>OX421943.2:17121200-22252460 GCA_949128155.2 Xanthia icteritia | reverse complement strand
AACCTAACCTAACCTAACCTAACCTAACCTAACCTAACCTAACCTAACCTAACCTAACCTAACCTAACCTAACCTAACCTAACCTAACCTAACCTAACCTAACCTAACCTAACCTAACCTAACCTAACCTAACCTAACCTAACCTAACCTAACCTAACCTAACCTAACCTAACCTAACCTAACCTAACCTAACCTAACCTAACCTAACCTAACCTAACCTAACCTAACCTAACCTAACCTAACCTAACCTAACCTAACCTAACCTAACCTAACCTAACCTAACCTAACCTAACCTAACCTAACCTAACCTAACCTAACCTAACCTAACCTAACCTAACCTAACCTAACCTAACCTAACCTAACCTAACCTAACCTAACCTAACCTAACCTAACCTAACCTAACCTAACCTAACCTAACCTAACCTAACCTAACCTAACCTAACCTAACCTAACCTAACCTAACCTAACCTAACCTAACCTAACCTAACCTAACCTAACCTAACCTAACCTAACCTAACCTAACCTAACCTAACCTAACCTAACCTAACCTAACCTAACCTAACCTAACCTAACCTAACCTAACCTAACCTAACCTAACCTAACCTAACCTAACCTAACCTAACCTAACCTAACCTAACCTAACCTAACCTAACCTAACCTAACCTAACCTAACCTAACCTAACCTAACCTAACCTAACCTAACCTAACCTAACCTAACCTAACCTAACCTAACCTAACCTAACCTAACCTAACCTAACCTAACCTAACCTAACCTAACCTAACCTAACCTAACCTAACCTAACCTAACCTAACCTAACCTAACCTAACCTAACCTAACCTAACCTAACCTAACCTAACCTAACCTAACCTAACCTAACCTAACCTAACCTAACCTAACCTAACCTAACCTAACCTAACCTAACCTAACCTAACCTAACCTAACCTAACCTAACCTAACCTAACCTAACCTAACCTAACCTAACCTAACCTAACCTAACCTAACCTAACCTAACCTAACCTAACCTAACCTAACCTAACCTAACCTAACCTAACCTAACCTAACCTAACCTAACCTAACCTAACCTAACCTAACCTAACCTAACCTAACCTAACCTAACCTAACCTAACCTAACCTAACCTAACCTAACCTAACCTAACCTAACCTAACCTAACCTAACCTAACCTAACCTAACCTAACCTAACCTAACCTAACCTAACCTAACCTAACCTAACCTAACCTAACCTAACCTAACCTAACCTAACCTAACCTAACCTAACCTAACCTAACCTAACCTAACCTAACCTAACCTAACCTAACCTAACCTAACCTAACCTAACCTAACCTAACCTAACCTAACCTAACCTAACCTAACCTAACCTAACCTAACCTAACCTAACCTAACCTAACCTAACCTAACCTAACCTAACCTAACCTAACCTAACCTAACCTAACCTAACCTAACCTAACCTAACCTAACCTAACCTAACCTAACCTAACCTAACCTAACCTAACCTAACCTAACCTAACCTAACCTAACCTAACCTAACCTAACCTAACCTAACCTAACCTAACCTAACCTAACCTAACCTAACCTAACCTAACCTAACCTAACCTAACCTAACCTAACCTAACCTAACCTAACCTAACCTAACCTAACCTAACCTAACCTAACCTAACCTAACCTAACCTAACCTAACCTAACCTAACCTAACCTAACCTAACCTAACCTAACCTAACCTAACCTAACCTAACCTAACCTAACCTAACCTAACCTAACCTAACCTAACCTAACCTAACCTAACCTAACCTAACCTAACCTAACCTAACCTAACCTAACCTAACCTAACCTAACCTAACCTAACCTAACCTAACCTAACCTAACCTAACCTAACCTAACCTAACCTAACCTAACCTAACCTAACCTAACCTAACCTAACCTAACCTAACCTAACCTAACCTAACCTAACCTAACCTAACCTAACCTAACCTAACCTAACCTAACCTAACCTAACCTAACCTAACCTAACCTAACCTAACCTAACCTAACCTAACCTAACCTAACCTAACCTAACCTAACCTAACCTAACCTAACCTAACCTAACCTAACCTAACCTAACCTAACCTAACCTAACCTAACCTAACCTAACCTAACCTAACCTAACCTAACCTAACCTAACCTAACCTAACCTAACCTAACCTAACCTAACCTAACCTAACCTAACCTAACCTAACCTAACCTAACCTAACCTAACCTAACCTAACCTAACCTAACCTAACCTAACCTAACCTAACCTAACCTAACCTAACCTAACCTAACCTAACCTAACCTAACCTAACCTAACCTAACCTAACCTAACCTAACCTAACCTAACCTAACCTAACCTAACCTAACCTAACCTAACCTAACCTAACCTAACCTAACCTAACCTAACCTAACCTAACCTAACCTAACCTAACCTAACCTAACCTAACCTAACCTAACCTAACCTAACCTAACCTAACCTAACCTAACCTAACCTAACCTAACCTAACCTAACCTAACCTAACCTAACCTAACCTAACCTAACCTAACCTAACCTAACCTAACCTAACCTAACCTAACCTAACCTAACCTAACCTAACCTAACCTAACCTAACCTAACCTAACCTAACCTAACCTAACCTAACCTAACCTAACCTAACCTAACCTAACCTAACCTAACCTAACCTAACCTAACCTAACCTAACCTAACCTAACCTAACCTAACCTAACCTAACCTAACCTAACCTAACCTAACCTAACCTAACCTAACCTAACCTAACCTAACCTAACCTAACCTAACCTAACCTAACCTAACCTAACCTAACCTAACCTAACCTAACCTAACCTAACCTAACCTAACCTAACCTAACCTAACCTAACCTAACCTAACCTAACCTAACCTAACCTAACCTAACCTAACCTAACCTAACCTAACCTAACCTAACCTAACCTAACCTAACCTAACCTAACCTAACCTAACCTAACCTAACCTAACCTAACCTAACCTAACCTAACCTAACCTAACCTAACCTAACCTAACCTAACCTAACCTAACCTAACCTAACCTAACCTAACCTAACCTAACCTAACCTAACCTAACCTAACCTAACCTAACCTAACCTAACCTAACCTAACCTAACCTAACCTAACCTAACCTAACCTAACCTAACCTAACCTAACCTAACCTAACCTAACCTAACCTAACCTAACCTAACCTAACCTAACCTAACCTAACCTAACCTAACCTAACCTAACCTAACCTAACCTAACCTAACCTAACCTAACCTAACCTAACCTAACCTAACCTAACCTAACCTAACCTAACCTAACCTAACCTAACCTAACCTAACCTAACCTAACCTAACCTAACCTAACCTAACCTAACCTAACCTAACCTAACCTAACCTAACCTAACCTAACCTAACCTAACCTAACCTAACCTAACCTAACCTAACCTAACCTAACCTAACCTAACCTAACCTAACCTAACCTAACCTAACCTAACCTAACCTAACCTAACCTAACCTAACCTAACCTAACCTAACCTAACCTAACCTAACCTAACCTAACCTAACCTAACCTAACCTAACCTAACCTAACCTAACCTAACCTAACCTAACCTAACCTAACCTAACCTAACCTAACCTAACCTAACCTAACCTAACCTAACCTAACCTAACCTAACCTAACCTAACCTAACCTAACCTAACCTAACCTAACCTAACCTAACCTAACCTAACCTAACCTAACCTAACCTAACCTAACCTAACCTAACCTAACCTAACCTAACCTAACCTAACCTAACCTAACCTAACCTAACCTAACCTAACCTAACCTAACCTAACCTAACCTAACCTAACCTAACCTAACCTAACCTAACCTAACCTAACCTAACCTAACCTAACCTAACCTAACCTAACCTAACCTAACCTAACCTAACCTAACCTAACCTAACCTAACCTAACCTAACCTAACCTAACCTAACCTAACCTAACCTAACCTAACCTAACCTAACCTAACCTAACCTAACCTAACCTAACCTAACCTAACCTAACCTAACCTAACCTAACCTAACCTAACCTAACCTAACCTAACCTAACCTAACCTAACCTAACCTAACCTAACCTAACCTAACCTAACCTAACCTAACCCAGTACCCGACTTACTGTCACACGATAAACATCTGCTCCACGGTAAATAATTCCCTAAAATTAACCGTGTTGAGTTAGCGCGAAAAAAAAGTGATCAGTGGAATTGTGTAGTGACAACTCGCCAGGAAACGTGTGGGCAAGTCTCTACGTCAACGGGTTGCGGAGTGGGCCCCCTGGAACTTTGGAGGGTTATAAGTCTGCAAAGGTTAGTGGAGTCGATCTGCCTACAATAATCCTGAAAGCCGCGGCAGAGACCTGTCCAGTAAATCAAGGATCAGGAGAATCGGAGCAGGGACCTGGGAGTTATTAAGGTGGGAAAAACGCGAAAAAACGTGGTTTTAACCTAAACTAACCTCACTTTTCCCACACGTGTTTCCGAAATACACGAGGCGTGACATACCAGCAGCCATCCCAGCCCTCACTGAAGACTCCAAAGCCGGCCCGAGGAATCTGCCTGCAGACCAGACATCAGCCTGACGACTCCACGACCAACCATCAGGTTTGCCCCGAGGGAACTCCTCAACCCCTAGTCCCACCCCCCCCGAGTTTGGGTTCACCCGACTTGGGACTTCAGGACCTTGCCTGAGCCACCAAGGGTACCCTCATCCCCACCTCTCCCCCTCCCCTCTTTGACCCCCCCCACCTCAACCCATCGAGATAGTCCCCCCCCCCCCCTTTTAAGCCCTCACCTCACTCACCACCCTTTACCTCTATCCCTACCACTGCCATCACTACTACCCCCACCACTCTCCCTATTACCCCCACCACTTTCCATATTACCCCCCCCACCCCCACCAAACTTGTTCCACACGAGACCTTCCCCCCCCCCACTTCCCCTCCCCCCCAAAAAAGTCTCCCCACGAGACCCCCTCCCCCTCCCCCTCCCCCCTCTGGGCGACTTCACCCCCCCGCGGTCTAACTTCGCACCCGTTGGAGCTAGAGAACCGAGATTGGGCTCATTTGAAAGGGCTCGAGCAGCTCTACAACTTGGCCCCGACAGAATCTCCAGTTTCGGCACCACACTCCAGCAGCGTCCCGCCGACCCACCCAAAATTCCACTGAAGACCACCACCAGCGCGCACAAGGGTTCAGTCCACCGAACCCAAAGCATATCGTCGTACTCCTCATCGGACAGCACGCAGAACATCAGCGGAGCATCCGTGAGTCCATCATAGACTTAAGGAAAAAAAAAAAAAAAAAAAAAAAAAAAAAAAAAAAAAAAAATTAACAATCTACACCATAGTACTAAGGCATAGTTCTTACTCAATATTAAGCATTACACTAGACTTAACTTTTAAATAATAACTTTAACAAACTAACCAACAACTCCACCTAACAATGTCCTCCAAGCAGTCCTCCACCACCCGCAAAACTACCACGGACGTCGCCAAAGTAACGAAATCACTCCGCGAGAAGGCAATTAAGAACTCTGCCAAGTCAATAGTCTCGGAGACGTCAGCGCGTCCATCACAAGCGCCGGTGGCGCCAAAGGCGGCGTCGGAACCCGACGTAACCAGCGCAATACCGCTATCACCATCGTCAGTGGATCGCAGGAGGATTTCGGAAACCATCATCCACTGGGAGCAGTGCGGCATCTCCCCTCCCCACCAGATCATGTCGGACGAAGAGAGCTCGGTGGCGTCCTCAGTGACCAGCCATACAGAACGTTCCGAGTCGGGACGGCCGAGTCTACTCTACAGGACACCAAAACGTGGCACGGGGGTGGAGATGGACCTTGCGACCAGAGAGGCCAACGAACTACTGCAGAAGGGCAAAGTTGCACTGGAGACCGCCGGGAACATGAAGCGGGAGTGCAAAGTGACAGCCCACGAGTGCCTCCAGGGCCTTTATGAGACGGTACTGTCACTGGCAGACTCGAGAGCTAGGCATAAGTTTAACCTCGAGAAGGAGCGCTCTCGAAACGCAAAGGAGCTTTTGCGGGTCGAGAGAGCTCACACTCGGGAACTTATGGCCCTAAAGGTAGAGCTCTCTCTAATGCGGACAGAAGTCTCCGACACGAAAAAGGAGGCCAAAGGAATCCGCGAATGGCTCGGGCACGAGACCCTTGACGCCTTCACGGGCATCAAGGGTATCAAGGACGAGGTCGCGTCGGCTTGTCTCAAGAACCAGCAGGAACACGAGAGGACGAGGCAAGAGTGCCAGAGAGCCCCAGGGGATCCCAAGTGGGATTCCATGGGCGCCGGCCTCAAACGCCTGGACACAAACGTATCCAGCATCTCCAACCAGCTGGACGTCCTCCGTCAGTGCTTAGACAAGCTAAAAGAGGACCTCAAGAAGCCCGAGCAACCCGAAATGGACCCGACCACCCTAGAAACAGGTCTCCTCAAGACCGAGGTATTCGAGGCAGCACTGCAGAACCTGCAACTCCAATTACAGGCCATCGCCAACAGGCCTGTCCCCTCTCCCCCACCACCACAACCACCCATCAACTTCCCTCAACATTTACAGCCGATCTCGGAACGACTCGAGATCGTCTCGGCCGACCTCCGCGTACTGCGAGACAAAGAACCGCAAATCCAGGCGCCAGCGCTGAATCTGGAAGCGGAATTAGCAGTCGGGGAGGTCAAGCAGACCCTCCAGGACATCCGCAAAGGCGTCGCGGATCTGGGCAAAGCGGAAAGACCGCCCCAACAACACCAGGGCCCCAAAACCTTTGCCCAGGTCACCAGTACGCCGAGGCCCCCTAAACCACCTGTTCAACCAAACCACACATTAATAATCTCCTCAACCAACCCACAACACACAGGGGACAATGTCATTGAAAGGATCAGGACTGCCCTGGACCTCAAGACCAGCGGAGCCCGAGTCGACACAGTCCGGAAAGCGCGGAACCAGAAGGTGGTTCTGAGGTGCGCGAGTAAGGCGGACTTGACCGTCATCCGAGACCAAGTCCGGTCGAACGGAGGGCTCAAGGTCCAAGAACCAAAACCCCAAAACCCACTTGTGTGCATAAAGGGAGTGCTGTCCAGCTACAGCGACGGAGAGATAGTCGATCTCCTAAGAGCGCAGAACAAACATCTTCTGCAAAACGCCGCTGTGGATGGACAGACCCTAAAGGTGCGCTATAGGAAGCGTGCCAGAAACCCCCACGAGTGCCACCCCGTTCTGGAGCTCTCCCCAGAGCTCTGGAAATGCTATACAGCAGTCCCGAAAGTCCACGTGGGCATCAAGCGATGCTCGATTGAGGACCAGTCCCCCCTAGTCCAGTGCACAAAGTGCCTCGCATATGGACATAACAAGTCCATATGCAAGGCAGGAAAAGACACCTGCAGCTACTGCAGCGGTGCACATAATTCGGCGGACTGCCTCACTCGAGCAAACGGCAAACAGCCCACGTGCGCGAACTGCAAAATAGCACAAAAGGTGGACAGCGACCTGGCACACACAGCGTTCAGCGAAGACTGCCAGGAACGCCAAAAGTGGGACGGTATAGCGAGATCGCGCGTCTCCTACTGCTAAGGGCACCTTAAATAACACCCAAACCCCACAACCAGTCACCCTCCAACACACAACTAGACCGACAGCAAGATTGCAGTTCATCCAAGTCAATCTTCAGCGCTCCAAGCTGGCCACAGAAGAACTACACATGGCGGCTCAGGTAAAGGGAGTTTCAATAGCACTTGTTCAAGAGCCCTACGTAGGAAGAACAGGTGTGATGAAACAAATCCCCGGCACGCAAGTCATCCAGTGCAGCCTCAACCGCCAAAAGCCAGTCAAGGCGGCAATCGTCGTGTTCGGTAACAACCTGGAGGTCATCCACGACCCTCAGATTGTGACCGAGAACATCGCCGCCGTCTTGCTGAAGGTGGGCCAGCTTAGAATTGGGGTGCTATCGGTCTATTTGGAGGGCGACCAGGACATTGAACCCTACCTCACACAAATTCACACCACATTGCATAAACTACACACAAGAAACACTCTGGTGGGAGGAGACGTAAACGCCTGGAGCCAGTGGTGGGGAAGTGTCTCCGAAAACCACCGTGGGGCAGCGTACAACTCCTTCCTCAATGAACGAGATCTCCACATCCTCAACACGGGCCACGTCCCAACATTCGAGACCTACAGGGGAGACCGTTGGTGCACCAGCATCGTCGACGTGACGGTATGCAGCCAGTCGCTGCTAGGAAAGGTCGAGGAGTGGCGTGTAGAACGTAGTCTCACTACGTCGGACCATAACGCAATCACCTTCTCGATGCGCTTAGAAAAGGCCTTGGAACCCTTAAGGCCAATCTCGACGCGCATCTACAACACCAAGAAGGCAAAGTGGTCCGACTTCTGCACACACTTCAAGACAAGTCTGGCGGACAGCGACATCACACCGGTCCGAGTCTCGGACGTCTCGAATCCAGAGGATCTGGAGACATTAATCACCAACTTCACCCATCACATCCACCGTTCATGCGAGGAAGCGATCCCAAAACTGGGGTTGCCCAAGTTCGACGCAAAGCCCCCCTGGTGGACCCCTTCTCTGGACCGTCTCCTCAAAGACGTCTTTAGAAAGAAGAGAAGGATCCGGAACGCAGCCGCAACCCGGAGACACTTCACCATTCAAGAATACCAGCAAGCTAAGGATATATGTTTCCTTAGCTTGCTGGTAATACGTCAGCAGCAGAAGCGGCCACAGCCAACTGGAAGCAGTTCTGCACGAAGCAGGACCGAGAGAGCATGTGGGACGGCATCTACAGGGTAATAAGGAAGACAGCTAGAAGACAGGACGACGCGCTCCTGAGAAACACCGCAGGAGAGACGCTCAGTCCGGAGCAATCCGCGGATCTTCTAGCAAAAACCTTCTACCCTGACGACTCAACGGATGCCGAACAGCCCTACCACACTGCCCTGAGGAAGCTAGCGGAGGAGAAGTACCCCCAAGGCCTGTCTGCCGACGATCCGCCTTTCACAACCGCGGAGCTGGAAATGGTTCTCCAGAGCCAAAATCCGAAAAAAGCCCCCGGTCCCGACGGATTAACGGCAGACATCTGCACCGCGGCAATAAACTGCGACAGGGAAGTGTTCTTAGCGATAGCCAACAGGTGCTTGTCGCTGTCACACTTCCCCAAGCAGTGGAAGGTCGCCCACGTGTGCATTCTCCGTAAGCCCAAAAAGGACGACTACACCAGCCCAAAGTCCTACAGGCCAATAGGTCTGCTCTCGGTCCTAGGAAAAATCGTCGAGAAGCTCCTAGTTGGCCGACTCCATTGGCACTTCCTCCCCACACTCAACAGCAACCAGTACGGTTTCATGCCGCAGCGCGGAACCGAAGACGCCCTCTATGCCTTAATGGGCCACTTACGAGCCGAAATCAAAGCGAAAAAGATCGTGCTTTTGATATCATTGGACATAGAGGGTGCCTTCGACAACGCGTGGTGGCCCGCACTCAAGAAACAGCTGGTAGCTAAGAACTGCCCAAAGAACCTCTACACACTCGTCACCTCATACTTGGAAGACCGGAACATCAAGGTCAACTACGCCAGAGCGACTAGCGAGAAGGGTACCACCAAAGGATGCGTCCAGGGCTCAATTGCCGGACCGACGTTTTGGAACCTTATCCTAGACTCACTCCTACACAAAATGGCTAGTATGGGAGTCTACTGTCAAGCCTTCGCAGACGATGTCGTCCTAGTTTTTTCAGACCAAACAGCCGGTCCCCTGCAGCAAACAGCCAACGAAACCCTAGACATAGTATCGGAATGGGGACTTCAGAATAAGCTTCGTTTCGCCGCGCATAAAACAAATGCGATGGTGTTAACGAGAAAACTGAAGTACGACGTTCCGATTCTCCAGATGTCAGGTACGCGGCTAAACCTAGTCCAAGAGGTCAAGCTGCTGGGTCTCACTATAGACTCCAAACTCACCTTCAACGCGCACGTGTCCGCGACCTGTAAAAAGGCCGCCGACATTTACAAGCAGCTCGCATGCGCCGCGAAGGTGACCTGGGGTCTCAACGGAGAGATAATTAGGACGATATACGTGTCGGTGATAGAGCCCATCGTGATGTACGCAGCGAGTGCGTGGGCCCCTGCGGCTGAGAAACTGATGACAAGAAATCAGTTTGACTCACTGCAGAGGGGGTTCACGCAGAAGATCTGCAAAGCGTACCGCACGGTGTCTCTGACATCGGCACTTGTACTGTCAGGCCAACTCCCCCTTGATCTCCGAGTAATTGAGGCCGCCACCCTTTTTAAGATCAGAAAGGGCCATTCCCTAGAGTTCATACCACCGGGTCATGAGCTGGAGTGCAACGTGCACCACTCCAAAAACCCCCACCCAGCACTACTCACAACAACCGAGTATGCATGCCTGGAGGACCTGACTCCCGAAACCCTGCAGACCCACCAAGTAATCGGTCCCCAAATATACACCGATGGCAGCAAGATAGAGGGGAAAGTCGGAGCTGCCCTAACTTGGTGGGAAAACGGGAAGGAGTCCACGTCCAGCACCTTTGGCCTAGAGCCCCACAACACCGTCTTCCAATCGGAAATGTACGCACTCTTCAGAGCAGTCAGGATGGCAAGAGAATCCAGGGCGGCCTCCGTAAGCATTTTAAGTGACTCAAGATCGTCACTTGACCTGCTGAGGAGTCCGTCTGTCACTCACCACCTGGCACTTCAGATCAAGAGTTGCGTCCGAGAGATCCGAGAGGAGGGCAGAGAAGTGAGGCTCTTTTGGCTTAAGGCCCACGTGGGAACAGCGGGGAATGAGAGAGCGGACGAGCTGGCCAAGGAGGCAGCCCTAACATCAGAGGCGTCAGACTACAGCAAGGTCCCCGTATCGTTCGTGAGGAGGAAGATACGGGAGGGGACTATCAAGAAGTGGCAAGCGCGATACGAGTCCTCCAGCACAGGAGCGGTCACAAAAGTGTTCTTCCCAGACGTCCTAGCGGCGAAAAGAATACTTAGAGAAGCAGTTCTCACACCGGTCCATGTACAAGTCCTAACAGGACACGGAGGATTCTCAGCGTATCTCCACCGATTCCATCTTAAGGATAGTCCCTCATGCGTCTGTGACCCCAGCTGCGAGGAAACAGTCTGGCACCTGCTCTTCGAATGTCCAAGGTTCGCCCAAGACAGAATGGAGCTGGAAGTCAAATTCGAGATCCAGCTTAGCCAGTCCACACTCCACACCATCATGGGGAGACCGGCTACCAGAATTCCATTCTTGGCATTCGCGAGCAAAGTCGCCACTGTCGCTGCAAAGGCCAACAAAACAGACCCAGCCTTGCGCAGTCGTACTCAAACACCATCCACCACCGTAACATCTACAACAATTTCAACCGCACCACCACCAACGGAACCTAGCCTTCAACCGGCCCTCGGCACCATGACTACCACTCTTTTCATGTCATGCGGAGGAGCCGGAGTCCCAGGCGTCAGGCTGCGAGGAGTAGCCCTGTTCATGAACCGAGATGGTGAAAAGCTTGGCATAAGCTTTTGCATAGGCTCGAGCCGAGCCGGAGCCCGAATCCCGATATCGCCAGGCCTTGCCGCCCTGATCAACGGAAGCACCACAAAGACCACTCTGAAAGGCAGCAAGTATGCTGCACTGCCTCAAGTGGAAGTGTCCTCTCACCGATGCCGTCTATTGCGATCCAAAGGAAAAACGATCGCATTATTCGAGTGGGGAGAGGAGACTCCGTTCGCCCAGGCGAGTGCACTGCTTCAGAGGATCAGGGAAGCAGGGGAGTACAGGGAGGTCGCAGCCCGAACCATCAGCGTCGACGCGATGGTGGTCGGAGGGGAAAGAGGAGACGTCGCAGACCTCTTCGGCTGTCTAAAAGCCTCAGAGCAACACGAGGTCGTTGTCTATGAGGACAGAGGGGAAACTCTGAGTTTCCTCAAAACCCCTAGACAACCAACAGCCAGAGCGACGAGCTCCACAACAACCCCGACCACCGCAACCGGCTCGGAAAGGGTCCAGCAGAAGGCAGCCGCCGAAAAAGCTGCAGAGGAGCAGAGCGAGACCATTACCCCGGAGGCCCGGGAGAGGTCGAGGAGTCGCCTGAAAGCCTTCGGCACTTTCCTCAGCGCACTGCTCCCAAGCACCAGCCGAGCATCACCATCATCGACACCACCATCACCATCATCAGTCACATCACCACCATCACACGAGCAGGCAGCAGCAGCGGCAAGGTTCACAGCAGTAAAACCAAAACTACCACCACCACCTAAGCCTAAGCCCACCAGAGCCGACAAAGGGCAAGTCTGCCCGCCGATCCTCTCAACGAATTTGGGCACCACGGACCATGTGAAGAGCGCCTTCCTCGAGTACGTAGCAATCGTGAGAGCGACCAGACAGGTCAATCTCGCGACATGCAGTAAGATCCTGCAGACTTTCCATAGGAACACAGAAGGTCTGTTAAGGGTTCTACTCGAGGAGTCAGAGGCAGCAGTGTACGACAACGCCACATCCCAGGTCATCAAAGGGGAAATGGCGGGGTCGTACATGGCAGCCTTTAGCGCGAGGAACGGGTTCGTGACCCTGGACGAGGAGGAAACGGAGCGCTCGGGCAACATAACATTCCACGCACCAAACGACGACTCAATTGTGGTTACCGCCAAATGTACCAAGATCATGCTGGACGAAAAGATCCTTGAAATGGCTCAGTCCATTTTGGGGACTTCAGACAGTCCGGCATCGCAGGGAAGCTGGGCGGTACCCAGAATCGAGTGGGTCAATGGAGTCCCGGGTTGCGGCAAGACAACCTGGATGTTGAAACACTTCGATGAGGAGAAGGACGTCATCGCCACCACGACAACTGAAGCCGCCAAAGATCTCAGGGAAAAGCTAGCGCACCGCTTAGGAGATCTCGTAAAAACAAAGGTGCGCACTATGGCCTCAATCTTAGCCAACGGGTTCAAATCAGATGAGAAATGCTACCGCCTCACGGTAGACGAGGCTCTCATGAACCATTTTGGGGCCATAGTCATGGCGGTCAAGTTGTCTGGTGCCAGCGAACTTGTCCTCATCGGGGATGTAAACCAGCTTCCATTTTTGGACAGAGAGAACCTTTTTGAACTAAGGTATACCCGTCCAAATCTGGTGGCTGGCATCACCCGGGAGCTGCTCTGCACCCACCGTAACCCGATGGATGTGGCCGTTGCACTGAGTGAGATATACCCCGGTATATACTCCTCCAAGTCGTCGTTGTCGCGGGTCCACTCCCTGAGGGTGGAGCGGTATACAGGAGCGCAAATACCCAGTACCGCCCAGAACACCCTGTTCCTGGTTCACACTCAAGAGGAGAAAGCTTCTCTCGTGAGCCAGGGATACGGGTCCGGCGAAGGGTCGCGCACCTTGACCATCCACGAGTCCCAGGGGTCGACCTACGAGAACGTCGTCATCATCAACACCAAGTCCAGGAGGCTCCAAATCCACGACAGCGTCTCCCACGCGGTAGTGGCGGTATCGAGGCACACAGCCAGTTGCGTCTATTATTCCGACGACGCCGATGACGCCACGGGCCGCTTCGCAAAAAAGGCAATGGATGCTCCGACAAAGACGGTCGTCGACTACAACCTCAAGACGGCCATCCAGCATCGAGACGTAGTTGTGATGGAGGCTTTGTTTAAGCTCGCGAAGTCCCTGGTCAGTTCAACCCACTCCAACACCACCTAACCAAACCCACTCCACTCCAAAACCCCAAAACCCTACCCAAAAAACACCTACCCAAACCCTAACCTAATTTAATCTAACCAAACCACTATGTAAAACTTAGAATAATTATCATTAAAATTAAAATGTAAAACTGCATGGCGGAGCGAGTCTGTCATTCCCGCGTAAAAGCCCACCAGCGGTGGCGCTGCGCAACCGGTCCTTGAGTTCCCTAAAAAATGGTCGAGCTCGGGGGCGCGGATGTGCACGTCAAGTCCGTGAACGGACGCCGTCGTGCGGGGCTGGTCGGTTCGCACCGCCATGTAGTTCTCTTATGTTTAAGAAACCAATTACTGTAAGTCAACAACAAAATTTTTCTTTTATAACTGTATCCTCATTTATAAGACCTTAAATTTATTAAGAACTACAAATTTAAATTCACCAATCTCTCAATTTGTATCAATAGTAACGTAAAAATAGAACCAAACTTAATGTAATGCCTTAGTATTAAAATAAATAACAAATAATAAAATAACAGTCAGCATGTGCATGAGCATATAATAAAAAAAAAAAAAAAAAAAAAAAAAAAAAAAAAAAAAAAAAAAAAAAAAAAAAAAAAAAAAGATGGACTCACGTAGATTTTAATTACTATTTAAGATAGCAAGATAAGTGTCCGATGTCGGAACACGACATATGTCACAAATGTTAATAAACAAACTGTAAACAATTAAAAATTAGTAAAAAAAGGCGCGGACGATTATGTCTGCGGTAGATAACTCATTAAAAAAAAAAAAAAAAAAAAAACCTAACCTAACCTTTTTTTTTTTTTTTTTTTTTTTTGTCGCTGAGAAATGCTTTATGCATTGCCGCTCGTGGGGGACGAGACGGGGTATGTGGGACTCCTGTCGGAATGACAGTATACCCACTAAAACTCAGCGGTGTTCCCACATCGCCGTGATGGGAGGGCCATGGGAAACCGGCTCAGCCTTTACATCCACAACCCTCCCGGCGCATGCCCGCCTAGCTGGCGGGCCCCGAATGCCCCCCAGGTTGGGGGGCTACGGGAATGGCCGGGAACACCTGGCCATTCCCGTCCGACACTGGTGGAGGCCTGTGCAATACAGGCAAGGGTGCCCCCGCACCCGTTGCCTGCTGGCCTCCACCTGGGCGGTTTGGGGAGAAATAGACGCCCACGAGGGCTAATTCTCCCCACGCGGCGGCCACGTATCCCGGTCCCTTCTCTAATAGCGAGAGGGGAGGGGAGTCTGTGGAAGACCGCGCCGCTAGTGCCACCGAGCCGTCCTCGTCACCCAGCCAGCTGCCGGGGATTGAGTAAGGCTCGGCGACCACCGCTACGTTCACCAACCACTCGGCCATAACCTGCACCACCAGGTCCTGGGCCACTCTGCAGTGGTTGGTGTTCGCCTGGAGGATGCGGTAGTTGAAAGTCATTATTCCAACATCGCACATCCCTCCTCGGCTACCGCCGCTGGAGCTACAGCGGCGACTTCGGCGGCGGTGGTGGCGGCAGGGCGAACCTGCGCCGGCACTATGCCCTTCCTCGCGGGAGGCTTGCAGCTCCTGCCCGTCATCTTGTGGTCCGCGGGGCGGCCACTGGCGGCACACGCCGCGCAGCGAAGCGTGGCGGCGTGGCAAGTGGCACTCCTGTGTCCCTCCTGCCCGCATCGGAAGCAACAGTCTCCCCAGTCGAACTTGGAGGGACACGTGGTTCGGGTGTGGCCGAACGCGAAGCACTTGAAGCAACGCATAGGCTGGTCTTCAAGTGGCCGAACCACAGCCGAGCTGAAGCCCACAAGCAGCCGTCCTTTGGTCGCAGTAAGGACGGCCCCAGCCGCAGCGACTGGGCACTCGATGCGGATGGTGCCCATGCCGCGGTGGCCGAGCCTGATGGCTCCACCCTTCACCGCGCCAGCATCGCAGCCTCCAGCCACCGCAACGGCCGCGACCACGTCCTCTTTGGTGACCGAATCATCCAGATCGGCCACCTCCAAGGCTGCGGTCTTTACAGGTCTGACGACCGTTGCCGCATCCGCGATGACCTCTTGCAACCTTTTAGCGAAGAGGTCCGCGTTTGCGCCGCGCTGCTCCCCCGAGAACTCGAAAATTCGAGCCCCGGCTAGGGTTCGGCGACACGTGATGTTGCCGATCCCCAGCCGGGAAGGATCCGCGTTGGTACGAGCCCGTCTTAGGACGGACTCATACGTCTCACCCCGCTCCACGGCCTCCGGGGTGATGGTCACCACGACGGCCGCGGTTTTGGGAGGAACCAGCTTCCTCCCGCCGGCTGGACCCTTTTTGGCTGCGGCTGTAGGAGCAGTCGCAGTGGGCTTGGGGGTAGATTTTTTCCCCTTACCCCCCCTGATCACTTCCGTCCACGACTGGTTGGACGGGGTGGTGGAGGGAAGAAGAGCGTCTTCGCCCTGCAAGTTCCGGGGGGCTGCTGGAGTGGCAGACGACCCAGGCGCTCCCTCCGCGCTCATGGTGGGTGTTTGAACCACCGTGGTCCTCTTGCCCTTGCCTTTGCCCTTGGACGGCTTCGGGCCCCGGGGCTGCTCGCCTGATGCCGGGCCTCCCAGAGGCGCAGGTTCCGGCTCCGTCAGTGGTGGACTCAAATCCACCGCTAGCGGTGGGCGGAGCCGCCTTTCCGGCAAGAGCCGGTCCTCAATACCCGCAAAGCAGCCTCTGATGAAGGCTCTCTCCTCCATGACAACCCCGCGGATTATTGCCTCAAGGCTGGCAGGGGAGGAGGAGCCTCCTACCACCGTACCTGGGGCAGATTGGGCAGACTGGGCCGTGACCTCAGCCAGCTTCTGGTGTAGCTGGCTGACCTCCGCCTGCAGACGATCCACCTTCGCCTGCAGCTGCCGCGTCTCGTCTGTGGCCGTCCGCTTCACCAGCTCCACGACAATGCCGTGCATGCTGGCGGCCCGGCATTTGAGGGCCTTTTGGAAGGTCCCCTTCAAATTGGAGGACTTTGAGGCGACCTCCAGAACCTCCTCCTTGTCTTCCTGCGCCATGCGCTCCAATTCCGCCAGGGAGTGGTCAGCATATAGTACATTGGATGCACCATAGCCAGCCCTCGACCTGGCGGCTTGCGCCTGCCGCTCCTTGGCGGCGACCCTCTCCTCCAGGTCCACCTGGAGTTGCGCCTTTTTCGCCAGGTTTAGCTGGCGCTCGGCGTCCACCAAGCCCACATCGTGAGCCAAAGACGGAGTAGAAGTCGAAGCCTTTTTAGACTTCGACTTCTTCTTCGCCCTACTCCCGACCGACTCCGAGGAGCCCCCGGACCCGAGCCTCAGATCGGCCCTCTTCCGCTTGGGGCGGTCGTTTTCGGCCGCCGACGTGTCCATATTGGACTCGTCGGCGTCCGACAACTCGTCCGGCCTGCTGAACAAGCTGGCCGCGGACGGTGCGCGGTCAGCTTCCGACGCCAAAGCGCCGCCGGCGTGGCCCTGAGAAGGGCCGTTGGATTGGCCCTGAGAAGGGCCTTTGGGTTGGCCCTGAGAAGGGCCGTTGGATTGGCCCTGAGAAGGACCGTTTGAATCGCCCTGTGAGGGGCGATTAGATAAAAAACGCCCAGAGGCGTCACGGCTTTGCATTTTCGACATATCCGCAGACAACCGCGTATTTGGTCTGCGAATCACAGCGCACTTTAGCCGCCGGTCTGCCACTCCGTTACGGTGGTCAGACACGGCGTTGCCCGGGGGAAACTACGTGGAAGTATGCGCTGTGGGGGATCCCCCAACCTAACCTAACCTAACCTAACCTAACCTTTTTTTTTTTTTTTTTTTTTTTTTTTTTTTTTTTTTTTTTTTTTTTTTTTTGTTCCGGGGTGGAAAATCCTCATGGATGTCCTCCGCCCTGGGGGGGGCAGAGGGGTCTGTCAGACTCTTACTGACTAAAAACCACCCCGGTGTTCCCAACCCACACCTACGCCGGGGATCGCGGGAACAAAAGCGACTTCCGCAATCCCCGACTGGTGCTGGCCCGCCTCTGCGGGCCTCTCCTCAGGTCAGCGGAGGGAGTGAGGTGTTTGACTCCCTCCGCGACGTCCAAGAGGGGCGCGCGTGGAACACTACGCGCCGCCGCCTCGGGTCCTGTTGAATGGGGGGCGACGGACGTCCCCATGTCCGTCACCCCTGGACCCATTTAGGGGGGCTGGAAGAGGGCGTTGTCCGCCCTCCGCCGACGCCCGGTGCGCCTGCTGCGGATCGGGAGTAGAGTCGTGATCTCCCTCTCCCTCTCCGCAGCCTCCTTCTGCGAGATGACAGTTTCGCAGAAGGAGACCACCGCGTCCCAGGACTCTTCGCTGCCGACCATCGCACTCACTACGGCCGGCAGCGACAGGTCACTGCCTACTTCACTGATGAGGGCACGGCGCGGCTCCTCCCAAGCGGCACACTCTGCCAGCGTATGCCGCGCCGTGTCCTCCCGGCAGTCGACGCAGTGGTGACACCGAGCGTCCGGCTCCCTGTTTATGCGACACAGGTACTTCCCGAAGCAGCCATGCCCCGAGAGCACCTGCGTCGCCCGAAACGACAGGGAGCCGTGCCTCCTCCCGAGCCAGTGGTCGAGCACTGGCCGGACCGCCTCGATGGTGCCGAGGCCGGCGGTAGGGCTCGAAAGCCTGTTCCGCCATTCCGCCACCAGGACCTCGCGGAGCTGTGACCGGCGCAGCTCCAAATGTTGCTGCGTCAGTCGCTCGCCCCGCGCCCGCGTTTCCTCGCGCCACCAGTACAGTGACGCGAGCACCTTCGCCTCCAGGTCCCAGGGCGGGGATCCGGCCAGTATACAACCCGCCTCGTAGGAGATCGTGCGATAACCCCTTATGACTCTGACGGCCATAGCCCGCTGCGGTTTCCGCAGAACGATTAAGCTGTTGGCCGTCAGGTCAGCCGCCCAGATCGGGGCCCCATACAGGGCCATCGATCGCACGATCCCCACGTAGAGCCGCCTACAGGCGGCGCTCGGGCCCCCCAGATTGGGAAGCAGCGTTGACAGCGCCCCAGCCGCGCCCAACAACTTGGGCGCAAGCCGCCGGAAGTGGGGGCCGAAATTCCACCGGCTGTCGAGCACCAATCCTAGGTACTTCATGGTAGACTCGACAGCTATTTGGGCCCCCCCCACCACGATGTGTAATCCCGGCGGCGGCGCCCGCCGGGGGCCATGAAAGACCATGGCCTCCGACTTGTTGAGGGCCACCTCCAGGCCTAGGCGCCGTATGCGGCCCACCACCTGTGAGACCGCAGCCGTCGCCAGCAACGCTGCCTCCCTGTACGAGCTCCCCCGGGCCGTGACCAGCGTGTCGTCCGCGTAACACGTCAGGTCCACGCCCGGCTGGAGCTCGCCCCGCAGCACCCAGTCGTACCCGATGTTCCACAGGAGCGGTCCCACGACCGAGCCCTGCGGAACACCGCACGACATGCGGCGCTGCTTTCCGCCATCACGTCCCACGTAGGTGACACACCTCTCCGCCAAATAAGCCCCAACAATGCGGCGGAGGTAGGGAGGCACCCGATGGTAACGCAGTGCCTCCCGAATACAACTCCAGGGCAGGGCGTTGAAGGCGTTAGAAATGTCCAAGGACACCGCCAACATCACCCCGCCCCGAGACACCGCTTCCTCCGCCAGGGCTCTCACTCGCGATATAGCGTGGATAGTGGAGCGCCCATGCCGAAACCCGAACTGGCTATCGTCCAGGTCCGGCCCCTCTCTGCACAAGTGGCTTACGAGGCGGGCTGCGATAATCCGCTCGAGCAGTTTTCCCACCTCGTCTAGCAGCACTATGGGCCGGTACGCGGACGGCGAGTCCGCAGGGCGCCCCGCCTTCCTGAGCAGGACCAGACGACCAGATTTCCACTGAGTGGGAAACTGGCCCTGCTCTAGGCACGCTGAGAAGAGTCCTGTCAGTTGGGGCTCAAGCTCCTTCAGAGCGAGGGCTAGCACTAAGCCGTGGATGCCATCGGGCCCCGGAGCAACGGTTTTTGCCCGGAGCCGCATCACGGCCGCCCTCATCTCTGCCTGTGTCACCCGTGGGACGCTGGCGTTCTCTTCCTCAAGCTCTGTGGCTGTGGGCAATGCCATCGGTGGCGGAGCATGCTCCGCTCTCGCCGGGAAGAGGGCTGCGACCACCTCCTCCAGCAGCTCTGGTTGGAGACTCTCCGTAAGCGGAGGCGCCCAGGCCCGGAGTTTCCCCCGGACCGCACGATAAGGGCGCCCCCATGGATCACGGTCCAGAGTCTCCAAACTCTCCTCCCTAGCACGCGTCTTCGCCTCACCTATGGCCAGCCACAGAGCCTGCTTCGCCGCGCGGTACACCTCATACAGCGCGGCTTCTTCGTCAGGGACCCGACGACGTCTTCTCCGGTATCGGGTGTACTGGCGTCTGACGTCTATACACGTGACGCGCATCTGCGCGATTTCGGCAGACCACCAGTACACCTGGCGCCTTGTAAATTGCGTGTGAACCCGGGGCATGGACGCGTCGCAAATTTGCGTCATCGCCCCGTGGAACCACTGCGCCTCCTCATCGACGTCGACGGGTCCGGCAGTTGCCGACTCCCGGAACCAGGCCTGGACAAAAGCGGCCTCCTCGAGCAATTCCCTGTCAATGCGCTTTCGCGCCCAGCGCGGACCGTCCGTCCGCGGGGCCGACGGACTGCGGCCGCCCGCGGTCTGGGCGGAGACATCGAAACGAATGTATCGGTGATCCGACAACGTCTCCACCTCCACGGCGACACGCCAGTCGTGGACACGGCTCGCGACAGCGGGGCTAGCGAACGAGACGTCCACAATAGACCCGCCCCGCTGCCGCACGCACGTGTACTCCGAACCCCGGTTGAGGACGGCCAAGCCGGTCGTGACCGTCCACTCCTCCAGCGCCTCGCCCTTAGCATCGGTGATCGGAGATCCCCACGCCGCAGACTTGGCGTTAAGATCCCCGAGCAACAGCACCGGGCGAGGATGGAACCGGCCAACGACGGCACCCAACTCGACAAGGAAGCTCTCGAAGTCGGCGAGACTCTTGTTGGGCGAGAAATATGCCCCAACAATACCAATGCCGTCCGCGAGGGCGGCTACCCAGCCATGACCTCGGGACGGGTTGACAAGAGCCCCGCCGATGATGGCCACCAAACCGTCCAAGTCACCCAACCAGTTATCCCTGGCGGGGACAAAATACGGCTCGGCGACCACAGCCACGTGAATCGACCACTCTGCCATACTCTGCAGCAAGAGATCCTGAGCTCTGGCAGAGTGGTTGATGTTGCCCTGGAGGACATGGAACAGCGCCATTAGGCACAGTCCATCCCCTCCGCACCATTCCTAGGCCGGGAGTCGGCCGGAGGGCAGCCAGGCTGAGGGGGGTGTAAAGAGCCCCCGGCAGCCTTGGTTGCCCCTCTCTTTTTTTTATTGTTGCCCTTTGGGGCGCCACAGGCCTTTCCGCCGGCTCTGTGCCCCGCGGGCCTCCCTGCAGCTGTACACAGGCTGCAGTTCGGTGCCTCGGAGCACTCGGCCGCCTTGTGGCCGGGCCGACCACAGCGGAAACACTGGTCGCTGCGGTCTGTTTCGCAGGTGCACCGTGCCCTGACATGCCCAATGTCCAGGCAACGGTAGCACCGCATGGCCCTGGGCTGCAGCAATCTTGCTCTTGCTGCAACCCACCCCACCAGCAATCGACCCTGGTCAGCGACCTTGTTCGCCGCTGCCACCGGGCACCGCACCCAAATCGTGCCGAGCCCGGAGGCATCGGCGCGGATGTCGCCTGTGTGCACGGCGTCAGGCGGACACCCTCCGTCTCGGGCGATGGCCGCCACGACCTCAGCCGGTGTCGTCGAGTCGTCCAGGCCATCGACGCGCAGTTCAGCGCTCTTTACGGGCCTGGACACCCGGACGTCCTCCGGGTTGAGGACCTCCCTCAGCTTGGCAGCCAGGATGTCCGCCTTTTCGCTGCTCGAGGCACCCGATAGCTCGAACAGCCGCGCCCCCGTTACCGTCGGCCTCAATTTGAAGCCGGTCGGTGTGCCAAGGTCAGGGAATGCGACCTTGGCTTTTGCCTCCTCGAGGACCGTCTTGTACAGCAGACCCCTCTCTACGGCTCCGGGCTGCAGCGTGATCACTACAGCCGCGGAGCGTGGGGCACGTGCTCTGCGCGGCCTCTTCGTCTTGGTGGCTGCGGCAGCGGGCGGAGCGGGTGGCGTTGCCGCCTTTCCCTTCTTCTTCCGGCTGCGCTTGACCACTGTCGCCCAGGACTCCTCCGTGGGCACGGGCGCGTTCGCCGAGGGTGCACCTGTGTGGGAAGGGGGTGCGGGCGCTCCCTCCGAGGGCTTCCCTGGCCCCTGTGCGGGCTTTTTGGCCCCCTTCCCAGACATCGCCGGTTTGGCCGCTGTGATTGCAGGCCCCGGCTTAGCGACCTCCTCCATCCTCCGCTTGTCCGCTGCAAGCGGTGGTCGGAGGGTCTGGGCCGGGAGGAGTCTCGACTCCAGGGCCTGCAGACGGGCATTCACCATGCCCCCACATTGCAGCATGCAGATACGTGCGATCTTCTCTAGATCCACATCCGCAAGTATGGGGGCAGACGACGACGATGACGGGGCGATGGCCATAGAGGAGCCGGCAGCGGCGGGAGCTGCACGCTCTTGCCCTCTCAATTCTGTCCTCTGGGCGGCGAACTCCCGCTTGAGGTCCTCTAGTTCGGATCGGAGACGGCTGTTCTCCTCCCACAACTTAGCCGTCTCATCCGAGCTCGTGCGATTAAGGAGGACCCCAACCGCCTCCTTAATGCCATCCGCCGCCTCCTTTAAAGCGCGCGTGAATGTGCCCTTCAGGTTGCCCGATTTGGTGGCAACCTTCAGGACGACCTCCACACCGTCCATCACCTGGCGACTGAGGGCCACCGCTGAGAGATCTTCGGCAGCGGCTATGCGAGCAGACCGCCGGTCTCTAGCCTGACTGGCCATTACAGCCACCTCATCCAGGGCCACTGCCCGTCTCTCCTCTCTCTTAGCGGAGTTCATTTCCCCCTTTGTGGCGACCAAGGAAACGGGGTTTTGGGTAGAAGCACCCTCCACTTGTTTGGTCCCCGAGTCCCCACTACCTCCGCTGGGTGCCGGCGTGTCAGGGCGCTTGAGGAAGCGCCCTTGAGGGTCGCGCGACGTGGAAGGAGCTTTCGCTCCAGCAATTGCGCGACCTCGCCCTCTTCTACCTGTCGGTATTTTGGCGGCCGGTAGGTTCTCCTCACTAGAAGAGAGGCCTGCCAGCCCTGCCAGCTTTCCCTCTTCTTTACGCGAGCGTTTTCCGCGTTTCCAAAATTTGGAATGACGCTCAGCCTCTTCCGTTCGTGAATGCTTTGAGCTTACGCTCGCCGCACTCACCACACTCATCCTTTCGGATGTGGTGTCAGAATCTGACACCGCACCCACACCCATCTGCTCGATCAGCACGATCGGCACTTCTATTGATTTTTTGTTTTTGTCTTCCATATGAATCCCACGAGTAGATATAGGTCACAAATGTCCACCGGGCAGAGCCTAGATACCCGGTAAGCCTACATACTGTAGAGTGCGGCAGGTGCTCTACAGGGGAAGCGCTAACGACTGGACTCCCTCCAGCCATTCATCCTCTCACCGCGCTTCAAAGCTTAGGATTGGGTGGTTTTTTATCTTAGAGGTAGCCTTCCTCTGGGCCAGGCAATGAAGCCAAGCCCCCGGCGGCGGCATTAAACATGCCTCCGTCCGCTGTCCGGCAACCCGACTCAGCGAACCCGCCGAAAGTTCTCTCCCAAGGAGAGAACACGCGCCGCTTTGGTGTGCCTACACCGCAGCGGCATGGTCGCGTCCAATGTCGATCGACTATCGTCGACCGATCAGGAGCGACCCCATCCCGGTGTCTCTCTTAGTCTGGTCTCTCACTTGGACCTTTCCGGCATGAGTAACTCTACCGGCAGAGCCCCAAGATCATTGAGACGCACAAGCCCCACCACGACAACAACGTGGAGACACCTTCGGTGGGGAACCTAACCTAACCTAACCTAACCTAACCTAACCTAACCTAACCTTTTTTTTTTTTTTTTTTTTTTATTTATTTTTTTTTTTTTTGTTCGGGGTGGAAAATCCTCATGGATGTCCTCCGCCCTGGGGTGGGCGGAGGGGTCTGTCAGACTCTTACTGACTAAAAACCACCCCGGTGTTCCGTCTCACACCTACGCTGGGGTCGCGGGAACGTTCAAATCTTCCGCGACCCCGACTGGTGCCAGCCCGCCTCTGCGGGCTCCGTCTCGTCGAGCGGGGGGAGTGAGGTGTTTGACTCCCCCCGCGACGTCTAAGAGGGGCGCGCGTGGAACACTACGCGCCGCCACCTCGGGTCCAGATGTATGGGGGGCGACGGACTTCCCCGGGTCCGTCGCCCCTGGACCCATTTAGGGGGGCTGGAAGAGGGCGTTGTCCGCCCTCCGCCGACGCCCGGTGCGCCTGCTGCGGGCCGGGTGAGAGGATGAAATCTCTCTCTCCCGTTCCGCAGCCTCCTTCTGCGAGATTACTACTTCGCAGAAGGATACCACCGCGTCCCAGGACGCTTCGCTGCCGACCATTGCATTCACAACGGCCGACAGCGACAGGTCACTGCCTACTCCTGAGATGAGGGCACGGCGCGGCTCCTCCCAAGCGGCACACTCTGCCAGCGTATGCCGCGCCGTGTCCTCCCGGCAGTCGACGCAGTGGTGACACCGGGCGTCCGGCTCCCTGTTTATGCGACACAGGTACTTCCCGAAGCAACCATGCCCCGAGAGCACCTGTGTCACCCGAAATGACAGGGAGCCGTGCCTCCTCCCGAGCCAGAGGTCGAGCACTGGCCGGACCGCCTCGATGGTGACGAGGCCGGCGGTAACCTAACCTAACCTAACCTAACCTAACCTTTTTTTTTTTTTTTTTTTTTTTTTTTTTTTTTTTTGTTCGGGGTGGAAAATCCTCATGGATGTCCTCCACCCTGGGGCGGGCGAAGGGGTCTGTCAGACTCTTACTGACTAAAAACCACCCCGGTGTTCCATCTCACACCTACGCCGGGGTCGCGGGAACGTTCAAATCTTCCGCGACCCCGGCTGGTGCCAGCCCGCCTCTGCGGGCTCCGTCTCGTCGAGCGGGGGGAGTGAGGTGTTTGACTCCCCCCGCGACGTCTAAGAGGGGCGCGCGTGGAACACTACGCGCCGCCACCTCGGGTCCAGATGTATGGGGGGCGACGGACTTCCCCGGGTCCGTCGCCCCTGGACCCATTTAGGGGGGCTGGAAGAGGGCGTTGTCCGCCCTCCGCCGACGCCCGGTGCGCCTGCTGCGGGCCGGGTGAGAGGATGAAATCTCTCTTTCCCGTTCCGCAGCCTCCTTCTGCGAGATTACTACTTCGCAGAAGGATACCACCGCGTCCCAGGACTCCTCGCTGCCGACCATTGCATTCACAACGGCCGACAGCGACAGGTCACTGCCTACTCCTGAGACGAGGGCACGGCGCGGCTCCTCCCAAGCGGCACACTCTGCCAGCGTATGCCGCGCCGTGTCCTCCCGAACCTAACCTAACCTAACCTAACCTAACCGTTATAACTTTGCATCCAGGTGACGCATTTCGAAGCTGTTTTCAGCTAATTTGATCTTTTATAGGCTCCGTCCTGCTATCTGACTATTTGGAATTGACAATAACGCGAAAATATTTTTTCGTTCTGGGACTTAGAAAAATTTCAACATTTTTCTTTACGAAAATATAAATTAGTTTTTGTCTCAAAATATTTTCTTCAAAACCATTTCAGATTTTATAATATATATTTTATTATAGATTTGATAATTACCTGCCTTACCTGTATTCTGGTGCGCGTTCCGCGAGCTTGAGTCCCGTTTGGTAGTCGTAATTCCCGGTTTTCACATACTTTTCGGCCGAAAAATACGTTTTTCGACCAAAAGTCAAAAATTTTGTTCAGCTTAAATTTCAGTAACCACACAGCTCGCTAGCCCGCGCGGAGACGCGTCTTTTGACACCTCGCACGTGCGCCTAGCAAACTTAGAACCGCAAAAAATTGCCCTCCCACCCTTCCTTTTGTCACTAGCCAGGTAAACTTTCAATTTGGCAAAATATTAAAATTTAATCTATTTCTCTGTTATTTTCATCTAAGTCCCCTTACCTAAGACCAGGCCTAAGCCAACGTGTTCTTACGTCTTTAGGCATCATTTTGACGGGGTCCTTTCTGTTTTTGTTCCCATTTTTGACCTTACGGTCTTGCGGCCGTAGGACAAGTTAATTTTAATTTATTATTAGTATACTTGCTGCGTTTGTCCCCCCTTTACAGGGACCTAGAATTATCGCCAGTGCCCTTTGAGTGGTCTTTATATGAACAGCACTTTCACACAAACCACTAACATGCTCCGTACACCGGCCAAAGACGCGAGCTCGTCGGGTTCCAGGATTTCACCGCGCTCAGCAGAAAAGGCTGGACCTTCGCTTCCTTGTGTGAGGCGTAGCATTGGGGAATGGGAGGCCGGGAAAGCTGAGCCCCAGGCCAAGTCCCCGGCCAATCCAAAGCGTGATGCCACACCAACTACCACTCAGAAAACTACCAGCACTGCCGTAAGACCGCCAAAGAAGTCTGAATCTGTGTACCCTAACATCACAGCGGAGGCGAGAGCTTGCCTTAATAAAGCTAAGCTTCATTTGGGCAACTCTCGCAATTTAAAGACCGAAATAAAGACGGAGGTGGTCAACGCCATAAACAGGCTCTATGAGTTAGTGAAAGAGTCGGAGCGGAACAAACCATCTGCCGCGCCTGCAGTCACACCGGCAGTTATACCTGTTGCTTCCCCAAATTCCGAAAAAAGTTCCCAGACCATTCGCGAGAGTAGTACTAGTCAGATCGAGCTCATGAAAACTATTCAAGAACACAGCTCTCTGATTAAGGAAAACACCGAGCGAATGGAAAAACTTCAGGAAATTTTGGTGAAGCAGGAAAGCGTTGTGGAGCAGACCTACGCCAATGTAACGGCAGCGCGTAACAGCCAAACCGGGGGACAAGCCCTGGAGCGGACGACGCTGCACTCCGTAGTTGTCTCCTCAAAACAGGAGTTGGACACGGGTGAGGAGATTCTGGAGCGCATAAGAAGGGCAGTGGATGCAAAAGAAGGCTGGGTGCAGGTGGAAAGAGTGAGGAAGGCGAAGGACCGGAAGGTGATCATGGGGTGCACAACAAAGGAGGAGAGGAGAAAAATAAAGGAAAGACTTGAAGCAGTTGGAGAGAACCTCGTCATCGAGGAAGTGGTGAACAGAGACCCGCTTCTGATTCTGAGGGATGTCTTGCTGGTACACAGCGACGAGGAAGTCCTCAAAGCCCTCAAGAATCAGAACCGGGATATCTTTCACGGCCTCGGAGAAGAGGAAGAAAGGACAGTAATAAAATACAGGAGAAAGACAAGGAACCCTCACATGAACCACGTTGTGCTGAGCGTCTCCCCCACGATCTGGAGGAGAGCGATTGATGGAGGGAAGCTCAGAATCGACCTCCAGAGAGTGCGCGTTGAAGATCAAACGCCACTGGTGCAGTGTACCCGCTGCTTGGGATACGGACACGGCAAACGCTTCTGCAAAGAGCCAGCCGACCTTTGCAGCCACTGCGGTGGCCCGCATTTCAGGGCGGACTGCCCAGACAGGCAAATTGGCGAAGCAGCGGCGTGCATCAACTGCACCAGAGCAAAATTGGGAAACAGCGAGCACAACGCGTTCAGTAGCGAATGCCCGGTGCGGAGGAAATGGGACGCATTGGCCCGAGCCTCAGTAGCATATTGCTAAAGTTGTCCCTACGACCACCACCAAGTACAAAATGATCCAGACCAACCTGCAACGGAGTCAGCTAGCAACCAATGAGCTCTTGCTGGAAGCTGACAAGCTCAAGGTCGCCGTAGCAATGCTCCAGGAGCCTTACGTGGGTGGGGTGAGAAGGATGAAGAGTTACCGGGGCGTAAGGGTCTTCCAGAGCTCTGAGGGAGGAGAAGGGACTGTAAAGGCGGCAATAGCCGTCTTTGAGAAAGATTTAGATATCTTACAGTACCCACAACTCACCACAAACAACATCGTTGTGGTGGGAGTCCGAACTAGAGCCTGGACGATCACGCTGGTGTCCTTCTACTTCGAACCGGATAAGCCCATGGAGCCATACCTGGAGCTTCTTAAACGGATAGAGCGAGAGATAGGTTCTAACAGGTTGGTAATTGGAGGAGACGCAAACGCGAAAAGTACTTGGTGGGGTAGCAGCAACGAAGACCTGAGAGGGGAGCAGATGTGTGGAATACTGGGGGAACTAGGGTTGCAGATCCTCAACATGGGGGACGTCCCGACCTTCGATACCGTGAGAGGTGGGGTGAGGTACAGCAGCCACGTAGATGTGACGGCCTGTTCGGCAGACATGCTCGACCTAGTGGACGGCTGGCGGATTGAGGAGGGTCTCACGAGTTCCGACCACAACGGCATAGCCTTCAGCATTCACTTGCAGAAATCAAAAGGTATGGCAATTGAACGGACCACTAGGGTATACAATACCAGAAAAGCTAACTGGAGGCAGTTTCATGAGAAACTGTCTCAAATTATGCTGGACGAAAAATTAACCCTAGTGGACTTGTCAAACATACACACCATAGATAATTTAGAATCAAAAATAAACACTTACACACGAGCTATAATCGACACATGTAGAGACACAATACCACACAAAAATAACACAGAAACACTAACCATGCCGTGGTGGTCCGAGGAACTCGCGGAGATGAAGAGGCTGGTCGCCACCAAGAAAGTGAGGGTAAGGAACGCAGCGCCGGTCCGAAGAGCGATGGTTGTCAACTTGTACCTACAAGCAAAAGAAGAATATGAGACAGCGGTGATGAAGGCCCAAGGGGAGAGCTGGAAGGAGTTTTGCGGAAAACAGGACAGAGAGGGGGTCTGGGAAGGGATATATAGGGTTATGGGGAGAATTGCGAAGAGAGAGGAAGATCTGCCGCTGCAGAGAGAAGGGGAGACACTGGACGCTAAAGGGTCAGTGAGGCTGTTGGCCGAGACGTTCTATCCCGAGGACCGAGAGGAAGACGACAACATTGATCATCGCCAAACCCGACATCTGGCAGAGATGGTAAACGCATGGAGCCATGATGAACGACATGACCCACCGTTTACCCAAAGCGAACTTAGTAGGTCTGTGTTGTCGTTCAACCCTAAAAAGGCCCCGGGAGCAGACGGCCTTACAGCCGATATCTGTTCCCAGGCCATAAATTGTGACCCAGACTATTTCTTGGCACTGTTAAACAAATGCCTGGCGCACCACCACTTCCCGAAGATCTGGAAGGAAGCTACGGTGGTTGTGCTAAGAAAGCCGGGCAAAGACTCGTACACCGTACCAAAGTCGTACAGGCCGATTGGGCTTTTGCCTGTCCTTGGGAAAGTGTACGAAAAGATGCTGGTTGCTCGTCTCAAATTCTATTTGCTACCTAGGATTAGTACTCGCCAATACGGCTTTATGCCCCAAAAAAGCACGGAGGACTCCCTATATACCCTCGTGCAATATATCCGCGCAAAGTTGGCACAGAAGAAAATCTTAACACTTGTGTCGCTGGATATCGAGGGAGCATTCGACAGTGCGTGGTGGCCCGCTATTAAGGTACGATTGGCTGAGGAAAAATGTCCAGTAAATTTGAGACGGGTAGTCGGCAGCTACCTCAGTGACAGGGTGGTCACCGTGAGGTACGCCGGGGAGGAGAGCAGAAGACAAACCAGCAAAGGGTGCGTCCAGGGATCCATAGGGGGGCCCATATTTTGGAATCTGCTGCTTGACCCGCTCCTGAAACAGCTGGAGAGTCGGGGCGACTACTGCCAGGCATTCGCCGACGATGTGGTGTTGGTGTTTTGCGGCGATACAGCATACGAAATCGAGGGACAGGCCAATGCCGCTCTCGAACATGTTCGAGCGTGGGGTGTCAGAAATCGGCTGAAATTCGCACCCCAAAAAACCTGTGCGATGGTGTTAACGCGGAGGCTTAAGTATGACACGCCGCGCTTGAGCATGGGGGGGATCGACATTGGAATGTCCCAAGATGTTAAAATACTAGGGCTCGTTATAGATGCCAAACTCACCTTCAACAAACACATAGCCATCGTCTGTAAGAAGGCGATGGCTATGTACAAGCAGCTGGCCAGGGCAGCCCGGGTCAGTTGGGGTCTGCACCCAGAGGTGATAAGGGCTATATACACCGCAGCAGTGGAGCCGACATTGTTGTACGCCGCAAGCGCATGGGCACCAGCTGCCAACAAGTTGGGGGTCAAGAAGCAGCTTAATATCGTCCAAAGAGGGTTTGCTCAGAAGCTATGTAAAGCCTACCGCACAGTCTCCCTGAACTCGGCACTGGTTCTGGCTGGGATACTCCCACTCGACCTCCGTATCCGGGAAGCGGCTGCGCTCTACGGAGCTAAGAGGGGAGTGCCCCAGCCCATACTGGGAGACAGGGAGGTTGAGCGGATGGCCCCAGCGATAGAGGCCCCGCACCCTGCGGATCAAATGAGTCTGGAGTTTGGAAGCCTGGTAGACGAAGAACATTACAACAACCACAGCGACTTCGATGTGCGCATTTTCACCGACGGCAGCAAGATTGAGGGCAGGGTCGGAGCGGCGATATCTTTGTGGAATAGCGCCACCGAAACAAAGGCTCTCAAGCTTGCTTTGCCGTCCTACTGCACCGTCTACCAGGCGGAACTCCTCGCCTTACAAAGAGCGGCAAAGGAAGTACTCAAGCGCAGTGAAACCACGTTCGGCATCTTCTGCGACTCTATGGCGGCTCTTCAGTCGGTGATCAACGTAAGTTCCCCCCACCCCTTGGCCGTGGAAACCAGAGACACCATACGCCGCTGTAAGCTCCAGAACAAGAGTGTCTCCTTGTTCTGGATCAAGGCCCACGCTGGTCTGGAGGGAAACGAGAGAGCCGACCAGCTCGCGAAGGAAGCCGCCCTGGGGTCGAAGAAGAAGCCGGACTACGATCTGTGTCCCGTATCATTCGTCAAGCGAAGAATCCGGTCGGAAACGCTTGACGAATGGAACGGAAGATATAGGTCGGGTGACACGGCTTCGGGCACGAAACATTTCTTCCCTGACGCGGTGATAGCGTACGGTGTAGTAAGGAAAATGGCCCCTACAAGCATAACGACGCAAATCCTGACGGGACACGGTGGGTTCTCTGCATACCTGAAACGCTTCAAGTGTAAGGAGAATCCATCGTGCGCTTGTGAGCCCGGCGTGGAGGAGACCGTACTGCACATATTGCTCGATTGCCCAATCACCGCAAAAGAACGATTTGAAACAGAGCAGCAACTCGCCGTCGCATTGATCGCCCAAAATCTACCAGATTTAATGACAGGGAAAAACAGAAAAGAGTTTTTAAATTATTGTAGTAAAATAGGAAACTTAGTCGTAAATAGAAATAAAATAGCTTAAGAAAAAATGATACTAAATATATAATAAGTATATAGTTTATGTATCATAACCATCAAAATTTAGAGATAAAATATAAATACATATTAGGTAAATGTACTAGAGATAAGATAGATATAATGATGTAGGTAGTATATAATTGTGATGTGTGTGACTTGTTGGCTGTCTAGTTAAGGAAACTCCGTGTATGTTCAAAAATTGTGTTGTTTTAAATCTTTAAAAGTGTAGCAAAGGCTCTGATCATGTCAGAGGGACACTGAGCAAAGCACCTCACACGCGTGGCTATCTCGGAAAAACTGAGGAAAATTTTTATATACCTACTTATTCAAAATTCACCTTATCGATACAGTATTCAACATTAATTACAATAACTTTGCACTTAGGAGACGGATTTGGAAGCGGTTTTCGGCGTAGTTAATTTTAATTGGGCTCTGCCCTGCCTTCCCATATCCTTATCCATATTATTGCTTAAAAAATATTAAAACCTATACTTCGTAAATTTCACTTTGTAAAAACACAAAAATCTCGAATAACTCGAAGATTTTCGGTTTAACGCCGGTAATTTTGGGATTTATAATTACTTACCTGCCACACCTTCAAGCTGGACCGCGTTTCGTGTTCTGTCTCGTTGGTTGGTAGAACAAAAAATTCTGTAAACACCTATTTTTCTTCTATAAATCACGTTTTTTCGCTATAAATTCAAAATTTTGTTCGGCGCCTACCTCTAAACACTCCGTTTTCCATTAGCCCGCGCGCAGACGCGTGTTTTGACACCTCACACGCGTGGCTATCTCGGAAAAAATTTCCCCGCCCACCCACCCTATAGTGGCAGGGTAGATAAACGAGGCTATTTTTGCCAAATATTTTTATTGTATTTTAGTGCACCCTATTTCTTTAAATGCTGTTTTTAGTCAAATACCACCAAAACACCCATCCCTCAGCCATCAAAAACACAGTTTACAGTAACTTTTTACGATTATAGTTTCTTCAAAACTTCAATGAAAGATATCGACTGACATAGATACACACTTGCAATCCGTTAACGTACCGCGAGCTCGAGTCTTTTCTAGTCGCGACGCTTGTCTGTCGTGACTTCGCGTTTTTACACATTTTCGGTCGAAAATACGTTTTTTATTTTTAGTTAGCACTACTTCCTGTGATATTTTTGTGCCTATCCCCCTTCACGGGGATACAAAAATATCACCAGTTTCCTTCCCGAATGAAACTCACCTTCACCCAAAACTCTAAAATGCTCCGTACACCGACTAAGGAATGCGCGAGCTCACTGAGTTCCAGGAGCTCGCCAAAATCAACGGAGAAGGCTGGACCCTCGCTTACCTGTGTGAGACGAAGCATTGGAGAATGGGAGGCCGGAAAAGCTGAGCCTCAGAAAAAGTCCCCGGCAAACCGAAACCGGGACGCCATACCAGGTACGTCGCAGCAAAGTACCAGCACACTCGAAACGCGTTGTGTCCCGGTGTCAACCGCAATCGCGTCAGGGAAACCCGAGCCTGGCTACCCCAACATGACGGCGGAGGCGAGAGCCTGCCTGAATAAGGCAAAGCTCCACCTTAACAACTCGCGAAACCTAAAGGCGGATATAAAGAGGGAGGTCACAGCGGCAATAGACCGACTTTACCAGCTGGTAAAGGAGGCGGATAAGGACAAGCCAAGTAACGGAAAAGACCTACAGAAAGAAATGGAAGGTCAGAAGGTAGAAGGAAAACGCGATGACCTGGGGAACATCAATTGGTTGCGCTCCGCACTAGAAGAGCAAACTCTTATAGTGAAGGAGGGCAACCAAATGATTAAACAGCTGCAGGTTGCAATGCAGGAGCAGAGGAAGGCACAGGAGTCGCGTGACAGAGAGGGGCACAATGGCGGAGATATTCTGACGGAAATTCGAATGCTCGAAAAAACAACCAACGAAATGAGCAAAGTGGTCTCAGAGATTAGGGAGAGAGCTCCTACCTATGCGGAAGCTCTGACCGCTCCCCAAAACACCTGGGGTCAAAAGCAAAAAATCTGTCATTGTGTCTTCCGATGTCACAATGGACACCAGTACAGAAGTGGTAGGAAGGGTAAAGGAGGTATTGGACGCGAAGAAGAGCGGCTTTCAGATCGAGAGGGTCCGAAAAGTCAAAGACAAGAGGGTTATCTTGAGTTTCAACAGCAGACAGGAAATGGCAAAAACAACAGCCCAACTCAAGAAAGACAAACACCTGAAAGTGGAAGAAGCCAAAAATCGGAACCCACTAGTGATAATCAAGGACCTCTTGTCCTATAATAGTGACGAGGATATTTTGACTGCATTAAAAGTGCAAAACGCCCGCCTGCTTGAGGACCTGACGGCTGAGGAGGCGACTGCCACAGTGAAGTACCGAAGGAGAGCACGGAACTCGTTAGAGAGCCATGTGGTCCTACAGGTGACACCGAAGTTGTGGCAGAAACTTACAGCGGCTGGCAGGGTCTTCATCGACCTCCAGTGCGTCAGAGTCCAAGACCAAACGCCACTTGTACAGTGCACAAAATGCTTGGCGTATGGGCACGGCCGAAAGCTGTGTACTGAGCCTGTGGATCTGTGCAACTACTGCGGGGGGCCACACCTCAAGGCCGAATGCACTGAGCTGGCAACGGGCGACAGGCCCACGTGCAGGAACTGTGTCAAAGAAAAGCGTGACGATGCAGGCCACACGGTCTATAGCCCTGAATGCCCGGTGCGTACAAAATGGGATGCATTAGCGCGAGCCGCAATAGCGTATTGCTAAGGTGGTCTCGGGGCTTACACAGACGAAAGCTGCACAAATATTCACCACAGCGCAAGCTAACCTCCAACGTAAACAACTGGCGACAAACGAGCTCATGCTTGAGGCTCAAAAACGCAAAATAGCCATCGCACTGGTCCAGGAGCCGTATGTGGGAAGCATTAAGGCAATGAAGTCGTACGGGGGGGCTAGAGTCTACCAGAATTCGGATCGCGGCGGGGGCACTGTTAAGGCGGCGATAGTTGTGTTCAATCATGACATCGACGTCATACAGTGCCCCAAACTCACCACCAACAACATCGTGGTGGTGAAGCTGCGGACGAGCGTGTGGGAGATTCTCGCCGTCTCGTACTACTTTGAGCCTGACCAACCCATTGGGCCATACCTGGACCACTTAACAACGGTGCTGAAGGAGCTTAAGCCCAAGAAAGCGATCATTGGAGGGGACGCTAACGCCAAGAGTGTGTGGTGGGGAAGCAGTGCCATCGATGATAGAGGGGATGAATTTTCAGGAATGATTGGAGAGCTCAATCTGCAGATACTCAACTGCGGGAATAGACCCACCTTCGATACCATCAGAGGGGGACGAAGAATAACGAGCCACGTCGACGTGACTCTATGTACGGAGGACTTTCTTGACCTGGTTGAGGAATGGACGGTTGCCGAAGACCTAACGAGCTCGGACCACAACGGGATACTAATAAAAATCAAAATTCAAAAAGGAAAAGGTATTAACATCAAGAGAACTACCAGAATATACAACACCAAAAAAGCAAAATGGGAAGTTTTTAATGAAAAAATGGACCAGTTAAAAATAGAAAATAGAATTAATAAAGTACAGATAGAACAGATAAATAATAAAGAAGATTTAGATGGCTTGGTTGAAAAGTACACTGCAGTTATAGCTGAAGCATGTGACGAGGCCATGCCAAAGAAAAAAGAAAACCAAAAACTTACCATTCCGTGGTGGTCCGAAGAACTCGAAGCGATGAAGCATGACGTCGCTACCAGGAAGAGAAGAGTCCGATGTGCTGCGCCGTCGCGCAGAGAAGGTGTGGTCGCGTTGTACCTGAAAGAAAAAGAAAAATATGAGTCGGAGGTCAGGAAACGCTCGACAGAGAGTTGGAAGGGATTTTGCCAGAAACAAAACAGGGAAGGGGTTTGGGAGGGAATCTACAGAGTAATAAAAAATACATCGAAAAGGCAAGAAGATCTACCGCTGGTATATAACGGGAAAGAAGTAGGGCAAGAAGGTTCCGCGAAAGTACTGGCGGAGATATTCTATCCGGAGGACAAAGAGGAGGAGGATAGCCCAGACCATCGTCGAATCAGAGCTCTTGCTAACCGAGCAAATGACTGGAGCTATAGTGAGACCCATGACCCGGAGTTTGTAACGGAGGAGCTCAGGTTCGCGACGGAGAGCTTCAATCCGAAGAAGGCACCCGGAGTGGACGGCTTCACAGCCGATATCTGCCAGCGGGTAATATCACGGGACCCGGAACTGCACCTGGCGATATTTAACAAGTGCTGGCAACTGACGCACTTCCCCACAGCGTGGAAAGAGGCCACCGTGGTGGTGCTGAGGAAACCGGGGAAAGATGACTACACCAGTCCCAAGTCGTATAGGCCGATCGGACTCTTACCAGTGATGGGCAAGATATTGGAGAAAATGATGGTTAGAAGGCTGGTCTGGTACTTGGTACCCCGGATAAGTCCTCGCCAGTATGGCTTCATGCCACAGCGGAGCACGGAAGACTCCCTTTATGACCTGATTGCCCACGTGAGGGGCAAACTCCAAGAGAGGAAGCTCATCACGATGGTCTCTTTGGATATAGAGGGAGCCTTTGACAGTGCGTGGTGGCCGGCCATCAAAGTCAGACTGGCGGAGGAAAATTGTCCAGCGAACCTCAGGAGGATGATAGCCAGCTACCTAAGCGACCGCAAGGTCAGGGTAAGGTATGCTGGCCATGAGCACGCTAAAAACACAAACAAAGGTTGTGTCCAAGGATCGATAGGCGGACCCATCTTATGGAACCTTCTGTTGAACCCATTGTTGGAGAGTCTGACGCGGCGAGGCGACTATTGCCAGGCATTTGCGGATGATGTGGTGCTCGTGTTTTCGGGGGAGACAGCCCTGGAAATCCAGATACAGGCCAATGCCGCTCTCGAACATGTTCGGGAGTGGGGTGTCATGAATAAGCTCAGGTTCGCACCGCACAAAACTTGTGCCATGGTCATCACCAGAAAGCTTAAGTATGACACGCCACACCTGACCATGGGAGGGATCGACATTGGAATGTCTTCTGAGATAAAGATCTTGGGGCTCACAGTGGACGCCAAGTTGACCTTTAATAGCCACACGGCTAATGTCTGCAAAAAGGCACTTGGTGTCTACAACCAGCTATCCAGAGCTGCGAAGGTCAGTTGGGGGCTCCACCCGGAAATAGTCCGTATCATTTACACCGCTACGGTAGAGCCCATAATAACATACGCGGCTGGCGCCTGGTCCTCCGCATCGAAAAAGTTGGGAGTTCGACGCCACCTAGATGCTGTCCAGAGGGGCTTTGCTCAAAAACTGTGCGGAGCGTATCGCACGGCCTCTCTTCACTCAGCGCTGGTACTGGCTGGAATATTGCCACTTGACCTCCGCATACAAGAGGCAGCAGCTCTATACGAGGCGAGGAGAGGGGCATCCCGGCCGGAGCTAGTAGATAGAGAGGTCGAGCGACGAGTCGAGTACTCCAGTACACCTCACCCGGGGAAACATACTGCGATAGAGTTCGTGAGCCTGGTAGACCAGGAGCAACTTGACAGACAGAACAACCAGGCTATCCGCATATTTACCGACGGTAGTCGGATTGAGGGCAAGGTCGGCGCAGCGCTTACGCTCTGGGATAGCGCAGCAGAGGTGAAGACCCTCAAACTCAAGCTTGCTCCATACTGCACGGTATACCAGGCGGAACTCCTCGCAGTATGCAGAGCCACTGAGGAAGTACAACGACGAAGCGAGAAGAGCTATGGAATTTACAGCGACTCCAGGTCAGCCTTGGAGACCATATCAAACCCCAGGACAACGCACCCTCTGGCAGCGAAAACCCGCGAGAACCTAAGGGCCATTGAAAACCAGAACAAAACTGTGTTTTTGTTCTGGATCAAGGCGCACGCGGGCCTCGCGGGCAACGAGAGAGCGGATGAGCTAGCTAAGGAGGCAGCTTTAAAAATTAAGACCAAGCCAGACTATGACCTATGTCCGGTTTCATTCATCAAACGACAGATCCGAAAGGGGTCGGTTGATGAATGGAACCGACGATACAAAGATAGTGCCAGAGCAAGGGCAACAAAATTATTCTTTCCCGAAGTAATAACCTCCTACAAAATTGTCCGTAAAATTACCCCAACCAACGTCACCACCCAAGTACTAACGGGACACGGTGGGTTCTCGGAGTACCTGAATCGTTTCAGGTGCAAAGAGAACTCATCGTGCATTTGCCAACCCGGAACTCCTGAAACGGTCGAGCATATTTTGACCGACTGCCCAGTTCACGCCCTAAAAAGACTCGAGGTTGAGAACAAGTTGGAAAGCAAAATGGTGGCTAATAACTTCCCAGAGTTCATGTCCAATAGGAAAAATAGAGATATATTCTTAGAATACATAGTAGACATTGCACAATGCGTTATAAAAAGAAATAAATAGAACAACAAATTAATGCTATATATATATTAGTATATAAAATATATTAACTAGCATATAAGATGTAAATGTACAATATAGAAAATAAGATGTTTAAAAGAGATGTCTAAAACAAGATGTCTCTAATAAACAATGTATCCCCACTTGTGAATATTAAATAAGCAAATAATAAATAGAATAAGCAAATGTATAGATTATAAGACTGTGCTGTTTCTGCATTAAGCCACATTTAAAATAAGGAATAAAATAAAACTTATGTGAAAAAAAAAAATTAAATAAAAAACCCCTGTAGTATATCCCATATATTGTTAAGAAAGGACTCTAATTATGTAAGAGGTAGCTCGCGGGCCAGGCCTCAGCGCCCGGACAAAAAAAAAAAAAAAAAAAAAAAAAAAAAAAAAAAAAAAAAAAAAAAAAAAACCTAACCTAACCTAACCTTTTTTTTTTTTTTTTGTCGCTGAGAAATGCTTTATGCATTGCCGCTCGTGGGGGACGAGACGGGGTATGTGGGACTCCTGTCCGAATGACAGTATACCCACTAAAACTCAGCGGTGTTCCCACATCGCCGTGATGGGAGGGCCATGGGAAACCGGCTCAGCCTTTACATCCACAACCCTCCCGGCGCATGCCCGCCTAGCTGGCGGGCCCCGCATGCCCCCCAGGTTGGGGGGCTACGGGAATGGCCGGGAACACCTGGCCATTCCCGTCCGACACTTGTGGAGGCCTGTGCGATACAGGCAAGGGTGCCCCCGCATCCGTTGCCTGCTGGCCTCCACCTGGGCGGTTTGGGGAGAAATAGACGCCCACGAGGGCTAATTCTCCCCACGCGGCGGCCACGTATCCCGGTCCCTTCTCTAATAGCGAGAGGGGAGGGGAGTCTGTGGAAGACCGCGCCGCTAGTGCCACCGAGCCGTCCTCGTCACCCAGCCAGCTGCCGGGGATTGAGTAGGGCTCGGCGACCACCGCTACGTTCACCAACCACTCGGCCATAACCTGCACCACCAGGTCCTGGGCCGCTCTGCAGTGGTTGGTGTTCGCCTGGAGGATGCGGTAGTTGAAAATCATCATTCCAACATCGCACATCCCTCCTCGGCTACCGCCGATGGAGCTACAGCGGCGACTTCGGCGGCGGTGGTGGCGGCAGGGCGAACCTGCGCCGGCAATATGCCCTTCCTCGCGGGAGGCTTGCAGCTCCTGCCCGTCATCTTGTGGTCCGCGGGGCGGCCACTGGCGGCACACGCCGCGCAGCGAAGCGTGGCGGCGTGGCAAGTGGCACTCCTGTGTCCCTCCTGCCCGCATCGGAAGCAGCAGTCTCCCCAGTCGAACTTGGAGGGACACGTGCTTCGGGTGTGGCCGAACGCGAAGCACTTGAAGCAACGCATAGGCTGGTCTTCAAGTGGCCGAACCACAGCCGAGCTGAAGCCCACAAGCAGCCGTCCTTTGGTCGCAGTAAGGACGGCCCCAGCCGCAGCGACTGGGCACTCGATGCGGATGGTGCCCATGCCGCGGCGACCGAGCCTGATGGCTCCACCCTTCACCGCGCCAGCATCGCAGCCTCCAGCCACCGCAACGGCCGCCACCACGTCCTCTTTGGTGACCGAATCATCCAGATCGGCCACCTCCAAGGCTGCTGTCTTTACAGGTCTGACGACCGTTGCCGCATCCGCGATGACCTCTTGCAACATTTTTGCGAAGAGGTCCGCGTTTGCGCCGCGCTGCTCCCCCGAGAACTCGAAAATTCGAGCCCCGGCTAGGGTTCGGCGGCACGTGATGTTGCCGATCCCTAGCCGGGATGGATCCGCGTTGGTACGAGCCCGTCTTAGGACGGACTCATAAGTCTCGCCCCGCTCCACGGCCTCCGGGGTGATGGTCACCACGACGGCCGCGGTTTTGGGAGGAACCAGCTTCCTCCCGCCGGCTGGACCCTTTTTGGCTGCAGGAGCAGTCGCAGCAGGCTTGGAGGTCGACTTTTTCCCTTTTCCCCCCCTGACCACTTCCGTCCACGATTGGTTGGACGGGGTGGTGGAGGGAAGAAGGGCGTCCTCCCCCTCCGAGTTCCGGGGGGCTGCTGGAGTGGCAGACGATGCAGACGCTCCCTCCGCGCTCGTGGTGGGTGTTTGAGGGGCCACCGTGGTCCTCTTGCCCTTGCCTTTGCCCTTGGACGGCTTCGGGCCCCGGGGCTGCTCGCCTGATGCCGGGCCTCCCAGAGGCGTAGGTTCCGGCTCGGTCGGTGGTAGACTCAAATCCGCCGCTAGCGGCGGGCGGAGCCGCTTTTCCGGCAAGAGCCGGTCTTCGATTCCTGCGAAGCAGCCTCTGATGAAGGCTCTCTCCTCCATGACAACCCCGCGGATTATTGTCTCAAGGCTGGCAGGGGAGGAGGAGCCTCCCACCACCGCGTCTGGGGCAGATTGGCGTGGGAGATCGTGCGGTACCCCCTGATGACTCTGACGGCCATAGCTCTCTGCGGCTTTCGCAGCACAGAGATGCTACCGGCCGTCAGGTCAGCTGCCCAGATCGGGGCCCCGTAAAGGGCCATCGATCGCACGATCCCCACGTAGAGCCGCCTACAAGCGGCGCTCGGGCCCCCCAGATTGGGAAGCAGCGTTGACAGCGCCCCAGCCGCGCCCAACAACTTGGGCGCCAACCGCCGGAAGTGAGGGCCAAAATCCCATCGGCTGTCGAGCACCAGTCCCAGATACTTCATGGTGGGCTCGACAGCGATCCGGACCCCCCCGACCACGATGTGTGATCCGGGCGGTGGCGCCCGCCGGGAACCATGAAACACCATGGCCTCCGACTTGTTGAGGGCCACCTCCAGGCCGAGGCGCCGTATGCGGCTCACCGTCTGTGAGACCGCAGCCGTCGCCAGCAACGCTGCCTCCCTGTGCGATTTCCCCCGAGCCGTGACCAGCGTGTCGTCCGCGTAGCACGTCAGGTCCACGCCCGGTGGGAACTCGCCTCTCAGCACCCAGTCGTACCCGATGTTCCACAGGAGCGGCCCCAGAACCGATCCCTGTGGAACACCGCACGACATGAGGCGCTGGTTTCCGCCATCACGTCCCACGTAGGTGACACACCTCCCCGCCAAATAACCCCCAACGATGCGGCGAAGGTAGGGAGGCACCCGATGGTACCGCAGTGCCTCCCGAATACAACTCCAGGGCAGGGTGTTGAAGGCGTTGGAGATGTCCAAGGACACCGCCACCACCACCCCACCCCGGGACACCGTTTCCTCCGCCAGGACTCTCACACGCGCTATTGCGTGTATGGTGGAGCGCCCATGCCGAAAGCCGAACTGGCTCTCGTCCAGGTCCGGCCCCTCTCCACACAAGTGGCCGACGAGGCGGGCTGCGAGTATACGCTCGAACAGCTTACCCACCTCGTCTAGCAGCACTATGGGCCGGTACGCGGACGGCAAGTCTGCAGGGCGCCCCGCCTTCCTGAGCAGGACCAGACGACCACTTTTCCACAAAGTGGGAAACTGGCCCCGCTCCAGGCACGCTGTGAAGAGTCCTCTTAGCTGGGGCTCTAGCTCCTTCAGAGCGAGGGCTAATGCTAGGCCGTGAACTCCGTCTGGCCCCGGAGCCACATTCTTGGCCCGGAGCCGCATCACGGCCGCCCCCATCTCTGCCTGTGTCACCTCTGGGACGCTGATGGCGTTTTCCTCCGTAGACTCTGCGGCTGTGGGCAAAGCCATCGGCGGCGGAGTGTGCTCCGCTCTTGCCGGGAAGAGGGCTGCGACTACCTCATCCAGCAGTTCGGGTTGGAGACTCTCCGTAAGTGGGGGCGCTGCGGCTCTTAGTTTCCCTCGAACCGCTCGATAAGGGCGCCCCCACGGATCCCCGTCTAGAGTCTCCAACATCTCTTCCCTGGCTCGCGTCTTCGCCTCCCCGATGGCCAGCCACAGAGTCCCCTTAGCCGCGCGGTACACCTCATACAGCGCGGCTTCTTCGTCAGGGACCCGACGACGTCGTCTTCGATAACGGGTGTACTGGCGTCTCACCGCCACGCACGCGACTCGTAAGTGCGCGATTTCGGCGGACCACCAGTACACCTGGCGCCTTGCGGACTGTGCGTGGACCCGGGGCATCGACGCGTCGCAGATTTGCGTCATCGCCCCGCGGAACCACAGCGCCTCCTGTTCGACGTCGACGTCGACGGGTCCGTTCGTTGCCGACTCCCGGCTCCAGGCCTGGACAATAGCGGCCTCCTCGAGAAGTTCCCTGTCGATGCGCTTGCGCGCCCAGCGCGGGCCGTCCATTCGCGAGACTGATGATCTGCGGCCGCCAGCGGTTTGGGCGGAGACGTCGAAACGGATGTATCTATGATCCGACAACGTCTCCACCTCCACGGCGACTCGCCAGTCACGAACACGGCTCGCGACAGCAGGGCTAGCGAACGAGACGTCGACAATCGATCCGCCCCGCTGCCGCACGCACGTGTGGACCGAGCCCCGGTTCAGGACGACCAGGCCAGTCGTGACCGCCCACTCCTCCAATGCCTCACCCCTAGCATCGGTCACTGGGGATCCCCACGCCGCAGATTTGGCGTTGAGATCGCCCAGCAACAGCACGGGGCGAGGATGGAGTTGGCCCACGACGGCACCCAACTCGACAAGGAACCTCTCGAAGTCGGCGAGACTCTTGTTGGGCGAAAAATACGCTCCAACAACGCCAATGCCGTCCGCGAGGGCGGCTACCCAGCCGTGACCTCGGGACGGGTTGACGAGAGCCCCGCCAATGATGGCCACCAAACCGTCAAGGTCTCCCACCCAGCTATCCCGGGGGGGGACAAAGTACGGCTCGGCGACCACAGCCACGTGAATCGACCACTCTGCCATGCTCTGGATCAAGAGATCCTGAGCTCTGGCACAGTGGTTGATATTGCCTTGGAGGAAATGGTAATGGTGTATAGACATTATGCGCATTCCATTCCCTCCGCACCATTCCTAGGCCGGGAGTCGGCCGAAGGGCAGCCAGGCTGAGGGGGGGGTAAAGAGCCCCCCGCAGCCTTGGCATCCCTTCTCTTCTTTTTGTTGTTGGCGGGCACGCCACAGGCCTTTCCACCCGCCCTGTGTCCGGCGGGCCTCCCTGCAGCTGTACAGAGGCTACAGTTTGGCGCCGCCGAGCACTGAGCCGCCTTGTGGCCGGGCTTACCGCAGCGATAACACTGGTCGCTGCGGTCTATTTCGGCGGTGCACCGTGCTCGGACATGCCCGAAGTCCAGGCACCGGTAGCACCGCATGGCCCTGGGCTGCAGCAGCTTAGCTCTCGCTGCAACCCACCCCACCAACAAACGCCCACCGTCAGCGACTTTGTTCGCCGCCGCCACCGGGCACCGCACCCAAATCGTGCCGAGCCCGGAAGCGTCGGCGCGAATGTCGCCCGTCCGCACGTCTTCGGGCGGACATCCACCTACTCGGGCGACGGCCGCCATGACCTCAGCCGGGGTCGTCGAGTCGTCCAGACCATCGACGCGCAGCTCAGCGGTCTTCATCGGCCTGGACACCCGGACGTCATCCGGATTGAGGACCTCTCTCAGCTTGGCGGCCAGGATGTCCGCCTTTTCGCCGCTAGAGGCACCCGACACCTCGAGCAGCCGCGCTCCCGTGATCGCCGGCCTCAGTTTGAAGCCGGACGGTGTGCCGAGGTCGGGAAACGCGACTTTGGCTTTCGCCTCTGCCAGGACCGCCGCGTAGGTAACGCCCCTTTCGACGGCTCCGGGCTGCAGCGTGAGCACTACAGCCGCGGAGCGTGGTGCTCTGACCTTAGGCGGTCCCCGGGCCTTCTTCGGTGCCGGTGCTCCAGCGGGTGCCGGTGGCGGTGGTGCCGTCTTCGTCCCGCGACGGCGGCCCCTCTTGACGACCGTCGTCCAGGCTTCCGGGGTAGGCCCGGGCGCGGCCGCCGGTGGCGCAGCTGCCCGGGAAGTGGGGACACGCGTACCCTCCGTGGGCCCCCCGGTCCTCCCTCCCGACTGGCTGGACCCAGCCGCCGTGGTGGTATTGGGCCCCTGAAAAGCGGCCCCCTCCTTCCTCCGCTTGTCCGCAGCGAGCGGTGGGCGAAGGGTTGCCGCCGGGAGGAGTCTCTCCTCTATGGCCTCCATCCGGGCACCCAACATCGCACCACACTGCATCATGCAGATGCGTGCGATCCTCTCGACCTCCGCATCCGCAAGCGCAGGCGCCGACGACGGGACCGATGGAGCCGACGACAGGGCCGCGACGGTAGACGAGCCGGAGGCCGCAGGTGCTGCCCTCTGGGCGGCGAACTGTCGCTTGAGGTCCTCCAACTCGGATCGGAGACGGCCATTCTCCTCCCATAGCTTCGCCGTCTCCTCCGTGCTAGTGCGATTAAGGAGGACCTCAACCGCCTCCCGAATCCCCTCAGCCGCCTCCTTGAGAGCACGCGTGAATGTGCCCTTCAAGTTGCCCGATTTGGTGGCAACCTTCAGGACAACATCCACGCCGTCCAAAACTTGGCGACTGAGCGCCACCCCAGTGATGTCCCCTCCAGCAGCCATCCGAGCAGAGCGCCGCTCACGGGCCTGTCGGGCCAACTCGCTGACTTCGTCAGCCGCGACAGTCCTCACTTGAGCCCTCTTTCCTGCATTAGCCTCCGCTCGGTTGGCTTCTAGCAGGGACGCAGTGCTGCCCCCACCTTGTTCCTCCACCATTGGCTCGGGGTCACTCTCCGCCGAAACTGGCACAAAGCGACCCCGCTTGTCGCGCTCCGGCAGCCGAGCGGGGACTCCACTCGCTACCGCGCGACCTCGCCCACCCCGTGCCTTTGGCACCTTAGCCGCCGCCACGTTGACCTCGACCGGGGAAGGACCGCGCTTCCTCCGCGACTCCCCCCGGTCGGACGATTGGTCCCTTTCGGGACTTGAGTCTCCTCGACTCGCGTTGCCGTCAGTGACGGCAAGTGGTGCGACCACAACGCGCGGGAACTCCGGGTTCTTTTGGAGCTCCCTTTCTCGCTGGCCGGCGGTGCCGCCCATTCGACGACCCGACAAATCTGGATTTGTCAGGTCCTCGAACGACCGGGACCGCGATGAGCCTCCTCGGCTCTTGTTGCCATCGGCAATCGGAAGACATTCGTTGCCCCCCCCAGAATACGAATGGGGGCTTGACGTTCCCGAAGGGAACGTGGCGGACTCTCCAGCTGCAGAGCAGCCGGTACCGCCCTGGGGTAGTTTTTTACCGTTTGTCTCTTTCATTTTCATTTTTCCTTTGAAGGGTGTGGTCCCATTTCCCCTGTATCCCCCCCCAGCGCTAGCGACCGGACACCCCCCGGCCATTCATCCCCTCGGCACGCTCGACCTTGAGATTAGGGTAATTTTTTTTATAGAGGTTGTCTTCCTCTTCCCTCCCCACTCTACGCCCACTAGACTCACCCTCTGCAAGCAGAGGGGGTGTGGACGTGAGATGGCCACCAGGCCTATCCCCATGACGGACTAGCCGTCCCGCCCCTAGCCCGGTTCCCTTCCTCGACCATCAAAGATGATCGGTGAATGGAACCGCGGCCCTTCCCAGTTTGTTGAAGATTAGCCGCCAGCCCCAATTGTCCACCAAAAGCAGGTGGGCAATTGGAGCTGACGTTGCCCAGGGTGCGCCACGTGGAGGCTCCTCAACATGCACCCCACCCCCAACCTAACCTAACCTAACCTAGTGCTTAGGTGACTTCCTGATACAAATTGATAAATGATATCTATTTGGTAAATTAAAACAATAAAACAAAATTGTGTAATTTTACACTCATACATTCAAATACTAGTACAAGATACTATGTTAATAGGATTCTGTAATAAAATGGCTGATGACAAATGACTCATGGACCAAAAGTATTATTCCATGCTCATATCTACTTATAAGGCATATGCCTTCCTTACCCTCAGATTCCCCTAAACTGAGGGAACATGGGATTGAGATCTTCCAGAAACAAATTGCATTGGCTACCTCTATCATAGGGAAAGCAATGACTGACCCTATGCTTATAAAGAACATAAGACATAAACAAACTGTTGACAGACTTGGCCGAAGAAACAAAATACCTGACAATGTCAATGTTCACTTCCACCAAAATAAAACCAGAACAAAAGTAATATCATCTCCAACTGACATGAATTTGAATTTACTCTATTTAACAAACAAACAGATACATTTAACAAACTCGAGCATACAACTTTATAGCTACAAACAATAAAAATCAATCAATAAATATTAAAACCACAAGACACTTACTCTTATGATACTGATTTATTATTATTTATATTATTACTGATAATAAATGATGGTGCGATTATAAAATCTAGCAAACGTTTCATAACTACCGCTCCAGCCGGCAGTCCTGCGAATTTCATCAATATTAACCCGAAGTGCATGCGCACGCGACGTAGCCGCGTGACGTGTGCTATGCGCCGAGAACATAGACACGTCTAACCCACTATCGCTTAATGTGCACTTAATTCAGCGGCTGAGCGTTTGCGTACTTACGGAGCTATGTGGCTTTTTTGGAGATATAAAAAGGATGCCAGATTTGCGAATATCTTTGGTTTTATTTAGGTAAAACGCTGATGTGTTACACTCATTAGAAAAGGGCAAAGTTAATAAGGGTTGCTTAGACCTAACTCGAGAAGTTTTTATCAAATCGGGAATTTTTATAATAATTTTGGATGGCATTATATTTATATTTTCTATACAAATTTTTGAAAATGTTTGAACCCTATGAGCCGTGGTAAGGGCTAGTAAAGTTACACATTTTTTTTTAAATATCGTCGAGCGACAGTTGGTCGTTGGGGTATTTAGAGCATAAGAAATTTAGTACTCAGTTAGTATCCCACGTTACATTATATTTCGGCCTAGGTGATAGGCGAAAAACACCTTTAAAAAATCTAAGAATGCGATCGTCTTTTGATATATTTGAGCCCAAAATCAGTGATAAAGCTGATCGATATGAATTTAAAGTTCCATATTGACTACCATTATTAAAAATATGCGTAAGAAAATATATTACTGATGGAACCGAGGCCTCGTATTTATCAACACCTGATTATTTGCAGAAGGTCCACCATTTTTTTAGGCATAACACATGAGGTAGTAAGTTTAATAGATGGATTAAAGGAAATTTGTGCCGTAGGATGTGACGACATACCTAATAGCATACTCAAAAGATTTAAATACGTCATTGCCCCCTCCCTTGACTCACATTTTTCAGTTATGTTTAACAAAAGGAATATTTCCTAAATTGCTTAAAAAAGCCGTAGTCACCCCTTTTTTTTGTTTTTTTTTTTTTGTTTTTTTTTGTCTTTAAACCTGGAAACAAAAATTGTGTAAATAACTACAGGCCAATTTCAGTTTTAACAGGCCTCTCAAAGATTTTGGAAAAAATTATAAACAGTAGATTAGTAAATTATCTTGAAAGTAATAAATTACTCTCTGATCATCAATTTGGTTTTAGGCCTAAAAGATCAACAAGCCAAGCTGTTCACCTTCTGACAAATTTTATAAACACAAACCGGGATAACGGCATGCACACCATAGGGATATTTTTAGACCTTGCCAAGGCTTTTGACACAATTTCTTGTACTTTGCTTGTGCATAAGCTGGAATTGCTGGGAATACGGGGAGTACAGTTGCAACTATTATCTGATTACCTTAGCGACCGCCATCAGAGTGTAAAAATAGGTTTAATGCATGAGTTCTGAACTTAAGAATAGCTGTTATGGAATCCCACAAGGTAGTATTTTGGGTTCTACTTTGTTTTTAATCTATATAAATGACCTATGCAATCTGACACTCCAAAAGGGTGTAATTATGTCATATGCTGATGACACAGCTCTACTGTTCGCAGCTAAATCAAAGGCCGAGGTCTATGAACTAGCACAAAATGGTTTTAATACTGTGTCTAATAGGTTTCATAAAAATCTTTTAACATTAATTACAGATAAAACTAAGTACCTATTATTTGCAATGAGAAACACTAATCCAACGCTTACTAATCTAAACATTCAAGCGCATAACAATTGTAATTTTTATTATGCTGACATTGCATGCACTTGTCCCACTTTAACTAAAACCGATCATATCAAATATCTAGGCGTCACGATTGATACAAATCTGAATTTCCGCAAACACATTGGTTTATTATGCACCAGAGTGCGTAAACTAATATACATTTTTTTTAATCTACGTAACATTGCCAACTTTAAATTAATTAGACAGGTTTATTTGGCTTTGTGTCAATCTATTATTACCTACTGCATAACGTCCTGGGGTGGTGCCGCTAAATCTATTTTACTGCACCTAGAACGCGCCCAAAGAGCAGTTTTAAAGGTTGCTACTTTTCGTCCATTTAGATTCCCTACACATCAGCTTTACATGGCATGTATGGTGCTAACAGTACATCAATTATTTGTTTTGAATGTAGTTTTATTCCAACACACTAAACTTTATTTTAACCCAGTGCCTTCAGATAGGAGAAGAAAAGATTTGGTTTGTGCTAACTCTCAGACTGAACATGCTTTTGCTAATCGATTTTATTTATTTTTAGGGCCCTACTTGTATAACCAGTTCAACAGAGTGCTAAAGATTTATAGTTTAAGTTATAATAGGTGTAACCTACTAGTACAGGAATATTTAGCAAAACTCAATTATGCAGACATGGAAAAACTACTAGAAATTTTAAAATAAAATTTTCTATCTACCTACTCTAATATAATTAATAATAGGGTCCACTTTATATACTTTAATATTATTCATTAATTTATTTAAATATAATATATCTTATATAATCTAGTTTAAAAATAATATACCCAAATAGTTACTCTTTATGTCATTGAAAATATTATATCTTCTTCTTAATTTTGCTTCTAATAAACCTATTGTTGTCTTCTTTTTAAATGTTTGATGTAAATTGATGGCCTGAAACACAGGTTTTCACAAACCTATATCAGGCAGGTCTTAATTACAGTTAGAATTAAATATTACTCGAATGTAATTAATCTAAATCATAATTTTACTTTATACTTGAATATATTTTTTTTTTTTTTTTTTTTTTATATTTCCAGAAATAACTCTCAAAATCTACATGTGTATTATATTCTAATCTCGAGGACGAAGCGTTAGTATAATTAGTGATTAAATGAACTTACCTGTAAGCGAAGTTTTATCATAATTATACGAAGCGCTTCGTCCGAAGAGATTATTTATTTATTTTTTATTTATTTATTTATTTATTTATTGGATCTTCAACAGAGGCAACACAATTTCATGCAAGTTACAGTTTACAAACAGGGACAAATACAGTGTGCGCTTCCAATTATAGAAGACCACATCATTCTCTAATAATCTAGGTAGATACATTAATTCTGATAAAGCAAAAATAATTATAATAATAAAATAAATTATAACATAATAAATTTAAACATACAACACGAAATCAACAAAAATTAAATTAAAAACAAATTAATAATAAAAACATTAAAAAATGAATAATAATAACCATAAAAGACAACAGACAAAATGACAGTAATTATTTGGATGTTAAGACTTTTAAATCTTTTTTAAACTTTGACATTTTGCATGTAATATCCAATTCATTACGCTTTGATACTTCGTTATACTGCCTACAGAGCCTTGGCAAAACGGCGAAGTGTCCGAGGTTTGTTTTGGATCCCGGCACATAAAAAAGGTTATAGGTACTTTTACGCGGCAAGCGAGATGGTGCACTTATCTGCAACTTTCCAAGAAGCTCGCTACAGTCGACAACCCTATTGAACAGTTTGTGAAGAAATGTGAGATCTAAAACCTTTCTTCTATTTAACAAAGAGGACATTTTATAATGTTGTAGTCTCAAGTCGTAGCTCCTGATTTTTTTTGCGAGACGGTTTTTGTAGCAGAGATGGTATAGAAAGCGTCTTTGTACAGATCCAGGCGTTTAATGTAAACGTCATAGTGAGGATTCCATACGGTGCTGTTGTATTCAAGGAGTGGGCGAACTAATGCATTATAAAGATGAATTTTAGTTGAGGCTTTAGAAAATTCCTTGCCATTACGCAAGACAAATCCCAGCATCTTAAACCCTTTTGAGGTAATATTTTGTATATGCCTATCAAATTTCAGTTTTTTGTCAAACGCAATTCCCAGGTCACGAACTTCATCTACGTTTTGTAGTGTTTGCTGGTGCAATGTGTAATTGTGGGTTTTCACTGTTTTATTGCGAGAGAATTGCATACAGTGACATTTAGAAACATTAAGCGACATTTTGTTTACTCTACACCAATCCGCCATTTTGTCGAGATCAGCTTGTAACAGTGCAGCATCTAAGTCTGTTACTATTGGTCTCATGATTTTGATGTCATCAGCAAAAAGGTAGAAACTTGTGTGCTTGAAACATAACGTGATGTCATTAATGAAGATGTTAAAGAGGATAGGGCCTAAGTGCGAGCCCTGCGGGACTCCCGATGTTGCTGGAAAGGAGTCAGAGTGGTGACCGATTAGAATGTAATACACATGCTCAGCACGAGATGCTCATAGCATATTAAACCAAGACCATGCGTGATCTAGCTTCACATCAAGGATGATAATATTATGAAAGCACACCTCGTCTTGACCGATTACTTCTTATCAGCTAATGCTACACATGCCCATTACTGATATAAACACCAGCCCATTGAAACGCTACTACATTTATATTCATAGCTATACTGCTGAGTTGCTATTTTTGACAAACAAATATACCCAATTAAAATAAATCATTGTGTACAAGATACTCAGTGACTTACCTAAGCACTAGGTGACTTCCTGATACAAATTGATAAATGATATCTATTTGGTAAATTAAAACAATAAAACAAAATTGTGTAATTTTACACTCATACATTCAAATACTAGTACAATATACTATGTTAATAGGATTCTGTAATAAAATGGCTGATGACAAATGACTCATGGACCAAAAGTTTTATTCCAAAGCATTTATTTCAAATAAACCAATTACAGGCACTTTTGAATTGCCAAGGGGTCGGTCAGTCAGAAATATGAAGCTAGTCGCCCATTCCAAAGTGTAGTAGGTACCTATGGAGAAACGTCCATACTACGTTGAATACACCGGTTCTCGTCCGATCACCGAAGTTTAGCAACATCGGCGTGATCAGTACTTGGGTGACCGCCTGGGAACACCACGTGACGCGGCCTACACATTATAAGAATCGGCCATAAATACAAAATATAATTATAGAGCTTACGAGCTCGTCGTAAACTCACGCATTCAGTTCCACGCTGCATCTGAAATAAGTGAACGTTTACATTTACGGAGATATCTACGACTGGTACCTTTTCTCTGCCATGGAAACCTTCAAAAGTATGCAATCCAACAAATATCTGCCTGACCTGAATACAAATACAGAACAAACTTAAGGAAAACCTACAAAGAAGTTGGCTCTAATGTCGACTCTGTGGACTAATAAAACAAATACTGTTTTAAAGTTACCCTAAAGTTTATAACTAAGTATAATAAAAGTGATAGTGATTTAATTCTTCCTTTCACAGGACATACAACAGCTCAACTTAGAGCTAGCATCAATCGAGACGGGCACAATGTGGGGTTCCTTGTAGTTGATTATGCTTTTATGCTGATTAACAATAGCTTATCATTCCTTAATAACCAATGATAATGAAGGAAAATAAAAGTAATACCTATTCATAATCAGACAATTTATTAACTAACTGAATTATTGCAGACAACTCTAAACATCTACTTTGTTAATAATTATATTTCAGATCGCCGTGAAGTAAAATTGGGAATCAAACGAGCTTACCTGTTAAGCGAAGTCTTGATTCTAATTTTATGAACGGCGATCTGAAATATAATTAGACACCCGCCACTAGCTAACAGCCCCAAAGCTGCAATAATTAGTCTACCTAATTCACTTATCCTTTCAGGAAAACCAAGTGAATGTAAGTATGCGGAACTACTCTGTATAGAAAACAGAGCTTGTTCCTTACCTTGAGGATCTCTAAAATAAGTGACAGTGATGTGTTGCCAGCGACGGGGATAATTCTATTTACAAAAATATTTACAATATTGTTAGCTGCATCTCCAACCTACACCCCTCCGGCCAGCCCGGAACATGTGATCGAGTCCATATAAGACTGCGCGCAGCCTGACCACCGATTCATTCCCAACCCGGCGGCGCGCACTTTACTATTCCCTTCGGTTCACTTAATTAATTCCTTTAAAACGTTGTAACTTAATTATTGTTTCATTAAAAAGACTTTCTTTGTTAATCCTAGATTAGTGTTTAATTAAATTCCTAAAATCAGAAGCGGGACACGTCTCTCGTTTTCCCACATAATTAAAAAAAAAAAAAAAAATTATGTCGAATAATACCGTTCCTAGAAAAAGACGTAAACGTGAGTGCACGCCACCGCCGCCTGACCTAACTCATCTTAATATTACTTTAGACGCAATACTTAAATAGGGTCTCTGCCTTGGAGCGGTGTTCAATTTCAGAGCCACGATCGACCGTGGAGCAGCAGCCGAGCCCTGCCATCACCGGCATGGCCAGCCCTCCCGCTGTCACGCGACCCGTCCCGACGCCACTGGCGCCGGCGCTGTCGCTGCCGCCTTCGCCTTCAACGTCGGCTGCAGGGGACGTTGCAGAGCGTCTTATCGATGCCCTAAGGAGCTTAAACCCGGTGAGATCAAACCATTATTACGTCTCTGACTTCGACCCTAATGTTCATGACGTCATTGCATGGTGTGAAGAAGTTGACCGCGTTGTATAAGTATAAGTATAAGTATTTATTTATTCGCATCAACAGTACAGCTATTAACAATACATAGTTGTTAGACTTAAATATAGAATAGGTAGACTTTAGTTGTCGCAACTAGTACCCTTGCTAAGTTATCGGGATAACTTGTATTAAGGGCACCAGTCCCTAGCCTTGTTTCATATTTAAGGCGATACAATATTAAAATAAAAGCAATTAATATTTTCGACTAACTTAACATTCAAGTTAAATTAAAACCTAAAAATAAATTGAAAATAAAATAAAATGGGAACTACGGAGAAACCAATATACAATTGTAAACATGAATGTGATGATGGGGTGTGTTAGTGAAGAGTGTGAAGTGTGTTTAATGTGTATGTGTTACAAAGTAGCAGTTTACTAATACTTATCTCCAGAAAGAAGAAGCCGTTCTGTGTCTGTATAATTTTGTTCCAGTAGCCAATTTGTGACGGTTTTTTTTAGAGTGATGCTAGGAAGTGAGTAAAATTTTAATATTTTATTTAGACTGTTATATAAATGTGGGCCTAAGAAGCAATTAAACCTCTTAGTGAAAGCTAGCCTACATCTTTGAGGGTGACAGACCACGTCTTTACGTCTTTTGGTGACAATGACGTAAGGGGTTCGAAGGTGTTGTGAGACAACAGTATGGTAGATGAAGAGCTGCCTCACGGTGAGCACTCCACATTTTTTGTATAGCTTGTCAGTTGGAAATAGTATAGGACGGAAGGTGCTCACCTTTAAAACGGCTCTCTGGGCTCTTTCTAACCTAAGAAGAATGGTTTTAGGCGCCCCTCCCCAGGCAGAGATACAATACGTTATAAGGGATTGGCAAAGAGCAAGGTAAACTCTCTTGACAATCCCTCCCTCAACGACATGGCGAAGCGTTTTAAAAACGTAAATCAGTTTCCTGATTCTTGAGGTCAAAAGGTCTATGTGCGAAGAGAAGGTGAGGCCGTTATCCAGTGTTACACCTAGATATTTTATTATGCGAGCTCGTTTCAACTCGGTACAATTGCACGCATCGGACTCAGAAGAACGGCAAGAATGTGCCACAAGTGAAAGAGAGTCAGGTGGTTGTGTGGTTTGGTGTAAACTATAGGTCAGAATTTTTGTTTTGTCCGCGTTCAGAGTGAGAAGATGTTTACTCAGCCACTCGACAACAATGTTCAACCCTGATTGGGCTGCCTCAAAAGTTTCGTGCCAGGTAGCACCTGAGAAGGTAAGGACAGTGTCGTCGGCAAAAACCGTTATTTTCCCATTTTGCAAAGGGAGGTTGCACAGCTGGTTAATATAAACCAGGAAGAGAGAGGGTCCAACTACACTTCCCTGGGGCACACCGAAGGTCACAGGAAGGTCATTGCTTATAAAATTAAGTATTTTAACACATTGTGTCCTGTTGTGTAGATAATCTTTATATATGTCAAGCGCAACACCACGTATGCCTAGCCCTTCAAGCTTTGAAATGAGGATGGGAATTGAGACTGTGTCGAATGCTTTTTTAAGATCTAGGAAAATTGAGAGAACTTTTTCCTTGGAGTCAATTTTTTTAACTATGTGGGAAGTTAGCTCCATGACCGCACTACTAGTTGATGTCTTATGCCTAAATCCAAACTGATTTGGAGACAACAATCCCTTGTCCTCAAGGTAAATAATAAGACGGTTATTAATAATACGTTCTAAAATTTTGGATATGGACGGTAATACTGCAATAGGCCGGTAGTTATCGACACAGTTTCTATTCCCATTCTTGTGTATCGGGTGGATAATAGCCTTTTTAAGAGACTCAGGAAAGGTGCCAGTGCGAAGGCAGACGTTAAAAAAGTACGTAAGAGGTGGGACGAGTAGCTGTTTGTAGCGCTTGAGGAAGTTAGAAGGTATGTTGTCCCAGCCGACAGCAGAATTCGATTTTAACGTTGAAATAATTGTGTCAACCTCACCCTCGTCGGTATCTAACATGGCAAACGAATGAGGGACCGAGTTACCAGAATCGCGGAACAATAGACCGTCATTATGGTTTGGAAACTTGGCAGCCAGGTTAGCCCCGATGTTAGCGAAGAAGTCGTTTACTTGATTTACTGACTCTTGGGGGGAAGATGAGGATGAAAGCAATTCAGTCGAAGCAGATTTTTGCTTAGCTGTACAGGTAACCCTCTTTATAACCTGCCATATCTTTTTATTGTCTTTACTGTTAGCAGCCTCCCTAATTTCGGACCTCTCATAGTCTCTTTTAAGTTTTTTGAGGATTTTAGTACAGAAGTTTCTGTATCTTTTATATGTAGTTTGGAGGACACCGTTATTCGGAGATAACTTGAGTTTTTTATGCATTTCATCACGATTACGCATGCAACGGAGCATACGCAGTGTCATCCAAGGTTTGAGCAAGCGATTGTGGTTAGTGACTTTTATAATAGATGAGTTATAAATAGATGGGACGACAAAGAATGTCTGGCCCGTATCGGTCTGTGTCTGAAGGGTGAATCTCACTCGTGGTTACGCGATTGGACCGAAACGGATCGTACTTGGTCAACCTTCAAATTACAATTAAAATCACTCTGTCCACGACGTGTCGATGTAGCTAATGTTCTGTATGACGTCATGTGCACTGAGTCAGATAAATATTCCACATACGCGGAATACGCACGCCAATCCTTATTGCGATTGCGTATCATTAAAGGACTAAGTAATGACCTTTTGTGTGCAATAATTGTGCGCGGTATTAAGGATCCGCAGATTCGTGCTGCAGCAATGAATGCAAAATTAACTACCGAAACTATTGTGGAATTTTTATCAATTTATGTAATGCCAAGTAAAACCAATTCAAATATGAACAAAAACTATGTTGATGCTCATTCAAATCGAACTAGTAGCGGGCGCGATAACGGCGGTAATAGGAGCCGTAGTGCTACAGTGATTGATAAAAGAACTGTGAAGTGTTTTTCGTGCGGCGCTTACGGTCATAAGAGCAACGCATGTTCTAAACGACCCAAAAATTAATAATAGTTCGAGTTCTAAAGTCGAAACCGATAGTCAAGGTACTAATGCTAATTCCCCGTACGTGAAAAACTCTAGGTGCAACTTTTGTAAAAAAATGGGGCATACGGAAGTAAAATGTTTTGCTAAACAGCGATCAGAGTCGCGCAATAAATCCAATGTGAATTTTTGTCGTGAAATTAAGGGTGATACGGCAAGCCGTGACGTGACACCCGCAGTACTGTGTGGTGTACCTACGGATGTCTTAATTGACAGCGGCTCGTCTGTATCCCTCATATCTAATCAACTTCTCAAACATTTTTCTTGCCGCCTAAACCCTAATGCTCAGATGTTGCGCGGAATAGGTGGTCATGAGATAAGATCAGATAGCTATGTCACTTTGCCCATCGAGTTCGACAATTTGACCTTGGAGGTAGACTTCCATGTAGTGCCCAGCGGTTATTTGAATACACCCGTGATAATAGGTACCGATGTTTTGAATCGCAATGGTATCGCGTACATTCGTACCGGCGATTGCCAGCGTATCTGCGCCGACCGTGCGCGCGTAAACAATATTACGGTTTCAAGTTTACAGACTTGTTTTGAATCTATGAATACGCCCTTACAGGGTTATGATAAACAGCGTCTCGAAAGTGTTTTAAAAAAATATTCTGATTATTTTCTTAGCGGTACAGCCGCAAGTACTGTAAATACCGGCGAAATGAAAATTTGCGTAACAACCGAGACCCCTGTTAATTATCGCCCTTACAAGTTGTCTCACGACGAAAAGTTGTGTGTGCGCGCAATCGTTAATGATCTCAAGGACAAAGGCGTAATACGCAATTTGGAATCTTCATACGCAAGCCCAATTCTTCTAGTGAAGAAGAAAGACGGCACCAATAGGATGGTCGTTGATTACCGCGGTTTAAACAGTGTTACAGTAAAAGAACGGTATCCATTGCCTCTTATAGAGGACCACATAGATAGGTTGGGTAAATGTAAATATTTTACAGCTCTTGATATGTTAACTGGATTCCACCAGAATAAAATTAGTGACGATGCTATTAACAAAACTGCCTTCGTGACTCCAGAGGGTCACTTTGAGTATCTAAAGATGCCCTTTGGACTTGCGAATGCACCCGTAGTGTATCAACGCATTATTTCCGAAACCCTCAAAGCCTTCATCGAGTCAGGAAAAGTGCTTGTATACATAGATGACGTTTTATTGTTAAGTGATACAGTTGAAGAGGGACTAGCTTTGCTCGATTCGGTATTAAAAACATTAATAAAATCCGGTTTTTCAATCAATCTGCCTAAATTTTTTTTTCTGACATCAGAGGTGGAGTACCTTGGGAGAACCATTAGCAATGGTCAGGTTAGGCCGAGCACTCATAAAATAGAAGCCTTAACTAAATCACCGACGCCAAAGACAATTAAACAAGTGCGTCAATTACTCGGCCTGGCCGGGTATTTTAGACGGTACATCCCGCAGTATGCCACTTTAATAGCACCTATCGCAGCCCTAACGCGTAAAGACGTTAAGTTTGTTTGGAGTATTGACCAAGAAAAAGCAAGACAGGACGTTATTAAATACTTAACGAGCGAACCCGTCCTAGCTATATTCGATCACGAATTAGAAACCGAAGTCCATACTGATGCAAGTTCACGAGGTTACGGTGCAGTCCTTTTACAAACACATCGCAACAAACTTAAACGTGCGGTTGCGTACTTCAGCAAAGTAACTGTAGGTGCGGAATCAAGGTATCACTCCTACGAATTAGAGACTCTCGCGGTCGTCAAGGCCTTACAACACTTTCGCCAGTATTTAATTGGAAAAAGCTTTAAAATTGTAACAGATTGTAACGCTTTGAAAATGACACAGCGTAAAAAGGACCTCCTTCCTAGAGTAGCGCGCTGGTGGATGTACCTCCAAGATTACGATTTTACGCTTGAATATCGTAAGGGTGTACTCCTACCTCATGCTGACTATCTTAGTCGCAATCCTGTTAACATATGTACAGTTTCTAAGCCACAAAATTGGGCTAAGGTCGCGCAGTCAGCCGATGAGGAGACCCTCGACTTGCTTGATAAGTTGCAAAACGGACAGCTAGATACCACTAAGTACATAAAAAGGAATGACCTACTTTATTATAAGTACGATCCGGTTGGTGAGCAAACGCGACACTTATGCTATGTACCTAAAGCCTACCGCCTTAGCTTATTGCGAGCGTTTCATGACGAACATGAACATATAGGAGTTGAAAAGACGTGTGATTTGATACTCAAACATTTTTGGTTCCCGGGTATAAGTAAATTTGTAAAAAAATACATTTCTCATTGCGTTGTCTGCATAACGCACAAAAAGATACCTCGTGCTCCTTTGCAACCGATCGTTTCATGGCAAAAACCCTCTACCCCATTTGATACTATTCATACCGATGTACTCGGCCCTTTACCAGAATCGCACGGCTATAAGTACGTGCTTATCATTATTGATGCATTCACAAAGTATTGCCTCCTCTACCCGCTCTATAAACAAGAAAGCGCTGAGTTAAAACGTGTGTTTATTAATGCTATTTCTCTATTCGGCTCTCCCCGTCTATTAGTATGCGACAAAGGACGGATGTTTACAAGCACTGATTTCGTGAGTTGGGCCGCTGGGTTGGGTATCATGTTGCATTTTATTACCCCAGAAATGCACCAGTCAAACGGCCAAGTAGAGCGGTACTGCCGTACCGTTCTTAACATGATACGCGTCGAAACGAATCACAAATGTGAATCTTGGTCGGAGGTACTTTGGAAGTTACAATTAGTAATAAACGTAACAAAACAAAAAACCACTCGATGTTCGGCACTCAATCTTCTAATTGGTACAGAGTCTACCACACCAATTATACAAGCTCTTGTTTAGGATATAACTATACAGGGCGATAATCCAAATCGTGAAGCATGGCGCGAGTTACATAGACAGCGTACTAAGACCTTTCTAGTGGAAAATCAGTCTGCTCAAGATGCGCGTGTAAATAAAAATCGTTCAGCGTCAAAAAGATTCGCAGTGGATAACTTGGCTTATGTAATTAAAAGATCACAATCGATTGGCAAGCTAGACAGCGGTATGCGTGGACCGTATCGTATCACTAAAATTCTACCAAATGGTCGGTACGAGCTTCAATTGGTGGCGGGCTCATATGGCAAAACCACACAGGCCGCCGCCGAATATATGCTGCCATGGCATGGTGAATGGACACCCGAGTGCTGTACTGCATTCTTCGAATGTAAGTTATAGTAAAAAAAAAAACAGTTCATATGTTGTTTTTCCATCCTCTTTAGTCATAGGTACGTTTTTGCCTCTTTGTTGACACTAACAAATATCATTCACCGATGTGTGTTGTTGTTATGCTAACCAGACGAACTTTTATGAATGACACAGCTTATAGCGTAATGCGACGACGCTTGGGCGCACGGCACTTATCGCTATGCGGCAATCGTCAAAGTGTACTTGGGTCGGTCAATTGCAAAGTGTACTGTTCATAACAAAGAAACTTCACACTTGTTAAACCTTTGTTAAGCTTATGAACCGACCTATTCATTCATTTGTTTAGTATATTTGATCCAAGATTACATTTCTAAGAACTTTGGTTGAATGTATTTTATTGTTTCTGAGTCATAAATAATCACCAAAATAACGAATTTCTACTGTGGCTGTACTTTAACCTATGCCTTTAGTGTTGGTCCTACCAATCGGTAACAGTCGTGACCCAGAAAGTACCCGTGTCTCTATGACATTCGGGGCGTGACTGGTTAAGTACTGTGTAAAGCCTGAGGACAAGCTTTGCCATTTATACCATGTAAGCCCATTGCTGCAGCATAAGGTTTTGGTTGGTATTATGGCATGTGATTTTATTGATGGCCTTAATGAGGTTTTGAGTTTGTATGGCATATGTGTTACTACAGCGAGAAGGTGTTCGTTATCAAGGTGTATTTTGTTTGAACTTACAGTAATAAGAAGCAATTCACGTCTGATTAGCATTTGATCAAGTAAACAGTAAACTCATTCGTCTAGGAAATAGCTCATGGTCAAAAACATTAGTTATCTGCTGTCATATCTAACATTTGGATGCTTACTCTTTGTTTTTGACGTGCAGGTTTTGATGCTAATAGTTTTTACAGTGTTAGGGAGTTCCTGGAACATAAAATCGCATGATGACTGATCATGTGATCATTGTTTCGTTATGCATGTAAAATTTGCATGCTTATTTATGTATTAAGCAAAACATGTTTGTTCACACTATTAACATTACCTACCATCTTTTATACCATGTTTTTAGCAAATAAATGATATTACTATTACTATTACTATTGATGATGAGGAGAATGAAGTGGATCCACAGCCGAGCAACTCGTCGGCAACGCCCAGAAATGACGAGTCGGACGTAGCTCTCGCTGAAGAGGCTCCAGTGGTTCCCGAGGCCTGCGAGGACGCTGGCACGTCAGGAGAGGCCGTGTTAGCTGCATCTCCAACCTACACCCCTCCGGCCAGCCCGGAACATGTGATCGAGTCCATATAAGACTGCGCGCAGCCTGACCACCGATTCATTCCCAACCCGGCGGCGCGCACTTTACTATTCCCTTCGGTTCACTTAATTAATTCCTTTAAAACGTTGTAACTTAATTATTGTTTCATTAAAAAGACTTTCTTTGTTAATCCTAGATTAGTGTTTAATTAAATTCCTAAAAATATTTTATCTCTAAAAATACGCGATGTTAGATGGTGTGAGTAGGAATACTACTTTGTTAATAATTATATTTCAGATCGCCGTTCATAAAATTAGAATCTTGATTCTAATTTTATGAACGGCGATCTGAAATAGAAAGTCTTGACTTCGCTTAACAGGTAAGCTCGTTTGATTCCCAATTATTATAATTTATTTAAATGTTCGTTGCGAACAATAGTGAAGATGTTAGTGCCTAAATGGTGCCTAATTAAGTGCTATCAAGACACGGTCACTCTGCTGAGGTTTCCGGCTACTGGGACCGCAATTAACTGGGACCGCGGTCCCAGTCGCCGGATCCGTCTGCTGCTCCGTAGTGTCAAGTGAATCCGCCGGTCGAGATTGTTCGGAGAGGGAAGACACTCACGCAAACAGTTTCGTGCGCGAAGCTCGCGACAACATCTTAAGACTGATTGGAATGTTTAGGTAGTAAATACATCAGTTGCAAGCGTAAACTATTATATTTAGCAGTATGCAAATAGGTTTTATTTGTTTTTATCCGCTTTCAACCAAGATTCAGATGACTGTGTTAAGCTTTGTGATAATAATCATAAATAAAAATTAACGTACAACGTTACATTACTTTTAATAAAATAGTTTATACAGAGTACAACTTTGTCGGTGATGTTCACAGAGTAGAAAAGGGAATTGGCAACGTATGAAAAAGGCGCGAAGTTTAACACAGACTATAAATATTTTAACATAATGGGTGCCAAGTTCTGTAAATAATCCTGAAACTTATTTATAAGATCGTAAAACATTCTAGAGTAAACTAATAAAAATAATTTGATTTGATGATTTCAAGATTTGACTTGGCTAGTTTTAACATGAGTTGTGAAGAATTTTACAAATTCGTAAAAGTTATGCGACAATTATTGTCCCAGGTGTAATCATCTGATACATTTAAAAAGAACGATTGTATTCTTCAGTAATTAAAAATAAAATAAAAATCTCAAATCGTTTATTGGTTATTTCTCCTACAAAAAATTCCTTTCATTAAAAATATGCCGACGGTGTCTCGGGAAAATAAAGTCCATTCTGACCCTACTATGAAAGTAGGTTAAAAAAAAATTTACTCTGTTAGGAAGCTTTCCTTCTGCTCGGTTTTTTATTTATGTGCCTTCATCGTACGTGGTCCACCAGCCACGCACCAGTTTCTAAAATAACCGACCAAGTAGCCGGTTTTTTTTGAAAATGTATTCATTTATCGTTTCTACTCTAGCACTAAGTTGTTTCATAACATAATAATTAATATTATCACAGCTAATTCATTTTGCAAAAAAATAAACGTTAAAATAATTTGTGACAGAACTTGGCTTGAGGCTTTGCAATAACTGTGAGAGTCCATTTGTAGCGATGGTAAGCGCGCAAGTGCAACTTAAGAATTGCTTCAAACGGCATTCTGTGACTTGCCGTTGTCAGCGGCAGTCGGGCTATGCGCGCTCTGTCATGTGCCATCGCTGCCGTCAGTGCCGTGGTGTGGGTGTGCGCCAGGGAGCGCGCTCTGGTGGGGGGAGCGGTACGGTTCGGAGCGCTGTTCGCCGTGCACGGTGCACCAGCGGATGCGCGAGCGGGCGCGACGTGCGGTGCCGTCCGCGAGCACTACGGCATCCAGCGCGTTGAGGCGACTCTGTTGGCACTAGATGCCATAAACGCAGACGTGCGGCTGTTGCCGCACCTGCGCCTGGGCGCAGAGCTGCGCGACTCGTGCTGGGCGCCCCCGACGGCGCTCCGCCAGACCATCGACCTGGTACGCGACGCCATCGCTCCGCCGGACGCGCGCCGCCAGCGCGAGCCGCCCGGCGGTGACGCCGTCCCCTGCTCTGCGGTCAGTCATTACCTACACGCGCACCAATGACAAGCAAGTTCTAGATACGCTCATATCGCTCTGCGCTGCAGCGTTAATAATTTATGACACATTCCTACTTCAATGAGGTTTTTGAAGTCAGTTAAAATGTTTAAAAAAAGATCATAAAAATGTGATGAAGTGCTGGACGTAGGGTAGAAGTTGCGGGGTGCGGGGTGCGCGAAGTACTAGCGGTGTGATGGAGAGGACAGCGAGTGCGCTTGACCTCGTCGCAAGTGCCTCTGTCGGCTCCGGAACTTAAACACACTCAGTCATGCAATTATTTAGAGTTACTTGCAGCTAGTTCGTTGAGGTAGTTACCTACTTTAGAAAAGTTCCTGTTGTTTAGAATATCATGAACGACTGAGCGATCATAATATATTATAAGTGATCAAACGAACTTACCTTCGTTCGAAGATATAACATTTACAATACAGCTTCCTCACGTCAGCCGACAATCAAACGCATATTTAGAGCTGAAAGCAAAAACTAAACACACTAGTGTAGCTATTCCCGTTCTTTACGTTATCTGTCATTCTTTTAGAGTAAAGTATGAGAATCTCAATTTTTCTTGGGTAGGATAGGAAGGGTTCCTTATATCTTCGGACGAAGCCCTTCGTATAATAATGATCGAACTTCACAACAGGTAAGTTCGTTTGATCACTTATTATACATGGGCTTTGTTCTCGATATAACATTTACAATGCAGATGTTAACAGTTTATTAGGAAAATTCCAAAGATGAAATTATAAATACATAGAAAGCATAGACGTATAACGTCTATGATAGAAAGTATTTCAATACAACATTAATCTCTTTTATTTTTTAGATATAATGACAATAATAAATAATCTGTGTCATTTATCTTAAAATTGGATTTATTGTCCAATTTCTAAATAAGTTTTAATCAAATTACAATAAATAATAGGTAAACAACCAAATTATTCCTCTTAAGACAATGATAATTTTACTATACAAAGTGCGTTTGTAAGAAAAAGCGCCATTCGCGGTGGATCTTTAGTTCTTGTTTCAAACAAGTTGAAATGTAAACAACGTTTAGATTTAGTTAATCTTTCCATTGAGCGCACTATTGGATTGACTTGTGTTGAACTCGAGCGATACGTTATAATTTGCGTTTATCGACCCCCCTCTGGTGATTTTATTACTTTTGAATCGGTAATGGAGGATTCACTCAGTAGGTTAAAATCAAGTAATAAAAGTATAATTTTATGTGGAGATTTTAATATTAATATTCTAGATGTTACTTCTTTAAGTACTAGACTTCTTAATCTCTTTAGGTCTTATAATTTAATTATCTTGTTTTTTGAACCTACTAGGATCACAGCAACTTCGTCAACTTGTCTTGATAATATATTTAGTGATTGTGATGCCAAAAATAAATTAGTGTCAAGTGACTTAACCTCAGACCACTGTGGTTTATTATTACATAAAAAGCCGCATAATAGAATGTAGGCCTTATACAGCTAGTCGTTGCAATTAGTTTAAAAATAATATAGCTCATAGAATTACACCATCTATAGTAGAATACGAGAATCCGAATGAAATCTATGGAGCCCTTTTTGATGTTGTGCAAAAAGAGTACCAATCTACTTTCAAGACTAAAACTATTAAAATAAATGGCACCTCCGTTGGCTTTAACCAATGGGCCACTCCAGGTATTTATAAAAGTAGAGCGAGACTATACGAGTTATATGGTTTGAAAAAATATAGGTTTGATACTCCTTTCGTAGAGTATGTCAAAAATTATTCAAAATTATTTAAAAAGGTTAGTGCTTTTGCTAAATCTAAATTTTTAAGCGATACAATTAAAAAATCCAATAATAAAGTAAAAACCACTTGGAACATTATTAACAATGAAATGGGTAAATCGGTTAAGCAAGATAAACAACTTGAGATTATGGTCGACAGTAAATTAGTTACTAAAGCAGCTGACGTAGCTGAGGCATTTAATGTTTTTTGCAAACATACCTATAACTACGACTCGCTCCTTAAATTCGTCCCCGTCTAAAGCTGAAAACCTTTTGTTTAGTAGTGTTTCTAAAAAAAGTCGCTTATTTAGCTTCGAACATGTAACGCCGCGTGATGTAGTTAATGTTTTTAACACACTCAAGTCTTAAAACACTGGTGATTACTGGGGCATCTCCATTAAACTTTTAAGCAATATAATAGACATCGTAGCCCCCTATCTAACTGTTATTTTTAATAAATGTGTTGATTTAGGAACTTTTCCTGACCTCATGAAGAGTAGTAAAGTCATACCATTATTTAAATCAGGTAATAAAAATGATGTTGGCAATTTCAGGCCTATTTCTATCTTACCAGCATTTAGCAAAATATTTGAAAAGTTAATACTCAAGCAGTTGCTAAGACATTTAATTTAAATAGCCTCCTTCATAATGAACAATATGGCTTTACAAAGGGTCGTTCGACTACAGATGCGGGTGTTGCTCTGCTGAAACACATATTTAACGCATGGGAGAACTCGCAAAATGCTATTGGGATTTTCTGTGATCTCTCCAAAGCCTTTGATTGTGTGCACCATGACACGCTTTTGCGTAAACTGCGTCATTACGGTGTGCAAAATGAAGCTCTCAACCTTATAAATTCTTATTTACATAATAGGTCCCAATGTGTAGATGTTAATGGTGTGAAATCTTCCGGGCTACCAGTTCAGTTAGGTGTACCTCAAGGCTCAATACTGGGTCCATTCTTGTTCTTAGTCTATATCAATGACTTACCATTCTATTTAAAGGGTATCTGTGAAGTTGTACTGTTTGCAGATGATACTTCACTTATTTTTAAAGTAGACAGGAATAGACAAGACTTTGACGATGTAAACAGTGCACTCTCAATGGTTACGGATTGGTTTTCGTCAAATAACCTTGTTCTCAATAGCAAGAAAACGAAATGTGTAAAGTTCGCCCTTCCAAATGTTAGAACATCGTCTTAGATAAAGAGTTGCTTGAAACTGTAAACACGGCAGTTTTTCTGGGCATAACAGTAGATGCCAAACTTCAGTGGGGCCAACATATATCGAGCCTAGCGGGAAGGCTCAGTTCGGCCGCCTACGCCGTCAGGAAAGTAAGATAATACACTGACGTTGATACAGCTCGGTTAGTCTATTTTAGTTATTTTCATAGCGTTATGTCCTACGGTATTCTGCTGTGGGGCAAAGCTGCTGATATTCAAAATATATTTGTCCTTCAAAAACGAGCTGTTCGAGCAATTTACCAGCTAGGTGCCAGAGTTTCTCTGAGAGATTTTTTCAAAGATATCGGTATCCTCACAGTGGCATCATAATTAATTTTCGCCAACATATTATATATTAGGCTAAATATACACTTATATACTAAAAACAGTGATATTCACAATGTTAACACTAGAAATAAGGATAAACTACGTACTCCCTTTCACCGGCTTCATAAGGTTCATAACACATTTGTTGGGCTTGGTATAACCTTTTATAACAAGCTGCCTTCTTCTTTGCTAGATTTGCCTTTTAATGCGTTCAAAACTAAAGTAAAATCCAACCTCTGTTCAAAGGTATACTATTCTATCAACGACTACTTAAATGATAAGAATAGTTGGTCGCTGTGATTAACTCAAGACAATGTTTAAATGTTCTTTCTCCAGAATTAGCCTACTGACAGGTTATATGAGTTTACATAATTGTTTATAATTTTACTAATTTTACTTTATTTATTGTTGACATAATCTACTCATTACAATGTTTTTTTTTATGAGTTGTATTGCAATATGTGGTTAGCTAGCGACCTCGATAATTTTTTAATTTACCTCAATGGTCCTAGTTTATCAATTATAACTTCTAGTTACAGCTATATGTAAGCGGGCACGCCCTTTATGCCTGGAGGCTTTTATTTAGATATTGATTTCCAAGTAATTTTTATTTCTCTATTTTTATTTCTCGATGTTTTTGGTTGGTATATTGGCGTGTGCTAGCTGTCAAAAGGCTATTAATTTTATAATTTAAATTATCTTTTGTGTTGCGTAATGTAAATATCATTTTGCATACTATTATATAGAATAATTTTTTTTTCTAACTGATCAGACAGCTGTGCTGCTGGGGAGTTTGTTGCGCCACTTCTTCTTCCCAGCTAAAGCACTAGGAAGTGGTGAAGGGTGGGCGTTTTGGGGGACTGTCTTATGTAATTTTGACGTTCGAAAAGTGCTGATTCTCAGCCTAGTTTGAATAAATGACTTTTGAATTTTGAATTAAGATACTCAATTTCTAATTTGGTTTTATACTTATTAAGCACGTAATAATTATAGGTAACATTCACAATAATCAAGGATTTTGTTCCTCAGTAAGCGCAGCATGAGCAAATTCGTTTGAATGATTGACAATTGGTCTATTGTCCAGCCTGCTGGTTGCCTTATTACATCTAATGACACTCCCTTAGCATTAGCAGTGGATGTCGAGGCATGTCTAGTATTATGTCCTGAGAAAATACTAATATGTATGCCGTAAACAGATTATTTTTTTATCCATTTACTGATGGTAGAGGGACAAACTGGTTTATGGGGCTTATGCAATGAAAGTATTAAATGAGTATTATTTCCCCTAATGCTCTGAGTGTAGTTAATGTAATCACGTAATGTACTAGCTGGACAAATTTCTAACTTTTCATAGAAAGGTAAAAAGAGGTTTGGTTGGCAGCGACCGGGACCAGATGTTTTTATAGTTTCTATAATAGAAATGTGTACAGCTGCATGATTTACTGTGATGTTAGTTGTTTTAATAAGAGACAAAGTCTGTGCTCTTTGGGCTGTGCTTAGTGCTAGTAACATTACCAATTTATTGGATAACTTTTCAAAATTCAAAGAATCATTTGGAGTCCAAGTTTTTAAAACATTTAGGACTTTACTTGGGTCCTTAGTAGTTTGATACTTGGCCCCAGGTGGTTTCATTTTATAGAAACCTTTAAGTAGCCTATTGATGCGGTCATCACCCCCAATTTTTGAACCTATTATTACACAGCAAGAACTGACTTGTGTGAGTTTAAAGACCCATATGAGGCCTCTAAGTTGAATTGCTCTGTGAAAAATATATAATAATTGGTATAGATGGTGTAAATGGATCTATTTTTTGTTTTTGGCAAAAGGCCCACCAGATTTTATATGTGACATTGTATTGTTTCAAGGTATTATTGGAAAGTGAACTTAACATAACGTCTTTTGCTGATGGGGGGATGGCTCGTTTTAGCCATGCCTTCCTGATAATATCCCGACCATTAGTGTAAGGTGGAGATGTAGAGGGTGATTCTCTCTAAAAGAGGAATGCAATAATTGTTTATTGCGTTTAAATATGAACAGTTTTAAGACTAACATTGTTTGCATTGATGAATACCAGGCTTGAGACGGCCAATATGGCATGACTATAATGCCTGTCGCTTTATCATTCTTATTTTTTTGTAAACCTCTTAATAATAGACTAAATGGGGCAAACTCGTAAAAAATATAGTGCGTCCAAGACATGGTAAAAGCATCCATATTCGACGACCTGGGTCCGGTTTCCACGAAATGTAAGATTCACATTTGCATTAATTCTTGAGACAAATAGATCAATATCAAACTGAGTAACAATGTACTGGAATGCGGAGGTATTCAGTTCCCAGTCTATGTCAGGATTGACTCTACGTGATTCTTCATCTGCTTCTTTGTTATCACTCGATTTTATGTAAGAAGCAAATAGTCATAATATTTGTCTGTCTTCACACCATTGTCATATACTTCTGGCTAAGTTATTTAAATATGGGTACTGAAAACCTGCCGTTCGGTTAATATATGATATGGCAGTCTTATTATCAACACGCAACAATATATGTAAATGTTGTACATTTTTAACAAACATTTTTAAGGCTAAGAATATGGCGATTAGTTCTAGATAATTTATGTGATACAATTTTTCAGGCTCTTTCCAGAACCCATGAACCCTATTATTATTACAAACGGCCCCCCACCCACTTCTTGACGCATCTGTAAAGATTTCCAAATTATATTTTGAGTAAGTTATACTTTTGTGTAAACTATTGATATTATCAGCCCACCACAGTTAGTTCTAGTTTAATACCCGGGTGAATGATAATCTTTGTATCATAATTGCCTTTACTTTTAATTATACCATGATATTTATGGTGTTCTAATAGTTTTGGGTAAAGCCAACCATATGTGCTTGCCGGACATGCTGCGGTCAATGTTCCTATTAACTGAGCAAGGTCTCTTATACTACAACTCTGCTTTTTCAAATATTTTTCAATCGATTTTTGAATAGTATTTTTTTTTGTCAGTGGGTAATGATAGTGTCATTTATTTATTTTATTTATTTAACCATTTATGTACACACATTTATATAAACAGACAAGAAGAAAAGAACAGAAAAATACGTACAAAGGTGATGCTTATTTCTAAAGAAATCTCTTCCAGCATACCTGCGATAGGACAGAGGGAAAACAAGAGATGTAGACACCGTGTGTAAGAGTAGAGAGAAAGTAAAATACATAAAATCAAAACAATTCACTTAATAAGATAAAAAAATATATGAGAATATACTTACATACATACATACATACATACATACATACATACAATCGTACATACTAAAATAAATAAAATACAAAATAAATACCAACGCAACTATGACGAAGTGGAAAGATAGTGTTCTTTCACTCTTCTTTTAAATACTGCAACAGTCTGGCAGTCCCTAATGTCGGGCGGAAGTGAATTCCACAACCACACCGCGTGCACAGTGAAGGAGTAGGAGTAGAAGTCAGTGGAGTGGGGAGGGGACTTAAGCAGGTTTCTTAGATGCGACCTGCAAGGCACATCAGAAGGACGGGCGTAGGAAAAGCGCTCCCGCAGATAGGACGGAGTTTTAGGATTATGAAGGAGGTTAAATAGCAGACACAATATCCGAGAGTTCCTGCGAAGTCGAATAGGGAGCCACTTGAGTATCTTGCGAAAGTTAGAAACGTGATCATACTTTTTAAGGTTAAAAACAAAACGAATACAGATATTTTGTAAACGCTCAAGTTTATTTAAAAGCTCCTCGGTGGCATCCAAATAACAGGCATCGGCGTAATCTATAATGGGCTGAATGAGAGTTTGAGCAAGGGAGATTTTGGTGTTCAAGGGCAAGAAGCTCTGGAGGCATTTCAACGAATGGAACGTAAAGTGCACTTTGCGACTAACTTGAGCAACATGGGCAGTCCACGATAAGTATGAGTCCATGGTCACCCCCAGGTTTTTTACTGTGTTAGCGTAAACAATCTGAACTCCATTCAGACAAAGTGGAGACAGCGACGCAACATCGAGCCTATTCCGCATATACCTGCCGCCGATAATCATGGCCTGGGATTTACTAGGGTTGATTTGCAGTCCAAAAGACCGCGACCACTCCCCAATCAAATCCAGGTCACTGTTCATGGCAGACACGGCGGTTTCCGCATCTTCCCTTAGGAAATGACTGTAAAGCTGCAGATCGTCGGCATAGAGATGGAAATGAGAAGAGATGACTCTGGTGACAGAGTTAATAAAAATAGAAAAAAGAAGAGGAGAGAGAACGCCACCCTGAGGTACACCTGCGGTAAGAGAGCACCAATCAGAAGAAAACTCGTTGAGACGAACCCGCTGCGAGCGGCCTTTAAGATAGGAGTCGAACCAAGAAATAGTGGAAAAAGAGAAATTTAAGGATTTAAGGATTCCTAGAAGGATGTCGAAATCAACAGAGTTAAAGGCACTGCTAAAGTCCAGAAGTACAAGAAGGGTGAGAGATTTGTGGTCCATAGCCCAGCGGATGTCATCAGTAACCTTCAAAAGAGCCGTTACTGTGCTATGACCAGGTCGGAAACCAGATTGAAGAGGACTAAGTAGGTCATTCGTAGATAGAAAGACGGAAAGTTGCTGATGAACGATGTGCTCAAGAACCTTAGAGAGATATGGGAGGATAGAAATGGGACGAAAATCGGACGGTGAGACTGGCTTAGAAATTTTGGGTAAGGGAATGATATGGGCCTGTTTCCAGGCCTCAGGAACAGTACAAGAAAACAAGGAGAAATTAAAAATGTGGGTCAAGACGGGAAGTAGTGAGGGGAGGATAGGAGAAATCATTCTTGAGCAAATATTATCATTACCAACTGCAGAAGAGGAGATAGCACAAATAGATTTTTTGACCTCAATCTCGCTCACTGGACTTAGTACGAAAGAAGAACACTGTGACACTGGCAAACAGGAAAGCTTATTAAGAGTAGCTGATTTGACGTGCGGATCTATAATAACAGGGGGGAGTGAGAAATGTTTGTTAAGAGCACACACGTCAGTGTGATTATTTGAAACGACTGGAGCCTTGCCAATGCCGACAGTTTTTAGAAATTTCCAGACTTCAGAGGAGTTACGGTTATCGAGAGAATTATGGAAGTAGCGTCTCTTTGCATCTCTACACATACGCCTGCAGCGATTACGCAGCACCTTATACGCATTCAGGTTGCGCTCGGAAGGACAGCGTTTTAACCTTTTTTTGGCTCTATCCCTGCTTGCCATCGAATCCTTAATGGCAGGAGTAAGCCAAGGAGCCGGAACATATTTCACTTTGACTCTACGGATAGGGGCATGATGATCGTATAAGCTGAGTATCGTCCTGTTAAAAGTGTGAACCATATCGTTGATACATGAGCTCTCCATGACGTCCGTCCAGTCGATGCTACCAGCATCACGCAGCAATGCCTCCAGGTCTAAGCCTTTGTAGTTCCGAAGAAAAATATACTGCGGCTTACGCTTGGGACGGCGAATCCTATAAGACATAAAGATGAGGTCGTGGTAAGAAAAACAGGCAGTGAGCTGTCCGTGGACAGGTACATTATTGGAATTAGAGACAATCATTAGGTCTAGCAGAGAGGGGGTGCAATTAGGGAAGTGATGCGTAGCTGAAAGAGGCAGAATACAGAGGTTAAAGGAAGATAAGAGAGATAGAAGTTTGAGAGTGCGATTGTCGTTTTTAAGAAGGCAAGTATTAAAATCGCCCATCAAGACGACGTGTTCATAAGAGGGACAGAAACTATTTAAAAGTGAATCAAAAGAGTCAAAGTAATCGATACTGGAGTTAGGACTATAAACGACTCCAAGTAGCATTTTAGCATGATGCAGGGAAATTTCGAGAAAAAGATGCTCCGCTGACCCCGAGTACGAAGATAGTGATGTGCTGATAACCTTGTAGGGAATATCATTACGCAAGTAAATGGCAACACCACCACCACCCTTCCCAGTTCTATCATTACGGATAAGGACAAAGCCAGGAAGCGCATAATGAACAGATAAAAGAGAGGGTTTGAGGAAGGACTCTGAGATAAGCAAAGCATCTAAATGTGCACTGTTAATGGAAGCCAGAAGATCAGAGTAATGGCATGGAACACTCTGGGCATTGATGTGGGCTATGTTGAGATTGTTGGGGAGGTGGGACAGCAAAGTGGAAATCTGATCGCCCAGATTAAGAGGAGAGGAAGAATTACTCTCCGCACTAAGGAAACTGCCAGAAGAGGAAGAACAAGATAAAAAATCATCATCAAGGTCGATATCGATCATAGTTTGCGAAAATAAAAATATGTATAAATATTAATAAAGACTAAAAATATATATATAATAAAAATATCTAAACTATTTAACTACAATACATACAAACAAAACAATAACAATAATTAGAACGCTCAACTAATAAAAACACCTATTCGCTGTTGATGGTAGAGATTTTAACACCACCTTATACAAAGTAACAAGAAGAAAAGTGTAAATAAATCAAGGTTTACATTGTTTTAAACACAATACATAAAAAAATATTATTAAAAATAACTAAAAGTTAAACCAGAACATTCGGATACAGATTATAACAAACTGAAAGCGTAATGAAACGCAACGTCAAAATAAAACAAGAAATGACACTGACAGACGTCACCACATTAGAAAAATAAAAACATGAATCGGCAAGCTACGATGCGAGATTTTTCGAAAGTAAATGTTATTGGGTAGATTAACAAAAGTAAAGTCAAATTATAAGGAGTACCGACACTACCCGAATGTATTACAAAACGATAAATGAAAAACATCTAAATCAGCAAACTCAGCGACGAGCCTTCCTCACAACCTTTTTTTTGGGGGTTTCGGTTACAGGCGATGTAGATGCCACTGCTGAAGAGGTGGATGCTGCAGGCATAGGGTCACTGCGTGTCGCAGTACTGGCCGGAGCGGGGAACAACGTGATTAAAGATTCAAGCTCACCCAAGGACGCAATCTTCCGACGAGCCTTGTCAGGAGTTAAGACAATAACCTTTCCTTCTGCAGACCAGCAGCTATTGATGCCAAAGTGCTTGCGAGCAGCAATAAATACCTGGTGCCGTGTTTTAGTCAGAAACTCCGAAATGGTGATACCGCTGCCCTTGAGTGTCGTTTTACCGTCCCAAGCCAACCGACGATGCTCCATGTCGTTGAATCGAACCAGCACAGGTCTTGTTTTGCCCTGGGGCGCTCCCAGTCTGTGGCATACGTCTAAATGCTCCAATTTAATGTCATCTAACATTAGCTGCTTTGATATAATAAGGAGAATTGAGTCACACAGTTTTTCATTCGGTTTCTCAGGAATACCATGAAACAGCAGGATCTTTCTACGCATTGCAGTCTCATGTCTCTCCAGACTCAAAGACAGGAGCTCTATCTGAGTTTTGAAATGTGACAAAGTATTGCAGACAAAGGATTTAAACTCGGAGAAGTCATGGGAGAGAGCAGCAAGATCCGAGTGTGCAGGGTCAGTTCCAGCTGCAGCTCTCTGCAGCTTATGTTCGTACTCACGCATACGGGAGCTAAACAGCTTCTCCAGTTCCGCCATACTGTGCACAAGCCTGCTATCCATGGTTTTTAGAATCTCAAGTGTTGTTGAAGAGTGAAAGTGATAGGAGAGTTCCAAGCGAAGGTGGGTTTATCAGTTAATTAACACATAAATATGGAGAAACAAAACTATTAACTATTTTAAAATAAATATTAAATGAGGAAGCTACAAAATTACGTATAGATGTCAAGCCTACCTATGTCATTGTTGTTTGACGGCACGGTTGGCGCAGTGGTTGAGCGATTGACTGCTGCACTGCGTGTCACGGGTTCGATTCCCGCACGGAACAAATATTTGTATGACCTACAAGTAGTTGTTCCGGGTCTGGCTGTTTGTGTATGTGAGTATAAATGTTTGTAAACGCACCCACGATACAGAAGAAATTCCTAGAAATAAAAAATTAAAAAAAATAAAATTGTTTTTGTGTCAAATACAAAACCTAAGAATTGACAGGACTGTGATGGTCTAATTATATCTATATAAGTATTTTTCATAATTAATAAAAAATCCAAGACATTTCAAATTAGCAATTGTTTCATTAACGTTTTTCAAACATGTTTTATAATCAGAACCAATACACAAGAGATCATCTAAGTATTGTACTGATTTGTGACCTTTAGATCTTAAATATGTAACCACTACTCTCATAATCTTAGAGAAAACATAAGGTGCAGAACACAAGTCATATGGGAGTGCATTAAATTCGTATAATTGATAGCACTGAAACCGTAAATACTTCCTGTGAGCTGGATTAATGTTTACTAATAAATAGGACTCTCTTAAATCAATTTTTGCCATAAATTCTCCTGCAGAAATAAGAGCTACTGCAGTTCTGTGATCTTCCATTTTAAAATGGCATGTTTTAACAAATTTGTTATGAGGCTTAAGGTTTAGAATACATCTTTTGCTACCATTTGGTTTTGGAATTAAAAACACTTTAGATATGAATTGGTCTTTACATGGTGTACAAGGACAAATTGCCAGTAAATTATTAATGGCTGTATGCATATCAGGATCCTTTAAAATATCTTTTTGTAATGACTGTTGAGATTGTGACCATAGACGTATAAAAAAGGTCGGACGGAACTCCCGCTAAGACAAAACTGTGTCCCGTAATGGCGGCGACTAATTTATGTGTGAGTGAATTTAGGGATGCCATGTAAGCCAAATTTACCCATTTATTATTGCTTTGTTTTTTTAAGACAAAAAGTCGTGTGTAGGCAGAATTATACCGTGCCATTTCAAAAGGTTAATGGTAAGAACCAATTATTATGAAAATATAAAAGAAAAAAAAAAGATAATAAAACACAGTTAATTGAAAATATTTTAAATGTTTAAAATTTTACTTTTTAACATAATGTTTTCGCACGGGCGTATTTTTATTGCGGCGATTTTTTTTCGCGAATTGGATTTTCGACGCTCTGTTTAGCGCCGAGAGTTGAATATCCAACAGTGTGTTTTATTGACGCGCTGGGATACGCGCTGGATGCGCTCTGTTGGATTCTCAATGCTCGGCTCAATACCGAGAGTTGAAAATCCAGTGTACAAAAGAAGATCGCCGCGATAAAAATACATCTGTGCGAACCTGGGCTAAGGAGCCGGGGAGCACGGCTCGCAGCAGCCATCTTGGATTATCATTTTGACCAAATTCACACTTTCTCATAGAGAATGTCGCATAGAGGGCCATAAGTGCTCAGGGACACGACGCCCGTCGCCGCGACGCCACCGCGATTTCTACCAGTTTACTCCCGTTCTAATAAAATAGTTCACAAATATTACAATACAATATAGCAAACACATCATCATATATTATACATCTTCCACACTTTATAGTTTATATAAATTTCCCATATTTCGGGTAATTTGCACACGTGAATATTGGCAACACTGGCCTTGTGACGAATTTTATCGAATGAAGATTGATTTTGATGTATAAAATCGGGAAATAAATGAGTGAATTATTCATTTACCCATGAAACGTGATTCCTGGATTTTTACTACGGTTTTTACACCATTTCACCACACAAGAAATGCTGTATCTTAAAAAAGAAATATCACCGCATAGACGTATCGCCTGTGTTGACGTTTGCGCGTAAATGGCTGACTATTGTGTGAATGTGTGCTGTACGTACAGCGAACTGGCTGACTTTGAGTGACACAGTTTTTTATTAGCGAGAATCCGTCCGACCTTTTTTATACGTCTATGATTGTGACTTATAAGGTGTGTCAGTAAAAGGCATTGAGTATCCAATGACATGATTCAATATTGAAAAAATCATCTCAGATTTTATGCCAACAAGGTATAAAATGATTTAATCTTCCAGCTGACTAACCTCTAGTGTCGAGCACGAGTCTTGTCCTGTGGTGGTCGGGCTAACTACTGGTACTAGTTGAATTGTTGTGCTGGTTGATATTTCCTTGCTTGGTATGAGGACTGTGGTATTTTTTGTCCCGGCCTCAGATTTGTCCTCTGTTGGTTGTAACGAGGTGGACCACTCAAGTTTCCCTGACGGGTTGTGGTAAAAGTAGTAGGCTTTTTTATAGATTTGCCTGTTTTTTGTTACCATAAAGGTATACTTTTACTTCTTTGACGATATCTAAAATTTGTTTGTCCAGGACAGGGAAAATAAGGTTTTTTCGAGATTTTGTTAGTGTGAAGTATAAGTCTGTTAAAATCCTTCCAGTATCACTGAGCTGGGAGATCAGTTTCAGTCTATCGATATTATTGTTGTTGATTAACATCGATAATGCATCACCTAAAATGGTGAGTCCCATACCTAATTGGTTTTGTTCTGATTCTATACTTTTATTACGGTTAATTATTGTGTCGTTCACTGAAGTAATCATTTCTGGATTGAGCATAGGGGCTTTAAGCGAACAACAGGGTTAGCTTATTTTTTGGCACATTTTTCTCCAGTTTTAGCTTATTTTTCCTTGGGAGGCCGTTCTTCAAAATGGTATTCCAAATACGGGCTAAGTCCTTGTTTAGTTCTGGTCCATACTTGGGTTTTTCTGGCATCAAATCCCCTAATGCTTGCAGCACTTCCGGGGATAGAGCAGGCTCACGGTCTAGCTCAGGTGCAGGGTCAGGTAGAGCATCAGTTATGGCTTTATTTGTGATATCCGGGCTTAATTCTATTGGAATCGAAACCGATGGTTCCACATAATGTTCCGTTCTACTAGTTGTTCAATGTCTTGTGCTTCGTCATTTTTGCGTTCTGCAAAAAGAGAATTGACCTTGTTTATGTACCATGATATTCATACCTAAGGGTAGCCTCTCGGACTACACCATTAGGTAAATTAATAAATTAATGGGGAAGAAAACTTTTTAAAAATAAGCTTTTATTAAAATACCCTAAAAAAAAGAAAATAAACTTTGAATTAAATAAAAAACAATAAATTTACTAAAGCTTGTCGCGAGATTTACCTGTGTACTAACTAGTCTTGCTTGACATACTTTTTATAAGTAAATCTATGAAAGAAAATGTTTCCTATATAATTGCAAATCCCGCGACAAGCTTTTATATGATTTAATAAATTGTGTAATACATGTACTAAATTGATTGGTTTGATTTAATTTAAAGTTTATTTTCTTCTTTTTAGGGCAATTAACAAAAAGTTTGTTTTTAAAAAGATTTTTATACCATTAATTTAGTTATGACTGGGAATGTTTCTAAGTCTGTGCATTTCATTTAATGCGTCGTTGTTACATGGTCGTTTGCCTGTTAAGTAAGCTAATATACTGTAACAGGGTTTGCCCCGATGCCCTGAGGTAGTACGTTCACGACATCATCTTACACCCTGATGCCATTCAGTCCTCGGTACGGCCTCACCTTGGGAATTTAGTAGTAGCGCCGCTTATTTCAGCTTAAAGCTTACTTGTGCCTAACGAAACAGTTCCGGGTTTGATTTTGGAGTATCCTTCTCCTAGATGATTGCAAACCAATGCTGTTGACGCCTATCTCGCCAAATTACACGAGTCAAAGTATGAAGTTGACCAAGGCATACTTTTGTTAAATTCAGCTGTTAATGACTTCAGAACAGAAAACATCCTCCTCCATCTTGGAGGTCCCGCCATATTGGATTTATAGTATACATCTTGGATGGTCCCCATATTTTGGATTTAATGTGACGTTGTATTAGTTTTTGTGTTCTCCTCAGCAAGCCCTTTCATTTGATTCCCATACTGTGGTGGTGCAAAAAAAATAACTAGTCCGCCATCTTGGATGATCCGCCATATTAGAATTAGAATGACGTCACATAGCTAAGCATACATTGTCATCCAAAATAAGCGTGTATACCAAATTTCAGCTCAATCGGTTAAAGATAACTGATTTAATATTCAGTTGCAGGATTCCACTCGGCCAAACATGCTTAAGTCGTGGCCAGATCTTAAAATTGATCATTTCATGAAATGAACATCATCCACTGGTCACATCATGATGTGGCCTGCCATCATTAAACGTTGAGCATTCAATGATCTGGATCATTGAATGCTCAACGTTTTGCGATATGTGAGCCTACTTTGTTTGATTTGTTGTATGCCACCGCCATGATGCACAACAAAAACGCAGCGAAATCAACGCCACTACCGGTGGATAATCTAACTATTTTACGATATGGCCACATCATGAAGTAGTCGTGCGTTTAACTGTTCATATCATTAAAGTTTAATGATATGAACAGTTAAACGCACGCTGCGTTTTTGTTGTGCATCATGGCGGTGGCATACAACAAATCAAACAAAGTAGGCTGACTTTTATTGGGTTTCCAAATATGATATTATGAAAAGCGATCAACTTGGAAGTAGCGCTCGCCGGCCGCTGCCGCGGCGTGTAATGCAACATAGCACTTAAAATGGGTTAGTTTAGGTTAGAACTGTGACCAACTGTGCGCGAGCCGAGCGAGCGCAGCGAGCGGTGCCGCGGCAGCGGCCGGCAAGTGCTACTTCCAAGTTGGTCGCAGTTACTTGACTATTTTTACTACACCTTACACCATGGATACCCTACATTAATGATATGGCCAAACGTCGACTGACATATCATTAAACGTTGACGTTTGAACGATATGGCCCATGTTAGCTGGCCATTTCATGAAATGGTCAATTCTAAGATCTGGCTACGACACATACAATGCACTTAAATAAAAGCTTGTAAAAACTCGTGCGTTTATCTCGTAAACGCCCCGAATTAATTGTTCGCGTCAATGCATCTCATACATTACCCGGGAGTAATCCAATAAATAACGTATTTATGCCATGTAAAATACATTTTACTGTATATAACGTTTAAAAAATTTGTTTTACCTGAAGAAAAAATGGATCTGATGAATCGGTGTGGTACGCGGTGTCGTTTCATCTTCGGATTTTTTGAAGATAATAATTATTCTTTTCCATCTTTTCGTTTCGGCACGATACTTAATGCCGGCTTTTTATAATATTCTTTGGGAATCACAGCGTAATGGTTGCCGCGCAAACGTAAAGAATGACAGATAACGTATAGAACGGGAATAGCTACACTTGTGTGTTTAATTTTTGCTTTCAGCACTAAATATGCGTTTGGTTGTCGACTGGCGTGAGGAAGTTGCATTGTAAATGTTATCGAGAAAGAAGCCCAAGTATAATAATTATACTGCACGCGTTTTGCACTTGCAGACTGGCGAGCCGGCGCGTTTGGCTTCGGCACCGCTGGTGGCCGTGCTGGGCCCGGGCGCCAGCTCTGCCGCCGTCCAGGTGCAGAACTTGCTGCAACTGTTCTCCATCCCGCAGGTTTGTACTGGTTGCGCCACCTGTCACGCGGCCTTCACCGCTCGATAAACTTTAGAGTCAAAATATAAATATATAACTGGCTCTTGCCAGCAGCTTTGCCCGGGTCCTATCGGGATTAAATACCTAATAACCGAGGAAAAGATCATAGATCCCTACCGCTGCGCCCGAATTGCCGTCAACCATCATTATTTTGTTACGCGTAAATTTGAATCTGTGATATTTTCTAAACTCTTCATTTAAATTATATGATGTCAAAGCATATTTAAACCTAAATTAAATGCCCAATTTAAAAACATATTTTATTGGATAAGGATTAATATAAGTACCAAATACCGGTTAAAATTGCTTTGGAAATAATTGTTGAAGATGTCGGAAAACACCAGTCGGCAAGATTTTTTCCGACATCTTCAACAATAACAAAATCATAATATTTCAGTCAATTTACACAAACCCTTAATAATACCTACACCAAAACCTTTCTCATGAATCACTCCGTTCATTGGTGACCGTTTGAAAATCCGTTGGGTAGTTTTTGAGTTAATCGCGTTCAGACAGACAGACACGGCGGACGGTGGGCTGAAAATCGGCTTTCATAGACTTAGGGATTTGTAAGTGCCGAAGTTGCCAGATATCGCTTCTATTAGTAATTATAGGTTTTATTTCTTTGAAGGGACAAAAACATATTTTACAAATTAATTAATAAAAATAGCAAAATTATACACAACTAAAACTATTGAAAAACTAAAATATAGCATCGTAAAATTCATCCGCATCGCTGTCGACTGGTAATGTACCCAAGAGACTGGCCGCATTGCCACGTTGTATGGGAATTCTTAGCGTCTGCCCAAGGTAAAAACCAGCCCTTGGGTCACGGGAAGTGTCAAATAGCCGTTTTGATATTTCATTGAAGAGGCCGTGAGCACTCGGACCCCACGGCCCGAGGGTTTCAACCCCAAACGGCTCGAAAATATAATGACCTGTAAGGTTATTGTACTTACGCCGTTTGAGGTTTTCTGCAGCCGCAGCGGCAGCACCAGCACAGCACGCTGAGCCAGGAAGATGGGATGGCGCAAGAGTGTCGACACAGGTTGCATCCCACACTAAAGGCCTACCCACCTTCCATGGAGATAAAGACATACCGTCCGGTCTCTTGCCATCGTCACGTGCCAAGCCATTGGGTTCTAATATAGCTGGAACGCCGGCGGTAACAAGAGCTCGTCGGATGATGTCGTTAATGTTTGCGTGCCGCGCTAAGCGACCCGCACTTCGGCTGCAAGACAGGCCGTGATGTCCGAGGCTGCTGACAACTTCGCCACAGTGACAGCGATGAGGAGAACAACAAGGAGGCCCTAGTCGTAGGGAAGCAGCGAGGCGGAAGGTAGTGTCGTCGAGCAAAGTGCCTATGTTCGACGACGGTAGTGTATGAAGCCACAGACCCGATTCCCATTTACCCACAGCCAGCAGGCGCGCACGCTCCGCAGTGGTAGCAGACGTGTTAAGTAAATTGTTCTGTACTACTCTGCAGAGCGGCTCATCCCACCGCCTTTGGGAAGATGGATAATCGGGTACATCTGAGTTCGGGCAAGCGAGTCTCCAGGCATCCATAGCCTCGGTGAAGCACGGCACATCAAAATAAATCAGTGTGGAGGCTAGAATTTTCCTGATTAATTTCTCGGTGCCGTGGGCCGAGGATATGAAAGCCAGTTATTATCTATTAGTTATTACTATATTCAAAAAATGACACCCGAGTTCTGCACAAAAACGAAGGAATAATAATTTTTTTACGAAAAATTTGTATGAAGCTAGTATAAAAAGCTAATTATCTCTTAAGCGGCAAGGAAAACCGTAATATCCTTACAGGTGGTTATAGTACTAATTATTTATGATTTTTTGACATAGGTACGTCACATAAAAATTATCTAAAATATTAAACATTTTCCTTATCACTGTCGTTGTCAGACTCCAATTCTGAGTCAGAATCCAGATTGGATAAATCTAAAAACTCGAACTCACTCAAACTCAAAGCATATATTTCAATTAAACCATTTACAGGCACTCTTGAATTGTCAAGAAGTAGGTCAGTCAGAAATAATATTTCATATTATGAAGCTAGTTGCCCATTCCAAAGCGTGCCTATGGAGAAGAACGGGCAAGAAACTCCATTGACACTCTTTTAAATAACAAAAATAGTAACAAAATGTTGGTTACATCACTTATGTTGAAATTATACATGTGAGAACAACGTAGAAAGACGTGCACGTAAAAAGCGTCCGTAATAAAAAGATAAAAACAATTTAAAAATTAAAATAAGCCGTGGCAGATAAGAGATGACCAGTCCCTACTGACGGCGCCCGTTCACGAACATGACGCATGGATCAGCACCATTTTGAGGGGAGCTAAATGATCCAACAAACGCGCCACAATCAGCGAGACATCTGAGTGAGCATGACATACTCACAGCCGCCAGGGCACATTCAAGTCAATGAAAGACATATTACTCGGTAAATGGTAGCTATTTAGTACATAGTACTCACACCTGTGCTATGCAATTATATAATACAAAGGAGATTGAGTTTATACAATACACAGATGGTCTTACAATCTTCAGCAGCTCCAACAGGTTTTTTAAAAATGTTATTTAATTAGTTGTGGTTGTGGAACAGGACCAACAATGAGCCAAGCATTTTTAATAGTGATGTAATCCCCCAACTTATAATATGCCTGCCTGCATAGTTTGCGTTTTATAAAAGATTTGAATTTCGTTTCATTCAGTTGAAGTATGTGGGGAGGAATTTTATTGTAACATTTTAAACAGTACCCCATGAAAGATGAGTCTACTTTAGCCAGTCTCAAACGGTTGAACTAATAGGTCCATATTTTTTGTAATATAATTATGTTAACTTCCTCTTTTACTAAAAAGATGTAATTTTTTTCTTACGTACATGATGTTTTCATAGATATATTGACAAGGTACCGTCATGATGTTAATGTCCTTAAACAGTTCCCTTAGAGAATCACGCCTGTGGAGATAATATATATGGCTCTGATAGCTCTTTTCTGCAGAATAAAAATAGACTCGATGTCTGCAGCCCGTCCCCACAGCAAAATACCATAAGACATGATACTATGGAAATAAAAGAAATAAAATAGCCTCGCGGTATCTTCATCAGAAAATTGACGGATTTTTCTGACAGCATATGCTGCTGAACTTAGCCGTCTTGCAAGAGATGTTAAATGAGGACCCCATTGTAGCCTTGAGTCGAGTGTGATCCCCAGGAAAACAGTTTTATCGACAAATTCTAGTTTCTCTTGATTCAATCGAGACTCTGAGGCTTCTTCCGAGAGAGTCCCAATCGGCACAATATAATTTTTCTCGATTATGTTAGCCCCGTGTATTAATAATTTATGTACGGTTGACAACGTGTGTTCCCAGTCGCAAAATTCGACGTACTTTTCTGCTGTTTTGCGAGCAAAATACTTAAATTTGATTACGTCGATTTTCACGCCAGATGTTATCGCTTGCAAAATCACAGCAAATCTTTTAATAAGATCTTCGACCAACCCGGTAATACAATATAAGTTTTATTGGGAAACTTGAAAAACTTTCTTGCGGTATTCCTGTCATTGGTAGTTCCCGAGCCTTGTTTCACAATATCAATCAACAGATTGAGCTGATCTTTAAATTTATTTTGAATATTTTTTTTTCTGTTCTACAACATTTCTTTGTGCTCATTACTTCTCGCTGCCCATCGTTTGAAGTCCAGCCTGTACGCAATGTGTAACAGACATTCCATACAATTTATACGTGCGTGTAGGGAACGACAAGCCAAATTCGTATATGTCAGCACACGCAGTCTTTGATGTTACAACATCTAAGCGGTTCATTTCCGTAGGTTTTGCTAAGCACAGGTAGCACGATGCATTTGACCTGGCCTCAGAAAGGTACGTGCAGACTTTGGCATCGATCATTGTCATCATTAGGTGATGAGTCACTCTGTTACTATAATAATATTTATTTGTATGTCATTCGGAGTAGATAAGTGCAAAATCTTAGCAGTTGTAAAAGGAAAAGTTCAAAATAATAGTTACATACTCGAAACAGGTGAATCCATAGAGCCGATGGATGAATGGAGTACATATAAATACCTAGGTTTTCAACAGTCCAGACAGATACAACAAAAGATGATAAAACAAGAACTGCTCAAAAAGTTTTCACACCGCCTCAACCTCATCTTGAAAACCCACCTTAACTCCAAAAACACAATTAAAGCCATCAACACATTCGCAATACCCATTCTCACATATTCTTTTGGAATTATATGCTGGTCAAAAACAGATATAAAAAAGTTGCAACGCACTATTAATACATCTCTTACCAAACACAGAAAACACCATCCAAAATCAAGCATTCAGCGACTAATCCTACCTCGCCAAGATGGAGGAAGAGGATTAATTGACATACACAATTTGCACAACAAACAAATACTTTCACTCAGATCTTATTTCCGTAACAAATCAGAACATTCATCACTACACAAACATGTTACAGACGCAGATAAAAAACTTACACCACTTAACTTACAAAATAGAAATACTCAAATGAATGAAAATCTCATAAGCACACAACAAAAAATTGCCGCATGGTCTGCCAAAGCCCTTCATGGAAGACACCGAGCCTACCTGAGTCAGCCACACGTCGACAAAGATAAATCGAACGAATGGCTCAAACGAGGCGAGCTGTTTCCCGAGACCGAAGGTTTCATGCTGGCGATACAGGACCAAGTAATAGCGACTCGAAACTATAGAAAATACATAATAAAAGACCCTCGTCAGCCAACAGACTTATGCAGACATTGCAACAATGCCTCTGAGACCATACAACATATTACAGGAGCCTGCAAATCACTTGCACAGACTGACTATAAGCACCGACATGACCAAGTTGCCGCAATTATACACCAGCATTTAGCATACAAATATAAATTCATAAGTGAGATGATACCGTACTATAAATATAAACCCGAAATCATACTAGAAAATAGGAATCAGAAAATCTATTGGGATCGGACGATAATAACAGATAAAACTATACATTTCAATAGACCAGATATAACCGTTCATGATAAAACTAATAAAGCAGTTTACCTTATAGATATAGCTATCCCTAACTCACACAACATTCAAACCACAATATCTGAAAAGCTAAGTAAATATCAAGACCTCGCCATAGAAATAAAAACCCAGTGGAAAGCACAAACCGTTCACATCGTCCCTATAGTACTCTCATCCACTGGTATAGTACCAAAATCTCTTACACAAAGCCTTAACACTCTACACATGCCCACCCATACCCTGCACCTTATACAAAAAGCCACAATTCTCAACACCTGTCGCATCACCCGGAAGTTCCTTACTTCTTCCACAATATCATCAACGCTCTCTATTTAAATTCCTCCTTACACACTTGGTTCCGGCCCGTGAGCAAGGTTTTTGTACTCTCTTATAAGAGAAGAAAATTAAAGAACTCGAAATAATAATAATAATAAATCGTTTATTTATAAAAAGGGGCACGTTTACAATAAGTAACTTAATAATTAAAATAGAGCACAGTTGCTTATTTGCCTGAACTAGGTTGAACCTGTGTTTCAGGCTAGGAAGTGCATAAATACTTAATGTAATAAATTAACAATGAGTAAATAGTATAAACTAAATTAAAATTAGGTAAATCAAAATAAAATAGCATGTTAAAGTATAAACTAAATTAAAATTAGGTAAATCAAAATAAAATAGCATGTTAACGATTCTATTTGCAGACAACAAGTAGATCTTCTGTCTGTGCATAATCTATGGCTAGTAAATATTCAAGTATAATTTTTTTACAGCTAAAGTAATTTAATTTATAAATACTAAGTTTTCTATTTAATCTATTGTACAGAAATGGGCCCAAGAATGTAAAAAATCTTTCTACAAAGACATGTTTTGAGGTTGTATTAGATGTGCATACTATATCATTCCGTCTCTTGTTAGTATTGTCAGCAGTGTAGGTAAGCATGGTGTGCTGTTTTAATACTAAGTGCATAATGAAAAGTTGGCGAACAGTCAGCACGTTGCATGATTTATATAGCAGATATGTGGGAAAGAAAAAGGGATGGAAGTTTGCTACCTTTAAAATTGATCTCTGAGCTCTTTCAAGAGGAAGTAGATTGGTTTTTGGTGCACCACCCCATGAAGTGATGCAGTATTCAATTATAGATTGACATAGGGCCAAATAAACTTGTTTGATTAATTTTGAATCTGCAAATGTTCGCAATTTTTTAAAAACATATATTAATTTGCGCACTCTTTTAACTAGACTTTCAATATGTTTTCTGAAAGACAGTGTGTCGTCCATTATTACCCCGAGGTATTTTATACTGCTCGTTTTGAGGATAAAAGGGCAATTACACATGTTGACTGAACGATTTCCACATTGATGGGCATATAGATGAGGGTTAGTAATGTTAAGTTGAGGCTTGCACATGGAGAAGTGAATGTATTTTGTCTTGTCAGCATTTAATGTTAGTAAATTGCTTTGAAGCCAATTAGTCACAGTATTAAAACCTAGTTGAGCAATTTCGAACAATTCGCTACTGGTTTTAGCGGTAAATATTAACGCCGTGTCGTCGGCATAGGATATTATTTTGCCGTCTTTAATATTCAGATTACACAAGTCATTAATATAAATCAGGAATAGCGTTGGGCCCAGAATACTTCCCTGGGGAATACCAAAACCAGTACTTTTCTGCTCATCGCTCGTAATATTATCTATTCTAACACATTGGTATCGGTCATTTAAGTAGTCCACAAATAGTTTCAGCGGCGTTCCCCTTATTCCTATGGCCTCTAATTTGTTTAAAAGAACGGAAACAGACACCGTGTCGAAGGCCTTGGCTAAATCAAGGAAGACTCCCAGGGTCTGGTTACCTTTGCCGAGCTCTTCTGAAATATAATCGGTCAGGGTATGCACCGCATCGGCTGTGGATAGTTTGGCTCTAAAACCAAACTGCGCAGGGGATAAGAACTTATTTTTTTCTAGATAGTTAACTAGTCTACTGTTTATTATTTTCTCTAGTATTTTTGATATTGAGGAGAGTAGCGATATTGGCCTATAATTATTTACTAAGTCTTTACTACCAGATTTAAAGACGGGGATTACAACTGCCTTTTTAAGACAGCTAGGGAAAATTCCTTTGGATAGACAGATTCGAAATATATGCGTTAAGGGAGGTACGAAAATATGCTTAAAGAGTTTTAGGATCTTATTGCTTATATCCCATCCAATTGCACAGTCATCTTTTAGTCCAGTAATGATTCTGGTTATTTCGTCTTCGTCAGTGTCCAGCATAGCAAAAGATTTCAGGTTGCAGGTATTACTTGATTTTTGGAAAGGTGGTTGGTCACAATAATGTTTCGAAATCTGTTCAGCAAGAGTTTTCCCAACATTGACAAAGAATTTATTAACGTTGTTAGCTGACAAGAGTGGTGAAGGATTAGTAAGCAGTAAACTCGAATTTGATTCACGCTGTTTTGACATATTGGTGACGTTTTTAATATGTTTCCAAAGTTGTTTGCTATTTTTACTTGCTCTATTTAATTCACTTTTATCGTAGTTATTTTTTAAATTCTTTAGGAGATTGTTGCAGAAGTTCCTGTATCTTTTATAAGTGGTTTGAATGATTAGATTATCAGGGTATCTCTTAGTTCTCTGATGAAGCTTATCTCTGTGTCTTATACACCGAATTAGTCCAGGAGTAATCCAAGGTTTAATATTATAAAGTTTCTTATTCACTGTGGAAACTGTCGTGCTACGTAATATTGCTTGTTGGACAAGTTTTATAAAGTACGATAAAGCCAAATTAGCGTCAGCACTATTGAAAACTGGGCTAAAATCTAGGTTGCATAAATCATATTCGAGTTTATTTGTATTTAATTTGCTTTTGGTCTGGGGACAATTTAGCTTAGGCAGCGTTAAATTTACGGTAAGTAGGACAGCATGATGGTCAGTAATTGTTGCGTTAGTAACAAGCGTAATATATGATAGGCTGGTTTTAATCATCATATGATCGAGACAGGAACCGCTCTGATGAGTAGGCAATATGTGAGCGGGGAGAAAACCGTGGTATGAGCAGATATTAAGATAATCTTGGGTCCCTGTGTCACAGTTTTCGGAGCCAATATTATATTTAAATCACCTGTTAGTATAACATTTTTAAACGAGTTTAGCGCTTGAAAAATCTGGTTTAAGGAATTGTGAAAAGAATCCAAGTTTCTACCGGAAGGGGACCTATACATAGCGATTATCGCTGTGGATGTACCAATTTTGATAACTAAGCAATTAATCATACAGTCTTGTGGAGTAGGTTCCTCGACTGTTACCTTTAATGATTCCTTAGCAAAGACTACCACACCATCATTTTGATTGTGGTTTCTATTGGTATGCAATAAGTTGTAACCAGGTATTACTGGGAGGTTATCTATGCGGTTAGCCAGCCAGCACTCGGTTAGTACCATTATATCACAATCAAAGTTAAGTCTATGAAGGAAAATTTTAAAGCTATCCATGTTCTTATAAATACTACGAATGTTTTGGGTCAGTACGGTTAGTGACTTTTTATAATCGGAAAGATATTGCCTGCAATCCTCAACGTCACATGTCTTTGAGACAGTTAAAAATGTGTTATCTATGTCGGTAATTAAGTTATTATCCATAACTAAACTAGAAAAATAACAATAATAAATTACGTCTAAAATATACACAAGTATGTGGCGCTCTTAGGCGCCTTCATAATCGATCGAGTTGATGTACCTGTATTCGGCAGCTTTTTTAGCCGGGCAATCTGCGTCTCCCGTCTTGTGGTTGGCTTGTTTTTTAAAGCGCAAACATGTAGCACATTTTGGCGCACCGGCTTTCTTTGCGCAGTCTTGGATAGTGTGCCCTTCTTCACCGCAATGTCCACATATAGGGGCAGCAATTTTGCATGTTTTGGCTGCATGACCATACTGCTGGCATTTGTAACATCTTGTTACCAGTGTGAAGTCTCGTACCGGGCAGGATGACCAATTTATAAACAATCTGTCTTGTGTGATGAGGGCCTTACGTATGACGGCTGGAACTTCTATAATAAAGTTGCAAGTCTCAGCATCTTTCCTGCCAGATTTGTGGCTTAGTTTTATAGAGGTCAAAAATGTATCTAGGGATATATTGGGCAGTTTGTCGGCCAAGTTTTGTTCATAAATACATTTATAAACCTCATTTTCAGCCATTGTTGTAGGAACTCCTATTACTATAATGCGAGGTTTGCGCTTTTTAGGTTCGTCGACGGTAAGCCCTGATGAAGCTAGTTGGACTGTTTGCTTGAGCCTGTCTAGGTCATCTTTGGTCTCAGTGCTGATTATGAGTCCTCCTTTTCCAATTTTGCGTACGCCTCGTACTTTCAGCTTCATTTCCCCAGGGCATATGATTTTTTGGACCATGTTCTTGGTTTCGTCACTGGTTTTTGAGTGGTCACTGGGATAAATGGCCACAGAGCTAAAAGTATTAGGACGAACAAAGGTTTTGGACCCATTCTTCACAATAGCTGCAAAAGATGTAGATGTTGCTTCCTGCTTCGTACAGGACTCCTGAATCGTCCGGTTCATCTCCATTAGACAATCTGATAAGTCTCGAGCTTCGGTCATGGTTTTAAGGGAGGTATGGGTTTGTATGGCTTTTTGTTTTAGAGACTGGTATTGAACAGCCATCTGCGAAACTCCATGTCCAACTTTCCGGCAAAGATTATTTATTTTTAGCTTCTGATCAGCGTTTAGCTTACCCTCAGAAGCAATAGCACAGACCTCATTCAGACACTGCTCAATAGACCCCATCCAGTTCTGAATCTCCGGAGTGGACACAACTTCAACTTTCTCATCCTGGTCCTGTCTTAGTTGTTGGGGCGATGTCGGTGCTGGTGCTGGTGTCGGTACCGGGGTTGGTGTCGGTGGAGGGCTGCGTCGCATCATCGCGCTCCGATTAAAGGGGCTGTCCGCCATGTATCAGCTTATAAAAATATATTAATCAGTTCATTCTTTTAACTTATCACTATAAATTGTTTATTTGTATAACACGCTAATACACTGAAACTAGGTCACTATTTATGCAAGCGTTAATTTATTTTATTGATATTATGCATTGATGAGCACGTCTGTACGCGTTGAATGCCCGCTATTACTGCACTCTGTGGAGATAAGGATCTGAATTTCATCATCCATTTATCTTTTGAGACCAATGACAACTGCTTCGCTCTCCTTTACAAAAGTAAACTGAACTGGACGACAATACAAAGCTGAGCATGGTTTTGGGTTCATCCATACAGTATTATCTCCATCTGTCAGTTTTAGTGCCAAGGAGGTCATGAAAATGCTTAAATCATCTTGCTCACCCTCCATTTTCTGCTTGTATCGGCTTTTGTTGGAAGCACTATCAAATCCCCACTTGGATATCAGCTTTAGCTGCTTATTTTGCACATCGGCATAGTAAGAAAGACTTTGAAGAATCCTCGTGACCGTGATGTTAAGTAAAGCTTGAAGTGTAATCCTAGCCGAGGAATATAGCGACTTTCACAGTTTTAGTGAAAGAAGCAATCCAAGCGCTTTATCTGGTGTAAATATGACTGTTTTCACTGGTTTTTAAGCGTTTCATTAATTTTAACGGCTGCTTCAGGATTTTTTATCATGTATTCCATCACAGATGCGATATCCTCAGCCCTTCTTCTTTTAAACGCGCTGCAGCTGCATATGCCAATTCACGAGTCTTCGCCTGTATGATCATCAGATCTTCTCTTTTTCTGTTTACTTCCCAGATCTTCGAATGATTTTCGGGACCTTTTGTCATTGTTCTAACGTCGGACGATGATGTCGACGGTTCTTGAGAGTCTGATTGTGCTCTTGGTATCTCATCAACAGTTAGTTCTTGATTAATTAAAGTTTGCACACAACTTGGCCAATCAATATTTGCTTGCAGTCAATTTCCGTACAGTCTTCTGAAGTGATCAAGGAATTGGTTGGATTCTGCCACCTCTGTAAAGCAGCTCGCGTGAATTTTCGACAAAATTATTTGAGTTACTCGATCTTCGGCAGAAAGGCAATCGCCTATGCGGGATAAAACTGCACCAAACGATACTTCATGATTAAATGAAGTACGCTCATTTTTTAGAAGAAGAAACAAGTTTAAATTGGTGATTAAACTTTCCATTTTGAGATTTTATAGTCGCAGAGCAAAAATTTAGTGTTAGCAGTTACACAGTTGTGAATAATCTAAATTATAAAGTAAAATTTTAGCCCTTTTATTGCAAAACGTCGATAATTAGTTAACTACTCTCATTAGAGTTTTAAAAGATGTGCCAATGAAAATTTATAATCGTCAAAAACATTTCTTATGACTCATAAAACAACTAAACAAAAAATTAGCTTACTTATCAGAAATCATTAACAATCATTTAATCACCTATTCAAACTTATTAGAAGACTAAATCATTGTAATTACTTAATCACTTATTTTCGGACTCACTAAAAGACTAAACAGTTTGTTGTATGGTTGTATTTAAAGTTTTAAAACTCATTTTGTATTGATAAATATCTAGCTCAAACATAGTTGTCTAAGTGTGGATATACTATAAACCTCTGACTACTCCTTCGGGAATATAGGGGTGATGCTATTTTATGTTACGTGTTGTTAAAAGTCTGTGTTCCTCAACTTAAACACAAAAAGGAACCGTTTCATATGTAAAAATAAATAAAAATATTTAGAAGATAAAAAAAAAATTGCAGCGATAATTTTTATGTGACGTATGTCAAAAAATCATAAATAATTAGTACTATAACCACCTGTAAGGATATTACGGTTTTCTTTGCCGTTTAAGAGATAATGGCAAACAATCCGGCACTTGCAACTTGAAATCCCTAAGTCTATGAAAGCCGATTTTCAGCCCACCGTGCGGCGGGGACTTTGTTTTATAATATGTAAGGATAAGGATAAGGAAAGGTGCAAAGCTACTTTATTATCTGCTCTTTATCGTGCACTACAGGTCACAGCAAATCTACTTATTACATGTATGTGCTCGAGTGTCTTGGAGCTTTAGTGATCGTCTAACTAGGTTCTACAAGTTTTGGAACGCACACTTGGATCAATAATATTGATATTAAGCAATTAAACGAAGTAAATCAATAAGTTTATGTACGTATGTATGTAAAACACATTATTGTACAGGCAGATAAGTCATGTACAAAGGCAAACTTATCCCTTTAAGGGATCTCTTCCAGTTAGTATATGAAAGTCGGACCTACTTACTATACTGTGTATAATGACAATGTGGTGAACCAACTAATTATCTATGGTGTCACTGTTAAATTTAACCTGACAACACTAGTTGCTCCAAGGCGTTTAGTCTATGGTTGATGGAAGAAGGGAGGCATTTTTAATCTGAATGTAAATATCTGTCGCATCATGGGTGGCCGAGATGCGATACGTCGGGTCTTTTTCACGATCCGACATAGTTTAGGTAGGTGTGGGCACTGTAGTGGGTACTCGAACGATAAGATAATTCGATTTTAAAATAACTTTAATAAACTAGCGAACGAAACAAACACGTGCGTTGGTATTGAGCGTCTGGCAAGGCTGTCGGAGCTCGACTGTCGCAACACTCCGTCCCTTCTCCAGTCCTCGCTGCATCCCCTCTACCGACGATCGTGTCCAAGCGTTAGGGCCTTAGACTATAGCCTAGTCTAAGGTTAGGGCGCGCTTGCGTTTCCAGTAACGATATTATTAGTTCACAAAACGAATTGTTAGATGGCGCTGCTTGTTGCACTATGGCGCCATCAATCCATGACATATCTATCATCTGAATATTATTACGACTCTCTGTGTAACGTGTAATCACCAAAGTTTATTCTCCTCATCTCATCTCATCTCATCCTGTGTTCGATTCAAAATTCAAAATTCAAAAGTCATTTATTCAAACAAGGCTGAGAATCAGCACTTTTCGAACGTCAATTACATAAGATATTCCCCCAAAACGCCCTCCCTTCACCACTTCCTAGTGCTTTAGCTGGGAAGAAGAAGTGGCGCAACAAACTCCCCAGCAGCACAGCTGTCTGTTCAGTTAGAAAAAAAATATTCTATATAATAGTATGCAAAATGATATTTACATTACGCAACACAAAACATAATTTAAATTATAAAATTAATAGCCATATGACAGCTAGCACACACCAATATACCAACCAAAAATATCGAGAACTATACTCAAGCAGAAATAAAAATAACTAAACGAAAACAATATCTAAATAAAAGCCTCCAGGCATAAAGGGCGTGCCCGCTTACATATAGCTGTAACTAGAAGTTATAATTCATAAACAAGGACCATCGAGGTAAAATAAAAAAATATCGAGGTCGCTAGCTAACCACATATTGCAACACAACTCATTAAAAAAAAAAAATGTATTGAGTAGATTATGTCAACAATAAATTAAAATTAAATAAATTGACTTATAAAGTAAAATTATAAACAATTATATACTTAAACACAAATAACCTGTCAGTAAGTAAGCTAATTCTGGAGAAAGAACATTTAAAGATTGTCTTGAGTTAATCACAGCGATCAACTATTCTTATCATTCAAGTAGTCGTTGATAGAATAGTATGCCTTTGAACAGAGGTTGGATTTTATTTTAATTTTGAACGCATTAAAAAGCAAATCTAGCAAAGAAGAAGGTAGCTTGTTATAAAAGGTTATACCAAGCCCAACAAATAAGTTATGAACCTTATGAAGCCGGTGCAAGGGAGTACGTAGTTTGTCCTTATTTCTAGTGTTAACATTGTGAATATCACTGTTTTTAGTACTTATATAAGTGTATATTTTGCCTAATATATAATATGTTGGCGAAAATGAATTGTGATGCCACTGTGAGGATACCGATATCTTTGAAAAAATCTTTCAGAGAAACTCTGGCATCTAGCTGGTAAATTGCTCGAACAGCTCGTTTTTGAAAGACAAATATATTTTGAATATCAGCAGCTTTGCCCCACAGCAGAATACCGTAGGACATAACGCTATGAAAATAACTAAAATAGACTAACCGAGCTGTATCAACGTCATTGCAGTGTATTGCCTTACTTTCCTGACGGCGTAGGTGGCCGAACTGAGCCTTCCCGCTAGGCTCGATATATGTTCGCCCCACTGAAGTTTGGCATCTACTGTTATGCCCAGAAAAACTGCCGAGTTTACAGTTTCAATCTACTCTTTATCACCCTTCTTTTTTTTTTTGGCCGGGAAATTATCAAATAACTTCTGCCGCTCTGGGCGAAGCGGGAGGGCGTGTCGGAAGCATTACTGCTTCGCAGAAGGAGGTGACGGCCCCATGCCCTCTCACTCCGTACCATGGCCTGGACCAGGGCCGGACGCAAGGAACCCCGCCACCGATCGCCTCCACAAGGACACGGCGATGCTCTACCCAAGCCGGGCAGACCTCCTCCGTATGCGCCACCGTGTCCGCACCCTTAATTTTACACTGGACTGTTTGCACCCTTAATTTTACATTTTATTTACCCGTGTACGTCGTATTTACCCGTTTAAAAATTATATGTGCAGCACGTATAATTTTTTATTGTATACTCTTTATTATGAATGTGCTTCCTCATGATGATTCTTTAACTCTTTGATTTTACTGCTGTACTACTATTGTAAAATTCATGCTGTATCCCTGTTCTTAGGGTTGTGCGGTTTCGTATATTTATCAATAGAGTATCAGTGGCAACCAATGAATGTCCACGTAACAAGTAAGACATCATCATCATGTAGTGACACCAAGGAGCAACTTAAGTTGCTCCAACAACAAGTGGTGGACCTGACACGGCTTGTGACCGCCCTCACTACAAGTAATAACAGGAATAACCACAGTCGTTCAGGCTCGCGCTCACGCATTCCTAACGGCCAATGCTGGTAACACAGGCGATTTGCTGCGAAAGCTTCCAGGAGTATACAACCGTGCACGTGGTCTGCCTCCGTACCACAGGGAAATTCAAGCTGCAGTCAGTAGCGGCAACCACTGACTGCTCCCTAGCAAGTCGCCGTCTATTCGTTACCGATCGGTATTCGGGCCGACGAATTTTAATCGACACCGGATCCGATCTTTCCTTCCTACCTAGACGTTTCTGCCAGGGCAAAAAGCAGCCACTTCCGTACGAACTCTTAGCAGCCAAGTGCACTAAAATAAAAACCTTTGGTCTGGTCTAACTCAAGTTAAGCTTAGGTTTAAGACGCGACTTTGTATGGAAATTCATAGTCGCAGAAGTAGCAACTCCAATAAGCGGTTCAAACTTCCTGGCTCATTCACCACCTTTTGCCAGACTGTGGTCATGGAAGGTTGCGAGATGGTAAAACAGGGTTGTCAGCTGAAACTGAATTCTCCTCAGTCGACCAACCCAGCGTTAAGCTCATTCAATTACCTAACTCGCCATACTCGCACATTTTGACCGAGTTTCCGAGCATATCACATCCTCCTGGCGCACCTAAAGAGGTGAAACATACTACGGCTACGGTGCACTTTATAAAAACTACCGTTGGCCCACCCGTGACAGCGTGACCACGTTGCCTTGCCCCACTAAAGTTTCGAGCCGCTCAGAAAGAATTTGAGATAATTCGCGTAGGCACAGCCCGACCTTCCATCAGCTCATAGTCCTCCCCGCTACATCTCGCACTTAAAAAAGACGAGACTTATCGTCCATGCGGCGACTACCACGCACTGAACGCCCACACAATTCCGGCGGACTGCTACCCTGTCCATCAGATAGGGGATTTCAGCCACAACTTGTCCGGATGCTCAATCCCAGTCTATTCTGATGATATTTGTAAAATAGCCATAATTACACCTTTTGGACTCTTTGAATTTCCCTACATGACCTTTGAGAAATGCTGGACAGACATTTTAAAGGTTCATAGACGAAGTTGTGCGGGGATTTAATTTCTGTTTCGCATACGTCGATGATATCCTCATGTACTCGAGAGACCCCCAGCAACATGTTGAAAACCTAAGGAAAGAAAGAAAGAAAGAAAAATAGGTTTATTTGTCACAGAGACACGTGCATACAAATAACAAAAATATAAATAACAGAAATATTCGGCAGCTGCACGTCATGACTGTGACAAGAAGGCTTCTACTCCACTCAGCATAATTCTGTGCTATGAAGGACCCACAGCACAGCGCTGATTTTCAGTGGTCACCCGAAAAATACGTACGGACATCAAATCAGGAACTAAATAAGAATTAAATAAGAAAAATTCCAGTGTGTAAATATTGATTCAATCAGTGTTCTGTCTCGCTCCCACCCTCACCGTCACGTAGCCTGCGCGCGCGCTTGCTATTTAAAAAGTACAGCAGTTGCATTTCACTAATGCGTCTATGAGCGTGATGACGTACTGTGCTGTCTGTGAGCCATCGAGCTCCATAAGGCTCTTGTTTAACCGACTGCACCAGTATGAAGTAGTCATCAACCCGGCGAAGTGTGTACTTGGGGCAGCCGAGTTAACGTTTGTTGGTTACCGTATTAATGCTGCAGGCACTTTTCCTCCCGAAGCATAGCTTTAGTGGATTTCCCTCCCCCTAAGACCGTGCAAGGCGGTTCTTGGGCATGGTTAACTATTACCGCAGATTTTTGCCCGACGCCGCCAAGTATCAGGCTCCCTTAATCGGCGCAGTCGCTGCAACAAACAGCAAAGAAGCAAAACCATTTACATGGATGCCCAAGCTCGAACAATGCTTTGATGACTGCAAGAAGAGCCTAGCTAATGTTACCACTCTGTCGCACCCAAATTGTGAGGCCCCTTTAGGTTTTTTTGCCAATGCGTCCAGCAAGCACATTGGTGCATGTTTACAGCAAAAAGTCCATGATAACTGGCAACCCCTAGCATATTTCAGCAAAAAGCTAAACGAGAAACAATATCAGTGGGCTTATTATAGAGAACTTCTAGCTGTGTATGAGAGCGTTCAACAGTTTCGGCACATACTAGAAGTCCAAAACGCAGCAGTTTTTACTGACAATAAGCCCCTGGCGTATGCCTTCATGCAGCGTCGTGACAAGCTTCCACCAACACAACTCAACCAACTTTTATCAGCCAATTTACCACCGAAATACGATATTTTAAGCACTGACAACGTAGTCGCAGATGCTATATCGCGGGTTGATTCCATTTCATTGGAAGAGGACTACCAAGCCCTCGCAGAGTCGCAATAGAGAGACGAGGAACTAAAAGACGCGGGCTCGTCTACTTCTTTGAAATTGACAAAAATCGTTGTTCCCGGAACACTTTCATAATCTGCGACGCGTCGACAGGGAGACCTCGCCCATACCTCACCTTACCTTTCCGTCGAGCAGCTTTCGATTGACTATATGGTCTCAGTCACCCAGGCATGAGAGCAACCTTACGATTGGTGGTTGAGCGATACGTATGGCCATATATCAACACCAACTGCCGAAAATGGGCGAAGTCATGCCTAAAGTGCCATCGCAGTAAGGTAACCAGGCACACATTTGCACCACTGATGTCTTTTCCGATCTCATCAAAAATATTCTGTTATGTCCACGTTGATATCATAGGACCACTGCCACCTTCAGACAATTTCACATATTGTCTGACCGCGGTTGACAGATTTACGCATTGGCCCGAAGCGTGGCCTATGACATCTATCACGGCAGAAGAAGTGGCAGACACGTTGGTGACTGGTTGGATATCCCGTTACGGGGTGCCAAGCACCGTGACGACTGACCAGGGTCGTCCGTTTGAATTCACCTTGTTTCGGTGCCTTATGAATGTGTGCGCAACAAAGCAGATTCGCACAACCAGTTACCACCCGTGCGCAAATGGCATGCACCGCCAACTAAACAATTATTTAATGTGCCATCCCTAATCGGGGAACAAGGCACTTCCACTGGTACTCCTTGGCATGAGAACTGCCCTCAAAGAGGACCTGAATACCTCGTCCGCCGAGCTGGTCTATGGAGAACCTCTCCGACTTCCTGGAGAACTAATCATGTCAGCGGAAGAACCCAGGAGCCCGAACGACATCACAGATTCCGTCACGGAGTTGAGGAGCCGGATGGAAATTTTAAGTTCAATACCAGCCTCACGACACACTCGACCGTCAACCTTCGTGTTCAAAGATTTGGTGACGTCGACCCACGTTTTACTCCGAGACGACGACACTATTCGACGACCTCTGCAACCTCCTTACACTGGCCCATACCGCATCCTGAGGAGAAGGGATAAGATTCAGAATATAATTTTAAAATTAATAATTATTGTACTTGAAGGTAGAAGGAAATTAAGTAGCATGATACAGCATTATTAGCAGTTTTTAAGGCTATTTCTAAATTTTGCTTACTTAATGTGATGAATTAAGCAACAGAAAATGAGAAAAAATATAATAAACTAGCTTTTGCCCGCGACTTCGTCCGCGTTTCCGTCGTTTTTCGTAAAAAAAGTACCATATGGTGGTTTTGATGTAACCGACAGATTAACTTTCGTATTTTAGTAGGGAAATATAATATGTCAATCCACAATACTGTTGAAAAATATTGCAATAAGGAACCGCAGAATATTATTATTAATAGCTGTGCCCGCGACTCCGTCAGCGTGTAACTCTTTGTATGTTATTAAGTTAATGTATTGGTAATATTGTTTAGATCACTTTCACATGAGACTTATGTACCTATAGAACGAAAATACTTCAGCGCAAAGCTTCCGGGTAAACTATGTTGAAAGAAAATTGAACATAAATTAGCCAAAACTTACCTATCGGTATCTAAAAATCTATGCGTACTACTTCTACTTCTACTACTACTTCACCTAAAAATAAATAAAATGCAAACTATTAATAATTTGTAATTTTAACGAATATTTAAACACTACCAAAACTACTAATACCTATTTTATAGAATAACAACAAAAGAAATTCAAATAAACTATTAATATTTAAAGACTCAAAGTCGCGCTGATAAGCACGGTTTGTTAATATCAATTATTGTCTGTCAATAAAGTCGAACGCTCTGAACGCATCAACAGCCAAATATTGAATGAAGCTCGCGGTCTTTTTTTTTAGCTATGACCTATAATTGCAGGTGACCACTAAGGTCGTGGCTGCTTAACCGGACTGTCCTGTGGTTGCCTTTAGTTTCTACACTAAGAGCCTCCAGCTCGCGCTCGGACCTCCTGCCTTTTTATACCACGACCCGCGTCGAGCGCGGCAACCGTTACACAAAAATAATCCTTATGGCATGATTCAGTATTCACGCGCGACGGCGCGATGGCTTATTAGTAGTTATTAGCTTATTTCATGTATAAGTTTGGTATTTCTATACCGATTACTATGATTCTTTTTTTATTGAATAGGTAATAATATTAACTTCTTTTAATTAGGTATGAGTGAGAGTATTATAAACGTAAGAGTAAACAAATATAATCAGAAAGCTCCGAACTGCTAAGCTATCGGGAGTTACACGTGTTATTGTGAGTCAACCATAAAAGATAGACATATATGCTGTTGTGGGATATTTTTTAGATAATTTTATGTAGAACATTTCCGTCATAAATGATTTCTATATAGCTTTAACCATTAAGGCTGCACACGCGACGGAAGCTTAAAAAATGGAGCAACTTCTCCCGTTTTCCCAACTTCACTGCTCTGCTCCTATTGATTGTAGCGTGATGAAAAGTATACTATAACCTCCCCAGGAGTATGAAGAATAATTGTACCAAGTTTCGTTAAAATCCGTCGAGTAGTTTTTGTTTCTATAAGGAACATACAGACAGACAGACAAAAATTTTACTGATTGCATTTTTGGCATCAGTATCGATCACTAATTACCCCCTGATAGTTATTTTGAAAATATATATCATGTACAGAATTGACCTCTCTACAGATTTATTATAAGTATATAGATTAATATACTTAAAATTAAACTAATATAAATTAGTACACAGAATAATGATTGGCAAAAAAATGACATGATTATGATGTGCGTAATTTGTGTGCTATTCAAAACTTACCCTAAATCGGGATTTCACTAAAACTTTATTGGCACTTATTAAACCTGTAAATTTTGCAAAAAAAGATTATATTTTAATCAACGGTCGTGTCTGCTAGGGCGCTCGACTGGACGCAAAGCGGTACGTGCACTCTCAAATCAGCCTAGAAGCGACTGGCGTGGACTCGCGTCTCCTGCGCGGGCGCGATCCCGTTCACCTCATTCATTCTATGCGAGCACTCGCCCCGCACCGCACACATACCTAACTCCTACCCGGCGCGTTCCAAGTCGTACACAAACAAAGAACAAAGCATTCATTTACTATTTATCCTTAAGCATTAATAACATAAACAAACATGATTATTCATGTAACGTATCGTTGCAATCTTTACATTGTATTTACGGTTATTAAGGTAGTCCGTACACCATTTGAGTACTGGTCCTCGAACTCCAGAATCTTAATTTTCAACAAAATCTTATTTTGACAGCAACGTGTCGTGTCTAAGGGTATCGAACGCCTTGCTGAAGTCAATAAATAGTAAGATTACATTATTTTTATCATTAAGGGATTCGTTGAACTCATCCGTGAATTTAAATAACAGTTGTGAGGTGGACTTTTTGGGTTGAAAACCATATTGTGTGCTGGACAACACGTCATTTTTTACATAAAAGTCTTGTATATGATTACAAACATATTTTTCAACTATTTTGTCGATAACAGGTAGAATATTGATCGTTCTATAATTTCCATAGTCCGCAAAACTGCCATTTTTATGACTTGTGCGCACTACACCAGTTTTTAGTACTTCCGGGTATTTTTCTCGTTTGACACTAGAATTGATCCTAGTTTATCAATTATGTTTGGATACTCTGTATCTATCTATTTCGCTCCATTTTAAGTAGTTAAGAAAAGATTGAATTTTAACATTATCAATGTGTTGTATTGTTTTTGTATCAACCTGTCTTGTCTTAGGCTTGATGCATCTTTGTTTTCGATTGCTAGGTATTAGCCACAGACACAGAGTACTTTGTAATATACTGGCCAAGACCACAATTATAAATACGGTAGTATTAGCGATAAATGTCAGAGTCAAACTTGGCCCATAGTATTCCCTAAATATTATTATTTTTAATTTGCTAAATGATCTTTCAGCTTCTGCAGAAGTGACAGGAATTTTATGAAACAGTAGCATTGCTGTAAATACTTCTGAAAGTTTGCATATCTAGCACTCCATATTTTCTCATTCTTTCTTTACAGAATCGGTGATAGTCCATGCCCTAGTTAATTGGGCCCGCAAACATTTTATATCGATTGTCGTTCGAGACGGTCGATAAATGGCGGTAGCAAACCTATACTATAATGTACTAAAGAATTGCCTTCCTCAAGCAAGAATATTTATTTTTTCAAGTAACAGTACAGAAAAAAGTAAAAGTGAAAATAAAATAAAGTTTTCTATAAAAGGTTTTTGTTGCAATAAACTTTTAATTTATTTAACGGATTATTTTTATAGACCGTATCCTTATTGCTTTAACCCGCTAAATGTGACGGCCAATCTTTCAAGTTGGCTACACACATTGCACAAAAAAGAGAAAGAATACAGGAGAATTCCCCACAAGTTTCGAACAGAAGTTGCAACTTGTTACGAATTTCCCTGTTTTCTTTCAAATGAGTTGCTATGATTAAAGTCGTGCTGCTAACTATTTTATTCACATTCCGAAGATGAGAGAATATGGTTAGCTAGTTCAATACGAGGTTTACCTGAGCCCTTTGGTAGCTACGCCACTGCCCCCAGAGCATCGCACTGATACACGTGTTTGAGCCAGGTGTCGTACTCGGCCACGTCACGGGAGCTGTCGGATCGCGCGCGCTTCTCTACTTTCTTCCGCGTGGTACCCTCTGACCGGCACCAGGCGCGCCTACTGGTCGCGCTGTTGCGCGCGCACAACTGGACCTACGTGCACGCGCTGCACACGGACGGTGAGGCCCCAGCTCCTACCTCCACGTCCGCGCTGCCGCCGGCAATGCTAGCTAGTAAAGCGCCTTATTCACCATCCATCTTGCTGCACGTCCCGCCAAGGCCATGCACGACTGCACGATGCACGACGTAAAATGAAAGTTTTTGAGCACATAGTTCATAGACAGTTATCTTTTTTCTTGGCATCAAACTCGATAATTACCCCTTTTCAATCCGGTTTTCGCTCGGGACACAGTACTGTAACCGCGCTTTTAAAGTAACTGAAGACATCCGTTGGGCAATGGAGAATAAGTCCCTCACTGTTCTTGTATTGCTTGACTTTAGTAGCGCCTTCAACTCAGTGGATTTCGACATTTTACTAGGTATCCTGAAATCAATCAATTTCTCTTCTTCCGGTTTAGCTTGGTTCAGTTCTTATCTTCGGGGACGCTCTCAGTGTGTTCGCCTGGAGGAGTCCTTCTCTGATTGGTGTAGCCTCACTGAGGGTATTCCTCAGGGTAGCGTTCTTTCTCCTCTTCTTTTTTCAATTTTCATCAACTTTGTTTCCAGAGTAATCTCCTCTAGTTTTCACCTGTACGCAGATGACTTGCAGCTCTACCGACATTTTACTGTAGCTGACGCGAGTTCTACAATTGCTGCTATGAACCATGACCTGGCTTGCATCAGCGTTTGGGCTAAGTCATTTGGTTTGCAAATTAATCCAACTAAATCCCAGGCTATGATCATAGGCAGCAGATTCGTTCGCAATGCGGCTGATGTCGCATCTCTGATGCCTTTATATCTCGATGGTGTTCACATTGACTATACCGAAACTGCCAAAGATTTGGGGGTCATTATTGACTCCAATCTTTCGTGGCGTGCTCAGGTCAATGAGGTCAGTCGAAAGGTACATTTCTCCTTTCATCTTGAAAACTAAAATTTCTTTGGCACAAACACTTATTCAGCCGATTATAGATTATGCTGAATCCTGCTACCTGGATGCTACTGAGGAGCTATTAAACAAGCTTGAGCGCTTGCAAAACTTGTGCATTCACTTTGTTTTCGGACTTAGAAAGTATGACCATGTTTCTCATCTTCGCAAGAAACTCAAGTGGCTCCCAATCCGCCTTCGCAGGAACACTCGGATCTTATGTCTCCTCTTCAACGTCTTACACAACCCGTCTTATCCTTCCTACCTGCGTAAGCGTTTTTCTTACGCTCGCCCTAGCGACGCACCATGTAGACCACACCTTAGATCCCTCCTTAAATCTCATCCTCATAAAACAAGCTACTATTCCTATTCCTTCTCTGTCCAGGGAGTAAGGTTGCTCTGCATGCATGCATATTATATTGCATATATTTATTATATATGCAATATATGCATATATTTAAGCTCTATGTATTTATTTAAGTATATATTAATTTATTACGTTATACGTGTAGGTTTATTTCAATATTTTAGTTTAAGACTTCGCATATTTATATTTTTCTCTTCTTGTTCTCACACACTATTCTCTACATTTCTTTCTCATTTCTCCTATCGCAGGTCTGCTGGAAGAAATTTCTTAAGAAATAAGCAGTACCTTTGTACTCATAATTATGATTATGTCTTATTTGTATCTATTTTTCTGTGTGTACATAAATAATAAAATAAATAAATAAATAAAAGTGAATAGTCTCATCGTACATCAATTATTATTATTCACTGCTTGCTGGATTTGTTCGACCCTATTTTGCATCCAGCAAGCGCCCCCAGGACCGCGAGCATCGTGCGTCGTGCGTGTACACTGCGTGCCTGTATAGGCATGCTGTACAGCAGATTCAGCCAGTATTTCCATTTTTAGGGATTTCTCGCTTTTTTAGGGTAAAATGATTAATATTATGCATGGATTAGAGCTATTTTATTTTGACAGGGATTTATTATTATTGATTTTAATTTTGGGGTAAAATCGCGGAAAACCCCCAATCTGGCAGCATTAACCGCGGCCTTGGCGGGACGTACAGCAAGATGGATGGTGAATTAAGGCTCTTTACTGTGCGTGTCGCAGAGAGCTACGGGCAGAGCGGCATGGCGGCTTTCCGAGAGGAAGCGGTGCGTGGTGGTGTGTGCGTGGCACGCGAGGTGGCGCTGCGCGCGGCTCCGACGCCGGCACAGGTGGACGCTGCGTTAGCGCGGCTGGCAGATGGGCCCCACGTGGCGGTTTGCTGGTGCGAGGGCCGCACGGCGCGCGCGCTGCTTGCAGGTCTGGTACGCGCCGGGCGGAGCGGGCTGCGGCTGGTAGCCAGCGACGGCTGGGCGGACCGGCGCGACGTGGTGGAGGGCGTTGAGCGCGCCGCGCACCGCTCACTCACGCTGCGCATCCGCTCGCCATACCTCAAGGAGTTCGATGCCCACTACCTCGCGCTCAAGCCTCATAACAACTCTAGGAATCCCTGGTTTCAGGTGGTCATTCTATGCTGCTGCCCCCCCCCGCTTCATCTCCCTTATGGTTTGGTACCAAGGAAGGGCGTATTACAACATGTTAAGTACCTACTGTTTAGGTTGCGGTCAGTTGCGGCAGATATGTCACAGGCAGATTGTATGATTCGTCATTTTACAAACGGCGCCGTTCGTATACCAACGCTCGCGTTTGTAAAGTCAAAGTCAAAGTCAAATAATTTATTTCAATTAGGCACAAAAAAGGCACTTTTGAACGTCAACATTTACAGAAAAATAATCATTGATTCTAGTCGCCCCTTCCAAAAGTCAGTTTTCGTATGGAGAAGAATGGGCAAGAAACTCGATCGTTACTCTTTTAAAATGTTTTCACAATATCTTGTATACATCAATCATATAATTATATGTGAAGACGATTTATTTTATTTTTATTTTTACTTAACCAAGGTTTAATTGTTGAATACTCCAAAAGTTAATAATGTTTTTTTTGTTTTCTTTTTGGTAGTAAAATTCTTTTAATTTCACAAATTCATTGCAAACTATAGTTTTGTATAATTTAGAAGCATTTTTTTTTTTTTAATTTTGTAAATGTGAGTACCATGGAGCCGTTTACTATGTTGTTTTGTTGTATGTTGACTTGAAAGAGCATGGCAGTTGAGAGTATGTCATGCTCACTTAAATGTCTCGCTGATGGTGGCGAGTGTGTTGGATCATTCGGTTCCCTACAAAATGGTTGAGCTGGATGGTACTGATCCACGCGTCATGTTCGTGAACGGGCGCCGTCGGTTGACACTGGTCATCTCTTATCTGCCATTGCTTATTTTTAATCTTATATTTTTAATCGTTTTTGATTATTATTTTATTTTACATTGTTCTCACATATAGAAGCAACAAAAGTAATGTACCCAGGATTTTGTAATTTCTATATTTAAAAGAGTGTCCTTGGAGTTTCTTGCCCGTTCTTCTCCATAGAGATCTACGTTTTGGAATGGGCAACTAGCTTCAACTTTCTGACTAACTGACCGACTCTTTGACAATTCAAAAGTGCCTGTAAATGGTTTAATTGAAATAAATGCTTTGAGTTTGAGTTTGAGTTTGATGCACCTAGAATAAGATTACTATACCACGTTAGGTAAAAATAATGAAAGATTAAGGAATGACAGAATTTTTTTATTAATCATGTGATATTTACAACCCTTGCAAAATTATATGATATTCCTAACATTTTTACAAGTAATAGGTACTAATAAGACAGTGTGTGAGTTCAAGTAATCACAGAATGTAAAATCAATATTTAAAAAAAATAAAAATATTATACAATTAAATTAGCAACCAGTTAGACTTTGTCTATACAATTAAATTAGCAACCAGTTAGACTTTGTCTATACAATTAAATTAGCAACCAGTTAGATTTTGTGTAAATTGCCTAGTCTCTGAAAAGACCGCAAATTGAAGTATTTGGTTATCCGGACGTTAAAAACATAAGGTGTGCATGGAATCTGGTGGTCGGAGGACACCTGCGGAATATTATTGGTACAAAATTTTCGAAATATTGTGAACTGCAACAAATAATTTATAATCGATAGTTGTTTCTAACGGAAATAATACCGACAATTTGTGAACTGGTATCAGACTTGATTGCGACGTAACGCACCTTGCGCTAATACTTGCCTTGCCGCGAGCAACTTAGAAGTACCGGTCGCCGGCCGCTCGCTCAGCTCGCACGCATTTGATCACAGTTCTAACCTAACCTAACCTATTTCACCCATAATTTTTCAATTGTTTATAATCTAACGGAAATAATACCAATAAATTGTAAAGTAACGGTACTCACTATTTTACGGTGACATAATAGGTACCTGATTGCTGGAACAAAGTATGATTTATATTATTGTGGGTTACCCGACTGTCCAGTTCCTTCCTATATGAATGCATGCATTGAGATGTATAAACAGGACCCAATCACACTCGCCGAGCCCCACAAGCAGTCAATTGGACGGGTCCCAGTGTTCGGCCTCGGGGGGTCTCCTAGTCGGCATTTTTGACAGGTTTCCTTTCACAGCAACACACCTAGTGTCGGTTGGGTGTGTTTACACCCGACAGGGAGGATTTACTCATCCTCGGTCAATCCGCCCGGGGAGATAGGCACAGGGAAAAAAATTAGGAGTAATAAGTACCATTCCCTCCCATTACTGAATTCCCTCCCGATCACTATGGAAGACCTTTACTTCACGAAGTTCCTCGACCTTTTTCAAAGCGTCCTCAATGGGGAACCCCGAATTGAAGCCAAGTGGGGTGCTTGGTTCACTGCTTTACAGCTAGCCCTCCTAGGTCCCTCCGACGCTAGCGTTGAATGAATTCAGCGACGCGCTAGAAGTTTCCCTCCCAGCCGTCGAACTTACTCTCAACCAGATTTAAAGGCAAAATTCACTTCTTCCTCTTCCTCCCATCCCAACAACAATGGATTCGTCCCCGTCCAATCAAAAGGGAAAAACAGGAAGAACAAGAAACAGAGTTCCGACCATGCCAACAAGGTCTTCGCGATGGAAGACTCTGAATTGTCCCTGCCATCTTCAGCCCGACCCGGTACTTGTGCCCCCGTAGCTTCCCGAAGCATACGACATGGTCATTGTCGTCTGCTCGCCGGTAGAGGGTCACCACCCTCTATTCCAAATCATATCCTTTTGCTCTCTCATGAGCTTCTCGATAGAGAAACCCTGGAAGAGCGGTGCCATTGGTCAATGCAACCAATGTCAACTTTACGGTCATTCGCAACGGAATTCCCACGCAAAACCCAGGTGCGTCTAGTGCCTGGGTGAGCACGGCACTTACGAGTGCACCCGTCCCAAGGACCGTAATCTATGCCCCGACCCACCCAGCTGTGTGCTATGTGGGCAAGTAGGTCACCCGGCTAATGACTAATAGTAGGTGGTTGTCGAATTTTTGACGGACGAATCGCAAACGTTTTCCCGACGACGCAAACGGTGGCAATAAACGGTCGTCGTTGCAACTGGTTTGTTTGAAGACGGCTGGCTTATAGGACGAAACTTATCGTCGAGTGAAATACATAGTTGCAGTTTCTTACAATTATCAACGATTTGCAATACTTATATTAAATGGTTCCGTCGCATCACGAACAACAGCATTGACAACTGGTAATACATTATCGACTCTATTTCATTGATAAAAAGTTCACTTTTTATTGTCACCAATAGGGTCAATCACCAATAGGGTGGTCCAACTATTCCCTGCCCCTCTGATAATGCTATTGGCCATCTTCAATGTTGCCCTAAGCAATGACATCTTTCCACAAGCGTGGAAAGAGGCCACGGTCATCGGCATCCCGAAATCCAGCAAGCCAAAGACCGAGCCGTCGAGTTACCGCCCCATCAATCTGCTCAAGGTACTCGGTAAAATCTAAGAGAGGCTTATTTATAAGCGTCTCAGAGACTATGCCATTTGGGTTCCGAACCCAGCACTCCAGCGTGCATCAAGCCCACCGGATTATCGAACACATAAGCGCTGGTTTCCAACGCGGTTTGATAACCGGTGCAGTATTCTTCGATATAGCGAAAGCGTTCGATAAACTCTGGCACATCGGCTTATTATATGAGCTCTACAAACTCGGTGTGCCAGATTATCTCGTGCTCATCTTACGGGACTTTTTGTCGAACCGCACTTTCCGCTATCGCATCGAAGGAGCGATATCCTCTCCCCATCCTATCCGCGCAGGAGTCCCTCAGGGCTCTGTGCTCATCCCCCTCATCTTTAAACTATTCACCAGCGATATCCCAAGGAGTAGAAAGGCGCAGTTGGCTCTATTCGCAGACGATACGGCCATGTACATGAGTTCCGGCTCGATAGTCCGCACTCTCCTAACCTCAGTTGACAAACTCGGCGCCTGGTTTAGTTAGTTATCCCAGACAAAAGCCAAGCGGTTCTCTTTTCGAGACCGCGTAAAAGGTGAAAACCCCCATCCCCCGGCCAATCACCATGCTCGGCAAGCCTATCCCCTGGGAGAAGTGGGCCAAATACCTAGGTGTTGTCTTCGACCAGCATCTCCCCTTCAAAGAGCACATAAAGCAGGCTCGCTCACTCGCCGCTTTCGCTCTAAGTAGAATCCACTACATCCTGAATGACATATGCGGGAGCCGTCCTTGCACAAGCAAAGCCCCGCTCTATCCATAGGATGTAAACGTTCCAAAATAGATTCCTTAGTATGATTACTAGTGCCCTCTGGTACGTTAGGAACGAGATCCTCCATCTCGACCTAAAACGTCCCACAATTCATCAGTTTCTAAAACGAAATTCCAAGCGTTTCTATGATTCCGCCGCCAACCATCGCAATCCTCTGGTTGACGAGGCCGCCAGTTATGTCTCTAGTAAAATTATTCAGATTCGCTGCCCGAAGCAAATCCTTACCGACCCAGACGACCCCATAACCCTACTCCAGGAGAACAATAGGGAAACAAGTACAGTGCACAAACACACACACCGACCCGTATTCCGACCTCGCCACCGAGGTCCTCCACGATCGCGACCCTCCTGAGTAAATAATCCTCCCCCCGACCGTTCCTCGACGATGCGCCAGCCCGCGTTGTTGTTAAGCCAATAGCTTTAAATTCCCCGATTAATAATAATGAAATATCCTTGATCCAGTCTGTCCCATCTTGCTGTTCTCGCCCCAGCGACGCCCTAAGCCGAGGTTCGTACCCCACAGGGGTGCCCTTAGCGAGCGCTAGCCTAGTTTTAATTAGAATAGTTTTTGTCCCTGGCTGGAGGCTTTGAGTGTAGTAGCTTAAGGCAGCCACACAAAAGCCCGGTTAAGTAGTCAGCCTTTGTCCCTAAATTAATTATAACGTTGTCACCATACAATTTTCTTTCTACTCCTGTAACCTTTCAAATAAAATGTATTTCATTCCTGGCCGCCAACTTTTTTTTTTAGCCCGAGTCGCCCTACTAAATGGGTGATCTCCTTTGTTGAAATATTTTGCTTCATTTAGAGCAACAATGACACTAATCACAATGAAGTCATTGTAGTTTCCAAAGTGTGTTCATGTTCTTGTTATAACATGTTTTAGGTCATTTTACATTCGACAATATGGAGTCTCGTGCGGCAAAATTAGTAAAATTTGCCAAACAAAAGTGTGAAATTAACAACTCGGAGAGTGATAATAATTGTCCAGAAGATCAGAACAATCAAAACAACGATCATTATTCGTAAATCAGACAGTGTTACCGAATATATCTGAGTCCGCAAGTCCAAGTCAGAATGTTACACCATTTGTTGAGATAGGAGATTTTTCGCCGGCTGAGAGCTCTAACGAATTTAAACCGTCGTCTTCTAGTAGTAGCAGTAGCTCTAGTAGCAATTCTTCTTCCTCAAATTCGAAGGATGAAAATGAGAATGAAACCACGGTTTCTGCTTCCCAAGCTATAGTTTCGGAACATTGTTTATCAAAAGAATCTTTAAGTAGTATTGATATACAACCCGACCCGAAGAAATCTAAAAAACGCACTAGAAATAATTGATTTAAAATAATTGGAAAAAAAATCGTTCAAAACTGCAAAAAAAATCTGGACAAGAATACGTATCAAGAAGAGGAAAAACTATAAGTGGAAAGTCTATGGGGCCTACGTGTACTGAAAAATGCAGGCTTTCATGTTCAAAAAAAATTACTGAAGATGAGAGACAGACTATTTTTAAACACTATTGGGAATTGGGCAATTTACAGCGACAAAGGGATTTTTTGAGTGCATGTGTTAAGCCATTACTTTGTAAAGTATTATTTATTTATTTTTTTAATTTTTGTGAATGTGAGGACTATGTGGATTTTTTAATTATTATTATTTTTTCTTTCTTATTTAGTTTTAATGATGGTCTGGCGGTTTGAGTAGTTTACCCAAATGCCCAAAACCCAAATGCAATGCAAATGCTCAATACCCAAATGTCCTTTCTTTGGTATTGTTCGTCGAGTTGAGCTCCTAAGTTCTGGGTTGAGCTCCACGATTACTGACAAATGCTTGCACTGACAGGACAGGTCCACTCAAATCTGTGTGGTTCTTTTCTCAAAAGACCATTTCAGACACTAATCTACATGGTCCTCATATGGCCTGACCAAGATTATGTCTGGACTTTAAAAGAGACTGTGACCTCTGAGTTTGTTTCGGCCTTTCTTCTCAGAGTAGTCAGATAGGAAACGCCGAACTCATCTAGCTAATTTTTAATTATTTTTTTAAGATGACGTGTAAAAGTGATTCCAATATCCTATTTACAGAATAAACAATTTCATTTCATTTCATTTCATTAAAAATTATGTATCGACGAATCAAAGTTGATGGTGAAAAAAAGAACCTAAAAACCCTAATACCGCATACTACATTACACATCAGGGCGCAGAAAAGACGGTTTGCAAACTTTTTCTATTAAATACATTTATTGAAAGAACACTTCGCACGGTTATAATGCGATGTGGGGGTGAGGAGGGGTAAGTAAACAACATGATGGCTACTACTCTGAGAGTCAACCGTAGAACTGATCTCCAACTGCTTTCCAACTGCCCTCTCTCCTTTAATTGATAGTGTTGCGGACGGCCTAGGTACCTACAGTACCGCAGTCACCCTGGGACAATCTCCCACTGATTTTACACCTTTCATTTGAGACCAAAATTAGCAAAATATCTTCATAAACAAAAAAGTATGTTTTCAAGTTACGTAATTATCTATGACAATTTTTCCTTACAAAAATTTCCTTTCAAATTTAGTTTTAATGCTCTTAATGGCTCAAGATAAGAATTCTAACACAAATCTAATATGAATCTAACATGAATATACCTAAACAATAGCACAATAATCAATTCTAGTTGGAATCTAATTTGACATACAATAAATGTTCCTAATCTATAATTTAGCATAAAAATATTACAAGATTTCCGTCGCGATCTACCCGCTACTTGTACCCTAGTGCACGGATATGGTCCTATTGCTAAAAATAACATTATAATATACAAATTCTAATAAAAAAACAAGTTAAAACTTTAAAATTTGCAATCTATCGTGCTAATATTCGTTAGTAGACTACCTGCTAATTGTGCCCTGGTGCATAGATAGGGTCCCGTCGCCAACAGATAGCATATACATATATACATAGATAGTACGTGACTACGTGCTAATACTAAGACTGTGAAAACAGCTTATTTACCTTAACTTAAACCTTGGACAATAAGTGACATGCTGATGTACAATATACGTGACATCACACTACATCACCCCTCTTAAAGTAAAAAAAAAAAAACTAAATTACGTGTTTTTTTTTATATACATTTGAAACTTACATTCTAACTTTTACAATATACTCAATACTCAATACGTTTATTGCATTCCACAATGTGAACTTAGGTGGTAGGTACATAAAGTCATACATTCGTTTTGGAGCATTGTGGGCCCTGTCGGGCATAACAACATAAAAATTAGGAGGATGGCTATTATAGATATTTGTTAACAATTTTAATATTAATCTACTCTTTCGTTTTGTGTAGGTAGGTAGGCTGATAACTAATTGTGTACATATAATTTTTACCACTCATATATTGGATTTAAACGTTAATATTTATTTAAATTATACATATATTATTATTATCATTGGTAATTATAAATAAATTATTATATTATTATATTATATAATTTTGTTCTATTCTTATGAATTACATCTATCTTATTATTATTCTTCTTTACAATAACATTTGGTGACTCGTCCTTTACAACTTCAAATGGTCCATTATAAATGCATTCCAATTTATTGCCTATTTCATTTTTTATCAATACCAAGTCACCTTCTTTATAAGTTATTGAATTAAGATTCTTATCATAACAATGTTTCCTCGTCTTACTTGCTATCAAATTTTCTTTCGCATCATTTTGAGCCCTTTGCAATCTATACTTAAATTTTAAAGGATAATCATCAAAATTGTACAAAGGTTCAACACTTTCACCTTGAAGACTACTTGGTAACCTGCAAATTTTACCGAAAACTAATTCATAAGGTGTATATTTGGTCACAGTATTAACTGTTGTGTTATATGAAAAACACCAATACGGAATCCAAGAATTCCATGATGATGGATTATTATCCGTCTGTATCCTTAAATACGCGCCTAACGTTTTGTGAAATTTTCCAAAGATCCTATACTCTCATGATGATATGATGTCGATAAGATTTTATTGATACCCAAGATATTACATAGCTTTACCATTACTTTTGAAATGAACTCAGAACCCCTATCCGTAACAATTGTCCGCGGTATTCCATAATTATCTCAAAACAAAATTTTCTGCCAACGCTTTCACTACCTTTTTTTTTTTTTTTTTTTTTTTTTGGGGTGGGAAATTATCAAATAACTTCTCCCGCTCTGGGTGGAGCGGGAGGGCGTGTCAGACTCTTACTGACTAAAACCCACCCGTGTTCCTTCCGTTGCCTTTACGTTGCCAGGGGCCACGGTATCCCTTTCGGACTATCCCGCAACCCCGGCAGGCATCGGCCCTATCGGGCCCCTTCACTTGCTGACATCTCTTTGAGGCGCGCGTGGAACACAACGCGCCGTCGACCCGGGCCTGGTCCTTATCAGACGGCGAGCTACCCATTGCTCACCGTCCGCAAGCCCGCGCCTACGGTGGCCGGGAATCGGCCTGCGATTCCCGACGCCCAGGGCGTCTCCTGCGGCGGCTAGGGGCGTGAGGGCGCGAAATTTGCCTCTCCCTCACGCGTTCTGCCTCCACCTTCGCGAGCATTACTGCTTCGCAGAAGGAGGTGACGGCCTCCCATGCCCTCTCGCTCCGTACCATGGCCTGGACTAGGGCCGGACGCGAGAGATCCCCGCCGCCGATCGCCTCCACGAGGACACGGCGATGCTCTGCCCAAGCCGGACAGACCTCCACCGTATGCTCAACCGTGTCCTCCGGGCGATCCACGCAGTGATGACACCCGGGCGTTTCCTCCCGCCTGATACGGAACAGGAACCTCCCGAAACAACCGTGTCCGGTGAGGACCTGCGTTAGGCGGAAGGTGAGGACGCCGTGGCGCCTCTCTAGCCACTCCTCAAAGAGGGGACTAATCGCCGCAATAGTGGCGTGCCCAGCACTGGGTTGCGACAATCGCACTCTCCATGACGCCATGAGATCCCGCCGGAGCTCGTTCCGCTGTGCCGCGATTTCTCGCGGGAACGGAGTTACGCCCCGGCGTTTCGACTCCTCGCGCCACTCCCAGATGTGCGCGAGGACTTTTGCCTCCAGATCCCATGGCGGTAATCCGGCAAGGAGGCTCGCCGCCTCACCGGAGACCGTGCGGTATCCCCGGACCAGCCGGGTGGCCATGACCCTCTGGGACGCGTTCAACCGGCGGGCTGGCCGCCGCCTCAATGAACGCGCCCAAACCGGTGCCCCGTAAAGGGCCATGGACCGCACACGCTTTCGCTACCTCATTTGCGGATTTATTCTTTAATGGATACGCCTCTACAAATTTTGTAAGCTCACACTGAAGTGTCAATATATAAACATTGCCTTTTTCGTCCCTATCAAGTGGCCCCACTATATCTAAATAAATTTTCTCAAACGACGTAGACGCAGTGGTAGTAATTGTCATTGGTTCCTTAGTATTCTTAGAATACTTTTGCTTCTTACACTTATCACATTTACCAATGTATTCCGTTTCATCTTTTTCAATAGAAGGCCAATAATAATACCTACTTCTTTATATTATTCACCATCCTGCGTATACCTGCATGACCACTTGTGGGTAAAATGTGGAAATCATTCAAAATAATCCTCTTCTCATCTTTTCCTTCTACTCTCCGTAAATCCTTCACTACACACATTTTAAAATCTTCCATATGTGGAGCTTTACTACTATTTCCCTTCAAATATTGCGCCATTCTTGTAATAAATTCAACGTTATAACGATTTTTCAAAATAATAACTTCTTTTATGCCTTTCTCAATACAAAAACTACTACGTCTTTCGACAACTCGTCTCGCGATGATGCCGATAAAGATTCATAGTTTACATAAATACTCGAGTTTCCTGGCACATACATTAAATTGCGCGACTTTGAAAATATCTTTTCATAATTATTGTTACGTAACATTTTCTCCCATTTATTTAAACATATTTCAACGTCATTTCCTTGTTTTTTAAGAACTTCCACGATCCTAGGGTGATCAGCCCCAGATACCATGGAGTCCGTATCACAAACATTCGGCTCTCTCAACCGCTTGTACTGCGCCCTTGTCATCACGGATATAGCGTTTTCGCGTATGGTTTTCAAATCCTCGCTCGTAATTACTATCCTAGAAAGCGCATCTGCTAGCACATTTTCTTTCCCCTTAACATATTCAACCGCAAAGTCGTACTCTTCTAAACACAAACGAAACTTAGTTAACCTACTTGATGGATCCGTCATGTTAAACAAATACAACAGCGGTCGGTGATCCGGTTTTACAACGAACCTCCGTCCGTACAAATACGGTCTAAAATGTTTTACCGACCAAACTATTGCCAATAACTCCTTCTCTATTATAGGATAATTTAACTCACTCTTCCCTAAAGACCTACTAGCATATGCAATGGGTTTCCCGTTCCCATTACACAACACACTTCCCACAGCATATCCCGAACTATCGGTTTGCAATATGAAAGTGTTGTTATCAGAAAAATCCGGATAATCCAACACCGGTGGACTCATTAACGCTTCCTTAAGCAACTGAAAAGACCCCTCGCACTCATCGGTCCAACTAAACACAACATCCCTTTTACATCTATAGCCTATTCATAGTTACCACTATATTCGCAAAATTTGGTACGAATTTCCTATAATAATTCGCAAACGCTACGAACCTCTTTACCTCATCAACTGTCTTTGGACGCGGATAACCTTTTACGACTTCTACCTTCTCTGGATCTGGTGAAACACCTTCCGCTGAAATAACGTGTCCTAAATAAAGCACTTGCTTCTTCAAAAATTCACATTTCGATGGATTTAGCTTAAGATTTACTTTCCTCAAGCGTGAAAAAACTGATATAAGATTCCTGTTATGCTCATCCAAATTCCTTCCAAAAATAATTAGATCATCTAAATAAATCAGACACCTGTCATAATTCAATCCAGACATGGCCACAGACATCAATCTGCTAAAAGAACTCGGACTTATCTTCAACCCCATTGGTAACCTACACATCTGATACTATCCCTTATCTGTCGTAAAAGCAGTGTATTTCCTACTACTTTCTTCTAAAGCACATTGATAATATGATTGCGACAAATCTCAGTGACTAAAGTAAACAGCACCCGACATTGAATCTAAAATTTCAGTTATATTCGGCAAAGGAAATTTATCATCCTGTATCTTTTCGTTCAACTGCCTGTAATCTATCACCACGCGCCATTTCTTCTCCCCACTACGATCTGCTTTTTTGGGTACAACTAAAACAGGACTAGACCACTCACTAACCGTCCTCAATGATATTACTATCCATCATCTCCTGCACTTGCCTATCAACTTCCTTCTTCTGTACATAAGGTATTCTATATTGCTTCCTGTAAACTGGACTCACATTCTCTTTCAATCGTATTGACTGCTCATACACATTCGTGACAGCCAATCTATCTCCCGGAACATGAAATATATCTGAATACTTCGCGCAGATTCGCTCAATCGACAATCGTTCCTCGGCATTCAAATAGTCAAGCTTAAGCAAAGAAAATATCTCCTTAACACGCTCAACGTTCACCCCTGACTCTGCAAAACTACAACAATCGTAATCACTTAACGGATAAACTTCCACACCGGACATACTACACACAACTTTTTTGACGGCACGGTTGGCGCAGTGGTTAAGCGATTGACTGCTGCGCTGCGTGTCGCGGGTTCGATTCCCGCACGGAACAAATATTTGTATGACCTACAATTAGTTGTTTCGGGTCTGGCCGTTTGTGTATGTGAGTTTATATGTTTGTAAACGCACCCACGACACAGGAGAAATTCCTAGTGTGGGGTAACGTTTTTTTTAAAAAAAACGAAAAACGAACATCCTCAGAGTTTGTGTTTAAAACCCTAATGGGTATCATTCCATTCCTAGGCCTAGCCATCACACTAGCCAAGAAAACACCTTCACGCAATTCTTTCCTTACCACTACATAATCTTCCGCAATTGAAGTTGTTTACAAGTAATGAGTTTAAGTGAAGACTACTATAAAAAAGTGGTTAAGACATTGCAACTGTATTGAATGTGTTCGTGCGACTAATAATACGTGGATTATTTATTTTAATTCTGCAAAATGACGTCACCAACTCCAGAATAGTTTAAATATTTATCTACGTCAAAAGATGTGGCTAATATGATACAGAAAGCGCAAGTTAACTTAAGAACTGTCCGAAACAGAACAGCAGGTTATGTTAAAGCGAGAATAAAAACCATTGAGGAATATTGGGATTCATTCAAACAAACGCATAGCGGCCTTACAAAGTGTACACCTCGAGAACAGCGGGGTGTGTGGTGTGTTGCCTTAATTTCTTAATGAAGAGTATTATACGTACTGTTATACCTTGCTAATGATAGTAAAAGGGCTGACCAGTATCCAGATTTGCCTAGCCAGCATTTAGTAACTTAGAAATGATTTTCATTTGTTTTACACGTCAGTTCGGCTTGAAACTCGGTACGGGTCGGAAGTCCTAAACCATAATATTTCTATTGTCAATTAATTCCTGTTCCAAGTTCTCTAAATCAATAAACTCTTTTTCCAGATTAATAAAACAATTTTTTTTCAATAAACTCTCGTATATTTGGTGGCAGCGGTGGGATACAAAAATCCCCTACCCGAATTCGTCTCTGAAAAAAAATACAAAAAACCTGAAAGTGTCAGTGAAACCAAGTGTTCAACCTAAGCGTTTTAAAGTCCTGAAAATGAAGTGGCTTACTAAATCAATACAGTGTCGTATAAGTGCAATAAATCAAAGTGCCTGGTCGACACCTTGTCTCGCGCGTTGCACCCTGTAACCGAGACAGGATTTCACCCTCTGCTGGTGCAGAGGTCTACTACAACTGCTGTTCTGCTGCTTACCGCTGGAGAAGCGGTCACCATGATCCTGCATATCCTCATAATGACGGCGTTCCTGTGAGTGATTTAGAAAATACTTCGGTTACTACTACATCCTAGGGCGAATACCAGAATTAACTCAGAGCCACTATTTCTATCTACATATTTCACTTCCACATACTCAATCCTATTATACATTGTTCATAATAAACTGTAACTGATAAGGACCTTACTGTACGCTACTGTATATTTGGTTTAGAAAAATATAGAAAAAAGATACTTACCTCACGTAATAATCCATACCTCCGTTGCTGATAAGCTTTTATCCTTCCTAATTGACACAGGTTCCTGCATAAGCCTGCTGAAATTAGATTTCATGTCCAAAATCCCAAGGTTAAGTAATTATATAATAACCCTCAAACGAATTGATCCTGAAAATAAAACAACTTCAACTCTAAGCAGCTTCAAAATGCAAATATTCAAAAAATACGACAAACCTTATGCCCATGAATTTCATGTTGTCAAAAATATTAGCCTAAGTTCTCGTAATTGCACCTACCACTGTTTGTCTCTGCATAAATCTTAGCACAGAATCTACACTCTTAGCACATAATCTACGCTCTTAGCACAGAATCTACACTCTTAGCACATAATCTACGCTCTTAGCACAGAATCTACACTCTTAGCACATAATCTACGCTCTTAGCACAGAATCTACACTCTTAGCACATAATCTACGCTCTTAGCACAGAATCTACACTCTTAGCACATAATCTACGCTCTTAGCACAGAATCTACACTCTTAGCACATAATCTACGCTCTTAGCACAGAATCTACACTCTTAGCACATAATCTACGCTCTTAGCACAGAATCTACACTCTTAGCACATAATCTACGCTCTTAGCACAGAATCTACACTCTTAGCACATAATCTACGCTCTTAGCACAGAATCTACACTCTTAGCACATAATCTACGCTCTTAGCACAGAATCTACACTCTTAGCACATAATCTACGCTCTTAGCACAGAATCTACACTCTTAGCACATAATCTACGCTCTTAGCACAGAATCTACACTCTTAGCACATAATCTACGCTCTTAGCACAGAATCTACACTCTTAGCACATAATCTACGCTCTTAGCACATAATCTACACTCTTAGCACATAATCTACGCTCTTAGCACAGAATCTACACTCTTAGCACAGAATCTACACTCTTAGCACATAATCTACGCTCTTAGCACATAATCTACGCTCTTAGCACAGAATCTACACTCTTAGCACATAATCTACGCTCTTAGCACAGAATCTACACTCTTAGCACATAATCTACGCTCTTAGCACATAATCTACGCTCTTAGCACAGAATCTACACTCTTAGCACATTACCTACACTCTTAGCACAAATCGAGGCGTGTCTCAACTCTCACCCCCTTTATGAAATGGACAATACAATGATGCCGCTTACTCCAGGGCATTTTTTAGTAGGCGAGCCCTTGATTTCGGTTCCTGATACATGCTACGAGTACCAGTCTGTCATTATTTTAACTAGGTAGCAAATTATTCAGAAAATGACTCAAGACTTCTAGCATAGATGGCATACAGAGTATCTTAACACGCTCCAACAAAGATACAAATGGCAAGTGACGGTTACAGAGCCTGCTATTGGAGATGTTATTATTATTAAGGAAGATATCTGCCCCCTACGAAATGGTTACTAGGGTGAAATAAATACATTCTGGAAAGGACAATCTCGTAAGAGTGGTAACAGTCCAGACGATGGGGAACAAGGAGTTACAAAGGCCCCTATATACTAATTCATACGCTTCCCAAAGAACCAATAAGTCAGTGAGCTATGGTGGGCGGTCTCATGAATGATTGGTGAAGTATTGCTAAAGAGAAGCGTTAAATAATAAATGCAAGTTAAAAATATTTACAGTCCATTGTTCGATATGCATGACATGTATTAGTATACAATTAAGTATTTATTGAAAACTAATGTGTTGGTGGGCGGTATGTCCAGTTCCTTACTGTGCATGCATTGAGATGTATAAACAGTCGCAAATAAATCATGATTGCGTTCCTAAAGACGTTTGTAATTTTTCCAAAAAACACTGTTCCATTATCATAAAGAAAGTGATGCTTAAGCACATAAATAACAATAACAACAATAACAATCAATGTCGAAATTATAACAATTGAACGAATTGCCGATTTGCCTTAGGCATTTTGCAAAACCGCGAGCGTTTGTAAGCGGACGGCGCCGTTTGTAAAATGACAAATCATACAATCTGCCTGCGACAGATACAAATAATCATTTTAATCAACTAAATAATTAGTTTGTCCTAATTTAGTAATTTTATTTAATAACGACCTTACAATACTTCTTTTTAAATAAATTCACAGGAATTCTGGGAACAGAAGTTCAGCTGCTCGCTCTCTGAGAATCCACCGGCGGGAGCACGACGTTGTTCAGGTTTTAATTATTGTATAATTTGTTATACAAAAGCCATCTTACTTTTTGACTAACCTGCATATGAATCGGTGCATTGTAGTTTTGGAACGTTTGTCAAACTTATTCTATGCAAGATAAGATAATAATTGTCGTATCATTGAATTCTGTTTGTGTGTTGTGTGGTGAAAGGTTCTGAGTCGCTGGTAGCCAACTACACTCAGGAGCCAAAGCTGGCACTGGTGGTGCGCGGCGTGTACGCGCTGGCGCACGCGCTGCACGGCATGGTGCGCACGGCGTGCGCCGCGCGTGCAGGGGGCGCGGTGTCCGCGGGAGGCGCGGGGCGCTCAGGAGGCGATGAGCGCTCCGATGGGCTGTGCGCCGCCATGCTGCCCTTCAACGTGTCGCGCTACCGCCAGCACCTCGCGCGCGTGCGCTTCCGCGCGCCTGACGGCGGGCTCGTCGCCTTCGACGATAACGGCGACCCGCCGCCCGAGTCAGTCACCACTCGTTAACTGTACCCTCACTTTGTAACATTACTTTAGCCGGGTTGGCTAATCGTAAAGTCACACAAATAAAAGATAAGTTCAAAAACTAAAATCAAACTACTAAAAAATCACGCTCTAAAAAGTATGTAGTTGTAAATCAAGACAGGTACAAAAATGGTCAAGGTAAAGCCGTTGTCGCATGCCATTATAATGTTTTAGGTGTACAGAAGGCCAATACACTTCAGAGGAGCTTTTATTGCATTGTTTTGGTGAAATAATTCGAGCGTTATCCAGTTAACATAAGAAAATATCACGTGTGACAAATATGTGCCGTTTCAGTTTCTGGAAACTGGAAAGTGGCACTTCTGATTAAAATACCGAAATAACGGTAAAATTGAAAAACTCCCACAATGTTTCCAACTAAACATAAGTTAGGCACCGCCGAGGGCGATAACTCTCATCCACTGAACTATAATAATTACAACTGCCTATTGAATACTTAGTTACACCATGATAATATTATTATTATAGTATTTGATACCATGATAATATTATTATTATAATATTATAGTATTTTTGAGTAAGAGAGGTTTACGAGGTTTAAGAGGGTTTTTGGTTTTTAGGTTTCAGAGTAAGTACTTATAAACAAAAATATTGATAATAAACGGATATCCGTTCATTATCAATATTTTTGTTTATACTTTAGCCTCGGGAACAGGAAAAAGTCAGACGGAGCCATTTCAGGTGAGTACGGTGCTTGGTTGATGAGTATGACATTCGCTGACTTTTTGGCTAAGAACTCTTGCAAAATGATAGCTTTGTGCGATGGTGCAAAATCTATGAATTGTCGTTCCACAAATCTGGGCTGTTTTCGCGTTACAACGAGATAACGAGACGCGTAACTTACCGATAAATATTTATTTGTGTTTCTGAATGATACGGCAGAGAATTACAAGCCAGCCATAGACAAACTAGCCAGCGTGAAGTTGGTCAGAATTACGGATGTCATAATACGAAATTTAACCAGCCAGGAAAATGAATTGCCTGGAACTTGCCTGGTTTTTTTAAAGTTCGTAATTGGCCCCCAGGATGGCCAATTAGGAAGTATACAACTTTAAATTAAGATTATTTTTATTACAAACGTAAATTACCGGATGTTTTTCTATAAGTAGGTATAATTATTATTCAGGCTTGGCAATTTTATACGGTGAATAAGATCTGTCTAATCTTCTCCTGTTTTATTCTTAAAAATGTGATCGCTTTTCATCGTGTTTTTCATCGTAAATTTCATCATTTTCGCATACTTTATCCTAATAAAGTATGCGAAAATGATGAAATTTGATAGGTACCTATAAGTGAAGAAAAAGTGGGATACCTATATATCCCACTAACAAAGTCACAAAATATTCTCAACTCAAACTCAAACTCAAAGCATTTATTTCAATTAAACCATTTACAGGCACTTTTGAATTGTCAAGGGGTCAGTCAGTCAGAAATATGAAGCTAGTTGCCCATTCCAAAGCGTAGGTTCCTATGGAGAAGAACGGGCAAGAAACTCCACGGACACTCTTTTAAATCATAATTCTGCTTTTCGTATTCAAGCTTGACCACGGCACGTCACTTTAGAGAATCCCACAGAAAGTCAGGACGTGTCACGAAAGCCTCTGCGATCAAAATGGTATTCGTTACTAACTATTAAAGATTTTTTTGAAAAATTGGGTCATTTTAAAATTCCTTTAAGAACTTCAGGATACAATTAATGAAAGTATTGCGGTGGTCATGGTCTTATAGACTGTTCATAACTAATTTGCCGCATTTTAACTAAATAATACAAAATCAAACTGCAAATTATGGCCTCAAAATAGAATGGGGGCTAAAAAAGTTGTATACTTCTTAATTGGCCAACCTATATTTAGTGTACCTAATACTTAATCCTAGAGAAAATCAAAAAGGACTGTCCGCGCGAAAATTTAAATTTTGGTTGGAGTAATGAAATCTTTAAGTGGCTCATATAGAATAAATCCAGAAGGTCGATACTACCATCGTTCACTTCGTTAACCAGGAGCTCACAGGGAGCAGTGACAGCCTTGTAGGTACCATCCTGTTGTGATTTCCCATAAAAATGTAAATAAGTGTTTTCGTAACGATCGAATCGGACAAAAAACCTGCAAGTAATGTTTTAATTGAAGCGTTTTATAACTAAATCGGTGTGTAAATATATATGTAGGTATAATAAAAACGTTGGTATGCTTTTAAATATCATTATTATATTTTAATAGTTTTTTTTTTAAATAAGTACTTAAAACAAGACTTTAATTTTGGTGGCGCAATTTTGGTGGTTTTGATGGTATTTTACTAATCACAATTTGTTTTTAGAGGCATATACCATACCATATAAAGAAAAACGAAAAAAAGTACCGATATATTAGATTAAAGAATGAGAAAAAATGAAATCCTTGTTATTTTGTTTGATGATCGGTAAAAAAAAATATTATGAGGTATTATTTGTATTCCAACAAGACAAAGAAAAGTTCAAAGTTGATACACGCAAAGTGCTTGGAGAGGAAAAGGATAGCAGATAGATGAGAAAAGAAAAAAAACGGAATGATCCCGCCAGACTAGAGGAATTGCGAAGAAAAGAAAGAGAAAGATATCATAAAAAAAGCTGATGGGATCTCATTATGTTTTTTTTTTTATCACATTAATAATACTTAAAAGGTTTTAATTGTTATTTTATTCATAATTTGGTGTAGGAAAATAATTTTGGTGTCGGCTATCAAATTTGGTGTCTTACCAATTCTGCTGATCTATTCTGTAACCATCTCACCGTGAGAACTTAGGTGAAGTGAGCTCGGAGTGAGCTGTCAGTCCCTAGCAGCAGGTGGAATGACAGCTCACTTCACGTTCACTTCACCTAAGTTTTCACCGTGAGATTATTACAGAATAGACCGGCTGGTGTCAACAATATATATTTCGTTCTGCTTTGTTAAAGAAACTTAAGGATTCCGATGTATTGTTATTTGAACAGTCTTGTAGTCTTACTCGCATAGATTGTTCATTAGTAAAGTTATATGAATTGTATATGCTGTGGATAACGGTGTGAGTTTCACATTTATATAATATCTTTGTTTATATTGTTTGCGTAGATATAAAGTGTTACTGTATGTTTGTCCCAAATAAATAAATAAATATATTAGAAGCTTTCAGAATTAAATATTTCTTGCATATCACCATAATATATTATAAAAAAATTCAGAAACAAAAATTTCCACCAAAATTAGGTACTAAAACATAGTTGTTGAAAATCACCCAAACATCGGAGTGGCGGGGTGCGTGGGGGCGGAGCTTGCGTGGAATTCGTCTTTAGAGTGCCTGGTCTTAAGGTGTTCCCTCACCGAGAGCATTCGAGCTTGTAAAATAACAATATAAAGCTACAATATTCTATATTTTTATTAAATTAGATTTTGAAGTGAAAACTTCTTTAGCGGCGTTGTGCACTTTTTTTGTAATGGGAAAAAATGTTAAACTCGCGTCAGGACACGTGACCTGATCAAAAAATCGTAAGACGGAGGGAGAGTAGTACCAAAATATCAAAAATGCACAACGTTAATATTCAAGTTTTCACTTCTGCCGGCACCCCCGGAGTGCAACCCGTTGTTTTTTTTACAGCTGTAGCGGCAATCATATCATTTCGTTTAAATAGGTCTTTATTTTTATTATTTTACTTATCTTTTATATAGATTCTTTTCTTTTAGATTTTGTGAATGTGGGAACGTTGTAGGCTTAACAGACTGTCGATCTGTCGACCATTTTCTATCTTGCTAAGTACCTGGTACTTGTTGATAGGCCTACACTGTCCTCTCATACCTATTAACACTGTAATTTGAAATCATTGTAAAAACCATTTACTTTTAAAAGAGTAACCGTGGAGTTTCTTGTCGGCTCTTCCCCATAGGAAACGACCAATTGGAACCGTGCACCTAGCTTCTGACGTTTTATAAGTGCCCTTGTAGGTTTATGTGAAATAAAATATTTTGAATTTGTATTTGAATTTGAATACAGGGTCGAGCATTCATCAGTGAGTGAGGCGAACCGAACATTACAGTGCTCAACCTGTAATGATACAAACTCAAACTCAAACTCAAAGCATTTATTTCAATTAAACCATTTACAGGCACTTTTGAATTGTCAAGAAGTCGGTCAGTCAGAAATATGAAGCTAGTTGCTCATTCCAAAGCGTAGTAGGTACCTATGGAGAAGAACGGGCAAGAAACTCCACGGACACTCTTTTAAATCAATTTTTTTTTTACAAAATATTGGTTACATCATTAACGTTGAAATTATACATGTGAGAACAATGTAGAAAGACGTGCACGTTAAAAGCGTCCGTAATAAAAATATAAAAAACAAAGAACAATTCAAAAATTAAAATAGTCTCTACTGACGGCGCCCGTTCACGAACATGACGCATGGATTAGCACCATTCAGCTCAACCATTTTGAAGGGAGCTAAATGATCCAACAGCATGACATAATCTCAGCCGCCAGGGCACATTCAAGTCAATGAAAGACATACCCAGTACCTAAATGGTAGCTTTACAGTCGGTACATAGTACTCACACATGTGCTATGCAATTATACAATGCTAAGACATTGAATTTATACAATGCAAAGATAGTTTTTAAAATCTTCAGCAGCTCCAACAGTATTTTCAAATGCTAATCAATTAGTTTATGCTTGTGGAGCAGGACCAGCAATGAGCCAAGCATTTTTATCAATTATGTAATCCCCCAACTTATAATATGCCTGCCTACATAGTGTGCGTTTTATACAAGATTTGAATTTCGTCTCATTCAGTTGAAGTATGTGGGGAGGAATTTTATTGTAACATTTTAAACAGTACCCCATGAAAGAGTAGTATACAATTCGAGCATTACATCAGTGAGGGAGAAGAACTGAGCATTACAGTGGGCAGTGTCTGTAATATTTTGCTTGTAACATCAATGCGCACAGCACATTATAATACAGGCGAATGCTCGTCAGTCAGGGAGGCAATATTGTAACGTAGGTAATGCTCAAAATCGGATCTGTAACTTTACATTACAGGCGAATGCTCAATACTCAATTCTTTATTGCATTCCATATGTATTACATAGATGGTATAGTAAAGCAAAATATCAATATATGGACCCTGTCGGGCACAGCAAAATTAGGAGAGAGGAAGAGGACTAAGTAGCAATTCAAACACCCGGTGAGGGAGCATCTTTACGCCACGCGGTCAGAATTCCTCTAACGTTAGGGACCCACAGAGGTAGGTTCTGGCAGATCGGGCTCGAACCTACCTCTGTGGGTCCCTAACGTTCGAGAGGATCGGGCAGCGGAGAAATAATACACAGAGGTATACTGTGGGGCACTATACAACTCCCGGGGAAGTGAATAATGAAACTACATTTGTTTCCTAATCGAGTACAAAAATTTATTTCTCTCAAGGGGTATAGTCTACACGCGGAGAATCTCGACACCGCGATTCAAAAAAACACACAAAAAGTACAACGCCATCTATCGAGCGCATGAACAACTTTCGCTCAAACATCCCGCCCACCATGGACAGAATGTCCAGAACTAATATAAATGTAAAAGAACTAACTGTCCGCCCACCATGAGGTCAGGGGCAAAAAAAACTTATTAGCAAAATTGTTAACATAAAGAATATTAACAAACTATGACAGATGACCAAAAAAAAACTTTCAACTTTCAACGATAACTACTTGAGGACTGTATATAAAAATCAACGTTTACTATAATAATAATAACTTGTGGACTTTAAAAATTCTACATTTCGGCAATTTTACAAAAATTGCTCAACTTAACTTTACTTAGACATAAACTCACAAAATAAACTCAAATAACTATACTTTAACATGTGCTAGAACTTTACAATTTAAAACATTATGTTTACTTTGCGATTGGCAAAATGCACAATTTTGAAATTGGTCGTTTAATCAATGATCCGTTACACTTGAGAGTCACTACTCGTGTAACCTTATCCAAACCAGGGTGCTTTTCCACTACTTTGCCCAAAAGCCAACGGGCAGGAGGTAAGTTATCCTCCTTGACCAAAACTACATCTCCAATACCTGGTTCTGGAATGTGTTTAGTCCATTTGTAACGTTGTAACAACTGAACTAAATACTCATTTGACCAACGTCTCCAGAAATCTTGCAACATACGTTGTGTTACTTGCCAACGCCTTAGACTACTGATGTTAGAACTCTCATAATTACGTTCAGGCACCGCTATCAGAGGCTCCCCTATCAAAAAATGACCAGGTGTAAGAGGAGTTGGATCTATGGAATTGTCAGGCAACATTGATAACGGCCTAGAATTAAGGCACGCTTCTACTTGGGACAAAAGGGTTGACATTTCTTCAAACGTAAGTGTTGAATTACCTATCACGCGCCTCAGATGGAATTTGGTCGATTTTACACCGGCCTCCCATAAGCCACCGAAATTTGGGGAATGGGGCGGAATAAAATGCCAAGAAGTATTGTTGTTGCCTAACCACTCTCGAATTTCTACAGCTACGGAAGATTTTTCCGCAGCGACTAAATGCCGAAGTTCTTTGGCAGCGCCAACGAAATTGGTGCCGTTGTCGCTCCAAATATTACTAACAAAACCTCGTCGAGACACAAATCTCTTAAAACCAGCAATGAAACCTTGCGACGTCAAATCGCTGACGGCTTCTAAATGTATGGCCTTGGTCACCATGCACACAAAAACACAAATGTACCCTTTGTATGATTGGTGGCCACGACCCTTTGAGGTTCGCATACTGATGGGACCAGCAAAATCCACGCCACTATTTAGGAATGGTCTTGCCGGTGTGACTCGACTGGACGGTAACTGACCCATGAGTGGGGTTTGAATAGATGCTGAGTACCGCTTGCATTTTACACATTTGTGTACGTAACTTTTAATCCTTGTTTTTGCGGAAAGAATCCAATACTTCGTACGCAGATGGCTCAACATCAGTGTTGGCCCTCCATGTAACGTCTTCTGGTGAGCTTCATCAATCACTAGATTAGTGAAGTGACTATCAGATGGTAGGATGATAGGATGTTTAACATCTTCGTCTACATGAGCATTCTGAATGCGCCCACTGACACGGAGTATCCCTTTATCGTCTATGACTGGACAGAGACTTTTAAGCTTGCTTCTTACTTTCACACTTCCTGATTTTCGTAAGTCTTTCATTTCTTCGAAAAACTCTTGACTCTGAACAAATCTTATACACGTCCTTGTTGCTTCTTCTATTTCTTCTTTAGTAAGATATCTTTCATATCTCTTCTCACCGTGTGCTTGTTTCTTCCAACTCAAAACTCTTCTGCAGTACGCTATAACCCGAACTAGCCTCTTTAATGACGAATACTTTGTCCAGAAAAGATCCTCTTGATGAGCTTCAGTTACGACGTGAGCCTTGACTGATCTTTGCTCCGTGTTGGTTGTAATTGACTTTGGCCTCGTATACTCTATCCTTTCATCATGAAGCCATGAGGGTCCTTGACTCCACAGTGAGCTGCACACCAGTTCTTGTGGTGTCACACCTCTGGATGCTAAATCGGCAGGGTTATGCGCGGATTGGACATGAGCCCAATGTGAGTTGTCGACGTGAGAGAGAATTGTGGACACTCTGTTTCCAACAAAAGTAGTCCAGTGACTGGGGTGTTTACTAAGCCATGCCAAGACTACTGACGAGTCGGTCCAGGCATGTATTTGAGAGGGTGTGATCTTCATTACTTCAGCGACTTCAGTAATAAGTTCTGAAAGCAACACTGCTCCCATCAACTCTAATCGCGGAACTGACTGCTGTTTGATTGGTGCAACTTTAGTACGAGAAGTGATTAAACTGACATGAATGGAGTTGTTGGCGTCGATGACTCTAACATACACTACAGCGGCATAGGCCGCGATCGACGCGTCACAAAATCCATGCAACTCTACCAATCGATCGTCTGACTTTGTGTTAATCCACCTGGGAATGCTGAATTTGTTCGTCTCTACAAGGCTTAAACGGTAAGTTTCCCACTCCGAAAGAAGTTCCGGGGTCAACTCTTCATCCCATTCCAGGCCAGCAAGCCAAAGCTTTTGAATGAATATTTTAGAAGTTACTATGCAAGGTGCCACCCAGCCAAGCGGATCGAACAAACGCGTGATGTCGGATATAACTTTTCTCTTTGTGGTTGGAGTGTGCTGTGGCTCAAGTTGCACTGAATATTTAAACTCATCATTTTTTCTATCCCAAGAAATTCCTAAAATTTTCATAACTGAATCTAACTTAATGTTCTTTCCAGATTCCTCTTTCCTTTCTTGTCCTATCTCTATACTTTCTTGAATTTTCTCATTTAACTCGTCGCAGCTGCTGACCCATTTCTGTAGTTTGAATTGACCTTTGGTAAGTACCTCTGTTAATTTTCTATGTATGTGTAAACCTTCTTCAACTGTTTGACATCCTGACATCAAATCATCGACATAAAACTCATTTTTTATTATTTCAGCTATTTTAGGATGACCTTCGCATGAATCAACTGCTACTTGCTGCAAGGACCTTACTGCAAGGTAAGGAGCTGCTGCTGTACCGAATGTAACTCTTACTAATTTGTATTCCTTTATTTCAGATTCCGGATCATCGCGCCACACTACTCGCTGAAACTCTGCATGTTCAGGAGAAACCTTCACTTGTCTGTACATTTTAATAATGTCAGCACAGAGACTTATGGGATGCATTCGCCATCTCATAATTATGTGACGCAATGGAGGTTGCAACATGGGACCAACCATGAGGTCGTCGTTCAGAGACACTCCATTTGACCCTTTCATTGAAGCATCGAATACTATTCGAACTTTACTGGTGAGCTTGTCCTCACGGACTACAGCGTGATGTGCGAGATATACGGCTGTACTCTTATTGCGCTCATCATCGCGTACAGGTTCCATATGGCCGAGATCTATGTATTCTTGGAATACATCTGAGTATCGAGGTTTGATTGAGGGGTTCTTCTTAAATTTATTTTCAAGAATATGAAACCTTTTTATGGCGAGGTCTTTCGAACCCCCATATTGGCATTGAGGATCTTGATCCCGAAAAGGAAGATTAACTACGTAGCGGCCTTCCTCATCGCGATACGTGGTTTGTGAGTAAATGTCCTCACAACGCTGTTCCTCTTCAGAAAGGATCTTCTTATCGGGGATACCCGACTCTATTTCCCAAAACTGACGCAAAAGTGCATTGTCATCAGCCTGATTTGAGCTGCTTTTAATGACATGATGACAATGTATGGACTCCTGGTTTGACGATATCTGTCCAGAGAGGATCCAACCAAAGGCCGTATTTTGAGCTACCGGCGAGTTTGGCGGACCTTGAATCAAACCGTCTCTGAGAACCTGACTATATATCTCTGCACCAAGTAAGATGTCTATCTTGCTTGGCGTGTGGAACTCAGGATCAGCTAAAGTTAATTGCTTTAGCTGGGGCCAATGGGCCTGCTCTAATCTTTCAGAGGGTAAAACCGATGTAATCGTACCTAACACGAACGCATCGACTTGGACACTAAACTGTGGATTTAAGCGTGAGTGAATAGTCACCGTGACTGTAAACTTTGAAGCGAAAGCGCTTCTCTCACCGCCTATCCCTGATATGACCGACTGGACCGGTTTCTTCTTTAGTCCAAGTAACTGTACTGCTGATTCTGCTATGAATGATGCCTGAGATCCCTGATCTAATAGCACTCTCAGCAGTTGTGTTGAACCATTTCTCGTCTGTGCTTCGACAAGAGCAGTGGCCAACAAAACTTGAGTGGGTATTGATCCCTTAGAAAAATGTGAAACTATAGAATTTGAAGTTAATGGGTCGCCTACTGACAACGATGCCTGAACGTTAGACACCGCTGTTTTAACTTCATCTGCTGTATTGGAACTTTCTCTAACGACTGTGGAGTTTGAAACCGAATTTGGATGTAGTAGTGAGTGATGCCTCCTTTTACATATTCGACACGTCGCGGTGTGTCTACAAAACTTAATTGAGTGGTTTGCGTTTAAGCAGTTATAACATAAGCGCCTGGTTTGCGCAAAGTTATGACGAGATTCGTAACTCTCTTGAGCGAACTTCTTACAACTAGATATTTTGTGATTTTCCTTACAGAATGGACAAGTATCTACGGTTTTATTATCGGTAGTGACTACATGGTGAACTTTAGGTTTGGGTTTACTGGGTTTTGTGTCAAAAAACTCTAATGCCCGAAATCGGGCTTCTAAAAACTCTCGGAATTCCGATAGCACGGGTAACTCATCCTTGGCACTTATCTTTGTCTCCCATTGCTTTCTCGATTCGGGATCTAACTTTGAACTAATTATGTAAATTACTATACTATCCCACGTACTCACGTCAATACCGAGATTTTTTAAACCATTTAAACTTTCCATAGTAGTATCTAGTAAACCTTTTATGCTATTTGAACATTCATTTACATTACTCTGACTTAATAAACGTTTTAGTAAACAATTTGACAGAAATCTCTTATTATTATACCGGTTATGTAACAGAGACCAACACTCTTTATAATTGTCTGAAGAGACTGCAATGTGTCTGACAAGTTGCTCTGCTTCTCCCGATAATAAGCCTTTTAAATAATGCAATTTTTGCACGTCTTCTAAACTATTATTGTTGTGAATCAAAGATGTGAACAAATCTTTGAACGTGGTCCATTCCGCATAATTGCCCGAAAACTTTGGAATATTTATCTTTGGTAATCTAACACTATTTGAAACTGTGTGGTCGACATTTGTCTTTGGATTTTGATCTGACTGATTATTGCTAAGTTTACTTAAAACTTCTTTTAATTGCGATTTATAGAGAACGTAACTTTCTTTGGTGACATCATAAACGTCGTTAACAAAATATTTATCGGAATCTTGTTGTGCGTCATTTAGCAATATGCTCCTATGTGTAGACGAAAACTCTTTCCACAAATTTTCTAGAATTTCTAACCTTGTCTCCACATAAGACCTAGTGATTCTATCTTTAGGTGCTTTTTTGAAGTTAATTTGCTCTTTTTCGATGAGAATCTTAGTATTGTTTTGCAGTCTATATAAAGCGTCCATTTTTTAATTTAACCAAGTCCGTTAAGTTACTAATAAAATAAATGTTTAATTATTTAATTTTATGAAAAACTACCAAAGTCAGATTTCTACCAAACTACCAAAGGAATTTTCTACTAAAGAACAAATGTTAACCACTTTTTGCAAACATCCTTTTTTTTTTTTTTTGTTAATAACTAGCAATTCTCTTAAATTCACTGCTTTGAATGTTTACAGTAAAATGCCACAAAGATAAATTCAATTACGTATTTTGACTCGAAACACCAATTTTAAAAATTGAGCAACAATGCGTAAAATGGGCACATAAAATATCATAAGTTCAAAACAGGTACACATAAAAACATCTAAATAAAGTGCTACTAAAATCTACTAAAGTCCAATAAAATCTTCCAGACGAAATTTTCTATGTTCAGAAAATCCGACTTGTAAACATAACACAATGAAAGTACTCACGATTTTATCTTCGACAAACCACACTTCACTGAATTGGCAACTCCGCACTCACTCACTAGTAACTGCGTCACCCAGCTGTTGACAGCAGGTGGAAACTCCACTATCGCCCTGGTGACCAGACTATTCCCGCCCAGCGCCTCACTGAGCTGGCGGTGTCTAGTCAGCCCTGCTCCACTCCTCACGCCGTGGTACTCGAACTTCGCCCTGTGCCTCCTTTTTGATCTGGTACTCCAATAGCGTCCTGCGCCACCTGGTACTGGTCCTCGCCCTGCGCCAACCTGATGCTGCTCCACGCCAACTTCACTGCTGCAGCACTCACTCACTGTGCACACCAGCTTGGGTATTCGGCGCTTCAGGGCGATCCACCCTGGTTTCCACGCCAAGTATCACAGAACACTATCTGGATCTCACTGTCCGGCTCGATGGACCAACTTGTGGGGCACTATACAACTCCCGGGGAAGTGAATAATGAAACTACATTTGTTTCCTAATCGAGTACAAAAATGTTCGAGACGTCGCGACGCCCCCGCAAGGGGGCGTGGCGGACGGGGTCGGGGCGTCGCCCCTCGCCCGCGGAGGCACACCGTGACCCGCGACTACGGGCCCCTCACTATAGGCGGCCTAAAAACGGCCTGCGGCCTGTGATGCAGCAAGCTGCATCTGTGTGATTGGTTGCTATGCGTATTTCTGTAGGCGCGCCACGACGCTAATAACAATAGCGTCGCTTTCTTCACGACATCTCGGCGGTCAGTCCCCGCCAGGTGAGACCCCCAGTTACCTGGGGGAGGCCCGACGAAGACGACCAGCGACAGAGATGCCGACTCGACGCTCCTACAGGTAGATATGTAGTTTACCCTCTCCCCGCTCACAGATCCAGCCGTTTACGGATTGAGGGATAAACAGTCGTGTATGTATGAGCGGCTAGTACTGTAGTGTGTCGCCGCTCAGTGTCAACGTGCGTCGCGGCCCACGTCGCGCCTGCACGTGTTGTGTAGGATGCATGTTTAGTAATGGTTGTCTGTATATAGTTACGTGACATGCCTATATTAACTTAGAACACGCCACGTAACAGATGTATGTGTACATCTGTAGAGTCTTATTATTTCGAGTGAGCTGCGTGTAACCTGGATGCTGCTCACTCGAGGCGTCAAATTCGGTGCGATGGGGTCAATCGTCCGCTACCAGGTCGCGGGGCAGGGGTCTCGCGTCGGGCGGGCGCGCGTGCAATGGCGCTATCTGCCTGACATGGGGCCAGGCAGAGGCGTCGGCACGCGCGAACATCGCCTTCGCGAGTCGCCCTACAAACTCGTCCAGGCTCTCAATCCCGAGATCCCGGTGGAGTACGTCATTCCTCACAAAGGGAGGAGCATCGACAATGGTCCGCAGCGCAAGACTTTGTTGCGCGCGGAGCGTCTTGCGGCTCGACTCCCTTGTGAGGGCGAACCACGCGGGGGCGGCGTACGTCAAGATTGGGCGAATGTACGTTTTGTACACGCCCAACTTGACGCGCGCCGGGATGCGGGACGAGAGCACAGGTCTGAGTAGGTTGCGGGCGACCCTACCCTGCGCGGCGACCTTGCGGACGTGGGGCCCCATCGTGAGGCGGCGGTCGATGGTCACACCCAGGTATTTGACCCGGGGCGACCAATCGACGGCGGTCCCTTGTAGTTTCAAGGGTGGTGGGACAGGCGCGTTCCCAGTGATCATCGCCTGCGTTTTACTCACGTTTACCGATAGCCGCCACTTCGACAGCCAGTCGGGGAGTAGGTCGAGGGCGCGCTGCATCTTGACCGCCGCGTACTTCGCATTGAGCGAAGTTGTTATGTACGCGGCGTCGTCAGCGTACAGCGCGAGCGTCGCCTCTGTAGTGGTGGGGATGTCGTCGGTATAACGTGAGTAACACGCCGGCGACATACAGCTGCCCTGCGGCACACCTGCCAGCACCGGGCGGGCGCCGGAAAGCGCCCCGTCGACCACCACCCTGAAAGTCCTGTTTGACAGAAAGGATGAGACCACTCTAACAACGCGACGGGGCGCGTCGGAGGTGGCCAGTTTATATATAAGACCGTCGTGCCACACACGGTCGAAGGCCTTCTCCATGTCGAGGAATACTGCCACCGCGTACTCCTTCTTGTTGAGCGCTGTTGTCAGAAGGTGCAGTACCCTCGACAACTGGAGCGTCGTACTATGGTCCGCCCTAAACCCGAATTGTTCCGGGCGTGGGGCAATGTGTTGCACGAGGTGTCGCAGCAGGAGTACTTCGAACACCTTGGAGACTGTCGGCAGCAGAGTGATGGGCCGATAGCTCTCCGGCTTCACCGGGCTCTTTCCCGCCTTGGGCAGCATGATGACGCGCCCCTCCTTCCAGGATGTGGGAAAGACCCCCGTGCGCAGTATCCCCGTAAACAGGCGCGCCAGTGCCGCTACTGTGCGGAACGGCAAGTGGCGCAGCGCTGTGTTGGTGATACCGTCAGCACCGGGGGCCTTTCTGGGCTTCGTTTTTAGGATGGCGCGTCTGACTGCGCCCGGCGAGAAAAAGATTGGCGATTCCTCGGGAGCTATCGGCGATGCGAAGTAGTCTCCGAGGTGCTGCTCTACCGCTGCGACATGCTCGACGTCGGCGGTCGGGTTTGGGCGGAACTGACGCTCCAGGTGCTCGGCGAAGACCTCCGCCCGGTCCTCTGCTGCATACTTGAGCGCCCCGTCGCTGTTAAGCAGAGGGCGCACCGGAGCTGGGGTATTCGACAGTTGGCGGCAAAGGCGATGTACAGACGGCCAACTGTCGACAGCGGCGTCTATTCTATCTTCCCAGCCCGCGGCGGCATGTGCCGACAACTCGGCCTTTACCTTCTCCGCGAGACGGTTCAACTCTTTCTTCATCGTGGGACATCTTGTTACTTGCCACTGCTTGCGAGGGCGCCTTTTCACGGCTACCATCGCTTGGATATGAGCCGGTAGAGGCGGCAAAAGCACTCTCCCCTCCGGCTGTATCGTCGTCGCCGCTTCCAAGGCGCTCTGGATGCAAGCAGTGACATCGTCCGCCACTCGCTCTACGTCCGCGGAGGAAACTATAGGCCGAGTTGGCGTGGTGGTCTCCATCCTTTCTGTAAACTTAGTCCAGTCCATTAATCGACGTGGCGCTAAGGGCTTCAGTCGGGTCGGCTGATCCGCTAAGACGACGAGTACAGGTTGGTGGTCCGACTGTAACTCGTCGTCTATGACTTGCTGTGTGATCTGGCGGCGTAGCCCTCTGTGGACTACGATGTCCAGCACGTCCGGCATGTAAGTAGCCGCGTCCGGATAGTGTGTCGGCGTCTCCGGGCCGGACACCGTAAACCCGAAGGCTTCCGCGTCCGCGAAAAGTCGTCGGCCGTCGCTGTTGGTGTTCATTGAGTTCCACGCCGGGTGCTTACAGTTAAGGTCGCCGGCAAGGATGACCGCACTTGTATGCGTGCTAATTAGCGCCCGCAGCTCAGCCAGGATAAGGCGAGTCGCGGGCGGTTTGTAGCACGCATAGATATTTACTTCCTCGCCGGCGACGTGCAACTGCACACCCAGGGCGTAGAAGCTCGTAGTCGACGGCACGGGGAGCTCCTGGTGGACGACTCTACGCTTCACTAGTACCGCCAGACCACGGTACCGGATGTGTTGAGCCGACCTTTCATCCTTGCGGTAGACATGGTAACCCGGGAACCTAACCCTATCTTCGGGTCCCAGGTGTGTCTCGCTAATTAGCGCCACGTCGATATTTTGTTCCCGAAGGAGATGGCGGAGGGGGGCGACCTTGTCCCTAAGGCCGCGGGCATTCCAATGTAGAATCCTCAACGGTCTAGCCATCACAAAGCGACAACAGTGTGGCCAAACCGTCGAGGATGACCGCCTCGATGTCTCGGCCCTGCCTTATGGCTCTGATTAAATCCATCAGAAGCTTTATCGCGCAGGTTGTGAATTCCTTTTTGTCTCTCGCGCTATTTGGCGCGGTAGAGGCGCCGCCATGCGTCGCCGCCGGGAAGTTTTGCCGGGCGGCGATTGGCTGCGACACCATCTTGGTTTTTGTCGCGCCAGAGGCGGCGCCTTGCGGCTTTTGGGCGAACCTACTAGCTTCGTCGCTCCGCCGCTGCGCCGAGTTGGCGCCACTAGTAGGTTCGTCCACTAGTACTGAGTTGTCCTCCTTCGGTTGAGAGTACAAAAATTTATTTCTCTCAAGGGGTATAGTCTACACGCGGAGAATCTCGACACCGCGATTCAAAAAAACACACAAAAAGTACAACGCCATCTATCGAGCGCATGAACAACTTTCGCTCAAACATATACTGACCCTCAATGTTTATTTAAACAAGCCACTGTATTTTATTTTTGAGAATTCAGATTATACAGATGTTATATATCACACATATTATTATCTCCTTTATTTAACTATATACATATAAATTATATTTTTAAATATTAGAATAAAAAATTAAAAACATTTAAAAATATAAAAAATAGTGTTCCGCCGGTGTCGGGAGCAGGGTCCAAGCTACCGGTGGTTAGGGCTGCAGAGACAGGAACCTCCTCACAATACGAGCCGTATCGAGGAGTACTGCCTTCTGAATCAGGCCCTTGATCCAACCGCCTAATGAGAGCCTCGAGAGATGTTGGTCGAGGCTTTTGGCCATCAGGCCATTGGCCGTTACGACAATCGGCACAATGATAGCGGAGCACACGTTCCACATGTCGACAACCTCGTGTGCTAAGTCGAGATATTTTATTTGTTTCTCTTTCTCAGCTTTCACGAGGTTCTCGTCATGTGGAATGGTATCATCTACTATCATTGCGCGGCGCGCTAATCGGTCTATCACTACTATATCAGGCTTATTGGCAACAATAGTCCTGTCTGTAATGATAGACCGATCCCAGTACAACGTGACATGGTCATTTTCGAGAACTGGGTCGGGCACATACTTGTAGTACGGTACCTCAGAATCCACAAGTTTATATTTCAAAGCAAGTTGCTGGTGAATAATCCTGGCCACTTGGTTATGCCTGTGCAAGTACTCGCCGTTAGCCAGACGAGAACAACCAGAGATAATAACACACATTATTATTATTAGGGTCAAAAAGAAAAAAAACCGGAACCTTTATAGGATCACTCATGACATGTGTGTCTGGCCGTCTGTCACAGCCAATTTGCTCCGAATGTAATGAACCGATTAAGTTGAAATTTGGTACCTACACATAATATATTTCTGTGATCCAAACATGGACATGTAACGTAAATAAATGAATTTTGGATATGGGGGTAATTTTTGGGGGCAACTAAGAATATTTAAAAAAAAGTTTTGCTAACTTACCGTGTGACATAACAAATGAAAGCCCGCGTGTTGCGACGATCCCAAATATAATTTTAAAAAGAAAACTTTTAAAGACCACTTTTTTACCATTCAGAGCCGCCATCTTGGATTTACATTTTGAGCTTTAGCACTTTCGAAAACTATGAAAACGACACCATCACCATCGTGGATTAAAAAAAATAATATTAATAATAAATATTGAATTATGAATAATTAATAATAATTATGAATACTTAATAATAATGATTTATATTATTAAAAATACTTTTTTTGAAAATTAAAATGTGTAGGTACTATTTTATCCCACGACAACGACACTGTAATCACTTTACTCTTTTCTTTTGTTTATTCTTTTGGTTTTTTCTGCCGGCTTTCTCTTTGAATTAGAAGAAAACAGTAGCACGTATTAACACTTTTTAGCGTGACGATTTCTGAAAGTTTACAAGCCGCGTTAAAGAACTTCGTTCCAAAAATTGGTTGGAAAATGATGTGCAATAGAACGAAATTGTGTCACTGTAGTTTCTACTGAAAATAAAATAAAATCACCAATACCGGGATCCCGGTATTGGACATTTCAATATCGGTATTGTAAATGACAAAAAAATTCCAGTATCCCGGTATTAGCCAATACCGGGATCCCGGTATTAGAAGCCCTAGCCGCCAATTCAAAATGTTGGGCGAACATTAGAGGTGGGACTTATGGTTTACACTCTCTGGTGATGTTCTGTCCTCAGGCTGAGCGAGTACGACGTGATGAGCTTCGAGCGGCGGGGCAGCGGCGACGGCGGCGCCTGGCGTTACGAGCGCGTGGGGCGCTGGCGCCGCGGGGCGCTGTACCTGCGCGGGGGCGCCGACGCCGCACACCGGTACTGCCGACTGAGCCGAGTATACAGACTAAATGAACGTTACTGGCGGCGCTACTTGTAAAGGAAATGTCAAGTCCAGAACATTTAATTTCATTTTCTATTTCGCTACGTTCAGTTAGATCCATGTAGATCTATACTGTATGTCAGTACAGTAGTGGTGCGCGTGTGCAGGCGCGCGCGCGGCGTGCAGGCGGCGTGCTCGGCGCCGTGCGGCGCGGGACAGTGGGCGCGCGCGGGGGAAGGGCGTGCGCGCTGCTGCTGGTCCTGCGAAACATGCGCGCCGCTCGCCGTGACCGTGCCACCGCCGGCGCCCGGCTGCCACCTTTGTCCGCTGGGACATCGCCCCGATCTGGATCGCATCAGTAACTATATATATAATATGACTATATTTGGCCTTGGTTTCTTATCTTTATTTGAACGTGCTTACGTATTCACGATATTATTAAAATAAAATTGGTAGCATGTTTGCCGTCGCCCGTGGAGTGGGGTGGTGGTGGTCGCGGGCCTCGCGCGGTTTCCGCTGTGGCGGGCGTCGCCGGGCTAGCTGCGGTCGTGACGTGCGCGGTCACGTTCTGGCGCCATCGCGCGACGCCTGTGGTGAAGTCGGCGTCGCGCGAACTTTGCGCGCTGCTTCTGTGCGCGGCAGCAGTGTGCCATGGCACGGCGCTGGCGGCAGTGGCGCGGCCAGCTTTGGCGCCGTGCGCGTTAGTTCGTTTGGCGGCGCCTGCGCTGGGTGGCGTATATGCGGCGGTGCTGGCGCGCACGGTGCGCGTGGCACGGCTGGTGGCGGCTTGTGAGCGGCGGCCGGCCGCTCGCCCGCGCCTCCTGTCGTCGCGCGCTCAGGTGTGGACGTGGCTGGCACTGAGCACGCCCGGCGGATGCATGGCGGTGTGGAGCGCGGCACGCTGGCCGGCGGCACCGCGCCTGCAGCACCCGGGGCGCGCGCGTTCCGTGCTGACTTGCGGTGGCGAGCACGCCCTGGCGCAGCTGGCGCCACTGATTCCCGCACTGGTGCTGCTGGCGACGTGCGTAGTGCTGGCAGTTCGGACTCGCCGGCTTCCACACAATTTCAACGAAACTCGATTCGTGGGCGCGGCGGCGTACGTCACGTGCGTCATCTGGGTGGCGTTCTTCCCGCTGTACGTGGTGAGCGCGGCACGCACTGCCACGCTGTGTGCGTGCGTGTCGCTGTCGGCGGGCGCGTGCGTGGCGCTGTCACTAGGCCCCCGCGTGTGGGTGTGCGTTTGCCGCCCGGCGCGCAACACCCGCGCGCACTTCCTGACGGCGACCTCCATCCGCTGCCACCTCGGCAGGTACCGGCCAGAGCGGGAGCACGGTGTGGGGGGAGTGGAGGCGGGGGCGACGGAGCGGCGCGATGTGGCCTGCCAGACGGCGGCGGCAGCGCGGTGCGCGTCCTCGCGGCGGTGCTCGGTGGCAGGCTCGTGCGCGCGCGTTATGCGCACCACGCATGCCGAGTCCTCCGACGTGCTGATCGTGCTGCTCCACCACCACCACACGCTGCCCGACGCGCTGCCTCCGACAGACACCTCGCCAGACCGACGTGACGAATAACTCGTACCATTTCTAACTTTATTTTTAGTTTTCCGAAACGGTAAATTGTCAACTCCAAGTAATAAATAGTTGACATTTCAAAGTTAGTATCTTAATAAGTTAAGGTATAGAGGCTTCAATGACCTTGCGCATCTGGGCGAAGCTAAAAGCACTACTCCCACGCACCCCCGTTCCTATTATCGAATACGTAAAGAGTGAAAAAACAGAAGTCACTGAAATTAATAATAATACATTATTTCTTTATTTATTGCCATAATTAGGTTACAGAAATTTTGAGACCCTGGCTCCAGAGCTAGGTTAGAGTACTTACCTGTATTTCAGGAGCCATAATTATGCGCACGTTAGTCGGCATTTTTGCCTACGTTTCCAGAATACTACGATAAAGCTGATATTTGTATAGGCAGAAACAATTTACTCAACTATTTGAAGTTTTTACTGGACACATTTTTTTTGCAATTGATTATAGTAGATAAGAAAATAAAATAAAATAAACAAATAAAATTTGCGCACTACACAATGAGATTTTACAAAAAGGGTAATGTTTTCAGCAATTTTTTTCACTAAGTGATCTTTTTATTACGCAGTGCTATTAATCTAATTGATCTTTCTGATTTTCAATTATTATTTTTGAATTGCATACGCTTAATAGATCTGCTCATAATTGCCAAATGGTCGACGGTTTATATAATTATTTAGTAAGTACAATGTCTTGCGTAAAAATGTTTGTCATGTCAATAGCACCCTCGAAAACCATGCAAACGATACCCTCGTTTGCATGGTTTTCGAGGGTGCTATTTTATTTTATTTTATATTATTTGGGAAACTTACAGCTAATACAAACATTATTCTTAAATTATATAAATTTGAAGGCCATTTATTCTCTCTTCTTTGTCATAATGTAATACCTTGTGATTACATAACGTTATCTTTAACTTAGATTATAATTGCACTATCAGAAAACCCGTGTAAACTCAAACATAAATACATCCTAACGCACACACACGCACACCAACTTAAACACACACAAACACACACAGACACACATACACACACACACACACACAATCCCACATTTCCACAATACACTGTTTCTTTAAAAATGTGGAATTTATGTAATCGTTTGAGACCCAATAATTGTTTTTTTTTTTATGAACCGTAGATTCCCAAAACTGTGCAGCTGGCCCTGAAGACCTTTAGTTGGGCAACGCACAGCACGAGCTACATCTTGGGGGCAGAAGGTAATAGCGACCATTTCTGGTATTGGATCGCTGGACTCCCCGAGTCCAATCACCTTCGGTGTGGCTGACAGGCGCTGACCAGATACTCCGCCAGAAAGAACACATGGCATCATCATCCGGAAGGCGCGTGTCAACAACACCTTGGTCCGGTCGCTCCCAAGCCCTATAGACCCACCTTTCATCCCTCTGGAAGGTGCGATTCTGAGTGTATCGCTTTACTCGCCGCTTATACCTACGAATACGGTTCGCCCATGCATACACTTTCTGCTTCAGGAAGTCGATGCGCTCTGTGACACGGGACACATAGTCCTCAGGGCCGATATCAGTCCCTGAGAACGCCCGCCTCACAAAGCGCATTACTCTAGGACGAGTATTGCCCTCCCTGAAGCAGATAAGTTTGCCAATGAGCGCTCTGGCCCCACCAATACGGCGCTCAATTCTACACTGCCAAGCTGATACGGCTGGTTTCGGTCGTGTAGCTCTAGAGTCATTTGCAAATTTGACGTGAGCTACACGACATGCCGCTACAGCCGCGCAGTACAGAATCGAATGAGTATCGGTGAGGTCTTCGCAGTCATCAAAATACACTTGGGAGCAAATAAATCGAGCCACTACCTTTTTTCACGTAAAATGGTAAATATTTTTGGTAATATGGAACGTATCAATTCGAACTATATATCGCCTAAAAGTTTAGTTAATAACCTTTACAATGAGGGTAAATTATTGAATAATAACCTTATTGAATGATAAATTATTGGCTCTGCAAGAAAAATGGTAATTTTGATAGAAAATTTAGTAGGGCTAAAACAGTCCATAAAAACAATAAAAAACAAAATTATTGCAAAAAAAATATATAATAATAACTGGTATTACCCCCCCGGGCCCTGATACATTCTTGTAGCCTATTAGTCATCGATCTGATCAGCGTTACGATGACATATTGTGGTATGTTCTCCCACTCTTCAAGCACAGCGACTTTAAGCTCGGGAATGGATGAAACAGCGGGAACCCTGGCTCGGACTCTCCGTTTTAGCTCGTCCCATAGGTGTTCGATCGGGTTCAAATCGGGACTTCGTGCTGGCCATACCATTTGTTGAATCCCGATCGCAGACAAGTATTCCGTAACGATCTGCGCGGTATGAGGTCTCGCATTGTCATGCATAAACAAGAAATTTTCTCCGACAAAACCAGCATACGGCATTACGTGGTTTTCAAGAATGTCAGTTATGTATCGGTCAGCTGTTAATCCACGTCTACCACTGCCATCGTTGGCGGGGTCGACGAAGACAAGTTCCGTTTTTCCGTCTAGAGAAATTCCTCCCCACACCATACAAGAACCACCACCAAAACTCACCGTTTCTCGAATGCAACATTGGGCAAATCTTTCACCAGGACGTCTACAGGGTGGAATTGAAGTCATGGGCAATATTTTAAACTAAGACACTACTCATGATACTATTTGCATTAAGGCTACTATTACGCAAATCAAAAATATTATTAATGCAAGTATGGAAAACCTATAAAATGTACTAAGTCATATAAAGTATCAAATTCGTGCATCGCGATAGCGAGTGCTGCTGTAGGTAGACTACGCCGCGCACCGTATGTGCGGTACTTGTCATTGCGCGTGAACTCCTTGACCCCGCTCGACTCACGTGACATAGGTAAGTTGCTAACGATTTGATTCCTAATTCATTCCAACTTTCCCTTCATACTTTGCCGGCTTAGGACGGTCAAAACTACGATAACTAACACACATAATAAAATAAATGTGTAGGTAAAATTAATTTCCCGTAGTTTTGGCGTATTTACAAAGTTGGAATCACAGTATTTACTTAAACTAATTGTTCAGGAATCACGAAGTTTATTTACAATAATTTTAAGTCAGTGGGTCATCTTAGGGGCGTCCGGGTAGCGGCGATGGAACATTTCACGAGCTCGTAATAAACTTGTGCCATTGTAAAGTAAAACCATTTGTAGGTATTGTTGGTTTGTGTACCTACCCTGCACATTACGCGGTCGAGGCATCGTGTTCACAATTAATCCACTAACACTTTATGCACTGCAATCCAAGGGTAAGAAGAGTGAGGCGCGTGCGGCGATTACGTCCGGATTTATCGTAAATCAACTACATGCGTCAACCCACCTGCGCAGTCGTTATGACACTAGTTTGGGGAGGCTGCCCCCGCGCGGGGGTGATATTCGTATTTTTGAGTGAGGGAGAACGGGACGGGGAGTGCGGGGCGGGCGGCTTAGCCTATTCTTTGATGCCGCGTGCCGGCCGGCGGCAATGAACCTAGCTATTAGTATTATTTGATGTTTGTTTACCTACTTTTTTTTCCGCTCTGCAGTGCGCTTTAATATTTTGATACTTCAAAACTTATTGGCGTTTATGAAGTATTTTATTTTATTATTTTTAGTGTTTATTTGCAATAATAGCCTTTTACAATATGAATTAAGTACTTACTAAATTTTTAAGGTTTTCCATACTTGCATTAATAATATTTTTGATTTGCGTAATAGTAGCCTTAATGCAAATAGTATCATGAGTAGTGTCTTAGTTTAAAATATTGCCCATGACTTCAATTCCATCCTGTATACACTCGGTTTCTCCCGTCATTGCTAAAAAGACAGATTCTTGACTCGTCAGAAAACAAAACTGACCTCCAGTCTTCTAACGTCCAATTAATGTGTTCTCGAGCAAACTCCAAGCGAGATCGGCGATGAGCTACAGTCAATTTTGGGCCAGTTGCTGGTTTGTGTGATGTTAAATTTCGTTCTTTTAGTCTTCGTCTCACTGTCCACCTACTGATTGCGACTCCTCGAACGTCACGTAACGCTTGCTGTAGCTGAACAGCATTAAGTCCACGGTCGCGCAACGAATTGGTTGCAATAAAGCGGTCGTCACGTTCTGTTGTTGCCCGTGGTCGGCCAGTTCCAGGTCGCCGAACAAAAGCACCAGTCTCCAGATACCTGCGGTATACCCGCTGTACCTTTGAACGACTCAAATGAAGTCTGCGTGCCACTTCACGTTGTCCGTGTCCAACCTCAAGTAAAGCTACAACTTGGGCAGCTTCCGTCGGTGTAGTATCCATTTTATCAGGTTATTTTGATTACACAGACACAGATAAAGACAACAATAACAAGTAATATGGGTATGATTAACAAAAACCTCAAATTTAATCTTTTCTTAACAGAGTACAATAAAAATGTCATAAGCAAATTAAATGCGATAATTTTATTCTACCCTTTAAACTTTAATAAAAATGAAATTTTGACAACTAACTACCCTCATTGTAAAGGTTATTAAATACCCTTTTAGGCGATATATGTTTCGAATCGATGCGTTCCTTAATACCAAAAATAATTACCATAATGCGTGAAAAAGGAAGTGGCTCGATTTATTTGCTCCCAAGTGTAGTTTGATAGCTGCGAATCCAGAGCCGCCACCAGCGCTCTATTTTTGTCATGCATGGGCAAACGAGGTAAGCGTGGTCTAAGTTCGGGCGACATGAACCGTTATTCCCGAATCGCATCCTCCAAAGCACTCCTCAATTCCTCATTGCATTGGGTTTCTATTATTATATGTAAGCGGGCTCGCCCTTTATGCCTGAAGGCTTTTATTCGGGTATTAAGTTATGTTTACGTTCTCAGTTTTTATTTTCGCTTGAGTATAGATTTAGATGTTTTTGTTGGTATATTGGCGTGCTAGCTGTCATTATGGCAAATAATTTTTATTAATGTTTTATATTGAGTAATGTAAATAATTTTGCATACCTACTATTGATATAGAATCAAGTTTTTTTTTTCTAATTGCTCAGACAGCAGTGATGCTGGGGAGTTTGTTGCGCCTCTTCTTCTTCCCAGCTAAAGCACTAGGAAGTGGTGAAGGGCTGGCGTTTTTTGGGGACAGTCTTATGTAATTTTGACGTTTTGTAGGAGCCAATGGTTGTAGGCACCGTACACTATCACTTTGTTGATGTTGATTTAGTTATGGAGTACACAGAAAGAACCACAAGTTGAGTTTAAAGTTATATTATAAGATGTAGAAGATTAACAAGTTTAAAGTGGTAGCGATTCTTTCGGTTTCTTACGGTTGATGAGACCGTACATGTTGGCAACCACACAAAGATGTAAAGGAAGTTAATGGAAGATTGTCAAGAGAAGAAACCCTATTACAAAGGAACAAATAATAAATTAAATTATTCGAAGTTGAACGCGATGTTGTCTGCATGACGAGGACGTACCGCTTGCAGTTCTGCTTGGCTCGCCGTGTGAATGTTTTCTTCTTGCTTTCTGTGTTGTATCGGTTGCAGTTCAATTTCTTCAAGCTGATTGTTCGTAGCTGAACGGCTCTTAGTTTGTTTACAGCGACAAGATGGTCCGTATCTCTTTACAAACCACACCACAGAGACAGTGATGATAACTCCCACAATGGTATATGATACGGCGTATTGATGTATATCATGAGTGGAAATGGTTGATGGGAGGTGGTTTTCTTGTGTTTTCATAATAGCTAATCGCTTGTCGATTTCGTCCAATTCTGCAGTTTCTGGAAACATCACGTGAGACATATTATTATGTGTTATGTTCACAATGTTATTTACCATCGAGTTGAGCGACGGTATGTTCATGGAAAGATCCATCTTCATTTTGCTATTGTATTGGTTATGCGAGTGAATTGTTAGTTCCTTTGATTGCAACAAGCAACCTTGTGGCAAGGTCAGTATCCCGGAAGTCATGGAGTGCGTAGTGATATCATGTTCACACACGATTCGTATTTTGCAAGTTCCGCAACAAATCGCCAGCCAAGTATTCGCTGTGTGTAACGCGATCCATTCCTGCTTACATAGCACATTTTTTACGTCACAAGGTGAGGTCGTTCGGTGACCCAGTAATTTTGCTTCACAAGGGGCATTACTGTTATGCAAGTTGAATATCGGCAGATTCTTGTTGCATATCAAATTGCCTGGTTGAATGTGACTACACCGCTTCATGTCATCTTCAGTTAAAGAGACATAAGTGCTCTTCGCGAAGTTTACTGCTATGTACTGCGAAGCTAGTTGAACGATGACTGTTCCTGTGCTTGTTTTCATGGGCAACGGAGTAGCTTGGTATAGAGTGAAGTCTTCATCTGAGATCAATGGGACGTGTATCTCGAACAAGAAGTAGTTAGTAGTGACTCGCGCTCTCACGTATAGCAGTTTGTAGAGGTCTTTGATATCGTTTGGGTTCCAGCCGAGTCCGAGCGTTTTTGTCGAGTCTTCAGTTTTGAAATCAAATATGCTTTTAGTTGATATTTGATCGTCAGTTAACCTCTCTAGTAGCGCGGGGTGGTTGGCTGACCACTTTCGTAAGTTCATGCCGCCGCCCTTCAATAAGTTTATAAGGGAACTTTGTAGGTCTTTAGCTTTATCCAGAGAGTAGTGACCGCTAATCACATCATCAACGTAGAAGTCGTTGAGTAATGTATTGGCGGCTTCTGGATATTTATGGCCGTCATCCAGGGCTAACTGCTTCATAGTTCTCATAGCCAACCATGGCGCGCACTTGGTACCGTATGTCACGGTGCAAAGTTGATATTCTTGTAACCTTTCAGCGGGAGAGTCGCGCCATATTATCTTCTGAAGTGATTGTTGATCTTCAGCTAACCCGATGCATCGTTCGAAAAGTGCTGATTTTCAGCCTAGTTTGAATAAATGACTTTTGAATTTGAATTTGACGACCATTTTAAAATTGTCATAGCCGTCATCTCGGATTTTCATTTTATTTATTTATTTTGACTACACTATCGGCTATAGACATTGGTTCTTGCTTTACTCATTCCAAAATAATCGTTTATGCTGATGACATGAAAATTTTATGCCCGATATCGGAACTTTCCGACTGTTTTAATTTACAGCGGGATTTAGATGGACTTCAAAATTACTGTCTCCTTAATAAACTCGAACTCAATGTTGCCAAATGTTTTGTTAGCACCTACACACGCAAGCCGCATGCAATTACGTTTCAGTATAAGTTACATAATACGAATATAAACAGGACAAGCGTTGTTAGGGACCTGGGTGTCACATTTGACTCCAAGTTGCTTTTTGATGAACATATTCAAAACATTGTTAGTCGAGCATCTAAAGCACTTGGATTTGTACTGAGATAGTCAGCTGATTTTAAGAACGTTAAAACATATACATGAACAGCAAATAAAAATGGACATAATAGCAAAAAACCATTCAAAGAAACAGTTTGGGTCATTTTGGAAGTCCACTAATCGCTTGAATCCAAGGTCGAGCCGTCCTGTGAGTGTAGCGGGCGTGCATGAACCGACAAGTATAGCCAATGCTTTTAAACAACATTTTAAGGTTGATACACTGAAACTTGGAGATTTGACTCAGATGTGCGATGCTGAAGCCGTTTCGGGTGATGTTACCGTTCACTTCACTGCAAAGGAAGTTGCGTCAGTGATATCGGGAATGAAAAGAGGTAAGTCGCCCGGTCACGACGGTCTTAGCATCGAGCATCTGAAACATGCCGGCGTACACCTGCCGCGAGTGTTGGCCATGTTTTTTAACCTTTGTGTGAGTCACTGTTATTTGCCTGACGACCTTATATACACTACTGTAGTGCCTATTGTTAAAAATAAGACTGGGGATGCCTCTGACATTTCCAACTACAGGCCTATATCATTGGCGACTGTCATAGCAAAGGTGCTGGACAGTCTGCTTGACAAACAGTTATCGAAGCATATTATGTTAAATGACAGTCAGTTTGGCTTTAGACCTGGACTCTCCACTGAGAGTGCTATTTTATGCCTCAAGCAGACTATACAGTACTACACTGACAGAAAAACGCCTGTGTTTGCCTGTTTTCTGGATTTGTCAAAGGCATTTGATCTCGTTAATTATAAAGCACTGTGGCGTAAGCTACAAGAAGAAACTACCTTGCCTAGTAACATCATAAATTTGTTTAAATATTGGTATAATAACCAGCAAAACAGTGTGAAGTGGGAGGGGTCGTTCTCCGATGTGTACCGTTTGGAGTGCGGGGTGAGGCAGGGGGGGTTGAGCTCACCTCGAATTTTCAATCTGTACATGAATCAGCTGATCGGTGAGCTCAGCAACACTAATATCGGCTGTCATATAGATGGGGTATGTGTTAATAACATTAGTTATGCCGACGATATGGTGTTGCTGAGCCCATCGATAGGTGCCTTAAGGAGACTGGTGTCAATCTGTGAAGAATACGCGGTAACTCATGGACTCAAGTATAACGCCAAAAAGAGCGAAATAATGGTCTTTAAGGCAGGTGCTATAGGTTACCCAACTATCCCTGAGATATCGCTCGGCGGAGCACCCTTAAATAGGGTGACCAGTTTCAAGTACTTGGGTCACTGGGTTACCGACGATTTAAAAGATAATAAGGACATTGACAGGGAACGTAGATCGCTGTCAGTACGCTGCAACATGCTGGCCCGCAGGTTTGCGCGATGTACAGAGATGGTGAAAATTACACTGTTCAAAGCTTTTTGCTCATCATTTTACACGTGCAGCCTGTGGACTAGTTACAGTTTGCGTGCATATAGCGATCTACGGGTCCAGTACAATAACGCACTCAGGATACTGTTGGGGCTGCCATGGCGATGTAGTGCGTCGAAAATGTTTTCAGATAGGCGTATAGATGGTTTTACGGCCATCATGCGAAAGAGAAGCGCTTCCCTGATCGCTCGTCTTCGTGGCAGTACCAACAGTATCTTGAGTTTATTCGCAGATAGATGGGAGTCTCCAATGCTGCGACATTGGATGAAACTCCACACAGAGTAAAACATGTACCTATGTCTACTAACACTAGTATTTAAGACCATTGTTACTAACACTATGGGCATAGCCCGAAATAAATGCTATAATAATAATAATTGTTGTTTTGTCCGCAGTCATTTAGAGTACGCCTCACAGGTGTGGAACCCTATTTATAATGTTTATATAGACCAAATTGAGGGTATCCAAAAGCGGTTTCTACGTTTCTTACAGTACAAAACTAGGAATTATACTCCGAATTATGAAGCACGATGCAAGAGATTTCATATCCTGCCACTGCATGAGCGCAGACGCATTGCTGATTTGGATCAGTGGAAACTTGTAAATGGCCTTCAAATTTATATAATTTAAGAATAATGTTTGTATTAGCTGTAAGTTTCCCAAATAATATAAAATAAAATAAAATAGCACCCTCGAAAACCATGCAAACGAGGGTATCGTTTGCATGGTTTTCGAGGGTGCTATTTTAACATTATAAATAGGGTTCCACACCTGTGAGGCGTACTCTAAATGACTGCGGACAAAACAACAATTATTATTATTATAGCATTTATTTCGGGCTATGCCCATAGTGTTAGTAACAATGGTCTTAAATACTAGTGTTAGTAGACATAGGTACATGTTTTACTCTGTGTGGAGTTTCATCCAATGTCGCAGCATTGGAGACTCCCATCTATCTGCGAATAAACTCAAGATACTGTTGGTACTGCCACGAAGACGAGCGATCAGGGAAGCGCTTCTCTTTCGCATGATGGCCGTAAAACCATCTATACGCCTATCTGAAAACATTTTCGACGCACTACATCGCCATGGCAGCCCCAACAGTATCCTGAGTGCGTTATTGTACTGGACCCGTAGATCGCTATATGCACGCAAACTGTAACTAGTCCACAGGCTGCACGTGTAAAATGATGAGCAAAAAGCTTTGAACAGTGTAATTTTCACCATCTCTGTACATCGCGCAAACCTGCGGGCCAGCATGTTGCAGCGTACTGACAGCGATCTACGTTCCCTGTCAATGTCCTTATTATCTTTTAAATCGTCGGTAACCCAGTGACCCAAGTACTTGAAACTGGTCACCCTATTTAAGGGTGCTCCGCCGAGCGATATCTCAGGGATAGTTGGGTAACCTATAGCACCTGCCTTAAAGACCATTATTTCGCTCTTTTTGGCGTTATACTTGAGTCCATGAGTTACCGCGTATTCTTCACAGATTGACACCAGTCTCCTTAAGGCACCTATCGATGGGCTCAGCAACACCATATCGTCGGCATAACTAATGTTATTAACACATACCCCATCTATATGACAGCCGATATTAGTGTTGCTGAGCTCACCGATCAGCTGATTCATGTACAGATTGAAAATTCGAGGTGAGCTCAACCCCCCCTGCCTCACCCCGCACTCCAAACGGTACACATCGGAGAACGACCCCTCCCACTTCACACTGTTTTGCTGGTTATTATACCAATATTTAAACAAATTTATGATGTTACTAGGCAAGGTAGTTTCTTCTTGTAGCTTACGCCACAGTGCTTTATAATTAACGAGATCAAATGCCTTTGACAAATCCAGAAAACAGGCAAACACAGGCGTTTTTCTGTCAGTGTAGTACTGTATAGTCTGCTTGAGGCATAAAATAGCACTCTCAGTGGAGAGTCCAGGTCTAAAGCCAAACTGACTGTCATTTAACATAATATGCTTCGATAACTGTTTGTCAAGCAGACTGTCCAGCACCTTTGCTATGACAGTCGCCAATGATATAGGCCTGTAGTTGGAAATGTCAGAGGCATCCCCAGTCTTATTTTTAACAATAGGCACTACAGTAGTGTATATAAGGTCGTCAGGCAAATAACAGTGACTCACACAAAGGTTAAAAAACATGGCCAACACTCGCGGCAGGTGTACGCCGGCATGTTTCAGATGCTCGATGCTAAGACCGTCGTGACCGGGCGACTTACCTCTTTTCATTCCCGATATCACTGACGCAACTTCCTTTGCAGTGAAGTGAACGGTAACATCACCCGAAACGGCTTCAGCATCGCACATCTGAGTCAAATCTCCAAGTTTCAGTGTATCAACCTTAAAATGTTGTTTAAAAGCATTGGCTATACTTGTCGGTTCATGCACGCCCGCTACACTCACAGGACGGCTCGACCTTGGATTCAAGCGATTAGTGGACTTCCAAAATGACCCAAACTGTTTCTTTGAATGGTTTTTTGCTATTATGTCCATTTTTATTTGCTGTTCATGTATATGTTTTAACGTTCTTAAAATCAGCTGACTATCTCAGTACAAATCCAAGTGCTTTAGATGCTCGACTAACAATGTTTTGAATATGTTCATCAAAAAGCAACTTGGAGTCAAATGTGACACCCAGGTCCCTAACAACGCTTGTCCTGTTTATATTCGTATTATGTAACTTATACTGAAACGTAATTGCATGCGGCTTGCGTGTGTAGGTGCTAACAAAACATTTGGCAACATTGAGTTCGAGTTTATTAAGGAGACAGTAATTTTGAAGTCCATCTAAATCCCGCTGTAAATTAAAACAGTCGGAAAGTTCCGATATCGGGCATAAAATTTTCATGTCATCAGCATAAACGATTATTTTGGAATGAGTAAAGCAAGAACCAATGTCTATAGCCGATAGTGTAGTCAAAATAAATAAATAAAATGAAAATCCGAGATGACGGCTATGACAATTTTAAAATGGTCGTCAAATTCAAATTCAAAAGTCATTTATTCAAACTAGGCTGAAAATCAGCACTTTTCGAACGTCAAAATTACATAAGACTGTCCCCAAAAAACGCCAGCCCTTCACCACTTCCTAGTGCTTTAGCTGGGAAGAAGAAGAGGCGCAACAAACTCCCCAGCATCACTGCTGTCTGAGCAATTAGAAAAAAAAAACTTGATTCTATATCAATAGTAGGTATGCAAAATTATTTACATTACTCAATATAAAACATTAATAAAAATTATTTGCCATAATGACAGCTAGCACGCCAATATACCAACAAAAACATCTAAATCTATACTCAAGCGAAAATAAAAACTGAGAACGTAAACATAACTTAATACCCGAATAAAAGCCTTCAGGCATAAAGGGCGAGCCCGCTTACATATAATAATAGAAACCCAATGCAATGAGGAATTGAGGAGTGCTTTGGAGGATGCGATTCGGGAATAACGGTTCATGTCGCCCGAACTTAGACCACGCTTACCTCGTTTGCCCATGCATGACAAAAATAGAGCGCTGGTGGCGGCTCTGGATTCGCAGCTATCAAACTATTTTGATGACTGCGAAGACCTCACCGATACTCATTCGATTCTGTACTGCGCGGCTGTAGCGGCATGTCGTGTAGCTCACGTCAAATTTGCAAATGACTCTAGAGCTACACGACCGAAACCAGCCGTATCAGCTTGGCAGTGTAGAATTGAGCGCCGTATTGGTGGGGCCAGAGCGCTCATTGGCAAACTTATCTGCTTCAGGGAGGGCAATACTCGTCCTAGAGTAATGCGCTTTGTGAGGCGGGCGTTCTCAGGGACTGATATCGGCCCTGAGGACTATGTGTCCCGTGTCACAGAGCGCATCGACTTCCTGAAGCAGAAAGTGTATGCATGGGCGAACCGTATTCGTAGGTATAAGCGGCGAGTAAAGCGATACACTCAGAATCGCACCTTCCAGAGGGATGAAAGGTGGGTCTATAGGGCTTGGGAGCGACCGGACCAAGGTGTTGTTGACACGCGCCTTCCGGATGATGATGCCATGTGTTCTTTCTGGCGGAGTATCTGGTCAGCGCCTGTCAGCCACACCGAAGGTGATTGGACTCGGGGAGTCCAGCGATCCAATACCAGAAATGGTCGCTATTACCTTCTGCCCCCAAGATGTAGCTCGTGCTGTGCGTTGCCCAACTAAAGGTCTTCAGGGCCAGCTGCACAGTTTTGGGAATCTACGGTTCATAAAAAAAAAAACAATTATTGGGTCTCAAACGATTACATAAATTCCACATTTTTAAAGAAACAGTGTATTGTGGAAATGTGGGATTGTGTGTGTGTGTGTGTATGTGTGTCTGTGTGTGTTTGTGTGTGTTTAAGTTGGTGTGCGTGTGTGTGCGTTAGGATGTATTTATGTTTGAGTTTACACGGGTTTTCTGATAGTGCAATTATAATCTAAGTTAAAGATAACGTTATGTAATCACAAGGTATTACATTATGACAAAGAAGCTAAGTATTTATATACGAGTAAGTCTGACAAAAATATGCTCTGTTTCTTCATAACTTAAAGTATTCAGCCACTCGGTTACTTTTTAACTTTTTGCATTGATGCAAGACCTCGTGGTGGAACTTTAGTTTTGAGTTAATTTTATTGTATATGTAAACTGATTGACACACATACTGACGCCTTGCAAAAGCCGTACGTACCCCCGGAGAGCAAGCCACAATATCGTTTCTCCTCCTAGCCTGTCTTTCTGGGTTAACTGGAAGGTGTTTTGTAAATATAGAATGATGTTTAAAAGCTATGATTTTCTTAAGGAATTCTTCATTTTGAAAAGATAAGTTAGTAATAAATAAAATAAAAAATAAAATTCATTTAATTCAGATAAATAAATCCATACAAATTGATTAAAATTAAAATTACAACTATAATATAAACACTCAATTTAAATTACCCTTCTGACAAAGGCTCTCCACAACGGTGAAGAGACCCTGTCCGCTATAGTCTTCAGAATTTCGTTGCAGCTGCCACGCATTCTGCGGATCAGGGATACCGTTTTCTTGCGGATGACGGCATGAAAGCCATCAGTGCGATACAGCACAAACATCCCCGATGCACTACAGTAGCGAGGCAGCCCCAACATCATCCTAAAGATGTTATTATACTGGACGCGCAATATATTGTAATATAATATATTGTAATGGCAGCTTCTATGTTATTAGTTATCCGAATATCCTTGAGATTCAAAGTAATCACTTTCAATTCACTATCTTGAGTTGAATTAAAGGAAGTTAACAGATTTCCATTTTGAATTTAGTAAATTCCCTTGGTAGATCATCTTCCCTTAATCTCTTACTCATAGTAATATAATAAGGGGGAGTAGTAGTATCCATCCCTATGCTGATATTCGGATCAGAGAGAGATATCCATACTCACATTACCTGATCAAAGTACTAGGCTGCGATGAGTACAAGGAGCTAATTAGCTGTCGGGCCCAGTTATATGGACTATGCAGATGTATGTATAGACGCAACTGGTAGTAGGCGCGGGCGCAGGTCAGGCGATCAATGACAGCTTAGTGGGACGGTGCTTTTCCTTGAAATAGGCGGCGCTTAGCCTTGAGCGGGCGCTAATTAGTGGATAAGTACCGCCTCCTGCACATACGCTGATTAGTTGTCACAGTCTGTTGAGTAGTATCGTGAACGATACTCACGCGCGGCGAACTGCACTGAACACTTCCTGCGTTTCTATGCTGTCCTATTATTTCACTGAATTTAAATTTACTTTAGATTTGTGATTTTATTTATTAAATATATTGTTACGGATCTAGTGCACGTCTACATCTTGTGGCGGTCCGGGGGAGTCTGGTTCGCTACCCCAGTTCCTAACGACAGGAGTTAGCCACCTGCTCCATAAATCGGGTAACACCGCGGACCCCAAAAATTATAGGCCGATCACGTGTTTACTGACGGTCTATAAAGTCCCAACATCCATTTTGAGAGCTAAATTATCAAACATATAGATACCAACTCCGTCATATCTGCCTCTCAAAATGGATGTAGGAATGGGTCCCGCGGTACTAAGGAGCTACTCCTCATTGATATGGCCATTAGCCAACAGGTTTGCCGTTCCCGAAAAGATCTGTCGACATGCTGGACAGATTATAAGAAGGCCTATGACTCGGTGCCACATACATGGTTCATGAAGGTGCTGGAGCTGTATAAAGTAGACTGTTACTGACATGAAGCAATCGTTGAAAAAGCGCTTCTTTGGCCGCCTGAAGAAAGTATTTAATAGTCTTCTATCAGGCGGAAATAAGGTGCGCGCCTTCAACGGTTGGGTCATGCCGGTTTTGATGTACTCTTTCGGCATACTCAAATGGACTCAGACCGAACTCGACGCCCTGGATAGGAGGGTCCGTACGCTGCTAACTGCATATCGAAAGCATCACCCACGGTCATCGGTAATGAGACTGTATATCCCGCGAAAGTGTGGAGGTCGAGGCTTTTTAAACGCTAAGACCCTCCACAATCGCGAGGTATGCAGTCTCGGCTCCTTGCGCCGCTGCCGACTCTCTTTCTTTTTGGCCGCCCTTTTTGCCTTCTCCTTCTTCCTCTTTTCCCCGGCTACTTGCCATTCGGCGTCAGCCGGAGGAGATTTAGAAGAGGGAGGTGGGGGCGGCCGCTTCGCCGCTAGGGCCCGGGGCCCCCGCTGCCTGGGACGGGGCCCTCGCCGCCTCTGTAGCCGCCCCGCCCTTGGTCTGCCCCGACGAACCCGGTTTGACCGGGGCAGCTGCGGTGGCGGCATAAGATGTCGCCTTCCGTTGGCCAGATGCTAGCCGCTAACGGAGGGCGCAGGACGATGGCTTCAAGGGCGGAAAAACGAGACCGCAGGGGAGCCCCCCCCTGCCAGCTAAATCCTTGGTTTTGGATATATCAAAAAATTCACGGCAGTAGTTTATATAATTATTATTTAGTTTAGTTTTGTTTTTTAGTTTTTGTTTTATTTGTTTAGTTTAGATGTAATTATTAATTTACTAACATAGTTATAAGTACTATTTACTGTATGGAATGTAAATTTATTCTGAATTAAATGATTAATAATTTATAATGAAATTAAAAGGAAAACTATCACAGCTAAGTAGCGTCTATGTACTAGTTAACGAGTAATAATCGACCAACTCACATTTTCAATTGCAAAAACTAAGTTTGTTATTGGGATAAATGCATCCCAACTAAGGAACCCTTCATTGTGCGTGGTCCGACACGCACTTGGCCGGTTTACATTTTTTAGTTTGCTTAGTAGCAACCAGTGTTTTCATTCCAAAGGAGCGCAGGCATACATCCTTACTGAGCACAAAGGCTGCGGGCGCTGACAGCCCCGAGGTGTCGATGTGAAAAAGGGGGAATACGGTTTAAGTATGAAAGTCAACTCAGAAGTTAAACCTCAGACCAGCTGTACCTTTGAGCGTACATGTTTAAAATGCATTTCTCTGTGACACCACGGTTGCAAGTTAATAAGCAGGAGGGGTGCGGTGGGGAGAGACTTGGGTCGTCTAGCCCGACTTACATCTCGTCAAAGGAAATAGGGAAGGTTATAAAAACCATGACTAGGGGTAAGTCTCCTGGTCATGATAACCTTAGTATAGAACATTTCCAACAGGCCGGTCCGCATCTTCCTAGGGTCTTATCTATGTTGAATAACTTTTGTATTAGGCACTCATACCTGCCTGCTGAGTTGATGAGGACGATTGTTGTACCTATAGTGAAAAATAAGACGGGCGACGTCTCAGACAAGGAGAACTATCGACCAATCTCATTGGCTACTATAACTGCAAAAGTGCTTGACAGTGTGCTCGAGCGTAGGATGGCTGGACAGCTCAATTTACATGACGCACAGTTCGGTTTTAGAGCTGGGCTGTCTACAGAAACAGCTATTTTGGCGCTCAAGCACACGGTCAGATACTACACCAGCAGGAATACACCTGTGTACGCTGTATTTTTAGACCTTTCGAAGGCATTTGACCTGGTTAATTATAACGTCCTATGGACTAAGTTGCGTGACCGGGAACAACCTGAGGAGATAGTTGAGCTTCTCAGGTACTGGTATAATCACCAGATTAACCAGGTCAGATGGTCGGGTGCTTTGTCGGAGACGTATGGTCTGGAATGTGGTGTAAGGCAGGGTGGTCTGACCTCCCCAGCGCTGTTCAGCTTGTATGTCGATCAGTTGATCGGGGAACTCAGCAGCACAGGGGTTGGATGCTCGGTAGATGGGAAAATTATAAATAGCATATCTTACGCGGATGACATGGTGTCAAAGTCAAAGTCAAAGTCAAATAATTTATTTCAATTAGGCACAAAAAGGCACTTTTGAACGTCAACATTTAAATAATAATTGATTCTAGTTGCCCCTTCCAAAAGGTAGTTTTCGTATGGAGAAGAATGGGCAAGAAACTCCACCGTTACTCTTTTAAAATGTTTTCACAATATCTTGTATACATCAATTATATCATTATATGTGAAGACGATGCACCTAGAATAAGATTACTATACCACGTTAGGTAAAAATAATGAAAAATTAAGGAATGACAGATAAATTAATCATGTGATAGATGCATGGTGCTCACATATTTACAAACATTGTAAAATTATACGATATTCCTAGCATTTTTACAAGTAATATAACTCAGTGGGTGCTGCTGAGTCCCTCGATTGAGGCACTCAGGCGATTGCTTGAGGTTTGTGAGAGATACGCCTTGACTCACGGCCTCCTGTACAACGTGAAGAAGTGTGTGTTCATGGTGTTTGGGGTTACTGCAAAGGGTCACAGGGCAGTGCCGCCGGTGTACCTATACGGTGTTGCTCTAAACAGAGTACCTTGTTTTAAATACCTTGGACACATAGTAGCCGAGGATCTTAATGATGACCAGGACATAGAACGGGAACGAAGAGCGTTGTCGGTCCGATGCAATATGTTGGCCCGTAGGTTTGCAAGATGTACGAGACCGGTCAAGATCACCCTTTTCAAGGCTTATTGTCAGTCATTTTACACGTGCAGCCTGTGGGTCAAGCATACGCAGAGGGCCTACAACGCTCTTCGTGTCCAGTACAACAACGCCTTCCGGGTGTTGCTGGGGCTACCGCGATTCTGTAGCGCGTCAGTCATGTTTGCTGAATCTACTACCGATATTTTTGCAGCAATCATGAGGAAAAGAACGGCATCATTGTTACGCAGGATTCGTGGGAGTGCCAATGGTATCCTGAAGGTGATTGGGGATAGGCTGGACGGCGTTTTCCTGGAGTATTGGACCCGTATGCATAGCTACGGGTCTGATACTGCAGGAAAATACATGAATTAAATATAATTGTAGGTTTTATTATGAGGTTTTATTATGATTTTGTTTTTAATTTAATGTAAGTACTAACATAGTTACGTAAGTTGTATCACTAACAAAGATCTATGGAGCAAGTTTCCGAAATAAACGTTTTTATTATATTATTATTACTTATTATTATTTTACCTATTCTTACGGTTTAGAAACTTGAAACTTGGCACAAATACTTATCTAGGAAAATAATAAAAATAAATAAATCATTAATTATTTTACAAATCTACCTACCAGTTAGCAAGGCGCTAGTTATTGTTTATTCATGTTCCTACATGCTATGTTTCAGGCCCGCAGGCCTCACAGTACCTACCTACCTCATGGGATTTTCTAAATTAAATGTCATGCGCTTTATGTAAAATTTTAATAATAATTCATAATAATTTTATAACATTATAATATCTTCAAAATTGGAGCAGAAAACAACAATTCGCGAAATGGTCTACTCTAGTCACGTAAATAGTGTTGCGTCTCGTCCAAAAATAGCCAATGAATCGGGTCGCACGTCGCGCGTCGCCAGCGGCGGTGCCGCGGGGCGGCGTGCTCAGTTGCGGCGCGTCTCCCGGCGCGCTGTGAGTGAGTCGCGAGTGTGCCAGTGACACGTGAGATAGCCGCAATGTGGTGGGCGGTGATGGCGCTGCTGGTGGCGCGCGCTGCCGCGCAGGAGCAGGACCTCATCATGGGTCGGTACAGTACCTGCAGTCAGCTCCTAACACTGCACTCCTTTTCTACGTACTTCGTGATGTTCATTATTAAGTCGTAATCTCAGTGCGGGTGGTTTTACTTTGTACTACTTAACTGAATAATCTGTTTGTGATGAAACACGGCGGACAAGGAGGACGTCGGACCACGCACAATGAAGGGTTCCGTAGTTGGGATGAATTTATCCCAAGAACAAACTTAAAATAATTGTAGTTGAAAAATATGTTTATACGCACAATATTGAGAGATTTACCATGTTATTTTAAGACCATAGACTTCTTATAGATTTTCCTTTAATCTATGAGTAAGGAACCATTCTCGGTAATTTTATTGTTAACTTTTGGGTGTTATGGGATGGTCAATTACATCTGTTTTCTTAAATATCTTTAAAAGTATTTAATTTAAAAACATTAAAATAAAAAATGAGATTCTCACAACAAGCCCTTCCATTTGATGTGACACGGTACAGATTGCAATACATTTTTTTTTAAATTTTCCAATTTGTCCAAGAAAATTATCAAAATTAATGTATTTATTTTGCATGATGTACACAAGGCTAGGCTGAAACTTATGAATACATGACTCTGTTAGGGCGCAGCAAGTATTATTATATTTAACTTATATCTAGTTTAAATATAAGTTAAATGTAATAACATAAGTGTTGGAAGTTAACATTATATTGCATACCTGCTATCAATGATCACATAATTATTATCTATACTTATAATAAATCTGTAGAGAGGTCAATTCTGTACATGATATATATTTTCAAAATAACTATCAGGGGGTAATTAGTGATCGATACTGATGCCAAAAATGCAATCAGTAAAATTTTTGTCTGTCTGTCTGTATGTTCCTTATAGAAACAAAAACTACTCGACGGATTTTAACGAAACTTGGTACAATTATTCTTCATACTCCTGGGGAGGTTATAGTATACTTTTCATCACGCTACAATCAATAGGAGCAGAGCAGTGAAGGGAAATGTTGGGAAAACGGGAGAAGTTGCTCCATTTTTTAAGCTTCCGTCGCGTGTGCAGCCTTAATGGTTAAAGCTACATAGAAATCATTTATGACGGAAATGTTTTACATAAAATTATCTAAAAAATATCCCACAACAGCATATGTCTATTTTTTATGGTTGACTCACAATAACACGTGTAACTCCCGATAGCTTAGCAGTTCGGAGCTTTCTGATTATATTTGTTTACTCTTACGTTTATAATACTCTCACTCATCCCTAATTAAAAGAAGTTAATATTATTACCTATTCAATAAAAAAAGAATCATAGTAATCGGTATAGAAACACCAAACTTATACATGAAATACGCTAATAAGCCATCGCGCCGTGAATCATGCCATAAGGATTATTTTTGTGTAACGGTTGCCGCGCTCGACGCGGGTCGTGGCGGTAGTTGATGCGTTCAGAGCGTTCGACCTTATTGACAGACAATAATTGATATTAACAAACCGTGCTATCAGCGCAACTTTTAGTCTTTAAATAGTTTATTTGAATTTCTTTTGTTGTTATTTTATAAAATAGGTATTAGTTGTTTTGGTAGTGTTTAAATATTCGTTCAAATTACAAATTATTAATAGTTTGCATTTTCTTTTTAGGTGAAGTAGTAGTAGAAGTAGAAGTAGTACGCATAGATTTTTAGATACCGATAGGTAAGTTTTCGCTAATTTATGTTCAATTTTATTTTTTTATTAAGTAGGTAAATAAAAGCGTAGATACTTTTATTAATTATAGTAGTTATAGGTATTTATTATTAAGTGAAGTAGGTATAGGTAGATAGTATTGCACAGGCGTTTCAGCTTTATTTTCATTTGTTTTTTTGTTGTAAGTTGTACATATTTCTGGGTATAATTCTATTAGAATATTTTAGTTTAAATAGGCACTTAGATTTTAAGTGTAAGGTATATATTTGCCTTTGTTCGAAGACCCACCGGAACCTTTGAAATCACTACTTTTTGGGGAACAAGGTATGGGATGAATGTATGATGGCCCATCGAAAAGGAGTAGAAGCGGTAGACAGAACTTTAAGGGATATAAGACAAAATGATCGACCAATGGGCGGTCTCACAGTTTTATTTTGTGGTGATTTCCGACAAACCTTACCGGTAATACCACGGGGAACCCGAGCTGATGAGGTTAGGGCTTGCCTGAAAAGCTCTTATTTGTGGCGTGATATACAATCGGTGCATTTGACTATAAACATGCGAGTGAGAACTGGAGATAACCCGGATGATCGTGAATTTTCTGATATATTATTAATGATTGGTGAAGGTACCTATCCACAACTACACCAAGGAAAACTTATTCTGACGCCTGAGTTATGTTGTATAGTGCAATCCCAACAACATCTTATATCGTCGGTTTACGGTGACGTAACAAATATATTAAATAGGCACAATTCTTGGCTATGCGAAAGGTCCATTTTAACTCCTCGCAATGACCAGGCATCTGAGATTAATAATAAAATACTGTCGAATATCCAGGGGGAAAGCAAAGTTTATAGTTCAATAAATAGAATGGTCGATGAACAAGAAACCACTAATTACCCGATAGAATTTTTAAATTTTTTATATATGCCCGGACTTCCTTCTCATGAAATTTGTTTAAAAATTGGCATTCCGATTATTCTGCTCCGAAATTTAAGACCACGACAACTATGCAATGGAACTCGGCTAAAAGTAACCCAGTTGCAACAAAATGTAATCGAGGCTCAAATTTTAACAGGCTGCGGTGCAGGAGAGACCGTCTTTATTCCCAGAATAATAAAACCAAATAATTTTCCATTCCAATTTAAAAGAACGCAATTCCCAGTATCGGTGTGTTATGCAATGACAATTAATAAGGCTCAAGGGCAGACTTTTCGTGTTGCTGGAGTAGATCTCGGTGTCAGTTGTTTCTCGCATGGTCAGTTATATGTCGCTCTTTCCCGGGTTAGCAGTTCTAGAAATCTTTATGTTCACGTGCCGGACGGGTCAACTTTCAACATAGTTTACCCGGAAGCTTTGCGCTGAAGTATTTTCGTTCTATAGGTACTTAAGCCTCATGTGAAAGTGATCTAAACAATATTACCAATACATTAACTTAATAACATACAAGGAGTTACACGCTGACGGAGTCGCGGGCATAGCTATTAATAATAATATTCTGCGGTTCCTTATTGCGATATTTTTCAACAGTATTGTGGATTGACATATTATATTTCCCTACTAAAATACGAAAGTTAATCTGTCTGTTAATCAAAACCACTGAACCGTGAGGAAGGACATATGGTACTTTTTTACGAAAAACGACGGAAACGCGGACGAAGTCGCGGGCAAAAGCTAGTTACTAATAATAATACAAAATAAAAAATAATTTATTAATTTTAATAATAGAATTGAATCGATTTATTTCGGACACAAAAATATCCATATACCTAGTGTTAGTAACAAACAAAAAATAAATTATTGCCTAGTGTTAGTAACAATCAACCTCCGCACAAACTGCTGTACAATCGGAGAGCCGAAGCTCTCGGCTACAGTTTTCAGGATGCTGTTTTGACTGCCCCTCAGTCTCCTCAGAAGCGACATCCAGCGATCTCTTATTATAATTGACCCATAGATTGCCCGTGTACAAACTTTGGCAGTAAGCCTCAAAAAGTGTTACTTTTTCTTGGTCTGCACACCGAGCAAATCTACGGGACAACATATTGCTCCGGACCGCTAGAGCACTGCGCTCCCTCTCAATGTCTACATTGTCCCTGAGGTCAGCGGCAAGACAATGCAGGTATTTAAAAGTTGACACTATTAATTGGTGACCCGTTCATGAGCAACTCCCGAGTCCCGACCTGTTCACGAGTCTCTCTCCACGGCGTTTGCCGCTTACCTCAAAGACCATGTATTCACATTTCTTAACATTATATTTTAATCCGTGTGCGGCAGCGTAGGTGTCACACGTTTTGAGCATCTCTCCGATTGCTCCCGCCGACGGACCCAGCAGCACCATGTCATCTGCATAGTTGATGTTGTTAATTCTCACCCCATCAACACTGCATTCGACACGCATGCTGCTGAGTGCGACTATCAGGTCATCCACGTAGAGTTTGAAGAGCCTGGGAGACGTCAGACCACCCTGTCTCACCCCGCACTACAACCCATACGGCTCAGAGACTGTATCATCCCATTTCACCTGATTGACTTGGTTACCATACCAATAATGGAAAAGCCCACATATTTTCGCGGGTATACCCATGTCTCCCGTGCACGGACACTCTCCCGGCACGGACCGCGGCTAAAGTTAACGGAGCAAAGATAACCCTTCAGCCAAGAGTAGTCACCCAAATGGTAAAAAAAGAATATAAACCTATCTGGGAGACACGACTAGAACGCAAATTAAATGATTTACGATCGAAGATAGCTAAAATTACCCAATTCATCAATGGCATTAGAAGTAAAAAAATTATTAAACACGTTAACAAGATAATAGAACAGTATAGAATTCACACTGTTCATGAAAAACCAAATACACAAGCAGCAGACACATTAGACACACTTAAAGAAAAACTGTCAGTCGTAACAGGCCGACTACAACGATACAAAGCATGTACCCAACGAAAACTACAAAACACTCAATTTACCCACACTGAAAAACTTTTCTACCGCAATATTAACCAAGCGACATTTAACGTTCAGGACGTTGCGTAACGTTGCGTAGCAACACAAGTGATGATGATCATAACAACCCTGACACAGAGACGTTACAAAACTTCTGGGCATGAATTTGGGAACAACCAATCGAACATAATGCCCAAGCAGACTGTATACAAACAGAACTGACAAACAGTAACACAAATATTCAGACAATGACATTTGAGAACATATTCCCATACATTTTCCATAAAGTAATTTCTCGTTTATAAACATAACTAGAAAGCACCCGGTTCAGATAACATTCATAGTTATTGAATGATTGAATGAAATGCACCGATCCCAGCGTGGTTTAAGAGGGAACAGGGCCTGCGAGGAATTTGAAAAATACGTATTTGAAGAAGCTATTGCCGTCGTCTTGCATCAAGCCTGCCTTCGCGGAGTATGATAGGGACAGCTGCAGCTCAGACCGATTATATCACAAAAAATTTACGTGTACGTTACCCCAGCAAGAAAGTGTCTCCTAGAGTTACATGAGTGGAACGTTTAATTTGTGCCTTAGCTGCTGTAAATGTGCCCCCACATAAAAAATGTGTGCCCCCTGTCGTTTTGGAAAAAAACGGAAAAAACGATTCCTGCTGGGGTAACGTTTTTCTAGCAGGAAAATTCTAAACGAATGATCGGAGAGAGAAAAATTGTGCATGGCCCAGAGAGCTTATATGTGTGCCAAAATGTGCCCTCAAAAATAAAATCTGTGCCCCTTCAGGTTTTCGAGATATTGCATTTCCTGCTGGAGTAACGTTTTGCAGAATCGTATATCTCTAAAACCATTGCATGTGCCCCTATAGAATAAACATACACGAATAGCTCTTAATGTGTGCCCCTTAGTGCCCCAATTAGATTTAAGAAAATATTTATAGTTTTCAAGTTATCGCGGTTTTATGAAAACCCGAAAAAATATCGCAGCGCCTAAATGAGACAAGGTATAAGTTCGCTGAAAACTGTATTCGGTCCTTTTTTACGCTAATAATAACCATACAAAGTTTCAAAACTGTTCATGCATGCGTTTTTGAATAATCTTGCTAAAAGTCAAAACGATGGTGTCATAACTTTGACGGCAAAATACAAGGAACCGGCTCAATCCCAGATGTGCAGGTGTAAACCAAAATCATGTGCCTTTAGTCAAAAATATATGGTGAAAATATTCAGCTTGGTATGATTCGCATTAAGTAAATATTAACAAAAAACCAAAATTTGTATGCAACGGCTGGTTATCCGACTAAATTCGAATGACTACTAAAAAGCGACGGATTCATACATATTGATGACCTGACCAGATGGACGGATGCCCTGCCCATTACGCTAGAAATGTAAGATCATTTTTAAACGATCATTATCGAGATAAATGGATCGGCCGGCAAGGTGTAGGCTGGCCTGCGCGTTCACCCGATTTTACGCCCCTTGATTACTTCCTATAGGGGACCATGAAGCAACGCGTCTACCGTACCCCCATCAATAGCGAGGCCGATTTGCGTGACCGCATAATAAACTGTGCGAATGATATTCGCAATGATCCCGAAATGATAAGGAGAGCGACACACCAAATTTTAATTCGCGCGGCTTTGTGCCTACAACAACGAGGTGGACATTTTGAGAACCTGATGCATTAAGTTTTGTGTACAATAATAAATGGTTTTAATTTAACTCTTTTGTATTCATTATCATCCCAAATAAACCATCCTTAAGAGAACAATAAATTGCACGTGCCATCTTTTAACACTTGATAGAAAATGTTATGTTTGAGTTATAAATATGCAATTTTTACCATTGGATAGCGAATACGATGAAGATTAATTTAAAGTAATAAAAAAAGGTAGGTAATGGGCGTCTTCTTGAGAATTTTTACGATTATTGTAAAAATTGATGAAAAAAAAACAGATTTTTGCTTAAAAACCAAGTTTATTTTCAATCAAGGCTAGTTTTTTTCCACAATTTTTATTTTAAAAGGACGCCTAATTACTTCCAATCATTATGGAGTTTGTTTTATCGTGATAGATTATTTAGTTTAAAAGTTACACCGTTTTGTTTACACCGGGGTCACAGTAGCGAACAAAATTTTTTAAAATTCCACAAAAAATATAAAAAAATATTTAGATTTTTTTTTATATTTTTGCCATCGATAAAATTAAGCATAGATTCCCTCATTTCAGTATGTGCACATTATAAAGACTCACACTGTATATCAACACATCGACAATAATAACATCTTAGCTGAACAACAGAAGGGATGTCGGAAGTTCAGTCAAGGCTACAAGGAACAATTCATTATAGACTCAGTAATTCTTAAAAAAGTTAAAATTAAAACAAAACCGATCTGTTTAGCATGTACATATATTGACTACAGAAAAGCCTACGACTCTGTTTCCCATACGTGGCTTATTAAAATTTTAGAGATATACAAAATACATCCAACATTAGTAACATTCCTCAAGGTCATGATGACAACGTGGAACACTGTACTTATACTTACTTCGTCTACTAAAACAGTAGATACCAGCCCAATAAAAACTTAAAGAGGTATCCTTCAGGGTCCCCTATCTAATATATTAAACGCAACTGCTTTAGGAATCGTATTAAAAATACAACTACCCAAGGACATACTGAGGTTCAAAAAATTAAATTAAATCATCTGTTGTGCATGGATGATTTTAAATTATACGCCAAAAGTGAGACTCAACTCTATGAATTAGCAAACTTGACAGTACCGAAACTTCTATTATTCACAAAATTATAATACTTACACAACGACCAACAGTTAACACCCCTAAATTTAAAAAGTACAATTGAATAGAGAAATGAGAAAGTAATCGACGACAAAATTAAGCTTTTATATTGGACCCAGAAATCTCTACACGGAAGACATCGTCAAGACTTATGCCACATAATGTCGACAAAGAAGCGTCGAACGCGTGGTTAAATCGAGGCGAACTCTTCCCGGAGACTGAAGAATTCATGCTTGCTTAACAGGACCTGGTAATTGAAACCAAAAATTACGGAAATTTTATCATAAAGAATTATAATATTGACACATGTAGGAAATGCAATAGTCCTCCAGAAACGATTCAACATATCACAGGCGCGTGCAAGTCAAAAGCCCAAACAGATTACAAACACAGACACGATCAAGTAGCCAACATCATACACCAATGATTTGCACACCAGTACAAACTTATTGATTCCGTTACACCATACTACAAATACAATCCAGAAACAGTACTGTATTAGAGAATCCCTCAACAAAACTATATTTTAACCGCGCCATTCTTATCGATCGAACAATCTATTTCAATAGACCAGATATTACACTTATAAACTAGATTAACAAAACTGGATATTTAATAGATATTGCTGTATCAAATACACATAACTTGCAGACAACAATAGCAGAGAAACTGAGCAAATACAATTAATTAAAAGATGAAGTATCCCGACTTTGGCATCTGCAAAAAGTAACAATAGTACCAATAATATTGTCTACAACAGGAGTAATACCGAAATAACTTCACTAGTCCCTTAATTCTCTTAATTTACCTCCAAATACCTACTATCTGCTGCAGAAGGCAGTGATACTAAACACATGCAGACTCGTGAGAAAGTTTCTGCAATGTGAATCAGAAAACCCTCATCAAAACATAAATACGCTAGCATCTTCTGTGCAATCTTCTGCACGTGACCGCACTTAATCCAACTGATAATCACTCGGCTTAAGCGCGTGTTATCAGCTCTTGCCAGCTAGCCGAGAATCTATACTTAAGTATATATTATTTTATTATATTATATTATTCTTCTTTATTCTTATTATAGTATATTATTATTAATTATATACATATATATATATTTTAAAGAGGAAAGTTTTTTTTGTTATTTTGTTTGTACCGAATACACTCCGAAACTACTGGATTTTAACCATTATTACATAGGTTATAATTTATTATCAAAAACAATTAGAGATCCTTAAGAAAATTGCAGTATCTAATGTAACCCAAAGTAGCAAAATTTTGCCTATAAAATTCATTACTAGTAGTTTATTCATTAATAGTTTAATTAAGGACCACGCTACCGCATTAGGTATTTCCTGTAAAGATAGCAGTGTTTGTGATAAATAAATAAATAAATAAATTATTTGGCGTGCGCTGAGAAAACTATTGATATACATAAAAATTATGTACCTACTACATGATTAAATTACTTATTATTACGTACAAAAAGTCCACGACGGAATAATAGGTACCTATGAAATTGCCGTTTTGTATGAAAAAATTTAAACGAATTTTTTTCATGTATTTTTTATTTGTATTAATCGAAGTAATAATCCATGCAATCAATGCATCTTTGCTAATGCATTATGCAGTGGCAGTTTATTGATGCCCTTCTTAAAGAAATCAGCTGGACGGTAGGCAAAAAATTCTTCAAAGGCATTTTGTACTGCCTCTCTATTTCCCGCCAAGAAGTTATCCAAATTCTGGAAAAAGTAGTAGTCTGTAGGCGCAAGGTCTGGTGAGTAGGGCGGATGATGGAGAGCTTCCAACCCCAGTTCTTGCAACTTGGAGACCGTCTGCTGTGCAGTATGAGGTCGCGCGTTGTCGTGCAGGAGCAGCGGAGACGAGCGATTGACCAATGCTGGTTGGAGATGTGCCAGCTTCTCCATCATTGTGTTCAGTTCTTCACAGTACACATCTGCAGTAATGCTCACCCCGTTTGGTAAGAAGCTGTGATGAATCACACCGGCGGCGGCGCTAGACCACCAAACAGTGACCATCACTTTTCTAGGGGTAAGTTTTCGTTTAGGGCATTGTTTAGGTGCTGAACCAGGATCCAACCAACTTGCTGAGCGCTTGCGGTTATCAAACAGAATCCATTTTTCATCGCAGGTAACAATGCGGTTCAAAATTCCTTCATTTGTGTGTCTATTGAGCAGTGCAAGGCACGTTTCGACGCGTACTTCACGCTGGCGATCATTGAGTTCGTGGGGCACCCATTTGTCAAGCTTTTTTACCTTGCCAATTTGACGCAAATGGACCAATATTGTTTTGACGCTAACGTCGAAAGCTGCTGCTAATTCAGCCGTAGATTGTGTATCATCAGCTTCCACAATCGCCTTTAATTCGTCATTGTCGACCAAAGTCTTCGGACGACCGCGAGGTTCATTTTTCAGGTCGAAATTTCCAGAACGGAAGCGAGCAAACCAAAAACAGGTGGTGCGTTGGTTTGTAGTGTTAGCTCCGTAAACGTCGCGTCGTTGATGTTGCGTGCCGCTTGTGCCGCGTTGCTGCCACGACGGTACTCATATAACATAATAATTACCCGAATTTTTAACGTATCCATGATGAAGAAAAAGATTGAAATGCGATGAAAATGTAACACTAATCAATAAACAAATGACTACTATTGGAAAAAAAACCATGTTTTTAAAATAAAATTAATTTGAAATTAGAATTCTTAACCAAACAAAAATTATTTTGATTTGAAATGGCCAGTACTGCAGAACGGCAATTTCATAGGTAAAGACCTAATATATCTAACTATCAAAGTTAAGTCAGAATAGCAGCTTTTGTGTTCTAAAATGTAATTAGATCGCCAGTAGAAACAATAGTTGGTTACATTCGTATCGTAGTATTAATTCTTATTCAAATAAAGAGTTTATATAGTAGTGTAGATATACAAGGTTATTTATGTAGCAGTAAAATACTTTTTAATTCATTCGAATCGGACATTAAATTTCGAAGTTATCACGAATGTAAAAATGCAATACGCGAACTTTTCGACGCGCCGCCACGAAGTTCCCTACTCTATAGTACGTTAAGTTAGGTTAGGTTAATTGCTACGGGGGATCCCCCACAGCGCATACTTCCACGTAGTTTCCCCCGGGCAACGCCGTGTCTGACCACCGTAACGGAGTGGCAGACCGGCGGCTAAAGTGCGCTGTGATTCGCAGACCAAACACGCGGTCGTCTGCGAATATGAAGAAAAACCAAAGTCGTGACGCCTCTGGGCGCTTTTATTCGGATCGCTCCTCACAGGGCGATTCAAACGGCCCTTCTCAGGGCCAACCCAAAGGCCCTTCTCAGGGCCAATCCAACGGCTCTTCTCAGGGCCAACCCAACGGCCCTTCTCAGGGCCAATCCAACGGCCCTTCTCAGGGTCACGCCGGCGGCGCTTTGGCGTCAGAAGCTGACCGCGCACCGTCCGCGGCCAGCTTGTTCAGCAGGCCGGACGAGTTGTCGGACGCCGACGAGTCCAATATGGACACGTCGGCGGCCGAAAACGACCGCCCCAAGCGGAAGAGGGCCGATCTGAGGCTCGGGTCCGGGGGCTCCTCGGAGTCGGTCGGGAGTAGGGCGAAGAAGAAGTCGAAGTCTAAAAAGGCTTCGACTTCTACTCCGTCTTTGGCTCACGATGTGGGCTTGGTGGACGCCGAGCGCCAGCTAAACCTGGCGAAAAGGGCGCAACTCCAGGTGGACCTGGAGGAGAGGGTCGCCGCCAAGGAGCGGCAGGCGCAAGCCGCCAGGTCGAGGGCTGGCTATGGTGCATCCAATGTACTATATGCTGACCACTCCCTGGCGGAGTTGGAGCGCATGGCACAAGAGGACAAGGAGGAGGTTTTGGAGGTCGCCTCAAAGTCCTCCAATTTGAAGGGGACCTTCCAGAAGGCCCTCAAATGCCGGGCCGCCAGCATGCACGGCATTGTCGTGGAGCTGGTGAAGCGGACGGCCACGGACGAGACGCGGCAGCTGCAGGCGAAGGTGGATCGTCTGCAGGCGGAGGTCAGCCAGCTACACCAGAAGCTGGCTGAAGTCACGGCCCGGCCTGCCCAATCTGCCCCAGATGCGGTGGTGGGAGGCTCCTCCTCCCCTGCCAGCCTTGAGGCAATAATCCGCGGGGTTGTCATGGAGGAGAGAGCCTTCATCAGAGGCTGCTTTGCGGGTATTGAGGACCGGCTCTTGCCGGAAAGGCGGCTCCGCCCGCCGCTAGCGGCGGATATGAGTCCACCGCCAGCGGAGCCAGAACCTGCACCTCTGGGAGGTCCGGCATCGAGCAAACAGCCCCACGCCCCGAAGCCCTCCAAGGCCAAAGGCAAGGGCAAGAAGACCACGGTGGCCCCTCAAACACCCACCACGAGCGCGGAGGGAGCGTCTGCATCGTCTGCCACTCCAGCAGCCCCCCGGAACTCGGAGGGGGAAGACGCTCTTCTTCCCTCCACCACCCCGTCCAACCAATCGTGGACGGAAGTGGTCAGGGGGGGAAAAGGGAAAAAGTCGACCCCCAAGTCCGCTGCGACTGCTCCTGCAGCCAAAAAGGGTCCAGCCGGCGGGAGGAAGCTGGTTCCTCCCAAAACCGCGGCCGTCGTGGTGACCATCACCCCGGAGGCCGTGGAGCGGGGCGAGACTTATGAGTCCGTCCTAAGACTGGCTCGTACCAACGCGGATCCTTCCCGGCTGGGGATCGGCAACATCACGTGCCGCCGAACCCTAGCCGGGGCTCGAATTTTCGAGTTCTCGGGGGAGCAGCGCGGCGCAAACGCGGACCTCTTCGCAAAAATGTTGCAAGAGGTCATCGCGGATGCGGCAACGGTCGTCAGACCTGTAAAGATCGCAGCCTTGGAGGTGGCCGATCTGGATGATTCGGTCACCAAAGAGGACGTGGTGGCGGCCGTTGCGGTGGCTGGAGGCTGCGATGCTGGCGCGGTGAAGGGTGGAGCCATCAGGCTCGGCCGCCGTGGCATGGGCACCATCCGCATCGAGTGCCCAGTCGCTGCGGCGGGGGCCGTCCTTACTGCGACCAAAGGACGGCTGCTTGTGGGCTTCAGCTCGGCTGTGGTTCGGCCACTTGAAGACCAGCCTATGCGTTGCTTCAAGTGCTTCGCGTTCGGCCACACCCGAACCACGTGTCCCTCCAAGTACGACTGGGGAGACTGCTGCTTCCGATGCGGGCAGGAGGGACACAGGAGTGCCACTTGCCACGCCGCCACGCTTCGCTGCGCGGCGTGTGCCGCCAGTGGCCGCCCCGCGGACCACAAGATGACGGGCAGGAGCTGCAAGCCACCCGCGAGGAAGGGCATAGTGCCGGCGCAGGTTCGCCCTGTTGCCACCACCGCCACCACTGCCGTCGTCACCGCTGTAGCTCCAGCGGCGGTAGCTGAGGAGGGGTGTGCGATGTTGGAGTAATGGTTTCCGACTATCGCATCCTCCAGGCGAACATCAACCACTGCAGAGCGGCCCAGGACCTGGTGGTACAGGTCATGGCCGAGTGGTTGGTGAACGTAGCGGTGGTCGCCGAGCCCTACTCAATCCCCGGCAGCTGGCTGGGTGACGAGGATGGCTTGGTGGCACTAGCGGCGCGGTCTTCCACAGACTCCCCTCCCCTCTCGCTATTAGAGAAAGGACCGGGATATGTGGCCGCCGCGTGGGGAGAATTAGCCCTTGTGGGCGTCTATTTCTCCCCAAACCGCCCCCTACAGGACTTCGAGAACTATCTCGGAGTCCTGGCCGCCGTGGTCGGCAGGGCGGCGCCGCGTCAGGTCTCCGTATTGGGAGACCTGAATGCCAAGTCGGTGACCTGGGGCAACCGGGCCACCGACGCACGCGGGCGGGCAGTGGAGATGTGGGCAGCCTCCTCTGGACTCTCCCTCTTGAACAGAGGCAGCGTCCAGACATGCGTGCGGCGGCAGGGTGGCTCAATAGTTGACGTCACTTTCGCCACCCCTGCGTTGGCCGCGCGCGTGTTGAACTGGCGGGTGGACCTGGTGGAGACTATGTCGGACCACCGCTACGTACGGTTCGACATCTCCACCGGTAGCCCCGGAGAGACGCGGCCCCTCTCGGTGCGATCACCGTTCCCGCGGTGGGCTCTCAACCGCCTGGACAGGGAGGCAGCGGGGGAGGCGGCGTTCATCCGGGACTGGTTTTCACCACCTTCCGCCGGCCTGGATGTAGACACCGTGGCGGGGCACCTGAGGGAGTCTCTGACTGAGGTATGCAACTCTAGCATGCCTCGGTCTTGCCGACCGCCACCCAAACGCGCCGTGTACTGGTGGTCGGCGGAGCTGGCGGGGCTTCGAGCAGCGTGTGTGGAGGCAAGGAGGGCCTACACGCGAAGCCGGCGGCGGCGTCGACGAGACCACGCCGACGAGGACCACCTCTATGAGGTTTACATAGAGGCAAAAGCGGTCCTCGATAGGGCCATCGTCGCCGCCAGAGACTCGGCGAGAGCGGAGATGTTGGAGGGTCTCGACAACGACCCATACGGGAGACCGTATAAGGCGGCGCGCAACAAACTGCGCCCCTTTGGTCCCCCAGTGGCCGAGACCCTGGAGCCCTCATTACTGGATGGGGTGGTTCAGTCCCTGTTCCCGTGCAGGGACAACTTCACCCCACCAGTGATGGACCCACCGCTGGGTATAGCTCCGCCAGCTGAGGAAGTAGAGGAGGCCCCTCCTGTCACGGAGTCGGAACTTGGCGCGGCGATTCTCCATATCCGCGCCAAGAAGACAGCTCCGGGCCCCGACGGTGTTCCGGCAAGAGTGGTGGCGATCGCTGCCACTCAAATGGAGGAGAGGTTTCGGGACCTCTTCAGCGCATGTCTTGCGTCTGGGAGGTTCCCGAAACCGTGGAAGGAGGGGCAGTTGTGCCTCCTTCGCAAAGAGGGCCGCCCAGCAGACTCCCCCTCGGCATACCGGCCCATCGTTCTGCTCGATAAGGTCGGAAAAATGTTCGAGGGGATAATCGCTGCCCGCCTAAAAAGCCATTTGCGGTGTATCGGGCCGGACTTGTCGGACGCTCAGTTCGGTTTTCGGGCTGAGCGTTCCACGGTGGACGCGCTGGCCCGCCTTAAGGGCCAGGTGAAGGGGGCGATGGAGGTGGGGGACAGAGTGTTGGCCGTGTCATTCGACATAGCCAATGCCTTCAACTCCGTTCCCCACTCCACTATCCTAGAGGCGCTCCGATTCCACGGAGTGCCTCGATACATGCGCGATCTACTGGCCAGCTACCTGGAGGATCGGGCGATCGTCCTGGTAAATAGGACTGGCCAAGTCCGGCGATACGCCGTTGAGGCCGGCGTGCCGCAGGGGTCAGTCATAGGACCTCTCCTCTGGAACATCGCCTATGATTGGCTCTTGCGGGGAACTCTCCTCCGAGGCACGAGTGTCATCTGCTATGCGGATGACACTCTCCTCACCGCCCGGGGGGGGAGTTTCAGGGAGGCGGCCAACTTGGCCTCGGCGGGCGGATCCTTGGTCGCGGGGAGGATCCGCCGCCTAGGTTTAACGGTGGCGCTGCACAAGACCGAGGCTGTGTTCTTCCACGGACCTCGGCAGCGCCCCCCACCTGACGCCCACATCTTCGTGGAGGGTGTCAGAATTGAGGTGAAGGCCCAGATGAAATATCTGGGCCTTGTACTCGACAGCAGGTGGCGCTTCGGTCCGCATTTTAGCGGGCTGTCGTCGCGCCTGCTGAAGGCCGCAGGTACGCTCTCGTGGCTGCTTCCCAACTTGGGGAGGCCCAGCGCGCGATGCCGGCAACTTTACGCCGGCATCTTGAGGAGTATGGCCCTTTACGGGGCTCCTATCTGGGAGGACTCCCTCCAGAGGAGGGAGAACGCCACCGCCTTGCGGGCGCCCCAAAGGGCCATAGCCCAGCGGGTGGCGCGGGCCTACCGCACGGTGGGCTTCGCGGCAGCATGTGCTCTGGCCAGCACCCCTCCTTGGGAACTCGAGGCGTGGGTGCTCGCCAGAGTGTATGAATGGACGGCGGGGCGGAGGGCGAGAGGAGAACGCCCAGGTCCGGAAGAGCGGGAGGCCGTCCGGCGGGAGGCGAGGGACGCCATCGTCGTCCATTGGACGGGGGAACTCGCCACCGCAGCCTTCGGCCGCCGAACCCTCGACGCGATCGGGCCTGTCCTGCGAGACTGGCTCGAGCGGTCGCACGGGTTCCTCTCCTTCCGTCTGGTGCAGGTGCTGTCCGGACACGGTTGCTTCGGATCGTACCTGCACCGAATCGGACGGGAGGAGACACCGTCGTGCCACGACTGTGGTGCGGTGGAGGACACGGCGCAGCACACCCTCGAGGTGTGCCCGTCGTGGACCGAGACGCGCCAAGGTCTTATCGCGGTGATAGGACCGGACCTCTCACTCCCCGGCTTGGTTAACGCCATGCTGGGGAATGAAAGGTCCTGGGCGGCAGTCGCCTCCTTCTGCGAACATGTCATGTCCCAGAAGGAGTCGGCAGAGCGCGCGCGGGAGGACGATCCTCACGCGGCGCCGCTCCGAAGGCGGAGGAGGGGTCGAAGAAGACGTCAATTTGATAATCATTCCGACTCCTCCCAGGTGGAGGCCAGCAGGCAACGGATGCGGGGGCACCCTTGCCTGTATTGCACAGGCCTCCACCAGTGTCGGACGGGAATGGCCAGGTGTTCCCGGCCATTCCCGTAGCCCCCCAACCTAGGGGGCATGCGGGGCCCGCCAGCTAGGCGGGCATGCGCCGGAAGGGTTGTGGATGTAAAGGCTGAGCCGGTTTCCCATGGCCCTCCCATCACGGCGATGTGGGAACACCGCTGAGTTTTAGTGGGTATACTGTCATTCTGACAGGAGTCCCACATACCCCGTCTCGTCCCCCACGAGCGGCAATGCATAAAGCATTTCTCAGCGACAAAAAAAAAAAAAAAAAAAAAAGGTTAATTGCTACGAGGTGTGGGTACGAGCCTGATGCCGCAAATATAGTTTTTAGAATTTTTGCCTATGTGTCTAGATGTATGTTCCGGATTGGCGCAAAAACGACTGAACGGATTTGGATGAAAGGACCATGCGTCATTTTGGACTCAACTCTCAATTGTGATGAAACTTATGCCATGTGCGCTTTTGGGGTTTTATTTAATTTATACTATGGCAGCTAAGTCGAAATCGAGCGCGAATATGGTGTTTTGGAACATTAAAAAAGGTTAGGTTAGGGTACGGTAGGTAGGTATCTACGTGGGGATCGTGCGATCGATGGCCCTGTATGGGGCCCCAATCAGGGCGGCTGACCTGACGGCCGGCAGCATTGCTGTCCCGCCGTCAGGGTGTCAGGGGGTATCGCACGATCTCCTACGAGGCGGCTTGTGTACTAGCCGGATCCCCGCCCTGGGACCTCGAGGCGAAGACTCACGTCACTGTATCGGTGGCGCGAGGCGAGTGGCTGACGCAGTGACATTTTGAGCTGCGTCGGTCACAGCTTCGCGCAGCCCTGGTGGTGGAATGGCGGGACAGGCTTTCACGCCCTACCGCCGGCCCCGTCACCATCGGGGCGGTCCGGCCAGTACTCGAGCGCTGGCTCGGGAGGAAGCACGGCTCCCTGTCGTTTCGGGTGACGCAGGTGATCTCGGGACATGGTTGCTTCGGGAAGTACCACTATTCATGTGCTTTCATGGCACCAGCTACCTACCTAAGATTGTCTAATAAACAATCGAATGCAATCTATTCTATTATTCAATCTATTCTTCGACTGACAAAAATACTTGTTTTTATTTCCGAGAAATAGGTATAGTAATTTGACGTTGGTTACGGTGAAGTAAAGAGTTACTTAATGTCAAAAAACTCAATTTACATACCTTTTCGAACACAGTTTCCAAATTCCCATTTCGATGATACAAATAACACTATAAGCACTTACAAAAGCGCGGAATAACATCGCCGCAAAAACTATCACATCATTTTAAACAATAAAACTAATTCATTACTTTAGAATTCACGCGTCTTGCAACGACATACTTGCTTTACTCCTACTATTCATAATCAAACACACGATTCGTTCCATTCATAAAAAAATCAAAAGCCGGGCTTAAAAATTTATTTATTTATTTATTTATAATAACTTAAAGTATCATTACAGGGTTAACCCTAATGCGACACTTAAGACCTTAATTAATAACCTAAACTATACACTAACAAGAACAAAAATTTCATTACACAACATTATTAAATTACTACAAACATAAATATTTCTTACATACCTAAACTAAACAATCATAAACACTAGCTGTGATACTAGTCTACTACTTTAACAATTGTAGCATAAAATAAATAGTAAGACTCTTGCGAATTCACTCAAAGTACATGTAAAGACGTCAATCCGAGTTTGTAGGACATTTATATTACGGATGGCTCTGGTAAGGGGTGCCTTGGCCAGAAGGTTGGTTCTGGCTGTAGGTACCAGTAGCAATGGCGGACTGCGCCGCCTCCACACGTAGCGGTCCGGCACACACAGACTCAAACGCTGCAATACGCCCGGGTTACTCTCCAATCCGCGAAGGACCTTCACCAAGTAGGCGACCAGCGCAAACTCCCGTCGGACACGCAGTTGGTTATAGCCAACCATGCCCAGGACAAACAGAGTGGGATACATCAGTGGGTAAAACGGGTATACCCCGTATAATTTCTTGTACAAATGGCGCGTGAATTTGTTCTGAACGCGCTCCAACATCCCAGAGTACTTGGCTTCATGTGGATCCCATATGACCGCACTATGTTCCAGATGACTCCTGACTAGTGCGTCATACAGGACCCTAACTGCTGTGATGTTTGTGAAGCTTTGTGTCTGTCTCAGAACAAATCCTAAGTTTCTATACGCCTTCTTACAGATCTTAGTTACATGCTCACGGAATGATAGATCGGGAGTCATGGAAACACCCAAGTCCCGCACCTCCGTAACTCGTTCCAGTGGCACCGCGTCCACCACGTACTCAAAGTAGAGGTGCACGAGCACGGGTGAAACTCATCAACGAGCACTTGGATACGTTGAAGTACAGTTTGTTTTCATGACTCCATTGTACTATACGATCTATGTCTTCCTGTAGGCGCCTGCAATCAGACTCGGACCTAATCTCAAGCAGCAACTTGAGGTCATATGCAAATAATAAACATGAGCCATGTCTTACGACTTCCGGTAAATTGTTTATCATTATTATGAATTCGAGAGGCCCCAAATTGCTGCCCTGACTCACACCAGACCAAGTGTAATATGAGTCAGACTCACATCCGTTGCAGTCCACATACTGCTGTCTGTCTCGCATGTAACTGGCGAAAAACTGCAGTAGATGCTGGGTACACCCGACCTCTGCTAGCTTCCGCAGCAAGATGTCATTGTCGACGGTGTCAAAAGCTTTTCTGAAGTCAAAATAGGCTACGTCCAACTGCACCCCAGCATCTACCACCGGCACCACTCGTCCCATGAAATCAAGGAGATTGGTAGCAGTGCTACGCCCCGGCCGGAATCCGTGCTGCGCATCCGATAACTGTCCGCGCACTTGCCCTTGCATACTACGCTGAATGGCAGACTCGAACACCTTTGCCGGCGTCGACAACACCGCTACCGGCCTATACCCACTGATGTCAGTTCCCGTCCTGCCTTTGGGCACTGGAATGACTCGCGTAGTCTTCCACCGTGCTGGGAACTTCGCGGAATGAAGAGAGGCGTTAAATATATATAGTAATGGTTCCGCGAGTACCCTACCACAATCTTTAAAAAGAAAAGCTGGTATACTACATAATGGATAACTTGCTTCTCCGACCACGCATAAATGGTTACACACTCATTGACTTTATGAAGCCACATAGTCATTGTCTGTTCCCGTTTACTTGGATCAAACTCGGGAACTGTGTTATTAAGGGAACCTAACTTATCTGAATTATTATTACACATAGACTTTAAAACATTGACAAGATCCGAAAAAGTAGATAATCCTAAAGAAGTTGACTTTCGTCTTATCTTAAATTTCGGATTGCACGTCTCTCACCACGCCAGCTCGCGGCTGCCTCACTGGGCTTCGCGAACGGCAGCATGCACGGCCAGGTGAGAGATGCCCTGATGCCCGGCAGTCCACACGGCTCAATGCTTGGCGGTCTGCGCGGCTCGATGCTCGGCGGTCCGCGCGGCTCGATGCTCGGTGGTCCGCGCGGCTCGATGCCCAGCGTTTCGCGTGGCTCGATGTCCAGCGGTCCGCGCGGCTCGATGCCCAGCGGTCCGCGTGGCTCGATGCCCGACGGTCCGCGTGGCTCGATGCCCGGCGGTCCGCGTGGCTTGATGCCGGGCGGTCCGCGTGGCTCGATGCCGGACAATCCGCGCGGCTCGATACCCGGCGGTCCGCGCGGCTCGTTGCTCGGAGGTCCGCGCGGCTCGTTGCTCGGAGGTCTGGGCTGCGGCTTCTCTGCTCGCTTCGCTGTCGGGCCTCCGAGTTGCGCGGTCGTTGACTCAGCCGGTTGCGTGAGCGGGGACTATCCCGCCTTCGAGGCTGCACCGGTTGATCTGGTGAGCAGCGACTCAGGCGCCCTCTTGATTGACGGCTCGGTCGGCTACGTGACCGACTAAAGTCCCGGCTGCAGGCTTGACGCCTTGCGGGACTGCGTGACCGACGGTTAGCAGTAGGTGACCCTGTCGGATCTGTCGGGGTGTAGACAACACGTTCTCGTCTGTCCCCCTCCATAGGATAACCCTGGAATATAAATTGTATCCCAAAGATAAACATTCTAAAACCAAAGAATTAGCACAACAAAATATTACATAAGCACGTCAATGTCATGTACGTAAAATTCGCAGAAATGTTTAATTGGTTTTTATAAAGCTACTAAGTTAAGTACATCTATCAGTCTTTAGAAAACCAACATTGGCTCGAACGATTAAAGCGTCATAATAATCGTAATGACTTAGTATATTGTAAATGTAAGGTCAAACAAAGTACCACTAATACTAAAACATCCACCACCTGTTAGTAAAACTCGTGGAGGTACAGTATAAACTATTGTGACAGTAGTTGAAAAAAATAAAATAAACCACTTCGTATTAAAAGAAATCAAATTTGTATAGGTTTATATGAGTAATAATCGGTTGAAGGAGACAGAAATGTAATAACATACTTAGGCAGCGTTTCGTTACAACTATTCAAATTGTTTTTACTTGAAATAGGAATATTAATAACATATAATAGCCAAGAACCAAAACAGTTGTAAACGTAACCACTATTTGGTTTTCTTTTTAAAACAAATATTTTTTCTTTTAAAAAGAAAACCACCTAACAAATCAAGAGCACAAAAGCAAAATATCAATAGTTTTATACACCCGCAGGTAACTCATTAAGGGTAGAAAACATTTATTTAACTGGCCAAAACAGGAATCTTTATCCCACTTCTGAGATGTGGACTCTGTACTCTTGCAGAGAATTTAGTAACAATATTTAAATATGAAAACTAACTGTTATTGAGGTTCATGGCTTTTGAAAATAAGGTTTTAGAAATAATAGACACTTGTTCATGTACTTACTTATTGTATTTTTCCAGCAGACAAAATCAAATAAAATTCACAATCACCACTAGATATCTGTAAAAGCACAACTCGAGCTTTAGTACTCGTATCACGACGTCTAATGCACGACTGAGCTCGCAGGACTCGCACGACAATCAAAGTGGCGTTCTACCCAAAGACCGGTAATGCGCTCTGATTGGTTAGTCGTGCCATCTACGAACTCAGTCGGTACTACAATAGTCAAATCTATACTTTTAATATTAAAATAGATTTAATTGAACATAGCTAATTGAATAAAATGCGATATAATTTACTATTGATAACAATATGCACACATAAGAAGTAATAACAATAAAAAATACCTACCTATATTGTGCAGAGGTTGTTGAGTCATGTTGTGAGACGATGTGTGACTGAGTGTTTATCTTGTGTGAAGTGTTAGCAGTGTGTAGTACCAGTAGTATCACATTGTGTGGCGCAGGTGTGGTGGAGCAGCCGGTGCGCGCGCTGCAGCTGGCGGCGGCCGTGGACGCGGCGCTAAACGCGTCGGGCAGTGCCGTGGTGGCGCCGCTCGAGCCCGACGAGCCGCTGGCACCGCCCGCCGCCGTCTGCGCGCAGGTACCCGCCGTCCTATTGCCCACTGCCCGGCACCAGACAATGCATACTGTAGCGTGGGGTGTGGGTGCTAGCGCTGCATTTATTTTTTCAATGTCGCAGCAGCTGAAATGAGAGTCTTGTTGATCTCTAGCAGGTCTTTGTTTGTTCTTTTTAGGGTTTCGTACCCAAACCGTAAAATGTGGCCAGATAATATAGAATATAGGCTGCTTTTTCTCATGGCAAAGGTTTAAAAGAAAACTGTTTTTTTTCACACTTTGCGGCTTATTTTTATTGTTCGTTTGAGGCTGCGACCAGCGCGGACGCGGGCGCGGCGGTGGCGGCGCTAGGCGGCGGCGAAGCGCGCGCTGCACGGCTCGCAGCGGCGGGCGCGGCGCGCGCCGCTCTGCCGCTGCTGCTGGTGGACCACGCGCCTGCCGACGCCACCTGGGAGGCTCTCGAGCTCTACCCACATCCACAAGTGCTGGCGCAGGTCTGCATCCTCATTGTCTCTTTATAGTTCGACTTAGTTAGTTTTTGACTTGATATTGCAATTTTTGTTGTTAAAAGACCTGTCGAACATTTATTAAAATAAATAAATAATTATTTGCTGAACCGTGACCTGGTTTTACCAAATAGCCGGTACTAAAGCAAACTGTGTCATACGTAATCATAACATGTGTAAATCGTTTCTGTGAAAATGTGTTTATGTGATTAACAAGTAAATAACTTGTATCACAATGGCAACCAGTCCCTTTAGCAGGGGTGGCAGATGTGCTCGGAGCCCACCTCCTACACCTGTGCCCGCACCAGCACCTGCACCTGCACCTGTACCCGAGCCCGCACCTCACCCTCAACCACCCAGCCAAAGAGAAGATGTCATGATGGAAGTGATACCTACGCCGGAAATCCAGAACTGGATGTCGTCCATTGAGCAGTGCCTAAATGAAGTGTGCTCTATTGTAACAGAGGGCAAATTAAACATGGAGCAAAAACTGCGTATAAGTGCCCTATGCCGAAAAGTTAATCACGGTACATCGCAGATGGCCGTTCAGTATCAGTCCCTTAAGATGAGAGCCGTCCGGGCCCACTCCACCGTCCAAACACTCGAAGACCAAATTGATTTGTCGCAGCAACTGCAAGACCTTAAGCTGTCAATCGGAGCTTCAATGAAACCAGTAACGGGAACTTCTTTTGCTGAGATGGTTAAAAAAGGTACCAACAATTTTATACAGCCGATAAATTTAAGCTCAGTGGCCATATACCCTAACGACAAACTGAAGTTGAGTGAGGAGACATAAACACTTGTCCAAAAAATTATGTGCCCCGAGCAAATGAAACTTCAGGTAAGAGGACTACGTAAGACGAAAAATGGCGGTGTCATTATCAGCACTGAAACAAAGGAAGATATTGAGAAAGTGAAAAAATCGATGCAGTTATCAAATTCAGGCCTAACAGTAGACGAACCCCCAAAAAGGAAGCCTAGAATAGTAGTTATCGGAGTGCCCTCATCCATGCAAGAGAAGGAAGTTTTTACTTGTTTATTCCACCAGAATCTAGCAGAGACCCTTCAGGATTGCAGCCTCGAGACCTTTTTATCCTCCATTAAATTAAGCCATAAGTCAGGTAAGAAGGACGCTGAAACCTGTAATTATATAATATATAAGTATCTCCAGACATACGTAAAGCCCTGATATCAAAAGCCAGAGTATTTGTAAATTGGTCGTCATGCCCTGTGAGAGACTTTACCCTAGTCACACGCTGTTATAAGTGCCAGCAGTACGGACATGTGGCCAAGTCATGTCGTGAAACCGCCATTACCTGTGGCCACTGTGGTGATCTGGGTCACTCCATTAAAAAATGCACAAAGAACGCCGAGGAACCAAAATGTGCTACTTGCTTGCACTTCAAAAAGCCGAGCAATCACAAGACAAATGCATCTGACTGCCCTGCGAAAATAATGGCTGAAAAAAGGTACATCAATTCTGTTGATTATGGAGGCGCCTAAGAGCGCCGTTAATTACGTTTTTTTTTCTAGAATAAAATAGAATAGATTTATTTGCAAGAAGCATGGTACAGAAAGATCTTAAAGCTAAACAGTGAACTTCACAATTCGCCAAATATAAATGGCATGCAAAAATTTATCATGAGGCGGGTACATACTAATAAAATACCAATTACATGCGCAGGATAATTAAACAATTCAATGTCAAAAACACAAGAAATACAAACCGATATACCAGTAGAAAAATTAATATTAACATAGTAGTCAAGTTATTATGAAAGTCAAGTTTACAAAGTATACAACAAAAATGTCTATATTTCATTATTCAATGTCAAAATTATAGTAGATTCCAATGGCACCTTAAGAAGTCATTCAAGTTGTAAAAACTCTGTTCTATTAGCCACCTATATAGTTTAGTTTTAAACCGATTCAAAGGCAGCTCTCTGATACATTTTGGAATTTTGTTAAATATTTTTACGGTCATTATAGAGCAGTTCTTTTTACAGTAGGCTGTCTTACACGGTGGCATCACTAGAAGAGTGGGGTCCCTTTTTTTTACAATCGAGTTTAATTTATCGGACATTTGTGGGAAGAGCCTACGCTGTTCTTTGACAAATATACCAGCTTGCAGGATGTATAGACCAGTTAAAGTGAGTAACTTAAGTTTTTTGAATAGTGGTCTACATGATACTAGGGGTCCCACTCCACATATTGCTCTTATGCATTTTTTTTGAATAATGAACGCTCGTTTAATATCAGTTGAATTTCCCCACAAAAGAAGTCCATACCTTAAAGAGGAGGCAACAAAGCCATGATACGCTAACAATGCAGTTTTCTGTGATGAAGTCAGTTTTAACCTTTTTAATGCAAATACAAATTTGTTTATTTTTTTACATATATGGTTAATATGTGCCTTCCAGTTACAATGGTTGTCCAATACAATGCCGAGAAACTTCATTTCATTAACTAGTTCAATATTATGCCCCGGCATGTTAAACTTGAAACACCCTGGCTTGTTTTTGAATTATTATAGTTTGAAAAGTTCATGTATTTCGTTTTGGAGAGGTTGACGCATAATTTATTGCTATCCAACCAATTCAGTACAGATTCCACCGCAGGCTTTAACTCTTCGGACGTCAGGCCTCTGTACCGCACATGTGCCACAAACGTCGGCACATTTGGAAGTACTTGTTAAGTTAGTTAAGAAGTACTTGTTAAGTTAGTTAAGTTGTTATTATCCAAAGGTGTAACGCTGACATTTCGAGCCATTAAATCTTATTATCCATTGGTGTTACGACGACGCTTGAGAGGTTAACCGAGCCTCTTGAGTGATTGCATTGGAATTGTGTTTCACAACAAGGGATATATCATCAGCAAACAGTACGCATTGATGATTGGAAGCTTTAGGCAGGTCATTTATGAATAGCAGAAAGAGTAAAGGTCCTAGAATGCTGCCTTGAGGTACCCCGGTTTTATTGGGTTGAAACTCTGACCTATACGCACTTAACTTGAAGTCTTTATCAATTCTTTTAATCTCTACACATTGTTTCCGTCCTATCAGGTAGCTTTTTAGCCAGTCTAATGCAGGTCCTCTAATGCCATACAGTTCACATTTATTTATTAGAATGTTAACAAAATCGAAAGCACGGGTCATGTCAAAGAATATGACTGAAACAGGGATTCGTTTATCGATAGTCTGCGTTATGTTCTTGATTAAGTTAGCCCTTGTTATTGTTTTTATAATTATGATTAATAATTTAATTAATGACATCGATAATTTCTCTGTATCTGAATCCCACATTTGTGACGTTGAACACTGTAAACAAAATCTCTCCTCCCACCTATAGTATCTACATACTACAGACACTATATCATATACTTACACTATGCATTCATTAATATTATGTATTATACTCGTTTATTGATTTTGCATTATTATTTTGCGAATCGTTCTAAAACGATTAGTTTTCTTTAATTTTCATATTTTTCAATGTTATGACACTTACGTCAGGCTGTCAAGCTGTCATTATTTTTTCTTCTAATTTTCTCTCTAGTTTTCTTACTGGCTTAGTCCATGAAGGTTACTTTTGATTTATATAATTTAAATTATTTTTATCAATATGTTTAGCTCAAATATGGTATTTTATAGGCAATTATAATTGTTTACTGTAAAATATTTGTATCCTAACTTACATTTTATAATAATAATTGAAACGCTCTCAGAATTCATCAAAGAGGTTTTTTTTGGTACGAATATGTCTGGCCCTTTTCGATCTCTGAATTTGAAATTCTGTAAAGAACAAGAAAAAGATGATTTGAAAAATAAACCTCAGAGGGACTACGGACCCATTCGGGAGAGCTGATCTGGAAGCGCTCAAGGAAACATCTCCTCAAGAAAAGTCTTGCAAATTGGTCTACATACATTTCACCCTGAAATCATACTCTGTCTTCACGGTACTACGTTTCTTGCCAGGAGGACCTTCCACTTCTAAGTCCTGTCTGGACTGTCTGAGAGACTGGAAGCGGATCTTCAGGCCTCAGAGCTAACGAGGCCTGACGTCTTCTACATTGCCTGTGAATCAATCAAGATATCTGGGAAACGAATCTGGATGTTTCAGAACTGACGGACGTCTCGAACCTGAAAGCCGTAACATACTTCCTTTGTAAATATTTTCTTTTCTGAGAGCGCTAGGTAGGATAGGTTCTTTTTTAATTATTTTTCTGTGTTATTTTTTTAATTTTATCTCAAATTATATATTTTTAACTTGTCTGCTTTCCTTTTTATTTTAATAAATAGTAGATACGTTACACACCCTAGTCCACTAACCACACTAAACCAAAATATTCGCAGTATCTTTAAAAATTTCGACAATTTTAGCATTTTTCTACAACGTCTAGACATAAACTGTGACGTTATTGTATTAACCGAATGTTGGCTTTCCAAACAATATAATATACCACTAATACCGGGATATAATATGTATAAAAGTAAAATAAACTACAATCAGAACGATGGGGTGATAGTTTATGCAAAAAATCATTTCAATGTGTCTGTCGAGGAACCAAATATGCACGACTGTTACATATTGTTAATTACCTACAATTGGGTTAGAATTAGCGATACTTGCCTTATATCTTTTAGAAACATAAACAATTTCACTGACTCCCTAAATAACACCTTGCAGAACCTGTCGTCTTTCAAAAATACTGTTTTAATTGGAGATATTAATATCAATATTCTTCCAGAAAGTGCTGACGCATCCGATGAGGAATACCTTAACGTATGCGCCTTCCATGGTTTGCTTCCTGCTCACACGTTTCCTACACATCAAAGAGGCTCCTGTTTGGACCATATTATGCTCAAGTCAAACTTCCCTGCACTTGCCCTTGTAATTAATTCTACAATAATCGATCACAATGCTACCCTACTCATTTTAAATTGTAAATTACCTAAAGTAATCAATCGCACAATTTTTAGGTTAATTGTAAGTAAACTTGAAAATGACTTACGCAATATCGACTTTGACCCAGTCTACGATTCCGCTGATCCGCAGTTTTGTATGTTGTACCTAATCAAAAATGTACAACATGCAATTCAGAAAAACACGGTGTTATCTCGGCGAAATAACAAAAACTACAACATAAAACCATGGATCACGCCAGGACTCATTCGCTGTATGAAAAATAGAGATAAACTGCATATAAAAGCTAAATCTAATCCAGATAATTTAATTTTGCAACTGTCGTATATACGATATAGTAACTTCTGTAATAATCTTCAAAAAAAAGTAAAAAGCAACTACGATAAAATTGCACTAGAAATAGCTGGTACAAATAGTAAAAAACGATGGAATTTTATTAAAAATGTAACCTATACCTCTAAAGAAAATCAGTCATCAGGTTTATTACAAGCACACTCATCAAAATTAGCATCTGCCAACAGTGCGAATAGTTTCTTAATGTTGGTAAATGTCTGGCTGAAAATGTTCAGGGCCATTCACAATATCTAACAAGCACACCATTTACAAGTAACACTATTTCATCATCCTTTGTGTTGCATGACACTGTCGAGACTGAGGTAGAAACGATAATTATGAGTTTGAAGGACGACTGTGCAGTTGGCTGGGATAACATATCAAATAAAATTATTGAACAGTTCAGGCACATTTTGGGACCGCCACTAGCTTATATTTTCCAAAAATGTTTATCTACAGGTATTTTTCCCGAGCGCCTAAAAAAAGCTGTTGTTGTCCCCGTTTACAAATCAGACAGTAAAGATCAAGTGACAAATTATAGACCTATTTCTTTACTGCCTACTATTTCTAAAATATTAAAAAAATATATAAATAAAAGGCTCTACAAATACTTGGAGGATAAATCAATTTTATCTAAACGGCAGTTTGGATTTAGGCCTAAAATGACGATGCCGTGCACCATCTGACTGACTATCTAGCACAAGAACTTGATAATGGTAACCACACAGTAGGAATCTTCCTGGACCTCGCCAAAGCTTTTGATACGGTTTCTGTTCGGATTCTGTTGCGCAAGCTTGAAGCCATAGGTATCAGAGGCACCCAGCTGAAACTATTTAAGAGCTATTTAGAAGACCGCACCCAATGTGTACAGATTGGTAATGTTCTCAGCGATAGTAAAAAAAACACGTCCTTCGGAGTTCCCCAAGAAAGTATTTTAGGGCCTACACTATTTTTAATATACATAAACGATCTTTGTAACCTAAATCTAGATCACGGCCAAATTGTTTCTTATGCTGACGACACTGCCCTTCTATTTCCGACTGACTCAGAAAAAAATGTCTACGAGTTTGCGCAACATGGGTTCAATATTGTTAATAAATGGCTTCAACATAATTTACTAACACTAAATGCAGACAAGACAAATTATATTAAGTTTTCAATGCGCAAGCAAACGTCAACAAGCACTGTCTCGACATTATATGCTCATCATTGCACAATTCCTACGGATAACCAATGTGTTTGTCCCAAAATTAAAATGGCAAATATTTACAACAAAATACCTTGGTGTTATAATAGACGAAACACTTTCGTTCAAACAACATATTCAAGCTTTAAATAATAGAATTCGCAAATTAATATTTGTTTAAAAAAAAATTAAGATATATTGCTGACCCAAAACTAGTTAGACAAGTTTACTTTGCACTGTGTCAATCAATATTAACTTATTGTATTACCACATGGGGTGGAGTGGGTAAAACAATGTTACTAACCATCGAGAGAGCTCACGGGCGATTCTCAAAGTCTCTACTTTCCACCCTTTTCTTTTTCCTACTAACCTCCTGTATAAATCTTGTGAAGTATTAACAGTTCGTCAGCTATTTATAATGGGTATTGTATTAAAACAACACACAGCGCTACCCTACAGCACTGCATATACAAATAAAAGACGTAGAGATATAGTTTGTCCACAAAATACAACAAAACATGCTTTTGTATCCAAATTTTATCTATACCTCGGTCCTCTTCTCTATATAGACAAACTCGAAAGCAAACATTTGTTCCCTGAACTACATAAAATTGTAAGAGAATTCTCAAGGATGCTCTCCAAAGTATGTCTTACGAAGATACAGAGAATTTACTAGCTGTGCTACAGTGAATATATATGTAAAAATTTCACCTACGTTCAGTATTTATCAATTTTAGAAGCTAAGAGTTAAGCTACTCAACATATAATTAGTGATCTATTGTCAACCTTTTGTTATTTATTTATTTTATAAGTCTATTTAAGCTCTTCCCGCCTGAAACACAGGATTACCTAGTTCAGGCACGTAAGTCCTAGGAATATAATTTACATTTAAGCAAAACTGTAAAAAATGTATGCCTTGTAATTTTTTGAATAAATATTATTATTATGTCTTTGACATTTCTCGGGACCCGGGTCCCGGACCTTTGGAAGGCGTACGAGGGGCCGAAGCCAACTCGCAGAGGCCCGTTAGACGTGTTTAATGAAACGAGGCACCAACCGACGATTATCCCTGTACGCACTATGCTAGTGTACCCAAGGACAACCCCCGGTTGGTGCAGGACTATTGCAAGATATAGAAACAAAGATATTTTATTATGGGTTTGGGTGGCTAAGTGAACTGGTTATCTAGAACTATGGAAAGACTATGGTCCCTGCCTGACCAATATTTTATATAAAATAAAAATAAATAAAAATGGCAGGGGGTGACTTGCACACTCAATAATGGGCCCCCGAAAACGGCCGCTAGCACAAAGTGTCGTAGCGACAAGGAGGCAACATATCCTGAGGTGCTTATAAGGAGTGGAGCGGTATTCCACGGCTATCAGGACAATCCCGGAAGTACGGTCAAGATCCCTACCAGCATTTACTGGAAAACTTCCTTCCTCCGAGCTCTTTTGCTCTTGTGAATCTCCACCCAAGCCGACCAATAAAGGCAAGAAAGAGGTGGGAGCTCTGTTCCTCATCAGTTTTCACTCCAGCCGGCCAATAAAGGCAAGCCAGAGGAGAGAAACAAGACTTCCCCCGGGAGATAGGGTCCGTGGGGTCACTACTGCCCAACAGTTCGCCACGTGCTGCCCTGCGGGTTTCTGGATCTTTCTTGGTCTGGCTCCTCATCCTAGACCTGTCCCGGCAAAGTAAACTCTACCGGCACAGATCCTAGAGTTTGGAGCGCGCAAGCCCCACCACGACGTCAACGTAGAGATACGGAGGCGGGGTTATTATTATTATTATTATCCTTTATTTAACTATATACATATAAATTATATTTTTAAATATTAGAATAAAAAATTAAAAACATTTAAAAATATAAAAATTGTGTTCCGTCGGTGTCGAGAGCAGGGTCCAAGCTACCGGTGGTTAGGGCTGCAGAGACAGGAACCTCCTCACAATACGAGCCGTATCGAGGAGTACTGCCTTCTGAATCAGGCCCTTGATCCAACCGCCGAATGAGAGCCTCGAGAGATGTTGGTCGAGGCTTTCGGCCATCAGGCTATTGGCCGTTACGACAATCGGCACAATGATAGCCAAGCACACGTTCCACATGTCGACAACCTCGTGTGCTAAGTCGAGATATTTTATTTGTTTCTCTTTCTCAGCTTTCACGAGGTTCTCGTCATGTGGAACGGTAACATCTACTATCATTGCGCGGCGCGCTAATCATTATTATTATTATTATTATAGACTGAGTACTAGGTACACAACCGATTGATTCATAGTTAGTACTTTTCGTATTTTTACTCCTGCAGGCGTGTGCGGAGCTTTGTGAGGCGAAGGGCTGGAAGCGCGCCGTGCTGCTGCACGAAGGTGACGCGCGTGGCGCCGCGTTGCTCACCGCCGGCGCGGCGCCGCCCGCGCTGCTGGCGAGGCAGCTGCCACCCAGCAGCGAAGATGCGCTGCTCAGGTCGCACTTAGCACAACTTATGACTAAGTCCGAATGATCCGAATAAAAATATGTTATTGGTAAAGTTGTCTGTATGCAGAAACTTGCTGCTGGTGCTGAAGAAATCGGGCTTGACGAATTTCATAGTGTGGTGTTCAGCGGAGTGCACGGTACGTGTGCTGGACGCGGCGCAGCGCGTTGGGCTGCTGGCCGAGAAGCACTCGTACATCGTGCTGTCGCTGGACCTGCACACGCAGCCCCTACACGACTACAGCCACGGCGGTGCCAACGTCACCGGTGAGCCCCACGCCAGCCAACCCACCACCCGCGGCACATTTCACACACTAACTGGTTCCGTATTTTTTTAGCGTTTCGCCTCTTTGACCCTGAGTCTCCCGAAGTGGTGGAGGTGATGACTCAGTGGCACAAGATGTACACGGAGCGACTGAAAGTAGCGGGGAGTGTGGAGGACGGAAAAGACCCGCCGGAGCCTGAGGAAGGAGCGGAGTTAGTGGCGGCGCCTCCCACCGCGCTCCTGCTAGCGCACCTGGGCACGGGGCTGGTGGCTGAGGCGTGGCGTCGCCTGCAGCTGCCAGCCGCGGCGCCCGCCGATTGTGAGATGGGCGCTGGCGCCTTCCACGCTGACACGCTGCTTAATTACCTGCGCTCGGCAAGTACCTGTCGCTCGGCACAACAGCCACAACGAAGTACCCGAACATGTCTTATAGGAAGAGGTCGTGCGGTTGCAGGAGGAGTGGAACAGCGAGGACGGTGCGGGGCGGCTGGTGGGCGGCGCCATCACGTGGGAGGTGGACGGCGGGCGGCGCGAGGTGCAGCTGGAGGTGGTGGAGCTGGCGCGCGGCGGGCAGCTGGAGCGCGCGGGGCTGTGGGCACCACGCGCCGGCCTGTCCTGGCAGCGCCACGACCCGCCCGCCGACACGCCGCCGCCCGACTCCATGACCAACCGCACGTTCACCGTGCTCATCACTGAGGTGTGTCAGTTTCCCTTTATTTCAAAAGGTTGCCGCTCGGCTCCCACGCCTTCAGCGTATACTATATTTAAGTTCATTAACACGACTTTCATATTTAGCGCGTTTGTTGAGGCAATACGTTCATTTTCTGTTTTAGAACAAACCGTATGTGATGATGCGAGAGTCCAAGGACCGTTTATCTGGGAATGATCGCTATGAAGGTAGATACTTAGAATTTCATTTATTTTTATGATACTGTGACTTGAAAGGGTCAAAACTTGGTCAAAACCCAAACAAGTTGCTCCAGCTTAATCAAAATGATCTATACAGCATGTAACAAAAACCCTGTCCGATCCGAAGGGGGCGCATAGGTACCGCATTAGCATTACGAAGGGGGCGCATAGGTACCGCATTAGCATTACGAAGGGGGCGCATAGGTACCGCATTAGCATTACGAAGGGGGCGCATAGGTACCGCATTAGCATTACGAATTTTGTTTTAATACATAAAAACGTTATTGCTATTGAAAATTCACGTTTTGAGTAGGTACCAAAATTACCCTAATTTTATTATAAATTAGCAAATTTTCTACAGAGGTCATATGTTATGACTTGTAGACATCCGCTAAACGACGGCCGCCCGCGCCCCATGTAATAATAAAATTACCCATTCACGGTAAAATTCCCCATTACAAAAAAATGGGTAATTTATTGTTTATTTTTTCCTGAAAATTATCACATAAATAGACTCTCAGTATGATTCTTAACAACACCGTCACGGATCGGTCAGGGTTTTTGTTACATGCCGTATAAAAAAAGTGAAATGATGTTCTCTGGTAACCGCATAACTCGAGATTATGGCTGGACCGATTTGGCGATTTTTATTTTTTAAATGTTCGTAATTGACCGAAGCAGGTTCTTACGGAAAGAAAAATTTGAAAAATTGCCGGGAAAATTGGAAAAATCGGAAAAACTGAATGGACATTTTCTATGAGAATTTTGTATAAAGGCTCGTGCAGATCACTACACAATACGATTTCTAAGAAAACTTCACGTTATTAAAAATAACTGGTGTCGCGTCGCGCTAGTCTGCACGAAGCTTAAATTATTGTTTGGACAACAGTACCCTAATCTAATTACGTAATACCCGATCAATTGGAATTTGAATCGTTTTAAAACAAATTGCTAACTCATTGCGTCATAAGTTCGAAAAAAAAATCTGCTCAACAACGTAAAAATAACGCAATGAATGTTGTTGAACTGTCAAAATGAAACAAATTTGTGGTAATCGTTTACGAAAATGTGTTGCGTAATTAGATAGCAGGACAACGTCGGTCGAGTCATGAAATAAATGACAAGTTCAAAAAGCATCAGGAGATGATTGCCTCTGCCCTGTGCAATATGAAAATAATTGCGCCAGCATTTTGCTCTGTGTAACGCTGACCCCTCGTGAGCGGTCGATCGACGACATTGTGTCATATTTTGAATGTTATGAAAGTTTGTAGCAGCGCGTCATTCGATGTCGATCGCCCGTGGTCTGGTGCACCCGGAATGCAAGGCTATTCTATATTATGATTACGGTGTGTCCAATTAAAGGTTTCTGCATCGAGCTGATCGACAAACTGGCAAAGCTGCTGCAGTTCAACTATACGTTCGTGGAGCAGGAGGACGGCGACACCGGCAAGCCCGACAACGTCACCGGCAAGTGGTCCGGTATGCTGGGCCGCCTCATGGAAGACGACGTACGGCTCGCGGCACCTGAGTGAGTGTGCGCCACGAGGACAGGCAGTACATGATCCCTTTATGTGCAGAACATCGACTTCGCGATCACGGACCTGACCATCACGGCGGAGCGCGAGCGCGCGGTGGACTTCACCACGCCCTTCATGAACCTTGGCATCAGCATTCTGTTCCGCACGCCCAAGCAGCCCGAGCCCAAGATCTTCGCCTTCCTTCTGCCCTTCTCCAACGGCGTAAGTTCAGTGGCGCCTAAACATAGCTTAAAACAAAAGAAATGGATAACCGTAGAAAAAGTTACAAATAATCTGTGTTTTACTGTTTTGTTGATGATGGCTTTAAATTATTTAGAATGACGAACTGAGTACTGTCGCGTATCTCAGACCAGAAAACGTCATCATCATCACAGCCAACAAGATAAATAGTATTAACACTTGTTCATAAAACAAAGCAAGGAACAGCTATACGTACGTACGACTAATACTCGTACTGCTGGTTTTAGTTTTCGCACTTGCACGACACTTTACTATGATCGCAATGTCTGGCCAGGTGTGGCTGTGCCTGGGCTTCGCGTACCTGGGCACGTCGCTGCTGCTGTACGTGGTGGGGCGGCTGTGCCACGAAGAGTGGCAGAACCCCTACCCCTGCATCGAGGACCCGCCCGCGCTCGAGAACCAGTTCACCCTTGCCAACGCGCTGTGGTTCAACTTAGGCGCCGTGTTGTTACAGGGCTCGGAGATCGCGCCCGTGTTAGTACATTATGCAATTTTACTTTTTACCCGACTACGGCGAAGCAAAAAGGAGGGTTATTTACCCGACTACGGCGAAGCAAGGAGTGTTGTGATTGTGACCGGCATGTATGTATGTTCATCTGTACCCACAGAACTTCTAAACTACTCATCATAATTTGACAAATGTTGTATCGTTGGAAGCGTCTTGATTGTCCGCTGGTTATAAGCTACATGACGTCACATTATGTAAGGCGCCCTCTACAAGACAAAGTCATAAATAAAAATATTTAAAAAATTATTCCATATTAGCTAATTCGTAAGTCGAGCCTGTTATCACTTGGCCACCACTGCTCTCAATCTTTTCATGTTTTTGAATATTATTTTGTTATTGAAAAATGTATTTATATCCCCAAAATAATAAAAAATAAAAATGAAAGTTATAAAAGTAAAACCGTAACCTGTTCGATTTTTGTTTTGATTGTTTTTTTTTTAATTTTTTTTTAACATGTGTGACTCGGATTTTTAGTTTGTCAGTCTGTGATGTCTTGTTTATTGAGATGACTTTTTTGTCGTAGTTGGGTTTTAGTTTTATTAACCAACTTCTACAGGAGGTTTTCAATTCGGATGTTTACATATTTTATTTCATGTATGTTCGGGCATATACAGGGTGTTTTTTTTAGAGGTATAGAACTTTGAAATGGAATAAAACAAGGAAAAATTTGTAAAATATACATGAAATTTACTTTATTCAAAAGATAATCTTATGGCATTATAATTTAAATATGATTTCTGGCATATGACCGCCACGGCTGGATCGGACGTAATCTAATCTGGAGATCCAATTTTCAATCACTTTTTCCAACATTTGTGGCCGTATATCGGCAATAACGCGGCGAATGTTGTCCTCCAAGTGGTCGATCGTTTCGGGCTTATCGGCGTAGACTAGCGACTTCACATATCCCCACAGAAAATAGTCAAGCGGCGTTAAATCGCACGATCTTGGGGGCCAATTCACGGGTCCGGAACGTGAAACAATGCGGTTACCAAACGTTTCCTTCAGTAAATCAATTGTGGCCCGAGCTGTGTGACATGTTGCGCCGTCTTGTTGAAACCACAGCTCCTGCACATCATGGTTGTTCAAGTAGTAATCAGGGCTCTATAGCGGTCACCAATGACTGTAACGTTCTGGCCAGCATCATTTTTAAAGAAGTACGGACCAATGATTCCACCAGCCCATAAAGCACACCAAACAGTCAGTTTTTCTAGATGTAACGGTGTCTCAACATACACTTGAGGATTATCTTCACTCCAAATACGGCAGTTTTGTTTGTTGACGAAGCCATTCATCCAAAAGTGAGCTTCATCGCTAAACAAAATTCTCTTATGAAAATCGGGATCAACGGCAATCTTGTTTTGGGCCCATTCACCGAATCTACGCCTTGTTAGGTGATCGTGTGGCTTCAACTCTTGCACGAGTTGGATTTTGTAAGCACGCAAACCAAGATCTTTCCGCAAAATCTTCCATAAAGTGGATGGACACATAATATCCAATTCCTGTGCACGATGGCGGATAGACTGATTCGGGTCTTCCTCTACGCTACGCTCTACAGCAGCAATGGCTTCTTCTATACGCACTGTACGACGTCTCTGTGGATGCGTATTTTCATTTAGAGTAAACGTAGTGTGAAAACGGTCCATAGTTAGTCGAATTAATTGCTCTGATGGACGATTATGTTGATCGTAAAATGGGCGTAGCGCGCGATACGTATTTCGAACAGATCCATTATTTTCAAAATAAATTTACACAATTTGGAAGTGTTGTTCAGGCGTCAGTCTATTCATGTTGAAATGCCAAACCAAACTATACACAAATCACTTGACAGCTGACAAAATAGCCGCCAATTAAAACAGTGTTGCCAACTTAAAGTTCTATACCTCTAAAAAAAACACCCATTATATAATAATACGGATTTGCATAATTCTTTTTTTGTTTGAAAGGGTATACTTTCGATGTGGTCCCTATCATCAGGTCAGGATCAGATGATGGGATCCTGGAGAAATCGAGGGAACTCTTCGAATATTATAGGCATACCTATAGCGATTTGGGTATTTTTTATATTAACACGGGCAGTGGCTCTCGAAAAGCACCATTTGGTGAAGTGGAACTGATGATGAACACCACAGTTGGCCACCGGAACTGATGTGCATCTGGACTGAGGGCCCATTTTTATTTTCTAGCGAAACAAATTGGGACATAAAAGCAAATTCTTTAAAAATAGTAATAACTTAAAGCAAAGGTTCATAAATTTCTTAAACGTTAATCAAAACTTTCATGAACAAACGACGAGGGCTCTCAGTCCTTGGCTTGCATAAAGTGGCATAGCGTAAGTCTCAGGAAGTCTCTGGGTCAATAATTTTTATTTAAAAAAAATATTAAGATTTTAAATTAAGAAAATCTTAACTCGGTAGAATATGACGTTACAGATTTATGGCGGTTTAACGAGGTCTCTGAGTCTGTACCAAGGAATCTTCAAAGCATGAGTTTAACTGTAGAAATGCATAAATATACCTTTTATATCCTATAATTGAACATCTCTGTGAATCAGTTAAATAGTCATTTGGCTCAAAACTTATTGGTTGAAAAGTAAATGAAAGTCGAATTTTCTCTATGTAATGGTAACGATTTCGTTCGCCATTCTGTTAGCGCGAGGCCTAAGGAAGGCTAATAATGCGGAGGAGATTACATTGAAGGTCACCAACCAAGGGAGTGGTTGTGGGTGGGGGCCGTGGGGGACGCGATGCTATAGAAGCAGTTGCGGGTTTAGTGGGGGCCGTAGTGATACGGATACGGGATCCATAAGGCGGGGGACGGTTGAGAGGGTTAAGAGGGTGCCAGGGCTGGGAAGGCCTGCTGGTGGTGGAGGCAACTCCATGGACTAAGCCTCTGAAGGCTAAGTCGCTCTGGCATGACTGCGGACGGGATTTTATAATTATAGGGAGATTCCCTTTGTTTATGGGCGTTTGCACGCTTGGTCAAGTTAGGGGAAGACGATTTGGGGGCCTTTGGACAGCCACTTGGCTGGGTGACCCTCCTGACCACATAACACGGAGCTAGGTGGGCTGAGGCATTGTGAACGGTCTTTAGGACGGGAGCACTCAGTGGTGCCATGCTCGCCCAAGCACTTGACGCACCTGGGTTTCGCGTGACAGAACCTCTGAGTGTCCGTAAAGTTGACAATTGTGACATTGTCCGACTACGCCGCTCTTTCTGGGTTTCTCGATTTCGAGGCCCGTGAGATGGCAGATTGATTTTACTTTAAACATAGGGTGATAACCTTGAATGGAGGGGCAGATTACTCATAGCATATCGAATGACTCACCGCCTCTAGCGCGGTGCATACGGTGCACTTCGTCTACCTCCCATCTTCGACTACTACTTCATCGGCTAATATCTCAGATGCAGGGATTTCGCGTGGGATCCTTTTGATGATTACGCGGGTCTATTTCTCCTCTAGGAGAGAGAAGGTGTGTAACGACACACCTCTCGATCGGAGAAGTCCCTACAGTCGCGGGACGTGGGGACGGAGAGTTTTATATCCTGCTGGGTATTTCAGGCATTAGTGTAAGCAATCTTTTGCCCGAGACACTATTTGGATATACCCGTCCCCTTTTCCTTGTCCTGTATGAACACAGGAGGTGGAGGGCTGACCTTTATAGGGCCAGTGGTAGGTTGGGTGGGGGCATCCTGTGAAGAGGATGCCGCAATCGGGTGGGGAGTAGTGGAGGGGGAAGCTAAGGGCGCGCATGTTACTGGGACAGCTGCGGGGGCGCAAGTCGCGGGGGCAGCTACGGGGGTAGAAGTTGTGGGGACAGGGGAGGGGTAGAGAGTACTGACTCATCTACTGCTACGACCTTATTGACCTGGGTGGAAGACTGTTTCCTATTCTTCCTTTTCATCCCTTTTCCAAGGACTGGAACGAATTCATCATCTTCGGAGTGGGCAGAAGAGGATCAAGAAGAAAACTTGGCCTCTGTATTGGAACCGTAAGGGTAGGCGGTCGTGACGCGCTTTGAGGAAGCAGCCGGCTCGTCAGTGTCCATGGACTTAGTGGGCTCTCTACCTGAAGGGAACCTAGTGAGACATCGCTGACTTCCCGATCATGGAGAAACGCCTTCCGCGGACCCCCTCGTAAGGCGTTCCTCCATGATCGGGAGGGAAATTAGATAGTGAGGGAGGGAATGGTTTCTAATCTCCTAACAAAATCCTAAGCCTAACTCCCCGGGTGGATTGACCGGGGATGAGTAAACCCTCCCTGTCGGGTGTAGACAGGGAGGTTGTGTACCTAATGGTGTGCCCTAAGCTTGCTTTGGCCCGTTGCCAATCTTATTGCGCAACGGGGTCCTAATCAGTCTAGTGCGAAGGCTGTAGACAAACCCAACCGACACTAAGTGTGTGGCTATGAAAGGAAGATTGTCACCAATGCCGACTAGGAGACCCCCCCCAAGGCCGAACACTGGGACCCGTCCGATTGACTTACCTTGAAGGGGCTCGGCGGGTGTTATTGGGTCAACAGCCCCTCTGCTTCGTTGGCACCGTATGGTATCCACCGCGGACCAAGAAACTGTGGTTCTACCCAGAAGGGGCCAGATAACGCGACGCTGTACGTTTTTTGACGATATTTGCTATTGAAATACTTTATTAAATGTGTCTCGAAAAAGACAAACAATTAATAGCGGTCGGCAGTCTATTCGACTACGTAGCTCATTGCGCGACGATATCAGAAACCACAATCAGTAACTCAAACACACTAGAGCGCACGTCCGTCCGCGACCGGTGCCGAGCGAAGTTTCTTTTAGCTTTTACAAGGTTTATATTAGCTTGCTTCGTTGTGTTTCCAGTTACTCCAATTGTCATCCATTTTTTCAAGCACTTCCTGGCGTCCGATTGAGCTGAAATTTGGCATACTTATATAACTACGAAGACATTTAAAAAATATGATACCATGGAGCTGGTGTGATTATGGAGCCCAAAGATGGCCATAGGAACTCCTCAACTAAATAAGATAGCGTCGTTGAGCTTGAACTCGTTGGTTTTGTCTTGACAAAAACTATAGCCCAAGTTGTTGTCCAGGGTCTAATGAAGTGGCCATTGGAACTCCTCAATCAAACATTATACCACATTCTTGTTTGGACTTACTGGTTATGTATTGACAAGTGCTATTACACTAGGTTGTGTCCAAGACCTGACGATGGAGCCAGAAGCCTCAACTAAACTAGATAGCCCTGACGTGTTTCGGCTCATTCATTTTTGTCGTGACAAAAACTATAGTTTACAGCGTAGTCCAGGTTGTGATTATAGAAGCGGAAGGTGGCCACAGGAACTCCTCGTCCTTACAAGGTAGCCCTGTAGTGTGGGGCTCGTTGGGTTTTTGAAAGTGATAGAACAGATATTTAAACAAATTCTAATGCTAAAAACTACAAAATAAAAAACATTATACTCCTTTTTGGGCAGTCGAGTAAATATAAGTTACCTTTCTAAAAACAAGCCTTTAATAAACTATAAAGTAGTTACTAAATAAAACTTACGTAAACATATAATATAACTTTTATATTTTCTTGAGGCGTAAATGTCCTTCTTACACTTAAGATAAGCCTCAAGCTTTTAAGAAAATATTATAGTTCTATGCTTACGTAAGTTTTATTTAGTACTGTTTAGTTCATTAAAAGCTTTTTTTTTAAAAAGAGACGGAAGTTAAGTCATATTTTAATAAAAATTTCGTAAAAATACTTGGTATCATTTATATGACGTTGAGCCTAGTCAATAAAGCCGAAAATATTGGGCTCTCAGTTCAAACGTTTTAAGAAAATTTGACTTTCATTTACTTTTCAACCAATAACTTTTGAGCCATTATTTATTTTTAACTAATACACAGAGACGTTCAACTATAAGATATAAAAGGCATATTTATGCATTTCTAGTTAAACTCATGTTTTGAAGATTCCTTGGTACAGACTGAGGAACCCAGTCAAACCGCCATAAATCTGTAACGTCATATTCTAGCTAGTTATAAATTTCTTAAAAGATTTAAGAAAAGCTTAACTAATTTCTAAAATAAAAATTATTGACCTAGAGATAGTACTTCCTGAGATTTATGCTATGCCACTTTATGCGTCTGGACTGAGAGCCCTCGTCATTTGTTCATAAAAGATTTAATTCACGTTTAAGAAATGTATGAACCTTTGCTTTAAGTTTTTACTATTTTTAACAAATTTCCTTATAAGTCTCAATTTGTTTCGCAAGTAAAATAAAAATGGGCCCTCAGTCCAGATGCACATCTGGAACTGCTCAATAATAAGTATTTCACCGGTTGCGATACGAATACTTTAATATTACTTTAAACTGAATATAGTTGCCAAGCAAATTATGCTCGTCACAATGCATGTGGAGAAGTGGAGCTGATGGTAAAGTACCAGGAGAACTCCTCAACGATTAACGTCACTGTATCGGCAAATGCAAAATTTTGTGAAAGGTGACGAGCAGTTGACATTAGGCTATTGTAACTTAGATAAATTACAAACTGTCCCAAAAAAAAGTGTTTTTTTTTATTTTTTTTGTAATATTGTTTTTAAAACTTTTTTTTTTTTCTAGTCTAGTCTACAGCCGAAAAGTGGCCATTCTACTGATAATTTGTAAACAAGATTTAATATTATAAGAAACCGTGAAATCACGAGAAACTTATGAGCTGTTGCGAGCGATTTGAGGCTACGTCCAGGTTAAGTTCTTGGGCATGGTCCGAAACGAGTACGAATAGCTGCCCTCTGCCCGCAGTGCCTACAGCACGCGCGCGGTGGCCAGCGTGTGGTGGCTGTTCGCGCTGGTCATCACCAGCTCGTACACGGCCAACCTGGCCACACTGCTCGCCAAGAAGTCCTCCGACCCGATCATTACCAACGTGCAGGAACTGGCTGACAACCAGCTCGGCATCGAATACGGAGCTAAGTTTGATGGCGCCACCTACAAGTTCTTCGAGGTGTGTATGTTGCACACCGCAGTTAGTGCTCGCACATCTACGTGTAGTAGCCTCATAGCTCATGGTTTATTGTATCCACAATAAACCACTCGAGGCGTCCCCGGTGCTCACACGTGTTCGCCTAAGTAGGAGTCACAAAGTTAAGTCTGTACATATATAGTTCATGTCGTCTGTCAAATCTTCTACATGAATAACCTTGATCGTAGATGTCATGACAACCGCGGCGTGTACGTGACTGACACGGTAACTATTACTTTTATCAAGTATAGGAAATTATAAAGCCATTAACTTTCACTGACTGTCAAGCATTTTACATCGTTGCATACTTGAAAAATACAGTTATTTACCAACCAACCACCATGTTGTATCAAATAAAACCAAAACATTTATTCGCGTAGATAGGTAGTACATGAATTTTACATAACATTAAGATCCTCACAACCGTTTTTATGAAACTTAAACACCTTCTAGTTCTTAGGGTTCCGTACCCGAAGGGTGCCAAACGGAACCCTATTACTAAGCCTCCGCTGTCTGTCCGTTTGTCTGTCTGTTAGCGGGCTTGTATGTCATGAACCTATTTTCAACAGCCAATTTTCACAGATTGTGTATTTCTATTGCCGCTATAACATCAAATAATAAAAACTGGCTAAGTGCGTGTCGGACCACGCACAATGAAGGGTTCCGTAGTTGGGATGAATTTATCCCAAGAACAAACACATTGTAGTTGTAAATGTAACTTTGTACGCACAATATTGAGAGATTTCCTGTAATATATGAGAAGTTCATTCTCTGTATTTCTTTTTTCTACGTCTCTTTGAGGGGCACGTGGAATACAACGCGCCATCGACCCGGGCCTGGTCCTTATCGGACGGCGAGCTACCCATTGGCCGCCTACGGGGGCCGGGAATCGGCTATTGATTTCCGACGCCCAGGGCGTCTCCTGCGGCGGCTAGGGGCGTGAGGGCGAGAAATTTGCCTCTCCCTCACGTGTTTCGCCACCTACTTCGCGAGCATTACTGCTTCGCAGAAGGAGGTGACGGCCTCTCATGCACTCTCGCTCCGTACCATGGCCAGGACCAGGGCCGAACACGAGAGATCGCCGCCACCGATCGCCTCCACGAGGTCACAGCGTTGCTCTGCCCAAGCGGGCAGACCTCCAACGTGTGCTCCACCGTGTCCTCCGGGCGAGCCACGCAGTGATGACACCCGAGCGTTTCCTTCCGCCTTATTCGTACGAACAGGAGGCTCCCGAAACAACCGTTTCCAGTGAAGACCTGCGTCAGGCGGAAGGTGTTCACGAACATGACGCATGGATCAGCACCGTTTAGCTCAACTATTTTGAAGAGAACTTAACGATCCAACACACACGCCACCACCAGCGCGACATTTGAGTGAGCATGACATACTCTCAGCCGCCAGGGCACATTCAAGTCAATGAAAGACGTACCCAGTAAATGGTAGCTTTATAAAAGGTACATGGTCACAGTGCTCACATGTGCTATGCAATTATACAATACTACGAGATTGAAGTTTATGCGCCCTTGTGGAGCTGAACCAGCGTTGAGCCAAGCATTTTTGTCACCGATATAATCCCCCAGCTTTTAATATGCTTGGCAGCATAGTGTGCGTTTTATACTAGATTTAAAATTAGTTTCATGTAGTTGTTGTATGTGGGGAGGTATTTTATTGTAACAAGCTCTCCGCCAAATCCGGCCCCACCCGCACCAGCCGCCCGACGAGGCGGTCTGCAATGACTCTTTCAAAGAGCTTGCCCACCTCATCGAGCAGTACGATGTGCCGGTTAGCGGACGGAGGGTCCGCAGGGCGCCCTGGCTTCTTGATGAGGACCAGTTTCCCCGTCTTCCAGCGAAGTGGGAACTGGCCCCTCTCCAAGCATGCGCTTAGGAGCCCCCTTAGTCGAGGCCCGAGAGCCTCCAAGGCCACGACCCAGGCTTTCCCAGGTAAGCCGTCGGGTCCTGGGGCGGTATTTTTGGCATTCAGCCTACGTACCGCCACTCTCATCTCAACCTCGGTCACCTCCGGAGCATCGTCGTTGTCTTTGGCGGTATGGTCCACATTGGGCACCACAGTAGGCGGAGCCGTGGGCAGGCATTCCCCTCTCGAAGGGAACAGAGCGCTCACCACGTACTCCACAAGCTGCGGCCGGAGACTCTGCGTCAGCGGGGGAGCCCATGGGCGGAGTTTCTCCCGCACCATCTTGTATGGGTGACCCCACGGGTCCCTGTTCAGAGTCTCCAGTGACTCCTCGCGGACCATTCCCCTGGCACGCAGGATCTCCTCTTGGAGGGTGGTCATCGCCGCTCTGTACCCCTCGTACAGCTCCGTCTGAATTGCTTCCGTATCCAGAGGGCGAATACGGAGCCTGCGGTGCCTGGTGTACCGGCGTCGCGCAGCAACGCACGCATTGCGCAATGTCGTCAGCTGTTGCGACCACCAGTACACCTGGCGCGAGGCACGTCCGGGCTGGACCCGGGGCATTGCCACGTATTTTGGACATGGCCTCCCGGAACCACTCCGCGTCGTCGTTGATGTCAGCAGGCCTGTCCGGTGATAACACCCAGACCTGCACGATTGAGGCTTCCAGGAGGAGCTCCCGGTCCAGCTGCTTCAGCGCCCACCGCGGACCCTTCGGGGCCTGCCGGACCGGCGCACTTGAGGTCTGGGCGGAGACGTCAAACCGGATGTACCGGTGATCGGAATAGGTCTCCACCCCGTCCATGACGCGCCAGTCAATGATACGTGGTGACAGAGCGGGGCTGGCGAACAAGATGTCCACCACTGATTCACCCCGCATCCACACACACGTAGGAACAGAACCCCGGTTTAGGACGACCAGGCCTGTCTCCAGAGACTGGTCCTCCACCATCCTGCCTCGTGTGTCCATATACGGGAACCCCAAGCCACATTCTTGGCATTGAAGTCCCCAAGGACGAACACGAGAAAGGAACAGAACCCGACGACGACGACTCTCAACTCCGCAAGGGAGTTGTGGAACTCGCAAGAGTTTGGCTCGGGGAGAAGTATACCCCTACCACAACAATCTCCCCGAACCGTGCTGCAACGCAACCCCGTCCTCTCTTAACAGCCTCGAGGGACGGAGTACCGGCGGCAGCCAACGAAATTAGGGTCACTGAGCCGCTCAGGTCCTCCACCCAGTCATCCCTGGGTGGAACAAAGTACGGCTCAGCGACCACGGCGATGTTAATCGACCACTGCGCCATGGTCTGCAGCAACAGATCCTGAGCTGTGGTGCAGTGGTTGATGTTCGCTTGGAGGAGGCGTAATGGAGCAATTATTGGCACTCTATGTCAGCCCCCTCCCGAGCCCGCTGTGAGGGCCCTGCCGCGGTGGCTGCAGCGGTGACAACGGGCTTGCCTCTGGCTTTGGCGGGTGGGGCGCAGGCCTTGCTCCCAATCCGTGATTATCCGGCTTACCAGCTGCCGCACATACGGCGCAATGCGGCGTGGCATTGCACGAGCCGGACTTGTGACCGGGCTGACCACAGCGGTAGCAGTGACCGCTGCGGTCCACCTCCGAGGTGCATTTAGCTCCCACGTGGTTGCCCACATGGCAGCGGAAGCACCTAAGAGGTCTAGGTTCCAGCAGTTTGACCTGCGCGGAAACCCAGCCCACCAATAGCCTTTGGCCCTCCCGGCTATTTTCTTGGCCGCCGACACAGGGCAGTTCACCGTAACGACTCGCACCCCCGTGAAGTCGGGACGGATGGTGCCTGCCCTCACCTGCACCCCCCAGTAACCGGCTACCACCTGTCACCCTGTCACTCCGTCACTGAGTCGTCGAAGCCCAGAATACGCACGTCAGCGTATTTGGGGGGCCTGGACACTCGGGCCTCGTCCACATTTAGGGAACCTCCAGCATCCGGGCCCCAATCGCAGTGACCCTCAACCGGATGCCTTCAGCGGCGCCGATCTCTTTGAGGTCCACCGCCGCCCCCACCTTGGCGAACACTTCGCAGTAGGTCACGCCCTTCTTCTCCGCCTCTGGCTGTAGTGTAATCACTACAGCTGTGGACTTCGGGGCGCAGAGCCTAGCCACGACGCTTCGCTCCTCACTGCCGCCTCTCTTTCCTTTTGGCCGCCCTTTTTGCCTTGCTCGCCGCTAACGGGGGGCGCAAGGCAATAGCTCAAGGGCGGAAAAACGAGACCGCAGGGAAGCCATCTCCTGCCGCACCAGGGACAGGACCCGGTCCGCTCAAAACTCCTCGTTTTCCTTTAGGAGTCACAACAAGCTCTTCCATTTTATGTCACACGGTACAGTTTGCTAAACTTTTTATTTTCCAATTTGCCCCCGGAAAGTGACCGTCATATCCAAAATTAATTCAGATGTGTACCAAATTCCAACTAAATTGGTCCAGTAGATTCGGAGCACATTGACTGTGACAAACGGACAGACAGACAGACGCCCAGCCAGCCAGCCAGCTAAACAGACAGACACACGAATGATCCCCTAAGGGTTCCGTTTTTTAGGGAACATTATACGCTGATTATGTATGTTATGTATATATATATATATGTATATTGTAAACAAATACTAAAAACGCCGATTCATATACGGTGGTACGGAACGTGTGCGAGTTCGACTCGCACTTGGCCGGTTGTTTAATTATTACAATAGGTAATTATCATTATTTGACTACTATTGGCACTACTAGGAACATAGTAAGACATTACAATGAATTTTTAATCTTATAGCTATACGCTAAGGTATTCTTGAGTCGTGTAAAATATATGTATGAGAAAGTACTGTTTGATCGGTTTGTGATTGCAGCACTCGCAGAGTGAGCTGTACCAGCGGATGTTCCAGCACATGAGCAAGCACAAGACGCTCACTTCCAACCGGGCGGGCATCGCCAAGTAACACTACCTATAATATTAGGTCTTTACCTATGAAATTGCCGTTCTGCAGTACTGGCCATTTCAAATCAAAATAATTTTTGTTTGGCTAAGAATTCTAATTTCAAATTAATTTTATTTTAAAAACATGTTTTTTTTTTTCCAAAAGTAGTCATTTGTTTATTGATTAGTGTTACATTTTCATCGCATTTCAATCTTTTTCGTCATCATGGATACGTTAAAAATTCGAGTAATTATGGAATATGAGTACCCTCGTGGCAGCAACGTGGCACAAGCGGCACGCAACATCAACGACGTTTACGGAGCTAACACTACAAACCAACGCACCACCTGTTATTTGTTTGCTCGCTTCCGTTCTGGAAATTTCGACCTGAAAAATGAACCTCGCGGTCGTCCGAAGACTTTGGTCGACAATGACGAATTAAAGGCGATTGTGGAAGTTGATGATACACAATCTACGGCTGAATTAGCAGCAGCTTTCGACGTTAGCGTCAAAACAATATTGGTCCATTTGCGTCAAATTGGCAAGGTAAAAAAGCTTGACAAATGGGTGCCCCACGAACTCAATGATCGCCAGCGCGAAGTACGCGTCGAGACGTGCCTTGCACTGCTCAACAGACACACAAATGAAGGAATTTTGAACCGCATTGTTACCTGCGATGAAAAATGGATTCTGTTTGATAACCGCAAGCGCTCAGCAAGTTGGTTGGATCCTGGTTCAGCACCTAAACAATGCCCTAAACGAAAACTTACCCCTAGAAAAGTGATGGTCACTGTTTGGTGGTCTAGCGCCGGTGTGATTCATCACAGCTTCTTACCAAACGGGGTGAGCATTACTGCAGATGTGTACTGTGAAGAACTGAACACAATGATGGAGAAGCTGGCACATCTCCAACCAGCATTGGTCAATCGCTCGTCTCCGCTGCTCCTGCACGACAACGCGCGACCTCATACTGCACAGCAGACGGTCTCCAAGTTGCAAGAACTGGGGTTGAAAGCTCTCCGTCATCCACCCTACTCACCAGACCTTGCGCCTACAGACCACTACTTTTTCCAGAATTTGGATAACTTCTTGGCGGGAAAAAAATTCAATACCCGAGAGGCAGTACAAAATGCCTTTGAAGAATTTGTTGCCTCCCGTCCAGCTGATTTCTTTAAGAAGGGCATCAATAAACTGCCACTGCGTTGGCAAAGATGCATTGATTGCATGGGTGATTACTTCGATTAATACACATAAGAAATACATGAAAAAAAATCGTTTAAATTTTTTCATACAAAACGGCAATTTCATAGGTAAAGAACTATTATTATTTTCATTAACTGACTCACTGTCTTTGTCTTGACGCACTGACAACTGGCGGAACTAGGCTTGCAGGTACTCGGTGCTTGCCCGGGACTAAATCAGCTTGAAATGCGCCTTTATCACTGGGCTATCACGACATTATACAATATCAATATATGAAATAAAATTACTATAATTCCGAATTGAGCAGACTGTTGCTGCTGATCCTAAGTAAAGCGAATGATTGCAGAGTAGTAGGCGGAAAGTTCGCGTTCCTGATGGAGTCGACGTCCATCGACTACGAGACGGAGCGCAACTGTGGCGTTACCAAGGTGAGTCTAACTCAAACTTAAACTCAAACTCAAAGCATTTATTTCAATTAAACCATTTACAGGCACTTTTGAATTGTCAAGGCGTCAGTCAGTCAGAAATATGAAGCTAGTTGCCCATTCCAAAGCGTAGGTTCCTATGGAGAAAAACGGGCTAGAAACTCCACGGACACTCTTTTAAATCATAATATCGTTACAAAAATTGAGACGTGCATGTAAAAAACTTCCGTAATAAAAAGATAAAAACAATTCAAAAATTTCAATATATTAAAATAAGCCGTGACAAATAAAAGTTGACCAGTCCCTACTGACGGCGCCCGTTCACCAACATGACGCATGGAACAGCGCCGTTTAGCTCAACCATTTTGAAGGAAACTTAACGATCCAACACACACGCCACCACCAGCGAGACCTTTGAGTGAGCATGACATACTCTCAGCCGCCAGAGCACATTCAAGTCAACGAAAGACATACCCAGTAAATGGTAGATTTATAGAAGGTACATGGTCACAGTGCTCACAATGTGCTATGCAATTATACAAAACTAAGAGATTGAAGTTATACAATTCACAGATAGTTTTTGCAATCTTCAGCAGCTCCAACAATATTTCGAATTCTAATCAAATTAGTTTATGCGCCTTTGTGGAGCTGCCAAGCATTTTTGTCAGCGATATAATCCCCCAGTTTATAATATGCTTGGCAGCATAGTGTGCGTGTGTGGATCTCCTAGCGTCATGGAGAGTGCGATTGTCGCAACCCAGTGCTGGGCACGCCACAATTGCGGCAATAAGTCCCCTCTTTGAGGAGAGGCTAGAGAGGCGCCACGGCGTCCTCACCTTCCGCCTGACGCAGGTCCTCACCGGAAATGGTTGTTTCGGGAGGTTCCTGTTTCGTATCAGGCGGGAGGAAACGCCCGGGTGTCATCACTGCGTGGATCACCCGGAGGACACGGTTGAGCATACGGTGGAGGTCTGCCCGGCTTGGGCTGAGCATCGCCGTGTCCTCGTGGAGGCGATCGGTGGCGGGGATCCCTCGCGTCCGGCCCTGGTCCAGGCCATAGTACAGAGCGAGAGGGCATGGGAGGCCGTCACCTCCTTCTGCGAAGCAGTAATGCTCGTAAAGCAGGAGGCAGAACGCGTGAGGGAGAGGCAAACTTCGCGCCCTCACCCCCCTAGCCGCCGCAGGAGACGCCCTGGGCGTCAGGAATCGCAGGCCGACTCCCGGCCACCGTAGGCACGGACTTGTAGACCATGAGCAATGGGTAGCTTGCCGTCCGATAAGGACCAGGCCTGAGTCGACGGGGCGATGCGTTCCACGCGCGCCTCAAAGAGATGTCAGCAGAAGTGAAGGGGTCCGTTACTGCGACCGATGCCTGCCGGGGTTGCGGGAAAGTCCGAAAGGGATACCGTGGCCCCTGGCAACGTACAGGCAACTGAAGGAACACGGGTGGGTTTTAGTCAGTAAGAGTCTGACACGCCCTCCCGCTCCATCCAGAGCGGGAGAAGTTATTTGATAAGTTCGCACCAAAAAAAAAATGCATAGTTTGCGTTTTATTCAAGATTTAAATGTCGTTACATTTAGTTGTAGTATGTGGGGAGGTATTTTATTGTAACATTTTAAACAGTACCCCATGAAGGATGAGTCTACTTTAGCCAGTCTGAAACCCGGTTGAACTAATTGGTACCTATTTCTAGTCCTATAATTGTGTCTTTCACCTATTTTACTGAAAAGGTTAAGATTTTTCCTGACGTACATGATGTTTTCATAGAAATATTGACAAGGTGCTGTCATGATCCCCGGCTAGTGCCGGCCCGACTCTGCGGGCACCTCGAGTTAGGGGGGGAGTGAGGTGTTAAACTCCCCCCTTACGTCATTGAGAGGCGCGCGTGGAACACTGCGCGCCGCCATCTCGGGTCCTAAGTCCTAAGTAGGGGGCGACGGATTTCCCCAGATCCGTCGCCCCTGGACCCATTTAGGGGGGCTGGAAGAGGGCGTTATCCGCCCTCCGCCGACGCTCGGTGCGTCTGCTGCGGATCGGGTTAGCGGATGCAATCTCCCGCTCCCTTTCCGCAGTCTCCTTCTGCGAAATGACTGTTTCGCAGAAGGATACCACCGCGTCCCAGGACTCCTCGCTGCCGACCATTGAGTTGACAACGGCCGGCAGCGACAGGTTACTGCCGACACCTGAGATGAGGGCACGGCGCGGCTCCTCCCAAGCGGCACACTCTGCAAGCGTGTGCCGAGCCGTGTCCTCCCGACAGTCGACGCAGTGGTGACACCGAGCGTCCGGCTCCCTGTTTATGCGACACAGGTACTTCCCGAAGCAACCGTGCCCCGAGAGCACCTGCGTCACCCGAAACGACAGGGAACCGTGCCTCCACCCGAACCAGCGCTCGAGCACCGGCCGGACCGCCCCGATGGTGACGGGGCCGGCGGTAGGGCGTGAAAGCCTGTCCCGCCATTCCGCCACCAGGGCTGCGCGAAGCTGTGACCGACGCAGCTCCAAATGTCGCTGCGTCAGCCTCTTGCCTCGCGTCCTCGAGTCCTCGCGCCACCGATACAGTGACGCGAGTACCTTCGCCTCGAGGTCCCAGAGCGGGGATCCGGCCAGTACACAAGCCGCCTTGTAGGAGATCGTGTGATACCCCCTGATGACTCTGACGGCCATCGCTCGCTGCGGCTTCCGCAGGACAGCGATGCTGCCGGCCGTCAGGTCAGCCGCCCAGATCGGGGCCCCATAAAGGGCCATCGATCGCACGATCCCCACGTAGAGCCGCCTACAGGCGGCGCTCGGGCCCCCCAGATTGGGAAGCAGCATTGACAGCGCCCCAGCCGCGCCCAACAATTTGGGCGCCAGCCGCTGAAAGTGGGGGCCGAAATCCCACCGGCTGTCGAGCACCAATCCCAAGTACTTCATGGTGGACTCGACAGCGATTCGAGACCCCCCGACCACGATATGTGATCCCAGCGGCGGCGCCCGCCGGGGGCCATGAAAGACCATGGCCTCCGACTTGCTGAGGGCCACCTCTAAACCTAGGCGCCGTATGCGGGTCACGACCTGTGACACCGCAGCCGTCGCCAGCAACGCTGCCTCCCTGTACGAGCTCCCCCGGGCCGTGACCAGCGTGTCATCCGCATAAAACGTCAAGTCCACGCCCGGCTGGAGCTCGCCCCTCAGCACCCAGTCCTACCCGATGTTCCACAGGAGCGGTCCCACGACCGAACCCTGTGGAACACCGCATGACATGCGGCGCTGGTTTCCACCATCACGTCCCGTGTAGTTGACACACCTTTCCGCCAAATAAGCCCCAACGATGCGGCGGAGGTAGGAAGGCACCCGATGATACCGCAGTGCCTCCCGAATGCAGCTACAGGGCAGGGTGTTGAAAGCGTTGGATATGTCCAAGGACACCGCCAACATCACCCCGCCCCGGGATACCGCTTCCTCCGCCAGGACTCTCACCCGCGATATCGCGTGGATGGTGGAGCGCCCGTGCCGAAAGCCGAACTGGCTCTCGGCCAGGTCAGGCCCCTCCCTGCACAAGTGGCCGACGAGGCGGGCAGCGATTATCCGCTCAAACATTTTACCCACCTCGTCAAGCAGCACTATCGGCCTGTACGCGGACGGCGAGTCCGCAGGGCGCCCCACCTTCTTGAGCAGGACCAGACGGCCAGATTTCCACAAAGTGGGAAACTGGCCCTGCTCAAGGCACGCGGTGTAGAGTCCTCTCAGTTGGGGCTCTAGCTCCTTCAGAGCGAGGGCTAGGACGATGCCGTGAATTCCGTCGGGCCCCGGAGCCACATTCTTGGCCCGGAGCCGCATCACGGCCGCCCTCATCTCTGCCTGTGTCACCTCTGGGACGCTGATGGCGTTCTCTTCAGTAGGCCCTGCGGCTGTGGGCAAAGCCATCGGCGGCGGAGTGTACTCCGCTCTTGCCGGGAAGAGGGCTGTGACTACCTCTGCCAGCAGCTCAGGTTGGAGACTCTCTGTGAGTGGAGGCGCCGCGGCTCGAAGTTTCCCTCGAACCGCACGATAGGGGCGCCCCCACGGATCTCCGTCGAGAGTCTCCAACATCTCCTCCCAGGCTCGCGTCCTCGCTTCGCCGATGGCCAGCCACAGAGCCTCCTTGGCCGCGCGGTACACCTCATACCGCGCGGCTTCTTCGTCAGGGACCCGACGACGTCTTCTTCGGTAGCGGGTGTACTGGCGTCTGACCGCCACGCACTCGACACGTAGTCGCGCGATCTCGGCAGACCACCAGTACACCTGGCGCCTTCCTGAATGCGTGTGGACGCGAGGCATGGACGCGTCGCTGATTTGCGTCATCGCCCCGCGGAACCACAGCGCCTCCTCTTCGACGTCAACGGGTCCGATCGTCGCCGACTCCCGGATCCAGGCCTGGACAACAGCGGCCTCCTCGAGAACCTCCCCGTCGATACGCTTACGCGCCCAGCGCGGGCCGTCCGTTCGCGGGGCCGATGGGTTGTGGCCACCAGTGGTCTGGGTGGTGACGTCGAATCGGATGTACCTGTGATCCGACAACGTTTCCACCTCCACGGCAACACGCCAGTCGCGGACACGGCTCGCGACAGCAGGGCTAGCGAACGATACGTCAACTATTGAACCGCCCCGCTGCCGCACGCACGTGTGTACCGAGCCCCGGTTTAGGACGACCAGGCCAGTTGTGACCGCCCACTCCTCCAGCGTCCTACCCCTGGCATCTGTCACCGGGGATCCCCACACCGAAGACTTGGCGTTGAGATCCCCTAGTAACAGTACGGGGCGAGGTTGGAGTCGGCCTACGACGGCACCCAACTCGACAAGGAAGTTCTCGAAGTCGGCGAGGCTCTTGTTGGGCGAGAAATACGCACCAACCGTGCCAATACCGTCCGCGAGGGCGGCTACCCAGCCGTGTCCTCGTGACGGACTGACGAGAGCCCCGCCAATGATGGCAACCGAGCCATCCAGGTCTCCCACCCAGTTATCCCTGGGGGGGACAAAGTACGGCTCGGCGACCACAGCCACGTCAATCGACCACTCTGCCATGCTCTGGATCAAGAGATCCTGCGCTCTGGCAGCGTGGTTGATGTTGCCCTGGAGGAAATGGTAAAGTGCCATTATGCGCAGTCCATTCCCTCCGTCGCACCATCCGTAGGCCGGGAGTCGGCCGTAGAGCACCCAGGCTGTGGGCGGGGTAAAGAGCCCCCGGCAGTCTTGGCACCCCTTCTCTTTTTCTGGGCGGGTGCGCCACAGGCTCTTCCGCCTGCCCTGTGCCCAGCGGGCCTCCCTGCAGCTGTACAGAGGCTGCAGTTTGGCGCTGCGAAGCACTGGGCGGACTTGTGGCCGGGGGGCTGACCGCAGCGAAAACATTGCTCGCTGCGGTCTATTGCAGCGGTGCACCTCGCCCGGACATGCCCAATGTCCAGGCACCGGTAGCACCGCAGCACCCTGGGTTGCAGCAGTTTGACCCTTGCCGCAACCCACCCGACCAAGAGTCGTCCACCGTCGGCGACTTTATTGCCCGCGGCCACCGGGCACCGCACCCAAACGACGCCGAGCCCGGAAGCGTCGACGCGGATCTCGCCCGCCCGCACATCATCGGGCGGACATCCACCGGCTTTGGCGACGGCTTCCACAACCTCAGCCGGGGTTGTCGAGTCATCCAGGCCGTCGACGCGTAGCTCAGCGGTCTTCATAGGCCTGGACACTCGAACATCCTCGGGGTTGAGTACCGCCCTCAACTTGGCGGCCAGGATGTCCACCTTCTCGCCGCTAGAGGCACCCGGCACCTCCAGCAGACGCGCCCCCGTAATCGCCGGCCTCAATCTGAAGCCGGACGGTATGCCAAGGTCGGGGAACGCGACTTTGGTTTTGGCCTCCAATAGGACCGCCTTATATGAGACGCCCCTTTCAACGGCTCCGGGCTGCAGTGTTATGACTACAGCCGCAGAGCGTGGAGCTCTCACCCTAGGCGGCCTCTGAGTCTTCGGAGGGCACGTAGAAGGTGCCAGTGCCTCAGCGGGTGGAGGCGGCGCTGCCTTCTTCCTCTTCTTGCGGCCCTTCTTGACGACCGTTGTCCAAGCCTCCGTGGAGGGCCCGGGAGCGGTCGCCGCGGGACCGGCCGTCCGGGAAGTGGAGACAGACGCGGTCGCCGGGAGAGCGCCCGTCCGGGAAGTGGGCGCAGACTTGGCCTGTGCAGGCTTACTGGCCCCCCTCCCGGGCCCGCTCGGCTCAGCTGCCACGACCGTTGACCCCGGTTTGGCGGGGCCAGCCAATCTCTTTTTGTCCGCAGCGAGCGGTGGGCGTAAGGTTTCGGCTGGGAGGAGCCTCGCCTCGATAGCCTCCAGCCGAGCCCCCACCATTTGCCCGCACTGCATCATGCAGATGCGAACGATCTTTTCGACCTCCTCATCCACAAGTGCAGGGGCCAATGATGGGGTCGACGATGGAGGCGACGGCGGGACCGGCGATCCGGTGGCCGTGGGAGCTGCCCTCTAGGCGGCAAACTGCCTCTTGAGGTCCTCCAACTCGGATTGGAGACGGCGGTTCTCCTCCCATAGCTTCGCCGTCTCCTCCGTGCTCGAACGACTAAGGAGGACCTCAACGGCCTACTTGATGCCGTCCGCCGCCTCCTTTAGGGCGCGCGTGAAGGTGCCCTTCAGGTTGCCCGACTTAGTGGCTACCTTTAAAACCACGTCAACGCCGTCCATGACTTGGCGGTTAAGAGCCGCCGCCGTCATACCCTCTGTAGCAGCGGCGGTCAGTAACCGCCTTTCTCTTGCCTTTTTTGCCATTTCGGCGACTTCCTCCGTTGCTACCGCCTTACGGCCCTCTCGCTTTGCAGCATTTTGCTCCGCCTTAGTGCTGACTAATGTCATAGCCCCGTCGCCAGAGTCACTCACCCCGCTGACTCCTGGCTCCACTCGAGGACCGACCCGCCGACCCTGCGCGGTCCGACTCATAGTCGCGCGGACGTTTGCCCCCAGATTTGGAGGAATCGTCCGCGCGACACCCAACCGACTCCTGGTCGGGCTTTCTAAAACTAAAATTTGTCAGGTCCTCGAATGACTGAGAACGTGACGAGCCTCCTCGGCTCTGGTTGCCATGGGCAAGTGGTAGACATTCGTTGCTCCCCCCCCCAGAATACGAATGGGGGCTTGACGTTCCCGAAGGGAACGTGGCGGACTCTCCAGCTGCAGAGCAGCCGGTACCGCCCTGGGGTAGTTTATTTCTGTTTGTCTTTTTCATAGTTATTTTAATTTTCCTTTGAAGGGTGTGGTCCCATTCTCCTTTCCAATGCAAACTTTTCGAAGCGCTACCAACTGGTCCCCCACCAGCCACTCATCCTCTCGCCACGCTTCAAAGCTTAGGATTAGGTATCTACAAGGGAAACGCTAGCAACTGGTCCCCCACCAACCACTCATCCTCTCGCCGCGCTTCAAAGCTTAGGATTAGGTGGTTTTTTATCTTAGAGGTGTCCTTCCTCTGGGCCGGGCAGTTAACCCAAGCCCCCGACGGCGGCATTATGCATGCCTCCGTTCGCTGTCCGGCTAACCCGAGTCAGCGAACCCGCCGAAAGTTCTCTCCTCAAGATTGCTCTTGAGGGAGAAACCACAACCGCGTAGGTGCGCCTATTGGCACCGTAGCGGCAGAGTCACATCCAGTGACAATCGACAAACGTCGATCGATCAGGAGCGACCCATCTCCCTTGTTCCTCCACTGTGCCCTCTGCAAATCAGAGGGACACGTGGAAGAACATCGCGGAGCGTACTGCTCCCCCGCTTGCAGAAATTCGCCACAGACAATAACCTCTCCGAAAAACTCCAACACCTTTTTCAAGAAGAAATTATTGTCCATGCCCAGGGTGCACCGGCCCGACCACTGCTCTTCCCCTCGAACGTATCCATAAGGGACCAGCAGGTATCAGGCACACTAGGAGGTTTTCTGCACGCACCCCTGTGATAACTAACCTTTTTTTTTTTTTTTTGTTCGGGGTGGAAAATCCTCATGGATGTCCTCCGCCCTGGGGCGGGCGGAGGGGTCTGGTAGACTCTTACTGACTAAAAACCACCCCGGTGTTCCATCTCACACCTACGCCGGGGTCGCGGGAACGTTCAAATCTTCCGCGACCCCGACTGGTGCCAACCCGCCTCTGCGGGCTCCGTCTCGTCGAGCGGGGGGAGTGAGGTGTTTGACTCCCCCCGCGACGTCTAAGAGGGGCGCGCGTGGAACACTACGCGCCGCCACCTCGGGTCCAGATGTATGGGGGGTGACGGACTTCCCCGGGTCCGTCGCCCCTGGACCCATTTAGGGGGGCTGGAAGAGGGCGTTGTCCGCCCTCCGCGGACGCCCGGTGCGCCTGCTGCGGGCCGGTTGAGAGGATGAAATCTCTCTCTCCCGTTCCGCAGCCTCCTTCTGCGAGATGACAGTTTCGCAGAAGGAGACCACCGCGTCCCAGGACTCCTCGCTGCCGACCATTGCATTCACAACGGCCGACAGCGACAGGTCACTGCCTACTCCTGAGATGAGGGCACGGCGCGGCTCCTCCCAAGCGGCACACTCTGCCAGCGTATGCCGCGCCGTGTCCTCCCGGCAGTCGACGCAGTGGTGACACCGGGCGTCCGGCTCCCTGTTTATGCGACACAGGTACTTCCCGAAGCAACCATGCCCCGAGAGCACCTGTGTCACCCGAAATGACAGGGAGCCGTGCCTCCTCCCGAGCCAGAGGTCGAGCACTGGCCGGACCGCCTCGATGGTGACGAGGCCGGCGGTAGGGCGTGAAAGCCTGTCCCGCCATTCCGCCACCAGGACCTCGCGAAGCTGCGACCGACGCTGCTCCAAATGGCGCTGCATCGGTCGTTCGCCCCGCGCCCGCGCTTCCTCGCGCCACCGATACAGTGACGCGAGTACCTTCGCCTCCAGGTCCCAGGGCGGGGATCCGGCCAGTGCACAAGCCGCCTCGTGGGAGATCGTGCGGTACCCCCTGATGACTCTGACGGCCATAGCTCTCTGCGGCTTTCGCAGCACAGAGATGCTACCGGCCGTCAGGTCAGCCGCCCAGATCGGGGCCCCGTAAAGGGCCATCGATCGCACGATCCCCACGTAGAGCCGCCTACAAGCGGCGCTCGGGCCCCCCAGATTGGGAAGCAGCGTTGACAGCGCCCCAGCCGCGCCCAACAACTTGGGCGCCAACCGCCGGAAGTGGGGGCCGAAATCCCATCGGCTGTCGAGCACCAGTCCCAGATACTTCATGGTGGGCTCGACAGCGATTCGGACCCCCCCGACCACGATGTGTGATCCGGGCGGTGGCGCCCGCCGGGAACCATGAAACACCATGCCGAGCCGTGACCAGCGCGTCGTCCGCGTAGCACGTCAGGTCCACACCCGGTGAGAACTCGCCTCTCAGCACCCAGTCGTACCCGATGTTCCACAGGAGCGGCCGAATGGGGGAACCGATCCCTGTGGAACACCGCACGACATGAGGCACTGGTTTCCGCCATCACGTCCCACGTAGGTGACACACCTCCCCGCCAAATAAGCCCCAACGATACGGCGGAGGTAGGGAGGCACCCGATGGTACCGCAGTGCCTCCCGAATACAACTCCAGGGCAGGGTGTTGAAGGCGTTGGAGATGTCCAAGGACACCGCCACCACCACCCCACCCCGGGACACCGTTTCCTCCGCCAGGACTCTCACACGCGCTATTGCGTGTATGGTGGAGCGCCCATGCCGAAAGCCGAACTGGCTCTCGTCCAGGTCCGGCCCCTCTCCGCACAAGTGGCCGACGAGGCGGGCTGCGAGTATACGCTCGAACAGCTTACCCACCTCGTCTAGCAGCACTATGGGCCGGTACGTGGACGGCAAGTCTGCAGGGCGCCCCGCCTTCCTGAGCAGGACCAGACGACCACTTTTCCACAAAGTGGGAAACTGGCCCCGCTCCAGGCACGCTGTGAAGAGTCCTCTTAGCTGGGGCTCTAGCTCCTTCAGAGCGAGGGCTAATGCTAGGCCGTGAACTCCGTCTGGCCCCGGAGCCACATTCTTGGCCCGGAGCCGCATCACGGCCGCCCCCATCTCTGCCTGTGTCACCTCTGGGACGCTGATGGCGTTTTCCTCCGTAGACTGCGGCTGTGGGCAAAGCCATCGGCGGCGGAGTGTGCTCCGCTCTTGCCGGGAAGAGGGCTGCGGCTACCTCATCCAGCAGCTCGGGTTGGAGACTCTCCGAAAGTGGGGGCGCTGCGGCTCTTAGTTTCCCTCGAACCGCTCGATAAGGGCGCCCCCACGGATCCCCGTCTAGAGTCTCCAACATCCCTTCCCTGGCTCGCGTCTTCGCCTCGCCGATGGCCAGCCACAGAGTCCCCTTAGCCGCGCGGTACACCTCATACAGCGCGGCTTCTTCGTCAGGGACCCGACGACGTCGTCTTCGATAACGGGTGTACTGGCGTCTCACCGCCACGCACGCGACTCGTAAGTGCGCGATTTCGGCGGACCACCAGTACACCTGGCGCCTTGCGGACTGTGCGTGGACCCGGGGCATGGACGCGTTGCAGATTTGCGTCATCGCCCCGCGGAACCACAGCGCCTCCTGTTCGACGTCGACGTCGACGGGTCCGTTCGTTGCTGACTCCCGGCTCCAGGCCTGGACAATAGCGGCCTCCTCGAGAAGTTCCCTGTCGATGCGCTTGCGCGCCCAGCGCGGGCCGTCCATTCGCGAGACTGATGATCTGCGGCCGCCAGCGGTTTGGGCGGAGACGTCAAAACGGATGTATCTATGATCCGACAACGTCTCCACCTCCACGGCGACTCGCCAGTCACGAACACGGCTCGCGACAGCAGGGCTAGCGAACGAGACAACAATCGATCCGCCCCGCTGCCGCACGCACGTGTGGACCGAGCCCCGGTTCAGGACGACCAGGCCAGTCGTGACCGCCCACTCCTCCAATGCCTCACCCCTAGCATCGGTCACTGGGGATCCCCACGCCGCAGATTTGGCGTTGAGATCGCCCAGCAACAGCACGGGGCGAGAATGGAGTTGGCCCACGACGGCACCCAACTCGACAAGGAACCTCTCGAAGTCGGCGAGACTCTTGTTGGGCGAAAAATACGCTCCAACAACGCCAATGCCGTCTGCGAGGGCGGCTACCCAGCCATGACCTCGGGACGGGTTGACGAGAGCCCCGCCAATGATGGCCACCAAACCGTCAAGGTCTCCCACCCAGCTATCCCGGGGGGGGACAAAGTACGGCTCGGCGACCACAGCCACGTGAATCGACCACTCTGCCATGCTCTGGATCAAGAGATCCTGAGCTCTGGCACAGTGGTTGATATTGCCTTGGAGGAAATGGTAATGGTGTATAGACATTATGCGCATTCCATTCCAGGGGGGGTAAAGAGCCCCCCGGTGATAACTAACCTAACCTAACCTTTTTTTTTTTTGTTTACGGGGCGAAATCCTCATGGATGTCCTCCACCCTGAGGAGGGCAGAGGGGTCTGTCAGACTCTTACTTCCTAAAACCACCCCAGTGTTCCGTCCCATACTTGCACCGGAGATCACGGGATCTAATGTGACTTCCGTGATACTCGGCCACCTCTGCAGGCCACCTCGAATTAGAGGGGTGTGAGGTATTAAAGTCGCCCCTTACGTCATAGAGAGGCGCACGTGGAACACTACGCGCCACCATCTCGGGTCCTAAGAAGTAGGGGGCGACGGATTTCCCCAGATCCACGGTCCCTGGACCCATTTAGGGGGGCTGGAAGAGGGCGTTATCCACCCTTCTCCGACACCCGGTGCGTCTGCTGTGGATTGGGTTAGCGGAAGCAATCTCCAGCTCCCTTTCCACAGCCTCATTCTGCGAAATTACTGTTTCGCAGAAGGATACCACCGCGTCCCAGGACTCCTCGCTGCCGACCATCGAGTCGACAACGGCCGGCAGCGATAGGTCACTACCGACACCTGAGATGAGGGCACAGCGCGGCTCCTCCCAAGCGGCACACTCTGCCAGCGTGTGCCGAGCCGTTTCCTCCCGACAGTCGACGAACCTAACCTAACCACTGCCGAACAATCGTACATCACGTGCACCGTCACTAACATTCATGCCTCCCGCAGGTGGGGTCGCTGCTCGACAGTAAGGGCTACGGCATCGCCATGAAGAAGAGTAAGTGTCTGCTGAGCTCTTGTTTATTACTATACTAGCTTCTGCCCGCGACCTCGTCCGCGCAAACTTCCGGCCCCCGACCCACGCACCGCGTCGCATCCTATCACCCGCCGCCCTTCTGATTTTTTAATAAATACTCTTTTTTTTATTTTTTTTTTCTTCGTTTTGCTCGGCTCCTAAGGGTCGTAGCGTGATGTTACGCCACGACCCTTAGGAGGCATAAAACCTTCCTTAAGATTTGGACTATCCTATACAAAAATATTTTTCCGGAGATTACCATATATAAACTTACAAACAAACTTTTACCTCTTTATAATACACTAGCTGGGCCCCGCAGTTTCACTCGCGAAAGTCTCGTTCCCGTCAAAATATCGAGATAAAAAGTATTCTATGTCCTAATCCAGGTCATGGTATACCCATGTGCCAAATTTCATTCAAATCTGTTTAGCAGTTTTAGCGTGAATGCGTAACAAACAAACTCACTTTCGCATTTAAAATATTAGTTAGGATTAGGATTATTATCTCCTTTATTTTATTTGAATATTTTTAAATATTAGAATATAAAGAAATATAAAAACATTTAAAAAGCCGCAGAATCAGGGCTCCAGAGAGAGGAACCTCCTAACAATGCGAGCCGTGTCCAGGAGCACTGCTTTCTGAATCAAGCCCTTGATTCTGCTGCGCAACGAGAACTTCCCTAGGTGCTAGTCGAGGCTCTAGACTATAAGGCCATTGGCTGTCACGACTATCGGCACCATGATCGCTGAGTCCACATTCTACATGTCGACAACTTCGCGATCCAAGTCAAAATACCTACTTGATTTGTTTATCTTTCTAGGCTGTCACGAGGTTCCCGTCATGCGGGCTCATTTAGGATTAGTATTATTAGTTAGTATACATTTTTGTGGTATATCTCGACACCGTGTTTTTTAGGGTAACACGGGCCAAAGCCAAGTGCTACCCCTGAGAGTAGGTACTACTTAAACTACGTGATAATTGTTGATAATGTATGGTGTGGTGATATTATGTTTTGACTTTATGTTGCAGTGGTGAATGATGTCTGTGCGTGTGATATTTGTGCGTCATTGTCGTTCTGCAGAAATTTTCGGACAATTCTGCAAGTGTTCAGGATAGCAGCTTTCTGTAGGGTTTGGTAGGTGGAGGGAGCTACGTGTAGTGTTTTTAAAGATTGATGCAGTTGTTTGGGAATGACACCGGTGGTTGAAAGTACTACAGGAATAATGGTAACGCTGCCTAATCGCCACATTCGGCTTATTTCTATTTTTAAGTCTCTATATTTTGATAGTTTTTCAGCTGTAGTATTTTGTAGATTGTGTGTGTTTGGAACTGCTATGTGAATAATTTGCGCGGTTTTATTAATTTTATCTACTAAAGTTATATCTGGTCTATTGTAATGTGTTGTTCTGTCTGTGAGGATGGCTCGATCAAAGTATAGCTTGTGTGTTGTGTTTTCAAGGACCGTTTCCGGAGTATATTTGTAATGAGGTACTGGAGGTGTAGTGATTAATTTATATTTAATGGCAAGTTTTTGATGAATTATGTTGGCTATTTGGTCGCGCCTGTGTTTATAGTCCGTCTGAACTATTGCTTTACATGCTCCAGTAATGTGTTGAATAGTTTCAGAAGAACTATGACATCGTCTACAAATGTCTGTTGAAAGAGGGACTCGCATGATGTGCTTTTGGTAGTTACGGGTTTCAATAACTTGGTCTTGAATTGCTGTCATGAACCCTTCAGTCTCAGGGAATAAATCTCCGCGCCTGAGCCATTCGTTCGACGCTGGCTTGTCGACGTTAGGTTGGCAAAGGTCTTGGCGATGTCTTCCATGGAGAGACTTCTGGGTCCATTCTGATATTTTAGTCTGTCTGTCGGTCTGTTTCTCGTAAATTTGTGTAGTTTTATCAGATATGTTTAGCGAGGTTAGTTTTCGATCATTATAAACTATTGCTTTGTGTAGGGCAGAGGTTGTGTTTTGTGTTAAAATATTTTATAAGAGTACTGATTTGTTTATTGTGTAGGCTCGTTATATCTACATATTATTCCTAGTCCTCCTTCTTTCCTGGGTAGTGTTAGTCGCTGTACGCAAGATCGAGGGTGGTGTTTTCTACATTTGGTCAAATTTGTGTTAATGACGCGTTGTAGGCTTTTAAGTTCCGTTTTGATCCAGCTTATTATACCAAAGGCATATGTAAGGACGGGTATCGCAAAGGTATACATATTGCTTTAATAGTACTTTTGGAGTACAATAAATTGAGTGTTTAAAATGGATTTTAGTCTATGTTTAAATTGTTGTGTAAGTTCATTTTTTATTGCTTTATGTTTAATTTGTTTCTCTTGAATATATCCTAAGTATTTGTATGTTCCATGTTCATCTAAGGAATCTATGGTTTCACCTGACTGTGGTATATGAGTGTTCGTATGTTTGACCTGCCCTGGCTGAATTGATTTTACACTTATCAATTCCAAATTCTATTCCTATATCGCTAGTTTCTCTGTGGCATTTGAGAGTTCATTTAAGGTGAAGAAGCGTACAATTTAATGTCATCCTTGTAGAGTAGATAGTTAATTATACAATTGTGTCTGTCCGTCCGTATGCCATCCGTAGTGTCATTGTAATTAAGGTTATATCCTGGCATTTGTGAATTTAATTTGTTTGATAGCGGGTTTAAGGCAAGACAGAACCATAGTGGGCTAAGCGAGTCACCTTGGAATATGCCTCGTTGGACTTTATGGGTCCGGTCTTAACAATACCTGTAGGTGTCGTAAGATGTAAACGCGTTGTCCATTGTGTTATTGTGTTATTTAAAAAGGTAATGATTTGAGGGTTTAACTTATATATCGCACGCTTAATCATATACTGACACAACTGAAAAAAGACGTTTTTCGAGAAATCGCAAAAAACGATTTAGCAAACCTGACTTACCTTACAAAATGGCTTATTACTCGAAGAAAATAGCTTTATATAATGAAATAATGTATTGTAGGGATAGTTGATAAAGTGAGTATTGTATTTGAATATAATTTTTAAGAAATTTAGATTTTTTACTATAAATTAATCGGTAAAAAAAAATATTCCTCAAGATGCGTCAGTGTAATATAAAAGATAAAGTTACATTGATTTAATACTGGTGACACATTTTGAAATGAGTCCGTGTTTTATTTAATATATAACTAAAGAATACTCATTATTAAGGTATGGGTCCTTTTACTATGAAGTAAAATTTTAATATTGGTGACATATTTTGAAATGAGTCCGTATTTTATTCAATGTAAGTTCTTATTGTTATTATAATGAGTCGTTAAGGTATATAAAATAAAAGATAAGTATAAAAATATTTCGTTTTATTTATTATTTTCATTAATAAAAGAATCAAAAACATAGTAAAGTTCAAAGAAAATACTGAAAAGGCTACTTAACAGTAGCCTTTTCAGCATTTTCTTTGAACTTTCGAGAACTTTTGATTTGCGGCTAACGCCTCATTGGTGGTAGGGACTGACACAGGTCAGCATTTTATTTGAACTTTAGGTACAATACAATTCACAATTGTTTGTACAAAACAATTGTGAATTGTATTGTACCTTATTGCAATGCAAACTTTAATTAACAATAAATCTTGTATACAACAACAGTCAAGTAATAATTAACTGTATGTCTACTTTTATGTAGTATTTGACTTATACACGAATGAATCTTAATACTTAAGATATATTATTTGAATTGAACTTAATACTCTTACAATATTCAAATTGTGTACTGTGAAAAACAAATTGTGTACTGTGATACCTAATCACAGTACACAATTTGTATATAGGTACTTTAAAATCAACTCTGAAATAAACTTTGACTCCTAATAATGTAATTTATAAACTTTATAAAAATAAAGCAGTAAAAACTTATCCTAGATTATAATATTAACGAATTAAACTTAACGAAGAGATCAATATTAAATTTACAATATTAGGAGGCACTTTTTATTTATAATCTAATAAAAACCGTAAATCTGAATAAAAATTCTCAAGGAAATAGCAACAGTCACACTTATCATCTCTTTAACAACATGATAATACCTAATTGTACTTATTTATTATTAATTAAGAGATCAATTTTCTCAATATTAGGCACTTAATCAGTCATTCATTACAATACTAAACTTAACATACAATTTGTTTGCACCTTGCAAGTATTCACCCTGATTACAGAATCGTATCATAAAAATCTTTATAAAAATTGGGTATCAAATTTTTATCAAGTAACTCTTTTAAATCCTTCTTTTTATTTTCACCGAGCTTTTGCTTGCCCGTGTATGCTTTTACTGTTGTCAGCTCTGATAGGGGATTCAATTTTTTTCTCTTGTTTCTTACGTTTATCTTTGCAAATTCTGCATCTTTGTTGTATGATGTTTTCACATAGAATGAAAAAGGTTCCCTTTTTATCACTTTTATAACTTTGATATCATTCCATGATAAAACATTTTTATCTTCAGTTTCATTAAAATTGTATCCCCAATTTTCCTGCAGTTTTTTTAGGTCTAAAAATGAGTCGTATGTAAGTTCGTGTACGCGGAACATTTGACCAGTCTTTTTGGCATTTTTGATAATGGCTACATATTGGTGGGGGCAATAAATTGGTCCTGATTTTAAATTCTTTTTAATTTCTTTTTCGATCAGGCTATGAATATTGTCACCCTCATTATGAGTGTGACCTTTAATTAAAAATTTGTGTGTGATTGATTCTATATTCAGGTGGGTTACAGCATAGAGATAAAGCGCTACTATATATTTATTCTTATTTTGACCGCAGCAGTTGTCTGAATACAGAATCAAGTTCAGGCCATCACTATTACTAGCAGTTACCCCTGCTTCACAACATAGTCTCTCAAAGCAATCCAATAAACAGGAGCCTATCTCATTAGCACCGCGTTTGGCATCAGTTTCATTCCAAAAATAGCAGTCTACATCAGTATAGGAATCTTTCATCTGGGCTTCAACTTTTTTGTTTAAGAGTGTGATGGTAAAGTTATAACTATTTAATTTCGATTTATAGTAAAAAGCTGATGTATCGCCTCGTGGCGATTGTAACACCGCCTGCAAGTCGAACACTAAGACTTTATTTTTGTCGTCTATTTTGCAACGGTCATCATGTTTTTCATTACGACTTAGCTTTTTTTCTTTTATATGAGCTATATACTTATCATGAATCATACTTTTTTGCTCTGCGTTTGAATTTGTGTACTGTAGACATAGATCGCATTGGTCTTTTCGCGGACAAAAAAATGAAATATTATATTCCTTAGAAAATGTACGGTAAAACATGCAATACTTACCATAGGGCTTACTGTTCTTCTCTTGCGCTACCTTGAAGTCATTGAAGAGATCTGTAATGGTTTTGCCCCCGTCTATGTATTCGCGAGTAGATGTTTGCCTTGTGTAGTGTGACGGAACCCTTGGTATTGAGTCTATAAAAGTTTTAATGTCTGAAATCAGTGTTTCATCAGTAGTGGTGTGGTTGTCGTGTTTACCTCTTCGATCATTTTCCAAAACTCCATGGTTTTGACACTTTTGGATTACTGTACGAATAACCCGATCGGATATATTCAGCGTACCAACAAAAAATGGTTTACAGACCCGGATTGGTCCACCATTGACTATAAAATGAAAAGCTTTATTAGCTTGCCTCGGGCGCATGGCGTTGGTATATTTATACCTAGGAGTGACATCGGACATACAAGACTGAATAAACGATCGCTGCTGATTGAGTTCACCAATATTCCAATAAGCATCAAAAATAGCCTGTCTTTGAAGAGATGTAAACTTTTCATAACATTTAAGCCTGCACTTGTCTGTGCAAGGTGGTTTCACTTCACGAGCTGCAACAGTTTTCTTTTTCGAAGTCTCATAAGATCGTCCAGAATTTCTTAGAATTTTATTTAAGTTTTGTTTCCATTTTTGAGGATTGCTTGTGCGCTTTCTACCTTTCTTCTTAATAATCTCTATTTCTTCTTCTATGTTGAGTTCGTTCATTTCAGAGTTTTCAATTTCACTTGTTTGTTGTTCGTTTGTTGACTGTCCATTAGCTGTAGTATCTGTATTATTGATAGTATTATCATCCACGTGATCGGAAGTAGAAGGTTTTACCACTGTATCATCATCAGAAGAAGAAGATGAGGAACTGCTGGAACTGCTGGAGCTGCTTGAACTGGAGGATGAGGAGCTACTGGAGCTAGATGATGATCGACGTGATGAAGGATGAACTGGTTCTATTTTCTTTCTTTTTATTTGACTATCATAGGTTGGATCGTCATTGTCGCTGATATCTGCACTGATTTCACCAGAATGTACGGGTGAAACATTGTAGTCAACTTGGTCTCTTTTACGGCTAGAATATTTATGATCATGATTGAGCTCGCTTTCAAAAAAGTCTTTAGCATTGTAATAACGCTTGTTTTCAGGTTTATTAGTAATATCACATAACATCTGTAAAAAAAGAATAGTTATTTAAAGATTCACGCAATTCGAACCGATGGCCATTGACAAAATAAATGACGAAATACAAGGTTTAAAAACTCATGATTCATCTAGTATTGACAATTGCACCCCCTAAGGGTTACCTAAGCCTCTATTTTAGGTGACAGCAAAACTTAATGACGCGACGCGGTCGCGTGCGCAAATCTAGTTTAAAATTAAAATACCACAATAAAAAGGGATAAAATAAGAAATAATTCGAAAGAATAAAATAATAATTACGAGTAGGTACTTACCTCGACATCAACTGCAACATTCTGAACTGAACTATCTTCATCTATGTCAAACGCCACTTTGTTGCTATCGGACGTATTATTTTGAATCGGAGATTGACTAGGGTCTGGGTTCAGAATGGGATCTTGAATTTGAGCTCCCTTATCATCACGAGAAGGGTCACTTGTAGAATTAATCAATTCCATTATCTTTTTCGACCTTGAAGACATTCTGAAAAAAGTTAAGTTACTTTCTTATTTCGTTTAAACCAATTATTTTAATCTATAAGTGACACAAGATCGAATATGCATTCAACAATTTTATACCAGACAATTGTGTTTTATAAAATAAAGAATCATAACAAAGTACGACTTTAGATTTCAAGAACACTTTTGTAAAAAACTGACCTAACTTCTAAAGCCGCCAAAACACTACCGGCAAAACGGAACAGTTTTATAAAATATAGGCATAATACACAATCAGTCAAAGAATTGTTAACATGTCTTTGTATAAAACAGAACTAACACTAAATAATTCATGAATAGTTCGATCCTATTTTGTACTAAATAGGCATATTTAACAATTGGTCACATTTTTATAAATAATTTCAATAAAACTTACCTTTGATTTTTACACTAAAGCGACTTAACTACTAATATGACACTTTTAAATAAAAACACGAGATGTTCACGATCCTAGTCCTTGACGCATACTGATATCTGTCTCTGTCTCGTAAAAGCGTTTGCCGAAACGCTTGCGTATGAAAGAGACAGATATAGGTTTAACTCCTTCTACAAACAAGATATCAAAAAAATTCCGAGATCGGCCGAAAGAGGGCGTTAAAATAAACTTCTTGGTATACTTAATTAAACTTTGACCGAAACACTAATCGGTCAGTATATGATTAAGCGTGCGATATATTTAAAATTTCAAGTAGCCAAGTGTGTGGGACAGAATCGTTTTTGTTGTCTATATATTAAAAAAATCATGTAAACCTACATGGGCACTTATGAAACATCAGAAGCTAGGTGCACGGTTTCAATTGGTTGTTTCCTATGGAGAAGAGCCGGCAAGAAACTCCACGGTTACTCTTTTAAAAATAATGGGCTTTTACAATATTTACAAATAACAGTGTTATTAGGTATGGGAGGACAGTTTAGGTCTTTCAACAAGTACCAGGTACTTAACAGAATAATGATGGTCAACAAATCTACAGTCCACTAGGCCTACAGCGTTCTCAAATTCACAAAATTGAAAAGAATCTATATAAAGATAAATAAATTAATAAAAATAAAAACGTATTTTAAACGAAATGACGAGATTGCTATTACAGCTGTATCAAATCTGAGTAATTATCATGTCCACAAAAACCACTAATAAAGAGTTGAAATTAAATTTTAGGTATATAATTTCAAATAATATGGTGATTATGTCAAGGAAGAATGTAAAAAAAAAATGTATACATGGTAATTTGGGAGCAGTTAATAGACTCTTACATAATTTGCCGTTAATCAGGTACCAGGGAAGCCACATGTGCAGAAGGAATTATTGCCAAGCTTCCTTGTCTTTAACGTAGTCTTTAATTTTATAATATGCTTTCTTAATAAGGACGCGTTTAATGTGGGTTTTGAACTTCCCATCGCTAAGTTCTGTAACCGACTTAGGCAACTTGTTATAAAAGCGGATTCTGCTTATAAGAAATGACTTGCTTGTTTTAGTTAATCTAAATTTGGGTATCACAATTTCATGTCTATTTCGTGTATTTATATTATGAAAATCGCTTCTTATTTTGAAAAGTCCTAAGTTTTTGCGAACATACAAAATACTTTCTAAGATATAAAAAGAAGGCAGAGTCAGTATATCAACTTCTTTGAATTTGTTTCTAAGGTACTCGCGAGGACCCATTTTATAGATAGCGCGAATAGCCCTCTTTTGTAAAATGAAAACTGAATCTACGTCAGCTGCCGATCCCCACAGCACAACGCCATAAGACATAATACTGTGGAAATAAGCAAAGTAAACTAACCTAGCTGTGGCTATATCAGTACTGCCTTATTTTTCTTACTGCATATGCAGCTGAACTTAATCTACATGAAAGAATTCTAATGTGGGCGCCCCATTGCAATTTTGAATATAAAGTAATACCTAAAAATATAGTTTCCGTTATTGAATCTAATTTTTTGCCATCAAGTTTTAGATTTAGACCCACTTGAGATACATTTGGTAATGAGAACCTAATACATTTAGTTTTGTTCACATTAAGTAAAAGATTTCGAAAGAACAGTTAAACTATCGTTGACATGTAAGACATCTGTATCTTTTCTATCTATTTTAATAATTAGAGAAGTGTTGTCAGCAAATAGAATTATATCCGATAAGTTATCCATCATGTAAGGAAGGTCATTTATATAGACTAGAAATAAGAAAGGGCCAAGAATTGGACCTTGAAGCACGCCCATTTTAACTAGAGACGCCGAGGACGTCGCCCCATTAACATTTACTTTTTGTTGCCTGTTTGATAGATAGGCAAGAACAAGGTCAGCAGCTTGTCCACGAATTCCGTAGTGGTGTAATTTACAGATCAGTGTATTGTAGTCAACGCAGTCAAACGCTTTTGAGAGGTCACAGAAAATGCCAATTGCATCCTGGGACTTCTCCCAGGATTCCAAAATGTGACTGATGAGTTTCACTCCTGCGTCAGTCGTCGATCTACCTTTCGTGAAACCAAACTGGTACTATACATAGTATATAGATCTTTCTTCTTCCGCTGGACCTGTTTGAGTATAACCGAGTCTATTGTAAGTTGTTCCTTGCAGCCCTGACTAAATTTTCGACGGCCTTTTTCTTCTTTTGATAATATTGAATTTGATTCAAGGTGTTTATAAATAATTTGAGTGATGCATGATGTTATTATTTTATATATTGTTTGTAGGCATGTTATTGGTCTGTACTTTGCTGGGTTTGCGCTGTCGTTACTGTCTTTTGGTATCATATACGTTATTCCTTCCGCTATGTAGGTAGGCATCGTTGTTGGATTTTTAATAAAAGTGTTGATGTAATTATACAGGAGTGAGTGAGTGTGTGTAAATTTTTTATACCAAAAGTTGTGAATATAGTCATAACCTGGTGTTTTCCAGCTGTGTAATTTTTGAAGGACGTCATGGAATGTATCTATTGGCACTTGTTCGAACTCCATTTGTTCAGTGTGCAAATAATATAAGATAAGATAAGAAAAAAAAATGAAAAATGATAAATGGTTTTCTACCTCTATTTTAACCCAACAGCTTCAGCTAGTATTGTGTGTACCTCTCTAATAAGCCTCCAGCCTCTGTTTCCTTGTATGTATGCTGTAAGTCTCCCGATTTTTGCTCTTAAGTCTCTAACTCTTAATTCTAATCTTTTCTGCCATTTCGATTTCTTATTTTTCTGATTGATGTAAGCCGTACTGTCAGAGATGATATAAGAAAGTTTACTTTCATTTGTTTTAGCAGCTGTCCAGGCAGCACTATACATAACTGTCTGCAGGGTTTCGAAGTATGTATCTGCATTGACATATTTTGGAAGGATGACGTTATTAATGTTACTTACTATTTGGGCAAATTTTTTAGATGGTTTTTGTTTAAGTATATAATTTTATTTGTGGGATGAATGCTTGTGAAATGCTGTAGTGTATGTGAGAATGTTTCCTCTAGTTCTTGACATATTCCCTGACTTATTTCGACGTTTGTTGTATTATTTTCTATGTTTATAATGGTGGTCAAGGCTCCAATGACAATGCTATTTAGGAAATTGGGCTCACTTCCTACTTCGGTTTCTTGTGTATGTGTTTGATTATTAACGTGTGCATTTTCTGTGGTATTATTTGTGGGTGTTTGTGTTGGGATATTGTCTGCAGCTATAAGTAAATTGTGATGTTCTAATTGCCTATAAGGATTCGGTTAGTTAATTGTATTCTCTGCATACATTTTGCTATTTAGAATTACCCTTTTTTGATCTTATATTCTCTGCTTCGATCGATATGACAGTTGTGGATAGAACTCAATAAACATTTCTCTTAACTTTTTCCTTCCAGATAGTCATATTTGTTTCCATTTTCGTAGCGATGAAATAGGATATTATTAGAGTTTCGCTCATTTCGTTTGACCACCTCATTCTACGTTTTGGTTGCGCTTGTAAATGTGTGTTGCATTGATCTGTGTTAATCTGCGCCGGTGTCCGAGTGTGTGTATCTAAGTTAGTGATGTCTGTTTGTAGCTGGAGGTCCCCTATTTTCCAGAGTTGGCACACTAACGAATAGCGCTCTCTCCTAGCCATGCAGCCCTCGGCATGTGCGACCTTGGCTTGGATTGTATCTCTTTTGGTCTGGCCCCTCACCCTAGTTCTGTCTCGGCAAAGTTAACTCTACCGGCACAGACCTAGGGTTCATTGGAGCGCGCGAGCCCCACCACGACATCAACTTAGAGATACAGCGGGGGGGTGATTAGTTTTATTATTAATGTATTATTATTAATACATTATTATTATAGTACAGATTGTTCGTGATTGAACGAAAAATGTTGTTTATGCAGACTCCGAGTTCCGGCAGAGCATGAACCTGGGCCTGCTGAACCTCCAGGAGGCGGGCACGCTGCGCGAGATGCAGCACACCTGGTGGAAGGAGAAGCATGGAGGCGGTGCCTGCAAGGTACTCTTGCGCACCTCACTGCGCCACTCAAGTTTACACTCCTTTGAGAATGACGGGACACAATGACCAGTCGGGAAGATAGAGAGTAAGGGTCCCGTATGTCAGAACAATGGACGTAATAATTGCCTTCAGTGCTATACGCGAAGATAAACGAAACTCAAAAACGCGATATTTAACCCTAAGCAAGCGGGTCGCTCTCGCTATTCAAGCCCTACGTTATGGTGCTGTATCAGCTGCATTAGCTGCACGGATGTGTCAAGTCAGATATACTTAAACTAAAACAACATTTCCAACCTAGATTGAACACTATTTTTAAAACACAGCTCTACTCACGACAAACAATAAAAGCAATTAACACCTCTGTCCTTACCTATTCGTTCGGTATAATCAACTGGACCAAAACATGGAAAAACCTGCAACGCAAAATTAACATAACAATGACTTAATTCCGTAAACACCATCCAAGATCATGCTTGCGAAGGTAAACACTACCGCGGAAGGAGAGACGACTTATTTAAGTTTACACAACCGACAGATTACAACCATCCCTCAGAAACACAAGACTACAAAATGACAAATAATGACAAAACCAAATGTCTATGGTGGACCCAGAAGTCTCTACACGAGAGACATCGCAAAGACTTATGACAATGTCGACAAAGATGCGTCGAACGCGTGGTTAATCGAGGCGAACTCTTTCCGGAGACTGAGGGATTTATGCTTGCAATATAAGACCAAGTTATTGAGACCAAAAACTACAGAAAATCTATACTAAGTACAATACTATATTTACGTATTAAAGAACCCCACAACAAAATTGTACTTCGAGCGAGCCGTACTCACGTGGCCCCTGGCAATGTACAGGCAACGGAAGGAACACGGGTGGGTTTTAGTCAGTAAGAGTCTGACACGCCCTCCCGCTCCACCCAGAGCGGGAGAAGTTATTTGATAATTACCCACCCAAAAAAAAAAAAAAAAGCCGTACTCACCGACCGTACCGTATTACTTTTATAGACCTGCAGGGCTAACATGACAAGCGCGAGAATGCTCTTTTTCTCATTTTGTCGAAATTTGTCTACGATTCTGACGTCATTCTAGGCCCCAACATGACCGTAAACGACGAGTAAACTCGAAAAAGGCATTTTGACACTTCTTTATCTCACGACGAAAGACCGATGTTGCAAGTTATTAAAAACAAATTATTTTTATAATAGCAACATCGGCTTGAGATTCCGTTTCATTCATTCAATGGTGCCGATTCTCTTGTCACAAATACCTCTAAACTAGACTAAAAATTACCAAAATTTAGATTATTCCTGTCAACCGACGATTTCCCATTCTGAAATAGACTAAAGTGACACAAATTAACTATATTTTAGTTTGACGGCACTAAAATGGCACTGAGTTATTAATTTAGAGAAAATGGCAATTTGGCTATTCTGAGTTTTACGTTTTTCACCTAAAATTCTAATTTTCCCAGTATTTAATCGCGTTTAAAAAGTGTGGAAATTAATTGTCATGAACTAAAATTTTATTTTATTTTATTTTTCCTTTATTGGCCAACCAACAATTGTTTACACTCATAACATTTACAGTAAGTACATAACATCTAAGGTTAGTGTAACAATTAATTACAGGTTAGCACCGCATGCCCCATAAACAAATAAGATGTGCCACAAGCACTGAACTATAATTAAAGATTAATATTTGATTACATAACTAAAATTAAAATTAATAGGTTTAACGAGCATTACGTGGTGGGGTATAAAACTATATGCTTATATATATATAATCATTTACAGTAGGAAAAGCGAACAGAAACACATTGAAACAGTACATAATAGCAAAATTGGAATCCGAAAAAAGTCAAATTAAAATCAAAATTACAATCAAAAATTAAAAACGAAATTAAAATCACAATTGATACCAAATGAGAATTAATTAAAATCTGAATCAAAAGTCAAATCAAAATTACAATTAATATTAAAATCAAAATAACAATCAATATTAAAATCAAAATGTAAATTTACAAAAAAATAAATAAAACGTAACTTATGTATGTGTAAAAATAAAATTAAAATTAAATTAATAAACAAATTAAAATTATAATTAAACAATTGATAGAGTTGTTCTATGAAACTTGGCATATGAGTCAAAGTGCACGTCAGTGAGATCACTGCAGCTATTCAGCAATTTGCTTAGACGAGGAACGACAGAGTTCGGAGTGGAGGGTGCAAAGGAGTTATAGGAGCACGAGGGATTCTAGCAGGAGCACGAAACTGAAACTTTGATAGTAGTAGAGGACAATCAATTTTGCATCGGAGTAGCTTATAAACAAAGGACGAGTCAATGATTGTTCTACGTTTCTCAAGTGAGACCATCTTAAAATGAGATAGTCGGGATTCATAGGATCGTACCCTTTTTGCATTTCCGCTAGCATAGGCCATATGCCAAAGGAATCTCTTTTGTATGCGCTCCAGTCGAAGAACGTGCGTAGAGTAATGAGGTCTCCAAATCGTACTGCAATATTCTAAGATACTACGAACGATGCAGTTGTATAACAAGATCTTCGTCCGATTACGCTTAAAACCAGCAACATTCCTTACGACAAAACCTAGCATTCTAGAAGCCTTTTTTATGACGCCTTCGACATGAGGTATGAATGTCAAGGCGTTGTCGAAAACAACTCCTAAGTCCCTAGTTTGATCTACCTCTTGGATAACGTTAGGGCCCACGCGGTATACACTAGCAGTCGCTTTCTTTTTTCGGGTGTATTTCACGTGGTAGCACTTTTTTACGTTTAAGCTCATTTCATTATCATTACACCATTGAACCAACGTGTCTACGTCCCTCTGAAGTAATGCACAATCGTTTTCAGATTCGATTATACGTGAGAATTTAAGGTCGTCTGCGTACATAAAACATTCTGAGAATCTTAGGCAGTGCGGGATATCATTAACGAAAATAATAAATAGAACCGGTCCAACATGTGAGCCCTGGGGGACCCCTGATGATGTTTTGTAGGTTCCCGATTGGAAACCATTAACTGCGACAAAGAAGGAACGATTTTCGAGATAAGACTTAAGCCAGTCGTAAAGTGTACCGGTGATTCCATACGCAGATAACTTCGATAGAAGTATATGGTGAGGCACGCGGTCGAAGGCTTTGCTAAAGTCTGTGTAAATCACGTCAATCTGCTTGCCGCAGTCAATGGCATCCGATAGCATTTCTGGGAAAGTCGCCAGATTAGTGCAAGTAGACCTAGACCCTACAAAACCATGCTGAGAAAAGCTCAAATACAATTTGAAGTGTGCCTGAATGTATGGGCAAACTAAGGATTCGAAAACCTTAGCAAGGGTTGATAAGATGGATATTGGTCTATAATTGTTAATGTTGTCCTTTTGATCACTCTTATAAATTGGAATAACCTTTGCTTTTTTCCATAACTCAGGGAAAATACCTGAGCTAAGAGACTTATTAAATATTAGTGTTAAAAGGGATGCCAAAGCAGGAGCACATTTATAAATAAATATTGGTGGAATACCATCAGGGCCAGCGCCTTTACGAATATCCAATAATTTGAGCTTGTTCAACAGGCTATCGCGATCAATCACAGGTGCTGTTAGTGGTAGACTGTTATTCTTCATATTATGAAGAAAATTGGACTCGGGTTTACTATGGGTCACTGTCGCACCACTAAAAGCGGAGGAAAAATTGGACGCGAACATTTCACAAATTTCTGGACCATCTGATGATAATACGGTTCCATTAGTCATTGTGGCTGGATAAGAGCTAGAGCCACCTTTTTTATCTTTAATGTATGCCCAGAAGCGGTTCGGATTTTTGGGAATTTCATTTTCAATGTCTCTAATATACTCATTATAACTATCAGTAGCTAATTTGGAACACCGTTTGCCTAATAATTTGAGCTCGATTTCATCCCTAGGGTTCTTATATACTTTGAAGCGAGATCTTATTTTTTCCTTTTCTTTTAAAGCTCTTATTAAGCTTTTATTAAACCAAGGAGGATATTTTTTATATTTACAAGTAGGTTTAGAGGGCTCATGCATATGTATAATTATGCAGGAGCCTGTCATAAAACATACAAAGCATTTCATTAACATCAGCCATTTTTTCAAATAGTTGTTCCCAGTTTATATCGCTTAGATTCTCGCAAATTTTCGCATAATCAAGTTTATTATAATTCGTTTTTATAGTCTGAGGATTGTATGGAAGTCGGGTTTCTTCACTCGCTGTAATCAGGATTTCGATTGGGGGGTGATGGACATCAACAGTGCTGAGGGAATTCAGGGCCGCATTAGCGCTACCGGCAGGTAAATTAGTTAATACAAGGTCTAATATTCGGCCAGACGTATTCAGGATGCCATTGAGTTGTGACAATTTATGCACGTGGATAAAGTCAGTTAGTACATTAGAAATGCCAGGAGGAGTATAATTATTCTCTGCGTCAACCAAATTCCATTGTATATTACCTAAATTAAAGTCACCGACAATACAGGCGCACAAGTTTGTCTGCTCAAGAACCACGTTAAAAAATTCACACCAACACCTCGAATTTTTTTTCTTTCCTTTAGCTTATATCTGGAAAATGGTATGTCATATCGCAAAAATAATGAAAATTTCAACCCCCTTCATGAAACTCATAAACCCTTAATACTCAACATGTAGGTAATATTTTTTCTTATTTTCCATACAAAAAACGAAAAAATCCATATAAAACACGTCGTTCCAATATAAATAGTAGGTAGCTTAAAACTAAGTATTATTAATATATTGTAAAATAAAATGATGACTAAAATAAGTACAATTATCAAGCTGCCATGTTATTTTGGAGTTTTTTTTTGTATCATAATTTTGTCTACTCCTCTCGTCGTTCTCGTCGTCAAAATCGAGTACGAGTAAATACAACTAAATGACAGAAGAATCGGAGATTATCTCGTGTTGAATTGTCAAAAATCGAGATAACTAAGGTGCCATGTTAGGGTTTGTCGAAAAAACATAAAGTTGGACAGAAGGAGTCGACTATTTTGTATGGAAGCGCTGTCAGAAAACGAAAAAGTGACAGAAATAGACAAAAATACTCACGCGAGAGCGAGTAATTGTTGCGTGTGTCATGTTAGGCCTGCTGGGGCGGCAGTCGCGACATAGATAGCAATCGCTATACGACCGAATTCGGTCCCAAAGTCGTAATAGCGTCCCTAGACGCGCGCGATGTACTTCACAAGAACAGGATTTTTTTGTGCTTGTCAAGCACGTCGCGCGCGTCTAGTGACGCATCTATAAAAAGTCACAATCGTCCCCATAGCACTATCTGCAACTGCAACAGGAGTAATACCCAAACGGCTTCATCAGTCCCTTAGTTCCCTCAACCTGCCACCTAACACCTACCACCTGCTGCAGTAAGAAAATTACTAGTAAAAAATTCCTCCAGCGTGAGTCGGACAACTACACGAACACAAAGTACACGCGCATTTGTCTTTCAACGTGGTAGTACGGCCGGTTTGGGCAATGCCAATACGCTAGGTGGTCTGCGCAAATGGGATACCTTCTTTTCGCATAATGTTCTTTGCCCTAATATACTTCGGCATAACGATTTTGGCACAATTTGTTTTGGCATAATAATACTTCGGCATAATTTTTTTAGGCATACGTTTTATGTTGGCATAATCATCTTAAAGACTAATTTGTTTTGGCATAAATTTGATTCGCATAACGTTAGTAGGCCTAAGGACCGAATTGCTGCAAAACCGACTCCACGTAGTCTTGTTTGTCCTACCCCTAGAGTGTAATTTAAAATCGCGTAGGCGCGTAGGGGCGAGGCGGCCCGCGGGCTGAGGAGCAGGCGGCTGCGAGCGAGCCGCCGCGGTTGAGGCTGGCCGGCGAAGCCGGCCAACAAGCCGAAGCTGCGGTGGTGAGCGAAAGCCGTCTGCGACGATTAGTACGCGTGGGGCCGCCGGAGGCCCGCAGCGCCGGAGCCGTGACAGAAACCCTGCCTGCTGCATGTTGCATGCTCGCTTGAATGCTGCATGCTGCATGCTTGTTTGCATGCTGCATGCTTGCTTGCATGCTTTAACTTTATGCTTAATAAATTTATGCTTTAACTTTATGCTTTAGAATATTATGCTTAATCATTATTATGGTTAGAGAAATTATGCTTAAAAAAATTATGCGTAAGCTGTTATGCGTAATTATATTATGCGAAATTATATTATGCGAAAATATAATTATGCCAAACAACATTATGCTAAGTTATATTAGGTCTTAAAATTTTATGCAAATGGATAGGGAACCTGCGCAAATATTTTGATTTTAAAGACGTTTCGTATCTATTTTCATTTAATTAGTTACGGGCACTCCTCTAAATTACTTTATAAAAGACAACCTTTTGAAATCAGGCATTGGATGTCAATATCCTGGGGATCCTCTTGGGACAGTCATTTTTAGTTTGGCAATAAATCCAATTATTCGACAACGTATGGTATTTGGATGACGCAATTTATGTAGACACAGTCTTAAAAGATTTAAGTTTTTTTAAAGAAAAATTCAATTTATACGAAACGAAATTTAGGTTTAAAGAAACTTTATTCTCAATAAAAACAATTACATGTCACTTACTTGAGAACAATAACTAACACATAAAAAAAAACAAATTTAGGCTCGACAACATCCATGAACAGAAATACTAATTAAACTTAAAATTAAAACTAAAACCTGTCCCTTTTATCTTCCCCAATCCACTAACAGACAGGCTCGGCATCGGTGTCAGTGCCGAGAAACTGTCAACATTCTCGGGCACTATGGCCTGTCCTGCTGCAGGAGCGCAGGTCGCATAACACAATTATTCGTCGAGCCCTGTCACCGCCGGCGTACCAGCGGGATTAGCTAACGGCTTGCTAAATGACGATGGGAAGAGACTAGACGGGATGTATGGGACGCAACCTGTGACGACACACAATTTTTTTAATTTTTCGAAAATCTTTGAAACTTCTTCATATACAACGATAAAAAATTGTATACGACTCGCACTTGAGTACCTATAATATTATCGATAATAATCTGTAATGTGTGTAATAACTCTATTTTTCAACACACTTGCTCGTAAAGTGGCGCTTATTGAACCATTTTTAGGTTCATAAACTCAAACTCAAAGCATTTATTTCAAATAAACCAATTACAGGCACTTTTGAATTGTCAAGGAGTCGGTCAGCCAGAAATATGAAGCTAGTCACCCATTCCAAAGCGTAGTAGATACCTATGGAGAAGAACGGGCAAGAAACTCCACGGACACTCTTTTAAATCAAAATATGGGTACAAAATATTGGTTACATTATTCATGAAGTTATACATGTGAGAACGACGAACATTAAAAGCGTCCGTTAGAAATAAAAATTAAAAAAACAATTCAAACATTAAATTAAATTAAAATCGCCGTTGCAGCTAAGAGATGACCTTTTCCTACTGACGGCGCCCGTTCACGAACATGACGCATGGATTAGCACCATTCAGCTCAACCATTTTAAAGGGAGCTAAATGATCCAACACACGTGCCACCGTCAGAGAGTCATTAGAGTGATCATGACATACTCTCAGCCGCCAGGGCACATTCAAATCAATGAAAGACATACCCAGTACCCAAATGGTAGCTTTAAAGTCGGTACATAGTACTCATACATGTGCTATGCATTTATACAATGCAAAGATAGTTTTTGAAATCTTCAGCAGCCCCAACGGTATTTTCAAATGCTAATCAATTAGTTTATACTTGTGGACCAGGACCAGCGTTAAGCCAAGCATTTTTATCAGCGATGTAATCCCCCAACTTGTAATATGCTTGGCTGCATAGTGTGCGTTTAATATAATATTTAAACTTCGTTTCGTTCAGTTGAAGTATGTGGAGAGGTATTTTATTGTAACGTTTTAAACAGTACCCGATGAAAGATGAATCCCACTTTAGCCAGCCTGAAACCCGGTTGAACTAATTGGTCCCTATTCCTAGTGATGTAATTGTGTTTTGCACCTCTTTTACTAAAAAGATGTAGATTTTTCCTTACGTACATAATGTTTTCATAGATATATTGACAAGGTGCCGTCATAATGTTAATGTAGTGCATGCTGTACTTTTCTGTAAGTAATGAGGCGCTTAGACAAACTTAAGTTTACAACGTACAAAATGTTAACTAATAGTGTACTCATTGTTGAAGAGCCTAATAAAAAATTAAAAAAAAATTGAGATTTATTTTTGCAAAAAAGCTTTATGATTCTCATTGCCAAAAAAATAGTGATAATTTAGTTCGCTGTACACGAGAATCGACACCATTGCCTTGCACCTTACTACCTAGCACTGGTTCTATTTTTACTCTTCATTAACGATATTACTGTTCAAATCCATCACTGTAAATATCTAATGTTTGCCGACAATCTTAATATTTATAAAATTATAACTTCAAAGGAAGATGCTACCCTAATTCAGGAGGATTTGGACAGAATTGAGCATTGGTGCAGCCTCAATCACATGAAACTTAATGTACAAAAATGTAGCCATATAAGATTCACGAGGAAAAAGCAGTCCAATACTGTCTCATATAATATAAAAGGATCATTATTGGAAACTGTAAATGAGGTTCGTGATCTTGGCATCATCATAGACAGTAAAGCCAACTTCAAAAGCCATATTGATAATATTATTACGAAATCGGCACGATTACTAGGATTTCTTAAGAGAACTACTAAAGGGTTTAAGCTGGTAAGAACAAAAATTGTGCTATATAACGCCTTAGTTCGGAGCCACCTTGAATTTGCCAGCGTGGCGTGGAGCCCGCACTATGCAGTACACTCACAAAGAGTAGAAAGCATCCAAAGGGCCTTCACAAAACACCTAGCATATGCCTTCGGTGAAATATCTCGCCGGTGTCCATACGAACAGCGTACTCAATGTTACAAATGATTACTCTGCGCGACCGCCGACTGGTACAAGATCTCATGTTCTTTTTCAAATTGGTTAACAATAGATTAGACTACGATAATTTAACTGAACCTATAATTTACCCAGATATCCCATTTATTCTGCACTAAAGCATCCAACACAAATATAGGAGTAAACTCACCTCTCAATAGGCTCAGCCGAGAGATTAATTCTTATGTAAAATCCACTCCACATGTTGACATATATCATGACTCCCTAAAAAACTTTAAAACCCAAATTTTAAGGTCCCAAAGTACGCAACCCGCACAATCTAACGATTATTTGTATTAGTATGTAAGTATTTCTTGCAACCTTTGTAACTTTTAACTTTTTTGAGAATGTTGGTTCATCTGTTAACTGTTAACTACTGTTATTTTATATTTTGTATACAGAAGCTGTTGATGTACCTTTATAAATAAATAAATAAATACTTATTGTATAGAACGCATTATTATAGAGCCATTTCAAAGTAATTTAGCGGCAGCTCTCTGATTTGTTTGTGTATTTGGTTATAGATTTTGACAGACATAATTATTTTAAAAAGTTTTCTGTAATTGTGTGCTTCTACATCTTGTTGAGCCAGGCGGCTTGGATCTCCTGAAAGGATCGTTTTGATGTGTAACATCTTTCCTCTCGCTTTCCTGCAATCCAAATCAAAATCAAATCTGTGGGAGTGATTTTGTAAAAAGGGACGGAAGTGTGTCACAGGAAGCCGGGGAACCGCGCACAATTTGATGTGACCAATGAGCGCGCGCGGTGCTAGAGTTGGCCGTCAGAAACGACCTTGACGAGGCCCCGCCCCTTTAATGCTGCTTATAACCAAGGTGAGATGTCAGATGTTACACATCATACGCGACTACTGTAAGGCTCGCTCTTCTCTCTCTTTTAAATTTTTTTATGGCTTTAGTATATTGTTCAAAGTGATTTTTAACAATGATCCTACTTCTCAAAAGACCATTTCAGACACTAATCTACATGGTCCACTTTTTAAATCTGGGGACAGTAAAGACGCCAACAATTATAGACCAGTATCCGTGCTGCCGGTATTCAGCAAAGTATTCGAAAAGGTAATGCTCAATCAAATGCTTAATCATTTTAACACCAACCAAATCTTACACGATCAGCAATATGGTTTCACTAAAGGACGTTGTACGACTGACGCCGGTGTCACCTTATTAAAACACATATTTACAGCGTGGGAGGAGGCACAAGATGCCATTGGAATCTTTTGCGACCTCTCGAAGGCATTTGACTGCGTAAATCATGAAACCTTACTCTTGAAACTTGAGCATTACGGACTAGGTAAACTTGCGCTCAGTTTAGTAAAATCTTATTTAAATGATAGACAACAGCAAGTCCAAATTAATGGTGTCAATTCACTGGGTCTAAAAGTAAAAATGGGTGTTCCACAAGGCTCGATTTTGGGTCCTTTCCTCTTTTTAGTTTATATTAATGATCTACCCCATTTATTAAAAAACCAACCACAAATGGTGTTATTTGCTGACGATACTTCCCTAATTTTTAAGATAAATAGACGTACATCAAATCTTGACGACGTAAATAACGCCCTACTGCAGGTCCAAAATTGGTTTACTGCAAATAATTTAGTATTAAATGGGAAAAAAACGAAATGCATAAGATTTGCTTTACCGAATGTTAAAAGTAGTGATTGTGATATAGTATTGAATAGGGAGAAACTAGAATTCGTTGATAAAACTGTTTTCCTGGGGATCACGCTCGACTCAAGGCTGCAATGGGGTCCGCATTTAACATCTCTTGCAGGACGGCTAAGTTCAGCAGCATATGCTGTAAGAAAAATCCGTCAATTTACTGATATAGATACCGCAAGGCTAGTCTATTTCAGTTACTTTCATAGTATCATGTCTTACGGTATTTTACTATGGGGACGGGCTGCAGATATCGACTCTATTTTTATTCTGCAGAAAAGAGCCATTAGAGCAATATATTGCCTCCGCAGGCGCGATTCTCTAAGGGAACTGTTTAAAAACATTAACATCCTGACGGTACCTTGTCAATATATATATGAAAACATCATGTACGTCAGGAAAAATCTTAATCTTTTCAGTAAAAGAGGTGAAAGACACAATTATAGTACTAGAAATAGGGATCAATTAGTTCAACCGGGTTTCAGACTGGCGAAAGTAGACTCATCTTTCATGGGGTACTGTTTAAAATGTTATAATAAAATACCTCCCCACATACTGCAACTAAATGAAACTAAATTTAAATCTTGTATAAAACGCACACTATGCTACCAAGCATATTATAAGCTGGGGGATTATTTAGGTGACAAAAATGCTTGGCTCAACGCTGGTCCAGCTCCACAAGGGCGCATAAACTAATTTAATTTTAGCATTCGAAAATATTGTCGGAGCTGCTGAAGATTGCATAAATTATCTTTGAATTGTATAACTTCAATCTCGTAGTATTATATAATTGCATAGCACATGTGTGAGCACTGTGACCATGTACCTTCTATGAAGCTACCATTTACTGAGTACGTCTTTCATTGACTTGAATGTGCCCTGGCGGCTGAGAGTATGTCATGCTCACTCAAATGTCTCGCTGGTGGTGGCGTGTGTGTTGGATCGTTAAGTTCCCTTCAAAATGGTTGAGCTAAACGGTGCTGATCCATGCGTCATGTTCGTGAACGGACGCCGTCAGTAGGGACTGGACATCTCTTATCTGCCTCGGCTGATTTTAATTTTTGAATTATTTTTATCTTTTTATAACGGACGCTTTTTACGTGCACGTCTTTCTACATTGGTCTCACATGTATAATTTCAACATGAATGATGTAACCAATATTTTGTAACAACATCATGATTTAAAAGAGTGTCCGTGGAGTTTCTTGCCCGTTCTTCTCCATAGGAACCTATGCTTTGGAATGGGCAACTAGCTTCATATTTCTGACTGACTGACCCCTTGACAATTCAAAAGTGCCTGTAAATGGTTTAATTGAAATAAATGCTTTGAGTTTGAGTTTGAGTTCCTCCTATGGCCTGACCAAGATTATGTCTGGACTTTAAAAGAGACTGTGACCTCTGAGTTTGTTTCGGCCTTTCTTCTCAGAGTAGTCAGATAGGAAACGCCGAACTCATCTAGCTAATTATTAATTATTTTTTTAAGATGACGTGTAAAAGTGATTCCAATATCCTATTTACAGAATAAAAAATTTCATTTCATTTCTAATATATACAGACTAGGTAGAGTTAGTAATCAGGTCTACAAGATTCAAACGCTCCAACCGATGTTTAACCCTTATTTCAAAGACAGAAATTTCATAGAATTTCGTTTCGCAGCAAATGTTTTAATAATATAATATTTCGTCCTTGTATTTTTATTTCGAATATTATTGTTTAACAACTATTTACATGAATGAAACATATGTCACAGAAACACAATTCAATGAATTTTATAGTCACATTTTTTTTATTTAACAAACATAAACGGTAGAATTATTTTTTTACGAATATTATTTGTTCGGTGTATTTTTCCGTGGTATTTTATTTCAACGAAAATTAAAAAAAAAGACGTTATCCTATCCATCATTTTAAAAATAAATATGGGTAGATACCCGTAAAAATAATATTGACTAAGAAACCATCCATACATTGAATGTCAATGTTCAAAACATCTAAAATTTAAATATCGATTGTATCGAAATATCGAAAATTGTTAGACCTAAGCTTAAAATGTCAATATTTAATGTTCATAATTGATAAATCAATAATATAATCTACCTACATTTTTTTCACTACTTATATCAAAATTTGTTCAATATTTTAACTAGTAGGTATTTTTAACGTACCTAAGTATAATGAAAATCAATATAATGATGGTCAATTGTACATAAATAATCATGTAAGTTGGCAATTTCATTATCATGATCATGTGTTATAATTACTACTACACTACACTACTACAGTTAAGAGCCATGGTGTGTTGGTCACGTAGATTATTTATTATTTACACACCTGAATAGTTGAATCTATCAACTCTGCTAATCAAAGTTCTGTATTGGACAACAACCAAATAATATTCCAAAAAAAAGTCTTCAATCTTCTATGATACGAACACGATCTAGTAATATATATTAGGGCATTTCGTCAAAGGTATGAATTGAAACGTTTGGAAACTGTCACTCGATAAAATGTTTTTCTCGGTAATAAGTTTTATATTAACTAAACAATATGAGGATAAAGAATATTTGATTTTTATTCTGTGATATATTATGAATATCGAAACATACATTTTATTTGTAACAAAAATGAATTAATGTTTTCAAAGTAAGTATTATGCGTATTGATTATTCTATGAAATTGTAATATAAGAAAAAAAAAATTTCAAACGAAATTCTATAAAACTGTTATCTATAAACAACGTACAACCCGGTCCAACCCAACGGATTGCTCTGACACATTTTTTTTTGTGTGATGTTGACATTTTTAGCCGGAGGAGAAATACCCCATATAAGACCGGACCCGACGTAGCCATGGTACGCAGCCATAGCACTTTTTCGACTTGACTAGAGCAAATACTTTGTTTAATTTAGGGCATACGCAAGTTGTGTCTGCTTTCCAATTGGAATGCCTATCTAAAATAATACCTAAACATTTTGTATAAGTACCTACTTCTTCAATTTTTGTGCTTTTATAGTAGGTATAAGTCTAAGGGACGTTGCAGGTAGACGAGGAGCACGAGAGCGAGGAGCTATCTATGACGAACTTCCTGGGGCTGTGGCTGGTGTTGGTGGTGGGCTGCGCGTTGGGCATCGTGCTGTCATGCTGCGACCTAGCCTGGGCGGCCGTTCGCCGCACTCGCGCGGAAGGCGGTCGATTCCACACTCATTTCTGGTCGGAACTACGCTTCGTCTTCCGCTTTGAGCAGTCCGTCAAACCACTTCAGGTTGCTACCATAAGCATTAAGTACATGAGCTATGCAGCGCGCTCTACCATTATCTCACGTCTGATGTGCTGCGTCGCAGGGTCCGCTGAGCGGGTCGTCGAGCGAGTCGGCGGAGACGGCGCGCTCGGCGGGGTCGGCGGCGGGCTCGGCGGAGTCCGCGCGTGACGAGGTGGGGTCCGGGCGGGACGAGGCGGAGGCGCGCGCGCGCTCTGCCTCGGGCGCCGCGGGTCCTCGGCGGCGCCGCTCCTCCATGCACGCGGCCAGCCTGCGCCTCGCGCGCCACACCAACAGGGACTCCGACACGCCCGCAAGACGATAACCTGCTACAATATGGCACTTCATCACAAATTATATCTCGCCACTTCACGTCATGCAACTACCGATCTATTTTGTGAGTCTCGCCGTTAGGTGAAGTGAGCTCGAAGAGAGCGGTTAATAGAGACAATCCTACCACTTCTACATACTTGACCGGCTGATATCCTGATGAGACTGTATCGTTGTCATTCACATGACATGTGACTCACGTAGTCCCCGAACTCCGACTGAATGACTCTTGTGTCTGTCCACATTTCCACAAAGATTTCATTTCATTTATTTGCATACCATAATGTGAATTAAGTTGTTACAAATAGGCTTAAAGCACAGATACAGTTATGGACCCTGTAAGGGCACAGCAACATAAGTAAGGATAAATAATTAAAAATAAATATTAAAATTAAATTGAATAATTCTTAATTAAATTAAATGTATTTAGATTATAATAATTATACAATATTTATTGTTTATTTTATATGCGTGAATGTAATTGGCAAATTTAAAAGTAATCTCAATTAAATATTTACATTTTATTGCAATTTCAGTCACTGTTTATCATTCATGTATTCATTTATATTAAAGTAGCTTTTGTTTATTAGAAATAGCTTTAATTTATTACTAAACGTAATATTTTTTTATATTCTTAAGATGTTCCGGTAGTTTATTATATATTTTTATTGACATCACATATGTACTTGATGTATACATTTTAAGTCGTGATGTTGGAATGTTTAGTCTGTTTTTATGTCTTAGATTAAATCTCTTCTGTATGTCTTCTCTTTCGGTGTATAATTCGGGATATTTACGTACAAATTTACAAATATCAAACATATCAAGTCAAGGCAAAGTCAAAATCTTCAGTTCCCCAAAGTAAGGCTTACAAGTAGTGTCAGTTTCATCTATGTTAACCAGAGTTCTCATAAGCTTTTTTTGTATGGTAAATAATGTGAGATGACACCATGCATAAGCGTACGCGTAATACATGACCAGTGCAGTTTTAAGGTCTGTAGTCTTTTTGATCTCGAAGATTGTTATTTTATAATAAGCGCTACGCTAAATGTGAGTTACTTCTTGTCAAAACACCATATCAAACGATTTTTTTTTTGTTACATCTACTAGGTCAAATATAGACTACGAGTCCATATATTATAGAGAATATCAAAACCCATGACTGGTCTCCAATTGTGTCAATCTTGGATCCTAATGAAGTTACAGATGCCTTAATAGGTAATTTCCCCTCAATTGTAATAAAGCACACACGGAAACACAAAGTTCCAAGAAAAGAACGTAATTTGAAGCCCTGGATTACGCCGGGCCTTCTCAGCTGTATACGTCATCGTGTCTATTACGAAACCCTGCAACAACCTCAATGTCTATGGTATCAGAGGTAGCATCCTGAACCTCATAAAATCATACCTTAGTGACCGGAAACAACACACGGAAATAACAAAAAATTCCGTCGAAAATAAACATGAAAAGAAATATTTATCGGGTCTACCCTTTATAAAGGGTGTTTTTTTAGCTGCATGAGGAGTTTGGATGGTTATTGTCTATGGTTTGACAGCTGTCAATGTCAAACTGTGTTGACATTTCTGTTCAGTAAGGTTTGGCAACTAATCATGAATCGTTTAACGCCAGAACGACGCTTCCAAATTGTTGATATTTTCTTTGAAAAAAAATAATCTGCTCGTGAAGTTCATAGAGCACTTGGTCAATTTTACGGTCAACATAATCTGAATGATTTTTTGTTTCCAAGAATTAATCAGCTAATCATCGACGACATTTGGTTCCAACAAGACGGCCTAACTTGCCATACAGCGCGCTTAACCATCAATTTATTGCAAAATCAATTTGGTGACAACTTTATTTCTAGAAGTGGTCCTATTAACTGGCCCCCTCGTTCGTGCGACGTAACGCTAACTATTACTTTTTATGGGGCTATCTTAAGTAATTGGTTTATGCCGACAAACCAGCAACTCTTGAAGCCTTGGAAGCCAATATTCAAGCCACCATTGACGCCATACGGCCAAATTTATTGGAAAAAGTAGTGAAAAATTGGACTGTTCGAATAGACCATGATGTAACTCGTTGCCACGGCGGGCATATGCCGGAAATCATATTTAAAAAATAAATGCCATGAAATTATCTACCAGATCATAATAATATAATACTCATTCCAACAATATTTCTGTCTTGTATTATTATTTAAAGTTCTCAAGCTCTTAAAGAAACACCCGTTACTTAGCAGAACTTTTTTTGTCTTATTATTATTTTATTTCGCAGAAAATCGTTTAGCATAAACTCGTTTACAAGACTTTTTAAGTGGGCGGTAAGTTTTCACCAAAACCGTTACGCGTCCTGGTGTTATCCCAGTTCTGACTTTTAAAAGGTCAGGAAATGAGAATACAGTTCTTCAGGATAATCACTTTTATTTACTTTGGTTTTACACTTCAAATCAACCTTACTCGACTAGACACTAAACTAGAATTCCCATGTTCGTCTTTAGTGCCTGAGTGAACGAATTAATAAATGTCAAAGTGAAGTGTTGGAATGAATGACAGGTTAGTCAATACACTATCTAAATCACGCGAACACGCACATTGAAATGTAATGTAAATATGTATAATAAAATAAGGGATGATAGAATAAATATGACTACAAAAATACAAGCACGGAGAAAAAAGTCTAGTTGCATTATATCAGAATTTTGCGAAGTTCACTAGAATGTATTTTAGTATACGTGACAACTATTCAATTTGTAAACGTAAGTAAAGAAATCTAGTTTCTGATAACGCTAAAATTTTGTTATGTTCAACCTAGTTTTCGGTACACTTTATTAGCAAATGTGTACTGTGTGCAAATACAATGGTTTAGCTTACTGCCGTGCTTTATTTATCACAACAAAGTAAGATTCAATATAAACCGAATGAATTGTTGTCACTTGTCATTACCAAGGAGAATGTAACCACAAACATAAAGTTTGAAAGGACTACTAGAGTATATCAACTACCAGAACACGTCTTGTAGCTTCAAAAAGACTATTATTTAGTTTTATTTTTTCTTTTTTTATTCCGCAAAATTTCCAGTATTAGCTTACCGGCTTTCATATCCTCGGTCCAGGGTACTGAGAAATTAATCCTAGCCCCCACACTGATTAATTTTGATGTGCCGTACCTCACCGAGGCTATGGATGCCTGGAGACTCGCTTGCCCGAGTCCGCCCGACAATCCATTTTCCCAGAGACGGTGGGATAAGCCGCTCTGCAGAGTAGTACAGAACAATTTACTTGACTCGTTTGATTCTACTGCGGAGCATGCTCGCCTCCTGGCTGTGTGTAAGTGGGAGTCGGGCCTGTGGCTTCTTGCACTACCGTCATCGAACTTAGGCACTTTGTTCGACACTACTTTCCGCATCGCTGCTTCCCTGCGACTAGGAGCTACTTGTTGTTCTGCTCATCGCTGTCACTGTGGCGAAGTTGTCAGCAGCCTCGGACACCACGGCTTGTCTTGCAGCCGAAGTGCGGGTCGCTTAGCGCGGCACGCGAACATTAATGACATCATCCGACGAGCTCTTGTCACCGTCGGCGTTCCAGCTGTATCAGAACCTAATGGCTTGGCACGCGATGATGGCAAGAGATCGGACGGCATGTCTTTATTTCCATGGAAGATGGGTAGGCCTTTAGTGTGGGACGCAACGTGTGTCTATATTCTTGCGCCATCCCATCTTCCTGGCTCAGCGTGCTGTGCTGGCGCTGCCGCTGCCGCTGCGGCTGCAGAAAACCTCAAGTATATACCTTATAGGTAGGTTTTGTGAAATCGGTTTGTCTAGTTCGCATTATCAATACGATTCGATTTTTGACTGAAATCAAATTTTAAATTCGTTTTTATGTATCTGACGCATTTCCTATAGTGGACTCAGGGAAAAAAAATGGCAGCACTGAGTTAAAGTTGAAATAAACTCTGGAACGATTTGCTGACTCATTGGACGACGCGTTCAGAGTCGAATTAAATGCGAAATATAGCCTGTGTAAAGTATACCTTTGCTGCTCTTTATCAGAGTATAAGGAAAATAACAGGAAAGGCATTATATATTCTTTTGCACAGGTTATACATCTGACAATAATCCGCGCCGGAATCATCATTCTTTGAAGTCTGTGGAGAATACGCTATCAATGATTTTGTTTTCATTTTGATTTTGTTGATTTCGGTAACATTTTCGTTTAAGTATTGTTTTGCCTTGAATGTTTTATGTTTTTCAACATATAAAATTATATTTACTATTCTCATACAGCAACATGGGCCTATGTTAAGCAGTTTTAGAACATTTTTCTTGTGGCTTGTGGAAGTCGGAAGAACTTTGGAAAATTCTCTCGTTCAAGACACTGCCTGCTCTGTCTTCGTTTTCTATTGGCTGCAGTAAGACTAACTTAGGCGGTTTTGCTCAATAGCAAAAAGTACCTAAGTCAGTATTATCACTACAAGTAAATAAGCCAATATAAATAGGAATATCGTGTGTAAGAGAGTACCTTCGTATCTCATTAGATTATTGTAGCTGTCACAACTAACTACAAAACATATTTATAATATTTTCACAGACGGTGCTAGAGCTACATACAAGAATGGAAAGTGTTCCATTCTTGGTTGGGTGGGGACCCAACATCAATCTTGTCAATTTCTTAACAAAGAAGTTGGTTGGCAGGGTGGTAAACATGGATTGAATAACCAATCTTCTGTATTATTCATTGAAAATAAGCTTTTGAAAAATAAGATGGAGCATAATAACCAGGTTATTGCATGGTTAGAGCATAGTAACCTGGTTATTGTGCTCCATGACAAATAAGAATTTAGCGTAGCAACTCACTTAATAATAAAATTATGAATGTATTTCCTTGACCGAACTTTCTACATCATAATTATATTTTATGTATACCTAACTAATGTTTACACAATTTAGTATTACAAAATATCTGGAGACTGAAAAATCAGCCCTAAATAAAGAAGAAATTATACAACCAGCAGGAATGACTAGGCTAATTGCTTTTGTCCAGCCATGGTCCTAATGGAGGCCTAGTTGATATGCCTACTTTACTTTGCCACATAATGGTTAAGTACTATATTTGAGCAGAAAATAATACCATTTGGTTTTAAAACTGTAGAGTTCCTAGGCGTTTCACCTACGAAGAAATGAAGGCAGCATGAGTGATGTCGCCCCTGCTGCGCTGCCTCGCTCTTCTGGTACTCAAATTATCTAGCTTCTCAAGTATAAAAGTGGAAACTGAAGATTCTTGAAAGATAATCATTTTTTTAGAAAACTGCTATCTTGTAAGACAGCAATATAAATAGATATTATGTTCCTATTGTGTTCATTGATAACAGTATAAGCTTTAATAAAGTGATTAAATTGTGAACTATAGAGGTACAAATAAAAATAACTTGTTATGAAATATTTAAGAATTAAATACAATGCTTTTTTTTTATAAACGCAGACAGTTGATTATTATAATGATCCTTTTTAGAGGTATTTACCTAAATTACTGTCATTCATTAGATCTCGTTGGTCCAGCAGTCGCCAGCGCTGCTGCTGCGTACGTCCTGGTGCGATGCCCTGGCGTAGTGTCATTGGGTTTTTCCATCTGGAATTTCTCAGTAACAGCCCGGAGTCTGGATTTGTGCCCGGTTGATGGCAATAAGCTCGCCCCCTATTACACGGGACCTAAACATAACTGGTGAACTGTGGGTGTGCCTGTTACAGGTACACCTCTGCCCAAACCTTCGGGGAAACAAGGCGTGATGTTATGTATGTATGTATGAACTCAAACTCAACGTATTTATTTCAATTAAACCATTTACAAGCACTTGAAGTTAGTTGCCACTTCCAAAACATAGATCTCTATGGACAAGAACGGGCAAGAAACTCAAAGGAAACTCTTTTAAATATAGAAATTACAAAATCCTGGGTACATTACTCTTGTTGCTTATTGCATTACACCTAGGTACTTGGTTCACATGCATGGCTTACTAACAGCACACCTAGATGGCTTACTAACAGCACACATACATAGCTGCATTGAATGACATAAGTGACTAAGTTGAACTTTGAACTACAACTCACCTAAATGGCTGCATAAGATCACAAGCAAGGCTTTGAACTTCAGCTAACCTACATGGCTGCGATAAACTACACGTACATCTTTATATTTATATTTAAACTCTGAAGTACAGCTCGCTTACGTGGCTGCTATAAACTATTATACATAACACGGCGTGGTATCTATCCTGTGCCGTGTCTAACCAGTCTCCGGTTTAATTATTCGTTGATAGTAGAATAGGTAGTTGGTTTTCAATCACACACAACTCTTAACTCAAACTCAAAGCATTTATTTCAATTATAACATTTACAGTCACTCTTGAGTTATCATTATCACTTATCAAGGAGTAATTCAGTTTGAGTTATTTTTTGAAGCTAGTCGCCCATTCCAAATAAAGTAGGTTCCTGATGGAGAAGAACGGGCAAGAAACTCCATGGACACTCTTTTAAATCAAAACATTATGGTACAGAGGTTATTTGTTCAACAATTACAATCACAGTTCTTTCTAACACAACTTTTCCTTTCATGTTTATTTCCAACACCCGCCATTCGGTGCGCCTCGCTTTTGTCAAAGTCCGGCGATATATCCCGAATTTCAATACAATATCTTATTACTAAGTTTGTTCAATAAAACTTACAAACAATGCTAAAATGCTTATCAGTTAATTCTTTTATAATTAAACAATGCTAATATTCACAAATACAAAGGTTATTACTTTCTACCACTTTTCTATTGCTCCTTTGACAACACTTCCTGTGATTCAAGGAATTTAATCAAACAACAGGTATTCACTAGTAAATTGCATTGTAAAATAATCATATGACTTTATAGTTAGTTTTCTATTATTGAAACTTATTCAGTTCTCGTATTAAATTAATACATTCAGTTATTGATCTTAATATTTGCAAACCGCGCCATCTCAGGGACCGCTTTGTCATAAACAAATTTACTATGTCATATTACCTCTTGTTAATATGACTAAAAACCCATAAATCATTAAATAAATGTTCCCTTTTAATTTTAACTTTAGTTTTTGCCCCAACATCGAAATGAGTAATAATTTATCTTTCGGGCGAACGCACAGTATATTGACTGAGTTCACAAAGTTGGTAATAGATGGGAGTTTAATCGCAAAGGAATCGATAATCTTCACACATGCGGCTGTAACAGTATTCCACAGTTACCCATAGAGGGCAGGATCAAAGACTTTATGGTGAATAACAATTATAATAAGTAGTTACGCATAAGATTATGTTATAATCTTTACAGGTAGACGCTTTCGCGGCGACACGGCCATTCTGAAAAGCAGTGCGCGCTCTGCACCTGCCGATGCCCTCATCCTACCTAGTTGCGTGGGTGTAGGTTGTTATCTGAAACAATGGGGATAAATTTTGTCGGCAGATTATTGTTGCTTTTATTGTCCTACGATATTCAATGAATTGTAGGATTTGGTGACAGACAGTTTAGTTACCATTTAAAGCTTGTGATAGATCTGACATCTATTCAGTTTTCCTTAAATTGAAATATTGATTGCATTTATGAAACAAAGTCTAGCTTTGGGTATTTTACTTGCAATTTGTTTTAATTGATATTGCGTGATCAGCTGTTGTATGTGATGTAGTTGAATAGTTTCATTTTCACATGCATGCAGAAATTGTAGAATTTGTTAATAGTTAGTTCTAGGTAACATTAAAATCGTATAATAGATCTGCTGTCTACCAAATTTGTTTTAAATTGAAATATCGAATGCATTTAGTATGGAACACCTTAATAAGTACAGCTACACAGGGTACTCGCTTGCAAGTAAGATTAAGATCAACTTTTTCCTATAAACTGAGCAGATTACAATATAAAGATGTGCCATGCAATGGAGATTAAAATAACTAGTGCTTCATGCCATTGAAGGCATACAATTTGTATTTCATTTTATTGTATGATCAACTGTTAGCTAATTAGTTTCATTTTCACAGGATGTTGTTGCTTGTATTATCCTACAATTTCCATTGAATTGTAGGAGTTGGTAGTAAACAGTTTTAGTTAGTGACAGCTTGTTGTAGATTTGCTGTCTACTTAATTTATTTTTAATTGAAATATTGAATGCATTGTTTTTGCACCTTACATAAACACACTTGTTAAGAATAGTGTGTAGTAGTGTTGTACGATCAGCTGTTAGCTGAATAGGTTTATTCACATAAGAAAGTAATGCTCTGTGTTAGACACAAAGTCTTGGATTTGAGCACACTTGTTAAGAATAGTGTGTAGTACTGTTGTATGATCAGCTGTTAGTTGAATGGTTTCATTCACATAGGAAGGTAATGCTCCGTGATTGACACAAAGTCTTTGATTTGAGCACACTTGTTAAGAATAGTGTGTAGTAGTGTTTTATGATCAGCTGTTAGCTGAAGTTTCATTTTAGTCATCAAAAGGTAATGCTCTGTGTTAGACACAAAGTCTTGGATTTGACAGGATTAAAGGATAGGATCAGGAACACCGCTCTGTGGTAGACACAAAGTCTTTGATTTGATAGGATAAAAGGTTTAGGAGTTTAGGACCATTGCTCCGTGTCAGGCACGAAGTCTAGTTTTTTTTTTTTTTTTTTTGAAATATTGTAAGGAACCAAGCTCTGGGCGGTATTGTCCGCCGTGGACCCAGCGGGATAACATGAGAGTATTACCTATTAGTTACCTCTAGGGCTTACTAATAGTTTTGGTGTGAGTATTACTTATTGAGTTCTTTATCAGTTAACCCGTAAGTAAGTTAAAATACTAATAGTACTTTGCAATAGACTAGAATTAGTTGTTACAGGTAGAATTGCAAAAATATAAAGATGGTAAAAATAATTCAAGAAGTACTTTGGTGCATGATATGCATCACATGTGAGAATCATGTGGGCAGGTACTTGTTGACTTGGCTATTGTATTGGGCCTTTGAGCAAGGTGAGTAGAAAGTAGTTTGAAAACTCCTCACCTTTTATTTTAGCTATGATGTGTGGAAGAGCTGGAACGGTCATCTCTGATTGGCTGTCTTTAAGCTGGCTTTCATTTGGTGGGATGTAAGTTGGTTGTTCCTGGGCTGGCGACACGGTCACTTGTTCAACAGGCTGCAGTGGTTGAGTCGCCTTTTCAGGCGACCTTGATAACAATTGGTTTGCTGAAATTGGTTTACTGAAGTAGCCATAATTTTTAAGTACCTCTGACAGACTGAAAGAGTTAGGGCCCTATGGGCCGTACATAATTCATGTACAGGTGATGAAATATGCTTCAAAGCCAGTTTATTGCACTCTTTGAATGTTGACACTTTATATTGAAGTTGATTGTATTGTTCGGCTAAAACCCTGTGATGTAAGCATGGGTCAGCCAGCTTATTCTTAAGGAAGGTGTTGTTGTCAACGATGCTCTTCACATCCACCTTGATTTCATCTCATTCTTGAAGTAGCTGGGTCCATAGAGCTTTAGAAAACTCAAGCTCCTTTAAGGGTGCTCACAATTTTGTTATGATAATTTTGATAGTAGTTCTGCAGGTTATCATTTTCTTTTTGATATGCAATCACCTGGAACCGGGTGGATGTTGAAATCCATTGACGGAGTGATCATTATATTTGCTTTTCTGGATTATTCTGCTGCTTCGGTCATTCTGTGCTGTACATGTTGTTCTGCTTGGGTGCACCATGAAGCTCATATAAGTCCACTGCCACAGCCAGAAGTTGCCATCATCATTAAATTTGTGATCAATCTTCATATTGTCATCAAGGTCGTAGTAAGGAAGAAATATTTCAGTAGTCTTGGCTGTGCTGGGCAACCAGTCGCTCACTCTTAGAACACACCATGTTCATGGTTTCAGAGAAAAAATCTTTTAGCACGCACTCGGTCACTGCACTGCAAGCAGGTTTCGTAGTTGTCCGTAATTCTTTGGATGTCCGACATAACCATGAGCGGGGAAAGGGATCGCAAGTGCGATCCCACTTCTGATAACACGGCGTGGTATCTATCCTGTGCCGTGTCTAACCAGTCTCCGGTTTAATTCTTCGTTGATAGTAGAATAGGTAGTTGGTTTTCAATCACACACAACTCTTAACTCAAACTCAAAGCATTTATTTCAATTATAACATTTACAGTCACTCTTGAGTTATCATTATCACTTATCAAGGAGTAATTCAGTTTGAGTTATTTTTTGAAGCTAGTCGCCCATTCCAAATAAAGTAGGTTCCTGATGGAGAAGAACGGGCAAGAAACTCCATGGACACTCTTTTAAATCAAAACATTATGGTACAGAGGTTATTTGTTCAACAATTACAATCACAGTTCTTTCTAACACAACTTTTCCTTTCATGTTTATTTCCAACACCCGCCATTCGGTGCGCCTCGCTTTTGTCAAAGTCCGGCGATATATCCCGAATTTCAATACAATATCTTATTACTAAGTTTGTTCAATAAAACTTACAAACAATGCTAAAATGCTTATCAGTTAATTCTTTTATAATTAAACAATGCTAATATTCACAAATACAAAGGTTATTACTTTCTACCACTTTTCTATTGCTCCTTTGACAACACTTCCTGTGATTCAAGGAATTTAATCAAACAACAGGTATTCACTAGTAAATTGCATTGTAAAATAATCATATGACTTTATAGTTAGTTTTCTATTATTGAAACTTATTCAGTTCTCGTATTAAATTAATACATTCAGTTATTGATCTTAATATTTGCAAACCGCGCCATCTCAGGGACCGCTTTGTCATAAACAAATTTACTATGTCATATTACCTCTTGTTAATATGACTAAAAACCCATAAATCATTAAATAAATGTTCCCTTTTAATTTTAACTTTAGTTTTTGCCCCAACATCGAAATGAGTAATAATTTATCTTTCGGGCGAACGCACAGTATATTGACTGAGTTCACAAAGTTGGTAATAGATGGGAGTTTAATCGCAAAGGAATCGATAATCTTCACACATGCGGCTGTAACAGTATTCCACAGTTACCCATAGAGGGCAGGATCAAAGACTTTATGGTGAATAACAATTATAATAAGTAGTTACGCATAAGATTATGTTATAATCTTTACAGGTAGACGCTTTCGCGGCGACATACATATACATCTCTATAAACTATACTCGTTCATGTTTATTTTAAAATGAACTACAGCTTGCCTACATGGCAGCAATAAACTATACGCATACATCTCCATAAAGCTCACCTACATGGCTGAACCCGAGTGCACGCCGCATAGGAGAATACAGTATACATATTATTATGTATACAGTATACATATTATTAGCTCATGCAGCCATTGGTCATAGCCGCAATCAATAAAAACTAAGCTGCAGCTTAAACAAACCAACAAATAAACCGAAACAAAACCACCATACCACCGTACCATGAACAAACTAAATGCTGGTCAACAAATTCAGTGAATGGAATAGACTTAAAATATTATACTTCAGATTCAGATTATTCAAAGCGATATCTCGTGGCGAAACGAAATTCCTAACAACTTGTATTATTGAATAACATAGAAATTGTGCAAGACAATTTCTATTTTATTCAAAAATACAAGTTGTCCAATGCACCACGTGCACTGGTCCAACTATTTACTTATTGTTTATAATTAGTTCAACGCAACGATAACACTAACACTAACACTATCGAGGAGTTGCCTCGACCAACGTTTATCGGCTCAACCATTCGATTACAATATAATTGGGAATCAAACGAGCTTACCTGTTAAGCGAAGTCTTGATTCTAATTTTATGAACGGCGATCTGAAATATAATTATTAAAAAAGTAGTATTCCTACTCACACCATCTCACATCGCGTATTTTTAGAGATAAAATATTGTAAATATTTTTTAAATGGAATTATCCCCGTCGTTGGCAACACACGAAATGTCACTTTTCTTTTTGCGCGCATTCTGACATCGCAAGGAAAATTCTCTCTCGTCAAAAAATATTAATATAAAATCATAGACGTATAAAAAAGTAAAATAAGTTTATGATACTCTTTACCTAATATAAACACAAACACTACTAAAACATTAAATGCTATGTGACAGAAAGTGTATTAAGTGCATCGTTACGGGAAACCTGAGACTTATTAAGTCCATCTTTAGTAGAAACCTGAGACGGCCGCGGCGCTCATCAATAACATCAACAAATACATCAGAACTCTCAGTCTTGACCAACATTGGATGTACTTAGATTCTTAGTCCTCCCACAACTTTAATGTGCGAAAGCACCTGGCTCTAACTGACCACCTTGTACGTGATACTGACAGTGTTTTATACATAATATAAGCACTTTGGTGGATATTAACACTGCTTATTGCATGTGTGCTGCAAACTTGTTAAAGAATTATCTCTGTTGGCGCCTAGTGCTACATTAATAGCAAGAAGACACATCCATATGAGACGCTGTAGATAGTTAGGAGTTTACTTTTTTTCCTTAGTTTTTGTCATTACAAAAACTAAGGAAAAAAAGTACCCCACATAACTTTCGTCATTATACTTCATTATTGCAACTTTGATCGCTCCACTATAATATTGTAAAAAACCTATTCTGTGTCGAAATACAAGTATAAAACTATCCGGAGGTTTCATTTATGTCCAATACGAGACATAAAAATTGGCGACCGTGACAGGACACTTTCGCAAAACGAAAATTATCAACAAATACGAAGCCCGGTCAGCTTGACCACCTAAGCCACAGATCTGCTACATCAAGAAAGTATATTTTGGAGTATTTGGAGGTTCAGCCATTGCAGCCTACACCTGATTTACGGTCTGGACACAGTGATAGCACCCGAAGTCGCCGTACAGCAGCCTGGCCAATGCAGCTAAGTGACCTTTCCTTGACCTCCTCACACATACCTAAGTTTTCTCCCTACTGATCCTTCATAATTCATAAACCCCGAGATTTTACATGTGCTTATTTCATACAGATGGGTACGTAAACAACTAAATAAGCAGCGATTAATATCTACACATAGTTAAAGAATTACTCTCAAGCTTCGTTCTCGATATTAGCATTAACACACATGTAGTTTCTCTCACAGACTCACCATTTCGCATTGAATTTAGGAGAAAATAAATTATTTCATCCAATGTAAGGTAGATTAAAACTTTTGTTCGTGACTTTGACATTCGCGCCTAGCCAGCCCATTCACGCATCAGTGCTTCGCTGTTTCGCATCTATTCCTTTGTTTTACAGATTATTCAAGTGCGTTTTTATAATTAAGCCTTATAATGCCGAAAAGAAAGAGTGATAAGCGCGATAATTATAGTTATTTGTGTAAAAAACTTAAAAAGTTAGAACGTGAAATAAAACGTGAGCGACGTCCTCGCTATGAAAGTACATCCTCATCGGATGGTGATTTTCCTACGCCTTATAACCTACAGGGTGAGTCATTGACCTACTTATTTCATGTTTAGATTTTAATAGCTTACTTTTAGCATAGCAACTAGGTGGATTAGAGGGCTCGGTTTCTTACACTTTTATTTTTAAAATACCGTTAAAGTGGTATGTTTGTGTGTTTGAATTCATAACGGATTCATAACAATAATTAAATTGGAAAATCGGATTGTCCTTTGGGGGCCTTCCAGTTCCAAAACTAAGTACTTGCTGCTCGGATCTACCTGTGGGGTTTTTTCCATAGCTAGTACCTACCTATATTATTCCTCGAGGAATAAATATTATATCGCCTATTGGGATTGCGTGTTTCTCACAAGGAGTCTCACTTCCCACCCATAAATAGGTTTATCTAAGCAAAATACTCATTTTGCTTGCAGAGTGCGAATCAATCCCAATCGATGACGATTGTGCTACTAATCGCGACGACACGGATCCACAACCTGGATGCTCGTACTGGCAACAAGCCCCAGCGGAATGTAGTGACGAGGAGGAGGTTCCGGCCCCGATCGTCACACAGTCCCCTACTGCCGACAACATCTCGGCACACGTGAACGTACTGCCGCCGAGCTCCGTGACCGCCGCACTGCCACCTGCGCAAGTACTCGCTGCGCCTGCCGCGGAATCAACTACCGAGGCCGTACCTCTAGAGAAGGCGAGTGAAACTGAGCCCCCTGTTCTTCAACATGATGTTCCTGAATTAGATCCAGACTTAATGGAAATATTAGGTGAGGACCCCACCTCGACCAAAGAATACGGCAGTGAAATTCAAAAGGATTTGGCGATTAGACTCAACCACATTGCTACCTCCGGTCTCTCTAAAGAGAACCGCAAGGAGCTAAAAGATAGATATTTGGTACCGATTAACTGCAAGTTTATAAAAGCGCCTACCCTTAATCCAGAGATTCGAGCATCTCTTATAGAAACTCAAGCAAAGCGAGATAAGGGTATCGAAAGTAAACAGGTATTAACATCTTGTGCCTTGTCCTCCATCAGCGAGGCCATTACCGCGCTGCTCTCATCAGGTCATAAACATCCTGAGCTTCTCAAGCTGTTGATGGATACAGCTCGAATCCTGGGTGATATGCAATACACGGACTCGATGTCAAGACGTGCATTCATTCTTTCTACTGTCAAAAAGGAACTAAAAGATCAGTTAGACAAAACGAAAATAGAAGAAATGCTTTTTGGCAGTAGCCTATCGGAAACCTTAAAATCAGCCAAAACGATTATAAAATCTGGAGCTGATCTAAGGTCATCTTCGACAATAAAGTCTATGGCTCATAAACCGGCCAAAGCAGTCAACAGACCTTTAAACTACCGAGCCCCCCCGGCGGGACGCCGTCAGTTCCCACCACCGCCGCCGGGGGGCGCGAGATATGCGCGGGTGGCACCATCAACTCTGACTCAGAGGCAGCAGATGAGGACAACGCACAACAACGCTTCCAAGACATCATCACGTCAGCCGCAAGCAGGTCACCGGCGTTAGACACGGTAAGCCCCACGGGCCGTCTTTCGTGTTTCTATGAACAGTGGTGTTTATTAACTAATAACCCTATTATACTCTCTTGGATTACTGGTTATAAAATATCTTTTTCTGACCCAGCTATTCAGACAACCGTTCCATCAGAGCCTATTTATTCACAATCTGAATACGAGGCCTTTAAAGTGTCAATACAGGACCTTATTAGTACTGGGGCAGTATCCTTATGTCAACCATGCGCGGGTCAATATATATCCAGTATATTTCTTGTTCCTAAGCCGAACGGCAAACAACGTTTTATTTTAAATCTAAAACAATTAAATAAATTTATACCAACCCAACATTTTAAACTTGAAGATTTAAGAACAGCTTTGAAACTTATAACAACCGACTGTTTTATGTCAACAATAGATTTAAAAGATGCCTATTTTTTAATAGGCATACATCCAAACTCAAAAAAATATTTACGTTTTCAATTTAATGGCAATCTGTACGAGTTTAACGTGTTACCGTTCGGCTTAAACACTGCTCCTTATATATTTACAAAAATTCTCAAACCAGTCGCAAAATTATTGAGGTCTTTGGGATATTTATCTACATTTTATTTAGATGATTTGTTTTTGATCGGTCAATCATATACTGACTGTTTACAAAATATGAATGGCACAAAACAATTATTAAAATCGTTAGGGTTCATCATCAACACAGAAAAAAGTTCAGTTATGCCGACAAATTGTTGCAAGTTTTTAGGAAATATTATAGATTCAAAAAGATTTGAAGTTAGATTACCTGATGATAAAAGACACAAAATTAAAACAGAATTACTTAGAATTAAGAAGCTCAAACGATGTAAAATAAGAGATTTTGCTCGCTTCACCGGTCTTTTAACATCCGCATGTCAAGCCGTGGATTACGGCTGGCTTTATACTAAAGACTTTGAGAGGTGTAAATACCTAAACCTCAAACATGATGACAACTATGACAAGTTTATGAATTTACCAATTGAATTGTCCCCCATCTTTGACTGGTGGCTTAATGCTGTAAATGAATCAGTATGCAAAATAAAAGTTGATACATATTCCTTAGAGATATTTAGTGATGCCTCAACAACTGGGTGGGGCGCGGCTTGTGGTAACGAGACTGCCAGTGGACCTTGGAGTGAACATGAGCTAACTCGACACATTAATTATTTGGAAATACTTGCAGCTTTTCTTGGGCTTAAAGCTTTTGCACAAGATTTTAAAGATTGTCAGATTTTGTTACGTATTGACAATACAACGGCAATATCGTACATAAATAGAATGGGTGGCGTCCAATTTCCTCATTTGACTGATATTACGAAACAATTGTGGAAGTGGTGCGAAGCGCGTAAAATTATGGTTCATGCCGATTATATACGTTCTTCTGATAATGTAGTTGCGGACGCTGAATCAAGACGATTACACCCCGACATAGAGTGGGAAATTTCTCAGAATGCTTATAATAACATAACACAACACTTCGGTGTCCCTTGTATTGACTTATTTGCGAGCAGACTAAATCATAAATGTGATATCTATGTTTCTTGGCATAGGGACCCTGATGCTTATGTAATTAACGCGTTCACTATATCATGGACGAATTATTACTTTTACGCGTTTCCACCAATTTCGGTTATTTTAAAAACCTTGCGTAAAATTATTAACGATAGAGCCACTGGTATTGTTGTCGTACCAAAATGGCCAACACAGCCATGGTACCCTCTTTTTAAAAGACTCCTCACCTCAAAACCACTCGTTTTAAAATCGGAGGGTGATCTAATTATTTCTCGTTGTAGCGAACGTGCAATTCACCGACAAATTACACTGGTTGTCGGGAGGTTGTCCGGACGTCATTTCTCCGAAGAGGAATTCCACAGTCGTCCATACCCATAATACTAGCATCCTTGTCAGATAACACTGTCAAGCAGTATGATACATGCCTTAAGAAGTGGTTTACGTTCTGTCACGAAAACAGCATAGAACCTTACAATGCTTCAACATCAAGTATTCTCTGTTATCTAACGCAATTGTTTAATACCGGAGGTCGGTATGGTACCTTAAATAGCTCCCGATCCGCTTTATCGTTGTTACTTGGACGCGATATTGCAAACAATGAATATGTACAAAGATTCTTCAAGGGAATCTTTCGGTTGCGGCCCACACTTCCTAAATACAATTTAACGTGGAACACTGATCAAGTTTTAAATTATTTGGCGGAATTATACCCCAATGAAAATTTAAGTCTTGAAAAAATTAGTAAAAAGTTAGTGACCCTCTTAGCCTTGGTAACAGCCCATAGAATGCAGACTTTATCAAAAATACACGTCAATAACATTACCAAATCTGATTCCGGGTTTATTATTAAAATAACGGATTTAATCAAAACTTCACGAGTGGGTTCCTTACAACCAGTGTTTTCTTTACCGTATTTTTTACAAAGACCGCAAATATGCCCTGCTAGTACTCTTCAAGTATATCTTGATAAGACCAATCCGATACGTCATGACAATCAATCATTTTTTATTTCATTTAGGAAACCATACCGAGCTGTAACATCGCAGACTTTGAGCAAATGGGTAAAGAGCATCTTACAAAACAGTGGCATTGATATCTCACTGTTTAGTGCACACAGCACCAGACACGCAGCCACTTCTAAAGCGTATAGCGTAGGTGTTAGTCTGGATGTCATACGTAAAACTGCCGGGTGGAGTTCAACTTCTACTGTATTTGCTAAATATTACAATAGAATAATATCAAACGATATGTGTGCCGAAGGTGATTTTGTAACAAGTGTGTTAAATGGATAATTATCTAATTTCCGTAATAACCTTGTAATAATTGAAAAGCTATTCCTATGTGATTGATTTTAATATAGCTATGAAACATAATAGATATTTATTTATTTTCTTCATTCAAATTCCCAAACCAAAGATACAATACGTACCTTTATAATTGATTATATTTCACGACTGCGATCTCTAAACATCTACATGTGTGTTAATGCTAATATCGAGAACGAAGCTTGAGAGTAATTGATGATTAAACGAACTTACCTGTACGTGAAGTTCAATCACAATTACTCGAAGAGCTTCGTTCGAAGATATTAGCATCCCTCCCTCCCAGTCATCCTGAACCCCTAGTCGTGAAATAAAAAACAGCTCAGCACACCTCCAAACTAAATGAGCTGGCTAGGCGCGAATGTCAAAGTCACGAACAAAAGTTTTAATCTACCTTACATTGGATGAAATAATTTATTTTCTCCTAAATTCAATGCGAAATGGTGAGTCTGTGAGTGAAACTACATGTGTGTTAATGCTAATATCTTCGAACGAAGCTCTTCGAGTAATTGTGATTGAACTTCACGTACAGGTAAGTTCGTTTAATCATCAATTCATTGCCTTACCGGTTTGAATGACCTACTTATTTTACAAGATACATTCTATCTATCACAGCTACATACCTTCTAAAGTATTATCTATTATTATCAATTAAATTCAAGCCTAGGTAAATAATAATATTTTTGCAAGTCATTAAGATTATTTCGCCGAACATTCCAGGGACGGTGACGTCATTTGAGACGGCGGCCTACAATATAGTCAAGCCTCATCCACAAAGTACTGTCGGGATCACCACCGGTACTTCCAGAACACATGTGACACAGGAAGAGGGACGTAAGACAAATATTTTATTAATAGTTCATTGAACACAATGAACTATTAATAAAATATTTTGCATAGTTTTACCGTTTATAATACTTAATAAAAATAAAAATAAAATACACATTTATTTACTTTGGTTATTGTTACAATGGGCAAGGATGACGGTTCTGTGCAAGAATTACAAGATCTCATTGTTAAGCGTAGTTCAATAAAGGGCCAAATTACTAAGTTTAGGAATTTTTTAACGAGTCTGTTGCCAAAGGATTCTGTTACACGCATTGAATTAGCCGAGTTATCACTTAAACTTAGTAAATTTGAGTCACTGTCCGTTCGTTTCGACGACTTGCAGAATCAGATTGAGGTATTAAATTACAGTAATTTATCAATCGAGATTGATGAAAGGGATGATATCGAACAATTATTCATAACAAACATTGCGAATGCTCAGAGTTTCATACAAGATCATCAGCCTAATAACCACCACGATGAATCTGGCAACATGCTCAATTCTAGTCATGGTGCAGCTGCTCCTTTGAATGCTGACAATCACGAGGTAGGGTTCAAACTGCCACAGATACAAATTGCTAAATTCAACGGAACATTCTTCCGTTGGCTTGAATTTCGTGACACATTTAAGTCAGTCATACATAATAATGAGCGCATTGCACCTATTAATAAATTTCATTATCTATTATCTTATTTGGAGGGAGATGCAGCTCGAATAGTGAGTAACTTAGAAGTCTCCAATTCTAATTATAGTATTGCTTGGAAATTGCTATGTGACAGATATGATAACAAGCGACAGTTAATAAGCCATTATTTGTCTTCTTTATTAAACATAAATCCAATGTCTCGCGAGTCAGATAAGTCACTGCGCTTTTTGGTGGACCACGTTACCAAGAACCTGAGAGCGTTGTCTGGCTTGGGGCTACGTGTTGATAATTGGGATGTTTTATTAATACATACACTGTGTTCTAAGCTAGATAACCGTACTCTTACCAAGTGGGAAGAATGGCGTGGCACTTTGGCTGATTTAATACCTAACTTACAACAATTTAATAAATTTTTAATTGATCGAGCAGATGTCCTTGTCTCTCTAAACCACTCTTCATCGAGCCATAATAATAATAATAAGGCATCGGCGTCTACGTCATCTAAAGGTACCAACAATAAAGCCGAACGTCAGCATAATAAGTAAATCTGTTACATGCCAATCTGTTTGTCAGAGTAATTCTTCATCTTCTTCAGGTTGCGTTGTTTGTCAAGGTGAACATAGAATCTACGATTGTCCTATTTTTAAGGCCAAAGGTGTGGAAGATCGTATAAATGAAGTTAAGAAATTAAATCTTTGTTCAAATTGCTTAAGGTCCGGGCACATTACACGAAACTGCTACCTCAGACCTTGTCGGGAGTGTAAGAAGAATCACAACGCTCTGTTACACATTCCGGTAACAACCGAAACCTATGTTGCAGGCACCACAACCTCTGCTGCAGGTACCAAAACCCCTGCTGCAGATACCACTACCCCTGCTGCAGCTACCACATCATCATGTGGAACGATAGCTAATCATACTACACAGGGTTCAAATTATATTCTTCTATCTACTGCCTTAGTTGGGGTGTGTAACCCTACAACAAATAAAACAGAACAAGTACGTGCCTTGTTAGATTGCGGCAGTCAATCGTCTTTTATGACACAATCACTCAGAGACAAATTATCTTTATCAGGTAACTCATTATCTAACAATTATATTAACATTGTCGGCATCGGCAATCATGTCAATAGTAAAGTCACAGAGAGTTGTGTGGCGCAGTTAAAATCGTTAATTAAACCGTTTCACGTCACAACAACTTTTCTAATATTACCGGAATTAACAAGTAAAATTCCCAGATACACAATAAACACTCAGCAACTGCAAATACCTACTGAGGTACACCTTGCTGACCCTAGTTTCAATCAATCCTCCGCTGTTGACCTACTCATCGGAGCAGATTTGTTTTGGGATATCCTTGGCTCCGAGCAGCGTTCTCTAGGCCCTAATAATCCCACTTTAAGAAATTCTCAATTTGGTTGGCTCGTTTCGGGCCCAATCAAAATAAACAATTTAAATAATATATCCAATGTTCAATGTCATCATTCTTTGACTTCAGTTAAATCGGAAAATGATTTTAATGTAGAAATATCAAAATTTTGGGAACTTGAAGAAGTGCCATTAAAATCGCCATTGAGTCACAATGAAAGATTATGTGAAAAAACATTTTTTAACTCATATGACACGATTAAATACCGGCAGATTTTCTGTCCGATTACCACTTATAGATTCGCCTAATTGTCTTGGAGAATCATATACACTAGCAAAAAAACGCTTTCATAATTTAGAGAAAAGAATCCGAAGGAACCCACAACTTAAATCACAATATGTCAACTTTATAAAGGAGTATGAACAGTTGGGTCATCTCTCACCATCTGATGTATTAAGACCCAATATATCATATTTTTTGTGTCATCATGCCGTGTTTAAGGAAAGCAGCGAATCCACTAAAACTCGTGTTGTTTTTGATGGATCAGCTCCTACTTCGTCTGGATTATCAATCAATGACATTCTTATGATAGGTCAAAATATGCAGGACTCTCTATTCTCCATTCTAGTACGGGCTAGACAACACAAGTACCTCCTGACCGGCGATCTAGAGAAAATGTACCGCCAGGTGCAAATTGATGAGGAAGACCGAAATCTCCAGCTCATACTGTGGAGAGAAGATGAGTCCCAACCTATCAAAACGTTAAGACTCAATACTGTAACTTACGGCATGGCAAGCTCCAGCTATTTGAGCACACGTTGTCTGTGGCAGCTTGGCGAAGAAATTCCAGATGAAACCATTAAGAATGTAATTCAGCACGACTTTTATGTGGATGACCTGATAACTTCAAGTGACAGTGAACACAAGCTAAAACATATTCTTCAAGAGGTTACCGCGGCACTTAAATTAGGTTGCTTTAATCTAAGAAAACTTAAAACTAATATAATTAGCATTTTTGACTCATGTTCTTTAGATGTTAGTGAAAGGTTAACACTCAGTGAGTCTTCTAGCACCCTGGGTTTGGGCTGGGATCCATCGACAGATACATTGCATTTTCCAATGCAATTCCCAATTCCTTTGGATAGCAATCGCCCAACTAAACGTTCGATATTATCTAATTTATTTAAAATTTTCGACCCCTTGGGTTTGCTTAGTCCATGTGTAATGCAAACAAAGGTTATATTGCAGCAGCTCTGGCTGGAGAAATTACGCTGGGATGATACTATTCCTGAAAACATTGCTTTGACATGGGCTAAGTTTATTGATTCTCTATCCGCACTTGGGAACATAAAAATTCCAAGGCATGTACTCTGTGATGAGCCAATATTTATAGAACTTCACTGTTTCTGTGACGCTTCTCAAAGTGCGTATGGAGCTTGTATTTATGCGCGATCAGTAAACACGGCTAATGAAGTCACTGTAAAATTATTGTGTGCTAAATCCAAGATTGCACCTACTAAACCTACAACAATCCCGCGCTTGGAGCTTTGTGCTGCGCTCTTGGCCGCAAGATTGTGTAAGGCGGTCAGAGATTTCTTGCGGTATAAGGTAAATAATGAGGTTTATTGGAGTGATTCCAGTATTGTGCTGGCATGGCTTCATTCGAGTTTTAAGAATCTTAAAACCTTTGTTGCGAACAGAGTCTCAGAAATTTGTGAACTGACAGACGTAAATTCTTGGCGTCACGTTCCAACATCAGTTAATCCAGCAGATCTCATATCTAGGGGGGTCAGCCCTAATCATATCAAAGACAATTTGTTGTGGTGGTCAGGCCCACAATATTTATTGCAATCGGAAGACACTTGGCCTGTTTTAAATAACAATGAAGTTAATGTGAATAACTTACCGGAAACCAAACAAAATTCTGCAATTGTTAACGTAGAAACCTCAACAGAATATTTTATCAATTTTCAAAACTATCAAAGCTATGATCACTTAAAACGAATATTTGCATACGCGATACGATATATTAGTAATTTAAAATTAAAGTCTTGCAACAAGGCTATAGTCTCAGGTACTTTAAAAACAAATGAGTTACATAAGTCATTTATTAACTTGTGTCGTTTGGCACAGCAACAGTCATTCCAAAGTGAATTAAAACACTCGCCAACGGCCACTCATTAAAATCTAAATCTAAACTTTTATCATTAACTCCTTTTTATTGCCCCAATGATAAATTAATTCGAGTAGGCGGTCGTATTGATTCCTCAAAATATCATTATGATAAAAAACATCCTGTGTTGCTTGATGCATCTCATCATCTCATGAAATTAATATTTCAATATGAACATATTCGTAATTTACATGCTGGCCCACAGTTGCTGCTGGGCATTATTAGAGATTACATTTGGCCTATTAATGGCAGACGTCTCGCTAGACAAACTGTTCGTCATTGCGTCAAGTGTCGGCGGTTTCAAGCCAAGCCGTTGGAACCTATAATGGGTAATTTACCTTCCCAAAGACTCACGCCAAACTTCCCGTTCACTACTGTAGGCATAGACTTCGCCGGTCTCTTTTTTATTTTAAATAGGAAAGGACGCGGTTCGAAATTAGTTAAAGGCTATCTTTGTCTTTTTGTATGTTTAACGTATAAATGTTTACACCTTGAAGCTGTAAGTGATTTAACTAAAGACGCGTTTATTCTTACCTTTCGTCGGTTTGTGTCACGACGTGGCCAATGGAAGTATTTTGCGATAATGGTCGCAATTTTGTATCTGGTGCTAAGGAACTAAATCATTTTTTTAAGATTAACGCGGACTCTCCTTCTGATTTTGCAAGCGGGGAAAAGATCAATTTTATTTTCTCGCCTTCTTACGCCCCTCATTTCGGTGGAATTTGGGAGGCCGGTGTGAAATCGGCTAAGTACCATATCAAACGTGTGATGAGCAATTCCCATTTAACTTTTGAAGAGCTGTCTACCCTTTTCGCACATGTAGAATCCATTCTGAATAGTCGTCCGCTTTGCCCGTTATCCTCCTCGCCTGATGATCTTCTTTGCCTCACCCCTGGTCACTTTCTTATTGGACGGCCCCTCACTGCTCTTCCATCACCTGCCTTAGAGGACCGCAATTCCAACAATCTACAACGCTATCAACGAATACAGCAAATTCATCAACATTTTTGGCGCCGTTGGCAGCGTGAATATATCGCTGACTTACAGCAACGTTGCAAGTGGAGAACCGATAAGTCAAGCCTGAATATCGGTGATTTAGTCCTTCTGAAGGAGGATAATACGCCGCCTCTGTATTGGAGACTGGGACGAGTGCAGAAATTATTTCCTGGATCAGACGGAGTTTCTCGAGTAGCTGATGTGAAGACCCAACGGGGAGTTGTACGACGTCCTTTAGTTCGCCTCTGCCCTCTGCCTTCCTCAGATGAAATAAAGGGTTGAAAACTGAAGATTTCAACGGCGGGAGGATGTTGGCGCCTAGTGCTACATTAATAGCAAGAAGACACATCCATATGAGACGCTGTAGATAGTTAGGAGTTTACTTTTTTTCCTTAGTTTTTGTAATGTACCCCACATAATTAAAAATCAAACGAACTTACCAAGTGAAGTTCGATGATAATTATGTGAACAGCTTCATTCGAAGCGATTTATTGTTTACGTATTGTAGCAGCGTCTCCATGTACCAGCCTTGCACGGATTTTAAGAGGTAAGTAAAAGGTTTTTTTTTTTTTTTTTTTTTTTGTTAGGTTTCTTTTGTTTCACTGGCAACACTGTATCCGTTTTACCCCTACTTTGCCCCCACTACACTATTTCTCTCTAACGGTCGGCAGCCATTTTAATATCATTTTGTTGAAAGCTAATAAATATTTCACATTTTTATTTATCTAGGGTAGGGTAGGTAACTTTTCTAGGGAGGGTATAAATCGCTTCGAATGAAGCTGTTCACATAATTATCATCGAACTTCACTTGGTAAGTTCGTTTGATTTTTAATTATGTTTCACAGCTTCATTCGAAGCGATTTATTGTTTACGTATTGTAGATGTTCAGAGACAAAAATGTGAAATTAAACAAAACGGGTGTGTAATCACAAGTGTCTTTTATTATAACTATAGTTATTATCATTGATTTAAATTCTTAATATAAGGTTTTTTGTTACAGATTATGACCACCAGCAAGTACCGTAGTGGCAAAGAGATGAGGATCAGTTACAACCTGCCTATTATAATGTTTTGCGAAGACAGAAGATGATGCACTCCATCCAGCAGTTTTTCTAATCAAGTCTATATTGACTCCAAGTCTATTTGCTGAGGATGTGGCTGCGTGACGAGTGCTATGTGCACTAAATATGGACGTATCTATACCGCTATTGTGAAGTGTATCTTTTATCCAGTGACTGAGTGTTTGTGATGAAACTTTTGAGTGTGGTTTTTTGTAGCTTATAAATAAATAATCGTTTTTGCGAAGCGGTTGAGTCTTATTTATATAAACCTCTAGGCATTTAGCGGGACAGATCTGAGGACGAGCGTCGAAAAAAGGTAATCTTAAAACTGGTTGTGAAGAGTTCGGTTTGGAAGTTTTTGTCAAATCAGGTATTGTTATAATTATGTCAATATTAGAATTCACTTGAAGGTTGCCTAATTTTATGAATGAAAGTGTTTGAACGCGATGTGCAGTCACCAAAGCCAATAGAGTTACAGTCTTTTTTGAAAGAGTTTCCAAATCAAGGTATGTGTTAGGCCATTTTTGTGCTAAGTAATTTAGAACTGTGGTTGGATCCCACGTCAAATTATATTTTGGATTAGTAGGCCTTAATCTGTAAACTCCTTTCATAAATCGCTTAACTCTATCATCGTTTGCCACATTACTTAACAACAAGGATAATGCGGATTTATATGAATTGATAGTACCGTATTTTGCCCCTTTGTCAAAAACTGTGGTAAGAAAATGAATGACTATAGGAACTGAAACCGAGGAATAATCATAACCATGTTTATTACAATAATTCAACCAAGATTTTATACAAACATCATATTGTTTATAGGTGGAATCAGATAATGATGATAACATAATTTCAATAGATTGATTAGACAAATGTCTTTTTAATAATGTTTGCCTGAAAGCTTCGCGGCAACCAATTTCAGGGTGCGGTGCAGATTGTGAGGCATTCTGAAAGGAGAAGTTAACAAATTTACGTTTGGTTCAAAATAGATTGGTTTGGAACAAATTAACTTTTGGAAAACAGGAAACCAGGGTTGTGTTGGCCAATATGGTACAACTACTATGCCATTTGCTTTATCATTAATAATTTTTTGCATTGTTTTTGTGATAAGTGAGAACGGTGGAAATGCGTAGAATAGCTTATTTTTCCATGGAATGGTGAAAGCATCAATTGCGTAAGCGTCAGGGTCGTTTTTCCAAGTTATGTACCTGGGACACTTAGCATTACACCTACTCGCGAAAAGGTCTATTTCAGGGCATCCAAAATAATGTGCTATTTGACTGAATGCATCATCATTGAGTTCCCATTCAGTGTCCTGAAATTTCATGCGCGATAATTGATCTGCTTCATAATTGTCTTTAGTGTTTATGTAAGAGGCAAAAATAGTTATTCTACGCCTTTCACACCACTGCCATATTTCTTTAGTGATATTATGCAAGTGTTCAAACTGTATGCTGCCCATGCGATTTATACAAGATATGGCAGTTACATTATCAATTCGTAATAGTATTTTTAAATTATACGATTCGTGGGCAAAACATTTAAGTGCGAGAAAAGCTGCTTTTAACTCTAACTCGTTAATATGTACGGATCTTTCACTATCTTTCCAATAGCCAAAACATTTATCTGTGCTGCAATAAGCTCCCCAACCCGTACATGACGCGTCGGAAAAGATTTCTAAATCATATTGGTCGCAAGTTAAAGAAAATGAACCATGATCAATATGATCTAACCACCACAACATATCACTATGTAAGCTGTTGGGCAGTCGAACTAACTGTTCGTAGCTAGGATTGGTAAGTAAACAGGAATATTTAAATTTTTCAAAAAGTTTAGTGTACAGCCATGCATATTGAATTGCAGGACAAGCTGAAATTAATAAACCTATGAACCGAGCAAATTCACGAAGTTTACATTTACGCTTTTTCAAGAAGCTAGAAATGTATTCTTTTATTTTTGACTTTTTTGTACAAGGTAATTTTAATAACATATTTTTCGAGTCGAATTCGAAACCTAAAAACTTGCATAGTGTTTGCGGTTCTAAGCAGCTTTTTTCTGTATTTATTATGAAACCTAAGTTTTTAAGTAATTTTATTGTTAGGTACGTCAACGTTATTTTTACATTCAAGAAAAGTTCTTCCAATACAAAAGGTATCATCGATATACACAACTGATATCATGCCATGGGTTCTTAGATATTCCATAACTGGCTTTAATAATTTTGTAAAAACGTATGGAGCAGTGCACAAACCAAACGGTAGACAGTTAAATTCATAAAGGGTATTATTGTATTTAAAACGGAGGTATTTTCGGTGAGATTTATGTACGGAAATTAAAAAGTAAGCATCTTTTATATCTATAGATGCCATAAAACAGTTTTTTGTAATAAGCTTTGAGGCTGTACGATAATCCTCCATCTTGAAATGTTTGGTATCTATGAATTTGTTTAAACATTTAAGGTTAAGTATGAACCTCTTGTCGCCGTTCGGTTTTGGCACTAAAAATACACTTGATATAAATTCTCCTTTAACAGAATGACAATGAGATATTACATTATTATCTAATAGGTTTTTGATCGATTGATCAAAATCTTGAGATTCTTGAATATTTTTAGGAAAAACATTAGGAGAATCAGTACGATATGGTGAACATTTAAAGGGTATTTGGTACCCTTTTATCCAGGATAGAATCGTTTTGTCAGTAGTGATAACTGACCACTTTTTCAAAAAATACTGGAGTCTGCCAGCGGTTAGTACCTGATTAGTTACTTTCGATGCGGTGGCCTCGTCGGGGACGAAAAGCGGCGCGAACTGCTGCTGGTTTGCGGTGGTGGTGGCGGCCGATACGCAGGGCGAGCAGCTCGCCTCGTATTGTTGGGCTTGTTGTCCGTCTTGCGGTGCTGAGGGTTGTAGTTTAAATGACCCTTATTTGGACCTTTTGGGATACCTTTAGGCTTGTTATATTTTGGTCTTAAGGCGTGTTTCAACGCATCTCCTGATTGCTGTATTGTCTTGGCGGCTTTGACCTTGTCGGTAACATTTTCCCCAAATAAGAAACTGCCCCTTTTTGTTTCAAGCAAGGCGTCCTTTAAATTTATATTAATAGATGAAATGACAAAGTTACGTGTTGTTTTAGTCTCCCAAAAATGACTGTCGCATAATATACGACAAGCGTCACTGATTGGTTTCAAAAGTTTTTGTTTGGACGTTTCATTTGAAATAATCATGTCAGTAGCGGATGCTAAGGCCGACAGTGCTATACCAAGCTGATTTTGCTTGTACATGAGGGCCGAATCTCTTTTTACTAGAGTATCCTGCAGAGCTGCCTTTACTTCCGGGTTGAGAGCTGGCGCTAGCAGTAGGTCACAGTTGTTAGGGACGAAATAACTTTTTAAAAGTTTTTCCTTTATATCCTTAGCCAAGCCCTTGGTAAGGATGTCTTGCCAACGATTAGCAATGTCCTTATGAACAGACGGACCCATGGTTATGTCTGTCTTTGGAGCATCGCCGAGTAACTGCAGGGTGTCTTCATCCAAGTCTTGGTCTTCCATCACTTCTGGTTGTGCTTCTGCTGAGGTACCGGGTGTAGGCGACAGAGGCGCGGTGTATAGCGGTGGTGGAGCTGGTGGTGGCGAAGCAGGGCACGGAGAACAAGCACGTGGCGAGGCATGTGGCGAGGCACGTGGCGAGAAACGTGGCGAGGCAGGAAACGGTGAAGCTTGAAACAAGGAGGCGTCCTCATTTTTTGACATACCATCTAGTGGATGGTGTGACAAATCTGCGAAAAACGTTTCTTTTTAGAATACGTTCGGTAATAAATGCAATTTTTATCACTTTTTAACGTGACAGAGGAAACCCAAGCTTGGTAGCCTCGCATCACTTATGTAAGTAAGTAAGTATTGTATTAATGAGTGACAGTATCAGCCCCAGTATGGCAGTACGCATCACTTTAAAAAATGACAGAGGAGACCCAAACTCGGTAACCTCGCATCATTGATAATAGTTTTATCATTGTGTAACTTACTGTGTAAGTCTTCTTCGGATGAAGAATTAATACGGCGATTAGTCGTTGCCTGCAGTTTATTTTGCAATTTTAGTATTTTTCGCCGTATTTCTTCTTCAGTTTTTTCTGTCTTCCTTTTTCCCATTTTGAGGAGCTGAATCTATTTGTAGGAGCGGAGACGTGCGAAGGCTTGAGCACGGAAACGCGGAATGATATTAAAATGGCTGCCGACCGTTAGAGAGAAATAGTGTAGTGGGGGCAAAGTAGGGGTAAAACGGATACAGTGTTGCCAGTGAAACAAAAGAAACCTAACAAAAAAAAAAAAAAAAAAAAAAACCTTTTACTTACCTCTTAAAATCCGTGCAAGGCTGGTACATGGAGACGCTGCTACAATACGTAAACAATAAATCGCTTCGAATGAAGCTGTGAAACATAACTTTCGTCATTATACTTCATTATTGCAACTTTGATCGCTCCACTATAATATTGTAAAAAACCTATTCTGTGTCGAAATACAAGTATAAAACTATCCGGAGGTTTCATTTATGTCCAATACGAGACAATCTCTCCACGAGATGTCCTTAGCAACGTTACATCTACGTTACTAGCTGGATAAGAAGCTGCCAGAGAGGCACGTGATGCCCTTAGTAATGTTACTGTATATAGCTAGCTGGTATGCGCTTGACAACATTACCCCTCCAGTCGACACGAGATGTCCTCAGCAACGTTAATTCCACGTTACTAGCTGGATTAGAAACTACCAATGTGGCACGTGATCTTTTTAAACAAGTTCGTTAAAAAAACAGAAAACGTTCGGAAAAGTTTTAGACAGGTTCCGTAGTAAACAACGAACCCTTATAGTTTCGCCAGGCATAGCTCAGACACTGTTAGTACTAGAAAGCTGTAATTTGGCATGAGTATACATATTAATCACGCCGACAAAGTGGTAAAATAAATCAAGTATTTTTATTTTTAATATAGGTATGTACCTGCCCTATTCGTAAAGTCAAAATGTTTTTTTTTTCTCGTCTATTCCATGTTGTGGGGTGTCATTGGAATGGTCGTTCTAAAATATTGCGGGTATGTGAAAACCATTTTTCAATTCAGGGATCCATTTGCGAAATAGTAAGCTTTAAAATGCTATTTTTTGTTGGAGTCAAGTCCCCCCTCCCTGCCAGCTAAATGGTTGTACTTAGATTTGTGAAAAAATTCACAGCATTAATATACATAGCGAATTTAAAAGGAAAACTATCCCAGCTATGTAGGCTTTACAGGTTAACGAGTAATAATCATCATCATCATTTCAGCCAAAAGACGTCGACTGCTGGTCATAGGCCTCCCCAGCGGATTCCTGCGGCCTTTACAAGGTCATCGGTCCATCTTGTGAGAGGCCTTCCAACGCTACGTCTTCCGGTACGCGGTCGCCACTCCAGAACCTTTCGGCCCCATCTGCCATCTGTTCTGCGAGCAATGTGCCCTGCCCATTGCCACTTAAGTTTGGCAATTCTGCGGGCTATGTCGGTTACCTTGGTTCTCCTGCGGATCACGTAGGGAAACTCCAAGTATAGACCTCTCTATTGCCCTTTGGGTGGCTTTTATATCGAATAATCGACCAACTTAAATTTGCAAAACTTAAACTGCAAATTTCTCCTGAAAAACATTCTGTATGGGAGAACATGTTTTTCATCTACAATATTATGTTTGTTCTTGGGATAAATTCATCCCAACTACGGAACCCTTCATTGTGCGTGGTTCGCACTTGGCCGGTTTTTTTGTGTTTACTTTGCTAAAACCTACCCTCAGCGGGGTCAAGCACCTCCCAAACGACAATCCTGGATCCGCAACTGGATAAAATCGTGTATGAAACTGCACATAGTATTCCCCGGTTGTTTAACAGTTTCATTAACTACTAATGTTAATCGAATTGGTTCTTATTACCTCGCAGTGCAAAAAGTAGAGTATTCTCCTTGGGGATAAAGGTGTCTAGTTTTAACTACCTCGCTTCGCTTAGGAGTTAACTGAGAGCTATCGCTGTGCTCGGGAGCCCTAGAAGCCTTCGTTGCGATCGGGATTCAAAATAGCACGCCACTGCTTTATCGCAAGTGAATAATCTACTTTTTCACTTTATAGTGTTATGTTTTTGAAGAATCTTTGTTTGTAGACTGAGACCGTCATTGCGTCTTCTTCTTATTAGCGTCTCGACATTGTACTTAATAGTAGGTATACGAATTATAATAGCATTTCACATGCGATCTTCTCATGGGAGGAGGACCGAAGATAACACAATCATTCCGTTATCGTTGATTGGTTGGTATGCTGTCATAATTATGGCTATTAATGTATAATTGGGAATCAAACGAGCTTACCTGTTAAGCGAAGTCTTGATTCTAATTTTATGAACGACGATCTGAAATATAGATAATTATTAACAAAGTAGTATTCCTACTCACACCATCTCACATCGCGTTTTTTTTAGAGATAAAGTATAGTAAATATTTTTTTAAATAGAATTATCCCCGTCGTTGGCAACACACGAAATGTCACTTATTTTAGAGATCCTTAAGATAAGGAACAAGCTCTGTTTTCTGTACAGAGTAGTTCCGCATACTTACATTCACTAGGTTTTCCTGAAAGGATAAGTGAATTAGGTAGGCTAATTATTGCAGCTTTGGGGCTGTTAGCTAGTGGCGGGTGGGTAATTATATTTCAGATCGCCGTTCATAAAATTAGAATCAAGACTTCGCTCAACAGGTAAGCTCGTTTGATTCCCAATTTAACTTCACGGCGATCTGAAATATAATTACTTATTAACAAAGTAGATGTTTAGAGTTGTCTGCAATAATTCAGTTAGTTAATAAATTATCTGATTATAAATATTCTGGTTTATTGAATAGGTACTTTTATTTTCCTTCATTAGCATTGGTTATTAAGGAATAATAAGCTATTGTTAATCAGTATAAAAGCATAATCAACAACAAGGAACCCCACATTGTGCCTGTCTCGATCGCCAGCTCTAAGTTGAGCTGTCGTATGTCCTGTGAAAGGAAGAATTAAATCACTCTCACTTTTATTATACTTAGTTATAGACTTTAGGGTAACTTTAAAACAGTATTTGTTTTATTAGTCCACAGAGTCGACAACCAACTTCTTTGTAGGTTTTCCTTAAGTTTGTTCTGTATTTGTATTCAGGTCAGGAAGATATTTGTTGGATTGCATACTTTTGAAGGTTTCCATTACAGAGAAAAGTACCAGTCGTAGATATCTCCGTAAGTGTAAACTTTCACTTATTTCAGATGCAGTGTGGAGGTTGGAGTTAAGACCCTTGTATCTTTACCGATTTTGGAGCAAAATACCCCATAGCTCCACATAGAAGGCCCTCCCATACGGAAGTACCTATCACAGAATTTATTTATCTATTTATTTGTTTGGTATATAAAATGCTACCATTGGTAAGCAAAAGGATTCATTTTTGTTTATAGTAGCCAAGCATTAGTCACTAAGATAGCATCTATCAGAATCGGTAGGAATCCTTATGTATTTTACACCTCTACACCAATACGATAATGCCACCTTCAAGAATGCAATGTATTAATTCAATCCCCTCACATGGTCTTTGCATGGGTAATTATTTAACTATTTCATCTTCTTTCAGATTCAACGACCTGGTAGGGAGTTTTTGCAGCTTTAGGTACGGGTTTGGTTATTGAAGTTATTTTGGAAAATCCCTATTTTCAAGCACAGAATAAGCTTTAAATATGATCAATTTTAAGTTTTGCAAGCACCACCGCTCAAACCCCCGATACCCAAACGTGGTATGAAAAAAGAAAACGGTGGAGCTCTGCAATACCCTCATAGGGTATCTCGTTTCGCGCGGCTTTAAACTCTCTTTCTACATGAAATAAGGGCTAATCTGGTTTGTGGGTATTTTTACTCTATGGCCTGACGGATATTCTCGTCAGATAAATCATTCACAACCAAAAATATGCACTAGGCAACATTAAAAAAAAATATTTGAAAATGACATTTTTCAAACTTCAAAACTCCGTGACTGCGTCAAGTGCGTTGGACGTTTATTAACAAAAAAAGTGTTTTTTCACTATTTATCTTAGGCAAGTGGCTATATTTTCATTTATAAGTAGTTATTACACCGTTGTAGATAATATTTTGACGAAATAGCATCATAAAATCATATTTATGAACAAAGTAATTCTACGCGGAAAAACCGTGGACGCGTAATTATTTTATGATGAATTTTGACTGTTTTTGTGTGTAATCGACAGTAAATAGATGAATATTTATTTAGAAGTAGATAATACATCGTTTTAGATAATATTATCACGAAATACCATCATAAAATCTTATTTTCGAACAAAGAACTGTTACGACAAAAACCGGTATCAAAGTCGTAAAATTTTTGAAAATGTTACGATTGTTTGTGTTACGATTTTTGACATAAAAATCATAACAAAAACGCTGTCGTCCGATAACTTATCTATTCATAATGTAACTTTCAAAATATCGTGTAAATTATTATAGTAGTTTTATCAGAAATAAACAAAACACAGGAACAAACACTATTCAAGCCCGCTATCTGATAACATTGTTCTGTTATAAATACAATTCTCGTAACACGAGTATAGTTTACACTTCATAAAATGGTCCATTCATTCACGAAACCAAAACAGTTTACATTACGTGCCTAGAGCCCATAGAAACAGCAGGAGAGCGTTTTTTGTTATCAGGGTCATAAATACGTCACGCCGTCAGAATGCGGCCGGGACTCAAGCGCGCGCGCATGTCGCGCGCGGCGTACTTTAGCGGTTGGCTGATTTCCCTTTGTGGCCTCGCACAGGTCTCTTCTTCTTACGGTTTGTTACCATTTTGCCTGTTGTGTGTCCGGAGTAAGATCTTTTTCTTTCATAATTTACATAAGGTGAAAGTGTATGTTTCAGATGTATAATTGACAAGCGTGATGCAAATCGAAAAATGTGGGTTCATTTTAGAAGCATAAAAATATGAATCTTTTTTTCTCTGACCTCATAATATGTCCAAAATTAAATTATGGAATGAATTATATACCTGGTTTAAGTGAGGGAAATTTATAATTAGCTATAGTGTGCACTTGGTGACCAGATGGGTATAGTGTACAATAATTTGTAGTTAATTAATTCATGTTGCCTACATTGATTATATGGTATCTTATACCTTGTTCATGTTCTAATCACAATCCATCTAAACTTTATCCTCACATCACGATGCCCCCCCCCCCCCCTCTTTGTTTCTTCAACAATTTCATTTTAGTGTTGTAATTATCGCTAAAATCTTCTATTAAGTATTTAGGCTAGTAGTTGGAATGGTTGAATGTTTAATTAGACATTTGGTTTTATAACCTTTGAGTAAGGCCACCCATCTCTGCCCAGCCCTTTGGGAAATACAGGCCTGATGTTATGTAATGCGACTAAGATCGCTAATACTTTAACTTTTGTTTTAACATAGGTATTTCAAGGCACATGTTTTGTGTAAAATTGGCTTAACAATAGAGCCTGGCAATTCACATAAGTTTGTCAGGTGTTAGATCTCCATCCCAAACATTTAGATACATTTAGTATCATTAGGTATTATTTGACAGATGAATGATCAGGGTAGGTTGATAGAAAATATTGTTTCAGTAAGTGTCATTCACTAATAGTAAGTAAGTGAGTAATAATTTATTTATAAAAACTTAGCCTAGGTAAACATCAGTGCTGTTTAAATGGGATGGGTATGGCTATTACAAAAGAGTACGACCCCTGCCCTTCAAACTAGGAAAATCCTGTATCTTGAAGGACAGACTAATGGTAATTTAGTGAATACAGTTAAAGTATGAATGTGAGGAACTAGTCAGCAAGTTATCTGACAGTGTATATAATAAACCCTTTTTTTTGGTTATCTGGTGATGGGAAAAATCTTGCAGGTAGCCCTAAGTGATAAAGGTACCTGTAGGATGAAATCTTACATCTATCTGTTTTGGTATGTTGAACGGTTCCCTATCCATTTGCATAAAATTTTAAGACCTAATATAACTTAGCATAATGTTGTTTGGCATAATTATATTTTCGCATAATATAATTACGCATAACAGCTTACGCATAATTTTTTTAAGCATAATTTCTCTAACCATAATAATGATTAAGCATAATATTCTAAAGCATACATTTATTAAGCATAAAGTTAAAGCATAAATTTACTAAGCATAAAAGTAAAAAAAAAGTCAAATAATTTATTTCAATTAGGCACAAAAAAGGCACTTTTGAACGTCAACAAAAAAACGTAAAGTTAAAGCAAGCATGCAGCATGCAAGCAAGCATGCAGCATGCAGCATTCAAGCGAGCATGCTGCATGCAAGCAAGCATGCAGCATGCAGCATTCAAGCGAGCATGCAACATTAAGCAGGCAGGGTTTCTGTCACGGCTCCGGCGCTGCGGGCCTCCGGCGGCCCCAAGCGTGCTAATCGTCGCAGACGGCTTTCGCTCACCACCGCGGCTGAGGCTGGCCGGCGAAGCCGGCTAACAAGCCGAAGCTGCGGAAAGCTGAAAAGGAATTTTCTATTTTTTATATATTTAAAAAGCCCATTATTTTTAAAAGAGTAACCGTGGAGTTTCTTGCCGGCTCTTCTCCATAGGAAACAACCAATTGGAACCGTGCACCTAGCTTCTGACGTTTCATAAGTGCCCATGTAGGTTTATATGAAATAAAAATATTTTGAAATTTGAATTGATTAATTGTTTGTAGCTAAAAAGTAGTATGCTCGAGTTTGTTACTAAACTCATTAACGCAAATTTAAACTCATTAAATTTGCAACGCCAAATGTCAGGCAGCTAAATACCAATGTTCAAGTTAATGGAATAGAGCTGGACCCGGTTGAGTCAACAGTTTTTCTTGGAATCACTATTGACGGTAAATCACAGTGGGGCCCACACATAGAAAAATTGTCAGGAAGGCTAAGTTCGGCCGCGTGTGCTGTTAAAAAAATTAGACAGATAACTGACGTAGATACAGCCCGAATTGTTTATTTTAGTTATTTTCATAGTCTTATGTCATATGGAATTCCTCTCTAGGGAACTTGTTCGGAAATTAATACTATCTTTGTTCTACAAAGAAAAAATCACATCGTTGCCTCAAAGTGCTGTAGTACGTATGTCTGACACAACTGAACGCAGGCAATCCTCAAAAATAAATAAATTATGCATTGTCACTGCTAACAAAACAAATAAAATTTTACCCATTGCTGAAGAAACGTTTAGAAACTCACAGATATGTCACTATCTATCTCCAAACAGCGGGATTATACAGCTTGTTAGTGATTTACATACTAAATTAGTGGATTTTTCAAAAAATGACTTCTGTGTCATTTTAATCGGAGAAGAGGATTTTCAAAAATCCATGAATTATTTAAACTTAATTATAGAGATAAGATCTTCTTTACAAAAAATTCAACACACAAATGTAATTATTTGTTTACCAACTTATAAATTCTTTACATCTTCCGTAATGTTTAATTCCCGTATTGAGATGTTTAGTAATCTACTTTATTTGGACATTCATACATATAACTATGCTACGCTACTGGACTCTAATCTTAATTTATCCTATGATGCTACCATGTTCTCAAAATATACTGGAAGACTTAATAATAATGGTATGAAGAATATAATGAGTAATATACTAATGCTAACTACGATTGACCGAGAGGAATCTTGTATGTATATCGAATCGGAATCTAACCTTAATAATGATCCCATTGTAAAGACAAACTCTGATTTTTTTCGTGTCTGATCATATTTATATCATGCACCAAAATATTGCTGGTCTTTTAAATAAGTCAGATATATTAACAGTTCACATTCAAGAACTATTATCCAAACAAATAAACATTGATATCTTATGTATAACAGAGCATTTTATCATGTCTGGACACGAAAAACTGTTACTCATTCCAAATTATAAATTAGCAGCATGTTACTCTAGAAACAACGTAAAACGCGGAGGAGCGTGCATATTGATAAAACAAGGGCTTGAATACAAGGAACTACCAGACATAATGAGACACTCTGTAACAGGTATAATTGAGTGTTGTGCTATAAAACTTGTTAAACAAAATGTCATCGTTCTCTGTATATATAGACCTCCTAAAATGTGTAACTTAAGTAAGTTTTACGAAAATTTAGACAGTATTTTAAAAATTATATGTACTAAAAATGGCTCTAAATTAGTATTGTGTGGTGATTTAAACATAAATACAATGTTAAGAAACAGATTTACATTGGAATTTGAATGTTTTCTCCTGAGCTATAACCTCAAATTAGAAATAAATGTTCCTACCAGGCTTAACAGCAACGCTTGTCTAGATAATTTTGCTCACAATTACAGACAAAAATGCAAATGGGAAGTAATAGATTTAGCATTGTCTGACCACACAGCGCAAATTCTAAAGATCAAAGTTAATAAATCATTTCGGATACATTCATGGCGTAAAAGCACACGAGATATTTCGAAAGAAAATCTACTCAAGTTTAAAAACCATTTGTTATCATTAACTTTTTCAGAGGTATATAATAGCGAGGACCCAAACCTAGCATATGATATGTTCTTGGATTTATTTCTTTTACTATACAATCTGTGCTTCCCCATAAAATATACAACTGTTAAATTTGGAAAATCAATTAAATGGGTATCACGGGGTATTCGTATATGCAGTAAAAGACAACGCTTTCTACTGTGGCAGCAACGAATAAAACCCACAGAGGAGAATAAACAAAAGTTTCGTAATTATTCTAGTAAATTTAAAAAAATCGTCAAGCTAACTCAAAAAGCCCAAAATAACCACTTACTTCTAAACTCACAAAATAAATCAAAGACAGCCTGGCATATAATAAACAACAATAATAATATTAATGAACCCATCTCTAAGATAAATAATCACGATGTCATAATAACTAACCCTAAAGACATCGCTGAGGCATTTAATGATTTTTTCGTGGGTCAAGTCTCGGGTTCACCAAAAACTGCGTCTCATCCAGTTAAGGAAATAGATCATAATCCAAATTCATTTTTCATGTCCCCAGTTGTACCGCAAGACGTATCAAGGGTAATAAGATCGTTGAAAAATAAAAAGAGCTTTGGTTACGATGGCATTTCCACAAAAGTCATAAAATTCGTTTCTAATGTAATTTCTGGTCCCTTAAGTCATATTATTAATGCAAGCATATCTTCCGGAGAATTTCCTAAGAGTCTCAAAACAGTAATTGTGAAACCTATTCATAAAAAAAACAATAAAGAAAATATGTCAAATTACAGACCCATTGCTCTTATTCCTGTTTTCTCTAAAGTAATAGAAAAAATTGTCTATGAACAAATTTACAATTTTTTGTCAAAATTTAACTTACTTTGTAACGAACAAAAAGGTTTCCGTAAAGATAAAAACATCAATATGGCTATATTCGATTTATTAAAAACTGTAATGGTAAACGTAGATAATAAAACACCAGTCTGCACCATCTTCACGGATATGACAAAGGCTTTCGACTACGTAGATCATATGACACTTATAAACAAGCTTCAAGCTTATGGGATTCGAGGAAATGCATTAAATTTTATTAAATCTTATCTTACTGGTCGTATGCAATATACTGAAATTTCTAATATTTGCTCGAATTCAAAACGCGAAATAAAATTCAGATCCTCTTATAGAAAGATCAAATATGGCGTCCCACAAGGAAGCGTTCTCGGTCCGCCTTTATTTTTAATTTATATTAATGACCTTCCACTCCAAATAGACCATCCAATCATATTGTTTGCTGACGACAGTACAGCAATAGTTAAATGCACAAGTAAAGAAAACTATGAAAATGATATTAACAACACTCTTAAATCTATAGTGAATTGGCTTAATTACAATAATTTAAAAATAAATATTCAAAAAACTAATATCATGCATTTTTACCAACGAAATAACCCCGAAGACTTAAACGTCAATTATGATGGTCATAAGATTCAAAATGTTAAGGTAGCAAAATTTTTAGGAATATTAATTGACGATCAATTAACATGGAAACCTCAAGTTGAATATATTTGTAAAAAGCTAAGTACTTACGCCTACATGTTATACAACCTATCTAAAAAAGTCAATATCAATACAGTCCTTCTCGCTTACCATGGCCTCGTAATATCAACGTTGAGGTTTGGCATCATATTCTGGGGTAATAGTAGTGAAAGAGAAAACATTTTCAAAGCCCAAAAACGATGCGTTAGGTCAATCTTTAACTTACAGGTTACAGACAGCTGTGTTCCTAATTTCAAATTACATAAATTACTAACCTTCCCATGTCTGTACATACTAGAAATAGCCATTTTTGTAAAAACCAACCAGCATCTGTTTCCATCGTTATGTGAGATACGAAAGAGGACAAATTGTATGAGATCTCAGTATCAAAATCTATTGCACACAGGTAGCTATAAAACCACACTTCTAAAGAAAAGCGTCATGTGTATGGCACCAAAGGTGTACAATAAGTTACCTAAAGTTATTAAAGATCAACCATTTAGAATATTCAAAAAACGTCTAACCGAGTTATTGTTGCAAAAATGTTACTATTCTATAATCGATTTTTTGAATGATGATTTGTAATAGTCCAAAGGAACATGCACTGGTAAGCTATAATGTTTTATGTATGTACCCCGGTGTCGTGTATCCATAAATGTTTGTATGCCGAAAGGCAGAATGTATAAGGACTCTTGAACATTGTTAACATCTTATTGTAATACCTACATTCTAAACAAATAAAAACTTCTTATTCTTATTCTTATTCTTACAGAAAAGGGCTGTTCGAGCCATTTACAACCTAGGTCCGAGAGATTCCCTTCGAGAAAAATTCAAAGAAATAAATATTCTGACTGTAGCGTCACAATATATTTTTGAAAACCTATTGTATGTACACAAATATATATCTAATTTTAAAAAGATTTCCGATATTCATAGTTTAAATACGAGGAATAAACACAACCTCGCTGTACACACCGCACTCGTCTCCACAGAGTAGGCAACTCGTTCATGGGTCAATGTATGCGTTTTTACAACAAACTTCCCATCGACATTCGAAACTTACCCATTAAACGATTTAATAGCTGTATTAAAACCAAACTTTGTAAAAAAGGGTACTATATAATTTTAGATTATTTAGATGATAAAAAAGCTTGGGATTGAGCTGCTCGCTCTGCTAAGCCTTGTGCTAAAATCATAAAATCAATACCAGTATTATATAAACATTACATACAAAATGACATTATTACTTTGTAAAGTACTTTTTTTTTTAATTTTTGTGAATTTGAGGACTATGTGGATTTTTTAATTATTATTATTTTTTCTTTCTTATTTAGTTTTAATGATGGTCTGGCAGTTTGAGTTGTTTATGAGGCCTACCTAAATGTCCTTTCTTTGGTATTGTTCGTCGAGTTGAGATCCTTAAGTTCTGGTTTGAGCTCCAAGATTACTGACAAATGCTTGCACTGACAGGACAGGTCCACTCAAATCTGTGTGGTTCTTTTCTCAAAAGACCATTTCAGACACTAATCTACATGGTCCTCATATGGCCTGACCAAGATTATGTCTGGACTTTAAAAGAGACTGTGACCTCTGAGTTTGTTTCGGCCTTTCTTCTCAGAGTAGTCAGAAACGCCGAACTCATCCAGCGAATTTTTTTTTTTTTTTAAATGACGTGTAAAAGTGATTCCAATATCCTATTTACAGAATAAACAATTTCATTTCATGTCGGTCGCTACCTAACATTGCAATTTCCAAACCATCATTACTTGCACTTTTATTTATAATATCTTAGTTTTAGCTTACCTTTAGGCACTTTAATTATATGGAAAATCTTTTTACTGTTGGCTAGATGTACACTTTTTGTAATCGTTTTTTATATGAATAAATTATTATTATTATCGGGGGTGTTATTTTTCTCAGCTCTTAGGCTGGTTTTAGCTACATTTACGGGCCAAAGCCAAGTAAATGCAGCGTGTGGTGTGAATTTAAGATGAGGGTGTACTTTCGTCTAACTGCATAAATTTCCTAACGATTCTACATGTGTTTAGAATGGCTGCTTTCTGCAGATTGATGTAAAGGGATTCTTCTAACTCTATTAATTTCAGGCTACGGAGGAGATGGTTGGGAATAACACCTGTCGTGGAGAGAACTACAGGAACAACATAAACTTTTTCTTGCCTCCAGATTCATGTAACTTCTTCTTTAAGCTCGGCGTATTTGCTAATTTTTTCAGCGATTGTTTTCTGTAAGTTATGGGTGTTGGGGACTGCAATGTCTATAAGGTAAGTGGTTTTTCTTAATTTATCCTGTAGGGTTATGTCTGGTCTATTATAGTGGATAGTCCTATCTGTAAGTATGGCGCGATCGTAATACAGTTTATGTGTGTCATTTTCTAGGATAGTTTGTGGCGCGTACTTATAGTAGGGAGTGTTAGTGTTTTGTATAAGACTGTGTTTGAGTGCTAGTTTTTGATGGATGAAGTTTGCAACCTGGTTGTGCCTGTGAGTGTAGTCTGTTTGTGTGAGGGTTATGCATGCTCCGGTTATGTGTTGTATGGTTTCTGATTGAATATGGCATCTACGGCATTTATCGTTTATGATGGTAGGGTCTTTAATTATAAATTTTCTGTAGTTTTTGGTATTGATGATTTGATCTTGTATAGCTATGATAAAGCCTTCTGTTTCAGGGAATAAGTTTCCTATTTTAAGCCACTTATTTGATGCTAATTTGTTAATGTGGGACTGCTCTAGGTCATGAGGGTGTCTACCATGAAGGACTTTCTTTTTCCAGTTTTCAATTTTTTGGTTTTGCGGGTCAGTGATGTTTATATCTTGTATATTTTCTTCATTTAAGTTAAGCGGGGTGTAATTCAAATCATTTAAGGCAATGGCTTTGTGTATGCTACTAGTGCGAGATTTTGTGTAGAAAAATGTTTTTAGCCTAGTGATTTGTTTCTGCCAAAGGTGATGTATGTCGATTAGGCCTCTCCCTCCATTTTGTCTTTTGATGGTGAGTCGTTCGATCGCAGATTTAGGATGTAAGTTGTTGTGTTTTGTGAGTGTTGTGCGTGTGATTCTTTCTAACTGTTCGATATCCGTTTTTGACCATTTTATTACTCCGAATGAGTAAGTCAATATTGGTATCGCGAAGGTATTCAAAGCTTTTATAAGATGCTTTCCAGATAGCTGTGTTTTGCAAATTGCGTTAATTCTTCTCCTATATTCCGTATTTAGTGTCTGTTTAATTGCTGTGTGGTCGATTCCTTTAAGTTGCTTGTATCCTAAATATTTATATAAATCTGTTGGTTCCATAGCTGCTATTGTCTCGGTGTCGCTGACTGCATAGATAGTTGCCGGGTTTTACTTTTCCTTTTATAATATGCAATGTCCTGCACTTATCTAATCCAAATTGCATATTAATATCCTGACTAAATGTTGTCGTCACTTCTATAAGAGTTTTCATTTCTTTTTCGGTTTTAGCATATAATTTAATATCATCCATATATATTATATGAGATGCGAAAGGGTAGAATCCCTCACTTTAGGGAGTATAATGCTTTTGCAAGTTTATATATATAACACACAGATAATGTGCACGGTTGAGTAAGGCTGTCTCACAGTCTTCATGCTCGTGAATTAAAGCATATAGAACCACCTTTTTACAATTTCTTAGCCAAGATCATAGAAATGGGACTTACCTCTTACGACGAGTACATACCAGCGTTAGTTATGTAGAATAACTTCGCTAAGTGCATCACATGCCACATTGGTAGTTTCCCATCCAGCTAGTAACGTGGAATTAACGTTGCTGAGGACATCTCGTGTCGACTGGAGGGGCAATGATGTCAAGCGCATACCAGCTAGCTATGTACAGTAACATTACTAAGGGCATCACGTGCCTCTCTGGCAGCTTCTCATCCAGCTAGTAACGTGGAGGTAACGTTGCTAAGGACATCTCGTGTCGACTGGAGAGATAATGCTTTAACAAGTTTGCAGCACACATGCAGTAATCAGTGTTAATATCCACCAAAGTGCTTATATTATGTATAAAACACTGTCAGTATCGCGTACAAGGTGGTCAGTTAGAGCCAGGCACATTAAAGTTGTGGGAGACCTCAGAATCTAAGTACATCCAATGTTGGTCAAGACTGAGAGTTCTAATGTATTTGTTGATGTTATTGATGAGCGCCGCGGCCGTCTCAGGTTTCTACTAAAGATGGACTTAATAAGTCTCAGGTTTCCCGTAACGATGCACTTAATACACTTTCTATCACATAGCATTTAATGTTTTGTTATATTAGTAAAGAGTATCATAAACTTATTTTAAATTAATATTTTTTGACGACAGAGAATTTTCCTTGCGATGTCAGAATGCGCGCGAAAAGAAAAGTGACATTTCGTGTGTTGCCAACGACGGGGATAATTCTATTTAAAAAAATATTGACTATTTTTTATCTCTAAAAAAAAACGCGATGTGAGATGGTGTGAGTAGGAATACTACTTTGTTAATCATTATATTTCAGATCGCCGTGAAGTAAAATTTAAATTATGTTTTGTGTTGCGTAATGTAAATTATTTAGCATACTATTATATAGAATCATTTTTTTCTAACTGAACAGACAGCTGTGCTGCTGGGGAGTTTGTTGCGCAACTTCTTCTTTCCAGCTAAAGCACTAGGAAGTGGTGAAAGATGGGCGTTTTGGGGGACTGCCTTATGTAATTTTGACGTTCTAAAAGTGCTGATTCCACGTACAATGGTCCACCTGACGGTCTGAGTGCGGAAACCAAACCCCATAACATAGAACATAGAAGTGCTGATTGTCAGCCTACAGAACTCGTCTCAGAGTAGGAGACGCGCCGCCGCCGTGCTGCCGCGCCGCTGAGCCGACATTGCGGCGACATTGACACTACTGCCACAGATTACATTGACACCACTGTGCACTGCCACAGATTACAACCGGTGCCTTCGTCGCTCGTCCAACGAGTACACGCCGTACCTCACGGCGCAGCGGAGTTGCTCGGGGAATAAGAGGAGTGACTCTCGATCACCACAATAAGCTTAGGAGTCCTGAATGTGTGTGTGCCTTGTTAACACTTTTTAACGAGCGTGGGGAGAGCAGCAGCGGAGAGGGTGCGCGCGCAGGCGGTTGCGGCGCATGCGCGGAGCTATCGAACGGCGGCGGCGACAGCGCTGCGGCTCAGTCCGCCGCCGCCGCGCTATGGAGCCGCCGCAGGGAGCTCCGCCGGCCGCCGCCGCCGCCGCGGCACCGGGCGCGCGCCCGCTCGTCAACCCCGACGAGTACGGCGAGGTCGACACCTCCAGGTGCGCACAGCCCTACGTCCGCTCCGCACCCTGAGCTCGCAGGATAACACTTGTCGGACCGATTCACTAGTTTTTACATAACACGATGTTTCCCTCCTTGCACGGTGCACGGTGCACGGTGTTACTGACAAGAACTTGCACAGTTTTTGGCCGATATACCTACCTAGGCCAAAACTTATTTTCCGTAAATGACGCTACGATTTTGAATAAGTATTTAATAGAAGTATTACCTGATATACTTATTAGTTTAATCATTATCATAGCATAGCAGGTTTGTTAAATAAACATGCAATTTAATAACAAGGAGTACCTACAATAAGTTGTAGCCAGCTTCAGATTCTTGCGTGAGTCGTATTATGTGATCCATTTCGTGTAAGTTCGGGGCGGGGCTCAGACGCGCCCGCCGCGCTTGCCGCTTCGCTCGGACTAGTACACTTTCTTCTCTTTTCTCATCTCTTACGTCACATTATCAATCGATAGTGTCAAATTTTAGATGGTAATAAAAATAATACCGCTTCATCTGCCACTACATAAAAAGGGCCTGACGGATGTCAATCAGTCAAACAAAACGCACTTAAATGAGTTTAAAGTACCTAGATCAATAACAGCAAAGCACTACTTTCTAGTCCAGTTCTGGTTTACTTAGTACCTACATATTTCTAGTCTAGTTTACCTTTCGAGGGCTCGCGCGTATGGGCAAGCGTAGCCTAGGAGGGCCCCTGCTAGGTGGACCGACGACCTAACAAAGCTGTCTAGGAAAGACGCAACTTGAAAGGCTTATGTCCAGCAGTGGACTGCGATAGGCTGAATTGAATACTTCCTAGATAGCAAACTCCTGTTACCTGGGTACTAGGTACTAGGTTTTTTTGTAACTACAATTTCAGCGTCTACGGTTGGGTGTCGGGTATTATTTATCCAATACTTTAAGCACACAAGTGTACAGAGGGGGACTTATGCCATAGGCATTGTATATGGCAGATATTTTTTTTACAAAATCGTATACCGTTATCATCCATTATTTATCTAACGGATATCAGAAGCTAAGTATCTAATCGCCGAATTCAATGACCAAAGGGGAAAATGTTATTACGAAAGTTCATGACATAACTAAATAGATAATTATGCATAAACCGATTACAACTGAAAATGTGCTCTTGAACTAAACCCCGATAACGTTCGTTTACTTCGTGAGTATAGAACAAGGTTCTACTCTCATTGACAAAATAACATTTCGTTTTGCTCTAAAGCTAGAGCAGAGCATGCAATAATATCATTATAATATTGGGGCTTCTCTCAGCTAATATTGAATGTTTAATTTAGCTAGCAACACATAGTGTATATTTGCGTGTGGCGCAGGTACCCGGCGCCGAAGGATGCGACCAACAAGGTGCGCGGACGCTCCGACTTGCTGGAGCTGATGTGCGGCGCCGGCGCCGTGGACCCCGAGCTGCTCACCGTCAAGACCTTCTACTTCTTCTTCTACTCGGCGTTCGGCTCGCTGTTCCCACTCATGGGCGTGTACTTCAAGCAGATGGGCATGAACGCAGGCCAGTGCGGCCTGCTCATCGGCACGCGGCCCTTCGTGGAGTTCCTCTCAGCGCCCTTCTGGGGAGGGCTGGCGGACCGCTGGCAGAAAGGACGCACGCTGCTATTGGCGTCACTGGGCGCATGGATCGTGTTCACGTTGCCACTGAGCTGGGTGCAGCCCAGCGCCGTGTCGTGCGTGCACCCGCTCAACTCCAGCGCCTACAACCTGACGGAGCCACGCTACGACGAGGACTGGCCCACCAGCACCACGCGTGGCTTCCGCGGGCCGCCGGGCGCCGGCCGCGAGGGTTCGCCACTGCCCGTCAGCGACGCCCTCAACTACGACCCCAAGGCCAACGGCGACTGGGTTACGCCGCTGCATTCCTTCATCGTGTACCGCACGCCTGACATCCAGAAGACGTTCTTCCTGCTGTTGCTGCTGGTGGTCATCGGCGAGTTCTTCAGCGCGCCCGCCATCACGCTTGCCGACTCCGCCGTCATCACGCTGCTGGGTGAGGACGCAGACAGGTGAGCACTGTTGAACCACTAACATTCCCCGTGTGGTTGTGTGCTCAATGGTACAGCGAGTTGATGCGCAGGTACGGGCACCAGCGCATGTTCGGCTCGCTGGGCTGGGGGCTGGCTATGTTCTTCGTGGGCATTGCGCTGGACCACAGCACGGCGTTCAGCTCGCACCCTTGCGGCGGCCCGCAGCGCTTTGAGAAGAACTACACCATCTGCTTCGCCACCTTCTCCGTACTGATGGGCGCTGCGCTCATCACTGCCACTCAGGTCTGTTGTGTTGTCATGTATCATTTATGAGGATTTTTTTAGGAGAAGGATATTTGGAGCGGCATTCTGATTTGATTCGTTGTCAATAAATTATTTGTCTTTTATTTGTTTAGTTAGTAAAGTAAATTGGATTAGCTATCAAACAACTCGGTTTGTTTGCGTCGCTAATTAGTAATTTTACTTCACGGCGATCTGAAATATAATTATTGACAAAGTAGTATTCCTAATACGCACCGTCCAACATCGTATTGGGAATACTACTTTGTTAATAATTATATTTTAGATCGCCGTTCATAAAATTTGAATCAAGACTTCGCTTAACAGGTAGGTAAGCTCGTTTGATTCCCAATTATGGCATATTGCGACTTTGTGCCAAAAATCCAAAGAGAGTTGACAGTTTGGACAAGCAAATGAACTCTGTAATGATATTGACTTATTGACATGACAAGTTAAAAAGCAAATTACTAAACAAAAAACTGAAACAACACATAACTGAAAAGAGAAAATCTAAGAACGTTGGCATCGCAGGCGTTACTTTTATTTGTCCACCTGTCATCCATCTGCCTAGCCTTTTCCCACCTATATTGGGGTCGGCTCTATTCTTCCAAGAACGACATTTCAGTTAATCATTGATTCAATGTATGTACCAGATCATTACCATCATGTTTTAGTAGTTGTGAGGGCAAAAGTATATTGAATTTATAATGATAAATATATTTTTCAGAAAAATGTTCTCTCATGTCAGAGGTAACATGGTCCAGTATTGGAATAAAAACAGTTTTATGATTGCAGTTTTCCCTGTGGGCTTTGCCTCCCTGTTAGACGAGGAACACTCATCTCCACGTCTAACTCTTCCATAACTGCCTTTGCCTCTTGAACAATACGACCAAAGTGGCTATCAGTATTAGCTCTCATGCCGTCGTACACCTTGAGCGTGGAATCTAATTTTACTTTTGCCATGGCGACGTCCAAGCTAGGGTTTTTGTAAGATTTTGCTGACTGGATATGTTATACTCATAATGTTACTTAGTGAAAACAGCGTGATAATAAACTCGCAATTAGAGAGAGCTCGAAGAAGAATATTGGCTTTGGCAGCTGTTGTTCTGTCTCTCCAACAACGTATTTCTTAAAGAACTTTACAAACTGTTCCAAGATCAGCTGCGAATTGAATAATAGCATCATGTCGCTCAACCCATCTCGTTTGACAATGTGACTGCAGCGAGTGTTTAGGTGACTCTTCAATGTTGCGAACCGGTTGCTAGACGCTGTAAAGAATGCTAATACTTCTTCAATAGTACTACCAAGTGCGTTTCTCACATTTGTAACTCTGCAACTGCGAGAGACAGCGAGGTTGAGCTGATAACTTCGACAAGGCGCTACTCGCGCGTTGATAGCTTTCTTTTTTATTGTAGTTAAAGCTTCTTTCAATTCTGACATATTAACCGAGCCACCATCACAGCCCATACCGACACAGTTATCCAGTGACAGAGAAAGGCTTTCCATTCTCCTTAGAATCGTAGTACCCAATAGCTCACCACTAATGCTGCGCTCTTCAGGTTCATCGTCAATGTTTCTACTACAATCATTATCTTTATGGATGTCAACAGAACCCAAAAATCTTACGAGTAATTTGCCGCCACCATCGACATATCTTGCAGCTAAACTCAGTTGGGCGATGTGCGCTATGTCCGTTGTGTCATCAAAGATGATGCTGTAATAACGAGATTCTTTAATTTCCTCCAGTATTCTTGATAACACCACTGTTTCACAGCATGTAATAAGTTCGTCACACGTTGTTTTACTTATGTAAGTGGCGTTCGATTTAGTGGTCTCGAGATGCTGTTTTAGTTGTAAGTCTCCAGCGTCAATTCTAAATCTTAGAAGAGCTCTAAAATTTCCCTCGTTACTCACTATATTTTCACGATCATTTTGGTTTTCTAATAGTCTCCCATCGTCTCTCTTGCCCCGCAGAGGAATATTTTGTCTTCCATGCAATATGACTGTTTTTATTATTGGTTCAATGCGGGCTCTGTTTTCTCTAATATTTTCCATTCTCTGCCTTGATAATTGATTTATGACCTCAAATTCGCGGTTATCTCGTGTCGCTAAAAATAATTTTACTTTTGTTGACGCTTCAGCGTGGTACGAGTACATGAGCTGATAGATAGATTCATTTATTTGCCTGAAATATGGTATTTTACAGATTTTATAACAAATACACAATAGTTCTTCATATTCCGCCAACTAAATTCGGCATGCAAATTTTGTGACGATAACAATGATTCTAATTTAACAAAATAATTAAATTCCAATGTCAAAAAAAAATAAGTATTAAATCAAGAATCGTCTCAATTAACAAATTACAAATGTCAAATAAAAATAATTCAAATAAAAATTTTCTAAAAATCTACTTACAAATGATGACCAAAGAAATTAAATTACAAAATATTATGTCACTAGCTTAAAATAAAAATGTCAAATGTAATTTACATGCCATGCAATTTTCCCATTTGTCCTAGAATTCATAAATTCCTTAATACTATAAAACCAGTTTTCTATAAGCCATGCTCTGAGATGCTTTTGAAATAGACTGGTTCGCAGTTCTCTAATATCCTTCGGTATATTATTAAATATCTGTATTGCCATTCGACCCGTGTTTTACGGCAGTACGCTGTTCTACATCTTGGCATTGCTAATTTTGTTGGATCTCTTGACATTTGCCCACCTTATAAACATTGAGGCTTTACTGAATAGGTGAGGATATTTTTTACAAATACTCCCATTTCCAGTATGTATAAGCATGCTAATGTTAATAATCTATGTTTTTTTTTTAAATAGGTCTGCACGAATCTAATGGGTCTGCACCAAACACAGCTCGTAAACATTTTTTTTTGCACAATAAATGCCTTTTTGCTGTCAGTGGAATTACCTCATATAATTAAGCCGTATCTTAAGACAGATGAGACATATCTATGATAAGCTAACATCGCGATGTTATGTTTGTGTCCAATAGTTTTCCTAAGATTTCTTAGTGCCAACGCAAAGCTGTTTAGCCTATTGCATGTATTTTCAATATTTTTTTTACAATTACAGTTTTTATCAATTACTATGCCAAAAATTTCGTATGGTCAACTTCTTCAATTTCATTATCACCTCCAATATTTTTCATTGCTTCATTTGTCATTTTGTAATTAGAGAAATCAATATATTTTGTTTTGGAAACATACAGACATAAATTATTTTGTTCAAGCCATTCTATTACAGCTTCTACTGCAGCATTAATTTTATCCTCAAAATGTTCATTTTCATTATCTTTATTTATTATCATTGAGATGTCGTCTGCAAACAACACGCACTTATTCCTCGTCACTGTTGGCAAATCATTTATGTAAAGAAGAAAAAGCAATGGCCCCAAAATACTACCTTGAGGCACGCCATACGTATAAATTGGTCCTGTATTGAGATTTATACGTTATCACTTATCTGTCTTTATAAACGCCTAAAATTTCAACCCGTTGTTGTCTATTTGTTAATCGTCTTATTCCGTAACTCTCACACTTTTCTAACAGTATATCATGATTTACAAAGTCTTTAAAATGCTTTAGTCATGTCAAAAAATATTGCAGTGACCGGTATCTTCTTATCTATATTCTTCGTAATCGATTTTATTAGTCGATAACAAGCTAGTGCGCTTGACTTTCCTCTTTGAAAACCATTTTGTTTCGTACTTATAATATTGTATTTGGATATAAATGAGACAATTCGATTATATATTTTTTGAAATTATAGATATTAAGGTCACTGGACGATAATTGATAATGATAATATATTTATTTGCTCAAAACATGGTATAACAGGTCTTACAGTTTAAAATAGTACAAACATGTTTTGCCGGGTTTAGACTCAGCATGCAAAATCGAGAATAAAAAGTAAGTACCTACTTAACTAATATTTTGTGTCAAAAAACTGTTTCAGACTATAAAAGTTATTTTGGCTAAGCCATGCACTCAATTTCCGCTTAAAACAGTATCTCGTATTTAACAATTTAAAATCACCAGGTAATTTATTATAAATCCGTACACACATAGCTAAGCAGCTTTTGCTATATTTTGCAAGCCTAGGAACATTGCTTACTACGAGCCTGTATGGGTCTCGTCTGTTTCGAGGACATATATCGTTCGCTGTTTTAAATAACTTTTTATGTTTCCATACAAACATGCATATTTCGTAGATGTATAGGCAAGGTAGCGGTAATAAACCAAGTTTTTTAAATACTGGTTTGCATGATTCGTCAGGTTGGAGTCCATATAGAGCTCTAATGCACTTTTTTTGTGCAACAAATGTTCTATGTTGGTCGGTACTGTTGCCCCACATTATAAGTCCATAGCGCAGTACAGATTCTACGTATGCGTGGTAAACTAATACGGCTGTTTTTAAATTAGTAACTTTTCTTACTTGTCTCAGCGCATACACAAATCTATTTATTTTACTAGAGACATTGTCTACATGCATTTTCCAATTTAAATGTTCATCAATCGTCACACCCAGAAAATTAGTCTGGGTTACAGATTTGAGTTTGAGTATATTAAGACTGAAATTAGATTTATTGTTATTACATTTATTAAATTGTATATATACTGATTTGTCAAGATTTATCTTCAAATTTTGAATATGAAGCCAATTAATTAAGATGTCAATTGTGTTGTTAATGTCAACTTCATGGTCATAAATTGTATTATATTTTTTATTAGATGTCACAATAATAGAAATGTCATCAGCAAATAAGATGCATTTATGGTTAGTTATTGTAGTGATGTCATTTATGTACAATAAGAATAAGATTGGCCCCAGTATGCTTCCTTGAGGAACACCGAATCTGTTACAAATATATTCAGAGGCGTATAGTGTTAGGTCCTTATCATCATTAATATTTGGTATAGTAACACATTGTTGCCTGTTATGAAGGTATGACTTTATCCACTGTAAGGGTGGCCCTCTGATTCCAAGTAATTCTAGTTTTTGTATTAGTAAATCGTGGGAAACTAGATCGAAAGCTTTTGATAAATCAAAAAATAGACCTGTGGTTAGATTATTATCATTGATACTAGGTAATACAGCTTTCATGAGGGCATAGATGGCTAATGTTGTAGATTTATCTTTTTGGAACCCATACTGTTCATTTTCTATTATATTAAATTTATTACAATAATGCACGAGTCTTTTGTACATGCATTTTTCATATATTTTAGATAAAATGGGTATTAATGTAATAGGGCGATAATTATTCATGTCCTGTCTTTCTCCTTTTTTGTACAGAGGCTTAATAATGGAAAACTTCAGCGCTTCTGGAAAAATTCCACAGTCAAATGACAAATTAATTAAATATGTTAATACGTCAATGATTTCGTTAGCACATTCCTTAATGATTTTTGTGCTAATTTCATCGTAGCCTTCGGAACTGGTATTATTTAAAAGCCTAATTTCTTGTCTGACTTCATTTAGTGTCATGGGCTTAAGGAACATTGAATTGACAGTTATATTTTTCCCAGAGTTACTTTTAACGTTTGTATCTATTAATTTATTAGTTGAATTGATGTAGTGGTTATTAAAAGCGGATGCTATTTCAACTGGGTTGGAAATTACTGTGTTGTTAATTTTGACATTCTCAATATTACTTTTAGGGTTTGTATTATTAAGCTCATCTTTTATAACCTTCCAGGTGGCTTTACATTTGTTATCGTTTTTAGCAATAAAATTGATGTTTGCATTCTTTTTAGAGCTGAAGATGCATTTTTTAAGAAGTTTAGAGTAGTTAATGTATTTGATCTTATTAATTGCTGTTTTATTTTTATAGAATCGATGGCGTAGAGACCGTTTTATCTTGCAACTTTTTTTTAAGCCCTTACTTATCCAAGTTTGTTTCTTTTTGTTATTTATATTAACTTTTACTCTTAATTTAGGGAAGCAAAGATTATAGAGTAAGCAAAACATTTCATGGAAGTGATTAAATGCTACGTTTGCGTCATTAGCTGCATATATGTCACACCAAGATAAATTACGTAAGCATTCCTTAAACTTTCGAATATTATCCATGCTGAAATCTCTTTTATATGTATAATATGTTGGTAGTTTTTGTGTTTTGCATTTTAGTGGAATGGTCAACATTTGCGCAGTGTCATGGTCCGATAAGTGAAGTGGCATTACAATAGCAATAGCGTCAGAAATGTTACTTAGAATGTGATCAATACATGATAACTTACGTGTTGGCTCATTGATGTGAAATTTCAGGTTGTAATTATATGCCAAGTCCTGTAATTGACTAGTAATATGACCTTTTTTTAAGGTGTTGATATTAAAGTCACCTGCTAAAACTACATTCATTTTAGATTTATACTGTTGCATTAGATTGTGCAGGAGGCTATTTAATTTACTTAAGAATTGGGTGGGATCCGATTGAGGTGTTCTATAAATACAAATAATAATTAATTTATGTTGTGTAAGTAAAATCCCACAAACCTCGAACGTATTTTGCGTGGCGTAGGTTTTTACAAATGGCAGATCTTTGAAGAAAATATTTTCTTTTAATAAGATGCAAGTGCCACCTCTTTGCTTTTCTCTGCAGTAGTTGGCTGCCATTTCGTATCCATGAATTTTAATGTAGCTTTCGTATCCTTTTTTTATAAAGGTTTCTGAGAGACATATTACATCAGGGTCATTACGCGCTTCACGTAGTTCTTGTAAAGTTAGTTCAAAAATTTCTCTTTTACATAAAATACTGGCAATATTCTGATGGAAAATTGTAAGGTTATTAGTTACAGGACGTTTGGTCTCGAAAAAATTTAGTATTCCGTTTTATGATCGGAAAATAATACGGAATGGTTCCTCTGTGACTTTTCCCTATCGAATCTATAAGATTATCCTGTATTTGTAAGTTAGAACTCATACTCCGAAAATAGAATGGAATTGTTCCTTTTTTGGGTTCAATTACTTTAGTACTCAATTTGAGGCTTGGTTTGTTACTCGCTATTTTCTTAATAAGTTCCCTTGGATTTAAATAATTGTTATTGTAATCATTACAGTCTATAAGGTAATTGATCCTATTACACAATTCGGACATCTTTGAAGTTTTACTTTCAAGAAATTCACACTTTTTATAGTTTTTACATACGTTTTTTATGCGATAGTTAAGCTTATTTATGTCTAAGTACTCACTTTTAAACACATTTAATACTATAATCGTGTTGTTATAAAATGTCTCTAGCACAGTTTGAAGATTTGATACAACATACCTTAAGCTGTGGTCATTTTCTCCCAAACAAATTACCAGTTTGTCATTAAAATTTAGCTTAGCATGAAGACAGTTAATTATTATTTGGCTACTTAAAGCATTTGGTTTGGTTTCTGAGATAATACTATATTTTTCATATTGTGTATTCTGCCTTGAATCTATGATCGCTGCTGCTAGGCCGACGCATTGTTGAGAGCCAAAGATGAGAATTCTATTTGGCGGTTTCCATTTTTGGTCTTCAGTACCCGCAGACGTTTGAGGGCAGAACTTTTGCACCTGGGGTTGTATAGGCTTTTTGTGATCGTAGTGTCTTAATGAGTCTATTTTCTTCTTAAAGGTTTCAATCTGTTGCTGTGCGTTTACTAATTCTTGTTGTAGATTGGTGATCTTCTGTTGTAGATGCATAATTTTGATGCTTTTACTATCTGTATTTGTTTTGCTTGTAAGAGGAGTAGAAGGTGTAGAGAAGGTCTGGTGTAGTAAGGATAGTCTCTTTCCTTTAATATTGACATCTGGTTTGTTTTCAAGTGGAGAATGGCAGAGTGATTTTAACATTTTAATTTCTGTAGTTAACTTGCTCAATTGTTGGCGAAGATTGTTATTTTCAATTGTCTAAATCATGTTGTTTTTTTTTTTAATAATTGTTTTACAACTGAAATATTTAATTTGTTCCGGTACTTTTCTTCAAAGAAACTTAAATTAACAAGATGAGCTTATATAGGAGACAATAATATCGGCGCATGATTTTATTATGTGGGTGGAAATTTCATCATATCCCACTGCGTTGGTATTATTTAGTGATTCAATTTTTTATTGATTTCATTGGGTTCGCAAGGTTCGAGATATAAACCATAACTTACAGTGCTAGTGTTTTTTGTAATATTGTTTTTCTTTTTCTTGTTGTTTATGTCTATATTTGTAGCATCAATGAAGTGATTATTAAAAGCTTCCGCTATTTCTTCAGGTTTTTCTATCGCAGCGCCATTCAGTTTAAGGCCTCTATACGAGTATATTGTGAATTTGTACATTTAGGTTTAATTTTAATTAATTTCCATGTTTTTGCTTTCAAAATAACTTTGCTAGAAGATTGCTTTCTGGCCACGTTAATACACTTTTTTTATTATGTTAGTGTATTTATTATAAACCAATTTATTTTCCTTAGATTTATTTTCATGATATATTGATTTTAGATATCTTTTAGAGAGGCAAGATTTTTATACCTTTAGTTATCCATCTTAAAGTAGGTGTTTGATATTTTACTTTTATTTTTTGCAAAGGGAAATTTTATTTATATAATACGCAAAAGGTTTCATGAAAATTATTAAAAGCCGTATTAGGATCTATTTGATCTTAAATATCTTTCCAAGTCATGCTCAAGAGCCATTCTCAAAATTTTCCAATGTACTCTTCGTTATAATTCCTCTTATACGTGAAACAATGCGATGGAGCATGCTTGTTGGATGATATTTTTGATATGAATGTCAACATCTGAGCAGTATTATGGTCCGATAGATGTAATTCACATGTTTCCCCTGACGAGTCTGGTATATTAGTGATGATGTGGTCAATGCAAGAACTATGTCGAGTCGGAGTATTTAATATGTATAGGAGATCTAAACTTAAATACGACGACGACTAACAAAAATGCCACAGAACTAAAAGAAATACTTTTAAACTGCAACATGACTTTAAAGATAATTAAAGTCATGTTGCAGTTTAAAAGTATTTCTTTTAGTTTTGAAGCTTTTATTTAGATATTGTTTTCGTTAAGTTATTTTTATTTCTGCTTGAGTATAGTTCTCGATGTTTTTGGTTGGTATATTGGCGTGTGCTAGCTGTCATATGGCTATTAATTTTATAATTTAAATTATGTTTTGTGTTGCGTAATGTAAATATCATTTTGCATACAATTATATAGAATCTTTTTTTACTGAACAGACAGCTGTGCTGCTGGGGAGTTTGTTGCGCCACTTCTTCTTCCCAGCTAAAGCACTAGGAAGTGGTGAAGGGTGGGCGTTTTGGGGGACTGTCTTATGTAATTTTGACGTTCGAAAAGTGCTGATTCTCAGCCTAGTTTGAATAAATGACTTTTGAATTTTGTATCTATCGACGTTCAATGAAATCAGTGAAATCACTAGTATGACGAAGTTCCCGTAGAAACCAATTTTAGTGCTAAACAATAACAAAAAATAATCAGTGCTCTCAAGAACTTTACTAACAGCGTTAGAAAACAGTAAACTTAGTAAAAAAATAGTTTCGTTCAATATTTAATATTTGTAATAAACTTACACATCTAACTCAACATTAGAAAACGATACGAAAAAATATTCATAAGTGAACTTTGAGCTTTGTGCGTCTACTAGCGCCACACACACGTGTACGACGTGTGACGAGCGGACCAACTACGTAGTTACTACTAGCGCCATTACTAACTCTAGTGGAGAGTAGAGGAAACGGCTTTTGCATGACAACTAGCGCCAATATTGTCTTTATTGAAGAGTAATATTTTTTTTAAATCATTTTTATTCATGACCATACGAAGAGTAATAGAAGCAGTAGTGTTGCCACATGAAATATTTATTTACCATTTGGTAGAAATACAGAAATAACGGGACAAGAAAATAAATAATTTGCTTAGTTACTTATCAATATAAATTTCACAATGGAAGAAGAAAATGTAACAATTCGTCGACACAAACCTACTGCAAATAACTCACTAGATATTTCTTTCGATTCAACAAATTCTGAAATGATTAGAAGATATAGTTTACCGGACTTGTCAATTGCATATGGCAGTGACATAGAAGATTTAAAATGGAAAAATAATCCACCTTAAAAGCGAGTTAGACAGTGTACACAAGGAAATAGAAAACCTTAACACAGAGAACATGACGCTAAAAATTGCTTTGAATACAGAAAGGAACAAATCTAAAAATTTAGGAGAAATATGCTCAGAAACAAAAATTAAAGGAATAAATAGTAAAATGAGTGAAAGCAAAAAAAAAGGATCTCAAGAAACCTAAATCAATATTTTAAGGGGGCAATCAACAACAGTTGCATAGATCTTGGGCTCAATGAAACTACTGAAGCAATAATAGATGGCACCATCAGCAACATACCATCCCCACGTAGACTACCGGATAAAGTTTGCAATGACACTCCTACTTACAAGGAACTTGAAGAGGAAAACCAGCAAATAGATGGCGTTACCAGTACCTTATTAGAACCACCCTTATCGGTACGTCAGCAGCGCAGACTTTGTCTAACAAGTAGTAATAAAACAAATATAGTATTAGTTATAGCACAGAGTACATTCCCCAATCATAATATTTGTCATTACATACCAACAAATTGTGGAATTATACAGTTGATAGATCATCTCCATCAACAAACATTGTTAAACTACACAAAGAATGACTACTGTTTGATTTTTATAGGAGAGAAAGATTTTAGGAAAACTGACAACTACTTTAATTAAATTTTTAGTTTAAGGAGTATATTAATGACAATAAAACACACTAACATTTTGCTCTGTTTACCGACCTACAAATTTGATGGATTTTGTTCTATGTTTAACTCCAGAATATAAACATTTAGTAATTTATTATACCATGATATTTGTACTCATGACTATGCGATGATATTTGATTCGAATTTAAATCTGACATACGATGAGTCAATGTTTTATAAGCGCCGTGGAGTTGTCAATAATTATGGCATGAAGAATATTTTTGACGGTCTAAAGTGCTATCTTGGCGCAGACCCTTGCCCTATAAATATTGAGGATTCAAATTCAGAAAACCGTACTAAGTTAAGAAAGGAACAGTTTTTTCGTTTCTATCAATAAAAGTAGTAACAGAAAACATAATAGTAAGGTTGAAACTCCTAACCATAACATACGACTATTGCACCAAAATATTGCAGGGTTATACACAGACAGGCACAAAGAGGTAGACATATTACGTTTTTCAGAAACATTTATTAGTAATAATAAACGCCCTCCCTTCACCACTTCCTAGTGCTTTAGCTGGGAAGAAGAAGTGGCGCAACAAACTCCCCAGCAGCACAGCTGTCTGTTCAGTAAAAAAGATTCTATATAATAGTATGCAAAATGATATTTACATTACGCAACACAAAACATAATTTAAATTATAAAATTAATAGCCATAATATATGACAGCTAGCACACGCCAATATACCAACCAAAAACATCGAGAACTATAGTCAAGCAGAAATAAAAATAACTTAACGAAAACAATATCTAAATAAAAGCCTCCAGACATAAAGGCCGTGCCCGCTTACATATAGCTGTAACTAGAAGTTATAATTGATAAACTAGGACCATTGAGGTAAATTAAAAAATTATCGAGGTCGCTAGCCACATATTGCAATACAATAAATATACAAATAATATAGCTTGGAGATTGTTGTCCACACATACACTTCCACAAATTTCAACTTAACTTATTAAAAAGTATTACCTACTATAAAATAAATGCACATTTTTATGATGCAGACAATAATCTTCGTTTACACTACCCATAACAAAACATTTACAAAATAATAAAACATAGAATTTTACTACGACGTTCGGCTATAATCTAATAAAATACGTGACCCAAGTTCACAGCATCAACATGTGGCTAATTTCTAAAATGGCTATTATCTAAATGGGTAGATACTAATTTGTTTTGGCGTGCCCTGCCCTTACCATGAACCGCGCATTGTTGGGCCGCATGGGGGCGGCGCGCGCCCTCCGCGCCCCCCTTGTATCCGCCACTGACATACTACTACGGTTTTGGTTACAAACTTAGTTTCGCAATTATAATAGTACCTTGCGACTAGGGATATTAAAATCTTAGCTGTAGTATAAATACATTCTTGATTCAAGGAAAAAGTTATGAAGTCCGAAATTATTTAGGAATAAGGAAAAAAAATCTAAGTTCAAAAATTTTTCTTGGCTCAAGAAAATTGTTCAAATTCAAATTGTTTATTGTGGTACACAGGTAAAATAACGGTGTTATAGTTTATAAAGTGTAGTACATCTATGACCCGCCTTTAGGCATACAATATTTAAAGACTTGCAACATTAAAGCAGTAGTCACTAATTTAGTATTAATCAATAATAAGAAATAATAATCCATAATTTAAAAGAGTTAATAATTTAATAGTAATTGATATTGTAGTCAGTAATTTGTTAATATTTAGAACAAAAGGCAATAATTGAATAATATTTAATATAGTGATTACAAACAGCGGTTCAACCAAAAAAAAAAATTGACATAATATATATTGACTATATATTTTCTTTAAATTGAACTAATAACGATTACAATAGATTAGAATCTGTCATCTAGGTACTCATTAACAGAGTAATATACCTTCTTATACAATAGTTTTAACATAGCTTTTTTGAAATCAAGTATTTCATTTAATTCTTTGATTTCAATAGGAAGCTTATTATAAATTTTAGGGGCCATTCCAAGAAGAGTTTTTGAAAATAATGCAGTTCTGTGTGGAATGGTACATATCTCTCTGTTGCGACGTTTAGATTTTAGTGTATTAAATATATGAAAGTTGGATTTGACAAATACTGCTGTTTCAAAAATGTACATACAAGGAAATGTCAGGAGACAAAATTTTTCAAAATAAGGGATACAACTGTCAGTAGGTTTAAGTTTAAATACAGAACGCACACATCTCTTTTGAGCTTTGAACACAGTTAACCTCTCTGTGGAATTTCCCCAAAATATAATTCCAAAACGTAATGTAGATGTCACATATGCTTTGTACGATATGAGAACTATAGACTCGTTTGCCACTTTTGCAAGATTATAGAGTGCATATGAGTATTGGTGTAATTTTTTACAGACGATCTCTACATGACATTTCCAGGTCAAGTGACTATCCAACTGAAGGCCTAAAAATCTGGCATGGTTCGTTTCAGCTATTCTTTGACTAGCATATATTATATTTAAATTGGGGGTAACGGTTTTTTGGTTAAATGTCATAAGCTTTGTTTTTTCTATGTTTATCTTTAATTCATTCATTACTAACCAATCTATTATGAAATGGATGGAGTTGTTTATATCATTTTGGTATGTTTCAATATTGTTTGCATGGTATAATGAGTGTGCTATCATCAGCAAATAAAACTGTTTGAAATTTTGTGCATCTTGGCAGATCATTGATATAAATGAGAAACAACAAAGGGCCGAGGACACTTCCTTGCGGTACCCCACATGATGTATATCTAGGTGATGACATATAAGTTACCTCTACTTTAGACTTAGAGCATATTCTTTTTAAAATAAGTAATTTGCTTACGGTCACTGAGATACGTTTTAAGTAGATTTAAAATATTCCCTCTAATGCCATATCGATCTAATTTACATAATAATATTTCATGATTGACGTGGTCAAACGCTTTGGACATATCCATGAGTACTGTTGCAATAGTTTTTTTTTTTTATCTACATTACTAACAATTACAGTAAATAGATTATATATTGCCTTATTAATATTTCTATTTTCCCGAAAACCATATTGTTGCTTTGCAAATATATTATTTAATTCAAGAAATGAGTATAATGATTCATAAATAACTTTCTCAAAAACTTTAGATATTACTGGTATCAGAGCAATTGGGCGGTAGTTTGAAACTGTAACTTTTTCACCTTTTTTGTGCAAAGGCTTAATTAATGTAGTTTTTAACGCATTTGGAAAATGGCCATGTTCTATGCATAAATTTACTATAAAACTTAATACGGGCGCAATTATATGTGATACAGATTTTAAAATGTTAGAAGTTATATTATCATAACCCGCACTATTTGTGTTCTTTAAAGAATTAATAATTTGGAATATTTCTAAGGGATCTGTTGGTGTCATAAATAGCGATTTGTGATAATAGCTTACAGAGGATACAGCACCAGTGCTATTATTATTCACATTAGGTTGAACAGAATCTATAAAATTATCATTAAACGCTGAAGCTATTTCTTTAGGGTCATTTATTTGCTCATTTCGAACAACTATATTTTGAATGGGTTCAGGGGGGAAGTTTATTTTACATCTATTAATTAATTTCCAAGTTGCTTTAGTTTTATTTTCTGCATTTTTTATTAAGTAACTATTTTGAGATTTTAATTATTTATCAAGTATATTACTCTTTTTAGTCTTTGTGAATAGGCTTTTAGTGATAGTTTATTTTTTAAATTAGGCGATCTTCTATACTCCCACAACATTTCTCTCTTCCGTTTACTACAATTTCTTATTCCTTTAGAAATCCAACGAGCTGATTTTTTGGCAGAAATCTTTTTTCTTATGATGGGGAAACATAGATCATATAATAGTTTGAATAGATCGTAAAATGAATTGAATGCTAACTCAGGATCAGTACTACTATAAACTTCATTAAAACTTAGCTTACTAATATTTTCGATAAACTTTGTCCGAGCTTTAATCCCTTACTAATATAATCCAGTGATCAATATAACACGACTTCTTCACAGGACACTTAAAGAGTTGTGCTGTGTGATCAGATAAAGCTAGCTCTAAGACATAACCACTGCCACCTTTGACATTATGCATAATATTATCTATACATGAGCCGCTGGATATACGTGTTGGTTGTTTGATACTTGGTTTCAAATTGTAGTTTAAAAGTATATTTAAAAATTCCATACACAAATTTGTATTTTTTTAAATGTTAATATTGAAGTCGCCACAAAGCAAAATGTTTTTGCTCATGTTTCGACTGCAGTAGTTTAGCAACTGTTGAAGTTTTTCAAAGTAAAGTGATGTAGCGCTTTTATTATATTTTGGTGGTCTATAGGTACAGATAATAATCAATTTGTGCAATACCAGTTCAATGGCACAACATTCCATAACACCAGGAACATAAAAATCTTTAGTATCTATAACTCTGAATTCATGTCCATGTCTAATAAGTATACCTGTCCCTCCTTTTCTACAGTTTCTAGATGAGTAAGTTGCAAGTTTATAGTTAGGTATACATAACTGTAAGCTATCTTCATCTATCATATTATGTTCGACAACACATACAACATCCACGGGTTTTCCTTCTTGTGGTCAGTTAGATGTAAGCTTAGTAAATCTGATTTTCCTATTAATCCGTTAATGTTTTGATTTAAGATATATTTATGCTTATAGACGAAAAAGATCATTTGCACTATTATTAGAAGCGCAAATAGTTTGTACTGCCTCATTTATGTTAAGTTTACTATTATTTTTGGAGGTACACTGTTGACAAACTATATTTTGAGAAGTGTTTAGTTGCTGACTTAAATCATCCATGAAATACATTAAGCTTTGGAAAATTGTGGAAATTGCTTTATTGTTTATCCTTGAATTATATTTCCAGAACATTTCGTTAGTATATTCTAAATAGTAATTAGTATCAAAGAGATATGCATATTCACAAAACTCTGCATCTACATACATGAGATAATTGAACATTTCAATCCGCTTATTAAAAATAGAAGACATATTATTAAGTTTGAAATTCGGTGAACATATTATGACATTAGTATTATTTATAGTTTTAAGCTGGAGTTTTATATAATCAATAAGAAGTTTGTAGTTATAAGAAGTTTCAAAGTCTCTTTCACCAATGTAGATAATACAATAATCTTCATAAGTAAAGTCTATAAGTTTCTTATCTAAATCTTTAAACAGTTGCTTTACACCTGCATTAGAAATTAAATAATGACAAAGTTTATACCCTTTGAACATATTTTCACTTATACCTAATATGTTGTTAAACTTGTTACTGGTAATCATACATAGTTTTTTGTCTGTTTGAGTTATTGTGTTAGAGTTGCAGTTGGTTTGAGAGATACACTTGGGAGCAAATAAATCGAGCCACTTCCTTTTTCACGCATTATGGTAATTATTTTTGGTATTAAGGAACGCATCGATTCGAAACATATATCGCCTAAAAGGGTATTTAATAACCTTTACAATGAGGGTAGTTAGTTGTCAAAATTTCATTTTTATTAAAGTTTAAAGGGTAGAATAAAATTATCGCATTTAATTTGCTTATGACATTTTTATTGTACTCTGTTAAGAAAAGATTAAATTTGAGGTTTTTGTTAATCATACCCATATTACTTGTTATTGTTGTCTTTATCTGTGTCTGTGTAATCAAAATAACCTGATAAAATGGATACTACACCGACGGAAGCTGCCCAAGTTGTAGCTTTACTTGAGGTTGGACACGGACAACGTGAAGTGGCACGCAGACTTCATTTGAGTCGTTCAAAGGTACAGCGGGTATACCGCAGGTATCTGGAGACTGGTGCTTTTGTTCGGCGACCTGGAACTGGCCGACCACGGGCAACAACAGAACGTGACGACCGCTTTATTGCAACCAATTCGTTGCGCGACCGTGGACTTAATGCTGTTCAGCTACAGCAAGCGTTACGTGACGTTCGAGGAGTCGCAATCAGTAGGTGGACAGTGAGACGAAGACTAAAAGAACGAAATTTAACATCACACAAACCAGCAACTGGCCCAAAATTGACTGTAGCTCATCGCCGATCTCGCTTGGAGTTTGCTCGAGAACACATTAATTGGACGTTAGAAGACTGGAGGTCAGTTTTGTTTTCTGACGAGTCAAGGATCTGTCTTTTTAGCAATGACGGGAGAAACCGAGTGTATAGACGTCCTGGTGAAAGATTTGCCCAATGTTGCATTCGAGAAACGGTGAGTTTTGGTGGTGGTTCTTGTATGGTGTGGGGAGGAATTTCTCTAGACGGAAAAACGGAACTTGTCTTCGTCGACCCCGCCAACGATGGCAGTGGTAGACGTGGATTAACAGCTGACCGATACATAACTGACATTCTTGAAAACCACGTAATGCCGTATGCTGGTTTTGTCGGAGAAAATTTCTTGTTTATGCATGACAATGCGAGACCTCATACCGCGCAGATCGTTACGGAATACTTGTCTGCGATCGGGATTCAACAAATGGTATGGCCAGCACGAAGTCCCGATTTGAACCCGATCGAACACCTATGGGACGAGCTAAAACGGAGAGTCCGAGCCAGGGTTCCCGCTGTTTCATCCATTCCCGAGCTTAAAGTCGCTGTGCTTGAAGAGTGGGAGAACATACCACAATATGTCATCGTAACGCTGATCAGATCGATGACTAATAGGCTACAAGAATGTATCAGGGCCCGGGGGGGTAATACCAGTTATTAAGAATATTTTTTTTGCAATAATTTTGTTTTTTATTGTTTTTATGGACTGTTTTAGCCCTACTAAATTTTCTATCAAAATTACCATTTTTCTTGCAGAGCCAATAATTTATCATTCAATAAGGTTATTATTCAATAATTTACCCTCATTGTAAAGGTTATTAACTAAACTTTTAGGCGATATATAGTTCGAATTGATACGTTCCATATTACCAAAAATATTTACCATTTTACGTGAAAAAAGGTAGTGGCTCGATTTATTTGCTCCCAAGTGTAGATTGTATATCAGAGATGACATTATTTTTTAAGTTGGTCTGCTTATTTGGCGATTTCAAATGTATTGTTGCGGTTTTTTGTTGTTGCGGTGTGATTTCCGTACTCAGCGATTGTTTGTCAATACCACTACTGTTACATTGAACAGTTGGCAGTTGTAGTTCTAATGTAGTTTTGCTTCGTAGTTTTTTATTTTTACTCTTAGGTGTAGGATAGGTTTCCTCGCAGGACTATATGTGATCGCTTTGAGAAATTCATTCTTACTTAGTAACTCGTCATTCATTTGTTTAAGATTAGAGTTCTCCAGAGATAGAGATTCAATTTCTTGATGGGCACTGTTGAGGTCTAACCCAAGTTTGTCGATTTACTGTTTTAATTTTGTTATTTGTTCAATTCGTATATCGTTGTATGATAAGTCGGGTAGACTAGTTATACTTTCGTCGCCGAGGGTATTTGTGGATATTTCACTAGCATTACTTGTGTTCGGATCGGAGCATGTACGCTTTCGTCGAAGAGTTATATATTATTTAAGAAACTCATTTTTATTTTTGTGCAATTTATAAATTGACAAAAAGAGCTGCTAGCCGCTCTGCTATTGAAGAGTTAGTACGTTGATTGAAATTTAGTGTTCTGTAGCGTAATCTGATTGTTCGTTATTGTAGGAGTACTAATGCATTCAAAAATGATTAACCGATATCACTTTTTCACTTATATTGTTTTTTGTTCATTTTTGTTTTAACACATTCTTATAGTATCTGAATTGATTATGTGTATTTGGTATTTAACAACACGAATTTCGTTAAAATCACTGGTTATTACACTAGAAACGATTCACTATAATTTGTTGAATAACTTTCTTCAGTTTTGGATTTTCCACTAAATAACGTTGTTACAGATGAAATGCACTTTGTATCACAGTTTTATCATATAATAAGCGGGATATTAGATCTTATATTATTTAAAAAATATAAACAAACGGAGCTCGAGGTTGACGTGACTTTAGTTCGGTGTACCCCCCCTTGAAGCCTGTTACTTAGAAGAACTTGTTACTTAGTTAATGTTAATTTCGGGCTTCCTAACTTCTTTCTTGAATTTTTTTTTTTAGTTTTTCATTACAGTTAGAAAATTAAATCTTTCAAAGTGAGTGGCACTATACCAGCTGTCAAAATCACATGTCATTTGAAGTTGATGAATTTGCAATAAATCAATATTAGGTAAGCAGGGTTTTGGGTAGACCCCCTAAGGAACTACCAAAACCGAAAAACACACCAAGTGGTCGACATAAAAAGTTTGGGGACTAAATTGATCTGAACTAATAAAAAGGAAAAAAGATTAGATTTTTTGTATATTCGTTTATAATGGATAAACTCAAAAAATACATTAGAAAGCTACATTATCAGCGAGGAACAACGGGCTGTATTCTATCAACTTCCACGCGAATGAAGTCGCGGGCAGAAGCTAGTATATGCTTGTTTTTCCCTTTTCAATCAGTTGTGTTTTTGTAGTCGGGTTTTTTGTTCTTTTAAATAATTTCCTTTATTTCAAGCTTTTAAGGTTTATTAATAGTAGGTACCTATATAAATACTATATTTTTGGAATTGACTCATTACTAGCTTTTATTTGATACCAATATTGTTATAATTTATTTTAAAAAACCTTCCCCTGCCTTTTTGTATTTGTACACACATCAAAAGTGTCTAAGGATCAAATACATTTTTAATTATAAAAAAAATATCAATTAATATTGACCAAATCTGGTCTTCCAAACTGGCTTCTTACTTTAATTCCGGACGGCGAACCCATTGCTCACCGTCCGCAAGCCCGCGCCTACGGTGGCCGGGAATCGGCCTGCGATTCCCGACGCCCAGGGTGTCTCCTGCGGCAGCTAGGGGCGTGAGGGCGCGAAATTTGCCTCTCCCTCACGCGTTCTGCCTCTTTCTTCGCGAGCATTACTGCTTCGCAGAAGGAGGTGACGGCCTTCCATGCCCTCCCCGCCGAGAGATCCCCGCCACTGATCGCCTCCACAAGGACAAGGCGATGCTCTGCCCAAGCCGGGCAGACCTCCACCGTATGCTCCACCGTGTCCTCCGGGCGATCCACGCAGTGATGACACCCGGGCGTTTCCTCCCGCCTGATACGAAACAGGAACCTCCCGAAACAACCATGTCCGGTGAGGACCTGCCTCTCTAGCCACTCCTCAAAGAGGGGACTTATCGCCGCAATAGTGGCGTGCCCAGCACTGGATTGTGATAATCGCACTCTCTTTGACGCCATGAGATCCCGCCGGAGCTCCGTCCACTGTGCCGCAATTTCTCGTGGCAGCGGAGTTAAGCCCCGGCGTTTCGCCTCCTCGCGCCACTCCCAAATGTGCGCGAGGACTTTTGCCTCCAGATCCCATGGCGGCAATCCGGCAAGGAGGCTCGCCACCTCACCGGAGACCGCACGGTATCCCCGGACCAGCCGGGTGGCCATGACCCACTGGCCTCAATGAACGCGCCCATACCGGTGCCCCGTAAAGGGCCCTGGACCGCACGACTCCCGCATAAAGCCTCCGGCAGGAGGCATTTGGACCCCCTAGATTCGGCAGGAGCCGCTTCAAGGCAGCCCCGGCCCGCTCCAGTCTGGGAGCCAAACGTCGGAAATGCTCCACGAAGCTCCACCGGCTGTCGAGGACGAGTCCTAGGCAGGGACCATTTGGGTTACCCATTGAAAGGGTTTTCGATTGGGTTTTACTAAGCAGTTATTTAAAAACCCATACGATGTGGGTAACCCATTTGAACGGCTTAATTTAAGCCATTCAAATTTCCGTTGCCCATTGAAAGGGTTTTCGATAGGGTTTTTCTAAGCCGTTATTTAAAAACCCATACGATGTGGGTAACCCATTTGAACGGCTTAATTTAAGCCATTCAAAAGGGTTACACTTTCAACTCTCCTAAAACGATAACAGCGTAATATTCCGACTGACGAAGCAATTTAATATGATCTCTCTATGGTGGGCATAGGTTGCAAAATGGAATAGCACGCGTTAAGCGGCCGCGGCAGCGCCTTTGTGCCTACTTACCGAGCGGCTTCTAAACAGGGATCTATGATCATTATTGCATGTAATATAGTGTTTATTTTAGCTTTGCGGCCCGGATAACGAAATTACATAATATTATGATTTTTTCATGTCTGGACTTGTTACTTACTTTATTGCAGGCATTTGCAGGGACCGTACAATTGTCATTCTTGCTGTTTGATTTTTTGAACCCTGGCGTCTTTTGCGATATTATTAGGTATTTATTAGTCAGTGCGTATTTGTGAATTTTGAACAATCGCTATAATGCCAAAACCAAGACGAGATGCTGTGCATCGCTATTATTTATATGATGCATCAAATAACACAAGTAAATGTAATTTATGTGGAAATTTCTTAAAGGTCTGCTGTGAAAAATCAAAACCTAGCAAGTGCTTCAAGGCAAATTTTACAATAGAGCAAAAAAACGACTTGTCTACTTTAAGGGCATGCCATTTTATCTTAGATTGTTGGGAGTAACTCCAAAGTTTGCAGTATATGGTTGGCTATGAGAAACAGTATTAATATTGTGTCTGTACTGTTAATTGTGTGTAAGAGTGCAATTACTTAAGAATAAATTGTTTTATGAAGTCAAAGTATGTTATTGAAGCAATTTAAAATCCTAGCAACGTACTTTACTAGGTTTCTACATATTCTCAATGAGTGATAAAATAAATACTACTACAATTTCATAAACCTAGTAAGAGTTATTTGAAATAAAACAAACCATCAGAATAATAATAATAATGTATATTTATAATAAAATTTCAATAATCTACAAAAAATGTTTTTTAATCTCCGGCGGGATCTCATGGCGTCATGGAGAGTGTGATTGTCGCAACCCAGTGCTGGGCACGCTACTATTGCGGCGATAAGTCCCCTCTTTGAGGAGTGGCTAGAGAGGCGCCACGGCGTCCTCACCTTGCGCCTGACGCAGGTCCTCACGGGACACGGTTGTTTCGGGAGGTTCCTGTTTCGTATCAGGCGGCGGGGATCTCTCGCGTCCAGGCCATGGTACGGAGCGAGAGAGCATGGGAGGCCGTCACCTCCTTCTGCGAAGCAGTAATGCTCGCGAAGGAGGAGGCGGAACGCGTGAGGGAGAGGCAAACTTCGCGCCCTCACGCCCCTAGCCGCCGCAGGAGACGCCCTGGGCGACGAGAATCGCAGGCAGATTCCCGACCACCGTAGGCGCGGGCTTGCGGACGGTGAGCAATGGGTAGCTCGCCGTCCGATAAGGACCAGGCCCGGGTCGACGGTGCGTTGTGTTCCACGCGCACCTCAAAGAGATGTTAGCACCTGAAGGGGCAATGATAGACGTAGGAAACTCTACCGAAGACAGGGAGAACGTTTTAATATTCACTCAAATATACTTACAATTCAACGTCTTGATCCTTCAAAGCACTCATTATTAACTTAGATCTATAAAATTGTCGGTTATTCATCTCAAATGGCAAATTATCGATTAAACAAACAAAGCCACAGCGCGCACGGTGGTCGCTCAACGCATACTAGGGTGGCGCGTCAATCCGCGGGTTTTTTTAAAGTGAATGTTACCATTTTAAAAACCTAGCAACTGCAGTCACTTGCTTGCTAGGTTACCAATTGGTTAGTGTAAGATGCTAGGTTATTGATAAGTTTTTTTATACTTGTTTCAAAATTGTAGTGTAGTTGTTAGGTTTTTGATTATTTACAACTTCGTTTGCGAATGATTTTTAGATGTTTTGAGAAGCACAATATGTCGGAAAATATCTAGCAAGTCAAATATTCAATTCAAATCATTTATTTCAGATAAATTACAATCACTAATATAATTATAATTATCCATATATGTTAATTTAATAATATAGACACAATGACGAAAATGACACACAATGAAGAAAAAGACGAAACAGACACACAATGATGAAATAGACAAAATAGACACACAATGACACAACAATGGAAACATTGGATCAGGACCGCACTACTCGTACATGTAGTTTTGTCCAATGTTCCATGAAGGAGCAATCCACATCCATTCTCCCTGCAATAAGCTGCAGGAAGCTGTTGGGGCTGCCCCGTATGCGGCGCATCAGAGACGCTATTCTTTTGCGATGTATCGCTTGGAAGCCATCCACTTGAGCATCAGCAAACATACCTGATGCGCTACAAAAGCGTGGCAACCCCATCAACATCCTGAACGCGTTATTGTATTGGACACGCAGGGCATTGTAAGTCTTCTGCGTATGCTTCACCCATAGACTGCAGGTATAAAAAGACTGACAGTACGTCTTGAATAAAGTTATTTTTACCTGTGCAGTACAGCGCGCAAACCTACGGGCCAGCATATTAGCTCTGACTGACAATGCCCTGCGTTCCCTTTCAACATCCACATCATCTGTGAGGGCCTCGGTGACCCAGTGGCCCAGGTACTTGAACTGCGCCACTCTTTTAAGAGCACTGCCACCCAATGTGACCTGAGGTACGGTGTCATAGCTCTTCGTACCGGACTTGAAAACCATCACCTCACTCTTGTTCGTGTTATACCTGAGCCCATGGGCCTCCGCATAGCACTCGCATACCTTTATTAAGCGCCTGAGGGCACTGATCGATGGGCTCAGCAGCACCATATCGTCGGCGTAACTTATATTGTTAACAAAAACTCCATCAATCGAGCAACCTACGTGAGTGCTGCTGAGCTCACGGACCAGCCGATCCACGTACAGGTTAAATAGCTTGGGCGAAGTCAGACCACCCTGTCTTACGCCACACTCCAACCTATACGCATCCGATAGTGATCCCGCCCACCTGACATTGTTACGTTGATTGCCATACCAATATTTAAGGAGCGATGTGAATTCGTCAGGAAGTTCAGTCTCACTCGACAACTTCTGCCACAGCTTGTCATACACAACCAGGTCGAACGCCTTTGAGAGGTCTAAGAAACAGGCGTAAACCGGTGTATTCCTGCTGGTGTAGTATCGGATAGTGTGCTTGAGACTCAATATAGCTGTTTCAGTAGACAACCCAGTTCGAAATCCGAACTGAGCGTCATGTAGTTTAAGATGTTTATCTAAATATTTCTCAATCACACTATCCAGTACCTTAGCAATCACAGTTGCGAGCGATATAGGCCTGTAATTACTCAAGCTAGACGCGTCCCCTGTCTTGTTTTTAATAATAGGGACAACTACGGTTCTCATCAATGCATCAGGTAAGTATGAGTGCCCTACGCAGAAGGTGAAAAGCATGGCCAGCACCCTAGGCAAGTGACCGCCTGCATATTGCAAGTGTTCAATGCTCAATGAGTCATGGCCAGGGGATTTTCCTCGCTTCATGCCTTTCACCGCCTGCGCGACATCACTACTTGTAATCCGTACGATCCTATCCCCGGTACGTACTTCATGTGACTCAGTTCCTTTATTCCCGGTAGCCAAAGGCGAGCAAACCTTAAAGTGCTCCCTAAACAGGCTGGCAATCTGGTCGGGCTCACTACTACCCTCGACGCTCACTGGAACGCCCGACCCTGGACTCAGTTTACCGGTTTCCTTCCAAAATTGACTGAAATTCTTAGCTGTGTGTTGTGTTGCTAAAATATCCATTTTTATTTGTGTCTGGTTGTTCTGACACCATTTAAGCTTTGATTTAAACGTAGCACGCGATTTACGCATATTATCAAAAAGAGGACCAGATGTGGGTTGTCCATTAGCAAGCCACTCCTGAAACCAAAGTCGAGCGTCGCCATGAGCCGTTTTCACATATTTGTTCCAGCCAGTGACATAGGGCTTTTTCTTTTGAAAACTATTTAATTTTCTCTTACAGCTATTTGATGCCGCGTTTTGTAACATATTAACTATACTATTATACATCTTGTCTATAATACCTCTATGTTCTAAATTGCTACAAAAAACATCTGCACATTCTCTAAACTCCGGGGGAAAATCTACGTCACGTAGTTTGAGTGTACATTCTTGAGTATTTTGTGTGTAGTTTCTTGATATTGTAAAACACCGATTTTTTTAGAAATGTCAGTTGCTAGGTTTTAAAATTGTACAGCCGAGGTGATACCTACTTAATTATTTGTTATAATTTGCTTTTACTGTAAAACCTTACAATAGTTAGATAGATTAAGAGTTTAGATTGTTAAATTACCTAAGTAACTATCAAGCTTCGTGCAGACTAGCGCGTCGCGACACCTGTTATTGTTATACCGTGAAGTTTTCTTAGAAATTGTATCGTTCGAGTCGCGTCGCGCTAATATGCAAGAGCCTTAACTCCATTTGAAATAATATTAGACATTTAAGTAAACCTTTATTACAGTCCGTTCAAACGAGTTTGACTTCTATTGCGTTGGTGGCATGACAAATGGCAGCTGCAGTAAACAGTTGGTATTGTAACCACTTTTTTGCTTTTAATGCCATCCTTATGCCTAAGGTATAGAAATCAGAATCGGTTGAACGGACTGTAAAAAAGGTTTGTTTAAATGTCTAATCATATTTCAAATGGACTTATACGTAATTTATGAATCTAAATTTTCAAAATAACAATTGTATGGTAGACTTATCAATAAGTTACGTAATATAACGAAGCCATGAACTCGAAACGCACATTCTAATAATGGAGAAGTTTAGTAAATTGGCAAGTAGGTAGGTATGTAGGACAATGTGCAACGACGTTATGTCTTATAAGTACCTACCACTTGATTGTTAAATGATCATACGTGATTTGTGTCATGGATAGATTAATAATGGGTTACTAAACGTATTTTTTTTAGTTTATGCCAAATATTATGATCGAAAATAGATAGATTTCCTCTCGTGTGGCACGAATAGAGGCTCGTGCAGGCTGGCGCGAAATCGCGGGCGCAACAAGGATCGTGCTGCCTCACAGTGGTCTGAAAATAGAGCTCCATATTCATAGAAACTTAAAGAAAAGACTTAAAAAAAAAAAAATGTCACCCTTTGTAGGACACATCACCTTACTCCGTATGTTTCGTCTACAAGCCTACGATATCTAGTGAAATAAAAGCAAAGCGCGTGGTGCTCGCCCCACCCCACCATCACCTATTTAGCACAATTTTATTGAAAAACCATATGATAACCCGAACAAAACCCTTATATTATATGGGTTATCATAATGAAGGGGTAACCCTTTCACTGCGGTTCGAGTATAGAACCCATTCAATGGGTTATCATGTAACCCTTTCACTGGGTTTTAGGTATAGAACCCATTCAATGGGTTATCCATATTGAAGAGATAATCCTTTTAATGGGTTTTGAGCACAGAACCCATTCAAGGGGTTACATCAGATAAAGGTAACCTCATAAACGGCTTACCCTTTCGAAAAGCTTAACTCTTAACCGGGGTTGCACGGTCCCTGGTCCTAGGTACTTCATCCTTGACTCGACGCCGATGTGAACTCCTCCTACCGTTATTTGGGAACCCGACGGTGGCGTGTTCCGATATCCGGATTCTGTTCACGATTGTCGCAACCCCGTGTGTCACTAGTTCGGCCGCCGCCTGGTACGACCTCCCCTGCGCTAGGACCAACGTGTCGTCAGCGTAACAAACGACGCTGACGCCGCTAGGGAGGTCGGCGCGCAGCACTCAGTCGTATCCGATGTCCCACAGATGCGGCCCCAGGACCGATCCCTGTAGGACACCGCACGACATCTCTCGCCGGTTCTATTTTCCCTCGTGACTGGGGTAGATGACGGCCCTGTCCGTCAAATAGTCCTCGACCCCACGACAGAGGTAGGTCGGCATCCGGTGATACCGGAATGCATCCCTGATGCAACTCCAGAGCAGGGTATTGAAGGGCATTGGCGATGTCTAGAGACACTGCCAAAACGACCCCACCCCGGGCCACAGCATCCCCCGTCGTGAAGGCTCGCACGCGCATGATGGCGTCCACCGTAGATCCGGCCCCACCCGCACCAGCCGCCCAACGAGGCGGTCTGCAATGACTCTTTCAAAGAGCTTGCCCACCTCGTCGAGCAGCACGATGGGCCGATAAGCGGACGGAGAGTCCGCAGGACGCCTCGGCTTCTTGATGAGAACCAGTTTCCCCGCCTTCCAACGAAGTGGGAACCGTCCCCTCTCCAAGCATGCGCTTAGGAGCCCCCTTAGTCGAGGCCCGAGAGCCTCCAAGGCCAGGACCCAGGCTTTCCCAGGTAAGCCGTCGGGTCCTGGGACGGTATTTTTGGCATTCAGCCTACGTACCGCCACTCTCATCTCCACCTCGGTCACCTCCGGAGCATCGTCGTCGTCGTTGGCGATGTGGTCCACATCGGGCACCGCAATATGCGGAGCCATGAGCGGGGAGGCATGTTCCCCTCTCGAAGGGAACAGAGCGCTCACCACGTCCCCCACAAGCTGCGGCCGGAGACTGCGTCAGCGGGGGAGCCCATGGTCGGAGTTTCTCCCGCACCATCTTGTATGGGCGTCCCCACGGGTCCCTGTTCAGAGTCTCCAGCAACTCCTCGTGGGCCACTCCCCATACCTTACATACATACTCTCGTAAATTATTACCCTCCTTTTGGGTCAGTCATATCTACGACGTGACGTGTAACCGAATAAACTCAACTCCTCAAAGCAGTTTTTTCAGAATCAACTATTTAATTACGTACCTACTTCAGTGATTAATATTTAAAAGGTCCAAATAATCAAAGTATTAATGAAGTTCCGCCTTGGAGTTTCTAAAAGAGCGATGAAACGCAGCATTCTGAGTGTAAAAAGACAGGACAAAATTCGGAACCCCAAGCTGCGTCCCAAAACGGTGCGAGATCGCGCGAGCGTGCGAGAACGTTGCGGTGGTTGTGTCGGTGCGAGATCTTGGGGTCACTTTTTCCGAAGATTTGTCGTTTCGCACACATATCGTACAGGTGTGTAAGAAAGCCTTCAAAAATCTTAGATTTCTAATGCGTGAAACCCATGAGTTTACTAACACAGCAGCTGTGAAGTCACTATATAATGCGTTAGTAAGAAGTAACCTGGAAACGAGTGCTATCATCTGGAATCCATTTGAAACGAAGTATTGTCTGATGGTAGAAAAAATGCAAAATAAATTTACCCGGTTCCTTTATATGAAGCAATTTGGCGTCTACCCATTCTATCCACTTATGTATCCAACCCTCTTTGTAATAGGGATGGTTGGTTACTATAAGTTGGAGGTAAGGCGCAATTTGGCACTGGTTAAATATGTTTTTATGGTTTTTCGTGGTATGCTGAATAATCCTCAAATACTAGAATCTTTGGGATTGCTCGTTCCAAACAGTAGGCTGCGGCAAGGGCCGAGAGAGGCTGTTTAAAGTCGCGATGGCCCGTACAAACTTGTTAAAGTTTGCACCAGTGGGGCGGGCAATAAAGATACTCAACAGCGTCTCTCTGTAAGTGGATATCTTTACATGCTCATTGGCGGAATTCCAGAGGGTGACACTTAACATATTGTCCTCTGTATAACTAGTGTCAGTACTCGGACTCGTTACTTGTAAATTGATTATCCATGTTAACAGAGATATAAATTTGGACCCTGTCAGTCAAAATAGGACAGTTTAAAAGACTTCATTTTTGTTGATGGTGGTGTTTAATCGGTTTTTGTGTAACGTCTCTAAGTGTGAAAATTGTTACTACATTGTTGTATTGGGTTGCTACCTGTAAAAACAAATGTAAGCGGTGATAGTAAATAAATAAATAAAACGGGTATTTACAAAAGTCTCCATACAACGGATGCCTGAAGATGGACGGCCCTACCCAGTAGTGGGTAATTATTGGCCAATAAAAAAAAATTGAGGAAAATCTTATGGTTTCCCGTCACCGACATGCTAATGTAATCAGAACCTATAATGTACCGAGTATGACGTGATGCGTTTGTTGTTGCTCGGAGAGCCGATAGATGTGAAAACCAGACTATAAATAATGATAATAATTTTAATTTACAAGTTATGACATTTTAATTTTTGACACAATTAATTCCAAAATTTTAAAAAGAAACTGCAATTTCATAGTCTTAAGTTTTCACTTCTATTAGCAGTCCCCATGACTGCCAATTTTTCATTATTTTAGAAGTGAAAACATCTTTAGGCGCGTTGAGCGGTTTTTAGTAGGAGGCAAACTTATGGATTCGCGTCACCAGCATACTCGCGTCGTAGTGCTCTACAATAGAATATAGATGGCGCTAATAATACCAGTTTTAAGTTTTCATTTTACAGCCTTTTTTTTGTACACTTTTAAAAAAAAAAGAGTACTTTTAGGCTCTAGACTAACGGACTGCACTCCGACTGCAAATTTGCTCTTGGAATTCAGTTAGTCCGACTGAATTGGTTTACAGTTTTATTGCAGTCGCACTAACGGCATTCAAACTTCAAATTAATAGTCCGTCTGTCTAGAGCCTTAGTGACAGTAGAAATATTTTCCATACAGTGGTTTATTAGTGCCTAAAAATTAAATATAGGTATGTACTTAACTAAAATATTTTTTACAGGTGCAAGTAATATTGATAGATACTTTGGAATCAGACATCGCAATTAATTATGACAGTAAAATTTTAAACAGAACTGATTATAGAAACCAAATACGAACCACTGCTGTCGTAGCAAGATGAAGAAAATCCGAGCCCCTCAAATAAGCAAAAATATATAATCAATATCAGTTTCGATTTAGAGTTACCTAGTTTATAGGGATCTCATGCAGTAAAGTGTGAGCATGAGGACATAGGATGTCCTATCACGCATGTGTAGTAATGAGTGGGTGTTGGTCGAACAGATCCGATTCAAGTACGAGTTCGTGAGCGTGGAGGCGGCACCGACCGCGCCCGCCGAGCCCACGCACGAGGAGAAGCTGCAACAGCAGCTGGCGGAGCAGCTGCAGCTGCCCGGCCTCGATACCAGCGCGCCCCTGCCACGCCAGCCCGTGCTCGAGCAGGCCAAGGTACGTACCACAACCCGCTCACAGAAATATGTACTCTGATCTTTTCATAGTTATTTTGGATGGCAAACAAAACAAGTCGACAGCCCACTGTGGACATCTGCAGTACCAGAGGCAGCGCAGATGCGTTGCCATTCCACCAAAACATATTCAGTAAGCTAAAAGCAATTTGTAGTTGGGGGCCCCTACGCATCTATTGCTATTCTATCTATTGCATCTATGCTTGGAAACATGCTGGTCCTGCTCCATAGGATAATTTAGAATCAAGACAAAATCAAACTGGTTGCAAATTTAAGTGTACCTATATTTTATTTTTTTTTTTTTATAATATGTTATTGATTTTACATTCTATGGCCAATTCTTCGCACACTGACTTATTAATTGTGGAATCTTAGGAGGATCGTCTAATTTTACAATGTTTGTAAATAGGTGAGCACCATGTATCTATCACATAATTAGTTTATCTGTTGTTGCTTCATTTTTAATTCTTAATTATTTTTACCTATTGTGGTATAATCATTTTATTCTAGGTGCATCGTCCTCACATATAATTATATAACTAATGTACTTATACAAAATATTGTAAAACATTTTAAAAGAGTAACGGTGGAGTTTCTTGCCCATTCTTCTCCATACGAAAACTACCTTTTGGAAGGGGCGACTAGAATCAATTATTATTTTTTTGTACATTTTTGACGTTCAAAAGTGCCTTATACGGGCCTATTTGAAATAAATGACTTTGACTTTGACTTTATTATATACTCGTAATATATAAATACAGGGTGTTAGGCAGACTGTTGAACATATGAAAATGGCGGATCCGTGAAATTAAATGAAATTGTTTATTCTGTAAATAGGATATTGGAATCACTTTTACACGTCATCACAAAAAAAAATAATTAAAAAATTTGCAAGATGAGTTCCGCGTGTCCTATCTGACTGAGAAAGGTCAGAGATCACAGGCTCTTTTAAAGTCCAGACATAATCTTGGTAAGTAAGTAAGACATAATCTGATATGGTCTTTTGAGAAAAGAACCACAGAGATTTGAGTGGACCTGTCCAGTCAGTGCAAGCATTTGTCACTAATCGTGGAGCTCAACTCAGAACATAAGGAGCTCAACTCAACGAACAACACCAAAGAAAGGACATTTGGGTAGGCCGCATAAACTACTCAAACTGCCAGACCATCATTAAAACTGAATGAGTATGAAAAAAAATAAACCACATAGTCCTCACATTCACAAAATTTAAAATAATATAATACTTTACAAAGTAATCATGTTATTTTGTATGTAATGTTTATATAATACTGGTATATTTTGATGATTTTACGAAATAATTATAATGTCAAGTTTTATGATTTTATCACAAGGCTTAGCAGAGCGAGCAGCTCAAACCCAAACTATTTTATCTTCTAAATAATCTAAAATTTTATAGTACCCTTTTTTACAAAGTTTGGTTTTAATGCAGCTTTTAAATCGTTTAATGGGTAAGTTTCGAATGTCGATAGGAAGTTTGTTGTAAAAGCGTATACATTGACCCATGAACGAGTTGCCTACTCTGTGGAGACTAGTGCGGTGTACAGCGAGGTTGTGTTTATTCCTGGTATTTAAACTACGAATATCAGAAATCTTCTTAAAATTTGATCTATTTTTATGTACGTACAATAGGTTTTCAAAAATATATTGTGAGGCTATAGTCAGAATATTTATTACTTTGAATTTTTCTCGAAGGGAATTTCTCGGACCTAGGTTGTAAATGGTTCGAACAGCCCTTTTCTGTAGAACAAAGATAGTATTGATGTCCGAATAGGTTTCCCAGAGGAGAACTCCATATGACTTAAGACTAACTACGAGAATAACTAGAATAAACAATTCTGGCTGTATCTGCGTCAGTTATCCGTCTAATTGTTTTAACAGCATAGGCGGCCGAACTTAGCCTTCCTGACAATTTTTCTATTTGTGGGCCCCACTGTAATTTACCGTCAATAGTGATTCCAAGAAAAACTGTCGACTCAACAGGGTCCAGCTCTATTCCATTAACTTGAATATTGGTAGTTAGCTGCCTGACATTTGGCGTTGAAAATTTAATGAGTTTAGTCTTTTTTTCATTCAGGAGAAGATTATTTACATTAAACCAATGCACAACTTTAGAGAGCGCATCGTTCACTTGTTCAAAGTTGACTAACTGCGGTTGATTTTAATAATAAGGGAAGTGTCATCTGCGAATAATACGATCTTGAGATTATCCCTTATGTGGTAAGATAAGTCATTTATATAAATTAAAAACAAGAAAGGACCTAGAATTGAACCCTGCGGAACGCCCACGGTGACCGCAGATCCTGTAGATCTTTTTCCACTAAAATCCACCCTCTGAATTCTGTTATTCAGATAAAAAGTCAGAAGGTCGAGAGCCCTGTCCCTCATACTATAGTGGTACATATTCCTGATGAGTGTATCATGATGTACGCAATCGAAGGCCTTGGACAAGTCGCAAAAAATGCCAAGAGCATCTTGCGACTCCTCCCAGGCCTCGAATATGCTCTTCAGTAATTCCACGCCCGCGTCTGTAGTTGAACGACCTTTTGTAAAACCAAACTGTTTCAGATGTAGTAAATGATGTGCATTGAAATGTCCTAACATTTGATTCAAAATTATTTTTTCAAAGATTTTGCTCAATGTAGGTATTATCGAAATAGGCCGAAAATTCGTAGGATCAGTTGTGCTGCCAGACTTGAACTGTGGAATCACTTTGCTAAGTTTCATCAGATCAGGAAATACACCAGATGCAATACAAGAGTTAAAAACAATTGCTAAAAAGGGTAAAATAACATCAATTATTGAAGACATGGTATGTACTGACAATCCCCAAAGGTCAGCAGTTTTTTTTTACATCAAGCCGCGTGGGGCCGTCTGCTACGTGTTTCGGCTCAATAGCAAGACCGGACAGGCCATACAGATTTTTTTAAATGATTCCTTTTACATTTTATTTCTAATTCGTTGTTGCTCAAACTTCAAACGTCAACCATTTAATTTAATAATGACAAAACTGAACTGTAAAATCTTATAAAATACGTATTTGACGCAGATGATTGCTAGAAAATTAAATACGAGCTCTTAAACTACAAACAAATTAAAAATAAATACCGAAAGCCCGACTTTGAACTGCGTTAAAAAAAAACGAAGATTGATAGAGCAGTTCTAAATCTAGGAAAACATCTTTGATTCATGCCCGTTCTAACGGTATGCAATAATAATAATTAGCTTTTAACTGCCTGGGCCTTTTTTCACGGAACTCTACATTTGCGAAAAGTGAAAATAATTAGGTATTTACAAGCAAATATTTTATTATACAATTATTATAGATGAAAAAATAAACAATTGTTGCCTGTTTTGTTATTTTTAAATGAAATTATTGACGTTTGAAGTTTGACCAACGACGAATTTCGAATAAAATTTAAAGAAGTTATTAAAAAAAACCGTGTGGCCTGGGTCTTGTTTAGCGGTGGTTAATAAAACGTATAGCGCCAAAACATAACACGTTATGTGTACAAAGCATCTAGCGTTTGCTAGATTGACTCTGACTTCGCGCTAGAATATACCACAACATCAAACGTCTAAAAGTCTTAACGAGCATATAGGAGCCAGACCAGAATAGCAATATAGTTTTGTAGTCTTACACAGCGCGTCGGGTGAACTCGGGTGGCAGTCGTCTCGCGGCGTCTGTTATTACGTAACGTGTATGATATAAATAGTATTTTTTTTGCAAATACAATCAATTAACTTTTCAATACGAATAAAATAAATTATATACATATATGTAGCAGACGGCGCGGCCCCACGGATCCGTCATTTTCGTATGTTCAACCGTCTGCCTAACATCCTGTATAGACATAAACAAATAAAATTGAAGTGTCAAAGTAATGTCAAAATAACAGCTTTTTACTAAATACTTATGAAAGTATTATACGGTACTTACTCACAATTATTTTTATTTGTCATTATTTTGTCTGTCTGTTTACGTTTAAAAAAAGAATTAGGGTCCACGCGGGGCAAGCCGCGGGCAGCAGTTAGTATATAACGTAGGGTGGTGTAAACATAGGTGATAACATTTTCGAGCTCGCTCTTACAACCTCTTTTTTTCAGTCATCGCCGCGTCAGTAAACAAATTAACACCTATTTATGAATAGTCAAAAAAAAACACTCACCTATCCAGGATGAGGTGTTAAAATTTCGAGCTCACTTTGCTTGCTCTAGCATACAAAATGTTTTGCATCAAACTTTTCTGCATAGGTTGACACAGTAATTCCTACTTCTGTATAGTCAATAGAAAACCTTACCTATCTCTGGGGTGAGGTTAAACTATGCAAACATTTCGAGCAAAAAATCCTAATCCTGATAGACTATGATGACACTTCGTTCAATTTAATTATAATATGATTTTTAGGGCAGAAATATATGCGGTTCGATGTTCGTTCTTTTAGAGAAAGTATGTATGTATTTCCTCAAAACTTCTGAGAAATAGGCTCGACAATATTAAGACTTTATACCGGCACCCATTATAGCAGAACAGCAACGCTGCTCGGCGACAGAAAGTCAGAAATACTTTAGGTATAGCATCATGGTAACACTTCCCTGGACGTGCTCCTTCACAAAGGACTCGAATACTATAAACCTTTCATTAGTGCTTACTACAAGACATCGTTTTGGCGTATGTGGCGTAGCTGGTTGTCTCGCGTCCTCCTGACTCTAAGCCGCGGCTTCCAGGTGTTCGCGCAGACAACACGTGAGATGCCGGAGTGGGTGACGGTGCTGCGCCAGTTCCAGAACGTGAAAGCGGCCTCGTTCCTGTTCGTCGCCTGGTTCATGGGCTTCGGCATCGGCCTCATCTTCACCTTCCTCTTCTGGCACCTACAGGTAACTACCCCCACCATATACTTTACACATAGGTACAATTTTATCAATAACACTCATAATTTTCTACTTAAACTCTCCCAGGATATCGGTGGGTCCCCGACGCTGTTCGGAGTGGCGTCCGTCATCAATCACATCTCGGAAATATTCGCCTACTTCTTCAGCTTTAAGCTGATCACGCAGATGGGGCATGTAAAGGTACGAAGCAACTTCCGCTACCTTGTTTTAAAATATCTCGGATAACGGTATATTTTTAGAAACGGTTTCGTCTTTAAAACCTAAGGAAAACATTCGATATCGAACAGTCTAGCACTTTAGATTTAGAATAGCTAAAAGGGTAGACTGTTGTCGTGAATAAGTTTTTTATTTAACACTGTTATGTTAGAGGCACGTTAAGACTTACTATACAAGTACAATATATTATGCAAAAAACCGTGCTGCGCGGCCGGTCTTGTTTTATCGTGCAAACTACGCGAACGCAGCTAACAAGTACTTAGGCTCGCTCGCCAACCGCCGGGGCCGACGATTTTGAAGGAACCAAACATACTGCGACAAAAAATATTCATTCTATAACCATATCAAACTATGTAAAACATGTGCAAGGGATGGCGGGAGCAAAGCTCTCAACTACAACTCGAGATATGTGCAAAATTCGTTTGGAATATTGCTATCTCTGTTTGACAAAAGGCGCCGGGTGACGAATACGGTATGTAACAGTGTGTGTGTGTGAATGGATAGAGCTATTATTAGCTGTACTTGCAATGGTCTTGCTACATTTATATATTTTTTATTAGTAATTAGGTATGTTCATTGTTTGCTTTATTTTTGTTGACTACTTTGGGAAATCGTAGTGAATGTAGACAATAAATTTCTTTACCACGCTGATATCTCAACATATTAGGATATCTCATTTAATCTCGAGATCTAGGCCTTGTAGAGAATATCTAGCTAGTAGATACATCATACAAATGAGGTACCTACCTATACATTGTTATCGAACGTGGCCTTAGGGGCAAATCGGTCGAAGAACGGCACTAGTTGTTATACGCACGTCGCTTAAATATCGTCGACCGATAGGTTCAATTGACGTAAGGGACAAAATACCCAAAATGAGTTGAGTATACAGTTTTGTTCAGAATTTTTCGCTCTTTCGAATGGTGTATATGAAAAAATTCTAGCTTAAGAAAAATGTCCCTCACCCTACAGATTTTTTGGATCTAAATTTCAAATCAGCCCCATAATAACAATGTATCCGAAAAACTATGCAATATAGAAACTTGAAATGGTGTAATTACCGCCGTCAATCCACTTCAAATAAGGTAAGGGTCTTCCCAATCAACGAATTACCATTACACGGTTTATTTTTGAAGAAACCATAATAAAACTGGCCTTACACTAATGCCTTTGTTATCTCAAAAAATAAATATCATCCATACTTTAAATGGATTGCTCGAGTTTTGAAATAGTTGTCCCTCACCCCAATTTGCACTGTCATACCTTAAGCAGTGTCAACGTTACACCTACGAGTATTTGAATCGAATTATATTTAGGTTCGGTGTCCGTTACACCAATTTGCTCGTGAGAAGTAATGAATATTTTTTATCCCTGTTACCTTTATTTACACACACTTCTAACTTCATAACACAAGATAGCACGTGCTTGCACTATTACCATCCATTTCTATCTCACAACGTCTTTCTGTGGGCGAAAAAGAGGATGATACCAGTGCGAAAGAAGCGCGCGGGCATAAAAAAAGTCGCTATCAGTGCGAGTTCACCTGTCGTTTGGTCGGGATTGTGCACGGTTTTTGACAAAAGAATGTGGTAAAAATGGAAAAACAAAACCAATCGACCTGGCACTTCTTATGGCTATATACAATGGCTGCAGATTTACTAGGATCTTCGAATTCTTTTAGCAGTCCTGTTAAGAACAAATCAAACTCCAAAGTAAAAAAGCGCCCCAAGAAAAATGTAAGAAAGGAGTTAAGAGAACATGTTGATTTCATGTCGGATGATGAGTTCTATTCAAACTTTCCGGAAGATTGAGATTTTTCAGCTGGTAGTTCTGACGTGTGGTAATTGAAAGAAAGCGAGGTATCTGATACATCAGGTAAATCACATACAAAGAAAAATAAACGTAAGAAAAATATAACTATACAGAATGAAAAACCGATCGAATCAAATGAGCAAGAAACCGTTAAATATAAAAAGGACAGAGAGGAGCGAAAAAATATGAAAACGAAAAGAGTAAAGGGAACGGGGCTTACGGAACGTCATCTGGGAAACTCAAAGAAGCTAAAAAACCAGTCTAATCCCTGCCAACCAGGAAAATGTCCTAAGCAATGTTATGAGCTTTTAGATGAGACGCGACAAAGAAGTTTCGACCACTTTTTGAATTTAGAAATTCAGCGAAAAAGAGTTTGGTTAGTGCACTGTGCACTAAGAGTACCAATTAAACGGAAAAAGACTGATTCAACTGAAATTAAAAGACAATGTACATTCGAGTACTATCTAAATGAAGGAGAAGAACAGAGACAAATTTGTCAACAATTTTTGCTAAAGACTAGATATTACACAGCAGCAAAGGTGGCAATGTTTATAATCTCTTACAGAAGTGTGTAATATGTGTACCTATGTGTTAATAGGGTATGTTGTACCTAGTGAAATGTAGAATATTATATGTGAGTGTGTATGTTTAACTATCGTCTTTGGTTGCCTGTAAAGATAGCTTAAATATGGTTAAATAAATAAATAAATAAATAAATAAATAAATGTTTTGTTATATACACTGTGTAATGCACAAGAAGAGGGTTTATCCCACAAAGATAAACGATGTAAACCAATTAATAACATGAAATATGAAGAAGCTACTATAACTGCGGCAAAGGATTACATCGAGTCTTCCGTTACTACCCTCACATTCCTGTAGGCATTAAAGCAATAGGCTGTGTTTACTACAAGAATACAAAACGTTGACTAACTTATACCGCATATACCGAAAATGTATGTGTTCCATAACGAATAGAGCTACATAACTATTCACGTTCCGATGAAGAATAAGTGCAACATGTGCGCTAAACATGAAAACAATCCAAAGGAGGCAGAAAAGAACAAGGAAAAGATTAAAGATCACATGGAAGAAAAAGATGCTACTTATGAAAGATTTACTAATCATCAAAACTATTCTGTAAACAAGGACACTCTAGTTGCAAGCTTTGATTTACAAAAGATTTTAAATACGCCTCATGGTGAGAATATTTTGTTATTCTATAGGATAAAATACACTGTGTTTAACTTTACGATTTATGAAAGCTCTACTCAAAACGGGTTTTGTTATGTTTGGGGTGAATGTGACGTAAAACGAGGGTCAAAAGAGATGGGGTCCTGCCTTTTCAAGTATCTGAAAGATGTCAATGATAGAGGAATAAGAAAAGTTATCCTGTATTGCGATGCTTGCACTGGAAAAAATCGTAATAGGACAATGCTCAATATGGAAGAATGTCGATACGATTCAGATTAACTTCTTATTGACCGGTGATAGTTACATGCCAGTTGACATCGTGCACTCGGTTATTGAACGTGAAGTGCGAAAATTGACTCTATGGAGTTACACGCAATGGCCTAGTTACATGGAATGTGCTAGAAAGAATTCTCGTCCCTACGTCGTAACCGTTATGGAGGACAAGGATTTCATTGACTGGAACCCCATTACAGATAAACCACTAAAGAGGAAGGACTTGCAAGTTACGAAAATTAGAATAGCTACGATAAAGAAAAAAGACCTTAAAACCATTTGGACTAAACACTCTATGAAGGAGGAAGCGGTTGTTTAAGTCATCAAAATAAATGGAGAATTGGCAGCCAAAAAGATAGGGATGAATCCAGAACGCAAAACGAAAAGTAGGAAGCAAAAAGGAAAAGGGACGGGAACGGGTAAGGTTAAGAGTAAAACATCTGTTAGTGTGCCGTCACGACTAGCAGACTCGCCTGGTATAACAGTGGACAATAATTGCAAAATACAAAGATTTCAAAAAATTGTGCGTGAATGCTATGCCTAGTAGATTTCATCAAGATTATTTGAACCATATTGCGCTAAAGTGATTGACAATTTGAAGGCTGATTAAGTGGTAGCAGTAGAATTCTTTCATTTAATTTAATTAACAATGCCTTATATGCTCTATTATGATTATTTGCAGCTACTCTTTTATTTGGATAAGAATTCGACACACAAAGAAACACACACACGGTTCTAATTAATTTTCATGTCCCTTAATGATAATTGATGAAAAATGATTTTTTATAACTATTTCCAAATTTAAGATATCCGTACGTCAAAAGTGTGCAATTCACTTTCTGTCAACAATCTCTTTACATTGTATTTTTTTTCATAAATGTTTTCAACAAGTCATTGACACTATTTTTTCATTAATAGATTGGGTCCAACGTAGAGGTCAATTGAGTGTAAGGGACGGGACTACAAGATACTTGGTCAGTAAGAGACATTACTAACAAAATACGTTGGTGTAAGGGACGTCTATTTTCTTAAATAGCTGACTTATTAAAATAAATTTAATGTTACACACGTAGATAGAACACTAAAATACAAGATTATGCGTGAAATCAGATCCGAAAAAGGTTAATAACAACAAAGTCATGGGCGATTTAGCCCGAAAAAAACCTTGTCGGCCTCTCCTGAAAAATCGTATTTTGTCCCTTACCTCAATTGAACCTATGGTCGACGATATAAATTATTAGGATCTTTATTAGTATTGTCTTTATTTATTTTAAGCCCAGGTCCGCAACGGGCGATTTTTTTCCGTAGCGATTTTTATTCGTGCACTGGATTTTCAACGCTCTGCTTGGCGCCGAGTTGAAAATCCAACAGCGTGTTTTTTCAACGCGCTGGGACGAGAGTGCGTCCCAGCGCGTTGGATTCTCAACGCTCGACTCAGCACCAAGAGTTGAAAATCCAGTGTGCGACAAAACCCCACCACGATATTTTTATTTCCGTGAGAACGTGGGCTAAGCCTGTTTATGTTTATTTATTTCCTTTAGGGTATTCTCAAAATTAAAAAAACTAAGACTTTTCTGTCTTATTGCAGTAGGTAGGTACCTATTCTTTTTACTTAACTTCTATTACTAAACCTCTTATTACTAAATAATGAATACAAGTCAATAATACAAGTGTAATGCAAACTACCTATTAGTAAAATATTCCTGTTGGGCACAGGTACTTATGTACAGTACCACAGTAGCCCTAGGACGATCTCCCACTGAGTTTAACACCTCACTCCCCCCTAACTCGAGGTGGCCCGCAGAGGCGGGCCGGCACTAGCCGGGGATCGCGGAAGTCGCATTAGATCTCGAGATCCCCGGTGCAAGTGTGAGACGGAACACCGGGGTGGTTTTAGTCAGTAAGCCCATCCTCATGGATGTCCTCCGCCCCCGTAATCAAAAAAAAAAAGGACGATCTCCCACTGATGTTTGATGTGCGCTCCCTGCTACCTGAGCCTGGTTGGCTCCGCTGGCTACACACACCACCACGTACCCTGAATGCATACCTAGGTTGGGTATCACACCCCACGGTGACCACGATGACAGACTATCTTTAGGATGCCTACACGTAGTGATATGAAAACGGGGTGATTCTATGGGGATGATGAAATAAAAGCTTACATCGGGGGCGCGGTCGCGGAGGACCTCGGCGGCGGAGTCAAAGTAACGTTTGGACGTGCGTTTTAGGAACTGATGAATGGTGGGGATTTTTAGGTCGAGATGGAGGATCGCATTTCTGACAAACCAAGGAGCTCTCGTGGCTCTACGAAGGAAACTGTTTTGGAGGGTCTGCATCCTATGGATATTATGCCCGCATAGGTCATGTTTGGGTAATTTGCCCACACAATGGCACGCCTTTTATAGTAAATTCGTTACGATTTTTTTGGTGCAAGCCGAATTCTTGGAATTGTGTAAAATACTATGTAACTAATATTTATATAAAACACGAATACAAGTCATTTACGTACTTAAATAACTAAAACGTTTAGAACAAACACTTATAGGTACCTACATATTTAGTTAAGTAAAATTTCCTTACATTAAAGTGGCTATATATTTTTATTGCGTGGACCGATTTTTAGAAACTACAATGACTACAGCGTACAAATTAGTTTCGAATATAGACCTTTCATTTAAGACTAATAATTATCAAAATATATCTATAAACAAAAAAGTATATTTCCAAAGTATACTTTACTACGTTACGTAATTATTTATGACAATTTTACCTTGCAAAAAAAAAACCTTTTCAATTTTTCTTTTAACGTGTTTGATGGTTCAAAATAAGAATTATAACACCAATCGAATACAAATCTAACATGAATCTAGCTAGATCATAACACAATACGTTTTTATAAAAAAAAAAAAAATATAAAAAAAACAGAATCATAACGAATTCTCCGCGAGTTAATGACCTCCGCTAGAATATTAATTTTTTGTAAGACTGGTCTAAAGGTGCATTCGTGGACCACGTCCTACTTGGAATAGTCACATGGGACTCCGCTAGTTTAAGTTAGCTAAATACCAGACTTTTGTCACTTTTTGGTTTAGAGAACCCTGTTCCCCTCCTTCGTCCTTTCTGGGAAAAGGTAGCGCGAGCTCGTCCTATATAAGTATATTATTGGTGTACGCAAGTTGACAATAAATCCTTGCCATAAACGACTGGACTTCTTTGTGCCGGAGACGGTGACAACATCCTCTACAAACTGGCGACCAACGGTGGGCCTGACAAGGATCAGCAGAAGTACGTCACGCGTTCAGGCAGAATAACGACGTCAACTGTAAGGACCTCACCCAAAACCATGTCAGTCAACCTGTCCGACACTCAGTTCCACCACTCAGTTTCTGGCGGGAAGTGTGGTATGGGTAACCCACTTCTTAGCAGGTCGTCCTCTTGTCCTGAGCTGGTGTACAGGCTCAGAAATGTCGGTGGAATTTTCACCTTTGTAAGGTGTTAGGGCAGACGTATGATGTAGTCGGATCGGAATTTCAGGAGTATTCGGTGAAGCTACTTTGAATGATGCAGGACCCTGCTGCTGCACTATAATATATGGGCCATCTCTTCGGGGCGCAAATTTTGCTGTCATTCCCTGATTTCCTCTGCTGATCGGCTGTATGTTGACAAAAACCATATCTCCTGGTCGGTATTGAGGATGGTTGCGTCTCTGTCGGTAAATGAGTATATTCCTTTGTCCCGTTGTGGAACTATTTCTTTCAGCTGCCGTAAGTAATCTACTTGCGTTTTCCACGGGGTACTCTTCTTCCTTCTCCCCCTGGACGGGAACTGCTCCGAGTGCAAACCCACTGGCTTCTGTTTTCAGGATGTGGGGACCTGCTAAGAAGTGGGTTACCCATACCCCACACTTCCCGCCAGAAGAGGCCGTGGACGTCCTAGAAAGCAATAAATCTCCAGTTCCTCTCGCCGAGACGTCTTCGGGAACTGAGGGGGAGATTGTAGCAAACCTTCTTTTAATTCACCAGCGCCACTCATTATATAAGCGAGATACTACAGAACGCCGCTACTCGACACTAGATGGCGCTGTCACCAGACGTCACGTTTCTGAATCGCGGTGTTAAGAGTCTCCGCGTGTTAACGATCTATTTTTTGTAAGACTGATCTAGTGTTCGTTGGGCCTCCCCCAGGCAACTGGGGGTCTCACCTGGCGGGGACTGACCGCCGAGATGTCGTGAAGAAAGCGGCGCTATAGGAAATAGCATCGTGGCGCGCCTACAGAAATATTCATAGCAACCATACACACAGATGCAGCTTGCTGCATCGCAGGCCATAGGCCGCTGTAGGCCAACATAGTGAGGGGCCCGTAGTAGCGGGTCACTGTATGGCTCCCGCGGGCGAGGGGCGACGCTCCGACCCCGCTCGCCACGCCCCCTTGCGGGGGCGTCGCGACGACTCATTATCTGATCTAGTGTTGCATTCGTGGACCATGTCCTACTTGGAATGGTTACATGGGACTTCGCTAGTTTAAGTTACTAAAAGTTCAGACTTAGGTCAGTTTTTGGTCTAGAGGACCCCGTTCCCCTCCTTCGTCCTTCCTGGGAAAAGGTGGCGTGAGCTCGTCCTATATAAAATATATCGTGGTGTACGCAAGTTTTAAAATAAACCCTTGCCTAAACGACTGGATTTCTTTGTGCCGGAGACGGTGACCACATCCTTCTACACCATTTATTTAGTTATGTTTTTACTTCAGAGATATTGATATTCATCATTTAAAACAATATGAGTCGAAACGTGACAAAGTTGTGTAGGGTGACCATAATTACTATCGACCTCGATCAAATTACAAAAAATACAATTATGGTAATCAGAACAAATACTTAGTGTCAAAGATCCACACTAAATACGCTGATTTATAAGATTTGGCTTGTTATCATAGGTTATCTGCAGTACTATACATACGATTCAAACTCAAACTGAAAGCACTTTTGAATTGTCAAAGAGTCGGTCAGTTAGTCAGAAAGTTGAAGCTAGTTGCCGATGATAATCAACCGTAATTTTTATTGTATAAATAATATTAAAATCCCATCAAGCAAAGTAAATGCGACACAATACGAAATGTATTGGTACTGAGCTCGATGCAAAATGTTTATGTAGGTATGTGCTACTTACAGCCAAATAATATCTCAAGATACCTTTGCATATATAGTAGGTATAATTTGAGGTTTTACTGCTCCTCTTTACATGTACTTGATTATCATCAGTCATCTTTCGCTGAGGCTCTTTAGACGCATAAAAGTAGGTACCCACCGATTAATATTAGTGATGAAACGGATACTCGTTTGTCTGGATACGGAAGTAAGCATATTTAAATTTAGTTAGGTTTAATGTTATCTAAAGATAGGTAAGTACCTAAATATTAATTTATACAAAATATATTTATACTACATTTATCATAAAAATCAGACCAAGAAAAAAATATCTTTATTTTCGTGGGCTGAGTTTAAAAATATGTAAACAATTAGCAGCTAAGAAGGTAAGTAGGTAAGAAGTTACCTTATTTATATCCCTTGATAACTTGTTGTGAGATACTCGTACATCTCCAATGTTCGGAGTCCATAAAAACGATACGCATGACGGAACATTTTAAATTTTTCACAGCCGTCATCTTGGATTTACATTTTGACTTCACTATCGGCTTTAGCATCCTCGAAAACTATGAAAACGACACCCTTGACGAAAAATTTGAAACTGTTCGTAACCGCCATTTTGGAATTTCACTTTGACTTCACAGTCGGCTTCAGTACCTTCGAAGACCAAGAAAACGATACCAATGAAGAAAAAAACCAAAAATTTTCGCAGCCGCCATCTTGGATTTTAATTATGACCAAATTCACACTTTCTCATAGAGAATGTCGCATGGCGGGGCACGAAAGGTCTACTTTGTTTGATTTGTTGTATGCTGCCGCCATGATGCACAGCAAAGTCAGCGACATCGACGCCACTGCCAGTGGATAATCTAACTATTTTACGATATGATAACTAACGTTTGGCCACATCATGAAGTAGTCGTGCCTTTAACAGTTCATATTGTCAAACGTCGAGTAGGTATTCAATGATCTGGCCAGACCACATCATGGTGCGACCAGCGGTCGATGTTCTATTTCATGAAATACAACGATTTCATGAAATGGTCGAACACTTCATGAAATGATCAATTCTAAGATCCTAAAACTTATCCTAAGAACTACGGAACCCTTCATTGTGCGTGGTCCGACACGCACTTAGCCGGCTTTTTCTTACTGCGTATGCAACGTATGGACTTGCGTATGGACTTGGGAAACTTGCGCTCAGTTTAGTAAAATCGTATTTAAATGATAGACAACAGCAAGTTCAAATAAATGGTGTCAATTCACTCGGTTTAAAAGTAGAAATGGGTGTACCACAAGGATCAATATTGGGTCCTTTCCTCTTTTTAGTATATATTAATGATCTCCCCCATTTGTTAAAAACTCAATCACAAATGGTGTTATTTGCTGATGATACTTCCTTAATTTTTAAAATTAATAGACGTGCATCAAATCTTGACGACGTAAATAACGCCCTACAGCAGGTCCACAATTGGTTCACTGCTAATAATTTAGTAATAAATGGGACAAAAACTAAGTGCATAAGATTTTCTTTACCAAATCTCAAAAGTAGTAATTGTGAGATAGTATTGAATCAAGAGAAACTAGAATTCGTCGATAAAACTGTTTTCCTGGGGATCACGCTCGACTCAAGGCTTCAATGGGGTCCTCATTTAACATCCCTTTCAGGACGGCTAAGTTCAGCAGCATTTGCTGTGAGAAAAATCCGTCAATTTACTGATGTAGATACCGCGAGACTAGTCTATTTTAGTTACTTTCATAGTATTATGTCGTACGGTATTCTACTATGGGGACGGGCTGCAGACATCGAGTCTATTTTTATTCTGCAGAAAAGAGCCATTAGAGCCATCTATGGCCTCCGCAGGCGCGACTCTCTAAGGGAACAGTTTAAAGATATTAACATCATGACGGTACCTTGTCAATATATTTATGAAAACATCATGTACGTAAGGAAAAATCTACATCTTTTTAGTAAACGAGGTGCAAAACACAATTATATCACTAGGAATAGGGACCAATTAGTTCAACCGGGTTTCAGGCTGGCTAAAGTGGACTCATCTTTCATGGGGTACTGTTTAAAATGTTACAATAAAATACCTCCCCACATACTTCAACTGAATGAAACGAAATTTAAATCTTATATTAAACGCACACTATGCAGCCAAGCATATTATAAGTTGGGGGATTACATCGCTGATAAAAATGCTTGGCTCAACGCTGGTCCTACTCCACAAGCATAAACTAATTGATTAGCATTTGAAAATACCGTTGGAGCTGCTGAAGATTTTAAAAACTATCTTTGCATTGTATAAATTCAATGTCTTAGCATTGTATAATTGCATGGCACATGTGTGGGTACTATGTACCGACTATAAAGCTACCATTTAGGTACTGGGTATGTCTTTCATTGACTTGAATGTGCCCTGGCGGCTGAGAGTATGTCATGCATGCTCACTCTAATGTCTCGCTGGCGGTGGCGCCTGTGTTGGATCATTTAGCTCCCTTCAAAATGGTTGAGCTGAATGGTGCTAATCCATTCGTCATGTTCGTGAACGGGCGTCGTCAGTAGGGACTGGTCATCTCTTAGCTGCCATGGCGATTTTAATTAAATTTATATTTTTATTTCTAACGGACGCTTTTAATGTTTTGCATCGTTCTCACATGTGTAACTTCAACTTGAATGATGTAACCAATATTATGTTACCATTTTATTTTATTTAAAAGAGTGTCCGTGGAGTTTCTTGCCCGCTCTTCTCCATAGGTACCTACTACGCTTTGGAATGGGCGACTAGCTTCATATTTCTGACTGACCGACCCCTTGACAATTCAAAAGTGCCTGTAATTGGTTTATTTGAAATAAATGCTTTGAGTTTGAGTTTGCAGCCAATGGCGTAACTATTATGGTGAAAAGTGGTGCTGAGCACCAGGGCCCGCGGTGTTTGGGGGCCCCCTCACTGTCCGAGCCGGGAGGTCTACGAAGTCAATAAGGCCCCAGCCTAAGGCCTCAGTCGGCGAAAGGGTTTTAGAATAATATTTTAAGCTAAAAAGGAAGACCACCGTGACCCAATATTGTGCCCCCCAATTCATACAATGTATGAATGGTGAAAAGAAAATCTAATCTATCCGAGGCAGGTGCTACAATGTTCGCACGGCACTAGGGTAAGGTTACGCGGTTATCAATTGGCGGTCTCATACGAAAGTTCCATTGAATTATTAATATTGTTCGAAGAAAACAACAAAGGTTAACAAACAGGGTTTGAAAAAAAAGTCACGCAGAGGATATGGGTTCCAGTTTGCATCAGGGCCTCTGATCAGAAGTTTTACGCCACTGTATGCAGCTGAACTTAATCTATCTGAAAGAGCTCTAATGTGGACGCCCCATTGCAATTTCGAATCTAGAGTAATTCCTAGAATTACAGTTTCCGTAATAGCATATAGTTTCTTGCCATCGAGTTTTAAATTAAGAGCCATTTTGACTTGGGGTACATTTGGTAATGAGAACTTAAGTCATTTAGTTTTTTTCGCATTCATTAGAAGTTTATTAGCTGCGAACCATTTCCAAAGAACAGCCAGACTTTCAGTGACATGTAAGACATCCGTATCTTTCTATCTATTTAAAAAATAAATGAAGTGTCATCAGCGAATAAAATGATATCCGATAAGTTAGCCATCATGTAAGGAAGGTATAAACTAGACATAGGAAAGGGCCAAGAATCGAACCTTGAGGCACGCCGATCTTAACTAGAGACCACGAGGACACCGCCCCTTTTTGCTGCTTATTTGATAGATAGGAAAGAACAAAATCAGCGGCTTGTCCACTAATTCCGTAGGTAGTGGTGTAATTTACAGATCAGTGTATTGCGGTCAACGCAGTCACACGCTTTTGACAGATCACAGAAAATGCCAATTGCATACTGGGACTTCTCCCAGGATTCCAAAATGTGACTGATGAGTAAAGCATGATTTTTTCATATATTTTACTCAATGCTGGTAGCACAGATATAGGTATGTAATTAGAGGGATTACTATTACTACCCGATTTAAATTTCATATCTACTGCAGTCGGAGCTGCTTGTTGTACTCATTTACTGGAGAAGTGCTCACAGTTCCGCTAACCTATGCCGAGCATAAGACCTTGCTATGATCGTGTAAAAGTGGAAGGTGTGTGTGACAGGTGCTATGCTTGGGGCTGGCGGGAAACGTGCTGCGCTTCCTGTACATCGCGTGGCTGAGCGACCCCTGGTGGGTGCTGCCCTTCGAGTTCGTGCAGGGCGTGACGCACGCCGCGGTGTGGGCTGCGTGTTGCTCTTACATCGCGCACGGGGCCCCGCCGCGCCTGCGCTCGTCGGCGCAGGGCGTGCTGCAGGGGCTGCACCACGGGCTGGGCCGCGGCTGCGGCGCCGTACTGGGTGGCATCGCCGTCGCCAAGTGGGGCACGACGCGCACGTTCGCGGGCTACGGGCTGCTGTGCACCGTGGTGCTGGCTGTCTTCGCGTTCATCAACTTCCGCGGTGAGCCGGACGCATCGGCTGGCGTCGTGGACGACGAAGCACGCGCTGTGGCCGAGGCGGGCGTGCTAGCGCCGCACGGCGTGCCCTCCAACCCGCTACCGCGCGCGCTCTCCTCCACGCGCCTCGCCGACCTGGCCCACCACGACTCCTATGGTGCCACACAGGTACGCCCTCGTGTCGAAAGGACTCCGCGCACGCTCGTTGCACACGCCTCATCTCACCTCACTTGTGTTTCGCAGGGCTACAGCGGCGCGGAGTCGCTGAGCGTGCCGGGGCAGACGCCGGCGCCGCGGCCCTCCAACCCATTCCTGGCGGAGACGGCGCCCGCCGCTCCCGCCTACAGATAAGCGACCTCGGACACAACGACACGACCCACTCTCCGGCTCACGGGCTCTCCACTGTCCTATGTACAAAATATTTCAAGAGTAGGCGTCAAATTTCAGTATTCGTTATGCAGTAATACTCATTAATTATCCGTTAATATTCGAGTAACTTCGTCGGGTTTACGACGTCGCAGTACGTAATCGAGTTATATTACATAATATGATATAATCGACTGTATGTGTATGTCAGTATATGGAGATATTAACAGATTAGTAGATCTATGTCGAGTACGAGAGCGTCTGCGGAACTTGAACGACTGTATAGCGATAATCGTTGCTTTTGTTACTTCATCAGTGTTACTCGATAAATGCCTTAGCATAATATTATGTCTCGTGACTCTAGACATCGTATAGCGCTACGCTACTACGCATACCGCTTGTCGCGTTTGCGGCGCGGTCGCACGGCGGCTCGCGGCGAGTTGTCGCACGGCGTTCAGAGCTGTACCAACGACATCGGCGGTGTTGACTGTTGCTATAAACTAGATAAGTCAGAGTGTATAAAATTATAAGTATTTTGTTCACATATTATGTGTAACTATATGGTGGACGTGGAACGCGATGTCATATCATGGTGTGATGTAGTGAACAAGAGGTAGAGCGGGGCGGACGCGCCCTCACTTCTAATGTATTATTTTGTTGATAATGTAATAGATAGATATTCTTATTACGATAGCTATATGTATACATAACGTTTGTTGTAAAGATGTATCGTGGGGATCGGCCCGCGCCTGCACCAGTTATATATTTTTGCACAGTCTCTAGCGGGAGCTCACGCGTCACGGTGGCGGCGCGCGAATATTAAACAATGGCGCGAGTGCAAGCGGCGAGTCGCTCACGCGCGAGTGAGCGCTGCGCCGCTCTGGGGTAAGTATCAGTTATATTTGCGCAAGTGCGCGAAGCACGTTTCTCGAGTGAGTGTTACACTCGCACGAGTGCGCGCCACCGCGCCACCGCCGCGCCGCCTACACGGTGCTGACATTTTCAATTTCATGTGTATAATGAATAAATAAATGTTGAACTATTCATTAAATGTGTATTCTCTTTTATTGGTGTTTACATACATAGGCTGTAGTTTAAATATTCCCATTAAAATGAAATCACCCAGCTCTGTTACTTTGTAGTCTACATATCACTAACCAGCGGAGTAATTGCGTAACACACTTACCTACAGTAGCAATTACATTGATTTTGACAGTTTAATAACATTCATTGTGTTATTTACGATGTTGAACAGGCAAAATGTTTCGAACATAGGAAGGTACCTTCCTATGTTCGAACATAAAGCAATGGATTAGCAATATCCTTTAAAATCATTCAGACTGTGATTGAAAGTGTGTTACCAATTACGGTGCAGCCCTAGTACTACACATCGCTACGTTTGAAGTGGAGTCACTTATTAGCACGTTGTCGACCTAGTAACCTATTAGGGTGCAGCCCTAGTACTACGCACCGCTACGTTTGACGTGGTGGCACTTGTTAGAACGTTGTCGACCTACTTACCAATTAGGGTGCAGCCCTAGTACTACGCACCGCTACGTTTGACGTGGTGGCACTTGTTAGAACGTTGTCGACCTACTTACCAATTAGGGTGCAGCCCTAGTACTACGCACCGCTACGTTTAGATGTGGAGTCACTTGTTAAAACGTTGTCGACCTACTTACCAACCTTATAGAAATGTTGAATTGTATCATGTGCCCGTACCTACATAAGTTATCCAGCAGGCCTTACATAACACACGCAACAATTACTCGCTCGCGCGTGAGTAATTTTGGTCTATTTCTGTCACTTTCTCGTTTTCTGACAGCGCTTCCATACAAAGTAGTCGACTCCTTCTGTCAAACTTTATGTTTTTTCGACAAACCCTAACATGGCACCTTGGCACCTGAATTGTCAAAAATCGAGATAACTAATCTCGATTTTTGCAACACGAGATAATCTTCGATTCTTCTGTCATTTAGATCGATCGATCCTCGATTTTGACGACGAGAACGACGAGAAGAGTAGACAAAAATATGATTTAAAAAAACTCCAAAAAAACATGGCAGCTTCATAATTGTACTTATTTTAGTCATAATTTTATTTTACAATTATATAATATTAAGAATGAAAATACTACTTAGTTTTAAACTACTATTTATATTGGAACGACGTGTTTTTTAAGGATTTTTTCGTTTTTTGTATGAAAAATAAGAAAAATTATTACCTACATGTTGAGTATTAAGGGTTTATGAGTTTCAATTAAAGGGTTGAAATTTTCATTATTTTTGCGATAGGACCCACCATTTTCGAGATATAAGCAAAAGAAAACAAAAAAAGTCGAAGTGTTGGTGTGAATTTTAGTTCACATGATAATTAATTTCCGCACTTTTTTAATCGCGATTAAATACTGTGAATCAAAATTTTAGGTGAAAAACATAAAATTCAGAATAGCCAAATTGCCATTTTCACTAAATTAATAACTCAGTGCCGTCAAATTAAAATATACTTAAGTTGTGACACTTTAGTCTATTTCAGAATGGGAAATCGTCGGTTGACAGGAATAATCAAAATTTTGGTAATTTTTTGTCTAGTTTAGAGGTATTTGTGACAAGAGAATCGGCACCATTTAATGAATGAAACGGAATCTCAAGCCGATGTTGCTATAAAAATAATTTGTTTTTAATAACTTGCAACATCGGTCTCTCGTCGCGAGATAAAGAAGTGTCAAAATGCCTTTTTCGAGTTTACTCGTCGTTTACGGTCATGTTAGGGATTAGAATGACGTCAGAATCGTAGACAAATTTCGTAAAACGAGAAAAAGTGCGGGCGCTTGTCATGTTAGCCCTGCGGGGCTAGACAAAGTGACAGTCTTCATTTAGGTATCTACCTACTTACTATATCGTTAATACAGCTAAAGGTGCTGCCACCTCCATACTGAAGGAGTAAAATAATCAGACAACCAAGCAGTTTTCTTACAATTTATATGTAAGTACCTAGATTCTTATTATATCTAATCGCAATGAAAGCTCCCTGTACACCGCTGGTCGTCCTACATACAAACATACTTGTATATTGACCGCAGGACGCAGGACGCAAGACGCAGGGCCCAGCAACAATAATACCTCCAGCTCCGGACAAATCAATTATATTTCAAATTCAATACATTTACGAATTTAGGTATCGTAAGAATAAGAATAATTCATTTAGCAAAAAATATTTAATTAATTTGCTTTATTTCAAGCTTTTTAGTTTTGTGGATATTTTTATTTGGAATTAAAACATTACTAGCTTTTATTTGATACCAATATTGTGGTAATTTATTTTTAAAAAAACCTACCCCTCCCTTTTTGTATTTGCAGATGCAATATATAAATATTATATAGCCTATGTCGAATTAAGACGAATCTAACGACACCTCATTATGTTGAAATTCATCAAGCCGTTTAGGCAACACAGCGTGGAAATAGATATACATACATACTCTCGAAAAACATTACCCTCCTTCGAAAAACATTACGTTCTTCTTTGTTCTCACATGTATTATTTCAACATGAATGATGTAGCCAATATTTTTGTACCAATAGTAAGATTTAAAAGAGTGTCCGTGGAGTTTCTTGCCCGTTCTTCTCCATAGGTACCTACTACGCTTTGGAATGGGCGACTAGCTTCATATTTCTGACTGACCGACCCCTTGACAATCCAAAAGTGCCTGTAAATGGTTTAATTGAAATAAATGCTTTAAGTTTTTTTTTTGTTTTTGTTTTTTTCTATGGCAGTCGGGTAAAAAGAAGTAATACAATGCATGTTAATTGTTACTCGTCCACAGTATACATCAAATTACTGAAATATGACGTAAATGGTTAATAGTTAAAGGTAGTTTAGATAACTAGTTGTTTTTTTTACACTGAACGGTTTTTGGTTTGTACGTGTGTAAAGACAACACATTGATTTGTTATTACATAATTAAGAATTGACCATCAAGTTATCCCTTGATCCGTTCGCGTACAGGTACAGTGCATAGAGAATAATGCCCATTTTCATTTACAGTAGGCGACACCTAAATGTATGCCTCAATAAAAGCGCACCGTTGGGTTTCCTCTTCTTGCGCTGAGCCGAGCATTGTACATAAAAGCGCATTCTTGGGTTTCCTCTACTTGCGCTGAGCCGAGCGTTGAACATAAAAGCGCACCGTTGGGTTTCCTCTACTTGCGCTGAGCCGAGCCATAGAAATTCATTAAAAAACTGCCGAATCGGAGGTGACATGACAGATGTCATCTCCGATTCGGCAGATAAAATAACAATGTACGGAAAAGGAAAATGAAGGTATGATATGTTGACAAAATCGGCCGCACGTCGAGCACGCCCACCACCTCCGGACTCTTCGCTCAGCTCCGCCTCGTCGCCGCCGGTACCCAGTCCCACTGTGAGCGCTGTAACAACACTAGCCGCGGCAGTTGCGTCGAGCTCGATCGACGAATATTAATTTCTCCCCGCCCACGACGCCAGCCACTGCTCGTCGACGGGGAGGATGCCGGCCGCCGGACGGCTTAGGACCTCGAGGCCCATATGATAGGGTCCCAACTTCCGGCGGAAGTGTGCAGCGCATGAGATGGCCACAATCCATCTACGAGAACGTCATATGCTCATACTATGGGGCTACAGAGGGGGGAACAACCTGACCGCGCACCGTGTTCGGATGCTCTCTGTTATTCAGGTGCTTGAGCCAGCTGTCAACGTTTCGGCACAACGACTGTCGGATCAGGTGCGGGTCAACCAGGGTGGTCATATGTTGGATGACACTGTACTTGATCGCATCGTGGCAGAGTGTTATAGTACTACCACAGGTCACTACAAGTCAAGCCGACGAGGGTATTGATGACAGGGCTACAAACGTAAATACCCAATGTAATGAGGAATTGAGGAGTGCTTTGGAGGGTGCGATTCGGGAATGTCATGTCGCCCGAACTTAGACCACGCTTACCTCGTTTGCCCATGCATACCAAAAATAAGGCACTGTTGGCGGCTCTGAACTCTAAATCGAATAAGTATCGGTGAGGTCTTCGCAGTTATGAAAATAGTTTGATAACTGCGAAGACCTCACCGATAGTCATTCGATTCTGTACCGTCGTGTAGCTCACGTCAAATTAATCTAGAGCTAAACGACCGAAACCAGCCGTACCAACTTGGCAGTGCAGATTTGAGCGCCGTATTGGTGGGGCCAGAGCGCTCATTGGCAAACTTATCTGCTTCAGGAAGGGCAATACTCGCACTAGAGTGAGGCGGACGTTCTCAGGGACTGATATCGGCCCTGAGGACTATGTGTCCCGTGTCACAGAGCGCATCGACTTCCTGAAGCAGAAAGTGTATGCATGGGCGAACCGTATTCGTAGGTATAAGCGGCGAGTAAAGCGATACACTCAGAGTCGCACCTTCCAGAGCGTTGAAAGGTGGGTCTATAGGGCTTGGGAGCGACCGGACCAAGGTGTTGTTGACACGCGCCTTCCGGATGATGATGCCATGTGTTCTTTCTGGCGGAGTATGGTCGGCGCCTGTCAGCCACACCGAAGGTGATTGGACTCGGGAAGTCGAGCTAGCCTGCGATCGAATACCAGAAATGGGAGCTATTACCATCTACCCCCAAGATGTAACTCGTGTCGCACGCTCGCTTGGCGGCTCAGTACCAGACTGCTTTGGAGTCTGGTTCGCTACCCCAGTTCCTAACGACAGGAGTTACCCACCTGCTCATGTATATTAATGACCTTCCTTACTAACTTATCAGAAATAATTCTATTCGCTGATGAAACTTCTCTTACTTTTTAAATAGATAGAAAAGATACGGATCAAATCATTTATTTCAAATAGGCCCTTATAAGGGACTTTTGAACGTCAAAAATTTACAAAAAAATAGAATTGATTCTAGTCGCCCCTTCCAAAAGGTAGTTTTCGTATGTAGAAGAATAGGCAAGAAACTCCACCGTTACTCTTTTAAAATGTTTTCACAATATCTTGTATACATCAATTATACAATTATATGTGAAGACGATGCACCTAGAATAAGATTACTATACCACGATAGGTAAAAATAATGAAAGATTAAGGAATGACAGATAAATTAATCATGTGATAGATGCATGGTGCTCACATATTTACAAACATTGTAAAATTATACGATATTCCTAACATTTTTACAAGTAATAGGTACTAATAAGTCAGTGTGTGAGTTCAAGTAATCATAGAATGTAAAATCAATAATTTAAAAAATATATATATATATTATACAATTAAATTAGCAACCAGTTAGATTTTGTCTAGATTCTAAAATGTCCTATGGAGCAGGACCAGCATGTTTCCAAGCATTTTTATCTTGGATATAATTCTCTAATTTGTAATAATGCTTTTTACAAAGTGTATTTTTCATATGAATTATTCTTTCATTTAATTCTAATATATCACAAGGTATTCTGTTGTAACATTTAACACAATACCCCATAAAAGATGTATGTACTTTAGATAGTCTGAAAAATGGTTGATTTATTTTATCTTTATGTCTAGTATTAAAATTAGGCACTGATTTAAAGAGGCAGTTGTAAATAGCGGTTTTGGTAAGTTAAAAATTATAAATGGCACGTTTAATAACTAGTTCAGCAGTTAAAACTAAGCAGTAAAGTAAACAAAAATTAGTAATAAAAAATAATGAAATGGATCAGTGAATATATAATTGAGCAGGAAAATAATTAAATGGGCGGTAAAAATTATTGAACGAGCGATTACGTGTGGCCGTGAATTTCAATGCACTAATTACCTACGACGCACTATTCGTTAATGACGATCGCAGGTAATGGAATCTCTGTATACTATCTAAATCCTCACGATCATGGATCATACTACAGTAAGAATTCTTAAACTCCAACCAGTGATCGTACGAGCCGTCAAAGGTAGGTATTTTTATGTCCGGTAACTTTACACTTTATTTTATTTTTATTGATTAAACTATGACTATTTTCAGGTACCTCTTTATGCAGCAAGAGTTTGGCGGAAGCTACAACCCTATAATATTGATCTTCAAAACGCTCTCTCTCTTCCAGTCGTTTTGGAAGATCGAGTTTGTCCGTACCTTCCTCAATTTTATCTTGTAACTCACGGTATACGTGTAGGTTTATTTCAATATTTTAGTTTAAGACTTCGCATATTTATATTTTTCTCTTCTTGTTCTCACACACTATTGTCTACATTTCTTTCTCATCTCTCCTATCGCAGGTCTGCTGGAAGAAATTTCTTAAGAAATAAGCAGTACCTTTGTACTCATAATTATGATTATGTCGTATCTGTATCTATTTTTCTGTGTGTACATAAATAATAAAATAAATAAATATCGTTTTCTAACAAACTCGAACTGTTTTCAACGCGTAACTTTAACTCTAGTAATCACTTAACGGACAAGTACATTTTTTTATATAATTTTACAGCATAGTACCGACCTTTTATCCCTGCTCTTTTCTTTATTCAATCCGACATCTCAGACTCACTTATTTTAGGGAAAAATAAGAACAAGAGTTGTACACTGTAATTCTTTTGTGTTGTACGGATGCCACCGGTGTACCACGTGCCGTGACCTGCGAGTTTACGACTTACGGCTGTCGGCCTTCCACTCACCGGCTAGGTACCGCCACTCAACAACTGAAATTATAGCACGAAATTAACACAAACCGATTGATAGGATGGGGAATTAGGTAGGAAGTTCAGACCTGCCACTCCTCTAGATCAAGAAGTTTTCAACGCCGAGTGAATTTTCTTCATGAACTCGTAAATTTATGCGACGAATGTTTGAAGATTCTTGAATCCACTACAGACAGAACTGGAACTCTTCTTGATTTGGCTCGGATGGACCAATACGTTGGGGCGCCTTGTTAAGCACTGCGACTTACATGAAGCACGAACTAAGATGGCTGTTAGGCGTCCTTTTTGGTTTTTATTGAAACTCGTATATTTATGCGACGAGTGTGTGTGAGGTGGGGGAAAATGAATAACGGCTTTGACCAGTACTGCAATTATAAAAAATACGAGACACTAATTTCTAGTAAGTAAACCAGTTCCACCGTTCTTTCCTTCCACCATGACAATTAAAATTGTTCGCACGCACTTCACTTCACTGTGAACGTTTGCCGGCGGTACCGTTCGCCGAGGGGGGCGCCACCATCAGCGCTGCATTCCGGCCGGTTCAATGCAGGACGGCATTGGCAGATTAATAAACACTAATCCCATAGTGCTCCAGTTTCAGCAGAAGTGTCTCACTATCTACGCAATCGAACGCCTTCGAGAGGTCCAAAAGAGTCCAATGGCATCTTGTGCTTCTTCCCAGGAGTTAAAAATTATCTTTATTAGTGTTGAGCACAGCACACGAAACGTAATCTTAACCTAGAACATGCGTGCTGTGCGGGGGTGTGTTAGACTCTGATAGGCGGGGGTTATCTTGTTCTCCCTGCAGGATGCGAATTAAACCAGACAAAATACGATTTAACACTTATATTTGATCAAAGTACACGTACAAATAATTCGCTGGTTACACAAATACACAATAAAAGGACTTACGCAGCACTATTTTAACATAAAAGACTGATTATACTGACGTACACGCGACTCTACTAGGGCTCCGCAGGCCGAGCGTTATTTACGTGGTCGCGACGTGTTGCTTGCTCGGTGGTTTTCAATGACTAACTTTTTTTTTTTTTTTGGGCATTTCGCAGTTGACCTCAGAAGAGGGTCGTAGCTGCTTAACCGGACTTTCCTGTGGCTGCCTTAAGCTTCTACACTCAAAGCCTCCAGCCAGGGGCGATAACTGTTCTAATTATAAACTAGGCAAGCGCTCGCTAAGGGCACCCCCTGTGGGGTACGAACCTCGGCTTAGGGCGTCGCTGGGGGGAGGACAGCAAGATGGGACAGGCTGGATCAAAGATATATTATTATTATTAGTCGGGGAGTTTAAAGCTACTGGCTCAGCATCGACGCGGGCTGGCGCATCGTCGAGCAAGGGTCGGGGGGGAGTATTATTTACTCGGGAGGGTCACGATCGCGGAGGACCTCGGCGGCGAGGTCGGAATGCGGGTCGTCGTTTGTGCTTGTATACTGTACTGGTGGCCCTACTGCTCACCTGACTGTTATGGGGTCATCAGGGTCGGTCAGAACATGCCTCAAGCAGCGGATCTTACTAATTCTAGAAATGACATATCTGGCTGCCTCGACAACCAGAGGGTTGCGATGTTTGGCGGCTGTATCGAAGAAACGCTTTGAATTGCGTTTAAGAAATTGGGCTATAGTGGGGATTTTGAGGTCGAGATGGAGGATCTCGTTCCTGACAAACCAGGGGGAACCCGTTGCCATTCGAAGGAAACGGTTTTGGAGGGTCTGCATCTTGTGGAGATGATAGGGTTTGGCTTGTGCCCAGGCGGCGCACGCATAGGTCATTATTGGTCGAATGCACGCCAAGTAGGTACACAATTTGCACCTGAGTGACAATTTGCTACGTACATGCAGAACGGAGTGGAGTCTACCGAGAGCGAAAGCGGCTCGCGAGCGGGCCTGCTTTATGTGCTCTGAAAATGACAGTTTCTCGTCTAGGACCACACCTAGATATTTGGCTCGCTTCTCCCAAGGGATCGGCTTGTCAAACATGATTAGTCGTGGGATATGGGTTTTGAGTTTGAGTCTCGGTTTCTTGAAGAGAACCGCTTGACTCTTATAGGGATTGACTTCGATTCTCCACTTTCTGAACCACGCGCCGAGCTGGTTGACTGCGGTTTGGAGAGTGTGAGCTATCGCGTCAGGGCTTCTGCCCGTATAGTAAATGGCCGTGTCGTCTGCGAACAGAGCAAACTGCGCCTTTTTACTTTTGGGGATATCGCTGGTGAACAGCGTGAAAATGAGGGGAGAGAGCACGGAGCCCTGAGGGACTCCCGCGTGTATGGGGCGGGGGGAGGAGAGCGCTCCTTCGATGCGAAAGCGGAAGGTGCGGTTCGACCAAAAGTCCCGTAAGATGAGCACGAGACGATCTGGCACACCGAGTTTGTAGAGCTTATATAATAAGCCGTTGTGCCAGACTTTGTCGAACGCTTTCGCTATGTCGAAGAAGATAGCACCCGTCATCGAGCCGCGTTGGAAACCAGCACTTATATCCTCGATGATGCGGTGGACCTGATGCACGCTAGAGTGCTGAGTTCGAAAGCCGAACTGCTCATAGGGAATAAGTCCCTTGGTCACGGCATAGTCTCTGAGACGCTTATAAATAAGTCTCTCATAGACTTTGCCGAGTACCTTGAGCAAGCTAATGGGGCGATAGCCGGGATTCCTCGGATTTGGGCTTACCGGGCTTTGGGATACCTATGACGGTGGCTTCTTACCACGTTCGCGGGAAGATGTTGTTGCTTAGGGCACCATTGAAGATGGTGGCCAATAGCAGTATCAGGTGGGCAGGGACAAGTTGGATCACCCTATTGGTGAGTCCATCTGAACCGGGGGCTTTTCGAGCTTTAAAACCTTTTATGATATCGTGCACTTCGTCAGGGGCACGACGGGAGGGGGGTGACGGGAGGTAGAGGATTTTCAGGGTCTTCTACGGGAGGGAGAGAGGCTCTACGTTCGACTTCCGCGTCTACCTCTGCGAGGTGAGCTTGGTCTACTGGTAGAGTGCTAGGTTTTTTTTTTTTTTTTTTTTTTTTTCCTTTGATAAAGTATCGTAGCTGATGATACTTTATTCACATTACAATCTAGCCAAGCTAGCTAATAAGTAAATTAAATATAACTTAAACTACTAAGTAACTATAAAATTAAGAAATCGTCCAATAACGTCTTTCTTTTTCACTTTATGTTAAGGGGAACACTTCATTCACGTGTTCTATAAAACAATCAGCACTTGCACTGCAGTTTTTAAATTCACTCACACTGCACTAAAGTAACTCAAAAGGTTTTACCCTTTTTAGTCTTCGCACTAATTCAGTGATGTCAAGGAGTTGGATCGCCTCGACATTCACATGATGATGAAGTCTGTGTTCATGAGCTTCTGCATATTTTTTTATAACTATGTTTACGACATCCATATCGAGGTCCTGGTGAAGGTCGCTGTTTCTAATGTACCAGGGCGCGTTGACTATATCCCTTAGTACTTTGTTTTGAAAACGTTGTATGATTTGACGATTGCTCTGGCTGGTGCAGCCCCACAGCTGTATACCGTAAGTCCATACAGGTTTTAAAACTTGTTTGTATAACAACAATTTATTGGGTATTGACAATGGCGACTGTCTACCAAGTAGCCAATACATTTTTTTGTATCGAATATGAGAGTGCTAGGTGAGCACTGAGCTTCTAGACTGTCGGCTAGGCACTCAGCCTTGTCGTCGTCATCGAATGCGATGGTCTTATCGGGGCGTATTAGAGGGAGCATGGACGTGACTTTCTGAGACTTGAGTTTCCTCTGAAGTTCCCAGAAGGCCAGGTGGGTCGGCTCTAGCTCACTTAGCATCTTATCCCAGCCCGCGTTGCGCAGCTCCGTTACACGTTTCCTTAAGTTCTCTGTAAGTAGCGCATATGGGCTTTGTTCGCGTCGCAGGGAAAGCTGCTGTAGGCACGAGTAGCCGCGTTCTTCTCAGTTTTTTTAATTCTATAGCGGGTTATATTTATAGGTTTACCACTACAGCTGCGGTAGTGTGCATACTCCACACCGCTAACGATTTGAACATCCAATCGGCGTGGACCCAAACGTGGCCACGCCTCTATTTCATGGTTATGACTAGCGTGCAGGTCGCAACCTGTCAAGATTTTGCGGACTAACAGAGACTTGTTGGTTTGTTTACATCAAATTTCGTAATTGCTGCGATTGCCGAAGACGCAGGCTATGACTAATATTACACAATCATTACTTTCTTACGCTACTTTATTGACTAAAGGTAAGCAGAGCTAGAGTAATGGTGCTTCACCTACAGTTAGGGTGACACCGGCGTCAGTGGCACGCCTTTTGGTGAAACCGTACTGCTGATCATGAAAAATGGATTTTTTATTAAAGTGACTTAACATTTTATTGAGTATCAACTTTTCAAACACCTTACTGAGAACTAGCAGAATTGAGGCCTATAATTGTTGGGTTTCTTACTATCACCGGATTTGAACTAAGGAACTACTTTACTGTGTCTCATGAGATCCGGAAATCATTATGTATGTTCGAAAAAATTTACATCTTTTTAGTAAAATAAGTGATAGGCATAATTTTAACACAAGAAATAGGAACAAATTAGATCAACCACGTTTCAGGTTGTCTAAAGTACACACTTCTTTTATGGGGTACTGTGTAAAATGTTATAATAAAATACCACTCGATATTCTTCAACTAAATGAGAAGAAATTTAAAACTTGCATTAAACGCACACTATGTAGACAAGCATATTATAAGTTGGATGATTATATCATAGATAAAAATGCTTGGCTTAATGCTGGTCCTGCTCCACAGCCACTTGGGCTCACTAGTTAACATGTTTATTTTTGGAAGAGTTGCTTCCCCTTTTTTATTTTTTCTGACTTTACGAACTTAATGTTTACTTTTTATTTTTACTTAACCAAGGTTTAATTGTTGAATATGTACTCCAAAAGTTAATAATATTTTTTTTTTCTTTTTGGTAGTAAAATTCTTTTAATTTCACAAATTCATTGCAAACTATAGTTTTGTATAATTTAGAAGCATTTTTATTTTTCAATATTTGTAAATGTGAGTACCATGGAGCCGTTTACTATGTTGTTTTGTTGTATGTTGACTTGAAAGAGCATGGCAGTTGAGAGTATGTCATGCTCACTTGTCAAATGTCTCGCTGATGGTGGCGAGTGTGTTGGATCATTCGGTTCCCTACAAAACGGTTGAGCTGGATGGTGCTGATCCACGCGTCATGTTCGTGAACGGGCGCCGTCGGTTGAGACTGGTCATCTCTTATCTGCCATTGCTTATTTTTAATCTTATATTTTTAATCGTTTTTGATTATTATTTTATTTTACATTGTTCTCACATATAGAAGCAACAAAAGTATTGTACCCAGGATTTTGTAATTTCTATATTTAAAAGAGTGTCCTTGGAGTTTCTTGCCCGTTCTTCTCCATAGAGATCTACGTTTTGGAATGGGCAACTAGCTTCAACTTTCTGACTAACTGACCGACTCTTTGACAATTCAAAAGTGCCTGTAAATGGTTTAATTGAAATAAATGCTTTGAGTTTGAGTTTGAAATCCTTGGTCCGTCCCACTGTCGCTTGGCGTGTGCGCCGCCAAAAAGGCCCGCGCGCCGCGGCGGTGCCGATTTTACAGATCAATAAACTAATGGTATCAAGGGTGGTTTATTTTGTGCCAAATTTTACGCTATTTCGTTTGTTTAAAAAAAATAGTTTTTTATTTTTAGGTAAATTGTTTATTTTATTATTTTACCAGACTGATAACAACTTGTAATTACCGCTATACTATTTAATGATAATATAAACCCTGAAATTGACTATTTGGGGACTAAAATAGAGTCAGCAACTATGACTAGATTCCTTGGTGTTATTATAGACAACTTGTCCTGGAAACCGCAGACGGACGATATTAAATAAGTTAATAAAGTTAATAAATTTGCATATGCCCTCTATAAACTGGCTAAAATTGTAAGCTTAGAATCACTTTTAATGGCTTACTATGGCTATGTTGCATCCACACTAAGATATGGCATAATATATTGGGGCAATTCAGTAAATAAAGAGTATTCTTTCAGAGCCCAAAAAAAATGCATCAGAGCTATGTGTGGTTTACAATATTTTGTAAAAAAAAAAATTGATTTAAAAGAGTGTCCGTGGAGTTTCTTGCCCGTTCTTCTCCATAGGTACCTACTACGCTTTGGAATGGGCAACTAGCTTCATATTTCTGACTGACCGACTTCTTGACAATTCAAAAGTGCCTGTAAATACTTAATTGAAATAAATGCTTTGAGTTTGAGTTTGAGTTGACAAAGTACTGACAGCTGTCAACCTCTATTTAAAAGACTCAAAATCTTAACCTTGCCTCCTCTGTATATTTATGAAGTAAATGTATTTGTTAAAACAAACATCACCCTATATAAAATAGCTTTTAAAAGCCATTATAGGAAACTAGGTGATAAAAATAAATTAGAGCTTAAAGTACCACATGCGGGTACGGCTTTAATGAGGAAAAGCTTTTTTTGTATGGCCCAAAGAATATTTAATAAGTTACCTTGCTAAATAAAAAGTCTAAATCTAGTAAATTTCAAGCGTAAATTACGTACTATATTAATACAGAAATGTTACTATTCTCTCAGTGAATATTTTGATGATAGCTCTTTGACTGTATAATAATATTTGTTTCGTAACATGCGTATGACTATTTATGCATGTCGACTCTAATAGTAATTCTGTGGATACTACTGAATTATTATAAATTAAGATACTTAATTGGCAAACGCCTCCCATAAATGTATATTTGTACGCCAAATGGTAAAACACAGATAAGTAATCTATAATTATAACAATTGTAACATCTTGCACACTGTTGGAACCTATGTTTTACAAATAAAGACTATTGATTGATTGGCGTACTAGTGTGCGTGTGTGTTGTCCACTATATATTAAGTAATACCTATAATGAATTATGTATAAGAGCAGCAAGGTTTCATTTGTATAAAAATAGAGTTTTAAATAAAATATAAACCCCGCCGTAGATATGTATTGCCTCAGATTATTAACTGTTTTATAATCATGAAAGGTTGCAGTAAACTGACTAGCAATTTCGCAATTTATTTATAAATCTATATTATAGCTTTAACTATGCCTAATTACTTCATGATAACTAAAACTAGTAGGTACTTAAAGTTAAAAGATAAACTGTATAAACAAAAGTTCGAGTTGAAATCAGTCCACAAAGTATTGGTTGTCGAGCGCAGCGGGAAGGAGGGTGCTGCGTGACGTCACGGGCGTGGTGGGCCCAAGATGACGATGCGGCCGTTCCGAAAGGCGGTGCGCGGCATCTTCTGGTAGTCGTAACTCGAAGCACTGCGGAAACACTCAATAGCTTTCGATCTCTTTCCTTCTCACATCTTTCTCCCTATAATAAATCTTGACAACGTAGGTAACACAAGAGGCGACGACGTGGCCCACCCGCCGGCCACGCCAGAAAGCCCATCCACTGCAAATACACAAGTTACGAGCCGTCTGGCCATATCATCATTATACGATACAACAAGTACGGAAGCTTGAAAACTATGCGTAACATTTTGAGAATTGACTCCTACTCCGTAAAGGTTGTTCACTGGCAGGCTGGGAATCGAACCCACGACGTTTATGATCAGCAGTCGCGCGTGGTAACGCTCGCGGTACACACACACGTCGTCAACATTTCATTGACAAAATCTCGGCAATACTTATGTTACCCCCACATAATATTGTATTCAAAGTGTACTGAACTATACACGTTCGCCTAGGTTCGCCAGGTTGGACGGCAGGCATTCCAGACGATGGCTATGCAGCAATTACCCAAGTTCGGATCGTTAGAAGAAATATGTGAGAACACAGAACACAGCACAGTATCAAGCCAGAATGTTACCTGTTGTAGGAGGGTGGTCTCGGTTGCAGCGGCATCTCGGAGTCGGAGCCGGCGAGTGAAGCGGCGCGGGCGCGAGGCGCGCGCACGGCCAGCAGTGCTGCCAGCACCGCCGTCAGCTGCAGCAGCGCCAGCAGTGCCAGCAGCCCCAGCGCGGCGTACGCGTTGCGCGGCGCGTCCTCCTGCGCCTCCTGCACACGCACACAAGTCGTGCACTATCCGTCAAAAAACTGCCAAATGTACTGGAATTGCTGGTTGAAGCTACACCGGTGACCTTGTCCTGTCTTCTTTTAGCACAGAGCACGGCGATGCTGCCGGCGGTGCGGCGCAACGCGCGACTATTCCGTGCTCTAGGACATAGGGCGTGAAGAAAATAAATAATTTTTAGATTGGCCTCAAATTAGCAACGCGAAATCCAATAAGTATAAAGTAATTCTAACAGTGACCTCTTTGTGGCATCAAATAATAAATAACTATTTAGTGGTACTGAGTACTTGAAAATAGCAGTCATTACTTGCCGCACAACCCAGGAACCAAAAAACCCAAAAAAAACAGGGCGGCTGACGCCACAGAGTGCAGCAGTAGTGCAAAGAGTGTCTCCTAACGTAATCTATGTATAACAAGCCGACGATGGCTCGCCCGGCATCGCATTTTCAGATAACGATGATTTTAGAAGTTAACTGGTAACTGCCGCCTATGGACAAACGGAGGCATCGCAGATGCGTAGCCATCCCAGAGGTCAGACTCAGAACAGAAATGACAAATATGCCTATGATTCCACCGGCATCGGCAGTCCGGCACTTATATCCAACCGGAACACAGGGACGCTGTTCGCCGGTAGTTTAGGTGTGGCAACCTTTATGAGCTCCTCGATGTGGTGCGGCAGTGGGTGCCAGCGCCCCAGGTACTTCAGCACGGGCCGCAGGTGCTCGCTGAGCGCCAGTGCCTCCCCCAGCTGCGCCGCCGCCGCCGAGCGCGACCACGCCAGCGCCTGCGCCACCAGCCACCCGCCGAACACCAGCTCACCCACCATCAGCAGTGTCACTAGCGCCGCGTACTGGAAAAATACTTACTTTCAAATTTTCTTGTAACTTAATAACAGAACCCGTAATAATTATACCGCAGTAAGTAGCAAGCAGTAATCTAGTTGCTACAACAATTTGACAGATATTGCACAAATACAAGCTCCGAGCTGCTATTGAGATACTCCTGATGGCGAACCTAATAATACTACCCAATCTGGAAATCAAACCCAGGACAGCTTGCCACCACTAGACTTTTTTTTTTTTTATCGAATTTGAAAATCGTCATGGATATCCTCCACCCTGGGGCGGGCGAAGGGGTCCGTCAGACTCCTACTGACTGAAAACCACCCCAGGAATCATGAGATCTTATGCGCTTTCTATGATCCCCGACTAGTGCCGGCACGCTTTGCGGGCCACTTCATGCCCGCTGGGGGGGGTGAAAGTCAAAGTCAAATCAATAATTTCAAATAGGCCCTTATAAGGCACTTTTGAATGTCAAAATTTACAAAAAAAATAAAAAATATTCTAGTCGCCCCTTCCAAAAGGTATTTTTCGCATGGAGAAGAATGCGCAAATACTCCACCGTTTGGTGCGGTGTGAGACTCCCCCCGCGACGTCAAATAGGGGCGCATGTGGAAGACTACACGCCGCCACCTCAGGTCCTGCTGTTTGGGAGGCGGATAAAATATTTGATGATACAAATGATTACAGTCTTAAAGAAGTATGGGATATAGTGAAAAATAGTATGGTGCAAGTAGGCACAAAAGTATGTGTTCTGGCGAAGAGGATAGATGGTAGTAGAACGAATGATTCTTGGTGGGTGGAGTAAATGAGGTTGTGAAGAAGAAGAAAGAGGCCTGGCTTCATGTGTTAGCCCAAAATAGTTTGAATGAGGCAACGAATGTGAGAGATGAATTGGAAAAAGTGAAGAAGGAATACTCTGAAATGGAAACAAAATTGAAAGAAATAATAAAAATTAAGAAAGATGAAAAGGAAGAAACTTATAACAGGAAGTTCTCTGATAACTTCAGGGCCAATCCTAAGTAGCACATTAGCGATGAATTAGGTCATAAACAAGCTAAATGACAGTCTACAGCTTTTATGCAGATGTATTAAATATAGGACCAGTAGTCTTTAGACTGTATTAAGAAAAGATTATACACTGTTAAACAGCATAGCTGACTAATGACTTTATCATCATCATTTCAGCCAAAAGACGTCCACTGCTGGATATAGGGCTCCCCCCAAGCACCTTCACTTTGACCGATTCTGTACCTCCCGCATCCAGCGAATTCCTGCGGCCTTTAAAAGAGAGTTCTCACCTCTATTGCCCTTTGGGTGACTTTTAGCCTTCTGATAAGGCCCATTGTGAGCGACCACGTTTCAGTGGGACGAGAAGATATTGCGTAGCATCCCGAACGCTCCAACGTATGGTGAACAGGTGACCTCTTTCTTGTTGGACCTACCTAGCTGGACAGTTTGTCCTAGGTAAACATACTCGTCCACAACTTCGAACGTAGCGTCTCCGATCTTCATCAGAGTGGATGTTACATGGGCATTTGACATGACCTTTGTCTTGTCCATGTTCATTCTTTCGGAGGCTCTACTGAGGTCATCTCAGTACAATACTGAGATTAATTTAAATGAATTTAATAATTTTTATTAACAATAAAGTTGGTAAAACTCATCTATCCTAAACAAAAACACAATGTACAGAGTTTGGAGCATTTTAAAGATAGAGTTAATTTAGCAGCAAGACTAAATTCTCTCATTTATCCTTTCATTTCTAGCTTCCTTTTTTGTGTTTACCTGTCTAAGTCGTTCTCACCGTTCCTTTAATTCTACTTTCACTACTAGTTCCTGAAACCATGCCTGTGATGACCTGTTGACATTTGCTCAAAATTTGGAGCTTAAATTGAGAACGGCCATTCAAGATCTTGAGACTTCAAACAGTAAATGTCAACAGCGGTTACAAGAGATGGATGAAAGTGCGAAGGAAGTCGAGAAGGTCGTTTTCAAAAACACAGGCTTAAAACTGGAGCTAGTGGACCTTCATCAGCAATACCTGGATGTTGTTAATGAACGGGACAAACTGCGGGTGGTCACGAATGGTTTCAACAACTGCAGTAGCATATATGAAGAGGTTTTATTTAACGTTAGGGACCTAGACGAAGAATGAATTCATGCAAATGTACGAATCACAAATTTACAGAAACTAAAATAATGTACTCAGGGTAAGGAAAATAGTAATTTGTGTAATTAATTATTAAACACTACTTGCAACCCGCATTCCTAACCAAATAGACATTACTGAAGATTCTATAATGAAACATAGGTACTCGACGTTTTTAACTTTGTCTTATTTGTGTTTTTTCAAAAACTAATGTTGTTTTTTTTTTATTGGATGTTATAGAATGGCAGTAGACCATGGTCTGAACAACGTTTGTTCTAGCAAAACTGTGATTCAAATGTCACCGTGTATGTTTGTTTCTTTTATTTTGCTTATATCTCGAAAATGGTGTGTCCTATCGCAAAAATAATGAAAATTTCGACCCCCTTTATGAAACCCTTACTTAACACGTAGGTAATAAATTTTCTTATTTTCCATGCAAAACGTGAAAAATTCCATATAAAACACGTCGAGGCTGCGCGCCTCCGGCTCTAAAAAAATTCACGGGGTAGGGCAAACAAGTCGGAGTCGTGATTGTCAAATTCGATTTAGTTGCGTCAAAATAATTTTTACATTTAGAGACTTTTTATTGCAGAATAGCGTTAAGATTCTCATAGTCAAAAGTAAGGAATTTTAGTGATAGTTTAGTTAGTTAGTTCGATGTACAAGAGAAACGGCACCATTAACAACATTGAGTTTGACACTCAACACTTAGGCGCCATCTCTACGGGCGAGTAAATCGCGGCGATAGTCTCGCTGTGCTATCAAATACAATATAGTCCTCCAGACCGTATTTCGGCCACGGCGGCCAATCTCAACGGAGACTAGCCTTCGGCGCGGGAGATATTATAGTGCACATGTGTGTGCGCAGACACAGGTGCACTCTCTCATCCCTCACTCTCATAGTCCGATGGGACGGCAATCCGACACGACCGGAGAGAGATCAGGCGTAGGACCAAAGGCTTAACGAATTACAGTCTGAAATTCAGGTACTAAAAGCGTCACTACAGTCACTCTATACTAAGAAGTGAGGTCTGAAAAACAAATTCAGGAGCACATCCTTGCTGCAAATGAGTAAGTGGAAATGTGCAATTCAATAGATAAAGCGGACCCGCTGACTCCCAGCAGCCCTCAATCTTCATTGCAAAGGAAATCCAATCTTGGCACTCTCCAACCTGAGGCAATGGAGGACCTGCACCAGTTGGGAAGTGCTCAAGTATCTATTTCCAATAAAGACACACCAGATATTGAACAAGGTCCATTGCAAGTAGTTCAAACAGAAGCTAGTTCTGTCTCTTGTAGTAGGTAGTAAATTTTGTTACTGCTCCATTATGTTTTCTGATAGTTTTGGAAAAGGGTTAGGAAAATTATTAGCAACAACCTGAGTCATTCTTCACAAAACTATTGTATGCCTCAGAATTCCTACAAACAAATAATGTCTTCATTATCTAGGAAGGAATATGATCCTGATGCCATTATTACTGTTCTTGTAGGTAATATAGTTTTAATGTTTAAAAAAGATGATATTATAATATATAAAGATGATATTACTGATAGTGTCACCGATCTATTGAAGTTAAATTGTACGAAAATAATTGTTTGTACTTTTCCGCATTTTGAGCATTTGTCAAACGGGCAAATCAACTACATTCACATGTTAAATAATTACATTCATTTCTTAGTTAGTCACCATAGTGACAAGTTTATATTTTTTGATACCAACATTTTTGTTGATAAGCTATGTAAGGTCGACTAGGGATACTGTGTATCTGCCCATTAGTTTTAGACGTCAAATAGCTAGGCTATTAACTTTTAATATTAGGTCTTTACCTATGAAATTGCCGTTCTGCAGTACTGGCCATTTCAAATCAAAATAATTTTTGTTTGGCTAAGAATTCTAATTTCAAATTAATTTTATTTTAAAAACATGGATTTTGTTTTCCAAAAGTAGTCATTTGTTTATTGATTAGTGTTACATTTTCATCGCATTTCAATCTTTTTCGTCATCATGGATACGTTAAAAATTCGAGTAATTATGGAATATGAGTACCGTCGTGGCAGCAACGCGGCACAAGCGGCACGCAACATCAACGACGTTTACGGAGCTAACACTACAAACCAACGCACCACCTGTTATTGGTTTGCTCGCTTCCGTTCTGGAAATTTCGACCTGAAAAATGAACCTCGCGGTCGTCCGAAGACTTTGGTCGACAATGACGAATTAAAGGCGATTGTGGAAGCTGATGATACACAATCTACGGCTGAATTAGCAGCAGCTTTCGACGTTAGCGTCAAAACAATATTGGTCCATTTGCGTCAAATTGGCAAGGTAAAAAAGCTTGACAAATGGGTGCCCCACGAACTCAATGATCGCCAGCGCGAAGTACGTGTCGAGACGTGCCTTGCACTGCTCAACAGACACACAAATGAAGGAATTTTGAATCGATAATTGAATTGTCCTACCTGCGATGAAAAATGGATTCTGTTTGATAACCGCAAGCGCTCAGTAAGTTGGTTAGATCCTGGTTCAGCACCTAAACAATGCCCTAAACGAAAAATTACCCCTAGAGAAGTGATGGTCACTGTTTGGTGGTCTAGCGCCGGTGTGATTCATCACAGCTTCTTACCAAACGGGGTGAGCAATACTGCAGATGTGTACTGTGAAGAACTGAACACAATGATGGAGAAGCTGGCACATCTCCAACCAGCATTGGTCAATCGCTCGTCTCCGCTGCTCCTGCACGACAACGCGCGACCTCATACTGCACAGCAGACGGTCTCCAAGTTGCAAGAACTGGGGTTGGAAGCTCTCCGTCATCCGCCCTACTCACCAGACCTTGCGCCTACAGGCTACTACTTTTTCCAGAATTTGGATAACTTCTTGGCGGGAAAAAAATTCAATACCCGAGAGGCAGTACAAAATGCCTTTGAAGAATTTGTTGCCTCCCGTCCAGCTGATTTCTTTAAGAAGGGCATCAATAAACTGCCACTGCGTTGGCAAAGATGCATTGATTGCATGGGTGATACTTCGATTAATACAAATAAAAAATACATGAAAAAAATTCGTTTAAATTTTTTCATACAAAACGGCAATTTCATAGGTAAAGACCTATTATATCCCTTCTGATCACAGTGGTCACACCATAACTTTTGAGTTCAACATACCAATACAAAAGTGCAGATACAATACAGACCAATAACAGCTGTTAATTTAAATAAATTTTATAGCGCTTTAGTTTGTAAATTAAGTAATCAGGACCTTACAATGAACAATGTTAATATTTTGTATAAAGAATTATTTTCGTTAGTCCAAACCGAGTTCAATAATTCTTTTAAGAAGAACACTAAGACTATCAGTACTAAGTTTTTATTTATTGACTGGGCATTCAAAAGTCTCAGGGAAAGGAGGGATAGACTTTTCGAGCTGTATGGCCTTAAGCCTTATATTAACACGAAAACTTTTAGTAAGTATGTTGCCACTTACTCTTGAACGGCTTGTAAGGCAGCTAAAGCCTTATACATTAGCATCTTTAAATCAGCAGACAATAAAATACGACTACAGACGGTTTGGAAAATTATCAATAATTAAACGAACAGGAACAAAAAGCATAATTCTGATTACACCCTGATGGCGTCATGTGGTGGTCTCATTTGCAATAGCAAAGAAGTTGCTCAAGAATTTGTAAATTTCTTTACCAGTGACCTACTTAAAACTATTGAAACCTTAAATTCTTCGCCCTCGCTCTGTTTTGATTTAGTAAGGGCGAACGTTTCAGCATGCCCGATTAAATTGAACTTTAAGCATCCCATAACAGTAATAAAAGCTTTTAAGCAAATTAAGATAAAATTAACCGAAGATCTTTGGGGAATATCCACTAAAATCTGTACTTCCATAATTGAGACCATAGCTACTTAGCCTTAATATTTAATTTGTGTGTGAATAAATGAGTCTTCCCGGATTTAATGAAATACAGCACGGTAATACCACTTTTCAAATCCAACGATTACTGTCCTACTTATACACACCACCAGACACCAATAATTATACCCGTGTCCGTGTTGCCGGTTTTCAGCAAGGTGTTTGAAAAGGTAATGCTTAATCAAATGCTCAATCATTTTTACAGAAATAAAATTCCTCCACGATCTACATTATGGTTTCACCAAAAGACGTTGTACGACCGACGCCAGTGTAACCTTATTAAGACACATTTTTAACGCGTGGGAAGAGGCACAAGACTCAATAGGAATCTTTTGTGACCTCTCCAAGGCATTTGATTGCATCGATCACGAAACCTTACTCTTGAAACGTAAGCATTATGGACTTGAGAAACTTGCGCTCAATTTAATAAAATCTTATTTATAAATGATAGACAATAGCTAGTTCAAATAAACGATATCAATTTATTAGGTTTAAAAGTAATAATGGGTGTGCCACAAGGCTCAATATTGGGTCCATTCCTCTTTTTAGTGTATATTAACGATCTAATCCATTTATTAAAAAATCAACCACAGATACATAAACTTTTCTTTCCCAAATGTCAAAAGAAGTAATTGTGAGATAGTATTAAATCAAGAGAAACTAGACTTAAACTGTTTTCCTAGGGATCGCGCTCGACTCAAGACTACAATGGGGTCCTCATTTAACATCTCTTGCAGGACGGTTAAGTTAAGCAGCATATGCTGTCAGAAAAATCCGTCAATTTACTGATGTAGATACCGCGAGGCTAGTCTATTTCAGTTATTTTTATAGTATTGTGCAGTACAATTTTTTACTGTGGGGACGGGCTGCAAACATCGAGTCTATTTTCATTCTTCAGAAAAGAGCGATCAGAGCCATATATTATCTCCGCAGGCGCGACTCTCTAAAGGAACTGTTTAACGATATTGTTAAGAGCTGAGGTGGTAAAAAGAAACAACCAGTTCAAGGCACTAAACGGTACTCAGTTAATTTTAGAAAAAGCTTAGCTATTAATACAAATTCTTACAAATCTAATCTTGTATAAAACGCACACTATGCAGGCATATTATAAGTTAGGGGATTACATCTCTGATAATATCGCTGATCATATCGCTGATAAGATCGCTGAGTTGCTATTTTTATAAAGTGTGGAAGATGTACTGGTTTACTAAATTGTATTGTAATATGTCTGACTTATTTTATTATATTTTTATTAGAAAAGGAGTAAACTGGTAGAAATCATCACGGAACGAAAGAGCGAAAGCGTTCAGCGACACGACGCGCCGCGTAACCATGTAGACTGAGCCGCCACCGCACCGGCGCTTGATTTTGCCATTCTGCGAGCCCTACCGCAGCGCCGCCACCGTCGCGGATTGCAGAATGATATGGCAAAATCAAGTGAAGACGTCGCGGTAGCGGCGCGGCGAATGCGTCGTGTCCCTGAGCACTTATGGCCCTCCATACGACATTCTCTATGAGAAAGTGTGAATTTGAGCAAAATGAAGATCCAAGATGGCGGCTGCGAGCCGTGCTCCCCGGCTCCTCAACCCAGGTTCGCACGAGATGCTCATTGCATATTAATCCAAGACCATGCGTGATTTAGCTTCACATCAAGGATTATAATGAAGCACACTTCGTCCTGACTGATTACTTCTTATCAGCTAATGTTACTCATGCCCGTTACTGATATAAACACCAGCCCATTAAAATGGTATTATATTAATATTCATAGCTATATCGCTGAGTTGCTATTTTTAACAAACAAATATACCTAATTAAAATAAATCACCTTGTACAAGATACTCAGTGACTTACCTAAGCCCCATGTGAATTAATTATTCTGATACAAATTGATAAATGATATCTACTTTGTAAATTAAAACAATAAAGCAAAATTGTGTAATTTTACACTCGTACATTCAAATACTAGTACAAGATACAACCTGTGATACAATGGCTGATGACAAATGATTTATTGACCAAACCCCTACAAAGTATTATTCCATGCTCATATTTATTCATAAGGCATATGCCTTACTCCCAGATTACCCTTAACTGAGGGAACAAGAGACTGTAAAGTAGCGATGTTGATTGTAATGGTAACTTATTATTGCCATAGTATTAATTGCTCAAAACAATCTATTGTGGTACCTAACAGTAAATTGAGTAACGTTAATATTCCATAGCAAAAGGAACACATGTCGCTATATTGTAAAAATCTATTACAGTTTATATCATATTGCAAACATTAAGTAATAATTACTGGAATTATAAAATAAAACATTTATGGAAAAGGGTTAAAAAGGCATTTAATCAAATTAAGCAGGCACAACCATAAAACTTACATAATTTTTATTATTAGCACTCACACAGACATTTTATACAGATATTTAGTCATAATTTTGATCGGATTCATCGACCTCATCTGAGTTTTGCGGTTCTGGGTTCCCACAACTTGCAAGACATTTGTAAAAACCATGGTAATGTTTGGGTATAGCTTCGCTGGCGCACAACCCAAGTAAATCATCATAAAGAGGTTTAGGTATAGGAATAGGTCGATGGTAAACCTGTTTTAGGCTCTCGTCGACTACAGGTTCCACAGGATTTTTCGGTCGTCTTCCACGCTTTACTCTTACAGTACCCTGATCAGTGTATATTTGAATTGCAAGACGTGAGGTCTAAAGTGAGACACTTTTATTTTCATAATCTTCGGCCAAGAAATTTTTCTGCCTTGTGTATCTTTTAGCCAGTTTTTTCCAAAGATGAGACCTTTTTAAATAATAGAAATCACTTTGCTCCATTTCTTTTAAATTATATTTCTAACCTTTTACTTTTGCATTTAATATAACGCTGTAGACTTGGTCAGGAATATATTATAATACCTTATTCTTCATTGCGCATTCAATACAAGAATGCATTCTACGACGGTGACACTGAAAGTTCTTAGAAAATCTAAAACTGAACAAACTAGCAAGTTATTAGTTTTATTATATCTTTTCAAAATATGGTCCATTTACATTTATATAACAGACTAAATAAAATATTAAAATTTTACTCACTTCCTAGCATCACTCTAAAAAAAACTGTCACAAATTGGCTACTGGAACAAAATTATACAGACACAGAACGGCTTCTTCTTTCTGGAGATAAGTATTAGTAAACTGCTACTTTGTAACACATACACAATAAACACACTTCACACTCTTCACTAACACACCCCATCATCACATTCATGTTTACAATTGTATATTGGTTTCTCCGTAGTTCCCATTTTATTTTATTTTCAATTTATTTTTAGGTTTTAATTTAACTTGAATGTTAAGTTAGTCGAAAATATTAATTGCTTTTATTTTAATAATGTATCGCCTTAAATATGAAACAAGGGTAGGGACTGGTGCCCTTAATACAAGTTATCCCGATAACTTAGCAAGGGTACTAGTTGCGACAACTAAAGTCTACCTGTACTATATTTAAGTCTAACAACTATGTATAACAACTATGTACATCAATACATCGCTGTATCCGATGGAACCACTGAGAAAAGCACTTTGCCCACTCGTCCTTAGGGGTCTCTTCGACGGCATTTTGAAACGCAGCCACTGCTTCCTCGGCGTCCATAAAACGTTTTCCTCGAAGTTTTTCTTTTATTTTAGGAAATCAATAAAAATCGCAATGTGCGAGGTCGGGGCTATAGGTAGGGCGGCTGACCCAGTTATTTCACGTCCGACGTCGCCAAGTAGTCGATTGTTTGCTTGGCGGTGTGCGACGTGACGTTGTCGTGGTGAAAGAGGATCCTATTGCGAGGTCGTTTCTCCCGAACTGTTTCCAAGACAAGTAGCAAACAATTGTTAGTGTACCACTCTGCAGTAGCTGTTTTTCGATTCTCTAAAACAGTTGTCGAAATCTATCATAACTTTCTTGTTGACTTAAATGACATCGAAAGTCATAAAAAAAACATTGTACGTAAATTTTCTCGCATTAAATTCATTCTGACGTGACACAGACAATTTTCAATTTGCCGCCAAATCGTAAATAAATGACAAATGAATAAAATACATACACAATAATATTGGCAGTTCCATTTTCAAAATTTGAACTTATTTTTTCGTTTACAAGTGGCCAGTCCTAAAAACTTTCAGTGTCAATTCAATTCAATTTATTCAGGAACAATTCACATTGTGTTTGAAATCATAAATCAAAAAATTAAATAAAAATAACACATTCATAACATAATACAATCAATTATGGAAAATAACAAAATAAAAATTAAATAAAAATAAATTCAAAAAACATTTCAAATTAAACATTCAATACATTAACTAACATTACAGGCTACTACATACATGTCGCCCTCGTATCACCTCACTCTGGCTATGTCCAATCTCAAAGAAACTGTGTGTTATACTTTCTAATCAGTAAGTTTTTAAGGCGTAAAGATACATGGCAAAAATAAATTTATTTTTGTTCTGTCCGGCGGCGCAGCCATCAGAATAAAATGATATATGTTTAATACTTCTTTATGCTTCTTGTTGTATAAATTGCAATAAGCATCTTCCAATTTCGGTTGCCCCTCTTTTTGCAATAGAGAGGTGCCAGACATAGCAATACCCTGACTTATTAAGTGTATCAAAGACCGTGAAATTATAAATAGGGTATTTTCTTTTATAGTGGAAAATACCTACTTTGGATTGAGGCACACTGAGAACTTTTTCTAAATCGTACACTGCAGCTTTTTCCTCTCTTTTTATTTCACGCACTCTATTTTTACGTTCAAGGTGTGCTCTATAGTTTTCTTCCAAAGCAGATTTTTTTGTATCTTCAGCTTGTTCATATAAGGAACAAATCGCGCATAAATCCTTTTTAAGTTTAAAAAAAGAAAAGTTATACTCTGTGTAAAAAATTGTTTCATACTGCCGCTCTGTACTAGGTTTTCTGGTGAATAATTTTGATTTTTAAACCAGATTTGGTACAATCTATGCTATACATTTTTTTAATGTTAAGTTGCTCTGATAAATATTGTCGCCTAGAATCCTTCCTGGCATAATGGGGTTCTACAGCAGGAAATAGATTAATATGCTTCATCCTAATGGTTTCTTTTAGTAGTAAATTCAAATAGATTCCTGTTTTCGATATCACGGGGTATACAGCATTCAACATAACAATTCCAATTATTTTAAAAGACATTATATCAAATGACTAAATGACTAACTGAATAACTGAATAAGTTTGTAATTACAGCTTACTGCGAAAAGGAAATTTTTGAGGAGTCAGTATTAATCCATTGTGATGATATTCGTCACAAAAAAAAAATTACATTTAGAGTTACTATTCTTAGTACATTTAAATTCATTACAAAATGTCTAACTCGAAAAGTAATAGCACGAATCACGTGAAAAAAAATCACAGGGTGTAATCGCGCCTCTAGAACAATAATTCCTCATAAAAGCACTTCTATCGCAATAGTCGTTTATGATATTATTCGCTGGGGACAGCGAAGTTTGCAGCACACATGCAATAAGCAGTGTTAATGTCCATCATAGTACTTATGTTATGTATAAAACACTGTCAGTATCACGTACAGGTGGTCAGTTAAAGCCAGGCACTCTCACACATTAAGGTTGTGAGAGGCCTCAGAATCTAAGTACTTCCATGTTGGTTAGGACTGAGAGTGCTTCTGATGTATTTATTGATGTCATTGATGAGCGCCGCGGCCGTCTCGGGTTTCCACTAACGATGGACTTAATACGACTCTGGTATCATACACTTTCTATCACATAGCATAGTTAACGTTTTGTTATTTTAGTAAAGAGTATCATAAACTTATTTTAAATTAATATTTTGACATGAGAGAATTTTTCTTGCGATGTCAGAATGTGCGCGAAAAGAAAAGTGACATTTATCATGTGTTGCCAACGGCGGGGATAATTCTATTAACTAGTTCTTATTACCAGTGTTTCTCGGCTTAAAAGTGTGTTGGTAAAAAGATTTTATGCGGAAAAGTAATTGTTTCGTATGGTATTTGATTTTTGTTTGTTAGTTTAAGTTATTTATTTATTTTACTATTGTTATGTTGTAGCTATTTTGTAATTGCCTTTATTTTTGTTGTCTTTATTTTGTTTCAAATTTTTATCAGTGGAAACTTGTAAATGGCCTTCAAATTTATATAATTTAAGAATAATGTTTGTATTAGCTGTAAGTTTCCCGAATAATATAAAATAAAATAAAAATAAAAAAACGCAATGTTAGACGGTGTGATTAGGAATTCTACCCACTTTGTTAATAATTTATATTTCAGATCGCCGTGAAGTAAAATAACTTTTTTTTAAACCGCTATTTTTCGGCTCCTATTGGCTACTTCTACTAAGCTTTGATGTTTGAAAATATTTTTATACTGAAAAATTGATGTTAGGTACCTACTATTGATAAAACAAAGCATAATAACAAACTGACCACATAGAGCAACACGCTGCGGCTGCTCGTCCTGTTCGCGTGCAGCGCGGCCGCCGACACGTGCGGCAGCAGCAGCAGCGCAAAGCCGCCCGCCGCCAGCGCCGCCGCCGCCGCTCGATACTCCGCCGGGAACAGCTCGCGCAGCACCACGTACGTGCTGGGGTCCCACTTCAGCCGCGCCGCTGACGCCAGCGCCGCACCACCGTACAGCTGCCCACACATCACGTCACAACTTTGTCATCAACATCGACAGCACCCCCCACACCCTGCGCCAGGGAATGAAGGGCCTCCCGACACTCTGACATCAGACATAGCCAGAAATGTATCTTCTTAATAGGTTTCATATATTCATGAAACTCTACTATTTTACAGGTGAAGAAGCTCACTAAGAAATTATAATTATAAAAATTTTGTTAGGCGCAGTTCGAGTCCGTGCCGCAGAATTTCGTGAAAACGGGTGGTGAGATAGTATCAAATTCTTTAACAATATTAATTTAATCTTTACAACGAATTAAAAAAAAAAGTTTATTGAATTCCTAATGATGCAAGCTTTCATTGATTGTGATATTTTTCAGTTCTGAGCAGATTTCCGGTCGTTAAGAGACGACATCTTAAATTTGCATCAGATTTTCTTACGGTTTCTGATACTACCGTTGCTATTTTATTTCCTCGGCACTAGATTTTTTGGGCCCATTCTAGGCTGAGAATCAGCACTTTTCCAACGTCAAAGTTATATAAAACAGTTCCCCAAAACGCCCACCCTTCACCACTTCCTATTGCTATAGCTGGGAAGAAGAAGTGGCGCAACAAACTCCCCAGCAGCACAGCTGTCTGTTCAGTTAGAAAAAAAAATGATTCTATATAATAGTATGCAAAATAATTAACATTACGCAAAACAAAACATAATTTAAATTATAAATTAATAGCCATTATGTCAGCTAGCACACGTCAATATACCAATCAAAAATATCAAGAACTGTACGCAGGCAAAAAAAAAAAAGACTAAACGTAAACAATATCTAAATAAAAGCCTCCAATCATAGAGGGCGTGCCCGCTTACATATAACTATATAATAGCTGTAACTGGAAGTTAAAAATGATAAACTAGAACCATCGAGATAAAATAAATAAACAGTTAATTACTAAAGACAATAACAAAACCATGGTCAGCAAGACGACCAGTCACCACAAGCAGTACCCATACACGAGCATAACGCAAAGATCAGCCATTTCCCCCCTCGCCATATTTGAGGGAAGGAGGCAGCCCGACCCCCAACGCTACCGCAAGCAGTGACATCCAAGGGGGCATGACGAACTTGCTGCCGGTTGTTCAGGCAAAAAATAATATGCTCAATTGTCGATGTCGCTAGCTAACCACATATTGCAATACAACTCATAAAAAAACATTGTAATGAGTAGATTATGTCAACAATAAATTAAAATAAATTGACTTATAAAGTCAAATACTTAAAATAAACAATTATATAAACTCATATAACCCGTCATTAAGTACCTAAGCTAATTCTGGAGAAAGAACATAAACATTGTCTTGAGTTAATCACAGCGACCAACTATTCTTATCATTTAAGTGGTCGTTGATAGAATAGTATGCCTTTGAACCATTGATATATTAAAAAACCCCTTAGAACAAAGGTTGGATTTTACTTTAGTTTTAAACGCATTAAAAGGCAAATCTAGCAAAGAAGAGGGTAGCTTGTTGTAAAAGGTTATACCAAGCCCAACAAATGAGTTATGAACCTTATGAAGCCGGTGAAAGGGAGTACGTAGTTTGTCCTTATTTCTAGTGTTAACATTGTGAATATGTTATGATGATATAGAATTCCTTATGATGCAAGCTTTCCTTGAATAGGGATTTTTACATTTCTGAGCACATTTACGGCCGATATGAGTCTTAAATACTTTTGTTCTAGCGTGCAGTAGCCAGAATGCATTATACTTTTTTTAAGGGTGTATTATACATAACTGGCGAAATGTGGTAGTACTACACCTACACCTAACCCTTCGGGGAAATAAAGGCGTGATGCTATGTTATGTTGTTATCTAAGTCGTAATCAATAGTTAACTGAGCAAATCAACTGAGCAATAAGTTTAGTCGTCCACTGACATTGGGTTGGATATTTTCTCTTGAATTGCAACTTAGCCCTCTTGCTCTCTTCTAATTGTGCTGTGCCCGACAGGGTTCATTTGATCTTTTACTTTGTTATACCATCTATGTAATACATATGGAATGCAATAAAGATTATTGAGTATTATTGGATTAGGAGTAAAATAATTGTTTTAGCTGTATTATATTGATTTTTATGGAGATTTAGGTACAAGATAGCATTAGCACGCAAGTTAATTATAATTGCACTTTTAGAATGCTTTTTTTTTGTTCAGGACAAACTTTACTGGAGTTTGGTTAAAGTACCAATTCTTCCGGTCGTGCCACCGCTAGATCGCTTCGCGAGATGGATGTACAACTGTGCTGTGCTTTTAACAGAGGGTTCCCTTCGCTCGCCTGGTTCGTGAGACTGCTGGATTCGCTTGTTCCACTCGACAGAGGGACTTCGCTCGCTCGGCTAGTAAGTAGGCACGCAGGAGTCATTCTGCTTGATAATGAACTCGCTTCGCTCGCCGACTCGTAAGAGGCTTAGATACCCTTGTTCGGCTCGAGAGAAGGCTCGTAAGTAGGCTCGCAGCGGTTGCTCTGCTTAAGAATGGGCTCGCTTCACTCGCCGGCTCGTGAGTTGGTTCGCACCGGTCGCTCAGCTTCAGAATGGGCTCGCTTCGCTCGCAGGCTCGTGACGCGGTATGCACCGTTCGTTCGACTTGAGAATGAGCTCGCTTCGCTCGCCGGATTTGAGGTGGTTCGTATCGGTCGCTTTGCTTGAGAAAGGGTTCTTAAAGCGGTACCCTAGTGCCGCTTGTTGTAGAACAGTGTGTTCTACAACCATCTCTGGACGGTCTATTTGCAACATTTTATTTTTGTGGTTTATGATGCTGACGCAGCTCTCGGTTTCACTCGTTATTGGATTTGGTGGTCTTGTTATATTGCTAACGAGGCAAAAAAAAAAAATTAACGCAACGTTCTTCATTTGTTTTTTTTTTACAATACAATGTAGATTTACGAATTATATGAGTCGACATCTTAAACTTTTTGCTATTTACAACAGATTTTCTTACAGTTTCTGCTCGGCACTAGGCTCATTCCATTCCTAATGATGCAAGCTTTCTTCGATTGTGATATTTTTCAGTTCTGAGCATATTTACGGCCGTTATGAGACGATATATGAAATTATTTTACTATTGTTAACTTCATATGAGGAGCTCGTAGCTAAGTAATAACTGCCGCACGGATCGCTCCATCAGGTTGAGCTACGCTTGTCAGGGTTGGTCTGTGGATGGGTGACCATCTTTACATACCGAGACTCCTCCGTGCCTTGGAAAGCACGTTAAGCCGTTGATCCCGGCTGTCATTCGTGGATCTTTGACAGTCGTTACGAGTCGTCAGAAGGCGAAGCCCGAAAGTCTGACAACCAGTCGTACCAAGGGGTGTCGTATTACCCAGTTACTGGGTTGTGCAGGTCAAATACTATTTCGTACTTATTGTGCCTGACTTGCGACTGTGACGACAGCCGAAATCGAGATCGTAGCATACACCCTTTTCTTTTTACCAATAAAATCTTGGCCAAAGATTGCCGGAGACGATGCTTTTGTTTTTCGAAAATGCACAGCTAGAAAAACGGAAAGGAGCATAAATAAGTTATTTTACACTAACACGAGACTAACAAAAACGATAAGCAAACAAAATTATCGAAATAAATGACGCTTCTTTTATTTACAGTGTAGGTACCTATTTCATCTATTGTTATAGGTCCTTCACTTTTTTATAACATTTTCTTCACTATTTTATTATTATTAATCTATTCATATTTTTTATTCAACCACCCTACATTAATTTTTCTTGTCTTATAACTAAATAACAGTCGGTGTATCTGTCCGCCGCGGTCGGCGGCCTGTTGCGCTTTGTGAGTGCACGGATGGTGCACTATTTAGCTCTTCGCTAAGAACAGGTTTTTGCTTGGACAGTTCCTGTTGTTTTCGGATTGTTTTTTAATTCACGTTTGCATACTAATCTGCGTTCGCAATTTATTTGCCAAACATGTAAGCAAACACGAGTTTTAGGAAAAACAACTGTAATACCTACTCATAGGGTTCAGTTTGCGCTACAACTTATATAATTTTTTATGACATTTTCAACAGTACTAGCCAGTCAAAAATTTACTTTGTTCACACTCTCATAAAGTTGATGTTTGTTTGAGTGGAAATAACATTGATTCGAAACAATTATTTAAATAGACCTTATGGAGTTTATTTATTTATTTAGAAGTATAAAAATTATGTATTAGGTATGTTGAAACTGTTGGTACTTCCCGTCACTTGTCCATAAGGGTTCATTAGAAAACCAGCGTCAGACAGCATTTCTCGGGCATTAATGCTGAAATGAACCTTTTTGGCGCAGCCGTGAGGCACACACTATTATTGCTTTATGATTATTTTCACTTTTTATCTTTGTATTATGTGTTTCACGAACTGTGTCCAAATAAATATTATTCTTTCCTTCTTCTTTCTTTCTAAATAGGCAGTCGCTCCATGTAAAATACTGGTATTCATCTGCATCCGGTTAGACTGGAAGCCGACCCCAACATAGTTGGGAAAAGGCTCGGCAGATTGATTGTTAACTTCATATGCATTTTTAACCCTCTTTAGCGAAATATTTTTCTTATGGCCCTGCGCAGACGACAGACTATCCGTGACGCACTTTTTAGTCTGTGAAAATAGAACCTATGCAATTATTATGCAGTAACGCACACGACGCGCAAAAAGTCCGGCGCACAAAAAATCCGTGTAATTCGGGCAGACCGCACCGCGCCGCGGCGCGCCGCTCCACACAAAAAGTGTGTGAAAAAAATTGAACATTTGCTTCAACGCGCGCCAACGCAGACGGCGCGGCGCACACTTTAGTCGGCAATCTGCATTTGCTAGGGGTGGACGTAACGCACGCGATCTATTATCATGGCGCCAGAGGTCGATGTAACTATGTTAATTCAAGAAATACAAAACAAAGCAGCAGGCCTAACATGACGCACGCGACAATTACTCGTTCTCGCGTGAGTAATTTTTGTCTATGTTGTCTCTTTTCTCGTTTTCTGACAGCGCCTCCATACAAAATAGTCGACTCCTTCTGTCAAACTTTATGTTTTGTCGACAAACCCTAACATGGCACCTTAGTTATCTCGATTTTTGACAATTCAACGCGAGATAATCTCCGATTCTTCTGTCATTAAGTCGTATTTACTCGTCCTCGATTTTGACGACGAGAACGACGAGAAGAGTAGACAAAATTATTATACAAAAAATATCTCCAAAATAACATGGCAGTTTCATAATTGTAATTATTTTAGTCATCATTTTATTTTACAATATATTAATAATGAAAATACTTAGTTTTAAACTACTATTTATATTGGAACGACGTGTTTTATATGGATTTTTTCGTTTTTTGTATTGAAAATATAAAAAAATATTACCTACATGTTGGGTATTAGGGGTTTATGGGTTTCATAAAGGGGGTTCAAATTTTTATTATTTTTGCGATAGGACACAGATATAAGCAAAAGAAAAGAAAAAAAAGTCGAGGTGTTGGTGTGAATTTTAGTTCATGAAAATTTATTTAAACACCTTTTTAATCGCGATTAAATACTTGGACAATCAGAATTTTAGATTTATATGATTTTAGAAATTAATAACTACTAAAATATAGTTAAGTTGTAAGTGACACTTTAGTCTAATTCAGAATGGGAAATCGTCGGTTGACAGGAATAATCTAAATTTTGGTAATTTTTAGTCTAGTTTAGAGGTATTTGTGACAAGGAAATCGGCACCATTGAATGAATGAAACGGAATCTCAAGCCGATGTTGCTATCATAAAAATAATTTGTTTTTAATAACTTGCAACATCGGTTTCTCGTCGCGAGATATAGAAGTGTCAAAATGCTTTTTTCGAGTTTACTCGTCGTTTACGGTCATGTTAGGGTTTAGAATGACGTCAGAATCGTAGACAAAATTCGACAAAACGAGAAAAAGAGCGTTCTCGCGCTTGTCATGTTAGCCCTGCAGGTCTCAAAATAAATAGCAACTCATCAAATGTAGTAACAGACATTTTATAAAATTTGAAAAAAATTGCCGGATGTTGTTTCAGAATTGAATGTTTAGTATGGAACTGTCCCTTCAGTAATCTTTCCGAAAGTATAGGATGTACCCAAAATTCTCTATTTCTTCTTCTTTTTCTGTACTTCATGTACAAAATAATACTTCGCGATCTCTGCACGATTTCCATAGCGTCTACGTCCCTACAGCTCTGCCGACAAAATGATCGAAGATGTGCGTCGTGTGCGTTGAGTCTGTGAAAAATCCGCGACCGACTTTTTGCGCGCCATGCAGACTTTTTGTGCGCCGCAGACTCGATCGCACAAAAAGTGTGCCGTCTGCGCAGGGCCTAAGTCCTAGTAGTCCTTTGTACATTCTTGGCAACGACATCAGAATCACCGTTCTAGCTCAACACGTTTTTGCACGATTTGGAATTTCGACATAATAATATAGTAAAAATTGAGGTTCGCGCTGCCTTCCCGATGTGACGTCATAGGCAAATTGTATCTTGCCTCAAAATTGTTATAAATATGACCTATCTTTTGCGTTCTCGACTATTACTCTAGCATTAAAAATCTCGTAGTTATTAGCGATTGAAATCTTACATGATTTGCCGGTCAGAAATATTGGACTTACTACCAGTACTCCGAGCGAAAAAATGTTTTCACATCAAAAAACCCGACTGCAACTAAAAAGCTCAAAACAATCTTTTCAAGCAGTCTGGTGCAGTAGGCGTTGGTGGCAGCTAGTTTAATTCATCTCAGATTTGATGCCACCAAAAAATAACTTTAATTTCGGAAGTTCAGTCTTCGGTTTCGTATGTTGCCACCGAAATTAAAGTTACTTTTCACGTTGCAGTGTTTTTTTGAAAGTCGGTTGTTTTTCTTTTCGACAGCAAAAAGTGAAAAATAAAAACTTTTACGTTTTTATTTTTCAGTTTTTGCTACTGCACCTGCCTACCCCGGTACGTGCGACAGCATAGCACACACTACACCGAAGTGGTAGTTCTTAGAGTCAGCTTATATCCTGTCACCAAGACCTCCATGTGCACTTGTATCGTGTCAAGTCGAAGGGTACAATGGGAAAAGGAAACATCCACATAATTATATACCTGCTCCGGTATAACATCAGACCAACTATCAACACCAACACAACTTGACATAACCCAGAGAGGGTTATGCTTACTCAATTGCTGTCGCGCAATAGGGTAAAAAGGGCACTTCTGGCTATGAGTGCCACTTAATTATGGCAGTGGTCAATACGCCACGGATCTGTGTCTGTGGAGTTATGTGCAGATTGGATTTTCAGATTTTGTAAAGAAGACTTTAATAATGGAGAATTTGCCTTTGACGCGTTTTTTATGAATACCACCCTGACACCGTGGTCTGACACTGTGGTCTCCAAGGTTTCTGGGATTTCTTTCAACTTCCGAAGAACTTAGCACAAAATACAGTGTGTAGTGTGACTCACGGTGAGCATTAGGTTGACGTGCGCCAGCAGCGCAGGCGCCACGCGCGCGCACATCGCTGCCCTGCAGGGCACAGCACAGCAGCTCCGCTCAGATCCTCACTCCTCACAGCTAGTCCCTCGTCAGCTGCTCACAGCACATGCACCTCCACCAACAAGCAACACTGCCAGCCGCGCACGGTCACACAGCTTATCTCACTCCACAATAATGTGGCTTGTATCAAACGGTCTGTTTGTGATAGCGAGATAGCGGCTGCAGTGATAGCTCGCGCGGTATCTTATCAGCGCGCTATCTCCGCAGGTGGGTCGGCAGTTCGGCAGGCCCGTCGTCAGCTGAATGCGTCCGCCACAACTCGCCCGCCGCACTAGTTATCCTTATCTTTTGTAATTCCACTTTTATACAATAGCATTATAGTTATTCATGGAAAATGTATCATCACCACATTGATTGGGCATTGCGTCGAATCATTCCTACCTACTACCTATTGCTAATCATCAACGATTTGGTCACATAGGTTCTTTTGTATTAATTAAATTAATAAATAATTTTCCTTTTTACCTTCCTTGTAGCGGCAGGAACCATATTAGGTAAACTAAAACCTGACTTTACTTAAATGCAAACGATTATGCTACTATATCGCTGTAGCTCCGCGCTATGTAACGATGGTGGTTCTCTGGGTTCTCTGCGACGACGAAGCGGCGCTACGCTACATTATGCTACTATATCGCTGTAGCTCCGCGCTATGTAACGATGGTGGTTCTCTGGGTTCTCTGCGACGACGAAGCGGCGCTACGCTACATTATGCTACTATATCGCTGTAGCTCCGCGCTATGTAACGATGGTGGTTCTCTGGGTTCTCTGCGACGACGAAGCGGCGCTACGCTACATTATGCTACTATATCGCTGTAGCTCCGCGCTATGTAACGATGGTGGTTCTCTGGGTTCTCTGCGACGACGAAGCGGCGCTACGCTACATTATGCTACTATATCGCTGTAGCTCCGCGCTATGTAACGATGGTGGTTCTCTGGGTTCTCTGCGACGACGAAGCGGCGCTACGCTACATTATGCTACTATATCGCTGTAGCTCCGCGCTATGTAACGATGGTGGTTCTCTGGGTTCTCTGCGACGACGAAGCGGCGCTACGCTACATTATGCTACTATATCGCTGTAGCTCCGCGCTATGTAACGATGGTGGTTCTCTGGGTTCTCTGCGACGACGAAGCGGCGCTACGCTACATTATGCTACTATATCGCTGTAGCTCCGCGCTATGTAACGATGGTGGTTCTCTGGGTTCTCTGCGACGACGAAGCGGCGCTACGCTACATTATGCTACTATATCGCTGTAGCTCCGCGCTATGTAACGATGGTGGTTCTCTGGGTTCTCTGCGACGACGAAGCGGCGCTACGCTACATTATGCTACTATATCGCTGTAGCTCCGCGCTATGTAACGATGGTGGTTCTCTGGGTTCTCTGCGACGACGAAGCGGCGCTACGCTACATTATGCTACTATATCGCTGTAGCTCCGCGCTATGTAACGATGGTGGTTCTCTGGGTTCTCTGCGACGACGAAGCGGCGCTACGCTACATTATGCTACTATATCGCTGTAGCTCCGCGCTATGTAACGATGGTGGTTCTCTGGGTTCTCTGCGACGACGAAGCGGCGCTACGCTACATTATGCTACTATATCGCTGTAGCTCCGCGCTATGTAACGATGGTGGTTCTCTGGGTTCTCTGCGACGACGAAGCGGCGCTACGCTACATTATGCTACTATATCGCTGTAGCTCCGCGCTATGTACCGATGGTGAGGTTCTCTGGGTTCTCTGCGACGACGAAGCGGCGCTACGCTACATTATGCTACAAGTTCTGAATCATCACTCCAATAAAAAACCGGTCAAGAGCGAGTCGGAGTGGCACACCGAGGGTTCCGTACCATTATATATAAATATTTTGGATGTGTTAAAAGTAACACATCCAAGTAACACATTCTTTTGAAGGACTGTGCGTAAAGACGCACAGTCCTTCAAAAGAAGGATAGATGGACAGGCGGACAGGTGGATGGGTGGACAGACATTTTGGTTGTGAACCGTGAAATGTTTTTAAATTTTCATCGGCGTCAGAGATTTTTACCATTTTGTCAGAGAATTTTAACACTTCGGTGTATTAGGTCAGCGCATCTCTTGGCCGATAGTGAAACTAATGTAAATTTTGTTGGTGATTTCTTAAAAGTATGCTATTTAGAGACACCGTTTAGTTTTTCCTGTAATCTTTACATAAACTTCTATCACATAGAATAATTTAAGATTTTTCTCTATGCAAACTTCAGAGATAAGGGGGGGAACGGTATTTTACTGTCTAAAACTATGCGGCCTGAAAAATGTTTGAGAATGTGCAAATAGCGCTCTTTCCCTAGTATCCCCAATTCGAATTTTTAAGAACGGGACCAGGGGCCTTATTATGAACTCTTATTTCCAGGCAGTTTACGGCGTAAACAGAACTGCCTTGCAATTTCGTATTATGAACTCGTCAAACAAGCCAGTCAGTGGTCACGTGACACCCTGGCCGGCTTCTGCCCGACTATTGACTGGAAATACCGTATTATGAACGTTCGTTTGACATTTCTTGACATAATAAGTAACCTCACAATCCATTCAATTTACGTTGCTTCAGAGTAGCTTTTATTGAATTGCTTTGGATTTTTTTGGCGAAATTATTCCTAAATGTTAACTACATAAGAAAATGTTACGTGTTTGAGTTTCTGGAAATTCTGGAAAGTGGCACTTCTGATCAAAATACCGAAATATCGGTAAAATTGAAAAACTCCCACAATGTTTACTACTAAACATAGAGTCATTCGGGTCAAGAGCACGCATTTTTTTTTTGATGGCCTCCCAGACCTATAAAGAATTATATAATTGGCATGTTATGATATTAAATCTGTAGAATATTTAATAAATTTTCACTATTTAAGAAAATTTTCCATCAAGATTAATTAGTTTTAGCCCTACATAGGCTTAACTGAAAACTTTTCCAATGCGTACTCTTGACCCGATGTGGGTAAAATTACGCAAGTCTTAGCGTAAAGTTACGCACGCGGGGTAAACGTACGCATTCAGATTTCTAAGAGAATACAATTAAGATTGGCAATAATCAACATTTATTAAATCTTGTGAATAACATTATAAGAACATTAACATTAAAAAAATTAAGAACTCTTTGTATTATATCTATTATATGTGAATCTTGTCTTAAATTATTTATATTGGCAATAGTCACACTTTGAGATCAAAATAATTGGCAAATAATCCTTAGTTATTAATTTTTAAATCAAATTAAATGTTAAACCTAAGGTTAGATATTAGCATAGTAAGATTTATCTACTCATTACAAAAGTCGCATCGAAATATTCCATTCGTATAGGCACAATTTTCATGAAACCAGTCATTGCAAATTAAGCATTGGATCCAATCTTCTGTTAGTGGTTCTTCATATTTTTCACAACAAACTGGACAGCATATTAACTTATTTGTTTTATCAATAACCTTTTCATTTCGTTTCTGTTTTAGTTTCTCTGTTGTTTTATTATTGCTGCGTTTTTTGTTAATAACCTTTTCATTTCCTTTCTGTTTCAGTTTCTGTGTTGACTGATTATTGCTGCGTTTTTTGTTTATTCCCGATGGTCCTGGTTGGGGTTCAAAAGCTAACTTCTGATGAACTTTCTTGCTATTTCTCAATCGCTTTTCCTCTTCTAATTTTTGTTTTTCTTCCAACTGCTTTTTGTAAGGGCTAGAAGTTATAATTTCAGATTTTAAGCTAATTCTTGTTCTCTTTTTTTGATCAGTCATTTTTGGAAGTGGATTTAGCTGAGCTATTGTTATAATTTGAGAGGTTGATGGAACAGAATTTATGTTTGAAGAATCCACTTGTTTTTCTTTAATCTGTGCTTTTTACATTTGGAAACAAGTACGCTTTCCTTGATAGGATTTGAAGGTATACCTTGGGACCTCAAGCAAATTCTGGTTTGTTTTTTATCAGTCTCTTTTGGACGTGGGCTTAATTGAGCTACAGTTGCAGTCCGAATTGTTGTGGCAGTATCCTTGACGTTTGAACAATCTACTAGTTTTTCTTCTACTAGTGATGAAGGAAATGATTTAGATTCTTGAGAATTCTGTCTACATTTAGTCACAAATTTGTTTTCCTTGTTGACTTCAGCGTCGTCTTCAATGTCACTTTCTATATAAGTAACGTCCGAATCAATCAGTTGGTCTTCGATTTCATTACCGATGGTAAATATAGTTGGACTTACAGGTGACTGAACTTCGCTTATCATTAAAGTAGCATCAGGAAAAGTCACTTGATCTATACTTTCATCACGGGCAGTAAATATAGTAGGACTAACAGGCGATGAAATTTCCATGATCATATCTTGATCTTTTGAAGTAACGACATTGTTATTTGCTGTGGCAGGATCATTTTGATCTGTTACTAAAGACGGGGCAAATTCAGTTTCATCAAATAGATCATCTGCAAAGGGAAATATTCCTGTCGCTCTGAAGCCAGACTCGGCATTACCTATTGTGGTAACATGTTTGAAGGCAGTGTTAAAGAGACTAGCAACCTGAAATTGAGTTATACCTCTGCCAGGATGCTGATTCATCCACTTTTCACATTCAATGGCATACTTGGTTTTCAAAGGGCCATGAAGAGCCACATCCAGTGGTTGTAGTTTGTGACTACCATGTGGTGGGAGAGTTAAAATTACGATGTGATGTTCCCGGGCATAGTTAGTTCCCTCCAAACTGATATGCGAAGAGTGGTTATCCATAATAAGCAATACGGGATCATCTTTTGATGGATGGACGAAGTCCTTGAAATGATGTAACCATTCGACAAAGAGGCTTGTGTTTACATAAGCGCTATCTGACACCATACATATACTCTGTGTTGGACCACCATCTAGTAATTCTGGCCGTATCCTTTTACGTGGATATATGAACGCTGGTGGTACATAATGCCCTGTAGCACTCATGCACATTATGGCAGTGCCCCTACCCGGCACCCCGTTCAGCAGACACAACTTTACCGACCACTTTTTTGCCTTTGACAGATACAACCTTAGGCGTTTTTTTTTGGAACTGTACTCATTCCAGTTTCGTCCATATTATAAATTCTGTTTGGTCTAAAATTATGAGTGCCATAGACTTCTTTGAGCATATTGTAAAATCGCTGTACTTGAGTTTTATTAAAGCCAATTGCTCTGGCCAAGCTGATGGGCGCTGACTGACGTAAACTTAGGTGAGGATTTCTTTTAAGAAAACTTTCTACCCAGTCTCGACCAGCCATCTTGCATGAATCATCGAAACGGTGTTCTATATTATTGGCTGTTGCAAACTCATATGCCAATCTTCTTAAATCATTAATAGTAATACCAAAGAACCTATTGTCCATATCTTCACAATGAACTGCAAATTGCGCTTCTTGGTCTTTGGTGAATGTAGGTTTAAAACGACCTAATGATGTTGGCACGTGGGTAGATTTTAGCCTCTTTCGTAAGGCGCCCTCACTGATGCCAACTTCTTCAGCAGCACGTCTTTGACTTTTCCCTTCTTGCATGAGTTTTTTCGCCTTCATTATTTGGTCATCTGAGATGAGGGTCCGCTGAGGGGCCTTCCTTATGTAATTTCTCGGCATTTTGGTGTATTCTGAACAATGTTTGATATTTTTATTTCATTTGGGGTATAAGTACGCAACGGGGGTAAACGTACGCGTGCGTACTATTAATCTCGTACTCTTACCCCAATCGGCAAATATACCAAATAATCAGTCACAACACACACGTTAAATACTTTTTACGAATATGATAAACTTACATAAAAACTACATTAAATGAACAATAGAAATATAGTATACTTACTGGCACAGAGCTATCCATTTAACTACAGCACACTTTTCCGTGGCACAAAAATTAAACGAAATAAGCGTGCTACAGGTATTCGGCGACGTGTCGCGACCAGTACTAAGATTGCGTCGGCGCGGCGCGTGGCTCCTAAACGGCGACAGTAGCGCCACTCTGTTTTACAAACACAGACCTCGGCCCCCCCCACCCTTGTCGGAGATCGGACCACCGCGTGCTGTTACCCCGAATGACTCTAAGTTGGGCACCGCCGAGGGCGATAACTCTCATCCACTGAACTATAATAATTACAACTGCCTATTAAAGGGTGCACCATGATATTATTACCATGTTGAAAACTGGGTATTTAGTAAAAACACTCAAAAACACCACACCACCATTTCTATCCTACCTACTAATATTCATTAATTATCCATATTTTTGTTTATACTCTGATACTAGTACTTACTTAAGAAGGAACATAATACCGCATTGTGTAAAAAGTACTGGGAATCGTTCAATAAAACCAAAAAAGTAATTTATTCGTCTAAATTTATTTTGTCGCCTTCAAAGTAGGCCCTTTCGCTTGCAATAAATACAGCTACGCCAGCGCTTGACCCAGTCCTCCATACATTTTTGGTAAGCTGATTGAGGGTCTTCAACTCCTTCAGCGAATTTTCTTTTATAGCTTCAACCGACTCGAAACGTCTTCCTCGAAGATGTAATGTTAGCTTCGGGAACAGGAAAAAGTCAGACGGAGCCATATACGGCGCTTGGTCGATGACATTCGCTGAGTTTTTGGCTAAGATCTCTTGCACAATGATGGCTTTGTCCAATGGTGCAAAATCTATGAAATGTTGTTCCACAAATCTGGGCCGTTTTGAGCGGATATTCCTCGCAAACGCCTCATGACGCCTAAATAATACTCCATAATCACCGTTTGACCCTCTGGAAGAAATTCGTAGTGCACTACACCGCGGTAATCGAAGAAAATTATCAGCATAATTTTCGCGGTACTTTTTACAGAGATTATTAATATACAAACAATACGATGGTATTATTTTTTATTTTATTAGTAGTTGCAACAATGCACATTGTCCTTGAATGAAGTTGTCAAATTCCCCGTCGAACTTCAAGTGGAATACGTTCGGAAACGTTATCGTTAAGAGAATCTCGCGTTACAATTTACAAAGTCGGAAAAATAGAATAAAAGTTAATTATTTAGCACAATATACGTTGCGTTCATATTTTCACCTACTTTTAGTAACTATATTAAGATATATTTATTATTTTTATCATAAAATACGTGATTGAGAACACAGGGGCGCCACTTGGTGAACACTTACCCAATAAATTGGTCCGTGTTTTAAAGTCGTTTAAAAATATAATTACCACAAGATACAACATATATCTGCGTTAAAAGTGAAGCTAACCGGACAATAACGAAGTGAAAGCGTTATCCAAAACATTAGAGCAGTAAAATAGTAAAAAAAACTGAAATCTAATGTTATATTTATTGTGACCAAAAACTCAAGTGACAACGACAATTTATGAGTGTTGATCAAAGACCGCAAATTCAAAACAGTGAATCATAAAAACTATTTCCCGTGTGACCCAAAACAGTGAACAAATAGTGAAAACAATAAATAAAGTGTTAAAAAAAATTGTGCAAAATTCTGCGAAATGTCAGGTATCTGCGACTACAAGTGTAACGGCTGCTAATTTAATTATTTTTTGGCGCCAGTAAGTTAAGACCACCAATTTTGTTCGCATAGCCAGAGTTGCGGTCACTGTGACTGAGACGCGTGTGTCTTGTTCGAATCCAGCCAAGCGTTTCTCTTTTTGAATGTTTATAAGTTTGTCATATGTATTAAAATATAATGATGGCAAGTAAGAGTAACGAAGGCATGAGAACGGCCAAAAAATCATATAGCCCTACAACGACAAACGTAACATACGCTAATAACAATATAACGTTGAGAAATAAATCCAAGCAAGTTACTTCTAAAAATGATTCATTGGAGGTAGAAGCTGAATTTACCGATAAAGATGAGTACGCATCACTTACTTCGACACCCTCAATAAATGATCTTAACCAAAGCTATCCGGACTTGTACTATAAACATAATGACGAAGTGATAGAACTAAATAATAGAATACGTCAACTGGAGGAAAAGCTGGTAATCGCAGATACGGAAATAGAGAACTTACTGTTAGAAAATAGTTCTCAACGTAAACAAATCACTGACTACAAACTAAAAATTGACAAATTGACACACATATGTACAAGCACAAAACAAAAGACATCATCAGCCAAATTAAAGCGTAATAATCTTATTAGAACAAGGCTAAATAAACTTCAGACATGGTGAACAAAGTCCTGATGAAGAAACTGAAATTAGAATGATGCCTTTAGTATCAACCACGGTTGAGGTAGATCCCAATATTGTCTGCTATGAACCACCATCGCAGGTAACCACAGAGCATCACTGCACCACTGAACAAAGGGACAAATTGGACACAAAGTCTCTATACGATTCCAGCTCCATAGAATATAACTCGTATAAATTATGTATAGTTAGTGATAATAATGTGAATAACATACTAGGTATTGCTGAAAGTACTTTTCCGAAAGCCACAATATGCCACTGTTGTATGCCGAAGGCAGGTATTGTGGATCTTTTAGATACATTAGAAAAAAAACTTGTAAATTTCTGCATATATGACTATTGTATAATTCTCTTAGGTGAAAAAGATTTCTTGGCCTCAAATAACTATGAAGAATTAGTAAATCACATTAAAAGAAAACTTGAGAATATAAAGCATACCAATGTTATCTTGTGCTGTCCTAACTTTAAACTGAAATGGAATGTTAGTTTATTCAATACCAGAATAGAAGCTTTCAATCGACTTCTATATCTCAGTAACCAGACTTATAAAATATACTTATACGTTAAAGTAAATAATAAGGCCATAGTTATTTTTTTTCATGACTTAAAAAAATATATAAAGCTTTTCCAATATGAGGACAACAACTGTAATGATTTAAATGTGGTACATAGTCAAGAGCATAGTGAAATGAGTCACTTAAAACCCGGTACTATACCCTTTTACTTTAAAAAAAGGGTTAATAAAGCTGAGGCAAACAAATGTGGCGATGAGACAACCAAATTCATCGCATTCCTTAGTATCACAAGCCGTGGGGTCTGTTCCAACATTAAATTTTTTTCGTGAATAATAATGTATCAAATGAGCATAGCGATTTAAACATATTTCATCAGAATGTTTGTGGAATTAATAACAAAAGGACTGAACTAGAAGTTTATGTACAAAGCCTAGATAAAATGCCAGACTTTATATGTTTAAGCGAGCATTTTCTGAACGAAAATACAGCAAATTTATTTAATATAGATAACTACAAACTAGTCTCATACAACACCAGGAAAATTAAAAAGAGAGGAGGTAGTTTAATCTTAGGACATATGGATAGGCATACAGAAATTGTCGATGCAATAAATAAGTTATATAAAGTAGAATGTTTTGAAATATGTGGTGTAAAGGATGTATGCACAGGATTATATATTTGCTATCGAAATCCCGTAGATAAAAATTTAAATGTGTTTTTAGAAAAAATAGAGAGTTTACTCGATTACTTATTCAACAAGAAATCTATAATATGTGGAGATTTTAATGTTGACCTACTAGTGGACAATAAAAAGAGCATGGAATTTCTCAGTTTGCTAAGGTGTTATAATTTCAGGCCCCAAATCAATTCTGCTACTTTCATTCGTAATGGTTGTAATTCGTGTATTGACAATATAATTACCAACGTGTCCGATTCGTGTATTCTTGGATGTGCAGTAGATCACAATGGTCTGGCTGATGGCCATGGAGGTATTTTTGCAGATGTTCGTCTGGATAATGTAAGCAATTTAACGCGAAATAAGTTTCCAATCATTATCATAAATAAAATAGTTTTTAATAGCAAAAATAGTGCCCAGTTTGAACAGGGTATCTGTGAAAAAACTTGGAGTTGCATGGGAATAAACACTTTTCTTAAAACATTTCACAAAGTATTCCAAGACAGCTTTAGAAAAAAGAATGATAAAATAAGCCTAAAAAATAATAGACAGTTAAAATGGATCACGAAAGGAATTCGTACATCAAGTAAAATGAAACGGTTCTTATGTGCACGTAATGGTAAAGATCTTGATTCCAGTGTCTTAACGTATAAAAATAAGTATGTTAGACTGCATAGACAAGTTTTGGTGAAGGCTAAAAAACATGCAATAATGAAGCAAATAAATAATTCCAAAAATCTTACTAAAGAGGTGTGGAAAGTAGTGAGAAAATGAACAAATAAGGAAAAAACGATAAAACCGGAAATTCGTCTCAAAGTTAATGACCAACTTGTAGTGGATCCAGAGGTAATATCTGACATTTTAGCGAAACAGTTTAACTATAAATGTATTTCTAGGGTAATAGAAGGAGATCAAAATATAGAATTCTTACAGAAGTATGCAATCAACAACAACAATGAAATGACAATCGCTTCTGTCACGCCAAATGAGGTCTTAACTGTAGTCAAATGTATGGAGAACAAGTATTCTTGTGGTTATGATGAGATCCCAATATCAGTAATTAAGGAACATATTTCCATACTAGCTGAGCCTCTGTGTAACTTTTACAATAAGTGTATTGAGGAATCTATCTTCCCAGACCAGCTTAAAGTAGCCAAAGTAATACCTGTCTACAAAAAAGGAAGTCGAACTGATCCTAAAAATTACAGGCCCATCTCCTTGTTACCAGTCCTGTCAAAGATATTTGAAAAGATCATAAAAACCCGACTATTAACTCACCTGCGTGTAAATAGAGTGTTTAAACTCAAACTCAAACTCAAAGCATTTATTTCAATTAAACCATTTACAGGCACTTTTGAATTGTCAAAGAGTCGGTCAGTTAGTCAGAAAGTTGAAGCTAGTTGCCCATTCCAAAACGTAGATCTCTATGGAGAAGAACGGGCAAGAAACTCCAAGGACACTCTTTTAAATATAGAAATTACAAAATCCTGGGTACAATACTTTTGTTGCTTCTATATGTGAGAACAATGTAAAATAAAATAATAATCAAAAACGATTAAAAATATAAGATTAAAAATAAGCAATGGCAGATAAGAGATGACCAGTCTCAACCGACGGCGCCCGTTCACGAACATGACGCGTGGATCAGCACCATCCAGCTCAACCATTTTGTAGGGAACCGAATGATCCAACACACTCGCCACCATCAGCGAGACATTTAAGTGAGCATGACTGGCTTGTAATTCTCGGCTAAACGAAAGACAGTTCGGTTATCAAAAAGGTGTTGGTACTTCTGACGCCATATATACCTTACTTGATTGATAAGAAAAATGAACAATAAAATGAAAGTAGCCGGAATTTTTCTTGACTTAAGTTCGGCGTTTGACACTATAGACCACGAGTTACTTCTTACAAAAATGATGCATTATGGAATTCGAGGTAAAGCTTTGAAATTATTCTCTTCATATCTCAAAAACAGAAAAATGTTCGTAGAGATTGACAGAACGAAAGATGGCTCCAAAAGAGTCTACAAATCAGCAACGGTAATGATGACTACAGGCGTCCCGCAAGGATCTATATTGGGACCTGTTTTATTTATATTATTTATTAATGACTTAATTAACTACATGAATACAATTCTACCTGACATTGATATAATTATTTTTGCCGATGACACAAATGCCATAGTAGCAGCAAATGACATAAATAAATTAACAGAGACTGTAAATGCAGCATTACAAGCATTTCACTTGTGGTTCACTATGAACAAATTGTTAATCAACACTGCAAAGACCAATATACTATTATTTAGAACGACAGCCCGTAATAACGACGATTTAGAGGTAGTGTTGAACGACGACAAAATTGCTCTCGTCAAGGAAGTTAAATTTTTAGGTATAAATATAGACGAACAGTTAAATTGGAAGGCAGAATTGAATGGTATAAATGCATCAGTATGTTCCGCATGTTACGCTTTAAGATCACTTAGAACAGAAATTAGCATTGAGCAATTGATAATGGTATATTTCGCGTTGGTAGAATCAAAATTCAGATATAGTATTATGTTCTGGGGAAATAGTTATGACTATAATATTAAAAGAGCTTTTGTGCTACAAAAACGCGCAATTCGCACAATAGTCCGTATCCCGCAAACAGAGAGTTGCCGTGAACATTTTAGAAATTTGAACATTCTAACAGTCCCAAGCATTTATGTATTTGTTCTTCTAAGTAACATGGCCAAATATATACATGAATATGAGACAGCAGAAGAACGACAGATTAGAGAAGGCACACGCAGACAAGACATTATACGTTACAAGGTACAGCCAAACCTAAATATTGTGAGGCACAGTCCCAGATACCAATCGGTTATATTATTTAATAAGTTGCCTCTAGATCTAAAAAACGCAATCTACTCAAGCTCTTTTAAAAAGCAGCTTAAAAGTTTCTTGTTGAATAAGTGTCTTTATGATGTTAAGGATCTGACGAAATTTTCAAATATGTTGTATTTTGTTTTGTTATTGTTTATTTTTGTGCAATGTTGTAATATTTTAACGTGTCTATTTTAATTTTTTTCTCTCTCCTTATGTAATTTAATATCAATTTTCTTTTTATACCATGTGATTTCATATACAATTTATTGTTCATGAATAAATGACTAATGACTAATTTAAATAAAACCGTAACTTACTGATAAATATTTATTTGTGTTTCTGAATGTTACGGCAGAGAATTACAAGCCAGCCATAGACAAACTAGCCAGTGTGAAGTCGGTCAGAATTACGGATGTCATAATACGAAATTTAACCAGTCAGGGAATTGAATTGCCTGGAACTTGATGAGCCAAGCATTTTTATCAGCGATGTAATCCCCCAACTTATAATATGCTTGGCTGCATAGTGTGCGTTTAATATAAGATTTAAATTTCGTTTCATTCAGTTGAAGTATGTGGGGAGGTATTTTATTGTAACATGACATACAGACAGACAGACTGAGTCGCACCATAAGGGCTCCTTTTTACCATTTTGGTACGGAACCCTAAAAAGGAGGTTCTCGATTTGACCGAATGATGTTCATCAATATCTTCGTCAATTATTGTGTATTTCGATGATTCTGAATGAGTAAAGTGTTACGGTCCAATGAGCATATTATTGCTGCTTCACGCTGCTGCGATGGCAGCGACCTGGCAGCCTCGCCAGCGATCAGCTGCAGAGAATGTGCTCACTCAGCGCGTCAGCGCGATCTGTTAGTACTGTATTGACAATTAATAAAGATGCAAATAAAACAGCTCGTGTACAAAAATATCACTTTATTGCTTTAATTAACGTGTCAACATTGTAGCAACGCGGCACGCCCACGGGCGACGCGTGCGTACCGCTGGCTTATTGTCTAGTCTCCGATGGAGCTCCAGATATAACGATATTGTCTACAACAGTGAACGAATCGTACGAACTATCTTACGCTATTTGGCACCAGGTTACCGACCACCGGCCGCGGCCGCGCGCCCGCCACCTACCTACATACACTACGGTAATTCACTTTGCGGATAAACTCAAATCACAGCAAAATGGTATCACAATAATCGGATATGAAATAACGGTAAACGTTTTAAATAAGACTGACTCATGGTTTTCATAATAATGTACGTTATTAGCAGTTCGTCCAGCGATACCCGAGGTGCGGCCGATGCGACGCCGCGCGGTAGGCATGTAATGTAAGGAATATATTTTAATTTAATACTAGTGAGCAATTTCATGAGGCTCCAGTTCGCAATGGGTACCGCTGCACTAGATAACCTACTCTAAGTAACACATGTTCAGGAGCTGTGAACGTGAAAGGTGCCACATGCACTGCGCGAGTACACGTGCCTCCCAGTACTCCCAGTCCGCTCCACCTCCGTGGAGTCAGTCGAGCAAGTGTTCTAAAGAACAGTTTAGTGTTGGCCGTGTTCGTGTTGATAGCACCGAGTCTTTCGATAAGTTCGCTACAAGGCAAGAAGTCACTATAACTCAAAAGGCTAGAAAACTTACGTATATAAAATATAGTCTGTTACAGATATACATATATACTTACTACGCACCGTCTCGTATAACGCTACACTAACTACCTACAACTACATGAATACATGGAACAACAACGTCCACCGCGCACCGCGCAGCATGCCACTCACAATACGTCACAAACAACATGCCACATGCAACACGCAACATGCCACTCGCAACAAGCCACACGCAGCATGCCACACGCAGCATGCCACACGCAGCATGAAACACGCAGCATGAAACACGCAGCATGCCACACGCAGCATGCCACACGCAGCATGCCACACGCAGCATGCCACACGCAGCATGCCACACGCAGCATGCCACACGCAGCATGCCACACGCAGCATGCCACACGCAGCATGCCACACGCAGCATGCCACACGCAGCATGCCACACGCAGCATGCCACACGCAGCATGCCACACGCAGCATGCCACACGCAGCATGCCACACGCAACATGCAACACGCATGCAGCCTCCGCGGCGGACGGACAGGACCTGGCACACTGTACAATATATGGTACATTCATATACTCTCATCTCATTCACCCATCACTTAGTATTACTGTTAACTACTACTTAATATGGCAGTCTGTGTTCGTTAATCAGTTTAATAGAAAATAATATAGAAACTTATGAGATATGGGCAGACCTTTACAAGTGGAAGGCTAGTCTCATCGACTCTCTACGAACATAATCACATCATTCTTGAATCGTTACATAAAATGTTGATATGATCAACACGGGCATACATCTCGCTCCCACGCAGAAGAACCCCGTGGCAGGCGGCAGCAGGAGGCGCTGCCGCACTGCAGCTTCACATCAACTGCGTGACCGAAGACAGAGCTCATATATCACACGGTCACCAGCAGGCTAATAGCAGATCATACAGGTAACATGCTCTAGATGTCGGTGTGCAGGATGAGCAGCGCTGCGGCCGGCGCCGAGGGCGGTGCGTGACGCGGGGTGCGCGCGCGCATCTGGGCGTGCACGGCGTCCCAGGCGGCGTCGCGGGGCGTGCGCGCGCGCTGCTGGGCGTGCACGGCGTCCCAGGAGGCGTCGCGCGACACCGGCGCGGCGGCGGGCCGGGCGCGGCGTGGGCCGGCTCGGGAGCGGCGCCGGGGGGCGCGCGCCCGGCCGCAGCCCCCGCCCCCGCCGCCCCCGCCGCTTCCCCGCGGCACTGGCGCTGACGCCTGAGCGCCTGTCTCGTCCTGGAAAAGTCAATCGAACCATTTATCACTAAGACCACAAATAGACACTTGATAAGTCAAAATAGTAGATTGTCTGCCTAGGGGGCAAACAACTATTTTTAAGGCGAGTGTTTCTTTGAATCCAGATCTATTGGATTCTAGAGTAAAACCCCGAGCGTAGCGAGGGATTTTAAAGTACGTCACTCGAGCTTAAAAGCTCCCGAGGTGAACACTACTTTTTATCACCCTCTATGAGAAAAAAAAACGTGTGCGGTCCAACCGGTTCCTTCTTACGTATGATTTAAAACAAAAACAAAATGTTCGCAGCCGCCATCTTGTATTTACATCTTGCACCGTCGAAAACTATGAAAACGACACCCATAACAAAAAAATAATAATTTGCAGCCACTATCTTGGATTTACAGATTAACCTCACTATCGACTTCAGCACCCTAAATGAGTTTTCACATCAAGAAAATATTTTACTTACTAATTTTACGTATGTACTAAGATTTGGCGATCATACTGTACTCGTGCACTATCGTTGTACGCACGACAAAGGTCAACAGCGCTCAGGCAGAGCGCCAAGCGACGCGTCCACTCTCTCGGAAACTATGAAAACGACACCGATGACGATAAATTTGATAATTTTCGCAGCCGCCATCTTGGATTTTCATTTTGACCAAATTCACACTTTCTGCACACCAGTTACTTGTTCATACAATGTTCGCGATTGATCTCTTTGGTGATTGGAACTTTTACTAACAATATCCACATTCCAAAATCCCTTTTAGTCCCTAGGGAGAAAACAAATGTTGTCCCTGTTTACGAAAAATAAACTAGCTCTTTTTGAATAGATATGATAAAAAAATGAGTTCCACCTGTAAAGTTCAAGTTCAAAAGTCATTTATTCAAACTAAGCTGAGAATTAGCACTTTTCGAACGTCAAAATTACATAAGACAGTCCCCCAAAACCCAAAACGCCCACCCTTCACCACTTCCTAGTGCTTTAGCTGGGAAGAAGTGGCGCAACAAACTCTCCAGCAGCACAGCTGTCTGTTCAGTTAGAAAAAATTGATTCTATAATATAATAGTATGCAAAATGATTTACATTACGCAACACAAAACATAATTTAAATTATAACACTGTACGACTAAACGCCGACAGACACTACGCCGACAGACTGAACACCGACAAGACTTTACTTCGACGGGACTCTTCGCCGACAGGACACTTCGCCGACATGACAGGACTCTTCGCCGACAGGGCTCATCAGCGACGCCTAGCGAGCACCCCGACTCGGACAGGTTGGTTATTTTTTTTTAAACCACACAGAATTAGGAGCCACACGAAGCGGGGCTCCGTCGACAACGCCTTACAAAAAACTGATTATCGGAGATAAATTGCGTCGCTGATGAGCCCTGTCGGCGAAGAGTCCTGTCGGCGAAGTGTCCTGTCGGCGAAGAGTCCCGTCGAAGTAAAGTCTTGTCGGTGTTCAGTCTGTCGGCGTAGTGTCTGTCGGCGTTTAGTCGTACACTCAAATTATAAAATTAATAGCCATATGACAGCTAGCACACGCCAATATACCAACCAAAAACATCGAGAACTATACTCAGGCAGAAATAAAAATAACTAAATGAAAACAATATCTATATAAAAGCCACCAGGCATAAAGGGCGTGCCCGCTTACATATAGCTGTAACTAGAAGTTATAATTGATAAACTAGGACCATCGAGGTAAAAATATAAAATTGTCGAGGTCGCTAGCTAACCACATATTGCAATACAACTCATAAAAAAAAAACATTGTAATGTCAACAATAAATTAAAATAATATTAAAATAAATTGACTTATAAAGTAAAATTATAAACAATTATGTAAACTCATATAACCTGTCAGTAATTAAGCTAATTCTGGAGAAATAACATTTAAACATTGTCTTGAGTTAATCACAGCGACCAACTATTCTTATCATTTAAGTAGTCGTTGATAGAATAGTATGTCTTTGAACAGAGGTTGGATTTTACTTTAATTTTGAACGCATTAAAAGCCAAATCTAGCAAAGAAGAAGGTAGCTTGTTATAAAAGGTTATACAAAGCCCAACAAATGAGTTATGAACCTTATGAAGCCGGTGAAAGGGAGTACGTAGTTTGTCGTTATTTCTAGTGTTAACATTGTGAATATCACTGTTTTTAGTATATAAGTGTATATTTTGCCTAATATATAATAACAACCTAAATAACCTCTAAAAACCTTATTTTATTCACAAAAACAAAACAGTGAATAAAAAGCACTTTTAATCACTATTTTGGAGTTTGAATTTACAACACACCACTATATTCGACCTCCATCTCAAAGCTATACAACCTCCTTGCGAAAAAATACTCGATACAAACTCCTCGTGCAAAGAATACTCGATACAAACTCCTCGTGCAAAGAATACTCGATACAAACTCCTCGTGCAAAGAATACAGGACATACAAACTCCTTGTGCAAAGAACTCCTCGAGATTTGATTGGTCCGTCCTTTATTCACTAATTACATAATATACGAGTACTATTATTGCATTCCTAATGAGGCAAGCTTTCATTGATTATGATATTTTTCAGTTCTGAGCAGATTTCTGGCCGTTAAGAGACGACATCTTTCATTTTCTAAAGGTTTCTGATACTACCGTTGCTATTTTATTTGCTCGGCACTCGTTTTTTAGGCTCATTGAATTCCTTATGATGAAAGCTTTCCTTGATAGGGACTTTATTCTGAGCACATTTAAGGCCGATGTGTCTTTATATGAAATTATTTTGCTATTGTCAACTTCATATGCATTTTTACCCCTATTTTATGACATATTTTTGTTCTAGCGTGCAGTAGCCCGAATACATTACTTATACTTTTTTTAAGGGTGTATTATACATAACTGGCGAAATGTGGGTGTACTATGGGTAGTACTTAGTTAAAGCGGTACCCTAGTGCCGCTCAAAGCGAGTAGGTGAGTAGATGTTACACCTAACCCTTCGGGAAAATAAAGGCGTGATGCTATGTTATGTTGTTATCTAAGTCGTAATCAATAGAGTTAACTGAGCAATAAGTTTAGTCGTCCACTGACATTGGGTTTGATATTTTCTCTTGAATTGCAACTTAGCCCTCTTCCTCTCTCCTAATTTTGCTATGACCGACAGGGTCCATATTGATCTTTTACTTTGTTATACTATCTATGGAATACATATGAAATGAAATAAATATTTGGGTATTGAGTGTTGAGTATTATTGGATTAGGTGCAAACAATTGTTTTTAGCTGTATTATATTGAGTTTTATAGAGTTTTAGGTACAAGATAGCATTAGCACGCAAGTTCATTTTAATTGCACTTTCAAAATGCTTTTTTTGTTGTTTAAGACCAAAATCTTTTACTGAAGTTCGATTGAAGTACCTATTCTTCCGGTCGTGCCACAGCTAGATACGCTTTCGCCTCCGTCTCGAAGAAAGGCTCGTAAGTAGGCTCGCACCGGTCGCTCTGCTTGAGAATGGGCACGCTTCGCTCGCTGGATCGTGAGGTGGTTTGCACCGGTCGCTCGGCTTGAGAATGGGTTCGCTTCGCTCGCCGGCTTTGTGGCAATTCGCACCGGTCACTCTGCTCGGTAATGGGCTCTCTTTGCTCGGCGGCTCGTGAGCAGGCTCGCAGCTATCGCTTTGCTTGAAAATGGGCTCGCTTCGTTCGCCGGCTCGTGAGGCGGTTCGCACCGGTCGCTCGGCTTAAGAATGGGCTCGCTTCGCTCGCCGGCTTTGAGCGGCACCAGGGTACCGCTATAAGAACAACGTATTCTACAACCTTCTCTGGGCGGTCTATTTGCAACATTTTATTTTTGTGGTTTCTGATGCTGACGCAGCTCTCGTTTTCACTCGTTATAGGATTTGGTGGTCTTCTTATATTGCTTACGATGCAAACTGAACGCAGTATTAGAGATTTTTTTGGATCATGGCATTTCAGCTTTCTGACTGGTTTTTTTTTTCATTTCTAAGCATATTTACGGCCGTTATGAGACGATATATGAAATTATTTTACTATTGTTAACTTCATATGCATGTTTAACCCTATTTTTAACCGACTTCCCAAAAAGGAGGAGGTTATCAATTCGGTTGTATTTTTTTTTTTTTTAACTTTTTTTTTTTTTAATGTATGTTACCTCATATCTCCGTCATTTATGAACCGATTTTGAAAATTTTTTTTTTATTTGAAAGGATACACTTTCCGATTGGTCCCATTTTTATCAAAATTTAGTTCTGATGATGGAATCCATGAGGAATTGAGGGAACTCTTCAAATATTATAGGCACACACATAGCGATTTAGGTATTTTCAGCTACAAGTTAAGCATTTGCATTCAGAAATTATCATTTAGTGAAGTGGAACTGATGAAGAAGACCACAGATTGCCATCGGAATTCCTCAATGATAGGTATTCCACGGGTGGCGCCATTTATGAACCGATTTGGAAAATTATTTTGTGATTTGAAAGGATATACGGCCAGATTGGAACCAATAAAAAAAAAATCAGTTCTGATGATGGAATCCATGACGAATTGAGGGAACTCCTCAAATATTATAGGCACACACATAGCGATTTAGGTATTTTCAGCAACAAATTAAGCATTTTCATTCAGAAATATCATTTAGTGAAGTGGAACTGATGAGGAAGACCACAGATTGCCACCGTAATTCCTCAATGATAGGTATTTCACGGGTGGCGCCATTTATGAACCGATTTGGAAAATTATTTTCTGATTTGAAAGGATATACGTCCAGATTGGTCCCATTAAAAAAAAAACAGTTCTGATGATGGAATCCATGACGAATTGAGGGAACTCCTCAAATATTATAGGCACACACATAGCGATTTAGGTATTTTCAGCAACAAATTAAGCATTTGCATTCAGAAAGTATCATTTGGTGAAATGGAACTGATGAAGAAGACAGATGGCCACCGGAACTACTCAATGATAAGTATTTCACGGGTGGCGATAAGATTTGGTCCCATTAAAAAAAAAACAGTTCTGATGATGGAATCCATGACGAATTGAGGGAACTCCTCAAATATTATAGGCACACACATAGCGATTTAGGTATTTTCAGCAACAAATTAAGCATTTGCATTCAGAAAGTATCATTTGGTGAAATGGAACTGATGAAGAAGACAGATGGCCACCGGAACTACTCAATGATAAGTATTTCACGGGTGGCGATAAGATATCTCGATTAAGATAGTTAAACGACAGTGAAGCACGTTTAAATAAATAATTCTGATGACCATCGAACTGATCTGAAGATGAAGCCGGAAGGACGGCACCGGAACTCCGTCATAAAACAATGTATCCTAGCCGTGTTTGGGCTTATTCGAATTGCCATGAGATGTACTCTGGCTATAAATGATTTTAATGGTAGTATCCCGGCATCAAATTGCGCTACTTTTTTTTTTTTATTATTTATTATAACTTAAAGTATCATTACAGGGTTAACCCTAATGCGACACTTAAGACCTTAATTAATAACCTAAACTATACACTAACAAGAACAAAAATTTCAAAAAATTAAACACAATTACACAACATTATTAAATTACTACAAACATAAATATTTCTTACATACCTAAACTAAACAATCATAAACACTAGCTGTGACACTAGTCTGCATAAAATAAATAGTAAGACTCTTGCGAATTCACTCAAAGTACATGTAAAGACGTCAATCCGAGTTTGTAGGACATTTATATTACGGATGGCTCTGGTAAGGGGTGCCTTGGCCAGAAGGTTGGTTCTGGCTGTAGGTACCAGTAGCAATGGCGGACTGCGCCGCCTCCACACGTAGCGGTCCGGCACACACAGACTCAAACGCTGCAATCTTGAGTCGTATGTTATGTGTGGCCTTGATTGACAGAAGACAGATTTTGTAGCCTCGTTATTTCCGTCAATGATCTGCGGCCATGTGGTCGCTTCAATAATTTGTTGGCGTACAACTCTGATAAAACTATGCCTTCCAAACTTCTGACACGACTAAGCGCGACGTATATTTGCTCTTTTGCAAAGTTTTTTTTACCAAAGTCGATCACAGCTCTTTCGGGGGTGGTGTTCTGTAATTTATGGACTGTGACCGCCCAGCTTAACTCAAACTCAAACTCAAACTCAAAGCATTTATTTCAAATAAACCAATTACAGGCACTTTTGAATAGTCAAGGGGTCGGTCAGTCAGAAATATGAAGCTAGTCGCCCATTCCAAAGCGTAGTAGGTACCTATGGAGAAGAACGGGCAAGAAACTCCACGGACACTCTTTTAAATAAAATAAGATGGTTACATAATATTGGTTACATCATTCAAGTTGAAGTTATACATGTGAGAACGATGCAAAACATTAAAAGCGTCCGTTAGAAATAAAAATATAAATTAAATTAAAATCGCCGTGGCAGCTAAGAGATGACCAGTCCCTACTGACGGCGCCCGTTCACGAACATGACGCATGGATTAGCACCATTCAGCTCAACCATTTTGAAGGGAGCTAAATGATCCAACACCACACTTAATATTAGAGGCAGCATACGCTCCACATCTCCGTTACCCCTTGCCGCCTGGAACGTAGTGCTTGTTGGTGGTATGGGTCTCACTTTGAAAACTTTAAATTAGCATATCTTTTTATTGTATGAGACGATTGCAATGAAACAAAAACTAAATGTTACAACGTGATAATATTATATAATTACAATTTTAATAGGACTGTAATTAAATTTCAAAAATGTTATTTCTGTTAAATTGAATGTAGAAAAATGTATTCCAAAATGTGTACCATTTTGGGCCAATAGATGTCATTGAGATGCAAAAAATGTTGTAACCCCCTCTCTACACTTTCAAGCCAGTTTTGAAAAATGTATGATTCCATCTTTATTATTACTTAGATAAGTTTATACCACGTTTTCTAAACCAAATGAATAATATCTTTAATACAAACCGTATCCCCCCTTTTCACCCACAAAAATTTCAAACATTCCACTTTGCCCCATCAAGTCGCCCCACTGGTGGGACAAATGCATTCTGCCCCATGGCATGGATTCTTCCCCACAAGGGTTGGCATCTTAGAATTTGTGTAAGTAGGTATGCTCGTATTTAATATTTGATTAGAAAAGAAAGAAATTTATATGTAAGTAAAATGTAACTAGGACTTGTATTTAGTTAGATTTTATTTTATTTGTAACAAATCGTGTAATTAACGTATGATTTACAACCCGATTCCTTCCAGAAACAACTAGTAATAAAAATTAATAATAAAATAATAATACCAGCCTATAATAATTACTGTCCCACTGCAGGGCAAAGGCCTCTTCTCATACAGAGAAGGAACGAGCACTGATCATCACGCTTGCTCAAAACGGGTTGGTGATTTCAGACTAATATTAACTATAAGTCCATGTTTCCGCACGATGTTTTCCTTCACTGATGTCAATAATGTCCAAGATAAACTCAGAAAGTTCATATGAATTGAAATAGTCACATTAGAACCCACAACCTCATGCATGAGAGGCGAGGCCTTAACCTCTGGGCCATCATAACATATTAAATTACCAAAAAATATATATTTTACTTAACTATACATTTCTTTCTTTTCCAAACAAATATAAAATACGAGCATACCTACCTACACATTTCTAAGGTGCCAAGGTGCCAACCCTAGTGGGGCAGAATCCATAAAGATTTTAGACTAGTAAAGAAAGAAAAAAAGGTTTATTTGTCACAGAGACACGTGCATATAAATAACAAAAATATAAACAACATAAATATTTGGCAGCTGCACGTCATGACTGTGACAAGAAGGCTTCCACTCAGCATAATTCTGTGCTATGAGGGACCCACAGCACAGCGCTGATTTTCAGTGGTCACCCGAAAAATACGTACGGACATCAAGTCAGTAACTAGATATGAATGAAATAAGAAAAAATCCAGTGTGTAAATATGATTCAATCAGTGTTCTGTCTCGCTCCCACCCTCACCGTCGCGTCGCCTGCGCGCGCGCTTGCTATTGCTTGCTTGCTAGTGGAATCTGCCCCACCAAGTCGAACTAGTGGGGCATATTCCACTGAAAATTTTTAGGCATTCCTCTTTGCTAACGGTGGAGTTTCTTGCCCATTCTTCTCCATACGAAAACTACCTTTTGGAAGGGGCAACTAGAATCAATTAATTTTTTTTGTAAATTTTTGACGTTCAAAAGTGCCTTATACGGGCCTACTTGAAATAAATGATTTGACTTTGACTTTGCCCCACCAGCGGGGCGCTTGGAATGATTCGTTAATTTTTGAAAAATCTTTTGATATGTTTCCATTATTCGACTGGTATACCAATTTGTGCGGGGTAGGTATAAACACAACTAAAAAGTGAAAAATAAACTTTTTTACAAAAAAAAACAACCGACTTCCAAAAAAAACACTTAAAAGAGAAAAATAACTTGAATTTCGGAAGTCGGTGGCAAAAACGAAAATACAGATCCATATAGTTATATTTTAAGATGGTTCGCAGTTCGCATAGTTGAAGCCGTGATATAGTTATATCCCTAGGGAAATAGTTATGAATTGCTTTCATATATATTACGGTAGGTATATTTTACTATATATGTATCTAATAAAATACTATTGTTTTTGCCACCGACTTCCGAAATTCAAGTTATTTTTCTCTTTTAAGTGTTTTTTTTGGAAGTCGGTTGTTTTTTTTTGTAAAAAAGTTTTTATACTAAATATTTTTGTTGTATCTCTTTAGGTCCTAGTAGTCCTTTGTACATTCTCGGCAACGACATCAGAATCATCGTTCTAGCTCAACACGTTTTTGCACTACACGATTTGGAATTTCGACATATAGTGAAAAATAGAGGGTCGCGCGCATGCGCCTGCCTTCGCGATGTGACGTCATAGGCAAATTATATCTTGCCTCAAAATTGTTATAAATATGACCTATCTTCTCCTTGCTCAACCATTACTCTAGCAGTAAGTCTCGTAGTTATTAGCTATTGAAAACTTACAAGTTTCCGGTCAGAAATATTAAACTTACTACCAGTACTCCGAGCGAAAAGATGTTTACACGTCAAAAAGAAAAGCGAATTGAACTAAATTAATTGAATGAATAGGGATGTTGATTGGGAAAAAAAAACTATTTAGTCCGTCAGTTAGATAATAAAAAAATATTAGTCACGTATTTTTTGCTTTATCATATTAATAAAAAATGGTTTAGATAAAGCGCATTAAAGTTGGGGAGTGGGGGCTCGCTACGTCACAATTCAGTATAAAATCTACGGGGGAGTGACGTCATGCCACATTTTAACTCAATGTATTGTCGTAATCTTTTGATTAGATAAAAAAAGGAAAAATACGTTTCCAATTTTTTTTTTTTTTTGATAATCTACCTGAAGGACAAATTTTTAGTCAACATCCCTATTGAACGGAATTAAACCGATCTGAGTGGAACGCTGACCTGCTAGAAAATCTTGTCGAGTATGGTGTACATGCGCAGGTTGGCCTTCTTGCGCCAGCCGGGCGGCACGCGCTCGGCGTCGTTGCAGTCGCTGTCGTCGTCGGCGGTGGGCACTGCGCACGCGCTGTCCTTCTCGCCGCTCGGCGCCAGCGCGCGCTCGCCCGCGCGCCGTGCGAGGCGACGCGCCATTATAAATGCCGCTACCTGTAACAATACATACATTTTATTACAAAGCTAGGAGTTCAATAATGACAATGTCTATCTATACTGAGTGGGACAGGCGTGAGTTTATGTAAATGTTATTTTGCTTGTATTCTAGCTCGCAGTACAGTGTCAGGAATTGTGTGTAGGTACAGAGTTGAGACTAATAATAATAACTGATCGCCGAGGTGACATGAAGAAAACGGCGATTTTCGACAGAGTCGTAGCGCGCCTATGATAATACTCGTACTCTTAGCAGCCACTCACATGGGCGCGAGCATCTGGCGTGCGGCCTATACTGGCCTGTGGCCACAACCACATAATGTCGGGCCACGCTATAGCTCCTGCGGGGAGGAGGCGAAGCTCCGTGAACGCTTGGCACGCCCCCTGTCGGTTGCGTCGCTACATCCTGGCTGACTCATTTCCGAGCGGAGTCAACATCTCCTGAGGATGCCCCGTGAAGGGGCGAGCGAAACAAGAGTCCAGTAGAGGTTTGTGTTGTATGTTGCACCATACTAACCGCATATTTTGTATGGGGCGGAGCTCCATACTGCATCCAAGCCTGGATCTACATAGTTATTGCGGAATTCAAACAAATAATTTTACAAAGATTTTTAACCGACTTCCGAAAAGGAGGAAGTTCTATGTTCATCTGCACGTATATTTGTTTTTTAATGTATGTCCATCAATATTGCACGACTCATAATGCGAAGCATTAGAGATTGCTTTACGATCGAAAGATTTGTTTTGCCTCCTTTCTGCAACTGTTTTTATTGTTACACTCTTGCTAGTACTAACACAGAAGCTACTTAATTTATATACCATTGTATAGATAATTTAATGAAGATTAATTCTCTATTTCACAAAAAATGTTTTACTGCAGCAGAAACGACGAAAAACATCTGTTCACAACACCTTAGTTAGCAATATCGGCGTGACGCGTTGACCTAATTTTATATTACTTGTTATTTTATAATAGATTTAGTGCACTTTTGCCTGCCGCGTTAGCCGGGTGTATTCATCAACATTTCATTAACATTTTAACATTATGAACAGTTTGACAGTGAGTTAATAAATAGTGCCCAACATAAACATTTTTTTCTCCTCAAAACACCGACACCTAGCTACGTACTCCGACATATTGTTGGTCCTTCGAAATTCGGAATTTTGGTGTGCGAGGTCTGAACTACGTAACAAACAACAGTGTGCGTACGTCGTGGGGCTGTCGGAGCGAACACTGGAGGAGAACAGTGAAGTAGCAGCAAAAGCTGAGTACTAACAGCGGACAATATACAAGTAATAAATTTCCTTATTTTTAGTCATTAAAGGACTGCAGTGTAATATCCTATACAATGTCAGAGCTCATTGAAACGCAATCAATGATCAATGATAGCTTATAAAACTTGGCATTAACTTGAAGAAGTATAACAAACACATCACAAACAAATTACAACGAGAGATAAACAACATATCCTTATTTCAAGAATTTACCATGACAGTCCTAACTGCCAGTAATTTACTGCAAAACTTAAAAAAACACAAGATATTCTACTGGACATCCTAACCAATGTCCAGCATGGACAGTTTAACATTCATCTGCTTACCCCGAACAGCTCCAAAAGGAACTTAACGTTATCTCTGGGCATTTATCCGATGATCTAACATTGCCTATTGAACCGCACGATGTAGTGTTAGTGCGCGGCAAAACATGAGTGAACGTCAATCTAATGCGACACATATTTATGGTGAACTAAACAATACAATGGTGAATAGGGCGTGTCCTCGCGTGCCTAGAAATTCTTTAGGAACAATAAGCTCTTAATTTTAATTCAAATTATTCAAATAATTTTCCTTTTGTTCTACTAACAGTTTAGTTTTAAGTTGGCTTGTTTTCACCTTGTAAACATTATTAACATGATCATTACATTATTTTACTAACATAATTGTTTCATTGTTTCATCTCAGCATCCCTATTTTTCGTGGCCCGGAATATGTTCGGTGTTTTCACCGAACACCTTAGTTAGCAATATCGGCGTGACGCGTTGACCTAATTTTATATTACTTGTTATTTTATAATAAATTTAGTGCACTTTTGCCTGCCGCGTTAGCCGGGTGTATTCATCAACATTTTAACATTAAGAACAGTTTGAGAGTGAATTAATAAATAGTGTCCAACATAATATTCTCCTCAAAACACCCGGGACACCTTGCTACGTACCCCGACAACATCAAAATAGTTTTAAAATTGTTCATCTATCAAGACGTGTGATACCTACCTGAAAACAATGTAGCGTGCGAAAAAATCAATTAATTGAGTACTTAAATATTTTTTAAATAGATTCGTTTAGGTAAAAAAGCTGTCAAAACATACTTCATGAAAAGTCGTTTAAATATTTTACTTTTGTTAGAAATTATATTCAAAAACAAATATAAGTACATACATATTATTTTAAAATGATTTACTTTTTTGTATATTCTGAAAAAACACGTTTACACGTCAAATATAAATTATGTTTTAATCTAGATCTAGTCGGTATTTCCAATCCAACTACTCAGCGGAGAACTAGTAAGGAAGTGTGCACCTACCTGTAACACCATGCCCAGCACTCCGAACACGATGATCACGAAGGCGTTGTTGGGCGCCTCGCGCTCCACCTCCTGCGACACAACACTATTGTGTAATACACCGTTAAATTGCCTGTTACAGAAGGGTGTATCTACTAACACACAAGACAAGTGAACACTGGGTGTACCTCGATCATGTCGTAGAGCGGGCGCGCCACGTCGCGGTAGCGCTCCACGGCCAGCAGCGCCGGCTTCAGGTCGTGCAGCAGGTCCATGCCGCGGCGCGCCAGCTCGGCCTGCGGGGCGGAGCGCCACCACGCCGCCAGCGACGCGCCCATCCACGCGCCGTAGCCCACCTCGCTTAGCGCCAGACAGACCACGCCCGCCGCATACTGCAACACAACATACGCGTCTCACACCGCCAGACATGCCTCGGCCGCCGCACACACAGTCACAAGAAGCAATACACTTGAGTCCAGAGACATGCTGAATCAGTCCGGTCCCGAGCCGGCCAGGCCACGTGATCCATGAGTCACCGCACTCACCGCCGCGCCGACGCCGATAATGCGACCGAGGACTGAGGAAGCAGTTTTTGCACGGATCAATGGCCGGGTTTTAACGGACGATAATTACGGCAGTAAAAAATATTTAGTGAACCAAAGTTTGCAAGTTGGCAAATTAAACAACTGTTACTTGTAAAAAACAAGTGTTTTAAACTTTCAAAATTAAAAAAATAAATAAAATTAAAATCTTTTTTTTTTTCAATAATAATGTAATGTAATAATAATGCTTAGTAACTAAACTACTAATACTAACTAGGTACACAATTACGAAGTTCGAAAGCTCTCATTGGGTCACACTTAAAACAGCGTACGAGCGGTCCTGCTCAGGCGCACGGCTGCGGATATAACCGACAGCATGCAGCAGCAGGAGCCAAAGCATTTGAACAAGAGCATCACCAGGGCGAGTTATCACTCGCCCATCTGATCCCATCCCATTCCATCTGATCCCACTGAGATGACCTCATCTCAGTTGTCACTCGCCCGGTCAAATTTTGGATAAGAGATAACCCGCTTCGCACGGGTAGCACTAAGTACTTATCTACGGCACACCTACCTACCCCATACATACATACCTAATTACGTACCCTACCTACCTACCCTGCCTGCCTACCCTATCTACCCTGCCTACCTACCCTACCTACCTTGTTGGAATATAGCAAAAACAAATCAATCCTACTTCAACACTATCGTCTTTCTTTTTCTAACTCATAAATGGACGTAGTTATGCTACAACGTTCCAATCCACAAGGTGGTCAAAATTGAGTTTATGAGCCCAAGCTAGGTATTTTGGATCGTTCTATCAAGTGCTGAAGACACTGACTCTCTTACGACAATAACTATTGAAATAATTAAGCGGTCTAAATGATAAAACGAACCAAAAGATCTAATTATAATCTTATAAAGTGACATTACATTTGGATCGTACTGTTTTAATTCATTTTGGACTGAATGCAATTAAAATTAGGATCCAATCATCTTGAAACGTTTTAAAAATAACTAATTTTAAATCTTAAAAAGTGACTTTCCATTTGGATCGTACTATTTTATTTCGATTCGGACTGAATAAAATAAAAATAATGATCCATTCAACTTGGAACGTTTTAAAAATAATAATTTTAAATCTTAAAAAGAGACAATTCATTTGGATAGTAATGTTTCATTTCGTTTTGAACTGAATAACATAAAAATAATTATCCATTCATCTTGTTATATTATTTTTTTTATTATCTATTTCTTCAAAACATTCCACTTTATAATGTGCACGATAATTCATAATGGTAAAAGTAAACCTCTATCTGTGACCACGAACGCTGTAAGTGTTCGAAACGTCAGGTTAAATAAAATGTTAATAAATCGCGAAATAATCCGTAAAAGTAGTTTCATTTAAATGTATCGTGTTCGCGTAAATAAAAGACAACAATAAAAGTAAACGATTTAAAACGTGTATACTGGTAGGAACATACAGTTAACTAATAATTAAACAATGCATCAATTTTGTATTTTTTATAATAAGGCCTTGTCTAAAATAATAATTATACAACTAGGTAGCGAAATATTGTGGCAACTTGAAAAAAAATTATGTGTTATGGAGTCTGGAACGTTATCACTAAAATAATAAAGCTAAACAATAAAACGTTCCATTTTCATTTGAAACGTTTTATGAATAATCATTACACGGCTTACAGTGTGACTCAGGACCCTTATCTTCCTGATTTGTAAATAAAATATGAAAATTAACAATGTTTCAAACTACATGAATGTACTGGGAAATTTGATTTCGTTATAAAATAAAATTTAAACTCACGTAACGACGACGGCGCGGCGCTTACCTACATTTACCATCCTACTCACACGCCTTGGTGTGTTGTATGTTTTCTCTCTCCGCTTCCCTAGCTGGTGAGATGCGCGGAAAGATTGCGCACTACGATAGTTATTGTTATTTGTTGTGACCTTTTGTGTTTGGGTGGAAGGTGAAGCCGGAAGAGGCGCTCAGGAAGTAGGATCATGCCTTGCCAAATATATTGAAAACAAACTACCTCCTACTATAGAACATCTCATACTATGGAGTGATTGTTGCGGTGGACAGAACAGAAACATAAAAATTGTTTTAATGTTAAAGGTTATCTTAGACTCCCATTCTACATTAAAAACGATAACTTTTCGGTATCTTGAGTCAGGGCATAGTTTTTTACCTAACGATACCGATTTTTCAAAAATTGAAACAGCGCTTAAAAAGCAACAACGTGTTTATACAGCTGACGAATATATAGAAATTATGAAAAATGCTAGAAAAAAAAAACCATTTCAAGTATATAGAATGGACAAAAATGACTTTTATAGCACTGAAGATATTGAGAAAAAAATAGTAAATCGTAAGAAATTCACAGATAAAAGTAAACTGAACTGGCTGCTGGCAAAGGAGATAAAGATTGAAAAAGCTAAATTATATTCTATTTTTATGAAAACGTCCCTTGATGAAGATTATAATGAACTAAACATTAAAAAAACGACAAAAGGAGAGATTTCGACTATAAGTACATAGATCTGATCTGAAACAGTTATGGCCTAACGGGAAACCCATTGCTCCAGCTAAATTGGCTGATTTACGATCTGTATACAAGTTTATTCCAGCAGCCTTAGTTTTTATAAAACATTGAAAGCGTCTAATGACGCCATTGACGATGTCGATGGATTTGGTAAGGAGCTGGATTTCGATCTGGATGATGAATAAATTGTGATGATTTTCCATGCTTTGAAACAACTATTTCTTAAGGTGGCCGCGACATTAGAATTATCCATACAAACGTAATACCAAAATCATTTGCAGTTTAAGCATATTTACACCATAATATGATGTTATTCGGATTCAGACAATAATTATCTAGGTTCCTACGTCGTCTTTTTGTTGAAAAACTTACCCCAAACGAAATTTAAGCGAATTTAATTTTGCACATTTTCAGAGCGAAAGTGTCATGTTTTTATTTGATTTTTTCTATATTATAAACAACAATATTTCAAGATATCTCTCCGTAGGAACACAGATATTATTATCAAGTTATAAATACTCGAAACAATATTAGAAATACATGAATTTTTCATTCATCATTTTTGGTATTACGGAACATCTCCCAAATTTCCAATAGTTTGTATTGCTATCACAGCAAGCAACTGTCAGTGTGTGGATGATGACTTTACTCCAGTCAGTGTGTCCAAGAATTGTTTATACTATCTGGATTGATTCCATCAACCTCAAAAACGTATTTTATTTTGTCTCAACACGAGATAGCGCGCGGTGTACGTAGGCCTCATTTTTTTAATAATGTTGTTTCAAAAAATATATATTAACTACCAAAATATACCAATTTTCAGATATTGGATCGTTTTTGCAAATTAAGCTATAAGCTACTTCCATACAAAAAGCCTTTTTTTAAAAACGTTCCAAGTGTTGTTCACGACTGCTGAAGGCATTAGAGGCTTATCACAAGCAAAAAAATAAAATAAAAGCGAAAAGATTTAAATGACTATGAAGCTCGATTTACAGCCCATAGTGCGACGGCTCGAACTCGTTGGTGGGCGTGCCTAATATGCATGCTAATTTAATCTAGTTATTTATTTATTTAGTTTTATTTATGTAGCATTTTTTTATCTAGTCTTTATTTATTTATTTAAATATTTATTTATTTAGTGAAATAGACGATAATTTATAACGAAAACGGGCGCGTAAAATTTAATGAACAGACTTTTGGGACGTATAGACGACTGACAGACGTATAGATATTATGGAAAAACTACTGTATGTATTTATTCAAACTAAAATTATTGGAACAATTGAATAAATTATCGATCCCTGTACGGGTTCTATTTTGCCATTTTTTACTACATAATTTATTTATTTACGCCCAAAGACGAGTTAAAATGAGGGTTGAAATAATTATGGAAGTTTCGACGCTCATAACTTCCAAACCAATATATTTTTTCCAATTCTGCTTCCATACAGGGCTAGATAATGACAACACAATTTGATATATTTTTTTAGTTTTGAACATACACCGTCAAACAGTTGTTTTTTTTTTTTTAAACGTTGCCCCACACTAGGAATTTCTCCTGTGTCGTGGGTGCGTTTACAAACATTTAAACTCACATACACAAACAGCCAGACCCGGAACAACTAATTGTAGGTCATACAAATATTTGTTCCGTGCGGGAATCGAACCCGCGACACGCAGCGCAGCAGACAATCGCTTAACCACTGCGCCAACCGTGCCGTCAAATAATCCGTGAGTAATCACGTCTAATCTACGTTTGTATGGAAGAATGACTGACTAGCATACCCTTAACCACTTGATGAAATCCTTAGTGACTGTACAATACTTTCAGCTTTGTCCATACTTTCAGTTTTTTTGATCACACGTCTCACATAATACTAGTAAAACACACCTTGCTTTATATAAAGAAAAGGATAATAAACGTATTATTGAAATTAGAACGGTCCTTCCTTTGGTGTCCAACCTTTAACCCTAACAGGCCCAGACGCTAAGCCAGAGTGAGAACAAATAATATACAGTGAAATTAAGGGACACTAAATAATAAAAACTTTCTGTGCATTTACCAATATAAATAAAAAGTTATTTTATAGTGTGTTGAAATTTCAAATTCGCAATCTACTATGTGAACTGGAAGTACTAATCATTATCGACGATGAAGCCCCTTAATCACCGAACCTACGGCTGCATGTGCACCGAGCAGCTACAGCAGCGTCACCGAACCTACGGCTGCATGTGCACCGAGCAGCTACAGCAGCGTCACCGAACCTACGGCTGCATGTGCACCGAGCAGCTACAGCAGCGTCACCGAACCTACGGCTGCATGTCCACCGAGCAGCTACGGCAGCGTCACCGAACCTACGGCTGCATGTCCACCGAGCAGCTACGGCAGCGTCACCGAACCTACGGCTGCATGTCCACCGAGCAGCTACGGCAGCGTCACCGAACCTACGGCTGCATGTCCACCGAGCAGCTACGGCAGCGTCACCGAACCTACGGCTGCATGTGCACCGAGCAGCTACGGCAGCGTCACCGAACCTACGGCTGCATGTCCACCGAGCAGCTACGGCAGCGTCACCGAACCTACGGCTGCATGTGCACCGAGCAGCTACGGCAGCGTCACCGAACCTACGGCTGCATGTCCACCGAGCAGCTACGGCAGCGTCACCGAACCTACGGCTGCATGTGCACCGAGCAGCTACGGCAGCGTCACCGAACCTACGGCTGCATGTGCACCGAGCAGCTACAGCAGCGTCACCGAACCTACGGCTGCATGTGCACCGAGCAGCTACAGCAGCGTCACCGAACCTACGGCTGCATGTGCACCGAGCAGCTACAGCAGCGTCACCGAACCTACGGCTGCATGTGCACCGAGCAGCTACGGCAGCGTCACTGAACCTACGGCTGCATGTCCACCGAGCAGCTACGGCAGCGTCACCGAACCTACGGCTGCATGTGCACCGAGCAGCTACGGCAGCATCATCACCGAAATGGAGACATTGGCGGATGACAATATTTGAAAAAGCATTGGTTTTTCTTACAAAAAAGCTATTGAAAAAAAAGAAAAAACCATAAAACGGTTGAGTTGGTGAGCTCGAAACCACATAATGGAAATATTTCTGGATTTGCTTTTATGACGGGCAAATACAAATGACAGTTATGACGGGCAAAACGATATTACTTTTGTTTTGGATTCTGGAGGATCAGATCATTTGATAAATAGAGAAGATAAAAGTTAGAAAACCAAAGAAACATTCCTGTAGGCAAAAATGGCACGTTTATACAAGTGACGACGAAAGGTAATCTCCCGGTTACAAATGAGATGGGCGCACCAGGCATACTACAGGATGTACTTTTCTGTTACAATATATCCTAGGGGATATAGGAGTAGGTTGTAGGACCTGCTATCGGTAAAGAAATAAAGAAAGTGCAGCAAGCAGGAATGACGTTCGTTTTTTATAGAAGCGGCAGTGTTGTTGTGTACAATGATGGTAAGCCGGTAATAAAGGGTAAGTCTTTGAACAATCTTATTGGCGTTAACTTTCTACTTTTTAAACATGCTTCAAATAGCTCAGCAAATGCTCATTAAATGGAGTGGTAAATAATACGTACTTATGAATTTTGGCATCAAAGGTTGGGCCATATTGGCAAATCAAAATATATAAATAGAAATAAACTATTTTCTGATATTGATATCATTGATAATATTATGCCAAGCGATAAATTGTGTGAAGCTTGTAAATTGGAATATAACAAACCAAAACAAAATATTTGAAATGATCTCTATTTAAAGTGCACACAGATGTCATGGTCCTAACTCCTTCGTCTATTGATGGCAAACATTATTTTGTGATTTATGTGGATGAATACAGATGTTTTTATTACGTTTCGGGATTATTTCACAAAAACCGAAGCTTTTTAGTCTGATAATTGTTACTTATGTTATGATAATGGAGGGTAATGAGTATCCAATGAAATTAAAGAGTTCTGTGTCGGATAGGTATTAGCTACCACTTCATTAACAGTGCCACATACTCCGGCTTTGAATGGTATTGCCGAACGTATGATAAGAACAATAACAGAACGGGGTCGTACAAAGGTACCAGGGTCTAAATTAGATCAATCGTTCTGGGGTGAGACTGTGTTAACTCCTACTTATTGAATAAATATCAGTCCTACGAAAGCACTGAGGTTGGACACACCATATGAGTTATGGTGTGCACCGCCCATCTCATTAATAACCGGGAGTTTCCTTTCGTCGTCACTTGTATAAACGTGCCATTTTTGCCTACAGGAATGTTTCTTTGGTTTTCTAACTTTTATCTTCTCTATTTATCAAATGATCTGATCCTCCATAATACTAAGCCACAACTGAAATATTGAAAAGTTTTTGGTTCTACTGTTTATTTTGTTAATAAAAGTAATAAAACGAAAATTGACAATAAATAGTCAAAGGGAATGTTCGTTGGTTATGAACAAAATGGTTATAAGGTGTGGGTTGTGGTCCGGGGTTCTGTCCCCACGTGTGTGCGGATGCGGTGGGCGCTGAAGCAGCTGGACCGGGAGTTCCTCCTCGAAGCCTCGATCGTGCAGGCCTGGGTGACGAGGCGGAGTGGTTCCGGGAGGCCATGTCTGAAATATGTGACGTGGCAATGCCCCGGGTCCAGCCCGGGGCATTGCCACGTCACATATTTCAGACATGGCCCGGACGTGCCTCACACCAGGTGTACTGGTGGTCGTAACAGCTAACGACACTGCGCAATGCGTGCGTTGCTGCGCGACGCCGGTACACCAGGCACCGCAGGTTCTGTATTCGCCCTCCGGATACGGAAGCCATTCAGGCGGAGCTTTACGAGGGGTACAGAGGTAAGCCTGGGTTCTGACCTTGAGAGGCTTTCGGGCCTCGGCTAAGGGGGCTCCTAAGCGCATGCTTGGAGTGGGGGTGGTTACCACTTCGTTGGAAGACAGGGAAACTGGTCCTCATCAAGAATCCGGGGCGCCCTGCGGACTCTCCGTCCGCTTATCGGCCCTTCGTGCTGCTCGACGAGGTGGGCAAGCTTTGAAAGAGTAATTGCAGACCCCTTGTCGGGCGGCGTGTGCGGGTGAGGCCGGATTTGGCGAAGAGCCAATTCGGTTTTCGCAGGGGGCGCTCTACGATGGACGCCATCATGCGCGTGCGAACCCTCACGATGGGGGATGCTGTGGCCCGGGGTGGGGTCGTCTTGGCGGTGTCTCTAGACATCGCCAATGCCTTCAATACCCTGCCCTGGAGTTGCATCAGGAAGGCACTCCGCTATCACCGGACGCCGACTTATCTCTGTCGTGTAGTCAATGCCTATTTGACGGACAGAACCGTCATCTACCCCGGTCACTAGGGAGAATGGAACCGGCGAGAGATTTCGTGCGGTGTCCCACAGGGAACATTTTGTTATGTATCGATAGGCAGGAATTCCGTCCAATCAACCAATACGTTTTTGAAACGCAAGTCTAGTTCTTGTCTTTTTTTTTTGACGTGCGCTTTCCATTGCGGTTTCGCGTCAAGAGTTATGCCAAGGCTGTGTTCGCGTATGGGACTTGTTGGCCATTTATGAAGATAGGGTGGTAATCACAATTCTTGTTGGTGAAATCAATGTGAAGTGACTTTGATTCATTTAATTTAATTTTCCATTTTTGGATTTTAATTTAAATTTAATTTTCCATTTTAAATTTAATTTTCCATCACCCTACAACCATAATGGCAATGTCATCAGCAAAGGTTGCAATTGTATTATTATCCAGCTCTGGTATATCATACGTGTACGGTTGCTACATGTTGTAGAGGACTGGACCCAGCACACTACCCCGAGGAGCGCAAATTTTCCAAGTCCGTAATGCTCAAGTTTCAAGATTAAGGTTTCGTGGTCGACGCAGTCAAATGCCTTGGAGAGGTCACAAAAAAATGCTATGGCGTCTTGTGCCTCTTCCCACGCCGTAAATATGTGTTTTAATGACACCGGCGTCAGTCGTACAACGTCCCTTGGTGAAACCATACTGTGGATCATGTAAGATTTTATTGGTGTTAAAATATTTGAGCATTTCATTAAGCATTACCTTTTCAAACACCTTGCTTAAAACCGGCAACACGGATACGGGTCTATAATTACTAATGTCTTTACTGTCCCCGGATTTGAATAGTGGTATTACCTTACTATATTTAATTAGATCAGGGATGACTTCTTGATCCACAAACAAATTAAATATTAAGGGTAAGTACCTACGGCGCTATAGTCTCAATAATGGAGGTACAAACTTTGATTTACATTCCCATAGATCTTCGGTTAATTTTATATCGATTTGCTTGAAAGCTTTTAGTACTGTTAAGGGGTACATATACTTAAATTTAAATTCAATTGGTCAGAATAAAACATTTGCTCTTAATAAATCAATAGAACGCGAGGGCGAGAAATTAATGGTTTCAGTAGTTTTAAGTGGGATACTGATAAAGAAATTTCCAAATTCTTGAGCAACTTCTTTGTTAGTACTTATAGAGACCACGTGAAGTTTCTAGTGTGGAATCATTATTGTCTTTTATTCCTGTTCCATTTTATTCCATCATGGAGCGCAGGTATATCTTTGTCAATTTGAGCTTACTGAATGACGCATTGCCTACGAAATGTATGGGATTTTTTTATGATTTCTGACTTTTCTAATACTCAAACCTCAGTTGGTCCAATAGAGGTTTTTGATCCTTATACATATAAATCAGGATCGAATGGCATCAAAAAAAGATTTTTGTGAAAACTGCCCATTTTCTTGCACTGTTTTTTTTTTTTCAAAAATCTCTGAATGCAAATCAAAATGTCTCTAAAATTTAAGGACAATCTTCTAAGACCGTTTTCCTGTAGCTATAATGGTTAAGGTAGCTGTCGTTGCTGCCCCATCTGAAAAATCCACCCTGTATAATCATCTGGCCAGTCCACATCATGATGTGACCAGCAGCGGTCGATGTTGTATTTCATGAAATACAACCATTTCATGAAATGGTCGAATACGTCATGAAATGTTCAATTCTATGATCTGTGCGGTGAGTACCTACAATAAATTAATCAATTCGGTTAGGAATTAGACTTAACACAAAACAAAGAAACGGGTAACTAATACATACATACATATGATATACAATGTGGGGACGACGATAACACAACCATTTAAACTTCGTATATGTAATGCCCTTCCCAATCTGGATACAAAACTTCAATCAAATATAATATTCAATAGTTTAGTCACTATAGCTAGTCAAAGACCGGCTAAGGTCGTAATTGGCCCACCACTATTTAGTTCGTTTTATCTTTTATTTTATTATTATACACACATCATAAGTAGGGCATGCTATCCGGCGGGTTCTCGTAATACTGATTATAGCTCCTTGGAATTCGGAGATCGTTACATAATTTTAGTAGATGTCTTTTTCGCCTTCGAAATAAATGAATGTAATTAACCCGGACAATGACCTGGGTCATTGTCTGGGTTCGTCTGCACGGGGGACAGACAGAGACGGGGGAAGATGATGGACCTGGCAACCCCAAAACTTTTTGACAAAGCGCGAAAAAATCCAGGACCGTAAGAAGAAAAACGAAACGAGAATTGGCGAACGAAAGCGCAAAATCCGCGAAGGCATTAGCCAGCGCGAAGCGCGGTGGGACGTCGAACGGGAGGTGCGCTTCCGGCCCCAAGTCCGCAAAGGGGAAACCCAGCGCGAAAAGGGGCCGGATGCACGCAACCGGCCGAGAGAGCGCGAAGGGAAAACTCAGCGCGCAAGGCGGCCGGACGCGGAACCACGCGTGCGAGGGCGTGCTTGCGAAGGGGCAACCCAGCGCGAAAAGCCTCTGCAGGCGACAGATTCCGCCGGGACCGACAACCGACCCCAGTACACAGACGTGCGTGTCGACACATGCGTACTCCACAGGCAAATCAACGGAATCAGCGCTCCACAGCGTGGTTTCTAAAATTGAATGTGCAGTGGATCACAAGTGCTCGGCACTGGCTGTCTTCATTGACATCGAGGGCGCCTTTGACAAAAGCACGTTCAACAGCATAAACATGGCCCTCGACAGACACAGCATAGACTCGACACTGAGTGGCTGAATCACCAACATGCTCAAACTGAGGGCTGTACAAGTCACAGTAAATGACACTACGAGAGCCATCGTTGCGAAGGGCTGCCCGCAAGGGGGAGTCCTCTCGCCTCTCCTATGGAACCTGGTAGTAGACAGCCTCATCAAAACACTCAACGACAAAGGTTATTTCACCGTAGGCTACGCCGATGACATAACCATAATAATTAACGGGACCCACGAAAACACTATATGCAACCTCATGCGTCAAGCCCTGAAAATAGTAGAGGAATGGTGCAACAAGCACCAACTCTTAGTGAACCCTACAAAAACCGAACTAATTCTCTTCACAAAGAAGAGGAAACTGAAAACATTACAATTATCACGATTCTTCGGAACAACCCTAAGCCTCTCAACTGAAACCAAATACCGGGCATCTTTTTGGATAAACTACTGAACTGTGCAAAACACACGAACTATATCATTACAAAAGCCAGCATATCCCTGTGGCAGTGCAAGCGATTGCTTGGCCGGAATTGGGCAATCAGCCCCAAGGTCACCCACTGGTTATACACCACAGTCATCCGACCGATTATCATATACAGCTCACTGGTCTGGTGGCCCAGGACAGACCGGTGCACAGCCCAAAAAGATCTCGAAAAACTACAGCGGTTTGCTTGCGTCGCAATCACAGGTAGTATGAGAACTGCACCCACCGCCACCCTACAGACAATGCTGGGACTGCCACCTCTGCACCTCATCGTGCGGGAGGAGGTGGCTGGCTACCTTTAGGAACCCTCCGAATTTATCAGGAACCCTATGCAACGACTCCAGAGTTAAGCACACACGCATTAAGGAGGATGCGATCGAAAGCCAATGATGGCATCACCCTGCGACAAAGCCCCGAAAACACGCCACTTTCAAAGGCACTACAACATAGGTAATACTTAGAGAAGAACAGTGTGACTACTCAGGCCCAAAAGAGATGAGAGTTTACACCGACGGATCGAAGACCGACTCCGGTACCAGAGTCGGAGTTTTCTGACACGACCTCAACATAAATATAACCAGACCGCTGGGAATGTTCAACACCGTCTATCAGGCGGAGTGTGTGGGCATCATACAAGCGGTCCACGCCCTAGAAGCCAGGAGGGTTACGGACACCCACATACGTATACTCTCCGACAGCGCCTCAGTTCTCCAATCCTTACGGAAAAAATATACTACCTCGAAGCTAACATTAGAATGACACAATGCATTAGAACAAATAACAGTATCTAGCCGCAACATAGTGACACTGCAATGGATAAAAGGACACAGCGGATCGCTAGGTAACGACGCGGCTGACGAACTTGCTAGACGTGGATCCAGCACGGCAGTCTGCGGACCCGAGCCTATCATACCCATCCCCTTCAACCAAATACGCTGGTGGCTGCAGGAGTTCACCTGACCTCGACACCAGGTTGCAGGCAGTTAAAGGAGGCTATGCCATCCTTGGACAGCAGGCTGACCAGGCGTTTGTTACGCCTGGACAGGAACGGCCTGCGCCTGGTTACGGGGACCATCACGGGACACTGCTCGCTAAATAAGCACTTCCACACAATAGGCATAACGGACAGTCCTCTGTGCAGGGCGTGCATGGAAGCTGAGGAGACCGTTGCGCACGTGCTCTTTGAATGTACGGGCGTCACCCAGATTAGAACAGAAACCCTCGGGTTCAGACCATACACCCAGATCATACACAGATGTTCTAAACAGACCAGGAGACTTAATTAACTTCTGGAGGGAGGTGGGCTAGTTGGAATAACCACCAAACGGCCGCTATGGCGCACGCACAATGGTCCACCAGACGGACTAAGTGCGGAAACCAAACCCCTTAACATAGAACATAGATAGATAGCTAGACTCACGACGTGCAGGCAGTTGGGGGCGCGACGCTGAGCAGCGGCGGCGGCGAGGTAAACGAGCGCCGCCAGCCACACGCCGGCCGCGAACACGTAGGCCGCCGACACGCGGTACTGCGCCGCGCACAGGAAGCGGAACCACGTGTAGGTGCTGGGGTCCCACGCCAGCCGCGCCGCCGTCGCCAGCAGCGCGCCGCTGTACATCTGCACAAGCACAAGCACATCGTCAACACAATCGTCTCTCGCGGTGGGGCAGGGTGCGTTATGTGCATATTTACAAGGTTTTGATTTAATCAGGTGGGTAACCGCATCAAAACTATAAACGGTATGGTACCAAAAATTACCTTTGATGTACAATCTTTTTAACCTATACCTAAGCAAAAGGGGAAGTACTGTACTTTAGGGACCGGCGATTTTTTATAGTACGTTTTTTTTTTTGGTAGAGTACTTCCTCTTTAGTGTAATTTTGAAAACCGTAAATCTAGCAAAACCATAGGTGCTGAGAAAAAAATTGCCAAAAGTTTCTTTCGGGATTGGTGGGATAGTGGGAGTATTAAGGGTGGGGAAGTTTACGTGGCGGGTCTAAATTTGGTTCCGAGCAATAATGAGGTCAATGACATCTTCAAGGTTAAGGTCAAGACCCCAAAACTCAGGTCAAAAAATATTGAAAGGCATTGTCGACGGAGCCCCGCTTGGTGGGGCTCCTACTTCTGTGTGGTTTAAAAAAAATAACCACTAACTTCTAACCTAACCTGTCCGAGTCGGGGTGCCCCAAGTCCCGAGCTCGCTTCTCTCACTCTTGCATCCTAAGTACTCATTGCCTTTTTACTAAGTCAAGCTATGTCGGGACTTGAGGCACCCTGACTCGGACTGTGATGTGTGACTGATGCCCCAAGTCTCAAGCTCAGTAGGTTCGCTCAATGGGCAACTGGGGTCGCAAAAGTAACTGCAGAGTAAAAGAACAAAGCAGAGCTACCGGAACACGGTTTGATAGTGTTCGTTCGTGCATACGAAGACTGACAAACGTTAGGGTCACTTATCTTCCATTACGTTTCGTTACCAACGTTCTTTTATGAGTTGGAATTTAAACTTTATTATTTTTAATTTCATTAATTATATTATTTGCTTCAAGTTGAATTAATTACGGTGGCAGCTATTTAAAAATGAATTAAACTTAAAACCTCACTATATTTATACTAAAAACCATTAAAATCCGCTGTCACTTTGTCTGAATGTAAAACGGGACAACTTAGGATTGGAATTCCTACATTATCTGTGACAAAATGTAAATTTTATTACGTAAATATGTCGAATTTTTCGTAATTTTAGGATTCTTTTTCTCGGAAACTAGGCGTTTGATGACATCTCGGTGCACGATCTCATCTCATCATCATCATCTCGATGTCATCATACGCCACAAAATATATGAAACCTCGCACGCGCGGTCCCTAAAGTACAGTGGAGCCGCAAAAGGTACAATAGGTACCTAATTAATTAATAGGTAGTCAATTAAATTATTTTTAATTAATAAAATTATTTTTAATAATAATCTTATTTTGTAAGCAATGAAAGTGCAGCATAACTGGTACCCTATATACATTAATGCAGATAAGGAGATAACCCGGCCCCCTCGTGCTCGCATATCTTATAAGTGACAATAAGATTACAGTCACTCCTGGTGCTTATCGGAAGATGCGATTCGTAGGGAAACAAAGATTCTTTGGTGAAATCAGTAAAGCGATAACGATAGAATGGTAATTGGTAATTTGGTAGAGTAAGTACAGAAGCAGTCGTTGTGTGGGACGTAGCCCGCGGCAGTGACCCTCGACTGAGACAACGTAACAGCCTGTGCCCACGGAGCGGCGACAGTCGCCGCTTTCATGGACGGACGATCTGTCGAACGATGATATAGTTGCGTTATCGCGGCGTGAGCACATTGAACACTACTTTATCTAACTCTGGTCAATGGTTCACTGTCGACGTCGACTGACCTCATGAGCCAGGTGTTCACTGAATGCCGACTGATAGTGAACTTTTGTGCTATACACATAAAATAAACTATTCTAGGCAGTCCAATGTTATCTACATCCAACATTTTATACTTAAGTACATCTAAAGCATTCTCGAACATTCCCGAGATAACATTGTTGCTACATAACATAGAGTCTTATTTACAAAATGTCTGGGTTCAATCGCTCCACTGCAGAGGTGTATTCATCAAACGCAAAATGTTCTCTAGTCCTACTTGAAAACCAGGCGAAATCGCAAAACTGCGGTCAAATAAGAGCGATTAAATCACAACGTTGATCAGCATGCGACAATATGTACTTCCTGCTAATCACCATTGTACTGATTTGCTATGGAACAAGAACAATTAAATAGTATTACTAAGTATTTTCTGCTAATACAACATGTCTAATTAGTTACTCACAAACTACATCCTCGATATAACTTCTATTTGCAAGTGGAAAGAGGTGGGCGTCGCACTAGCAAACCTATCGTATACCTATCGTATACCTATCGTATACCTATTCTAAGTATTATTGGTACATGAAAACGTTACTAACAAAAAATCATTATTACAAAAAAAAACAACTGACTTCCAAAAAAACACTACAAAGTGAAAAATAACTTAAATTTCTGAAGTCGGTGGCAAATAACGAAAATACAAAACCAAAGACACGACTTCCGAAATTTAACTTATTTTTCAGTTTATAGTGTTTTTTAGAAGTCGTTTTTTTTTTTTTTGTAAAGACCTTTTAACTTCTCTCTTTTTAGTGGGTCAGTTGATGCTCATCACCTTTTACAAACTATTGCTTTTCCCGATGCATGCACGTTAATCGTTGAGGAGTTCTCCTGGTACTTCACCATCAGCTCCACTTCTCCATATGCACTGTGACGAGAATATATTGCTTGGCAACCATATTAAAGTAAGTAATCAAATCGCAACCCGTGAAAATTTATTATTGAGTAGTTCCGGTGGCCATCTGTGCTCTTCATCATCAGTTCTACTTCACCAAATGGTGCTTTCCGAGAGCAACTGCACGAGTTACTATAAAAAATACACAAATCGCTGTACGTGTGCCTATAATTTTTGAAGAGTTCCCTCGATTTCTCCAGAATCCCATATGCAGATACTGACTGATGACAACGGCACCACCTCGGAAGTATACACTATGAAACAAAAATTAATTTTGCAAATCCGTCTATATGTGACGGAGTTATCCCGGAGATATCCGTTATGCCCGCACATACAAAAAAAAATCAAAACTTCCGAATTCATAACCTCTTCCTTTTAGAAGTCGGTTAAAAATGTGTGTGATGAGTGATGATAAACAAACTTATAAGAATACTAAGGTATTCAACGAGTCATGTGGTGCTAATCAGTAACTTTCGAAAGCAGAAGAGCAATCGCATCGATCAAGCGCGGATAACTAGTCTCCTCACACTTTGCCCAAATGTAGTTATCGACCCACCGACGAGCTGCCAGCGACTACCACAGCCTTACATTATAATGTTCAACAAATTATAGGTTTCGCAGGTCCAAGCGGATTTGTGTACTCCAAGACCAGAAACCATTATGTTGGCCTACTACTAACTAGTAACTACTAGTTCGGTTGGTTCGGTCCTCCGGCATACGATCATAGCCGTAGGAATATGTTCATATGTGTATGTGCAGTAGCAGGGTTGAGTGTGACGAAACTGCAGAGTAAGCTGATGCCATGTGTTTTGCGGGAATTTGTCCAACGCGTGCCGAAGCCGAGGTCGAGCGCGTTCGATACAGTCAGACGAGCGCCGAGTGCCGGCTCCTGACGCCTGACGTCACCCTACTTACTAAGCACGCCTGCTTATGCTTACCCTGCCAAATAATAGTGATTCTAACTTGAACACTCGCCTGAAGGCTGCATACCATACAATAATATCGTACACATACTCGAGTCGTAACACAACAAGCTGTCCAAGGTTTCGTTACTCATGTGGTCAAAGCGATCGTCAGCAGTTCAATGTTTTAGTTTACGATAAAGTATCCTTTAATGATTGAAAACAATTCTGCCTGAAGGTAAACGATGACATAACGAATCTACAATCGACTTTTAAGGCGACGATAACCGACTTTTAATGATTTTATACTGAATATAACGTCTAAACGAGTAGTGTTCATAGCGTTTATTCTGAAAGTGGGCAACAGCGTCGCAAATAAATATCAAATATTTCGCTGTTTTGATTAATTTGGCAATATTACTGTAAGGAAACATGAAATGTGGCTAACTAGCCGCTAGTTAGCCACATTCTAGTTCGCTGCGAACTAGAATATTCTGATTGTAATTATAACCCTGAATTTGATGTTGTAACCGTTTTACGTGTTTAACAGGCATTGTGAAACTTACGTACTTTTTTAAAATCTAAAACTAAATATTCAGCATTACGATATTAATTATTTCATTTCATAAACAATATTTTAGTTCACTAGTTAGCCACATTTCTTAATTCCAAAATTTATCAAAAAAGTTAATTATTTGACAGCTATTTGCGGCGTTGCCAACTTTTAGAATAAGCGCTCTTAATGATTTGAAAGAAATATAATTATGTTACATTCATTGTAAAAAAAATTTAATAACTTAATCTGTGAATATTTTAGATTATGTTTATATTACATAGTGTAATTAATTTGTAAAGTTATGTCTAACGCGGATAAAAAACTGAGAATCACGAAATGAAATGAAATTGTTTATTCTGTAAATAGGATATTGGAATCACTTTTACACGTCATCTTAAAAAAATAATTAAAAATTAGCTGGATGAGTTCGGCGTTTCATATCTGACTACTCTGAGAAGAAAGGCCGAAACAAACTCAGAGGTCACAGTCTCTTTTAAAGTCCAGACATAATCTTGGTCAGGCCATATGAGGACCATGTAGATTAGTGTCTGAAATGGTCTTTTGAGAAAAGAACCACACAGATTTGAGTGGACCTGTCCTGTCAGTGCAAGCATTTGTCAGTAATCGTGGAGCTCAACCCAGAACTTAAGGAGCTCAACTCGACGAACAATACCAAAGAAAGGACATTTGGGTAGGCCTCATAAATGACTCAAACTGCCAGACCATCATTAAAACTAAATAAGAAGGAAAAAATGATAATAATTAAAAAATCCACATAGTCCTCACATTTACAAAAATTTAAAAATAAATAAAAAAAATACTTTACAAAGTAATAATGTCATTTTGTATGTAAAGTTTATATAATACGCAAAAACTATCAAGCATATTTTTCTGAAACCTTCACCATTCTAAAGATAAATTTAATCATTTTTCTTTTAGTATACGTGTTTATTAAGTGGGAGTGAATGATATCATGACGGTTGACAAAGAAAAAGAAAATGTGTTGCGCCGACCCCAAGTAACATGGGACAAGGGCAGAAAGATGATGATGCTAACCACTCAAAGCCACTGGCATATATCGGCGTCTTAAGACGCAGATATTATACATAAATCAAAAGATATGTAATAAAACACGTATACTAAAAGATCAATAATTAAATTATCTTTAAAATGGTGAAGGTTTCAGAAAAATACGCTTGATACATTTTGCGTCATTCTCAGTTTTTTATTTCTATAATTACAAATTCATTTCACTATGTAATATAAACTTAATCTAAAATATTCGTATAATAAGTTATTAAGAAAATGCTCTAATTTAACATATAATTTTTGATGCTGCGGTGTTTCCACCGAACACTTTTTTTTTTTTTTGAGTGGGAAATTATCAAATAACTTCTCCCGCTCTGGGTGGAGCGGGAGGGCGTGTCAGACTCTTCTACTGACTAGAACCCACCCGTGTTCTTTCCGTTGCCTGGGCCACGGTATCCCTTTCGGCCTTTCCCGCAACCCCGGCAGGCATCGGTCCTATCGGACCCCTTCACCTGCTGACATCTCTCTGAGACGCGCGTGGAACACAACGCGCCGTCGACCCGGGCCTGGTCCTTATCGGACGGCGAGCTACCCATTGCTCACCGTCCGCAAGCCCGCGCCTACGGTGGCCGGGATTCGGCCTGCGATTCCCGATGCCCAGGGCGTGTCCTGCGGCGGCTAGGGGCGTGAGGGCGCGAAATTTGCCTCTTCCTCACGCGTTCTGCCTCCTCCTTTGCGAGCATTACTGCTTCGCAGAAGGAGGTGACGGCCTCCCATGCCCTCTCGCTCCGTACCATGGCCTGGACCAGGGCCGGACGCGAGATCCCCGCCATCCACTGAACACCTCAGTTAGCAATATCGGCGTGACGCGTTGACCTAATATTATTATTACTGATTACTCATTATTTTACAATAGATTTAGTGCACTTTGGCCTACCGCTTTAGCCGGTGTATTTATCAACATTTCATTAAAAATTAATAGTGAATATGAATAAACAGTGTCCAACATAAACATTTGTTTCTCCTCAAAATACCGACACCTTGCTACGTACCCCGAATTTTTTTTAGTCCTTCGAGCCGGATCGCGCGTCGCGTAATTTCGGAAATTGGAATTTTGGTGTGCGAGGTCTAAATTATCGTAACAAACAACAGTGTGGGTACGGCGTGGGGCTATCGGAGCGAACATTGGAGAAGAACAGTGAAGTAGCAGCACAGGCTAAGTACTAACAGCGGAGAATATACAAGTAACAAATTTCCTTATTTTTGTCAGTAAGGACTGCAGTTTAACATCCTATAATAATGTCAGAACTCATTGAAACGCCATCAATGATCTATGAAATATAAAACTTGCCATTAACTTGAAGAAGGATAGTAATAGTACTGATAGGAAAACAGTAGATTACTTTAAGCGGAAGCTCTTTGGAGAGTTATTGGAATGATTACCAAGTTAATCACGAGCGCATTGAGGGGGACGTAATTAAAACTGATCCTATTTTACCGGCCGAGAGTACGAGAAAACAAGATCGATGTACAAGTCAACCAAGGCGTTGATCAACCAACAGTATCAGCTGCCGTTCATGAAGACAGGAAGCCTTTCAACAGGTGAGCAAACAACAGCTCGAGACGGATCACCATCGGCATCGAGTATGCGTGCAGAAGAGAAAACAGGTGAGGAGGTCGGTCGCTCAGCTGCCTTGAGCAACTTGGGCCCCAAGTTGCTCAAGGCACAACAGTATGCAAATTATACAACCGCAAACATAGATGAGGACCCTATCTCAAATAAGTGGTAAATTGAGGACGTATTGAGGTCTTTACATCGTGGTTTCCAATGATCGTACACAGTCTATGTCAAAAGCTAGATACAGAAACATACACAGACTACATAGAGTCGCTGAAGAATTCGTATGAACTACCGGTCCTTGCAGAATTCTTAGAATTTTTGGTTTGTTTCCAAAAATTCATTTACATCCCTCGAAACAGTTCGCCGCAAGGATAGTGTGCCCCCGAAGACTTGTCATCAAAACAATTATCCAAATCAAATATCTAACAATAAGAAAAATAATGATAACAATTCGAACAACAAAAGCAACGGAAATAGACAAGGTGCGAAATCGATGCACGTGTCAAACATAAAAGCCCTCTCTGCAATAATCAAGACGGCATTTATAATTGCAAAACATATTACACATACGGCTGTCGCTGAAAACCAGCGCTGGAGCTCTGTCTCGCATAGGGTCACAGCATTATGCTGAGCAATGGCCGTTTTGCGTGGATGTGAAGCATATTTTCCCCCAATTTCTTATACTCGGGTTTTTTTTTACTTTGCGTGATATTTACCGCAAATAAACGTATGTTCTTTCTTTTTCTTTCTATATTTAAAAATGAGTGACGACCAAAGGCTAAAAACTGCAACCAAATTGAAACTTTGCACAAATTGTTTATTTAGCAATTTCGTAAATCAATGCACGTCCAAGTTAACATGACACCGAAAATGCCAAGATCAACATAACACCATTTTACATGACGCATTTGCAAAATTAGCCAATGCATCAACTCTGTCGTCAAGCGGCAACAACGTTGAAAAACAAAACGCAAAGCGCAATGAACCCGAGAACCGAACGAGATGAAAAGGCGGAGATATTGCTAGCGACGGCTCTGGTGAAGGTTAATAGTGCGGATGGAACCAATCAATCAATCGATCAAGGGTCCCAGATATCGGAGTCATCTTTGGAGTGGGGAAAAAAGCAAAACAGTTGTAAGGGTAAGCATAGAATGTGATTCTACGTACAAACCTTTTGAATTCGAATCTGATGTGCTCATCATGAACGAACTTATCAAAAGTCTTCCAAACCAAACATTCGCTAAACCAAATTGGAATTACATAAAAAACATTAATTTAACTGACCCGGAGTTCTACAAAAGTCGACCAGTTGAGTTGTGGATGTTTATGCTAACATTATGCTCCCCGAAAAGTAAGTCAACTTATTGCCGTTTACCGCCTAGCAAGGCGGGATTATAAAAGGAGAACATACCCAACAGCCGATGGCTCAACAAACACAACGGGGATGGATACTACGCGGTAACGTAAAAACGTACCAATGCAAGGTGGTTCTAAATAACATCGAGGAGATTCAGAAATTTTAAAACCTTCAAACATATCGGTAGAAGATCAGAAATGTATGCGACTTCTATACAGAAACAACAAGAATAAACAGTCAGGGTCGCTATGAAGTGAGAGTACCACTGAAAGAGGAATTAAAACTCAATCTCCTTTGTATTATATAATTGCAAAGTACAGGTGTGAGTACTATGTACTAAAGAGCTACCATTTACCGGGTAATATGTCTTTCATTGAATGTGCCCTGGCGGCTGTGAATATGTCATGCTCACTCAGATGTCTCGCTGATGGTGGCGCGTGTGTTGGATCATTTAGCTCCCTTCAGAATGGTTGAACTGAATGGTGCTGATCCATGCGTCATGTTCGTGAACGGGCGCCGTCAGTTGGGACTGGTCTTCTCTTAGCTGCCATGGCTTATTTTAAATTTTTTAATGGTTATTTCTTTTTTTCTTTTTAGTGCCTGTAATTGGTTTAATTGAAATAAATGGTTTGAGTTTGAGCAATTGCGGACTTCCAAACCTATTGCTCAACCAAAAAATTTGGAACGCCGCACGTACGGCAAAATGATCGATTTACGACGACAAAAATATTTATAAGGAAAATTTGTTACATTTAATTATTTAAACATATTTTTGAGTGGCTATACCTATACTAAGCAGTTTGACGTTTTCTAACTCAACCTACGGACCTATAAGTCCTGATTTTTTAATATGTTGAAATTATATTTCAATATTTAATTTTTGCATTGAAATAAAACAACTCAAAATAAATCGTAAACTTTGTATTATTAAGAAAAACATTATGAATCATCTTCTTCGTCATCGTCTTGCTCATTCTGATTGTTACCTAAATATGTTGGCATCGTGAGCATATTCATAATTGTATCATTAAAACCTTTCATTGGTTTTTTTTTCACTGGTCGATGTTGACTTATCAGGGGATCAGAGTTAATACATAGCCAGTGTAAAATGTCCGTGTTAGTATTAATTCTTGAAGTTTTTCGTGAGTGCATGAGTCGTATGTTTTTATATTCTTTTTGAGAGGCTTCCAATACATCCTCGGATAGCTGACCCACAGGCAGAGGTAGCTGACTTATGACGTCGCTGCTGTGGATAAGTAGTTTATGTACTGACGCACTCATCTTGTACCATCTATACAGTTCAATGCATTTTTTTGCTGTTTCTATGCAATATGGTTTGAAAGTGTTTATGTTGATGTAATGGCAACTGGAAATTGTCTTTAAAATATTTGAAAACCTTTCAATCAATTCTTTATCGATACCAGTAATTTCAGCAACTATCTCTGGATTTTCAAAAAAATTCCGTGCCGTGTTGCCGTCATTTGTGTTTCCACCTCCTTGCTTAGGTTGGTCCACTACTAAACTCACCTTCTCGTAAAACAGGTCCGTTATATTTTTCTTCTTCTCTTTTACTTGATTCTTCAATGTAGTGCCTCTAGCTTGCCATTGTTTAATATCAATTTTATATGCTATATGCAGAAGATATTCGAAACACCTTAGATAGGCATGTAAAATAGATATGCCATACTTATAGGCAGAAACATCGCAGGATCGTTGTAAGACCTTATCCAAGTTGTTTATATCCTTCGGAGTTACCTTACAAATGTTGCATGCCTGAGACGATGCAGTTTGTGTAAGGACATTGCATGTTTTGCCATCCATCATTGTACAAATTGGAATATGATTAAAGGTGATTAATTTTTCTTGGAGTCTTACTGTTGTTGATGTAACAGCACGCAGCTGTTGTTCAGTAGCATCGAATTCTTGTTTTATGGTCTGATTTCTTTCTTTAATTAACTTGAAACCAATAGGGCGACACCACTTTGTCGATGATGGGCTCGGGTTTTTCCAAAATATCATTTTTTCTTCTTCATGGAATATAGACACTTCGAGAGGAACAATAGTGCTTAATATAATATTCGAATCGGAGTATTTTGGACTGTCTGCGAAGTGCTGTTTATAAATGCTGTGCCCGCCACTACCATCCAGCCCCCACTTATAGTAGACATCAATTTCGAATACTTCTGGAGGAAGATGAAGAGAAATAACTTCTTGTTGCACTTCATATAATCTTCGGACTGTGTGATCAAGTAAGTTTTGCATAGGAATCCTGGCTTCGATCTCCGAAACAGTAATATTTTCGGGATAGCAAGTTTGCTTTATCTGGAAGATTTGATTATAGGCAGGGTATATATTAGCACCTCTAGCTTTAGCTCCTCTTTGTACTTTTATATATTCTTCTTTTGTCATGCTAGTGTCAACAATAAGAGCTAGCGCTTCCACAGGTGTGTATGGTGTGCAGGAGGGCTTGTTGTTTTTTGACTGCTGCATTCGTTTCAAACTTCTTGGTGACGACTCTAGGGCTAATTTCATCACTTTTGCAGCTTTGCGTTTTCCCGATACAACTAAGCTTCAGGATTCAGTAGCAAATGAAAGTTGTTCCGGAGAAAGACCTTTCACAAGATTTTGCACAGATCTTTGTTTAGAACGCAGCGATGAGACCCCAAAATCCTTCTTTGGTCGTCCTGAAACCGGTTTCTTACTAGGTGTCTGTTGGTCTCCTTGTATGTTCGGCATTTTGAACTCCTCATTTAACCAATCGTGATTATTTTTAATCAGTCGATCATGGATGCGATGGCATTGTTTCCATTTTGCAAATAACTTTGCCACAAACACTTTAATTTTCAATTTGACCGATTTTTCAAAGTCTTCACCATATTTTATAATGTTTAATTTGTTCAAAATATACTTAAGTAAATGTTCAATGCATTTAGGCAAAGAACATTTAAAAAATCTTTCACTTTTTAAAACATAATACAATTCTAGTCTTTTAATACTTCGCATTTCCACGTTATCATTTCGACTACCTGAAACAAAAACAACAAATACTCAGAGATGTGCATATACGTGCAGCTAAAACCAGTTTCCTCGTAATAACAACAATGAGAGTTATAGATAATAAACAAATTTAAACTGGTACTCGTTGGAACTTTTAAAAAAAGCTTCTACGAATTATTTTTCTACAGCAAAACAAGATTATTGTAATTCTATCGATATATTTAGATTATTTTCTATGTTTGAAGCGTTGAAAGAACTCAATAATAGGTTTAAAATTAAGTACTTACTACATGGTAATGGATCCATATTAAAAAATAAGATTTCACTTCAAAACAACTGCACATCAACACAACGTATTCGCACCGAGTTTAGTAGAATACTGACGGCACGCCTAACAATAAGCGAAGAGTCGAACAATAGCGGCTTTTGTAAACGGGTCTCGCTCGCAAATAAAAAATATTTTATTGTTTTTTGGCCATTGAAGGGTAGAGACCACCAAACGTATGTAATTAGCGTATTTCAATGATTTTGTTTTAAATGCTTTTGTCGTCGTAAATCGATCGTTTTGCCGTACGTGCGCCGCATTGAAAAACAACCAACTTTATCCGAAAAATACAAGGATTTCATGAATGAATATGTTGAGTTGAACCACATGAAACCGGATCAGAAAAACAATAACTTAACATTCGAATGCTTCTTGTCTCACCACGGCATGCAGAGAGAAGAATCGTCAACAACAAAGCTTCGCATGTGGTATTCAACGCATCCGCCAAAACATCCACCAAATACAGCTTCAATGACGTCATGCTGAAAGGGCCCAATCTAAAAAAGATCTACAGGCGTTACTACTTCAATGGAGACAATATCCATTTGCCTTCACTGAGGACATCGAGAAGTTGTACCGCCAAATCTTAGTTAACCCCACTGATCAACATCTACAAAAAATCGTTTGGCGTGAGTCATCAACACAACCTATACAAGTGTATTAATTGAACACGATAACATACAGAACACCGCACCGTTTTTAGCTATTATGACCTTAAAACACTTCGCGGCGGATGAGCGATGCAAGCTTCCAGAAGCGGCTGCTATCCTAGAAAACAGTTATTATATGGATGACCTTTTACACGGTTGCTATAACATAGAACAGGGTAAACAATCGATAAATGATTTAATTTAGCTCTTGAAATCAGGAGGCTTTAATCTTCAAAAGTGGTCACCGACAGTCAGGAATTATTGGAGAACATAATTATCAACAAGTCAAGAGGAATTCGTTTATAGCTTCAAAAATTATTCCATGTTGAAAACCTTAGGATTGTGCTGGAATCCAAAAGGAGATCAATTTACATTCCGTTGCGACTTTTCCCAAACAACCTCAAAACCGACTAAAAGGAGCTTACTATCAGAAGTAACAATATTATATGACCCTCTTGGTTGACTGACACCACATGACAGCACCATGACAGCCCTAACAGCCAGAAATTTACTGCATAACTTAAAAAGAACTCAAGATATTCTACTGGACATCCTAACCAATGTCATTCATCTGCTTATCCCTGAACAGCTCCAAAAGAAACTTAATATCATCTCTGGGCATTTATCCGATGATCTAACATTGCCTATTGAGCCACACGATATTCGAAAGCTATATTCTCTGATAAGCATTAAAGCAAGAATAAATGAAGAATACATTATTTTCCAAATAACATCCCACTTATCAGTAGAGACCGATATAAGTTGTACAAAATAATTCTATACCACACCAGACGAACAACGCTATGATAAAGTTCATCCCGTCTTCAGAATACATCGCTACGGATCTAAAAAGAGACTCGTACTTAACAATTATATCGGGAGGACTTTCGCTATGTAAAGAAGATGATAATTTTATTTGCAATTCGAAAAAGCGGATATACTATCTTAACAACGAGAACAAATTTTGTGATCTCGACCGAGAAACAGATAAGTGCAAGTACGAATATCTAGATGTAAAAACAAATGGGCATCACTAACAAAGCCGCCACTATTCTTGTACCATTGCTGCAACATTTATGCCGTCAAAATTACTTGATTGACAACTAAGCAAAGCTGGTGTCATTTACTTAGATCCAGGTTGCCTGCTGAAGCGTCAGGATTTTACCCTGAACATTCAGTCAAAATAAAAAATAAAAATAAATCGGATGTTTTTATACCTGAGATGGATCAGTTAAACTTCATCATTAACAGCACTATACCTTTCGAAAATTTACAAGATGTAAGACTCGGGCGAGATGACGTATGCCTTAGAACAGCTACAGGAGAAACATTATCCACTCATGACATACATCCGTATCCTGTAAGCTACATACTGGTCGGCGGGCTGGCGCTGGCGGCGGGTGCGCTGCTGTACAGATGGCTGCGGCGGCGAGCGCGCCGCGCCACATCACGTCGGACATGGAGCTTCAACCCACCAGAGGTTAGTGATGTGAACGTTAAAACATGAGTGAACGTCAATCTAATGCGACACATATTATGGTGAACTAAACAATACAATGGTGAATAGGGCGTGTCCTCGCGTGCCTAGAAATTCTTTAGGAAATAAGCTCTTAATTTTAATTCATATAACTTTCCTTTTGTTCTACTAACAGTTTAATCTTAAGTTGGCTTGTTTTCACCTTGTAAACATACCATAACATAGTGGCAATGCGGCCAGTCTCTTGGGTACATTACCAGTCGACAGCGATGCGGATGAATTTTTCGATGCTATATTTTAGTTTTTCAATAGTTTTAGTTAAGTTTGTGTATAATTTTGCTATGTTTATTAATTCATTAGATATTACGTGATAAGATATTACGTGTAAACATATTAATTAATTATTATATTATATTCTATTATATAAATATTATTAACATGATCATTACATTATTTTACTAACATAATTGTTTCATTGTTTCATCTCAGCATCCCTATTTTTCGTGGCCCGGAATATGTTCGGTGTTTTCACCGAACACCTTAGTTAGCAATATCGGCGTGACGCGTTGACCTAATTTTATATTACTTGTTATTTTATAATAAATTTAGTGCACTTTTGCCTGCCGCGTTAGCCGGGTGTATTCATCAACATTTTAACATTAAGAACAGTTTGAGAGTGAATTAATAAATAGTGTCCAACATAAACATTTGCTTCTCCTCAAAACACCGACACCTTGCTACGTACCCCGACAGATGCAATCTATAAGCTATGTAGGTATAGAGTTCAATAGGTACCAATCACCCGGAATCTTCTGGGTCCGGACTTCCAGACCTTCCGAATCCGGTCTTTTTTTTTTGTAAGATTCCGGCTTTTTCTTAGGACTCAAGACGAAAAAGTGTTTCTGGTGGAAGTATCTACATGTAATTGTAAAAGTTTGGGTGCTCGGGTCGACGACCTAGCCACAATGTGTCATACCGTCATACGCTAATGGGTAAGAAGCGAGAGTAGTACAATAAGATGTAGTGCGGCCCCCGCCGCCGCCGCCGCCACCCGCCGGCCCACGCGCGCCGCCGACGGAGTCTCGCGGCGTGCGGCGCTGAATTGCCAACTGTACAGAGGGACCACAATATTCCTACGTTCCTTGCCCAGATAACTATGAAAGTGCGAATCTGCACATTCAAAGATTGCATTATTTTAATAATGTACTTACACATTATGGATCAGTTCTTCCAATGCCTACTGCCTGACTCTAATGTTCAGAATTGCTAACCATGACACTAACGGATAACTTATTTATACATTTAGTGATACTGATATAAGTATAGGCAAAATACTGGCTGGCACAGTCCTGCCGCATAACTTTGTTGCACACTGGCTTCATTGGTTCGGCTGAGCGTTCATTCTGGACCGGTCTGCACCCTTAAGACGCATTTCAGAGCACGATAACAGGTGTCAACCGTAGTTATTGAAGCTTCTGTGAGTGTATGTTTAGTGTTTTGTTGTGAGGTGCAGCGTCGTGCAAGGAACGGCGGATGTTTAGCCGGCGCGCTTCGCACTGACCCTGACACACTAGTGGAGTGACACGCTCATCCACACGCGGCACTCACTCAAGTCGCGCGCTTTCTTCTCCTGGCGATGCACGCTGTGGCGCATCAAGAGACCAGCGCCGACACTTACGCGAATAGCAAGCGAAGCAGGTTTGCAGGACAACCACCTCGGCTGTACCTAGCCGGCGGGGCGTAGGAGCGCTTCTGCACTCACTTGGAACTTATCTTTTTGACTTAGGTATTGTATAATAAGTACCTTAATGTTAGCACGTCGCCAAAACCATCAAAACGTTCAGTTGCTCTTTCTAAATGTCTAGACCAGGAGACCGTAGCACACTTTCATACAAGCCAAGGACGAACATAGGAAGGTCAAATCTCGTGCCGAACAGTCCATTCGCAATCTGTCGATCTGCTGGACATAAAGAGTGCATTGAAGGAGCAACAGTGAAGCCAATGCATGCGCGGCCTGCTCCAGTCGGTCGAAGCTCCCGTCGCATGACTAACGTCAAACTGACACATGACATGCCGTTTACAATTTTGCATTATTTGATTTATTCTCAAATTCATATATTCCATGAATTCCTTAAACAAGAACAATACCGGGGGATCTATCAGATAGAAGCAACTGTCGACTTATATCGCTGACTACGGTAATGGCCAAGGTTTTTTTAATGACACCCTTCAAACTTACGTGGATTTACACGATGCCTATTTCGGCTTTAAGAGGTGGACTTTCTACGGAAAGTGCTATCTTGTGTTTTAAGCGGGCTGTCGGTTACTACACTTACAGGAGTACGCCGGTATACGCGTGCTTTCTTTGATACTGTTTTGTACGATAGACTGTGGATGAAGCAGGAAAGCGTTGGTGTGCCGGCAGAGGTTGTCTCAGTGTTAAGGCATTGGGATTGGTACCAGCGAAACCAAGTACGATGGGCTGGCGCTCTCTCTCAGGAATATGGCATGGATTGTGGCGTGTGGCATGGACGGGGGCATTACCTCTCCTCTGTTGTTCAGCCTGTACGTTAATGACCTCATCTGTGAGCTCGGCAGTACTCATATGGTTTGTTTTGTGGATGGAATTAGCGTCAATAACATCAGTTATGCAGACGACATGATACTAATGGGCCCATCGGGGGGCGCAGTTCGTAAACTTGTGGCGATCTGTGAGGCGTACGCGGCGGAGCATGGACTAAAATATAACTGTAGAAAGAGTGCAGTTCTGGTTTTTAAGAGTGGACAACGTGGTCCACTTCTTGTTCCTCCTATTAAGCTTAATGGCGCAGCGCTAGCAGTGGTGAGCAGTTTCAGGTATCTGGGGCAGACGAATTGCAGGATGACGCTGACATTGAGAGGGAGCGCAGAGTATTAGCAGTCAGGGGGAACATGGTTAGATTTGCTCGCTGCTCGAGGGAAGCAAAGATAACTCTTTTTAAGGCGTATTGTCAGTCCTTTTACTCGAACAGCTTGTGGATAAATTACACTCATAGGTCTGCTAATGCTCTGCGTGTCCAATATAACAACATTTACACGATGCCGATGATGGTGCCTCGCTATTGTAGTGCGTCTGGTATGTTTGCGGAGGCGCGGATGGACGGCTTCCATGCGATTGTGCGCAAAAGGGTAGCTTCCTTGCCACAACGTGTGCGAGGCAGTAGCAACGGCATTATGCAGATGATTGTATCTCGTGCGGATTGTCCTATCCAAAAAAAAATGTTGCGCATTGTTTTGGGCGCTCACTAACACATTGTTTACGTCATTCGTATATGCTAACGGAATCTTGATTTAATTTTATTTAAAATGTATTAATTAATGTAATGTTAGTATTGTGTAAATTGATTTTAATTTGATTTAATTAATGTTAGTTAAATCTAATGTATTGTATGGTTTATAATAATCTGAAATAAATGAATAGCCAGTATTAGACCAATTCCATACAAGTACGTGTGCGTCCTAGTGACGATTACATTGGCCCGGCAACAAGGCACGATTATGGTTGATGAATCTGCAATAATCAACAGAATTGCTGAGCTGAAACAAGTTTATTTATTTTATTTATTTATCATGGGCCCAGAACCTGTACTAACCAATCTTCTCGTGGGAAAGATTTAGTTATTTAATTAAATAAATATTATGTGATTGGCTAAGAAAGGAGTAGAAACTGAGCAGTGGGTCGGAGAGACCACAGAGTACCGCACGCACCCGCAGCACGCACCCGCAGCACGCACCCGCAGCACGCACCGGCGCACGGCGGCGGCGGGGTTCTGCCTGCTGACGTCACACGCGGAGCAACATAACAACATGGCACAGGTGACAGCGACACGGCGACACGCGATGTCGCGGGTCACACCACTCAAATAATTGGGACACAGCAGAGCTGAAATATACCGACTCGGTACATTACCGACCTATATTCCGTAACATTGGCAATATTGCCGAGGCAGCGCCTGACATGTACTCAATAATTTCGACGTTCAAAGTTCCACGTTCAGCTTGTAGGCTGTACAAACAAAAGTAAAGTAACAGTAGGTACACAAAGACGTTTTACATTTATGTACTTTATAACTAAGACTCGACAAATAATATAGTGCAGTTCAAATCTAGCCTCAAAGGGACAACGAGAGAGCACAAATTATTTTTCATTTGTCTTCATAGATTGACCACAGCTGCTGGTCGCTCGACGTTTGTGGACATGCTCAACTGCTACAGTCGGGAGAACGGAAAGATCCGAAAATTTTGGCAAATCTAGAATGATGGTGTCGTTAGTCTACCTACACCACTGAACATAACTAATCAGCACTTGCGTAATCTTTGATTTTTTTACTGTAAGTAACTACATTTATTTGTTTGTTGTTTCCTTGCGTCTGTACCAAACCGTAGTTTAGTATTAAATTCATCGGATCTTCGCCCACTCTGCAAGAGTCAACTGAATTATTGTAAAGTTCCATACTCTAAGAAACAGAAAATGGACGTGCGTACGAGTGAATACTCTGATGAAGCTATGACTGCCTCTGGAAGAACTCAATTCGTAATATTCGCTGTTCTGTAAAGCTTCGTGCAGACTAGCGCGACGCGACACCGGTTATTGCTATACCGCGACCGTGAAGTTTTCTTAGAAATTGTATTGTTCGAGTCGCGTCCGCTGGTCTGCACGAGGCTTAATGCATGCACGTGTAGTTATTAAAAGTTAGTCCAGCTGCGAGTTATACTACGAATAAGTAAGTACGTACAAAAGTAGTACATCTGAGACTCGCAGACGTTTTCCTTCAATTAGTATTCTACATTTTCTGTAATCTTAATTATCATTTAATTGTTTCTGCGTTCTTGTACCTATCACACGGATGCTGTTCATTTGCTAATTTTGTCTCTTTACAATTTAAGCGGTATCCAAATCGCTGCAAACCGCAGCAGCAACATTCAAGTGGGAACAAACATTCCGCGACACGTGTCTCGTTGTCCACATTGTCATCTCAAAAACTCTAAACTCAAAGCATTTATTTCAATTAAACCATTTGCAGGCACTTTTGAATTGTCAAGGGGCAGTCAATCAGAAATATGAAGCTAGTTGCCCATTCCAAAGCGTAGGTTCCTATGGAGAAGAACAGGCAAGAAACTCCATGAACATTCTTTTAAATCATAATATTGTTACAAATCATCTTTTATGCATCGTGCAATGCAAATAAACAATTTGGATACTTACCTATGACTCAAGTTTACGAGTAAGTAGTAAGTACGTTTTTCGCTGACAATTGACTCTCGCTAGAGGTGTTTACATAAGTTCAAACAGTACTATCACAACATGACATGTATGACGTTCGTGAACAGCACCGTGCTGGTGGTGATGTGTTCATGTCGCGCTCGGCCAGGTCGGCCAGGTCGGCCGCTCGAGAGACAGGTGACTGGACACATTGTTTGTTTAAAGAGTGACGTGACCAGGGGGAGCTGCCGCAGCCACTTTTGAGCCACTTCTTGGAATCAATAGCAGCTACGAGAAACCGGGCGGCGCGAACAAACACCTATTTAATAGAAACCCAATCAAGCGCTTGATTCGTTGGTGCCAGCGACGACGTGAGCTCAAATCTACATGTTCAATTATGATGCACAAAGTTCTAAAGCCATCAGAGTTGAGCCTACGCACCAGTGCAATATAAATACCTAATATAAGTTCGTAACGAACTTGACGAACAAAGGTAACACAAGATGACACAGACGACGCTGATCGCAGTGCCGCTGTGCACCTTGAGACGTAAGTGCTAAGCTACGTAACTCTCAAGTAATGTACCTACTAAGATAGCGTCATGGCATGTCGTATTGTAATGGAAACAAAAAGTTCGACGCCGACAGGGCGCGCTCGCCGAGATGCCGCCAAGGCTGCATTTACACACAACTGTGAAAAACCTTGACTGAAATATCTAAGTGGGTCAAGTTCCCATGCCTCTAAATAATAAGTAAACGAATCAAGTGCGACACACGCACAGCACATACACATCCACTACGAATGTTTTTACCAGACTTGACGACGTAAGATGTTCGGAGCGAGTGCGGCAGAAATTATTTACAACACAAATTAGAGATCCATTATCCTTATACCTACAGTGTCTCAAACGTAGTGGTCCATAGGCGTATGGGGCAAAGTGGAGGTGACCACTTAACATTAAAAAAAAATAAAGTTGCTCTCAACAGTTCAGAAAATTACGCTAATTTAATAATTTTCAAGAAATTTGACACCCACTTTGATTTTTCGACCTTGTGAACAAAATTTTACACACAGCAGAGGCTTAGACATGGGTTCTGTTCGGCACCCTTCGGGTACGGAGCCCCGAGTACATCTCGTGTGTTCGGCACCCTTCGGGTACGGAGCCCCGAGTACATCTCGTGTGTTCGTTTGTTCAATCTGCTTTTGGAACTTAATATTATTAATGCGAAAGTGAGTTTTTTGTTTATTTGTTACGTTTTCACGCTAAAACGGCTGAACAGATTTGGATGAAATTTGGCACATGGGTAGACCATGACCTGGATCCTAATCCAGGTCATGGTCTACCCATGTGCCAAGTATTCTGTGTCCTAACACAGAATACTTTCTATCCCGATATTCAGACGGGATCGGGTTTATGCGGGTGAAACCGCGGGGCGCAGCTAGTACATAATAATTACGAGCTGTGTTAAACAATGCCAGCTAGTAATTAAACAAAGTAAGTAATGTAGGTATTATGCAATTATGAAGTAAATAGTACCTAATCAAGACGTCACGCGTTAGTCGCGTCAGTGTCTGTGTTGGACGGTCGCTCATCGCTGCGGTGGTAGGCGGCCGGGCAGCCGTCTGCGTCAATTGTTCATTAAGTACTAGATCTGCAAGGCTTCTTTTAGAGCGCTACGTTTGGGGAGCTCTTACATCAAATACGAACTAATTAGGTACTCGCTGAAATAAGCGTTATTGTCACTATTTAGGGCTCCGTACCTCAAAAAAAAAATGGAATCCTTATAGAATCACTAGTTAGTGTGTATGTCTGTCTGTCCGTCTGTCACAGCCAATTTGCTCCGAATAATGCTAATGGACCTGTTAAGTTGTTTGGTACACATCAATTTCTGTGACCCAAACACAACATCCTAATTAATTCGGGAAATTTCGTCTCTTTTAGTCATCTCAGTGCTCACTGTGATCCTAGCCAGAGGTATCGTCTCAGTGCCCACTGTGATCCTAGCCATAGGTATCGTCTCAGTGCCCACTGTGATCCTAGCCAGAGGTATCGTCTCAGTGCCCACTGTGATCCTAGCCAGAGGTATCGTCTCAGTGCCCAGTGATCCTAGCCAGAGGTATCGTCTCAGTGCCCACTGTGATCCTAGCCAGAGGTATCGTCTCAGTGCCCACTGTGATCCTAGCCAGAGGTATCGTCTCAGTGCTCACTGTGATCCTAGCCAGAGGTATCGTCTCAGTGCCCACTGTGATCCTAGCCAGAGGTATCGTCTCAGTGCCCACTGTGATCCTAGCCAGAGGTATCGTCTCAGTGCCCACTGTGATCCTAGCCAGAGGTATCGTCTCAGTGCCCACTGTGATCCTAGCCAGAGGTATCGTCTCAGTGCTCACTGTGATCCTAGCCAGAGGTATCGTCTCAGTGCCCACTGTGATCCTAGCCAGAGGTATCGTCTCAGTGCCCACTGTGATCCTAGCCAGAGGTATCGTCTCAGTGCCCACTGTGATCCTAGCCAGAGGTATCGTCTCAGTGCCCACTGTGATCCTAGCCAGAGGTATCGTCTCAGTGCCCACTGTGATCCTAGCCAGAGGTATCGTCTCAGTGCCCACTGTGATCCTAGCCAGAGGTATCGTCTCAGTGCCCACTGTGATCCTAGCCAGAGGTATCGTCTCAGTGCCCACTGTGATCCTAGCCAGAGGTATCGTCTCAGTGCCCACTGTGATCCTAGCCAGAGGTATCGTCTCAGTGCCCACTGTGATCCTAGCCAGAGGTATCGTCTCAGTGCCCACTGTGATCCTAGCCAGAGGTATCGTCTCAGTGCCCAGTGATCCTAGCCAGAGGTATCGTCTCAGTGCCCACTGTGATCCTAGCCAGAGGTATCGTCTCAGTGCCCACTGTGATCCTAGCCAGAGGTATCGTCTCAGTGCCCACTGTGATCCTAGCCAGAGGTATCGTCTCAGTGCCCACTGTGATCCTAGCCAGAGGTATCGTCTCAGTGCCCAGTGATCCTAGCCAGAGGTATCGTCTCAGTGCCCACTGTGATCCTAGCCAGAGGTATCGTCTCAGTGCCCACTGTGATCCTAGCCAGAGGTATCGTCTCAGTGCCCACTGTGATCCTAGCCAGAGGTATCGTCTCAGTGCTCACTGTGATCCTAGCCAGAGGTATCGTCTCAGTGCCCACTGTGATCCTAGCCAGAGGTATCGTCTCAGTGCCCACTGTGATCCTAGCCAGAGGTATCATGTTTTTACAGTTTTTACTATCCATCCATCGTTGTTTTGGTTTACTTCCGACTTCTGGCGGAGTATTTTTACCTACTTCTAATAATGTAAGAAAGGGCATAATAGACATAATATTCTAAACCACGCTAACGAAAGCTCTCTATAACGAACGTAAGCATACATGACGTGTCTCAGTAGGAATATACAGTTGTTAAGAGCCACTAGCCTACATATTGGTATTCAGAGACTTCCCTCTCGCCCGCCGCCACCGCACCGGGGTGATCGGAATCCGAGCGTGAACGCGGATAAAGCATTACCTATTCAAAGTATCCACTTGCTTTGATTCACTGACTATACGACTATGTAGGTATTACTATGTAGGTGTATGTGTCAAAGAATTCCGATGTACTTATTCACGTTACTTACACTTTGTGCTGCCTCGACTAACAGACTATTTGCTCAGTTAAATAAATATCTCGAAAAACCAGACAAAAAATACGGCCTACACCTACACCGCACCGAGCGGAACCTTATATTTAGAAATTATACTAGTATTTATGAAAAATCGGAAGTATTTGTAGCGGTACTAAAACAAAATTTGAAGCAGTAGCTGGCAGTTAAAATAGGCGAAGATTAACACGGAAAGAAACATGACAATGAACCAACCGAAGACCAACACTGAGACAAATCGTAAACCGATATACATAATAATTTAAAACTAAGTGACGTACATTCCTCTCGCTGTTCAATCTTTGATCGACGTTTTTTATGCAAACCGATAGCAGGTTTGTTGTTACATCGGGTGATCGGGTCACGCGGGGCCGGCGGGCGCGGGGCAGGCGGGCGCGGGGAGGCGCGCTAAGTGTTCGGACGAACACGCTGATGGCCGACTAATTGATGTACAGAGCAATATTCAAATAAGTGAGATGCCCGAAGTCGAGAGCTGACGACGCCGAGCGACGCTGCATGGGGTGACCACGCGGGCTCGTTCGAGAGCCCGTGGCCCCGCTATTGAGTCATAATAAGCTCTAAAGTGCAATTTTTTTAGTTATAGGTATACGTGTATCTTTATAGTTACTTTAAAAAAATATTCCTCAATTTCTCGTAATTGCACCTACCACTGTTTGTCTCTGCACTAAAAGGAAAACTATCACAGCTAAGTAGGCGTAGAGCCTTGTTGAGACCGTTACTCTCAACATCGCCGCGCGCTGGCGGCAGTGAACGAGGGGTGCGGGGACAGCGGCGAGTCAGCCGGCCGCACGACGGAAGGCGGGACCCCGCGCCACATCAGTCAGCTGTTGCACACCTCCACGCACGGCTGCGCTTACGCGTTTTTTATTATTCTAATTTATTATTTCCTTACCACTTTATAACCGACCCGTTGTAATTCATATTATCCTTATTATACATGTTATACAGTCCACTCATTTTTACTTGCTCCACTACGACCTATCGTCGCGATCATTGGTCCTTCTACCGTTAACGTTTGAACCGAACAGAAAAAAAACGGTCAGCATTCAAATTTCGAAAAATCAACGGTTCGTCGGTTGGAGAACAAAGGACTTCATCTTCGTGTTCCAAGTTCTACAAGAGCTCCTTTTTTTCTACGTGTCATCGCCTGCATTTGGTCATCGTGAACGTCGATACGGCAACAGCCGTCTTCATCGAGTTCTAATCAACGGGCGGCGCAAGAAAAGATCAAGATCAACTTCGGGACAAGAAGACTTTGAAGTCATTTTTACGTCAACATTCGTCAGCTGGTACCGGGAAGGTCCCAGGATCTACTCATCGGAAGCACAGTTCGTCAGCTCATCATCAGAGGTTGACAGCATAAAATCGTGAGAACGTTCCAATTCCTTTGTTCCAACACTTTGCCTGGTCATTTTGCCTATCCAAATTAATTTACAATTAATTGAACTTTTAATAATTACAATTCAATTAATAATCCCGTCAATTCATAATCTTCAGCCTATCAGCTTGTTTAAACATTTTCTTTTGTTTTATACTCGTACAGTATCAAGGTTATAAGCCATTTACAATAGTAACTTTATTTTTTTATTCAGTGTCCCAATAATTCCATTGTTTATGCCATTTCTATTCTAAATTTATTCTAAAACATAATTAATACAATTTACAATCGATATTAATTGATTTATTCCATGTAATTGAATTGAATTTAATTTGTTTTTAGTGTGAAGAAAACATTGCATCATTCGTAGCCATTACTCAGCAGATTCGATCGGAAACGCCTAACGCTTTTGTAATAGCAATCTCATTTCTTACTGCTTATAGCTCTAGTGCCCGCTACGCAACTTATTGCTCATCGTTTAGTATCAGTAACTTTCGTTAACATATTTTAATCATATCTACTTATTTTTTCATCTTCTCTTTCTTACTGCTACTGCTAAATTTTCACTGTCATGGCTGATGTGAAAAGCTATATTAAGAAGCGAGCTTCAATAAAAGCCAAGCTTACGCAGTTTACTTCTTATTTAAATATTTCTAAGTCTTGCGAAAAGTTGAGTGAGGTACAAGTCATCGAAATCGAATATCGACTTAATATATTTGAAAGCTTATACGAAAAATATGATGCATTACAGGATGAATTAGAGGCGTTGGTGGATGACCCCAGCGAGCAATATGCGGAACGCGAAGAGTTTGAGAAGCTGTACTACGGTTTGGTGGCTACTGCACGCCAGCTGATCAGCGGCGCAAGAAAGCTTCTTGAGGGGGACTCTGCAGCCGAGGTGGATTCTTGTATTACTAGTACACACAAACACAATTCAATTCGTTTACCCAAAATTGACTTACCTAAGTTTTCAGGCAGCTATCATGACTGGCTGGAATTTAGAGATACCTTTCTGTCTATAGTACATAACAACAAAACTTTAGATAAAATCAATAAATTACACTATCTCCGTGCTTCCTTAAAGGGTAGTGCTTCTCTTGTTGTTGATAACCTTGACTTCAGATCAGAAAACTACGACGCAGCCTGGAAGTTACTCTGTGAGAGGTATGACAACAAAAGATTGCTTGTCAACAATCATGTGCAAGCACTCTTTAATGTTCAACCTATAGATAGAGAGTCAAGTAAGTCACTACGTTACATAATTGACACAACAAATAAAAATCTTAGAGCTTTGGCAACCCTTGGTCAACCAGTTCAAAACGCCTTCGTCGATGTACTCATCATTTACATAATGACCAGTAAGCTCGACCACGTTACAAATCGTCAGTGGGAAGAGCACAGAAACACTTTTTCCGAACCACCTACATTATCTGCATTCACTAACTTCATCAGTAGCAGGGCTGACCTACTGGAGACACTTGAGGAGTCTAAGCCTATAGCAATCGCTAAGAGTGAACCCACGACACCTGTGACTAAACCTAAGAGCAGTTCCGGGCTATCTGAGAAATCGTTAAAACCTTTGTCATGTCCCATGTGTCATCAGAATCATTTTATTTTTGCATGTGAGCAGTTTAGAGGTCTCTCAGTACAGGCTCGTATTAAAAAGGCTCAGAGTTCAAATGTATGTATGAATTGTCTTCGTCCAGGTCATGACATCTATAAATGCAAATTGGGTCATTGTAAATATTGTAGTCAAAAACACAACACTCTGTTACACATCGATAGTGACAATGTTCTTCCTAGTGCACACAACACTGCATTATCAGCTAGTCAATCAATTACATCTCGAGTAATTTTACTTTCTACAGCGCTCGTGAGGGTGACCGACGCTGACGGTAACCACCATACAGCACGAGTCTTGTTGGACAGTGGAAGTACAACAAATTTCATCTCGGAGGACTTTGTTCGTAAGCTACATGTGTCTACCTACCTTACCAAGTCCAAGGTAACAGGTATCAATTTTCAAACTTCTAGTTGTACTCAAAGGTGCTCAGTGTCATTAAAATCAATTGATGGCAATGAGTACGAACTTAAAATTGATTGTCTCGTATTACCAAAAGTATCAGCATCAGTTCCTAATATTTATGTTGATACTAGTAACATACGTATACCTACGAACGTGCGTCTTGCTGACCCCACTTATTATGTTCCGTCTTCGATCGACGTCCTTGTTGGTGCGGAAGTCTTTTGGGGTATCATAGGCACTGGCCGTATCGCATTAGGTACCCATATGCCCACTTTAGTTGAATCAAAACTAGGTTGGCTCATTTCAGGCGCATATCATCAGTCTGATTCCTCTTCACAGGTTTGTATGCATACTAATAACTTACAAGTAGATTTAGATCGGTTTTGGGAGTTAGATTCTGTGTCGTCCATACATAAACACTCTGGTGAAGAGAGATCCTGTGAACAACATTTTATAGATACCACATATCGTAGTTCTGATGGGCGATTTGTGGTAAGTATTCCTTTTAAAGAGTCACTGAACGTACTGGGTGACTCATACATGATGGCTAAGCAGCGATTCCTATCTCTTGAACGTCGTTTGTGTAGAGATCCTCGCCTTAAAAGCCTATATGTTGACTTCATTAACGAGTACATAGAGCTGGGTCACATGTCTGAATCTATAAGACACCCACTCGACTCAACATGCTCAAATTATTTACCGCATCATGGTGTTCTGAAGGAGTCAAGAACTACTACCAAACTAAGGGTAGTTTTTGATGCTTCCGCCAGAACTACATCAGGTAAGTCTTTTAATGACATACAGATGGTTGGTCCCCCTATCCAAGATGATTTGTTGTCAATATTACTTCGGTTCCGTCAGCATAAAATTGTCATAAGCGCGGACATTGAAAAAATGTACCGACAAACTCTTGTTCACGACAGTCATCGGCCCTTACAAAAAATCCTTTGGAGGGCAGAGCCAACTAATCCATTAAAAGAGTACACACTTAATACCGTGACGTATGGCACGGCATCAGCACCCTATTTAGCTACCAGGTGTTTACTTCAATTGGCTGAAGAGTGCTCAGATTCATCAACAAAGTTTTCGATAGCACGTGACTTCTATGTGGATGATTACTTGTCCGGTGGATCATCTGTTTCAGAAACTTTGAAAAAAAGCCGCAGTGTTGACGATGTTCTTCGGACAGCAAAGTACAATCTTCGGAAATGGCGGTCCAACTCCAGTCAGGTGCTGCAGGCGCTTAGCGGTGAACACGACGTTTCTGATGTTGTTGACCTGAGCGACAGCGAGCAGTCGAAGACTCTGGGGCTTCTGTGGAAGAGCTTAAGTGACACATTTTCTTTTTTTATAAACTTAAGCTCCACTGACAAGGCTACTAAACGTCATATCTTGTCAACCATAGCACAAATTTTTGATCCCATTGGCCTGGTCGTTCCATGCATAGTGGAAGCTAAAATTATCATGCAGCATCTGTGGCTGGCCAAATGTTCTTGGGATGAGCTTGTTCCCACGCATATTCAGTATGCCTGGAATGACTTTCAAAATAGCCTGCACCTTTTTAACGAGTTCAAGATACCTCGGTGGGTGTTGTGCGAATCTGCGTCCTGTCTACAGCTGCATATATTCACTGACGCATCCGAAAAAGCTTATGGGGCGTGTGTTTATGTTCGCAGTGTTTCGAGAGACGGCGAGGTTAACGTACATCTCCTTACCGCTAAAAGCAAGGTAGCTCCAATCAAATCCACAACCATACCGCGGCTCGAGCTGTGTGGTGCGTTGTTGGGTTCAAGGTTGTACTCAAAGGTTCGTCAGTCACTTACTTTACATTTCGATGAAGTACATTGTTGGTGTGATTCCACCATCGTCTTGGGATGGCTATCGACTTCATCAAATCAGTTAAAGACATTCGTTCGTCATCGTGTGTCTGAAATTCAGGAAACTTTAGGAGGGGAGGCTTGGCACTACGTACCGTCGGCTGAAAACCCCGCAGACCTCGCTTCGCGTGGACTTAGAACTGACAAGTTGTTGTCGTCTTCATTGTGGTGGTCAGGACCAGGATTTCTTCACAAAGATACGTCTGCATGGCCTCGGTTCCCTGAATCTCATCATAATAATTCTGAGTTACCGGAAACAGTCTCTTCTTGTCATGTTTCTAATCATGTTATTGAAAATCCTATTACTGCGTTGTTTTCAAAATTCTCAAACTTTAGTACATTACAGCGTGTGACAGCATATATCATGCGATTCATTTCTAAATGCAGTAAAAAATCGCTTGAGTCTGGTCCACTAACTTCTACTGAACTTAACAATTCTTTAAACTTGTTGTTAGGACTTAGTCAAATGGAATCTTTCCCGGAAGAGTACCATTTACTTAAATCAGGTAAACAGTTACCAGCAAAAAACAAACTGTTATCATTATCTCCTTTCTTTGATTCTCTGTCTAATCTTATTCGTGTTGGAGGAAGATTGAACAACTCATTTTATGACTACAATATCAAGCATCCAATTTTATTATCTAGCTCTCATATAACTTGTATTCTTTTGTTCAACATGTTTCATAAACGCCTTTTGCATGCTGGGCCTCAGCTTTTACTTGCCACTGTTCGTCATCACTACTATCCCATCGGAGGTAGGAACCTGGCTAAAAAGATCACACATCAATGTGTAAAATGCTGCAGGATCAAGGCCAACACTATTCAACCTATCATGGGTAATCTCCCAGAGCAGCGCTTACATTTAGAGTTTCCTTTTTTAGACACAGGGGTAGACTACGCCGGTCCCATCATGATAGCTGACCGGAAGGGTAGAGGATGTAGACTCATCAAATGCTTCATTTGTGTGTTTGTGTGTCTAGCTACGAGAGCCATCCACCTCGAGCTTGTGTCGGACCTTACTAAAGAAGCTTTCTTAGCTGCACTAAACCGCTTTATTGCTCGAAGGGGAAAACCCCGTAACATCTTTTCTGACAATGGTACAACCTTTGTCGGTGCTTTCAATGAGTTGGCCAGGCTGCTTTCGCAAGATTTAAATTTAAAAAATATCGACCCTGGCATAAACTTTTCTTTTATACCTGCATATACTCCACATTTCGGAGGCCTATGGGAGTCTGCAGTCAAATCCACCAAGCATTATCTACGACGCATTTTGGGTTTAACAAACCTAACCTTTGAGGAGATGGCTACCTGTTTAATTCAAGTTGAGGCTATCTTGAACTCAAGGCCTTTAACTACACTGTCCAACGACCCTTCTGACCTCGCTCCTTTAACCCCGGCACACTTCCTTATTGGTCGTTCTCTGATAATGCTGCCTCATCCACAGATCCAGAACGCCAACGTCAACAGCCTCCAAAGATTTCGCCGTATTGAATATTTGAAGCAACACTTCTGGGCTCGTTTCTCCCATGAATATGTTCTGTGGCTACAGGAGAGAACGAAATGGCGCCGGTCGTCTGGCGAGCTCAAACAAGGAACATTAGTCGTCATAAAGGACAAAAATTTACCTCCTCTTATGTGGCTTTTAGGACGCATCACACATGTTCTCCCAGGCGGAGATGGCGTCGCGAGGGTCGCCGACATTCTCACAAGAAGGGGTGTCATCCGGCGCGCCTTTAACACCATCTGCCCGCTGCCGGTCTCATCTGTTGAAGACTCTTCAACGGGGGGAGTATGTTGAGACCGTTACTCTCAACATCGCCGCGCGCTGGCGGCAGTGAACGAGGGGTGCGGGGACAGCGGCGAGTCAGCCGGCCGCACGACGGAAGGCGGGACCCCGCGCCACATCAGTCAGCTGTTGCACACCTCCACGCACGGCTGCGCTTACGCGTTTTTTATTATTCTACGTTTATTATTTTCTTACTGCTTTATAACCGACCCGTTGTAATTCATATTATTCCATATTATACATGTTATACAGTCCACTCATTTTTATTTGCTCCACTACGACCTATCGTCGCGATCAAGCCTACGTTTAATTTTTTTAAGTTAAGTTAAGTTAACAAGTAATAATCGACCAACTGATGTTTTTCAAATACAATGTTTAGTTTGTTCTTGGAATAAATTCATCCCAACTACGGAACCCTTCATTGTGCGTGGTCCGACACGCACTTGGCCGGTTTTTTTATGTAAGTATACTATATGTGACTGCATATAGCTAAGCAAGCAGCACCCGATGACTCGACTGTTATTGTATTGGATATACAAAGATGGATGGCTACAGCTGACGTCACACTCGTGTCCAGAGCTGCTGTCAATAACATCACTTACATTATCAACGTGCTTGCGTGTTTGACTTACTAATTTTGAATAAAATACTGAAGGCTTGTCGATATTATTTCGCAAACGGATTCCTAAATCCAAGAATGGTTTTCCAACGATACCCCACACCATGCGATAGACAAGGAACTACCCAATTTTTTTTTCATTCTTATTTTTTACCACTTTGTCCGCAATTACAGCTTTCTAGTACTAACAGTCTCCGTGCTAAGCCGCGGACAGACAGACAGACGGACGGACATGGCGCAACTATAAGGGCTCCTTGTTAACTACGGAACCCGGTGGCGTGATAAAAATAATATTTTATAAGAAGTCTTTGTGAAAAATGGGTGGTGGATTTTCATTTCGTGCGCCTTGCGTTCAAGAACTGAACTGACTCGATGCCGCGAAACCATATAAAAACTGAATATTTGAACATAACAAACATCTCGTCTGTATTTCCTCGAAGAGTTAGGCAGAGGTATAGGTATACAATAGCAATAGGCTCGCCCCGGCACAATGTGGGAGTACTACAGGTGTAGTACTCCCACATTGTGCCGGGGCGAGCCTATTGCCATCAATTGGGCACAAATCTGGGCTGCTCCTGAGAATTTCCAGATGGAAAACCAAATAACACTTTGCCCGACCCGAGAATCGAGCCCAGGACCTCATGCTCAGCAGTAGCACTTGCGACCACTCACCAGCGAGGCAGTTCTGTTTAATGTAAAGGGAGTTCCTCCACTGCCGGCGCTGGAGCCCAAGAATAACGTGCAGTACTACCGGCAGACGAGATTTAACAAAACCATCGGCTACCGGCGCCGCCGGCTCCATTGATATATAAAAAACCCGCCGGCTCCCATAAAGGACACCGGCGGCGGCGCGGCGTTTATGGAAGCACTTCCAGTATTCAGAAACCCAACTAACGTTGGTTATGATCCTCTACCATTACTTTAGTTTTTTTTACTGTAACTACAGTACAACTGTACCTCTACCATGAGTTGCCATCGAAAACTTACTCGCTAGCGATAGCGTATTAACACGTTCAGTGCCGGGAGCCCTCCTGGTGGGTTCACCTAGTCGCATATGAGATGCCGCGGCCGGGAGCCCTCGCGGAGGGCTAATTTTAAATGTAGGTTTTTCTTAGCGAATACAGCATTATAAACCATGAAAATAAAATTAGATGTATATTTTCACAAGATTTATTAATACATGCATTGGTTTTAAAACCCAAGCATTTTCATTTTCAAAAAAACATTTTGTTCACGGCACAAATATTCACTAAATATTTAAAAGGTTGGAAACTACGTGTAGCGACAAGACCCCCTGAAAACTACTACTACTACTATTTTACTTAGTTTTACAGTGTTTTATAATCCGGTTTTAAACCTAATGACGTTGACCGTCCGCGATGGTTAACTTTAGCGCAAACGTAATGCCGGTGACCCTCCCGGAGGGTTCACTTCGAATATGCATGGCGGCATGGCGTATGAGCTCTATCAAAAGTGGGTGGCGTCGGAAGTGTTAACGTGGATCGAATAGATTTCGATAATGCTCGCACCATGAGTTTGACGGAGTCTTACGCAGGCGCTACGGTAAGCTCGATAGATCGTTTTGTTTCTTTCTTTCTCAGTAATAAGAAAAGAGAACGGCTCATATGATCAAAACGTAGTAGTATCACTATGGTAACAAACAATGTTATTTATGGCAGTCAATGTCATGAAACAATCCGTCTAAATAGAAAGGTTGACGGTTAGTGGACTACTTATGGTATTTAGGGGTTGTTGAATTTGTATTCTTTATAATAATTATGTACGTCTATTCAATTTGTAATTTTTTTGAGGATGTGTGATTCGCGGCGTTTTTTATTTAAATTTAAAATGAACTACGTTTACAATTCAGACCAAATAAATCGTGGTGACCCCGACGTGATTACCAACAAGGAGCCCAAGATCCGAAACTCTAATTGAAGCTACTACTACTGACTAAACCAGCTGTATCAAAACATGCCGAACAATAACGACCAAGGTCAAGAAGTCTCTGGTGTTTCGACGTCACAGCGCATCCCACCTATCTGGCGCGACAGGATACGACTGTGGTTCGCCCAGTTTGAAGCCATCATATCTCCACAAAAAAAAGGGGGACCAAACAATGTTTGAGCTCGTTATCGGTCAACTTGAGCGACACGATCTCGACGAAATCTCAGACATCATTCTCCATCCACCGGAAAAAAATCGTTACGACGCACTGAAGAAGCAGTTGTTCCAGGTTTATGAAGAATCCGAGCAACTAAAAGTACAGCGATTACTACCCGAAATGGAACTCGGCGACTTGAAACCATCGCAGTTGTTACGTCGCATGAAGAATCTCGCCGCCGACAACATGTTGCGTATTATGTGGACCAACCATCTACCACAATCCGTACGAGCAGTCCTCGCCGTCAGCGATAGCATCGCGAAACACTCCGATATCCACGAGCTGGCGATGATTGCAGACAAGATCCTCGAGCAGGCGCAACCACATGGTGCTATTGCTGCAGTAGCCACAAAACCTAACGCCCATGTACCTACATCGATCGAGGAGAAAATCGACATGCTCACAAAAGAAATCGCAGAACTCAAGGCAAGTCAATCAAACCGTTACCATCGCAGACCATTCAGCAGATATGGTTCAAGATCACGTTCGTCAAGTGGGCCCAATCAATATCGCGCACAGCGCAGTAATACGCCCCGACGAGCCGAACAAACAGGAATCGGTTTTACCATCGGAAGTTTGGGATACAAGCTCAACGATGCACACGCCCATGCCATTATGAAGACCCAAAGACGACCTCGGAAAACTAAAACCTGCGTTGGTTGAGGCGGCAACCGGCGCAAGAACACTATCACACCGTCTATTTATCACCGACAGGAACTCACTTCTATCGTTCTTGATCGACACCGGCGCAAACATCTCTGTCATACCGAAGAAAGCCGGTATGAAAGCTACACCTACAAGCTTTTGCCTATATGCGGCCAACAATACTACTATTTTGACATACGGTGAGAAGACGCTCGAATTGGACCTGAAACTACGAAGACCATAACGCTGGAAGTTCGTCCGCCGACACAGCTAACGCTTCACTTACGGTTAGATGGAGCCTCAATATATATGTGTGGCACGGCGCGCAAGCACTGCGTCGACGCGACACCACACGGATTGATGGTGTACTAGACTCAACAATTCTCGACTTACCGACGTATGCTTTGATTTATTTAATTAATATATGTATGTAGGTAGTCGCTAATTATTTTGTAAATATTTTTGTATATAAAAAGTTAAAGGTTAAGTTTAGCAATAAAATTAATTCGCATCTCAATCGTCTTTCACTCCGGGACTCCTACCTCAACAAAACCAAGACAGAGCGCTGTCAACCAGTGATAGAAGTGAAGCCGGTTTCGTAAACATGTGCGCACTTTGTGTGGTGTAGTTTGATTGTAGTCTCATTGTAAATGTGTGCGTGTGACCGTCTATGCATAGCGGCGGTGTAGTTTTGACATGTGTATTGTTCACAGCGCTCTGTCTTGGTTTTATATTTGGTCTGAGGTTTACAATAATAGAAAATTTTGTAAAGGAATTTATTTTGATTTTTTCTTGAAAGTCGTTAGTCTCCAAATTTAGCGGCCACTAACATATTCCATGCTAAATAAGCTCTTCCAGACATTATTTTGACTTTAATAGACTCAAAAACGTACATAATTTTAATGTAAACATGTTTCACACTCAAAATGCTAGCGAGTTACGTAACTACTATCGCAAGCGTATTTTTCGATAGCGTCTGTCGAATTAGTGACTCATGGTGCCGTTTTGTATGGTGACAGCTGAAAAACGTCAGTGACTATCGAATAGATTACGTTCGGTTTCTTACCTATCGAAATCTATAGTGCTCTTGGTACGAATTTCAATTCTTTCTGTGACCGCTAGGGGCGCTGTACAAGTACTTTTCATATAATTCATATACGGAGACGCTAGCGAGTTTTGACACCATATCGAAATCTATTTGATTCACGTTAATACGCTAGCGAGTTTAACGCTAGCGAGTAAGTTTTCGATGGCAACTCATGGTAGAGGCTCTGTACTGTAGTTACAGTAAAAAAAGTACAACTGTACTGTAGTATTTTTTATTACGGCGGAAATTCTCATGGATGTCCTCCACGAGGGGTCTGTCAGACTCTTAATGACTGAAACCACCCCAGCGTTCCGTCTCACACTTGCACAATGGGATCACGGGATCTAATGTGAATTTCGCGATCCCCGGCTAGTGCCTGCCGACGCCCGGTTCATCTGCTGCGGGATCGGGTTAGCGGAAGCAATCTCCCGCTCCCTTTCCGCAGCCTCCTTCTGCGAAATGACTGTTTCGCAGAAGGATACCACCGCGTCCCAGGACTCCTCGCTGTCGACCATCGAGTCGACAACGGCCGGCAGCGACAGGTCACTACCGACACCTGAGATGAGGGCACGGCGCGGCTCCTCCCAAGCGGCACACTGCCAGCGTGTGTCAAGCCGTGTCCTCCCGACAGTCGACGCAGTGGTGACACCGACCGTCCGGCTCCCTGTTTAATGCGACCCAGGTACTTCCCGAAGCAACCTTGCCCCGGGAGCACCTGCGTCACCCTAAACGACAGGGAGCCGTGCCTCCTCCCGAGCCAGCGCTCGAACACCGGCCGGGACGCCCCGATGGAGACGGAGCCGGCGTTAGGGCGCGAAGCTGTGACCGACGCAGCTCCAAATGTCGCTGCGTCAGCCACTCGCCTCGCGCCCTAACCTATCCTTTTTTTGTGAGTAAAAATGTTTAACTTAATCTAACTACTAGTTCAGTTCCGGGTAGTACTTGAGAACACACTTGTTTGTGTCGCGCACAATGGGTAGGTATATTGCAAAGCCCACCGCGATACCGCCAAGAGAACCTACTGCATATTCAACACGAGTTCAAAATAAACTAAGTAGTTCACGCGCACTTCTAGATTTAGTAATTTAATTTTATGTTTGAATCACGATGGTGAGCCATGGCAACATTAGTTCTCGTTATAGGTAGGTTTACCGACATTGTGCCAACTGTGCCAAGCCGAGACGGGGTATGCGCGGGATCGCGAAACAATGGAGGGAGACATTTGCAGATGAAGATTTAGAGCAGGCCTGTCCTCAGACTATCTAATGAACGCCTCACACAGGCACTGGGCGGGTAGCCTTTCACGTGTGACGTAGGTAACTGAAGTTATTAGTGGTAGTTGGGTAGTCTACGTAGGTAGTTGATGTGCGTCGCGACTTCGCGAGCGCGACTTTAAGTTGGCCGTTGTGCGTCACAGAGACCGTCTCAGGTCTCAGCTGATGGGTTTATAATACTATAGTAGAATGGGAAGTATTTAAACTAAACAGTGCTTTGTTTTATATAGCATGACTAATGTTTGTTTGTTCTGTTTATGGACCTTAGTCTGAAATAAAGTTTTATTTAGTTATTTTAATTTAATTACCCAGCACGATTAGCTGCAGGCTACAGGCTAGCCTCTTGCGCAGCTTGCGCTCAATGCGTTTGCTTCACAATATTTTACTAGGAATATATAAGAAGTTAGGTAATTAAAATTTTATTGTGGTTTTCCTTGACCACTCGTAATAACAACGGATGTACAACGGGGTTTTTTAATTTGACAAAACACCTGCAGGAAATAATAAAATATTACGCAGAAAATAATAAGACGAACGTGTATGATAATGGCTATTTGAACATGTTTTTGGAATTACCCTTTTTTACACTAAGTCATAAGAAACGTTGAAGGTGCTCTGCTATCAAATTCCGTAAAATATTTTCGTAAGCGATTACGACTACTTAACCTGTTTCATTTTGACAGTTCAACAACATTCATTGCGTTATTTACATTGTTAAGCTGATTTTTTTTGCGTTACATAAGACACTTATTGGGATAAAGTGAAGTTATACGGTATGAGGAAGAGGCCGATGCAGATAAAACAGGTGCTCCACATTCACATGAGGAGTGAGGAGTGCTCCAGTGGAGAGCCCGAAGTGCGCGCGTTCACTTTAGCACCACTCCTATTAATAGTAGGTACTCCAGATCACAATCACGCAGACGACGTGCAGCCAGCCCGCCTCGCTGTCGTGTTTGTACTAGTTTAATACAACATGCATTATTATCTCGAGGATGTGAGTACGTGCTCAAGTAATCAATAATGTTACTCTCAAACACTAAAAGTCAAGTAAGTAAATGAAGTGTTAATAATATGTAGTTGGATGACGTCTTTTTTGCTTTCCCTTTTTTTTGAATGTGCCTGAATCATAGACGTATCTATGGCCTGAATGTGCTCTTTCGATTGACCTCGATCGTGCCCGGAGGACAATCAAGGAGTGACAAATCATGCGTCTCTAATATTCTTCTTTTAGTGCAACTCCAATAGCAATACGTTCTAGCTTTCTTTACCAGCGCATCTCGTTGCCTTCAAGCATTCATCCTTATTCGCATGTTGAAGCAACTGGCGTAACATAAATAATTATGTCGTACATTATCTCGTGCAAAAAATATAAGCACTGGGCGAAACTTTTCTCTTCTCTATATTCCAAATCGTATAGACGCAACGGGAAACTACCTCCTTCTTCCTTCCCTCACCCCATGCCACTCGCTTCGGCGCTCTTCCACTCTCCCCATCAGCCGCCACACGACCCAATCTTCTCTACAAGCGTCAGTATTCCGGCTCGTATCGTACAAGACCACAGGCCGTGTAACAAAAGAGTGTTGGTGATTGTGATTGGAGCTTTATGCCCTAACGTCTTCGATAATAATTAAACTATTTTTTTATCAAATGGTGCTAGTTCCTATTTTCTTTTATCCTATTTTCACTTCAACATAAGTATTGACTTATGTTAAGTCAATACTTATGTTAAGTACGAGTATATTTATGTACTTACGGCAAAGCTTATGATTTTTACCCACCATTTTTTGTACTCGTACTACGCTTACGAAGGCTTAGGATATCAATGTTTAAATAGTGCAATCTGTCAAGGACTGTTCTGTTCGGAGACCACTGTCACTTGGGTTCAAGAACTCAAGAGAACTCTATCATTTGCGTGCAGTTCATTGTTTAGGAATTTCCATTAACCTTCACCCTGATTCCAAGTCACTCCAAAGTTTCCGTTATACACTGGGCCGCAAAGATAGCGGGTCGTTAACAAAAACCTCAACAACTTCCAAAATATTGGAGACAACTGTATTATAGAAAATCAAAAGAATATTTAAAACTCATATTAAAAGTACACTTTGTAAACAAGCATATTACAAATTAGAGGATTATATCCAAGATAAGAATGCTTGGAAACATGCTGGTCCTGCTCCATAGGATAATTTAGAATCAAGACCAAATCAAACTGGTTGCAAATTTAATTGTAAATTTTATTATTTTTTATTTATGACATTGATGTTACATTCTGTGACCAAATTCCTCACACACTTATTAATTGTAAAATTTTAGGAAAATCGTCTACTTTTACAATATTTGTAAATATGTGATCATCATGTATCTATCACATTATTAATTTATCTGTTGTTGCTTCATTTTTAATTCTTTTTACCTATTGTGGTATAATAATTTTATTTTATTCTAGGTGCATCGTCCTCACATATAATTATATAACTAATGTACTTATACAAAATATTGTAAAACATTTTAAAAGAGTAACGGTGGAGTTTCTTGCCCATTCTTCTCCATGCGAAAACTACCTTTTGGAAGGGGCGACTAGAATCTATTCAATTTTTTTTTGTAAATTTTTGACGTTCAAAAGTGCCTTATAAGGGCCTATTTGAAATAAATGATTTGACTTTGACTGATTGACAATTTTATTGTGCTTAAATCAACGTGCAACGTCATAAAAGTTCAGGATTATGAAGTTTATTTTGAATATTTTTTTACTAGATTTCGGAAAAAAATTGTGCTACGGTATCAAATATGCAATTTTTACACAATTTTGTATTACCACCACGAGCTGTTAATACAGCTGTTATAGCTTTAGGATGCTTTACATCAGAATTTTGAGCCGATGCTGAGGAATATTCTCTCATACCTCTATCGGTGCTTCGGTATTCGGTATTCAGGCAAGCTGGATGGGGTTCAAGTCTGGGCTGCTTGCTGGCCACTGCTGGCACTTGCTGGGTGTGATGGCGACATCTTCAAGGTAGTCAAACACGATCCGAGCCGTATAGGGACGAGCGTTATCTTGCATAAAGATGGCGTCTCGCTTATGTTTACTAAACATTTACCAACATACTCGTTTAAGGTTTCATTCTTGTATAATTTTTTTTTTTTTTTTTTTTTTTAAACGTTGCCCCACACTAGGAATTTCTCCTGTGTCGTGGGTGCGTTTACAAACATATAAACTCACATACACAAACGGCCAGACCCGGAACAACTAATTGTAGGTCATACAAATATTTGTTCCGTGCGGGAATCGAACCCGCGACAGCAGCACAGCAGTCTATCGCTTAAACACTGCGCCAACCGTGCCGTCATTATTCAGTTAAAGTGCCATTTTCTATCACCACTAGCATGGGGCCTCCGCCGTATGGCATATTCTCTTCAATGCAAGCTTGGTAGCTTGGCACTCACATGGACTTGGTTATAGGACTTGGTTTAACATAAATGTTTTAGACAGCAACAAGAAAACAAGTCAATTCATAGACTTAATGTTAGAGTTTAAACTTACAGAACACATAAAAAAACCCACTCGTATTACTCAAATTACATCTACATGCTTAGATTTGATATTCAGAAACGGTAACACAAAACAATAACTACAACCATAGAAGAATTTGCTTTCTCAGACCATCGCGGAGCAGCAACACAATCCCTGTGCCACATGCAACCACACCTCGACCTAGTTGGTACGCAAAAAGGAGACTATTTAACGATATCGATATAATAAAGTTTAAATCTGCATTACAAGCCGTAGACTGGAACAAAATAATCAAAGAAGACCAAAATATGAGCGATAACTATAAAGCATTCAATGATACGCTAACTTATAGCCTAAACAAATGCATACCCTTACAAAAAATTAAAATAAAATTACTTTTATAAAGAAATGGCTAACCAAACGTCTTGCAAAAATAAGAGATAAAAATACTTATACTTAAAACAAAGAACCCAATACTATCACGATACTACAAAAAATATTTAAAGAATCAGTAACAACAGCAAAGAAACTACAATATATTGACAAAATAAAAACTAATAATAAAGTAAAAACCATGTGGAATATTATAAACGAGCGAACAAATAAAAAAAGACAAATTTAACATAAAACTACAAACAAGTATTAATAAAACAACATCGGAGCCAAAGGAAATAGCCAACGTGTTTGACAACTTTTTTGCATCCATTGGTGAGGGAAGTCCTATACCAGCAAATGATATGTCGTACACCATTACTTTCACATACCGAACATACAATGTTCCTTACTCCAGTAGACGCTTACAAAATAATAACACAAAAAAAAATAAAAAACAGTCACGGCATAGACGAACTTCCACCCTGTTTACTAAGACAATGCGCTGATGAGCTTACATTACCGTTTTTTTAGTTACTAAACCAGTTTTTTTTGGAGAAGGCGTATTCCCCGATCGTCAAAATGGCATTAGTAAAACCATTACATAAGAAAAATGACAAAACAGAGGCAAGTAATTACCGTCCAATAGCTTTACTTCCTACAGCTTCAAAGATTTTCGAGAAAGCAATGTATAATCGCGTTCTTCTATGTCCCACTCACCGCACAGACTTCGTTCATTCTTCCTTCTTCGTTCAGTCTATCTCTCTATGGAATGCGCTCCCCCAGGAAATCAGGATGGCAACCAACCGATTATCCTTTTTAAAGTTCGCGAGCACATTCGTAAGAAGCTGGCAGTATCATCACAACGTTAATGTTTCCCCATTGTTTGTCTTATTTGTTTTAGTATATTCGTGTATTTATGTATATTTATTTGTGCTTATATTTATATATAATTAGGCATATATATTATATTTATAGTTTGTAATAGGTATGTGTCTTTATAGTAAATTTAAAAAATATTCCTCAATTTCTAGTAATTGCACCTACCACTGTTTGTCTCTGCATCACCCAAAGGTTGACTGGTAGAAAATGCCTATGGCATTAAGTCCGCCTCTGTACATTTCTGTGCTTGAAGACGTATTAAATAAATAAATCCCGTGTACACTTTCTGCGAAAAATATAAAATATTTGACAAATGTCAAAATGGCTTTAGTAAAAATCGGTCAACAGCATTAGCAGTCTATAAGCATAATAAATAATAAGAAATACGCAGTAGGATTAATGCTTGATATGACCAAAGCTTATGATAAGGTTCAATAATGGTATTTTATTAAATAAACTTTATAAATTATCCGGGGATCCGCGTCACGGCACATGAATGGTTTAAGTCTTAGTTAGAAAATAGAGCACAGCTAGTAGAAATAGAATACTTCAATAACTGTATAAACTAACTTCAAAAATTCCGGTCTGACAGAAAGGCGATTAACGCAATACTACAAGGAAGTGTTATTGGATGTCTTTTATTTCTCATTTACATCAATGACCTCACAAAATTAATAGCAGAATCCGGACCGTGCGTTTTGTTCGCGGACGACATCTCCATTCTCACCCAATGTCATGACAACATAAACCTAAACAGTACCCTTAATGAAATATTTATCAAAATAATAACCTGGATGAACGAACACAATCTCGAAATTAACTTTGCAAATACTAAACTAATAACTGTCCATCCCCACCAAAAAAATCCTCTAAATGTATTTTATGGGCCTACCCTTTATAGCAGAACTTTTTATGTCATAATATTATTTTGCATAACAGCGCATAGCATAAACTTCATTTCGCAGAAAATCGTTTGGCATACACTCATTTATAATACATTAAAAACGCATAATTTTGTAAGTCAGAATCATCTTTAGGCATAAATTTCATATCCATAATAATTAAAAAGTAGAACCATCATATTGCAGAAAGTTCACTGTCAGAATCATCTTTAGGCATAAATTTCATATCCATAATAATTAAAAAGTAGAACCATCATATTGCAGAAAGTTCACTGTCAGAATCGTCTTTTGGCATAAATTTCATATCCATGATAATTAAAAAGTCGAACCATCATATTGCAGAAAGTTCACTGTCAGAATCGTCTTTTGGCATACATACATTTCATATGTGGGTTCATATGTGGGTTATTAAATATGTGGGTTCTCAGAACCAAATTAAAGAACATATCCTTGCTGCTAATGAGTTAGTTATGTGTCAGTGTACTTGTCAGAAGGTTTCAAACCCTGTTGCTGTCCAGCCTGAGGAAACGGAGGACCCGTCCCAGACTGAGAGTTTGTCTCAATACTGTATCCTCAATGAAGATATACCTGATATTGTGCAAGAAATATCTCAAGTGGAACAGTCAGTAGCTAGTAGTATTTCCTCTCATAGTAGTCAAGTTTGCTATCAGTCAGTTATGTTTTCAGATAGTATGGGAAGAGGGTTAGGGAAATTAGTTAATAACAACTTGAGTTTTTCTACTCAAAACTATTGTTTACCTGGGATATCCTTCAAAGAAATAATGACAACAATAACAAGAAATCATTATGATTCTAATACCAACATAACTGTATTTGTAGGAAATAGTTCCCAGGTCAAAAAAGAAGAGATCACTGACAGTGTTACTGAGATTTTAAAGATAAATTGTAATAAAATTATTTTGTGTGCTTTTCCATATTTTGAGAGGTTATCAAATAGAAAAAACAATTATATACATATGCTTAATAAGCATATCCAGTTCCTAGTAAGTCACTACAGTGACAAACTTATATTTTTTGACACCAACAATTTTGTTGATAAGTTGAAATCGACAAGGAATACAGTGTATCTGCCCATTAGGTTTAGACTTAAAATAGCGAGGCTATTAGCTTATATAAACTCAGACATAAGTAGTATGTCGAAGTATAGTTCTATAATTAACACCGCAATTATTAGTAATAATAATGTACAGGTGGCCACCAGTAACTGTAGCACTAATGCTATAAACCTTTACAACAATTGTACGAAGGAGGATCCATGTGTCACTATGGCAAATTCTTGTCGTAATGTGGGGTCCACAAGTAGTAGGATCTCATTGCCTGGTGATGGCATGGGAGTCTTGGGGCTCACTCTGGATGTTAATTTAAACTAGATAGTAAGACAACAGAAGATACCAGTAACACTATAGTTATACCTACCAATAACAAGGTGTCTTCTTGCTCTCAAATAGTTAATTGTAAAAAAGAATCTAAGCAGAACACCTTGAAATTATTTCATCAAAATATTCAAGGTTTTTCTTCCAAACAATTAGAAATTGAATTATTTTTAGAAAAAACTATGTACAAAATTATTTGTTTAACTGAACATCGGTTGAAAGATTATGAGATGCTAATTAATTATAAAAATTATAGTGTGGGCAGTTGTTTTAACCGAAAATCTATGCTGCGAGGGGGTTCACTAATCTTAGTTAAAAATTCTATTAAATCTAAGCCTCGTAAAGATGTACTTGATCTGTCGGTTGAACATAACATTGAATTGTCTTGTGTTGAGCTAGATAAGCATGTTATAGTGTGCGTTTACAGACCCCCAAATTATCAAAACTACTCCATATTTGAGTCAGTAATGGAAGATGTTCTAGCAAAACTTGCAACGGGTAAAAAATCGCTAATTATCTGTGGTGACTTTAATATTAATATCTTAGAAAATTGTTCAAATAGCAGTCGATTATTAAGTCTCTTTAAATCATTCAATTTGTCAAATGTGTTTTCAGAACCAACCCGCATAACCACAAATACTGCTACATGTATTGATAACATGTTTTGTTGCTGCAACTACTTAGATAAAGCCATTGTAAACTATCTCCCTTCTGATCACAGTGGTCAAACCGTTGCTTTCAAGTCCAACACACCATTACAAAGAATTCAGATACAATCTAGACCAATAACAACCAGCAATTTAAGCAGATTTAATAATAACTTAATTAGTAAGTTAAGTATACCGGGTCATATTATAAACAATGTAAATGAATTATATGAGGAATTCTTTTCGGTAGTGCGCACCGAGTTCAATAATACTTTAAAAAAGAAAACTAAAACCATTTGCCCAATTTTTTTGTTCAGTGACTGGGCAACTAAGGGTATTAGGAAAAGCAGGGAAAAATTGTTTGAGCTGTATGGCCTTAAGCCTTATATTAACTCTGAATCTTTTAATAAATACGTTGCTACTTACTCTAAAACTTTCAAAAATACTTGCAAGGTAGCTAAAGCCTTGTACATTAGCAACAAGATCAAATCAGCCGATAATAAAATAAAGACGGTTTGGAAAATTATCAATGACGAAACAAACAGGAATAAAAGACATAATAAGCACTAACAAAGAAGTTGCTCAAGAATTTGTAAATTTCTTTACCAGTATCCCAGTTAAAACTACTGAATCCTTAAATTCCTCGCCCTCGCGTTCTATTGATTTATTAAGAGCAAATGTTTCATCCTGCCCGATTGAATTTAAATTCAAGCATATAAACCCCTTAATAGTACTAAAAGCTTTCAAACAAATCAAGATAAAATTAACCGAAGATCTATGGGGAATGTCAATTAAAGTTTGTACCTCCATTATTGAGACTATAGCGCCGTACTTAGCCTTAATATTTAATTTGTGTGTGGATCAAGGAATCTTCCCTGATCTAATGAAATATAGTAAGGTAATACCACTTTTCAAATCCGGGGACAGTAAAGACACCAATAATTATAGACCTGTATCCGTGTTGCCAGTTTTAAGCAAGGTGTTTGAAAAGGTAATGCTTAACCAACTGCTCAATCATTTTAACACCAATAAAATCTTACATGATCAACAGTATGGTTTCACCAAGGGACGTTGTACGACTGACGCCGGTGTCACGTTATTAAAACACATATTTACGGCGTGGGAAGAGGCCCAAGACGCCATAGGATTTTTTTGTGACCTCTCCAAGGCATTTGACTGCGTCGACCACGAAACCTTAATCTTGAAACTTGAGCATTACGGACTTGGGAAACTTGCGCTCAGTTTAGTAAAATCGTATTTAAATGATAGACAACAGCAAGTTCAAATAAATGGTGTCAATTCACTCGGTTTAAAAGTAGAAATGGGTGTACCACAAGGATCAATATTGGGTCCTTTCCTCTTTTTAGTATATATTAATGATCTCCCCCATTTGTTAAAAACTCAACCACAAATGGTGTTATTTGCTGATGATACTTCCTTAATTTTTAAAATTAATAGACGTGCATCAAATCTTGACGACGTAAATAACGCCCTACAGCAGGTCCACAATTGGTTCACTGCTAATAATTTAGTATTAAATGGGAAAAAAACTAAGTGCATAAGATTTTCTTTACCAAATGTCAAAAGTAGTAATTGTGAGATAGTATTGAATCAAGAGAAACTAGAATTCGTCGATAAAACTGTTTTCCTGGGGATCACGCTCGACTCAAGGCTTCAATGGGGTCCTCATTTAACATCCCTTTCAGGACGGCTAAGTTCAGCAGCATTTGCTGTGAGAAAAATCCGTCAATTTACTGATGTAGATACCGCGAGACTAGTCTATTTTAGTTACTTTCATAGTATTATGTCGTACGGTATTCTACTATGGGGACGGGCTGCAGACATCGAGTCTATTTTTATTCTGCAGAAAAGAGCCATTAGAGCCATCTATGGCCTCCGCAGGCGCGACTCTCTAAGGGAACAGTTTAAATATATTAACATCATGACGGTACCTTGTCAATATATTTATGAAAACATCATGTACGTAAGGAAAAATCTACATCTTTTTAGTAAAAGAGGTGCGAAACACAATTATATCACTAGGAATAGGGACCAATTAGTTCAACCGGGTTTCAGGTTAGCTAAAGTGGACTCATCTTTCATGGGGTACTGTTTAAAATGTTACAATAAAATACCTCCCCACATACTTCAACTGAATGAAACGAAATTTAAATCTTATATTAAACGTACACTATGCAGCCAAGCATATTATAAGTTGGGGGATTACATCACTGATAAAAATGCTTGGCTCAACGCTGGTCCTGCTCCACAAGCATAAACTAATTGATTAGCATTTGAAAATACCGTTGGAGCTGCTGAAGATTTTAAAAACTATTTTTGCATTGTATAAATTCAATGTCTTAGCATTGTATAATTGCATGGCACACGTGTGGGCACCATGTACCGACTATAAAGCTACCATTTAGGTACTGAGTATGTCTTTCATTGACTTGAATGTGCCCTGGCGGCTGAGAGTATGTCATGCTCACTCTAATGTCTCGCTGGCGGTGGCGCGTGTGTTGGATCATTTAGCTCCCTTCAAAATGGTTGAGCTGAATGGTGCTAATCCATGCGTCATGTTCGTGAACGGGCGCCGTCAGTAGGGACTGGTCATCTCTTAGCTGCCACGGCGATTTTAATTTAATTTATATTTTTATTTCTAACGGACGCTTTTAATGTTTTGCATCGTTCTCACATGTATAACTTCAACTTGAATGATGTAACCAATATTATGTAACCATCTTATTTTATTTAAAAGAGTGTCCGTGGAGTTTCTTGCCCGTTCTTCTCCATAGGTACCTACTACGCTTTGGAATGGGCGACTAACTTCATATTTCTGACTGACCGACCCCTTGACTATTCAAAAGTGCCTGTAATTGGTTTATTTGAAATAAATGCTTTGAGTTTGAGTTTGAGTTTGAGTTTCATATCGATAATCATTAAAAGGTAGAACTACCAAATCTCAGAAAGTTTACAGTTAGAATCATCTTTTGGCATACTTTTCATATCCATAATATGCATAAACGTTATGTGAAACGAAATTATGCGAAATTAAGCTTTGCCAAAAGTAATTATGCCAAATAAAATTCTGCCATCTTAAAAGTATGCCTTTGTAAATTCGGACATATAAACATTCGGCGAAACAATAATTATATTAAATGATTTTTATGCCATAAGTATATATATTCGTTTAAAGAAGATTATGCCAAGTGTGTTATGCCAAATAAATTTCGGAGCATCGAAATTCTGCCAGATAGAGGGAACCCGTATTCTATTCCTTTAATAATCATATAATAGAAATAGTCGCACCATGACACGCTTTTGCGTAAACTGGTCATTACGGTGTGCAAAATGAAGCTCTCAACGTTATAAATTTTTATTTACATAATAGGTCCCAATGTGTCGATGTTAATGGTGTGAAATCTTCCGGGCTACCAGTTCTGTTAGGTGTACCTTTTTTTTTTGGGTGGGAAATTATCAAATAACTTCTCCCGCTCTGGGTGGAGCGGGAGGGCGTGTCAGACTCTTACTGACTAAAACCCACCCGTGTTCCTTCCGTTGCCTGTACGTTGCCAGGGGCCACGGTGTCCCTTTCGGACTTTCCCGCAACCCCGGCAGGCATCGATCCTATCGGACCCCTTCAGTTGCTGACATCTCTTTGAGGCGCGCGTGGAACACAACGCGCCGTCGACCCGGGCCTGGTCCTTATCGGACGGCGAGCTACCCATTGCTCACCGTCCGCAAGCTCGCGCCTACGGTGGCCAGGAATCGGACTGCGATTCCCGACGCCTAGGGCGTCTCCTGCGGCGGCTAGGGGTGTGAAGGTGCGAAATTTGCCTCTCCCTCACGCGTTCTGCCTCCACCTTCGCGAGCATTACTGCTTCGCAGAAGGAGGTGACGGCCTCCCATGCCCTCTCGGTCCGTACCATGGCCTGAACCAGGGCCGGACGCGAGAGATCCCCGCCACCGATCGCCTCCACGAGGACACGGCGATGCTCTGCCCAAGCCGGACAGACCTCCACCGTATGCTCCACCGTGTCCTCCGGGCGATCCACGCAGTGATGACACCCGGGCGTTTCCTCCCGCCTGATACGAAACAGGAACCTCCCGAAACAACCATGTCCGGTGAGGACTTGCGTCAGGCGGAAGGTGAGGACGCCGTGGCGCCTCTCTAGCCACTCCTCAAAGAGGGGACTTATCGCCGCAATAGTGGCGTGCCTGCACTGGGTTGCGACAATCGCACTCTCCATGACGCCATGAGATCCCGCCGGAACTCTGTCCGCTGTGCCGCGATTTCTCGCGGAAACAGAGTTACTCCCCGGCGTTTCGACTCCTCGCGCCACTTCCAGATGTGCGTGAGGACTTTTGCCTCCAGATCCCTTGCGGTAATCCGGCAAGGAGGCTCGCCGCCTCACCGGAGACCGTGCGGTATCCCCGGACCAGCCGGGTGGCCATGACCCTCTGGGACGAGTCTATATAATGACTTACCATTCTATTTAAAGGGTCGACAAATAACATAATAACCAACATCGTCTTAGATAAAGAGTTGCTTGACACTATAAACTCGACAGTTTTTCTGGACATAACAGTAGATGCCAAACTTCAGTGGGGCCAACATATATCGAGCCTAGCGGAAAGGCTCAGTTCGGCCGCCTACGCCGTCAGGAAAGTAAGACAATACACTGACGTTGATACAGCTCGGTTAGTCTGTTTTAGTTATTTTCATAGCGTTATGTCCTACGGTATTCTGCTGTGGGGCAAAGCTGCTGATATTCAAAATATATTTGTCCTTCAAAAACGAGCTGTTCGAGCAATTTACCAGCTAGGTGCCAGAGTTTCTCTGAGAGATTTTTTCAAAGACATCGGTATCCTCACAGTGGCATCGCAATTTATTTTCGCCAACATATTATATATTAGGCAAAATATACACTTATATACTAAAAACAGTGATATTCACAATGTTAACACTAGAAATAAGGACAAACTACGTACTCCCTTTCACCGGCTTCATAAGGTTCATAACTCATTTGTTGGGCTTGGTATAACCTTTTATAACAAGCTACCTTCTTCTTTGCTAGATTTGCCTTTTAATGCATTCTATCAACGACTACTTAAATGATAAGAATAGTTGGTCGCCGTGATTAACTCAAGACAATGTTTAAATGTTCTTTCTCCAGAATTAGCTTACTTACTGACAGGTTATATGAGTTTATATAATTGTTTATAATTTTACTTTATAAGTCAATTTATTTTTATTTATTGTTGACATAATCTACTCATTACAATGTTTATTTATGAGTTGTATTGCAATATGTGGTTAGCTAGCGACCTCGACAATATTTTATTTTACCTCAATGGTCCTAGTTTATCAATTATAACTTCTAGTTACAGCTATAATTATGTAAGCGGGCACGCCCTTTATGCCTGGAGGCTTATATTTAGATATTGTTTTCGTTTAGTTATTTTTATTTCTGCCTGAGTACAGTTCTCAATATTTTTGGTTGGACCTATTGGCGTGTGCTAGCTGACATATGGCTATTAATTTATAATTTAAATAATGTTTTGTGTTGCGTAATGTAAATTATATTGTATACTATTATATAGAATCATTTTTATCTAACTGAACAGACAGCTGCTGGGGAGTTTGTTGCGCCACTTCTTCTTCCCAGCTAAAGCACTAGGAAGTGGTGAAGGGTGGGCGTTTTGGGGGACTGTCTTATGTAATTTTGACGTTCGAAAAGTGCTGATTCTCAGCCTAGTTTGAATAAATGACATTTGAATTTATTCAATGAATTCACATTATTATGCATAACCATAGACAAGACTATAAATTGGAAGTCACACGTACAAAAAAATAAAATCTATGGTACTTTCAAAAATTTTATACGCTTTTCGTGAATTTAAAAAAAAACACAAATTTACAGACTGCCCTCGTTACATACTGCGCCTATGCGTGGCGTAGCTACGGCATAATAATAAGGGGATACAGTACAGACGCACTTGCACTGTTCACGGTCCAAAATAAATTTATCCGTCCGTATCTTAGTAAATAGATATACAACAAATAGAATTAAATTCAATTCAAAATATTTTTATTTCATATAAACCTACATGGGCACTTATGAAACGTCAGAAGCTAGGTGCAGAAGTTATTAATTAATAAGCAAATGTTACTATAGTGTCAACGAATATTTAAATGATAAATCCTTAAAACACATAAGTATATAATGACACATAAAGGGGTAAAAAAAGAAAACTCGTAAGCTAATTTATGTTAAATTATTATTTTGATAAGTTATGTAAATGATAAGTCCTCTTCTCCACATATCTTTCTTTTGCTATTATATTTTTTTATGGTTTTACAATCACCAAAAATAAATAAAAAGGTTTTACTTCTTCCTATATTTGTACTGAAATCAACTTTAATTTAGTTTTTATTTTAAAAGATATCGCATTTTTGTATAACCGGCCCGCTTTCTTTGCGGCCCAGTGCAGATAATAACGACGTAGCAGACTGAAAAATACGATGGAAAATACGGATTTAAAAAGTGAGACCAAGTTGTAAAGTTAATTAAGGTACAACTATTATTGATTAGAGTGAAGTGAAGTAAAAGTGTTAAATATTAAAGGTAAAATAGTTGATAATTGTCTAGCCGTGTAAGTAACGCAGGGCTGCGATAGACCCGTTGCAGGTAGTCGATATATTAGCTGCGGTGTCAGTAGAGCGTATTTTTTGTAAGCTCGCCTCACTCACCGCTCACCGCGCCGTCAGAACTCAGAGGAATGAGCATCGGTGCACCGCGCGGCGAGGGGCGTCGGGGTACTCGCATTGTTTACAAGCTGCATTCTACACGTTACGGGACACCAACAGTCCAACACCGCTGAGACTGACCAATCCGGTCTAACATCGTATAACTCATTTGAAGACCTTGGAATATTATGCTTTTGGACGTATTCGTGACTTAAAAGTAGATAACGGCGCGGTCAGTGCACAATACCTGAACTTTATTTTCTTTGCTTGTCCCGGTTCTTTATTTGGTCTGAGCTTGTCCCTAGGATTTTATTTTCACGTTACCTTTCAATGTTTTTTTAATAACCATATTTTGCGCGTTGATTAATATTTGTTTTATTAACAATTGAGGGTATCTTAAGGTATTAGATAATTATCGTTACCTATATTTCAAAGAAAATTATAACTGAGGTTTTGTTTTCAATTCAAGACAATCCCCAAAACGTTATATCGTTTTTTAAATACTGGGAATACTGACCGCGAAGGCGATGTTGATGAAGATGAATATTTTCTCAGCGGTGCAGAGTCCCCTGGCACAGCCCATGATGCAGGTGGAGGTGGCAGGCGGCAGTGAGCGGCGGTCATGCAACGCGCATGGAGTGTATCCAGTGGTCACTGGTCTGATGTGTCAGCACTGTGTCATGAAGCTCGCGTGCACTACACTACATTCCGTGTTGCGTCGTCGGCGCGGCAGGCGCGTGTTCGCGGTCGCGCCTCGTAAGGCACTGACTGAGTGAGTGAGCGAGCCAGGCGCGCGGCCGGGCGGCGGCGGCGGCGGGTGCCGGGTGCGGCCCGGCCGCCCGGCCCACCCGAGGATCGTAATAAAGGGCTAGCGCGCACTGCGGTGCGGTGGAATTTAGTGCGTAAGTGCGTTTTTTCTTCCGTATGGTATAACAAACTCAGGCACTGGTCCGCGCACTAGCACTGAAAATGCAAGATTTTCGTACCTACCCAAACTATTTTAGGATCTTTCCTTGACTGCCTCAAGACCTAGTATGGTCTACTTTATTGTAAGATATAAAGATATACGGGCGGCGTATACGGCGTATCCATAAAACAAAAGGATATTATGTGACTACTTGGTCGGTGTCTCGGTACGTTTTTGTCACTGCGGTGCGCGTTAGGTACTTTATACATATTTTCTTTGCGATAAGTACAAAATACGTGCGGTCGTCTCACCGCAAATTTGCAGCGGAAGGCCCTCTGTGAATGACTGGCATGTGTGTTTTTCATCGCAAGGCGCGCACTTAGTGAGGAGGTATGACATTACACATGCATGCATGTTATTATCGCTTTTTACAGATTTTGCGGTAAAAAAACGCACGGCAGTGTGCGCTAGGCCTAACAATGCCATCCATTGTTAACTTGTATCCATCGGAATTTGACGACATGGCATTCTAGATAAATCGGTCAAGTCAAGGTTGGAAGGAGATAGGTAATTCGTTACGTGCAAACATCAAGCCGAATCTGAAATTGCAACTAGCCGGAACTTAATTATAAGTTTCAGCTCATAGTATCATCCGGCTGTTTCGGGCTGCACGGCTGTCACGTCGGGGTGTGCCGTGGTGTGCGTGTCTCCTCTCCTCCCCCGACCGAGCGGTCGCCCGACTTGCCCCGAGCGTGTCATGAGCGTGTCCTGAGCGTGCCCCGAGCGTGCGCGTGCCTCACTGCGAGCCGCCGACCACCGAACTTCGTGCGAGCGCCGAAACCTCGCCCGCCAAAAGGCGCAGGTGCATAGACCCGCTCGCAACCCCCTAATCATACGTGTACATTAATTAGAGCAAACGTACACCCTTGACCTTATACCCTTATTAAAGCATAATTATTGTACCTACATACCTATATCTATTTATTCGATATTTTTATTTTATTCATCGATGGCATCAGAGATGTCTTTCTTAGGTCAAGTAATCACTCGGGCTTAGCATACGGTCCTTGTTACACCCCTCATTTACGTTGACAAGTATATACGCATACGCACATAATTATCATCTATCTATAAAATCTAAACTAAACCTAATCTTAAAATACATACCTATTATATACACCGTGAAATCTTAATGGTTGTTTTCCTGCAGCGAAATGGTTTTGTCGTGGTAATACAAATTTTATTTGTTTATGTAACGATTGTATTACCAAGACAAAGCCATTTCGCTTCGGGAAAACAACCATTAAGATTTCACGGTGTATAATGTGTATTATTCAGAATTATCATTTATAATAAAATTGTTAGTCCTAAAACATATGCTAAAAATTAGGTTTTAGTGACAGAAACGAATCGCTATAAACCCGACTCCACGCAGTCTTGTCTGTCCTACCCCTAGAGATAAGCTCGCGTGGGACCGCCGGAGCCCCGCAGCGCCGGATCCACTACAGAAACCATGCCTGCTGCATGTTGCATGCTCGCTTGCATGCTGCGTGCTTGCTTGCATGCTACATGCTTTCTGCAAGCGTTGTGTATGCTTGTTTTCATGCTTCTTACAGGGAAATAAAAACCACATTTTCACAGTCAACTGTTTTATTGAGTGATACTGATAATACATGCAGCGCCGCCGCCGGAGCCGTGACAAAAGCCATATTGCTTTTGCATCTTTACTATTTATGTATCAGTTGGATTTGGTAAAATAATAAACAATAATAATACAAAATCTGATGATCTGATTTAATTACAAAAAAATTACACATTGAAAATTTGAATTTAGGACTTACTAACTTTTATTGAAAACGGTTTTAAGTCTATTGTATATTATTGATTGTAATATTTATGATAAAATAATTTAGCGCATGTTGTATTTAGGGATTTCAATTTTATGGCATGTCATATTATGTGACATTAAGTTCGGGCAAGTTATCATTCGGACAAATGATGATTAGGACAAAAAAAATTATGGCACTGTTTTTTTTTTTTTAAAAACGTTGCCCCACACTAGGAATTTCTCCTGTGTCGTGGGTGCGTTTACAAACATTTAAACTCACATACACAAACAGCCACACCCGGAACACTTTATATTATGGATAAAAAAGTTAGGGAACACAATAGAAAACCATCGTGGCGGCGTCATACATGCGGTTTACTAATGTTTGCCATAATTTAAAATGCAATAATTTTATATACCACACTTGTTTTGCCATAATTTCATTAGAAATAACGCTTCAGTTGCCATAATCGTGAAATTACATAAAATCTTTTTCACTAATTTCATTGGTCATAATCGATCAAGTGTCATTTTAATCCATAAATTTATTTGCTATATTTTACATTTTCAATAATGTCGTTTTCCATAACATTTATTCACCATAATATTCATTTGCCCATACTAGCACAATAATGCTAGTTCAGAACAAATTATTAGCCTTAACCTAATCTACCATGCATGCTTGCTTTGCAAAAGAGGAAATCTAGTGCTTGGCGGCTGCTACTGCGGCACGCTCGCTTCGCTCGCTCGCCTTCACGCGTTGTGTGGTTCTAGCCTAACCTAGCCTAAGCAGTTATAACCTAGCCGTTTCGAATTTGACAAACTATTTATTGCCTAAAGATTGTTTGCTATAATAAATCATTTGATTACAGACCAAATGCCTTAATGACATTATTTTTGCACAAAACAATAAACGTTTCTAAATTATATTAAAGTACGTCATGTATCGATTATGTAATGTGTTACTTATAAAAACTAATGATTATAACATGTTATTATGGAAACTTATTTTATGGCAAATAAAAGATATGAAAAGCGTTATTAGTATAAATAATAATAGTGCAAGTAAATTAATATTGTGAGGGGGGACGATTATGGAAAATAATAATAGTACAAATTATTTTATGGAAAACAAGACAATACCGGATGGAACTCGTTAAGTCTCCTGGCGAGACAGTTCGTGACGACTCTCGAGAACAGCTTGTAGGTATTCATGGTTCAGAAGTGAGATGGGTCTATAGTTTTTCAGCAAGGTATTGTCACCTTTTTTGAAGAACAGTAGGTACTACCGCACCTCTGCTCCACGCCTCGGGCGTTGTACCCTCCTGGGTAACGGAGTTAAAGAGACTCGCTAGCTCTCTCATGACTGGAGCTTGCCCGTTGCCAAGTGCGGATTCCCAATTAAGAAGCAGGATCTTCTGGATACTGGCCGTTAAATTTTCAAAGATCATGGGTCAAAGAATCCCTTCAAATACGATCGTCCAGGACAAACTTGTGTAGAACAGGACAAACTGACTTCTCTATGCCCTAAAATTGGAAAAGTTTTATCTCCAAAGGGATATCGAAAGTACCAGGTTAAATCGGGCAGTGAAAGAGTTTTATTTTATTTTATTAATTTAATTAAAATGTTTTTTTCAAGTGAAAAATAAAAAATATTTTTTATCCATAAAAGTTGTTTTATTACTTTATTTTTATGTTTTTTAAGCGAATTTAGGTGGTTACTAACATTTACAAATGTTTCGTCATGGGTGTCGTTTTCATAGTTTTCGAGGGTGCTAGTAAAAGCTGGTAAAAGCCGATAGTGAGGTCAAAAGGTAAATCCAAGATGGCGGCTGCGAAAATTTTCTAATTTTTCGTCTTGTGTATCGTTTTCATGGACTGCGATCGTTGGGGATGTATCTCACAACAAGTTACCCAATGATATAATTTAGGTTCCTAATAACCTTCTTAGCTACTAATTGTTTAGATATTTTTTTAATTCAGCTCACGAAAATAAAGATATTTTTTTTCTTGGTCTGGTTTTTATATTAGACGTAAGATACCTAAGTACATTTTGTATAAATTAATATTTACCTTATCTTTAGATAACATTAGACCTAAATTTAAATGTGTTTACATCCGTATCCAGAAAACGAGTATCCGTTTCATTACTAATATTAGTCGGTAGGTACCTACTTTTGTGCGTCTAAAGAGCCTCAGCGAGTCTTGACTGATGATAATCCAGTACATGTGAAGAGGAGCAGTAAAACCTCAAATTATACCTACGATGTATGTGTGTGATGTGATGTATGCAAAGGTATCTTGAGATATTATTTGGCTGTAGCTCATACCCACATAAACATTCTGCATCGAGCTCAGTAGGTACCAATACATTTCTTATTGCGTCGCATTTACTTTGCTTGATGGGAATTTAATATTATTTATACAGGGTTACGGTAACTCGACGTATTCCTTGCAGGACGTCATAGGAGGGTTAAAATGCAACAAATTAAGTCACCGAATGTTCTACCGAAGTTCAGTAGTTTTTGAGTTAGTTAGATTTTTAGTTTTTTTATGAAAAATCCCAGATTAAATCATTTGAAACCAATTTAAAAATGATTTACGGCGCGACTGTACCGAAATTTAAGTTATTATCATAGTATAGATGCCGTAGCAGATCTTAGTTAATAATTCAAAGTTCAAAAATGCCTAAAACCTTCGCAAATATCACTAACCAAACATTTTTTTTTCTAAATTTTGTTATTACTTCATACCTACAAAATGTTGTCTAGAGCAAAAAAACTTCCTACGCTTGATGTACAAATTAATAGTAAAATATCCCGGTCTTACCAGCTATCCAAAAAGGTATTTATATTAATACAAAGCCATGCACTACATTATGAAAATCGTTTTTGATTTAGTACAGGAAGGCGTGCGTCTCACACTGCGGTGATTATTCGGAAAATCTAATTAAACAATTTCGTGAACATTATTGTTATTTTTAATCAATATCAATTTAAAAACTTTAATTATAATAATAATAAATCGTTTATTTATAAAAAGGGGCACGTTTACAATAAGTAACTTAATAATTAAAATAGAGCACAGTTGCATATTTGCCTGAACTAGGTTGAACCTGTGTTTCAGGCTAGGAAGTGCATAAATACTTAATGTAATAAATTAACAATGAGTAAATAGTATAAACTAAATTAAAATTAGGTAAATCAAAATAAAATAGCATGTTAAAGTATAAACTAAATTAAAATTAGGTAAATCAAAATAAAATAGCATGTTAACAATTCTATTTGCAGACAAAAAGTAGATCTTCTGTCTGTGCATAATCTATGGCTAGTAAATATTCAAGTATAATTTTTTTACAGCTAAAGTAATTTAATTTATAAATACTAAGTTTTCTATTTAATCTATTGTACAGAAATGGGCCTAAGAATGTAAAAAATCTTTCTACAAAGACATGTTTTGAGGTTGTATTAGTTATACACATTTCACACGTCTTGTTCGATGTGCTGCCCTCGGTTTCGAATACGTGTTCTTATTCGCTTCCTCACTTCGGTTTTTGTGATTCTTGATGTGATTGTTCCCTCGTCTGGTCCGCCGCAAGTTATTCTCTCCCTTAGTTCTTCAATTGAATTTATTGGGGTCACATAAACTAGGTCTTTCATATGACCCCAGACGTAAAAGTCCAGCGGCGTCAGATCAGGGCTTCGTGCAGGCCACGGAAGCGGACCACCGCGCCCTATCCATCGGTTTGGATAGTTTTCATCCACCAATTGTCGAATTGTGATTCGGAAGTGGTCTTGACACCGTCATGTTAATAAATCATGTTTGCTCTTCTTTCTTCCAGTACATCCTGACATCCATGAGCAGTGCTGTTAAATGATTTCTTAGGAAATCTTCCGCTGCTATCACAGGATTAGATGAAGAGAGATTTTTTCCACTTGTTTCATCAACAAGACCCATTTTGGGCGCAAAAAAAAAGAAAACTTTTTGAGGAAACGCTCAACACTGTTAAAACTTCAAGAACCTGAACTCGAGTTTAGGGATATTTCACAGTTAGACTCCAACTCTGAGTTAGATTCAAATGACAGTGATTCAGAATAGTTTTAGTCAGTTCTTTTTTTTCCTTTATTTTTGTTAATATTTATAATTATGTAGGTTTATCTATTGTATTCGTACAGTTCAATTTTTTTAACATTGAAAATTGTCGCTTTTGTTTACTTTTTCCTTCTTTTGTTTTTTTTTTGCCTTTCCGTTTGTAAATATATTTTTAATTAGAATTGCTGATTTAAAATAAATTAATTCACCTGCAGCCTTTCCCACTGTGCACTTAGAAATTAAATTACTGTGATCAGTAAACTAATTTATTCACTAACCTCATTAGCTAACTCATAGAATAGATATGAATAACAATATTACTTAAACTCATAAAATAATGACGATTATTAAGATCGTTACATAATTAGGTCTTTGAAACTTATTTTTTATGATCATGTGGCGTGTTTATACAAAGTATTGGTCGGGTTCATCGTTTAAGAGGGAACAGGGGCTGCGAGGAATTTGAAAAATAGGTATTTGAAGAAACTATTGCCGTCTTCCTACCTCAAGTCTGGCCCCGTAGAGTGCGATAGGGATAGCTACAGCTCAGACCAATTATATAAAAAAAAATTGGAGAAATCGACGTTTCGTATTCCCCTTTTTTCTCCTCGAAAACTGAACCGATTCAATTATTTTTTACATTCACATTTTAAGAATGAGTACGTCTGGGTTCCTATCATTTTCATGTAGGTATGTTAAAAAAAAATCGAATTTGTCTGGTACTCCTCTAATCACGGCGTAAAAAATGGGGCAAATTTGTAATTTTTGGAGGGTCATATTTTCTTTACCGATAAGTTGCTGAAAAAAAGGAAATAATAGGGACGTGACAGCAGACCTTGATTTTATGAACAAAAAATGATTGCTCTAGTCTAGAGGCATTATTCAGGAAGAAAAAAGGAGAATACATTTGTATGGAGAATCGCACGCCCTGTTCCCTCTTTAGTAGTCCATGTAGATTTTAATTTGATAAAAGCGATTTAAAAAAAAAGGTCTGGGCACTGGTGTGTTCGGAGAGTATGTCGAAACATTCTAAATAATTCAAGGTTTAATCACCTGCAAGGGAATTAGGGCCAATTGAACGATGGCGGAGATATAAGACTTTGTCATGCCAGCTCATGCAGCTTTCATAGTAATTTTTAATGAAAAAATTTTGTTTGCGTTGTTTGCAATGCTATTCCATAATGTTGATATTTTTCGGCATGTATTTAGTCTCCCAAAACATTTTCAAATCATAAAAGGGGATATTTGGGAAAAAAGTATATATGTCTATGAGAGTAGATTTTCAGCCCACTGTCGGGTCGGCTGCGCCAATTTTCGTAACAAAACACGTAAATAAAACATGTTAACTTAAGACATGTTAAGAAACAGCCAGTCCGCTGCGACAATATGTTATGTGATTATGTCATATGTTTGAGTTTAATATTTAGAACGCGCACACAAATCGCTCTTTTCAAAAATGAGTTCAGACGAGGAAGACGTCTACTGTTCTAGAATTAGTGCTTCAACGAAAAAATAGATTCCGTGTCCGACAGCACCTACGACCACGAACTAAACATTTACGATAGGATCGGTTTAAAAAAAAACCGGTGTTCGGAAAGCGATTTTGAACTAATTGTATCAAAAACAAAGTATTTTCTTGATTCCACTCCATAATATTGCACTTAAAACTTTAAAATGTCACGAAACGTTTTCGTCTGCGCCTGGAGAGCACTAAACACGAATGACGAAATGACTCACTTTACCCCTCCCGGCCCCCGCAGGCGAACGCGGGTGATGTTATCCGTTCGTCGAGGCAAACATGTTAATGTTTCATGTTTAACCACGCCCCCAAATCGGTTCGTGTTTGATGTTTATTAAACATGAAAACATAGCGCAGCGGACCCGGCTTTATGTTTCATTTTGACAGTTCAACATCATTCATTGCGCTATTTACGTTGTTGAGCAGATTTTCTTTCGAACTTATGAAGCTATGGATTAGCAATCTCTTTCAAAAAGATTCAGATTGTGATTGATAGTGTATTACGGAATTAGGGTGCAGGTATATAGCCAATCTTATCTGAGCATGGAAATGGACGTACGAAAAAGGGCGGACGGAGTTTCGAACTGAACAATAAGTGACACACTCATTGTATGACACTAATTACACCCAAAGTAGAACCGTACAACCGTATAATGTTAACAAAGTAGGTATGTATGTATTTTTATACGTGAGCGAGATAAAAAGTGAATTTGAGCTGAGGTACTATGGGCTCTTAAGAATCGAGTTTTCGTCTTGCTACTCAAGAGTTCAACGGCCACGAAGCACGAACACAATCGCAAGAAGCGGCATCAGCCATGTCCATGAATACAAGTAGTGGTGAGTAGTTATGGTTGTAGACTTGTGATAAGGGTGTGCTACGTCTGCTACGACTCCGCGACTACGCGGTTCTCGTAGCCCGGCTTGAAAGCCGCGCGTGGCAGACGCTGAAACCACATGCTACGTCATGAACAACATTAAATCTATTGTTAACTGAGGTGAAGTGAGCTTGAAGTGAGGTGTCGTTCCACCTGTTGCTAAGTTGACACTGTTGTCTTGAGTTTTAACTTTTAAGTAACGGTGAGATTGTTACAGAATAGATCGGCTGAACAAGACTCGAGTTAGCTTGTCAACGTGATCAGATCAGCTTAGGTGATCGTAGTTAGTTGTACAGAAACAGACCCAAATGTTGCAGCTTGTCAACGTGATCTCACAGCTTAGGTGATCGTAGTTAGTTGTACAGAAACAGACCCAAATGTTGCAGCTTGTCAACGTGATCTCCCACAGGTATTCTCATGCAAGAAACCAATAAATTATTATAGTCGTTAAACAACAAAGTCAAAGTCAAGTCAAAGTCAAATCATTTATTTGAAATAGGCCCTTATAAGGCACTTTTGAACGTCAAAATTTACAAAAAAATTGAACTGATTCTAGTCGCCCATTCCAAAAGGTAGTTTTCGCATGGAGAAGAATGGACAAGAAACTCCAACGTTACTCTTTTAAATTGTTTTACAATATTTTGTATAAGTACATTAGTTATATAATTATATGTGAGGACGATGCACCTAGAATAAAATTATTATACCACAATAGGTAAAAAGAATTAAAAATGAAGCAACAACAGATAAATTAATAATGTGATAGATACATGATGATCACATATTTACAAAAATTGTAAAAGTAGACGATTTTCCTAAAATTTTACAATTAATAAGTCAGTGTGTGAGGAAGTAATCATATAATGTAAAATCAAAGTAATATATTTAAAATATATATATATAAATTATATAATTGAATTAGCAACCAGTTTGATTTTGTCTAGATTCTAGATTATCGTGTGGAGCAGGACCAGCATGTTTCTAAGCATTCTTATCTGGGATATAATCCTCTAATTTGTAATATATAACCAAAGACGAAAAGAAATACCATTCGTTTGAACTTGAGCTTCTAGCCATAGTTTCATCATTACAAAAGTTTAGGCTGTATCTTTTGGGTTCTACTTTTCGAATAGTTACTGATTGTATTCGCAATGCAGTGAATATGCATTAACAAAAAATAAAAAAAACCCACTTCTGATTTTACCTGACTGTTACATACTAGAATCCCCAAACCTTCCCGTTCGACACGGGATTATAAAAGGACGAACATGAGCTGCGCGCGTCGATTATTATTTGAAAATTAGTCTGATAAACATCAAATTGTAAATTAGTGTTTTAAAAATTAATTAAAGTACTTATTGTTAATTGTGGAAGGCCTAGTTTACTTTTACATTGACCTGTTCCTCAAAACCTGCCTTCAGTTAGTTCGGTTAGCTAAAACGGTCGCTTTTCAATGGGTAGGTACCTACCTACATGTGTTCAATTTGGTTCGTCGTTTGATTGCTTTCAATAGGTGATCAGTGGCGGCACTCGTTGATCGGTCAGAGGGCACGCGGGAGGCGGGGGGCGCGGGTGCGGCTCGGCGCACGGCGCGGCACAGACGGAGCGTTGTCGTCAATTACGAGCTCATAAGATGCCAATGAACGACAATTACCAACAGAACGGGTGGGCAGACACACATGCGGACAGCTTCCTTCAATGCGTCGCCGTCAACCTACATCCGAGTGGAATTAAAGACGAATGATCAATAAGAAACCGGCTAAGTGCGTGTCGGACAACACACAATGAAGGATTCCGTAGTTGGGAGGAATTTATCCCAAGAACAAACATAACTTAGTAGTTGAGAAGCATGTTCTCTCATCCATCGATATACGTCACGGCCAATTCTCCAACTGCAAATGTAAGATTGTAACCGCAAAAAAATAAGTTATATGGTAAAACTACAAATTATAAATTTTCGGACGTTTTCCTTTAAGTACTAGTGCTGTGAGACCTTGCTTCCTGCCAAACATGTTTCTAGGTCAACGGGTATTTGCGAATATCAAAAAATGTCACATAAATGCCCATATTTTTTTATTACGTTGACTTAGAAGCTTGATTTTTTTAGAGCTCCAAGGGAGCATAGATCTACGTATTTGATATTAGTTTCAACTTGATAACTCCACACGTTCCTGAGAAAATGGGTCTTGACAAACTGACGGACGGACATCGAAGTGATCTTATAAGGGTTCCGTTTTTTCCTTTTGAAGTCCGGAACCCTAAAAACAATGACGTTCAAAGTGCCTTTTATGTGCCTAATTGAAATAAATTATTTGACTTTGATTCAATTTTGAATGACCTGCCATATCGTTTCACGATTTACTGATCTCTTATGAGCGTCGGTGCGTGAAGTTTGGACCCAGGCGCGGTCGCAGCCCAAGATTTTGGGGGGTCACCATGGGTTCTGAGGAATATTTTTAGGGAGGTACATCTCGTCGACAACAAGCGATGGACAGTAGAAGTGACAAGATGGAAAGGACCAGGTGGTTTATAAAACGATGGAGTGATGACATCATAGCTGCAGTAAAGACAGATAAAACTGAATCAAACTGGAGGAGGCCTATACCCAAATAATATATACAGACACGGTGTAGATAATTATAGACCGATCTCAGTCTTGCCTGCCATCTCTAAAATATTAGAAAAGATACTTAATAAACGATTGGTAGACTATCTTGAGTCATACAAATTATTAAGTAACAACCAGTATGGTTTTAGAGGTGGCAGGTCAACTTTAAATGCTGTTGCTGCCTTGGTAGATAGTCGTGCCGTGTAGTATCTAAACTAGATAGTTAAATGAAATGCTTGGCTATTTTCTTCTATCTTTCCAAGGCATTCGACATTGTGTCTGTTCCCCACATTTTGTCTAAGCTGGAAGCAACGACCATCCGCGGACATAACTTTAAAAAAATCCAGGATGCGTGTAAGAAGCCAATGCGTCAAAATAAATGACGTTGTTAGTGATACTAAATCATTAAGTTTCGGCTTTCCCCAGGGCTCCATTTTGGGTCCTACCCTGTTCCTTGTTTATATTAATAACTTATGCAAAATGTCTCTAACGAACTGTTCAATTTATACTTATGCAGATGATACGGCTTTACTTCTTCACGGTAGGGACTGGCCTGAAACAGTAAAATACGTGGAACTTGCTCTTAACTCAATGATAAAATGGCATCAAATGACATCCTAACCTTCAATCTTAAGAAAACAGCATACTTACCTTTCTCCTTACTATCCACCAACCTCCCTCCACCGGATTCAATGGAATGCTGCTTAGAGCTCATACTTGCTCACGCGGTCTATCTTCTTCACAATGCGGCTGTCCACAACTCACAAGGTGTGTGAGTCTGTTAAGTATCTCACCTTAGCAAATAACAACAATAAGATAACTGACAGGCATAATTTTAACACAAGAAATAGGAACAAATTAGATCAACCAGGTTTCAGATTGTCTAAAGTACACACTTCTTTTATGGGGTACTGTGTAAAATGTTATAATAAAATACCACTCGATATTCTTCAACTAAATGAGAAGAAATCTAAACGCAAACTATATAGACAAACATACTATAACTTGGATGATTACGAGTATATCATAGATAAAAATGCTTAGCTTAATGCGGATCCTGCTTCACAGCCACTTGGGCTCACTAGTTAAATTTAGAAGCATTTTTTTTTTTTTGTAATTGTGTGTACTATTGGGCCGTTTACTATATTATTATGTTGTATGTTGACTTGAAAGAGCATGGCAGTTGAGAGTATGTCATGCTCACTTAAATGTCTCGCTGATGGTGGCGAGTGTGTTGGATCATTCGGTTCCCTACAAAACGGTTGAGCTGGATGGTGCTGATCCACGCGTCATGTTCGTGAACGAGCGCCGTCGGTTGAGACTGGTCATCTCTTATCTGCCAGGACTTATTTTTAATGTTATATTTTTAATCGTTTTTGTTTTTTTACATTGTTCTCACATATAGGAGCAACAAGAGTAATGTACCCAGGATTTTGTAATTTCTTCCTTGGAGTTTCTTGCCGGTTCTTCTCCATAGAGATCTACGTTTTGAAATGGGCAACTAGCTTCAACTTTCTGACTAACTGACCGACTCTTTGACAATTCAAAAGTGCCTGTAAATGGTTTCATTGAAATAAATGCTTTTAGTTTGAGTTTAGCAATCTCATATCGCGAGTCTGCAAGTGTATTTTTTTTTAACCAAGTCACTCTGCGGGCTACCGTACCATTAAAACTGTTTATTATGCCATGTGTCAAAGCATAACTTACTGCATCTGGAACGAGCGCAGAGAGCTGTCCTCAAGGTTATGACCTCGAAGCCGTTTAGATATCCCACCTCCGCTGTCTACACCGAATGTCAGGTCCTCACTGTGAGACAGCTCTTTGTTCTTGGCACTATTCTGCGCAAACATCACTCTGTAGTATACACACAACAAAAAACGATTGTGATCACTAGCATAAGCTGATATATTTTTAAATTTAGCTTTATCAAGAAAAAGTGTTTACGTTACATCTTTTTTTGAATAGAAATATACTGTCTGAAATTAAAAAAATAAACTTTATTTTATTTTTTAATAACAAAAATTGATTAATTCAATCCTTATGTAATTGTAACAGTTTTTAGGAAAGGAAAATATCGTTTAACCAAACTTATACAAAAATTTATTAATAGAAGGTTTTTATTAATTACAATATAACTCCTCCCCTGGCTCGCACACATGCGGAGATCCTCCTGGGCATGCTGAGGATCAAGTTATTTAGCATTTCTTGCGGTAACCTGTCCCATTCTTGAATAGCGGCTTCCCTGATCTCTGGCACTGTCTGGGGAGGTAGCTGACGATTCCAAACAGCTGGCTTAAGAGCATCCCATGCGTGCTCTATTGGGTTCAAGTCAGGCGAGCCGGCAGGCCAGTTTAATCTTGTGATTCTTGGAGAGCAGCATTGACTCGTTGAGCTCGATGTGCCCCATTATCATCGACCAGTACGAATTGGTGCCCATGTGTATGCGCTGCTGAATGGGTCGCACACACCTTGAATTATAGCTTGAAATGATTAGTCACTTGATAGTCAAAGATGATGGTTTATTGAATATATTTAACTACCACATAACTAATGCTATATGAATGTTGTGTGAATGAGTACTCATTCAAAGCGACAGTACACAATCAGCGTTCATAGTCAGCTGACTATGAGCGCTGATTGTGTACTGTCGCTTTACACTATGATTTGTGTAAGGCGACGGAAAAGTGCTGATCTATGTAATGCGCGCGTGCCATGTACGACACATACTCGTACATATTGCCGGGCGAGAGAGATGCGAGTGGATGATGAGAATGAGTTTACAGGGTGCTTAAATGCTAAAATTATAAATTTTCAAGTTACAATACATGAATTAAATATATGCTTAGCCATAACTTGACATTAGTCACTGTCACCAGACACTGGTGTGGCGAATGCAGCAGGTGTCCTCTCGTGGCGCTTGATGATACTGAGTAAGCTAGAAAAGTTTCTTAATTCAACCGCCTCTTCTCGTGGCTGTTACGAGTCTCTAGTGTGCGTGCCGGCTGCTGCGTCTCGGAGTCCGACTTAAAGTTGGCGCTCCTCTGCCGCTGACGACCAATCCACCGACACAGATAAACTGCGACTGCTAGTACAACGCCCGACAAACAACACGTACTCGTAGATTGCTGAATATTGATGGATATCGTGGCTTGAAATTTCTGAGTTCAAGGCGTTTTCTGATTTTATCTGCTCGATCTGTTCTTTGCTGTGCCGCAATGAGGTTTCGTGATCAGTGATGTTGATTTCAAATTGTAGCAAGGTGACGTTAATGATGTAGTTGATAGGTGCGATTTGAGGTGATTCCAAGTCAACTCAGTTTTTATTTCTGAGTATCCCAGTTTGTGGGAAAAAACCGTAGTCTTCTCCTTTAATTACGCAATCTGAATCCAGTGCTATGACCCCGGCCTTAGTGATTTGTATAGCGGGAATCTGATGCTCGCATATGACACGAAGTGCACACTGCGCAACAATAATAAAGGTAAGTATTTATTTTGTTCAATTCCATCCAATTATTGCGGCATGCTGCTATGTTTGTAAGACATCTGTTTGTCCCTTATCTTTGATACACATGCTGTCTTCTGACTTAAACTGGAAAATGGGGTTTCGCATACATTGTTGTATGTCTGTTGTTGTTTTCTTGCTATCAGTGCCTGCTGTTGTTTGCTGCACTGAATTGCTGTTTGATTTCTGTCCAGTCATTTTGCCGTATGCGTCGTGAAGCAATGTATTATGATCCGAGTTGCAGACGTGGCATGTTTTTCTTGACGAATATTCTTTAATAATAATAATAAAAACGTTTATTTCGGAAACTTGCTTCTTTGCTATTCGTATGTACGTTTAGGCAGTTTTTACATAAATTGTATTTCGCAAATGCCTTCCGTTTTGCGTCAGGCTGGCGTTTAGCACATGTGTGAGTACTATGTACCGACTTTAAAGCTACCATTTAGGTACTGGGTATGTCTTTCATTGACTTGAATGTGCCCTGGCGGCTGAGAGTATGTCATGCTCACTCTAATGTCTCGCTGACGGTGGCGCGTGTGTTGGATCATTTAGCTAACTTCAAAATGGTTGAGCTGAATGTTGCTAATCCATGCGTCATGTTCGTGAACGGGCGCCGTCAGTAGGGACTGGTCATCTCTTAGCTGCCACTGCGATTTTAATTTAATTTAATTTTTGAATCTTTTTTTTTTATATCTAACAGACGCTTTTAATGTTTTGCATCGTTCTCACATGTATAACTTCAACATGAATGATGTAACCAATATTTTGTAATCATATTATGATTTAAAAGAGCGTCCGTGGAGTTTCTTGCCCGTTCTTCTCCATAGGTACCTACTACACTTTGGAATGGGCGACTAGCTTCATAGTTCTGACTGACCGACCCCTTGACAACTCAAAAGTGCCTGTAATTGGTTTATTTGAAATAAATGCTTTGAGTTTAAGTTTAAGTTTGAGTTTGAGCTGTAATTCGAGAAATGTTTTGCACGAAAACAACTAAGTGCTCTTGATTGCAATGTGGACAGGTTGTTGCACTTTAATTGGCTTTTATCAACGAAAGTGATTTATAATTATTACTTTTGTTTTGATTTGCGCTGAATGCTTTATAAGAATGAAATCTCTGGTTTGTCTGTGCAGGCTCCGACTGAATTATGTTTGTGCTGTTTCTGGCCTACGACGAGGTACTGACATGATGTAAATTTTCCATCTAGAAAATCCAGAAAATCTTCTATGTTGGGTAGCTCACGAGGACCAGTGACTAAGTAGTCGTTATGAGTCACCGTATCCAACTTTTGTGAAAGGAAGTGTACCAATATTGGGTCCCACGATGACGTGTCTACATCATTGATACATTATTTTGTCGTATCGTGGAGTTTAATGACTGATGCTGCTGATAAATGTTGAGTAATAGGAACACCGAGCAATGGATTGAGATGTGACGTGAGGATCAGTTTTCGGTTGTTGTATCTGCGGTTGAGGATCTCCCATGCAGTCTCATAATTGTTCGAGCTGATAAATAGATGCCGAATGAGTTTCTCGGCTTCGACTCTCACTTTGCTTTTGAGAAACTGCATTCTCTGTGCGTTAGAAAGAGACGGACTAGAATGGATGGTCTCAACAAATAAGTCTTTGAATGCTGTCCAGTGTTCGTAGTTACCACTAAAGGTTGTAATTTCGATCTTCGGCGTCGGCCTTTCTCGATGAATAACTGACCACATTTTGGAGTTGATGGTTGCTTGCATTTGGTTGTAAACGAGTTCGCACGTATTGAAAGACAACTCATATTGCACGTCGGCTTCATTCGGCAAGCTGTCTAGGTCCCAATAAAGTGAATCAACTGCTTTCCACCTTGACTCTAACACCTTTAAAGCGTCTTCAAACTGCCAATTTTCTTTGAGGAGGTCCACGTAGATGTTTGATGCGGTTCTTTGGAACGCTTTGATATTGCTCCTTTGTTTGCGTAGCATCTCGTCTGTTTTGCTGTTACTCGCGATGTCAGCTATTTCAGGCACCTTTATTGAAAGGGGTGATTGGTTACCGCGTTCAGCTCCACCTGCCCTTTGCTTTTAAAGGAGTTTTAGCTCCGATGACTGCGAGGTCAACAATGCCAGCTCGAAAGTAAAGGCTCACTGCTCTAATAGGGGTGAAGCTGGTTTTTGTTCTTGAGTTAAATACTTGATAAAGAATTCCCTAGTGCTTCTGTAAAACTGTCTTGTCTGTTCATGGGAATCTTGCACAAAGTATTGATGAGAAGGATCTTCGCGCTCGCGAATCTTCTCGTGGTTATCCTGAAATTCTGCCCAAAACTTTTTGAAAACGTCTATTTTCTTCACTGTCTGGAGTCTTACAGCTTCCTCCGTCTGTTTTGAAATTGATCAGAAGTTTATGCATTGCCTCCATGACTTGATATTGAGTTTGAATAACTCCCTCCATGATGAAAAAAATAATGATAAATACTATAATAGGAGTCACCAAATCTGTTCCTGACGATACTGCTGATGTGCTTCGGTGATCTCTTGTATCTGCTGCTGCCGCTGCTGGTGCAATGATCTGCGCGGTCCGTATCCTCTGTCCAGGTGCTTCCTCTGTTGAGCTGATGAGATGCTGCTTCTGGTCGGTCAGTCCAACCGAATCGCCCCCGCACAAAAGAACGCGGAACACTTATAATCTTAAAGCTCGTAGTACCAAAAAGATGTATGCGCTGCTGAATGGGTCGCACACACCTTGGATGATAGCTTGAAATAATAAGCCACGGATATCCAAGGATGATGGTTTATTGAATATATTTAACTACCACGTAACTAATAGCTGACTATGAACGCTGATTGTGTACTGTCACTGTACACTATGATTTGTGGTCCGAGAATTCCATCATTAGCGACTGTTTTGTACCTATCTGCCATTATGGAGCCTCGATACGGGACCAAAGGCGTTCTGGCTCCAATCATAATGCCACCCAAAAAGGACACTGATTTCCCGCCTTGCTGAACGGTTCCAGTGGCAGTTCTTTGCCATTCAGTCTCCAAGTCTTCTCCAGACACGGACATGTCGGTTATCTGGATGAGTACTGATTCGGGATTCGTCAACGAAGAGACAGTTTTGCCAAATGGTTTCCTCCTTATCTTCTTCATTTTGCCGGAGCCTAGCCCACTGCAATTTCCGCCGCTGACGTTGCCGTGAAATCAGAGGTGCTCGCCAAGACCTCTGTGCTCGTAGTCCAGCCTGGTGTAAGCAATTCCGAATGGTCTGAGTGCTAACTTCAAGTCCAGAGGCGGCCCGCACTTCTGCTTTTATTGTAGTGGCGTTGATTGTTGGGTCACAGGCTGCACGCAATCTGATATAGCGCTTCTGAGCAGCATTCAGAACAGTTGGGCGATCACTGTGGGTTCTGTCAGCTAAATTATCCATGCCGTGGTACCTCTGAAATGTGGCCACGACACAGTATTGGGATACAGCAACTGAGCGCGCTATTTCTCTCGTGGAATATCCTTCTTTCCACAAAGTTACAATTCTTGCTTGTAAAACTTCTGATAATCTTCTTGGCATTTTATCAAAAACAACTTTCATCGAAAAAAATATTAAAAATCCGTTAAAATTGACTATATCAGATTTCTGAATGAGCGTCCGAATTGAATTTCTTTTTATATGGAAATACAATTGAATTCGTTTTATATTCTAATAAAATTCTATATTTGTAAGTAAAATATCTAAAAAGAAGAAGAAATTATAATATAGTCTACCGTAACAAAAATATTTCGATTGGTCAAACTGATCGCAAACTTTTTGATGTGTGTACAAGCCGAATGCTGCTAAAAAGCGTAGATACTTCGAAGTATGCTCAAGTCGCGGATGTGGAACGACCATTGCTCAGCGTCATTATCCTATTATGTCCAACCCTTTAATAATAAAATAAATAAACTATGCACCATTGCTCCCATGTGCCTAAATGGATGTAAGTCCAAGGTCACAGAGTGGCTATCGACAACGAGTTATGTTAAGACAGATTTACTACACGTATCAATCGCTTAACCTAAAGTTAATAAAGTCATATATTTATAATTATATTTATACAGACCTACATAAACATAAACACAAGTTTTCACCTTTTCACCATGTTTATGTTTCTCTCAATACATAAACATACCCCCACATAGGTACTTTAATAGGCCACATAATATTGTATGCATTTACTAGTAGGTAGATAACTAATTTTTATTTTTTATAATAAATTAGATTTGTTACATACAATCTCTAGTGGCAATCATGTCATTTGGTCAATAGAATATATATATAGAATAGAATATATATAAATAGCTTTTTATTTTTATTATTTGATTTTGCTTTTATATAGATTCTTTTCTTTTAGATTTTGTGAATGTGAGAACGTTGTAGGCTTAACAGACTGTAGATCTGTCGACCATTTTCTATCTTGCTAAGTACCTGGTACCTGTTGATAGGCCTACACTGTCCTCTCATACCTATTAACTCTGTAATTTTAAAACATTGTAAATAGAAATACCATTTTCTTTTAAAAGAGTAACCATGGAGTTTCTTGCCGGCTCTTCTCCATAGGAAACGACCAATTGGAACCGTGCACCTAGCTTCTGACGTTTCATAAGTGCCCTTGTAGGTTTATGTGAAATAAAATATTTTGAATTGAATTGACTTAATAACAGTACTGTGGTCGTCCTACAACTACTGATCTAAATGTTCAAATTATAGGCGAGGACGCTGGCACCCTGAACACGAGTAAATCTTACCTACTTTGGGTGCCAGAGTTCATCGAAAACACTCTTTCCCTTATTTGTAACGCTACATAGTGTTTATAATATATTATGTCGCCGCGAAAGCGTCTACCTGTAAAGATTATAACATAATCTTATGCGTAACTACTTATTATAATTGTTATTCACCATAAAGTCTGTGATCCTGCCCTCTATGGGTAACTGTGGAATACTGTTACAGCCATTCGCGTGCATCTGTGAACGTTATTGATTCGTTTGCAATCAAACGCCATCTATTACCAACTTTGTGAACTCAGTCAATATATACTGTGGGTCAACTGGAAGAGAAACTTACTAACTTCGATGTTGGGGCAATAAACTAAAGTTAAAATTAAAAAGGGAACATTTATTTAATGATTTATGGGTTTTTAGTCATATTAACAAGTGGTCATTTGACAGTAAATTTGTTTATGACAAAGCGGTACCTGAGATGGCGCGGTTTCCGAATATTATGATCAATAACCGAATGTAATAATTTAATACAAGAACTAAATAAGTTTCAATAATAGAAAACCCTATAAAGTAATAAGATTATTTTACAATGCAATTTACTAGTGAATACCTGTTGTTTGATTAAATTCCTTGAATCACAGGAAGTGTTGTCAAAGGAGCAATAAAAAAGTTGTAGAAAGTAATGAAGCTTCTAATTCAACTTTAATCTGAATAACCTTTGTATTTGTGAATATTAGCATTGTTTAATTATAAAAGAATTAACTGATAAGCATTTTAGCATTGTTTGTAAGTTTTATTGAACAAACTTAGTAATAAGATATTGTATTGAAATTCGGGGTACGTCGCCGGACTTTGAGAAAAACGTCGCGCACCGAATGGCGTGTGGTACATGCTCTGTGGGCGTGTGTGGGTAATAAACATGAAAAGAAAAGGGGTGTTAGAAAGAACTGTGATTGTAATTGTTGAACAAATAACCTCTGTACCATAATGTTTTGATTTAAAAGAGTGTCCATGGAGTTTCTTGCCCGTTCTTCTCCATCAGGAACCTACTTCGTTTGGAATGGGCGACTAGCTTCAAAAAAATAACTCAAACTGAATGACTCCTTGATAAGTGATAACTCAAAAGTGCCTGTAAATGTTATAATTGAAATAAACGCTTTGAGTTTGAGTTAAGAGTTGTGTGTGATTGAAAACCAACTACCTATTCTACCATCAACGAAGAATTACACCAGAGACTGGTGAGAAACGGCACAAGATAGATACCCCGCCGTGTTATATATAACAATAAAAGTAGAATAAAAGTAGAAAAAGCGCGCGCAATGCTTCCGCATGGTCGCATAAAAACAGTCCGTGCGCACCCACGCGAACATACCCGAAGCGCTGCAATAGCGAGGCAGACCCAACATCGCTCTGAAAGCGTTGTTAAACTGAATGCGGAGGGTGCTGTAGCTTTTCTGCGTGTAATTAGCCCACAGGCTGCAGGTGTACATGGACGTGCAATATGCTCGGAAAAGAGTTATTTTCATGCCATCCGAGCAACGCGCGAACCTACGGGCCAGCATATTGGCTCTTTTAGACAACGCCCTTCGCTCCCGTTCCAAGTCAGCATGATCCCTGAGGTCAACCGTGACTATATGTCCTAGGTATTTAAACTGATTCACCCTGTCTAAGGAAACACTATTTTGACGTATAGGTGGTACATAGTCGGGGCATATAGCACCGCACCTCAAAGACCTCAAAGGCTTGTAAAGTTTTTATTTTTTTATTTTGTGATTGTGAGGTCTATGTGGATTTTTTTATTATTATTATTTTTTCATTTTTTTTTCTTTCTTATTTAGTTTTAATGATGGTCTGGCAGTTTGAGTAGTTTATGCGGCCTACCCAAATGTCCTTTCTTTGGTATTGTTCGTCGAGTTGAGCTCCTTAAGGTCTGGGTTGAGCTCCACGATTACTGACAAATGCTTGCACTGACTGACAGCCACCGACTTCCGAAATTAAAGTTATTTTTTACTTTTTAGTGTTGTTTATTTTTGTAAAAAGTTTTTATTATAATTGACTTTCTGAAGTGAAAACTTTTTTAGGCGCGTTGAGCAGTTTTTGGTAGGGGAAAATCTTATGGGTTAGCGTCACCGACATGCTAATGTTAACAGTACAGCACCTGTTAGTATGACGAGTTGCGCTTGTTGTTGTTCGATATACGGGTATGTAAAAATCAGACTAATGTTTATAATATAAATTTTCAAATTGTGAAATTTTAATTTTTGATCCTACAATTAATTGGAAAATGTAAAAAAACACTGTTATTTCATAGTTTTTAATTTTCACTTGTCTTTAGATAATATGCCCATCGTAGGTACTTGAGCCAGTAACCCGTGGCTATAGTACAGTTTTAACAGTTAAGACTTGCCTGAAGTAGGTAAGTAATTACAGTCATGCAGTGCGGCACTGCGTCGTTGAACGCTCCTCGAGTGTCATCGATTGCATCAGACGCGGGCGAGAGGTTTCTGTCTCGCATCACATTACTTTTATTGATGTGCTCACGTTGCATCATTCCTGCTTACAAATGACGCTTACAAATGCGAATTTGATGAGCTTGCAGTGATGTAGTGAGGCGTTAGGATAATTCTGTAAATATGTACCTGCGTGTCCACTAAATGACTAACTTATTATCAAAAGTCAAAACATACCTACGACACAGTTAGTTGACTGTACCATTGGTGTCATTGCTCTCAAGCGCCACCATTGACCGTTCGATACCCGGGCCGGGCAAAAGTATTCATGAGGAAATTCTGAGTACGGCAAAGTGTAAGTTAATTACCAGAAGTATTCTCTGAACAGTATGTGAACTTACGTCTCGAACAGCCGCCTGCACAACGACCAGTAGCTGCCCACCTCTATCAGTCAGTGGCGCTCAACAAACAAAGATGAAGCATGTGTACGGGTATATTATTATTAACGAAGCTATATTGATTCTGACCCAATTCTTTTATTTGTTCTGCGCAACAGTCACGACTTCACGGGTGCAAGCGATCACTATTGACGGTAAATTACTGTGGGGCCCACACATAGAAAAATTGTCAGGAAGGCTAAGTTCGGCCGCCTATGCTGTTAAAAAAATTAAACAGATAACTGACGTAGATACTGCCAGAATTGTTTATTTTAGTTATTTTCATAGTCTTATGTCATATGGAATTCCTCTCTGGGGAACTTGTTCGGAAATTAATACTATCTTTGTTCTACAGAAAAGGGCTGTTCGAGCCATTTACAACCTAGGTCCGAGAGATTCCCTTCGAGAAAAATTCAAAGAAATAATTATATAAATATAATAATAATAATTAATATAATTAATTGATTCAATTATATATATTATAATTATATTCTGACTGTAGCCTTTTTTTTTTTGGATGGGAAATTATAAATAACTTCTCCCGCTCTGGGCGGAGCGGGAGGGCGTGTCAGCCCCCCCCCCCCCCCCCCAAACGACAATCCAGGATCCGCTGCTGATTGTGTAGGTAGGTACAATTTTAGGCGCTATAAGGCGCCCTTTAAATGTTCCAGTTGTAATAGATGCGTATTTGCCCCACACAGCACAGTAACCAAGCGACAGAGGAATATTACATGTATACGCGAACACAGGCTAGTAAACTTTGGTGATTACGTTACACAGAGTCTCGTAATAATATTCAGATAATACTTACATAATTATTTACATTCAAATTCAAAAGACCTCCCCTCTTCTATATACCATAGACTAACTGCCTTAGACCAACTAGTGGTCAGGATATTATAAGTTGGGGGATTACATCACTGATAAAAATGCTTGGCTCATTGCTGGTCCTGCTCCACAACCACAACTAATTGAATAACATTTTGAAAATACTGCTGGAGCTGCTGAAGATTGTAAGACCATCTTTGTATTGTATAAACTCAATCTCCTTTGTATTATATTATTGCATAGCACAGGTGTGACTACTATGTACTAAAGAGCTACCATGTACCGGGTAATATGTCTTTCATTGACTTGAATGTGCTCTGGCGGCTGTGAGTATATCATGCTCACTCAGATGTCTCGCTGATGATGGCGCGTGTGTTGGATCATTTAGCTCCCTTCAAAATGGTTGAGCTGAATGGTGCTGGTCCATTCGTAATTTCCGTGCCATGGCTTATTTTAATTTATTTTAAATTTCTGTATGCTATTTATTTTATTACGGACGCTTTCACAAATGTGCACATCTTTCTACATTGTTCTCACATGCATAATTTCAACATGAATGATGTAACCAATATTTTGTATCTATTTTTTTATTTAAAAGAGTGTCCGTGGAGTTTCTTGCCCGTTCTTCTCCATAGGTATCTACTACGCTTTGGAATGGGCAACCAGCTTCATATTTCTGACTGACCGAATTCTTGACAATTCAAAAGTGCCTGTAAATGGTTTAATTGAAATAAATGCTTTGAGTTTGAGTATTAATCTCGCCGGCATAAAGTGGTAAATGGTAAAATAAAATGAAGAATATTTTTTTTTTTTTGTATACCTTCCTCTACACGGAAAGTGGGGATGTTTTTTTTCTCGTCTATGCCATGGTGTGGGATGACGTTGGAAAGGTCGTTCAAAAATATTGGGGGTATGTGAAAACCATTTAACAATTTTCAGGGCCCGGTTTGCGAAATATTAAGCTTTAAAGTTGCAAATTTTTGTTAGAGTCAAGTGTCTCTCCCCACTGCCAGCTAAATGGTTGTACTTGGATTTGTGAAAAAAATCACAGCAGTAGTGTATATAACGAAGTTAAGAACAACGGAACGCATACGAGTAGGTATATACGGAATGTATGGGAGAACATGTTTTTCAACTACAATGTTAAGCCTGCCTATAATAATGTATACCCATATAATATATATACCCATGCCAAATTACAGCTTTCTAGTAGGTACTAACAGTCTCTGAGCTAAGCCGCGGACAGACAGACAGACAGACAGACATGTCGAAACTATAAGGGTTCGTTGTTTACTACGGAACCCTAAAAAGCACACAATATTTTAATTTGTTTAACACATAACAAGCCTCCTCGGATTACTTTTTGCAAGTTCGTTAATGACTTCCATAGGTTGTAGACTGCCGGTACTGTTAGGCAATGGCGGCGTAGGGTAGATTGGCACCCCGCGCGGTTTTGTATTGAGCACCCCTACTTAAAATAAAACCCCAAATACAAAAAATGTCCAAGAGACTTTATTTTACTAGAATATTTCAATATTCCATCACATTATCAAAATTGACGTCCCTGACATTTTATTCATTTTAACTTTGAAAAGCTTCTTTCACATGAAGCCACCGAAACACAAATTGTTAATAAAACGCGCGGTATAAGATCATACCAAGCGCAACATCATTTGCGGACTTGGTGAACTCTTAATTATGAATAAGTAATATTTTTTTCTTACTAAAGTAATTTGTTTACGTTGACAGTAACTAAAACAATCAATAATCAGCCTTCTTCATTACATTGAAAGTAGTTAAAACAATCAATAATCAGCCTTCTTCATTACATTGAAAGTAATTAAAACAATCAATAATCAGGCATCTTTTGGGTTGACCAAAAGCATAACAAAAGTCGGATAGGCCGGACTTGCGTATATTTTGCCGGAAACGATTGCAAATAGCCGAAAACCAGGCAACCCTAGGCATGGGGCCAAGAGCCCCCCCCCCCCCAAGACCTTTTCGATTCAGTTCAGGTGCACTTTTACACAGCGTACTCATAGGTAGGTACCTATATCAAGAAACAGAAATATATTCTTTACAACAGGTGAATTTCTACTTCTCAGTTAATATACCTTCAACGATATAACAAGCATGCACATACTTAGGATCACTAGCAAGCACCTCATAACCACATCCACTTGGGGCTGGGACCTTGAAATGAACATAAATCTTTAAAAATGCAAATTTTTACACTCAGGTTCAATTTCTAAAAACGCTGAACACGTAGTCACAACTATAACATCACGCGCCTGTATTCAGGGCCAACAGGGTCCAATCTAGGACCCAACATCGTCTTAGATAGAGTTGCTTGAAACTGTTTTTCTGGGCATAACAGTCAAACATGGGCCAAACTTCAGTGGGGCCAACATAATCATATCGAGCCTAGCGGGAAGACTCAATTCGGCCGCGAAACATAAGTTTATGTCCGTTTCAACCGCGCGGCCACCTCATAGTATTTGATGAAACTTTGCCAGGAATAAATAATTAAATAAATGAAAGCGTCGATCGAAGGCTTTTCACACTCAATTTTGAGTGCGAAAAGTTTAAAAAATTAAATAAGTGAAAGCGTCGATCAAAGGGCGCCGAAAGACAATCTCGCTCTACCCTGATCAAGTGCTAGGGCCGCTGCTGCATAGGTATATTACAATTAGCAGTAGGCTACCGGCGCGTGGGTCGGATTCACCCGCCTGCGTGTCGCTGGACACCGGCGACCACGTCTATTCTGACAAGAGCAACATATGTTTGAAAAATAAGTCAGATCGACAGCAGAACGCAATACATAATTATCGTTGATTTGTCTTAACGAAAAGTTTCGTCATTCCAGTAGTGCTCGTGGGGAGAAATAAAACAAGGTATAGACAAGAAGACGTTTAATAGTGTTAACATTTAGTTTGTGTTAGTACCCCAACGGGTTTACGCTACATGGCACCAGATAGCGCGCAACGCACTACCACCGACTTGCTACAGAACACAACAACAGACACACTCCTCATAAAGCTTTAAAATATGGATCTCTTATATTGTAAGCGATCCTGAATGGAGTTACTATGCTGCAATTTAAATAATAGTACCGCCGCGTGGCGCGCGTAGTGTGCGACGTTCATATAAAGCTTTGTAAATGAAGTGAAAAGGTTGTTCATGTTGTTGACGTCATCTAACATATTTTCAATAATAACGAAATGAGTATCGACCATAGAAATAAAAATTTCTTACATCTATAGTATCGACCCTGCGAAGAGTCGCATGTCCATGTCGTGGCAAGTGGGTGGCACCAAGTGGCGCCGCGGTCGCTGACATCGATCATCATCTACTTACACGTACCTACTTGTTTAGCACACAAACTATTATAATCATGAGAGTGCGGCGACCGGCCGGCAGGCACTTCATACCTGTACGATTTCAGATCCCTGTACTTAAAATATTATTGCAACTACTTAAATGCCATAGGTACAGTCAGCCCCAAAAATATGTGTACACGGGCAAGGAACCATTTTATCATTTTCATAACATTGTATCCACCGTACAGATACAAAACATAGTACCTATACAATTTATTTTACCAAAACAATGTAAACATTTTATCCCAAAACATCTACACTTGGGAGCAAATAAATCGAGCCACTTCCTTTTTCACGCATTATGGTAATTATTTTTGGTATTAAGGAACGCATCGATTCGAAACATATATCGCCTAAAAGGGTATTTAATAACCTTTACAATGAGGGTAGTTAGTTGTCAAAATTTCATTTTTATTAAAGTTTAAAGGGTAGAATAAAATTATCGCATTTAATTTGCTTATGACATTTTTATTGTACTCTGTTAAGAAAAGATTAAATTTGAGGTTTTTGTTAATCATACCCATATTACTTGTTATTGTTGTCTTTATCTGTGTCTGTGTAATCAAAATAACCTGATAAAATGGATACTACACCGACGGAAGCTGCCCAAGTTGTAGCTTTACTTGAGGTTGGACACGGACAACGTGAAGTGGCACGCAGACTTCATTTGAGTCGTTCAAAGGTACAGCGGGTATACCGCAGGTATCTGGAGACTGGTGCTTTTGTTCGGCGACCTGGAACTGGCCGACCACGGGCAACAACAGAACGTGACGACCGCTTTATTGCAACCAATTCGTTGCGCGACCGTAGACTTAATGCTGTTCAGCTACAGCAAGCGTTACGTGACGTTCGAGGAGTCGCAATCAGTAGGTGGACAGTGAGACGAAGACTAAAAGAACGAAATTTAACATCACACAAACCAGCAACTGGCCCAAAATTGACTGTAGCTCATCGCCGATCTCGCTTGGAGTTTGCTCGAGAACACATTAATTGGACGTTAGAAGACTGGAGGTCAGTTTTGTTTTCTGACGAGTCAAGAATCTGTCTTTTTAGCAATGACGGGAGAAACCGAGTGTATAGACGTCCTGGTGAAAGATTTGCCCAATGTTGCATTCGAGAAACGGTGAGTTTTGGTGGTGGTTCTTGTATGGTGTGGGGAGGAATTTCTCTAGACGGAAAAACGGAACTTGTCTTCGTCGACCCCGCCAACGATGGCAGTGGTAGACGTGGATTAACAGCTGACCGATACATAACTGACATTCTTGAAAACCACGTAATGCCGTATGCTGGTTTTGTCGGAGAAAATTTCTTGTTTATGCATGACAATGCGAGACCTCATACCGCGCAGATCGTTACGGAATACTTGTCTGCGATCGGGATTCAACAAATGGTATGGCCAGCACGAAGTCCCGATTTGAACCCGATCGAACACCTATGGGACGAGCTAAAACGGAGAGTCCGAGCCAGGGTTCCCGCTGTTTCATCCATTCCCGAGCTTAAAGTCGCTGTGCTTGAAGAGTGGGAGAACATACCACAATATGTCATCGTAACGCTGATCAGATCGATGACTAATAGGCTACAAGAATGTATCAGGGCCCGGGGGGGTAATACCAGTTATTAAGAATATTTTTTTTGCAATAATTTTGTTTTTTATTGTTTTTATGGACTGTTTTAGCCCTACTAAATTTTCTATCAAAATTACCATTTTTCTTGCAGAGCCAATAATTTATCATTCAATAAGGTTATTATTCAATAATTTACCCTCATTGTAAAGGTTATTAACTAAACTTTTAGGCGATATATAGTTCGAATTGATACGTTCCATATTACCAAAAATATTTACCATTTTACGTGAAAAAAGGTAGTGGCTCGATTTATTTGCTCCCAAGTGTATATAACACTCATAAATAATATGTATACAGTAATCATTCAATTCAAAAGATCAACCTCGAGAGGAGGTATTAGAAATAAATATTTAGTTGAAAATGCAATGTCATAAAAATTTGCCATTTACTCTATCGCGTCAGACTGATATATTATTACTGTCATGACAACGATCACATCTGAAGGTAGTCACTCACCAGGAGCATTTGCGTGTAATGTAACAGTTAAGATTCCAGTATTTCATCGGTGATCATGCGTCCAGGCGAGCATTACAGTGCGTACCTGTTACGAATTCATAAACATTGCAGTAGTGAATGCGGAAAACCGAGCATTACAACTGAATCGTTGTTACATGTACGAATACTCACAGCTCGAGCGGTTACAAAAGCGAATGCTCCTTAGTCAGTGCGTCGAGCTGGCGCAATATTATAACGCAATGCTCAAAATCAAATTACGTAATTTATTACACGCGAATACCCGGTGAGTGAGAAACTAAAAAAGTCTAAGCAACATTCGTAATGAACATTCATGATTTACCTATTTGTATTTCAAACCAAAAACAAATGACACGTCAGTGAAGTCATGCAAGAAATAAATAGGACAAAAATAAAATTTTGTTCTTCTATTAATCGATGCTAAAGACGTATTTTTGGAATGTCCTATGACGTTGTCAGTCTTGTTTACCTTGTTCTGGAACTATCATTGTGAACATTGTTTTGGTCACTACCGTGTATAGATGGGTTTGGTAAAATAATTAATTGTCTACCATGTTTTGTATGTATGTGGTATTTGTAATACCACAATATTTGTGTGTGGTACATAAGTTGTTGTGGAACAAAGGTTGTTGACAATAAAATGGTTCCTTGTCCGTGTATACATCTTTTTGGGGCTGACTGTACACGCGGCTACACATCAAGCTATACATTTCCAGTATAAGCTGACCTCGCATTGTACGGAAATCCTATACAATTCTAGATCAGCATAAACTGGAAATGTTTAGCTTGATGTGTAGCCGTGTGTACAATGCTCATTGCTCATGTGAAACATAATTTGAAAATACATAATAAGACAAATAATAATTATAATACACAGGAAATACAGTCCGATGGATGGGTATAATAATATATTATATTAAGCAGCCTACAAGACAAGCATCATACAAGTAGCGAGTTTGTTGACGTGAACATGACACTGTGAGATGAGGAGGCGGCCGGCGCAACACTACTTAAACCTATACATATAAAAATCAGTCAAATGAATAAATGCATTATCTTTACAATATAGACTCGTGGAAACTAATATAACAAATAATTACTAAAATATTTGTACTGGGTTACAACTTAAGTACTAACAAAAAAGAAAATAAAATCAGTCTCAACATAAAAGTCTTATAGGTTTGTGTAAAATGGCAGTGTTAGAGATCAAGTAGTATTATTATAATTATGTGAGTATTTGTACGATCGTTTTGTATCACGGATAGTAAGCGGAGGTCAAGTACTACACACAGTACACGCTGCACACACCAGTAACCGCGCGGCCGCGCTCACAGCACGCATCGATGACGTGGAGTGTGGACATCGGTGTAGTACGTGATCTGTGGCGCAGTGGCGCGGTACATCGATGACGTGGAGTGTGGACATCGGTGTAGTACGTGATCTGTGGCGCAGTGGCGCGGTACATCGATGACGTGGAGTGTGGACATCGGTGTAGTACGTGATCTGTGGCGCAGTGGCGCGGTACATCGATGACGTGGAGTGTGGACATCGGTGTAGTACGTGATCTGTGGCGCAGTGGCGCGGTACATCGATGACGTGGAGTGTGGACATCGGTGTAGTACGTGATCTGTGGCGCAGTGGCGCGGTACATCGATGACGTGGAGTGTGGACATCGGTGTAGTACGTGATCTGTGGCGCAGTGGCGCGGTACATCGATGACGTGGAGTGTGGACATCGGTGTAGTACGTGATCTGTGGCGCAGTGGCGCGGTACATCGATGACGTGGAGTGTGGACATCGGTGTAGTACGTGATCTGTGGCGCAGTGGCGCGGTACATCGATGACGTGGAGTGTGGACATCGGTGTAGTACGTGATCTGTGGCGCAGTGGCGCGGCACATCGATGACGTGGAGTGTGGACATCGGTGTAGTACGTGATCTGTGGCGCAGTGGCGCGGTACATCGATGACGTGGAGTGTGGACATCGGTGTAGTACGTGATCTGTGGCGCAGTGGCGCGGCACATCCACATCGTGCGTGGCGTTAGCTGCGACTCTTTGGCAGAGACCTGTTAGTAATTAGTACACACGTGCACACGCATACTAACCTATTAAAGTGTTAAATAAAACTAAGAAAAACATAAGTACGTACGTAAAATAGAATATTGTATCAAGTACTATATTTACTTAACTAACGAACCTAACTAAAAAAAAAACTACTTCTAAGAAATGCCAGATCAATCGAGACTAGTGGAAACATTCAGGATCACTTACTAAAACTAGAGGCATTGATGATTGAGTGTTCAAATTCAAATCTGTCCACGAATGTGCGTTGTCAGCAAACATTACATTGGCTGTTGTTGACTGTCAATATTCATGGATCGAATATCACCAGAAATGTCTGTGAAAACCTTGGATAGACTAGAAACTATAAGTTTTTACAAAAATTCTAGTTATTAAACATTTGTAAAATGTATATCTCGTCCATGTTAGTTATACAAGGAAGTAGTAAAATGCTGCATGGCTCGCTAGTTAAAATAAATGGAGCATAAATAACAAGTATAATATAACTTACATCTAACACACATTTGGTTTAGCTCTACATTTACAAACTAATTATTACTCATTGATAATTATTTCCTCCATATTTCCATCAGATTCACAACTAAATTCGTAGTCACGGAGTAGAAAGCAAATGGAGCGTTAATCATTTTCAGAAGTAACCGCCGTCGTCGTACGGTTCGGCGTGTCATTTATTAGATCTGCAGACGGGTTCACGCGTTCGCTCGTTCGTTTTAAAAAACAACTGTTACTGTTTTCACACTGACGCTGCGATCAGCGAAAACATTGCGATAACAGAACAGAACGGATGAAGTATGAAGTTTCGCAGCGAGCATCGCACCCGAGCGTCGGTGCGCCGACAGCGTCGATACGGCGGGTCTGCGGTCGAGGGGCTCGCGGGTCTAGGCCTTGTAGGCGGGGCGCGGGTGCGCGCGCAGCCACAGCGCCGCGGCCAGCGGCAGCGCCAGCGCGTGCAGCGCCAGCAGCGCGCCGCCCAGCGCCAGCGGCGCGCGCGCCAGCCGCGCCAGCGCCGCCAGCACGCGCGCGCCGCACGCCGCGCCGTGCAGCCCCGCGCCGCCGCCGCTGGCCGCCGCCACGCGCCGCGCCGCCGCGCACGCGCCGGCCTCTCCCGCCGCGCCGCCTTCCTGCCGCGCGACACACGGTTAGCGCCTCGCGTCGGTTCGCGAAGAAGACAAACGTTGCACTGAGATGCAAAGAAGAGACGAAATAATTGGCGACGGATACCTCGTGTTTATCGGGGAGCACGCAGCAGGAGGGCGGCACCCAGTAGTAGTTGGTGGGCGCGCCGACGGACAGGTCGAGCGCGTCGTCCGCGGGCGCCGCGCCGGCCGCGGCCTGCTGCGCGCGCGCCCACGCCGAGTGCTGCCAGTCGCGCGCGCCCTCCGCACCGCAGCACTCCAGCTGCGCCAGGGAACATAACATAACAATAATATGCACATCAAGCTTGCACACGATCGCGTAATGTAGGGCCTTAAGAATTCATGAGAACTTTCAATAAACATTCAATAAAATCTTTGAATAAACGCGATTCTCAGTTTTTACACCATCTAGAGTTCTAAGTGTGTAACGCCTATTCACAACTTATACATTGTAGGTATAACAATACAATAATTGAACAGCTGTTTAACTTACTGCATGAACAAATTGGGACAATTTTGCTCTTTTACTTTATACATGTTTCTTCCAATATAGATTTGAGTCTAATGTTAGCCCTAAAAGTATAAATTCAATTATTTCTTCTAATTTCATTTGTTGTATTAATGTCTTTAGAATTAGTGGGATTCTTTTGTAAGATCTGAATTGGCATATTTTAGTTAAGTTTATTTCTAAGTTATGTTCGTTTAACCATTGCTCAGTTTCTGTGATTTTTTTTAATAGCTACGAGTAGATGGTCAACATTCGCGGGCGTTTTAAATAATAAAGAAACATCGTCAGCCAACAAAATACAGGACGAACTTATCTTTTTTGGCAAGTCATTTATATAATAATATAAATAAGGTACATCCTAAAACACTTCCTTGGGGTATTGAAGTATTCATGGTAGCCATGTCTGATCCTATGTTGTACATTTCCTGGTCAGCGCTATCGAAGTATTATATTTCTATGAATTGTGCTCTGTCTTGTAAATATGATTTAAACCAATTTAAAGCTTGTCCTCTAATACCCGAACAGTAAAGTTTTTGTAAAAAAAAAATGTGTGACACCTTGTCATACGCCGTCGTCATGTCTAGGAATAGTCCAATAGCGTACTTCCGTTCATTAATGCTACTGTAAATTTCCTGTACGTAGTTGTATACCGCTAAAGTAGTTGAGCATTTTTTCCTAAAACCGAATTGGTTTTTACCTAAAATATCATATTTTTCTAAAAAATTATTGACACGATTAGCCATTGCTTTTTAACCGACTTCAAAAAAAGGAGGTTATATGTTCGACTGTATGTATTTTTTTTTTTTTTTTTAATGTATGTTCACCGATTTCTCCGCCAATTGTCAACCGATTTTGAAAATTCTTTTTTTATTCGTAAGGGTATACTCCTGAGGTGGTCCCATATTAATTTTGTGAAGATTTGATGTATACTTTGGGAGATAAACGAAGGAACTCCTCAAAAACAAACAGTACACGTAATGTGATTTGGATATTGTACTAAAGATCAAAAATAATTGCTGGTTCTATCTATCCATCCGTGGTGAACTAATTATAGTCTTCGAAGATACCGCATGGAACTCCTCATCGGTGAACAGTACATATAGGAACTTACAGTGAAAGGTTAGAAGGTTAGGGGATAATTCTTTGAATATTATAGGCACGTTTAGACCGTTACTTGTATTCTTATATTCCGTTGAGCTGATGATGGAAGGTACAACTCCTTATCGATCAGGAGTTAGAAGATATCTTGTCCTAGATAGACATACTCGTTGACATCGAGAATTGATTCCTCAGCAGACACTAGAGTGGGCTCTTACCCACTCTACTGTCTGCTTAATAAAAAAAAAAGTGGAATGATTCGTTAATTTTAGAAAAATCTTTTGTTATGTTTCCATTATTCGACTGGTATACGAATTTGTGTGGGGTAGGTATAAACGCAACTAAAAAGTGAAAAATAAAAACTTTTTTACAAAAAAAACAACCGACTTCCAAAAAAAACACTAAAATAACTTTTTACAAAACAAAAACCACCGAATTCCACAAAAATACACTTAAAAGACAAAAATAACTTGAATTTCGGAAGTCGGTGGCAAAAACGATAGTATTTTATTAGATACATAATATAGTAAAATATACCGTAACATATATGAAAGCAATTCATAACTATTTCCCTAGGGATATAACTATATCCCGACTTCAACTGCGAACCATCTTAAAATATAACTATATGGATCTGTATTTTCGTTTTTGCCACCGACTTCCGAAATTCAAGTTATTTTTCTCTTTTAAGTGTATTTTTGTGGAATTCGGTGGTTTTTGTTTTGTAAAAAGTTATTTTAGTGTTTTTTTTGGAAGTCGGTTGTTTTTTTTGTAAAAAAGTTTTTATAAATATATACATGTCATATAAATAATTAACACATTGATAGTAATTCGCTTTTTTAAAAATATCCCTAGACCGTGTTGATTTGTGTATATTAAGATAAGAAGAAGAAGATGAGAGGCGAAGTTAGCTCCTTTACGCATTTTTTAACGTCGTTTGGCGGGATATCGTCCACTCCAAAGCTTCGTTTATTTTGCATACCGCGTATAATCTTAAAAACCTCTCGCTCGGTTACCGGTTCGATGTACATGGAATTTATTGCGGGCGTATGCACCGAATGTGACAATGCCCACACGGCGCTGGCGCCGCTGCTCCCGTACTTTTGTTTTCTACACCGATCGATACGAAATAATCATGTGGTGCAAACTTGTCGCAGTGATTTTATTATTAGGTTATTTAATTTTAAGATAATGTTCTTAAGATTTTGTTTAGTTTTATTAGGTTTAGTAATTTTATTTATTACTGACCACATCGTTTTTGTTTTATTTTTTGAGGCATTCATCTCTTTTATGTAATCTAAGTTTTTTAAAAGGTTTAATGTATCTTTTTAACATTTTCGAGTATTCTTTGTAGTGTTTTTTTAAATATGGCGCTATTGAGCTGATTTAAGATAATTCTAGTCAATCTTTTATTTTTGCATGATTGTTTTAGTCCCTTGGTAAGATAATTGTTTGCTTTATTTTGCATTGCTTTTATCCGTTTTTTTTGGTACCTATGTATTTATTCAAATTAGATTGTAAAATGTCATGCAATGTATTATAAGTTTTATTTATGTCAAAGTTTTGATAAAAAATCTCATTCCAGTTTATTTTATTTAGTGCTGATTGGAAATTTGTCAAATTAATATTGTTAAAGATTCTTTTAGTAACGTAGGGTGTCCTTTTAAGACTGCGTTTCCTTGTTGCTAGGGCAGTATTTTATGCTATTGTGATCCGAGATACAGTTATTGTTAACAGTAATTTCAAATTCTGTGCTACTATTATTTGTAAATAAAAGATCTATACAATTCGATGTTAATTTTGTGGTTCTTGTAGGAGTTTTGACGAAAGTCTCTGGTATTCCTTTGCTTTTTTTAAAATAATCTAAGTTAAAATCTCCGGTAATTATGAGGCGTTTGTTTTTGTACTTTAATGTAATGAGCTTCATGCATGTTTTGAAACAAAGATTAAAGTTGGCTATTGTCTTTATGATAAATTATAAAAGTTTATTTAGGTAATATCTCATGTTAACATTTTCAATCGACATTATGCGTACAGCAATAGAACAACAAATCAATAATTTGGGAGCCATCTAGTGGCTTTTGTTTGAAAAATGTTGCATGTGATAAGCGAATATGGATTATGGTAAAAAGGTTCGGCTAAGCGGTGTGATTACGCGGATTCACTAGTATAGATGGCGCTTATGACAATTACATAGTTATGCTTGAAAAATTATAATAATGTTATACCATGAACAACTTACGGTCAACAAATCAGTTAATCTCTCACTTTGCTGTTTTTTTTATCATAAAAAATCTGTCGGCTTCCCCTAATTTTAACCCCTAGGCACTGAACGCACGCTGTGTTTGATGGGATAAAGTTTATAATTGATTGTGTAGTACATTCTGATTTTAGAATTGTAAGTGTGAGCGTTACTTCGTATACTACTGATCTGCATGTTTAGTTGTGGCGAGGTGGTTGGGACAAAGTGTGGACATTGGGCTTCGATACATTTTCAACTAACGGGCATATCTGCTTCTTTCTTATATCTATGGGAAAAACTGTCAATAAAGTTAATTTGCAGGATAAAACTTATAAATGTTTAGTCGGATTCGCCAAGTCTGCTAACTATATCTTATCCTGAGAATTTGAACTCATAGCATCATCCTGGCCATAGCGATGAGTGGTTGAAAATATGATGAATGCTTTGAGAACAGGTAGCTTTTTGTTTATGGCATTTATTTATTTATTTATTAGGGACAAAAAAACAGTTACATGTTAAGGCGATACAATAATATTCTTAAGATAAATAGTTAAACATATAACCCACACTATTGTCCACGGATTAATCAAATAAGTGAAAAACGGAAGCTGGTTTTAAGAATATTGTTGTAAATTATTCGAATTAGGTGCTAGTTTAAAATTTTGATGCTAATGAAGTGATAGCGAGAGTTTTAAATTTTTTATTAGAGAAAAAGAAAATGTCTATGTCCATGAAGTGTGCGTTATAAGTTTCCACAAGGCGTCGAAGAGGTACTCGTGCCCCGGCATTGGTCTTACATGAATTCACGTGGAATAGGTGGGGCACGCGAGTCCCACGCCAGATTACATTTCTGGGTACCGTGTAACATATTTTATTTGTAATTTCAGTGCAGTCAAATCTATTGTGGCACAAACCATGCAGCATCATTGCATCCAAAAGTAATCGTCTAGATTGTAGACTTAGAATGTTGTACTTACGTAATAAATGTGTGTAGGGAATCTTCGAGTGAAAGCATTTGTAGTTCATGCCACGCAAGAATTTTTTCTGTATCATTTCTAATTTGTTATTGTATTTGAGGTAATATGGATTCCAAATAGGTACGGCGGCATGGGGCACGATAGTCCCCCCCGCCAAGACAATATAATTAGCCTATTATAGTAGCCTATAGTAAGGCGGTCAGCCCCCATCGTATTCTGGGGGGGGCATCAAACTGCCTAATCGAAAGATTGTTGCCGCGCTTTTTAGCGCGGCCGGCTGCTGACTTAGCGCCCACTACACAGGCTGCGATAAACGCGCCCACACACCCAACCTCGGCTGCGACCAACGCGCCAATACCCATGACACGGGTTGTGCCTCCCACGGGCCTCTGGCAACAGAGCACCGAGCGGAATAGCAAAACAAACCCGGACAAAGACCCAGACCAACACAGACAGACAGAGACGGGGGAAGATGATGGATCTGGCAACCCTAACACTCTTCCGGCTGCCTGTGGTGAAGTACGCCTGCTGACTAAGCGCGAAAAAATCCAGGCCCGGAAGAAGAGAATCGGCGAACGAAAGCGCAAAATCCGCGAAGGCATTAGCCAGCGCGAAGCGCGATCGGACGTCGAAGGGGAGGTGCGCGTCCGGCCCCAAGTCCGCGAAGGGGAAACCCAGCGCGAAAAGAGGCCGGATGCACGCGACCAGCCGCGAGAGCGCGAAGGGGAAACTCAGCGCGCAAAGCGGCCGGACGCGGAACCACGGCTGCAGGGGCGTGCTTGCGAAGGGGCAACCCAGCGCGAAAAGCCTCTGCAGGCGACCGAGTCCGCTGGGACCGACAGCCGACCCCAAGACAAAGACGGATTCCACGACCGACCTCGACCAAAACACAACAGGGGCAAGCGGGGTGGTGCCTCACACCAGACGTCGCCGGCAAAAAAGACCCAGCCTGGGACCTCCAAGCCGCGACCCGGACCGAGCGGTACAGGACCGGCGAAGAGGGAACGCCCTGACGACACGGCCTCACCGAGCGCGATCCAGGGGGACGCCAAACGGGTGAGAATCCACTCTGCTCAAAGGGAGCAGAGGACCTACGCGCGAGCCACAAAGGACATCCCTGCGCGGCTGGCCGTAGCAATCTGCCTCCCCCCCCCCCCCCTCCAGAGACCTGACAAAGGACGAGGCCGAGCTCATTAAGACTGGACTGGAAAACCTGGTTATGGACACGGACCCGACGGCGCCACTCCCTGCTTTCCGCGGATACCCAAGGGTAACGGAAGGTACCGTGCAGATGTGGTGCGAGGATGACTGTGCCCTGACCTGGTTGACCCAGAACGTGCCCAAAATCCGACTCCCAGCTACAGACCTGACACTCACGGTACTGAGACAGACTGACGTGCCCACCCGTGTCTGAGTCTCGCTATTTGTCCCTCGTTACAGAGGTGACGTAGCCAGACTCCAAGGTATTCTGATCCGTCAGAATACCTGGTACGACATCGCCAGGTGGTCACTGTACAGGGTGACTACCGTCGGTGGCGACAACTACGGGACTTATTTGACCCTGGGTGTGCCACCGGAGGAAGCCGTAAAGGTCCGGGCCAGGGAGCGACGTATATCATACCTGCTCGGGTCGATATACGTACGCTTCTGGCCCACGGCCGGACCCTCTGACGTCCAGACCGACAGCGACTCTAAGACCGCACAACCGACGCTGACACAGACTGACGACCCAGAGATTGACCAGCTGGAGGAGGTCATGGCCCGAGCGGTCATGGCTGATGATGCCGACACCAATCCGCCCGAATCACCTGGCTGGAGCGAGCGTCTACTCGCCTCGTCGCCGGGGGTAGAACACGACAAATACAGAGAGGAGGTAGGAAAGAGGCTGTCCGATGGATCCACCTCCGACTAACTCCTCTCCATCGCCGTCAACACCCATCAACATCAACCAGACCAACCTCCAGCACAGCCAGACTGCCACGGCTAACCTACGCAGGGCACTGGAGGTCAAGCCCCGAACCATCGCACTGATCCAAGAGCCGTGGATCAGGAACAATAGAATATGTGGCCTCGGTAACATCGGAGGTAAGCTAATTCTCAACACACACAGCTCAGATAAGCCAAGAACCTGCATCTACATACCCAAAGACATTCCTATCGCACCACTCACCCAATTCTGTTCCAGAGATCTGACAGCTGTCAGGCTCCAGAAAGAAGGTAGCGTTCCAGATGTTGTACTGACCTCGGTATACATGCCAGGCGAGGACTTGGACTGCCCGCCTAAAGAGATGGCCGACCTAGTGCAACACTGTGAACGCGCCGAATTAGACCTGATCATCGGCACCGACTCGAACGCCCACCACCCACTCTGGGACAGCGACGCACCGAACTCCAGAGGAGAGGTACTATCCACCTATTTATTCTCTACTAACCTTAATATTATAAACCGCGGCTCAGAACCCACTTGGGTCACAGTCCGTGGACAAACGATTATAGACCTAACACTTGCTACGGAAAACGCGACAAACCTTATTACCTACTAACTACCAACACTAGAAAACCCGATCCGAGGCGAAACCCAAGGCGCACCAATGTTCCCGGGTACAAACGCCTCCTAGCCTCCCTATTGGCTAAACACCTAACGGAATTTACCATAAGAGACCGAACACAATTAGAATACACTGTAACAAAACTATCTGAATATATAACCGAAGCATACCACGCATGCTGTAAACTAAGAGCGCCACAGACCAAGAAGGAGAGAAACCCCTGGTGGAACGCTGAACTTAGTAAACTCAGAGATGCGCTACGTAAGCAATTTAACAGAGCCAAAAATACTAGACTTCCGGACGACTGGGAGATATACAAAGAAACCCAATATATATACAAAAAGCAGATTAGAACCGCCAGAAGAACAGCATGGCGTAAGTTCTGCGAATCCATCGAGACAAACAATGAAGCCGCAAGGGTAAGGAAGATCCTGTCAACCGATCAGGACCGAACCCTCGGCGCGCTTAAAAAACCCGACAACTCATACACTGACTGACCGTGAAACCAGTAAGGTCCTTTTCGAAACCCACTTCCCAGACTGTGCAGTCCTGGAGGACAGGACGTGGGAGGCTGAGCCAGAATGGACCCCAACGAATCAGGACTGGTCACGAGCCCGCAACATGATAACAGATGACCGAGTAAAGTGGGCTATTAACACCTTTCAGCCATACAAGTCGGCAGGGCTGGATGGCATCTTCCCAGCCCTGCTGCAGTGGGGGGTGGACTATCTCACACCATGGCTGGTGGAGATATTTCGAGCCTGCATAGCACTCAGGCTCGTACCTGTCGCATGGCGCGAGGTGAAGGTCATTTTTATACCCAAACCTGGCAAAACCGACTACACGCAACCCAAGGCTTATAGGCCCATAAGCCTCACATCCTTCCTACTGAAAACCCTTGAGAGACTCTGTGACAGGCACATCCGAGACGGACCTCTCCGGGTAAAACCACTACACAAACAACAGCATGCGTACTCCACAGGCAAATCAACGGAATCAGCGCTCCACAGCGTGGTTTCCAAAATTGAATGTGCAGTGGATCACAAGTGCTCGGCACTGGCTGCCTTCTATGGAACCTGGTAGTAGACAGCCTCATCAAAACACTCAACGCCAAAGGTTATTTCACCGTAGGCTACGCTGACGACATAACCATAATAATTAACGGGACCCACGAAAACACTATGCAACCTCATGCGTCATGCCCTGAAAATAGTAGAGGAATGGTGGAATGGAGCACCAACTCTCAGTAAACCCTACAAAAACCGAACTGGTTCTCTTTACGAAGAAGAGGAAACTGACAACACTACAACTGCCACGATTCTTCGGAACAACCCTAAGCCTCTCAACTGAAACCAAATACCTGGGCATCTATCTGGACAAACAACTGAACTGGGCAAAACACACGAACTATATCACTACAAAAGCCAGCATATCCCTGTGGCAGTGCAAACGACTGCTTGGCCGGAATTGGGGAATCAGCCCCAAGGTCACCCACTGGTTATACACCACAGTCATCCGACCGATTATCACATACGGCTCACTGGTCTGGTGGCCCAGGACAGACCGGTGCACAGCCCAAAAAGATCTCGAAAAACTACAGCGGTTTGCTTGCGTCGCAATCACTGGTAGTATGAGAACTGCACCCACCGCCGCCCTACAGGCAATGCTGGGACTGCCACCTCTGCACCTCATCGTGCGGGTGGAGGCGGCCCTGGCCACCTTTAGGCTCCATTTAACAGGAACCCTATGCAACGACTCCAGAGTTAAGCACATACGCATTAAGGAGGATGCGATCAAACGTGAGCCAATGATGGCATCACCCTGCGACAAAGCCCCGAAAACACACCACTTTCAAAGGCACTACAATATAACACTTACAGAAGAACAGTGTGACTACTCAGGCCCAAAAGAGATATATAATAACGGTATCTAGCCGCAACACGGTGATACTGCAATGGATAAAAGGACACAGCGGATCGCTAGGTAACGACGCGGCTGACAAGCTTGCTAGACGTGGATCCAGCACGGCAGTCTGCGGACCCGAGCCTATCGTACCCATCCCCTTCAACCAAATACGCAGGTGGCTGCAGAAGTTCACCCATACACAAGCGGAACGCTGGTGGACCTCGACACCAGTTTGCAGGCAGTCAAAGGAGGCTATGCCATCTTTGGACAGCAGGCTGACCAGGCGTTTGCTACGCCTGGACAGGAACGGCCTGCGCCTGGTGACGGGGACCATCACGGGACACTGTTCGCTAAACAAGCACTTCCACACAATAGGCATAACGGACAGTCCTCTGTGCAGGGCGTGCATGGAGGCTGAGGAGACCGTTGCGCACGTGCTCTTCGAATGTACGGGCGTCACCCAGATTAGAACAGAAACCCTCGGGTCACCCAGATCATACACAGACGTTCTAAACAGACCAGGAGACCTAATCAGCTTCTGGAGGGAGGTGGGCTGGTTGGAATAACCACCAAACGGCTGCTATGGCCCACGCACAATGGTCCACCTGGCGGACTAAGTGCAGAAACCAAACCCCCTAACATAGAACATAGCCTATAGTATTCCCACTTCCAGGGACACAGGCCTCCTCTCCTTGACAGGGAGTGGGCTCAGGGCTATAATCAATCACGAGAGCCCAGTGCAGGTCGGTAGATGTCATGTCTTAGAATTTTTAGTTCTAGGACATCCCAGTTTCCTCACAATGTTTTCCTTCACAGTTTTGAGAGCAGTGATGATGTAATTATTTACATAAAGTAAAGCGCCTGACTGGGTTTGAACCCACAATCTACAACTTGTAAGTCGGGGCCATTACCACTGGGCCACCACTGCTCTAATAAAGATTATGTATGGTACTTATTTTGGGTTCCCTAATAATATTAAGCAACCTTCATTTTATAGTTTCATAATATCTGTCCTACCTGTGTCACAAAAATGCATAGAAATAGATAAGCTGGGTCCGGCCCGTCACGCACATGGTGTTGCATGGACCATAAGTATAGAAATATAAGAAACATAGGAAGTTGGCCGACCCCTTGCTGTATGACGTCCAGGAGCTGCGTGCGCGTGTGCAACACGCCGTACTCGTGGCGCACGGTGTGGTCGAGCGCGTCCAGCAGCGCGCGGCGCAGCTGCGGCCGGTGCGCCGCGCCCCACCACGCCGCCGCCGCCTCCGCCACCGCCGTCAGCGCCAGCAGCGAGAAGGCGGCCGCCAGCAGCGGCGCCGAGCTGCGCGCCGCGCCGCACAGCGCCGCCAGCGCGCCCAGCGCCAGCGCGCCGCCCCACGCCGCCAGGGCCAGCAGCCCCGCGCGCGCCGCCGCGCTCTCGTTGCCGCGCCCGTCCCACAGCGCCCAGCCCGCGAACCCGCATGCCACGCTGCCCACGCACTGCAACAGTACGAGTGTACGACCGTCACTGACCGAATGTTTCGCCAGTGCAAACGAACAGTAACTGTGACATTCACAACAAAACATGTTGAAATCTTTAGTGTCTGTCAATGTTCCATACAATATTTGACAGTAACTAGAGATTTCAACATGTTTTGAAGTGATGTTTAGCCAGTGCAAAGGTGCAAACGCACAGTTACGATGATGCGAATACTTGCAAAACCACAAAAACGAAATAATTAAATGGATATTGATTACGATAACTGATTGACGGTTCACGGTGGTGACCTATAACTTCTGTGATTAATGGGAATGAGCTCTGCCGAGCTCCCAACCCCCAACACTGAAACAGATACATCGACTTTCTTCGTCGATTTTTTTTATATTAATGGGAATGAGTTGTGCCGAGCTCAAGCCCCCAACAGTGAAACAGATACGTCGACTTTCTTCGTCGTATTTGTTTATATTTCGTAACGTGCGTAAATAGATCGCGCGTTTTTATAGTCACCTGGCTGGATCGAACCATTTCTGTTTACAACACGTCTGATGCAAGAAAAATGATGGTTTGATGGTTAATGTTTATTGATAACTTCATACAATAAACACCAATTAGAATTCGACGCACCCAGCAAATTAAATCAAACTACAAAAAGATTTCTTCTCTACTCATCATGTTAATAAAAGAAAAAATAAAGTTTTCAGCTTCTTACCAAAAATATTATATTGAAGAGTATCAGCAAGCACTTCATTAACGAATAGCACCGAGACATGCCCATAGCTTTCAATGAGATATATATGTGGGATTAAATAACAATGTTAAGATTTTTTAGTTTTAGAATAGACAAATCATTGATATACTATACGCACTACCTGTTTACTAAATAATAATCGAATTTCAAAATCTATTTATTTTACCAAAGTTCAATGCCTTCGAGTTTGACGACGAAAAGTAAGTTATTGCTAGAGTAAAAAATAAGTATATGCTACTTTTGTAAACGTAAAATAAAAATTAATAATATAAGTTTGACTAAAATTTTTGTTGTTTTCTTGAATACAAATGAATTCGTATTTTTTTACAGAATTTTAACGTTCATATAATTTCATAAAAATATTTTGATTACCGTGAATTTAGTAAGCCATAGACAAATTCATTCGGTGCAGTTTCAGAGCGCCGAACAGCGAACGTTCGGGGCTTTGACAGCGAACGCGAAACGCGGAATGTCTCCCTCGAAAACATAAATAAATGGCCACCGTTGTTATTACGTTCTTCCTATTTGTACGATTTTATGTTTGTAAAATGGACGCCGACTACATTGAAAACCAAAGGTAATTTTATGTGTTCTAAGTGATTATAAAAACAAATGCATGTGATCTAGTTTTGCAATACAGTTTCTAAAATTGAAAAGGTGTCGTTGACAGAAAGTTTCGCGCCACTGAGGGAGCAAAACTTTATAGTTGTGTTGTATTCCGCTGTCCGCGACACCTTTCAGTATCAGTCAGTAATGTTTTCAATGCGAGGACGCTATTTCCAGGGATCAACTTTTGTCCCGGAGAGAAAAACGGTGGAGTATGAACTCACAAAGAGTAGAGGAAATTGTGGCGGAGCTGATGAGGCCCATCAGCAGCGATGCCCGCCGATACTTCGACACGGACCTGGCCGCGGTAAGTCCCTGATGGCCTGACATTGCCGGTGCATCGCCGCGCGCATCTCTTCCGATATTATCATCACCTGTGATTTTCTGTTTCACGGCACCTTGCGCCTTGAGTGCAGTTGATTGACAATTTACTGAGAAATTATCTAATATCGAGTCAAGGCGCGAAGAACTTAAATGCATAGCTCATACAATGCTGTTTATGTTTTGTGCAGTAGCCCTTTTGCATTTCAATATTTCACAAAAATCAATATGTATTAAGTCAATCATATTCGATAGTAGACCTTCATGTTTTATAATGACAGGTGAAAGGTAGTAGATACTGAAATATCTGGATGTGTTGTTTACTAACAATATCATAATAAACACCTGAAGAGCTAACAACTTTTCTTTCAATGCTTATTTGTTGCATAAGTCACATTACTGTGCCTATGCATTGGTATTGTCAACAGTTTCTGTATAGAAACCAGAAGATCACTGGTTGATAGACACTTATTTAACCAAGGATAGGTATTCTAATATAAAATTGCATGTCCCATTGCTTGTAACATACACATTTTGATTCATATTAGTTATTTAGTTTCATACATAATAACAGAATATACCTACTATGGATACTGTTCATGCTTAAAATTTTGATGTGATAATCAAGGCCAAAGATTTCCTCATTTCCAGTAAGATGATTGATGAGCTGCGGGAGTGTCTTGTGTAAACTTATTTGTATAAAACAGGTGAAACTCAATGAAACAACCTTCAAATGGTTTGTGCAGTATTCCAAAGTTTGAGGCCATCAAAATAAATGACAAGAATATTTTATTCTAAATGATTGTACATACATTCAACTTACTAGATGCAACTTACATTCTACATAATCAAAGATTACTCTGAAATTATTTTGTAACTTATTAAAACTTGTCTCAACAATATGCAGTGAATACAATCAAGTGTACTTAATGTGTTTGCTATTTGAATGTGTAAACAATTTGAGCCAGCAACATAATGAGGCCAGTAAGCTGGGGGCCGCCCAGTCTGCTTGCTTACCCTCTTTCCTCATTATTTGCCTCTTTACTATTGTCTACTAAAATGTGTGGAGCAGTAAATGACGAAGGTTGTTGTCACTTGCAAAAGAAGATATTTTCATTTTGTATACAGGGTGCATTTTTGAAATGGGTTTGATTATTTTCTATGAATTGTATGGGAAAAGTTTTTTGAGATTTTTGACTTTTCTTGTACTCAAACCTCAGTTGGTCCGGTAGAGTTATTTGTTCCTTATAAGAAACAAGATCTATTGGCATCAAAAAAAGATTTTGTGAAAACTGTCCATTTTCTTGCTGACTGTACATTTTTCAAAATCTATTAATGCCAATCAAAAAGTTAAGGACAGTCTCCTACAACCATTTTCCTGTAACTACAACGGTTAAGGTAGCTGCTCTTACTTCCCCATCTCAAAAATACACCGGCATATTTCATATTTTTGGGAACTAACTCACTAACAATAACAGATATTGGCAAGTTCTTTTCAGGAGCTTTGTACCGGTTGGTTACAAGTTGGTATTACGAGGGGCATGCCAAAGGAAATTAGATACTCAAAAATTATAACATTCATTTTTCTTTTCGAAGTATTCACATTGATCATGCATACACTTTTCCATACGTCTGAACCAATTGGAAAATACCTCTCACCACTTCTGTAGACACCTCAGAAATCTCGAAATTATAGGCAAGCAGTGCATCTTTTTTGGTTTCAAACCTTTTCCTCTTTAGTTTTTCTTTGATTTTTGGAAACTGGTAAAAATCACAAGGCGCTAGGTAGTGTCTAAAAAATAACTCAAAACTCAAAGCATTTATTTCAATTAAACCATTTACAGGCACTTTTGAATTGTCAAGAAGTCGCTCAGTCAGAAATATGAAGCTAGTTGCCCATTCCAAAGCGTAGGTTCCTATGGAGAAGAACGGGTAAGAAACTCCACGGACACTCTTTTAAATCATAATATTGTTACAAAATATTGGTTACCTACATCATTCATGTTGAAATTATACATGTGAGACCAATGTAGAAAGACGTGAACGTAAAAAGCGTCCGTTATAAAAAGATAAAAACAATTCAAAAATTAAAATAATTCTGCTTCATAATTCTGACTGACTGACCCCTTGACAATTCAAAAGTGCCTGTAAATGGTTTAATTGAAATAAATGCTTTGAGTTTTTGAGTTTAACGCGAAAATCACGTCGACTGAGCTCACAGACTACATAGAGATACTACGTATACTGTGCTCTATTGCTGCAAGCGCCAGATTCTCGGAAATATAAAACTTATTAAAAAAAAAAATGTGTTCTATTTTCAAATATATCAATAAACAAGCAGCCTATAATATGGTGTATAACGTGCCAGTGTCAAACAAATGAGTAAAGAATATCTAACTTCTTTTGGCATGCCCCTCGTATAATTTAAATGAAAATGTAAATTACCACAAACTTGTCATTTTTAAGTGTGTATCTAAATTCATAGCGTACATAGTGACTTTATTGTTCCAATTCAGGCTAGAATGCATTTCACTTGCAGGTGCTCTTGCTATCAGGCTAGAATAAATATCCTATGTCACTCCCAATGAAGACGAATCCGACGACACCTACGTTAAAATCCATCAAGCCGTTTAGGCTACAGTGTGCTGAAGAAATAGACATACATACATATATATACAACATAATAATAGAAACGTACGTTATTAATGTAAAATTTGGAAATTAAATAAATATTTAAAGGACATTAAAACAATTAGAAAATATAACATGACTAGCTACGCCCAGCCGTTTCACCCGCATAAATATGGATCCCCTGGGAATATCGAGATAAAAAGTGTCTTATGTCCTAATCCAGGTCCATGGTCTACACATGTACCAAATTTCATGTAAATCTGTTCAGCTGTTTTAGCGTCAAAACGTAACAAACAAACTGACTTTCGCATTTATAATATTACTAGCTTTTGCCCGCGGCTTCGCCCGCGTAGATGTCGGAAAATATGCCACATGCACGTGCTACCGGGATTCAGAGTACCCTATGTCCTAACTCAAGTCATGGCCTATCCGTATACCTTTCATCTAAATCGTCCAGCCGTTACGGCATGAAAAGGTAACAGGCAGATAATAAATCTGTTTGTAAGGTCCAAAATGAAATGTTGAAAGCTTTAAACGATGGCTTTGTTGTCTGTCAAGACCCTTTTTATTAGGAACGCGTGGAGGCATCAAGTTGAAATAAATATCAAAAACTTAGATCTACAGTCTCTTGGAGCTGTAACGAAAATCAAACTTCCAAGTCAACGCAATAAAAATATACGGCCATTTAGGCCGCATATTTTGACACTATTTGAGTGTCAAAATATGCGGCCTAAATGGCCGTATATATTTATTTTTCCAAACTAGTCTATTTGGTACTTCCCGTTGGCCCAGCAGCATGAAGTTTGGCGGGAGCAAGGTCAAGTAAAGAGGAAAATCCGAAAATTGGTCATTTATTGTTATATATGAACTGAAAGAAAGAAAGAAATCATTTATTTGCTGATAATGTAGGTATACATATAAGTTGGAATATTTATTAAGTGTCCCGATACATTTTACCTTACGGCATGCAAAATATTAGGTTTGAATTAAATATTAATATAGATACAGCTATTAAGATCATTATTAGCCACAGTCGAATTTAATTGGTTGTTACAAATCAGTTGAAATCAGACAACAAAAATTATTAGATAAAGAATTTAGATAATCTCGTAATGTCAAGATCTGTTATGTCAGATTACAATATAACAACAACCATAAAAAAATAAAAACAAACTAATAAATATATAACAATGTCCAAAAGTAAATGTCATCAAAAATATTCGAAATAGCAAAGGCAACGTACATTTATCAAAAGCATTTTCCTATATAGTTTTGTCATTTAAAAAGTCTTTAACTGTGTAATAACATTTCTCCAGCAATAGTTTTGTTAATTGTTTTTTAAACATTTTTATGGGTAGGTCTTTTAAATTTTCAGGTAATTTATTATATACTAGCTTTTGCCCGCGACTTCGTCCGCGTTTCCGTCGTTTTTCGTAAAAAGTACCATATGTCCTTCCTCACGGTTCAGTGGGTTTGATGTAACAGACAGATTAACTTTCGTATTTTAGTAGGGAAATATAATATGTCAATCCACAATACTGTTGAAAAATATCGCAATAAGGAACCGCAGAATATTATTATTAATAGCTGTGCCCGCGACTCCGTCAGCGTGTAACTCCTTGTATGTTATTAAGTTAATGTATTGGTAATATTGTTTAGATCACTTTCACATGAGGCTTAAGTACCTATAGAACGAAAATACTTCAGCGCAAAGCTTCCGGGTAAACTATGGTGAAAGAAAATTGAACATAAATTAGCCAAAACTTACCTATCGGTATCTAAAAATCTATGCGTACTTCTACTTCTACTACTACTTCACCTAAAAAGAAATAAAATGCAAACTATTAATAATTTGTAATTTGAACGAATATTTAAACACTACCAAAACAACTAATACCTATTTTATAAAATCGCGCTTTTATAAAGTCGCGCTGATAAGCACGGTTTGTTAATATCAATTATTGTCTGTCAATAAGGTCGAACGCTCTGAACGCATCAACAGCCAAATATTGAATGAAGCTCGCGCTCTTTTTTTTTAACTATGGCCTATTGCAGTTGACCACTAAGGTCGTGGCTGCTTAACCGGACTGTCCTGTGGTTGCCTTTAGTTTCTACACTAAGAGCCTCCAGCTCGGGCTCGGACCTCCCGCCTTTTTATACCACGACCCGCGTCGAGCGCGGCAACCGTTACACAAAAATAATCCTTATGGCATGATTCAGTATTCACGCGCGACGGCGCGATGGCTTATTAGCGTATTTCATGTATAAGTTTGGTGTTTCTATACCGATTACTATGATTCTTTTTTTATTGAATAGGTAATAATATTAACTTCTTTTAATTAGGGATGAGTGAGAGTATTATAAACGTAAGAGTAAACAAATATAATCAGAAAGCTCCGAACTGCTAAGCTATCGGGAGTTACACGTGTTATTGTGAGTCAACCATAAAAGATAGACATATACTGTTGTAGGATATTTTAAAGATAATTTTATGTAGAACATTTCCGTCATAAATGATTTCTATGTAGCTTTAACCATTAAGGCTGCACACGCGACGGAAGCTTAAAAAATGGAGCAACTTCTCCCGTTTTCTCAACATTTCCCTTCACTGCTCTGCTCCTATTGATTGTAGCGTGATGAAAAGTATACTATAACCTCCCCAGGAGTATGAAGAATAATTGTACCAAGTTTCGTTAAAATCCGTCGAGTAGTTTTTGTTTCTATAAGGAACATACAGACAGACAGACAGACAGACAGACAGACAGACCGACAGACAGACAAAAATTTTACTGATTGCATTTTTGGCATCAGTATCGATCACTAATTACCCCCTGATAGTTATTTTGAAAATATATATCATGTACAGAATTGACCTCTCTACAGATTTATTATAAGTATAGATAAGCGGTCCCATGAAGAGGATGCTATTTTTTAATAAGGCTGTTTTATGACCACCTGTGCTCAATTGGTTTTTATACTGGGACCTCATTGGTGCTGGATTTTAAAATCATCCCTTATTTTACCTTTGGCAGATAGATGATTTTACAAAAACGCTGAAATGCGTAATTCTTTATTCCTTACCAAAAGCATAAATTTCATTATATTAAAACTATATGGTATTAATGTTTTGAGAGTACCGAATAGCAAAATTATTGAATACCTGCTGCTCCGAACGGTTCGTTTGCAACCTGCCCGCTACGGCGCGACTGCTGAGCGCGTCCTGGGTGCGATTCCCAGATGGGGCAGTGTTATTAGGTTTTTCCATTTGGAATTTCTCAGTAGCAGCATGGAGTCAGAAAGTTGGTTGTGTAACACCCCCGTGGCTCGGAGAGCACATAAGCCACGAAAGCGGACGAAGTCGCTGGCAAAATGGCAGTGTAGAATATTAGGTCGTAGGTGTTGATTGCATGGTGCTTTGCAGCTGCTGGAGGAGTACCTGACGGAGGCGGGGCTGCACGCGCTGGACGCGGGCGAGGACGGCGCGGACGCCGCCCCCGCGCCGCCCAACTACGCGGAGCTGGCGCTGCTGCTGCAGCAGTCCGCAACCATCTACGGCCGCAAGGTGGACTTCCTGTACCAGCACGTCATGGACGTCAGCGAGGCGCTGCACGCCGACGCGCTGTGAGTCTTAACTTATTGGAAAGGCGTTTTCTCCGACTATTGCCACTATATCAGAGGCGTATCTTGGGTGGGGCAAGTAGGGCACGAGCCCGACTATATCGATAAAACTTGGCAGAAATGAAACGATGAACAATGGCGTTGAAAAATTACGAATAACGAAATTTCGGGTTGCTCTTCCCCATACATGTAATTTGGGAGATGATAAAATATTCAATGAAAATATTACCCTCACGCTTTAGCATTCGGAGTATTGTTGGAATGGAACCCATAATTAAAAAGATTGATGTTATAAATGACACTTATTGAGGTCAATAGCTGGTGAGATCTGTGCTTCTAAAGTTGCAAAAAATGTGTCCCCCTCTAACTTGGTCAATATTCATATTAAAAAAAATAATCTTATATCAATCTTTATATCTTATAAGTATTTATTTTAAAATTATAAAAAAATATATTTGAGATTCTCACAACAAGCCCTCTGTAGCGGTATACACGGGCACCTGTAGCCTTCACACCGGAGCACAGCAACGCTGCTCGGCGGCAGAAATAGGTATTGGAGGTAGTAATTACCCGTCGAGCTCCTGCAGTAAGAGTGCGACTTATACTGTGCGACTGACGCGGGGACGCATCGCGACCCGCGCACTGTGTGACCTCGCCCCGCCCGCAGGGAGCCGGCTCCGGGCGCTGAGGCGGGCGCGGCGCCGGCGCCGGCCGCGCGCACGCCGGCCCGCGCCGCGCCGCCGCGCGACGACTTCGCGCGCACCGCGTCGCCGTGGGACGCGCACCGGTTCGCGCGCGAGCCCGCGGCGCGGCGCCCGCACCCCACGCTGCCGCGCTTCTTCATGGAGCTGGAGCCGCGCCTCGGCTCCGACGCCAGTTGGCAGGCGCTGCGCGACCACGCGGGCGAACTCGTCGGCCTGCTCGACGATTTCCGAGCCAACATGGAACAGGATCCGCACGTCAGTATCTCCGCGAGCCATTCTAGCGAGGACGCGTATGATGTCGTGCCGCCTTTCGTGTGCACGCTTCGATGATCCATTGTAAAATGTCGTGTTGGTACAGTCGGGGATGCTGGTGGACGACTGGTTCGAAGTCCGGACGGACGGCGAGCAGCAGGGGCCGCCGGCGATATCGATGCTGGAGCTGCAGGCGGCCATCGACGCGGCCGCGCCGCCGCCGCTGGCGCCCGCGGGCCCGCTGGCGTCGCCGCCCAGCTCGCCGCTGCGCACCAGCACGCCGCTGCCGCCGGAGCCTTCACTGGATGCGTCCGCCGCGACCGATGCGTCTGTCGCCACGACCGATGCGTCTGTCGCCACGTCCGATGCGTCTGTCGCCACGACCGATGCGTCTGCCGCTGCGACCGATGCGTCTGCGGAACCCGACACGTCTGCCGAGCTTACACTAGCGACGTCCGTTAAGAAAGAGCGGAAGAGGCGGCATAGCGTCATCAATATCGATGACATTTTCGAAGGTGTGAAACTCATGATCAGTGAAGGTAAGTGTGGCTTATGGTTATGTAAAGTTACGTAGGTTCACGATTTATTAGTGAAGATATCGCGAATATAGCGAATGGAAAATGTTTTCCTTTTTTTCTTTGAAGTCGTTTAAAATTTAACACAATACTAAGTTATTTATCTCTTTTATAGATCTACGGAAGGTGTTAAAAGAGACTCGCGAATTTAGTATACCTACTGCTTGGATCAGGAGAGAAGTAAAAAAGAGAATGAATCACATCTTGAGCGAAAGAAGGCGGCTGCGTGAACTAGAACCCGACCCGCGAGCAGGTAAGCGTCGGCGGCCTGTCGGCTCGGCGCCGTCCGACGGAGCCGAAGAGTCGGGCGGCTGCGACTCCGGCGCGGACTCGTCCCCTGACGGCGTCGTCGCTCGGTTCGCAGAGTTCGCGGGCTGGAGCGCCGCGGAGGCGGCCGAGGCCGCGGCCCGGGCCAAGGGCGGGCGCGCGGGCGAGCCCGACAGCGACGACGACGGCTTCTTCGAGCAGAGCTCCGTGGGCGACGGCTGCGACACGTCGCGCGGGGAGGACGCGCCGCGCGCCGACGAGCGCGCGGGGCCCGCGTGGGCCGCGTGGCAGGCCGGCGTGCTGGCGCGCGCGGGCGCGGCCGAGGCGCGCGGCCTGGACGTGCGCGCGCTGGGCCGGCGCGTGCTGCGCGCGCTGCCCGGCGGCGCGCCGGCGCGCTTCCCCGACGTGCTGCGCCGCACGGCGCGCGCCGACCGCGAGGTGTCGCACGTGCTGCTCGCGACGCTGTTCCTGGTCAGTCTCCTCTGCCTATGTCGCTAGTGACTTTCGCTCGGCGCCCTGCTTCAATATACGATACTGTGACTACAATGAGACTAAGTAGTCTTAACCTTCCTAAGGAAGTAGAACATTCAGAATAATGAATTAATGGCGGCCGTCCGTGAAGTTTTCCGGCGATCGTGTGCACTACTACTATTTCTACTTTCTTCGTGCACGAAATTTTACCATTTAAAAATATAAAGCACAGTGGCACTTCGCCCCCTCGTGCGCTATATGCAATAACAGCGTGTGTGTGTGTGCAGGCGAACGCGGGCAACGTGCGCGTACTTCCGGGCACGGGCCCCGCGTGCGCGCCGCCGGGGGCGGGCCCCGCGGGCCCCGCGGGCCCCTGGCCGCAGGGCTTCTCGCTGCAGCTGCTGTCGCCGGACGAGCGCCTGTACAGCGCCGCCGCCGCCGCCGCCGCCGCCGACCAGTTCCTGCGCTGAGCTGCGCTGTGTTGAGCTAAGCTGTGCTGTGTTTATTCCACGAACGATAAGTAGAAGCACCTTCCGCGTCCTGCACTCGACGAAGGAGGTCAGTGTCCAGGCGCTACCGACTACTACTGTGCACTTTGTTCACCGAGTAGTCTTCCACGTCGCTCTTCGAGTCATATTCACAGCGTCGTGGAAAGATCTTTAATTTGTTCCTGTATACTTATATTTTTTGTTTATTATTCGTAAGGATTGCTGTGCTACACACTTGTCCGGGTCGGCACGGCCGAGCGGCAAAGTCGAATATATCCAAATATATACATTTGCATAGTTATACTTATTTACTTACTTGAACACGGTCGACTATATTATAAAAAAAATATCTATGTACTTAAAGTAATAAATGATTTTATTTACGCTGAATGGATTTGGATGAAAATTGGCACGCGGATAGATTATGACCCGAGTTCTAGTGGGATCATTTCTACCCTACACGCGGGCGAAGCCACGGGCAAAAGCTTGTGTAGATGTCGCAGACGCAGTCTCCGTTATGTAAAATAGCTGAACAACGTTTAGCGGTTTTTCATAATTACTGAACTTTAACACGCAGAATTACATAAACGTTTTGCATTTATCAATCCAGCGGGTCAACGTTTAGATGTTATGTAAAACAGCGTCAAATGAAACGTCAGGTTGTAGATTTTAATTCAATATTTTGTCGATCGTGCCTCTGTGCCATAACAACAATAATAGCGTCCGAAACAGAAATAAATAAAATGAGTGAAAATGATCCTAACTCAAGTGTAAACATCAGAGTTTTATGAAAGTCAGTCTTAAAAATACTAAATAGCGAATAACTTGGAAGTAGAGTTCGCCGGCTGCTGCCACGGCACCGCTCGCTTCGCTCGCTCGGCTCACGCTGGTCAAGGCTCAATTGGTCAGGGTGCCCTAGCTTAGTTACTGCGACCAATTAGGCATAAGAAAACACACTAAACGCTTATTGGGACTGTAGATGAACGATTCTGCATTACGTCTAAAACGTCGGTGGCGGTTTTGTCAAATGTAGGGCAATTTACATAACGGAGCTGTTTTGTAAAACAACCAACGGTTTTGTAAAACAGCGGATTCGAAAATACATTTACAACATAAATATATGTTCGGGAAAAATCCGGTTGGCTTAGCTCGAATTATGGTACTTAGCCAACCCGAACATGAATCAGCAAGGGTAGAGGCCGAACGGAGTTTTCCGAGCCGAATGAAATCCGAATATGTGTAATTGCTTCGCATCGGCTTTATAAAATAAAATTAAATACTGTCGGCCGACCCAAACACGTGTGTAGCACCCCTAACAAAGTATTTTTTTTAAATCAAATATTAAGTTTACAATTTGACTCGGAAGTTTTGTTTTACATTACGTATTAAACTACACACATCATGGATCCAAATATAGATTTTTTTATGTATATTATAAAGCTATATCACTACACTAATACCTGATGCAAAATTGTAAATACAAACAGGTTTTATTATTTTGTAAATATAGTTAATAAGCTAATGTAATTAATCAAATGTATTTTTACAAGTACAAGAGTTCTTATGTAAGTACTTACGCGCCAGTGGTGACTCGTACACTATGTACAGTACATATGGAGCGCAGGGTAAACATTATTGTTATAACCACTGGTGCAGTACATAATCAGTGCACTCTACAAGGATACGATCAGGTAGTATTATATTAAAGATCTCTTTTCGTGAATAAATATGTAAGTATAAAAAGAGACATTATTATTTAAAATGTCAAAGACTCGATTCTTCATCAAACTTTTATAAATAATGCATACTATTTATATCTCCTATACCATATTGTACAGTCAACCGCACATAGCAAGCGGTAACACTTACTGCTATGACATGAAGGTGCTGCCAATGTCTTAATTAGGGTATTCTGAAATGACATTCACTAGGGGTGCATTCCGAGTTACGCTGTAATCGATTAGAGCGCGCTAACTCCCGTACCGAATTAACGTAGGCGCGATAACAATGTGTCTTGGATCGTCATAGATGACGTCATGACATACGACATCTTGCGATAACGCCGACCATGCCATTTACTAATATCACCGTGAGCGCTGTCAAAAATGACAGTTGTGCTGTTTTGTTTTGACTCGCATCCTATCTTTAAACTAACCTGGCATTTTCGAAATTGTGCTTCTGGCTACCGTTCGCCACCTAACCAAAGAAAAAGAAGAAAATTGTGGTATAAACACAAAGAAATATGATATGCAAGTCTTGACGTTGAGCGAGAGCGCGTTCACGAGCGTTCCGAATTGTTGACATCCCTCAGCTGTCATAATCGTGATATCTTAATCGGAACGCCAATTATCGATGTCAGCGCTGTGAGCGATTATGTTCTAATTTGGAAAGCGGTTTGGCAGCGCTGAGACGTCAGGTCCGGTCACCTGTCAAAAGTGTCAAAGGGCCTATATTTTCTTTAGTCGTACCGCTTTCCGAATTAGAACATAATCGCTCACAGCGCTGACATCGATAATTGGCGTTCCGATTAAGATGTCACGATTATGACAGCTGAGGGCTGTCATCAATTCGGAACGCTCGTGAACGCACTCACAGTACTCGCTTAACGTCAAAACTTGCATAACATATTTCTTTGTGTTTATTCTTCAAATTTCTTCTTTAGGTGGCAAACGGTAGCCAGAAGCACAATTTCGAAAATGCCACGTTAGTTTAAAGATAGGATGCGAGTCAAAACACAACAGCACAACTGTCATTTTTGACAGCGCCCACGGTGATATTAGTAAAAGGCATGGTCGGCGTTATCGCAAGATGGCGCATGTCATGACGTCATCTATGACGATTGAAGACGAACTGTTATCGCGCCCACGTTAATACGGTACAGGAGTTAGCGCGCTCAAATCGATTACAGCGTAACTCGGAATGCACCCGTATTCGTTACTGAATGATGAACGAATGAATGAAACGAACGATGAACGTCATCATATATTTTATATTCATTGTCGAAATGCAAGACCTCTTGTCCAATTGGCGGCGTGAATATTCATAAAAACCTTCATTGTTACCCCCCGAGGTGCAAGACTGTAGATTGAAGAAAGCTAATTAAAACTTCATCATCATTATTTTTTGTGACACAACTTTCGAACTTAGATACAAAATTATACCGTCCTTTTAACTTGTATTAAAAACTCTTCCTACTACTCTTCTAGAATACTAATCATCGCCTGAGAGGCCGCCTCCAATCGGTTTATTTTGGTTCATTTGAAATTGCGGGATTGCATCGGCTTGTACGTTCGTGGAAACTCAGGTTAGCGATCTCGCGCACTAGACGGCTTCGGCCAGTCGTGGCCGTCAAGTGATATTGTATGGTCTGCGGCTAGTTGGCCGTTGCGACCAAGTGCGCTATTCGTATCGGTTTCTATAGTTTACCTGGTCGCTGCGTTCACTGGTGGAGGTCGTGGCCGTCTAGTGCGCGAGATCCCTAACTCGCAACGTGTTAGAGGCTGATCCCGCGCCTGCCTAGCGTACATTATTACCGTGATATTGACTATGCGATCGCCTGGGAGGCGATCTTTAGAATTATAAGGTACATGTAACTGAACATTTGCAAAACATTTTTTTTTTTCTTTTTGTATTCTGGAATAGCTTTATACTGTGTATTCGATAGTTCATACATTATAATATTGTCTTTTTTAATCAGCAGTCCGTTATTTTGTTATAAAAGATTTTCGAAAGGCTGTGTCAGAAGGTGTAATACTATATTTAAGGTTAATTTATAGACTAATCAGTTTCTCTAAAAAAAACAATTATTTACGAAAGGTAGAATGCTTGCCTCTTGTTTCGTTCAAAGATTCTTCAGTAAAAGTTTTATAATAAAAATGTTTATTTATAAAATAGCCTCCCAGGCGATCATTTGTAATAAGCGGGATTAAATTAAGATTAGTATTCTAGGGTTGAAATGTATATAGTAAATATCATCGCAGGTATGCTGGAAGAGATTTGTTTAGAAATAAGCATCACCTTTGTAGGTATTTTTCTGTTCCTTTCCTCTTGTCTGTTTATATGTGTGTACATAAATGGTTAAATAAATAAATAAAATATATCATCCGAATGTATATAGTAAATATATAAGAGTAAAGAAAGTGACATCTCGAACACATGTCTTACAAAGACATGTTGTAGATTGAAGTAGTACTACAGAGTAGTCTCCGCTAGGACAGGCTCGCCTCGTGCCGGTACCACGAAATGCCAAATGTTTATTTTAGAGCCTTGGACTTACATTCATCGAAAATTGGTTATTCGATACCCGATTATTTAACTCCAAATGTTCATAATTGCACAGATTACACTAATGTATTACTATAGATATTGATGTAACTATAGGCTCAGCTGACAAAAAAATGTTAAACGTTATTTTTTGTATGTAACACGTAAACCAACATAAAAGTAACAGAATATTGTAAAGTTAACACTAAACAGTAGCATTAAATAAATGAGGCTAATTTGTGCAACACTGTTTACAAATATTCTCGACCTATTAATTTAGCAAATCTGCCTTTATGATTCACATAGGCTGTGTCGTCCCTTCGGCCCGGATGAAATAGTTATATACGCCCATTTAAATATATGTATATGTTTCGGAAAAGCCAAAATTGCGCTTTTCAGAGTCAGCAGTGCGAGTCACATCACAAAACTGTCATACTTCAATACATAAATACATACATTTTGGGTGGGCAGGTTTTTTTGATACATTATATGGACTCCGACCCCAACATAGTTGGGAAAAGGCTAGGCAGATTGATTTTGATATGGACTCCGTAGTAGTTCGCCGTACGTTAAACATACTTTCTACGCATATTTGTCGGGGCTATTATTATTATTTTGTTGTTTATGTTTCTATATTTGTCACATACCTACCTGTTGTACTATGAATGGCGTCTGCTCAATTTGTAAGTTGTGAGCGATTGTATGTGTGTGATAAGTGAAAATAGTGAGAAGTCATAATATAATAATGTTTGACAAATGACAAGGCTCGTGCCTGGCCGTAGAGTGCGCTGTGCTTAGTATAACACGCAGCCAACAATCAGGGCCTGCATTGTCAGGACATGTTGCATGCGGATAGATTGTGATGCCCAAGCGGCAAACTGTTATTTTGCAAATAAAAAAAATATGGTTATTAGAACATTGCATTTATTTTTTAACAGACTTCGAAAAAAGGATGAGGTTCCCTATTCGACTGTTAGTTTAGTCCCATATTAATTTAGTTAGGATCTGATAAAAACCTTCGGAGATGGAGAATAGAACTCCGAATGTGTGATAGCATATCACCCGCGATTGGGGCAATCGCTTGTCCATGTATTGTTTATGCCTTTTAAAAAACCGACTTCGAAAAGAATAGAATAATGTTCTGTTTCGCAACTAGGAACTAGCAGTTTAGGAAGTCGGTGCTATTTTTTCAAAATCTAACCAAGTCTAAGGAACCTAAGAGCCCTATTAGACTATCATAGAAATAGGATCAGAGGTGTATGAGTCATTTTTATATGAAGAACCTATGATGGTATAATAACCACATATGATTCATATTGTCTATGATCATAGTTATGGGATCCTATTTGATAGCAAGTGTTCAAATATGATCATATCCGTCTAACCTCAAAAATGGCAAAATCAAACACGGATAAATCGTTATCCATCTTGATTAAGTATGATCGTTATAAGTGTAATATGTAAAAATGAAGAACAGCATCATTTAAATATGATAGTGTAATTGGAGCCTAACACATAACATCATTCTATTATATTTGAAGTCTGTCAAGTGGCAGGTAATACATATTAATCGACAACTTCACGTCGAGAAGAAGCCTTTCTGTGATGTGCTAACTCCAGCTTCCTCATGGGTGATACAATAACTCTACCTATGCCAATATTTAAGACATAATAGAAAAGCAGGAATCAAAGTTCCCAGTCATAATTTAACAGCTACAAAAACTTCGTTAATATGAGCCGTTTACTGTGTGTTAGCTGGAGTGACGACAGCTTGCTGCTTCCTCATGCTGTACAGGCAAACCAGTGAGGTTGGGGTTTTGGACTATAGTCAGAATCAAGGCATAATAGCAGCACCAGACAGGAAAAAACTCAATATAATACTTTGAAATAATACTTGAGTGTTGAAACTACGATAAAAAAACTTCGTTTACGCAGTTTGTGTCTAAGTGACGTCACCCTAGCTGCTCGTGTCATATCTTCCTAACGAGAGGAGATATAATTGTGTACTACAGCTCAAAAATTACGTGTATGTTAGTGGGATGAACGGGAATAATTTAGTAATTTTATTTTTAATTCCCTTTGGTCCCACTAAATAATTTGAGTCTAGTAACTTGTTCAATGGTAAAAACCACTTTTTTATCCTAACTAATAATAATATAAATGCGAAAGTGAGTTTTTGTGTTTATTTGATTCCACACAAAAAACGGCTGAACGGATTTGGATGAAATTTGGCACATGGGTAGACCACAACCTGGAAGCAGCAGAAGAAAAAGGAAGAAACCGATAAATATGTGCAAGCTGGAGTGACGTAACCCCAGCTTACATGTTATATTAATGAAACTATCAAACGTAGAGTTTTCATTTAAAGGTGAAAATTTAAGGCATAATAGCAGCCAAAGGCAGTAAACTTTCAAATGACATAAAATTCAAATTTTTGCGCGCCGTTGCCGTTCCGTGTGCTACATTATTGCGACCAAGTTTGCACTTAACAAGAAATGTAAAAAAAATATATATATATACTGCTATTTTTGTCTGAACTATATTATAGAACGAAGAATGTAATATTAATAAAAAGGAGATTCTTATCAACTTTAGACGATGAGATGTAACTTGTTCTCTGTAGTTCGATTAAGAGGAGGCTCTCAAAATGTTATGTTAATTTGCATTAATATTATGAAACAGTCACGCATACAATCAAAATGGAACTTTAGTATATGATTAATTGGATCTTTTTCTTTCCATCTACAAGACAGTTACGTAATTGTAACAATTTCGCTCGATTAATTTAATATTCGAAAATCATGACTATTTTTACAGATTACTCAGCTTTTATGTCTAAAATAAGTATTTACAGTAAGAAAAGATAGTTTATTATGCAGTCACAAGATGTGTTTTCTCTAGATCAATTATTACTTTAGTTATAAACGAAATGAGAATTGAGACTTACGCTATTTAGTTTCGTGCTCGAACACGATCAAGAAGCGGACGCGATACTAAACTTTATTACTGATGTGTTAGTGTTTAGCACAGAGCGCAGTGGCGGGTACAAGCGGGCGGAGCTTGCGTGGAAATAAGGTAGTCCGCTAAATTCAATTTTTCTTACTAGTTCGATATGACTTTTGTAATTGAATTTGAATTGTAAATATGTGTCCATGAAACTTTTTGGCACCTACCTAAAATAAAATACAGTTTTAGTCATAAAATAGCCTATAGTATTTTTTTTTTTTTTTAAAGAATTGGTTCTATTGCTTTAAAAAACTAAATTTAATTCCTGTCGTATTTTTTTTCCATGCAAAAGTGCAATGTCGCGCGTATTTAAAAAATGTAGCAAATAATAATAATGCACGCAATAAGTAACCTGATTCAAACGTGTTTTGTCAGGTGAACGGGTAACGTGGAACTTCGGTTTAAAGAATTGATTCTCATAAAAACAATACATAGGTTCACTTACAATGAGATACAAAGTAGTTGTTTATACACACATCAACATGGTCTAGGGATATTTTAAAAAAAGCGAATTACTATCAATGTGTTAATTATTTATATGACATGTATATATTTAAAAGATACGTTATTTAATATTCTACCATTTTTTAATAATGGTTAAGGTACTTCGATTAAAATTTCAGGATTTTATGGAAAAAAAATGAAGCATAGACGGAAACCGTATATGAATTAACTTTTAATTTATGAGTAAAAACTGAAAAAAATAGAAAAATCATTTAATTTGTGCTTATAAACTTGAAGTTAGTAGTCTGAGAAAGCGCCCATGATGTTCATAACACATCGACAACGATTCGGCATGCTCAGAACAAGGTTGTCAATGTCTTGCTGCGGAATATTGTCCCATGTCCTTCTGAGATGCGCAAAAAGTTGATCTTCTGTAGCCAGATTTTCAGGAACTTCCTTCAGAGCTCTTCTTTGCAGCATATCCCACCACGCATGCTCAATGGGATTTAGATCTGGCGATTGAGCAGGCCAGTCTAAGGCCCTAACATTGTGTGTATGTAACCAAGCTGCTACCGTTCTCGCCGTGTGTGCCCGGGCATTGTCGTGCATGAGCAGGAAATCTTGCCCCATTTGTGTTCTGTGGGGCAAGATTACGGGCCCCAGCACCTGTTGGACGTATCGTTCTGCCGTCATATTGCCCCGCACCCAAACGAGATCCGTCCGTCCTCCCAGACGAATTCCTGCCCAAACCATAATTGTTCCTCCTTGGTATGGGTGAACTTCCTGAGGGTTCTGAAGACGGCTCCATCGTCCAGGAACTCGCCAAACACGCGTCCTTCGTGAATCTGGATGGAAGCCGAACCTGGATTCATCCGTGAACAGCACATTGGACCATTGCTCACGGCCCCAGTCCACGTGGTTCCGAACCCATTCTAATCGTCGTCCACGATTGCCTCTCCGTAAAGGTGGGACCCGGAGTGGTCTACGAGAGCGTAGATTGCTTTCATGCAGTCGCCTTCTTACAGTTTGGTCACTCACAAGCACTTGGTGTTCCACTCGCAGCCTTTGGACCAATTGATCGCCGTTGCATTTGGTTGAGCTCGCGCAGTAATTTGCAAAAATCGATCTTGTCTGGGGATAGTGATGCGACTTGGCCCCCGGTGCCTCTCCGCTACTTCACCTGTGGCACGATAGCGTGTCCACAATCTTGAAATTACATTTTGGTGGGTCCCTATGGCCTCAGCAACATTACGCTGAACAGACCCAGCTTCCAGCATTCCCACAGCTCGTAACATCTCCGCCCTCGTCAAATGTTGGCGTTGCATGGCTACAATACCTCAATTTTAACTTTATCTTTCGTTTAAAAATGAAAAAAAACTGTAACTAAACGTAATTCGTATTGTTTTCTAAATTTCGCACAAATGAAAATTCCCTCTCCTACACATCAAGACATTTTTATGCCACCGAAACAAAAGAATTTTCAAAAATTTTAATTTAGAATTAGTCTGTGATAAATTACAAACAAATCGGTGTATGAAAGATTACAATGCGGCCAGTACTTTTCGAGTTATTTAATTGAGTATGAAATATCCCTAGACCGTGTTGATGTGTGTATCAAATAAATACATTTTGCCTCCGATGCGTGTTGGTGAAGTTATACAAAACAAATACCTATAAACGATGTAGTAATTGCTAATATTTAATATGCGGCATGACTACATTTCATAAACATAATTTCTCAGTTTTAGTTTAAAACTTCGTGGAGCACTTCCGACGTTTCGCTCCCAGACTGGAGCGGGCTGTCTTGAAGCGGCTCTTGCCCAATCTAGGGGGTCTGCCGGAAGCTCTACGCGGGGTCGTGCGGTCCATGGCCCTTTACGGGGCACCGGTGTGGGCGCGTTCATTGAGGCGACGGCCAGCCCGCCGGTTGAACGCGTCCCAGAGGGTCATGGCCACGAAACGCCGGGGCATAACTACGCTGCCGCGAGAAATCACGGCACAGCGGACGGAGCTCCGGCGGAATCTCATGGCGTCATGGAGAGTGCGATTGTCGCAACCCAGTGCTGGGCACGCCACTATTTCGGCGATAAGTCCCTTCTTTGAGGAGTGGCTAGAGAGGCGCCATGGCGTCCTCACCTTCCGCCTGACGCAGGTCCTCATCGGACATGGTTGTTTCGGGAGGTTCCTGTTTCGTATCAGGCGGGAGGAAACGCCCGGGTGTCATCACTGCGTGGATCGCTCGGAGGACACGGTGGAGGTCTGCCCGGCTTGGGCAGAGCTTCGCCGTGTCCTCGGTGAAGGCGATCGGTGGCGAGGATCTCTCGCGTCCGGCCCTGGTCCAGGCCATGGTACGGAGCGAGAGGGCATGGGAGGCCGTCACCTCCTTCTGCGAAGCAGTAATGCTCGCGAAGGAGGAGGCGGAACGCGTGAGGGAAATTTCGCGCCCTTACGCGCCTAGCCGCCGCTCCTGCGGCGGCTAGGGGCGTCGGGTACGGCACGTTGTGTTCCACGCGCGCCTCTAAGAGATGTCAGCAACTGAAGGGGTCCTATAGGACCGATGCCTGCCGGGGTTGCGGGAAAGTCCGAAAGGGATACCGTGGTCCCTGGCAACGTACAGGCAACTGAAGGAACACGGGTCGGTTTTAGCCAGTAAGAGTCTGACACGCCCTCCCGCTCCGTCCAGAGAGCGGGAGAAGTTATTTGATAATTTCCCACGCAAAAAAAGAAAAGAAGGTGAAAAGGTAACAAGTTATATAGAATCTTTACATATTATAATAAAACGGAGAATACTGAAATGCTGACGCGTAGTCGGGCACGACAACTGACTAAAAACAGACATCCAACATCTTCGGGTTCGTCGCTCAGATCCGCCTCGCAGTTCTGCTCCAGACGTGAGTTCAGTGATATCTACCGGCCGCTACAGTTGCGTCGAGCTCGAGCGACGAATACATCTCGCCGCCGACGACACCACCACCAGCGCGGAAGAGGCCGACCACCGGACAGCTTAGGACGCAGAGGCTCACCGGCCTCTGATATTAAATAAAATAGATAATTTGACCCAAGGATTACCTATTTCTGAATAATGAAGAGGGAGTACCTCTCCTCATAGGAAAGGGCAATTAGGTAATTATGTACCTTCTTACATAGGGATTTGTTGAGCGGATGCATATTGAGTTTTTATTTGTTTTATTGTCAAGAAAAGGAGCAAAAACAGTGTAAAATCTTCTTATGACAGATGTTTGGGCTCAAGAACGTATACATACCTCGTGCTTGCGGCGCTTGTTGGTCAATATTGGGTCATACACGAGTTCGCTGTGTTTGTTCAAAACAATTCTTTCTATGAACATTGCCAAGAGTAGAGTCTTGGCAGTACTGATAAAGTGTTTTTGCCGGAAACAATATCGGTTTAAAATTGCTCACTTTCAGAATCGCGCGTTGAGCAATTTCTAAGCTCTTGATGGTAGTTTTTAGAGCCCCACCCCAGGATAATATTATTATGCAGTATGAAATGATGGACTGGCACTAAGCAAGATATATCTTCTTTAATAGACGTGACGTACCTAAGGTTCTTAAAGACGTACCTAGATAAGTTTACGCACCCTAGAAGACAACAACTTAATATGATCTTTAAAGCTGAAGTGTATGTCAACTGTAATACCCAGGTATTTTATTTAATCAACACACTAGCATTTTACAACTGCAGTTTGGTTTGGAGACACATCTGTGTGGATAATAATGTGGTGCTCTTTATTCATTCCAGCTTTTGGAGGATTGGAAACGCTAGGTATTTTGTTTTTTCAAGGTTAAGCGTTAAGATGTTGCTATGTAACCACTCTTGAACCACATTGAAACCGACCTGGGCAGCATCGAAGACCTCATTCCAATTATCGGCAGAGGAGAGAAGAGCAGTATCATCCGCATATGAGATTATTTCGCCTCTTGGTATACCTACACAGGTTTGTAAGATCGTTGATATATACGAGAAATAAATTGGGACCCCAGGATGCTGCCCTGTGCAACTCAGTTTGATACAGGAAGTTCCTCACTGAAATGGTTACCCACCCGTACACGCTGAAAACGTCCAATTAGGTATCAAAAAGCTCAAAAAAAAAGAAAGTCAAATCACTTATTTCAAATAGGCCCTTATACGGCACTTTTGAACGACAAAATTTACAAAAAAATACAATTGGTTCTAGTCGCCCCTTCCAAAAGGTAGTTTTCGCATGGAAAAGAATGGGCAAGAAACTCCACCGTTACTCTTTTAAAATGTTTTACAATATTTTGTATAGGTACATTAGTTATATAATTATATGTGAAGACGATGCACCTAGAATAATATGTCTCGGACACCATGGCCTATCCTGCAGTAAGAGCGCAGGCCGGATAGCACGGCAAGCCAGCATCAATGACATCATCCGTCGTGCTCTTGTCACCGCCGGAGTGCCAGCTGTTTTAGAACGCGACGATGGGAAGAGACCAGACGGAATTACCATAATGGCTTGGAAGGTAGGTAAGCCTTTGGTGTGGGATGCAATGTGTGTCGACACCCTTGCGCCATCCCATTTTCCTATCACGGCGGGCTGTGCTGGGGCTGCTGTTGCAGGTGCGGAAAACCTCAAATGGCGCAAATACTCCAATCTTATTGGGACTTAGATGTTTGAGCGGTTTGGGGTTGAAACACTAGGGCCATGGTCCGAGTGCCCACTTAGTTTTTCAAGACATCGACAAGCGGCCGGTCGACTCTTCACGTGACCAGAGGGCTTTTGCGTTTGGCCAAAGAATCAGCATTGCCATTCAACGTGGCAATACTGCCAGCCTTTTGGGCACTTTTTCTGTTGACAGTGATGCGGACGAATTTTTGATGCCCTATAATTTGTCCCCCCCCCCCCTCCTTTTTTATATACTTGTACATATTATTATTATTTTAGTCTATTGTAAGTTGAGGAAATATTTTAAAAAATATATACGAGGGCGACACTGAAAGTTTTTAGAACTGGCCACTTGTAAACGTAATAATAAAAAATAAGTGCAAATTTTGAAAATGGAACTCTGCCAATATTATTGTGTATGTATTTTATTCATTTGTCATTTGTTTACGATTTGGCGGCAAATTGAAAATTGTCTGTGTCATGTCAGCGTGAATTTAACGCGAAAAAAATTTTATACAATGATTTTTATGACTTTCGATGTCATTTAAGTCAACAAGTTATGATAGACCGATTGGCCACTGTTTACAACTGGTTTAATGAGTTTAAACGTGGTCGCACTAATCTCACCGATGATCTACATGAGGGACGGCCTTCTACGGCGACGACTGAAGATAACATCAGTGTTGTGCGGCGTATGATAGAGACTGACAAAAGAGTGACTTATCAGCAGAAACGGACAAGCTTAGGCATCGGTATGAGTCAAGTGCACAAGATCCTCCATAAACATTTAGCGGTCAGGAAGCTTTGTGCCCGGTGGATACCTCATAATTTGACAGAGGCCCAAACTCGTTTTGATTGGTGTCGTGAAATGGTTCAAAGATTTAACTAAGGTGACTCAAATGCTGTGTTCGACATACTTACGGATGACGAAAGCTGGATTTAATGTTATGATTCTGGAACTAAGAGACAGTCTGCTGTCTGGGTGTTTCCTTCCGAGGAGTTGCCAACTAAAGTGAAGAGAGGTCGAAGCGTGGGAAAAAAGATGGTGGCCTCGTTCTTCCGAAGGACAGGTCATTACGCAACAATTATTTTAGAGGATCGAAAAACAGTTACTGCAGAGTGGTACACTAACAATTGTTTGCCACTTGTCTTGGAAAAACGGGAGAAACGACCTCGCAGTAGGATCCTCCTTCACCACGAAAATGCCACGTCGCACACCGCCAAGCAAACAATCGACTACTTGACGACGTCAGACGTGGAATTACTGGGTCACCCGCCCTTTAGCCCCGACCTCGCACCTTGCGATTTTTATTTATTTCCAAAAAATAAAAGAAAAACTTCGAGGAAAACGTTTTATGGACGTCGAGGAAGCAGTGGCTGCGTTTCAAAATGCCGTCGAAGAGACCCCTAAGGACGAGTGGGCAAAGTGCTTTTCTCAATGGTTCCATCGGATGCAGTGATGTATTGATGTAAATGGACACTATTTTGAAAAGATAGAATAAAACTAATAACTTGCTAGCTTGTTCAGTTTTTGATTTTCTAAGAACTTTCAGTGTCACCCTCGTATATAAATTATACAAGAGAATTAGCAACCAGTTTGATTTTGTCTAGAGTCTAGATTATCCTATGGAGCAGGACCAGCATGTTTCCAAGCATTCTTATCTTAGATTATATAATCTAAATTTGTATTATGTTTATTTACAAAGTGTACTTGTAATATGAGTTTTAAATTTTCTTTAAGTAATTTAATTCATTTGTATAAATTTAAATTACTTATTTAAAGTAGATTTACATACTATAAAACATAAACAATTTACATCTAACACTAATATATATAAATTATGTACAAGTATAGAAAGGCAAAAAAAAATGTATGAAGAACTCACTGGGCATCAAAAAATTCGTCCGCATCGCTGTCTGTGGGAAAACTGCCCAAAAGGCTGGCAGCATTGCCACGTTGGATGGCAATGCTGATTCTTTGACCTAAAAATTGGCCAGCCCTCTGGTCACGTGAAGATTCGACCAACCGCTTGGCGATGTCCCGAAATACTCAATGCGCACTGGGACCCCACGGCCCTAGAGTTTCAACCCCAAACGGCTCGAAAATATAGCTACCAATAAGGTTATTATATTTGCGCCGTTTGAGGTTTTCTGCACCCGCAGCAGCCGCTCCAGCACAGCCCGCCGTGCTAGGAAGATGGCGCGAGGGTGTCGACACAGGTTGCATCCCACACCAAGGGTCTACCCAACTTCCAAGGCATTATGGTCATTCCGTCTGGCCTCTTCCCATCGTCGCGTGCCAAGCCATTAGGTTCTAAAACAGCTGGCACCCCGGCGGTGACAAGAGCCCGACGGATAATGTCATTAATGCTTGCGTGCCGTGCCAAACGACCAGCGCTCTTGCTGCAGGAAAGACCATGGTGTCCGATGCGGTCGACTGCTTCACCGCACTGACAGCGATGCGGAGCTCCGCAAGGAGCTCCCAAACGCAGACTTGTAGCGAGTCGGAAAGTAGTGTCACCCAGCATAGTGCCTATGTTGGGTGAAGGTAGCGCCTGAAGCCAGAGGCCCGATTCCCATTCTCCTACAGCCAATAGGCGGGCACGCTCAGTGTTGGTGGACGTATTAATGAGGTTATTCCGTACCAACCTGCAGAGCGGCTCATCCCACTGTCTCTGGGAAGACGGGTTCTCGGGCTGCTCCGTGCCCGGACAAGCCACTTTCCAGGCGTTTATCGCATCAGTCAAACACGGCACTTCAGAGTCAACCTGGGAAGCGGTAAGATTTTTCTGGTTAACTTTTCGGTGCTGTGGACCGAGGACAGGAACGCCGAAATTTTGCGGACGCCGAGCCCACCAAAACGAATGGGTAGTGTAGCTTGCAGCCACGCGCGGTCGTCCAAAGCCACATTTATGATTGATGTTAGTGTACTTCGAATGATTTGATCGATTTTGTCTAAAAGGTGTGGCTTCTTCCATAAAGGGGAAGAGCGGAGAAAATACATAAAATTTGGACCGAAACAGCAGTATCTGATAAGGGTGAATGCCGAATGTAAGTTAATTTTAGAAAGTCTATCCGAAATATCGTTGAAATGTTTAATTTTTTCATCAACGAAAGGTGAAAAACTGTCTTCTAAAATTGGGGAGCCTAGGAGGTGCAGTGAACTTTTTTCCAAAACTTTGATATCTGGGGCTATTGAATTGAATTTATGTATCGTCGATTGTTTGTCGGTATGGCCGCAAGGGTAAAGGTCATGGCCCATAATCCGACCCGGTACAAAAATGTTTTTGTACAAAAACGAAAATGGTGGTAAATAATGCAAGCATAACCCACTTTTCATTATATGTAAAAAGAAAAAAATTATTCGTTGGAGAAATCTTGCAGCAGACCAATAAATATTGGATAATAATTAGCGGTTTCGCCTGTCTGTAAATTATTTTATCCATGGAAACATGTCACTTGGGTAAAAAGTATACTATGTCCGACTCCAAATCAAAAAATATATCTATACACGGCAATTTAATCAAAATCGGTTCAGTGGTTTAGACTTGAAAATGAAACAAACAAATTGCCATTGTTTTGTTAAATAAAAATATCATCACACATAAAGCAAACTCGTTCGGTCAGGTAATATAATATTTTCTCCTCCCTAAAACCACAAGTTATAAGTTAAGTTTTCATACTAGGTAGAGTACGCCTCTCGGCAAAACATAGAGGATCTACCAATCTGTAACATCTCGCACACTGTTGTAATTTGACCTGTGTTTACAAATAAAGCATTCTGATTCTGATTCTGATTCTGATTACATTTTTTTATTATTATTCTTTCATGATCCCCATGAGCCACAGCAATGCGCCACTTATCATTGAAAAGTATAATCATTTGTCTTTGATTCCCGCCATATTTTATTTCTGTACGCCGTGGGTATATTTTTCACACTAAAGACCGTCCGCAAGCCCGCGCCTACGGTGGCCGGATGCCGGTGGACGCCCAGGGCGTCTCCTGCGGCGGCTAGACGCGTGAGGGCGCGAAATTTGTACTCTCCCTTACGCGTTCTGCCTCCTCCTTCGCGAGCATTACTGCTTCGCAGAAAGAGGTGACGGCCTCCCATGCCCTCTCGCTCCGTACCATGGCCTGGACTAGGGCCGGACGCGAGAGATCCCCGCCACCGATCGCCTCCACGAGGACACGGCGATGCTCTGCCCAAGCCGGGCAGACGTCGTCCTCCGGGCGATCCACGCATTGATGACACCCGGGCGTCCGGGCGATCCACGCAGTGATGACACCTGGGCGTTTCCTCCCTCTTGATACGAAACAGGAACCTCCCGAAACAACCATGTCCGGTGAGGACCTGCGTCAGGCGGAAGGTGAGGACGCCATGGCGCCTCTCGAGCCACTCGTCTCCGCTAGTTAAACCCCGGCGTTTCGTGACCATGACCCTCTGGGACGCGTTCAACCGGCGGGCTGGCCGTCGCATCAATGAACGCGCCCACACCGGTGTCCCGTAAAGGGCCATGGACCGCACGACCCCGCGTAGAGCTTCCGGCAGGAGGCGTTTGGACCCCCTAGATTGGGCAGGAGCCGCTTCAAGGCAGCCCCGGCCCGCTCCAGTCTGGGAGCCAAACGTCGGAAATGCTCCACGAAGTTCCACCGGCTGTCGAGGACGAGTCCTAGGTACTTCATCGTCGACTCGACACCGATGTGAAGCCCTCCTACCGTTATTTGGGAACCCGACCGTGGCGCGTTCCGAGGACAGTGAAAACACATAGCCTCGGACTTGTGCAGGGCCACCTCGAGTTCCAATTGCCGGATTCTGTCAACAATTGTCGCAACTCCGTGTGTCGCTAGTTCGGCTGCCGCCTGGTGCGACCTCCCCTGCGCCAGGACCAACGTGTCGTCAAACAAACGACGCTGACGCCACTAGAGAGGTCAGTGCGCAGCACCCAGTCGTATCCGATGTCCCATAGATGCGGCCCCAGGACCGATCCCTTTGGGACACCGCACGACACTCGCCGGTTCTATTCTCCCTGGTGACAGGGGTAGATGACGGCCCTGTCCGTCAAATAGGCCTAGACTACACGACAGAGGTAGGTCGGCTTCCGGTGATACCTGAGTGCCTCCCTGATGCAACTCCAGGGCAGGGTATTGAAGGCATTGGCGATGTCTAGAGACTCCGCCAAGACGACCCCACCCCGGGCCACAGCATCCCCATCCAGTCATCCCATCATCCAGTGAGGGCTCGCACGAACATGATGGCGTCCACCGTAGAGCGCCCCCTGCGGAAACTAAACTGGCCCTCGGCCAAATCCGGCCCCACCCGCCCGACGAGGCGGTCTGCAATGACACTTTCAAAGAGCTTGCCCACCTCGCCGAGCAGCACGATGGGCTGATAAGCAGACGGAGAGTCCGCAGGGCGCCCCGGCTTCTTGATGAGGACCAGTTTCGGCCAGTTGAGGCCCGAGAGCCTCCAAGGCCAGGACCCAGGCTTTCCCAGGTAAGTCGTCGGGTCCTGGTGCGGTATTTTTGGCATTCAGCCTACGTACCGCCACTCTCATCTCTACCTCGGTCACCTCCGGAGCATCGTCGTCGTCCGCGGCGGTGTGGTTCGCATCGGGCACCGCAGTAGATGGAGCCATGGGCGGGGAGGCATGTACCCCTCTCGAAGTGAACAGAGCGCTCACCACGTCCCCCACAAGCTGCGGCCGCAGACTGCTTCAGCGGGGGAGCCCATGGGAGGAGTTTCTCCCGCACCATCTTGTATGGACGTCCCCACGGTTCCCTGTTCAGTCTCCAACGACTCCTCGTGGGCCAGTCCCCTTGCCCGTCTCCGCTTAGAGGGTGGTCTTCGCCGCTCTGTACCCCTCGTACAGCTCCGCCTAAATAGCTTCCGTATCCGGAGGGCGAATACGGAGCCTACGGTGCCTAGTGTATCGGCGTCGCGCAGCAACGCACGGATTGCGCAGTGTTGTTAGCTGTTGCGACCACCAGTACACCTGGCGTGAGGCACGTCCGGGCTGGACCCGGGGCATTGCCACGTCACATATTTCGGACATGGCCTCTCGGAACCACTCCGCCTCGTCGTTGATGTCAGCAGACCTGTCCGGTGATGACACCCAGACCTGCACGATCGAGGCTTCCAGGAGGAGCTCCCGGTCCAGCTGCTTCAGCGCCCACCGCGGACCACTCGGGGCCTGTCGGACCGGCGCGCTCGCTCGAGTTCTGGGCGGAGACGTCAAACCGGATGTACCGGTGATCTGAATAGGTCTCCACCCCCTCCATGACGCGCCAGTCCATGACACGCGGTGACAGAGCGGGGCTGGCGAACATGATGTTCACCACTGATTCACCCCGCATCGGCACACACGTGGGGACAGAATCCCGGTTTAGGCCTATCTCCAGAGCCCAGTCCTCCACCATCCTGCCCCGTGTGTCCGTATACCGGGAACCCCAAGCCACATTCTTGGGTTTGAAGTCCCCGAGGACGAGCACGGGAAGGGAACAGAACCCGACGACGACGACTCTCAACTCCGCAAGGGAGTTGTGGAACTCGGCAAGAGTTCGGCTCGGGGAGAGGTATACCCCTACTACGACAATCTCCCCAAACCGTGCTGCTACGCAACCTCGTCCTCTTTTAACAGCCTCGAGGGATGGAGTACCTCTGTGAGGGCCCTGCCGCGGCGGCTGCGGCGGTGGCAACGACGGCAGCGGCGGCTGTGGCTGTGACGGCGGTGGCAGAGGGCTTGCCTCTGGCTTTGGTGGGTCGGGCGCAGGCCTTGCTCCCAATCCGGTGATTGGCCGGCTTGCCAGCTGCCGCACATACAGCGCAATGCGACGTGGCGTCGCACGAGCCGGCCTTGTGACCGGGCTGACCACAGCGGTAGCAGTGACCGAGCTGACCACAGCGGTAGCAATGACCGGGCTGACCACAGCGGTAGCGGTGACCGCTGCGGTCCACCTCCGAGGTGCATTTAGCTCCCACGTTGTTGCCCACATGGCAGCAGAAGCACCTCAGAGGTCTGGGTTCCAGCAGTTTGACCTGCGCGAAAACTCAGCCCATCAATAGCCGTTGGCCGTCCCCGTCTATTTTCTTGACCGCCGACATTGGGGACCTCCAGCATCCGAGCCCCAGTCGCAGTGACCCTCACCCGGATGGCATCAGCGGCGCCGATCTCCTTAAGGTCCCACGCCGCCCCCACCTTGGCGAGCACGTCGCGGTAGGACACGCCCTTCTTCTCCGCCTCTGGCTGTAGTGTAATCACTACAGCTGCGGACTTCGGGGCGCGGAGCCTAGCCATGACGCTTCGCTCCTTGCGCCGCTACCGCCTCGCCTTTTTTGTGGCCGTACTTTTTGCCTTACTCGCGTTCCTCTTCTCCCCGGCGACTTGCCATTCGGCGTCGACCGGATGAAATTTAGGAGTAGGGGACGGCCGTTTTGCCGCCAGGGCCACCATTTGCTACACAGGCGATGAGGGCCCCAGCCTTGGCGGCCAGGGCCCTCATCGCCTGTGTAGCCGCCCCGCCCTTGGTCTGCCCCGACGAAGCTAGTTTGACTGCGACATACTGCGAAATACTTTTACTTATTAAATACTTTTTAGTGTCGCAAAAAATTGTGGTTTGCACTAGTGACTAATTAAGCTACCCATTAGTCAAGCTATCAACCTCCCTCACGGTGCGCCGCCGCTTGGAGGTTGGGGGTTTTTTATAGAGCAGTTCTTCCTCGCGGCCCGGGCGGTTAAGCCAAGACCCTCGACCCCCGTCAAATGCCAGAGACATGACCTTGACACTCTTCGGGGCTACGAGACCAACGGTGGCAGAAGAAAAGACTTCCTCCTGCCTGCCTTACAGCAGTATTAGTGCACGCCGAGCCCGTTCCACAGGAACTCAAAATATTTAATGTAAAATAGTTATAGGAATTTATTCATCAACAAACAACAAAAAATAATACATAGATAATGTTTCTTTTCATCCCACCATCTCGGAAAGAGTATTTTTAATCTTCAATATCTGAGTGGAAATGCCGTTTTTATTCTCTAGAGGATAAAGTAAATTGAATTTAGAACATCGTGTGCACTAAGTTTGTGAATTAAAAAAAACATTATACCTATTTACTGCTACCTCTATGGTGCCGAATATATCATACAACTTTTTTTTAATTTGTTAAAAACTCAGACTCGGAACCTTCTTGGTGTTCTTTTTTCAATTTGCTTTGTACGCGGTTCTTTACGCGGCATTTTTTCACGTCATTGTTAAACCTTATTTTACCTTATATTAAAAACAAGAAACTTGAAAACAAGTGAAAAAACTAAAATGAGTGATTCTAGCGACGAGGAAGTTTGCTTGACGCCAACAGAATTGACTGAAACTGTTAATAATGCGCAAATGAGCTTTCTCCCTCAACAATCACGCGAGAAGTATTTAAAACAGTACGATATGTTCAACACGTGGCGACTAGCAAAAGGAGCCAAAACTTTCTCAGAAAACGTTTTGCTGGCATATTTTATAGAATTATCCGAGAACAAGAAAGCAAGCACTCTATGGAGTACGTATTCGATGCTAAAAGCAACAATAAAGATGAAAAAAGACAAACATATCGATACCTATCCTAAATTAGTGGCATTTTTAAAAAGAGCCTCATCTGGTCATCAACCAAAAAAATCGAAGGTTTACACAGTAGGTATCTGATATTGAAAAGTTTCTTAACGAAGCACCCGATTCCGTATATTTGGCGGCAAAAGTAAGTCAGTTGCAAATTCAGTATCTATGTAAGTATATTAATCTCAATTAAATAGTATACTTAGTAGATGTTGATAGGCATAATTATGCGTTCATATCAATTTTATTCATTTATCTACTACAATACTCTTTACGTTACAGGTTGTTCTTATTATTGGAATAAACGGAGCATGTCGAACTAATGAACTAACACAACTTAATGTCAAAAACATTGAGAAACATTCAGATGACTTACTATTAATTAATTTACCTAATACAAAGACAAAAAGAGACCGCAACTTCGTCATTCGCAAGGAATACCTACGTAACGATTGTTGAGAAATATCAAGCCTTACGCCCGCCTAACACTCCAATCAATCGATTTTTTCTACAGTATCGCAATGGAAAGTGTGTTAGACAGCCTATGGGTACTAATAAAATTGGCAGTATCCCACGAGAAATAGCAACATTTCTTGAACTTCCAGAACCCCTGTTGTACACGGGTCATTGTTTCCGACGAACTTCAGCCACACTTTTGGCTGATTCCGGAGCTGATCTCCTGTCCCTTAAGCGCCACGGAGGCTGGAAGTCCAATGCAGTTGTAGAGGGATACATAGAGGATTCCATCCAAAATAAGTCTAAAATATGTGAAGGCATCGTAGGAGCCATTACACTGAAAGAGCCTCAATCGGATCCTTGGACTGGCCCTTCTACTTACATCAAAAATAAGCCGTTATGAAACACCTAACCATCTCCCTCTCTCTCCAACATTCACGCCAAGGGAATCCGATGAATCGGTACAACTATTAAGTATGACAGATAGTTTACCGAAAAACAGTACACAAGTGACTAACACCAATATTACAGTACCAAACAAAAATATTACACTCAATTTAAATAACTGTAGCAACGTTACTTTAAAATTTTCTTAATTATACCTTAGTATTATTTTGTTATAATTTAAAGATTATTCTGTAATACTTACCTGTCATAATGTAGTAATTAATACCTAAACTGAAATAAAAGTGTACCTATCTTGTGATTGTAAACGTTTTTTTTTGCATTTAGTCATTTCCTCGCTGAGGTGGAATGAAAAGTTACGTGTTGCACTCGAGTGCAAAGATTTTTCACCTCGTGCTCTTTTGATTCCCTCGCTAACGCTCAGGATTCTAATTATGAATCACTCGCTGCGCTCGTGATTCAATTTTAGAATCCTTCGCTTGCTCGGTCATCAAAATTGAACACGCGGTTAAAAAGAAACTGCACTCTTGTATAACAAATAACTATTGTATTTCTATCTCCGGAACTATAAAATATGGAAACGTAATGATTTTTGATCCAATGAACTCGTCAAGCTGAGTAGTAAATATTGCATTGAATGCTACGAATATTCTAAGACTGTGAGCCTTTTTATGGCTGTTAAAATTAATTTATGACATTAATCTAAGTCACATGCAAGAGCTTTGGAGACAGTCAAGGTGTCATTATTTTTAGTAACGTTAATCAAATTATCGAATTTTAATTTGAGAATATCAAAGTCAAAGTCAAAGTATTTTATTTGTTGAACATAGGTTATATGGTACATGGTATAAAATTTACATTGTATCACTATGTTTTGCCTTGCAAGGCGTACAAATTAGGCGTAAAAAACTACAAACTAAATAAAACTGTTTCAAACAAGTAACGTCGTAAACAAGACAGAATAAAAAGTGGATCGGACATTTTTTTATTTTATGTTTCTATCATCTAAAAACTCATTGATAGAGTAGTAAGCCTTTTCAATCAATAATGTTTTTAATTGCGATTTAAAATGGCTTATGTTGGTCATGCTTTTTAAAGTTTTTGGTAGTTTATTGTAAATCTTTGGACCCATGCCGAGACAACTCTTTGAGAAAAGTGCAGTATTGTGTTTTTTTGATTTTAGTGTGCTTTGGTGACGTCTAGTATTAAGTTTTTCAAATTTAGACAGATTCTCCTTAACAAATATTGAAATTTCATAAATATAGAGAGATGGAAGCGTAAGTATTTTTAAACTAACAAAAAATGGTTTGCAACTTTCGGTGGTTTTTAACAAACATATGGCTCGAAGACATTGTTTTTGGGCCTTAAATGCCATTTCTCTATTGGTAGAGTTGCCCCAAAATATTATGCCGTAACGAAGAGTTGTGGAGACATATGCATGATATGCAGTAAGGACAGTATTACGATTTGCAACCTTATTCAAATTGTGTAGAGCATAGCAAAATTGATGAATTTTTTTTATCATTGTCTCCATGTGTGTTTTCCATGTCATGTTTTCGTCTAGCCAAATACCTAGAAATTTGGTTCGTTCCGTTTTAATAATCTTATTTTGGTCATAATTAATGTCAAGAATTTTAGGATTAGTTCGTTGTTTAAATGTCATTATTTGAGTTTTATTAAAATTAATCTGTAAGTTGTTATTATTTAGCCATTGAATTATTAGACTTAAGCTACTGTTTATGTCATTTTCATATAAGTCTCTATTTTTACCAGAAAATACTACAGTACAGTCATCAGCAAATAGGGTCATAGGATGTGGTATGGTTTTCGGAAGGTCATTTATATAGCATAAAAATAATAAAGGGCCAAGCACACTCCCCTGAGGCACACCATAGTAAATTTGTCTCTCACTCGATTGGTAATTAATTTCAGTTTTAGTTTGAACATCGACTGCTGAAATACTAGTTACCTGTTTTCTGCCAGTAAGGTATGACTTTATTAAGCTTAACACTTTGCCCCTAATGCCATATTTATATAGCTTATTTAGAAGGATTCCATGGTCAACATAATCGAAAGCCTTAGTCATATCCATAAATAAGGCTGTTACAGGTATTTTTTGGTCCATATTTGTAACTATTTCATTGACCAATTCATAAATGGCCATGTTTATGTTTTTACACTTTCTAAAACCATACTGCTCTTTAGTTAAAATGCCATTTTTTTCAAGAAACATGTATTTACTATTATAAATAACCTTTTCAATTATTTTGGAAAATATTGAAAGAAGAGCAATGGGTCTGTAGTTTTGTATATTTTCAGGATCATCCTTTTTATGTAGTGGTTTTATTACGGACAGTTTTAAATCTTCGGGAAAAACACCATGTTCTATACATAGGTTAGTAATAAAGCTAAAAACCGGTGAAATTTCAACAGCTACGCTTTTTATTATCTTAGTCTCAATGTCGTCAAAGCCAGAGCTATTCGTATTTTTCAGAGTCGTAATTATTTTATAAATGTCAACTGGTACTGTGGGTGATAAGAATAATGAGTTCATGTTTGAATTTGTTACTATTATTTTATGGTCAGAATTGTTTGTTGGCTGTATTTGGTCAATAAAATGATTATTAAATAGTTCTACAATGTCAGTTGGATTTGTTACGTATTTATTGTCAATAAGGAGTTTATAGGGACTGTTCCTTGGAATGTTATTTTTTGATGAGTTTATAACCCTCCAGGTTGCTTTAATTTTATTTACAGCGTTATTGATAAAATGGCTATTTTGCGATTTTTGGGTCAATTTGATAATTGTTTTTAAACGTTTGGAATAGGAATTGTATCTTTGTTTATTGACTACATTTGGATGCCACCTGAAGGTCCATAGCATCTCACGTTTACGTTTAGAGCACAGTTTAATGCCTTTTGTGATCCATTTCTGTGGTTTAGTAGTTACATTTTTTATTTTCTGTAAAGGGAAACACAGATCGTAAAATAATTTGAATAAGATATGAAATTCTTTAAATGCATTGTTTGGATCTTTGCAGCTATAAACACTATTAAAACTAAGACTTTGGAGAGCCTCTTTAAATTTTTTGACATTTTCCTGGCAAAAATCGCGTTTATAAGAGAACCAGTGTGTGATCGTGCAGGTCTTTTTGACGGGACATTTTATAATCTGAGCTGTATGGTCAGAGACGGCTAACTCCATTACCTCACATACACTTCCTCTTACATTGTGTATAATATTGTCGATGCATGTACCGCTATCTAGCCGGGTCGGTTCACGCACACCTAATTTCATATTAAAGCTATGTAAGATATTTTGAAATTGCATTGACATTTTCGTGGTTTTTAAAATATCGATGTTAAAGTCTCCGCAAATCAGCACCTTTTTTTTGGAATTGGGACATATTTTCCTTAAGATTCCATCAAAGTTATAAAAAAATGAAGTTAAAGAGTCGATATTATTCTTAGGAGATCTATAAATACAGACTATAATTATTTGATGCTCGATTAATTCAATTGCACAAGATTCTAAGATACAAGAACTGCAATATTCTTTTAAGTCGAGAATTTTATACAAATGTTTATTATTTACTAAGATGCATGAGCCACCTCTCCGGGACTTTCTTGCATAGAAGGTAGCAAGAGTATAATTTGGAATACAAAGATTGCAATGGTCCTCTTCTGTCATATTGTGTTCTGTAACACAAAGTACATCCACATGTTTACCAAGGCTAGCAAGATCATTCATATGTAAGCTTAATAAGTCCGATTTACTTATTAAACCGTTTGTGTTTTGATGAATAACATGAATATGGTTATACAAGAAAAAAATTTGACATTTTTTATTTTTACAAGAAAATAATATATAAATTGATCAAAGAATCTGGTTTTGGATTTCAACTGATCTAATATTGAGAAATGGCATAGTGGAATTGAAGTAGATATTTATCGTGTGTACCCAGGCCAGATGTTGTCGAAAATGGTCATTTGAATCTTATAGATAATTAGTTTTGCGGCTTCTGTAATTGTTGCGCACATTTTTAAATTTGTTGCGCTTATAGTTTTTTAATTATTTCACAAAAACATTTCCTGCTGGGGTAACGTTATCCCAGCCAGACCTTTTTCTTTCTAATGGGAATATTTAAATAAATACTAGCTATAAAATTAGTTGTCTAGATGAAGTAAATGTTGTGCCTTATTTTGTATTTGTTCTTTCATCGGTTGCGAAGTTATTCGAGATTTTGCTGGGGTAACGTTTTTGGTTTTGCTAGATCTTTGAAACGGTTAAGCGGATTCTTATCATATTTTGTACATGACTTCTTAGGAATTAGTTTAAATTTGTTCTGCAATAAAAAAACCAAAATAATGCATAGTTTAAAGGTTATTTCATTAAATAGAAAAACACTTCAATTGGTTCCAGCACTCTCAATAAGAGGTCTAAAGACTTACTTTAAACGTTATTTTAAAGCTTGTAAATGCCTTCAAATGTATGTGAAGTTTCATTAGTATCCTGTAAGTATTCAACAAGTTATGATTATATTCAGTTCTTCACGAGCATGGTCTTGATGCGCGCGGTGTTATTTGGCCACTGGATTGGATATATGAACTGAATGTTATGTCAATTATTAGTTGTTTAGTTTAGTTGTATATCAGTAAAATTTCAGCGTAGTACATTGGATAATTAATGAGATAATACGATTAAAGTCATTAGGAAGTGAATGACCGAGGTAACCCGACCAAGTTTAGGTGGTTACGAAAAAGCGAAATCGCAGAACATTATGGTACCTTCTAAAATATGTAGGATAGTGTTACAAAGGATGATGCCAGAGTTTCTATGAGATCTGGTCCCACCTTCCAATAGCTATGTGTGTTACATCGTTGGATAGGTATTTTTGAGCGGAATAAAAGTTACTATGGCGCCAAGTTCAAATCTTAGTCCGTTCAGAGTTATTCTTTATTAAACATGGTAGTTTTATCAGTAGCCAAGTAATGCTATTTAAGTAATAATTGCATTTCTTTGCTTTATACACGTAGTGTAGATACTAACCTACGGTTATCAATTGCGTCACTGAGTCGCAAACCTTATGACAAAAAGTTAAACAGATGTCAACATTGACAAAATGGTTTTTTTTACAAATAATACAACGATTGCGGATTTTAAACGTATACATTTATTTAATCATCGTTGTCTTCAAATCCCTCATGCCTGGCGTGCCCTAGGTACCAAACGATTGACACGATATGCGCACAGGTTCCTACAGTACGTCGTCCCGTCATGCAGGTACAATATCTTTGTATAATATCAGTGTTGCGAACTAATAAGTAACAGTAGTACTTTCTAGCTCTCACGTGTCGCGACTGTATACGACCACGTAAGAGCCAAGCATCCTCATCAATGCCAAAATCAGGTAAATCCTCCAGCGCAGCTTCTCGGTATATTTCTATTGTATACATTCCATTTTGTAGATGTTCGCTGCAGTAAGATTTCGCTAACTTCAGTTGGTAGGTTCCCAAAGCTAACAAAATGATTTGTTCTTCACTGAATCTCGGGAAATCAATATCACTTGCTTCTACTCTTGTAAAATCAGCTCTTCTGCTGTTTAAACGTTTCCGTTCCACATATTCATATAAAATATTAGGGGTATGTAACTTCTGCCTTAATTCGGTGACGATAGCTCCTGCATATTGACTATCTTCGATGGGTATATGAAAGTGGTTTGTGATAGCAGCAGCTATCCTAAACTCAGAAAACATATGCGGCAACGCATTGCAACGCACCCTCGCCACCTATCCGTGCCGCTAACCAGTTTCATTGTTCTAAGCATACTTAACGAGTGCGAGTGAGACAGACCGATAAAAAGGTTTGCGTTACCGTCTACACTACGTGTATAAAGCACAAATGCAATTATTACGTAAAAATAGCATTACTTGGCTACTGATAAAACTACCATGTTTATTAAAGAATAACTCTGAACGGACTAAGATTTGGAACTTGGCGCCATAGTAACTTTTATTCAGCTCAAAAATACCTATCCAACGATGTAACACACATAGCTATTGGAAGGTGGGACCAGGATTTGCATCCTCCTTTAGTACAGACATGTACACAAGTTTAAAAAAAAACTACATGTTTGTTAAAGAATTTTTATTAACAGGTAAAATAATCATTTCAACTGAACTTTTAAAGTATTAATAAACTTATACTTAAAAACAATCACAGATTAAAATTACAGATAGTAATTTTGCTATTTTGAAATTTTCTATTACTTTTTATTTAAATTATAGATTTCAGTATACACAGTACATAGTTACAGTTTTTATTTAAATATACACATATTGGAATGTGTAATGATCACAGACAATAAATTATATATACTTAATGACTTTTTTCAGTTAACTCTAAACTTACGTATGTCTACTAATACCTACTTATATCAATTAAAATCACTTATCAAAGGTAATATTAAATGATATCACAATGTAGTAAAATGCTCACAGTTAGTCCTACTGTTTTGTTGTCTCATTTCAAATATCACATTTTTTTTTCCTAAGTTACACATAAACTATTTAAAAATCACAGATCAAAAATAATAAAATTAAGTAATATTAAACTGCAGTCAAATAATTATGTAAGTATTACTTTTAACTAATTACAATCTCAAAAAGTCAACGTGTAAAGGTACATTCTAAAACTTTGTTGGTTTTTGTATAAAAATCACAGATCGTTTTGTAAAATGAGTATCCAAATACTTACGTAATTAACTTTGTGAAACAAAAGTTGTCATAAACAGAGATCTAGTTGGCGCTCTAGAGATTTGTCGTTATCATTGTTGAGAATTCCAGTCCAGGTAATAACGTAGTACGAAAAAAAAGAAAATAATAAGTAAGTTCCTAAATTCAAATATTTAAGCCTTAAAAAAATAGAGTTTTAGATAAGTAGGTACCTAGCAACATGTACATATTAATAATAATTTTGCTACTATTTCTACAGGGTGGAATTGAAGTCATGGGCAATATTTTAAACTAAGACACTACTCATGATACTATTTGCATTAAGGCTACTATTACGCAAATCAAAAATATTATTAATGCAAGTGGGTCATTTTCACAAAAAGTGTACATTCGTGTTTCGGGTGTGTCCCACAACTTTAGTAATTTTTTTAAAGAAAAATTTCTACTTTTAAGAAAAACAACACAAAATATTTGGATCTGTGATCAGTTTTTAATAATATTGTATAATTTTGCTGCTTATAAACACAGTCATATTACCTTAATTTTCAAAAATAGAAGGTAGCTGTATCTGTTTTAGCACTGTCCCACTACCATTTTCAGTAAAATAACGTAACCTTAATGTATTTTGTTAACTTAAATATAATAATGTGTTTGATATTTTGGAAAGTATAGTTACGCACGATTTGTTATACAATTGCAGTAATAATCTAATGTCGCACAAAATATTCAAATAATTAAATCTTTGTGAGGACATAAACTAGTTCAAATGGAAAATTCCCTTCCGAAACCGCAATTTTTGCGAGATGGTGCAATCAAGACTACCATTTATGCGTATTTTCTTTCGATCGGCAACATATTTAATGCTGTCAACGGGTTCCAACAAGTATTTCGGTCATTTTGACGGCGGCCCGCGGACGTAAAACTACACCTCAGTAACGGTCCAGTTTTAATTTTCCAGAGCCGCAACTAATTTCAAAGTAAGTTTACAAGTTTAATTCTTGCAAAATATTTTGACATCTTTATTAGCTTTCAGTGAACTTAAATTGATACCAAGCTTGTTGATCTGATGTGTTAGTTCAAAATAATTAAAACAAAAGTGTGTAAAGTCAGACTTCCGATACTTCCGTTCCGTAACCAAAACGCAGGTAACGTAGAAATGGAATTGAAAAGTTTCGGAACGGAATTCTTAGGAAGGTGATACATTATATTTGTAGTATCGATCTATTTATAATAAAAAAATGACGACTTCCAAAACTAATTCGTAACGTTCATAATGGGTCAACTTTGTAAAAAAAACAAACAAACACTTATTGTCACACAACTATTTACTAAATAGTTATGTGACATTAAGTGTTTGCTTTTTTATGAGTATATTACTTGAACTTGATTCGAGACATAATTTTATTTAGAAGACTTTTTAGATACCGACAATAATGTATCAGCTAGCGCAATGTTCCAGTCCAGACATAACTTTTATTGAAAATGACAGTTGGGGTATGAATTTCACGGAAAATTTAATCGAATCTACCATATCTGGCGTGACAGAAAAAAAGTTCAGCTTACAAGTTACAGATGACCAAAGATACATGATCCCTGAGGAACAAAAATCTGTAAAGATTTATGCTCCTGTAATAATAATACCTCTAAATGAAACACAAAACCATAATGAAATAATAGTTCATGACAGCCAAAATCATACGACGAACGCATCTCATAGTAACGTGTACAATACACATCATTCTCGTAAGAGACTGGCTTCTACAATGTCTAAAAAAAAATTGCGAAAAAATTCATTCTGATGGTAAAGAAAACAACCCTCAAAATACCCCTACCCTTCCATTAAGAAAATAATATCTCGAAGTTTGGTGTGCCACGCATGTAAAAAAAATGTTAAATTCCCGTCGGTAGACGTTACAAAATGTAAAGCTGCCGATATAAAATGCCGCAAATAGCGGCATTTTATACGATAGGATAAAGTGCCGCTAGCGGCTCTCTATACACTTCCTAAAGAAAAAGGATTTTGAAAAAAAATGATAACTAAATGGCTGTCAATAAAAAAAAAACATATCTTTCAAACCGCATTTGATTTGTGTTCATTAGAATATTTGTAATAATTTGATCTCATTTTCTTGATAATGTGCAATAGTCTTAAGAATTCTATTCCGTTATAGGCATGGTCTATTCCGTGACTGTCCTATTTTAAATTTTATTTTAAATAATATTTTTAGAGAGAAACGCTATTAATTTTTTATTAGATTTTGATAATTTAGAGTGTAATCATTTGATTAATGTAATTAAAAAAAGAGTTCCTAAGTTGTATCCTAATTGAGAAACATACCAAAAAGTATTGAACTTCTTTGGTCCAAAGAGTAACATAATGGAAATTAAAATGATGATTATTTATGTTTGCTGTTGTTGATTTTTATGATTTATACTTTGTATTGAAGTACAAAAAATCGCTAACCAATTATACTATTTGATTAAATCCAAACGAGTTTTTTTTTATTTCTATAAACCAAAAACCATTCGTTTCGGAATGGAATAAATTTTGTTCCCCAGGGGTAATAAATTAGTTATATTTCAGTAAATAATCCTGATTAAGAGGTTATATTATAATTTTCATATAGTGAAAAGAATATCAATCGTAAATTTCATAAAAAAAAACGAATAACAATAAAAAATAAAATTTCGGCAGATTTTTAATAGTGTACACTTTTTCTGAAAATGACCCAAGTATGGAAAACCTATAAAATGTACTAAGTCATATAAAGTATCAAAGTCGCGCATCGCGATAGCGAGTGCTGCTGTAGGTAGACTACGCCGCGCACCGTATGTGCGGTACTTGTCATTGCGCGTGAACTCCTTGACCCCGCTCGACTCACGTGACATAGGTAAGTTGCTAACGATTTGATTCCTAATTCATTCCAACTTTCCCTTCATACTTTGCCGGCTTAGGACGGTCAAAACTACGATAACTAACACACATAATAAAATAAATGTGTAGGTAAAATTAATTTCCCGTAGTTTTGGCGTATTTACAAAGTTGGAATCACAGTATTTACACTAATTGTTCAGGAATCACGAAGTTTATTTACAATAATTTTAAGTCAGTGGGTCATCTTAGGGGCGTCCGGGTAGCGGCGATGGAACATTTCACGAGCTCGTAATAAACTTGTGCCATTGTAAAGTAAAACCATTTGTAGGTATTGTTGGTTTGTGTACCTACCCTGCACATTCAGCGGTCGAGGCATCGTGTTCACAATTAATCCACTAACACTTTATGCACTGCAATCCAAGGGTAAGAAGAGTGAGGCGCGTGCGGCGATTACGTCCGGATTTATCGTAAATCAACTACATGCGTCAACCCATCTGCGCAGTCGTTATGACACTCACTAGTTTGGGGAGGCTGCCCCCGCGCGGGGGTGATATTCGTATTTTTGAGTGAGGGAGAACGGGACGGGGAGCGCGGGGCGGGCGGCTTAGCCTATTCTTTGATGCCGCGTGCCGGCCGGCCGCAATGAACCTAGCTATTAGTATTATTTGATGTTTGTTTACCTACTTTTTTTTCCGCTCTGCAGTGCGCTTTAATATTTTGATACTTACTTCAAAACTTATTGGCGTTTATGAAGTATTTTATTTTTATTATTTTTAGTGTTTATTTGCAATAATAGCCTTTTACAATATGAATTAAGTACTTACTAAATTTTTAAGGTTTTCCATACTTGCATTAATAATATTTTTGATTTGCGTAATAGTAGCCTTAATGCAAATAGTATCATGAGTAGTGTCTTAGTTTAAAATATTGCCCATGACTTCAATTCCACCCTGTATAGTTACATTATGCAAGCTTACCTTGTTCGTGAATTCATCAAGCAACACGCACCATAATTATGATCATCAATAGAAGCACTCCACAATAACAGTAATTCGCCACACTTATTATTATATAATAGCTCTCACGCACTCGATAAATATTTGCAAAAACAGGAAACGGAACTGCCGAAGCGCACGCGCACTCTACAAGATGAATTATGTGATTATGGATGGAGCATGTTTAGTGCGTTATGCAAACAATGAATTACCCCTTCACCCCACCCCTCCCGCGTCCCACCGAACGACATGTTATATCGGTGATTTTTGATAAGTATGTGCAACTGGAAGATAATCATAATGTTTTCATAGTACAGATAATATTATTATATTATTATGTATTTAACAGTGTACGCGTCTGTACCGAAATTGTAAGGTGTATTATACTAAACATTTCAAAAGATAGCATAATGTTCTGCAATTTCGCTTTTTCGTAGCCACCTAAACTTGGTCGGGTTACCTCGGTCATTCACTTCCTAATGACTTTAATCGTATTATCTCATTAATTATCCAATGTACTACGCTGAAATTTTACTGATATACAACTGAACTAAACAACTAATAATTGACATAACATTCAGTTCATATATCCAATCCAGTGGCCAAATAACACCGCGCGCATCAAGACCGTGCTCGTGAAGAACTGAATATCATCATAACTTGTTAAATACTTACAGGATACTAATGAAACTTCACATACATTTGAAGGCATTTACAAGCTTTAAAATAACGTTTAAAGTAAGTCTTTAGACCTCTTATTGAGAGTGCTGGAACCAATTGAAGTGTTTTTCTATTTAATGAAATAACCTTTAAACAATGCATTATTTTGGTTTTTTTATTGCAGAACAAATTTAAACTAATTCCTAAGAAGTCATGTACAAAATATGATAAGAATCCGCTTAACCGTTTCAAAGATCTAGCAAAACCAAAAACGTTACCCCAGCAAAATCTCGAATAACTTCGCAACCGATGAAAGAACAAAATAATACAAAATAAGGCACAACATTTACTTCATCTAGACAACTAATTTTATAGCTAGTATTTATTTAAATATTCCCATTAGAAAGAAAAAGGTCTGGCTGGGATAACGTTACCCCAGCAGGAAATGTTTTTGTGAAATAATTAAAAAACTATAAGCGCAACAAATTTAAAAATGTGCGCAACAATTACAGAAGCCGCAAAACTAATTATCTATTAGATTCAAATGACCATTTTCGACAACATCTGGCCTGGGTAACGCACACGTCTAGCGCTGGTAATACTAACATATTAGGCTTGAGTAACTCCGGACACAGTTATATCTTCGGATATGTGTCTCACTTTGGATATGAATCGTTCATTCCCTTTCTAACAAATAAATATATCCTCTATATCAGCCACAGATAACAGCTATGCTGCCCGTCCACGTCCAAGTTTCGTTCATTCCTTCCTAAGTAAGAGAGCGAGAGCGTAATACAACGCAGGCTAGTGAGCGAAAGAGAAAGGACGATTAGGTTTGTTCATCGTTCGCGAGGTCGTCCTAAGCCTGTAAGTGTAAAGTATGAAGGGAAATCAAATAGTTTGTTCTTGGAGCGAGAGCGAGAAACTTTTGAAATCTCTCACAGCAACATAGTTCCGCGATATGGGATTTGTCTTCGCTCTCTCTCGTCATCATAACTGCGGATATGATTAGCGGACATGGATATAGTTATGGGATATGTGTCTTTGGCTGGAATGAAATGTCTTATATCCAATCTTCTAGTGGAGTTACTTAACCCAAGCCTATAACATATAATCAGAATGAACGGGAATTGCCCTGCTATAAACGAACTGTAGAGTGAATCGAAATTTATTCGTTCATTTGTTGTCTTTCTCGCTCATCAGGATCAAGAATGAGTGAGACAAAAATACGGATTGATATAATTAATAATTTACTAAGTATTTCGCACTCAAAGTATTACGAATACAATAATTTAACATAAGTTCATATTATAAGGGAAGTTTTTTTTTTAGAGCATATGGCACCGAAACCACAAACAAAAATCTAGGGACATCTAGCGCATTCCTAGAAAATATTTTTTCCCATGTCTAACGGAATTTTTCAGATCATCTAGGGACTTTAAATTTTGTAGAACGGCAACACTGTAAGGTGCTATTAATCGTGACTCGCGTTACGTCAAATCGCGCCGGCACAATAATTTAATTATATTTTTGTTGCGGACGAATAAATACAATACGGGTACAATTTTTATACAGCTTTTGTTCTTTATTTTATAGGAAAAAGAAACGCTGTTATACTAACTGCAGTATGTAAGGCGAGTGTTTATCTAATTGTAATATTGTATGTTTATTTATTGTTTATTTTTCTTTGTAACGCAGAGTCGTGCGTGACTTGCAAGAAAAATGGGAAAATTGCTGCTAGTGTTCCTGGCACTCACCGCCACGGCCGCCACTTGCGTGTCTGGCTTTCTCAGGTAACTGAATGACCTATTCCAAAAATTGTGCAGTTTGCTGCACCCTGTCTGTCTCTCGTTTGGCGTTGCGATGCTTTTCAGGGTTTCTTGGTAGATATGTTATTTTTAACATTGCAGAATGCAAAATGTGCTGAATCTCTGATAACTAGATTGTTACAATGTGCAGTTTTATTGGCTGTTGTCTGTAGGTGGTTCAATCAATTACATAGTATAAACCTTATATTATATAAGTTAGAGTAACCATACTGTTTGTGTGTAGAGTGCCGCTGTATCGTATGAAAACGGTGCGCAGACACTTCCATGAGGTGGGCACAGACCTGCAGGTGCTGAGGATCAAGTATGCAGTGACAGGGCCGGCTCCAGAACCACTGTCCAACTACCTAGACGTGAGTAACTCTTACTGACTTAAATGCTATCAGTAAGTTATTACTACAGATATTCACATGTATTGATTAAATAATGAGGGTCATGCAGACAACCTTCTTTTAGTGTTTAAATCTTCAGTACCTTATCAAGTTATTAAAAGCCTGAAATATTCTGTATGTTCTTTGTGATGTCTTTGTCTGTATTTTGTAATAATTTAATGTTTCCAGCTTGTCATACAGCAATAAGCAGTGCAATATTATTACACCTAGCCAAATAATTGTTTTCTGTATGTGTGGAAGAAGTTTGGCATATTAATGACCACTTGGCATCAATAACATCTTCCTGTTTATTATATGTAACAGTATTGTAGTATGGCATTATTATCTGGAGCTTTGTAAACTAAGTAGATAAGAGATGATTAATTCAAAACAAACATTGGCTGTGAGGGACAAAGACCTGTGTTTTGAATGATCAATGTTATGTGAAGGTTGCATCAACTTGACAGCATTGTTTTGATGACAATGTTACTGGTGAATGATTGCAAGCTCACTGTAATACTAATGATGGAGCGGCCTTTGTCCCGATAACCCTGCGGCGGCGCGGCGGCGGGGCGTCGGTTATCTCGCTCCTCGTTTGTGATAGTGTCCTCGCAAAACAAACATGATCACTATTACTCACTATGTTGCCAAGTTAATGTCTTATTTATTTGTTTGGTCTTATACTGCTTTAGTTTGTTTGGAGATTAAGTATATTATGCTAATTATTATTTTAGATACTTATCTGATTACAGAAAATTACAAAATACAATGCTCAATGGGCAACTAAATAGCTTATCTTCAATAGAATGACCTTTTTATATTGATTTTCAAGTACAGACATAATTGGTTAAGGTATTGGTGCATTGCGGAAGTTGCTTACCATATGTGAAAAGTGTGTGGCAACACACGGTCTGAGTTAAATGTTAAAAAATCAGAGTGCATGATCTTCAAGGCAGGTACAAAGTGCCCAACTGTTGTTCCACCAGTGTTACTCAGTGGTATTCCTCTTAGTTGAGTATACCAATTTAAGTATCTTGGGCATGTGGTTACCGAAAATTTTGGAGATGATATAGACATGGAGAGGGAGTGCAGGGTATTGTCAGTCCGGGCAAACATGCTGGCCCGCAGGTTCACTCAATGTACAGACGCGGTGAAAGTAACTTTATTCAAAGAGTATTGCACATCTCTGTACTCAGCGAGTTTGTGGTTCAGTTATACCCAAAGGGCTTACAATTCTCTGTGCATCCAGTTTAACATTGCTTACAGGGCGCTGTTACGTTTGCCGCGCTTCTGCAGTGCGTCAACAATGTTCGCTGAATCGCGCACAGACGGCTTTGATGCCACCTGGCGCAAAAAGACAGCCTCACTGCTAAGCAGATTGCGTGGGAGCAGTAACAGCATCCTGAATATAATAGGCAATAAGTTAGACAGCCCCCTGGTGTGGAGTCTCACCCAGAGGACTAAGTCTCTTTTAGTTATTAGGTACTAACATAGTTTTTAAGTTCATACTAACAATATAAATGTAAATTGACGGCACGGTTGGCGCAGTGGCTAAGAGATTGACTGCTGCGCTGCGTGTCGCGGGTTCGATTCCCGCACGTAACAAATATTTGTATGACCTACAATTAGTTGTTCCGGGTCAGGGCTGTTTGTGTATGTGAGTTTAAATGTTTGTAAACGCTCCCACAATACAGGAGAAATGCCTAGTGTGGGGCAACGTTTACAAAAAATATATATCTTATTGAGTGGTGTGTGCCCCATTGAAGCAGATGTCCGTGTTTGCACACGTGTTGCATATACATATAAGTTTAATTTTGTGGTGCACAATACTTCAACCATTGAAAATTAGGAACTATACATTATTATAGCTACATACAATTAATCTAGCTTGCTGCAGTATTGACGTGTAAGCAATAACAATGAGAGAGAACATGACGTGACAGCTGACATACCTATACCTACCTACACACCGCCGTGCTGCCGAGTGTTTTATAGAACACAAGCTTCAACTAGCTCATACCGGGCAATGCTCGCGGCGCCGGCCACCGGGACTCATACTTAGTTTATGCTGATATCCAGCTTTTTTGGATTTTATATTTCTAAACATCCAAACTTTCACATTTATAATAAGATAAATAATACCTGGGGGTCTACTCCCTAAGCGAAATCCGTAGTTTCGAGAGTAGACCCCCCGGTATTATTTATGCTACTAACTACTTATATGTATAATAAATTGAGAGTTTGGATGTTTAGATGTTTGTCAATCACACAAAAATGGCTGAACGGATTTGGATGAAATTTGGTACACAGAATAGTTTATAACCTGGATTAGCGAAGTCCATAGTTTCGGCCGAAGTTACGGGCGCTTCGGACTCCGTCTCACTTACGGACATACCGTAACTGGGGCTAATCCCTAAGCGAGATCCGTAGTTTTGGCCGGAGTTCGGGAAAATCTGTTTTTTTATTGCGTGTCACGTCCATCACGTTATCACGTATGGGAAGATTACAAACAGATTTTCTAAACTCATACTCCAAATAACTACAACAGCTGCGGTCACTGACCCCAAAAAAAAAATTGTTTTTTTCGTGATTCTGTGTTTAGTTAGGTATCGGTACCCATCACACCTGCGGGGTTTCGCTACAAATATATTTTGAGCCTGTGAGAGAGGCAGTGTGTATGTATCGTGTCGTGATGAGAGTTGTGTGTGGCAGGCGCAATACTACGGGCCCATCACGATCGGCGCGCCGCCGCAGACCTTCAAGGTGGTGTTCGACACGGGCTCCTCCAACCTGTGGGTGCCGTCCAAGAAGTGCCACTTCACCAACATCGCTTGCCGTTAGTATACACACTCATTTTTACATAATAGTGATTTAGATTCTGAACTGAGTTTAGACACATGAACACGCCATGCGTGCTCCTTGTTGCGCGTCCATCGTGATATAATAAAAGACAGTGGTATATAAATATGTCTAAGAGAAATGCGTTCCTTGCTGGCTGAGAAATGATGTCGATTAAACCTTTAACCTTAACCTTTTGAACGCCAGAGCGTAAATATATCGGCGCCCCTTCCACGCCAAGCCACAAATTCAGCGCAAATACCTACAAAAAAAATTGGGATTCCAACATCTTATCGATAAGTTATCGATAACCAATTAATCATTGCTTTTCGTTCCATATTTTTTAAATAAAATATTACTCGTTGCATTATTCTTTTATTTAATTTGACCGTATTTGGTATCATACTATCATTAAACACCAGTTACAAAGTTCTAAACAACCTAAAAACTGCAAACGAATAAATCAAATAATAATAAGGTACATCACTAATCTTGTTCGTGACGTCATCCGCTGTCGGGAAGACCCGACTCTGGCGTGGCTGGCACGACTTTTGACAACTTCCTCGCATGCGAGTAGGGATGTGATATTGTGGGACATAATAAATAATAATCATATAGTATTGAAAACAATTTAATCAATTTACTTATAATTATAACTCTGATTCTTCGTTACTTGGCAAACTTATGTCATCCAAGTCCTTTTGCTGTCGTACTTTTCTAATAAGGTTCAGTATATTGACACTAGGGCATGCATTCCGGAATTCCGGAATTTCGTAATTCCGGAATTCCGTAACAATTTTTCTGATATTTCAATTCCGGAATTGAGAGGAGTAATATCGGAATTCCGATATTCATATTTTTTTTTTATATTTTTAATATTATCTTTACTGAACGCAACCAAACTAGTCTGCGGAACTTTCCACAAGCCCCTAATACTATAAACAAAGAACAAAGATAGACACAATCCGGAAGACTTCTTTGCACAAGCAGAGGACGATACATTTCCTAAGCCCAATAATGAAGAAATTTCTCAAATCATTGTCGATTTACTACGTCAGCTAAAATTCAAAACTCCTAGCGTGCCCATCGATTCTACAACCACGCAACCCTCCGCACTAGATTCTTCTGATAATGACGTACAAACTTTACAAGAACAGCTCGATAAAGAATTAGAAAAATGCAATGAAATCTGTAAGACTAACAATCTCTCGACTAATTTTGACCTCCCAGGCTTTGTCAAATTAGAAAAAGCTATGTATGACAACGGAGGAGACCGAGGCGTGTATCTGACAGAAGCTTACAAATACATTTTATGCGTTCTACCAACGAGTGTGGAGAGTGAGAGAGTATTTTCCTGTGCTGGCTACTTTTGTAACCGAATACGAAGTTCACTCTCTGATAAAATGTTAGATGCGTTATTGTTCTTGAGAACACATTACCAAGAACAAAGATTCCTTTCAAAGGAATAAATAATTATGGTTTTCGTGATTTACTTGATCTCATTATGTTTGTTTTTAATTATTTTTTTTTGCTATTTTTTACTTTATAATTAAGAGAAAATGATAAGACTGGAAGGAGACTATTTAGTATGTAATGGATGTGATACGTGATACATACTACGATGCAAATATCGTATGTTTTTATTCATATTATTAATGTTAATTCGGTGATAAATAAGCCTTGTTGATTTTTTACGGTTTGAAATGTTTAATTAGAATATTAAGGGAGAAAGATGACTAAATATGTTTAATTTATGTTACTAAAATTGATTAAAAGACTGACATCATTATAAATCTTGTATGATTTGAAAAAAGCTTTAAAAGTTACTAGTTCCGGAACCAGTTCCGGAATTCCGGAATCAGATCTCCAATATCGGAACTCAGTTCCGGAATTGACATCTTTCCGATATTGCATGCCCTAATTGACACTCGCACAATAATAATGCCGTTTCAAATATTACCACCGATCATAATAATAAATGTAGGAAATCACTAGCAGTCGCCCGTAGCGCTAATGACGTCGCCGCTTGACGTCTATTCCAGACTGTGGCGTACAGGTTGCTGTTTATGCGCTTTTGCGTAGGGATGCGCGAGAGTAAACTATCGATCTATGGATATAAATTATGATTTTTTTCCACAATTTTATAAATATTATGCTTTAGGAATATTCAGATACGAATAGTTGTCATTAAAAAATAATTTTCGAAGTAATAGTAAGCTACTTTTAATAAAATATTTCACAAATTTGAAATATAAGTTACCTTACATACCCATCACTAGCTGTCGTGTCTTGACGACTGTGGCGTGAGGAAGAACACTTTTGTACGGATTTCGATTAGCAATTTTTGATGATTGTTTTTTCTAGTGAAATTTAAGTAATGATATAATCTTTGTGCCATTTTACAATATTTCATTAATGTAGTTTTAAATAATAGGAAAAAGAAACACAGAAAACTTAATTTAGTATATTTATTTTGTACTTAAAAAATGTCGTTTTCTTGTCGGCTGTAGATGACGGTGGCGTGTTTGGCACGTTTTCGTTTGTTTGTCGGCTATATCCGACCGTGGCGTTCAAAAGGTTAAGCCTGTAAGAGTCTCACGTGCGCTCGCGCTGGTTAGCGACGACAACCTAAACTGAGAAAGACCCTTTTTAAATACATTTGTGGACAAAACTGACGATGGTCTTGTGTTGCAGTGCTACACAACAAGTATGACAGTGCCAAGTCGAGCACGTACCGCGCCAACGGCACCGAGTTCGCCATCCATTACGGCTCCGGCAGCCTGTCCGGCTTCCTCTCGCAGGATGACGTCACCGTGAGTACGCTACTAACAGCATGACGTCACCTCACAGATCAACTTATGTCTACATCTGCAGCTGCTATCATTTGATAGCTAAGAAACAACTTGGCGGATTTACACCCGGTTTCTATAAGGCTACTAATCAACATAAGCATGATTCACACGAGTGAAGGGGGACGCGACTAAAAACAAATGACACGCGCCTGACCGCACAGCGTATTGCGTTGGTTGTCAAGGATGAGTCTACAGATTTTTCTATCAAATATTTCGTAACAGACCGACTCATGTTAACTGCTGTGATTTGTTGATTGAACTAAGTGTGGTTGTGCAGGTGGGCGGCATCACGGTGCGCGGCCAGACTTTCGCGGAGGCCATGGCCGAGCCCGGCCTGGCCTTCGTGGCCGCCAAGTTCGACGGCATCCTCGGCATGGCGTTCAGCAGGTAACCAGCAGCTGTCATACACTGTCGTCTATGGTAGCAATTTTACTTAGACATCGTCTTCATTTTGTCGCAGTAGTTAGTACTGGTACCAACCAGACCGCGCTTATTTTTTTTACGGTCAACCGCACCTTCACCGACGTGCTGTTGACTGTACATCTATTAACACAACAACATCACCTGTAATCCCCGAAGGGCTAGACAGAGATATACCTGTAGTACACCTACATGTCATCAGTTATGTTTACATCCCTCCCATGTCATAGGGGGGTCGAGCCTATTGCCATCAAGTGGGTTCAAAACCAGACTCCGGGCTGCTACTGAGAAATTATTGATGGAAAAACCCAATAACACTGCCCAAACTGGGAATCAACCCCAGGACCTTATGCTCAGCAGTAGAGCTTGCGACCAGTTGCCCACCGTGGCAGTCCGGGGTTGTAAACACATCATCTTTTTTATTCAGCTTGTTCTAGGGCTGTGTCAAGACAGAGCAGGTTTTGACACTGCCCTTGAACAAGTGAGTACTAATGAAACGTGTTCTATACTGGTATAGAACACGTGTTTATTATTTGCCACAATGAGTACTCGCGGCATTGTATTAACAAGGAAACTTTTAATAAGTATGTTGCTACTTACTCTAGAACTTTTAACAACACTTGTAAGGCAGCTAAAGCATTATACATTAGCAACAACGTTAAATCAGCAGACAATAAAATAAAGACGGTTTGGAATATTATCAATAATGAAACGAACAGGAAAAAAAGCCTAATTGTGATTAAATAGTGGTCTCATTTTCGATAGCAAAGAAGTTGCTCAAGAATTTGTAAATTTATTTACCAGTATCCCACTTAAAACTACCGAAAGCTTAAATTCCTCGCCCTCGCTCTCGGTTCGGCTTCCATCCAGATTCACGAAGGACGCGTGTTTGGCGAGTTCCTGGACGATGGAGCCGTCTTCAGAACCCTCAGGAAGTTCACCCATACCAAGGAGGAACAATTATGGTTTGGGCAGGAATTCGTCTTGGAGGACGGACGGATCTCATTTGGGTGCGGGGCAATATGACGGCAGAACAATACGTCCAACAGGTGCTGGGGCCCGTAATCTTGCCCCACTGAACACAAATGGGGCAAGATTTCCTGCTCATGCACGACAATGCCCGGGCACACACGGCGAGAACGGTAGCAGCTTGGTTACATACACACAATGTTAGGGCCTTAGACTGGCCTGCTCAATCGCCAGATCTAAATCCCATTGAGCATGCGTGGGATATGCTGCAAAGAAGAGCTCTGAAGGAAGTTCCTGAAAATCTGGCTACAGAAGATCAACTTTTTGCGCACCTCAGAAGGACATGGGACAATATTCCGCAGCAAGACATTGACAACCTTGTTCTGAGCATGCCGAATCGTTGCCGATGTGTTATGAACATCATGGGCGCTTTCTCAGACTACTAACTTCAAGTTTATAAACACAAATTAAATGATTTTTCTATTTTTTTCAGTTTTTACTCATAAATTAAAAGTTAATTCATATACGGTTTCCGTCTATGCTTCATTTTTTTTCCATAAAATCCTGAAATTTTAATCGAAGTACCTTAACCATTATTAAAAAATGGTAGAATATTAAATAACGTATCTTTTAAATATATACATGTCATATAAATAATTAACACATTGATAGTAATTCGCTTTTTTAAAAATATCCCTAGACCGTGTTGATGTGTGTATAATTGCATACCACAGGTGTGAGTACTATGCACTAAAGAGCTACCATTTACCGGGTAATATGTGTTTCATGCCCTGACGGCTGTGAGCATGTCATGCTCACTCAGATGTCTCGGTGATGGTGGCGCGTGTGTTGGATTATTTAGCTCCCTTCAAAATGATCGAGTTGAATGGTGCTGATCCATGCGTCATGTTCGTGAACGGGCACTGTCAGTTGGGACTGGTCACCTCTTAGCTGCCGTGGCTTATTCTAATTAATTTTAATTTTTTTAATGGTTCTTTGTTTTTTTTTTTCTTTTTATTACGGACGCTTTTACAAACGTGCACGTCTTTTTACATTGTTCTCACATGCATAATTTCAACATGAATGATGTAACCAATATTTTGTATCAAATTTTTGATTTAAAAGAATGTCTGCAGAGTTTCTTGCCCATTCTTCTCCATAGGTAGTACGCTTTGGAATGGGTAACTAGCTTCATTTTTCTGACTGACCGACTCCATGACTATTCAAAAGTGCCTATAAATGGTTTAATTGAAATAAATGCTTTGAGTTTGGGTTTGATTAATAGGGTGTAATAAGGCATGATGATGAGTTAAAAAAATACAAAAGCTTTGCAGAGCGACGTCTCTCACTCCCGAGTGCTATATATCAGTGACAACTAATATCCGGAATATAATACGACAGACAGCGTTGTACCTACAGTCAGGGAAATGGGTTGTTTAGAAAATTCTAATAACGTAAATTGTTTGTATATTCAAATCACTGCTGTCATTCTTTGTTAATCGTATGAAAGGATCAAATGGCTACCCAATAATAATGTAGAATGGTCCTTATGTACACAGCTGGTGTGAACTAATAAACATATTTGGTTCTGTAATAAACAAAACGTTTTATTTAATATAACATCACGCCTGTTTTCCCCGAAGAGTTAGGTAGAGGTGTACCATAGTACACCCACATTTTGCCAGTTAGTTATTTTATTAGGTTTACCAACAATTGTTTACGCTGAATGCAGACACATAATACATTGTAAAAAGTAAAAGTAAACACCACATGCATAATACAATAAATCAGAAAAATAAGCTAATATACAAGCGCTGATATTTATGATAAAGTTGGTAACGTTCAAGAATTAAGCTACCTTGTTACCCTGACTACGAGGGCGACACTGAAAGTTTTTAGAACTGACCACTTGTAAACGATATAATAAAAAAATAAGTTCAAATTTGGAAAATGGAACTCTGCCAATATTATTGTGTATTTATTTTATTCATTTGTTTACGATTTGGCGGCAAATTGAAAATTGTCTGTGGCACGTCAGCATGAATTTAATGCGAGAAAATTTTCGTACAATGATTTTTTATGACTTTCGATGTCATTTAAGTCAACAAGAAAGTTATGATAGACTTCGATTGGCCTTTCACCATGAAGCTCCATCTCGTGCCACTGTTTACAACTGGTTTCACAAAATCCTCCATGAACAGTTAGCGGTCAGGAAGCTTTGTGCCCGGTGGATACCTCATAATTTGATAAGGGTCGTGAAATGGTTCAAAGATTTGTGACGAAAGCTGGATTTATTGTTATGATCCTGAAACTAAGAGACAGTTTGCTGTCTGGGTGTTTCCTTCCGAGGAGTTGCCAAGTAAAGTGAAGAGAGGTCGAAGCGTGGGAAAAAAGATGGTGGCCTCGTTCTTCGGAAGGACACGCAACAATTGTTTTAGAGGATCGAAAAACAGTTACTGCACTGCAGAGTGGACACTAACAATTGTTTGCCACATGTCTTGGAAAAAGTTCGGGAGAAACGACCTCGCAGTAGGATCCTCCTTCACCACGACAATGCCTCGTCGCACACCACCAAGCAAACAATCGACTACTTGGCGACGTCGGACGTGGAATTACTGGATCACCCGCCCTATAGCCCCGACCTCGCACCTTGCGATTTTTATTTATTTCCGAAAATAAAAGAAAAACTTCAAGGAAAACGTTTTATGGAGGCCGAGGAAGCAATGGCTGCGTTTCAAAATGCCGTCGAAGAGACCCCTAACGAGTGGGCAAAGTGCTTTTCTCAGTGGTTCCATCGGATGCAGCGATGTATTGATGTAAATGGACACTATTTTGAAAATATATAATAAAACGAATAACTTGCTAGTTTGTTCAGTTTTTGAAGAACTTTCAGTGTCACCCCCGTATCCTCTTGATAAAATGAGTATGAACTGAGCGGCGTGGTGTCGGTTGCAGCATCTCCGTGGACGGCGTGACGCCAGTGTTCGACAACATGGTGGCGCAGGGGCTCGTCCAGCCGGTCTTCTCCTTCTACCTCAACAGGTAAGCACACGCTTCTCAATACTGTACCACAATGTTACCTCTTAGGCGGTACTTGACGGTCTCTTTTTCCGTATGGCCTGTTTCAAAAGTGTCTGCTGAAAATGTAAACACATGGATCATAAAACGTACCTGTAATATAATATATTTATATAATTATAGATGAATGTTTATTAATTCCCTATAGTAAGTGATTGTGTAAGGAACAGGTTTTGCTTACACTTTCATCAGATACTTTTGGAACAGACATTAAGTGTGTCGCTAGACAGAACCTGGCGGCTAGTTACCTAGTACATTTTGTGTGTAATTCTTCTAATAATTGCATCTTATTTGAAGTTCACACAGAAGAAGAGAGTCAGGGCAATCTTAGTAAATCTGTGACGAACAACGACGAATTCGAGCGTATTTTACATACCACGCAATTTTGAATAGGCTAGTTGACAGTGAGCAAAATATCTTATGAATTTTGTGTTGTGGAATGGTTGTGAAGTAAAAATAAAAACAAAACCCTCTGTTTAGGGACCCTAACGCGGCGCAGGGCGGCGAGATCATCCTGGGCGGCTCGGACCCGGCGCACTACAGAGGCAACTTCACGTACGTGCCCGTGCACCGCGCCACCTACTGGCAGTTCAGCATGGACGCCGTGCAGGTCGCGCAGCACACCTTCTGCGCCGACGTGAGTACCGACCGAACTGTACCACACTATACACACACACACATGGACGCCGTGCATGTTGCGCAGCACACCTTCTGCGCCGACGTGAGTACCGACCGAACTGTACCACACTATACACACACACACACAAGAACGCCGTGCCGGTCGCGCAGCACATCTTCTGCGCCGACGTGAGTACCGACCGAACTGTACCACACTATACACACACACACACAAGAACGCCGTGCCGGTCGCGCAGCACACCTTCTGCGCCGACGTGAGTACCGACCGAACTGTACCACACTATACACACACACACACAAGAACGCCGTGCCGGTCGCGCAGCACATCTTCTGCGCCGACGTGAGTACCGACCGAACTGTACCACACTATACACACACACACACAAGAACGCCGTGCCGGTCGCGCAGCACACCTTCTGCGCCGACGAGAGTACCGACCGAACTGTACCACACTATACACACACACACATGGACGCCGTGCATGTTGCGCAGCACACCTTCTGCGCCGACGAGAGTACCGACCGAACTGTACCACACTATACACACACACACATGGACGCCGTGCATGTTGCGCAGCACACCTTCTGCGCCGACGTGAGTACCGACCGAACTGTACCACACTATACACACACACACACAAGAACGCCGTGCCGGTCGCGCAGCACATCTTCTGCGCCGACGTGAGTACCGACCGAACTGTACCACACTATACACACACACACACAAGAACGCCGTGCCGGTCGCGCAGCACATCTTCTGCGCCGACGTGAGTACCGACCGAACTGTACCACAGGGCACGTCGCTGATAGCGGGCCCATAGCGTTCAGTACTACACTCGCTACTTAGTGACACACACACTCACACGCATGTGTCGCAGGGCTGCGAGGCCATCGCGGACACGGGCACGTCGCTGATCGCGGGCCCCAGCGCGGAGGTGGAGGCGCTGAACAAGGCGCTGGGCGCGACGCCCATGGCGTTCGGCCAGTACGTGGTGGACTGCTCGCTGGTGGCGCGGCTGCCGCCGGTCTCCTTCACCATCGCCGGCGCGCGCTTCACGCTGGAGGGAACCGACTACGTGCTGCGCGTGAGTACACCCGCTCCTTTTAAGTATATTGAACTGGGATTGATTGATTTCATGTCTGTACAGTAACGAGCGCTAATTGTATCCACTCATGGAATAACGACTACAACTTTGAGATAAGACCTATTTCATATTAGTGTGGGTTCCAAAACACTATTATCGTAACAACATAAAATTACAATGGACAAATCACTTTTAAAAGTTGCTAAGTGTATACATATTAGTGCTCGTGGCTGTACACACAGCTTCATCTACTAGGTACCCCAGCAAGAGACGAGCAAGTTTAAATCAGCCTCGCTTCATAGCGCAGTTTATTTGTTTCTTAACAAAAATATTTTATAATAAGTATCCAGAGGGTGTTTGGAAGCTAGGTAGGTGCAAAGCCTTAAAAGCGTTTATTCTGATATTCTGAAAGTAGGCAACATCGCAAATAGATGTCAAATATTTCGCTGTTTTGATTAATTTGGCAATATGGAAATAAGAAATGTAGCTAACTAGCGAACTAGAATATTAATAATGAATTGCTATTATAACATTAAATTTGATGTAACGTTTTAGGTATAAAAAAGGCATTTGGAAAGTTTCCAAATACTTTTTCACAGCTAAAACGAAATCTTCTGTGTTACGATATTAATTATTGCATTTCATAATCAATATTTTAGTTCCCTAGTAAGGCACTTTTCATATTTCCATACAGTAATATTGCCAAATTAATCAAAACAGCTAAATATTTGACAGCTATTTGCGACATTGCCCACTTTCTGTATAAATATAATATAAACTTTCTTAAAGGTGTGAAGTTATTTTAGTTGACAACATTTGAAGAATTTTACGCAATTCATGTCTTAGAAAAAGTATGTTTTTAAAATTTTTAACTACATTTTTTTTTTTTTTACTTTGTTTTGAGTTTTCTTTGACTTCACAACTTTTTTTTTCAATAACAGTTGCTTTTACTTGATTTATTAGATTAGGTACAGGTCAGTCAACCACAAAAATGACAAATAAACAACCGGCCAAGTGCCTGTTGGACCTCGCACAATGAAGGGTTCCGTAGTTGGGATGAATTTATGCCAAGAACAAACTTAAAAACATGTTCTCCGATACATTCCAACAGCAAATCTAAGTTTGTACGCACAATATTGGGAGATTTGTTTGCTATAGACTTCCTGTAATCTTTGTAATCTTTGTCGGCACGGTTGGCGCAGTGGTTAAGCGATTGACTGCTGCGCTGCGTGTCGCGGGTTCGATTCCCGCACGGAACAAATATTTGTATGACCTACAATTAGTTGTTCCGGGTCTGGCTGTTTGTGTATGTGAGTTTAAATGTTTGTAAACGCACCCACAACACAGGAGAAATTCCTAGTGTGGGGCAACGTTTAAAAAAAAAAAAAAAAAAAACTATAAGTATAGAACTATTTTCTGTACTTTAAAAAAATATATTGGATCAGTTATTTCGGAGATACGGTCAATTATCATATATTTTCTTAAGTATCTACAAAACTATTTATTTTAATAACATTAAAAAAAAAAAATTGAGACCCTTACAATAAACCCTTAAGGACGCGTTTGCAAATTTGATAGGTATAGAATCGAACTACTACATTGACAAAGGTCACACACACAAGTGTACGCACGGTTAGTTGCGGGAATAGTAGTCAAGTGAACTAATTTTGGTACTTTGAAAGTTTTTTTTTCTCTATATTCTTTATAATACATAGGCATCTACAAACAATATTTCGTATTGTTGTTTGTATTTTTACTAAATAATACTTCAAAATTCAAAATATTTTATTTCACATAAACCTACAAAGGCACTTATGAAACGTCAGAAGCTAGGTGCACGGTTCCAATTAAAAAAGCCGGCAAGAAACTCCATGGTTACTCTTTTAATTCATCTGTTACCTCATAACTTCGAAACTACTCATTATAATTTAAATGAGGTATCGTTGGAAGCGTCTTGATTGTCCGCTGGTTATAGGCGCTATATAGCGCCCTCTAGAAGACAGTCATGAAATAAAAAAATATGATGCAGTGTTGGGTATCAAACAAAATGGCTTAATTAGCACATTCCAAAAATATATATATTACTAGCTTTTGCCCGCGTGGATGTCGCAAAATATCCCACGGGAACGTACTACCGGAATTACATACCTAATAGCCGAGGAAAAGGTCATTGATTCCTATCGCTGCGGCCCCGTAGCCGTCAACCATAATTATTTTGTTACGCGTAATTTAAAATCTGTGATATGTTTTAAACTATTAATTTAGATGATGTAAACTTCGAGGCATATTTTAATCTAAATTAAATGCCGATTATAACACGTTTTGTTGTATAAGGATTAATATAATACCGGTCAAAATAGCTTCGGAAATAACAATTAAATTTTTATCAAATTGTGAAAGATAATAATGGTTACTGTGGGTCATCCCTAAAAGACATAATATGCCACCGCGGACTTTTTTATTGAACTTTTTAAGATGAACCTGTCTGTAGGATATATTTTTTATGTATCTTTTACAATTTACGCGGCGCACTCCAGTAAAGCTAAGTCGGCATGATTTTTCCGACATCTCTTCAACAATATTCGTCATATTTCTGCCAGTTTACACAAAACCTTAATGAATTCTTCACCAAAACCTTCCGCATGAATCACTCCGTCTATTGGTGAAAACCGTTTAAAAATACGTTCGGTAGTTCTTGAGTTTATCGCGTTCAGACAGACAGACAGACGCGGCGGGGGACTTTGTTTTATACTATGTAAGGATAATGATAACCTAAATAAAAATAAAAGTTATAAAACCCAACTACGACAAAAAAGCCTTTCGTTCTTTTATTTTCTTCCTTTTGAGGTACGGAACCCTAAAAAAGAACTAAAAGTAATAAATAAAATTAAGAATGAGCTTTTACCAATATTTTTTGTTGTTGTTTTTTTTTTGTTTTTTTATCACAAACAGTAGCATTTTGTTAGAATTCGAAGTAATTTTAATATAATAATTTGATGAGACTCGTAGACTTTACTAATTGTTTAATTTACACTACTCAGTTATACAAACTCAACAGCAAGCACACATTGCGTTTTGCAGTGCCCAGACCTGTCTGCAATACATTACAATAGATTAAGATGTCGGTTTTTGCACATGAGCCATGCAAAGTCAAAGTCAAATAATTTATTTCAAATAAGGCACAAAAAAGGCACTTTTGAACGTCAACATTTACAAAAAAATAATAATTGATTCTAGTCGCCCCTTCCAAAAGGTAGTTTTCGTATGGAGAAGAATGGGCAAGAAACTCGACCGTTACTCTTTTAAAATGTTTTCACAATATCTTGTATAACATCAATTATAATATATGTGAAGACGATGCACCTGCATGGTGCTCACATATTTACAAACATTGTAAAATTATACGATATTCCCATAGACATATAAAAAAGGACGGATTCTCGGTAACAAAAAACTGTGTCACTCAGAGTCGGCCAGCTCGCTGTACTGTAAGCACATTTCAGGTAATTTATTTTCGACTTTACTTTTAGGCATACAATGTTGATATTTTTTTGGCTTGGAAATTGGTATTTGAACTTTTATGATACTCATTATTTGTGTATATTATGGAATGCTGTATCGGGGTATCCCAAAAAATTAAAGTGTAAACTGTAGTTTTTATAAAATACGACATACTTTGTTATTTTGCAGCTCTGTAGAAATATCCAATGCCGTGACCGCTCACGTCACGCGTTTTACAGCATGCTCGTAAGGTAAGCTTTCGGTACCGAATCGGTGCAGAAAGCTTAACAAGCGCCTTTATTTCTACCATCTAAGCGGTACTGCACAAATTGATACATGAAAGCAGTGCGGTATCGTTTCGGTATACCGAGCGTACTATACCGAAACGATACCGCACCGATCAATGCGTAAACGACTTTAGATTATTGTAAAGTGTTTCTTTAAGCACGGATTAAAATAATTTTAAGTGGTTCATGAGCTCCCAGTTTATTTACTCAAACTACTTCGTCTACAGGTCTCTAATTAGGTGCATTCTTTGAAAGGGGGTTTATGACTAGAGCTAATTTAAAACAAATATGACGGGTGGTTATCGAGTTTTGCACTTTTAAAGTTTACGAAAATTTACCTCTGTCTCTCACCCAAAAACTGCTAATTCTGAGAAATCTACTCAACTGTAGATGCTAATTTTATACTTTTCTGATTGCATTGCAAACCCATTCATCAAAAAAAAACCCATAAACTTGTCCCAAACGTGCTCGAACTACGACCGAACGAAGGTTCCCATTGATATTTATTTCTATTGAAAAAATACGCACCATCCCAGCTGGTTTCTTAATGTTTTTTTTTTTACTTAAACAAGGGACTCATCCTAATCTGATGGTGCAATGCTATTGGTTGATGAGATTTCTATAGCGGCCGAGCGCTGCAAGCGAAAATAGTCTTTAAGGTGCTTAGATATGAACTTCTCCGATAGTACGTACAGCACACATTCACACAGTAGTCAGCCATTTACGCGCAAACGTCGACACAGGCGATACGTGCAATATGAGCGGCGATTTTTTTTTTTTTAAGATCCAGCTTTTCTTGTGCGGTGAAATGGTGTAAAAACCGTAGTAAAAATCCAGGAATCACGTTTCATGGGTAAATGAATAATTCAATCATTGAATTCCCGATTTTATACATCAAAATTAATCTTCATTCACTAAATTCATCACAAGGCCAGTGCTGCCAATATTCACGTGTGCAAATTACCCGAAATATGGGAAATTTATATAAACTATAAAGTGTGGAAGATGTATATGATGATGTGTTTGCTATTATTGTATTGTAATATTTGTGAACTATTTTATTATATTTTTATTAGAACGGGAGTAAACTGATAGAAATCGCGGTGGCGTCGCGGCGACGGGCGTCGTGTCCCTGAGCACTTATGGCCCTCTATGCGACATTCTCTATGAGAAAGTGTGAATTTGGTCAAAATGAAAATCCAAGATGGCTGCTGCGAGCCGAGCTCCCCGGCTCCTTAGCCCAGGTTCGCACAGATGTATTTTTATCGCGGCGATCTTCTTTTGTACACTGGATTTTCAACTCTCGGTATTGAGCCGAGCATTGAGAATCCAACAGAGCGCATCCAGCGCGTATCCCAGCGCGTCAAGAAAACCACACTGTTGGATATTTAACTCTCGGCGGTAAACAGAGCGTCGAAAATCCAATTCGCGAAAAAAAATCGCCGCAATAAAAATACGCCCGTGCGAAAACATTAGGTTAAAAAGTAAAATTTTAAACATTTTCAATTAACTGTGTTTTATTATCTTTTTTTTTCTTTTATATTTTCATAATAATTGGTTCTTACCATTAACCTTTTGAAATGGCACGGTATAATTTTGCCTACACACGACTTGTATTTGTCTTAATAAAATAAAGCAATAATAAATGGGTAAATTTGGCTTACATGGCATCCTTAAATTTATTCACTCACACATAATTTAGTCGCCGCCATTACGGGACACAGTTTTGTCTTAGCGGGAGTTCCGTCCGACCTTTTTTATATGTCTATGGATATTCCTAACATTTTTACAAGTAATAGGTACTAATAAGTCAGTGTGTGAGTGCAGGGCTCAAAAACTGTCTGTCATGTCTGTCTGTCCGCGGCTTAGCTCAGAGACTGTTAGTACTAGAAAGCTGTAATTTGGCATGGGTACACATATTAATCACGCCGACAAAATGGTACTCGTAAAATAAAATCAAGAATTTATTTTTATTTTTTGGGTACACATAGTGGGGATGTTTTTTTTTTACTCGTCTTTCCCACAGTGTGGGGTGTCGTTAGAAAGGGCGTTCAAAGATATTGTGGGTGTGTGAAAACCATTTTTCAATTCAGGGATCCGTTTAAGAAATATGAAGCTAACTAAAATTTGCACTTTAAAGTGCAAATTTTTGTTAGTCATGTCCCCCCCCCCTGCAAGCTAAATGGTTGTACATGGATTTGTGAAAATTCACAGCAGTAGTATACATAACGAAGTTAAAAGGAAACCATCACAGCTAAGTAGGCTTTACAGGTTAACAAGTAATAATCGACCAATTTAATTTTACAGTTTGAAAAATATGTTCTCATACCGAACATTCCGTATGGAAGAACATGTTTTTCAACTACAATGTTAAGTTTGTTCTTGGGATAAATTCATCCCAACTACAGAACCCTTCATTATGCGTGGTCCGACAAGCACTTTACCGGTTTTTTTCTTTTATATATTCCTAAGGATAGTCGTTACAAATTCAATATTAAAGCAGTACAATATTTTAAAACTTGATGGGTCCCCCACATAGTGGCGATGTCTGTATACCGATTTCTCCGTAATTACTGGGGCTGCAGTCTCTACCCTAGACGGTGAAAATTTATTGACAACCACGAAAAAAATCACGTCGCGCGCGTCTAGGGACCGAATTCGGTCGTAAAGCGATCGCTATCTATGTCGAGGCTGCAGCCCCTGGGGGCCTAATCCCTAAACGAAATCCGTAGTCGGGCGCTTAGTACTCCGTCTCACGAGACGGAGATCGAACCGCTCGTAACTTCGGCCGAGACTACGAATTTCGCTTAGGGAGTAGATCCCCTGGGCTGATTTACGTGACTCTTATTTCGTTTGGTAGAGGAAGCATGCGCCGTGGTCCCACTGGTCCTACAGGTCCCACATTTTTATAACTGCTTCAGTATGTTTGAGTTAGCTTCAATAATACGTATTTAATCCACATTGTGTATGTTGTTGATGTTATAATTCCTTGTCACTGTTATTTACATAGGTATATGAAGTGATATACGAATTTATGTGTTACATAGGTATATTTAAATTAATTAATTGGTTAATTTTAATTAATGTAAGTATTTTGATTTTTAATTATAAATAAAAACTTTACAAAAAAGACAAAAGACTTCAAAAAAACACTACAATGAGAAAAATAACTTTATTTTCGGAAGTCGGTGGCAAAAAAACGACAAAACAAAACCAAAGGCACCGACGTCTGGAATTAAAGTTGTTTCAAGTTAGCATATCTTACTCCGGGTTTATTAATAAGGGGGTAGTAGGGTACTGAGGCTCGTGTGTGCGCAGGTGACGCAGTTCGGCAAGACGGTGTGTCTGTCGGGCTTCATGGGGCTGGACATCCCGCCGCCCAACGGCCCGCTGTGGATCCTGGGCGACGTGTTCATCGGCAAGTACTACACCGAGTTCGACGTGGCCGGCAAGCGCATCGGACTCGCGCCCGCCGTCTGAGGGATGCGTTCACTAGTAATCAACTAATATTATATTTCAGTAGTGTAGTCCTTTTAGCGAGTTCTTTGCGTCGCAATACATCCAAGCTTTCTTATGTCGAGTTGTCATTCATGCAATATGCTCCACCAAGCTTGAGATCAAATTAACACCATGACAATAACATTTGACAGAATAAGTCATGACAATGCTGTCCTTTAAGTTTTTTTATGTTTGTATCTTAGAAATAAAACGTTGTAAAAATATATCTTTCTTTTATTTCAAATGTCTAATGAAACATTATTTGAACAACTCGCATCTTGGAATTTGAATACAAAAAATATGAAACACTTTCAATCTCCATAATTAATTATAATGATGTTCATTAAAAACTTTTCAAGGCTACACTTGCTCGAGAGTGAAATAAAACATGCGTCGCAAGCGAGGACTCGCCCGACGGACAGCGATAGTCTCTGGTCGAGGCGAGCAACTCGCTCCGAATATATTGAGCCTTCATCTTACTCTATTGTATGGCTACCATAAAGTACAACAAACGTAACTGCTGCTGTAAACTATTAGAACCGGTAAACGTAACATTATGCTAGTTTTAATATTTAATTTACTATGAAATTAGAGAATTATGTACACTCTTAGGCATTGACCAGAGCTAATCGGAGCAGGAGCCAGTTATAAATGTTCACTCGAGCCGTGTTCTATACAGTTACATGGTGTCTACGTAACTAACGAGTAAATGATTTCGTGTAGTCCTATCACTTCGGTGGCAGTGACAAGGATAAGGCAGTTTTACTATCATTGGCAATAGGTACTGTTTTATGGGTGTGTAACGTTTGATATAATAACAAAAGTTCTAATGATCATAAGACCTAATTTCATTTAATATATATTTTTTTAATGTAACGATCAAATGATATAATGATGAATTATTGATATAATTTCATTTTACCTAATTTCATATGGTATAAAGAACAGTGTATATAATGCACATTTGAAATAATATTCAAAATCTATAAGTAACGTTTAATATAATTTGGAAATGTCCTACTTTTATTTTTGCAAAAACTGATTCTACGATATGGCGACAACATAATTATATACCGGCTTGTAGTTAATAGGTTGAATCTGTTCCAAAACCGAATCGGGGCACCCCGACTTTACGTAGTCTTTTGCCTCCTACCCTAGAGTGTATATATAAAAACCGGAGGCGCGGAGGGAGAGCAACCAGCTGTAACAAAGCATGGCACTGAGCGAGCGACCGCGAGCCGGAGCGGCTGAGGCTGCCCAAGGCGACCAGCAAGCCGACGCTGCGGAGGTGAGCATAGGAGGAGGTGCCTATCCTTTGTTACGCAAGGGCGAAGGGGTCGCACTTCATTTCGATGCAGAAGCAACTTTAATGTTTTGAGGTTAGGTTACAATATAATTTGCTTTTGTCAAGAACGATGCGTTACATTAGAGAATTAGTTAATATGAAAGTTAGGTCAAAATAATGAACATTATATAAAAAGAGCATTTATACAGTTTGAAAATTATATGAAATGAACGTTATACTAAATGAAATTAGAGAAAATGAAAATTATATCAAATATAACATTAGATCATATGAAATTAGGTTAAATGTTTTTATAGCATATGAAAATTATATCATATGAAAGTTATGTCAAATGAAATTAGACTATCTGTTATTATACCAAACATTACACACCCCTGTGTTATACAAAAACCTTCTAATCTTATTTTAGACACAGATTTCAAGAATTTTGTCAGATCTATGTATATAAGTATGTTGTCAAAATACGAACACCATGAAGTCGATTATAAATTTTCAATGTGATAGCGTAACATGCATGATACCAAAGCAATGCTGTATTATTTAGTTTCACGTTTATTTACAAATCTGGGAGCGCCCGACACACTCACAAGAAAGGACACGACTATTCCTAGCATACCCGTCGAACTTGACTCTTTATTAGCAGTAAGAGCAGAAGTAAGCTAACCGAACATTACACCCATCGCTTCGCATTTCAATACTATAGCGCGGTGCGGCCCGCCTGCAATGTGCGATAGTTTATCTACTAATTTAACAAAAAGTGATGTAGGAAGATTTTCGCAATTCGGTGCGACCCGCTCAGTTCTGCGCCAGCATATATAGGCCAGCGTTTCTTCATGATACTATACTATCTCCGGCGCGCACACCGTGAGCATGCAGACACCGACCATCTACAGACATTCATTACAGATGGTGGCTCCAAAATAATTAGTATATGCTTCGTGAAAGTGGAATCGAAAGACGACAAAATTGACTGGGCAAATGGAGAATCTTGTCAGGAAATCTCAGCTGGATAAGTAGCTCTCTTATTAAGCAGGCGCCGGACTAAGGATACTGACGAATTAATCAAGTTATAATTAAATCGATATCATGTACCCTTATTCTGACGAAAACGTCGCCAACCTTCCGTTGCCCATCGCCGCCGCCGCGCCAACACAGAGTCCATACTAACATCACCATCATACTTCTAAAACGATGTGTTCTATCGATGGAACGAATAACAACTGAAGGACCGTTTTTCAGGTAATTTTTTATAGTGTGATTGATGGGATCATGGGACCTACCCGTTATAAAACGATTCACTATTGACAACGATGACTATGATATTTTACGGAAATTCATGACCGTTGACGCTGTAATTTTCAGCAGCAGTAAGATATTTTAATTATTTGATTATAATAACGATAGTGCCATTCTCTTGCTTGTAAGTTGGAGTTACACATTATTTTCGTGTAATTTGCTAAATTGACGAGGAATATACAGAATGTCTCAAACGTAGTGGTCCAAAGACAAATGGGGTAAAGCGGAGGTTATCTATTACATATCTATCATTAAAAAAAAAAGAGGCGATATTCTCAACAGTTCAGAAAATTTCGCTAATTTAATCATTTTCAAGAAATTTTCCACTTACACTTTGATTTTTCGACGTTGCGAGTTCAAACCTGGCTGAAAGATGCCTTGATAGTGTAGGTACAGAGTCCCGTACGGTATATCGAATTACCCTTGAACGATATAACAGCAAGTAAAAAACTTAGTATTGCCAACTGAAGCCGAAGGATTAGCACAATGGTTCAATAAGTATTATGTATCTGGAGTATTTACAAAAAAATCTGGCCCAGGGACGAAGTTAATTCTGAGCAAAAATCCACCGTTGTTCCCACCAGCTATGTGGTCAGTGTCTAATCGTACTTATTCTATTCCGAAAACAAAATGCTCTGGAATCATGGCATAACCGGTGGAACACACTTTTAAATCGCAAGAAGTGGAATACTTTCAACACTATTAAGGAGTTTGCTAAAGAACAAAAATATACCGACTGCGAGATCGAGCGCATCACTGCATCTGAGCCAATGCCTAAGCGTCATCGTTTGTCGCAGATTGAATATGAAAAGAGACTAGAAAAGCACTTGTCTCTAAAGAGTGAGATGAGCATAGAAACTTTTTTAGGTGGGCTAGCTCACATCATGTACATCAAAAATCATTAATTTAACATATAACTGGTAGTTTTTCTTTTTTTTCAAAGTTGATTGTTTTCTAACATGTTTCTTATGATTGAGCAGTTTGCAACCTTTATTTTTGTTATTTACCATTGCTATTTTATTTTTTTCGTTACATTTATTTTTATTGAATTACTAAGATAAACGCATGGAAATAGTAGTTAATGCAATTTAATCGATGTCTGTCAAAATTGTATGAGCGAGAAACTAAAGACAATTATTTTGGATCGGCGGTGTAAGAAAAGGTACTTTCGATGGAAATTGTTATCGATAAAGAATTATTTAGTTTAAGTGTGTTCCGGCGAACCATGAGATCGGCAAATCTTGGTATCGGCCAACCATTCATTCTATGTAGCGTTATTCGGCGAAACGTGCTGTCGTTAAATAATGGTATCGACTAATAGTTTTCTCGTATTACCGTTCGTCGGTGAACCATGCTTTCTGTAAACAGATATATCGTTCAAGGGTAATTCGATATACCGTACGGGACTCGTAGGATTATGTTTTTTTTTTTTTTTATAAATGAGTTATCTACCGCAGACATAATCGTCCGCGCCTTTTTTTACTTTTTTGTGTATGGTTTACAGTTTGTATTAACATTTGGTGACATATGTCGTGTTCCGACATCGACAAGATTATGTTCATATGTATTGTCTCTGTGGCTCTGCATGCTTCAGATTTAATTTTTACTTTACTTTCCTAACTTTATACAAAACTTTAGCGAAACTATATAAGAACAAATAAAAAAAAAAAAATGAAGTACCGAGTACGTGCACATAGCTTTAAAGTGTCTTAAATTCTAGAACTCCAATAAACAAGTAAAATATTCAACTTATCTTTTAGTCATTTTAGCTTTTATTAGAATTGAATGAAATAATGTGCATTTGAGCATCAAAGTTCCATCGCCGACGGTTTTTCTTGTAAACAGAGTTAATATTTAAAGTAAATTACACGAAAATTAACATGTGTCGTTTTTATAATCAAATAATTAAAATATCTTACTGCTGCTGACAATTACAAAGTCCAAAATCATGAATTTGCAAAAAAAATTGTACTCATAATAGAATAAAACGTAGACAGATTTCGATTGATTGATTTTTTATAAGACTGAGTACGATTGATAAAAGTGTACGGCAAATGGTATGGGGTGATGACTAATATTAGAGATGTTCGAACAAATAATGTTATTTCAAAAGAGGCATGATTAAAATGATATAGTCGAAAAAATCTGTAATTTCGATGGAGAAGCTATCCGGTAATAATAATATATCCAAATCTTTTTATTTTTAGAGCTTAAAATTGCGATTGATCGAGTATTATGTAATTAGGGTACAGTACCCTAATTACGTAATACACGATCAATCGGAATCTGAATGGTTTTGAAAAAAATTGCTAATCCATTGCTTCATATGTTCGAAAAAAGATCTGCTCAACAACGTAAATAACGCAATGAATGTTTCTGAACTGTCAAAATTAAACTAATTTTTCGTAATCGATTACGAAAATGTATTGCGTAATTAGATAGCTGATCTACATTACAGTTAGAATAACATTTTCCTCGATTTTACTTTGTAAATCATAATTTTAGTTTTTTTTTTAGTTTTTGGAAGGGATTAATACCGCCCTTTTCACGCGGTCCGCACAATGTATGGCGCCAGTACGAAGTTGCACAGCCGTGACGTACCTCAGTGATAATGCCGTCTTTGTCTGGCAGTTATTTTAAAACGTTTGTAACTTGGCAATTTTTTAAGCTTTTACACTTATTATAATATAGTTTACAGTATATGCAAACAATATTTTAGAGCATAAAACTTGAAAAACACGTCATCATCCTTAATGAAGAGACAACTGTCTTTTGTTTAGTTTTGAGATGAATAATTAATTTAATTTCAGACCGCGAGCGAGCTGTGAGCAGTGAACTTGTCGGATCACTCCCATTTCATTGTGTGGATAGTAATTACATTATGTTAATACTTGCGATGATGTTTCACATAAATTATCTATCTTAATAATAACGCATTTATGGATCGACGGAGATCAGATCAAAACAAACAATATCATATTAATTTCTTAATTAAATACTATTTATTTAAATAAAAGTTTTAAGTAAAATAGATCGTCCATACATAAATTATAATTACAATATTCTGATAGAACACCAGAGCGCGCGGCGGCGGCGCGGGCCTCCTCTATGCTACACTATGTATACAACTATTACTAGCGTCACTACACGAGTCCCAGTTTATGTTTTTTCCTGAACTTTTTCACGTAAGCCTCCACCAGCGCCTGGATCTTGGCCGGGTTGATCTCGCCCGTCTTGTTGTGACAGATCTGGAACCATGCACTTTGTTTAGCATACTCATTACTTGCTGTAATTACATCATATGGTCGGCACGTCGCCGTCAACCGACAAGCCGAAATCTACGCATTCTTATAATAACTGAGTCATATTAAGGCGAAAGCGTCAAGATAGCGCGCGAAATTCAAATTTTCTTACGTTTTTTGCAAATTTGCAGGTAAGTTTTAGGTTGTATATTGATCAAAAGATAATTCGCGACCGTATAAAATATCTATTTACAGAATTATAATCATAAGAATCATCAATATTACTTTCTACCTTGAAATATGACTATTCCATGAAATCGTGACCTTTGAGGTCAATTCTATCTTAGAGAGTTGTATTGATGATATCATACATTGACCTGCAATTTGCAAAAAACGTAACAAAATTTTAATTTCGCGGGCCACCTTGCGCATGCCTTCAGCAACATTTTTTTGTTGGATTGACTTATTGTTGGTATGAGAAATCCTAAGAGAGAGGAAGACAAGTGGCGTCGCAACAACATAGACGCGACTGATTAGCATGGTGACTCGGTGAGGTACCTTGGGCACGGCGCGGCGCAGGATGTCCTTGTATTCGTCCTTGGTGACGTGCTTCTTGTTGTAATGCGGCTTCAGCACCAGCTTCACCTCCTCCACCACGCGCTCCTGGCGGTTCAGCTTCTTTAGGAACTGCAACACGTCGCCGGCTGTAGTCTCGAGATGACGGTCACAAACAGAACGAAACAAAAACGAGGACTATGAAGCGAAGCATGCAAACGCGGGGAATTCTAGGTACTAAGTAAAAAATTCGATCACACACATAAACAGCGTGATTGCTCACTTTGCTCTTCACTTGCATCTCGACGGCGGAGCTGGGCAGGTCGTCCAGGATCTTCAGGTTGTCGTCGTCGATCTTGACGCCCACCTGCGTTTTACCTGCCGACGGAAACACAGCGTCACAACGAGAGCCTCGCGTCGCTCGGCGGGCCCGGGGCCGCACGTACCTCTCTTGCGGCCGAGCTTGGGCAGCTTGCCGCGCGCGCGCCGGCGCGGCCGCTCCAGCAGCGCGTCGAAGGCGCCGCGCGCGCCGGGCGGCTCGAACAGGTCGCCGAAGTCGCTGGAGCCCGGCGAGTACGGCGAGTCGTCGTCCGACTCGTCGCGCCGCCGCGCCGCCACGGCCGCCGTGCTGGGCCCCAGCGCCGCCGGCCGCTGGATCTTGGCGGCCTGCATGGGCTTGATGGGGTCCGACTTGATCGGGGACGGCTTGGCCAGGAACAGCTTGGGCGGCTGCGAGCGCGTGGGCGACGGCAGCACGATGCGCACGGGCGGCGCGGGCGCGGGCGCGGGGCCCGGCGGGGCCGCGGCCGGCGCCGGGGCCGGCGGGGCGGGGCCCGGCGCGGGCGAGCCGGCCTCGGGCGCCGCCGCGGCCGCGTCGCCCGGCGGGGGCTCCGGAGACACGTCGCGGGTGGACTGAAGCAGTGCCATTACCTGTGGACGCCATTTTACGAAACAATATTAAAATACAATACATCATTTGAGGAGTAACTAATCAAAAACCGTTATCTCCATTTTGCATAGTGCAAGTACCTAATAGAAACAAAAAAAAATGTTTTATGACAGTAAAATTACCTATAGTTAGGGTAATGAAATGTTTTCGAAAATAACGATTGTTTTTAAGGAAATATTAGGCAAAGAAATATAAGATATGTTCAAGCCGTTTTGGATTTATGGGGTTTAGATCAAGTCAGTCGAGTAACTTCTCGCCGGTTTTCTCGTTTTTTCTTGTTCCTTGAACCATCATTTATGTCTTCTACTGTTGTTTCCTCAACGCCAAGCTGATCTAGAGCTAAAATTGATGGTGATTCTTCCATTTTTCGCGATTTTATTCGAAAACGAAATCATCAATAATCATCATCCATAATCCAGTCAATGCAAAACTTTCGTGTTTCTCTCTGGTTTACCACCAAAACATTGACGTTGTTGACATTTGTCACGATTTGTCAGTTTTGACTGTGACAGATCTTTAGACAGAACTTCAGGTGCGTTCACAAACATACTATTGTACAAAGTATATCAAAACAATCGAGAAAAATCAATTTGATTCGAATATTCACGGGCGTGTAATTTCTTAAGGATTTAATGGTTTTTGTTTCAGTATTTGTAGTATTTTGATCAAACCATCGACTTTTAAAATTTTTTTTCAGTAGGAGTTACTGGTTTTTGAAGCGGTTTGTTGGTATTGGGTGTGTATAACAAATTTGAGAAGAAAAAAAAAGAAAACGTCCTGTTGTTCGTCCTTGTTCCGTCACTCCTCATTTACGATCTGAAATGTTTGCGGTTTAGTATGCTTTTATTACTTTTAATACAGTAGATAGAAAGGTTACGAATCTTATTATGTATACGTAGCGTACCTTTGTTATAATACAGTCTAAACTACTGAACGATTTCAACAAATAAGATGTTATTGGATTGGTCTTGATACAGTCTTTGCTAGTATCCTTCCTCAACGAAAAAGTTGTAAATAAAAGTAAAAACCCGAAACCCGACTGGATACAGTGATTGCGACCGAAGGTTTTCAAAGGAATTAATTATCTAGTTTTTATGCTTCTCAGTACGTTTTTTTGCGTTGCCGGGTTTAAGTCGTCATTTTCAAAAAATTTCAAGCTATAAAAACAATGGGGGTTCGAAATTGTCTATGGTTTAGTGATGCGGTAGTATTAATGTTAAGTTCAGGTGTTTTCGATGTTTCAATTATAATTATTAAGTTTCGATTTTTGAGATGGGCAGTAAGGGCAGGTACCTTAACCATTGTAGGTATAGGAAAACGGTCTTAGGAGATTGACCTGACTACAGTTTTTTCAAAATCTGTGAATGGCGATCAAATTTTCTCAAAAGAATTAAGACAGTCTCCTAAGACTGTTTTTCTGTAAGAACGGTTAAGTTACCTAGCATTGCCTGTATAATTTTCGCGTTATACATAAAGAGTAGATAAATTATTTAAATTTCATATTCATATTTACGCACATATTGCGTTATATTATCGTGCAAGTTTGATGTTATTGTTTTGGTTCCTAGTTCTCAGGTATACATTTCTTTTTTAAGTTCATGTGCCATCGCAAAATAAAGTACCTTCTCTATGGGTGAGAGCGGACGTCGATCGAGAACCTCGTCGGCGGACATGTTGGTCTTCTGCGCCGCCTCCAGCGTCATGCAGGTGCGCGGCGGGCTGGCGGCGCGCGCCGAGCCCGGCGACGCCGACGCCGAGCGCGTGGGCTCGTACGGGTCGTACGCGTCCGGCGAGTCCGGCGGCTCCGGCGGCGTCAGCGGCCCGCGCGCGTCCTCCGCGCCGCCCGCGTCCGGCGCCGGCTCCGCGCCGCGGCCCGCGCGGCCCGGCGACGGCGGCGTCTTGGGGCCCACCGCGTGCGCCGGCTCGGGCGCGGCGGCCGGCCCGGCCGGCGCAGGCCGCTCCGGCTCCTTCTCGCCGGGCTCGCTGTCGCTCAGCACGATGACGTTGCGCGGCGACGGCGTCAGCTCGCGGAAGGGCGAGCGTTCCAGGTCGATGATGGCGACGGGGCGCGGCGCGGCGTCGTCGGGCCCGGGCGCCGCGGCCCGGCGCCGCCGCCGCCTGCGCTCGCGGCGCCGCTCCCGCCGCTCGTCGCCCTCCGCGCGCTCCTGCTCCTTGAAGCTGACGCTGACGAGGATGTTGTCTCCGGACGTGAACACCTCCTTGGAGGGCCCGGTCGCGTCGCGCAGGCGGCGGAGCCGGCCGGCGTCGCGGCGCCGTCGCTCGCGCCGCTCCTCGGGCGCGGGCGGCGGCGAGGGCTCGGGCGGCGGCGTGCGCGGCGACAGCAGGCGCGAGTCCGCGGAGCCCGGGCCGGCGCCCGGCGCGCCCGGCGACGGCGCCGGCGACGGCTCCGGCGAGCGGCTGGCGCTGCGGCGGCGCACGCGGCGGCGGCGCGGGCTGCGCCTGCGCGGTGAGCGACGTCGTGAGGTCGAGCGCTCGGAACGGACTCGCTTCTTTCTTTTCGTCGGTTTTGGTCGCGGACTCTTGGAGCCGGAGACGGAGCGGCGTCGTTTGCGCGTTCTCTCGACCGAGCGACGCCTGCGGGGCTCTACCCGTTTCTCCCGTTCGGTGGAGCGCCGGCGGCGGCGAGCGGGGCGCGCTGGGGAGGCGGCGCGGGGCGACGCCGAGCGCGGGGAGGGCGTGGGGCGGGCTCGGCGCGGGGAGGGCGTAGGGCGGGCGCGGCGCGGTGAAGGCGTGGGGCGGGGGCGGCGCGGGGAGGAAGACGCGCGGCGAGCCCGGGGCGGGGAGGCGCGCAGCCGAGAGGCGGAGCGTCGGGGGCGGGAAGCAGACCGGCGGGGGCGAGAGGTGGAGCGTCGGGGGCGAGAGAGAGAGCGGCGGCGCCCGGGCGCGTCCGCGTCGCGGCGCGGCGTGAGGCGCGCGGGCGGCGGGGAGCGGCTGAGGCTGGGCGAGGCGCGCGGCGACACGTCTCGTCCGAAGGCGTCCTTAGGGCGACGCCGCTTCTCGCCCACGAGCGTGCGCACGTCGTAGCGCTCCAGGTCCTTGCGACGCTCCTTGCGGCGCAGCTTGCGCTCACGCGACGCGTCGCTGGAGTCACGCCGCTCGCGCTTTTTGTCCTTGTCGCGGTAGTTGCGTTCCTTGCCGCTCTTGCTGAGCTTCTTGAAGGCGACGTCGGCCTTCTTGCCCTTGCCCTTGCTCTTGTCCTTGCCTTCCTTCTTGGAATCCTTCTTCTTCTTCTTCTTGGAGTCGTCGGCGCGCGACTCCTTTTTCTTGTCCACGATCTCACCCTCCTCGTCGTCGGGCGGCGGGGGCGCAGGAGAAGCGCGCGACGCCTCGGAGGGCGCGCGTTCGTTGTCCGAGAACATCTCATTACCTTCATCTTCGGATATCATCTCGGTGTCGAGGCCCTCGATGCCTTTTTCTTTCTCGGTCTCCAGGGACGTGTCCTTGGATTTGTTCTCGTCGAGACAAGGCGTGTAACTTCTTTCATCTTCGGTCTCGCTGATGGATTCAGTCATTTTCTCTAACAAGTCATCATTTCTGTCTACCGAGCCCTTCCTAGGCGAGTGGCCGAGCCCGGGCAGCTCGTCGTCGTCCGAGCTGCTGGAGGCGCGGCGCGGCGGCGGCGTGGCGGCGCGCTCCACACTGTCCATGGTCTCGTCGTCGTCATCGTCATCTAACTTGTCTTCAGACACCGACGTTGCTTTTTCTGAGGGAGTGGTCGGTTCTTCCTCAATATCAGGTGTGGTAGCATCTTTCTCTATTTCAGTTGTTCTTTTTGTGACTTCATTCTTTATTTTGTCTGGCTCCTCAAGGTTAGCATTAGCCGGCTCGATGGAGAGGGTCTCCGGGTCCGGGAGTTCGGGAACCTCTTCTTCCTTAGCGGGCGAGTCTGGGCGTGTCGCCTGCGCGTCGCGTTCCTGAGCAGGAGTCTTGTCGCGCGGCAGGTCACCGAGCTCCGCAGAAGGCGCACTCTCACTTTCCTCATTTATCTCGTCCTCTTCGTCCTCCATTTCTTCGTCGTACAGACTAACTTGTCGTTTAATCAACGAGGGCGTGTTGAGTTTAATCTTGATGGGATTACGCGGATTAGTCGTGATGGGACATCTCTTCGAGACTTTCTCTTTCAACTCTTCTTCAGTTTTGTTCCTGATAGTGTGGTCGGGTGCGGCGCGCGGCGGCGGGGCGGGCGGGTCGGCCGGGGCAGGCGGGTCGGCCGGGGCGGGCGGGTCGGCCGGGGCCGGCGGGTCGGCCGGCTCGTCGTCCTCCTGCACCAGGTCCTCCAGGCTGTCGTGCGGTGCCAGCGGCGCGAGGGGCGCGGCGGGCGGCGCCTCGGCCGAGCTGTTGGCGATGTGCACGCTGGTGGCGGAGTAGATGGAGAAGTTGGGGCAGTCGCCCTCGGAGTCGTCGTCACTGGCGCCGCCGGGCGCGCCGGGCGCGAGCAGCGCGCGGTGCTCGTGCAGCACGGCGCGCACGCAGCTGTCCAGCACGTTGGGCGGCACGGCCATGGCGTCCGCGTCCAGCCCCGCCAGCACGTCGTGCAGGCCGGGCGGGCCGGGCGGGGCCGAGGGCGGCGCAGCCGGGGCCGAGGGCGGCGCTGGCGGGGCCGAGGGCGGCGCGGGCGGGGCCGAGGGCGGCGCGGGCGGGGCCGAGGGCGGCGGGGGCGAGGGAGGCGCGTGCGGCGCGTCCGCGGTGGCCGGCTCGTCGTCGACGTCGCCGCTGTCGTCGTCGTCATTGGTCGGCTCGGTAGGATCGTATTTCTCAGTATCTATGACTAAACTAGAATCACTCTTCTCGTCCTCCGACTTGTCAAGTTCAGGCGTTTTTTCGAATTTGAACATAGGCGGCTCCGGCAGCGGGCGGTACGGTTGAGGCTTCGGTGCCTGCTGTGCTTGTGTTGCGACCGCAGGCTCAGGGTTACTGTTCAATGAGTTTTGTCGCCGGATTGGACCCATCCTCATGTCAAGGGGGTTTTCGAAACCCCCAAAGGAGTGCCTGTGCTGCGCGGGCGGCGGCACGTAGGGCGGCCAGGCCGGCGCCGGCCCGTAGCGGCCCGGCTCGGCGCGCGGCGGCGGCTGGTTGTTCTGGCCTCGGTTCTGCTCAGGAACTTGTCTCCTGTTGCGCTCAAAAGGAAGGTCATCTCCCTGCGGATACTGGTGCGGTCTCCTAGAGTAGTTGTTATAAGTGTCCATGTCGTCGCGGCGCGCGTTGTTGTTCTGGTTGAACGCGTTCCCCTGCCGGTTCTGGTAGCCGCCACTATTGTAGTTGCCGTCGTAGCCGCCGCCCCTGTTGTTCAGGTTGCTGGAGCCCTGCTCGCGGTGGTAGTTCCCGGTGTAGCCGCCGCCCCAGCCGCGCCCGCCGCGCGACTGTCCGGGGTACGACGGTACTTTCTTGGCAGCGTCATCTCCCTGCGAGAGATCAATCTTGTCCTGTTTTTTCGGCTCGTCGGATTGTGTCTTCGGCAGCTTAGACTTTTCGCGAGTTTCTAATTTTATATTCACACTGCCGTCTACAGCAATAGACACTACAGATTTTTTAGAATGTAGCAAAGTTTGACTTTCCAAGATAGACGAGAGAACGTCCGGCGCCGACGACGCGTGCGTAGGAGACGGAATAGAGATCATCTTTCTTCTCGCCTGGGAAGAAGCCATCACATACGTTACTATTAGACAAAATAGTAAATACTATCAAATAATATAATAAACATGGTGCAGCCGCAATAACCTGTCTGTAAGCGCTGAGAATGCTGGAGGTGGGGCGCGCGGCCACGGCCGTGCTGGCGCGCTCGGACACGCCGTGCTCGTCGTCGTCGGGGAAGTAGTCCAGCTGGTGCGCGTCGCCGAACAGGCTGAGCGCCGGGATGCCGGCGCGCGTGCGGCGCGCGGCCAGGCCGGGCACGTCGCGCGCGCCGGGCGCGCCGGGCACGCCGCGCGCGCCGGGCACGCCGCGCGCGCCCGCCGCCGCCAGGGCCGCGCGCACGCTGGCCAGCACGTGCGAGCGCCGCGCCGCCGTGCGCGGCTGCCGCCTCTTCGTCTGCGCACAGACGACCATGTTAGCTTTCAAAGTTAACGCACTGTCGAGCTACAATTCTGAACGACATGCACTTACCCTCCTTTTCTTTAGTTTCCTTTTAACTCGTTTTGTGACTGGGAATTTACCATTTTCTTGGACTTCATACTCGATAATGACAGTTTTAGTTCTTCTCCTCTTTGGCCTTCTACGGTTCGTATGTGCAGTAGTCTTACGCCTGGTCGTAGTTATTCTTGAGCTACTGCCCTGTGCCGAGTGTGATCCTCTTGATGTTGTTGGTATATCATCAGAATTCAAGTGGCTTCCTCTGCTACCGGAGGATGTGGATGGTTCATCTGCACTGTGAGTCCTTGATGATCTAACATTCCTACTCTCTCTGATTAATGCACTTCTAGATGAAATTGGTATGTCCATATCTGTGATGCCAGAAAATAAGAAATCCACATCCGATAGCAGATTGTCACAATTGGGACAGAGCCACTGATCAATAGGGACCTGCAATATAACGAAACTGAAGCTGAAGCTTATGGAGAAATAACAATATTATGTATCTATACTCAGTTGTAATGTGTGTCAAAAAACTTAAATTATTGTGTAAATTACCTCCGACAGTGGTGGGGTGAGGCACTGCATATGAAATCCAAGGTCACATCCATCACACAGAAGCATGGTTTCTTCATTGTCTGTACGGCCACACACCTATAATGCAATGTTTGATGTGATTAAAGGAGAAGTCCCATCTCCCATAGAAAATTACCCCTCATCTGACAGCAAAGAGAAGTATCTCAAAAAATCTCTAAAAAATTACATACATATTGCATACTTCTGGTTTTAATCCATATTGGCTAACACGAAAAAAATGCTCTGAATATTCGTTCAGGTGTAGTATATAATGTTGTACTCATAATTATGATTATGTCTTACCTGTATTTATTTCTCTGTGTGTACATAAATAATAAAATAAATAAATAAATAATTTAGTAAGATCTTAGTCAGATTTTAGTTTTAGAACAACTAGAAATGCAATAAAAAATTACATAATTCCAGTTATCATCCTTAGTGGTTAACTTACGAAAAAACTGCTTGGTGTCCTTGACCTAGAACTCTAGAAATATTTTGTAGAAAATAAATAAATAGTTATGGGCAGTAACCATATGAACTCTCATCATTATGGTAGATACAACATTCAAATAAAACAAGCTTGTTTTACTTTTAAAAATGTCATTAAGAAACCTGCTGTTCTAAAACTAAACTGCAGTTTTCTAAATTATACACTACCCTTGAATTAATATTCAGAGCATTTTTTCATATGTTAGCCAGTGAGGATTAAAACCGGAAATGTTTTTATTGCATTTCTAGTCATTCTAAAACTAAAATTTCCAGATTTTTCTAAATTATAAACTACCCCTACATTAATATTCAGAACATGTTTTTCTTATGTTAGCCAGCAAGGATTAAAACCAGAAATATTATTCTTTTTTACAAATTTTTCGATACTTCTCTTTGCTGGCAGACATGGGGAATTTTTAAGCCTACTCCTTTATTAGCCATTTCAGATCAGTTTATATCACAGGACACAGACTGATTTTATAATAATAATAAGCGTAATTGATTAAACATGCTAATCTTTTTGTGACTTGTAAGTAACAACAATAATTAATTGTCAATGTTAACACCTTGAACCAGTTACCCGATTGCAGTTCTCACAATGCTGTTGCATCGTCATAATATTTACCTCACAGACAGTTGGGTCCTCAATCACAAGCAGCTCTACTGAAGGCCGGCGCTCCACTACCTTTACAGGCTCAGTACGTAGCACACGACCACCCGCAAATGCTCTCACTACTATAAAATCAAATGTCATTCTGTCTACTGGACAGGTATTGACATTTTTTGACCATTCTGTGATACAATCCAAACAGAAAATATGTTCACAGCTCTGTGGTGTCCCCACTTCTTGATCAGTGAAACGCAAAAGGCAAATGGAGCACTTGTCTGAGTTGCCTTCTGAGCTGTCTGATGCAAAACCAGACGTGGATTTGGCGGCCGAGGCGGCGGTCTTAGGTGCGTCCGAGTGGTCGGTGGCCCAGCCTGACGTGTCGCTGTCGCCCTCGGAGTCGCGAAGCTTGGGCAGCACGCGCTTGCGGCGAGCTCCCGCGCACACCACTGAGCTGCCGCTGCTGTCGCTGCCGTCATCACTCAGCACCTGAAATACACTCATTGTAATAATCCATCGACTCCGGCACTATTACAACGTGTTGAAGCTTGCTCAGTCACCCTCAATCTCTTTCTGCGTGACCCCGCTGCTGTGACGCTTTCGTCGCTGTCCGAGCTCGAGTCCGACGAGAGCACCATCACTTTCTTGATCTTGCGCTTGGGCCGCGGAGGCGAATCCTCGCTGCCATCCTCACTCATTCTCACAAGTAAACAGTGTATATGGGAATTTAGTGGGCACGACACGAAGCCAGTTGCAAAGGTGTAAATGACCTCCGCCTAGTAATATTCGACTCAACTAATGTAAGATATGAGAAATTCATTCGGTCTGCTAATTAATACCATGAATCAAGATTGTTTCCACACAAGTTATTGCGTACGCGTTGTCCTAAAATAATTCCACTATTTTGACAGCAAGCCGCTATCAATGGTCAAGCGGCCATTTTCCTTTCAATTCCTTTTTTTTATTTTTTATAGTGATGTGACTAACCATAAACTATCATAAAAATAAGTTATGTTTGTGGTTATGTTGTTTCAAATCAAAAAAACATAAATCTAAAGTATAAAAAAATAGATATACGCGTCGACTTGAAAACTAAAAAAATAAAACTATTTTGTTGATCATTCACAATATACAAAAGCTTATGTATCTCATCACAAGTTAAAAATGAACGATAACCTTGAAACGGCAGGTAGGAAGTGAACGACGCGCGAATCTCTGTTACTCCACTACAGTAATAGTGGTGTTCTGTGTATCATAGATTAATATACTGTGTATACCAATACCACCACAGAGCATGCACATCACTATTAGCTCATCAAAGAGACGGCCAGACGGCGACGAGCCGACGAATGTGATTTTCGCTTTGTGGTTGTGCATTTTCGTTTATTTTCGTAGTTTTTAACAAAAATATATTAAGAAATGACCGCTGAAAACGAACGCGAAATATATCATAAATTAGAAGCTATGAAAGAGATCAGGTATGTTGATTTATTATTGATAAATTATTCAAAATGCTCTTCCAAATCGCACCTGTGGACTCGATCAATAAACACTTGACATCGTATGAAATGTTTATTATTTTACAATTCATGAGGAATCTAAACTAAAAGGTAAGTAACTAAATCTAAAATCTGAATGCAGTACTTTGAATGGATTCATCAAATAATTTATAGAGCCTAAAAGACGACCCTTTGCCCGATTATTTCGTTTTAGTTTTGCATGCTTACAATTTAATTTTAGGAATGAAACTAAAGATCAGATAGATTTTTGTTTAGGCATAAGTACTACACCTTACAACTATTTGATTTTAGGTGCAGGGGCGTAGTTTGTTTTTACTATAAGAATTAAAATAAATAACCTTCCTGTGGCTGAATTTATATTTTTAGGAATGGCTCAGTACCTTCTTTTTCTACCTTCAATCTCATTCTTATATTCAAGCCAAAAAATGTATTGTGTATTTTTGTCACCTCTGATAGCTATATGTATTAAATATTTCCAGAAATAAAACAATAACTCTGGAGCGTATGAAACGCAGTATTCTGAATGAGGTGCGTAGCGGGGACCAGGAAGGACGCTGCCTGGCGCAGTACAAGCGTGAGATGGAGCTGCTGCAGCAGGAGAAGATGAGCCATGTGGAGGAGCTGCGCCAGATTCATGCTGATATCAATGCTGTATGATATTATATTATTTCATGATGGAATATTCACATCTTTTTGTCAAGAATGGACAATTTTCGGATATAACTTACAAACAGACAGTTCTCTATAAATGAAGATATTAATTAAGTACATTTTTAGGATGTCCTAACATTTATTGATATTAAGATTAGCACATAGTTAAATATTGCACCCTATCAAGCTAAAATGCCCTGACATCAATTAACTTTTTTTTTTTGTTACTTGCCTTTGCTGTCCCACTCTTGGGCAAAGGCCTCCCTCCGTTCCTTCCATCTTTCGCTAGCCCACGCGTCCTCTTTCGAGTTTTGAACCGATCCAGCTCTTTCTGCCATCTCCTACCTGGCCAACTGTGACCCCGCCTCACTATCTCAGGGCACCAAATGTGAACTATTTGGCCAGCAGTTTGTGCCCGGCATGCGGTAGACATGTCCTGCCCAGTCCAATTAACAATAGTTTATCTAAAACATATTGGAATGCTTGAAAGTACAGCCAATCATAAACAATAGCAGTATCCTGTGAGAGCTATTAATACCCCAAGTATGATAGTGCGGGAGTTTGTTTACTTAGGCGCGCGCTATTGTTGGCCGACAATTGTAACATTTTAAACTGTTTGTTTTCTCTGTCAGTCTGTGACGGCCAGCTATGAATACTTGAATTCAGTTCTACATGCTCCAAATTCCAAGTAATTTCTGCCTCCCAGTGATCACGCTTGACTTTATACAGCTTACACCTTGCTGCAGACTATAGACGTAAATTTTGTTGATAGATACATAAATACATTATATAATACATACATACATAAACTCACGCATTTTTCCCATGGGGGTAAGCAGAAACTACATATTAAATAAAAAATAGGTATTCTTATTATTAAAATAAGATAGATTTTGAATTTTAAGAAATTAAATAATGAGAATATCCTATTTATCGAAGTTATGTGAATTAATTTGTTATTTCAAAGTATGCTGTGAATAGCATAGCGCCAGAGTAGCCCGCGAAATTTAAATAATCAATACATCATTATCATTTTCTTGCCCTCATCCCAATTTATTTGGGGTCGTCACAACATGTCTTTTCTTCCATACTTCTCTATCATCATCAATACAACTCTCCAAGTCTAATTACCCTATTGAATGACTATTTCATGAAATCATGACATTTGAGGCAAAGTTCAACTTCAAAAGTCACTTATTCAAACTAAGCTGAAAATCAGCACTTTTCGAACGTCAAAATTACATAAGACAGCCCCAAAAACGCCCGCCCTTCACCACTTCCTAGTGCTTTAGCTGGGAAGAAGAAGTGGCGCAACAAACTCCCCAGCAGCACAGCTGTCTGAATAGTTAGAAAAACTTGATTCTATACAATAGTACTAATGCAAAATAATTTACTATATGCAACACAAAACGTTAAATTAAATTATTTTCTATATGTTACCTAGTACACGCCAATATACCAACAAAAAAAAGTAAAAAGAACTTAATACCCGAATGAAAGCCTCCAGGCATAAAGGGCGTGACCGCTTACATATATAGCTATTAAAACTGTAACTCGGAAATCACAAATGATAAACTAGCGAACTAGCTAACCATCGAAGTAAAAATAAATGAACAGTTAATTACTAATAACAACAACAAAAACCATGGTCAGCAAGACGACCAGTCACCACAAGCAGCACCCGTTCACGAGCATAACGCAAAGATCAGCCATTACCCCCCTTGCCATATTTGAGGGAAGGAGGCAACCCGACCCCCGACGCTACCGCAAGCAGTGACATCTAAGGGAGCATGACGAACTTGCTGCCGGTTGCTCAGGCCAATTCTAACTTGGAGAGTTGTATTGATGATTCTATCGATTATAAACCGTAAACACATTTGTTATGGTTGAATTTCGCGGGCTCATACATTGTTATTATCATTCTTGAGAAAGACAGTCTTGCAATGCGAGGTCTAAAATTATCTTTCTCACCAAGCATGTTACTGTAAATATTGTTAATTAGCGGATGTATAGTATATGCTTAACAAATAATATTTTGGGTGTCATCAGATGGAGACTGTGATCAAGCAGACGGAAGAGAGCATGACGCGCAAGCTGTCGGCGGCGTCGCGGCTGCACGAGGACTACCGGCCGCTGAAGGCGGAGGTGGACCTGCTGCGGCGCCAGTGCCTCGGCCTGGAGCGCCTGCCCGACCTGCACGAGGAGGAGGGCAGCCCCATCACGCCCGAGTACGTGCCCGAGTGTGTGCTCCCTCGCCGAGCGCGGCCCGAGTGTCTGCCAGTCACGTAGTTGTGCACAGAGCAATATACTTATCGGTTGTAAAAATACCTTTAAGGACGCGTTTACAAATTTGATAGGTATATAATCGAACTACTACATTGACAAAGGTCACACACACAAGTGTACGCACGGTTAATTGCGGGAATAGTAGTCAAGTGAACTAATTTTGGTACTTTGAATTTTTTTTTTCTCTATATTCTTTATAATACATAGGCATCTACAAAAAATATTTCGTATTGTAGTTTGTATTTTTACTAAATAATACTTAGATACAAATGCTTACTTCAGTGACTGCTAGGAGGCACTGGAAGCCCTCTTCTAGTAGAAAGATGTGGGCTGTGGATTTTGGGCTAGTTTTACTAGTTATGATGAGACTTTACCTCCGGACTTGATGGAGTGACCTGAAGGTGTAATTCGGTGACTGCTACTGGTACTCCTCGACTAGTAGAATTAGATGTGCCGAGTTTGGGCTTGTTTTGTAAGTTATGACGAGACCTTACCTCCGGACTAGATGGAATGACCTGAAGGTGTACTTCAGTGACTGCTACTTGTACTCCTCGACTATTAGAATTAGATGTGCCGAGTTTGGGCTTGTTTTGTAAGTTATGACGAGACCTTACCACCAGACTTGATGGAGTGACCTGAAGGTGTACTTTGGTGACTGCTACTGGTACTCCTCGACGAGTACAACTAGGTCTGCCGAGTGTGGGCTGGTTTTGTTAGTTATGATGAGACCTCACCACCGGACTTGATGGAGTGACCTGAAGGTGTACTTTGGTGACTGCTACTGGTACTCCTCGACGAGTACAACTAGGTCTGCCGAGTGTGGGCTGGTTTTGTTAGTTATGATGAGACCTCACCACCGGACTTGATGGAGTGACCTGAAGGTGTACTTTGGTGACTGCTACTGGTACTCCTCGACGAGTACAACTAGGTCTGCCGAGTTTGGGCTCGTTTTGTTTGTTATGATGAGACCTCACCACCGAACTTGATGGAGTGACCTGAAGGTGTACTTTGGTGACTGCTACTGGTACTCCTCGACGAGTACAACTAGGTCTGCCGAGTTTGGGCTCGTTTTGTTAGTTATGATGAGACCTCACCACCGGACTTGATGGAGTGACCTGAAGGTGTACTTTGGTGACTGCTACTGGTACTCCTCGACGAGTACAACTAGGTCTGCCGAGTTTGGGTTCGTTTTGTAAGGTATGACGAGACCGTACCTCCGGACTTGATGGAGTGACCTGAAGGTGTACTTCAGACACTGCTACTGGTAATCCTCGACGAGTAGAACTAGATCTGCCGAGTTTGGGCTCGTTTTGTTAGTTATGATGAGACCTTACCTCCGGACTTGATGGAGTGACCTGAAGGTGTACTTTGGTGACTGCTACTGGTACTCCTCGACGAGTAGAACTAGATCTGCCGAGTTTGGGCTCGTTTTGTTAGTTATGATGAGACCTTACCTCCGGACTTGATGGAGTGACCTGAAGGTGTACTTTGGTGACTGCTACTGGTACTCCTCGACGAGTACAACTAGGTCTGCCGAGTTTGGGTTCGTTTTGTAAGGTATGACGAGACCGTACCTCCGGACTTGATGGAGTGACCTGAAGGTGTACTTCAGACACTGCTACTGGTAATCCTCGACGAGTAGAACTAAGTGTGCCGAGTTTGGGCTCGTTTTGTTAGTTATAATGAGACCTCACCACCAAACTCAATGGAGTAACCTGAAGGTATACTTTGGTGACTGCTACTGGTACTCCTCGACGAGTAGAACTAGGTCTGCCGAGTTTGGGCTCGTTTTGTTAGTTATGATGAGACCTCACCACCGAACTCAATGGAGTGACCACCTAGGTCTACTCGTCAAGGAGAACCAGTAGCAGTCACCGAAGTACACCTTCAGGTCACTCCTTCAAGTCCGGAGGTAAGGTCTCGTCATAACTTACAAAACAAGCCCAAACTCGGCAGACCTAGTTGTACTCGTCGAGGAGTACCAGTAGCAGTCACCAAAGTACACCTTCAGGTCACTCCTTCAAGTCCGGAGGTAAGGTCTCGTCATAACTTACAAAACAAGCCCAAACTCGGCAGACCTAGTTGTACTCGTCGAGGAGTACCAGTAGCAGTCACCAAAGTACACCTTCAGGTCACTCCATCAAGTCCGGTGGTAAGGTCTCATCATAACTAACAAAACGAGCCCAAACTCGGCAGATTTAATTCTACTAGTCGAGGAGTACCAGTAGCAGTCACCAAAGTACACCTTCAGGTCACTCCATCTAGTCCGGAGGTAAGGTCTCGTCATAACTTACAAAACGAGCCCAAACTCGGCACATCTAATTCTAATAGTCGAGGAGTACCAGTAGCAGTCACTGAAGTACACCTTCAGCTCACTCCATCAAGTCCGGAGGTAAGGTCTCATCATAACTAACAAAACGAGCCCAAACTCGGCAGACCTAGTTCTACTCGTCGTAGAGTACCAGTATCAGTCACCAAAGTACACCTTCAGGTCATTCCATCTAGTCCGGAGGTAAGGTCTCGTCATAACTAACAAAACGAGCCCAAACTCGGCAGACCTAGTTGTACTCGTCGAGGAGTACCAGTAGCAGTCACCAAAGTACACCTTCAGGTCACTCCATCTAGTCCGGAGGTAAGGTCTCGTCATAACTTACAAAACAAGCCCAAACTCGGCACATCTAATTCTAATAGTCGAGGAGTACCAGTAGCAGTCACCAAAGTACACCTTCAGGTCACTCCATCAAGTCCGGTGGTGAGGTCTCATCATAACTAACAAAACGAGCCCACACTCGGCAGACCTAGTTGTACTCGTCGAGGAGTACCAGTAGCAGTCACCAAAGTACACCTTCAGGTCACTCCATCAAGTCCGGTGGTGAGGTCTCATCATAACTAACAAAACGAGCCCAAACTCGGCAGATTTAATTCTACTAGTCGAGGAGTACCAGTAGCAGTCACCAAAGTACACCTTCAGGTCACTCCATCTAGTCCGGAGGTAAGGTCTCGTCATAACTTACAAAACGAGCCCAAACTCGGCAGATCTAGTTCTACTCGTCGTAGAGTACCAGTAGCAGTCACCAAAGTACACCTTCAGGTCACTCCATCAAGTCCGGTGGTAAGGTCTCATCATAACTAACAAAACGAGCCCAAACTCGGCAGACCTAGTTGTACTCGTCGAGGAGTACCAGTAGCAGTCACCAAAGTACACCTTCAGGTCACTCCATCAAGTCCAGTGGTGAGGTCTCATCATAACTAACAAAACGAGCCCAAACTCGGCAGACCTAGTTGTACTCGTCGAGGAGTACCAGTAGCAGTCACCAAAGTACACCTTCAGGTCACTCCATCAAGTCCAGTGGTGAGGTCTCATCATAACTAACAAAACGAGCCCAAACTCGGCAGACCTAGTTGTACTCGTCGAGGAGTACCAGTAGCAGTCACCAAAGTACACCTTCAGGTCACTCCATCAAGTCCGGTGGTGAGGTCTCATCATAACTAACAAAACGAGCCCAAACTCGGCAGATTTAATTCTACTAGTCGAGGAGTACCAGTAGCAGTCACCAAAGTACACCTTCAGGTCACTCCATCAAGTCCGGTGGTAAGGTCTCATCATAACTAACAAAACGAGCCCAAACTCGGCAGATTTAATTCTACTAGTCGAGGAGTACCAGTAGCAGTCACCAAAGTACACCTTCAGGTCACTCCATCAAGTCCGGTGGTAAGGTCTCATCATAACTAACAAAACGAGCTCAAACTCGGCAGACCTAGTTGTACTAGTCGAGGAGTACCAGTAGCAGTCACCGAAGTACACCTTCAGGTCACTCCATCAAGTCCCAGACGAATAGGCATTTATAAACTACTTACTTTTACCGAAATAAAAATGTGTAATTATAAAATTATCTTACCACAATATCAAGTATCAAATTTGGTTTACAGAATATTTTGTATTTGTACAGCGATCTTTTCCACACGAACCGCTGCAAACAGGCAACACAGAGTCCACTCACGACAGCGGTCTAGCGCGGACTGAGGTTTCTTTCGAAATGTTTGTGCAATAATCAAAACAGGAACCAAAAATAAAATAACCCTTAACGCAATCCATTAAGATTCATCCGTAATAGCAAAATATGTGAAAAAAATAGTTTTGGTTTTTATTTTTTTTGCGACTATTTGTGACATTTTGAAACATTTTTTTTTCTAGATTTTAGAAATAAGTATGTTTGCCTACTTAAAGTATTTTTTAAATCTCAAAATATGTTGATAATACAATAAAAACTGTACTGAAACTCGACCCAGTATCGTTAATTTTGTGGAAAATGGCATCGGAAGATCGTTTTTACAATATAAAAAACTATAATTTTTAACACAAAAGTTACTTGCATTTGAAGATGAAGAACCAATCTATATGTGGTAGTTATTAGTTATATAAAATTCGGTTTAGTTTTGTCACAAAATGAACCGAAAAACAGCAGAATTTTGTCCGATTTGAAAACGCGCCCTTAACGAAGCTGAGAGTCACTTGTAGTTCCCGTCAGTGTGATCTTTTTTTTGTACTGGACCATACCTGAACTACTGGTTATGGAGATATTGAAGGTCAAAGTTACATTTTCGGACGTTATTTTTACGAATACTTGTTTTGAATGAATGAATAATATTTATTTGGACACAGTTCGTGAAACACAATACAAAAATAAAAAGTGAAAATAATCATAAAGCTACTATTTACTGCTTTATTTACTATTTACTGTTACTTTAAATACCACTACTAAAACGTTGCATGCACCCATAAGTACAAGGCTTGGTGTTCGTAACACTGAGTAACGAACGCCACCAACCCTATCGCACCAAAAATAAAAGCCAAAAAAAAAATCACGGTGTAGGGCAAACAAATACCACGTGGAGTCGCGATTGTCAAGTTCGATTAGAGTTGTGTCAAAATTATTTTTAAAATTAGAGATTTTTTGTGCAGAATCCTCATATCCAAAAGTTAGGAATTTTAGTTCGGTGTACAAGAGAATCGGCATAAATGTCTCACAAAACTTTTATAATAACATTGAATCAATTTTATTATAGACAGTCCTAAGCCTGGAAAGTATGAAGGAAAGTTCATTGATTTGTAACGCTTCAAGAGATATTATTATATTCTTTCGTGTACAGCGCGTTGCGAGATAACATTTACCGCGCATCATTAAGTCCGTCTAGCGTGTGCCAAATAAAATGATAACGTTTCCGCGTTCAGACTGCGGCCGACATTTGTAACAACGTGTTATAATGATAGCGTATAAAACAACGCACTAGAAAAATATATTTTAAAGTCTGTTACACTGTATAAAGCTGTAGTTCTCATGATGGATTACCAGCCCGCCCGCTCTTAGAGAGGAGGCTACATTATAAGCTGATTCAGCAGTATGTAAACGTACAAATTTTGACGATGTTTTTCTCGTGCACAATTGTCAAATACAATTTGAATAATTTCTATGTTCATCTGTAAGCTTCGTAGCACAAAAGAATTTAGATGATAATATAGTTAGTAAGGTGTACGATGGAGTAAAATTGCAGTGCTTGCAGCCGCTTCCCCGCGCTGCCGGGCGGGGGCCCCGCGGCGGGCGGGGGCCCGGGGGCCCCGGGGCCGGCGGGGGCCCCGCGCGCGCTGGCGTTCCTGCCGCCCGCGCCGCGCAAGCCGCCGCCGCCGCCGCCCGCGTTCAGGTCTGCCCTCGACCAAGATTTCATTACCGTCTCGCTGAGGTTCGATTATGTTTTATTTCTCTTTTTGGTTCTCTTCCCGACTTCCCATCGCCCGTCCTTACCTGCCCCGATCTCTTCACCTATTAACTATTAATTTATTCGATTACGATTTATTTTATCCAATGATATAATTTATATTTTTGTTTGAAAGTTTATCTATACGCTATTTTTTCTGTACTTACTTTTGATAACAAATATTGGAATGAAAATTCAATCGCACCGAATGTCGTTACTCATAGAGCTAACGCATTACACATTCAACACATATCGAGTAGTGGTGAGCGGTGACTGTGTGTGCAGACAGCAGCCGCCGCCCATGAAGTCGTGCCTGTCGTGCCACCAGCAGATCCACCGCAACGCGCCCATCTGCCCGCTGTGCAAGGCCAAGAGCCGCTCGCGCAACCCCAAGAAGCCCAAGAAGAAGTAGGCGTGGCGCCCGTCGGACCGATCTCAACGTTCTTATTCATTATTGTAACTCACGTTGTTCATGCACTCATTTTGCCAGTTGTTACTCTGCTGGTTTGTAAGTTAAAGAAACACAAAGAGTGGATTATTTAAGGCAGCATATAATATCAATATGTGGTTTTTTGTTGTTTTGTGCAAACGATTAAACTTATGTGCACATGATGACACACAAGAAGCAATTCGGTTCAAAGGCTTCCATTGAAACCATATGATGCTTCTATTGCATCTAGAATTAGCTCTGACAAAGTCTGCTTTTCAGTTGAATATACTTTTAATGCCGATTTTTCAATCTTCAGATAACTTTTATGGTTCCCTATCCATTTGCATAAAATTTTAAGACCTATAACTTAGCATAATGTTGTTTGGCATAATTATATTTTCGCATAATATAATTACGCATAACAGCTTACGCATAATTTTTTTAAGCATAATTTCTCTAACCATAATAATGATTAAGCATAATATTCTAAAGCATACATTTAATAAGCATAAAGTTAAAGCATAAATTTATCAAGCATAAAGTTAAAGCATGCAAGCAAGCATGCAGCATGCAAGCAAGCATGCAGCATGCAAGCAAGCATGCAGCATGCAACATGCAGCAGGCAGGGTTTCTGTCACGGCTCCGGCGGCCCCACGCGTGCCAGCCGTCGCCGGCCAGCCGTCGCCGGCCAGCCTCAGCCGCGGCGGCTCGCTCGCAGCCGCCTGCTCCTCAGCCCGCGGGCCGCCTCGCCCCTACGCGCCTACGCGATTTTAAATTACACTCTAGGGGTAGGACAAACAAGACTACGTGGAGTCGGTTTTGCAGCAATTCGGTTCTAAGGCCTACTAACGTTATGCGAATCAAATTTATGCCAAAACAAATTAGTCTTTAAGATGATTATGCCAACATAAAACGTATGCCTAAAAAAATTATGCCGAAGTATTATTATGCCAAAACAAATTGTGCCAAAATCGTTATGCCGAAGTATATTAGGGCAAAGAACATTATGCGAAAAGAAGGTATCCCAACTTTTATCTGAGAAATAAAAGAAGATAGCCACGGCACACTGTGAATCGAAAAAAGGCTCTCGAAGACATTGGAGCTTAAATTTTAAAGTGTCGGTTTTTTGCTTGAAATGACTTCTAATAGCCGATATTACGCATAAATATATCATAGGATACAATTAAATTGGTAGGCAAATAGGAGACTTATATTTTTTTTGCAAAAAAAAAAACAATGGAGCTAATGCTTATATCTCCAGAACGGGGAGAATAGCCGTTATACACTATTTATTTGTGATTTTTTGACATATTTGATTTTTTCAGATAAGGTGCGGTTTTTTTTTTAACTGCACTATTATCTTTATATGAGTGTGCGTAGTCGCAGCGGAAAAATATAGATTTTCTAAATTTCAGTTTACCAGATATTTAGTGTATGACGTCGTATAGGATAATGTAGTTCCAGCGGAATCAGTTTTTGTTGAATAGCTCCTCAATGGTTGGATGCACAAATTTTTACTTACCATACACAATTACACGACGTCATACACTAAATATCTGCTAAGCTTAAATTATGAAATTTGTAATTTTTCCGCTGCGACTACGCACACTATATGAGGTACATAAATATGAGTTTCAAATTTAAACTCCTGTCTTCGAGAGCCTTTTTTCGATCCCCAGTGCCGCACTATGGGCAAATGTACTCAATTCAACATTGTTGATTCTTCATCAAATCATTTTAAAAATAGTCTATAATAATAAATACTAATAAATACCTACTTCCTCAAAAAATTCAACACAAACTAAGACATTTCCTAGATATTTACAAAAATTTTATTACTATTTTGAGGTTAGGTTCGACTACAAAATTAATTGAAAAAAGCTATTTGAATGGGTTTACGAGAGAGCTTTGTGACTCTGAAGTACATTGTGTAACACCTGTTACTGTAGCTGTTAAGCTATATCAGGTAGCTAGTTACCGGTGCCTGTGACCACTTTACCAAGTCTTACTTGATTTAGATTTTGAGCATCTTCGCGTTATGTGTTCATGATATTATTCGGAATCTCCGACAACATGACTCTGCGCATAAGTAGCGTTAATCCCAAAGAGCAGTTGAGACATCGCTCCAGAATCGCACTCGCTATGTTCAATATATCACAACGCAAAATGTCCTGTCTTTAGTAATATACAACACACACGGTGCAGCGGCGTTGGAAGTATCTACTTATTTTAATTTTCAATGGGTTAGTAACGGAGGAACTACAAGGCTCAAACTCGACGCACAACGTACCAAAACAGTTATTTAACTTGATACGCAATAATAAATCGAACAATCAATACAGAATCGATATCATTATATTTTATTTAGGTAGGTAGGTACATTACACGCAATAGAAAAAATGGACATCCCTAGTATTGACCGGCGATTGTAAAAAATATATAGGATTCTTTTTATCCCGGTAGAATGTTCCCGTGGAATAATTTCCGACGTCCACACGGGCGAAGCCGCGGGAAAATACTATTTTATTATTTTTAATCATGCGGCAGTCTGCGGACTGTCGACAGAAGTGGAGACAGCGTGCGGTGACGAAGACGCGAGTTTCACGCTTTTTATTCACCCAAAAAGTACACGTATATACAGTACACATATAGCTCATGGAAAGCGTTGGGTGACGACGACGCGAGTTCCATGATTTTTGTTCACCCAAAAAGTGCTCAACGCGCCTAAAGAAGTTTTCACTTCAAAAATATTTTAGATATTTCATGCTGTTCAAATTTTTGAGACAAGAGACAGATCTCAAGAGTACGGTTCTTGGGTATCTCCTTTGCGGAAACAGCTTTGTATAGAAAATATGTCAAACTGACATATTTATTATTCAAATAAAAGTTATCTGACGATTGGAAAATCAGCCCTAAGTAATGGATAATTATCTCTTTTTTTCAGTTTGTGAAATTATCCAGAAAAAAACCACAGATTAGAAACAATCATGATGTAAATAAGAATAAAAAGTCAGTCTGTATACTTGTGTACATAGTTAGTGTTAGTTAAGTGTGGACTCAACTCGTAGTTACCTCTATTAGGTACCTAAGTTTATAGTGCCAAATATTTTGTTGTATATATGATGGATCTTTGAGATGGGGCAGTAAGGTAACATTAACCATTGTAGCTACAGGAAAATGATCTTAGGGGACTGTCCTTATTTTTTTTGAGAAATGTTATTTTACATATGGTAAATACCCATTCACAGATTTTGAAAAAAAAATACAGTCAGCAAGAAAATGGGCCATTTTCAAAAAAACCTTTTTTGGTGCCAATCTATCCTGTTTCTTGTAAGGATCAAAAAACTAAGGACTGAGGTTTGAGTACTAGAAAAGTCAGAAATCACGAAAAAACTTCCCATACATTTCGTAGCAAATGAGACTCCAACTTACTTTTTTATTATGGATAGACTGACCGCTACAATGAAAAAAAACAATGTCATTTTCGCATTTAAAATTAAAATTTTACTTAAATTGAGAACAGAATTTAAATAGTTTGTTGCTTGTGATTTCTGTAATTCTGTGAAATATGTCCTTCAATCATATAAGATTCGGCCAGCCTGAAAATGGCCCATTTTCTTGGTGACTGTATTTTTTTTTCAAAATCTTTCATTGTGGTTCCATATTTCTCAAAAAAAAAAACAGACTTCAAAAAAAAACTAATAAGTGCAAAATAACCTTAATTTCGGAAGTCTTTGGTTTTGTATTTTCGTTTTTTCCACCGACTTCCGAAATTAAAGTACTTTTAGTGTTTTTTTTTTTAAGTCAGTTATTTTTTTTTTGTTGAAAAAGTGCAAAATAAGATGAAAAAGCGAGTCTGGCCTTTGTGTGACACAAAGGACAGACTCACTTTACACTTCACTGTTTCACTCACTTCTATAAAGCTACCATTTACTGGGTACGTCTTTCATTGACTTGAATGTCCAATGTTGAATGGCGGCTGAGAGTATGTCATGCTCACTCAAATGTCTCGCTGGTGGTGGCGTGTGTGTTGGATCGTTAAGTTCCCTTCAAAATGGTTGAGCTAAACGGTGCTGATCCATGCGTCATGTTCGTGAACGCGCGCCGTCAGTAGGGTACTGGTCATCTCTTATCTGCTACGGCTCATTTTAATTTTTGAATTAATTTTATCTTTTTATTACGGACGCTTTTTACGTGCACGTCTATCTACATTGTTCTCACGTGTATACATTCAACATGAATGATGTAACCAATATTTTGTAACAATATTATGATTTAAAAGAGTGTCCGTGGAGTTTCTTGCCCGTTCTTCTCCATAGGAACCTACGCATTGGAATGGGCAACTAGCTTCATATTTCTGACTGACTGACCCCTTGATAATTCATAATGTAAATGGTTTAATTGAAATAAATGCTTTGAGTTTGAGATGGAACCGTTTTTCTGTAACTACAACGGTTAAGGTACCTACCCTGACTGCCCGTCTCCGTCTTAATAATCCACCAGTATAATAATCATTGTCTTGCTGGAGCGCAAAGTACATGGTAAGCATCATCAGGGAACAGGTGCTCAGGAGTCAGCCTAGCACCCGGTTTTTAAAAAAGCTAATATCTACTCTCATATCGTAAAATTTGAATGATTAACTTTAAAACGAGTTTATATTGACATACTTTATAAACACAATCCGAAATTTAAAAATAGTATCATAATATAACACTTTTTCTCTAATAAAATAATGATAAAAAACAATTTATTTACCAATACGATACAGGGCTAATCCAAGAAGTTAATATCACCGAGGAGTCTCCATCCATTATTTTTTCTAATGGAACGCATAAGCGGGGCGCGCCATTTTTATAGCATTACAAAAAATCTTTTGACCAATTTCTTACTCTTTTAACTTTGATCTTTTATTTAGTAGGATCAATACCAATGTATGAGAGTAGATAAAGTAGTGTATGAAACTGGACATAACTAGGTATTAAAACACTCGTGTGATACTATTAAAAACCTCGACTACGAGTCGAGTTTTTAAACACACACTCGTGTTTTAATACCCCTCATGCAACAGTATCATAAACTCCTATTACAACACATGTTTGCCTACAGGCTGTCAAACTAACTGCCTATCTGAAATAACAACACAATCAAAATATGATTCACACATTGATTTCTCATTACACATGATTTTGTCATGTCGTTGATTAGCCTGTTACAGATTGAACCGGTGCCACGGTGTTGGAAGAGCTCAACAGATTACTCTGCTTCCGGAATATTCACATATCGCTGATGATTCCCATTGTAAGGAAAATCTTCCCGACCGCACAGTCCTGAATTTGAATGTTGTTGCCAAAATGATATAATATTATTTTATGTCGCCCATGTGCCAAACTAAAAATATTTTGACCCTACATTGTTATAGATTGATACTTATGATTTTGTCCTTTATACTTTTTATGTAAAAAAGTTACACCTAGGGGATGCCTATTAAAACTAGCTCAAATAATTAATTTAATGAAGATTGGCCGTCTCAAAGGAGAGCTGCCCGAAAGTAAATGTATCGCGACTACTACTTCTATTGGCTGCAGCTGCACCCAGGTGGAACTGAAATCTGTTGACACTAATTATGCAACTTTCATTTCATGATGGTGAAATCCACTTATCCTCTAAGCATTCTTTAGTAAACCTTATCACTGAGATTCAATATCAATTTGGAACAATGTATGTGCTAGTGCCGGAGGTCGCGCTTTGCTCTAGTTTCGACAACAAAGCTTCATTAATCACTAATCACACTACAAAGCGTTGTTTGTCCCAGCCGAGTGACGCGCTCCGTCAGGTCACTACTCAGGCTACTTAGTTGATTCATATGTCACGTGAACTCGTTACAACGTTAACAATACCTCCTGTGCGTATGTTTAATTACGATCGAGTCACCAGTTCTGCGATTATTATAGCAACTTTCTTGCTGACCAGAAATTAATGAAGCGATTGTTGTATTTTTTAATCATTTAAGGGGAAATACCAGTCGTGTATTTTGTAAGTAAATAATTGTGAAATACCTGGTATTAAAAGTAGTATAATTAAGATATGTAAATATGATTGTGTTCTAAGAATATTATCGTAATCAGTATTAGGTATTTATTTGTCGTACGAAACTATTAGAGTGTGTAGGAGTAAGCATATCTTTCTTATACCGACAAGGGTGCACACTTATTTGTAACAATCCCTCTATATTGTAAAAATGTTGAACCTTGAACACAAACCCTTGCTACAAATGAGTGAGCGCCGCTCGGTACATGGTAAGTAATACATAACATCTGTACATAAACGTGTGCGCACAGAGTGCGATAGTTTTGTTTTATAATATAAAGCGTTCTATCAATGTCGATGTATCTTTTATTGTACCATTTTCTCGTTTATTTCTCTTTGTAAAATTATATTCTTATGGTATAGTGGGACACTGTAACATATAAATATAAATCAGATAAGTCTGTAGTCTCTCAATCACTAGTCTGTCCTGCTGCGCGTCTGTTCCCGCCTAGAACGGGCACAGCATTTGTATTCAGTGGTTGTCCTGTAACACCAGAGTTAAGGCTCCCGCAGACAGACGCGACGCGACTCCGGTGGAACAATTTCTATGAAAACTTCACGGAAATTGTTCTACCGGTGTCGCGTCGCGCTTGTCTTCGGGAGCCTTTATTGAAGTTATATGAAGCTTGCGCCACCCGTACCTACAACTCATATCTATGTATAGGTACGATGTTCTCGCACAAACGGGCATCCAATGACACCAGGCGGCGTATCATGTGCAGACGTACCTACGTATAATATATCAGCTGTCATATAAATGTGATAGTATTTGTTTTGTACGGGCGACGTCATGTGACCTAAACGCCTCCCAGCCGCCGCCGCCCGCTAGGTATCGTACAGGTGTACGTTACCCCAGCAGGAAAGTGTCTCCTAGAGTTATATGAATGGAACGTTTAATTGGTGCCTTAGCTGCTGTAAATGTGAGAGAGAGTATTTGTGTAGTAATTTTCAAGAAAAAAAATCGATGTGGCATTTTACCGGGGTAGGTATTACATGGGGCGCGGGCGACCGTCGTTTAGCGGGTGTCTACAAGTTATACACTTATAAGTTATGACCCCTGTTGAAAATTTGATAATTTTTAAGGAAGTGGAGGTGGTATAGAGTGCCGCTAGTTGGCACTTTATCCCTGTCGGATAAAGTGCCGCTATTTGCGGCATAATAGTTGCGCTGCCTCGGCCCGGCCAAAGTGCCGTATGCATTGCATTGTCAGTCATTTGTTATTTCGTTTGATTGTTGAGGTTAGTTCGCCGTATTGATTGATCGTATTTGTTTTAGATATGTATATCAAGTCACTATAGTGACTGAATTTACGAAAAATTAAGTAGCAAATGAAAATGGCTGAAAGGTAGGTTAGGTTGGTTAGAACTGTCACCACACAACGAGCCGAGCGAGCGAAGCCAGGATCCGTTTAGGCACAAGAGAATGTAATGTTTTGGGAATGTGGTACCATATCTAAAATTATTGTAGCCTGTGGAATGTGGTAGGTAAATTAATGTCATTGTAGTACCTATTCGATTAACCCATTTCAGACCAACAAAAAAAAAAAAAAAAAATTTATAACATCGCCGCCGATGTGGTAGGTACAAGTTTAGCAAGAGTTCATGTTGTGATTGATCTACCACGAGCCGTGCCCGATTATGGGATTTCCCCATCGGCAAAAGTGACGTAACTTCCACACAAACTTTCATCCCCTATTTAACCTCTTTAGGCTTTAGGGAACGAATTTTTAAACACCTTCCTTAGTGCTCACTTACGATATAAAGGAACTCTTGTGCACAATTTCATGCCAACGGTTTAGGCTGTGCGTTGTGTCAGGTCAGTTAGTTAGTTAGCGTAGCGTTATTTCCCAGTTCCCTAATCGCACGGGCGTGTGCGGCACAGAGGATCCTTACGGTACTATACCTATTGGTTTATGTTTGTTATTTAAAGTTTTGATAGCTGCGCGCACAGATTGCATCTGCGGCGCTTGAGTCGCCGACGGAACGAAATGTTGCCATTTTAAATATTATATAATTTAGGAAATATTGTATTTATTTTATTTTTAATTTTGTTATTACACTTGCTGCACCGGTTAACGTCAACACGTCAACGCCGGCTGTCGCTGAAAACCAGCGCTGGGGCTCTGTCTCGTATAGGGTCGCAGCATTATGCTGAGTGATGGCCGTTCTGCGTGGATGTGACGCATATTTTCCCCCAATTGGTTATTCTCGTGTTTTTTTTCTTTGCATCATATTTACCGCAAAAACGTATTTTCTTTCTTTCTACTTTCTATTTTTGGTTGTAATTCTTAGCAATCGAAATACCAATAATTATGTTAGACAAGAACACGAAACCTAATTAAGTCGTGGTTTTGTTGTGTAGGTACTCTAACTAATAAGTACTAGGTAAGTATAAAGGTAGGTTGAAATTTTTTGCATTCGAAATACCAATAATTATGTTAGACAAGAACACGAAACCTAATTAAGTCGTGGTTTTGTTGTGCACTATCTAATAAGTAGGTACTAGGTAAGTATAAAGGTAGGTATATATATATATATATATTTAAAGTATTACTATACCAAAATACCGCCTATAATTATTCTATACAAGTAGGTATTGTCCTGTTTGATAGGTACCTAAGTACTTAAGTTTCCGGCGAGATATGCTCATACCTACTTATGAGGAAAATATCAGATAAAATGTTCAATTCAACACGAACAATTTGCGACGCAGTTCGTGATACGTAACCCGTGAACCGCCCACCGGGCGAGCGGAGCACGCGGCGTCGGCAGTCAGTGACCCCGCGACCCCTCACTTGATACAACTATCTCCCATTCTGTTACTTTATGCAGAAATTCGTCAGTTAACGTCAGTTCTATCGGTTAATTAGACTGAAACAACTGCAAAATAATGACAAGCAGCAGACAACGGTAGACAACTTTTAATTCAGTAGGTAATATTTGGCTGACGTAATGTAGGTAGATTGCTGACTCATTTTATGATGGTCGCAGTGCGTTCTGATTGTTGCGGCAGCAAGGGAACAAAAAGTTGCCGGTATTGCGAAGCGAACTTTTCTCAGAAAGCTATCGAATATCGAACACAAGTAGGTACATACTTAGGTACACCGCATGATGATACGAAAACAAAAAAGTGCTAAAAATGTGCCATGATCGCAGCAGCTATTGGTAAGGTACCTACTATACGTACACGTATTATCTGGCTAGATATTAGGCAATTTACTAGCCAAAAAGTAAACAAACACGAGTTTTAAGAAAAACAACTGTAATGCCTACTCATAAGGTTCAGTTTGCGTTACAACTTCATATTTTTTATAACTTCAACAATACTAGTCAGTCTAAAATCAATTTTATTTACACTTATATATAATTTATGTTTGTTTAAGTGGAAATAATATCAATGGGAAACAAGGATTTAAATACAGCCCTATGAGCCTTCAGCCCCGCTTCTGCCTGTGGCTATAGATAACACATCTGTGCTCCTCGAAGGAATGTGCATACAAGTCAGTTTAACCACCTCACGTTTCGCCAGTTAGGGAATGCAATATCGATCTATAGCCAAATTTTTAGGGTACCGTAGCCAAATGAATGGCAAAAACGGAACCCTAAGAGCGATTCCGCACTGCATCCGATTCGAATTCGAGATCAGTTCCATCCGAAATGAAAATGGTCTAAATTCGGACGGATGGACATTGGCATATCTAGCGCTATGTTTCAGGGGGAGCGAGACCCTTGAGATGCGATGGCCGCTGAAGCCAACTCGACGTACAATGTCAATGAGCACGAATAGCACCATAATTCATAAATAGCTTTACTCTTAATATTATAACCATTCAACATTAGTATTATTGAATTTAAATTAAATTAAGTAGCTGTAATTAGTATACTCCTGCTATCTAATTACGCAACACATTTTCGTAAACAATTACGACAAATTTGTTTCATTTTTACAGTTCAACAACATTCATTGCGTAATTCTTTATTTCTTAACAAAAGCATAAATTCAAATTTTAAGAAATACTGGATTTTCCATAGGTATAAAGTTTCATCCCCTGTATCACCCCTTTTAGGATTACTTTTGAGACAAAAAGTACCCTATGTCCTTCTCCAGGATGCTATCTCCTTTCAATTAGTATTTTAGTATTTTCTAAAAACAATTCTGGAAATAGAATTGTTTTTAGAAACTACTAAGTTTGATGTTGGAACAGCTATCTAATTACGCAACACATTTTCGTAAACAATTACGACTAATCTGTTCATTTTGAGAGTTCAAAAACATTTGTTGCGTTATTTAAACTTCATAATAAAGACTTAATGTATGCGGTACGGTGAACTTTAATGTTTGCCCGCCACCTAGCAACCTGCAATGTTTTTTTATAGAGTACGGCGATAATGTGTAGGTTTTCTATGTACCTACCTACAACAAACATACCTAAAAAGTTATGATCGTGAATAGATAGTTTTGACGATGTGATGATGGGTGAGAAGTACAATACAGTGGTTGACTTGTGTCCTCGCGCACATTTGGGAGTGGCGCGAGGAGGCGAAACGCCGGGGCGTAACTCCGCTGCCGCGAGAAATCGCGGCACAGCGGACAGATCTCCGGCGGGATCTCATGGCGTCATGGAGAGTGCGATTGTCGCAACCCAGTGCTGGGCACGCCACTATTGCGGCGATAAGTCCCCTCTTTGAGGAGTGGCTAGAGAGGCGCCACGGCGTCCTCACCTTCCGCCTGACGCAGGTCCTCACCGGACATGGTTGTTTCGGGAGGTTCCTGTTTCGTATCAGGCGGGAGGAAACGCCCGGGTATCATCACTGCGTGGATCGCCCGGAGGACACGGTTGAGCATACGGTGGAGGTCTGTCCGGCTTGGGCAGAGCATCGCCGTGTCCTCGTGGAGGCGATCGGCGGCGAGGATCTCTCGCGTCCGGCCCTAGTCCAGGCCATGGTACGGAGCGAGAGGGCATGGGAGGCCGTCACCTCCTTCTGCGAAGCAGTAATGCTCGCGAAGGAGGAGGCAGAACGCGTGAGGGAGAGGCAAACTTCGCGCCCTCACGCCCCTAGCCGCCGCAGGAGACGCCCTGGGCGTCGGGAATCACAGGCCGATTCCCGGCCACCGTAGGCGCGGGCTTGCGGACGGTGAGCAATGGGTAGCTCGCCGTCCGATAAGGACCAGGCCCGGGTCGACGGCGCGTTGTGTTCCACGCGCGCCTCAAAGAGATGTCAGCAAGTGAAGGGGTCCGATAGGACCGATGCCTGCCGGGGTTGCGGGAAAGTCTGAAAGGGATACCGTGGCCCCTGGCAACGTACAGGCAACGGAAGGAACACAGGTGGGTTTTAGTCAGTAAGAGTCTGACACGCCCTCCTGCTCCGCCCAGAGCGGGAGAAGTTATTTGATAAGTTCCCACCCAAAAAAAAAGTGGTTGACGTGTGGCCATTAGCTATTTGGCGTATTTTACCTATAGTAGGGGGATTATAGGTAGTACGTAGGTTATGTAGGTTACCAGAACTTATTTATGATTGCACAATAAAACCAGGTGTTTAATAAAATATGTTTATATTCAGCTCAACAACGCTACAATGACGCGAGTAGACAACTATAATATCACAAGTGCTTTACACTAACTTCGCGCTAACTTACTAATTATGTTCATAAAGTTTACTCTTACTAAGCTATAACTTAACTCTAATGACACGTGTATACGAGCTCGGAATGTTACGACAGTATTTACAGTAATCTAGAAATGTTCCCACACTTCCGTGTCATGCCATTGTTCTTTGCAACTGCTTATTTACTATAAATGTAATTGTTGTTAATTCATATTTGTAATTTAAATTCAAATTGAACGCTCATTTTTTGTATTTGTGTAAACCATAGATACACTATAGCGTAAACTTGCATCAAAATTTTGAATTTAGACTCAACAATCTGGGAGTTGCTAGTTTTGAAAATGGAGTTGTTTTATTTTAGTATTTTTCAGGATGGCAATTTGAATGTAATAAGTTGCGTGGCCGCTAGACGAGCGGGTAGGAGGCGCTGGAGGCGATGCCGCAGTGGTTGTCCTTGTTGCGCGCCATCTTGATGTAGCCCAGCGAGCCCCAGGAGCGGCCCCACGAGTTCTTGACGAGCCAGTAGTCGCCGCCCGCCTCGTCCGAGCCGTAGCCCACCACCATCACCTGCGGACGTGCTCGCATTACTACGTATTCAAAACTGCGGTGTAAAAGATCTTTTCACAGTGAAGTACCTCTGACTGCAACTCTACAGAAACCGTATAAGAGCCGCCAACGAGAAAGATCACTGTGATGCAATGCAAAACCAGAAGTAAAATAAATGTGAAAGGACTGACTGTACGTGATTGGCTAAGACAAGAGAAGATTTCAATCTATTTGGCTTGTTTTTGTTTGTAAAGTAGACCAATAATAACATAACATTGTTTTGTTATCGAAGCTTAAGGAAAGGTCAACTCTTTAAGTTTATCTCAAAAACATTGCGGTTTAGTGACAATCACAATATTTTACACTTCATCTGTAGGTACAGCGACACAACTGTCGTTAATAGACCTTTGCTCTCTTGCAGCTTTATTTCTGTGTATCGCAATCAATACTCTTTAATTGTTCTACTTTTAAGTTGACTGTTAAGTTTTTAAGAATTGTCTTTGCTTCTGGCCCTAGTTGTTTTGTTAAAAATAATGGGCAAGACGATAGACCTATACATCTCTAAAGGATTGTTCTGTACAGTATAATAATATTAAGCTACAATGCACGGCGCATCTAATCACTAACAAGAATCGTAGGGACTTGTTATTAAAACAAAATGAACGTGCTTCTCCGAATGCCTTAAAATGTTCCTGAATGGCATAAGGAATTGTGTTTCATTTCAAAGTACCTACTACCTTAGTCATTTCATGATATCTTCCTGAAGTCCCGGGTATTTTTACTGCTAAAGCACTACAAGGATCTTTTGGCGCCTAAATGACATTGACCAGGGGGCATTGTTGCTAAACATTTGTGATTTTGTCACAGAATTTCTACGGAATTGTATTAAAAAACAAGATGGCGGCGTTAGTTCCAATTTTGGTCACGCACCAATAGATCCTTGTGTCGTCAGTGCTTTTAAACGGTTTATAATTATTTTTACGGTTGTGTGGCTGCAACAGATTGCTAGTAAGAAATGTGCAAGTTATACTTACTCCATGGTCGAGGTTGGTAGAGGAGCAGTTCTCGTCGTAGTAGACGCCGTCGGAGTAGAACTGGAAGCTCTCCTGCGATGCGTCGATGGCCACGGCCACGGGGCCCACGGTAGCCACGGCCTGCATCAGCTTCTCCTCGTCGCCGTTGGGGATGTCCACGAAACCTGTGTCGTCGGCGCCCGAGTTCTTGGGGTTGTACCTACGGAACACACTCAGGTTCAAGTACCAGATTCTTATTAAATAAGGGAGCTAGATCAGCTCGATAGGGTATCTATCACCTATAATTATAAATTAAAGTTGGTTTTCGTCTGTCTGTGTGCGCGTTTTCTTCTAAACTACGCGTTTCAACGCAACGGATTTTGATGTGGTTTTCACCATCACTTAGAGAATTAATTCCGGATAGTTTATGTGTATAATACATTATTGAACTTAAATGAAATAAAGCAAACTTTAGGTTTTCGAGAAGACGTAAAAGTCGTGCGCAGTAGGGGCGGGCCGCTAGTAAACATTTAGGCTACAGTCATACGATCAATCACTATCTGAATAATTTTGAAGGATATTGCTAATCCATTGCTTCATTTCATAATATGAAGCAATGTTCGAAAAATGTGTCCGCTCAATAACGCAATGAATGTTGTTGAATTGTCAAAATAAAACAGATTGTGATTGATCGTGTGTTACGCAGTGAGGGTGCGGCTAGACTGGGGTATAGACTGGAGGACCAAAGTAACTATTGACAGGAAGTGCGTAACAGACGCCCACCAAACTGTGAAGCCTAGCTGAAAGAAAGAAGCCTTTATAATCTATGGTAATAGATAATCAGCAGTGGCTGATTCGCGCGCTCCTGCGGGGTTGAGGCGACGGTGGATCAAACTAAGTAGATTGCCGAGATGTTTTAGTTAAGAATAATGATTGAGAGTAAAGGTGAGAGATGTGATTTGTATTGTATTATAAATGATTGTATTTCTGTAAGTAGGTTTATAATACAAAGACTACACGATAATCATATTTTAAAAACTAGATGAGGTCGTAGTTTGCTGACAGACTACTCTGGGAAGAAACATCGAAAGAAATTCGGAGGATTCACAGTCTCTTTTAAAGTCCAGACATAATGTTGGTCAAATCATGTGAGGACCATGTAGATTGGTGTCTGTAATGGTCTTTTGAGGAAAGAATCAAACAGATTTGAGTGGACCCGCATTTGTCAGGAATCGTATTGTTCAGCAATAGCTGCCTCTCACCTGCACTTGTCATCGACGCCCTCATAGGGGTAAGCCTTCTCGGTGTCGATGCCGCCGTTGTCCTTGATGTACTTGAAGGCGTTGTCCATGAGGCCGCCGTTGCAGCCGTTGTTGCCGTACGCCGCCGAGCAGTCCACCAGGTTCTGCTCCGACAGCGACACTAGGTAGCCAGTCTTGCGGAAGTGCTGACCTTCGAGAGCGCCGGTCTGTTGGACAAGTTGGATTCCATTCACTGCGGTATATTATACTAGATAGGGACCCACAGCATGCTTCATATCAGTATTCCCTACACCAATTATATCTCACGAGGATTTGGCTTAGAACAGTGTATTTGTATTTCAATTTTCCCCAAGATGCGTTCGCGACATTTACTACTTGTAGGTAGGTACCTATAGTAGGTACATGAGCTCATTTACATTAGAAATGTACCTTACATGTGTGTGCGTCTAGGTACGTAAACAACTTACTATGAGAATATACCGTCTCAATGCGATTATAAGATAATGGGCTTACGTATCAAAACGGGAACCATATTGTAATGTCTTGCTGCATTGCCGTGTTGACACGAATTAATGACAATGCAAAACGCCCCATTCAGTTCAATTATATCACGCTAGTCGCATGTAACACGCTGTCGCCCAGCGATCACACGTGTACGGTGTACGACGTAGACATTCATAATGATGACTGATCGACTGATCATGATCACATTATCTGCCTCCTTTGGTTGTGGAAAATGACTGTAGGTAGGTAGGTATAGGTACCTCCGAGTAACAAAGCGGTTAAATGGCAGCGATATCTGAAGCGTAGTGCAGCTGCTGTGGTTAGGTACGTATCACCACTTCCTAGAATATGTAGCTAAAGCTTCCGCAGACAAGCGCGACGCGATGGTGCGACACAATTCTGGTTGAACAATTTCCATGAAGTTTTCATAGAAGTTGTCCTACGTGCTACTGCTGTGAGTCGCGTCGCGCCTGTCTATGGGAGCTTTTAATATGCCATGGTTACCTAAGCCGCCAGCACGATAATATCTAAGTAGGTACTACTTTTGTAGGTTCCCTCTATTGTTAGAGGAGGGCAAAAATAAAAGTCCATGCGGCAAAAAAAAACTGTGATAATAATTATGAAAGTGGGAGTGACAATACTGTAGTGTTCCGATGTGGTAACCTAACCAGGTTACTATGAACCTTTCTACCCAAGTTTGAAATTTAAGAATTCTATGTGCCTAGAAAAAGTTGAACGTATACAGAACGGAATTGTCAACAGTCAATGAGTATAAATGCCACAGAATAGTAGTAGGTATGCTGAACAAAGCATTTGAAAACAGATGCTTTTGTGACTCGACCTGAAAACAAAAAGGTGGAATGTTGTCGATGAGTCCGGGTCCTTTGTTAGGCTAGGCACCTACATTTAATTATTATGATTTAAATAAGTAGGTATACCTGCTAGGTGCTCGATAAACTCGACAGTTATTCATTCGACAAAGTTTCTTCCTCAACCGAATGTTTAGAAACGGACGAACCTTATATCCTCCAAGACAGAAACATATTAATATATCGAACCAATAGCACTATCGAATAGATGAAACTTGTTCAGAAGCATCAGGAACCTGGGGTAAGTCGGTCACCGGTCTTCAATCGGTCGGTTTTGCTAGCTATGGACATGACGATATTTAATTAAATAATAGGTTGGGGAAAAAGTTTCTTCGCATTTTTTAAGAAAATTCAAAACATTTTTTAACATAGTATGTTTACATTTAACTAAAGTATGTAGGTACCATTTTGTTCGATAACTTTTTGCCATCTTGTAGGTAGGGACATGATCCCATTGCTATAGAAATTTTGGGACTTCTGATCAAAATACCGCGACAAGTGGTTTTGGCAGTCCTCCCGTGATGTTAACCTGACACTGCCTAAAGAATTCTGAAGAGACCGAAACAGGTGGAAATCTGAAGGTGCAAGGTCAGGACTATACGGCGGATGCATTAACACCTCCCAGCCAAACTCTCTTAATTTTTGCTGAGTGGCTAAAGATGTGTGAGGTCTAGCGTTATCATGATGAAAAACCACACCCCTTCTGTTGATTAATTCCGGCCGCTTTCTCTCAACTTCTTGCTTTAATCTCATCAGTTGTTCGCAGTAGAGTTCAGAATCGATGGTCCTGCCTGGTGGTAACAGCTCATAATGAATAATGCCCTTCCAATCCCACCACACACACAGCATCACCTTGTTGCGAGTTAACCCGGGTTTTGCCACAGTCTGTGAAGCCTGACCGGCCTTTGACCACGACCTTTTTCGCACGTTCTTGTCGTACGTGATCCACTTTTCATCACCAGTTATCAGCTTCTTCAAAAATGGTTCGGTTTCATTACGTCGTAATAAAGAATCACAAATGAGTACACGGTTCATTAGGTTTCTTTCAGTGAGCTCGTGAGGTACCCAAATATCGAGCTTTTTTGTGTACCCAGTTTTTTTCAAATGCGCCAAAACTGTTTTGTGGTCAATTCCCAGTTCTTCAGCTACGTCGTAACTACTAATATGCCGATCTTGCTCCACTTTTTCAAAAATGGCATCCATTTTATCCGTAATAGGGCGACCAGAGCGACGTGCATCTTTGACATCAAAATTTCCGGATTGAAAACGCTTAAACCAAATTTGTGCTACTCTCACAGACACTGCACTAGGTCCATAAACATCGCAAATTTTTTTCGCGGCTTGCGTTGCATTTTTACCTTTTTTGTAGTAAAATTTTAAAATGTATCGAATTTCTTCATTAGATTCACTCATCTTGACAGTACGAAAAACAAATAAAAATCACACATTTTCCTAATTTGAATTTGGAATTATGTTCTTTAAAATTTAAACTTTCAATGATACCAAAACCAGCCAGATACACATAGTATAGCCAAAGAGATTTTATTACAAGTTCATACATACTATAATGCGAAAAGACTTTTTCCCCAACCTAATATTTCTTATTATTATTAAAAATAAACCTACAATACACACTACACTCACAAGGTAACTGTTGCCTATCGGGTAAGTTATTAATAAACCAAACATGCCGATCGCCAGGTTTTCGGAAAGAACGCCAAAAATATAATTATAAAATATTTCCCACCCTAGATAATGAAATACGACTAGATGTATCGTAAATTAAGCACGGGAATGCTGAAATGGTTTAGTTACCATAGGACAAAGTAACAGTCATTATATTATGCAGTTTCTTATAAGTACTACTTATTAGAATTTCTTTAATTTGCATAAAATAGGTAGTGGTAAGAAAAAGGTCCTATAAGAAGTTCCACATATTTTGCTTACTTGCATATTTCAGCATGCAAAAAATACCTTACTAATAAGTCATAAAATTATAACAAAAACACTTCAATTGTTACAATTGAGATCATGAAGTAAAAATAAAAATCTTTAAAATTACACATACATACACAAAATCACGCTTTCTTCCCATGGGGAGGGCAGAAACTTCAGAACGCCACCACGTTCCTTACATACTCCATTTGCCTCGTTTACGTTCATACATCTGTACCTCTACCATGAGTTGCCATCGAAAACTTACTCGCTAGCGATAGCGTATTAACACGTTCAGTGCCGGGAGCCCTCCTGGTGGGTTCACCTAGTCGCATATGAGATGCCGGGAGCCCTCGCGGAGGGCTAATTTTAAATGTAGGTTTTTCTTAGCGAATACAGCATTATAAACCATGAAAATAAAATTAGATGTATATTTTCACAAGATTTATTAATATCAAGCATTTTCATTTTCAAAAAAACCCAAGCATTACCATTTTCAAAAAAACATTTTGTTCACGGCACAAATATTCACTAAATATTTAAAAGGTTGGAAACTACGTGTAACGACAAGACCCCCTGAAAACACTATTTTACTTAGTTTTACAGTGTTTTATAATACGGTTTTAAACCTAATGACGTTGACCGTCCGCGATGGTTAACTTTAGCGCAAACGTAATGCCGGTGACCCTCCCGGAGGGTTCACTTCCAATATTTATGGCGGCATGGCGTATGAGCTCTATCAAAAGTGGGTGGCGTCGGAAGTGTTAACGTGGATCGAATAGATTTCGATAATGCTCGCACCATGAGTTTGACGGAGTCTTACGCAGGCGCTACGGTAAGCTCGATAGATCGTTTTGTTTCTTTCTTTCTCAGTAATAAGAAAAGAGAACGGCTCATATGATCAAACCGTAGTAGTATCACTATGGTAACAAACAATGTTATTTATGGCAGTCAATGTCATGAAACAATCCGTCTTTAAATAGAAAGGTTGACGGTTAGTGGACTGTATTAGGGGTTGTTGAATTAGTATTCTTTATAATAATTATTTACGTCTATTCAATTTGTAATTTTTTTGAGGATGTGTGATTCGCGGCGTTTTTGATTTAAATTTAAAATGAACTACGTTTACAATTCAGACCAAATAAATCGTGGTGACCCCGACGTGATTACCAACAAGGAGCCCAAGATCCGAAACTCTAATTGAAGCTACTACTACTGACTAAACCAGCTGTATCAAAACATGCCGAACAATAACGACCAAGGTCAAGAAGTCTCTGGTGTTTCGACGTCACAGCGCATCCCACCTATCTGGCGCAACAGGATACGACTGTAATTCGAAGCCATCATATCTCCACAAAAAAAGGGGGACCAAACAATGTTTGAGCTCGTTATCGGTCAACTTGAGCGACACGATCTCGACGAAATCTCAGACATCATTCTCCATCCACCGGAAAAAAATCGTTACGACGCACTGAAGAAGCGGTTGTTCCAGGTTTATGAAGAATCCGAGCAACGAAAAGTACAGCGATTACTACCCGAAATGGAACTCGGCGACTTGAAACCATCGCAGTTGTTGCGTCGCATGAAGAATCTCGCCGCCGACAACATGCTGCGTATTATGTGGACCAACCATCTACCACAATCCGTACGAGCAGTCCTCGCCGTCAGCGATAGCATCGCGAAACACTCCGATATCCACGAGCTGGCGATGATTGCAGACAAGATCCTCGAGCAGGCGCAACCACATGGTGCTATTGCTGCAGTAGCCACAAAACCTAACGCCCATGTACCTACATCGATCGAGGAGAAAATCGACATGCTCACAAAAGAAATCGCAGAACTCAAGGCAAGTCAATCAAACCATTACCATCGCAGACCATTCAGCAGATATGGTTCAAGATCACGTTCGTCAAGTAGGCCCAATCAATATCGCGCACAGTGCAGTAATACGCCCCGACGAGCCGAACAAACAGGAATCTGTTTTTACCATCGGAAGTTTGGGATACAAGCTCAACGATGCACACGCCCATGCCATTATGAAGACCCAAAGACGACCTCGGAAAACTAAAACCTGCGTTGGCTGAGGCGGCAACCGGCGCAAGAACACTATCACACCTAGGGAATGCAAATCCGTTCTGTTTTAAAATCCGGATTTTTAAGAACGGATTTTTGGTAAAATCCGGATTATCCGAATTTAACGGACTTTATGAAAATAAACACAAAATAAATAATCTACCCATATTAGTTTGTTATTATTTGTGTTATTTTTTTTAGAGAGTAAAACGCCATAAACATGGAACAGAGGTGTGGTTAAGAACTATAGGCCCATCACACTTCTGAGCCATGTCTACAAGCTGTTCAAGAGTCATCACGAACCCGCGCGCAGGTTTGACTACTTGCAGCCTCCCGAACAAGCCGGATTCCGTTAAGGCTTTAACACCGTAGACCACATACATACGCTGCGGCAGGTTATACAGAAGACCGCAGAGTATAACCTGCCTCTCTGCTTAGCGTTTGTGGATTACGAGAAAGGCTTCGATTCGATCGAGACATGGGCTGTACTGCAGTCTCTTCAACGGTGCCAGATTGGCAATCGGTACATCGATGTGCTAAAGTGTCTGTACGAAAACGCCACTATGTCAGTCCGACTCTACGACGAGACCTCGAAACCTATCCTTCTGCAGCGAGGTTTGAGACAAGGAGACGTTAACTCTCCGAAACTGTTCACCGCTGCACTGGAGGATGTGTTCAAGATTCTGGACAGGAAAGGGCTGGATATCAACATCAATGGCGAGTATATCACTAACCTTCGGTTTGCCGACGACATAGTTATCATGGCTGAGACCATGAAGGACCTTAGTACAATGCTCGATGACCTCAGTAGAGCCTCCGAAAGAGTGGGTCTTAAAATGAACATGGACAAGACAAAGGTCATGTCAAATGCCCATAACACCCACTCTTATGAAGATCGGAGCCGCTACTCTCGAAGTTGTGAACGAGTATGTTTACCTAGGACAAACTGTTCAGCTAGGTAGGTCCAACTTCAAGAAAGAGGTCAATCGTCGAATCCGACTCGGCTGGGAAGCGTTCTGGAACCTACGCAATATCTTCTCGTCCGACATAGACTCAAGACGAAAGTCTTTGACCAGTGCGTGTTGCCAGTGATGACCTTTGGCACTGAAACGTGGTCGATCACAATGGGCCTTATCTGAAGGCTTAAAGTCACCCAAAGGGCAATGGAGAAGGCTATGCTTGGAGTTTCCCTACGTGATCGCATCAGAAATGAAGAGATCCGCAGGAGAACCAAGGTAAACGACATAGCCCGAAGAATTGCCAAATTTAAGTGGCAATTGGCAGGGCACATTGCTCGCAGAACAGATGGCCGATGGGGGTGAAAGGTTCTGGAGTGGCGACCGTGAACCGGAAGAGGTAGCGTTGGAAGGCCTCCCACAAGATGGACCGATGACCTTGCAAAGGCCGCAGGAATCCGCTGGATGCGGGAGGCACAGAATCGGTCGAAGTAGCAGTGCTTGGGGGAGGCCTATGTCCAGCAGTGGACGTCTTTGGGCTGAAATGATGATGATGATTATTTGTGTAAGGAAAGTTAACAACTTTATCCCAACTACGACAAAAACGCCAAATATACAGGTATAAACAAAGACATCGATATCGATATTTTTTCGTTTTTCGTATAGTCATGTATATAATCGTGCTTGCTGACATTGTCTCAAAGATATAATCAAAGATTAACACTTCGAAAAAAATGTTCATGTGCACGGACACCAGCATAGACTACATCGAAGTTGAGGGCCACCGTATCAACATAGTGGGAAAGTAAGTCTATCTTGGACAAAAACAGCCAGGAACACGAACTGAAGCACCAAATACAACTGGGCTGACGGGCTTTTGGGAAGTTGTCCGATGTGCTCAAGGGCGGAACCATACTGAATCTGAAGCGACGCACTTTTGAACAATGATTACTCCCCGTTATGGTGTATAGGGCTGAAAAAATGTGTCTCACTTAGATGGCAATCACCAAACGCAATGAAAGGTCAATGTTGAGGATTTCTCTTCGTGATCATAACAGAAATACATAGATCCTAAGAAGAAGGAAGCTAACCGACATAGCCCCGGCGGTAGCGCGGAAGAATTGGAAATGGGCAGGCCACATAATGCGGCAGACCTGGTGATAGCCATCTATAAGGTGTTGGAGCAGAGACCCAAAACTGGCCATGGGACCGTAGGCAGGCCACCAACCAGGTGGATGGACGACCCAGTCAAAGTAACGGGCAAGAGTTGGATGCAGGAACGGCCCAAGACCGGGTAAAGTGGCGTGGCGTGCAATGTATGTGCCCTCGACCCACGTCCCACACCCCACGCCCCACTCGCTCCCCCACAGCTGAGAGCCTCGGCAATCGCGGGACGTACGATCTACCGAACAGCGCAAGAAACTCGCGCGTTTCGATTTTTTTGGTACAATTTCTGATTGTTCAAAAAATCCGGATTTGGTTTACAAATCCGGATTTGCAAGTCGTCAAAAAAATTGCGGATATTCGGATTTTTCGGATTACGGATAGTCCGGATTGCATTCCCTAATCACACCGTCTATTTATCACCGACAGGAACTCACGTCTATCGTTCTTGATCGACACCGGCGCAAACATCTGTCATACCGAAGAAAGCCGGTATGAAAGCTACACCTACAAGCTTTTGCCTATATGCGGCCAACAATACTACTATTTTGACATACGGTGAGAAGACGCTCGAATTGGACCTGAAACTACGAAGACCATAACGCTGGAAGTTCGTCCGCCGACACAGCTAACGCTTCACTTACGGTTAGATGGAGCCTCTATATATATGTGTGGCACGGCGCGCAAGCACTGCGTCGACGCGACACCACACGGATTGATGGTGTACTAGACTCAACAATTCTCGACTTACCGACGTATGCTTTGATTTATTTAATTAATATATGTATGTAGGTAGTCGCTAATTATTTTGTAAATATTTTGTATATAAAAAGTTAAAGGTTAAGTTTAGCAATAAAATTCATTCGCATCTCAATCGTCTTTCACTCCAGACACTATCAGGGACTCCTACCTCAACAAAACCAAGACAGAGCGCTGTCAACCAGTGATAGAAGTGAAGCCGGTTTCGTAAACATGTGCGCACTTTGTGTGGTGTAGTTTGATTGTAGTCTCATTGTAAATGTGTGCGTGTGACCGTCTATGCATAGCGGCGGTGTAGTTTTGACATGTGTATTGTTCACAGCGCTCTGTCTTGGTTTTATATTTGGTCTGAGGTTTACAATAATAGAAAATTTTGTAAAGGAACTTATTTTGGTTTTTTACTGAAAGTCGTTAGTCTCCAAATTTAGCGGCCACTAACATATTCCATGCTAAATAAGCTCTTCCAGACATTATTTTGACTTTAATAGACTCAAAAACGTACATAATTTTAATGTAAACATGTTTCACACCTCAAAATGCTAGTGAGTTACGTAACTACTATCGCAAGCGTATTTTTCGATAGCGTCTGTCGAATTAGTGACTCATGGTGCCGTTTTGTATGGTGACAGCTGAAAAACGTCAGTGACTATCGAATGGTTTACGTTCGGTTTCTTACCTATCGAAATCTATAGTGCTCTTGGTACGAATTTCAATTCTTTCTGTGACCGCTAGGGGCGCTGTACAATTACTTTCATATAATTCATATACGGAGACGCTAGCGAGTTTTGACACCATCGAAATCTATTTGATTCACGTTAATACGCTAGCGAGTTTAACGCTAGCGAGTAAGTTTTCGATGGCAACTCATGGTAGAGGCTCTGGTCATACACGCACGCCGGTTGCGAGTACTACGCACCTGTCCTTTCTGAAGAACATCACAAATAAGGTCATTAATGTCCTCCTAGGAGGGCGTCCCCTCCCGGCGTTTCCACTCACATCATAGTCATTCATCCTCTCAACATGACCAAACCATCTCAGCATACCCTTTTCAATTTTTGTCACTACATCTTCTTTTAACTCACACCGTTGTCTTATCACATCATTCTTCAGCCTATCAAAAAAACCATCATCACCAATACATGAATCATCATTCTTTAAAACTACGTTATCTAATTATGTAGGTATATTACTAGTGAGATCATATTTCGAACTTTGCTTATAATTTAAGAACTCGCTTATTGTATAGAACTAATTATTTTATAGAGCTATTTCTTAAGTTTCTCTTCAAAGTAATTTAGTTTATTTTATTTTATTCATAGAAACATGAGCAGCAGCTGTGCTGTGGATTATTATCGAGCCTGTAATTATCATGTTACAATTACAATAATTCTCGTTGGCCTCGTAGGTACCTAGGGGCACTCGACAGCTCATTAGTCATTAAACATTCAAATACGATACGAAATGCTAATCAAAGCAGACGGGTGCGAACTGACACAGATATTAGTCACATGACCGACGATTCGACGAGCAATAACAAAGATAACAACAATAAACAAATGCCCTACTAATTATCTGGACTTTTTAAATTGGCATATAATTTGTGTTCTGTCTTTCGTGTTAGTTTATTAGTTCTATAAAAGCCAGCTCGTATTGTAATGAGATAACAGGAAGTAAATGATATGACCACGACGTTTACACACCACGTTGGTATACTTCGGTACCTAGGTAGCTAAGCTACTACCTACCGACATAATATTTCAGTAGGTATTGTTGGAGTTAATAATTTAGCGCTTTTATTGTGTGTAACGAATCGATCATTTTCAATCGTTATGAGAAAATCACAATAGGTACCTATAATATAGATCTACAAAACAATACCTACCGATTGACTTGGTAGAGTAGGTACTACGGTACTTAATGTAAGCACCCCCGGAGACCTTGACGTGCTCTAGTCACTAATAGAGATTATCGATTCAAATTCTGTTAGCGTAAACTATTAATTTAATTATCAAGCAATAGGTACGATTGGTGCTAAAAACTATTTCCTTTAATTTTCTGCCGGTCCCATAGTGTTGAACATCGCCTTTTAGATAAGGGGATTCTATCTACTAAGTATACCTATTTGAAATTATTTTTTATGGAACAGTGCCAAGTCTCATAAACTCATAACATTCCGAATGAAAAAGTTTTGTTAATGTTTACAAAATAAGTACTTAAGTATTAAATATTTGTAAAATCATTATTACCTAAATACGAATCTATGTTCAGCCAACCGAAGCGATAACATTAAGATTTTGTTTATGTACACAAACTTGTGCAACAACCTACATTAGACGCGAGTCTGATACAAACTCAAGGAAAATTGCTAAGAATCGCTTAACATGAAAACAATCAAACTGTGTACTGCGTTGTCCTCAACTTCGATTAAATGAATTGTGCATTAAAAATGTCCCTACAATATACAGACAGATACACTAAGCACAAAATGACTGACACAACAGTTAACATTTTCCGTTTTCCCCTTGTGATCGGTGATCAATCACTCACTGTAACTGTTGCGCGCGGGACGCAAACACTGAAATGACAATTTTCTGCTCTAAGCACCTATCACTAGTGGCACAGAGACAACATAGAATTCATAAGTAGTATTAAACAACGCAATAAGACATTTGTTTAAAATAAACAAGGCCCCAAATGTTGTTCCGGGAACTTAAATCCGGCCCTATCGGGTAACTTATTAAACCAAACATACCAATCGCTAGGTTTTCGGAAAGATCGTCAAAAATGCGCTGCAGCTAAGACAATTTGGACAATGGACTTTTTTATCAGAGGGTATAATACTCACGGTGGAGAACGCCCAGCAGGAGCCGCACTTGCCCTGGTCCTTGACATCGGTGACAGCGCCCTTCTTGCGCCAGTCCACCTGGTCGGGGTAGGACACGTGCGCCGGCGTGATGAACGTGGACGCGCGCGCGCCGTGACCCTTGCCGTACAGGCCCTTGCCATGCCTATACAAACACATGTTTTTATAGTTCTATACACTCCAGCATTTTTTGCAGTCGACAGTCATTAGTCGACTGGTCATCCGAACAACCAGTCCTACAACAACTAGTCCTGGGTATACATACGTGTTACCGAGTCACAGTCACTCCATGTAATTACTGATATTCGGTTAGACTGAAGCCCCAACATTAAATAAATTTCTCAATTCCAGCAGTCTGGCAACTGGCTTTCTGCCCGGTTTATGGCAATAGGCTCGCCCTTTGAACTTACGGGCCAAATAATGCAGTTATTTTATACTTAATTGAAAAAACGACTAGCCTTGGTCACAAACTGTGGCATACTTGAACAAACTTGAAATGAAGTAAACTAGACTAAGTTGTCAGAGAAAGTCACGTCTAGGATCATTAGAAAAGACTTCTTTACTTTTTCGCAATGTTTTATTGGACTCTGTAATCATAGATCACGGAGCATGAATTCTGGATATTTTAACTGCAGATTATTATTGAGAAAACATACAATATTATAATAAATATGACGCAATAAGCCAGTTACATAGCAAATATCAAATCAATATACTTATGCCTACATAAAATAATAGTTACGGTTATTAAAATTCCGAAGCTATAAAAACGCGCGAACAGCTTATTTTAATACAATGACATTGACTCGCTTGACGGCTTGACCTCTACTGTGCGAGTATAAGCAGAGTTTGTTTATCTTTGTATTGCTATCAATATGACCTATAAAGGAAACGTCTAAAAACAACGTAATCAGCTGTAATCCGGGATGTTAAACCAAACAATGAAACACTTAACGCACAAGTGCGTAATAAATATTTTGTAGTAAATCATATAACTTATAAGCTGCTTGATAACCGAGCGATTCTTTAGAATAGGTACAATATAATAAGAGCGTTTAGTCATGGACTACGGTCAAGCGAAACTCAAAAACAAACCTACTAATTAATAACAAAACCACACAAACATTGATGAATTCACAGGGTTTTTATACACACCAAGTAACTGCTTTTTGTTGGTTTTCCTTCTTTAGTAAGTATTAGGTATATTATGTGCTACTACAAACAGGAATGATTTAGTCTATAATTAACGTTTGCTGTAAGATGTGCCCGATTCAGAAGCACAACAGCTCGTTTGACCACACGAGGCAGTCGAAGCTTCGAAGGGATTATGAATCAGCATAAATTCTGTGATAAATACAATAGGAGATGTCGCATACTCACTTGCCGGTCTTGTTGAATCCGTTCATGGTGTGCACGAACTCGTGGTGAAGCATGTCGGCGAACTTGTTGCTGCTCAGCTTGTAGGACACCGCGCCCTGCTCGTAGCGCTGGTTGTGCTTGGCGATGCGGTGCTTGTTCTCCACATAGATCTTCATGCGGAATTTCTCCTCCACGTCGCTGTCGTACTCTTTGCTGTGCTCCATCTAAGAGGGAACGAGGGTTAGATACTAGACTAAAAATTTCAGGACAAGATGTGAAGTCATTGGACAAAACATTTCTTTTTAAGTCTTTAACTTTTTAACCAAAACATAAAGTGTCTTCCGTTAGTCACTAGTTGCTATTATTTTCCTACTTAATCTTAATCATTCATTAAAATAAATATACAGCCAGCATTTACCTACCGACACTCTGAGTACCCAAGTAGTAGGATATATTTGAAAAGTGTAATGTTAAGTATTGTTAGCTGAATCACTTTGCAAGCATTTAGAAATCAGTTTGACAAATGCAAAAATATGAAAATAGTGGTATAGTGTTCACTAGTCCAATCAACCAGACTCCTGCAGTCCAGTAGCTGCCAACATACCTTGAACGCGCTCCACTCCTCTCTGACGAGGTCGATCAAGGAGACGGCGCCGACGGCCGCCGCTACCACGCACAGCAACACTGCTATACTCTTCATGGTGACGCGAGTGCTGCAGAATACAAACTTATGTTGGGTGCTGCTATCGTAGTAAGTAGGTAGGTAACCGTATCCTCTCTAACCAACCGTTCAGAGGGTCGCCTGTAGGGACCAGGGTAAATGTAGATGGTAATAAATAATAGGTACAAGTCTTAATTGCAAATTGTAGCTGCAAATGGTGCAAAAAAATACGAGTCCCTGGATTATTACCATTTCCGATTATTCCAGCATTTTGTGTAGGTACAATTACCCTACCGTCATTTTGACGGCGTGAGAACATCGCACTAAGGTGTTAGTGACATGAATTTATCTCAGCTCTTTGTTGCGATGATTTCAAAAGAGGATGTTGACCATTAGATATATAGGTACAATGTACCTTTTGATGTCCCATAACTCTAAGGTTATAAGTATGTTTTAAGCAAAAATAATACAAAAAGTCTTGGAACAAGAGTCACAAATACATAGTTCCGAAGATAACATAACACTAGACTCTCAATGTGTGTATCTCAGATTCATTCTTGTACGAGTTTAATTCATATTTAAAGCTAAGAACACGCGACATTGTCAATTGTAATTTTGAAAAAAAAAGGATTCTTTGACATGGTCTCATTAATACCTTAGAGCAGTGGTCGGCAAACCACATGCGGCTCTTTGGCCTATAGAGTGCGACTCTGTACAAATGTCGACGAGTGCGAGTTTATAGATACGCGCAGGGGTCGGAGTTTCGGTCAATATGCAAGATAACAAGTTTTATTCAAAATTCAAACTAAGTATATTTCAACCATTTAATTCCGAAGTATTTTCACTAAAAAAATTCAGGTTAACTTGTTATGTTAACAAGTAAGATGCCTTCACCATATTATTATCAGCCGATATGATGATGATGAAGGCATCCTACTTCTTAGCAAGTTCATTTTAGGACGCGATATGGAGTGAAAGAGAATGGGAGTTTTAAGGATTAAGAAAAGTTTATTGAGACACTGGATATTGCAGAAAGGATTGGCTCTCATGAGAAATCTTAGTCGTTATAGTATTGATATTTGGCTCAAGTGATTAATGAGTTGGCCGACCACTGCCCTTGAGTAATTATGGGATATCAAAAGGAGCATCTCTATAGAATAATCTACTGCAGCTCAAAAATGACCCACATGGTAAAAAAAATAAACAATTGCAAAATATTGTGAAAATAATAACGCAAACGACTGCATTTACGGAACGAATCTTATTTTTACAGTTACTCTGATAGTCACGGCGAGATTAATGAGAAAGTTAATTAGAATTTAATGTTTTAAATGGGTCCCCTGCGTGTCCGGGCCCAATATACCCTTATCATAAGGCACTATACTGCTGACAACGAATTATATACTTTAAATGATTCAATACTTTTCTATACTTACTAATATTACAGAGGTAAGTTTGTATGTAGGGGTAATCATCGGAACTACTGATACGAAAATTCTTTCACGATTGGGAAGCTACAGTATCGCCGAGCGTCATAGGACATTTATAAGGTCCCATTAAAATAGATGGAAAACCTTTTAGAAATCATTCAGACCACCAAAATAAGGTCAACGGTAAAAAAAAAAGACGCATTAGATACTTACAAGAAAAATCAATCAGATAACGAAAATACACTACAAATGTTGATTACTCAATGCCATTTAATATTTTAGGTCAAAATAAAATCACTATAGGTAGTTTTTTTTTTTGCTTGGATATATATTCTTTGGTTAGACGTACTGAGCGCTGTGTTAAAATTTGTCCATCTATTTTAATGGGACCTGTTGTGTTATTTTAATAGGACCTGACATCTATTGAATGGACGTTTTAGCCAGGAAGCTAAGGGAGTGGAGTGCAACTAACAGGTCTTAACGACAAACTTGAGTGCTTGACTGATTGTACTTAAGTACTTACTAGCACAGGGAAGTGGACGATATTCGTCACCCTCGTGAACGATGCCGGAATATCAATGTTTGCGGCAGCGCGCAGCGGACTTAGATCGCGTAAATGCGTGATGTACAAGCAACAACGGCATACAATAATGAGGAAGGAAGAACAGTGATAATGCGACCAACCAACCAATTACCTACGCTTTGTTTTAGAACCGATACTTTTATTGAGAAATAGGTAGTAGGTACCTAGGTACCTAGTGGTAAAGGATAAGAGTTCGCCATCCGTGTCCACCATTTTTTTTTCTCTTAGATTCCTTTCGTCTTTTGGAGTCTAAATCATTATTAGTGAAAATATTATTAATTGTTTTGGTAACTAACTCGTCTTCTTTTGGGAAAAAAGGGTCCGCAAAAATAAACATGTCGCGCCATTGTCGCGCATAAAATCTTTGGAAGGTACCTACCTACTTTACAAATTACAGCAAAAAAATGTTTACTACTATTTGCAATAAGTTCTACGATTTCAAGAATTTTGCCGTTAAAGTACCTAAATTAATTACTACCCTCTGTGTTCCCTTATTGAACATCTACTATCGAACGTCGTAATTAATTTACGAAAAAAATAAGAACAGCCTGTGCTAACTTTTAATCTTATGCAAAGAATTCAAACCTTGTGATCATGAGAACAATGCCAATGATTTATCCAATCAACTTGTTTCTGCTTAACGTTTTGGGAAATAAAATTGTTTACGCAACAAAGGAAGCAAACAACAACACGCGATACCTACATTACCTACAAACTACGTTTGACTTGCCGTGGACTGTGGGATGATTCAACACAAAGGAGGTTCTCATATTACCCTTGGGTTACAATCACTGCCCACATAACTAACACCAACATTTAATAATTTGCTTAACGTCGTAGAAAAATGTAACGAAACAAAACTTACCAATTTTCGATTTATTTAAATGATAACACAAACAAATTAAAATACGAATGTAAAAATTACGAGTTTGAAATCTTTTTGTATTTGTGCAGAAGCGTACTAACACGACCGCTTTCCAATTGTTTATGCGCGTTCTTCGACAGGGCACAGACTATGTAGTCTTCGGATTCGCTGCGTAATGTCTACCACAGACTACATAGAGATACTGATGTCGACTAGGTCGTGCCGTGCTCCTTTTGAATTTTTGAGCATTGTTATCGATAGACGTATACATAAAGTAATGAATGAATGTTGTTTGTCCAAGTCAGTATTATATTAAAAATTATATTCCAACTACTTTTAAATTATCAAAAAAGTAACTATTACCGTGTTACAGATCAATTTGTAACGTTCTAGATAGTCACGCTTTTTCGGCGGATAGAATGTTTCAATATTTTCAACTCTTTAGCAATGGTTGGCGAGGATTTGACATAACGATCATTGAAATGTCAAATCAACTGTCATTTGTCAACAACTCAGCTTGTCAACCTCATGCTTTGCGTGCAACTTGTAAATTTTATAAAAATTGAGGTGTATGAATAAAAAAAAATGAAACAGGATGGAAAAGAGCAGAAAAAGCAAGGCAGGAACGGCAAGAAGTTACAGCTTTACAAACCAAGGAAGAAAAAAAGCGTTGAGGAAGATGCTGCTATACAATATTTACAGGCTCAGTATGACAAGGTAGGTAATACAGTGAATTGTATTTTCATCCGCTTATTTATTGTATTTCATCCTAAAAGCTTTTGAATTTACTTTAATTCAAGTAATGATTATACTCAAATACTGTTGAATTTGTGCAAAATGCAGAAAAAATACATATTCAATCAAGGTAAATGTGAACCTCAAAGTAGCCATGTGGGCTACAACGGGACAATAACAAGCGCCTTATATATTTTTAATTCGGTGTAAATTTGTTATCAAATTGCAAGTGTACTCTCACCTTAAAATTAATACATTAATGTAGTTACTTAGTAATTTTAAAGTGTTAAAAAAAATGCATAAAGTAAGTATATTTCAATTGTTAATGTTTACAGATAAATCCGGCTGAAATAAAAACGTTTAAAGACTTCCCACTGTCACAGAAGACTCTTAAAGGGCTAAAAGAAAATAATTATGTTACTCCTACTGAAATACAGAAACAAGCTATTGGTTATGCATTGCAAGGAAAAGATATCCTAGGTGCTGCTAAAACTGGATCAGGCAAAACATTGGCGTTCTTGATACCCATACTGGAAAACCTATTTTGCAAGAAATGGACAAGACTGGATGGAGTTGGGGCATTAGTCATATCTCCCACCAGAGAACTAGCCTATCAGATATATGAGGCTTTGAGGAAAGTAGGACATCTACATGATTTCTCAGCAGGCCTGATTATTGGTGGACAGAATTTGAAATTTGAGAGGAAGAGAATGGATCAAATAAATATATTGATTTCTACACCAGGTCGCCTTCTTCAGCATATGGATGAGAATCCTTTATTTGACTGTAGCCATCTTCAGATTCTTGTATTAGATGAAGCTGACAGATGTTTAGACATGGGCTTTGAGACAACAATGAATGCAATAATTGAGAACTTGCCGCCTGAAAGACAAACCCTCCTATTCTCTGCCACACAAACTAAATCAGTAAAAGATCTAGCTCGCCTGAGCTTGTCATTCCCGACATACATAGCCCCACACGAGCAGGCTGAAACAGTCACCCCAGACTTGCTGCAACAGAGTTATATCACTTGTGAGATTGATGAGAAGATTGGGATCCTGTGGTCTTTCATTAAGAACCACTTGAAACAAAAAGTGATAGTGTTCATGGCTACTTGCAAACAAGTCAAGTACACATATGAGTTGTTCTGTAAACTGAGGCCTGGTATCAGCTTGCTGGCACTGTATGGAACTCTACATCAAGAGAAAAGGGAGAAAATTTATAATGAATTTTGTAGGAAATCAAATGTTGTGCTCTTTGCTACTGATTTAGCTTCTAGAGGACTGGACTTCCCCCGTGTTAATTGGGTAATTCAAATGGATTGTCCTGAAGATGTGGAGACATACATTCATAGAGCTGGTCGCACAGCTAGAGGGTTTACTGGCAAAGGTGAAGGTCTGTTAATGCTCTTACCACATGAGGAGAAATTAATTGAAGAACTACAAAAAAGTAAAATTCCCATTAATAAAATACAGGTTGACCCATCCAAAGTGGTTGCACCACAGAGAAAAATAGAAAGTCACCTGTCTGACAGCACAGAACTCAAACAAAGTGCACAGAGGGCTTTTGTCAGCTATCTGAAGTCAGTATTTCTAATGAAAAATAAAGAGATATTTAATGTCCAACTACTAGATACAGATGCATATGCAAGGTCGCTGGGGTTAATTGTGCCACCTTATATAAAATTTTTGAAGAAATATCAATATGCACAGCAGAGACAAGCTGGTGAAAATGAACACAATGATGCCATTGAGAAGTTAAAAGCTAAAACTGGATCTGATGATGAAACTGAACAGAGTGAAGAGGAAAAACCTAAAGTTGAGCTTGAAAATAAAATTAAGAAGCAGAAAAAGAAGGAATCCCTCATTAAATTTGATTTTCATAATGATGCAGACACTGATGAGGAAGACTTTTTGCAAGTGAAAAGAGTGGATGTCGACTTTGGGGACGAACCAGTTGATGAAGTACAAACAACATCGAAAAAGAAAGCAAAACCTCTAACAAAGGCAGCTGTTGCTAAGAAACTCCTGAAGAAAAAGATCAAAGTTAACACAACAGTGAAGTTTACAGAGGAGGGTGAAGCAATAGAAGATGAAAATAGAGATGTAAAATCAGAACTAGCGAAACAGTTCTTGAATGAGAATGTAGGAGGCATTGATATAGAAAAGGCAAAGGAGGTGTTACAAGAAGAAGATAAGTTTGACAAGATCAGGTTTAGAGAAAAGGTTAAAGCTAAGCATAAGGAACAGAAACGGAAACTTAAGAATAACAAACAAGAAGATGAAGGGGAGAAAGATGACTTTGGGTCACAATCAGAGTCTGATGGTCCTGACCTATCATGGTTGCCTGACCCTGATAAATTGTATGGTAAAAAAGAAGGCAGTGATGAAAGTGCTGGTTCTGATGAAGGCAGCGGATCTGGTGTATCAGATTGCGATGATGATGAGTCTGCCCAATCAGATGTTGAATCTGAAGTAAACCAAAAGTTCCACAGGTGAGGATTTACTAAGAGTTTCTCTGAATTTAATTATTATCTTTGGCAAACTACTCAAATTAAACTTCATTCAAATTGTTTGTTAAGGATCTGTTATCTCTATGTCTTGTGTCTATTTTTAACTAGGTCAGGATAATAGGGTAAGAGAGATCATTAATATGATAACATGTGTTGCAGGCCTACAAAGCGGAAACTGGTGGAGAGCCGCGGCATCCCGCAGGCGAGCGTGACCCCGCGCAAGCTGAAGAAGGTGCAGGACGTTGCCGCGTCACTGTCCGTCGGCGAGGCAGAGGCGCTCGCCATGCAGCTACTGCAAGCCAAGCGATGATCATTGTTATCTATTCTGTTATATTAATAAATATGTTTATAATTCATGAGCAAAATTCTTTATTAATTTAAGAACGAAAGCGAAACCCATAACACAAAAAAGTATTAAATTGTAATCTACGATTTATCACAGAAAATGCTCGTACAGCCGTTGGTCCCGGCGGCGTAAATACAAAGGCGGATGCAACACAGACACCCATAATATGTGCTGCATTATCTTGGGAATGGCTTAATGCAGTAATAGTCCGTCCAAAACTAGCTGCAACGCATCGGTTTGTAGTGCAGCCGCATTGGTTTGGCAATGAAAAGGCATTAAACGCAGGCGCCATAGTATTATTTCTGTTAGATTATAAACTGTCGAAAAATTGTGAACTAGGTGAAAAGGGTCAGGTTAGAACTGTGACCAACCGCACGCGAGCAGAGGGAGCGTTAATTCCAAGTTGCTCCCAGCTGCCTAGGTACGTTTCGTCGCAAGCAAGTTTGTTACCTGCAGTACCTATAGACGGTACGAGTACTTATAAGCTGTACTGCAGTCGTTTTTGTTAAAAAAATATCTTCCGGAGCCGATCTCATTGCAGACAGTTTTCAAATGTCTATGGTGTAATAGTGTTTGTAATTCTTTATTCATACGGATGCATTCGTAGATCTTAGACAGTCTAGTCAGAAGCCCAAACATAAACTAATTGATTAGCATTTGAAAATACCGTTGGAGCTGCTGAATATTTTAAAAACTATCTTTGCATTGTATAAATTCAATGTTTTAGCATTGTATAATTGCATTTGCATGGCACATGTGTGGGTACTATGTACCGACTATAAAGCTACCATTTAGGTACTGGGTATGTCTTTCATTGACTTGAATGTGCCCTGGCGGCTGAGAGTATGTCATGCTCACTCACTCTAATGTCTCGCTGGCGGTGGCGCGTGTGTTGGATCATTTAGCTCCCTTCAAAATGGTTGAGCTGAATGGTGCTAATCCATGCGTCATGTTCGTGAACGGGCGCTGTCAGTAGGGACTGGTTATCTCTTAGCTGCCACGGCGATTTTAATTTAATTTATATTTTTATTTCTAACGGACGCTTTTAATGTTTTGCATCGTTCTCACATGTATAACTTCAACTTGAATGATGTAACCATTTTATTTTATTTAAAAGAGTGTCCAAGCAGTTTCTTGCCCGTTCTTCTCCATAGGTACCTACTACGCTTTGGAATGGGCGACTAGCTTCATATTTCTGACTGACCGACCCCTTGACAATTCAAAAGTGCCTGTAATTGGTTTAAGTATTTGAAATAAATGCTTTGAGTTTGAGTTTGATTTACTATTATCTACCAACTAGCTGTTACCCGCAACTTCGTCTTAGGCGTTTTAGAATGAAAGCGAAATAATATTGTAGACGAATAACTTTGGTGTACCTAATCTATAAATTGTTACTTATTAAAATTAACAGAAAATATTTACCAAATCATAAATACATAGTATAAAAAATCAACTAAGTAAATATAAGCCGTCGAAAATTGCAATGTATGAAAATTCGTATGTCCCAGTCTACCATTCGCAATTTCAAACTCAATTATTTTGTTATGAATCAAAGAAAAATAAAAACGGAGACTGCGTTTATATAATTTTGCGAGGTAAAAAGGTGAACCTTTATAAACTTGAACTGTACCTACCAAAAAGGCAATACAATGTCTACATTGTATTTATATTACATGCTCTGTGATTGTATTGCCTTTTTGGTACAGTTCGCGTGTTCGCGTCAAATAAATTTGCCGCTCTGAAGTAGGCTACAAATAACTGCGCAGTAGTCAATCTTACTAAAACAGTAGTTCGCATGCCAGCACACATGCGCAACCTAACTTCAGAGCGGCAAAGTTGTTTGACGAGAACTGTAATTTGGTTAAAATATGACGGTTAAAATGAATTTTAAACTTGTCCAGAGAAAGTTCCAAAAATGGATTTCAGATCTGATTTCAAGACAAAAAAAGCGATTTACGGATATTTTTATTTTTGGCATCTAAAAATGAATCGGTTAAATAGTTATCAGAATAAAATTATGAACTACCTACCTATGAAATAAATAACTAATTTGAAGTCTAGAACTGATTCCAATACAGTGCGTTTGCGGTACCCACTTTTCTAATTCTAGTGCGACTAGAATCACTAGAAAACCGATTCCAGTGAGTACTTGGCAGAAAAGCAGAGGCGTCTTTACCTATGGTGCAGGGTGTGCGGCGCACACGGGCGCCGGGTCTAAGGGGGCGCCGAACGCCCTCTAATGCGACACCTCCAAAGATGCGTCACTCGCGGTGCCGCGGCCGCCCGGCGGCGGCGCTCTTTAAAGACCCTGCGCTCGTGTTATGGCCGACGCCGGGCGCGCGGTAGCAAAGCCACGGTAATATTATCTATACAGTATTCCAACTTCATACAAACGGACGCAACGCGAGCTATATCTACGCGCCTCGATCTCGGCATGCGCTCGGCATGAAGACAGTCGCGACTGTGCCGGACGGTGTGTTGTTTTTTTTTATAACAATAACCGCGCGACTTTTTCACAAAAAATAAGTTCAAGTAGGTACGTATTTAATATAACGAGTAGGATATATAGAAAAAATGGAGGAAATATTCCGAACTTCCTTTAAGCTTTAAGTATATTATAATGCGGTTTATTTATACTTTAAAATTTAATAATAAAGCATTTCGTACGTCTCAGACGAGGCGCAAATATTTTTTTTATAAGACCGATTTGTTACCTACTCAAACATTAACGAGGTTTTTTAATTAAATCTACCAATCAAAAAACAACACGCATTTTTATTGAACACTTCTTTAAATTCACAAAGTATTTTATTTGTTTATATAAAAAAAATATATTTACAATCACAAAACTAAATGGAAACACAAAGTAGGCAAATGTAACTAAAATGCTGGAGGCGGGCAGCCCTATCGCATGTTTAGGTACCGCGCGGTTGTAGGCATTTCTTTTACGGCCGAGCGAGTTACAATGCTGTATAGATAATAGTAGGTACCGTGGCAAAGCAAGACTACTCCTTTTCCTACTCTATTTAAATTTACACAATAACTTTTGTTTCAACGTGAAATCAGCCTTAAAACAGATAATTAAAGATTAAATTGGCGTAATGTCGCATCTTGCATCGCTACCAAACAAAGGCGCGTGCCGGCATCGGCACCTGTTTGTTTTGATTCGTTTGACAACACGCCGACAATCATTGCTAACTCGGCTGTATTAGAATGCTATAAAATTCAAATTAAAATTACCAGGGACGTGCGGCGGTCATTTTCAAAGGCTTGTGTACGCGCGCCGCAATTTTTGTTTTACCGCCACACCGTAGTTTTGCAAAATAAGCCTTGATTAAATTTTATTAAGTATCATCTTTGAATAAACAGATACTTAATTAAAGATTAAATTGGCGTAATGTCGCATCTTGCATCGCTACCAAACAAAGGCGCGTGCCGGCATCGGCACCTGTTTGTTTTGATTCGTTTGACAACACGCCGACAATCATTGCTAACTCGGCTGTATTAGAATGCTATAAAATTCAAATTAAAATTCCCAGGGACGTGCGGCGGTCATTTTCAAAGGCTTGTGTACGCGCGCCGCAATTTTTGTTTTACCGCCACACCGTAGTTTTGCAAAATAAGCCTTAATTAAATTTGATTAAGTATCATCTTTGAATAAACATGTAAATATGAAGTAAATCGGCTTTTCTTTTGATAAAAAATATATAAAAAGTAAGATTTGGTTATTTGCTTGCACAATTATTGCGACATGCCTCGAGGTCGGAGGTCATCAAAATAGCTAACGAAATTCATGAAAAAAAAACCAAACATCGAGTGATAAATACTGATATTGAAGTTAAATCTATGCTCGTACCTATACGACCTAGGATTTTTCATTTGTTTATCCTACTGCAGTGCGGAACAAACAAGGTAAGTTAAAGTGCATTAATATGTACCTACTAGTATACTTAGGTATTTATTTGAACAACGAACTACTTTTTTATTTTATTTATGTATTCCGTTTGATTGCCTAATGTAGTTAGTTACCTAGGTACCGCGACGTTGATTGATGTGTCATATCATATCCATACTTATATTACCTACCTATAAATAAATGCGAAAGTAACTTTGTCTGTCTTTCTGTCTGTCTGTCTGTCTGTCTGTCTGTGTTTTACGCTTTCACGGCTCAACTGCTGAACCGATTTGGATGAATTTTGGTATCGAGATAGGATAGCTGAGTCCTGGGGAAGGACATAGGTTACTTTTATTCCGAAAAAGTGCAAAGATCCCAGGGGAATCACGATATACAAATTCCTCGCGGACGAAGTCGCGGGCAGAAGCTAGAAATAAAATTAAATAATACGTAGTCCAAGTTGCAACAACTAGTTCTCTGGGCCTATAGTAATTTACATTGTTAGTTCTTTTAGGTGCCTATACTTAGTTTTTTATTTATTTTAGATGTCTGATGGCAATGGAAAAAAGAAACTTTCTGGTGCAGAGAGTCGAAAAAGAAAGCTGGAGAAGGAACAGTCTCTGAAAAAGTTTAAAAAGTTTTTTCTATTAAAAAGTTTTTTGTTCGACCCGGTCCATCCTCGGACGAACACCTGGAGACAGAGACATATGAAAACCTAGATAATTCTACAGCAGAACTCGTCACTTCTACTTCACCGCCGCCGCCGCTGCTGTCTTTATCGTCGGTAGTTGAAGAAGACGAAGAACCTCCTAGTGCCGAAGCGTCTCCGGAGAATATACTTCGAGAAGATATAATTAATGATCTCGCGTTATGGCCACAGGTGTTATCCGATAAACAGAGAATATTTTTGATGGAGCGTGGGCCAGTACAGGTAAAAGTGGGTTCATATCCTTCGAATAGTTCGAAAAGATCTTTTTCAAATGCTTATTATACTAAAAAGATGTTAAATAATGAAACCGTTTTAAGAAACTGGCTGGTTTACTCTAAGTCAACTGATTCTGTTTATTGTTTTTATTGTAAACTTTTTCATGCTGATGCGACTCCGACTCCTTTTAATGGTGAAATGGGTTACAAAGATTGGCAGCATTTGTCTACTGCTATAGAACGTCATGAAAAGAGCTTAGGGCACCTATCATGTCTTAAGAAACAAATTACATTGAAAACTGTTATTTTAAAAGAAAAGTCGGTAGATTTCTTGCACCAAAATGAAATTGATCGGGAAAAAAAACGTTGGGTTGCAGTACTCGAACGAATAATCAACATAATTCATTTTTTAGCGAGGCAATGTCTGGCTTTTCGGGGAAGATCTCAAAAAATTTACGATTCTGATAATGGTAATTTTTTAAAGCTGGTTGAATATACCTCTAACTTTGATAATGTGCTTGCGGAACACATTGCCCTTATTCAAAAATCTGAGTCATGCCTAACTCATTATCTTGGCCATAATATTCAGAATGAAATAATACAATTATTGGGAGAAAGAATAAAAAAAGCTATTGTTTTGGAATTGACACAATCTAAATATTTTTCCATTATTTTAGATTGCACTCCAGATATTGCACACGAAGAACAAATATCGGTTGTCGTACGGTACGTTCTTTTAAATACAAGCAACAACAAGGCTGAAGTAAAAGAACACTTTCTGGGTTTTTTTCCTATAACAGACACTACTGGCCTGGGCTTAACTCATTTTTTGTTAGATTGTTTAATCTCAAACGAAATTGACATACAAGATATGCGTGGTCAAGGTTATGATAATGGTGCAAACATGAAAGGGAAACATATAGGTCTACAAAAACGAATTTTAGATTTAAACCCGCGCGCATTTTATGTACCTTGTGCGGCACACAGCCTAAATTTGGTAGTGAATGACGCTGCTAAAAGTTCATTAGAAATTGTCAATTTCTTTTCAATTGTGCAGGAAATTTATGTTTTTTTTTCTGCGTCAACAGCACGTTGGCAAATACTTGCTAAAGAAGTGCCAACTTTAAGTCTAAAACCACTCTCAAATACTCGATGGGAGAGCAGGGTTGAAGCAGTAAAAGCTCTACGTTTTGAACTGGGAAAAGTGTATGATGCCTTGTTTACTATATATTCTGATAGACTGAAAATGGATCCTTCATGAAATCTCTAATAGATGTTTCTCAACGGCTTTTTACATTACTGAAATAGTCTATTATATTAGTTAGAGTAACTTTCACTGACTTTATCCAACAACTGGAACACAAGATGATATAAACCGTGGGGTACTCACTCAATACTTTTTGTTCCCTATCCATGGGTTGTTTTAATTTCTAATTTGGGCAACGGAGCAATTTTCCTGGCAACACCCGCAACTAAACTGTCAAAAAGAAAACGGATCGTTGCACTCTCAGGAACGCTAAAGTACATAAAATAATAAGTTTTCTATGGATTTAGAATAATTACACGTCTTGTACTTATTAATTTTAACTATGTTTTGGAGCGGAAACTATATCGTAGTTAGGGAGTTAAATTTTCTTCTCAAAGAGGAGGTGCGTATTTTGTTGAAAAATTGATGGTTATGAGTGGTTGAAACGATGAATTTTCATATTCATTCGTGTTGTTACGCCTCTTGTGATGAGAACAACGTTCTGGGTGGACCATGATGTCATGTGCACGAGTGGAGAGGCGTATCGATATTGTTGAGTGTGGTATGTTGTGGATGTGCAGTAAGCTTATTGTTTCAGAATGTAACGTTATCCCAAGTGCTGGAGGCGGATGACATCCTGCAGGAATGCAAGGCGGACAACAAAGCACTCATACAGTTGTGAGTATCAGCACACACTACATTCTGATGGGGTTGTTACTGTCTGTTGTTATCTAGAGTTCAGTGACTGACTAGTGTAGACCAAACAATACATAGCAAGTCTTTAATGTTTAATACCTCCTGTGCTAGTGAGTGTGTTCAGGTGCCCTAGTTATTCATGACTACTCTGTGCAGAGTGTAATTACTTTGTTATGAAAGCATAACAATTGTATTCAACATAAAAATACTTATCAAATTAATTCTGCTTGCTCACAACACAATAATTTGATGACATGGAGTTTTGTATCAATAAATATCTGAAGGTTTCTTAGAATACTTTGAAATGATCACTTGATTCTTCATAAAATTCTTGTCATTGCTCCAACAAGAGTGTAACATTATATATAACATTTTCTGTAAATGATAAGAAAGAGAAATATATTCTTTTTGTTCCTATTTTAAGTTACTGGATGTCATTCACATTTGAATGAACCTAATAATATATGTAATATTTACATAAATCATACTATACCATCTTGCTTGTATCCTAATTGCCATAAGGTAGGCAGACGTGCATAGTAAATCCAAGACATAGCAAAGTGTCGGACTATTGTTTCTTTGTAGAGGGACAGACACAAATATTCAAGGCATATTAAATAAATACTTGTAAAAACACTTTATATAAATTAAGAAAAAAAAACCCTCAAAATTATTAAATCAAACTCAAACAATAATAATAATTGTTTGAGTTTGTTGACCCTAAATTGCACTACCTGATCCACCGTTGGTTATGAACTTATGACTGATGAGAGCCATGTAAAGGTCAACACTTTAAAGTGAATCTTGTGTGGGATAGCAGAATATAGTCATAAATTACCTATTGTCATCCTCAATTTACTGAAAAAAACAAACAAGTATTTATGAGATTGAATAGAACTTCACAGCTGAATACATTTTGCCAGTATGTTGTGTATGTTTAAAAAAACGTGAAAGTTGAACCTGAACAAAAAAGAAATTCTAATCACTATTGGTTAGTCATTTTGCACTTTTTTTTCTCTCTATGTGTCATTTGTCAACTCGTAAGTCATTTATTCATCTGTATACCATTATTATTGTACATCTTTGTTAAATAGGTGTACAATTATCCTTACATATTATAAAACGAGACAGACAGACGCGGCGGGGGGCTTTCCCGGCCGAGTCTGTCTGTCTGTCTGCCTGAACGCGATAAACTGAAACACTACTGAACGGATTTCCAAACGGTTTTCACCAATGGACAGAGCTAGCTAGAGCATTCATTTTTTGTCCTAAAATCAAGGTCTGCTGTAGACACGTCCCTATTATTTCCTTTTTTTCAGAAACTTATTGGTAAAGAAAAAAAAAAACAAAACAAAAAAATGCCCCATTTTTACCGCCGTGATTAGAGGACTAACAGACAAATTCGAAAAGTTCTTAACGAAAGAAAATGATAGGAACCTACTCTTACTACGGAGGCAGACTTGTGGTAAGACGACGGCAATAGTTTCTTCAAATACCTATTTTTCAAATTCCTCGCAGCCTCTGTTTCCTTTTAAGGTATTGTGTAGATTGGCTGAAATATAACGATTATTGTCGAAGACGTCGGAAAAAATCATATCGGCTGGCAGCTTTACTGGCGTGCGCCGCGTAAACCGTGAGAGATACATCAAATTTATGTTCTACAGGATTAATAAAAAAATTACCAAAACCGGACTTTAATGGTAATTTTTTATTAATCCTGTAGACATCATATCATTTATATGAATAATTTTAAAGATATCACAGATTCAAAATTGCGCGTAGCAAAATAATCATGGTTGACGGCATCGGCAACGCGGGCGCAGCGGTAGGAGTCAAGGATCTTTTCCTCGGCTATTAGATATGTAATCCCGGTAGCACGTTTCCGTGGGATGTTTTCCGACATCCACGCGTGCGATGCCGCGGGCAAAAGCTAATGGTATATAAATAATAAAGAGTTTGCTAAGTTATGCCAGGAGGGCGTACAATTGTTTTTAATGTAGTAATCAAGCCAGCCAGGTCTCAATAATTGAATTAAATAAGCCTGAAGAATAAAAAACAATTATAAAAATCACACATTTCATAATACAAATTAATCTATACATATTATAAAAAAACAAATTTGGATTTAACTGAATTTCTTCTAAACCACGCAACAGATTTGGATGAGGTTTTCACCATCATTTAGATAATTTATTCCGGAAGGTTTATGTGTATAATACGTTAATATTAAAGATACGTTTACCTAAGAAATCTCGATGTTTTGTTAGGATGTAAAAACTGTGCGAAGCAGGAGCGGGTCGCTAGTTAATAATATAAATTAATGTCAATAAAAAAGAGCAAAAAATAACGTGAAACTAAAAAAATATAAATGTCAATACTGTACTTAAATGTCAACACACAGATTGAAAACAAATAACAAGGCTATGTCAATATACAATACTAAACTATACCGTACTATTTTCGTTATTTATCAAGGAATCGCTAACATTGCAGAGTTCCACACCAGCTTATGAAACGTGTTTAATTCCAGCCTGACAAAGCCAGAGGTGCTGGCGGAGTTGATAACGTTGATAACAGAGGAGCCTCCTAAAAACCTGGAGCTGGCGTCGCAGTACCGGCACGCCAACATTGCGTGTGAGGTGCTGACCAGCCACCTGTCCATGCTGAGCGACCGCCTCTCGCTGGACGCCACGCAGATGAACCGTCTCTGCGACTTCATCAACAAGGACCCGCCGCTCAACCCACTGCTCGCCTCGTACTTTAGTAAAACTGTGGAAATGCTACTGGAGAGAAGTCCCAAACAGGTAATTCGTGATTTGTACATTTTATTTAGCGCACCCTCTATTTATCGACTGTGTAGGTTGCGACTATTAATATTATAACTCCAAGGACACCTGCATACGTTCAAGATACATTGTTGCAAGCATGACGCGTGCGGCTCGTTTATACGCCCCCTTATTTTATCAAATCAAAAATCATTTATTTGCTTAAATAAAGTACAGAAAGTTCTTAAAGATATTCACATAACTATTAATCTCTTATTTTGCCTTTATTTTCGGTGTAAAAATTTTACATACTTAATTATTATATATTAAGAAATTAATTAACCGCTAAAGTCCCATTGTGCTTGTGCTAACTTGCTCTGGAAGGCCACTAAAAATTTAGATAAGACAGATCACAAGCTGCCTGGGCAAGAACTGACTTGGAAAAGGCTGAGGTATTCGCAATGCATCTGAATTCTGTATTCAAACCAAATGGGAGCGTTGCTGATGAACATAAAGTTGACACAGTATTGGAACAAAATCTGCAGATGTGTATGCCCATTATACCAACAAAACCTAAGGAAATAGCGAAGGAAATCAGACTGCTGAAGTCGAGAAAATCCCCCGGGACGCGACCTGATCATGCCTTCCATACTTAAAAATCTTCCCAATAAATGCATTTTTTTTCTAGCTAGTTTGTTCAACACAATTTTTCTAACATCTCACTTTCCTGACCTGTGGAAAATGTCTGAAGTTGTCATGGTCCACAAATTAGGTAAACCTGAACATGAAGCTTCGTCTTATCGGCCGATAAGCTTGCCGCCTGTACTACAAACTGTGGGAGAGGATATTCCTAAACCGACTAAAACCGTGCATGGACGCCAATGGTATTGTTCCGCAAGCTTTTGACCGTGTCTCGCACAAAGGATTGCTGGCTAAAGTGAAGGAAAAACTTCCGCACTCAATGTTCCTACTCATCCAGTCGTATTTATCCGAGCGCTGCTTCCAAGTGAAACAGGGCGAAGCAAGATCAAGATTGTTTGAAGTGAAAGTCTTGGCCCAGTGTTGTACAACATATTTACATCAGATCTACCCACATTGGATGGCGTAACAATAGCAAAATATGCTGACGACTTAGCCTATTTATCAGATTATGAAAACCCCGAAATGGCCAGCAATAGACTCCAGAAACAGCCAGACAAAACTCATAAATGGCTCTGTAAGTGGTGGATTCGTTCCAGTGCATCCAAGTCTCTTCATATCACTTTCACGCTCAGGCATGGAAACACCCCTCTTGTTAGACTTGGTCCTGATACCCTACCACACACGGGTTGTTTAAAGTATCTTGGCTTCCATTTGGATAGGCGCCTAACATGGAAGCATCACATTAAAAATAAAAGGGACGAGATTAACCACAAGTTCCGCAACCTTTATTGGCTCATGGGGAGAAACTCTGTGCTCTCTGTAGACAACAAACTCTTCATATTCAACTCGGTCTTAAGCCAATATGGACCTACGGGATCCAATTGTGGGGCGTTGCCAGCAAAACCAACATACTCGGCCTGCACGGAGTCCAAAATGGTATCCTAAGATCAATTACAAATGCACCTTGGATTGCTAGGAACGACGAAATCCACGAATATCTACAAATGCCATCAGTAAACTGAAATCGAGCGATACAAAAAATAACACAAGGCACGCCTAACCATGCATCCCAACCCACTAGTTACGGAACTGTTAACCCGACAGCGGTGGCAAAAAGGCTGAAGAGGAACCACCTCCTATAAGTTGGAAGCGCAGCACTGGCTGCTCCACAACAACGCAATTTGACACGGAGCGAATTCGCTTATCTGGGTCTGCAAATAGAAATAATAGAAAAAAAAAAAAAAAACTTGGTCCATGCATACAGTTAGTAAATAATATTAAATTCAATCTTTGGTAACAGTTAATTCATATGCGACATTGTACTGCAAATCACAACTTAACCGTCGTTGATACAGCCAGAATTGTTTATTTTAGTTATTTTCATAGTCGTATGTCATATAGAGGGATTATATGGGATTCTTCTCTGGGGAACCTGTGCGGACATTAATACTATATTTATTACCCGACTACGGCGAAGCAAAAAGCAGAGTTATGATTTTGACAAATGACAAATCTGTGGTTATTTCCTCAAAAGACCATTTCAGACACTAATCTACATGGTCCTCATATGGCCTGACCAAGACTATGTCTTGACTGCAAGAGACTGCAACCTCTGAATTTGTTTTGGCCTTTCTTCTCAGAGTAGTCAGATAGGAAATGCAGAACTCATCTAGATTTTTTTTTTTTTTAACATGACGTATAATTCATTTCTAGGAACTCAAGTATTTTCGTTAAACTAAGCTTCAATTTTACAAAATAAAGTGTTTTATGGTACTTGGAATGTATTATAATACAATTCGATGTCCTTACGTGATATAGCTGTTGTTGGATGAGTGTGAGATCTGTCTTGGGTTGATATAACTTGTTAGTATTACGAGATCGATCGAGGTAGCGTGTTGCTTGCAGAAAAAGACTTATGTTTGAACACAAACCTACAGGGTTCTAGTAAGTATCTAATATTTTCTAAAGAAAGAGCGACAACACTCTTTGTTCCAGCCCAAATATACCTCTTAAACATCACCTTGAACCATTTCATGCACTTTGCCCCTACCAATTATCTATCCTAACCCTAACTAATATTATAAATGCGAAAGTGAGTTTGTTTGTTTGTTACGCTTTCACGCTAAAACGGCTGAACGGATTTGAATGAAATTTGGCAATAGGTAGACCATGACCTAGGTTGGGACTGGGACTTAGGATACTTTTTATCCCGAAATTCCCACGGGATCGAGACTTATGCAAGTGAAGCCGCGGGGCGCAGCTAGAAAAATAACATGCTGTTCGTTGGTTCACCACTCCAGAACGGCTGGACCGGTTTGGCAAATTATTGTTTTACATTCGTAATAGTTCAAATCGGCTAGGTATCTAATTACGTAACACGTTTTGGTAAACGATTACGACTAATCTGTTTCATTTTGACAGTTCAACAACATTAATTGCGTTATTTACGTTGTTGAGCAGATCTTTTTTCGAACTTATGAAGCAAAGGATTAGCAATCTGTTTCAAAAATATTCAGATTCTGATTAATAGTGCATTGCGCAATTAGGGTACCGGTTCTTACGGAAAGAAAATTGAAAATTTTCAGATTCGGGGACTAAACGTCCATATTCTATGGGATTGTCTGTTGGTTTCTTAATAAAACTATTGAGGCAGTATGCAGATGTTCTTGATGTTCATGTACTTCCAACCATTCCATTTTCCCCAGGACTGCTACCTCTACCACATAGTGTGCCTGCGCGTGCTGGACTTCTTCAAGTCGCGGCGCGACTTCCTGCCCAACCTGCTGCGCCACATGTCCACGTCCGCCATCGCTGACACCTTCAAGTACTTCATTCGGCTCGACGACCTGTTCAAGAAGACTGTCATGGAGGTAGGTCAGGTGATTCTATTTTATATTTATTTATTAAGGTACTTAGACACATTTATACATGTTTTCTGAAGCCAGAAGGGCAATTCCTGTATTTTTAAGAACATTTACATTCTATTCTCAGTCTCAATCTGCAAAAAATGCCTCTTAGGGTCAGTTCACACCGAGACGCGACGCTGCGCACACTAATCAAATAACGAACTTATTTTCTTCACAAAAAGGTAAAATTTCAGTGCGAGCGTGAACGCATGTCGAAGTACGCTGAGATGCGCGGTGCTGCGCAGCGCGTGTACCTTATTGTGTACTTTATAAATTCGATATTGTATCGGATCTTAAAAAACTGCGCGTCGCGTCGCGTCTCCGTGTGAACTGACCCTCATTCCTCTAAATTTTTGTAAATTTTTTGACATTCATGTCGCTGAGATGAGTGCAACAAATTATTAAACATTTTAAATACGGGAATTGGCCTTCTGCAGTTCAACCGCCTGTGCAGTCTCATGCTAGTCGTTGTGGTTGGTTGAATACAATACATCAATAACCAATCATGCAACAATGTTGACATAAGATTTATAAAGATGGGGTTTTCAACACAAGAGGTATGTGTATCTACAATAATAGTAAGTATAATATTACAGAATAATGATTCTCTAGCTTGAATATATTTTATTGCAGTTACAATCGGCAAGAAAATCTGTTGACTAGGTATCTGATAGATTAATTCCACTATTATTTTATAATGGGTGCACAGCACATGCTTTTAAACAGATTGAATGTTGTCAGTACGCAAACTAGTCTAGTTTGTCATATTTTGTTTGTTTCCTATTCGTAATCAGAACTTTTAGTTACTTTGGGGAAGGCGCCATTACTTGCCTATTTAGGACGCCTTACAAATCAGTTCATTGTTTCAACATTAAATGGCCATAGAATAAGTCATGCATCAAGCTTATCATTGCATAAAGGCTATCAGAAACAATGCGGAAGAATCGTGAATCATATTGTGGTAGTATCAATGGCTGCTTATCTAAGAAACATAATCTGGTCGCATGATGCCTGCGTTGTGTTGTGTATGATGTCCGACGGCGCGACACAGCACGGGACTTGCTCTTTGTGAGGATGACCAGAGAGAATCGTGATGGACGTGTTTACGCGGAGGCGGCACGTGCGAAGTACAGGCGAGTGTCACGTTGTCAACATCACACGTGTATGCGAATACATGTGTGATGTTGGGGGATATGCGGCGTATTCTAGTACACCCTTTCGTCAGTTATGTTGTCCCAAGTAATAGAAGGTTTGCCTTTTGCCAGAAATCCGCCACAAATCAAGACTGGGCTGCTCAGTAATTCCTAATGGAAAATCCCGATAACACTTTGCCCGACCTAGGAATCAAACCGACCACTCGATAATAATAATACTCTTTCTCGACAGCTTACAATGTAGCCTACAAGCCTAGGGGTCAATGTGCTACTGTATTCATTGACTTTAATTATTTTGTGAGTAATAAACTCCTTTGTCTCGAAAGTTTTATATGAGTCACATAAAAATTCGCGAAAGTTGACAATATTTGCTCAGTTAGTCAACCTTACCATGTGCGAATTAAGTACATAATAAATAAGAATAGTAGGAATGTACTAAATACCTACACACTTATTGTGTTGTTGATGGTTTTTGTGTGAGTTTCCAAACATGAACAACGTACTGCCAACGTGGGGCAACATATGGACACTGCGACAGTACCTACTGTTTGTTCATCGGCGGTAGAACAGCTGTGACCTGCACTCGGCAGTTAGTGATGTGGCTCAGTACCGGTACATACATCCTACGACTTGGTTTACATCCGAGGGTGCGTTGTACTCTAATCAGGTTTTTGTGATTGGATCTGTTCTTAAAACCGCGTAATTATCGCAAGCTATATCTTCAAATCTTTGAATTGGATATTCTTTCTACTCGACATTAAACTATTGAGTATGTACTCATAACAACTTGCTACAGGAGGAGGTGAACAGAGTGAGGAGAGGATTTATTTTTGTTCCATATCTCCACTTTGTTGTAAGTTTCATGTAAAAGGGGCGAGCCTATTGCCATCAACGGCAATGTTACTCTGACTCCGGGTTTCTACTGAAACGAATGGAAAAACAATAACATTATACGAACTGGGAATCGCTACGCCTTCAGTCAATACTCAATATCTTTATTGCTTTACCATAATGTGTACTTAGGTGGTAACTATATAAATTAGATCATTATGGACCCTGTGGGGCACAGCGAAAGGGTAGGAGAGAGCAAGTCCTGTTTTACGAGATAATGGGAACAAGTTTTAACTTACATATTATAATAATGAAAGTCAGGAGATCGCGAATAAGATACTAAGTATTTCTCTTATCTATTATTTATGTATTATTTTATCTGCAAACTGTACAGTCGCGCTGGCGTTTATGAAACCAACGATGTTCCTTTATGAGGCAGGCACGAGCATTGATCACTACGCTTGTTCAAGACGGGTTGGCGATTTCAAACTTCCATTGATTACTATAGTGCTAGTACTACTGACCCGACACGTCCAGCCCAAATTTCAATACATCATACAAAAATCCTATAGTAAAAAGGACGTTAATGTTTTCCCGTTTTAAAAAAAAATCCGGTAAACATTTAAATTTTTTTTTTTCTGTAAACCCATCCTTACGAATATTTTAAAACAAAAAATAGCCAAATCTGCCCAGCTTCTCGAGTGACGCGCTTACCAACGAACAGCATTTAATTTATACAACATGTTCCTTTTGATATGCCATAAGCTCTACAGTTATGGGATAATGAGACCTCAAAGACTCAACTGGCATATGAATAATTTTTCTTTTTCTGTTCTATTTCATTTTTCATTCAAAATAATTCGACAAACTCACAATTATTTATGTAAACTACGTATGCACGCACGTACTTGATATATAAAAAAAAAAGAAAAAAAAAGGCGAAACCGACCGACGTGTCGCTACGGAAGGTGTTTCATAGACATTCATTGAAACCAGTCGTGTTGCGGCGACACGTCGCCTGCTGCTGCCGCCCGCGGTCGGTACGGAATGGTACCTTTACTCGTACTTATCAATGAAACTGATACATACATCGAGAGTCTTGTGTTATGTTATCTTCAAAACTATGTATTTTTAAAACACGTGTTCTAGGAGTTTTTGTATTATTTTTACATATAGCTGAGGACCTTAGGGTTATTGGACATCACAAGGAACACGTTGTATAGATAGATATTCCAGGTTTCGTCACGATGTTTTTCCTTCACCGGTGTTAGTAATGTCCAAGATATATAAGTAAACTCAGAAAGTACACAATATGAATTGAAAACGGGTTTCTTTTATTAAATTATTTATTTATTTAACAGTTTATGTACACATATAAACTGAAAAATACGTACAAAGTTGATGCTTATTTCTAAAGAAATCTCTTCCAGCATACCTGCGATAGGAAAATGGATAAAAAGAGACGTAGATAACGTGTGTAAGAGCAGAAGAGAAAATAAAATACATAAAATAAAAACATTTAACTATTTACTAATTTAGTAATTAACGTACTATATGAGAATATACTTACATTAAAACTTCTAAAATAAATATCACTAAAATATATATACTAATAAATATAATATAATAATAAATACAAAATATGCAACTATGACGAAGTGGAAAGATAGTGTTCTTTCACTCTTCTTTTAAAAGCAGTTTGGCAGTCCCTAATGTTAGGCGGAAGTGCATTCCACAACCGTACCGCATGTACACTGAAGGATGCGACCTGTAAGGTGTATCAGAAGGCCGGGCGTGGGCATTTTAAATATAAATCGTTTAAAAAAAAAAACATTTTGTGATTGGTTTTATTGTGGTTTAACTATAGCAGCGGCGAAGTGTCAGTCTTTATGAGAGGGAAGCCGAAGCAGAGTCGGATCCGGTCTAACTTTGCTTACTTATGAATAAAGTAAACATTGATTATTTATTTTAAAATAATTCTTTCGTTAACTGAATTTAACACCATCTATCGCCAAATGGCAGAACTAAAAATCACTACACAAACATAACTTCTTATTTCGTTTATAATTCAAGTAATAATAATTGATCTAGAGAAAAAATATCTCATATCTGGATAATAAACTATATTTTCTTACTGTCAATAATTATTTTAGACATAAAAGCCGAGGAATCTTGTTTTTTTTTCAAATAGTCTTTAAAAAAGACATGATTGTCGAATAAAAAATAAATCGAGCGAAAATTTTCCAATTACGTCTAGAGAGACCAGAAAAGACATGGTTCTGAACTGAAGAACATAGTTCTAAATGCGAGTCCATTACTGTATCATACTTGCTCAGATATAACAAAGTTTCGATATAGTTACTTTGGACTTGAATTTGGACCTTCATCGTGCCCGCGAATAGCTACTTCTTGTTTACCTAACAAAATAACGGTGTCAATAAACCGTTTCATTAAATTCCTATTTCGATCTACTTTTCTATTATGAGCTTCATGAGAATTAGCGAAAAATGATTCTATCCTACTAGTCCCAAACTCATGTAACTCTAAACAGCTACGAATATGTTTTTCAGTCTGAACATGATTTTTGGTTGAATTCGTCAGATTATTAATATCTGTAAAACCCCTTTATTCCATAAACTACTAGAATCTGAGAAAAGTAAACATGGAAAACAATACATTTTATTTAATTTACAACTGCCAATCAGCCATGGATATTTATCGTAAAGGGAAACATTAAAATGTTTGAAAAAAACCATCACGTCGTTTGTAATTTATAATCATATCTGGACGAGCACGGCCTAACTTAATGATGTGTTTCTTATTTTCAAAGCTCAACCTTGAAAAGCATAAAGATTATTTACTTTGTGAGGCAACAGCCTCACAAAGTAAATAATCTGTCAAGCAACAATATAAAACTATTAATGCCGCCATCCTAATTCTACTGATCGTACTAATTACTTTTCAAAACTACTCTAAATAAATAATTTCAACTTATTAAACTATCTACTTACCCAAAATACCCAATTACAACGATCTTTTCTTTCACTAAACTCAAAACACATAAACACTATCTCAATCACTATTCTATACCTACAATAATAAACTAATGAATTCAATTCATACGGAGCGAACAAAATGCAAATTAACTACTTAATTTGTACAAATTATATGGTTCTAATGCGATTACATCAAAAAACAACCACACATAATGTCAATCGAATGATGAATGTAGAATGTATGATGTCCGAACTCCGAGCCGAACGCATTACGAAATTCAACGACAACAAACGAACAACTGAGCGAACTGACCGAACAATAGCTCATTCATTTTCGTTTCACGACGCGCATGCGTATTACATCGTAACTCGGCGCAGACCGGCTTACCCGGCTACTAAGAAACAGCGGTGTCACGTGACCGAAGTGACGTCAAGTGGACTTTATTTTCTATAGAAATTGAATTCACAATAAGCCGGACGCGCCTACGAGTTATTTTAGAGCAAAATGTTTTGTTGTTGGGACATAAAGACAAAAAAAATTGTGTAGGCGTTTTGTAATGTTTTAATTTTATGGTGTATGATTATTCAATGACGATAGAGTGGTAGTGTTCCCGAATTTCTGAAGGGAAGCCGGCAGGAATCGAGTTGTTTGGAGTCATCGCCCCTGAACTATAGTGTTGTCATTCAACAGTGGTTAGAAGAGCACCAGTTCCTGGAGTGCCTGATCCAGATCGTGTGCGGCACGTATGTGGCGGAGGATCTGGCGGGGGCGCAGGTCGACGCGCCCGAGAAGGCGGAGCGCGAGCCCTCGGAGAAGACCGACGCCAACCACAAGGACGACGCCGGCGGCAGCGACGCTGATGCAGAGAAAGGTGAAGAAAGACTCGGCTCTATTATGAGTTCACAATTTTAGGACATGATTTTTTTGTTGTTTTACAAATTGATGTTCGAACTTTGAAATTTGAAACCTTAAGTTAAGCGCACATCACAGTCGCGGCAGGCCGCAGCGCATCGCATGTCACTGTGTGCAATGGTTTGTACAAAATGTAAGAAAGTGATGTAGGAGGATGTTGCGATGCGGTGCGGTCTGCTCTAATCTGCGTCAGTCTTTCAAGGTTTAAAGTGGTGACTTTGGCGAACATTTAATGAAGCCCACATACATTGCCCGCACATAAAACATTGAATGAAGGAACACAAGTTACATGGCGGGGTAAAAGTAGTTACCGGTCACATTTAAGGTACCATTCCGTACCCGACTGCAGGAGGCAACTGCAGGCGACGTGTCGCCGCGACACGACTGGCTTCTATGAATTTCTATGAAATAACTTCCGTAGCTAGCGACACGTCGTTGGCAGGTATGAGCGACAGGCGACACGTGTAGCCCGACCGCAAACCAGAAGTGCCGCCAACGTTCGAGCGATAACACGTTTTTCTATCTTTTGTCTACCGACTGGAATACAGGCTGCTGCCGCCCGAGGTCGGGTTTGGAATCATGACTGCCGCGACGTGTTGCCTGCAGTTGCCGTCTGCGGTCGGATACCTTTAGTGTCGTAAGCGTATATATTTCAGAGAAGTTTTAATTTCATACAAGGTGTTCAATCGTCAGGTTCATCAAAGCTAGGTCAGGAGAATAGTACAGAGTCCCCTACGGCGGGTGCTTGCATCGCGTCGGCGGGAGCGGGGCCCGGCGCGGGGCCGGGCGCGGGGCCGGGCGCAGGACCGGGCGCGGGCCCCGGGGTGGCGGGGCCGGGCGCGGAGGCGCGCGCGCGCACGGCGGCGGTGGCGTCGGCCAACGCCGCGGCGCTGCTGTGCGACCTCATCGTCAACGGCTGCGCCGGGGAGGGCTGCTCCACCAGGTATGCCTAGTGCCTGTCGCATGACCTGCTTTCTGTTTATGTAGCTCAGCACTGTACGAATGTGATAACTAGGGATGTAACGATACATAATTTTCCCGATACTATACCGATACCGATTACAGTAGCAAATAATAAAAATAAAAAAAACCGTACAATTCACTTTAACAGACCGGATATCACATTAATTAACAAAGTAAATAAAACTGGGTTCCTATTCCTAATAGACATCGCCGTGCCAAACATCCATAACTTACAGACTACAATAGCCGAAAAACTATCCAAATACACCGAATTGAAAGACGAAATAACCCGACTTTGGCATCTACAAAAAGTCACAATCGTCTCCATAGCACTATCTGCAACTGCAACAGGAGTAATACCCAAACAGCTTCATCAGTCCCTTAGTTCCCTCAACCTGCCACCTAACACCTACCACCTGCTGCAGAAAGCAGTGATTCTCAATACATGTAGGCTAGTACAAAAAATCCTCCAGTATGAGTTGGACAACTTGCACATTACCCCCATTCAAATTTAGCTTCGGCTTACATACAGCCTAATGCGGATAACCACACGGTATCAAATATTACGCCAACACTTAACCCCACTGATGAACACTTGGCCTTAGGCCCGTGCCATCAGCTAGGCTAGGCCGAGGAAAACAAATCTAGAAATAAATAATAATAATAAATCGTTTATTCATAAAAAAGGGCACATTTACCATAAGTAACTTAATAATTAAAATAGAGCACAGTTGCTTATTTGCCCGAACTAGGTTGAACCTGTGCTTCAGGCTAGGAAGTGCATAAATACTTAATGTAATAAATTAACAATGAGTATATAGTATAAACTAAATTAAAATTAAGTAAATCAAAGTAAAATAGCATGTTAGCGATTCTATTTGCAGACAACAAGTAGATCTTCTGTCTGTGCATAATCTATGGTTAGTAAATATTCAAGTATAATTTTTTTATACAGCTAAAGTAATTTATTTTATATATACTAAGTTTTTTATTTAATCTATTGTACAGAAATGGGCATAAGAATGTAAAAAAATCTTTCTACAAAGACATGTTTTGAGGTTGCTTTCGATGTGCATACTATATCATTCCGTCTCTTGTTAGTATTGTCAGCAGTGTATATATTATAAAGTTTCTTATTCACTGTAGAAACTGTCGTGCTACGTAATATTGCTTGTTGGACATGTTTTATAATGTACGATAAAGCCAAATTAGCGTCAGCACTATTGTAAACTTGGCTAAAATCTAGGTTGCATAAATAAAATTCGAGTTTATTTGTATTTAATTTGCTTTTGGTCTGGGAACGATTTAACTTAGGCAGCGTTATATTTACGGTATGTAGTACAGATTTTTGTACTTCGGGCATAACTGTTTAATAGTGCGTTTAGTCCTCGCTTCACTGTCTGAATAAACAGAATCACGAATAGCGGTGACGGGAAACAGGCACGAAACAATACGTCGGTCAACAAACTGCAAACACTGCCGTGCTGCCATGTCGCTAAGCATGCGCTGCGTGGCTCTCCCGTCAGTCCCGCCTCACGGAGCGACAAAGTTGCGCGCGCGTCGTCATTTCGCGCGATTTTCGGACTGTTTGATATCGGTTGTATATAATCGGCGATGCCGATGTATCGGTATCGGAATCGTTACATCCTTACTACCACTAGAAAAATATTTAGTAAATAAAGAATATATTAGGTTAAAAATATACAGTACAATCCCACTAAACCGACACTATTAAAAACCCGAGGGTGCCGGATTATTGGAATATTCGGATTACTGGATCGTATAGAAAAATTGATAATAAATAAGAAGAAATAGACGACGACGCCGGAGCGCATGCGCGGTGAGTGACGTAGGGAGGGGCGAGGGACGCGAGCGGAGAATGCCGGATTATTGGACGTATCGGTCTATTGAAGTGCCGGATTAGTGAGATTGTACTGTACTGACATAATATCTGTACACCACACAACACATACGATGTTGGTTGCGCACGATTAGTACAAGAAAGACTCCTACCAAAAACTATAAAAGCGTGTAACTTCTCCGTATTTCCATAGATTTGATTCATTATTTCGCTTATGATATATTATATACTGTTCTCTCCGAACGTCCCCGTGGACTTGCCGAGTGTGTAACCGGCCCGCTGCCCGCAGGCCGCGCACGGCGTGGGCGCTGCTGGCGCGCCTGCAGGCCGAGGCGGGCGTGCGCGCGCTGCTGGGCGGCATGTTCACGTCGCCGGCGCGCGCGCGCGCGCACGCGCTCGTCAACGGCTGCCAGGTGCTGCGCGCGCTGCTCCTGCACGAGCCCGTCCTGTGAGTACTGCACGAGACAGACCCCGCTGGCAAAGGACTGACCTCCACGAGAGTTCGATAAGATTCAGATTCATTTATTTGCCAACAATGTAGGTACAGGTATAGGTGGTACATCACCGTGTGTTTCCGCTACATTCTACCTTACGGCATGCAAAGTCGTAAAAACTAACGATACAATTTTCATCTAAATTAACAATTAAGTCATTCTGATATAATAAAAATTCTCGTACGTGTCGTTTATATTTTTTAACTGTTATATATTTTTATCATTTAAAAAGTCTTTTATACGGTAATAATATTTTTCAAAGAATAATGCAGTCAACTTAGATTTAAATATTCGTAAAGGGTGTTCTTTTAAATTGTGTGGAATTTTATTGTATATTATAGGCCCCATTGACATAATATTTTCCCTAAGTAGTGCTGTTTTGTAATTGCCTAGGTATGTAATAAATGTTTATATTGTATTCTCATAGAACCTGAACGAGATTATATATCGGCTAGTGACGGAAATACATTCTTAAATATTAAAAATCATAAAAACTTCTAAAATATACAACGACGGGAAGGTGATTTTCAGCGACTTAAACATAGGCTCACAGGTGTCTGTAGTTTTCATATTCGACATAGATCTTACGCAACGTTTTTGAACCTTAAAAATCTGTTCCCTGTCACTACAGTTGCCCCATAATGTTACCCCGAACCTTAATATTGGCGCAACAAGTCCGTGGTAAGCTGTCAGGAGTACATTATTGCTTACTTTATGCGATAGGTTATACAGCACATAAGCTGACTTGCTCAGTTTATTCCAAACGTCTTCAGCATGAGGTTTCCAAGTGAGACTGCTGTCAACTAAGATACCTAAGAATTTTGCAACATCTGTTGAGTCCATATTTTGTCCATTATAACTAACAAAAGTTAATGTCATATATTAAGACATAAACACTATTTCGTATTTAGAAGGATAGAAAAAAGGCTAGAGGGTCAGCTCGGATAGCTGACAGCGGCAGCGCCCGTCCAGATGTAATAAAGCAATTATAGGAATAATAATTATCCTGCCTCGCTGGTCTAGTGGGCGCTCGCGCTACTGCTGAGCATGAAGGCCTGGGTTCGATTCCACTGTCGGGCAAAGTGTTATTGGGTTAATATTGTTTGGGATTTTATCAGCGTCTCTAGTGGAATTTTGCAATAAAAGGAGCTTTTGGAGCGTGTATTTCGTCTCTTACACATTATGTAAATAAAATAAACAGAATACTGATAGTGTTGCAACTAAGGACATTCTTAAAACTAAAACTAAAGCTAATCGACTAACGATTAAACATGCCCCCGGGCGTTGATAGACAGATTCTTCAGATTGAGATACCGGAAGAGGACCGGGGCATATCCTGTTGAATGCTCGCCGAACCACTCCGCACGCTGTCTTAATATCAGTGACGCGACTGATCCTATCCATTCCGGAATAAACAGCTGTTACTCGACCTAATCGCTATTTTAGAGGTAGGATCATGTTGCAGCTCTGAGACATACTCTTTACTCCATCTGGTCCAGAAGTGCTGCCGATTTTGCTCAATTATCTGGTATCTCGTCAAGTAATTCACCGAACGGTCTTCAAGGTTTGGCGTCGGCAGTGCTGTGAGTGGCCGTCCTATTATAAAATGTCCAGGCGTAAGCGGCGACAAATTGCTGGGATCCGATGAAAGTGGTGTAAGTGGGCGGGAATTCAGTTAAGTTTCTATCTGAACTAATACAGTGTTCAACTCTTCGATTGTAAGGTTACAATTTCCTGGGCACTCTTTGAGCAGTGGCTAGAGAGGTGCCACGGCGGCCTCACCTTCCGCCTGACGCAGAAAAAAAAAAGGTTACAATTTCCCAGTACTCGCTTTAAACCTCGCCAAAGACCTCCAAAGTGAGGAGCATAAGGGGGGATAATATGAAAGTTTATTTCTTCATTAGCTAAATCACTGGATAACGATTTAAGATTGAAACTACTCTTTATGAACTTACTAATTTCATTACACGCGCCAACAAACGAGGTCCCATTATCAGAGTAGATGTGCTTAGGCTTGCATCTTCTCGATTTCTACGAAGAACCGATAATAATTTTTGCTTGTTAAATCACCTGCCAACTCGATGTGCACTGCCTTGCAGGGGCGATGGCTTCCAACAACCTGATTCCTACCGGCTTCCTTTCGGAAATTCGGAACACAACCACTCTATAGTCATTGAATAATAACAATATAAGTATTTCAGTATTTTTTACATATATTTTTTGGTCTTTATGTCCCAACAACAAAACATTTCGCTCTAAAATAACTCTTAGGCGCGTCCGGCATAACGTGAATTCAATTTCTATAGAAAATAAAGTCCGTCTTGACGTCACTTCGGTCACGTGACACCGCGGTTTCTTAGCAGCCGGGTAAACCGCTCTGTACCGAGTTACGATAGAATACACATGCGCGTCGTGAAACGAGTCGGTTGTTGTCGTTGAATTTCGTAATGCGTTCGGCTCGGATTCCGAACATCATAACATTCATCATTCGATTGACAATGTGTGGTTGTTTTTTGACGTAACCGCATTAAAACCATATAATTTGTACAATTAAGTAGGTAGTTAATTTGCATTTAAATTATTCAGTTTAAATTCGTTAGTTTATTATTGTAGGTATAGAACAGTGATTAAAATAGTGTTTATTTGTTTTGAGTTTAGTGAAAGAAAAGTATGTTGTAATCAGGTATTTCGGGTAAGTAGATATTTTAATAAGTAGAAATAACTTATTTAGAGTAGATTTCAAAGGTAATTAGTGGGATCAGTAGGATTAGGATGGCGGCATGTAGATTATTGTGTGATTATTTGCTTTGTGAGCAAACATGCTTTTCAAAGTTATTGAAACGTAAAACAAGTTAGGCCGTGCTCGCCCAGATATGACTATAAATTACAAATGGCGCGATGGTTTTTTTAAGTAAGTACATTTTATTTGTTTAAACATGGTGTACATGATACATTGCATGCAGGATAGTAATGGGATATAGAAAAGTTCAAACATGTTCAGCCGCATATCGTGGCGTACAAATTGGTAGGAAGAGATGGTGTTTAAACCGTGATAATATTCATCAAAATTACATTTCTTCATTATTCATTAAAGATTAGGTATAATTACAATTCAATAAGCATTTTTTTTTTATACAAATCAATGTCAAAGTAGTCATTAAATAAATTAGTCAATAAAAATATGAATTACTGTCATTAAAAATTTCAATTGCAAATTACAATTCCAAAAAAATACAATAGATTATAATAACATGTTAAAAATACAACATTGCATTTCAAAAATGAAGAAAATTCTCCTCATTCATAAACTCTGCTATACTGTAATATACTCTTTCAGTTAGTAAACTCTTTAAATTACTTTTAATAGAAGATAAATTTAATGTTTTCTACGATTTGGGCAATTTATTAAAAATGGTCGGAGCCATGAAAAAGATGCTCTTACGCATAAGAGTTGTTTTAGCGCCGTGAACACAGAGTTTGAAATTATCACATCTATTCCTAGGGACAGCATCAGACAAACGCTGAAATAAATGTGAATAGGATTTAATGAACATTACTATTTCCAGGATATATAATGAGGGCAATGTCAAAATCTTACGTTCTATAAAATAAGATTTACAGCTGTCCGTTGTTTGCAGTCTAAACATCGATCTAATGCACCTTTTCTGTGCCCGAAACGCTATTTCATTGTCCGTGCTATTCCCCCAAAAGATGACTCCATATCTAAGAATTGATTCGGCTAATCCATAATAAGCAGTAATTAGCGCATCTGTGTTAAGAACCACAGCAAGCTGTTTCAGAGCGTAGGCTGCATTACTCAATTTTTTACTAAGTGCCTCTATTTGAGGTTTCCAATTCAATTTAGAATCTATTATTAGTCCCAGAAATTTTGTTGTGTCAGGTTCATTGATATTTATATTATTAAACATTTTAATATTTCGCTTTACGGTAAATATCAATGATTGACTGGCAGTTGTAAATTAAATAAAATGTATTGTTTACTTTTCTCAGATTCTAGTAGTTTACGGAATAAAGATTTTACATTTTAATCTGACGAATTCATCAAAAAACAACGGATCAAAAATTTGAGAAATTGTAGAAAGAATTCCGCGTTTTGGCAATGCATTAGACATGTTGGAATTAATTGATAAACATAATATGTCCGCCTCAGTGTTCCAGCTGAGCCCTAAAGTGTTACAGGGTTCCATTGAACCAATATTCAATTACTTAATGAAGAATGTTCTAAGTCGGACATTAAATGAGCGTTGTTGGATCTCCATTTACGCAATGGCATTCCAGCTGCAGCCAACTCTGATGTTACTTTCTGGCGTACCTATATCAAGGACCTCTTCAATTGTATCCCCCCCTGTCAACAAATCGTCTACGTAAAAATCATGTTTTATGATAGCAGCAACTTTGCTGTCATTGCAATAAAGCCCTAATTGTTTTAAGCACCTGGTGGCAAGGTATGGTGCGCTAGCAGTACCGTACGTAACCGTATTTAATTGGTACGCCTCCATATGCTACGAGGGGTCATCCCGCCATAGGATCTGCTGTAGATGACTGTCATCAGGGTGTACTAGTATCTGGCGGTCCATCTTCACATCTACCGAGATAACATATTTATATTTTCGAAACCGAAGAAGAATAAGACTATAGGCATTGAACACTACCCTGAGTTTAGTGATTGAACTACCGTACCGTACCGTACAACACCATGATGAGGTATGAAATATGTAACGTACGATTTGCGTACCTACAATGATAATTTTTCGCAAATTTGCAAGTTCCTTAAAAATCCTTTTTTTTCTTTGATTCGCTGTATTTTGTTCAATTTTCATTTAAAAAGGCTCGAAGGACCATGTTTGTGATTTTATCAGCGTTTCTGGTGGAATTTTGCTATAAAAGGCTTCCGGTAACTTTTGGAGCGTTTATTTCGTTTCTTACACATTATGTAAAAAAAAAAAGATCAGGATACTGATAGTGTTGCAACTAAGGACATTCTTAAAACTAAAACTAATCGACTAACGATTAAACAAATATCAAATACAAGTTTAATTCTGTAGTAGCTTAGAGCTCCGCTTCTCGATCACAGTAGTCACCGCAACCGCACGAAATAAATTCTTAGCTACTAATGAACGTGCCTGACAGTAGAATGCGTCAGGCGTCCAGCGACGAGGAGGCCGGCAGGTCGGACAGCTCGGAGCGCAGCGGCGTGGAGCTGGCCGTGGCGCCGCACCTGCCGCTGCTGCACCACGCGCTGCTGCGCGGCCCGGCCGGCGCGCAGGTGAGTCGGCCGCGCGTCTGTAGCTGGCAGCTCGGAGTTCACTTTCTAATATTCCAGTTTAGAACAATGCAATCGGTCAATGAAACCGTCTAGCAGAGTAAGCGTGCGGGGTGAGACACGGCAGTAGCGCTATACGTTACGCTGTTCCAGAGTTATTTGCCATGGCTGTCTCTTGGTGTTTTATGGGTGGAGCGTGTTTTCCGTGATTTACTAAGTGCTGGTGCTATAATTAAAATACAAATTTCTAAGAGGCCCAAAGGCCGTCGCACGTCTTTCGAGGCGAGGGGCGATGAATAGATTTTGTTTCCAATGTGGTTAGACATGCGTGACCCCGATAGTACATTACTTGAATGTCTGCGTGTGTGTGCAGGAGGCGCCCGGCGACGGCGTGGGCCGGGCCCCGGCCGCGGGCCCGGGCGCCGTGGGGCTGGCGCGCGTGCAGGTGGCGGCGCTGCTGGCGCACCTGGCGCTGTCGGAGGTGGAGGAGGTTCCCACTACCATGCTCACGCTGGGTATGTACTCCCACAACATAAGCCAATCTTGGTCCTTGGCATCAAGTGGAATGACAGTTCATTTCACCTAAGGTCACAATGAGATTTTTTGAGAATATACAGGCAGTATTCTACTCTTACGAACTTATCATACCAAATACAATCTGAGTTTAGTCTTTTAAACTTGACACTAGACCTCTCAAACGTTAATAAACATTACACAAATCTAAATAAACATTATCGGTCACTAATTAGGGTGCAACCAGACCGCGATCGATCAACGACATTGTGTCATATTAAGACATCGAGTGAGTCTGTTTGCACCCTTAGTAATTTATATTAGTGAGCTGAATTTTATTATTCTCCATAGCGTCGTATTTAGCTACGAGACCTTGTTAGTAAGAGAATAAGTTCCTAATATTATAATGTCTAATAATATCTAGTATGCAATGTTTTACGCTAAGTATAACCTAGCTGTAAGTTAAACGTTACTACTTACCTGAGCCCTAACACGGTTATGCACTCATAAATTTAGGTTAGCCATAGCCTGTAATTGTGTACATTGTGCAATAAGTTTAGGTCTTCATCGTATTTTTGAATAGTCTACATCCACTTTAAATACCACATTTAATAGCCTCCTAACACTTATGGCAATATAATTAAAGATCCAACGTGGCAAATTAACCTATTCTAATGGATCAGAAGCTCATTTAGTATTCTTAAAAGAAAAGCAAACTACTTAGAAGTATTTATTTAAAATATCAAAATAGAAAACCGCTGCGACCTATTGTTGTGTTTTCGAGTGGTGTGTGTTGTGTAGTGTCATGGATTATTTTTAATGATAGTGAGTTTGTAAAGTGAGGTTGGTGTTTTGTTTTGGTAGTGGTGAATCAGAGTCGGCAAGTGAAATACATTGCTTGGCCCCGTGCATGCAGGCTAATCTGGTCATCTGGATCTTTCCATATATTTCAGTGAATTGCTCCTCTATGCAAATGACACAAGGCTTGTTCCGTCATTTTAAGACACTAGTTTATTATGTCTCTACAGGTTTAATTGGTTCCAAGAACAGGCTAAATAATGTCCCCGACTTTTAGATATAATATAATGCGTGTGTGATAGTGGTGGTAGTTGGGATTATTTTTTGTAGAACAACTTTGAAACCAAAATTCCGTGCAACCCCTTTTTGCGCCTCGCCAGATGTGCGCCCGCGCCGACCCTTAGGCCGCATAGCAATTGGTATTTTAATTTTAACTTTTAAGATACTCGGTATTTGTATATATTATGGAATGTCATAACGGGGTAGTGAAAGTACAAAACTGCAGATTGTGTAAAATACGATATAATTTGTTTTTTATCATTAACTATTTTTATTTACTGCATTCCTTGAAAAGGGGTTATACTCGACCTAATTTAAAACAATTGTTATCGAGTTTTTACGCTTTAATTCAAAGTTTTATGGAATTTTTCCGCCTCAAAAACTGATAATGTGAGAAATTCACTCAACCCTAAAATAGCATAGAAAGTCAATTCATTAAAAATCCTGCTCAAATTACGACCGAACGAAGGTAATGTAAATATTTATTTCCATTGAAAAAAACGCATCACCTCTGCGGGTTTTTTTATGGTCCTTTTTTTTTTCATTCGCGAAATCAAGGGTCGTAGCAAAAGTCTGATGCTGCAATGCTATTGGTTGCTGAGCGTAGGTAAGCGTTATTATAGCGGCCGAGCGCTGCAAGCAGGAATAGTCCTCACGGTGTTCAGATATGCGCGCCCGCGATAGTACGAACAGAAAAACAAGAATTCGGGTCGGGATTTTTGTCGGGGTCTTATTAATTACTTGTGCCGAATACTGTGCATAATTCAGAACTATATTATTTGTAATCGCGTTATCCTGAGGTGAATAGCAGCGAGCTACAGTCCGAACTTGTACCTTCGATGGATATAAAGAACGAGGAGCGGGCCGATCGCGCCCCTGAACACTGCTACTGTCAACTCAGCAGAACGAAGAAAAAAGTCGAGAAAGCAGTCTAACCCCGCCTAAAGATTCACCGGTGGTATCGCTCACATGTTCACAGGCGCCGCAAACCATATCTGTTACATGCAGTACAAGGCCAAATCCAAGAAAGTCAGCCGACCTATTTACACATGAAAACAGGATATGACTTACTTCGACAAGGAAATCATTTTTGGATGGACACGGCTGAATACCGAGATAAGATTAAGAAGACTACTAGCGAGATTTACAAGAAACCTGAAACAGATAGCAGCGAGAACCTCAGACGAAGACATTGGAAACAGCAAACAGCAGTGGCACCCGTGAAGGCTGGACCTGAACCTGAATCGACCTAGTGGCGCCGTCGTAAAAAGACGCCCAACCATAGATAAATATTACCGGTCTCTCCACTATTCCATTGCCTACTCAAGGATGCATATCCGGTACGGCTCGCAAATCCTTCCTTATCCTAAGGGCACGTCTTCTCTACCATTACCGCGCCCCCCGGTCTACTCCTTGATATGTAATTGCCTCTATAGCCCCATGAAGCATGAGGCTCCAGGGGCTAGTGCAAATCTCGAGGTTCATTCGATTCAATCGAGTCTGGTTAAACCTTGGGCTTGGCATTTCATTAATTCATTCATATGAGTTTCGCCTCATACAAACGCTATATTTAGACAGTACGAACAGTGCGCGTGTATGTAGATCAAATGGATTTGTATTTGTAGTGTTCTTGATTTAGGTCTACTAGACACACGATTTATGGGTTTATTTTTCTCTAACATACATTATGTCAATGTTATGCATACCTGTTATTTGTATGGTTATTGAAATGCCAATTTTATGTTTTTTGCTTGGTATGGTGTGCTTTTCATTAATAAATAAAATGTTGCTTCGTTCCGCAGGCACCCCGGGCGTGTTGGTGGACATGTTCTTCCGCTACCCCAACAACAACTTCCTGCACGCGCAGGTGTACACGCTGGTCAAGCACGCGCTCACCAACCGCGTCTACCGCACGCAGTACGCACGACACGTCAGTATACCTCACTTTGTACCTAAGTTACAAGCGATGCATGTACACATGTACCTTGTCAATAATAATCACCCTGTATTAGACTGAGGTCCGCTTGACAGTTCAGTTAATACGTGTAACACTAAACGCGTGTAAAACATAGCTCTGTTCTATACTTATCACTATAAATTGTTTGAAGATAACCAAGGTCCATATTAAAGAAGGAAACTCAATCACTGATCTCTGTTTAAAACTAGTTTTGAGTCGAGTTTTAATTTTAGACCGTTCCTCAAGCATTGATTTATTGAAGATAGTTCAGCTGAGTTTGGCTTTATTTTAGATCGTTACCTGCTCAGTCCGCGAATCGAACCCAAGCAGTGATTAGATCTGGAATCTTAATCACCCAAGTGTGGTCGAGACCGCGCTTGAGCATAGATTGTCATGTCATTTTTTGTTCTGTTCAAGTCTATCTGCGTTGTCGAGTTTGTAAATATTGATGTTTTTTTGAATGATCACTATCAAAATGGAAATTGTAATTATTAAACGTAATAAACAAAAACATACAGCTACTATATCCGATGCATGTGCATACACAATAGGTACACATGTCTGCTTGAGGCTCGATCTGAGTCTCGATTTATCTGAGTAATGAGTATAGTTTGATTACCGTTCTGGAATAAGACCGATGTTCAAGTACTGATGCTATACTTAAACAGTGATCGACTGATTGAAGATCAAACTGAGCTTAGGGAACCTTCTGTAATACGGACCTTAGACAGAATGATATTATAAATACTTGGGTTTATTTATAAACGTTTACCTGCTTACTGTTGGGATAAATTTATCGCAAGAACAAACTTAACTTTGTATTTTTGAGTGCCGCGTTGACGACTGAGACGTGCGGACGTCTTACTTATTTTTTCGTGCCACTTATTTTTACATCCACCCTCATGTTACTCAATAATCCAGATAATGGATAGTTTTGGAAGATCTTCGAGTACGGTGTCTAGTATATCAGACGAAGGTGTTAAAATAAATGAAGAGATGGTGGAGAATATCACGGAAGAATCAACTGTTGAAAGAAGTACGATGAATATAGACAATGAAAGACAGAGAAATGTTGAAAAAAGGTTGCGAGAAGATAACGAAGAAATTATTGAAGAAGATGATGGGTTTACCACCGTGAATAGAAAGGCGAAAAGGATATTACGCAGTAATTCACACAATTACTATAGTAAGGACAATGTGGGTAGTTGTGAAAGTAATACACAGCAAACAGAATATTTTGAGGTATGTCTTACATCTAAGACAGTACTTCCTAAAATGATTGGTATGGCCAAATTATTTAAATCTCAAAATATAAACGATATCCTTAAAATAAAATATAAAAGTCCCTATAAAATAATTATTATATTAAAAAATATTGAAGATACAAATAAAATACTTGATTGCCAGAAGTTTAAAGAATTAGAATTTAGATGTCAAAGAACAGACAAATTAAGCATTATCTATGGAATCGTCAGAAATATTGACCTTGAGATAGCGGAGAACGAACTCGTGGAATTATTTGAAAGTGAAGCAGATATTTGTGCGGTTAAAAGACTTAAAAGACTAACTGACGATGGGCAGTGGATAAATAGTGAAGCTATTCGCATCGCTTTTAAGGGAGCAATATTACCATCATATATATTTGGATATGGGTGTCGCTTTAAGGTTGAATCATATCTGTTCCCTGTTACCCAATGTTCAGGATGTTGGAAATATGGCCATATGAAACGTTTTTGTCCTACTCAAAAAATCAAATGCCCTAAGTGTGGAAAAGAACATGACAATTGCGCAACTGAGGAGTTCTCGTGTATTAACTGCAAAGGCCCGCACATGGCATTAAGCAAAAGTTGTCCAGTGTATCTCAAAGAGAGAATGATTAGGGATATAATGAGTAAAAACAGTTGTTCTTATAAGATTGCACTGGACTTATATTTGAAACAATTTAAAAAAAGTAATGAAGTTATTCCCGTCAATGTTGAAGTTAGTGAAATACCACCTCCTTCCTCTTCTTCACATAGTAGAAGTTACAAGAATACGCTCACATCGCTAGAACCATTAATTAATCTGGTAAATAACTGCATGGATTCAAGTGTTTCTCTTGAAGAAGGCAGTGAAAGCGAAGAGGAAGCTAACGAAAAAAGCACAACATCAAACCAAAATCAGAAGAAAAAGGAAAAACAAAATGAGAAGAAAAAGGAGAAAGAACAAACAAAACGCTTTACAAAAAAAAAAGAACAAGAAGGGCAGAAGGAAAAAAACCATAAAGATATAGTAGAAGAAATTCCCAATAAAAGCGAAAAATTATCTAAATTGAGAAAGTTCTACAACAAAGTTAAAGAAATATGGTTTGCAGATTATTCATCAGAAGAAAAGGTGAAGAAGAGTATAAGATTAGTACTTGAAGAAATTATGGTGTTTGTTGCTTCATATTTTAAGGATTCGGATTTGATTAGTAAATTGTGTAGGTTATTTATTAATGGATAGTGATAACATTACTACTAATATCAACATATACCAGTGGAACGCACAGAGTCTGAAGCCTAAATTGATTGATTTAGAACTACTACTGAATCGAGAAAATATTCATGTAGCAATTTTAAGCGAAACGTGGTTGGATGCATACAGCTACATAAATATAAGTGGATATAATGTTTATAGAAAGGACAGATATGACTCGTACGGAGGAGTAGCGATTGTTTCACATAAATCACTAAAAACCTTTATTGTTCCGGTAAGTGTGGCTAATTCAGGTATAGAAATAATACATATTAAAATTCTTAATTGTAAATTAATCTGTAATATAATTTCGGTCTACTGTCCCTCCTCTGTGAGAACGTCTCAATTGGACTGGGAGCATATTTTTTCAAAATTTCCGAACAATACTGTCATTGCTGGCGATTTTAATGGGCATCACGTCTGCTGGTCAAATAAAAATGATACTAGGGGTAAACAATTGTTTGATGCTGCAATTGAAAACAATTATATCTCATTAAATAATGGTGATCCTACGAGAATGAAGCTCGTGAATGGTTTTTTGCAAAAAACCTCCCCTGACGTTTCTTTTTGTACCACAGACATAGCTATTAATGGTTGTTGGAGTGTTAGTAGTGAAAGCCTGGGTAGTGACCATCTAATTATAAAAATTTGTTTTAAATATCAAGACTCAGTTAATATTACCTCGAAGCGAAATTTAAAAAAAGCTAATTGGCCTGGCTACCGGCAAATTATTACCAGTTTTTTCTTAGAGGATCCTCCGGCAACCAAAAACGCTCAATGTATGTATGACGTTCTTACTACGCAAATTAATAAAGCTGCAGATTTAACAATTCCATTCATAAAACTATGTCATAACCCAGTGAGCAAGTTCATACCAAAAAAATATTGGAACCCACAACTTTCTAAAGTGGTAGCCGAGCGACGCTTAGCCTTAACAATATTCAGGAAAAACCCTATACCTCAAAATCTAGATTTACTATATGCTAAAATTTATGAAAGTCAAAGGATTACAAGGCAAGCTAAATCTAAGTCTTGGTACAATTTATGTGACAGTATTGATGAGACTACAACTTCATCAACCATGTGGAAGAAAATGCGTTGGATGAAGGGTTTCGGGCAGACGAGTTCTTATTCATCGGACCGAAAAAAAGAAGAACTATTGAGTTCATTGGCTCCAGATTTTGTGATGACTCCAGCTCCTGTTTTTGATGATAATGAATCACCTTTAAATTGTGAATTTTCGGAACAGGAGTTGGAATCCTGCTATAGAACCAAGGATACATCTCCCGGTATCGACAATATTACCTATTCAATGGTCATTAATTTGCCTATGATTGCAAAAAAATATCTACTAGAATTATATAATTTAATTTTTAAAACATCAACGGTTCCCTTTCAATGGCGAGATATTTACATAGTACCGATTCCTAAAACTAGCAGCGGGTCCGATACCAAACTTCGTCCAATCGCATTGATATCTTGTCTGTGTAAAATGTTTCACTCCATGATCCAGAAACGACTGGAATGGTTTATAGAATACAATAAAATGCTATCTCCTAGTACAACTGGTTTTAGAAAAGATCACTCATGTCACGATAGTTTGGCACGCCTAGTTACCACAATACAAATAGGTTTTACCAAGAATACTCCAACTTTAGGGGTTTTTTTGGATGTAGAAGGAGCATATAACAACGTTCTAGTTGACCGGGTTATATGTATCCTAAATGATCTGAAGGTTGGGAAATATGTTTGTTCGTATATTTGGGAATTTTTAAAGGAAAGACATCTCACTATAAAAGCTGACGAAAGCAACAGACAGTATGTAAGATGGACTGGTAAGGGAATTGCACAGGGTGATCCTTTATCCCCCCTTCTCTTTAATATAATTACTGCCAATATTTGTCAAAATATTAATAACGTTAGTATCAGTCAATATGCTGATGATTTCGTGCTATATTGTAATTACAATAAATTGCAAGATAGTGTAGATAATATGCAGCGAGTTTTGGATTTTTTTGTTTCCACTATAGGCAAGCTAGGGTTGGAATTATCAACTAATAAATCAAAATTATGTATATTTACCAGAGGCCGTAAAAGACTTTCAGTTGATATTAAAGTAAACAACAATGCTTTAGAAGCTGTCGACAACATTAAATACCTGGGAATGTGGCTGGACAAATGCTTAAGATGGGGGAAGCATATTAACTAAGTGTGTGAGAGTTCACAAAAAAAAATTCAGTTACTCAAAGTTCTGGTAGGGTCGTCATGGGGTATTCATCCTACATATATGCGAAGACTTTATATGGCCGTTATTAGGAGTAGAATTGATTACGGATGTTTTTTGTATGATAACTCTGCAATTAGTTACACTTATAAATTGGACAAGTTACAAAATCTAGCATTAAGAATAATTGGCGGTTTTATTAAAACGACTCCGATACACGTCATGGAGAGTGAGTTGAGTATACCTCCTCTGCAAATTAGAAGACGATTTCTTTCTTTAAAATTTTGTTTAAAGCTGCAATCCAGGACTAATGACGTTTCTACAAGTTTGGTTTCAGACCTGAGTAGTATGATTGAGAATAGATACTGGAATGGGAAGAGGAAACCTCTACTAGTTGCTTCACACAGTATGGTGGGAGCGGAAGAGATTGCGTCTTCGTATCCAGCTTTAATGTTTACTTTGGAGACATGGATGTCTAAAATAGATATTAGGGATATTATTAAGTGTAATTTAGTTAGTGTCACTGCTCCGAAATCACATTATAACATTTATTCCTTAAAATATAATACCCTCAATGAACTACGGGAAAGGTACGCTGGCTGGCATGTTATATACACAGATGGGTCCAAAACATCAGACGGAGTGGGTGCAGCATATTGTGATTTAGCAAATAAGTGTTACAGAACTTATAAAATGAATAGTCATATTTCCATTATGACAGCTGAACTATTTGCCATCTCTGAGGCCTTGAAGTATGTGTTAGAGCGAACTATGAATAAAGTGGTGATATGCACCGACAGTAAGTGCGCTTTACAGCATATTTCTAAATGTGGTCGTAACGGTTCAAAGGGTTTAGCTATAGCATACACAATATTGAAACAAATGGAATATTTTAACCAGAGTGGCAAAAATATTGTCATCCAGTGGGTACCGTCCCATGTTGGACTTTCGGGTAATGAGGAGGCTGACAGACTAGCCAAAAAAGCAGTACTTTTAGGCATACAAACACCGGGTGTATTACCAAGTTATTCGGAAATATTAAGTAAATTTAGAAAAATAATCAATTTATCTTGGAAGGAACATTTTGACGAAAGATCAAAAGCGAAAGGAATTTGGTATAAAAGTATACAGAGTGAGCCTCCTCATATACCCTGGTTCTCCGGGTCGAAACTGAGTCGCCGTCAAATTGTTGCTGCGCATCGTTTGAGGTCAGGACATATTCCACTAAACAATTTTGCTTATCTCATGAGAAAATCGGACTCTCCTAACTGTGAGGTGTGTGGAAAAACAGAGGATGCACAGCATGTGTTGGTGGAATGTGTCCGATATACAAGCAAAAGAAACTCACTTCTCAATTCGATGAAATTGTCGGTAATGGACGTTGGAATGTTTCATGGTATTTTAGCTAAGCCTACGTCTGAAGCAGCAAAAATATTATATACTTTTTTAGATAAGAAATTAGATTAAGTTTTGTGTGACTAAGATTAGTTATTTTTGTTGAGGAGTTAGTCGTTATTTGTAAAAGCACGATGGGATTGACATCGTCGCATATGTGTACAAAAATCCCTTAAATAAAAAAGATTTAAAAAAAAAAAAAAACTTTGTATTTGAAAAACATGTAAGTTGGTCGATTATTACTCTTTAGCTTGTAAAGCCTACTTAGCTGTGATAGTTCTCCTTTTAATTTCGTTATAAATACTACTGCCGTTAAGTTTTTCGCATATCCAAAACTCACCATTTAGCTGGCAGGGGTAGGAGACTCTAGCTAGACTCTAACAAAAAATTGCAATTTAAAGCTTAATATTTCGCTAACCGATCCCTGAATCAATTTATTGAATACTTTAATTTTGGTTTTTACAGTTATTTGTGGAATGTGACCTGTTGACCCGACTCATGGACGTGTTTGAAGAGAACCAAAATAACAAGTAAGTATTTTCTATTCTAAGTTTCGGTCAAAAGATCTTTAAATGTAAAACGTCAGTATTTGATGAACAATAGATACAGACCGGAGACGTGATTGTACGTTCTCTGAAAAGATGATGCCCTACAAACATTAATAAGATTATGTAGATCATCTTTGAAAGCGCCCCTCCACTGCATTTGTGCACACATTCAAAGTATGTGTATATTCATTCTAATTCGACACTATCATTGGTATTATAGTTACCGAACGTTAGAAGTGAATGTCACGTTGTATATAATAAGGAGACACTAGAATTCGTAAAAAACAGTTTTCCTGGGGATCACTCTTGACTCAAAACTACAGAAGTTAACATCACTTGCAGGGCGGCTAAGTTCAGCCGCTTACGCTGTTTGGAAAATTTGCCTACTAACAGACGTGGATACTGCGAGACTGGTATATTTTTGTTACTTTTATAGCATGTCTTACGGTATTTGACTGTGGGGACGAGCTGCAGATATTGATTCTATCTTTATTCTGCAAAAGAGGGCTGTCAGAGCCATCCACAACCTCCACAGACGCGAATCTCTAAGGGAACCGCTTAAGAAAATTAACATCATGACGGTACCTTGTCAGTATATACACACATCAACATGGTCTAGGGATATTTTTTAAAAAGCGAATTACTATCAATGTGTTAATTATTTATATGACATGTATATATTTAAAAGATACGTTATTTAATATTCTACCATTTTTTAATAATGGTTAAGGTACTTCGATTAAAATTTCAGGATTTTATGGAAAAAAAATGAAGCATAGACGGAAACCGTATATGAATTAACTTTTAATTTATGAGTAAAAACTGAAAAAAATAGAAAAATCATTTAATTTGTGTTTATAAACTTGAAGTTAGTAGTCTGAGAAAGCGCCCATGATGTTCATAACACATCGGCAACGATTCGGCATGCTCAGAACAAGGTTGTCAATGTCTTGCTGCGGAATATTGTCCCATGTCCTTCTGAGGTGCGCAAAAAGTTGATTTTCTGTAGCCAGATTTTCAGGAACTTCCTTCAGAGCTCTTCTTTGCAGCATATCCCACGCATGCTCAATGGGATTTAGATCTGGCGATTGAGCAGGCCAGTCTAAGGCCCTAACATTGTGTGTATGTAACCAAGCTGCTACCGTTCTCGCCGTGTGTGCCCGGGCATTGTCGTGCATGAGCAGGAAATCTTGCCCCATTTGTGTTCTGTGGGGCAAGATTACGGGCCCCAGCACCTGTTGGACGTATCGTTCTGCCGTCATATTGCCCCGCACCCAAACGAGATCCGTCCGTCCTCCAAGACGAATTCCTGCCCAAACCATAATTGTTCCTCCTTGGTATGGGTGAACTTCCTGAGGGTTCTGAAGACGGCTCCATCGTCCAGGAACTCGCCAAACACGCGTCCTTCGTGAATCTGGATGGAAGCTGAACCTGGATTCATCCGTGAACAGCACATTGGACCATTGCTCACGGCCCCAGTCCACGTGGTTCCGAACCCATTCTAATCGTCGTCCACGATTGCCTCTCCGTAAAGGTGGGACCCGGAGTGGTCTACGAGAGCGTAGATTGCTTTCATGCAGTCGCCTTCTTACAGTTTGGTCACTCACAAGCACTTGGTGTTCCACTCGCCTTTGGACCAATTGAGTCGCCGCCGTTGCATTTGGTTGAGCTCGCGCAGTAATTTGCAAAAATCGATCTTGTCTGGGGGTAGCGATGCGACTTGGCCCCCGGTGCCTCTCCGCTACTTCACCTGTGGCACGATAGCGTGTCCACAATCTTGAAATTACATTTTGGTGGGTCCCTATGGCCTCAGCAACATTACGCTGAACAGACCCAGCTTCCAGCATTCCCACAGCTCGTAACATCTCCGCCCTCGTCAAATGTTGGCGTTGCATGGCTACAATACCTCAATTTTAAGTTTATCTTTCGTTTAAAAATGAAAAAAAAAACTGTAACTAAACGTAATTCGTATTGTTTTCTAAATTTCGCACAAATGAAAATTCCCTCTCCTACACATCAAGACATTTTTATGCCACCGAAACAAAGAATTTTCAAAAATTTGAATTTGGAATTAGTCTGAGATAAATTACAAACAAATCGGTGTATGAAAGATTACAATGCGGCCAGTACTTTTCGAGTTATTTAATTGAGTATGAAATATCCCTAGACCGTGTTGATGTGTGTATATGAAAACATTATGATGTTCGAAAAAATCTACGTCTTTAAAATTAGAACGCTGCTGGGGAGTTTGTTGCGCCACTTCTTCTTCCCAGCTAAAGCACTAGGAAGTGGTGAAGGGTGGGCGTTTTGGGGGACTGTCTTATGTAATTTTGACGTTCAAAAAGTGCTGATTCTCAGCCTAGTTTGAATAAATGACTTTTGAATTTTGAATTTGAATTTCCACGTTTCAGATTGTCTAAAGTACACACTTCTTTTATGGGATACTGTGTAAAATGTTATAATAAAATTCCACTCTATATTCTTGCAACTAAATGAGAAGAAATTTAAGGACGCGTTTACAAATTTGATAGGTATAGAATCGAACTACTACATTGACAAAGGTCACACACACAAGTGTACGCACGGTTAATTGCGGGAATAGTAGTCAAGTGAACTAATTTTGGTACTTTGAATTTTTTTTTTCTCTATATTCTTTATAATACATAGGCATCTACAAAAAATATTTCGTATTGTAGTTTGTATTTTTACTAAATAATACTTAGATACAAATGCTTACTTCAGTGACTGCTAGGAGGCACTGGAAGCCCTCTTCTAGTAGAAAGATGTGGGCTGTGGATTTTGGGCTAGTTTTACTAGTTATGATGAGACTTTACCTCCGGACTTGATGGAGTGACCTGAAGGTGTAATTCGGTGACTGCTACTGGTACTCCTCGACTAGTAGAATTAGATGTGCCGAGTTTGGGCTTGTTTTGTAAGTTATGACGAGACCTTACCTCCGGACTAGATGGAATGACCTGAAGGTGTACTTCAGTGACTGCTACTTGTACTCCTCGACTATTAGAATTAGATGTGCCGAGTTTGGGCTTGTTTTGTAAGTTATGACGAGACCTTACCACCAGACTTGATGGAGTGACCTGAAGGTGTACTTTGGTGACTGCTACTGGTACTCCTCGACGAGTACAACTAGGTCTGCCGAGTGTGGGCTGGTTTTGTTAGTTATGATGAGACCTCACCACCGGACTTGATGGAGTGACCTGAAGGTGTACTTTGGTGACTGCTACTGGTACTCCTCGACGAGTACAACTAGGTCTGCCGAGTTTGGGCTCGTTTTGTTTGTTATGATGAGACCTCACCACCGAACTTGATGGAGTGACCTGAAGGTGTACTTTGGTGACTGCTACTGGTACTCCTCGACGAGTACAACTAGGTCTGCCGAGTTTGGGCTCGTTTTGTTAGTTATGATGAGACCTCACCACCGGACTTGATGGAGTGACCTGAAGGTGTACTTTGGTGACTGCTACTGGTACTCCTCGACGAGTACAACTAGGTCTGCCGAGTTTGGGCTCGTTTTGTTTGTTATGATGAGACCTCACCACCGAACTTGATGGAGTGACCTGAAGGTGTACTTTGGTGACTGCTACTGGTACTCCTCGACGAGTACAACTAGGTCTGCCGAGTTTGGGCTCGTTTTGTTAGTTATGATGAGACCTCACCACCGGACTTGATGGAGTGACCTGAAGGTGTAATTCGGTGACTGCTACTGGTACTCCTCGACGAGTACAACTAGGTCTGCCGAGTTTGGGTTCGTTTTGTAAGGTATGACGAGACCGTAGCCGTACCTCCGGACTTGATGGAGTGACCTGAAGGTGTACTTCAGACACTGCTACTGGTAATCCTCGACGAGTAGAACTAGATCTGCCGAGTTTGGGCTCGTTTTGTTAGTTATGATGAGACCTTACCTCCGGACTTGATGGAGTGACCTGAAGGTGTACTTTGGTGACTGCTACTGGTACTCCTCGACGAGTAGAACTAGGTCTGCCGAGTTTGGGCTCGTTTTGTTAGTTATGATGAGACCGTACCTCCGGACTTGATGGAGTGACCTGAAGGTGTACTTCAGACACTGCTACTGGTAATCCTCGACGAGTAGAACTAGATCTGCCGAGTTTGGGCTCGTTTTGTTAGTTATGATGAGACCTTACCTCCGGACTTGATGGAGTGACCTGAAGGTGTACTTTGGTGACTGCTACTGGTACTCCTCGACGAGTAGAACTAGATCTGCCGAGTTTGGGCTCGTTTTGTTAGTTATGATGAGACCTTACCTCCGGACTTGATGGAGTGACCTGAAGGTGTACTTTGGTGACTGCTACTGGTACTCCTCGACGAGTACAACTAGGTCTGCCGAGTTTGGGTTCGTTTTGTAAGGTATGACGAGACCGTACCTCCGGACTTGATGGAGTGACCTGAAGGTGTACTTCAGACACTGCTACTGGTAATCCTCGACGAGTAGAACTAAGTGTGCCGAGTTTGGGCTCGTTTTGTTAGTTATAATGAGACCTCACCACCGAACTCAATGGAGTAACCTGAAGGTATACTTTGGTGACTGCTACTGGTACTCCTCGACGAGTAGAACTAGGTCTGCCGAGTTTGGGCTCGTTTTGTTAGTTATGATGAGACCTCACCACCGAACTCAATGGAGTGACCACCTAGGTCTACTCGTCAAGGAGAACCAGTAGCAGTCACCGAAGTACACCTTCAGGTCACTCCTTCAAGTCCGGAGGTAAGGTCTCGTCATAACTTACAAAACAAGCCCAAACTCGGCAGACCTAGTTGTACTCGTCGAGGAGTACCAGTATCAGTCACCAAAGTACACCTTCAGGTCATTCCATCTAGTCCGGAGGTAAGGTCTCGTCATAACTTACAAAACAAGCCCGAACTCGGCACATCTAATTCTAATAGTCGAGGAGTACCAGTAGCAGTCACTGAAGTACACCTTCAGGTCATTCCATCTAGTCCGGAGGTAAGGTCTCGTCATAACTAACAAAACGATACCCAAACTCGGCAGACCTAGTTGTACTCGTCGAGGAGTACCAGTAGCAGTCACCAAAGTACACCTTCAGGTCACTCCATCAAGTCCGGAGGTAAGGTCTCATCATAACTAACAAAACGAGCCCAAACTCGGCAGATCTAGTTCTACTCGTCGTAGAGTACCAGTAGCAGTCACCAAAGTACACCTTCAGGTCACTCCATCAAGTCCGGTGGTAAGGTCTCATCATAACTAACAAAACGAGCCCAAACTCGGCAGACCTAGTTGTACTCGTCGAGGAGTACCAGTAGCAGTCACCAAAGTACACCTTCAGGTCACTCCATCAAGTCCAGTGGTGAGGTCTCATCATAACTAACAAAACGAGCCCAAACTCGGCAGACCTAGTTGTACTCGTCGAGGAGTACCAGTAGCAGTCACCAAAGTACACCTTCAGGTCACTCCATCAAGTCCGGTGGTGAGGTCTCATCATAACTAACAAAACGAGCCCAAACTCGGCAGATTTAATTCTACTAGTCGAGGAGTACCAGTAGCAGTCACCAAAGTACACCTTCAGGTCACTCCATCAAGTCCGGTGGTAAGGTCTCATCATAACTCACAAAACGAGCCCAAACTCGGCAGATCTAGTTCTACTCGTCGTAGAGTACCAGTAGCAGTCACCAAAGTACACCTTCAGGTCACTCCATCAAGTCCGGTGGTAAGGTCTCATCATAACTAACAAAACGAGCCCAAACTCGGCAGACCTAGTTGTACTCGTCGAGGAGTACCAGTAGCAGTCACCAAAGTACACCTTCAGGTCACTCCATCAAGTCCAGTGGTGAGGTCTCATCATAACTAACAAAACGAGCCCAAACTCGGCAGATTTAATTCTACTAGTCGAGGAGTACCAGTGGCAGTCACCAAAGTACACCTTCAGGTCACTCCATCAAGTTCGGTGGTAAGGTCTCATCATAACTAACAAAACGAGCTCAAACTCGGCAGACCTAGTTGTACTAGTCGAGGAGTACCAGTAGCAGTCACCGAAGTACACCTTCAGGTCACTCCATCAAGTCCCAGACGAATAGGCATTTATAAACTACTTACTTTTACCGAAATAAAAATGTGTAATTATAAAATTATCTTACCACAATATCAAGTATCAAATTTGGTTTACAGAATATTTTGTATTTGTACAGCGATCTTTTCCACACGAACCGCTGCAAACAGGCAACACAGAGTCCACTCACGACAGCGGTCTAGCGCGGACTGAGGTTTCTTTCGAAATGTTTGTGCAATAATCAAAACAGGAACCAAAAATAAAATAACCCTTAACGCAATCCATTAAGATTCATCCGTAATAGCAAAATATGTGAAAAAAATAGTTTTGGTTTTTATTTTTTTTGCGACTATTTGTGACATTTTGAAACATTTTTTTTTCTAGATTTTAGAAATAAGTATGTTTGCCTACTTAAAGTATTTTTTAAATCTCAAAATATGTTGATAATAGAATAAAAACTGTACTGAAACTCGACCCAGTATCGTTAATTTTGTGGAAAATGGCATCGGAAGATCGTTTTTACAATATAAAAAACTATAATTTTTAACACAAAAGTTACCATCATTTGAAGATGAAGAACCAATCTATATGTGGTAGTTATTAGTTATATAAAATTCGGTTTAGTTTTGTCACAAAATGAACATATAAAAAACATACATAAATAAAACATATATAAATGAACATATATAAATGATGTTAGTTGGATGATTATATCGTAAATAAAAATGCTTGGCTTAATACGGGTCCCGGTGCTCCACAGCCACTTGGGCTCACTAGTAAAAAAATATATATTTGGAAGTTTTGCTTCCTCTCTTTTTTTTTTCTTTTTCTTGTATTACGAACTAAATGTTTATTTTTTATTCAACCAAGTTTTAATTGTTGAATAATACTCCAATAGATATTAATGATTTTCTTTATTTTTGCTAGTAAAATTCTAATAATCTCTCTAACTATAGTTTCATATAATTTAAAAGCATTTTTTCGTAAATGTTTTTAAAAATGTGAGTACCATGGAGCCGTTTATTATGTTGTATGTTGACTTGAAAGAGCATGGCAGTTGAGAGTATGTCATGCTCACTTAAATGTCTCGCTGATGGTGGCGAGTGTGTTGGATCATTCGGTTCCCTACAAAATGGTTGAGCTGGATGGTGCTGATCCACGCGTCATGTTCGTGAACGGGCGCCGTCGGTTGAGACTGGTCATCTCTTATCTGCCAGGACTTATTTTTAATCTTATATTTTGAATCGTTTTTGTTTTTTTCTTACATTTTTCTCACATATAGAAGCAAAAAGAATAATGTAGTCAGGATTTTGTAATATCTATATTTAAAAGAGTGTCCTTGGAATTTCTTGCCCATTCTTCTCCATAGAGATCTACGTTTTGGAATGGGCAACTAGCTTCAACTTTCTGACTAACTGGTTGACTCTTTGACAATTTAAAAGTGCCTGTAAATGGTTTAATTGAAATAAATTCTTTGAGTTTAAGCTTATAGTAATTTTCATTGACTCATCAGCAATAATAAAATGTTTGTTTGCAATAATAATTTTTCTACTACAGTTGCTGTTGGGTTATGCACTGACAAGTCTGTTCGAATCACAATGATCTTTAATCACCTTTAAATAAGGTTGCTGTTGGGTTGCTGCCGTCAGAGGTAAAATAACTGTGAAATGACTGTATATCGTCACAGCTGTACACCTGTCTGTAGCGGTATAGTTCGTTTTTGAGGCGTTTTCTTTTATTGTCGAGAGATACGTGCTTCCGGGTTTTGAAAAGGCGCTTATATTAACGCACCCTGTCCTCCAGGAACGGCGTGCGCGCGGCCTACATGGGCCACGTGGTGCTGTGCCTGGCCCGCGCGGCGCGCGCGCTGGGCCCGGCCGAGCTGCTGGCGCCCGCGCTGGGGCTGGGCGCGCGCCTGGCGCAGCGCTGGCAGGCCTTCCTGGACGACTCGCTGCGCCCGCTGCTGCAGCAGCACGACACGCCGCTCGTGAGTACCGCCCGGTCGGCCACGTCGCCCGCCCGGTCGGCCACGTCGCCCGCCCGGTTTCTCTCGAACCGGAAAACGGACTATGCTGCAAGAGAGGCGCGCAAGTTTGCGATATCGCTAGATGTCCACCAACCGGTTGACCGAGCTCCCCGCGTTTCGGATGTTGATAGCCACACACCCCACTGTTTAGATCTTCTGATGACAAGAAATGCGGACGGGCACTCAGAATCGGACGTGAATAAAGCCAGCGAACTCAAGAGTTCGGAAAATCTATGCTCCAGAGTTGTCCTCTGTCTTGATCGCCTCTCTCTAAAAACCTGAGTGGTACCGGAGTCCCGGAAGCTTGCTAATGTGCAGCCAATGCCCAAAACGGGTAACCTTGCCGATCCTGTCAACTATAGAACAATCACCGTAACCTCCATACTGTGCAAAGTGATGGAAAGGAAAGGGAATGGAAATGTTACTTTACAATAAGCTGCTAGCATACTTGGAAGATATTGTGCTTCTCAGTGACCACCAGTATGGCTTTCTTCATGGTCGGTCAACCGGGGATCTTCTTATGTATGTTTCGCATTGCTGGGGCCAGGCCATTGAGAGACACGGCGAAGCTCTTGCTGTGTTGATTGATATCTTAAAGGCCTTTGACAGGGTCTGGCATACTAATTTATTGGGTTAGCTTCCTGCATTCGGCATCTCTGCTGACTTTTGCAACTGGATTTGCAACTTCCTGAGTGAGCGATCGATCAAAGTGGTCATAGATGGCTGCGCATCGGATCATATGGCTATTGATGCCGGTGTTCCTCAGGGGTCTGTTCTTTCTGCGACTCTATTTATGCTGCACATCAACGACCTGCTACAGCTTGGTGCTATTGGGTACGCAGATGACAGCACAGTCTCAGAAAAATACCTGTCCAGTGCAAGAGCCAGCAGAGATGAAACAGCTACTCTTAGAGAGCCTATGGTCGAGCGAATGAATTTGACCTTAAATCTCGTTTCCCAGACAATCTGGTCAAAAGACACACCTGTGCTTTCAGGGCATTGACTCTGAAAGCACAGGTGTGTCTTTTCACTGCTAAAAGGAGCTAGTTTCAATTACCTCCTACTTGCCGAGGTGCATCTTTACAAGTTACCGACCGCCTAAAGCTTTTTTTGAGCATGGACTTGACGTCTGATCTCAACTTCGGCTCATCGAGTCAAAAGCACAGACTGCAGCCAAGAAGCTGGGCATCTTAAATAAGGTGAGGCGATACTTCATATCTGGACACCTTTTAAGTTTGTACAAAGCACAGTTCCGGTCCTGTATGGAGTATTGCTGGTATTTATGGGATGGCTCAGCAAAATACCAACTTGCTGTATTTGACTCGGTATAATGCAGAGCAAAAGGGCTTATAGGTGACGAAACGTTGGTAGCTAAGCTTGTCAGCCTGGCTCATCGGCGTAATGTTGCTTGCCTGTCGGTCTTCTACAGATTGTACTTCGGAGAGCTTGCGCAGGAGCTTCACGACTCGGTCCCACCATCGCCCTTTTATTACCGGACTACCAGGCGTACTGCAGCGTAACATCCGCACTCGGTTGATATCCCGTCCAGTCGTATTCAGTGCTTTTCCTCCACATTTTTTATGCGCACAGCCAAAGAGTGGAAATCTCTGCCAGCGTCCGAGTTCCTTATCGCGACGATAGGTCGTAGTGGAGCAAGTGAAAAATGAGTGGACTGTATAACATGTATAATAAAGAATAATATGAATTACAACGGGTCGGAGATAAATCAGTAAGAAAATAATAAATGTAGAATAATAAAAAACGCGTAAGTGCAGCCGTGCGTGGCGGCGTGCAGCCGCTGCCTGTGGCGCGCGCCGTGCGCCGGCGCCGCGCCGCCCCGCGCCCGCCGCCGGTGTTGAGAGTAACGGTCTCTACAGTTCCCTTCTACATATAATCCGTCTGCCTTCAAAGCAAGAGTGGACAGGCATCTTCTGGGCACGCCCGATTCATAGACCTCGTGCATCGCTTTCCATCAGGCGAGATCGAGGTCAAGAGCAGGTCCAATAAGCAATAAAAAAATAAAAGAACGCGGGAAGAAGAAAGGCACGCGGCCGAGCGGGCAGGCAGCTTGTAATAAACTTGGTTTGTTATAAGCTGCCTGACCGTAATCGCTTGCTTATATGTTCAATTAGTTGATTTATTTTTACTACTTTAATATACTTTTCCTTTATTTTATACAAGCTTCTGCCGCGACTTCGTCCGCGTGAAATTTCTTGTTCCTTCGCATCGCGCGCCTGCGCCGTAACTCGTAACTCCCATTTCCGCTTAGCGTTCCTTCAAACTTTTTACTTTTGCTCGGCTCCTAAGAGTCATAGCGTGATGATAATCAACCTTGATAATAAAACTATTTAGTTGGATAAAGATTAATATCATGATACCTACATATCGGAGGAGTGGCGGCGCGACCGGTGCCGTGTGCGTGTTGAGACGCTGAGTCTTTCGGGAGGTCAGCGGGCGCTTGGAAGTCTCGAGCCAAAACGTTCGTCTGGCCCAGACGGTAAACCTTTTATGTTCCGAGACCGTGGAAACCGTTACTTCACATTTTTAATATGTGAAGTAACGTAAGTAGTGTTTAGAAAAAGCGACATTCCCTCCTAGGTGGAAGATCGCGCGCGTTGTACCGGTCCCTAAAGGAAAATCTAGTGCGAATATCGGTTACTATAGATCGGTAGCTGTACTATCGAGGCCTGCTAAAGTACTGGAGTTATAGTCAGAACTTTAATTCGATTCCAGATTTGACATTAGCTACTGTCATTTTGTGAAATAATGATACCACATAATATAATAGTGTAGTGATGAACACAAAAATCGATAAACAATCAGTGTGTGTGCCATCAGTGTGCCAATTAAAGACTAAATTATTGATTTTTATTTAAATAAATACATAATTATTCATAATAATTATTTATTAATTAGTAATCGCTGCTCTATTTTATAAAAAGTTAATATTTTTGTTTTTATATTAAAAACAAAACTTATAATAAAAGAGCCTAGATAGTTTTCAGTATTGGCAACCCGTGCGCGCTCGTGCAGCTATCGCCATTTTGTTTATCGTGTCATTCGGCTTCATTCTCCCAGTCTGACTGCACGAATATCTTATTTCATTGCGAATCGATATTTTGTTATTTTGTTGGGTTGTTACGTTGTGTTTGTTGTTACGTTTATAGTTTTTTGTGAACTTTGAGTGAATCTATTTGTTTTGGTTTTCCATCAAAATGGATCCTCAGCCAAGTACATCACAAAAAGATGAAATGATCAAATTTTTTTATTTATTTCACACAATTATAAAAGAAAAGTCTCAGATCGTTAATTAATCGTCAAAACTAAATTATCGGTTCAGAAATATTTAATTTCCTGATATACTTAGTTTACGAGAGTAAAATTATAAACGAGAAGAATCGATCCAGAAATATTCCATTTCCATATCGAATAATTTCGCAACGTCACTATTTAGTGCTTGTCATAACGTTGCAACACTGAAATTGTCAAATCTGGAATCGAATTAAAATTCCGAGTATAGCTATTCAGCGCTCCGTGCAAGGACGAGTCCGCGTGCGTCTATCAGATGCGCAACATGGGTTCCGGCCGGGATGCACTGCCACTAACCTGCTCAACTTTGGTGCAGGTTATACCGTCAGTAATCTGGAGTACAGGTAGATGCCGCGTACTTCGATTTTAAAAAGGCCTTCGATTCGGTTGATAATGATAATTTTAATGTAGCCAAGTTGATGTTTTTCACTCGCGTCCGGACTCCTTTGTGTTATCAATACAAGGTAGAAGATGCGCCGATGCAACGAGTGTCGCAGGTACGAGACTAAGGGGTAATCTTCACTCAGGAACTAACCTTCCGTGAGCATATCAATAAGATATGTAAGGCATACCGAAACCTGGGTTTCATACTCAGGTAGATTCAGGGGTTTACCAACATCACGACACTCAAGGTGTTGTATGACGCGCTAGTCAGGAGTCACCTCGAACATAGTGCAGTCATATGGGCTCCTCATGAGGCGAAATATAGTGTCATGTTGGAACGTGTTCAAAATAAGTTCACTAGACACTTGTATTTCAAGCTGTATGGCGTGAGATACAAGTGGTGCGACGCGAGCGCGCCCTCGCCGCGCGGCTACTGCGGCCAGAACCAACCTACTGGCGAGGACTCCTCACTAGAGCCAGGGTTGATGTATTGTGGTGCAACTTGAGTGAATTCGCAAAAGCTGCATTATATATAATATGTTATTTAGATGTAGGTTAAGATTTAGGATATGTATGTAATTTTATAGGATGTAGTTTAAGGATTTAGCATGTAAGGCCACTCTATCGCATTGACTCGCAGATCTGTAACGGTAGTTGTAGGTAAGATTTGCGTAAATAAATAAATCATCATCTTTCGATTCTACCCGTGTTTTGACTTAAGTTAGTTAGACCTATAGCCTCGCGGACGTTTTTGTGGGTGATGATGAGTACTATAAACATGTAGTATATTATTGCAATTATCGCAGGGATCTCTATTAAAAAATAAAAAAAACGCCCATGTTACTAACTGATAATTTAGCTTTCTATAGGTGAAAGGATTTTTTAAATCGATTAAGTACTTATTGAGTTTATCCATTACAAACAAACATTAATATATGCAAACATAAAATATCAAATATTTCTCTTTAAAATATTAGTTTAGATATTTACACTAAACACTAACCACACTATCTTACTCCACGATAAGCGACCGGCCGGCACAGCTCTGCCCGGAACTACAAACTATAAATAATTAGCCTATTTACATAGCAATACATTTTGATGAGTTCTGCGAATATAAATTTATAGAGCAGCTATTTTTCGATGTCAGGGTTCATCCGATAACAAAACTTTGACCCCTTTTCATGTTTTCAATTATTGCAATTATACCTCGCATACGTGAAATATAAATAATTATTCTGTTTCAGGGTGGTTACTATCCTTCAGAAAACATCTACGAGGTTAGTATCTATATGACTCAAACCACACTTCTTATTTTCGAAATATCCAATTTCATACACACGGTTTACTAACAGTACTGTATTTGCGTTTCAGGTGGAAATTATGGCCGACGTGAGTATATTTAAATAACCGCTGTTTATCCTAGATCTACCAAGATCTTTGTTTTGCTTCTCTGCTACTAAGTTTGATAATTGTTCGTCAGTTCAACGACCTGGCGGCGACGGCGACGATGGACGAACTCGCAGACAACGTGAACGCAGAAAATGGCAATGAGGTAACATTATTTGCATTTTATTGAACTGAACGCAAATTCCCAGGTTTAAAAACGTTCAAAATACAGTCTAAATCTCATTTCATAAAATTATGCATAGTCGATGTCAAAATATACGTAAATTAGAGGTATTGGCAGATTGAAACTGAGATTAGAAAAAAAAAACGTTTTTAAAATACGGGAATTGCCTGTTCACCAGGGGTGACAATTTTTCGATAAGAAAAAAAATATGAATATTGGCGAATGCTATAGCTAATTATGTAATTCAGATGTGTGGCGCGATGGGCTCGTCCGTGGAATCACCGGACTTCATAGCAGATGGACTGGGCTTCGACGACGCAGATAAAGTAAGTACATGCCTTATATTAATATATAAGCTGTTCAATTAATGTGTATTCTACAACAGAACTGAGCAACAATAGTAGTTTATCTACTGTCATATCGTAAAATTCGAATTATAAACTTCTAAACGAGTTTATATTGATATACCTAACATACTTTATAAACAAAATACCGAAATTTCAAAACAGAATCATATTATAACACTTTTCGTCTAACAAATTAATGTTATTAAACAATTTTTTACCATTCCGATACAGGCCCTGCAGTCTCGACATAGATAGCGATCATTATCCGACCGAATTCGGTCGCATAGCGATCGCTATCTCCGTCGAGCGGGCCGGCCCCGCGCTCCCGAGGGCTCGTGTCCCCGAGCGGCCCGGCGGCGCGGGCACTCCCAATGTATGCCAGTAGATCAAGTAGTGTATGAAACTGCACATAACTAGGTATTAAAACACGAGTGTGACACTATTAAAAACCTCGCTTACGGCTCGGTTTTTAAACACACACTCGTGTTTTAATACCCCTCATTATGCAATAGTTTCATAAACTACTATTATGAAACTTTTACGTAATAGGGGTTGCAGAATAGTATCACCCGAGATGTTTTAATAACGGTTGGGGAAAAAGTTTCTTCGCATTTTTTAAGAAAATTCAAAACATTTTTTAACATAGTATGTTTACATTTAACTAAAGTATGTAGGTACCATTTTGTTCGATAACTTTTTGCCATCTTGTAGGTAGGGACATGATCCCATTGCTATAGAAATTTTGGGACTTCTGATCAAAATACCGCGACAAGTGGTTTTGGCAGTCCTCCCGTGATGTTAACCTGACACTGCCTAAAGAATTCTGAAGAGACCGAAACAGGTGGAAATCTGAAGGTGCAAGGTCAGGACTATACGGCGGATGCATTAACACCTCCCAGCCAAACTCTCTTAATTTTTGCTGAGTGGCTAAAGATGTGTGAGGTCTAGCGTTATCATGATGAAAAACCACACCCCTTCTGTTGATTAATTCCGGCCGCTTTCTCTCAACTTCTTGCTTTAATCTCATCAGTTGTTCGCAGTAGAGTTCAGAATCGATGGTCCTGCCTGGTGGTAACAGCTCATAATGAATAATGCCCTTCCAATCCCACCACACACACAGCATCACCTTGTTGCGAGTAAACCCGGGTTTTGCCACAGTCTGTGAAGCCTGACCGGCCTTTGACCACGACCTTTTTCGCACGTTCTTGTCGTACGTGATCCACTTTTCATCACCAGTTATCAGCTTCTTCAAAAATGGTTCGGTTTCATTACGTCGTAATAAAGAATCACAAATGAGTACACGGTTCATTAGGTTTCTTTCAGTGAGCTCGTGAGGTACCCAAATATCGAGCTTTTTTGTGTACCCAGTTTTTTTCAAATGCGCCAAAACTGTTTTGTGGTCAATTCCCAGTTCTTCAGCTACGTCGTAACTACTAATATGCCGATCTTGCTCCACTTTTTCAAAAATGGCATCCATTTTATCCGTAATAGGGCGACCAGAGCGACGTGCATCTTTGACATCAAAATTTCCGGATTGAAAACGCTTAAACCAAATTTGTGCTACTCTCACAGACACTGCACTAGGTCCATAAACATCGCAAATTTTTTTCGCGGCTTGCGTTGCATTTTTACCTTTTTTGTAGTAAAATTTTAAAATGTATCGAATTTCTTCATTAGATTCACTCATCTTGACAGTACGAAAAACAAATAAAAATCACACATTTTCCTAATTTGAATTTGGAATTATGTTCTTTAAAATTTAAACTTTCAATGATACCAAAACCAGCCAGATACACATAGTATAGCCAAAGAGATTTTATTACAAGTTCATACATACTATAATGCGAAAAGACTTTTTCCCCAACCTATTAGTTTTATGCAGTTTCATACACGAGCCATTCCGAGAAAAAATGACTCTAAGGAAAAAGTACTGTCACATTTACAAACAATTTACAAGACATTATTTTTCTCTATTGGATGTTTTTTTTTTAATGTACTGTTTATATCTTAAACTTTAAAAAAAATAAAGAATAACGGAGCCAAATATTGTTAATATATCTGATAAAAAATTAAAAAATAAGAAGTCAAACAGGCAATTTTAGCGTGTCACACCTCCTGTCGCTAACTTTAACTAACCAACTAAAGTTTTAAGACACACTTCAGCGTCTTTCGTGAGGTTTTAAGAATAGTGTATTTTTTTTAATTATAAAATTAATTTTATAAATAAATTATATTGTATTGCAACAAAATTCTTAAAATAATGACAATCAAATTAGCACCAAGGTGGACATTCCACTTTAGTCACTAATGTTTTATTTGCTTTCAATAGTACAAAACTACCAAAACAAGTTATTTTATTTTCTTGGTAACGTTACTATGGTAGATCAGCCATTTCATTTTAGCCATCGGGCAACCGTGACGCGGTAATGAAATGAACTGAAATGATTCCCTCTAAAAGAACAAAGAATATTGATTTTGTCGTCATTGTTGTTAGTGAAGCGGGAGTTCGTCACGTCCGTTTAGTGTCGTGAATTATTTATTAGTGGCATTTTAAAATGATAATAATTTTTTCTCACACTGAATGGCTCACACTACTTATGATACTTATCTAAACTCAGGCAATTTTATTAAAAACACAATGAATAATATCGTATATACGGGGGTGATACTGAAAGTTCTTAGAAAATCAGAAACTGAACAAACTAGCAAGTTATAAGTTTTATTATATCTTTTCAAAATAGTGTCCATCATCAATACATCGCTGCCTCCGATGGAACCACTGAGAAAATCACTTTGCCCACTCGTCCTTAGGAGTCTTTTCGACGGCATTTTGAAACGCAGCCACTGCTTCCTCGGCGTCCATAAATCGTTTTCCTTGAAGTTTTTCTTTTATTTTCGGCAATAAATAAATATCGCAAGGTGCGAGGTCGGGGCTATAGGGCGGGTGACCCAGTAATTCCACGTCTGACGTCGCCAAGTAGTCGATTGTTTGCTTGGCGGTGTGCGACGAGGCGTTGTCGTGGTGAAGGAGGATCCTACTGCGAGGTCGTTTCTACCGAACTTTTTCCAAGACGAGTCGCAAACAATTGTTAGTGTCCACTCTGCAGTAACTGTTTTACGATCCTCTAAAACAATTGTTGCGTGTCCTTCCGAAGAACGAGGCCACCATCTTTTTTCCCACGCTTCGACCTCTCTTCACTTTAGTTGGCAACTCCTCGGAAGGAAACACTCAGACAGAAGACTGTCTCTTAGTTTCAGGATCAACAATAAATCCAGCTTTCGTCACCCGTAAGTATGTCGTTCAAAGATTTAACGGAGGTGACTCAAATGCTGTGTGCATTTGAGTCACCTCCGTTAAATCTTTGAACCATTTCACGACACCAATCAACACGACGGAGTTTTTGGGCCTCTGTCAAATTATGAGGTATCCACTGGGCACAAAGCTTCCTGACCGCTAAATGTTCATGGAGGATTTTGTGCACTTGACTCATACCGATGCCTAAGCTTGTCAGAATCTGCTGATAAGTCACTCTTTTGTCAGTCTCTATCATACGCCGCACAACATTGATGTTATCTTCAGTCGTCGCCATAGAAGGCCGTCCCTCACGCAGATCATCGGTGAGTTTAGTGCGACCACATTTAAACTCATTAAATCAGTCGTAGAGGCACGAGATGGGGCTTCATCGTGAATTGAAGTCTATAATAACTTTCTTGTTGACTTAAATGACATCGAAAGTCATAAAATTAATTGTACGAAAATTTTCTCGCGTTAAATTCATGCTGACGTGACACAGAAAATTTTCAATTTGCCGCCAAATCGTAAACAAATGACAAATGAATAAAATACATACACAATAATATTGGCAGAGTTCCATCTTCAAAATTTTAACTTATTTTTTTATTATATCGTTTACAAGTTGCCAGTTCTCAAAATTTTCAGTATCTTCCTCTTATGGCGCCCATATACAAATTTTCAGCGTGCCACTGCAGCCTCGACCTCAGTTAATACAAAATTGGTAAAGCATTATGTTGTTAGGGAAAGTGTGTTCTAATACAACTTTTTAATTTTACGTGGATAAAGTCATTATTGTACGGTTTGTACACTTGGAAGACTTGTTGTTGTTTAGGTTGAAGCGCGTAGAGAAAAGATCGCTTAGTTCCCGTTAGGTTTATTACGTATAAATAGTGTAATAGTAATACTGTTGACGATTCCTTTCTCTAATGTTAGTCACCGCGTAGCAGTAATCGCATTCGCTGATTTATTGTAATGTATGTATGTATATTTGTAGTAATAAAATGACGCACGTGAGGTGCAACCCACCGCGTCAGCAAAACATGTACAGTGTAAGACTGTACATGTTGGCAACCCCAAAAGGAGAAACAAACGAGAAGAGAAAGGAAAAGTCATCACAAAGTTAATAAAGGAAATTAGTCAATCAAATTGAAAGGCGATGTTCTGTTCCCAGGTTGAGGCTCCAGCTGCAAGTCCTTTGTTGTTTGTGCTGTGACTGCTTCTTGCCGGCACTCTGGTTTACGTATAACTTGAAGTGCAATATCTTCAGGTTGTTGACGAATAGTTTTGTTCTTGTTGTTGTTTGTGCAATAGTGCCGCCTTGTAGAAGTACTTTAAAAAATAATCAAAATAAGAACTTTAGGATATGAGTGTAGATAGATATGTGTAGGTAAAATATATTTATTTATTTGCAGATGAGAGCAGCTAAGAGCAATTTCTTAGAGCTGGCCAGTCAAAGATTTGATGACGAGTAAGTTTTTTTTTTTATTAACACAATAATTACATTGTTTTATTTATTAGAAACCGGTCTTTGAAGGGAATTTTCTTTGGAATAATATATCCAAGTCGAAAAGAAAGTATTGCCATGTCGACCGAGTACTGTAAAAAAAAAAGAACTTAAAAAACCCGAGTGCAACTAAAAAGTTCAGAATAAGCTCACTTTTTAAGCAGTCTGATGCAGTTGGTGGCAGTTATTATTAGTTTAATCTCAGATTTAATGTCAATGTCTTAAATTCTATCTGCACTTGTTTATGATGTAATATATTCGTGCGTGCAGCATGTGGGAGGACTCGGGCGACGCGGACGACGACGCGCACGACGACGCGCACGACGAGGACGACTCCGCGGACGTCGTGCGGGACGTGCTCGACCAGCACTCGCGTATGTATTACTTACTAGCGGACCCGACAGAAGTTGTTCTGTCCAAATTTCAACAATTTATACAAGAAGAAAACACTTTCAGTTTTTCCCGAATTTTTCGGGCAACTGTTCTATTTGTTCTTTCCTTAAAAACCTTATTCTGATTATAATGAAGTATTAAAAAAAAACTTATCTGTACAGCCGTTCTCAAGTGATGCGCTTACCAACGAAGAGCATTTATTTTTATAGGTTTATTTAGGATCTCTAACAAAATATATACACAACATATGACATAAATAATGGGTAGCAGCAGGTATTAAAAAGGTGGACTCCTTTATTTATAGGAGACCACAGCTTGATCATACCTTATTAATGTTCTGATAGCTTTTTCTGTCAACAGTACGCACTGTTTAAATTAGTTGCCTGGTGGCTTAGTATGTTTCAATCAATATTGACTGCTGGGGCCCGACCACCACCTCTTAAAGCAGTATTATTTTAGTCCTGCATAGCTCCATCTCTTTCTCACACTGAAGTAAGATTAAAATAATCCTGTTGTAAGAGGTGGTGGTCGGCCCCAGACCATCACAATGATTGAAGGTAACAATTTTGGATCAGTTTAGCTGGTGTTTTGCTAAGCAAGCATTCTGGCTTATAATAAATGGGTTCAATAAAGTCGACGGCATAAATTGCCTCAAATTGTAACCAGTCCTCTAATGAATCAATCTCTTGTTCAGCCTCGTGGCCTCAGGTCAGGTTTAATATTTGTGTGTGAGGTTCAACCGGTAATGACGGTACTTTGTCGTCCCGCGTAGCGTGGGACAGCGCGGGCGGCGGCGCGGGCGAGGGCGCGGGTGCGGGCGCGGGCGCGGGCGCGGGCGCGGGTGCGGGCTGGGCGCACTTCGGCGCGGCGCCGCACGAGCCGTTCGCCGCGCCCGCGCCGCCGGCCCCGGCCGCCCCGCCGGCCCCGCCGGCCCCCGGGCCCCTGGCCCCCGGGCCCCTGGCGCCCAGCGCGCCCGCCTTCGCAGCCGACGACGAGTTCGCGCACTCGCACGAGTTCTCTCCCTTCTGGTCGTATGCTGACACGCAGCACGCGCACGGTCAGTATATAGTATATAGATGTTAAATTACAACGTGTGACTTCCAATTTATATTCTTGTCTATGGTTATGCCTAGTGATGTGAATTCGTTGACTGTTTCTATTTTATGATTGTTACAAGAAAATACTACATTTACAGGATTTTTGTGGTGGGGATAGAAAGTTGTGTTCGTTCATCTAGGTTATTGTTTTGCTAAGAATATCGATAAATGTAAAAAAAATAGAAACCTAAATTATGTGAAACAATTGACCGATTCCAACTTAACGTTCATATAAATATATCAGGTACGAGTAGAGCTATGCGCTATTGAATGCCACTAATTACCTGTATTACTCCGGTCTCAAAAATTTCAAAACCGGGCTACCGGTAATTTGATTTTTTTTTTTAAAGAATTGTATTGGAATCATTTTTTGATTTTCCTTATGTCATATTTCTTTTTCATTATTTTCTGTTGTTTTATTGAAATAAAAACTTCTAGGTACCCGTATATGCAAGGTGCTGTTGTTGTAACGCACATTCATTATAAAACATTATTTAAAAAAAAGCGCGCGCAGCACCGTACACGTGATAGAAGTGAAACTTCTTAAAACATTAAGAATAAGAGAGAAAGTGAGAGACAGAGACAGTTATAAATAGGGTTTCTTCTATCTCATGTAATGAAATGTGCGTAAACGTGACGCGTCCTTGTACTTTGACTCTCCATTCATTCTCGTCCATTTATCGACTCGCCGTCTGACAAGTGTCACTTCAAAAAACTTTTATGTTACCCTCACTACGTTTAATTACAGATCCAGACTTAGAAGCGAGCATGCGGACACTCCGACTAGAAGGCGAGTTAACCGACAGACGCATGGACGAGGCGTCGAGCGTCGAGCTCGCCAACAACTTGCTGACGGCCATGTCCGCCATGTCCGCCGACGCCATCGCCAACATCGTCAACGCCAACCTGCCGGGCGCGTCCGACGTGCGCGAGGTGCGCGACGTGCGCGAGTTGGATGTGAGCGACGTGCGTGACGTGAACGACGTGCGCGACGTGAGTGACGTGAGCGACGCGCGTGACGTGAGCGACGTGTGTGACGTGAGCGACGCGCGCGACGTGGGCGCCAGCCCGAGGTGATGCGGCCGCCCCGCCCGCTGCGTGTCCCTCGTGTGAGCGTCACAGCGTGCGACCCGGTGAAGCGGACGCGTTCACTCATACCTTTCTACCCTCTCCTTTATTAACATACATTCTCGTGACGCGTAAAGACTATTCATCTAATCGATCCATTAATAATAATAAGAATAAATTGTGATTATCAGTGATGAACATAACTAATGTAAGGCTCGCCAGTGATTACGAAATTTGCATTTAGTATCGAATTCGATGTGTCTTACAAATAAGTGTTTTAAAATTAAATTGGGGAAGAGAAGAAATCATACTTAAGCATTTCCTAATCGTATACTTTCTAATCATTACTTATGTAAGCGAAATGTAATACAAATATCATAATGGTAATATTAGTTGAACAAATTATATCATAACCGTAGTGTATGCGGTACAGTGTCCCGCGCGGCCCGCACTCGCCCGCGAGCGCTGCGCATGCGCGTCATGCGCGCCTGTCTACGCTCCTTCGACGGAGCCGACCTTCTGTATCTGTCTACTTTGTGCTATTGTAGAACGTTGCGTTGTTTAGTTTAGCGACATTGTTTATTGATTTTATTTAAATAAATTCACCATATGAGGTGATTATGTGCTGCCAGTGAAGACTGGCGATTGTCTGAGCAATGTTCGAGTAGTGTGTCTAATTGGTTAAAAATTTGCGAAAATAGATGCCTATAGTAGCATCCTGAATTTTATAAAACTACTGGTAGGAGTTGAAGATCTCTTAGATATAAATAGGCGATACGAAAGGACTTTACCACGTAGCAGGGGTAAAGTCATAATTATTATGTAAAAAACTATGAACATTCTGCACAAAAGTAGTTTTGTAGTCATTTGTTCACACTTGCTCAGACAACCAGCAGTCTTACTAAATATTCCAGACGCCATTCTCCTGAACATTTGGGGTCCAAAGTGTAAATTCCTTCTGTCCTCATCTTATGACAAACACTTTCCAATGGGAATAGGTTCCTCCGTTATCATGTAAGGCAACAGTAATAATTGATATGGTTTCTTATCTGCTTATTTGTAATATACTTCTTATGTAATCTACTTGTAACACATAGAGACTGTATGTGCGTGTGCACGTACGTCGGAGCGGATTGTAATTACAACGATGTAATTGTATATAGTATGAATAATTTGGGCAATTATCGAGCTTTACCCTTATATTGTAAATTCTTTAATGTTATAGTGAATGTTATTGATAAATGATGTGAAGGTGGTCGGAGATCACGCCTGGCCCGCGCTGGCGATGGCGTGGTTAGTTAAATTAAATGTGTGTACATTCGTACAGTTGGCTCGTGTGGGACGTTTAGCGGTTGACTAAGTGCGTGCTCGTGGTGCTGACACTAACTCTAAATGTTCAGGCGCTCATTCTGTCGACAAAACCTGTTCAAACAGAATCTGCGCAGTTCACTCGAATGATGAATTTTACAGAAGGCGAGTCGTAAAGTATAGGGAATTACAAGAAATGTTTGCGAGTTAACTCAAGTAGCTACTTTCACAACGATATTATTTAATACCTTCGTATAAAAAAACGTTACACTTTACTGTAAAAGTGTTGCACTTCGTGCGAAGCCAGTCAGCTGCTAAACAACCCGCACGCCATAGTAAATCATTCCTTATTACTGGATCTGTAAAGTCTATCATTCAATGTTATACTTATTCACAACTTGCACTCGTAATAAACTGCTGGCGATTATCGACCTTATCGTAACGTGATAGGGTCGTTCTCATCGCCGCGTTTTATGCAGAATACATAGCGTGTTTCGTTACTTTCATTTTACCAATTAAATTAATATTATAGACTGACCACATTAATACTAATCTTAACCAAATAAATTAAAACTCGCGTAATTCAATAAATAAATGTTTTTATGAAAGGTGTTCGTTTAGTTGGTGCATCCTCCCGGCGTGTTCTATGGTGTCTATCGTATCTCGAGCGCGTGCACGACGAGCCGCCCGGGCACGACACGACGCGACGCAATGTTTAGCCTTTCTTCCTACTTCTTTGTTGTCGCTCAGTCAAAAACTAGACTATTCAGACTATTGCAGTCCACTTTACGCACGGTTACAATTGGTCGTTTTCTATGGAAAAGAATCTGGTGGGAATCTCGAGTAGATACTCTTTACTTGACGATTGAGTCACGCGTCACAACGTTCATATCAGTTCACATATCGACCGCACGGTACGTCCCCACTATTGCGTACCGCGCTCATTGCTTGCGCCGCAAACCGGCCGCGGCATCGGTCCAGTTCGAGCTCTGGTCTCACTGTGGTGCGATTGTATTAATGAGTAGAAAGTTACGCGACTATTTGCGCCAGTTTGAACACCTTCATACCAATTAGTTGATTTAATCGGCGCGAGTGATTTTCGTCCCGTATCCCGCGCCGGATTCGCTTTAGTTTGTCCAGTTGTAGCGAGCCGTCCACCGCCAGCTTAACTAAGTTAGTTAAGGTTAATTTAGATTAACCCGCCGGTTTTTCATACATGTGCGTCCACCCACATGTATGAAAAACTGGCGAGCTTTTCTAAACTGACTTAGTTTAGCTGGTGGTGGACCGCTCGCTTAGTGTTACCGTGGCAGGACTCATTTCATGTCCATAATATGATTGTTCATTAGTCAGGTCGTACTTATTTCGTGTCACGTGGATATGCCCACGCATGCGGTGTTACACTAAAAACACCCATAGTACACAAGCTATTTGCTTCCCGGCTTAGTCCTAGTTTTGTGAACATATCCTGGTAATATCAATAGGTTAGTATTAGTTGGTTTTGTTGGACTTTCTCAAGAGCAAGTTTTCGATGGCAAGCGAGGTCGTTCAAAAGGAGTAATATCGTTTTCTTCAAAATCATCGCCAAATGTTACGAATCTGCATCAACACAATCATATTTGTTGAAATCTAACCCTAATCTAATTTGGGACACGCAATATTATTATATGTGATCTTTGTTAAATAAACTTACATGTTAAGTGTCTTATCAAATAAATAGGAGATTTGCAGTAAGAGCATGAACATTGTAGCCAAAAAAAGTCGTAAGATTATTGTATGAAATATTTCATTTTTAATCTAAAATGATATGAATTTTTACTTTTATACAAAACGGAATCGTTAAAATGATAGGAAACGTATGTTATATATATGTTGGCAAGTGTGAGGAATATGTTTACATTTCAATATACCGCAGACATATTGAGAGTCATATCGTATCATTTACTGCCGTAGAGCGTGCTGCCGTACCGAGCTCACGTATTCACCCTCCTGCTGATCAAATCTTAGTAGATAACCTACTTGTATAGGACGCACTAGTTTTATAGTTAGTACATTTGTGTAATTCATGCCATCGTTGTAGTTTAGACACGATATTTTTGTAAACTTCCACGTTTCGTAATCCGCATAGTTGTGTGTATAGGAACGATGAATTTGATGTGAGAGTCGGACGGGCCGTGCGACGCGCTTTGCTGTTACAAGCAATCTAAATTCATTACGACCAACTTTAGAAAAAGGCATTTCGTACCGTTCTTGACGGGCACTAGCACCTCGTGGCGACGATATTGTCCGTGCTCCACAGTGGCCGAGCGCGTTCACAGCGCGGCCCGTCACTCGGCCCGCTCCGTCACTCGGCCCGCTCCGTCACTCGGCCCGCTCCGTCACTCGGCCCGCTCCGTCACTCGGCCCGCTCCGTCACTCGGCCCCCTCTGGAGGGTGCTATATAGTGAGCGATATTACGTCTCGTCATCACGAACAGTAACATTGTGATTATTAGCTCATAAGTTCAATATTCTTGTTGTCTTTCATAAAAAAAATACTATTATTATATAAAATTAATACAATTTAATAATGCGTTCTCAGAGGATTGTGTTCTGGGGCGAAAGGAGCGGAATGAGCTGATTGGTTAATATCGCTCACATACAGTGACGGCGCCGTGCGTTACACAATGTCGAATGTGAGCGAGTTTAGGAAGACGATTACCGTTCCCTGCAAGTCTTAGTATTCGGGACATCCTCACTCCAGTAGAGACCTACACATCGTTCAGAGCTGCGGATAGTAGATGATCGTCTTCCTCAAACGTTAGTATTATAGTTGTTAGCATTTAAAGCTGTGAAACGTAAACATTGTATTAGTGCAATTAGTTGCCTTGGGTCTTGTTGTCAAATTTTATATTTAACTTAATAGTAAGCGAGTAGTTAATGTTGTTGATTTCGGTTATATTGTAGTTCAGTTCACACATACCTCTTTGTAAATACAGATGAATGTTAACGAGTATTCCGTAATGTACAATTCCGGTACGAAATGATTGTAATGTTTTCGTCCAGTGTGTAACGAGGTCTGTCTGAGTAGACCAATCAACAGTTGTGTGTAAGCTCGCCCACGCCTCCTATTGGCTTGTATCAGACCACGTCTTTACACATTAGGTACGTAAATAACAAAAGTAAAATTTTGGATATTAGTCAAGTTTCGTAGCGAGATGTACCTATTAGTGTTTTGTATCGGGCGAGTGTGATAGCAACATGTGATCCTTTTGACTGCATGTGTCGGTGCGCTTTCACTGGTACTTCCAGATAATAATACAAGGTACAGGATTTTGTGATAATGTGTACGTTTTCGATTTCTACCTTCAGCTAACCGCGACCGTCCTCGATGTTATGCTTACTTAGTGTACGTGACCCGTGGCACCTCGTCGCTCCGTCGACGACAACATCTATCAGGTGTCGTCAACTTTTAAATTGATATAAAATTCATATAATAGTTAGATATCGATACAATGACTACAGTTGCGACATCAATCTCGTGTGATAGTTTAAAACCATTCATGATAGCCATGTGTGTCTCTTGTACAATGTAATGTGTGTATAGTGAAGCGACCGGGAGGTGGCAGGCTTCCGCTAGACGCCACGACTCTGGACATAGTTCTGAACTTGACGTTCGTGGTCGTGAACAAGTAACCACACGGTTGCCTTCAGCCCTCGAGCCCCTACAGACGAGTGCCGGGCGTCATGTCCCAATGTGATAAGGATTACGCAACGCCATATTTCGGGCACAATTTCAATTTATAATAAACTTCAATATTTTAATCGTATTACCTCAAAAATATGACTGCAACTTGTGATTACTTGTCAGCATGTATCGTGTACATAGTACGTAGCCACGCGTAATGTAAATGATCAGCCGTGAGCGCAACGGCGGGCGCATAATGCCCGCCTGCTGTTTGAGCGAGGACCGTGCCTTCCGGGGCCGCGCGCCTGCGCAGGCGCCGCGCCCGACGCGCCCGGCACATAATAAATGCTCGTATGTATTCTATTGTATTTATATCATAGTTAAAGTTTTATTAAAAAAGTTGCTCAATATATTTGTTGTTTATACCTCTTTTGTCAAATTAATTACGGCGACGTTATTTTATTTTATAAAGCTACATTATGCAATATACGTAACGAACTCAAATGTTGGTCCAAAATGAACAATAGATATTTTTGAAAAAATCGTAATTGCTACGTGGTAATCGTAAATACTACCGGATAGTTTTGATTCTGTTTACTATGCTATAATTTACAGATAGTTTAAATTTATTTATTTATTATCATCTCGCTATACCTTTATGAAGCTAAGCAGTCAATCGTGACATATATAAGAATCGCTATTTCTTCAAAGCAAATTGCCCGACATTATACCGAAGATAACCCGTACGTCAGCTTGTACGAGATTAGGATGGCTCTTAAGCAGCTTAAGAGGGAACAGGGCCTGCGAGGAATTTGAAAAATATTATATGATGAAATAATATTATAATTTATTTAACGTATTGATGAAATTTGTATTTGATGAAATTATTGCTGTCGTCTTACCTCAAGTCTGCCCGCGTAGAGTGCGATAGGGATAGCTGCAGCTCAGATCGATTGTATCACAAAAAATTGATGAGATCGGCGTTTCGTATTCCCCTTTTTTCTCCTCCAAAACTGAGCTGATTTAATTATTTTTTACATTAAAATTTTAAGAAAGTTTATGTCTAGGTTCCTATCATTTTATTTTATGTTAAAAACTTTTCGAATTTGTCTGGTAGTCCTCTTATCACGGCGGTAAAAATGGGGCATTTTTGTAATATTTAGAGGGTCATATTTTCTTTACCAATGATTTGCAGAAAAAAAGGATATAACAGGGACGTGCCTACAGCAGATCTGGATTTTATGGAAAAAAAAATATTGCTCTAGAGGCATTATTCAGGAAGAAAGAAAGGGGAATATATTGTATGGAGAATCGCAGGCCCTGTTTCCTCTTAAAAACAACAAGGCGCCGGGTGATGACGGAATTACGGTCGAACTCTTAAAGGCCGGTGGGAAAACCGTTCTAAAGGCTCTCCAGAAGTGGTTCGATTCCGTGATACACGAGGGTAAAACGCCACAGGCAAGGAACAGATCTGTGGTGATCTTCTTTAAAAAGGTGACAATGCCCTGCTTAAGAACTATAGGCCCATCACACTTCTGACCCATGTCTTCAAGCTGTTTTCAAGAGTCATCACGAACCGTCTCGCGCGCAGGCTTGATGACTTCCAGCCTCCTGAACAAGCTGGATTCCGAAAAAAATTTAGCACCGTTGACCACATACTCGTACATACGCTGCGGCAGGTAATACAGAAGACCGAAGATCTGCCTCTCTGCTTAGCGTTTGTGGATAACGAGAAAGCCTGCGATTCGATCGAGACATGGGTAGTACTGCAGTCTATTCAACGGTGTCAGATTGACTATCGAGGTGGTAGATTGGTACATCGAGGTGCTAAAGTGTCCGGACGAAAATGTAACTATGTCAGTCAGACTCCACGACCAGACCTCGAAACCTATCCTTCCGCAGCGAGGTGTGAGAAGGAGATGTTATCTCTCCGAAACTGTTCAACGGTGCATTAGAGGATGTCTTCAAGGTTCTGGACTGGAAAGGGCTAGGCATCAACATAAATGGCGAGTATATCACTAACCTTCGGTTTGCCGGCGACATAGTTATCATGGCTGACACCATAGAGGACCTCAGTACATTACTGGATGACCTCAGTAGAGCCTCCGAAAGAATGGGTCTTAAAATGAACATACAAGACAACGGTCATGTCAAATGTCCATGTAACACCCACTCTCATGAAGCTCGGAGACGCTACGCTCGAAGTTGTGGACGAGTATGTTTACCTAGGACAAACTGTCCAGCTAGGTAGGTCCAACGAGAACCAGGTCAATCGTCGAATCCGACTCGGCTGGGCAGCGTTCCGGAAGCTACACAATATCTTCTAGTCCCACATACCACCAGTGCGTGTTGCCATGATCTAAAGCACTGGAACGTGGTCGCTCACAATGAGCCTAATCAGAAGGCTAAAAGTCACCCAAAGGGCAATGGCTATGCTTGGAGTTTCCCTACATGATCGAATCAGAAATGAAGAGATCCGCAGGAGAACCAGGGTAACCGACATAGCCCGAAGAATTGCCAAACTTAAGTGGCAATGGGCAGGGCACATTGCTCGCAGAACAGATGGCCGATGGGGCCGAAAGGTTCTGGAGTGGCGACCGCGTACCGGAAGACGTAGCGTTGAAAGGCCTCCCACAAGATGGACCGATGACCTTACAAAGGCCGCTGGAATCCGCTGGTTGCCTATGTCCAGCAGAACTCAACTACTTAGTGCATCTTAGTGGAACTGTGTTTCTCTATACTAAACAAACCTTCACGACAAAGCAGTTTACGTACGGAGTTAACTAGTCTCCCGGAAGCGGCTCGCCCCAGTTGGATTAAGAAGGCGCAAATACCTAGGCCGAGTACAGGCACATTTAGCGGAACTAACTATATATAATTTAAAGAAAATAAATGACTTTGACTTTGACTAAACTACTAGAAGAGCCTTCGACTACTGGAAGAGCCTTCAACTACTGGAACTAACTACTACTACTAGAAGAGCCTTCGATTACTGGAAGAGCTTTCAACTACTGGAAATAACTACAACTACTAGAAGAGCCTTCAGAAACTGGAAGAGCCTTCGACGATAACTAGAAGAGTCTTCAACTACAAGGAGAATCTTCGGAACTTTTTGAAAAGGTATTTTGTGAATTACAAGGAAGCTATAATCTATTATTAAGATGAACAAGCTATCGCTACAATCAACGTTTTGAAAACATTATACACACAAAAAAAAAAGTTTGTGATCACTAGCAAAAGCTGATATATTTTACTTTATCAAGAAAAAGTGTTTACGTTATATTTAAAAAAATATATATAAATACACTGTTTGAAATAAAAAAAAAATAATAATTAATAACAAAAGATTTGAAATTTAATCCGAATGCAATTGTAGCAGAAATTTGATGGAAAGAAAAAGATCGTTTAACCAAACTTATACAACAATTTATTAATAGAAGGTTTTTATTTAAATCAATATAACTCTTCCCCTAGCTCGCACACATGCGGAGATTCTTCTGGGGAGGTGGCTGACGGTTCCCAACAGCTCACTTAAGAGCATCCCACGCGTGGTCTATTTGGTTTAAGTCAGGCGAGCTGGCATGCCAGTAGGACGCTAGATAGAAAAGACAAAAATTTTCCTTGATCTGTCAAAGGCTTTTGACACCGTTTTTGCTCGATCCCTATTGATAAAAAAACAGGTTTAGTGGTCAAGGGCTTGCCCTCGTGAAGGCCTATTCAGTGGTCATCACACGCGGCCAGGATGGTGCTGGGGCTGCGGCGCACCCGCGCCAAGATCAAAGCACAGCGCTTACATATGATCGCGTGAAACCCGTGCGCTTCCGAGAACTTGCCTAGGGCTGCCAACTTTTTATATCAAATATAGTATTTTCGAAGCCATTGCCTGTAAAAATATAGTATAAGACGAAAAAATATGGTAGGTATGCTTCAAAAAACCTTCTTAAATCTTTAAATATTTTTGGCTCCTGCCTTTATTATTAGGTTTTTTTTAAATGTCATTATATCAGCTTTTATGAGATTAATACTGGCCCTATTGCGATCATCTCGCCATTTTGTATATACAGGGTTACAGGGAAAGTCGTACTGAATATTAAAGGAGGTTATTATTCAGGTCATTTCTGATGATTTTGATTCTGAAATAAAATGTCCGAAACTTAACCGTTATGGAGATATTAAATTTTAAAGATTATTTTTAAAAATCCTTTATTTTTTTGCTTTTAGTCGTTTTCTTTGGGATTAGAGCTCCTAGATTCGGTTTTTTTGATGTATCTAGTTAGAAGACATGTCCATTAATAAAAATGAGCAATAGAAACTGAACCTACTACTAACAGCTTAAAAAACTGCTCGACAACGGTTAGCATTATGAATTTTCTAATAGAGTGTTCTTAACTTTGATGGGCTTTAAAAAAAAAATGTATGGAACTTATTCTGCGAATAACTTTACAAAGTTCTACGTCTCTAGCTATTCAAAAAGGTATATCATCTACTAGGTTTGTTCATAAAATCTTAAAATAATGTTATTAGAATAGGCCCATCTGGTAGTACAACATAACAGAATTTCGATACAAAAGAATCCGGCTTACTACCTGGCACTTTTAAACAATGAAAAAAGGTTTGGGTAGACATTGTTTGTGTATTTATGTCATTTTAAATGTCTGCATTGTTAAATCGTGGATCGTGGTGTTTGTTTAGTCTGCTCATGCGAATCTTCCATGGTAGATGTGTTATCCGTGCACTCCGATTTTTTTTTTGTAAAAACGCGACTTGGCTTGGATTTTTGGACTGTTTCATCTTCTAACTGTGTGACGTGGCTTGTAACTGGACTTTGATTTGTGTTGTGAACATGGCAACATTTACCAACGAGGAATATGCTGACATCCTAATGTGTTATGGATTTTGCGAAGGAGTGTCGTTGCGTGCACGCAATGAATACATGCTAAGGTATCCTACTCGCCGAGTACCTGATATTGGCGTATTTGACAGAGTTTATCGAAGACTACGAGAAACTGGTTCTGTGCTAGTGGACTGACATGGGACGACCTCGTGTTCTTGATGACGACGACGAAGATAATGAAATACGACGTCTCTTTGAAGCCGACCCAACCACGTCAACAAACGTTGTCGCTCGACGGCTTGGTACTTCCCAGTGGAAAGTCTGGTTCGTAATGCACAGTTCTGGGCAATACCCTTACCATTACACGCCAGTGCAAGTAATTGAAGAAGGGGATCCATTGAGACGACTAGACTTCTGCAGATTTATGCTCAATGCCGATAATGAAGATCCGGATTTTTTAAAGAAAATCATGTGGACAGATGAGTCGAAATTTGACAAAGACGGCATCACAAACTATCATAACACCCATTATTGGGCTCCCAAAGCGCAAGGTAACCCCAAGAAAAAAAGACCAAAAGGGTCACAAAGGAGATTCAGTCTTAATGTGTGGATGGGTATAATATCAAATAACTTGATAGGGCCATACTTCCTGCCCGATAACTTGAATGGCGAGACATATGAAAACTTTTTGAGGGAGGAGTTACCCTCTTTAATGCAAGACTTGCCTATTGCATTGAGACGAGACATGTTCTTTCAACATGATGGCTGCCCAGCGCACTACAGAAGAAGTGTTCGAGCATGGTTGGACGAGAATTACCCAAACCAATGGATTGGAAGAGGCGGACCCATAGCATGGCCGGCGAGGAGCCCCGATTTAACGCCGATGGATTTTTATGTGTGGGGTCATATGAAAAGCCTAGTATACGACCAAATGACACCGATCGCAAATGTCGATATTCTAAGACAAAAAAATATTGATGCGGCTGAGGAAATGAGGCGGAACCTACGAACTTCTGTCGTGAAAAGTAATTTAAGAAAAAGAATGAGACTTTGTGTAAGAAATAGCGGCGGCCATGTAGAACATGAATTATAAAAATATTGCTAAAATTTTTGTCTTTTTTTTACGTATTTTAGCTACTTTTACCTCAAACTAAAAATGTACCCTCTCCTAACTTAACTGTTATTTGGGTAATGATTTGCCTATTTAATAGCAAGTGTTATACCTTTTTGAATAGCTAAAGAGACGTAGAACTTTATAAAATTATTTGCAGAATAAGTTCCATACAATTTTTTTTATTAAAAGCCTGTTAAAGTTAAGAACACTCTATTAGAAAATTCATAATGCTAACCGTTGTCGAGCAGTTTTTTAAGCTGTTAGTAGTAGGTTTAGTTTCTGTTGATCATTTTTATTAATGGACATGTCCTCTAACTAGATACATCAAAAAAACCGACTCTAGGAGCTCTAATCCCAAAGAAAACGACTAAAAGCCAAAAAATAAAGGATTTTTAAAAATAATCTTTAAAATTTAATATCTCCATAACGGTTAAGTTTCAGACATTTTATTTTAGAATGAAATTCATCGGAAATGACCTGAATAATAACATCCTTTAATATTCAGTACGACTCCCTGTAACCCTGTATATTTTTTCTTTAAAAATATAGTATTGCTTTAATAGAAGCCTACCTCTATTAAAGCAGGATACTACATTATATAGTAGGGTTGGCAACCCTAAACATGCCAGTCGCGCTACAGCACTGCGGCAGCCCCATCAACACCCTGAACGCGTTATTATACTGTACACGCAGGGCGTCGTATGTCCTCTGCGTGTATTTGACCCACAAACTGCACGTGTAAAAGGTCTGGCAGAATACAGTAAATATGTGACCTTCACTTGCTCAGTACAACGTGCGAATCTGCTAGCCAACACATTGCAGCAAAGATAATAATAATAATAATAACCCCACCGCCGTATCTCTACGTTGACGTCGTGGTGGGGCTTGCGCGCTCCAAACTCTAGATCTGTGCCGGTAGAGTTTACTTTGCCGGAAGAGGTCTAGGATGAAAAGCCAGACCAAGAGAGATACAGAAACCCGCAGGGCAGCATGTGGCGAGCTGTTGGGCAGTAGCGACCCCACGAACCCTATCTCCCGGGAGAAGTCTTGTTTCTCACTTCTGGCTTGCCTTTATTGGCCGGCTGGAGTGAAAACTGATGAGGAACAGAGCTCCCACCTCTTTCTTGCCTTTATTGGCCGGCTTGAGTGGAGATTTGCAGGAGCAAACGAGCTCGGAGGAAGGAAGTTTTCCAGTAAGATGCTGGTAGGGATCTTGACCGTACTTCCGGGATTGTCCTGATAGCCGTGGAATACCGCTCCATTCCTTATAAGCACCTCAGGCCATGTTGCCTCCTTGTCGCTACGACACTTTGTGCAAGCGGCCGTTTTCGGGGGCCCATTATTGAGTGTGCAAGTCACCCCCTACTATTTTACCTGTGTATTTTATAAAAAATATTGATCAGGCAGGGGCCATAGTCTTTCCATAGTTCTAGATAACCAGTTCACTTAGCCACCCAAATCCATAATCCAATATCTTTGTTTCCATATCTTGCAATAGTCCTGCACCAACCGGGGGTTGTCCTTGGGTACACTAGCATAGTGCGTACAGGGATAATCGTCGGTTGGTGCCTCGTTTCACTAAACACGTCTAACGGGCCTCTGTGAGTTGGCTTCGGCTCCTCGTACGCCTTTCAAAGGCCCGGGACCCTAGGGTCCCGAGAAATGTCAAAGACATAAAAAATATAATAATAATAAATATTTATTCAGTATTAAAAAAAAGAAGAAGCAAAGAGTCAACGCCCTACGTTCCCTTTCCACATCCATATTATCTTCGGTAACCCAGTGGCGCGGATAATTAAAGTGAGTGACTCTGTTTAATGGTGCATCATAGAGTGAGACGGGTGGTACCTCAGTAATCTTTTTGGGTGCTTTTAAAACCATAAACTCACTTTTCTTCACATTATATCTGAGCCCATGGGCCTCCGCGTACCCTTTACATATACGAAGCAGCTTGCGCATCGCACCGATTAAAGGGCTGAGCAGCACCATGTCATCCGCGTAGCTAATATTATTAACTATACAGATTCCGTCTACATGACATCCGATTCCAGTGCCGCTCAGCTTTTCACTCCAGCCCGCACTCGTCCTATTTACTATCCGCCCCTCTAATAGTATTTTTCTGATTATTGTATCAGTACTCAAATATGGATATAATCTCAGGGGGCACGGGGACTAGTGTCTCGACGCATTTTTGTCCACAGTAAATCGTACGAAACCATATCGAATGCCCGGGACAGGTCTAGGAGAAACGTGTATACTGCTGTATAGTAATGTACAGTCTAAGGCACAGGATCAAACTTTCCGTGGATAGACCAGTCCGAAAGCCGAACTGGCCGTCGTGCAGTTTGATATTTTTTTTAAGTGGCCGTCAAACAGACAGGAGCGGATCCAACCCTCTAAAAAGATTGTGGTCACGTTGGATTAGGAGTCGCTCACGATCAATACATTAATATCAAGTCCATCCTGTTCCTAACTATCCTAACTATATATATATACACACATCAAAAAAAGAAGGCTGCGAGTGTCGACCTGAGGAGGAGCTGCTTCTCACAAGGACAACTCTACGTCGCTTGCTCCCGCGTCACCAGTCCTGATGTGGCCGCATCTACATCGCCACATGCGAACTACGCATCAAACATCTGACGTTACATAAAATCCTGACGTCACACAAATCCTGCATCGCGCAATTAGAGTTTACCGCGCTAACGACATAAATATGACTATCCGACATCAATCGTTTGGCAAAGCCCGGTAAGCCCAAATCCGAGGCCTCCAGCTATCGCTCCATTAGGTTGCTCAAGGTACTCATGACGACGTAAGACGCTTATAAATAAGCCTCTCATAGACTTTGCCGAGACCAAGGGACGTATTCCTAACAAGCAGTTCGGCTTTCGAACTCAGCACTCTAGCGTGCATCAGGTCCACCGAATCATCGAGGATATAAGCGTTGGTTTCCAACGCGGCTCGATGACGGGTACTATCTTCTTCGACAGCGAAAGCGTTCGACAAAGTCGGGCACAACGGCTTATTATATAAGCTCTACAAACTCGGTGTGCCAGATCTCGATGTGTCTCGTGCTCATCTTACGGGACATTTGATCGAACCGCACCTTCCGCTATTGCATCGAAGGAGCGCTCTCGAGTCCCTCAGGGCTCCGTGCTCTCTCCCCTCTTTTTCACGCTGTTCACCAGCAATATCCCCAAAAGTAAAAAGGCGCAGTTGGCTCTGTTCGCAGACGACACGGCCATTAACTATACGGGCAGAAGCCCTGACGCGATAGCTCACACTCTCCAAACCGCAGTCGACAAGCTCGGCGCCTGGTTCAGAAAGTGGAGAATCGAAGTCAATCCCGATAAGAGTCAAGCGGTTCTCTTCAAGAAACCGAGACTCAAACTCAAAACCCATCTCCCACGACAAATCACCATGTTTGACAAGCCGATCCCTTGGGAGAAGCGAGCCAAATATCTAGGTGTGGTCCTAGATGAGAAACTGTCATTTTCAGAGCACATAAAGCAGACCCGCTCGCTAGCCACTTTCACTCTCGGTAGACTTCACTCCGTTCTGAATGCACGTAGCAAATTGTCACTCAGGTGCAAATTGCGTACCTACTTGGCGTGTATTCGACCAATAATGACCTATGCGTGCGCCGCCTGGGCACAAGCCAAACCCTATTACCTCCACAAGATGCAGACCCTCCAAAACCGTTTCCTTCAAATGGCAACGGGTTCCCCCTGGTATGTTAGGAACGAGATCCTCCATCTCGACCTCAAAATCCCCACTATAGCCCAATTGCTTAAACGCAATTCAAAATGTTTCTTCTCTGGTTGTCGAGGCAGCCAGATACGTCCCCTCTAGAATTAGTAAGATCCGCCGCCCGAGGCATGTTATGATGACCCCATAACCCTCCTCCAGGAGAGCAGTAGGAACACCAGTACAGTATACAAGCACAAACGACGACCCGCATTCCGACCTCGCCGCCGAGGTCCTCCGCGATTGCGACCCCCCCGACCCTTTGCTCGACGATGCGCCAGCCCGCGTCGATGCTGAGCCTGTAGTTTTAAACTAACCGACTAATAATAATAATATATCTTTGATCCAGCCTGTCCCATCTTGCTGTCTTCCCCCCAGCGACGCCCTAAGCCGAGGTTCGTACCCCACAGGGGGTGCCCTTAGCGAGCGCTCGCCTAGTTTATAATTATATTAGTTTTTGCCCCTGGCTGGAGGCTTTCAGTGTAGAAGCTTAAGGCAGCCACAGGAAAGTCCGGTTAAGCAGCTACGACCCTCCTCTGAGGTCAACTGCGAGATGACCTAGTCGAAAAAAAAATCGTTTGGCAGTTGCCCGCCAGACACGACACCGTTTGGTCGGAGGATCCTCCCATTTCTATAGAGGATGAGTGAACCGACTCCCTATATTTTGGCTGCGGAGAACAAAAGTACAAGTATACGTTCAGGGACTTTTTTATTATAAAAATGTGGTTGTTATTTAAACAAAATACCCCTCCTATGGCTTTGACGCCAAAACCATCTGAGTGTAGGGAACAATCAGATCAGAAAATTCTTAAATATTTTGTCTCGTCATTTAACTAGCTTAATTAGCCGTTTAGTTAACAGTCGGCCTATGGAAGAAGCGCTCGCTGCCGCGGTTAGTTACAGTTCTAACCTAACTGAACCCCTGGCTTTATTTTTACTGCGACCAATTATTCGGCTCCTGCGTGGTTGGACAATTCCAATATGATGAATAATTAATATAATTCAGGTCAGGTTAGTTGAACGCGCCGTTTAGTAAAAAGGCTATAGGCTATTAACTGAAAAGCTAATTAAGTTGGTTGGCTACGACATGTATGTACCAACTTTTGTGTTATTCAAGGCACAAAGTTTGACGCCACGGTTGGCGCAGTGGTTAACCGATTGACTGCTGCGCTGCGTGTCGCGGGTTCGATTCCCGCACGGAACAAATATTTGTATGACCTACAAGTAGTTGTTCCGGGGCTGGCTGTTAGTGTTTGTGAGTTTAAATGTTTGTAAACGCACCCACAATACAAGAGAAATTCCTAGTGTGGGGAAAGGGTTTAAAAAAAAAAAAGTAAAATTCTCCTCCAAAAACTGAATTCCCTTTTCGGCCCGTTAGGGGTCGACTTTCGATAAATCCAAGTACCTACTCGTAATTATTTTTGAAGTGACACGTCTTAGGTTTGAAACTGCGTTAAGCGGACGCCCGCGCGGTTCCATACAAAAGTGTTCCGTTGCGGGGAAAGGCGCGGGCCCCGCGCCCGCACCACGGGTCCCGTCTCCGTGCGACGGACGCCCGCGCGGGTGCACGCACGGTGCCCACCAGCGGGCTCGTTCACACGCACGGGCTTGTTCAGCCAATAACTTTCAGTATATTAGAATGTACTCTGTGTTCAATAACGCTATGTGATATGGGCCGCACGCACGCTTGGAGAAAACCAAGGAAAATGTCTTTCGATACAGAAAGTGGAAGTGCAGTGTCGCCCTGCCTTATGGGACCAAGCAAATGAACTATAAGACCGAGATGCACGAACAGCGGTATGGCTAGAAATTTGTAAATAATTATTTGATTTTACTCTAAGATTGTTAATCTTCAAATACGGTTCCAGTTTTGAAAATAATTCGTCATAGACTTGTCCCGAAACTTTAAAAAAATTGTAAAATGAGTTTTAATTTTCTCTTAATTTACTGAACTTTACAACAAATTCCCCGCATAGCAACCTAGATTCAATAAACGGGCTTACTGACTGTCGTTTTTTTATTTGCTAGGCGTCGTTTGACTATGTAATCGACACGACTGTGCATGCACACTGTTAAAATTGAACTAGACATTGCGTAAATAAAATAATCCAGTTCTCGCGACGGGGACCATCTCGTTCCCACGGAGCCCATCCGCGTGTCCACGCGCGTAGACACGTGACGGGTGCCCGTCGCTGGCGCCCGCTTAATTAACGCAGTTTCAGGCGGCCTTAGGCTATTCGATAATTTTCCGAGAATTGAGAGTGAAATTATAGAAACCTTTAGTCACATTTTGTTACATGAGAGAGAAGAAAGATATTATGACTCTCTCTCACACAAAATCACTCTTAAACCTCGGTCACATGCATCGAATACTCGCTGCGATTAGGCAGGCGTGTGACGGGCTATTCGCTGCGAATAGATTCATTCGCCGCGATTTGAATTGAGCATGTTCAATTTTACTCTCTGCGAATGCACACTCGCCGCGAGAATTAGCTGTGTGTGACAGGGTAGTGGCGAGTAGCCGTTCCGCTACGCGCGCCGCTCCAGACTTCACGCCTGTGCTACAGGTCGTTTCGTCGTTGTAGAACTCGCTGTGTGTGACAGGCAGGCAGCGAATTGTCGCTGCGAGTATTCGCCGTGTGTCGACGGCCCCTACTGCTACAGTAAGTTTGCGCAATTTGATTTTATCAACCTTTACACTCAAACGATCCATTATTTTAGTGCAATAACATTGATGGCCCACTAGCTTCAATGTTTTCGCGTGAGCAAAACCGATACGGTGCAATAAAAATTAAACTCGCTCAAAATTTTGTTCAATCATTGCGCAATCTTCAATATGAACCCTAAGCAGTCAAAAAACATGCGCAATTCTTGATAATGTGCTACTTATATAATTAATCGTTTAGGGCCCATTATTCTTTATTTTGTAAGAAGTTTCACTTCTATTCACGTAATAGAAGTGAAACTTCTTAGTGCAGGAAGCGCCATTTTTTTCTGTCAAAAGCATAAAGTATAATAATTCGGCTGATATAATTTAACACTTCGCGCAGAAGGCTGCGCAATAACATTTTTTAGGAACCAAATGGTGACACGAGGCGAGTGTGAGTGAGACAAGATGCGCGAATGTTGTATACCGAGCTTCGAGTTAATCAGACCGCGCGTTAAGATTCTTCCATACAAACTTTAACAGCCTGAAATCTCTTTGAGGGTAGTTTTAAAACACTAATTATAAACTTTATAATTAATATAAGAATGTATTCGTGCCAAGTTTCAAGTTTATCTCTCAAGGACTACGATATTGCAAACAAAAAGCATCCCCCTTTTAAAAATCGAATTTTAAAAACCCATTTTTAGTGGTTGCCTATATTATAAAAGGAACCCTTGTGCAAAATTTCACGTTCCTAGTCCCAGTATAAGCAGTCAATAGATTTTAAATAGTGGAATATTTTAATTTAATATAACATCAACAATGGCTCGCTACAAGTCTGCGTTTGGGCGCTTCTTGCGGGGCTCCGCATCGCTGTCAGTATGGTGAAGCAGTCGACCGCATCGGACACCATGGCCTTTCCTGCAGCAAGAGTGCTGGTCGTTTGGCGCGGCACGCAAGCATTAATGACATCAAAGTCAAAGTCAAATCATTTATTTCAAATAGGCCCATAGAAGGCACTTTTGAACGTCAAAAATTTACAAAAAAATTTAAATGACTAGTCGCCCCTTCCAAAAACTAGTTTTCGCATAGAGAAGAATGGGCAAGAAACTCCACCGTTACTCTTTTAATTTTTTTTACAATATTTTGTATAAGTACATTAGTTATATAACTACGAGTATATGTGTAGACGATGCACCTAGAATAAAATTATTATACCACAATAGGTAAAAAAAAATCAGAATTAAAAATGAAGCAACAACAGATACACTAATTATGTGATGATACATGGTGCTCACATATTTACAAACATTGTAAAAGTAGACGATTTTCTTAAAGTTTTACAATTAATAAGTCCGTGTGCGAGGAATTGGTCACAGAATGTAAAATCAATGTCATATAATAAAAAAATAAAATATACAATTAAATTTGCAACCAGTTTGATTTTGTCTTGATTCTAAATTATCCTATGGAGCAGGACCAGCATGTTTCCAAGCATTCTTATCTTGGATATAATCCTCTAATTTGTAATATGCTTGTTTACTTTTAATATGAGTTTTAAACTTTCTTTCATTTAATTGCAAACTATCACAAGGTATTTTGTTGTAACATTTAACACAGTACCCCATAAAAGATGTATGTACTTTAGATAATCTGAAAAATGGTTGATCTATTTTATCTTTATTTCTAGTATTAAAATTATGTCTATCACTTACTTTATTAAAAATATGTCGATTTTTTCTAACATACATAATATTTTCATAAATGAACTGGCAAGGTACCGTCATAATATTAATCCTTTTAAATAGTTCCCTGAGAGATTCGCGGTGACGTAGATTATAAATGGCTCTGACAGCTCTCTTTTGATTGAAGCAATAAAGATGGATTCAATGTCAGCAGCCCGACCCCACAGTAAAATGCCATACGACATAATGCTGTGGAAGTAACTAAAATAGACCAAACGCGCGGTTTCTACGTCTGTTAACTGTCTTATCTTTCTAACAGCATAAGCGGCTGAGCTTAGCCGCCCCGCAAGAGATGTTATGTGAGGTCCCCATTGTAATTTCTCGTCTAACGTGATTCCCAGGAAAACAGTTTGATTAATAAATTCCAGTTTTTCTCCGTTCAATATGATGTCACATTCGCTACTTCTAACATTAGGTAATTTAAATCTAATACATTTGGTTTTTTTTAAATTTAATTTAGGTTTTTTTTTAACAAATTATTTACCGTAAACCAATCTTGGACCTGAAGAATAGAGCTATTAACGTCGTCAAGATTTTGTGACCGTCGTCGATTGATTTTAAAGATCAATGATGTGTCATCTGCAAATAACACCATCTTCGGTTGATTTTCAAGTTGGGGTAAATCATTAATGTAAACTAAAAAGACGAATGGACCCAATATTGAACCTTGAGGAACGCCCATTGCCATTTCAGACCCCAATGAGTTTACGCCGTTTACTTGAACTTTAACCTTTCTATCTTTCAAATATGATCTTAGTAAATCAAGAGCTGTATTCCTAATCCCATAGTGCTCTAGTTTCAGCAGAAGTGTCTCATGGTCTATGCAATCGAACGCCTTCGAGAGGTCGCAAAAGATTCCAATGGTAGATACCATTGCTTCTTCCCACGTGCTTCTTCCCAGGCATTAAAAATGTTCTTTATTAGGGTGACACCGGCGTCAGTGGTACAACGCCCTTTGGTGAAACCGTACTGTTGTTTATGAAAGATGGATTTTTTATTAAAGTGACGTAACATTTGATTGAGCATCAACCTTTCAAACACCTTACTGAGAACTGGTAGAATTGATACAGGCCTATAATTGTTGGGTTCTTTACTATCACCGGATTTGAACAATGGAACTACTTTACTGTGTTTCATGAGATCCGGAAAGACTCCTTGGTCTACACTGGTGTTAAATATAAAAGCTAAATAGGGCGCAATGGTTTCGATAGATCTACAGACTTTTACAGACATTCCCCAGAGATCTTCTGTTGATTTAAGTTTAAGATCTTTAAAAGCTTTTATAACAGCCTGGGGGTTTGTATGCTGAAACCTAAACTCCAAAGAGCATGCCTTCACATTCTGTCTAAGTAAGGCAGCAGAAAGCGCTGGTGAGGAATTTAAAGCTTCAGTAGTTATAAGGGGAATATTAGGACATATTTGTGGGGTCCGAGTGCTCATCGAGTATTTCGGGACATCGCCAAGCGGTTAGTCGAATCTTCACGTGACCAGAGGGCTGGCCAATTTTTAGGTCAAAGAATCAGCATTGCCATCCAACGTGACAATGCTGCCAGCCTTTTAGGCACTTTTCCCACTGACAGCGATGCGGACGAATATTTTGATGCCCAATGAGCTCTTCCTTTATTATTTTTTTCCTCTGTATACTTGTACATAATTTGTATATTTTAGTGTTAGAAGTGTATTATATTTAAGATGATAAATGAAATAAAATATAACTTGTATAATAAAACAACGATAATACTTTGATATAATTTTATTTTCATATTTTCATAATTTATTTATATATAATGACTATAATAATCATCTACTAAACTAAATAATCAATATAATTCAACAGCATCCTTTATATACAATATGTATAGTTATAATAGTTCTTTATAACCCTCTTTCTGAACGATTAGAAAAGAGACACTCGTCTAATCATACAAAATAATGTTGAAATGAATTCTACACGTCGTTACATAACAAGTAATAATTTGCCACAAGATTTTTGTTTTTTTAATTATTTATTTACAAATACTTATATTTATAATTTAGTCCCATAATTTCCAAATGAATCGTCAGCGTGTGTAATGGAACTGTCGTGCGTTACGCAGACTGTCGACAGCGTCGCGCGTGCGTGGCGCGACACGCACGACACGGTGCGCTCGAGCCACGCACCGGACGCAACGTTCATCTAATGCAACGTGGCGTACTTCAACTATAATTAACAATTAATAGAATTGAGAAAACTTAACTTGTCCACTTACATTACACCATAGCTAAATAGAATATTGCACGGAGCATGAGGTACGTAACACGTAGTGACATCAACAAGGACTAGACGCGCTTATGGCAGAGGCACAGCGGCCCTAAGCCCTAAGCCACAGCGACCGCGGCGCTGTGGCTGCGTTGAGATAGATGGGGACTATAGAAATCAATTTGCATCAACAACGAAACTCCGTTTCAATTTATAATCTCATAAAATATTTTCTACGCGAACTATGTATTTAGATCGGTGGCTAACGATAGCTCTAAGCAGCACGACGTATGCTATGCACAGAGTGACGTGATGCGGAGAAATAATACTTCGAATTCTTACCTTACTTACTATCGAGGTTAAAATGAAAAATCTACTTGATATTATAGGGCATTAGAAAATGTAGTAAGCGGCGTCTCAAAACTATATGATCTTACAATAAGACTGATCCCGCGACGTTGGTCTCGGGCTGATATATACCACTGATATGCCACTTGAATATAGCACGGCGGTGTTCGTGCAAGCTAGTCTCCACCCAAAATAATGTAGCGTTAACGTTAAAATTCGCTTAAACCATTTCTACTGATTGATCGATAAGATTGGGTAAACTTTGCTATGAAAATATTTGTTGAATAAAACTCGTTAGTGACTATGTAAGAAAATAATCTGGTTAAAATTTGATATTTTATTAATATAAATTAATTATTTGTTTGTTCGAGATGTAATATTTACGCTAAGTTGTCATAGCGAAGCACGTGTCGCGCGTGCCGTGCGTGCTGCGCGTGCCGTGCGTGCACGGGCCGCGTGGCACGCAGCAGAGCTACATTACATTAACTCATTAGAATATGATTACAAGTTGCGTAACAATTATAAGTAGTATTTATATAACACAGCATGAGAACAGTATAAAGTTTGGCATCCGATATCGTACACGGCTGAAGTATACTCGCTAACTAATAATACGATTAACTGAACTAGCATGTCTAAGGTATAAAATTGTCAAGCTGAGTAAGGCGATCGAATGATACTGGACGTATAAATACGATTAGTATCTGAAGGGAACATATTACAGCATTCCACTTTGTAACATGCTGATAGTGTAACAGTCAACCTAACACTTGTGGCATTCAATGTGTAAAGGCGGATACAGACATTGCGAGGCATGCGCAGCGCACGGCGCTCATCGCATGCTTCGCAATGTGTGGACGTTCATATTCCAATAGAAATTTATATCGAGGCGTGCGTTGCAAGGTGTGCGCGGCGCATGCCTCGTAATTTCTGTGTCCGCCTTAACATGTTAAACTACGAGCATGCTACGAGCGAGGGAACTTAACCAAGCAACGTAACAGCTAGATGCGGTGACGACATAGAAAACGTTTATTGCCATGCGATACACCGATATCCACTACTCTACTTATTTTATTTGTGGCGACGAGACTCGCTCCCGCGCACACTACGCCACTCGACAAAAAAAACTTGCACATCAACAGTAACCCTCGGTACCTACATCAAAGACCGCAACACACACGAGTGCTAACAATTTTCTTCTTGATTCGTCCAATTCCATACAATCTCTAGTCCAGCAAGAATACAGAACTGATATATTTATACATAACTCGATCGTAGAGCGAGTCCCTCGCCACGCACTTATATAATACCAGCGATATACAAGGGAGCTTTATTCATTAGTTTACACATAATAGTTATCGCTTTATTTTACTTTGTTTATTTTTAGCTAGCAACACCGACACGACACCGATTGGTCTGGTTTACTTTAGGCTGGCAACCCGCACGTAGTATTGCTATCATTGCGTCACAACATACATACAATAAGTAGCGAACACCAACTAAAGGTAATGCACCGACCGCAACGACGTGCGTGTCGACACTAACAAATGCCCACAAAACGTTAATATTCAATTAATATAAGTACTAAATACGTAATAAAACACATCGGCTGGCGTAGTGCAGACTGCAAACCGAACGAACTGGCAACACAAGCGGAAGGTGCTCAGAAGAGAAACTAAACTACACATTATGTGTCAAAGAAATCTCCAGTGAGAAGTAACAAAAATTATTGTCATCCAATGCTTAAATTTCCAATCTTTATTTTAATATATATTTTTTTATTTATATTATTTACTTAATACTTTATACAGATCAACATCGTCGACTATCCTTACACATTAGATTAGACTTTACTTTGTATCTATAAAATGTACATCTACAAGTATTGTAATAGCAACATTCAAATAATCTCATGTGTTACGCAAATACTAACACAATCGTATATCCATGTATACGTTCGTAACATACATGCAGCCTACCACGAGACGCGAAGTGAGTAGTAGTACCGCCACGCGAAGTGAGTAGTAGTACCGCCACGCGAAGTGAGTAGTAGTACCGCCACGCGAAGTGAGTAGTAGTACCGCCACGCGAAGTGAGTAGTAGTACCGCCACGCGAAGTGAGTAGTAGTACCGCCACGCGAAGTGAGTAGTAGTACCGCCACGCGAAGTAAGTAGTAGTACCGCCACGCGAGCAGCGCACGCGTTTTTCTGTAGCTCGCACACAGCGTTCAGTATTGGTCGGTAGTGGTTGAACGAGCCCGGTCGCGCGGTGGTGGCTACTGTCGAATCCTTACCGTAACAGAAGACACGAGGAGAGAGCGTCGAAGTACTGACGCGACACTACTGTATTACTTGTATAAAAAGAGTTTTAAGTAAATTAGTTTATAATAATGCTTTCGATTTATTTACATTATCACATTGCGTGACCGAATGCGGAGCGAGCGCGCTATGTACACCGAGGCCGCGCCGGCGCCCGGGCTCGGGCTCCAGGTGTCGGCGCCGGCGCCCGGGCTCGGGCTCCAGGTGTCGGCGCCGGCGCCCGGGCTCGGGCTCCAGGTGTCGGCGCCGGCGCCCGGGCTCGGGCTCCAGGTGTCGGCGCCGGCGCCCCGGGATCGGGCTCCAGGTTTCGGCGCCAGCGCCCGGGCACGTGCTCCAGGGCGCCGCGACAGAGGCACACGAATAATTGAACGATTCAGCGTGTGTTCGTAGGAAGCGGGACACTACTGATTGAAATCGACTATGCTCGAGAGTATCGATATTTTGTGCGTTCATTCATATCGAGTCATGCCTATAAGAGTCTAAGGTAAGGTTCATAAGACGTCTACGTGTAGCTAAGCTCTAGCGGGCGGGGAGCGCTCCGCTCTCACGCTGCACCCGCCGAGTGCGACACTGTGCTGACTGATGCAATCGTCACGCTATTGAAAATCTCAGAATAAAGCACTCTGTGGCATTCGTCACCGACAGCCAGGACTCTCGACGGAGTCTAGGAGTCCTACCAAAACACGAGTGGTCACGAGTTTATTCTCGGGGACAATAATTCGTTTTTGGTACGTTCTAACATAGAAATTCCTCAAACACGTTACAACGTCCCGCCTTCAGAAACCTGCGCGTGAGACTTAACCTATCGCAGCTCACAGCTGGTACCACTTCTTGTCCTTGTACTTGAGCATGAGGTGGTGCGCGGAGGAGGAGAACTCTGCGGCCTGGTTGTGCATGCGCTCCGTGTTGTCCTCCAGCTTGGACAGCTTGTCGCCGCGCTCCAGCACCAGCATGTGCGCGCGCGACACCTCGCCGGCCGCGGAGCCGGCGCGCGCGCCGAGCTGCTCCAGCGGCGCGCCGGCGCCCGCGCCGCCCGGGATGTGCTTGGCCACCGTGCGCAGGGGCTTGCCGCTGCTCTCGCCGACTGAAACCCCGCACGACAACGATATACACGCCGCATACGTAACGATAGCATCGACGGTGGCTCTTTTGGAGTTGAATGAGCCTTCGTCGGTCGAAAAAACCAAATTTCGAATATTCTTTTATGTCAGAGAAGAACTCAAGTGCACAAATGAAAACTCAAACTCAAAGCATTTATTTCAATTAAACCATTTACTAGGCACTTCTGAATTGTCAAGAGGTCAGTCAGTCAGAAATATGAAGCTAGTTGCCCATTCCAAAGCGTAGGTTCCTATGAAGAAGAACGGGTAAGAAACTCCACGGACACTCTTTTAAATCATAATATTGTTACAACATATTGGTTACATCATTCATGTTGAATGTAATAGGTTGGGGAAAAAGTTTCTTCGTATTTTTTAAGAAAATTCAAAACATTTTTTAACATAGTATGTTTACATTTAACTAAAGTATGTAGGTACCATTTTGTTCGATAACTTTTTGCCATCTTGTAGGTAGGGACATGATCCCATTGCTATAGAAATTTTGGGACTTCTGATCAAAATACCGCGACAAGTGGTTTTGGCAGTCCTCCCGTGATGTTAACCTGACACTGCCTAAAGAATTCTGAAGAGACCGAAACAGGTGGAAATCTGAAGGTGCAAGGTCAGGACTATACGGCGGATGCATTAACACCTCCCAGCCAAACTCTCTTAATTTTTGCTGAGTGGCTAAAGATGTGTGAGGTCTAGCGTTATCATGATGAAAAACCACACCCCTTCTGTTGATTAATTCCGGCCGCTTTCTCTCAACTTCTTGCTTTAATCTCATCAGTTGTTCGCAGTAGAGTTCAGAATCGATGGTCCTGCCTGGTGGTAACAGCTCATAATGAATAATGCCCTTCCAATCCCACCACACACACAGCATCACCTTGTTGCGAGTTAACCCGGGTTTTGCCACAGTCTGTGAAGCCTGACCGGCCTTTGACCACGACCTTTTTCGCACGTTCTTGTCGTACGTGATCCACTTTTCATCACCAGTTATCAGCTTCTTCAAAAATGGTTCGGTTTCATTACGTCGTAATAAAGAATCACAAATGAGTACACGGTTCATTAGGTTTCTTTCAGTGAGCTCGTGAGGTACCCAAATATCGAGCTTTTTTGTGTACCCAGTTTTTTTCAAATGCGCCAAAACTGTTTTGTGGTCAATTCCCAGTTCTTCAGCTACGTCGTAACTACTAATATCTATAATATAATAATATCTTGCTCCACTTTTTCAAAAATGGCATCCATTTTATCCGTAATAGGGCGACCAGAGCGACGTGCATCTTTGACATCAAAATTTCCGGATTGAAAACGCTTAAACCAAATTTGTGCTACTCTCACAGACACTGCACTAGGTCCATAAACATCGCAAATTTTTTTCGCGGCTTGCGTTGCATTTTTACCTTTTTTGTAGTAAAATTTTAAAATGTATCGAATTTCTTCATTAGATTCACTCATCTTGACAGTACGAAAAACAAATAAAAATCACACATTTTCCTAATTTGAATTTGGAATTATGTTCTTTAAAATTTAAACTTTCAATGATACCAAAACCAGCCAGATACACATAGTATAGCCAAAGAGATTTTATTACAAGTTCATACATACTATAATGCGAAAAGACTTTTTCCCCAACCTAATATACACGTGAGAACAATGTAGATAGACGTGCACGTAAAAAGCGTCCGTAATAAAAAGATAAAATTAATTAAAAAATTAAAATGAGCCGTAGCAGATAAGAGATGACCAGTCCCTACTGACGGCGCGCGTTCACGAACATGACGCATGGATCAGCACCGTTTAGCTCAACCATTTTGAAGGGAACTTAACGATCCAACACACACGCCACCACCAACGAGACATTTGAGTGAGCATGAATTACTCTCCGCCGCCACGTCACATTAAAGTCAATGAAAGACGTACAAAGTAAATGGTATCTTTATAGAAGGTACGTGGTTTCAGTGCTGACACATGTGCTATGCAATTATACAATACGAAAAGTTCAGCACGAACTGAATTATATAACATGCTCACATAGTTCTTCCCTGTCGAGCGGCCTGGAGCCGCCGCCGAACAGTCCTCGGAAGAAGCTCTCCTTGGGAGGCTCCGGCATGTCACGCGGCAGGAACAGCTCGCCGATCATTTCGTTCAGCTGCTGACTGTAACACACGACACATACTGTTAGCAACAACACACTAACTAATAGTTCACGTATTGGTTGGTCACTTCAAACATACCAGAACTCCGCGTCAATGGTGAACTTTTGAACTTCAGTGGGGGAAGCGAGGTACAGTCCGTGACCCCTGTTGCTGAAGCAGAACGTCTTCGCTATCCTGCAATACCACACACAACAAACGTTTTACAAGTCGCCTGGACGCACACGCTAGTGTTCACTTTGTGGTGTTTATATTGTTCATAGTCCAAGAAGAAAAAGAAAGGAGATTCATAGACCAAGAACGAAGATGAGAAAGTGGGGGAAAGAATAACTGTTCTATCAATGTAAACGTCTCACCTGATGCATCCTCGCGGTCCAGTGGCGGAGTCTATTGGACAAACTTTAGTCTAACATATAAGCGCAACTAACGAGTACTATCGCGACTAATAACTGGATAAACATTTAATGAGAGAAATAAACATTCAGAAGCGGGCATGCTGCAAGCGAAGAACGAGGAAGAACAACATGTAACAGAGCAGAGTAGCAGCCCAGCGAGGAAGTAGGAGAGATCGCACAGAGAGAGTTACAACCATGTAGTGGACGTGAGTGCGTGTCGTCACTGTACACGAGTGTGGGTGTGTGAGTGTACGGGCACATGTCACCGGGCACTAGTGAAGCGCAGTGCAGGACGCAGGCATTTCCCGGAGGGCAAATCATTTCGAGCGACGCTTCTTTTTTATGGAAGGTTGGAAACGTCATCTGTGTGCATGTGTCCTAAGCAGTAGAGGGAGGTAGACTCACTTAATTTTGAATACTTTCTTATGCTTTTTCGAATTAAGATATTTTAATATTAAGCGTAATTTGATAACGTACAATGTTGTACAAGTTTCCAGTACTCTATTTTGTTTGCAGACATATAAACGCCAATTTTGACACGTGGTTGTGTCGGGATCGCATAATGATTTGCCCGTGGCCGAGTGGAAACGTCAATGAAACATAACAGGCGAGGGTCGGGGCGGGGGCAGTCTATGGGCGCGAGGAGATGAGGGGTACGAAGCAACTGTCAACGTTACATGAACATGTCTAGGTACGCAACAGAGGCCAGAGTGAGCGACTCCACATGACAAGTGACGGTACGTGGCTAACGCATGTCATCTGCATGGACGGCGACTTACTGGTCGGTGTCCTCGTTAACAATGAGCTGCTGGCCCCATATGGACAGCATTGGGTCTACGATACCCCTCTGTTTGGACTGTGTCTGGAAGCTACCAGGAACACAGACACCAGTCAGCGGTGATTCGCTCCAGCGCGCGCCCCTGCTTTGTGCTCCGGCGCTCCCGGTTTGTACGTCGTCAGTAATAGGGGTTGACAACAAGTTGGATCTCACGTGACGACACCGACAAACCGGGAGCGCCGCCAGACGAGCGACACAAAGGAGAGGCACGCGCCGATTAGTTAATCCATCATTGTTCTAAGGGTGAAAAGTTAGACAGATGTAAGAGATGCAGGGCGGTACACACTATCGTAACATGATCGGGGGCTAGCGCGGGGTGTCGGTACACACTATCGTTACATGATCGGAGGGCTAGCGCGGGGTGTCTGTACACAGTATCGTAACATGGTCGGAGTGTTAGCGCGGGCTTTACACACTATTGTAACATAGTCGGGGGGCTAGCGCGGGGTGTGTAACATGGTCGGAGGGCTAGCGCGGGGTGTGTAACATGGTCGGAGGGCTAGCGCGGGGTGTCGGTACACACTATCGTAACATGATCGGAGGGGTAGCGCGGAGTGTCGGTACACACTATCGTAAAATGGTCGGAGGGCTAGCGTGGGGTGTGTAACATGTTCGGAGGGCTAGCGCGGGGTGTCGGTACACACTATCATAACATGTTCAGAGGGCTAGCGCGTGGTGTCGGTACACACTATCGTAACATGGTCGGAGGGCTAGCGCGGGGTGTCGGTACACAGTATCGTAACATGGTCGGAGTGCTAGCGCGGGGTGTCGATACACACTATCGTAACATGGTCGGAGGGCTAGCGCGGGGTGTGTAACATGGTCGGAGGGCTAACGCGGGGTATCAGTACATACTATCGTAACATGATCGGAGGGCTAGCGCGGGGTGACGGTACAGTCGCCAGCAGGTCAACCTACCCGAAACTGTCAAATTTTCCCAATCAACTTTGAACCTTATGGTTTAGTGATAAAGTTGAAAATCTATTAAAGAAATTTGACAGATTGTAGTAGGTTGATGTGCTGGCGACTGTACACACTATCGTAACATGGTCGGAGGGCTAGCGCGGGGTGTCGGTTGCATTCCGTGTCGTTCGGGTGTTCGGTCCGTTCAGTGTCGGGTAACCAGTGTGTATTTACATCCATATACATTTGCAGCACCAAAATAAATAGTTGAGCACATAGTTAAAAAGTGATACGGTGTTCTCTCATAAACATAAAGGTCGGTATAACGGCGCATTGGATACAACGTGTGTCATGTTGAGGGCGATGTCCGATCGTTTACTTTAAACTGAAAAATAGAAAGAGTGCCAAATATCGTAAGCACAGGTGGTGCTCGACAGATTTACAAAATTTTGTCTACGTTGTGATGAGAAATAGCGCGACTGTACGCTAGTAGCGGAATGCTCCACACGTTCGGTAGGAGACGCCACCGTCGCTCGCTTGGCGCAACACGAGCCCGGGGGTCAGTTGCCGTGAGGGAAGCCAGTATTCGTCAAGCTGGTCTAAATTGACGATCATTCGGATGTACCTAACCCGTCAGGGCGGTAAATTTGGCACATAAACCCACATAAACCCGGCTGCGCGCGAGCCGCGTCTTGCACCAACCGAGGCTACGTTCTAACATCCATGGTTACTGTACAGGAAGTCTGTCTTCAGGCTCCCAAATGATAAAATAGCGAATGATCGGTACAACTAAAATTTTTGATGAACAAATAATGAATGCGAAAACCGTAAAAATGACAAATCTCCGGTAGCCCAAAATAGCATTCAACATGATAAAACTGCGAAGCTAATGATAAAAGGTTCTATATTATAAAACAAGCCGTTTATCATTTAGTGCCTTCGTTTGGTGCAGAGAAATCGTCTAATAGTGATCTGTGTGCCGCCGGTCGGTGCCCGGCAAGCGGACGGGACGGCCCGCGCGCCCGCATGCGACAGCCGCAGGGAGGCTGCTATGTCGGTGCGGGCGCGCAGACGGGACGGCCCGCGCGCCCGCACGCGTCATCCGCAGGGAGGCTGCTGTGTCGGTGCGGGCGCGCGGGCGGACGTGTGTGCGGAGGCGCGGCCTCACCCGAGCTCCGACAGCGGCAGGAAGTCCACGTCAACCAGCGGCCGCAGCGACGGCAGGCTGTACGCCACCAGGTGTCCCGTCGACAGGTAGTTCACCAGACACACACTGTCTGGAAATTACACGGTTCAACTTATTGTTTGATAGCAGTCATGGATGACCGAAATAGCCCCGATGCACATTTTAAAACTTTCACATTGGAGTCATTTGGAAACATAAAGGATGTAAAAATACCCTTAACGAAGCCGAGAGTTCTTCTCGTTATTATGTTTTTTTTGGACTGATACATACCTACCCTTCCCTTCCCCCCAGGTATGGTCCAGTCCAAAAAACCTTCTGGTTACGGAGATATTGAAGGTTACAACTTGCTTTTTTTACGAAAGCACGGTGTTCAAATCAAATGATTTATTTGCTTGAATATGGGTAGGTACGTTATAACCAGTGATCGGAAATAGGTGAGCTAAAATACCTAAAGTTCGAAAAAGAACAGAGACAAAGTGGAGACGCCTTACGATAAAATATTTTTTCGGGACTAATGTCCCGGGTTAAGTACAACTAAAATTAATAAAGTAAAACAACTATCGAATTAATTTCCTGTTTCTGTTTAAAAAAAAAAAGAGTAAAAAAAAACAATTTGATAGCTTTTCATACCATTTCTTCATTTTGTACAATTATTGGATCAAAACGTAAACAGAAATCAACCTCAATCATTAAGAAATCACCAATCTTAAGACTCAGTTAGAATATTATATCCGTTGACGTTGAAAGCAGTCCCTTAATCTGAATCGGTACAGTTTTCATCAGGAACGGAGTTTTCTTTCGGAGAATTACAATTAATGATGAGGAGTTTTTCCATATTACGTATCTTCAAAGGATTTCTTTTTGTACTTAAAACCCATTTATTTGTTATATTCCTTTAGAGAAGGACGTTTCAACATCAACTGAAGTTACAGGTACATATTTATAGTACGACAATGAATCATTTTCATGGTCAAATCCTTTTTCTATATTGTCACAAATGTCTCTTAATGCATCTAGATCGGGATTTCTGTTTATAACGTTTTCTAATTTCATTTTAATTGGTTCAGAGTTCAGACGAACACCAGCATAGAATTGTTCTTGCTTCGTCAAATATGTGGAAAGATTCCGTTAACGATAAGTTAGACTTTTGTAAAGTTGGTAAAGTTGGTGGTTTGTATTTTAAAATATTCGTCAATATAATCTAAATTAGTTTTTAATTTATCTTTATTTGAAAGAATAAGAGCTTCAGAGAAGTCTTACAATAGTTTTAGTTTGTTCGTAATATTTAGCATAATAAGAAGCTGCTTCTAGCAATGTATCTCACCTTATTATGACGGGCAGACAGGCTCGGAAAAATTTCCTTTGATAATTTTACTCTATTAGGAGCCTTTCAAAATAGTTTTTTACCTTTGAAATTAACGTATCAACATCCGTATGTTTTGTCCGTATTTTTTATTTATTTATTTATTTATTTATTTAGGGACAACAAACAGTAGTGTAATAATAAGTAAACATAGGTTAGAACTTAATAATAGAGGTAACAAATACACTACTCACAACGTTATCCACATATTATTAAACAGATCTACTAGTTGTTAGAAAGAACGGTATAAACATAAACAAAATAAAATTAAACATTACTTAACTATTAGGGTTTTGATCACTTAAGATAGTAATAATTTCATAATTTCATTTTTAAATAAAGCTTTGCTGAGAAACATAATATCAGTTGAGCTAAACTGCCTATTGTAGGTGTCAACTAATCGATGCAGCGGTGAGCGTACGCCTGAGTTGGTTCTACAAAAAGTAGTTGCGAACAAGTGTCTCGAGCGAACCTCTCGACCATGTACGGTACGAGGGATCAGGTAGCACAAACTGTTCACTAGATCAGTACAGTCGACTTTATTACGACATATACTAAATAGGGTCATCATCTCAAGTAGGGTGCGTCTGGATTTTAAAGTAATAAGGTCATATTTTTGCAGTAACAATTGATAAGAGATTTTCTTTTTAAAGCATCTATAGTGCATTGCACGTAGGAATTTGCGTTGTACCAATTCAATATTGTCAATATACTTTTTATAGTAAGGGTTCCAAATTGGTACTGCGTACTCCAATTGCGGTCGTATTATTGACTTATATAGATATAAGTAGGTAGAGGGACGGTGGAATTCTCTTGATGCTCTCATTACAAACCCAAACATTTTAAATGCCTTATTGACTATATTGTCTATATGGATATTAAGGTGAAGCTTTGAGTCTAACTGTACGCCTAGATCACGAAGAGAATTAACTTTATTCAGTGGAGTGTCTCCGAAAGAATAATTGAATTTTGTGACGTTTTTCTTCTTTGTAAACATAATGCTGTGGCATTTAGATATACTAAGGTAGAGCTTGTTAACAGAGCAGTAGTCCAAGAAACGGTCAAGGTCATTCTGAAATTCTAAACAGTCGGATAGATGGCTGATATTTTTATAAATCTTCAAATCGTCTGCATACAGGAGGAACTTAGAATTTTTAAAGCAGTCTTTTACGTCGTTAATAAATAGAATGAACAAGAGGGGACCTAAAATTGAGCCTTGAGGCACTCCGGAAGTGACTTTAACCATGCGAGATTCATAACCATTGACAACCACTTTCTGGGTCCTATTGGTGACATATGATACAAACCAACGCAATAAGTTACCTCTAATACCATTGAATGCAATTTTGTCAAGAAGTAGTCTGTGATCGACTTTATCGAAGGCTTTTTGGAAGTCGGTATAGACCACATCAATTTGCTGTCTACTGTCAATGCCTTCAAATAGATGTTTTGTAAAAACCAGGAGGTTACTCACACAGGACCTATCTTTAACGAACCCGTGTTGCTCTTTTATTAAGATGCTATGAAGAATTGGGTAGATCGCACTGTGCACCAGTTTTTCAAAAAGTTTGGATAGCCCTGACAACAAAGAGATTGGACGATACGTGGAGACGTCACTCTTAGAGCCACATTTATGAACTGGAACGATGTTCGCTTGTTTCCATACATCAGGGAAAACCCCATAGGAAAGACATTTATTAAATAGTATGAAGAGAGGGCAGCTCAGTGTGTCACTTGTGTTTTTTAAAAATATTGGTGGAATACCATCTGGTCCTGGCCCTTTGGAAGCATCCAGTGATTGTAGTTCTTTTCGTATTTTTTGTAATGAAAAATGCAGATTACAAATATTTATATCACTATCAGGATTGGCGTGTGGTGGCACCCATGAAGTATGATCAAAAGAAGATGGTTCATATACTGATTGGAAAAAATTTGAGAAAAGATTACAAGTGGTAACAGGGTCATCTGAGGACTGTTGGAGATAGTGAACTGTAGCTGGAATACTATTAGTGGAGTTACGACTAGAGACATATGACCAAAATGCCTTAACATTTTTGACCACACTATCCTCTACACCATTTATATATTTTTTATAACACTCGTCCGCCTCTTTTTTGAATTTTGTTCTATAAATAGAAAATAGTTCGTAGTCTTTAGTGTTTCCATATTTTTTCCACTTAACCCATACGCGAGCTTTATTTTTGAATAAGTTCAAAAGAGTATTACTGAACCAACATGGGAATTTCAGACTCTTAGGCTTGTGAGTGGGGGTATGTAATTTAATGATTTTATAGATTTTTTCATAAAAAGTTGCAACTGCTTGATCAGGGGGCAGATCTTCAAGTAAATTGTTCCAATCTACAGTTTGAATGTCGGTATTGATATTAGAATAATTCGATTTGTAATAATTTAGTTTGTTAAGATTTTTAAGTTTAGGTATGTGTGTTGGTTTTCTAAAAGGTATTTGTACGTAAAAGGAAGGATGGTGAATATCTATTGGCAAGAGTGAGATGTTAGGATTATAAGCAACAGCATGTGTGTTACAGAAGAAAAGATCTAAAATCCGCCCATTACAGTTAGTGAATGTGTTAAATTGATTTAAGTCTAATTGTGAGCAAAAGTTTAATAGATGTCGACTTGTATTTGAATATTTTCCATCAGAGGCACAAGTCATGTACGAATTTGTACTAATCCAGTTTAGCGCAGGTAGGTTAAAATCACCGGTAAAAATAATGTTTTCTATGGAGGGATCGTTTACCAAATTCGACAACGAATTGACAAAGTTTACATATATATCATCCGTGGCGCTAGGGGGTATGTAAGTAGCACAAACAATTAGGTATTTACAACTATAAGAGGGAATTTTTATTATTTTATGTTCTGGTAAAATTAATGGGGGTGATAGAGTGAGACTAGTTGGTTTAAGTTCTTTGGAGACTGCTATAAGGACACCTCCGCCATCTTTTTTATTAGAAGCAGCTCTATCACGATCGTGTCGGAAAACTATATAACGGGAATCAATAAATTCGCTGTCGGAAATCTCTGGAGTTAACCAGGTTTCTGTTAAAATGATGATGTCGTAAGCATGCGATAATATATTCATAAATAACGAATTCAGTTTGGTCCTGATCCCTCGACAATTTTGATAATAAATTGACAAATTATTATCTAACATCGCAATATTTGTTAAAAATACTAGTATTAATTTTGAGTGGTATAATGGAGTGTTTATTACATAAATGAGTAAAAATTAAGGTTGACTGTTTCCAACAAGTATGCTCGATCAAAACTACAAAGATTGTTAGTAAAGAGATCAGACAGTACGTTAAATTGAGAACAAATAGACACCACAGACTACTTGATACCATTAGTAGAATTAAAGTTAAACAGTATTTTAAGTGTTTGCAGTAAAATAATGAGATAAAACCTGGAAAAGTATTTATAAACATATAAAGAAAGAAATTTTTTCTGCAACACGGTTAAGAGCGTGTGCTAAACAGGTAACATGTATAATATTTAGCAAATAGTTCTTTTATAATTCTTCCTGCTCAACTCAACAACAAAAAAACTCAACGCATTTATTTCAATTAAACCATTCATTTACTGTTTTACCTTTTTACCTGAATATACTTTTTATTATTATTTCCTTTATTTCATATATTTACATATAATTTACATTTTTAAATATTTTTATAAAAACAAAGAAAAACAAAAACATTTAAAAATATAAAAAATAGTAGCCCACCGGTATCGGGAACAGGGTCCAAGCTACCGGTGGTCAGGGGTCCTGAGAGAGGAATCTCCTAACGATACGCGCCAGAAGTACCGCTTTCTGGATCAAGCCCTTGATCCAGCTGCCCTTAATATTATTATTATTTACAGGCACTTTTGAATTGTCTTTTCCAAAGCGTAGTAGGTACCTATGGAGAAGAACGGGCAAGAAACTCCACGGACACTCTATAAATCAACAAATTTATACAAAAATATTGGTTACATCATTCATGTTGAAATTATACATCCCCAAACTTATAATATGCCTGCCTGCATAGTGTGCGTTTTATACAAGATTTGAATTTTGTTTAATTCAGTTGAAGTTTGTGGGTAGGTATTTTATTGTAACATTTTAAACAGTACCCCATGAAAGATGAATCTACCTTAGCCAGTCTGAAACCTGGTTGAACTAATAGGCAGTGGCGTGCCTAGGGGTTAAAATTAGGGTAAGCCGACAGATTTTTTACGATGAAAAAAAAAACAGCCAAGTGAGAGATTGACTGATTTTCATAAGTTGTTCATGGTAAGACGTTATTATAATTTTGGTTAGAAAACCTTTAAAATGCGAAGTTCTATTATTTCAAGCATTACTATGTAATTGTCATAAGCGCCATCTATACTAATGAATGCGCGCAATCACACCACTTAGCCGAACCTTTTCACCATAATTCATATTCGCTTGTTACATGCAACATTTTTCAACCAAAAGCTACTAGATGGCTCCCAAATGATTGATTTGTTGTTCTATTGCTGTAAGCATAATTTAATGAGTTTAATTTTAATGTCGATTGAAAATGTTAACATGAGATATTACCTAAATAACATTTTATAATTTATCGTAAAGACAATAGCCAACCCTTATCTTCATTTCAAAACATCTATGAAGAATCTCTTCGATACGAACATTATTGTGTTTTGTTATCTCAATAAGATGTACTTAATATAATAAGATGGTTTGTTTTTCAGTGGTTTACCAAAACTACAAATGCCATACAAACAAAACTATTCATGTGCTTTCATGGCACCAGCAGCACAATCGAATGCCTATTTCAATCTATTCTTCGACTGACAAAAATAGTTGTTTTTATTTCCGAGAAATAGGTGCAGTAATTTGACGTTGGTTACGGTGAAGTAAAGAGTTAATGTAAAAAAACTCAATTTACATACCTTTTCGAACACAGTTTCCGGATTTCCATTTCGATGATAAAAATAGTAATATCGCTATAGTGTTAGAGCGAGATCGCAACTGCGGCATCCGAGATAGTTTGGCAACGGTGCGTGATGCAAAACGGCGCGGAATTCAAATATTATTCTTTGAGTACGTAAATCTGGCATCGTAGCTTTTATAGCGCGCGGCTGACACAGTGCAGGGCGGAGTTTAATTTTATTATTTAGTATCCATTCTTGCGACATGAATGATTGACTTGGTTGCTTAACAAGTTGACAGGTGTAGTTTTTTTTTTAATTCAATTCAAACTAGGCTGAAAATCAGCACTTTTCGAACGTCAACATTCCATAAGACAGTCCCCCAAAAACGCCCGCCCTTCACCACTTCCTAGTGCTTTAGCTGGGAAGAAGAAGTGGCGCAACAAACTCCCCAGCAGCGCAGCTGTCTGAATAGTTAGAAAAACATGATTCTATACAATAGTACTTATGCAAAATAATTTACTTTACGCAACACAAAACATTAAATTAAATTATTTTCTATATGTCACCTAGCACACGCCAATATACCAACAAAAAAAAAAAGTAAAAAGAACTTAATAACCGAATGAAAGCCTCCAGGCATAATCGTGCTCGTTTACATAATAGCAATTAAAGCTGTAACTCGGAAATCACAAATGATAAACTAGCGAACTAGCTAACCATCGAATTAAAAATAAATAAACAGTTAATTACTAATAACAACAACAAAAACCACAAGCAGCACCCGTTCACGAGCATAACGCAAAGATCAGCCAAAAACAACAAAAATATGGCGTGGGGGGGTACCCCCACGCCATATTTTTGTTGTTTTTTTTTGTTTTATTTGTTTGTGGGCTCACGTTTGAAGGCAAGCCGGGCTTTTCGGCTACAATGAAAGGAACGCCACTTCTAATAGGTCCCTATTTCTTGTACTTACTATAATTATGTCTATCACCTCTTTTATTAAAAAGATGTAATTTTTTTCTTACGTACATGATGTTTTCATAGATATATTGACAAGATACCGTCATTATGTTAATATCCTTAAACAGTTCCCTTAGAGAGTCGCGTCTGCAGAGATAATATTATATGGCTCTGATCGCTCTTTTCTGCAGAATAAAAATAGACTCGACGTTTGTATTCCGTCCCCAAAGTAAAATACCGTAAGAGTTATTTTCATAGTATCATGATACTATGAAAATAACTGAAATAGACTAGCTTCGCGATATCTACATCAGTAAATTTACGGATTTTTCTGACAGCATATATTGCTGAACTTAGCATGAGGACCCCATTGTAGCTTTGAGTCGAGCGTGATCCCCAGGAAAACAGTTTTATCGACAAATTCTAGTTTCTCTTGATTCAGTACTATCTCACTATTACTACTTTTCACATTTGGTAAAGAAAATTTTATGCACTTAGTTTTTTTTCCATTTAATATTAAATAATTAGCAGTGCACCAATTTTGGACCAGCAGTAGGGCGTTATTTACGTCGTCAAAATTTGTAGCACGTCTATCTACGTATGTCGAAGTATCGTCAACCATTTGTGGTTGATTTTTTAATAAATGGAGTAGATCGTTAATATACACTAAGAAGAGGATTAGCAGGATGAAACGCCCGGGTGTCATTACTGCGTGGATCGCCCGGAGGACACGGTGGAACATACGGTGGAGGTCTGCCCGGCTTGGACAGAGCATCGCCGTGTCCTCGTGGAGGCGATCGGTGGCGGGGATCTCTCGTGTCCGGCCCTGGTCCAGGCCATGGTACGGAGCGAGAGGGCATGGGAGGCCGTCACCTCCTTCTGCAAAGCAGCAAATTTCGCGCCCACACGGCCCCGGCCGCCGCATGAGACGCCCTGGGCGTTGGGAATCGCAGGCCGATTCCCGGCCACCGTAGGCGCGGGCTTGCGGACGGTGAGCAATGGGTAGCTCGCCGTCCGATAAGGACCAGGCCCGGGTCGACGGCACGTTGTGTTCCACGCGCGCCTCAAAGAGATGTCAACAGAACTGAAGGGGTCCGTAGGATCGATGCCTGCCGGGGTTGCGGGAAAGTTCGAAAGGGATACCGTGGCCCCTGGCAACGTACAGGCAACTGAAGGAACACGGGTGGGTATTAGTCAGGAAGAGTCTGACACGCCCTCCATGAAGTTATTTGATAATTTCCCACCCAAAAAAGGTCCTAATTACTAACTTACAAACTAAAGTGCTATTAAATTTATTTAAATTAACAGCTGTTATTGGTCTGTATTGTATTTGCACTTTTTGTATTGGTATGTTGCACTCAAAAGTTATGGTTTGACCACTGTGATCAGAAGGGAGATAATTAACTATTGCTTTATCTAAATAGTCGCAGCAACAAAACACATTATCGATACATTTAGCAGTAGTCGTAGTTATTCGGGTAGGTTCTACAAACATATTTGACAAATTGAATGAATTGAACAAATTTAGAAATCTAGTGGTATTTGAATTATTTTCTAAAGGGCGTCCCCTGCGGCGGCTAGGGGTGTGAGGGCGCGAAATTTGCCTCTCTCTCACGCGTTCCGCCTCCGCCTTCGCGAGCATTATTGCTTCGCGGAAGGAGGTGACGGCCTCCCATGCCCTCTCGCTCCGTACGATGGCCTGGACCAGGGCCGGACGCGAGAGATGACCGCCACCGATCGCCTCCACGAGGACACGGCGATACTCTGCCCAAGCCGGGCAGGCCTCTACCCTTTAACCCTTTGAGACAGCAAGTTTTGGCTATTCTGGGAAACGAAAACATGAGGCGGACCCAGTTCTTTACCTGAATTAATAACAATAGAAAACGTATCTACTGGTTTTTTTGAGAACGTTCTCCTTGTTTTTGAAGTCGGTTCAAAAGGAAAATGAATTCAATAAGTTTACTCTACTAATAACATTAATATTAAATGTACTTAAGTGATGTCCCGAAACCCCGACATTAGTCCCGGAAAAATATTTTAGTCGTAAGGAAGTCTCCACTTTTTTGTCTCTGTTCTTTGAACTTTAGGTACATTAGCTCACCTATTTCCGATCACTGGTTATAACTAAACTTTAAATACTCCCACGATCCCTGTACCGTTGCATACACCCATAAGCACAATGTTTGGTGTGCGTTACATGGCGTACTACCGTGAGCACTATGTTTGGCGTGCGTTACATGTCGTACTACCATAAGCACAGTGTTTGGTGTGCGTTACATGGCGTACTACCATAAGCACAGTGTTTGGTGTGCGTTACATGGCGTACTACCATAAGCATAGTGTTTGGTGTGCGTTACATGGCGTACTACCATAAGCACAGTGTTTGGTGTGCGTTACATGGCGTACTACTATAAGCACAGTGTTTGGTGTGCGTTACATGGCGTACTACCGTGAGCACTATGTTTGGCGTGCGTTACATGTCGTACTACCATAAGCACAGTGTTTGGTGTGCGTTACATGGCGTACTACCATAAGCACAGTGTTTGGTGTGCGTTACATGGCGTACTACCGTGAGCACAATGTTTGGTGTGCGTTACATGGCGTACTACCATAAGCACAGTGTTTGGTGTGCGTTACATGGCGTACTACCATAAGCACAGTGTTTGGTGTGCGTTACATGGCGTACTACCGTGGGCACAATGTTTGGTGTGCGTTACATGGCGTACTACCGTGAGCACTATGTTTGGCGTGCGTTACATGTCGTACTACCATAAGCACAGTGTTTGGTGTGCGTTACATGGCGTACTACCATAAGCACAGTGTTTGGTGTGCGTTACATGGCGTACTACCATAAGCATAGTGTTTGGTGTGCGTTACATGGCGTACTACCATAAGCACAGTGTTTGGTGTGCGTTACATGGCGTACTACCATAAGCACAGTGTTTGGTGTGCGTTACATGGCGTACTACCGTGAGCACTATGTTTGGCGTGCGTTACATGTCGTACTACCATAAGCACAGTGTTTGGTGTGCGTTACATGGCGTACTACCATAAGCACAGTGTTTGGTGTGCGTTACATGGCGTACTACCGTGAGCACAGTGTTTGGTGTACGTTACATGGCGTACTACCATAAGCACAGTGTTTGGTGTGCGTTACATGGCGTACTACCATAAGCACAGTGTTTGGTGTGCGTTACATGGCGTACTACCATAAGCACAGTGTTTGGCGTGCGTTACATGGCGTACTACCGTGAGCACAGTGTTTGGTGTGCGTTACATGGCGTACTACCATAAGCACAGTGTTTGGTGTACGTTACATGGCGTACTACCATAAGCACAGTGTTTGGTGTACGTTACATGGCGTACTACCATAAGCACAGTGTTTGGTGTGCGTTACATGGCGTACTACCGTGAGCACAGTGTTTGGTGTGCGTTACATGTCGTACTACCGTGAGCACAATGTTTGGTGTGCGTTACATGTCGTACTACCGTGAACACAATGTTTGGTGTGCGTTACATGTCGTACTACCATAAGCACAGTGTTTGGTGTGCGTTACATGGCGTACTACCGTGAGCACAGTGTTTGGTGTGCGTTACATGGCGTACTACCATAAGCACAGTGTTTGGTGTGCGTTACATGGCGTACTACCGTGAGCACAGTGTTTGGTGTGCGTTACATGTCGTACTACCGTGAGCACAATGTTTGGTGTGCGTTACATGTCGTACTACCGTGAGCACAATGTTTGGTGTGCGTTACATGTCGTACTACCATAAGCACAGTGTTTGGTGTGCGTTACATGGCGTACTACCGTGAGCACAGTGTTTGGTGTGCGTTACATGTCGTACTACCGTGAGCACAATGTTTGGTGTGCGTTACATGTCGTACTACCGTGAGCACAATGTTTGGTGTGCGTTACATGTCGTACTACCATAAGCACAGTGTTTGGTGTGCGTTACATGGCGTACTACCGTGAGCACAGTGTTTGGTGTGCGTTACATGGCGTACTACCGTGAGCACAATGTTTGGTGTGCGTTACATGTCGTACATGTCGTACTACCGTGAGCACAGTGTTTGGTGTGCGTTACATGTCGTACTACCGTGAGCACCATGTTTGGTGTGCGTTACATGTCGTACTACCATAAGCACAGTGTTTGGTGTGCGTTACATGGCGTACTACCGTGAGCACCATGTTTGGTGTGCGTTACATGTCGTACTACCATAAGCACAGTGTTTGGTGTGCGTTACATGTCGTACTACCATAAGCACCATGTTTGGTGTGCGTTACATGTCGTACTACCGTGAACACAATGTTTGGTGTGCGTTACATGTCGTACTACCATAAGCACAGTGTTTGGTGTGCGTTACATGGCGTACTACCGTGAGCACAGTGTTTGGTGTGCGTTACATGGCGTACTACCGTGAGCACAATGTTTGGTGTGCGTTACATGTCGTACTACAGTGAGCACAGTGTTTGGTGTGCGTTACATGGCGTACTACCGTGAGCACAATGTTTGGTGTGCGTTACATGTCGTACTACCGTGAGCACAGTGTTTGGTGTGCGTTACATGGCGTACTACCGTGAGCACAGTGTTTGGTGTGCGTTACATGGCGTACTACCGTGAGCACAGTGTTTGGTGTGCGTTACATGGCGTACTACCGTGAGCACAATGTTTGGTGTGCGTTACATGTCGTACTACCGTGAGCACAGTGTTTGGTGTGCGTTACATGGCGTACTATCGTGAGCACAGTGTTTGGTGTGCGTTACATGGCCTACTACCGTAAACAGCGAATTTTCACGCCATAAATAAAGTCGTAGCAGTCGTAGCGTCGTCCCAGCAATTATTTTTGGTCAAAGTTACTTAGTTTGATGTTCAGTACATCAAACTAAGTAACTTTGACCAAACTAAGTAACTTTGCGTCGGTGACAGCTTCGTGATAGGTCTTTAAACACTGTATACACTTGCAAAATAGAGCTACCTTTCAAGCTAACAGTCTCAGCCTTTACAACGAAGTCGGTCTCCACGATCTGCTGCCTGTACACGCAGTTCTGGCTGGGCAGCGCCACGACGCGCGCCTGCTTCTCCGAGGCCACGACCACGAACTGCCGGTCGCCCGCGGCGTCCGAGCCCGGCGTCGGGCTCATGCGACTGCCACTGCTCGACGAGCTTTGCTTCGTCGGCGTGCGCTCGCGCCGGTCTCTTACCTGCTAAAAGAATATTATCGTGAGAAAGAGACGCACATCTGATAATATTATTGTGGCCACTAATATATACTTACATCTTTACTGTCGTCTCTCCAACTTTCGTACGAGTAAGGTATTAAAGCACCATTGCAGTCAAGAAATGACATCGTAAGGATTGAACCCTTTAACCTAAATAACGGACCACCTGAAACATACCAAGATATCTTTAAAAGTATGAACATTTTCAAAACGAAAATAATCTTTAGCCATTGAAAGCTCTTTACAAAATATCTCTGAAGACCGTTCAATATAATGGTCTTAGCAGTGATTCGAAGGTATTTATTATCCTCGTTTACAAATCGATCTATCGCACTGAGGTTTGCTGTGAGATAACCCAAAATTGTTTAAGCTCGCCTTTGTACATAGAGCTGCTATGTACATATATATGTCCTTATAATGTTGTAACATCGTTTTTGTAATTTATATGTTCAATAAAGAATAAGGTCTAAGAGCAGTCGTGCGACATGTCACACGCACACGTACCGCTGGTGGCGACCACGACAGGCTGCGTGTGCCTGTGCTCGGCCTCCGGCAGGCTGATCATCATGGTGAGCACGGAGCCTAGCGTCGTGCCGATCCATAGCGTCGGCATCAACGCCGTTGGGTCTGCCAAAATAAAAAACATAATGACGTCCGATGTTCTCGTTCGAGATAATTTTTTTAAACAATCACATATTCAGGTTTAGGAATAAGGAAGAAGAATAGAGTCGAGCCACATTTGTAAACATATATTAAGAATAGAGTCGAGCCACATTTGTAAACATTTATTGCCAAATGTCGATCCTGGTCGGGCAGTTATTGCGTTTTTCGTTTGAAAATTTCTCATTACTGGTTACTGAGAAATTTTCCTGGAGTCTGGCTCAGAGCACACGCTCGTAACCAATAGTCGTTAGAAACAAAAACCGTCACCGTAGCAGAAATCGGCATGGGATGTATTACATTACTTTGAAAAAATTTACAAACTCACCAGACTTTTTGGTATAGCTGTCAGCAAAGGCGAGGCACTGGATGCCCTCCTGCGAGATGTTCTCGAGGCTGGACATGGAGCTGGAGCGCGAGCGCGAGAACGAGCTGTCCAGCTTGTCTGACCGGCCGGTTGGCAACATACACACACTCGGTTACTGCCACCGCCGGCGCCCGCGCACTGCGCCGCGCCGGCGCCGGCGGCGGGGAGGGCACGACTACTACGAGGCTGAGCACTAGGCTAACTAATGTGGGTTGGAGCGGATAAGACGAGCTTTGAGGACACTGCATGTTCGTTTATTACGACTTAACAAAAGCAGATGTCCTGTGGCTAGAGTGTTCTTTTTAGAATTTCAATTTCTTTATTTTTAAACCATCAAGTTATTTGTTTAATATTTTCACAATGTGTGTGTTTTAGCTACAATTTAGGGAAGTGTGACTACACATAGCGCATCTGTTTGCATGTGTGCTCTGCTCAGCTCGTCTTATTGTCCTCTAAAGGATCAGAAGATTCAAAAGAAGAATATTGAGCATGTTGTGTCCCTCGCCACCACCGCGGTGTGCACTAGTCTACAGTAGGTAAAGTTGCAGACTAAAGCGAGCTCAGCTCACGGGCTCAGTGTTATTAGTGCTGTTGTGAAATTAGCTGAAATCATCAGTCAAGTGCCATACACCAGTGCATTAGATATACAAGTTAAAGAGAAGGAATAATAATCATGCGTCAGAAGAACCGTGAGGCGATTGCATGCCCGTCCAATCTCAGCTTATTTGCACAACGTCTTATTAATGTCGAGTTATGTTAGATATTGTTGTTAGTTGCTCGATGGTTAGTGTTTTGACCCGGGACATGAAATGGTTATTACAAGGCAGAATACGGCGCAAGTGAGGCAGCGGTCAAAACACCGAGCACCCCGTTAGATATCAGTAATCGTCGAGTTATCTTAACTTAACGAGCACATCGACAAACAGCTCAAACTATGAACATAGCAAATGAGAAGCGAGCCGAACGCTACGGAACAGAAGATGTACACACAGAGCAACACAAAGGTGTGATGGTGATGGAATGAGGATGAGACCAGGTGGTAGCCACCAGTACAGCGTGGAGCCGCGCGGACGGACACGCAACACAGCTAGCGTCACTACGTGCGCGGGCGGGGCGTGCGCATGCAGCTACTGCACTGATAGTAAGATAATACCGTAAGCATACATAGACATAATGACAGCCGAATATAGAGGCAGCCAAAAACGAGCCATAAAAACTTTTTGCTTTGTGGTCGGGCTAGAAAAAGAAATAACATTGATGTACTCAACAGCGTTAGAAGTAGGTAAAGTACAGTAAGTTAAGTCGCGTCAAGGACTCGGTCCGCGGAGGAACCGAGCGGCGCACTGCCAGACCGCTGCAGGCGAAGGCAAATAAAGAATAACGTGATCGCTGTGAGATTAAAGTATCGACCATCGGAAACTAAATACAGGAAATAATAGAAATGATAATATAGATCGTGTGGCTCATACAATATGGAAAGCCTCGCTTATTTATGCACAGATAACATATATAGAGTATAGTATAGTAGGTCTCGTTCATCGTAACAATAACAGTGATAGATTATAAAATAGTTTTGAGTAGTAAGTCACCTTTTAGTTGTACAACTATGAGTCATGCCAGTCGAAAGAGGTTCGGTACAAGAGTGCGCAGACCAATAGTGTGTGTGTGGTACATTACAAGACAGTCACAGCCACGTCGCACTAGAGGACAGCTACGTGCGCCGACGCACACAAGCGGAAATAAACGAACACCATACCAAATAACTTAAGAACAAAACGAAACGATGCAAATGTTGTATTGGATACCATTGGGTTGCATAATGTGTAAGTACTCCATAGATGCGAGAGTCTGCGGAACAGTTGGTTCTGTACCGACAAACAAAACCACAATATGTTACAAGCACGATCACAGGGGCGCCGCGTGCAGCGCTCACGTGCAGTGCGCGTGGCACGTGGCAGCACGCGAGCGTTGCACGCGCGGCACGTTACATCTGTACAGCGAGAGGGCGTCTCAAGCCGACATGGACATACATGGAACACCATCAAACATGAGGAACTCATTCTAGCTCGGACTCGGATGACAACGAAGGATAAAACTACTCGGATATAACAACTAGAGAAACCAAATTATAACTTAAAATAGGTGAGGAATATTCCAATGGTTACCTATTAAATGATTCCGATCTGAAATTGGAAATTTTTTAAATAAATAAATATGGAAGTAACTCAACCGTTTAACACATGCTCATTGGGAAATGATAAGGGGCCGAACAAAATGTAAAGAGTTCGATCTCTACGAGACTGTGGCTTGGTGTTCAGCAACTTATGTCCAATTAACATTGCCAACTCCTCTATTATGATTTCATTAGAACCATCCAGGCTGGTTTGTAGTTCAATGTGTTCCTTCCACGACGTCAGTGTGACTCTCTCTTTATAACATTTAAGCATCCCATAGAGCCTAGGCGAATATACAACATCTGTATATTTCTGAAAATTTTACCAAAGTTATTCGTCATATTTTTTTTTTGTCTCCGAAGTAATTCACGATATCCAAAATCAACTGCGTACATGAACTTAGTCACCATTTATCTCAATTTACTTTGACATTAACCGTAATAATTACAGAGAAAACATCTTCATTTAATCAGTTATCGAGTGAGGTATTAATGTTAAAACTATATTAAGAGTTGCCCAAACAGTCGATAATGCTTGCAAATGTAGTAGCAAATTGTTAAAATCCATTATTTAACAGGTTTATTTCATCCCACTACTTCAGTCTAACCAGCCAGCAATCTTTCCTGCGTTAGGTAGCCAGCTCATGGATGTTCACCTAGGCTATGTACGAGGAGGGTGCTTAAATGTTGCAAAGGGGTCACACTATCACGTCCTGGAAGGAATTTGTTGAATTACAAGTCACCCTGCACATATTATGATGTATGTAAGGATGGCATTGTAAGGCCAACATTCTAAACAAAACTGATGTGAGGTTGAAGGTTAGCCAAGCATTTACATTTAAAATGCAAACGACTGCCGTCATGTAGTAAGATACTAAGTACCTCCTCGATAGAAACTACCTTCAAACTTACAGCAAGTCAACATGTTCGAGTATTCAGTTATGGAAAGAAGTATATCAGTGAGAGTGGAAAACAAAAAAAAAAGTTTAAAACAAAATATAACGAAGAGATAACAGTGAGAGTTGTAACAGTGAGAGTTGTAACAGACCTCTGAGCGCGCTTGACGGCCACGACTGGTAACAGAAGAGCTTTTATTAACAATTTAGGTACAGACAGACAAAGCATAGCTTCAGTTATTAAAGTTGGTGCTGAGCAATAAATATCAGCCAAAATGCAATATCGTAATCCAGTTAAGCTCATATACCAAGATACTGCGCACGACGCGTCGCGCCGGCTCAAGCGAGCGCTCGTCCGCGGCGAGAACAGAAACCATAACGAACAAAACATAAAACAAAATGGAAGAAACTGCGACTGCCTCAGAACGGAAGGAGACTTAGCCGAGAGGACTCGGTACAAGGTGACTGTACTACCAAAACTGCAATACTGGCGCGTCGTCAGCAGCGAGTGCTGCGGGGCGGGGGGCGCGGCGTACACGTCGGACGCCGTGGACAGGCACTTGTGCAGTTTGCGGGTACCTTGCGAGCGCGAGCGGCGCACGCGCACTGCCGCGCCTGCGCCCGGCCCGGGCCCGCCGCCCCCGCCGGCCCCGGCCCCGCCGCCCCCGCCGGCCCCGCCGCCCCCACCGGCCCCGCCGCCCGGCCCGTTCATCTACAACACACACACCTCCTAGCGACCGCCCTCCCCCTGCCCTCCCACCACCGAGGCGGCCCGGCCGCATCAATCACACACTGCGACTTCTGCATTACTCAAGAAACCACTATTTTAAATGAGACGGTCGATTACAGACACAGATTGTGTGATTCATACCGCAGGGCTCGATAGTCACAGGTCGGCTGCCTCCGCCGTATGTTACAGAACATGAACACTGAAGACCCTCTCTGTTAGGACGACGCGACCCGATGTTAGAACAACCGTGATCTCTGTGCCAGATAGAGTACAATTAATCGTGGTTTAGTGACGCGGCGAGGCCCGTGCGGCCGTTGTTAGTCGTGTGGCTGTGGCGTGACTGTGTCATACCTATCCGCGGAGCGACGCGCAGCTCGTGCGTCTGCGCGGGGCGAGGGTCGGGTGGGCACAGGCGCGCTACTAACTCCCCTGGGGAAAGTCGGGCCGTGAGCGAGCGCATACAGGACACGTCCAGATGACGGCTAACTGATGTGAAGCTACAAGCGAGAGTGGTGCCATCTATACCAACTACTCAGCTCGTACCATTAGCACTTTACATCATCCCAGGACATTGACAACACAGAGATCACCTACGGTTTGATGCAATCATTTAAACTATTAATTATTGTTTAATTACCGAGAAAGTCAGCGAATAGATATTTAAGGCAGTTAGAGTCTTCGTCGGATGAGTCCTTTTCCTTGGAAATAAAAGAAATATACACATCAATCACCAGTAGCGTGCTGACTTACAAGTAACGTACTTGTGTGATAGTACAGACGAGCAGCACAGAACACCGTGCGACCTTTATACATATGGTATACGCTGCGTATACATATACAACGAGTCGTACATAGACTTACTTATCATATACATTATACATAGTTTATAAACCAAATCAAATAAAAAGCCAAATATCACAAGAAGCACAAAGCATGTTAAAGTCGTAACTCGCAATCTCTTACCGTTTCAACTCTACAGCCGAATCGTTAGTGACCGTTAGGTTCTCAGAAATAATAATATTATGTTACAAATTAGTTGAAAACGTTTCAGTACATCTAACTACCATCACCTCTAGCTAGTCAAAAATCTATGTCCCGAACAAAAAGGGGGCTACGGTACCAGTGTATTAGATCAAAAATCGCAAACCATTACCATTCATGTCGAGGACCTAACTACTCTAGGAACAGCGGAACGTCTAGGTGCTACGACGGCGACGGAGACCGGCTAGCGATGTACTGATGTACTGATGCGTGAGGTGAGCGGGGTGACGCGGTACTTACTGAAGCGCCGCATGAGCCCGCCCAGCGAGCCGGGCGCGGCCGGCGCGCGGCGCTCCTTGTACTTGATGTTGGGCACGGACAGCAGGCGCGCGTCCCGCTCCGCGCGCGCGCGCCGCGCCGGCCGCGTCGGGGCCTCGCCCTCCCACAGCGGCAGCGCGTCGGGCCGCGCCGGGCCCGCCGGCCCCGCCGGGCCCCCCGGCCCCGCCTGCGCCTGCCAGCGCTCCTGCAGCTCGCGGTGCATGCGCTCGTACACGTCGGCGCCGCGCTTGTCCTGCAGCTCGCGGTGCATGCGCTCGAACACGTCCGAGCACACGCGTAGCGGCGAAGTGCCCTCCTCCTCCACGTCCGACGGCTTGGTCTCCTCGCTCGACGGTGACTCCGCGCCGGGCGACGGCGCCGGCCCGGTCGCCGGCCCGGTCGCCGGCCCGGCCGCCGGCCCGGGCGAGGGCGGCGCCGGCGCCGGGCCGTCCGGCCGCTCGGGCGCCTCGCAGTAAAACTGAGAGTTGCCTTTCTCTGCGATCACCTCTTCCTGACTGCTCTCAGTGGGTGTCGTGAATGCCGCCTTGAACTTGAGATCCACTTTAGAGAGCTGACGTTTAAGATTGAAATTTTTCCAGGAGGTCGATTTCCTTCGGATGTCGAGTTTAGCCTTATCGTCGGGCGCGGGCTGTGCCGGCTGTGCGGGCTGTGCCGGCTGTCCGGACTGTCCGGACTGTCCGGGCGGCTGTCCGGGCGGCGGCTCGTCCAGGGACAGGTCGTTGGGGCTGGCGGCGGGGGACGGTCGCGTGGCGCTCTCCTCCAGCTTACAGTCGAGGGATGGGAAAAAATATAAATGTGAAGTAAAGTCGCGCACGACGACAGTGAGCCGTGCGGGGTATGGGATGTCGTGAGCTGTGGCGACGGAGCGCTACTCGGTGCGACATGTGACCGCGGAACGAGCTACGTCAGACGACGTTACAGTACTAGCGTGTACAGTGCGGTACGATCGCACTCTACTAGAGTGTGACGCGGAGAATCTGTAAACTTGACATATAAAATATTCTATTTAAATATGTATGCGATAGGAGAGAAAGACAGGCCGAGTGTAAAGAATGTCTAACGATGCCATGCCAAGTTACTACTGGGACAAGCCGGGAGTGGCGCTACTGCTAAATTAGTGAAAAATAAATTACAAAACTATAAGAAATAATAAAAGTAGAGGGGTGCGGCGGGCGCTCGCCGGAGCAAATCATACGTAAGTAAATAAAAAAGCAAATTAAATGTAATGTGAAGTAAACCGTTACTGCTGCGGGGTCGCCGTCGTTCTCTAACGCTCACAATCGTGTTCAGTTCTCATAAACACCACCATCTCGTAAGTATGACGTGTTTCTTCTAATATGTTTTCGTACGTTCGTTAATAGCCGTTTTATGTTGAAGTCTATATAGCTATCATCATACAATTTCGTTAAAAAAAAGTACCTAACTATGCAGAAATATTGAGCTACATTTGACGAAGAATAGAATTACTTGATTACTTTTATTCGTAGATACAGCACGCATATATAGTGATGCTCACTTACGAGGACTTTTAAGCGAATTCTGAATTATTTTTGGGACTAACTTTTAAATAGTAAATGTGAACGAGTTTCTTTATAAGCGCGTCACATACGGACTTAACTAGTCTCTGTCACCAATTTCATAAAAAAATACCAAAATGTTTTATTAAATGGTGCCTAAGATACGGTTGTGCCGATAGTTTGGGAGCAACGCTATCTCCATATTGTAATTTGAATGTTGAAATAAACGATTTTAGTTTACATTTACTTGATGGTCGTGCTTACTTGAGGGGCTCGTAGCTACATGATAGCAGCCGCACGGGTCGATCGAAGGTTACGTAAGCTACGCTTGTCGCGGTCGGTTCATGGATGGGTGACCTGTCCGTGCCTCGAAAAGCACGTTAAGCCATCGGTCTCGGCTTTCATTCGAAGATTTTTGACAGTCGTTAAGTGTAGACAGAAGCCTGAAAGTCTGACGGCGGGTCCACACCAGCGCACGCGCACGACCCATGCACGCTAGGCGCCTCGAATGACTATGGACGCGTCATATACTACGCGCGCGCGTATGTTGCGAACGGTTCGCGTGCATGGATTCCCACCTGCGCAATTGAAGCTCACGCGCACGAATCGTGCACACTACTGAGCTTATCCGAGGTAGCACAGGTACACGGCATGCACGCGATGTGTTCGCGAACGAGTGTTTTGACTTTCTCTTGCACGCGAATCATTCGCTAACGGCTCGCGAACATGTCCAAAGGTGTCCATACTGTGTTCCTAAGATGAATGCGAACCGTACTGTTCGTGCGCGTGCGCAGGTGTGGACCCGCCTTGACGACCAGTCTTACCGCGCGGTATAGTATTATCCAGTAACAAGGTCGTAAAGTTCAGATAGGCAGCACGTAAATTACTGGTATTCAGCTGCATCCGGTTAGACTGGAAGCCTCGCCCAACAAGGTCGGCCTCGCTAGGCAGACGTATCGCTGCAGCTTACCTGGTCGAGGCTGGGCGAGCGCTGGCGCTCGGGCGCGCGCGCGGGCGGCGCGTGGTACAGCGCGGCCGGCGCGTGCGCACACAGCAGCGCGCGCCGCGCCATGTCCGCCACCACCACGCCGCGCTCGCCGCCCCACGCCATGCTGCGCGAGGGAACACGTACAGGCCTATGTGACATAACTAGCGACCTGCGCCGGCTTCGCACGGGCACACGCAATGTACTGTCGAAACATCGAGATTTCTATGCTATATCTAAGTTAAATATGGATGTATTTAAAATTCATCAAAATTATGGTGAAAACCGTATTAAAATCCGTTGCGTAGTTTAGAAGAATAATACGGTTGAATTTGTAATATTATATCCGCTATAATATTAATAATAGTTCTGTAGTTTCTGCCAACCCCCAAGGGAAAGAAGCAAGAGTTTATGGATATGTTAATAATGGTTGATGACCACACTATCGAATTAGGCCTAAGATCTTTAAAAATTGTTGTAGGAGGAAAATAAATAACGCGGACGTGTCTATCATGAATATGGAAATTTATCATGTTGTCAGCAAGACTGCAACATACTGTTTTGCTGAAAACAAATTTCTCACAACTTAAAAACAAGTTACTAAAACAGTGTTGCGCAACTTTTGTTTACCATGAGTAACATTGTTGTCTGCAAAAAATCCAACACATTTTATGTTTTTCTTGATTATAATATATGAAAACGATTCCAGAAGATCATTTGTTTCATAGAAAAATTGCTACTTAAAACATAAGAAACATTAGCATAGTGTTTAAAAGTAATCTGATTGTAGGTATGACGATATTGGGGCCATTAAAAATAATATGGAAATGAAAAGTTTTGTTATATTTAGGATTGAAATCATGTTACGCTAACGACATCGGTCACGTAACATAAGCTCGTGGTATAAGCGGTCATTAAGTGTGCATCTATATAGATAAATCGTCAGCATATTGGTCCGACGTTTGTGGCTGACGTTAAAATCGGATTAAACATTATTTTTATCTTATCAACAGAGCCGTGCTGCAGCGCCACCAGCGTGGGCTGGAAGCCGGCGGCTCGGCGGATATTAGTATGTATAGGTCAACAGAGCAGTCGGCGGTACGTACAGGCCGTAGGAGGAGTTGATGGTGAGCGCGGCCACGGCGTGCGGCGCGCCGTGCTGCAGCGCCACCAGCGTGGGCTGGAAGCCGGCGGCTCGGCGCGCGCCGCCGGAGCCTGCCGCGCCGCGCACGCGCAGACAGCTGCCCGTTCCCGCGCCGCCGCCCGACCACACGCCCGACTGCAACACGATACGAACAATGAACATACACGAGTTCTAATTATAAAATCAAAAATAGTACCTTAATGAAGTACTTATCCGCATGCAACAATTAAAAAATTCTATTAGGACGCAGTCTGTTTTGTACCAGGTAGGTATGCTAAATTCAATGTGAATGTGAGTGATCAAGTTCAAATACCTTCGCGTTTTGTTTGGAAATATAAATTTATACGAATTTAACTTGTTTACCAAATTCAAAAGTCATTTATTCAAACTAGGCTGAAAATCAGCACTTTTCGAACGTCAAAATTACATAAGACAGTCCCCCAAAAACGCCCACCCTTCACCACTTCCTAGTGCTTTAGCTGGGAAGAAGAAGTGGCGCAACAAACTCCCCAGCAGCACAGCTGTCTGAATAGTTAGAAGAACATGATTCTATACAATAGTAATAATTTACTTTACGCAACACAAAACATTAAATTAAATTATTTTCTATATGTCACCTAGCACACGCCAATATACCAACAACAAAAAAGTAAAAAGAACTTAATACCCGAATGAAAGCCTCCAGGCATAAAGGGCATGCCAAATCACAAATGATAAACTAGCTAACAATCGAAGTAAAATAAATAAACAGTTAATTACTAATAACAACAACAAAAACCATGGTCAGCAAGACGACCAGTCACCACAAGCAGCACCCGTTCACGAGCATAACACAAAGATCAGCCATTACCCCCCTCGCCATATTTGAGGGAAGGAGGCAACCCGACCCCCAACGCTACCGCAAGCAGTGACATCTGAGGGAGCATGACGAACTTGCTGCCGGTTGCTCAGACAAGATTAGTATAATTTTCGAGGTCGCTAGCTGACCATATATTACAATATGTATCATAAAAATAAAAATACCTTGTTGTTATTCAACTGTATTACGTTATGGAAATCTGTGTGTCAATGTTTATGGAGCCATTCCACCAGTGTGTGGCACAGTGCTGCACACTGTACAGCACAAAAGTTCGCGCACACCGTGAACTGTTGTTCGCGCACTCGGCCAAATATTGGGCTCGCGACACGCACACGAGTTCACGCAGTTTAGTTTTCGGCCGCCGGAGCGAAAACATTTATTTGTTCGCGTACATTCGGTGGCGCTTGGCGGATTTTCACGTGCATTTGTTCGTTTTAATTACGGATTGCCTTGCATTATGGAGTGGACGAATGATAAAATTGTTGAATTTATACAAGTCGTCGAAACATATCCAATACTATGGGATTTTTGTCACCCAAACTATAAGAATGAGAATAAAAAGCATGATGCTACTCAAGAGTTGAGTCTAACTTTCAATTGAGACTCGACTGAGGTATTGAGGTAATGGAAAAATATGTTTGTTCAGTAACGAAGATAGAAGAAGAGATAAATCATCGGGTTCTGGGATATTAGACTGATATATGCCAAAGTGGTTTGGATATATGTACACATTTAATGGAATGGGAGCAAGCAAAGTTCTCCCGCGGAGAACGTTCGTGTACAAATGTGGTGCACAACACATTTACAACAGTGACGCACATTTTTGCCGGTGTATACAGACAAACTACATCTACAGCTCGAGTACACGATCTGCTGGGTTTCTGCACAAAATATTTGTCAACATAATAATATGTGCTGAACACAATTTTGGTGGAATGGCATCTTATAAAAAATATTGTATGACACACTTTCCCTATCAAAATAATGCTTTAATATGTAGTACATTGCGGCCATGGGCATTGGTGGACGATCGTCAAAATGTGGGCTGAGGCGAAGCCGAGGAACACATACGTGAGTCGGATGAAACAGCTCTTATAACCCATGGTAAGGACTGGCCTGAGACTTGTGAGAAGGCAGAGGCTGCTTTGAGGTTAGTCATGATACTCGAATCTGCTCTCGCTCAATATCTCAAAGACCAAGTTCATCCCCTTAACCCAGGAATTCTTAGTCAATCGCCTACGACATTTGGTATCAGGACTCATGTTTGTCCTTACCCGGCGGCCAGCACCTGTGACTGTGCTCAGATAGAACGGACTGACAGTATCAAATATTTTAGAGTTATATTGGAAATCTTCTAACTTAGAAAAAACAGGTTGACTCTTATCGTGGTTCGTGTTAGACGACTGATTTATTTATTTAAAAAACTTCGCGCCGCTGCTGACTTTCAGTGCATAAAAATGATGTATTTCGCCCTCGCTCAACCAGTACTCGGTTACTGCATAACTACGTGGGGGGGAGGGGGGGACCCACAAGACAACCATGTTGCGTTTAGAGAGGGCACAGAACTAACGTACTGAATTATATTCACTTTGTGACGTTCTCGCAGTAAGACAGCTGTTCGTATTACAAACAGTGCTTAAGAAACACCACCTTTTGGTTTACGACCCTCAGTCTTGCAGATCCTATCAGAGCGTCGCTTTTTAGCTCTGCAGGTTTTCGTTGGTAAGTGGCCACTTCAACCAAATTAGCTCTAAACTTTATAATAATATAAATAAGAGAATCAAAATCTACCCTTTAACAAGGAATTTACTGAGAAAAAAATTACAGACTGGCTTAAGTCCAAGGGCGGATCTCATTGATAATTTAATCAAATAAATACTTTGTATTATGTTTCCACGTATGTGTTTGTGCCACACATGTCCGAATGACACGCATTTTATTACTAATATAATTATATGATGATGGACCGTGGAGTTTCTTGCTTGAAGCTAGGAGCACGGTTCTATTTATATGGTCGTTTCAACCAAATAAATAGAACCGTACTCCTAGCTTCTAACGTTTCATAAGTGCCCATGTAGGTTTATCTGAAGCTAGCAACTACGAGGGTGATACTGAAAGTTCTTAGAAAATCAAAAACTGAACAAACTAGCAAGTTATAAGTTTTATTATATCTTTTCAAAATACTCGTAGTATCCATTTACATCAATACATTGCTGCATCCGATGGAACCACTGAGAAAAGCACTTTGCCCACTCGTTAGGGGTCTCTTCGACGGCATTTGTTATTTCAAACGCAGCCACTGCTTCCTCGGCGTCCATAAAACGTTTTCCTCGAAGTTTTTCTTTTATTTTCGGAAATAAATAAAAATCGCAAGGTGCAAGGTCGGGGCTATAGGGCGGGTGACCCAGTAATTCCACGTCTGACGTCACCAAGTAGTCAATTGTTTGCTTGGCGGTGTGCGACGAGGCGTTGTCGTGGTGAAGGAGGATCCTACTGCGAGGTCGTTTCTCCCGAACTTTTTCCAAGACAAGTGGCAAACAATTGTTAGTGTCCACTCTGCAGTAACTGTTTTTCGATCCTCACGCAGATCATCGGTGAGATTAGTGCGACCACGTTTAAACTCATTAAACCAGTTGTAAACAGTGGCACCATTTCGAGCCACTGTTTACAACTTTGTTTCATCGTGAAAGGCCAATCGAAGTCTATCATAACTTTATTGTTGACTTAAATGACATCGAAAGTTATAAAAAATCATTGTACGAAAATTTTCTCGCGTTAAATTCATGCTGACGTGACACAGACAACTTTCAATTTGCCGCCAAATCGTAAACAAATGACAAATGAATAAAATACATACACAATAATATTGGCAGAGTTCCATTTTCAATTTTTTTTTTATTATATCGTTTACAATTGGCCAGTTCTAAAAACTTTTAGTGTCGCCCTCGTAGACGTAGAAATTAAATACTCCAGAATAGTGTCAAGACAAACCGCCCCGGGCCCCCGGTCCTGGCGGCGCCCCAAAACTTAAAAAGTACTCTTTAATGATATCCCAAACATGGTCAAACTATATTCAGTAAGATGCAGTTTAGAGTTGGGAGGCTGGGGATTAAAATTTTTGAGCTCACTTTGCTCTTTACATTCCTAAACCGTCTGCATAAGTCAACAAAGGAACTCCTATGTATGTTTGACTTTAAAAAAAAACCTTACGTGCACAAGGCGGTGTGCTAATATTTTCGAGCTCGGCTCTTGAATTCACAACACTGACATTGATACAGCTCGGTTAGTCTATTTTAGTTATTTTCATAGCGTTATGTCCTACGGTATTCTGCTGTGGGGCAAAGCTGCTGATATTCAAAATATATTTGTCCTTCAAAAACGAGCTGTTCGAGCAATTTACCAGCTCGGTGCCAGAGTTTCTCTGAGAGATTTTTTCAAAGATATCGGTATCCTCACAGTGGCATCACAATTCATTTTCGCCAAAATATTATATATTAGGCAAAATATACACTTATATACTAAAAACAGTGATATTCACAATGTTAACACTAGAAATAAGGACAAACTACTGTTAGCTTGTTTCAAATTCATGTTTTAATTTCAAATGATTATTGCGCATTTTCTAGATACATTTGCCTTATTCATTGAAAATAAGTTGAGAATTTTACTAAAAGTTATCGATTATTACGGAAGTTTGTATTTATTTATTTAAATGTATTATTTTAATACCGAAGTTTATTATCTTCTGTGGCAACTTTGTCAAAAACAAATTATTGTTATTTTAACAAACTTTTAAATGTATTTTCATAATGGTAACTAAATGTGTTATTTTTACTTTGGCAACACTTAGAAATAACGGTTATGACGTTATTGTTATTTCTGGGTGGGGCAAGAGTCGTTTTTTAAACTATATACGGCTGTGCAAAGCCAGTGATCATCGAACTACGAAGCCAGACGGTTGACATTGTAATCACGATTCCGTGCGTTTAATAAAGATTTTTATACAAAGAACAAGTGTTTGATTGCTGAAAAATTAAAGTATTAACAAATCAGAAGCAGGGATAATACCGGGAGATTCTGGTGTAGCACCATCCTGGTGTGATCATACGTCCACAGTAAGGTATGTTATTAGTTAATTGATTATTCAATATGATTATTGTTTGTGTAATTTTTATTGAAAGAGTGTTACCATATTAGAAATCTATCCATAGTGATATTACGGTGCTGCAGGTAGATTTATTCATCATTGATACGTTACCTAGAATATCCTATGACAAGGATAATAGTTGTCATGATATTTAATGCCAAATAGCAGCTAATAATTATTTTTGTAGTAGTTTTTTGTGCAAGATTCGTAAAAATTCGATAAAACCGTGTAAAAAAAAGTCTTTAACATTTTTATTTTTATTATTTGATGAATTATAATCAGCGATAGGTACTAAATCAATTATACCTAGCCTGTTACTGATATAAAGTTTGAATTTCAATAAATAGCTATCCGTACTTGCACGTTATTTGGTGAATCCCCGAAACTGATAAGATTGTCTCTTTAAGGTTTTCAAAATAGTAGTTTTGTCCAGTGTTACTCAGTAACTTTGAATCTGCAAAATGTCTAGTTTTTACAATAGATATCAGCTGATACGTGATTTATATAGTGATGTGTATCCACTGATAGGTGTCAGCGAACCATGGCTTTGTGTTTGCGTGAGGTCCTCTCCAAAGGATAGTTTGAATTCAACTTTATTCCATTTAAAGGTACAGAACAAACATGATTAGATGTGTATGATAGATATTTATTTTTCTGCCCTGAGACGTAATTAATTTGATAAAACATAGGATGCAATTAACAATTTCATTTATCACGCTATTTATCTTATTTTACTTTTATAACATGTTTTTATTCAATGGAATAGGTACTCGTTGTTTTAAATTTGTTTCAGATCATTGGACAGTGTACACTGTACAATTGAGTGAAGATGTCCAGTGACCGGTCAGAGAAGTCGACTGGGAGTCATCACAGCATTGTGCTGGGAGCGCCCTCGAGACGCAGCAGATCTCGGATACGTGCTGGAGACTTGAGGCAAAGTCGTCGCTCGTCAGCAGCGCCCAGGAGATGTCTTCGCTCACCAGCATCGCCTCGCACCGATAAGCGTAGCTCCGAGCGGCGCAGGTCCAGAAGATCACCTCCAAGAGTTGAGCAGTCAAGAAGTAGAAGCAGGTCAGTCGTAATATCTCCTTTGCGACGTAGCACATCGCGTGCGCCATCAAGGAACACGCAGACATATGAACCGATAAATAGATTTATAGATCGTAGTCGTAGTAGGCAGAGGCGTCACAGATTGCAGACTCCTTGTAGAGGAAGCGTTAATAGATCACGAAGTCCAGTCCGCTCTGGTATAAATGAAAGATTTACATCTGTTACGCCGCAGCCTCCATCCATCGATGTTAACAATGAATTACTAAAATGTATCAAAGAGTCCTTACAATCTATTTTAGCCACAAATCCACAGAGTAAAGAAAGATTTGCTAATAATAATGTAGTTCCAGAATTCGATCCTAAATTGAAAAACCAAACAATTGATACTTGGTTAAATAAAGTCAAAGAATGCTCTGAGATCTATGGCTGGGACAGTCAACAGACCGCTCACTATGCTCTTCCAAAGTTAGTTGGTACTGCAAAAAAGTGGTACGAAGGACAGTCATCAGTATTGCTTTCATGGGATGAATGGGTCGAAAAACTTAAATCTGCTTTTCCGTCTCATGAAAATTATGGTAATTTGCTTACGGAAATGTTAGCTATAAGAGCAAAGTTTGGAGATGATTTAGAAGGGTACTATTATGAAAACTTAATAGCCTTAAATCGATGTAATATAGTGGGTAAAAATGCTGTTGACTGCATTGTTTACGGAATAGATGATAGATCGGTTCGATTCGGAGCAGAGGCAGTAGGTTTTAGGGATGCTGATAAACTACTAGGCTACCTGAGGGGTTTCAAACATGAGCGATTAGATAGGTTCAATAAAAAACCAGTACGTTCTGTGAACGAAACGCGTAAAGCTGTAAAACCTAATTTGAATAGAGTCTTGACATGTTATAACTGTCATGAAACGGGCCATTACGTATCGGGATGTAAAAAACCTATTGTTAAGTGCCAAAAGTGTAAACGCATTGGTCATGACGATCCTAAATGCAGTAGGAGCGTTTGGGTAGATAGAGCCGAAGTTAAAACATTATGACTAGATAATAGTATTGACTTAGGAGTGGACAAAAAATTTATTAAGGGTGTTAATGTTAATAATGTGCATTTGACAGGATACGTAGATTTTGGTAGTCAGTGTACTTTGATAAAAAAATCCGTCATGGAAGTAATTGTACCACGTGAACAATGGCAAGTGAATAATTTGCCATCTCTAAAAGGTTTTGGTAATACATACGTATGTGCTTTAGGCAAAACTAAGATTTCATTAATGATTGACAATGCTGAAATGTATGTTGAGGCAGTTGTCGTTCCTGATGGTTATTTAAACTATGATCTACTTATTGGACAAACTGCTACAGAGCAACCCCACATATGGGTATTTAAATCTGATAAAGAATTGATGATTACTGATAAACGAAATAAAAGTGGTACTCGACTAACTTTAAAATCTGTTAAAACTGTTAGGGCTGAAGGTTGTATATCTGTAAAGGTGTTTACCGATATAAATTTTAGTGGAATTGTTTTCGTCGAAAATGGTTATCGTTTAAACTATCGTGTAGAAATTGGAACTTATAATATCAAAAATGGTAGTGGTCATTTAACTATTTTAAATTATGACAATAGATTAATCCAATTTAAAGAGGGCCAAGTATTGGCTCGTGCTATTCATTTTAATAATAACATTAAAGTCATTAATAGGATACAAAAGGTTCAAAGCCCCGGCGGTAAACCTCCATTTACATTGGATGACCTCAATATTGACGACAGTTTGAACAACAATCAGAAATTTCAATTATTCAATACTTTGAACCAGTACCGCGATTGTTTTGCCAAAGACTTGTCGGAACTAGGTCAGACCACGGTTGCGGAAATGGATATTATGTTAGGAGATACAGAGCCAGTCGTTTATCGACCATATAAGTTGAGTCATTCAGAACGGGAAGAAGTTAGAGTTATGACTGAAGAACTCTTAAAATATGACATTATAAGAGAGTCCCAATCTCCATACGCGAGTCCTGTTTTGTTAGTGAAAAAGAAAACTGGTGATAAACGGCTCTGTGTAGACTATCGCGCCCTGAATAGGAAAACGATTAAGCAACATTACCCGTTGCCTCGTATTGAGGACCAGATTGATCGTTTGGCAGGGAATAGGTATTTTTGTGCGTTAGACTTAGCTTCTGGCTATTATCAGATTCCACTGACTGAAGAGAGTAGGAGTAAAAGCTCGTTTGTGACACCCGACGGACAATTTGAGTTTAATAGAATGCCCTTCGGGCTAGCTAATGCACCGGCTGTTTTCCAGCGAACTATCAATTTGGTCTTAGGCAATTTACGCTATAATATTGCATTAGCTTACATGGATGATGTCTTAGTACCCAGTAGTTCATTTGAAGAAGGTATTAAAAGGTTGGAAATCGTACTTCAAAGGTTTAGAGAGGCGGGATTAACTTTAAAACCACAAAAATGTTACTTCTTTCAAAATCGCGTTGACTATCTAGGTTTTGAAATTTCTAGCGAAGGTGTAAGACCGGGTATTAAGAAAATTGATTGTGTCGAAAACTTTCCTAAGCCTAAAGATGTTCACAATGTCCGACAGTTTATTGGCCTAGCTAGTTTTTTCCGACGTTTTATCAGAGGTTTCGGTGAAATAGCTCGTCCCCTTACGAAACTATTAAAGAAAAATACTGTTTGGGTTTGGTCACAAAGTCAAGAAGAGGCGTTTGATAAATTGAAAAGTGCACTTGTTTCAAGACCCGTACTAGCGTTATATAACCCCAAACTTGAAACACAAATACATACGGATGCAAGCAAACATGGTATAGGGAGCGTTTTACTACAAAAACAAATCGATGGAGTTTTCAAACCGGTAGCTTATTACAGTAGACAGACTTCCCCTGAGGAGTCTCATTTTTCATCGTATGAGTTAGAGACTCTTGCAGTCATTGCATCGCTGGTGAAGTTCAGAACGTACAAACTTGGGTTAAGCTTCACTATTGTAACAGACTGTAACTCGCTTAGGGCAACGTTTTTGAAACGAGACATGATACCAAGAGTTGCGCGATGGTGGAGTTTGATTCAGGAGTATGACTGTAACGTAATTTATAAATCGGGCAAAGGCATGATTCACGTTGACGCATTGAGTAGGAATCCAATGACGAAAAATGCAGGAATAATTCAGGCTATTGACACTTTCGATATTATGACGATAACCGATGACTGGTTAACAACAGTACAGTTAGAGGACTCTAAAATACAACGTATTAAGAAAATCCTTTCTGATAAAGAATTTGATGACCTAGTAGAAATACGCAAAAATTTTGTCCTCAAGCGCGAGAGAGTATATAAAGTAACTGACGACGGATTAAGATGGGTGGTGCCAAAGGGCTGTAGGTGGCAAATACTCCAGAAAAACCACGATGAAATAGGGCACTTTGCGTTTGATAAGACATTGGATAAAATAAAACAACATTATTGGTTTCCTCGTATGCGTAAGTTTATCAAAAAGTATGTGAATGCCTGTTTAGAATGTGCTCATAATAAATTGCCGGCGGGAAAAAAGCAGGGTTTCTTGCATCCTATACCTAAGGAAATTGCGCCATTTCACACCATTCATCTTGATCATGTTGGTCCATTTGTGAAGTCAAAAAGGAAAAATTGTTACATTTTGGTGATTGTAGAGTCGTTCACAAAATGTATTGTTTTGAAAGCGGTTAAAAATACGAAGACCACAACCACCATCATGGTTCTTAGGGACTATTTTGGGACATTTGGGTTGCCAAAACGACTAATTAGCGATAGAGGCACGTCATTTACGAGTTCGAAATTTAAAAGTTTTCTTACTGAAGTAGGAGTCCATCACATAAAGAATGCAGTTGCTTCACCTAGAGCAAATGGCCAGGTGGAGCGATATAATAGAACAATTTTAGACTCTTTAGCTTCGCAAAATCATGGTAAAGACGAAAGACTTTGGGATGACCGATTATTACAAGTACAATGGGGATTAAATAATACTGTTAACAAAGGCACTGGTAAAACCCCCGCTGAGGTTTTGTTTGGGTTAAGACTTACTGGGATCAATGAAGGTAGTCTAGTTTCGGAAATAGATGATGATAAAGTAGAAAACATACCTAACGAAAATGAAATTAGTACCGGTTATGAAAGATTACGTAAGATTAGGGATGAAGTAGATGAACATACGAAAAAGTCACAAGAAAAACAGAAGAATAGATTTGATAAAAAAAGAAAAAATCCATTAGAGTTCAAAGTAGGGGACTTGGTTAGAGTGGAAAGAGCAGCACATACTGTAGGTAAAAGTAGAAAATTATTATCGAAATGTTCAGGGCCATACAAAGTCACAAAAGTTTTAGATCACGATAGGTATGAGGTAGAAGATACTCCTATTACAAAGAAAAAAGGGGCGTCAAAGTATAAGGGTATATTCGCTGTCGATAAAATACATCCTTGGCTTTGTTTTAACAATAATGGTAATGAATCATCCACTAGCGAGAGTACAGATGGTTGATAAAATATTATGTATGTTGATATTTAGGTGAGCCTATTTATCTGTAAGTATGTATTGTGTAGTAATGAGTGAATTGTTTAATAATGAAGTTTCTTGATAAGAAGCATGGAAAATACTATCGAAGTAAAAATTTAATGAAACAATGTACCTATGAGAAATGATTTGAGTTTACTAAATATAATTATATTTTTGTTTAGAACAATGATCGAGTTTCTTTACCTAAATTAAAAGTGCGAAGTACGCACATTGTACACCTACACTGCTATGTGCGTGAGTGAGGATGAGTAACTACATGAAGTGCTATGTGCACGTAGTTATGTTAATCTGTACACTGCTATGTGCGTAAGTGTAGAGACAGAACTACTTGAAGTGCTATGTGCACGTAGTCATGTTAATGTATACACTGCTATGTGCGTGAGTGTAGAGACAGAACTACTTGAAGTGCTATGTGCACGTAGTCATGTTAATGTATACACTGCTATGTGCGTGAGTGTAGAGACAGAACTACTTGAAGTGCTATGTGCACGTAGTCATGTTAATGTAAACACTGCTATGTGCGTGAGTGAGGATGAGTAACTACATGAAGTGCTATGTGCACGTAGTTATGTTAATCTGTACACTGCTATGTGCGTAAGTGTAGAGACAGAACTACTTGAAGTGCTATGTGCACGTAGTCATGTTAATGTATACACTGCTATGTGCGTGAGTGTAGAGACAGAACTACTTGAAGTGCTATGTGCACGTAGTCATGTTAATGTATACACTGCTATGTGCGTGAGTGTAGAGACAGAACTACTTGAAGTGCTATGTGCACGTAGTCATGTTAATGTAAACACTGCTATGTGCGTGAGTGTAGAGCGAACTCCTTTGAAGTGCAATTGTTCAATAGCTCAAATAGGATTAATATATAAATCTAGAAAAGTAAATAATTATTATCTATGAAATGCGTGTGTATTAAATGTTTGTGTAATTCATATATGTTAACTTTTTGCTAAATTGTGTCGTTCGCGGGGACGCGAAACTTATCAGGATGGACGAATTGTTAGCTTGTTTCAAATTCATGTTTTAATTTCAAATGATTATTGCGCATTTTCTAGATACATTTGCCTTATTCATTGAAAATAAGTTGAGAATTTTACTAAAAGTTATCGATTATTACGGAAGTTTGTATTTATTTATTTAAATGTATTATTTTAATACCGAAGTTTATTATCTTCTGTGGCAACTTTGTCAAAAACAAATTATTGTTATTTTAACAAACTTTTAAATGTATTTTCATAATGGTAACTAAATGTGTTATTTTTACTTTGGCAACACTTAGAAATAACGGTTATGACGTTATTGTTATTTCTGGGTGGGGCAAGAGTCGTTTTTTAAACTATATACGGCTGTGCAAAGCCAGTGATCATCGAACTACGAAGCCAGACGGTTGACATTGTAATCACGATTCCGTGCGTTTAATAAAGATTTTTATACAAAGAACAAGTGTTTGATTGCTGAAAAATTAAAGTATTAACACTACGTACTCCCTTTCACCGGCTTCATAAGGTTCATAACTCATTTGTTGGGCTTGGTATAACCTTTTATAACAAGCTACCTTCTTCTTTGCTAGATTTGCCTTTTAATGCGTTCAAAACTAAAGTAAAATCCAACCTCTGTTCAAAGGCATACTATTCTATCAACGACTACTTAAATGATAAGAATAGTTGGTCGCTGTGATTAACTCAAGACAATGTTTAAATGTTCTTTCTCCAGAATTAGCTTACTTACTGACAGGTTATATGAGTTTATATAATTGTTTATAATTTTGCTAATTTTACTTTATTTATTGTTGACATAATCTACTCATTACAATGTTTTTTTTAATGAGTTGTATTGCAATATGTTAGCTAGCGACCTCGATATTTTTTTAATTTACCTCGATGGTCCTAGTTTGTCAATTATAACTTCTAGTTACAGCTATATGTAAGCAGGCACGCCCTTTATGCCTGGAGGCTTTTATTTAGATATTGTTTCGTTAAGTTATTTTTATTTCTGCTTGAGTATAGTTCTCGATGTTTTTGGTTGGTATATTGGCGTGTGCTAGCTTTCATATGGCTATTAATTTTATAATTTAAATTATGTTTTGTGTTGCGTAATGTAAATATCATTTTGCATACTATTATATAGATTCATTTTTTTCTAACTGAACAGACAGCTGTGCTGCTGGGGAGTTTGTTGCGCCACTTCTTCTTCCCAGCTAAAGCACTAGGAAGTGGTGAAGGGTGGGCGTTTTGGGGGACTGTCTTATGTAATTTTGACGTTCGAAAAGTGCTGATTCTCAGCCTAGTTTGAATAAATGACTTTTGAATTTTGAATTTGAATCTTGAATTTTGAATTTTATATTAAGTCGACAAAACAAGTACTATTTACGTAAGGGTGTTCAATAGAAACCTAGTCCCCAAAAAGCTACGCCCTCGACGGGCTTAGTCCGCCACAGATTGAAGCCTGTCCTGACTGGACCCCGACTATGTGACCCCCCTGAATGGAAGGCTGGATCCGCCCATGCTTAGATCCATGTCCCAAGATTCAACTGAGCAACTTATCATAAATAAATTCTCATGTCATTCTCATTCTCTCGTAATAGACTACAAAATTGCACATCTTACACACACTCACTCTCTTTCACAAAAAAAAGCACTCACGCACACAGACAACTTTTTTTTTCTTCTTTACTTTAAACAACTCTACTTGCAAGTCAAATGGAAATTTCAATAAAATCTTTGATAAGTTACCTTCTTGGTTGCCATGTGTTGAAGTAAAAAGGTCGTTTCATTTTTAAATAACACGACAGATATGAGTTTTCATAGTAATTTATTCGGCCGCTAAACACGACAGATATGGATTTTCATACAAACATTGCCGGCCGGCGCTCGCATGTATTCGACCAGTACCGCAATTTCGATTTATCTCGAAGAAGGTTGTCAAAATAATGCTCCAATTTCCAAGCATGTTTGAGAAAAATTACTTGTTTTCTATTAAAGTACAGTTTTCAATATTTTAGTGTTTTCTGTAATGGAGGCTCTGTTGTCAATCGGACCTATCTCCGCGGCAGAATGTTGGTGCAGGGCGCCATGTTTATTGTGTTTTTATTGAAATTTCATGAGTTTAGATAAAATAATATTATTTTATTTTATTGTGTTTGTAAAAAAAATCTAATTGATGAACTATTCGTAAACTATAACAGTAACTAAGTATAACTTTAAAGCGGTTAACTGCGTGCATATGCAAAGATGCATGCGCAACCGCTATTAGAATGCATCAGAAACAATATTATAGTGTTTAGATAAAACAGTAGTAATGGACGCTAAGCTGCTTGCAAAATAAACGATTGAAGGGTGTTTATTCTTAACAATTTGGCTAAATAATTTTACTGAGCGAATTATATAAGAATTGCTACGGTAAACTGTGTGACCGTAAGGAGCGTGAAGAAGAAAACAAAAATTACATCTTTTTAGTAAAAGAGGTGATAGACATAATTATAGTACAAGAAATAGGGACCTATTTGTTCAACCAGGTTTCAGATTGGCTAAAGTAGACTCATTTTTCATGGGGTACTGGTTTAAAATGTTACAATAAAATTCCTACCTACATACTTCAACTGAATGGGACGAAGTTCAAATCTTGTATAAAACGCAAACTATGCAGGCAGGCATATTATAAGTTGGGGGATTACATCAATGATAAAAATGCTTGGCTCATTGCTGGTCCTGCTTCACAACCGCAACTAATTGATTTAAATTTTGAAAATACTGTTGGAGCTGCTGATGATTGTAAGACCATCTTTGTATTGTATGAACTCAATCTCCTTGTATTATTTAATTACATAGCACAGGTGTGAGTACTATGTACTAAAGAGCTACCCTTTACCGGGTAATATGTCTTTCATTGACTTGAATGTGCCCTGGCGGCTGTGAGCATGTCATGCGCACTCAGATGTCTCGCTGGCGGTGGCGCGTGTGTTGGATCATTTAGCTCCCTTCAAAATGGTTGAGCTGAATGGTGCTGATCCATGCGTCATGTTCGTTGGTTGTTTTTATCTTTTTATTCCGGACGCTTTTAACGTGCACGTCTTTCTAGATTGTTCTCACATGTATAATTTCAACAAGAATGATGTAACTAATATTTTTGTATCAAATTATTAATTTAAAAGAGTGTCCGTGGAGTTTCTTGCCCGTTCTTCTCCATAGGTACCTACTACGCTTTGGAATGGTTTAATTGAAATAAATGCTTTGAATTTGAGTTTGAGTTTTGAGTAAGATTTCTGAAACGAGAATGTCGAGGTGGAACATTCAGAGACAACTTAGAACGAAGTTCAGAACATTCGATCCTTGATTGTGATATATTTCACCGAGTTACAAGTGGAAGTAAATGGAATCGAGCGCATCGTTCATTGTAACTCAGATAAGGGATTTTAAATATGTAGCTCAAATATCTCGTGTATTTCCTTTGCATTCGTTCCAATCTGTCTGAATGCACTGCATCATTCGGATATATAGATAAATATTAACATTATTATTATTATATATATATAAATATTAACGCTGTGTCGTCGGCATATAACTTCGCCGCTTTTAATATTAAGATTACACAAGTCGTTAATATAAATCAGGAATACCGTGGGGTCCAGAATATTTCCCTGGGTAACACCAAAACCAGTACTTTTCTGCTCATCGCTCGTGATATTATCTATTCTAACACATCGGTATCGGTCATCTAAGTAGTCCGCAAATAGTTTCAGTGGTGTTCCCCTTATTCCTATGGCCTCTAATTTGTTTAGTAGAACAGAAACACACCGTGTCGAAGGCCTTGGCTAAATCAAGGAAGACTCCCAGGGTCTGGTTGCCTTTACCGATTTCTTCTGAAATGTTATCGGTCAGGCTATGCACCGCATCGGCTGCGGATAATTTGGCCCAAAAACCAAATTGCGCAGGGGATAATTTTTTTTTTCTAGATAGTTAACTAGTCTACTGTTTATAATTTTGTCTAATATAATTGATATTGAGGGGAGTAACGATATTGACCTATAATTATTAACTAAGTCTTTACTACCAGATTTAAAGAAAGGGATTACAACTGCTTTTTTAAGATAACTAGGGATAATTCTCATGGGAACACAGATTCGAAATAAATGCGTTAACCATAAATTCCTTAATTATTATCAAACATACATATTTTTTATATTGACACTTTACGTGGTATTATTTATGTCTACCACGTTAACCTTTTCCGTTACAACGTGGTGAGCGGTGAGGGCGTCCTCACAGAGAGGAGCCTTTGGCCCAACAGTTGGTCCCAATATATATATATATATATGAATAAGTTTATGCTTTATGTATGTATGTATTTATTGTATATGTAAATGGTACACCACTGACTACCTGCAGTATTGTCTCTCCTGTTACCTTTAATCCATCCAAAGGTTGTCTGTAAAAGATCGCTTTAAGCGATAAGACCGCCCATTGTGTCACCCTATGTAAAATTTCTAAATTTATGTCTGTAATTTTTATGGTGTACAATAAAGAGTATTCTATCTTTCTAACATTCTATGCTGATTGTACTATACTCATGCAGAATACGAAACATATACATTGTCAAACATACTCTCCTGCTCTCGCCGTCCGCGGCGTCGCCCGCTCGGCTGAACGACATGGAGCGGCCTCCCTCCGCCTCCGGCGAGCCCTCCTCTTCTAACGTGTCTGTTATCATTGGGATTTCCAATACCTGAAATAATAAGAAATTCATACAATACAAGACAACACAAGATCTAACTTGTATCGTATAACGAGCTGGTGTCCGCAAGTCTACATCCACGCGCGTATTTTGCGTAAATATTAATGATCAAACCTTTCGTTCATTGTTATTTATTCACAAACATAAAAATGTTACTTTTTCTATCTATCTAGATACATTCATATGGTTTTGAACCGGCGACTAAATGAGCGAATCCTGACGTCAGGTTTTTTATAAAGATGCAACTATATTAGTGCGGTAGCCCGCGATATGATATTTTTCTTAGGTTTTTTTGCAATTTGTAGGTCAGGGTCAGGTTGAATGTTAATTAAAATGATGATTCGCGACCGTAACAATTAAGTATTTACAGAATTATACTCATTAGAATCCTCAATACAACTGTTTAAGTTAGAATTGACCTCAAATCATAAGATTTCATGAAATAGTCATTTAATAGAGTAATTCGAACTTAGATCAACATATAACCTGTCACTGATCTGCAAATTGCAAAAAGCGTAAGAAAATTTGAATGTCACGGGCTACCCTGGCGCTTTTGCCTGAATGTGTCGGGTGGGAGCGCGGGACACTAGGATTAGAAGAGGCTCTCACATGAGTCTCTCCGTGTGTCTCGCTCTTGCGGAACTTGAAGAGCACGACGTGTCCGTGCGGCAGCGCCACGGCCAGGCGCCGCGACTCGGCGCACAGCGCCAGCTGCTGGATGGCCAGCGGGCTGTCCTCGTCGTAGCCGCCGCCCGCGCGCCGCTCGAACACTGCGACGTGGGACGACAGGAACGTGGGAATAACATGACAAAGAAAAAATAAAAGATTAAACACAGGAAGTCCTGTACGAGGCCAATAGGCTCCTATCTCAACAATATAGTGGCGAACTGGAGGTCAAAGATAAGGCCTGAGGGATTTGTGCAAAAGCGTGGGTAACATAATAGGCAAGACGAGACCCGCTATTTAAGTTTTTTGCTTTCCTTCTTGATCTTATTGATCACATATTAGATGTAGCACCTGGGCGACCGAGCTCTGCTCTGGTGAAAATAGAGAATCCTCATTTAATAGTATAGGAAAGTTCATACTAATTCCATGTATAGTACATACTTATTCCATGCTGCCATGATAGTAGGTACTTACAAATTCCATGCTGTCATGTCATTATTCGAAGGTCATATTCTTGTTCTAAACTTTGGGTGACCGAGCTCTGCACGGATTAAAATACGGACAAAACGAATTTTCCCAGTGAGACCTAGCTAGATTGATTTTTCGCCCCCGTAAACCCCTATATTGAAACTTTCATCGAAATCTTTAGAGCCGTTTTCGAGAAGTAAATTAATCGCAGTCGAATGAGCAGTGGAACGTGCCATAGTATTGTGCTACGTCTTTTAAAACGTTTACAGTACAAAGGGTCAATAATATTATAAGAAATAGAATCTTATGTTGAATGTTTCATACTTTTACTAACCTTTAGAACATTTTAATTTGTACAAAATTTGTAAGGTCCCTGCACTTGCGTCCCAAAATTTTACACTTCCATCTGCATGTCTGAAACATTAGAAAAGTAATTTAATTAAAATTGAATAAAACCTAAAGTCAAACTAGATGACAACTTTGAAACACATCGATAGTTCGACCCCGCAAGAGTTAGCAAGGACGCAGACAACGATTTCCTCGGTACCCGATTTTTGTTGAACGTCTGCTTTAATGTATTGACTGTCACGTTCTATTCTCACCAACTTTATATGGAACGATTCTTTATGAAGAGGTTTCCTATAAACATACCCAGTAAGAATAATTTCGTTATAGGAGCAGGAGGCGGGCTCCCACTCGCCGCCGTTGATGGGCCACAGCTTCTCGCTGAAGCCCGTCGGCTTCTTGTTGCCTTGCCGCCCCACCGAGTAGAACGCTGGGATCTGGAGACATGGATAGAGATTTGTTTACTATTAATGTTTAACTACTTTGTTTGCCCTTCATGGTAAACCAATCAATCAATCTGCCTAGCCTGTTCCCAACTGTGTTGGGGTCGGCTTCCCTTCAAGGTAAACCATGTACCTACCTATAAATAGCTTCGACATATTTCTCTAAACTTCAAGCCATGTGCCCGATGGGATTACATATCGGCAAAAATTATGTACATCCATACAAACTTTCAACCCCTGTAGGGAATGAATTTTCAACAATCCTTCCTTAGTGCTCGTTCTCGTTATATAATGAACTCTTGTGCAGAATTTCATGCGCCTAGACAGAGAGGGCTAGGCTGTGCGGTGTGCGCTGCTTTGTTTCTATAAGCTACGTTATGTTTACGGAATAAATAAACTTGTGGATAGTTCGACCGCTAATGGCAGCTGCTTCAACGTAGACTGGATCAAAAACTCAACCCGCACGCGCCGTTTGTACTAACATCACCAAGGAAGTGATGTAGTCGACTCGGTATGAGATTAAGTATTTTATTAAAAGACTAGCTTCCACCAGCGGCTGGCCCGCGAGGTATCGATATAAATTATAGCCACTCATATCGCTGAGGAACATGTACTCAGTGATAATATAGCATTATACTCATGGAAGAATTTTTAATAAATCGGTCTTGTCCAGTGGTTTTTGAGTTTATTAATTACAAGAAAAAACACAAATCTTTTCTCTATAAAATATTAAGTAGATAAGTAGGGGTCGTCACACGAGTGTGTCAGGATCGAGCAGTAAGCTCGTAGCTTTCTGTAGTTTCTGCCTACTCCCATGCGAATTTAATTATAGTTTTCTTAGAATTCAACACAAGAGTAATTTCCAGATTTCCTGCACTAGGCCTGTCCCGCAGTAGACAATATAAGATTTTCCATGAAATTTTTCAATTTCAAGCTTCAAGCAGAATATCCAAATGAAATTCCATATCTAACATTGTAACACCGAATTAATTTTTACGTCTCGCCTTAAGGGCCAAATATTTTTTGATATTCAGGTAGCTCATGACCTAAATAAATAAACAATTATAGGATTATAGGAACTGTTATTTAACTTTTAAACATTTGCTGCACACATACCAGGTCGGAGGGACAGTCAGCGAAGTAAGAGCAGCAGGTGACAGGCGACTCGTGAATGTCCATGGGGTAAGGGTTCTCGAAGCACGGGTAGCCAGGAGACTGCAGGTCTATCACCACCAGGTCGTTCTGCAGCAGCACCACTATCGCGTACGGCTCCTGGTAGTCTGGAAACAACAGGGAAACATGGTCATGATTGATTGTTAGGATAGCGTTTGACGAGGAGTCTTCAGGTGTTGATGGTATGCCGCGCTACCGCAGTGCTCTTGGTAAACGGTTGATGATGGGAGTTCACTGATTAGTTTACTACCTGTTTATGTTACTTGGGATATTTCCAGTTTGAGAGAGGGAAAAATCAACAATGTCTACGAGAGGACTATTTTTTTTTGCAACATATTAGATAGTGAGGTGAAAGTGGGTTACCGGCTGTATGAGGTGTTTCACAAAGCGTGACGAAGTCCACCACGCTGTGCTCCATCTCTAACACTGTGGTGGACTTGCCGTTGAGGACCGTGATGCTGTGCGTCCGCCCCGCCTTGTCGGAGGGCAGCCCGCCGCTGAATATCACCAGGCTTTCTCTGAAACACCATAAATATGGGGTAAGTTCCAGCAAATAAATATGGTCTAAAGCATTGTGGCTTACCTACGAATTTTATTAAGAGTATTCCGGACTTTAATCACCGAAACTTTACACCAAACTCACTAAAATACTTCGTATTGCTGCTCAGAATGTTAGGTTTAATCAACAGTGTAAGCAATTGGGGGTAATCCCTTCTTACACCAACATTCGTTCCAATACATGTATTAGATCTGCTAGTATCGATTTGCGTAGGGCAAAAAACATTTGGTTAAATGAGGAAATACGCTACTGGTTAACGGTTAGGGATACCTTAAAAAATCATATAAAATTTTGTATACAGTTAGTTTTCAGACTACACAACATAGAATTTGATATTTTAGACAATAAAGCGCGGGAATTTGCATCTAATACAGCTCACGAAAAATATGTGATACAGTCTAAGAAGTTGGAAAGATTAGTTAGAGGAAACATTAGTCACAGTAGTGAAGGCATTACAGTGGTAGATAGGCAAAGGGATCAGCAACATGTCCTCCTGCGTTTCATCAACGTGTTAAAACCCTTAGTAACAATTACATTTTCAAATGAAGAAACTTCTTTGCTGGAGAAAGGATTTAAATTTAATATCTACAAAAACCTTTGGAGCTTTTGGCGGTAGATTCAGAAATGGTTATAGTTAGCGGTAAAAATAATGAAACAGTAGCACACCAGGTATCTGTTCATATTAAACAGTCTCTTAACTCATCGAATTCGTTGTCTTATTCAACAGACGTACGTATTTATAGATCTTTGAAAAGCAAAATTGATCAAAACAGTATAGTTGTTACTAAGGCCGATTAAGGAAATACAGTGGTTATCTTAGACAGAAACAGTTACGTCCAAAAGGTAAATGACTTAATACAGCGTAGCGGTTTTGAACAACTAAGTTCAGACCCCACTAAAGTTTTCACTTCACATCTAAAAAATATTACCAAAACACATCTTACATCGATCAAAAACCTTTAAAATATATTGTTCCTACGAACCCCAGGTCTCATATGCTATACGGTTTGCCTAAGATTCATAAGGATAATATCCCTATACGGCCGGTGGTTTCTTATATCGGTGCTCCAGCATATAATTTGTCAAAACATTTGAACTATTTACTAAAGTCGAGACCACATTTTAAACCAGAGTTTATTCTTAATAATATTTTACAGTTGGTAGAGAAGGCTAAGGATATCAATTTGCCGACCGGTGCAAAGTTATTATCTTTGGATGTTGAAAGTTTATTTACAAACGTTCTATATGAGGAGTGTTCTATATTAGAGATACTTTTTTTTTTTTTTTTTTTTTTTTTTTTTTTTTTTTTTTTTTTTTTTTTTTTTTTTTTTTGGGTGGGAAATTATCAAATAACTTCTCCCGCTCTGGGTGGAGCGGGAGGGCGTGTCAGACTCTTACTGACTAAAACCCACCCGTGTTCCTTCCGTTGCCTGTACATTGCCAGGGGCCACGGTATCCCTTTCGGACTTTCCCGCAACCCCGGCAGGCATTGGTCCTATCGGACCCCTTCACTTGCTGACATCTCTTTGAGGCGCGCGTGGAACACAACGCGCCGTCGACCCGGGCCTGGTCCTTATCGGACGGCGAGCTACCCATTGCTCACCGTCCGCAAGCCCGCGCCTACGGTGGCCGGGAATCGGCCTGTGATTCCCGACGCCCTGGGCGTCTCCTGCGGCGGCTAGGGGCGTGAGGGCGCGAAATTTGCCTCTCCCTCACGCGTTCTGCCTCCTCCTTCGCGAGCATTACTGCTTCGCAGAAGGAGGTGACGGCCTCCCATGCCCTCTCGCTCCGTACCATGGCCTGGACTAGGGCCGGACGCGAGAGATCCCCGCCGGTGTTTAGAGATACTTGAATATATTTTTGAGAAACAGCCAATCCATCCTGGTGAGGTTAATGAATTGTTTTCTTTGACCAAGATTTGTATGGAACAAAATTATTTTAGGATTAATGATCAATATTTTAAATAAAAAGAAGGTTTAGCCATGAGTGCTCCACTCAGTCCACTATGGCAGATATTTTCGTGGACCAGTTTAAAAATAAATACATTGTTGGACAGCTTCAAATTTTATAATATTACCGTTTTGTTGACGACACAACTATGTGTTGGACCAGTACAATGCGGCTAATCGATGTTTTTGTTAATAAAATCAATAGTTTGCATCCTAAAATTGAGTAAGAATTAGCATTAGAAGTTGAAGGATCCCTTAACTTTTTAGATTTAGCTATTTCAAGAAAAAGTAATAAACACGATTTTCAGATTTATAGAACACCAAATTATACCGATGTTACGATTCCTGCGACACCTTGTCAGGCGACTCAACATAAATTAGCAGCTCATCGTAGTTTCACTCATAGATTAATGTCAGTACCACTTTCTCGTGATAATATAACAGAGAACTAAACATTATTTATCATATAGCTGAGAGGAACGGATACAATAAGATAATGGTGGATGATTTGATTCAAACGAAACGTCGTAACATAGTTCGTTCCCTTTTGTACCCAGTGCCTGAAAACATAGGTAGTTTGAATACTTAGGGTCAATAAGTGATAGGGTTTCAAAAAAATTGTTTTGAAATGGAATTAGGCTAGCTTTAAAACAAATAATTTATTAAGACAGATTTGTAACGGAAAAAATCGATTAGAAAACTATAAAAATCAGGTGTTTACAAGTTACATTGCGATGATTGTATATAAAAAACAATAAAAATGGTATATAAAATAGGTCAAACTGATCATAACTTTCAAACAAGATATAAAGAACACATTGCAGCGTACAGGGATAGTTATCCGGAAAGATCCCATTTTGCTCAACACTTAATAGATTCAGATCATTCGTTAAATAATAATAAAACTTTCAAAATTGTACACACATGTGATAAAAGTTTCAGAATGTCAGTACTAGAGAGTTTAGAAATTGCAAAAAATTATACAGGAAACGATGCACTGTTGAACGTCACGTTTTGTTTATAGCCATTTCAGCAGCAACCCAAGAGCAGCCTTATACTAACGGAAATAAAGATCACTGTTATTTTGACATCATCAGAGGACGAGAGAATGATGTAAAATCAGAAGTAAAATGATTGTGAAAGAACTGCAAGCTTAATGACGTATTTCGAACCCTAAAAAGGTAGCTGCTTTTGGCGAAGTTAACGAATTCCAGCGGCTGTTTAGCAGTTAATAGTTTTATTATAATAGATATTTGCACGCAGTTAAGACAGGACAAGGTTTAAAGGACTTTTGTGGCATATATCAGCTCATGTACCTACCCGTTGAAGACGATTGACGACGAGCGGTTACATCCATTATATTAGGAAGATTATATTTAATGGTTCTGGCAACTTCTCAACAACTCAATTAAAAGTCAAACCAGATAATATTTACGATGTCTTCCTACGGTTGGGACGAGTACAGCATTAAGCTGCAACGATCATCCGAATGAGATGAACAGTTCGGATGTCGGTAATAAAAGTTTATAGCACGATGAAGAGACTTAGTACTGCGTCTGATTTAGCGTGGAGGGTGAAGGGGAATAAGCAACCAGTGGCAGTAATGTTTGTCGCTTTCCGATTCATTAGCCGAGGAGGTTAACGAGCGATATCAGCCGACGTCAGCCGACCTCGCTCGACGTCTAGCCTTGACATAAATCTAACTTTTAAAAATTTCGCATTTGCCTACAATAGCCGTATCTTTAAAGATTTCGCGTTTGCCTACATTAGCCGTATCTAACTGAGGATTATTACATTGAAAATGTCGTTAACTACATTGTAGGTAGTTTAATTTTCATTATTTATCGTAATTTCTGATTTTATTTTATACTAAGTGGGGTCTCGTGAAATTAATATACTTATTTATTTATTTATTTATTTATTTGGTTCACCAACAATTGTTTACACTAACATCTTGATAAAAGTAATGCTAAAAACTTTGCACAGTGTAACAATTACTTAGGTAAACACCACATGAACTATAATTACGCTAATTTGTAAGCCTAGGTACATGTACAGTTCACAAGCCAACTTAAAACTAAAGAAAAAATATGTAGCCCAAATACAAACTTAGTTTTGAATGTTATTGCTAAAATTATGTAGTAACAAAATAATAAAATAAAATAATTAATGCTTTACAACAACTCTGGTAAACAACCCAAGATTTTAGATTTCTGCTTAGTCAGAGAATCAAAGTGGAAATCGATTAGATCGCTGCAACCATTCAAAACCCTACAGAACCTAGCGCATGGGGAGTTAGATCCCAACACCGTTCTTCTCTGTGGAGGACGAAGTGGAGTCATGGGTTTACGTGGAATTCTAGAAGGAGCACGAAAGTTTATAACTAGCAGCGGCGGTGAGTCAATATTTCCTTTCAAGATTTTACAGGCAAACATTGCGTCGTTTAAACGCCTACGCTCTTCTAAGGTGTGTATGTTGAAGATCTTTAATCTGTCTTTGTAAGAAGGCGTTTTTTTAGCTATACCGGCAGAAAAAGCTAAATGCCAAGCAAAGCGTTTTTGGACGCGTTCTAGACGCAAACTGTGAGTAGCATAGTGCGGACGCCACACCACACTACAGTACTCTAATATGCTACGTGTGTGTAAGTAAATGCAAAGTTACAGTTAGATTATTAGTAGACTATCGTTAACTCCGTTTATGTATTTGGATTGGATCGATTAGTAAACAATAAAAATCGTGGAATTCGCGTTATATGTATTTCCCCGAATTGAGCCGGAATTGAGTAGGCCGGATCAACACATGTAGTATAATAGTTTATAATAACCATGAAAATAATGTTCAGTATTTTGTTGATAAAAAGCAGGTGGTATTAGAAGGCCGACGGAGAGTACCTTTAATACAGAAGTTTGTCTTTTGACTCAACTGAAAATGATGTTCTGACATAAAGTTTGCTGTGTAGGATGTAAGTTTACAGTAATTCTCGTGTAAATTTAAATTGTTCGTGTTAGTTTCAGTTCCGTAGGCCGGTATGAATCAACAAATAAACTGTGACTCACCCTGTTCTCGAGGTCTTCCATTCCAGTCTGAGTATAGGTTTACAGGGTTCTAGTTTTCCGTCTTTGTTCGCTTTTGCTGTAAATATACAAACGATATTGTTAGTCCCCAGATTCTATGTTCGTAAAATGTATGCGACATTGATTTTAAGTCGTTATCTGAATAAAAAGATCAACAGAGCTATACAAAGTTTGAGAAATTCATTGTTAAGTAAATTGATCAATAACATAAATTGTGCGTATATTCAAATAACAACTGTCATTGTTTGACATTGTTGTTGTTGGCAAATTACCATAGGGTGTCAATTTGCTTGATAATTAATTTCCCTGACTGAACACCAGTATAATAATGCCGGTGTTCATGGTAATTTTGGTTGTGTATAATGTACAGTCGCATATCTGTTACGGGGAGCCTTTCCAAATAGACTAGGAAAAAGATAAAGATTACAATTACTAACCATGAGGGTAAGAGAGCGAGGAGGGCCTGGGCGCGCGCGTGCTCCAGGTGGCGAGCGCGCCGTCCGCGTGCGCGGTCATGAGCTTGCCGTCGTGCTGCCACGCCGCGGCGCGCACGCCTTCGCCCGGCCCGCCCACGCCCAGCGCGCCGCGCCACTCCGCCGTGCGCGCGCGCAGGTCCCACACCACCACCAGGCCCGACTCGAACGCTATCAGCAACTGGAACATAACGTTACAAGTTACAGAAAAACATTTCATCATCATCTGCCTGCCTTTTTCCCAACTATGTTGGAGTCGGCTTCCAATCCAACCGGATGAAACACTGCTTGCCAGGCTTTCGAACTTCTGACGACCCTTAACGACTAACGACTGCCAAAAACCAACGACTGACAGCCGGGACCAACGACTTATCGGCAGAAAAACATTTCATACAATACGTTTAGCTTTTTCAAAAGGAATTCGATTTCTAGCGGGATGTAATAAACTTATCTTAACCTTTCGCGGACATCTTCAGCGTACGGACTCAAACGGACTGCTACATCTGCTCATCCCGCTATCGGAAGTTGGCGCTGACTGAATGCATTAGTATTTAGTTAATTACGTGCCGGTCTTTCCTGTCCACAGTATGATAAAGAAAACATTTCCCTCGACTAATAATTTAGAGCATTTATAAAGTAAAATTAGAATAAATCGTACCTTGCTGGCGTCCAAGGGATTATCACAAATTTCCACCACCGCGCCGGGGTGGTTCTGCCGCGTGCTGTAACAAAGAAATATTCGTTTTAGCCGTAACTCGCTCCCGGAAGATTTACGATGAATAATTGTAAGTCATCAGTTTTGCTAATCCTTTCAGTTAAATTAAATATGCTTGCGTAGGCGTAGATAGTAAATAGTATACAATCTCATGAAGCTTAAACTTTGCAAGAAAATAATGTTAACTTTCATTTGAAATATTTCGTTTGAGGAATCAGACCTTTATTCAAGTATCTTGTTTGTTATTTAAATAAAGTAAAAAGTTTTATTTTTAGCACACTTGCTTTTGTTTCAGATTCCATCTTGCGAAGATAATAAAGCAGGCTGATTTGATTGGCTCTTGTAGTTTTGATTGTAAAGTCAAAGTCAAAAATCATTTATTTCAAATAGGCCCATATAAGACATTTCTGAACGTCAAAATTTACAAAAAAATTGAATTGATTCTAGTCGCCCCTTCCTACTATTTTACCACACTATTTTAAAATGTTTTACAATATTTTGTATAGGTACATTAGTTATATATTTGTGAAGACGATGCACCTAGAATAAAATTACTATACCACAATAGGTAAAAATAATTAAAAATGAAGCAACAACAGATAAATTAATTATGTATTGTGATAGATACAATGGTGCTCACATATTTACGAGTACAAACATTGTAAAAGTAGACGATTTCCTAAAATTTTATAGTTAATAAGTCTGTGTGTGAAGAAGTAATCGCAGAATGTAAAATCAATGTAATACACAAAAAAAAAAAAAATTGCGTTTGAATTAGCAACCAGTTTGATTTTGTCTAGATTCTAGATTATCCTATGGAGCAGGACCAGAAGGTTTCCAAGCATTCTTATCTTGGATATAATCCTCTTATTTTAACATATATCGATATCGGTTCTATCGAGTGACAAAGCCTATGCCTGATACTCCTACGCGTATGAGAAGGGAACATTGTGTTAGCTGTCAAATATGTGTCATGGCGCGGGTGGTGGTTGGCGCGGGACGAGCATCGACGGGACACGTGTCGCGTAGTTCTACTACGAAACTAGCGCAGTAAAGTGGCGTTTTATTTCAGAATATGAGGCATGATATTGCATTTAATATACATGCAGTTACGATCAATTTTAAGTGTTTAAGGACAAATAGCTGTCAATCCGTGTTAAGCACCATCCACACTGGAAGTCAATATAATTTAAGTAACTACTTAAGTATGTACAAGTCTGAAGTTTGATCAACCGAAAGTTAAGGTGAAAGCGCCAGGGCAGCCCGCAAAATTAAAATGTTCTGTCTTCTACACTGACTTGCAAATTGAAAAAAAAAAAACCTAAGAAAATTTGAATTTCGCGGGCTATCTTAGCGCATCCCCCCCCCTTAAGAAACATTTAAGTTAATTCTTTTTGAAGCATCTTGTCATTAAAGCCCAAATGTGTTGTTTTCAAAGCAGTCCCACGTCAGGGTCGATCTGTATCGTGTCAGCTTCATTGACTGGGGGCGCGCGGCGTCGCGGCGCCACTTGTTGCGACCGTGTGGCGTCACTCCCACCCCCGCCCCCTGTGTCGGGGTGTAGCGGTACGAGATTAGAGTGGTTTCAGCGGGAGTCAGGCGGAACAAGTCGCGGCAGCTTTGAACCTGCACTCTAAATTTGTATACGTAGTACGACTGTTCGCGTGAACCACATTGTAAATAGAAGAACAACGGTGGTTCAGTGATGCGAGAATATAAAATATAGAATTGTATGCAAGTTTAATTAAAGTGCAATAGTTTTAAGTTGAACTTTCAGCATTTGAAATGATAACTTCGTAGGCACATGTTTCAGTGATTCCTGCCAAGCTCCGAAGAGCACTGGAAGGGCTCGTCGTAAATAAAAAAAATTGAATTTTCATGAAAACGTATGCTTGACAACTAAAAACAGGTAGGTGGTACTCTAAGGCCCATCGTCCGCGACGCTACTCAACAATAACGTGATACAAACTCGATTCACCAATGAGTAGCCAGAATGACTGAATGTCACAGCACAGCATTAGTATTTCAATGGTGGCCCGAACGCGACTTACTAACGTTGTACAACAGCTAAAGCGTGGTCACTGTCGGACTGCATGAAATAGAAAGAAAAGCGTGATTGTGACACTACGCAGGTAATTTATTGCTAAATATGAAGCAATTATCTTTTTAAAAAAAATCAATTGATTGGACTAAAAAATTAAAACACTATTACTGTAATATGTAGAATAATCTGACAAAAAACCAGAATGAGTATATTTTTAATCGTTAAAAGACATTTTTAGAGGTATCTTCGTGTTTTTTTTCTAAAGTATCATATTAGTTGTATTATGTTTTTAGCACACTGTCTTACTAGCATTTACCTCGAATAATATATTTTTCTGATTTTGTTTACTGCAGTGGATCCTATACTTTTAGGGATAATAAATTTTAGGCACGTTTAGGTCCTGTAGTTCCGTTAACTAGTTTGTGATTGGACAACGGGACAAATAATACTTTGTGAAAATGTGAATGCTTATGCATTTATAATAAACCGATCGAAATAATTACTTCCACAACAAGAGTTACACATGAAGAATACATGAATATTACATGAATATTTGTGATCAGTACCTACTACAAGCATTATACATGAATATTTGTGATCAGTACCTACTACAGAGACATACATAAACTAAAATACACTGAATACATCGTTCATTTCAAGAGGCAGGTGTTCAAAACTTCAATAATATTACTTATTTTAATGAACCAGTTTCATCGCTGTATTTATAACATTCTTCAAAGATTTTATTAATATTTTTCAAATTTCCTTTTCATCCACCATATTCATATTTTGTTAAACTGAATCCGTCGCCTTGTATTTCGAATACGGCTAGGAATGCAATATTCCTCTACGTCATATTGACACAACTCGAACCCTGCACCCGATATTAAAATTGCATATTTATTGTTTACTTGGAATGAACATTTTATTTTTAGAAACAGCGAATGTTCTACGAGTAAAATAGTTTATATATAAAAAAGCTTTTCACGCAGTCATCTACATGTTGACCTATATAGCTACTTATACCCGACCAGCCTAGAATGTACTTGTATATAAATAAGCACGTACACTTAGTACAGTCACGAGCTTTAATTTGGGACCCATTTCCGTTAAATGTTGTTAGAACAATCATAATGCAATAAGGTCGAAACTTTGAAACTTTGCTTTAAGGTTGAAATGTTGAATGTCAAGTTAAAACATAAAATGTCTTATCTAATCGACCTATGAAATGATAACCTCGTTGCAAAAAGCTATCATTACGATTTTCTAATTACGAACATGTGTCGTGTCAGTGTCATTTAAGAAAATAGTTTTTACCAATTAATAAAATGCTTGCGGCTAATCGTGACCAAATAAGGCTCCAAATTATTGATTTGCACGAACAAGGAGTAGGCATTCACGAGATATCGCGACGAATAAATGTGACAAGAAATACAGTTCGCCGCTGGGTTCGACGCCACGGGAACGAGGAAAATATTATTGACTTACGACGAAACAACCATCACCCGCAAGTTATAACACAAGAGCAGAGCCGCTTGATGCAAAGGCAATACCTGATGAATGGATTTACGCCAACGAGGCATTTTGCGGAAGCGTTTGAAGTCCACCCTTCAACAGTTAGAAGGCATCTTAAAGCTATGGGACTGCATCACAGGCGGCCTGCAAAATAAATTGCGTTGACGGATGCCCATAAAGCTGCTTGACTTATTTTCGCACGTCAGTATCTAAATTTTGATTGGACGACGACGGCTTTCATCGATGAAAAGACTTTTCAATCTTCCCAAACGGGCAGACTACATTTGTGGCGAATTGACAGGACGCGATACACGGAAGACCACGTCATAGCTAACAACGCGTCTGGTCGCATTACAGTTAACAAGTCTGGCTGGATTAGTTCAGCCGGCATTGGAGAACTAATAAATTTACCACCCAGGGCCACTGCTCAAGATTATGTCGATTTATTAGACGAGAGTGTCCTTCCAACATTGCAACTATATTATCCACAAGAAGATGTTGCTCCAATAAACTTTGTTCAAGATAACGCAACAATTCATACGGCAAGAATCGTTAGAACTTGGTTCGACAATAATAGAGCAAATTTAAATCGTATTCCGTGGCCTGCAGTGTGCCGATTTTAATCCTTTAGAAAATTTATGGGGCTTAATGGTTCAAAAATGGTCAAATAGAAACGAAAGAACTAGAGAAGCACTTATGGATCACTGCCTCACAGTCTGGGAAAGTTTAAGGGGTACTGACATATGTGACAAATTGATTGGATCCATGCGGAACCGGCTCCAGGCTGTGATTGACAATGAAGGTGGATATACGCGGTTTTGAATATTTATGATAAAAAAATTACTGGAGAGATTTAAATTAATTTAGTCGTAGCCTTCGGTGATAAGTGTTTATTTTGTGCACCGCTAACCATGCTTTCTATATAATTGTGTTAAGATTGAGGTTTGTGTCATAAATGTCTTAATAAATATAAAGAACAAAAAACTTTGTTTTTCTAAAGATTTTATTAATCAATATTTTAGCTGAAATCTTCTAAGCCCCCATAATCATAAACGGCCTTTAAACCTATTTTATTTTAAATATGTTGTTTTGGTCCGTCACTTTGATATTTATGTTTGAGAAAGAGACAAAACTTTTTAACTAATATAGGTTTGAAGAATAAGCGGGTTAGTTGACTAGCTATCATATATTGACAATATAATTTTGTTCTTTTTTATTTGTTTCTTTTTTATTATGGGACCACAGGACCAAAAAGTAATTATTACTCGGAAATCGGTAATGATCGTTTGCCCTCGCTCCAGTTGACGTTAGCCCCTAGAAACGTAAAGTTGTCGATGGTAAACATTATGACGTTTATTGTTTGTGCAGTGACAGCGTGAACATAATAGCTCTAAATGGCAAAAGTTTGCTACACGATATTCAACCTTAGGTGGGTCCCAAATTAAAGCTCGTGACTGTACATGGTAGTAACGCGTAGCAGCCCGTCGGTCACTCGCTAATGGATATTGCGCGTACACTGCTACAGTACATATTGGCCGAGCTTTTACGTCACTGCATATTAATCTGGATTTTATAGCTCCCCACAAATACGTAACAACTGCGAATTGTAGGTATTGTTTATTTTTAGTTTTGACAAACAGAGTGTGTATTTTAGCTTTGGCAATTGGCTCGGCCCCTATTACATGGGACTTAAACATAAATTGGATGCAAAATTGTTGATACACTATAACTATAGATAAATATACCACTGCACAACCCTTCGAGAAATATAAGCGTGATCTTATGTTATACATACAGCTTGCTACAGCACATTGGTTACGACAGCGTCGCACGTTGGCTACGACAGCGTAGCACATTGTCTATGACAACGTAGCACATTGGCTACGACAGCGTAGACGGGCTTGCTACGCCCACATTGGCTACGAAAGCGTAGCCAGCGTAGCCACTAGCGACCCTTCGTAATTCGTATTACTGAAAACTGTGCCTTAATCCATTAGCAATTTAGTGCAAACTGTTTGCGTTAATTTTATGTAACCTTAGTTCTAATAAGAACAGGTCAGGCAATTATTTACTAGCATGTATTCCTACATACTTAGCGCTAAAAGTACACATTTTGTAATCCATAAATCTGCCGCATGCGTACAACCAGATTTATTGTCTCTTCTCTCAGCTTATATAAAAGCATATTTGATATCTCAATATCCATATCTCGCCACTTTTATGACAGCGTCATATGATGATGCTCATAAATGTTGGAGGAGTTATTTTACGAAGCCTCTCAGCGTTTTTTATGATTGACGCTAAAATGACTCCTCGAGTCACAGTTGGCGACGCTAGTGGAGGATGTTGCACTGTGCTCTGATTGGGGGAACAAAGAAAGCGGAGTATCCATTGTTTCTGATTTGTAGTGTCGCGTATGAATTTATTTGTAGGTAGGTGATAAAAGAAGGAGACAAGAATGCAATTTGGTGATCTTAGTTTCCTAATGACAAATTAAGTTATAATTGTAAAAAAACTCTTTGTCCAAGAATAATTAATAGCATAATAGCCATGTAATAACACTTCAAATACTGTGATGTCCACGGAATGACGAACTCAAATATGAACTGTGTAAAGGTCTGTGTGCACGTTTTATCGTGCTTTGTGTGCACTGGAGCCGTGGGACATCGCGAGACAAACTGAAGCTGGAGGAGCCGTGGGACATCGCGAGACAAACTGAAGCTGGAGGAGCCGTGGGACATCGCGAGATAAACTGAAGCTGCAGGAGCCGTGGGACATCGCGAGATAAACTGAAGCTGCAGGAGCCGTGGGACATCGCGAGACAAACTGAAGCTGGAGGAGCCGTGGGACATCGCGAGATAAACTGAAGCTGCAGGAGCCGTGGGACATCGCGTGATAAACTGAAGCTGCAGGAGCCGTGGGACATCGCGAGACAAACTGAAGCTGGAGGAGCCGTGGGACATCGCGAGACAAACTGAAGCTGGAGGAGCCGTGGGACATCGCGAGACAAACTGTAGCTGGAGGAGCCGTGGGACATCGCGAGACAAACTGAAGCTGGAGGAGCCGTGGGACATCGCGAGATAAACTGAAGCTGCAGGAGCCGTGGGACATCGCGAGATAAACTGAAGCTGGAGGAGCCGTGGGACATCGCGAGACAAACTGAAGCTGCAGGAGCCGTGGGACATCGCGAGACAAACTGAAGCTGGAGGAGCCGTGGGACATCGCGAGATAAACTGAAGCTGCAGGAGCCGTGGGACATCGCGAGACAAACTGAAGCTGGAGGAGCCGTGGGAAATCGCGAGACAAACTGAAGCTGGAGGAGCCGTGGGACATCGCGAGACAAACTGAAGCTGCAGGAGCCGTGGGACATCGCGAGACAAACTGAAGCTGGAGGAGCCGTGGGACATCGCGAGACAAACTGAAGCTGGAGGAGCCGTGGGACATCGCGAGACAAACTGAAGCTGGAGGAGCCGTGGGACATCGCGAGACAAACTGAAGCTGGAGGAGCCGTGGGACATCGCGAGACAAACTGAAGCTGCAGGAGCCGTGGGACATCGCGAGACAAACTGAAGCTGGAGGAGCCGTGGGACATCGCGAGACAAACTGAAGCTGGAGGAGCCGTGGGACATCGCGAGACAAAACTTGCCGGCCGCCGGAGTAGCGGAGAACCGGCCATACTTCCCGGAGTACTAGCTGCGAGCTGAACGTCTTTGTACAAGGATAATATCGTAACAGGAAATATGATGTTTGTAGAAATTCTTTCAGGTTTTATTCTGAAGACTATCACTTGAAATTGTAACATTTAAAAATAGATTGTTGAAAAACAATGTTTGACCAAAATCTATGTTTGTTTTAACATCTAGGGGTTTATTTATAAACGTTGTTTAAAGTTAAGTAATGGTTTGCGACTGTTGAACCATACATGTTTGACGTTTGAACGTTACTTAAATTTAAGCAACGTTTATAAATAAACCCCTTTTTGGCTGGCCTCCATCATCATTAAATATTATTTAAATACTTCCATTTAATAGTTCTTCGGTCCAATAACCTACAAACTTCGCTCCACTGTCCGCAACACACAATAGATGTCACGCTACAGGCGGCAGTCGCTCGGCAACTGTTGCTCGCGACGACACGCCGATAATTGCGATAAGCGACATAAAGCGGTTCCGGAGGGTAGTCCGGTGGCGCCGTCACGCCGCCATCTTGGCGCCGTGTCCGGCCGCGTGCGATTGTTCACGCCGCGTCGGTAGGTGCTCACACCAACACCCTCGTCATTGTCTCGCTCATTCACGCTCATTTGCGGAATCAGGTCAACAGAATTCAAACAGTTCGTGCGATTAGAATGAAGCCTACTGCTGCCTACTGTCAATGAATCAAGGGCGTTGTAATAAAGGTTATGTTCATAATAAAAGTTATGTAAGTGTATTTAAGTCCCAGAGTAAATGAATTCAGATAAAAAGGTTACCATCTCAGCAAGAGATAACGAATTCAAATACAGTTACGTAATTTTCCGCTTCAAAGAGCATCATAAGGATCTTTATTATCCTCGCGCACCGCTTCGCCTCCGCTTTTTTTGCGCCATAATTTATATTATTTTAAGAGACTGCGAACAAACGAGCCTATTAATTTGCGATTCAACGTGATTTTTATTATATTTCATAATACCTTTGTCAGTTCCTCCGTCTGCTGCGGACGGATATCATTAAAACGTCATAGTATTTTTTTAACACCATGGTATCTAACAATGGCTGACAACCCTAGGCGTTTTAATTGTTACCGTAACGCCATTGGCGGAAGTTCGTTATCAAGCGCCAATGAGTGCGCGTTATTTGAATTGCGAACTCGACGCGAAGTAATAGGGTTGGTGCGGCCTGAGGGCGTGTTATAACGATCTTTATTGTTTGTGAATTTAGCGTTTACAATAATGGTGGCGGTGGCGAAGAGGCGGTCGTTCCGACAAGTTCTCCAATTAACTTAGTGTTTACTGCGAGGAGATACTATTAACTTAGAAGCAGTCGTGTGATCTTTACATATTAACAAAAGCAACTGTTGAAGTTTGCTGCTGTTTGTTCGTTAACAGCTGTGCGTAACAATTGCCAACTAAATTGGGAAGGTTGCCGCCTGTAGGTTGCCATTTAAGTGAACATTAAGATTTGAAGCCAAGCGGTGACGTTTACGATCTACACGTACCCACGGCTCTGTAGCCAAACTTCACGATCTTTAACTGAATAACTTACGTTGTATGTGTAAAGTTCAAGTTCAATCAACGTTAAGTAACATTTAGTTATGCTTACTTATAACTTTATACAGTTTCAAATTTCTAAGGCCAATTATAATTCTGTACCGAAATTCTAACATCAAATAGATAACTAAATAGTTTGTCCAATGTAAAACCATAAAATTCAGTCTCTATTTTAGCGAACAATGTCCTACAGAGTATTTAAAACTAACTCAAATCATTAAAACACGAGTCATTCATAGCGATAACTGAAATGTTCCGTGAAATCCGCTACAAAGTGGCGACAGTTTAGTGTTTCAACTTTATTAATATCAGTTTAAGAGCGAACAATAGCCAATGAAGCGACCTTGTCTCTCTCTGGATGGCCGGACATACTTCGTTTACTGAAAACTTTTCTAATAACTATGACTGTTGTTGTTACTAAAACTGCTTACAGTTTACTAACTGTTAGCAGTTTTGTCCTTTTGTAAAGTTTCTTCAATATAATTTCTGTTAATTTCTAATTTTTTTTGCTTTTTACTTTTTAATTCCATTTCCGGATGTTATTCACAAATAGCTTGATCTTATTGAACAACTTCGAATCGATAAAAAAATCTTGTGTTTATGTTTTAGTTGGCACCGGTCGGCAAGAGGATGTTTTCCGTGCAAGTATAGACCGAAGCAAACAAACAAAACATCAACGAAACATCGGGCGAGACACAAATACGTAATCAAAGGAGAATACCTCTATTTTGAAAACTTTTCTGGAAGTATCACCCCTTATTAAGAAACCAACAAGTCCTCTCAGATGTCGCCGTCCAAAATAAACACTCATTACTTGGAAAAATATTAAGCGATCCTAATTCAACACTCTGTTTATCCGGCGAGGGCAGTCATTAATTACAGAGTACTGTCAGTCTGTAGTGTCAGTCCCTCTATACATGCAGTCTATAGGTTAACTATACGCAGAGGACATACAGCGCCCTGTGCGTACAATACAATAATGCGTTCAGGGTGTTGATGGGGTTGTCGCGCTACTGCAGTGCTTCAGATGTTCCCAGAGGCGTAAGGCACTGGCATCGGGTACGCGCCAGCCCCAACAGCATCCTCAAAACTATAGCTGATAGGTGGGACAGACTCATACTGTCATTGAGTACGCCTATATGCCACTGTGGCGTAGTAATTAATAGTTTATGTTGTTTTTCTGGTAGATAACGTAAGTACTAACACTTGTTTCGAAGTCGTGTGAATTATTACCAAATGGACTATTCGTATGGGTCCGAAATAAAATACTTTTTTATTTAATTTCAATTAATTTACGTCAGTTTACCAAACACACGCACAGATGGCGCTGCGACGATATTTTCAATAGCGCGATGCAGGTTCTTTTGTACGGGATTTTCCGTTAAATATAAATTGGAAATAGGAATGTATTTGAATCACGTTTTCGTTTAGTTTTGTTGGGTGGCCGGACAGGGCGACGTGAATACTAATCGACTTTATATTATCGTTTTTGGATTACGGCGACGTGGGCCGGTGACTTAGTTACCTAACAATACAGGTATGCTTCATGACAAAGCAAATATTTCTTTTGTAATGTTTTTTTCTTGTGTTTCCGAAAAAACTGAATAGAGATAATAAATATATGTGTTGGTGAACCTTAGGCGTAACTGATGATGAAATATTTCAGAGTAGGACTAAAGCTTTGTAATCTAGAGCCTCAAAGAAAGAAAGAAAGAAAGGCGTCCTGATAAATTATTTCCCTGCGGACTGACATGACAAACGCTTTCCGTCGTGACTTACAAATTACGAGACCAGATAAGGCGCTGTAAATTTGAGATGTTCTTTTATTTGTAAATCTCGAGATCAAGTAAATTTTTTGAGTCTCTCGTGTCATCATTCATAAAAGATGAATTTGCGAATGCTTCTAAATGTTCGTTTTTATAAACAAGTCTAAAGCTCCCGTTTTGTGTCACGATATAGCGACTATTTATAAAAGATAACCGTCAAGTTTTATTGTCAGGCGCTGTCTGACATTTTTTTTTAAGTTGTATGTACACAGTCGTGTTACAGATCAAAGTTCCAAGCAGAAAATGCGCCAATTAAAAATTCTGTTTCAATAAAAGAAACAAAAGGTCAAACCGGCTTAGTTATAAACCAGTTAGCTTGGAACACAAATAGGTTGATTCTGCAACAGAATCGTTTACGTTCGGTATTCACTGCAGTGGCAGCGCGGGCTCGGCTTAAAGGAGGCCACCAATCAGAAAGCACAAATAAGAGTATTTGAATGGAATTAATGGAGCGAGCTGACTGCTGGAGACGATTGGACGAACCGCTGTCGAGTGCAGTGGTTAGAGAAATATATAATAAAATATGGTCATCTTATTAAAATGTGCCAATAAACTACACTGTATACAACGTGTTCCTTTTGATGTCCAACTGTGAGATTGTATGCTATAAGTAAAAATAATATAAAAAGTCCTAGAACAAGTGTTCCAAAAATATATAGTTTCGAAGATAACAAACACTAGACTCTTGATCTGTGCATCTAAGTTTCATTAATAAGTACGAGTAAATCATTTTCATTCATTCATATTTAAAGCTAAGAAAATACGATGTCATTTTTTTCAAGTCGACGCGTATATTTTTATGGCCAATAATAGTCCTTTTTTTAAATATTTCACTTAAGGCCGTGCACGAAATCGACTGATTTTGATTAATTTTGTTCATTAGTTGTGAGAAAGGGAAAAAGAATTAAACAAAACTATTTGTGATTTGAAAAGTCGAGTTCTTTGTTTCGTTACAAAATATAGCAGAAAAATAATTTTGAAAAAACCTTTATTTTTAAACCCTGTCAGTGATGTATGTTTTCCTATTATTTAGCAATCGAGAGCGCACAAGGGATGCAACTACAACGGTTTAGTACCACGAAAACTGTACTTTTATAGTTACGCAGACTTAATGTTTGAATTATTTCAAGTTTTCTTACAATTAGATAAGTTAGTGACGAAAAAGGGTATTTTTCGTGCACGCAGCCGTAAGGATGTTTTACAAAAATAATCGTTACATATATTTTTTTTACTTGTTATTCATATCCCAGTTGATTCTTTGACACGGTCTCATTAGTACCCTAGAGTTATGGGATATCAAAAGAAACACCTTGTATATGTGTTTTTTGGGAACTGTGTAATTTGTTGCGGCTATAGTATGAATGTTTTGTGGAAGTTTATGATCATACCTACACTCCATAGGTTTAGGTAGTTAAATAAAGGTATAAATATAGGTACTCCTCTAAGCTTACTCTCTCCTTATAGCTTAGTGTACTTAAGCTACGGTTTCCTAGGAGACCGGTTCCGTCATATTATAACGGATGACATGAACATCAGTCTGTCATTATCACCAGTATTTGACATGAAGGTGTCAAAAAACGCTCTGTATTTGGACAGCCGTTATTGTGTGGGTTTACCGCTTTCTTAGGAAACCAAAGCTTTAGGGAGCTGAGTTCTTAGCGATGAGATGGAAGTTATGCGGTTGGAATTACTGTAAAAATACAATTTTTCTTCAAACATTACCAAAATGTTATAATAATCACAAATAAGACACACTAGCCAGAAACATATTCAAAAGAAAACTTTCAAAATCAAATTGAACCAAACATGCAAGTACATTTGCGCAACAATGTCTGAGGAAAGGACACTTGTGTGCTTATTGAGCGCATAAATTGTGACCCAAGTCTGCCTGCGACGCTTATTACCCCCCCTGCCCCCTCGCCAGCGCGGCGTCATGGCGTGCTCATGGCAGATATTAACATGGTCCTAATATCGGACGAACGAGACCTTTAGTTTGCAGAAAGTATTAGATACTGAAGAGATGGGTGAACACAGATAGTCATACATTTTCTTTTGGGATCGTATTACAGATATTTCATTGCAAAGAACCTGTAAAAGAAGGTTTTATTTCTCTCGGGAGTCGTCAAGGACAAGTTTCTTACAAAAACCTGGTTTTCGTCATAGATTTCGGAGGTAACAAACTCATGCTACTGACCAGTTAATTTGGCCAAAACTGACCCCTACCAAGGTCCCGACAAATGTAGAGGAAGAGGACGAACGGCCGCACGAGATGAGCGTCCATGTTATCTTATTAGTGGAATGGGAAGGGACGTGCCTAATTAACTAATTAAATTACACATGTCTGTATGTTGCCGTCGAGCGCCGCCCCGGTGATGCGGTTACACGAACAGAAACAACCGTACGGAGAGTAAGTGTTCGTTCTATATGAACAGTCAAATTATAAAGGGGGAAAATCCAAACTGGTTCGCGATATAGGGATGGTGTTATTTTAAGCCAGGAATCTAGAAATAACATTTAACCGTAATCGCCTTAGTGGTTTTAAATAGGAGACACTTCATAATTTATTAAAATACTTATTAGTGATTTATTGACTTTTCACAATAAGTCAATACCGTTGACAACTGACTGGTTATAAAGGCTGTAATATTATTAATAGATATGAATTAAAAAAAACATAACACAAAATAATATACGCGTATTAATAATACAACTTATTAACGATTCTGTGACGCGCGCCGATATTTGACGACAGATGCGACACGTGAGTGATTCATGAAATATTCTCATATTTAATTAAGTTGCTTTTATAAAATGTCAGTTATTTAAAGCCTTTAAAGGTTAAAGTGAAAATGGTTCAATACATTAATAACGTTTGAAAATACACAACAATATACTTACAAAGATAATGCTAATGCTTTTGAAGATAGGTTTAAAATATTTTATACTACCATAACTGGGTAAACTTTCAGAAAGTATGAAATCTTCTTATAAATAACCGTGAACATAAAAACAAAAGTTCCCGCTTAATAATATCAGTATTAGCCTAGCTCGAGTCGAGTGGCAATTAAAAGTTAATTTCAAATAAACTGAAATAATTAACAAAACATCACTAACGCCACTAGCAGAGCGCAGGTATACGCCGAAATAAACACAAGTTTGTTTAACAAAGGTCAACTCGGCTTGTGTCGCCGACAGCTCTAAACTCGTAGCCTAACCCCGCAGCCGCCCCGCTCCCGTCCCGCTTCCGCCCCGCTCCCGCCACGCTCCCGCCTCGCTCCTGCCACGCGCTCACAAAAGACTCAATACACAACATTTCCCTTTTGACGAAAGTTTAATTAACGAATGAAATTGGAAAATTCTAATTATTTTCAACGCCAGCGACACCAGGTTGTGATTGTCCGGCAACCACTTTGTAGAAAGTTTTGTAAATTAATAACATATTTTTGTTTTATACAATGGGCTTATAATATATTTTGTACGATGGTGGTATAATTTTATTTAAACTAAGTATGTATTCAGATTAGTTTTACGCAAAACTACAAGCTCGCAAGTTTTTAACAAAAAAAAGCAAAATAATCCAATGCTAAACTTCAAATTGCCAGAAATAAAAGTAATAAACTTACTGAATACAACAACTTACTTGTACATTTAAGTGACCGGCGAGTTTGGAACTAGTTTAAGATTCCAAAAACGACGTTTGTGGACGTTTCTACTGCAGAGGCGCGCGTCAAATACAATCACTAGTGTGCTGTAAGGGGTATACCGTCGGCTGGAGGGTAGTTTTATCAAAGCATTTTACAACCGAATGAAAGAAGAATACTTTTTAGGGTACCAAACGGAATACTATAAGTATGCCTCCGCTGTCCGTCAGTCTGTCTATCAGCGGGCTGTATCTCATGAACCGTAATAGGTAGACAGTTGAAATTTTTACAGATTATGTATTTCTATTGCCGATATAACAACAAATAATAAATATTCAATCAAATAAAAATAAATATTACCCTTGCATGTGGGGTATTATTGTCTAGAACTCATAAGTATAAATATATATATAATGGAGGAGGTTATTTGTCTCTTTCGTAATTATCAGTCATAGTTTAATTACTGTGGGCGTACTGTGGGTACTGTTGGCTATTGCACAATAGAAAAATCGTTTTCACATTATAATTTACTATCAAATTAATCACACTAGCAATTCACACACTGTAGGTACACGACACAACTATTCGGAACGTGCGACAGTTTCTAAACGTGTTCACTGCTGGACCGCCATAAAGCCTGCTTAGCTCCAGCCGGTCCGAGCGTTATGTTGTAGACTCTGTCGAGCGCCGCTAGGCAGCGCTGGCGTCCCGATTACTCAACTCAGTAACGTATTTCTGACATATATATTTATTTATTTAAAAAAAATAAGAACTAGGGGGCTCCAAAAGTTGTCAATTTTTTTTTTGTACGAGCTCTATCGCAACAAGTAAACAAGTTAGGCATTTGAAACTTCTGTATATCATGCATGTAAAAAACTTCGAATTATAAGGTATTTAACGAAATATGGGCGATTTTCTGCAAATGCAAAAATTTACTTTATAGTACACAGTATCATAATGAAATATAAAAGTATTTTTTTATTTCATTATGATACTGTGAATTACTTAGTATCATAATGAAATAAAAAAATATCTTTGCGATTGTTAAAATTTGAGGTGATAATATACTTCGTTTAGTATTTACATTTAACTGAAATAAAAAACAGGCCAAGGGCGAGTCGGATTCGCACACAAAGGGTTCCGTACCACCGTACAATATTTAACACTTTTTTAGGGATTCAAAAATAAAATAAAATTCTTTTTTCGGCGTTTTTTTGCTAAATATTGTACGGTGGTAAGGAACCCTTTGTGTGCGAGTCCGACTCGCACTTGGCCTGTATTAAAAATATTTCATCAAGATTTTTATTTAATGTTCAAATAGTCCGCGGAACTGATATTGTTACATTGGAATTCCACGAAAGTTCAAACTCAAACTCAAAGCATTTATTTCAAATAAACCAATTACAGGCACTTTTGAATTGTCAAGGGGTCGGTCAGTCAGAAATATGAAGCTAGTCGCCCATTCCAAAGCGTAGTAGGTACCTATGGACAAGAACGGCCAAGAAACTGATGGTGTTATTGGCGACCGGCGTTAGTATTGACACTTAGATCAAATTGCGCTTATAATACCTTAGCTGGGTAGCTGCCTACCCGGCAGCTACCCAGCTAAGGTATTATAAGCGCAATTTTATCACGTTACCTATTCACTACCTCGTAATGTGTACCAGCTTTACATAAAATACGAAAGCATGTACAATAACCACTAAACTGTAGGTAAATAATAGAATACGTGCTCAGGAGACAAACGAGTGCGATTAACTTCGTCATACATGTAACGTAATGTGGCCGTTATAAAGGCTGTACCCCATTCAGATAATGTTTTACGACTAATGAGACTTAAAACAAGTCGTTTCGCTTTAATTACCGGCGATATGAGTTGTACGTCTTTCAGGGGAATTGTGTAGGACCTATATTTCTCATAACAATGATTTATTTCATACAATTATAATGATTATGGAACGAGGAACACTGCATAGAAATATTAATTTAATTACTAAAATTACACATAGTTCCGTAGCACAGTATTCGTAGCATTCCCGCTATGCTTTATAGCACATTGTCCCGTAGCTGTCATGGCGTAGTGGCTACGTCAGCTGCTACGGACGTAGCGTCGTAGCATGAGCTTGGTGTAGAGGGTTACAGCGCACGCTACGTCATGTGTGTGCTCTAACGATATTTCGGCGACGAGAAACAGTTAACTGTGAAAATTGGAGCATCACACTATTCCTAACATGATAACTTTTGGAATAAGGAACATGAGATAGTTAATAATTGTAATATTTAATGTAACGTGTGTTTATGACTAATAAATGCTCTTATCTTATCTTTTATCCTGAATTCCTTATCGAAATTCTATCATTCATTTATATGTATAGTGGCAACAAATTGAAAGTTTTAATTTGTATGATTGAGCTTTTTAGTGTCGGCAACATTCGTGTTTACGATTAACTAAAACATTTTTAACTAGAATTACAAGACACGATTTCCAGACTTATGTAACGTAATATACTTAACGAGTGACAGCAACCAGTTCTGTCGCACGCGCTCAATGAGGCGATACTGATAAAACTCATTCGGACACAAAACGATCCTCGCCTCCTCCGGGTGGACGCGGCGGCTCAGCTCAAAGAGATGTGTCGCGACCGATATATAAATAGAGATTGAAGAAGGACACATGTGGCTGTGGCGTGGCTGATAGCACTATAATGTATATAATAGGATTTTGCAGATGTTGATGTTGTTATATCTGATATTCTGTAATTCACCTACTTTTAAGGGGCGATTTCACCACGTCAGAAATGTTTGAGTTGAAATTAAATTTTGCCAGTTTTTCTGTACAAAAATTGTCGGGCTCTAAGAAACAACAGTCTCGCCATTGTGAGTTTTTGTCATATTTTGTACGGCAAATCTGTCAAAAACTCACTATAGAGCGATCATTACAACGTTTATAAATTAGTAGACTTGTCCCGGGGCGCGGGGGTCCAAGCATAATGTATCAGTTTGTGTCATACCATTAAAGCGACAAAGGTCATTTAATAACAGTCAAACACTAACAAAGTTCTTACAATTCCAATAATATCAAACACCAATACTCAAAACACCACTAAATTCGACTCACTAATGTTATTACTATCTCTTATCAGTGGGCGCAGGCTCCCACGCCGGTTGGTATTCACACGATGGCCCATTTGATTGGTGATCCTGCGTCAACGGCCGCGGTCTGACGGTGGAGGGTGTGCACTGAACGTTGAGTGGTCGGTGCGAGTTATTTTAAAGTGGGAGAATATAATGTGTTATTGGTAAAGGGTATTTGTACAGCATATAAAAGTAATTTCATGTCCGTTTTTAGGGTTTCGGAATTCAAAAGGAAAAAACGGAACCCTTATAGGATCACTCGTGTGTCTGTCTGTCCGTCTGTCGCAGCCAATTTGCTCCCAATGTAATGACCGATTAAGTTGAAATTTGGTACATATATGTATTTCTGTGATCAAAACATGGAAGTGTAACGCGAATAAATGAATTTTGAATATGGGGTTCACTTTTGGGGGCAAATAACAAAAAAAAACTAAACGTTTTCAAACTGTACCGTATGACATATCAAATGAAAGGGCTTATTGCGAAGATCTCATTTTTTTTTTTTCATAACTTTATAATGAATACTTTTAAAGACATTTAAGAAAATTGATGAAAATTTACCATTTTATATTTATATTTTTTCATTTCATTTCATTCCCTTATCTCCGAAGCTGACCTAAAATTTTGAAAAAAGTACGGAGAATGGTTCTTTACTCATAGATTACAGGAAAACCTATTAGAAGTCTATGATATTAAAATAACATGGTAAATCTCTTAATTGTGTGCGTACAAACTTACATTTTCAGTTGGAATGTATGGGAGAACATGTTTTTCAACTACAATGTTAAGTTTTTTCTTGGGATAAATTCATCCCAACTACGGAACCCTTCATTGTGCGTAGTCCGACACGCACTTGGCCGGTTTTTTTTGGTTTTATTTCGCTTTTGTATTCTTATTTTTTTCCATCTACTTTTCACAACTATGGGACTGACCCATAATTGCGATGTACCTGATGCTACTTTATCGGCCGTTAGCAGAAGTTTAATTCATCGTCGCGTTCGTTTTTTCATTCATACAGTTTATTTTGAGGATAGAGATCACAGTTATCGATATTAAATGAATGTTGAATGTTTATTGATATTAAATGTTTTCATAATATTTAACAATTGCTTACAACATCAACTAGCTACACGGCAATGTTATATTGCTTCAAGCCGCAACGCGAAAGCTGAATTGATGTCAAGAGTAAACAACAACAGTCGAACAGCCGATGCTCCTACCTCTGTTTACCTGCCTATTGCATAAACATCTCCAACAAACACAGCATTCATGCATCCCCGTGCATCGGAGCGTGACTTGTTGCTTGTGCTCACAAATTGGCTGCGACTGTATGACGTGTGGCACTGTTATATTGCAGGTGCACAAAGATGTTCTTTTGTGACATTTATATAACATTCATATGCTTGTGCAACAAACAGTAGCGGGGCAGATAACACAATATGCCAAACGGATAAAATTAATGCTGTAGGTATCTACTGTTGGTTTTATTACAGTGAGTTGATACTCGAAGTTTAGGATTTTGATACATGTTCGTAACACGGCCTTAAATTAAATACGTACATGAAAGTTTAGTTATTCTGTTATGGAATCGTCATCAGCAGTTTTTCATATCTTCAATTATAATATTTTATAATATTATTTTAATCTATTGATCCCTGTAATAGTTTTATATTTTATTTTATTAGTAATTTATATTATTTGACATTGTATTATATTTTGAAATTTTATAATTTGTTTGACATTTTATGACTTGTGTGACATTTTATTATTTATTTGACATTGTATTCTTTTTAGTCTGACATTTTATTATTTGTTTGACATTTTATTATTATATGTGAATCCAGCAGAAATTTTAAGATAATGCTGTCAATTATTCTTGTTAATGTCATTTTCTTTTCTTTGGTATTTATAGCATTATTATTTTTATCAATGAATATTTGCATGCCGAAAGGTAAAGTGTATCGGGACAATTTACATAAAAACATCTTATTTTTATACCTACATTTTTGGCAAATAAATGATTCTGATTCTGATTCACTTTGTAAGCGTTTTACTGCTTCCAAAAGTCGCACTGTGTGTGTTCGAGCTAATCTCAAATACTAAGCTAAAGTTCTGAACGGTAGGTTCGCTATCATTTCATGAAGTTTTTCTATCTCAATTTGAAGCGTGAATTGTTGTTGTTGGGCTTCTGGTACTTAAGTATACTCACAAAATGTATATGAAACATAAAGAAATGTTTCTTGCCCGAGATCAAACGACAAACATTTACATAACGATGCGATACAGCTTGTTGACAAGTTGTGCGAGCTCATACAATACGTTATAAATAATTTAGATCACAACACAGTATTGTTCACATAACAAAGCTATTTATTTACATAGTGAGCTATCATTTAACTTTCAACAGGCGGTGAACGAATCAATAGAAGCTCGCTGTATTGAATATATTTCTGTCCTACTCAATAGCATCGGCCTGGATTGAGGTAAAATTGATTAGTAAATTAAATTAATTGGCAAGTGAGCGTTTTGTGGAAAATTTTCATTATGACTGGTAGGTTTTCCAATATAACTTCAATTTCGAGTACAATTACGAAGAGACTTGCTACTTCAATCAATCTGCCTGCCTTTTCCCAACTATGTTGGGGTTGGCATCCAATCTAACCGTATGTAGGTGAATACCAGTATTTTATATGGAGTGTGGAGTGGATTGCTACTTGTGGCACATTATGTAAGACCTCATAATAATGATTTAATAATATTATACCCTCACGTGATTGCCGGTAGACTGATATTAGTCTGTCAATCTCATCGTGTTCCTACAATATTACCTTCCTTGTACTACAGCGAGGCACTTTGCTACATAACCAGTATTTGCTCAAACGCAACGCATCGTGAACGCATCGCTCGGCTCGCTCGCTAACAGCCAATTTAAGCAATTTGAATCGCTTGCAGTGAAAATAGTGAGCTATCATTTAACTTTCAACAGGCGGTGAACGAATCAATAGAAGCTCGCTGTATTGTTCGTTCCCCATTCAATCCAATTGCTATATATTGAATATATTTCTGTCCTACTCAATAGCATCGGCCTGGATTGAGGTAAAATTGATTAGTAAATTAAATTAATTGGCAAGTGAGCGTTTTGTGGAAAATTTTCATTATGACTGGTAGGTTTTCCAATATAACTTCAATTTCGAGTACAATTACGAAGAGACTTGCTACTTCAATCAATCTGCCTGCCTTTTCCCAACTATGTTGGGGTTGGCATCCAATCTAACCGTATGTAGGTGAATACCAGTATTTTATATGGAGTGTGGAGTGGATTGCTACTTGTGGCACATTATGTAAGACCTCATAATAATGATTTAATAATATTATACCCTCACGTGATTGCCGGTAGACTGATATTAGTCTGTCAATCTCATCGTGTTCCTACAATATTACCTTCCTTGTACTACAGCGAGGCACTTTGCTACATAACCAGTATTTGCTCAAACGCAACGCATCGTGAACGCATCGCTCGGCTCGCTCGCTAACAGCCAATTTAAGCAATTTGAATCGCTTGCAGTGTATTAGCTCAGCCGAGAGACCTCTCTCCCTGTCTTGGGAATATGCTGTTAACCTTTTGAGACATAAACTATTGATTACATATTGCAAGCGAATATTAACAATATACTCGTATTAGAGAGTTTAGATGCGGTTCAAGTTTATTATTCTACAAAACTATCTACCATTTGCTCAGTACAACCGAGATGTTCAGGAATACCAGTAATGTTATAACTTGCATTTGTATAGCGGAAGACAGTATTTCAAAAGTTGAAAGAACCAAGCATGCAAGTCGATATTTTTAACTGATATGAAAAGTTACTTTTACTTTTTTTTCTCGCTTTGACGACATTTTGTACTCGTATGTATACTTAGTACATATTTCCGTTAAAGTTATTGTTCAACTAGCTGCGCCTCGCGGTTTCACTCACGTAAGTCTCAATCCCGTAGGAATATCGGAATAAAAAGTATCCTATGTCCTAACTAAGGCCATGGTCTACCTATGTGCCAAATTTCATCAAAATCCGTTCAGCCGTTTTAGCGTGAAAGTGTAACAAACAAACTCACTTTCGCATTTACAATAATAATTAAGATGTCATGAGGTCTGGGTAGGTCAAGAAAGAAAGCGAAGTAAAATGTTAAGTTCGTGTGTGATCTTTATTTCAGAAGAGTACGCAGAGGTAGTATCCGTTTTACCCGGGTATACGACACGGCGAGCTTTAGAGAGATTGATACCTAATGCGTGGCAGAGACGACGCCGCACTTTTTTTTAAACTCAAATCTCGTTATCAACGGCCTTGTGGTTAAAATTGAGACCGGCACCCTAATTCCATAACACACGAGTTTGGAAGGAAATTGCTAACCCATTGTTTCATAGGTTTGAAAAATAACGTAAACAAAACGCAATGAACGTGGGTGAACTGTCAAAATGAAACCCATTGCGTTCGGTTGTCATTGTATGCAAGTTACGCAATAACCCGGCTGTTCCGCAGACCAGGGTATCATTTTGATCTCAATTTGCAAGTGTAGTGTTAAGCTTCTCTAGTTAAATTATTCAGTTTGATGCCGCACAACCTTTTCGCATCCTGAGAATACGTTGGTTTAAAGATACGAGCATTACCTATGTGGGGCGACACGCAGCGCCAGCATAAGATTAGCGTTACGGTTCACTCTAATATCCAAAGCACTGCCACGTTACTGTCTACTTGAGTTTTACTCAGCTCTGAACATCACAGACATACCTCACTGTTGATGGTTATACGCTGTTACGTACACTTTCAAAGAACGACACAAAATATGTACAAAATGAAAAGTACATGCCAAAGATAAAGAATCTCAAGAAATAAAGAATAATACGAGTATGTGATGTAAACGCGAATATGTCTTACAGAATTGTATTTCCTTAATGTTACAAGACGAGACAATATGTAATGTTATGTCCTGAAATGATGTAAGAAAATCAAAGTTGACACATAAAGTGAGTTTTCAGCCGCCAAATATAATTTTGGCGACTGAATAACTCATTTTATGTGAAAAGTTGATGTTGTTGTAACCTTTCCACGGGCTGAGGTAAGGGATAATATTGTGATGAAGATTTTTGTTTTAAAAGATGAAATGTTGAATTATTGATGATTGGCGTTAGGAAGAGAAGAGGAGATTTAGGAAGCACTTTAAACAATCACATTAGATTAATTTAAAACCCTGCTGAGGGACCATTACGCAAAATGTGTTTTAAGAACATGATCAGATATAATATTAACCATCGCCATTATCTTTTGTCTCTCCATTCAATCTCGTGAAAACATAAAGCGATAGCAGCCAGAGACGGTGCCTCTTACACAGATATGATATCGTGTGAGATCGTAAAGCGTCGCATTGTGTCGCACATAACCGTAAAGGTCGCGACTGAGGGGTAGGCAGAAACGCAAGTAACGACGGACTTCTACATAAAATGTCCACGTGAAATTTTTACTATCCGCGATATTTTACTACTAAAATTCGTATTTTATATTTCGGTACTTAAAATAGAAGATGTTATTTCGTCCCACGCTACGGTCGGTAACTTGTGTGGGATAAACGACATGAGTTGATACTTGCTCTGAACTGTTCCAACTTTAAAAGTAATGAAAAATCAAGGAGAATTTAATAAGAATGAGTAATCATGAGTTGACATGATTACTCATTCTTATTAAATTCTCCTTTAGAGTAAGCCAGGTGCTACAAACTTGCACAAATCCTAACATTTCTCCTACAAATACTCAGGCTACGAAACATATTCCTGCTCAGCGTTCGTCTACGTTTAAATAAAGTGTCTATCATCAGCTTGGCATACAAACGACGACGGTTGTCTCGTGTGTGAGGCAGCCGGACAGTTTGCGAAGATGCTGTGATAATAACATGACACAAGATTATGACTGTAGTGTCAGTTTAAAGTATGAGCAATCTCGTATTCTTTCATTTCTATATAAATTGAGACGAGAAAAGCAATAGGTATTAGTAAGAAAACAACCATATCGCGAAGAAGGGTAAAAAACTCATCCGAGGTTAACTACCTAGTTGATTTATGAAACATTGTATGTACAAAAAATGTAGGCAACACACACACACACAACACGCACACGCTTAGTTTAGACTCAGATCTCCCACAAAATACAAAATTTTGTGGGAGATACTACCTGTTATAATATCTGTCAAATTATTATGTATTACTAGTAAGAATTTAATTTGTGGAGATAAATAAACATAATTTTATTTATTTATTTTCCCTTTGTACGGGGTTTCCTACATCTTCAACCTGTTTGATAAAATCCCGCAGTCTTACGAGCCCCTTGGGAAGCAATATCTTGCGATGATAAAGTATTCGTAACTCAGCGTCGCTCCGTCATATGTATGAGCTTAAAATTATAATTCATAGCGTGTGCTGCGCCTGGGTGGAGTTTACGATCGGCCAGCCGAGTATATATACCACTTCAAGATTAAAGATTGATGATTATATATCTGTACAGTTAAACCAAAAAAGGTGCGCTTCGGTAATCTTCGTGTTTTAGAATTAGCACGAACGTCGCGCCACTGAATAACCCCCCACCAAAGCAAAGGTTCTAAGTTGCGTACTGCCGCGCTTTGTAGTAGTGCACCATTACACATTTGTATGAAGTTTTCTCTCTGACGATTACCTACTACGGTCGCAGATCGTATTTTTTTTGGAATTGCAGAGAGTATAGCAATTGGCAGTACAAAATAGGCAACAAGTAATTTCAACGGTTGCAACAGCTTTTTATTAGATCTCATCATCGCGCGTTCGTATTTCCGAAGATAGACGATGGTTGCATACTTTTCTTGACCTAAGTACCTATAGACTGAAAGAAGTTATAGGTTAACGAACGATGATGTCAGAATAGACATAAAACTGAAGGGAACTTCATGTTATGTCATAGTGCTGTAGACTTTATGACGGGGCGCGTCTTCGTAAAGATGGCGGCGCGAGAAGATTCTGTTGTTGACTGGATCCATGACAATGGAGCTGTGCTCGGAGGTAAATAGGTTTACTTTGTCCTATTGACTTAAGATTGTATGTATAAAACCCTCGATAGAATAACTAATGTATATGCAATACTTAAATACGATACCCAGTCCTAAATATGGCACATCATCTTTTAAGAAAACATGTTCTGTGGTGCAGAGCGTTGTCTCTAATACTGATACCTGAGGGACAGTGTCTTTCTATCCATTTCACCCGACCAATACAAACCCCCGCTAACTAATAACTTCATTAACAACTATATTACATCTATTCGCTTCTAAAGGTTAACGCTCTCAAGGGTACATGTTTGTTAATTGACAAAGGTAGTTTAAATTATTGAGTTTATTACATTATTGTAGATAGTGCTGTTACCTCCATTATAATTTATAATTCATAGACGTCATAATGATAATCCCCCAATCATCTGCGAAGGATTTAGTCAAAAGGGCTGTTAAAGCTATTAAATCGTGTTACTACATTGTAATCTATATTAGAAGTAATAAAGATTGATCTTTATTACTTGATTAATTAAATTGTTTACTGATTTGGTGTATAGCTCAAAGCTCAGAGTTCCTGCAAAATAGTTCGTCTGAGGAAGTACTATAAATTAACTATTTCTGCAGCCAAACATCTTTAAAACAAGTCAAGGGCGCCAGGCATGTCAAGGGCGCCAGGCATGTCAAGGGCGCCAGGCATGTCAAGTACCATGTCGTAGGTGGATGAGATCACGAATTAAATGTGCAGAATGAGACTTAAAAGGTATATAGTTACAGTTGAAGATACCGCTTAATAACCGGTGGACGGTCGGAAAGTTCCGTCATTTACTCTTTTTAAAACACCATGTAACGAAAGAGTTACCTTGTGAAATCCAATTTCATAAAATCGCCTATCTTAATCAGCTGCTACAAAAAACTAAAAAGCACTTTTCTTTACAGTGTGGCGACACCAGTTAGTTCCACGGCGGGTAAACTGGCCCCAATTTGTTAAATGTGGGCAATTAGCCCGGCCTGCCCGGGCATGACTTAGCGCCGTATTAGTCGCTTGCTCATGGCTTAGCGGCTTATCTGTTCCCTTCGTGTTGCCTTTATTTGTGTTCCGGATTACAGCAGCATTTCGAGCACATGGACTTTTTGGAGGCTGAGGAATGCTGTCGCCGAGATTTAAGATTATTTGGAGATTGTGAATCTCACAATCTTCAAAGTTTTTACGAGTTCATGAGTTCTCGAGCTCATCTGAGCTCGAGTACTCATGAACTCGTAAAAACTTTCTTCGTATGAGCTGTGATTGTTTTTGAGAAAAAATGGTGTTTGTTTTTCAAGTAAAATATGTAAGTTTTGAACATTGAATAAAAGTTGTGTTTTGGTCCTCCGTCAAAATAAGAACGCACACCCTGTTGCACCGAAGGAGGAGTTTAAAACAACAACATAGCATGTTGTAACAACACTTAGTATTCCTGCCCTAAAAGGAAGAGCAAACAATACAAACTCAATCATTTATTAGTAAATACTTGTAATTGGCACAGGAACATTTATCCTCCTCGATGTTACTGATACTGTTGGATTGTAGCCTCGTATTCATGGCAAACAAAAACTGCACAACTGTTTTAACAACACGTTTTTCTGTTCTGATGTTTCCAGCAACATAATTCCATAAATACGAGGCGTGAATTTCCCTAGCAATAAGTAATCCAGGGTACTCACACTTCGATGGCCTTGTTCCAGTTGATGACGTAGCCGGAGAGCGCGAAGGTCTCGATGTTGACCACGTGCACGTTGCCGCGCTCCGTGCCCACGTGGATCCACTTGGACGCCAGCGGCAGGTGCAGGCACGTGATCCTGCGGGGAGGGGGGTGTTAGCAGGTTCGGCATATCGGGGGATGACTCATACCGTGTGGGGACCACACACCATACATGGTCTAAGGGACATTGACGCGCAAACTGTTACCGTGCGCAGTACATCATTCTAGACTCCCCAGCGTAGAAATTTTTCGTCGGTTATTGACAAAAAATAAAATTTGATTAAATATCGAAGATAAATTTCATGGTAACAGTTGCGCGTCGATGACCCTCGCAGCCTGTATAAGAATTCGTATTTAGAGGGTACCTCTGAACACGGCTCCGTTTAAAAAAGTCAGTTTCTGCTAAATCAGATATCATTAAGCATCATTATTCACCTTCAAAGGTTCTTTATATTAACATTAATATAAAGAACTTTTGAAAGTGAATAATATGTAACACAGAGACCAACGTTAACTAAATGATCTACTACTAAAAAGATCATGTATCTTGGCAAAATGGATCATACAACTCTCAATATTACGTGAAGTACTAAAGTAATTAAGAATCTCAATATTAATATCGCCAGCCAGAACTAATTTCGCCAGCTTGTAATCTAATTCTGTACCCATAACAGTTTATATTTCACATCCAATTTAAATAAACAAACAACAACCTTGACTACACAATACTCGTTCATACTTCATTAATATTAAAACATCTCAAGTGCAGCACTGAATTATTCATACAATAATCTTTCTGTTCAAGACCCGCGTCGATATAATTTCAGTCGTCTTTCAGGTTTCAGCGCACAAAGGCGTTCAGTCACAATGTGTACAGTGGAGTGACCGCGGGTGTTGGGGTGTATTGACTCAATAGAGAAGGTATCGCCTGGTGTCATATCTATTCATGAGCGAATACAATTTTAGTTTGCCTCCATTGAGGCCGTTATTTCGGCCTGTGCGGCCGACATAGTCCATTGTAATCTTACGTTTACAAGTCTGTAAAGACCCTTTCTATGATAAGCTTATTAGTTTCATAAGGGTTCACTTTAGGTCCATGTATTATGTCGTTATATACTAAGGCCAAAGGCTAAAAGAATTTATTATTATACATTGGCTTATTTTAGGTCTGTGATAGAACTACAAGTTTTGTAAAGGTACTGATACTAGCTAGGGTCTAACATCAATTGTACATCATTTTAATACATTGAATCCGAAAGCGAACATGGTTCTGACATTAACCCAAACAATATTACAATATATTTATTATTGTCGGCGTAATGTAAGCCTGCTCTCGTAAAGGTTAACATCTAGCTAGGGCAAAAGTATTTGCGTCGTGTCGAAAATTTTAAACAAAGAAAAGCTAACAGAATTAACATCGATTGCTTTCCGTGAGCCTAATTCTACACATTGTAACACGCCTTTTGTAATAATTAGCGAAATAACACATTGAACGAAAATTGTTAACAACAAATCTACGTAGCCAAGAGATATAATTTTTTATGAAGAACAGTAAAAGTTTATCGAAACGGTCAAGGACCGAGGCACAAAATAAGTACAGAAGGACCATTCGACAAACGACACATAATGAGCCAACAAAAAGAAAAAATCGCGGAAAATGGTGCGAGCAGTGGGTTGAGTTGGTTTCATGTTTCCCACTCTATATGTGTGAATATTTTTTTCGAGTTGGTCTTCTGTACTTATTTTGTGGTGACGTAACCTGCAGCTTGTAAGGGCAGTGCTGATAAAGCTCGTCGCTGTACACTTTTTAATTAACTCTTTACGAGGCAATTACGCGGCAACTTCGGGGGCGTATCGTTTGCCGTTATAGGCTAACCTGGATTTTAGCCAACAATGTCGGTTAGTGTTTTTCAATACCGTGTAACGGATTTTTTAAGCAAAATGCTTCACATTATCAACCTTACCAGAGAAACGGGTGGAGTTCAAACTCACAACTTCTAACTTCGCTATCGTTAGACTAATTTATTACTTAGCCTAAAAAACATTGAAGTATTTTACGAAAGCTTTAAATAACAAATAGTTTATGGAAAATTATTTATGGAAGAAACAGGCATTCTTAGAAAGAAATAAAATCTAATAGGAGAGTCTACAGCAAAGATACACAATAATGTAGTACCTAGAAGCATGCCCATCCACAAATAAATAAGAGTCGTGCAGTATCCTATATACGACGTATGCGGTGTTCTGGTCGGCTACAGCATGCACGTGGTACTCTTGTCTTATTGACCGTCGTGTTTGTGTGATCGATACCGAGACTTGACAGTGTGTTGTAGAAAATGTGTTATATTGATAGTACACTGAACTGAATATAGAAATGACACTGGATGAGGTTGCATACTGTGTTTCAATTTCAGTCTGTTTTTGGGTTTATTTGGTACATGTGTAGCTGAATTGGTTTTTACAGTTCATGCACATTGTATTAGGTAAGTAATTATGTCGTAAGAAGGGAGATGGAGCTGGTGTGTTCTTGAATAAGTTGGTAGGTATGGTATGTGTTGTGATTGTCCACCAGCTTGCTGGCGATGTGTAGACATTGCGTGCGAGTGCATGCGAGTGCGTGCGAGTGCGTGCGACATCAAACTAACACACACTCACCCCTTTATTTCGTTAGTTGATAGTGAGAGTTTGATGCGTGATCTGTAACAGCGCAAAATGTACGCTCAACTATGTGCACATGGAACATAATGTACGCTCAACTATGTGCACATGGAACATAATGCTCATGTATGCAGTCAGTTCATAGTATGTTAGAATAAATGGTTGGAGCAACAAACATATTATGACTCTTTTTTAAAGAGCCTGCTTCTCTTAGGCCTGTTGTCCCCGACGCCAATCAAAAGTAACCAGTTTCAAATCACCTATGTTTAGCCAGATTGTCACAGCACTATTATTTCAATAGCAAGGTACACGGGAAATCTGGAAAGAGGTAAGGGAGGCCTTTGCCCTGCAGCGGGACAACAGAGACTTACAAAAAAAAAAAGGTACACGATGCAACCAATCACAAACTAGTAAATAATGCGTTAGTAAGTCGCGTCGTGTTCGGACCACCATTCAAATACTGGTGCTGTGACATTCTGGCTACTCATTGGTGACTTCAGTTTTTAACATATTACTTTTGGGTAGCGTCGTGGACGATGGGCCTAAAAGTAAACCTGAAAGATTTGACCGTGACTTTGATATAGGTATTAAATCATTTAAGAATACTGAGCTTGAATTCTGAAGACTGTTTTAAAAATGATAGCGTAAAAGTATAAAATGTTGAGTTGGACTAAAATTTGATCATGTATGAAAATATTACAGTAATTTGAATATTTGTTGCAACCAAAATGTGAAGTAGGTAATTGTACCTGCAAGTATTAAAACAATGCACATCACGTGCCTCTGTACTAGGCGATCATAAAATGTTAGAGATTGTTTTAGTTAGCCACAAGACGAGTACTAGTCTATAAAAGTGCTCAATGTGCCGTTAAGAGTGTCACATACCTGCCAGCATATCGTCAGGAATCTTCAGACTAGTAATTAATATGCTAAGATGTAATGTAGGTGCAATACAATTTGAATATAAATTGCGTCGTCAAAGTTGAGTGCTGAGGATAGATTGGAAGGTGCATGGCGGCCATTATAGCTACGTTATCGTAATGAGTTAGTGTTAATGGTATAGTTAAATGTTAAGTTTGATGCGGTAAAATGATAGTACCTATTAAGCATTTTTTTACTGTGTAACATTTTTCCTCTCGCTTTCCTGCAATCTGTGGGGGTGACTTCATGAAAAGCGACGGAAGTGTGTAACAGGAAGCCGGGGAAACGCGCGCTATTTGATTTGACCAATGAGCGCGCGCGGTGCTAGAGTTGGCCCCGCCCCTTTTATGTTACTTATTACCAAGGTCAGATGTCAGAGATTACAAATCATATACGACTACTGTAAGGCGCGCTCGTTTTTTTAAACAGCGTAAGCGCAATCTTATTCAATTAACTCTCTTTCAAGATACATTCGATGACAAATCCTTCAAAATCAACTATTTGGCATTTCTCATTTGGTTGGCATGGCCGTGACGGCACGACTCCGTCACTTGGCGCCAAACGGTTAATTAACAAGGGCAAAGCTGCTCATCAACGAGACAGTTACTGACGAGCACTTCACCATTGCTCATTAAATTACTGACATAATTGATACAGAGGATTTGACATTACTCCAGGGGTGGCGAACTCGTGGTGGAGGATTGAAGTAGGTACTGATTTTATTAATTCGTTATGTCGAAGAATGCGAAACATTTGTAATTAGATGGCTATTTAGACAGTAGGTCATTTTAACCATTTTATGTCAAACTCTTTCATCTGAGAAACATCTCAAAAGTCAACATCAACTCTAAATAAATAATAATAATAACATAATGTTATCGACCACTTCTTAATTAAATGCTTTAAAAAAATTGGTCAAAATCTAGGTGGAAGTTAAAATTAACTTATTTTATTTCCTACTTTAATTACGTTGGCAAGAAAGTAAATAATTTAATACTTTGACAGCGAAAGGTTGGCCACTCCTGATCATTTGAGTTCTATTACATTTTTACGCAAATTCATGACCGTTGACGCTGTAATTTTCAGCAGCAGTAAGATATTTTAATTATTTGATTATGATAACGACAGTGCCATTCTCTTCCTTGTAAGTTGGAGTTACACATTTTAATATTTTTCTTCGTGAAATTTACTAGCAATATTTTACGAACTGAGTTTACAAGAAAAACCGTCGGCATTGTTTTATTCAATTCAAATAAAAGTTAACATTACTAAAATATAAGTTGAATGTTTTACTTGTTTATTGGAGTTCTAGAATTTCTTCAAATTCCTTGACTTTAAACGGAAAAAAAACCTACTTGTCATTCATTACATATTCCAAATAAACACAATGGTATAATTTAAACGAATATGATATAAGGCTTCTATCTACAATGACTACGTTTCATTAGTTATCGTATCGTCTCGTAATCGTTCGTGTTTTTTAGTAATAAGACAAAATTACAATAAACGAAATTAAAGTAAAATTCCGCGTCAATTCAGAAAATAACACGAAAATAATGTGTAACTCCAACTTACAAGGAAGAGAATGGCACTATCGTTATCATAATCAAATAATTAAAATATCTTACTGCTGCTGACAATTACAGCGTCAACGGTCATGAACTTGCGTAAACAATTTAATAGAACTCTTAACTGGCTGATTGCGTGAATGATGTAATTACGTAATTACAGTGTGTGAGACTGAAGCGAAGCATTACATTGATAGAGTGGACAATGACCAGTCATACATGATAAGCCAGGTCGTCTGTACAATTATATAATGCGACATATTAGTTTGCTAGGAAACGCCTTCTAATCATACCTAGTAACAATTAAAGCTATAAAAGCTTATTTTGTTTTAAAGCAACAGCGACCCTTAAAAAATATCGAGTAGGTAGTAAAACTAAGTATAGGAACTTTTCTATTTTATCGGCTATCTACCGTTCAATATATACTGTCTACTAAGCTCTTAAGTTACAATTTGTAAAGTACCAATAGCAGTTAGTCGTAGTCTATGCTTTTGTTTTCTCCAAGTGTTTTCAAGTTTTCCTAAAGTTTAATGTCTAAAGAAGAAGAAGAACGAGTCTCCAGTGTTTGTGTAACTTGAGAGGATATTCTGAAGTAAGAACGTTAACAGAAAGCTAACTAAACTATGGTTTAGCGAGACGAAACTGGGATGTGTGATAAACTAGCAAATGTAGAAATTTTATCGTCAATTGGGTTTAGGCGATATGAAAACAACTCGTATATTAGTTTTGAAATGACCTATACCAACTCTTTATTTAAGTATCAATACTCTTAACATCTCCTAGGTCGTTCCGTTCGTCCTAATTAATTCATAACGAGCTACGCGAGCAAGGAATATGCTCATTATAATCTTTCTTTTTCGTGTGGTTAGTAACTAACCCGGTGTCAGAGTTTTTATGCCGCCCATTGGCCTCTGACTTGGGTTTACATGCCGTCGAGAAATATCTCTCAGGCATGGCCGGTTCCCTCACGTTGTTTTTCTTCACCGTTTTTGAAGCAAGTGATAATAATACAATACGCACATGAATCCGAAAAGTTCAAGGTGCGGTGCGGTTATAATGATGCAACTGGGTTTAGTTAACTAATAATGTATCGATCTTCAGTGTCGTGGTTCGTGGTCAACGCGGTTGTTTTACCATTTTGAAGGTACTAAAAAGAATAGGAGAGGTAGAAAAACGAACCAATTAATAATGCAGTTATACACAACAGAGCGTTTACAAATCCCTTGACACAATTTACAGAATCAACAATAACATTACCAACGACACCACCCTACCAAAACGTATTACGTCACCTGTCTTAACACGACGCACACAGTTGACACAGTGTAGCCACTGAGACAATTAATTGGTATTTGTTAGACGCAGCCTGAGGCTACGCTTTGTCGTGCAGCGGTGTGTCAACGTGTGTCACTAGTTGGAATACACTGTGTATTTAAGTACGGCCAGCATAGCGTAAGTTAACTTAACGCTGTAACTTTTGATAAGTTGTTGGTGACATTACAAGAATCCTTGTCAACAACTAAAGAAAAAATATTAGTGATTGCAATGAATTATGAATTAACTAAGATGTGCAACGGGTAAGACTCCAACAGACTAGTCTACAGTACACCTCAGCCGTAACTGGGGATTTGCCGCTTAAAGTTTTTAAGTTTCGCCAGCAACTTATGGGGAACTCCTTTATGCCGACCGTACTCTGTAACACACACTATAGGTACATATGAAGGTGAATGTGTGAAGGCCACTATGGTACTATAATAGATTGTTTTCCTTTATCAAGGGATGTTGAGGGAGGCAGGTATTTGTGTGAAGCCAGCCTTGTGACAGAGAAGTGAGAAGCGATCATCAATATGTAAGTATAATAGTGACGAGAAGAGGAACTGTTTTGACAATAGGGTGCGGATAAATAAGTTGTTACAGCTCAGTGTTGTTGATGCGGAAACTTTCGGAGTAATTAATGAGGTCGACACAGATGAATGAATTTGAGTGTTTGAGGAGTTTCCTGAGCGTTTTAAAAGTGATAGTACGCAAATGTTTTGTTAGAATCCGAAAGAATATAATAACTTCTTGCTAAATATTGGCATGATAATAATATTCGAGTCTTTATAATTGTTTTCCCTTAGTTATAGGTGGAATGTAAGATTGCGTGGGATGCTGATTATGTTGATAACAAACAGTAGTCAAAATATATTTTATCCTTAATAATAAACAGCTATACAAATATCAATGAATCAAGTTCATTAATATTTTGCTACTAAGAGAGATTTCACCTATTAATTGGAAACTAACCCTTCAAAGGTGATGCCTTCACGCGGGTGAAACAGGAATACGTAATGAACTCAAATTATACCTCAAATAATATCAAATAGCTCATGTGGAGTAAAGACGAGCTATTGACGAGCGTCAAACAACAGCTCTGGTTTCCAAGAGACAAAACATCCCCGTTGCCATGACAACGCTCGAATAATTCGACCCCAACAGCGCCCTCTAGTGATGAATTAAACAAAGCAATAATAACGACACACAGACAATACCGCGTTGATTTATAACGAATAAAGTTTGCTTGTAAGCTGTCGACCAAGTTTCATAAATTCTGTTTTAAATGTAAACGAGCGATTTTAAATTACTGTTCTATTATTCTGTGACTTTGTACCTATTTGAGCAATTTCTTTTCTATTTTATTTTGCCACAAAATCTAGGACGTTTTTCCGAACAAATAGAGACAAAATGAAAGAACGAGCAACGTCGGAAATGTCCGCAAACGAGCGGCGGCAAATAGAAAGGCGAACATGAACACCGGAAATGACGAGCGACCGAATAACGAACACACGACGTCTCACCGAATTGTTACATTACTTCGTAGGAGTCCCTCAAATAAGTATGAAGCAAAAATTCTCGTCACGATCGTCCTTGTCCCCCAATCAGTGGGGTTCAAATGACCCCCAGACCCCCGGGTCGCGATGGGTTGGCGTAAATTTGAGTAATTAGTGCTCTGTATGCAAACAGTTGGGGGGACGTTCTGTTTTTAAACGCGTCGCTTGCAAGAGTCTTTTTATTTGGTGCTGCCGGCCAAATGAACCGTCAGTGACATTGCATTTGGGGGAAAGATTGACGCTTCTGTAGATCGATGATTGAAATATCTTCTTACTTTTGTTAAAAGTGTACGGGCCAGGCCACAACAGTGCGTTGCGGCGTCGCATCGCAAAAACAACATTGCACAGCTATGCGATGCGATGTCGCAACGCAAAAATTTCATCGGATACGACATCGTACGACAAGACGCTAACCGTCAGTTCAGTTTCTAGTGAGACATGGACCGCACTGCGCGTGTTCTACTTCTGCTTGCGTTAAGGCGTATTAAGAAAAAGAAACAGAAAAGAAAGTACTGGGTGCACCCATTACTGACAATTATGAATAAAGATGGAAACCACTTCAAAAGGAAATATGAGGCGCTAAAAGTGGACGAGGTTAAATTTTTCGATTACTTTAGGATGAGTGTAGTAAGTTTTGAAGAACTTCTTAGTTTGATAAAGCCTCATTTACAAAAGAAATACATATTTAGAAAACCCATCGAACCTCTGGAGATGCTGGGATTAACTGTAAGGTAAGAAAAAAATAAACTATTTTTACTATAATCATACTGTTTAATCATTTTCATAATTTAGTGTTATTCAAAACTCGTATTCCGATTGTGTGTCATTCGTCAAATTTGTTAGTTCCTCATCGAAATGAATTTGTTCTGGCTCATTTACATCATCATTCCTTGGCGTTTGTGGAGACGATTGCATAGGTGCCGGTGATGTTTCGCATCCGCTTTGGAAGGCACTGCGTTGAATGGATGTTTGATAGCCACTCTGCATAGGCATTTGAGCTGATTGGTAGCCACTCTGCATAGGCATTTGAGCTGATTGGTAGCCACTCTGCATAGACATTTGAGCTGTTTGATAGCCAGTCTGAACAGTTGTTTGTGAAGTTTGATAGTGGCTGGGATAGTATGATAGTTGGTGTAAATCACTTAATATCTGTAGGACACGACTTTGGAAAATTATTGTTTGATTATCATTCAATTTTTCCAATGATGGCAAAATTCCTTCAAATTCCTGCAGGTCGTTCAAAGTATGGACACCGACTAAACGGCAAAGCGTTGTCGCATCGCAGATTTGTACGTTGCGGCAGCGCATCGGAAATTTCCACGATGCGTTGTGCGGCGTCGTTGATTTTTGCGATGCGACGCCGCAACGCACTGTTGTGGCCTGGCCCTACAAGGTGATCTACGGCAAACCGTAATATTGGTTGAATTAATAAACCACCCCGTGCTATACGTACCTAATTGCAGGAAATTATAGGTTATGCAGTGCATGCAGTTAAGTAATCGTAGTTAAGAATAATTAAAGCTACATTTATAGCCTAAGTAGAATATAATATCCACTGGACAACAACAGAAACAATTTCGGAACAATTAATATCAATCGTCTGAAAGTGGAAACAAACAAAAAAATCGAGCCATAACATCAAACAGTTGGCCGGAGCCATAAAATTATCCCGAACTAAATAATGGAAATGAACCACCTCAAGCGGAATGAAATACGAACCGGCGGCGCCGACGGGCGATAGAGGGGAGCGGGGCTGAAAGAGACGAGGGGGAGGGGTAATAAAAGTTCATATAATTGTGTCACACAGACTGGCTGGCCACCCAACTGGATAGCTTCCGTCCCGGCTGAAACTTGGTTCAACTTTCAAGACGTAAAACTGCCCAAGTTAGTAATTTGTAAATAAGTTTACTGCATCTCAATGTGCGGTACTAAAGTGTAGCTAAAAGCTTTTAGTGCAAAAAAATTATTGACGATAAAATTGTTTTGTATCAGTTGTTATTTTCGAGCCAAATACGCAGTTTGCATCTGCAGATATTGTATAGTAGTTTTCATTCTCCTAAGTATTTACTGTTTATGTGCGTTGAAATAAGTGGTTTCTTTATGTTCAATGTGGTAAATAAAAAAGTTCATATATTTAACCTATTGGATGATGTCTAGTAGCAAGTTTGATTGCACAAGTTGAATCTTCGAAATTATTTTAGCGAGTCAGTCACCGACGTCAACTTGGGCAATAATAGTTATTAGACATCGCGTTTTATACAAGTGCTAATAACTTAACTTTATAATAGTGCAAATAATCTATATTTGCAGAACGCATCTTGGACATCGATGACTTCTTGTAATATTTCATTTAAGTTGCTTGACATAATTCTTACAAATCGCGGTAAATCCTGCTTCGTGACTGCTTTTTGCATTTCACAATCACAAACAGATTGTAATATTACTACCTTGCCTTCTCCGTCTCCTCCAACCTTCCGATATGGACTAGGCTTCAAAGACAAAGACTACAAGTCATCGATTCCCAAAGAAGGACAAGCGAAAACCACATCCCCGTAACAATTCCACCAGCCATACCTTTCTCTCTGGAACTTGAGCGAGTGCAGCCTCTGCGGCGACTTCTGGCGGAAGGTCCAGAGGTGCAGCTGGTCGTCGGCGGTGGCCGTGACCAGCGCGCCCTCGTTGACGAGGAAGCTGGCGTGCAGCACCGCCTCGCCGCACTCGTGGCGCACGTGCGCGTCCACGCCAGGGCCTCCTAGACTGATTCAGTGGTTCAGGAGATCATTGTTTTTGTGGACAGGGCTTTTTGTATACTTACATTGCAAACAAATATATCTTTATGACTTAGTTCTAAGTGTTTCAGTAAATTAGGTTTATCATGTAAAAGAAAATTGACACAATTTTTAAGATTTCTAATGTTAAATGTTGTTAAAAATTCTGTTGACCTACAAGTAGCATGTGTTGCCTGTCCCTGCCGCCTGCGCTACAGGATTATCCGAGTCCATTCAGTTCTTCTATTCTATTCTATTCTAAAGTTCATATTATATTTTACCAATTTTGATTCTGAATAAAGATTTATTATTCTTTTTTTTTCCATTTATTATCTTGCATATAATATACATCTAACACTAATATATATAAATTATGTACAAGTATACAGAGGCAAAAAAAGAAATTAATAAAAAGGATAAAAATAATATTTTATTGCTGTTGGATTTGGTTATAAAATTAAGAACGCTGGCTGGCTCATCAGTTATCGCTGTTATTTTCTTTTGTATTTTAACATTTTAATTATCTATTCAAATCTTAAGTAAAGCAGGTTATGTTTATTTTAATATCAGGAGATCCATAGGAGGTATACAGCAGGGAAGCAAATCGTCTAAACATCATATTTATTTGTTATATAAGTTTATAGAATTTTTTGAAAGACACTTTTTGCCAAAAAATATTGTTATGAATAGTTGACTGCACATCGGATAAACGTATTACCTATGCAGAATTCCGTAAATGAGACAGTCAAAGTGAACTGAATAAGAATTTTATCTTGTACATTACCGCTAAGCTTGACCAAATACACATCCCATTAGCATAGACAGTTCAACAAAGCTATTCAGTAAATGCAGTCTAAAATCCGTCCACATTTGCGCACTATTTTTGTGTCCCGTCCCCCGCTCGTTTTCAGGCGGACGACTGAAGTACTGCAACAGTGCATTAGTGGCGCGCTTCACAAGCGTAGTCGCCATTACGCTAATGCAGCCCACATACTACCTGTGCGTACTACCTGGGAGTGTGTCAAGTACAAATACGTCGTGTCGACGTAGTACACCGTATCTGCGTAGTACGTCGCGTCGTGTCCACGTGGTGGCAGTGGAGAATGGTGTATGCAATGGATGTTTGCTCATGTGTCCTAATTGGTAATGAAAGGTTTGTAGTTTATGCCGTTGGCGTTGTCAGGTCACTGCACTGAGTACGATTTGCGCTAATGTGAGTTTATTTGTAAGCGTAAGTATAGCAGTTGTAAGATCCTTTTTGCTTACAATAAGAGTATGTTGACTGTTAAACCTATAATAAGGGATTTCTTTGTGTTATATAAGGTTCACTTAATTGTATGTAAAGACCACGGCCCAAAGAAAGCACCATCAAAGAAGGCACTAATTCGTACGTTGCCACCGTGAGAAACGTAATTACGTATCAGAATGTTTTCTTTAACAGTAACTACAGTTTGTAACCCGACTAGTACTTTGACTACAATTCTCCACACGAGTAGAAACAGAGTAAAAACATTTCTATTTGTTAGTAACGTTTAATTAGCGAGCGTGGCGCTACCACCGGGTACAACTGAGCTGTGACTACGCCTTCGGGACGTGGAATAGCTACAGGTCACTGTTAGATAGAGCCTTGGCTAGTTATGTGATTCCCTATTTAACAATGAAAGTTAAATTATATTTTGGGTCCATAAAACAATGATTGTCAGATAATTTTGTACCATGCCTACGACTACTTACGAGGTTTGTCATAAACTGAGCTTCAGAAGTTGTCTTGACAAATGAAAAATATTATGACAAAAACCTTTCATGTTCCATAAAGTTTAATAAATATATAGGCAGATAATTACAGATGGTTGATATTTAAGGTAAATCTTCAATTTAGCTGAAAGGAACAATACCCAAATTACAACGTAAATTTAAATGTATTCAAAATCCTTAATCCGTCTCAAGGGACCAATTTAAATCTGCTCTCAATTCAAAAAATAGAATTCTAATGACATTTGTTTTATTGTCATCCCGGGCCCCTAAGGAGACTTACACTTTGTTAATAAAGTTGAGAGGGTGCCTAAAGCGACGCATTGTAACCTTTGTGTGAGGTTCGTTAAGCTTGATTTCGATACAATAGGGGGTGGAGGTGTTGCCAACACGAATAAATTACTGTCGTTAAGGTGATGGAAATTTAATACGAGTTTTTTGGCAAAGAGAGATTAGAGGGTCATGTTTTTGACGTTATTCATGATAACGTATGGAATAGTTTTTAGTTGTAATAAGTCGTGTGATTACAGTTTGAATAAAGGCCAATTCTAGGAGCTGCTGTCTCTGATGAAATTGCTTAGTTATCTTACACGACAATTGCATCACAATATAAACGGATCGTTACCGCTTGGTACTTAAACTTGCTCCATATCACAAATTCATTTGCAGTCATTGGTACAGTCGTGTACAGCGACGCAACGGGCACGGCGCCAATTTAATTAGTAGAGGGAACATAAGATACGCCTGTTTGTTTGTTTGTAGGTATGTGTGTTTGTATGTTACTCTGTGTGAAAGACGTGGGCTTCATTGTGATTGCTGCTACTGCTTTGAAATTGGTCTAATTAGGTGGTAGTTAACTACCCAGCTTTTATCAGATTTTGGGCAAATGTTGAATACCAAGTCATCATGTGTATATAATTGTGTACTGAGATTTTGAAGCTTTGGGTTTTATAACTTACACGTTTGTAGGAGTTGTAGAATTAGCCCATCTTGAGCGAAGTATGTCGTAAAATACAAATTTTGAGGTAAAACTGACTTATACCAAGCAATGAAGCAAACGTTTGATTAAGTAACGCCAGTTTATGTTTACGCTGTCACTGTCATTAACTAAAGTCCTTCTTTCAAGTTGACAGTCCACTAGATGTGTTAAGTGCTCTCTTTTAGAGGGCTTGTAATTTATCTTATAGTATTTAAATAATTTACCTTACCTTTTGTTAATTAATTAAAATTATTATTATTACAATAAAAGCCTAGTGTTAAACTCAAATTCAAACTCAAAGCATTTATTTTAATTAAACCATTTACAGGCACTTTTGAATTGTCAAGAATTCGGTCAGTCAGAAATATGAAGCTAGTTGCCCATTCCAAAGCGTAGTAGGTACCTATGGAAAAGAACGGGCAAGAAACTCCACGGACACTCTTTTAAATAAAAAAAAATATACAAAATATTGGTTAAGTAGGTACATCTTATATAATTCATGTTGAAATTATACATGTGAGAACAATGTACAAAGACATGCACGTTAAAAACGTCTGTTATAAAAAGATAAAAACAAAGAACCATTCAAAAATTTAAAATAAGCCATGGCAGCCAAGAGACGACCAGTCCCAACTGACGATGCCCGTTCACGAACATGACGCATGGATCAGCACCATTCAGCTCAACCATTTTGAAGGGAGCTAAATGATCCAACACACGCTTTATTTCCAAACCAACTGTTGATTTAGTTGTGATGCGACTGTACTCCCTACGCTCGTAGGTACTAGCTACCTACCGTTTAACATTAATGAGCTTATGTTTCCAAATGTTTAATTAACTAAAACATGGGTTCACTATTTCACTTACAATTAAAATTTTATAGCATATAAATGTAAAATATAATTTACATTAACATTATGTTATAGCTTTAGTACCTAGTCGTGAAGAATTAAAGAGAATTATCACGGAGTTAGTATCTTTTGTTTAGTTAGCATCATTTTGATGAAATTGGAATTTGCTTTCAAGCTACAACAGTTTATATAATCTACTCATACGTATTTTGGTGAAATATCTACTTAGTAAAAAAATGACTAACTAGGTCCATACAGCGTATCGGATACTTTAAAATTTGTATCTAAGTAAGTAAGTACCTATAAATTGTGTATTCTCTTAACTTAAAACAAGAAAGATTTTCTCTAGCTATTTTATTTCATACATAGTACTAGATATATTATTTAACAGAACAAAAGCTTACCGTAGTGTATAGTAACGTCACGGCAAACTGGCAGACGCGTATCGACACTAATCGACAGGTGCGTATTAACGGACAGGTTCTTAATTAACATAGCTATTGTTTGACGTCTTTGAAATTATATACTTTGAAGGGTGCCTACTCGTTTGTATTGAAGTTAGTAACCAAAGGTATAGCTGTACGAGGATCTTTTGGCGCGTGGGCAAAATCGGAACTAACGCCGCCATCTTGTTTTTTCAATACTTTTAACAAAACAATTGCAATGCTCACCAACAGCCTGTCAACGTCATTCGAGCGCCAAAACATCCTTGTTATAGTGTAGTGGAACAGTGGTTGTGAGCGTCGTACTGTATTGTGACGTCACAGTCTATGAACTTTGCAGACGGCCATTAACAGTAAAGGCCTATTCAGACCTAAGCGGTATTCGCTACCGTCTGCGGCAGAGAAAACCCAGTGGGTATGCGGTAATATTACTGTTCAGACCTAAGCGGTATTCGTTACCGTCTGCGGCAGAGAAAACCCAGTGGGTATGCGGTAATATTACTGTTAACACCAAAACGGATTTCGCTATCCTTGTGGGTAGAATAACGCGCGGTAGTCGAGTTTCGCTCAGAGAGGTAAGAAATTTTCGCCAGTTAGTCATTTCTGAGTCGCCAAAGAATATACACGTAAGTCACATAATTTCTGCAGAGCATCTGATTTTAGTGATGGATAGTGATGAAGAGGAAGTTTAACTTTTATTAGCCTTAATTGACTCACCAGTTAAGAAAAGAATTTGGATCCATGACATCAACAGACAACACCGAATTCATGGGGAATTCCACACTTTATATCCAAGATTAAGATTGGATGAAGATCGGTTTTTTAATGCATTCAGAATGACGACTGAGAACTTCGATGAAATATTAAATATGATAAAGGAAAATATCAGCAAATCATTCACTAAATATCGAGAACCCATATGCCCTGAAGAACGCTTAGCAATAACGTTGAGGTAAATACCTGAGCGAAACCTGCGCGGTATGTACCTCTACCCACAGCGGCAGCGAATATCGCTCAGGTTTGAATAGGCCTTTAGTTAAACATGGACATCGTAAGCAACTTGTTTAATTAAACGTGTTAGAATTATTTGTCTTGGCGATTTAAGATATAGTAAAGGTCTTGTTGTAAAGAAAAACTACTAAAGGATTGTCTTAAAATGTGTTTGTAAATCACAACACTTTTTTCGCAAATAAATGGAAAGGTAGGTATGATTTCCATCTGCTTAGCGTCGCTGCTAATGAGTTTAAAACTTAGTGAACAGAATGAAATACAAACAAACTTGGTGCCATTTCATAACTTATTAGTTCCAATGGCTGCAGACTTCATTAACGTTCTGTTTCGTCAATTATTGTGTTTCATTTTAAGATTGATTTCAATATTTGTTTATATTTATAAAACGAACTAAAATCAAAAGTTGGGGAATGATTTCACTGTGACCAAAATATAACTAGGCTTCGCATGATCATAAATTATAAACATAGGTTTTATAAGGCAAGGCAACATTTATTGACGGTAAACTTTAGATTTGGCACTCAGGTCTCAAAGCTTGTGCATACGGCAACCGTGGAGTTTCTTGCAGGCTCTTCTCCATAGGAAACAACCAATTGGAACCGTGCACCTAGCTTCTGACGTTTCATAAGTGCCCTTGTAGGTTTATATGAAATAAAAATATTTTGAATTGAATTAATAATATGGAACTGAAATGTTACCCTAACAGCAGATATAACGTACCTATTGCTACTGCTACTCCTCATCAGCTTTTTACCGCTCCTATTGAAACATATTCTTGAGAGCTATTCAGAAAAGAATTAGTCGTGTATTTTTTTATTTTGCGTTTGTCCGCCATTGTTATCTTCGTTTCCCACCATTAAGGCCTTAAAAAGGGCCAGGTCCCATTTTATGTGTATTTTAATTAGCCTAAATGGATCCTCTGTAATTATAATTTCGGTGGAATAATGTTAAAGAAAATTATGATCAATATCTGTTGTATAGGTACTAGAGAGTTAATGTGTTTTATTGTTGTTGCCGTGGCCGCTTTGTTTATATTACCTGCAGATGTTTTACGGTTATAGTGTAAACAATCTGCCCTTTCATAGCTTGTAAGTCAACTTTGAGATAAATGGTGCCCCATAGGTTCGCGACGTTATTCCTACGCTCATATAGAGTTTGCACCCCTTTTGAATTATTTTATTTTGTTGTATTTTAAAATCCATATTCTCATATCATGTTTAATAATCAAAACGAGGCGCTTTAATGAAAGTAGGTGGAATTGATATGTTGCACTTTAAATTGTCCCTCTCAATTTGCTCATAAATAAATTATATGTTAAATAAGACAAGAGCTGAGAATTTTGCAACATTTAGAACCGCAAATGGGTCGACCATAACTTTAATCGCAGCTAAAATTTTCAATCGCTGAAACATTTTCATCCTTAGCACGTACAGTCGTACAAAACCGACCGCTCATACAATCGCTCGGAACGACCTGTCACCTTACCATTGTGAAATATTACGGTTCTCTATTAAACTACCTAATTCAGGATGCTAGGACCAATTTCCTCGCACCTGAGGAGTGAGGTCAGTGACGACGTTCTAACGTGTGAGACGTGTCCAAGACCCAACAAATTGACATAATAGAAAAAGGTCACAGTAATTTAATAAAAGGAAAATAGAATCTGAGCCTTATGTAAATGTATGAGGCGATTGTGAACGTTATCGGCAAGGATGAGATTTTTTGCTGGACGGGATTAAATATGATTTTATGGATGTTTCTTTCTAAAGAAACGCATTTTCTTATAAAGCCATCAGAAATAGGTTTGTACGATTGATCTTTAGCGTCTGAAATATTTTTTAAGGAGCAGATTGTTATAAGTATCAGGAGTGGAAGCTTTTATTTTGGATAAAAGGACCAAAGTAGGTTTTCGTTGAATTTTCTGGGCGTTTCTTTAATAAGAAGTGATAAGAAGTATGTAAGGATCGTAGTAGGTGGCGTTCCGTAGTTTCTGCCTACCCCCATCGAAAGAAGGCGTGAGTTTATGTATGTAGTGATATATAAATGAGTGTATATAAATGAAATAAATTTTGAATAAATATTAATATCGTCACGGCTGTTAACACATCATTTTGTCGTTGGGCCTGAGTCAATTTATTTAGGCATCGGTCGAACTATAAACAAAAAGATCAGTTTGGGGAAATATTTATAAGACTGACCCAAATCCGGATTTAAGGGAAAGGCAATATGTGACGACTACTACGCTAAAATGGGTTTTAGACGGATAAACATTATTTCAACCGTCTCGCGAAGTTGTCCAACTGACTTCAGAGAAATAGGGCTAGCCTTCTTATGCGCACTTATTTTATATATAATGTTAACTATCCTAAAATGGTTAAGGAAGTTTGGGCAAAATTGGACAATTCAATCAAGATAGAATAAAGAAGCTCTTGATTATTTTATATGGCACCACTCAATATAATGCCCTCTTTTCCCATCGGCTCGCGGCCCAGGATTGAATTTCGGTACTTACGAAACCAATTTATACAAATAAAGAGGAAAATAATTTTGTAATGAGGAATCTTAAGTTTTTCGTCTCTGAAGACCAACTTAAAGTTATGAGCTTTATATTCGGGAAGTTGAGCTAAGCGCGACACACCCTTGACCATTTCCCAAGTTTTATTACAATTCATGGGTTACGCGCGAAACTTTGTGATTTATCGTCCAAAAGAAAATTATACTTTCATTGACTTTGTTCTTTAAACACGACTTGTTAGATGAGACGTTCTTTTTGCTTTAATTAAAAAGTTATTTATCGGGCAGTTCGCTCTGGTTAGCACTGGCTAGGACTGGTTTAAACCGGTTCCCTTTCAATAATATACTCGAGTACCGCCAACACTACGTGACCAGTTTTGTTTTAGTTCAAAAGTTAGTTAATTAACGCCGCAGTACCTGTACGCAACTTTTTTAAATTAGTGTACCTACCTACTTTCCACTAACCACTTTTCCTGGAAACTGTAAATTGGAGTGATATTTGGCTGTAATTACACAAAGTTCCATTTGTAAGTTGGAAAGTAGGTACTCGAGGCGCTGTTTATAAACGTTTTATTTTTGAATATTTCATGACGCTTACGATAATGGTTTATATAAAAGTTTGGTAGCTTTGAATAATTTAAAAGTTTCCTTATTGGTTGGCGACATTGACATAATAATGGGCCGCGAAGGGTTAAAACACAGATTAAACGAGTTCTAGATACTATCGAATTAGGTAAGTACGCAGTTTTAGCTTGTAAAAACCGTATCTACTTTTCTAATAAAGCTCGCAAATCAAGTCATTTAATAATTTCATAATTAAAAAAGGTTTAGGATTATAAACCTGAGCTGGGCCTATTAACAAGAGGTGATATAAAATATTATATTCCAAAATACCCTCACGTAGAAGTAACTAGATTACATGCTTTTAAAACCGTTCAACCACTCGGCACTGGGGACGGGTAGACGGGTAACGGGTATTAAACAAGGACCGCTACTAAAAATATTGTTTTCTCTTCCATTTTCCTCACATTTATTTTACGATACCTACATAAAAGGCGCCCTGCTGTGAAATTTCATTAAAATCGGCAACAAACCAACGGTCCTGTGACTTTGTGACGAATTAACAGAGAAAAATAAACGTTTCAATGGCCTAAATAATAAATGAAAAAAAAGGTTATTATGTTTATTTTATTAAATGGACTAAAAAGGTTATTATTCTTATTTATATCATCTCTTTTATATTTAAATTAAGCAAAGGTTACCTTTCGAGTCTCTCAAATTAAGGAAAATGTGATTGGCGAAAAATATGGCGTTGTGCGGACTCTGAGCCAAATTAATTAGCAACAAGCAATAGTAAAGATGGCGGCGCGGTGTGTGCGGGGAAGCGTAATTTACGATTAAAAATTAACGGCCTCGTTATCTATTTAATTTTAATTTTCGTAAATATTGAATGTAGAGATTAGGAGAATGATCACAGAAATGTTTTAGTAATTCTGAACTAATTAGCAGATTTTAGGCTCAAGGGGATTGTTTTACCTTATTTCAAATTAAATATACATTTCAGAAGAAAAAATCACAGAACCTTCATTAATTTTTAGTGATAGTCATCAGGTTCTTATAATCTCTCATAAATTTCCCAGAATTTTATGCCTGGAGGAACAAAATATTAAATTATTGAGTTATTAAACAGCTGTCTGTATAATTTCGCTCATAATTCTAAGAATAAATGTAAATGTGAAGTAATAGACTAAGCCTTGTCTGATCACTCTGCAAAAATATTTGAGACTAAAGTAAACAAAACCTATAGACTAAACTCATGGCATGTATAAAAACGGGACCCATCATTGGAAAACTTAACGCGCCACCGTTGGGGTCCCAAATAACGGTAGGAGGAGTTCACATCGGCATCGAGTCGACGATGAAGTACATTGGACTCGTCCTCGACAGCCGGTGGAACTTCGTGGCGCATTTCCGACGTTTGGCTCTCAGATTGGAGCGGGCCGAGGCTGCTTTGAAGCGGCTCCTGCCCAATCTAGGGGGTCCAAACGCCTCCTGCCGGAGGCTATATGCGGGAGTCGTGCGGTCCATGGCCCTTTACGGGGCACCGGTTTGGGCGCGTTCATTGAGGCGGCGGCCAGCCCGCCGGTTGAACGCGTCCCAGAGGGTCATGGCCACCCGGCTGGTCCGGGGATACCGCTCGGTCTCCGGTGAGGCGGCGAACCTCCTTGCCGGATTACCGCCATGGGATCTGGAGGCAAAAGTTCTCGCGCACATCTGGGAGTGGCGCGAGGAGTCGAAACGCCGGGGCGTAACTCCGTTTCCGCGAGAAATCGCGGCACAGCGGACAGAGCTCCGGCGGGATCTCATGGCGTCATGGAGAGTGCGATTGTCGCAACCCAGTGCTGGGCACGCCACTATTGCGGCGATAAGGCCCCTCTTTGAGGAGTGGCTAGAGAGGTCCTCACCTTCCACCTAACGCAGGTCCTCACCGGACATGGTTGTTTCGGGAGGTTCCTGTTTCGTATCAGGCGGGAGGAAACACCCGGGTGTCATCACTGCGTGGATCTCCCGGAGGACACGGTGGAGCATACGGTGGAGGTCTGTCCGGCTTGGGCAGAGCATCGCCGTGTCCTCGTGGAGGCGATCGGCGGCGGGGATCTCTCGCGTCCGGCCCTAGTCCAGGCCATGGTACGGAGCGAGAGGGCATGGGAGGCCGTCACCTCCTTCTGCGAAGCAGTAATGCTCGCGAAGGAGGAGGCAGAACGCGTGAGGGAGAGGCAAATTTCGCGCCCTCACGCCCCTAGCCGCCGCAGGAGACGCCCTGGGCGTCGGGAATCGCAGGCCGATTCCCGGCCACCGTAGGCGCGGGCTTGCGGACGGTGAGCTATGGGTAGCTCGCCGTCCGATAAGGACCAGGCCCGGGTCGACGGCGCGTTGTGTTCCACGCGCGCCTCAAAGAGGTGTCAGCAAGTGAAGGGGTCCGATAGGACCGATGCCTGCCGGGGTTGCGGGAAAGTCCGAAAGGGATACCGTGGCCCCTGGCAACGTACAGGCAACGGAAGGAACACGGGTGGGTTTTAGTCAGTAAGAGTCTGACACGCCCTCCCGCTCCACCCAGAGCGGGAGAAGTTATTTGATAATTTCCCACACAAAAAAAAAAAAAAAAGGGTGATATAATCATTGAAAAATAAAAATACCGTAGGATATGATGAAGTAGCAACGAAAGTTATAAAGTTTGTATCAAATAACATAATCTTACATATTAGCCACATTATTAACTTAGCCATCAGTACTGGTGTATTTCCTGACGGTTTAAAAACAGTCGTAGTCAAACTGCTTCACAAAAAGAATTGCAGGGAGGATATAGCTAACTATTATAGACCGATTGCTTTAATTCCTGTGTTTTCCAAAGTTGTAGAAAATATTATTTATATGAATTAATAAACAACTTTCTGACAAAATACAACATACTATGTAATGAACAACCAGGCTTTAGAAAAATAAAAAAAACATGAATACATAAATAAATAAAATTCATTTAATTCAGATAAATAAAGCCATACAATTCGATTAAAATGAAAATTACAACTAAAATATTAAAATTCAATTTAAATTACTCTCTTGACAAAGGTTCTCCACAACGATGAAGAGACCCTGTCTGCTATAATCTTCAGAATCCCGTTGCAGCTGCCACGCATTCTGCGGATCAGGGATACCGTTTTCTTACGGATAGCGGCATGAAAGCCATCAGTGCGATACTGCACAAACATCCCCGATGCACTATAGAAGCGAGGCAGCCCCAACATCATCCTAAAGGTGTTATTATACTGGACGCGCAGGACAATCAGCGACCTTTTGGTATGGCTGACCCACAGATTCCCCGTATAAAAGCTTTGACAATACGCCTTAAACAACGTTACCTTCACTTGTTTAGAGCGGCGGTAGAATCTGCGGGCCAACATGTTACCTCTGACCGCTAAAGCCCTGCGCTCCCTCTCAATATCCTGATAGTTTTCAAGACCTTCGGTAATTAAATGCCCCAGGTATTTAAATTTTGTGACACGATTTGTGATGTAATACATCAATACATGATTTTTTATGCGAAATAACGATAAAAGTGGATAATAAATCACCTATCTGTGCCATTTTTACAGTCATGACTAGAGCTTTTGACTGTGTCAATCATGATGTTTTATTGAACAAGTTTAATAGCTACGGTCTAAGGAGAAACGTGCTGAATCTCTTAAAATCATACCTCAGCAACCGCACACAATATACGGAGATATCCAGAATTTGTCTTATATCAAAATGTGAACAAAAAATACAAATCTGATAGAAAAAAAATGTGAAATTCGGTGTACCGCAAGGTAGTGTATTGGGTCCCCCGCTGTTTTTGCTGTATATAAATGATATCTGCCTCATCAGATACCTAATACAATGGTTCTATTTGCCAATGACAGCACAGTACAGACTGTATGGATATATGATCAATCGAAAAAAGGTCGCGAAATTTTTAGAAATTCATATAGACGATCAATTAACTTAGAAACCGCAAGCAGAAGAGGGGTGCAAAAAGTTAAGCGCTTACATTCTTTTTAACCTGGCAAAAAAGTTGACATAAAGACTGCTTTAGTAGCATACCATGGTTTGGTCGCATCGGTCTTGAGATTTGGAATCATTTTTTGGGGTAACTGCAGTCTAAGAGATAACATATTTAAAGCCCAAAAACGTTGTGTTAGAGCTATGTGTAGTCTTAAACCTAGATATATAGTTGTGAATCTCTGTTCAAGTCTTTGAAAATTCCGACATTTCCGTCGTTATATATTTCGGAAATAAAATTTTTTGTGAAAATAAATAAAAATTTATTTGCTCGGACACCAAGAAAGGTCCCGTTAGAAGTCAATATAAAAACCTCTTAATTATCGGTGGTTATAAAACAGTACTACTTAGAAAAAAAGTGTTTTCTGCATGGGTCCAATAATATTTAATAAACTACCGGACAGCATAAAAAGTGACACCGACATCCGGCGCGTAACGTCTCGGTCTACTCCGCCATCCCCTTGGACAAGTGACCCGAGGTACCGAAAGTCAGGGCAGATCGGTAAGGGCGTGGAAGGACTGCCAAAATCAAAAATAAGTTCTGTTTTGGTCCAACTTAATCTCAGGCCAACGGTCTTCAGTCTTTCCCACCACACCTCCAATCTGCTCTGGACCTCTAGGCCACTCCATCCATTATCACCAGGAAGAGGTAAGGGCTGAGTGCCGACCCTTGGTGCAAGCCGACAGCCACATTGAAGCTGCTAGTAGTGCCCACTGTAGACCGGACTTGAGTACTGCATCGATTGTACATCGCTCGAATCACAATATACACACAATACAGAAATATTAATATTCGATAAGTGATTTTTCGAATGACCCTATGTATGACATCTCAACAGTGTAATATTAATGACATTATATCATCATTTTTTTATTGATACACTATTGTTTATGATCTGGACTTGTTAAAATAATGTATTAATTTATTAACTATTTAATAATTTTGCTCAAATGAGCTATTGATGGTGACATTATTTGTTAAATTTTGCATGCCTAAACTCAGGCAGAATGTACCCGGCGCACTATATTTTTTATAACAACTTTTTATAACAGAGTAGGTGTACAATAACACCTACTCTATACGAATAAATGATTAGATTAGATTTGATTTTAAACTATTCCGGCGCCCGACGTCATAATGAGACAATCGATGAATCGACACCCGGTCGTATTGGTACCGGGCTGTTCTCGGAAATGTTAATGAAGATAGTTGACGGCTCAGCATAATTATAGACGTGTTTACTGAAACTTAGTATCTACGTTTGATGAGGGTGAACGTTTGTGTATCTTGTGTATATGGGATACTAGATATCACATGTATATTAGTAACTAACCACAGAACAATATTGTATAACGTGTAGAAATACCCTTAATAAAAAATATAAATAAATAATGAAGCCGAGAGTCACTCCTTCAGATATTTTGTACTGGAGCATACCTGGGAACCTTCTGGTAACGGAGACATTGAAGGTCAAAGTACCAACTTCTTTTGACGATTTTACGAAAAACAGTTTTATATAACATATCATAACATCAGCCTTGTTTCCCCGAAGGGTTGGGCAGAGGTATACCGGTGGTAGGTACACCCACATTTCACCAGTTATGTTTAAGTTTTAACAGTTTTAAATGTATCTATCTCTTAAGGTGAATCCGCAGTTGTTGTAGCCCACGAAATTCCATAAGAACTTTTATGGAACAAATCTATCTCAGAGATTATTAATGATTCCAATGATTATTATTCTGTAAATACATATTTGTGACGGTCGCGAATCATATCTTGATCAAGATACAACCTAACACTGACCTGCAAATTGCAAAAAATGTATTCGTAATTTCGCGGGCTACAACTGTGGATCCACCTTAACTTTAAATACTCCCACGATCCCTGTACCGTTGCATACACCCATAAGCACAGAGTTTGTTGTGCGTTACATGGCGCACTACCGTAAACAGCGAATTTTCAAACCAAAAATAAAAGCTCTCAGTTTTCCAGTAATTATTTTTGTACAAAATAACATAGTTTGATGTACAGGATGTGTAGACGACGACTTCGTGAAAAAATACAGGATGTAGAGAGGATCTCTCTACCCTGTATTTTTCTGGTGTGTTTGTCTCCTATGTGTTTTGAATGTATGTGTACATAAATAGTATGTAAATAAACAGAACACTGTATTATAGTCACAAAACTAATCGCCAACTCAATCGGCTATGTACTCAGTCTAGATAGCTTTCTAAGCATTGAACAAACTAAACAAGCAGTATACCAATCTGAATCAATAATCAATTTGTAATATAGGTATGTACACAGCGGAGCACAATATAAATAAGGTTTAGTGGGTAACTTGTTGATGTCACACTTGTAGATTGTTCTACAATTCGTTCTTTTGTCGAATTTTGTTAGTGACGAATTGGCGACGAGGGTGACGAATCTCACGCCTCTCTGTAGGGAGGGGAGGCTGTTGGCGTAATGCCAAACTCGTTATGCAATATAATTTTATCGAGGAATGGGTCTCATCTGCAAGATTGTTTACTGCTTCTTTACCGCTAAATGCTTTAATTTACTAATATGCATGCTCTTTATAGCTACATGGTTATCCTTAAACTGTTTTCATTATTATGTCGCCGTTTGGAAAACTGTCAGCTGAGTTAATCGATACGCGTTTCAAATGGACGGAATTTGCGGTATTAGGCATTTAGGATCTGTGGTATTGTGGCAATCTTATGTTTTCTTATGACCATGAAAGTGCAATAATTTCTCCAGCCCCTCTTCCTACTTTACAAACACAAAGATATCATAAACTACGCTACACTGGTACTTTCTGCGTTTCGCGCCAAATCCTCCGTCACCATATTTATTGTTCAGTTCAGTAGCTCCTTCTGTGGGAGGTTGGCTGTGGTCCAACGCTGGGTTCGGAAGGAAGCGAGTGGAACTGGGACATGCTGCAACAGCTGGACCAGCCAGGTGCTTCTTGTAGCGTTGGCAACCGAATGTATTTCTTTTGAAGTTTTTTGGCAACACTGGAAGTGTGGCTAGTGACAGTTTTATTGTGCACCATATTTTGCTAGGTTTTAGAGGTGGTAGACATTAGATATCAATTAGGGGTTTTGATAATATCCACCTGTTCATTCTAGTGAACAAAGGAACATCAATGGGAAATGAGAGGTAAGTACGAGTATATGCGCCGCGTTGGACGTAGAGTTCCTTGGTTGGTAAATTACAACTAGATGGCTGTAAACTACACTTTAGAAGTTGTCATACAATGCTCTAACCCTTCACGTCCTGAAGGTCGGCTGTTGGCCCCTCTTCCCGAACCATCGTATTAACACTATCCGGCCTACATCCCAGCTTATCCGCTCTAGAACCATGTGCGAGATATAAGCCGACCGATCGGCGCCGGGAACTCGCCGGACATCCCGCGTCCGTGTCGTGTCCGGTAGCCGCCGGGGAAGGGGCGAAAGTAATATTTTTTGCTGAAAGTGTTTTATAAGGCAGGCAAAGGTGTTTTATTGAGGTCCGGGGATAAAATGAAGGATGAATTTTGAGTAGCGCTCGCATACTTAAATAGGAAATAAATGACGTAATACATTTCGTAATCATATTTGGGATAAAAAGCATCTTGGGTGATTCATAAAAGGATGGGCAGTATTATCGTCGTTTGGAGGTAGTCGCCACTTTATTTTGTGAAAACGTGCTCGAAAAATATTTTCTCGAATTCAATTTTCAGATGTGTGAGCATTGGCGTATTAAAGTCTTCATTTTATAACTTGGAAATTTTCATCTCAACGTTCTCATGTGTACGACCCTCGGGGGGTGAAACGGGGGAGATTCGCTGAGAGCGGGGGGAAATAGCAGGAATATCATAACTTGAACTGTTTCATAACTACGGGAACTATTTCACTATCTTAACGTTACAATGTTGGCTTAAACTCTTCAATTAATAATTAGTACTAGCAGCAAGCCAATATAGTTTTCTGATAAGTGCCTGTAATTGGTTTATTTGAAATCAATGCTTTGAGTTTGATATTAAATATTAGATAAGCGTAATGAAATAAGGGCTGTCTGATTATACCAATTAATTATCAATGAATTCTTTTGATGATGGGTTCTGACAAAAGGCAGGATTATTAATGCGAGGCAGAAGAACGAAATTTAGTACCTAGCTATGATTGAGGACGGCCCCTCGACACTGAGATAATAATGACGATTTATGTTCTTAAAGCGCCAGTCAGATACAGAACCAAGATTTGAGAACTGAAAATGAAATAAGTAACAACTAAATAGCAGTAATTTAATAAGTCGGTTCCAATTAGCTAAGTTTAATGTGGAAGCCTTCAGTAGAATGATCCGACGAAAATATCGCAACTCTTGCGTATATTTATCTCAATTACAACCTCTTTTTGCTGCCATTTTCGAGCAAGCAAACTATATTTTCAAAACCCTTGACACGTTACAAATCCGTGGCGACACGTCAACGTTAACCCGTTCACAGCCGCATAAATTAAACAGTGTCCAATCCGCGTGCGTTTAATTAAAGCGCAAACCGGTCGAAAAGCTCTGCAGAATTATAACCGGCCCTTGCAAATAGGGCTCTAATAGGGCAGGGGGTGAAACAGGGCCGGAGAGGGTGAAAGAGGGTTAAATTGCGGTCAGTCAGGGATTAGCAGAAAGTGTTCTGTAGACTATTTAAGGGAAAGTGGAGAAGAATATGGGATTACTGGTTACACGGATCTGTTTGGAGAAAGTGGTTCTTTTGGTCACTTTGGGCGATTGCGTTTTGCGGTGACATTAAAATGACTGCTATAAAGTCCTTGTGTTGCAATTATAGGTAAAGATACGGTTGAAAGCGATGAGCCATTTAGGGGCGAATTCGTTTAATGTGAAATGACTGTAACACTATATTCTGTAGGTAAAACTAGCGCATAAACCTTTCTGATAGATTGCATGACACATCACCATCCTATACACATCTGTGCCTACAAAATATTTGCTCAGCAAAAACCTTCACAAATTCGAAATGATTCAATTCGCAGTAACTCCCATTAGATTTCGTGTATTATCCAGAACTAGATTAGGGCCGAGATTCCGACCCAGACGTTTAGGAAGGTCGGAAAAGAATCAAATTTGTATGCGGTCCAGCGCCGGAGAAAATCAAGTTAATATAATAAAACTAAATATTATCCGAGCATTAGGACGATGTTTAGCGAGCGGGAGGAGGGTTCGCTCCGCGGGGGAGGTAATTGCCAACAGATATTTAGGGCAAAGCGATCCCACCTGTAATCCCACTGCTTTCCATTCAATTACTATTTACATAATGCTAAGATTTAGACTAAGTGGCTTTCCCTTTTCTATGTATCTATTTACGTTTTATTTTTGTTGCTAAAGATCTCTAGGTACCAGACAAGTTGAATTGAGAGCATTCATTCGATTTTCATGGCTATAGGAGGGGTAAATATTCTAGATGAGAGCATCAATACTCTATCAGCCTGTCATCATCAAAATGGGTCCTATCATAGACAATTAACGTAACAGATGAGAATTGCCTTATTGCCACAATTACCAAGCGTGGTTCAATCAGAATTTCAATAGCATAAAAACACCAATTACGCAAAACGAACTGAAAGTCAATGATACATCAATGAAGATCAAATACGTCAATATACTTCAATCATTATTACTATAAATACACATTAATTGTCCCTCTGAAACTCCAGCGCGGAGTGGATTACTCTAACCCACTTAAATCACTGCAAAGACGGCGGATATAACCGGTTTGCGCCGGTCCGCACCGGATCGAGCCGGTCGGAACCGGTCCGAACCGCCGAACATTTCACCACTCGACTTGTAAAAAGCTTTCAAGAAGCCGCCGCTATTTGTCAAGCGCTTAAAGCGGGTGTTGAGCTGTGGACCACTTTTTGTTTTAGTTGCAGCGGAGTGGGTACTCCGTTATGGTGTGGACGGATTTAAAAGTGATTAAAGGAAATTGAAAGAGATGTACAGATATAAGATACGTGTGACATACTTAGTAGTACTTTACTATGCAATTTCCACACAAACACAAACAAAAACATCCAGACTCATAACAAACTTACTCTATGTACCTCTCACAAATATTTCCGATACCGCTATTGTTATGTTTACTATCTATTTTAATTTTCAAACACGATATCGGGTTTACTTTAATACCCGGGTCAGGTCCCCGACTATCCACTTCAAATAAAATGTAAGCACTTTTATTACATTGAGCGATAGCGTATAAACTGTTTACGTATTTATGAGGCTCACCGTACTAAAGGGCTCGTACATAGCGTGTTATGCTGACCCTACATGATAAGAATAACTCGATCACTGGCGGTGACAGCCTTGCCGACGGTACCTACTTGAAGGCTGGCAGAATAAATTGAAATTCATAGGCGATTGGATGAGGTCTGATCGAGAGAGAGAGAGCAGTTCTTGAGACTCAAGGCAGGTCTACACTTCTAGAGGGCTTTTTTATAGATATTGAATTAATCTTTCTCGTTTCTTTGATAAAACGTAGACATTGAAATATAAAATGTTGCAATTTATCTATCTTCATCATTGTAACAGCCCACTAATATACTGCCATTGTCTCTCGTGAGACAAAATGTTGACGAATATCCGGAAAATGCTTGCACAGAAACGTGTTATTATTTACGAAGAACTGCGCTGTCTTTATAACGTTATAAAATGATAGAAAATATCCCGCGAAATACTGAATGGGGTTGAAGACAGCTTTTGTCGTTACTTTAAATGTTAAAAGAAAAGTTTTCGTTAATTCTCCGTTGATTCTACCGTTGCCAGTTTACCTACTAGTGTAACCGTGATTACAGAAGTGACTGATAAGCAACAATGTAGTGCAGCTAGCAACAGCAGCTACTGTCGCTACTGATAAATAGTTGCCAACTGAGAACGACTTTCTTGAATGTTGTCGAGGTCGGCCATTTAATATAACGTGTTTATTGTTTCTTCAGATTGACTCCAGAAACTATTATTTTATTAGTTATCTTTATACCTTTATCGATAATGCAGCCAGTTTACAACAGTTATTAGTTGTTTTATTATAACCTAACTGCGCCCCGCGGTTTCACCCGCATAAGTCTAGTAGTCTAGTAGTCTGGGAATATCGGTATAAAAGGTATCCTATGTAAGCACATGGGTTGACCATGACCTGGAGCAGGCTCCAGGTTATGGTCAACCCATGTGCGAATTTCATCCCATTTTAGCGTAAAAGCGTAACAGACAAACTCACTTTCGCATTTATAATATTATTTAGAACGTAAAAAAGCATAAGAAAAAATGATTGGCAACTACTTTGACGTGGTACTAACAACTTCTTCAAGGTTTTACTACTTATATTACTATATACGTACATCATAGTTATAAGTCTGTACCTACCACAAACTTTCACAGGAATAATAAAACATGATGTCGCGTAGATAACTAAAAGAACTTTCACTCAGCAACACCTAGAAACTCTTTAGTCTACAGATAATCAGAGTGACCTGATTGAACATTCGATTTTGGGCTCCCGGGATAATATCTCCTGTCCGGACTGACCTCCAGCGTAATCTCTCACCTTATCAGGGGAGCCAATACAGATGATACAAAATGTGAGTCAATTAGTGCGACCCCGCGGAGTGCAAGTGTGAAGCACTGATTAATATGTTTTTAAGATAGTGCAGTACAGTGAATAAATATTTAAGTAGGTAAGTACTTATCTACATAGTAGTATTCTCAAATATCAGCATGATCCTGAAAATGCGCGCTTGTCTTGTATGTTCTGTCTTAGATTTATCATACCTGCGGGTGCTTACTAAGTTTAACTTGGTGTGGTATGAAAAGGATACATTCTGAGGTTGCCGCCTTTGTCGCCAATGGCAAGTAGTTTCTGTATGGGGTCCCATGCTAGTGCTGTTGGCGCGAACGGGAACCCATGCCGAAATGTCTGTGGACAAGGAAAAAAGAGTTGTAAGTAAAAGAGTTTGAAGATTATATTTAAATGCACACGTATTTATGTAAACATTCACAAATAAAACATAAAGATCTGGTTCTGTAAAAAGGTTCCTAGAACCTTTTTACGAAGGCGAAAAGATAAACAACGACACGGTTCGGAAATTGCAATTAATCAAAAATAAAAAAATAACAAATCGAACGGAATTTGGTTCGAATTTCAAATGTACCATCAGCCGCCATGATAAAATATATTTGATACAATTTCGTGTTATTTATTTTTGTTTGAAATGCTTTCACGCGATCGTGATTAACGGATTGGGGTGAAAATGAAGGAATTCTCAAAATAAAGTGAAGGGTAGGTACAAACGTTTTCACGTCGTGTTAATCATTTAAAAACATGGCAACTCTGAAACAAGCTTTAAAAAAACCTGATTTATGGCAGCAATGAGATAAAAATGTATTAAAACTTTGATTTATGAAACGGCGTTCGTTATAATTAGCACTTTTTTTGCTGATAAAATGTAATAGGAGTTCAGCCTGGAATAGATAATGGCATCATGCCGAAAAATTCCAGCAAGTTTATAACGACAAAGCGTCTTTGATAAAAGCTTTCTTATCGGTACGGAAGATCATTACTTTTCAATTATGTAATGGTTATTTCCAAGTGTGAGCACGTACTCAACTGTCACCTAATAACTAAGTATGGGAGAAGGAGGATAACGATGATATCGAAAGGGCTACTATGGAAGTGCATCAAGTCGGACTAGAATTATAGTGATCGCATACCCACGTGAGCATGATAACCTAACCAATTATGTCAACCTATCAGAGCTTATCGGCTGGACAACTGTTATTAATTCGCAGTCAGCTGATAAGTGATAACTTTATAAGTTACATTGTAGCGTGTTACTTAAAATATGTTTTGCACAAATCCGGCAGTTAAAAGTTTCTAAAATGGCCGCGTTATCACCAGTTATCAGTGGTGCATCGTGTGCGTCACACTTGATGAGATGTAAATGAGCTTAGAATCGGGCGTGGTCATAACTGAAGGCCAGGTTGGTCCAGTGGTGATAAGCGCGGCTGGGGTCCGAGTTCGATACCCAGGAAAAGTAGTCTTTTCTAGGTTTCGTGAAAATAAGATTTGTTTTGATAAGCTTTACGGACGTAATATATCATAGTAGATTGTAAACGCAAAAGAGACATGATGTCATGTTTAGGTTTTAATATGAACTTTGTTTTATAATCTAAAGCAAGCAGCAGAGTTCTCTGTCATAGAATTCGTAAGGAGAAGCAGTACCACCTACCACCCGATCCGATTTCTGCCCGTTTTAAAGGAAACAATTACAGACAGAGTTACAAGTTACCTACAACGATACGTAGCTGGCTATTCTTTGTAGTAAGCAGATATACCGAGGGCCTACCAGTTCTATCACCTACTCTTATAAAAACACTAGATAAAAGCATCTTTGTATGGAAAATAATAGGTGTTTACTTCGTTCGCACAATAACATGTTCGATAAAGTTTTGCATCATACATCGTTTAGATAGCACACAGCTCATAACAAAACACTTTCTCCGAGATAGGTAGGTGCTGCACTGTTTGATAAACTGTTTATTTCTCATTGCAGCTACCTAGCAACTCCTCGGATAAGGATAGTTTACTAACCAACGAGGCCGCGAGGGTGTTGCACCGCATCATCTTTTGTTAAATAAAAACAAAAACCGGCAAAGTGCGTGTCGGTTCATCCACAGTGCACAGTTCCGTAGTTGGGATGAATACTTACGCATGCATAGTATCGATTTTACCGGCCGCAAAAATAAGTTGGTATTTAACAGTATTTCTTAAAAAAACTTCTGCGGTTATAACCGAAAATATCCCATATTATAAAAATCATCATAATCTTTTTAATGATGGGACTCAACAACGTCCCAAACGCTTATGTGCACAGAATTATTTTTTCATGCCCCGCGCGCCCCGGTCACAAGTGCGGGGAGTGCCACCCCTATTGATTTTCAGTAATTCCACTACGCTATGGTTTAGCGGTGCACGGAATACTTACACCTTCTTTCTATTTATATGATAAACCAAAAAATACGTGTCTAATATTTTTTTATTATCTGACTGACTGGGTCAAAAAAATATATATATTTGTATTTTTTTTTTTTTGACCTCGGCATCATCCCTATTCATATTAGATTTGTCATAAACAGTAGAAAATAGTTCTGGTAAGCACAAACGTGCTTTCTGGATTATTCTGAAAACAACATTAAACTACATTTCTAAGGCCTTGTACACACATGTTTGTCTTGCTGTGAAAAGCTACGGTTTATTCGCCGTGTGTTGGCACGGTCGTCAGTGTTGTATGGATCACTGTGGAAGCTTGTTCACGGACACGTTTTTTCTATACCCCATATCGTAAAGAAACCGTGCCGTTTACAAAGGGCCTTATTTAGAACACCTAATTTAACTAAAACAATTTCTAAGCAATTCCGTACTGATATCGTCGTGTGCCTAGCTGATGCCGAGGTCTGTATCCCACTCAATCGCCACCGCTACCCCGAGCGCTAATACCAAAGTTTGTAAATAATCTAGGAGTATATTTTATGTGGAGATCGAAACTGCTATAATATTAATAGTTTCCCGCCCGCTCGGTGTGTACGCGTGTCGGGAAGCCAAGGTTGGTCGCAGAGATTCATGTGAGGAGGGATTTAATGACAGCTTTGATAAACTATGGAGGATAAGATAAAAACAGTCTAACACCCATAAAAGTTAGTTTTTTTTTTAGAGTGTTATGTAAGTAAACGCAGCAGTTTTTGAAGTGAAAACTTCTTTAGCGGCGTTGTGCACTTTTTTGTGATGGGTAAAAAATTTTAAACTCGCGTCAGGACACGTGACCTGATCGAAAATTCGTAAGACGGAGGGAGAGTAGACCGCAACGTTAATATTCAAGTTTTCACTTCTGCCGGCACTCCCGGAGTGCAACCCGTGGTTTTTTTTATTATTTTCTACAGAGGCCTAAGTTAGGACTAATTGCTGTACCTACTTGATTATGGGCATTTTCCTATTATTAACATCTCTTTTTAGGGTTTCGTACCCGAAGGGTGCCAAACGGCCTACTAAGCCTCCGCTGTGAAATGAAATGAAATGAAATGAAATTGTTTATTCTGTAAATAGGATATTGGAATCACTTTTACACCTTTGTCCGTCTGTCTGTCAGCGGGCTGTATCTCATGAACAGTAATAGGTAGACAGTTGCATTTTTTGTTTACAGATTGTGTAGGTGTTTCTATTGCCGCTATAACAACAAATAATAAAAATCAAATAAAGTCAAAATTAAAGGGAACCCCAAACACGAAACGTGTTTTTTCGGCGTTTTTTGTTAAATATTGGTCGGTGGTACGAGTCCGACTCGTACAGCAGGCCGCACGTCGGTGGTAACACTTAGACCTTGAGCTGGCCTAGCGTAGTACGGAGTTTCAACAGAACAGAGGCCAGCTTATATTTGTTTTGTAACTACTTACGTGCGGCCTACCATACAATCCCTTCTAGAACAGTGTAATTCAGAGATAATCAAGTAGATAGGAAAGTCAATGGCTGTTTACTATTCAGCATATTTTAGGAGATGCTTCAATAGTTACACATAAGTGCTGATATCATGTCACCTTTAACTTCAAAACTAAAACGTTTGGAACTTCTTTGAAACTGAAGTCTTTCCTCCAAGTAATGGAACACGCTTGTAATACCTGAGAGGATGATAGATAAGTTCTCTGAACTCTGTCTCGACGTGATTGATGACTTAATGTGCCAAACTAAAGTAATCTCAATGTACTTATGAGTTACGAAGCAACGGTGAGTGAGAAATATAATAATAATAATCAGCCTGTATGAAAGGAAAGAGAGGCTTTTGCCCAGCACTGTAACACCACTGCTGGGAAAAGGCCTCCCTTTCCTTTTCCCACACAACTCGATCCTGAACCAATCTGGACCGATTCCCTCCTATAAGAGTCAAGTTCGTCCCGGCATCTGCGCCTGGGTCTACCGCGATGCCGTTAGAAGTGTTCAGAACCCATTTTGTGGTGGTGTTAGCACACAATGCACCCCACATGCGGCAGACGTGTCCGGCCCAGCCCCGTTTAACCTTGGCTGCTTTTTGGGTGACGCAGTATCGTGTTCAGTATCCGGTCGGTAAGTCAACCTCCGATACCGATATCTCGCTGGGGAATTTCGAGCTAGGTCGAGGCACGAGCAATTCAGTATACCTACTAATCAGGGAAAATGGTGCAAATGAATCATTAAGATTACGCGTTATTTTACTACAGTGTACCAGAATTCTTGTGACTTCAAATAACATTTTAGTAACATAAAGAATACACAATTTTTCAGCCAGTCGCGATATGGCACCTCTCTAGCAGCTACAGGACCTAAAGCACCTGTTTTACAGCAAATGAGGGTAATACTAGCGACGTGCCTTCACACCCCTCCGATACTCTCACAAGGAGGGTTCGGAAAACATCCTGATCGGCATCTGAGCACCGGCGTAGGACATCAACACTTTCAAGAGGTTATCACGAAAAGAAAAACAATTGATAATGACGCGCGCGGTGATAGTGAGACAAATAGTTGGTTTGGTATAAAAGGGGGGTGTGAGGTGAGATGGGCACAGTTGTGGAGCGGCAGCAATCATGAGAGTACTTTTGGTATTGGCCGCTGTGGCCGTGGCGACAGCCACCGTCATCAAAGATGACACTACTGTGGTTATTGGCAAAGACACCATGGGTGAGTTTCAACCTTATTATTTTTCAACCTAAATTATTTTGTATTCATTTACGCCCGAACCCAATAACCTATCTAAGAACAGTTTTGGCTTACTGGAGATAGAAAACCTATGGTTCTGAATCTATGGTTTTAACGTCCCAATAATCTGTCAGAGAATAATGACCAAGGATAAAGAGGATAATTGTGGGACGACATTCAATGACAGAATGATAGTATAATACACTGTCCACCATCAATAGCGATCTGTATTTTACTGAAAATAGGTTATTGGGTTCGGCCGTTAGTCAATTTACATTTATGAACATTTGATTGTGTGGTGTAATAAGAGAAGATGCATATAATTAACATTTCTTATATTTCTTTCAATTTCGCTTGTGCTGCCATAATCTGTAAAATCTAATTTACTAAAGTAATATCAAAGTAGTTTTGATCAGAATGAAAATCAGATTTTACAGTTATGGCGCCAAACAACTCATAAGATTTCGAAGTATTTTCTTAAACAGAAAATAGAAATGCTAAAACAATATAAAGCCCTGTGGAAAACAAAATTGAAACAAAACTTCGCAATTCAAATTGACATTTGATATTATTCTGATCATCACAACATGGACAATGATCATGCCAGTTTAATGAATTAGAATTCACAAAATGTTTGAACAGTAACGATGGACATAAAGTTGAAGGAGCTCTGCATCATGAAGCTCCTGAACCACATCCTGCAGCCGACCATGTACGACGACATCCGCGACGTCGCCAGGGAGTGGGTCATCGAAGAGAACATGGACAAGTACTTGGTAAGACTCATTTAGTTTATCAGACTAATCATACTATAGTTTCCCATTTCGATTTATGCCAATAATTCAATGTGCTATTGCAGAAGACAGATGTCGTGAAGAAGTTCATCGACACCTTCAAGATGGGCATGCTCCCCCGTGGCGAGGTGTTCGTCCACACCAACGAACTGCACATCGAGCAGGCCGTCAAGGTCTTCAAGATCCTGTTTTTCGCCAAGGACTTCGACGTGTTCATCAGGACAGCGTGCTGGCTGAGGGAGCGCATCAACGGGGGCATGTTCGTGTATGCCCTCACCGCCTGCGTGTTCCACAGGACAGACTGCCGCGGCATCACCCTGCCTGCTCCCTATGAAATCTACCCCTACTTTTTCGTCGACAGCCATGTCATTAACAAGGCTTTCATGATGAAGATGACCAAGGCAGTCACTGACCCCATCATGCTGGACTACTACGGCATCAAGGTGACCGACAAGAACCTGGTCGTAATTGACTGGCGCAAGGGAGTCCGCCGCACACTTACTGAGGACGACCGCATCTCTTACTTCACCGAGGACATCGACCTCAACACTTACATGTACTACCTGCACATGAGTTACCCCTTCTGGATGACCGACGACATGTACACCGTGAACAAGGAGCGCCGCGGAGAGATCATGAGCTACGCATACATGCAGCTGCTGGCTAGGCTCAGGCTGGAGCGTCTCACCCACGAGATGTGTGACATCAAGACCATGATGTGGAACGAGCCCCTCAAGACTGGCTACTGGCCTAAGATCCGCCTGCACACTGGAGACGAGATGCCCGTGCGCAGCAACAACATGATCGTGCTGACTAAGGACAACCTCAAGTGGAAGCGCTTGTTAGATGATGTTGAGAGGATACTCCGAGACGGAATCCTTACTGGCAGAATTGAGCGCGTAAGTATCCTTTAAAATGTTATGTTCAACTATATTAATCTTGTTCTCATTGCAACTTCACTCAATGGTATTGTTTTCTGCAGCGCGATGGAACTATCATCAACCTGAAGAAGCCCGAGGACATTGAGAATCTGGCCAGGCTAGTGCTGGGCGGTATGGGACTGGTCGGCGACGACGCCAAGTTTTTGCACATGATGCACTTAATGAAGAAAATGCTCACCTACAACGTGTACAACTTTGACAAGTAAGTATTACGACACAGTTGACTCTAAATATATATTTATATATAATTAGATTTTGCTCTTGACTTCGTTTGCAAAGTTTTAACCCTTTTCAGACTCTGAGGAGTATCAACATCTTCTTGCCCTTATGCTAATTTATAAGAGGGTTTTCTTTAAGTAGTCCGTAAATAAGTGGACTTCTACCGATCTCTACCTCTCACTCTCATGGATAGTTAAGATTTTTTGTAGTTCCATATTAATAGCAAGTTTATACTTTTAACAGGTATACGTACGTGCCCACCGCTTTGGACATGTACTCAACCTGCCTGCGGGATCCTGTCTTCTGGAGGCTGATGAAGCGCGTCACCGACACCTTCTTGCTCTTCAAAAAGATGCTGCCCAAGTACACCCGTGACGACTTCGACTTCCCCGGCGTCAAGGTCGATCGCCTTACGACCGACAAACTCGTAACCTTCATGGATGAGTATGACATGGACATTACGAACGCCATGTTCCTTGATGACGTCGAGTTGAAGAAGAAGCGTTCCGACCTGCTCATGGTTGCACGCATGCGCCGCCTCAACCACTACCCCTTCAAGGTCACCGTTGATGTCACCTCTGAGAAGACAGTCGACGCAGTCGTCCGCATCTTCATCGGTCCCAAATACGACTGCATGGGCCGCCTCATGAGCGTCAACGACAAACGCCTTGACATGGTTGAAATCGACACCTTCAAGTATAAAATGGAGACTGGCAAGAACACCATCGTCCGCAGCTCTCTCGAGATGCACGGCGTCATCGAACAGAGGCCATGGACCCGCCGCATCCTCAACAACATGGTAGACACAGTTGGCATGATCAGCAAGACCGTTGACGTTGAGAGCTGGTGGTTCAAGACTCGCGTTGGTTTCCCAGACAGGCTCCTCCTGCCTCTGGGTCGTCGTGGCGGTATGCCTCTGCAGATGTTCGTAATTATCACCCCTGTGAAGACCAACCTGGTGCTGCCCTACGTTGACATGACCATCACGAAGGAGCGCAAGACTTGTCGCTGGAGCGTTTGTTTCGACACGATGCCTCTCGGTTTCCCCTTCGACAGGAGGATCGACATGACCAAGTTCTTCACCCGTAACATGAAATTCACCGACGTAATGGTGTTTAGAAAGGACCTCGGCCTGTCCAACACCATCAAGGACGTGGACATGTCCGACATGGTGATGAAAAGGGACGACCTCACGTACCTGGACACCGACATGCTCGTCCGCTGGTCCTACAAGGACGTCATGCTGATGAGTAAAGACGATATGATGCGAATGTAAGTTTATACCTAAGTAACTATCTGTTGATTGTGAAATAAATAGCACTGACTTGTATAAATATACTTGTATACTCATATAAATGTACTAACTTGTTTCAATTAACTTTACACTTTGCTGTGCGTTGTGTGTTGGAATGTGTGCCAAACATAATTATTTTAGTAGAATATCTCTATGAGAGTTTTCGCTGCAGTTAATGGATTCCTTTAAAATGCATCTCTCTCGTGATCCCGTAGGTGTAGCGATAATAAAATAAATAGAAACTAAACATTTCAATTAACTTGTTCGTAAGGCGAGAGAAGTTGCGAAACTAACAAGACTTCGTATTTTAAGCTCGAGAGAAAATAAAGCGTTTCTTCTTTAATAAAAGTTTTCGCCTAATTGGTAGGTATTTCATAAATAATTGGGAGCTTGGTAATAGCCAAAACAAATCGGCAAGGGACGGCGAAGTCTCGGGAAGTGTGTCCTAAGTAAACAAAGTTAGCGCAAACATTTAGAGTCCCTTTGATCCCGGACTGCGGACCCTACGAGACGGGCTTTTCTTATTTCACATTTACTTGGAGGCTACGGTCGCGGAAATAAATAAAACTAGCCACTTTTGGTGCCACGACGACATGACAAGTGGTCCTCTTTAATTTGACTGTTTTGTTCAAGAAACAATTTAGTTTCGAAAGGCCAGTGGTATTTTTCTTTTCATACTTCATCATGTTATCAAGAATGTAGGAAAAGGTAAACTTTAACTGAGTATTTTATGATCATTAACGGTAACGACAGTATTACCTAAAATTTGATAGTTGTGCTCAAGAAATAACGTAAAAGTCGACATCTTTAATCAGAATCTCTCAGAACCAAATCATCGAATAAAAACTCTGTCAAAACGTCAAAGGTTTGAACAACCCATTCAATATCCTTCTTTGGAACAAGTTCAGATCCTATTACAGACTGTCAGACATTTCAGAAAAGATTTAATTTCAATTGAATTGACAAAAGGATTCGAAGCGTATAATTTGTTTCATTAGAAGACCGAGGATCGAAGTATACAAGAGAATTACAGGTCTTACAAAGAGGCTTTACATTTAAATTTATACCTACTTCTTTGGAACAAAGGCCCTGTCATTTTTTTAAAGAAGTAGGTATTTATTCAACAATAAATAGTCATAAAACAACCCGATGTGAAAGTACGGTAAATGAGTATTCAAAGCCAAAGAAACTATTAGCAAAGTACAACCACTCCAGGTATTTCCACTGCAAAGCAAACAGGAATACCTCGCATACTTTAAACTCTTCAAACTAAAGCCTACATCTGCTCGAAACAATTGCAACAACATTAAAATTCCTGTACAATCGCAGTCATTCGCCGGCGCGCGGCCGATCTTACGTGCCTACGTTATTGAGTGAGGCATTCATTGTGCACGGTGTAATGTTCGGCGCACACTCGCGACGTGCCGACTCCGGTATTTCGCAATTACATCATGGCAACAATCTCGACGATCTGTTAAATATATTTTGAATAACTTCCTGCGCGGGATCGTACGGCGCTTTTCATTCGATCGAGTAATTGGAATGCTTCCAATATTTCATTTTGTCTGCATAGTTTGACTGGTGAATTGTCTGTGTGAGAGCGTATATGTAAGGTTTTCAGATTAAACTGGTCTTTCGGTTCGGACTTTTATAGAGTTGGATGTCAAATTAAATTATTTTATATTTTTAGGTTGTTTAAATCTTGTTATGTGATTTAAAACACCTTAAACGCTTACGCTCATTGGCTATGCTCCAATATAGATTGGATACACAAATAGGAGCTTAATTAATTTGCATCCTTATCATCTAGAACTATTCGCCCGTTACTAAACTAGCGTAATCAATTATGTTCCTGAACCATAAATCATAATATCCTTCTCCTATTTAGCAAGTTAATAATGATAATTATAACATAATAGTACCACAAGTTACCAAGCACACATCGTTTGAAGACAAAATCCTGCGGTTTTCATATTAACGTGACTTTCAGTGCGTGAACACAACATATTACTTGGTTGAATACCTTAATTATATATCAAAAAAGGGATTATATCATTATAGACGTTATGTAGACGAGATAAAGGCGGATGTTCCGTGTGGTGGGTATGGAATTAATCGCGCCATAATCTGACTCGGTTAATTTCAGATGGCGTTTTGTAAATCTAGTAAGTTTTCATTAAAGTAGAATGAAACAGAATAGTATAATTTATTAGGTACACCATATGGATTCAAGATATAAATGTATAGATTGTACACAGAAATAATAGATAGACTACATATTATCATTTCCTCTGCATAGTGTAAATATGTAACGTTAGAAGTAAGTAAAGTAAATATTGAGAATGTAGTACAGACGACAGCACATCAACCTACTACAATCTGTCAAATTTATTTAATAGATTTTCAACTTTATCACTGAAGCTTAAGGTTCAAAGTTGATTGGGAAAATTTGTCAGTTTCGGGTAGGTTGACCTGCTGGCGTCTGTACAACTGCAGTAGAGCAAATATTAAAAACTAGTTTCTGCCCTCGACTTCGTCCGCGAGCCGATGACCTTTCTCAAGAATTGGGCTCTCCAATGCAAAAAGAATTGGAAGTGTATAGAGTGCCGCTAGCGGCACTCAATTCCAGTCGGATAAAGTACCGCTATTTACGGTATAATAGTAGTGCTGCCTCGGCCCGGCCAAAGTGCCGTAAGCATTGCATCGTCACTGTCACTGTCATTTGTTATTTGGTTTGATTGTTCAGGTTAGTTCGCTGCCCTTTGTGATTGATAGTATTTGTTTTTGATAATTATATCAAAGGATGAGTTTAATTTGAGGAGAGGCTTATGTTAATTTCTGTCATCTGTAGCCGGCTAAACTTAAGTGTAGTCGTAACCCCTTGGCTAAAAATGAAGTAGCAAATGAAAATGGCTGAAAGGTGGGTTAGGTTAGAACCACACAACGCACGAGCCGAACGAGCGGAGCGAGCGGTGCCCCGGTAGTGGCCGGTGCTTGCCAGTGTCCGTTTAGGTACAAGAGAATGTAAAACACCACAATCCCAAAACATTACACTATCTTGTGCCGTCTTTGTACACTCGCTTCGCTCGCTCACTAGACCGGCACTGCCCATACAATTTTTCGAGTGGTAGTTCCGGAGATTACCCCATACATACAGAATTACAAACAAATTTTACCTCTTTATAATATTATTATATTATATATTAGTTAAAAATATAGTGATTTTTACGCTACGGTGCTAATGAACCTACTCAGAGCGCCTTCAGACTATGCTATAACATAGCACATTTATGTAAGTATTGTATATTTTTATCGCCAGGCACCGCATCTTATAAGCACGCATCTCGTACTGTGGCTTGGCACCTTTTCTACATTTTCATGGTCAGAACACTATTACAGAAATACGCTCAAGCATACGCTCTGTGATATTTGAACTGATAAAAAAAGTTTTAACTTACAAAACTGTACGGCTTTGCAACTTACTTCCACACGAATGGAGTCGCGGCGTTTGCAGCTTTGTTTAAGGTAAACCAACTTTGAATGTTGAATCAGCTACCTATTTATAACAAAACCAAGCAGACCAATATTTTCATTTATTTATTTAAATCCAAACATGGAGTCGACAGCAGAACGCAATGTTCCGTTTACATCTCCCGACAAGATCCATGAAATATGCATTGTTCCGAAGCCAGCGGGCAGCAACGCATCCGATGCTATTGGCTTTACAATCAGATTCGCGGCGACGGCAATCATTCGCTCCGTCATTGTAAACGCGTCGAAGGAATATGAGAGAATTGTTGAAGTTTGAGAATTGAAGAATTTGAACGTAAAACAATTTTACGTTCAAATTCTCCAATTTTCTCCACATTAATAATTGATGTGGAGAAAATTGGCTTGTTGAAATTGTGTGTGTCATTATATATTCTATAAATTGTCAATTATTTTGTATGTATATCATTTACATATCCACATACTTTATAATAGGTATTTAAAGAAATCGTTTTATTGTTGTGTAGTTTTTAGAAAGACAGACACTCGGTAAGAAATGAAAATTGTATAGCTAAATAATAATACACTGATGTTGTTTGTTACTTCAGTAATAATCTCTCGATTTTACTCTTTATATTTTTATTCCAGGTGCATTTTTCACAACAAAGCTGATTCAGAAAAGCCTTCTGCTAAAAACAACAAAACACTAATTGCAATATCATATTCAAAACGCAAAGAAAGAAAATCCCGTCGTAATACAAAGGAAATATTCTAGATTGTTCTCCGATGCAATCCCAAGCGAAGGCTTTGTCTTCTTTCTTTTTAATTTATGTTAATAAAGAAGTCTCACGTAGCGCAGTAAAATAGCTTTGTTATATCCATTTTAAAATAATATCATGAATGTGAGATGAGTCGAGTTGAGTGCGAGAGAGAATGCATCGCATACATATGTATGTATTGAGATTATATCTCGGAAGTTGCGCTACTTGCGCCCCCGGAGGACAGTTGGAATAAAACAATAGTAGATAGTGAGCTGGTGGTGTTGTTGTTAAAGTGTTGAAGCACTTCTGAACATTGAAAGCACCGTAACTGTCGTTATGGTGCTTTGAATGTTACTCTAAGTTCCTTGTGGGATAAACGGACACGTTAGAAAAGTGATCATAAAACTTTATGCATTTTCAGAAATAGTATAAAAGTTACAAACATCTATCTACCAAAGATTTAAAGTAAACTAGCTGCACCCTGCGGTTTCATCTGCATAAGACTCGAGTATGTGGGACTTTCGAGATAAAAAATATCTTATGTCCTAACCCAGGTCATGGTCTACCCATGTGCTAAATTTCATCAAAATCCGTTCGGCTGTTTTAGCGTGAAAGCGTAACAAACAAACAAACTTACTTTCGCATTTATAATATTAGTTAGGAAGTTAGCATTATAAAGTTAAGTTAAGGAACGCTCAGTAACAGTTCCTTAATTCCTCATGTCACATCCACATTTCCTTCATACCAAATGTCAGACACGAACGGATCACCGCAGCTAATGACACATCAATCATAAAGCCAATCTACCCAATATTGGGGGCGCCACTATCGCAAGACGTCGTCCAGACCAGTCAGGACTCGTATCGAACTATCAACCGACCAATCAGGACTTGTCACTGTAAATTTGTCGAGATATTTATCTAGCGGAGCGATCGGCAGAGTGAGGTCTGATCGGAAATTGAGCGTCTCTTTGAAGCAGCCACTGGGGCGCTCGGGCGGGTCGCGACGAGCCCCAATTAAGATGAATTTACCAATAAACTTCTTTCAATTTCATTTACCTTTTTCTTTGATGCTTTTGATGAAAGGAAAATGGTTTGTGAGTGTTTTTCTTTCCTCAAGATGAAAGATTGCATGTTTTATTGAAACTGGGCCTGAATTTTAAAATCATCCCCTATTTTACCCCTTTGGGGGATGGTTTTACAAAAACTTACAAAAACATACAAAACAAACAAACAAACACAAACATTTTTATTTCTTACCAAAAGCATAAATTTGAATTTTCCCATACCTACCTTAAGAAATGCTGATTTCCCATACAAACTTTCATCTCCTTGCCAAATTTTATCGAAATCCGTTCAGTGAACCGTGAAAAGCTAACATATAGACAGACAGAGTTACTTTCGAATTTATAATATTACAGTATAGTATATATTGGTACATAACATACACCGTACATGCATCTTACGCCATCACAACTGCTAAATAATAATTAATAGGTGGATCAGGGCCGGACGCGAGAGATCCCCGCCACCGATCGCCTCCACGAGGACACGGCCGCTCTGCCCAAGCCGGACAGACCTCCACCGTATGCTCCACCGTGTCCTCCGGGCGATCCACGCAGTGATGACACCCGGGCGTTTCCTCCGGCCTGATACGAAACAGGAACCTCCCGAAACAACCATGTCCGGTGAGGACCTGCGTCAGGCGGGTACTAATAGAGACTTGAAATAATATAAGGCTGCCAGAAACCGCCGCTTCATTTGAAACAACTGTCAATATTTACTTGATAAACCCTCTTCATTTTCTGATACCTCGTTAAGGATACCAAAAGACCCTTGTAATTAGGCTGGAATAAACAAAATAACGTAATGAGTGTAATATAACAAGTAACTCAATAATATCGCCAAGTTATCTCTTCCGCGCCAAGCAGGGGAACGGGTACTAATTGACTAACAGCTCAACATTCATCACTAATCCGATTCGAAAGATAAATTATTTAAAGGGAGTCTTTAGTTCCCGAGGGTATACAAATTATTCGTTAAATTGCGCAGATAAGCTAGGGTGGTCATTTGTTAAACTTTTTTCATTTTAAGGGATTTTGTCTTAGAGTGTTTGGGCATTTGATTCAAATGAGGTGAGCACACGTTTGTTTTGAGTTTTTTTTAAAGGCTCTGTCTCTTTTACATACGTTTTCATATTTGGCTTTCAAGTCGAGAACGCCGGGACTGTTAAACACACAAAAAATTGCGAGGGTGCTCTCACGTGACGTGAGTAATGGTTGGCTAGTCGAGCAGGCAAATAATATCTGAAATTGTGAAGACCAAGGTAACCGACATGGCCCGAAGAATTGCTAAGCTGGAGTGGCAGTGGGTAGGGCACTGCTGGCCGATGGGGCCGAAAGGTTCTAGAGTGGCGACCACGTACCGGAAGGCGAAAGTCGTGGGAATCGGCTGGATGTGAGAAGCCCAGGACCGGTCGGAGTGGCGACACTTGGGGGAGGTCTATGTCTAACAGCGGAAGTCTTTCGGCTGTAATGATGCTGGTGATGTGAAGACAATAGTACCTAAATACCTAATTTAGGTTGCGGTATTTCGTAGTGTCAAAGATCTGGCAGTATTTACCTACAAAGAATACTGTACATAGAAAAGACAACAAAGTTAATTTTCTAAAAATACTTCTGTTTACTGTTATAAATATACACCAATGTTTAGATAACTTTCAAACTTTCCTCCACATAATCTCCAACTTCCCACCGTAACTGCAATAAACCTTTTCAATCAGAGTCCGACACGGTTAGCTTCTAACCCGCCACACAATAGCTGCTGCTTCCATCCGTCATAGCACACAATGAGCTGCACTGTGCAGTCTGTTGCAGCGCATTATCTGCAGGTTGCAGCAAGGATCATTACTCACTGGCGTCAAGATTGATCGCACCTGGCGCGGTTTTATTTGTTTGGCTTTAAAATGTATACTATAATAGGGTTTAGATAGGTATAAATGGTGAGAGCAAGTCAGTAGGGTTGTCTGCGAGAAACTGTGATTTATTTACGGTTTATATTTTCCAGGAAAGATGCTGAATAAATACGAGTGTTAAACTTAAAAACGAAATGAGGTTAATTTGCTTGTTCATATTTGCCAAGTTTTAAAATACATAAAATAAAATAATCTTTACTTTGAATAAGCAACATCCATATGGGTTAGTAAACAAAAAGATAACTTATATCTATGTTAGTAAACTATTTGGAAACAAGGCTGTTGTTCGAAAAGCATCTTCGAACAACATCACCTAACAAAGGAGAATCGTACCTCCCCGCTATGGTCTTCAGGATGGGTTTGGAGCTTTCCCGCACTCTGCAGGGCAAAGAAGCGGATTTCTGTCTGACGATAGCGTGGAAGCCATCGACGTGTGCTTGTGCAAACATACCTGATGCACTGCAGAAACGGGGCAGCCCCATCAACATTCTGGACCCGTTATTATATTGGACCCGTAGCCCGCTGAGTATAGTTGGTCCACAGGCTGCCCATGTAAAACACTGGGCAATAAGCTTCTCCATCATTACTTTTAGTTCAAGAACTTCGTTAAGTAGATTAGATTTTTGACACTACTTTTTTCTCAATTGATGGATCGAGTTTGCTGAAAAAATTATAGATACTGTGGTATCCCCAGGGTTCATTATAGAAAGTTTTATATATTCAGTTTGCGATTTATAACAATATTCTAAAGCGCAGGCCACACTGGGAACGAAGCAAATTTCGTTTAGCTTCGCTCATGTAGCTACTGCGTCTTTTCATACTTCGGTTCATAGATCGCGGTGTCAACCGAATTATGCAAACACGCAGTAGCTACATGAGCGAAGCTAAACGAACTTAGCTTCTTTGCTAGTGTGGCCTGCTCTTAAAACAATATCTCATTAAAACTTCCTCCCACCACGACACACTCAATTAAAAGACAATATCTTCCAGAACTCGAGCCAACGAGCCGTGAACTCATGCGATAACAGCACAATGGCTCGAGTTGTCGAACAACGAGCTCGAGCTAACAACAGGCAGCAACGAGCCGTGACAGAAACATCAACTGTTGCTCGTAGCTCTATGTCTTATCAAACTTGTGAATAAGGCCTATCAAACTTTAGTGTAAATTCGAATATGTTTATAGAATTCTTAACCTTGCCGATAAAAATATCTGTCCAGCTCAAGTCTAAATAATCATCTAGAGGAATGAGCAATACCATTATCTTAGTGCATCTAACAGAATATGAAGATTGCATAGATAATATACAAACAATAGTCCACTGCTGAATAGCCCTCTCACTAGACTTCTATAATTGGTAACCAATGTGCTTGCAAACACGGCGATTATTATTAATATAGTGTCATGTTTCAGTGTGCCGTGATCACAAACTGGAGAAAGAAATATGTAAGTCTGCGCTAAGGGACTTATACCATTATAAGCAGTGTGCCCGATGGGATTATCCCTTGATAAAAATTACGTACTTCCATACAAACTTTCATCTCCCACTTAATCCCTTTAGGGGATGAATTTTCAAATATCATTCCTTAGTGCTAACCTTCATTATATAAGAAACAAACATTAAAAAAAAAAACTAAAAAAACATCGTGAGGAAACCGGCATGCCTGAGAGATATGCCCATGGGCGGCTTTAGGCGGCGGTTCGTCATATGCAAAATTTCTTCATAACGGCTTAGGCTGCGAGTTGTCTGTCAGTGAATTAATTTAGGATTTTTATTAAGTAGAGGTTAAGCTGCTACAAACAAACAACAAATAAATCTGCCTAAACATTTGTGAGAATATTCAACAAGTCGTGATTGTGTGTGTATTTAATAAGAAAAGTTTTGTATATCTAAGCGGGTAGACAAGTATAAAGTGATTTAAGTAACTTAACAATAAATTAAGTCATTGCAAACGTGTTAACAAAGTAACAAGTTGTAACATAACGAAGAGAAAGATAAATGGAACAAGTTTTCACTCTTAAGTCTTAATATCAGAGGTGTATCTAGTTATTAAGCAGTTCAACATCACAAACATACATTATTATATTAGGTACCGGATTGTCAATTGGGAGGGGCTTGACCCCGCTGAGGGTAGGTTTAAGGAAAGTAAACACTAAAAAGCTCACATCATTTTACTTAACTCATAGCAAGCCTTCTCGGATTACTTTTCGCAAATTCCTCAATGAAAAACATAGCTACGTTAAGGATGACGTACTTAAGGTACAAATATTGATGACAATTGTACCTTAGTTAGTGTATTGCTTGCTTAAAAAAATTAATTAGAATAATATCAAGTTCACTCTAAGATTTGTCACGGAAGAACTCAGATGCTTGGGGGGGAGGGCGGCTTTAGCCCCTTAGCCCCCCATGGATCCGCTACTGCTTACTAACATAGATCTTAAGAAATTGTTACTAACACTTAAGGATTCTGTCCGCAATAAATGGCTATAATAATAATAATATTATATATATATTATTATTATTGCCACTAAATTCCTAAAGAAATGAATAATGTATCTATCTATTCTAATAATAAAGCTGAAGAGTTTGTTTTTTTGTTTGTTTGTCTGGACGCGCTAATCTCTAGAACAACCAGTCGGATTAGATAAAATCTCCTTTTGCACTTGATAGCTTAATTATTATTCTTAAGGAATGCTTATAGGCTTTAACATCACGCTAGGACCCGCAAAAGATGAGCAAAAAGAAAAAAGTCAGAAAGAACGATACGCGAAAACGAAGTAATAGCGCGGCCGGGCGATGCGATGCGAGACGGTGGATCGGGGGAACAAGTAATTTCAATTTTAAGCTAGTATGACATAAACCTACGACTAAGTATATCTTTTAAATATAAATTCCGACTTTGGTACTGGTAAAATATAATTTCATGTAACTCAACAACCTACTTAGCAAGAATCCCTCGAAGGTTCCAACTTTAAGAAACAATTGTATTCTTACTAAAATTGCGTTTCAGCAAAAAAGGTTCCTCAATTTGTTTGAATGATGAATCCAATATCTTTTAGTAACGAACTTTGTGTCCTCAATCAACGATACCTTGTTGCAATGAAAGAAACAGAAATAAGAAATCATAAAGGCAGGACTAACATTTTTACGACAGCAAAGAACTTGACATTATAATGGGTCTTCGCAAGTGGTCAACTAGATTATTTGATAACATTGTCCGTCTGTGCCCTCTCCCTCCCGCCGAGCCAGTTAGCTCGACAATCCCTCGAGGGCTCAACTCTCAGAACACGTAAACTATCAAACAGAAACCTTCCCCACTAACTTCCCTCACAGCTTAAGCTGACAGTTAAAAATGTTAGTTATTTACTTTGAAAAGCTTTCATTTTACTCAAAGGCATTACGAACAAACATTAAAGAACTTGTGAAGGCAACTGAGAGAGGAAATATTTCGAAGTCAAAGCACAATATTTTTGACGTTGAAAAATAATCGAGTATTGCAAAAGTTGTCGTTAAATGGAGTAATGGATCGCCCAGTGGCCTACATTAGGGGAGCATTCTCTTAGTGCGGGGCGTGGACGGGGCGGGCGCGGGGCGGCTGCGGGGCGGAAGCGTCCGCTACCCGGCCGCGTTCGTTTGCCACACTCCATTCACTTTTCAATCGCATTTCATCAGTTTTCAATTGTCTCGCTTCATTTGCGCCGCGCTTTGTTTGTAGTCTGCTGTATTCAATGCACAGACTAGATGGATACACAGCTATGTTGCTACGATGATGTTCAATGTATAGTCAGAGATCAGATATTAATAAACCATTTTGAAATAATTAATTTCAGTGTTTGTTGGTCTGAAATTTGTCCATATTCAAAGTTGCTTTCAAATCTTAGTATAAACACCTACACCTACACAATATTTACTGCACAGTAAATAAATCTTAGCTAAAATATTCTCTTGTGATCTCGTTCAACAGTATTAACCAGCAAGTCGAGATATTTCATCTCCTGAGACAACAAAGTTTTAATACCATCAAACGTTTCCGAACGACGGAAACTGATCGCGAATTCAAATCCCTTTACAATGCGCCATTGTACGGGTTGACATTGTTGACAACATAACTCCTGCACTCCAGACAATACAAAATGACCCTTATGACTCAACATTAAAGCTCAGGACGTACGTAGAGGTACCAAATTATTGTTATTTTAATGGTGGAAACGTAATTCAGTTTGTTATCTGACGCCATTGTCCGTGTATTTTGATGATGCGGTGTTGTGTCGAAAATCTGTTCATTAATTTGTCTTGAACTGCGAGAACTTGCATAAGAAATGAGGGAAGTCTGAAACATTATTGATGAAATAAATCAGATAAAAAGTGATCTGCCAGTCGAGAAAGATAATGTGAAAACAGTTTTAGGTTAAACAGCAAAAGTATGCCAGAACAACCTTCATCTCACAAAGGCTATAAGTTAAAAGAAATAATGTTTTCTCCTGACCGGCATCGAGTAACAGCAGCTGTGTAAACCTTTTAGAATTCTACTGAAACGGCTCCCCAGCGTTCCTAGGCACACATCCAATCTGGGAGCTCCCAGTTGAGTAATTTCTCTTTGACAAATCGCCTCTCGGTGTCTCCTCTCGGAATCGGAGGCGCCTCGCCCATCTGTCTTACCTATTTGCGTTTAGGTTTTTCAATTTTCTGCGCGTTGGTACATAGAGACTCTCTAGAAGGTTCGGCTTATTCAATTGGGTTAAACTTTGTCGGATTTTTTTTCTCTTTTTTTATTTACTTATTTATTTAGGTTTTGCTTTGGCACTTAGCAGTTGTCGTCGTTTTTTGTAGTTTATGTAAGGAACGTTAATAGTTTTTACAGTGTCAAAAAGGTTACAAATTGATAAAAGAATGTTTATCGGCACAACTAATATTCTGCACAGCGTATCGAAGCTTGACAAAGGCCTTATACCTACATTCAACCATACCATCGAGTAATGGTTTACTTTTATGGTTTTTATTTTGCCATCTGTTTTGGAAACATGCACGATTCAATTTACATTCCTTTGTCCGTTCGTTCAAAATACAAAATCAACAAATTCAGTAACGAGTTTATTTTGTGTCAAAAAAAAAATGACATCATCTACATATACAAAACTGTCTTGAGCATCGTCGGGAGCACATCAAAGAATTTTTCACTACTGAAAGTAAAAGGCATCTAAAAACCCATAAATAAAGGGCGGTGAGCCGACGGGCCACGTGGAGGCTTTGAAGCCTGCCTCAATAGAGACACGGTGTAAAGACAATTTGGTAGAAGGCGACGACAAGTTCTCACTCTGTTAACGAAGCCTGCCACAAAAGGAACCGCTCACTGACATTTATCAAGGGGATCCCCTTTTGATTTGGGGGTTGTACGTTAAATGAGTCCGAATGGCGATTTTTCATTGGACTTTTTGCGAGGGATTATTTGCAAATGGGTTTTAAGTGGAGCGAAGAATGATAAAAACAGTTACAACAGTAACGTCGACTAATTTTGAATAGTATTATGTTTAATTTTTACCACATTTTACACTTTATTTTGCGTAAGAAAAGGCCAAGACGTTTAGTTCTCTAAAGTACTTACAGTAAACAAAAACACACTACTAAATATTTAAACCACTAACTTGACTACTAAACTACTAAATAGTTCGTCTTCCAATTCCAATTGAATTAGAATGCGGCTCCACCGCATGAGTGCAATTTGAAACTACGTTAACTTCTTAATCAACGTTCGCTTGGATCATAAAGTGTCTAATTGGAGTAATTTTCAAGATCCTTTTTGCATTAAAATTCATCAAGCAAGTAACGAGGAAAGTTTCTTCCAACTCCACTTTGTTAAAGACACAGTTGTGGAGGCAGACGGGGGACTAAAGGCAAGGGTATACGGTGCGGTGCGGTGCGGACTAACGTTGGTGTTGCTGTTTAGGTTGGACAACGACAAACGATTTTATTTTAAATTAACGTAACGATAATATTAATAATGAATGTATGTTAAATTTATTAATTATAGAAACATTTAAAGCATGCCATTGGACATAAATATTATACTCTAGCATTAAATCTGCCCTTCGTCATGGAAGAAGACTTTTGGCCGTTGGACAAGTTCCACGGGATAGCATTAAGTCAAGCTAGTGCAAAGTGAAGTGCTACTAACACAGTCTAAGCCTGATTTATTAAAACAAGTTTTGGTTTACATTAAAACATGTATGTTTAGTTTAAGGTATTTTTCTATGGGCCGGTGTCGCCTGAAATAAATGGTACTTATTATTATTATTAAGTACATTGTAATGTTTTGCATGTCAAATGTCTGACTTTGTATTAGGAACTTATTACGACTATAACATAAACACTGTACCAATACTTATTGCAAATAAATGATTATGATTTATGATTACAGAGTTCTGATGTATACAGAACTAAGTTTAACGTCACCAGCTTAGTAGTAGTTACTAAGCATATGCATGTTAAGACTGCTTATTATTTCCGCGGAGAAAAGTAAAATTGTTCCAGATAAGCCCTAAATTTTGTCTAGTACGTATTGAGTGTAGCCAGAATAAAAAAAACGTTCTCGCCACATAAGTCATAGATGCTTTTAAAATATTTTTGTGTACACAATAAAACCACAACCTGCTAGGGATAGCTAGGAGGCGTGTGTTTTTACAATAAGTTTCCTCAACCGTGTTTTCCCAACATAATGTTTTCCACAAAAACTTTCTAGCCATTGAGTTGGGGCGTCGCAGATGGAAAAAAAAATCTTCTATAAAATATGGACCAATAGCGGCGGGAGATAATCTTATTTACCTCTGAAGCGCCAAAGAGATTGAATACAAAATGTAGATTTAACTGAGTCATCAATTTCCGGAATCAGCGCTCGCTAAATTAGTTTGAAACTAAAGCTAAAAGTTAGTTTGTTGGTTGTGAGCGATTTACTGTTGGCTTTCATGTACGTTGTTTGTTTAATGTTGTCTAACGTTTACGCGAATATTGTTTGTTGAATCTAAACTAGTTTCGCTCGTTGTTTATCTTTTTGTATTGTTTTAAAAGCTTTCCGACGTTTCTGGTGTCTCTTGTATTTTAATTAAGTATGAAACCTACTATATTTGATTAGTTTTAGTTTTTAGTTAGTATATTTGCTTTTCTTCTTCCTAATACAATTAACATTATAAATAATGTTATTTCTATCCGACATCTTTAGCACATCAACATTAATTCAAAACATTTTATTTATCTCCGGCATATGTTTGAATAAATTAACGAATTAATTTAATAACGCCAGCTCCTTCACGTGTTTAGCTTCTTCATTTAAAATTTTAATTCGTAGCTCATTCGGTACTTTCATTAGCATTTACCGCATATGTACCGTGGTACTTATCTAACGTCGCGTACGGCTCGGCTCTTGCTTTAATTTTAAACAACATTTATAAAGGTCAGCGCGGCATTACCGTCTCATTTCCTTTTACTAAGATATTCATAACGTTACACTTGTAAAGAATTGTGAAGTAAAAAACCACTTTTAACTTCGGATATGAAATTTTAGCAGTTGATGGTTTAGTTACAAGACGAAACGGGGTGGATATGATGAAGTAGGTATTTAAAATTCAGTTGGTGCAGCGATAAGCGCCGACCACTTCATACTCTTGGCCAAAAAGCCTTATTTAATCCTCGTAATAAACCTACTAAAACTATGTACGTTATCACAGTTACCATTCTAGCCATAAATATAGTTCCGGTAGCATGAACTCGTTAATTTGGAGATGTTATAATGTGCGTTGTTTGGCGCTCACACGTACTGTTACTAGTTCAGAATTATATCGTTTGAGATATGAATGTAATGGCGTAATAATTTAGGTTGTTTGTGGATTCACTTTAATAATTTCGAAGCGCGTTGGTGCTGTATAATGATCGGTTTAATTTAAAGGAATTGCAAAAATTAAATTTGGTCTAAAGAGTTCCTCAAGGCAATAAGTTTCTGATATTCAACAAAATTATAATGAAGGTACCTACCTGGATTTCAGTTTCTTTTTATCTTTGTGACCCGTCTGATCTTCTACGGCAAGATATCAACGTTATGAGTGCCTTTTTTGAACATATTACATGTTTTATTTATACATTTGGCAGAAAGTGACTTTCGGGTTAGGTCTTCAGGCCCAATGTCGTGACGTTGACCTCAGCACAATATTGTGAGTTACTCTTGTGTTCTTATTACAATACAGAGAGGCCTATTGCCGCTGCAGAATTTTAATAAAGATTTTTGCGTCTTACACTATGTTTTCTTCTACAGTAATAGCAAAATAACATTTGTGATTGGAAAACTGAACCTATTTGTAAACAGATTGTTTTTATTTCCCAACATTTTTAAATTACAACACGCTCCAGCTAAAAGAAAGTTTTGTTCTTTTAGCCCAAGTGGAATTAAATGAGATCTATCACTCATACCTCTAAAATTCAAAGTTATTTATACAAACAAAAACCCCACAAAGGTTATTTCCAACAATTTAAATCACGGCAATTTATTCTTAACCAACGAGAAAGCCACAAACAAAACGGGCCTCGTTTTATATAAAAAGCGCATTAACATGTAAACCCGTGTGAACGAGGTCCTGAACGCGTCGTTACACGTCGTTATCTTCAAAAGAGGTTAGAAAAGACCCGGGTATTAAATAACAAGGCTCCGAAAAACCTCAGATGGTGATAAATTCAGGATGATAGAGAACAGTAGTCATTTGATAGAAAAACTATCTTTATGTCCAGCTGACATCAAACTCTTTAATAATTCAAAAGAACCTAGTCGTGCAGGGTCTTATTGAAATCAATGCTTTGAGATCTTTAACTGCTGAGGGAATGCTATACAACAAATAAATGAAGTAAGAAGATACGTTTACCGGGTAATACCGTGTAATCCACCTCGCCACATCTCATGGCTTCTTTTCGACTGAAGATAATACAGAGAAAATAGATATAAATACCAACATCAAGAATCTCCCAAACCAGTGTACATGAATTTAGCAGTCACACCTTTTTTGACAATGAACCTTCTGAATCGATATAATATTTCTAATATTTCAGCAAGTGGTCAGCAAATGATGCGGCGCCTTCAGACCTCTGAGTTTAACAATATTAATGATGTCCATGTTATTGTCTTATAGAGGAAATTAGGGAGCGTGTTTCAAATTTACTATTGACATTTGTATAGTTTACATTTCGGTCTCGTTTTATGACCACACAAGCTACTGCCGCGACTTTGTCCGCGAACCTATAACCTTCCTCCAGAATTGGGCTATGCAATGCAAAAATTTTTTTTCAAATCCGTCTGGTATTTCCGGAGATTACTCCCTACATACAAATAAACTTTATAATATCAGTTTAGATTGTTATTTCTTCACTATAAACTTGTTTAATCAGAGGTTGAGTTTATTCAAAAATACTGGAAGTACCAGATTGCTTCGCGATTACTGTAACCCGTAGCTCTAGTGCTACGAGTATTTTAGTGCTAAGATCCTCACATATTGTACAAATACCTATTGCATTTGATTTGATTGCTCAAGCCCTTAAATTACCAGTAATTACTGAATAAATCATTTCCGCTGTAGGTAAGACAAAAGTAAAGTATAGTATCATTTACATCATATTCAAATTAAGATTACTGAGTAAAAATAGCTCGTTGGTAAACAATTTCATGATCTGACGCAGTCTCACACAAAATTGATCACGAATTCATACATTTTGGAGGCTCACACAATTTCCTTACGTTACATACATATTAATGACAACGTAAAGTAAATGTACATGTTTGACAGAACCCAAAAACAAAGCACCATGTGTAACTGAGCGTGCAAGTAAAAATAAACTTTATCTCTGCGACTAATGGTTGAAATTTGTTCTCGTGAAGAGATAGGTAGTTACGTGCGAATTGTATTTGCATAGAGGATCAGTTGCTGGGCTGTAATACATGGTGTCGTTTGATTACAGCGTAGGTAGGTACAGTGGGTTTGCTTAGCAACAAGCGACAATAAGTACGTACACAGGCGAGATAACGTGTCTAACGCATAGTAACAGTTCACTTTGGCTTTTCAATTTGGATTAAGAAATCAAATTAGACCATGACAAATAAAGTCGGGAAACAGGCGCGGGTGTCGTGGGACACCCGCATCCAAATCGCGTAACACACGGTCAATCACAATCTGTTTCGCGTTATTTACGTTGCAGGCATACAAATTTTTCGAACATAAGAAGCAAAGGATTAGCAATATAATATCCTTCAAAATGATTCTGATTATGATTGATCGTGTGTTACGCCATTATGGTGCTGGTTGAAACGAAGTTCCTTCCGCTTTATATTAAAACAAAAAAAAAAAAATACACTTGAAACTTATTGATTTATTTATTTAAAAAACACATACAACTATCATCACAAACTTACCTAATACAATAGTGTAGTTATAGTTATAATACAAAGATGAGAGTTACTTGAGACCTTGAAACAGATTTTTCGGCATAACGCTTTTTCGTTACGTGACGATTTCTACCAGTCAACTCCTACCGCAAGCCGCGTTAAAGAACTTCGTTCCAAAAAGTGCATCATGCAATTTCGGCCATATTACCTTTAATGTTTGCACCTTTATCTTGAACCGAATCAATTAGTTTGAAGAACTGTGTATGTGTTATATTGACAAAACTCTTAGATAATTTACATTGAGCGGAAGCAAAGTTGAAGCGAACCCAGTTACATTACACCAAGACTCAGTTTCTACTTGAGACGAGTTATTCTGTTATATACTGTACAGATTTTTGCAAATACTGCGTTGCATCGTATCCCTACCTAAAAGCGCGTGTTAACTGTAAATGCAGTGATCCCCTCGCTACTACTTTTCAATTACGCTCTAGTGAGTATTTGCGGCCACGCAAAGAGTCCGCATTCATGTGAATAAATTGCGATCGCGATGCGTAGGGTCCCGGCACGTTTAACAGTGCGGTCCACTGTGAAACACTGTTCTAGTGCGTAATTTATACACAGTATAACTTTTAGTCTTTTGATATAAGCAAATGTTTGTTACTTAAATGTACGTTGCAAACTACTTTCGACGTCTGATTGTTTGTTTGACAATTCCCGTGACCCAAAACCTGACTTTTACTGTGTTCTAAGCATTGCCAATTTGCCATACAAGTTGAGTCTTCTGGGGACGCTGCTACCAGCCGCTCACACAACCGTTCACACGCCTGACCGTGTGAAAAGGAGGCTTAGAATGAGGACGAAATTGTGATATTATTAATTTATCCATACGAGTGGACATTCTGCATCATCTTACATTACATTTGAACTCTATTTCACGTATACAGACGCCACTTTACTGTATTCTATGACGCGTAATGTCTTGCAGAAGTGTGCGTAATTACAAACGGGCGGAGTCGGCGTTACAATTAAATTTTAATTAGAATGGGCGCCACTCGTCCCGAGACAGTGTACTCACGGCTTTATTTCAAATGCTGGGCTCTCCAGACGTCGCAATTACCTGAAACAATTAAATTAATGTTGTATTAACTTGTTTTGGAGTAAAGTGGAAAGTGGATAAATAAATGTAAGTAACGGAGACAGTAATATGTTTATTGTCTAGAGTTAAGAAGGCAATGTTTCTAAGAGTTTCTATTAAGTTCGCATTTAACACAGTTTGAAATTTCCGGCTTTTAATTTGCAGTGACATACATAAACTCACGCGTTCTTCCCAGGGGGTAGGCAGAAACTACAGAACGCCACCTGCTACGACCCTTACATACTACTTTTGCTTCGTTTACGGTCATACATCTGGTCGTACCCATAAGCAGAAACATAATTATGTAGTTACTAGCTGCGCCCCGCGGTTTCACCCACGTAAGTCTCGATCCCGTGGGAATATCGGGATAAAAGGTATTCTATGTTCAAAGTCAAAGTCAAATAATTTATTTCAATTAGGCACAAAAAAGGCACTTTTGAACGTCAACGTCGTGTTCTTTTCCAGGTCATGGTCTACCCATGTGCCATCTCTCAATTTCATCTAAATCCGTTTAGCCGTTTTTGCGTGATAGCGTAACAAACAAACAAACTCACTTTCGCATTAATAATATTAGATATTTTATATATTAATATATTATATAGTTAGGTTTTACGATCGCCGATGATGCCATTTAAGTCAGCTATGAGAACTGGCTTCGTTACTTATCTTTTGCATGAGTTTATCTTCAGTCTTAGTCCTAATAAGGCTTACAAGCATTTAACAAACCGACAGAAATCAACAACTTTCACACAAAATCTATACCTATAAAAAGTTAACACATCACCTGTTTACTCAAATTATGTAAAATTAAGACGCTATGCTAGTAAACCTATTCATCACAGTCATTTATTCAACCCACAAGCAAATGACTACAAACAAAAAACGCCCCCTCCGAGTGGCCATCAATCAAGAAGAGTGCCCTCGAAGCCGACACAACAGCATCAACAGGTCTCCAACAACAGACGAACAACGAGTAGTTCAATAACAACAATATAGCTGGTATAACAGTTGTTAGTTTAGGCTTTGAGTGCTTCTAGTTTAGAAGTCGATTATTAAAGTGAAAGTCAAAACTTTGAAACAGATATTAATTGGTAATATCTGTTTCAAAGTTGATAGTTAACAAGCCGCGATGAAATCAATAATCAAGTCTCGATGGTCTCTCTAATGGTCACAAGAGTGACTGCTGTTAGATCCAGGTTAAGAAACCATTAAATCCAAAAATTCCAATCCATTCCAAAAAAGTCCAATTCCATTAAAGTTTTAAGTTAAAGCTAAATCATTTATTTTAAAGTAGGCCATTAAAATGCACTTTTGAACGTCAAAATTTACAAGAAAATAGAATTGATTCTAGTTGCCTCTTCCAAAAGGTAGTTTCTTATGGAGAAGAATGGGCAAGAAACTCCAAGTAGCAGTGTGACAGCATTCGTGCTCGGTTGATGGCAATAGAATCGCCCCATCATTTGGAACTGTAACTTAAATCTATACAAATAAATAAAATGGAAGTGTCTGTTTGTAATTTCAAAATAACAGCTTTTTAGTTTTTACAAAATTCATATGAAAGTAAATACAAAAAAAATATATATATATATAGAAAAGAAAAAAAAAATTAACAAAAAAAATTTTTTTTTTCTATTTTTTCCCTCAGTTTGTTCCGGCTAATCTTTGAAACGGTTGGATCAATTTTGACGGGACTTTCACTGGCAGATAGCTAATATTATGAGTATATATATGTCCAAAATGTGTGTATGTGTGTAGTGGCCAAGCGGGCGAAGCGGCTAACAGCTAGTTAATTAATAATCTTCTAAGAAACCTCAACATTTCTGAAGCAAGTCGCAGCAAGTTCCAAGTAACTTGCGATGCTAACGGTAATAAAACCGACAAGTTTATTAGCAAAGAGGACCGCAAATATTCAACTAAAGGCACCTCTAATGAAAACTTGCGCAAGTTCGCCTTTGATACACAGTTTCAGAATACTTGCAGATCGATACCGCGACCACACAGTCTCAGGTTGTGGTCGCGAAGTATCTTAAAACTAACTTTACAAGAACTTGCTTATTAATTTTGTTGAATTCCAATAAATTTATAAAATAAATTTGGTTTAATTTATAGCGTCTTGTTTGTAGCAGTGATCTGTCTGAGGTTTTGTTAGTTAATGCAATGATGCTGGAAAATATTAAAAGCAGAATTTACAGTAAGTAAACAGTTCTTAAGGGTACACTAGTCGACGGCTCGAACTCGTTGGTGGGCGTGACTAATATGCATGCTATTTAGTCTAATTATTCATTTATTTAGTATTTATTTATCTATTTTTTATTTCTTTATTTATATATTTATTAATTTATTTAGTGAAATAGACAATAATTTATAAAGAAAACGAGCGCGTAAAATTTTATGAACAGACCTTTGGGCGTATATTATATTATAGAAAAACTACAGGATATATTTACTCAAAATAAAATTATTTGAACTTTTGAATAAATTATCTATTACGGTTTGTATTTTGCCATTTTTCTTCTACTTAAGTTATTTATTTAAGCCCAAAGACAAGTTAAAATTAGTGTTGAAAAATGGAAGTTTCGACGCTCATAAGTTCCAAACCAATTTGTTTTTTCCAATTCTGCTTCCATACAGGGCTAGATAATGAGAAGATAAATTGATAAAATTTTTAGTTTTGAACGTACACCGTCAAACAGACGAGTAATCACCATACTACGTTTGTACATAATGTTTCCACCTCAACAAACACAAACAATAACTTCTACGGACAATAACCGTCATCCTTTTAATCACAACTGTCACGCTGCTAGTCTCTTTGATCTAAACACGGCGGCCGTAGGACTGCGGGACACGGCGGGACACTATCGAGAGCTCGCGCCGTGTCACCTTTGTATGGCGTGCATTGTGCGCGCCTTACTGTCGACGTGACGCTGTGTTCCGACGGCCGCCCCACTTGCAGCGTGACACGGTCTAAGCTTTAGACGTTAGATGTACTTAAAAGATAAAAACAAGGATTTGCTTTTAAATCGACTTAGCAGACAGCATTTGATTTATAGATTACGTTGTTGTGCAGATTTTTGTTACAAACATAAATGTTCATCGTTTGAATTTTTGTCGATATCGGGACAAGATGTTTGGTTTTCAGACAGGATCTAGAAAATAGTCTTAGGCAAATATTTAATAAAAATACCCCGTAGCTTTCCAGTACCATTCTAAAGACACTGTCAAGCATCTGAGTCATGAGGACCTTTGTGTGGTGTGCATTGTGCTCGTCTTACTGTCTACTGCCAGCGTGTTCCGACTGCTGCCCCACTTACAGCATGACACGTTCTACCAAGATGTGGTTAATAAATGGAGAGCCAATATCAAAATTTATCTGTTGATTTGATACAAGAATTACGTTTTCCAGCAAGAACTTTACTATACCTATGTATAAATAGTTTACGAATTCATCGTTTCATGCTTGTGGTGTTTTTATTCATTATTGCACTTATCCTATATTATTAAACGAGGAATATTTGTATATATATATATATATATTTGTAATCACATTCTCGAAAACGGCTTTAACGATTTTGATGAAAGTTGCAATATAGGTTTATGGAGGCGAAAAATCGATCCAGCTAGGTCTCATATCTGGGAAAATTCGTTTTCTTCGTATTTTAACCCGAGCAGAGCTCGGTAGCCCAAAGTTTAGAACAAGACGGCTACCTTAGAATAATGACATGGCAGCATGGAATTAGTATGCACTATACATGGAATCAGTATAAACTATCCTATACTATTAAATGAACATTCTCTATTTTCACCCGAGCATAGCTCGGTCGACCAGGTACTAAATGTACAATCAAGCTATTCACTGTAAATGTATTGCTTAAACAATTATTGGCTAAATCTTCCTTCCATCCATCGTTCTCTCTGTGAATTAGTATTTAACCTAATCAAGCGATCACTAGTGCATAGATACTACTCATACTTGTTAATAAGGCAACGAGAGAAGAGTGTCACGGGGACTCTGTGGTATTTCTACATTACATCACTGAGAAACTTAACCCTCTATTAATTTAATCCAGCGTGTTGTCGCGGGTGATACGTCTACCGCCTGCGTGTTTGCCGCGCGCTATTTAAAGAGACACGCTCCCAAGCCTGGACCGTGGTTAATGTCAACTATGTGCTCTCGCTTCGTGAGCCGCCACATAATTGTGAACTTGGACAAAGATAGGAATGTTTCTGTTGACTGCGGTGGAACTTGTGTTCCTTCTGCAATTAAGACGTATAGTACTTGTTTTGAAACTACTTGTTAAAGACAACTACTTGTCTTTACGTGTACTTGAGTAATTTTACGAACGCTTTTGAGTGAGTTCGTTAGTATTTTGTTACAGAGAAGAAAATTTTGCTTTTTTCTATATGAGAGTAATCAATTAGTCAACTTTTACGGCACACACTGATGGCCTTTTTTTCCGGACAATCGGCAAAATAATAAGATAAATCCATGAGGTAAACCAATCAATCTTCTTTTTCAACACAGCTATATCGAAGATTTACTTAGAGATAATAAATCAGATACGTGGGCAATACAAAACCTTTTACAGACTATCGGAGCAAAATATCTGGACCTCAAACAAATAAACAATACAGTATTGCCAATAACAGTAACAATCCACAATCAATAAGCGAGACCTAGATACCCTAATATTAGGCCACCCATCGTAGTATCGATATCATTCGACCACTTATCGCAAACTATCGGTTCCATCCGACCACTTATCACAAAGTATGGTTATCATCCGACCACTTATAACCACCATTTTGTCGTAGTCGTCACCCCGCCGCTCGTGACTGGCCACTGTTATTGTGAGTTATCTCTTCTATTTTGTCCAACGCTTCGAGAGAGCACTTTTCCTTGAATGCTGTAAATGTATGACAATATGTTTTATTTATTTTGTCATTTTATAAAAATATTGTGACATGTTTAGCTGATGCTTTTATATTATTGCTATTATACAATGTAATGCAATGTATATGTTGATATTGTACAATGGAGCAGAGATTTGAATGACCGATCGCGCTATATTATTTATTAGTACTGAAAGACAGAATGTTCTATATTATTATTTATACTGTGACTGTTATGTTTTTAATAGCCTTACTTTGAAGAAGGACTTTAAAACTTTAAAGGTGCTCTTCAGAGAGCAACCGCAATCGCAAACCGCAGCGGCAACGTCGCCCAATCACAACGACAGACCGTAGCGACACGACTGGTTTCTATGTAACTATGTGAAAGAGGTCCGTGGAGTTTCTTGCCCGTTCTTCTCCCTAGAAAAACTACTACGCTTTGGAATGGGCAACTAGTTTCATCTTTCTGACAGACCGACCCCCTGACAATTCAAAAGTGCCTGTAATTGGTTGAACGAAAACGGTGACGGGAAATGTCACCATCTACGGAAGCGTTTGCAAAACACATGCCAATAATATCTTACCACATAAGTATAGATAGTAACAAAACTCAAATGTAATTCCAAGAATTCCGTCGTGTAACTTGCTCTAACTTCGACAAAATTCGCGTCATTGCTTTCCAGAAACATTTAGCTGACTCCGTCGTCCGACGCGAGTGTGGCCCGAAGACATATCCCAACTTATGCTATCTCACTTTAACTTAGTTTTACATCGATGCAACTTAAGTGACAGCTTTCAAGTTTAAGTGCTCAGCACAGATTGCATGTCCGATAGATCGGGTTTCATGATTGCGAAAGCTTATTTTTAACGGTTCGACCGTTTATATTGGCTTAAGGCTATCTCGGAGTTGCGAATGTTAACTCAGTATTGGAGTTTGGTTTCCGATAAACCTGTTTTTTGTTTGGGTTTGTAAAAATGTTATGCTTTGTAAGAACATGCATGCATGCAAGAGCTTATAAACACACAGCATGACGTGTGACTGGGAACAGTCCACCACACCATTTTGAAGTTTGGAAAGAGCCATTAATCTCAGCCCATTTAGATAGTATAAAACAGAGTTGCTGTTCTTGTCTACTCTGTCTTTGTAACCGCTTAGATCTTCTAAACTACTGAATTTTGATGCGGTTTTTAACATCATTATTTAGAGCATTTATACCGGAAGATTCATGTGTATAATAAGTAAACTAAGATATACAATTATACATAGGTAGAAAAGAAACCTCCATGTTTTGACATGTCACCAATGCACCCGGGCGAAGCGCGTGTCGCTAGTTTAAAATAAATAAGTTTATAGTTAGATAGCAACAAAGCATGATTTAGTAGAATATCATAATTCAAAAGTAACTTTTATGTACACTAGCAAATGACCTGAATTACATTATTCCGCTTGACCTAACAGATAAATAAAGATAACATATCACAAGCGAAAGGATTCTGACACGTTTCATCGGCGACAGATTACCGGAGCAACCTTCCGTGACGTCACGGCATTACGTCATCATGATGTACATACACTTGTACAATGTATACGTAGGTATGTATGTGTCAGTTTATTGGGACATTATATTTCGGTTTCCTTGGCAGATATTATTGCTATTATCATGAATTTACGAGCCTCGTAAGTGATATTAAGTGTTATTAGTGTCATGTAACGATTTATAAGCTCTGCTTTATATTTGAGTTAAATATACGTGAGAAAAATAAACCCCACCTCTAGGAAAAATACCTTAGATTATCAAGAAGGGTAATTTTCATTTTCCTCAAATAAGTAAGAAAAGCTGTATTCGAAGTTTTTCAAAGTCAAACTTAGACACAGTTTATTTTTAGGACCAACTTTCCAGACTTAGGTGTCTTTACTGAGGTTACACTAAAAAAACCTTTATCGTTATTTGTTAGAAACTTTAACGTTTATTACAAACGCGACTTGAGTTTCATCTTGCTAAAAGGAAAGTTGGCATTGTCAATTACAACACGTTTGACAGATCGCTTGTGTCAAGTGTCTCCATCCATTGATTAATCTCTGTAGAAAACAAACTGACACGTCTAAAATAAATTATATATATATTTATTAATTACTAATCTTAAAAAATGGTTTATAATGGAAACCGGCCACGTGCAGGAGTTTTGTTTCCCAAGCTTTATCAATTTTTACAAAATTGTTCAAACTCAAAGCATTTATTTCAATTAAACCATTTATAGGCACTTTTGAATTGTCAAGGGGTTTTGAATTGTTTCGTTAGTTCAGTCGTGACACACACCAAACTAACAGAAATATAGACAACATTATTACCGCTTATAATATTTGTAAGAATACAAACAAAAAATTATAAAAAGGGCCATGAAAAATGAAGTCTCAGAGAGACATCAAAAACCTTTGTCACCTACATCATCGTAAAATGGGTCCTGTCTACCCATCAAACAAATAACAAAGTATCCATCTAGATTTAATGTATCTGAGCTAGGTCTACAGCTGACCGTCGTCACCGCCACGTCGGAGGCACCAGCATGAACGCGTCACGTAAAAATAACGTATATTCAAAAGATTTTCGAATCGAAAATACAACTAACCTATAGGATTATGGTTAAAAGGTTTGCGACAAGCACAATCAGTATCACCTAAACATAAGAATAAAGTCTTAAAACTAAGTAAATATGATATCCGAAAGGAGTATTGTAAATTTTTGACAATATAACTTGAAAAATTTTGTATCAAATTTTTGATTTAAAAGAGTGTCCGTGGAGTTTCTGGCCCGTTCTTCTCCAAAGGTACCTACTACGCTTTGGAATGGGCAAATAGCTTCATATTTCTGACTGACCGACTTCTTGACAATTCAAAAGTGCAATTTAAATGGTTTAATTGAAATAAATGCTTTGAGTTTGAGTTTTGAGTTTAAAATCGTTCGTATTAACGTTTCGTTTTAACACCGCACGTTTGTGTCAGGCCCACTGAACTCAACGTGTTAGTGTTAGCGCGCGGGACTCAGCCCAGACTTAGCTCACACAATAAAGTTTTTGTAAACAGTTTTTCAGGATATTACATAAAGCTGTTTGTTTGAGTTTTTGCCTGGGTTAAATTTTATTGTTTATTTTTCGCAAAGACTAAACTTTCCTTACGGTTTATTTTAAAATTAAATTACTTTTCAACTATATAAAGAAACCAGTTCAAAATGTAGGTGGGCTAGCTGACATGGAGGGATGGAACTGTTAACCCGAACCGAACCCACGGCGCAAAATATTTTTGTTCTTAAATAAATCCTTGACATATAGTTCATATAGTTCTGCTACAGAAACACCAGATGCATTATTTCAATCTCCCCCCTTCCCTTCCCTTCATCACCTTCTAAAGTAAGCCCTTCGCCGAAATGTATCGTAGAAGAAACGCGAGTTATTTCCCTTGACATCATGACAGGTGGTAAGCTTCTCAGACGCTGGTCAAACATATTAATAAGGTTACAATTTGTCATAAATGTAACGCCGGACATTGCCAAAAATATTTATTGAAGAGGAGAATTTATTGCGTACAGAGATTTTTATGTGTCACTGGAATCTATTTTGATAAAGGTTATAAGTTGTAGCAGTAGTACATTATACAGGTAAGTAAGTACTCATTTATTTATCAAAAAACAAAGCCTAGGTAACATCACTTTTGTAGGTTGGATTTTATTCAGATGAAGCCCTTACTTTTGTAGAATCCCCTTTTAGTTTAGTATTATCATCTTGACCTGAAGATCTACACATTACAGTTTGTCATCTGTACATACTTTTTACGCCTTCTAGCAAAAAACTCACAAACACTGATCACAACAACAACTCTAAACAATTAATCTACGAGTATTATCACATTGTGGAAATCTATTGCGTAATTTGCGTAACACTGACATGACCGACAGCGACCGAGCTCTGGTTTGGTGAAAATAGAGAATGCTTATTTAATAGTATAGGATAGCACATACAAATTCCATGCTGCCATGTCATTATTCTGAATATATCTCGATTCTAAGGTAGCCATCTTGTCATCAACTTTGGGCGACCGAGTTCTGCTCGGGTGAAAATACAGAGAAAACGAATTTTCTCAGATATGAGACCTAGCTAGATCGATCTATCGCCCCCGTAAACCCTTATATTGCAACTTTCATCAAAATCTTTAGAGCCGTTTTCGAGAACGTGATTACAAATATATATATATACAAATATTACTCGTTTAGTAGTATAGGAAAGGATAGGATAACAGTCATACTAAAAAAATATTTTCTCTGTTGTGCACTGCGCGTGCGTCGATGGTAAAATATTATATAAGTTGCAGCATTATGCTGAGCGATGTCCGTTTTGCGCGGATGTGACGCATATTTCCCCATTTGGTTTATAATTTTTCTTTTTGAAGTTAGTTCTTTTTTTTAAGCGTCATATTAGGCGCAAATAAACTTATTCGTAATCTTTACTTCTATAAGTTGTTACAAAATACTTATAAATCAAATTAAAATTCGTCATTTGCATTTAATGTGTATTCATGTGTGTGTATGAGTGGTTTGCATTGCCTCGAAGCACGTATGCTGAGCTGGCGCAGCACTCTCGTAGCGGCCTCGTAGCGCGTCTACGGGAGCTACGCCGACGAATACGAGATTTACTTACGTACAACTGCACATTTTAACATTTGACCCTCGCAAACCCCAGGGAAAACCAGATTTCTTATTACGATGGTTGTAGCTAACTGGAAAATGTTATTTTTTCCTCAATATTACTCTATAGTTTCTTCCTATACGATACTATTGGGAAAAGATTATTTTGGACGTCTAAACTTTTCTAAGGTATTTTAATGTTTGCCTCGGGTACCCAATACCCAATCAATACAGGCAATTATACTTTACAGTTAGTTGTCTTTCTCGATATATTGCCTACATAAACAAGACAGACCTAACTCAAACCCTAGACAGCTGTTAACACAAACGCACTCTCAACTTGAAGCCATGTTATCTGTTAAAGTCACGAACATACAAGTTGTCGTGTTCAGTAGATAGTGATACATTCGTCATGTTGTGTGTCGTGATGTATTGTGTTGTACTACAACTACAATACACAACTGTATTGTAGTTGTAGTGGAGGTATTCGTGTGGCATGATGTGTGGGTGGATAAGTAAATAAGTGTGTTGAAGGTTTTAGATTCGCTGCACGGTCTCTTTATAAGTTTAAAGTTGATGTATTATGTGTGTATGTTAGTTAAGAGTAAAGGAAAAATATGGCTTAAAGGTTTTCTATTCTAACTTTACAAATAATGCTTTACGTTGAATGTTTTATTATGCATTCTTGTTTATATTTATAGTAAACAACATAACAACCACCAACTTATCACAGGCCAAAATTTCCGCCTCCATTCACAATTTATTATTTCTCGTAATAATATTTTAAATAAATCAATATTTTACAGAAATTCAGCAAAAACGTGCCACTACGAATGCACAGAAAATGTCCCAATACAGCGAAATCTAGCCCCCAAGACACGGAAACTAGTAACGATACGTATTTTACAAGAGTTGTGAGTGTCGGTGTATAAATCGTCACTTTTCCGTGGCGAGCGCCCGCGGGAGTCTCACGCGAACAAACATCTACTGAATGCCGCCGAATAGAGAAGTGGACAAGTGTTCACTGTTGAAAACTTACAGAACGATGGCGTATATCGTTTTTGACACATGAACGAACATGCTCGACGCGACAGGCTGATAAGACACATGGACGAACATGCTCGACGCGACAGGCTGATAAGACACTACGACAGAAAAATAAAGATATATACTCTGCTACCTAAGCGAAGCCGGGGCGGGTTGCAAGTGTACAATGCCAACGGGCTTGTTACACTTTATATTTTTAGGCAAGAGTAAATATGTAATTAAGTTAAATATAATCAGTGGCCCAAAAACCCCGTATTATGTTGCGGTGAGTGCTGAATATTCAGTATAATGTGGAGTTGATGAAATTCAGCAGTGGTTTCGATTTCATGTGGTTAATGTACTTATGACCCTCTCGCCGCCTGTTGTGGGTTTCGGATTATGAAGCCGCTCCGGTTTATTACAATATTCATTTATTTTATTATAAGTACAACATATAATATTTGAAGTGTGAACGAAACAGAACAAGTATCTGTACAAGTATTGAAGCGTATCATATCCTTTTGTAATTACGTGTTTTTGTTTTAGAAACCATGTGATGACAGGACTATAAATAAATATAAATAAATAAATAAATAAAGTTTATTGTTCAAAGTTCTTCTCTCACATAGAATTTTACAAACAATATAAAAAACAAACAAACAAAGCATTAGCGATAATTGTTATGATCTATGCGAGAGACTGGTTTCTGTACTAGGAGACCTGTATGACAGATTACCAGCCTCTCCAGACTCCGGACAATAGGTGACAGCTGTATACAACATCAGTGAGAAGTAATAATTAAGAGGGAATAAGCTATGTGCAGTGAGATTGTTGCTGTTATGGGGGTACAAAGTGGGTGAGAGGAACTAAATTGCATGAGTGAGTAATTGAGTATGTGTGCGAGAGTATGTGTGCGCGAGTGTGAGTGCGAGTGTGTGGGAGCGTGTATGTGTCTGTGTGGGTGTGTGCGGGAGAGAGTGAGTGTGTGTGTGAGTGAGTGTGTGCTGGGTGAAGGAGGTGACAGCATACGCAGTTGGTTAGGATGGTACAATAAGCAGATTTTCAGTGTCATCGTAGTTGAGGGACTTAAGCCAGGCAGTAATAACCCTCTTACAATTAGCTCTTGTAAGAGGGTAAACTGTTAGCTGATCTGGGAGTAACTCATTGTCCAATCTATTTCAATTTAATTCAACTCTTTAGTGCATATCACATGTGTTTTTCAAGTTCACAAGGACCTTGCAGGCACAGACATTTAATAAAGTATGAATACTAGCATAATCAGAGAAATGTTGAAGATCTGCGAGGAGTATGCTGCCTTGCACGGCCTTGTGTACAATGTCCGTAAATGTGAATGGACACACAACAATGGACATGGTCTTTAAGGCCGCCGGTAAGTGCCCTAATCATGAACCTAGTTTTTCTCTGAATGGTATGAGCATAAAAAAAGTTCACCAATTTGTACTTAAATTGGTGAACTTGTTTTGGCACATACTTACCGACGACCTTAAATATACTGCAGACATCGAAAGGGAGCGCAGGGCACTGGCGGTCCAAGGGAACATGTTGGCCCGTAGATTCTCTCGTTGTGCGGACCAAGTCAAAATCACCCTGTTCAAGGCGTTTTGTCAAGGTCAGTATGCGGGGGGTCTATGGGTCTGCTACACCAAAAGATCGCTAGATGTCTTACGCATCCAATATAATAATGTTTTTAGGATGCTGTTGAAACTGTCCCGTTTCTGTAGCGCATCGGAGATGTTTGCTCAGAACCGAACTGCCGGCTTCAATGCAGTGATTCGCAAAAAAGTCGCATCTCTGATGCGTAGAATGCGGATCAGTGACAATAGCATCCTGAAAACAGTGGTGAAGAGCCCTTACTCCCCTTTTCTGAGACACTAAGTGGGGAGAATGGTCAGGTGGCGTAATGGTCAGGTAGTATATTCCTTGCTTTTATCGTTCTCTGCGCATCCTGTCGCAGTCACCAGCTATCGTTATCCTTGTTTTGTGTACTATTAACACTAGTGATAAGGTATTTTACTAACAAATTGGACCATATTGTTGTCCGAACTAAATAAATAAATAAAATGAAAAAAAAAATAAGCTAGAAAATTACCAAATAGTGCAGTTTAACATCATATTCCATTTACTTACAGAAATGTGTATTTGGATTATATTTGTAACTCGGTGGTCCCACAAATGCTGCATCGAACTATTCACTCTAACTTTTAAAAGATGCACAACATGTCCGTGTCTCTTACAACTATCTACGTAAGTTGAGAGTCTCGGGCTCAAGTGCTCGCTCCGGTTCACACACGACATCCAGCTCGACTATCATCGCATGATTGCTCTCTAGATAAAGATGGGGGAGGGGAGACTTAAGTAGGATAGTAAGTAATTAATCAATATAAACCTAATTGTTAGGACATAAGGAAATTTACGAGGTCGACGAGGACTTGGGAGGTCCTGATTTAATCTTAATTTCGTAAACGATGATTAGGGAAATAATATATGAGGATAGTTGGTATTTTCATCATGATGCCGTGAAGATAGATCAGGAGCAATAATTACAGCAGCCTGTTTGCTAATTAAAATGACTACAAAAATGCATGATCCTATTTAATCCAGGCGGAAGTTGGTATCTATCTCAGATACAAGCGTATCTGAGATAGATACCAACTTCATCCTGAATGGAAGGCATTATCATCCGCAAAGTCTTGTCCAAACGAAACTGAAATTGGCTTTCAGTCTATTCTCAAGAAGCGCAGTGGATGTCAGTCAATCTTGGCTTTGAACAGGACCCCAACAACAAAGGTATTGTTCGTTTACTGACGAACACCGTAAGACTAATAGTTTAAACGACATCCTCTCTCAACACGCATAACATTTATCCATTTATTACGGAAAATGAAGCCTTATTCGTAGCAAAGCTTTAGCAAGGTATTGAAGCCCTAATCATATCCTAGCACGCTGGGTATGGTTCTAATGAAGTGCATGCATATTAGTAAATTATCGCCGCCTGGTTCCGCGTCGCCGGGCTGATGCAATTGCTCGCACACAATGCTTGCTCGGTTGTGTGGCGCTAGACTGACGGGAAGCTGGAGGCTTACATTACTTTTACTTTTGTTATAGGCATATAGCGGAAAAACTTACATCTAATATTATGTTTCAAGTTTTCATCTAATATTATGGTTTAATTGGAAACCCGTTAGACAATACTTGTCATTCTGATTCGGTTCCAACCATCAAAACTCTGTTAATTAGCACGTAAGCACACGGGCGGAACCGCGGCGGCGGCGCGGCGCGGCGCGCGTTCTGGACCGCGCATATATAAATTCACGCGACGCCGCCGCCGCCGGCGCCGCTAATTGGCTGTCCGTTGCCATAGCGACCGGTGCGCTCCGCTGGGCCGACACATTGCCTAACCGATATCTGTACGTGTACAGCTTAAAATTGATATTTTGGAATATCGGCTCATAATTTAATAGTAAAAGCAATTTAAATTATTACGGTAAATGTGATATTCAAATTGTAATGTTTTTGTGATTGTGTTTATGATTTTAGCGTAATGGTTAAATACTAATTTGCTTCCACTGAAAGGTAAATGCATAACAAACATAATTTAAAATTAGTTTCGTCTGTGTAATAGCTATTTGTGTATATAATATAAAAATGATGAAATGTGAGTTTAATTTTTCAGTGTTCATACATCATAGTTTTACGAGTATATATCTCTGCTCTGAATATTTTTCTCATAAAGAAAATATGTTAGAAATAACCACTAACAACATTTTATGAAACACATTTTTTCTAAAACAAACCTTTTCCTTTATCTACTTACTTTGATAAATACATTACATTTTCTTATTTTCCTAAGGATCAGAGAAGATTTTTTTTACAGAACATGTAGGTCTAAGAGGTTTACAAAAATCAATTTGACTAAAATACTACTTACAAAGAGCCTCATACAAGGATATTAAAATTCAGCGCGCACCTTCGGATAAAATATGAAGTTGTCTATAAAAATATTTTGATTGCGTCTCGTACCTTATTATAATTGCTTTCTACATTCAATTTGAACAATGTTATGATTAAATAAAAAGGTACGTTTAATTTTAGACTAAATAATTCTCTACTTAAGAAAAGAATGTACTCTTTATAATATTATAATTATATAAAAAAAATCTCGGATAATCAAATAATTAAATCACGTCCACACACACACACACCTTTCCACATACGCCACTCGTATAAACAAACGCCACGCAACCTTCTCATCTGAATTAAATACAAATTTTATAATAACCTCGACGTAATATAATCCGCGCTAAAACCAAACAGGACAAAACAGCGTATTTAACGTAGATAACACGGTCTTTTGTGCGCGCGGACAAAGGGCGGGGCTGCGGTACGCGGGCTTTGGCACGCGGGCCATACGCGCATGGCTCCGGTACGCGGCTGTGTGACGCCGCCTTTACTAATTAATGTCGCCATTGTTTTCGCTAGCATGTGATTAAATAAAACAGAGTTTATCACGAGTACATAATGTGCCTTTATGAGACTATCCGTGCCTCTTCGTGGATGGGACGTTACTTGATGTTGATTATGAATGCGGGAAACCGCTGTCACGCATTCATTATCAACACACAGGGATGTTAGGTGTTATGATAATTATATTTTGACGTGGTTAGTTTTAAACAATAAACAGAGGCAGTCCTGAAGCTGAAACGAGACGTTCACTTCCTGTTTCAAATCCCGGGTACACCAGCGAATTGTAGTCGGCCTCAAGCAAGACTCAGATCAACATAGATAAATAAGAAACCTGATAATATTTGACTTCTCGCACAACCTCCGAGCTGAACTCAAACTCTAAGTTTGTCTTACCGTTTAATTTCAACAGAGCTCCAAATTAATTTCCGGTGAATCAAATTTTCATTTTCGACAACCCTTCTACGCGAAAGGGTTGTCTACATCGAGAGCGGAACAAAAGCTTCGTTTGTAACAATAATATTTGGTCGCAGGGTTTAACTAGCATCAAAACACACGCGATGTTTTGCACCCTGCATTTTCCCGGACGTATTATTCTGCAATGGTAGAATAATCCTCAGGAACAAAGAGCAATTCGGACAACCCTATTATGTGGCGCACGGTAAATTTATTATGCATTTGAGAGATTAGTGTCTCTTCAGATGAACGTTAGCGTGTTAGTGTCGGGCTGGGGAGCATGGTGAAGCCCTAATGTGTAATAGTCCTTTTTGGAAACACTAATAACATCGTTTGCATTTTATATGAGGTTCATTATGATTATTCCAGGCTGTGAATATCAAATTAATACTCTTGCTACACTCTTAGTAAAAGTATGCTTAAGATTTATAATACAATGTCTTCTGTCCTACCCTTGTATTGCATAATCAGCCCATAATTATCCCACTACTGGGACATATGCCTCCTGTCTTCAAGAGGGAGTGGCCTATAATCTACCACGCGAGCCCAATGCGGATTGGTAGATTTTGGTTTTTTCATTTCGAATTTTTGGTTCAAGGACATGCTGGTGTCCTTACAATGTTTTCGATCACCGTCTTGAGAGCAGTGGTGATGAAATAATTTACACAAAGTAATACATCTGTCTAGATTCGAACCTACGACTCGTAAGTCGCGGCCGTTACCACTGGGCCACCACTGCTCTGCTGTTGTTTTACTCCGTAGTAATAGCGGTACCTAAATCCAATCCAACTAATATTATAAATGCGAAAGTGTGTTCGTTAGATTTGTCGTGATATTTTGCAAAGAGGTAGTTAATGCGTGGAGAGTGGAGAGTGACACTAGCAATAGTCGGTCCGAGCGAGCGGGGGAAACCGCGGAACGCAAAATACAACGTAAATTCGAAATCAAATTTTTCTTGTTTGTCCAAACCAACACAACGTATGTGTACATGCATTAGACGTTACATGACGTGTTCATTCGTTTTGTACGTCTGACGTCACGGCGTGTCACTGACGTACAACGTCATGTAACGTTGTCACTCGCCTGGTTCTGACGTGTTTATATACGACTGTGTTTGTAAAAGTAAAGCTTGTATGATTTGATTCTATTGAATGAATGAGTTCATTCTGCCATATATATAAATACATGGGCGACCGAGCTCTGCTCGAGTGAAAATAGAGAATGCTCATTTAATAGTATAGGATAGTTCATACTAATTCCATGCTGCCATGATAGTAGGTACTTACGAATTCCATGCTGTCATGACATTATTATAAGGTAGACATCTTGTTCTAAACTTGGGCGACCGAGCTCTGCTCGTGTGAAAATACGGAGAAAACGAATTTTCCCAGATATGAGACCTAGCTAGATCGATTTTTCGCTCCCGTTAGCCCCTATACTGCATATATCTAAATACGAATATTGCTCATAGGATAATATTGTGGATAAAAAAATAATAGGTACTCAGTTTCAAATGGGTAAGAGTAAACAGAGATAATCAACATGTTTAGGTGGGCCAGGCCGCTGATGGCAGTACTGTTGTTTTGATAATTGGGTAGTTAGTGTTGGCACTTAGAAAGACTCCAGATTTACTAAAGTGTAGATAAGAAGATGACCTAAATGACGAGTCAAGCTCTATCTTAATTACTATAATTATCACTGTAATGTTATTAAAGATAGTTTCGCTTTTGTTTTTGCTTAAAAATACATCTTTTTTTGGTTAAACGTTATGATAAAAAGAAACACCACTAGTTTTCAGTGTGGTCTAAGGAGACAAAGCTTTCATTATTTCTTTACCAAACCGTCGCATTACAATTATATCTCAGTCAAAGCGTTAGATAGCTTTTCTTCGGCGTTTATATGTCTGTTTCAGGCTCGTTTTCAGCACCTTCATCCAACTCTACCCACATTCGTCTCAAGTTTATCTGTTACAGAGGATAACGCACGTTGGGGGCACACACACTAAACAATGATGAATGAATCGAGGTAGGAGGTGAATACACCGAAGATAGGTAAGTAGGTACAGGTACGGTCAGCAACAAGTAACGCTACTTTTACAGATGATCTAAATTTATTCAAAATTATACCATAAGTATTGCAGCATCCTGAACGCGTTGTTAAACTGGACACTTCGTACGATAAATAAATAATAATAATACCTTCGGTAATAATTAAATACAGCTAAGAGCCTTCACTCGAGACCGCTTTGATTCCACTCAGACAGAATTATGGGAAATTGATCCCCCAGAGCTTCCACCAATGCGCCAACAATCAGCCACTGCCCCGTACTGTTGCTAATTAATCGGCTTACCGTCCACACTCAGACAATAATTGTTCTCCCTCATCACCATGGCAACCGACTCGTAATACCCATACAGTTTCCATTACAAACTATTTGAAAACAGATAACTATCATAATACTGCACTTTCCGTGAAAGGAACCAAGTGAAAATTCATTTAAATTGAAGCTTTTACAATTTAGCGTTGTGTTTCGCAAATCATGATTTTAGACTGTTGACATTTTGTTTCCGCATGTACGGAATTATTGGAGGCTGCGACGTCGGCGGTGTTCAAGCGGTCATTGTTTTATTTGTTTCACCTGTAACTGTATAGGGAGGTTGGATGGTGTCTGTCTGGATATAAACCCCGAGGGTAGTTGAGAGGTTTAAATATTGTATGATAAGTCTGCACTGGAGAGGTTATTCAGGACAAACAAACGTATAAGTGTGTTGCAGTGTTAATAAGCAGAAATAGTTTGCTTTAGGTTGAGATTACATCACACATGTCTATCAATAGTGGGTAGACGGTGTCATAAATAATACTGAGGACTCTCACCCGAGACATTTTTTTAGTAAAAGCAGTTATTTTATTTGCTCGTTAACGACTATCTATCAAGTGACGAAAGTAATGAAGGGACATCTTTTTACATCAAATAGTTAGGCCTTTAACATTTTCATTACTTATTTATACAAAAAACTCGGCCACCAATTGCCATTTAACTTCCCCACCTTGACTTCTGCTCACCGTATTACCGTGATCGCGTGAGGGTCACTCGCGTGCCCCCGCCCCGCCCACTTGCTGTTCAATGCAAATTACATCGCCTGGCTGTTAGACTGCGTAGGCAGGGAGCTAGGCAGCCATTAACGTGCTGTTTATCTGCCTCGCTGCAGGCGTTGCTATTAATGAGGGGTTACTATTAATCAACTTATCGCAGTGTACTGCACAATTATCGCTTGTTCTACAACAGTTATTCGTTTTTTGTATCCATTACTGATAGGCCTGTATTATTGTGATACAGGCATTCGGGGATATCACTTTTTTCTCTTTTCTAGGGTTATTTGACAGTAGAGGGTTTTGTATGTCGGATTCCTAATACTTCTACAATCGACTAAAGCCCTCACGGTGTTCATGTTCAACCGCTACTATGATGAAATGCGATTCGCTCGTAGCGCCAAGACCATTTCATGAGGTAATTTATGGCTAACAACTATTATTATATATAATTTAGAACTATTTTAGCACGCACCACAATGATTTCATTAACTCCAAACTTTACATAGTTCACCCTGATTTTACATCATTGTGATTAAAGCTTAAATGAGTTACTGTTCCGTGCATGAGCTCTCATACTACTTTAATTAACAGGTGCAGGCTTTCACCCGTTGGTTTGGTTTCACGGAAGGCTGGCAGTTAGATGGTATTCAGGAAGTTTCGGCTTGCATTCGGATGTGTTCGGCTTGCAATTGTAATGAAAAACTTGTGACCGCTCATTTGGTGGGAGTGACGATTTTTCATTATTGTAGGACTATTTTTATTTTTATTTGTGGCAGCACTAACCTACAGATTTTTTTCTGTGACGGTATCTAGAATTTTTCTTTCTAGACTCGACTAGAAATTCCAAATATGTAAGCTAGCTCAATACAACCGGCTTTAGAAAGGCTTGTATCGCGCAGTCTGCTTGATCAATAAAAGGTTTTACAAAAATAGTGCGACCTTTACAATTCCGGGAAGAACAGCTGATCAATATGCAAACGATCTAAACTGAGCAAATAACACAGAGGCGACTGTACCGGACAACTTTACACTGCGGGCCAATTAAAGTACTCACAATGTTTAGCATTTTAATGTCACTTTTTGTTCGAAACTGTGTGTGATTGCAGTATCGTAAATACTGTAAGTTTGTGGTTTTATGGTTGTTTTTTAAAAGGGATCAGTGTAATAGGATATTTTTATATGCAAAGCGGAATACGGGCCCGTTACGTATCGTAATCATTTGAAGATAACAGCCTCACGCCTGTTCCCCGAAGGATTTTGGATATATGGATGTTCATATCTACTATGTCTAAAACAGTCCTTTGACCACTTAAACAATACTTTAATAAGCTAATTGCCTTAAACTAAAGTAACATTAACTTTCTCATCTAAACTTACATTACAACGTAGTTCTGTTACTTTTAATTTCCGTTGAAGTACGTTGTATATCTCACACGTAACACATTTTCACGGCGAATTAAACAGACTCATTAAACAAGTGCTATCTACATCACATTAAAAACCGGCTCACATAAATACCAAGTACCTACATAAGTACAACAAAGATAATTACATGAAAACAAAAGACCAGCCGTGGCCGAAGTCATACAAATTACGACGAAATATATACAGGACCTACTTAATGACAAAATATCCTATTATCCGAGGGCTATCTTAAACAAATTTATTCGGGTCGTAAATAAAATTGCGAGGTACAGTTATTTTGGCGCTGCGCACATCCCGGGGCTGGCTGTCGTTTAAAAAGGCGAAAATAAAACCTTGACATATTTGCTGAAGCTATTTGCAGCCTCTTACAAACATACACAGATAGTTTTTTGGTTACTTTAGCTCTGTTGAGCATTAAATGTAAAAAAATATCTCTGCAATAAACGTAAAAGCCTTCTCAAAGTGTTCTATAAAAAATCTAGATTTTTTCATTCCCTGTAAAAAGGCCACTAAACTTGTGAAACTGATTTTAGATAAGTATACTTTTAGTACAGACTAACCAATTTTATTTCGTATATAAAATCAAACCGTATTTCTTCAACGTAATTCTAGATAAATTGGGGTAAATCTCTAAAGGGAAGCCTTCAGTAAAACCTCTCCCTTTTTAATTAAGTAGAGCAGGAATAGCTGTTACAAACTCTTTACTATAATGATAATGAATACAAGTTATCTACTAATAGTGAAATTTAAATGTTTTGCAGATATTCAACATTCGAGCTGTTTGTAGTAGATGAGGTAACTTGGAACATTTCTAATGTTTAAGCGATATTCTAGAAAATGCTTGTTAATTCGAGCACCGGCGGGTACGGGACACACAGGGCTGCCTACTATTTTAATATCTTCTTGATTTCGTTTTCCGTAGATAAAAAAGCTCTCGTGCCCACCGGATAGATATCTAATAATCAGGTAAATTAAAAATATGGTACTGAAATTATATTAAACTACATGCCAAATAAATAAGTGGGTTTAACTGGTAAAACGGACACGTTACTATTTTTGGTTTGCGAAAACCTAATAATAATGCGAAGGTAAACGTGATATGTTTAAAGCGTTGACAACATTTGTAGTAATTACTGTAAAGGCGAAGCTTTTCGCGATGAGCGATGATTAGTGAAAAGCAAAGGTTTATTTAATAAGTTTCGAATATTTAGTAAAATATTCGGAGCGAGAAACCTTTTGTAAAGTTACATCGTTAATAATGTTACATCATTATTTAAATAAAGTTTATTATCCTTTTATTTTTTTCAGAGAGAGAGAGCGCAGCTCTTATGAAGACACTCCACATTCACTATTAAAAACAATGTTTTTACTGAGTATGAGAACGTTCTCTTTTCTTTTTCTTGTTACAATATTATTTTTAAGCTCATTTTACATTCTTGAAGAGTTTAGTTTTCATTATGAGCGCGTACCTTTAATTGTTTAGAAATCGTCTCTAAATTCACAATATATCAAGACGGATATAATGGCAATCAATCCACTTTAAATCATTCTAATTATATTGTAACTAGTCCGAAATTAATTATTAGTTCTCGGAACTGTTGATCACTGGAGTTAGGCGTCAAATTAATGCATAATTAATGACGCAATGTGAAGTGAAGGCATTTATTATTAAACGTAATAATATTATAATTGTTTGTAAAGTGTGGCTAAAGAAGGACAATCCAACCCACCCGTGTTGGACTGTCCTTCTTTCAAGCAGCAAGCGGAACGACAGATAGCGCCATTCGATTTCTTGCATAGAGATAGTTTATGGGCCGGATATTGATAAAGGATATTTACTCATAACATCACGCCTTGTTTCCCCGAAGGGTTGGGCAGAGGTGTGCTTAACTATAGTACGCCCACATTTCGCCAGTTATGTAAAAGTTCCATGTAATAGGGGGCGAGCCTATTGCCATCGACCGGGCACAAATCCAAACTCCGGGTTGCTACTGAGAAATTCCAGAGAGGAAAACCCAATAGCACTTTGCCCGACCCGGGAATCGAACCCAAGAGTTCATGCTCAACAGTTGTTACGGCTATCTCTTTGTGGGATAAGAAGCAAAAGAACCACGGGAGCAATCAAAAGCTAATTTCATCAAAAGTTAACTTTTTAAAGGCCAATTTCCACATGTTCAGCAGTCAGCTGCTCATCACACAGATATATTCTGTACAACAGAATATTCCCAGAACACATCTCCCGCTTGTACCTGGAATTATTTCCATCCCATATTCTTGGAAACAGTTCGCTGGTTTTCGTAGAAGCAGAAATACGAATGGTCGTTCGTTTTCGTAGAAATCCGGCGCCGGAATATGAATTGGAAGTGACTTTTGATAGACTTTATGTTTCTCAACCCAGTTTTCAAATGCCAATTATTTTGTACAGAATTCTGGGTATCAAAGATGATTGTCGGTACAAACCTGTATTTTATTTAGAGTCTTTATGCGGAGCGCTGTTTGCTGTTTGTCGCAGGTAATTGAAGAGTGGAAATAGATCTCTATTTCCACTAATTTTATTTGATAAGCAAGATGTATACAATTATTTAACTTTGATGAAAATAAGCAACATTTCCGAAATATTTCGCTACATTTATCTTTCATCAAAAGCTAGTAAATATTAAATGTAAAAGACAAAAATAAAATACTCGTTAGAGACAGTTTCATCTCAAAGGATAAAGGCTTATTAAAATGTAGAGCGTTCTGATTAGAAGTTTGAACGAGATTTCAAAGCAAAACTAGTCAAAGTTGCGTGATTCGGTCTGAAGGCTGACGAGCGGAGACCACTGGTGCAGCTAATGAGATGAGGTTTTTAAATAACTACTTTTCAAGCCGAAGATTTTTTGAAAGTTTACCTACCTAGGTGAACGGGACGGCCAAAAATACGCACTTATAAATTAATTACACTCTATTATATACATATGTTCAATCAGTGTTCGCGCCATAGATATCTTCACACCTATAAGTTAGGCACATCCCTTTATTTACCGCCTATGTTCTAAACCAAACCGTGTCACAGTTACATCATCATATAAACCACGACCGGTAATGACGAACTACCCTCAAATTCGACCATAAAATTCCCTTTTCATTTCAAATAATTTCTCTGTAATTCGGCAAAATCTGCCGAATTCGCTCCCTCATATATTCGCGCACTGAAAGACCGCAATGTATCGGTTTTCAATACAAATCGCAATTTGTTCCAACTACCCGCGGTTTCAATATTCCTGACTCACCTCTGCTGATTAATACGTTCATTAACGAGAATTTAATATACTGAGGCGTAATATTTGGTGGCTTGGATTTTGCATTTACCTTTCTGCGTGGTTTTAATATATTCATGAATGTGTATGTGAATATTATAGTAGGTAAGTTGGTTTTACCTACTTTGAAGAAAAATGTAACTATGAGATTAAATAAAACCACTATTTAAACCAGCTTGCACCACAAACCACTTACGCTAAACCTAGCATCATTCGGTCTCTGTCATCTTTAAACGATTAACAGAAACAGCGATGTTTTAAATTTGTTTACCACTAACCGTATTTAGTGACTTGTGGCGCAAGCGGCCCTTAGAGTGTCTAAACTCAAGTATTTTCCAACTAAACTCAAGTTTTTACTCAAGTACATCAATAATGTTATTTAGAACTTTTTAGAAATTAACATTAATTGAGCAGTGCCACGTGCGCCTATATAAAACACGGACGGACAAAGCGGAGCTGACATGATGCTACAAATACATTTTATTAAAGAATTTTGTTCATATTAGTTCGCCCCGGGCAGTACCCCATTTTATGAAATTCACTCACATTTTCAATACCGTTTTGTGCTGTTCGATGCGAAATTCATTTTATAAATAGCGTGTCTGTTTGTTTTTGGGCTTTTGGGGTTGAAAATTGGATCAGGATGAGCAAACATTTTACATTTGAGGTATATAGGTTTATACGAAGTACAGAATAAAAAAATATGGTTTTAAATTAATTTTCAAATAAATAGGTAACAGATTTTTTTACGTAACTCACGCTTTTATCGTTACAAATTTATTGTGACTCGTTTATTCATATGAGGATGAACTTTGTAAGTGACTATAAGAACCTTTTCATACGTCCCGGTTACCGGGTAGCCGGTGCTGGGTACCCGGCAGCTAAGTGTATGGGCATGTACGTTATATTATACTCAATACAAAAACTTTTGCATATATCTGATAGCCTGTAATGTAGACCAATTTAAAACATCCATTCACCTATTTTAAAACACTTCCCAGTACTTTAAACAGTATTCCCACTATGAAATAATCCGTCCATTCGAGCGTGACGTCAGAACACTAATGTGTGAGGACATAGCCGCCATATTGCCTGTATGTTGACACGGGTAATCCTCTTACAGCGTTCGTTAAACGGGCCGGATGAAAATCACTTTCAACAAAATGTTGATTTTCCCTGAATACTGGATGAAAGTGTTGTGAATCAGTAGTCATGTATGGTAAACATTTTTGAAATCACTTTGTTTTGTGAGACAACTTAGTTGTAACAGTGTTATTGGGTTTGTTTTTTATAGTTTACACGAAGACGGACATCACAGGTGGTAGTAAAACAGTAACACATTATAACCAGAAACATTGCATATCGACAATTTGTAACAGACAATAAAAAATACACTTTTTATACAAAATTAGAAAGTTGTCTCTTCCATCTTCCGTCCTGTTCTCTCTCGTAGCGTGTGAGTGAGACAGCAAGAGCCGCGTGTGTCTTATGATAGATTATCAGCCACACTACCAATAAGAGCACACGCAAGGCTCCCACGGACGCTCAACGTCTTCATCTGCCGGTATTCGGCCCCGTCTTCATGCCGGTATCAGGGTTCATCTTCATCTGCTGGTGTTAGCTCCCTGACGAACTTATGCCGGACGGCCGGGATAAGGTTGCTAATTGAAAAATAAGAACCTTAGCCGGGTCCGCCGACATACGCGAAGAACTGCTGGTCTGCTGCTGCGATACCTTTGTGTAACGAAGTACCAGTAAAAATATATGTAATTATGGGAAAATGAAAATCAAATTACATGTGTCATGTCATTTTGACGTCTTGCGTCCGCCATAATTAATGTTTTGACGTCATCTAGTCTAAGACACAGTTTATAACAATCGATGTGACAGTTTAGGTTGTTTAGACTTCATTATCATCAACATCTCCAGCCCTTATCCCTATTTATTTGCGGTCGGCACAACATGTCCCTTTCTTCCATGTTTAGTTTATATGAAGTTACAAATAATCGTATATACAACATCTTCCTGTTTTTCTAACATTTATAAATTACTTACCTATATTATCTTCCACCAGTATGAGTTTGACTGTCATATGAGTAAAGTAAACATACATACGTAAAATCACGCCTGTGTACCCCGATGGTTAGGCAGAGGTGTAGCTATAGTACACCCACATTTCGCCAGTTATGTTTAAGCACCCTGTAATAGGGGCGAGCCTATTGCCATCAAGCGGGCAAAATCTAGAATCCGGGCTGCTACTGAGAAATTCTAGATAGAAAAACCCAATAACACGTATGTATATGTATTTTACTTTCTCTTCTACTCTTACACACGTTGTCTACATCTCTTTTTACCCTCTGTCCTATCGCAGGTCTGTATGCTGGAAGAGATTTCTTTAGAAATAAGCATCACCTTTGTACGTATTTTTCTGTTCCTTTTTCTTGTCTCTTTATATGTGTGTAGGTACATAAACTGTTAAATAATTAAAATAAATAAATAAACACTTTGCCCAACCCAGGACCTCATGGTCAGCAGTAGCGCTTGCGACCACTAGACCTACGAGGTAGAACCAGGCAGGCCTAAACTAAACTTATAACTATGAAAAACTAAAAATGCCCAAAAATCATACAATACCCGAGAGACATAAATAAATTCAATTCCGAACTCAAGTCAAACTTTTAAATTATTCATGAAAATAATTGTGTTAGTACCAAAACGTTAAACGACAAACTATTTAGTTGATCAAAAGGCTTTCATAAAATAATAAATCAACTTCGAATGTTCGCTTGGAAGTCCAAGTCGAAGTTTAGTGAACGAACGAATGAACTGAATAGGCGGCTTTCGTAAATCGTTCCCACCGATTGGACCGAGAAGGCATTTAGTTCGGAAACACTTCATTACTAAGACTTTAAATTGAATAGGATTACAACGAGCTTAAGATTTCTGTTAGAGTTGAGACGGCGCAGTTCTCTATGGTAATAAAATTGTTTTAAAAATATTGTAGGTACGATAGGATCGACCGGTTGGTAGGATCGTAGCAGGTGGCGTACTGTATTTTCTACCTACCCCATGGGAAAACGGCGTGAGTTTATGTAGGTACGGTAATGTTTTATATAAAACTAAAACAATCCTACTGAGTTGGGCATGTTTGTGACCTTTCGGGTATTGTTTCCGGTAGAAAAAAAAAGCCATGTTATTAATACAGCAGTTTTCGGTATGATATCAAATTTAATCGAATCAGTAATAAAATAATCATAGCTGAAACTTTCCTATAAATAACAGCTGTATTCGAAGTATAATGGTAACTAATTCATGGCATATTATAATTTCGAGCCCGATTGCTTTTTGTTCCTACCAATTTCACTTTGCTAAATAATCGCTTGCTTACTGACAGCTGTCAACCTCACACAAAAACAATTCTTTTAATAAAAAAATACACAAATAATTACAAATTCTCCGTAAAAAATACGATCGCTTTCAATTAATATTCAAATGGACCCAATAGACCGAGAGATCGGGATCACTAAATCAACGTTACCTAAAATAATTTTCCTTCCCTCGCAAAAAATGACGGTTGTATCAAAAAGTGACGGCGGAATATTCAAAAGGTCTGGGAGTTGAATTATTCAGATGGTTGATTATTCATGGAGCCGGCTCCTTGTCTGAGTTCAGCGCATGTCATTCAAACTCATCGTACGTCATGCTTGTTTAATTAACAAGTCTTGCATGTTGAAGATAGATATTGAGATTTTTAGACGTACATTGAAGAAGATTTGCCTCTATAATTTCTCTAGAGAACACAAATAATAATTTACTTTTAGATGTTTTGAAAGTTGATTAGAACTTTATATCACAATAGGCTTTAAATATTGAAAGCGTTGCGAAGGTCAATATCTTAATCAATCTTCATCTCATGCTAAAATTCAATTTCTCTACATATTACATAAATAATCTTTGATATCATCATCATCAAAATTTCAGACGTCCACTGCTGGACATAGGGCTCCCCCAAGCACCGCCACTTCGACCGATTCTTTGATACATCCCCATCACAAAAAAAACGTTGCAAAAGCACATAGACTCATTTTTAATTTACCATCCTCCAAAGCTCTCCAAAGAACAACATGGTATCATATTAGCTTAATATAAAGTTAAAGAATAAATAAAATATCAAAGCAGCATTTAATACGGCGAAGTCGCAGCTGCTTAATAAGACGATCTCAGACAGATTTTAATATAACTAGCGGGAACCGCATCCATCTGGCTTATATCGGATAAAACTGGATATAATCGGTTTGAGGCAGACACTTAGATTTACGCGACGCTTTTATTATTTTTCTTCTTTTACTACACAATAACATAGGATTATGAAACAAGAATAGATTAGAATAATACGGAAAACAGAGCATAATTATGTTTGACTGCTAATGTCGTAAAAACAGATCACAAAGATCATTTTCGCCTTTAGGCCTACATCGTGTTAGGTGTTAAAACACCATTTCATTCTGAATATAAATTGGTAGGTACTATTTTTCAAAACATCAGATAAAACAACCGTTAATTTTCAACAAAACAGAATAACTCTTTTGTCCCAGTTTAACCATAGACAAAGAAAGTTCACTAGACTGAAAAGTTAGCGTTTTTTGCCCAAGACTCAATATGTCTGGAAGTGCACGGCGAAGTTTTAATTAATCCACAGTTAGGAAGAAATCGACTTTTTAAAGAAAGCTGCATTGTCCCCAATATGACAAGAAAATGCTCCTATATACAATTTCCGTTTTCTGCCAAGAAAAACTCTGGGAGTTATTTTTACGTACGGTTTTTGAGAATGTCAACAACGATTTCAATAATAGAAACTTACTCGTCAGTTTCTATAATCACATAAAATAATATCAACAAAGTAATGCATGAAAATAGCTAAAAAAATGCAAAGTGTTTGGGGTATTTTAACAATATTAGATGACGTTAACGAATACCTATGCATTCCAAATTAAATATTATCTTATCCATTCAAATATAGTAAGAAACCCCAAAAATAAACTATACTCAAGAATAGCAAAACTTACAGACAATATAAATAGTCTCAAAACTACAAGACCAACAAACAAAGTAACTCCTCACAAATAGCGTTTCCGTCAGCCTAAATATCACAAGAGAACTTATACCTGTCTGTCACAAAATTTACAGACAACATATGCAAGTGTCGGCCGTAACAAGTGTCGTACCGTGTCCGAACAACACCGGACACGGTTGGTCGAGACGGCTTTCATCCGGCACACCGGCCGGCGAAACGTCGAGCCGGGAGCGATGAAGGCTGTTTGATCTGGGTGTTGGGTTTTATCAGGTAACTGTAGTTTTGTATATTATGTTTTGAAGGGTGATTTTACTTATTGTTCTTTTGTACGTTGGAATAGAAGGTTAGTAGACGTTTCTACAGAGATTAAGTAACATGACTAAATTGATACAATAGTGATATATTTCAAAAGCCTTAGAATTTTTGCATATGTAGACGAATCTATGGTGTCTTTCAGAATGACCAATTTTGACATATGTTTGATATAGACAACTTGGATATTAATATTAGCGGCTATAAATTAGAAGAAAATAAGATTATGTATCTATAAAATCAATTGCAATATTAATTTAAGTTGAAGTCGGTTCCTGTTATTAGACTAAAGCGAGCTGTTTTAAGAATAAACAAAACAAGCTACCACGCTACTCAGAGCCACTAAATCACAATCCATCGCATGCCAAACAACAGTAAGTTGCTAAAGCCGAGCTGATCGATACTCGGTATGCACAACACGTGTACAGTAACGAGCATAGTCGAGCATGTTGAGCATACTTGAGCACAGTTTGAGCATCGCGGGCAATTTAACAGTATACGTACAACGTCAACATGCTGTATAACAATGGATTATAGTGCAGGTTTTCAAATATTAGAAATATATCTGAAAGCTTTCAGTTACTACAAAAGAGAGGTTTTTGTCCAGCAGTGATATACTACAGGATAAAATTGCAGCTACAAAGTATAGACCTCGGACTATGTTTTTGATTGACAGAATATTGAAAGATTACTCAGTGTACAAAATGAAAGAGAAGCTCTTTCATTTTCTTTACCTTTACCAAATATATAAGTTGGCCCTTAACTACAAAGTCATAATTATATCATCTCAAATAAAATATACATATAAACACAAATCTGTCTACATAACGAATTTATTTCACCCCAAAACCGACTTGTTGGCCAAAAATCACAGTAAAATGTATACATCCGGTGAGAGAGCGTGAACCGTGAAGGAGGAGGTATCGGTGTTTGAGTTGATTTATTTCCCGCCCGCCCTAAGGATATTAATAACAAAGGATGGTTTTCGGGAGTCTCCGGCCGCGGTAGACCTGCGATTCTGATCTTTACGGGTTTTTGCATCCCTATTGAGTTGTTAAAAGGATTTGATAGGTAAATGTTATTAGTATATTTCTCCTCTGTACCGTGTTATTATTTAGGTGTTTATATGAAAGAATATATTTTATATGCTTGGTTATTGAAAGTAATATGGCACTAGCATACTCATTTGCCTTGACTGTGTTGACATAACTTACTAGTAGCGTACTGCATTGCCATTCCATTTTGTAGTCAAGATCAGCTAAAGAAGCCATACCTGTAACAATGATACATTACATTAGTATACATATCTAAAATTCTTAAGAAATAACTTATTGCAACATATTAAATACCTAAAAGTATGCAAAATATTGAATCAGTTAATATATCAACTGTAAAATTGCTATATCAATAACTTAGTATTTTTTTAAACTGGATAAAGTTAAACAATGAGGTAGTTTTATTCAGGTTTGGATTCTCCTTCAGTGAACTTGTTAAAATCCATGAATACATCATGTCCACCGAGTCAGGTCGCACTGTCAGGTTTAAATCTACATATTCATAAGCCTGGTTGTATTCTAATATCATATCGCAAAATGAAAATGAATTTATCAAATTATTCTATTTTCTCTTGTAATACGATTGTACCTTTAGGAGCTTTGAAGGCTTAGTTAAATTCATTACATTTAGATTATAGGGACAGAAATAAAATTATTTAAATGTTAGAAAACAAATAAAATGAGTAAAGTTATAATGGAAACCCGCCGGGGAAACAATCATTATATCCATTGGCTTTACAATTGTATTTAAATGTAATATCAGTGTTTCCAGTACCCCCTCGACAACTAAAACTTCCTGACTGTCAATAGTAATTTGAAATAATATTAAAACAATACAATTCATTGATTTTGCCCTTCAAATCGTTTCTCTACTCCCCACCAAATTCGAACATTTGTATCAACACATCATGACAATTCTTCACGGCTACCCTCCAATCCAATGACAATAACATTACCTTGTTCCCTCCAATATAATCGCACACCTATTCTCTAAACGCTCGCTATAAATACGATCGCTTTACAGAAGCACGTGCGCATGGTGTCACGTAGGACGTGCCGTTTATCTAAGACAGCTATCTTGCAGAAGCACAAGCTGAAATCTTGCTTCGTAAATAACACGTAGATTTACGCTCCGATATAAGAGAAATGGTTAAAACCCATCTAGGCTGAGGAACACGTCGTGAGGAGATCACCAGCACGCAGTGAGCAAGTTTTGTAATTCATTGATTATTTTGTTATCCATTGTATTGTTCCTATTTTGCAGCGGTGGGATAGTTACAGGTTGAGAGATGTCGCGAAACTGGGGAGAGACTAAGTGGTCCATTTATTTTTCATTACAGTCCTAGATCAGACGACACTGCTTTGACGGAACGCCAGTTATTTTTGTTATATCGTGTAGGAGTTGCCTTCTGTCTTTACTTTTTTTATGGAACCACTTAGTGACACGAATCGCGTAATTGTACGTGGCAGTTGTACTAATACGGTAGTACAGCTGAACGGGCGATAATTGAGGACGATTCGCGTAAGTGTATTGTGTCAATTGTGTTAAGGTTGTACAAAAATAGAAGCTTGGGTCAAAAGGTACGAAAGGTTAAGTTTCATTGAAGCTTCTTAATTTTATTAACTTTCCATGATAAGCGATAGGGTTAAAAGATCTAAAAAAAGGTAATATATAATCGTACACATAACTATTATCGATAGTAATAAATCTTCAAAAATGTAGATTCGTAGTCTCGAAGCCAGAGTGCTACGTGCTACGGACTACGCCGCTACGTGCTACGCGGCTACGACAATCTTTTTATTAAACCATTGAGAATTTTAGTGAATTTTCTTTCAAAACGAGATAAGGAAAATGGAATAAAATAAGACCTTATTAGCTGCTATGAATATTTGTTTTATTTATAATAATATTATTCTAGAACATAGTAATAAGGTTGGAATAATAAAATACAGTACTTTCCAGCGATTTCCTGGCGTAACGCCAAAGCTCGCTTTGTTTAAAAGCAGTTCAAACGTGTGGTTATTACGGAAGACATTACCATTTTACCACAAAATGGCGGAAATTGTGCTTTACTCAGATTGACTGTCAGACTGCTGCCAAAAAAAGAGATTGTAGTAGTTAACTGTGATAACAGTGTAATCTATTGATATTCGCGATAAGAGCATTGTTGGCTTATTGAGAAGTTTTTCAGGAAGAGCCATAAGATAAAAATAAAATGAACATATTTGAGTAAATAGGTACATACAATAATTATGACGCGGAAATAATTCAAAACAAATACATTACGTAACTAAGTATTCTCGTGTGTAAAGGAAAACACGACTGCCTTGCTCGGTCTGTTTCGTTTCAGTGTTTCCGCGAGAACTGAAATATTTCAGACATGCTGGAATTTCCCTTTGTACGTACGAATATTCTTATATTCGAATTATGCTAAAATGACTGTGTTAAAATATCCTCTTTTGATGAAAAATACAAAATTATGTTTATCTCAGTCACCGAAAATTTTTTACTATAAAATTCTATGAAAAATTATGCATTATTTCTTGAAATGAAGATGTCGCCTTGAATAATATTTCAAACGCCATTTTTCATTTCCTAAAGCGACGAAGTGCAATAATGAAAATTTTGCTCAAAGAAAACTTAAATTATTGAAGAAATAAACGAGAGCACGAGCTATTTTCATCCAGAGTTTATTAGGAATATGAGACAATGCAATTTTCTTGTAGTCTTGTGATTATCTTAAATTGTATTCTAGAAATGATTGCAACCCATTACGACTGCCCTATCCAGAAACTTTGGGTGGACAGAGGGAGTGCCAGTGAAATGATGATGAAATTAAATTTATTTCAGTTAGTAGAGCATAAAAATAATTATGATACTTTTACACACCAATGTTTGGACAATATTTAAAAATTAGGTGTCGCCAAATGTTTATGTAATTTATAAGTTATTTATTCAATGTTATTTTATATTTACTAAATATAAATACCTACATCTTCACAAAACTACTATTCCTATCTCACACAGCCTTTACACAAGCCTAAAAAATCCACAAATAACAGCACCATAAAACGTGCACAAAGGGGTGACAGTGACCCACTCTACACCACAAAGTACCTATTAGAGACGATGTCACTTCAGTAGACTTCATGTCATAACATTACCATGAGAATCTCGCGGATCTCTCGAGGTCTATCGATACTTAGACGTGAAAGATCGCCCCAAACCGAGCGTGATACAGGTAAAAAGGATTTAGATGTAGGTAGGTTGATTTAAGTTCATAACATATTTTTTAATAATACCGGCAAAGAGACAACTTGTATTGTTATATGTGTTAAAAATCGTCATTATATTGGCATTGAAAGTAAAAATAATTAAATGAAATAATAAAAGGATACAGCACTGTTTTCTTTAAAACCTTTTGCTTGCATGTTTTTAACTTGGCTATTTAAAAAACTGTCTGTTTTCAGAGTCAAAACGTTGTTTTCATACCGAATACAAATTGAGCTTGATAGTGAGTGCAAAGTAACGGAGGAAAATTTTTAAATTGAGCGAAGAACTTTATTAAGAAATAGAAAATGGAAGGACCCATTTCAAAAACGTCCATACAAAGTAGAGAGTACTGTACCAAGCTTCTACCATTACTTATAAGTTATAGTAGCTAAGTTGCCAGCTGCGACTCCTAGCTGGCCGACTTCCAACTAATTCTTCAGCTAAATATAACGCAAAACATTTTCCATTTAGATTGTATTTCCTAACAAAAATATATTCTGAACTAAACTCGGCACTTTCTTCATGCTATCAGTTACCCGGCCTGTTGTTGTGTCTGTTTCTGCTAAAGAAGTGTAAACGTAACATTCGTTATTTTCATTAAAAGCGAGCACAACAGTGGCTGTTTGTTACTGGGACACACAAACTGAGTTGCACAGTATTTCCAATTATGTATTTATAATTTGTTTGATATAGAAGTGAGATCACGTCAATAGCGCAGATAAATACAGATGGGACACTCCGCAGTTTAGTTATGAAGCTACAAGTACGCGGCGGGCCCGCCTTGCTGGGCCAGTTCAATGAGTGTAACGTAGTCAGAAGATCTGAGTCACGCAATAGAAAGAGAGGCAAATTCTAGGTGAATATAAGCGTAAGTGATTAGCGCTGTGCTACCTGAATTGCATTTTATTGTGTCGTAGCAAGAGTCGTTTTTTATTTAAATGATTTTGCGGAGTGTCCCATTGGTAAAAGAAGACAGGGTTCGGAAACAAAACCCGTGACTCCAAATGTTCCTCTGTTGTCTCTCATTGCAGTTGGACGGACACCAGTCAAAACAAATTATTTGTGAACCAGTAGTGCTATTCTGTAACCATCTCACCGTGAGAACTTAGGTGGAGTGAGCTCGGAGTGAGCTGTCAGTCCCCAGCAGCAGGTGGCAATGACAGCTCACTTCACGCTCACTTCACCCAAGTTTTCACCGTGAGATTTTTACAGAATAGATCGGCAGGTACACTTTCTTAACCCCCTCGCTCATGTCATGTTCCTGAAGGAAAGACATAAAATAGTTCGCGGTAGCGGGATTATGATCTGGATAGGATTAGGTCTCAACTTTCAAGTTCCTCAGTATATGTTTAAGTAAACGGGCGCAGTTTATAAGATATTTCATCGGTCGATAGCTTAACATCGTAATATCATGTTAGTCTTTAGTTGGTTAGTTCAAAAGTATCGACGCTCTTTTGTCTCTTCGTGAAAACAGTTAACGGTTTGCCCTACATCGGAAAAATTACAAGCTGACGTACATCATGTGTGTTATTTTGTTGTACGCACGTTGTAGATTTTTTTAATTAATAGTATTGAAATTATTTCAAAAACTATTATTTGTCAGTTAGCGACTTTGGTCCGACCTTTTATTTATAAAACACAACAAATAACCCGAACCACTTTACATCATACCATCCTCAAATGTCATAATTCAAACAATAAAAATAAAAAGTAACTTGAAACAGGAGAAAAGCGCACGTGTTTGCGATCGACTTCCGGCTCTGATAGGCAGGAAGCGGCCGGAAGAAGGCTTTGTGCCGATAACCGCGGGAAATCACGGCGGAAAGTACTCCGCCTGTGTGCTGATTTACAGGAAGAGAGGAACCTTTGACTGTAAAATCGGGTACTTGCTTGTATGGGATATTAGAGTTATCTGTGAGTCTGTTTGTGGGAATTAAGAGAAACACGTCTGAATAATATTGACCGTTTTCGATGATTGGTGGCACTATAGGCGCTGTGGCTACCCGTAATACAAAAACTATGGGTAATTGAATCGATTCCCACAGGGGAGAAAACTACTTTTTTGCTAGAAACAAAGAAAAATGTTGTTTATTCTGCACAAATTAAATTCTAGCTCTTCCAGGTCTGGGTGTTTGTGCATACCTATGAAATATTTGTTAGTCGCACCCACGATTCAGAAGAATTTAAGAAGGCCTATGAAGATAGTGATCAAATTTGTGGTTGACTGAATAATGCTGACTAAGTTATTTGCGACTTATCTTACTCGATTTTTCAATTTTATTTTGGTCACAAAATCAAAATAAATATAAAACATGAAAAATCGAGTTAAAATTCCGACAAACGTATCGGAGTCGTTAAAAATACGAATGGGTTCGATCTGGGGTGACATGGGGGACGGGGGGACAGGGGGACCGGCTACTTATCAGTGAGGCGGACCATAAAAATGTCGAACCCTCTCTGATAAATCATTGGCACCACATTTATACAGAGCCCTGGTGTGCGGTGGGTTACCTAACATATGTATCTGGAGTGAGATGTGTCTGTGTGGATTAGATAATATTATTTATTTATTATTATAAGCCTGTGTTGTCCCACTGCAGGGCAAAGGCCTCCCATCCATCTTTCCACTTTCCCCGGACTACTGCGATTGCGCGCCAGTCATTTAAGAAGGAGTCCAGCTAATCCCGCCATCTCTTTCTGGGCCTGCCACGTAGTCGTTTCCTGCTATTTGGGGTCCACTGAGTGGTGATTTTTGCGTATTGCATTTGCATATTAGATAATATGTGTGATTTATATTAGCAGGATGTACGGAAGCTTTATTATGCATCGAGTCTCAATGAGGAAGAATAAGAAGGGAGAATGTAGTAACTTGAAGGAGTATGTATGGCAGCCTGCAATTAATAGGCAGATCAACTACTAAAATAATTTATTTAATGATTATTGATATCTAAAGCAGCAAAGTTTGATCAATAAATTCCCGGATCTATCAGTTTCCCATCACTAGCCGACCACTCGGGACAACAACTTTTCAAATAGCGATTTACTTCCATCAAGTATATAAAATATTTATTTATCAAAATATAGCTAAAATTCATTTATTGAACAAAGGCAGATATCAAATATTAAACAGACGCGTACGAAAACAAATATTTTTTGTTACGCACCAGACATTTTTCCTGAGTCAATATAGAATGTCGTTGTAATTTGTGCGAATTTAATTTAATTACTTACATTATTTGATCTTTGATGTTTTATTAAAATCTCTCTTTCGTTATGAAAAGTAATACATTCGTAAAAAAATATTCGAACCACATTTTTTACTTTTGTATCATATAACAAGCTCACAACATTAAACAACTTTATCATTTACTAGCTTCTGCCCACGACTTCGTCCGCGTTTTATTATTTTCCTAAGGGTCGTAGCGTCGTAGCTTGCTCAAGAATTAGGCTACCGAATGAAAAAAAAAACAAATCCGACTGGTAATTTCAAAGATTAGCGCGTTCAAACAAAAAAACAAAGTCTTCATCTTTATTATATTTATATTATAGTACAGATACAACAAGCTCACAGCATCAAACAACTATAACATCATTTATTGAATAAAATGTTTTTATTTTTTTGTCAAACTCGATACCCTTTTCAAAGCTCAGTGAAACTTTATTTTGTTCAGTGATTTTTGTATTGGTTGCCCGCGCATTCTCAAGTTACACAAAAGTTTTGTGAGACTAAACTTTTTTCAATTTACAAACGATAAATGGCCATTTCAGACGGTACGACGATAAATTGATCATGTTTGACTTATGTTGGTGTTTTGTTACAACCTTCTGTCGTTGTTCAATGCACATACTTAATTATTTATTGATTGATTACTTCTTTACAGTTGCCGGTCGCCTTACAATGTCTAACTTCACCATAATTCAGAGGTGTTTAGCATTAACTTCAACATACAACGCTATAAGATTCTTATGGCGCGTGGCCAAAATCGGAACCAACACCGCCATCTTGTTTTGACAATACAATTTCTGTGACACAGTTTCACAAATATTTACCAACAACGCCCCCTGTCAATATCATTCAGGCGCCAAAAGATCCCCGTAATCCTCGTAATTATGTAGTTTAATTGAAATCATCGCATTTGACACTGATGTAAGAACACTTCTTATTTTCTCCTCGCAGAATTTAATAGCCGCCTATACACCACAGCCTTACATAAAACATCGCGGCAGTAAATAGAAACAAATGTATGTGCTCAAGATTCCGGTCACGGCCGGCACAGCTGCTGGTCGCTTGTCGCTGGTCGCAATGCGCTGAATTAAATCGCGGCGGCTATAAGAGTAATGTTACGCGTAGTTTGTGTGGACCGGAGACCAAGGGGGAATTATACTACCTAAGGATACCAAATTGAAGTAAAATGAAGGAAAACGCTAGTTGAAGTTTAAATAGGTATTGTTGCAATTTTAAAGGATTCCGTTTGCAATAGTTTCATTTGTTAGTATAGTATTCTGTCAGAGTCGAAATGTACCTAAACGGTAATTGAATTCCAAACATTCAAAAACATTAACACTATTTTTTGGCATCAAAAAAATCCATATAGATTTGAGGAAAGAGGATATTCGCGCCCTACATTTGTAGGACCAGGACTAATTTGCAATAAAATTGCTGATAGGCAACTAACAATTAACATTAAATCAATGAAATTGCACCTATCGATAGGCGCCACATCGTCCATTATCTCCTTATCAATAAACTAAGATAATTAATAGCCAGCCAGTGAGCACGTCTTAAAGCCATAACACACCACACGAACCAACAGGGCTAATACCAGTAATATTAATTTAACGGCCATAACCTCTACCGGTAACGACCAGCGTCGTGGGGGTAAATCGGCCGCAGGGACGACTTACACGCGGCGTGCACTGCAGAGATATCTGGTGCAGGGGTGATAAGGCAGTAAAGAAGAGAGGGAGGTAGTAAAGAAGTGTAAATGGCAGGTTTAATTTTGTAAGCTATGATATACGGCTTATTTATTAGAGAAGTTTAAGATATTTAATTACGTTTTTTACCACCCAAAGACCAGTTTTTCGATAGGTAGGTAGTACGTTCAAAGATAAATAAGACTAAGTAATTTAAAAAAACCTTTCCCACGTAGCGGGCGGGTGCATGTCACCTTTTCGAAATGTCATTTTCATACAAAATGTTGCCAATGACGTAGTAAGATGCACGTAAAAATGTATCTTAAGGTGTTGAACATATTTATTCCTTGACTGCAGATTATAACTGAACAAAAACAATGTCATAATGTAGGTAACATTATGACATTGTTTTTATTTATTTTTAATTCATGAATTCAACCGCACGTTAGTACTAAGCTTTATGAAAACAACCCTTACTGCTTACAAATAAAGATGGTTTCAAGTTCAAACTATGACCATTGATGTGCCGACTATACAAGAACTTCAAAGAACTTTCATTTACAAATTAACGTAATTGCACAATCCCCAGTCCACTTCAAGTAATAGTCTGAAAGGTTTTTTATGGACTGGGATTAGACTTTAGCGTTTTACGTGTTACTGTAAGTGCCTACACAAAGTGATACGGGCTATCCAGGCCCAATATACATTCTATCTAGTTAACGATACGCCTAACTTTCTAGATATAGGCTCTAAGAAGTATCGTTAGCCTTTATGTTCTAGAGAAAAGCAATAAAGTCCGAGTTTATAGTTCACCCGCAACCTATTGTTAGAACGCTACACACAACTTGTAATGGAATTGTCGAGTGCAGTTGCGCTGTTTATGCATGCGGCGGTGCAACTTTCAAACTCAGCTGTTTTGAAAACTTTCTGCTTATTTTATTTTTTTGTTTTTTGTTTTAGTAGTTTCGAGTTGTTCGTTGCAAGTTAATGCGGTCACGTTACTGCAGAAAAGTGATTGTTTATAAAATAACTGCAAAAAATATTCATTTTGTAGCTGAAACCGCAGAGAACTTTTCTTGTTTCACAATGAAATCAGAAAGGATTAAATTATTGAGACGCTATAACGTTCGTTTACACAATTATTAGATATATTTTGTCAAAACTACATAATTCACAATAACATTAAAACAACCATTCGGCAGACACTAAAGGTACACGCCAACAGCGCCGCCTAGTGTCAAAGTTAGACAGTTAGAGCTAATTGCGCGCTCGCTATGGAGTCGTAATTGCCAAACATGCATTCACAGTACACCGCACAAATCCGAATCGTCCACAAATTATGTCCAAGGAATTTTAGGCCCTATGAGTAGAAGGTAAAAGTGAGTTTGGTTCGAAGGATGGAACCTATGAGTAATTAGATGAGTCAGCGCCTGTACAGCGTGAGATATGGTGTTCATTGGAAGATATTGCCGGTTAGCAACGATATATTAGTAATTAACATAAATAATTGTGTGGACTTAGGATACAGGTTTGAGGTTTTGGTCACGAGATAGTGATCTCGAGTGATGTAGGTTTATCCGTAATAAGGTGGGAAGTGTGGTCTATACTGGAGTGTACTCGTATGAGATAGTGAACGAGCATTTACCATCAAGGTTGCCGACTCAAAACTGATGGTAGATCATTAAAAACTCAGGGTTTCTCTTCTTGGACAGTATCCAACATTAATTAAAATATAAAAAAAAATGAAACAATTGTCGCATTTTTTTAAGTGAAAACTTCTTTAGCGGCGTTGTGCACTTTTTTTGTGATGGTAAAAAATGTTAAACTCGCGTCAGGACACGTGACCTGATCGAAAATTCGTAAGACGTATAAAAATAAAAGAACATCACTTTTATTATGGATGGAAGTTGATTTTTCTCAAACTCAAACTCAAACTCAAAGCATTTATTTCAAATAAACCAATTACAGGCACTTTTGAATAGTCAAGGGGTCGGTCAGTCAGAAATATGAAGCTAGTCGCCCATTCCAAAGCGTAGTAGGTACCTATGGAGAAGAACGGGCAAGAAACTCCACGGACACTCTTTTAAATAAAATAAGATGGTTACATAATATTGGTTACATCATTCAAGTTGAAATTATACATGTGAGAACGATGCAAAACATTAAAAGCGTCCGTTAGAAATAAAAATATAAATTAAATTAAAATCGCCGTGGCAGCTAAGAGATGACCAGTCCCTACTGACGGATAAACTGAGAGAAAAACTTTTTAATGTAAAATAATTGTAATAGTTCTGAAGTGTTAAATTTTTAATGTAAAATAAATTGTCATGTTTGTGTACGATAGCGCAATAAATAAATATTGTATTTTACCACATAAATGATAGTACCTTTATACTGATAATTAAAGCAATTCGTGCAAAATTATTCCCTAACCATTAAAAAATATCAAAAATGCACAACGTTAATATTCAAATTTTAACTTCTGCCGGCACTCCCGGAGTGCAACCCGTTGATTTTTTATTACTAAAACGATCCTTACATACTCTTTCTGCTTCGTTTACGTTAACATATAAAAAAATAAAAAATATGAATTAATTCTTTGATAAATTAAATATTTTTAAACTGAATATGATTCTGTGAATTGCTTCTTAACCAGTGTAAACTAAAACGGTATCACAAAAGCGTAAGCTAAGTACTGCCTACTCACACATTCCTCATCCCTCCGAGGACAGAAAGGTTACGTTAAATAAATATGAGGGGCAGCGACGACCTCCAGCCGCCGCGGGTAGAGGGTCGGAGGGCAAATATATCAGCTACAGATACTCCGACACTGTGAGGTTCTGCGACTTGAGGAGTGAGTCAACAGAGAAGTGCTTATCACTTGACAACCGATAAAATATCGATGTTTACTTAGAAGCAATCTTTTCGAAATCCTGTTTTGTTTTTGTAAGATATTGGGTGTTTTCGTTATGTTTTCTAAAAGTGACGTGATAATGTAAATTGATTTTACGAAATTTCAGACAGAAACAAGACATAGGTACAAAAATGGTCAAGGTCGCATACCTGCAACCACGTGGATGCCAGGAACACCTACAAAATTATAATGGCATGCGACGACGGGTTTACCCTGACCATTTTTGTACCTATGTCTTGATTTCTGTCTGAAATATTTTCTTGTTTCGTACTTTTTAGATAATTTTTATTGTCCCGTACCTGGGTTACAGTTTTTTAAACTTAACTTTTTATTTTACACTTTTCTGTTTTAAAGCTGTACAAACGTTACGACAACGTAAATAAGAGTGATACAATAGGTCAGTAATTAACCTATTTTTAATTCAAATAGCCGTGCATAGTGCCTTGAACGAAACCATAGCGCGATTTATTTCGACGCCAACACCATTTATCGACCTTCGAAAAAATCCAAAATATAAATATTTTGTTGTCCTCCTTTTTCTTCTTAAGAGTGGCATTACAAATCGTTACTCTTTATTATTATTAAGATTTGATTAACTGCGCGTTGGTATCATCTTGCGCCGTACGTATATAGCACAGTTTCAATTTTGTTAGTTTTTAACAATTTCAACATATTTATTTACTTTGAAAATATGACATATATATATACATATTTGTAATGTGCTCTTCAAGACCTTTCTTTTGATACTAAACATGTCATTAATATCTCGATTTTTTTTTTCGAGGTCAGAAATTTACGTGTTAAGTCCACCGTACTATATTTAGGTAGAATTTGTATAGTCTATGTCACCTGGACTATTATTACAAACCTATTGATACCTCATTCATCAAAATCGGCTTTGCCATAGTCGGGTGAAAACAAGTTTTAACTTAATCAACAAAAACACCCAAAATAATATTTTATTTACACTTCATTCTGAAATCTCTTCACAAACCGTTTTACCCAACAAACTTCAGGCGGCCGAACATAATAAATGAACAACACCGCCCAATATTTACTTATCTTTATGCCAAAAACAAGCACATTTAGCCGCTCCTTAAAAATGTAAACGAAAACAGAAAGCTCGGAATTTTGAGCAAAAAACACGCGACCGCAACACAGCGCTGGTTGCGGCCGACCAGGTTGAGGTAATCCTTAATTACTTGTGTTACTGCTACATATCCGGACCAGTTTGTAATGTGTGATGAATATTTTATGTTTATTCGGAGTTTAATATTGTTTGTATGTTATTGTTTATGTATTTGTATGTACGGTTCAGGTTACATTTTAATTTTAATATTTCATAGAGACATTTGGGCCGGTGTAAAATTAATAGGTGCAAAATTGATATGTGATATTTACTCTGCTTTTAATATTACACATGTAACACCTACATAATATTTATTTTTAAAGATCACTCAGACTTATCTTTCAAATATTTATGAATTCATGATTGAATTGACTTGGTTTCAACTTTGTAAAACCACTTGTACACCTTTGATTAAAGTAATAAAACATTCAAGCATCCATTTTTCTTTATTTCATCGCAGCATCATAAATAACGGTCGTATTACTGTACCCCAGCACACACAGGCTAGATCGAGCTCAGCTTAACCACAAGTCAAGTTCATCTGCACAGTAAATCATAGGATTCTGATTCTCAAATAAACGCTTTATCTGAGAATTCTGTGATTTTAAATTGAGTATTTAGTTCATCAATCACACAAAGCGATGAGAAAACGTACAGATGATGTAATGAAGTCCTTACTAATACATCAACAATAGAATTGAAGATAGATTACACTTGTATAGTACCTACTATAACAAAGGAATCCTGAGGAGAATGTCGAAGAAAACATCATTGTTCGCGGTTTCTTTCCTTATAACCTATTGTTGGAAAAAGGTCTACGAAATAGCTACGCGATTCGCTACGGCTGCTACGCGTCGTAGCACATTTGTCATCCGCTACGCGGCTACGCACTTTTCGATGCGAATGTTACTATGAATTTAAATAATTCAAAACATGAACGTAACATCACGCCTGTATTCCCCGAGGAAGAAAGCGGAAAGAGGTGAATAGTCACAAAAATGAAATATGAATATTCAGCAAGCAAATGACCTTAGAATGGCTTAGAGAAAGATATACCAAGTTAGTTATTAAATTGAAACAATTTACTCTTCCAACAAAATGTCCGCTCCACTTTGTCCAATAAATGCAAACCACACGAAACAAGATTACCAACTACAGTCGACTACAGTCCAGTTATATTCCCAGCTCACAACACAGCCCTTTAACCTAACAGTCCCGAACCTCAGGACGTTACAACTTAATTTGTGTACCACTCCAGTTCACCTCTACAACTCAATTGTAACAGAATCTAGTACGAAGCCTAATTAGAAAAACTATGTTCTACAATCTAGGTATTACTACTCAAAGATTAGTTGAGACCTTAAGCTATAAATGTTTCAAATTGTTCACAATTCAATTATAAACTCCAGTGATTTATTTGGGACGAAATTGGTATAATTTATAGTTTAAAACTGTGAGATATTCTCTCTATTTTATGTTGTAATGTAACGGGATTTAATTAAGTTAGTTTGTTGACAAAGTAAGTAAGTACGGTCGGATCCCAAACTAGGCAGACATCCTTGAGTATTTTATAATATTGGATATGGTACAGTTCGACTTCTAAAATAAATAATTGTGAAGTTAGTGCCTTGAGCAACAGGCTCGTGAAGCGGATTGACACAATCACAGCATTTTAGTGGTACACAAAGGAAAATATCTGCCCACTCTTCTTACATTATTTCTTAGCTAATTACAACATACATGAAAAAGGAACTTAAAAAAAACTTACAAGAGCATGCATGACTAAAATAAAATGTTTTTACCAGCCTGAATATTTTAGATCATTTAAATAGGTACCTATAGTTTGAAACAATATTATTAATTCAGTTCAATCCATATATAGTACCAATTCTACTTCTTTCATTACGGTATTATAATACCAGCCCTATTATTAATAAGTCATAACATATCATTATATTAATAATAAAGCTAAGCAAGACATCGACTACAACTGGCCAGTTTATTAAACTCGTCCTAGTTGACAAAGAGGCTCGTTAACTAGCGGTGTTATGACACAAGGTGGTTAAAACTATGCGGCCACTGGAGATGAGTAAATTGCAGTTAATGCAAACTATGATTTATGAACGTTTCGTGGACCAGAGATTAACAGATTCGTATCTTGAACACGAAGTTGTCTTGGGTTCCATGGGTCCTAAACTTGGTTTGAGCATTAGTAATGTGTTTTTATTTTTAATGCTATAATTATGCACTTTCAAATCTGAACTTTTTCGTTAATAATTTTACATTCTAGGGATAATCCCTAGAATGTAAAATTATTAACGAAAAAGTTTCGAAAAATTTCAATACAAAATCAGACTGTTAGTATCTACCTACAAGGTTAGGTGCCCTTTTTCATGCAGAGAAAGACCTAGCATTGATCACCATGCTTGGTCACTGATTTTGGGTGATTCAGACCTTTTAAAGTAACTGAATATGTTTTCCAGCAGCGAAAGTTTAAATTATGGAGTAATTTTGATTAAGTAGATATTTGTTCTAGCTACCCCAGATCACTACATCTAAATATTTCAATCAATATCTCAATCTGAAACCACATAGGTACATATATTGAACACCCCCGAATAGTTTTATTTCCATTCGAACGAACCAGTGAACCACGCTGACGTATTGGGGGCACCTACTTAAGGTCAGAATCGACGGTTCAGCTAATATTTAAGTAGACAGCTGACGAAGATCGCGTCTGCGTCGGCTCTGTGTTACATGAAATGTTGCAGAGCTTACTATGTTACCGGTTCACTCCGTAATGAATTATTAATGTGAAGCTTATAATTAACGATGAGTTTCAAATATGATTCTTCTGTTGGTTTATTAATGCGAAAGCAGACCATAAACATGTCTGAGTTTTAAAAGTAAAACAATCAAAGTAATTAATTGGCTCAAGTTATTTGGAATTTTTTAATTAGACGTGTAAAAGGCGTGTTTTTTATAATATATTTAATCATTTATACATATAACAAGGAATATCATATATAGGGCGAACTTTGTGAGGCAAATGTGGAACAAATAAAAAATACCTATACCATTAATTGGCACGTATATCAATGAACTGGCGTAAATACCATAAAACCGATTGTACCTGTAGCATGGTATTAGGAAACCAGCGGTAAACCGAGGCACATAATCCTGTTAACATACGTGATGGTGTACAAAGTCACTCAGGCAGTGGGTCACTTCCACTCGACTCAATTATCCGGAAGAGTAGAGCAGTACAGAAGCTAGGTCACACACAAAGGTGCGCACTGGACACAGGCATTCAATGTGTAGCGATACTTTAGGAGTGAAAACAAGAAGCACCATCAACATTAATATATTTTGGGAAGTTCTGAATTCGGGTAAAAACAAGTTGTCAATTTTAGTTTGAATAAGCATGAATGTCTATGTGGTTGAAAATTGATGGATGTGAGAGGACCGAAGATCGAAATCAGTGGCGTGCGATTGGAGCGGTTCAGGAGGACGGGACCGCTATAGGCTGATGCTGACGATGACGATGGAGCATCGGTATTTCTAAAGAACAACGTTTTTGTTTATAAAACCAGTTACGTGGCGATTCATGAAAACAATACCAATTGTTTTTAACGAAAAATTGAATATAGTAGTTAACTACGCCGTTTCATGTTAGACGAACTAAAAACATTAAATAAATATTTAATAGTTTTCTACCAAACTTCAAACTGCCCCGTTCACAAAAAAAATTGAGTAATAGCACACAATATTGGCAATAACAGAGCGAAGTATTTGAGTGTAAACACATGGAGTGCACCGGGTAACGGGTTCGATTTCTGGCCGAGTGCCAAGCGTCAATTAGGCTAATATCCCACACTGCTTGGCATGGGAATGAGCTGGCGTACCGTCCGAATAAACGGTATGATTTTATTTCATTGTTCATTAGGTACGAATGATAGGTAAAATATTAGTACCTAATGTTCCAGTTTATTATTCCATTAGGTTCTATCAAACAAGAACATAATGTGTAATTGATCCTACCTACCCATTTACCTACTTTGAAAATATAAGATTACTTGTTGATTGGCTCTATCGTGATTGTGGCGCCGATAAGAAAATAAGTTCATTTGATTCATTCATTCAAATTATTTAACATCTCTTATTAAATTATTACCAAACGTTTATCAACACTAAACATACATTTTTGTCATTCACGACAGAATATCAACCATCTGAACGAATACAATCTCTTTATCCGAGTCTGAGCCATACAAGTGTCCTTAGTTCTCAGCCTACATACATTATTACAAAGGCAACTAGGCCTCCCGGAAGCGCTTTCGTCCGATTCCGGGCCGGACGGGCGCCGGACGCGTGCCGGAACCGGGCCGTCTCGCCGCAACTCACAAACGTACTCGCACAATGTGACGGCTGGAATTCATTACACTTCGGTTTTGATTTAGGTTACTTTAGAGCTTTCAGCTTAGTTCTTTTGAAAAGATATGAAATACAGTATGAGTTATGTCGACATTGGAGGTTTAAGAGTAGGTAGATACGGTTTATTTGTTTCATTATATTATACGAGAATGTCCAGGAATTAACAGTTCCACATCTAAAAGTGTACAAAACATATGAGAAACTGTTTAACTAACCAAAATATTCGACAAACAACAAAATATCAACACAAAGCAATCATTCACAAAACGCCATTCTCCCACCGTCCACTTGCTGCTAAACCTCTCGCGGCCGCGCGTGGTCGCTCCGACCCGCCGCCGGCACCGCGGCCAATCCGACCCAATTTAAACACACCATTGTGAAAGACAGGTCACCCGTTAACGGGATTAGTGTAATTCCGAGATTCAAGAGGCAATTAGCGAAGGAAATTCTATTGTAACCTTGTAATTTTATGTAAAAGGTAAATATGCCTCTTCCGGGGCTTAAAATTAAGAATTATTAGATTTGTATTGTACTTCGTAGTTTGGGACTGGGTTAAGAAATGAAAACTTTTAAGGAAATGTAAAAGTGGCAATTAAACATCTTAAATGAAATTTCATATAATTGAAACAATTAAGAGTTTTCAAGCCGGCATGTCATGTTTACAAATGATTTGATAAATTGTTGATATTTTGGTCGACCAATCAAAACGTTCATATGTTTCGTGACAGTAGTTCAGAAACACGATCAGGTTTCCAAGAAGCAATCGGTTTGTACAGAAAAAGGTTGCTAGTTTCACCTTCGTTTCTATTCAATCAAAATACCTTCAATTTCAGTTTTCGCGAATAAAGAAAGTTTTTTCCAACATTACAATATCAAGACGTATTTAGAGATACTTTAACAAAAGAAAAAAAGGCCCGATACTTGATATAAGCATGTCTGAGACCACCACAGCTAACGTAACGTAAATAAGTCTTTGTAAGTCAGTGGGTGGGCTGCTCACGATATAATAGCAGCGACGATTGTGAGATGTTTGCTCAGTCCGGTCGCTAAAGTACGGTTTTATTGTGGCAGAAATGTTGGGTGGCCAACTATTTACTTTAAGATATCTTGCAGGTCAGGGGTGAATGTTTAATGCTTTGACTAGACTTTAGGTTTTAAATATTTCGTAGACGTAGTTGAAATGAGATAACTTTATTCTGATAAGAATACAATGGTTAAAACTAATTATTAATTTAGTTTAGTATAAATTGAGAACAGCCAGTGAACTTCAAATGAGGTACATGTTTCATCAATCAATTAGTACTTTTATAGACGTTGCCCTACGCAACTAAAACAAATCTCAAAATAGCCGATACATCAATTAACAATACTCTCAAACATCCCCCGGCAGCCATTTTCCGCGCGCAACTAGTAGGCCGATGAAACACACAAAGCGATAAGCGAGCGATCAGTCAGGCGCCTATAATGTCGCACATCGATCACGCGGTTCTTGAGGCCGCGCGACACGGGGTTCGCTTGATTTTGTTTGGGCTCTTAAGACCTCCTGAATATGTCAAGAGATGAATGTTTTGGTAATGTGTATGAATTTTTATTACGGTTATTCCTTATGGAATTCTGAGTAATCTTTATTCTTGGCACATTTTCTGATAATGCCATGAAATACTAATGGAAGAAGTCTTTGGAAAGTCATACACGACTCTATCAAAATAGGAGGCAATATCCGCATTCGGCTAGATTCAATCTGACAAATAGCGAATCACTCACTTGCTATCATGATATTTGTCAAGCAGCACGTGCGATCAATCAGGTCTCATATAGAAAGGGGCCTTTTCGACCCCTCAGCCGTCACACGGTTGACCCGCATTGTTTTAGTTGATAACTTGCCCAAAATTCGCTGCAATTTACTGAAATTCCTTGTCAACAACAGATAGGTTAAATTGCGATGTTATATTTTGTAAATATGTTCCAAAATTGTCTCTGACAGCCAACCAAATTGATAAGCTTTGTGTCCGTTTTTCACTGAGTTTAATTTAAAATGGTGAAATTTCACGAACTATATGATAAGTTATAATTTTGCGAGTAGTAGGTGCCGTAAATTTTACGGAAAATATACGGTATGAATTAAAAACCAAATATGTTTTACTTTAATTACATGTTAACATACGGTTTTCACATATAAAAAAGGAGAGTAACATAATACACGTACATATTATGTCTATGTACTTATTTTCCTGATTATCCCGTAAGTACATAAAAATAACCTTTTTCGCACCTACTCGTTACTACCCGTTTTCCGTTTATATTAGTATTTGTGTCCATTTGCGCGAATACAAACCTTTTCACACGTCGGTACACGACCCCCCCCCCCCCCCGGCCCTATAGAAGAGCGTTTTACGAAACTGTGTGTGTTAACAATATTTTTTATTAAGTAGAAATAACAGCTGGCGTTTTTTTTCTAAAAACGTTTTACTTTTACTGCACAGACTGAATAACAATAGTGTTTGCTATTGATCACTTCGTCAGTTTAATTTATTAATTAGTCGAAACGCTACTATTCGCGTTCCACTGCATAAAATAGATCACGTTAGTAGCACACCTGCGCCGCGAAACCATAGCAGCGAAACCACAGTAGTTTAATTCACGCCAGTAGCACACCTCCGCCGCGAAAACGTAGCAGCGAAACCGCAGTAGTTCAATTCAACTGGCTCGCGTCATGATCCGCTACTCGAGTTCCGCTAGTCGAATTTCGAGTAGCGGATCATGATGCGAGCCAGTTGAATTGTACTACTGCGGTTTCGCTGCTATGGTTTCGCACCGGAGGTGTGCTACCGGCGTCAAGGTGTGCCAGGCGAATAGTTTGGCATTGGTCTACAACACAGTGAATATGTGAAGTTGTTAGGAGCAAATTCAGAACATATTCCAATAAAATATTTTCCTATCACTCAGTGGGATGGATTACCTAAGCAATGTTGTCTTATTCCAAAAAATATTATTCAGAGGCAGCCTATACGCGTGCTAAAAATAATATTCCCAAAAAAGCTTTTACGGCTGAGAATATCTTGAGAAGACAGTAAGCGATCTGTGTGATTGATTGTGTCATCCTTCACGCCACCCACGACCTTATGTCACAAACACCTTTAGTGGTCCTGTCACCCTTGTGAGACTTTGAGGTGTAATTTTTTTGCCTTAAAAAAATATGGCGTCTTTTAGTGTCTGCTATGTTTGATAATCTTGGATATTAAGGCGTTTCTCAACAGACAACGAGTTTTGTTTTTAGTAGAGTGTTTAGTAGAATAAAGTCAAAAGTAAGTAGCGATATTTGTAGTCAGTTTAGAATTGTGTCTAGCATAAAGTAGTGCTAGTGCAGTTCTTAGTAAGTTGAGTGATTAGTCCCCTGATACATTTTCTTATTTCGATTTTTTAGAGAACGTCCTCGAGTCCACAACTTGTTACCTAAATAGAACCATTTATAATAAATTACATCTGTCTGCCTACGGCTTCGGACGACCTAAGTACATGGTCGATAGTTATTTTTATTTATTCTAGGAAAAAACCCTTTTTCTAAGCCTTAACAGGTAACCAGAGAAATTGCCGAAAGATCTTGACAAAAGACTGTTTACAACCAGAATAGATATCAATTCTCCATTAATATTTCAATAGATATCAGAAAAAGGGTATGCTTAAAGTAATATTAATTTTGGCCCTAAAGATCAACGGACATACCTTACTCTAAGAAAGAATATATTCATGTCGGTAACATTTCTGACGAAGCACTTATTTCGGTCGCAATTTCGCTAAAGACTACGCAATTTTCAGAAAAGCCAACCATGACGTGTATTGACATAGTAATCGAGCATGTGTTATTCGTCACCAAATCGCGGTATACCTGGCCTGGCCTGAAGCCATCGGTTTCACGCCCAAATAACTAACTATAAAACACTGAAACCGTGTAGTCCCTCGTGCCCGCAACGTCGGGCAACAAACCAAAGTTGTTCACCTCTATCTATGTTTTAAATAATAAACGCTTATTTTAAATAAAAACTGAAAACAAACACACTATTTGAATATGTACCATACAAATAGGCATTAGCTTAGTTAATAAAAAGAGTGCTAGAAAGAGTGTTTTGAAAATAATAATACATTTAGAAACTGTCATTCAAATGACTCACACAATTACGTACGTAAATCCAATTATTATTATTAATTCGTTTTTGTGAAGACAATTGCAAACGTCACTTGGTAGATGGTATGTCATTAGGAATTTAATCATACGTTTGATGTTCACGCTGAAATGTCGCTATGTAATTATGTAGGTATGTCCTATTCATATTCAATGCATCTAATTATGCTCTGGGTTTGATCCTCTTTGGAGTGACTGAACTAATTCTAGTGAGCTATTCATTAGCCGAGTATGAACTGCTAATTAATAGGAGATGTTATTTAATTTAAGATCGACCTATATGTAATTTAGCTGTATTATCTATTATACATTGTAACAGCACATCAATTTCACGCCTCCCCTTTAAGACCTAGGGCTAATATTTTTTGATATTCGGATAGCTCATGACTTAAAGCCGTGCCATAAAAAATATGAATAAAAAGAAATCTAAAAAAAAAATCCGCGAAACTTTGCGAGTATTCTGGTTCATAAACAAAACTCCTTAAAAATGTATCTAAGTTTTTAATAACAACACTAAAACGGTGGATGTCTGCCAGAACCAACAGCTGTCGTTTCCCACAACAACTTAAAACAACAACTATATTCTAGAATCGTTAAATTCCCCACGAAACATCTTGGTATTTTAACCACAACAGTTCCTCTCGTACGTTTCGAGTAATAAATCTAATAAAAATCCGTCAGCATGATAAACTGGCTGTGCTGGCTCGCTGGCTGATTGCCAACACACCTCTGCGCCATTGCCCGACATTGCTCGGTATTGCACCACGTATTAAGCACGGCGAGGTTCAATAAAAACTTAACTTATACACGGCGAGCTCTTTACGGCTGTCATAGAGTGCGGATGGCGATAGCAACGCGGTTTGTATACGTAATAAGTGCGATGGGGATTTGTAAATCATGTCGATGTAATAAAATGTGGATTGTAATTGCTTTAAAGCAATTTGTAGGTGATCTAACATGGTCATAATATTATTCTAAATAAAATAATTAAGCTGGAGCGTAATAAAAAGTTAAGAAACATTCCCTAGTTAATAATTATATTAACAAAATAAATGGTATTTGAATGCTACAATCATTCATACAGACAGACCATTGTTCTTTATGGGTCAACTAAAACTGGTATGAAGATGCCATGTATGACAATATTTGAAATCATGTCAACCCAATCTATACCAATAAAGAAATGTTTATAGTAGCTAATAATTGCCACCGAGAGGGAAATAAAAAAATGCTTTCCGTTCTCCAGAGAATCAGCGGCATGCCAAAGGTTTATCTTCTTAATGGACTTACAAAAAGAATATCTAAATCCTTTTGTCCTCCTGGTACCAACGCCAGTTAGCAGGCGTCAGCGTCATATAAAATGTTCGTACAGACGATTCACGTTCACAAAATTACTCCCGATTATTACTTTATGGCTTTCTTTTTCTTTCTTTTCAAGTAAAAAGGTTTTAAATATGTCCGGTATGACAATGAAGGCACATTATTCCCTCGTTCTTTATCCTTCATCTTTCTACTACTTTATAACAATAAATGTCAGTATAGATCAGGTGCAGGTGCGGTAGGATAAAAATGTTCTTTATTATTTTAAGCACAGTTTCCTAACGCTGCAAATAAGTTCAATGAAGAGTTAAGAGTTATTACTTTAACACCTCTTAGCTACATTTTATACGATAAATAATGAAGATGAGATTATTATGTTCGTAATCTAAAATTAATGGCCTTAAACTAGTTTAGAGTGAAGGGGCTTAAACTAGTTTAGAGTGAATGGGCTTAAATTAGTTTAGAGTGAATGGGCTTAAACTAGTTTAGACCTCGTGCTCAGCAGTAACGCTTGCGACCTGAGCACGAGGGCCTTGGCCCGATCTGGGTTTTCCACCAGGTATTTCTCAGTAGCAGCCCGGAGTCTGCATTTGCCAATTGGCTCGCCCCCTATTACATGGGACTTGAACATAACTGGCGAATTGTGGGTGTACCTAGTATAGGGTCTGCCTAACTCCTAGGGGATTACAGGCGTGATGTTACGTTGTGTTCTAAATAAAGAGGCAGTGCTCAATTCGTCGGAAACCTTTTTTACGTATGCTCATTATAGTTACGTATTTCAACCGTCACGTTGTTCTATTTACTCGTGAGCTAGATGGAAAAATATTTGATTCATAAATAGTGAAACAACATTATTGTTCCTAACCAACATGTTCGTACTACCTCACAAAACCTCAACATTTTCACCATGTAATGGTTATATTTTTATCACCCGTAAAAGGTCAATACCCAAATGATCTGCAAAAAGCGAGAGGTGTCGATAGTCTCCGCATTGCGGTCGGCGTCCAATGTAACCTGCTCAATAGGCATTTATACAATGTAACCTACTCGATAGGCACTTATATACCTAAGTATTATGTATACATGGTAATTTAGATTTAAGTACGTGTTACGTAGGCGTAATGGCGATACGGCGAGTTTGCCTGCCACCAATTCGTTGAACTACCAAAGAAAACGCTAGATATCCTTATTACAAAAAAAAATCTTTCGATACTAGGTTGTTCGTTTCTGAATTGGGAATTTAAAGTTGACAACTTGTCGAACTCTACTTTAGCATTACTTTACGGTTAGATAAAACAAGTGAAATCGACAACCTAGTATCGAAAGCAGTTTTTTTAGAGTAAGTTATAAAATTAAGGTGATTCCTTTAACGTAACCCGCGAAATTCAATTTTTTTTTACCGTATGTAATGCTAGAGTTTAACAAATTGTTAACTTTAGGTATATTCTCAATTCAAAAACCGGTTGAAAGTTAAAAAGTGTATGAAAAAGATTCCATTTGAACCATTTCCAAAGTAGATTTGGCTAAAACAATGCAGTCACCGGTTAGATTTAGACAGAACATGTGATTACGGTTGATTGCGCCTTCATTAAGAATTGGCAAGAACTCGCTATTCACGAGAAGTGGTAATGAACATAAAATCAGTGTTTTTCTAGAAATGGGGCAAAGTACTTTAAGATAGTACTTTAATGAGACAATAATTTAGTTAACACAACTGTAAAGATGTTGTTAAGATAGCTTTAAGTAGAAGAAAAAGTTGGCAAAGCAACAACTAAAACGACTAGCAAATACAAGGACCTACTTCAAAACTTTCATCTTCTGAAACTTATAGGTATGCCAGCCAAAAACAAATAACCAACATAGTTACAATTACATTACACCCTTATAACAAACACATGTTCCGAAAAACGAATCAAAGTGCAAATAAAATCCTTCCTCTGATTCAAAAAGGCTCACTTTACCTTATATTGTGTGACGTAACCACAATGACGTAATATTTAGAGTCACAAGGCGGTTCTAAAAGCTTCAGAAACTAATTTACCGCGCGACACAGATGGGTAAAAATGGCGGTAAGGGAACCATTTGCCGATTGCTGGCACAGGGTAGTAAAAACAATGTTGAAACAAATGGTGACTGAATAAGGTTAAGGGTCTGATTAAGGTGGAGTTTATATATGCTGGAGGTTCGTCCAAAAGCAGTGAAGAGTTTTTATAAGAACCTGGAGGAGTATTAATTTTTTTCGAAATGACATATTTATCTGTAGGTACTACAATAAATTTATTGAGTTATCTTCGAGAGTAGACTGATTGACAGATTGTAGACTTACTCTAATGGGAAGTGATCCACCACAAACAAAGCAATGTGACTTGCAACTTTTAGAAGTATATAAACAGTAACATAAGGATTAGTTCAACTACTCCAATCACTTAACTATGAAGGCCTACAGCAGCCGCTCTATTTCGTAAAAATCTCAATCAAATTGACAGCTCACTTCAAGCACGCTTCACCTGAATAAATTTTGTTTCAGTGCGGTTAGTGGAAGTGCTCAAGTGCTGTTGAAATCAGTGCTCACTGGAATACGTCACGCTGAATTTTGTACAGAATTAATCGGCCGGACTTTTCGTGAACATTAATAATGCACAACACTCACTGCTTCTATTCTTTAGACAAAATCTCTGTGTCTGTCTCTGGCAGCCCTGCTGAAAGTCAACGGCTCCAAAACACATGTAATTTATCACACGTGCGGAAGCGAGCACAATTATGTTATTGGTGGAGAACCCCACGCGGAAATGGAGATTGTTGAATCTGAGGAAATGCTCATTTTCGTGAAAACTTGAGGAGTCACAATAGAGGATAGGAATAACGAAGAGTAGATTTAGATTAAGTTATTGAATAGCCTCTTTCTCGTATTATAGTCTTTCCTTGAGATTGAAATGAAATGAAATGAAATTAAATGAAATGAAATTTAAATGAAATTCATGACACATACAGTATAGTTTAAGCCCTAAGGGTTCTAGAGCAAGAAAGTATCAATATATCAACCTAAGTCTTTAATTCCCAAAGGAATCACGCGTCTAGATCTACCCTTTATTTCATATTTTTGCATACCACGTGTGTGAGTATACTATGTTCCTACTAAGCTACCATTTTCTGGGTAGGTACGTCTTTCATTGACTTGAATGTGCCCTGGCAGTTGAGAGTATATCATGCTTACTCAAATGCCTCACTCATGGTGGCGCGTGTGTTGGATCATTAAGCTCCCTTCAAAATGATTGATCTGAATGGTGCTAAGCCATGCGTCATGTTCGTGAACGGGCGCCGTCAGTATGGATTGGTCCTCTCTTAGATGCCACGGTTTAATTTCATTTAATTTTTTAATTGTTTTTTTTTCTTCTTTTTGTCACCGTCGCTTTTAACAGCCTGCATCGTTCTCATTATATGAGTTATATAATATAATATGAGTTACATAAGAAAATATTGGTTACTTCATTCATGTTGAAATAATAAACAAGTAACTGGTCGACAGCTAGCTAAATCTATTTTTGGCCCCAGAAACCCCTACATTGCAACTTTCATCGAAATGGTTAGAGCCGTTTTCGAGAACTTGATTACAAATATATATATATAAAAATATTGCTTGTTTAATAGTTTATAGTTTTATAGTTTCGACATGAATGATTTAAACGATATTTTGATATAAAAGGAGAAGAACGAGCAAGAACCTCCACGGACACTCCGTGGAGTATCTTGCCCGTTCTTCTCCATAGGAACCTACTACGCTTTGGAATGGGCTTAGCTTCATAGGTATTTCTGACTGACCGACCTCTTGACATTTCAAAAGTGCCTGTAATTGGTTTATTTGAAATAAATGCTTTGAGTTTCGAGTTTGATTTTGAGTTTTCCAGATAAACTTTGTAAATGTGAAAAAAATGGCATACAATAAAACTTTTCAAAGTCAGCGTAAATATGCCTTTGAAAGCCTTTCAAACTATTCAAATGAAACAGAATTAAATATTTCAGTACGAATTACATTCAATAAACTTTTATTTACAATTCAGTGAATAACCAACTAATTGAATTCGTTACAGATAACTGATAAAATATTCTCTTTTATACAAAAACGTAACATCCGATATACAGAATTTAATATCAGGTTCAATCAAGCGGAACCTAATTGAATTTAAAATAAAACATATTCCGTGCGTTCAAACGAAGAGAGAGGCATCAAACATCCCGTTTGTGCAACAGTGGCATAATATGCAATGACGAAGTACAGGCTCAACATTGATCCTTCAAGGCTGGTGTGGGCTGACACATTGCTTTTATATAGATTCTTTTCTTTTAGATTTTGTGAATGTGAGAACGTTGTAGGCTTAACAGGCTGTAGATCTGTCGACCATTTTCTATCTTGCTAAGTACCTGGTACTTGTTGATGGGCCTACACTGTCCTCTCATACCTATTAACACTGTAATTTGAAATCTTGTAAATAAATATTAATTTGAAAACTTTTAAAAGATTAACCATGGAGTTTCTTGCCGGCTCTTCTCCATAGGAAACGACCAATTGGAACCGTGCACCTAACTTTTGACGTTTCATAAGTGCCCTTGTTGGTTTATTTAAAAGAAAATATTTTGAATTTTGTACATGTTTACATTCTAGGCATAATAAGGTCTAATGTAACACGGATCTAACTATCTGAGTGGAATACCTCAATTTTTCGGACAAAATTCTAAAACCAAACAAGTTTATTCTTCGACGTACAAGTCACACGTTTCACATAAATCATTCGACACATGACATCACATCTCAACGAAACTTACGTGCCATACATTCTTTCGGTCTGTGTTTTTGTGGCTGTCGCAACAATTGGGCCAATCCAAAAGTATTTTACTACACACAGCTTGAGTCCGTTATGTAAAAAGTAAAAAAAATACCCTCCAGGTTATATTATTCTAAGGGTATCCGAGTGTGTTAGCGTTTACTGCTCAATCCACTATGTAGGACCACCACTAAGGAGGCAAGACGATAAAACTACACACCTGCTGCCTGACCCTTAAGTTTGTGACAAAGAAATATCCATAAAACTAATATTTTCCAAGCCATATCGCTGTGTTCATGTTTAATACACAATTTTACAGCAAGGCATATCTTTTTTATAGTTAATTTTCGGTTGAAGAGTTTTTAGAGGGGTAACACATATAACCACAAAAAGCTGAGTATTACAAACAAAAAAGATTGTTTCGAAACTTTACGCAAATTGCCCATTTACTGCGAATATTATTTCAAATGCCACATATTTTCCGGATGATAAATTGACCCAATCTTTTCGTTCATATCGCAGTTCTGCGAGCGGTGCTCCTCTGAAGAGCCATTGATGGCCGCCGTTCATTCCCGATTTCATTCATTCGTTCAGTCGTTCTCGGTTACCCGTCAAGTGATCAATATTGGCACAACGTGTACTTATTAATGAACGTTTAAAATATGCGTCGGTAAAAATAAACTAATATTTTACTTATATCTATGCCTTTTGCCTTTCATTGTGTATTTATTCTTCTTGAATTAAAATCAAAATACTGAAGAGAAATAATACCTACTGACCTATTGTAACCTACCAACGTTCTAAAAATAACCCGTAATGTAAGTAGGTACCTTATTTCATCGTAATACAGGGTTACTTAGTTAAACGAATTACGTCATAGATAAAATTAAATTTCCGGGCTCCTCCGCTATTCAGAGCACAAAGCAAGCTCAAATTATCAATGTTAATGTTCGTAGAAGCAAAACAACGATACACATTTGTGATAATTGCATGTACAGTCAACAAAAGACGTTAGTATGCAGGCAACACATAAACATCTTTACACAATCAGTAATCGTTACTGAGCGTATAATACCTATTTTTTTGCATTATTTGAGAGGATCGCTACACACTTATTTCTTTTGTTGACTGTATGTACACATGGTGCACTTACATAATACTATGAATAACTGTTATTTACTGATCGAAATTGGAACAGACCTCGCGTTTACTTAATCCGATTATTGTTGAGTGCTGATTGGAAAGTCAGAGAGTATTTCATGCTAATTTTATTGTTCTGTATCGAAAGCGTTTAGTGGAAATAGGGCACTATTGCCCTCGTTAATAATGACTTATTTAGCATAATAGTGCCATTTGGCATGGTCTTTTGTTTCATATTATACCTTATAATGGTCTAAAGTCAGAATAATATGTTTTAATTTTATAATTAATACTGAATTTTACTTTTAATTACTTATTTCAATTGAACCGCTTTAAAATCATTACTCTTGAAGGCAGGTAGATACACTTCAAAATATACATAAATAACAGAAACCTAATCCATTACACTTAATAAATTATAAAAAAGTATCACCATCTTACAGCTCATTTAACTGACCACAATAGTCTTTAAAAACAACGTAAAAAAAAACTTAAAAAAGTCTTAACGAGGACATTAACAACTCCGGCCGGGCAAAGCGGCGTTTAACGTTGCCCGGGCAAAGCCGACAAAGAGCAAATTAAAGCTTTCTTGTCGCTCTCAGATTGCAACGGGAGATTGTCCGCAACACGATCCGGGGAGACAACCGAAAACTGTTTGAAGTCAGTTCGGAGAAAACAATTTGGGCTGAGATATGTTCTTTTGTTATATTATATTCTTTTATTTGGGCACTTGATCATAATATAGTCTATACGTGAATAAAGCCGGATTGGCAAAAGAAAAATGTAAAATATTTCAAGTGAATGTATATTATGACGACATATATGACCTCTTGACAATCATTACAATACCAGAAAGATTTCCAGATGGATGTATCACTATGATATGATATGATATGTTAATGTGTCTTGTAAAAAAAAAACATTGACACAGCACATAAGAAATATACACGGAAAAATAAATTTAAATTAATAAACTATGCAACTAGTCTTACCAGATTGAAGCCTGCGCCCCGACTGCGGAGAATACGCGTATATGGATACGCATTCCCGATAGTACGCAGTTCCGATAATACACATATCGGCACGATAACGTAATCTCGTTGTTTTTTGCGTTTAAATTAATTGTTTCTGTTAATGATGACGATAACTGATAGCCGGCGGAGTAATAAGTTTAGACTTCATTAATTTAAACAACGTATCAGTTTGTTATAGTTCTGGTTTATGATTTGTTATTTTAAATTAGGAGTACATTAAATAGTGTAATCAATTAATCTTTAATGTTCACAACTAATGAATCATTAGGACTTGTTGTTTTGAGTATGTTATTAATAAACTTTCAACAAAAATGGTCTACATAAGAGGATAACATAAAAATATTCCTATTACTTACTAAAATATTCTAAATCCACACTTTTAGATAATATCCAGCCTCTATTTCAAGTCCAAAATATATGAATATATATATATATTCATTATTCTACCCTTCTGTATTTAGAAGGTCAGGGACCTTTGACGTCACGTCACTTGTTCATAATATTCAAAAACAAGATACTACTTAGCATATCAACGAACGTAGCGTCGTAGCAGGTGTGCTACGACGTAGCATCCGTAGCGGTCGTTCACCCGGCGTAGGTGTCTCGTAGACATGTGCTACGAGATACGTAGCAATGAGTTTCTTATTAACAATGGGTGTAGCTTATTATGTTCTTTTGTTTAAATTTAAGATTACGAGATAGAAACTAAACTAAAGACGAGCAATTTCCGTATTTCTAAAACCGTACGCATTCTCTTCTCAGTCACAATTTGTCAAAAATACTTCTTATTTCCCTATATGTTTGATATTGATTGTCGCTAGTCGTAAGACACCACAATATACTAAAATAACAGCCACATTTCCCGCCCGCGCTGTTACTTTGTTTTCCCTATGCATTATTTCAGACTTTTTTGTCTTTGTGCTCCGCTTCTACGGGTGATGTTTAATAGCCTATAACCTTCCTCATGAATTAGGTAATCAAATACAAAAAGATTTTTTAAATCCGACTTTATCTGTAGAACCACTAACTCCAAAAATACAAGCTTGACTTAGTTTGGGAGTTGGTATATCATTAATCATGTGCTGCTGTACAAACAACAAACACCTTAAAAGTTGTGCTTCACAGATTAAGTTTTTGTTGTACTTTGAGAGCGAAAATAAATGTATTTATTATTATTTTCAAGTCACTCCTACAGTGCCTTCAATAGACTGGTAGTTCCAGATATTAGCTCGTTCAAATAAACAAACTTTTTAGCTTTGATACATACTAGCTGACAGTCAGACGTCGTCGTGTCAAAATTTCAAATTCGATTTTTCGGCTGTTCCTTTGGGTTTTTCCAAAACCACCGCTTTATTGAGGCGAACAAAACAAAACATATATTATTCAAATCGGTCGGGGTGTTTTTGAGTTTTTGCGAGACTTAGCACGGCAACAAATCAGAGTATAGATAAACCGTACCGATTTTCATTGAGATAACTTTATGAAAAAACCTGTTTTAAAACCACTTCAATCAAATTAGTTTAAACACATTATTTAGATTCCAATTAAGTTAATAATTATTGGAACTTAACTATGCTCTGTGTATTACATAACAGTAATTAGCGAGCTCGTCACAGTCGCATTGCGGCCGCAGCGAGTGTTATCATAAACGTGGTTCTACTTAACCGTTAATTTAATGCTAACTGAAGGAATAATGTTTTGTTACGGTAATGGGTTCAAATCGTGCAGTTTAAATGGTGTATTCTTGTTCTGTTCTACTGAAATCTAATTTAAAGGATTTATTATTTAAATACTGGTATTCAGCTGCATACAGTTAGACTGGAAGCTGACCTTAACATTGTTGGGAAAAGGCTAGGGCGCTAGGCAGATTGATTTTATTTCCCTCATATTTTAGCAATTATCGGAAGATATGGACCGTTTTGTTAAGTGTATTGTTCACCACCGTATCATACTTGTTTTGGCTTAATTACTCAGGGTTAATAATTAAATAATTCCTAAGTTTAAATATCTGCTTTGAAGTAAGAGAATCGGTGACTACATTTGGATGATCGGTCCTTTTTTTTTTTTTTGGGTGGGAAATTATCAAATAACTTCTCCCGCTCTGGGCGGAGCAGGAGGGCATGTCAGACTCTTACTGACTAAAACCCACCCGTGTTCTTTCCGTTGCCTGTACGTTGCCAGGGGCCACGGTATCCCTTTCGGACTTTCCCGCAACCCCGGCAGGCACTGGTCCTATCGGACCCCTTCACTTGCTGACATCTCTTTGAGGCGCGCGTGGAACACAACGCGCCATCGACCCGGGCCTGATCCTTATCGGACGGCGAGCTACCCATTGCTCCCCGTCCGCAAGCCCGCGCCTACGATGGCCGGGAATCGGCCTGGGATTCCCGACGCCCAGGGCGTCTCCTGCGGCGGCTAGGGGCGTGAGGGCGCGAAATTTGCCTCTCCCTCACGCGTTCTGCCTCCTCCTTCGCGAGCATTACTGCTTCGCAGAAGGAGGTGACGGCCTCCCATGCCCTCTCGCTCCGTACCATGGCCTGGACTAGGGCCGGACGCGAGAGATCCCCGCCACCGATCGCCTCCACGAGGACACGGCGATGCTCTGCCCAAGCCGGACAGACCTCCACCGTATGCTCAACCGTGTCCTCCGGGCGATCCACGCAGTGATGACACCCGGGCGTTTCCTCCCGCCTGATACGAAACAGGAACCTCCCGAAACAACCATGTCCGGTGAGGACCTGCGTCAGGCGGAGGGTGAGGACGCCGTGGCGCCTCTCTAGCCACTCCTCAAAGAGGGGACTTATCGCCGCAATGGATGATCGGTCCTTAGGAACCATTCATCCAAATGGTCACCGAATCTCTTAAATACTTTTGTATCATATAGTTAGCTCGCACAGTTTCTACTCTTCCCCGACAGACATCATACGTGGTCAGAATATTGAAAACCACTTCACTTCGTGGGTGAAGCAAGTTATTTAATATTCAAAACGAACAACGTGTAGGCGTCGCTCCACTGTAAAATGTAAATAAACAACAGCTGTCAGTTTGACGGGCGATGATGGATACTTTCAAGTAAACACAATAACAGACAACTACGTGACAGTTGAATATTAACCAAGCTGCTGTTCAGTGTCCCCTATGTCTGGGGTGCTCGCTATGTATTCATGAATTAAACTTGAATATTATTACGAGTATATTGGTATTTCTGCAATTTATATCATAATCAAACCAACCCATAGCCCTACCTGCTCGAGCCCAACGCCTGCTCGTTAGAATCAGCAGATCAGTGCTGTAATTAGTCGTACTTAGATGTAAGGGTGATCTGTACTTGTTTGTCATTTTGCTTGCATCTTTGTTCGTAATCGAGGCAATACAAGTTTGACAAAGTATCAGTATATATGGTTTTTCTTTGAAGAGCTCTTAAAATTCCCGAAAATTGCTGCTTCTTCAATCATTTCGGCACGAACTGTGCTAGAATAGCTCAAACTGTGGTAGAAATATGTATAAGCCAGCCAGCTAAGAGGTATGGTACTGTTGACTGCCTTGGACGTGGACCTCCGAAGGTCTGTGACGAGGAACAGTCGGATTTAGGAACGTGTTGAGACCGTTACTCTCAACATCGCCGCGCGCTGGCGGCAGTGAACGAGGGGTGCGGGAGCAGGGGCGAGTCATCCGGCCGCATGACGGAAGGCGGGCCCCCGCGCCACACCAGTCAGCGGTTGCACACCTCCACGCACGGCTGCGCTTACGCGTTTTTATTACTGTTCTTATTTTCTTGTTGCTTTATTATAACCGACCCCGTTTGTAATTCATATTTCTATCACATTATATCTACATGTTATACAGTCCACTCATCTTTCATTTGCTCCACTACGATCTATCGTCGCGATCAGAACGTTTAGTGCAAATAAATGTATTTTCTTTCTCTCATTTAATCATCTTCAACACTCTTTTCAATTGTATTAGTACATAGACAGCACTTTAGTTGAGAAACAAAACTAACATTCTAAGATACCCTAAATGAATATCGTGGTGAAGTCTCAATCTCATCAAATTCTGATCTCTATCACAATCTGATATTGTAATTCAATTTCTATTGCTAACTTTAGGGATCTGCTGGGCTGTCAATTTGTTCAGCTGAAGTTTCTGACGATACCTAACGGAAATTATGGTTGAAGCTGTCATTACAATAATATTGTTACTCGATTTGAAGATTTGTTAACTTTGACAAGAAAAGCCTATTTTGTAGGAAAACACTGAACTAAATTTTAGCAGTGGATTGTGATAAGCTGAGATGATTGATTATACTTATAGCAATCTTTGTTTTCTCATTTTCGTTTTACAAGTTATAGAAAGTGTACTTAATGTACACATTAAAATTGAATGGCACATACATAAAAAATTCAGCAATATTCAGTACAGAAAAAAAAAATAAGCTACGTTTTTAATTTCAGCAAGTCCTTAGAGATTTTTCCCGCTCCAAAAAACCTAAGCACACTACAATTTTAAACACCAAACAGTCAACAAAACCTTCCATTTCAGTATTACCAGCCAACAAAAATTAAACGCTGTTAAAATAAAAAGTCTCCAAAAACAGCACTTTTTGTTGAAGTTTCGAACGAAAACCACTAGAAATATTACCATAAGGTAAGCAAGACAAATATTTGGGCTGGCAACACTGGCGGGAAGCTGAGCTCGGCTTCATGAATATTCAGCTGTGAAGTGCCGCGACTGGCGGTGCTTATGTGTATTTTATTATCCCTCGGATAAATAAATGGTGAAACACTGGTTGCTATTTAAACGCATTTGTTAGAGGAACACTGTATAAGGCGGTAACTATGTCCATTAAAATAATTATGTGTCGCTTTTACAGATTCTAAGACATAGTGGCGGATCCAGGAGTGTCGTTTGGGGCTTGACGCCGCTGAGGGTAGGTTTTAGTAAAGAAGGTACATGTTTATAGCGTGAGGGCAAAATTCGTCACGTAAATAAAACATCTTACAGAAAAAAACTTGATAACGTAATAGGTACTTATTAAGTTAAGGATACTTGATGACAATTGTACATTAGATAGTGTAATACTTGCTAAAATAATTAGAATAATATCAAGTACACTTTAACATTTGGCACGGAAGAATTCAGACGCAAGGTCAAATAAACGGTATAAATTTACTAGGTTTAAAAGTAAAAATGAGTGTGCCACAAGGCTCGATATTGGGTCCATTCCTCTTTTTAGTGTATATTAACGATCTACTCCATTTATTAAAAAATCAACCACAAAAGGTGTTATTTGCTGACGATACTTCCTTAATTTTTAAGGTCGATAGACGTGCTACGAATTTTGACGACGTAAATAACGCCCTACTGCAGGTCCAAAATTGGTTCACTGCTAATAATTTAGTACTAAATGGAAAAAACTAAGTGCATTAAATTTTCTTTACCAAATGTGAAAAATAGTTATTGTGAGATAGCACTGAATCAAGAGAAGGCTACAACGGGGTCCTCATTTAACATCTTTTGCAGGACGGCTAAGTTCAGCAGCATATGCTGTCAGAAAAGTCCGTCAATTTACTAATGTAGATACCGCGAGGCTAGTCTATTTTAGTTTTCATAGTATCATGTCTTACGGTATTTTACTGTGGGGACGGGCTGCAGACATCCGAGTCTATTTTTATTCTGCAGAAGAGAGCCATATATTATCCCCGCAGGCGCGACTCTCTAAGTTGTTTAAGGATATTAGCATCATGATCTTGTCAATATATCTATGAAAGCATTATGTACGTAAGAAAAAATTTACATCTTTTTAGTAAAACAGGTGATAGACATAATTATAGTACAAGAAATAGGGACCTATTAGTTCAACCAGGTTTCAGACTGGCTAAAGTAGACTCATCTTTCATGGGGTACTGTTTAAATTGTTACAATAAAATTCCTCCCCACATACTTCAACTGAATGAGACGAAATTCAAATCTTGTATAAAACGCACACTATGTAGGCAGGCATATTATAAGTTGGGGGATTACATTACTGATAAAAATGCTTGGCTCATTGCTGGTCCTGCTCCACAACCACAACTAATTGAATAACATTGAAAAAAAAACCTGTTGGAGCTGCTGAAGATTGTAAGACCATCTTTGTATTGTATAAACTCAATCTCCTTTGTATTATATAATTGCATAGCACAGGTGTGAGTACTGTGTACTAAAGAGCTACCATTTACCGGGTAATATACGAGTATATTTCATTGCCTTAAATGTGCCCTGGCTGCTGTGGGTATGTCATGCTCACTCCGATGTTTCGCTGATGGTGGCGAGTGTGTTGGATCGTTCGTAGTTTCTTGCCCGTTCTTCTCCATAGGTACCTACTACGCTTTGGGATGGGCAACTAGCTTCATATTTCTGACTGACCGACTTCTTGACAATTCAAAAGTGCCTGTAAATGGTTTAATTGAAATAAATGGTTTGAGGCTTGAGCTCCTTGGCCCCCCCTGGATCCGCTACTGTTAAGACACTTAATCGTCATTGTATTTCCTTTTCTCTATATTTCAAATGAGATACTTGTTATGAGACCACCAACCTGTTTTGTTTTGTGTGCGCTTCCTGTGAACTATTGTTTATTTAACAAACGCATTATGCAATCTGAGATTTTTTCGTTAGAATGTATTCTACTTTAAATTATTGAAAGAACTTCCTTGCTTACTTGTATGCTATGATTGCAATAGTCATCACTACGACGCACAAAATTACCACTTAAATCCATTAAAACGAATAAAAACTGACAAATAAAAGTAAACAACACAATTTAAGCGTTGGTACTCGTATATAAATTTTCCACAGAATGCAAGTCAGAAAGAACTGGTTAAAACTCAGCACGTAAATTCTGCACGAGATTTGAAGTGAATAGCTAATGCACTTATCGTAAAGGAAAGGAAACCGCACACTCACTCGGTAGATGTTTACATTAAGTATACGTTTTGTTATTTTAGCGATAACTTGTAAACAAGACGAGGGAAATGAGGTGTAAGCAAGCTGTTAAAAAGTTCCTTGTTTTACGTTCGTGAAATGTGTAGAACAATAAGTTAACAATAGGTTGTTGTGGTGGTTTTTGTTATGCAGAAACTTTTTTTTATAATAAAGTTATTTATTTCTCAATCATGCTTCATATTTTGATCGTTACTAACTTTAAAGTTTGTGTTTACGAACATAGATCACCTCATATGTCAATAATAATATGTCCAGGCGTAACACACTCTTTAATTCAAAATAACAATATGTATTACATGAAAATGTAATACATATTGTTATTTTGAATCGCGGGCGTTGTATTCATCAACCCGCACTGGGCCTGCGTATTGGATTACAGCCCACTCCCTCTCGCAAAGAGGAGGCCTATGGCCCAGCAGTGGGATCGTTATGGTTGATTATGATGTCGTAAGCACTAAAGTAATGAATAAATATTATAAAGTTTGGCTTTATCTTAAACCAAGCTGCTAATCCGCATCATCTTGAATCTTCCATCCCTCCAACCGTAGGACGGCGGTACATACTTATTACGAGGAAACTGATCGCACGTGGGATACCACACAATGAGACAATGTGAGGGAAGGGAGAGGGACGAGGCCGTTTACAAATGTAGTGGTGGGGGGGTTATGTACGAGAGGTAATGGAAGCCTCTGTGCTAGGATGAGGAAGGAACTTGGTTTTATATGAATATATAGTTTTATAATAATATAATATGTTTTATATGGATGTTACTATTCCAATTGTTCAAAATTTACACGTAGCTTTCGGGAATACGCAAGTCATTTCGTACTGAACTCGTAAATTATAAACTGCTCTCGCCACAATACCAAACTTTGGACAAAATATTAAAAAAAAAATATTCAAGTAAAAAGTAAAATTATGATAATATAATTATTATGATTAGATTAATTACAATCGATAAATATTTAATTGTAACTGTGTCTCTTATAACTTACGATAGAGTCACTTATTCTTTTCTAAATTATAAGAGACACATTTGGAAATGTGAAACGCCAAGCCGAATAAATAATAATGTCAGAAAACCGCCCTTACCACTTGTCGCTAATTCGATTACAAAAAAAACCCAATGATGATATCATGACCCATAAAAAGCCTCACGTTTATCACAGAACGGGATGTTCTGTGATACAATAATATAATAACGTTTAGATACCGATCAGGTAAACACGTGAAACAACATTTTCCTCGTCTCGTACACTTGTTATCTCTTCCTATTATACCTTCCATTTTTCCCGTCCGCTTTGCATTTCCGTGATAAAATCAAAGCTTGCTTATATACAAAGAACCGGACCGGGCCGTGTCCGATCGTGCGGACCGGCAGATTTATCGCCCGTCCGATAATGCTGGCCGGTGGAAAGCGCTGAATGGCAGCGAAACCGTTTTAGCACTCTGACGATTTTAAAATAAGTTTTAAAGTCTTGTTGGATTTTTTATTGGTTATTTACGATGGGCTTTCCCAATGTTGAAGTATCTTAATTTAAGTTATCTTATTTAAAGTAACTTAATTTATATCGCGATGAAAAAACCATAACTTCTCTAAATTAATAAATAATATTTCTCATGATATTCCGATAAGATGATCAAAAAGCTAGTCATAATAATCCAATACAGGTAGTTAAGAAGTTTCGATCAAAGTTTCTGCGTCGGAAAGTTTTTCCGAAACTAACCTGCCACATCCAGTCTCCGAAACTAAACTAATTATTTCACTGCGTACTAGTTGGAGTACAACTATTCAAACTTCTTGACTACAAACCAATCAAACAACAAATCACCTATTGTGTATCAACACGAGTCAATGAAACCACTTCGCCTTTATGCGTCGGATATTAATAAAATTCTTATTTTTTTTTTTATATTTGACTTTTACGTTTTTCTTGCATCTTTAACATTTATAAACATATTCTGATATTTTATTATTTCCAACAGGAACAAATTTACTTTTTAAGTGATTTTACTTTAACGTAAGGTTAACTATTATTAAACCATATCTACATGGCTATAAACTACCGCCCATGGAAATGTGACCGCTCGTATTTTTCGGAATATTCACGAAAAATTATTAAATATAAGCTTATGAGTTAAGCTTTTAGAAATAATAAACAGAATTCAAATCGAGCCAGTAACATCGGAGATATGGAAAAAAATGTAAATGTAAAGGTCAAAAAAATTAAATTGAATTACATGAAAAATGTTAAAGATCTCTTCTTTCTTTCGTCCCCTTTTTAAAGTTAATTTTCGAGGATTTTTCATGAATATTCCGAAAAATACGGGCGGTCACATGCCCATGGGCGGCATTGTAAGTAGCCATCAACAAGTTCTAACATAACATACCTATCGATTGTGATCATTTCTGTCAAAAACTTTATTACAGTAGAACTAAAGTCGTTTGCATGTGTGACTGAAATGTTTCTGCGAAGTTGCACAACTTTATAGAGCGATGAACATAACTCAGTGTTTACCAAGAATATCTAAATTCAGAGAAGTTATTTTCGTTACCGACGACTTTGGCAGTATTATTTTCGTAAGAAATTTTTCTTCTTTTTTCTTAAGATGTTCTGAACCGGGTGGCGAGAAGTGAAGATTAACCGAATTTCTAAGAAAAATGCAAAATCAGATAGAAAAATCTTACAGAAATGGCTTTATAACAAAACACATTTACAAAGCCTTTTTGTTTTATTACTTTTCTAGTTCTTTTTACCAATTCAAATCCTCAAACACCTCAAAAGTCTGAGACAAATTGAGAAAAATGTTGAGTTAGGTAACACCCGCAGTCTGCGACGGCGAAGACGAACTGCCTCGGAGGCCCGAAAGTCCCAAAACAAAGGTTTTATCTAACGAAAGTCCTACAAATTACTTCTCACAAATACCTTTCGACACCTATTTATAGGAGTTTTGAAGTTGGCAGGGGTTTGCCGAGCTTATTTGGCCATCAAAATCCAGCTTAGAGATTCCGCCGCCAAACCTAATCCGGGGTTTACGACGTATAAAAGTTGCAATTACTTTGAACATCATTGAGGGCATAGTGCGGGCCGACCGGCACGTGCTGCCGCCGACAAAATTGCGCTGACGATGTGTTTACCTGGAAACAAAGAAAAACGTAATTAGGAAGTTTTAAATTAGGCACGAATTATATTGGCCAAAGATATTCCTAAAGTTAGGACTTAGATTCTGGAAAAGCCTCGAAAATGGGTATAACAGTCAAAGGTTTGACTGGCAGAAAATACCTATGGCATTAAATCCGCCTCTTTGTGTTAAAGTATTAAATAAATAAATAGCAGTTTTAAGTTAGTTACATAAACTTGTTGGTAACACAGTTAATTTTAAACTTGCTCTTTTATATCTGGTTTTAAAATTCGTATTAACACGAACGATAAAATATGTTTATGATGAAATATCTTTGGACAGTTTAATGACCACGTGGCCATATTTTATTTAATATTGTACGTAAAAGAGTTGTGCCTTTTCGGAGTGAGCAAAAGAGATGAGAGTTTTGCCCTGCAGTGGGGTCAGGTACTCGCTGATATTATTTATGTACATGGCCATCTACCTATGCAGTGGTTATATAAACAAGCATAAACATACATGCCTTTAAAGTTCACGAATTATTAATAAGAAGTGATGTATTGTGTTGAATCCAACAGTTTAGTTTGTCGTCACTAAAACGGACCACGTATCAAGATTAATGAATGCGGAGCAGCACCTAGCTGTGAACTGTACGTAAACAGGCCTCATTTACTCGTACGTCTGTTGGTAAGATAGATAGATAATATACTCTTTATTAAGTTCACCATATAAGTTACAGATATAAACGTAAAAAATGACATAGGGTGACACAATGGACGGTCTAATCGATCGAACCGATCTTTTAAAGACAACACACACCGACGTTCTTAGGTATAGTAGTCTGTGTGAAAATAGGAGGACATTCAGGTACATTTTGCCATTTCTTGTGTGATATTCTGTTTGTAGAGCTATATTGAGATTTAACTCAATTCTTATCGAATTCAATTCAACTAATTTTTAGAAAAGACAACTCCAAACACGCCCGCACTACGCCAAGTAGGGCAACCAACTGCCCGATTAGTTTATTAACCTGGCGACATCATATTTAAAAGTCCATCTTACTTAGACGAGAAAGCGTTCTTGAAACAAATTATTTACAATTTTAATACAACGTGCAGTTTTAATAGAATTAAGAGCGGGGAGGACATCGCAAACTTGGGGAAGTCCGCGAGATCCGGAACGGAACTAATTATGTTGATAAATATAATGGAGGGAAGGGTGGAGTCGCAAGATGGCCGACTTTATTATAATCTGCTGTTGTTGTAGCTAATGGGATTAATATCACAGAGAGGAAAGTTTTCGCGGCCGGATCTTATTACTTACCGATCGGTTAGACACGACCTGTGAGTTACTGAGTGTGTAACTGTAGTGAAGCGTAATTGATGACGCGTGACGATGAGTGAACGCACATGTTTGGATCGGTACACCCGGCGGCATATTCGACTACAATAAAAGTCGCTCGGTTTAGCTCGAATTATACTGAGCCCACCCGACCATGAGTAAGCGAGGGTAGATGTCAAAGTTTGCTGATCGGCACAAGCCGAATCAAAGCCGATTATAATGTGTAGTAGTTGTTTCAGGTCTGATTTGTTGTATAACAAATACTGCCGAATCGAATGTACCGACCCGAACATGTCTGTATTACAGCAGCCGTAACTACATAAGCGACCTATAGCTACTTTCATCAAAAACATTTGAGTTTAAATACAAAGAATTTTCATTATTGTGTAGTAAAGTCTGTATATTCACAAAACCTATTTTCCACCAATAAAAAAATCTAGTTAACTTTTAGTGCTCACCCTTGAACACCTAAAAGTCTAATACAAAAGGTAATAAACAACATCATCGTAAAATCTCATTCGTCTCCAGAGGCCTTTAACTGTAAGGTCTGCGACCCTAAATTACTTCGTTAGTGTTATTGATAGCCCATTAAATAACTAGCTACCTAGAGCAGTTATCTACCTACCTATCTATAATGATAAGTATAGTTTAAGTCAAAATACCCTTCTTTAAGATTTATTTAATAATTAAATATTCATGATAGCCGTTCTTAAAAGAGTTTTAATAAAACTCTAGAGCTTTAATTAAGTTCCAATTTAATACTTTGGTGGGTCTGCCGTTTTTATTCCGAAGAGTTTTATGAAAAAACTTAAAAGGTGATGAATAATTATCTTTTTTCCTGGAAAAAAGGTTGGTAACGGGATAGTGATATTGGTATCAGGGCGATTCGATAGCTTTATAAAGAAGGCTGTTTTTCTTAGCTTTAATTAATTTTGTTAGTACCTAATCATTTGGAATATTCCACGTTCCAAGACTTACTTTTTAAGATTTTTTATATTTGTTATTTAGTACCTAGACTTTTATTTTCGAGAACATAATATTCTGAAAACATTGGTAGGTTTAATGATGTTTAGCTTAAAAAGTATCAATGTGAGTTTTCTGCTTAAGTCTAAAAAAACAAAAAAGGGAATGAAAATTGGAATTTTACATGGACTTAGAGAACTGAAAATAATTTCAGTAATTTTAACAAAGTCTACTATCTTAATCCCAACTATCTTGTTGTAGATAACACTAATGAATAAACAAGCGGCATCCAAAGCTTTAAACAAAAGAATCGTATCTAGGTCACGTACCGACTACCCGCTATCCGGTACTAAGTGCCGACTACCCGCTATCCGGTACAAAGCAGAGGCTGGGCCTAATCCGATTTTTCTCAAACAAAACCAGGTATAAAGCCGATAGTGAATAAAGAGAGGCTATAAAAGAATACTGCTGTTTATACAGAACGTAAAAATGTTGTTAGCAGTTGGTTTTATAACATCCATTACCATGTAGATACAAGACTGACGTAATTATCATTTTTTGGCAGGCGGATTTGGGGTAACTACGACTGGTATTTTGCGAAATAATTGCTGAATTCTGCTTAAGTGTAACACAGCTAAAAGAATAAAAGTTGTGGTTCTGTCGCGTTATGATAGCAGACAAGCATTACCTACTAGCGAAATATCCGTACCTACAGATGACAACCATTATTTAGTTATGGAAAGACATCGCAAATTAAGAATAAAAAGAAATCATGTGTTTTAAGTACGTGCGTAGTTTAAGACCTCTGGACAGCTCGTTTCAATATAGTCAATGTGGCCTCTCCACAAAAGCGTTAGATGGAAAACAAAAATGCGCTGATGAGAAGGCACACAAACCACGCAGTGGACGAGACAAGCCTAGAAGCGGGACATACACAAGCGGCGAGGGACGCGGGCGAGCCGCGGGCGAGGCGCGGGCGTAGCGACGGTGTGGCGCGGGCATTGCGCCGCCCGTTTCATATTTCATACAAAATGTATAGGAACGACGTGGCGCGGAACATACACAAGAGGCGTGGCGCGGGCGAGGCGACGGTGCGGCGCGGGCGTTGTGTGTATGTACCGTGCCACGTCGATGCTATCCTATAGATTTTGAATGAAATATGAAACGGGCGGCGCAACGCCCGCGCCACACAGTCGCCACGCCCGCGCCACTCGCCATTTGTGTATGTTCCGCGCCTTATGTTATGAGCCGATGAATAAGTGTCAATATGGCCAGTAGCATCTCTTTCTGAAAACCAACATTTTTTTTCTATTACTTTGTACCTTATAAAACAACGTTAAAAACGGCCAATACCCGTCAAGTAGAGGCAATAAGTCGAGTGGAAGGTCCTAACTCCTAATGTTCTGCCATTAACCGGAATCTCTTAACATTACGTACGTTACTAAGTTAAACTAGAAATGTTTTAGACTATTGGATTACGCCATTTACAGCTTGGAAATTGGTTTGGTAATCAAGATTATCAGGTCTATGAAAAGACTGATAAGTTAAAATAAATACTTTTTGAAAACTGTAGGGACTCGATAGACGAATCTCAAAAGAGGTTTTTTATATTCGAAAACTCAAGCACAAATAAAGTTTTGCCAATTTCATCGAGGAAACCGGCATGTCCTAGAAACAAATGTTCGAAGACATGTGATGTACTGGCACTGCACTGCCCCCGTGGTGGATTACGGCCCATTCCCTCTCACAGAGAAGAGGCCTATGTTCTAGCAGTGGGAACAGGCTGATTATGGTAATTTCGTTGTGAACTGAAGGTTAACGCCCGCACGTGTATAATCACCTCAAAATTAAAACGCTCATTCAGTAGCAAACAGTTAGAGTATCACATATATTTCGGAATTGGGTCACAGATTATGCCGCGCCTGCATTTTCTACTCTACAACAAAACACTCGGAACAAAACTCAAAGCCCACCACAAAACAATGCGGTGCCAGTTATAAGCGACGAGAGATAATAATATGAACCAACCGGCATGAATACATACAGCTATTTAGCGACAATCTTTGCAAGGTAACCAGTTAGCCATAGATAAGACATTACAGTGGCCAAGAAACTCTTGTCCAAAACCAAATCTTAATAACTTTTTATAAGAGAGACGTGTAAACTAAGAATGTATCTGTATGACAGTTATTGTTATAATGCCTTGCTATGAATTCTTTACTTATAACTTTGGTATTAGTACGCGATATTTATGAGTAGAGACGCGACGTAGAAAAAAAATTCCAATAACAACTCTTTACTTGGAATTCTTAAAAAAACTTAACTCATTAAACTTATAACATTAATAGTCTTTATTTTACTCAATTAATTAATTAACTAAAACTTTTAAATAAGAAAAAATGAACATTCCAACTCAACTAACTTTCTTAAATCAGCGTGTTATTGAAGGCTATTTCCCGCTGCCGCTCGCGCTCGTAACTGAACCCCCTGACAGCGGAAACACAATCGCATTGTTCTCCGCGTCACCTGCGCGGTGCGGGCGTATTGTTCGTACAAATTGTGCGACAACATTGCACCCCGGCAGCCCCGTGGCGCGGTCCTGTTCCGTGGCGCGGTGCTGTTGCGGGCATTCTCAACGAAATACCCGCTTGTTGATACGCGAGCCTTTGAGCGTTAGATAAGGTTTGTACAAGTTTTAAACTGGGCGTATAAGGGTAAGCGCTGCTATTTATAGAAATTCTTTGTTATATTTAATTATATAATTTTTTAAGTTCAACTTTATTTTTCTTGTCTAAGCAAAGAAACAGTTTGTCAGTTCTGTACGCAGATGGAACAAATTCTTGGTGGCTTCTTGGTTTTTATCTGAATCTGGTCAGACCTGAAGCTGACCCTACCCCAACATAGTTGGTTAAAGACTACGCAGATGATGACATGACACTAGTTTTAAGACTATTGATAAAGCCTTATCATTTTGAGCTAAAACAAAAACTGTATCAACAACTCTGATCAAAATATCACCGCAATGTAGGTCAAGAGTCCACTACCTCAAAACCAGAGCTGCCAAATTTCGAACCATTACAAAGCCACTTGATCTACCTCAAGCCAAGACAATCAGCCAAGTTACACTGTCGTAGCCAGGCGGCTAAAATAATAGCGAGAGCGGCTAAATAATAGCCAGAGCGGCTAAAATAATGGCCGGCTAAGGTCGCGCCGGACAGCGTCTGTAACGAGTGCCACTTGGGGGTTCATAAATTGCATCTCCAGTGCATCGGAGGAATACACGGGGGAGAGATTTGTGCGGGCACGGTGCACGGTGGTGTCTAGTGGAATGCTGTGCAATATTCAATTTGTAAGGAGCTTGAAGATCGTAAATAAAAATTTAATTCTCATTTCGTTCTAATAGATTTTATGCCTCGTTCATTATTATTAATGGCTCTGTTTACTGTTCTTCGTGCAAATAAACCTACAATTATCCTGTCATGTTCAATTAGGTACAACGGGACAAAGCCAGTAATTAATCAAAGAATAACTATAATAAACACTTCATCACCATCTTCGTATTCACTCAATTATTTCAAAATCTAATCTCACTCATTAATTATAAACAAAACAACCATAAAACGCAATAATTCAGTATTTTCTATTAACTACCGCTGCGGTCCCGCCACCACCGCAGCCCCTATGTTTTCAAACTAGGAAAATTAATAGCGGTACTTAAGCGAAGCATTTGGATGGTGCGGGACAGAGCGGGGGTTACCTGCTCATTTGTCTGCCCAGACCTGGTAATAGGGCTCGTTAGGAGTTCCGATTAATTGCAGCGGATACAGTTATTGTTTGTAATGACCAGTTAAACTGTGGCTGAGTTTTAGTGTGGTGAAATTGAGAATTACGACGCTCTCAATGTTTAAGGTCTGGACAGGTTTATTTACGGGTCTGATTTAAAAGGTGTTACTAATGACACGCAGGTCGTAAAGGAGTTTGTAGTTATTTCTGCGTAGATTTTATCATGCAGTAGTAGATAAGCTTGTAGTTGTTTACTGTCTTTATATAAAGCAGATTTAAAGCGGCAATAATGTTAAATTGTGGCTACGCCAGTCCGGGCATTAGAATAAGATATTGATATTAGAATACCAGCTTATCTTTAACGACCACAACTATGCAGTAAATTGACCATATCCGAGTAGTAGATTATTCAAGTTACTCTAAAAACATGAAACATATTCCACAAATAGTTTAACTTCTTTCGAAATAAACTAGCGCACTTTACATAAAGTTTACTTTACATTCAAAGCTATTCAGTGGAAGCTGATAACACATCTATAAGAGTGAAATATTCCACTAAAGTGGCATAAATAGCGTATTACAGTACCGGCGATGGGGTCATAAATCAAGGATTTTCGCGTTCAACCAAACCGAATTCAGAATATCTGGCGGCTATTATCAACAAGAATAAATCCTGCGTATTTTTATACAATCTCAAATAACTTTCGTAAACTGATAGTTAATTTAGACGCCGCATTCCCGCCGCGGTTATGCGTCTGTGTATTTTCTCTCATAATAAAATCGGGCGCGAATTAAGGGGCCGTTAAGTCCGCAATGCGAAATGTCACGAGAAGACATATTAGTGGAAAGGTAAGTACGAGAGGTTCGGGTGCTGGTAGCGGATAAAGTTAATCCTTGCGTACTTTAGTTCTCACTATATCAGCTAGGAACATAGGGAAAACGCGATGAAATATTTATGTAGCATTAATAATTTACCTATAAGGTTGTTTTAATAGAATTATTCCACTTTGCCCCACTGAGCCGCCCCAGTGGTGGGCCAAAGTGGAATGCCTAAAATTTTGCAGTGGATTCTGCCCCACTAGTTAAATTTGGTGGGGCAGATTTCACTAGTCGAAAATCTTTTGGATTCTGCCCCACTAGGGTTGGCACCTTAGAATTTGTGTAGGTAGATATGCTCGTATTTTATATTTTATAGAAAAGAAAGAAATGCTAAGTAAAATGTAACTAGGGCCGGTAATGTTGGACTTAGTAGATAGGTAGTGTTTTTAAATAAAAGTAAAACAATAAGATATTGGATTTTTTATTTATTAATAGTTTCTGGAAGGAATCGGTTTGTAAATCACAGATTAATAACACGATTCGTTACTTATAAAATAAAATCTTAGTAAATATAACTTATGTAAACCTTTCTAAATTACAGATATACAATGATATATTCTGACTGGTTCATTAATGGTTTTCATACTAAGTTCAAAATCACAAATTGAGTATGATTTGTCCTACTAAAATCACGGATTAATCATCATTTGGCATGGCAAAATACAGTTTTACTGATTATCTTAAGAAACATCTTAACTATATACAAACAACCCTCACTCATGGCTTCACTTGTTTGTTTAAAAGCACTAGGTACCTATATACTCAGTCCAACGTTACCAGCCGTAATCACATTTTACATTTTACTGAGATATACATTTCTTTCTTTTCTAAACATCCACAAAATTTTTGAGTAGTGGAATCTGCCCCACCAAATCGAACTGGTGGGGTAGATTCCACTGCAAAATTTTAGGCATTCCAATTTGCCCCACTAGGGCGGCTTGGTGGGGTAAAGTGGATTAATACGTTTTAATATCTGTTTATATAGGTAGGTGAAATCCTATAAACGCGAAGGTATTGTACGCCGTAAAAAAAAAACGTGTCCGTGAACAAGCTTCCACAGTGATCCATACAACACTGACGACCGTGCCTACACCGGAGTATAAATCTCGCCGTAGAAAAACTGTGTCTGTTAACAAGCTTCCACAGTGATCCATACAACACTGACGACCGTGCCTACACACGGCGTATAAACCGTATAGTTTCTCACGGCAAGTAAAACATGTGTGTACAAAACGCCTTACGGATACGGTTGTTTCTTTATTCCCTAATAAGAAATACGTAAGACTTTATATTCCTAATAAACAAAAGAAACCAAGAAAACATGTTAAAACCCTTTTAAGAGCAAAGACAAACTTCACAGAGAATTCTTCTTCACAAAGAATTGTAAAACATCTGTATGGAAACATATTCAATGTTACAACTCTACTCCGCCAATTTCCTTCAATCATTTCCATCTGTCATTCGAGATATAAAGTCAAAGCCTCGTTAAGTAAAGAGGTTACACACACAGACGAACAATACCTTCCATTTCATGCACCACACGTTACGAAATTAATCTTTTATTTCCGTAGAAAGAGATTATGGTATCTATGAATGGAATAGCATTGCCCCTTTATAATCAAAGGTTTGCCATATATATTACGTATTGAATTACTTTCTTTTTTATCGCTCTATAAAATATACTGGCACTTATAAAATGGGGAGGAAATAAACCTACCTATGTATTTTATAGCCTTAAAAGACTTGGATGCATATTACGATATTTTACCTAGTTTGGTCAAAGCTCTTACCTACACCCTAGTGATATTCTTGCTATGAGTCCCTGGTCGACCGAGCTCTGCTCGGGTGAAAATAGAGAATGTTCATTTAATAGTATGGGATAGTTCATACTAATTCCATTTAAAGTACATACTAATTCCATGCTGCCATGATAGTAGGTGCTTACTAATTCCATACTGCCATATCATTATTCTAAGGTAGCAATCTTGTTCTAAACTTCATTATTCTATGGTAGCAATCTTGTTCTAAACTTTAGACGACCGAGCTCTGCTCGGGTGAAAATACGGAGAAAACGAATTTTCCCAGAGAGACCTAGCTAGATCGATTTTACGCCCCGTAAAGCCCTACATTGCAACTTTCATCGAAATCGTCAGAGCTGTTTTCGAGAACGTGGTTACAAATATATATACAACGTTATAATTAGTATATGCGAAACCCGAAACACCTGTCTAGTATTTTTATGAAAAGAATCTATGTACAAAATTTCAAAACTGTACCACGAAAAATCACAAAGTTATAAGCTTGTTTTGTTACCTGGTTGTCCGTACAAAAACATGGTCACCGCGCGGCGCCCCCGCGCGCGCGCGCCTCCAAGGCCGTCTTGCGCTCATTGATAATAGTTTGGTAGTAGGTACCTAACCCCACGGCAATTGTATTGTAATTAACTGGTGATAACATTTTCCACCACACTTGCAGGCTTTGGACTGTCATAATGGTCAAGTGTAGGTAGATATTATTATGTACTTTATTCGTAAATGTAGGCGTAAGTGATAAACTGCAACGCGCACTGCCAACGACACGTTATCACCACAAACCACTAGTGTATGTACCATCTCTGTATACTGGACGTTTGTGTATTGAAAAGACATGGTTAAATGATACTTTTCACACCCGATTAAGCGAAACACAATAACATAACTGTACGCACGGCGACCGCGCGCTCGCAAACGGGAGCGATTAGCGCAACACGTGCGCGTCAGCCTGTAGCATCCGGGCGACTGAAGGGGTTGTTTTACCCCCGCGCCGCTGTGCGCCCGCGCTGCCTACCGCCTAATGCCGCTACGACCTGCCGTGACCTGTGTTGTGCGTGTATTATTGCGGATAGGTACTATGTGCCGCTCGGTGTCCAACTTGTAACCTATTTTAAATATTTTTGGGACAAAATATAACATGGTATAAAAATTATTGGAATCGATTCAGTTACTTATTCTGAACAAACTATATTCAGGTTTCGCATATACTATTTATAACGTTGTATATGTCGCCGCGAAAGCGTCTACCTGTAAAGATTATAACATAATCTTATGCGTAACTACTTATTATAATTGTTATTCCCCATAAGGTCTTTGATCCTGCCCTCTATGGGTCACTGTGGAATACTGTTACAGTCATTCGCATGCATCTGTGAACGTTATTGATTCGTTTGCAATCGAACGCCATCTATTACCAACTTTGTGAACCCAGTCAATATACTGTGGGTCAACTGGAAGAGAAATTTACTAACTTCGATGTTGGGGCAATAAACTAAAGTTAAAATTAAAAGGGAACATTTATTTAATGATTTATGGGTTTTTAGTCATATTAACAAGTGGTCATTTGACATAGTAAATTTGTTTATGACAACGCGTTACCTAAGATGGCGCGGTTTCCGAATATTATGATCAATAACCGAATGTAATAATTTAATACAAGAACTAAATAAGTTTCAATAATAGAAAACCAACTATAAAGTAATAAGATTATTTTACAATGCAATTTACTAGTGAATACCTGTTGTTTGATTAAATTCCTTGAACCACAGGAAGTGTTGTCAAAGGAGCAATAGAAAAGTGGTAGAAAGTAATGAAGCTTCTAATTCAACTTTAATCTGAATAACCTTTGTATTTGTGAATATTAGCATTGTTTAATTATAAAAGAATTAACTGATAAGCATTTAGCATTGTTTGTAAGTTTTATTGAACAAACTTAGTAATAAGATATTGTATTGAAATTCGGGGTATGTCGCCGGACTTTGAAAAAAAAGCGAGGCGCACCGAAATGGCGGGCGTTGGAAATAAACATGAAAAGAAAAGTTGTGTTAGAAAGAACTGTGATTGTAATTGTTGAACAAATAACCTCTGTACCATAATGTTTTGATTTAAAAGAGTGTCCATGGAGTTTCTTGCCCGTTCTTCTCCATCAGGAACCTACTTCATTTGGAATGGGCGACTAGCTTCAAAAAAATAACTCAAACTGAATGACTCCTTGATAAGTGATAACTCAAAAGTGACTGTAAATGTTATAATTGAAATAAATGCTTTGAGTTTGAGTTAAGAGTTGTGTGTGATTGAAAACCAACTACCTACCTATTCTACTATCAACGAAGAATTAAACCGGAGACTGGTTAGACACGGCACAGGATAGATACCCCGCCGTGTTATCAGAAGTGGGATCGCACTGTGCGATCCCCTACCGCTCATGCTTATGTCGGACATCCAAAGAATTACGGACAACTACGAAACCTGCTTGCAGTGCAGTGACCGAGTGCGTGCCAAAAGATTTTTTCTCTGAAACCATGAACATGGTGTGTTCTAAGAGTGAGCGACTGGTTGCCCAGCACAGCCAAGACTACTGAAATATTTCTTCCTTACTATGACCTTGATGACAACATGAAGATTGATCACAAATTTAATGATGATGGCAACTTCTGGCTGTGGCAGTGGACTTATATGAGCTTCATGGTGCACTCAAGCAGAACAACATGTACAGCACAGAATGACCGAAGCAGCAGAATAAACCAGAAAAGCAAATATAATGATCACTCCGTCAATGGATTTCAACATCCACCCGGGAAGTATTTTGTTTTATTATTTTAGCATATTGTTATTGAATCACTAACACTTTTTGAACTATGTTCATTACACACTGGCAAAGTTAATGTCACTTTTGCTTGAAAACTTGTGGAAGTACAATAACAACACAAGATAAATTACACTACAAAATAAGCTCATTACAAGGTCAATGTTATTAATAATAAAAGTTTATACTAAACTTTTCTTAAGAAATGGATCTCAAACTTGTTTTGTTGAATTAGTGTTCGCACTACATTTAGGAACTAAGTACTTTTTGACTATTTTCAAGATTTGTTGTTGGCTACATACACACAATAATAATGAAATAGACTTGTTATGTTTGAAATTCGCACTGCTCTTTGTTTATGTCCTGCAATTTCTCTATAGCTTGTGTTTAAAGCAAGGTTTAGGACCTTGTTTATCATCTCCGGGTAAAGCGTTAATTAGTTGAAAGTTATTAGTTCCAAACAAAAGTTCTATTCTATTCTATTTTTAATAAATGGCAAGCAAAGCAGATGTCTACTATTCTGCCAATGTGTAAAGTGAGTTGGATAAATAAGAGTGCGTGATATAAAGAAATAAAAATTAAATTAGTTACAAACAAATAAAATCCTTAGATCCCAATGAGAGTTATTTGGCGAGTAAAAGTAATGTTATGAAATTCATAGCTATGGGGAATTTTGATTGGCGATTAGTTTTCCACATAAGTATGTAAACATTGAAACATATAGTGGACAACATGTTGCAAAATTCATACAGAAACATTTAAGTATGCAATAGGTTTGTAAAATAAGTCAACGAGATAAGTATGAGATACCATCAAACAAGAAGTTTTCAATGCAAACACAATTTGATAAACTGACAGAAAACATAATTTTCAACATGTTTTTATGCATTTAAATAAAAATAAAAAATAAAAACATAATAATAATAACCAATGCATTGTTGCTCATAGTACTCCTCTTCTGTTTAACTTCATCAAACTGTAATAGCCATTACATAACAATAGATTAATTTAATTATTAATTACTGCTTGTTTCTTCTAATCTAAATATTAGTAGGAACACCTTTTCCTGCATTATTATTTATCTGCATAACGTCTCACATTCCAGGTTCCAGGTGATTGTCATATCAAAAAGAAAATGATAACCCCTGCAGAACTACTATCAAAATTATCATAACAAAATTCAAACCAATTGTTATCAAGGTCGCCTTAAAAGGCGACTCAACCACTGCAGCCTGTTGAACAAGTGACCGTGTCGCCAGCCCAGGAAAAACCAACCTACATCCCACCAAATGAAAGCCAACTTAAGGACAGCCAATCAGAGATGACTGTTCCAGCTCTTCACACATCATAGCTCAAATAAAAGGTGAGGAGTTTTCAAACTACTTTCTACTCACCTTGCTCAAAGGCCCAATACAATAGCCAAGTCAACAAGTAGGTACTTGTGGGCAGGTGCCCACATGATTCTCACATGTGATGCATATCATGCACCAAAGTACTTCTTGATTTATTTTTACCATCTTTATATTTTTGCAATCTTACCTGTAACAACTAATTCTAGTCTATTGCAAAGTACTATTAGTATTTTAACTTACTTACGGGTTAACTGATAAAGAACTCAATAAGTAATACTCACACCAAAACTATTAGTAAGCCCTAGAGGTAACTAATAGGTAATACTCTCATGTTATCCCGCTGGGTCCACGGCGGACAATACCGCCCAGAGCATTATCTTACTATGTAAATGAAACTATTCAGCTAACAGCTGATCATACAACACTACTACACACTATTCTTAACAAGTGTGCTTATGTAAGGTGCAACATCAATGCATTCATTATTTCAATTATGTAAATGAAACTATTCAGCTAACAGCTGATCATAAAACACTACTACACACTATTCTTAATAAGTGTGCTTGTGTAAGGTGCAATACCAATGCATCCAATATGACAATAAAAAAAAAAAAAAAAAAATAATAAAAAAAAAAAAAAAAAAAAATAATAATAAAAAAAAAAATAAAAAAAAAAATACAAGACTTCGTGCCTGACACGGAGCAATTGTCCTAAACTCCTATACCTTTATCCTATCAAATCAAAGACTTTGTGTCTACCACAGAGCAGTGTTCCTGATCCTATCCTTTAATCCTGTCAAATCCAAGACTTTGTGTCTACCACAGAGCATTACCTTCCTATGTAAATGAAACTATTCAGCTAACAGCTGATTATATAACACTACTACACACTATTCTTAACAAGTGTGCTTATGTAAGATGCAAAATCAATGCATTCAATATTTCTAATAAAGAAAAGACTTCGTGCCTGACACGGAGCAATGGTCCTAAACTCCTTAATATTTAATCCTATCAAATCAAAGACTTTGTGTCAATCACAGAGCATTACTATGTGAATGAAACTATTCAGCTTACAGCTGATCATACAACAGTACTACACACTATTCTTAACAAGTGTGCTCAAATCCAAGACTTTGTGTCTAACACAGAGCATTACTTTCTTATGTGAATAAACCTATACAGCTAACAGCTGATTGTACAACACTACTACACACTATTCTTAACAAGTGTGTTTATGTAAGGTGCAAAAACAATGCATTCATAATTTCAATTAAAAATAAATTAAGTAGACAGCAAATCTACAACAAGCTGTTACTAACTAAAACTGTTTACTACCAACTCCTACAATTCAATGGAAATTGTAGGATAATACAAGCAACAACATCCTGTGAAAATGAAACTAATTAGCTAACAGTTGATCATACAATAAACTGAAATACAAATTGTATGCCTTCAATGGCATGAAGCACTAGTTATTTTTATCTCCATTGCATGGCACATCTCTATATTGTAATCTGCTCAGATTACAGGAAAAAGTTGATCTTAGTCTTACTTGCAAGCGAGTACCCTGTGTAGCTGTACTTATTAAGGTATTCCATACTAAATGCATTCGATATTTCAATTTAAGACAAATTTGGTAGACAGCAGATCTATTATACGATTTTAATGTTACCTAGAACTAACTATTAACAAATTCTACAATTTCTGCATGCATGTGAAAATTAAACTATTCAACTACATCACATACAACAGCTGATCACGCAATATCAATAAAACAAATTGCGAGTAAAATACCCAAAGCTAGACTTTGTTTCATAAATGCAATCAATATTTCAATTTAAGGAAAACTGAATAGATGTCAGATCTAAAACAAGCTTTAAATGGTAACTAAACTGTCTGTCACCAAATCCTACAATTCATTGAATATTGTAGGACAATAAAAGCAACAATAATCTGCCGACAAAATGTATCCCCATTGTTTCAGATAACAACCTACACCCACGCAACTAGGTAGGATGAGGGCATCGGCAGGTGCAGAGCGCGCACTGCTTTTCAGAATGGCCGTGTCGCCGCGAAAGCGTCTACCTGTAAAGATTATAACATAATCTTATGCGTAACTACTTATTATAATTGTTATTCCCCATAAGGTCTTTGATCCTGCCCTCTATGGGTCACTGTGGAATACTGTTACAGTCATTCGCATGCATCTGTGAACGTTATTGATTCGTTTGCAATCGAACGCCATCTATTACCAACTTTGTGAACCCAGTCAATATACTGTGGGTCAACTGGAAGAGAAATTTACTAACTTCGATGTTGGGGCAATAAACTAAAGTTAAAATTAAAAGGGAACATTTATTTAATGATTTATGGGTTTTTAGTCATATTAACAAGTGGTCATTTGACATAGTAAATTTGTTTATGACAACGCGTTACCTAAGATGGCGCGGTTTCCGAATATTATGATCAATAACCGAATGTAATAATTTAATACAAGAACTAAATAAGTTTCAATAATAGAAAACCAACTATAAAGTAATAAGATTATTTTACAATGCAATTTACTAGTGAATACCTGTTGTTTGATTAAATTCCTTGAACCACAGGAAGTGTTGTCAAAGGAGCAATAGAAAAGTGGTAGAAAGTAATGAAGCTTCTAATTCAACTTTAATCTGAATAACCTTTGTATTTGTGAATATTAGCATTGTTTAATTATAAAAGAATTAACTGATAAGCATTTAGCATTGTTTGTAAGTTTTATTGAACAAACTTAGTAATAAGATATTGTATTGAAATTCGGGGTATGTCGCCGGACTTTGAAAAAAAGCGAGGCGCACCGAAATGGCGGGCGTTGGAAATAAACATGAAAAGAAAAGTTGTGTTAGAAAGAACTGTGATTGTAATTGTTGAACAAATAACCTCTGTACCATAATGTTTTGATTTAAAAGAGTGTCCATGGAGTTTCTTGCCCGTTCTTCTCCATCAGGAACCTACTTCATTTGGAATGGGCGACTAGCTTCAAAAAAATAACTCAAACTGAATGACTCCTTGATAAGTGATAACTCAAAAGTGACTGTAAATGTTATAATTTAAATAAATGCTTTGAGTTTGAGTTAAGAGTTGTGTGTGATTGAAAACCAACTACCTACCTATTCTACTATCAACGAAGAATTAAACCGGAGACTGGTTAGACACGGCACAGGATAGATACCCCGCCGTGTTATATATATAAATATTGCTCATTTAGGTTGACTAAAAGAAGTCTTAGAACAGTGACAGTTGCAAGTCGTGCAATAGGTAATCGATTTTAACACATATGGCATATTAATAACATCTGCAAAACCTAAACCAATTGTTAATTTATTTTAATTAGAATTTCAAAATGTGCCTTATTAACTAACTGTGCTTTTGTGAATAAAGATTCTATCTGTCTATCTACAACACTGCTCAAACCTTCCAAGATTTCTTTATTTACCTGAGCCAGTCCCATTTAGCCACAAGCCCCGTCTTTTATCCTCAACAATCAAATCCACCATTTATAACCGAAACGTATTCAATACCTTTATCTCCCCTACGTATATCATTGCAATTCTGTGATAAATTCGAGAAAATTCTTCTTCATTCTTTCTAAGAATGGGACGGAGACACTTTTATTAAGGTTTCTATAATTTGGGGTGAATTTATCTGTTGCCGTGAAGCCTATTTAAATCACCTACGTCAAAGGTAAAGATACGGATCCCTAGAAAAGCGGAGGCCGCCACATAACGGCCGCAGTGACGGCTGTCATGCAAATGATGGCACCGACTTTTGACTTTACAGTGACAAAAAAGATCTCTAGGGAAACACACCAACATACTTTCATAATTAACGTTTCAGTGACGTCATTCGACGGTAAGTTGCGGACGCTATATGGCGGCCACCGTAGTTTTAGATAACTAGATTAAATGCATCTGTTCGCACCTAATTTGTCCTCCGAAACTGGTGATTATGTCAATTTCGTATTGTGACCATTCATTGATATAATGTACAAAAACGGACAAAAACATATTGCAATGCTGATTAACTAGCGATGTTAATTTACGGCTTAAGCTTTGATCAAGCAGTCTTCAGAGGTTTGATAAGCAATTATCTAAGGATTAGACACATAATATTGACATTAAATCAATTATACCAATTCCAATACCGAATATCATTTGTAATGTACTATGAATGATACCTAGTTCAATTAATGTAAAGCATGCTTTATTTATTAATTTTATTATTTATGTACACAGGAAAATACATAGAGATACGACATAATTATAATTTGAGTACACAGGTACGGCTTATATCTTAGGAAATTTCTTCCAGCAGACCTGCGAAAGAAGAAATGAGAAAGAAATGTAGACAAATAGTGTGTGAGAACAAAAAAAAGAAAAATATGAATTTGCGAAGTCTTCTACTTAAAAAATATTAAAATATACCTACACGAATAACGTAATAAATTAACATATACTTTAAATAAATACATAAAGCATAAATAAATATACATATTATAGGTATATAAATACTCACAATTGAGAGGAAAGGTAATGCTCTTTTACTCAATGTTTTAATTGTGAAACAGTATTTAAATCACAATTGCTAGGCGGAAGAGAGTTCCACAACCTTACTGCATGGACAGAGAAGGCATAAGAATAGTAGCTTGTTTTATGAGGATGAGATTTAAGGAGGGATCTAAGGTGTGATCTACACGGTGCGTCGCTAGGGCGAGCGTAAGAATCGCTCAAGCAGGTAGGAAGGATAAGACGGGTTGTGTAAGACGTTGAAAACGAGACATAAAATCCGAGTGTTCCTGCGAAGGCGGATTGGGAGCCACTTGAGTTCCTTGCGTAGGTGAGAAACATGGTCATACTTTCGAAGACTGAAAACAAAGTGAATGCACAAGTTTTTGTTTTAGCAATACAAAAACTTATTCTGCATTTCCCAGCGGATGTCGTCAATTACTTTCAAAAGCGCGGTTACAGTACTGTGACCCGAGCGAAAACCGGATTGAAATAGGGAAATTAACGAGTTTGACGCCAAGAAAAATTATAATTGTCTATGAACTATGTGCACAAAAACTTTAGAGAGAAATGGGAGAGTAGAAATAGGTCTAAAGTGGGTTAATAAAGTAGGATTGTTAGTTTTAGGTAAAGGTATTATGTGAAGATGTGAGTGAGAACCGGAAGTAACGAGGATGGGATATTCTCGAACACAACATATCATTACCGACTCCTGAAGAAGTAACCGCAAGTATAGATTTCTTAACGTCATCCTCAGTAACACTAAGCTTAAAGTGAGAACATTGTGGTAACGGCAAACCAGCAAGACTCTCTAGTGTCGCAGCTTTGACAGACGGATCAAGAGAAAAGGGAAGGAGAGAGAAATGCCTATTGAGATCATTGAGGTTCACATCCTTACACTGGCTGGTAGGTAACTTGCCTATGCCTACAGATTTGAGCAATTTCCATCGATCGGCGGAACTGCGGTTATTGAGTTGATCGTGGAAATAGCGTCTCTTAGCATCTTGACACAGATGACTGCAGCGATTACGTGAGGATTTGTAAGAACACTTTACATTCACTGAAATATAATAAATATTATGAAGAAGTAAAATTGTTTGTTTGTAAGAGTTAATTGGAATCTGGTTCTGGTAAGTACTGACCTGACTACAAAAAATCTTTTACTGATAGAAACTACACTATTATTTATGACTAGCTTCCACTAGCGGCTTCGCCCGCGTGTTTTTTTTTAATACATTATAGCCTATGTTACTCAGCGATAATATAGCATTTTACTGGTGAAAGAAACAGAAACAAATATACAAAAAATCTAATCTTTTCTCTTTGTAATATTAGAAGTAGTAGTATCTTTTAAATTGAATTGGGTCTAGGTAAATCGTGCCCCGGAGCCAATAAAGGATATTATTCCTTTTTTTAGGGTGCCATCGGGACCCTTTTATTAAGGCTTCGCTTATCCACGCGTCCATCCGCCCGTCCGACTGTCGCAGAACTGTATCTTTTGAACAGTAATAGTTAGACACCTGAAATTTTGAACTAACTAATATAGCCGAGATAACAAATCATAAAAATAAAATCAAGTTAAAAATGTATAGGAGTCCCCCATACAAGAAACATTTAATAATATTTTTTTTAAATGTGTTAAATATGTTACGGTGCTACGGAATCCAGACTTGTACTTGGCCACTTTTATTAAATAGATCCGAAAAGTAGGTGTCACAAAAGGATTAAAAGCTGTAGCAAAGAAGCAAGTTTACTTACTCTAAATAGGTACAAGATAAATAATTTAAACAAGTTACAATTGAAACGCAATCTCAGATCAAATCAACCTACTTAGATTCGAAAACTTATTCAAGTCGATTCTCTATCGATAAAATCCGGAGTACAATCGTCAAAGTTGGAGCGACCGACATTATCAGGTCAATACTAATGTTCTGCTTAAAGTTATATAACTTCGTGCGCAAACGCAACGACTTTGCTTTGAAAACTGTGTGATCTATCAAACCGTTGTGAAGTTCAGAGGAAGTTTGTCACATGAGAAATGCAAATGGTAAGAACATCGATGTAAACTTTGGGTTGCCAGACTGAAAAAACCGTACAAAAAAATCTAACTTGGGAGAAAATAGTTAGAGTGTATATTAAAATACTCATAATAAGTCCGGGGGAAACTTTCATATATTTTCTTAAATAACTTTTAAACAATTTTTTTTTAATTACAAAAAAAAAATCTTATTATCTTCCCAAAAGCAACCCCCATATTCAAATTTAATTTATTTACGTACACGTACGTGTTCGGGCACAGAAAATTTATATGTACCAAATTTTAACTTTATTTTTTTATTTAATTATATTGTAATACAGAGGTGTTACTTAATTCTAAACTCGCCAAACTTTTACGTTTGATGGCGAGAGGCGCTCTTTTACATAACAATGCACCATCTTATTACATAACTACTACCATAACCGTATAATATATAAGATATTATACGGTTATGGTTCTTATACAATGTATTTAGTTCTGTTTACTATCCTGTATAATGTTTCTCAATTTTGTCTTAAGTGATCCTTTGCTAATTTTTACTTTTTCTAACTAAATTGGTTCAGTAGATTCGGAGAAAATTGGCAGTGACAGACGGACAGACAGCCAGCCAGCCAGCCAGGCATTTGCATGATTTTTTGTGTGCACAAACTAAAACACAAAATTATTAATGAATAACGCAGTGCTTTGGTTCTTTTGTGAGACACCGATTTGAATTTTTATTACATACCACAAAGTAATAAATATTACCTATCCTTCAATTCTTACATCTCTCAAACTTATCTGACAACCCTACTCCTCTGCAAGTCAACGCCAACATTAGTAATAACAGCTAAACTCCGGCTTGCAAGTAGTGACGTCACGACCAAAGGTATAACGAGCCAATAGCGTCGACTTGTGCTTCCAACTGTTACTGCAAGTGAACTTCCCACAAGTGCGGCTAACAAACCGTAAGTTGTAGTTGCAAGCTTGTCGAATATTTGATGTTAATCGATGTTACTTGTGCAAGTTGGGATGTTATCGGACTTATAAGTGGAGCGATTGCATTTGAATGCTAACTTATTCGCATTTTAAAAATCAAAGTTAAAGCCACTGTATTTTTAACGTTAAGGTACATAGTTTGATACAGCAAGCATCTTCAAAATAGCCGTCGTTTCTAGCTAGGAAAGCAACAACAAAACAAAATGCTCAACTAAACATCTCTAAACTATGTACAGTCAACCGCAAATCAGTGGTAACAATTTGACTTTGACAGCGCCTGTATGTCATAGCAGTAAGAGTGATTTACGTAGTCCAAGTTTTCCCACTTGACTGAACGAGAAAAAAAGACAGACATATAGCTAATTCATTGTTACCTATAATAGTAGGTATTATAAAACCTCATCCGCGTTTTCCAAAAAGGCATCAAACTAAACCCTAGTTTACACCTTAATGATAGCAGTAAACTACAAAGTTTATAATGGAGCTCGATTTAATGAACACTAGGTGAGAATGAGGCCGGTTCACGAGGCGGACTGAAGTTCGGGAGTTTGGGCTAATATTGACAATCAAAGTTTGAAACTAAAGCGCCCCATTAGTTACCGATCTTATAGTTCTGGTGACAAGATGATTTTATACCCTACATTTATCAGTAAGTTATGGTGTTAAGGCAGTTTGTGAACTTAATTGTGTTTATGTGGTTGACTTCAGTGACCCTGTTGTTCCTTCAATTCTTGGCAAACTATCACAATCAGAAGTCATTTATTCAAACTAGGCTGTGAATCAGCACTTTTTGAACGTCAAAATTACATAAGACAGTCCGCCAAAACTCCCACCCTTCACCATTTCCTAGTGCTGGGACGAAGTGGCGCAACAAACTCCCCAGCAGCGCAGATGTCTGTTCAGTTAGAAGAACAGAATCTCTGGTCCTTCAATTTGACCATAAACTAAGTAAGTAAGTATTCTAAGTTATAACTAAGTAAGTAAGTACCGCAAACTTGATCTAACAAGCAGTTTGTTTCGCTATTCACCACGGAACTAAGGTAACTGGAACTGAACGCAACTTCCCTACGTGGCAGTGTGGCAGTGCAACAACAAGTTAGAATGTAAACAAGAGACGTGCGTGAGCGCACTCGGGAACTTCGCAGCATCTAGTTTAATTAGTTTCGGGATGTAGGTGAGAAATTATTTTGTTCTGAGAGAAGGTATTTAATGAGCTCATGTTTTCAGAAAATTGTAGGGGAGTTCATATGAGATCTGGTTGCCAGGTAGTGCCCAGTTTTGGTTAAAAATAACAGTTCAGAATGTTCAGATCTAGTAAATTTCTTACAAAAACTTAGGTAACTAGAAGAAAAATGTCAAAATTATAATCCGACAAGTGATAATTAAAATTATTATAACAACGAAATCAGCCAGTGGCCAATTGCCCCAGTGGTAACGGCCCCGACTTACGAGTTGTAGGTCGTGGGTTCGAACCCAGGCAGGCGCTTTACTTTGTGTAAATAATTTTCACCACTGCTCTCATAACGGTGAAGGAAAACACCGTGAGGAAACCGGCATGTCCTAGAACCAAAAATTCGAAGACATGTGTCATCTACCAACCCGCAGTGGGCCCGCGTCGTACATTACGGCCCACTCCCTCTCGAAGAGAGGGGGCCTGTGCCCAGCAGTGGGGACATTATAGGCTGATTATATTTAACAACGAAATCTAGAAAACAGACAATAAAAAATCTCAGTTTCACAATTCCTCTCTCGCAATCTAATCTGAAACGCAAATCAGAATTTATTTTATACCCACAAAAAGGCAAAAAATACCTAAAATCTCTTATTAAAATGAGGTTTACCCCAGAGTACATCTAATTTAGCTCGCTGGCAACATTAGCAGCGATAGGCAAGGGAAATTGCAGAGCAATTACAGCCAGATCTAATATCCTCGTGTCTGGGGAAAATTAAACTGTCCCGGAGTCTGTGGCGAATTAATTAGAGGAAAAGAGAAAAGTTTGATGAAATCTATACCGAGCGTGCGGAGACTCGCTAACTCTGGGCTAACACTGGGGAGCGTGACCCGGCTCATGCTATAGACGAGTTTGATTATTTGGAGAACCTTCACTTTTGATCAGCAGGACGATAGGAATCTCGTTGTCGTAAGCGCGACTGATGAGCGTGGGGTCCTGGGTTCAATTATTAGGTTTTTAGATTAGGAATTTCTTAGTAACAGCCCAGTGTTTGGAAGTTGGCGGTGTGATAGCCCCCGTGCCTCGGTGCGCACGGCAAGCCGTGGGCCCTGCGCCTGATCTCTCTCCGGGGGTGTTGGATTGCCGTTCCATCGGACTATGCGAGTGAGGGAAGAGAAATTGCACCTGTGTCAGCGCACACACTCGTGCACAACACTATCTCCCACGCCGAAGGCTGGTCTCCGCTGAGATTGGTCACCATGGCCGAAATTCGGTCTGGAGGACTATTATATTATTAGTTCTCTTAGATCGGCATCAACTATGTGAAAATGGTTTATACCGTGGTAACATATCAACCAATCGGCAAGGTGATAAGGTGGCAATACCGCTCACTGCGACAGTGTCCACTAAAGATATCACAACTAATTTTGAAAATCAACACTTAACCGCCCACCTTTCCACCAATCATTCAACCCTTGAACTCGCGAACAAACCAATCAACCCGTCCCCACCACCACCTTACCATTACAACATGTCTGCAGACAGCCGGGCGCGCATACTGCTCGTTAATACTTGATGACCACCAACAGGTTCACGACTGTATGATTTACCTGTTGACTGCGAATAATTGGATTCTTGGAAACAGTTGAGTGAAGGTTAGGGGTCAATGTTGTGTGTTCCTTTGAATTTATGACAATTAGAGCCCTGCAAACCACAAACTAGGTCGGATTCTAAACTATTCGTGTTTTATTTGTAAAGACACCAAACATGTTATTAAAAGCCAGTTTAAGGGAGAAATGTGACGGCTGGCCATATCATTAGCCCTTATTTTATTAGTTTAGACGTTTTTAATTACATACGTCACTAAACTATGAAGCCTTATTTAATTATACGTCTAGTTAATACTAACCTACGTTTATCTACGTTATATATAACGACGTCAAATAAAATAAGCTCAATTATTTAAAAAGAAAATTCTTATGTAAATTCTTTACGCTTCAATTAGCAAAGTGAAAATGTGAGCCAGCGAATGCAAGACAAGCAAGAAAAGTATAATTTAATTAGGAACTTTCAAACATTCTACCAACTTCATCAATGTTCAACAAATCGGGAGAAAACTTAATTACAAGAACAAATAATCGTAGGAAATCCATTTTAATAGTATTTCCGACTCAATCGCAATATAAATTTCTTCGGAAAACAAAGAATGGCGCGCAATGCAATTTGACAGGAGAAACAATATGGCGGCTGAAACAGCGAGCAAAGCTTTGGTACCAGGCGAACATGAAACATGTAGAACGTACACGGCACACAACCCACAAAGGATTTCGGTTCGTCTGTCTAACGAGAATATGAGTGGAGTAATTTTGCTTGTAAAATAATATGAGCATCCGCCGTACGTCCGTTCGTGGAAATATTTTAGAGAGCTCGTTGAATTGTGCGAGCTTTATTTTATATTTGGAGTAGGTACGAGTAAATATGGTTTCGGAGATTTTATTTAACAGATTTCTTTTTGAATGTATGTAAAACAAACGGCGTTTCTGGCACTTTTATAATTTTTCTGTTTCAGCTAAAATCCATTATTATTTGACTAAAAACAAAAGGGAGTCTCTCTATAAAAACACGTCAAAGGCACGCCATTATCAGTGTAAAAAAAAACATTATTAAAAATATCCCGAATATCGCATATCGAGAGGCCTTTCACAAAACGAAATCCGATCAACCCCCTCGGCTACCCTTTCCATTATCAACGTCACATTTCATTGGCAGCCATGCATAACTGCACATGCAACACCGGCGACATCAAAGGGAAATGCTACTACTGATATGGACTGAACTCCTGACATTATGTTCTTATTTAAAGGTTTTGATAAAGAGAAATATGTTCGTCTGTTACATGCCTCTGTTAAATTCGGAACTGCAGTATTGCACGGCTGACAAAACGGTGTATTTTGGTTTGTATGGTTGGTTTTATGTGTATGACACTGTAAAGAATGTTTTAATGAAAAGGTACAGTTGGAAATATAGTTTTTGGACGTAATATCCGGAATACTTCATAACTGTTATTTCGTTATATTATTATGTAAATTGTGCAAAATGGGGTCAAATATCCGAAAACGGGTAAGATTTAATGTATGTACCTCATATCCTAATTTATTTATTCAAACGATATCCTAACCTAACATTATTTAATTAATTTTGGCGTCATGCAAAAGCTTCCCACTCTAAAACCTACTGAATACAGCAAGCAACTTTTAGTCAAAGTGTTACTTAAATAACACAAAAAAACCTCTTAAATTAAAACGAGATCATGTTTCAGAACATGGTCCTCAAACTCACACATTTGATCTTCATAGTAGAACTTGATCGTTTGCGCTATGCAAATCATAGCGCAAACGATCAACTTAAAAGGTTTTCATTCGCAGAGGTCGCGACTCACCCCGACCTATCCCATTTCAATATACATTAGGGTTGTCTAACTTCGACTTTTAAATTCATATGAAAGCACGAATAAATTAACCGTTCATTTATTATTGAATGGCTTAGAAGTTAAGGACTCGTTTGCGAACTTTGTTTGTATAATCTGCGTTTATTTTGGGTACAGAGGTAAATTATTCATGTAATGTAGTCATTACATGAATAATATGCTCTCTAACATGATTTTGCATTCCATCTAAAGAATCGCCGTTTTGCATTACATCTTAATTACAATTGTGAACCTGCATTAGATAGAAGCTGAAGGTGTATCATCTAACAGTAGTCGGATAAAAAACACGACCTTCCTTCTAGGGCAGTCGGGTAAAAACACCGAACACATCTAGTTTAAAAAAAATACACTGACGTGTAAGTGTTATTTATAACCAATAAACTGATAAAAAAGCATAACAATATTTACTTTTATATAATTCTTTGCGACAATATCCTGGAATTTTACATTTTAGTAAACGCACCGACCCTACTGGCACCGCATCGCCATTACTGTCAGAATTAAAAACAAATCAAACGGTTTGATTTCCACTACAGTTGCGGAAATTGCTTTTGATTATGCCAATATTGCCAGTTACTGTGATTATTGCCAGCTTTCAGTTATAATACTTCAGGGCTGGCTGCATTTTAATGAAAGTGGAACAAGGTTGTTTGATGTTAGTGTTCTTTTATCTTTTCTAAGTTATAAAGTTACCTGTAGGCTTTCTTGCTATCTCTCTGCTATGATTTCTAAGTTTTATTCTGTAGAGTTGAACTTGTATGTTCTTACCTAAAACAAAAGAAACAAATCATAAGTTATTTACTAACAAAACATAGGTACGTTTATAGGTATGTAGATGATGATCTCTGGACTTTAAAAGAGACTGTGACGTCTGAGTTTGTTTTAGCCTTTGTACTCATTTTTTTTTTTAATACGTATGATTGACGTGTAAAAGTGTTTGTATAAACTTACTTCCAGAAATAAATAATTTATCAGTAGGTAACATGACATAACCTATACAAAATCTTAGTTGCAGGTAAAAACAATCAAAACTAATGTCAATTAAAATTTCAACAAATAATCAGTGTTGTTGCATCAGTTACTGAAGTCCCAGATTTAGCTGATTTCATGATGATGATACAGGTCTTAGCGCTACCTGGACACAAAATATCCTTAACAACAACAGATTTCAGACGATTTCCTATTTGGTCATCATCCTGGTTTCTTTTCCCGGGTCGAGCAAAGTGTTTTTGGGTTTTTCTTAGTAGCCCGGAGTCTGGATATATGCCCGTTTGGTAGCACTAGGTTTGCCCCCTCGACTTAAATAAACTGGCGAAATGTAGGTGTAGGTACTATAGGTACACCTCTGCCCAACCCTTCGGCGAATCAAGCCGCGACGTTATGTTGTGTAACAACAGATTATGCAACTCAACTGACTTCAAACTCTCAAATAACAACATCCGACCAAACTCCAACTTACTCAACACCACGTATCATCTTACATCTACTGTTTTAAACTTAAAACGAGTATTCGAAGTCAATTCCCCGCGGGACTGGCATCCATATGGCACATGGCACAGTTGGCAGCTGATGCCAGAACCTATCCGCTCAATACTTGTTATTAAATCCTGCATGCCAGATTAATGTCTGGCACTCTGGCGGAATAATTTTGTGCTTTTGTAGGGTTGTGCCAAAAGAAAATGAATGCTGTAAGGATAGTGGAGCCACTTAGTGTTATTGTTGTTATTACAGAATTAATTAAGTTATTTATGGAGCTGTATGAAAACCTTGCAAGGATAACTGCTTTTCGCTACATTTTGATTTTTGTATTTTTTGTTTTGTTTGATTAATTACCGCGTGTCTGCTGGCTACATGAGGTATGGCAATTTAGTCCTCGTTTTCAATAATATCATGTCTGTGAAAACTCGTTACAAGTAATTTATTCAATGCAAATAAACTTCCTATTTCATAGCTTAGCTTACAATATTTTGTGATATTATATACTTGTTAAGTAAAAAAACAATGTGGCCTGTTGCCACTGGAATAATAACACTATTTTTATTCGCTGATGATTTATTAGTAAAGTTAGGAAACTATTCTTAGTTCATGTTTCTAACACAAATTATACAAAGACTATCTCTAACAGAATCAGTCCCTAGGCGTCCTATTACTCACCAGTCCTATTACGAAGTAATTCATCTGAGACCCAATCGACTAGATTTTATTTCTTCGAAGACAGAATCCTCTTCGTTTGCCATTCCACTTGGAATAAGCAAATAGCTTCTAGTAATTGAAATGTTCCATTTAAAATGTTCGCCGCAGGAATAAATTTTATATTTTCTAGGAAAAGATCCATTTGGTCCGAAAGATTTATCACTGTCAACTGGCAAACAAATAGCACATTACCTAACAGCAAGGTGAAGCTGCAGCCAATTGATGCCAGTTCGCAACCTGGCAGGGATCTGGCAATTTCTCAAACTTTCCAGAAAATTCTTTGGAACTTTTGCAGATTATCACCCAACGTATCGGATTGTGTTGAGTGACTATAAATATTCCGCGGCATTCCAATTTCAAGAAGGATTTTGAATTCGGAAACTTTAGATCGTTTTGTAAACTTGCTCCGTCGTGTTTGCATTTGGAGAGGCCATTTTGTTTTACATCCAGCAATGTCATTATTCGCTTTGGTATTATTAAGCTATTTTAGATTATAATTTTCAAAATAAATACTAATACAGCTGATGTACCTGCAATTGAAACATATTGTAAGTTTCATGAATAAAATCATTTAATAACCAGTTAGACATGTGTTTCTAACTTTTCGATCGCACCTGCTCAAACTAGAACCCAACCCCAAAAAACTTAGTAAAATAGCTACAGCAACTATATAACCCGTTCCCAAAGTACTGTCACTTTGCCACAAACTTTTAGCTTAGCTATCATTTGTGTAACTTTCAGCTTAGCATGCCTCCATTTGTGTAGCGAGTGGTCCACAGATGCTGTAAGGTATTCTGTTGCGCTGAGCTCGCGTTAATATTTGATGCGCTCGTTAAAAACTCCACCTTTATATGAAAACATTGTGGAATGTATATTGAGAGGAAACGCGCGTAGTTTGGACAGCGAATTCAGGAGATGTACTGTCTTCTAAATGTAGGGTAATTAAGGCATAGAAAAGAATACTTAATCCGCTTTTATTGGCATAATTTGTAGACGTGTTTGTCACTCAACGTGGCATACCCAGCAACCCACACGGTCTTGCTGATTTTACGTCGACGAAAGAAACCGTTGACAACACTCTTGTGGCTCGAATAAAAGTTAGTTGAACTGGATATATTTTTGCTCCTTACTGTCTGTCTCCTGTTGCGGATCATCGCGGACCCGTCCAACCCCCGTATATTGCCACATCCGACAAGGCGAACTCAATATTATACCCAAGTTTAGGGCGCGGGCATTTTGAGCGCCCCTAGTAGTGGTCGCTTCACCAACTAGAATATTCTTAACGTCGTTTAAAAATAGCTGAGCTTATCTTCACGTGGATTTTTTTAAGGTATGAGTAGAAGTATAAATTATTAAGTAGAGTTTGATTGTTTTTTATTATGCCTTCAATTTCAGACCAGAAATAAGGTACCTAATTGAAGTTACCAAATGACTGTTCAAAGTGTCAAACTCGCCATTGCTAATACAGACTACCGGCAAAATCAATGTCCTCGATGAAGTAATATGTAAAGTCTTTTAGCTTTGTTTTTTTCCTAGTGGTGAACGGCGGAATAACGGCTGTCCAAATACAGAGCGATTTTTGACAAATACTGGTAAAAATTATTTTTTATGACAGCCTTTGTAATATGACGGAACCGCTTTCCTAGGAAACCAAAGCTTAAGGCTTTCACCGATACCCTAATCCCACTGACAACATAATCCCTTTGCTAAAAGTACGACCAACACCACGCTACGAACAACATGGACCAAAAAAGTAATGAAGGTGCATGACTAGCGTACTCGCGTTCAGAAAGGGATTAAGTTGAAGTTAAGTAGCAAGGGGGTGAAGGGTTCAAGTGTGACCTTACTATTAATGTTGCAAACACTACTACATGTGCCTTTGTCTTTGAGTGGGGCAGAGACTTGGTAAAGGCTCTCAGGATTAGATTAGATTATGTGAATGTTTTTTCATTGATTGAATAAAATACATTTGTAATTCATATTTGCTTACGGAATAACATAGTATTAAGTGCTACTAACTATAATTGTGGACCAAAAGTGCGGATTATAGAATAATTAAAAATATTTGTACACCTAATCAATTTCAGTAGGTACAATTTTAGCTCAAAATATTAGTTATTTACGCTGTAAATAATTAAGCTTTATGTTTATTATGTTCGTAATTATTTAAATTCTTGAAGATCTTTCAAACTACGTACATAATATGTTCACTTAATATTACTTGAAAGTTTATTTGCAAAGCGATTAACGGCACGCGTGCAATGATTGTAAACGTTCGCTTCTAATTTAATGCTTAGTTATTAAAAGCTGCAAGCAAGCAATTAACAATCTGACCACACACTCACAGGTACCTTTACATAGAAGGCCCCTATAAATAAAACGCGTACCTACATAATTACTTAGCATAAATTCATACATAGGTAGGCACATAAAAATAAGGGTGCTCTGCATGGTCGTTATATTTTTATAACACGGTTTGTAATTCAATTTTCACCCTTTGGTTTAATTGCAAAAAGGGATGTATACATGGAAATTGAGTTGATTGAATTTTCAAAAATGAAATGTTGTCCTACACCAGAAATGGCCTTCACATAATGAATGTTTTTACGAACACAAACGCTCAAGAGCATCAGACATTCGGACTCGGTTCAAAACTAACATATTATGTGTGTGAGGCAACATGTAACTACTTTGCGTATGACAAAACAAGCGCTGGTAACAAAATATCCGAAACTATTGGTGTTGACATCTACCAAAATAAAACAAACATTTTATGAAACAACGAATCCATGCAAGAAACCCCACTCTACAAATAACTTGCACAAGTAACCAACTTTGCTTGCTAAATGTATTTCCTTTACCATAAACTAGTGACAATGTTCCATATATTATGGTGAAGTGCGCTCGCAAATGGGTTTTTCATTAGCTGCAGTTGCCGTATCCAGCACAGTGTTGCATTTGTTTTGTTATAAAGTCGTAATTTATATTTTTATACTGGCAACTATAACTTAACTGCATTTGCTTTTAGTTTTTTCAGATCTTTAGTTTTGCGATTTATTATGTACAACGTTATCGACGAATATGCTTTTGTATTAACAAAATAAACAAATTAAGCCACAAGAGTTCAAAAAGAAGGCGTTTTCTTACTGTTTTTTTTATTTAATTTTTAGCTACCCTTCTCATTCCTGTTAACATAAAAGTGTGAACTCGTTCAGAATCATAATTACCAAAATGCTGTCAAAGTTATTCGCATTAATATGGTTAAGCCACATATACAAGCGAAAATACGTATCCAAACGCCGCCATTGCACATTACATATCAGTGTATTTAACTCAGAATATTGGTCCAATTTACATTTATATCGTACTCACATCCTCTCCCCACGGGGTGCGGGGTGCGGGTGAAGCAACTCTGTTTCGACCCCGGGCTATCTTATTTGATTTCATGTTAATTAATCCCTGCATCGAATGGATGTGGTTCGATCGTTTTAGTTTCCATTATTTATGACTGTAGACCTGTAGTCAGTAGGTAAATGGTAAAGCTTAAATAGTGGTTGTCCATTTTGTAAGCTAGACTTAAACTTTTGTGCAATTTTTGGGACTTATAATTCCGATGAAGTGTAGTGACAGTCAACCCCTTGTTTTTCGTTTGTCAATTTTAAAAAGGGATCCTAACATATCATACAAATAGCCCATTCATTATTTCTTAATACAATTTCTGTGTCATAATTCCAAGGAGAATATATATGATTACTTTTTAATCCCATTTGATCCGGAATTACGTTTCAAAACGAAGTAATTACATCGGAACTCCGGCGGGGCTGTGCCGGATCTACTAATTAATATTTCGTGCTTCGAAGCGCTTCGTAAATCATGAGATAGATGGAATGCGAAGTTATTGCATGTTTACGAGTGTTTCTGTTTTCAAGTGGGACGAAATTAAATTAATTGTAGGGGGAAGTAATTTGAATGGCATCGGGTGTTCTTAATTGGTATAATATTAAACTCAGACTGAGGTTCATGTGACCTTCTGAACAAAAAATATATCTATAAAGTTAATTTTGCTACCACAGAGTGGATCATAGTGGAGCCTGTCAGATTCCATTAGATCCCCTCATTTGATCTTCTATAACGAGTAATTGTATTTTTACAAATTTGATTAATTATAAAAACTTTTTTACCAGAAAATTAAGATTTAGTTAATAACTAAAATTTCTGAAGTCAAATTTAAGTTTTTTTGGAAGTCGGTTGTTTTTTTTTGTAAAAAAGTTTTTATTTCTCGCTTTTTACTTGGTCAGTTTGTAATTTATCTAGGTAACAATAGCCTAATGTCAACTGCACATCATCTTTTACAAAATATTGGTTTTCCCGATACAGGCACGTTAATCGTTGAGGAGTTTTCAAAGTACTTTACCATCAGCTCCACTTCTCCATATACATTGTGACGAGCATAAATTGCCTGGCAACCATATTAAAGTAATCGAATCGCAACTCGTGAAATACTTATTATTGAGTAGTTCCGGTGGCCATCTGTGGTCTTCATCATCAGTTCCACTTCACCAAATGGTGCTTTCCGAGAGCAACTGCACGAGTTACCTACTATAAAAATACCCGAATCGCTATAGGTGTGTCTATAATATTTGAAGAGTTCCCTCGATTTCTCCAGGATCCCATCACGAGATCCTGACCTGACAATGGGACCACCTCGGAACTATACCCTTTCAAACAAAAAAAATATTTTGCAAATCCGTCTATATATGACGGAGTTATGCGCGAACATACATAAAAAATATATTAAAATTTATACGAGTATAAACATCCGAATTGATAACCCTTTTGGAAGTCAGAGTGGATTGTTACAGCGTTTTCTTTCAAAAGTATTTTACAGAACTATCAAAACGCAAACAAAACTCCAGCGACCGAAATATGTAACGCCAGCATTACAACAACCGCATCGCTACATTTTAAGAACTTTAACATAAAGCTGAACCACAACAGCTTCTTAAAAATGCGGCAAACGTCTTCAGAACAAAACTTCTCACCAACCATTGTTTTCAACTAAAAAGAAATTGCGGACAAGAAGAAAAACAATCAAGTTTTTTTCGTCCTAACTTTGCAGACGACCACAGTCTAACTAAATGGTTGCAGTCAACCACAGCACATCACTGAAGTTTTGAGAAAAACTTGAGATATTGCGGAAAGCCTTGCCTTTAAACTCAGTGGCAAACACTGAGGTCCACGAAGTAAAGGAAACTAATGTGCTTTTCGTTTTTTTGTTGGCTACACTGAGAGAAATAAGTACAGTTTGCTGGAGGTAATAAATGAATAGGGAGAGTGGTGTTCCAAGTTTCAGACAGATTTGAGTGTAGAAATACGAGCCAAATAATTTAAGCTTGTAAGAACTGCTTTTCCACATAGTACCTATACAAGTACGAGTTTTCATCACGAATAAAAGGTCACCGTAGGGCAAAGACGTTCATAAAGAATTAGTTTAAAAAACTGTAACCCGACTACGGGACAATTAAAGTGATCTATAAAGTACGAAACAAGAAAATATTTCACACAGAAATCAGGACATATTATAGATACAAAAATAGTCAACGTAAAGCCGTGATCGCATGGGGTAGCCATGTGGGTGCCAGGAACACCTACAAAATTATAATGGCATGCGACGACGGCTTTACCCTGACCATTTTTGACATGATTTCTGTCTGAAATATCTTCTTTTAAACTTATTTTTTATTTTATACTTTTCTGTTTTAACGCTTGACAACGTAAATAAGAGTGATACAATAGGTCAGTAATTAACCTATTTTCAATTCAAATAGCAGCGCATAGTGCCTTGAACGAAACATAGCGCGATTTATTTCGACGCCAACACCATTTATCGACCTTCGAAGAAATCCAAAATACGAGTATAAGTATTTTGTTGTAAGTACTCGTTTTTCTTCTTAAGAGTGGCATTCCAAATCGTTACTTTTTATTAAGATTTGATTAACTGCGCGTTGGTATCATCTCGCGCCGTACATAGCGCAGTCTCAGTTTCGCTAGGTTTTTTTTTGTTATTTATAATGGTGAAAATATGATATATATACATATTTGTAATATGCTCGTCAATACCTTTTGATACCAAACATGTCATGCTTAACTCAATCAATTTTTTTTCGAGATTAGAAATTTATGTGTAAAGACCACCATATTAAATTTAGGGAGAATTTATATAGTCTATGTCAGCCGGACCATTATTACGAATCTATTGATACCTCATTCATCAAAATCTGATCAGTAGTTTAGGCGCTACGGTGGGCGGTATACATAGACTGCTAAAATTATTATAACCCTTCCTTTTGACTTTGCCGTAGTCGGGTAAAAATATGAGAATAACTGTTGCCGATCACGTCACGTTTTGAAGCGTCACTTTGACATTTCACTGCCAACGAACGATTGGATGTTGACGTTTGACTTATTGTAAACAAACTGAGTTAGAAGGAAACCACGAAAGTTCAGTATGAAATATAACAGACAGTTTCAGCTCGCAAGGACGCATTGCGGCGAAGAAGCAATTGTCTAGTTTAACGTGCAACCGCAATGCATTCTGTTGTCTACGAAAAGTACTTCTGCGCTAATTAAAAAGATTCCGTCTGATTCAAATTTAGTACCTGATTGTTGTGCATTCGAAATCTGAAAAATAAGAATCAATGGTCTAATTCGCAAACATGCATAATTATTAGGAAGCGAAGTGTTGTGATCTATACTCATTCTTTGTCTTTATAAGAACATGCGTTGCCCTGCAGATGAACTATTATAGGATATTCAAAATAATTTCCTAAACAAGAACCTGCACTTTACTTTACCTATCGTGGAATGTTAATAGAGTAGTTGACATATACTTCTTCACATAAAACGAGTGAAGGTCGAGTTCAACTGGGCTGACCCTTTGATTTATGACGTCACACTAACTGACCACTTACAGCGCTGGATGCCTGGTCTTGAACTTGTAAGGAGTTCCTGTATTTGCAAATATTTTTGTATGGCTCATTTATTTCTCCGAATTTCAATAAAGAAATTAGAAAAAGAGGCGGTTTCTCATATTTTTGGCCACGGCCAAAAAACAAAACAAGTAACTTTAAATCTTTCAGACAAAACATCCGCCTGGGTCTGAACAGAAAAACATATACGACAGCTAAACATATTTACATTAGTAGTTCGGAAGGATTCTAAAACATGCTCAAACAACTTTAATGGTCAAATAAAATAGTTATACAGCTATTCCCTTTACGGAGTGCCATAACAGACCGGATAGCGTCCGTGGCCGGCTGCCGGGAGCCGGACGTCCGGTTTACGAGCTCTTTTACTGCACTCATTAACTCACTTTGGCATGTTAGTGGCGTTCCAAAGTGGTCAGACGACATTTATGTATTATTTTTAAGTTTATTAATGTGATAACATTTTAATTTTTTTGTTAAGTTTACAATGTTTTGTATTGTGTCCAGTGGTTTATACATTTCGGATGCCTACATTGCCTATACTTAGTTCTATTAAGTTCGATTATAAGTTCGAGACATTCTGTTGTTACATTTTGACAACTGAACTAGAACTAAAAGTTCAATAAAATAGTGTAGCATCGGCACTCAACCCTAAATCGCTTTTCAAGTATTACTTCAGTTTACTTTATGGTCTGTCCCAAAAATATCCTTTTGAAAGTGTATTATTATGTAACCATATTTTGATTTAAAAGAGGGTCCGTGGAGTTTCTTGCCCGTTCTTCTCCATAGGTACCTACTACGCTTTGGGATGGGCGACTAGCTTCATATTTCTGACTGACCGATCCCTTGACAATTCAAAAGTGCCTGTAATTAGTTTATTTGAAATAAATTCTTTGAGTTTGAGTAAACAAACCCTGTTCAGGTTAAATTCTTACGCAATCATTCACTAAATATAATCAATAACACATTCATCTGTATTTAGAAGGTTTCCATTTTAGATTTCACCACTTTTTACAACAATATTGTTTGAATAACATTATAAAATTGTAATTAAAAAATCATCAACGAAAATTTAGATTATAAAATTACAAATAGTCAACTGAAAACGCTCCCAGGTAACATAAAATTTAATTTCGGGTTTAAGTATTCAAATCAAAGCATTTAATTTGTATGTGGCACTACAAATTGGCAGCCACAGGTACGTTTTCGGATCCATTTGTTTACATTTCCATAAGATACTTTGGAACAGACTCTACTAGTTCTCGTTACGTATTTCTATTAGTTCTCGTTACAATCAGACCCACCCCACATTTCATCCCATTTCAACACCGCTAACAATACCGTCGGAACTGAACCGCTCAACGCGTCAGCGGCCGTCACCGTCAAAGCGCGCGGGCGCGCGCTGGTGCGGCTCGGCCCTTATTCAGCGCTCGTATTCAATGGCTCGAACTAACTCACTTAGGTACCGCAGAAATAGATCCCGCTGTCACTGATACAGGGATTGAATACTGGGTTTGTGCCTAGGTGTCAGGATAGTGTTGACTGGATAGACTTTACACGTAGGATATCCAGGTAATAATATCAAGTTATAGCGGAAACTGTTTAGAGGGTGAATAGAAATATAAATAATCCTAACTATAATAAGAATCTAGAGTCGAGTCTAGTATCTATCTAGTATATATCCTAACTAATACTATAAATGTGAAAGTGAGTTTGTTGGTTTGTTACGCTTTCACGCTAAAACGGCTGAACGGATTTGGATGAAATTTGGCACATGGGTAGACCATGACCTGGAGTAGGACATCGGATACTTTGGATTGGACTTTCTATCCCGATATGCCCACGGGATCGAGACTTGCGCGGGGCGCAGGTAGTAAAATAATAAAAGTTTATTGCTAAATAGATTACAAAGGGTTTACATTGGCCTCAACCAAGACAAGCCTGTATCTTGGGCACCAATATGGAGGATTTACCATTTAAACATTTATTTTAAAAACATATTCGGTACTAAAATAAATAATTTAAAAACTCAAAAACCCGACTGCAAAATTAAATAACTGAAAAGAGAAAAACAAGCATCTATAATTACTATATATCTATAATTACTATTAATCTATAGAATCAATTACCCTACTCGATAGGTTTGGTTATTTTTTTTTTAAACTATTTCGCACAAAACAACCGCCATTTATTTTTAACCACCTTTCTAAGGACACTTGAGTTTTTAAGAAGATTATAACGATACCTTAACTGTCGAAATCCATCCAGCTGTTTGAAAGATACGAGGTAATAAAGATATTTACAAGTATACATACAAGATACGCGCGAAAAACATAACCCTTCCTTGGCAGTCGGGTAATAAAATTAAAATAGGTTTGCTTCAAATTACCTACAAATAATTAAATTAAAATTTGTTAGTCCGGCTTTGGTTTTGAATTTTCGCGAAACCGATATCTAATTATTCTACCGTGAAGTTTTCTTCGTCGCACCAGTCTGCACAAAGCTTAAAGTTATATTTCACTTTTAAGTTGTGGTACCTACCCCACACAAATTCCAATACACTACCTGCTATGTAGTGACAAGAACTATAACATCATCTACATAGACTAAGTGGAAAAAATATGTATTATTGAAGCTAACTTAATAACTACCCAATCAATATTAATAAAATTTACGTGGGACAAACGCGCAAGCTTCCTCTACCAAATGAAAAATAATTTTCAAAATCGGTTCGTAATGGACGAAAATATCGATGAAGATACACAAAAAAAAACCATTAAGTCGAACATAGAACCCCCTCCTTTTTGGAAGACGGTTAAAAATAAACTCCAATACTAACATACTAACAAGGTAAAGAACCCGACCCATCAAGTAACAAGCTGTCTGGTTTTACTTCACTTTGTAAACTTCATTCCCAAAGGAAGCTCACTGAACACTGTACTCTCAAAGCAACATTTAATTCCTTCAAGAAACCTAATATGGAGCACTTTTTAATGGGTATACATTATACATACTTCATTATTAAAAAAATGTTGCAACATTCCTGTTTTACTTTTACCAACATTGATATAATCATATTTTAAATCACCTCTGTCTCGGTCTGTCCCTCTCAGTCTATGAATTGAATATTTCTACAGGTATCAGCAAATTCTTACATTTATAGACTTTTACTTAGAACAAAATTCAGTATATTTCACATAGGTTCTCTATATCGCAACAGACAGACTGTATTTAACTAAAACCTCTCCAAACTTTTCAAAAACAGTTTAACATGTCCATTTGTATTCAGATTCAGTCCCTAAACAAATGCCTATAAGCCTCAGCTCTTCAGTTAAGACCTAAACACTAGAACAGCCCCTTGATGCCTAACCCTCCAGTGGTAAGGGCAGGACAGTAACGGCCAATTAACCCGTTTGCGGCCGAGAGCTGAGCACTAAGGTTAAATGACTTTTTCTCTAGCCGTAACTGAGTTACAAGGCTTTATGGCCGGTTAACAAGACTAGGGTTAAGTTGATTCAGTAAACACGTATCTTAAGCCACTTAGTACTTAGTGAAGATCTAGTCTAGTACTTTATAGTGAAACTTTAAAGGAGAGAAGCTCTCTTTAAAAGGATATTTAAGATGCTGCGAACCGGGCTAAGAAAAACGTAAAAAAGTGGAGCAAACTTGAGCGGAACCAAGATTAATAAGGACAGGTAAATGAAAAAGTTTGTGGGAACTTTTACTAATAACCATTGAGGAAAATACGCTGTTATTTGTGTTAGGGGTGTAATGAAGATCACAATTTATGTTTTGGTTTTATAAACCCTGCGCTGAAACGATTGTTTAGGGACTAAAATAAAAATAATAGTTTATGGTTTTCATAAATAAAATTAGCACATAGTCCGCCTGATGCTTTCACCTCTACCTAAAAACAGGATTTCGGACAGTCTTCCTAAAGGAGAAGACGAGGTCCGCTGTTTCAAGACGGGCTTACTGCACAAAATCTTTTGATAAGAAGTATTTTCGTTATTTTTCCCGCCACATTTTAAGCCACACATTGCAACATTTTCCCGTACATTTCGCACACGGGAGCAGTAATACCTCCGGGATATACGATAAGCCGCAAGTTTCGTTACAAGTTTGGTAAAATACGGGACCACAGGAGTTGGTTTACACCTTTCCATTGATGAAGACCGAGTTATCAATGTCGGGTTAAATCTGATAAAAAAAAGTTTTCTGAAAAACTTTTAAAGTCAATCTAAGTAAGTCTGTAAATTTATGACCAATTTTAAAGCGAGGTTGATCTTTTACTAACGAATCTTTTAGCTTTAGATGATCTTTACGTGAATGTTGCTCCATACAAGAATCTTTTCCTAATACAATAACATAATTAACAACAAAAATGGCGTCAAAATACCTATAACATTTTCTCATAAGAACCAAAAGTAAATATTTGTTATATGTTTAATTGGTAATATCAATAACTCTCACACCCAAAGTCATTGCAAAGCATTAGAATCACTATGAAACTAAAGCCGAAGTTCACCCGGCTTCGACTTCGAAAGCCTATTAGTGTCGATTAATGACGCTGAAAGTTATGAAAGAACATGATACGGTCGGTAATTGATCGCTGAGTCGATCCAACTATTAGCTACGTTGAAGGCTGAAAGTTAGGCTTCAGCGGTGTTTCAGGAGCGGCCCTTTTTGGTAAAGACAGCCAAAGTTTGGGCCGGCATTTCCCTTAATAATTTTGGTATAAGTGTTGTGCTGTAGTAAACTTTTCGTGTATTGGTAACATTTTCAAGTTTTTACGAGGCCTAAAATATGAACAAGAGTAATTCACCTTTACAAGTAGCAGTAGGATAATGTTTTTCAGTTGTATGTAATAAAGAACTACCCTTTTACTATATCAGTTTCTAATTTCTTCCTCAATTGTTTTGCTCTACTTGTAAATAGGGCAAACTTGAAAAGGTCCAGAATGATACTACATGTCGTAAAACTGTTCGTAACATTTCACACCTTGGAAAATACTTGATAAAATCCCTGTAACACAAGCACATAATTCAGCACCCAACGCTCTCTAATCCCGGATTAAAACATCAAACCGAACTTGGATAAAACCTAATTCCACGTCGATTTTCAACGGCGCCATTCTATTGGACAGCAGCCACCCGTTCACTTGCGCACTACCCCACTACCTCTACACATATTTCACATTTAGCTACCGTAGAGACGGGGCTAATCCCCGAACGTTACTTTTTTACACAAAAATTGTTTTACAGAGGCATTTTCTGAAGCCTCCGGCAGTAGAAGCGAACTAATGGATCGTTTGAATGTTAACGTGATTAAATTGATGGCTCGCCTCCGGGTCATGTTCGACCTGATTTTATGAGGATGTTAATTTATCGTTTATCTCGTTACAGGGTTAAATACGAACAGTTTCATAGGTAAGTTAATATGTATTGTTTTATAATTTGTGCAATGTAAGGGAAGCACTACGCTCATACTTGGGAAAACAGTAGGCAAATCTAATTATTTGACCTATTAGGATCTAAGGGTCGACGAATTCACTCATTCATGGTTAATTACCATGAATGTGTGAATTCGTAGTAACATAGCGAATAAAATCAACCAGGATTTCAAAACTGTGTCATTGTTTGCATCTGATATTCTTTGTGATGCAAAACAAAGAAAACGATTTTCTTCTCTGCGTGGATATAATTCAGCTACCCAGTTTCCTCCACACAATCTCATAAACCTACGTAGTCCAGTACAGCAGAGCATTACTTGTTTACATTGTCCGCCATCAAATGCATAACAACGACGTCTCGGCAGCTCCCAGGATAATCTCATAAACTTCAGTTTTACTGCGAGATATTTAGTGACGAGATATTTAAAGCATTATGAAGAAAAACTTATGTTTTTCATTATGTAGGTAATCGGGTTACCTGGTTAACCCATAATGATCAAATATGTAGTTTGATAATGTCTTTACGAAGTTAGAAAGATTTTCATAAACGGAAAGGCAACTGCTCGGATAACAGTAGCTGAAAACACTCATTTTCTATCAAGATTTTATGCAAATAAAATTCACAAATGAAAAATAATATCACCCGTTAGCAATAATACCGAAAATCCGCGAAATCCGAGCCCCGTAAAATACATCAAGCCCACATTAAGTAAACATCGTACAACTTTACAAAAAAAAACTGGGTGAAACAACAACAGTTTTAAATGTAAGCTATCCATTACTCGTCGGTCGCGTAGGCGGCAATGTAATCGGGAACAGAGCGGACAGTGTACATAAATTTAGCGACCGGCCGTGCTGTGGCAATGGTAAACATAAAGTCGGTTTGATAGTACCGGCACTGGCCTACTTACCAATTGTATAGGGTTGACAGTGACACATATTTTACAAGTTTTAAACAACTCAGATTTTTCGAGGGCATTGCTTTGTGCTTTCTTTTTTGAGGCTTTCAGCTGAATGTTTGCAGGTTTTCTTCTTAAATGGTATGAAATAAATGGGGACGTTCAAGGTGGGTTGTTAAGGTTAGCTGCAAAATTTGGTAACTCTAGAAAATTGTTTCCCAGTTCACATTTGCAATTTCCCTAAGAAATATTATATTTGTTCTTTTACTTTTGGAGTTGAGGAGACTTGTCAGTGGAGTAGAACAATAGAGAATAAGTAGGCAGGTAAGTGCCTAGTCTCTTTATGAGTGAAGAAATAAATCCGTGTTTGTACTGCTGAGAACCAAGTATTATATTGTAGTGTATGTCTAACAACGTTTATTTTATAGGTGGAAAAACCAAGCCTTTTATAAGTTCGTTTTGAATAATACAAACCTATTTATCAGCGGTATAAATCTTATACTTTTGCTGTAAATATAGGGGTTATATTGAATACAATTTCACCTAATTATCTTCGCCTGTAACCAGAAACCACGATTTTTACTTTCCACGGAAATCCATAAGTGTATATATGTAGGCGAAGTTTCGTGGCTTGATTCTCTAATACCTGATAATTGGAAAATTAAAGTAAATAAGTTTATATACAGTGTAGTGTATCCGTGTACAAACTAAAGCTGTTCTGTTTGAGACGTCCATCTAAGCTACCAACGTAGAGCAAAACGCGAACCAAAATGAATTATCGGCAGCGCATACACGAATCTGTGTCATCCATCTAATCCCAAATAATTTCAGTTCGGCAGTTCCGCGCTTGACAACCCATAACTCAACACGATCACACCATATTTCTTTGTATAACCCAATACACTGGTTAGTGACAACCCTACATATTTTTTTGTTCGTCGGTCGGTTGCTGTAGCACGTTTTGTGCTGCAGCAGCTCGTTTTATTGTGTTGCTGCAACTTCGTTAGCGCGCTCCGACACCTATCGACTATCCAGGTAACACTACCTACTCGTGTTCTTTATTGACTAGTTTTAGGTAGCCTGCGAAACTACGAGCTAACTCTATATTATAGCTAGTGAAACCTTGTAACTTGTAAAGGAAGTTTTTTTTTTAATATTGTGCAAGTTCTGCTACACTGTAAAGTTAAGTTTTTATGTAGTGCTCATGTATAAAATTAAAAACTTATTTTCAGCGGACTGAAATTACAGCTTAGGTACATAAAAATCTTAATTATTGTCTGTATAATTAATATGCAATTTGCAACTTTTATTAAGATATATGGCATTAGCGCATGATGGTCGCCTTGTCACCAATCGTGGACACTATATTTTTGTACACGGCACGGTTTCTTTACGGTACGGCGTATGAACCGCGCCGTACAAAAAACGTGTCCGTGAACAAGCTTCCACAGTGATCCATACAACACTGACGGCCGTGCCTACACACGGCGAATAAACCGTATAGTTTCTCACGGCAAGTAAAACGTGTGTGTACAAAGGGCCTTAGTGTTGACATGAACAAGCCACTGGATAAAGTTAATTGAAGTTAAACACGTCTGAACACGGACAAGAGCAACTTATATTCGTCCAAAAACATGCCATGGCATTCGTTAACAAAAATACATGCAAATAAATATAATTGGAACAGGACATAGCGAAACATTTCAAGTTCACGATAATGTTCCCGTCGCGTGCTGAACGATATAATTCTGCCAGTTGTTAGAGAATCAAGCCACGAAACTTCGCCTACATATATAATTTACTTATGGATTTCCGTGGAAAGTAAAAATCGTGGTTTCTGGTTACAGGCGAAGATAATTAGGTGAAATTGTATTCAATATAACCCCGGTTTACTACAAAAGTATAAGATTTCAACCGCAGATAAATAGGTTTGTAATATTCAAAACGAACTTATGAAAAGCTCGGTTTTTCCGCCTATAAAATAAACGTTATTAGACAATACACTACAATATAATACTTGGTTCTCAGCAGTACAAACACGAATTTATTTCTTCACTCATAAAGAGACTAGGGACTTACCTGCCTACTTATTCTCTATTGTTCTGCTCCACTGACAAGTCTCCTCAACTCCAAAAGTAAAAGAACAAATTCTTTGAGCACAAATCTACTCTTCAATCCACTTTCGACGTCGACTGAAAGTGTTCAGGCTCCGCTCTAGTGGCTGTCAAAGTCACTAAGTTACAATATAACATTGAAGCTTGCTACATTATCGTGCTTGAGTTATCAAAGGTATACAATCTAATAACTGTGAGATAATAACGTGCTTTGGAAGTGATCTACGAGTATCTTCGCTTGATGAGAACTGTGAGCGAGGGTTGCAGCCTTTGAAAGGAGATATTGTTACCCACATACATTGACAATTGATTTGGAAATGGTTATCTGATTGTAAATTATTTACTTTGATGATAACGGTTAGTTTTAAAAAGGCCATCCAATCCAATGAGATATAAAACTCAACATTTATGATTGAATTTCATTCTTAGATTATTTTATTTTACATTTCTGAAACAATTTTGTGAAAGCTACCCACCTAAGTAGGAAACCGTTGAAACAAAGATAACAGTATCCATTCACTTTCCTTGTTAACTACTCTACAGAGATGGCACAACATTTTCCTTAAACCCCCGATGACCATAAAGTTGATCACCCATAGCACCCAACCTACCCTCAAACATGGGAGACGCGCACGCTGGCAACAAAGACATTGAGGACGCTCTTACCAATATGGGATTAAACCGAGCAGCACATCACAACAAAGATAATGTGTTCAGAAGGTATACTAGCTTATTACTATCTATATGTAAAGCGAATTTTAAAATAACTTACGTCATTACATAGTATTGCTCAAGTTAGATAAATATTTATTTATAATATTGGCTAGTATACAAAAATATGTAGGTACAGTCTCTCTTCTTTGTTGCTGTCTATCCGCTCAGTCTTGCTTACACAGTGAACATTTTACAAGCTGTGTGCCTAAGACTCCCGTAACATAATATAGCTCTACAAGACAACGCTACAATTTTGTGTAAAATTAAAGCTCAAGACAGTAAAAAGCAGAAATGAATCAAACTAGAAATTCAAGTTAACACTCCTAGAAGTGGAAGCAAAAGCTCTAAAGTTACAACCACCCTGTACTTATTTTCTAAGAAACTGAAACTTCCATTTTAAGGAAAAGTTCGTTTGCAATGCAAATGCAGGTAAGTAGTACATACAATACCTCTATTGGAAATAATGGAACTTCTGTTCTCTTTGCATACTGTGACCATATCATATGTAGTTAATGGCAGTATGTTAGAGGGGGGGTAAGCACAAAGGGAGGCTTAGCGGTAAAGGGCAAGTAACAAAGACGAAATTGGGTTCGTGAGACACGGGACATTTTTTAAGGAAAATAGCGAGTGAGACGAGTATCCGTAAGCATTCCGTGATAATATTATGTGGGGAACACGGTAAGAATTGGTTTTTAGAACGGATGGTCTATTTTGGGAAGATATTTGCGCTGTTGTGGTTGTGCACAACAGCGCAAAGAGCGCATCGAGTTCTTTTACTAGCATATTATTTCAAAAAAAAAACAAACTCGAGAATACTTGTGTAGACTTTTGGTTCTCAATGTAGACCCTCACGAGCGACTACATCACATCGTTATAAAGTTAGTTAGTAAACACTAACGAACTTACATCCTTTGCTTTTAACGTTAATTGGATTTTCTGTTCTTACAAACTCGTCTAACTACAGGATCAGCAATCGTAGTTCTAAATCAAATATCGATTCGCTATTAGTTTGAAATTAATCGAATCTCAGTTCAAAAGCGACGCAACTGCTTGCAGTTGAATTGAAAAGCGTAATCAAAGTTCATTGTAGAGAGAGGTGAGGTCTTGCCGGAACAGCCAATATTTTGTTTTAATTAACAACTCCATTCGATTAATGTTTGCACATGAAGAAATTGCAGAGATTCGCAAATAAATCTGTCTGCAAGCAGTCATCCAGCGAGGCGATGAACATATACCTATTATTGTTATTATATTTAACGTCTCTTGACATTTCTCGGGACTATTATTATAAGCCAGTGTTGTCCCACTGCAGGGCAAAAGGCCCCTTCCCTCTTTTCACTTTTCCCGGTCTACTCCGATTGCGGGCCAATCCTTTAGGAAGGAGTCCAGCTCAACACATACCTAGAGATGTAAAAATTGCAAAGAAGCGTCACGTTCACACGTTTTATGACGGCCGCAGGAGGTCGGTTTATTTCACATTACTTTGTAGAAAACAAAGAGTTTAAAAACTTCAAAATGTATAACGTTTTACAACCGCAACGTTGTGTACGATGCCTATAAACATGTATATGCTATGTTTATAGGCGGCGCCACGCCTGCCGGCGCTCGTGTGTTTTTCTCTCATTTAAAGATTGAGTTCACTCGCGAGGAATTTTATGTTTCGTTCAGTCGTTCACTAACTTCTTTATTGAGTGAACTTATTTATTTAGACAACTTGTACCTATTCTTTTACAACGCGTTTTCGAACAACGATCAAAGAACTATAAATAAGGAAAAACTTTTCGGAAGTAGCAATCCAAGTAATATTAACGTGGAAGTTTGTTTGCCATCAATTTAGTATTTCGCGGATAAAATGTAATAACCGTTCCCTGAAGAACCATTCTTAAATGGGAAAATATTACTGATTGTATTCGATTCGAAGAAAGTTGTGTTGAAATGGGAAAATATGGATTAGGGTCCCATTGAACCTCGGTTACGGCTATGCCGCGACCATTTGCAAATATAAATGAATGGTAGGATTTACCCTTTTCATGTTTTCGTGAAAAACGCAAAGCTTTTGGGAGTCTAAGCAAGTGCTAAAGAGATAGAAAGAAGAACTTCAATAAAACTTGACAAATGATGACGTCAAACAGTTGGTGTAAAAATGTTTCAGTGACGGAACCAGTTTAGGAAGACTTTCCATACTTGACAGTTTCTTTGAAAGTTAAAGATCTCAGGGGTCTTGTGAACTGGTTTTGTATTCTCAGTCGGCTCCTGAGGAATGGATGATATCATTTCTTCTGATTCATCATACGAATAAATTACACGATGAGTTTGTGCTTTTCCTTTTGCGTATATTTTGTGTGTCGTTGCGAAGAATTTTTATGTAATACTTGTAATGAATGTGTAAAACGGGTAGGTATTTGAATGTTCGCTCTCGTAATAATACAGTCATTTCAAAGGGCAATTTGTGTTACGGCTGAATCAACAGATGTTATTTCTGCGGTGGATTTTTTGTGTACATAATAAATTATTATTTTTCCTACGCATTCAAATACATATGTGTTCACATATGTACACAAATATGCGTTCAATACAAATCATCAATCGTAAGGTCGTGTCCTAAACGAAAGCGATTGTCGCGCGAGTCGCGTATAGGTATACGAATACTTATGACGTACTTACAATATACCCACGATTAAAGTTAGTGACAATTTATTCTTTAGCATTTAACATTGGCACCACTACATAGTCTATCTACACGCTGATTAAAAAAACAAGAAATCAAGGAGGAGTACATTATGTGGTACATTATAGACCAACAATCTAAGTCTATTTCCAATACAACAGAGCGGAGAGCATCACTTCATCTTTTTAGCAATATAAGAAACCTTGTATCAAGAAACCAACACATTATACCCTGACAATGGAAACGTTAGGTCTATTCGAGACACAATATTCAGTATGAACCACCCATCTCATTTGCATTGTTGAGGCTTTAGAAATGAAACTAAGGCCTTCAAACTTTCGTCAGAACCGGGTATTAGTTATTACTGAAGCACCAATCCTCTTGATACCATAATGTTACAGTGTGTTCAAGGATATTAATAGAAGCCAAAAGAAAAACCTTGGTTCTCGAAATATTTTATTGATCCTCTAAAAATGTATTGACCTTCTAATGATGTACGCTTTATTAAATTAATGAACCTCTAAAAACATTTTGGGCTTCTAATGATACACACTTTTTAAAATAATTGAGCCTCTTTTTAACTTTCTGGCCTTTTCTCACAGTAACTAAGCTAGGGTACCCCGAACAAACGGGTTAGGTTGGGTTAAAACTGTGATAAACCACGCGCGAGCTGAGCGAGCGAAGAGAGCGATGCCATGGCAGCGGCCAGAGAGCGCTACATCCAAGTTGGTCGCAGTTACTAGGCTATTTTGTATTTTTAAGACTCCAAAATTGGAGTTATTTGAGTGTACACTGAAAAATTTTTGAAAATCTTTGTTCAATAATATTTTTAGGAAAGCATAATGTGAATTATTTGAGGTTCGATTACTTACATGGCCTTTAGAAAACAAACAGCCCTTGTATAAACAAATATACAATTTGTCATATTAATCGCATATCGTATTAATCTAAACGAAACCCAACACGAGATATTAATATCATTTTTACGTCCCTAGATCCACCTCACGATAAAACATCGCATACACACTGAACCCAATAACTCATGTGACATTTATTAGTCACCCTTATCGCTTACACAATTACTTTTACGTACCTTTATATTAATAGGCTCAATAATATGTGATGCTCAACAGTTGAACATATTGGTTACCATGTGTTAAGCGTCAGATATTGATCAGAAATAACTTTTCACATTTATTCGAAAACGTGTGACAGTTACCTGGGTAAAATAAATATCAAATCGCCAAACGTAATATTGGAGGACGAAGTTCCTTCCTTGCGAAGCATGTGTGGTGTAAAACAAGCTGTAGTGACAAAAATTTAAAAGAATATGCTGAGAGGATGTTGGTCATGTTGAGAGGTTGAGTGAAAGCCGTCTAGCAAAAGGTATAAAAAAGGTAGGTAAAAGGCAGATGTGAGTGGAAACGCCGGTAGGGGACGCCCAGAAGGACAAATATTGACCTTAATGATGATGTTCTTCAGAAAGGTCGGTTGCGTAGTACACTCAACCTGCGTATGACCAGATGTATGAACGTAAGCGAAGCAAAAGCAGTACATAAGGATCGCAGCAGGTAGCGATCTGTAGTTTGGAAGAAGAAAGAAGTCGTGAGTTTATGTATGTAAGTTTGTTATACATGTGAACATTAACCAGTCAATGCGAGAATAAAATAACTAATGGTATAACATCTATGGGATTCAGAGCATAGGTAATTGGTTTTGTTTTTAAATGATATTTGGGTCCGATTGGATCGGTTGTCGCAATTAATTTCATTGGAATCCAATTAATTGATTACAAATAAATTGGAATCGAATGTGTTAAATGATGGTCATCATCGTATGAAATCGAATTCGTGTTGATTTACCTACAGGTATTTTATTTGCATTTCGTGTTTTAAGGAAAATATATATTTTATGATTGCAAAATTGTTATTGACATGACATATCTGCATTCATTTTACAAAGAGCAATGGCGCACCTATTAGCTGGTTTAAAATTTTCAGTAAAAATGATTCAGAAAAAGTATCAAACATCGTCGTTTTTGTAAGTTAGCTCACTTAGAATTTTACCCTTTGACAATTTAGCAGTACGTGATTAACTAGAATTCAAATAACACTGCTACAAGAATGTTTTAGCGCTTGAATGAAGTTGACACGGGGGCGCTGTTGGTGAACATTTGTGCCATTGTTTTATGAAATGTATTGAAAAATGAAGATTGCGGCGTTAGTTCCTTGTTCCTTGTAAAAGAACCTTGTAGTGCGATATGTCCATGATATACGAAAAAAAAATACAATTATCCCATCAAGTCTTAATTTATTTCATTGTAGATAAGGATATTATTTCCGTAACCATGGCAACAAATCAACGAAGATAAAACTCGTCCGTACAATATGGCAAAGGTACCTACGGGTATTTTTCACCAGCTATTGTTAAACTAATTTATTGTTCAATGTTCATCACGCCAAATTGTGAAACTTTGTAATAAAAAATACTTTTCAGTCCTTAATAAAGAATTTGAGTTGAAAAATATGTTTTAATTTTGCGTAGGTAATGCGAATCATAAATTTTTCGGTGTACAGTTATTTAAGTTATTAATAACAATGGCTACGTTCATTCAAAACCACTGTTTTCATATTTCTAAAACATTTATTTTTTGGCTTTAGAATTTTAATCTGTCTGAAAACATTACAAACTTATTTGAGTACCTGCAGAATTTAAAGTAGGATTTAAACAAGTGTAAAAGCTCTCATAGTTTCTTATTCAGTTGGAAAGCAAAATTTAAACATGATTTTCAAATAATGTAAATTCCAAAATCATACATGTTTTACATTTAAACTTATTTACTGTGCAGTTTATAAGGTTTAAATTTTAAATAAGCCCTTAAACTATAAGCTCTAAACGAGACCAACTATGAAACCCATATCACAATATTAAGTATCAAAATTAAATCTAACTAAAGTGACCGTGTAACATATTTACATTTACCTCGCCCGGGCTGAAATCTAAGTCAAACGAAACACCACAACAATATGTGCTAAGTATTATTAATTACTTACCTTAAGCTAAGTTACAATCAAGTATGTTAGCTTTACAAGATTAAAGTTGCTTGAAATAGTTTGGAATTTAATTACTTCTTGCTATTAGAGTAAAAGTAATTTATCGTCGTCAGTATCTTTCTCATGTAGTATCTTATTATCTACTCTTTCGAATTTACAATATAAGTAGGATAAGATAATATCCTACCTAGCAGGTACAAGTTGCCCTGAAAATAGTTTACACCATTTTTTTAGTTTTATTGTTCCTGTTTATGAACGAATAATTTTGCAGACAGTATTTGGTAATGACTATTAATGAGTCCGTAAAAAAGACTCCGTCCGCGTAGAAGTATAAAATATAATCAATATCGGGAAATAAATAAAATAAATATCGGGGATATTTAATTTAGTAAATACTTCTACTAGACATAAAAATACAAGAATAATATTTTGTACTCGTCATGAATAAGTCACAAGATTCGTAGTTTATGAGTACCTACGTTACTGAACGCCTGATGATAAAATGTTAGCAAATTAATTTAGCCACAACAAAAAGCGAGGCAGTCAAACAGGCATTCCAATTTAGGTATTAGTATTAGTACTAAAAAGACTAAAACACCACTCACGAAAATTGTATCTCTTTTATAGATATTGTTCTGAGAGGAAGAACATGGTGAGTATCAATAACGATCCTTTTCTTTTTTTAGAATTAAGGAAATTGGTCGTACTTACCTACTCTACTCGTAAACGGAAATGCGATGCAGGTTCTTACCAATTTTACAGCCAGTGTTTTGTTAGTTTCTATATCCTATGTGGAAGCATTATGTAGTTTCTGCCTACCCCCATGGGAAGCAGGCGTGAGATTATGTAAAATAAACAATTTCATTTCCATACTAACAAAATACATACATTTGTTAGTATGGACATGAAATTGTTTATTCTGTAAATAGGATATTGCAATCACTTTTACACGTCATATTAAAAAAGTATTAAAAAAAAAATGCTGGACGAGTTCGGCGTTTCCTATCTGACTACTCTGAGAAAAAAGACCGAAACAAACTCAACTTACTTGGCTAGATATATCCACTATCTCTATCACAGTCTTCCAAGGTTTGGGTTACTTAATTATAAAAATGCTTATACGAGTGACGATACTTTAGGTCTTGCGGACCCTAGGCACTCATTAGGTCTTGCGGACCCTAGGCACTCATTAAGTCTTGCGGACCCTGACACACATTAGGCAGGTTGGTAGGTACCACTTTTAATCAAGGCATGAGCTTTTTCCGTATTCTTGTAGACACACATGATGAAAACTAACAGTCGAATTAATAACCTGCTCCATTGTAAAATTCATTCTTGTCTCTTTACAAAACGACTGACAAGTATATTCTAAGTAGACACCCCCTTGATATATTGAATCCGTACAGGAGGTATTTGTAATACTTGGAAGGACTTACTTCAATACGTGCCTGGCAACTTCTCGAAACATTTTATTTGGCACTCAGAGGCAATCTATCTCAAATCACACATCTTTCAACAAATGGCTCCGAAACCTTGCGAACGTTTCTCAAGTCGATTGAGACGCAACACTTAGGTGCAAAGAAACGAAAAACCTTCTTAATGATTATTACCTGGTGGGCTCGTTTGACGAAAAAAGGAAATGAAAATTACGTAAAGCTGTGTTTAAGCTTGGCAACAAAGAGTTGGCTGCCTGTCGACAAAATTACGAGCATTTTTACGAAAACCTCAAGGCACTGTGTTCACATGTTCTTGTGATTATTTTCATAACAATATGTTTGACAATTACAAAACTCACATTTATCACAACAGCAGGAAATGCCAGTTCTACCCTCGTTTTGATACCGCTTAACTAAAAGACCTAGTTTCCAATATCTAGGTATTTAGAAATCAATTTTATTTATTTATTTTACTTTAGGATAAAGATGGCCATTGGCCAGTTGCATTAGTTAAAGGCAATATATATTATTAGAAAAACATCGTACACTCATCTCACAGGACTCCAGTTAGTCTGACGTGACAGTTAACTCTGAAGAGTTAGAGTGTGCCTATTCCCTTATCTCACACATCACACAACCAAGATTTCAACATTCGTCTTATAAAAGTAATTAATGACCAGCGTTTTTCCTAAAGACTTTTAGGCTGTAATCCAGACAAGCATTAGCACTGACTCCCCAAGCAGCCATAACTCACTCATTTAGCACCTTTTTGTTGTAATTAACTTTCCGCCTTACCTGAAACAAATAAATTAAAGATATAAATACATTTGTGATTGCTAACAAGATATATTCATTAGTTTAATAACATAATAATGTTAGAACATTGAGCACTATCAGTTGGAGCTAGCAGGTAATATTATTCTAAAATATTTAAAAGTTAGTTTCCTAGATTTTACGTCCTGCAGTTAAAAGGCGCCTAAAGGCTCGTGCAGACTAGCGCGACTTGTCGCCGGACGCTATACGGGTAATTGTTCTACCGTGAAGTTTTCTTAGAAATTGTTTTGTTAGAATCGCGTCGCGCAGTTGCGTCGCGCCGGTCTGCACGACGCTTTAAATTTTGTTCCTATTTACAATTTAAAACAAAGATATCTGACATTGGCAGAATCGGTACTGCTTACCGTATCAATAACATTGAATTATTTATTAGTTGGCAACGCTATTCTTCCCTTCAAAAACTTCACTCTGTGCATCTGTGTAAACCGGTTTTGTTCTGTTATAAATAAAATTTAAAGATAAATAAAACTGTGATTATATTGACCGAAAAAATGTTTTACTTAAAATACCAGTAATTAAAATGATTACCACGGCCGTGTACGATTAGTACATACCTACGTCCATATGGCTTCAACTGAGCACTTAGCGGCGAAGGTCGGACGCCGCTAATCCGTGCGCCGCCGCTACGTAAGCGTATGTCAATGTCAGTGTTACGACGCGACGCCGACGGTAAGACTAGAAGGAAGGACGAGAGTACTAATAGTTGTCGTGTTTGGGCACGGCAATTTCTCTCCATACAAACGCAAACAATAAACTATGTATGGTTTTTCGTTATTGGAACATGTTGATGATCACGATAGATAAGAATTCAGCACTTTAATAGGCTTTATTTCAGTTGTTTTAATTAAAAAATGCTAGAAAATGTGCGTGGGACCGCGACTACCATGCCAAAACGCGACAGCTATAGTAGTGGTTGGTAATAGACGTGCATTCTTCAGAGTTATTCGAGTACCGGCTACTCGAATCACTTTGAAGAATGCATGACTATTTTAATTTATATCGAGGCACGTTTCTATACCGTTTCAATACTTGACAGGTATCATCTTCTGCCTAGCCTTTTTCCAACTATGTCTGGGTCGGCTTCCAGTCCAACTGGATGCATCTTGATACCAGTGTTTCACATTAAGCAATTGCCTATCTAACCTCCACAACCCAGTAACTGGGTACACGAAACCCCTTGGTAATACTGGATGTCAGACATTCGTGTTTCTAACTACCCGTAACTAAAGAAAGAAACATATTTTATTTGGGACACACACAGGAAATACAAACAGTAAAACAAAAAACAAAATTATATTATTTTTTAAAAGGAGCTACTGTCAAAGATCTGCGAATGACAGGTATATATACAAAACAATAATCATTTTAGTGTGTACAAGGCGAGGTTGGAATCATGGAAGCTGGCGGACAGTACTACATTGTACTGATTTTAAGCTTCATTTTCTAGGAAGGAATAATTAAGCAACTTCGCATCACATCTATTTCCAAAGTCAACTCAATAAATAAATTCGATGCAGATAAACAGCAAGATACAGCAATAACACTAAAAAGAAAACAGAATCTATTCAATAACAGCAGAAATTTGCAAACGAGATCATAAACAACGAACAGAACCCACAATGCACGCTGCATGAATTCGTTAACTGATGAAATAAAACAAAAGGGGATTTCCTTTTCGAGTTGTATAAAGTCTGAAAAGTATAAAAGTCTCACAAATGTTATTTCAGAGATCCGATCTGGTTTCTGAAAGCCTATTTGATCTGTCAAGTAAATCTCTTGTCCAAAAATTAATATGTTTTGCCAGCATAGTTGTTTTTGGTCCACCAATCACAGCACAGATTAGAAACTTATCAACACATCTGTCGTTCATTTAACTAGGGAACAATGTTTTTTTTTACCTTACCATCACTACTGCGGTGTGACCTTGACTTCGCATGTTACAACCATCTAGCCAGTGTTCCTTCTGTATCTCTTCTATGTTCATTGGCTAAAAGAGGGTTGTTGTAATTTCCTCCTCTACTCTTCACTATTTCCGCTCTGAGTAAATCTAATTGACCGGGTGCCCACGGCGCTTCTGATAGCTAGCATAGGATAGCACAGCACATCACAGCATGACTTGACACGGTAATTGCAAAACTGAAGAGGTACCTAATTTAAAGATTATATCTTTTATTATCTAAATTAAAGCTTTGGCTTGTTTTAAAGTAGTTTCAGATAGTGGTCAGATAACATGTTGCGATAGTCTGATAGTCTGCCAAATTGCCGTAACACAAATGCCGTCACAGCAATGTTTTGGCGTGTAGTTAAGTTTTAATAGACTAGTAGGTAATGGCTGGAAACTACATGTAACGTTTAACTTTTCTCTTGTTTACAATTTGTGTTATTATAGACCAAGACCAGCTACTTACTCGTATTAGTTGCTATCTCTTACCACCTCAAAACCTTTCCCGAAAATATATTTACTGACATCAGCCATTCAATTAACTTTCTCATATCAACTTCCTTACAAAAAAAAGCGTCCTGGTACCCTTTATAAAACATCCGCCCCGCTCACCGCCCCGCTCTCCGCCCCGCTCGCCGCCTCGTAGAGCGAGCACACATTGCATCCATTTCTCAGTATTGCTTTCCCTGTGCTTTGTTTTTATTATGATACCAACTTTTCTTTGTGCTGTCCAACACTAAATAGTGCACCATTTTGTATCTTCTTTTTATTAGAACCATTAGTCTTCGTTTAAAGTGGGTTAGTTTAGTTAGACTTTATAAAGGAAACAGATTTTATTTTAATGGTTAATGGCACATGATGCTTAATCATGCAGCTTTAATTATGAAAAGAAACAAGTAAGCCTTCATGACGTCATTATCTACAACACTCATTATCCATGTGGTAGGTGGTAACAGAAAAACAGCACAAAACGTGATTCCCTAAACTAAATAAAATATCAATTGAAATTCATAAACTTGCTCAGTTTTCCTATACATTTATAACCGTACGGAAAATACTTTCTTGCCCATTCTTCTCCATACGAAAACTACCTTTTGGAAGGGGCAACTAGAATCAATTATTATTTTTCTATAAATGTTGACGTTCAAAAGTGCCTTTTTTGTGCCTAATTGAAATAAATTATTTGACTTTGACTCCAGTTATTATGAAATCTCAATGTTCGTACAGTGGCAAAACCAATTGATTCCATCTCGTGCCACTAGTAAAATTATTCTCACAGTAAAATATCTCTGAAAACTTTTCCATTTGCTTCGTATTTTTCTTCGAATGCTGGTTTCTTGGGTTTTTATTTATTTTATGTCTGTTCATGCATCACTTACGGCAGGAAATGGACTGTGGAACAGTCCTGTGACTGCACTATTTTCATATTCTTCTTGTATCACATCAAGCATGTCAATTGAACTGCTTCCAAGTTATTTCTCTATACTGTTTGCTACATTTTTACTTTGGCATGTAGTTTTCTTATTATTTTTATATCTGTTAAAACTATACTTCATTTTATGATTCTATTAACAAACACCAATGCTTCATCACTTCATGACGGATCATGATAATGCAGTTTAAAAAAAAAACTGATATCCCATATCCATATCCTGTAGCCATATATTCCCATGTGGGCCCCAGCAGTGATGGTTAATTGGCACCTGTCAATACGAATCACTAATTAATTGATCATGCGTCATGCGTCTTCCTTGATGAACATCCGATAAATCAGTCAAATGCGTTGCTTCATTATATTTCATATCCATCTGGGAATTACCGATGAAACTCAGTGCTGATGACGCGTGAAACATTTCAATATGAACCTGAACTTCAACGACAGTATGTACCTCTACCTAAGGCGCGGAACAGCAGTCCCGGTCAAACTATAACAAGCATGGGTGATAATAAAACTCTTTCGTCATTCTCAAAAACAAGAGGAATAAATTTGAAACCTGGACGACATTAATTTAGGTTGGAGGCTGGAGCCTTGCGCCAGACCAAAGAAACAATATGTGCATGGTATGCAAGACAATATGGCTAAGATGGAAGCAATAGAAGCGGAAGATAGATGAGATATAGAGAGAAAAATATTTTACGCCAACAACAAATAAATGAATAGGTTCAATAATGTTATAACTCTCATATTTTCTTTTCCATATAGCAATGTATTAATATTTAATGACGTGAAATGGCGCGGAAAAGGCAAGATCATTTCCATCATTTATTCCTCGATCGGAATATTTTCCTCATGAAAAAAGCTGATGATGGATCGTTTTCCTCTGGCAAACCGGACCATTGTCATTAATATTTCAGATAACAATATTGTCTAACGTAGTGTAAAAGTCTCGGACAAGATGGATCGACAGATTGAGGCAGGAACAAGGTGTCCTGGCGCTATTTGTAAAGGCCTATGTTTACCAATGAGCTAAAAAAGACTGAATTTTTTACACAATCAATTTCATCAATTGTCATTCTTTAATACCAACCTGACTATGAATAAGGGTTGGAGGGTGATATATTCTTCTTCTTTGTATTCCGGGATCTAGGTCTGTAGCAAGGCTGATAGTCCAGTGCACGCTGGACATACTTTAGTATCGTAGAGTACCGTGGAGTTTCTTGCCAGCTCATCTCCATAGTAAACGACCAATTGGAACCGTGAACCTAGCTTCTGACGTTTCATAATTGCCCATTTAGGTTTATGTGAAATAAAATATTTTTCACTCCTTTTGCTCAAAAAATCCGTCATTAATAATAATAATAATAACCCGAACTTAGACCACGTTTACCTCGTTTGCCCATGCATAACAAAAATAGGGTGCTGGTGGCGGCTCTGGATTCGCAGCTATCAAACTATTTTGATAACTGCGAAGACCTCACCGATACTCATTCGATTCTGTATTGCTCGGCTGTAGCGGCATGTCGTGTAGCTCACGTCAAATTTGCAAATGACTCTAGAGCTACACGACCGAAACCAGCCGTACCAGCTTGGCAATGCAGAGTTGAACGCCGTATTGGTGGGGCCAGAGCGCTCATTGGCAAACTTATCTGCTTCAGGGAGGGCAATACTCGCCCTAGAGTGATGCGCTTTGTGAGGCGGGCGTTCTCAGGGACTGATATCGGCCCTGAGGACTATGTATCCCATGTCACAGAGCGCATCGACTTCCTGAAGCAGAAAGTGTATGCATGGGCGAACCGTATTCGTAGATATAAGCGGCGAGTAGAGCGATACACTCAGAATCGCACCTTCCAGAGTGATGAAAGGTGGGTTTATAGGGCTTGGGAGCGACCGGACCAAGGTGTGATTGACACGCGCCTTCCGGATGATGATGCCATGTGTTCTTTCTGGCGAAGTATCTGGTCGGCGCCTGTCAGCCACACCGAAGGTGATTGGACTCGGGAAGTCGAGCGAGCCTGCGATCCAATACCAGAAATGGGGGCTATTACCATCTGCCCCCAAGATGTAGCTCGTGCAGTTCGTCCGTTGCCCAACTGGAAGTCTCCAGGGCCGGACGGGCTGCACAATTTCTGGATTAAATGGTTCACAAGATCGCACGCTCGCTTGGCGGCTCAGTACCAGACTGCTTTGGAGTCTGGTTCGCTACCCCAGTTCCTAACAACAGGAATTACCCACCTGCTCCATAAATCGGGTAGCACCGCGGACCCCAAAAATTATAGGCCGATCACATGTTTACCGACGGTCTATAAAGTTCTTACATCCATTTTGAGAACTAAAATTAACAAACATATAGACACCAACTCCATCATGTCTGCCTCTCAAAATGGATGTAGGAACGGGGCCCGCGGTACTAAGGAGCTACTCCTCATTGATATGGCCATTAGCCAACAGGTTCGCCGTTCCCGAAAAGATCTGTCGACATGCTGGATAGATTATAAGAAGGCCTATGACTCGGTGCCACATACATGGCTCATGAGGGTGTTGGAGTTGTATAAAGTAGATGCAACTCTGCGCACCTTCCTGATGTCGTGTATGAGGCAATGGAGGACGGTCCTTCGCTATCCAGGATGTCGAAATATCCAGAGGAATAGCGAACCGATAAGGATCGAGCGAGGCATATTTCAGGGCGATAGTTTAAGTCCACTTTGGTTCTGCTTAGCCCTGAATCCTCTTAGCACACTGCTGGAGTATTCAGGCCTAGGCTATCGGCTGAGGAGAGGTGGTCAGGTAATATCTCACCTCCTCTACATGGATGACCTAAAACTCTTTGCCCCCAACAACTTGCAACTGATGGAGCTACTGAAAGTAACTGAAACTTTTAGTAGAGCCATCAGGATGGAATTTGGTGTGGACAAATGTGCGGTCATGCATGTAAAGCGAGGGGAGATTGTGGAATCCGTGGGAACTCAGCTCGCGGATTCCATAAACCTTAGAGCCCTCTCCGCATCCGAAACCTACAAGTATTTGGGTATGTCGGAAGCGTTGGGCATCAATGTTACTGACATGAAGCAATCGTTGAAGGAGCGCTTCTTTGGCCGCCTGAAGAAAGTATTTAATAGTCTTCTATCAGGCGGAAACAAGGTGCGCGCCTTCAACGGTTGGGTCATGCCGGTTTTGATGTACTCTTTCGGCATACTCAAATGGACTCAGACCGAACTCGACGCCCTGGATAGGAGGGTCCGTACGCTGCTAACTGCATATCGAATGCATCACCCACGGTCATCGGTAATGAGACTGTATATCCCGCGAAAATGTGGAGGTCGAGGCTTTTTAAACGCTAAGACCCTCCACAATCGCGAGGTATGCAGTCTCAGGGAATATTTCCTAGAAGCCGACGTGGGGATGCATCGAGATGTGGTCGCGGTGGACAAGGGCCTTACCCCGCTCTCCTTGGCTAAAGAGAACTGGCGCAAGCCTGTAGTGCTTGACATTAATGATCGCAAGGAGGTATGGCAGAGTAAGGAGCTTCACGGACGCTACTTCCGGGCCCTACATGGACCCGATGTAGATTCACTAGCGTCCGTAGCCTGGCTGCGTTTTGGTGACCTCTTTGGGGAAACCGAAGGTTTTGTCTGTGCAATTATGGACGAAGTTATGATGACGAACAATTACCGGAGATTCATTGTGAAGGACGGCACGGTTGACATCTGTCGGGCATGCCACCGTCCGGGAGAATCAATCCGACACATTATCTCCGGGTGTTCTCGTCTAGCTAACGAAGAGTACTTGCATAGACACAACCTTGTAGCCAGGATTATCCATCAGCAACTTGCTCTGAAATACAGCCTTGTGGAATCGGAAGTACCGTACTACAGGTATGTGCCCGACCCAGTTCTCGAAAATGGAAATATCACATTGTACTGGGATCGATCCATCATCACTGACAGGACTATTGTTGCCAATAAGCCTGATATAGTGGTGGTGGATCGAGGAGAGCGGCGCGCAATGATTATTGACATAACGGTCCCGCATGACGGGAACCTCGTGAAAGCCGAGAAAGATAAACAGATTAAGTATCTTGACTTGGCTCGCGAGGTTGTCGACATGTGGGATGTGGACTCAGCGATCATTGTGCCGATAGTCGTATCAGCCAATGGCTTAATTGCCAAGAGCCTCGACCAACACCTTAGGAGGCTCTCGTTGGGCAGCTGGATTAAGGGCTTGATTCAGAAAGCGGTACTCTTGGACACGGCTCGTATTGTTAGGAGGTTCCTCTCTTTGGAGCCCTGACCGCCGGTAGCTTGGACCCTGTTCCCGATACCGGTGGGCTACTATTTTTTATATTTTTAAATGTTTTTATATGTTTTTATTCTAATATTTAAAAATATAATTTATATGTAAATATTTAAATAAAGGAAATAATAATAATAAATAATAATAAGCCCCCTAAACAACCACACGTCCTGATTGACCATCTAATCACGTGGGGGGCGGACACACGAATGAAAAATTACCGGCGTGGCTAACGTGGCTCTGGAAACCCATTCAAAATGGAGACTCGATCAAAAAGAAAACGTATAGGACCGCTGCCCGGGGGCGATCGCCGGGGCGCACCTGGAGCTGACGCTGGGTGTCTCAGCATGCGAACCGTCAGCGGTGAGGAGTTGAACAGGCGGGCTCCCACCGATAAAGATACTACAGCCGAAACCATTGACGATGGTGATAGACTGACAAACAGGACAGACACCCCTGTAGAGCCTTATAGTCCAAGTACAGTATCGTACGCACCTTCAAGAACATCATCACCATCAATATCATCCTCACCTATACCATTGTCACCTCCCATATCTAGTTTTAATACAGTTACACCCATTCCGGCCTTGAATGTTGCGCGGGAGGTATCTACCTTCTTACCTGCGTCCACCAAGGCTGGGAAAGCAAGAGTTCACATGAGATGGAGCAAAGAAGTTAACCTATTTATCATGCGAACTTATCTATACATCACTAAATTAGAGACCGACATGACCACCTACAGACAACAACTGCATGAACTTTTTACACGTCAATACCCAGAGATTACAGTTACAGAACAGAGAATTTCAGATCAAAGACGAACAATAGTAAGAAATAAGCTCCTGTCTCAAGAAATAATAGATCAGTTAAAGGACGAAGTACGTACACAGCTACTAGAAGAATCAGAAAATATTGAAGGGACCATCACTATCGCATTAACACAAAACGCAACTGAGCATAACCAACAAGAACAACCACAGCCGTACATTCAATCACAACCAATCACACAATATCAACCATACTTGCAATCACATGCATATTCACAAACCACGCATACATCCACACAAACTGAAAGTATAACAATAATGTTAGAAAATGAAATAGAAACCCTAGTCGATAACAATCAAAATCAGCCCACAGACACGCGTATCCAAGAAATACACGATAAATTTAAAACAGCTCTCAGTCAATATTCCGGCATGGACCCGGCAGCTCGCCCAAAACTACCCAAACTCAGGTATACACCAAAACTTTTTCACCTCGTTCATTTATTTAATCAAAATATTCTTAACCAATATATTAGCGAAGAAACTCAACTTATAGACGTACATACCCTGATATATTGCACAGCATTAGTTATTTCCGAAGAACTTAATTTTAAAATCACAGAATACACAGGCAACACAAAACCAGGAAATAATAACAAGCCAGCATGGCAGCAGAGACTTGAAAAAGATATAGAAAAACTTAGAGCAGACTGTAGTAGATTAACTCATTACATTAACAACAATAGATCAAATAAAGTAGTTAGGAGAGTAGAAGCAATTTTTAAAAACATGAATACCCACACTAGACATGAAAATGACAATAGAAAACCAGAAGAGTTTTTGGATACATTGAAACAAAAATTAGCCCTAAAAGTACACAGGTTGAGAAGATACAAGAAAGCACAAGAACGTAAAAACGATAACTCCCTATTCGCTACGAATGAAAAGAACTTTTACAGAAAATTACAGAAACCGCAACTTGATACCGAAACACCGACAGCCGAAAACAACATTGAACTACCAACAGCGGAGCAACTAGAAACATTTTGGTCTGGCATATGGGAAGAGCAAGTGCAACATAACCAACAATCTGATTGGATAACAGACGAAGAAACTAAATGGAGCTCACTAGAAGAAATGGAATTCGTTGAATTAACAGAGTCTGACATAGGTAGTATTACAGCGAGACTACACAATTGGAAGTCCCCTGGTATTGATAAAATACATAATTACTGGTATAAAAAATTAGAGTCATTACACAAAGTATTAGCTAAAAATTTAACAGAAATCATTTTAGGGAAACAAAACATTCCTGAATTTATTGCTACAGGAATAACGTATATGTTGCCAAAAAATCAATACTCACCACAACCTTCTCAATACAGACCAATCACATGCCTACCCACAATATACAAGATATTAACGTCAGCAATCACTACAAAAATCAATAAACACATAGAGCATCATAACATAATAGCAGAGGAACAAAAAGGATGCAGAAGGGGTCACATGGGATGTAAAGAACAACTCGTCATAGATTCAATAATCCACAAACATGCCGCCACAAAAAATAGAAACCTACATTGCACATACATAGATTATAAAAAAGCATTCGATAGTATTCCACACTCCTGGCTCATTCAAATATTACAGATCTATAAAGTAAACTCAAAAATAATAGACTTCTTACAGAACATCATGTCCCGTTGGAAAACTACACTCCAGTTAAATTATCGACGCAACACTGTCACTACTCAACAAATATCCATAAAAAAGGGTATTTATCAGGGAGATTCTCTAAGTCCCTTATGGTTTTGTCTCGCTCTGAATCCTCTGTCCCACCTACTTCATCGCTGCAAAACCGGATATTCCCTTAAACATACCAGAGAAGAAACAGTAATCTCACATCTTATTTACACTTGGGAGCAAATAAATCGAGCCACTACCTTTTTTCACGTAAAATGGTAAATATTTTTGGTAATATGGAACGTATCAATTCGAACTATATATCGCCTAAAAGTTTAGTTAATAACCTTTACAATGAGGGTAAATTATTGAATAATAACCTTATTGAATGATAAATTATTGGCTCTGCAAGAAAAATGGTAATTTTGATAGAAAATTTAGTAGGGCTAAAACAGTCCATAAAAACAATAAAAAACAAAATTATTGCAAAAAAAATATTCTTAATAACTGGTATTACCCCCCCGGGCCCTGATACATTCTTGTAGCCTATTAGTCATCGATCTGATCAGCGTTACGATGACATATTGTGGTATGTTCTCCCACTCTTCAAGCACAGCGACTTTAAGCTCGGGAATGGATGAAACAGCGGGAACCCTGGCTCGGACTCTCCGTTTTAGCTCGTCCCATAGGTGTTCGATCGGGTTCAAATCGGGACTTCGTGCTGGCCATACCATTTGTTGAATCCCGATCGCAGACAAGTATTCCGTAACGATCTGCGCGGTATGAGGTCTCGCATTGTCATGCATAAACAAGACATTTTCTCCGACAAAACCAGCATACGGCATTACGTGGTTTTCAAGAATGTCAGTTATGTATCGGTCAGCTGTTAATCCACGTCTACCACTGCCATCGTTGGCGGGGTCGACGAAGACAAGTTCCGTTTTTCCGTCTAGAGAAATTCCTCCCCACACCATACAAGAACCACCACCAAAACTCACCGTTTCTCGAATGCAACATTGGGCAAATCTTTCACCAGGACGTCTATACACTCGGTTTCTCCCGTCATTGCTAAAAAGACAGATTCTTGACTCGTCAGAAAACAAAACTGACCTCCAGTCTTCTAACGTCCAATTAATGTGTTCTCGAGCAAACTCCAAGCGAGATCGGCGATGAGCTACAGTCAATTTTGGGCCAGTTGCTGGTTTGTGTGATGTTAAATTTCGTTCTTTTAGTCTTCGTCTCACTGTCCACCTACTGATTGCGACTCCTCGAACGTCACGTAACGCTTGCTGTAGCTGAACAGCATTAAGTCCACGGTCGCGCAACGAATTGGTTGCAATAAAGCGGTCGTCACGTTCTGTTGTTGCCCGTGGTCGGCCAGTTCCAGGTCGCCGAACAAAAGCACCAGTCTCCAGATACCTGCGGTATACCCGCTGTACCTTTGAACGACTCAAATGAAGTCTGCGTGCCACTTCACGTTGTCCGTGTCCAACCTCAAGTAAAGCTACAACTTGGGCAGCTTCCGTCGGTGTAGTATCCATTTAATCAGGTTATTTTGATTACACAGACACAGATAAAGACAACAATAACAAGTAATATGGGTATGATTAACAAAAACCTCAAATTTAATCTTTTCTTAACAGAGTACAATAAAAATGTCATAAGCAAATTAAATGCGATAATTTTATTCTACCCTTTAAACTTTAATAAAAATGAAATTTTGACAACTAACTACCCTCATTGTAAAGGTTATTAAATACCCTTTTAGGCGATATATGTTTCGAATCGATGCGTTCCTTAATACCAAAAATAATTACCATAATGCGTGAAAAAGGAAGTGGCTCGATTTATTTGCTCCCAAGTGTATATGGATGACATAAAACTATACGCAAAGTCTGAAAAAGATATGCAAAAACTAATAGATATCACAACAAAGTTCAGTAAAGACATAAACATGCAATTCGGATTAGATAAATGTAAAACAGTTCATATAATAAGAGGCAAAATAAAACCAGGTGACTATCCTGTTAATAATACAGAAACAATCACAGCTATGGAACAAACGGATTTATATAAATATTTAGGGTACAAGCAACTCAAAGGAATAGACCATACAGCAATAAAACACACCTTAAACACCGAATACAAAAGAAGAGTGATCGCAGTATGTAAAACTCAACTCTCCGGAAAACATTTAATAAAGGCATTGAACACCTATGCGATCCCTATATTAACATACTCGTTTGGAGTGATTAAATGGTCAAAAACTGACATCCAGCAAATACAGAGAACAACACGCACCACACTCACTAAATACAATAACCTACACCCTAAATCTGCAATAGAAAGACTGACCATCAAACGGCAGTACGGAGGGAGAGGCCTTATAGACGTCCATCATCTTTGGCAGAAACAGATAGCCAGACTAAGAACATTCTTTTATTCTAAATCACACACAAGCAACATTCATAAAGCTGTAATTAATAACGATCTTAACTATACCCCACTTAACCTACACGAACAGATAGATACTCGTACACAAGACACTAGCAATGACGACCCACATAAACAAAAGTTAGACGAGTGGAAAAAAAAAGTGTTGCATGGACGGCACCCCCATGATCTGGAACAATCTCATATAGATACAATAGCGTCAAATAAATGGCTTAAAATCGGTAACTTATTTCCGGAAACCGAGGGATTTATTATTGCAATACAGGATCAGATCATAAATACTAAAAACTACAGGAAATTCATTATAAAAGACCCCACAATAACAAACGATAAATGCCGCAAATGTCACAGCCAACCAGAGACCATACAACACATAACGGGGGGATGCACAACACTCACACAAACCGACTATACACACAGACACAATCAGGTAGCAAACGTCATCCATCAAAAACTAGCACTTAAATATAAACTCATACAAGATACAAACACTCCTTATTACAAGTACGTACCACAAACAATTCTAGAAAATACCACCCACAAACTCTATTACGATCGTGCCATACTAACCGACCGGACCGTTCACTATAATAGACCAGATATAACCCTTCAAGATAAAGTTAATAAAGTCACATACCTCATAGATATTGCAGTCCCTAATACACATAATTTACAAAAAACAATAGGTGAGAAAATCAGTAAATATGCTGAGTTGAAAGAAGAAGTGACCAGAATCTGGAGGCAGGAAAAAGTCTACGTAGTACCCATTGTTGTCTCCACAACGGGTGTTATACCCAATCACCTCCACCATAGCCTCAAACTAATAGACCTGAAAGACTCAATTTACATAACACTCCAAAAAGCCGCAATTTTAAACACCTGCAGAATAGTCAGAAAGTTCATGCAAATTGAGGAAAATGAAATCACTCCTCATAACATAAATTCCACATAAAAAAAAAGACACATCATCATCACCACACACACACGCTACATTGACTTGGCTTGGCCCGTTAATGTAGCTTAAACTAGCCAAAGAGCTAAGAAACAAAATTTGTTTACCAAAAATAATAATAATAATAAATCGTTTATTTATAAAAAGGGGCACGTTTACAATAAGTAACTAAATAATTAAAATAGAGCACAGTTGCTTATTTGCCTGAACTAGGTTGAACCTGTGTTTCAGGCTAGGAAGTGCATAAATACTTAATAAATTAACAATGAGTAAATAGTATAAACTAAATTAAAATTAGGTAAATCAAAATAAAATAGCATGTTAAAGTATAGACTAAATTAAAATTAGGTAAATCAAAATAAAATAGCATGTTAACAATTCTATTTGCAGACAAAAAGTAGATCTTCTGTCTGTGCATAATCTATGGCTAGTAAATATTCAAGTATAATTTTTTTACAGCTAAAGTAATTTAATTTATAAATACTAAGTTTTCTATTTAATCTATTGTACAGAAATGGGCCTAAGAATGTAAAAAATCTTTCTACAAAGACATGTTTTGAGGTTGTATTAGATGTGCATACTATATCATTCCGTCTCTTGTTAGTATTGTCAGCAGTGTAGGTAAGCATGGTGTGCTGTTTTAATACTAAGTGCATAATGAAAAGTTGGCGAACAGTCAGCACGTTGCATGATTTATATAGCAGATCTGTGGGAAAGAAAAAGGGATGGAAGTTTGCTACCTTTAAAATTGATCTCTGAGCTCTTTCAAGAGGAAGTAGATTGGTTTTTGGTGCACCACCCCATGAAGTGATGCAGTATTCAATTATAGATTGACATAGGGCCAAATAAACTTGTTTGATTAATTTTGAATCTGCAAAAATTCGCAATTTTTTAAAAACATATATTAATTTGCGCACTCTTTTAACTAGACTTTCAATATGTTTTCTGAAAGACAGTGTGTCGTCCATTATTACCCCGAGGTATTTTATACTGCTCGTTTTGAGGATAAAAGGGCAATTACACATGTTGACTGAACGATTTCCACATTGATGGGCATATAGATGAGGGTTAGTAATGTTAAGTTGAGGCTTGCGCATGGAGAAGTGAATGTATTTTGTCTTGTCAGCATTTAATGTTAGTAAATTGCTTTGAAGCCAATTAGTCACAGTATTAAAACCTAGTTGAGCAATTTCGAACAATTCGCTACTGGTTTTAGCGGTAAATATTAACGCCGTGTCGTCGGCATAGGATATTATTTTGCCGTCTTTAATATTCAGATTACACAAGTCATTAATATAAATCAGGAATAGCGTTGGGCCCAGAATACTTCCCTGGGGAATACCAAAACCAGTACTTTTCTGCTCATCGCTCGTAATATTATCTATTCTAACACATTGGTATCGGTCATTTAAGTAGTCCACAAATAGTTTCAGCGGCGTTCCCCTTATTCCTATGGCCTCTAATTTGTTTAAAAGAACGGAAACAGACACCGTGTCGAAGGCCTTGGCTAAATCAAGGAAGACTCCCAGGGTCTGGTTACCTTTGCCGAGCTCTTCTGAAATATAATCAGTCAGGGTATGCACCGCATCGGCTGTGGATAGTTTGGCTCTAAAACCAAACTGCGCAGGGGATAAGAACTTATTTTTTTCTAGATAGTTAACTAGTCTACTGTTTATTATTTTCTCTAGTATTTTTGATATTGAGGAGAGTAGCGATATTGGCCTATAATTATTTACTAAGTCTTTACTACCAGATTTAAAGACGGGGATTACAACTGCCTTTTTAAGACAGCTAGGGAAAATTCCTTTGGATAGACAGATTCGAAATATATGCGTTAAGGGAGGTACGAAAATATGCTTAAAGAGTTTTAGGATCTTATTGCTTATATTATCCCATCCAATTGCACAGTCATCTTTTAGTCCAGTAATGATTCTGGTTATTTCGTCTTCGTCAGTGTCCAGCATAGCAAAAGATTTCAGGTTGCAGGTATTGCTTGATTTTTGGAAAGGTGGTTGGTCACAATAATGTTTCGGAATCTGTTCAGCAAGAGTTTTCCCAACATTGACAAAGAATTTATTAACGTTGTTAGCTGACAAGAGTGGTGAAGGATTAGTAAGCAGTAAACTCGAATTTGATTCACGCTGTTTTGACATATTTGTGACGTTTTTAATATGATTCCAAAGTTGTTTGCTATTTTTACTTGCTCTATTTAATTCACTTTTATCGTAGTTATTTTTTAAATTCTTTAGGAGATTGTTGCAGAAGTTCCTGTCATTGTAGCGTACCAGACCGGAATAAAATAGCATATCTTCCTCTAGGGGAAAAAAGGTTTTTTTTTATTCGTCTGTTTTGGACGAGCCTACAAAAAAGTAAAAGTCTTTATAAATATGTAGAATAATCATGAATTCGACTTATTACTGTTTCTCAAAAAAAGAACTAAAAGCGGCGATCTCTTCGGTAGAATGCGTGCATTGCGTTGCGGCTACAGAAGAAATTAAAAAAGGCATTGGCGCGAAATCTTTAGAATTTTTCTCTTATTATTATAAATTGCATTGGTGACCGTAATATAATTTACAACAATGAAAATGTCATCAAGTAGTGAGAATGGAGGCCCAAATTTGCAAATGGAAGAAAAAGGAAAATTAATAATTTTCAATCTGTTACCGTCAAAGTCAAAGCATTTATTTAAATACTTACGAAAAGTTTATGAAGTGGAGAACAGAAAAAGGAGTGGATTCGCTTACGAAAGGAGTTTTATGTTATGTAATGATGAACTTTCCAAAAAATATCAAACTACAACCCTTTGGAGAACATGATGTCAATATAAAGAAATGTGTAAATTTGATGGCTTTTCTCAAGACATTATCCACCGGCGGCTACAAGGCCAAGAAATCCAAAGTTTTCACGAGGAAAGATATCGAGAATTTCGTAAATAAGGCACCAAATGAAAAATACTTGGCAACAAAGGTACCTACGTACATTTGTAAACGTTTTTCTATTATTTTTATCAAACTAAATTTGTAGATACCAACCAAAATTTTTAACACTTATTTTTTGTTTATTGGTTGCTTTCATTTTTGGGATCAGCGGTGCCTGCAGAGAGATAGAACTGGCTAACATAACCGTGGAAGATGGTGATACCATCTTCAAGCCATAAATCTGCCCAATACAAAGACAAATAAGGAGAGGAAATTCGTTGTAAGTGGAGTATTTTTTTAAATTATCAAGGCCGACCAAGATTTACGGCCGAGTGGAGTGGGCACGCCAAGATTTTTTCTCAACTATCAAAACGGAAAAAGCACAAGGCAAGTTAAAGGCAAAAATAAATTTAGCAACATACCAAAAGAGATCGCCACCTATATAAATTTGCCTAATCCGGAACAGTACACTGGCCATTGTTTCCGAAGACCATCTGTCACTCTCTTGGCGGATTCTGGTGCAAATATAACAACGTTAAAACGCCACGATGGATGGAGATCAAATCAAGTAGCGGAAGGCTATATAGAGAACTCCATTCAAAACAAATTTGATATCACCCAGCGCATCACAGAACGCATCAATATTCTCCCAACTAGCCCACGACCATCGACATCAAGGGATGAGTCAACTCAGCTGATTCTCTATTCAGAACATTCGAACGAGGGACACTCCAACCTGGAACTACGTGTATCTCTCACGTTTACCCCACAGACAACTCAATATTCATCTTCACAGAGGACTGAAATTAAGTTGCCGGGAAAAACATTTCGTTAATTATCCAGAATTGTACAAATTGTACATAATGTTTTGTAATAAAATAAACGATTGAATATTGTATTGGATTATTTTATTTTCTCGCAATCGTAATGAAAAGTTGAGTGTAACACACGGCGCTAAAAACCCGTTATAACTCGGTATCCGTTACTCGCTAAAGCTTGGGAGTAAAACTACCTCGTTATAATGGGGCATTTTAGCTCCTTGTATGACAATCTACTATCGATTTTGATTTTATCCTCTCTCGTGTTATACTTTTAACGCTGTGCTGTCATCATCCATAATAGTCGCACTATTGATAATGATAACAACAAATCTTCTCTCATTTGTGAATCTAACTAAACTTATATTATAAGAGGTAAAATTGTTTGTTTATACGAGTATGTTTGTAAAAGGTAATCTCTGGAAGTACTGAACTAATTATAAAAATATCTATCACTGATAGAAAGCCGCACTTTGCCGAGTGGCAGAGGATGTCTTATGTTAACACACGCGAAAGAAGTCGCGGCTAGAAGCTAGTTAATAATAAGATTTAATAAGAGGCAATTTATTTTAATGAATTGTTCTTCCTCGACGCGTGATCATTAGACCAAGATCGCTGGTTCAATGCCCATCTGAGTCAGAGACTGAAAACTAACAGACAAATTAGCGATTGTTACTGCAGTATTAAATACAGTTAATTTCTTTATTAACTACTATATGATAAGAATGTTTGGATCTTTTATCTGAAGATTTCCAAATTGTGGAGTGAGGCTTCATAGGTTCTTTTTGAGTACCTACTTATTCAAAAGTGTAGTGTACTTGTAAGGTCTTGTTGAAGTAAATGCTTTGAATAAATTTTTGTGTAGACCGTTTGGAACTCGACTTGAAGGACTAAACTTGAGGCATAAAATAGATGTGGCTCGTTCGTTTGGGTAAGTAATATATGATATAATTACAAAATCTCTAATATTTACAACTGAATCTATAATTTTATTTGATAGGTATAACGATCAGTTAATATAATTAACGATTGATATAGTTTTAAAATAACTAATTTTTATAAGCATAACCCCCACTAGCCCCCCACTTTCAGTACATTTGTGACAACCACAGTAAAAATCTACGGTCATCAAATAATCGCGTTCTTCAATGTCCCACTCACCGCACAGACTTCATTCATTCTTCCTTCTTCGTTCAGTCTATCTCTCTATGGAATGCGCTCCCCCAGGAAATCAGGATGGCAACCAACCGATTATCCTTTAAAGTTAAAGTTCGCGAGCACATTCGTAAGAAGCTGGCAGTATCATTACAACGTTAATGTTTTCTCATTGTTTGTCTTATTTGTTCTAGTATATTCGTGTATTTATGTATATTTATTTGTGCTTATATTTATATATAATTAGGCATATATATTATATTAATAGTTTGTAATAGGTATATGTGTATCTTTATAGTTCCTTTAAAAATATTCCTCAATTTCACGTAATTGCACCTACCACTGTTTGTCTCTGCATCACCCAAAGGTTGACTGGTAGAAAATGCCTATGGCATTAAGTCCGCCTCTGAATATTTCTGTGCTTGAAGTATTAAATAAATAAATATATTGAATATAAATCGTTTGATATTCTACTCAAAATACTAAAACCTATTTAGTCGAATATGATAAAAACGCCTAGTTAAAAACAGAAAGCAAAATTGGCAACAATAGAGGTTAATGGTTACTGTTCTAACCTAACCCAAATGATTCACTAACAATAGAGGGGATCTGCCGCTCCCGCCTTAGCCTTCTAACCTAACCTATCCGAGTCAGATTGCTCTGAATCGGGGTGTTAGCCATAATGATGATATCAATACATATTTTAAACCATAGACCTAATGATTTTCCATTAAATAAACGTTATATCCAACAAAGTTATACAAAATAAGTTTTAGAGTATATAATTAATGTTATATGAAAATAAATTATCAACAGTTGGTATATCTCACTTTTATTACATCTTGTGAACGTTATTGTAATGAAAATATACCAAGTAACTTCATATGATATGAGAGTTTAAGAAACTTTAGAGATTAAGAACCGAGCTTTTTTTTTGAAATATGAAACTCACCAAAGCAAAGCAAAGCAAAAAATCCAAAAAACAAACCCAGAAACTCTAGAACAAATAGCGTTACGTCAAGTTACACGTGGGATCCTCATTTATCGTCATTTCCGCACGATTTAGTTTGGTTATGTAAATATAGTCCCGGTTCTGATGTCACAAGGGCCGTCCCTAAGGACCTGTGGCCCTTCAGGACGAATTAGGGCCAACATTTGTGGTTAGTGTGGACAATTTTTATTTATCGCATTATGCTACCTTTACAAAGTCGTCTGAAAAGGCTCCAGAAAATTATAATTGTCGAAATAAGTAACTTTTCATACAAATAAGATACTGAAGAGATATTTCTCAAGATTCCGTTCAAAGGAATGTTTCCAAATGGGTTCGTTTCAATGAATAGCGCTTTCATAAAGTTTGTAGCTGTATTATTACATAATAGAAATATTACAAGGAGCGGTCCTTTCGTAATAGAAATAAATAAGTATCCGAATATTTAAGAGCTCACAAAACGACTAAGATTCACAAATTCAGAGCGAATTTATCACAACCATTTTTTTTGGTTTTTTTTTATTATCTACGCACGTACATAGGTACTTACACCTCTGCAGAACCCATCTGTTCATGTATGTAATTTAATAAAACTTAATTAAATACCGCAAAAACAGATTTCAGATAAGGTTTTTATGCAGATCTATTATTGAAACCGGCAAAAGGTCTAAATATTAGTAATTTACATTAAAACTAAAGAAACTTTAAAACAAAGCTCGCAGAAATAGGTAGTTATCATTTCTCTAGTGTCCCAATTAAGTGAGATGTGCAGTTACCCATATAAAAGCAATTATTCCTCTTATATAACTTTGTCCCCCGGTTGCGGCCCAAACGTGGGCCGCGCCGGGGGCACAATTGTCACGTACGGCCCAATTAGTGGGACCCATCGGCTCGGAAAACTTTTGTCCACACGATAACCAAATAATTAATACGTTAGAGAGAGTTTAAGTGAAATTGTATTGGTAATTAAGGTACTTATAGTACCTACTGAAAACGATAGTTTTCATCTTTTTAGAAAATAGATTTTCATGCTCACTCGTACCTATTTTACCTATTTTAATAGTAATGTACTAGGTATACACATCTACACAACTTACCAGAAAAACAATATGCAATCATTGTGTTCCGCACACCTGACATTTGAGGTTTATTTCGTCACGACACCTAAGTAGGTTTCACAATTCCTAGGTAGGTAACCTAGGAATTCTGTGGGTGTCGATGTCGTGACGTGACGTGTCGGGACAAATTAAACAATGCATATTCTTTACCTTCACCAACACAACACTAGATTTAATAAAAAATAAACAGAACAGAACCCTCATTTCGTATTCATCTGATTTCATTCAGAAAAAGCCTCATACCTGAGTTACAAGAAGAAACGTCTGTAAATTGTCACAGCTTTTCATATACGTGACCAGAAAACAAACAAACTAAGGAAAAACAAACAAGACAAATACTAGTAATACCTAGTAGAGAGCCGTATCGCACATATATTTCAGTAATTTATAGCCTACGCGACAAAAAGTCAAACAACATGTTGTCGGCGTTCGATATTTTCATTTGGGTGTATTGTTGTTTTACCCAAAGCTTTAGGTGCTAAATCTTCGGAAAAAAAATGTGACAAAAGGTAGTTAGTCACCTCTTTGAGTTGCAATAACTTTAACCAACACAATGCATGACTAGGACCAGCAAAGCCTAAGTTCTTCTTCAAAATACATACATATTAAGCATTCTTAGAAGGATATGGACTTTAAAAAAATCCAAATGCAGTTAAAAAAATATTGACGATCTTAACTTCATAACGAGACATCCCAACACTGACCAAACTGACAATTAGGCACAAAATAATACCAAAAATGATTGGAAAGTTTACGTAAGTGATCTCGTATGGACATTTAAGTAGCAAAATACTAACATAATATAAAACGGGCACGTCAACGGTACAATAGCCGTAGTTTGGCTAACTTATCTAAGATACGGCTATTTCAGGACAGCATCGGGACGTCCCGTGGGCGCACTATTGTTTCAGGGTTGCCACAAACAAGAAACTATATGTTATTATTTAACAATATTGTAGCCGTTGGTGTAATGTGGTGATTAGTTTGCCGAAATGTAATGTGTTTAGAAAGTACAAATATTTACAAATAACAGCAGAATTTAACACTTATACTCTAGAGTTCTAGACGATAACCATCTACTGAACACAGGCATCCCAAGTCTGCTAAAACGCAAAGAGCCTTGAGGGGAAATTGCTATAATTCAACGACTGGATAGGTTGGACACCCATCCCGTCGTTAAATTAAAGATTTTTTTTTAAGTTTTCACCGCTCAAGTTCTTTATGTCAAAATTGTATGTCGAAAACACTTAATTTTGAGCAGATATTACAAATTCTACACAAAAAATGAGATCTATAAAAACTACATTCAAGTATCTCTTTTAAAGTCTATCTTCAAAGGCAATAATATTTATCGGACACCTAAGGAGCCGTTCTTGTTTACAATCTTGCTGAGTAAATGACTCGGTAACTGTAATCCGATACTGCAAGTCTAAGTGGTGCTTCCTAGGCGCCATTGCCAGTGCTGTGTTCTTACTTCGTTACAAGCAAGTCGGAAGCACTTCACATAAAGATCTATGAGTGAGGGATTAAAGGTTCTATTTGTGGAGTTGATGAGCAGTGGTGGCCCAGTCGTAATGGCCGCGACTTACGAGTTGTAGTTCGTAGTTTCAAACCCAATCAGGTGCTTTGTGTAAATTATTTCATCAACACTGCTCTCAAAACGGTGAAGGAAAACATCGTGAGGAAACTGCCGTGTCCTAGAACCAAAAATTCGAAGACATGTGACATCTACCAACCCGCACCAGGCCCGCGTGTTCGATTACGGGATCATTCTGAGCAGCATCTTATTTTGGGTGCCACGATAAATGATTAATTTAACGTCTTTTGATGGCTTTTAGAAACTGGACAAACCGTTCTGAAATCCCTGCAGATGAAGATAAGGTTCAGCAAACGATAGATAATATACACTCTACGACCGTTATTCATAGACCAGTTTCAAAACCTATTCTCCAAAAACCCGGTAACAGAATTCTAAATCCCTTTTACGTACCAACAACTCCCTTTAACCGTAAATTAAAACAATGACCTGTAAAATGGCACGGCTAACGACACCGAGCCATCGAGCCGTTAGCGACAACCCTAGGTCGAGACCACGCACAGTCGCACAAATCATATTTTGTACAGTGAATAGCGGCCCATCCACTAACGTTCATTTCTTCTGAATTGTCCCGTTGTGCAAACTGTACAGAAAATCGACGGGATAAAATAAAACCGTTGAAGCCACTAATTAAACCACAATCCTACGTTATTTCCCCTGACTTTATCACAACACGCCAGTTCGACAGGAAAAACAATCCTTCAGTGACCATACACACGTTTAGGTACATTCCTGTCAGTTTGCATCTTGTCAGTCATACCGAGGGATTGCGTGTCTGTGGATGGATAAAATCCTATCATTTTATGAAGATTGTTGTCATTTAAAAGGAATGCTCGTCATTTTGAATTATCTTTATGGATTTATTTGGATTATTTTCATTTTGCAACAACATGTGTACCCGTAAGCAAGAGATTGCTATTGACCAAAGCTTGATGCCCTTTGAAGTCCTGTTGCCGTACAAATCTTTATTTTTTATTTGCCATAAGGCAGGGTGAGATTTGTAGGTACATATTAATTCTTTTATTATGTGCTTGGGCACATTTCTAATATCACCTTTATCGTCTATTTCTTGGGAATCCATTTTATCCTTCCGGGACGAAGACGAACACAAAATGATAACAAACGAGCGCTCAATCACGCCGGACAAATAAACAGGCACTAACTTGATCACAGAGCGCGTCGCGTCCTTCGGGACGGGAGGGGTGGCGGGGTTTTAATACCGTCATTCTTTCTCGCTCTTGCAAATCCACAGGCGTTCATTCCGTAAGGATTGTAGATTCCGGCAGGAATGAACGTTAGTGGATGGGCCGCTATTACCCAAGGGCGTTTCATTGTCATTGGCAGTGGCAAGGCTACTAAACCTTGTGGTGTTCTGCCGTGCAGAACTACATTTAGTCTTTCTATATGTTATTAATTATTATACTAAACAAACCGTCTTTTGATCTATTTACCTATTGAAATCCAATGTCACTCATGTAACTTTCTTTTTGTATATTCTTTAACGTTGTACCTCTGAAAAGCATACATTTAATAATCTCTGATTGTTTTAGCATCCAAAACCTATTTTATACTATTAACTTTTTTTTTCTAAAAAATCTTCTGCGTCTATATTCTGCGTCAGCAAAAGTTTTTGCCTCCCCCGCACGCGTTCCGCCTCCTCCTTCGCGAGCATTACTGCTTCGCAGAAGGCGGTGACGGCCTCCCATGCCCTCTCGCTCCGTACCACAGCCTGGACCAGGGCCGAACGCGAGACATCCCTGCCACCGATCGCTTCCACGAGGACACGGCGATGCTCTGCCCAAGCCGGCCAGACTTCCACCGTATATTAGATTGCCCTCACATAATGAAAGTTAGCACATGATTTCATCTTTATTTTGAAAATTAAGATATAATCCAACGTGCAATGCCGATGAGGCAATCATAATTTACAAAGATCTAAATGACATCATAAAACCGATCCTTGTTGTCTTATACCATTTGAGATACTACCGCCACCGCGTGACACTAACATCACGTCTCTAATGCCCAAAGGATTATACCTATAGAACACCCACATTTATGTTTTTTTTAAGTCCCATGTAATAGAGGGCGAGCCTATTGCCATCAACCGGCCACAAATCCAGACTCCGGGCTACTACTGAGAAATATGATATGTATTTAAAATATTTTGTTTCATTCAATCGAGCATTACGGACAGCCCTAGCGCGGCACCGGGCACGCACAAATCATATTTCGTACCGCACCGTCCCGGCGGACTGCTATAAGTGCCTACGTTTACGAATACGCGGCGTAGTCGGCGTACTGCAGGCTTTGTGGGGACAGTGGGACTGTGGAGTAGACGCCGGGCGAGGAAACAGTGGGCAGTGATATGTGGGGGATGTTTTGATATTACATTGTTGTTTCCAACAGAAATCCAATAGAGTGAATGCAAATGAGAAATCAATTTTATATCCGCTGGATGCGGGAAGCACAGGACCGGTCGTTGTGGCGATGCTTTGGGAGGTCTTTGTCCAGAATTAGGCGTCTTCCAGCTGAATGCTGATGATGACGAAATGAGAAAAGTATCTTTCGTGTACAGTATTCGATTAACCAACAAAGCAAGATCGCAATTCCCTTTGCCTAGACAATTTTCCGTCAAAAAAATATCTTTGTAGAAATAGTGAAATAGAATTTCTATATATTTTTCAAGCTCACAAACATCAGTGTTAAAACGTTGTTCCACTCAAGTGTATTAGCAAGTTCCATGACCCCCGGCGGCGCCAAAAAGGATGGGCGTTGCGCAGCGTCGCCACACCCTCCGTGCTGCGCCACTTACCTTTATATCGCGATAAACCTGGAGGCACTGCTTCTAGACTTCAGTTAGTCTTGAAATAGGTAAATGATAGGTATGTACCTGTGGTGTGTTACCTGCATAATCAAGATATATTTTGGGTTATCTAATACTTTCAACGGAATTGACATGTTTTCGGTAGCTTATATTATGTCAGTTCCATACATTTTTGACTTATCCATCATCGTTATTGCTGATAGAATTTCACTTTGTCGAAACCCCCAGGTACGTCCCTTTTTTCTGGCAAAAAGATAGACTGGTCAGTATTTCTTAATAAATAAATAAATTCGTTTATTTTCTCCCTTAAAACATATTTACAATTTGAGTCAATACAGAATTAGAAGAGAGACAGGAGCCCAACCTAAGCAAAGCTTGTGTCTTGGGTCTCCTGGCCCCAACCGAAGATCTTAACGCTACTTATTTAATACATCAGAGATGTATATGGGAGTAAAACTGGACGAGTACCGTGGGTGTGAGGGTGTGTATAGGTGTATTGTTGTGTGAGGGTGTGTGCGTATGGGCAGGTGTGAGGGTGAGTATTGGATGGTGAGGGTGAGAGTGAGTGTGTGTTTATGAGAGAGTGGGAGAGTTACTGTATATTTGAGTATGCCATCCGCTAAACTATGGTTTTGTGGTGAGTCTAAATGTTTCTGTGTCTGTTTAAGAGTGTTTCTGTTTCATGGAAGTCAAGAGTGAGAAGCCATTTTGTGATATTTAATTTGCATTCCATTCTGGTTTTGTGGTAAATTTGCAGGATTTTGTTGGCAAGGTTATAAAGTCTCGGTCCTTGAAAGAAGAAATAATTTGCGCTAGCAGCTGTTTTGGTTGGGTTTATTTGGCAAACTTGGTAGTTCCGACGTCGGGTAAGAACTTCGTTGTTTGGGTCAAACTGTGTAAATTTATGTTGTTTTAATAAAAACCTGAAAACTCGTACTGCGGGCCAGAAGCTTGCTTACGCTCATTCCTAGCGGCTAAGGATATCAAATTCTAGGTAGGTACCTTCCACGAAAATATAAGTTTCCAAAATAATGATTAAAACATTCTACACAGGGAAATATTAAGTCGCTTACAAACTCCTCTCCCATTTTCCACCGTTTTAACTTTCAACAAAGTGACACATAAAGCTAGTTACACAAGTCCACAACATACCTGCAGGGTTCGTCAACTACCTCAGCTTCCTATTACAGTGCCTACAAAGGGCGTAGTTAATCCTATTCCTCGTATAATCCCGGACAAGACGGTTGTGCTCGCCTCGGTACGATAAGCGCCTAATAAATATGTATCGGTACTTCTAAGCCGTATTGGACGGATTCCATTCGCTGATCAATTAATTTGAAACTTCAATATGGTGCAGAAGAGTTTAATATGTAAGAACCCAATATAATAGCCATACGCAGTCAGACTTCATAAAAGTAACTGTTTAATTAAACGCAAGACAAAGATGACCGATGCCAAAGATTTTACTATTCGTAATATTCGTCGCACGCACGACATGGGTCATAAATAAGTTGTAGTTAGTTGTCTGCATACTTATATTTTATACTGACTATTTATTAAATTCCAAACTTTGAATAACAGTTATAATTTTGTAAAATTTACGACAATGTATAATGAAACCGAATCCCGGTCCTTAAGCAGTGTGCACACGGTCATAAAAAAACATTTTCCCGGTGTAGCGTAGGGTTTATCATAAAACCGCACGCTTCAGTAAAACCGAACGATTCGCAATACGTGCGCGTTATCGCGGCGTATTACGCACGCAAGTGTGTACTGCACTTTTTATGTTAATGTTGATTTACATGTGTATATGTTTTGTTTGACAGTTTTATATATTTAACGGGTGTTAACCCCATGTCAACCATATAAAAATTGTAGCTGAGGAAGAGATTAAATAGGTTAACGACCGCTGTGGCTCGTTAAGTAAAATAGTAATTAGTAATACCACTTATCAACAAAAAAATCACACAAAAACGTTTCAGAAAACTCACTTCCTATTCCTACGAAATGAACAGAAAAAACTACTGTACTAACTTCGCCTCTAGTTTCAGAAGTATTTCGAGCCATTATTTCCAATTTGTCACCGACTTTCCTTAATAAAAACATTATGAACGTAGTTTGAAACAACTCTATATTCTTATTTACGCGAGGGCCGACACTCCCAACAGTTTTGTGAGTAGGGTTTATTACGCCAGCGTTTTAGCGCATGCCTAAGTGGAAATACAAGAAAACTTTCATAAAAAGGCATTTTTATACGAACCAAAAACGAGAAAGTTTTTGTAGAAGAACTTTTAGGGCTCTAACAATATAGGTCCAACGGTGAACTTTGTTATACGTCCGGCTGTGGTGAAAGTTCAAATGTATTTTTGCCTGAATCGACCCCATACGGAAAGAAAGATACGTCATAAATTAATTTCAATCACTAACCAGATGAGAAAGATTTCCTCAGTGAACAAAGAGGAAAAAATAAATAGAAAAATATTAAATATTATTATTAATTATCATATCACTAAAAGCATTTGCTTTAAAATACCCGTTGGATTCAACGGAAAGAATCGCACAAAAAAAAGGAAATATTAAAAGTTAAGAAGGAGTGAGGACCCATCCATTGCATAACCATAACCATTAATGCACTTCCAAGAGGCACGTTAAAGATGGCGCCACCGGAGCGTTCAGCAGAACTAATTAGGTCAGAATAATTAACAGATGAAACCACGGAATTAGCATAATCAGAAAAGTTTCACTTTAATATGCACCCCTTAACGGTAATCTTTTTCTGTTTGAGGGTAGTTGGCAAGTTTTATCAGAGGCAATGGCGGCACGTGGACAACGACTTAATCTTCGCAAAACAACCTCACAGGTTGTTACGGGAAGAAGTTGGCCGACGTTTGAATGTCGTTCATGGTGAGGATTTGAAGTGCAATAATTTGAGAATTTCTACATTTTATAAAATAAAGTCACCTTTCGTGTCTGTCCGTGTGACCGCTAAACTATTCAATGGATATTGATGCGATTTTCACCATCATTTAGAGCATTTATCCCGAAAGGTATTCAAGTCATTTATTCAAACTAGGCTGAGAATCAGCACTTTTCGAACGTCAAAATTACATAAGACAGTCCCCCAACGTATGATGTGTATAATACATTAATGTCGTCATTACACCTGCACGAAGCAGGGGCTGGTCGCAAGTTACTTATTATTAGTATATTGTTCAAGTGATATTCATAGCAGCAACACACATAGTAGATTATGATATAGATATTATTATATATGATATACATCTATCAAGAATTACTTTCAAAACGAAAATTCTATTCTAAGCTTCCACTAAATTGAAAGTAATCATTGATAACTCGTATGTATTATTTTGAAGAATGGGTCTGTTCCCGAACATCTCTCCGTAAGAGGAATTCGTTGATGACATACAAAGGAATACTTCGTCGTATCTTTGTCAAAGAACGAAGGAAAGGAATTCTGAAAATAAAGCAACAGAATATTATTAACGAGTTAAAGATTTCAGACAAGCTTGATCAGAAAGAAGGTGAATAACAATATTAACAATCAGAAGACGGAAAAAAACCTTATTTCATTTTAAACAAGTACATTACAAACTCTAAACTACTTGACAAAGGCGCACATAATTGTACAATTCCATTCACATTCACTCCCATTCTATTGCTTTCCACACAAAGCGGTTACAGTGCAAGCCCTCAGGGGACACCAGTAAACACATCTGCAAACAAACATACATACACACAAACACACTGACAAACACACAGGTCTACTTGGTGAAACGACAACTACCCTGCAGGTAAACTAACTAGAAGGAAGATATGGAGAACCTTAATTAACATAAACTAGGAAACAATTGCATTAAATTTGGTTAGAACAATGGCGAAGACGGTAATTAGCAAAAACTCTTGGAGCATAAATCAAAGGCAGTACTAATTACTGAACAAGTAATATCTAGAAGTAGAAGAAGAACAAGAGAAACGGAATAGCATCAAATCGCAGTGGCAACCAACATATACATCAGTACGTCACATTATACTAGTGCCATGCGTTTCATCTTTAATTCTTTTCATAATTTACAGGTCTGACTGCACTTGCTTACCACAAAACAATCTTCTAGATTCTACAAAACAGCCCAGCAGCTAACTTCCAACTAAGATGTGAAGTTTACTAATTGACATGAACTGGGAACTTCAGAGATATAATGAGCAACGCTAGTTTTAAGCACGTTTCGCTTAGTGAGTATGAGAGGTAATGATGTCTCACTTATTTTGTTATTATTATTTTACGAGCTTCGGTTCTCCGATGCCTTGCAAGGTTTTTTTGGAACGTCTTGATTGAGTGTCGAGTTTTTCATAAAGTTGTAGTTTTCAGTACTCCGTGAAGGCAGGCTAAGTATTTAACCCTTGGTAACGAATATGTTATTATTTCTTCACTCCTACAATGACATAGAATTACTGTAAGTAAAATGATGAGATGTCGAAAGTGAAACATAGTGATTATAAAAAATACCGACATAAACCTACCTTAAAAACAGCACTAGTTGTAATCGACAAAAAAGCTATATGTTCAAAAGTTTCGTCCCAAGCAAGATGAACATAGAAGTTTAGAGGTATGAGGAACAGGGTATAAAGTTCACTCATCCTCTATAGAAAAGGAAGGATCCTCCGACCAGACGGGTGTCGTGTCTTGCGGGCAACTGCCCAATAATTGATGTCAGATAGTCATATATATGTCGTTCGCCCGGTAAACGCTAATTGCGCGATGCAGGATTTATGTGACGTTTTTGATGCATAGTTCGCATGTGGCGAAGTAGATGCCGCCACAGAAGTACCCAAGATAAACAAAACGCTGATGTAAAGAGTTTTTTTTATTTTTATAAACTCCATATATAAGAATAATGTAAGAAAGACCATAACCCCATAAACAAAACCAACACTTGTTGATGGTGACTATGTTTACCGAGAGCGCTGACATAACTATCTGTCTCAGTATGTCTACAGCTCTGTGACTACACGGTATGGACCACGTTCTATTAATAGTTTTTCTCAATAATGTCGAGTTTCAATCTGTTTGCTTCAGAAATAATCATTTCTGAACAAACTGAGACTCAAGAATCTGTTTGTTTCAAATGATTGACATCTGAACAGTTGGGCATAATCAACGTCATCTGAAGATGTACTAGTTGATATGTTTGGAAACTGACTCATTGAGGACATTCTCATCACAAAGATTTCTCTTTTAGTAGATATTAACATTAACTATCGTTATAGACCTTAACTATGGTGATATTCAATAATAACGTTACCTCATACTTATAATCCTCAACTTTTTATAACACCCAATGGAAAAACAAAGAGTTATTTTCAGAAACAGGTCACAATATGACTACCAAGCAGAAAATACTATAAAATACAGTATTGTTACTTTTACAATCTACCGCATTGTGGGTACATACACACGAGTACAAATCCGGAATCGAATCCGATCCCCTAAGGACGGAAACCCAATTACTTGGTGTGACGCCCGCGAAGCTGCGGGATACAGCTTTCAGATATAAACTGATTACCAAAACTTTGTGATACGATTCTTTTCACGAAGTTCTTATTTTACCACTTTGTTATTTGAACTCGGGATATAGCCTGGCGGCATTTTATTCTTCCGTTCCTTCCTTCGTTGATGACAAATTAAGGCGGAGACAAGATTCAGTACGGCGTGTTGCGTCTTTATTACATAATGTTATTTTTTTTTATATTCTACCCTGGAAAAAGTGTTTTGACTTTTAACATACAGCTCTGGAGGAAACTAAGTCTTTCATAGTATATCGAAAAGCTCTTAGTACACTACAGCTTTCATCAAATAACTCATAAACCAAACAAAACTGATCCCTCTTTAGGTCAAATATGATCGCCTGACATCGCCTGCTTCACCAAATTCCTCCCGTTCGTAAGAAGGACTACTTACATTGAAGCTATTCAATAATAAATTCGTATCTCAAAATTAATTTTATAACAGCACGAGCTGACGTTGTAACGGCGTGCGGTCTCCATACATCGCGTTCATTACTGCGGGCTAGGGTTACCATCCATCCAGATTTGTCGGAACATGTACGGCTTTTTGCCCCCATCCGGACTTTGTCCGGCCTTGTCAACTTTTTCGTACTTTTCGACTTAAGGGGATTTTCTTAGAAAGTATTTTTGTTACGAGTAATGTCATACCATCAGTCTTACCGCGTGGTATCGTGTTACCCAGTAACTGGGTTGTAGAGGTCAAATAGGTAGTAGTTCCATGTAAAATACTGGTATTCAGCATTTCAGCTCTATCCAACAGTCGGGAAAAGGCTAGGCACATTGATTTTTTGATTTAGAATGACAAAAGAAACATTAAAATGTCCGGACTTTTTGGAAATGTTTGGAGTTTGTCAGGACTTTTCAAATTTCGAAATGGTGACCCTACTCCGGGCTCTCAGCCCGCTGGGCGCTCGGGGCTCTGTGAGTGTGCGCGGCTATTTGCGATCGCTTACATTAGCATAATGGCGCATTACGTGTAAGTGCCAGCTATTTTGAATTAAAAACTGAAGACGTTCGCAATTTTAATGGGTTTAGAGATATGATGTTGCTTAACGCTAATATTATGATATGTGTTTTGATTTGTGTTGTATGCTTAAACAATTACAAAACGAAAAATAGAGCAAGAAGTATTCTTGGAATAAATGGACAGTTGGACAGGCAAAATATATCAAAACTTGAGCTGATTTATTTTTTGCATTGCTACATAAACAGACATCAATTTTCTAAATATAACTTTAACAGTAACAAATCAGCGTTACATTAAAAACATGTTCAATTTCTCTAAACAGCTATTACCAACTTTCAGCTCGTAAAATGTTCGCCAAACTTATACCAAGTAATATTTTAGCACTAATTGCAATTCTGCTGAACTCATTTGTGTTACAAGCGTGATTATGTATGTATGTTAAATCTATTCAAAATTCAAAGTGCACATTAGTCTCCCTAACAAGTTTGTAGCGTGCACCCGTTTTACCTTTAATCAGAGTCTGCTAAAGTGATCCAAGCTCACAGGCTGCACACACTGTCAAAGGCTTTGATAAGTCTACAGGAGTAGACTCCTATTAATTTAGAACCAATTTTCTGTAGAATGTTTTGAATATAGTATACAGTACAGGTCAACTTGTCTTAGAAATTAAGACAAGTTGACCTGTACTGTATATGACAAAAATCGTTTGCAACCCTTTAAAAATCTAGGATTTTTGTGCTAACTAACTACATACAGAAAAATCATCTCATTCTACTAAAGTTTTTATATAGAAAACTTTTACTTGTGGCGCCTTTATTCTTTTATTTTTAGTACCTTATGGAGTATAAAACTTATTTTTTATTTAACCCAGGACTGACGTTTATATCATAAGAACTTTTTCCAAGCAAATAAAGTTAGTTTCTATAAAAAACCTGAACTGCCTATATACATATATAATTACATAGCTATAAATTATAGCAAACGTAAGTATTACGGTAGAGTAAACTAGAAATTATATCAGCTAGCGTGATACATTATGCAGAATAAATAAAAATAAAGTCGTCGATGAAATAAGTTGAGGTAAAAACAAGTTCAGTGTAATTGAAATTCATTCACTTTTAGATGCGTTATATATAAATTGTAATAATAACTCTACCTTAAATTTAAATTTTAGGTGGCAATAAAGGTAGATAAGTTAATTTAAAATAAGTAGTTTGATTGAAAAAGCGTAGTTTTTATTCATAATGCCTAAAACCTACAGTATTGTCTCTCTTTCTCCCTCTCAATAAAATCTATCCAATGGTTGTCTTTAAAATATTTTAATCGCTAAAAGCGAGATCGCTTTTAGCGATAAGACCGTCCATTGTGTCACTCTATGTCTATATTTATATCTGTAATTTATATGGTAGTACACATAATAAATATTATTATATTGTATTATATTCTCAAACAATCCAAAAATAGTACATTACTGTCGCGGCTTGCAACAGGGGCATTGATGGACAAAGGTGAAAATGTGGGGCCTCGGCTGTCCATGCCTGGTTGCGGCCAAGGCTTGTATAGTACTTTTCTCAAATAATGCGCGGAAATTCAAACTAAGTAAATAATTTATATATTCCATAATTAATAACGAACAAGGATAATTTTTCACGCGCCATAAAATGTTCATTGGGTTTCTTCTTACTTGCTATTTGCAAGCCAAATCGAAATTTAAATAAAATCCTAGACAGGTTACCATTTTTAATAACACGACAGATATGAGTTTTCATAGCACATTGCCGGCCACCTACTCGCATGTATTTGACCAGAACAGCATTTTCAATTTATATAAGAAGGTTGTCAAAATAATGATCGACTTTCCAAGCATGTTTGAGAAAAGTCACGAATATCAATTTTTTCTTCGTTATCGTTATCTATCGTTAATTAGTTTCCATAATAGCAATCGATAATAATCGATACGACGAAGAAATAGATAACGGAGAAGAGTATGTTCCTCTCATTCGTTAGTATCAGGCATATTTTATCTACTGTGGGCGTACTGTGGGTATGTTGTAGCTCTGTCGAGCGCCGCTAGACGGTGCTGGCGTCCCGATTAGTCAAATCAGTGACGTATTTCCGACATAGATATTAAAACCAAATAGAAATTGATTTGCAAAAACCAAAATACCCAAATATTAAAATAATCAGATTAAAACACATTACCTTAACACTAATCAAAATTATACATGAATTATTCATATGTATACATTCAGAGCATTGCTTGCGCACATGTGAAGCGATAAATGTAATAAGTTATTTAATAGGCAGTCACGCTACTCATGTACTTGGGCTTTTTATTATTTTTAATAGTTAGAACATGTATATACATGGTATAATCACCTTATACGATATGCCTACGTGATTATTATATAAAAAAAGCAGCGTAACCTAGAAAAACCCGGCTTAACAAGACCAGTTTCTCTATTGTTGACCCCGATTTTCGGGCATTTAGTAGAATTTCAACAATAATAATTTGGTGTACCTACCTACGTACCTCATATTATATTGCTGTACTAGACATTTTCTGCTAAAAGACAGTGTTAAAGTGCGTAAGGATTGATATCGTCAACAGAGATTATAAGACGTTAATTCGACGTTCTAGTTTTAAGGAATCATTCCCTCTAAGTCGATTTACGTTATGTCTATCCTTAAAGATGTTGAAAGAGATTAGTCCTGTAATCTAAAAATTTGCAGCATTGATCACGCAGATACCTAGGAAATGACTTAACCTGCCAACTCTTTGCAATTTCTACTGTCGACACGACGTGCAATAGGTATTAGGAGCATAATCCAGGTGTCAGTCATGCAGGCGCAATATCACACATGTAACAAAGCTGTCAGTGAAGCTCTGTGCTAAACCAATCGAGTGATCCGCGTGGCGGGCGCAGTGCGGCAGCACGTGTAGTGTACACAGTCGGTATTCGGTACACTGCTGGTACCGTGTCCGCACTGCACTACACTTGTTAGGCAAGTGTGTAATGGGGGTCAAATGACTGGGGCAACAGGGAATGTCGTTTATCAGAAAGCGATTTATGAATATTCGAAGACAAAGATGGTTTTGGAGAGAAATACAATAGACGGTGAGAAAGAACGAGGTATTATTACAATTAAATATGAATACAGTGATTGAACCTATGTATATTAAAACATCTCGTATTTTTTGCTGCTTCAGAAGCAAAATAAACTCACAACGTCTTTATTACTTGAACACTAGATAGACAGACCACATTAAAAATTCAATTAAATACAGCGAAACTAAGCAAACAGAATCGCAAGACAAATGAATAAACATAAAATTAATACTAAATTCATAATTATCTCAAAAATATTAAATATAGTAAGTAAGCATATTTTACTCTCAAACATTCACTCAAATGAAAGGGCAAGTGAGGATTTAATTGAAATACTGAAGCTTCCACTTTAATACACCTTTGAAGGCTCACGTACGATATAATACCTTTAAGTTAAGTTACTTCGCATGGTTCTAATTTGTTACAAAGTTAAACGTAAGGAAATACTTAAGGAAACTTGGCACAAACTCTAGGAACAAGATATTTTATTAGAGAAACAGATATTAAAGTCTTAAGACGCGACGATTGTGACTTTGATGTTCTGGGCCCTGAAACTGGGGATGTTTGTCGTAAACAAGTCGTAAAAACAAATATGGCGAAGGGACCCTGGTTGAATGAGCTATCTCAACATAAATAATCAGCAAGGCTACAGTATCTACATTGTAGTTGCCAATAAATAATAATAGTACTACTAATACTGGGTAGTAGTCGATGCAACTACAAGAAGTAGATCAACTACTATAACATAAAGTAAAACCCAGGATTGAAATAAAACACGAACATTAACATAAAAGCTGGAACCCAAATGTCATCAACATGTTCAACATTACCTCATACGTCCCATATAAACATACATTACATTTAAACGCCTCAAAGAACGTGCCTTAATAACATTTAAAGATCGCAATAAGATAGGGGAGGGAATAATTCAAATAGGGGATGATATCATCTAAGAGGGTGACGTCACGGGGCGCCATATTGTTTGAGAAGGCGGCAATAATACACGTCACTCACGAACGCAATAAATGCATGGAGACACAGAAGGTTCAGGACCCAAGACACGTATCTAGCTCATGGCATTTAAAAATCCATCAAGGCTCCAAGCTCTACGGGTAAGAGATCAATCTTAAAGTAATGAAGTCATTCATCTTGGCAACTTAGATCGTCTGCTTAGGCTGTCACACAAATCATGCAGCCGTATATAATCAGGGAAATGTACAACTGGGCCCTAAAAGGAAACCAGCTGTTGCTGCTCTGATGGTCAAGATAAATGTTTATCAGATAAATGTTTTCAAATTATCAACCTATAAAATATTTGCCATTTCCTTTCTAGGGATGAGGCCAAAATTGATAGTTCAAGGCAATGACTTCAAATTACAAGCCCTGAAACGTAGCCTATTCTTGAAAAGCAGGAAGGAGGAATTAGGTATGCAAGTAGCAGGTTAAAAGGAAACCTTACCCTAATTGATGGATATCTAAATGGACGGATAGTCTAAATTATCCAATTCCGAATTCTTTTTCATGGTTTGTCTGGAGTGATCTTTCTCCTCACTCTGCTACACACGACACTCGCGTGGGTGTCGCCGTGTCACCAATCACTGCTCGCGTTTAATTTGATGTGCGACATGACCTTGCCCGGCGTCGACCAAGATTTACTGCGCGTCTGGGCTAGATACCGTCCAGTCAAGGTCGATCGGAAATTTATATCTACTAGATTGTCTATGGTGATCTGTGCAATGTTCTTGTCTTGCCCTAAGCCCTATTTCTGGAAACCTGTCTTTGAACAAGGAATTTGCTGTCAAAATCGTTTTAGCTATGCTGACCAGAATAAGATCGACAGCTGATTTATACAGATCTGTGATTTAAACAAGTTTATTTAATAGTATTTCTATAAAGACCCCGTTAGGCGCGGTTTCGGTTTTACGCGAATTTGAAATTTCGCGCTAAAATGCCTTGCTTTACGCGGATGCATTGTGGCCCATTATCAGACATTGATATTAATCACATTATAAGTGTTCTGAAAGCAATACATAACAGCGTTGTTTGCTACGAAAGACTTTTGCAAGAACGCAAACAAAATGGTAGGTACTCAAAAAACATCAAATCTAAGAATTAAAATAATTTTTAAGTACTTATTTTAATTCTTAGATTAGATGTTTTTTGTTGAGATTGTTTGCCTAGGGAGCAAGCAACTATTTATAAGGGATTCTAGAGTAAAGTAGAATCCTGAGCGCAGCGAGGGATTCAAAGTACGTCACTCGAGCTTAAAAGAGTTTTGCTCCCGCGGTGAACTCGAGAGACTCTACTTTTCATCACCCTTTATGAGAAAAAAAAACGTGTGCGGTCCGACCCCCGTCAGAAACGAATTGCCTTCTCACGTATGTTTTAAAACAAAATGAAAATTTTCACATTGGCCATTTTAGATTTACATTTTGACCTCACTATCGACTTTACCACCTTCAGAAACTACGAAAACGACTCCCATGACCAAAAATCTAAATATTTGCGTAGTCGCCATCTTCGATTTACATTTAGACATCACTATCGGCTTTAGCAGCCCTCGAAAACTTCAAAAACCACACCCATGACAAACAATCTGAAATGTTTCGCAACCGCCATCTTGGATTCACATTTTGACTTCACTATCGGCTCTAGCACCCTCGAAAACTATGAAAACGACACCAATGACGAAAAACTTGAAATATGTATATAGCAGTTGCCATCTTGGATTTTCATTTTGACCAAATTTACACTTTCTCTCTTGCCAGCCTGTTACTTGTTCGTACAAAGTTCGTGATTGATCTCTTTGATGATTAGAACTTTTACTTACAATATCCACATTCCAAATTCAAATCACTTTTAGTCACTACGGATTAAAAAGCTATTTTAGTCCCTGTTTACGAAGAATAAACTAGCTCTTTTTGAATATATGTGATAAAAACTTTCCTGTAACAATTACTAAGCTGATTCTGTTTCAAGGCTCGTGCAGACCAGCGCGACATGTCACCGGTAATTGCTCTACCGTGAAGTTTTCTTAGAAATTGTTTTGTTAGAGTAGCGTCGCGTTGCGCGCGTCTGCACGACGCTTCATTTTTGCAATAAAAGCACTTTAATTATTCCATCATATCCATGATGAAATATCAAGCCAAATAATTAATTAAAGTGCGATATACGCGAATAGCTATATATATGCGTTTAGCTTAACGCGATTTTGTCCTGAACGGCTCCCTCGCGTAAAGCGGGTATTACTGTAGTATTTATTTTATCCTGCCACACTTTTCTCGTAATTCAACATCCAATGCTAACATCGAACAATGACCCTCGGCCGGCGGCGCGGCGGCGTCTCAGATTACAAACTCTGTCTGGTCTGAGTGGCCAGACGACGTTTAATTAGGTCAGCAATGATTAATTCTAATCTTAAGTAGGACCACCTTCCATAAAACAGACGTCTGACAAAGTTAATCCAAGTCTTAACCTCTTAATTTCATGTGATAATGTGGCAAAATGTAGTCCTTTGATCGATGCCTGCCACAATAATTGGCGAAAGACCTCTGACCTGAAATATCCTCCCCTCCTCTTGTTTCTATTCTTAGACGAAAAAGTAGTTCATTCGGGAGAATCCTTAAATCTGTCTATGTGTGAATGTCTGAGCTTAGTATGGTATTAGTCTATTTAAGGCTTTGCAATTTGCTAGTAGACATAAGCCTCTTATGTAGTAAAAATAACATAATAGTAATACTTAGTAAAGTATTGGCTTTAACCCCCCACTTGTATAGTTCTGTCCTGGATAAGGAGCTCTTGCTCCTAAATATTTTAACATAATCAGGCTATTTACAAACTCTTCCAAAACATAACCAAGTTACACATGATACTGATTAATTTTCATTCAATTCTGAGTAAAAACAAACGTTAATTATAAATTTATGACTCAGTAACTGATAGCCATTTTAATCCAACCTTGTTCCACGAAAAATGGATAACCAATTTGTAATATACTCGTAAGGTTCGACTAATATAAGCAGCACTTATTTCAATAAGTACTGCTTATATTAATAATTCAATTCACTTAATTCACTCCATTTTCAATTAAATTTGCTTCCACTTTGAGTGACGTAAAGTATTTGGAAATGAAGCATTGAATGAAGTGAACATCAGTTATTTATTTACTGATGAATTTAATATGTGTCGCATCTGTGAAACTCGCAGACAAAAATTACACGAAAACAGTTTTATTTCCCGACCACGCCGCCATATTAATGTAATGGGTTCAATGTCAGTTGAATTCACAGATATAAAATGTCTGTCTTTTATCGTCTTGTTACACGTTCTGCAAAATGATCTGCCCCTTATCTACCCTGCCCCAAATGTTGTCCAAATCAGGTTATATCCACTGTTGATGTTCTCAAAACCCAAAAAAACCCACAAGCCAGAAGTTCAACGCTGTCCCTTCCTTATCAAACAAACACCATAATCCCACTTTTCCAATCTCGCAACCTGATACCCACTTGCCAACACCCTTCGGACGGCCATCATTGTCCGAGCCTTAGAGACGTAACCGACACGACTCGAGTCGTGAGTCGTGACATATATTATTATAAACGTAAAGTGAGCGAGGGCACGCGATACCGAGGTCGATCGATGACACCACATCGCTTTTGCACAACAATCACGCACTTTCTTTAATCTAACGCTTAATTGAGTCATCTAGACGATTTAGGGGCCGCATTACTTTGATGGACGGAATTAAATGTCTGGACGTAAAAGAGATTTCTTTTGATTCGGGGTTAGTAGTTTCTAGATTAATCTGATTAGTGAACCGTTGGTATGTATTATGGAGTACTCAATAGAGTACGTGCAGAAAGTAGAATAAGAAAACTGAATCTAAAAATAAGATATTCTTTGAGTGCTTTCACATATCGCTCTATTTACACGGGCCAGCACTTCCGCAGTGCAAAATCCGAAAGTAATCCTATTTAGGATACGATAGTTTGGGAATCTAGATATTGAATTCCTGTTCCATTGCGACTGACAAAAGAAACATTTCTTTTGTCAGTCGCAATGAAAATTGCGAAAATATTTGCAGCAAATATGTTCCATTCTAGTAATGTGACATGTACCTACCTCAAAGCACTCTCATCCGAATAAAGGCAGACAATACAAGATTACCCACAACAAACCCCTCTTAACAAACTAATTACGCACTTAATACGCTTCATTTTCCATAATTTGTCTTCCATTCAAAACTTCATCCCCGCATACCACCCCCACATGAGGGACATGGAGTACTCCGGTACCCCAGCTCATTACCATGCCGTTAATATTGCTCACTCGCTGCAAATAAATCACCTACCATGGTGGCCCAGTGACCTCGTAACCGGCACACGCTTCTAATCTTCGGCAAAGGGTTCGACGTACTCATAATAACGTTCCATATTATCGGACGCTTTACTTTATGAGATAATTCTGCTAAGATAAAGAGGCATTTTTATAGGAATTTATATCGACCCGTAATCAAGGGAGGATCGGAGCTTATTTGTTACACGTAATAATGGATCGAGAGGACGATGCTCCTCTGAAACCCGTATCAAATTATTTGCTAACCATTTTCCGTCTAAAAGATAAGCATCTATACTCAATAGTAGCATGTTCGTGTCCGAGCAGAGGCGCTTTTACATTACGTTATGTATATTTTAACTCATATGTAACGTTTGAGCATGAACTTTACCATCGTAATTCATACAATACTTTCGAATTAATGCACTTACGTTGATTGCCGGTGCCACGTTTTTGCCACTCCGACCTAATACAACATAGCCTGAACTTTCTCCGAATTTTCCACGAATTGGTCCATGTGAAGCCCCAATATGTCGACTTCACACTCCTTTCGTCATGCTTTCACATACATAAGCTACATAATCACCCTCGTAAATATTCGTCAACCCCGAAACGAGTCATTAACATGGCAATGTACAGCCGCCACGGATAAATCACTGAGCGCCATGATTGCCCCACTGACCCCCATAACTCGATATCAAAGGGTTCATTCAGAGGAGGCTTTTATTTAATTTGTTTGCTAAATTATCGCTGTAAAAAATGCGAGGAATTAGAGCTTTTTTTTGTTAACTTTAATTATTATTTAGATTTATTTGTTTTGTGTTTTTATTATGGTATTTGGAAACGAACTTGTTTGAATGAAAGGCGTTGGATGAATTTCAGTTATTTAGACCTATGAACAATTTGGATCTGAATATTTCGAAATTTTTAGCGTTGCCAGTACTTAGTACCAGGGCGACCGAGCTCTGCTCTGGTGAAAATAGAAAATACTCATTTAATAGTATAGGAAAGTTCATACGAATTCCATGCTGCCATGATAGTTCAAACTAATTCCATGCTGCCATGATAGTTCAAACTAATTCCATGCTGCCATGATAGTTCAAACTAATTCCATGCTGCCATGATAGTAGGTACTTACTAATTCCATGATGCCATGTCATTATTCTTGTTCTAAACTTTGGGCCACCGAGCTCTGCTCGGGTGAAAATACGGAGAAAATAAATTTTCTCAGATGAGACCTAGCTAGATCGACTTTTCGCCCCCGTACCCCTATATAGCAACTATCATCGAAATCGTTAGATCCGTTTTCGAGAACATGATTACAAATATATATATACAAATATTGCTCGTTTAATAGTATAGGATGAGAAACTCCTGTCACATATTTTCTAGTTAGTTATATCATAGCCATCTTAAGACTCCTTAATCTATTCCCAATAACGTCACACCACCGTATTTTCCGCCTTCCGCAAGAATCTCAAAGTCTCAAGCATTCTTATCTTTCTTGCAACTTGATTCATTTCAAGATTTGCATGGCTCTTCAATTCTTCACACGACAGCTAAAGATAGTGATCAGATTAGCATTGGAAATGAGTCTAACCTCAAGGTCAGAATTCTTCGTAGTGGCCTTGAAGAGGTCAAAACGGTACTTGATTAAGTTTAATACATTCAAGTGTCGTCGGGTGGATGGTGGATGGCCCTTGTATCCACGTACTTTTTATCTGGTTATGGCCGAAACGCAATAAAAGGGTTAATTTTGAGAGACTGTTTATAAATTCCGAGTGTCGAGTTCTGGGTCAAGCTGAACCCTTTCTCGTTCTGGGAATAAAAAGGATTAATTATATTCAACAGCTTTAATTTACTGGTGACATGCGGATTAAAAATATTTGGACTAAAAATACACACTATTCTTTGTGGTTATTTTTACCCGACTGCCAAGGAAGGGTTACCTTTTTCGCGCGTATCTTGTATGTACGTGTAATTGTAAATTTCTTATTACCTCGTATATTCCAAACGGCTGGATTGATTTCGACGGTTAAGGTATCGTTAAAAACCCAAGTGACTTAGATAGGTGTTTGAAAATAAAAACATTTAGCCAGCTCTCGAGTAGGGTATGGAAATAAAGGAAATTACAAAAATATATTTAAGTTATATGTTTAAATTTAATTAGGAATAATAAATTGGTTTAAAAAGTTTTCTGTAGCGTTAGAATGGCCCATGTTTGTGTCAGACCAGTTTTTGTTTATAAGAGAGTGCGACGGTACACTAAAAAGTCTAAATAAAAAAAATACATTACCAATATCAATGTGAAGATTGTAGTGATCCGATAGATGCTATCTGCATCTATCGGATCACTACAATCTGCCTAACCGACGCGAATCTAAGTTGTGATATAGAAGATTGGAACTGAATCGCCATATTGTAATATCTTCTCTCACACACTCACGGTAAAGACTAGCTAGCATCAAGCTAAAATCATTTATCATTTTAAAGAATAAACATACTTAGTCTTATATTTACAGCAGTAAGTCCTATTATCGTGTGCAACAATTGTATCAGAGAAAGTGTCAGTGTTTCTGCCGCCGCGGGACTGCGCTATTAATTAGTAATTATGTTCCAGTTAAACCACCGACAGATTGACACTCAGTAATTAATTACACGCTTTCTAAAACGATGTAGTCATTTATAACAATTAAATACGTTTAAACTGCATAAACAAAACTGTTTGTTATGATTTATGGCAAGTAAATTGATGAGTCGATTAGATATTTTATTACATTTTGAATACTTTAAGAGAGAGAAAATAATTATTCACGTAAGTGTAACGGAATATTGCTAAGTAAGTAATGAAAATTAAAGGTACAAATACTCGTAATAGGTACAAACGAGTAAGGTTCATCAAATATGTATGCTACCTATGTCTTGGATTGAAAGCTGCTGCAGTTGTCATCGATTTGCATGTTTTTAAACATCATTGCAAGTATAATGATTGCAACAACAACAAAGAATATTAAAATTCTACAAGGTAAAAACATAACACCGGTATTTCCACCTCAGAATCTTGTAAACAAACAAAACCTTCGCTCCCGCCCTTCGTCTTAATTAGAATTCCGGCGGTGTCCGCTGGCCAGCAGAAACAATTACTGAGGACCATCCCTTGGGAGGTACGGGGAGACAGTGTTACACTGATCCTATATTGATGGAGATAATGGAAGGAAATTACAGGAATATAAGGATACTGAAGAAGACGCACTTTTACGGCTTTATTAGTATTCAGGTATCATCAGAATGCGAGTGAGCAAATTAAAAATGATTTTAGGAGTAACCGCATTCTGAGTATAAAAATTTGCAGGAGTTCAATCTTAAAACATATACACTATTATATTCGTGCAATAATGTAGGGTTAACAGTTTCCTTCTTTACTCCAAATATATAATAATATACAGCTACCATTTAGGTATTGGGTATGTCTCTCATTGACTTGAATGTGCCCTGGCGGCTGAGAGTATGTCATGCTCACTTTAATGTCTCGCTGGCGGTGGCGCGTGTGTTGGATTATTTAGCTCCCTTCAAAATGGTTGAGCTGAATGGGTCCATGCGTCATGTTCGTGAACGGGCGCCATCAGTAGGGACTAGTCATCTCTTTGCTACCACGGCAATTTTAATTTAATTTTAAAAGAGTGTCCGTGGAGTTTCTTGCCCGTTCTTCTCCATAGGTACCTACTACGCTTTGGAATGGGCGACTAGCTTCATATTTCTGACTGACCGACCCCTTGACAATTCAAAAGTGCCTGTAATTGGTTTATTTGAAATAAATGCTTTGAGTTTGAGTATAACACTGCTCAAAATACTTATAATGGCTAGACCCGGGGAAATTGCGTACCACACTTACAAGGGCAATGCCATTCATTTTGACAGTTCAACAACATTCATTGCGTTATTTACGTTGTCGAGCAGAGCAAGTTTACAAACATACAGCTGATGAAGCAATGGATTAGAAATTTAATTCAAGTGTGTTATGTAATTAAGGTGCAAATTTTCCATTTCTATTCTAAGGCACTTCCATCGCTTCTGTGCGAGTGATTGTTTACCATGATATTGACTTACTGTTATTTTCTTCTCAGTGGCTCACAGTTTCCTGATCCCAAGGGCTTGGTTGTGAATGGATGGATGGTGACGGTTTTGATTCTTTTAGGCTTTTGCTTTCTACGAAGACCCCAAGGACCTTTTTTTTCCGCATTTCATTGAGTTTCCGGAAAAGAATAAACCATTATTTACCGTTAAGGGAAAATAAACCTTAAAAGTCCCTAAGAAGCCCATGGTCAGGATACTTTGAATATATCAAATTACGTTTCCTGTTCTACATTCATATTATGAGTCTATAGATATCCATTAAAATATTTTTAATACAATATCACTAAAAACATTTCGTTATCAATGTTTGACCTTTTCAACTGAAACTATCGGCAAAAGTTACAAATTAACATCGAAACTGGCCATTAACCGTCATAATTAACGATTAACGACACAACAAACTGTGTTTTGTTATTTTTGTCGACACGCGATAGGTTCACTGGATCATAAATATGTATTGATCCATTTATTTATATAACACTTTACAATACAACAAATTATAGCCCACATACCACTACTGGACATGATTCTCGCAATGTTATCATAATATAGGAAGGTCAGAGGAGACGTTGATTAAACACTAGGTTTGAAAACTTTATTGCCGATCGCAGAAATATTTTAAAGCACCAAAACAAAAAGAATCTGCTGCTAAGTCTCCTTTATTAAACCCAACTTTGGAAAGGCGATGCCTTTCTGTACCACAAGGCAAAGCCTAGATGACGTCAAGCTATATTACAACTAATCATTAAATTATGAAACAGTTTGGAAAAAAAATCCGAAATAAAAAATCCAAGTTCTCAGTAAGGTAATCTTCCATGACACTGCCATTCATATAATAATGAATAACAGACACAGAGCAACACAATAGAATCGTAAGTTTCTACGTTCCCATTCTAACTTGTAGGCAATGAAGTAATGAATCAGCTCCCTTCGAGATACTACGTCAAGATTATAATGGCTATTAACGTAGACACGTTTTATTGTTGTATTTATAGCCATTATCCTAGCTCTTTTTATTTAATTATGAGTGAAGCGGGGTGCGGAAATAAGCGTTGAAGACGGTTTAAATGGTATTTGTTGGCAAATTTTGTCTACGAAGGACTAGTAGCTATGTCCAGCAGTGGACGGGTTTTGGCTGATGTGATGATGAAAATCAGTTCACTTTAGTCATGGGTATTTGGCATGCTAAACAAGTCACGTTTCACAATTTAAACAACATTCAAAATCATGCAAATAACACTTTAAATCCCTCGTAATGTTTGAAGTGACGCCGGTATCTCCCGTTTCTCCTAAAGTAGATAATAACAAACTATCATCCCACGGTAATTGTTATGATAATTACAGGAGAACCTTCTGAAGCCTTTGAATTCAGCTGAAACGGAAGTTTTAAGTGACGCTGATAAAGTTTGAGAATAATTTGGTCGAGGAAAACAGCAGGTAAGTATACTTTAGTAAGTACAATGAAAGTTAAGGGAGGCTGATGTGTTTTTGAAATTTGATTAAAATTATAATATTTAATACATTTTTATCTTAGAATACAAACAACAGTGAAATTATTTTAAACCATGTTGTTTTTGTCATTGGTCAAAGTCAAAGTCAAAGTCAAATCATTTATTTCAAGTAGGCCCGTATAAGGCACTTTAGAACGTCAAAAATTTACAAAAAAAAATTAATTGATTCTAGTTGCCCCTTCCAAAAGGTAGTTTTCGTATGGAGAAGAATGGGCAAGAAACTCCACCGTTACTAAGCGATTAATGCACGAATCCGGAACGAGGTGATCCGGCCGAGAACCAAAGTATAGCTATGTCGACAGCTCACAGAATAAGCAAGCGAAGTTGAGTGTAGACCGCGAATCGGCAAGCATAAGGTAGGCGCCCTCAGACCAGGTGGAGCGTCGATCTTCAAAGGGTGGCAGGTAGCAGCTGGATGAGTTTCAGAAAATCGAGTTGAACGGCGTGCAATTGGAGAGGTCTAAGTCCAGCAGCGGACTGCTGTAGGCTGATGATGATGAATGAATACACGTAAGGAGGAAATACCTTTAGAAAAACACGTCCCACAAAAATGTGCACCAAATTCACTCAACCCATTTAACATCCCATTTTCCTCAACAAATAGGGTTATAAACAAGCTAAATTAATTAATTATATTAACCTTACTACGACACGTATAGAGTAAAGACACCCCTAATCTAATTAGGGGTGTCTTTACTCTATACGTGAAAATCGCCTAACAAGAAAATAGATGTCAAACTTTGGCGGAAAAGGTCGCCATCTTGTAATTTTGTCCCGAAGGATCTAAATTTGAATTAGGACCGGAACATAAGTATTTACGATAAACTTTAGAGCGAAGAGTTTCTTAGAGCAAAAAGACCAAGTTTTTTCTCAAAGGAGAATATGTACGGTATAAAGTGATACATCTTGTTGGAAAGTTGTGGATAAAAGGCGTTGCGGTTGTTAGTTGTCAGAAGTTTTGGGGACTAGCCGCCCCAGGGAAGTAGGAGGTGCTTTGATATTTATGAAGATCGCTTGTTGGTGATGAGGCGAAAAAAGACAACTTATTTACTTTCTCTCTTGAGTTTATTTCTATCATTGGAACCGAAGAAAAAATAATTTAGACTATTGTATCAATCATGTTTGAACACTACCATTTGTAAAGAAAAACTAATACTTCCGATGATTATTTTACAATTCTATATACAGTCAAACTAGTTCTAACTCCAAAATAAATCTGTCTTTAACGCCAATAGCACACCTGCGCCGCGAAACAGTAGCAGGAAAACCGCAGTAATTCGAATTGAACTACTAGTTTCGCTGCTATGGTTTCGCGGCGGAGGTGTGCTACCAGCGTTAAAGCAGCAACAAAAAGCATTTTCATTCCAATTACAACCGCACCTTTTTCCAACATAATCCCAATTTAAACATTCTCATTTAAACAGAGTTAGGCCGAACATTAAACAAGATTACATTACTCACTATAAATCATCGTGGAGAGTCGTGGAGCCGAGATTAGCAGCTTACCTGTAACAAAACAGACAGTTATCGAAACCGTTGATTAATTCGATGTAAAGCCGTCGTTATAAGGGTCCAACACAATTTGGGTTACACTGAGATAAACAAAAAAACGTATGGTTATGTATGAGGTCTCTGTTTCTTGTTTTGAAGTGTGAAGAACGATTGCAACGATGTTAACGAGTAGAAACCAATATTGGTAGCCATCTTGTTCTTGTTGTTAAACTTTGGGCGACGGAGTTCTGCTCGGGTGAAAATACGGAGAAAACTATTTTTTCCAGATATGAGACCTAGCTAGATCGATTTTTCGCCCTCGTAAAACTCTATATTGCAACTTTCATCGAAATCGTTAGAGTCGTTTTCGAGAACGTGATTACAAATATATATATATATTTCAACAAATATTGCTCGTTTTATAGTATAGGATTAGTTAGTTTTATATTAAACAAGTTATAATTAATTTAAAACTACTTTGAATAAAAGAGTCATTCCCAATAGGGTTCCTCCTATGGCTGAAACGAACATATAAAAAAAAAACTAGATTAATTGATTTTTTCGTAAGCTACAATGTTTTCAGGTTTCACTCTTGATTGACGGGATTTTTTTTAAAACTATTTTGATGTTTTTCCGTTTCTGCTGCATTAAATACATTTTTGAAAACAGAATTTATCTGGGAACACCCAAATACTCCGAAATATTTTATTCCGAATTTCGATGTTCCGATTTTCAAAAGTCCGAATTTCATAATACCTAAGAATTATAATGTCTATTATTAAAAATCACGAAATTCATTTTACCGAAAGTCATAAATGTGATTTGTTAGTTTTTCGATTTTCATACGTTCGAAGAATCAAATGCTCGAAGGGTTCTCGGTCCGAAAAACGACATTCCGATTTTCAATACTTCGAATAAACTAAAAGTCAACATGTTGTGCTACAAATTTTGTAACATAAACGAATCGCTGCAAACGACTACACGCAGTCTTGTCTGCCCTACCCTAGAGTGTAATTTAAGCCCGCGTAGGCGTCGAGGGGTGGGACGACCAACGAGCTGAGGAGCAAGTGGTTTGAAGGCCCGCCGCCGCGGCCGAAGCCGCGGTGGTGAGCGTTAAAACCATCTGCGACGATAAGCTCGCGTGGGGCCGCCCAAACCCCGTAGCGCCGGAGCCGTGACAGAAACAATGCTTGCTGCATGTTGCATGCCTGCCTGCTTGCTTGCTGCTTGCCTGCTTGCATGCTGCATGCCTGCTTGCATGCTGCATGCCTGCTTGCATGCTGCATGCCTGCTTGCATGTTGCATTTGGGTGGGAAATTATCAAATAACTTCTCCCGCTCTGGGTGGAGCGGGAGGGCGTGTCAGACTCTTACTGACTGAAACCCACCCGTGTTCCTTCCGTTGCCTGTACGTTGCCAGGGGCCACGGTATCCCTTTCGGACTTTCCCGCAACCCCGGCAGGCATCGGTCCTATTGGACCCCTTCCGTTGTGCTGACATCTCTTTGAGGCGCGCGTGGAACACAACGCGCCGTCGACCCGGGCCTGGTCCTTATCGGACGGCGAGCTACCCATTGCTCACCATCCGCAAGCCCGCGCCTACGGTGACCGGGAATCGGCCTGCGATTCCCGACGCCCAGGGCGTCTCCTGCGGCGGCTAGGGGCGTGAGGGCGCGAAATTTGCCTCTCCCTCACGCGTTCTGCCTCCTCCTTCGCGAGCTGCTTCGCAGAAGGAGGTGACGGCCTCCCATGCCCTCTCGCTCCGTACCATGGCCTGGACTAGGGCCGGACGCGAGAGATCCCCGCCGCCGATCACCTCCGTGAGGACACGGCGATGCTCTGCCCAAGCCGGACAGACCTCCACCGTATGCTCAACCGTGTCCTCCGGGCGATCCACGCAGTGATGACACCCGGGCGTTTCCTCCCGCCTGATACGAAACAGGAACCTCCCGAAACAACCATGTCCGGTGAGGACCTGCGTCAGGCGGAAGGTGAGGACGCCGTGGCGCCTCTCTAGCCACTCCTCAAAGAGGGGACTTATCGCCGCAATAGTGGCGTGCCCAGCACTGGGTTGCGACAATCGCACTCTCCATGACGCCATGAGATCTCGCCGGAGCTCTGTCCGCTGTGCCGCGATTTCTCGCGGCAGCGGAGTTACGCCCCGGCGTTTCGCCTCCTCGCGCCACTCCCAAATGTGCGCGAGGACGCATGTTGCATGCCTGCTTGCATGTTGCATGAATGCTTTTTATTTCGGAATTGTATTAATCGGTATTCGTATTTTTGATGTTTCGAATTATAATTAAGTCGGACTTTTTGTTATTCGATCCATTGAAACTCGGTATTTTGAGAATAGTAATTATACGTTAGGAATATTGAAATTTAGGTATTATAAAAATAGGAGTAATGATAAGTCGTAGTTGTTATATTCAGAATTTTGAACCATTCGGAATTATGAAAATTGGTATTTTGAAATTCGTATTTGTGACTGACGGAATAAAGTTTTTCGTATTTACGTAGTGTACCCAATTTATCTCCATAAAATTTTCTATACAATGGTATATAAATTAAGTAGGTTCTGTGTACTAGCAGGAGTGTAACAATAAAAACAGTTGCAGGAAGGAGGCAAAACAAATTTTTCGATCGAAAAGCACTCTCTAATGCTTCGCATTATGAGTCGTGCGTGCAATAAACATATAAAAGTTACTTAATTATAGCTATAAGTTCATTTTCCTGAGAAGTTAGTAATGTATAAGTGTCAGGACGACCGACAACTACGACTAATACTGTCAAATCTGTATATAGGTACATTACAGATTTGACAGTATTACTACAGGTATAGGACTCCCAACTCAAAACTATTGAAAAATATTAACTACGCCAATCGTATATTTATTTAAGTATAATTACCGTTATTCAACTTCATAATATGATAACTCATTTTCACAAATTGACTAGCAAAATATTATAATTCAACAGAGAATTATTCTGTGAGTTATTTTCGATCTATTGATTGAGAACACACAGACGCCCGGTCGAATTTAACTTCGGCAATCTAGCGAATCGAATTTATGTTACGTTCATTCTAATTTAATCTGATAACAATAAATGAGTTTATAACTTTGGCAAATGTAAGAAAGTTTAGTTAAGTATTATGCATATTGACAAATGGGGTAAAAAGGCCTAAACCTCAGCTCAAGAATAAATTCAGGGACTCATTAAGCTAGTAGAGAATAATTCTACATCTATATGGAAAGACGAGTGGCATAGTTTATTATAATCTCACATGCGGATCGTTTACTTAACCTCTATTTGTTAGGCTTCTTATGGCCCTGACAATAAACGCTGTGGTAGGCTTTCTAAGATTATATTTAAACAACAACCGTTAAGTAATGCCTATTCTGTGGTCATACACAGATATCTAAGTGGTATAATAACCAGCCAATATGGCCGCACTGCTAGGACACAGACCTCCTCGCGGTGAGACGGAGTGGGCCGTGATCCACCGCGCGGGCCCAGAGCGGGTTGGTAGATGACACGACCTCGAATTGTTGGTTCTAGGACATGCCGGTTTCCTCACGATGTTTTCATTCACCGTTTTGAGAGCAGTGGTGATGAAATAATGTACTCAAAGTAAAGCACCTGTCTGGGTTTGAACCTACGACCTATAACTCGTAAGTCGCGGTCGTTACAGATTTATTTAAGAACTGCTTCAGAATCAGAATTTTTTTCAGAAATAAAATGCCCGTAATTAAAAACGTTCAAAATCTAGTCGCAATCTCATCTCAATGTCAAAAATGTAATTTGGCAGATTGAGACTAAGACTAGAATGCGAAAGTACTTAAAAATACGGGAATTGCCCCTCTGGTTTCCTCTTACGATGGCTGTCAGCCAGTTTTGTCATTCTCTCAAACTCAAATATGAATCTATAGACTGTGCCAATTTTCCAGAACACTGAACACAAAAAACACAAGCTAAATCGGAACAAGTCTCTAGAATCCTATAAAATGTTCCGAAACGAATGAAAACCGAAACTTGGCGCATCCAATGACAAGTGAACATAGACAAGAGAATTATAGTTGTAAATATGACCGTCCTTGACACATTTGGAACATGTCCAATATACGTTACTTTCTCCCTTTTTTACAACAAACCTATGAGAAGGTCGGGGTGAATGAACTTGAAGATTGATGTTTATTTTTGTGGCATGTTCAACTGACTATCAAACGTTGAGTGACTATCGAAATGGAATGAACCTACAGGAAGATAGACTAACGAAGGAAATTGCGGACGGACAAACGAAGTCTGCGGTAAAATGCGAAAGGCTGAGAACAAGGTGATTTAGTATTACTTGACCTTTATCAAGTTGTCCTATCGCAGTCATGGTTACTTTCCATGATGTCTCATAATGTCAATGAAACTAAATTAGGCCGATCGATGAAAAACCGAGATTACATAAATAAGCCTTAATTCCAAGGAATTACCTTAAGTAACTAAGTATCAAAAAAATTAAGGCACCCACACAGCACTAATTGCATTTAGCGCTAAACATGTTCACAACAATTGTCAGAAACAGAACGATGTTTAAGTGTCATGTTTTAACAGTAAAAGTACTTATTACTAAAATTAAAGAGTGCTTCGTCGGCCAGTGGCGGAGAGAAAATGTGCCAATGCGCTCAGAGAACCCGGAAATTGTGCACTATCTCAAACGATATACGACATATAGTACCTAATAGACTTAGTATTAGAGCACCGACCACCGGTAACTACTCGTGCTGACCTTTCCGAACGATTGGGTCCAAATTATTAGGTTATTGGGTACTTGTAATTTAGTTATTACTCAGGTTGGCAGTGGGTGTTAGGAGATAACAGCTTTATGTAAATGCTTCCGGCAAAAATTTTGAATATGATAACATGGTAGCATTGTGATACAGGATTGAAATTTGTAATTCCTGAAAATTAATACTTGTTATTTATTTCTGTGAGGATAGTTCATATTTTTATACTACCTAATATATCAGAGGTAAAGTTAGCACGACGTTAAGGGGATCGCGGCTACATGATAACAGCCGCATGGGTCGATCGATGATTAAGCTACGCTTGCATCGATCGTTTCGTGGATTCACCATCCATTGCATATCGAGACCCCTCTATGCCTTAGAAAGCACGTTCAGCCGTTGCTCCCGACGTGTCATTCGTAAATCTTCGACAGTCGTTACGGGCAGTCAGAAGCCCAAAAGTCTGACAATCAGTTTTACCAGGGAGTATCATATTACCCAGTAACTGGGTTGTGGATGTCAGATAGGCAGTCGCTCCATGTAAAATACTGGTATTCAGCTGCATCTGGTTAGACAAGAAGCCGACTCCAACATAGTTGGACAGTCTAGGCAGATTGATTGTTTTGGTTAGCACGATGATTTTCAAATCTCATAACAACATTATCGTCACCAGTATGTTTGTTTGCTGTTAGGAATGTCACTTATGGGTCTTTCTAAAGGTCATGTCCTTAACAAAAATGAGTCGAGCACGTGATTGAGAGTCTTATTTTATTTGTGATACCATTCTAAATAATATGTGTGCCAAGTTTTCACTGCACTTGGCATTTTGTGTACAAATAGTATGGTTGCTAAATGAAGATGTGCTAAAAGAAATGTCACATAATGTATACTTTCGCAAAATAGCATTTCGGGAAGTTTCAAGGAAATAAAAATGAAATTGCTTTAAGGCAATATTATAGTTTGGCAAACAATATGTAGCCTACATAGCCCTCATGAACCAAAGAATATTATTTATTAAAACTCCAAACCCACCTCTTATCATTTATCCACGCATTATTTTTAGCATTAATTACCTTTCTCTGATAACAACTCATTACGACAATCGATAACCGTAATTAAATAAATAATTATAACACTATTAAAAGCATGCACTTTTTGTTTCGTTACTACATCATAATAATACCGGTTTGATAACAGTTATCTTGGTTCCTGTTGGCAGATTTAATAATCTATGGTTTATTCAGGAAATATTATATATTACTTAACTGGGTTTTATTAGGTCAGTTGTTACCGTGGAAATTGTAAGCAAGTTCAGTATTTGCCAATTTAGTTCTTTCGTATTGCTCAGTTTGTGAAAGTCGAAAACCCCGCTCGTTCAATAACCAATCAGAGTATAAAGACACATTTAATAATAGTCCTACATACCGAATTTCGCACATGGCAACGCGAAATAAATTATAGTGCACAAGTGTATGCGCAAACACAGTTGCACTCTCTTCCCTCACAGAGACATTTAACAGGTCCTTTAGAAGGTAAGGGGACGGTGGCATTAGCAACATTCATTTTTAAAGGATTGGACCACAATTGTATTAGACCGGGCAAAGTGCAAAGAGAAAAGGGAGGCCTTTGCCCTGCAGTGGGACAACATAGGATTATAATAATAATAATTTGAACACTGCTAAACGATTGAAGATCCCTACTCCCCTAGGTCCCGTAGACCTCTGTCAAACGTCTGGACGTTTACCAAAGAGTACCAGTACCAGTACGTTTACCAGCTCCTGGGAGCTGGATAAAACATGCGCTAGGGAAGGAAATCAATCAACTACAAAAATGTTAGAACACCTATAAACCACAGCAATTTGTTCGCTTCTAATAAAAGACGGAAACACATGCCATTATTTTGATAACAACGCACACATTCTACTACGCCCAACATCATTCACGTTGACCCAGAACAAGGACTTGTAATAACCTTAACTTTGGCTGGTATCAATAAAGCTAGTTTCGGAAACATGGCGCCGTCACGCAAAGACATAAAGTTTCGGCTCAGCTCACTGGAGGCAATCGTACTGTGTTCGACAAACTAGTTGAATTCGGCATCATACGAAATTCGTAGAACGTAACTTCGTATCAGACATTACAGTGGCTTATATATGAATGAAAGGCAATTGCATACAGCTAAGATTTATTTATTTATTTTAACATAAAATGGCTAAGGCCAATTACGATTAGTTAAAGACACTAACACATTATTTAAGTACAATAACAAAAGTATACGACTGCAGCTCGACAGTCATACGCTCATCTCACAATACTCCAGACATACTGACAAGATCTTCTTCCATTCATCCGCGAACACATCACAGTCAGGCTTAGCGTCTAAGAGAGCGTTGAGCACAGAGTGTCCGAGGGACAGGAGACTGGGCGCGAGCGATGGTTTGACTCCGAGGCACGGCAAACAAGCTGTGCCTCCAGTTACAGTTATAGTTTATCGGAGCAATAAGATGGCTCAGTTCGTCGTGCAGCTCATGAGCATGTGTCTCTCCGTGAAGGATCTTACACAAGATGAGAATGCTAAGAGGGATGTGTGGTGTTACGCGAATCGATAGAATAAGAAATGAGTACCTACATAAGAGGAAGTCTGAAAGTGGCACTGATGACTGAGCAGTTGTGTCATGGTATGGGCATGTGATGCGGAGGAGTGAGGAAAATGTTGTGAGAAAAGTTTTGAGTATAAATGTAGATGGCTATAAAAGTAAGGGAAGACCAAGGAAACGATGGATGGACTGTGTGAAAGATGACATGGATAGAAAGGGGGTAGGTACCGATATGACGACAAATAGAGAAATATATGAAAAACAAACATGTTGCACCGACCCCAAATAAATTGGGATAAAGATAGAAGAATTATGATATAAAAGCCTATGACTTCCACTGCAGAACAAAGTGAAGATGCCAAGCAAAAGAAGATATCCGGGCTTTCTCACTACATATTTAATATTTCGAACACTCGATTGGCACATAACAATAAATCAATGATATCTATAGTAACCAAATACATGTCTTACAGGTCGGTACTGATAGTTTCAGATCAACCCACGAATGCCCGGTATGAAAAAGCTTATTCAGCACCGACAAGTTTCAACCTGTTTCTTTATGTGCGAGCGCATACAGAAATTATGGGACTATTTTACCCGCACCGATTGGTACCGATACGTTCCAAATTGCCCGTACTGGAAACCTGTATCTTTCTGCAAGCACACCACCGCATGCATGGGTGCACCATAGCATGGTTTGGACCTCGTTAAAACCCAAAACGAACATTATAAATGCTTACATCAATCAAGATAACTGAAGAACACCCAATCAAAGTTTTCAAAGAATCAAACTTCAGCACTCATCCACCGTAAGATGAGATAAGCCCTGACGTCATGGCTCCGACACGTCAGACCCAAAATGTGTCGACGAGTTGTGCAGACTCCCGACCGATCGCGACCTTATGAAAGATACCAATATTACGCCGGTTAACGGTCGTGTATTTATGTTTGCAGCTTTGACATTAGACCCTGGCGGTTTTTAGCATACTGCATAGGTGAAGTCAACGATCTATTTATACTTAAAAATGTTTCGCGCAAGATTTTGTTTGGGATATGTATATTTTTAGGTCTTGAGAGCATCCATTATTATTTTCAACCAACATTATCGATCAACTTCATCTAAATATAATTTGGATAGTTAGGTTAGTCTTCATTTGAAGTAGTCAGGCTGTTAACCTTCTAATAACTTCGAACAGCACTGTTTCCGCCCTCCTTAAAGTGACTGGCGATATAAGGGCAGGACTGGAAGACACCAAAGTTACTGCACTAGTGCTGGTCGATTTTTCGAATGCCTTTAATACCGTCAGTCACGATATCCTGTTAGCCATTCTGTCCTATGTTATGGTCTCTCGAGGCACTGGAATGGTTCTCCTCTTACCTTCAGGAACGCCAGCAGTCCGTTCATGTTGGAGATTCTACATCATGCTGGTGTGATTTGGAAACTGGCGTTCCACAAGGCGGTATTATTTCTCCTCTTCTGTTTTCTATATTTATTAATCTTATAACTTCCGAGCTTCAGTGTGCGTATCATCTGTATGCAGATGACTTGCAGTTGTACTGCCAAGGGAGGGTTGAAAAAATTTCTGACGTTATCGAAAAATTAAACAGGGATTTGATAGCCATAAAAACCTGGTCTGATAGATTTGGCGTAGCAGTAAACCCAAACAAGTGTCAGGCGATCATCATCGGAAGTTCTCGGACCATGAGTAAGGTGGATGGTACAACCTTGCCGCCAGTGCTCTTCAATGGTACGGTCGTCCCATTCAGTACTGATGTGAAGGACCTTGGCTTGCACATGGATAGTACTCTGAACTGGCGTACTCAAGTCGCGAGGGTCAGCCAGAAGGTAACTGGAACGCTGCGGGCTCTGTACCGTCTGAAAAATTTACTACCAACAAGTACGAAGACAATGCTTGTGCAGTCCTTAATTTTCCCTATCATCGATTATGGTGACGTGTGCTACTATGACCTGAATGCAGATCTCCTCGACAAACTTGACCGTCTTCTCAATAACTGCATTCGATTCGTTTTCAATCTGCGTAAATATGATCATGTTTCTGCGCATCGGTCGCTTCTAAAGTGGTTTCCCATACGCCAACGCAGAGAGCAAAGGGCGCTAACCACCTTGTTTTCATTTCTTCACTCACCCACTTCCCCTAGTTATCTAGCCCCCCACTTTCAGTACATTTGTGACAACCACAGTAAAAATCTACGGTCATCAAATAATCGCGTTGTTCAATGTCCCACTCACCGCACAGACTTCATTCATTCTTCCTTCTTCGTTCAGTCTATCTCTCTATGGAATGCGCTCCCCCAGGAAATCAGGATGGCAACCAACCGATTATCCTTTAAAATTAAAGTTCGCGAGCACATTCGTAAGAAGCTGGCAGTGTCATTACAACGTTAATGTTTTCCCATTGTTTGTCTTATTTGTTCTAGTATATTCGAGTATTTATGTATATTTATTTGTGCTTATATTTATATATAATTAGGCATATATATTATATTAATAGTTTGTAATAGGTATATGTGTATCTTTAGTATATGAGTTACTTTAAAAATATTCCTCAATTTCTCGTAATTGCACCTACCACTGTTTGTCTCTGCATCACCCAAAGGTTGACTGGTAGAAAATGCCTATGGCATTAAGTCCGCCTCTGTACATTTCTGTGCTTGAAGTATTAAATAAATAAATAACTTCCTAGAATATTGATGTATGCTTTTTTTCTCGTTACTTCGATTTCTATATATAATAATAGTTCTCCAGACCGAATTCCGGCCATGGCGACCAATCTCAGCGGAGACCAGCCTTCAGCGCAGGAGATATTATAGTGCACGACTGTGTGCGCAGACACAAGTGCACTCTCTCTTCCCACACTCTCATAGTCCGATGGGACGGCAATCCGACACGACCGGAGATAGATCAGGCGCAGGCCAACGGCTTATCAACGGGGTACCACACCGTCCAAACTCCGGGTTGTTACTAAGAAATTCCTAATAAGAAAAAGCAATAACAATTTGCCCTACCCGGTAGTTGAACCCAGGACCCCTCTCTCAGCAGTCACGCTTGCGACCACAAGATTAACCCGCCCGTTTGTGTATATACCTATTCATGACAACCACAAACCACGTAAAGTTCTTATTCGCCTACCTCACGGTCCGCTAATTAGCTCCAAATCAAATAGCACCAAAAGTTTATATAAACAAGCCCTGATTCCCGTCTAAACCTCGTAATGGCCTGAAAATCAACCGATTAACTAAATGCTAATCTACTTAATTACCTACACGCAGACCCAAATATAAATCTCGCAACTAGTCTGAAACGATTGATCTTTCCACCGTTTTCCAGGATATTCGAAACTGATTCACATAAAATAATTGTGCTAAATTTTAAGCAGATAGCCCATCTTTTTTGCAAAACGATATAGGTTAGCAAATAAATTTCATTATTACTTACTCGCGATTTCACCGAAACTGTCTGCACCAGCACGTTTAGCATGACCACAATAGAAACGAAAGAATAGACAAAATGACAGATAAACAATCACAATCTGTCATTTTGTCTATTCTTCCGTCGACAAAACCCGTTTCTATGGTTGTCATGCTACGCATGCTGGTTATTCCTTTTTCCTATCATCAACGTCATCTTTCTCCTAAAACAAACTGTGACCCTCCCTAGTGGCCATTTTTTCAGAGATAGAACCATTCTAATCTCCTGCTTACTTCATCAATATCCGTTTCCGTAACATCATTTTCATCTTAAATCATTCCCCACTTTTTCAGGAGCGCTTAAATTCCAACCATGACGTCAAAACATCCAGACCTTCGGTCATATTCCAAGGTAATATCCACTGCTGCACCGTTGCACCTTCAGGCTAAGTGTTGCAATGAACTCTTGCGTATGAATCATGAATGCAGACCATGAGGTGAAGGTCGGGTCAGCCGCGTTGAGAGCTTGCCAACGGCCCGCGTCCGGCCTGCCAACTTTATTCGAGTCATGCATCACGGCGATAGTGAAATTAAGATCCATACATTACTGTAGAAAAGTTAAGACGAAAGTTTAAAAGGAGTATAGTTTTCGGATTTCATCATGAGAGAGATTTCATTTAAGTGTTGTTCAGTGCTATGATTACTCCACTCTATGATAATGAGTTATATGTACTTGCATCTTGCCTGACCTTGGAACGTCTGAGGAAACTGAGACAACTGCATTCTTCAGTCGTCTAAACAAATAAACCTATACAGTTCGCGTCAAATAACTTTGCCGCTCTGAAGTTAGGTTACGCATGCGCGCCGGCATGAATAACTATTGTTTTATAAGTAAGATTAACTACTGCGCAGTAATTTGTAGCCTACTTCAGAGAGGCAAAGTTAATTGACGCGAACTGTACTTATATTTATATTTCGAGTTTTTATTTAGAACTTTTTAATTTAGTTTTCTTCAAGATCACCGAATTGGCTTCTTATTCTTAATCATTAAAGAAGTACCTATTAATAAATTCCATCCAATCCAACGTCAATAAATTGATTGTTGTAACCCATTAAAATGGGTTTACTAACCTTAGCAATTATTACGAAACGTGCATCCTACTACAGAGGTTATCACAAGATCGTCGGTTTTGTTTCATTTTAGTACATTGCCGATCACTAATATAATATTCTAAGGGCCTTTGGCCAGCATCAAAATATTTGTCAAGTTAAGTGAATGATCTAGGGACGCCCACTCTATGTCCAAAACATCAAAGGGTATTTGTAGCAGAGTGCTTACTATGCGGTGAAGCGTCAAGGGAAACGACGAGAGGCTTTTAATAAGAATAATAGAAAATATAATAGGTATCTGAAGAATGTATTTTACAGACAAGTGAACAGTGACAAAATTACAATACGTCATACCAAAAAAAAAACATTTAGAAAGAGTATGTCACTTCAGCTGAAGAAGAGTCCAAGGAGGTTTTAATACTTTCCCTCAGCTGATTGTCGACCGTTTGGTTTGTCCATCAGACCCAATTTCTGAACAAGTTCCAGCAATCTGGGTCTGGGTAGGGCCTTAGTTAAGAGGTCTGCTAGTTGGGTAGCAGAGCTAGTCCTTTCGACCACGATGTTGTTTTGAAGCACAAGCTCCCTCACGAAGAAGTGCCTCACACGAATGTGTTTGGTCCTACGGTGAAATTCTGGATTATGTGCCAATTTCACCGCGGCTTCGTTGTCCACGAACAAAACTGGAACTTCTTTCTGGCCATTCAAGTTTTTGAATAATCTTTTTAACCAAATTAATTCCCTTGCCGCTTCGCTTGCTGCTACAAGCTCAGCTTCCGTTGTGCTAATGGCGACTGAACGTTGTCTTTGACTTGTCCAGGAGATTGCTCCTCTTGAAAATAAGCACAATACTCCAGTCGTAGAGCGACCTGTTTTCAAGCATCCAGCATGATCAGCATCACTGTAGGCTTTTATTTGGTTAGGAGAATTTTCATCATGAACATACATTATTCCTCTTGATAATGTGCCTTTCAGATATCTCATAATGTGCTTAACCATACGCCAGTCGCTAGAAGTTGGCTTTTCTAAGCTCCTCGAAGCCAATCCTACAGCATAAGCCAAATCAGGGCGAGTGCCCACCATCAAGTAAGCGAGCGAGCCTACTGCTTCTCTATAGGGAAATGATTGTGACTCTTTGTCAGCTTTCCCTTTTTCAATAGTTCCTTCTTTCTGTAAAGGAATTGATACTGGATTACAGTCTTTCATATTGAATCTCTCCAAAACTTTATTTGCATAAGCTTCTTGCTTAATGAAAATCGAGCCGTCCTTCATTTGTTCTATCTCTAACCCAAGATAGTATGAAACTGGTTTGCTAGTAATCGTCAAAATCTTTTTTAGGTCAATGATGAAACTCTTTGCAAGGTTCTCATCACTCGCTGCAACTAAGCCATCGTCCACGTAGAGTGCTATTAAAATTTTCTTATCTCCTAATATCTTGGTATATAGGCATGGATCAGCGTCGCTTGTCTTGAAGCCTAAAGATTCAAGTATTTCTGCAAAACAGTAGTTCCAGCACCGTGGTGCCTGCTTCAAACCATAGAGGCTTTTCTTTAGACGGCATACTCTGGATGTTCCATCTTCAAAGCCTTCTGGCTGCTTCATATAAATCTCTTCTGTTAAATTTCCATTGAGGAAAGCTGTTGCAACATCAAACTGAATAAGATGAAGTCGCTCTCTTGCTGCAACGCTGAGCAAAGATCTTATAGTTGTTAACCTCGCTACTGGGCTAAACGTTTCGTTATAGTCAAAACCTTTCTTCTGCTTAAACCCTTTTACAACTAGACGTGCTTTATATTTTTCTATTGTGCCGTCAGGGTTGGTTTTCACTTTATAAATCCATTTACATGGCAAAGCTTTTCGATTGCTCGGTAGATTCTGCAAGTCCCAAACTTGTAATCTTTGCAAAGAATCGATTTCACTCCTCATCGCTTGTAACCATCTGTGTTTATTTGTTTCACTCGATATTGCTTCCTTATACGTCAGAGGTTCTTTTTCAGTATCGACTAGGAATAAACTGTAGTCATCCAATTTGCGTGGAGGTTGAAGAGTACTTCTGTCCCTGAGATTATATCTTGGAACGTCGGATAGCGAAACGTCTCCCTCTGAATTCTCTTCTATCTCAATATGGACAAGAACGGCATCTACGAATTGTTCTTCAATCTCATTATCTGAAAATGCGGTTTCGTCTTCTATATACTCTATTTCTCTTTCTCCCTCTAATTGGACTGACTGTCCTTGATCTCCTGATTCATTTGCTTCTATTGATGTCTCAATAGGCGTCCTTAAATGTCTATCTTCTTCTAATTCGCCCTCTAATAGAACAGATCTCTGTTCAGATTGGGCTTCCTGATTCAAGGGATTGTCGATTTGCAAATGCTGTCGAATAATATTTTTAGGAACTGTATCGAATGACACGGTCCACTGTTTATCAATCGGTTTTGGGTCAGATTTTGCAACAATTCCTGAAGCCTTAGCTTCAATCCCTGGAATAGGTGTCTCTTCGAAAATAACATCTCTTGATCGGATCAGGTTGTCAACTTTATGCTGCGTTTCATACCAGATACGATAACCGTCATCATTGTCGTATCCTATGAGAATGCCTTTAGTTGCTTTCTGATCCAATTTTTTCCTTTTAATTTTCGGAACATGTGCATAACAAGTACTACCAATGATTCTAAGATGCTTTATATTAGGCTTCTTCCCAAACCATAACTCGTAAGGTGATTTGTCCTTCTCTCTAGTAGCACCTGTTCGGTTTAAAATATAAGCTGCTGCCATTATAAGTTCCGCCCATAATGCTTTTGGCAGTTCTCTCTGAGCATTCATCAATGTTCTTACGGTTTCTACTAATGTCCTGTTTTGGCGCTCGCTACAGCCATTCTGCTCTGGCGTGTACGGCATAACAAGACGTTGCTTAATTCCTTTTTTATTCAAAATATCTCTGACTTCCTTGTTATCAAACTCAGTTCCGTTATCACTCAACAGTGTTTTGATTACATGTCCTGTGACCATTGCTTCTTGTAGCATTATGCTCAATTTGTCTTTGACTTCGCTTTTGTTTCTCATGCAATAAACCATGCAATATCCGGAAAAGTCGTCTTTAAACAGTACATAATAACGGTATTTTGAAAAACTCATTGGGAAAGGACCGCAAACATCTGAATGAATAATTTCTCCTGGCTGTGTAGATCTTTCTCGTATGCCAAACTTCAGTCTATGCATCTTTCCGTAGATACAAGATTCACACAATTCTTTATTTAAAGGAAGTGTCAATCCTAACTCTCTTTGAATGACTTCCTTAACGTGTCTTTTATTTTGATGTGCTAATCTCTCGTGGTAGAGCTGCATCAAATCAGTTGTTGTAGTAGCAAGTACAGGTACCGGTGGCAGGATGTTGCGAACCTTCAACTTAAAAAGCCCTCCACAGTGGTTACGTTTGCCAACAACTGCTACTTCCCCATTCAAAAATACTTCACAAGTTTCCGGGGTCGAGACGAACTTGCTATTCCTCTGTTTGTCATGCATAGCTAGCACTGAATACAGACTTCGCTGGATCTCTGGTACATACCAAACGTCCGTGAGTGCTATGTTCACAATCTTCCCTTTGACATCTGCTTCCAAATATATTGTTCCTTTGCCTCTTGCTTGAACAATGTTACCATTCGCTGTAGTAACACCTTGGATCTCGTCAAACTGTTGGAATGTTTGGAACAAATCACTCCTATTGGTCACGTGACTAGTCGCGCCATTGTCCACGTACCATGATTCTTTATCTTGCGCTGCGAATGACATGACATTCACACTCATAATAGCCATATTCGCATTTTGACTTGAAGATGACTTGTTATTACTGTCTTTAGGGGGGCGACCATCTTTCATCCACTTCTGGCAGGATCTTACTCGATGTCCCATCTCATGACAGTAATTGCATTTCATATGCTTATCCTTATTCTTCTTTTCTTTACGAATGGTGCTATTCTGTGTCGTACTCGTCACTAATACCTCTTCACTCGATTCACCATTTTTCTTTTGAAGTGACTTCTCATGAGCGCAAAGGTTACTTGTCAAACCTTCTACTGTCCTCTGTTCTTTGGCTAATAACAACCAACTTGATTTAAATTCGAAGTATTTCTGATCTAGTGTATCCAGAATTTTGCAAATTAGGAATATTTCTGGTAGTTTCATATTGGGATTATCTTTACCAATCTCTCTATTCAACTGACACCAGAGAGTCTTCAATTTGCAAATATGTGTGGCCATATCATCAGAAGCATCTAATTTGAATCCAAAGAAATCTAAGCAGAGATTATAAGCTCGATTCTCATTATCTCCGTCAAATAACCGATGTAGTTCCAGCCATACATCTCTTGGACATGAGAATGACATTACCTTTCTAACGGTATCTTCGTTCAAATTTGTTGAAAGCAGGATCATAGCATTGTTCTCTGCTTGTATAAAACGCGCTAGTTTCGTTCTAAATGCAGTAACTTCTGCGTCTCCTACACCTGCTGGCAACACGGGTCTCGTACATCTTCCTTCTACTATATCCAATGCATCTGGTATGCTTCTAAGCAGGATGGATATTTTATATTTCCAGGTATCCCAGTTACTCTTGCCTTGAAGTGGTGCAATTTGTACCTTTGTACTTAAATTTTCCACTTTTTCGCACATTTCCATTTTTCCGCTAGCACATAACCTGTAGCAGAGTGCTTACTATGCGGTGAAGCGTCAAGGGAAACGACGAGAGGCTTTTAATAAGAATAATAGAAAATATAATAGGTATCTGAAGAATGTATTTTACAGACAAGTGAACAGTGACAAAATTACAATACGTCATACCAAAAAAAAAACATTTAGAAAGAGTATGTCACTTCAGCTGAAGAAGAGTCCAAGGAGGTTTTAATAGTATTGCTTCATTGTGATGGTATTTTGTAGATTATTCATATATTTTTACATTTAATTTTTCTTTGTAGTTCCCAAATTGTAAGTTCAAACGAGTTAATATTTGAATTAAGAACAGTGGAAATCAGTGTGCGATTGCCCAGTAACCGTATCCGATCAGAATTATTATCAAACATGATGAAGTGTTTCCGTCTGGGATGGCAATAGATTTATCGTAGCAATACATTTTTTTTTCTTTCTTTCTTACTTCTTTCTTCATAATATAACTGTCCGGATTCTTCATCGATCTCATATAAAAAGTTAAAACGCACTGTATACAGGTGCCGTTCGGTCAAGTGCCGTTGAAATCAGTGCTCAGAGTGGCATACCTGTTTTACTAATTAATGGCCATTGTCTGAAAAATAAATGAATTATTATTATACAGGCCTGTTCACATTGGTCCAAAACGATTTTAGACGGGTCTTTCCTTGGGTTTCCGAAATACCCCCCATGTATGTTTAACGATTATTTATAGTTTAGGAGAAAACTTAGCTCAAAGGGAAACATTTTGTTCAGCAAAATTCTTCCAGATTTTCAGTCCTTACAAAATTAATTAAAGGGAGTGTGGAAAAGACTTCCGTTGACTTCTAAACATCGTTTTGGGCCACTGTAACGGGCAACTTTGTATCGGTATATAAATGGCCGAATAAAAGAAACCACATAGATAAAGCGATGTTCATACATCATGTATCGTTTGAAACATTAGAAGTATCCATCACCAGGCCAATCAACGGCCCCCAAACAACGCAACAGCTATATAATCAACTAACTAATAACAGACCAAACGCTGTTATTATCGACGACATTACACGTTTCCTGCTTGTTAGAATATCAATATTTTAAGCGTGTTTTTTATCTGAAATACAGGCTGAAGATTAAGTAAGAAAAGGTAAAGATGGAAGAACAGACACATTAGCAAAAGTGAACATGTAAATAAAGGAAGAAAAGAAGGCGATGGTGGAAGTTGAAAACAAGAAATAAGGCTTAAAAAGCTGTGAAATTGTGCGAACTGTGCAGCAATAATAAAAATGCAGCGCTGTTTAAAGTTACAGAAGTTTGTTTTCGTTGTCCAGGACTGGGAAAGAAAACCTGCAGTTCTTGTTTGTTAGTTTAACCTTTAAGGAAACTTAAAAGATCGATTTGTCCTCCGAGGATTCACGTAAAGATGTAGTTGTGAAGTATACATGTGCTGGGATTCTTGGTCGAAAGCGAGCAGAAGATATTGAGCCTCCATTTTCCGCATCGTATTCGTAGAGAAATAATTTCATTTTATAAACTGGAATTTTCTTCTGTAGCGGGTCTAAGTAGGATATCCGCTATATTATTTTCAAAGCCGACGTGCGTGTATCACCAGATGTATGAACTTAAACGAAGTCCGCAACGAAGTTTTGTTTAACATCCTGTAGGTACGGTTAAGGTTTTCGTAAAATGTCGGCAATGACGTATTGTAAGTGATTGTGTCCGTGGAAGCCAGAAGTCACCCAAGCTGATACGGAAATTAGAAGTCGTACGAGCGTAAAAATGTCGGCTGAGAGAAATAGAGCGATTTTTATTACGCTGAACTATGTAAGTTAAAGCAAGACTTAGGTAAAAGAAACTTGAAATTGCAAGATTCGTTTTCCAGAAGAAAGATTATTAATATATCCAGTCATATCCCTTTGAACTATGCATATACAGTCTATCTACGTAGTGTGTTCAAATATAGAAGTCTTTTAAAGGATGGCTTCCTACCAAAGTCTACATTTTCATAGACATGGCCACACATTCACACAGCATTTACAAAAGTACATTATAGTGAACATCAGCAGCGCTTGGAAACTACATATGATGGCTATTATAATTCAAGATCCTATTTCCTACTATTTGGACAGCAAGGCCCCTGCTAACATCTCTATCATATAATATAGCCAGAGGCTATCAATAATACAATCTAAAATAGGGTCTGTTAAAGGACCTACCTACGTTTCCTATCAGTTTTTTCACATTCCGACGAATCTCCAATATAGGATCTGGGTTGGTTTCAGTATTTCCCTACGATTTTCATACCGTTATTCCAGTCAGATTTGGGTATATTAAACATGGCTGAAGTCATTCGCAAGCCGCTATGCCAGGAAATTTTGGATGTAATCCAGTCGGGAGGAGGATTCTATCTGTAATCTAAGGCTGCGGGCCTAAAGTCGTACTATTTGAAATATGACGTACTGTCGAGGTAGAGGCGAATAGCGGACCGTGATGTATTCAATCTCAGACTTGAATAAGTTCCAGAATATTTGGGAGAGTAGGTATGTGATTGCTGGAGTGGAAAATCGAAAACCTTATGACGGAGAAAAGTATAGATTGCTTTCAAATGTAATGGACTTTTTTAATGGACATGTTGTTATAAAAACACGATGTCCTTTCCCTTTTTGCACGCCACTTATGTAGCCTGTAGGTGCTGCAATTTAATTACATCACACATTACGAAAGCGAAAGTGCAAAAGCATAAACTTATCTCTCCATTTTAGGACTTGACGATCCAGAGAAACAAGATACCATTTAGAGCTACAACTACATATCACTGTTGTAAGTAACTGCTATTCGGAGCCAGGCAACATATAAGTCTAGCTTAATGTAGCTTTGATGGAAGTATGTAGGAGTAAAAGAAAGTGATTAAACACACACAGACAAGCATCCCTCTATAATAGCATAAGAATGCATAGCATAATCAGCCTATAAAATCCTCACAGGCCTCCTTTCTGTGAGTGGGCCATAATCCTCCATGCGGACCTAGTGCAGGTTGGTAGATGTCACGTCTTCGAATTGTTGGTTCTAGGACATGCCGGCTTCCTCACGATGCGATGTTAACTTTCACCGTATTGAGAGCAGTGGTGATGAAATAATTTCACCACAAAGTATAGCGCCTGTCTGGGTTCGAACCAGCCGTTGCAGCCGTTACCACTGGGCCACCACTAACTACTCTCTCTACAATAATAACTACAATTTGAAACCACCTTTCCACCATTCATATACAATAGCTTATGTTAATCAGAGACCTGCTACAAGCTAATGTGATGATAAACAGTGCTTCCACTCAAGTAGCAAGCTATCTGCAGGCACATGGAGTGAAGTGGGCCAATGCATTCACACACGCGAGGCACTATCTTCAGACCATCAAGAGTTTGAACGCGGCTGGTGCAGTGTTTTACCAGCTATTAGCATTGTTTGTTCGGGTAGTTTAGCTTTAAGTTGAGGTGCATTTTGGAAACAGAATAGCTAAGTACTTTTGGTAGTTCGTCATTTGTTTATGTGTGAAGTGAATTCTTCTTCTTATATGAGATGGACTGGATTAAAGTCTGAGTAGGCTACGTAAGAACGAACACTTTAGAACACAGGCAAACACACAAAAGTTGATTGCCTGTGTTCTAAAGTTGGAAGTAAAGCGCATACGAGACTAGATGGAACTGTGTCTGGAAGTGGACTGCAATAGAATAAACGTCTAAAGTAAAAGTCTACTTCTCTTTCCAATTTGAATATCATCATGGATTCATGGCTTCGTAACTTTGTCGGCATGACGTGTCTTAGTCTCCACCTTCTTATTAAAATCAAGCACGTGTAATGTAAGTATTTCCAACTTAAAGTCACAAAGTATCGATCGTGTCTTCAAGTAGGCTGTCCAATTAGTGACACAAGCTGATCTTCATTGCGACGTGTATTTGTCGGATTCCTGCCTGGGGATTAGGAGGCACGTGCTTCGTAATGAGCTGTTTACTTACCTGGCGTGGGAGGAAGCTGCCTCCTTAATGGAGAAGAATAGGAATCACGGTTATATTTGCTCGGCTTCATTTGCCTAGTGTTAGAGAGCGTGACTCCTTGGCGTCAGGTCCTAGTTTGGATCCCCGGGCTAGTTCGCGTATTGGATTTTTCCTTTGGGAAATTCTTAGTAGCAGCTCAGAGCCCGGTTGCTGGCAATGGGCTCGTCTCTTGTCGGCATGCTCAGTGAAAAAAACTTGCTGGAAAATATTGTTCCGAGCTATGAGTCGCCGTTGAAGTCCAGTACCCTAATTACGTAATATACGATCAATCGGAATTTGAATCGTTTTGAAACAAATGGCTAATTCATTGCTTCATAAGTTCGAAAAAAAATCTGCTCAACAACGTAACAGATTTTATCGTGTATGCAGTTGAACCTAAATTTTGAACTGTCAATAAAACATTCATATTGTTGTACTTAACGTATTTAATTGTTAGGTTATCTAAAGGTTAAGCCTAGTGCTCTGTGCACCCGACCACCCACAATTCACCGATTACGGTTAATTAACTATTCTTGCTTGCTTGTCTTCGAGCTGTGCAGCTTGTGGTGAATAGAATATCTAAAAAGTGATTTAGCTGACTTCCGAACCCACAAGCCCACAAGAGTACTGCCTGGTTCTTAAGGCCGAAATCTATAAACGTTGCACATCGCGTACTTTGACTAAACGTTATTCCTGTCTTTGTCGCAAATCTGACATACTACAATTGCAAGATAGCGACGAGAACATGTCTAAATCAAAGAACGTCCTAAGTAACATTTATAGATCTCGGCCTCAGAGATTTAAGAAGAAATTTGAGAACAAACTTATCCTTTACTGAAAAAGGGTGATGGTGTTGATCATTGTAGTGGTAATGAACGATTGTAAAAATTAAATGTTTAATATTATAGCATAATATAAATTGATTTTAATTCTACTAACATATTTTTCAAGTTCTAATACTAATATACTATATGGATATTTTCCGAAATAAATTATTTAATTGAAATAAATAAACAACAACTTGCTGCAAAAATCATACCAAAAACGAACCAAATATTACCATATACCTGACCGTTCAAAAAAATCCCCGACTGGTTGGAAAGAGCCACAAATTCCCGCTAATGAGGCAGGTATTCTGCGGAGGGCCCTTGTATTTAGCGAGTGGAGGGTGTCTTTGACGGCTCTCTCGCATTTGCGCCCTCTGCCGGCTGCCACACAAAGAGCAGTGCCGACGAAATTGTAATGGTTTTTATAGTTGACGATTGTTGGTAGGATGAATAAGCATTGGCCTAATGATTGTATTAATCACTTTGTAAATGACAGTGAGGTGCACTATCAGCGACACAGAGGCAAAACAAAAGAGGACATCTCTACAAAACATTTACCGCACAACAATCGCTACAAAACAATAATGGTTCAAACCGATGCGTTACTTGGTGAGGATGTTGACAGTACCACCAACACTGCAAGTCTCCCACACTACTCCTTCTTATAGTCTGCCAACTATTTTCCTCGATCTGATACAAACATCTCAGATGACTGTATCCTTAATACGAAATAATCGAATGTTTATAAACAATGCACCGGTAACACGCGAACGTAATAATCTTTTCCAGCACAGAGTAACAACAAGGCGATAAGTTACCGATTCTTATTATTGCATAGGTACATAATACCAACACGTGGTCAGTGCGAAAAATATGGACGCACGATTGTAAGAGAAATAGATTGAAAGACAAGCGTTAGCTACATAAAGATCATATTATAGTGTGCCCAGTATACATTGGCAGTTCATTATCTAATTTCTTGGATGTGATTAAGGCAGGAAAGCACGCCAAAAGGAGCTGCCATAATTCTTTTGAAGCGTTATAGTATTGAAATGAAATGAGCAATATTTGTATATCCTATACTATTAAACGAACAATATTTGTACATATACTCGTATATAAGTATATATTTGTAATCACGTTTTCGAATACGGCTCTATCGATTTCGATGAAAGTTGCAATATAGGGGTTTACGGGGCGAAAAATCGATCCAGCTAGGTCTCATATCTGGGAAAATTCGTTTTCTCCGTATTTTCACCCGAGCAGAGTTCGGTCGCCCAAAGTTTAGGACAAGATGGCTACCATAGAATAATGACATGGCAGCATGGAATTAGTAAGTACCTACTATCATGGCAGCATGAAATTAGTATGAAATTTCCTATAATATTAAATGAGCATTCTCTATTTTCACCAGAGCAGAACTCGGTCGCCCAGGTCCTAGTATTGAAATGAGATCACAATTTTGCTGTAAGTCTTTAAGCCACAGCTGGGCAAAGATCTACCCCATACTTTTCCATTCATATAACAAATAACATGCAGTTATTGATAATGACAATGTTTTGTCATTCTCAAACACGCAAGAACAAAAAAGAAGAAAAGAGAATCGAATTTGAGATCAGGGTCAAAATATTTTCAAGCAAAATAAATCCAGCGTGAAGGTATTAAGTTTGCACCCTCAAACAATCAAAAGCTGTTTTGCTGAAACATATCAAAGGAAAAGTTGGTAAACATGCCAAGGTTAATAAATCCTAGGACACAGCACATACCCTCATGGATCGTGGAGGGATGCCAAATAGACTTAGCCTTGAGCTAGATTCTGGAGCACTGTTTATGGGATGCAGGCTACATCGATACAACTTAATTGCTTCTTGTATCGTATTATTTCGGTAAATCTTTTGTCTTTGGTTTAATGTTTAATAGATAATTTTGCAGCTACAGGACATTTGTGTTTAATAAAAGACAGGGCTAATCTCATCACAGGTGATGAAGATGGCTGTGTCCAAATGATGTAAGCATGAAAATTAATTGATGGATGACGCAACGGGTTTCACTGAATCTACATAATAAAGGTTTGTTGTCTTATTATCATCCGACAGATTTCTTACCAACACGAAAATAGGAACGTACTTTTGGGAAAAAATCGTGTGCGAAATGTGTGCGAAGCTACAAACGTAGGTAAGTTGTTATAAACCGTAAACAAACTGTCAAAAATTCAATTATGTCAAAAGTCAATCTCAGTCATTAGCAGTGGTTATGTTATTTCAATAATTTATTAGCTCATTTTCCTAATAGTTATTAGTTACTGCATGTTCCTTAAGCATCGCGTCATTTATGAGGTCATATCACTCGGTTAATTTATTAATGACTAACATATACGGCCACTGGTTCATAAAATTAGTGGAGCTACTAAAATATTAACTAGCAAGGCGCCCTGGTTTACTTGGTTCACTGGAAATATACCGGCTAATCCATCTGCACTAGTTTGACGTTCAACACTGAACTGAAAGGATGGTTGTGCCACGGTATTTTTAAGGCAATATTCTTGAATGATTATAACTACCTATATTTTAGTAGCATTTTTGCATTTTATCGAATCCTAAGATTTTATTAAGACTATCTAACAATTAAATATTACAAATAGTAGACTGATAATGCTGAGACGATTCAGCGCGTAGGCAAACAACATTGCTATGTAAAGCAGGCACTAAGAAAATTCCTTCAGCTCGAATTTGCATTCACAGCTAAGAAACCCTTTGAAAATACAGATTCTCAACAAAAGCGATTCACAAAACCGCAACATACGGCAAGACAAGACACGAAAGCCGAATTATCCGAACGCAAACGAATCAAGAACGTACCACACTGTCTTACCAATTCACTTCTACATCAAACATTTCTTCTCTTCCACTCCGCGTGAAAGAGGTGAAGACATCTTCTATCTCCTTCCCGCATAGTAATGTAGGTCGCAGGAATATTCTGACAACTCAATTGTGTGGGTTTACTCGGCTCCTGAAATTTTCTGATGTCAGAAGACGGATGAAGTCGTAATATTGTAGAAGTTGTTATTACGGTGAGAAATATTATGCCAGAATTGTTTCGGTATTTTTTTAGCAAGTGATACATCATTTTTTACTGTCAGACTAAGATTTCTAAAATATATATTTGTAGACAGATGATGAAATCAGTTTGTAGATAAATCAAGTGAGTGTCAAACTGACACAACAATTGCCTTATTTCCGTCCGAAGTAATTTATTTTTCAACGTACTGAATTTTCAGTCTACGTAGAAGTTTCGTTGCTTCTATCTATAGCCTAAACAAGGCAAAAGCCCTCTTTAATTTCGCCTGAAACCCACCAAAGCGTATCGTGTAAACCTGGGACGAATAATCAATAAGTACCCGCATTTAAAACAGCCAAAGGTGGTTCTAGAAGCGATATTAAAACAAAGAAAAACTTGCGAAATTGGATATTGCAAAGTCCCATCCCGGCAAAGTTGGCCAATGTTTGGTGCGCGATGCTTGATACCCAACTTTACCTACATATCCTAACTTGAGGAACACTTGCCTGCGCTACTTACTAAGTTCTAAGATATTATGTCATCTACTCTACAGTATCCGTTACATATGAACTTTATCCAGATTGAGAATAACCCAGTTCCATGAAGATATTTTGTATTAACGCTTCGATTGAATCGACTATATTTGCATTAAGCAAATACGCATCAATAGTTTATGTTTTGAAAGCCTGATCAATAACTGCATTCGATTCGTTTTCAATCTGCGTAAATATGATCATGTCTCTGCGCATCGGTCGCTTCTAAGGTGGTTGCCCATACGCCAGCGCAGAGAGCAAAGGGCGTTGACCACCTTGTTTTCATTTCTTAACTCTCCCTCTTCCCCTAGTTATCTGGCCCCCCACTTTCAGTACATTTGCGCCAACCACAATAGAAATCTACGTTCATCTCACAATCGTCTTCTTCAATGTCCCACTCACCGCACAGACTTCATTCACTCTTCCTTCTTCATTCAGTCTATCTCTCTGTGGAATGTGCTCCCCCAGGAAATCAGGATGGCGACCAACCGGTTATCTTTTCGAGTTAAAGTTCGCGAGCATATTCGCAAGAAGCTGGCAGTATCATCACAACGGTAATTTTTTCCCATTGTTTGTCTTATTTGTACTTATATTTATGTATAATTAGGTGTATTTATTATATTTATAGTTTTTAATAGGTATATATGTATATCTTTATATTTAAATATTTAAATCTTCAAATCTCTCTGTTGCACCTACCACTGTCTGTCTCTGCATCACCCGAAGGTTGACTGGTAGAAAATGCCCATGGCATTAAGTCCGCCTCTGTACATTTGTGTGCTTGAAGTATTAAATAAAAAATAAAAATAAAAAGTCTCTGATCAGGGGGCTTACTCTTCAAACTAATTCCAATTCCAATCTAAAGCCAATACGATTCCAATGTGAATTTTGCAGTCACGTGATTCGGTACTCTTGAAAACAATATTGTCAACATTGGATTGTAATTGGGATTGCCTCGCGATTATTTTGTTACACATGAAGTTAGCTATGTTACGCCCCGCAATAGTGTTGATCAACTCATTACGATAAACTTGTAATAGCACTTTAAAATGCTTTATCTTTTAAATAGCAAGACTAATAAATAAATATGATATAAATAGTTGTTGAATTGATTAATTGTAACGTATTAAATTCATTTGGACGTAAGAACATGATTAAAATCATAAAAGTACCTAATCATGACTTTGGCTGTCTGCGGTATGGTCTTTGCCATACTACAAAAAAAAGGGATGTCAACTGGTTTTAGAAATAAGAAGTGAATTCGTTTAGATCATTAAATTATTGTTCGCGTGGTTTCTCTTTAGTAACAATAATTTGATTGTCCTTTCAAGTTACTTAACTAATATTAAAGTTGTATGCAAGTGGTAAGGAAATATACAATCATACTAAACTTACTTTATAATTTAAAGTAATGTTTTACTTGATTAAATTTGATTAATTGCATTCTTTGCATAACATCCAAATATCCCCTATTCCTGGCACGTCACACAATGACGCAATACCAGTATCATCCACAAGTAAGTCTTTATTCGAATTTGCTTAGGAATGTTTAAATATTTTGAATAAGCAGTCCATCAGTTACACAACCCAACATAAGTGTGTAACATTGAAGTGTTTTGGGACTAATCACATTTGGCTAGCAAAAAAACCGACCTTGAGCGAGTCGGACCACGTACCATAAAGGGTTTCGTAGTTGGGATGGATGGAAACAAACTTAACTTTGTTGTTGAAAAACATGTTCTCCCATATATAGATACATCGAAATACGTCACGGTCAATTCTTTGACCGAGTGAATAATAGAAAGAGTTGGTAAAAGCAAAAAAAAAAATTGCTCTTTCTATAATTTGCTTTAAATTAGTCTTCATTCATAGAAAACGCTTTGTTCGTATATCGCATCATCCGACGCTCATTTCGTCTTTTTTTCAATGGTTTTTTATGGGAATTATCTAAAACACTGTACATTACTACTAATCGTGTCATATTATACACATAATACTTATTGAAAACCATATAAAACGCAATACAATTTCTAAAAAGTTACACTTTTGCTATTGGAATAATCACAATCAACACACAATCCCAACGCAATACCGGCGCAATATACAGCTGTCAAATAAAGTCGAGAGTAGCGCGCGAAGCCCGATTCCGATTCCAGTTAGTTCCCCAAAATGGACACCCAATTTAAACACAATGTGGCGCTAGCGTCGAACCCAAGAGTACGAAATATCATAATTCCAATGTCGATAGATCGGAATTGAAATCAAGAGTAAGCCTGCAGACTCTGCTCTCAATATTTAGTTAGCTGTTGGTTAGTTGGTTAAAATACGAACAAGGTCGACAACCAACTACTATTATTAACACTTGACATTAGTCTGACAGCAGATTCCAGATTTAAATGTTCATTTTTTTAAGGCAATGGAATGTGCCGCTAGCGGCACTCTATACATCTTACGGCACTTTAGCCGGGCCGAGGCAGCGCCACTATTATGGCGCAAATAGCGGCACTCTACTATTCCTTTTTTTAAACCGAGGCTGAATTTCGGTGCCTATCAATATTGCTACAGATAAACTTTAATTGAAAGTTGTACAAACAGATCGTATTCATGCGCAGCAATAAAAATAAACAATTTCATCGGGCAACGTACTGTATTTGCAACCTGAATGTCCAAACCAACGTTTTGCACGTTCCTGATATGCACAGAGCTAACAACTACTATTTATTTAATACGGCTTCCTGCCGAATTCGTTATTTAAAGGCAAATATTTGTTCAAATACTTGCTCCAATCCAATACACAACACTACAGTGGCCAGTCAACGTTGACATTCGGCGCAAAGAGAACTAAATTCAAATGTAAGTACTGACATTTTTCTGTCATACCATATTCATTTGCAATCCTGCCCGCCGTATTATGCAAAGATATACTGGGCACACTACGCTTGTGAATAGTGTTGTGTATTAGAAACGGCGCGGTTATCAGCACACGTGACCGCGCGCTGCGGATATGTGCTAATCTTTGCACAAATTCAGATAACGCATTGTCTGCCATTGTCAGTCTGTTGTAAATTGTGATCGACGTTTTTATGTGTGTTGTTGGGAAAATCAATATTTTGTTCAACAGGTTTCACGTTGGCAGAACGTAAATACTGGTTCCCAATTTGTGAAATGTTTTATTGTCGTTCAAAATTTGTATTTAGATCCTTTCAAGATGTCTGTTGATATTTTCAGACGAAGGCATCAAAACACAAAATAAAAACGTGAAATTGAATTAAAAACGACTTCCCAGTCCCAAAAACTTGTAGGATATAAAATAAACAGCAGACTGGAGACCTCCATTAAAATAGATGAGACATTGATGATGATTTTGATCACGAATGTATGGACATCAGCCCTACAAGTACTACTAGTAGACTTCAGTATTATACACATATTTATCTCGACGATTGCGTATCCTAATCGTTTTCAATCAGTAACTTCAAGTGTGCTACTAATACTAACAAACCTATTAGCTATTTTTAACAAAGCTACTATTACCACAGCGTAATATATTACGATTGGGTAGTTAAGTAATATTTATTTAGTCAGCTGCTAACTGGTCGTGACGTGGGTGTCATGTTTACATTCTGTGTTATTTCAACCAAACACCTTCATAGATGGGTAAACTAGGTAAAGGTGTCTTTCCAATCTTGCCTTAATTCAGTCAGTAGTACTTTACTTCTTATAATATTATAATGAGGCCTCTCATAATCGCAATAAATTGATTTGTATTGACGTTTATTAGGTAATTGGTATCATGGTATTGGTCTTCGATCCGTAACGATCAAATAACACCAATTCAAAGTCCTTCAAATCATGATGTCTTTTTTAGTACAAATCGTTCAAAGTCAGGAGTCATGTAAGTGTGTTTTGATTGTTCATTGGCTTCAAGCCCCACAATAATTACATTTCCTCCTATTGTTACGTTAGTACATGTTCTGTGTGTATTCCAATATTAATGTTACGATAGTACATGTTCTGTGTGTATTCCAATATAACTATCAATACTACATTTATTATTGGTCCTTTTGTGCAAATATAAACGTAAGTATAATTAACTCTGCCACTAATAGATATCAGAAGATCTTTTCACGCTAGCTATATTAATACTCCAGACAAATAAAGAAAACTATATTAATACCTTAGTTAATAAAGTAATAATTTATCCGAAAAAGCGCTTCGTATTTCGAATATTACAAGGATCAGAAGGCGCGGTCCAGCTATAAATCGGGTTTCGTTTTAATCATAGCTGAGCCTCATTGTCTGTGGTCCGCACAATGCAAGTGCAACCCGCCTTAAAAATACACGTTCCGAATATGATGAATCAACATTGAACTCTGCCAATGCGATATTTTTCACACATGATAAATTAATTATTTTTGAATTTTTAAGTGTAGAAGCGAAACCATGTTATTAAAAATATAAATTGCGTTTCGCCTTTCTTAACAGTGTTTATTTTCTTTTGTACGCGGGATATTTGTTAGTTTTGTAGCACCCAAGTGGAACGTCTGCATAGATAAGTTTTCATTATTTTCAGTGACGTAGGGGAGCACTACGTAAAGTATACATTCACATTATATCTGCATCTGAAAAACACGACTACGGCTATGGAATGGCTATGGAAAATTATTTTAATTTCAGGACGAAAGCAATGTTGTGCCTACAGCAAACTCATAATGGCTGCCGTTCGAAATTCAAATGAATCACTAGTGACGTCACCCGCTTGTTAATTCGTGACTAGCGTTACGATATGTGATTTAATAAAATAGCAGTTTCGCATCGTTAACTGTATTAATTAGGAACAATTAGGATGTGATACAGATTCGCTGTCTGTTGATAAATTGTAGTAGGTATAAACAAATAGCCTGAATTTTGTTATGCATAGGGTATTTCAACATTTAATAAATGCCTGTAAGGTAGTTTTTGCTTAATTTGAAGTAACAGGCGTTTTTTTTCTGCCTCATAGAGACTCCGGCTTAATAAAATCTTTAATAATTTTCTGATATAAATTTAAGGCAAAATTAATTTATTAAATATTTCCCGTGAAGTTCCCCGGGGTATAGAAAATTGAAAGATGAAAATAACCTAATTGAATCTTCCAAAATGTAGGTGTGCTATTTCAGGACTAAGTAATTAATTACACAAAGAATAAACCTTTTCAGAAATAATTCGTTACTCGTAAAACATCTTCCTATAAACAAACTCGGAGTATTAAGACTAATAAGATAACATTTCAACGAAGATCCCTGCGTAATAGAAGAAATAATACCTGCTACTTTTAACGTTATTTTTCCAGACACTTGCCTAATCAATCAATCAACTTTATTTTTCTCACCACAATATTTATAAATTATTTTACATTGGTCGGATTCGATAATGATACACAATTCAGGTAAGTAATGGCTATATTGTAGAACTGCTGAATTATGAAGTGTTTCACCAGATTTATTAAGTACCTAACACAAGCTTGCCTTTATCTCCTACTTAAAGGCACCACGAAAATTACTGTACATTTTCGACATCTATCATTATTATATTCGGAAAGGTGGCAGTTAGGAGAATTTTCTTCACGAAAGTTCTTGCAAAAGAGTATTTCATAGAACAAATCGAATAACCCGCCTTCACTATAATCAAGCTATCATAATTGCGATCACGTTCGACAGTGATTTACGATGCGAGACAAAATATGGTTGTGTAGTATGAAAATAACTATAATATAGGTACATACACACAACTGTCGTCAATGAGTTAGTCTTATTGTTATAAATGTCGTAATATGCATACGGTAAACTACCATAGTTTTACACTGTTTTTATTCATTATTTCCTTATGATGTAGATAAATAATAATTATAATACTATCGATTTGGGTCATTGGGTATTTAGGTCCACCTCATGATGGATTAAATAAAATAGATTTAACGTAGTTAAAATAAGTGATATTGGTTGATATTAATGTCAAAACTAAAAGGGAACCTTTTCTTTGATGTGAAAACAGTAGCTTTCGAGACATACTGACAAAGTATCTAGAAGTGGAGGTAGCTTGCGGCGGTAGGCCGCAGGTAGGTCAGGCCTTAGATAGCCTTGCTAGCATGCGTAGGTAGCGTGCAGGATTGAGTAAGGGGTCCTGCCCTCAGCCCGTACGGAGAAACCCTAGGTCGGGGCACAGAATTCTGAGGATCAGGGATTTGCTTCCACCAGCTCTGCAAGCGGAAACCAAATGAACGAGGGTCCCCGGAAAGAAAGTTAGTGTTGTACCCCGATTCTAGTGATGTGATTAGGAACTTAATAATTGTAATATTTTAGCATCACTCGACTAATTATAGTTGTGAGTCCACACAACGCTACACAATGAAGTTTACAGGCTGATTATGATTCAGAAGGATAACCTCTTGTTTAAAGTCAAAAAAAATCTGTACAGTCGATTAATTCAGTTGGACAGCATAATTTTTGGAAATAAACTTTGTCAAAACTTGCTGTTCTACTTCAACAAAAATAACGACTAGGTAATATAACCCTTTTTTTTAATATGATATTTTAAACAACATGGCGGAGTGTCGAGAACAGTTGCTTAACATCCATACCGAAACAATTGTAATTCAACGCAGAATCCCTGTAATCCTCGCCAAGTCTACAAATCCCCTCGGACAGTGACCACAACAGCCAGATTAATTATGATACAGAAACTGGCGTAGTTTATTGATGACTGGCTTAGGATAGGTCGCTACTGGACACACCGACACACCCGTACGGCGTGATGAAAAATTGCTTGTTTCCCAAATTTCGTAGTCCTAGTGTAGTATCTAATTTATCACTGTTCCAAATTGAGTTTGGAATTTGTAGCTGACAGACCAGTACCACACGATCAATCAGAATCTGAATCGTTTTGAAACAGATTGCTAATCCATTGCTTCAAAAGTTCGAAAAAAAAATCTGCCCAACAAAGTAAATAACGCAATGAATTTTGTTGAACTGTCAAATGAAACGGATTACTCGTAATAATTTACTAAAATGTGTTATGTAATTAGGTGTACGCTTAATTAAAGCCTTTATAGATAATTATCTCTAGTCTATGGAATTTGAAATAACGAATAACGTACAATTAATCTACAAAGCGTTTTTGAAATAAATATTTCTGATCTATTGATCACTTATTTCGAAGATGAGCATTAATTCTGAAAGTAGGCAACGTCGCAAATAGATGTCAAATATTTCGCTGTAAGTATTGATTAATTTGGCAATATTACTGTATGGAAATATGAAATGTGGCTAACTAGCGAACTAGAATATTAATAATGAACTGCAATTATAACACTGAATTTGATGTTGTGCCGCGGTACCGTTCGTTTCGCTCGCTCGACTCGCGCGCCGTTTGTCACTGTTTTAACCTGACCTGACCTAACCCGTTTCGTCGGGTTATCCTATACCCTAGCTTAGTTACTGCGACCAACTGTGAGAAAAGATCAGAAAGTTAAAAAGAGGTTCAGTTATTTAGAAAGTGTCATTGGAAGGTTAACATTTTTTTAGAGTATCAATTAAATATTTCCCTAATATTCCTCGGCACCCATGGTGAGTATGGTGATCCCCCCAAAATCATAGGCTGCGACCGCGCATGGGTATTATAAGGTGTCTTGTTTCGCAGACAGAAATTTCAAAGCATTTCGTTTCCCAGAAAATGTTTTATATAATATTTGGTCCTTGTATTTTTATTTCGAATATTATTGTTTCAAAGAATGAAACTTGAATGAAACATATTTCACAGAAACACAATTCAATTAATTTTTAATCACATTTTTTTGTTTAACAAACTTATGAAACAGTAGAATTATATTGTTTGTTCGGTGTATTTTTCCATAGTATTTTATTTAAAAAGTCAATATGTTGTGCTACAAAAGTTAGTGACAGGAACGAATCGCTGCAAAACCGACTCCACGTAGTCTTGTCTGCCCTACCCCTGGAGTGTAATTTAGATCCGCGTAGGCGCAGAGTGGCGAGGCGGCCCGCGGGCTGAAGAGCAGGTGGTTTTAAAGCTCGCGGCCGCGGCTGAGGCTTGCCGGCTAGGCCGGGCAGCAAGCCAAAGCTGCGGTGGTGAGCGTGAATACCATCTGCGACGATAAGCTCGCGTGGGACCGCCGGAGCCCCACAGCGCTGGAGCCGTGACAGAAACCATGCCTGCTGCATGCTCGCTTGCATGTTGCACGCTTGCTTTCACGCTGCATGTTGCATGCTTGCTTGCATACTGCATGCTTGCTTGCACGTTGCATGCTCGCTTGCAGAAATATTTAAAATGTTATTCTTATTGGTAATAAGTTTTATATTAACTAAAAAATATAAGGATAAAGAATATTTGATTTGTTATTTTCTATGATATGATTATTCTAACATTAAACTTTATGTGAAAAATAAATCAATGATTTAAATATAAAATCTTCAAAGTAAGTATTCTGCGTATTGATTTTTCTATGAAACGAAAATATGAGAAAAGTTTTATGTGAAACGAAATTCTATAAAACTATTAGCTATAAAACAACGTACAACCGTATTATAACCATGTTTTCCTAGTGCTAACTGAATAATAAATAACGAATATTATACAATAATTTCCTTAACGCAACGTAATATAATATGGAACATAGAACATAATTATTACGTGAACCAAAAAACGTTCATAAAATGATGAACTAAAGGCGAAAGTAGTCTGGGTGTCGGGTCTTAATTAAATGAATCACTAGCACAAGTCCGAGATAACAATGGACAAATCCAATTCCCCCTGTAATTACTTATCTCGGGAGAGCAGAAGATAATGACTGCCCGTCCGTGCGCCACACCAATACGCGAATAACACTCACTGTGGTATTTCATCGTGAAACTGTTATTATGAACTGTTATTTGTGTTGCGTAGAGCACAGGCACTATTGGAAAATATAAGTGCAACAATGGTTAAGGTTTTCTTTATTTTATTTTTTGTCTTGCAACTGTTGCAACACTCGTAATTAATAATTCCCATTCGTTTAATTTTTTTTGATCCATTATGTTATACAGTCCGCAATCAGCCTAAGCACTTTGACTGCTGTTAGATTGAGTTAGATTTGTGAACGCTATTAAAATAATGCTCAACTGATCAATGATGTATAAAACATCTATAAGGACTACTACATTCAAAGCAACGCACGGCATAAATATTATCGTTTCAATTCCCTTTCGGATACAACGAATATAATCCTACAATGTTTAGTAAAGTGAAAATAACGCATCAATCATTGATTTTCCCGTTGGTTTAGCGCACAACATAAAAGGCTGTATTCAGAGGATGTGTGGCTATAATATTTATCAGCGCTGTGCAGTGGTGAAGATAACCGCGATATTCGGGGAACTGTTATCGTGCTCAATTTACTACATATTGGCAGAACGTTGCAGAATGCAGCTTACTTTACTTGGCTAAGTACAAAGATATATTTTTTTCGCTGTCGTGGGATTGTGTCCGAACTTGTATCCCACAAGATATTACCTTGTTTAATTGGCTGTTTCATGTTTCAAATGACTGTTTTTCAAAATATAGCGACATATTTTTACAATCTGAAGATTCATCTCGAGGCCTTCGCAGATTTCGACAGAAATATACAAAATTAACACAAAACGAGGCGTTCGTCAAGGTAATAATTATTATATTCGAATAGAGTCAGTAGCTAGAAATCGTTGTAATCCGTGTTATAACGATAACTTATTGAATAGTTCAATAATTCTGCCGATAAATCCTATTGTTATGAGTCACCGTTGCCCTGAGGCTGTAGATCGGTAGGATCCAGCTGTGAACTCATGTTTGCTGACATCATACCGTATTAAAAATAAATAGCGACGTGCTCGGTATGACAATGTTTTCCTTTTATCTTTGTTACTAAACATCGGACCAATATTCTATTTGCTATAGTATAGAACACATAAATACGCAGTAGTGAGTTTTATCATTGATGAAATCTACGGTCTGACTTCTTTTATCAGCTCCTTACTGAAATATTCCTCTCAATACCTGTAAGCTGTAACATCAAAAGGAATAATGCTTCTACCGTATAATGTAGGCTTTCTTACTTATTTCTCACAAGACGATGACGAAAAGGAAAACCGTACCTAAATAATCACATCAATAATTACTTGGACAGGGTGACTAAAATAAACCCCCAATTCAGTTCGGAGGCTCATTCAACTTTCGGGCACAAATTCGACGAATTCTCACAGTTCAGAAAAACATTAGCTACGTGACTAAAAATTGTTTATTTCATGGATAGCCGCGGATACGACGAAAATTGGCTCGCTCCGCTAATTCGGGCAAAGAAGGGAAAAGTTTTAAAAGCATACCGCTGTTCAAATTCGGTATTCAATGGAGAACGATCACAAATAAATGTTTGTTTTCCATCTTCTGTTATTACGACCGCGACGTAATTTACTATTTAAGAGTTTGCTCATTAACTTCGCCGGCGGCTGGCAGAGTTCGTACGCGGAGCCAGATGGGACGAGGACCCGAGGTGCTTAAGACGCAACTTTTCACAATAAGTAGAACTTTGAAAAGGAAATAGCAACGATCCCGACAAGTTTGGTTACGGTCGAATGTCGGTTATTATAAGTTTCTTCCACTTTACGGTATCGATCATTAAAATTACCCGTGTTAGACATTTAGACCTTGACATGGAAATGTTTCATTTTCCTGATTTCAAGAATTTCACGTTATAATGAGAAAGTATTTTTGTAAGTAGTAACGCCATTTTTTGTGTGGGTAGCGAGGGTAAGCCCAGAAACTGGACAGTAACTTAAACCCTTCGTTTTTGTCATTTTTGTCTTTCAGATAATAGATATTTTAGTATTTCAAGTTAGTTTTTAACTTTCGACGTACTTATCAATTTTTGCCACTGTCATTCAGAAACCGGCAAATATTAGGTATTGTTTTTGCAGTACATAACTACCTAATAAGCCATATAAGTGCATTTTTTTGTAGCAAAAGTTACACGACAAAGTGCAAAGACATTATTAAGTGCAGCCGTTATCTAATCTGTTATCAGTTCAATATTATGATCGCTATTCACCGCCTACACTACAGGTGCTGTTCAGTAATTTGACGAAAAATAATATCAGCCTAATAGACGCTACGTTATATTAAAATTGCCTAATCGTGCTTCCACGCACTTTCAGGTGGCTGGTCGGTAAGTAGATTACACTCATTCTAATAACGCCAATAGATTAAGTAGATGGGTCACTGACGTAAGCGAATAACGGAATTACGAAAATTTTGTAGTACACAATACGAAATAGTCGGAGATACACAGTACGCGTGGAACACGTTCTTGGCTAAAGATATGTCAACAAAGTTGAGTCATAGACGATCTGTTGGTGCAGTGGGGAGTGCGGCGATCTGTTGTGATTGTTTTGATATGCACGTCACCGTCGCAGGTGTCGCAGGCCGCCGTGCGGCTGCGGCGTGCGTACAGTTTACACAACAGAGGCTGCACGCTCGCAGCCGTCGCTCGCGGCTCAGGTGAGTGCTTTTATAAATACGGCACCGGCACTGGAGCGTGGTCGCCCCTCTCCCCATGCCCGTAGCCGCCTGCTCGCGTGCCGCTCATCGCCATTATCTGCGGGACCTTGGGCCGCGCCGCGCGATAAAACCACTCACCTTTTTGATTTGGAAGTGGTCGGGGCGCAGAGTCTCCTGGATCTCCTGCTCAGTGCCTCGCGGTGCCGCCTGCACCGAGCTGCGGAACCCGTCGAGCACCCCCTTGAACGTGAACTTCTTCATCGCGAATAACTGAGTAGCGGGTCCTTTGTCCGAAGGCCGCTCGCGCCGGCCGCGGCTACATCACAGCCGTCCGCCGCGGACAGCGAGCCGGTTTTGGCGGAAGGAAGGTCGGTCGCTCCCGCGCTACACTTGGTCGCTACTGCGCAGGGCCGCCCGGGGCCGCCGCCGACGCCGACACGCGCCCGCCACGCCGACGATCGACGAAAACTAGGCGAGGCACCGCCTCCGGAATGTACGGCAATGCGGCTCCACTGACGGATCGATAGCCGGGACAACGGAGTACACACGCGCACTGGCGACACGCTGTCAGCGAGGCTGCCGCGGACTGGCCGGAAAGAGTACGACACGACCGATCGATTCGCTCGTCCCCGCTCGGGAAAGAGATGAACACATATTGCGCATGTAGGCGCGTCTTGCGGAAGAAAAATTGCACAGCTGATAATCAAATAGTTCTGCATGCCGCCGCAGGGTGGCGCGCGCACGATAACAACGTGTGACATTTCAGATCTGTCAAGTGTCAAACCGGCTTGGCTCTTGGCTAGCCCAGGTGTCTGTCATCAAAGTAATCTTTGGATTTTTTTTACAATATTATCTTCCTATTATCGGTGATTTTTGGGTTAAAATATACACAAAATGTCGTATAAAGTGATAACCAGGTGTTTCAACACGCTGAGTTATGTGGAGAGCTACAAGAAGATCAGGGACAGACCCGCTTACAGGTGGAGTATTTACATTAGCACTGTGTATTTATAAACACTACATAATTTTCGATAAAAAGGTTAAGAAAGCATTATTATCTCGGTGTGATACGCTCACTCTATTATTATTAAAGAACGCATTTTATGCAGTAAATTATTTGGGTATTACTACTTTTTATATTGTGTGAAATTGGCGTACGTGATCGAATGGTTGTCGAGTCATCGATCTTGTAAATAATGAGTATATTGTTAAGAACAGACACTTATCTGGAGGATTCACAGATGTTTCGAATATATTGTATGAACATTAATGTTATTCCAGCAGCAACAAGTACTGTCACAAAGATGCAGGATTACTTGTTGAATGAACTTTTTAGTAATGTTTACCCTACTGCACTGCACTTATGTAAATAAAAACTGTTATATGACCATAATATAGACCCTCATCTATAAAATATCTTTGTAGAGTAAATGATTTCCAATCTTATTGTGAAAGATAAGAAAAGTAGGTCAACACCACTTGTAGCACACAGTAAAATAATAAAACAAGTTATATTGGTTCAGAAATATGTTTAAATAATAAAACTAAACTATATGCCTATAGGTGGGATTGGTCTGTGTTAGCGCAGGATCAAGTTGAGTGCAACATGGAAAGGGAGGCCTTTACCCTGCACTGGGACAATTCAGGCTGAATTATTTATTTATTACTAACATTTTGTTTATTCATTAAATTCACAGTTTGGGAACTATCAAATGATCTCAGTCATTACAAAATCTTCTGCTTATGTCAAACTGTCACCCAGCTCATTGTATAATTGTTATATGTAATCAGAATCTTCATAGTATCAAAAAGAAAAACTAAACAAATTACTATCTAATCAGTTTCTTTATATTAGACAAACTAATGAAAACATAAAAATGCTGTCATAATACATAATCATCATGACTATCAGGAAATTATTGCTCAGGTTTACTACAGTTTATTATTAATGTATCATCAACTTTATTGCAGAAAATTAACATTCAATTTTTCCTTATCCATACTTTGTAATCTGTAAAACTGCCACAGACTACATAAAAGTATTACCATAGTACTACTACTAGTATTACTACTTAGTTTTGTTAACCTTATGTCTTATATATTTTGTAGTTGTTTATTATCCCTTAATAAATAAAATAAAAGCATTTTTTTTTCAGATTTTACTGTGCAGCATTGCTAGGCACAGGCTATGCAGCGTACAACCAGTTAAAAAAAAACAAAGCAGAGATGAAGGAAATAATGCAGCTTAAGAACTATATGGCTGAGCCCATCACACCAGTGGAGGATCTAGAGAGAAACATGGATGATATGAAGACACAAATGGAACTGCTCATCATGAGGATACAGACAGAGTTCTGTAGGGCTCTGGAACAAGAAGAGGACCAGGTAAGCAGCAGTTCTTGAAATAAGAAGTTTTTGTAGAAGTATCTCCAGAAATAGTGAAAGCAGATAATGGAAAGTGCTTCAAACAAAAACTTCTGTTTAGTTGTGTTCAGGTATCATTCTTATTTGAATTTATTTTACTAGTGTAGGTAAACATTTTGCTACTGTTGTTGATCAAAAAAAAATTATACATCAATCTGTATTTAAAAAACTGATACAATTATCATATTGCTACTCTTTGAACAAAATAATACATACATAAATAACCTATTTTCTTGTAGGCTTGGGAGGATGACAAAACAGCCGATGAATATGATTTCGAAAACGATGTTTTCTTAATGTCGCCGGTACGAAACCATTAAAATTATTTTAATTGTTTAACAGGATTAAAATGTCAATAGCAGCATATAAACACTTCCACTATTTCATCACATAAAAAGTGCCTCCACTAATATTTTTATTCAATGGGAGTCGATGGGGAATCGACAGTCCTTTCTGCAACTTGCAGTGCAAGAAACCCAAGCACATTTACTTCTACAACCATTGTGATTTATTTATTTTTAAATAATGTTACCCCACACTAGGAACTAATAATACACAGTAGCATATCAGACATCTCCTGTTTAGTGTTAGATATTTATTTAAAATGCGGGGCTTCTTCGCCGCTCCCTTTCTCAGTTCAAACTTCCCTTTAGTTTGGTAAGCTATGTCACAGCCCATTTTAATTCAAGCACCATCATTCATTTGCATGCATCAGGAAGCTAAATTCCAAGTGGACAGATGGCTCCGCAAGGAAGGGGGCGGTGGCATCACATGCGTGTTGCAAGATGGTCGAGTCTTCGAGAAGGCAGGCGTCAACATCTCGGTCGTGTCTGGCACCTTACCCCCGGCTGCCGTCCAGCAAATGAGGAGCAGGTCAGTCTACCCAAATTTCCATTAAAAAAAATACCAGTCTATTGTTATACCACTGCAGGGCAACACCTCTTCTCGTACAAAGTAGGTGTACATAATTCATACATAGCTATCATAGACGTATATATACGTCTATGATAGCTATGCACTATTTCATACATAATATTAAAGATGCGAAAGTATAACTACTGTTTACTGTGTAGTGCTGTCTGTCTGGTACCTTTTCACGCCTTAATGGCTGAACGGATTACGATGAAGTTTAGCACACAGGTTAACCATGACTTGGGTTAGTACATTTTATCCCGATAGTACATTCCCGTAAGATAATTTCCGACCATCACGCGGGTGAAGTTTGTACGAAGCAAGAAGACATGAAGCTTCCTGAAACAACTATAGTACCTGCATGGCCATAAATAATGCAATACATTTGTCTTACAGGTATGAGAGACCGAGCCGACGCGACTTTATCACGCGCGCACTCTGTGTCATATTTAGGGCTGCGTACTGTAATCACATTACTGCTAATCAACTAAGCTCTGAATCCCGATAGACGGTGGCTTAGCACCATCAATCTGCCAGACACACCCCAGGCAGGTCATGAATGGCTACGTCTGGATATCAATGCATAGTATATTTTACTGGTATAACATGCCTGCTAAAAGAACGACCTTTATTGAAATCTTTAAGTATATTTTAAAATGTTCTAAGTTAATAAATGTTCTATAAGATTCGAGAATGCACTCAGTGAGATGCTTCAGAAACGTATCTTATCGCTCGTAGTCCAGATTCCGATTGCTTTAAGAGTGCAAGATTTAAGCTGGATTATGTAGATATTTCTATTATCTACAATTTTGTGAATGAAACTCAGTATTTATCTGTAACTAGTTTCCCGTCTAAATTCTAAGAATGGTCGATCTTTTATACCGGATATACCTACAAGAATATCCAAATGCGCAGTTCACATGCAGGTGATAAGTCGCTGCAGTTTTGATCAAATGTGCGATAGGACACCTTAGACATCTGTGTAAACAGTGCGCTCATCGCAGCGATTATTGCAAACCGAAATGCCCGTTTGTTCTCCTGAATAACGTCGTTTGAAATGTTTGAACAACGTTTTATCGGAGTGTTGTATGTTGTGTTGTATGTATAAATGCTCGTATGTTTTTTTAAACTAAGTATTAAGTGAAATGACACGAAAAGTTATCAAAGTTCCCCCCAAAAGGTCAAAAGACAAAAATAGTTTTTCAATCAGAACAGTCTTTGTACCTATCTATTACATTATGCCTACATAGACTGCGTAAGAAAATATTTTTTTTAAGTGTCCTCCGATTTTTACCCTACTTCCCATTTAGGATACCTAGTGAATTTTTTCGGGGATTGCTCTACTAGTTCCGAACTCAAATGACTTTATAAGCTTGTCAATTGTCATGCTGTGAGGTCGCCAACCTCACGAAAATTTACTCAATACTCAATACTCAATTCTTTATTGCATTCCATAGTATTACATAGATGGTATAAACAAGTAAAAGATCAATATGGACCCTGTCGGGCACAGCAACATTAGGAGAGAGGAAGAGGGATAACAATTCAAACAATTAATATTATTATAAATTAAGTATTACATGTGTTTAATTGGGTGTATACCTTATTTATATATACACAATTATACATTCTTATTATATATTATTAGGTTTGCGTATATCGGTGTAATTATTATTATTATCCTACTGTGATACCTAATCTTTGGACAATATTTCTGCTACCAAATTTAACCAACCATTTCCCATGAAATTCTCTTAGGGGTAAAAAGCTTGAGAACTCGGAGCTTCCATTCTTCGCGGCGGGAGTGAGCGCCGTGATCCATCCGCGCAACCCGATGGTGCCCACTATTCACTTCAACTACCGATACTTTGAAGTCAGAGATAAAGACGGTAAGTCCGCAGTCTGGCGTGTTTGCCATCATCACCATCCTTTTTGCTATGACATTTTTAGCCGGTTCATTTGAGAAAACAGGCAGCTGTGGCGTCGTATAAACCACTGCTAAATAGTATTTCGTGTTTATGTTAAAAATTCTTCTGTGTAATAAAAACTAATTGTATCCTTATATTCAGGTGTCCAGTGGTGGTTTGGCGGCGGCACCGACTTAACACCTTACTACTTGAACGAAGAGGATGCAGTATATTTCCATCTCACGCTAAAAAATGCGTGCGACAAACACGACGAAACATATTACGCAAAGTGAGTTTTATATTTCTTATAATAAATATGCGTATTCAAAGTTTACCGGCTCTAGATTTGTATTCGTGCAAATTAGTATAGACAAACAATGCCAGATAAAAATATTAGGCTAAATGCCTAATATTTTCTACCATAATGATAGAACTTTATAGTAGAATATTTTTATTTCACTGGCAACATTAAAATACCAATCAATCAATTTCACGGTCCATTCATTTTTTCAGCGCCATTATCATTCCGTCACATCAATTAATTATTTTTTTATGATAATTGATAGTGAATCATAGTTGGCGTACTTGAAAATCACGAAATAATAATTGTGATTTCAACTGGAGGCTGCACATGCCAAACTTTGTAAACAGCTTGTCATTGTTTTTCTATTTTGATATTGTTGTATTTATGACAATAACATCAATCAGGTTCAAGAAATGGTGCGACGATTACTTCTACATTCCCCACCGAGGCGAACGCCGCGGCGTCGGCGGCATCTTCTTTGATGACATCGACACGCCAAGTCAGGAGAAAGCTTTCAAATTCGTCACCTCCTGCGCTGAAGCCGTCATTCCCAGTTATTTACCTATTGGTAAGGATTTTGTAGTTAACAAAAACATAACATAACACCACGCCTGTAATCGCCGAAGGTTTATGTTATGTTTAAGTCCCATGTCATAGGTGGCGATCCTATTCCCATCAATCGGGCAAAAATCCAGACTGGCTTGGCAACTGAGAATTTTTTATTGGAAAAAGTCAATAGCACGTTGCCCGACCTGGGAACCGAACTCAGGACCTCATGCTCAGCAGCAGCGCTTGCGACCATTAGTCCAAAGAGGCAACATAGTTAACTCTAAATAAATAACAAACTGTCTGACACCCTACCTGATTTGTTTTTTAATTTTTATTATGGTTTATGCTAGACATTTTTTTTTATCTTTCCAGTTCAAAGACACAAAGATGACGCGTACGGTTACTATGAGCGTCAGTGGCAGCTGCTCCGAAGGGGTCGCTACGTGGAGTTCAACCTCATGTACGACCGCGGCACCAAGTTCGGACTCCACACGCCACAGGCGCGCTATGAGTCTATACTCATGTCGCTACCTCTTAACGCTGTGAGTATGAAAAAAGGACTGATTTTACCAATGTCAGTTATCTATTATTCGTAGAATAACATTGAATTTCAATAGTTTTTGTATGGAAAAAAACGAACAAAAAAATAATAATTTATTCACAGGATTATGTATAAAAGTTTAGTCGAATTTGCCCTTAGTACCTATACCTTCTGTGATGATAAGACCATTATTTTTATTTAGTTAATTGATCCTTGGTCTATCATTTAACGCCTGAAATAGAACTACAGTAAATTCAAAACCAAATTTAGTCCAACCGCATGAACCGAAAATACGCATCTAATAATTTTATTCTTTGACACTGTAACATAAATGTTTTATTTCAGAAATGGGAGTACATGAACGAACCCAAACAAAATTCGCCTGAAGAAAAGCTAATGAGAGTTCTGAAAGAGCCCCTCGATTGGCTGAATTTAAATAAACAACAGCAGCGGTCGGCAGCTTGAAAAATTAACATATTATAAGGGTGATGACGATGAGTTCAAGAAACACAGTGTTAAAAACGCATTATGCATTTTAGATATTTATAAATAATGTGAAATTATATTTTTTTTTTATCGTTTTTGTTATTTTAATCCTTAATACTCTATCTTCCCCTATGGAATTTGAAAATGTGGTTCTTTAAATATAATTAAAATTCAAAGTGAAGACGAGAGCTACAGAATAATCATGGAAAAATAACCAATGTAGCAAACTCCCACATTAGGCTGCCTGTCTACTGGAGCGGAGAAGCGAGAAGAGAAGCGGAGCTGTGCCAATATTAACCAATAGAATTTAAACTCTGGAGCGGAATTAAGATTCTACATCTCCGCTCCAGTGGACAGAAACGTCATACCTGTAATCCCCGAAGGGTCAGGCAGAGGTTTATCCATAGTACACCCACATTTCGCCAATATCTTGTCCCATGTATTCAGGGGCAGCCTATTGCCATCAACCGGGCACAAATGCAGACTCCGAGCTCCTGCTACCACCACCAACCACTAGACCAACGAGGCACAAACTAGTGAAAAAAAAGAAAAATGCTGATTTGAGATGCTTCACTTTTTGTTCGTTTTTTATTTTGTGGATCCAACAATGTTGGATTTCGATAATTGCGACATCTTTCACTCGCGCTTTGAATGATCGAAGAAAAATAGAATTAGCAACTGGACGTTCATTTCTATGTAAATTTGTGTTAACAGTAAAGAGGTAAAAAGTAGAACTTCTTGATTCTTCATATTAAAATTATACTCTTGGAATAAAATAAATCTACTAAATTATAAAAGTATCTACTAAATTGGTAGACCTTTTAAACATAAAATGGCAATACCAATTTACCAAAACAACTGTCAAACGAAATTGTCACTTTCTCGATGGGTTCAATGTTGTGAACGTGAATTTCTTATTTTCATAATACGTATGTGTTTACTCGACAAGTTTTATTGCTTTCCGCCGATACACCTACGTCATCGCCACCGTAACATATATTCGTTCAAGTGACCGGTATTACGTCTCGAATTCAAGACAAAATGTCATAAATATGTGGCCCGCGTAACGGATGCATCGTTTCCTACATTCCTTCGCCATAAACGAAACGTAACGTTTGTTTCCTATGTGATGTTATTGCAAAGTGGTGGCGGGTAGCTTAGGAAGATGCCTTTCAAGTTGAAGCTGAAGAAGACGCGGCAGTACAATGTTGCGTCGAAGAGTTTGTTTGTGATAAGTGTGGAGCTGCTGGATGGCGGGGTGGCGGACTGCACGCTGTCGGTGGACAGCACGGGCCAGGAATGTCTGGACAACGTGTGCCAGCGGCAGGCCGTCATGCAGCCGGACCTGTTCGGCTTGCGCTATGTGAACCGCAGCCAACAGCCGCGCTGGGTGCAGCTCGAGCGCCCGCTTAAGCGCCAGCTCGAGAAGTACGCGTCTTCCCACCAGCTGTACCTGCGAGTCATGTACTATGTCATATCTGGGACCAGCTTGATCACTGATGAGGTTACAAGGTACCATTACTTCTTGCAACTCAAGAATGATTTGATAGAAGGCAGGATCATTTGTGACTGCCAGCAGGCCGTAGTGCTTGCATCGTACAGTAGACAAGCAGAGTATGGTAACCATGACCGGGAAAGACACACAGTTGAGTACTTGAAGAACTTGCTGACTTTTCCTAAACAAATGCTGGATGGGGGACAGATCATCGATGGAAGTACTTTGGCTGAGACAGGGAGGCTGGAGTGGCTCACAGAGGCAGTCATACAGCATCACATGGCACTGCACAACATGTCACAGGTAAGCACATCAATTATAATCAACTCATAAATCAAACAGAATACTGTACTCATTACATTTAACCGTTTAGTCAGAAGAATATTTATTGGAGCAGCAAATATAACTGGAACATGTGTGGCTGCTATAAATAACTGTACAGACCAGTCAATCTTATTTATAAACATGATTCTCATTTGAAACTAACAAACTTGACCTTTACAAACTTTCACAAATAATGTTTAAAACTATAAAAATCTGTATGTATGTATGTCAATAGGTGTCTTAGTTCCAATCAGATCTGTTAATGATATAAAACATACATATTGTGTGATGGGTTTGTTCCCATCTGTATCTACTGTGGGAAACAGTTTCTATAATATCTTCTGTTATATTTACTTGTCATCTCACTGCTGCCATTTGTAAACTGAAGATCTAACTGATAGACATAATAATTAATCTTTTGTTGTACCTATTAATAATGTTTTTATAGTAAAGAGCTTTCTCATAAGAAATCAGTGTACATAACTTAGGTAGTTAATTCCATTCATTCATTCACAATACTTAATTTAAAATAAGAGATGACTTATTTTAAATATTGTTTTAGTCATAAGAAATTAATAACCATACATAAATACCTATTCTGAATTAAGTTTTAAATTGTAAACAGACTTATATGTAGAAGATATAGTAATATTTTATTGTTTGTATGTCAAATTGACCTTCAAATGATGCTAAAAAATTGTTAAACAATGTAGATGTATTTGTTTTACAGATAAACATTACAGAGCTATTAAATAAGAACTGTTTTTAAAAGAAGTTCAATAAAATCATTTTCAAAATCTTCTCAGCAACTACTTTGTTAATCTACCATGACATGATTTTCCCACATTCTTACAAGCAATTACACTGACATTAAAGAAACACATCTGAGGTGCCACAGATAATGATCATAACGTAAACAATATAGTTGGTTCGTAATCTGTCTGTAAAAGAATTAAATTAACACAACACAACATAACATAACGTCTGTATTCCGCGAAGGGTTAGGCAGAGGTTTACCAGTACACCCACATTTCGCCAGTTATGTTTGAGTCCCATGTAATAGGGAGCGAGCCTATTGCCATCAACCGGGCACAAATCCAGACTCTAGGCTGCTACTGAGAAATTCCAGATTGAAAAATCCAATAACACTTTGCCCAACCCAGGAATCGAATCCAGGACCTCACACTCAGCAGTAGCGTTTGCAACCACTAGACCAACGAGGCGGTCGGTAAAATTAAATTATAATCCTGTTAAGTTAGTTAGTAAAACTGTCATGAACATGCCGCTGCGAATACATTATTTATAACTGTATCCATGCTAATATAATCAACTGTTTGGCTCTGTCTGTGTGGAATTTTACTGTTTACAGACAGATTTATTTGAGACTGAGATATTTTATTGGAAAGGGTTGAGTTATCAAGAAATTGTAATCTCAAACAAATAACTCAGTTATAACTCAGTTATTTGTATGACCTACAAGTAGTTGTTCCGGGTCTGGCTGTTTGTGTATGTGAGTATAAATGTTTGTAAACGCACCCACGATACAGGAGAAATTCCTAGTGTGGGGCAACGTTTTTAAAAAAAAAAAAAAAAAAAAAATTTGCTTTTGTTACTATTATTATATATTGACTTTGGCTACCTTATTTGTGCATTTTTACGATTTCGCAATATTGTGGTAATGGTAGCCAAATAAGCGTTATGTATGACGGCTTATAACTTCGGCTTTCTTGAAGCAGGATTTTTTAAACCCTAAAATTTATGACGAAAATATCGATGGATATAAAGTCCTCCTTTATCGAAGTCTGTTAAAAAAAGTCTCATGACATACTTTTTATTCCCTTGGTCAGATACCAACCAGTTTTTTATTGAGCTCAACTCATCAAAACCCGATCTTGAACTGGCGCTGGTTTTCCCGCGTTATTGGTTGCAGGCGAAATTCGCATTTCGCCGATAGTATCTCAGATGTCAGTCTGACATCAGTGGGTAAATACTACTACTCATCACTCTTTTCAATATTTTCCAGTAATTGTATTGCAAAGTCAGACAACGCTCCGCGGCGTAGTCAGTGTTCCTACGTCAGTCAGGAAGTAAACTCGACATATCGGGTGAAGCTCGAATGACACCGAGCCCAGGAATACTTGGTAAAAAGACCGTCATACATACAAACCCTTCATCTTCCCCACCCCAGAATAGACCGATTACCTCGAAGAAGAAGAACGAAGAAGAAAGCACCGAAAGCAAAATCTGATTAAGAATGACCGCAAACGAAATTAAATGGCTACGTGCGACATTTGGTTGAGAAAGTCTTGTGTTGCAGTGCAGCTGTCGACTGCGAAATACTGAGTTGCTCGATAGTCAGCATTAGGATATGGGGAAGTGTGCTGATAATGAAGATGTATGATACCATTTGCTCGTGACTCACGAGCAGAGCAACACTGACCTAACGTACAGTCATCAAAATCGTACAAAACTATTCGGTCATTACTTCGTTGCAAATTAAACCATGTCAACTTAATTGAATGTAATTGCGTTTCAAAGTGTTCGCCGTTATCTCTCATGTAATCGTTATGTATATTTGATAAGACACGTTCGCCGGCGCCTCAAGTACACGCCTTAAAATAAAATATCACCTTGTCTCATTACCACGACATCAATCTATGTTTAACAAGAAGTGTTTATAGATGACGACAAAACGTAGTAGTTAAACAAGAAATATGAACTATAATAGTCGATCTTTTTTTAATTAAACATGGCTTTGTAACTCATAACTTGTACGTTGAATTTGATACGGTTAATAGGAGGCATGGATTGTCTTGCCTGTTGACTTTAATGGGTTTTAGAATATACCTGTATTTAGAGAAACAACTGAAGGAGTTAGTATTTTCTCGAAACGTATTAAAAGCGACCGAGACTTACCAGTACGATCCACCGCAAATCCTGGTGCCAACTCCCAATTTTGCTGAAGTTCATAGCGTGAGGAATACCATGTAGAATTAGATAAACCCCCCCACCTTTCCTAAATTCTAATAGTGGTTTAGCCAAAGCCAAGTAAGTTAGGTACCATTGCTTCCTAAATAGCAGAAATATGAAAGAAAAATAGGTTTATTTGTCACAGAGACACGTGCATACAAATAACAAAAATATAAACAGAAATATTCGGCAGCTGCACGTCATGACTGTGACAAGAAGGCTCAGCATAATTCTGTGCTATGAGGGACCCACAGCACAGCGCTGATTTTCAGTGGTCACTCGAATGAAAGCTAGCTATCTTGCTGTCCACCAAATGAATGATAAGGCCTATGAGAAAGAGGATGTACTGCATTCCGTGATGACTGAAAAGTAATATGGCCATGAGCTCCCCACGTCCACACGTAACCACCGAGTAGGTACATGAGTACGTCCCCCGTACATCTGCGTACTATTATTGTATGTGTACCTAAATGTGAATGAAATCAATTCGACACACTTTACGTTTAGCGGTATGTGTCGCGTCCACGGTATGTTGTCAGCTATCGTTTTAAATATTATGTAGTTATTTAAATATGTTTTAGGCTGCTGACATAATCGCAAGAAGCGGACTTATCAAAGCCACCTTACCCTTTTTGACATAGATTAATTTTATCTCGATGAATCGATAAATAAGACTAATGAAGAGACTTTTGAACTGCTTTGCCAGGCGTCGTTTTCGCTGTCTAAATAATTTGAATCACCGGGATAATCCCAAGCGTCGCGTCTCCATAATCTAAGCAGCCCTAACCAATAATTCGCGCGATTGTTACCGATTAAACAAGATTTTCCATGACACGCACTTACAATTCCAGCACCAGACTATAACAAACAGCTCTACACATAGCTGTTTCCAATTACGCGACTCTTGGCCAGTTTTATCAAATAAAAACATAATCAGCCACCCTGCAAAGATCGTCGCTTAACCTTCACTCCTTACCATCAACCCCCCAACTAAAACACATTTTCAACTCCCCCAGGCGCAAGCAGAAGAAGGCTTCATTACGACGTGCCAGCAACTCCGCGGCTATGGCCAGGAGATGTTCAGCGCGCGCGACCAGCTCAACCAGAGCGAGGTCACCATCGCGATCTCACTCACTGGCATCAGGGTGTTGACGGAGACAAGCGAGACACCGCACTTCTACAGGTAAACTTGGCTACAGGGGCATCATGAGTAGTACTATACTACTAACACTGTGATAGAAGGCTCTCTCTCATTCTAATAGTAACCATTTGCGTAGTCTACGTTGGGCTTCCAGTGTGCAGCTGGGTACCAGTATTTAACATTGAGTGACTGTCACTGGGTAACACGATACCCCTTTGTAAGACTCGTAGCCATAAGGCTTTTGACTGCCCGTAACGACTGTCAAAGATCTACTAATGACAGCAAATGCTTAACGTGCTTTCTGAGACACGGAGGGATCTTGGTATGAAAAGGATGTTCACTCATCCGCGGCCCGACTTCGGCAAGGGTTGCTTAGTCTATTTTGTAGTGAATTAAAAAAACCCCAATTAGTGACACTGAAATACGCGGCGGCGGTAAGTCCGGCTACCAACCTTGCTGACTGGCTAATCTTCTTACAGCTACATTAGCTCATACTCTTTGTATCAGGTTACCAGTAATTAGTGAGGCACTGCTATACATAGTCTACATTCAACGAACAACAGTCTTAAGAGCGTTTATATTGAAAGTAAGTAAGAAATATGACTAACTAGTGAACTAAAATATTTGATTATGAAATGCAATCATTAATATGGTAACGCCGAATATTTCGTTTTAGATGTAAAAAAAGGATTTAGAAACCTTCCAAATGCCTTTTTTACACCTAAAACGGTTACAACATCAAATTATACTTGCAATTCATTATTAGTATTCCAGTACAGTCAGCGTCAAATAGTTAGTGACACTCAGGGTATCCAAATAAATAGAGGCAACCAAAAAGTCAATAATATCGGTACAAACAAAGTTTCCTTATTGTTGTCAACAATATATTCGCTCAAAAGGTCGAGACGTTTAAAATGTCATATAGATCGGTTCAGTCAAACCGCCATAAATATGGTTACAGTCATCCCGCCAATGGTATCCAAGCATTATAAGTGTTCAAAAATATGGAACACATTAGAAAAATAAACTTTACTGCTTTATATTTTAAATATTATTTCTCACGTCAACATTTCACAAAATGAAAGGGATAGAAACTTCTGCTGTCCTTTTCATTTTAAGCATGACGTCATAGACATGTCTTTTGTTTTGTAAATAATTTCGTGCATAGCCGTTTACGATAAGTACTTATATTTTATGCAATAAATAGCTGACTGGAAATAGATGTAAACCTCATTGATAATGAGTATGAGTATATATATCTCATAGAGAAAGAGTGCTTATCTATGATTCAATAACATGTTCATGTCACAAATGTATATTACTTAATACGAAATTATTTCGTATTTAATTTAACTTTTGTACTTAATTAAAATGACCACATTCCGTATTAACGACAAAATGAGCACTTTTTATCAAGTCACTTTGGAACGTATAGAACACAGAAAACTCTCATCGGGTGTAAAAATAAACAAAAACATTTTTGCTTTAATTATCTTTTTTTTTTTTTTACTAAAATCGTGTATAGCCACCGTCTGCTAGAATTACGTCAGAAAGACGTCTTCGCATGGATTGTACCGCATTATAGCAAAAATTGTCTCCTCTCATGGACTCCCAAACTTCTTCGACGTGAGTCCTTAAATTGGCGGTGGTTCGTGCTCGAGTACTGTCCCATACCTGAACCATTTTGCCCCACAAATTTTCGATCGGGTTTAGGTCGGGACTATGAGGCGGCATCGAAATTAATTCCAGGTCCATGTTACCATCCAAGTAATTTTGAACAACTCTGGAGTTGTGCACGGAACTGTTATCTTGGACAAACCTAATCCTTTCATAAGGAAAAAAAATCCTGGCTCAGGCCCAGACCGGGCATAACAAGTAAATCAATATTTACATTTTGAACTGAAAACCTTTACTCTATATTCACTGTTCGAATTTAATGTAGGTTTAAAAGAAATAATATTGATTTATAGAGGAAATTATGAGTGTGATTACTGCAGCTGCTTTGGTTTTTAAAGCTGTTTTCAATTTTCCTAGCGCGAATATTCAACATAACCAGAAGGCCAATGTATATTAATAACGTTTAAAATCTAGTCGAAATCTCATCTCAGCAACAATTAATGTCAAAAAATGTAGGGAAACTAGTAAGCGGTATTTTACTAAAATAAGAATGTGAAAGTTCTTAAAAATACGAGAATTGCCCCTGTGGCTTCATCGAAAGCCTATCATCGAATTCTTTTACCTATTGGTTCACGTACTTGTAACTAGCTGATGCAGGGATGGCTTTACTTGTCATTGATAATAGGCATGACCTATTCATACTAACATCACTGCACTAACATAGAGTTTATTTCCTACAATGATATCAGAACTTAATTATGCTATTTACAGTACTAGAGTTACCTTAGTCACGATAAGTATCGTACAAACGATAATAACTAAGCGATGACAGGGTATGGATTCTCCTCACCCGACCAGAGACAAAACGATATCAACTCGTTCCATAGTGGCAAGGAACTTGCCTTTATCACCACGGCTAGGGCGCAATGACGTCCAAAAAACAAAATTTAGCTATAGCTATATAAGATATATTAATATTCCAAAAGAAATAAGTGTCCCCTCAGAAATATACAAAGTAACAATTTATTAAACGAATGTGATACATCTCTCGGCAAATTTCGATTTGGCCGAGATCCAGCGGCATCGTGGAAATTTAAAAAAGTATAAAATTTGTTATGGGCTTAATTAACAGAACCATCATCGTTAAGATTCACTTACAAAGTTTGATGAGATTATTAATTAACTATTTAGTTTTGAAATCAGGTAATTTGTCTACTTGCTATAGGACATGTAGAAATAGGTACAAGAGAAACAACAACTGAATCTTGCATAATTTAATAGACAAGTTATTGCTACAATTCACACTATATCTAAGCCTGAAAAGGTGAAGAAAAGATTATTGCCATCGACTGTATTCGTCGTATGTAGATACGAGCTATACCACAATATCAGAAAGGTTGGTAGTGAAGCTGATTGCCCTAAGAGCTGTGGCGTACTGAGCATTATTAGTTTTGGAGGGTCGGTTTATGATCGCCATTTTATCAGATTGACATAGGAATCTCGTGGTATCACCATCTGCCTGGCCTTTTCCCAACTATGTTGGGGTCGGCTTCCAGTATAACCAGATGCAGCAAAAAATCAGGATTTTACACGAAGAGACTGTCTATCTGATCTCACACCAATACTGGAAAACACGATACCCCTTTACCGACTGGAATCTAACGGCCAAAATATTCGTGCTGGAGGTTGTCAGCCAATCATGTCCAACAGTGGGCATTCGTGTTTATAAGACACGGTCCCAGCTTACACCGGTATTCAGTTGCTTGTCAATCCGACAATCGATTACGTTCACGAATGGCGTGCAAACATTAATTTGCCATATCAATATTCATGTTGATCTAAGAATGAAAACGTGTTTTAATCGCGACTTGTAGTTTATTGGGTAAAAGGATTTTATTAACCGCCACCGTTTCTATGTATTCAGTTCTTATTTATTGCGAGAAAGTTGTCTATCGCTATGAATAAAAGAAGTTTCTAGTTTATTTTAAAATAACAGCTTAGAAAACATTTTTGTATTAAAAAGTACCCAATCAGAAGTAGATTCTACTATTGCTTAGAATTGATAATTCACACTTATTGAGAAAGTTGCCGTATACTTAGTAGAAAACATTACATTTTGGGCTCCGCCGAAGTCAGGTAAAAATTGGAACAACTAGAAACTATTGGACGCATAAGTACGTCTGACGTAGTCTGGACAGCGAGCCCCTCTCTTTAAAAATTGGACAGGCTAATCAGCACATCATGGCAGAAACTATTATCATATCGCTCATGCCGAGACGATAAAACAAGAATCAACAAAACCCATCCGTGTTGTTCTTTCCTCAAAAGACCACTGAAGACACGGATCCACATGGTCCTCACACATGATCTGACCAAGATTATCTCTGGACTTTAAAAGTGACTGTGACCTCTGAGTTTGTTTCGGTGTTTCTTCTCAGAGTAGTCAGATAGGAAACACCGGCCTCATCTAGTTTTTGAAATATTTACAGGTCAATGTAAAAGTGGTTTATAAAACTACTAACAGATATAAATATCATTTAAAAAGAAAAGTACCCAAAAGTATCACACTGTTTCCCCATTTACGTCCGAAAATTTCTAAAATCCACCCCCTTCACCCCCAGATGGATGGACATCACGAACGTGATCAACCACAAGCGCACGTTCAGCATCGAATGCCAGAAGCAGACAGGCTCATCATCCTTCACGCTGGCGAGCCCAGAGGACGGCAAGTACGTGTGGTGGTCCTGCGTGCAACAGCACACCTTCTACATGAAGCATCAGAGCGCGCTGAGCGAGGCTCCTAGAGACGAGCATAGGCCTAAGTTCCAGGTAAGCTGTACATACGGTAAATAATAATGTTTATTTCTCCAACACATAAAGATAAAGTTACACATGCATAATAGGTAGGAACGTATTAACTAAAAGCCATGTGACCGATGGGGTCCCCATCTCAAACTTTCATCCGGTATTCATATGTATTTCAATAAGTAAATGGGTTCCTTTAGGGTACTAAAATCCTTCCTTAGTGCAATCCTTTGTGATATAGGGAACTCTTTAACGAATGTCTGAGAAGTGCTGTTCTCCTGGAAGGTTACAGAATAATCTGTATTTAGGAATCCCTGTCCCTTACAGAACCTAACTAAGGACGTTAGTGCGTATGAATGTCCAAATAAAACCGTTGCCTCCCATAGTTAGTCTGACATTCTTCTTCTTTTGGTGTGGTTAGCGACTAACCTAGCGTGTTAACGAACATTGAGAAGGGCAAAATATATACGCCCACGAACCATCTTCATTATCATAACAACTGCTCAGGTCCAGCTTTTTCCTGTAATCTTTACTGTCTTCAGTCCACTTAGTATGGGGCCAGTTCTGATAAGCGCAAATCTCACAAAACAAACTCAAAATTTAGATTTAAATTAGATGTGTTTTCAGATGTCTCCGTATCAAATATATTGTCATCTCTTTACAAACTCATGCTACCCCTAATAATTACTGCCACTTTCATTTAAAGCCTAAGTTTCTACAAATAACTTGTTATAACTAACGTCACATCTATTGTAATTTCTTCAAATTGCAAATTCTTACTAGAAAAGTGTCTGTATAATTTCGCATTCTACAACAAATAAGACAAAAACCCCGCACATTATGCTAAGCGTTGTAGCATAGTTTTTGTGCGACGTTCGATCAACACAGCTTAGTAAATCGTTAGATGGTGTTACCGTTAAATAATAATTAGTAAGTTATGCGCGCTATGAAAGTGTTCGCGCGATCTCTCACTTGGGGGATACCATTCATTGGCTGCTGCGCTCGTGTGACTGTTGCTTGTTTTTCTGTGACCGTGTTTTGTTTGTCGCAGTCGCAGCTTTATTTAGTCAAAAGTCAAAGTCAAATCATTTATTTCAAGTAGGCCCGTATAAGGCACTTTTGAACGTCAAAAATTTACAAAAAAAATTAATTGATTCTAGTTGCCCCTTCCAAAAGGTAGTTTTCGTATGGAGAAGAATGGGCAAGAAACTCCACCGTTACTCTTTTAAAATGTTTTACAATATTTTGTATGAGTACATTAGTTATATAATTATATGTGAGGACGATGCACCTAGAATAAAATTATTATACCACAATAGGTAAAAAAAAAATAAAAAAAAATTAAGAATTAAAAATGAAGCAACAACAGATAAACTAATTATGTGATAGATACATGGTGCTCACATATTTACAAACATTGTAAAAGTAGACGATCCTCCTAAGATTCCACAATTTATAAGTCAGTGTGCGAGGAATTGGTCATAGAATGTAAAAACAATGTCATATAATAAGAAATAATAATAAAATATACACTTAAATTTGCAACCAGTTTGATTTTGTCTTGATTCTAAATTATCCTATGGAGCAGGACCAGCATGTTTCCAAGCATTCTTATCTTGGATATAATCCTCTAATTTGTAATATGCTTGTTTACAAAGTGTACTTTTAATATGAGCTTTAAATTTTCTTTCATTTAATTGCAAAATATCACAAGGTATTTTGTTGTAACATTTAACACAGTACCCCATAAAAGATGTATGTACTTTAGATAATCTGAAAAATGGTTGATCTATTTTATCTTTATTTCTAGTATTAAAATTATGTCTATCACTTATTTTATTAAAAAGATGTCGATTTTTTCTAACATACATAATATTTTCATAAATGAACTGGCAAGGTACCGTCATAATATTAATCCCTTTAAATAGTTCCCTGAGAGATTCGCGGTGACGTAGATTATAAATGGCTCTGACAGCTCTCTTTTGCAAAATAAAGATGGATTCAATGTCAGCAGCCCGACCCCACAGTAAAATGCCATACGACATAATACTGTGGAAGTAACTAAAATAGACCAATCGCGCGGTTTCTACGTCTGTTAACTGTCTTATCTTTCTAACAGCATAAGCGGCTGAGCTTAGCCGCCCCGCAAGATATGTTATGTGAGGTCCCCATTGTAATTTCTCGTCTAATGTGATTCCCAGGAAAACAGTTTCTTTAATAAATTCCAGTTTTTCTCCGTTCAATATGATGTCACATTCGCTACTTCTAACATTAGGTAATTTAAATCTAATGCATTTGGTTTTTTTTTTTTTTTTTTTTTTTTTTTTTTTTTTTTTTTTTTTTTTTAGTAGTCGATCAGCCCATTGCGTTACGTCAGACCTATTTAAACTCTGGACGACAATGCCCAATTGTTTTCACAGGCTATTTTCAAGCTAAGACAGAGCTGGAACTTTTAGCGTACCTAAATGGAGAAATGTGTGTACGATACATATTTGCCTAACCCAGGCCAATATTTCTATTTACAATAATTTAATCAAACTGTAACAAATATAACAGTTATTAACTTCATAAAGTAAACTGTATTGAAATAAAGATACAATGAAAACCGGAACAAACTGTAGTAGAACAACAAAATTAATGATCTACGCGACCGGAAGACAAACACCGCGATCATAATCAGTAGCGGCATGAACAGCGCGCTTTATAGATCGCGAGATATCATCGCACGCGCACGCTCCACGACGGACAGACAACACTTCCGAACACCACAATAAATAGGTACAGAAGACCGGCTCCACACAACGAGCGAATACAGGCGCGCGCACGCAAATACTGCGTTCGCAATTAAGGTTCCAAACATGTAAACAGATATGAGTTTTAGAAAATAACTTTAGTACCACAAAAAGTTTAGTTGCGCTCATACATTTTATGACTGTTTCAGTAGTACTAGTCATTCGAATATCAACTTAAGTTACACAAGCATAAAGTTAATATAGTGGAAGTGACATCAATTGGAAACAAGGAGTTGTAAAGACCTTATGATAATAAATATTACACCATTTACTTCAAGTAACACAGACCCATAACATAAATCCTTCAAAGATAAAGATAATTATTTTATTTAAACGACAAAATTAATAACTAAACTCGGGAGCTTGTTTTTGGTCGTGCTTCCCTATCTCAACACAACTTCTGTCGGCCAAAAATCTGCACGAATAAAAAAATATAAAGATATAAAAAAATATATAATATACTTTGCTATTGATTTTTTTTTTTTTTGCGTAGTTTTTTGTGCGTACTAGAAATAATTATATATTATAGTGCCGTCTGAGGTCACTCGACGATTACCATGGGAAATATATCGTAATATGTCTTGCTATAATATACGAGGTAGAGCTACGTCTGTGGCGGACTTTATGCATCGTGACTTGAAGTTTGTAGAGCCGACCTTCTGTACCTTTCTATGTTATGTCCGAGCGTGGTCTATCGGTCATTGAGTTATTTAACTTTATAAGTATACGCTTGTGATCGTGAAAGTGGGCATCACTGCATACCAAACAAGATTTATTGATTGGTCATAAATCGGACTGATTGGTCTTATTAACAAGTGTTTTATTAATGTTTTGTTGTAAATCAAATTAGATTATGGAAATTGACTTTGATAGGTTCTTAATGACCGCTACAATTAATATAACCTTAACATAACTGTTGCATCGGTTAAATATACAGGGTGACTAATTTGACGTATTGCTTGGAGACGTGGTAGTGTGACCCATTTGCAACAATTAAGCACCCTAGAAAATTTGGTTACATCGAAAGGTTTATTAAAATATTAAGTATCCAATGGAACAGCAATGAAGGCCATTCGGTTTTGAGAGTTTGGAAAAAAGTGATTTTTAGTGACGAATTCGACGGTCACACTTCCACGTCCTGGAATGAATACGTTAAATTACAAGTCATCCTGTAGGGACGAATTGTGGATGTCTGTGTGGGTGTATCAGCACCTCTGCCTAACCCACAACCCCATAAAAAAAACCGGCCAAGTGCGAGTCGGTCTCGCACACGTAGGGTTCCGTACCACCGTAAAATATTATTTTAATATCTTAAATTTTTTTGGGACCCCCTTTAATTTTTAACTTTATTTTATTTGTTGTTAACGCTGTAATAGAAACAATTGTCGACCTATTACGGTTGATGAGATCCAGCCCGCTGAAAGACAGACGGACGGACAGCCGAGGCTTAGTAATTGGGTTCCGTATGACACCATCCGGGTACGGAACCCTAAAAAGTATCTCTTTACGACAATAAAATAAATAAAAGAATATTCTATCTTGGATAGAATATTTGGTGAATTTAGGCGTGATGTTATTTAATTTCCCCGAAGGGTTAGGTAGAGGTGTACCTACAGTAAACCCACATTTCGCCAGTTATGTTTAAGTCCCGTGTAAAAAGGGGCGAGCCTATTGCCATCAACCGGGCACAAATCCAGATTCCGAGCTGCTACTGAGAAATTCTCGATGGAAAAAACCCAACAACACTACCCGACCAGGGACTCGAACTCAGGACCTCATGCATTTTATGTTGCAGTGTAATGTTGATCACGCTTGTGTTGCCAACTGGGGAAGCCAGAGGTGTAAATTTCAGCCACATTTCAGTTTTGTTCTAAGTACCATGTAATCGTGTTCAAGCCTATTGCCATCAGCTATAAGTCCAGCATCTAGGCTGCTATTGAGAGTTTTGTAATAAAGAAACCCAGTAACATTGATTGCCTATTGATTAAAACTTTGCCCGATCCGAGTACCAAGCCCAAGAGCCTACCCTTAGCAGTAGCGCTTCCAACCATGTAGACTCTGGAGTACTCTCCCTAGATCAACGAATCCGTCTTGTCTTGTTAAAAACATCTTATTAATGTGTTGTTCCACATATTTAGGCTGATTGCGTTTCGTCTGTGCTCTTTGTGTAGCGATGCATGTGCGTTGGTATTTTGTTCTAATTTAATTCAATTACATATTTGTTATCTTTATTAGTTTGTAAAAATTGGTTTCGCCAGTACACAATCTGGAGAGATCTCTCTTGGTCAGCTGTGGTCAATTTTGGTTGGTCAGTCTTAAGTCTTTCTTGGAATTTTAACTATGTGTTCAAATTCCATTAGGACAGTGGTGTGTGCGTAAAATACTTGTGAAAGAGTGCGTTATTGCGATCAGCTACATCTGCCGTTAAGCTTTGTAGTGTTCCAGTTCAACAGGGTAACCCAGTGAAAATACAAGACTTTTCAACGTACTCTATCACACATTTGTGTGTAAAAACAAGTAAAGATAGTCCACCTCATCGAAGTTCTAGGAGATTATTAGGAAGTACCTAAAGAGAGATGTCAGTTGGTATCTGACATCCCTCTTTAGATACTTCATCATACTAGAGGCTGCTAGCAGACATGTCCGAAGGCCTCTCCGATGCCATGACAATGGTGTCTCATTAAGTTCGAAGTCCTCTTTTACGCCAGCCACCTTGTGAAGACAAAAAATAACAGTTTACCATGTTTTGTCATCAGGAACACGGCCTATCAGACAGTCGCGAGGAGTTGGACGCGCGGGAGCTGGGCAGCGCGCCGCGCCTGGAGCCTCTGTCGGCGGCGCACAGGGCCTACTCCACGTCCTGCCTGGAGCTGGACCAGCACCACGGGCAGCACCAGCCGCCGCCACAGAACAGGTGAGCTGGTGACAGCTCAGCTCTATTAGACAGTCGCGTGGAGCTGATACCTAAAACCTTTAAAAACTGTTGGCGCACTGCAGGGCAAAAGCCTCAAAAACAACCTGGAATGAAAATTAATCAGAGGGATGGACGGCACATTTTACCATGCTCCTTGTTTGGAACGCTTCAGCAAGCAATGCTGGCTAGCAACAACCATAACTTATATATTTAAAATAAATAAGCTTACAGTATAAGAAAACCAAATTTTTTTTTTTTTTTTTTTTAAAAAAACGTTGCCCCACACTAGGAATTTCTCCTGTATCGTGGGTGCGTTTACAAACATTTATACTCACATACACAAACAGCCAGACCCGGAACAACTACTTGTAGGTCATACATATATTTGTTCCGTGCGGGAATCGAACCCGCGACACGTAGCGCAGCAGTCAATCGCTTAACCACTGCGTCAACCGTGCCGTCAAATTGCTTGTATGCTAAATGAAAGAGAACGAAAACCTGCACAAATAAGACGTACATGATAAAATAAACATAAAATAATCTCAGTATCCAATTATCAGTATATTTAACCGATATATTTTCTCTCCAGAGCACTCCTCCCGCAGTACCGCCCCGCCCCGGACTACGAAACAGCCATCCAGCAAAAATACCAACAACAGAGAACGGAGGCCCAACTGCGTTACCAGAACCACCATGCGGCTCCTTTGGGTCCCGCAGCGAAGCCCTACGGGTCCCACCCCGACATCCACCGAGTGTACCCCGACGTCACCAGACACACAGGAGCCGCCCCCCTCGCGCCCCTCAGCTCCGCCGCCACAGATGACTATCCCTACCCTCTCAAATTCATGGGAACAAATTACCCCTTCGCGGTAAACCCCAACGTGCAAACTGATCTCAACCAACTACACTACGTGAATGTCTACAAGCCGCCTCCCCCCTACCCCTCTAACGGTCTCGCCTCCAACTCAACCCCGGATCTAGCTGTTGCCAGTCAAGCACTAAACTACCACAGAGGTTATATTAACTCTCACGTGTCAGGATCCAGCCCAGACCTAGTCTCGACGAGAACAGCCCTAAACAGGCAGTATTTAGGTTATATCAATACTAGTCATATTAACTATGGAAGACCTAACATAATGCCGGGGACACACGGAACATACAACAATCTAGCGTCAGTCTTAGACCCCAAACCACACATCATTATAGACCCCCATCACATATCAGATAATATACAAAAAGTTTACGACGAAAGAGGGAATATTATGTACTCCATGCCGATGCATAGGATACCTTATCAGAGGCATGTCGTACTACCACAAACGCAACAAATTAAACTAGGAGATACACAAGAACCTATTTATGAGAATGTCCCCTTGCCTTGGCAAAACGAAGGCAAGATTACCATGAGAGATCGCGCACAAAGTCTGACGACTACAGACGAAATCGCGCGACTAAACGAACGGAACAGCAGTCACGCAACGATAAACAAATACCTGTCACCTAACATGAACTTGCCTTACGTTCCTGTCAAAATTGAGAACCCAGACGGGCACTACGTGAACGCACAAATTATCAAAGGCGTTCGCGAATCCAGCGTGCCGAAAGACCTGACCGTTTCCAGTCGATCAGTGAATCGCGAATCCGAATTCGAAAACGTAACCCTATCAATCGACAGGTTATCACTACAGCACGACGAACGCGAATACGATGAAACCCCCTATCAAAGTTTATCGACACATCGGGTATCGAATAACAACACTATCAACAAGGCTGATAACGTGACGTCGATCGTAGTGACCGATTCGCGGCCGAACATAGCAGACATAAGCTCCAGCACTATTGAGACCGTTACTAGTGTTACTACGAATAGCAGCATGGATACTGAAACCAGTAAAACGAGTAGTAAGGAGAAGAAGCGGAGAAGATGGGGGGTTTTTATGGGGAGGGCGAATAAGGGGGAGGTGCGAAGTGCGACGCTTGGTCGGAATAGGGCGACTCCTGCGCCGCATACTCATAGATGGTCGACGGGACTACCTAAGTTTCAGCCGCTGCCGCCTAGTATCACCAAAGAGACGATGGTAAGTACTTAACATAACATGACGTTTGTTGTTCTCGAAGGGCTGGTTAGAGGTGACCTATAGTACACCGCATTTCGCCAGTGTTTAAGTCCCCAGTAATGGGAGCGAGCCTATTGCCATCAATTGGGCACAGATCCAGGCTTCAGGCTCCATTACTGAGAAAGTAAATGATATTCTATAAAATGTTTTATGTGGCAAAATAAGATGTTTTTGGTTGCTCCAATCTTTAATATGCTATTATTTTTCGCTAATTTGTGTTTTCGTTCGTAAATTCTTATGATAACAAATTCCCTATCTCCAACTTGATCTGATTATGGAGCTTAACAACAATCAACATTTACGAAAGTATTAAAGCAATTATATTACTGTTTTTCATATCATTTTTATTAAATTTATTTTGGTTGACCTTGCTATTAAGTCTTTAGCTAATAAAATACGAAACATTGAATTCGAGGAAAGTCGAAGATTCTAAAATGTTTCAGTTTAAAAGTCCTGAAAATCACTCATTCTCCCCAACATAACTGATCCAGGTCGAATATGTGGGTAAAAGATATTTAATCAAATCATGATTCAATATCGTTTTTTTTATCACGCATAAATGCCTTATTTTTTTCATGCCCTAAGAATTATGAAAACGATTAAGATCTGCCCATCAACCTGATAAAATATAATGTAGGTCGTCCGCCTGATACAGATGATTCTGTCTGTAAAACCCCAACATATCTATTTGCCCACCAATAGCAATGTTGCACCAAAGATGCATAACTACTAATCGACAATATCTCAACTATGTAAACACACTCATCAATGGTATGATCCACACGTTGTTTATCAACAATCTGCTCAAACATACAACAATAAACAACAGTTGTTTGTTGTTCAGTATTATGTTTCAGTTAGATTGTTCAGTTCGGTCGCATCAGTGCTTTTCACATCTGGTGATGATGCATAGATCTATTTATCTTTTATAAATGATCATAAAAAGCTACGTGACTATCCGTTTGTGCGCTTACAACGAGAATTTGTTTAGTCGGTCGAATGAATGACTCACTGTAATGGTGTCGTGATGGCCCAGAACTTCAAGGATACGTTTCTCGAGCACGATGTGGCAGGTTTTAACTTGGCAAGTACATACTTACCCATGTACACTTCATGTCATTTTTCTTTCGGTTATTAATGTATGTATTATTTACTACGGTACTCGGACAGCTCCCAAAACGCTCTTCTTTGTACTAACAAAGAAGAGCGTTTTGGGAGCTGTCCGAGCCACTAGGCTAAATAAAAGTCCTGGAAATATGTCCGCCCGTTCGATATCCACCGCGCACAGGATGAATGGAAAGCAGCTTCATTGGATACAGCAATTGCTGTATGGCGTTCCAGTGGGAGAATAAATAAATACGTAAACACCCAGCAAGACTTAAAGTAACATTTCCCGATAAACAATAAACATGGCAGATAGTTGGCGTGAATCAATTATTCACGCGCGACCGTGCGGAAATTGATGATAAAATAAAACAGACGTAGATATATTTACCAATCTATTCCGCTTAACTATTCCTAAAGAGTCATAAAAACCCTGTAAGAAATCGACACGTGTTCACCGCTCAACGAGGCATCCTCAGGATGACGATTGACTTGTCGCGAACCCGAACACGGCGTGTTGCCACACCGAGCGCCGGACGCAGAGACAAACTCTCTGATGACTCTTTAGGAATAGTTAGCGGAATAGGTTGTTAAATATAAGTATCTACTTCTATTGTATGGCGGTAAACATGGCGCACGACTTTTAGAAAGGTTCTACTTTGTAGAAGATCGTGTGTTTACGTGACGAACTTTGCCCTCACGCAGCCCGGTTTGGCCGCTATGTATATACACCAAGATATCGGGTAGTCTACCTACAACCTAACGAAGTCATTGAGGAATTTGCGAAAAGTAACCCGAGGGGGCTTGTAAAATTTTGTGTGCTTTTTCAGTGTTTACTTTGCTCAAACCTACCCTCAGTGGGGTCAAGCCCCTCCCAAAATACTAATAGTTAAATTCTTATTTGACTACCTGTAGTTCGTACGCCTTTCGTCACCGATTACCGCGTCACGGTTGCCCAAAGAAATGGCTGATCTACCATAATGACGTTACCATGAAAATAAAATAACTTGTTTTGGTAGTTTTGTACTATTGAAAGCAAATAAAACAGTAGTGACTAAAGTGGAATGTCCACCTTGGTGCTAATTTGATTATAATTATTTTAAGAATTTTATTGTAATACAATAAGATTTGTTTATAAAATTAATGTTATATTTTTTTTTTAATAGTTATCTTTATAACCTTACAATAAACGCTGAGGTGTATCTTAAAAAACCATGAACATCGGTTAGTTAAAGTTAGCGACAGGAGGTGTGACACGCTAAAATTGCCTGTTTTGCTTCTTGTTTTTAATCAGATATGTTAGCAACAATTGACTCCGTTATACGTTATATTTTAAAGCATAAAAACTAAACAGTATATTAAAAAAAAACTGCATTCAATACAGAATAAGAATATCTTATAAATTGTTTATAAATGTTACTTGTGTACTTTTTCCTTCGGGTCAATTTTTCTCGGAATGGCTCATTAACGTCCGGATACTGTAAAACAAGAGCAGTGGTGGCCTAATAGAAGCGGCCGCGACTTAGCGAGTTGTTTGAACCCAGCCAGTCACTTTACTTTGTGAAAATTATTTCATCACCAGTGCTCTCAAACCGGTGAAGGAAAACATCGTGAGGAAACCACGAAGACTAGGCCCGCATAGTGCATTACGGCCCACCCCCTCGGAGAGAACCGTGTCCCAGCAGTGGTAACATTATAGGCTGATTATGCTGTTAAACAACCCACAAAAACGCCATCTCGTCTCCGATACATTTACGTATTTTTTGCTTTATCATATCAATTAAAATGATTTAGATAAAACGCATTAAAGTTGGGGAGTGGTGCTCGCTACGTCACAATTCAGTATAAAATCTACCGGGGAGTGACGTCATGACACATTTAACTCAATGTATTGCCGTGATCTTTTGTTTACGTAAAAAAGAAAAAATATTACCTATCCAATATTTTTTAATAATCTATCTGACGGACAAATTTTTTTTTTGGGCGACATCCCTTATGTCGCCAAAACATCTTTATCTAGGGCACGGCAGTGCTCCCGCCAAGTCGAGCAAAAACATTTTTCGTTTACCTATGTTATGTTCTACAAATAAAAATATTTGATTTTGAGCCCATTTTGTTCCCCGCAGGTCCAAATCCTAGAACGCAAGATGTCAGACGAGCAGCTATCGTTCGCGTTCGAGCAGATCCCCAAAGGTCGTGAAACCGGCGGCGAGTTCCGGACGGCACTGTTACCGCAACACGCGGCGCTCAACGGGTTCTCGTCCGACCATCTGCCGTACGAGGACAACCGGGTCCGGTTGCATCCCACGCCTAATAATCCACACGGGTATATTAATGCGTCGCATATTACTGTGAGTATTTGTACCATGTGTTATTTCCAGATTCTGGCTATTAAAACAACAACATTTTTGGCATCACTGAAATCCAGAAGTGTAGACTGAAATTGTGAAGAATTTCTAGAACTAAACTTTACATTAGAGAATATTGATCTGTCAAATTCGTAATATAGCTTAGGGCGAATTTCATCACAAAACTGAACGCGATCAGTACATCTAAAACCGCGTTCAAGAGCTGTCAGTGATAGGATTGTTGTGGAATATTGACACTGACAGCTCTTGAATGCAGTTTTGTATGCTGATTGCGTTCAGTTTCATTGATGAAGTGCGCACTAAGTAGACCTCTTGTTGTTTACAGAATCTGTAAGGCAGTAGGTTTCGATTTTTGTTACGAACCTCACACAGGTTTCGTTCTCATTTTCTTAAAATTATTAAACTAATTATTCATTACAGTAGCTAATTTCCGTCCTTTTCCCGTCTTACTTAAATCGTAAAATAAAAAACGAAATGTTAACCGAAGCCATACCAAACCATCACCTACCCCCAGATGACAGTCGGCAGCACACAACGGTTCTACGTCGTCGCCAAAGTCGGCAACGCGACCGCCACCAACACCGTAGTAACAGGCTGCACGTGCGGCGGGGGCTGCGCCCTCGTGTGGCAGGCCGCCTGGCAGGTCGGGGCTCCGCTGCTGGCCAGGGTGGCCGGCCCGGGACACCCGCACTATCTGCCGCAAGATAATACTACCAAGGATTTTGGGAAGGTAAGTTCCATTGCACCTTGAAGTTAATCAATGTAATTTGACTTGCTTCTATTATTGCCTTATCTAAGTTGAATCTATGATGTTTGCTAAAGTTCTGCCAATAGTCGCTCTTTATACTTTATCATATCGCTATAATATTTATCCAAGACATGGAGGAAGGTGTTCTGTCATCGCGATTTCGTCGAAGACAGGCTTTCTTCGTCATGAGCCTCATGTCGTTTCTGAATTCCGAGAGGATTCACGTCTAACCCAAAACAAATAAATATTGACAAGGATTTTTTTACATTATTTTGACATTGATACCCGCAATGATAAACATTGCGGGTATCAATGTCATAATTTCGCAGATATTATAGGAACTTTTCCAAAAAATATAATGTACTACCCGCGCTCCACCCGCTGCGTCTTGATCCCGTGGGAATATCGGGATAAAATTTATTTTATGACCTAATCCAGGTCATGGTCTACCCATGTGCCAAATTTCATCCAAATCTATTCAACCGTTTACGCGTGCAAGAGTAACAAATAAACCAACTCACTTTATTGAAATGATCTCTGAAACTTTACTCAACCAATTCCATGATCAAGGAAATCTGCAAATCTTTACAAAAACCATTTTACACCCAGTTCCAGGTAACATCAGGCACATCATCGCGCACGGCGTGGGGCGCGTCGGTGCTGGTGCGCGTGCGCAGCGGGGCGCGCGTGCGCGACGTGTGGCACGTGCACTTCGCGCTGTGGCACAACGCTAGCACCGCGCCTGAACACCCACACTTCCTAGGTAAGAACATCCCACAAGGTTTTCAAAAAGAGTACCATGGAGTTTCTTTCCCGTTCTCCTCCATTTGAACCTACTACGCTTTCTTCTTGACCATTCAGAAGTGCCTGTAAATGAGTTATTTGAAATAAATGGTTTGAGTTTGCTTTTGTGATTTCTGGAAAGAAATATTTAAGAGATCGTCGAAAAAAAACCGGGCGCCATCTAGTTAAAAAAAATACACGTAGTGTCTTAAAGATCTTACTTTATTTAAAAATGAAATTATTACTATCTTAAGTGATCAAAACCCTAATAGTTAAGTAATGTTTAATTTTATTTTGTTTATGTTTATACCGTTCTTTCTAACAACTAGTAGATCTGTTTAATAATATGTGGATAACGTTGTGAGTAGTGTATTTGTTACCTCTATTATTAAGTTCTAACCTATGTTTACTTATTATTACACTAATTACGTTAGTGCCGTTGGTAGGAGGGTTTTTAAAAGGCGATTTTTGTCCTTTTACATAAATTTAATTAAAATAAAGATTACATTAGGTACTTATGACTAATTATCCTAAAGACGACCTCAAGCTTCGGCGATCGAGCGAGTATTCTCACGATTTGTTCCAATCGATCGTCCCATGAGATTGGAATGCGCGCACCGTCAGCACTTTCGTCACTTATTTCGTGCATCACTCACTGATTCACTGATTGCGTAACACTTGCAACACTTCACTGTAAGTCATGAATAGGTAGGTACTGTAGGTATCTAGGTATGTAGATACATAGGAAGATGTCCATAGGTAACACCTCCCCCTCCAGACGAGCAACTATTTGCGCACGTTTAACGCAAATATTGCGGCTTGGCGATCCTGTGGAGCGGCTTCCTGAAGACTAGGAGTAGTAGTAGAGGTCTCCGCTGGGGTTGATACTTTCTTCATTAAGGATCGTCGTTGACGTATAAGGTAAGTAATAACAAGTGCACCTGCACTTAATAAGGCTATGCCATAAAGCGGTATAACTATGTGGTAAGCAGTTGTAATGCCTGTATTGTCCAATTTTACTGGTTTTTCTAATAGTACTTGATGCTGGATGTCGTGAAGCTTGTCTAAGTTAATTGTAGTAAGGTTGTAGTGGGGTATATCATCCTCGAAGCTGGACGGTGAATCCTCTGGAATAGACATCAACTCGACGGCGTTTCCGCGTACTTTGTCGTTAGTGTTGACTATGGTGAACTCCAATGTCCTTATAGAGCAATCCTTGGGTATTGTTGCGAAATAACTGCCATTCAATTGTCGATGTTCTTCCTGTCCGCAATTGATCTGAACCCTTGTAGGCTTTGGAAAAGTGATGACGTAATGCTGACTATCTAGTTGTAGAAGTGCTTCCTTGAAGAGAGAGACGGGAGTGGGGTGACATAGTTCTCCTATCTCTTTTTGGTAGAGAAGATGATGAATACAATCTTGATGCGTGCGCCCTTGATATGAGACTTTTTGTTCACAGATGTACCAGGTGTCGATCTTCGGGCATTCAGCCTCCATGTATACAAGTTCCTTAGAGTCAGTTGCTATGTAAGGAAAAGGTGGTAGGATAACTAAAGATTTTCTATTAGGAACAGGGCAAAGTCTGAATAGGCTATAGGTTGTAGGTGACAAAATAGGAAACTTGAGGACAATCACTATCTTATTACTAGTGTAGTATGATCCTATGTTAATTATATTATAATAGTACCTAGTATCTAACTGAATTATCTGATCCAAATTGTATAAGGATTTCAATTTGCTTAACATATTGTTCAATTGCTGAACACTAATTATAGAGTGGTGCATAGAATTAGTGCGACTAAACGCTAAAATATTCTCTAATCTATTTATTTCTAAATATAGATCTTGAACATTATTAGTTAATGCGTTAAAGATCTGAAATAAGCGAATGAATTTAACTGTATGATTATCGCTAGTGACATTCAATAGATAAGCAATAGTTTTTGTGAGCTTTTGCTGGTTAGAGCTCAAAGTGTCTAATACTCGCGATTGTTGAACAGTCATATCCTTGAATAGACTGACATGCTTATCAAAGCTATCTGCTAACTCTTTATCATTACTACGCAAAATTTTAATAGCGTGTTCGAATCGTAGAGCGTCAGCATGGTCTAAATTGCCTGTAATACTTTTTATTAAAGATCCCAAGGGGTCGATAAGACCTCGTTTAAGTCTTTTACTAGGGCCAAAGGTTTCAAGGTGGGATGTGATTTCGTCTAACTTTTTAAATAGATATAAAATTTGATTTTTAAACATAGATGCGCTTTGTTTGGATACGTTAGCAGTCAAGTCGTCTAGCTGAGTTCTTAATAGGTCGATCTGGTGTTGAATTTTGTCTAAGTTAATTTCTTGTAAAAAGATATGATCATGTGCAACAATTCTAGTTCTACCTAGGTTAAAGGGTAATATTCCAGGTCCGTTGGATAAGTCGTCAAGTCGGATGGTTTTGTCCGTCGGATTGTCGGCTAGTACTTGGTCCAGGGTCATGATGAGGGTTATGATCCTGCAACAATGGCGACTTTTTAGTTAATTTGGATCGTTTAATTCTAGTTTTAGCTATTGGTCCAGTCTTTTTAGATGTGTATATGTGTATAGGTAAGTTCGTAGTGACTTTATCTTGAGTGTAACGCGATGCGAGCTTTTGTCTCTGAGCTACCGGATTTCTTACGTATACATTTTGCCCAAGCTCGTAATCTGCTTCAGGTTCACGGTCAAGGTTACGGTGAGCCGTTAAGGTCTTGCGTTCACGGTAAGATGAGTCATGTATGATTTTATATACTACGTCCATTTTATCACGGTGGTCTTGTAGGTATTGTTGAAATAATTGCTGGGTCAGGTCTAAGTCCGTCGGGTCTCTAGGGTCAAAGTGTCCAGTGACCAGGTCAAAAGGTCTGCATTTGGTCAGACTGTGTACAGAACTATTATATGCAATTAGTGCGTATGGTACCAGATTTTGTGCTAACTCATTCTTATGCTGTAATTTCAATAAACGTAGGTGTTCTAGTAGTGTACTGTGAAAACGTTCGATCATCCCATTTTCATGTGGTGCATCAGCGGCAACTAGGTGATGGTCTATCTTATGTAATTTAAAGAATTCTTGGACTACCTGATTAGTGAATTCGGTACCCCTATCAGTTGTTAGAGATAATGGGAAACCGTGGTGAGTGCTAAAGTTTAAGATAGCTTTTACTATATTGGGGGCAGTACAATCTGGTAATAGGTATGCTTGTGCGTATTTAGAGAATGCATCGATAATGGTTAGGTATTTTCCTTGTTCTATTGTCAAGACATCTGCATGAGCAAGTGCGAAAGGTTTTGTAGGTGGTGGAACTATCTGAAATTTAGGACGTGGGGGGACACGATCATATTTAGCACGATTGCAAATGACGCACTCATTAACGAATAATGTAATTTGTTCTTTTAGTTTTGGCCAAAAGTATCTTTGTGATAGTGATAGATATGTTTCATTAATTCCTCTATGATTAGTTTTTCCGTTATGATATCTCGATATTATGTCTTGTTGTTCCAGATAGTCTGAAACGTTCTGAATTTCGCGTTTAACTAGGATTATTTTAACTGCAGAGCTTTTCAGGTTTCGCTGAATTACAGGAACAATAGTATACATTTTTTCAACTGGTTGTACTAAAATAGCTGTGCGAAGTTTAGGCTCAATGAATTTTTGAACTATGGATACAATTTCTTCTTCTAAATTATTTTCAGAAACTTCTATGACCGTCCTTCTGAAAGTTTCAAAGGGAACTGTAATTTTGGGTTTAGCTTTTGAAGATTTAGTGGTACATTTTATTACAAGCTGTCTTCTAAATTTATTTAAGGGTTCTTCTGAGATGGGTACTTCTAGGATAGGATTCTCATGAGATGTGTGTATTGTTTCAGAGTCTTGCACATCTAGGTCGGGGGTTGGACTACTTAAAGCTCTTAAAGAGGGTGCGGTGTCAGTTGAAGAGGCATTGATTAAAGGTCTTTCGTCGGGTGCTGTCACAGTAGATTCTGAGTCAGAGATATTGACTATTAGAGAAGGCGATTCTTCATTGTAGATCTCTACCCGTGAGAGTGCATCAGCGTTTGTATTGGCTTTCCCTTTTTTGTAGATTACTTTATAGTTATATTCGGATAACTTAAGTTTCCACCTAGTAAGTCGTGAACTAGGTTCTTTGAGATTCATGAGCCATTGTAGTGGCTTATGATCTGTAACTATGGAAAAGTTCCTACCAAATAGGTACGGCCTAAAATATTTGACCGCCCAAACTATTGCCAAGAGTTCCTTTTCTATGGTCGAATAGTTAATTTCACTGTCGTTTAACGTTCTTGAGGCATAAGCTATCGGTCTATCTGTACCTATCTGTCCTTGGGACAGAACCGCTCCTAGCGCTACATTAGAAGCGTCTGTAGTAAGAACAAAGTCTTTTGAAAAGTCGGGATATTGCAGAATAGGGTCGTTCGTTAATAGAGTTTTGCAATGTTCAAAGCACTTAATATATTCGGGGGTAAGATTCACTTTTGCACCTTTCTTTAAACATGCGGTTAATGGTTTTGTAATACGCGCGAAGTTTGGTATGAATCGTCTATAATATCCTATTAGACCTATAAATGCTTTAATCTGTTTTTGAGTTTTAGGAATGGGGTATTTAAGAATAGCTGAAATTTTATCGGGATTAGGTTTAACACCTTCCGTTGTAATGACATGACCAAGATATGGTGTTTCGCGTTTTAAAAATTCCGATTTATCTAGTTGCAATTTGAAATTAGATTCCCTAAGTCGTTTAAATATTTTACGCAAATTAACTATGTGTTCCTGTAGTGACGTAGAAAAGCATAAGATATCATCCTGGTAGACAATGCAGATCTCATGTTGTAAGCCTCTAAGGATATTATCCATGACGCGTTGGAATGTGGCAGGACTATTCTTTAAGCCCATAGGCATTCGTAGAAATTCATAGTGTCCGTTACCATCTGCTACACTAAATCCTGTCTTATGAATATCGGCTGGGTCGAGCTCGACTTGGTAGAAACCACTAGCGAGATCTAGGGTAGTAAAATACTGACAGCGTCCTAACTTATCTAATATATCTGTAATGTTAGGGATAGGGTACCTGTCATCTATAGTTTTTTCATTTAACTTACGGAAGTCTATAACAAGCCTCCATTTAGTTTTGCCAGATGCATCCTGTTTTTTCGGAACTATCCAAATAGGTGCACTCCATGCCGAAGTGGATGGTCTAATAATACCTTGCTCTAACATTTTACTAATTTGCTCTTGGACTTCATTTCTATGGATGAATGGATACCTATAAGTTTTAGAGTGTACTGGAATTTCATCAACCGTGTTAATTCTATGTTTTATTTTATTTGTGAATGTTAAAGGCTCATTTTCTAAATAAAAAATGTCCGAAAATTCCTTACATAATGATAATAAGTTAGCGCGTTCCTCAGCGTTAAGGTGGTCTGTACGTAAGCGTGGTGAAATTTCTTGGAACCGTCCGCTGTCTTTACTGTTGGTGACTAATGTCTGTTCGTTGAATACATGTGCAGTTATTGGTTGATCAAGGCTAAAAATAACGTCATTATTAGTGGGATTAGACATTTCTACTATGCATGTACTATTTTCGGCAGTGGATAGATATTCAGTTATGTTACAGCCATTAATTGATTGCTGATTAACCATTACATCACCTTGACAAATATTAATAGGCACCTTAATTAGTCGGCTGGACTGTGCAGGGACGACTGTCTCAAATAAGTTAATTGTTTTAGAGTCATACATTTGAATTGTATTGCAGGATAGTTTAGTCGTTAACGTACGCGTCTGAAGGTCTATTTTTGCTTGCCACTGTTCTAGTAGATTCCATCCGATTAAGCCATCAAAGTAGTCGTGAAACTTATAGATGAAAAATTTTATAGGGTTGTGTCCTTGAAATTCGGAAAAGCATGGTACAATTATAGAATATTCATTTCTAGTGGTTGCGTGAATATTTGATACAATAAATGGGTCTTCGTAAACTGGTAAGTGGGAGAAGTACTTGTCTACGATTTCAGGACTAATAAATGATTGATTAGCGCCTGTATCGATGAGCAATTTTAACGGGGGGTTTTCTGTCTGAATATATGGGAGTTGTCTTTTACTATGAATATTCAGTTCTATTTTGGGAAATTGGTATCCTTGGCCTCCTGAAAATTTTCGGTGTTATATTGTTCCATATTTTCAGGTGCTTTTTCAGGGAAATAGTCCTCGGGTAAGTATTGCGAATAGTCAGAGTTGTCAGTTTGGTCATAGTTAAAATAGTCATCGGTCTCATTAAGATTCACCTGTCTTCGGTCTGTTTGTCCAGTCAAGGGTAAGTTGCGGGCTACGGGGTGACTTATGCCACTCATTGGAACGGGACCGTTTTGGGGTTTATTACGAGGTGGAACTCTAAAACCCGTTGATATATCTGCACGTGGTAATGCTCTCATAGCCTGTTGCGTGTTAGAGGGACCTTGAAATTGAGGTCTATGCATGGGTGAAGGCTGTGGTGTAAAACTGCCATTGTTCGAATTCGGGATGAAATTAGGTCTAGGCTGACTATGTGATGGAGGTACAAACCTTGGTGGTAGATTATTGGGCTTTTGATAACTAGCTGCTTTTTTAGAATTTTCAAGCTGGTAGCTCTTACTTTGTAGATAAGACACATTAATCTCTTCTTGTGCGAACTCCAGAGCTTCTTCCAATGTTTCTGGACGCATGCACCTAACGCGCGATCCGATAGGTTCATGGAGTCCTCTTGTAAAAGTTTTTAATGCTAATTTATTATATAATTGCCTTTTAGCATTTATAGTGGTAGCGACTGATTCGTGCAATTGTACATAGGCCATGATGGTGCTAAGCAGGTTTTGCACACGCTCATAAAAAACGCTAGCCGTATCGGTACCTTGGGTAAGGAGTGATAAATCTGTGTAAAGTGAACATTCATCTCTACGATCCGAAAAACTGTTAACTAAAGTATTACGAATACCTTGCCAATTGTCTGGAATACCATTGGTAGCTAATGTTCGTGCAGCTTTACCTGTTATTTTGTTGATAATTCCATTAAGAAGAGCTGAGCTAACAAGCTGCTCATCAGGATGAACATATTCTAAAACTAACTTATCACAAATGTGCAAAAATCTAACTAAAACGTGGGAATTTCCATCGAATTCCGGTACTAATCTAAGGGCTTTCCATATACTATCAATTTTACTGGCATTATCAGCTTGAGCCATTTCTATTTCTGAATGCTCAGTAATGCTATCAAATCTTAATCTATCTATAGTAATGTGCCGCGGATTCGGCTTAAGATCCCTATTTCCCTTTGACAAAGAAATCTTGACTACTTAAGAATAAGTAATGGAAAAAGGATCAGGAATAGCAACCGATTTCTAGGAACTGCATAACTTAAAACTATAACTCACAGTAGATACTGCATATCCAGTCTCATCGATGTTTGGACGAGGGCGGAGTCTCAGGAACAGAAGATTCTGCGGGCTCCTCCAACAGCGTTGCTCGTAGATTCGTGGGGATAGTCGACGCGTCGACGATTCGACTATCAGGCGGTCTCGAAGTTAGATAACGCGCACTGACTCGACTATCCTACCGACTGCGCCAATTACGTTAGTGCCGTTGGTAGGAGGGTTTTTAAAAGGCGATTTTTGTCCTTTTACATAAATTTAATTAAAATAAAGATTACATTAGGTACTTATGACTAATTATCCTAAAGACGACCTCAAGCTTCGGCGATCGAGCGAGTATTCTCACGATTTGTTCCAATCGATCGTCCCATGAGATTGGAATGCGCGCACCGTCAGCACTTTCGTCACTTATTTCGTGCATCACTCACTGATTCACTGATTGCGTAACACTTGCAACACTTCACTGTAAGTCATGAATAGGTAGGTACTGTAGGTATCTAGGTATGTAGATACATAGGAAGATGTCCATAGGTAACACACTACTGTTTGTTGTCCCTAAATAAATAAATAAATAAATAAATTAGTAAATACTATTCATTTCAAAATTGAGGAGACGAACTCCTCAATTTTTAAATGAATAGTGTTTACAGCCGCAAAAGCCGGCTAGGTAATAACAGCCGCGCGGGTCGATCCATCAGGTTAAGCTACGCTTACCCAAGTTCTTCCGTGGATGGGTGACCATCTTTACATACCGAGACTCCTCCGTGCCTCGGAAAGCACGTTAAGCCGTTGGTCTCAGCTTTCATTCGTGGAACTTTGACAGTCGTTACGGGTCGTCAGAAGCCCGAAAGGCTGACAACTAGTCTTACCAAGGAGTATCGTATTACCTAGTTACTGGGTTGTGGAGGTCAGATAGACAGTCGCTCCATGTAAAATACTGGTATTCAGCTGCATCCGATTAGACTGGAAGCCTACCCCCAACATGTTGGGAAAATCTAGGCATATTGATTTTATATTCATTTCAAAACTATACTCAGTAGGTATCATCAAGATCGACTCCACTTTTTAGGTGTGAAACCTTAAACGGCACACAACATATTCTGCAAATAAAAAGTGTAAAGTGCGTACGACTATTTACCTCATTTTCACGTTTCTTCCAGCGTTCCTCTCGGAAGTGAACAGTCTCCGTCTTGCATGCGAGGCCGAGGCGCACGGCGAGCGAGGCGCAGTCAAAGGCGCCGGCGCTCCCATCGTGTTCTGTTGTGAACACGGCGCCGGAAGAGCAGGAACTGCCCTCGCAGCCGACCTGTTGCACGATATACTGGATAATAACCAGGTATGATTCCTTTAGAGTTAGCCTAGGCGCTAGAGCAAGATGTGAGGCTAATAATAGTGTATATTGCCTGATGAAATCATGCTACAGGCTATGTTGAGGAACGCAGAATCTGCCTTGGTAACAGAAGTCAAGTAAGTTACATAAACCTTATTTATAACGCTATCTATTTTAGGTAGTCAGAGCCAGATGTTTTGTATTAGTACCATCAAAGCCCAAAATTTACTTGTAAGAACCTGTCGGCACACACCTTTGAATAATCATAAGCAACCAGATTGAGTAGGCAAGAAAGTATTCATTCATATTGTGTAAGTGTTATTCACTAATGTGAATATTTGGGGCCGATTGGTATTTTGACTCAACTTCTAAGTCCTTATTCCCTTCGAACCCTCACATCCAACAAAAAATATATTAACATGAATAAATTCTGATTCCTCAGGAGCTAGACATCCCGCGCACGATCAGCATGCTACACCAACAACGAGCCAACTTGATACAGAACGTGCACCAATACAAGTTCTTACATCAGTTGCTGCTACAATACCTGAAACAGTCGCGACTGATATAGACCTGGAACTCTGCTTACCACCGGACGCCGTCAAAGGACTGTTGTAACCTAGAAATAAAAAAACCAAGAAGGAATCTACCAAGAGTAACCAAGGAATATGCCAGATGTATCCCACGAATTCGCCAGATGTAACCTAGGAAAATGTGGGATGTAACCTAGGAATATGCCAGAGCCAACCTAGGTCTCGATCCAGAGTTGTTGGATTGTGAAAAGCAATCACTACATTTAAGGTGATATTTATCTGCATTCTAATTGGACTGAAAGGCATTCTCAGCATGTTTTTTCAAGCGGGCTGGAGCGGCTTCTATAAAAGAAAATAATATTGATGGAGTTATACAACATTTTCTTTATTTATAAGAGGAATAAGCAGGACTGTTAATTGAATCTACTAAATAGTTATTAATAAAATAACACCCGACAAATACGAAAACGCAATAATACGAATCGAAATTACAGAATTAAGATAACACGATAGTGCTTTCAAATTCAAAAGGATTTTTCCTGCAATTTAGTATGTAGTGCAGGATAAGTGCATTAGAGAATTAACAAGTTTTCAATAAATGATTGCATGTAATTGACTAATTAGTGCCTTATCAACGAGACAATACAGATAATAACAAAGTATCGATAAATCCTAACACTAGGTTTTATCGATATTTGAGTGAACCGATACGAGACGTTTATATCGATATTAAAAACGTCTATTCGATACTGTTAGTTGCTCAACACGACGGTAAATATAAGAGCATGCCTTACACAAATTATACCATAATTTGACCCTAAGGTTGAAACAATATTGTAATATATCACGTTCTAATATGAACCTTATATAAGTAGATATAAGATATAATATCGATCGACTGGATCATAGATCTAATACTTATGAGATTTTTACGATTTATGACTGAGATGACAAAAATGTTCCACCTTCATCTAGTGATTTTGTATATTATGTATTTATTTAACGTTTTTTAATTGATGTTGTATAGAAAGTGATTTTTTATAAACTTGCAGAGTTTTTTGTGATTGTTGAATGGATTTTTATATGATATACCCGTTGTGGGGATGTTTTAAATGAATTTATATTTAAATTGATGAAAAGTATTATATAGCAACACAAGAGGCAGGATTTCTGGGGCCCATTGAGTGATTTTATGTAAATGTGTTAATAAACTTGTATTCTTGTGTTCAAAAGTTCGTTGATCATGTAATTAATTGTTCGTGCTAACTAATATTTACATAACTAAAAGACTTATTTCCTAAAATGCAACTAATTTATATACAATCACTTCTACATGTTTTCTCTCACTGCAAAAAAAGATATTTGTCAATAGTACAGGCAAAATTATCTATCGCTCAAGAAACCTGTACAAAAAATACTCGCAAATGCTTTTATTTCAACGTCTATTACTCTACTACACCAATACTCCTTATTATTTATCGTGTTTTAGCCATATATCCTGCCTCGCAGTAGTTAGAGTGAATCGTAACGACGTGCCTTAGTCAGAGATACCGAGGATCTGATGAACCTATCGCGTGCCTTCTAGACTTACGTTTAATGTTAATTACGAAGAATTTTAACAAGCTCATTTATTAATAAAATTCACGATCTTTCCACAAAATTGTGTTATTTATTTCGCGTGTCGAACGCACACCTCATCCGAGAATTTGTGTGTTCACCCTAATCCGGCACTTCACTTGGCGTATTTGCCCAAATATTCGCGTAACTTTATCAATTTAAAATATACCCTTTGCCTATTATGATAAAGTTAATTGTGTATTAATGAAATAACGCGCATATTTGCACAAACTGCCGCTGGTATTGCCAGCATTAAAATTAATGATGAATTAGGCTTGCATGTAAAAGCATCTAATGCAAACGATTATTCGCAGTTAAAGATTATTTTACTGCAAGGGAATGTGTATTTGTAGAATAGTTTATTTTTTATATTGAAGGAGCGATATTCTCAACGTGTGAAATTGTTACAATTCTTCGCAATGACCGTTCGTATTCGATGTATAGTCGATGTCAGTCACTGTCTTAATTATATTCAAGTGTTATGCCTAGTAAGTTGTTGACATTTGTTTGTGAAAATCTCTCGGGTACGTGTCGACAGTGGAACTGTATGGTTTAAGTAGTTAACACAGTCGCAGTCGCCACACATTTACAATAATTAAACTCAAAGCATTTATTTTAATTAGAACATTTAAATAAAAGGTGCTTTTTAATTGTCTCTAAATTAATGTTTATAAGAAGAAGAATGTGCAACTCCATGGTTAATTTTATTTATCAAGTTATAACAGTATCAGCGTTTTCTCAAGATTTTATATGAATAGCAATAAGCGTATGGTCCTAAATGATTAATTCTATTTACTAAAACCATATAGGTGTAAATACGTAAGGGTTGAATTTACCTAATGTAACTTGCTTGACAAATTCCACAGAGCGGTCAACTTAAAACTGTCCAAATTCCGTTCCACTGTCGATCCATACCCAATTTGTACAGTGAGGAAAATAATTATTTTGCAAAGCGACACCTACGTCAATTGTCGTGTTGTAATTTTAATATACGGACAATACGTTGGTAGTCAATTTGCTTAACAATTAATTTCTCTAACTTTACGTTTGGTGCATTAATGTGTTCATACCTGTATGTAGTGTAAAGTTGGTCTAAACTAAAATTGCGCGCCCCTCCGCGTTTTCTGTGTGAAATCAAGGTTTAATCGACCAATTCCACATTCGTATCTGCAGCAGGTAACTTAGGAATCAATGATGGCAACCCCTTTGTGTTTACAGCGTCTATACCAATATGCACGATCACCTTACAAAAACGTTGATGCATTTGGACTGTCACATTAAGCTTGTCCGTTGACGCGTCACATTTGTATCGTCTTATTATAGTCCGCGCGCGACTGCTAGTCACCGCCTGAGTTATGTGAGCGGGAGACGGGGGAGGTAGACAAAGGCCAAGCTAGCTCAGTCTGGCAATGTTGTCAATGGCGCCCTCCCCCGCCTCACCGCTCACATACCTCAGGCGGTGACTAGCAGTCGCGCACAGACTATATTTGCCATTAATATTATAACAGGATTCTATAGGTTTTTCGTAAATCGACCATACCAAAAAAACGCTTTCAATGGAGGGGTGCTCAATTTCAGCAGAGACAAGCTATATCCCTGTCTAGTCCGACGGCAACTCCATATTATTGTTAGTTTGTGTGCGTGTACATACGCTTGGACCTTATGTGTATGCACGAAATATTAAGGTTTACATTCTTTAGTCACTTATGTATGAGTTATGATTTACAGTGTTAATCGTGTTCTTTTTTGTGATGTATTTACGATTATGACTAATTTTTTATATATTTTACTACAGTAACTTCTATATAATTCCAGTATTGATATCTTTATTGTGAATTGACCAGTCAGGCTTGAGTGACGTGGTATTCGGACGGGAGAAACATTCTAAACTTCGTGAGAAACTGACAATAAAATATACTAAGAAAAGTTTATCGTCTTTTTATTTCAACTTATCATCATTTCAGACGTAAGACGTCCACTGCCAGATATAAGGCCTCCCTCAAGCACCGCCACTTCGGCCGGTTCTGTGCTTCCCGCATCCAGCGGATTCCTGCGGCCTTCACAAGGTCATAGACCGATGACCTTGTGGTCTTCCGGTAAGCGGTCGTTACTTCAGAACCTTTCCGCCACATCGGCCATCTGTTCTGCGAGCAATTTGCCCTGCCCACTGCACGACCATTAATAACTAGGTTCTCAAAAACTATCAACTACCCTATTGATAAAAACACTTGGTGTTACTTGTATAGTGCAACATTGTTACTATTATTCATTCAATATGTAACACACTGGTTGTCCAGCAGCTGGTTTGCCTCAACATTCACATGTCGGTGAAGACCAAAAAAACACAACATAGTCTAAAATTATTATATTTCAGTAAAAAATTATACAATAACCTATTGCTTACATTAGGATCACGGCGGCGGGTAGTAGGGCCGCGGCGGCGGGCCGGGCGGGGGGGGCCCGCGCCCGGGCAGCGGGGGGAAGTAGTTCGGAGGAGGGACGTTCACCGGGGGGAAGGGCGGGGGCTCCGAGTACACCAGCGCGGCCGTCGGGGGGCCCGCCAGCCCCGGCGGGGGGCCCGCCAGCCCGGGCGGGGGGCCCGCCAGCCCCGGCGGGGGGCCCGCCAGCCTCGGCGGCGGCGGCGCGCTGTACACGGGCGGGTACGGCGCCGGCAGCCCGGGGTACGCCGGGTACGTGTACCGTATCGGTTCCATCTTCGGAGGCTCTAGTTTAATATCGGCGCCATTCTTCATGGGCGTCAGCACCGGCTTAGAAACGACAACGGCGACAGGAGATGCGGAAGTGGGCGGTGTAATGGAGGGGGCCTTCTTGTCGTTTTTTGGCTGTTTGGCGGCTGAGGGTGCGGGGGGCGAGTCCCCGCCCGACGACTGCGGCTGCGGCGAGTACAGATCTAACACCTGGAACAAAAAGATTACTTTAACCTGCACACTAGGCATTTGCAGCTTACTCATAGGTACACCCTAGGTGTCTAAAAGTCTGTTCAACCATCATAACAGCTTTACTTTGATGTGAGAAATATTCTCACAATGGATTCAGAAACCAAGGCTATTCAAGTAAAAGTCACTCATGAGTCATGAATGTCCTTACTCTGGGACAAAATTTGGCTTACTGTTTCAGTCATAGGATGTTTTCTAAGTCCCTAAGTTAGCCCAGTTGTTTTAAAGCAAAAACCCAGTAGCAAGGGTCATTAGTATGATCAAAGTCAAAGTCAAATCATTTATTTCAAGTAGGCCCGTATAAGGCACTTTTGAACGTCAAAAATTTACAAAAAAAATTAATTGATTCTAGTTGCCCCTTCCAAAAGGTAGTTTTCGTATGGAGAAGAATGGGCAAGAAACTCCACCGATCCACTGATTAATTCATTACCACATGTAGCCAATACAAACAGTAGCCATAACCATGACAAATGGTAATTGACAATATTAATTTATTTACTGTTCAAATATTAAATGAGCTGTATTTTTCAATTTAATTTAATTTAATTACACTGCATATTTTGAAGTTCACTAAGCATTCTATGGCCATAGTTTCTCACTTTTCATTAAAATTAAATAGGCAACAAATTTTGATTAATTTTTAATGTTCCTTTTTAAGGTTCCATACCCGAACCAAACGGAACCTTATTACTAAGCCTCCGCTGTTTGTCAGTTTGTCCGTATGTCTGTCAGCAGGCTGTATTTCATGAACCTTAATAGTTAGCCATCGTTGAAATTTTCACAAATTGTGTGCATATGTCCGCTTTAACAACAAATAATAATAAATTATAAAGTAAATAATTAAAGGGGTCCCCACACAAGAATCGTGTTTTTTTTTGTTTGCGAGTCTGACTCCAACCGACTTGGCTGGTTTTTTATAATTTACTTGTGTGTATAATAAAATTTTATTATATTTCCTTTTTATTCCTAAATACTGTCAGAGTTACAGCAGTTGCTTCCAGATTTCCTATTAGCCAAGCATTTCTTTATCTAATATACTGAACAATACAGTTTTAAGAACATCTTTGTTAATAAAAACTCACCTGATGGCAGATATCCTCAAGCAACTCCATTGTGATGTCTTCAACAAACATATCCCACCATGCGCTATGCTTGGGGTTCCGCCCATTCCAGTCCAGTACTTCAAACTTACTGAGCTTGCCCGCAAGGAACATCAGTGCTACGGCTATCACTTCAGGCTCCCATTGTAAGCACAATGTGGTGCATAAACTGGAAAAGTAAGGGTTTATGTAATAATATGTATGATTGATTCATTTCTTCAGCCAATATACTCAGTAGACTCCACATTCCCAGTATTTGGGATACAACTTGTTTTGTTATTTTGGATTAAATGTAAGAGCCAGTTCAGAATATACATGTTCAGCCCAGAATTATTAACTAATAAATGAAGAAAACAAAAGAAGGAGTGCAAGAGAATCACCATCCATAAGTGAAAAGTATTGAATGTGTGAACAATACCTAAGCTAATTATTTACCATAATTCATTTACAGTACTGAATTAGTTAAACTTTTTGTCACAATGTTGTACGCATATATTATCAGTTAAAAAACTTGCTCATTACTGACCTATCATTAACAAATGTCCAAGCCATTTGTACCATCTTCTGTAGCTTGGCCTTGTCGCCCTTCAGGCACTTGGCGTACTTTAACAGGTAGCCGTACGGGTGCTCCACCTGCAAGTCGAACTTGATCGTCTGCAGCAGGATCCTCTCAAGTGTCATCACCTCTTCTTTGGGATCGTCTCCGAAACTTGCGAACTTCTGCTCCGTAAGCAAAGACTTGGCAACTTTTATGATATCTTTGCATTTCTTTGGCGTCTCCTCCACTTTGCCCGCGAGGAAGAGGCAGCAACACGCGGTGATGTACCTCGGGAATGTTCTGAACGAGTGGAACATGTAGAAACGATGGAAATAAACAACGCCAGTAGCCACTGTGTTATAACCTAGGTCCATCTTCGAGCCAGTGTCGATGATGAACCTCGCGCCTTCTTTCCTGTACCGGTTCTCCGTGTCTGTGGATATGGCATCTCGAAACGATGGCGTGTTCTGCAGATCCTTCTTGTCATAATACCAGTAGGGCATTGTGGTTGCTTCACTATAACACAAATATTATCGATAGACGGTCACTAACCTCCACAGCCATTTATTTATTACTGACAACTAGTATTATATTATTGAATTGTAAAGCTCCGCAAACTCAGAATATTATTGGAAAAACCTCAATCCCTCGATCATACAATTTAGTAGGGTTATAGTAACACGTTTGACGTTTCAGTTGCAGTCTTGCAGATTATTGCCAAAAACAAGGAACGCATGAAAAAAAATGTTGCTATCAATCAAATTAAATAAATATCTTCTAATTTTTACACCTGTTTCTGGCACATTTAGACGCTAGGCATCAGTCGCGGACGGACGAGCGCTGCTGTTGTTCGAGTTTCCAGTTTCTGGCTCAGTAATCCCTGCTGTGGTTCCTGCAGTGGTTCCCGAGTCATCTTTTCGTCGCGCCCCGCGATGAGCATTGTAGTCACCCGACTACCACCGATTTATTAATTGATTGTCTTGTAGTGACATAATGTTGCATTATCGCTGACATAGAAATAAGATTTACCGCACGGTGCGGCCGCCCGGCTAGGGGGCCGCCAGTGCGCTCCTAGATTGGGTTGGTAATGGTCGTAAATATATTCCTGTGTATATTGTAAAGGTTGACGAAATAAAGACACAAAGTTTTACCTCTTACTCCAAGTTTAATTTCATAACACCGGTTACATAAAGAACAATAAAAAAGTCTTTTTCAAGACAGTGTATTTCGGAAACGAATACCATCTATAAAACGTATATCGTCGCTTTGTTTGGCCCCCAAACAACGCGACGATATACGTTTCCCCTGGGAGAAGCGAGCCAAATAAAAATAAACTAGGTGTTGCTCTCGACCAGCATCTCTCCTTCAAAGAGCACATAAAGCAGGCTTGCGAGCCGCTTTCGCTCTTGGTAGACTCCACTCCATCCTGAATGCACGTAGCAAATTGTCACTTAAGTACACGGCATGCATTCGTCCCATCATGACCTATGCGGGAGCCGTCTTTGCACAAGCAAAGCCTCACCATATGCATAGGATGCAAACGCTCCAAAAAAGATTCCTTCGAAAGATCACCGGTGCCCCCTGGTACGTTATTAACGAGATCGTCCATCTCGACCTGAAACTCCCCACATACTATCGAAGAACTTCATATCTAAGCAGTTTGAAAACAAAATCCCGTGAACACGATGACCACATTTGTTACCGCCCCGGTTCTATAGCCGCCGAGCGCTGCAAGCAGAAATAGTCCTTACGATGTATAGATATGAAGTTCTTCGATGGTACATCAGTTTCTAAAACGCAAGTGCAAGTGTTTCTTTGATTCCGTCACCAAACATCGGTTTTCGAGGCCGCCAGTAATGTTCCTAGTAGAATCATTCAGATCCGCCAGCCTAGGCAAATCCTTTGCCTCCAGGAGAGCAATAGAGAAACCAGTACAGTGCACAAACAAACTCACCGACCCGCGTTCCGACCTCGCCACCGAGGTCCTCCGCAACCGCGACCCTCCCGAGTAAATAATACTGCCCCCCGACCCTTGCTCGACGATGCACGAGCTCGCGTCGATGCTGAGATAATAGCTTTAAATTCCCCAATTAATAATAATTAAATATCCTTGATCCAGCCTGTCCCATCTTGCTGTCCTTCCCCCAGCAACGGCCTAAGCCGAAGTTCATATCACATAGGGGGCCACGACCTGTGGGGCTTAGCGAGCACTCGCCTAGTTTTAATTAGAATAGTTTTTGCCCCTGGCTGGAGGCTTTGAGTGTAGTTGCTTAAGGCAGCCACAGGAAAGTCCGGTTAAGTAGTCATGACCTCCGAGGTCAGCTACGATATGCCCTACATAAAAAAAACCTGTTTACATAGTTTTGAAAAGGCCATTTATTTTTTAATTTTGAAAACAAATCTCTTCTCACCAACCAAGAGCCCAAAGAAAGCCACAATGGCGCAAGCAGAACTTCTATTATTAAAAACTTCCCACAGACAGAAGACTTAAACTTAGCTGAAAATCTAGATAGAATAACAAATTCTTATGAACTGCCGTAGTAGATTCTGTTTGATTACGAAAAAAGGAGCCTATTGAATTACCTATCTTCAGTCTCTTCCAAAATTACCTCTGTATCTATTTATTTTATACCCCGCTGCTGCTTTTATGTCAGCTTTATTATTCAACGGGAAAGATAAGATGAATGCATGGACATGATATGTTATGATGAATGCATGGATAGCATCCTTATATTTATAAATTGATTCCTATAAATAATAATGAATGATTTATAGCGTGTGGTGTAGGTTTGCGAAAAACTTGATATTTATAAACCGTAACGACCGTTATCTTATCGAGGAAATAATTACAGTTTTTGATTGAGATTGCGCCGTGTTATCAAATTATCGTCACTGCAAAAAAACAAGCTGGCACAATTCGCAACTTGACCATATTTATGTAAAAATTCTATATCTGCTGCCCAATTTAATTTCAGCGCGTACTCTCGGAAAATGCGCGCCAGCTGTCTAATTACGCAACACATTTTCGTAAACGATTACGACAAATTTGTTTCATGGTGACAGTTCAGCAACATTCATTGCGTTATTTACGTTGTGGAGCAGATTTATTTTTCGAACTTATAAAGCAATGGGTTAGCAATTATGTTTCAAAATTATTCAAATTGCGATTGAACGTGTATTACGTAATTAGTACAGGAGCCAATAGCAATATCTTTGTAGATTAGGTATCCACATAATGCTGTAGGTTGTGCAATGTGGTAGATTAACCACCTAACTACGATATACGATAGAAGTCCCAATAATAACCACGATAAAAAGGGATTAAGAAGAAGCTGATTATGAGAACTTCAGCACCGAAGGAACAATCGTATTGTATTTAAGTTTTAGGTCATCGAATAGGTGTGATATTCCTTCTGGAGGAACATTACACCTCGTTACCTGTTATTTGTTCTTTCGTGACATTATTCTCCACACGGGTGTCTGACGGGTCAAGGTTGCGAGTTCGCGGCCCGTGACGTAAGAGGTAGGTACCGTGATCTAGGCCTATTATTGTTTATTTGAATCAAAAGCGCTATATATATGAAGTGAAGCCAAACATGCGTGTTAGAAATTCGTTTTATAATAATACTTCTCAGATACCAGTTTTACTCTCAAGAAAGATTAGTATTTGACCTCATGGTCATGACCCCAAACCCGTCATCTGTTTACAGAGGTATTGAATGGCTTGGGTGGTTTCAAAACATCGCATAGGTACGTAAAATAACGCAAGCTTGTGTGATCGCCTTATCACAATTGTTAATGCCTTAACGGCCTTAACACGACACAGTTTAATTATTATGAGTCGACGTCAGTGACAAAATGGCGTTGAAGACGGGAGCTAGTGTTTTGCGGCTCAACTCGCTACGCAATGCCGCTGTGAGGGTTAGTTCAAATATCACTAAACTATGGGTTCTATTACGAAGAAATATGAACAAAAATGTGCTAAGGTTTTTGTACAAAGATTATGTGTTTTCTGATATTTTTTAAGTGAACGAAATCAGTACGTTTAGTGATTATACTGATAATCGTGTTTTGGATTTTTATCTACACAGTCAATATTGAACTTTGTGGAAGAGTAATAAGTTTGTTATTTTATTACATCATGTTCTGAAGCTAGATACGATTCGATTGAATTAATTACTGTTCGTTCACAAGTAACATATTCATGTAACTAATTTGAATGTATTTAAATAACAATCTTGCATTTGCTATGCGTTTTCAGTAAGTAGAAAAACATTTCAAGAAATGCGTTCTTACTCTGTTTGTTTTTGTATTGTCATGCTTGTAACTGTTTCGTTATAAATGGAAGTCACATGGACAGGGAGTAGCGTAGCAGAACCTATCCTGTGATCATAAAAGTATGTTGAACGTATTTTACAGCTGCTATCTACCCACACAAGGCCGGAAGTTTCCCAAAACAACACGAAAAATGCCGAGTTTCCGGGCGCCAAAGCTCCCTACGTAACGGAAATGAAGTTTCTGAACGAAACGAGCTACGACCCCATCCCTATATACCGAGTGTTGGACAATAACGGCGCGGTTATCGAAAATAGGGAGGAGCCGAGTATCGATAATGACCAACTTGTGAATATGTACAAAACGATGTTACAGCTTACTCAAATGGACAAGATTTTGTACGAGTCCCAAAGGTATATTGTGTTCATTTATTTTTTGTGTTTGCCATATTGTATGTAGAATTTAGAAACTTCTCAATTTAATCCATTTTTTTAGGTTTTCTCAATGCTATTCATTATTTTCAGACAAGGTCGTATATCGTTCTACATGACCAACTACGGTGAGGAAGGCATCCATATTGGTAGTGCAGCAGCCCTGAGTCCTCGCGATCTCGTGTTCTCTCAGTACCGTGAAGTAGGCGTATTCCTCTACCGGGGAGTCACTGTCACTGAGCTCATCAACCAGTGTTACGGTAACCATGAAGACCCTGGAAAAGGTAGACAGATGCCTGTACACTATGGGGACAAACATCACAATCTTGTTACTATCTCCAGTCCTTTAGGTAAGATAATCATATGTGTTGTTATTGTTGTTGTTGTAAAAAGTTGTAAACATCGTGAAGTTCTCAAAATTATATAGAAACTTCTGTAAAACAATAAGCCTAAGATGAATGTTGAGTTTCCCAATCTTAATAATACATGGTTTCCCAATAAAATGATAACTAATGCCTCCACTTGTTATGTTTTAGGAACCCAAATGCCTCAAGCTGTGGGCGCAGCTTACGCATTGAAGCGTCAGCCGGATAACGACCGCTGTGTCATCTGTTACTTTGGAGATGGTGCAGCGTCTGAAGGTGATGCCTTCGCGGCATTCAACTTCGCTGCTACGCTAGATTGTCCTGTAATTTTGTTATGGTAAGTTCTTCTTTACAAATGGCTCAAGTAAGCATACGGTCATTTTGGATAACACATAACACCCTCGATGGATTTTCAATTCGCACAGAGGTTTCCAATATTTTAATTTTTTTTTTTTAAATATTCCTTTTTATACATTACAGCAGAAACAACGGCTACGCGATCTCGACTCCAACCAGCGAGCAGTACAAAGGCGATGGCATAGCAGCCCGGGGGCCCTCTCTCGGCATCCAAACCGTCCGCATCGACGGGACTGACACCCTGGCAGTGTACAACGCTGTTAAGCAAGCCAGAGAGTTCGCTATAGCTAATAACAAGCCTGTGCTGATTGAGGCCATGTCCTACAGGTAAGATTGTTGGGGTGTTCTTCAATGTTTCAACTTCTTTGTTTGGGAAAACTAACTGTATTCCTTACCTACACTTAAAATAATTTATATTTTAGGGTGGGACACCACTCAACATCAGATGACAGCTCGGCTTACAGACCGGTAGAAGAAATACAAAAATGGGCCGATGATGAGAGCCCACTTCAAAAGTTTAAATTATATTTGATAAGTAAAGGTAGGTTCTTCGGGTCACACTACCAGTCCTTTTTATTGTTTTTGTTTTCTTTTTTTTTAATACAGATAAAGTTGATATTAAACTTCATGAGATGAGTGCCGATGTAAAGTTATTATAATTCTAACCAAATGGTTATATCTACAGGCATTTGGGATGAGGATGCAGAAAAAACTTGCCTTGAAGAATCAAGAGACACGGTCGTTAGAACTATGCAGGAGGCAGAAAAGAAGAAACTGCCTCATTGGAAAGAAATGCTCGAGGATGTTTATTACGACATGCCGCCTAGGATTCAGTGAGTTTATAGCGTATTTCTTACTTCAAACTATTACTAAGTCTTGACCACCAGCCCGTAATGGGCTGATTATGGTAAACCTTGAACATAAACTTGCACAAAATTGGCTGTATCAAGCAAAATATATTCTACAACTCTCTAAATGATATGAAACTAGCTGCGCCCCGCGGTTTCACCCGTATAAGTTTCGATTCCGTGGAAGTATCGGGATAAAAAGTAACAGCTGTGTACCTACATTATGATGTAAGTTTTTTTTTTTTTCATCGCAGTCGGTTCATTAATTTTTGCGTGAAGAAGTAAAATGGTACTTACTTACTAACACAAACTTTCACTTTCAAAAATGGAAAATATAACTAAACAAAATATAATCTTTCCGCAGTCGGGTAGTAAAGAAAGAAAAGAAGAATTCTCTGTAAACTATATTTGATGTGCTATTTGTTTGAAGCAAAATACATTGATTTTTCGGAGAACCCATGCGAGACAGGCTAACGAAGAGGCTAAGTGCTTCTGCCCATGGGAGAAGCACTCTTTTCTTAAGTCGATGCCGACCAGTGAAAATGTGTGTCCCTATGATACTTTAATCAGGAACTGAAATCTCATAAATGGTTCGCGTATTGCATTTTTATACTCGTGATAACTTCGAAACTAAATGTCCGATTCGTAAAAAAAAAGTCGTTTTCTGCTACATAAATACCCTTGATGATAAGACTATGTATTTGAATAAGAATTAATACTACTGAAGTAGTATAGACTCCGATTGTAATATCTATATACTACTTGCAATATTATATGCATATAGCGGAGAAGCTGCTGAAGCAATTCAGTGATAGGCGATGAAATAAAATAAAAGTTATTAGGCATGAAGCGTTAATGTTTTTGCATACAAATTACACAGGTATTTATACTAATGGTTAAAACTGAATTATAATAATAACGATTCACGCTTGACCATTTTGCGCAGGGGTTGACGCCCGCTCGTTAACGCAGACGATAGACGAGTCCGCCGTCATCTTGGCTCGTTAGTGCTCGAACAAAAGATGCGCGGGCGCCATGTTCCGGTATGCGGGGCTAAGTTCGACTCACGCCGTGAAGTAGGCGGAGCTTTGCAACTTGTTTTGCACCCGGCCCGCTCTGACGTAAAATCGCATGATCCTGTGCTGCGTTGAGTCGTGCGAGTGAACTTGCCTACTCGCTACACCACACGGTGGGAGTGGTGTAGCGAGTAAAACCGTGACTACGGGCGATAGTAATCAGAAAATCTCAGTTTTTGTCTTTCTGACTGTGTTATCAGATTGCAGTGGATCCGGAGTTTGGGTTTGATTTTGACCTGGATCCAGAGTTTCTCTCGCCACGTATGCTTAACACAGTCAATCATCACCCTCTGTCTCTTTCTATGCACTTCGAACTTTGTGTTCACTAAGACTTTGTGTGGACCTGTATATGGGGCCTGCAAAGATCTTCGGCCTGAACCTTCGCACAGGAAAAGGTGGGTTGCCGTGCTTAGGTTTTTCGGGATGTAGAAAGGATGGCTGGAACTCATATGCCACGAGGTTGGTTGGGGCGTCAGTTTGGTCATGTGTGCGCGCAACCTGTTGACCAAGTCACTCATGTCCATGACGTCCTATGAGGCTTCTATGAGGAACTGTCCAGGCAAGCGGAGTGGCTTGCCGTAGACGAGTTCAGCGGTTGTTGGCCTAGGTCTTCGTTCCATGCGCTGCGGATGCCTAGCAGCACCCATGGGAGAGCTTCTGTCCAGCTTGAACTCACATGGCACGTGATCGCGGCCTTCAACTGGCGGTGCAGTCTCTCGATGATGCCATTAGCTGTGGGATGGTAAGAAGTGGTTAATTGATGAGTGGCGCCTATGAGAGCGGCTAGGCTTTTGAAGGTGCGGCACTCAAATTGCCTCTCGCGGTCCATGATGATATGCTCGGGACAGCCAAACCGGGCAATCCATCCAGTGGTGAGGTCAGCGCCGCATCGTGGTGATGGCCTGCAGTGGGTACGCCTCAGACCAACGTGTTGCGCGGTCGACGATCGTGAGGCAGTACCTGTAGTTAGAGGACAATAATAAGGGACCAATTAAATCAAAGTGGATGTGGCGAACACGTGCCGATGGTGGTTTGAATGCCTGTAAAGGTGCTGAGGTATGGCGTGTCACCTTACTCTATCTAACTTCTGGGCAAACAAACCATCAGTGACCAACCTAACACTTGCCTTTCGCCCAGGATGGCTGAGGTTATGAAGGGAGGTGAATACCTTTTTGTGGAACGATCTTCTAATAAATGGGCGTGGAATACCCATTATGTCGCAGTAAACCTAGAACCGCCAGATATTAGATTCTGGTAGCTTCACCTTCCTCAGCTTCAAAGATAATCCATCTCTCAGCAAGTTCTGCAGTTCGGGGTCGGTTTGTTGTTCCTTGGCCAGAAACTGGTAATCTAAGGGCAGGTGAAGCTCATTAATGCGCGAAAGGGTGTCTGCGACCACATTGTCCTTACCGACTATGTACCTGATATCCGTCGTAATTTGGCCTATATAATCCAGGTACCTAAATTGTCGGGAGGTTAGTTTGAGTGTGTCCTAGCGAACGCATACGTCAACGGCTTGTGGTCCGTAGCGTCGTGGAATACGCGTGCCTCAACCATGGAGCGAAAGTATCTGATTGCCTCGTATATTGGCAACAGCTCTCATACGGGCTGTACTTCTTCTGCGAAGTGCTGTGCTTCTTCGAAAAGAATGCCAGTGGTTGCCATTCCATCTTGCTCCGCTGCTGGAGTACAGCTCCGATTGCTGTGTCCCAAGCATCCGTCAAGATTTTCAGCTCTGCGCAAGGGTCTGGGTGCACCAAGAGGGTGGCTTCTGAGAGGCTCTGTTGAAAGCTACTAGTAGCTCTGGTGTCATGGTGACTGAATGCGATCCTTTGACTTTAGACACTGCGAGCAAACTGTTGAGAAGTGCCTGTTTGGAAGCTGCTTCGGGAATAAATCGGCGATAAAAGTTGAGCATTCCAAGGAATCGCCTCAGTTCCTTGACCGTCTTTGGCACTACGAAGTCTTGGATGGCCTGGACTTTGCAGTCTAGAGGCTACACCTGACGCGGGAACTTTACCTCCTCTTGGCCGAACATGCACTTGCTGGTGTTTAACAGGACGCCGTACTTGATCAACTTCTCGAACAGTTGTCTGAGGTGCTGCTGGTGCTGATGGATATCCTTGCTGAAGACAAGAATGTCGTCGAGATACCCATAACAGAAGGTTAGGTCCCACAAAATTTCATCCATGAAGCTCTGGAAAGTCTGGGCAGCATTTCTAAGTCCAAAAGTCATGCAGGGGAACTCGTACAAACCAAATGGTGTTGTTATCTTTGTCTTGGGTATGTCTTCTTCAAACGTTGATATCTGGTATAAACCTTCACCAAATCTATGGTGGAGAAGATAGTACTGCCCGCCAACTCGTGCGTGAAGTCCTGCAGGTTCCTGATAGGGTAAACATCTAGGATGGTCCGAGCGTTCAGGGATCGGTAGTCCCCACACGGACGCCATCCGTCGTTCTTTTTGGACGCTAAGTGCAGCGGTGAGGACTAGGCGCTTTCTGATGGCCACACTGTTCCAATTTGCAGTATATCCTCAAACTCCTGCTTCGATTTCTTACGGCGTTGTGGGTCTAAACGACGAGGACGGCCAGAGACCGAAGGAACAGGCGTGGCGCTTTCCAGCGGGACGAGTGAGGTCAGGATACTCCTTCAAGATGCAATGGTAGTTGCTATCCTCAGCTATGGTGCGAACAGACGATATGGCTTCGACTGATTTAGACTGTGGTGCCTTGATTGCAAGTGACGTTTGGTTATTTTTGAGACGTTGGTTTCGGCAGTCTCAATTTGATTGTAGTAAGCTAAAAAGTCGACTCTGATTATTGGCTTGGTGACATCAGCAATTATGAATCTCCAAGTGAATGCGCGGCGAAGTCCCAAGTCCAGTGTGAGAGGAAGAAAACCGTATGTGCTGATGACTGAACCGTTTGCCGCAAATAACTCATATTTTGTCTTCATGCGTGGCTCCCGAACAGCGGATCGTGGAAAGACACAGGTCCGAACCCGTATCTATAAGATATTGTGTATCTTTGTGTTGCGATCCGTAATGAACAAGCGGCTAGATATTGCGTGGCAGTCGTAAACCGCCCTTACTGGCTGCCTTGGTAGTATAACGGCTTTTTTGTATAAGTGCACGGTTTTGTGCATCTGTGGATGTTACTTTCAAATCGACTATGGTAGTAGCAGTACCGATTATCTCTAGAGCGGGATTGCGATCGGTGACGGTTCTGGCTGCACCTTCCTCTAGACCGAGAACATGACAACGTGTGACCTGACTGCAACGCGCTCATAACCTCCAGCTTCCGTGCCAGCTCAGCTACAGTCTGGGTCAATGCTTCAATAGCGCTGCCTTGCTGATCCGGCGTTGACTATGAGCTAGCTACTTGTCCGGGTACTGTCATGTCAGTAGCAGCAACTTGCGTGGTTACTGGAACGAATATCATTCACACGGTCCACCATTTCTGCCACTTCTTCTAAACTAGAACTTGTAGGACCAGCTAGCTGCTGCAGGTGGCGGAGGAATTGTGTGGGCTTCCTGTTTGTGAGGCACACAACCGCTTGATTAGCTCTGCCTTCAGCTTCTCGTATTTGCCGATGGTGGGGGACTTAGTATGAGATCGCGTACTTCTGCTGAGTGTTGGGGTTCAAGCTGCGCCAGCACGTAGTAAAACTTCGTGCTGTCCGTGGTAATGCTGAAGCGGACGAACTGACCCTCAAGTTGCGCGAACCATAATAGTGGATCATCGGCGTTGAAAGCTGGAGTCTTAACCCCCACTCGGTATGACATGAAGGAATCCTTGTTCTCTTCCGTGCGGCTCTCCATAACCAAAGGTTAAGTAGGTTCTCAGATTTCTAAACCTCAATCCGGTACGAATGTCGGTGGTCCACCAGTGAAGTAGCATAGACTCCGATTATAATAGCTACTTGCAATATTATATGAATATAGCGGGAAACTGCTGAAGCAATTCAGTGATAGGCGATGAAATAAAATAAAAGTTACTAGGTATGAAGCGTTAATGTTTTTGCATACAAATTACACAGGTATTTATACTAATGGTTAAAACTAAAATAATAATGACGGTTCACGCTTGACCGTTTTACGCAGGAGTTGACGCCCACTCGTTAACGCAGACGATAGATGAGTTCGCCGTCATCTTGGCTCGTTAGTGCTCGAACAAAAGATGCGCGGGCGCCATGTTCCGGTATGCGGGGCTAAGTTGGACTGACGCCGTGAATTAGGCGGAGCTTTGCAACTTGTTTTGCACCCGGCCCGCTCTGACGTAAAATCGTATGATCCTGTGCTGCGTTGCGAATGTAACCAACTTTTGCGATATCGACATTATAAAGACGAGATATGAGGAATTTCAAATTTCTATAGAAAACTTATTTTTCTCATAACTCGTCTTTAAATCAGTATCCATTCAAAATATATAAATTTATTTGGGAGCCTAGATATTCCGTAATCCAATCGGAATAAATACACACTACCTTAAGAATATGTTTGATTCACAAATTATTTTGGTATTACGTTTGTATGAACTACGCATGCTTCGCCGGCCCGTTAAGACATTTACCCTGTAAGGGTAAAGTATTCCTTCTATCTACCTAAGTTAAATTTTGAAATTTTACATAGGGTGGGCGGTCTTGAAAATCGGCAAATGGTACATATCAAATAATAAACGAATTTGATGATTCTAATTATTATTATATTATATGTCGGCGCGAGACGATGGTGTCACTCTCACCTCGTCTGACGAGGGTCTTTGTTAGCACGTAGAGCTTGTTGATATTAAATAATGAATAATTGTTTCCGATATGAAAGGCGACGACGTAAACCTAATTGCGTCGAACGTGGCCGGGGGTCGGCTTGCATTTCTCGTGAGAACGTTTTTAAGTCGATAAGAGTTAAGCATCAGAACCTCAGAGGAGCCTGAATGAGGCAGTCAGTTCTATTAAGACCGAGAGATCGACTGAGCGCGACCCGCGGACTCGTCACGCCCTTCATTTAAGAAAAGCGTAGATTATAAGTTTAAGTAACTAGTGATTACATTTACCTCGCGCGTTTCCTTTGCCCACGAAGTAGACAGACAGTTACATAATGAACGATTTAATCGATAATTACCCTTCTGATGACGATTATGTGAGAGCCCCCCGCCGGCGCCCCGACATATATTTATTTTATTTCATTTTTATTATTAACGTTTTTAAATAATTTCATAAAAAAAATCATTTAAAAATATAAAAAGTAGTGTACCATCGGCATCAGGAACAGGGTCTAAGCTGCCCGTGGTCAGGGCTCTAGAGAGAGGAACCTCCTCACTATGCGTGCCGTGTCCAGAAGTACTGCTATCTGAATCAAGCCCTTGATCCAGACGCGCAGTGAGAGCCTCTTGAGGTATTGATCGAGGCTCTCAGATATTAGGCCATTAACCGAAACGCAATCATCGCAGAGTCCATGTCGACAACCTCGTGTGTTAAGTCAAGATACTTGATTTTTTTACCTTTCTCAGCTTTCACGAGATTCTCGTCATAAGGGACAGCGATATTAACATTCATTGCACGGCGCTCTCGTCTATCTATCACCACAATATCAGCTCGATTGGCTACAATAGTCCTGTCAGTGATAATAGATCGATCCCAGTCGGACTCCATAATCCCCCCCGTTTTATATGCATGACAGCACATTTATCCACACCAAATTCCATACTGATGGCGCTACTGAACGTTCTGTTACTTTCAATAGCCGCAAACTGTTGAGGGCAAAGAGTTTCAAGTCATCTATGTAAAGGAGGTGAGATATCACCTGACTACCACTTCTTAACCGGTAGCCTAGACCCGAGTCCTCCAGCAGTTTGCTTAGAGGATTCAAGGCTAAGCAAAACCAAAGGGGACTCAAACTATCGCCCTGAAATATTCCCCATTCAATCCTGATCGGTTCATCGATCCCCCGGCTCTGTCGACATCCTGGATAAAAAAGGACCGTCCTCCCTTGCCGCATACATGACATCAGGAAGGTGCGCAGAGTTGTATCTATCTTGTACAAGATATATACAACTCTGCGCACCTTCCTGATGTACAACTCCAGGACCCTCATGAGCCATGTTTGTGGCACCGAATCATAGGCCTTCTTGTAATCTATCCAACATGTCGACAAATCCTTCTGGGATCTACGAACCTGTTGGCTTATGGTCATGTCTATATGGTGCAGCTCCTTAGAACCGCGAGACCCGTTCCTAAATCCATTCTGAGACACAGACATAAATGAGTTGTTGTCAATATGGTGTGCAGTTTTTGCTATAAGAATGAATGTAAGAACTATATAGTCCGTCGGTAAACATGTAATTGGTACTTATATATATTATTATTTCGTTTAAGCTTTTTAAGATATAAAATACATTTATTATTATTAGTAAATAAGTATTAGTATAGATGACGTAAGGTCGAGCCAAGCTACGATAAATTTATATGAATCTTAATATTTTCAGAAAACAGATGCAGCAAATGGAAGAACATTTGAAGAAGTACTCGGATAAATACCCTCTTGATCGATACCAGATTGATTAATCGGTTTAATTGGTGTAAATAACTACCTTTTGTAACAAATAAATTATATTTCGTTTATTTATTTATTTTCCTTATTAAATACATTTTTAAATATTACTTAAAAAGATATAAGTAAAAACTTTATTTAAAAAAAAGCAAGCGACTATCAAAAATAAAAATACAGATACAAAGTGAGAAATAACTTTTTTTTGTAAAAAAGTTTTTGTTGTATAACATCTTACCTCTCGCTTTCCTGCAAAGCACGACATGTTTGCGCCAATTATCTTTAGCCATAGAGAGCGGGGTGAACCCCTTGTCCACTGCAACCACATCACGGTGCATACCCACTTTGGCTTTTATAAAATATTCTCTGAGATTGCACACCTCGCGCCTGTGGAGGGTCTTCGCATTTAAAAAGCCTCGACCCCTGCACTTCCATGGGATGAACGATCTCATCAGTGATGATCGCGGGTGATGCAACCAGTTTGCTGTCAGCAGTGTATAGACACTCATAGCCAGGGCGTCGAGTTCGGTATGAGTCCATTTGAGTATGCCGAAAGAGTACATCAAGACTGGCATGACTCAACCGTTGAAGGCGAGCACCTTGTTTCCGCCTTAAAGAAGACTAATAATTAATACCACATTTAAGTGGTGAAGGGTGGGCGTTTTTGGGACTGTCTTATGTAATTTTGACGTTCGAAAAGTGCCGATTCTCAGCCTAGTTTGAATAAATCACTTTTAAATTTGAATTTTTGACTTTCATTGTTCAGGCGATCAAAAAAGCGCTCTTTCAACGATTGCTTCATGTCAGTAACTTTCATGCCTAACGCTACGTAACAGCGAATTTGGTCCACACCAAATTATATTTTAATAATAATCGATGTTTTTAGTTTGGGGTTGGACAGCCCTATTTATTTATATTTCATTCCTAGTAAAACCCACTTCCCAGGTTGAGATGAAAAGGAATTAGAACTGACTAAATATAAAAAAAAGGAAGGAATTAGAAGTGTCTATCTTCAAGGAATATTTAATTTTGTTTTATTTTACCGTTCATCAACTTTAGAACGGAACGTTTACATTATTGTCAAAATGTGACAACATAAACTAATGTTCCAGGGCAGTGCGGAAACAATATCATAACCATAATTTATATTTCGCTCTCCTTCTAATAAATGATAAGTCGCATAGACCGTACTACTCTACGTCAAAAACACATGACGGTTTGACGGAATTTATTTATAATCAATAAGTGCACACTTAGCAAAGTCAAATATTGCGAAAAACACAGTTTATTTACGAATGAAAAAGAAATGTCTTTACTAACACGCACTGATGTTACTGTTGTAAAGTTTTACAAAAATCTCGTGTTAGCCGGTGAGTTTTCAGGTTACAATATACCTTTCCAGAAAAAATATTTGTTAAATTTCCGATAATCCTGAAATTAACTCATGTATTACTCTTGCCAGGCATTGGAAGCACAATAAACATATTTGACAAAGCATCCACAAAGTTATTACAACAATTATGCGGTTTACATTGTCAAAAAATATATGGATTTGTGCCTGCTCAATGTGGAAACATAATATTAGTTTTTGGTGGTAAACAGTTTACTGTAATTTCGGCGGACTCGACTGAACCACCTAGTGAGGGAAAGGGAGGGTTTTATAGAGTATTTGAGCCAATCATATGCGATGACTGGCTGCATTCAGCAGTGTGGGTTGATGATGAACATGTTGCTCTGTTGACAGCACACAATGTGGTCCAGGTAAGAATTAATGTCATATTCTAACTGGTTACAGCTTGAAATAGATGTAAATCTGTGGAGAACAGGATTATCTTATAAAATAGCAGAGGCTTGTAGGATAGAGATTATTTTAATAAATCAGTAAAAAATAATACATTTTTCAGAGATAGTTTCATTATATTCATCAATTTGAGCTACTCTCTAGTGTAAGAGCTTATCAATCCTGTGTAAATCTTCTTTTTTTTTGTCAAGTATAAATCCAATACAAATATAAAAGGAATAATAAAAAGAAAAGGAATTATTCTGTTCTTAAACTTAAAATTAATCTATCTGTGGAAAATTAAAGTGTAATGTACTATTTACAATTTAACCAAGGATTGTTAAAGAAATATTGTGTACCTAGAAACTAGACCTAACTGGGTTGGATTTATCACAAGTATCTATCTAATAAAATAAATTCAATATTTAATCAACATTTGACATAATATTACAGAAATGGAACTCAATCAGCCAGACATTGATATCTCAACATGCTAGCCGAGACAACTCCATACTATACAGTGGACTACTCCTGCCTTTGCAGGATGATATCCTTGTGATGGCTGGCACCGTTTTCTCTGAGGTTATCATACATAAGTGTAGTGGAGATCAGCCTCTACATCATTTGAGAGGACATAAGGTATATCATTTTAAAGTTTGAGCATGTTACATTTTGGAATCCAATACTGTTATTTGTAGCAATTTATTAGGAAGGGCTGTTCAATGATGAATATCAATTCAATTACAATACAATATGCAACTAAGTGGCGGACTCGACTTGTCAAGCCAATTCACTGGGCATATCATAGTCAGAAAATATGAGTTATACAATAGAAAATGAGCCAACTTCTAGATGAATATACTGTAGGTAATTAGCGCTGTGCAATTTCACTTTATTGTGTCGTAGCAAAGGTCACTATTTATTTAAAAACAATTTATTAAGAACGTCAATGATGAATAAAAACATAAAATATCCAATAAAAATGTAGGAATAGCAATCGGCTTTGGGAAGTAGTTACAATGTTTAGAATATTTCCTGAAAAGTCAAATTTTAAGACAGGGCAAATATTACCTCTATTATAAATAGATAAAAGTAGTCTGAAATTTGAAATATGAAAAAATGTGTTGGTTTTGCATTTTCTTCATTTTCAAATGGCCACTGTACAATATTTATTTAAGTAAACAGCTTAAATTGCTTTCAGGGAGTAATATTCTCGATATCTTGTGAACCACATAAAAACATAATAGTGACCAGTTCTGATGATAGATCTGTCAGGATATGGGGTCCTAACACCACACCACTACACACAAATAACACGGCAGAATATTGGGAGAGCATAGACATAGTTTGTAAACATGAAGTGTATGGCCACCTGGCTAGAGTGATGAGGAGTTCTATTACAAATGATATAATCGTTTCTGTAGGTGAAGATTCAGCTATTTGCTACTGGGACTATCAAGGAAAGTTGCTCAGAAAGTCCCTAACTCATCAGAATGGTTGCATCTGGTCTGTAGACACTGATGGCCATAGTTTAGTCACTGGTGGAGGTGATTGTGGAGTCATTTTACATCCCCTATCCATAGCCACTGATTATTGCCATAATGATATTATTGATATTGGTGTTGCCACTCCCAAAAAGGTTGTATTCAGTGCTAGAAGGAACTTGTTGGTAATGGACGAGAATTACTTGATATATTATGATGTTCTAACCCAAAATAAGACTGAACATAAATTAAATCATGATTCAACTTATAAATTGCTATCTCTTTCGTCTTGTAAGCAACTGATTGCTGTTGCAGATATGAATGGCAAACTAGATGTGTTTTTAGAAAAGTGCAAAGATGAGGCTTTCATTTTAAAAATGATTGACACTAAATTGCAAGTAGGAAAGATTTTATCAATGCAATGGTCCGGGAATAAACACTTAATATTCTGTTCTGGAGATGGCAATATAACTGTCTTAGCTTCAAATAATGCGAAAGTAGAAAACCATGCCAATTTTGTTTTACCAAACTGCAAAGAAAGATGGCTGACAGCTACTGCAATAGATTCTGTAAATAATAACTTCGTTTTTGGAGACAGATGTGGCAATATACACGTTTTTGTAAAAGGTCAGAAATACCCTGTCAAGAGTTTTCCTAAGGTTCACGGAAGATATGGTCCCACATCAATAAATATTAGAAATAATAATATTATAACAACAGGGAGAGATGGCACCATCAAATATTTTAGTATAGATGATAATGCTATTAAATACATGAACAGTAAAGATCTAAATTTTGATTGGGTCGAGAAATTCTTGGATAAAGACGAGAATATAGTTTGTGGATTCCAAGAAAGAGTTTTTGTTGTACATAATGTTAAGAATAATAGCAAAATACTAGAAGTTTCTTGTGGAGGTGGACACAGATCCTGGGATGCATTCAGATACTTCGATAAAGTACATGGAATCTATGAAGAATGTATAAAACTGATCTATTTGAAAAATGCAGAAATCAATGTCACAACATTCCAACTAAGTAAAATTGTGTCAAGGAATATGATAAACGGATCTCATGCTAAAGAAGTTAATTGCTTGAAAGCACAAAAAGTTGGTGATGCTACAGTATACGTTTCTGGTGGAGAAGACACTACACTGAGAATTTCTAGTGTTGATGCAGAAATGAACTTTAAAGACGAAGTTTGTTTCAAACATTTATCTAGTGTTAGAACTCTAAAAACATATCCTTTAGAAAACAATCATGTATTAGTTTTATCTGCAGGCGGAAGAGCACAGCTTTGCATAAAAGATGTTAAACTAACCAAAGAAAATAATGGAATAAATGTAACTTCAGAAGAATTAATAGATTATCTAATTAAAGGGACTGATAAAGAAAGGAAAGGTAATCAAACATGGAGGAATCGTTCCATTGACTTCGACCCAGAAATGAGAATCATGGATTTAGACTTGATAAGAGATAAAGATGCCTACATCATTTTCGCTGGCTGTTCAGATTCTTATCTAAGAGTGTTCTTGTTTAGGAAAGATAAGAAAAAGGTTGAATATGTTCAAGATTCGAAGTACCACAAAACATGTATATTGAAAACCAAAGCTATTAAAATTCTAGATAAAGATATCCTTATAACTTGCACAACAAGAGGAGATGTAACATTTTGGGACGTAAAAAACATTAAGGAATTAAATTTAGAGCCATTTTTCTCCACAAAAACCAACAAATCCGGTATAAATAGTATAGCCACCAGCATACTATCAGAAAACAAAATTCTTATAACCACAGGTGGTGACGACAATGCCATACAGATAATTGTACTAGAAATCCCTGACCAGAATGACTTGAGCTCTACAAAAGTACTGTATACTTGGAGTAATCCAAACTACCATAGCTCACAGATAACTGGTTTGTGTTTGGTGGATAACTATCTGTTATCCACGTCGATTGATCAGAGGATCACGTTGTTTAGATGGCGGATAAGCGAAGAGGGGATAGAATGCAAGTTTATGTCTCAAACACATACGGATGTCGCTGATGTTCAAGGGATGGACCTCTTGGACCACAATAGGTAAATGTGTACATTAATTATTATTTTCTTAATTTAAAATCCTTATCCTTGCATATTATAAAACAAAGTCCTCCGTCGCGTCTATCTGTCTGTCTGAACGCGATAAACTCAAAAACTACCGAACCGATTTTCAAACAGGTTTCACCAATGGACGGAGTGATTCATGAGGAAGGTTTTGGTGTATAATTCATTAAGGTTTTGTGTAAATTGGTTCAAATATGATGATTATTGTTGAAGATGTCGGAAAAAATCATGCCGACTGGGAGCTTTACTGGCGTGCGCCGCGTATACCGTGAGAGATAAATAAAATGTATGTTCTACAGGATTGTATATCTGAAAAAGTTCAACAAAAAGTCCGCGATAGCATATAAGGTTAACCCCCAATAACCATTTTTAGAGTTCCGTAGTAAACAAGGAACCGTAAAATGGTTATTGTGGGTCATCTTTAGAAGATAGACATATGCTATCGCGGACTTTTTTCAAGGAACCCTTATATTTTTCGCCATGTCTGTCTGTCAGTCTGTCTGTCCGCGGCTTAGCTCAGAGACGGTTATTAATAGAAAGCTGTAATTTGGCATGGGTATACATATTAATCACATCAAATAAAAATTTTGAGGGTACCTCTCCTATACGCAGTGGGAATGTTTTTTTTTTTCTCTCGTCTATCCCATAGTGGGTGTCGTTGGATAAATATTGTTCGTGTGTGAAAACCATTTATCAATTTAGGGATCCGTTTGCGAAATATTAAGCTTTAAAGTGCTAGTTTTTGCTAGAGTCAATGTATATGGGTTTGTGAAAAAATTCACAGCAGTAGTATATATAACGAAGTTAAAAGGAAAACCATCACAGCTAAGTAGGCTTTACAGGTTAACGAATAATAATCGACCAACTTAAATTTGCAGTTTGAAAAACATGTTCGCCCATACATTCCATATGGGAGAATATGTTTTTCAACTACAATGTTAATTTTGTTATTGGGATAAATTCATCCCAACTACGGAACTGTTCAATGTGCGTGGTACGACACGCACTTGGCCGGTATTATATCCTTCAGAATTTGATAAAAATTTAATTCGTATATTTGGTAAATTAATAGTTTAAAAGATATCACAGATTCAAAATTACGCGTAGCAAAGTAATTATGGTTGAAGGCAACGCGGGCGCAGCGGTAGGAGTCAATGACCTTTTCCTCGGCTATTAGTTATGTAATCCCGGTAGTACGTTCCCGTGGGATATTTTGCGACATCCACGCGGGCGAAGCCTCGGGCGAAAGCTATTTTACAATAAAAATATAAATGATTTTAGGTGTATGAACGTAGATGTTAGATCCCGAGTTGCAGTATGGCAACTTCACAGTCGTGATGAGTATATCTAAACACAATAAAACAAAAACAAAAATAGCGGTCGATGATCCCCAAAAAAAAAATTTTTTTTTAATTGTCGTGTTTAGATATCCATACCCTTTACGTCTGCGGAGTTTCGCTATATAATTTTATTTGACCCTGTAGATAAATCAACAATGATTGTACTAAAAATTCTAGAATCTGTGTTGACGCGGGTATGATTAATAATATCTACTGGTATGATCTGCTATCAACTATCAACAATAGTGATAAGACACTTTACAGGCATTTAAATTTTATCTTAGTCAAGAGATTCTACATTGCGGTAGTATTTTATTACAAGTATTTTTGATTTATTTCCCGAGCATACGTCAGTAAAAAATATATTAAACCTTATATCAATGAAATAAAGAGTTTTAGTCACGCCTGCCGTTGCAATTGTTGTACATGCAATAACAAAACCACTGTCGCGTTCTTCTAGTGGACTGAGTGATCCAAGATCTCGATAAGATCCAGCAGGGTAATTCCATAGCACACTGTCTTACAATGTTTTCTTTCATTTTGACAGTTCAACAACAATTGATTCTTATTTAGTAATTTATTAGCTTATTATTAAGGACTCTTTAAATAGAGGCCTGTTGTGTGACCTTCAGTGGTACACCTATAGGCTGTTATCGTTATATTATCGTAAAAGGTGTGTGGTCATATCGATTAGATTGGCTCAACTCCTGTATGTTGATAGATAACATCTTTTGTCATCACACGTTAACATAACGTTGTTGCTATGTAACTAGCGGTTTATACACTAATTTATACAAGGTCAAATTAAATTAACAAGCGAAACTTTAAAGACTTAATGGGTAGCGAACTATCGATTTCTAGTAAACATAGTAAGTAACTAAGTTTTTCTGATTATTTTTGTGTTCTTATATTGTGTGACTTAACCTGGGTCGAATAAAATTTTATTTATTTTTCATAAAAATAAAAAATGTTTTTCTAAACTCATAATTTGAAGAGTCAGCTAGATACGGGGTCAACGGTCGGTGGTAGTATCGTCTTTGGAGTTTTGCCAGTTAATTTAGTTTGACCTTGTATGTGTGACTTCCTATAGACAGTACAAATCATTTGCTAAGGCTTTATATAAACTTAGTTAGTTTACTTATACAACACTAGCCTTTGCCCACATGTAGGTCAGAACCCACGCAAACGTACAAAATTCCAGTGTGCCAAATTTCAGACGAAATCCGTTCAGCCATTAAAGCGTGAACAGGTAACATACAGACAGACAGAGTTTCTTTCGCATTTATAATATTAATATGGATACTATAGATTCGAACTTTAATATGTAATCCCGGCAGGGTTAGGCAGAGGCGTACCCATAGTACACCCACATTTATCCAATTATATTCAAGTACTGACCCAATAACACTGCCCGATCTGGCAATCAAACCCAGGAACATCGTGTTTAGTTTGTTCCTATCACTAATAACCTACATCTTTTCGCTTTTATTAACCGTATATTCCTTTTTACAGCGACTCGATAACAGTGTGCGTGTTCGGAAAGGGAATGGAGGTTGTAGCCGTACCGAAACTTGGCGGATAGCCGCACGGAGTTTAGACAAGGGCTGCAAGCTGCATATGCAGAAATGACGACTGTGTGGGGTAAGAATTTAAACTGCTATAGTTTATCAAGCTTGGCGTGTCAAAATAGTCACGTTGCTTGTGTATTACAAAATATTCCGTTAGTGGAATAAAATGTATTTTTGTATTTACGAAGTAACGCGAAATTTTGTGCTTATACGCCAAGTATAATGCCAGCATTAGACGTTACTCGCATAAGGTAAAGGAAACCAACAATTAATATATAAACAAATAAGCCTATAGTCGCCAACACGCTTTGAGCAACCTTAGTGATCAATGCACGTGCCTGCCCTGTGGGGAAGGAGGCTTTGGACCCTGCAGAGGTACAATGATAGCCTGAAATATGTTGTATGGATGAGTAATGTTCTCTAGGTTAGGCTGATACTTCCATCGACGCTGTGCGGAGCGGCGAAAATGAACCAATAGAGGGTCGAGTTTGAATGATAAGAGCCGTTAATAAAGGGACCATATTGGTTAATATTCCTTCGCTCCGCTTCGGCTGGAGTGTCAGCCTTAGCCAAAGCTCTTCGTTGTTTAGTCTTATTATGAAAATTACTGATAAATCATTGTTTCTTACTAAAACTATGAAAAATCTTGACCAATTAAAGTAATTATTATTGTGACGGTACCTGATTCAATTTCATGCTTGAAGGAAATAGTAATGAAAATTATATTTCAAGGAATCCTTTTATCAATGTAACTCTAGCCACTTTTTGAGTAAAACATGAAATGTTGACATCTGTGTTAGTGTTTGTTGTTGTTGTTAAGTTACCACAACATGTAGTTCATGGGGAAGAAGATACTCCACAAGTACGTGTGTCTCTTAACCTTAAAATCGTTTCAGGCTTAAACCGGGTGAGAGAATGTACGTTCAACCGCTCATCAGTGGTAATAATTTGACATACACAGCGCCCTTACGTCGTATTAATAAGGCTGATTTTCGTAGTGCTAGAGTTACAACTGATGTTCGGTTGACTGTAGGTACCTAAATTATTATTCACTAGCTGCGCCCCGCGGTTTCAACCCGCATAAGTCTCGATCTTGTGGGAATATCGGGATCAAAAATATCCTATGTCCTAACGCAGGTCATGGTCTACCATGTGCCAAATTTCATCCAAATCTGTTCTGCGGTTTTAGCGTGAAAGCGTTACAAACAAACATCATCAAATCTTTTCTCTTTATTATAATAACTTGCGCCCCGCGGTTTCACCCGCATAAGTCTCGAACTCTCGATGTCGTGGGAATATCGGGATAAATGGTATCCTAACCATGGTCATGGTCTACTCATGTGCCAAAACTCATCCAAATATGTTCAACCGTTTTAGCGTGAAAGCGTAACAAACAAACAAACTCACTTTCGCAAGGATTAGGATTAGTTTAGATAATTCGAATGTTTCAAGTTGGTTACAAGAAAGCATTACAAAAATACAAAGTTATTTTTTCGTCGGTTATTAAAAAAATATCTGCTGTATGAAACAGCAGTTTTTTTTTTTTGAAAAACTTTCTCTTACGCGGTCATAGTGTATGGAACAAGTTTTTTTTTTTTTAAATAACCCACTTAATATTTCAACGCAGGGAGTTTAGAATCTTGTACTGAATCCATGGTAACGTTTTTCGCGTCGATTTCCCTGCCACCCTGTAGATTATCCGCATAACAATTAACTTTATTGACTCAAGATAGTTTTTTTAAAGTGTTTCGGTAAAAATCCCAAACTTATCTGATGAAAAAAATCTCATCAGAAATCCCACAATATCAGCTTAGCTTAGTATGTTGTTATCTTAAAATTTGAAATAAGTGCTTCTTGCAATACTATCAGTACAGGTTGTCTTGAATTCTAGATTACAGCATACAGCCAAAATCTGTCTACATGACATTCATAATTTTGTAAGTAGAAGATCCAAGATTTTTTGCCTAACGCATAAAACAGAGTAAGGCCTACTAAAACATAGTAAGGCCTAATACTGTTGACATACAAAAAGATACAATACTCCTATAGTTTGAGTAAAGACACTGACCATTTGTGACCCTGAGTGAACGTTCAGTTTGCGCTTCTTTCATAGCCATTTGAGTTGTGGGTTACGCCAAGGCACTCACCTGGGACCTAATGATTTTAATAACATCGACGTCGTTGGTATAGGACGCTGTCGGCTTTATGATATAGGATGAATTATTATAAGTAACGCTATACTACTTTTCTAATTCCAAGATGTAAAACAATATATAAATTAAAGATAAAATACTCTTTAAAAAATACTTAAGAAAAATATATCAGTACTTAACATATTTTGAACCACTAAGAAATGAAACTGTATGCTACATAAACAATAGCAGATTGAACACATAACTAATTAAAGTGGGCTTCAAATGCATCATAAATTTTATACCATTTGCATTGTATTCAGTCAGATTATAATATCATAACGTTGTTGCCTTATTAACGGTGCTGAGGGCCTAGAATATTGCCGTGAAGATTGCATAGGATATAACCGATTTTACAAAAGTGAGTGTAAAATAGAAAAAACACGACATAGCGGTGTCACACTACTTAATTATCTTTACGAAGCAACATTCTTTACCATTCAAGAGTAGGAGTAGTATCGGCACTTGTTATAATTAGATCTTCAGGAGATTAGATTAGATACATGTAACGCTATATAACAATGGTTGACTCCTTGTTGATTTGTTAGTGTGACTGTGACTGTATCTGTGATATAATTGTGAGTATTTACGTTATATAACGTTTTTTGTTTTATTATCATAGGTTATTTGGGTAGCGTAACTATACTAATAGGTACCTACTACGTAGAATTTTTGAAAAGGAAGACTTAATCTGTGCAGAATTTAATGTAGAATTTAATGTTGAAGTGGTTTGTGGCTTAATGACTAAGTACCATTTGTCGTGGTCATGCTCTCGATGGATGGTCGTTCTAACAGAACGAGACTCCTACATGGAAAATACAAGGAACATTTTTTTAAAGGGTGCACCAGTTGAATTTTAGGAAACGCTCAGAATTAAAACAAATAACGTGTTGTAGGGAATAAATGTGTGAACGCGGTCTGGTAAGGTTTGGAAGCGTATGATAATAATATATAATTCTTTGATCGTATGTTATGTTGCTGTTTATTTAGCATTTTCACCATATTTCATGGCCTCACAATTTACAAACATTTGTAGGTACGTATAGACGTCTTGTAGTTAATTACCATAGAAACAAGCACTATCTACGGTTTGTTATTATTTAGAGTATAGATCGATCAAGTGATTGATCGTTTTCTATCGCATCTCAACACATTATCTATATCAATCAAATTGACGTCAAGTAAAAGATTACCTACATCATTGGAAAACCCTACTGTGATAGTTCTTCCATTGCTCGTATAAAATAATTACTGGGCTAATAGTTTTGTGGGCGCGCTCGTTCCATCATAGATTTTTTTTTACTTAATCGTCCCCACCATTGAGAAAAAAAAAAAAATATTGTCTACATTGCTTTCGGATATATCTAGAATAGAATAGAATAGAATATATTTATTTGCATTAAAACATGGTATAATAATAGCCTTAATAATGGCTATGATCTACAAGTCTCGTCATGGACGGGTATACAAATATGTTAAAGAAAACAAGTTTCTTATAATTATGTTCCTAGCATCAATAAGTACAGTGTAGGTCTGTCATTATACTCATTATGCATACTAGTACAAAATTGTAATTCTATTTAAAGTATGTATTAACAGTTTTAAAGTACCTATCTAAATAAATATCAGTAAATCAGTAACAATTTTTATTATTTACTTTTTTATCAAACAATTATTTTACACTATAAAAAGTATGACCTATGAGGATTAGATAGATTTAAAATATTGCAGAGGTAGTTCCCTAATATATTTTGGGATATTGTTGTACATTATAAAGTAAGCCTATGCAAAATATATTACAATTGTCTCTATTAAGCGCAGGCCACACCGCCAGCTAGCGGGCGGGCGGGCTAGGCGGGTGGGCGAAGCGAACGAAGGAAACTATACAAACTACGCGAAATATTGGCGAGCTAAGCTATGGGGTTCACACCGAAAACTACGGACAGACGAGCGATGGGCGGAGCAAAATCTACGCTTTCTCTTCTTCTTCTTAATTCGAAGAGAATTTAACAGAACTTTCGTCGATATATGACATATTCATCGTTCACAAACAACACTACACTGCTATTCGAAAGACGAGCGTCGACTAGTCTACTCGAAACGGGGAGGACGGGCGGACGAACCGGGCGCGACAGCGAGGTGAACGAGTAGCTTCGCTGGAATCGTCGGAAATTTCGTTAGCTTAGCTCGTTAGGTTAGTCGGTAGCTCGCGGTGTGAACCGAAGTATGTAAAGAGGTGAAACGATGTTCGACCGCCTAGCCCGCCCGCCCGCTAGCTGGCGGTGTGGCCTGCGCTTTAGACTTACACTACGGAGATACCCTAGGAGGGGGTGTAACATATGGCATTATGCCAGTAATGGAACGCGCTTAATATAGGCAAAAGATATTATGAGGGGAACGCGGGAACGCGCCCGAGGCGACACACCACTTGTAAGCACGGCATGCGGCATGGGAACACAGGTTACATTTGTAAGAAAACCTATTATAATAAATGTGTTACTCTAACAGCGTGGTTTAATTAATAAACATTACAGGGGGTCGATCCCTGAATTGAGATTCTGGTTTCTCTCATTTCGGGGGTTTTGAACCCAAAAAACCACCCCCTGCCTACGGCCCTACTTGTATAATCAAAATTTTCCCCGTCTGTTGATGCGTGTAGGCCCCCCGGGGTTTTGCAACTAAAATCTCGTTGGTCATCGTTTTATATGTGAACGTATCTGGGTGGAGGCAGAGCCAAACGCGAAATTTTCCACAGCAAAAATATAGATTGAGGAAGTCCATAGTAAAATCAAGGTCATAGCAATAGCTTTTGGCATATGTTAACGGAAACGAGTCGAATGGATGTTATTATGTTTGGTCCAGTGTATCAATAAGTCAATTTTCTGTTTAATCGTCATTTCAAAATATCAGGCTGTTAAATTGAAGAACCACAGGTAAATGCGTTAATTTTTAGTTTCTTTATTTTGTATTAATGCGGTTGCACCCTAGATATCAACTGAAGGTAATATACAATCTAAGATCTAGTGCCTTTTGTATAAGCCAGGTTCGCACGGACGCGTTTTTATCGCGGCGATTTTTTTTGTACACTGGATTTTCAACTCTCTATATTGAGCCGAGCGTTGAGAATCCAACGCGTTGGGACGCACACAAATAGTTATGTTTAAATTATTTTTCCCTTTCTCACAACTAATGGCCTCTTAAACTTTAGGGATAAAGCAATACTTCACCAAGGACCACTGGTACAAAGGACCGGTAGGCACAAATCTGATTGCTGTCATTTTATAACTAGTTTAATGTCTTTGTTTTAGTCTGACTGTAATTTAATGTCATCATCATTTTTATCATAATTGGGGGACCTCCTACACATCTCATCATGTTTTTCCGGTATCATTAAGTTTTCGTGTACAATGCTTGTTGTTCCGCATAAATCATTTTTTTGTAAAACAACCAGTAGTACCTATTTGAAGTTTTAGTTTGTGTTGACGGCAATAGGTATAGAGCTTATTTGTTGTTGAAATTAATAGTGAATGATGTAAGTGACTTCGTTTTGATTGATTATATTATTATGTTTAGCTTTGATTTCCCAGGAAAGCGGTTCCGTCATAACGGGTGTCTTGAAAATCTTTAATTTTCACCAGAATTTGAAAACGCTCTGTATTTAGACAGCTGTTATTATGTGCCTGCTCACATGTACAGCATTTTCGATTTATCTCGAAGAAGGTCAAAATAATGTTCAAATTACCAAGCATGTTTGAGAAAACGAGTTTTAACCTTAGTTGTAGCTCTAACCTTCGAACTAGTTATTTTATTTTGAACTTTATTCCGCCGTTAGTAAATGTCTTAATACAAAAACCGACTTTAGAACTGGTGAACTGTCAAAATGAAACAAATTGTGATTGACCGTGTGTTACGCAATTAGGGTGTGGGTTTGAGTTGACAATTTTTATTAAGAACATTACTCCGTTCGGAATAAAGCTCAAACTACAATAACTGGCTAGTTTAAGCGAGACATCTGGCGAAAAAACGGCGAGCTTATCTTAACTAACTTAGTTTAGATGGCGGTATCTAAACTAAGTTAGTTAAGATTAGCTCGCCGGTTTTTCATACATGTGCGTCCACCCACATAATTATGGCGGTGAGCGGCTCGCTTTAAGCTTGAGCTAAAATTAGAGTAATAAGCCGGTAAAAGTTGTTAAAGTGTTTGAAACATTGCCAGATCTGGAATTTGAACCCAAGACTTCCATCGGCAGCCGCACTTTTGACCACAAAACCTATGAATCAATAAAAGTAGCAGTGAAGTTTTCCACGTAATAGATACCTTATTTAGTTACGTGCCTTGTAAGGTTTCCTCCGTAAGTGGAAGGTGAAATAGCCCCAGGAGTTCAAAACTCGTTTACCGGAAATTTTGTGTTAAAAACCCACGTAAGGAATTTACGTTGTATAAACATTTGTAAAATAATTCAGATTCAGAGCTTTACTGGCTTCAAATATACATTTTGAATAAGTGGTGTGCAGTTTATATTCAATCAAATCGGAGTTTTTGCCGTAACGAGTCGGTCTGACCTTGCGTTGTAGGCAACCATATGAACTAATGTCAGTTCTTGTAGATAACAAAGTTTCTAGGGTTCTCTACCTGAAAAAAAATTATTTACACGAATGATCTAACTTAAAAACTGTGATAATTTAGAAACGGAATATAATCACAGGTAAGTCCTAAGTTTTACGAGTGAAATAACAGCGCTTGGTTTAATTGCAACAGTACGCATCTAAAGGAACTTTCCTCTAGGTATTTTGTACTTCAGACGCTTACGGAGCTAGCCTAGATTAGCCATTTTACAATAAGAGTTCATTCTATACACGTATATACCTATAGGTTGGCCTAGGTTACGGCCTGTCCCATGATCCCCGGTCCAAGTGTGGGAAGAGAACACCGGGGTGGTTTTTAGTCGGTAAGAGTCTGACAGACCCCTCTACCCGCCCCAGGGCGGGGAATATCCATGAGGATTTATAATCACGGAACAGAAAAAAAAACATGGTTACGGCCTGTATCTTGTTACTTCGAATAGTCGTCGCTCCGCTGACGTTTTATTTCCCGACATAAAAATCCGGTTACCGGTTAGCTTTACCTACTTTAGGACTGGTCCACAGCACCACTATATGAATACCCTGCACCTACGCAAAAATAAACGCGTATAACTATTTTTTGTTTAGCGCGAATCATTTATAATAAAATCCCAAAACCTATTAGACAAATGCCTACTGCTCTGATTATTTATTTAATACTTCAAGCGCACAAATGTACAGAGGCGGACTTAATGCCATAGGCATTTTCTACCAGTCCACCTTCGGGTGATGCAGAGACAAACAGTGGTAGGTGCAACAGAGAGATTTGAAGTTTTTTTATATTTAAATATAAAGATATACGTATATACCTATTAAAAACTATAAATATAATAAATACACCTAATTATACATAAATATAAGTACAAATAAGACAAACAATGGGAAAACATTACCGTTGTGATGATACTGCCAGCTTAAAATACATTTAAAAAAATATCTCATAGCCAAATGCTATTATACCATATCGATTTTTTTTAATGAACGCAATTAATTAAATAAATTCCTATAATAACGACATTTTCACAATTTGACCCTCAAATTTGTAAAAACAATACTTATGCCCTCTTTTTTAATTATCGTTAGGCTTAAGTTATTCATTTCATAGTTTGTTGTGAAGACAAATCTTTTATGGTTTATTCTAAACCAAAAAATGTTGTTTTATACGCCATAAATGGCAAAACATGCAGATCTACCTGGTATTTTAAGACCTTGCACATATTATTTGATGTATACTCATGTTTTACAATAAATATAATTATTCTATTCTATTCTAATAAAGTAATTGTTTAAGCGCGTAAGAAGAACTCACGCACAATAGCATCCATTACTCAACATACGTAACCAGTTTGCCAATCGCGAGTTTTTCGAGATTTCCTTACACCACTCATCATATATTAACAAACACAAATAATGACTCAATTGAATTACACGACAACAACTCAACATCTTCATTTTCCTCCATCATTTACACCAAAGTAGAAACGCGTACCAATGACGTCACGACCGGTTTCCCCGAGCTAAAAGTTACCGCTATTCATTAGAATCCACCGGAGGATAATCACAAGGTATATTAGCTACGTTTACTCCTTCAAGTCCGGAGTCTGGCTCGACAGTTCCAAGTTCGATAGCAAAATGTTTTTCCACAATCATAACTTACCATTCTTAACAAATGTTGTTATCTTGTCCCTGGTCACGTATAAACCGGTAATTTGTTGATTTATTTTTATTAATAGCTTCGCTTTTTACTACTATTTCATTCCTAAGCTCTGTGTTAACAAACTTCTAACTATGCAGCTATGCCTCAAATAAGAATTCTTCCGCATCCACTGATATTGCATTTTTCAATATTTCCCAGTCTAATCACAATTTTTGCTATTGAATACTTACACTATTTAATATAACCTAATACGCTCATGTTATTAATAATAATTATGTAGATAATCCAACTGCTCTATGACATTTACAAATGATCAAGTGATCAAACCGGTGCTGCGGTGGCTAGGTACAGATCAAACTTAGAAGCTTCTTCTTGTTGATGCCGAAAAGCAACAGCTTGCGTACCCATACCTGTTTGAGAAAATTACTTAAGGAATCAACACGAATCACAGGCGCAGTTACTATTTGCAAAAACCAAAGTAAATTTTTTCACACTAGGTGTGACGAAATAATAATGAAGTGATGCCATGATTATTTCTGTAAATAGATCTTTTTAGACACTTTTACACTAGATGATGTAGGCATTTCCTTTTGTTTCTGACTTACCCCTGAGAAGAAACACCGAAACAAACTCGGAGGTCATGGGCTCTTTTAAAGTCCAAACGTTCGTTATGTATTATTAAGATAGTAAATATGAGAGAGTAACAATGCAGGATGGGAATAATCATGCTTAACAATCACTCATGTCAACATAATGATTGGTTGTTTGATCATCAATCACAACATGTAACATGAAAGATGACAGAACAACTCTTCGACTCGAAGACTCTTCGTAGTTAACTTGACTTACCATGTCTTCAACTCTTCAGTACCGCAGACTCCTAAACACCACCTTCGTTTCTAGATGGCACCTGTGCTGGCGCCAGTGACAGACCCGGTATGGTTGGGCGAGGGCCCGCATTGGGACCATGAGGAGAAGGCGCTGTACTTCGTCAGCATCTTCGACAACAGCGTCCACAAGTATGTGCCAAGCACTGACATACATACTAAGGCTAAGTTGGGTGAGTTCATCACTTCTTTGACGACTTCTACTGACATTCTAAACAACATTGCTGTAAAGTACGCCCTAGACCTACAATTCAATTCATCGTCATTTCTCTTGCGCTTTCCCCAATTTATTTGGGGTCGACGCAACATCTCTTTCTTTTTCTCGCATACTTCTCTATTAGTCGTTATCTCGGTAGTCACCCGCTACCTAGCCATTATCATCTTTCACACAGTCCATCCATCGATTAAATTGTGCAATATTATTCGTCTGGGTGCCAAATTGCCAATATTACCACACAAACGATCTTCAATACTATTCAAGCCTTTAACGATCAATAACGTACAATGGATCGGCTTATTCCGATTATCCGAGTATCCACCTTAGGGTGGAAGGTGGATACTCGGAAACGTATGTCCGAGAATCCATCCCAAACGAGGTGGCCGTGAATCAGAATTCGTATATTATTTTTCTTCCGATATTCTCTCGTATGTGTACTCGTACAGTCATTTAGAAAAACATGATAGAAAAGCTGGCCCAAGATATTAGACATTATAAAACAGCATACCTACCTATAAAAATACATACATAGGTACTTCTTCTTTGAAGCTGATATCGTTTGTTATACCTATCATTCAATGTGATAATGACTGTACTTGCGGTAAAAAGTCGGAAGAACAATCAAGTGATTTCCGATTATCCACCCCGTCCGGGGTAGACAGATGTACACGCGTTTCCAAGTATCCACCCTAGGGTGGCTGCTTTAGGGTGGACCAACGGAATAAAACCGAATTGAGCGTCTAGGGCCCGCCTGACCAATTTATTGTTGTTTACTATCTAATTTTTGGCAACGAATTAAATACTTATCGCTTTCCATGTGAAGTTGTATCTCAGCCAATCGCTATTAATTATTGGACATGGGTATAATTATGTATATGAATGCACAGTGTCCTGCCCCTTTTGTATTTAGTCACCCTCAGCTGCCTGTTTCAGATCATCAGTCTAACTAAGCAAAATGATCTTGCAGTTAGATGGCTAACTGCAAAGAAAAGAAATAAAATGTAATAATTAAATAACTAATGTTTATTAAAAGTAATGAATTGTAATAATAATTAGAATAATCAAATTCGTGTAATTTAATCATTTGATATGAAATATTTGCAGTGCCCTTACAGGGTGCGTGTCTTAATACTGTGTCATGAAATTTTAATGCATGCCTACTAACCAGTGTTTTACATGTTAGCAAATAAATAAATATACGTACAACATCCCGACAACAATCGTCGGGCAGTAGCCCACCAGACACAGCAATCGTCTGGTTGGAGGATCCTCCCTTTACTGTGGAGGATGAAAAACTTTCCACCCTGTTCCTCATCTCTATACATTACATACAACATTACATTCCAGATGGTATGCCAACCTTCATAATCCCAATGGAGGGTAAGAAGCACCATTTCGTGGTGGGATTGAACCGGAAGGTGGTGGAGATCGAGTGGAACGGCGAGGAGAATAAAGCCAAGGAGGTGAGGACCATCGCGGAAATTGACCATGACAACCCTAAGAACAGGTTCAATGACGCCAAGGCGGATCCAAGGGGAAGACTGTTTGCTGGTGAGTCATTTATGGACCAAAACTGCCTTTTCGATGGTCAGTTTTCCATTGAATTCAGAATCTTAGCTATAATTTTTATTTTGGAAGAATGATATTAAGTATAAGTAAAAAGGGTTAGATAGGTTATCTAGACCTACCCAACATTCGATTTTCAATAACGGCACACTATATTATGACACTTAGAAATAGGACGGCATGTCGTGGTTATCGAGCGAAAAAGAGACAAGATAATATGTAACTTGGTAGGTAAGTTTTAACGTGCCACTTGCAGAGCGCGCATAACCTATTTACCTCTTTTTACTTATAATATCATTGTTTTGGAACCATACACTCAATGACATACATGATAAAGTTAAAATTCCATTGCAAGCAAAACTTTGTATGACCTTTTTATAAAAATATCCACTCAAAACTGAACTTAGAATACATAATGCTAAAGTAGATAGTTGAGTAATTGGCGATGGAATATAAAGTCAGTAATCTCAGTTAGAATATAATATATTGAAGTATAGTAATTAAGCTGTGACAAAATGTCTACCGCTGAAGATGGAACTCGGAACGATTCAATAAACATAATAAGCTGCTCTGTCATATTCACATCGCTTGCGAATAGATTTATGATCACAGTATGATATTTGAATTGTCCAGTAATAAAATTCAGGTTTTACATTAAAAACCAATATAATTTAAAGATAGCCGCCGCCGCCGATAGAAAAAAAAAGCTATTTGTATCGCTAGTTTCATCTTTCGACCGATATAATTTTTAAATCTGTTGGCTTTAATGTGGTGTGGTTAAATGACTTGTAAGAAGATTACATACTAGCAAATGCGTTGAATAATACAAGTTAAATAAATAATAATATAAAAAAATCTTGTTAATATTTTGATATACTTGAGAACACAATCTTAGATCATTTACATAAATTACCAACCACTTAACCAACTATCTACTTAAGCGTTATGTAGTCTAAGGTGATTTTTGATTGAACGTTTGTAATAAAAGGATCCTAATGGAATAGAATTTGGAATGGTTGCAATGGAATTTGAACATTGTCCTGTGTCATTGAGTTTGTTGTTCAAAAATTTGATCATTATCTCAGATCCTGAATTCAAATATAGCAGATTCGTTTTCTTGTCGACAATCCGTCTGCCCGATGGGTTTTCCAATTGGAGAAAATTACGAAAGTCCATACAAAAAAATCCTTCCTTAGTGCTCACCTTCGTTATAAAAGGAGCTTTTTTTGCATGCTTTTATACTCTGTAGTGAAGTCTGTGCGTTGTTTCAGTGAATTTAAGATTTTTAATAAGTAGATATTTTGATAATGATATCAACTTTCCTCTTGCCTCTATAGGCATGTGATGTGAAGAAATTAGTAAAATATCGCGACGAACATTTTGAGTATGAATGTGGATGTGGACTATAAGAGTAAGGGAAGACCAAACAAATGATGGATAGGCTGTGTGAAAGATGATACGGCTAGAAAGGGGGTGACTACCGAGATGACGACTGATAGAGAAGTATGGAGGAAAAATAATGTTGCGCCGACCTCAAATAAATTGAGATAAGGGTAAGAGAATGATGATGATTAACCCATCCATCTATACCAAATAACTATCTCTACCGTATCCATAGCTATTGCTCGAACTCTACGTATTTTCTCCAAGGGACCATGGGTCATGAGTACGAGCCGGGCCGGTTCAACCTAAAGAAGGGCTCTCTATACCGCTTCGACGCGGACGGCAGCGCGCACAAACTGGCCGATAGCATCGACATCTCCAACGGCCTCTGTTGGGACCTCGAGAACAAGGCCTTCTACTTCATCGACTCCTTCGAGTACAGCATCCGGAGATACGACTATGATGTTGAAACCGGAAACATTTGTGAGTAGGCAATACTTATTTTACTTTTGTCTTTCTACTTATGTCTGCGCAAACTGGCGGATGGGACGGCAGAAGATTTTAAATTTATTTATCAATTGAATTGAATACTTATCCAATCGAAATAAGGTATATATTTCAATGCTCGGTGATAAACCTTGGAGCATTGCGGCGCAGTTTTCTCTGGAGCATCAAAGAGAACGCTGAAGGATACCGCGGCGGGAGGCGGCGGTATGCGCCAGTACGCGCCGGTATTCCCTGGTATGCAAAAGCAGCTCTTCGACTGCGTAGTCGCTAGTGAAATAATCAAATTCCCTGTTATTACTTAGCCACGAGCCCGTCTGGTGAATAAATTCTGCCACCAACAGTGAGGTTCGAAACATATGGTCTGTGGGATTGAAAACACTTGAAACCGTTTGGCGTTGCGGCAGTCTATCCGTGGCACCACTGCCCTCTCGTCGTCAAGCCGGCTGTCGGCTTGTTTGCCATCCTTTTTTACATACATATATAAATTCACGCCTTCTTCCCATGGGGGTAGGTCCACAGAACCCCATCTGCTACGACCCTTACATACTCCTTTTGCTTCGTTTACGTTCATACATCTGGTCATACACGCACGCCGGTTGCGAGTACTACACACCTTTCTGAAGAACATCACCAATAAGGTGACTTTATGTCTTCCTAGGTCGTCCTCTCCCGGCGTTTCTTTTATTTGACAATTCTTAACTTTCCCTTGTTTGTTTTTCAGCGAATCCACGCAGCGTGTTTTCAATGAAGAAAGAAGAAAATGGCCTCAACAAAGACCTGCCCGGCATCCTGGACGGCATGACCATCGACACGGACGGCAACCTCTGGGTCGCCAACTTTGACGGACATCAGGCAAGTGAACTCATTTATATTTATTTAATTACTAGCTGACCCGAAAGATGTCCTGCCCATACAAAAAACACTATTTCTTCCCGAATTTTCCAAATTTTCCGCGCAAGTTTTCCAATTTTTCTTTTCCTTAGAACGTTTTTCGGACTAGAACGAATATTAAAAAAATATATAAACAGAATCAGTCCGGCCGTTCTCAAGTTATGCGCTTACCAACGAACAGAATAAATTCGATAAATTACGGTGAAAACCAAATCATTAAGTTTAGGAGTAAACAAAATACCGCAGTCTTATAAAGCATTGCCGACAAATATATTTAAAAAAATGATTCGAAATGTATTAACAGACAGTGTGTTGTTATCATAAAAGTGAGTTCTTGATATAATCTAACATCGTTTAATTTTTTCATTCTTTATCTCATGAGTTCATGACATATTTTATGTGGTTTAAATATTTGTTGTCATAATTGTTCTTTTGATTAAATTATCAATGATGTATTTACATAATAAATAATTGATTAGTTAGTCAAAAGAACACTTAGACCGAAACTGTTTTATTTTATCTTGTAGTTTTTTAAATTTGTACATCTCGCTAGGCGTACGTACTAAATATGTACTTTTTTTAACATCCTGCATGCTAAATTTATATGTAAACGCGTATTATGACAAATAAATTATCTTTATCTTTTTAAGCAACCATTACTTATTAAGTGCTTACTTTTTCCAGGTGCTAAAAATCAACCCCAACACAAAGAAAGTATTAACAACGATCCCAATCCCGGCTCTGCAAACGACGTCGGTGACGTTCGGCGGCCCCGGCCTGGACGTGCTGTACGTCACCTCGGCAGCTATGAACCGTGGCACTGAACAGCTACCGCCAGCTGGCTCCACCTTCAAGCTCACGGCCACAGGCTCAAAAGGACACCCTAATGTTAACGTCAGATTTAATGATTAAGTTTTTGAATAAATGGACTTCATTTTATTTTATTTTATTTCAATTTAATAAACAGGGATAAATCAATTAGGTAGCCAAACTTCGCATACGTCATGGGTACCGATATCTAAACATTACAAAAATACTAATTCAAACGATCCTGTATTCCGGCCACCGAAAGAATACGTTTCTAACACCTGTCTGTTGGACACGATTAGGAACTAATAAAGTTTTACGTATTATTTTGTACTCAGGTATGGTACTCCAATTACATAGGGTTATTGGTTTTAATAAACGTTTCAGTATAAAATATATACAAATAAAACTAGATCGCATTAAAAAATTATAACTTAAAAATACGGTTGGGTAAACCTTCCACCGCTACGCGAATGTGGCCCTTCTTGAGGACCAAGATTTTTTTTATTTATGGTGGAAACAAGCAAAATATCCAAGTTGGGACCTTTAAAAGTAACCGAAGTCACATGAAATGACTGGGGTTGAATTTGATGACGTTTGAGCCTTCGAAACAGGCCACCCAAAGATTCCCGTCCGTGTCTATGGTTGTACCATCAGGAAAACATTCTACTTCGTTTTTCTCGAAATCGAAGATGTATTTCAGATTGGCTGGAAAGAAATTGAATGGGTTAGAACTGGTGAAAACAGTGCGATTTATATAAACAATTATTTGAGGTACCGCAACCATCAATCGCAATCGTTTGAACCAACAATAAAATATTAAAGAAATAGTGAGTGAAATAATTTTGTGATAATTTAGAGTATTTGTAGAGGTTTCGTTGTTTAATAGGTATTAATTTTACAGCCGCGCCGTACGTAGCACCTAACTACTAACAACGTAATTTATGCTTGTTTTTTACAATTTAAACATATTTATTTACTTAGACAATATGATAATTATATACATATTTGTAACGTGCTCGTCAAGGCCTTTCATTTGGTACCCAACATAGCATTATTACAATATGTTTTTTTTTTTAGTTCGTGACCTTATATCCTCTAGAGGGCGCCATTTAATGTGACGTCACATTGCCTATAACCAGCGGATAATCAAGACGCTTCCAACGATACCTCATTTGTCAAATTATGATGAGTAATTCTAGAAGTTATGAGGTAACAGATGATCATACATATACACCGGTTAAAATCATAACCCTTCTTTTTGCTTCGCCGTAGTCGGGTAAAAATGAGGCCTCTATATCTAGTCGTCGTCTTCTTCGGATCTTCTTCTTTTCGCGTCCATGCTACTTTGCTTTTATATTGTTTGAGCCCAGGCCCAGTAGGGGCTCGTGGCTTAATAATAAAAGCCGCGCGGATCGATTGAAGGTTAACCTACGCTTACCGCGGTCGGTCCGTGGATGGGTGACCATCCACTACATATTGAGACCACTCCGTGCCTCGGTAAGCACGTTAAGTCGTTGGTCCCGGCTGTCATTCGTATATCTTAACAGTCGTTAGGGTATTCAGAAGCCGAAAAGTCAGACAACCAGTCTTACCAAACGGTATCATGTTACCTAGTAACTGGGCTGTGGAGGGCAGATATATATATATTTGGAAACCTATTGTATGTACACAAAAATATATCAAATTTTAAGAAAATGTTCGGTTTCATAATTTCAATACCAGAATAAACAAATCCTTGCCGTACACCGCACTCGTCTCCACAGAGTAGGCAACTCGTTCATGGGTCAATGTATACGCTTTTACAACAAACTTCCCATTGACATTCGAAACTTAACCCATAAACGATTTAAAAGCTGTATTAAAACCAAACTTTGTAAGAAAGGGTACTATAAAATTTCTGATTATTTAAAAGATAAAAATGCTTGGGATTGAGCTGCTCGCTCGGCTAAGCCTTGTGATAAAACCATAAAACTTGGCATTATAATTGTTCACTACGCGCTACTGCTGAGTGTGAGGCCCCCGGTTCGATTCCCAGGTCGGGTAAAAGTGTTATTGGGTTTTTCCATTAGAAATTTCTCAGTAGTAGCCCGGAGTCTGTATTTGTGCCCGGTTGATGGCAATAGGCTCTAGGATGGTCACGGTCCACCTCGCTGAGCTCCTTCACCACAGAGACCAGCGTACCCCCCTCCCGCTACACCGCAACACCTGGAACTTGCTATCCACCTCCACCAGGAACTGGTCACAGGTGCCTTCCACCGGCACCATGAATCACACTCACGTAATCAGACAAGTTTCTGACCATCATGACAGCAACTCATGAAAAATATTTAGTTAAGCTAGGCCATCAAACGAAATTGAAAACCTGAAAAGGCTCATTCGCATGAGCCAATACGATAATGATGACATTATGAACAACTTTCACTATCGAACTAACCCTGAAATCTTGAAAATAAAATCAGGTCATCATCATTGTTCAAATTGATGGAATAAATATTTAATAAAAACATAAAGAGGCGACCAATTCTAGAGAGTTGTACTGCCTCGTAGGTACTTTACAAATCTAAAAGTCACAAAGACTAAACATTCCATTTTCAAAAATGAGAGCATCTAACATAAGGTTAAACATTTTTATTAACATACAACGATACAGAGCTGCAAATCGAAAAAAAAATGCATTTCTCGGGTCGCGGGCTGCCCTATGTCTATGCATGTCTTATATTCTCTAAGTACGTTTAATAACCGACTTCTAAAAAAAGGAGGTTATCAATTCGACACGTATGTATGTAGTATGATTAGAACTGCAGTATATTCAAATATAATGATAATCTATTAGGGATTCCTTTATTATTATTTTTTTTTTTTATAGGTAATGTATGTACCTAGGTGGTTTGTCCACGCATTTCTTCGAAACTATTAATCGGATTGTGACTATCTTTTATTGACATACATTTACTTCAACTTCGGGAACAGTGCAAGTTTCATCAAAATCGGTTCAGTAGTTTTCAAGATATGTACTAATGCGTGTAAGCGCCTGGCTTATTGAGCTACGGGTGAGGTGTCAAAGAGAAAACATCTCAAAACCTTGGTCAAATTCTAGTGCATGTAAGAAAAATCTAAATCACCGAATCGAAACGAAACTGGCCTCACGGTACAAATCGGCGGCGAGAACAAAAAATTAATAAGATTGCGAAGCCATCCAATACGAGCTATTGGAGTGGAATATTATTACTCAACAGCAAACTAGATGGAGTTAGTTAGAAGTTAGAACTACGTAAACGCAGCATTTCTTGATATGCTTATAAGTATATCGTGAGGTTATTTCAAAAGTTTGTTGGTATCTAACTCATCTACATAATATTATATAATATAGCAAGGCCAGCAAGCGTTTTAACCCTGCTCAAAGCAACATAAGCTTTGCAAATAACCTATTGTCTAAATTTACGACTGCAGTTTCGAGTATTGTGCCCTGTGGCTAGGGTTGCCAACCGTAATATAATACCTATATAGTATTTTAGAGGTATGAAGAACGGGGTGTAAAGTTCACTCATCCTCTATAGAAAAGGGAGGATCCTCCGACCAGGCGGGTGTGTGTCTGGCGTGCAACTGCCAAATGGTTGATTTTTTTTTTTTTTTTTAACTAGGTCATCTTGCAGGTGACCACTAAGGTCGTGGCTGCTTAACCGGACTGTCCTGTGGCTGCCAATAGCTTCTACACTAAGGGCCTCCAGCCAGGGGCATAAAACTATTCTAAATTAAAGTTAAGCGAATGCTCGCTAAGGGCACCCCCTGTGGGGTACGAACCTCGGCTTAGGGCATTCGCTGAGGGGAGGACAGCAAGTTCAGGGACAGGCTGGATCAAGGAGTGATCATTATTATTATATGGGGAATTTAAAGCTACACGCTCAGCTGCGGCGCGGGCTGGCGTTTCATCGGACAAGGGTCGGGGGGGAGTAATTACTCGGGGTGGTCGCGCACGCGGTGGACCTCTGCGGCGAGGTCGGAACGACGGGTGTCGGGTGTTTGTGTTTTTGACTGTACTGGTGGCCCTATTAGACTCCTGGAGGAGTGTGATTGGATCATCGGGATCGGAAAGGGCCAAATGGTTGAAGTCGGGAGCTTGTATATATGATGATCGCGCGGTAAACACTTAATTGCGCGATGCAGGATTACGTACCGTTCGAAAAAATACGTTTCTTGTATGGTATGGGGACCCTCTTTAATTATTAACTGTATTTAATTTTTATTATTTGTTGCTATACCGGCAATAGAAGTACACAGTCCGCTGACGTACAGACGGACAGCGGTGGCTTCGTAATAGGATTCCGTTGGGCACCTTTCGGGTATGGAACCCTAAAAATGAGCTTTTAATTTACATACATTTAATAATTGAATGTAATAAAGCTTATGGCACTGTTAGAACATGCAAGTAGAGCATTTTTATAAAAACTACCTCGGGATCCTACCCACTGCGTCGCATCGCATCGTCCGCCCACGCTATTACGTTTTTGATTAGCGTTTTTTCTGATTTTTCTTCATTTTGCTGAGCTCGTATGGGTCGTAACGTGATCTTAAATAACCTTCCTCGAGAATTGGGCTATATTATGTATATAAAATGCCAAAAACAATTCAAACCCAGCTGGTAGTTCCAGAGATTAGCGCGTTCAAACAAAGCAGTATTACGTCTTCATACATTCTTACGTTTATTATACTGTGGGCTTGTCTTTGCAAGTATCGACACATTCTTATATTTGACTACCCTTCTAATATTTTTAAATGTATCCTATTAACATTATAACTTACATAAAAAAAATACTACTTACAAATAAATGAAATACATTTTGCATGCATTTTTTAGGTTTATTTTTGTGTATGACTAGCCTAGAATATTTTATGTAAGTAAGTAGTTGGAAGTTTATCAAGATTTAAATAGATTTTAGAAGCCTTAGATACAGAGAAAATGTATTGATAACCATATAAATAAATAAATAAATAGGACCACAGGATACTAAGTAAAAAGGCGTTGTAGTTATCGAATACGTATATTTTAAAATAGTTTCTCAATACACGAGCTCATAAAACACGAGTTTATCAACAACACATTCAACATGGTATAATGTCTTTATAAACGTTAAAATAGCGTAAAATTACAATAATATTCAGTCTATTATCGGTCTCCTTACTTAAGGCCTCTTTTGCAAAGTTATTCTTAATTAATTTAGTAACATTTTATAAACATACATTTATGAAACAGTGATGTTTTAGATAAAATTGTATGATATTTAAAAAAACACAATAAAATAGCCATATTATGCATATAAACATGATTGAATAACAAAATTAAAGCTTAAAATTAACATTGGGGAGTCCTTTGACCCCCAAGCCGGTGACCATGAAAGTGGCACCACATGGAGGATCCTGGGGTCCACGAATATTCAAACTGGCGGTGGTAACGAACAAAATATCGTATTTGGGGCCTCCAAAAGTAACCGAAGTTACTTGTAATGCCGGAATTGGGACCTTTTTCAGCAATTCGCCCGTCCTGGGGTCAATTTGGATGACGCTTGAGCCGTCGAAACAGGCCACCCATAGATTCCCGTCCGTGTCTATGGTTGTACCATCGGGAACACCCTCTACTTTGTTTTTCTCGAAATCGAAGATGTGCTTGACATTGGCTGAAAGGAAATTAGTACTCTGGTGAAACAGCTGTGCTAAGATCAAAATTAAAATGAGAGAGAGAAGAGATTAAAATTGATAGATATTTTTTTCAAAATTATCTCTTATCAGACGATGCCAACAACAAATGTACCTACAGCTTATAAATTAAAAATATAAGGTGCATCAAAGGGGGTAGCCGACCGACCTCAAACACTAGTAATAAAATTAAGAAAAACGAAAATGTTATCAGCCTACGGTAATTTAGAAACAGCCAATATAAAATTTTAAAAATAGTTTATCATGTTAAAACGAATGAGACGTGTGACCATGTCAAGAAAGTACTTTTCTCTACAATGAAGTCGATCAAAAAAGTAGTCTCTACTCACAAATCTCTCCTGTTTCCACATCATAGTCGTATCTCCTAATGTTCTTCTCCATGGAGTCGGTGTAGTACATGGCCTTCTGCTTGAGGTCCCAGGCCAGGCCGTTGGAGACGCTGATCCGCTCGGCCACCTTCGTAATCTTTGACCCCTCCAGGCGGAACAGGCTTCCCTTATGCTTGTCGAAGTTGCCTGGTGGGTCCTCGTTACCCATGGTTCCTAAGGGTGGTGGAAAAAGGAACATAATAATACCAGCCTATTATTGTCCCATCGCGAGCATTGCTTAAAATATGATTCGCGATCGTAACAAATATGAATTAACAGAATTATAAAGTTTATAAACATCAAGCCACGTTAGTGACCTCAAATGCCATGCTTTCATGAAATAGGGTAATTTGAACTTAATGATTTTAATTCTGGGAATACATATTTGTGACAGTCGCGAATCATATCTTGATCAACATACAACCTGACACTGACCAGCAAATTGCAAAAAAATTGAATTTTGAGGACATCTTAGTGCATTCCCCTTTAAAATATCACATTATAATCTGTAACTGCGGTTGATATTTTTGCTACCAGCGTCTGCTGCCGTTTCAGCGACCAACGCCGTTAGCGGACTTCCTATTTATTTTACTGGATTTAAGTGGATTTACAGGTCGATCCATGAGGTTAAGCTACGCTTGCAAATTGCAAAAAATGTAAGAGAATTTGAATTTTACAGGCTACCTGGCTTTAGAATACCTAGAATGCAAGAGCAAGCGACGGTATTATGGGAGTCTGACTTGGATAGGTTAGGTTCGAAGGTTATGACGGGTGAGGCTAGTGAGCGAGTGAACAAAGCCCACGTCATCCCCTTCGGTGGCTTGGTTTGACTTTCATACACGAAAAAGGAGCCGTCGAGTTTTCTACTCGCGACTGACAGTTTAACTGACCTGCGAACACCCTGCCCCTGGGATCCGCCTTGCCGTCATTGATCCTGGTGGTGGGCACGTCACGGTCCACCTCGCCGAGCTCCACCACAGTGACCGGCGCCCCCTCCTCCCCGTCCCATTTCACCACCTGGAACTTCCTCTCCACTCCCACCAGGAACTGGTTCGATGTGCCTTCTACCGGCACCATGAAGCCTACGCGACCACCTAGGGAACAAGGGTACAGATTTTGAGATGTCCTATGTTCGTGGTGGGTGTTTGTATGCAAAAACAAGTCATTTATTAAAACTAGGCTGAGAATCAGCACTTTTTGAACATCAAAATGACATAAGACCCCCAAAACGTCCGCCCTTCACCATTTCCGAGTGCATTCGCTGGGAATAAGTAGCGCAACAAACTCCCCAGCAAGACATCTGTCTGTTCAGTTAGAATACACAACACACATAACATCACGCTTGTATTCCGCGAAGGAATAGGCAGAGGTGTACCTATAGTACACCCTCATTTCGCCAGTTATGTTAGAATGATACCTTTGAATTTCACGGTCTGATTTGTCAGGATTATTGCCCTTTATAGGTAGGTAGGTAGGTAGGTACTACTCACCAAGTTTAGTCTTTGTATGCGCTCCAGTAGCGGGCACATACTTGTGGATGGTGTGCTCTTGAATGCTGACGAAGTACAAAGCCTGCTGCTTCTCGTCCCAGTGAGGACCCTCTCCCAACAGGACGGGGTCCGCGATCTTCTGTACCTTTACCGACATCTGGACATAACATACACACCTGGTGAATAGGAGAAAGGATTACCCCAAACAATTTTCTGTTCTATTCTGCGGTGGATTTTTTATATGATAGTCGCGTATCGGATTTGTGTTTTGATGTAATAAACCCACGTTCGCACGGACAAAAACACACTGTTGGATTTTCAACGCGTTAAGCAGAGCGTTGAAAATCCAGTGCACGAAAAAAATCGCCGCGATTTGATTACGTCCGTGCGAACGCGAACTTAGAAAATTAAAAAGCCAAACGATCAACAAAGATAAAGTCATGTTTTATATCAATTTCCGAAGATATTTATTTTCTTTAGAAATTACCTAATCGTAATCACTCAACGAGGTAGATGTGCGTAATAATTACTTTTGGTAACAGCCACACACGCGATAATGAACCTTTACCTAAGCGTTATTATTATTAGACATTCGTTTTTTTGGGTTCCGTAGTTAAACAAGGAACCCTTATAGTTTCGCCATGTCCGTCTGTCTGTCTGCCCGCGTAATTTGGCATGAGTATACATATAATCACGCCAACAAAGTGGTAAAAAATAAAATTATGAAAAACATATTTTTTTAAGGTACCTCCCCTACACAAGAGGGGATGTTTTTTTTCTCATCTTACCGGTGTCGTTGGAAAGGGCGTTCGAAAATATTGTTAGTTTGTGAGTACCATTTTTGGATTCAAGAATCCGTTTGCGAAATATTAAGCTTTAAAGTAAAATTAAAAGAAGACTATCACTCCTAAGTAAGCTTTACAAGTTAACAAGTAATAATCGACCAACTTACATTTGCGATTGCAAAAACTTGTTTATTAACTACAAAGTTAAGTTTGTTCTTGCGATAAATTCATCCTAGCTAGGTACGGAACCCTTCAATGTGCGTGGTCCGCAAAAAAACCGGCCAAGTGCGTGCCGACTTGGCCGGTTTTTTATTTATAATTAAAGGTATCTTTTTTAACACGCTTTTATCCTGTATGTAACGGAATCTTTCAACCTAAGTTTTCACCAACTTGTAATTTGTTGCATCGAAATGAAACTTTGCATGTATGTATGTAGTTTGGATAACAATACTATAATTTGGTATCATGGAGCTGATCTGATGATGGTGCCAGGAAGAAGATAGTGGAATTTTTAAGTGGCTACTAGTAAACCGCTCGAGTTTGGGCTCATATGATTCGTTTTGAGGATTCCAATATATTGGACTGGGTAACGAAGGTCTAATGATGGAGCCAGGAGGTGGATAATGGAACTCTTCAGTGGGTACTAGTAAAACCCTCGAGTTTGGGGATGTGAATAATGCGGGACTATTGGCTTCTTCTGAAATTTCTCGTGCTTTTCGTAACCCAAATCACTTCTACAACTTTCGAGAAAGGCTCTTTTTTTAAATGAGCATTTAAAGAAGCGTGAAAATCAAATTCCTTTGATTTAAGAAGTTTGCTAGTCAAATTAATTTTGGACAAACTATTATACCTTACAACAAGAGAAGCAGAAAACAAAAAAAGTTACGATATACCTACGCAGCTTGTCACTTCTTTTATAATAAAATAACCAATGAAATTCAAAAAGCGTGGAGCAGTTTGTTTAAATTAATTAAAAGTACACAGCCAAAAACCGCTCCTTGCTTTTGAATTAATTATTGGTGGATACGAAGAAGTGGCAAGCTACATATGTAAATATATATCGTAACTAATACAAGTCAATTTAATTATTTTATCATTTTTTGTGCGTGGATAAAAACGTTTTTTTTTTATTGTTTTTTTTTCAATATACATGTTTTATCCAGTATTTAAGTAAGTAAGTTAACACTGTCGCAGTAGTAAACACACACATTTTATGACCAGTGCGCGAAGTTTAATTTTATTAACATCCAAATTGTTCTGATAGTCAGTTTCATAATGAATTTAAATCTATTTCACAGTTATTACAGTTTTAACGAAGTGTGAAATTAAGTACGGCAGAGTAGGTAAGTATTAAATTCGGTGGTTAGTGGGGTTAAGTTCTAACTCCGAAGATAAACGAAGTCTTTCAAGACTTCTCAAGAAAAAACTTACAGGTCCTCCGAGCATATTACAGAGGCTGCTTATAGTTTTTACGTTTTTTGCTAATTGCAGCGCTGTTTTACGTGTATGCTGATCATAGTACTATTTCGATCGAATGTAATTTAAAGAGCTTTATTGATGTTTTAAATTATTATAAATTAGTAATTATTTTGTGATAATTACCGCGAATTGAATTTTGATCAACATGCCTCGTAAACCAACGCTGCAATTTGCAAAAAACGTAAGAAATTTTGAATTTCCTGCGCTGCCTTGACGGGTCCCTCGTAAGTCCTTATCCTGATAATAAAATTAGTCTGCAGATTAGAGTGGATGTCTACTCAAGTACTCAAAAGGTCAGCAACACATCAGCCATGCCTCGGTGTCGCGGATGTCCATGGGCGGCGATGAATGCGCTGATTGTCCAATAAAAAGCGACCCGCCATGTCCTTCCGATTTGACCTCTATTCTTCGCGCGCTCAGTAGGCAATTTCCTTTTAAAAATAAAGACTAAACTGTCTGCAGAGTCTAATCGGAAGGATGATCTTCAATAAAATATACTGCGAAGTAATGATGATGACATGCAAATTGGCGTATGGCCGTGTCCGAACAATCCGTACAAATGAGTGACGACGTCTTGACGATTACGTATTCGCGCGACCGATCGCTTTGGTTAGGACACGGGGTAATGCAGTTTGTGTCAGTGAGTTGATTGTTCAGACAATTGCAGATCTTAGATATAGTTATAATAATAGCAGATAGCAGTAATTGTTCAATAATAGCTACATTTGACAAAGCTGAAGGTTGAGGTTGTCCACTTTTCACCCAATGTCGTTAGTAATAAGGTGTCAATTTCATTTTTTTCACTTTGCAAACTGTACTTACCTACTTGGGGCGACACGCGACGGCGGGTAATCTATGGATTACTAGTACCTACTTATAGACAACTAGCTGCGCCCCGCGGTTTCACCCGCATAAGTCTCGATCCCGTGGGAATATCGGGATAAGCGTATCCTATGTCTAGCTCCAGATCGGTGGTCTACCCATGTGCCCCATTACCATTATATCCAAATCCGTTCAACCGTTTTAGCGTGAAAGCAAATAAAGAAACTCACTTTCACATTTATAATATTAGTTAGGATTTGTTGCTGCATGTGGTTGATATGATACCTAATTCTCAGCTAGAGGATTTTTCTAAAGCATAACATGTGTTCGCTTGCAATACAAACTAAAGAGGTTCAATTAATAAATGGCAGTGTATAGAGTGCCGCCAGTAGTATCCCTATCGGATAAAATGCCGCTAGCGGCATTCTCTCGCTGTCGGATAAAGTGCCGCAAGGCGCATCCTCCGGAACCACTGCAATTTATAACCCGTCGCTTTTTATAGTAGCAATTTTTTTTTGGATAGAGATAGACCCTTTTTGTTGTATAAGTAGATATTTGAAAACACTTATGTGCGCAAAACCGAAAAAAATACGTCCGTATCTTTCGCGATTTGTGGGATAGTGGGAGTATTAAGGTTGGGGAACATCAGTTAGCGGGTCTAAATTTGTTTGCAAGCAATAGTCAACGGAGTCCCACTTAGCGGGGCTCCTTCTTCTGAATGGTTAATAAAAAATAACCACGAAGGGGATGGCGGGGTCTAGTGAGCGAGCGAAGCGACTGAACAAAGACCGGACCGTTTAGGCACAAGAGAATGTAATGTTTTGGGAATCAATTGGGACACTGGCACACGCTCACTTTGTTCGCTCGGCTCGTGCGTTGAGTGGTCACAGTTCTAACCTTTTTTTTTTTCTTTCTGTTTACCGAGGGAATTCCCCATGGATGTCCTACGCCTTGGGGAGGGCGGAGGGGTCTGTCAGACTCTTACTGACTAAATCCACCCCGGTGTTCCGTCTCATACTTGCACCGGGGATCACGGGATCTAATGAATCTAACCTAACCTACCTTTCAGCCATTTTCATTTGCTACTTCATTTTTAGCCAAGGGTTTACGGCTCCACTTAAGTTTAACCGGCTAATGATGAAAGAAATTAACATTAGCCTCTCCTCAAAAATAAACTCATCTTTTCATATTATTATCAATCAAACACAAAATAAGGGCAGCGAACTAACCTCAACAATCAAACAAAATAACAAGTGACAGTGACAATGACGTTGCAATGCTAACGGCACTTTAGCCGGGCCGAGGCAGCGCCACTATTATGCACTTCCTTAATAAATTCCCTGCATTCAGATTGAGCGCCTACTAATCCATAATTAAAATATACCCATGCACTTCGACATATTTTGTAATTTTTATAGTTTAAATAATTACGATTAATGAAATGAAATGAAATGAAATTGTTTATTCTGTAAATAGGATATTGGAATCACTTTTACACGTCATCTTAAAAAAAAAAATTAAAAATTAGCTAGATGAGTTCGGCGTTTCCTATCTGACTACTCTGAGAAGAAAGGCCGAAACAAACTCAGAGGTCACAGTCTCTTTTAAAGTCCAGACATAATCTTGGTCAGGCCATATAAGGACCATGTAGATTAGTGTCTGAAATGGTCTTTTGAGAAAAGAACCACACAGATTTGAGTGGACCTGTCCTGTCAGTGCAAGCATTTGTCAGTAATCGTGGAGCTCAACCCAGAACTTAAGGAGCTCAACTCGACGAACAATACCAAAGAAAGGACATTTGGATAGGCCTCATAAACTACTCAAACTGCCAGACCATCATTAAAACTAAATAAGAAAGAAAAAATAATAATAATTGAAAAATCCACATAGTCCTCACATTCACAAAAATTTAAAAATAAATAAAAAAATACTTTACAAAGTAATAATGTCATGTATGTAGGTAATGTTTATATAATACTGGTATTGATTTTATGATTTTAGCACAAGGCTTAGCAGAGCGAGCAGCTCAATCCCAAGCTTTTTTATCATGACAATTACCAATTACCATAACAATTTCCTGACAATTTTTCTATGTGTGGGCCCCACTGTAATTTACCGTCAATAGTGATTCCAAGAAAAACTGTCGACTCAACAGGGTCCAGCTCTATTCCATTAATTTGAACATTGGTATTTAGCTGCCTGACATTTGGCGTTGCAAATTTAATGAGTTTAGTCTTTTTTTCATTCAGGAGAAGATTATTTACATTAAACCAGTGCACAACTTTAGAGAGCGCATCGTTCACTTGTTCAAAGTTGACTAACAGACGTTTGATTTTAAAAATAAGGGAAGTATCATCTGCGAATAATACGATCTTATGATTATCCCTTATATGGTAAGGTAAGTCATTTATATAAATTAAAAACAAGAAAGGACCTAGAATTGAACCCTGCGGAACGCCCATGGTGACCGCAGATCCTGCAGATCTCTTGCCATTAACATCGACCCTCTGAATTCTGTTGTTCAGATAAGAAGTCAGAAGGTCGAGAGCCCTGTCCCTCAAACCATAGTGGTAAAGTTTCCTGATGAGAGTATCATGATGTACGCAATCGAAAGCCTTGGACAAGTCGCAGAAAATGCCAAGAGCATCTTGCGACTCCTCCCAGGCCTCGAATATGCTCTTCAGTAATTCCACGCCCGCGTCTGTGGTTGAACGACCCTTTGTAAAACCAAACTGTTTCAGATGTAGTAAATGATGAGAGTTGAAATTAATTTTTCATAGATTTTGCTCAATGTAGGTAATATCGAAATAGGCCGAAAATTCGTAGGATCAGTTGTGCTGCCAGACTTGAACAGTGGAATCACTTAATAATAATTGTAACTAGATATATTTTTGTGACATTCAAAATAAAAAATTAATTACTTATCTAATTTTATTAACTTGGCTTGGGTCGTTTTTGAGTTAGATCCGATATTACGTATTTTTTCCCCTTAGTCTATGTTCATGATGTAAATAATAACTTCCTGTCAATGATATTTACATAGCAGATAGTGGTACACCCAAAATAGTATACCCCACACAAAATAGTATACTTACTATTTTGTGTGGGGTAGGTACCACAACTGAAAAGTGAAAAATAAAATCCCTTTTACATAATAAGAAAACATCCAACTTCGGTGTATTTAGTTTTGTATTTTCGTTTATTGCCAGCAACTTCCCAAAATAAAGTTATTTTTCACTTTCTACTTAGTGTTTTTTTGGAAATTGGTTGTTTTTTTTTGTACTTGTTTTTTATTTTTATTTTCTTTAAAAAAATATGGTATTATGAAAAAAGTGATTAGTGTTAAGGGTGCACTAGTCGACGGCTCGAACTCGTTGGTGGGCGTGACTAATATGCATGCTAATTTGTCTAATTATATATTTATTTAGTATTTATTTATCTAGTTTTTATCTATATTTATTTATTTATTTGGTTCACCAACAATTGTTTACACTAACATCTTGATAAAAGTAATGCTAAAAACTTTGCACAGTGTAACAATTACTTAAAGGTAAACACCACATGAACTATAATTACGCTAATTTGTAAGCCTAGGTACATGTACAGTTCACAAGCCAACTTACTACAACTTATCTAACTAATCTATATATTTATTAATTTATTTAGTGAAATAGACGATGATTTATAACAAAAACGAGGGCGTAAAACTTCATGAACAGACCTTTGGGCGTATAGATATCATGAAAAAACTACTGTATGTATTTACGCAAAATAAAATTATTTAAACCATTTAATAAATAATCTATCCCTGTACGGATTTTTATTTTTCCATTTTACATACTACATAAGTTATTTATTTACGCCCAAAAACGAGTTAAATGGAAGTTTCGACGCTCATAACTTCCAAACCAATTTTTTTTTCAATTCTGCTTCCGTTCAACATGACAAGACAAATTATTGATATTATTTTTAGTTTTGAACGTATGTATACAGACGAGTAATCACCATACTACATTTGTATGGAAGTATAACTGACCAGGCAGATATCAATATTGTTTTGCACAACTGATAAACTTAAACATATCACAGACTGTGTGATGATTACATAACAAAGATAAGACACTCCAATGATAATAATTTATGAGTATGTAACAATAACTTTAGAGACTTATCAAAACTTTAAGTCTATTTAATATTAGTTGATAAGTATGGAATAAACCATTGAAGGATCAATATTCTGGGTGACAGAAAAGTTTGAACAGCAATATATTTTTTGGTATTTGATGAGTTCCTGAAGAAGGAAATTACTGTTGCTTTTAAATAAGTTGATATAAAGCAATAATTACTGATATTTTTATAAAAGAAAGATTTTTTTTATACTGTGATATATTTTAAGATGGTATCTGTGGTAAGTTAGTACATTGATGTGTAGTTTTACAGTTCTAAGAAATACTCGGACATTAATTATTAAAAATATTGGTTAGTGGGTCCTCTTAGGGGTTGAATTCACTTGGGATTTAAGTATAGAAATTTAAAACTAGAATTGTAATAAAGATAAATACTTATAGAAGACTATAAATTGGAAATACTTAGGTAAATATTATATAGATATATTTTAAATAATTTATGTCTAAATATAAAACTAACTACAACATTGTAAGGTACAATATTATAATAAATAATGGACAACAAAACGGAGTTAAAGCAACCACCTACCTTATAGCCCGAGCGTTGCGTAGCAAATAACGCGGATTGCAATTGAAAAGCAATTATATATCTAAATCTTTACAAACCTACACATTATAGCTAACTAACGAACGCTCCGTTTCCGTCGCAGTAGGCTCGCTACGAACCCAGACAAGAGTGTTATTGATACTCTCGAGCTCTAAACGATAACAAACCACTTGTTTGCTCAAGGACAGACGATTGCCGATTGTCCCCTATATACCACGTATAAGATGCACTCATTATGAGATCTACGGTCATTAAAGAGCTCTGTTATTAGTCACAGACTACGTACCAACGTACAATAGAACTTCTGTGCTTCTCTACTCGTGCTGCGATAAGAATTTACGCTACAAAAACAATAAATACCTAATACAGAAAGAAGAATCGGAACTAGCCGGTACAAGAAAACATGATGAATTGGGTACCATATTCAGAATATTTTAAAGTAAATGTAAATTAAACAATTTTTAATTGTGTTATCATTGGATACATGCGAACATACTTCAGAAATCGGAAATTTTGAAACATAAAAATAGGTTACTTACCCGTCAAACTTAGACCCCAATCAAAACAATAAACAACAAAAGTCAAAATAATAGTGAAGTGACATGATTTGACGTTGTGTAGTTTTATTTACATAGTCGATTAACCTTTTTCAAGGATAACCGTTTAGTATTATGTAGATTAATAAAGAGTTTTAGTTAATTATCATATTACTAATAAATAAACCGTATTTGTTAGTAATATGATAATGAACTAAAACTCTTTATTAAAACAGTTGTGGTCAAAATAAACTCACTAGAATAAGAACTCTGAGAGCTCGGAGCGACCCCTTGAAGCAAGCTGAAGGCCTTCAAAATGTAAAAAACGTAAGAAAAATTTCATGGGCTACAAACTCAAATTTAATTACAAGTACTTATGAATTTCACGCAATACAATACTAAGAGAAATAAAAAAATAATGAAATAGAATGCCAAGAGGTTGAATTTATCAATATCTAATCTATACATATAATTATTAATATTATAAAGAGGTAAAATTTGTTTGTTTGTAAGTTTGTATGCAGGGGGTAATCTCCGGAACTACCAGTCGGATTTGAAATATTCTTTAGGAAGGTTAAAGGCTCACGGACGAAGTCGCGGGCAGAAGGCAGTATAATGTACAGATAGTTTTACAATCTTCAGTAGCTCTAACAATATTTTCAAATGCAATATTTTCAATTAATCTAGCGCCCTTGTGAAGCTGGACCAGCGTGGAGCCAAGCCTTTTTACAGTGATGTAATCTCGCAACTTATAATATGCTTGGCTGCTACCAACGCATCCCCCATAAGGAGAAGAAAACAAACCTGCCTCCGTGGTGTATTTGGTAATCCTTTTACTCAGAGATACGTAGGTTGTAGGCTGGATTAACGCAGCGATCCGTAGGTAGTTTCAACATAGCCTAATACTACTTACTACTTAGTATGTGAATGCAAGTGTTACCTTACCACGGTGCGGTTAACTGTTTCGATTGTTCTTAGTATTAGTTATTTAAGGTGAATCCGCAATTGTAGCCGCGAAATTCAACATTTTTACTTTTTTTGCAATTGCAGGTCAGTGTCAGGTTGTATCTTGATCAAAATATGATGCGCGACTATAACAGATATGTATCTACAGAAATATAATCATTAGAATAGAATCATTAATACATATCTCTAAGTTAGATTTGTTCCATAAGAACAAATTTATTAAGTATGTAAAAGTTTTTATGGAACAAATCTAACATTGAGAGACGTATTCTAATGATAGTAATTTTCAAAACGTAAGAAAATTTGAATTTCGCGGGCTACAACTGCGGAACCACCTTGTCGGGTTTCCATCTCAAGATAATATCCGAGTTGGGACCAAGACCAACAGTTTTGTGGAAATTTTTGTCCGATATTATTACGTACCTAAGTATTTGGTTACAGTTCAATGGCGCCTTGAAACAATTGCAATAATATAATCCGTACATCCTTATACAATATATTATGTAATTCGCGTCTGTTTCTCTGCCTGTCTGAACGCGATAATCTCAAAAACTGCCAGGCGGATTTTCAAACGGTTTTCACCAATGGACGGAGTGACTTATGAGGAAGGTTTTGTGTAAATTGGTTTAAATAATATGATGATTATTGTTGAAAATGTCGTAAAAAATCATGCCAACTGGGAGCATTACTGGCATGCGCCGCGTAAACCGTGACATAAATAAAATTTATGTTCTACAGGATTGCATATCTTAAAAAGTTCAACAAAAAAGTCCGCAATGGCATATCTTCTTCTATCTTCTAAGGGTGACCTTTTTTTTTTTTTTTGTTTACGTGGGTCATCCTCATGGATGTCCTCCACCCTGGGGAGGGCGGAGGGGTCTGTCAGACTCTTACTAAATGTCATAGAGGCGCGCGTGGAACACTACGCGACACCATCTCGGATCCTAAGGAGTAGGGGGCGACGGATAATCCTTATCCAATAAAATATATTATTTAAATTGGGCATTTAATTTATATTAAAATATGCCTTGACATCATATCGCTTAAATCAATAGTTTAAAGATATCACAGATTCAAAATTACGCGTAGCAAAGTAATTATGGTTGACGGTAACGCGGGCGTAGCGGTAGGAGTCAATGACCTTTTCCTCGGCTATTAGGTATGAAATAGTACGTTCCCGTGGGATATTTTCCGACATCCACGCAAGCGAAGCCGCAGGCAAAAGCTAGTAAGCATATTTATATCAAATATTCAACTTTTAAATTTTTGGTCGTCTGTCTGTATGTTCCGGCTAATCTCAAAAACGGCTCGACCGATTTTGACGGGACTTTCACTGGCAGTTAGCTGATGTTATAAGGATTAACTTAGATTATTTTAGAAAGAAAATTAGGGTCCACGCGGGCGAAACCGCGGGCAGCAGCTAGTTATATAATAATTTACTTTTGTATACATTTGAGCATTACCTGATAATAAAAGTGTTTTTGGGTATAAATATTATTTATAAATACGTGCATGAAGTGTTGTGGATGAATTTTTGAGTTTCGCAAATATCTCAAAATCTAGACGTCCTAGGTCCAAAATAATGAAACCCTTGTATGACGCTCCCCCGGCATGTTCGTCTACAGATTGACGGCTTGACCGTGAGCTTTGTCAAAAAATAATGGATTTAGAGGATTGACAGTTTGCGTCATGTAATACTCTACAGTTGATGTGTACAGTCGACAACAAAAGTAAGTAAGCACCTTTAATTTCCAGAAGATTTATTTAATTAGGTACTTAAATAGCAATTACGGGGTAGGGAATACTATACCGTTAATAACTACGATAGTTAAGGAATTAAAAACACAAATAGAAAAATCAGTTGACATTTATTTGACGGAATTTGGAAAAAAAAATACAAATAACATCTCAAAGGCGGACATAACGCTAACTTTGAGCACTGTACAACCATATAGTTAAGACATACATCTACCCATATAGTATAATTATTCACAACACAATTATTGTATTTATCTATCTTTATGCTGATATGACAACGAGAATTTGGTTCTTTGGCAGTCACGTTGATCGTAAGTACGGATGTAACTGCCAATTTACACAAAATACATCAAACTTTATATACTTGGCACACTCTTATTATAACTACGGTGAGAACAAAAGATATATATTTAACGGCCTAACTAACGAGATTACAAAGTAACTGACGGTATACTTAGATAAAGTAATTCTAGACTATCGTTACGTAAACAATAATTAACGACTAACATAAAATTCTAACTCCTAGTGATTTAAAACTAATACTGAAACACCGAAAATTTCTTTACATTAAACATGAACATGACACATACTTATAGAGAACACTTACGTTTTTTGTATTTTTGTATAATTTCAACAACGGTCTGTACAAACAAAGATTTTGTTACGTACGTTATACATTAAATACATGTATACTATTGTATGCTAAATATATGCAAGAATTATAAAATGTGGATCAAAAATCATGGGCGGAATTATCGACATAGGTACATCCGTAGCGATCAAGAGACGATCAAAATAAAGGAATTATCGGGTTGTATCTAGACACAGGCCTAACGTCTACAATGGTTATATTGAGGAGACAATATATAAAGGGACATCTATATGACGTCTTACAACAAGACTGCGAATATCATCTTTGTGCTCAGAGATTACTTCCGAATCACAGCTAAATATTTATATAAACATTCCAAAAAATACGTAAACTCAATTTGTCATCGTTAGGCGACGCGTACATTGCGGTGAAGCGTAAACTAGACAATAGCAGTGAAAGGAAATGTCTCATTCAATATAGCGTACTACAATACTACTGCCGACGGTTCCCAAAAAGGAGATCTACATTTTAACTTGGCTCCTTAGATCTTTCAGCCTCTGAGACGCGATAAATGCACATAACTTAGAGTAGTAAATGCATAGACTAGGTGCGATTTAGAGAAAAATATTAATAAAATTGTTTATTGTTCTCTGAGAAAACTTGAATCTATGTTATAATTAGTACTTGTGGAAACAAGGTTACTTATTCTTCCGCAATATTATAAAATGTTAGTGAATTTTAATTACTTAAAAAAAATAAACGACTACCAAAGCACCAAGGTTTTTCTTACAAATGATATTTTTTATGAGATCAAAGTAGGATACTTATGTGTTCACGATATTTGATTCACCTTTTAATACTAAGTGCTGAACTTTATTTTTAATTCGAGATTCAAAAGGTCTGCGATTTCATCGTGAGCCTGAGATCTGGGAATATTTAAAAGAAAACCTACTCTTAGTGCGAATCCTAAATTGTGGCATGTGAAACCGTATTGACTTATTTCTAACTAAACTAAAATTACGCCAAATAATAAACTAATCACTACACATGACTCGCCTAAAATTGCAACTTAGGTAACAGTGCTACTGAAAGAGCTTAGGTTCCACAGATAGAGACACCTTTAGGTAAGGCGTGTAATTATATGAGTGCATGTGTTGTGAATAGCGACTAAAAACCTAAAGAAACAGAAACTTAAATTTTCGAATTAAAAACTACATTAAATTGGCTTAAAATTTACAGTTTCACCTTACATTATAAGGAATGATATACAGCGCCTAATTACTACGCAACATTGTATGTATGTATAATGTCGACCATACAAAAATATTACGTTAACCCTGTTCTAATAAATTTTGCAGCACCAATAAACACTTGAGGAATTAAAATGGGTTTCTATATAATAGTTATATAGTATACTAAATTGGGTACAAAAATGGGTAACGTATCAGTCCAAATAGATCACAGAAGGTGCGCGATACTAATCGGGAATTTTGAAGAGTTTCAAGTTCGTTACTCATGTTCCTAATCTCGCGTGCTTTTACAAAATCTCTCTCCTTATGTTAAGTACACATACAATGTAAATTTACAAATTTTACGACAACAATTGTCACACATATTTAGTTCCAAATCGTAATAAATAACAAATAAATCATGCCATGCTGTGTCTAGGTCCGTTGTTGCATCTAATGCCAGACTATTTAAAAATTTCGTTATCCTTACAGGATCTAAATATTTCTTCAATAAATACTCAAGATAAACGCGTTGAATTGACGGTTTCGAGAGTTATTGTTCACATAATTGACGCAAGTTACTGTATCGAGACTTATTTTATCCCACACACAGCACGGCATCATGGCATAAGGCCCTTTGCACATACACGTTTTTCGTGCTGTGAAAAGCTACGGTTTTTTCGCCCTGTGTAGGCAGGCACGGTCGTCAGTGTTGTACGGAAGCTTGTTGACAGACACGTATTTTTCTACGGCGCGGTTCATACGCCGTACCATAAAGACACCGTGCTGTGTACAAAGGGCCTAACACTGACTTGGTTTCAGAATGTTTCATATCAGTCAGTGTTTATAGAAATTCGTATACTGGTCTTTCGATGAGCATTTTCGTTGTTTGCGAACCATTAGTCACCTTTGCTTGCCATTAATCGAGTCTCATTCGACTCGTTGGTGACTAAGTGCGGATTTCACCAATGAAATTGAACGCGTTCAGCACATCTAAAGCGCGCTCAAGAGCTGTCAGTGTCAAAATTGTTATGGAATATTGTACACTGACCGCTCTTGAACGCGTTTTAGAAATGATGATGACGTTCAGTTTCATTGGTGAAATTCGCCCTAAGTTGTAATCGGCCGAGAATTATGGATTTTTAATATCAATTTGGTCAGTAAAATTGTAAAAAAAAATACCAAATCTATGTAAGTTTGATTAAAAATCGAATGAATCTCAGCCGATCGTTTAGTTGTATATCCGAATATACTCTGAAACTTCTGCGATATTTAAAACCTAGGCGGGATATGCTTCACTATTCTGACGAATTTGTTTAGTTTTCTGATGGTTTCAGTGCATATTCAGTTGATAGTACCCACTGTAGTTTATTGCTACACATAAACAATTAGCTTGGCACATGGAATATGTATAACAAATCAGCAGTTTCAGTGGGAACCTGGGATATTTTTAAATGCTTAGCATTTGAACTCTACGATTAAAAAGGAATATTATCCTATTTATGTGTACAATTTAAACAGTAAGTATTTAAATATATCGAGAGTTTTACCAGATTCAAGTGACTAGACTTAAATGAAAGCACAATACTTTGACAGTTTGTAATTTAGTAATTTGTAATGACAACTAATTAAATATTAAATGTATTCCAATCCAACATTAGAAGTTAGTTTTACGAAAATTTAGAATAACAAGTCACTTGAATGTGGTAAGGCAATATTGCCGGCGTTATTCAGACAAAACTAGGTATTTAGACCATATTTTTTGCCGTTACAAATTCCCTATTACTTCCGAAATTCGATATCGATAAACTATATAATATATATGTTAGAGATATACCGATTCAAAAGGTTGTTTAGTCGAATAATCGACTAACGGCCGAACCCAATAACCTATCTATCACCAGTTTTGGCATACTGGACATAGAAAAACCTTTATATCTATGGTTTTAATGTCCCAATGATCTGTCAGAGAATAGGAATCTTAAGGAAAGTGACACAATGACAGATAGAATTATAGCGATCTGTCTTTTACTGACAATAAATAGGTTATTGGGTTCGGCCGTAAGGCGATATTTACCAGAACTATTTGAACGGAGAACTACTATTGTGCAGTTTTCATTAGTTCCGAGGTATAAACAATACCTAGCTAGTAGGTACATCATTTGAATAAGCTAGATTGGTATTAGATTTAGTCGATTATTCGAGTAATTGATATCAGCGAGACAGGTAAGGCAAGCTTTTAAACTGGAGTTCAATTAAATAGATACTGAACGACTTACATTTGAACGGGAATGGATGCTTCTAAGATTGGTGGTATTTTGTGTTATTTTAATGCAGTAAATAGCTATAAACATAATTTCTCTCAATTCAAGCTCCAGTCTAAAAAAAAAACCTGTCTCGCATCACTCATTTGTGATGACTCGCACATACAGGATGCCAGCTAGTATTCTGTTAGTGGCTGTACGTCGCTAGATTTTAACATGAAACCTACAATATTTTTTGAAGGCCCGGTTTGCTATGATAACTTGGAAGTATGTACATTGGGCACCGTTGCCGATCTATGTTATTATACGACAGCATCGTGACGCATGACCCCGCGTCCTAACCAAAGTGATTGGTCGCGCAAATACGCAATCGTCACGTTCATTCATTTTTTGCTCGGTGAACCGGAACGCGTAGTCACGCCGGCAGAGGGCGCCTTCCAGTTTTCCGAACAAAAAGTGACACATGAATGCGACCATGGCGTATTCGCACGACGATCGCTTTTATTAGGACGCGGCCTGAAGCTACTAAAGGCTCAGAAACCTGTGTGTGCGAGTTATTACAAAGCTGTTAGTGACCAAATGAGTGTTATTATCGTCGGTAATACATCCGTTGCGACGCGCCTACTTGTGCTCCACGTGGTGCGCGTGCGGCGGCGGGTAGTGCGCGGCGTAGTAGGGCTGCATGCCGGCGTCGTACACGCCCTCGTCGTAGCCCACGTACGACATGCCGCCCATCATGCCCATCATTGCTGGAATAAAGTGATTAGTTAGATATTGTACAACAAACTGGCCAATCTGAACCCTCGTTACGTTATGCGATAACAAACGGCGAATTCGTCCGCGTGGTTCGTGGAGGTCTATACTGGACAAGTAGATAGATTGATAACGAGTGCCAAACATTCGAATTTCGAAACTGTCGATCAGAAAATACTATTCGTCTTCCAGATAAAACCTTCGATACGCTGTATAGTGCGCGAGTTACCTGGGTCGGTCTCGACGGGGTAGTACTGTATGGGGTACATGGGCGGCGGGTAGGGGATGTAGGGCAGCGTGAGGAGCGGCTGCTCCATGACGCACTCGCCCTCGCCCGCGCCGCCGTAGCCCACGTGCGGCCCGCGAGCCTCGCCGTGAGAGTTGCGGCTGAAAACGAACAAGAAATAAACATTTTATATCCAAAAGAATACACGAATATATGAATTTACAATTGGAATGCATCTAGGCAAATCAAAACTGCAGGCCACATCTCAAGCTGCTACCTAACTTAGGGCGAAATTCTCAATCCGCGGGGTCTGTGAATCTCACCTTCGCGTCAATGGAAACTTGTTAATGGCCTTCAATTTTCTATTTTTATAAACATTGTAAATGCTAGTTATCAGTTAACATTTCATGCGATAATGAACCTTCTGATACCAGTAACGGTCATATTCGTATAACACCAGCCTGTTACTGCCCCACTGCAGGGCCTCTTCTCATACAAAGAAGCACGAGCATTGATCACCACGCTTGCTCAAGACGGGTTGATGATTTCAGACTTATATTAACTATAAGTCCATGTTTCCTCACTATGATTTTCCTTCACCGATGTCAGTAACGTCCAAGATAAACTCAGAAAGTACATGTGAATTGAAAAAGTTACATTGGTACTTGCACGGATTTGAACCCACAACCTCGTACATGAGAGGACATGATTTAATTTTTTCGCCCTTGATAAGTGAATGTGAACAAGCGTTTTATACGAAAAAAAACCTTATTCTTATGACTGTAATGTTCATATTATGAAACTCATTTGTACCTTTCAATAACACTTCATTTGAAAAAATTCTGATATTTATTTAAAAAAATCTATCTAAGCCTTTTACCTACTTTTTCTCTACTGACAAGTCAACAATATAATATCTACGCTAACCTGTATTATTTCTCATTCCAACAAAAAGTATTTAACGGTTGGACAATAGAAAAAGAAGAGGATCTCCCATAGTTGTTTAAGAATCTATATGTAACTGTGTAATTACCCGACTACGGCAAAGGCAAACTACGGTTATTACGACGGAGTCACGTAATCTATTCAATTTACATTACATATTTAGTAATTACCTACATGTGACTACGGTTATACAAAAACCTAAGCTGATGTAATTTTGTTACTGTCTTTTTATTACTATTTAGTTAGCGTTTTTGTCGTAGGTTGGGTTAAGTTTTAACATTCTTTTTTATTTAAACTAACCGGTTGTTAGGTCCCTTGTTGCCCATGTTGTTGTTATGCTTATTTTGGTTGTGGTTGTTGTTCTGGTTGCCATCTTGATTGCCACCGCCGCGTTTGAATCTGTTACCAATATGAAAATGTCATGAAATGTTGCAAATAATAAAATGGTAAGAAATAAAACCAACTGAAAAGCACATCAAACAAATGAAAAGCTGGCTGAAAGAAAATGTAGTAATTTTTGCACCAGATTTTGTGGACTTTGATGCGGTACGGTCGGACTAACAGATACGCGTGCGAATAACAATGTCAACATTGTGATCCAACTTGAGGCCTCATGATAAAACAATCTCACGGTGTATATAGTCCGTTAGGATCGTGTCATGTCATAATCCTGTTTTATTTGAAATAAATTCCTGATGGAACTTGTACGTTTTAAAGGCGTCGCCATTTTACTTACATAAAATAAAACAGTCTAATAGTCCTCACTTCACTGTGTGAATAAACAGAATCGCCAATAGCGGTGACGTGAAACAGGCACGAAATAATAGATCGCTCAGCAAACTGCCTCTTGCCGTGTGGCCATGTCGCTAAGTATGTGCAGCGCGGCTCTCCCGCTAGTCCCGCCTGCGACTTAGCGACAATGTTGCGCGCGCGTCGTCGTTTCGCGCGTGCTTTTCGAACTATTTGATATCGATTGTATTATATCGGCATCGGTATCGTTACATCCCTAATTCTTACCATGAGTGTTGTTAGAGAGAATCCTTTATCGAGCAGATGATGTCGAATGACATGGCTTCAGGCACTCCTCTTCTAGCCGTATTATCTTGGAGTGGCTTTTCATGCGTGCAAGAGAGAAGGTAATATCAAGAAAAGGTAGTATCACTCACCTGGGTCCCAATAGAGGTCGCTGTCCATTCCCTTTGCCTTGGTTAATCTGCGGCTTATCATTCGGCTGTCCCGGCTTGTGCTTATGGTTCTGTTCGGGCACGGTATGCGCCATGACCGGCCGGTCGTGCAGCGTGATCTGCTGCATGTCCTGCGCGAGGTCGCGCGGGGAGTAGTGGCGCGGCGGGGGAGGGGGGGGCGCGCCGTACGTGCCGTACACGCAGTCTATGCCCTGGTTGTAGTAGAAGCGGAGCGTCGGCATGTCTGAGGGAAGGGGTGGAGGGTTTGGCTTAGATATGCAGTGCTACAAGGATCTTTTGGCGCCTGAAGGACATTGACAGAAGGGCGTTGTGGGTAAACATTTGTTAAATTGTTACAGAAATTGTATTGATAAAACAAGATTGCGGCGGTAGTTCCGATTTCGGCCATGCGCCAATAGAACCTTGTAGCGTTGTAGGTAATATTGCCAAACTATACGATGTATAAAGTTTCAATGACGTTGATGAAGTTCAGTAGTTCACATTTAGGTAATGATATTGTCCCAGTTAACCGCAAAATTGGCAGCACCGAGTAATTCAAGTGTTAACACTGACTATCGGGTTAACCGAATATTGTCGAAATACAAGTTGTTTTGTAAAATTGAAAAATGTATTATGGCAGTCGCTACTAGTAAATGCTGATGTGATGCTGGTACTTGCTCACGGCTTCGCCCGCATAACCGCCATTTTGAAAAGTTTAGTTTAACTGAACCGATTGCTTACTAAATCGTTTTCTACTGTGCCAATACTCACCATTCAAAGGCAAATCCGAGCCATTAGGCTGCATGCTCTTGAAGACGTGCGGGTTGACGCCGGGCGGCGGCGGCGGCGGCACGTGCGCGGCGTGCGGCGCGGGCGCGCCGGGCGCCGCGCCCGCGCCGCACCACAGCACGCCCTTGACGCCGCACACGTAGGGCGCGCAGCCCGGCGCGCCGCCCGCGGCGTAGCCGCCGTTGTGGGGGGGCGCGCCCACGCCGGGGTTCATAGCATCTACAGGAAATGGTGTTTTGTTATGGCCGGAATTAATTCAAGGTTAAAAACTTAATAAATGGATCTTCCCATTTAGTAAGTTTTTGGTGAGATAGATAGATAGAATACTCTTTATTGTGTACACCATATAAATGAGAAGATTGTAACAAGTTGAAGTATAGAGTCAATCACTCAGTATACCATTAACTGCTACCATTTACTCAGGACGACTTTCATTGACTTGAATGTACGCTGGCAGCTGAGAATATGTGACGCTCACTCAAATGTCTCGCTGTCGGTGGCATGGTGGCGCATGTGTTGGATTATATCCCTTCAAAATGTTTGAGTTAAAAAGTGCTGATCCATGCGTCGTGTTCGTGAACAGGCTCCGTCAGTCGGGACTGGTCAACTTTTATCTGCCACGGCTTATTTAAATTATTGTTTTTTTTACTATGGACCTTTTTAACGTGCACGTCTTTCTACATCGTTCTCACATGTATAATTTCAACTCCAAGGATGTAACCAATATTTTGAGCATCCATGGAGTTTCTTTCCCGTTATTCTCCATAGGAATCTTTGCATTGGGCGACTAACTTCATCTTTCTGACTGACCGACTCCTTGACAATTCAAAACTGACTGTATTTGGTTTTTTATTGAATTAAATGTCTTGAGTTAGAGTTTGTGAACATAAAAACTGGTTTCCATCAAAGGTGAGAGATATCTTGTGAACAATCGAAAGATTAAAACAAACCTATTGACTATTCAAGACATTTATCTCCCTTTTTGGTGGATAGTAGCCCTCTTACAAAGACACACGAGGTAGGCCAAGACGAAATGCAAACACGAAACGCAGTCGCACGATTTTGCATAGATTTATTATTTTAATGTAGGAAATTACACAGATACAACGCACACACACACATGTACGTCACAACATTTTATTTGATATTGTATGTTTTATTTTATGTTAAGTACCTTTAATTTATCTATTATAACGGACAAACACTTCTCTATGTTTATTATTCTAGCGTATGGCACTCGTGGGTTGCAGCTGAAAATCAGCGTCAGGTGGTACACTTTGTGTTGTCATCTGACATTATGCTGAGCTGAGGCCCTTTTGGCATTACAATAATTTGTTTTCTGTTTTTATAGTTTTAAGGTGTATTTTTTGTAATGCCAATAAACGCATTTTCCTTTATTTCTTTGTAAATGAAATGCACACCAGTACGAAGACAGACAGACTTTATTACTACGTAAAAAATATTTTCCACATCTCGAAAAGTGAACCTTTACAGTTAGTATCTTGTAGCATGTTACATGTAAGTAAGAAAGAAAATACGTTTATTTGCGCCTAGGATGTACAAGTAGTCCGTCCTAAATACAGATTAAATAAATAATAATAAATCTTTTATTGAAACTATAGCCTTAAAAAACTATTACAATGGTATAGTAGAAGTACATACATTGAGAGGCTTATGCTAGGTAGTAATACATTGAAACCCTGACCTCTAAACTAGGTTAGTACCTGTATCTTAGAAGATCAGTGTCCCTCCGCAACAATGTTACAAGCCAGAAATGTTTACAGCTCTAGGACAGCTACTTAACATCGCAAACATTAAAATAAAGGTTATACTTATACAAATCAAAAGAAGTGAAGGTATGCCGTTAATTTGTGATTGATGTGTGTATGTGTGTGGTGTATGTGATGGTGTGTGTATGAATGTGAGTGTGTGTTGTGTGATTACTCAGTGATCTAGCCAAGAGAGCAGCGCTTCTCCCATAAAAACGAGTGTAGATCGTGTAATTAATAATGTATACTTCGTAAATCCCTCATGTACTACAAAAAGTTTATATGCCTAAATAAATAATTATTATTATAAATTGTAGAAATTCGAGAAGCTTTTTGGCCATTTAAATCTAATCTGGTACAGCAAATAAACCAATGACCTAAAAACCTAACGGTTATCTCACCTGACGGTAGATGAGCGGTGAACTCTTTAGAAATAACCTATTGCTACTCGAGTAGAAGACACAGATTTTACCTTTTGGAAACACCGACTCGGGCAAGAAGTTCCACCTCTTAGCATTATGCAGATGCACAATTAATGATTTATTATGTTATCCAGCTACGACGTAACAGACAAAACAAACCGTGGATCAATATTTTTCGCAAGTTTAATTAATAAAAGCATTCCGAACCCCAATAACATCCTCGACCCACCCCTTCAGAACATCAAAGTGCACTCAAATTACACACGTAATGCATACATAGGTCAGTTTTAATAAACAAGACCGAGCTAGGACTTATTCAACGTTCCCCCAAAATGAATAGTATACATAGGTAAGTCTGCCGATAATCATTTAGTCTCCAATTGCAAATTGGTCCTACCTACCTATGCTATGCACATGACACGGTACGCCCTCGCGGCTAAATTTAAATCCGCGTCCCTTTGAAAGTGCCTCATTTCGATCCTGTCTGTATGTTTTCAATAACTACCCTACCCTCATGTTTTGTCCCTCTCAAAATTTCGCCGTCTGGTCCCCAGGTAAAGGATTAAATAGGGAGATGGACATGTAGTAACAATTACTATATTTATAGTCTACTGCATTAATTCGCTGTTTCGCAAACAAGCATATATTATATCAAATTACAAAGGGTCTAAGTTTTGAGACCATAATTTTTGTGGCGATAACGATGTGAAGCTGTCTTTTGATTTACGTAAGTACGTAGTTCTACTCTCCAAAGAACTAAGTCGCCATCAACAATTAAAATAGGCTGGGTTCTTTCAGTTTACATAAACGTGAAAAAAAAAAGATAATACACAACTTTCGTTTCATACTTTCAAAACAATTTGTATTTTCGCCTTGATGTAAATATCGTTTGTGTTCCATAACTTCGACCTTCACATTTTCTTTAGGGCAGTTTAATTAATGTGAAAGAACTTTGAGAAGTTGCCCCCTTTCCAGGAATGGCTTACCTAACTTGTATTTTTAACGTACCTTAACATTTAAATTTTCCTTATCCCGACCTCCACTTACAGGGCTTCAATGAAAACTTGAATAGAATCAGGTATATTTGTTGTACAGTGTACTCAAGCTATCACGGTACAGTCAACCGCACGCCAATGAACCTGGAACCGTCTGTATGTTTTTGCAGTAAGGCCAGCTTTCGAAGTGTTGCTACTAGCGAGCGTTGACTGTACTACAACGCATATTTAGCTTTGTAAGTGTCCCACATACTACGAAGGGAGTCTTTGTTAGCCGAACACTTTGTTGCGTAACAAATGAATAGCTTCTAAGTATAACAGCATCATCATCTATTACGTCACGCACCTAAATGTTTATGAACGCCGCCCCTTTGTACCAACCGGATAACGTAAACCGCTATATTGCTTCTCGTGGCCCTTATTTGTAACTTACAAAGAAATAATGTCAAGTGAGTGAGCAGGGATTTATACATCTCATTCCCACTCAATCTGTACAAATCTTAAAACCTGAGTTAGTTTCCGTACGTATTTTGCGGATGACCACTGAAAATCAGCACTGTGCTCGTGTGCGGTCTATTTTATAATAATAATAGCCCCACCACCGCCTTCGTATCTCTACGTTAACGTCGTGGTGGGGCTTGCGCGGTCCAAAATCTGGGTCTGTATCGGTAGCTTACTTTGCCGGGACAGGTCTAGGATGAGGAGCCAGACCACCGTCGCCAAAACCTGTACGTCGGCAGGGGACAGGCCGGCCACCGAGAAGCTTGGGACTTAAGGGCCAACCGGCTGTGTGCAGCGCATGAGATTGACTCAGTCTATGAACGAGAACGTCATGCGCGCATATTACGGGTCTAGGGTTTTTAAATGCGAAGACCCTCCACAATCGTTAGGTGTGCAATCTCAGAGAATGTTTTTTTAAAGCAGAAGTGGGTAGGCACCGTGATGTGGTGGCAGTGGACAAGGAGCTTACCCCGCTCTCCATGGCTAAAGAGAACTGGCACAAACCTGTGATACTGACTGGATGACCGCAAGGTCTGGCAAAGCAAGGAGCTTCACGGGCGCTTCTATCGGGCTCTTCATGAGCCTGGTGTAGGTTTCCTAGCGTTCGTATCCTGGCTACGTTTTGGTGACCTTTTCGGGGATACTGAAGGTTTCGTCTGTGCAATTATGGACGAAGTTATCTTAGCAAATAACTACCGGAGACATATTATGAGGGACGGCACGGTTGACGTGTGTCGGACATGCCACCGCCCGGGTGAGTGCATTCATTATCATACAGACATTATCTCTGGTTGTTCTCTTCTGGCTAACGGCGAGTACTTTCACAGGTACCAGCAACTTGCTTTGAAATATAAACTTGTGGATTCTGAGGTACCGTACTACAAGTATGTGCCCGACCCAGTTCTTGTAAATGACCATTGTCACGTTGTACTGGGATCGGTGTATCATTACTGACAGGACTATTGTTGTCAATAAGCCGGATATAGTGGTGATAGACTGATTAGCGCGCCGCGCAATGATAGTCAATGTTACTATTTCACATGACGAAAACCTCGTGAAAATTGAGAAACAAATAAAATATTTCTACTTAGCACACGAGGTTGTCGACATGTGGAATGTGAGCTCGGCTATCATTGTGCCGATTGTCGTAACAGCCAATGGCCTGATGGCCGAAAGCCGTGAACCAACATCTCTCGAGGCTCTCGTTAGGCGATTGGATGAAGGGCCCGATTCAGAAGGCTGTCTCCTCGGTACTCCTCGATACGGCTCGCATTGTGAGGAAGTTCCTGTCCATGGACCATGCTCCCGACACCGGCAGAACACATTTTTTTTAAATGTTTTTATATAGTTTTTTAAGAAATATTTAAAAATGTATTTTATAAATATGTTAAAAAGTTACAAATAATGTAATATATAATGTAACCGACGTTACATTACATTAAATTAAGATATAAAACACATATTCAATAATAAAATAATACTCGAACATTCAATAGGGATGTCGACAATCATTTTTTTTTTGTCCCTCAGGTAGCTTATAAAAAAATATTGGACACGTATTTTATCTTTTTTTTACGTTATCAAAAGATTTCGGCAATACATTGACTAGGCAATACGTTAAAATGTGCATGACGTCACTCCCCGGTAGATTTTATACTAACTTGGGACGTAGCGAGCCCCTACTCCCCAACTTGAATGCGTTTTATCTAAAGCTAAGCCATATTTTATTAATATGATAAAAAAAAAACAAAATATTATCTGACTGGCGGACTAAATAGTTTCTTTTTTCTCCAGTCTACATCCCTATTCATTCAAATCAAATACAATTAAAATACATACCTACACATGTCAATCAATACCGGATAAATGTTGTCGTTAGTAGTTTTTTATTATTCAATAATCACTACAAGAGAGTCAGTCGCCGCACCCAAGGGGGAATGCACAACACAGCATGTCAAAGTTGTAAAAAAAGCATTAAAAAAGTTATTTCATACCGCTCCAAAACCTTGTGGGAGATCCGAGATCTTCTTCATCCCAAATAAAATCGTCAGCTGCATGGAAGTGAGGGGAAAGTCGCGTGAATGAACATGATTTTCCGATGGCACATCAGCTATCTAATTACGCAACACATTTTCGTAAAAGATTAGGTACGACTAATTTGTTTCATTTTGACAGTTAAACAACATTCATTACGTTATTTACGTTGTTGAGCAGATTTTTTTTCGAACTTATGAAGCAATGGCAATTTGTTTCAAAACTATTCCAATTCCGACTGATCGTATATTACGTAATTAGGGTACAGGGCTATTTTCGAAACAATTGGTAGTAGGGCTACGTGGTCAAAGGAATGATGACCTATAAACAGGGGAGTTGACACATTTGATAGTAAATTTTTTGATACCTGAAGACTTTTACATTGGCCCACAAAGTGTTATATGAACCAAGGTTAAAACAGAAATCCTGAGTCTTAGCTAGCGAAAAGCAGGAAATTTCGCAAGAAATAAAATAATAAATTACTATGTAATTACTAACATACCTCTTTACGACGCCGATGGCGACGCCTGATCATTGAGTGCTCGCACGGTTGCTAGTATTTACATTCGTACACCGTGCGATTTATTACTTAAAGAATTTGCGTTATTGTCGTGTTGTTAAAACTATCTCTGTTATGTACTTACTGTAAATGTTATGAGTGTAAACAATTGTTGGTTAACCAATAAAGGAAAATAAAATAAAAATCTCAATTAGCTTCGAAAGGCGAATCGCTAGCCAAATAAAGTGCCCCAATTATAAGTGTTACTGTAGCTTAGGATAAGTGCTTTTCGTTAATGGTCATATGGTTAATAAAGTAATTCGAAAATGAATTTAATGAATGAACCCATTCCAGAGGCTGATTGATTTGCTAGGGCATCACTAGGTCAGTGGTGAGGTAAGTATTTCTTACAATATCTTTCTTCATTCATTTAGTTGTCAGCTAGTGTTAGGCGAAAACGAGCATTATTATTTCTAGAATGTTTATAAGTACTTACTGGTATAGGTGGTAAGCGTGTTGGTGGAGGCCGGCGTGGAGGACCGCACCGACGCCGGGGAAGCGATGCTGTGCGAACCCATGTCGCTGCTACCTCCAGCCTGCGAGGAAAGATTGACATCAAACGCTAAGCATTTATTTCATTTATGTCAGTCAGAAAAATGAATGTAGTTACAAAGCGTAGTAGGTTCCTATAGAAAAGAACGGGCTGGAAACTCCATGGACACTCTTTTAAAAAATATCTTGGTTGCAACATTCATATTGAATCATCACAAATATCCATTTCCAAGGCCAAAGTGCCGATTAACCCAGCGTTGCTGAGTAGTTTTAAGGGTAGGCCTGTGACAATAAAAAAAAACTTATTTGAGATCCGCTTGAATTACTTTCCGAAACTGCGGTACGGATACGAGCAACGAACATCATGGAAGTCATGATGCGGTTTTTAGATTAATTCTGCCACCAGTTTTTAACCGCATGCGGGCTCAGCTAAATTGTTTTCTGCTTCAAACCGCATAAGAAACACGCCTACCGCACCAACGCATGCTAACCCCGCAACTCCCGCAAGGTTGCGAGGAAAACGGAGTTTGCATTAAAATATGATGTCCAGAAATAGACAAAGGTAAAAATAATAAATAACCTAAATAAACTTTTTCAAGTATTATTGGAATATTACTGTAATTCGAAGTAAAATATCAATGGCTATCTAATCATTTTACTTTTATTTTTTTTTAAACTTCATGTGTATTTGTAGAGCAGCGTATAACCAAACATTCGCCGCCGGCGCCGCACAATGTTCTAAGTTGCAAAGAACAAGTTTCATAATGAAAATATCATAAAATAACTAACAATGTTCTACTAACCTGGTTATGATGGTTCTCAGTAGGCGCTCCGCCATTAGGCTGAGTGTGAGCGAGCTCGTGGGGCGGAGCACCCGCGCCCGGCCGGCAGTCCACCATCAGGGGCAGTGCTTCAACTTCAACCTGACGAAACATTCCACCAATAAAACATGCGATACGAATTTGAGGCCACTAACACTTGATAAATTACTGACAGTTATAGGGAAAGATGAAAAAATTACGATTTTTATTAGTAATGATTTTTCGCGGTCTTATTTTCTTCAAAAGGTGCTTACTAGATACTATTATTATTATTATGGTAGGCAACAAGTGAAACTTACTACCACTACCATAACAGTTCGTTAGGGTTCGCGGTACGGGTGTGCGGGAGACACGTGCGATATGAACGAGGGCCTTTTATCAAGTGATTGATTGCAATTTGCAACTCGACTCAATTTTTAAATAATATTTTCTACTTTGGTGCCCTCTGCGAACCAATCGCGAGCTGTGAGCCAGAGGGGCACAGCCACGCATGCGCGGTCGACTGTTGTCCAGTGCAATATGCACACTAAGCCTGATTGTTTATTTTTTAACCGACTTCCGAAAAGGAGGTTCTATATTCGTCCGTATGTTTTTTTTTCGTTAATTGAGGGGCAGATTTGGAAAATTCATTTTTCATTTGGTAGAAGAAGCTTGCGTGGTGGTCCCATATACATTTTATTATCTTTGCTTGGGTGGTTTTTGAGTTCTAGCTTCAATAATACGTATTTTTCGCACTCAGTCTATGTGGATGATGTTTTAATAAATTCCTGTCATTGTAATTTACATAGCAGATGGTGGTATTCGAATTTGTGTGGGGTAGGTACCACAACTAATAAGTGAAAAAATAAAAACTTTTTACGAAAAAATAAAACAACCGACGTTAAAAAAAAACACTACAAAGTGAAAAATAGGTTGTTTTTTTATTGAAATTGGGTTGTTTTATTTGCATTTCCGATGTTAAATTGATAACAATATTTCGTAGCGAATTTAAGCGAGTTACTAAATTAAGTAATAATAAAAACTTCTGTGAAAAGATCAGAAAGTTTTAACTACAAGCAACAATTTGAGAAAAAACTTTTGCTTTTTTTTTTAAACAAGGTACTTATCTAATAAACCTTACGTTTTCCTGTCAGTAATTTACTCCACCATCTACATTTAAGTACTAAAACAACAACAACACTAACTAATTACTACTTACTACAACAAAACATGTACCTATCCCAATTTGATTACCTCTAGAATAGCTACGATATGGTACTTGTAGGATAGATTTATAAGCACGTCACTTTATTATCATTTTTTTAACTTTTACAATACGTATAACAGCTATCAGTTTACTTAGGTTTAATTTAAAAAAACAATAAATAGAAAAAAAAATGGTAAAACTTATCAGATATTGTATGAAAAAATGTAAATGAAGAAATGAAACGTATGGCATGTTACTCTATGCTTAATTGCATAGATGGTAGACAAAAAACAATGAGCAAATATGTTGTGCCCTTTGATGTATTTCATGGGGCTTATGAATGCTTACGTGGACTTAATACTATTCATATTTTATTAATAAAAAAATGTGATACGTTCGTTAGTGTGTTCTGTAAATAGAGAGCAAAAGTAGAATCGAAAACTTCAGTTACGAAAGAATTCTACCGCCTACGCAAAATTGTATGTTAGAACGTTATTTCCGTTTTTCACGAGAAAAATATTGTATAACAGGATTTTCTCGGAAAACTTGTGTAGAAATAACTGCTCGCTAAGTGATATGCTTACAAGTCACCCAAAACCTAGTTCTATTTGTGTCTAGCTACAACTAACAGGCATTGGTTCAAAGTTAAGAAAGTCCATGTGTTGGTATGTGAAATCGACGTTGTTATGGAAGGATAGCTCTGTCTCTTCGTTCCACGACACTTTGCTCGGCTTTGTTGCCTTGTCAGGAGCCTTGTCGTCCGTAGCCACCTTGGATTTGTTTCGGGCCTTGTTCAGACCTTGTTTCAGAGTGATGTTGCCTGGTTGTGGGACATTCATTGAGTACGGGAAATGTTACAATAAGTTTGTGCGAGAGTGAGTCTATTTTAAGAATAAAATTGTTCTGAATACTAAGAATCAGTGCAAAATAAGAAGTGTAAAGGGTAAGCATTTATAAAATATATTTTTTAAAGCATTCGCAAGTATTAAGGTAAAAAAAAATATATTTTGAACAATGTCGAACCTATTTGCTGCAACATTTGGCTTAGGGTCAGGAACTGAGAATGAGCCCGAGAGTATCTGTAGGGAGGGGCCCAGGGTCTTATTTCCTCAAGGGGAAGCGGTTCCAACTGCTCAAAGTTCACTATTCGCTTCTCGCCCAACTCCTCAATAAACACGAGGCAGGGGCCTCCATCAGGCCTCATTTCTTGAATGTGGCAGTGATAAGGGACTGTCTGCTCTGGCTGCAGTTTGCACAAACATTTGACACCCACTTGGAGGGTAGTTCCATCCGAATATCTTGCGCCATAACGCATTTCTGTAATACCATTTCATAAGTAACAAAATTGGTGAATTGTATGACAAAATAATTCCCTCAAAATGAAATGGAATACGGAACTGAAACGCCCAAACAACACATCTTGAGACTGATGTTCTGCCCTCGTTACATAGAAAATGATCCGGCATTTCCGTTCTTACGAAAACCAATAACGAAATAACTTCGCGAGGCTAGTATCAATACAAATGCGAGAAATCAGTTAATAATGAAATAGGACGAATTACAAGCGTCCAATCGATCGAAAACTAAATGCAAGGTCGCTGAAAATAATTCCAATCTAGCGAACCATACACGAGGGTTTGTATAGGGTTTCTGTTCCTATTTCATCCATGGCAAAAACTTGTGTACCTCGTCTCAATTCGCTCCAGACATCAAATTCAATGTTCCTATAGATATCAGGATCCAAGGCTTTTGCCACTTTGTATGGAAATGGAGTGATTCCGTTGTCGAGCAAGTCTTTCGCGCTGTTAACGTTCAAGCAATTCATGCAGACATTCTCAAGTTGTATCAGACTGCGGTTGAAGACGAAGATGCTCAGAGATTCTTTCAACAGACTAGCTCTTTCCAAGTCTTCGGTATGGTGCTTACATTTTAGCGCCAAAGCGTTATTAGCCCTGTCTTTGTCATCATCAGTGGCTTCAATGAATATCTTAGCCCTTTCTTTTTGCTTTTTACGACGTTCCACATTCTCTGACATGAAGTACTCGATATGGTTACTAGGTACCTTGTCGTGGAGCATTTTGTCGACGGCATAAGACAAATCTTTTAGTTGGTAGACGCCGTCGTAAAGTATTTCATATACCAGAGCTATAATTATAATGTTGCATTTTAAGTTTGAAATACATACATAAGTGTAACGTAATGTTGTATTCGGTAATAATAAAAAGTTAAAACGAATGCCTATCCCCTAACCATGATTAAGGACTGTCCAAATATAGAAAATGATACTAAAAATGTATGAGAAGTCCACTTATTTGCATCAGTAGTACCTGTTACTTTCTGACTGATCTGAGACATTGAAAGTAGAAAACGATGTTGGTTTGAAAACAAGTATTGCCAATGTTGAGAAGTTGTTGTCAACTACCAGGATTGGCGGACAAAGAACCCAAACAAATATTTAGTATGAGATGAATCAACTCTTTCAAATAATATGAGAGGCAATGAATCACTGTGTGCAATAGGCAATTGCATATTTTGTTGCAGTAGCTTATCCAGTACTTATAATTAGTATCAATTACTGTACTTGTATCAGCCTGCCTGCCACACAATATGACAATGATTTTATTGTTTTTGCATGGGCACACAAGTTTATTATTGCCAACATCATCACTTTCAAGTTCCATGAATCAGTCAGTATGTATTAAATAAAATCAAACTTTCCACAAAAAACAGAAACTGATGAGAAAATTATAAGTTCAGGGTAAAATATTAACTTGCCAATGATAACAGGATTTTTATAGATTTAAAGATAAATAAACTTACATTGACAAAAAGACGATGTGTTAATGAAATCTTTAGTGTACACCACGTCAAAATGCTTAGTGTCGGGTGAGTAAAACAGGTATATCGGGTCTCCATAACCATTGCATATTTTTGTTTGTGGACCTTTGTTAGCTTCAAATATTACAAAGTCTCGTCTGCAAGGTTTTAATGGCAAGTTATTTTAGTTTGAGGCTGTGTGCCTAACACAAGTTGCAATTATTGAGTATTAGCAATGAAGAAAATTGAAGTGATTAATATATTTGCTGAAATGTGGATGTGCTATAGATATGACTCGGGGAAAACAGGGGTGATTTTATGTTATGAGTAATATATTTATTATTTTTTAATGAAGGTATGCTGAATTAATTTAGAAAATGAGGTGTGACACAAGTTTAAGAATTGTTGTAATTAATTTTATTGTTTGTAAATTCATCAAAAATCGATTTTTTTCTGTACTATAAAAGTATCAACCTTGTATTAGGCACAGCGTCGACGAAAATTAAATGTAAGAAATTATAAATCAAGAAGCGGGTAGACAAAACTTCATGTAAAAATTTTCTTACCTATAAAGATGGCTCATGGCCGATATTTCAATTAAACCACCCCACTCAGATGGGTTTGACATCTCTTTGAGATAATTTTCGAATGGACAAGTCAACGACTACAAAACAAAAGTATTTATGTTAAAATTCTGCCTGAATTTGAATTATATTTGACAAATATGAGGCAAATCCTACCCCTTCGAAGAGGTGTCTTTTAGTAGCCATGAACTGAACGCAGTCCAGGCGAACTTTATGAAAGTATCGCTGGGTGTTATACATGTTCTCAGAGACAGCACGGAAAAGGCAGCTCGAGTCCCTAGCTGTATGTTTACGGAAAAATCCCATTTCGTCCAACCATCTGTCCGGCTCCGAGGAACGCTTGTGTATCTTCCACGGCCCGCGACAGCGGATCGGGGAAGGCGACATTGTACACTGCTAACAATCTGCAGGTAAACAAAAACAAATGACGCTGCCGCTTCCATCAACATATCCGCTAAAAATTTCTAACAAACCGACCCATTTCACAACCAGATGTGAACAGAACAAAGTTAACGGATATCAAAAAACCATATCGTAGCTATATCGTCTGGCGAATGCAAATGGTTGTTTTGCTGTCTACGATATACAACACGTGCAAACTTTAAATCTTACTTACGACGCTAAAATAACATGAAAACACTTACCGAAATAATATATCCCAACTGTCAGCATCAGTGTTAAACTTTGTTTAATGTGCGAAGTTGTATTTTACCAAAATCTAATGAAAATTGCACGTGCCAAAAGCAAACCGTCAACAGCCGGCGGGAAGCAAATCAAAATTTACAAGACGACGGCATTTTTGCAACATGTTATCAAATTAGGAGCGCATTCCAAGTCAACATTTGTCGTCTCGTTTTAACTTTGCTTGAAAGTATATCTTGCTATTTCATCTAGGTAGCTAAATGCTAGATATATTGTTATTGTAGTTCATCGGTAGCGTACTTCGCCAGCCATAGACAACGTCAGAGAGTAATGAAATAATCGTAGACAAAAAAGAAAAATTCAAAATTGGTTTTAATCAGTTTTTTTTCACGGGTTTTACTTAGTTTTATTCTTGTCATTCGATTCTTTTGTACAATTTTTCCTTTTTTTACCTAGTTTTTCTTTGTAACTTACGTCAATAAGAACAACAAGAAGCCTTCTAGATAAAATTATAAAAAAAATATAATTGACATTGAATTATCAGGGTTTCCAGTTTAGAAAACTGCCGCATTCGAAGGAATTATAGATAATAGACAGGTCCTTATGTATACAGTGGAAAATTTAGGCTAATTATAAAAATAATGCGCTATTACAAAGCATGGCTTTTTGAAAGTAGTCTTATTATAAAGAGGCTATAGCTTGAACTAAACGAGACAGCAATTCAAATGATTTACTTCGAAAAAACTACTTATATAGCGTGCTTTTCTTTCAAGGGAGACACCGAGATCTCAGACGCGGCATTAATAAGCTCCCATTATGTTCTAGGTAATTCAATCTGTCTGTTCGGTTTACAACATTTGTATTTAACCTCCTCCTTTTTTTGAAGTCGGTCGGTGATAATTCGTTGGTGAATGTTTCGGTAAAAAGAAATAAAAAACACGACACATTTTTTAAATCTATATTTATAAAAAGCACCGTCTGTAAAACATACAAAATTCCGGTAAAAATGGTTTATTGGCATCGACAGCGTTATTATAAAAATGGAAAAATGTTTGATTATGATTGTATATGACAATATAAAAATTATAATTGTTCACATCATTGCTTAGACAAACTATTGCTTCATTTTTTATTCAGACTGAATACTTATACCATAATATGGTTGAGCAAGTAATATTGTTACAGTACTACATTCGATGATTCTTACCATATTTCTAAGTTAATACAATGCAAAAATACTATATCAACGCAGAAATAAAGGTGTAAATTAATTTAGACCCAAATGAGATTTGGTAACTACACTCCTAATTTATTGACCAGAGCATCACACACGCGCAGATGCATAATTCTCATGAGCACTTAAACATATCTCAACTTAAAGGAGAACACAAGCACAGAACGAGACTGAAATAAACCATAGCATATTATTTGGAGTGCAGTGTGTTCCCGACTTAAATAAATCAGTACTGGACATTCATACTTAATTATTCCTTTATAAATTAAATTATAAATTGCTCGTAAAATACGCTTATTAAATATACATATACCGTTAAAAAGTGACATAGAAAATTTGGTTCCTATAAACTAATGATAAGGACCAGTTTACAAAGTCCATTCTAAGTCTAATCGAACCATGGTGTAGTTCTGTCGTTTGATAAAATAAAGACTGTTAAAACGGACAGCGCAAACGGCCTATGTCTTATATCGAATTTAAAATACGGGCGATACTAGCGAGATATAGTTGCGGGTGGTTATTGTATGAGGATGTTCAGGCTGTTTTCTCCTGTTCAATGACGTCCTTGGTAGGCAGAGGGTTCTTCTCGCAAGTCTCAGTGTGCTTCAACTTGGTAGGGTCGAAGTTCTCGATGCCGTTCAAGAACTTGTTCTTCTCCTTCTCGGCCTCGATAGCTGTGTGGAAAAAAATCTGTTAATATATCATTTAGACAGGACCGGATGGTGGAATCGTTTCTAAAAAATGCGAATCTATCTGCTTTGGCGTCTTATTGGGCCTATTTACTCCGGATGGCGGTATTTTGAATATTGGACAAGTAGATGTTAGAGTAAAGATTTCATAAGATGGCTCGAAAACATCTGAGCCGGTAACTTACCAACTTTTAAAATGGGATTCATAAGATGCTAATGAATAAAGGGTACTTGAATACTTTTTCTTTATAGCGTCGTTACAAACACAAATCACGTGCAATCGGTGCAATATAAATTAGACTGAAGAGTAAATAATAATATTGTATCCGGGAATCGAACCCGTGTTTTGAAATCGAACGACTGTTATTAAACCAATTGATAGTCTCGGTACTGCCTGAAGTTCTGCTCTCTACATAAATAGAAAGCAAGCGTGCAAATAATATATAGTCACGCAAAGGCAGCAGATAACACTACAGGCAGTCATGATGATGAAAATATACAGTCAGCATAATAAAACATGTTTTTAGAATACTGCAGCAAGCAGGGATTTGCCACATAATTGCATAAGTACAAAATATATATTAAAATAGGCAGAAAATATAAAGCAGCAAAAATAAACCTTCAATAGGCGGTAAGAGGTTCTTTTCTTCCGTCGTCGTATGCTTCATCTGAGTCTTGTCGAAGTGTTCAACGCCATCCAAAAGATTCTGGTGCTGTTTCTCCGCGGCAACAACTGATGCAAAGCAAATCGTGCGAGGCAAAACACAATAAATACAAGTGAGTAAATAATAAAAGCATTGAATGCGTCTTCGTATTTGTAACACAGTAATACATAGAAAGGCAACATTTACATGGACACAATATGGAGTGCTCGGAATAAAAAGCGTGTGACACTGAGTCTTCGACTTGTTTCGTCATTAAAACTGCATTCAGAATAAGGATATTGGGTTGTTGGTGTATTGCCACTCGAAAGCGCATTAGGTTAATCATAATATTTATTAAAAATAAATTGTATTTTGCAATATTATTGCACATATTATACATGCGTAATAATCGGGGTGATAGTGTAAGTAATGGAAAATTATATAAAAACATACCATCTTTGTCAGGAAGTGGGTTCTTTTCCTGCGTTTCTGTGTGCTTCAGCCTGGTGGCATCAAACTTTTCAATGCCATCGAACAGGGACTTTTGAGTTTTTTCGGTGGCAACATCTGAAAACCATAGACAAAGCATGTCAAAAAATATTCGAAATTTGAATTATTTGGCGCACTCACAACGTCCAAAAAACATGCGCGTTATTATTTTAGTAAAACGTAGGTAGTTAGATTACAACAATAATTGCAAATGAGTCGTAAATAAAATACAAATTAGCTTCGTCCCCTGGTTTAGTTCCCCAGTTAAAATTAGAAGGAATGCGATGAGCAAAAGCAGCCACGTCTCACAGGCGTATTGCGGCTCGCTATTATTTATTAGTGGCGCGGCATTCCACTCAGTGATATACCTAGTGCATTTGGTAGCACGATTTTTTCCACCGTCTCCGTTTTCCTGAGGGAGGATGTCTGAAATTGTTCTACGCCTTGAAGTAGCGCGTTGTGTTGCTTTTCTTGCGCTACGTCTGTTGTGAAATTGAAATTTTCTTTGTTATTCTGTTATCGATTACTCATGGAATGTTTGTTTTCAATCGAAGCATCAATATTGCCCGGCTTCAAGATAAGTTCTTGGTGTGTTTTGTTAGGGATTTTATTTTAGATAAGGCGATTTACCGATGTCGATTAGGCGCCGAGTCTTTCCTGTATCTCGACCTTCGCATTCGACCCACAAGGGTGAGTTTTTGTTTCTATTCGTAACTTTCTTTCTACCATTGGTTATGCATCGGTCAAACCACCTCCACGTAGGTTATTGAAACGATAGGAGTAAAGATTCCTGATTAATAAATATCCTACCCATTGGTAAGTGATTCCAAGGATGAATGTGGTCCCCCGCTGTTATACCCAATCATCTGGATTTCATGATGTATTTACGATCAAATAGGTCATATAACACCCACTCTCATGGAAGATCGGAGACGCTACTCTCGAAGTTGTGAACGAATATGTTAACCTAGGACAAACTGTCCAGCTAGGTAGGTCCAACTTCGAGAAAGAGGTCAATCGTCGAATCCGACTCGGCTGGGCAGCGTTCGGGAAGCTACGCAATATCTTCTCGTTCGACATACCGCAGTGTCTCAAGACGAGTCTTTGAACAGTGCGTGTTGCCAGTGATGACCTATGGCACTGAAACGTGGTCGCTCATAATGGGCCTTATCAGAAGGCTAAAAGTCACCCAAAGGACATTGGAGAGGGGGCTATACTTGGAGTTTCCCTACGTGATCGAATCAAAAATGAAGAGATCCGCAGGAGAACCAAGGTTACCGACATATCCCGAAGAATTGCCAAACTTAAGTGGCAATGGGCAAACTCGCAGAACAGATGACCGATGGGGCCGAAAGGTTCTGGAGTGGCGACCGCGTACCGAAAGACGTAGCGTTGGAAGGCCTCCCACAAGATGGACCGATGACCTTGCAAAGGCAACAGGAATCCGTTGGATGCGGGAGGCACAGAATCGGTCGAAGTGGCTGTGCTTGGGGGAGGCCTATGTCCAGCAGAGGAGATCTTTCGGCTGAAATGATGATGTCATATAACTTCCGCATATAGTAACGGAAGAAGAAATTGTCAATGACTCAATGATAAGTAGGTATAAAAAAATTGGATCACTTCAGAACTATGAAGAAGTCAACTGGAGTTACTCAACTTTCTTAATTCAATTAGGTATACCAACTCTAATTCCGAACACGTCAATGATTTAAGTACCTACTTACTTATCTCAAAGTCAATTAGATCAATTTTAGATTGCCTTAATCGTAGATTAACGATAGACGATGCGTCAATGTCCGAAAGATTGGAAACTGGTTTTATTTTTTTATTTTCCATATTCCAGTTTCCTCAACCGCAATGCTGATGCTGCTTTACGAGGTGATAGTAATTCAGTATTAGGAAATACTTTTCCCCAGTCTCCCAGACGAGCCTTTTCAAAGCTTTCTCACGACCGACGATAAATACGAAGGAATTGAACTCTCAATCAAATACGGACCTCATCTCGCCCTCCAAAATTCTATTGTCCTCTTTCATTTCTGATTAAGTTTGTTTCAAGACCTATTTACCTTCTGCGGAAGGCAGCACGATCTTCTCGTTGGTGTCGACGTCACGCAGGCAGCTCTGGTTGAAGCCTTCCAGCTGGCTCTTGAGGTCCACTGCTACCTTGGGTAGGTCCTTGAGAGAGGGGGCATCTACTGAGCAGGCCATTTTTTTGTGGTATCTGGAATTAAGAGAAAAAAATGGAAGTTAGTTTTGGAGTAGGTATATCAAAGAAAAATCTGAATGACGCATGTTGTGGGCCACATAAAATGTGATATGATCAATGGTTTCCAACCAACTGTCATTGGGCCATTGCCTTTTCATACGACGCCTACGCACCTTTACTAGGTGGATGATTGACTCTGATAAGCCGCTGGTTTTCAGAATTAATAACTAAAGATATTGTTATATAGAACTATTTCAAGTAGATATTTTTCATATAGCAACTCGATAACAATTCATTTATTGAAATTTCGCCTATAAAGCCGAGTTACTAAATCATCATTCCGACTTTCATTGTTTGAATTTCTCTGGACAACTTTGTAAGATCGTCGTGAAGTGACACAGAAAAAACCTCATTTAACGACTTAAAAGAATGTTAAAAGTTAGGTACCTACCTACATTAGACGTGTGTGTACCGCTTTCACGTATTGCTAGCGAATTAAATTGATAGACGATGAAACATCGTATTAGTCGGGTTCGTAGAACGTCGCCCATTATTGTTTAATAATAAACAATCGATAAAGACTGTAATGGTGAAGGTGTTAGGAATCATCGAGACGTTTTGATTAGTTCAGAATTGATTGGGTTAAGTTTAGCAGCGGTTTTGGACTATCTCTCGATCGTCTTATTAGATAGATAGGCACCTCACGGCCGCGCAGAATCTCCAAGAATCTTTGAAAACGATAAATATTTGCAAAGTCGTGAATTATCTTTTATAGTCCGTTTTCCTTGTATTTTCGATGGCAAGTCAATACCAGCTTATTTAAATTTAATTTCTAAGCCGCGTCTTAATACGGTCTTACAGCAACTCATTAAACAAAATCGAATTATTTCCTTCTCATTGAACTATCAACTATTAGTTCATGAGTTAACCGCAATTCGTCACGGTTTCCGCGACCTCTTCAATTAGGTACAAATCGCTTGTCGAGCGGAGAGTGAACTAACGGCAGTTTAACAAGCATATTATGCGTACCACGACCATTGTTGGTAAGCTAACTGTTTATATCTTCGCCCACATGTAAGGTAAGACGCAAACAAACACTAAGGAGAGGTAGCCCATATTTTTTTCATATAATATTTTTATGAAGAACATCTCAATAAAATGTTTGTTTGTACTTCTTTTGATGATCCTCAAGATTGTGTGAAGTGATATGTGATAGATAAGTGTGATAACTATTAAATGAATTTATATGCCAAGTGGACCTTGGTAACCACAAAAGACATGGCCAGTAAGATTCAATTTATCAGGTCCTCAATCATGAAGCCAGGTTCTTTTCTAAAGATCCAATCTTCCGATTTTCGCTAAATTTTAATCGTTAAGTTTAAATTTTATCTAACTTTTCAGTAGCATTCAGTGCGCAATTGCGCATACAGATAAATAATTAAAATTGTCTGTGGTAAGTATTTTTCTTTTTTTCCACCAGGCTTTTTTCCCCGATGAGTATGAGTGATAGAGTGATGCATGGCCGCAGTCGTAGCTAACGCTCGTTGCATATTAAAACACGAGGTCATTGTTGCCGGCAACTCGGCGTGTATACTAAACCAGAATACATCCTGTGGCCAGGGAAACAATCTTTTGTTTCCAATAGGATGTTTGTTCAGGGTTGATATCATAGGGGAGTTTGGTGACAATGTTATGTTTTTTGTCGATGGTTTAAGGTTCATAGGAGGCATTAATAAGCAATCTTGAAAAAATCTGATACTTGTCTAGAAAAGCAGAGTGATTCAATTTGAATGGCATAAAGACACAATTTGTTTTCTGAAGATCAGGAATTTTGGGCTATAGGTACTTAGAACATAAAATTATTCAGCCAATGCGAAATGAAGAAAGCGTGTTCCACCAACAGTTCTTCTACCAACCAACAGTGCGTGTGGGAAAAAGATAAGCAAAATAGTTATTTGTGCAAGAAGAGAGCAATTTTGGTTTGAATCCCGAGTAAGCGAAATGCAAATAACTTTGGTATCGTGTAACACATACAACTTTTCACCTCAGCAGCGAGAAAATAATAGCTAAAGGTAAAAAAATTAAACATGGTAAAAATATAACCACATGTACATTTGTAAAACAAACAATATCAAAAAGTTAAAAGTAAATTTATTGCACTAACATTCTTTTCAAAAATCCAATAAGTTTGAAATAGGTTTCAATGTCCACGCAGTAGTCTCCGAAAAAATGTTTGCACCTTTTGTAGGTCTCCATAGCTTATAAATAACATAAGTTTTAAGATATTTTTCGCGAGACTTTTCAGGCAGGACTTATTTCTGCATTTTTTTAAATGCTGCTTTAATTCTTCCGGTGTTAAATAGTACACTTTGTCACTGGATTCTATTTATGTATTATTATTATATATATTTGTGTATTATTAAAGATAATTTGCAATTTTACGGTTAAAATATTGTGTATCCGAACGTTTTATTGTTTGTTTCTTTTTTGGGCCTACATGTATGGAATTTGAAAATCTAACTTCGAATCGACTTGTTTCTATCTCGCTTTTTTCGTATCGACGTGAAAGTGACAGACCAAAGTGAAGTTAAAATCTTTCGAATTTTGTGCATAGATCCAGCGTGACTATTATCGGCATTTAAAAAAACTTTGTCTCTGCTTGTTTAAGGTGCTGAGGCGAAAAATGTATATAACCATAAATCCTTCATCAAAACAGTTAACAGTGCTCATTGTATTTTTATTTTACATAGTTTATACAGGGTAAAATACCGAATAAAAACATTCTCAAACAAAACTAATAATAAACCAAGTAATAATAACACGAGGATAAAGTCTATTGTTTTACGAGTCCTCTGATAGAACGATCCAGTTCGAAACGTCATTACATTATGTAGTGAAATGGAGTAAAGTATAGTTAACACAATTCGTATTTGATATTGTTGATTGACATAATGCCAACCAGTTTAACATGTTTAGTGATCGAGGGAAAAGGTCATTGGCCTGTGTTTGTTTTACGAGTTATTTAATTGTTTATTGTGAATAAGTCATTAGGTACGACTGCGAAGTTGAGTACGTTATTGCTAGAATTGTTATTTCAACAGCCTTTACTTTTGTAATATTTGTACAGTCATATTTTCGACCTACTTTGGGGGATCCGGATTACTAAGCGCTAAGTTCATGGCTATGAATCACTATATAATGTTTACTAAATCCATCCAATGGTCCAAGTTTTTTTATGAGGTAGCACTCAATAAATGTATCTATGACAAACTAATTCGTGACGCGACTGTCTATAATTATTGACTGACTTGTTGTTTAGTCGATATTCAAAAGTGTAATTAAAATATATTTCAATCAGCATGGAGCCCAAGACGCCGCCTTGCGGTTTACCATGCCCCAAGTAGATCATAGCAGTAGGACCGGTAGGCTGATTATTATAATTATTTTATGGTGCTATAAAAACTCAGTAAAATAACTCTTTTAAAAATGTTGTTCATTAAAATTCAAATAAAAATAATTGTCTATGATTATTTTGATGTTCGTAATTTAAAAATTGCTATAAATTGCGGTGGTTCTTGTGAGATAAAGTTAGTAATATTTCGTCACAAGACGGCATGTACCTGCAGGCCGGTTTTACCTGTGTGTATTGATAAATACAAAACCTGTGGAACACGTTGGGGTGGTGCAAGGCGACATGATAACACCTCGCGATTCGCGAATACTTGGACAGGGTTTCAATGTTTAGGGCCTAGTGAGAGAACAAATTAGAACTTTGGTCACCCTGCCTGTTAGATATGTGTGCGTACGCGCAGCGGAATGTTGTTGAATTTAAAGATTTTAATTATACAGATATTTAGTGTATGACGTCGTATAATTGTGTATGGTAAAAAAAAATTTGTGCACGCAACCATTGTGGAGAAATTCACCAAAAACTGATTCCGCTGGGCGAACGTTGTCCTGGCGGAACTTTTTTTAATCCATAGACTTAAAAAGAAAAGAGATGTGTCCAAAAATTTGTGTGTATTTGTGTGTAATTGTGTATGTATGAATAAAACTAGTGCATGCATAAACTTCGGAGAAATTCAAGTTTCCGCTACGCGAACGTTTGGCCATTAGCTAGTTTTCATATAAAGCGCTTACATAGAGAACTGTAGATTTTTACATACGTTGTTTTGAATTTGTTTATATTTGTTTAAAAAACAGATTTAGAAAAAATCGTAGGGCTTAAAAGATAAAAATATAAACGTAAAATACGCTTATTAGGTCTTAGTTCTTAAAGTATGCACTTTGGGGTCTAGATTTTCACGTTTATACAAACCTTGTAAGTGTCTGCAACATGTTGCCAAGTATCAATGATGTTCCGTTAGGAACTAAAGAGTTATAGGACAAATTTACCATGAATAGATCACTGTTTACAAAGCAGTCAAATATCACGACGTTCTAAATGAATTGCATGGTAAAATGTATGCCAATAATTAGTGTATTCATTCAACTATTCATATATTCACATGCAAAATTTCATGTCATTAAATTCAGTAATTAAAGAAAAACAATTATAATACTGACGAAGCATCGAAAACCTACATAACCCGACCAAGTTCGGATGGCTACAAAAAAGCGGCCGTGCCATATATCTAAGAAACGTTCTTAACCTTCCAATATAGTATTTATTAATATGGTACAGTTGCGTACACAAGCGTTAGGAAAAAATAAAACAATTGCATTTCTTGAATGAAAAATATTTTTTTAATAATAACGCCACTATCTACGATAAAACAAATCTTCAATTAACAAGTACTTCTCTATTTAAATATCCGCGTACAAAAATATTTTTAACTCAATATTCCTATGACATTAATAACACACTTTGTCAATATTATTATTACAGAGAATTGGCGATGCATAGCAAAACAACAGCGCATACGCACATTGTCCTTGACTGCACATTTATTTGTTTGTGACTGGGGATGAAACAAAATCAGGTTCAAGTTCAACAGCAAACGAATACGCGCGAAAACATATTGCCCTCTCTTTTCTTCAAGGATGACAGTACCGTTTCAAGCGGGAAGCCGCCTATCACTCGTTGCGCGCAGCGCGTTGTCTATTTTTTCACACAAGAATATTTTTGATCAATTCATAACTACAATACTTAGACTATTTAACTAAAGGATTAAGCGTACCGAACTTCGAACAAAATAATTCTGCATATTTTGGTGGGGTGCGGGGGAACACGCTCACATACATAAGAAAAAAAAATCGATTCAAGAAGTAGTTTTTTTTAAGTTATTAGATTGTTTGATCCACTAAAGTTGCAAAGGGGAACGCTCGTGCATGCCTAGTCTATTGGTTAAATAGTGTAATAAGCTACAATATGATAAATATTTACCTAAACAGTAGTACATACTTACATGTGGTAAATATTTAATTTCCCTAAGGGGTCTATAGTTAGAATCCTGATCCGTGAAATCTTCAATAGAAATTAGCTGTATGAATTTTATTTGTCTTAAATAATATATTTAGATTATATTTCAAGTCTCAAGCGCATACTTAAATAAAGTACCTACGTAAATAGTACCTACTTTCTGTCATAGTCAAATACATTTAAAAAAGTAGGTGTACAAAAATAAATGATCTATAAATTATATCGAAACAACAATTGTGTTATCACCTATACCAATTCAATACCGGTATTATACTGTAAATTTTGGGATGTTACCTAAATATATTGCACGGCCGCTTTTTTGTAGCCATCCGAACTTGGTCGGGTTATGTAGGTTTTCGATGCTTCGTCAGTATTATAATTGTTTTTCTTTAATTACTGAATTTAATGACATGAAATTTTGCATAAGAATAGTTGAATGAATACACTAATTATTGACATACATATTACCATGCAATTCCTTCAGAACGTCGTGATATTTGACTGCTTTGTAAACAGTGATCTGTTCATGGTAAATTTGTCCTATAACTCTTTAGTTACTAACGGAACATCATTGATACTTGGCAACATGTTGCAGACATTTACAAGGTTTGTATAAACGTGAAAATCTAGACCCCAAAGTGCATACTTTAAGAACTAAGACCTAATAAGCGTATTTTACGTTTATATTTTTATCTTTTAAGCCCTACGATTTTTTCTAAATCTGTTTTTTAAACAAATATAAACAAATTCAAAACAACGTATGTAAAAATCTACAGCTCTCTATGTAAGCGCTTTATATGAAAACTAGCTAATGGCCAAACGTTCGACGTTCGCGTAGCGGAAACTTGAATTTCTCCGAAGTTTATGCATGCACTAGTTTTATTCATACATACACAATTACACACAAATACACACTAATTTTTGAACACATCTCTTTTCTTCTAAAGTCTATGGATTAAAAAAAGTTCCGCCAGGACAACGTTCGCCCAGCGGAATCAGTTTTTGGTGAATTTCTCCACAATGGTTGCGTGCACAAATTTTTTTTTACCATACACAATTATACGACGTCATACACTAAATATCTGCATAATTAAAATCTTTAAATTCAACAACATTCCGCTGCGCGTACGCACACGTTAGATATAGCTATACTTTATTCAAATCCATGGTATAGATTAGTCACAGTATCAAATAATTAATGAAACGGCATCGGTCGACTAGGGCATGGACGAATCATCATAAATTCTGATACCAACCATTGTGAATTGTGTCTCTTCCAATTAGGTACCTATTACGGATATAATAATATTTTTACTTTCATTGATCTAGTTGTCCCAAAATAAATATCTTTTTATAATAATCAAAGCTGTTTTACTAGAATTAGAACTGCTCTATCACTCTTAGTTTATTTTTCGGTATTTATTTTTAATTTGTTTGTAGTTTAGTTTTCTATCAATCATCTGCGTCAAATACAAATTTTATAAAATTCTACAGTTATATTAGATGAAAAAAAAATTTCGCCAGTTTTGTTATTTTTCATGAAATTATTGACGTTTGAAGTTTGAACAACGATGAATTACGAATAAAATATAAAAGTCATTTAAAAACATCCGTGGGGCCTGGTTCTTGGGCGTAAACACGTGGCAGACGGCCCCACGGATCCGCCATTTTCATATGTTCAACAGTCTGCCTAACACCTGTATAATACGATTAATAAGCCAAAAATCAATCTGCCTGGCCTTTTCCCACTATGTTGGGGTCGGCTTCCAGTCTAACCGAATGCAGCTGAATACCAGTATTTTACATGGAGTGACTGCCTATCTGACCTCCACAACCCAGTAACTGGATAATACGACAGACCTTGATATGACTGGTTGTCAGTCTTTCGGGCTTCTGACGACCCGTAACGACTGTTAAAGACCCTCTAATGACATCCTTGACCAACGGCCTAACGTGCTTTCCGAGGCACGCAGGAGTCTCCGTATGTAAAGATGGTCACCCATCCACAGACCAACCCCGGCAAGTGTAGCTTAACCTGATGGATCGACCTGTGCGGCTGTTATTGCTTAAATAAGATTAATAAGTAATAAACATAATTATCTTAAAATACTACTTTTTGTTTATTTTGCCCAGAAAGAACGTAGCACTCGTAGCCCTATAGTCTCATTCTGCAACTTTTTACTTGTAAAAGTTATCTGTTAACGAAAGGATCGTAGTTGCCTAACTTTTAAAGGGATAACTACGCACGTGCAGAAAAAGGTCGTATTTTTTTCCGATGCCGTCCTTTGAAGATTTTGTTTCAGATATTTCGCGACGACGAGGGTGAAGGCAAAGAATATGTTAGCAACAAAGAAACTATAAACTGCCATTACAGCCAAAATGTTCAAACAATACGATGTTTACATGAGGCTTTCTTTATGAAATTCTTGAAGCTCGCGCCTGTGTAGGAGGACTTCGTATTATAATAATGTAAACGAAAACGGATCATTCAGATTTTATGAGCTTTAAAAGTTTTATGAGACTGTTTAGTCTTTTCAAATAAGTATGAAAAGAAATTGATGTTGTTGTTACATTGGTAATGGCCTGGGAAGAATGCATAACAGCAGATAATGATGAAAAAGTAAATTTTGGCAACAAACCGGGATCATAGGGCGCTAGGAAGTATGTAAAAGGAGATTTGGCACCAGGCACCATGTGGCGGAAATTGGAAGGGCAAAAGTTGGCACAAAACATGTCCAGAAGAGTAACTATTCGCCAAAGTTCCAAAATAAGATACAACTCTTCTCGATTTGTTTTGTAGCTATACTTTGTATTACGAACCAGCCACGGTTAACTTCTAAATAAGGATCCTTTCTGCAATAAACTCCCAAACTAATTGTATTTCTGCGCAACAGAAAGCTTTAGTAATGCTTCTACAAAGTTTCGAGACTTATTGCATCCTCCCTTATTTCTTATTAAAAACTACGTTACATAATATCCCGTAGATGTAAGCAGAATTAAATGTCAGGCCCTTAAATGTAAATTAAAGTTAAGTTATCGAACAATTTAAATTATACTGCAATATTTATCAATTGGCCTCAATAACTCGGTTGTTTATCCATGGCTGTCAAGTTTTTCAAGGTTTTTAACCGATAACTAGGTGCAGAATCATTGGATGCACCAATAACCAATACAGCATACATACAGTACCAGTACAGCATAGTAAAGGTAGCAAATAAAGTTTATAATGGATAATGGAATAATATTTTAATGTATGTTTGTGTTGATCAACGCAAATAGAGATAAAGCTACACACAGAAAATTGCATCGAAGCCCGGAGCATTGAGTCTAGTAAAAAAATCCAGGTTCTTGACTCACTTACCTACTTACTCTAGAAGTCTAAATAGTGTTTCAGCTTACGGTATTATTCGACTGACGTGTTCGTTCGTTTTATCTTTACCTTAGGTACCTAGCCCTACCCATCAAATTTTATAATAGGTACCTGCCATTGAACACTGAGTACAACTGATAGCACATGCAATAAACATTTGATAACCTAGTTATAAACTTAATACAAAAGGGTACCCTTTCGTTAAGTAATTAGTGAGGGATCCTCCTTTACATTTAAGTTTAAACGTCACTTCCCCCATGGGACTGTAGAGCCGTAGACCCTCAAGTCATTATATGGGTCCGTTAATTATAGTAAGTTCCAAAACTTGGGTCTATATTTTACGTGCCCGATTTCTACCGTCCCGTCCGCAAGCCCTTTGCTGTCCTAAAATACCAAGTTTTTAGATACCTAATTAGTGCTACACAAAAGTAGATAAGTAGACTATTGAGTTTGCGGTGAGGTGTTAGTTAACATAAATACGTCCCGCACATATCTCGTAACAGAGCCGAACCGCACGCGTCTTGCACCGCCAATCAGAGCATGCTGTTTTAATTAAACTGTAAGAAAACTGCCGCTGATCATTTTAGAGAATCACCTGTTAGTTCTAGGAGATCTACATAGAAAATTAAAAGTTGTCTATGGATGCTTTCTTTTTTTTGGGGTCGCCTCTTCTAATCAATTCGCGTGGATTTAGTAGGGTCAACAGAAGGTTAATTACACAATATTTGATTTTAGCAAGAAATCAATAATTTATCTGCAAAAATTACTCATATACCCGAAAACCAAGATGAGGTCATTGTAGTCACGCCACCTTACTTACGGCTTTATGTCCAACGTTGATAATAAAGTATGTGGATGCGTCATAATCATAACTCATACATAATTGATTCATGCTCATGCCCCTTAACTACCTTAACCATTTAGAAATACTAACATTTCTCTTTCGTATCGGGAAAGGATGTGAGTCATGTCATGGCCATGCCTAACGACATCGACTGTGAAAAAAAACAATGGGCCTTAAAAATATATCACCATACTTTGCTGCAACAATGGCTGTCACATACAATCTAATATGTGACTGACCATCTGTCTCGTCTCGTCGAAATAAAATCAGTGTTCTATTGTAACTTTAGATTAACTCAGCTTAACGGTGCGTGGCGTGTCATGGCGCCTTTCCAAAACCTTATAAGGTATAGAACCTACAAGAACGGGTACGTAAAACAACTCGTAATTCTTGGCGCCATAAAAAATACGAGGCATGCGCGCCATATGGTCAGAGTATTCAAAATGTCAGCCGAAATGTTTTGTTTTTAATCATCCGTAATCTAAAAAAAATTAAGATGTGTTATTAAGATAACGTTGTTGTTTCGGGGTTCTGTTTCTCATGACTACAATGATAGTTTACATCTGTGTTATATAGTCGTTTCATTTTGTGATTTTATGTAAGGAATAACGATGACGTCCTCCATTTTGAAATGAGTTTAATTGTTGTTCTTGATGACGGAATTCTCATGCACTCATTGTTATGCAAAACTAAGAATCGATTGAGTAACAGCCACATTTTCGCCAACATTTAGAGAATCAATACCGGCTAATAGCAACGTCTGCCGTGTTTTGGTGGGGGAGCGTACAGTGAACCGAGTGAGTCATGCGATGCACGTCTGCGAGCCGACACCGTAGAAAGTTTAAAGTTATTAAAATTTCACCGTAAGCAGATCGCTGGCCTCGACACGTACCGTTTTTGCTGATTTACAACAGCTACTTACTATGTTTTGCAATTGTGGTAACACTTACATCCCAAACAGATCGGACTGTAATTAATAAGTGCGAGAAACTATGATTAAGTTGTTCTCTCCCATTAACATACACGATAGCTGTGAAGATAGAAACAGCTTCCGGGGAAACGAGGTCTTAGGTAATTCTATTAGCAACCGCATTTTATTCAACATAAGGAAACGCTAAAGAAACCTCTTCCTTCGAGACTTACAAGTGAATGTTTTCGGATGGAAACTAAATCGTCTTGTTTCCCTTTTACTTGGACAGGAGAAGATGGACGCGCCGTCAAGACTAATAAAGTAACGACTTGCAAACGAGAATATAAATGAAGGAACAGAATTAACAGCGCTGATTAGATTTGAATCTGCTTGTCTTTAACGCCAATGTTTAGGCAACAACTTCAAACAAAGTCTTAAAGCTTTCTACAACATCTCAAAAAGTATAGAAAATATGGCAAAAAGATGTGGACGATCATTTGGCCAATAGTTTCAGAGTACTAAAACAACCTTTAAAATTGTTCATGCACCATTAAATCTGCACTAACAACATGCGATAGAACATATTGTTGGAACTCTATCTTATTCTATTTAAGAAACAAGCGTAGGCGATACAGTTCACCAAGAAACATAAAAAAGCAAGATAGAAAAAACTGCATCCCTAAATTCAGCCTTCAATCAAATAGATGAACATCAAAGAAATCGATAAACAGTTGTCAAATAAGGACTATCTAGAATCTAGATATGCCACAAATGCGAAGCCACGGATCGACCTTGCCGCTATTAATACAACGACTTACTTCACGATCCAAGAGTCGTGACATCTGCAGTGTATAGCAGCCAACCTTGGGCTAGGACGTCCATACATGGTGCAGTCGTCACTTTCCACTTAAGGCCACTAACTATATGGGAATCGGGTCGACTGAATTCTGTGATTAGATACGGCTAACGTTCAATTGCTCTAGTGTTTTGTTTTTTATTGTCACGTTCTTGCTTTTACAGTGCAAGCGGTCTAGATAAACACATATTATTATCTTCACAACTGACCTTACTTTTCAAAAATAATAATTGTTGATGGTCTCCAAACGCTAGTTTACGCATTTTCTAGCAATTTTCCATTCAAACAGAACTCGTAAACAATTTGTTGTCTTAGCGCGGAGCAAATAAGCAGACTTATTAAACTTGTCTTCATTTACTCTTGCCTCTACAAATATGTTTTGGTCTCGAATTTCAGTCTGGCGAATGTCTGTCGCTACTTCGCTAGCTTCCAGTCAGCCAACGCCGCCGGCCGCCAGCTTTGCCATTTCTTTTTTTTAACGCAATGTAGACATGGTTTGTGTAAATAGAAATACTGACAGGTAAAATGTGGCCAATGTTTTGAGCAAACACGAAAATATAATTCTTGGAGTCAATTCAACGCTAGTTGTTTTTGCAGGATATATATGCAGTAGCCCAAGCAAGGTGTTGGCTAGGTGTAACAAAATGTCACGTCGTTGATGCTGTTTGTGAAATTTATGAGCTGCAGTGTGAAAGATTTAATGCATTGTATAAAATATGACTTGCAGGTGTTTTATGCCGCTTCATGAGTTAAGACTTTTTCGACACTGGATCACCTGATCAACCTATTTCCTGAACGAAATGCATCCCAAATATTTTACATGCTGCTTAAAACGGATTTGGAGAGCTACGCTCTTTAAAAAGGTCAGTGTGGGCAGTGGAAAATTGCCATAATCTAGTGACCTGCCAAGGGTAGTCCCTTGGCAGGTGTATTGGTGAGAGCAAAGCTATAATTTAAAAATTTATAATTTGAAATTATATTATATTATTATAGAATGTCACTGCAGTTACCCAAAATAAAGGCATCACGAGATAGGAATGGGAAGAGAGATCAGTGCAACATGGAAAGTTCAGAAGTTTATTTAGTTGGTTTAATCCGGAACATAAACATGACAAGCAGTTTATTACTCATCATAAGAGTACGGTCCTCAAAATTCCCAGAATATTAAAAATATATCAAGTTCTCGGTGACAAAGCACTTGTACTACTGAGTACTACTTTTATCTTTACTTCTACGTAGTTATATCCTTTATCGGGGCAATCCTTATTTAATATCCTTAACAATTACCAAAGAAAATATAACGATGTAAGTACCTATATCTATTTCGATACTTTATCAAAATGCAGTTCTGATAATTACACAAAGGGCAAACAACAAACATTGTTGATTACTAGTTATCTACATGTAGGTATATACCTACAAATTGCAGATTTCTGCCTAGATACGGGTTATTTCACAGTGTGCGATGATGCAGAAAGGAATGCCGAGGTGGACAGCTGCAGACCATATGAACTTACGAGGCAATACTGTGATGATCTTGACAGTTCAACCATAGAGGTTGAAGGTCAAACGAAACTCGGTTAGCTGAAAATTCATTTGTCATTGCATTGGCTATGATGATAACGATGACACTGACTAGAAACTGGATTGAGAAGTCTCTAGAATTTAGGCAAAGAGACAGAAAGATTATTTTAACGTGTGCAGGTATTTCACATAGCCAAAAACTAGTCATTTCACATAAACAAAATTCGTGTCTTTCCATAAATATCGTTCCAGATGTGCGTCAGTTGGCACTGTTTTCATGCAAATCTGCTGAGGAGGGTTAATACTAAACATTTTACGGCCCACCAAAGCCATAAAACAGCAAATTGATGTACCGGTGGCCGCACTTACGCACATCAGACATCCCTTTAAAGGGTAAATTGTTCAAAGGGAGCGTAATCAACCGTGTTGGTAACGATTCCCTGTTTTTATCTGAGTGGTTCGTGGTGTGATTTCTGACGGCATGTTTAGAATTTCAAGCGGAAAATAACACAATTTTGTGCTCCGATAATACTTTAGTAGCAATATTAATAGCAATGCTAAAATAAATTCAGTCTTATTGTGGTTTATGTTGAAAAAAAAATTCCAACTTTTCCTGTACCTACTGTTGAATCCACATGACTACTCGTCCTATATACTTAATGCATTCTAAATAGAATCAGCTCACTATTTTTCCAAGTATTTTGTATACTTACATACATATACAAAATACTTGTAAAAATATTGAGTTCTACAGGATAACGTACATTATTATAGGAATTTGCCCACAACACTAGGTTAGGAAAATAACTTGATTCGACATCGGTAGGTTAGATCGACCAAACGACACCTTACAATCTTGGAATGTGAATGCAAATACAAACACTCTCGCTTTTCAAATTCACGACGTTGGTCATTGGAAAAACTTTCAAGATATCACAGTTACATACCTAGTCGTCGTCCTTGACCTAAATTGTATACTAAATTCCTGGAATACATTCAAGTCTAGAGCGAAATAAAGCTTCTTAATCTTTTTCTATTCGGAAGAAAATAGTTTTGTAAAAAGGTAACTGTTGAAAACATCTTTTTACAGTAGATTAATTTGAAAGGAATTCGGATTTCATCCGAGAATCGATCGTTGTAGCAAAGATAGCGCCCAAAATTTTGGACAAGAAGAGTCGTAGAGATCCGAAATCATTTCCGGATGCCAATCTTAGTACGATATTCAGTATTTTGGTGAGTAAGAAGATAGATTGTTTTTCTTTGGTAAAAATATGCGTCTTCGCTTGCAAACATCTACCCACTGCAATCATCGACGATAATATTCCCGCCAACTCAGTTCGTTGCTCCAAATATTATTGGTGCATCAAAACAAACAAGAGAAAGCAACTGTAATCTGTCTAACTCTGGCTGGAACAATCTGGCTCTTACAGCTGTTTCTCAATGCCTGGTTCACTCGCATTCGATCAATCACAAAGACCTGTTACTTGATAACTTCTTAAAGAGTATATTTGTCTTCTTTTCCAGAATAAACTCGTAGCCATGTCTACTTGTTTAATTAATATAAACATAAGATAACAATTCTTCAACTTCTACTGTGTTATTTTTATATTAAAATTATTCATAGCATTTGCTATAACTGACATTTCATTCACTGCATATGATTCATTCGTCCCTCAGGTGTGGATTCTGATTATTTATTTAACTAGGCATTGGATACAACCGTGTCTATCAAAGAATGTCCAAATGTTTGAAGTGCATTTGCAGATAGTACAACAATCGCGATTTGTGTCAGTAAACTTTGCAATCGTGATAGTTGCACAGATCTAAATATCGTCCCGTTTTAACCCGCTGTTCTAGAACTTCCAGAGAGTAACAAAGATCAAATTAGACCAAAGATATGAGTGCAGAATGAGAGCAAGAGTTTAGACAATGTTGTTAGGAAAATGCAAAGCATAAATAAATCGTATCGATAAAACTAGCTTGCAATATCAACAATATTTGATTTTTAGATGAGCTTATAAAACAAATACTGATGTGATTAAAATGGTACTAGGATAAACCTACTGACTTGAAAACATTTTTTTTAATCTCTTCGAAGACAGGTATCTAGGTGACAAGTCAGATACGAAGGAGGGTAAGCTACCCGATACGTTCTAATCAAAGAAATAGTGCGTACAGCTTTAGTAAATCTTATAAACGGGACAAAGTAACGGGCTACCACGAGATATTGCTCCGTCACTTAGGTAACATCAATCTTAGGTCCCGTTCAGTTCGTTTCAATAAATTGCGAACCTAGGTAGCAGGCACTATCCGGCTTACCGACTAGTGCAAAGCCAGATCATCGAAGTCAATGACAGACTTTGTAGAATCATGTTGGATAATGAATGTCAGATTAGAATAGTTAGCAATTTATTTTAGTTCATCTCTGAAATATTGTGCACTGAGCTACCAGACAGTGATTTTTTCTGTAGTCTTTATTTATGAATTAGTTTCAGACGGATTTGTACTAAAGTTGCAATTGTTTCGAGGTATATCAATGGTCAAAGAGTTTCTATGAGCAACTTCTAACTGAAGAATGTTTTAGGAGAAATCTCTCTGTATTCTGTCTGTTCTTCGACGATTGCGGCAATTTTTATGTGGGGTAGCCCCCACATATAAATTATATGTAGTCTTTTGAGGTATGAGGAACAGGGTGTAAAGTTCACTCATCCTATAGAAAAGGGAGGATCCTCCGACCAGACGGATGTTGTGTCTGGCGGGCAACTGCCCGATGGTTGATGTCGGATAGTCTTATGTCGTTCGCGCGGTAAACTGTAATTGCGCGATGCAAGATTTGTGGTCCATAAAGCATAGCTCGCATCTGGCGATGTAGATGCCGCTACAATCTAACAGAATCTTTTCTACGACGCAGTTATTCGATTATGTAATTGAATTACGAATATTTCCTCAGCATAGTCGAGTCAAACAATCGATATAGACCATTGTCTCAGCCGGCATTGTTGGACGAGCGGACCCGTGACTCGTGAGTCACACAGAGGATCCTTTAAACCAGCTACACTTTCATTGTAAGTGTGTATGCCAAGGTATTCCACGTTGTAAGTGCGCAGATAATAACGTGGAACCAGTCCTGCGGTAGTACTACGACACTACAAGTTACGCAGCTCTCTACGGCCGTGAATTGTCTCTGAGTTACTACGCTGTGCTCCAGCGTCGGAGTTTGCTGTATGTTACTGGGTATATTTAGCTTTTGCTCCGAATCTTTCTCAATGAGTATTCTCATAAAAGATCACCTTTGACATTTGTTTTATCTGAGAAAGTTGCTCTTTTATGAAATGATGGCACTTTTCTCAGTTTCAAGTTTTTATCTCAAATAATATTTCAGCTTTCTTCTACTTCGTAAACTAAACACGTTTCATGCAGATTGTATCTTTTAGAAACAGAAATAAATCATGAAAACAAGATGTTATTTCAAGACCATTCCATAAATAACAAGGCATGCTTTCCCATCTGTTTAAACAAAATATTTATGGAACGCTAAAATTATCGTAAACGGTTGATTGACGATAGGCCACCATCTTGAAATTGAAATCCCATCTGTCAATCGATCTCTCGACATCAATTCTATCCGTTTCACTGAACTTGAACGTAAAGTATCCACTAGAGCTTCAGCTTTCCATTTTCTTTGACGTAGTCATTAATTTAAGCTGCTGTAAAGCTCATATCACGTTAATTACTCGCCTGATGAGGTCCGCAACTTTCAGTCGTTAGAAAAGCTTATAGAACCCAATTAGTATTGAAGATTTTCATGTTTGGTAAGATAACTGGGAGACTAATTAACGATTTACCTTTTAATCAGGTAGCATTACAAAAAGGAGGAAGTTCTATGTTTGTCTGTATGTAATGCATCGATATTTTCGTAAATTGTGGACCGCCCATATACATTTTATTAGCTTTGCTTGGGTAGTTTTTGAGTTAGTTTGTCTATGTGGATGATGTTATAATAACTTTCTGTAACTGTTATTTACATAGCAGGTGGTGGTGGTATATGAGTGAAGTAGGTACTTACCAAAACTAAAGGTAGTGTCAATGAAGTGTTTTTTTTTTTGGAAGTCTGTTTTTTATAAACAGTTTTTTAGTTACACGAGTTCGGTACCTACATATAGTATACAGAAATAGACCCCTATTATTGGTCTCTACATATCAAAAAAGATATTATGATAATAACAACAATAATTAAAAAAAGAAAAAAACTTATTTCCATACGCCATTACTATGTCTACAGCAAATTAAAGGATTACTAATATTTTTCGTGTAATGTATATTGTCTTTTTTATAGCAGTTCCATATATTTATGTTATAGTTTGTCACCCTCGCCACAGTTAGGGCAAGGGCGCCCCTCGACTCAATATGCCAAGGGCACCGCGTATTTTTGTCTAATGCCAAATATAAATGCAGTTAGAATTCAATGATAAAATTAAATCAACTAAACTATGTTATATAGGACTGGTAAAATGTTAAAGTTACTAAAAGGAATAAATGTTCCCAGAAAAAGTAAATAAATGAAACTGTTTGTGAAATTGATTGAGGCATTGTGGTTCGTGTAAATTGCCATTGAATCTAGCTTCAAATCATCTCTAATTCCTAAAGTTAGGTAGATCTATGATTTATTAATAAGATACACCTCTCAAATAAATTTAAAATTCATCCTCATTAAGTTGGCTAATTAAGTATTAATAAAAATAAGAACAACAAAAATAAAAAGTGGTCTGAAATTCAAATATGGTGTGAATTACCGTGCAGGTGTCATTGACTTCGCCTAAGCTAGAGCGTATATCAGAGATACGTCTCAAATTTTATGGAGCGTCAAGCCAGCATCGGCAATTAAGAAATTTCAAGTGTAAGCGTCGCACGGATGGCTGAGGAAGCACTGTGCAATGTCTGTGCGCCACATTTTTTAACACGATCTAAATCTTTCGGCATGCCCCAGACTAATTTAAAATCACCTCTCGCTAATGTTAATTAGTCAAAAAACTGTAAAAACTATTATCTAAGCTAAACAATTTAATTATGTATTTAATTGGAATATATTATAAACACATTATTCAGACCTTAACATCTCCATTTTGCGAAAATAGCGTTATTTTTTTATTATTCCTACCTACATGGGTGGGCATTTGCGGAACGTTCCGATGCGGTTCCTCTCGTCGTTTATTGATCTATAAACCGACATAGGGTGCCTAGGGCTTCTGTATATGCCACTGCGACTTGCGAGGGCCCGAATGGTTCAATGGTTGCCACCCTCGCGAATTTTAGGGTTCAATTTTCTCTTTCAAGCCTGAGTTTAAAGTTATGAACTGTAATAAACCCTAGATCCTGTAAAAGTTCTGTGCAAATCTTCGTTTTATTGAGTTTTTAGACGTTACTAGCTTGAATTTTGTACGCCCGCGCCTACATTTCAACGCGGCGTATGAAAGGAAGCAGTAAATTATGGGCCTCATTTTCTGTCATCCCCTTCTTTGTCTTATTTCCACACTTCATCTACATTATACAACTCGAACAGCTCATGTTTACCTTGGTCTTCCTCCCCAGCACAATTGAGTACTAATTCGATTAAAGCAGACAACCCTAGCAGTTAGGCATTAGGGGTGCGACGCGTCGTTTGGTCTCCGGGCAATCGATTCGCGTATTCGGGAAGTTATTTCTGCTCTTTCTCGCAAACAAGTCTGTGTATATCCTTCTCTTTCGCGCATGAGCCAGTATTCTGTCTGGACAGATTTCATTACAAACCAACGCACTCGTGCATCGATGTTGTACTTACCTACATTGGAGTATTCGAGTATGAGGAAATGTTTCCATGCAGAAGCTGTAAGCCGATATTCAAGCTATTATGATTCATATTAATCGCTTGAAAAACGTTAATATTTACTCAACAGGAAAAATTTATGAAATGTTTATTTATATTCGGTTAACGGTTAATATCTTCTGCATTCCTGGTTTAAAAATGAACAAAGTCGCGAATTAACGTCGCTAAATACTAGGTACTTCCTAAAACGATGACATAAAACAGTTACGTGCAATAATAGCGTGTGTACTAATTAAAGATTTCGTCAATGATTACCGTTCAATACTCTATGATGCGTGAAAGCGGCGAAAGTCCCAACGTTCACACGAACCGGTTAACTCTTTTGTAATTATCCAGCGTGGTTTATGACTACCGCGCTTTTTTTTAAACTCGAAAATTGTGTAGTAGGCTCAATGTAAGAGACGTTTGCCTTGATAAAAAAAAACTTTCCATAAACAGGCCGTTCTGTCATTCCTGTCATTATGGACAACTCTTTGAGTATGGAGGTCGATTCCTTGTTTCTTTGTTTGTGCTCATGCGCACAAATCATGGTAAGTACTTACTTACAAATCAATTAATTAATTATTGTATTGAGTCAAAACAATTAAATGTAATGGTTTTTAAAGTTGAACCTTCAGATTGAATATCAGAGGACGATTTATTATTCAAAACACCAACGGACGGTTATTGGTTGTGTCAAGCATGTGTTGTGCATTAGTCAGATTTCTATATATAGCGGCCGGCTGATACAAAACTTGGGTTCATTAACACCCGTCAATGGCTACTGTTAAGCTTAAGGGCCACCATAAATGTAAGCCTTTACGGGTTACCGCATTACAGACATAAGGCTTGAAAATAGACAACCATGTGCTCGACTAATAGATAAATTTATTCTTTTTTTTTTTGAGATTATTAAAGGTTTTTAAGCGGATCCTCTGTAATCTCTGAACTCTAGTTTTCTTTATTTTTATTCTATCTAGAAATCTAAAGTTGAACGACTCGACATTCGACTGAGTTAGCGAGACGGGTTAATTGTATTTATTAACATAATATCGCATGATGTTAAACGAACCATAACCGAACGGTTAATTCGGTTCTTTTCTCTTGTTTTTCAGTAAAAAAATTGCTTACACGAAAAACTTTGTTGACGAATTGCTTCCAGGTAGAAAAGCCGGTTGTTTTGGTAATTAAGTACGTTACGATTTAATTGTAGGTACATATTTTTAAACAAGAGTCTTTATGTAGCGGCTCATTCACTTCCCTCCATCCTCTGGAATGTCTCTTTGTCATTTTAATGACTGTGACACTCTCTCCCTATGATTAATCAACAGTATTATCCAAAATGGTGCAAGGGTATGTTGAATTATGTCCACGTGAAGTATGTCAACATTCACAATGGAGGATTCCAGAATTATTTCTCATTAAAATCAAAAGGAAAAGTTAATAATATCTAATCTAGTCTAGATTAGAATAAACCCATTGTGTTATTAAAATATTCAGGAAAATCTGTGTGGATTAAATCGGGCGCAAATTAATGAACTATAGTGGGTAGGAAGGAAAACCGTCTATTTAATTTTATCATCACGTACACCGGTAAAACAGCGTTCAAATCCTTACAGGAGCACATTATCGGCTTCATTAGTCGGCAAATGCATATGTAACCTATTGACAATAATCGAACAATAAAAATGCGCGACGTGTACTTTATACACAGCCTAACAGCACCGCAAGATAAAAAGAATGAAGTCATACAACCGCTCCCATTCCGACTGACAAACAATGATTCCGTTAATCAAAAAAATATTATTTCCAAATCGATTCATTGTATTGTAACGAGACAAAATCTCCAAAAGGAATTCCTGATCAATGTCCGCGGTGCCGCTACTCCACCTCCACCACATCCGATTGCCGGTTCCCAAGGGAGGGACTCCGTAAAAAACCGTTCAATGATCACGTAAAAGCACATAAAGTTGAATTGTTGCTCATGTTTTGTAAACGGAGTCAAATTAACAATGGAATTTTGTAACGAAATAGTAAAAAAACCGGTTAAAATGATAACTTACCAAGTGTTGTTTGATGTGGAGAAAGAAAGGCGTTGCTCCGTGCACTATGTAGCGACGTCAAAATGCGACTGAGGCGAACGGACAGAAGTTGTATGCGGGCGTGAGTCGGGGGTGGCAGTGGCGGGCTCGGTGCGGTGCCACGGCTACTATAATATTTCACTGTACGAGTTTGCGATGATTCACAGCATTGCTTAGCCTGTCGCTCTAAAAACAAAATAATGAAGGAAATATGTGTAGATTGATGACATCATTGATCGTATGTAAATAATTACCTATAGGTAAGCAAGATAAAGGCGTTCGTACGACGCAATCAAGTCTTCTTTTGTTACTTTTATAATTAACATTCCTCTGTTAATGTGATCGTCGTTTCAATTAAACAACTGTACGGTTTACGGCCTAGATGTCTAATCAACGGGTAGATCGCGGGCTAAAATTAAAAGTCATGAAATGCTACTAAATTTTTATTATTAATGATAAATAATTACTTACCCACTATAAAGATATAGTCGTAGTCGAACTAAACTGTTCTGAACAAAGAAGTATAATTCTATAGGTAACTTTTATAGTTGAAACAAGTGAAGTTAAAAAATATTCCGCTCCGCTCCCTCACTGCACCGTAGGCCGTGAATCATCCGTCACAATGGGAGGGGAGGTCAACTGAGTACCGCTCGCTACTTAAGCCCAAAGTTTTTTTGTCAACAATTCAGTTATTCAGAGGACAAAATTAAAAGATGACGCTTCAGCATTCCGATCTCGAACCCGATAAATTTTAGGCACGATTTTTTTTTCTTTTGATTTTTGCTCTCATCTTTGCATCTTCCATCTGCTGTATACGAAATTGCAATTTATTGCACAATTTCACGAGATAGGGCTCTGAAAGACAGGACTCTTCGACGCCGGTTTAACTTCAGTCTGGATGCGGCCGATCCTGTGCATTTTCCGGCCGGAAAACTCCTGTTTTATGCAGCGTCAACTGTGCCTACCTACAGTTTTACAAGACCTTTGTATAGTCGTCACAGCCTAATAAGCTGTTATTACCTGTTGAGGCTTTTGGGTCAGGGGTAATAGGACAGTCAGGTGCCAATAGGATAGCGTCAGAGATCATTTAGCTAACTGCAATAGGCACTCAAAAGTTTAACACGGTAAGGATCCCTTAACATTTTTTGAGTGATCCAATCTATCTGCTGCAATTCTTTTTTTGTTGAAAAATTAGGAAATTAGATGAATAGGAAAATTAGGAAATATACATCAGCAACATCATTCAGCAGCCGTTTTCGGCAATATTATCATGTAACTTCTTTTGGCATATGAATCAAACTCACGACCTAAAAACGATGTGACGCTCCACTGCGTCTCGTACTTTTATCATACTGAAAGGCGCAGCGCAGTGGCTTTCAAATTCAGACAAACTAGCTCAGGCGCTGTGCTTATATAGTACATTGACTTAGTAACTTTTTTATAAACCAAATGAAACTTAAAATGAAGTAAGTCAAAGTTAAGAATCGACACCATACCAAGAATGTATTATTTTTATTCGGCGAAAAAAGGAATTAACGGCAGCCCCAGGCCACCTTATGACGCACTTCCGCCAAAGGAAATGCGCCATTATGAAGCCCGTGGGAGATGAGGCTAGTCTAGTCTTCATTATTATCGCCATCTGTAATCTCAGCCGTTTTATCGCCATCGTTGACACGAGGTATCTTAATTTTCTTATCGCGTAAATCTTAAATTTCAGAGAAATGGTTTATGATAGTCTATCAATTTCCGGAATATACCAAGACCAGAGTGATCAACCTTAAAATGCGAGATAAAGAAATAAAATGATGGCGTGGAGTTATTCTAGGCACATCCTAGGTGCTATAATGTTATACGAAGTACTCTTTTGTAACAGCTCGTGAATTGACGACCTGGCGTGCGCTTAGAGCATGGGCCATTTATACCAAAGGTCTTCTTCAGGATTATAGGATATCGACAGCTTTGGGAAAAATTGCTTCTATATTAGTTTTTCACATCGCTCCATGTCCTTACTTTTCACAGACATTCTATTCAGTTATTTTTGTTACAAGCAAGTCTTTCCTAAAACTCTAAAAAGCAAGCACAGCTTCAATACTTACGAGAGGCTTGTGCTATTAAACTCTCCAGTCATAATCTTCAAACACCTAGATATAAGTACGTACAAAGAAAAACTGGAAACAAAACGCACGTATATTTTGATAGACACATCAAACCTATCGGCACTTGAACGTGAGGAAACCTATAAGTTGACCATAAAATGTCAAGTGTATACATGTTGATAACACTGATAAGGACTCCCATCTAGCGAAATAAGTTGAGTGTTTGATAGTTTTGTTAAAATTATCTTCAATTTTTTTTATACTGAATTCTTTCGTACTGTTATGTTATGTTTTTTCTGCTTGAATTATTTTATGTATACTAAGTTGTGTGCATTTCAGTTAAATATAACTGAAATACACATTTAGTACACATCATTTATAAGTATGGGGAAAAAGGTTTTTGTAAAAAAAAGTCAAAATTCCTGAAAAAGAAAAGGTTTTTTTATTAGTTCCTTTTTATTTGTATCGAGTATTTTTTTTCGATAACGAATTTTTTTATTTCATTTTTTTTTCATCATCATCATTATTCATAATCTACATAAATTCTTTAAATCTGTAACAAAATAATATCCTCTGCACGGTAGGAAAGGTGGTGGGCTAGATTTTAAAAAGATCGATCTTATAATTACAGGTATATAAAGGGCTTTGAAGGTCCGAGGCATACTTACTGAACGCCTAGTTTTCAAAATGGTGGCCACGCATGAAACCCCATAAATCGATAGCTAGACATCAATGTAAACATAAAACATACTTAAACAAAATCTAGTAGTCATTTTTCCGAGATATTAACGTTCAAAGTTAACATGTGACATGCATATTTTTTTTCCTTTCTTACATCTTGTTGCATAAATGTTTGAAAAAATGACTGAATGTTTAAAGTAATCATTTTAGTATTAATTACTGTGGTAGGCATTCTGCTGTTATGGCTAGATAAAAACTGCGGTCATTCCTTTACAAGTAAATTCATTAAAAAACGTATCACTGTCTGACTGACGGCCGTCTACCACAGTAATTGATATTTTAGCTCATTATTAAAATGATTATTTCAAACATTCAGTGATTATTTCAATCATCTATCTAACAAGATCAACACGATGTACGTAAGGTAAAAAAATGTGGATGTCACGTGATCAACTTTGAACGTACATATCTCGGAAAAGTAACGCGTTACGGGGTTTGGTCCTAATAAGTTTTCTGTTCGTATTGATGTCAGCTATCGATTTACGTAGGTTTCATGCGTGGCCGCCATTTTGAAAATAATTCAAAATGGTGGACAGTAGGTACGCCAGGCTCCATATAAAAATCTTCAATCCCCTTTGCATTTTAATAAATCTTAGATTCGTCTAAGCTAGTAATGTTTCGCAACTTAAAAATAGCTAAGGCCGTATAGAATTTGGCGTAACTTATTGCCAGCCTAAAGGAATATACAATAATTATACAGTAGTGCAAAATATATGAAATTATACACCTTTTAATAACTAAATAATGTAATGGGAGAGGCAGCGATTAGCCTGATCAATCGTGATCCCGACGCAAATAATTGACGCCTAATAATAACACTTATAACGTTTTTTTTATCATAACTTTACGTTCATTTCGGGGATAATATGTAAGTAATAAGAAAAAGATCATTTGATTATGGTAACTAAATAATAATATCGCGTTTTACTTCCCCCATTAAAAAATACACATTTTTATGGATGTTTATTATACAAGCAACTTGCCAGTTTTGTAACAAATATTATTCTGACACGATAATAACATAATAATTGTATACGCAAGACCACGCTCAAATTATTTTATTAAACACTACGTTATATTATAACGGTACACTTCAACTTCATGATTTTGTTTTTACGACATAACCAAAGACACCGTTTTTTTTTACAAAAAAATATAAAATGAAGTGTATTTAATATTTTTGCAACAATACCTAAATATAATAATTAATCAAAATTGTTTCAACTTTTTGGCATTAATACAAAATAGCCGTAATTTTTTAGAAGAACCCTAACTAATAAATGAAATATATTAATCTGTTTCGTTCGGTGGTCGACGTCTCTACCTATTTACATAACATAACAGAAGGGTACCGCAGCTTAGTTTTTAAATATTTTATCACTTATAAAATTGTATGTTCCGTACATTAATAGTTTTAAATTTTGCGGTATTTGTGTAAATATATATATAATTTCTTTCTTTATGTGGGTGTACTACAGGTGCACCTCTGACTAATCTTTCGGGGAAAACAGTTATGTTGATCTTTTTTGAAAATGAATATTGTCCTAGTTCTTCCAATATCCCAGCGCTTTATTTACTTACGAGAGAAGTGCATGCGCTTTTAGCAGATGTAAGAAAGAATCAAGCATGTAAAAACATATTATTATAGCCTTGTAACCAACATCCCGGTTTTATCTCTTGACTTTGAAGATTTTGGTATTTTGGCCAAGGTACAATCAATCGCAGAAAATTGGTAAAGCTTTCAAAAGCAAGGGCTACTATTAATGTACGAAACATGTAAACATTTACTATTTAAATTATTTTGCCGTGAATGTTTTAGCTACTTTCTACTTAAGATCCTACTATCAGATTGTTATCACAAAGAATTAAGGGCAATTATAAGATAGAGATTCCTTTAAAAGTATATATTGTCCTGAGAACTACATAACACATAATGCTACAAATCCTAACTAATATTGTAATAAATTGTGGAAGTTTGTGAACATGTTTGTCACTCAATTACGCATAAATGGCTGAACGTTTTCAGATGAAATTTGATACACAGATCATAGTGTGAATTAGCACACAGGATGTTAACTCTTATATCTGATTCATAAAGTTGTTTTACTAAGATGTGAGTGAAGCCGAGATCAACAGCATCAGTTTATTGAAACAAATTAATTTGCTATTTGGAACCGTGTGGTGTTCCGTAATGAAACCATTTCAGAAAAGTTGCTGAGACACTAGAAAATATTTTTACCAACATCCCAATAGAGGCTACGAAATCTCTCCCCTCGTCATCTTTGTTAGCTGAATCTCTTCTCAAAGAAACTCCAGTAAAGTCATACTAAGTTTTGAATTCAAGCCTATTTCTATTGACTCAATTAAAAAAAACATCCAAGTCTTTAACTCAAAAAACACTGAATACTTATGGGACACGTAATCTGTTTGATTTATGCCCTAACACGTGTAACTCCGGATTTTTAATTTGTTTGTCTGTGATGTCTTGTTTATACCTTTATAGTTGACATTTTTGCCGTAGTTGGGTTTTTTAAAAGAGTAACCATGGAGTTGCCGGCTCTTCTCCTTAGGAAATTACCAATTGGAACCATGCACCTAGCTTGTAACGTTTCATAAATGCCCTTGTATTTTTTTTTTGGGCTTATACGTAACTAGCGAAATGTGGGTGTACTATTTTTGAGTTTACATCAAACGATGTTACGGTGCATCTATACAAAAATTTTCTTTTATTTACATAGTTTTACAGTTGACTGTATTTTATAAAATCAGTCATCTAAATATTGCATGAATGTATTATTATTTGCTTTGTTGTGTATCAGGATGACGTCAAATAAAGGAATCCCTAACTTAAACAGAAGACTTAGAACTAGTTGGCGTCGATTCGTTTAAATAAATTTGTTTATTCACTAACACTAAGCACTCATCCTCTATGTTTGGTCGTTGCACATAATGAGTCATGTTGACCACACTTCAACATTTGTCTATCATTATAAAGAGCACAGTTTTAAGAACTCAATAATTCCGCGTCTAATTGTGTATTATAACATTTGCGATAGATACATTTTGACTGTTGTTTTTTTTTTTAAATTAAATAATGGGTACGCGGTAATAAAGTGATGGAATTGACTCTTTTTTACGTTTAGGTACGTGTTCACAATATCTTAGGCTCGAGCTATTTAGGTATGCGTCTGCGTGATCGGATTGGATTGGCTGCTCTGTTGTGGGGTTGCACGAAACTGATAGTAGCGGATAATATGAATAGCGGCGCTTGCGAACAGAATCGTGTAATTTCGTGACAGAGCTGCCCTGTCCGCCTGGTCGCAAGGACGCATAAGTCTCTGATTAAAAAAATTGCTATTAAATCATGACGAAACGGGCGCTTGACAAAATTTGCAGTCGCATTATCTCGCGCCCAAACGAGTTTCGATTATGTTCACGCATGGTCTTCTCTCTTTTCGCCGTGATGATAATGCGATGACAAAATTTTGTCGCGCTGCACATGTTAGCGAAACTACAGTTACGATATTATTAACTGCATATTTTTTTGGAAATATTGTGCCCAGATATAAGCTTAATCGAAATAAATCAATGTTGAAATGTGGCCACCATTCGCCATTAAACACAAAGACTAAATCTATTTTCGTCACTCACTCAAATTACCATCATTTCACTCACTCTTCCATTCACTCTTTATTCAACTTGTAGAGTAATTCCCGGCCTTATATCAACTCCGAAACTAACGACTTTTTGGACGACTTGAAAATTTACCATTCGTTCATACATACATACGCATACCATTGTTTTTTTTTGTTTCATGGTAAAAGCCGATTTAGAATTTTGATATAAGGAATCAAATAAACATTGCACACAAGTTATAGACGCATAAGAAAATCATTCCAAATTGAATCTAAAAACTATTGAAAATAAGCAGAAATTAGATTAAAATCGTCCAAAAGTCCTTCCACACACACACATTACATAACTACTGCCTTCAAAACATTACTAACTTTACAATTACAGACGGGACACCTCTTAGCCTTGGCCCACACCTTGACAGCGCACTTGTAACAGCAACAGATGTGCGCTATCCGCCCGTGAACAAACACACCGGACTTCGGCTCAGATATACAAATCATACACAAATCTTTTGCTTCCATCTTTTCAATTAAACTATTCGCTATAACCTTCTTAGTAATCTTAACAGGGGGTTTGTCTTCTATAGTAATCGCGGGATCGCTGATAGTCTTAACGAGTGGTCTCACGTCGATTTTCGTTTTGGATTCGAATAGATCGTCATCAGAATCTAGTTCGGTGTCAGAGTCTGTGCGTGCGCGTTTGCGTTTCGTTCTGCGGTCGGCGGATTCCGCGCGGCGTTTGCGGTAAGAACTTATGGCTATGCCGGGTTTAGGGTTAGACGGGCCCTCACCGTGGTTGAGGTCCTGGCTGGGAGGGAACACATCCTGACTTTGAGGGAACACGTCCTGGCTGGCAGGCACGTCGGTCTCCTGGCTCATGGGCGAGTCCACGCCGGAGTCCTGAGACAGTGTGCGCGGTATTTCGGCTGTTTTGGTGAGGTTCCGTTTGCGTCTGGGCCTCGGCGGGAAGAAGTTCTTGCGTACCTGTAATGAGAGTTGGTTAGCTTGAGTTTTTTTTTTGGGGATTTATAAGTATACTTAATTCCGAGAATGGGCAATCAAAAAGGAAAAAACATTGTGATGAGTTTTATTATCAAGAGAGTAGTGTAAGAGCCAGAGCTGTCTGAGCAGTTTTCATTGTCGAATTGATAATAAATAAAATCTCAAATGAAATAAAGTTGAAAATTTCATATACACACACACGAACACACGCCACAAGGAATAATCTCTTACCCGGAATTTCCAACTCATTTGCAATATAGTTAATTATCAATTTGTGATTGAAAACTACTCGAGAATTTCGCTGTTCTTGCTGGACTTTACGATACTCCCTTGATAATTAAAAACACCACAATTATTCTCTCTTAATTTAGAAAATAGTACTTGTCTGGGTTTTTGATAAACGAGCCTATTTCGCGCGGGCCTTACGATAAGGTTTTGGAATTAATTAGTAGTTTTTCTTGTGTTAAAATTGAAAGTGATGTGTACCTGTCTGCGTTACGCAAGCATAATTTCTTCTTAAAGCTAAACGCACACTGATCCTGGCCACGGCCACGACCACGGCCCGGCTGGCCGCATGCGGTCAAGAATTTGAATTTTGTATAGAAACACAGGTGACCGTGACACTCACAGGAACGCTGAACACACTGGAAGGCTGCGAGCTGCGTTTCTAAATGAAATTTAAGTTAGGGCCGCATGCGGCCAGCCGGGCCGTGGTCGTGGCCGTGGCCAGGATCAGTATGCGTCATGGCCGTCTCATTGCGCGTTCGCTCCAATAAGTTACAGATAGTAGACCGTCTTATCTTCCATTGCGCGCCCCTCCACTGCATTTGTGCACACGTGCAGTTTGTGTGAGTACGCAATACACTCAAATATATGAAGGATTTCCGAGCTGACGATAGCGTTCAGTCGTATCCACGGGCCGCAGAAAATGAGGTTTTGACAAACAAGCCAAAGCACGTTAAACAACTTTATTTTTGTTAATAAATTAACGACACTTAATTTAAAAAAAACAACACCAAGAGGTATGCGGAATTGCGAGCGTACGGTCAGCGCTACGGCTCAAGTCAAAGTGTTCTTGTAAAGCGCGTCGGCTGCTTTATAAAGGCACCGGTCGCCCCACCACCCCCACTTCACTACAACAAGCGTCACTAGCGCTGACGTCACTCGCAAGCCCACACGGACTAAGCAGTCCCCTCTTTGGTTTAGTGACTTATTTTCTTATTTTAAATTACAAAGAAAATCTAAATCAGAGTTTATAATGCAAATAATTCGATATTCAAACAAAAATCAACCAAATTCACTACACAAATTAAATAAAACACAAAAATACGCAAAATAATATGAACGCGCCGTCACGGCCGTCCTGCGCCTTCACACGTCCTCGTGTGTCTCGTCATCGGAACTATCTGTAAAGAGCAAAATTACGGTAAGTAGTACACTCAAGCTCGGCCATTCTGGCCCTATTCTTTCTTTAATCAACATCACCCAAAATGGTTGTCATTCAGACATATCTAATTATCTCATAGAGGGATAGTAATATCAATGGGTTAACACAAACATTTTGTCACACAGATGGGTTGTCACACAGACTGATTGTCACACAGACCGATTGTCACACAGACCGATTGTCACACAGACCGATTGTCACACAGACCGATTGTCACACAGACAATTTGTCACATGATAGGTTAACACTGCTATATCTACTTACTTTTGCCGTCATCGGCACTTCCAGGTATCTCCAAATTAGCACTCAATTCCAACGGAACATAACAATCTGGCATAGCACGTACACGGTCGTGAGCATATTTGTATGTTCTGTTGGAATTCAAGGCCTTCAGCAAATACCTGTCCCCATCAAGCAACTGAACCACCCTAAAAGGGCCTTTAAATTTTGCCTCCAACTTGGTTTGATTCCGTTCATGGTTTTCCAAAAGTACGAAATCGCCTACTTTAAAGTGATTAATTTTTGCCTTTGTTTTGTCAAATCGTTGTTTTTCAGTAATAGCACTATTTTGTATGGCATGTGCTGCACGTTGACGAACTTCCGCTAAATCAACATTATTTTCACTTGTGTCATCATCTAAGGTCATAAGGTCTAGGGGCCTTGCTACTTTACCTATCAATAATTCCAAAGGACTCGACTTTGTTACACGATTAATTGTGCTGTTTAAGGCTATTTGTACTTCAGGCAGCGCATCTTGCCATGATTTGTTGTTTCCAACTTCAACAGCTGTAAGCAAGTTCTTTAAAGTACTCATTACTCGCTCAACTTGACCGTTGGCTCGACTAGTTCCCGTGGCTATCAGATGAAGAGCAACACCGTGTGTATTACAAAAGTTTTTGAAATCTTTGCTAGCGAAACATCTACCCTGATCAGCTATCACGCGAGTTGGGGCACCAAACAAAGAAACAATATATTTAAGAGCTTTGATAGCACAGGTGGTATCGATATTAAGTGTGTGATACAGAACAGTATATTTTGTAAATGAATCAATCATCACAAACACATATTCTTTGGTATCATTCTTACCACTAAGCTTCCCTGTGGCATCTATGTGAATGGTATGCCAAGGTGTAGATACTTTAGGGATGGGATGCAATTCTGCTTGTACTTTACCCGAATGAGATTTAGATAACCTACAGGTAATGCAGTTTTCAATGAATTGGCGTACGTACTTATTCATGTGTGGGAACCAATAATGGCAATAGACTTTTTCTAAAGTTTTCTCCCACCCTAAATGCATAATACTTTCATGTACATGATTGATTACAGCCCACTGAAATGACCTGGGAACAATAGGCAACCAAGCGCTTCTACTATTCCTTTCTATTTTTCGGTGCAAAATTCCACGTCTGAGTTCATATGTTCCCGCAACATTAGGGTCAAGGCTGTTATTTTGCAGGCTTGATATAATTGATGTTATATCAGGATCCTTTTGCTGTTCTGCTTGGAACCAGCTATCACTTATTTCAGTGAGATTAACCCTCTTTTTAATTATTTTTGTTTCAGGTATTTGAGGGAGGGGGTTTCGAGACAAAAAATCTACATGTTCCATTCGTTTTCCAGGTCTATACTCAATATCAAAATCAAAACTTTGTAGGAAACACCACCATCTATGAACACGAGGTGTTAAATCTGTTTTAGACTTTGATGCTTTCACGGCATTACAATCCGTTACTACTACAAACTTGCGACCCTGTAAATAATGCTTAAAATGCTTTATTGCGTTAACTACTGCTAACGTCTCGAGTTCATATGAATGGTATTTGGATTCGCAAGGGGTTGTTCTTCTGCTGTAATATTCAACAACATGGGGTTTACCATCTTTTCTTTGCATAAGTATGGCACCATAGCCTTCAGAGCTGGCGTCCGTATGCAATTCGGTAGGACACTGAGGGTCAAAAATAGTTAGAACTGGCTTATCAGTTAAGACTGCAATAATTTTTTGGCGAATGTTTTCAAATTCTGGGGTCCACTTTATGTTGCCTTTGCCGGATGTAAGTCTGTAAAGGGGCGCGGTGATTTGAGAAAAGCCTGGAATGAACTGGCGGAAGTATGATGCAAGACCAATAAACTGTCTCAGCTGTGTGACAGTCTGTGGAGGAGGTAGTTGGGACAAAGCATTTATTTTACGCGAGTTTGGTCTCACTTGACCAGATGACACCTGATATCCAAGATAATCTATGTGGGTTTTAAGAAAAGCACATTTCTTTAAGTTTAGAGAGAAACCAGAATTTGTTAAAGTTTTCAATACTAAATTTAATCTTTGAAGACCTTCCTCAATAGTTTGGGATGGAATTATAATATCATCTATGTAACAGACAGCAAAAGTTTCAGAAAGGTTGCCAAGAGCTTTATTGATAGTTCGTTGATACACTGATGGTGCATTTCGGAGGCCAAATGGCATTGTAACATATTCAAACTGCCCATCGGGTGTTACAAAGGCTGTTCGTTCTATTGAGTTGGGATGTACAGGAATCTGATGATAACCACTGGCCATATCTAAGGAACTAAAATATTTAGCTCCAACTAAGCGCTGTATCTGATCACCGATCAAGGGTAGTGGGTATCTATCTGGAATAGTGTTGCTATTCAACTCGCGATAGTCCACGCAGAGACGATCGGAGCCATCCTTTTTTTTTACAAGTAGTATTGGGCTTGCAAAGGGAGAACAACTTTCGCGAATAACACCAGCGGCAAGGAGTTCTTTAATTTTTTTACGTACTAACTCGCGTTCATTAGGGCTCATTCGATATGGGCGACGTTGCACTGTCCGACTTAGATCTACAAGCTTTATTTCGAGATGTCCCGTGCTAACTTTGCCTATAGGTATACCTTCAATAAAGAAGTCTGAATATTTTTCAAGAAACTGTTTCAGTTCAGCAAAAGACTCAGGGGGAACATCGGTATTGATACTACTAAAATCTTTCACTTTTTCACCGAACTCGCATTGCAAAATAACTTTAGTTTTAGTGATAGTTAGACTATTTTGTGAAACTTCGACTGAAAAGCCCAAAATAATTAAATCTCGTCCTATTAAGATGTCATCACTTAATGAAGAGTCAAGGACCACATGAAACAATAACTCAACAGAATAACCCTGAAGTGTAACCGTAGCAATAATTTGAGTATTGCAACGTAGGCTTGATTTTCCTATGCCTAAAAGTGTAACTGAATCATAATTTCTTTTACCCGGAAAACGTTGAGCTACTGTTTCTTTTATCAATGAGCATTCAGATCCGGAATCAAAGCAAAATGGAAACTTCTCACCCTGATTGTAGAGGTGGTCCGTTGCAGGCTTGATGGTGCAGATATTCACCCTTCGCTCGGCTGTGGGTGTATCTTCACGGTCTTCGGTCTTCTTCTCCTTTTGGGTACAGCGCGGTGCTATGTGCCCGGCCTCACCACAGCGGAAGCAGACAACTGGTCTCGGTTCCTTGCGTTGCTGCGAGTTGTTTGTAGTCGTTGGTTGGAAACGATTCACGTTGTTCTGATCCTTGCTGGTATTGCCACGACAGTCGATAGCTAGATGGCCAATCTTGCCGCAGTTATAACATCGTCGCGGTGGTTCCAAACGTGGCTTCTTAACATCATTTGACTGATTAATTTTGTCAGAAACTGGCAGGCTTCTCTTTCTATACACAAACGGCATTAGCTCACGTTGTAGTTGAATTCTTGACTTGATTTCTGTTGTAAAAGCCATTCTTTGGATTTGATTGTCATTTCGTGCCACATGTGCCAAGGCAACACTTATTGCCACTTGCTCCACAGTCATGTTCTGCCATCGTGTCGTTAATGTGTTTAAAATTCGAGACACATACGTTGACATGTTTTCTCCGTCATTTGGACTGCTTGATAAAATCTTGTATAAAGTAGCAGCTGGTGTTTCGATAGTATCGAAACGAGATAGGAAAAGGGGCTTTAGTTCTGACCATGTAACATCAGGATGACTGTTGTGTGCCAACCATGTGGCCGCAGATCCTTTCAGAGCCCTGCTGAGAAGCATTACCAACTGGCTTCCGCTTGAAGGGTTCTCTTTCAAACAGATGTCTACTGTATTACACCACGCCTGTGCATCCGACTCTTGGTCGTTAGGATTAAATTCCGGAAAAATAAGTTGAGGCTCCTTTTTCTTCGGTTCAAGGATAGTCTTCACCAATTCCATCATACTGCGATGTTGAGATTCCAAAAGACTTCTCCATTGATCTCGCTCAGTACGTAATATAGGACTGGCGCGTCCTTCATTATGGTTTTCTGCTTGTTGGTCCATCCTCACTCCTGATGAAGGATTTCCGAGCTGACGATAGCGTTCAGTCGTATCCACGGGCCGCAGAAAATGAGGTTTTGACAAACAAGCCAAAGCACGTTAAACAACTTTATTTTTGTTAATAAATTAACGACACTTAATTTAAAAAAAACAACACCAAGAGGTATGCGGAATTGCGAGCGTACGGTCAGCGCTACGGCTCAAGTCAAAGTGTTCTTGTAAAGCGCGTCGGCTGCTTTATAAAGGCACCGGTCGCCCCACCACCCCCACTTCACTACAACAAGCGTCACTAGCGCTGACGTCACTCGCAAGCCCACACGGACTAAGCAGTCCCCTCTTTGGTTTAGTGACTTATTTTTTCTTATTTTAAATTACAAAGAAAATCTAAATCAGAGTTTATAATGCAAATAATTCGATATTCAAACAAAAATCAACCAAATTCACTACACAAATTAAATAAAACACAAAAATACGCAAAATAATATGAACGCGCCGTCATATATATTATGTCACAGTTATTAGTCATTGTCATTAGTCGTTCAGTCACTGTGTGTGCACAAAATAGAACGGAAGGTAGCTCCATGCATCGAGCCAAAACAGGTATACAGGTGTACGTACGTGCGCTTGCACTCACTGTACGTGTAGCGTTTCTGTGTGCATGCGTTTTCGCTCTATTTTTGCGTTTCTGTACTATTCTATACACTGACAGGGACTGACTATAATTTTCGGTGACAGTAAACTAAATAACCAAGAAGGTGAAGATGTTCGAGTATATTGCGATACCTACCCAAGTAGTAAATTTTGTCATGTAAATATACTAGGAGCATGTATTTTTTTTTGTCCTATTGAAATCCTAAAAACTTTAATAGAACCGCATTTGGGCGCAGTTTATAGGACCATTACGCCCTGTAGTCGTTTTTTTACAGCCCGGTAAAGTGCAATTCGATTTTATAATTATCTTATTAGGTGCTTTTACAAGATATAATGGTTCTATAAAGATCCGGTAAACGCACTGAATAAGCCCGATTAGTCCTCTAACGATCTGACGAGTGCCAAATCAATCCTATAATATCCTTGACCTATTGCAGCCTATTGCAGCAGCATATCTCAGACATTTATAGAAGTGCATGTCTTATAGAAGAATGAAAAAAGACGATAACAAGAGCAAACAATCATACTAAACGCATTTATAGGATCAAAACCGGCACTTTCCTAATTAGTTTTATAACATGCGCCTATAAGACTGCAACTTCTAGTAAGAGTCTTATAAACTGATTCGTTTATAAAACTAAGTATAGGATCGTATGTACTTGTAGCGCAAATCATCTTGCAAGATCCTGTTGTAAGATGCCTTAGTCAAAGCGTTTATTAGGTTCTTATATGACGTTTATTCTTATAAGTCGATTACTATAGGAAAATTTTGCTACTTGGGCTACACATACCGTACATGTGTGCGCAAACACAGTGGGAGGGCGCGCAGTCGTAAACAAGACGATATATACCTGGAAACACTTATGACAGTATCGGTAGAGCGGGTTGTTGTTCTTAGCGCGGCACTGCGCGCAGTTCCAGTAGTCGTAGAGGTCCATCTCGCTGTCGCTCTCGTACGAGTCCGTCCGCTCCGAGTCGGCGAACTGGAGCTCGCCATCGTCGCCCACCGACACCTCGATCACCTTAGTCGCTATTATGTCGTTCTGGAATTAACATATTTTATATTATACAAATTATCTTTGGCTGCCTCGTTGGTCTAGTGGTGGCAAGCGGTATTGCCGTGCATGACGTCTTGGGTTCTACTCCCGGGTCGGGCAAAGTGTTATTGGGTTTTACCTTCAGGAATTGTCTCAATATCAGCCCGGAGTCTGGATTTATGCCCGGTTGATGGCAATAGGCTCGCCCCCTATTACATGGGACTTAAACATAATTGGCCAAATATGGGTGTACTAAAGGTACATCTCTGTCTAACCCTTTAGGGAATACAGGCGTGATGTTATGTTATTTAATTAAGTAACGTGTGAAAAAGTTTCGAAAGCCGAATAAAAGAAAAGAAGACCTTTTTTTTGCATCCTTGGGAATATTTTCAACGTTTTTGGGGCTTGATTCACCGCTAGGGTAAAGTTAAAGTTTTTGTAGTAAGAAATGAGTAGTAAACTTCGATCAATAATAGACTAGATTAAGGATCAGGAACAAAACTAAGTCGCTCAAGTGGCCACGTTTGCACACACGTAAACATCTACAATTCTTAGAAAAAAGTTGAATAGTATTAACAACTTCAGTTTATTATAAACCTTAATACTTAAACATAAAGTTTAATTACCATTGCAAAATATATTTATTTAAGTCCTTTCATCGGAGAAAGTTTATAAGCAATAAATTTAAAATGTCGCTTGAAAATAAAAAGTCATCAGTATAAAAATATTTATTCTAAAATGAAACTTAAGTTCAAAGTAATTAGGTTCAAAACATTTTGTTTACAATTTCGTGCTTATTCTATTGTGGAACTAGAAATAGTTCTTGGTATTACATTTCAATGCTCAGAACACAGTAAGTATTGAAAGACGTAGAGTTGCAGAATATATATTTTTTTAGGTTCATTTTCTATGGTGGCAATTATTTTTGACCGATTCAAAAAAGTAGTAGATACTATTTTACATTGCCGCTATTACAACAAATAGGTATTAAAAAAGTAAAAATAATAATAAAGGGAGTCAAGAAACGCGTTTTCGGCGTATTCTTTATACAAAAGAATTTTTACAAGGGTTGTATATTTCTTCTCCTCTTTCTTTCGCGACAATAGATACCCATTCTGCACAGCGAAATGGGTCACTAGGAAATCTACAAATAAAAATACCATTACAAAATAACAACACTACTCCATGCATTCCCTGTTCAAGAACAGTCGATGTTCGATACAATAGTTGGTGCGTCGTAACAAACATTGGCCAAACAATTATAATATTAGGTAATTGAATAAAATTTACAATTTAATTCTGTTTTTACTTTATGAAAAACACTTACTGATTTAAACTTACCGAAAAAAAGATATTCCTTCCAAAACCTTGGTGTTACGGTGGTTATTTACACAGTTTTTGAACGCGCACTGCAGCATTTTGACGTCTTAATGTTGGCTATGATTGGACCATACTAATTTGAAATAAGACCACAAACGTATTCGTGGTCTTATTTTTCGGGCCGTTTTTGAAGCGCTTATCGGGAATCTAGTCTATTATTGATCGAAGGTAGTAAACTTTTCTACTACCAGGGATTTCATGAAACTCGGTTCGGTAGTTTGACTCGAACCTAGAACTTTCAATTGACGAACTCTAAACAATTTTCAATAATATTGCGTTTGCGATACGCCGATAAGATTGTCCCCAAAGACATGGAAAATAAATTAATACCGTTATCAGATCAATTGTTCATGTACAGACCGTTCACTATAAACCTGTCCCTAGCTGTCATGTTGGCACCATTGCTTGTCAAGCTTAGACAAGCAATGACAAGCCAATAGAGTTCAAAATGGCTTGACAAGCAATGTTGCCAACATGACGGCATGAGACAAGTTATAGTGAACGGTCTGTATACACCTGACACTCTGTCCCATGATGGGGCAGAGTGGCCAAAGAGAGACAGGAATATAAAAGGTTGGAGGAGGCTTTTGCCGACTGGCAAACGGACATACAAAACAAACAAATGCCAAAAACGAGACTGACGACTACACTATGTTTGTCCGGCTAAAAGGCTAATAATTATAAAATAAAAAATATACACCTGCCAAACTTTTAAAAGATCACAATCGTAACCATAGATATAAATAACAGGAGAAGTAGCACAGACACGCCCCCAGCGTGTCTGTGTCCGCGCGTCGTGATCACAATGCTCATATCATAGCCCAATGGCCGTCTCTGCTAACTAGTGCTCTTTTGACCGCGATCGTGACAACATTTAAGAATGCCATGTTGTTCAATGGTTTCTTGTAAAAATCGAAACCAAACTAGAAACTTTATAAATCATAGAACCACTTATCACATATCAAGCACATGTATTTTACTATATTTGTGTTGAAAGTCATGAAAAACAACAAATCGTAAAATATTTTTTGCCTTTATTACGTTTTTCTTTTTGTTTTCATATATCACAGCGACTGTACTATTTTTGCAGTAAATACATTGCTACTTATCCACTACCTAAGTATGTCGCTAAGTGACTGGACAAACAATGTAAAAATCACAAAACGATACTTTATCCGCCGACTCAAGTTAGTGATGTGCTTGTGCAGATCCACTAACGTAGGCTATCGACAACAATGTCGATTGTCGTATGCTACCTGTCGTTTATTTATATCATCTTATTATATTATGTATATAGTTTTTTCAGGAACTCCCAAAATATTGAATACAATAATAAATGGGAGTATCGATAACTTTCCGTCAATCACTAGCGTATATGTAAAATAAATGGCTTTTGCACAGCACAACGATAGCAATCGATGTTTTCGTGTGAGTGAGTTGTACGGTGCATGGTAAATGCACGTTGTGTTTGATGGGATAAGGTTTATAATTGATTGTGTAGTACTTTCTGATTTACAAATTGCAAGGGTGAGCGCGACCTCGTATCTATTGGGTTTACTGATCTGCATGTGTAGTTGTAGCGAGGTGGTGGGGACGAAGTGGAGACATTGGGTTCCGATACATTTTCAACTACCGGGCATATCTCCTTCTTTCTTATATCCATGGGCGCCGGGCGTAACGGTCAAAGTAAGGTTAATGTGTTAAAAATAAAATAAAATATGACTTATTCACCTTCACGGTGAAAGATTTACAGAGCGTTTCATTCAGTTACTGCTCGCATTAATGTTTGAATTTAAAGCAATTAACGCTAATAAACTGGTCTTAATTGCAGGTATATTAGAATTAAGTTTATTAAAAAAAAATGTGGAGATTATATTAATACTAGCTTTTGCCCGCGGCTTCGCCCGCGTGGATGTCAGAAAATATCCCACAGGAACGTGCTACTGGGATTCAGAGTACCCTATGTACTAACTCAGGTCATGGCCTATCCTCTACCTTTCATCTAAATCCGTCCAGCCGTTACGGCATGAAAAGGTAACAGGCAGATAATAAATCAGTTCGTAAAGTTCAAAATTAAAAATTGAACCCCTTAAAGGATGACTTCGTTGTCTGTCCTTTTTCTCAGAAACGCGTGGAAGCATCAAGTTGAAATAGATATCAAAAACTTTGATTTACGGTCTCTTGGAGTTGTAACGAGAATCAAACTTCCAAGTCAACGAAATAAAAAAAAATACGGTAATAAAAACCAGTCAATTTTCGCGCCAAACTTCATGCTGCTGGCCCAACGGGAAGTATCACGTTGGCCCAGCAGCATGAAGTTTGGCGCGAAGCAAGGTCAAGTAAAGAGGAAAATCAATACATTGGTAATTTATATAATTATATGAATTGCAAAATTAAGTTTGTTCTTCAGTCTGGAATCAAAAATTTATAGGCAGTTCTTGAAGTAACATTTAGTCTGTATTTCATTACTCTATTAAAAGTTATTATTCAATTGAAAAGTTAAGTTTGCCCTTCAATCCGGATTTGGCAATTCGGGCAGCCGGGCAAGCACAGCTCTGAGACGGATCCCTCAGGGCGCAAGTCCTATCCACTCTTGCCCACATCGATTAAAAAGTTTAAAAATAAATAAAACAGGTTTATGATTCTAAATGCCTTAATTAAAATACTAATTATTAATTTAAATATTATTATCACCGTGAATTTGTATTACCTACTCTATTGCCGCCATTGAACATATAATACCTACATGTTAGAAAGTTAGTTTATGACTTTAAATTGTAATAACTTTGACCGAGTGGGCCGATTTTAATGAAATAAATACTAATTGTTAATTCAAGATACGGACTATGACTATATTTCTAATCCCTTAAATCTCTTCAAAAGAATACAAAAAAAAAAAACAATATTACATGTGAATTTTAAAATCATCCCCTATTTTACCCCGTTAGGGGATGATTTTACAAAAACGCTGAAATGCGTAATTCTTTATTTTTTACCAAAAGTTTAAATTTGAATTTTCATATCCCTAACTTAAGAAACGCTGGATTTCCCATTCAAACTTTCATCCCGTAAATCACCCCCTTTAGGATTATTTTTGAGACAAAAAGTACCCTATGTCCATTTCCAGGATGCCATCTATCTCCTTGCCAAATTTTATCTAAATCCGTTCAGTGGTTTAGCCGTGAAAAGGTAACATACAGACAAACAGACATAGTTACTTTCGAATTTATAATATTATTATATATGGTATGGATAACATTTTCTGTTGGAACTTTTGTGTTAAAAAATATAAGAGAAATGACTATGAACAATGTGGAAGTGACTATAAATGTTAAAAATTACGGCGAATAAAGTCGTAAAGTGACGATTTATACTATGGCGACTAAAATCGTAAAAGATAATTGAAACTAATTGGTGCGATTGGTTGAATGATTTATCAACCGCCAAAACGAACAGTTTACGCTTGACAATTTGTCACATGAATTTTGCGATAATTTCCGTTCGCGTAACTGGGCCAAAATGTCGTAAGTTCTGTACTTACGTCGCTGTTCGCGGAAGTATCGTCGTCATCGACTGGTCCGTCGTCGTCGGGCTCCGTCACGGGCTCGTACTCCACGTCGCTGGGGTCTGTCGCGTAGGTCTCCGTCCCTTCCGTATCGCTCGTGTCGCGCGCAAAATCTACAACACACACATCGTTCAAGAACTGCGCTAGAACTGCCGTGAAGCCATGATCCGATGCACGTTCCAGATGTAAACTGTGTCTGTAAAATGTCGTAACTCGATGTCCTTTAGTTACTTTATTTTGTTAAAAATCTTTTTTTTTTTTCATTTGAAACTAGACTGTCTTTTTTGTAATAGTTTTTTTTTGTCTGAATTTCCACTGAACTTTTTTAGCGCATAGTTTTTTTTTGTTGTCTGTCTGTCTCTTTCACTTTTTTCTAAAATATTTTTCTTATTCTTTCTTTTAGTCTGTCCAAATTCTGTTTTGTGTTATTATTCTTTTCATTGCCAATTAAAACATAAATACACAATTTAATCTACACACGTACACACGCTAAAATACATGCAGATAATGGCTGTGATAAAAAGTCCAAAAATATTTCCGATAAAGATATGATATCTTACTTTCAAATCAGAATCCTGAAGCGAAATGAAACTAGAAATTATGGATAGACAAAGCAAATTTCAAACAATAGTAAAGAAATAAAAATGATGTTATTAAAATACCACCAGAGTATTTGCTATTGAATTGAATGGCATTCCTTGATACAAGAGCCTGTTGAGCAACTATTAGAAAAATCATACAGTAAGTATTGCAATCATACACTTATGAACGTGTTAAGCGTGACTAAAGCATTTAACAATCAAGTGAAATCTGACAAGTCACCGATGAGATCTATATTTCAAATTACCTAGAAATCAATGAATCATAGATATTTTTCGACTATTTACCACAACCATGAAATGAACTACAAACTAGCTAAATCACAAATATCAGAAGTACAACAATCACACAAAAAACATATTTCAAATTAGGGTTGTCACATGGGATGCGTTAATGAACGTGCAAAAATGAAATAAACTTTATTTGTATGTATAAGTACTTACCTCGCCCTTACTTATATCAGAGAATATGAGGCTTTTTTCGGGCGGGTATTAGGTATTCACCGACCCCCCTTATTGTTGGCTTATGAATCTTTGAACAATTATAAAAATCTTGAATAATTTTTGACAAATATAGTGTCAACATTTTTGAGATTAAGCCATTCAGTTGGACTAAACACGAATGGGTATTTAACTGATATGCAGATTACAGTAATTTATCATTTGTGATAAATCAAGTTTCTCACAAATACGCCAAAATTGACGGTCGGAAGAGACAAATTGCGCGACATCATGCAATATTTATTTTGAGAGACAGAAAATTGTTTTTTCAAGTGTCACTTGTCAGACATTGTTTTGAAGTAAGGGCACTTGAATATCAACTCGACAGAGGCTCAGCCCGATAGATGGCGTTAGTAACTTCCATTTATTGTGGGTTACAGTTTAACTTGCCAGTTTCCTTAATATTTTCCTCCACCATTCCAAGCTGATTAGGCATAAAATTTACCAGTTTTAACCAAAGGGCGCAATATCAAAGCTGCACTTTTAAGAATGATCAAATCAAATGTTATCATGAGCGAATGGAAAACCTGAATTTGAAATATGTTGCATTTTAGACTACAGTTAATAAACAATGTTCTAGTAAAATACTATTTAAGAGATTCACGAAGTATGAGTGATGATATAACTATTTATGGTGACATCAGACAGACGGACAATGACCATCTTTAAAAATAAATGTTACATGCACTGTTTGTAACACTTATTACAAGTTTAGTGATATTGACATTCGTTCAAACATTTTCTGCCCACTTATTTATTTATATTCACAGTAGTCCTGTAAAAAAGTATATCTATTCAAAGATTAACTTTTTCACATCTGCGTGAATTAATGGTACACCTGGATAATCAGAAATATATACTCCCAATTACATCTTGTAATCCTAACAGTCGACAATAACATAGGCATACTGTAGTCAAAAATCCATTGAATATGTTCATTCTATGCTAATTTGCCGAGTGATATCCCATAATCATCAAGTCTTCGGGTCGACTGGATCCTGTGTACCCTGGCCCTGGCCCTGGCTGCCGGGGTGCACCATGTTGCAGTTCAGAACCATCTGACAATCACCAATTAAAAAGTTAATATTTTAATATTGATGACTGCATTATCCTAATCGAGGTATGGCGAATTTTTATTAAATGAAGAATTTTGAAATCATAGTTAGTTTAATTGATCAATTATAATGGTCTGACTAAAAAAGATAATGAAATAATATAGAATATAAATTTAAAAAACATGTATATTTAGACCATGTTAGCATTAAATCAAGCGCGTGTCAAAAATTCGCCAACCAAACCTAGGTATATTATGGACCAAAAATGCTTAACTAATTTTGTGTGTGAAATACTTAACGTATCCGAGCATTCCTGATTAAAAGGAATAAATTAAGAGGTAAAACTGTTAAAGTTAGAAACCAGATTACCATCAAGTGTAACTTGGAGCTTTACATTATCATAATCGTGTTTCGTGCTCATTACGATTCTCGTTGCATACAGCGGCAGACAAGATCGTTGTCTGACGGGTGTGGGACTCATTAACGGAATCCTCTTACGTAATTATTCTGTGATATTCTTTACACATGGGTAACTATTTAAATTCTTAGGATCAAGTCACAATGGTGTCAATCATTTTAGTAAGGCATGGTATGGGAATCAAAGATCGTATCTCTATCAAGAAGAGGGATTGAACCTCTTTAAACCTAAAATGCTGACTTTTTGAATATTTCTTACTACACCAGTAATTTGACTGTCTCCGGATGTGGCTCATCGGGACACTGAAATAGGCTTTAAGATTTCTTTTGTTCCCAAAATTTTGTTCGTTGAACAAATGCGCAAAGCCTTCTCAACTCAGCGGATTATTTTCAAAATTTCCTGTGTGTTTGCTACCCACTCAATGATATCATGCATGCCTGAATTCCCAACCCGTTCGTATGACCAGCACAGAGCAGGCCAGATAAAGATGTCACAGTAGATTACCAAGCGAGGCTCCTGACGTAATGCAGCCCACAGGCCACACAGTGACTCACGCTTACCATAAGTCTTGTTCAAACTTGCATAGACTCAGGACTTTGACACCTGCAGTTTTTGGAACAACCCATATTTGCAATTCATGACGCAAAAAAGGAGTTAGCGCGTATGTTTTGTTGGCACGACAGATGGCTGTTTGTAGTGTGTTTTTTGTAAAACAACTTGCTACATGAGCGATTGCAGGATTTTCGTTGTTTGCGGCATATGGGATTATTATATGAATGCAGATAAGCAAACATAACACTAATTTATGCGAAACGTTAGTGGGATAAAGAAGCGTCGCAAGCGCAACCAGCTCAAAAGCAACGAACAAAATTAATTTTATGATTGTTTTTTTTTTACATATACATTTTGAGAAAGTAGACAACTTTCTAGGAAGACAGAATTAAATAGTTCAATTTTATTTTGCAATATCGAGCACTTAATCTTATTCAAAGATTCGAATATTTCCTTTGTCAAACCGTTTCGATTTTACAAGGGATTTTTTTTTGTTTTATAACAAACTAACAATAGACGATTCAAGTCTAGACAGGTCTAACCAATTACTGTTCTGAGGTCAACGACTGCAGAATCATGTCATAACTGGAATGCACTTTCGCCTCTATTTTTGGATACCGACAATTACGTAAAAAAACTCGCGTTTAAAGTCAAAATTAGTAACAGTAGACGCAAGTTTAGACTTGTCTGCACAAAATAATGAGTGACTAACTACTCAACTATTCTGTAAGGGCTTTTGTTCGTTGTGTTATACGGAAATAAACATCGGGGGGATTCCCTTGATGTGAAGGGTGAGTCTGTTTTTAGAATAACGGCCTTTTATGTAGGTATGGGATAGTTATTTTAGACAGGCCGTTGTTTGACAATAGGACTACCGGCCGTTAGACTGATGATGAAATACATAACTGACGAGATGACTGTGTTCAATGCAACGTGGGAGTTAGTTGTGCCGTTTTCCTCCCAAGCGTAAAATTATAGGAGTGCGCGTGTTTGTGGCCTGTCTTTTATGAATCGTATGGAAATCCCGGCATTTTGTCCTACGTGGGCGTTAGACTCCCATACGATTTCATGTTGTCCGCGGACAAATTGTCCATCGTCTGCTCAGCGCCTTACATTAAACGTTCGCCCAATAAAACTAGACGGTACCTACTAGCATTGTCCTGTTCAAAAATAAAAATTGATCATAATATTCATCATTATTGGAGTGTTATGGGATAAAAGCCTGTTTTTGGGTACATCATTGAATTACATAAATAAGTTATAAATACTTGCAATATTCGTTAGCAGTTTTTATAATGTATATAAATAAGATTAATGGGACATAACATATTTTAATTTTAATATCGAATTAAATATTTTTAATTCCGAGAAGCGCTAAGTCAGACTAAAATAACCAAAGCGAATTTATTTATTGTAATGACTGTTTATAGCTCTCCAATGTTAATTAACGCTTGCCTAGGTCGGTTCGTGGATGGGTGACCATCCAAGCCGTTGGTCCCGGCTGTCATTTAATTTTGTAAATCTTTGACAGTCGTTACTGGTAGTCAGAAATCTGACAACCAGTCTTACCAAGAGGTATCGTGTTACCCAGTAACTGGGTGGTGGAGGTCCGATAGGCAGTCGCTCCATGTAAAATACTGGCATCCAGCTTCATCCGGTTAAGGTGAAAGCGTCAGGGTAGCCCGCGAAATTCAAATTATCTTACGTTTTTTTTGCAGGTCAGTATCAGATTGTATATTGATCATATGATTCGTGGCCGTAAAAAATACTTATTTATACATATAATTATAATCACAAAAATCATCAATACAACTCTCGAAGATCATATAATCCTATTGAATGACTATTTAATGAAATCATGACATTTTAGGATTATTCTAACATATGGAGTTGTATTGATAGATAGATAGATAAATCGTTTATTTCGTACACACAAAAAACAGCACAACATACAAAAACACGATTAAATAATGACTAATTAGCTATTAGGAAATAGCTGCAAGGTGCCAATATACAAACAAATAAAAAAGGAAGAAAACAAGACATTGTGATGATGACACTATTGGCTATGACACACTTTAAAATAATGGATCAACGAACATAAAAAAGTGCGATGTGCGTCTCTAGGTTGCACCAAATGGGAGTCCAGCTCAGCATGTGCCAGGCAAATATACCTGACGCTGATATTCTGCTGAATTCCTGCAGTGACATACGGACGTCGAGTAGATGAGATAAATATACGAGTTATTGGTGTTGTGAAAAAGCGAAATGTGCGGAGTGAAATGTATTGCTGATTCTACTAATTATAATTCTGTAAAACCATATTTGTTACGGTCGCGAGTCATATTTTAATCAAGGTACAACCTAACACTGCCCAGAATGCTTAGCATGACCACAACAGAAACGGGTTTTGTCGACGGAAGAATAGATAAAATTACGGATAAACAATCACAATCTGTAATTTTGTCTATTCTTTCGTCGACAAAACCCGTTTCCATGGTTATCATGCTACGCGTCCTGCATATTGATAAACACGTAAGAAAATTTGAATTCTGCGGGCTACTAGCGCATCCCCCTTAAACTGGAACCCCACCATAGTTGGGAAACGGTTACTGTGCGTTTGCGTATCTTTACTGTCTGTCAATGTTCCATATAATGTTTGACAGGAACTAAATATTTCAACATGTTTCTACAGTTAGGCAGATGATGATGTTCTTTTATTGGGCAACCCAACATGTCGCTTGTACACAACCTAAAGTACTTTTATTTACCAGTTCATAAACCCCAATCATAACAGACATGTACTTTTGTCCAGCAATGAATGCCTTTAGATAATGAGTGAATTCATACTTACGATAAAACCGCTCATATCGTAAATGCAATAACATCATGTACTTAATGAGGTTTCCAAAATAATCGAGACATGTTCCAACATGTTTGATGCGAGTGCCAGGTCAGTGAATGACGTGGTAAAAAAACATTACTTTCCGTGAAGCGTGAAGCTCCGGTTTAGGACAGTCACATATAAAAAGATGTTTAAGCTTCGTGCAGACTAGCGCGACGCGACACCGGTTATTGTTATACCGTGAAGTTTTTTTAGAAATTGTATTGTTCGAGTCGCGTCGCGCTGGTCTGTACGAGCCTATATTTACCAAATTCGTATAGCTATTTTCTTTAAAATTATTGATTTAAATTGTGCAATACAATAGGTATCACTATGTACCTACATGAGTATGACACAATATTTTGGAATTAAAATACTTTTTAAAGGTTCAATCAGTTAGAACGCGACTGTACCGTGTGCAACTTGTTGGGCTTTTTTGATTTTATAACACCTAACAGGAAAAACGGTAGTAATTAGTGAAGATTTGTTTAAAGAATATTTAAAAGTTAGGTAAAATAATATGCAGAATAATAATTTGATTATAGGTATTAGGAAATTTATCTGCCACGCACGTTTTTTAATAGACATCTGATACGCATGTATTAGATAATAAAATTCGTCGATTATACCAAGTAGAGGTAGAGCGGGTAGGTAGGCACAGTGTATAAAAAAATGGCAATAACAGCATTAATTATCATCTAATAGGGGTCGCCACTATCGCCTAGGGTCATTTACTTGGCATAATTTTTAAGCCTGACCCACTACTTTATTTTTTTTATACCACCTTGCTTTTTCATTTTAACTGGTCACTTACCTAATATTTAAATAAATTGTTTACCTAATAATATTTTTTTAATTAAATTATTAGGTCTAAACTGTTTTTGGTATGACTGTACCTTTATTGTTAGGGCTGCCCCAAAATTGAACTACAAGATAAATTTATATAGTAATGTATTATAAAAAATAACTTTTTACTAAGTTTGTACATAATACAGGCGTCCAAATCAATATTACTATGGCTGAGTGCAATACTACAGGCTGGTTTTTTTTTCAGCAAAAATTATGGAGTTTGGTAGCAGGCTAATCTTCTTTCTTTTTCAAATAACCGTTTTTTTTTTCACCCAATATAATAATGTTTTTTCTTTTATATTAACTTCTTAATTCATACATAAAATAAAAGTTGTATGTGAATAATATTAAGTAATTATTTAAAAAATATTTAGGGAATGAATTTTATGAACATAAACTACATACAGTACTACAATAATTTCTACAAATATTTATTTTCTACATACATAAGTTTTTAATTAAATGAAATATTACACAAATCTCAAACTCTAAATACATAACTAATAACACATAACATACAATAAAAATACAAGCAAACTACGTTCAGGGACAGTCATACAGACAAATCCACAAAGCTATGTAACACAAAATAAGTAGTATAAATTATGCAGTTTAAACTTACCAGTTTCTTTCCCTTGAATACTGAAGACTGTTTCAGTTGAGCAACGTCTGCTCCATGAATGTGAATCTGTAAGGAGTTATTTTTTAAGGTTACTTGCTAAACGCAAACTTTAAAAAAAAAATATTGATAGACATTAAAAATCATTTGTAGCACAAATATAATCAAGTTATTGTGCTGAAATAATATTTAAAAAAAACATAGCTTTGATTTGTTTTAACTTTTACCATATAAACAGAGTATACTTAATAGATTTTAAAAGCAATAATAGTGAATATCACAAACATTTGTCAAACACGGCAAAAAAAAACCTTTTTTTTTTTAATTCAGTTGCTTTATATATATTTAAATATAATATTGTACAAAAGGTAGCCTTCTACTGACCCATCTTTAAAAAATGCAACAATGTCCTTGATTATTATGAACGAGCAGGTGGGCAATTAATGCATCCTAATAATTGTTTATAATATATTTTACTTATATCTACAGTTAAAGCTGGAATCTCAATTAAATGATTTCAAACAAAGTAGATTTCCCGCCCAACTGAAAATGAACACAATACTTTTATCGCGAGTTGGACAAAGATCACCAACGATCCTTTTATCAAAGTAGGTAATAAACATAAAAATAAAATCCATTATTTATCATCAAACTCAATCACCTTGGGAAGTAGTTTTGACAGAACATATTTTTTTAAGCTAAGGAACTACGTGGTGCAAGCTTACGCAAGTTTATAGTTTAACCTCATTTGGAATGTAATGATTTTTGACATGTCGTACGCACAATGCTTATGAATGAACATTGATGCCGGCCAAAGTGACCTCCCATTTGAGTGTAGTATCCTCAAGAACACATTCAGGGCTTTAAATGTACACCACTAAAACTGGCTAATCATAATAATCCACCGTATCCACTTTTCACTGACCACACACAACGGCATAGAATTTTCCGTGAATTAACACAATCAACACTCACCTGAAGAGAAGGTTGCTGTTGTGTTCATATTTTCCTGTCGTTTGTAAAAACTAGAATCTCCCCGTAGGTGAGTATGTTTGCAATAACCAGAATCTCGCCGTAAATTGCCAATTTGGTGTGTTCCTTGACCAGAAATACCAGAATTTACCACTAATACAATTTACTACTGGTTTGCGCTCGCTTGCCAAGTTTGCCACAGAGCATGTAAATCAGTTTGCTACTATTATTATTTTTCGAAAGTAGTGTTGTCAGACTAAACATGTATAAAGTCACAGATAAAACACGTCGCGATAGGCTGGATGACGCATGATGCCACGCCACATCATGATGTTGTCAGAACTCAGAGGTCAAGAATAGTCAAGAAGATGATTTTTCTGTTCCTTTCTTCTTTTCTGTTTTTATGTAAAAATAAAAAATAAGCTTGTAATGAATTTCTGTATTGAGTGATTTTAGGGGAAAAATCATAGGGGTTTGCGTCAGCGACATGCTAATGTAGAAGACATTAGCATGTCAGCAGTCCCCATGACTCCCATGACCCCAGACTGCCTACGTTATTAATTTATTTATTATCATGGAAGTAGTTATTTGTTGTTATAGCGGCAATTGTTATACATAATCAAAAATGAAATTTCCTTTGACTACATATGTACAGTTAAAAAAGATACTTTGTCGATTTATGTACTGATGCCAGCAGGTCAACCTACCCGAAACTGTCAAATTTTCCCAATCAACTTTGAACCTTATATTTCAGTGATAATGCTGAAAATCTATTAAAGAAATCTGACAAATTGTAGAAGGTTGATGTGCTGGCGTCTGTACGAACGCGAGAATGCAGGATTTCTTTTATGCAGAAAAGTTTGAAAATTCTGACTTTCTAGTTTTTCCTATTTCTAGTACAGCCCGATTCAAACTTAATGGTGGCTCGGAATATGAGGCGTGTCGCTGCGCTGTAATAAATTCATGGGTCAGTGGGGGTAAGGGGTGCGGTACTGCGCAGCGAGTAGCTAACTTCCGAGACGCCATTAACTTTGAATCGAATAGACTTTTCTGCAAGTCGACAAAGTTTAGGTATAGCATAAACTTTGTCGACTTATAAACTTTGTCGACTTGCAGAAAAGTTAGAGAAAAACATAACCTTATCTTTGCTGTCACGCAGTCGGGTAAGTCGGATGATAAAATAAAAAGGGAACTAATTTTTTGAGCTGTTATTTAAATACTCGAGATGTTATTATAATCAGTTGAAAAACATATTGAGCAGTTATTTAATTTAATGGCGGTTGATTCATTATTGCGACAGTAAAACATGGACAGTAATAAAAAATCAATTAGTCGGTTATTTTATCATACAATGTCAATTCTAAAAATAATTGAGCAGTCCGATAGCTGAATGAGCGGTAAAAATGATGGAATGAGCGGTTCGATAAATAGTTCGGCAGATCATAGCGACCGGTGACACCCGAACTCAAATTCATTGAAAAGAGAGGTAAATGTTCGTGACAAAAAAGGAAGAGAGGCAGACCGTCGAAAGCCAAACCTGATGTTATTATACAATAAGTTTATTTTAGCTGCTACTAAGCAAATTCTATGTCATTTTAATTACTTAGTATGTTTCGAATTACGAATAAAAGTTCCTATTATTATTATACAATTTGTTTTATTTAATTCCTTCAGTCAAAGCAAAAGTAATTTTATTTTTCATTACTATTTAAGTACTGTTTTTAGGGTTCCGTACCAAAAAGGTAAAAAGGAACCCTTATGGTGCGACTTCGTCCGTCTGTCCGTCCGTCACACCGCTATATCTCGAAAATTACTTTACCAACTCATTGTTTATAGAATTGCTTAGAATGAGATTTCTTACCGACAAATTCCGATTTATTACTGCCCACACGTAACCGCTCGTTCAATAATTTTTACCGCCCATTTAATTATTTTCCTGCTCAATTATATATTCACTGATCCATCATGATCATTTCATTATTTTTGATTACTCATTTTTGTTTACTTTACTGCTTAGTTTTAACTGCTGAACTAGTTATTAAACGTGCCATTTATAATTTTTAACTTACCAAAACCGCTATTTACAACTGCCTCTTTAAATCAGTGCCAAATAAAAATCTACTTGGAAAATAATAAATAATGAAACAGGTAGGAAAAAACAGTGAAATACTGAATTTAATTTAGAGACTGCACATGGCTCTATCAACTCAGATGTAGAAAAAGCTCAGGAATTTGAAAACTTTTTTCTAATATTACCCTTATAGCTACTGAAGCTTTAAATTCCTCACCCGCGCTTTCTGCTGCCTTACTTAGACAGAATGTGAAGGCAGGCCTTAGCTGTTTGCAAGCCTTAGTCCAAAATCCCTTTTTTTTTTTGGGTGGGAAATTATCAAATAACTTCTCCCGCTCTGGGCGGAGCAGGATGGCGTGTCAGACTCTTACTGACTAAAACCCACCTGTGTTCCTTCCGTTGCCTGTACGTTGCCAGGGGCCACGGTATCCCTTTCGGATTTTCCCGCAACCCCGGCAGGCATTGGTCCTATCGGACCCCTTCACTTGCTGACATCTCTTTGAGGCGCGCGTGGAACACAACGCGCCGTCGACCCGGGCCTGGTCCTTATCGGACGGTGAGCTACCCATTGCTCACCGTCCGCAAGCCCGCGCCTACGGTGGCCGGAAATTGGCCTGCGATTCCCGACGTCCAGGGCGTCTCCTGCGGCGGCTAGGGGCGTGAGGGCGCGAATTTTGCCTTTCCCTCACGCGTTCTGCCTCCTCCTTCGCGAGCATTACTGCTTCGCAGAAGGAGGTGATGGCCTCCCATGCCCTCTCGCTCCTACACCATGGCCTGGACTAGAGCCAGATGCGAGAGATCCCCGCCACCGATCGCCTCCACGAGGACACGGCGATGCTCTGCCCAAGCCGGACAGACCTCCACCGTATGCTCAACCATGTCCTCCGGGCGATCCACGCAGTGATGACACCCGGGCGCTTCCTCCCGCCTGATACGAAACAGGAACCTCCCGAAACAACCATGTCCGGTGAGGACCTGCGTCAGGCGGAAGGTGAGGACGCCGTAGCGCCTCTCTAGCCACTCCTCAAAGAGGGACTTATCGCCGCAATAGTGGCGTGCCCAAGTCCAAAATCCCTTTAAAAGTAGATAAAGTGCACAGTTCGCTTATTTAAAAAATTAAAAACTCTTTATTGTCCTGCGCTAATAATCAAAAGTACGTTCAGCTAGTTTGGATACCTAGTCATTGTGGCATTAAGGGTAACGAATGTGTTGATGCTTTGGCTAAAGATGCTTGTTCATCTTTATCGTCAGATCTCACGCACAATAAGTATCAGGGTTACGATCTATTGTCCCTTTCAAAACTGAATCTGCAATGTTCCTGGCAGGAGCAGTGGAATACGTCCAGCAAAAGAAAGGCGGTTTTTTTTATGCAGTGCAACCGATCATAAAACCAAAGCCGTGGTTTTTCGGTCACAAAAAGTATCGAAAACTGTTATTTCTGTTATTTGTAGAATTCGCTTAGGTTTTAGTTGCACTCCCGTTTTTTTACACAAAAGCCATGTCCGTGATTCCACTCTCTGCGAGTGTGGGTTGGAGGAAGGCACCCTGGATCACATATTTTTTGAATGTCCTAACAACATCCCACCTCTAGATTTGTATAGCCGTCTCCTTAAATTCAAGATCCCTCTTCCTATTAATTTTCCCTCCCTTTTAACATATTCCTCTCAGAACTGCTTGTGGTGCTGATGTTCATCCGTCCCAATAATATAAAATTATAAAATATTCCCAAATATTCTGTCTGTGTGGATTTGGTATATGTATATTAAATGTTCTAAAAATTATAATAATTATGTAATTTTTATTTTTTGTTTGTTTCAGTCCAGTACTAACCCCACAAGTTCTTCATTAATTAAGTTCAATATTGATCATTGAAGATTTTTATTATAGATATATTTTTATTTTATTTTAGCAATACACACTTGCTTTTCCAATTCACTTAGACATTAGCAGAACAGAATCTAAGTCGACATCGGCTTTGCTTGCCATAACAAAAAATAGAATAGAATAGAATCTTTAGTCTCAAAATGCAATGTTTCAATTGCCCACATGCGATAATGCGACAAAATTGCATAGTAGCACAATGTGGAATTTTTGCAACGCATTGTGACTACGTTTTTATTTTGTAACATTATAGCTGTTTTCGCTATTGGTAACACTATTGTAAATTCGGTTTCCTTTTCCATGTGGCATGGTGCTGGTGTAAGGTGAGTTTGTCAATCTTGTGAAATAAATTAGAAATTACTGCGTAATATTAGATTAGAGTGCAATTACAAAGTACGTATTACCGCTTTTATTGAAAAGAAACAATATAATTGGTTTAATAAGCGAAAGTGAACTAAGATTGTGGAAATATACAAACACGTGCAAGTTGGTGTTGGATTTTGAGCATTGAGTTGGAGTTTCGGAAGATTGAATTACTACATTAGCATTTAGCAACGATAACAAACGTATATCTGGATCTGGCTAAATGCGAGCGTTTAGCTATTTTCCACAAACGTAATATAGTAAAAACAAGTTTCGAAGAGGTTAGTTTTGTGAAGAAGCTTTTTGACTTTGATAATTTTGTTGTAGTTGCCGAATAAGCAACCACAATGCCGCAGAACGAATATATTGAACGCCACCAAAAGCTTTATGGTAGGAGGCTCGATTATGAGGAGCGGAAGCGAAAGCGTGAGGCGCGTGAGCCTCACAGACGCGCTGAGAAGGCTCGCAAACTGCGCGGTATCAAGGCAAAGATCTATAACAAGGAGCGCCGCAATGAAAAGATACAGATGAAAAAGAAGATCAAAGCACATGAGGAGAAGAATGTCAAACAGAACACAGAGAAGGTCGCAGAGGGTGCACTGCCCGTGTACCTTCTCGACAGAGATGTGCAGTCTCGGGCTAAGGTACTATCCAACATGATCAAACAGAAACGTAAGGAAAAGGCTGGAAAATGGGATGTACCTATACCTAAAGTCAGGGCACAGGCTGATGCTGAAGTATTCAAAGTACTGAAGTCAGGAAAGACCAAACGGAAAGCATGGAAACGTATGGTGACTAAAGTCACATTTGTAGGCGAGAACTTCACACGTAAACCACCAAAATTTGAAAGGTTTATCAGGCCAATGGCCCTACGTTTCAAGAAAGCTCATGTCACACACCCAGAGCTGAAGGCGACTTTCTGTTTGCCAATTATTGGAGTGAAGAAGAACCCCAGCTCACAGATGTACACAAGTTTGGGAGTTATTACTAAGGGTACGGTTATCGAAATTAACATTTCAGAACTTGGTCTGGTTACACAGGCTGGTAAAGTTGTGTGGGGGAAATACGCACAAGTTACAAACAACCCAGAGAATGACGGATGCATCAACGCTGTACTCTTAGTTTAAATTATTTATTTATGAACTGATACAAACATCTGAATACTACTATCAGCACACATGACCACCATAGAAACGGGTTTGGTTGACGGAAGAATAGATACAACCAGTTTCTTTTGTGGTCATGCTACTCATGCAGCTCTGAAACGAATGTAAACTGTGTTAGTTGCATTATGAAAATGTTTGATGATATTGTGATTGTAATTTATGATTGCATTGTATTGTCTTGGCCTACCAATAAATACTGTGGAGCGTTTATCTCTATTTAATTCAATTACCCATTTTGTAGGTTTGATCTTCCACACAAGTTGTCAACATAATCTGAAGCAAACATGTGAAACGACTTAGTGTACATACTCATTAAGTACTTACTAAATCCTTTATGATATGCATCTGTTGTTCTTATTTGAGGTGTATAACACATAATATTTGAACTTACTAACGAGCATTGCTTGGAAGATGTTTCCAACCTGTACTGGGACCTTGAACTCGCCGCGGCATATTGCGGTCAAGTTCGAGGCGGCAAAAGTTCAAACTAACTGACTGGAAGAGAGAGATTAAAAAGTAAACCTTTTTAGTTTTTTTCCATTTTCTTTTGGAAATGTTACATGGAGCCCTAATCCGGGCAGGACGATGATTTCGATTTTTTAAGTACCTGTAGAAAAGTTAGTTAAGCTGTCGAAACTTTTTGACTCATTCTTCATTTTCTATTTTGTTCAGGTGAACCAAGATGCAGATTTTTGTCAAAACCCTCACGGGTAAGACCATCACTCTTGAGGTCGAGCCCTCGGATACCATCGAAAATGTGAAAGCTAAGATCCAGGATAAGGAGGGAATCCCTCCAGACCAGCAGAGGTGAGACTTCTTACATTATTATAGGTATTTCAGCTGAGGTGAACCGTGGCTCTTTTCCACACCCTAGGCAAAGCCTTAGTGTTTCCACCTCAGAGCGACATTTAATTAGGGCCGGTCCGCCGGTTTCGTATTTGACCAATCCTAACTAACATTTTAACAGTCCCCGTTAGTACGACCAAACATTTGCCCCTTAGCACGTGGGTGTAAATCTGACGTGGTAAAATCGGTTGACATCATTGGAATGCAGCTTGCAATTGCATTCGCACGCGATCGGTTTACAATCCGACTGGGAATTGATACGTTGAAATACGCTCGTAACAGCATTCCGTACTACAAGGATTATGCATCTTTTGATACCTTGTTTTTAACCGACTTCTAAAAAAGGAAGAAGTTATCAATTGCTTATATATATATATAATGTATGTTGGGGCATAACTCCGTCATAATATATATAGACGGATCATATTTTCGCGTAAGCAGATAAAGGGGTCCAAGAAATCCATACCAATATGATAAATTCGAAAGTAACTCTTTACCTTTTCATGCATGCAGTCTGGACGTCTACAATGTGCCCTCGGGAGCGTACTACCGAGTTCGCTCCCGAGGGCACATTGTAGACGTCCACGCGGGCGAACGCGCGGGCAAAACCTAGTAATTTCATAATTACAGGAATCTTCTAAATGGTATCTAATGACTCGACCAGGGATCCATCTAAGGACACATTAGATTACTATCCACCTTCCTACTTCATTTCTGTACTAGACATAAAATCCTAACAAAATCGCTTTTCCCTCATCCAGGTTGATCTTCGCCGGTAAACAGCTGGAAGATGGCCGCACCCTGTCAGACTACAACATCCAGAAGGAGTCCACACTCCACCTGGTGCTGCGCCTGCGTGGTGGCGCCAAGAAGCGCAAGAAGAAGAATTACTCCACCCCCAAGAAGATTAAGCACAAGAAGAAGAAGGTCAAGCTAGCAGTACTTAGGTTCTACAAGGTGAGTCTCTGAATTATTTGAACTTTGTACCAGCCTGCAACATGGCTGAATTTATAATTCAATCGCGTCAGCATCGGAACCCCCATTGCGTAACACAGTTACAATCGCAATCCGATTTTGAAGCTGGAAATTCGTCTGCTTGATAAGTTAATAACGTAACTAACGCAATTAATGTTGTTGAATTGTCAATAAATCATAAGCATTGCAAGTGTTGGAGGGAAAAACGTGATCGAAATTAGATAGAACAGCTTTTACTACGGATTTCGAATATAATGTCGTGTTGAAATGCAGAATCGAGGTATTCTTAGATGAGGGATAAAAAATAACAAAGGATTAATTTTAAACATTTGAATCGGCCGTTTTGGACCATGAAAAAAAAAAGAACCGTTATTTCTGACGACTTCTTTTTGATCATGAAGATTTCTTATTAGCATCTCAAGCATTTAATTGATAACTCACGCGTTCCTTTTCATACACGCACCGACATGTTCGCAACAAGGAAAACCCGGGCCTGGGACTACTAATACTTAGCAGTCAGCAAATAAAAGACCTGCATTTCAAAAGAACTCTCCCGGGAATGAAAATAAAAGCTTCGAAAGTGGAATGCTCGAGACAGGTCGCGACTTGCGGGGCCCTAGTCTGTTTATTTGTTTATTGTGAGTCAGGGAGGGTAAGCAGACTTGTGTAGACACGTCGCATGAATCACGGGGATTCGCCGAATACCTTGTCGATAGGAACGTGTCATGTAATGAGTCTTTTGGAAGTTAACAATGCATTGTTTTTGTTGCGATTGATGATGCAATCGTTTATATTATGCATATAAAACAAACGTGATACACAAAGCTCCATGGGTAAGTTCAAGGGGAATTGTACTTTACGACTTGCGATTTTCACAATGCCTAAAATACTCAAAATTATTTCTGGATTTAGTTAACATAGTATTACTAATTCTAATACACAATAGGGTTTGGTTCGTCCCATTTGGCGATCTAAAAATTTTTTTGTTCGAACATAGATAAAGATACCCAAATCTTTGTGATCCGAATGGATAACTATAGCTACGTGTACAGAATTAAATCTCGTGTTTCGGGTCAAAAAGACCTGTCACTAATACGACCATATATATTGGATCATGGCTTCGCCTGACACCTATACTGGTATTACCAGTGCACAGGTCGCATTACAAAATTACATCACTAATTCAAAATCCCTTTATTTCCAGGTTGACGAGAACGGCAAAATCCACCGTCTCCGTCGTGAGTGCACTGGCGAGCAGTGCGGCGCGGGAGTGTTCATGGCAGTCATGGAGGACCGCCACTACTGCGGCAAGTGCCACAGCACGATGGTGTTCAAGGACGATGAACGACAATAGATCTAAGACCAATCCGCTCAGACTGCTGTGTATGATGGATTTGTAATAAATCTTGACACAGTGTCCGAGTAAAATTTTGGTTTTATTTGACGTAGTATCTAATTATTTTTTACCAGACGTTTTCATGGTTTGGTAAGTATGTCCCGTAACCTTCGGCTTTCGCCATTTCCTTATCATATATGCGTGAATACTAGCATGAAGTAGAGATCTAACACGTGTTTACATCAACCTATAAAACATGTACTCTACGTGTTGTCTACTATTTTCGTTTATCGTTTACACCTCACACAAGTTGTAAGGTTGTGTACAAAACTTGTCAAAAACGTAAACAAAAATGTCTGAAAAAAGGTCAATACACGTTTTGGAAATTATTATTTTTTAAGTCTTCTACGAGAATTGTGGAAAACAAGAATCACAACTTGTAATCATATTACGGGTGTAAACGCGGGGTATCATGATCATGTAGGTACAGACGCCAGCACATCAACTTACTACAATCTGTCAAATTTCTTTAATAGATTTTCAACTTTATCACTGAAGTATAAGGTTCACAGTTGATTGGGAAAATTTTACAGTTTCGGGTAGGTTGACCTGCTGGCGTCTGTACATAGATAGCATTTAGTGCTTATTTATCCTAAGCTAGAGCTTGTTATACAACTGATCTGTGTATCGAAGTGTATATGGTAAGTATTCGGATCACAAGACCACTGAATCATGTCTTTTCCTACAAGTTTCACATACTGTCCAGAGCCGGGAACGTCATCGGAAAATCTAGGTGAGTATACGCCATAAGTGAAAGGATAACTGGTCAATGTCGAAATAAAAGTTTTTACCTACATTTCGGTTTTTATTTACAACAGTCCTCAAGTCTGCTTTGGCCTCTTCGGCTAAGAACCACGGAGCTGTTTTCAGCCGCGCCGCCGCGGTGGGACCGCAACGCACACGACACAATCGCGCACGCCGCGGGCATAAATCGTGTCGTGAGATTTACTATCTATATTTGCATGTACTAGTTCGTACGAGATTTGCGGTCCCGCCACCGCACAGTGGAACGAGTGTATGGGGTGTACGTTACCCCAGCAGGAAAGTGTCTCCTAGAGTTATATGAGTGGAACTTTTAATTTGTGCCTTAGCTGCTGTAAATGTGCCCCCACATAAAAAATGTGTGCCCCCTCTCGTTTTGGAAAAAAACGGAAAAAACGATTCCTGCTGGGGTAACGTTTTTCTAGCAGGAAAATTCTAAACGAATGATCGGAAAGAGAAAAATTGTGCACGGCCAGAGAGCTTATATGTGTGCCAAAATGTGCCCCCAAAAATAAAATCTGTGCCCCTTCAGGTTTTCGAGATATTGCATTTCCTGCTGGAGTAACGTTTTGCAGAATCGTATATCTCTAAAACCATTGCATGTGCCCCTGTAGAATAAACATACACGAGTAGCTCTTAATGTGTGCCCCTTAGTGCCCCAATTAGATTTAAGAAAATATTTATAGTTTTCAAGTTATCGCGGTTTTATGAAAACCCGAAAAAACATCGTAGCGCCTAAATGAGACAAGGTATAAGTACGCTGAAAACTGTATTCGGTCCTTCTTGACGCTAATAATAACCATACAAAGTTTCAAAACAATACATGCATGCGTTTTTGAATAATCTTGCTAAAAGTCAAAACGATGGTGTCATAACTTTGACGGCAAAATACAAGGAACCGGCTCAATCCCAGATGTGCAGGTGTAAACCAAAATCATGTGCCTTTAGTCAAAAATATATGGTGAAAATATTCAGCTTGGAATTATTCGCATTAAGTAAATATTAACAAAAAACCAAAATATGTAAACAACGGCTGGTTACCCGACCAAATTCGAATGACTACTAAAAAGCGACGGATTCATACATATCGATGACCTTCTTTATTGGACGTATTATACCTGAGCTGTTGTCCGTACAGTCGCGTTTAAAAGTTTTGGGGGCTAATTAAAAAATATATTAAATGGACCTTGTGACTTTAAATGAAACAGCTTGTTGATGTGGAAATTATTATTTTTATTCATATACTAATAAATATATATATAAAAACAAATACGGGCTTTTTATTTATATACAAAAAAGAGCTACCTCTTTTACGTAGTAGGTATTCATCACACATTTCATGAACTATATTTTTTTTAAACATCGGGACCAATCAAATTTTGGGTCAAAGACCTGGCAAATATCTGGATGTATTTCTTTCGTTCACACATAAATTACTGGATGTATTTTAATTAAATTTAGAATGGAGAAGGTAGCTTACCTTGGAATAGCACTTAGGCTACTATTTATAATGTACTTAATCGTGTGTAAAGTCACAGAAACAGCAAGTAGAATATAATCCAATAACAACTTTATTTTATTACTTATTACTTTTCTACTTCAGCGTACTCAGGCACAACACGTGTGAACCGGTTAGTGAGTAAAGTAAAGAAGGTCATCGATATGTATGAATCCGTCGCTTTTTAGTAGTCATTCGAATTTGGTCGGATAACCAGCCGTTGTTTACATATTTTGGTTTTTTGTTAATATTTACTTAATGCGAATCATTCCAAGCCGAATATTTTCACCACATATTTTTGACTAAAGGCACATGATTTTGGTTTACACCTGCACATCTGGGATTGAGCCGGTTCCTTGTATTTTGCCGTCAAAGTTATGACACCATCGTTTTGACTTTTAGCAAGATTATTCAAAAACGCATGCATGAACAGTTTTGAAACTTTGTATGGTTATTATTAGCGTCAAGAAGGACCGAATACAGTTTTCAGCGAACTTATACCTTGTCTCATTTAGGCGCTGCGATGTTTTTTCGGGTTTTCATAAAACCGCGATAACTTGAAAACTATAAATATTTTCTTAAATCTAATTGGGGCACTAAGGGGCACACATTAGGAGCTACTCGTGTATGTTTATTCTACAGGGGCACATGCAATGGTTTTAGAGATATACGATTCTGTAAAACGTTACTCCAGCAGGAAATGCAATATCTCGAAAACCTGAAGGGGCACAGATTTTATTTTTGGGGGCACATTTTGGCACACATATAAGCTCTCTGGCCGTGCACAATTTTTCTCTTTCCGATCATTCGTTTAGAATTTTCCTGCTAGAAAAACGTTACCCCAGCAGGAATCGTTTTTTCCGTTTATTTCCAAAACGAGAGGGGGCACACATTTTTTATGTGGGGGCACATTTACAGCAGCTAAGGCACAAATTAAACGTTCTTCTCATATAACTCTAGGAGACACTTTCCTGCTGGGGTAACGTACACGTGTATGGGAGAGGTTGGACTTAAGCATTTCCGAGAAAAAAAAACAAAAATTTGAATAACGAATAATGGCATCGTATTTAACTATTTCTTTCTAAGGTTTTTCTCAATAGCTCAGCGTCTATTCCCGAAGTTTATACAGGAATAGGCGCTGAGCTATTGAGAAAAACCTTTATGATCTTGCAGTGCATCAGGTCTGAAGATAAATTACATACAATTCAGAGATTTCTGCTTTGATACTGCTAAACTTCACGTAGATTTGTACCCATGGCATGGTAGTTCAGAATATCTCAATCTTGCCCGTTGGATTTCTATCTAAAGAGCCATCTGAGGCTAGAAACAAAGATTTTCGAAAATATAGAGAGGATTCTCAAAAATACAGCAGTATCTCATGTAATGAAGATATGCACAATCTTTTATTATCGGCTGATCCACTGCCTAAAAGCATTCGTCCAACAATAAATAAGTTCGTAAAAGAATCTTCTTTTACGGAATTTTATGACCGGATTCCGAAAAGAATGACACCGAATTTGTTGATGTCAATTAATTAGCAAATATATATTCTAAATCTGAATCGAATAATGATGATGAGGATCAATAAAATTTTATTTTAAAATATACTTACTTAGGTTGTGGTTATTATAATATTTTATGTGTGTATTATGATAGTAAAGACCACAACTTAAAACAGGACCAGATTCAGGAGGCAGAGCTCGAACCTGTAAAAAAATACACCACCATATACACCGTGAAATCTTGATCGTTGTTTTCCCGCGGCAGAACAAAAAATATGTTAAAGATGATTTAGTTTTAAAATAATTTAAAAAATATTCGTCAACTCGAAAACGTGAGAATCAATAGTAAAAGGTAACTTGTAGGTACTCCTCGAATCGCACGCACCGCCGACAAAGGGAACAGCGATGCATAAATGTTCAAAGCAAAATAAACTCTCGCACGTGTTGATACGGAATAAACTAGTTTGCACGCAACAACACAAAATTGTTTCTAATATTTTATTTGTTTATATAACGATTGTAATACCAAGACAAAACCATTTCGCTGCGGGAAAACAACCATTCAGATTTCACGGTGTATATCAGAAGGTGCACACTTGGCGCACCATGTGTCTTAGCACTAAATGCAGCTCTTGGTATGTGTATTATGATAGTAAAGACCACAACTTGAAATAGAACCAGATTCAGAAGGCAGTTTGATTCACTCCTTTTCATAGTAAAATTTCACATTTTCCTAATTACCTCCTGAAACACGAGATAGAAAGAAATTTGTCTATAGATAACAGTTTTAAAGGCTTTTGATAACTAAAGACCTACGATGGCCTCATTTGTTTTTCAAAATGAGACATTTTTTCTCGAAAATGCCTATGTCCTACCTCCCCCATACATCAGCCTATAATATGTCAGAAGGTGCACGTTTGGCGCACCATGTGTCTTAGCAGTAAATCTACCTTTTGCTATGCGCAATACGATACTAAAGCCCACAACTTGAAACGAGGCCGGAATCGGGCTGCAGAGAGCTCGATACAGTCTTTTTTTTTTCTCGGAAATGCCTATGTCCAATCTCCCCCATACATCACCCTATATGTCAGAAGGTGTACGTTTGGGGCACCATGTGTTGGTATGTGTATAGAGCCATGTGCTAGTAAAGACAACAACTTGAAATAACATCAGATTCAGGAGGCAGAGCGCTCGATTCAGTAAAAAAATACATCAACCTATATGTCAAAAGGTGCAAGTTTGGCGCACCATGTATCTTAACAGTAAATGTACCTTTTGCTATGCGTAATACGATAGTAAAGCCCACAACTTGAAACGAGGCCGGAATCAGGCGGCAGAGCTCGATACAGTCATTTTCATAGTAAAATTTCGGTCTCATTTTTTCAATTAACTCCTAAAATACGAGAGATAGAAAGAAATTTGTCAGAACAAGTTTTGAAGGCACTTGATAACTAAATGCGATGGCATTATTTGTTTTTCAAAATTAGACTTTTTTTCTCAGAAATGCCTAAGTCCAACCTCTCCCATATACTCGTTCCACTGTGCACCGCGGCGGGCGCGGGTGTAAATCGTTCCGTGAGTTCTTATCTTAGCCTTCAGCAGAAGCCTCATTCCTTTTTCCCGTTTACAAAAGTCGTGAGTTTTTGTTTAGGAAATCGTACCCCGCGTCCTAACCAAAAGCGATCGTCGCACGTGTACGCGATCGAGACGATCGTTTGTATGAATTTTGACGTTCAAACGCGACTATGTCATATTCGAGTCCAAGAGCTAGATCGAAGAATTTACGAAAAAATCTTGGATTAGCTCTGACTATACCTTCAAAATTTAACTCATTATATCTACTAAATTAAGACCCGACTAAATCTGGATTGACGAAAAATAGCGACTAATTAGCGACAAAATTTAGGAGAAAACAGATCTTCGCTAGGTGCCCTAGCTTCTGAAATTCAATTGGGCCAAGCTGGGGACATGCTCCCCACATCGGCCACCTATTAACCCTCATAACTTTTGAACTAGTGACCGACAAATTCTGATATTTCGACCATTTAGTTTGTGTTATTAATGATGTTGGTGGCCATGCCAGTGTCACACGTCATACGAGTATTCATATGAAAGAGCGCGAACGCGACGATCGCGTTTGGATAGGACGCGGTCATAATAGGTGGGATGATTCTTATTTCGGGTTGATTCATCAAGAATAGATTTTGGTTATAAAAAAAAAATTAAATCCGATAAATTCATTAAAATATTTATTCAATACTGAGAATAGAATTGTCTAACTTACATAATCCATAACACCTAAATGGAATTAATTGTGCAATAAATCCACCTTAGTTCTGGCAAGCGATCCATTTGACGCAGACAACGGACATAGAAGCGGGCATCGGTGCGTGACCATCAGCAGCTGGTTCTTTGCGCCATTATGGACAATAGGTAGACACTTTTTTATTTTCTAAGGCAGTAATAAATTACATTATAGATAAGCAGACTGATAGCAGGCAGAAATATGCTGGGTTGCAGACAGTCTTTTGGTTGGGGTCCTCAAATTCTTTTTAAATGGGCAAGAGGTCATATCTTCATCATCTCTTGTTCGTAGACTAAAGATATATCTGAACTTCCAAGTTACCTACATAAAGCAGCCAGATTTTTCACATTACCATTTCGATAATCCATACAATAAACTGATAAACTATTCTCTATGACATCCGGAATAGAGTTCAAAATGCTAAGTATGGTTATCGAAAATAGTTCTGAAGTATTGCACTGCAGAATGCTAGTCTACGTAAATTACAAGTAGGAATGTGCGCTCTTTGGTAGAACACCCAACGATTGAACCAGCTCTGATTTCATCAATAGAAATGTTATGATTAGATCTCATAATGTTCCTGCACCATTGCCCGCTTCTGCAAGACTAACCGACACCATTTTACATTAGAAATGCACAATATAGGTATATCTAATAGGAATCTATATAATTTGTCGCACCATTCCAACTTATCTATAATTTTCAGATCATTTCACGCATCTGGAATGAAGTTTGAATACCTGCGATGAGTCAATATCATTTAACAATTTATTTACTTTATTTCTAAAGGCATTACAGTTCCCGGTGTAGGTATATGTAAATAACTCAGTGGCATTTCATTGAATATAATGTGGATTCTATCGAATGATTTCCCAATAAATAATAACATAATTGACATGTTCAATATACAAATATCAATTTAAAAATAACTAAAAACGTTACATTTTTTAATAAAACTAGAGCACCGAAACATAACTATGTGTAGTAAAATATTTTTACAGTAAGAGATCATTACTACAACTGAAAAATTTACATATTTTCCTTTTCTATCTAGTCAATAACATTGACTTACTTATATTTAATACTCTTTGAATATCCTAAACAACACCGTGATAATTTTCTTATACATCTTTTTAATTTTTACATGTATATTAATATAATTTTAGATTCGTTTCTGAATATAATTAATTCGACTATTAACTCTATAAATCAGACATGTATCTATTAGTTCCAAGTCTCGAAATTATGTATAAACTTTTATTTTTTATTCAGCTAACCAAGACATTTAGAAATCACTGTTTTATTTTTCGAACCATAAAGGCGTTTTTCTGTTATATATTAAACTTCTGCAGACATGTAGGTATTCTGGAGGACATGGAAGATGTTTTGTAATGACATTATCATTCTTTCTACTATACTATATTTTTTTTAAATACATAATATCGATACATGTCCGATTGAATTCAAAACATATTTATAAGTAATTTAAATAACATATGCTAGCACTTAGCACTATGCCGCAATGACGACGTTTGGCGGTAGTCAACTACACAATACCCTTATACTTGTAATTACTCTAAACTGATCAAATGCAACAACGGAACCTTATACCAAGCATGGTTAACAATTTTTGGTAGAGCTGTCAATAATTTTGTTAAATACATAAAACCACGTATATTACAATACAATAAAACCATGTATATTATACGCTTCATAAGATTCATTATTAATAAATATTTATAAAAATTACCATACAGGAAATACGAAAAGTATATATATAATAAAATAATATATTTTTACTTTAAATAATTGCAGGCGCCAAATTTTTATGAATTATGATATATTACATTATGAAGCCATCGCAGTTTCCTAAGCATTAATTGGTTCTATATTTTTTATATTTATAATTTAAACTATTATTGCGCCTGCGTAATTTACATCAACCGTACACAATATTTTAGACGACATAATAAATTACATCGTATCTATCTGTACATTTATAATTTCAACATGGATAGAACTTATTGCAAATGTTTGCAGCTGTCTTGCAATCCAAACCCAGTTTTAATCGCTAAAATATTGCGTACCGTTTCTTCACCTTTATATACATGAATTTAATATAACTGCCGTAAGTACTTATTACGTTTTTAACGTAAACTCAAGCCTCGTTTGCACTGTACTCAATTTCTTACTAGCCTTTCATAATAACTAGCTCCGCGACGTTTTAACTTGTGATGATCGTGCGCATATCAAGCCAGAAATGGAGTACAGTGACTTTTACCCCGGGAATGAGGCTGTTAAAGTACCGAGGCAAATAAGGCCCTTTTTGCAACTTTCTACCGAACCTCGTTTGAGGATAGTGTGATGATAGTAACGAGGCTGGCGTCGACTACATTTTAAAATTAATTAATTCGGTTAACATAAAGTCTTTACTCTAAACTGAAGCAACAAAACATAATGTAAGGTCGGACTGAACTTGTCTAGATAGACCCTTAGGTCTCCCTTGCAGTCATAGGATCTCCAAGAGACTAAGAACTTATCAGCGCAACCTTAAATATATAAGTACAGTCGATCGAACGTCCATGGTAACATTGACAACGCCTTTAGTTCATAGCAGTAAGGGCTCTTTTCGTAGTTCGTGTTACTGACGTACGATTGACCATAATTCCTTTAACCCAGGGCCTTATTGACCTCCGCCGTCTTACTTAAATAAAACTAAGCATATTTTACAATAACATTAAGCAAGGAAACTGGAAAGGAGTACAAACGCTTAGCGTCATACGTCACGAAGGATTACAGTATTCACTAGAGGAATAAAATTATTATTTGTATCTACTTTATCACAGTGGGGATCTGTGAGGTTTTCTTTATATACATCGAGAGGAATAGGGAGTTGGTCATTAGAAGTATCTTTTGTAGAGTGATACAAAAATATATCGGGGAGTTTTTTTCCATCTTATAAGTGTGTTGATGGCAATCCAAATGGGGAAGGCAACTATCAAAATGGCGCTGTCGTAGCTAGTTCCCAAAACAAGCTAATAATACAAGATGGTTTGATTTTATCTTCGCAAAAATTACGCTTTGTTATGTTCCTAAATACTCTGCAATTGAAGTCCACCGTTTCTCGAAAGACCGTAAAATTAAAATATTGTTCCTTACATAGATTTTTTTTTTTATTTTATAGATTTCGAGGATTTGTCGGTTAAAATTAAATTGTGACACTTTCCATGTCAAATAATTGATTTAAATATTGAAATCACAAAAAATAACTAAAAACCAAACTCATGAATGAACACCAAATTAATTGCATGAATTAACGAAATGTCAAATTTATATAAATTTTATTATTTACTAGCGCTCCTGCTTCGCACGGTTTTTACGACTTGACAAAACATCTTAGGTAAACGTAACTTTAATATTAACGTATTATACGCATAAACCTTCCGGAATCAATTCTCTAAACGATGGTGAAAACCTCATCAAAATCTGTCGCGTGGTTTAGAAGAACAACGCGGACATACAGACAAACGCGAAAAGCAACTTGGTTTTATAATATATAGTTGTTGGGACCTAGCTATGATCACGCCATCTACAATTAGCTTTGCCCGACCTTCTCCATTGAGTCAGTCCAGAAGTAGTTCAATATTATTATTTCTCGCATCCAGCGGATTTCCGCGATCTCTACTAGGAAATGATTGGGGGATGCCTATATCCAGCAGTGGGCATCTATAGGCAATTTTTTTGTTCAAAGTAAGAAAGTAGAACAGACAAAGTTGTTATAAAGTTCACTCAACAAAAGGTATTCTGCTTGAAAAGGAATTATAACTAATAATAATAATTGTGTTGCGGATTATAAATAAATTAGGTGTGCGTTTAACTAAACTTTAAAAAATGTTAGTCGGGAACTGTCGAGAAAACCTCTAGCAGACGTATTAGGATAAAATATGTTTCACTTTGCCAGCACGCGTATGATTTTATATACAATTATACATCTTGATTTTGTAAAGAATCGTATACTCTATAATCTTACAGTGAGGCAATTTGAGCAATATCTAAAATATTAGGAATGAATTAGGTCTGCCTATCATGACCTATTACCGACTTTAGAGAGATTAGAGTGTGCCGCACTCATAACCTGCAGTAACTTTTATCTGAGCAAGTTCTTGCATCCATATTTCATTAAGTTGTGCACAGTATTCAGGGAACTTTTTAATCTGGGTTACACTCCTATAGTCGATTTAGATCGTGTCTAAAATCAACAGCTATTGTATCGCAATTTACTGCACCATTATCATACTGATTTACAGCACAAATGCACGAAAAGCACAACGACAGCATTTGAGCTGTCAGTAATACCCTGCCATGATATTTCGAGTTTCCTGTCTAATATACTCTGTAGGTACCTACGAGTCAGTATATAAAACCACACGCGTGTAGGAGTGACATACGCGTATCGCTCAGAGCTCGTCCCGCGACTCTGCTTCTTTCTGCGCCTTCTCTAGCGAAGGCTTTATCGTCTCTAATAGCTTCGTCAGCGCTTGCTCCGTCTGGAATAAAAATACTTCATTGTTAAAATATACATGATGGTACAGTTCGTGCCGCTAAAGATGAGACTTGACGCTCCACGTAGTTTGAATTGCGCAGTAGACGATTTATGGGTCTCTTTAGCGGTGCGAGGGCTGTGCCGGCGCGGCCCCGGGCGGCGGAGAGCGCGGGAGGCGCGAGGAAGTCTCGTCTTTTGTGGCGCGTATTGTAATAGTATAACAATTTCAGGATAAATTACTGATTTTATTAGTCGATATTTTAAATACTGGTTAGGTAGATCACCAGCACCGCGACATAGAACATTTCAATTTCACGTCATTTAGTGAAGTTTTAATGTTTTGGTAAACATCAGTAAAACAATCCAAATCGGCCACCACGAACCATAATATGTGGCGGCCGATTATATGTGTAAATGTCGCAGTAAGATGGTTGAATCCCTAGGGATATAGCTATATAACGTAATATAGTTATATGAAAGCAGTTCATAACTGTCTTACTAGGAATATAACTATGATATGAGCACGATCTAGTAATGATACGAGCATGATGTAGTACAAGGCATCAATGCATGTATTTATTGAAAGAAAGCGTTTATTTGGCACAGTACCATAAACAAGAAACACATTTGAACAAATTAAAAACGAACATAAAATTAAAATAATGTGGTACCTAGTCAGTGATATATTCAAAAAACCCAAGATGAGTGTGTACTCAGCGTCTCAAAAACGTCCGCAAAAAAAGTGCGCACAATATAAAATTGTGCGCTCCTTTCAAATAGTATCGCGTCGCATGCGTCATTGACCGCACGTTAAAAATACCGAAGTGTTTATGAAATTTAAAAAAAATATTACGTCAAGAACGTTAAAAAAGGATGGGATATCGTACTTTCGGTAAGTTAGAGTTTATTGATTTGTTTTTGTTGTTTTTATGACTAAATATAGAGAGCAATAGGTGATTTTGATTTAATTTGTCTTAAAATTTCGCTAAACAGTCCAAGTATAATACGGCAAATATCAATAGCCGCTTTTTCAGTGTAAGAACAATGCATTAAATCCTCCTTTTAATTTAGTCGAATAATTGACCCTGTTCTTTTCTATGGAGTCGATTTTTTATTATTATGTTTCTATTTTTTAAATTATGTTTATTAACTTTTATACTTTTTTGTATTTAGAATTAAATTAATATTTATATTTAGTTTTTAACCGACTTCCAAAAGGAGAAGAGGTCATCAATTCGAAGATTGTTTTAAATGTTTGTATATCGCTTACTTATTTTATGGGCCAAGTTGAGTAATTATTTTTATTTTCTGTGTAAGAACAATCTCTGCTTGTGCCTATATGAACATTATCATGACCTGATCATGAACTTGAGAGATACATAACGGAACTCTTCTTAGAACGATTGCAAATCTTTGGTAACAACGAATTTTGTTCAGTATACATAGTGTTGTTGATAACCGTATTCCTAAGTGGGTAAAAAAACTCGAGTTAACCCTCTGTAGCATGTTGTAGACTGTAAGCAACATACCGTTTGATCTCCCATAAAATTAAAATGGTTCATTTTTTGTCGTTATATTGCACTGTAGTCTGTGGTCTACAAACCGAAGTAAAGAAGTAGTACTAATAATTTTTACTAGATGGCGTTACGTGTCGCAAATCAAACTCCATTTGTCAGTTGTTGGTAATTTGAACAAGTGCGTGTAATAGATATGAAATGAAAAGCTCATTTTTAAAACTGCTAATTATTAGTTAAGATTATGATATTTTAAAACAAAAAGAAAGAAGTATATGATGGGGCAATATTTATTGAATAAAAACAATATTATATATATATTTGCTTGATTTATACCATAATTTAATAATAATGATCTATAAATTACACAATTTAAACAGACTCACATAATTTAATAATCTATATCTACAGAATACATAACTTAATATGTAACACACAATATAATAGCATATTTGAAATATTCATAATAACAACCTTTTAATAAACTTCTACATAGCAATAACAAACACAAGATACTTATCTTATAACAATCTCAGAGAGCTCCGCACCGTTCAACGTCTGGATCAAAAGTGAGTAAAGCCGGTCGGAACACTCGTTTTTATAGGCGGTGACAAACAAGTTCTACCCTCTTAATTTTAAATTAACGAACGACGATATTGTTTACTGGTTTAAGTTTAAAAAATGAATAACAATGATACACAACTTTAAATACCAATATGTATACACATAGTTATATACTAATTATGCTAACACGGCCATACTGACAGTGCTTCGTCCTCGAAGCATTAGATATTATTTGTTACACGTTTTATAAATCAAGTTCTATTCTCATTGCACATGGATATACCACTAAAATTTGACTATGTTTTCATCAATAAGTAATAATTTTGTTATTCTCATCTACTTGCATAGACATGGTGGTCCCCTTCAATTCGCTGTCATTGAGATAGACCACCACCAAACAAATAGGTAACAGCGAATATTTGCCAACTACATAGACATGCCAGCCACATTCACCCGCTGCCGGTGAGATAGCTGACACCAAATAGAAGGCCGACCAGCGGATTTAATTGCCAACTACATAGACATGTCAGCCACATTCACCCGCTGCCGGTGAGATAGCTGACACCAAATAGAAGGCCGACCAGCGGATTTAATTGCCAACTACATAGACATGCCAGCCACATTCACCCGCTGCCGGTGAGATAGCTGACACCAAATAGAAGGCCGACCAGCGGTACACATACTGATGAAAACATAATCACCAAACAATTATTATTACTTTTTCTTTTACTTATGTAATTAATCAGTAAATCATACAAGCCTTGAAATATACAATTATCTTATACTACCTAAATGACATTTTCAACAGTAATGTTTTCTTCTAACCATTCTCCTGGCCAAAATCGTAATTTTTCTTTTGCCACAATAATATTCCTTATATTACCTTGACCTCTGAGAGTGTAACGATCATTGGGAAGGACTGAGAGTATTTCGTAAGGACCTTTAAACCTAGATTTTAGTTTATCATTACGTCTATGATCCTGACTTACAAAAACCAAATCACCTATATTAAAATTTTTATTATTTCGCCTAACACAATCAAAGCGATGTTTGAATTTTTCTGCGACTTTTTGTAGCCTTTGTTTAGCTAGTTCACGATCAGCTTGTACATCAATATTGGGCTGCAAGTCCTCATCATTAATAATTTCGTTTAAATGAGATTGTATTACAGGTATATTTGCTTCTACACCAATTAATAATCGCAATGGAGAAAAACCAGTCGATTTCTGTACTGTCGTGTTTATTGACTGCTGTACTTTTAGCAGTACGTTCGGCCATTCCGACGGCTCACTACACATAGTACTTAACATATTGACTATAGTTGCTACATAACGCTCGACCTGACCATTAGCTCTAGGCGTACCAGTTGCTATCATGTGGTGTTCGATATTTAGTTCTCTAAAAAGGGATTGGATTTGATTAGAGCTAAAATTTGTACCACGATCGGTTATTACTAATGACGGTGTACCAAATAGTGTAACAATCTCTCGAATTATTGGTATTAATTCTGTTGCAGTTAACGTTTTAAGGGGTTTTAATAAACAAAATTTTGTGAAACCATCAACTAACAATAAAATATGTTTAAAACCTTCGGTACTTGTTGTAAAAGGCCCTGTGCAGTCTAAATGTATAGTATGGAATGGTATAGCAACTTTATCAATTGGGTGTAATAAGCCTTGTTTAGGGCCAGAACATCCCTTTTTCTCCACACAAGTTAAACAATGGTAAATATATTTTTTGATAAAAGCTGCCATCCCAGGAAACCAAAAATATTGTCTGATTTTATGTGAAACTTTATCGAACCCGACATGACAGTTTTCGTCGTGAAATAGTTTCAAAATGCTTAACCTACATCCTTTTGGTACAAACAACCTCGGCTCGGCATCAGGACTCATTTTATAATGCAATAAATTGTTTTTTATTAAATATTGGTTGCTATCTAAGTTACCGGCTTGCAATTGCGAAATTAGGGTTTGGGTTTCAAGATCATTGGTTTGGGCAATTTTTAGCCAAGATTCAGGATTTATGTTATCGGCTTCAATTAAATTAGTTTGGGGAAGAGAGCTATGCCGTTTTAGAGTTACAGGAACAGGATTACGACTTAAGAAATCAACATGACTGATGTATTTACCCTTTTTATACTGAATATCAAACTGGAAATCTTGTAAAAATGTCCACCAACGTGCTACCCTAGGTGATAAATCTCTCTTTGACATAGTTGATTTTATTGCATTACAGTCAGTCACTATGGTAAATTTAATACCAAGAAGATATACTCGAAAGTGTTTTAGAGCATTAAAGATGGCTAGTGTTTCTAGGTCATAAGAACAATACTTAGATTCTGCCGGACTTGTTCGTTTACTATAATAAGCGACCACTTTATTAACATTATCTACTTTTTGTAATAATATCGCACCGTAACCTATGGCACTAGCATCGGTATGCAACTCTGTTGGACGTAGAGGGTCAAAAATCGTCAAGAGTGGTTTAGAAGTAAGATGATCAACAACATACTTTCGTGCTCTATCCTGTTCGGGACCCCATTCCCATTTTTGATTATTTTTAGTTAATTTTGTAATACAAGCAGTGCGCGAGGCAAAATCGGGGATAAATTTTCTAAAATAACTGGACAGACCCATAAATTGTCGGACTTGCTTGATATTAGCGGGTACCGGGGAATGAACCAAAGCATTGATTTTAGATTCACCTGGCCTAACTCCTTCACAAGATATTTGTCTACCTAAATACTCAATGTGATCTGTGAAAAATTTACATTTTTTAAGATTGACTGTAAAACCAGAGGAACTAAGTGCCGAAATTGTTTTTTCCAAATAATCCAAACCTTCTTCGATTGTATTAAAAGGGATTAAAATGTCATCGATATAAACTAATAAGAATGGTAAATGGCCTAATGCTTTAGTGATGGCTCTTTGGAACACCGATGGCCCATTACAGATACCAAACGGCATTTTCAAAAATTCGTAATGGCCATCTGGAGTTACAAAAGCCGTATATTTTGAAGAATTGCTTGAGACAGGGATCTGATAAAAGCCATTTTTCATATCAATTGATATATAATAAGTTGAATTTCCTAACTTATCTATTTGATCCTCAATGAGAGGGAGAGGGTATCTATCTTTCTCTATTAATTTATTTAACGCTCTATAATCTATACACATTCTATCGCTTCCATCTTTCTTTTTAACTAATATCATAGGGCTGGCAAAAGGCGAATTACTTTCTTTGATTATATGTTTATTTAATAGATCTTGCACTATTTCTTTAACCTTATCTCTCTCTATTGGGGCCAATCGATATGGTCTATAGTAAACCAGTTCATCCTTTTTTAATTTTATTTCAATTTCACCAGTTTTTACATGGCCAATGTTGTCCAAGACAGAAGGGTATTTTTCAAAAATAGTTTTTATTCTATCCTGCAATTGGTGATCTAAATGTCCTATTACGGTTAAAAGTTCTTTTGTAGAATTTAAGGTACAGTTTTGTATCAAATTGACGTTACCGTCTGATTTCGTGACATTTTTTCGCACTAAACGGGAACCTAAATAATCAGTGACAAATTCAATGTCAGGATGTTGGATAGCATTTCTGCCGATCAACAGATCGTAGTTAAAGTCGGTATCCGCTACGACAAAAATATCCAGTTCGATACACAAGTCCTCAAATTTAACTAGGACCGTGATTTTTGAAAATACTTGTAAGCTACCTTCACCGATTCCGCAAAGAGATATGTGACATGGGCTAAAGTGTACGCCAAGACGCTTTGCTATAGAGTTTTTGATTATGCTACAATTTGATCCAGTATCTATCAGAGAATTAATTAAGATATTATTAATATATACAGGGGTTAAGATTAATTCGGTTTTTCTAAAAAATTTATTTGTTTTTCAGCGTTAGGAGAATCATTTTTTGGTTTAAACCTACAGAATGAATCGGTATGTCCGGGTTTTTTACAATACGTACAAAATCTTTTTGTCAAATCATTATGATTTGATGTTTGTTCTCGCGATTCCGAATTATTTATTGGTTCATTATTTTGTTTCTTTTTTCTGAAACATTGCAACTTGGTATGGCCAGATAGCCCACAATTAAAACATTTTACGTCACTGGTTCTAGAATCGACCTTGAAACGTTTAGGGGGTTGCGAATTAGAGGGGTCCTTAGTGCTACACTCCATTGGTCTTTTTTTTGTTTTTGCGTATGAAGTAAATAAGGTAATTAGTTCTGAAGTACTCTTAACATTACTGTTGAACGAAGCCATTCTTACATTTATGTCAGATATACTACCACAGACTAACTCAATCAGTTGTAATTCCGTAAACACAATTTTCGTATTCTTTAATAATCTTATTTTTTCTCTTGCGTATTCGCAATAGGAATCTGCAATTTCTGACGAATATAACACAGCCTTTTGAAGTTTTTCTGCAAGATTCTTTTTTTCGGGGTATAAAGCCGTTAACTCTAAACGTAAGTTGTTCCATGAACGACCCTCAGACGGGTCCCATGTCTCAAACCATAATAAAGCGGACCCTTTAAGGGCCTTACCAGCTTTAGCGACGGTGGCGATGCTGCTCCATCCGAACTCCTTGGCCAGGGTTTCAATGTTGTTGCACCACGATTCAGCGCCAAGGTCACTCGTAGCTGGGTTGAAGACAGGGAGAGCAACATCGCTGTCCTTCGAGTGAGAGCCGGAAACAGCATCTTTGATGGCCTTCAAAAGTTCTTGCAAGACAGGTATATCCATCTGAAATTTTTAAAATACTTTTATTAATCGGACAGCCAGGATTACGTTATCCCACTTCTGATAATAGATATGAAATGAAAAGCTCATTTTTAAAACTGCTAATTATTAGTTAAGATTATGATATTTTAAAACAAAAAGAAAGAAGTATATGATGGGGCAATATTTATTGAATAAAAACAATATTATATATATATTTGCTTGATTTATACCATAATTTAATAATAATGATCTATAAATTACACAATTTAAACAGACTCACATAATTTAATAATCTATATCTACAGAATACATAACTTAATATGTAACACACAATATAATAGCATATTTGAAATATTCATAATAACAACCTTTTAATAAACTTCTACATAGCAATAACAAACACAAGATACTTATCTTATAACAATCTCAGAGAGCTCCGCACCGTTCAACGTCTGGATCAAAAGTGAGTAAAGCCGGTCGGAACACTCGTTTTTATAGGCGGTGACAAACAAGTTCTACCCTCTTAATTTTAAATTAACGAACGACGATATTGTTTACTGGTTTAAGTTTAAAAAATGAATAACAATGATACACAACTTTAAATACCAATATGTATACACATAGTTATATACTAATTATGCTAACACGTGCGTGCTTCGATTTGAAAAATAGTAAATAATTCGTTTTTGGAAGTGTTTTGGTGTTATTTTGGAAACATGGATAGGTAAGTGTCTGAATTTTAATATCTAAAGTTATCTTTACGAAAATTTTGTCTTGTTTTGTTTATTTTTTTAAATTCTTGTTTGTTGCTCGTAGGCTACATTGATCAAAAAGGAGAATTTATTATAAGTAGTTCTGTATGAGAGCAAAAGTGTTTATAGGAGTTTTTTTTATGTTCTAGGAGGGCTCGGAAGCAAACTCTTGCGGACGAGTACATTGCTGCAGCGCTGGAAGATGGTGCGGATAGTGAGGATGGGCTAGATTTTGACGATGACAGCCTTGCGGACCCTGATTTTATACCCGAACTGGAAACATTCGAAGATGACAATGTGGCGTTGGACATTGACATGGATTCTCTTATCGAAACTTCAGAAGATGACCACGAAAACCCATCGACTAGCTCAGAAATTTCCCCATCAAACATAAGTGTTCCTCAGCTTTCTCCAGCTCAAGACAACCCACATATGAGCAACGAACAATCCCAAGGTAAGAAAAAGCCCGCCAAGTTGATATTACGCTGGAAGAAGAAAAATCTTGAGTTGAATGCCGAGCAGCTCATGTTCAAGGGAAACAAGACCTTGAGTCCTGATCTTTTAGAACTTGATACTCCCATACAGTTCTTTTTATACCTGTTTCCTCAAGAACTCATACAAAAGATTGCAGAAGAGACAAACCTTTACCGAGTTCAAAAGGATCCCAATAGCACTTCACGTATGACAGAAATGCATGTCAGGCAATTCATAGGTGTGGTATATGTAATGTCTCTTATCCAGTTACCTAGAGTTACCAATCATTGGAGCCCAATACTAGGTACAACACTAATTCAAGAAACTATGCCATTGAATAAATTTGAGAAAATTCGCCAGACTTTACATTTCAATGATAACAGCAAGGACCTTCCCAGAAACAACCCTGAACATGACCGAATTTTCAAAATAAGACCGGTGGTGGACTCTTTGAATGAGGTCTACCGCAAAGTGCCATTGGAAGAGCACCTTTGCGTTGACGAGCAAATGTGCTCCACTAAAGCACGAAATACATTGAAGAGATACAATCCCAACAAACCACACAAATGGGGTTACAAAATCTTCGTGTTGAGTGGCGTTTCTGGATTCGCCTATAAAACTGAAATTGAAACTGGTAAGGAGAATGTTGTCCTACAAGAAGAGCCTGATTTGGGTGCATCATCCAACGTCGTCACAAGACTAGCGCGCATTATTCCAAGACACCAGAATTTCCAGCTCTATTTTGATAATTATTTTACCTCTCTTCGTTTGTTGGAGTATTTGGCTAAAGAAGGTATCCACAGTCTTGGTACAGTGAGAAGAAATAGAATACCAGATTGTAAATTGCAACAAGAAAAGGAAATTATGAAAAAAGAACGTGGTTATTCTGAAGAATACATAGCTGACGTGAACGGAATTGATGTGTCGACTGTTGCTTGGAAGGACAACAAAATAGTCGTCCTTGCTTCAACTTTTGCTGGTCAAAAACCAGAAGCTGATGTTCGTAGATGGGACAAGCAAAAGTCAAAGTATGTGACTATAAAGCGACCCTATGTAGTTGGAGAGTACAATCGCCACATGGGTGGGGTCGACCTCATCGACAGCATCATGGGCATCTACAAGATACGGCTACGTAGTAAACGATGGCAGCTGCGCTTGTTCTACCATTATCTAGACCTCACGATGGCTAATGCATGGTTACTTTATAAAAGAGTCTCAAAATACAAAAATCTTTCAGCATCAAGCATTTTATCATCAGCAGATTTTCGTCAAGAGGTTGCAGTGACCCTATGTAAAATGGGTACAAAGTCTGGTATGTCTGGCCGGCGTTCGCTGGAGACCGAGATTCAAGCCAAAAAGCGCAAAGGACCTGCACAATACGTACCGCCAATGGCAGTACGCCAAGATCAGATAGGCCACTGGCCGCAATGGTCTGAAAAAAAAATGAGATGCAAGCTTCCAAAGTGCGTTGGATTTACGTATAACATGTGTGAGAAATGTGGGGTAGCACTGTGTTATACCAAAACTAAGAATTGTTTCAGAAATTTTCACCTATCATAATTTTTTCTGAAAAAGGTTTCTAAAGTAATTCATAGTCGACAAACATACATTTTTAGTCTTATGGTTCAGTGTTGCTTTAAAGCAACACTCCCCTTTTTTTTTAATAACTTCTAAACTATTTTAATAAATGAAAAATACTGAAACACGTGTATTTTTTTTTGTCGTTAAAACCCAGATCCAAGAAATTTGAATAATCCACGTTCTTGAGTGATAGAGGGTTAATACCTTAACCCCTTTCGGTTAAGGTATTAACTCGAGTTTTTTTTAATGATTCCAGTTATAAATTTTATAACAATGTAGTTTTCGATTTTAGGTAGATATCCTATCTCATAAATTACTTGGGTGACTTTTGAAACCACATTCCCAATATTTACAGAAATACAATAAATACCAGAATCTGCATACTGTCTGTCCTAAGTATTATGATAATTAATTGTTTTAAATTTTAACCTAATTAGTTATTTAGTTTCGATAACAACAATTTATATTATTATAAGAGTATAAATATGTGTTTGGTATAAATATGTGTTTGTACACTTTTATATAAATTTTAAAAACTCTTAAAATACTAAGTCAATTTATAAAAAAATATAAGTATAAAAATATATTCCACTCCACTTCATGCCTTGTTCTACCGGCAAATTTCGGTCCCTACTTTTTCATTGGTTTATAAACATGGCTTTGTAAAAACAACATTAAAACATGCGCGTAAGGTTGAATTTACAAAAAAGTATGTTTATATCATGACTATAACTACTTATGTATAGTTGGAGACAGTTTTGAGTGTTACTTTTGTTAGACACTGTGCATCTAGGGTTTTTTTATATATCAATGTACCTAGTGGATCAAATAGGTATTTTTTTAGGCTTATTGCGCTCTCATAAACCAAAGCTATCTGAGGTGTCGAAACCTCCTCGAAAGTCGTAACGTGTTCTAAACTTGTAACGGGTATGGTGTGCGTACCTGCGCGAGATGCGCGACGGTCCTGTCGAGCGCGTCGCGCCACGCCAGCAGCTGTCCGCGCTGTCGGTGCGTGTGTTGTTCGAGAAGAGCGGACCAGTCCGCCATCTGAGACCCGCTTACAGTGCTCATCCTGGAACAGAGCATAAACATTATTTAATACGAAATAGGAAGAAGATAATATACAAGAATCAGCACTTTGGAGTTGTTATTACAAAACGAGTTTTACCTTAGACCCAGGCTTAAACCATCGAGCTATTTTAGCATTTCGAACTTTAAAGTTCTCATTACAAAAACTGACTTTGAAACGGAGTCGATGGCCCTAGTTCGAGCCCCTCCCGGGCGCCCTCGACCAACAAAGTGTGGGAATCTTGTTGCGTTGGACGCTCGTCAAATGCAACAACATTACCACATTTTATTGTAACTTTTGAACCCTCAACATGCTCAGTATAACTGTTTAACTGTCTTTTAAGTTTATTACTGATGCAGAGAAAACGACAAGGAAAAATGGTAAAAAAGGAACTTGCATCCACGCGTCGAGGGCGCCCAGGAGGGCCGCGCGCCCTTGAACGGCGGCGCTTGATGTAATTCGTTACATAGAAATTCATACTGTTATATATGTAATATGAGGCTGGTTGTATCCACTCCTATATAAGCCGTGTCGCTTGTCCAAATAAACCAGTGTGCTACTAGCTATCCTTTGTTTTACTTGTGTCCGCATACTTATCAGTGGCGACGAGAGCTTACCCGCGACTTAGAAAAGTAAAATAAAAATGTCTCACTTCGGAATCTTGTCGAGTTTTGACCACAACGTACATACGTGGCAAAACTATAAACAGCGATTGTTACAATGGTACATTGCGAACGACGTTGACAGTGTACAGGATCCAAAGGGAGTGAAAAGACGGGCGATATTGCTGAGTGCACTCACAGACAGCACCTACAAACTGGCAGCCGATTTGGCTTTACCGAAGGAGCTGACGCAGACGCCATACGAAGACATACTCACTCTTCTCGACAGGCATTTCACACCAAAGAAATGCGGATTTGGTGAGCGGTATAATTTCTATGCTGCTACTCAAGGTCTGGAAGAAACATTTTCACAATGGGCTGCGAGGCTACGTGGCCTCACTACACATTGTGGATTTCTGAATGTAGAAGAGGCGCTGCGTGACCGTTTTGTTATGGGTATGCAGCCGGGAGCGGAGAAGGACAAGCTGTTTGCGCGTGACCTTCAAGACTTGACCCTGGCTAAAGCGGTGGATTTGGCGGAGAGCGTGCGCAGTGCACGCAAGGGAGCAGCAGCATCATCGTCGGCGTCGGCGCAGGCGCCAGCGTCTAGCGAAGCGCTGTTTAAGATCGCGACCACAAACGAACCCAGTGCTAACAAAGAAAAGTGTTCCGTGTGCGGCTATAAAAATCATAAAACGTCTCAGTGTCGATTTGCTAACTATACATGTAAAAAGTGCAACGTAAAAGGTCACCTACGAAGAATGTGTAAAAAAATAAATTTCGTAGGAACAGGCGGTTCGAGCGAAAGTGACGATGACGTGTTTGCAGTCTAAGGTGTTAAACGACTACAATGTTAGCAAAGATTTTAAGGTTGGGGACTATGTTTTGTATAAAAAAACCAACATAAATAAACAAGGGTCATGGAATAAAGGTGTAGTAATTAAAAGATACGGGAAAGTAATATATATAGTTAAAGATTATATAACTTCGTGTAATATTAAAAAACACAAAAATCAATTAATAGCATACAAAGGTACAGCAACGATTACTCACGGGATAGAGGATTGCCCCATTGAAATTGAAGACGTTACACCACAAGGAACTTCACCACCAAACCCAATACTCACAGTGGATGATAAGACGTCAGACACAGGAGGGGAGGAGAATAGTGAGACAGGTGAAATAGTGGCAGCAGAAACAATGACTCGCAAATCAAAGGACGAAGACGACGAATTCCATGAGGCATCAGACGGGACTCATGATGAAACTCTCGTGGAGGCGAGGTCAGGCGAGACCCCTGTGGGGTCAAAAAGGCAAATGAGTGACGGAACAAAACTGCGAACTGTACCTAGGGTGGATTACAAACAATTTTACTAGATACATCTTATTATGTTTATGTTGTCAAGCTACGGGGAGGAATGTTATATATGTAATATGAGGCTGGTTGTATCCACTCCTATATAAGCCGTGTCGCTTGTCCAAATAAACCAGTGTGCTACTAGCTATCCTTTGTTTTACTTGTGTCCGCATACTTATCACATACAATTTTATTGAGCACCCAAAACGCCTCGGGCGCCAGTTATAACGAGGGCCTAAGTTGTCAATTTTGCAATAAGAACTTTACCACAGTTGTAATAAAGTTAGAAATTGCTCTATGGTTTAAACGTGGGTTTGAAATTAAAACTCGTTTTTTAATGAGACGATATAAATTTCGATGCCAACAAAATATATGAAGTTCGTACCTAGAACTCAATGGCTGGCCTAGCATGGCTTCTTAAAATTTAAATTCAAACCAAATTCGACTTTCGTTCGTCTGATCGACATGACGATAACAGCGTTAGATGCTTTACCAGCAGTAACAAACAATTCGATCCCTCACCTGTTCTGCAAGTCATCCAAATCGAAGCCGTAGCCGCTCCTATCCGAATAGTACAGTTTATAGTACAACGCCGCATTGATGAGCAGCAACACAGCCAGCAGAGCCGCCAGCCACGTCCCGGAGCGCCCTGGAGGCCTATGTACCCGTGAGACCGAAACCCTGGGCACTACCAAACTAGCTGTGGGGAGCTTCACCGCTGTAGGTATTCCTGGCTCTTGCGAAGACGCTGAAAACGTGAAAAAGTTAAGAGTTTGGTTGTTTTTTTCAAGTATACATGCTTTTTAATGTTACATACATTGATCATTCCTCTCAAAGTAAGACATATATAGGAAGGTAAGGTCTACTCTCTACAAAGTCGTTGTGAGGCGAAAAGTCATCAAGTTGAAATAATTTGACAATTCCAAAAAATCGCAAAATAATAATTTCTTTGCTGTGCACTTAGTCTAGCTTTTTTTATTAGTTTAGCCACTAACAAGCACGGTGCGAACACCAAGGCGTAGCTCTACGTGTAACTGAACATAAAGTACAGTACCCGGCAGAAACAATGACGCATCGAGTTCTAGACTACTTTGTTACACGATATATTATTGATATTTAATGTCTGAATTTTAAAGAGCCCTTGACCCCTGGGTTTGTTTCGCCATTTCTTCTGAGGCGTAGTCAGATAGGAAATTTTGACTCCATCTTGCTTATTTTTTAATATCCTATTTATAGAATAAACAATTTCATTTCGGTAAAAGTTCGGCTTTGTGAAGCGTGACCCTATCTCTTTACAGCTCGATGTGTCATATTAAATTCAGGGTACTGTAATGTAGTGTTTAGTGACTTCTCGCTCTACACGGACAGAAAGGGACGACCATAGGAGTGACAGATGTCTTCGGCGCGAAGAGGCCGGCTGTAGGGAACAGCACTCGGGTCGGGGGCACGAGCTTGAAAGCTGGGAGGACAAACAACATACAATTATACAACACATAATGCGGGATACTTATAATGAGGGACTTGGGGCCGTATTATGAAGTATTAATGCAATCATTATTCCCTTGCGAAAAAAGGATGGCGCTATCGGCCTCGTATAGCTCCGTCTCTATCTCACTAAAAATAAAAATGGTGGCATTAATACGACAGCATTCGGTCCTTGTTGTGAATAGTTTTACGGGTGGTGTGGATTGTATAAGAATACAGTGAGAATAAACAAACGATGGATGGAAGATGATTTGGCTAGACTGGTGAATATCGGGATAACAGCTGACCAGGCTGTGCACAAATAAGTTGGGATATGGGCAGGAGGCCTCACAGACTGTGTCCCAGCAGTGCGGCGGTTATAGGCTGGTTATGCTATGAAGGGCAGGAGAATGGTGATGATATAATGCAGAGTGCATTGTAGTTCCTAGAATTGAACATATGGTTGTCATAACCACCCATTACTTGGGTATCATTTCTCGAAACCGTCATCATGAATTATTTTGATTTGACGTAGGCATCGTATAAAAACAAAAAAAAATGAATAAACTAATCAATTAATTATTTATTGTGGAATTAAATGCAGTTTCTAACTTGTGAATGGAGTTAAATCTGATACAAGTTAACTAATACGGAGTCACATAATGTTCGCGCTTGACTTACGAACATAAAGTTCCCCCGACACTAGCTGGGGCATTACGTTTATATACATAATATCAAAATGATTCATGCTAGGCTCACATACAAAACACGAAGGCCGAGATCGGTAAACGTTACTTAGCACGTATTTTGGCAAAACATTATTGCTGGCACTGTCGCACAACTATCAAACAACAAATTCAAGATAGAAACGTGTACATGGCTAAGTACGTACTTATAACAAAGTTATACTAGACCATTTATTATGTAAAAATATAAAAATTTGTATGATCAAAAATTTTGATATTTTTTCATATTATTATTTTCATATTTATAATGATAAAGAAGATATCATGTAATATATATGTAGTATATTATGAGATAGAAGCAGAAAGTAAAACGCCTGTCTGGGTTCAATCCCACGATCTACAACTCGTGAGTCAGGGTCTTTACCACTGGGCCACCACTGTTTTTCTCTCCTTATTATATGCGTATACAGATTTTGAATATTTAAAAAAAATAAAAACGTGCTAAGTAACGTTGCTCCATGCCGGCCTACAGCCGCCCACATACCGGCGCCCCGGCGCTGGCGCCGCGCCTTGCGCGCCGCGGGCACGGCGCACTCGGCCTCGCCCGTGAGCTTCGACTCCAGCAGACGACTGAACTCCTCCAGACCTGATATTGTGTTTTTTTCTAGGAATGCTGTAGAGGAAAAATGTTGGAGTTAGTTTTGTATACACAATTATGAGATATAATATATTTATTCAAAATGAATGTTGGCAAAGAATTAACATCAAATAATGTTAAATGTTAGATATAATAAACGTCTTAGCCTTGTAGTTCAGGGGCCCTATTATGAACTCTTATTTCCAGACAGTTTACGGCGTAAACAGAACTGCCTTGCAATTTCGTATTATGAACTCATCAAACAAGCCAGTCAGTGGTCACGTGACACCCTGGCCGGCTTCTGCCCGACTATTGGCTGGAAATACCGTATTATGAACGTTCGTTTGACATTTCTTGACATATTAAAACTGATAATAAGTAACCTCACAATCCATTCAATTTACGTTGCTGCAGAGGAGCTTTTATTGTATTGTTTTGGATTTTTTAGCGAAATTATTCGAGCTTTATCCAGTTAACATAAGAAAATATCACGTGACGAATATGTGCCATTTAAGTTTCTGGAAACTGGCACTTCTGATTAAAATAACGTTAAAATTGAAAAACTCCCACAATGTTTCCAACTAAACATAAGTTAGGCACCGCCGAGGGCGTTAACTCTCATCCACTGAACTATAATAATTACAACTGCCTATTAAATGGTGCAACATTATACTCGTTCTAGTTCGGAAACGTTATCTTTAAGAGAATCTCGCGTTACAATTTACAAACACGGAAAATAAAACAAAAATTAATTATTTAGCACAATATACATTGCGTTCATATTTTCAGCTACTTTTAGTAACTATATTAAGATATATTTAATATTTTTATCATAAAATACGTGATTTAAATAAAACCGTAACTTACCGATAAATATTTATTTGTGTTTCTGAATGTTACGGCAGAGAATTACAAGCCAGCCATAGACAAACTAGCCAGCGTGAAGTCGGTCAGAATTACGGATGTCATAATACGAAATTTTACCAGCCAGGGAAATGAATTGCTTGGAACTTGCCTGGTTTTTTTAAAGTTTGTAATAGGCCCCTTTTTTTTGTATGGGAATTTATCAAATAACTTCTCCCGCTCTGAGTGGAGCGGGAGGGCGTGTCAGACTCTTACTGACTAAAACCCACCCGTGTTCCCTCAGTTGCCTGTACGTTGCCAGGGGCCACGGTATCCCTTTCGGACTTTCCCGCATTGTAATAGGCCCCCAGGACACTTTTCTAATGTTCACTAAACTCAATTGATTGTCATTATTTGTAAATAAGTTTTTAATATACAGGGTCTTTTGTCGCGCTTTTTTAATGTGATTAAATAAATGAAATAAAGTTGTTTAATAAAATTAGATGCCAATAGCAGTTTCGCTAATAAATGAAACAAGTTAAACAGCAAATGAAATTAAAAATTACAAAATTCATTTTTGTCAGCCTGTAGACGGTAGCGTATTGTACGTCTTGTTCGTCGAAGTAGTAACATATACAGAGGCTACGTACCTTTGATCATGGGCCACATGCTCTTCTTGTAGTGCACGTGTCCGTACAGCGACAGGTCGGTGAGTGACTCCGACACCCTCTGTAGACAGTAGTGCACTTGCACGCTGAAATAGTCTGCGTATGGAATGCCTGCGTTCTCGCTTGTGGAGTCGATCGAGTACAGGACGCCGGGTTTCGAACATTTGTTCATTACCTGCAAGTTGATAAGATTTTATAGGTAATTAGGGTTTCGTGGTAAAGCTATTAGCATTTTTTTTTTCGTTCTGTATAATGATATAAATCTCAACCTGTATATTAAAACCAAAACGTGTGTTCAACTCTTAACTGTCGCAACTTTCCAAAGATTGAGTAAAGCTTTTGGTGGCAAATAACTTAGCTGTTACCTGCTGATGTATTTCTGACGGCTTCTTTAATTATTTGTACATATGTATTCAATGATAATTTAAGTATAAAGAGGTAGATAGGTTACACGCGCTTCGCACGTGGCACGTTACAACTTGGCTAGTTAACAAACCTGAACTCATTGTCGCCTAGGCCAACACAAGCAACATATATGCTTCTCTTTTTCGCTCCCGATAATAGGAATGATGCCTGGGTCATAAAAAAGAAATAGACTATTTAGTCCGTCAGTCAATAATAAAAAAATATTAGACTCGTATTTTCTTGCTTTATCATATTAATAAAAATTGACTTAGATAAACGTATTAAAGTTGGGGAGTGGGGGGTCTCTACGTCACAAGTAAGTATAAAATCTACATACTCGTGACGTCATTGCACATTTTAACTCAATGTATCACCGTAATCATTTGATAACGTAAAAAAAGAAAAAATACGTGTACGTTATTTTTTCGTAATCTACATGACGGACAAAGTTAGTCATCATCCCCATTAGGACATGCCTATCTACCTCTTTTCATAAATAATATAATTGTACGTAGAACATACCTGCGTCTCGGTGACCTGCACCTCTTTGGGCCCGATGGGCCCGGACGTGAGCCCGAGCGTGTAGCTGATCTGACGACACTTCAGACCGCCCTGTGCTTGCCACGGCGCCTGCACACCATACAGAAACATTGTACATTTATTATATTTTTTACATTTTAAGAAGGCTTACAGACTAATTACTGTACTGCTGTGTACATTTAATCATGTGTAACGTAATATGAAATGTAACACGTGTTGAAACAAATGCGCCTTGTTGTGTTACACAGAAGAAGTCCTTGATGAAATTAATAGGCCTGACTTAATCTTCAACAAAACAATTAAGGTGTATCTACACTGTGCAAGTATGAGCTGGAAATTACATGGAAAACAGAGAAAAGTTGTTTATTCTGTACAAATAAGACGGCTAATATAACTGATATGACTCATCAATCTCATTATCGTTGCTAGGATCACAAGATTCGGCTATTAGTCGACTACAGAGCCTGTAAAACTAAATTAAATCGTTCAACAAGAAAGGTAGTTTCAAAGTCTGTTACCTGTACATAATCTGTGGTCCCCCTGGCTGCCAGCAGTTCCAGGTTGAACTTGGAGTTGGTGAAGATCATGGTGAACATCTGGTCGATGTTGAAGGGGAACTCTTGGCGGAGGAGTAGCTTCCCATCGTGTAGGGCTGTGCATTTCTCTACGTCGCCGCCGCTATACAACAGGAAATACAATATGATAATAAATTGATGAAAGCTTTCGGTCAGAATTAGTATTATTTTTTTAAACAGCTTCATCAACATTTTTTTTTACAAGTTAGGACGAGATGACTTTTTAACCTAATTTAAAAAAGGAGTCTACGCTATACAGCTTAAATGGTAGTAGTGTACGAACTTGTGCGGCTTGTCCGGCTCGCTGTCGCTGGTGTCGGACATGTCGGTGGGCAGCGTGTCTCCGGCCTCCTCCTCGCGGTACTCCGCATCACCGTTCGTCACTGTGAACAAACACGACCATGGAGATACTAGAGGCAAACCCCCGACACACCGTATAAACGAACTCATGACCTGGCTTATAGTTTTTGCAATTGGTCAGTATCAGGTGTTGTGTTGCTCAAAACATGATCCGCGACCGTAACAAATATCTATTTACAGAATTATAATAATTAGAATCATCAATACCGATAGATAGATAGAATACTCTTTATTGTACACCATAAAAATTACAGACATAAATTTAGAATTTTTACACAGGGTGACACAATGGGCGGTCTTATCGCTTAAAGCGATCTTTTATAGACAACCTTTGGATGGATTAAACAAGTCTCCAAGTTCAAATGAATCTATCTAATGAATAACTATTTGATGAAATTATGGCTTTCTTGAGGCAAATGATTGCGCGGTTCATGCCGTCATTCATAACCATCTACATAACCGTCTTGCGACTGGGTAGTCGCATGAATAATGTATTAAGTACGAAACTTATTTATTTATTATAAATGAATCATTTAATTCTTCCTTTACTTAATTCCACAAAGACCACAGATTGGAAATTCCTGCTTTAGAAAAAATACAAAAGTAAAAAAAAGAACCCGTCTAATAATGTCATACAGAGAAGGCACGAGTCACCTCGCTTGCTCAAGTACACACATTTAATAGTACTTAGATTAAAGAATAAAATTACCAGGCACATCCGGTGTTGATATTTCACTGAAGTCAATATATTCCGAATCAAGTATTTCATACAACACAAACTCATCATCTGAATATTGAATTATATCTACAACCTCCATTTTTAATGCACTTCTTATATTTTTTTATGAAATAAACAACATTTTACTTCAACCACTTTAAATATAACTGAACCGTCTTCTGGTAGATATTGAATCTATTACCTACCAATTTTAGTAGCGACAAACAATAAAAAAAGAATTATTTTTAATTTTGTTTTCATAATTATTTATATTTTAGTCACTTGGACATGACCACATGTCCCATTTTGTTCAATTGAACTAATGCTAATCTACTCTCAAACTAAACAATGTTGTCACTGTCAACACCATGACAAAGGCTCAACAGTTACAATTTGTCCCACGACCTATCAATAGTAAGTCGCCTTAATTTGCTATTGTTAGTTAATAGTCTTATTATGAGATAATTAGACGGTAAGACACAGCATAATATTATTTATTAATGTCCAATACAAACTACACTTTCACCATCGCAATTTTTTATTTAACTAATTAAGTGGACTCATTAGTATGTAGTAATTAACTTTAACCATTGTTTTTGCACCACGTTATTCTGAATTCACACAGTATCTTCACATTTATTATTTTAATCCAAAAAAAACACATTATTATTGTTTGTCTTTAATCGTAGTTAATGTTAACTTCATATTATTCCAACAGCTATTTAAAGGCGATGGTCACTGCACACTCGAGACTGCGAAATGCAGTGTTTAAGTACTAACAATGCTATTTTAAACGATTCCAAAACAAACTTCAAACTTAGTTCATTACCGAAACCTCGATAACATCATTTTAAATAATATTTCGTACTAGTTTTGTTTGTAAACATTATAGTTGTTTACACTTTTCTTATTGTAGTGTGTGACTGTTGTATGCAGGTTTGCGCTTGCATCTGGCGAGTGGGTAAGCAGAGTTAAGTATTGTAAACGCAGATTATAATAATTTGTTTAAGACTTTATAACCAGTGTGTTTGTTTTATTTTCTTTGTGACTAAGATGCCTTTACCCTGCAGTGGGCCAATAATAGGCAGGTATTATTTTATCTTAGCAAATCGAGCGACGAATTAATTTGGAATATAAATAGGTCGCTCGAATTACAATGTGAACAAGTTTTACCATACAAACTTGAAATCGCGAAGTTTATGTGATACATATAATAAAACAGTAGAATCCGGTGTCTGTCTGTCTGTTTGTTCGCGCACATCTCCAGAACTGCTGAACGGATTTTCATGTAGTTTTCACAGATAGAGCTATATCACAGATGAGTGGCTTTGTTTCAATAAAATCGGATGTTGCAAAAAAAAAGTTATCGTCATACAAGACGGTATTCTGTTCACGACACGTTGTGCAAAATTTCTGAGGGTAACCTAACAAAAAGTACTAGGCTTGCATGAATTGAAGATAAAATTACAATCATTAGTATTATCCCATTAATAGGATTTGGTGAAATTTGGCGCACAAATAGTTTATAACTATGAAAAAGGTTTGCATGAGTTCACGTTTAGTTTATTTTGAGTACATAAAAATGCTATCTATAAATAAAAATCTACTGCCGCATGTATGAAAGATCATCACTAGATATTCGGCAGTTTTTTTTGTTGTAAGTATTTGTAATTGTCTAGACAAGATTTTCATGAAAGAAAATTTTGGAAAATTCACCGGAAAGGTTGAATTTTCCTAAATGTTAGTATAGCATAGAAAATGTATAGAGTAGCTGATTTTTTTTCGCGATGCCTTTCGGGAATTGGACATTTTACTAATAATGAAAGATACGTTTTCTGATTGGTTTGAAAACCAAGAATAGTGTAGGTAAGTTAAAAGATGATAATAATTGCTGTTAAAGTTCTTTGCTGTTGTTTGGTTTTCTGTTGATTCCAGGTCTGTATTGCCTTTTGGCAACACAACACAACACAACACAACTTTTGACGACAGTCCTTTATGACTATAAGGTTCATAATAGTGTGTGACGTAAATAACGTAACTCTCCTCAAGGCAATTACTAATTAGTTTGATGGGAATCCCCGCAAGCGTTCGGTTCGAACTATTTAACAACTGTTTATTGTTGTTTTGGCGATAAACGAGGAACCCCATAGATTCGTTTATACTTACTAGCTTTTACACGTGGCTTTGCCCGCGTGTAGGTTGGAAATTATCCCACAGAAGCATGCTAACGGGATGAAAAGTATCCTATGTCGTAATCCAGTTCGTGGTCTACCCGTGTGCAAAATTTCATCCAAATACGTCCAGCCGTTTTCGCGTGATTGAGTAACAAACATCGAAACATACAAACTTTCGCATTTATAATATTACTAGCTTTTGGCCGCGGCTTCGCCCGCGTACCGGGATTCAGAGTACCCTATGTACTAACTCAGGTCATGGCCTATCCTTTACCTTTCATCTAAATCCGTTCAGCCGTTACGGCATGAAAAGGTAACAGGCAGATAATAAATCAGTTCGTAAAGTTCAAAATTAAAAATTTAACCCCTTAAAGGATGACTTTGTTGTCTGTCAAGACCCTTTTTCATAGAAACACGTGGAGGCATCAAATTGAAATAGATTTCAAAAATTTGGATCTACGGTCTCTTGGAGCTGTAACGAAAATCAAACTTCCAAGTCAACGCAACAAAAAAATACGGCCGTTAATGCCGCATATTTTGACACTCGCATATAAACCAGTTTGGTACTTCCCGTTGGCCCAGCAGAATGAAGTTTGGCGAGAATCAAGGTCAAGTAAAGAAGAAAATACAAAAATTGGTCATTTATAGTTATATATGAACCGCAAAGATAAGTTTGTTCTTCAATCTGGGATCAAAAATTTATAGGAAGTAACATTTAGTCTGTATTTCATTACTCTATTAAAACGCTTTTTCAATTGAAAAGTTAAGTTTGTCCTTAAATCCGGATTTGGAAATTCGGGCAGCCGGGCAAGCATAGCTTTGAGACGAAACCCTCAGGGCGGAAGTCCTACTCACACTTGCCCGGTGTTTTTTGATAAACAATACAGGTTTATATGATTCTAAAATCTAAATGCGTTACTTAAAATACTAATTATTAATTTAAATATTATTATCATCATGAATTTGTAATACCTACTCTACCATTGAACATATAATACCAACATGTTAGAAAGGTTACTTGATGGCTTTAAATTGTAATAACTTTTGACCGAGTGGGCCGATTTTAATTAAATAAATACTAAATCTACAATAATAATACTAATCTCTTTTTATCCACTCTCCTATCTGGAAGAGATTTCTTTAGAAATAAGCATCACCTTTGTACGTATTTTTCTGTTCCTTTTTCTTGTCTCTTTATATGTGTGTACATAAACTGTTAAATAAATAAAATAAATAAATGTTAATTCAAGATACGGACTATGACCATATTTCCAATCCCTTAAATCTCTTGAAAAGAAGACACGAAAAAAATCAATATTACACGTGAATTTTAAAATCACCCGTATGTTTTACCCCTTTGGGGGACGATTTTACAAAAAACGCTGAAATGCGTAATTGTTTATTTCTTACCAAAAGGATAATTTGATTATTTTCTGGACAAAAAGTACCCTATGTCCTTCTCCAGGATGCCATCTATTTCCTCGCCAAATTTTATCGAAATCCGTTCAGTGGTTTAGCCGTAAAAGGTTAACATACAGACAGACAGACAGAGTTACTTTCGAATTTATAATATTATAGTAAAGTATGGATAAGTAGGATGACGATAAGATTAGATAAGACTAAAAAAGTAGTAGAAAAAAAAAAACTCATGAAATCATCGACCTATCATAAAAACTACATTTTAGAATAGGGCAACGACATTCAAAAACGCCTGTTGTAAGTTTTTGGATTGAAATTAATTATTCTGTAACTTGGATATCTAACTTTTGTAAGGGGCAACTAGAATCAATTATATTTTTCTGTACATTTTGACGTTAAAAAGTGCCTTTTATGTGCCTATTTGAAATAAATGATTTGACTTTAAGCGAGATATTTGAAAAAAAAAATAGAAACGACTTTTGTGACCTTTGACCTTTAATATCTTAAGACGCGGACACGAGATGTTATGAGGTTTTTTGTCAAATTTTACGAGTAGAATCCCAAAATAAAGTTTTATACCCAGCAGCTTTAAGAGCTTTATTATCTTTCATTCCGAGGTTAACCCTCTTTTTGGCTTATGTGGCTGTATTAGTGGGGCGTATGACACGACACAGAAATAATGAGCGAGGTTGCAAGTAAATTTTGATGTTCTTCGCTTTGTCCCGTCTATCGTAAGTATATTTAAATGTCTAAGCACCACAGCTCCACCACCACTAAACCACGTATTCCAAAAGAGTGGTGTATACCTGTATACTGACCGAGGGGCGGCGACGAGTCGCGCGCGTGCGGCGCGTGGCGCGCGCTGCGGGGCTCGTCCGACCCGCCGCGCGCCTCCATGCACGCTGCGTCCACCAGCTCCTGCACAACACACCAACTTAGGTAAAATCGATAATGTCTCGATAATGTCAAATTATATGTCATGCAAACGTAACCTTAAGTAAGTCATAATAACCCTGGGGTCTAGCCGGGCAATAATATTGTGCTGAATTTCATTATAACCCAACCCGCTGCTCAATAATATGATTTGGATTTGGTACCTCAGCAAACAATCGAATTGCTCTTTATTACATCGCAGGTGTGTGTGGTTTCATCGGGGAAAAATATGTCTTCGTCTAGGGCAAGCTTGAATCCGTAACATAAGACACTGGTTTATCCCCTAAGTGAATAATCTACTATTAACTAACATAATACGCGTTCCTTTTTGCCCTGTGCTCACCCCATACCAGCAAAAACTTAACTGCGAAAGTAGAGTCTCTAATAAATAAATTTATTAACAGATATCCTGATGCCGACATATTTCACGATAATTTTAAACTATTAGCAAGAAAACTGTTGTTCTTTTTTAGTGTAGTTTAAAAAACTATTTTTTCAATTATACTAATGTAACTTTTTTCTTTCTTTAATTTAGCATATAAGCGATTTGGTGTTTATATAAACTACTGTAAGCTTATTTTGTATTTTAAATAAATTAATAATAATATCACGTCTGTAATTTCCAGAGGATTAGGCAGAGATGTACTACACACACATTTCTCAGTAGCAGTCTGGATTTGTGCCTGGTTGATGGAAATAGGTTCCCTATTACATGGGACTTATTGTTGTAACTACTCCTGTGAAAACATCACTTTTAAAGACAACGAAGAGAGTGTGCGAGGGACAGGACACAGGGTCTGACATGGATCACGCGACGGTAGCTCACAGGCACGGCGAGCAATTGCTGCTTCCCATTACAGCTTACTTCACCGGAGAAATCGTCGAGTAGTTCGGGAGTATTCGTTTCCGCGAAAGACCTTGCGCATTAAATTAGAAACGTTACTGCTGCAGCTAATGACAGCCGATCACAACGTACACGGAGGTAACAACTGGCTATCCATTTTCGCTGAACGATACTAATGTTTACCGTTTTAATTCGGGTGCTCTCAAATAAATGCGAACTCTAACGGAGTTCTTTTTCAAGAGCTAATCACGTGGCGAAATCGCGAGTCGAACTAATCAAGTAGTTCGAAATACGCGTACGTATACAAACGTAAATAAATACAAATACATATGTCTTACTAAAGTTGTGTTAATTATACATTGTTAGCAGTTTCCCTACCATAAAATAAATTGATATATACAACATTATTTATGAACTATTGACTTGGATAGTCTGTGTTTATTAGTTAACTACCTTTTGCCCGTCGCTTCGCCCGCGTGGATGTCGGAAAATATCCCACGGGAACGTCCTACCGGGATTACATACCTAATAGCCGAGGAAAAGTCATTGACTCCTACTGCTGCGCCCGCGTTGTCCTCAACCATCCTCAACCATAATTATTTTAACGCGTAATTTTGAATTTGTGATATCTTTTAAAGTATTAATTTGATTGATATGATGTCAAGGCATATTTTAATCAAAATTAAATGCCCAATTTAAATAACATATTTTATTGGATAAAATTAATACCGGTCAAAATAGCTTCGGAAATAACAATTAAATTTTTATCAAATTCTGATAGATAAAAATGGTAACTGTAGGTTATCCTTAGAAGATAGACATATGCTATCGCGGACTTTTTTGTTGCACTTTTTAAGATCTTGTAGAACATACATTTGATGTACCTCTTACGGCTTACACGGCGCACGCCATTAAAGCTCCCAGTCGACATGATTTTTTCCAATATCTTCGACAATAATCGTCATATTTCCACCAATTTACACAAAACCTTAATAAATTATACACAAAAACCTTCCGCATGAATTACTCCGTCCATTGGTGAAAACCATTTGAAAATATGTTCGGTAGTTCTTGAGTTTATCGCGTTCGGACAGTCAGACAGACGCGGCGAGGGCTTTGTTTTACAATAATAATATGTAAGGATTCGTGCGATGGTCCATACACTTGGGTTGCGTAAAATTATATGACGAATATTTTGTGCAGGTGTATTTAATTATCTAATACTAATCTTTGTAATCTCTTTGTTTATCACTAACGCATTATTTAATAATCACGGCAGGAAACTACAAAAGCCTACAAATTAAAACATAGATATTGTATGACATGGCAGTAGTTTTTATTTTTATTTATCTTTATATAGATTCTTTTCAATTTTGTGAATGTGAGAACGCTGTAGGCCTAGTGGACTGTAAATTTGTTAACCATCATTATTCTGTTAAGTACCTGGTACTTGTTGAAAGACCTACACTGTCCTCCCATACCTAATAACACTTTTATTTGAAAATATTGTAAAAGCCCATTATTTTTAAAAGAGTAACCGTGGAGTTTCTTGCCGGCTTTTCTCCATAGGAAACAACCAATTGGAACCGGGCTAAGCTTCTGACGTTTCATAAGTGCCCATGTAGGTTTATATGAAATAAAAATATTTTTTATTTTGAATTTTATTTTTGAAGTAAGCTTGCCCTTATTACAATAGGTCTTGTGTCATAACTGGTGATATGTTGATATAAGACAGCTCTGGTTACCCTTTCACGGATTACAGGCGTGATTTTATGTTTTGAAATCTCGCTGTTTATTGTCTATCAGTTGCTTCCTATTTGCTAATTACACCTGTTACTGCTATTACGTAGCGAATCATTATCACTATGGAAGGTCAGTCAGTGTACGTCCTTCTAGGGCGGTGTTAACTCATAATATTATGTGATACATTATATTTTATGACTGCATTTTAGTAATCTAACCATTTCGAAAAATATCAACTTTTTTCTAAAACACTAGTTTACAGAATAACAAAGGTCTCTGAACAAGCTACTCTTGAAACTTTTCAGCATTTCATGTAATAGCTAAGTGTTTGTATGCTGAATTTCACATCTGTTGTATTTTTATTAAATATTTTTCTCAATAAATATAATTAAAAAAAAACTGAAGTGTTAATAGAGTTTCGTTGATGACCCTGATATAAAAAATGTTTTTTTCAACAATATTTAAACGCAATTTTATTAAGCTTTAAAACCTTTGTATACAGTATCAACTTCATATCTCTAATAGTTGGCAATAGTTACGGTAGTAATCCATTTAAAAAAAAAACACGCTAACTATGTTTCTTCAGAAACATAATTTGTGTGGAAAGGAACGCCTTAGGAAACACATAGCTGTAGTTATCTGTTTCCAAGATGTCTTTACCACATTATAAGCGTATATATCTGCAGGTATATTATATCTTTTGAAGTATGATTTAAAACAAAAGATACCTGCCTAATAAAATATCCAGATATTTATTTTTAGACACAAACATAAACTGACATCCCTAATGTAGCAACGAAAACAATACTACGGAGATTCATAATATTATTATTATTAAAACTCACTTTTTTCTTAGACCTGCCGGGATACCGCATGTTCGAGGACGTGTTGTTATCACGCTATCACTTATCGACTGATACTGACAATGGCTTGATTACCGATTGTTTTTTTTCGGTATTTCTAAAGTTATCGCGTCTTATCTGTACGTACGCCACTTGAAAGGTTTTAGAATGTAGGACTTTAAAAGTATTAAAGTATGGTTTAGTTTTCGTTGCAATTATTGTTGTTTTTACGACATTTTGGATGTATTTTGTCAATCTAAAATTGGCTTTGTTCGTTTATACTTAAAGTTGACATTTGTTTAGTTTGTAATAATATTGTATTTTTATAGGCTTTCGATGCACAGGTGTTCAAGATTATCGTTTACGCGATTATTTAGTTTATTCGCTTCGTGTGAGTCACAGTTTGTTTTATCTTAAAGGCGTAGTAACGTATGGATGATTAATGCAAGTTGTTGTTCCGTAAACGTTAATAACTACACTTAGGGCGTTTGTCTATGACAACCGTCTCTGATCTACTCCAAAATCTGAAGAACCGACCGACCGTGTGTCCTCCGCTACAGACATCGAAAGAAAAAAACAGGCAAAGTGCGTGTCGGACTACGCACAATGAAGGGTTCCGTAGTTGGGATGAATTTATCCCAAAAGAAACTTAACATTGTAGTTGAAAAACATGTTCTCCCATACATCGATATACGTCACAGTTAATTCTCCAACTGTAAAACTACAAATTAACTATTTTCGGACTTTTTCCTTTACATGTGCTGTGAGACCTTGCTTCCTGCCAAATGTCAAGATTCTAGGTCAACGGGAAGTACCCTGTAGGTTTTGATTTATTTGCGAGTATCTAAATATGTCGCATAAATAGCCGTATTTTATATTAATTTCAACTTGATATTATATTAAATTGACCTCCACGCGTTCCTAAGAAAAGGGTCTTGACAGTGTGACGGACGGACAACGAAGTGATCCTATAAGGTTTCCGTTTTATCTTTTGAGGTACGGAACCCTAAAAAAGAAAATACGTTTATTTTAGCGATATCGATGGTTTGGACACATAACGATCAGGCTAAAGACAACCTTCGACATACTATGCAATACGGGACACTCCGACACTCCCGGCGTGGCGTGTGTAGCTTTTCGGCAGAGCGAGACCTGTATGCCCAGTTAACTGTGATAGGCCGAGTTGATAGATTAATAATAATAATTCCAGCCCGATATGGTCACACTCTTGCCCGTAAGAGCAGTGGTGGCCCAATGGTAACGGCTACGACTTACGAGTTGGAGGTCGTAGGTTCGAACCCTAACAGGCGCTAACCTTTATGTAAATTATTTCATCACCACTGCTCTCAAAACGGAGAAGAAAACCATCGTGAAGAAATCGGCATGTCCTAGAACCAAAAATTCGAAGACATGTGACATCTACCAACCCGCACTGGGCCCGCGTGGTGGATTACGGCCCACTGCCTCACAGAGAGGAGGGCTGTGGCCCAGCAGTGGGGACATAGGCTGGTGATGCTGTGGTCACACTGCAGGACAAAGGCCTCTTCTCATACCGAAAAGGCATCAGCATTGATCATCACGCTAGCTCAAGGCGGATTGGCAAATTCAGACTCATATTTCCAGGTTTCCTCACGATGTTTTCTTTCACCGATGTTAGTGATGTCTAAAACCGATATTAGACGCTTCACTTTTTGTTCAATTTTGCCTTTCATTTGGCAACTTAATGTTGTCTTAATCCATTAGTGAACCGATTCAACAATGTTGGATTTACATCTTACACTCGCCTACAGAGTGATCGAAAAATGAAATGAAACTAGCAGATAAACGGTCATGTTTTTTCTTGTTATTTTGTCGGAATCGTGTGAACGTGGAATTAAACAAAAATAAACCTTCATTCGAGTCATGCGCCTGATATCGGTTTAAGATAAAATAAGAAAAAACATGAGTTGCTAGGTTGATTGATGCAAGTAGCAAGAGATAGTACGGACCGAGTCGGGGTCGTGCGGGAGAGGAGGCACGTCGTCAATGGCGTCGCGGCCGTAGCCCTCCTCGTCCGAATTGAAGCCCAGTTCCTCGCCGTAGCTACTATGCACCTGTAAAACAAACGTATCCATATTACAAACTAGAACCACGGCTAAACCAGAAGAGTTTTGCGCTTCAGTTTCCCAATTAGCACGAACATCGCGTCACTGAGGCAAAGCTTTTAAATTTTGTACTGCCGCGCTTTGTACTAGTGCGCCTATCAATGCGCGTTTGAATGAAGTATTTATATGGTGTCTATAATAAAGAGTATTCTATTCTCTCTGTCGGGTAACCCAGCAGGCCTAACATGACGCACGCGACAATTAGGTACTCTCTCTCGCGTGAGTAATTTTTGTCTATTTTGTCACTTTTCTCGTTTTCTGACAGCGCTTCCATACAAAATAGTCGACTCCTTCTGTCAAACTTTATGTTTTGTCGACAAACCCTAACATGGCAGCTTAGTTATCTCGATTTTTGACAATTCAACACGAGATAATCTCCGATTCTTCTGTCATTAAGTCGTATTTACTCGTCCTCGATTTTGACGACGAGAACGACGAGAAGAGTAGACAAAATTATGATACAAAAAAAAACTCCAAAATAATATGGCCGTTTCATAATTGTAATTATTTTAGTCATCATTTTATTTTACAATATATTAATAATGAAAATACTTAGTTTTAAACTACTATTTATATTGGAACGACGTGTTTTATATGGAATTTTTCGTTTTTTGTATGGAAAATATTAAAAAAATATTACCTACATGTTGGGTATTAGGGGTTTATGGGTTTGCTGTTCGCAAAAATAATGAAAATTTCAACCCCCTTTGATTGAAATTTTCATTATTTTTGCGATAGGACACACCATTTTCGAGATATAAACAAAAGAAAAGAAAAAAAAGTCGAGGTGTCGGTGTGAATTTTAGTTCATGAAAATTAATACGACAAAACGAGAAAAAGAGCTTTCTTGCGCTTGTCATGTTATCCCTGCAGATCATCAATTGTTCCTCAAAAGTTTTGAAAGGTTTATAGAATCGCATAGAGTTGTTAATTTAATTTGTAATCTTGGTAATATAACATAGGCAAGTACTTCCATGGTTATAACAGCTCTATATTAGATCTCATCATCACGCGTTCGTATTTCCGAAAGTAGACGATGATTCCTGAAGCGAACATTTATCTTAAGCTATCTGTACTTACATAGGCTGACTAAGTGAGTTACACTTGCGTGTTCATTTTTGTTACCAATCCCGAGTATCAGAAACGAAATTAATAGAGCATTTCTTAATTAGCAATTTTGTCCTCTAAAATGTGGGTACGTAACATTCGTCTGCCTAACGTTTTGCAGATTATAGGTCAGATGTGGACCTTAATTGTTTCATCCCACGCCTAAATTACTTTTAAGGCAGTGAGGGGACGTTAACATCTCTTAACTTTAAATTATAATAGCTGACGCGACAGACTTGTCCTTTCAATTCCCACTGAGAAAAGCACTTTATTTATTTATTTTATTATTTATGTATACTCAGAAAAATAGATACAGATAAGATATAATCATAATTATGAGTACAAAGGTCATTTTCAGCTTTTCCCGAATTTTTCTTCCCTCAAAACCTTAATACGACTATTATGAACATTTGAAAAATAATCAATCTGTCCAGCCGTTCCCAAGTGATGCGCGCTTACCAACGAACAACATTGTATTTCTACTAAAATATATTTGTAGCTTCTAACAGTAATATACAACATAATGTACAATTGTAAATACATAGAACCTGTCACTACCAACGTGCCTAGTTACCTGTTATTTATATAAACACTTGACAGGCCATTCAACTGAAAAGCGCGATCAAAAACTACTATTTTATACGATTATAAATATACAATCGTCACTTCAGTTAAGGACAAAAATACAATGTTTTTTGCGTGTATAACTTTTCCTCAATTACTTAACTACACAAATGAATAAATAAATACTTATTCAAACATCCTGTTTAGGTAAGCTGTTTTTCTGTAAATTGCCATGACACTATCAAATGTTAATCACACAGAAATAATATTAACGCACTACACTAGGATATTATTCCCCAGCGAAAAAAATAATTAAGTACGCAATATTACTTTTTATGAATGAAATATGTAGATTCATTTTACCGAGCACAGTGACTAGCACAACTTCAAGATGAAATAAAATTTAATAAGAAAAATGACTTATCATGTGATAAGTAATTTTTCTTATTAAATGTTATCACTGATTAAATATTAACTTTACCGAATATATCTTTTCACAAAAACTCATCTAAACGATAAGAAATCTTCACTTTCGAATTAAATTGTAGGATTTTGCAATCAAAATCATATGATTTTATCTTGACACTTGTACGAAAATGAGGGGAAATAACAGAACGGGCAGAACTCCAAGTGCCTTGGCCACGGCCCAAGCAGCGCAGAAAACATAAATAAACAAAGTTTTACACCAACGAATTAACGTAGGGGTTGGCAATGTTATCAACAACAATTCATCAATGAATTCAAGCCAAAATAGCATTCACGGACTCATCACGAAATCTCCGGAAGCAAAAAGCTAGTAAACACTAAAACTGAGTCACTGATGTGATATAGGCATCAGCTTTCCATTGGAAGTTTTAATTTTTATGCGAACTATATCATATTATGGAAAAGTCAGTATTCAGATTACAAAACAATTCATTTTCATTGACATAATCAAGCAGATACCACAATATTTTCTATATGAATAAAGTGAAACATTTAAATCAAGACATAAAAAATTAATCAGGCTTCCTGAATTTCTTTTCGTCCCCATTGCTACATAGACATACCCGGTTAAAAATGTGTTTTTATCCAAAAATTTATTAAGATGCAAACACAAAATTGGTAATAATGTTTCCATCAATGATCATAAAAATATAAGCATGTTTTTCTCAATACCTGCCCCTGCGGGTCCCGCGCGCGCCGCACCGCGTCCCGTGCCGCACTGGCCGACAGAACCTGCAGCACGCGCGCGTCCGCACACCTCATCAACTTTATAATGAACACCCAGATCACTCGGACAAACGCGAAGGAATCTCCGAGAGCTTACATCTATTTACTTTGAATTTCCTAGCTTCGTGAACACAGGGATTTTGTTGGTAATATATATTTTAATCGTTATGGGTCGTCAGAAGCCCGAAAGTCTGACAACCAGTCTCACGAAGGGGTATCGTGTTACCCGGTAACTGGGTTGTTGAGGTCAGATAGGCAGTTTCCCCATGTAAAATACTGGTATTCAGCTGCATTCGGTTAGACTGGAAGCCGACCTCAACGAAAAGGCTAGGCACATGATGAAAGGATTTACTTGTTAAGTTTACATAGGATTAACTAAAATCTGTTTGTCAGGAAACGTCCAATGGGCCAATGTCCAATGGGCACTAAGTTTTAATTCTATTCATCTATCTCATAATCCAGTTCTTAAATACGGGTTTTAGCCGAAGTACTTCAAAGTCTCTTGATAATATTATGATAAGTAGATATTTTGTGCTGATAATCGCTCATGATGTTTTAATATCCCATTGTTTGAAACAATAAGAACAAAAATAAATTTAAATTAATACTCTTATTGTTATCACTTATCAGAATTTTTTAATGAATGAAACTGGAATGATCTTGTTTGATGGAAATATCTTTAGTTAAGTTGCTAAGGTGACCGGAATTAGCGGAAAGGTGAAGCCGAATGATCGACATTACCTACGAAGTATGGAGGATTCATTGTCACTCAAGCCATCATCTGTGACCAATTCCATACTATCGACATTCATCGACTAGAAATAGTTGACTTCAATTATCGATAGCACGTTGGTGTTGAATTTAGTGTTAAGCACCAAACTGTATCGGTTCAAGCGACTCAAGTCGTTAATCGACTGATGGCAGTGATGGTAAAAAATAAAATAATAAAATAAATTGTGTTTTATTTCAGGCAAAAATACCCATAGTGAGAGAATACAAATCACAAAAAGCACAGAAATCATTAAAATATCAATAAAAATAAAACACCATAGTAAAATTCATTAAAATAAAATATAAAATAAAATGTCAATATTATATTGTTATGTAAAGGGTCCAATTTGGTACCTCTGTGGAGTGACCCGATACTCTAAGTTCAAGAGACTTGGGACCATAAACTGTCATCGGCAGTGTAAGCCGCGGTACACGCCCAACTCTTTTTTCCTTCAAATTACTTTATATAGGTTAGTTATGGTCGGTAAACAGGCCGACGGAAGGGTTCTGAGTGTGGGCACTGTCTTTCATCCTGCTTCACCAGATACGTTGCTAACTTGAGAACAAACATTTAAAAGCCTTTAACGCCTGTAATTTTATTTAAAACCAGGACATCAGCGTAAAGTCAAACCTCAAAACAGTAACGCTGCTTGGCGGAAAAAAGTATAGCAGATAAGGAAAATGGCGGCGCAAATGAACGAACACAACATATATTTTACACTAAGGATAAAATATTTTTTAATATTAAAGTATGTGTTTGCTGTATTCAGTCCGTATATTTAGTTTAGTTTTGAGGTCAAACATATTTGAATTATTTTAAATTTCTAATCTGTGCCAAACTGGGGTTGCCCGTAATAAAATAAGTAAATCAAGCATGTACCTAATGGCATGCTTTTTAGTGACATTTTATCTTATTTGCTTTTGTGGTTTTGAATTCTTCTCCAACCTTTGCTTTAGGATTTATGCTACTATACCGCTAGAGATTTCAATAGTATTCAATTCAAATTCAAAATATTTCACATAAACCTACAAGGGCACTTATGAAACGTCAGAAGCTAGGTGCACGGTTCCAATTGGTCGTTTCCTATGGAGACGAGCCGGCAAGAAACTCCATGGTTACTCTTTTAAAAGTAAATGGATATATTATAATTTGCAAATCCTGTGATTTAAAAATTATAATGTTGAAATCTCTATGGCAGAAATGAATTTTCACAGGAATGTCTTATACAGCAGTCAAGAAGACATTCCTGCTTCCTCATTTCTAAACAGTCTTCTGTCTGGCATTATTAATCAAAATAATTGCCAGTTTCTTCTGATTTATTATGCGTTTACTTTCACAAGGAAAGTGCATTATTATTATCAACTTCAGCCAAAGAATAAAGTTCTTAAAATATTTAATATATGTTTGGTAACTGGCAACACAAACTGACATCATGCCAAACCACGCCACCTCTTGTTTTTCAATTTTAAGTGGTAAATATTTATTTGGGAGCGTTCGGCTATGCGCATGATTTAGAATTAATATCTCTATCTGTGTCGTGGCTTTACGAATCTATTTGAATGATCAATTTTATGGCTCAAAGTGTTTGTCCAAGGTGTTAGTGGTAAATTATTCTTACAATTTTAAAGTACTAAACACAAATTCTGATTATAAACCCGAGTCTAAGTTGACAATTTTGTACTAACAACCTTTTTCCAGTCGGAATAAGGTTTGAAATACAAAAACTGAGGCTTTGTAGAGCGTCGTTTCTGTCACTCACATCTGTATGTTTAATACTCGATACGTCATACACGCGGGTACTGGAAATATGATTGCCTATCTGGTTTTAGGTAAAGGCTCTATTGATTATGTGTCTGATAACAGAAAGATCCCAGACAATTAATCCGATGACGCAGGCCTAGCATAATTCGAAGCATGCGCTCGCAGCCTATGTCTGCCTCGCCTGCCCTACCCCGCAAGATCTGTACTGCCTGCGTTTCAGCATAGGCTTACCCTCTTGCACGTTATTAGGTACTTATCGTGTCTGTGACAACATTCGATTACATCTCACCAGCATTATGAAAGCGAAGTAAGTAAGTTTTACGGCACGGTTGGCGCAGTGGTTAAGCGATTGACTGCTGCACTGCGTGTCGCGGGTTCGATTCCTGCACGGAAATAATATTTGTATGACCTACAATTACTTGTTCCGGATCTGGCTGTTTGTGTATGTGAGTTTAAATGTTTGACCGCTTTCCGAATTAGAACATAATCGCTCACAGCGCTGACAACGATAATTGGCGTTCCGATTAAGATACCACGATTATGACAGCCGAGGGTTGTCAACAATTCGGAACGCTCGTGAACGCACTCACAGTACTCGCTCAACGTCAAAACTTGCATATCATATTTTTTTGTGTTTATACCACAATTTTCTTCTTCTTTGGTTAGGTGGCGAACGGTAGCCAGAAGCACAATTTCGAAAATGCCACGTTAGTTTAAAGATAGGATGCGAGTCAAAACAAAATAGCACAACTGTCATTTTTGACAGTGCTCACGGTGATATTAGTAAAAGTCATGGTCGGCGTTATCGCAAGATGGCGCATGTCATGACGTCATCTATGACGATTGAAGACACACTGTTATCGCGCCCACGTTAATTCGGTACAGGAGTTAGCGCGCTCAAATCGATTACAGCGTAACTCGGAATGCACCCTTTGTAAACGCACCCACGACACAGCAGAAATTCCTAGTGTGGGGCAGTTTTTTTTAAAGAAAAAAAAAAAAGATGTGCGTGTGCGTGTGACGAATAAAAATGTTAAGCATTTTTTTAATAAATTTCTTCCCGTGTCGTGTACTGGGTAACCGACACCGGACACCGTTCGAACTATCTCATTTGATTCGAAATCTCGTTATTTTTTTCCGATGGGAAATTCCATCGGGTAAACGTCTTGTAAATAATCATTCTTGATTCTTATGATAGCTAGGTCCGTGTTCAGCTAACAGTAACATTTCTTTGTACAAAAAGCTTATCTACTCACCCACTGCCAGAACTCCTGGCTGCTCATGGGCTGGTCCATGAGCGCGTTCTGCCATATCCTGAACAGCATCAGGTACGCCTTGTCGCGCCCAGAGAATGAAGTGAGGAAGTTCTTCTCGCCCTCCGTGCAGACTAGGATGGCGTTCGGTATTACCTGGGCAAAGAATAAAAAGTCATCCACATAAGTAAGTAGTCACCTAACCATAGATATTTATTTTTATAATAACCATAGATGACAAAAGAGGTCTAAAGTTCATGTCTTTCTGTGTACGTTCTACGAACTGTCATAATTATAATAGTACTAATAACACCTACCGCACCGCACTTGTGCCTCGTTGGTCTAGTGGTCGCAAGCGCTACTGCTGAACATGAGGTCCTGGGTTCGATTCTCGGGTCGGGGAAAGTGTTATTGGGTTTTCCCATTAGGAATTTCTCATTAGCAGCCCGGAGTCTGAATTTGTGATGGCAATAGGTTCGCCCCTTATTACACGGGATTTAAACATAACTGGCGAAATGTGGGTGTACTATAGGTACACCTCTGCCTAACCCTTCGGGGAATACAGGTTGATGTTATGTTATGTTTGTTATGTTACTTATAACAAACTGTAAAAAAAAAGAATCACAAATGTTGGGATTCGGAATTACAACCACAGGTTTGCGAAGCAGTCATTGAACCGCTAAGCTAATTGCTTTGTTCAAAGTTGACTAAAATACCCGTTCTTATATATGTTTTTTTGGCTTTTCTCAGGCAACTAAGGCCCATATATAAAATACAAATATAATCTTACAAAATAACAAACTGATACATATTAACAAAACATAATTTCAAATTCTTTTAACTATGTTATGCACCCCGCAGTTTCACCCGCATAAGTTTCGATTCCGTGGGAATGTCGGGATAAAAATATCCTATGTTTATTCAGGTCATGGTCTACCCATGTGCCAAATTTCATCCAAATCTGTTCAGCCGTTTTAGCGTGAAAGCGTAACAAACAAACTCACTTTTGCATTTATAATATTAGTTAGAAGACCTTTTTCAATGCGAGGGCCGTTAGAGAAACGTTGGGTCGTTGGCTTCGGGACTTTAAAAACCGAGGGTTGCATAAGAAAAGACGGGTGTATGTGTGCTCACAAGTGCAGTCTTCTCCTTAGTGATGGCAGTGACGTCCTTCCACCGTGTGGTCATGCAGGTCTCCCAACCGAAGATGCTCGCGTAGAAGCACAGGTAGTTCTGCGACGCGTACAGGCGTCCGTGCGCCAGGATGTCTTTCTGTAGTGCGCACGAATAGTCTAGCGACAAAAATAAATGATTAATTATTGCTGGGTCAACATCAGGTGCAGTTTGGTAGTAGAGTAACATAAACACTGAAAAAATCAATGCACATATAAGCGTGGCGTTATGATGTTTCTAAGTGATTTTATTAATTTAAGTCAATAGTTTTTCAGTTATGAAATTTCGGTAATAACCGCAGAAATAACTTCAAACAGCAACGTTTTCCACAGATTTTTTGAGAATTACTATGAAGTACAGTACAACTATTTTCTTAATGTCCCTCGAGAATCATCGCATTTCCGAATACAAACGAATGCTAATTTCCATGTCCATTAATTATTAGGTTTATAGTGTATAAAAATTTGAATTTAGAACTAAGTACTTTATTGTTGTTTTGATTTCCGTGTGAACTATACCGGGTGGATTTTTGAGACGGGGCAGTAACGACAGCTATCTTAACCGTAGTAGCTACAGGAAAACTGTCTTAGGAGACTGTCCTTAACTTTTTGAGAAATTTTGATCTGCATTCACAGATTTTGAAAAAAACGTACAGTCAGCAAGAAAATAGGCAATTGTCACTAAAACTTTTTTTGATACCAATCGATCCTGTTTCTTATAAGGATCAAAAAACTCACACCACCGGACAAACAGGTTTGAGTAAAAAAAATCAATTTAGTCAGAAAATTTCTTCATCTGATGTAGTTGTGTAATGATTACTTGCGATGGAAGGATCACTTTCTTCACTGCTCGAACAGGTATTTATTATAAAATGTTCCATGTGTAAATCAAAACTTAGTTCAATTTTTCTATATTCGTCCTCACATTTTATTTAATGATCTACTTTTTTCCATACTTCCGGGCCAATCATATTGATTTTTTCCAATATAATTTCTTTGATTGTTATCACATTCATTCCAACATTTTTAATAGCTACGTATCCTTTAATCATATCCAATCATTTGGTCTCAAACCAAATGTTTGGTTTGCTATATGATTCATCCAATATGAAGACAATATTTTTGCCAACGGCCCTCATCCTCTGAATTTCTCGGTGATACTTAACCCTTTTAAGGCGAATATCATGCTTTTCGATTAGTATTTCCCGATTGCTTTTTGTTTTTTTTTATCGAAAACCAATATCTTTAAAAAAAAATCTTAATGTCTCCAGACAGCCTACAATTTGGATAGCCTCAATCAACTTCGATTTTAAAGTCCTCAAACAAGGTAAATCCTTAAAGCGTAAATAAAAATCGTGAATCATGTGACGTATGCCAGAATAGTCAAAATCGTCCATTTTTTAAACGAAATTGTTTGGTCTTTTTGGTGATGGGAAGGGAGCCAATTTATCTTTTTTATCATTTTCTTTTACACTTCCGATTGAAACATCACAAGCTTCAGAAAGATGGTTTTGAGTTTTTGAAAATAAATATTGTAGAAATCCACCGGCTTCTTGTAAAAAATACAAGTATACGCTTAAAATGATCTGTTGTGCCAGCGACTTTAGCAGCTTTCCTCTAATTTTTAAAATAAATTACATTAAGTTAAAAGTATTAACAGCTCTCTATAATTCCAAGTCGATTGAAAGCATCCGGTCTGCACCAAGTGTCAAGACAACAGATAGAAATCCGACGACTGACGAAACACGAAGTTTGCCGAGGGACATTAAGAAAATAGTTGTACTGTACAAACTTTTATGTTGTCGATAATATTATTACTGTGCGTGCGTTGTATATTCATCCCAACAACGATACCCTTCCCTGTGCGTGATCAGGCGCGCACGTGGCCGGTTTTTTTGTTACTAAAGTTCTTGTTCTTTTAGTATCGACGGCACATCTATATTATTTCAGTGAACGTTGGCTTACTAACCGACTATAAGCCGCTCATCGTCTGGCAGGTCCTTGAACAGCCTCTTGAAGTCATCAGACTTGCTCTTGTAGGTGGGATACAGCGCGTTGTACCAGCTTTTCTTCTTAGTGCGCGCGACGTCGAGCGCCTTCGCCGGAGGAGTGCCCAGCTGTGGTGTGAGTATCAATTATTCACAGAAAATAGCGGGGGCTTGGTGTAAAGAGAACGAGGAAGAGTAGGTGTACCCCTGCTGGAGGCGTCCGCTTTTGTATGTAAACTGGTGATTCCTTCCATGTAACCCGCGATATTCAAAACTTCTTAGTTTTAAATTAATTTTGTATTTCGCGGGCTTTCACCTGCAGTAAAGTTCTTAAGGCGACAGCGCCAGGGTAGCCGCGAATATCAAATTTTCTTAAGTTTTTTGCAATTTGCAGGTGACAACCAGACACTGTGGCTGTATATTGATCAAAATATGATTCGCGACAGTAACAAATATGTATTTACAGAATTGTAATCAACGAAGTTAAGGGCGCTAAGGTGATGCGCGAACTTCAATTCAGAACCGGGTGTTAGTAAATGCCAATTGTCATACTGAGAACGAAGGAGTATCAATTACAGTAAAAAACACAAATGAGAGCATTCTCAAGAATTTGACGTAGATACAGATTTATTTATTGTGGTGCAGTGGTTACTCACCGCGGGTTGCTGACCTCTAACTATTCGGTTTTCTCATAAAGTTTACCTTACCGTAAGTTGATACCACACTTTAATAGATGGGTGTCACCCGGTCTCTGAAAGGCTAATCAATACAAAATTTCCTAACAAACTGTTGAGTGATTTGATTGGCTGCTGCTATTTTCGTCAGCATGATTAGATAGCATGAGTTTAACAATCTGTTAATGTTTTTGTTGCCTTTTAGAGAAACCGGGAGTTATAGTCCGCGCGCGACTGCTAGTCACCGCCTGAGGTATGTGAGCGGTGAGACGGGGGAGGTAGACAAAGGCCAAGCTAGCTCAGTCTGGCAATGTTGTCAATGGCGCCCTCCCCCGCCTCACCGCATACCTCAGGCGGTGACTAGCAGTCGCGCGCAGACTATACACCCATGAGGATCAAGTATATCTTTGTACATTACTACAATTTAGCACTCGAATGACGTTAACAGCTGTTGGTAAACGTTTGCGAAATGTCACTTGAAATGTATTCAAAAAACAAGATGACGGTGTTAGTTCCGATTTTGCCCACGCGCCAAAACAGCCTTATAGCATGCAAGATATAGTCACAGAACACATCTCACCCTGGGGTTGTCCTTGTTCTGTGAAGGGGTGGCACTGACCACTGTGACGGCGAGCTCACCGCTCGATATAGACGCGGAGTCGCCGCCCGCGTGGCACGGCATGTGCACGGAGCTCTCGCTCGTCTGGAATTAAGAAACTTCTACATTCAATGCTAGGAAGGAACGTCATATTGGGAGTAAAGATTAACCAAGAACCATTCATTGTTATTGGGAACGGTTTTGGGCTGAATTACTGCTGCTGGGCTCGCTCTACGGCGAAAATTGTGACCACTGAGTTAAGTCGTTTTCAGATGTTATGCAACCTACATTGAGCAGGCCATAACACAGCTGCTTCATGCAAAGCATTTGAGGTTTATATAATGCACAGGATCAAGACTGTCTTCCGTCATGTCATTTGTTTCATTACGATTTCTTCAGCTTGCAGTTATTAAGTAAGTCGGGCGGTACTGAAATTTTTAGAGCACTCACAAGGTACAATAAGTTAGTACATACCTTGTCATTGTCCAATGCTTCACTGGCGCTGTCTGTGTTTCGAAGCGAGTCGCGAGTAGACGGGGAAGGTGATGGAGAACGAGACACGCTCCTGAAACATACAAATAATTAATTAACATATGCATTTAATGAGTTATTTGTCAAAATTGATGTGGGAATTATTGTGGCGATGTTGCGGAACCCTGTATTTGGTGTTTTTCCGTTATTGTGTTTATTTTTTGTACTAGACCATACCTGCGAGGGAGTCCTGGTTCTCCGTAACCAGGACTCCCTCGAAGGTCAAAGTTACAACTTTTTTTACGAAAACAATTTTAAGTTTATCTTTAAATAATCATAATAATTTATTAATTTGCGAATATGGGTACAAAAGAAAAGTTCTTATACAAACAAAAGTGTCCATTAGCCATATCCTACCATAAGGCATGCAAAATTACAAATACACAGGTATCTATGAAACTACAATTTAACAATAAAAGACATTATTTAAAATACCGTATGGAGTAACATTATATAAGTCTGTCCTGTAAATATTCAGTGACAGAGTAATATGCTTTTTTTAATAACAGTGTTTTTATATTATATTTATATCACTTATCTCGAGAAGTGAGTTTGGTAAATGGTTATGTATGCGTGGAGCCATTCATAATATACTTTTATTTAACAACGCTGTTTTATTGCTTGTTAAACATTATATTGAATTTGTATCTTTTGCTTTGTAACTTATTAAAGTAGTTTGTATTTTTCCTAACGAATATTATAACCTCTAATATATATATACGTGATATATAACGTGAGAATTTTTAATTTTAATAATGATGGTCTGCAGCTGTCAGATATTTTTATACTAGTTATGGCTCCTATACATTTAAATACCCCCACGACCCCTGTATTGCTCAGTTGCATGCACCCATAAGCACAATATGCGTTTCATTGCGTGCTACCGTAAATAGCGACGTTTCACACTAAAAATAAAAATCATTTCCCAGGAATATTTATTGAGCAATATTACTTAGTGCGATGTACAGAATGCGTAGATGTCGACTATGGGATGGGTCTTTTTAGACTCTGTATGTATATCCAATGGAAGACTTTCGGCTAACATGAACCGCCAAACACATTCAATAATCATTTTTAGTATTATAGAACGAGCGGATCATAATAGAATTGGTCTATCATTATATCCTCATGCTGATGATTGTCTTTGTACAACTTCAATAAAACTTCGTGGGAAACTTTTATTACCACAAAGAGCCATCTAATTGTTGTAGCCACAAACAAAAATACTTCATACTTTACATATTCCTTGCATCATGCAGTTATATTTGGCTAAAACTCAGTTAATTTTCAGTTCCCTCTTAAACAAGGTAACATGGTGGTTCCCCATGCCTTGCGCAACTCATTGCCAACATTTCCGACCAGCAAATGTGTGGTTTTACAAACAAATTAAGTGTACAAACATCCGGAGTCGGAACAGTAATTTGTAGGTCAAACCAATATCTGTCCAAATGAACTGTATCCAAAGAGGGACGATTGCTCTCCGTACCGTTCTTTGATCTACAGAGTTCGACATAGAGATTTTGATATTAAGGTTAATTCCTACATCAAACAAATTTATAAGGTGTTTATTAAACACAATACCTTGAGCAGCTTGCCTGTGGCATGGCTAGATAGTAGACGAACACTTTCAGTCACATAAAAACAACATAACACACGAAAGGCGCGACAGCCCTTCTCTAAATGGCAGTGCCGATCCAAAAGTGCTTAAAAACAGTTAATTACTCCCTAATCTATGAAACACACTCGTGTTACATTAACAACGTAGTTATTATGTCACGTTATGCCCACGAATTTGTACTATTACATCAAATAGCTGTTCTGAATTAGTTTACCATATTTGTACAAAGTATTTGTGCAAGATAAATGTCGTACAAACAGCTGATATAATACCATTGTTTTAGCCTACTAATTAGCTGCTATCTTTAATGACAGCGTTTGAAGAAAAACACAAAGAAATTGTGTCGGTTGCAGTTCCATTAATCCTTTAGAAAAGGACGTGTACTGATCGTATGGACTAAGTTAATACCTGCATGTTATTTTTATGAAGGACCAACGCGCCCCGCGGTTTCACTCACATTAGTCTCGATCCCGTGGGAATTTCGGGATTAAGAGTATCCTATGTCCTAATCCAGGTCATGGTCTATCCATGTGACATATTTCATCCAAATCTGTTCAGCCGTTTTAGCGTGTAAGCATGATAAACAAACTCACTTTCTCATTTATAATATTTTTTAGGATTGTTTATATTTCCTTGTAGTATACGGTGAATTATTTCGTGATTAATCACCTTTGCTTAGACAGGGAAATATTCTACTAAATTTTTCTTAAGTGTCCATCTACCGGTGCGAGAAGTACCTACCTATAGCTGGAAATCTCAGAATCAGCTGGGAATCTTTGGGGCTGTGACCTATTTCATTTGCCATAAACACGTTTCAAACATTCATAAACCATTTGTTCAGTAATAACAATCAAGAATCATACATTTTTTATGGCTGGCATAACCTGGGGAATAGTTATCTTGTAAAGTGTTACTCGCACAAGCAAATATATTGTATGAAACAAAAATGCTACCATTGCCGGCCGCACGCACGAGTAGTAACAAAAGTATAATTTAATTGTTCAATTAATTTATTTTAGTTACTGCTAATGTAAGGCCATGTTAGATTGGAGGCCGATTTGATATCGATAGATTAACAGTCGTTCACTATCGTCAAAGTTATAGTATAGTGAGCCCTTCGAATTCTAGTTTAGTGATTAATGCAAAGAAAAATGTCTTATTTGCAAATACATGAATTGAACAGTAGCAGTAAATGCGGAATTTCAAAACATGAGAGCATTGATCAAAGGAAACTTCTATTGTCCCGAGAATCTTCACTATCACTTGTTTTGGAAATAAATGGTATAGGAATCCTAGATGGCACATTTCTTTTCGATGTCATTTCACGCTTTAGCTCTAGAACAGATTCGAGTTGCCCATTAGGGGGAAAAGGGTACGGCTCGTATCGATCCGGTAGTCAAACAACAAATACACTAAAATAATGCACGTTATAACCTTCTCCTTATATCTTCTTTTTAAACTATACAAAATAAAATCACTCACATCTTCCAGAAACCAGTATTTCGTTCATAAAACACATTTTAAAGTTACAAAGTATCGCAGTGGTCTGATCGGGCGCACGTTCACGGTTGGTTGCTGCACGGTAAAAAAACCCCGATTGCGACATTTATTTGACAGTGGCATTCACTACAGCACTACTTTTGAGTCATTCTCATAAAAATAATTAAAAAACCACGTAATTTAGCAATGTGGTCGTAGAGCTTGGGTCAGAGCAATCATGGTACTTATCAGCTATTCAAATTAACGTGGCGCTTTGATGTAAAAAACTAACAATATTGATGTAATTGATATGTTTTCCAGAAGTATGGCGAAATGTAAACAAAGTGTTTTTGCTGTCAGTACGTAAATTGACTGTTGTGTTTTAGAAAGCTGTAATTATTTGATGAATCTGTACCTATTTAGCTGAACCTAATGCATCACGTTAGACTTCTGGAACAGCTTATGTTTTTTACAAGTTTGCTATTGGTAACTGCTATCAATTTAACTATAAACCCATTTATTGCCAACCCAACCAAGATCCTGGTAGTACCTATGTACTTTACTTCTCCAGACGAGCCACTTCACAGAGAGGTCTACATTTACTAATTGACTGCTAAGGTATATCCAGCTGAGACTATGAGTACGCCGAGTACTACAACATGGTTGATGTTACTGATAAGTCTGTCGATCTACGGGTAAGATACGCAGCTTATCACCAAGCCTGCCATGCGGGAAACAACGATATGTTTCCGCGAAAATTGTTGCTACTGAATATTTTTTGATAAGATTTTGTAATGTTTTCCTGTTTGAACATGTTGTTTGTTTAGATGTATTACTGCTTATTTTACACCTGAGAAATTATACATATTTTTTTACATTAAACGTCCGATTATGGTAATTATTAATTATTTATTCAAACTGGTAGGTACTGCATTAGCACATTGTCGCTATATTTATTATGGTATGGGAGCCACTCTACCGACATAAAATGAAATGATGGATAACATAAAATTATAAGAGTACCTATGTTACTGTACTGAAGCCCAGTATCTAGGGCAACCAACTACTTACTCAAAACCAAATTAGATTGATGATTAATCACTACGTAATGTGCGTACAAAACTGATATACCTACCATGAAAATACACCCAAAAAATTTGCAAAAAATTACCTGATAATAAAAACTTTACTTAAAGATTCCCACTGTGTGTACAGCACATGAAACTTTTCAGCTTCCATCACAAAACAACAGGAAAGTCTGTCTGTCACAACACACACATCCGACTCAGAACTAATAAGGTCCTGGCATAGATAACATGATAACAAATCTATAAGCCTGGAAAATTCGATAACACATGGCGAAAGGTGCAAAAGTGGTGATGATAATTATTCCTAATTTATCTACATTATATTATTTAGTGGTAACAAACAATAGGTGTGCAGTGCAGCTGAAACAGAAGGTCAAATAACTCTGCCTATAACAATTCTTTTGTTGTTTAACTGTGCCATTAAACTTAAACTTGAAATGAGCGTGTGTGGATAATTTAGGATTCAATCATTGTTTTTTATATCGTTAACTTTGAAATCGTTCTGGTTATTTCGTTTAGATATTTTGTTTTTGTTTTGTGTGTTGACAAAAGTTCAGTCGTCACCTTATCGAAAGTGGAGACTGCACCGGTGGAGACTGCAATTTCTTTATCTCCGTCAAGTGCCTATCATACCATTTTCAACTTTCGAACCTGGTACCTACTTAGCAATACATGGCCAAATAGCACTATGGTAAGTGACCATACTAAAATTAACCATCGTTATCTACCTAGCCTCTCGTCCCAAATATGTATGTTGGGGCCGGCTTCCAGTCTAACCAAATGCAGCTGAATACCAGTATTTTAAATAGACTGCCTATCTGACTTCCACAACCCAGTTACTGGGTAACACGATATCTCTTGGCAACCCGTAACGAGTGTCAAAGATCTAGGAATGACAAATTAAGCGTGTAGATATCAATTAAAGTGATAGTTAGTACCTCGTATGTTGCAAAAAGCAGCAACAGATAGTGTTATCGGGTAAACGGGCGGGAGCAACCACCTGTGCCTTGATTACGGTCTATTGCGAAAACTAAGCTTCCTTAATAGCTGCGGGAGACAGACAGGCAGACACGGCAGTCGCTGTGGATAATCAGTCTTGTGATCACAGTTGGAAGAACAATTCATTTTACTGCCTTAAGCGCTTGCTACTGAAGCGTCAGAACGCAAAATTAATTATACGGTTTTCAAACTTATTTTTGTATTTTCTTAAGTAAGTCCAAGATTAAACGCTTAATTACAATAGATGTTACGACGTAGTGACAGAAGGACAGACAGACAGAAATGAGAAAGTTATAATGCTTCGTCGTTCAACTAAAGGACCCTTAAAAGGGCGGAAATCACCGCTTTTGCTTCGAAATACATATTAATTAAAGACCTCTACTTTTTTTAAATTACTTGCAGTGATTTAACTAAATCCTCTCACTCTAGATACAGACTGCTAAAGATCGTAATTCTTTTCGTCCTCGTTTTAATTACTTAATTACTATAATCAACGAAGCGCTGTATTACTGAGGCTAACTACAGTCACGCATCATGTGCTATAGCTACAAGCATTAGTATATCTTCACGCACGGTTTAGTAAACGAGGTGGGCAGGACAATAGCTAATAAATACTATGCTTTCGTGCCTTTAATGCTGATCGTCCGTAGAGTCAATTAAATTGACAGGAAGTGTTTAGATGACTGTGAATAGCCATTATTTTTAAATTAGGTCAAATGCCGTCACCCTGACCCATCGTTAGTTAGTTTAGAGATACAGAGGCAAAATGGGTGGCGTGACTATGGGTTTATTATAGCAGATTTCCACCTCTATAATCACGCTTGGATTCCTCGAAGGGATAGGCAAAGAAGTGTCGGTATTTTACACAAATTTCGTCAGTTCATTTTGGAAGTCCATATAATTGGACACAAATCCAGACTCCGTACTTTCTTAATGAAAAAAATCAATAAAATTGATTGAACATGCAGTAAGGTTGTGGAACTCACTTCCGCCTAGCATTCGTGATTTCAAAACTGTTTCACAATTCAAATTTCGAGTAAAAGAGCATTACCTTTCCTCTCAACTGTGAGTATTTATATACCTATAGTATGTATGTTTATATATTTAAGCTCTATGTATTTATTTAAGTATATATTCATTTATTACTTTATACGTGTAGGTTTATTTCAATATTTTAGTTTAAGACTTCGCATATTTATATTTTTCTCTTCTTGTTCTCACACACTATTGTCTACATTTCTTTCTCATTTCTCCTATCGCAGGTCTGCTGGAAGAAATTTCTTAAGAAATAAGCAGTACCTTTGTACTCATAATTATGATTATGTCTTATCTGTATATATTTTTCTGTGTGTACATAAATAATAAAATAAATAAATAAATAAACATTTTGCTCAAACCTAGCACGGTATGCTCAATTGTCGCGCTAACGACCACTAATATCACAAGGCAGTCAAGAAACATCTTCCAATTTTTCGTGCCAATCTCCAAGGGCTGAAGCTGTTCATTGTCTGAAAGTCAGTCACGAACCACAAATATTCATGCACATGCTTCTCGCCACAAAGCGATAATATTGTTGACTAAATTGACCTTCCCATCGCGCGGCTTGTCTATTGTCTTTGAGTGAAAGTGTAACAATAATAAATATAACCTTGCTGCATTGAGAGGAAATTATTGCAAATAACTACTTATTAGTGTGGAGGTTGTTATCAACAGATTGCATGTTTCAAAGGCTGTTGAGAAAGTGTTGGAGGTTCGTTTACAAGTGTCCAGATTTAAGTAGAGTGGAAGTGTTTATTTAGGTTAGTTCTGCGGCTCGAAACATGTGAACAGCGTGTCCAGTAATGAGAAGTTCGTAGTTTTATTTTTTTCCGACATCACAATAACGCAACGAGTATGATGTGTAATCATGTCATTACACACTAACGGAGAAATGTCTTCTAGAACATCTAAATCTCGACTCGTACAGAAAGTTACAAACATAGAAAAAAAAACAACTGTATAAAAATAAAGTCCTGTACGAGGTCTAAAGGTCTAATTTCAGCAAGGTGCTGCAATATTAGCTAGCTGGTAAACTAAACTATAGGCTGATATATTCCTGAACAAGTACAACATCAGTTTTTTAGATTGATCGTTATCGTACGAACTGCAGAAGCTATTACATATTTATAGCAACCTTCACACAATTTCAACTGATCTACAATGTAGGTACAATAAAAATTCATAGTGATGCACCTACGTCAGAAAGCATTACATAGATTACAGGGTAAACTAGGCCTTCTTTTGGTATGGATACCAAAAAAATCTTAAAAAAAAAACACTAAAAAGTAACAAATAACTGTAATTTCGGAAGTACCTCTACCTGCTATATGTACCTGTGACAGGAACTATAACATCATCCATATAGACTAAGTGGGAAAAATACGTATTATTGAAGCTAACCCAAAAACTATCCAGGCTAAGTTAATAAAATTTATATGGGACTACCTCTGAAGTATGACCTACCAAACAAAAAGATTCATCAAAATCATTTCATGATTGGCGGAGATTTCACGAATAAAAATACAAAAAAAAAACCGAATTGAGAACCTCTTAATTTTTGAAGTGGGTTAAAAAGAGTACAGAGAGAGTACTTATCTCATGTTGGAATTAAGTCCACCTTGTACCATTGCACAAAAAAATATATGAATGCTTTTTACTAATAATCTCAAAATTGGGTTAGTTGTATAGCCAGGAAAACAGAAACTAGCTTTTACATTACTAATATGTAATGTCCGACCAAAAATGGATTTTCAGCCGAAAACGAAAACAAAAAGAAGATGATTTAGACATTAAAAAATATAAATATTTCGCTGTACACCGAAATCTTGTTTGTTTTTTTACGCCTAGGGAGAGAAAGAGCAAATATATTTATATATATATAGGCTTTAAGAGAAATAAAACACCATAATTATATTAGAGGATACAACATTTCGTGTATTTCTTGTTGTATTGATTCACCTGATATTGTCGAGCTTTACGAAGTAAAAAAAAAATGAAAGAAAGAAAATAAATTTATTTGACTCAGGGTAAGGTACACAATATAGGGCCGAAGGCCGAATAACGCGCGAAAATTCACGAACTTCGGCTGGTTTATGGCCGAAGACGAAAATATGGCCGAATCATGATTTTTTTTATCCGAAAATGGCCGAAAACGAAGCTTCGGTCGGTCACAAATAATATGAACCAATTTACACATCTCATCATCTCATCTCATCTATGCATGGGTATAGGTTTTTTTTTGTTTTGGCTTGATAATAAAAGTTGTGATAAACCAAAACGGAATTATCACACGAAATTAGATTTTACGAGTATATATTATTAATTTTTATAACTTAAACTCAGTCTCAGCAGGAAAGGCTCAAGGCAAGGACTCATTAATGGTTTAATGTGCCTATTTTTAACCGACTTCTAAAAGAAGGACGTTATCAATTCGGATGCTTTTTTTTTTCTCCGGCATATATAGACGGATTTGCAAAATTCTTTTATGTTTGAAAGGGTATACTTCCGAGGTGGTCCCATTGTCATCAAGTCAGGATCTGATGATGGGATCCTGCAGAAATCGAGGGAACTCTTCAAATGTTATAGGCACACCTATAGTTATTTGGGTATTTTTTATAGTAACTCGTGCATTTGCTCTCGGAAAGCACCATTTAGTGAAATGGAACTGATGATGAAGATCACAGATGGCCACGGGAACAACTTTAAGTATTTGACGGGTTGCGATTCGATTACTTTAATATGGTTACCAAGCAATTTATGCTCGTCACAATGCATTTGGAGAAATGGAGCTGATGGTGAAGTACCTACCAGGAGAACTCCTCAACAATTAACGTCCCTGCATCAGGAAAAGCAATATTTTGTAAAAGGTGATGAGCAGTTGACATCAGGCTATTGTAACTTAGATAAATACAAACTGACCCACTAAAAAAAAACATGGTGGAAAATAACGATAATACCAAACCAAAGACACCGACTTCCGAAATTTATGTTATTTTTCTTTTTGTAGTGTTTGTTTGGAAGTCGGTTGTTTTTTTTTGTAATAAAAGTTTTTTTATTATGTACTATTTCCTTGATTTCCATATAAATTATATTTTTAATTATTAGAATAAAAAAATATAAAAACTATCTATTAATTTACATTTTCGAGAACTGGGTCGGGCACATAACTGTAGTACGGTACTTCCGATTCCACAAGGCTGTATTTCAGAGCAAGTTGCTGATGAATAATCCAGGCCACAAGGTTGTGTCTATGGAAGTTCTCTTCGTTAGCTAGACGAGAACACGCGGAGATAATGTGTCGGATTGATTCTCCCGGACGAAGGCATGCCCGACAGTTGTCAGCCGTCCCGTCCTTCACAATGAATCTCCGGTAATTGTTCGTTTATATACCTACTACTAGGTTTCGCCCGCGGCTTCGCTCGTGTGGACCTCGGAAATTATCCCTCGGGAACGTACTACTGGGATAAAAAGTATCCTATGTGTTGATCCAGGTTATAAACTATCTGTGTGCTAAATTTCATCCCAATCCGTTCAGCCGTTATTGCGTGATTGGGTTTTTCCATCTGCAATTTCTCAGGGGCAGCCCGGAGCCTTGATTTGTGCCCGGTTGATATCTTAAGGCTCGCCCCCGATTAAATGGGACTTAAACATAACTGGTGAAATGTGGCTGTACTTCTGCCTAACCCTTCTGGGAATACAGGTGTGATGTTATGTTATGTTTATGTACTTTGAAAATAAATTAATAGCATTCTAGAAAATACTTAATATGTTTTTATCAAGAATTACATCAGTTTAGCCATTATTTTTTGGGAATAAACTTGAATATCTTAAATAAGCAGCTTAGTCCCATCTTCTCTTTGGCTCGCTTAAATTATTAACACTCACTACACTTTTAGTAAGTAAATTATGATTTTTATTGGAAATAAAGATAACTTAAACCACAAAAGGCTTGTTAAAACTTAATTCTGAGTTCCCATTATTCAGAGATAAAGTGTTAATTAACAACACAGCCATAAAAACTTCATACCTATTTTATGATGATTGTAGTTCAACAGCCATTGTTTAAGCCAATCTCACCTATTTTCCTGTATGATGTTGTTGGCATGCTGTGTGATCACTCCTGAGAATGTGAGAGCTTGGCTGATGCTCTGACCGATGGCATCCTGCGATGATATCACCAGGTTCTCCACTGATTTTCTCCTGTCAAATATTAACAGAATAGAACAATAGTTATGTTAGATGGATAGAAAAGGATACGATGTTTGAAAAGAGCTATGAAGTGTTTGTCTATAGGCTTTTGAGGATAATTTAGGAATAAAAGAATATTCAATAAATAATGAATTGTTTATTAATTAGTTTGATTATTTAAATTACTTTAGCTTTTGTTAAATTGAAATAGTACTTATAATCAATTGTATAATCAATTAGGAGTTTTCATACCACTGTTATTAAAAAATCTATATTCCAGAAGTTTTTAACAACCAGTTTGAATGAATGTTACGTAAGTACAAACATAATATTAAAAGTACTTCATTAGCATTTGTAATCATCAACATTATTTTAATAAATTATCATAATGTTAGAATAAAATCAAGTTAATCAGATGTAATATACACTTTAATTCATCAAAACTACAGGATTATATTAATTGAATATTATTGGATGACAAAATGTATCAGCATTAATTATTTGCCATTATAATCCAGCCATTTATAATCTACTTTGTCATGAATCTCTCAGGGAACTATTTAAAAGGATTAATATTATGATGGTATGAATATGATGGCCCATTAATTTATGAAAATATTATGTATGTAAGAAAAATACGACATCATTTTAATAAAATAAGTGATAGACATAATTTTGATACTATAAAATAAAGATAAAATTGATCAACCATTTTTCAGATTATCTAAAGTACATAAATCTATTATGTTACAACAAAATACCTTGAAAACTCATACTAAAAGTACACTTTGTAAACAAGCATATTACAAATTAGAGGATTATATTCAAGATATATAGGATAATATAGAATCTAGATAAAATCAAACTGAATCGGATATACATTGATTTTACATTCTGTGATTACTTCCTCACACATTGTAAATTTTAGGAAAATAGTCTACTTTTACAATGTTTGTAAATATGTGAGCACCATGTATCTATCACATAATTAATTTATCTGTTGTTACTTTTCTTCTCCATGCGAAAACTACCTTGTGGAAGGGGTGACTACAATAAATCTTTTTTTTTTGTAAATTTTGACGTTCAAAAGTGTCTCACAAGGGCCTATTTGAAATAAATGATTTGACTTTGACTTTAATAATAAAGTTATTTACAAGTCAAATATTGTTAAAAATATTAGTTAGCTTATATAATGAGATTACTAGATTAAGGATTATTTACTTAGAATTATTGTGTGTGTGTTTATAATTATTGAAATACATTATTTAAAAATAATTAAAATAGTTTTTTATTTGTTTTTGTTTTACAATATCAAATTCAGGTTCTTATAATATCTTTGAAATTAGCAAAGTTTATTACTAGAATTTTTCGCAGGTTTAGGTATTCCAAGACAATAGGCATTTATTCTGTATAGCAGTTACAACTAACTGTACATACTGCTCACAGTGAGCTGTATGCTAGCATAATTCTAGGTAAACAGTCTTGTAAAAAATATACGTACACACTATGCCTAAACCTGTCTAGGAAAATTTTGACATGGGATAAGGCTCTGGGAGAAAGTTTCTAAGGTCCCTATGGAGCTGATGATGGTTTTTTACATCTGCATTGCGGGGACGACAGAGCACAAAGATCATCGACCTATCATCACCAATCAGACTGTGTTGACGTACCTATCCTGGAGTTGAGAACAACAAGAACTAACTAGTAAACAACATAAACAATGTCCAGTGACGAATACAATAACACAATCGTTCTATAATTAGGAAAAATGCGTATATTACTCACATCGATATGGCGATGTTCCGGCTGTCTAGCTCTGAAGAAGTCATGATAACCGTCCACTTTAGTTCACTATAGTTTCTGCCACTAGTGAGCTATCATTACAAGCTGGGTTTTTTGCTTTCATCATCCAAATAATAGTTTTTTTTGCACAAAAATATAAAATTGATCTCTTTCTTTAGCTGTAGTCAATGACAACTATACGCGATGTTGCAAGTTAAACAAAATAAACATCTGTACTGTAATGTAAAAAATGATGATTAGTATGATTATGATTTTAACTACCCATAAAAGTCATAAAACCCATGGTTTCCAGATCGGAGGACGAAGTTTAGATGTTACGCAAACATCTAAAGTTATTCCGTTTTCCCTTAAAAAATAACTCATATTTCCTGCTAAAAAGTCTTTAGCTTGTAATTATAATTGAAAAGTCTAAAAGCCAAGCATAAGTTTTCATCGTTCTCTTTGGTTTTGCTAAAATTAAAAAAACTTGCTGTCACTTTGTTAGACATTTAACACGTGAGGTTATTTTTAATATTTTGAAATATTTGGGATGTGTTCTCGCATTTATTATAAAGTTTAACCATGGCAGACGAAACTGCTTTTGATAAAAAGAAATCGCACCGTGCTAAACAAGCTGGGCGCAAAGCAGAAAAGAAGAAAAACAAGACCAAACTTGATCAGTCTAACCTAAGTGCTCGACAGAGAAATCCTAAAGCTTTTGCTATCCAATCTGCTGTGAGAGCTGAGAGACAGTTCCGTCGTCGTGAAGATGTTATTTCAAAGAAGCAGCACATCCCACAAGTGGACAAAACTCCCCTGGAACCACCACCTATTGTAGTGGCGATTGTCGGTCCTCCTCGAGTCGGCAAAACCACCCTCATCAACAATTTGATAAAGAGTTTTATCAAAACGAATGTGACGAACACGAACGGTCCAATAACTATTGTTACGTCGAAGAAACGGCGCATTACACTGATAGAATGCAACAATGATGTCAATTCTATGATCGACATCGCTAAGTGCGCTGACCTCGTGTTGTTGCTGTGCGATGCCAGTTTCGGCTTCGAAATGGAGATATTTGAGTTCCTCAACATATGCCAGGTACATGGAATGCCTAAAATCATGGGTGTTCTCACTCATCTTGACATGATAAAGAATGCCAAGACCCTAAAAACCACAAAGAAAACTTTAAAACACAGGTTTTGGACTGAAGTATATTCTGGAGCCAAGTTATTCTACCTTTCTGGTATCATACATGGAGAATATTTAAGGAATGAAATAAAGAATTTGTCTAGATTCATCTCAGTGATGAAGTTCAGGCCGTTAAGTTGGAGGATGACCCATGCCTATGTTTTGGCGGACCGTTTGGAGGATATAACTAGTCAGGAGTTGATCAGAAAGGATGCGAAAGTGAACAGAGATGTGGTGCTTTATGGCTATGTGAGGGGAGTGCCGCTTATGAAGGAGTCCTCAGTACATATTGCAGGTAAGATTGTCTTTATTTAACTACTACTATCACATTATGAGACTTAATGTGTTCTAAAGGGTCACAAAAAAGGAAAAAAAAAAAGAATAGGAAAGAAAGAAAGTGTGTCATAGCCAATAGTGTCATCACAATGTCTTGTTTTGTTCGATTTTTATTTGTTTGTATATTGGCACCCCATTATTGTAGCTATTTCCTAATAGCTAATTAGTAACTATTTAATCGTGTTTTTGTATGTTGTGCTATTTTTTGTGTGTACTAAATAAACAATTTATCTATCTATCTACCTAGTAAACAGATTTTTTAATATTTTTATTTTTTAAATTCTATTTGTGACGCATAAATTTATAAATTTGTGGTAAAGTTTGCGTCAAATAACTTTGCCGCTCTGAAGTCAGGTTGCGCATGCGTGCTAGCATTATTTAATTTATAAGTAAGTAAGTATTATTTTATAAGTAAGTTTAACTGCTGTGCAGTCATTTGTAGTCTACTTCAAAAGTGTCTGTTGCAAAAGACAAGTCTGCAGCAAAAGTTATTTGACGCAAACTGTACATGGTGTACAATCACACAATAATAATCACCATGCTTGGCATTATTGTGTGTGAAATTACTTTAACTTTTTTTTTAAGTAACTAGTTTTGTATGTGTGTGTGTTTTTTGTAACTTCCACGTTTTCTACAGTTACACATTATTTAAAAAATGAATTGTTATTGCGTTTCTATTGATGCATTTTGCTTTATTTTTATTTAGGCATTATGTATTTGGTTTACTTTATCAATATCATTTCACAAAATATAGCCTGGTTTTTAAAACTGGCATCCATTGTAGTCAAAATTCTGCCATAGTTGGTCAAGTAAACTAACAAACTTGTTAATTCATTCCAGGTGTAGGGGACATGAAGATCAGTGAGCTATCCTACCTACCAGACCCATGTCCACTCCCCAGCAAAGAGAAGAAACGGCATCTCATGGAGCGAGAGAGACAGATATATGCACCCTTCGCCGGTGTTGGAGGTATTGTCTATGATAAAGATGCAGTCTACATAGAGCTACAAGGTTCTCACTCACACAAGAAGGAAGATGAAGAAACCAATGAAAAGAAAGCTCTTCTCAAGAATGTAGTGGAAACTACGGAAACAGTTGATGAACAGATGCAGGAGTCAGGGTTCAAACTGTTCAGTGGTGGTGCAGTTATCTACCCTGATATGATCAAAGATGATGAGTATTTACAACAGAATAAGAAAGCTGGATCAGATTCATCTGATTCTGAGGATGATGACAATGACAGTGATTCTGATAATGATAGTGGAATAGATCAAAGTGAAAAAGAAGAGAAAAGAAGTAAACTTCCATGGGATAATAATTCTGAAGGTGGCTCAGAAGGAGAAGATGGTGAAGATGGCGAAATGAGTGTTGATGGGGATGACAAAGTTAAAGGCGATTTGAGTGATGATGAAGATGATAGTGAATCTGATGAGGAACCACAGAAAGAAGAAGACTTTGGAATGAAATGGAAAGAAAAGCTAGGCGAGAAGGCTACAGAAGCATATCTTGAAAGACAAAAGACCTCAAAGAACATCATGAAGCTTGTATACGGTGAATTTGAAATAGGAAACAAATCCAAAAACAAAAAAGACGAAGATTCTGAAGAAGAAGATGAAGAGCTTGGTGGTCTCTTTAAAAAAGTTACAGATACGCAAAAGAAGAAGCATAAAGATAAGGAAAGATTAGATTTAGATGAGTGTTCATTCTTCTATGCCTTGGACAAACCAAATCTTAGAGATTGGACAAGTGAATCAAATAAACAATTTTTGATCAACAATTTCGTAACTGGGAAGAGAGCGGCAGACGAAGACGCATCAGAACTATTGAAATTAGACGATGCCAGCGATGGTGATGATGAGGAACTTTACGGTGATTTCGAAGACTTAGAAACAGGAGAGAAACATAAAGCTGAAGAAAACACAGAAACAACTCAAGAAACTGGCACTAAACGTAAAGCAGAGCTAACTAAATCTGAAATCCTCGACAAGAAGATGAAGTTAAAAGCTAAATTCGATTCAGAATATGACAATCCTGACGACCACAGGATTAAGGGAGACCATTCCTACTACGAAAACTTAAAAGCAGAAGCTTTGAAACAATCTGAACTCAACAAATCAGTGTTTGAGAACTTAGACCAGGGTCTGAGGGTTGAAGTTGAAGGTTTCAGACCAGGATTGTATGTCAGAATGTTATTCAAGAACATGGCATCAGAATTTGTTACGAACTTCGACTCTAGCTACCCAATACTTATTGGAGCTTTGAACATGGCTGAGCAGAACATAGGTTTTGTATCCTGCAAAGTTAAGAAACATAGATGGTATAAGAAAATACTTAAGACTAATGATCCTCTTATCATTTCGTTGGGTTGGCGTCGCTTCCAAACGTTACCCATCTATTCGAAGATAGAGGATGACATGAAATGTAGATACTTGAAGTATACACCTGAGCATGTCACATGTAACATGCATTTCTATGGTCCCATTACACCACAGAACACAGGTTTTCTTGCCTTACAGAGCGTCAATAACAATACAAATGATATCAAACAAGTTGGCTTCAGGATAGCTGCTACAGGAAGTGTGAATGAAATTAATAAATCAACTCAAATAGTTAAGAAATTAAAACTAGTTGGTACACCATTGAAAATCTACAAGAAGACTGCTTTTATTAAAGATATGTTTACAACTACTCTTGAGGTCGCCAAGTTTGAAGGAGCTAGAGTTAAAACAGTTTCGGGCATCAGAGGCCAGATTAAGAAAGCACTGAACAAGCCAGAAGGCGCTTTCCGAGCTACTTTTGAAGACAAAATTCTGATGAGTGACATCATATTTTGTCGTACATGGTTTAAAGTTGACGTCACTAAGTTCTATGCGCCTGTCGTTAACCTACTTCTTCCAGAAGGAGCCAAGAATGCCTGGCAAGGTATGAAGACTAAAGGGCAGCTGAAGAGAGAACAAAACATCATAAACGACGCGAACACCGACTCCATGTATACTGAAATAAACAGAGCTCCCAAAGTTTTCAAGCCTTTGGTGATACCTAAAAACCTACAGAAAGGCTTGCCATATAGATTTAAACCCAAGCAGAAGTCCACAACATTGTCTGGCATAAATCCTAAAGATCAATTCAAGAACAGGATAGCGGTTATCAAAAATCCGGAAGAACAAAAGGTTTCGAACGTTATGAAGATGCTGAAAACTAATTTCGAGAAAAAGAAAGAAGTACAGAAAGAAGCTACTGCGCAAAGGCTGCAGAAACATAAAAAGCAACTAGAGTTGGAAGAATGGAGGAAGTTGAAACGGCAGAAGGAATTGAAGAAGAAAATATGTAGGCATTTAAGTAAAGTTGGTAATAAAAAGAAGCCTCAGATGTAAACACTGTGTTTGATTCTTGACAATCCCAGCAATTTCCATAATCTAGAGAATTCTCTATTCTTAAAATAAAACAAACAGTATGATATGATGATGAACTTCTTAATAGCTTTTATTCAACTTTCAATGTTTGTTAGTTATAGCATAGGATCCGCAGAGGACGACCTTCACCCATCTGTTTAATGGATGAAAAGTATTTTAAATCAAATTTAGTATTATAGAAAATATATCGCGAGTGGGTTGCCAAACAAAATCCTGGTCAGACTGTGATTCTTTAAACATTCAAAAATGGCTTCTTTTAAGGGTAGGTTCAGATGACAAGCGCTCAACGCGCGTTTTGATAACGCGCGTTTACAACTACATACATTTTATTCAGGCCGTACACATGCTAACGCGCGTTTTAGTAACGCGCGCGTTCAACGCTGCGCTAGCGCTCGACTGTTGTCAGCGCGCGTCAACGCCGCTTTGAGATCATTGGTTTTTATGTTTCCGTTCAGTTGAGCGCGCGCTTTCGACGCGGATAGACGTATTTTAGGGTTCGTCAAGTTCGTCGTTAACGTTCGTTAACGCCTGACAAGCGCGCACCATGTGAACACTATACAAAAATTCAACGCGCGTTCAACGCGCGCTGAGCGCTTGTCATCTGAACCTACCCTAAATATGTTTAAAAATGGTAACGCCTGTTATGTAATAGGGGGCGAGCCTATTGTGATTATGAGTTGTATTGCAATATGTGGGTTAGCTAGCGACCTCGATAATTTTATAATTTACCTCGATGGTCCTAGTTTATCAATTATAACTTCTAGTTACAGCTATATGTAAGCGGGCACGCCCTTTATGCCTGGAGGCTTTTATTTAGATTTTGTTTTCGTTAAGTTATTTTTATTTCTGCTTGAGTATAGTTCTCGACGTTTTTGGTTGGTATATTGGCGTGTGCTAGCTGTCATAATTATGGCTATTAATTTTATAGTTTAAATTATGTTTTGTGTTGCGTAATGTAAATATCATTTTGCATACTATTATATAGATTTTTTTTTTCTAACTGAACAGACGGCTGTGCTGCTGGGGAGTTTGTTTGCGCCACTTCTTCTTCCCAGCTAAAGCACTAGGAAGTGGTGAAGGGTGGGCGTTTTGGGGGACTGTCTTATGTAATTTTGACGTTCAAAAAGTGCTGATTCTCAGCCTAGTTTGAATAAATGACTTTTGAATTTTGAATTGCCATAAACCGGGCACAAATCCAGACTCCGGGCTGCTACTGAGAAATTCCAGATAGAAAAACCCAATAACACTGTCCGACCCGGGAATCGAATAAAAAAAAAAAACAATAAATAATAATAATGTCTGTATTTTTTTGATAATAATGGTATTCTTTCTCAAATAACCTGTATTGTACAGACGCCAGCAGGTCAACCTACCCGAAACAGTCAAATTTTCCCAATCAACTTTGAACCTTAAAAAAAAAAAAAAAAAAAAAAAAAAAAAATAAATAAATAAATAAAAATCTTTTATTTCAGACCCATACATGTAGTCCATTTGGTTAGTATACACACGACTTAGAAACTAGTGTTAGTACTTACATCTACCAGAAAAACAACAAACTACATATACATTAATACGCCACAGTGGCATGTAGGCGTATCCAATGTCCCAGTATGGGGCTGTCCCACCTATCAGCTATAGTTTTCAGAATGCTGTTGGGGCTGGCGCGTACCCTGCGCATAATGGAAGCGCAACGCTTGCGCAAGATGGCATGAAAACCATCGATTCTTGCTTCTGCGAACATGCCGGAAGCACTACAGTAGCGCGGCAACCCCATCAACACCCTGAAAGCATTATTGTACTGTACGCGCAGGGCGCTGTATGCCCTCTGCGTGTAGTTGACCCACAGACTGCATGTATAAAACGACTGACAGTACGCTGTAAATAGTGTAGCCTTCACTTCAGTCGTGCACTTTGCAAATCTGCGAGCCAACATATTGCAGCGGATAGACAACGCCCTGCGCTCACGCTCCATGTCCAGACTGTCTTTTAGGTCTTCGGAAACCCAGTGGCCCAGATACTTGAAAGAAGTGACTTGTTTCAAGTCACTTCCGCAAAGTTTAAGCTGTGGTTCAATCGGGTAAGTTTTAGTGCCCGCCTTGAAGACTAGAACCTCACTTTTCTTAACATTGTATCTGAGCCCATGAGTCTCCGCATACCTTTCACATATCGTAAGCAGGCTTATCATTGCGTTAATCGATGGGCTCAGCAACACCATATCATCAGCATAACTAATATTGTTGACGCATACTCCATCTACATAGCAACCCTGATAGGTGTTGCTGAGCTCGACAATCAACCGGTTTATGTACAGGCTGAAAAGGCGAGGGGAGGTCAGGCCGCCCTGCCTCACCCCGCACTCCAGCCTATACACATCCGATAACGAGCCTGCCCACCTTACACAATTTGTCTGATTCCTATACCAAAACCGTAGAATTGATATAACTTCTCTATCTACTGAAGTATCATTTAATAGTTTCTGCCACAGCAACTCATACGACACCAGATCAAACGCTTTGGAAAGGTCTAGGAAACACGCATTAACAGGTGTTTTCCTAGACGTATAATACTGGACAGAATGCTTGAGAGACAGTATGGCACTTTCTGTGGACAGACCAGGTCTGAACCCAAACTGCGCATCATGCAGTTCAATGCGGGACGCCATATGCCTATCAAGCAAACTGTCCAGCACCTTGGCAATGACTGTAGCAAGGGATATGGGCCTATAGTTCGAGAGATCTGATGTGTCCCCTGTCTTATCCTTCACAATAGGTACAACCACAGTTTTCATTAAGTCACTGGGCAGATGAGCGTGGCTTAGACACAGTGAGAATAACATCGCCAGTACCCTAGGCAGGTGAACGCCTGCATGCTGCAGGTGTTCGATGCTGAGGTAGTCATGCCCTGGTGACTTGCCCCTAACCATACTTTTAATAACAGTAGCAACATTTTTTGCTGAGAACCTGAAATTTAACTCCTTATGACAATCCTCAGCATCGACCACCTGCGCTGCAGAGCCAAGAGGAGATTCAGCTTTAAAATGCTTCACAAACAAGTTTGCTATCGCCGTAGGCTCATGTTGCCCCGCCACGCTCACGGGGACGCCCGGCCTCGGATTCAACCTATTCGTATTTTTCCAAAACCTTGAAAAGTCTTTAGATTTATGATTTTCAGCTATAATGTCCATTTTAATTTTATTTTGATTGTTCTGACACCATCTTAACTTTGCTTTAAAGACTTTTCTCGTGTCGTACATATGCTGATACACAGAACCAGAAGTTGGTTTACGAGACATACTCCAGACTTGAAAAGCAAGCCGCGCGTCCGCGTGAGCCTGCTTAACATGTCTATTCCAACCGACAACACGTTTGTTCCTTCTACCCCCTCCCGCATCCACATTACTGGGACATTGGGCAGCCTCTGTAAGTATACACACAATGTTTTTATACATATTGTCCAATACGACTTTGTGATTGGAATCCTCACAACACCCGTTAGCACATTCCTTAAATTCTAATGGAAAATGAATTTCCCTTAACATTGTATGACATTTTTCTGTGTATTGACTTATTTGACTAGCAGTCCGTTCACCCCATATAGCAAAGTTTTTACTCAGATTGGGAGTCACAATTGAAGGTCTTATCATATTAAAATTACACTGTAATTTTATAGGCATGTGATCCGACCAATACGTATCATACAACACAGTTGCACTAACGAGCAGACGCCTCGCGGCTTCGGTCACTACGCAGTGGTCGAGCCAGCGGTGGCAACCGTGCGCGACACTCACGAAAGTGTACGTACCCTGTGGCAGTAAGTCCAGGTCCGCACAGGTCCAGCACTGCTCCTCACAGAAGCTCAACAGTTCACTACCGAACAGCTCGCCTGGGTGAGCGTTAAAATCGCCGAGTATGATCACTGATTGCACATTATTACTTTCTATTATCGCACTAAGTTCACTAAGACAGTCTGTAAACACAGTTACGTTATCGTTCGAGTCCGTAGGCATATACACCGAGAAAATTAGTATGGAACGATCCTGCGACACTATTTTAATAGCTACAAGGCGAACGTTGTTACAACTAATTACCGTGACGGATGGAAATAGGCTTTTCCTCCACAACAAAGCCACTCCTCCATAAGGCCTGCCACGTAGCACTCCTTCTGAGGTGTCGACTGCCGAATTGCCAGTAAAAGCGAAGTCATCATCTATTTGTCCAAGAAAGGCGATATCATGTGGCAAAAGCCAAGTTTCTTGCAAAGCGATAACGTCGGCCGCTACACACAGACGCCTCACACAGTCAACAGATCTTTTAATACATTTACAGTTGAAACTTATTAGGGTCGTATTATCCATTTAAATTGTGTGTAATGTTCCTTCTCAGAGTATTTCCTCTGTCTGTTTTCTTTTTAGTGAAGTCTATAAATTTACGATATGATATACCTTCAGGCCAAAAATCATCGCACATGAATATATCATACTTATGTTTTGGAACTGAAATCTTGTATGCATTATAACTTTTGGGCAGCTTCATTATCATTTTCTCAATATCCACACGTATTTTGGCTTTTTCGTCAACATATTCAGTGATGTCACTCTGTGTCACTTGTTTATCCACATTATATATATACAAAACGAATTTTTCATCTACAGCCTTAAATTTACCCGCGGGTTCTATTACAGCTTTTCCTATGTTTCCCACAAAGCGATTCCTCGTTTTCTTCTTCTGTTTTTGGACCAAGGTCCACTCTCCTTCACTTACAATCTCAGCAACCATTTTAGGTTGGGAAGTCTGTTGGACGAGCGCCGCGTCCGTGTGTCCCGGGCACCTCGCAATGTTGTTACGATCAATTTTTTGCGACGACTTGGTGTTGTTGACGATGCTCAGCTGTGCCTGTGAGCCTACACCGGTTTCGCACTCTTTCCGATTCTGCTCATTAGTCTTTGTGCTATTCATGTTCTGATCAGCTGATATTGATGAGTAGTGGGTAGGTGGTAAAAAAGTTTCACTTTTAGAACTTAACTTTGTTAGTAATAGGAACATGTTGCAATCCCATCGGCCCGCTATCATAATCACAGCTGTCCATCATATGAGTTCCACCTCCTCGCTTTGTGTTTACATACGAATAACATGGGCTTTTCATACTCGTCAACTTTTTCAAATCTGCTACGTCACGCTTGATCGGTTCAAGTTGAGTAGCAGATGCATATTGCGATTTAATCTCATCAATTTCACTTTTCATCTTTGTTAAATCTTTAAGCAATTTTGTCACATCTACGTGATCAAATAGCACGGGTGGTAATTTTTGCAAATCTTTTGCAACAAAAACTGGCCGGTCATTAGGATGGGTTACTTGTAATAGGCTAATGATATCCTCGATCTCACGTACCTTTTTCCCATCTTTCTTCCTTGTAATCTTACGTTTGGAAGTTGTTGTTATCGCATCAAATAGTAGGTTTTTTGCTTCCACAATATCACTATCCGAGAAAGCACTAATACATATCCGACTTAGGCTTTCCTCGTCCATTATGTCCAGTTTATTACACACGAAAGCTAACACTTCGTTAATAACGACATTGCAGCTCGCACATTTCACTACGTTAGAGGAACTCATCCTGCACTTAATTAGACACGCATGTCACGTCCGATCGATAATGCGCGAGCGCGACGACCTTAAGCTTTAGTAATAAAGTTGAAAATCGATTAAATAAATTTGACAGATTGTAGTAGGCTGATGTCCTGGCGTCTGTACCGGTTTGTTCAATTTCAATTTATTTGTTTGTTTTGTTTTGTTTGTCTGTTACAAAGTAGGATGACAACTTAGGAATAGTTTACATCTGAGATGAGTAGGTTTCTAAAAAAAATAATTTTAAATAATTTATGCATCATTTGAACTGGTTAGGTACAGACGCCAGCACATCAACCTACTACAATCTGTCATATTTCTTAAATAGATTTTCAACTTTATCACTGTAGCGTAAGGTTCAAAGTTAATAATAAAAAAAAAAAAAAATTATTGTGTCAAATAATTGGTCTTACCTACAAATTGTTGTGGTGTTCGGAATCTTCTTTTAGACAAATAATGCCTGTAGTAGAAGACTCCGACCCTCCCTATTTTGTATAGCGTGATAATTAACACAATATTTTTAAAATGTAAAAGAAAATTAAGTCTAGGCTAACCAAAATAAGAAATTAAAAAAGAAAAAAAAAATAAAGAGTATACTTAAAGGTTGTGAGTGTGCGTGTATGTGTTGTATGTTTGTGTGTGTGTGTAAGGGTGTGTGTGTGTGTATGAGCGTGTCTGTCAGAGTAAGTGGGTGTGTGTGTCTGTGAGTATGTGAATAATTCCGTGTTATAACAATGCTTCTGTGTCTTCATACGTAAGTGGTTTTATCCACTTAATTAGTGTGTCTTTACAGTCATATTTATTTTTCGAGTGTATATTTATCTTTTTATTTATTTTATTATACAATTGAGCTGATCGTTTACGATATTGATTACATGCAAATTTGGTCTTAGTTGATGGTATATCTGCTATGCTGAACTTCCTTCTTTTCGGGGTAATACCCACATTAAGGGGCAAAGACTTATGCATTTTTAATATTATTTGGACTATGTACAGCTTTCTGACAGAGAGTACATCACTAATGTGATAAAGGTCTACAGTAGGGAATCTAAGTCTTTTAAAATGCATAATCTTTAGGAGTGCGCGTTGTGCTCGTACTAGTTGTATCAATTTGGTCTTTGCTGTACCTCCCCAAACCGGAATACAGTATCCGAGCACAGATTGTACAAGTGCAAGGTAAACTTGTGTGAGTAAATTTTTAGACGGGCAGTTTTTGTTTGCTTTTACCATTGGCGCAACATGTCTTAGGGTTTTGAACAACCAACTTAACTTTCTAATTCTGGCGGTAACTTGTTCTACATGAGGGTACCAGGATAGCCTATTATCCACTACTACACCCAAATACTTAATTTCGGTAACTTTTCGAATACTTGGGCAGTTACAATTATTGCCGTATTCACCCTTACATGTATGTATAACGATACCAAAATCATCAGTTGGTTCATTACGCTTAGAAATGCTAAAACATATGAAATTAGTTTTGGAGGCATTTAGCGTTAGAAGGTTGAATTTTAGCCAATCAGCGACACGAGAAATACCTGTCTCAGCATGATGCTTGACATCGTGCCAAGAGCTCCCATAGAAGACAACGGCTGTATCATCGGCGTAGGAGAAAACTTTAGCATTGGGTATAATCATACTACAGAGGTCATTTATATATATTAAAAAAAGGGTTGGACCCAATACACTCCCCTGAGGGACTCCGTACAATACAGCCGCGTAGCCACTGATGTGCTGGCCAATCTTCACTCTTTGTGTCCTGTTTGAAAGGTAGTCCTTTAAAAGGTCAAGAGCTATTCCCCGAATACCAATCTTTTCCAGTTTGTTTACAAGGATAGTAGTAGGTAACAATACAATTTCACGATCCAGAGGCCCTAGTGTGAGTTTCTTTTAACTATCTCGACTTTACGCATTGACCGCGTTCGGCGCTCCGATTGGCCCTTCACTGGTGAAGGCCGGCCGGCTGCCAATCGGAGCACCAAACGCGGTCGATGCGTAAAGTCGAGATGGTTAAAAGAAACACACTAGGGCCTCAGTGCTTTTACACTAGGTGCTGTCCAGGGTCTGATGATGTAGCTGGACGGTGGCCATAGAAAATCCTCAACTAAACGAGATAGCCTTGTTGTGTTGGACTCGTTGGATTTGTCTTGATAAGTACCTTACAAGTGAACAGATATTTGATCAAATTCTAATGTTAAAAAGTACAAAATAAAATATAATAGGCGTGAACGTCCTTCTTACACTTAAAGAAAAGCCTTAAGTTTTAAAGAAAAATATTGAAGTTCTATGTTTACGTGAGATTTATATAGTACGATTTAGTTAAATAAAAGCTTGTTTTTAAATAGTAGATTGCCTTTCATCCCTTGTATAGGTACGTACGCTCGTGCGTCAGTAGTTCGAGTGCCTAAATAGGTCCTTCACCCGGGGTAAACACTGCTTTTCATTTCGAATATGACGAAAGTAAATAAAAATCTAATTCGTTACACAAATCCATATCTGAATCTGGTTTTATACAAAGTAGCTACCTGGTCGACCGAGCTCTGCTCTGGTGAAAATAGAGAATGCCCATTTAATAGTATAGGATAGTTCTTACTAATTTGTCCCATAGAATTTATAAGTTAAGATTTTATGGTTTTCCTCTCATTTAATTTATCATGTTTGTTAGAGAGATTTGATCCTAAACATTGACCCTATCGATTGATGCCATAAAACTACAGAATGTTATGTTTTTACGCGTACTTTCCAAGTATGAGAATTGAAAAAGATTTTTTACTTATATTTTATTAGGAGCGATCGTAGCAGGTGGCGATCTGTAGTGAATTTATGTACCTACCAAACTTTTATATGTCATTTAAGGATGAACAATAAAAACTGAGAGGCGATGCATTAAAAAGCTTTTAACATGGTTTCTCTCATAATTTCTTCTTAAGAAAATACATTTATTTGCGGTACACATGACGCAAGGAAAGACTCGCAAATAACAATTTGGGGGAAAATATGCGTTAGCATAATGCTGTGACCCTATGCGAGACAGAGCCCCAGCGCTGGTATTCTTCATATTAGTGTTTCATATAGGTAGGTTTCACTGGGGTTGTGCTGCTTAACTTCTAGTTTTGCCTTAATTATTTACATTTCCATTGTATCCTAAGCAGTTTTTAGTTCCATGTCTACATATAAGTGGCGTTACGAAGGTTCACATGCCAGTGACAGGAACAGGATGTTACTCTGGGTAGACATGTTTTATAATAAATGAGATTTGTTACAGCTGTAGTGGCAATCATGTCATTTGGTCTAAATAGCTTTTTATTATTTCATTTTGCTTTTATATAGATTCTTTTCGTTTAGATTTTGTGAACGTGAGAACGTTGTAGGCTTAGCAGGCTGTAGATCTGTCGACCATTTTCTATCTTGCTAAGTACCTGGTACTTGTAGATAGGCCTACACTGTCCTCTCATACCTCTTAACACTGTAATTTGAAAACATTGTAAATACCATTTACTTTTAAAAGGTAACCGTGCAGTTTCTTGCCGGCTCGTCTCCATAGGAAACGACTAATTGGAACCGTGCACCTAGCTTCTGACGTTTCATAAGTGCCCATCTAGGTTTATGTGAAATGAAATATTTAGAATTTCAAAACAGTCATGTATTGTTGTGTGTTTAATTTTTCTTTTGGAAGTCTGACCTTAGTATCTTTGTTGAAAAATGATGACAGGGATGAAGTAAGTAAATAAAACAAAACATGGTATCGTGTAAATTGTATTTACCTCTTATCATTATGCACGACGTATGCCGTCATCGCACTTTTGATAAACGTTTTTACAAACGTACAGATTACACATTAGTACAGATTACATTGGTCAAAATAAACATTGTCTAGTTAACAATTTCGTTATGACATCAAAACAATGGCCGTTAGAAGGGTTCACCTGTAACGATATACCGATTATCTAGTCGAGGGCCAAAGCGATCATTTATAACACGGAAAGCCTTGGAATGTAACGCGCACGGTGACGAGACGCTCCCACTCGCGCGCAACTCGATACATATCCCGTCACTATAACAAGCTATGCACACACAGGCCAAATTATATACATATCCAATTTTTTTACTAATAAACATATTTTACATTAATTCCTTAACGTGAAGGTAACTTTATTCTTTGGTAGCGCGAGCCACTGGGACTTAAAATCTTGGAAAAATATTTGATTTATTTTTGTTCGATACGGGTCCGATAGTGCGCGATCGGAGTATGTTGGAATGTGATAAAATTATTCTAGTTATTGTTCGGTAGCGTCCGTTCCAAACTGGCGGGTACTTGGCACTTGTGGAGTTACACACGTTACTGCACTACGGTACACACCGAGGACATGAAAACAACTGGCAACACTGATCGCGTTAACACAACATAGTGGAACAGCTAGCGTCCGGCTTTGTCACACTATGGCCACGGGTTTGTAACATCAGATATGTAACTTCTTTAATTAATTAAGAATAGAATAATACCTACTGTACTTAAATGTACGAAATCTCAGCGGACAATATTCGTCCACTAGAAGAGATTGGATTTTCTTTCCAATCATCATAACAAACATAAGTTCATAATAAAGTGGAGCCATCCAAACAATGATCTAGTGTAACAGTAACAAGGCACGTTACGCACTCATAACCGAACATTACCGACTCGCACCGAACGTTACAAACTCGCCACCGAGCGTTACGCACCGGACACTAAAGCGAAGTTTAGATTAGCAACAAACCTTGCATAAATTGACTTCCGCAATTAATTCTTACCGTGGAAACAATCGGCAATCCGCGAGTTTTCAAAGTAAGAATTGCTTGCGGAAGTCAACTTCCGCAAGTTTCGTTGCTAATCTAACCTCGCTTAACATAAGGAACCGGACGAGTGACGTTATCTACGCTATCTGACGGGAACATATAAAAGTGTATGATTACAAAGGGACCGCACAGCGGCCATGACACTTCGGCTATACTACGTCATCCAAACCACTTTATACAAAACTTGATTAGCTACGTCGAAAAGCTATAAGTACGCTAACAGTTAACTAATAACCATCTCCATAGTACTCCATACTTGCATTGTATACAAACTTTATGTAGCTAATATATATAATTTATTTATATTTTGATAATGAAACGATGATGTGTACGTATGATATTGAGTCAGGCTTTATTGACGAGACGTCAGAACGACGAACGACCAGAGTACGAAACGAAAAGTATTTCATCATTATTTTTCTATAAGTTTATAATTACAACCCTGAGTCTAGCGATGAATTAGGTTTCGCTATGCTCAGGGATTCATAGATACAATTTCTAGAACACTTGAAGTTTTGTCCTAGTTAACAAAAATTTAATTAGACTACATTTTACTAATGAATTCAACCACATAATGGGTCCTATATCTTGCCAAATGTGCGTTAAGGATTGTCATCCTATCTCTTTCGTTCCGTACTTCGATCGCCAGTACCACTAACCTACAACGCCTGCAACGCTTGACTAGCCGCCGCAGTTTCGCATAGCACAGTGTGCGACTTAACGACATGCAACCTAGCCAGGGTAACACTTCGAGCGGTTTTCGATAGCCAGTGATATATTTCAGGATATTTTGCAAACTATACTTTGTTCAGAGTAGCAACACCAAAATTGTAAATAAACAACTACCCATGCACTTTTGAACTCGGATTTCAAGTGTCGATTGCATGAAAACACAAGTAGTAATTTGTAAAGTCGGTAGTATTTCACTTCTATTTAGCCTTGCTCCCCTGTTGTTTTGTTGTTTCAAGGGTTTTTCTGAATTGTCACCGCTGAAGCTTCTCCCCTAGCTATGGCCACGTTAACAACAATAAGAGTAACACGAACGCACTCACAATACGTCCCCCACACGCCCTGTTACCGACAAGTTTACTTGCCACGTCGCAATACAAAGTAGACACCATTCACTTTCCAATTTATTATGAAAAATTTTGAAAATGCCCCGCGTCAAGTATTGTAAGACGTCTGAAGGATTATGAGCAACATGCTGAATAGGAGAGGCGCGAATTTTATATTATGAATGTTATATATTTCACATCTTGCAACATTTGACGACGGCGCAGACTTACTCCGAGAAGTATATATCCAAATGTTTATCTACGATTAAAAATTAATTAATTTTATAAAAAAATCACACCGGTGGCGCCGTCTCTCACCTTATTTTATTAATACTGTTACTCGATAACTATACATACATTAGCTGAGGCCTACACGCGGCCGTGACGTCACGGCGTTAACATTACTTGTGATACGCGACAACCGTAAGACGAACCATTATTGAGGTAATTTTTATAATAAACCGGTATATTTAATACATTTCCTATAATAACTTAATAAATAATAAAATCTAGTTAATAAATAAGCGGTTATCATTACAAAGTAATAATACAATAAAAATCCTTTCAGTTTTGAACACATCTTAGCTAAATATTGCTATTACACCTACAGTCGATAGAAATGATACATAAACGATAATATTTACAATATATTTGCTACTGGTTAAAAAGATTCACTTTTCAAACTAAAATCGCTTTAGCTATACAATTCATTAAGTTTTATTTCATTATCTATTGAAGTCGGCGTGCGGTGTGCGATCGATTCCGTTAAAAAAATTAAACATAATCATTCATTTAATTGTGTATTTATCTAAAAAACACAAAGTGGCAACACTGCCAATTTAGTGGTGAGCGTGGTAATAACGCCAATTTCATTTACAACAGTTCAATTCATCACAAAATTTTATCAATCGCATACCGCACGTCGACGGACCAAATAAAACTACAACATTCATGTTTTACGCGCGGCAGCCCTACCTTCAATCATAGTGATGAAGACTTGTACACGCAGAGTGCGGTAGGGCTGTCACGCTTCAGGATATTTGTATAACGCTTAACAAAAATATACCTAGCTAAGTTTCAGCTGATCTAGTAGCGAGTTAATAAAATAGAAGATTACAAAACAATGTAATAACACTGTACATAAGACTAGTAACGTGCACTCGAGGGTCGACACTCGACATCTGAGAGGCACACATTCAACTACATAAAGCTATGTATATACACACCTCAGCGAGGCACTTGGTAGACAGATTAGACGGAACATCTTGCTATGTCACACAACTCAACTAAGAATAAACTTTTTGTGATCTTGTAGCCATATCTTTATTATAACAGTGTGATTAATCCAGAGATAGGTTTAATTAACTAATGTAATCTTGTCGTTAAATTGTGTGACACAGAAAGACAGCATGTATTCCAACTATTAAGACGGTCATACACTTGTCGGTACACTTTTTAGTTTTACCTGTTCACTTTCATTAATCTTAATAGGTCCTTTTGTAAGAGCTGCGCAAGAGCTAAGGACGATGTTAACATCTAGAATAGTCAATGAAATGTACGGTTTGAAATGATTTTTTATAAATTTCGAACATCTTGCAAACCCAGTCTGGGCTAGTCTGCCTAAACCTTCGATGAGTAACAGTATTGGACTTAGTTAAAACATTGATTAACAGATAATTCACAATATCGCACTAAAAAAAAGTCTTCGTGCTAACTAAAGACACTGCGATGAAAATCAGCACATTTTTTTCTGTGGATCACTTCTCCCACACACAATGTTTTTCACAACAGGTTGAACTGTCAAGTATACCGTGAAGTGTGTGACCGCTAACACAGAATCACAGTCGCGCCACAGTCCACAGTTGAAATACTCAGAACTAGGCGACACAGTATGGCCGCCGACCAGCTATACAGTCATCTCTCACAACACAGTAACTTTACGAGTAGCTAGTCGATCCCACAGCCTGCAAACTGGAACTATTTTAACTTATAACTTAAAAGTTAGAAATGAATAATTATAAAAGATTTAGTTTCAGATTGTTCTTTTATTAAAAGTTGTTATGTACACAATAACAATGAACGTTAATAGCGTAGTAGAAATATGTTATTTTTATGCTTTTTACCTAACTCTTTTGTTGACTGTACAGGGACTGTACTATCAAGTTCGTTTCCAGTTTTCCTCATTGAATTTTGAAACTTGAACAGATGAGCCAGTTTCAAGGTCCATTTATTTAAACTTTTTGATACAAAGAAAAGAAAATGAAAGTCAGGTATGATGATTTGCAGGCTGTGTTATTGACAGTATACAAATGTATATTAGTTAAAATATAACTAATATTTGGCATCAGAGTACGACAATGTTTACTTGCGTGTACCGTGTTTTGTCAACGTTCAAATAAAATGACGAAGATTGTCAGTCTCCTAGACTATCACCATTCGATAACAATGTGAGATAATAGGCTAAGAGTCTGACTCTATAAACTATTCCGATATAAGGCTATTTTGTTTAAACATTTTGTATAGGTGCTTGTGGTCCTATTCATCTCAAATTAACAACTGTATATACATTTTCTTATGTATTATGTTCTATGTATCAGATGAATAGCAGCACAAATAACAGCCAATATTGCTTCATAACAAGTATACTGTACATCTAAGAGAATACTTTAAGGCGAGTAATACTTACATTAGTGTATCATAATATAAAAACACGGTACATCGCGCCATCGCTACATTTGTATCCAAGTTACAATGAATAAATATCAGATTACAAGTTAAGTACATAGTCTACAGATTTCAGAGCACTTTGTTATAGTGAAGCCTTAGCTACGACTGTTTAGTTCAATATACACTTTATGGAGATTAGTATTGTATCAAGTATCAACAACTTACTCTATGATAGCATTTTATAGTACTTTGGTAGATAGTTGTGGCGACAAGAGACTTACATGTTTGTTATTAATATAAGAAGCACAGTTGGTTACTGATAAATATACCAGCCAACCTTGAAGTATTTACATAATGAACATGTAAAAACTTTTTTTTAAATGAGTGAAGCGTTACTATAAAATGCCGCCATATTGCCTCGCTCGCACGGAGCGGAGGTGAACGAATTTGTACCAAATAAATAGTGTTGTGTAGTTAACGTATCGTATGACTATAGTATCGCGTCGCGACGCGCTTCATTTGTGATCTGTCGGCAGCCGGCAGCTGGCGGGGCCAGGCTAACGCGGGTAGGACGTGGCCTGGAATACCAAAAAAAGTTATAGACGTGGTGTTTCACTACAAGCTTTTCATTTATAGCTTCTTAGCTTCTAATGATAATGGAAAATCGCTAAACGACGTTCATCTGTTTTACATAACGGAGCTGTTTTGTAAAACAGCTAGCGGTTATGTAAAACAGCTAGCGGTTATGTAAAAAAGCGGATTCAACAATCTACCTTCGACATATATACATCATCTCCCAATAAACAAGTAAATCTTTATTTTTTGGGTTCTAATCTTTCCTCACAGCTTCAATGACGCAAATTTCTTAAAGAAGAATGCCCATTTTTCAACTGACTATGTATAGAAATGCAATAAATCTTAAAATTCAGCTTATTGAATTGTATATTAATTACGGTTATCAAAATTTTTTAAAAAAAAACAAGCTTTTTTTTTATGCTTATTTTATGTCAAGGGTAAATGTATTATAGTCACCGGCTCGTAACTTGGCAAGAATCGTAGGTGCGCAGAATTCGTTTTCGCTTGTTTTTCTTAATAAAAACGTTCAAAAATAAATTATGGCAATAACCATAGAATAATGGCATGCAATAAAAGTGTTTTTTTTTTGTTGCACTAAGTGTAACACGCGCAAACTTACTCCCAATACGCTAAACCCTTGCCAAGTTACGTGCCGGCGACTGTAGCATGTTTTGAAAGCATCTCAACTACCCATTTTTTTACGACATTCCATCTACGCACTGCCTGTTTGACTTTATACAACTCTGTTTCTGAGTTTTATACATTATTTTACGTTTGATTTAATCAATAAGTATTTCTTTATTAGTCTTTGTACAATACAGATTAATTCAAAATAACATAATAATTAAATACATTAATCATGCAGTATGTAATTGAGTTTGCACGATTGAAACGGATTTCTTTGACATTTGACAGTTCTGCGATTGGCAATTTGGCATCGGCGCAATCCTTCGTTGTTGCGTTTGCGTCTCGTTCTATATTGTGCCATTTATGTGTTTGGTTTCAAGGAATTGACAAAGTAAAAAATACGTTTTAGACCATAGCTATATTCCATTTGAAATAAGATTAGACATTTAACTAAACCTTTTTTACAGTCAGTTCAACCGATTTTGACTTCTATAGCGTTGGTCGCATGACAAATGGCAGCTGCATTAAACAGTTGGTAATGTAACCTTTTTTTTTTGCTTTTAATGCCATCCTCATACCTACGGTATAGAAGTCAGAATCGGTTGAACGGACACTAGAAAAAGTTTTTTCTAAATGTCTAATCATATTTCCAATGGAGTATAGGTAAGTATTCCTATTTTAGACGAAAATTCGAGAGTTAATCGGCAAATCCTAACCTAAAAAGTAACATTAATATTTTTTTTGGACTTCGTAGCGTTCAAATCTTAAAATTGACTGTGTGACATAATTTTCTACACATACAGGTAGTCTTTTTACTATACTTTATAAATGTAGGTACTTCAACTTTCATTATCAGGGTTTTTCAACGTATAGGAAGTGGGCATTATTCTTTAATCTGATCAGGGTTTGTTTACACTTTCATCAGATACTTTCTGAACGGTCTTTCATCGGTTTAACACAAATCTTAGCTTTAAAGATAATGTTTGTAGAGGTAATAGAACAAGTGTAATTGCAGTTTGTAGCCGGAGCATATTAAGTTAACAACAATGTGTACCTAGTTGAGCGTGTGGTGTCAGGAGGCGGCGTGCTCGTGCTGCAGGCGCGCCGTGCGCTCGGTGCCGGCCACTAGCAGGTTGCTGAACTCCAGCTCCAGGATCTGTCGCGCCTGCGGACAAACATATTTTTGTTAAATTTATTTCGATGATATGAAGAACATTGGCCGGCTTGGTCGAGTCTACCTCACCCCGGCCGCCGCGCCCCGCGTCTCAACACGCAGATGACGTCACGGCGTCGACAATCAGCCAGAAGCCTTCAACGTAAACCTTAGCGCTTCGGTTCGCTACCACTTATTTTCATTTAGATCGCGTAAAATCCATTTTTCTTATAACTATCCTAACGAACTTTGTATTGCAACCCTTCTTGCGAAAAATCGTTTCCTTTCGTACTATAACTTGTGCCATCACTTGTTCGCTATAAATCTTTGCCGCAATACACTTTTACTTAATCGTTGTCGTGCACATTTACATACTCCCATGCGCTTCCTTAGACTTAATGGAATAATCGACATTCATGTACGATTTTGTTACTCTGACAAATTGCAAACGTACTATTTTGCAATATTAAGCCATAGTTTAAGAGCCCCTATCAATTTCGCGGTCTAAAAACAGATAATTCTAGATTTTTCAGCGCAAATTTCTCAATGACCTTAAGATATCTGTTTTTTTTAATGCAAGTAGTAAGTCTACGAATTAAAATTTTGATAACTACTCAATATAAATAACGAAATATAAAATCTAGCACACGTTTTTACGAAAGCATGAAACACCAGGTTTTTCAATTGCTTTTATAGCTTACTGGTAGCAAATATTAATCTGAGAAAAATCCTAAATACTGGGCATAAAGTGTAATAATAAGACTACAATATATTTTTTAAAAGTTTAATGCATGAGTATATAAAAAAAAAATGATTCACGCTCAAAACACGCAATAAAATCATGTGCAAAATCGTCGTCTACGGGTAAGAATTTATTGAAAATAAAAATAAGTGTTAAATATTTAAGAAATTGAGGTTTTTATCTACCAAACTCAATTTTTATATTTTATTTTTAACTACATATTTATAATTGTAATAAAATATCAAAATAATGCCTTATAAGCCGATGCGCTCGCGCGAGGCAATCAGTCGCGCCCAAGGGCTTCTCAACCACGGATCTGTGTCGCCCGTGACTTTCGCCACTCCCAACGTAACTCGCGAATAGTTCGTGTATTGTACTACGCCTAACCAGTTTTGAGACTCACAGTCTCAAAACTAAAAAAAATATCCTCACAGTATATATTTTATTTATTTATACATAGTGTGACACTTTGTGGTTTGCTAATGTTTTTTTATTGTACTATAACTAAATTAAAATTGTTTTTTTAGAAATTGGGTCAAAAAAGTGAACTTTATTATAACGGAAAAATCTGATTCAAATTCAAATACGTTTATTGTTAGTCGTTATCAGCTTAGCGGGAATCTTACTTAATTAAGAAAATTTGTTGTAATTTACTATTATTTCCGTAATATAAAAATGTGTTAATTATATTTGTAGAGAATGAAATCTGCTGAAAATCAAATATTACCTGAAACATCATCGATGAGCGAAAAGGATCGGGACACAAGTTAGGGGGTAGGAGGTTTTACCAATAATTATAGATACCTAGATAAATCACGACAGTTTCCTGTAAGAAATTGAATGGAAGGTTATTTGGTAGGTACCTACTAATTTTATAATAAATGTATTATTAAATATTTTCAGTTACACTAACAGACAGGATTCACCAACACGCGTAGCATGACGACCATAGAAACGGGTTTTGTTGTCGGAAGAATAGACTAAATTACAGGTTGTAATTGTGAATCTATCATTTTGTTTATTCTTCTGTCGATAAAACCCTTTTCTATTGTGTTCAAGCTACGCGTGCTGGCTCGTTATCAATAGGTGAAAAGGGAACAAGGTAATTTTCAACTATTAATTATTGTGCAAACACACTGTATATATGTATCTTCTATACCAAAGATACCCGTGGCAGCAGATGCGAGTTGGTATAAACTCGTGCTTGTATAGACTGTTGATACACACATCAACACGGTCTAGGGATATTTTTAAAAAAGCGAATTACTATCAATGTGTTAATTATTTATATGACATGTATATATTTAAAAGATACGTTATTTAATATTCTACCATTTTTTAATAATGGTTAAGGTACTTCGATTAAAATTTCAGGATTTATGGAAAAAAAATTAAGCATAGACGGAAACCGTATATGAATTAACTTTTAATTTATGAGTAAAAACTGAAAAAAATAGAAAAATCATTTAATTTGTGTTTATAAACTTGAAGTTAGTAGTCTGAGAAAGCGCCCATGATGTTCATAACACATCGGCAACGATTCGGCATGCTCAGAACAAGGTTGTCAATGTCTTGCTGCGGAATATTGTCCCATGTCCTTCTGAGGTGCGCAAAAAGTTGATCTTCTGTAGCCAGATTTTCAGGAACTTCCTTCAGAGCTCTTCTTTGCAGCATATCCCACGCATGCTCAATGGGATTTAGATCTGGCGATTGAGCAGGCCAGTCTAAGGCCCTAACATTGTGTGTATGTAACCAAGCTGCTACCGTTCTCGCCGTGTGTGCCCGGGCATTGCCGTGCATGAGCAGGAAATCTTGCCCCATTTGTGTTCTGTGGGGCAAGATGACGGGCCCCAGCACCTGTTGGACGTATCGTTCTGCCGTCATATTGCCCCGCACCCAAACGAGATCCGTCCGTCTTCCAAGACGAATTCCTGCCCAAACCATAATTGTTCCTCCTTGGTATGGGTGAACTTCCTGAGGGTTCTGAAGACGGCTCCATCGTCCAGGAACTCGCCAAACACGCGTCCTTCGTGAATCTGGATGGAAGCCGAACCTGGATTCATCCGTAACAGCACATTGGACCATTGCTCACGGCCCCAGTCCACGTGGTTCCGAACCCATTCTAATCGTCGTCCACGATTGCCTCTCCGTAAAGGTGGGACCCGGAGTGGTCTACGAGAGCGTAGATTGCTTTCATGCAGTCGCCTTCTTACAGTTTGGTCACTCACAAGCACTTGGTGTTCCACTCGCAGCCTTTGGACCAATTGAGTCGCCGTTGCATTTGGTTGAGCTCGCGCAGTAATTTGCAAAAATCGATCTTGTCTGGGGGTAGTGATGTGACTTGGCCCCCGGTGCCTCTCCGCTACTTCACCTGTGGCACCATAGCGTGTCCACAATCTTGAAATTACATTTTGGTGGGTCCCTATGGCCTCAGCAACATTACGTTGAACAGACCCAGCTTCCAGCATTCCCACAGCTCGTAACATCTCCGCCCTCGTCAAATGTTGGCGTTGCATGGCTACAATACCTCAATTTTAACTTTATCTTTCGTTTAAAAATGAAAAAAACTGTAACTAAACGTAATTCGTATTGTTTTCTAAATTTCGCACAAATGAAAATTCCCTCTCCTACACATCAAGACATTTTTATGCCACCGAAACAAAATAATTTTCAAAAATTTGAATTTGGAATTAGTCTGAGATAAATTACAAACAAATCGGTGTATGAAAGATTACAATGCGGCCAGTACTTTTCGAGTTATTTAATTGAGTATGAAATATCCCTAGACCGTGTTGATGTGTGTATAATAAAGACACTAAAAAAGTATGTTGTATTTTTTTAACGCTGTTGATACACGTGTAATAAAAAAAAAATTAAAGGAAATGATACATTTTAATTAGACAAGGGTGGGCTAAAAACAAAAGAATGTTTGGTTTGACTAAAATTTTCTATCTTCAATATTAAAGTACACACATCAAAAAACTTTGTGATCACTAGCAAAAGCTGATATATTTTTTTAATTTTATTTTATTAAGAAAAAGTCTTTGCGTTATATCTTTTTTTAAATAGAAATACACAGTTTGAAATTAAAAAAAAAAACGTTTTATTAATTTTTTGATAACAAAAATTGAGTAATTCAATCCTAATGTAACATAAATTTGATGGAAAGAAAAATATCGTTTAACCAAACTTATACAACAATTTATGAATAGAAGGTTTTTATTTAATACAATATAACTCCACCCTTGGCTCGCACCAATGCGGAGATTCTCTTAGGCATGCAGAAGATCAAGTTATCCAGCATTTCTTGCGGTAACTTGTCCTATTCTTGAATAGCAGCTTCTCTGATCTCTGGCACTGTCTGGGGAGGTGGCTGACGGTTCCAAACAGCTCGCTTAAGAGCACCGATTGTGATGTCGTATTCTCGGAGAGCGACTGTTTTGTACCTATCTGCCGTCATGGCCTCGATACGGGATCAAAGGCGTTCTAGCTCCAATCATAATTTCACCCCAAAAGGACACCGATTTCCTGCTTTGCTGATCGGTTCCAGCGGCAGTTCTTTGCCTTTCAGCTCCTCCTCACTTCTTCATTTTGCCGGTGCCTAGCCCACTGCAATCTCCGTCGCCTCTCCAACGTTTGGTGACCAAATTCGAGACGACTAGTTCGGTACACAACCAACCAACACCCTTACGTCAAAGGAACGCCAGATCGGCCGAGAACATCGCTGCTGTCCGTGAGAGTATGCAGGAGACACCGAGGCAGATGATTTCTCGCCGTGCACAAGAACTCGGCCTTTCGCAGACTTCAACTTGGCGAATTTTGCGCCGGGACTTGGGCCTACACCCGTACAAGATCCAACTGACCCAGGAGCTCAAAGTGAATGACCATAGACAACGCCGTTTGTTCGCTGACTGGGCTACAGAACGTTTGGAAGAGGACCCCGATTTTGGCCGAAAAATCATCTTTAGCGACGAGGATGATTTTTGGATGAATGGTTTTGTTAATACGCAAAATTGCCGTATATGGGACGACCACAACCCACATGAGGTTCACCAGGTGGTAATGCATCCACAAAAAGTTACTGTTTGGTGCGGATTTTGGTTCGGCGGTCCGTACTTCTGCGAAAACGATGATGGCGAGGCCATTACTGTCAACGGCGAGCGCTATAGATCAATGATTAACAATTTCTTTTGGCCCGAATTGAACGATATGGATGTAGACAACATGTGGTTCCAACAAGACGGCGCTACGTGCCACACAGCGAGCGACACAATGGACATTCTGCATGAACGGTTCGAGGGTAGGGTTATCTCTCGCAGAGGTGACGTGAATTGGCCACCAAGATCGTGTGATTTGAACTCGCTAGACTTTTTCTTGTGGGGTTTTCTCAAGTCGCAGGTCTATGCCAATAATCCGCAATCAACCGATGCCCTGAAAGTCAACATAACGCAGGCCATCGCTCAGATTCAGCCGGATCTATGCAGTAGAGTTATTGAAAATTGGACCTCTCGGATCCGTGCCACCGTTCGAAGCCGCGATGGCACGCGGCACGCGGCGGGCATTATCATAAATAATGGCATAAATGGGCCTTTCAAATAAAAAAATAATTTCTTTAATATCTCACATACAGCTTGTTTTATTTAATTTCAACATCGATCCGTCCTTGCTGAAAGACCCTTTATATAATAGTAAATTAATCTAACTTGTGTGAAATAATATTGTATATTTTGATTCCTAATTACTTTGACTTTTGACTCGCTAATTTTATTTTGATGATCATTATTCTATAGTATATTTATTAATTTGATTGATTCAGTTTTCATTTAATATGTTAAGTGCTTTGAATAATGGAAAAAAATAACCTACCACTTTGTATTTGTACGCCGTTAAGGCAAAACATGACTGTGCTATAATTTTATATAACATCTTGCATGCCATGTGTGTGTATACTTATGTTTTGGACAAATAAATGATCTATCTATCTATCTAAAACTTCTGATAATCCTCTTGGCATTTTATCAATAACAAATTACCTCGAAAAATTATTATAAATCCGTTAAAATTTACAAGTCAGATTTCTGAATGAGCGTAAGCTTGGATTGTATTTCTTTTTATATGGAAAAACAATTCAATTTGTTTTTCTGTTTTATAATCTAATTCTATGTTTTTAAGTAATGAATCTAAAAAGAAGAAGAAATTATAATATAGTCTCGTAACAAAAAAGATTTCGATTTTTCAAAGTGATCGCAACCTTTTTTTTATGTGTGTACTTTCTCTTTATATGCTCCATGTGCTCGGTTTTTCCACCTTGTATAGAAATAAATTTAGTAGCTTTATAATACAAGTTGGCTCGCTAAACTATACTCTCATGGTGGGCTGGGTCTTGTAGCAACGGAAATAAAGGTACACAGGAGTATTGAAGCGCACCGTTATCTAAATAATCTATATATATAATATCTTAATAATACAGGAGTACAATAACACGTGTAATTATTTTTAGCTCGTCACACTTTATAGTTTGCTTATAATATAGTGTATGCCGTACATAGGTAACGATATTGTTATAGGGTACCCAAACATTACACGTCACAATAAAATCCATTCAGTACTACGGAACCTAGTAAGTAAAAACTATGGAGTGCTGATAATAGCGGTAACGGACCAAGATTGTTGTTCCCGCTGCACCGTGCGACGAAGCACTCTACGGTTGTCAGCGATAGTTCGAACGCACACGGACACACTGCGCTCTGGTAGTTACCTAAACTAGTAGCGCGCCGAAATTGATAGGGGCTGTTAATATTTAAAAAAATAAACCCAGGTTTCTGTTAAACTATCGAATATCGTCAGTCTGTTGTAGCCAAATCAGAACCATAGGAATATTTGGTTCATGCCTATTCGATCGGTATTCACGATAATTACCTGCGTGTTCTGCGTGGGTATCTGCAGCGCCAGCGCCATGCTGTTGGCGTCGAAGTTGTCGTCCAGCGCGATGAGCGCGCCGTGCACGCCGCTCTCCGACAGGTTGTTCGCGTACTCCTGTACACAGAACACAAGTCAGCTTCAGTCGACAAGATACTAATAAATGTCAATAAAAAAGCTGTATTTTTATGCAAAAACGTGGAAACAGATCACAAATTTTCCAGTAAGGTTTACTATCATTTCAAACTTTCGAGTTCTCGAACGACCGTAATTTAAAGTCATAATAATCAGTAGTAGTAGTATCAGCACTAATCCTCCCTCCCTTATACCTCTCTGTTGTTATAATATACCTTAAAGTAAATAAATTACAGAGACAACAAATGAGAAATAACTGCTTCCTAAAATAGAGCTGCGTGTAAGAATTTGGTTGTAAGATAAATAGGAACTCGGGCTCATTTAGAATTACAAAAGAGGTAAAGAAAAAGAGTTCAACGAGCATCGTTCGAGATACGTCTTATCTCTGTCAATGACTTTAACTGTACCTTGAGATTAATAGCTATGAGCCAGCGCTGGAGCCTCTCGTTGGTCCACACGAGCACGTCTCTGCTCGTGTGCTCCGCGGCTCGTCGTCTTTCGTCTAATGCTCGCACACTGTAGCCCACACGCTTCAAACATGCTACGCCGAAGTGCAGCGACGTTCTGTAACAGTAACATACAATAAGACTCGAAACAAACCAACAAAATAACTACCCATTAAGCAAAAGTATTATTCACATATCGGGACAAAGAATTTTATCTTTCAAAGACTTTTGAGAAGGTAAGTCATCCTATTTGCTGCTCGGAATAATAACTTAATTTACTATGTTGATAATTTACTGAATGTGTAGGCTCTATAAAGACTACTTGATTTGGTGAGCGATCATGTTTGAACTCCATATAATATTTAACCAATTATACGGGAATGCCACAAGGATGTTTCCTAGGACCTGCATGTAAACTCCGTACAAGTTATATGCATTTCGAATTATGTGTGTTACCTGTGAAAACTGTCGACCATTTTGAGTTGCGTCCGAAGGTCCCTCTTCGTGAGGTGCTCTAACATCCGCGCGTCTACCAGACACTCCATGAACGTCGTTCTGTATTGCGGTAAACCTGAAAAAAAAGTAAGTACATGATTGATTGTTAGCTCTTACTACCCGGCCCTATTTTCTTAGGTGGCAAGTAGATTCGTTAACAGCCTAACCTCACACGCCCGAAATTAATAAAGTATCTTAATACCAATCTTGATCCGCGGTCTTTGACGGCTGTTTGTGTTTTACCCCCTCAAACTCAGATTGGCAAATTCGGCGGCAAAGATCCGGATTGAAATACATTAAATTTCGGGCGATAATCAGTCATCGCGATGTTATCAGACTAAAACACTTTGTCGCCACGAATATTTTTCATCCGTTTTATACACAGAGGTAATTGAAAATTTTCACGATGACCAACCGTTCACAAGGTGGTTCAGGGTTGTGACGAGTATTACTTGCTTCGTCCTTATACAGGAGACTTGACGTTTGCTCACCTAAGGAGGGCAGCCACACGTTCCCGATCCACTCGTGGTTCATGTCCCCGAAGGCGAGCGCGGCGCACGCGGTGCCTCGGGGAGCCGACGGCGACGTCAGGGACACCATCTCCTGGATGGCCAGGCGCAGCTTCAGGCGGTGCAGCGGGTTACTTATACCTGCACAGATGTAACATTATATTAATATACCGTTCTTTAGAACATCATGCCTGGTACAGATTGGTGAAACGTAACATGAAACATGTGTTGAAACAAATTTGCCTAGTCGTTGTGTTACATTTCATGTTACGTATCACCAATCTATAGCCGGCATTAGATGTACGTTTCATCAGGAAAGGATGATAGTATACCTAACGATGTATTGTCCTTTGGAATTTGAATGGCATTGGCCATCGGAGTTGCAAATGAAGCAGTTAATGCCATCTAGCATGCGACAAAAAGAAAGCTTATCAGGCAATTTATACCGTCAAATGACACAATGTATTTTCTAGGTTTGTTTGACATACAGGTAACCACTTTTACATAAAGAAAAAAATTTTTTTTCTTAACTATTGAATACACTTTTAAATGTGAGTTTTTAGAAGCAATTTCGAGATCTGAGCTTTTTATTGATTTTACTGGTCAAAAGTTCCCTTTTTCTACATCTTTGTAACGTACCGATCTCCCGCTGTATCTCCTGGTCGGACAGCGCGGACATGATGGCCCCGGACTTGACGTTGGCCCTGCAGGCGGCCACGTACCACGCGGGCATGCCCACCCACAGCTCCAGCCACGCCACCACGGTGGGCCCGTTCCACAGCGCGAAGGGCGTGCCGGCGCGCATGGCCTCGCCCAGCAGCTCGTGGCGGTAGTCGCGGTCTCTGGGGCGGGAAACGATCGATTAGATTCGCTTTGAGGGGGGAAACGTGTTGTGGCGACTCCAAGTAACATGGAGCAAGGGCAGGAAGATGATGAGTGACAAATAAAGCCACTTGTTATTTTCAGAATTCAAAATTATCTTAGTTATAAAATTGTTACAATTATGTACCCGTCTATAGAAATCAGTAATAGAGCGTGTTAATAGAAATCGGTTTATAAAAAACTTAACAAATAAGACAGGTTTTCATTTATTCAAAGTGACCTGCGGATTTGCATACGCTGAGGTAAATAATTCGAGCGTTTTGCGCGCGAGTCTCTACGACCGCACATAATTCACGCGTAGCCGATACACTAGGCTAATGCATTCCGTCTATACTACATGCATGCAATCACTCTTGCAACTCGGTTCACCACAACAACCTTATCGGGACGAGCGCTCCCCTCAAGACCTTCTAAGCTGTATAGGGGTATAACTCTTAATATCCAAATTCTTGTTCGACTGTATTAAGATTGCCATCGACACGCTAAGAATAAGAAGAGAGTCAACACTGCTATACTGACTTGCTCTTGGTCCTGGCGTAATCCTGGTGCGACATAGGGGCGTGCGACATGGGCGCGTGCGGCGTCATGGCGTCGCTACACGCCGGGTCGTCCGCGAGCGACGACAGGCCCAGCGACGACACTGAGGACAAGGAGCGGGGACTCTGGCCCTGCTGTAGATACGAACAAGTCAGTGGTTAATTCTGGGTGCTGATGCTGTAAGACTTACTATGATAAAGGGGATGTGTGTAAAAAAGAACTGTAAGTTAAGCTACACGCCATGCAGAAAATTACGCGTCGTAATTTCTATGCAAAACAAAGTTCTGTCGTAAAATTTTTACGTGTTTGTGTGAGTGATTTTTATGAAGAATAAGAATAATATTTATCTCTGAGAATGTTGCATATTTTTGAACTTATTGTACTACGAGTACTGCAATAAGTAGTTCTAGTAAGTTTCTGTCATATTATATCTGGTTTACACACCAGATCTTAAAAGAAGCTTACATTAAAACGTGACACAATTTTTGGCACGTAATTTCGGTTGGTGTGTCGCTCTAGTGCTGTACTAAGTTCCCTAGTCCAAATAGAGCCAGCCACTCACCGGCATCCCAGCCTTCTCCTTCTTACTAAAGAACCGGCCCAGCGAGCTCTTGATGCCCCTCTTCTTCTGCTGGTGCATGGAGGCCAGCGACGCGGCCGCCGAGCCGGGCGCGCGCGCGGCGCCCCAGGGGCCCGCCGGGCCGCCCAGGGGCGCCGACATGCCGCCCAGGGACTCTTGGCTTGAACTGGACGAAATGTTGCTATGTGAACAAATTCTGGAGTCAGTTAGTTTGTAATGGCATTTACATACAGGGTTTAATAGCTAGGTTCGAGCGAAAAATTCATTTAAGATTTAAAACAAATAGAGACTAATTAATGAAACTACACAAAAAGCATTATTTATGCAGGTGTTATAAACTAAAGTGATGAGAACTTAGGGACTTTGGAGCGTGTTTTAAAGACAAGGAATGTAATGTAATGAGGTCTTCTATCTTTTTTTGTAGATATACTACTTTCACAAGAAAATTACGTAAGCCTACACCTTATGCTACTCAATCTTCTTTCTTACTTCTTTATTATCTGTGGATTTCCGACAACCATTTATATATTTTGTCGTTGGTCAAGCGTAACAGTTTTTGTCGCCTTTCTTACAAAATCACTCTAGACCGCATGAAGCTTGAGTAGCATTGGTCTAAAAATATTGATGCTCTCAACTAATGACTAACTTTCTAGCTAAAATGGAATTACTAAATAATATTTTAGCCACAAATCGACCTCTACTATGGAATCGGGGATCACACATAAAAATAACCAAATAACATACCGTTAAAAATTTAAAATCCCATTTCCATGAGGTTATTGGGTGGAAAGAATTAGTAATTCCATTTTGTAACATATATATTTATTAAAATAAAAATTGAAAAGTCTAACGTAATAACAAATTATCTGAAAAGAAAGAAATGCATGCACATGAGCAAACAAAACACAATTTTAAGCTGGCTATCTCGAGACGTTGTTTCACCATGTTTGATAGAAAATATATGTAGTAAGTTATTCTTACTTTATGGATACCTAGAGCACTTTTTTATTAGTTCGCTAAAGCTCCATTTTTCAACAAATTGTGCATGGTTATCTTGTTAAGGCACATTTATTATGCATCACTTGATCATAAATACACATAACCATTTACATTCAAATATAACTAGCAGACTTAACTAAGCACGGATGATGGAACAGATAACTATCAACGATCCGATACATGCTGGATTTAAGACAGAGCCTATGTGGCACATAGTTGAACAACGTGTCGGGACAGTCGCACCACAAGTGAGCTAGGTTCACTTGCGGGTGGGACACGGGTTTGAGTCCCGGGTGAGGTAAAAGCGGAGACCTGTGCATCGGGATCCGCGCGAGGCTGCCCGACATGACTGAAGTCCTGGTAGCGTGGAATGGAGAGGTTAGTTGTTAGTTTTGTTGATTAGTTGTTCATACATACACCGTTAAGTTACAATACAGTCCGGTTGAAATATTATTGTTAATACATAAATGTTATGTTATTATAGTATACATGCTACACCGTTGGCTATTACTACAGTTCTCTACAAGACGCCTGCTGCATCGGTTTGAATAAGAACGAAACAAGAATTTTTTCAACAGATTTCTTCGAAAAGGGTATTTAGTAAGGCAATATTGCCAGTCTCGCCTCTAGACTATCGAGAAACTCTCCTGTAAATGAACCTGCAAGAACCTCTTCGTCTTTTATAGCATCGTCGTTTATCTGCCATAGAAGCTGTGTAGGCAATGTACTCACGAGTCATAGGGCGGCTGGTAGTGCGTGCGCAGTCTGTCTCTCTCGGCGTGTATGGCGCGCGCGGCTCGCTCCAGCCGCAGCGAGCGCGCCGTGAGCGGAGACTCCGCGCCCTCGCCGCCTACTACTGGGCCTCCGCCCTCCTCGCATAGTTGGAGCTGTATGGGAATAACACGTGAGAGTTTAGATAAGGGATGTGTATCGTACTAGCGTTCGTGCATCGTCGAAGTTCAAGGCTGGCCACTGGGCTTGGTGGAAAACCAAGAAATAAGGCAAACTTTTGTTGCGACATTCATCTGTTCCCGCATACTGTTGCAAACACAGATCAAACCGAACCGACCGGTTTTCACAAAACGAATTGCGAAAACGAAATGCTTGCACTCTACTGGAGCTGCACACGCTTCCGGCGCCCGCATGCGGGCGCTTCTGGAGGCACTTAACTTGGTGTGTTTCTCCAAGTATCGTGTTATTTCGCTAATACAGAATAAACTTTATTCGTTTATTTAATGTGGCCACATAACAATTATAATTCTTGGACAAATGCACTAAATAAATGAAGTGCCAGCATTGCGCTTCCGGAACGCCGACGCTTTACGAACTGGAATTGGATTGTGATTGGAACGTACTATCCGAAAATATCTAGACAATAGAAAAACATTTTAAAGGTTTTACTCGAATCTGATAAAACTAATATTACATGCAAAATTAAACATAATAAGTCATTTTTATGTGTTATATCTCTATACCATATTATGTTCTGAAACTAATTAAATGAATATTAATTTATTAAGTACTAAAAAAGTTATAAGTAAGTCATTTAAATCAAATTTTACTACATTTAAAAGATGTGTCTATTCGTAATGATTTTTGAAAGTTCTTTTGACTCTAACAGCCAACAAAACTCTGTAAGATTACGTTAAAACTATACATATTTTAGACTAAAATTAACATCTTTGATGAATCTATCATAATACTATAATCTAAATGGACAAATCTTTGACGATCTCTAAGAATAATAAAAATAAAATAAATATTATTACATGTATATTTGTAGGTATAATGCATTATACAGATCAGCAGTTTGTTTTACTTACTAGTCAGCAATACTCAACGTTTTGCTCGGGTCCAAAGGAGGAAACAACTTTAAGTAATAACTAGAAATAAAAATCAACGGGTTGCACTCCGGGAGTGCCGGCAGAAGTGAAAACTTGAATATTAACGTTGTGCATTTTTGATATTTTGGTACTACTCTCCCTACGTCTTATGAATTTTCGATCAGGTCACGTGTCCTGACGCGAGTTTAACATTTTTTACCCATCACAAAAAAAGTGCACAACGCCGCTAAGAAGTGTTCACTTCAATAAAGAAATAAGTTTGACTAACGATATAATTATTATCTAGATGCCAGTGAAGGGATTTTAAACTGGACCGCATGTTGAGTGCCGCTGCATCGTCATACATATAATATATCTTGCACATACAAGCATCGCCTAATGTCTACGTTGCGTCAAGCAGTGCTGTGCACTTTTATGACAATATTGAATTTTATTAATTTATAATGTATACAGCTATATGATATACTACTTGCTATTACAAAGTGTTTTATAGTTTATGGGTATAGTTGGCATGCCGCTCTTTTAATGAAAGGTTGGTTTTGACCACTTTCCCAAAAATATTTTTTTTTTACTAATGGTGATGCCAATGTCATGTAACCATTCGGCAAACATCGGTGATTGACTAGCAAAGCCAAAAAAGGTTAAAAGACGGATGGGGCAGTGGTAAAATCAATCTTAAATATGTAATTGACAATAAGGCATAATACCGAACCATAGCATTTAATCACAATATAGAGGGCATTTCATGCTAAATGCTAGGTTGTCACATATTTACATTTTACATAGAAATTGTTCACTAAATATAAGCTACATATATAACATTCGCACTTTTAACGACATTTGGGTGAAGCAGCTTGTGTTAAATTATTAACTGTCAAATAAAATGTTTCGTTTGCCTGCCAAGAGCACTTTAAAGTTCAACTAATCTTTAAGGTTGGCGCTCATTCCATACTAAAGTATCTCCCTGGTTAATGATATCAGTGCAATTTTTACTACCATGTGCCTGTTTTATTTGACGTAATTATTTTATTTTGAGAAACGTCAACGGCCACGTGACCGCGTTTCCTATTAAAGATCTTTTCGTACACAATTTGTAGAGATCCGAGTGGATTGATGAGAGCTGTAAATAGACGTTGTGCAGTTTCTATCATGAGGACAGATATTCGTTGAAAACAACAAGCTGTATCACCGCACATAAGACAAATGTTGATAAGTGACGCAAACTTCCACACAGCTGTAAGCCATTCCTGTGTATGCGTGCATACCTTTCTTGTACAGAACAGAATGTACCGCTAAACTGCCTCTCTAAATGTCTTTAATATCTGGAGACACGGTAGTGCCCCCGCCAAGTCGAGCAAAAACAAACGAACACAGGCACAGCCGTACCATCGTTTTTTCGAATAGGATTTGCTGGCACCAAACCAAATTGTATGAATGTTATTTTTGTAAGAACAATGAACTGTCAAAAGACACAGATCTTTTTGGCGAATACTCAGCAGATTCCTTCGTAAATGATCGTTACAGAAAAAAAAAACTTTCAAACAGCTATTGTAGAGAAAATTTTGATTCATTTAAAGTCCCGATACCTAACATCAGTTTAGCGGTACACTCTCATTAGTACGGTAGGTACTGCAGTATTTGGCAGTAATTAGCAATGTGACGGACCTGGCTGGCAGGCAGGCTCTCCGACGCGGGCGGCGCGCGGTAGTGGTGCGCCGGAGACATCGACGCCGGCGCCTGGCCGTGCACCATCGTTCCAAGTTATGTTAGTAAGCTATGACACCTTATGATTCTACTTGAAATTAGTTCCCAGTGTTTCCAGCTACTTATGATTACACATTAGTAACTAAATATTATTTTACAGGTTTTTTTTATTGAATGCTGAACCAAAATGTAAATAATTTTATAACTTTACAACTTTTTTTTACTTGTTACCAAACACCAAGTTAAAGTTTTCTATTCAGATTATGTTAGTATATACAAGGTCCCATTAAAATAGATGGACAAGTCTTACCACAGCGTTCAGTACGTCTAACCAAAGATACCCAATAAAACAAAAACACTGATTAAAGTGATTTTATTTTGACCTATAATAATAAATGGCATTGGGTAACCAACATTTTTTGTGTATTTTCGTTAGCTGATATATTTTTCTTGTAAGTGTCTAATGCGGTTTTCTAATATTTTTTTTACCATTGCCCTTATTTCGGTGGTCTGAATGATTTCGAAAAGTTTGTCAATCTATTTTAATGGGACCTTATATAAAATATCGGACGGGTTGAATATACAGGCTGTTTTTCAAAATGTTAATACTAATTTTAATAATACCTAGTATTAACATTTATGTAATCTCCATTTAACTGCATAACTTTCGTATTATTGAAATGTAAAATTAGTTATTTACATACTGTATAGACAATACTGTCCAGTAGTGGAATGCAAATTGCAATGGACTACTGTAGTGTGTGATTGATTGATAGACGCTGCCCAAAAAAATTATTAGCGCGAAGTCTTTGAATAAAAATTCGCTGAAAATTCGTACTATTTGTTTTGACTTTGAATTAGGCATAAAATGGATCATCAAACTTCAGCATATCTGACATCTTAATTTTAGCAACGTGTGTAGTATAATGACAAATAGAGTCCGCGCCACCACTGAAGTCCAACGGAAAATTGTGGAACTACATTTTATTAATTGGAATTTGATGCAATGACACAGACATTCAATCAAAAGAAGTACAGTGGTGGCGCGGACTCTAGTTCTGATTTTATCTGCAAATGTGTATGACAATTTGCAAATAACGCGATCGCAATTATGTTTACGTTTTTAGTGGTGCTGCTTACAAAGGTAGGCAAGGACATTTGACAATGTGTTAAATTGAGTACATTTATATTATTTTCTGTTTACTCGTTCAGATAATATCGCGATTGCCTTACTTTAAGTGCTACAAGGATCTTTTGGCTCTTGAATGACATTGACAGGGAGGCATTATTGGCAAAAATTGTCACAGAAATTGTACTGACAAAACGTTCCGATTTTGGCCACGCGCCATTGTAGAAGAACCTTGTAGTGTTGTATCAAATTCAAAAATGATTCCTCGAATGTGTGTGTGTATACGTACGGTGTGGTACTTGTGGTGCTGCGCGAGGTGCGCGCGCGAGGGCGAGGCGGCGCGCGGCGGGGACTCGGCGCGGCGCGCCAGCACGTTCATGTGCTCGTAGCTGCCCACCTGCCCACACCACACCCGCTTATATACATCCTGTTAATAGCGCACACAGGGACTCATGCCGTGAGCCCGACACATACCAGTACCACGCTTAAATGAATTGAATTGTTATTTAAATCGACAAGAATTAGTGAGAGAATATTTAAAGTATTCTGAGAAATATCATGGGGAATTCAGATTGTAACATGTCGATAAGTATTATTTTCAGTGACATTGGGAACATACAAGGTTTATATCGGTGTGTCAGCATCTATATTGCCACATACGAACTACGCATCACATTGACGTTCACGCAAAATCCTGCAAGTAGAGTTTACCGCGCAACTAGCATATAAATACAACGTCCCGACAGCAATCGTTCGGCGGTAGCCTACCTGGCACAACACCCGTCTGGTCGGAGGATGCTTGCTACCTTTTCTCTGGAGGATGAGTGAACTTTATACCCTGTTCCTCATACCTCTATATCGGCAATCCGACCAGAATTAAGGCAACAATAAACTAAGGATTGCATTTTTGTTCTACAAAATCTAATTTTAAAGAACTATATTTCCCTCAGTTCTTAAAACAATTCTAAGATGCGGAGACTTCGCAACTATGGCACAGTGAGCGCTACGCCATAGCTTAGCGCATAGAAGATCATCTCGTACAATAAAATCGATGGCTTCCTTTGTAATTACGTTTTGATGTTATGCTTTATTAATTTATAATTATTTACTCAATATTTAAACGTAAGTAAAACAAGCTTATTACTTTTATTACCGTTTCGATTTTCCCAGAAACCTGGAATATTTTCTCACTCAATTAATGAAAGTTTAAATAAGAATGATCCGCGATTAGCACGTGGTACAAATATGTTGTCGATAGCTAGAGAAGTGATTCTAGGCGATGGAGTTGTTACAAAACTTGAAGTCCCATATATTTAGATGAAACGAAACGTGGCGGCACGTGACAGACTGTACAACAATCGGCAATTTTATCTAAGTTAGTTTTTTGCCATATTGGAACATGTGTAACGGCCGAACCAAATAACCTATAGCTATCACCATTTTTGGCATACTGGAGATAGAATAACCTGCCTATAGTTTTAACGTCCCAATAATCTGTCAGAGAATAAGGAATCTTACGGAATTGTGGGACGACATTCAATAACAGATAGAATTATACTGTCTACCATAAATAGCGATCTGATCTGAAAATAGGTTATTGGGTTCGGCCGTAAATTAATCGTTCAAGGAGTTATCGCGCCGCCACTACTGAACACCAAAACAAAAACCATGAAATGATTGGATGACCCATCACCGAGAATTCTATTATTTTACTTAAAGATACAAGTTGTGTGGGTAAGCAGAATGCAAGCTGAAACATTTTAATACAATTTATGATACACATATGTTGACCGAGGTGTTATTTTTCCACAACCATTGATTTCTTATTTATTGCTATTCTATACAAGATGAAACCATCAAAGTATGTCAGTCTTTATACTAATCTACTCTCACCAATAATTATAACCTTACCTTATAAATGCTTTATTGATGCCTTTCTCTGGATCTCACCAATAAACCTACTATACTACACTTTACAGAGTTTTGCAAATAAAGTTGGTCAATTTGAATAATTTATTCGTCTTATACTATTCTGCACTAAAAATACATAACCCCAAAGCAAAATCAAATAGATCACACGAAGTTTTTTTGTGATATAACAAACAATATCTCCTAACCATTCTTGCCACTTTACTCTGGAACAGTCATAAGGCCAAAGCACCAGGGTAGCCCTTTTAAGTTTTTTGCAATTTGCCGATTGATGATTTAGTGAAGCGCTTGGGGGTTTGTAACAGTGAATGATTTTTTAAGATCGAGGTGGAATTTCGTTTTTTGCAATGTTTACCAAAATTTTTATTGTGCTTTTGATTTTTAGCATTGTTAATGCTCTTTCGATCGCTTCAGTAGGGTCCCCGTTTTCAAGAAAAGTGCGACCGGGGGGCTAGCTTCCTCAATGATTAAGATAAAGAAATGAAAATGGTATCAAAAGATGCTTTACTGAAAGGGCCACAATACTGCAAAAAAACATTGTTAAACGTTTATATTATTTTTTATTAAAAAAAGAATAATCACCAAAAAAGTGTCTTCGAAAGGGGTTAACATCTACCCTTAATTATAATCCTATCGAAACCAGAATGGTATCATTTAGAAGCCCTTTAAATATTCCAGGATCAGTTTATTTGTTCTATATCTCTTTTCGTTTCTGAGAAGTTTATGATTCTTTGAAAAAAGTCCCAAAAGAATCGGTCAAAAACTGGCCTTTTTCTTTTTAATAAAAAAATATTTTACATTTTTTTTTTGCAGTATTGTAGCCCATTCAGTAACGCATCTTTTGATACCATTTTCATTTCTCTATCTTAAATAGATAGGTTAACTTAATTTTGATATATCAAAATATTCTACAACCTCTTATGTATTTCAGCCATTTGAATTGTTCCAAAAATCTTTTTTATTAATTCAAAAAATATATAAAAATTGTGATTTTGAATCACAATTTTTATATAGGTTAACTTCTTTATATATATTATTAGCTAAACAGTCCATTTTTAAATTTCATTCAATGTAACTGAAATCCGAGGTTTTCATGTTTATAACGCTCCAGGCACTCCACTAATTCTAATTCAGTAAATACATATTTGTTACAGGCGCGAATTATATTTTTATCAATATACAAACTGACCCTAGCCTGCAAATTGCAAAAACCTTAAGAAAATATGTTTCGCGGGCTACCTCGGGGTATCCCCCTGAAGTTCGGAAGTAGCCCCATAAAACAGAACGGGTCCTCACCCTGGACTCCAGCTCCTCGGCGCGCGCCTCCGTGGTCTGCTTCTCCTCCTGGATGAGCCGGATCTCCGTGTTGATGGCGTCCAGCTGCTCCTGCAGCATGAGCGCCAGCGCCGCCGCGTCCGTGTGGCCGGCCTCCGCGCCGCCGTCCGACTCGTCGTTCTGCGGGGATTACAGCTTCTTACAGTATACGCGGGCGACACGGAAACTTTTTAGAACTGGCCACTTGTAAACGATATAATAAAAAAACAAGTTCAAATTTTTTTAATGGAACTCTGCCAATATTATTGTGTATGGATTTTATTCATTTGTCATTTGTTTAAGATTTGGCGGCAAATTGTCTGTGTCACGTCAGCATGAATTTAACGCGAGAAAATTTTCGTACAATGATTTTTTATGACTTTCGATGTCATTTAAGTCAAGAAAGTTATGATAGACTTCGATTGGCCTTTCACGATGAAGCCCCATCTCGTGCCACTGTTTACAACGAATCTCACCGATGATCTGCGTGAGGAACGGCCTTCTACGGCGACGACTGAAGATAACATCAGTGTTGTGCGGCGTATGATAGAAACTGACAAAAGAGTGACTTATCAGCAGATTCGGACAAGCTTAGGCATCGGTATGAGTCAAGTGCACAAAATCCTCCATGAACATTTTTAGCGGTCAGGAAGCTTTGTGTCCGGTGGATACCTCATAATTTGACAGAGGCCCAAAAACTCCGTCATGTTGATTGGCGTCGTGAAATGGTTCAAAGATTTAACGGAGGTGACTCAAATGCTGTGTTCGACATACTTACGGGTGACGAAAGCTGGATTTATTGTTATGATCCTGAAACTAAGAGACAGTCCGTGGAGTTACCAACTGCAGTGAAGAGAAGTCGAAGCGTGGGAAAAAAGATGGTGGCCTCGTTCTTCGGAAGGACAGGTCATTACGCAACAATTGTTTTAGAGGATCAAAAAACAGTTACTGCAGAGTGGTACACTAACAATTGTTTGCCACTTGTCTTGAAAAAAGTTCGGGAGAAACGACGTCGCAGTGGGATCCTCCTTCACCACGACAACGCCTCGTCGCACACCGCCAAGCAAACAATCGACTACTTGGCGACGTCAGACGTGGATTTACTGGGTCACCCGCCCTATAGCCCCGACCTCGCACCTTGCGATTTTTATTTATTTCCGAAAATAAAAGAAAAACTTCAAGGAAAACGTTTTATGGACGCCGAGGAAGCAGTGGCTGCATTTCAAAATGCCGACGAAGAGACCCCTAAGGACGAGTGGTCAAAGTGCTTTTCTCAGTGGTTCCATCGGATGCAGCGATGTATTGATGTAAATGGACACTATTTTGAAAAGATATAATAAAACTAACTGCTTGCTAGTTTGTTCAGTTTTTGATTTTCTAAGAACTTACAGTGTCACCCTCGTATTAGGTTAAACGAAGGACATACTTTAAGTGAGTGTAGTACTAAAGAAAATAAACAACTTTGACGATGGGGCTAACCTAGAAATATGAAGAAAAAAAACATCTGTTCCATACATTTTGATCCTTTATCTAAAGCTATGGAAAAAAAATTGTCAGATTATCGCCTGTCACCCTACTTTTTTATTAATAGAGCCCTGATAATTTGCCAGTCTACTTACACTCTTGGTCGTGCTTGAAATTGGGTATGCCTACGTTTACATAGTTATAAAAATAATTGACAGTCCCGTTGGTCTCGTGGTCGCAAGCGCGACTACTGAGCGTGGCGGGTCCTGGTTTCGGTTTCCTGTTCGGGCAAAGTGTTATTGGGTGTTTCCATTATGAATTTCTTAGTAACAGCCCTGAGTTTAGATTTTGGGGTGTACTACCCCAAATTGCCTGCGCCTGCGCATGCTGGAGCGACCGCGAATGAGAGAAGAGAGAGTGCACCTCACCTTTCGTGTCTGCGTACTACACCTGCAATAATATCTCCCGCGCCGAAGGTTGGTCTCAGCTGAGATTGGCTGCCATTACCGAAATTCGGTCTGGAGGACTATTATTATTATAAAAATAATTTCATGCGTTAATAAATGTGCAACTAGGTACTAACTTCGTATAGAGAACTGACCTCGGCGTCGCTGGACACGTCGAAGGGTTGCTGCACGTTCGCTAACACGTGCGCCTGCTGCAGCTTCTCCCATGAACCGTCCAACTGGGAACAGTGCACATTCATCTAAACTTTACTTAGTTAGTCTCTTTTAAAACAAAACAAAAATATAGAACAAAACTTCATAATAAAATTAGTTTAAAATGACAATGTTGTTTTAATGAACGCACTTGACCCGTAGCGCGTTATGTGATTGGTGTACTGTTCTGTCAGTCGCCATTTTGAACTCTATCAGTATTGAAATTAAGACTCCAGATCTCAGTGCTACCAATAGCATCACGGGTCATTATAATGAACGCACTGTGCATAATTTTAATAGACGAGGTTAAATTCTCGTTTTCTAGAACTTAGTTAAATTATTTGATTGCTATTACATTGGTTTAAACGCACACAATACAGCGTTTCATAGAATAAAAATTAAATTAAGAGTGCTACAAGGATATTTTGGTATCCAAATGACATTGACAGGGACTCTGGGAGGCGTTGTTGATAAACATTTGTGAAATGTTCACAAATTGTCTTGTCAAAACAAGATGGCGGCGTTAGTACCGATTAGGCCACGCAGCAAAATAAGCAGCTGCGGCGCATACCTTGGGCTGGAACATGCCGGGCGGCGGCGCGGGCGCGCCGGGCGACAGCGAGCGGGTGAGCGCGTCCGTCTGCTGGATGTTGAACGCTATTTCCTGCTCCAACATTTGCCGTTTTAGCTGTAATCGAAACACACAAAGGTTATTTCATATTATGTGAAGCTTTTTTGGCAATCATATTTTTGGTACTTACTGACTCCAATAAATGATTTAAGATGACTGGTTTCAAAAGCAAAAACTGGTAAAAACTAGGTTGATCCTTACTCGGTTAAAACTGACAGTACTTAATCTAATTACATTTAGGTTTTTTTAATGAACAAATTCATTACTACTGATCGCGTAAAATATTGCGAACGCGATAAAGACTAGGCGCAGGCTGGTTTATAAATGTATATATACATCGTTTGTGAGCCAGTCTAAGGTCTTTAAGTCACCTGTTCGGTCTCCATGCGCCACTTGGCGAGCTCCTTGAGTATCTCCTGCTTCTCCGCCATCAGTTCGTCGGCGTACTTGCGCGTCTTCTCCAACTCTTGCGTTAAGGCGTTCTTCTCGTCTAGCGCATGCATGCGTTCCTTGAGATGAACTTGCAACCTGTAAACGAAAGAAGAATATTGTATTACATTCAAGGTCCGGTTACTAAATGAAACATTTGTTATCCTATATCACATAATAAATAGGCTAAAAGTGTCGTAAAATCAACATAAATTCCCAAATTATCAGACTATAATTTCTACTAAGTTGTTATTCAGACATTCCCTTCTTGTTCATTCCACTGTCTTACATTAGTTCGATTTTCTACCCTATTCGAAAGGACAATTACTTTAAAACTCAATCATACTTTAGAGCTATGAGGAACAGGGTGTAAAGTTCACTCATCCTCTATAGAAAAGGGAGGATCCTCCGACCAGACGGGTGTTGTGTCTGGCGGGCAACTGCCCGATGGTTGATGTCGGATAGTCATATATATGTCGTTCCCGCGGTAAAATTCTAATTGCGCGATGCAGGAGTTGTGTGACGTCAGGTCTTTGATGCGTAGTTCGCATGTGGCGATGTAGATGCCGCCACTTTAGTTTGCTTCAAAAGTTTTTCAAAGCCTGTGGATTTCATAAGATGTCTCCAGCTATTCACATGTATCAACAAATCTATCAAAATAGCATACACACCTGTCATTAGATTCGGAAAGCAGCTTATCCACAGTAGCAGAGAGCCTGGTGTTATGTTCTTCATTCATACGCAGGCGCTGGTTGAGCCGCATGAGCTCGGCATTCTTCTCCTCAACGCTGGCTTCCAAGCGCTGGATGCGGTCCTCGGCAGAGCCGTGGCGCTCCTGTGCCTGCGGACAAACAACCTGGATTATAGAAAAAAGTGCGTTATAATTTGGTCAATTTTATGTTCTAACACAACTAAGGACTAATTTTTCCAACGCCAGAAAGCTAATTCCCGTAGTTAAAGCGTTCAAAATCTAGTCGCAATCTAATCTCATCGAGAATCAATTTCAAGAACTCGTCAAAAATGTAGGGAAGTTAGAGGTATTTTTGACAAACTGAGACTGAGATTACAATGCGAACGTTCTTAAAAATACGGGAATTACCCATCTGACATCTTTTATTTGATTTAAATTGACACGTGACGAGTTTTTGTATGGAAAATCTGACAAAAATTCAAAATTATTCATTGGGTGTAAAGATTCAAGCATTGGAAAAATCACCCCTAAATCAGATACAGGTATTTATTTCGAGCAAGTTTTTATTGAATTAGTTTACTATTTTAGTGGGTAAAAGTTATAACAAGACAACATGCTGTTAATGTTTACACTGTCGCAAGATAACTTGCACTTTGAGCTGGTGATTGAAGGTAAATTGCAATATTGTTGTCGTTAGCTCACATAATATATTATTTTAACTCATGTCATATTTGAGATTCCATGTAAACATAAATCTATTTCAGCAATATGTTTATAAAATTAAACTAAGAAACAATAATATTAGGTAGGTTATTAAGTTAGTCGACAAACATACATTTAAAAGCTTCTGCAAATAAATGCTTATAAAACGATTTCAGGATCATTCCACTTTTTAGAGAAAATATCAAAGGACTGAAATGGGAATGAAGAATGAGAAGCAAGAAGCACGATTGGTTTGTTAGTTTTGTCATCACTACAACTAGAAGCAATAATTACATTATGTCCCCCTAACCTTGCAGAGAATAGCCCAAAATTAGAGAAAAAAAAATGTTCTCTGAATCCCGAATCAGCTGTCAAACATTATGTCAACTGTATGGTTGTTGTTATAATGTTTAACGAATTATAGGTAATAGGTAAAGTGAGGTTCGACTTTAGAAACCAGTACAGAATTCTCAGGCGCCATCTCAGGAAATGTGGAGATTGCTCCATACAGTTTCTATTGAATTTAATGTCACGGCGTGACACACCGTGGAGATGGCGCCTTAGGTTTGGCTACAGTTAAACCAGAGGGTACTGAACTTAAAATATTGTACTAAATCCGCGTCCTCACCAAAAGTGATAGTTGCGCGAGTAGGCGCTCGTCGCATTCGTTTATATGAATTTGACATACTCGCGATCAATCATGTCGCGTATGTACGTCATTATTCAGATAAACCATTGCGTAATCGGTCGCGTCCTATTTAAAAGGGATCGTCTCGTGATACGCGATCGTCGTGTTCATATGCCACTTTTTGTTTGGTGAACCCGAACGCGTGGCCGCGCCGACAGAGTGCGCTTTCCGGTTTCCCAAACAAAAAGTGGGATATTAACGCGTCGATCGCGTATACGCGCGACATTCACTTTTAATTAGCACGCGGGGATCGAGTATTCGCGTGACAGTCGCTTTCGGTTAGAAAGCAGGGTAAGCGTCGGTCATTACGCTCACCACAAACAACCCCATTACTGATCAAAACCTGGCGTCCTACATCTAAACATTTAAAGCCCCCTTCCACCCACATGCCCCTCAACCCACCTGGCTAAGCGCTTCCATCCTGGCTTTAAGCTGTTCCTCCATCTCTGGCAGCGAGGACATCTGCGCCAACTTCTGTGTGGACAGCTCGAGCTTCTCCTCAATGGCGGCGATCTTCTCCTCTTGCAGCTGCAATGCGAATGACGTGGCATGGTCTATGAGAGTGCTGACTACTGGAAGCGGGGCTAGGTTAGTTATGTTAGTTACAAGGCTGAGGGAGAAAATGGGTTAGGATTTTTTTTTTCGGTTGATATTCCAGAATTTCTAAGTTCACCTTATTTTTGACGGTTATTTACTAAGTACCACAGCATCCGATTTATTCTGTAAAACAAATAGTGAAAATTTGGTGAAGTGATCTGTCAATATTGACGATCCCCAGCATGACAGCTGACTTCACCTTAGTTTTCACAGCAAAGATTTTTACAAAATAGACCGGTAGATACATAACTACTGAAGATTATAACTAACCTGCCCTAGGAATTTTACGGAATTTAAATGAACTAAGTACATATTAATCTACACGGAAATTATAGTAAAAATATTTGCCTTTTGAACTTTTTTTTGAATTCGTTTTTTGAACAATAAATCATTTCATTTTCCAGATTCTAACTTGATTTTCGATATTTAAAAAATATTATTGATTTCTGAAACAATTAAAACCAATACTATAACACACTTCTAACTCTGCTACTTCCAATAATCCCTTTGAATTAATTCCCTCATGAGCTGAAGAAATCATGCAAGACCACACTTCATGACCTACAAATACTTTATTACAGCACTACAAGGATCTGAAGCTGAGTGACTTTGACATTACGCTGTTGGTAAACATTTGTGATATTGTTTTGAGAAATGTATTGAAAAAAAACACGATAACGGCCGATTTTGGCTGCCAAAAGATCCTTGTATAGCTATAGATCCCATGATAAGGTTCAACCTCATACAGTTTCGTTCTTGTCTGAAAAGCTCTTTATACAGTTTCGTTCCTGTGTAATAAGCTCTTTCTAAAATTCGATGTGTCATACCCCCAGGGTACTTTTATATGTTTGTTTTTTGATGATGTGTTCTTCTTACCTTGAGCTGCGCCTGCTTGTGGTTGAGCTCTTGCTCCAGCTTTTCGTTGAGGTCGTGCAGTGACGTGGACTCGCGCTGTGCGTTCAGGTACCGTTTCTCCAACGTCGTTATACGCTCCTCCTAAACGATGACAGCACGTTGATCATTGTGGACATATTAATAGAAGATAGTTGAATCAAAATATGTGCATGAAAATATGTTGTCAAATTTTGTATACATTGAAAACCATCAAAGGGAGTGCAGAGTACTAAAACTAAAGTTGATATCAGACGCTTCATTCGAGTGAATGTTCAATTTTGTTTCATTCCAGATTACACGACTAGTACTCCGGCAAAATTCAAACGAATGAACATTTATCTACCTATTTCATTTTTCGATACTTCGGTTAAAATGAATGCCGAAATCATTGCGTTCAGACGTTTCCCTTCGAGTGAAAGACGAAAATGAATAAAAGTGAGGCATCTGATATCTGCTTTAGTGACATGCACAGGCTTTTATATCTTGGAACAGGTGCTTTGGAACCTTAGAAAAATTTTCGTTTTGAGGACAAGGAGATCAAAATGTGTCACCGTCCTGTATCTGAAGAAGTTGGTATTTTGTCACCGAGGCTTCATAAAACCTGGTCTAACCCTAATAATGCTGCGTCCTTCCCGCTACATTTGAAATCAAAATGAGATCCTCACCTGGTCTTCCTTCTGCGCCACGTTCTCCCTCAAGTCCCTCTGCAGCTTGACGCACTCGTCCTGTTTCTTGACGAGCTCCTTCTCTCCCTTGGACAGGCGATCCTCAAGCTCGGACACTTTGTTGTTCAGCTCGGCCACTCGGCGTTGCCACGAGCTTAGCTCTGCTGACTGTATGAGGAGTTCAGTGTTAGATTGGTCAAAGTGAGAGAGAGGATAAGAGTTTTGATACGTGAATGGGTTACTTATACTTTTCAATAGATGATTGCGGATTTTTGGATAAATATTATTTAAAGTTTCTAGAAATGTTTTGACCCATACTTACCGTTAAGTTACATTCTAACACTACCTTTACACTTTGGCTGGCTAACTTGACCATGTTACATCCATTGTTCCTTTACTAACTACATTGATATAGTTTTTTAATACAACTAAAGCGATGGACATAACTGATGCCAATTGGACTAAGCGCAGACAGAAACGAACGCAGAGTAGAAGATTTTCTAAGGACATTGGAAAATAAACTTTATTATCAGTATCCAGAGTGCAAACGAGGTCGCCCAAGGAGTTGTTTGATGTCTGCGTCAATGTTTGTATGACTTTGAACACTAACAGTCTATTTTCCTATGTCATCAGAAATTATTCTTTTTGCTGTCATCTCGGTCTCCGCGAAGCCACAGCCAGCCATTGTGTGAAGGGGGTACAAATACTGATTACCATGGAGTATCCCAACTACAGAGGTGGTATCACCGGTGATGGTTAGTGTTAGTGTCAATGAATGTGATCCTACTCTCCTATGGTAGTCTTACGTGATGTCAGTGCGCGCCGATGGTTACTCTATGGGTTGCATGCTATAGACAATGCAATTCACGAACGCGCGAAATTTGACTCTTATATCATTCTAATAAGGTATCAATTGGAACAATTGACGCGCGTCCGTGATAAACAACATCTGTACTAGTAGGGTAGTTTAGGGTAGGCTTGAGCAATATAAATCCTAGGAATATACAAGTTTAGAAAAGGTGATAGATTGCTTAATTCTGACCCTAGAAGAATAAACCTTTTGTCAAAACTGTTTTCTAAGTATTATTATGCATTCAGCAAAGCGGATTTATTTCTGCTATAGGATAGTGGCAAGCTATTGATAGTTTTCCATATAGGCGATAAGGGGGGCTGCATGCTCTTTCATTCTCGCATATCTGGCCCTTAAACTAGTGAGGTTCCTCTAGAAACCCAAGAATTGTTGAATAACTTCATGAACACTGCCATGCAGAGCCTAAAATTCCCCGACTGATTTTCTTCACATTAAATCGTTATATTCAAACACTAAGGCTCACTTTTAAATGTCAAGAATTCAATTAGGTACAAAAGCAATGTAAGCTTTGCATAACAAAATGAGTCCAGTTTTGACAATCGGCCCGATTAATATAGTTGCTATAACTATTTACAAATGAAACTAAACTAACATACAAGTTAGTAGGTCATTAATATATTTTACATATTCGAAACCTCTGCCCACTGCATCGTTATTTCAGTAACGAAGTGCTATCCCAACGAATTTTGTTGTAAAAGATATGAAAGTGATCGGTTGTTACCAGTTCGTCGTTACAAGTTCAGTTTTCAAACCAATAAAGTAAGTAAAGATAGTCGTAGTACCTACTCGTAGTTGACAATGTTTATCAGCCGTCATTTGGGTAGGCTTAGCTATCAGCTTTGTTATGGACAAGGGTCAACCCAACCTATCTCGGATATCGTGAGTTACGATCAGTTTTTGTTATTTGGTAAAACAATAACAAAAGCTAGCATTTGAGATTTGACATTGTCTAGCTGACATTTGACATTCGATTTACTGATCAGGCTTTCCGAAACTATTTTAAAAGGAATTGTCAGGATGCAGTGGTCAAAAGCCTTCAAGTTTTGCGCTACTTAATCTAGCAGGTATTAGTACTAAATACATTTGGTTAGCAAGATGCAGTAGTACATGTTCATATGCGTATTAGTACGATGTATGCGTTATAGATGACGACACGATCGTGCAATGGCGACCAGACCGCGGTGTTAGGGGCCTGTTAGTTTGATTGGGTGGTGTTGTAGATTAGGCTCCAGGGGTGAAGATGAACTTCTAATAGGTATCATTTTTGTTGCCATATTAACTTTAATTTTTTCCTGTATTCCTTCATATCGAAAAATAGATCGGGGTAACAGTAACAAGTTCTACCTAAACGCTGGTAAACACTGAGGTGTAAGTTTATCCATTACAATTGCTATTTACTCTTGAAACACCTATAAACTAAGTACATACAAGATTTCGTTTGAGATAAAACTATTTTAATCAAATCTAATCGAGTGTACTTAAAAACTTGCTGGTATTTCAAATTAAGGACTCTGTATTCGGACTTCTACTTCACTTGCAGTAGACTAACTTAGCATTAAAGATAATCACATAATCCCAAAGAGAATATAACCACTAGAGAGCGTATAGGCCGATTTCTTCGAAGAACACGACTCACTACCGCGGGCCGGGGGACGAGGAAGAATGCGCGGCTGTAATTGGTCCGTTCAAGGTCAAGTTGCATAGGATGCGTATCGTTAGGGTAGCAATACTTCATTAAGGGAAAATAGTCGATATCGATAAAATGGATTTTAACATTATGAAAAATACTCAATTGAAATCATAGATATAACATTTAATCAAAATCAATCAATTACAAAAAAAAACATGTATCCTCTTATTATTGATTTTTAAAATGAATTAACTTGGTATAGATTTTTCGAATTTGAAGCCTGTAAAAATTGAATGTTTCTTATAATCACAATTTCACTTTACGCATTATATCAATAAAAACAAAACTTACCAAAATAGGCACAAACATCGTTGGTATCGCTGAACTAAATAGACGGCGGCGTTGTTTTAAATATTCAAAACCATCAGGGGTAAAGTGCCTTGAACAAACAGCGCTGTATTTTGTTGGAAACTAATTTTTCCTATTAACCCTATCTATCCACTTTTCTTTTAGTACCGGAATCTTTGGAAAACTAAAATGAAAACATCTATGTCAAACACACAAATGAAAAAAACTTTTTTACATCAAAGACCATCGCCCTCAAAAACGTGGAAAATAATTACTATCATATCTCGGTTATAAGTAGATAAGTAGGTAGGTATTTTATTACAGTATGTGAAATGAATAAAAATTGTATTAATTTTAATTTTAAATTTTCGATATCAACTTTCAATTGAATCAACTTGCTATTAAAGGTAACAGCTCTATTTTTTACGTTAAACATACAAAAGGAAGAAAAAGGATAGAAGCATTAGAATTGTCTAATACAAGAACGAGACTTTTCCAAAAGACATCAACGCGCGCCTCAACAGTGTGCTCGTTTACCCAGCGACCATTTTAAACAGACCCCTGCGGTGGCTCATATTCTGATTAAAGCAAAAATAATTTTTCGTACTGTTTACTTACCGACGAAAAGTTATGCCATCCTTTTTGTAACTTGAGGTCTTGGAATGTTTCCCACACCACTTCACCGCGCATGAAGGCATTTTGATGCGTTATAATTGCATAAACAGTTAAAAAAAGTTGTGATAATTTAGCGTGCACACAGGTCTAACACTTGGGCACAATTAAAATGGTTACTAGTACCGTGGCCTAATATAGGCGACAAAATACTAATAGTTTTCGAGCGTCGGGGCACTGTATCCGCAGTCAAGTGGTTATATAGTCTTTGCATAATCCCCTTGAGAATAAGCAAAAACTCATATGATTTTTTTGTATGGCTGAAAATGATGGCTTCTTTTAACCCGAAAAGGGATGACAAGGGCAGACGGGGTTAATGAGAGTTACATAGATATGTGTCTCGCCTGTTCTAGGGTCACGGCCAATTTTGATGAAAATTTCACTGAAGTGGAAGAGAGATTTATGTAGACGTAGATACCGTGCGTGCGATGTATCACATTGAAATATTTACGTCGTAAATAAAACGAAGCCTAGACGAAATGTTATGTAGTTAGAGAATTGATATTTTGCATATTTTGGTAGATGTTTTCGATCGCAAACTTGTAACAGTTCATTTTATTTTGTAACAAGACAAGTGTTTTTTTGTTTTTGACCCGACTGCGACAAAGCCTATATTTTTATTTTCCGAACCAGTATCAGATACCTAAAACCTATAATATTTGTCTCTTATTGTTTTATTTTACAATGTTAAGATGTTTTTTTCTTTTGCCACCCTATAGAATATCCGTCTACCAGCCTATGGAGCCAAGTCCTCAACACCACCTGATCCTCAGTACAGCATGATGCTTCAGCATGTATCTAACCTGCTTGGCGATCGTATTTTGGAGCTCACTGATTTTCCTTGATGTCTCCGATTCGCCGTTTACATTATTTGGATCCTGGGTCGTCCATTAAAAAACAAATTTTCAATGTAAAACTAAACGCTAGTCATTTTAGTTGTTTAAGCGGTTCTTTGCTAGATATGTTTTACTGAATTCATATTTTGTAAACTAATTCATTAATGGTATTAAAAGCTTTAAAATGGTATCTTCGGGGTTGTTGAGATTGATTCATAGCTTGTAGTCAAGTTATGAATTTAGTAAAACATAATATTAAAAAAAAAAATACACACAACACACACATTACCTTTTCTGAAATCATTAATTGTTAAAACTAGGTACATAATTTTCTTTTTACTATCAAAAGTTTAAAAACCAAGACTATTTTAAAACTTTTATAGAAATATCAGAAGAGGTACGTAAATAAATTGAGCACAATCACCAACCACTAAGGCTGCGAACACATCAAGGGTAAAAAAGATCGAAATATCGGGAAATTGTTAAAAGTAATTTTAACTTCTCGACACCTCGAGCTTTCTATTGAGAGTTTTAATTGAAGCAATGACAAGAGTCAGAAAAAATAAAAAAGGTTATTTTATGGAAGGTTTATTTTTTGTTCTTTGAAAGTTTTTCATTTAAATGTGACAAAATCTGTCTTGACCCGTGAAGATGGCCGGAAAATTATAGAAATTATAAGAATTGAAGTTAGCCTTTGTTAAATTCGCAGCCTAAGCATCTAAAGGGATTAAGTAGTCACACATATTCTTTTGAGTGTTTCTTTTAAATTTTCTGTTAGTGTCATGTACTGTGTGTATGGAGCATCTTTTACAATTTAGTTATTTCTTGGTGCTGTTTGTTCCCCGTGATTGTGTTGAGGATTGTCCATAAATTACAGTTTTTTTTTCGAATCTAAAAAATATGAATAGAAAACCTAAATAATATTAGTTGTACCCAGAAAAATTCTAATCATCGTAGTCAGTTTTGATTTACTTTAAAAGCCGAGCCGAGATTAGGACATCCATTAGATGTCCTAATATTTCCGTCTGTAACGGTTGGCATAGCAATTGCACAAATTGAACCTTGTACAAACTCATAACTACTGCATAATCTAATAAAACCCTTTCTTTACTTGATTCAATATCTAAAAATCTTACAATACTACTCTTATGTCGCTCTGGCACTTCATTAAACTGTCTTATAAACGATTTTAAATGAAATGTACAGACAATCCTTCGACACACTGAATTTTGAAACATCTGTATATGCCAGCGCATTTGCGCTGGCATATACAGATGTTTGTAACCCTGCCATCTTTTTTCACGTGTACATTGTACAGTGTAGCACCTACCTTAGTAGTCTGCTGTTCCCCGTTCTGTTCGGGCGAGCCGGTCGGGGCGGTGCCGTTCTCCTTCGGCTTGTCGTCCTGTGACGACTTGTATTGCTGTAACTGATATAGAAATGTAATGTTAGAAGTTTGATTTAATTTGGCATCTCTAATAACATAGAAAAAAAACAAGTTAGATGCTTATAGTATAAGTTAAATTATTGTCAGTGAAGTTTTTAATCTATAAATAATTAATTTTTCATGCATTATTCATTCATCGATAAGCTTACAGACTTGTTTCTGCGAAAAAATCGAAACCGTTATCCCAAGTAAAGGTCACAGGTCTGGGAAAAAAAAAATAGCTTGGAAAAATAGAACTGCATAATAATTCAAAGTCAAATCATTTATTTCAAGTAGGCCCGTATAAGGCACTTTTGAACGTCAAAAATTTACAAAAAAAAAAAAATTGATTCTAGTTGCCCCTTCCAAAAGGTAGTTTTCGTATGGAGAAGAATGGGCAAGAAACTCCACCGTTACTCTTTTAAAATGTTTTACAAATTATAATGCTTAAACCCTTATAGCTTATGTAAAGGCCAACATGTCATTATGGGGTGTTGTTTTCAACTTCTAAACTCCAATAGCCAGTAGATAGAGTTCCCGTGATAAGCTGATCAGTGCATTGTGCCAAAACAACGTGATTGTACGTATTGGCAGGGAGTTCGTTAGCAGCGCTTAGTGTGACTGCTATTGATAGTTCATAGAAACTCAGCTCCATTTTACATAATGAGCAATCAAAAATATGGCGTTTGAGCTGTTTGGGAAACTAGATTCGGAAGATTAATGTTATCAGTATTATAAGTGCCTGTTTGATCTTTTTTGTCACATTTATTTGCACACGTATTTCTAACCCATTGTTTTGATTTTAAATTCTTAATCAAACATTGACTTTTATAAGCTCTAAGATAAGATGCAAATGGATCTTAATATCTTATAGATATTATTTTGCAGCCAGAAAAGAGAGATGGTTTCAGGCAAACCACCATTATATTTATTTCAATACATTTACAATAGGTACAAATAGTCATTTGGTTGATTGAACACCATCGAATTCCAAAATCTTTTTTTCATAATACGCCCGAATAAAGATTATCATCAAAGAAGACGCAGGGTGCATCTCCTTTGACGATGATTATGTAATAAATAAAACAATGAACTTACTTCTTCCTTAGTGAGCGCTAGTTCTTCTTCTAGCGCCGTGTTCCTCTCTAACGCAACACGCAATCTTTCCCGCACCTGTAACACGTATCGACAAACACACATTACTACAGAAACACCTATATTTGTCAATCTATGGAAAAAACATTTAGGTACTATTACTAGAGATCGACAGAGACTCATTACAACCTAAGAAATACCTATAAAGAAATAGCTTTATTTGGAAGCATATCTAGGTGAGTTTTTTTTTTGTTTTTCCTAGAGACACACATTTGGTAATACAGAAACACCTACATTTACAGAAATAACTGTATTTGAAAACATTTCGATAACAGAAAAACTTTTTCTATTTCTAGGAAAATTGGGCATAAGTAATAGCGATAAGTTTTAGTTACGTGTGGATCGTTCTTTTACGCAAATCGAGTTCCAGGTGAAATTATCGGCTGATTTTAGTGATAAGTTTGAGTACCACCAGTGTACCTATATCTGTGAGTAAAGAATTGAAGATTGATGTTATTTGAATGCGGGGGGGGGGTGGTCCTAATCTGGAACTTGAATGTGCAGCGCGCTTTTCAGGTTATTTACGCATAGCGATGCCCATTTTTTAAAATATTATCTATTTACTATAGAAATCTCCCTAAAGGCCAGTCATTTAAGACATCGTACGTAGGTAGCAAATAATTGCACTGCACATTTTTTTTGGGATATTGGTAGGATAGATGCCAGTAGTGTAACACCAAGTTTGCAGCTTCGAAAGACCTATGCTAATAGCGTGGTGCTCGAAAAACCAATTTGGAGCACCACGCAGTTAAGTGCAATTTTTTGCGACCTAACGCGATTATTGTGTCTACGGTGGTCGGGGACTGGTCTACTACTCTTTCGGGAAATGTAATATCGCACTTACAAATTTCGAAGAAAGGTAGCAGCTTTTCAAACCTTTTCATGATGATTCTTTATTATTATTACGAAATGGGCCTGCCCTTGGCCTCGATCTCACCTGGTGGAAAGCGATTGATAAAGTCTACGATTTAACGAGCAAGCCCATGGATTCTTAATATCCCAACTCGTATCAAACTTCAAATATATGTATATTGATCGCTAAAGTGTGTCACATGAGTAATCGTTACCTTTTCGTCTAACGCCTTGTGATGTTCGAAGAGGCTCTTGAGTGCCTTCAGAACCTCGACCTCCGAGGATACTCCCGACTGCGCGGCCGCTTGTCGCTTCACTACTGTCATGCGCAGCGAGCGCTCGTGTCGTGAGACTAGGCATTCTAGGTGTTCTAGCAATAACTGTAAAAAGGAATAAATGATTAAATTACACTCTTGATCAAAATCAAAAACCCGCCCTTCCCCACTTCCTAGTGCTTTAGCTGGGGAGAAGAAGTGGCGCAACAAAGCACAGCTGTTTGATAAATTAGAAGAATTTGATTCTATACTATAGTCATTCATTCTCCTGCCCTTATCCCAATTTATTAGGAATATTTGCAAAGAAATTAATATTATAAAACAAAACACACAAAGTATCATCCTGCTCTTGCCCTTACCCCAATTTGCATGTATTCTTCTACCATACACCTGCCCACGTTCACATGACATCGATCAGTACGATATTTCACTGTATAATTTTGGGATCACGCGGCAGTCTCATATTGCATTTGTTTTAAACTCTACATACAGTGTGGTGTTGATGTGTGAGCCCAACTTTTTACCGTAAAATATCGTACAGTACAGTGAAACTTCTTCTTAGTAAAATATTCCAAATTCCTCGTATGTCGAGAATTCAGGATGGTGTAAATGGATCTACAATTGCAATATGCAAAGTATCAACGGATGCAAAAACAATTATTGGAAACGAGTTTGTTTTAATCCGCTATGCAAATAAGTCGGGTTAATTAAATGTTTTACTTATTCGGATTTTTAGTTTATATAATAACATTCTGTTTTCCGCAGGGAAAATAATCGTGTAAGTAAAGGATATAAACAACTAATGGGGTAACTAAGGTACTAGGAGTTTCTCTATAAATAACTATTTAGATAATGTTCTAGTTGATGCCTGACGGTGAAAGCTTAACAATATTATAATACAACATCGAATATTTAGCAATATTGTAGCCTCGTTTTGTAAACGACGATTCCGGTCACATAATTGGAAGACAGTACAATAGATACACACATCACAATAGTCAATTAGCTAACATAACAAAAGCTACAAGGTAAACAGGACAACTTTAATGAGTCGACTTGGAGGCACTTTGACCGAGGAAGCCGGGTCAACGACACAGGCGAGATAAAGAGATTAGTGGCTGATCGCAGCTTACCCGCCTCTTACTATGAGGAGCCTTTGAGATAAGCAGGAGACGGGGTTTAGACATCACGTGTATTTCTTTTTGTGGAGATATTTGGAGAGAGGCCGATGTCCACATGAGTAAGCAAAGATACATAAATAGCCTGAATATGAAAGCGAAGGGAAATACGACAGTGACGGTAAAGTTCGCAAGGGACTTAGACTACATTTGAAATATAATAATATATAATAATATTAAGCCACACAGAACAAAACATTTCTACCAACATCACTTTGGATTTTGGCTAGGCCTTCGACGCATTTTACACCATAACTTTTAGGGTGAAACACTTCCAAAGAGCTGACATGATAAGCGCTAATCTAGTTAGCACATCGAATTCAATCAAGCGTTGAAAGCCCCAGAGAGCTAAGACCGAGGCGTGGTCTAGACGCGGAACGTCGTGAATTATTCAACACCTTTCAGCGAATAGCTGGAGCACCTTTTATATGGGGCGCTAAGATATATGGGGAAATATTCTAATGTCATGTTTGTAGATGATATTGAGATACTCGTATGTTGGGTACATTGTTGTCATATTTAAATTCTGATCGAGAATTGGACGGATAGGTTGGTTACGCTAGTTTCTGACGCTAAAATAGGCCATAGTTGATCAAGTTTACGATTCATTCGTAGTTCGTGATAATTCTCTCTCGGTCGGCGATACATGCCTTCTTCCGTACTACTCTATTAGTCGTCATCAAGTTTGAGACTCGTATATGGCGCTTATAATGTATGCAGGATGTATGCCTAACTTTTTAGGTATTCCAGAGCTAAGTTAAAACTCATTGTTCAAGTGCTCGTAAAAGAAGACTTATGTGCACATTATTACTGCTAGAGTGCCTGTTTCTGTAATTTTATTTCTATCTTAAAAGAAGTTACCGCAGACCGGCTATCTGGAGTATCGTCTGAATCCTATATTTTATAGATTCCGAAACAAGACTTCATCAATGAATAATCCAATTAAAAATTCAACATTTAATTAACAAACTGTGGATAAATCTTTTGTCTAGTTCATTACGTGAATGACAATGGTCGACCTTTCATAATTTCGTGTGGCTGTCAACTACCGAGTATGGACGGGAAGCGTTAACGATCGTCACTGAAAATTAAGTTTGCGTTGCGGAACAGTGGGCCAGAAACTGTTCTCCCGCCTCGTGGGTGGGTGGGTTTACAAATACAAATCTCATACGCACAAACGGCCAGATCGGTAACAATCAACCGTGGGATATATATATAAAACAAACAGCTGTTAATTTATCCTCTTTCTAGGGCAGAGTGCAAGAAGAAAGTTTGTTCGTGGCTTCAATGCATTGATTACAATGCAACGGAACGTTTATTAAAACCCATAAGGTAACGATTACTAGCATAGAAGGATAGCATAGCAGTTTACACACACGTACCCATCACACCACCAATCTCACCCTCACCAACACACACCCACACATACCCACCCTCACCGACACATACCCACCCTCACCGACACACACTCACTCATACTCACCCTCACCGACATACACCCACACATACCCAAAATCAATAAGCTACTTTTGCCACCAGAAATATTTAACTTTAGTTTTTAATTTTCCATTTTTGTTTCACTTTTGTTATTATTAATTTGTAATAGTGTTTTATTATGTACATCCTGTATGTTCATTTAATACAGTCATAGGTCATAAGTGAGTTGTCCGATGGAGGGTAAGCCTGGTGATCTGTAATACAGGTTTTACCTACAACAGACACCAGTCTCTATTAAGCGTTACCTTGACTTTGTACTGTGTTTGTGATTATGAGAGAACAATACCTAAAGAATTATTTATTTATTTAATTATTTGATTTTTTTGGGAAAACAATACTTACATATACTACATAAACTGACGCCGTTTTCCTATGGGGTTGAACAGAAAGTACTGAACGCCACCTGCTACGATCCCTACATACTCTATGCGACTGTGGTCAGTGGCAGACGTGTTTTTTGTTACTTTATTTTGCTCAATTTATATTTAGAGCATTAACTTGTGTCGTTCCAGTACCCAAGGGTAAAGCAGGTCCAGATGTCAGCGGTTATAGACCAGTTGCAGTGTTGTCAACGCCGGCAAAAGTTTTTGAAGGCGCTATTCAACGCTGCATACAGGGGCAAGTCCGAGCGCAACTGTCGGACGCGCAGCACGGCTTTCGGCCCGGACGCAGCACTTCCACCAACCTGCTTAACTTCATGGCACAGGTTATGCCGGCAGTCGACGCTGGAGTACAGGTAGACGTGGCGTACTTTGATTTTAAAAAAGCCTTTGACACCGTGGACAATGATGTCTTATTAAGAAAGCTGGCAGATGTAGGATGTACGCCGCACTTACTGCAGTTCTTTGTCAGCTATATGAGAGACCGTCAACAGTACGTTGACTACAATGGGTACGAGTCGAGGCCGTACTTCACCAGGTCCGGAGTAAGCCAGGGCAGCAATTTGGGGCCTCTTGAATTTATCATAATGATAAACAGCTTGCCGGAGGTCGTCAGACATGGCTCATGTTTGTTGTTCGCAGATGACCTCAAGTTGCTGCTCGAGGTAAGGGATGAGTCAGACTGTGAGCGACTCCAGGGTGACATTGATAGAGTGGTGAAATGGAGCCATGACAATAAGCTGTACTTCAACGTGTCCAAATGCTCGGTAATATCCTTTGGTCGTGCGCGCACCCCTGTCCGCTATGAGTACAAAGCAGAGGCGATACTCATGCAGCGAGTAACGCAAGTGCGAGATCTAGGGGTATATCTCACTCCAGATCTTACGTTTCGCGAGCATATCATTAAGATATGTAAGAAAGCGTACAGAAACCTCGGCTTTGTACTTAGGCAGTCACAGGGGTTCACTAATATTACGACTATAAGGGTATTATACGACGCTCTAGTCAGGAGTCACTTGGAGTATGGTGCTGTCATATGGGCTCCACATGAAGCCAAGTACTCTGTCATGCTGGAACGCGTACAGAATAAGTTCACGCGTCACTTGTACTTCAGACTGTACGGGGTTTATCCATTGTACCCACTGATGTACCCCACCCTGTTTGTACTGGGCATGGTCGGGTACAATGAGTTAAGGGTGCGACGACAGTTTACTCTTGTCGTCTATTTAATTAAATTACTCCGGGGTAAGGAGCACAATCCGGGAGTGCTTCAGTGCTTGCGGTTTGCTGTTCCAGACCGCTACGTGTGGAGGCGGCGGCGCCCGCCACTGCTGGCTGTGCCAACTGCCAGAACCAACCTGCTGGCCAAAGCACCTCTCACGCGAGCAATTCGTACTGTTAACGAAATTCAGAATAGGTTGGACATTTTTTCGTGTTACTTTAGTGAACTTGCAAGAGTAAGTTTATATATAATATGTTACGAGAGCAACAATTAGTGTAATTTATGTTTATTGTTTCTTTTGTATGTTAATTTTCTGTGAAGATTACATTGTTATAATTATAAGGTTATATTGTTTTAGTTATAAGTAATTTGGTGTTAATGTATTGTGTAGTTATTTGTAATTGTTAGTAATAGTGTTATTTAAAATAGTTAATATTATAAGTAGGCTTAGCTATCGCATTAGGTTTCTAAACCTGTAATGATAGTTTAAGAGTTTTAAATAAATAAATAAATAAATACTCCTTTTTTGTTAAATGCAACAGGAGTTGATCTGACGACTAGATTTTCTTTCGATTCGCTAAGAAGAATACGATAAACTTGTATTTCTGCCAAAACGAAATCTTCGAATAGAGTGAAAGCTTTTCAACAAAAATATTATTCGAAAGTGAAAATTGTAAAAATGGGTGAGATTGGTTCAAGAAGCTCGTTGAGTGCACCGCGTCTGGTCGGCAGAGCGTTCTAAACGGCTTCTCGCCTGCTCTCTAAAGGTTATTTACGTGATGTGCACTCTTCATCCGGACCAGGGAACAACTGTGTCGTTGTGGTGTCAGCATTATACTATCCTAACAAAAGTTAGTGCTAGTTTATCTTGAGAGCTTTCAACATTTTATTTATCAATGGCATCAATTGGATGCTCTTATTGTTGTTTGAAAAAATCTACATCTTTTTAACAAAATAAGTGATAGACATAATTTTAATACTAGAAATAAAGATAAAATAAATCAACCATTTTTCAGACTATCTAAAGTACATACATCTTTTATGGGGTACTGTGTTAAATGTTACAACAGAATACCTTGTGATATATTAGAATTAAATGAAAGAAAATTTAAAACTCATATAAAAAATACACTTTGCAAACAAGCATATTACAAATTAGAGGATTATATCCAAGATAAAAATGCTTGGAAACATGCTGGTCCTGCTCCATAGGACAATTTAGAATCTAGACAAAATCTAACTGGTTGCTAATTTAATTGTATAATATATATATATACTTTTTTTATATTGGTTTTACATTCTGTGATTACTCGAACTCACACACTGAGTTATATTACTTGTAAAAATGCTAGGAATATCGTATAATTTTACAATGTTTGTAAATATGTGAGCACCATGCATCTATCACATGATTAATTTATCTGTCATTCCTTAATTTTTCATTATTTCTACCTAACGTGGTATAGTAATCTTATTCTAGGTGCATCGTCTTCACATATAATTATATAATTGATGTACACAAGATATTGTGAAAACATTTTAAAAGAGTAACGGTGGAGTTTCTTGCCCATTCTTCTCCATACGAAAACTACCTTTTGGAAGGGGCAACTAGAATCAATTATTATTTAAATGTTGACGTTCAAAAGTGCCTTTTTTGTGCCTAATTGAAATAAATTATTTGACTTTGACTTTGACTTTGTTTGTCGACGTCACAGACGCGCATTTTTCCGCCCAGGTTTCAGAACGGTTTAACTTGAAACTTTGAAACGATGGATCTTTACGCGCGTGAAATTCCGTCGCGTTTTTAAGCTCACGTTTGTCACTAGCATAAGAATGCTTAATCAACCTATAATGTTTCCACTGCTGGGACTCAGACCTCGTGTCTTCAAGAGAGAGTGGGCTGTAATTTACCACGCGGGTCCAGTGCGGATTGGTAGATGTCACATGTATTCGGATTTTTGGTTTTAGGACATGCCGGTTTCCTCGCGATGTTTTCCTTCACCGTTCAATGGTGATGAAATTATTTACACAAAGTAAAGCGCCTGCCTAGGTTCGAACTCGCGACCTGCAACTCGTAAGTCCGGTTGCAGCCGGGCCGTTACAACTGGGCTAACACTGCTCTCTTGTCCCTAGCCTTACACAAATCTTTAATCATATTCCCAAAAGTTTGTATAACTCACCCTGGTGTTGTTTCTCTCCGCTTTGAGCTCTGAAATCTCCTCTTCCCTCTCGAGGAGCTGTTCCCGTGCTTGGTTGAGCTCTTTTGTGAGAGTCGCGAATTCCTGCAGACAAAGGAAAGAAATAACATTAGAGAAACGTCGAAAGCAATCATCTAAAAGCCTTTGGCCGATCGTGCTTATACGAATATAGACATGACAGTTGCTCCTAACAGTCGTCATATTTCAATTTCATATTTTATGATACTCTTAGAGAACAAACAATAAAATCCGAGATCATAACTTGTAGTGTCAGAAAATATGTTGCCTCAAAAATAAAATGTTGAATGAATTTATAAACCCGAAGATGTGATAAGTGCAAAAAATATTATAATACATCAAAACACGTAGGTAAACTTAAATCCGCGGAACTCGTAAAAGGAATTTGTAAAAATCACTTTATCGGAGCGAGACTGCGAAGATTTGAGTCTCGACGGGGCACAGGTGTACCTCAAAGTAAGTTTAAGCCGCTCGGGGATGAACGGGGTCGCGGTACTGACACGGAATGAAACGCCAGCACCCCACCGGGCCTTACAAACTACAGTCTATCCGATCAAATAGTGACGGTGCACACAAACGGCGTGAAGGGATCTAATATTATAGAAATATTTCATGTAATCAATATTAACCCTTCACCGTGATGCAGCGATATGAGATGACAATATTTCTTGCTGCTGTATGTCTATAGCAGTAGCCATGTTCGGTAACACACGCCTCCCGGTAGTTTTCAAAGCGCTGCACTATCGAAGCGGATGGACTTCACAAACCACGAGCTCCCAACTGGGACTTGGTCCATAACAAGATCACATCGAAATACAATACAAACCTTTGATTTTCAACTTCGAAGCAGTTCAAATCATTAAAATAAATTCTCTCAATCGTACGTTTTTCCAACTCTGGCTGACTTTGCTCGAGTTTTCAACATGTAAATTGGAGAACTTGCTTTTTAATGGGCGTTTGGATATTTGCATATTATAATTACGGGAAACGTCGTCGAAATTGAATTTGCTGGGTGCATTAGTTTTTCTGGTGGATCCAAAACTATTGCCCTATATGAGCAGACAAATATAATCTGCCGCACAACTCATCGGCCTACAATAGTTTTTATAGTGCAAAATAAATTAATTCCGATGCTTTTAGCGAGTGGTACTCAAATAGATGTATTGCACTCGGATTCATTTCCACGTATCCGTATTATTTTAGCGGTATGCAATCAAATTATAACGTTCCATAAAAGTGCTGATATTTAAAGCAGTATTTTAGTATGGTTGTGGTGTTCGTGAAATAAATTAAACTTCAAAACGGCATACACGACAACATTAAGGAGAGTCAGGAAGTGAGTGGTGATCGAGATTTTTAACCAATTTTAGTATTGTGGCGAAGTCATTCATACGAATGATATGCAGCTTAGATTATTAACACACGAATAAAAAGAAATCAACTTTTAGTGACTACTATTTTTTAAGGCACGATTTAAATTATCTGAGCAAGGATCTTTGGTCTGCTCTTAGCAGTGGATATAAACTTGGCAAATAGACCACGCATATTCTAGCAGTTAATTAACCATCTCCCTTGTATCTTCATGAATTATACAGCTAAGCGTTGGTCTTTAATATTTTAATAATGGACACTAACTATACGTACCACAGTTTCGGCTTGACCTACTTTGTTCTTTAGCAGTGATCTTTAAAAACTTTACTATACTTCATTCTTGATGTTAAGAAGTCATCCCTTGGATATTAAGAAATCTGTGTTATCGTAACCTAATAAATGAACTAACACAGTCTCAATTTCGTTTAAGTTGTCTACAATATTTGGTTCTTCTAAGGTGGCCACATTTGGCCATGTTTAATGGTCAAAATTCGGAGACTGATGTTTTTTACAGTTTTTTAGGTATCCGTACCTCAAAAGGAAAAAAACAGAACCCTTATAGGATCACTTCGTTGTCCGTTCGTCAGTCTGTGAAGACCCTTTTTCTCAGGAACGCGTGGAGATGTGAAGTTGAAATTAATACCAAAAACGCAATAAAAAAATACGGCTATTTAAGCGATATATTTTGATACTCGCGAGCAAATCGTACGATATCGACGTATATCGATGTATGGGAGAACATAGGTATTTTTCAACTAAAACGTTTAGTTTGTTTTTGGGATAAATTAATCCCAACTACGGAACCCTTCATTCTGCGTGGTCCGACACGCACTTGGCCGGTTTTTTATTCATTATAAGGCCAACTTCCAATTCCTCATGTGGACTAGTCCTTTAAAATGTTAATGCACACAAACAACGAGTGCATTTCCTAGATCACAGTACATGGCGGTATGTTTTAGTGCCTGCACGTCTCACTTTTATAGTCGGCTTGCAATGTACGCTGTAGTAATATATTCTCTATCGCTTTCTAGACTACATGTTGGACAGTGGTTTATGTTCTGAAAACGAGACTTTTTTGTCGAGGGTAGTTGTACTGTGTCGTGCAGAGTGGACTAAATTTGGGGATAACAGTAAGGTGCAAATCAGAATGCTCAATTATTTAGATAGGTAGAAAGAACAGTTTTTATTGTACACCATAACAAATTACAATTGAGAACTTTTGAGTTGCATAGGGTGTTACAACGGGCGGTCCTATCACTAACGTAAAGCGATCTTTTATTTTTTTAAATATCATTCATCGGGTCCGTATTAACATGTTTTTTTTTAAATCACACTAGCATTAACTGTGCTAACGTCAAACATAGGTACTCAAAATAACCACCGAAAGAAGACCCACACGTTTATTTTAAGGCTTCAATCTTCATAAACGTATAAAATCGGTGTCCCGAGATTTACGACATCAAAAACATCTTTGTCGACTCACATAAGCTATACTACCTTACTCCCACATCCTCCTTCAACATACAAGAAAGTAACTAAATCAGCGAAGCCTTTGGCTCCACTTTTAACCGTATCAAACTTGTTATCAGGCGATCTAATGTAGCTAAGTTATATCCTACCAATAAATCGATCTTGCTTCCACACTTGAGGCTGTAAATTAAGGAGCATATCGCCAAAGCCTCCTGTCTGCAGTCACGTCGGTAGATAAAGCTGGGGACGACGGTGGGGGACAGGTATTTCATGTAGTCAAATTTCGTATTAACGTGTCGAATTCAGAGTTAGTATCATGGGTTGTGCGAAACTGTGAAGTTTTGTAGTCAAGTCCTTTTTATGTCTATCTAAAAGTTCGCTTGAATTAGTTAAAAAATTATCGATAACTGTTCGTTGAACTTTTAGAGTACTCTCCAGTTTTTGTTCAGTAATTATTTGCTCTTAAAAGCCTTTTCATGTAGACAATTAATGTAGCTATTGTGCTGGGCCAACACTTTGTCATAGTCAGGCATTCAATATACTGACTGACATTCAATTAACTGTGCATATATCGTATATACCTTACATATGCACATATGCGTCTGTATATAATAACAATATCTAATGCTTGAGGGTGATTTATAGCTAGTGCTCCTGTTTAATAAAATTATAAACTCTTCATCAATCATTCATTACCGGACAGAGGCGGTGACTTTGAACTACGAAACCATGTAAAAAGTAAGGAATTGAAAGTTTATTTTATAGGCTTTTGCATAAGATATTTGTATTTTACCTACATATAAAATCCATCATTTATATGCTCTAAGTTTTCTGCTTGCCTCCCGAGTATTTCTTGTTTTCTAAGTCCACAAAATATGTAAATCCTAAATCATTTTTTATAAATCTGTGGTCTCAATGCTGGGCAAACGGCTTTTCATATTCCATTTTCACCCATCCATTTAAAAACCAATACTGCCTCTTCCCGAATAAACATTTCAGCAAGTGATCGACGGCACTTCATTGGCCCAATTCTGCTTATCCTATTTCAAGTAATAGTGCACGTTGGGTGGACCCCCTCCCAACCTCCCGGCGGTGTCATCGTCCACGGCGCACTTTGCACCCTGCGGCGTAACCTGACAGCTGTCAACTGAAAGGCTGAAAAGGTTCACTTCGCACAATACAGGATATTTCCATGGCCGATCTGGGACAGGGATAAGTGCAATAGTGGATTTCGTTAGACCAAGTTCTCTGACCTGGTCTGAATACGGCTAAAATTATTCCCGTTTATTCTAGATGCCCCAAAATTTACCTACAAAGCTACTGATCATCAGGCCAGAATCAGCAGCTATGGGAAGGTTCATCTGGCTGATGGTTTATGTCTTTATTTATTTTATTTTCAATTATTTATTCAAATTTATGTTTACCTACCTGATAATACATAAATTGATCGCCTCGTCATGACTAACATAGTCTTAAGATTAAATAACATTTTTTTTAATGTAAATTAATTGCATGTAAATAAAATTTGAATTTCCATATCACAACCAAATTAATATTTCATTATTTCCATCTCATGAAGTAACTCCAGATATTTCTACCTTCTTTTGGGAGATCAGACCTTTGCCCTGCAGTGGGATTCCTTTACCGCGCGATATCAGTTGGTCTACCGACTCTCCGGTCGTGTGGTATCACCGCGTTTCTGCGTTGTATTGACAGCCTACAGATCTATTCAGTTGTTTATTCGCTTTCATTTGTCTGTCGTCCTTGTCATGTGGCTGTGGATGGCGAACGCTGGTTATCAATTGTTTGAGTGGCTGATTTTGTGCTTTGTTCATTATGTTGCTGTTTTCTGCTCCTTTGCGTTGCTATGTGATATGGGTTTAAAAGAAATGAGATTATTATTAGGAACTTTTTGAAATAGAGTTACTACTTTATATAGTTCTGCAATTTACTTTTAATTACTCGAGTCCAATGAAAATTCTTACAAAGCTATTCTCTTGTCGGGCATACTTATTAAGACTTTCTGCGAACTAAGTAAGCGATAGTCTCAATGGTACTTCTCAAAACTAGGTACAATTGAAAATTCTAGTAGTGTCTGGATAGACAACTGTGTGTCTGGCACTGTGCCAGGAACTAACACCTGAAACACATGTTTCAAGGTAGCGATACGCCGAGTATCTAACGCGACGATTTCGGTATCGTATCGGCAGATGATGATTGTGTTAGACCTGCACTAATATTTCTCGGTTAGTGTAGTTCAGGTTGCTGAAAGTGAGATCGCTTCTTCATTTGTCGTTGCGATATCATGTTTATCGATATGGTAATTCATTGTTCTTCTGTGTTCAGGGAGGAGTTATTTGTAGTTTGTACATTTCCACCCGCAAACAAAACGTTCCCGTACCGAAATATCAGGGACCCGTTTCATTTTTTGGCCATCCATCATAAGCGACATATTCGATGATGTATGGTCGCAACGCATTTGTCAAAAAATAAATTATCATAAATCCGGCTACACCATATTCAGGTAAAAATCTGCAAATCTTGATAGATGATGTCATAATGCCAGGGTGACGGGGTAACGGGGTAACGGGTCAAGTCAACGTAGGTGACCCAACTGACCCATGTCCTCAGTGAAGCTGGTGGAATTTCATTAACACGTCATCCTGCAGAGCGAGGCATCTAGTAATGAAGCAGCTTATAGAATAGTTTGCATATTTTATTAGAAGTTATAAACAGGATGAAATGTTATCCTTCAGAGGCTTCAACTATAAAGTTTAGTCAACACATCATTTTAACCTTAATATTAGGTCTTTTTTACCTATGAAATTGCCGTTCTGCAGTACTGGCCATTTCAAATCAAAATAATTTTTGTTTGGCTAAGAATTCTAATTTCAAATTAATTTTATTTTAAAAACATGTTTTTTTTTCCAAAAGTAGTCATTTGTTTATTGATTAGTGTTACATTTTCATCGCATTTCAATCTTTTTCGTCATCATGGATACGTTAAAAATTCGAGTAGGTAATTATGGAATATGAGTACCGTTGTGGCAGCAACGCGGCACAAGCGGCACGCAACATCAACGACGTTTACGGAGTTAACCCTACAAACCAACGCACCACCTGTTATGGGTTTGCTCGCTTCCGTTCTGGAAATTTCGACCTGAAAAATGAACCTCGCGGTCGTCCGAAGACTTTGGTCGACAATGACGAATTAAAGGCGATTGTGGAAGCTGATGATACACAATCTACGGCTGAATTAGCAGCAGCTTTCGACGTTAGCGTCAAAACAATATTGGTCCATTTGCGTCAAATTGGCAAGGTAAAAAAGCTTGACAAATGGGTGCCCCACGAACTCAATGATCGCCAGCGCGAGGTACGCGTCGAGACGTGCCTTGCACTGCTCAACAGACACACAAATGAAGGAATTTTGTACCGCATTGTTACCTGCGATGAAAAATGGATTCTGTTTGATAACCGCAAGCGCTCAGCAAGTTGGTTGGATCCTGGTTCAGCACCTAAACAATGCCCTAAACGAAAACTTACCCCTAGAAAAGTGATGGTCACTGTTTGGTGGTCTAGCGCCGGTGTGATTCATCACAGCTTCTTACCAAACGGGGTGAGCATTACTGCAGATGTGTACTCTGAAGAACTGAACACAATGATGGAGAAGCTGGCACATCTCCAACCAGCATTGGTCAATCGCTCGTCTCCGCTGCTCCTGCACGACAACGCGCGACCTCATACTGCACAGCAGACGGTCTCCAAGTTGCAAGAACTGGGTTTGGAAGCTCTCCGTCATCCGCCCTACTCACCAGACCTTGCGCCTACAGACTACTACTTTTTCCAGAATTTGGATAACTTCTTGGCGGGAAAAAAATTCAATACCCGAGAGGCAGTACAAAATGCCTTTGAAGAATTTGTTGCCTCCCGTCCAGCTGATTTCTTTAAGAATCAGGCATCAATAAACTGCCACTGCGTTGGCAAAGATGCATTGATTGCATGGGTGATTACTTCGATTAATACAAATAAAAAATACATGAAAAAAAAAAGGTTTAAATTTTTTCATACAAAACGGCAATTTCATAGGTAAAGACCTATTATTTGTTAGGTTCAAACACTTTGGAGCTTCAATATATTTTGTTGCTGGGGAGTTTGTTGCGCTACTTCTTCTTCCCAGCTAAAGCATTAGGAAGTGTTGAAGGGCAGGCGTTTTTTGGGGACTGTCTTATGTAATTTTGACGTTCGAAAAGTGCTGATTCTCAGCCTAGTTTGAATAAATTACATTTGAATTTGAATTAAAAAACTAAATACTTAACAAGGCTTTTGTCTGTCATTCCACTTATCTCAAAGAACTGTCGTATAATATAGTCAAAACGTTTCAAAACCGTCTACCCAAACACGTACAGTTATTATCACCCACTTTCCCCCAAGACTCGCTCCCACATTCCACACATAAGTTCAATTTCCTTCTACAAACATATCGTGCCAGTTGTTCCAATTAGCAGCCCGCTAGTTTCAACCGAATCAATTTCCGGCGATACGAACAAAAAATATATAGGTATTAAACATGACACTCGACACACAACGGTTTTCCGGAATGTTCCCGATCCGTTTTCACGGCTTTCGAGCGGAATGAGCGTTGAGATGATGTGGCTTGTACTGTCAGCGTCAAAAAGGGACGAACAGACAGTTCAGAACAACTCTAAAACAACTAAACTATATCTCAATTGATAAAATATTAGTCAGAATGACTGGTGTCGTGTAACGTATTGATTCTAACAAGGGGTGTTTTAGAATCAACACATTACTGTGACAATGTCATTGAGATAGGTAGGTATAGTTTAATATTCTAATCGTTGTTCGATCATTTTGAACTGTCTGTTCGACCCTACAATGTTGCCCTTGACCGTACTGTGTATTTTGTCAGCGTTATAGCGGTTCCAATTGTGGTTGCTTAAATTATATACCGAGATAAGCTGAGGAAATGGATTTTCAATAAACTGCTCCGAGGTTTTGTGGTGGTTGGAAACTGGAATTTAATTAAGTAGAGAGAACTGTTGTTATACTAAACTAAGAATGGTTATTTATTGCGATTATTACTCCTCAACCTACCACTGGCCGTGCTTCAGCTTTAATTTTCACTTTGATAGGTATTTTGTCATCGATTGGCATTTATCTTCCGACTATTATACAGGTTTTCGTTATAAGTTTCTGAATAAGCATAGACACATCCAGGGACGATTAATCTAATAATATTCACACTACTAATTACAATTTATTAGTATAAACACGGAAGCCACATCTAGCTTCTTTAACATTGCACTTGTCCTATTATTTTAGAGCTCTGAAATTAGCTTGAATTGTAGACTTAAACATGCAATTCCTTATTTAGTGGCGCGCTGCGATCTATTTCTGGTCAGTCTGTCCGTCCACACTTCCACAGGCAATCGGATTGGTTACTATTGCCTCGGCAGCTGAATTAAATATGAGTTTATAATTGGTTTCGTTAAAAATATTTTTAATCCCATCAAGGTTGGGAGGACACTATATCCGTGGTACTTACCGTTCATAATATTTGACTGGTTAACATTTTGTACGAGTTTGATTAGGGTTGGTTTGAAACAAACCCTGATCAACCTCGTACAAAATCTTTTAAACAAGCTTGGAACGACTTAAAAGCAAAAACAAATCTTTTGTTATATCTTCATACACAATGACTTCGTGAAGATATATCGAAATAATTTTCAAACAGACTAAATAAAACGTTACAAAGTTCATACCTTTTCAAATGACAAAACAAAATACTAACATTCCTACTGGTGGAGTCACAATTTTAAATTGCACCACATAGGACCAAACTTTGGTGAAAATCTCAGAATTGTAAACTAGATTGTGCAAGGAAAGTGTGCAGAAGTTGTTAGCAGTAGTTGGAACTAACTATTAGGTATCTAGCGGCAGCGCGGGCGTCAAATTGAATCAAATCGGTCCAGAGTGGCTCCGAAGTCCGACTATAAATCATGCCTCAAGTAAGTTATGTTTTTAAAAGAAAACTTTACAACGTTTTTTACCGGATACAAAATCGTTATCAGATTTCTCAGTGCGCGGCAGTTGATATGGTAAATGGAATTTTAGAACCCTGTCACTACCACATGTATGTACGAGTGACGAAGACGGCACTTTACAAAACTGAACTTTGTCTAAAACTCCATGAGCCGTTAACAGCCCGATACTGAGACTTGGTTTTTTATAAACATATGTTTTCCTGTGTTAAATTCCATAGGAAGATATACAGGGTGAAATTAAATTCATCGGCATCCTCTTAAGGGGTCATTGTACTCAAAAAACTCCTGTTCCCTACATTTATGTTCGCATAGCTCGTCAAAATTTACGGAACACGTGAGTAAAGATGAGTACAATGACCTCTTAAGAGGATGTCCATGAATTTAATTCCACCCTGTAGTTTCTCTTATATCCCAAATTTTCTTGAAAGTTACTATGTTAATTAAAATGAACGTTACTGTACACGCCTAAAGTTTTTCTCTTATTAGCATAAAAGCGAAGCGTTCAGCCACACTTTGAAGTGGGAAATTAATTCACGCTTAAGTAAGACCTTCCACAGGAACACATGCGTTCAGAACCGACCTAATTACATACGCGGTGTAATTATAGAGTTTCGAGTTGCTTGAAAGTGTTTTAACACCTTATCGTCATCTTCAACACTATAGACAGAGGCTTTCAATCACATATGTCAATCACATATTATGTTAACTAGTGGAAAAACCGCTTGCTGGAAACGTGTCTCTAGCATAGGTGTCTTGCAAAATGACCATCAAGCCAATTCATATATTGCCATAATCACAGTGGTCCTTAGGCATTTCTTGTTACACTGACATTGACGCGCTATGATGCGATGGTAATTATCATGAGTGGCTTTTGCAGAAATCACCATGACTATATCTTTCACCAACGGATATAAGTAGGACAAGTTTAGAGACGTACAACCGCCGCCGCCACTGCTGCCGCCTCGTTTCTTTTACAAGAGTAGATAGATACATTTACAAAAGCTATTACCAATTTGTTTGTTAAGCGTACTGTTTCATTGCCGTAGCCTATTGGAAGATCATATTCCCATATTTACCTGTAGCAGTGCAGTATGCACGCGGCACGCGCACACGGCGCCATTCTTGCGGGCGCAGGGCGTGCCGAGCCACGCGCACGCGCCGCCGCCACGCTTCATCGCGCGCGACCATCCCTCATGCGCGTTAACAACGCGCAAATGTTCTTAGATTTGCATTTTCAATGTTACTTACACTTGCACTTGGTTTTTAGCTACACTTGTGTTAGAGGTTTAGTGTCATTGCCTTTTATTATGTATGTAGCTTAAGTTTCTGATTTTCAAAAAGGTCTTAATGAATATTGTGCTCGTTATGTATTTATTCGTATACTCCGTATCTCGTCTTACGTTCCAAGCGTCAAAACATGATGTATTTCTAAATACATCTTGTTTACGGTTTGTCTTTACTGTCTATAAGAGTAGTAACTCTTACAGACAATAAAGATGAAACTAAAACTAAATTGAAAGAAATGCTTTCAACTAATATAATTAATTGATTACCTACATTAAGTTTCTGAAAGCAATTAAGAAAACTCTTTATTTAAGACTTGAAGCGAATAATACTAAGTTAGGTATTACTAGTAATTTCCGAATATATCGATGAAGGTGAACTTGGTAAATATAAGACCATCTAAACATTTTAACGGAAGAAGAAGAAAAAAACATTGTAACAATAAAACAGCGTGCTTATAATCAAAATGACGGAAACACTAAGACACTTGAAAGCAGGATTGTTAAAACTCTAAAGTAACAGAAACAGTTGTATAAGACGGTTCAATACTACAGACAGTTCATTATCGAATTCAGTCGGCCACTAAACCAGGTACCGACTGCAAGTTACGGGGGCCATGTTTTATTGAAAGGTTTGTTTGTAGCTGAACGAGGAGAAGTCTCCTCGGGAATGCCAATTATAAATTGAACTTGGAGATATCTGGAAATGTAGTCTGCATAAGACCGCAGATAGAACAAAGCTTACTAGCACCCCATTCGAGCTGATATTAGACTTATTTCATAAGCGATCCAGAACACTACAATATGATATTAAGGTACATCACACATCGACAGTCTACAAGAAAGACAAATATATAGAACAAAAATCCCGACATCACAGAAAACCTTTTCTGAAATCAACAGCCTTCATTCTCAAATTCCCCTTTACTCGTCGTTTGACAAATCGCCTTAACCCCGACATGTATCTATCAGCGTTCAGTCCAACCCTAGTGCAGGCGTGTAACTGGGGCATGGCATCGTAAACCACGCCAATTACTAGCTACAGCCCCACCGGGCCCCTTTGGCCCCAGTGGGCCCCGAGTCCCCGACACGACCACCGGCAGGAACCGGCTGTAGTATTAATGAGATATGTCAAAATTGTTTCTTGCTGTTTGCCGATTGTTTGTTTGGAAAGGGCAATTTTGGGGTGCAGAAAAATTATTGGTTTGAGTTTAAAGAAGTGAGATTGTCTGAATGAATGAATGAATGAATTCTTTATTTGCCAGAATATAGGTTACATTACATTGTATATGGTAAATGTTTATATGGTTTCACTATATTCGACTTTCTAGTCGTGCAAATTTTTAAATAGACATAGTCAAAGCTTTAAAAAAAAAAAAAAGTTATTATATTAAATTTTTGTCTTCCTACATTAATAACACAAAAAATAATATTAACATTAACAATAATATAAAATAAAAAATAATAAAATAATCACTATGTCAATTACAGTATACAATAAAATATTTTTTTGTCTTCTTACATTATTAACACAAACAAGAAAATTAACATTAACAATAATAAAAAAATAATAAAATAATCACTATGTCAAAAGGATTTCAAATTCATAAAGTCATCTATGGAGTATAATACAGTCATCTGAATGTATTATACTCGCACCTGTCACTTTTGAATTGTGTAAAATTTGATCTTAATTTTGACAAAACATCGATCATAATAACGACGCACGTCAGAAAGTTGCAACTGTCAAGACCCTAGAATATATTCTCCCAAATTTAGTAAACCCTCAGAAAAAAAAAACAAACCTTAATAATGTTAATTTAGTTTCAATTGCCTACATAGGAGCCTGAAAACACTTCATGTTCTTCCCAAGTCGTGGTCTCAAAAGCTTGTTGTTTTTCCCTATCTTCACGAAGGCACTTATGTCACCCCAAAAAGAATAAACATTCCCCCTAAAGCCATTATTCATGAATATTCTACAGTTAAAGAGAAAAAAAGCAATTTTTAATACTTTTAGCAGATATTTTCCTCCTTTTGTCTTCAGAAAGATGAAGCAATAATCCCCTTGTTTCTGATACGTTTTCAATGAAAGCTCGTTTAATCGCCACGGGCAAAGAAAACAATAATGAATGGGTATATAGTAGAGTCGGGTGCAATGCAGCGGATTTACAGAGCGGACACATCAAAGCATTGTGCAGACGAGGTACCTAGTGCTCATAGGATTTAGAAAATTGCTTGGTTATTTGTAGGAAAAAGACGAACTTGTTGGGTTTGTTTTATTGTCGGAATAACGATTCTGTCTGATGCAGACAGCATTTAATAGTCAAGAGACAAATTAGTAGTGGATGGCCTAGGGAAATTTTTGACCAAATTCCAGTCAAATTCGGGGTCCCAGAAACGGACGTGTCTATTTGTGTGTTGTTTGACAACTCGAGGTGAGTGACAATAAGCTGACTGGCGGAAGGACGAGCCGACTTGAAACATTTTTGCCACTGCCTAAAGTGTTGAACATTTTAAGCACCTTTACCTGAAAAGATTTTATCTCTGTTCCGGTGTCCTGACTCTCTAAAATTTTAAATATAAAAATATGAAGTCATAATTAATGTATTTTGAGACCGAATTTTTCCAAGTTTCCAAATGATCACCATGAACACACACAAATTGATTGTACTACGGACCTTTCCAGTCTGGATAGGTATTATCTTATTTGTAACCAGGAAACAGATCCCTAAACCAATTGTACTGCTATCTAAAACTAAACCTGCATCAGCACCGCGCATACTATCGTAAGTACTTTATTATTCAGCAGTAGTCTGCAAGTTTCTCTTGCTCGATGCAGCTTTGAATTTAACTTTGAAGTCTATCACAGCCCATGTTATCTTTAGCTGTTGAACTAACGTCTTTAAATTTATATTAATTTCATAATTCCTGCTACGTCACCGTCGTAACAATAATTATTATCTGTCTAGCCTTTTCCCAACTATGTTGTGGTCGGCCTTCAGTCTGAATACTTATCACCATGAAAACAATTTCATACATACGTACAGTTGGACCGATTCTATTGTTACCCACAAACTGCAATATTATTCCCAGTTCAGCTTTATTATTTCGCTTGTCAGTCTATCTTGCTAACCGGAGGATTCAACTTTTGTGAGCACCGTGTGTATTCTCATCGGTAACGTGTGCCTCAGGTTTGTTTTAAATGTTACTTCTCCTGTCATTCTGTTTCTCTTCTCTATTGTTTCAATGTAACGCGTGTTCGTTTTCACCTCATGACATGAATAGAATTTTCATAGACAAGGTTTTTTTTTATAATATATTTCACCAAAGACTTGTTTAGAAAAGTAATTGATTGAGGAGAAAAGTAATAGCGAATAGAAAGGTTAAGGATAGTTTGTTTTTATTTCTTTGAATGTTAAAATTGTGTTTAAGGCGAAAGGGATTGTTGCATATTGATAAGGGTCTTTGAACAAAGCCCGAGTTACTTTACTTTAACGTTAATACTCATCGCGAAATAAAATGATAATTAAAAATATTGACTGAAGGACCAGAAATTTAATAAAGCGCAATCAGAGTCTAGAAACGGCTGGATAGGATGGAAATGACAACAGTGTGGAGAGTGCTTTTAAAAGTAACTGGACACCAAGCCATCGAGACGAGAGGTCTACGACAGTGTGTACCGAGTGTCCCGAGGTTCAGTGTCGAGAGACGAGCTGTTTGTTCACCAGTGATGGATAATAAGTGGAAAGTGAATCGTTGTAGTAGTAATAGAACCTACATATATTGGCTGTTAACAAATAGGATAGGATAAGTATAAAGCTTCACACAGGGAAGAATATGTGTGAAAATATGAAGCTGTATGGCATAAACTCTCTGATTTTACAACAACTAATAAGTTTAACGGCGTTGATGAAGTTTTCTCCATAACCACAACATTGTTAATTCTGTTTTATTTTAATATACTCTTTATTACTCCTCATTCTAGGTTCGCTAGCGCTCAGCATATTTAGTGAACATCAAGTTACAGTTATGAAATTAAAAGTTTTACTTTTATCCATGAAAATATCGTAATATTGCGTTAGAATCACGGTGGTACACAATTATGAAGAGTTACAACGGCGGCAGGACGCATTCACGCCGTCCCAATGTTACCTTTTATATAATAATGCCGCTAAATTCTGAACAGTTGTACACAACCGCAATGCGTCTGGAGTATTCAACAGATCGTGATATTCAAAAATAATGAAAATTCTTGTCCGACATAGGTATAGGAAGATAGTTTTACGTTGAAGGGAAATATGGAATTCAAAGAGCTTGGATCCATAGTCTTTGCTAACCATATTAAAGTGCGTTTAGGCGATAAAAATGTGCCTTAAAAAGTTGAAGTAGTAAAGTTGAGTAATATTTACCAAAAATAAGGTACCTACTCGGTGAAGCCTGCCTGTGGATAAGATTTCAGACCTACTCTAGCCCACGGCACAAGATTCAACTCAATACAATAATATTTGTACATACACACTCATACCAAGCGCTGTTAACCGCTTTCAGTTTTCATCTTGGAAAATTGTTCAAAGGAAATTGTTGTTTATTATTTCTTATTTCCGCAACGTAAGCAGCGACGTTTAATTATTTCTTTTTTAAACAGAAACTGGTTAAAATATAAGCTCGGATATTAAGTTCAGAATGTCCGCGTTTATTATGAAGTTACGCTATTACCAGATATTTCCCTATCATCACTAGTATTCACGTGTTAACAACTCTGTTGGCATACATTTCCATTATTTCACCCTAACCTACCGATTGTCTTAGAAAGTTTAGAAAAAGGAATTCCTTTTCCTAGTTTTCACACCCAGCTACGTACGCTACGTAGCTAGAAAAAGATGTCGAATTAGTTGGGTGACTTAGTTTTTCTCGCAAGGCTCTCCTCGTGTTCGCTAACTAGTCCCGAGAACCGAGAACTGGGTTTGCCGGGGTCGGATTGCACAATTTTTCCATACAATTACCTTCGAAGCTTCGAGCCATCGGTTCATTAGAGCTGGCGCGGTTGCACACTCCAGCTCAAGCTGTTGTGCTTATTTTTTTAGGTTGTTAGTTTCAAGTATTACGGAAGAGTTAATAAACAACTGAGTTTCAATACACACAATTGGTATAATCTGGGAATTATTTAAAATGAAATGAAATTTATTGGCAATATCAAAATAGTTACACAAGAGTTGTTCCTCAGTTCATTTCCGTGAAAGGCCATGTTGTGTATTACTATAACTTTGAAAATGAACTTAGTCCAGATTCTTGTAAATAGAAGAGACCCAGACGAAAGGATGACTATACAAAACTTTTAAGTAATGTTCCAAAACTATTTAACCTGCCTAAGATACGAAACTCACGTTTGGCATGTAAGAAGAATTTCGACCGATTTTGGGATAGAAAGGTTCTGGGGTGGCGACCGCGTACCGGAAGACGTAGCGTTGGAAGGCCTCCCACAAGATGGACCGATGACCTTGTGAAGGCCCCAGGAAACCGCTCGATGCGGGAAGCACAGTATCTGTCGAAGTGGCGGTGCTTGTCCAGCAGTGGACGTCTTTCGGCTGAAATTATGATGTGACGAACCTCGCGCTAGGGGAGGCTGAAAGATTGAATACCGAGGAATTTTCAGACTTGGTATGTTAACGAAACTTTTACCGAGCAGAGCTCGCCTTAGAATGTTGGCAGGTGAATGACAGAGCAAGAGCTAAGGCGAGCGTGAGCAGTTATGTGTGTTGAATTCACATAACACGATAAATGCATGCCTACATTTGTGGCGAAAACCGGCGACTATGCAACATGGAACTGGGAGGTTGGGATGCCAACAAGTCGCACGAATACTTCATGTAAGAACACAATTTTGCTGTTGAACATACAGTTTGACCGCGAATAAAATTAACGTATTTTATATGAAGTGTGGGCAGGAAACTAGACTTTTTTTGCATCGTATGTACTCGTAACACTACCTTTTATGACATTTCACGTGTTTATTTCACTTACACAACCTTTTTAGCAGGTACGGTGGAAAATGTATGAGTTATGTTAATTTAACACAGCGCAGACAGTAATTAATAATCCACTGTTTGTGCTGTCTCTGTGTCTACTATACGTTATGTAATGAAACAAATTATACCAACTCGTACATAAGAAGCCTTAGAATAATAATTAGAAACAATACAAAGTGCGTATACTTCAGTTCATAGCGTGTCATCATGACGTCTGTAATCAGTGGGGCTAGCACGACCGTGGAATAAACGTAACGTAAATACTACCGATTTAAAAAACTGGTAAACTGTGAGTCGAACTTGCACTCGGAGGGTTCCGTATCGAATTAAGATCAAGAAAAAAAACGCCGAAAAAAACACGTTTATTGTATATTAACTTTATTTTATAATTTGTGAACATTTCAACTGTCTACCTATTACGATTCATGAGATACAGCCCGCTGACAGACAGGCGGACGGATAGCGGAGGCTTAGTATGGGGTTCTGTTTGGCACCCTTGGGGGACCGAACCCTGAAAATAAAAATTTTCGTTTCCCATATCATATTTAAGATTTTATTCGTTTCAATGGGAGTCGTATTGTCGCAAAAATGTAACTCAAATGCTATAGAATAGTTGTATTTTCGATAAAAAAATCGTTCGGATTTACCTTACGTTTATGTCGCGCGTTCGTGCTCGGGCCTCTGTATCTTACAGTATCTATGTGAACTATTAGGAGATGACTGGGCTAACTGGTAAGCAATGGATGAGCCTATAAATTATGGAGGTGAGGTTTACCTGTGAATTGTTTAGATCTTGAGTTATGATGGTGTGGTGGTGTATGATTTGTGAGGTGAATTGTAGCGGTCTATTTCCTAATGAATAAAGGGACAATGAAATGAGGAACATTATAATGAAGTGCCGACGTTGCTCCTTTCTCGACGACATAACTTTTTTATGAAGATTAGAATTAAAGGCTCCTGCAAACAGGCGCGACGCGACACTGGGATGATGCGTGGGTAAAAAACAAGAAATTCTATTTAGTCCGTCAGTCAGATAATAAAAAAATATTAAACACGTATTTTTTTCTTCATCATATTAATAAAAAAATATTTAGATAAAACGCATTAAAGTTGGGGAGTGGGGTCGATACGTCACACACAAGTAAGTATAAAATCTACATACTCGTGACGTCATGGCACATTTTCAGTCACATATATCGCCGTAATCATTTGATTACGTAAAAAAAGAAAAAATACGTCCAATATTTTTTTAATAATCTAAATGACGGAAAAAAAAATTGTCACCATCCCTATTGTTCTACCGTGAAGTTTTTTATATATTTTTTTTTTTTTTTTTTAAAAAACGTTGCCCCACACTAGGAATTTCTCCTGTGTCGTGGGTGCGTTTACAAACATTTAAACTCACATACACAAACAGCCAGACCCGGAACAACTAATTGTAGGTCATACAAATATTTGTTCCGTGCGGGAATCGAACCCGCGACACGCAGCGCAGCAGTCAATCGCTTAACCACTGCGCCAACCGTGCCGTTAAATAGTTTTATTAGAGTCGCTTCGTGCTGTCGTTTCGCGCCTGTTTGCGAGAGCCTTAAATTGAAATTTAATAATGTACGCATTTTTGTTCCAGCAACCATTTTAGTTACAAAGGATACCTAAAAATTGTCCAGCAATGAAAATAAAGTCGTTAAAGGTGGTAAAACTGGCGTTTGGCCAGTAAAACGTAAAGGTATGGCTATAAATCGCGCGCCACAAAAGACTGCCCTTGACGTCACGTAGCTCATATAAAACGTGGGGAGACGGCAGAAGGTAGCACCATACTCTGTCTGCAATGGTATTGGAGATATTTCACTCACACACATGTAATGACCTTCGATTCAGTAATCGTCGGGCCGAAGGAATATGGCGGATTGACAGCTTTTGTATAGAAAATATGTCATCATATTTTTTTTTTAATAAAAGTTATCTGACTATTGAAAAATCTGCCCTTAGAGGAATGATTAGACACATACAGATGAAAATTTCTTTCTAAGTATCTGGGTACGTTTATTAGCAAATTGCCAAAAAAAAAAAATTTAATTGTTACGGAAGTACGTGTAACTTGGTGACTGCAGATGTAGTTTGTAAAATATCTTCCGTACCATTCAGGCAACACACCTGTAAAATAGAAAAACTGGAACGCGAAAATGCGGCCACAGCCAGCACATATATAGCATAAAAAGAAAGCAAGAATTTAAAGAAGATTAATCAGTTTCAGGAGCTGCAGCTTTACCTGTTTACTACTATGGTCTGTTCTAAGAGTGTCTGATGAAAATGTAAACAAATGGATCAGAAAACGTACCTGTGGATGCCAATTGGTAGAGCCACTTACAAATTGAATGCTTTGGTTTGATTATTTGAATACTTAGAACCGAAATTCTAATTTAAAGTCAATCTTAAAGGTTTTTTTATTTTGTCAATTGAGGTACATTTTATATAAACTCAATTTTCGTTGGTGATTCATATCAATTACAATTGAATAAAGAATATTAATTTTTTTTTTTTTTAGAAAAAGTTGTGAGACAAAATTGAAACTATCTGAATACAGATGAATGTGTTAGTAATCCCTTTACTCAATACTCGTAAAAATTTAACCTGAACAGGGTTTGTTTACAGTTTCACCAGATACTTTTGGAACAGACAGTACACCTTACCGCCCAAATTTAATTTCAGCTAATCCTACGACTAAGCAGCAAAGTTTTAACGGCATATTACAAAATACGTCACTTCTAAAGCCCTAACTTAAACCTTAATGTGACTTACGCATCTCTAGGGGACCACAGTTCTAGCTTAGACCATAAACTAAATTATAGCTAGATTTTAGTTCCAGATACTGTTCAGCCGACTTATAGGGTTCTGTTGCGACTTAGCATGCATCTTAACTGTACTTACAGAAGGGTTATGATGAAGTTTGAGTGCCTACTGTTCACGGAATTAATTTGTTGGTGAATTCTGTTGAGGATGATACTAGAATAGATGGACAATAGAATTATGGTATACAATGAAGGATTAGGCTGAGAGTCGAGCCATACACTGAAGGATTAGCCTGAGAGGTGCACGATGGGTACAAAGTGGAGTTCGGAAATAGTTTAGAATGACAATAGCGCATAGAGGGCCGTAGTAATCCACAGTGATGGCATGACCTACTTCTTGTATGAAAAGAATGTTAAATCAGTAAGGATTGTGGCGAGAGTAGCTGCCCAGGTTGATGAGGAAGCCATTTAAGGGTTAAACCCTTTTTGTGATGATGATGTTGTACGCTTTTTTAAATTATATGAACCTCTTTTTAACTTTCTGGCCTTTTATCAAAGTTGGTCGCAGTTAAGTTAAGGACAAGCCGACCAAATTACTTAGCGTAAGTTAGAGGTCGCAGTTACGTGGCTTTTAGTATTTTTTTGGACATCAAAATGGAATTTATTTGACGCTTACAAAACACATTATATTAGATTGACCATGAAAACATATTTGGAATTAAATATATGCCTTTAATCAACTTTAAGTAAGTACCTATATAACGCTGTTGGTCTTTGCTCGATTACTGAAATACGTTTACGTACGGTTTGCATGCCACGTAGTCGCCTATTATCGTTATTAAACTACTACGGGTAGAAATATACTGTGTTTGAACTATGGCGTAATAAAAAGGGAAAAGCCTTACTGCTACGGTTGATATTACGACCAATATTTCTTAATTATTCCTGATTAGTGCGGTTCCGCGGGGTAAGATTTGAACTGAAAACTACTTTGTTTATGAAATGAGCATGGATTTCCTTAGGAAATTGTTTACTGAATAGTTTGGAATAACAATGAGGATCGATACAGGGATCAACTTTTCAGTTTCACACAGTTTACAACCGACTTTATGATTTTATACTGAAGATCACGTCTAAGAGTAGTGTTAATTATTTGGAAAAAATATATGTTAAATAAGAGCATTTTCTTAATAACTTAATATATGAATATTTTAAATTATGTTTATAATTCATAGTGAAATTAATTTGTAAAGTTATGTCTAACTCGGATAAAAAACTGAGAACCACGCAAAATCTTTCAAGCGTATTTTTCTGAAACCACAATTTTAAAGATAATTTAATTATTGATCGTTTAGTATATGTGTTGTTTTAAATACCTTTTGTTTTATATATAATAAATTAAAAATGCGTCTAAGGGACAGCGCTCTTGGATGGGCGAGTCCTATTACTGACTGGATGTACGACGCGTTGCGTGAGTCACTGGCATATCTGCGTCTAAGCGGGCTTAAGAGGGAGAGCAATGAAACTGTCATGATAACATTTTTGGTGAAACGTTTATTGTTTTATTGTTAGTAAACGTTTAATTTGGAAGTTGGTATTTTAAGACGATTTCACAAGTCACTGTTAAGAGTTGAGAAAAGTTTTCACCATAATTAGATTCACTTTCATTTTGTTCAGCAGGATTAGGTTTTTAATCCATACTAAATCGGTTGTCAACAGGTTTGCACCTACAACAGTACTATCATGTAAGTCCTTAGTTATCATCTTTGGTCGAAAACTAGAACGAATGGAAAATAATTAATCATACTGAAAAGCTCACATGGTCATTCATTTTATACACATTCCCCATTAGATTTTCTCGTCTGTTAACAAATCTAATATCATAGCATCTACGTTACTCTCGCTCTAAAAGCCCCATAAAGAATTCTCAAACACAGTTTACTTAAGTATCAGTATGATTGTGTACTTTTCAAAGTTATCAAGTTAAGCGAGCTCGCTAGTTCAACGGCTAAGATCTCATACGTAATTTGCTTTAAGCTGAAGTTGCCAACTTTATAGTTGAACGCAGGAATAGTTAGTTAACTTGCACTGTGCGCTATCTTTTACTATTTATATTAACATAGCGATCGGTGACCTGGTTTCAAAAGTTGACAGGATGCTACGAGTCGACTAGCTAAGGCATATCAATCTGCCTAGCCTTTTTCCCAACTATATTGGGGTCGGGTTCCAGTCTAACTGAACTAACTGGATGCAGCTGAATACCAGTATTTTTACATGGAGCGACTGCTTATCTGACCCAGTTACTGTGTAACAGGTTACCCCTTGGAAAGACTGGTTGTCAGACTTTCGGGCTTCTGACTTCCCGTAATAATGACTGTCAAAGATCCAAGAATAAGCTAATAAGCTGGGACCAACGGCATAACGTGCTAAGGCATATCTTACTATTAAAAGCCCAAGTAGACAAAGGACTCTACTCTCTTTCTAATTCCCTCAATGTAAGGTTACTTGGTACTGTATTTGTCAACGGAGTCCAGGTAATTCTGCGGGATATTTTATTTTGGTTAGAACATTCATCATCATCATTCAGCCGAAAGACGTCCACTGCTGGACATAGGCCTCCCCCAAGCACTTCGACCGATTCTGTGCCTCCCGCATCCAGCGGATTCCTGCGGCCTTTGCAAGATCATCGGTCCATCTTGTGGGAGGCCTTCCAACGCTACGTCTTCCGGTACGCGGTCGTCACTCCAGAACCTTTCGGCCCCATCGGCCATCTGTTCTGCGAGCAATGTGCCCTGCCCATTGACACTTAAGTTTGGCAATTCTTCGGGCTATGTCGGTTACCTTGGTTTTCCTGCGGATCTCTTCATTTCTGATTCGATCACGTAGGGAAACTCCAATCATAGCCCTCTCCATTGCCCTTTGGGTGACTTTGAGCCTTCTGATAAGGCCCATTGTGAGCGACCACGTCTCAGTGCCATAGGTCATCACTGGCAACACGCACTGGTCAAAGACTTTCGTCTTGAGACACTGTGCACTGTTGTGTGTAATATGTACTAGAACATTACCTCATGGCAAACAGATTGGTCGAGTGGCAGTGACCGTGAGTGAAGATTCCTTGAAGTAGGAGTAGGTTATGATTTCTTGTCTTTGCTAATAAAAACATCATCAGCAAATTGTGTGTATAGAATAGAAGGACCACACTGTAAAACCTTCTGGGAGCTGAATGATGAACAATTAAGTATAAGACGTATGCGTTTTTACAGCAAGAGCTAAGCTATAATCATCTTAGGACTTATCCAAAAGCCACTATCGATTTCTAGTATCTAGGGAAGCTTCAGTAGTCATTGCTCTCCTCCTAACACATGCACTAAGTGAGACATTTCCCTGATCCTCTAAATAGACAAGTTCAATACTACGAGTGAAACCAAGTCGGTTTCTAAATCCTATTCTTTTACGAGACTATTCGCCGCTATCGTGGATCTTTTTACGTTACTAGTGATGAAAATAGACGCCTCACAACATAAGGGATGACCCATTTGAAGTAAGTGCATTAAGTATTCTTGGACGTGTATTTTTGTCATTATCATTTGGTCTGAAGTCTGTGTATTTCCAGCTTTCAAGACGCGTTTAAAAACGATTACATTGTTTACTTTAACCTAACCATAGACATTTTGATTTATTTCCTTGTTTGCCTTTACCTAATGAGAATAACAGATATACCTACTCATTATTTCTTGAGCGTAAGGTATCTGTCTATCTATCACTTTTATGAGGGAAGAAACAATAGATTGGCAATTACTTACTAACACAATGCCTTTTCTCTCATTTTCGTTCGAATAATCGACCAAGCTTTTGTCTCATTTGTGTTCTCATCACCGATTAAGCTACTTACTTATATTTACCAGAAAATTTAAAAACAAAAACTGTTTCATCTATTTTTTTATATCTCGTGTTTCGTGCCAATAAACACAAACCATGCTACATAGACGTCAACAACCAAGATTACAATAACATATATCACTACAAATATTGCCTAGTCGCACACTATTCATATAATGTAGTCGAGGCGCCCCGCTGTGTCAACTGTCATCACTATCTCAGGAATTACACATCACTAATTTTGTGGAGCGTATTCGTACTCCTAGTTTAGTAGTGACATTTTGGGTTTTCAAGTTTGGGGTGCATTTAGAGCCTCGTGTTATAATACTTAGCAGTCAGCTCATCCAACATTGCTCTTCTAAAGACGCGCTATTTTCGCATAGCTCGTGCCGACGCGAGATAAGGTGGGTAGCACACCTCCGCCGCGAAATCGCAATAGTCCAATTGAACTGACTCGCGCTGACATGAACAAGACGCGAGCCAGTTGAATTGAAATACTGCGGTTCCAGTGCTATAGTTTCGCGGCGAAGGTGTGCTACCGGCGTAAGGGTATAAGTTTCATATTTAGGAGAAAAAAATATTAATAGAATTTAGGGTTTCTAGATTCTAGGTATTCATTGTAATGTATAACATTATCATAATGTTTGCATGAGCGCTTTCGGTGAAAGCAGTCAAAATCTAAATAACTTTGGTTCAGTAATATAATTCATGGAAGTTCAAACTCTGGAAGAGTTCTAAACAGACAGCTGTTACGACCGTTTGTCTAAATACTGAACCTTTGTAATTTACCTATGACTTGAGATCATATTATACTGTTAGGTGTAGGTACTGTGTCCTCGAAACTTACGTTGAAGGCAGACGAAAACTTTTCAGAACAATATTCTTCCAACTGAAAAATCACGAAAGCTACGTCTATTTCAATTAAATTAATCAGATAAACCCAACCCGGGCTACAGGACTAGAGATTTTCAGAAACAAGAAATCTTATTATTTTTCCGAAGAGACTCGAACTTGGAGGTTACAAGGTCTTTCGTACTTGCTATTCCAACCACTTATTTAGGCGGTGAAATCAATCAAACATGGGCGTGGAAAATTGGTGGGTGAAGGCAGGAAGTGCTACCGGTATAGCACTTACGAAGAACAGTCAACACGATAACGGCCATAGAGCAGTTGGTATTATTTTCAACAGCTTTTCTACAACCATTAGTCATAGTGAGCATACTAAAGTATTTAAAAATCTTTACAGATATAAAGGGATGCTTTCTGACTGTACCATAATTAGTTTTTAGGATGCATTTCGCAGAGGGTAAAAATACTTCTCAGTGAAATATTTACATTGTTTCGTCTGGATAGACTTGCAGCTGACGCCAACATTCTACTGGAAAGGCTGGTACAAGCTACCGGTCAGTTTAAAACCCCTACCAAAAGTAATAACTGGCTCCAATTCGTTACTTAAACCTCAGACCACTCTGCCTTTGAAACAAAAGGCCACATATGAACCAACAAAGACAGAAACCTCTGTTTGCATACCAAATGATGCTCCTGACAGAGAATAGGCAACCTATTACACTTAGGTACAACCTAACTCACGTACAAGGAGCGCAATTAGGTATCCTCCCATATGGTTCGAATTAGAGCCATATTAGATTAAAAAAAAAAAATATATATGTGTTTATTATCTTAAATCTAGATACAATTAAGTTGCCGGGGCTTCCCAGAAAGTAATCCGAAGATACTTGTGATGGGAATATATATCATAGAAATATGATCAGAGATTTATGAGTCATTTTTATATGAAGAACCTATGACGGTATAATAACTACCTATGATTCATATTGTCTATGATGAAAGTTAAGGGATTCTATTTGACAGCAAGCGTACAAATTTCATCTTATCCGTCTAACCTCAAAAATGGCTAAATCAAACATGGCTAAATCGTTATCCATCTTGATTCAGTATGACGTTTATAAGATCATATAAGTGTAATATGTAAAAATTAAGTACAGCAACATTTAGCTATGATCATAGATAATGATAGTGTAATTGGGGCCATATTACTTCGTTGGTCTAGTGGTCGCAAGCGCTGCTGAGCATAAGTTCCTGGGTTCGATTCCCAGGTCGGGTAAAGTGTTATTGGGTTTTCCCGTTAGGAATTTCTCAGTAGCAGCCCGGAGTCTGAATTTGTGGTGGCAATAGGCTCGCCCCTTATTACACGGGACTTAAACATAACTGGCGAAATGTGGATGTAGAATAGGTACATCTTTGCCTAACCCTTCGGGGTTTACAGGCGTGATGTTATTTTTTTCAAATCAAACATAAAGCAAGCAAGCTGTAAAGGAATGGATTGCCTACAGAGCTGAATCACAGCTAAAAGGGGTCTGAAAATAGGATTGCGAAGATCAAGTTTCTGAAGTTAGCGGAAGCCGGGAATTTATTATGTCCGTGGATGAAGCGGGACTAGATATGTTATTTTAGTTTGCTTCAGAGTTAGCATCGAGAGGAAATATTTTGATTGAATGCTGCGCAATAATGTTTGATAACTTATTATCAGTACTAAGGTAGGTATATTAAACAATGCAACAGTACAGAAATATATAAGTACTACGTTTATTAAATAAACTGAATATGATTTAAAATGTAAAGTCAACTCAAATTCCCATTCATAAATCAAAAGTTAATTAGAGAATTCAACATATCAAATTAACGAAAACCTTGTCAACAAACCAAGAAAAACCACAGCGCAAACCGTGTTTTCGTGTCTCGAATGATTAGCGGCACGAACGCAGTGGGTTCAATGTCTGGACGAGGCAATAATTCCTTGAAAAATGCTTTACAACTTTCAAATTCTTTGTTAAAATACTGCACGGAATCTGAAACTTAACTTTATGATTTATTTTTAAGGTATTATTGTTGAGTAAGTAAGCCGAAGGATATTTGTGCTTTGATGATTAATTAAGTCTGCGAGACGATCCCAATGTTTGAGTTATTGACTTATTATTTGATATTTTTTAATTAATAGCTGCATAGATCTTCTTCTTAGCGTTGAAGATCTAGGTTTCCTTTTCTAAGCAATCATGCATGTGTAAACTTTGTAACATCACAGGCCTTTTTCAGATCAGAAAGGGTCGACTGAACATGACACATTTGATCCTAAGTCACTTCACTTCTAAAATATGTAAAACCTGATAATCTGCCTTACATTTTATTTTATCCATCTTTCACTAGAAACGTTTATACAACCTCCCCCACCCCTTAAATTAATGTAACTGTAGAGAAAAAAAGGCTATATTTGGTATAGCTTAAGTATGAGAGGTTTTTCAGGTCATTAATGATGCGGCTGAAAAACACGCAGTTTAGAAGGGTGGGCGGGCTTTTGTCCTTTTCCGTATAAAGAAACTAAACTATAGAACTTGACGCAACAGTTAAGAACTATCAGTCGATGTACAAAGTAAACAGTGTTGGCTTGGAAGCTTAAGGGATTTGGGATTTTAGAATAGAAAAGTCACCTTTTAACAAAGTAGTGCTATAAACGTAGACAGAGGACACTAGATGCCCACGACTACGACCAGTGGTCGCACCGCCCAGTACCCTAATTACGTAATACACGATCAATCGGAATTTGAATCGTTTTGAAACAAATTGCTAATCCATTGCTTTATAAGTTCAAAAAAAAAAACTGCTCAAAAACGTAAATAACGCAATGAATTTTGTTGAACTGTCAAAATGAAACAAATTTGTCGTAATCGTTTACGAAAATGTGTTGCGTAATTAGATAGCTACCGATACGAATCGCGCACTTAGTTGCAACGGCCAACTAGCCGGTTTCCGAAATTACAGACATTTTCGAGATCTCTTAAGCGAGCTTTCATGAAGTATATTAGAAGACTTTCCAACTTTATAGGCTGTTGACACCTACTTATGTCTAGCTAACAAAATATCAGTCTATTCACTCAATAGCTACATTTTGTCTTTAGAGCTAGAAAACCCATCTTGCTCACTCAAAGGACGTGAAACCACAACGCTGCCAGTGAACTAAGGACGTCTCACTTCGGACGGAGTCGCGGATTTTAAATTAAATTAAAGTTAGGTCGCGTGATCCCCCTAATAGACGGGCTCACAATAGAGCGGGGGAAGCTATTAAAAATGTTCAACTAACAGTTCGCGGTACGTCTGGCATGTCTGTCGGATTGTTTGTGGAAGATTTTATGAAGAAAAACTTGGTGTATTTATGAAAAAACCGTTTTAAGTTGAGTTATTTGCTTTCTTAATTGGTAACGACAGCATGCTTCGTTAATATCCTAAAACTAATTTTAATTACTTGTCAACGGTTAACAAACTTGTTTCCTGTTAAATTTTTTCTTCTTCTTTGTTTGCTATACAACACTGAAAACTTTTCTAATTGAAGTATTTACTGGAATTTAATTTTCAAACAATGAACTATACGCAGCTAATAATGTTCTCAACAGCTAACTTTGAAGGTGATAGAAAAGTTAACAAACCAATTTCCATTATAAATAAACCCACAAAGTGGTGTCAAGCCGTCAGTTCCGACAAGGCGCATTAGCTAAACTAAACTCTACTTCGAACTACAAAGTTAAATATGCATAATGAGAAATGCATGCATGTGCAAAATAACAAGCAGGTTCGAGGCAAGCTTTAGGCAAACCGCAAGAGTATATTTTAAGTAAGTAGCTACGTAACAGGCTTCTGTAAACGTTGGAAACGAGACGAGGACTAACTAAGAGGTTTTAATTTGTTGAACGACGTGAGGATTTTTTAGGTCACAAATTACCTGGAGATTTACTTCGTGTTAGAACTTAAGAAAACCACCTTTTACGATACAAATGCAGTCCCATTTGGGAGCTTTCTCCAAAAATACAGCACCCATTGGCATATGAACAACCATAGGAAAAACATAAATTACGCCACCTACATTTATCGCCCTTCATTAATTCCTCCGCCTCTACTTACAAAAACATTCTCACCACCGTCTTCAAGATTTACAGCCAAGTCATAAATTGTATTCATTCAGCCGACTAGGCGCCCGAGAACGGTGGCCTAGGAAACAAAAACAACGGCAGGTAAATTGGGACGAATTTAGGCGTTTGAAGCTAGACAAGGCAAACAAGGGTGTCGTCCCAAAAAACGACACTAGGCTAGACAAGCCAGGCGAAATGATTACCCAGACCTGGTATCCGGATGTCTTTGGCTTCATTTCGTATTCTAAATCACGCCAGCTAAAAGTTTTTCGGCAAACAAGAAAAACTTATGAAGATTTCTAAACTAAATTATGGAGGGAAAGGTTTTGGTATACGTTGAATGCATGGGTTGAAAGTTTGACTTCGGGTGCGATGGTCAACTTTAAGTCCGACAGAAATAATATATGGAAGTTTTGTCAGGGTTCATATCTTAGATTGATCCTCTACCAGTTTTGGGATTGCTCAAATATCATATTGATGTTTGCATAACAAAGGTTTATTTTGTCCGACTTTTTGGAGATATCATTTGAGCCTACTGCCATGTTTTTCTTCGAAACTCGAGTCTCTAGCCAAATATTAGCAATTCCAGTAAATTCAGTCAGCAACACAAAGTAACGTTGCTTAGACTACGATATTATGCATGAGTTAGAAATTAGCCAGTTCAACGTGCTTTGAACAATATGATAATATTCTGAACGTTGAGTTGCTCGTAGATCAGAGTGGCAGTCTTGTTATAGAGCCTGAAACTGACTGCTTCGTTAGTGTAATGGTGAATCCTCGAGATAAATGTCCTTGTGTTGCGGTAAGCTTGTTAAAGCTTGAATAAACTATGAAAGCAGTAAATCCAAGAGAGTATCTACTCACAAAGTCCATGTTACATTTCACTTATATATATATATATATATAGATAGATAGATAGAGCCTTCGGTTATTTTGAAGTCTTGTTTTCTCTCCAATAAAAAAGAAGCCTTTGAGCGATTATCGAGAGAAAGGTAATTCAATATTTGATTCTAACTTTACCTTAATAATAAGATATTTAGGATTAAAAGCCGGCGTGTATTTTTATGCTTATTTGTAGAGATGTACCAATTTCTGTTAAAAAACTGCCCCAAATAACATATTATAATATTATAACACTCTCAGATACGTGAGAAAAATTGGGGTCCTTTGGTACTAGGGCTCCATATTCCATCAGAGCTCGAAGAACAATTTGCATGTGAAAGCGAGACCGGCTGGCGCGCGTGATCTGAATTAATGAGCGCACGATTTGACGTGAGCTAATGGACGCTATTGATTGAGATGTCACCGCGGTTACATCCGCCCAGTTTGTGGTCAAGCCGGCCGTGGTTTAGTGGACTGAGCTCGGTTTTCAGTTCGTCACTATGAATCAACGCCTGTCGTGGTTTAGGACTGGAATTTGATCTAATTGTCGAAACAAACTTTTTGGAATATACAACACACAATGTTAGCAATTTCTGCAATTAATTTGGTTAATGGATGATTCGGAAAACAGAGGAAACAACCTTTCTTCATAGAAAGCTCAAGGGATTAACAGAAAATGTTTTAAAAAGCTTCCAAGAGTTCCATTATCAACGACTAAAATCCCAAGACGTTTACAAAAACCTCAGGAAAGCCTTCAACATTTACACCAATTTCCGATACGAATGAGTTTATTCCGCTAGTTAGAGCCTCCTTCATTGTGGCTTCATATCTCCCAACTGCCTAATAATTTGTCGGCTGTAATGGTCGCTATTGATCTGCGGTGGTCAGATGGGCCGATTTAGACAGAATTGATCACGGGGAGCTGTCGGCATTCAGTTCATCGATTAGGCGTTGAGTTTTAGTGCCTTTAACTCACGGTGATGACTTGGTGGCTTTAATGGTTGTTTGTGGGTTTGAAACTTTTTATGATGTTTATGTGGTAAATTTTGAAGTTGGCCATAATTACTCGTAGTGTTTCAAAAGAGCAAAAAATGTTTTTTTTTTGTAGGGATTTATGTACTAATTTGATTTGTTCTACGAAAACACTTGTGCAACTGAACACTGTGCACATGTGCAATTTGGAAGGTCGTGAAATCTTTTGAGGGTTTCTTTTACATGTTTCGCTGTTATGTAAGAATCACTGTATGCGTGACTAACGATTTAATGGCTTCATGTGCTTCAGCATATCCACCCGGAAAAGAAAGAAAGATCAGGATGATAACAAAGCAATCCCCCTATCTGTTGATCTGAGGGTAGTAAAATAAAAGTTTGAGAACTTTTTCGATGCCTTACGCCATCATCGTTACGTGGGTTGGACTTATTATGCTAATAACAGTTCCGTGAAGGCGAGCTTCTTGCCGTAATGGGTTTTATGTCACATTACTTACTATTAGTGGTTAGTTATGTCAATTTTATTGATAGGGATTGCTTTTGTTTGTGATTGTTATCAAGGGTTACGCCACTGCCTAAATCTTCGGGGATTTAAGGGGCTGAAGGGTTGTTGTGCAATTCGTTTTGAGTAAGAGGATGTAAACTCTCTGGTGTTTAGGGAACGGATCAACGCGTGGGATCCATTCATAACAAAAGCTAAAGGTACATTCTCTGAAAAGGAAAAATCGATTTTCCTCGACCTAAACTGAATTTAATATTTGATACACACTTTAGACCTACACTAATTTAGTGACAATATCGACTTACGTAAGTCCACATGTCGTAACACTTAACCATCAGACTGCACGACTGTTCCACCTGTATTTCCCGATCCATCCAAAACCCGATCAACTAGTAGCAAGCGTTAGTGACAGCGGCAGTGAATTCAGCAGTTTGTTTGCGAATAACCGCACAAGTTAACAAGGCCGACTGTACCGAACATTGCACACGGCATTCAATTCCGTTTGAATTTTCAACACTTATTTGTGTGGCTTCGAACAATTGCGATGGAGTTGAGTGAATGCCGAGCTATTGTTGAGTAAATTGGACTGTAGCATTGATAGGTGAGCGATATTAAAGTGAATTATCTTGGGGCTTGTCTGGACGGAGATTGGATTGGATGAATGGCTGACCCCTGGTTTCTGATGGTCGAATTTTCAGACGAAACTCAATTTTAAGTCGCCGTTAAGTCTCATTCTATCTCTGTAAGATTAAAGTTTGTAGCGACAAACATACTCTTTAGAATGTCTTCAAAGTGTCGTCTTTGAATTTGAGGCTGAGAAAGCTAAGCTATTGAACTCTAGAATACAAAGTGAGAAGTTTTAAGTTATCACTATTTATGTAGAATCTTTTAACGAACATTCATCTATTTTATCCTATACTATTAAATGAGCAATATTTGTGTATATATATATATACATATATACACAAATATTGTAATATATATATATATATTTATTTGTAATTACGTTCTCGAAAACGGCTCTAACGATTTAGATGAAAGTTGCAATAAAGGGGTTTACGGGGCGAAAAATCGATCCAGCTAGGTTTCATATCTGGGAAAATTCGTTTTCTCCGTATTTTCACCCGAGCAGAGCTCGGTCGCCCAAAGTTTAGAACAAAATGGCTACCTTAGAATAATAACATGGCAGCAGGGAATTAGTAAGTACCTACTATCATGGCAGCATGTAATTAGTATTTACTATAAATGGAATTAGTATGACAGAGCAGAGCTCGGTCGCCAGGTACTGTATACCATGTACTAGGTACTGAATTCTGATACGTGTTTGTGGAATGCATATAGCCGATATTTAGTAAACCGTAGCTACTAATAAGCTAATGTAATCAATAGGTAGCTTTAGATGGTATAATATGTAGTACCCAATTAGGCAGGTGTACCGAATTAGATAACATAAATAAGGCTGGCTATTAAGCTAATTATCTGTGACGAGTTAATCTGAATTAATTATACTATAGCGGTAATTGAAACTATCTATCAGAAACAAGTGTATGAAAGGGGTAACAAGTTGTTGGTCACATTAACTTTTTAACCGAACCCCGGACCACCAATGTAAGTCAAAGTTGAGCAACAGTTGCTTACAACATCAAATATTGCTGGAAACAATGTTTTTTTTCTTGCCAGCATCACGCTTACAGCAACAAAAACTGCAACAATATTGAACAACTTTAGTTTACCATGAATACGAGGCTTAATACTTCCATTAAAGTAAGAAAATACTAAGGTAATACTAATTCATATTCAGATTCCCGCTGGACTTTAGGTACGCAAGCCTAGACAAGGTCGACATTCCAAAGCCACAAGGTCTAATATATTCAAAACTAACCTGAACCATGGAATAGCACAGCGGAATGTTCAGGACTAACGGCCATATTAAGAGGAAACGTGGTCCCGTGGTATTGGCGTTCAGTCCATACACACGTGTTCCTCTGTTTTCTACTTGGATAATGATACCAGAACAAACATTTTTTTACAAAACTACTACCACTAATGTATCTTTGGTTTCTTTTTCCATATTTTTTTTCAGTGACTTTCCAGTGGAAAACAGAGGAATTCGTTTGTATGGAATGAACGACAACGACCACGTGACCATGTTTCCTAGCTGAATAACGTGCTCTAGTGGATGTTAGAAATATCGGCTTTATTTGTATTGTGACTATTGTGTAAGGAACAATAAATGTACCTGGTGTAGTGCACTTTAGAAAACTTGGGAACTCGATGCTGTACGTGGTTCTAATCTACAGTCGCTTTGAGAAAGGAAAGGTGTGTCCGTCTATGTTTTGGTCAGGAAAAGAGCAATTTATAACGAAAAATATGTGTTACATTAAGATAATTATCTGAAATATAATCAATCATAACTAAAAGCATTTTTAAGTCCAAGATATTATGTAAATTGAGTAGTTTACAAAATAACAGGCTATAAAGAAAACTCGTTGGGAGGTTTAAGATTTAAGGTCATCTCATTTTCATTGTGTCGTAAAAACATTTTTTTTCGTCGGATAGATTTGGTACCTCCGATTTTAGTGTTTGATTACCTATAACAAATGATGGACCTTACCTATACCGATTCTTCTTCCCAGCTAAAGCACTAGGAAGTGGTGAAGGGCCGGCGTTTTGGGGGACTGACTTATGTAATTTTGACGTTCGAAAAGTGCTGATTCTCAGCCTAGTTTGAATAAATGACTTTTGATTTTCAGGCCTGATAAAGACAGAAATATCAATTACACTCTTGAATTTTAGAACATTCAAATCGACGTACTTTTCCAGCAGGGTTCGCCGATACTATTAACATTCAAACGAACTTAGGGAGGTAGTGACGTAACAAAATCGGTCAATCCCAAGGGCGGTATTAAATATCGCTATAAAGTACGCTGGAGGCAATAAAAGTACGGATAGGAAGGTTTTATAACTTGTATGTATTATGTTACACAGGATGGTCTAGTTCAAAGCTTAAAAAGCTTCAATAAAAGGCTAGATAAAATTCTCTGGTCCATATAACGGTTGTTTGGAAACTATCGCTATTAGAGATAAGGCAACCCGTTGAATTTTAATGTAGACTTTCAGTTTCGTTGTCAAAATACTAACTATAAGAGTTATTGAATACCAGGGGGTCTACTCCCTAAGCGAAATCCATTGTTTCGGCCGAAGTTACGGGAGCTACTTTCTCCGTCTAACTTGCGGTATATCCATAAGTGAGTCAGAGCGCGATGTGGCCGTAACTTCGACCGAAACTACGGATGTAGTGCACTAGTACGGACCGTAGTGAAAATTGACCCGGAGGGCACACCCTGGTAACAGGCGATTAATTATCACACCAGAGAGAGCCAAAAAAGTAAACAAAAATTGATATTCCCATCGGGTCATGCCTGCCCTAAATATGAAAATGAGACTATTATTTTCAAAACACTGACGTTTTTCAGCTCATTATAAATAGCAGTAGCTGACAATCTATTATTGCGACAGAGGTTAGATAGTCATTACCTTCCTTCTTTCCGTAATTTTGGATCAATTTTATTTAGATATTGCTTTCGTTAAGTTATTTTTATTTCTGCTTGAGTATAGTTCTCGATGTTTTTGGTTGGTATATTGGCGTGTGCTAGCTGTCATATGGCTATTAATTTTATAATTTAAATAATGTTTTGTGTTGCGTAATGTAAATATCATTTTGCATACTATTATATAGAATCATTTTTTTCTAACTGAACAGACAGCTGTGCTGCTGGGGAGTTTGTTGCGCCACTTCTTCTTCCCAGCTAAAGCACTAGGAAGTGGTGAAGGGTGGGCGTATTGGGGGACTGTCTTATGTAATTTTGACGTTCGAAAAGTGCTAATTCTCAGCCTAGTTTGAATAAATGACTTTTGAATTTTGAAATCAAAATTGTTGCAAGCCCAATTCTTTTACCAATGACACATTGCCAAAGACAACTTCATCATACAACAATAATAATTGACTAAATATTAATGTCTTGTACCAACAGAATACATGACAAACTTCCAAGGATCTTACCGACTGCCCAGCTTACGGCGCACCAAACGGCAAAGTTGATTGAGTTTGAATATTGTAATTGACTAAATATTAATGTCTTGTACCAACAGAATACATGACAAACTTCCAAGGATCTTACCGACTGCCCAGCTTACGGCGCACCAAACGGCAAAGTTGATTGAGTTTGAATATTGCAATGGTGGAAGTAGTGACGGCAGTATGTATGTATGAACGTTAGTGGGACGAATCACGTCTGTGAAGTGCGTAGTGATGTGACATGGATTGCTCGGATAACTTGTGTACGATATGTAATCCATACATAATATTATACATGCGAAAGTAACTCTGTCTGTCCGTCTTTTCCCTTTTCACGAAATAAATAAACTACTCATTTTAAAAAGTCTGGGGGACCTGGAGAAGGACATTGGCTTTTAATCCTGGATTTATTGGAACTAATATTATAAATGCGAAGGTGAGTTTGTTACGCTTTCACGTTAAAACGGTAGAACAGATTAGGATGAAATTTGGCACATGGGTAGACCATGACCTGGGTTAGGACGTAGGATAGGTTTTTTATCCCTATATTCCCACGGGATCGAGACTTATGCGGGTGAAACCGCGGGACGCAGCTAGTTAATAAATAGGATGAAAAAAAAAAAATACAAAATACACGCAGATGAAATCGCGAGCAACATATAGTGTAATATATACTCATGCATGAATGAAACATGCATACATTCGACGGCAAAATTACGAATGGAAATCATGATCTTTCAAAAATCGGAAAAATATCACATTTTCATGATATAAATATGATAATATGAATGTTTCAGTATAGTGAGGGACGACGACTATGCGTATGTAAATAACAGGGTTTTTACAAAAGCTTATTCAAATTTAAATTTCCTGTAGCTGTAGGTATACGATAAAATAAAAGTCCTGAAACAATGAAAACCACACAAGGGTAGTTTCATAAATCAATTATTACGTAGGTAGATAGCCATTTTGTCGTGTGTTTTTCCACAAGTTTACACGCATTTATAATTATTTCTAACCTTTACTTTTTCAATATAACTATTACATCGGCCAGTAATTGTCATAGGACATGTTCAAATTATAATGTAGTTGTAGTAGCATAAACAGTTATTATCAATTCTTGATTGACATTGATATATCTATGCTATGACAATAATGACCAATTTGCTCTAAGTACAAGATGGCGGTGCTGTAGGTATATATACTGATTGAATTAGTGTTGGTATCGCTGTAGAAAGGACCAAGTCAGTGGACCAATTAGCAGTAATCACGGCATTTCAATCGAAAAGCCTCATCATTGAAGACAAAGATGAAGCCATCCGATTTCTTTCAAGTTCAAATGAAACACATTCCCAATGGCTGAACAAACACGTTATTACATTCCCAGACGCCAACACCATATAAAATCTTTTACACAAAAACTACCTACATTTACGAAATGTCAAGAAAAATGGCTTCTACACTGTCGAGCAGATAAAATACAAAGTGGGAAAAAGAAAAAAGTGTGTAGTAATTCTTATTTGTGCGATCTGGTGCGTTAACCCCGTCTTATAGGCCCCGTGGTGCCGATGGGTGCCTGTTGCTAATCTCGACGGATAGAGGTACCTACAGGAAATACGTAGGTACTTCCGATGAAATGGAATACAATTTGTATGACTTCGAGGAAGACGCTTGTAAATTGCGTTGTTCAATTAGGATGTATTGTAGATTCAAGCTTGGATGTTCAAGACCTTTCTATGAAGAGGTTTAATGAAGCTTTGACATCTCGGCTAGATTGGATTTTCGATTAGATTGAGAACTACGAACATTTATTGTAGAATAATAGTAAGCTATGAATGAAGTTTAGTTATTAGTCGAGAAAATCTAATAGGGTCTATTGCATTTTCTCGACTACCAGTCTCTGACAAATTATGTAGGCCGTAGGAGGAGCCCACCCTGGCTTATCCTCTGAAAACCACTAAAATGAGATACGGAGAATTACGAATAACGAACCGAAACAAACGACCCGATTGTCAACTAATTGGCTTATTCGATTTCGATTCATTTAATCTTCTTCAAAAATCTTATTACACAATATACCTAATTATATTTAAAAATTAACTTATGTTACGTCATTATTAGGTAGGACCGACATCAAACATCTCGTTAGTCTTATTTTATCCCGAGTCTGGACCTACAAACCTAATAATATTCAATTACCCACTAATTTATCCGTTTACGAGAACAACCTTAGCACAACTTAATTAAAACAAGATTGCAGACAGTCTATTTTATAGCTAACACAATATAGCACCACTAGAGATGAAAATGTTTAATCCAATTGGCACAAGATATGATTAAAAATTTGAGTAAATCCACTATTGAATCACTAGTTTATTTCACTATTCAACTCTCACGCACATCCCAACACTAAAATTCACAAAAATCACGTGTCACTGACTGTCAACAATAAAAACGGGAAAAGAATAAAACCGTTATTCTATTTTCAAAATTTAATTCGGTGGTCCATTGGTTAGGGTATGTATTCGAGGCGCGTGGGTCGCGCGAGGCGGGCGGTCGGCTCGCTCTTCCCGCCCATCTGACGGGCTTGCCGCCCTCGGTGACGTACGAAAACATTGCAGTCTTATCGGACCGGCTAAATAACTGTTGTGTTACATGAACTTTTAAATGTTGTATTGGTTTGTTTTATTGGTTAATCGAATATATTGGGCGATATTATTAACCACATGAGTTAATTTTACACATTTATTTGGTGTGGTTAATTTTGTGGATCTGCACCGCAAAACCGCTTGATATTAAGTTTCAACAATTTCGTTTCACCGGGTGTTTGTAATACAAACTTTGTATTCAATCGTACTTATTTCGCTACCCACAAATCTGCTCCCCCTTTTTTAGAATCGGGGCACTTTTTTTATTCTCCGGTAGCAAAAATTGACAACCAGATAGCGTTTCAAGGTGTCCATGGGGTTGCACCCCTTTCGTGCAATTAACCCTCTTATTCATAAACGTTGTTTAAAGTTAAGAAACGTTTAAACATCAAAAATGTATGGTTAAACAGGCTCTAATCATTACTTAACTTTAAGCAGCGTTTATAAATAAGGGGGTAAGTGTCTTAAGTGCTCGTCCCTTGTCCATAATGTCTTTAAGGTACACCGCGGTACTTATTTGAGAAGAAGTGCCAATCGTCTGATGGACGGGAGCCTAGCGAAAATTACGTAATCGACGTCCTAGGTTTAAAAGTAGCGAGATAAAAGCGATTTAGATTAGTTTTTCGCGAAAGGAAATCCCAATGTTGAAATTCTCTGATTATTTTCTGCCAAGTGAAAATAAGTTAAACGCTTTTTCATTGTTGCCTATTCTATCGTCTTTCTTTAGGACCTGAGTCCTTTCTTTTAGACTCAATAAAAAAAAAAAAAAAAAATAATAATCTCAAAAAAAAATCTTACTTATTGGGAGAATTTACTTTCTTCGTTAAATAACCAAATTAAAAATTAAAAGATTGTCAAAACAGAATCCGCTTATAATTTCCCAAATTACCGTATCCATATTTCAGCAGCTCGTACCGAAGGCATCCATTGACAGCATTCTTCACATCGTGCGTGTGTAAAGGTAATGAGGTTTCAGGATTTAATGAACATTCGCTGAAAGACCCCAGCGCTCACGGCGCGCCCAAATGCATTTCAATGATTTACCACTGAAATGCTCAAAATTGGGTTTATCGACTTTTATATGAGTAATTCCCGGGAACTCCTAGTTCCCGGGAATTACTCAAGTAATTTTTCGGAGTTTGAGGTTAATCGAATTCTGGTGGTGACAATCTGTTTTTTGTGACAAATGCATGAAAGGTAAGTAGATGATAGTGCAGCTATTTGTTTGTATATTTTAAAGAAAGAACGCGACAAATTTATGAAGTGCCTGCATTTTGCACTGTATTCAATGCTTTTAGCGGGCACTCAGGTGAAGCCGCGTAGCGTCTGTCATCTTGGATATTACTGGCTCCATTTTTCGTATAACTTTTCCAGGCTATTTTTTAACTAACTTGTCGCTAGTATTTTTATAATACTATGCTTATGTAGAAAAATAATACTCAAATCATATAAATACATCTTCGGAAATCGAGAAAAATACATTAAATTGCATTTCCATACTTTAGGATCGGTTGAAAACCACCAAAAATATTACTTACATACTACAAAACATCTTCCGAAATCAAAATGTATTCAACAATATTCCATCTCCGAAGTTTAGCGGGCGGATGGTCGACAGTGAACCAGCATGTTCAAATAAACACATCATAGTTGAATCCCAGCGGAGTTCACTCAATGCACACGACAGTGTGAGGAAGTGTGTACATGAGTGTCCCGTATCATTGAGCAGGGAGTGCATTCGATCGGACACTCGCTACTACAGGTGTTGCAGGAAATTGCGGCCCGGTGTTTGAGGTATGGAGTGTGTTTATCCTGAAAAATGTAAACGTAAGTGCAGGTCAAATCTTTGAGCTATGCACATTTGGAAGAGTTTCGATGCAAACCCAGCTATTATAACCCCACATAGGATTCTAGCTTCGAAGCGTTTATTTCTCACAAAGGATGATGCACTTTCAGATGTCATATTTTTTCTATGATTCCAACTCGCGCCTCTGAAAAATACCCTCTCCGCTAAGCGATCCATACTACAACCCATTCACAAGTGGGTATACACGTTCTAAATATACTCCAAAGAGATATATTTTATCTAGAGCTAATGAGCCCGTATTTACCAACCGCTGTGCCCTTATCTGTAACCCGCCACGGCCTTGTCCTGATCCATGCCAATCATACTGTCTTCAATTGCAAACGAATTTCCGCTTGAAGGAGCAAAAATCTACTTTTACGCGAATTTCGGAGTGGAAGAAACATGGAATATTCATTACTTACGGTACTTCGCACGGTTTTTACGACTTGGCAGAGCATTGAGTTTTGTTTATTATATGTAATTTTAATATTAACGTATTATCACATAATCCTTTCGGAATAAATTCTCTAAATGCGGTCTCTACCCTAATGTCCTTTCTTTGGTATTGTTCGTCGAGTTGAGCTCCCCGATTACTGACAAATGCTTGCACTGACTGGACAGGTCCACTCAAATCTGTGTGGTTCTTTTCTCAAAAGGCCGTTTCAGACATGGTCCTCATATGGCCTGACCAAGATTATGTCTGGACTTAAAAAAAGAGACTGTGACTCTGAGTTGTCAGATAGGATACGCCGAACTCATCTAGCAATATTTTTTATTTAATATTACTTGTAAAAGTGATTCCAATATCCTATTAACAGAATAAACAATTTCATTTAATTTCATAAAATACTCTAAATGATGGTAAAACTCCACCAAAATCCGTTGCGTAGTTTAGAAGAACAAAGCAGTCACACAGATGGATACGACAAGCGAGTTTAATTTATGAAATGTATAGAAGAGGATCTACTCGAAAAAGGTTTCAGGATAATAAGTATGATATAAGTTCTTCCGACAAGGTTATGGTACTTTTTATAATTGGTTTGGGACTTGGAGAGGTAGTAATAATAGATCTTTAGTGACTGAGGGGCTTTAAAAACCCGTTTACTTCTTTATCCGAATATGAATGGCGTTATTAAAAATAAATGCCATACAGTTACTATTTTGAATGTTAAGGGTGGAACAAAATCAAAGTATTTATTTCAAGGATGGAACAAATGTAGAGAGTAAAACTACAGGTGATCCAAGTGATAGCTGTAATCAGGTAATAGCTGAAAGAGAGCTTTTCGATAAATAGTGCTAATTTTGAACTTTTTATTAATCACATTAAACAATGGTACCGGGACCAGTAAAAACAAAATAAACAATGATTGAAACCGTTATTAAAAAAAATATCGTACGCAATGTGTATTGTTGCTGAATCAATTAATTTGGTGCCTGTGCTAACCGACAACCTACACATGAAGCTACACCTAACTTATACTAGCTGCGCCCTCCGGTTTCACCCGCATAGGTCTCGACCCCATGGGAGTGTCGGGTTGGAATGTATCTTGTGCCCTATCCCGGGACATGGTCTACCAATGTGCCAGATCTCATACAGATTTGTTCAGCCGTCTTGGCGTGAAAGCGTAACAAGCAAACTCACAAATAAACACTTACTACACCTCATTATAACTCACACACTACACACCCTCACTCTTTACACTCTAACCCATACTCACAATTAACACACGTATCCGCGCGATTTGGTTCTTTTCTATGCACAGCACGCATTCAGTGCTGTTTGTATAATGTTTACATTGTCTACATTTTAATTGCATAATGAAAAGTGGAATTGCGGAGTCTCCTAATACAAGTAATTCCTTGCTTAAAAGGTGATTTCCAATACATGTATCGAAATGCCCTTAGTAATTGAAATAACTTTTTTTTTACCTACCTTTATTTTATTCTGTTTTTTTTTTACCTTAAAATTTGTTTTTGTGAACCTTATGTGTTTTTCTGAAATTAAATAAATTTATTAATTACTAGCTGCCCGCCCCGGCTTTGCACGGTAGCACTACGTACTTATCTACGGCGCACCTACCATCCTCACTACCCTGCCTACCTACATACCTCGCTACTTACATACCTACCTACATCTACACCTACCTAACTGACCCGACAGACGTCTTTTGTTTGTTTTGGTTTTAGAACAGTTTGTATTGAAAAAAGAATAGTGGGGTTTTTACGTTTTTCCGGGCAATTTTTACGAACTCCAAGGAATATTTAACAAAAAAACTAGCTAGATTGGTCCAGCCGTTCTCGAGTTCTGAGCTTTGCAACACATTTAGCGACTTTTTATGTATATAGATTTATAATTTAAATTTAGATGAATCATTTCTATTCTATTTTTCTCTCTGGCAAAGTTATACTTATTTTGCATGAAATATTTGGAATCAATATAAAAATTCTTCTAATTGCCACCTCCATAGTGCCGACCTTAACCCAATCATATCAAAATAATTCAACCAGTGATTACACATCCCTGCCTCATTCCCAGGGGTGTCACACTATTTGTGGGGCACGTAATATGTCATCCGGACATTAAGCGGACATGCGATGGACTGCCCGTCTATCCACAACAACAATTATCTATCGATATTGCTAACAAACGAACGATACAATCTATACCGCTGTCATTGTAGTGAGGATATTGAACAGCTAATTGACAGTTATCGATTATTCTGCCGCTCTAAGGTCCATCATTTTAAGTAGCGGCCCGCCCCTGCTTCGCACGAATTATAAGATTTGACTAAACATAGAGATTACTTTATTTTATGCAAGTTTAATATTGATTTATTTATACACACAAACTTTCCGGAATAAAGCCTTTAAATGTTGGTGAAAACGAGCAATGGGTAGCTCGCCGTCCGATAAGGACGAGGCCCGGGTCGACGGCGCGTTGTGTTCCACGCGCGCCTCAAACAGACGTCGGGGTTGTGGGAAAGTCCGAAAGGGATACCGTGGCCCTGGCAACGTACAGGCAACTGAAGAAACACGAGTGGGTTTTAGTCAGTAAGAGTTTGACGCGCCCTCCTGCTCCACCTAGCGCGAGAGAAGTTATTTGATACCAATTTCCATACCAAAAAAAAAAACCCGCCTCAAAATACGTTGTCAAGTTTAGAAGAACAATGCGGTCCATAAAGCAGACACGAATAGCGACTTCAATTTATAATATGTATAGCGGTAGAATCTGCTATCTGCAGATTCTGCGTTCTAATGACTTAAGCTTCTAAGATTTTAAGGCATTTATAAAGTGAAGAATAAACAAAAATTTACATCTAAAACATTCATACAAGCTTCATCAATTTTTTAAAGCAAGTCTAACTTACAAACCAAGCTTAGCTTTAAAGCTGCCTTGTTAAAATTCCTAATGATAAATTACCGTGACAGTTTTACCACCCCTTTTAATCGCGTTCGTGGACAATAACGACATAACTCTACTTTCCCTTCCACATCGATTTTATTCAGTGGCGCTCCTTGATTACTGAAGTCATGTATTTAATCGAACCTCTAATAATTGCCATTTTGCGCTTCTTAAAATATTATTGAACACGAATAAAATGATTGCGCCTCTTTTTTGTGAACTTTAAATAATTCCTATTTTGGGGTTATAAAAATACTAAATGGCCAAGTAACTCTAACCTAACCCGTTTCTGCGACTAACTGTGAGAAAAGGCCCGAAGGTAGAAAGAGGCTTAATTATTTAAAATTGGGTGCATCGTTAGAAGCGCAAAAAGCTACTAGAGATTCACTCATTTTATCATTAGAAGGTTAATAAGTTTTTAGAGGATCAGCTAAATATTTCCCATTACTGAATATAGTTTTGTTCGAGTGTACTGAACCATTATATAGCTACCTTTAATTGCTACTCGTTATACCATACGTTTTTATATTCACCAGAATAGCCAGTTTTATCGTCGAGCCTAATTTTGTGAGTATTGGACCTAAAAGTTTTAATTAAACCAACGGCTTTGTAAGCTTTAATGAAAACGCATTGACATTTAATTTACCTATGGTCTAGTTTTAATCAACGTTTGGTTATGTAATGTGCCGGTGGATTAGTGTCTGGTGTTATAACTAATCGAAAATTAGTTTATCTGTTCATATGTCCAAAATGAGAATAATTATGATCATGAGAAGAATTAATAGTATTGAGTATGAATGTGAATGGCTATAAGAGTAAGGGAAGACAAAGAAACGATGGATGGACTGTGTGGAAGATGATATGGCTAGAAAGGGGGAGACTACCGAGATGACGACTGATAGAGAAGGAAATGTGGAAGAAAAATACATGTTGCGCTGATCACAAATAAATTGGATTGGATAAGGGCAGGGCAATAGAACGATGACGATGATGACAAGAATTACAATTTTAAATACATTGAAATTCTGAAGATTTTTACTCATTTTGTAGATAACATTGAGGAAGAGGTTCAAAACTCCGATAGACGATATTTCAGAGACGAAAGTCCAAAAAAACAACGCAAAAAGCTATCGGAAAACTTCCCAAAGAAAAACTAAAAATGGGTCATGAAAACGAATCCCTTAAAATTTAGTTATTATTACCCTGTTCTTAGCCTGTCAAAGTTAATGGATTCTAATTTATATGAAGGAAACAAACGGAAAGAGGCTGCTAAATCATAAATATGGTTAAGAGTGGTATGGTGTAAAACTAGGGGTGAAAGTGTGCTATATCAAGAACAGTGAATTTACATTATTATACAAAACCAGGATCAAAGGAATGTGTGACGTCAATTAACTTAAAGAGATAGTCGGCATTGGACTTAGGAAGAAAAGGTAGGATTTAAAAAAAAGTATTATGATAACACCATAAAGAATATGTGATAGATGAACAAAAATTGGCATATTCCAGAATGTTCTATAGGCAAATATTCGATAGGCCTGTCGGAGTGTGTCACATGAGATATAATTGGAGAAGCAACAGATGGATCGGAAAATGCGACGTATTGCATTCCCCACAGGAAAATACCGATGTATTTTTCATATCAGTAAAACATACATACAATTGTTTGTACAATATATTGATATTTCTTTCAAAATATTTTAGTGAAAATGGTGTCAGTACAGACGTAAGGATATATCGACTGGATATAGCACAGACTAGTGTAGCATTACATAAGATCGGAGGATCAAAGGAAATAAACGATACAATATGTCCTCAGATATGTTTATGTCATCCACAAGACAGTAGCAGGGAATAGTGTCACGGTAACTTCACCGGATAGTCCAAATGTTTTCAATATTAGACATAATTGGAAGATGATGTAAGTCGCCCACACCTGTCCTGGTGCATCATGCGTGGTGTTCACGTAATGTAGAATGCAGTTAGTGCAACAAGGTTGTCAGTTACAACGTGTAACTGAGAGCCTTTTATGGTGTAACCACGAGATAGGATCAAAAAGTATGCGTGCACATATCCGCATACGTCCGGTATCGTACGGTAATGTTGTTCAGTGCATTCCTCACGACTGGGCAGTGGACAGGGCCAGGGCTGACAAAGATTTTCAGTATTTTTTCCTCAAAAATATGCTATCTATCGTAATCGATATGCAGGCCACAATAGCTGGCTATCATAAACTCCAGTTGAAGTCCGAAAAATTAGTAGTTATCTCTGAAATTAAACCTAGTACTAACAATTTTAACAAAAACTAGGTAGTAAGTCACACTAGCTATCATAAATTCCAATTGAAGTCCGAAAAGTTCAAAGTTTAATCTCTGAAACTAAATTTTAGTACTGACACTTATCTCACAATTTTAACAAAAACTAGGTGGTAATCCTAAGTAGGATTAACTCGGTCCGAATATCTTGGCTACGTAAAAACTGCGGTATTAAGATTAGATGAGGGGGCACAATTCCACTTGCTCCGGGATGTACTTTTTGCTCCAAACAATCTCGTTTGCTTCGCCGCTCTGTAGGATTGCGTGTAATGATGCTTATATTTCTATTTCTCGAGAAATCTGTGCTTGTAGAGGCTACGTTACTGAAATCTGGGACACGTGAAGTGAAAATCTGTTAGAAACTTTTAAGTTATCACTATTTATGTACAGTAAAACCGGCCATTATTGCCCATAACGGATATATTTGCCCGAACCCTAAAACTAACTAAAATCTTGAATAGTAAATTTTTATACAATTCAAGATTTTCTTTATGTAAAGAAAATCTTAAATCTTGTTTCGTGTGACTCCGCAACGGATTTAATGCGGTTTTACCATAATCTAGAGAATTTATTTCGGAAGGTTTATGTGTATAAAACAATAGTTTTAAACATACATATAATAATGACGAAATCTCGATGTTTTGTCAAGTCGTAAAAACATTAAAAAATATATTTGCCTTCTTTCCTTCTCTGGCAACCCTGTATTAGTAACTGATCGGGGTCAGGGTCGGACCGGGGCGGCGGTCATCGCCTCCAAGTGCTTCCACTGAACATACTGCACATGTTTTAGTGTTTACTTACGTGTGCGCTGCATTGGAACCTTTCCAATATTTACATGAAACTGATAATGTATCCAAAAACTTTTCTTGTCACCAACCCTTCTTTTTTCGTTGTGAAAAGTTGGGGAATTACCTGTAACAAAAATATATAATTTTATTATTCTGTGTATACACCGGTAAATTAACGAAAGACAGACTCGTGAGCAGTTACCTACGTTACAGAAACCTATCTATCGATCTAGCCTGCATTGTGTCTTTTTGGTAGGAGCCTGTCTCGCTTCTATCAGAATTTCGGAATTTCAGAAATGAATGAATCTCTGTGGTTATTTTGGCATTACTTCTGATCAGTCAGCTAGCAAATGCCAGTGCCATCAAATTTTCAAATATTTATAAAAAAATAAGTGTCTTAAAAGATCTAATTACAGATCATCATATATAAAAAATATAATATATTTGATGTATTTTAAGTGGACAAACTATTAAATATTATTTATTAAGGGTATGATGGAAGTGTCATACGCTTTGCGGTTATAAAAGTCCCTAATCAAAAGTATAAAAAAAGAAGTGGACAAAAATCTTATAAAATGCATTAAATCGTTCAGTTCTGACATTAACACAAGCGATCACATTTAACATGACATGTCATTGCGTGTTGTGCCATTAATTAACTGTTTAATTGATTTAACCCATATACCGGTAAAACGTTATTGACACGATATGTAATGGAAATAAATATTTATTGAAATAAAATATAATTGACAGGGTGGACATAATTATTATTGTGGGTGGTTATAAAAATATTTGTAGCAAGCCTTCTTCTTCTATCCTTGTGGTTAGTGGCTAACCTTGTGTCAGAGTTTTAAAGCCGCCCATGGGCCTCTCACTTGGCTTCACATGCCGTCGAGAAATATCTCTCAGGCATGCCGGTCTCCTCACGATGTTTTCCTTTACCGTTTTTGAAGCAAGTGATAATTACACAATACGCACATGAATCCGAAAAGTCAGAGGTGTGTCTTGGGTTCGAGCTCGAGACATATCACTGCAAGTCAGTTAAATAACATAGAAGATAAAGTGCTTATGGAGAAATGTGCTTCCAGCATTAAATAACTTCAGCACCCCAATTGCGTATCACACTTTCAAGCACAATCCAAAGGAAGACACAAACAATATCACGGCAGAGGTGTACCTATAGTACACCCACATTTCGCCAGTTATGTTAAGTCCCATGTAATCGGGGGTGAACCCCCTAAATAAAAGAAGAGACACTGATTATTATGAGTGAAACAATATTTTCTTGGTTATGTTCACGTTTGTGGATAGGACAATCTAGTGTGCTGTTCTTAGATATCCGTGCCAACTTCTTCTGAAATGAAACCATATCCTTTTATTTATTTCAGTTAACAGAACTTTCCTTTAGAGATCTTATAACTTATTAAACAGCGTTTTACTTGTTTTTTGCCACCAAAACCATGGCAGTATAAAACCCACATTAGTTACACGTTCTCCTTTATCAGCTGTCTCATTCACATACAAGACGGTTGCCATGGCAACACCCGCGCCATCCCTTTCAGAAGCACTATAGGGTTCGGCTGCCTGATTAGATACTGATATCGATAGTACTTCTGATTAAATTGCTTGTTTTACCATAGTCACTCTGATTAGGGAGAAGCCATAATGTTTGATTTTAGGACTTCTGATAACAGTGTGGCCATTCAAATTGGTAGCAGTTTTATATGGTTCATTGTTGTGTTGAATGATTCGTTACAAGAGAATTATCAACGTTGGGTTTTTATAAGGAATTTCTCAGCCGGGACTCTGGATTTGTGCCCGGTTGATAGTAATAGGGTCGCCTCTATTACATGGGACTTAAACATAACTGACGAAATGTGGGTGTACTATAGGACACACTTCTGCCTAACCGTTCAGTCATGTTAGCATTATGTGCACCAGATTTTATCGAGGTCTAAGCAGCGCAATATAAAATAATCCTAAAGCTTAGCTAGATCACAATTCAGATCCCACCGTTATCTACAACTTTCCAAATGGCATAAATACTGATTTCGGCACAATAATGTTCGAAAACAAAAGGTTCTTTCTTCCACACCTTGTAATTGAAAAACGTTTACCTTTTTATAAATTATGGGAGGCCAAAAATATTATGTAATCTCATAAAATATGAGAAGAGAGAAATGGTACAATGAACAAATTATCCGAGCATTAGGGAGATAGTTAATAGCTGGTGGATAAACGAGCTCCAACTAAGAATAATTAGATGTAAATTAAACTAACTTTCTAACAGTTTTATTACTGCAGGCAATAAAACGAACAGTACGCTACTGTTGGGACAAAGTGAAGTTGTTTAATTGGATTAGATGTGATTTATGATACTGTGGCGACGCAGCTAGCACTACTGACAGCAGAGTATCTTAAACTATATTAGATGCGCATGATATAACAGCATCATGAAAATCTGTACAAAAAATATATAAAACTTAATTAGCTATTGAATACGTGATGCGAACGCCTGTTTTGCTTCATTTATGTACTTCGTATCATCTGACTTATGACGTCCATCTAATTCTACACTTATATAGATAAACCTAAAGTATATTATAGTACCTATAGACTGGCAAGCACAGGGACCACACGGATAACTTTAATTTTATATAGAAGAAAGGTATAATAAAAAAGCGTCTATTTGGCACAGCAACAAGGAACATATTTGAACAAAATAAAAATAAAATATAGGATCTGAAAAAGGTGAAGGGAGACATCGTTAATATGTTATGTTATATCTATCATACAGCAACCGGTGTTTTCTTCCAACTCATAATTAAACAAATACTGCACTCGTAAAGATGAGTACACGCAACCATAAATCCGCTTGTCAGTAAAATTGTGATGGCAAGGCTATGGTGGCAAGACGAGCCATTGAGCAAGATTAATGGTACACACCATGAACATGTAAATATGTTGCAGTACGTGTGACTAGCGCTGTCGTCAGTAATGCAAGATGCTCAGATGAGTTCGTTAGTATGTCACTGATATGCCGCTACACACCCCTATTTTCGTGTCAAAATACATTTACGGTTACCAGTTGCCGTAAGTTTGTCGTAGGTATTTCTACCGGCGGACACAAAACCACATAGTTGGCGAGTTAGCACAACAGATGGATGCCTCTAGGATTTTGTGAACTTAAGATCATCGAAAGCTGAAACTAGAAAAAAATAACCGGATAAGTGCGTATGGGAACCACGCACAAAGAAAGGTTCCATACTTCGGATTAATTTATCCCAAAAACAAACTTAGGGGCCTGCGGAGCATGCGTAGTTCATACAAACGTAATACCAAAATCATTTGTAAATCAAACATATTCTTAACGTAGTGTGTATTTATTCCGATTGGATTACAGAATATCTAGGCTCCCAAATATATATTTTGAATGGACACTGATATAAAGACGGGATATGAGGAATTTCAAATTTCTATAGACAACTTATTTTTCTCATAACTCGTCTTTAAATCAGTGTCCATTCAAAATATATAAATACAACACGTCGCGAAGTCGACTGTCGCGAGTCGCGAAGTCAACTGCCCATCTAACACTTGAACTGCGGAAACGGTCATTATTGCTACGACTTAAGGACGCATTTAAGGTTAAACTGTTACGGTTGATGCTGTTGACTGTGCTATGGTAACTGTACCTAGACAAGGTAGGTAGACGTTTGATTAACAATGTTCGTCGTTAGTAACACCAGAGGCTTTAACTTGAACCAGGATGCTTGTTAGGTGTCTTTAGTATGGTTCTCGTTTAACTATGAACAGAAGTGCAGTTTCTGTATTTTTTACGTTTACATTCTAATCTGTCAAAAAACGTATAATTTAACTAAATTTTTGACAAGTTTTTGATATTATTGTCGTAACTATGAGATTGCGACTATATGTTGAACGTTTTTGTTTGCGAGAATTGGCCTTCAGTTTTTGCAATTTGCTGTAAGTTCAAACATTGATCGAGTTCGATTCTCAGAATAGAAAGGGCGATCATGTTGTAAAGGCGATTTAGGGATATGGCTAAGAAGATGGGGGCGGTACTTTGATCACTAAATCGAACAAACTTGGTGTTTCTTTTTAATCGTTGTTCCATCATGCATAAACTAACTTTAAATAAAATAGACCATGACAGCTGAGTTTGTTTCGGCATTTCTTCTCAGGGATCAGTCAGCTAAGAAATACCGGCGCCATCTAGGTTTAAAACATTGGTAAAAAATATATGTGTAAAATTGTCTTAAAAGATCTCCTTACAGAACAACATCTTTTCATCATAACAACTGACGCCGGTAGCACACCTCCGCCGCGAAACCGCGGTAGGTCCATTCAAAAGATCGCCTACTTGCATCCGATTCGAAGTAGCGGAAAATGACGCGAGTCTTTTGAATTGACCTACCGCGGTTTCGCTGCTATGGTTTCGCGGTGGAGGTGTGCTACCGGCGTCAATGCCAGTGAAAAACATCGTTTGAAAATTGAAAGCAGTTACGGAGCTGAAAAACCGCAACAAAGTTGCATTTATTCATATAACTGTGAATTAAAAAGAAGAAAACAACAACGTAGTTTGATTAGCCATCGATGGGAAATATTTCTGATTAAAATTCTGCAATGTGCGCTGGCTAAATTGTGTTATCAACTGGGCTAGATGAAAGTTACCGTTAGTAAATTACCTATTTCCTTTCACAACATTTTGCTAATAATAGGAGAAGCTAGCGATAAACACCTTGTGCTGTATAGGATGTATTTTGCAAAGAATATTAATAAATTTATTTATTTATTTGTTATTTCCCAGAGGGTCATGGCCATCCGGCTGGTCCGGGGATACCGCACGGTCTCCGGCGAGGCGGCGAGCCTCCTTAACGCCATAGGATTTGGAGGCAAAAGTCCTCGCGCACATTTGGGAGTGGCGCGAGGAGGCGAAACGACGGGGCGTAACTCCGCTGCCGCGAGAAATCACTGCACAGCGAATAAAGCTCCGGCGGGATCTCATGCCGTCACGGAGAGTTCCATTGTCGCAACCCAGTTCTAGGCAGGAGGAGTGGGGTCGCGGGAAAGTCCGAAAGGGATACCGTGGCCCCTGGTAACGTACAGGCAACTGAAGGAACACGGGTGGGTTTTAGTCAGTAAGAGTCTGACACGCCCTCCCGCTCCACCCAGAGCGAGAAGTTATTTGATAACTTCACAACCAAAAAAAAAAAAATGATGTAGCATCAATGTATCGATAAACCATTTTACGCTCACGTTCCTTAAGCTTTCACAAAATGTAATTTACAGATAAGTTTGAGCGTCTACTTCATATAATTAAATAAGTTGATAACAAAACAATTCTTCACCCGATACCCAAAGGACCATTGCTTCATAAGATCCTTCAACAACAACTCTTTAACTACACAAATTGCGTTTAAAAAGTTATCACAAACGCCGCTAGGACTTTTATCCAACTTCAATTAGATCGGACAGTAGGTAAGTAATCAGGGAACAATTTTAGATCATCATTGTCATCATCTTCATTGGCAGCCTTGATCCACCCACTGCTGAGTTTTAGCCTTCTCCCTTTCGTGTCATGCTTCCCTGGTCTGTGCGAGTTTCATCTAGGTTTTGCCCGAGATCCTTTGTTTGTAGTTATACTCGTTTCTACTTTTTTGTCGTGTCGGTGATTCCAAATTATATGAGTATTGACCAGTATTCAACCACTCGTAATACTCGCTATTAAAAATAAAAACCACATAACTGCCTCACAGTTGATTACCAATGCAACAACGCACGAACATAACACCATACAAGCGTCTGTTGTATTCAATTCACGGCATGATTCCCGCGGGATCCAGCGCACATCCCTAAATGTTCAATTATAATTTAATTAATACAGTTAAAGCCGTTTAGGAGAAGCTTTGTTGGATCTTTTATGATTATTGTTACCGTATTTTTGGTGAAACGAGCTCTATTAGCATTACTTTTGTATTTGGGAGAGGCCTTTGTCCAGCTGTAGAATTTATAGTAAGTAGAAGTGGATAGTAAGTTTAATTTACTGATTACTATCTTATTCTCGCGGCTTTGCTGGCGTGGTGGCCGGAAATTATCCCACGGAAATGCACTACCGAGATAAAAAATAACATATCCTGTGTCCTAACCAAGTCATATTCTACCTATGTGCCAAATTTCATTCAAATCCGTCCAGCCGTTTTAGCGTGAAAGCGTAACAAACAAACAAACTCACTTTCGCATTTATAATATTAGTTAGGATACACTCTGTTTTCACTCCAGACTCTGTTTCCTATTCAGACTATCGAGCTGCAATGAATGGAAAAAACAGAAAAACCCAATAATACTTTTTCCGAGCTGGTTATCGAACCTTGCTTGACTCCATGGTCAGCAGTCCCACTTGCAATCAGTACACCAACTACATACTTAATCATACTTAATCTATAATACCTCGGGTGCCTACCCGAGGTATTATAGATTAAGTATGTCACAGCAAAAACTAACGAGTATGGGCCGCTTGCATCGTTAATTCGCAGTCTAAAAACGTGAAAGCTCTGCGTCGACCTAACGAGCTTGGACATCAGGTACTATAAATTCCAGTACAAAATTAGTTTCCATATGGAACACATGGGTATCGTATATCAAAGATAACTTGCCTCTTGTTGAGCATCTATTCTTCATTCCTGTATCCACTTGGCATGAGTGTCTGGCAACTAACTAACAGTTGTTTCATGTTGTCCTACATTAGAGTGTTTTTTTAGCGGTAGTTTCTTTCCCTTTACTTATTTGATATAGAACGTTTTTCCAGAAAAATAAATCTAGTTTATTGTCTAACCTAATATCCAGGAATTGATTTAGTATTCACTAATGCCTCTGATTCGCACGGGTGGAATTTACTGATGTGGCGACATGTCAAAGCATCGAGATTTTTGTGCTATATATCTTAGTTAAATATTAATGTATTACACGCATAAGCCTTCCGGAATAAATTCTCTGAATGATGGTGATAACGGTATCAAAATCCATTGTGTGTAGTTAAGAAGAATTAAGTGGTCACACAGATAGACTCGAAATGCGACTTTGTATAAATAGGGATATTGACTAAAAATATTTTTTTCTGTCCGTCAGGTAGATTATTAAAAAATATCAGACAGGTATTTTTTCTTTTTTTAAGTAATCAAAATATTTCGGCAATACATTGAGTAGGCAATACGTTAAAATGTGGCATGACGTCACTCCCCGGTAGATTTTATACGGACTTGTGACGTAGCGAACCTCCACTCCGCAACTTTAATGCGTTTTATCTAACCATTTTTTATTAATATGATAAAGCAAAAAATACGTGTCTAATATGTTTTTATTGAAGTCCTCAGACTCTACCTACAGACTTAAAAGAGAACGAATAGCGTCAATCTAATCAACACTAAAATATATAATAACGAGATGACGCATCGCAGGATGTAATGAATCTCAAACTGCCAGTAAAGACTCAAAAAATCTGATTAAAGCTAGAGGGCTGATTGCAGATAGACGAAAAAAAATAATGTTTTTATTATCTGTCTGACGGACTAAATAGTTTTTTTTTTCCTGCAGTTAACATCCCTATTGTATTTTGGTACTTTGTATATAGATGCGACGTTTTTCGAGAAAAGCAAATCTAGTAATTGTCCTACCTAGCATAATGAGCCATGTTCCCACTTCTAGGACACAGGCCTCCTCAGGTGAGAGGTAATGTTAGTGGGCCGTTATCCACCACGCGGGCCCAGTGCGGGTTGGTAGATGTCATATGTCTTTGAATTTTTAGTTCTAGGACATAACAGTTTCCTCACGATGTTTTCGTTCACCGTTTTGAGAGCAGTGGTGATGGAATAACTTATACAAAGCAAAGCGCCTGTCAGGGTTCGAACCCACGACCTACAACTCGTAAGGCGTGGCAGTTACCACTGGGCCGCCACTGCTCTTGGTTGTTTCTCCTACCTAATTGCCAGTAATTCGTGTAATATTCATTTACACGGAAATGATTAGTTTCTTCATCGAAATCATGGTCCCTGACGAAGACGACAGTGGATAATGGGAGAAACCAAATTGAAGCATATTAACATTTGCAAGTATACGTACAGACAGAGTGTATGAATATAATAATCCTACCGTTATAAAGACAGTTTATTCTAACAAAAACATTAGTGCACCAGCTTGGCGTGTTCTTGCGCAATTTACAAGAAGTTAATAATGGGAAATGGCTGATTATATTCATAGACGCCGAGCTGATCCACCATTACCTGTAATTTTGCTCATTACCCGAGTGCGTCATGTTTATCATTACTCAGCTACTCTTAAGAATATGAGTACTACAAATGTAATGTAATTTAAAATAGTAAAATGTACTGCCGACCTATTCTATAGAAATCGCACCGTGAAAACTTCGGTGAAGTGAGCTTGAAATGAGCTGTTGCTGTCAATCCCTATCATCAGGTGGAATGACAGCACTTCACCTACATTTTCACGGTGAGGTTTCTACAGAATAGGTCGGCAGGACATTTTACTATTCAAAATTGATATTTTTACAGAATAGACCGGCTGTTTGTACTTCTTTGCTACGACTGTTAAGTATAATTTTTTTAGGGGCAATTTTTTGTTTATTTTCGTGAGTTACGTGAAGATCAATTTAATAGAAAATGATGCTACTAAAGCGGACCGAACAGAAATATTTTGGGATAAATTCCAAGTCATTGTGGTCTTACTTTAATCCATTTCGCCTAAAGGGCTCAGATTATCAAAAAATAAATAAATGACAAAGCCGTTATTTTGAATATTTTATTAATAATAAATAAATAATCAAATAATAACATTTACAATCAAATAATAACATTTCATAATATTTAATTTTATTATGAATCCTCCCAGACAAGATGATGACGATTAGTGCTTTGCATATAAAATTGCATTAACATTGTGCAGTTATCCGCTAAATGATGAATTGTGGTTTTAAAACAATGCCATTCATTTTCATTCATTCAAACCAATTTCATTTAATTTCAATCACATTAAACCAACCAAACTAAATACAAAAGCGTTGTACAATTCCACGGAACCCGATTACCGCTACAATCTGCCAAGATAATTCAGCATTTAGCGGATAACTGAACGGTGCAATTTTATATGCAGAGCGCTAAACAAAAGGTAGGACCGGCGTAATAGCGGTTTCATGTACTTCCCGCCTAGTGCGCAACTTTGCCATAAGAGCTATAAATCTAGTTTAGGTCGGCACTCGCATCTGTGGCAATTTAGGGCTGGCTGGCTTGGGAATGTTGGTGGGACTATAGACTTTAAAAGTGCGTAAGTCGCAAGTTTGTTTGGGAAAGATCGGACAAACTTTTGCGACAAGCAGAAGATGGATGGAGTAGTCAATGTACCCATTTCACTAACCAGCTGATTCGATCGCTAATTATGGTAAACAATTGAGCTAGCCACACGTTTGTTTTCGTGTCTACTACTTTAAGTTTTCTATATAAACTTATCCAAAACCCATAACACGATTTCCAGTAACCGACCCTTAATAGCCCCATTTATATCCTCTACTGACGAAATCTATTTTCAACTCCGGTTCTATCGGAATCTGCATGCCTTTAACTTAGTTCAAATTATTTACTGAAGTGGCAACCCTACACAATGTGCCGACAAGTTCAAAGGATTGTAGTTTAGCACTGTAACGTTTGAGTTTCAGGTTAACTTATAGTTTAATACATAATTATTTGGTATTTAGTCACTAGGCAACCGTACACACACAGGAATTTGGTCTTCGGTTTGAATTATCAGACCCTAGAGACCTATATATATAGAAAGAAAATGCGTTGGTTGGCATAAATACAAATTATTATTATTATCAGCCGTTTGTGTCTCACTGCAGGGCAAATAAACCACCTTAAAAGAACGGATTATAAAAAAAACTAAGATATGCCAAAAGGGCCTCGGCTACACCGCACCCAAACCGAACTGAATAAGCTTTAATAGAACACAAACTGATAATCTAGCATATATAATGCCCTAATGCATTAATGCATACCCTGCAGGGTATTAGGGCATTATATATGCTAGATTATCAGTTTGTGTTCCGCACTTGGCACCTAAAACATTCCGGAAGAGGGTTTAAGGTATAAAGACATAGGTCGCGAAGACCGCTCGCCAAGTAGGTACGGTTTTGCTTAACTACTAAAAGGAAAATGTAAAGCTCTACAATTTTATCTTATCCAATCATCGTCGACCTTGCTTATTATATGTATTAGAGTTGGCTTCCATTCCCTCATGTTACAGAATTTAGTTTGAAATCAAGGCTTTCCCTCCGGTCCTTTTCTAAACTAACGTTTTTCATAAGTTCTAAAATATGAAATCCAAATGAGTAGAGTGGCGAGCGTATCAGACTCAAGGATACAATTATAAGTAAAACACGCCAACTTTACCCAAATGAAGGAAACATTCGTAATAAATCCAAGATTTATCGTTTTGGGAGCAAAAATTTCAAAGAGCCCAACCTCTTGACGTTTCAACTGTTTGAGAATTTCTTTATGAGTTTTTGTGTTATGAAATCTTTGTCCCAAACAACAAAGAATCGTATATAATGTGCAAACAACAGTCAAATTAAATACAATTAGAAAAGAAGAAAACACATTTTCCATTCCACGACATCTGTTGAAAAAGTCGTTTAAAATAATGAGTACAAATATTACAGCAACAATGCAGTAAGTAAATTCCATTATAAGCGGCAACAGAATGCATTCAACTCCGGAACGAGGCGGTTGATTCAGGTCGCAACTGCTTCGGATTGGATTAAACCAGACTTCACAAAAACGTGCACTATAGTACGCTGGCGTAGTACTCAGTTACACTAAAGAGTAGTGCAAGGGGGGTAGGCGAAACAGTTTTGACTCGCTAATGACGTCACCGGCTCACAAGTATTCAGGATAGTCAGGATTCAGGCAGAATGGGCGGATTCATTGCTTTGGCAAGTAATTACAGTTGCGCTAAACTGGTAAAGGGATATTTTTTAAATGAAATGCTGCTTCTAGCTTCAATAATGTTTTAATTAAATTAGTGTTGATATATTAATTATTATGTACGACACATAATAATGAATATATCATTGCGGATTTTAACAGACTCATAAATTTGAAGACAGAGAATGACCGTCTTAAACGTGCTAATCAATCCAATATTCAATTGATTAACATTTCAAAATAGCCCTCGGTTTAAACTTTAAACCAAGAAAAACCGCAGTTGAAATAACTTGGCAAACTTCAACACTACTGAGCAAAGTTTAGCAAGAATAACATCAACAAAGTCGAACTCAATTATAATACCATTAGCTTTACCACCCGATTTTCTATTTGAAATAATATTAAAGTTAGTTACTTGCTTGAATCAGTTGACTATGATAACAATTATGAAGCTGTCCTTATGTATTTTTTATCAAATACTTGACCCCTCACGTGTCATGCCACTGTCATTTCATTGACAATCATAATTGTCATATTTCTCACCTTGATCACATAATATTAAAGGGCGTTAATTATAGTCCTTAGGACATAATATACCAAACAAAAACAGCGACGTTTAAAGCACAAACTCTCGTCAGAATATTTCTTGTCGGAATTCGCAGGTGTATGGAAATGAAGGCTCCGACAAACAACGCTGTAAACTATAGACGCGTCGAATGAGTCTATTTACATGCACGAGTCGGGAATCGAACCGCGACGTCTCCGCCACCTGGCCTCAACTTTTGTCGGCAATTGAAATCCTATTGTGTTGGCCGTCTGTTGTTCGCGTTTTTCAGGTAGGGTAGGGACCGTTTGTAATGCCAATAAGACCACAATGTGCTCTGAAATGGAAATATAGCCGTATATACACGCTTTTGTTTTCATCTTGCTGTTGGGAATATTTGAATTTTTGACCGTTTTATTTAGTGTTTGGGGGATGGTTATGATGTGAGAAGATTACCTGTATTGTTTTTATGAATGAAATATCGCTGAAAACCAGTTTTTGAAAAGCTCTCTTTCCTAAGCCACGTCTCAAAGAGTCAAAGAGAAACAAACACAGTCATACTTGCCTTAATTTTACCTTTACCATCTTGGTAAAAAGCTCGTATTGTGTCATAGTACGTACAGGTTCACTAGCCTATGTCACCGTCGCAGGGGCTTGCATTGTACGAGCTAAAAGGTGCCATAAGCAGAACCTTGGCAAAGCGAACGCATTAGCTACACGTGTATTTGTTATAAGTGTTGTTCTAGCTGTACTGTATGACTCAATTCTGGGTATGATTTTGTTTACTGCAGTTTATTTCGTCACAACATTGAATTATGTATGAATCTACGAGGTGATAAAAAACAGCCTGTCAGTAATTGTCCGAATTATAAGACTGACTTTTTTACACATATATTATAGTGCCTATATTTTCCGTAGAAATTTTTTCCAGCTTTTTTGACATGGTCCTTTAATCAAATCAGAGGGGCAATTCAGATTCTAAATCTCAGTCAATCCGTCCAAAATACCTCTTATTGACGTACCTGTTTGACATTGATTGTCAGATGCTGATTGCGACTAGATTTAGAACGTTTTTAATTACCATATTCCGCCAAGATTTAGTTTTATTCAACTTCATATTATCTCTCCTATCTTGTACTCATAGACAATTTTCTTTAAAAAAAGGTTAAACTGTAATTTGTATTTCATTCTTTTCCCATTAATTCTCGCTATATTTCTGTCACGTCACTCCAACAGTGCAGCGTAGTTAACAATAGATTTTCTCAGCCTTTCATGACAGTTTTCAGCGACGCCTTTAACTTGACTGGTCGGTTGCTTGTAACGAAAAACTGCACTTTACAGTCGACGCCTGACGTTAAAAGAAAATGTCTAGATTTTAAAATCGTTTTTAATAAAATTTTAGCTGTCGTTCTTTTTGTGGTGAGGATAAGGATAATAATGGAATTTATTTAAGATGTAAATCTTAAACAAATTGCATTATTAGTTTGATCGAATTGCTCTGTTTTAGTTAATCTTTCGCAATTACCAGGACCAAGACATAGAAGACCAAGCTCTTAAAATAAAGATAAAATAATTTTAAAAAGACATAGGTTGTTGATTGGTCTAGATTTTCATGTATAATAAGTAATTAGACTCGTTTATGGACATCATGAACGTTACTTTCTAAATTCAAATAGATTCTAAACATATTTAATCATTTATACAGGAAATAACGTACCTATGCGGCGATCTTGAAATCAACACCCTTTCCACACCCGAATTCATTTCCCAACATCATACCTAATTTTCATCCTTCCTTATCACGCGTACCTTAAGCTACGCTTGTCACTTACCAAGGTAACTCTACAGAGTCCTTCGAGACAGCATTTCATTAGTAGTACCGTCACAGGTGAAGCGAAGATTAGGGGATCAACGCATTTATACCTAGGCAGACGCGGCGAAAAATGGAAATGGTGGGAGCATACGGTTCATAGTTGTGCAAGCTCGCGCGACGTTTTGTTTTTAAAAGATATAAGTAATTTATTTAAGGAATTCTTGTAGATCAGAAGGCCAATTCCCGTATTTAAAAACGCTCAAAATCAACCGTAATCTCATTTCTGTGACAATTAATGTCAAAAACTTGTCAAAAAAATTAAATTTGAGGGTTTTCTTACAAATTGAGACAGAGATTAGAATGCGAACATTCTGAACAATATGGGAATTGCCCCTTTGTTAAAGAACCCCTGATTTGCATTCTTTGCGTCCAAATCAATCAAGTATTCATTTATTGGTACTTAAACAAAAGCAAATGCTCAAAGCTCTAGAAGCAAATGATGCTAATAAATTCGCACCATGTCTTTACATTTTCCTATGTAAACTTTGACAGAGTGTCACTTTTATGGTAACCAATTACGATGCTGAGCAGTATTTCTTTATTATTACATACAACATTTGATTGAATGCATACCCCATAATATTACCGTCAGATCAACACATCGTTCGTGATCATCACTGACAGATCAAACTCATCACTTCAGTATGTCGCCTACATACCCGTCCCAACCGCTAGCACGTATGTTTTCTCCCTAGGGCTTAATCTTAGAGGTGATAACGCGACGCCGTTTGACGTCGGGACAGCCGGGAGCGCTCACGAGGAGCTTTTTTAACGTAGCACGTCTTTTCAGGTGATACGTCTCGATTTTGAGGTAAGTACGCGACTGGTGTTAGTAATTTTGGATGTATGTTTCTTAGGAGAGTATATGTGTTACTCTCCAAGGTTTGTATAGCCCTATTAGACGGAGTTATTAGCCGGTGTCTTTAGTTGAATGCGTGAATATGAATACTGAATATATGTAAGGATTCGACCGCGTACGCAATTTACATACGTACATTAACTCACGCCTCGTCCCCGTGGGGGAAAGCAGAAACTACATGCGTGTATGACCGTAAACGAAGCAAGAGGAGTATGTAAGGATCGTAGCAGATGGCGGTCTGTAGTTTCTGCCTGCCCCTTTAACAGCTTTTAAACTACTAAACTGACTGCCACGGCAGTAAAAAGCTGTTAGTAGGAAATTTTAAACAGGATCCAACTAAAGCGGAAAAACGAGGTGCACTTCAAAGAACTCTGAGTAAGCGAATTAGGTGACATTCCGCTTGAGATTGAGATAGAAAAGTGTTCAGAGAAAATTGAATGAACCACAACATTTTCTACTTTGAACCTACAAAAACTTTCACGTTTCTAAGTGACATATTTCGACAAACTACCCCCATTTCACTTTTGATATTCACAATAGAAATAATATCGATATTTACGAGGCTGTTAAACAAAAGGGTGCGAGATAAAGTTTCTCGTCCATTGTCTTGTCAGATATTGTTTCGATCATAAGAAGGTACAAGTTGTCGATAAAGTATCATGTTTGTCGTGGGTAGGATCGTAATATAAGGGTTGCTTTTGAGATAGTTCAGACTATTGTTTCTATGAAATAAGCTTGTAATTTCTAATGATGTTCAATGTAGGAGTTGAAAAGTTTTAATTTATGTTTCTCATCTTTGAAATTCTCCCACTGCTGGATAAAGGTCTTTACGTGGGATGTTAATTAAAGCTAAATATAATCAAGAAGCCCTTAAGGCATGACTGTGTATTTAGCCGCTTTATTAAACAAATGTAAGCTATATGAAGCAAAACTGATAATGGAAAGTCTCCTTTTTAACATAACAACATCACGCCTGTAATCCCCAAAGAGTTCGGCAGAGGTGTACCTATAGTACACATTTTGCCAGTTATATTTAAGTCCTACATAATAGGGGGCGAGCCTATTGCCATCAACCGGGCACAAATCCAGGCTAAGGGCAGGTTACCCTCCTTTTTATTCAATAAAATCCCAGTATCTTTTACCTATCTGACGTTTGTGGCCCTACTTTTTGCAGTGAACGGCATTTGATATCGTCTCAACATTTCTGACACTCAACTTATACCCCAATCTGTCTACCCCCGCATCGCGGCACCTCAGACAGCCTACCTTAAAATTAACACCAACTATCTAATTGAAACCTAAAATTCCACCGCTAATCTGTAACTACTTCTTACCCTCAAACTATTAACAAGCGCCATCGATTTGGCTCATCATTTCCTTCGACGGAGCGTGAGACATATCGGCGGCGGCAGATTAGAGGCGACGCGCCGCTATTAGTATATATTAATATTTATGGAGGAAGCCTTGTTGTAAGTAATAGAGCCTGAGAAGTTAAGTTAAAAAGTTTCACTCAGACCAAAAGAAAATAGTGTGTGGAAATTAGAAGAGAGCAAAAGGCAAACAATGTGACCGCTTCATTTCCTTGTTTTTACCATAGTTCTATTGTGGATAAAAATTCAAGGGAGCAACGACCCTATATACACATATTTTCAGGCAATGAAAAGAAGCAAGAATTGAAATGAGAAATATGTGCAACAGAAGCTGTGTCGGCTTTGCTCAGCATGAGCGCATGCTGAGCAAAGCCGACTGTGGCTGAGAAAGTACCTAAACATTCCATTTTGAAACAAACAAATTACTATTTCAGTTTTTTTATGTTTGCACCTCTACCTAAATCGAGGAGCTCTTGGCTAAGTAATAACAGCCGCACGGTTCGATCCATCAGGTTAAGCTACGCTTGCCGGGGTTGGTCTGTAGATGGGTGAGCATCTTAACATAACGAGACTCCGTGCCTCGGAAAGCACGTTAAGCCGTTGGTTGTCATTCGTGGATCTTTGGAGTCGTTACGGGTCGTCAGAAGCCCAAAACTCTGACAACCAGTCTTACCAAGGAGTATCGTATTGCCCAGTTACTGGATTGTGGAGGTCAGATAGGCAGTCACTCCATGCCAAATACGGTATTCAGCTGCATCCGGTTAGACTGGAAGCCGATCCCAACATAGTTGGGAAAAGGCTAGGCAGATTGATTGCACCTCTACCTAAATCATTTTCTAGGTTGTAAATTGAACGATACCGTAGGTGTGCCTCTGCACTACTTCAGCATTATGTCAACGCGCCAATCAGTAACCAACATTACGCTACACGAATCTTCCTAATTGGTTGGTTGATGTTGCTACTAACTGTGGTCCTTCTGTACCCATTTATGTGGTTACAAGGAATATGTAAAAGCCGCGTTAAGCGATTACGTGGATACGTGAAAACAACAGAATTATGGTCGTACTAATTGGGTAATCGGTTATGGAAGATTTGTGAGGTTTACAATGTTTATGGCTTTGAAAAGATCAGTACTAATATCTATGATTAAAATTGCAGACAATATTTTAAGTACCAAATTACTCACTAAACTAGTGTGAATTTGCTTGTTCCAATTTCTACGTCTTTGAATGGTAGATTTGATATGAAAAGTCGAAAAGTCTGTGTGAAGGATGGGCGTCATTTTATAAAAGGGTGTCCAAGTATATTACTATTTTACCAGAGTAGATAAAAGATGTACCAAATACCGTAAAATAACCAAAAAACTACCTTTTTGGTTCGACAAGTTTCGCAGCTCGCACGACATGACAACATCCAAGATTATTTATGTACACAAACTAAACGAGAGTCGAAGGTTATACAATATTCTAGCCGGCTAGACCTTACAAATGATTTAGGATGTAGGCCCTAAACCAATTTCTATTCCTAAGGGTTTAACCCTTTCAGACTAAAAGCGAGTCTTGAAACGTAAAATAGGAACGGCTTTTGGGTTGAAGGGAGTTGTCTGTGCGGAAATCAAGATTTCTATCTTTAGCTCGTTGTTTGAATACAGAAAATTCGTTTATTTTATGTAGATGGAAATAGAGTAGGTACAGTCTTTATGAACGATAGGAACAAAAGGTCGTGTAGGAACAAAGGTCATCGCTACTACGATGTTTAAGGAGGATAAGACTGCTCAAGTATTAAGGGCCAAGCTGTTTTTTTTATTTGTATGAACCTTTCTCACTGCTGAGCAGAGGTCTCTCCAGTAAGCTGATTATATACTACGGAATTTCTAACAAAAAATAAATTAATGTCACGCCAATATCCCTCTTGCGAGGACAAGAAGAGGCAATACTAATCTAGTTTCAATGTTTGCGGGGAACGGCGGAAATACAACGCCTCGAAGCTAAGCGCGCAGTTTAAGAACTATGCAACAGATGGCGCTGGAAACAGGTTTCATTTCGAACGTAGAAGTTAAAGTTTCAACCCAAAAACAATTGTAAAATAGGAAATTATGCTGTATAAAATCGTATAATTTTTCACAACTAGAGATCAAATGTATCACTGTATCCCACTTTCCAAGCAGCGGTTAATAAAAAAATAGAAACATATTGTCACTTTTGGCAATGATAATGGCATTATTTTTTAACTGAAAAGTAAGGCAACCTATTTTGAATTGGGATTGCTCCTGTACCATAGGGTTTAAATGGAATTTTAGTCAATATTAGCTCACTGGATACTAGATCAAGTCTGCAGGCTGTCATTTCAAGGCGGCACGCATGCCAAGCAGGACACGACTCCAGCCAACTCGGTCAGCAAACAATACTATATCAGGATAATTTATTATGTATGCTGCTTTTGCAATTTAGTTTCCAAGATGTAAACACAACTTACATTTTTTTGATTGACTTTTTCGATACATAGTAGTTTTTTAGTCATTCTAAAAATATCTTAATTTACACTAGCATAAAAATTATTTTTCTTTCAGTGGAAATAACATCAATATGGAAATAAGGATTTAAATATGGAATAGTTACTCTACCCGATGAACTGTGCCTAAAATATTCATAATTACAACGTGTAATGGAATCTAGTGCCATAAGGTTTTCTAAGACATCGGTACCGACAGTAATGATGCTTGTAGAGAGTGCTTTTTGGATAGTCCAAGACCAACATTCGTGCAACCGTTTTCATGACAGCTGTCATTCCGGACAGCAACCGCTGGCAAAGAATACCCAAGCTTAACACAAGTTTACGCTACTTTCAATCTGCTAAGTACATAGAGATGGTTGATTCGATTTTGCATATTATACTTTGTATCATCTCGTCATTGTTTACTACGGCATCTAAAATGCTAAACAATTAATATACAATATTACTCTTTCTACGCTATAAATTCGGGTCAACGTTTCGAATTGGATTTCTTCCGCTCGTATCGGGATTAAAGTTTGACAAATATGATGAAATTCTTTTGTTGGGATTGAAATGAAGTCTGAATGTTTACCTGGGATATTGTCGGAAGTATAAGCGAGTGTACGAAGGTGAATGCCATGTGCGCTCTTATAACATCAAACGTCACGATATTATCGTGGACGTCGCCGTCCGTAAAATGTATGGAAATATGTGTCAATGTCAAATAATTTATTTCAATTAGGCACATAAAAGGCACTTTAGATAATCTAAAAAAGGGTTGATCTATTTTATCTTTATGTGCATGTTATAACGTGATCTGATCTTGGACGGAAATTTAAAAGATTGGGCATCTTTATATATTTCCATACATTTTACTTCCCTGTGTTATCGTGATGCCATGACGTGGACGTGGACGTGGACGTCCACGATAATATCGTCACGTTAGAAATTATAAAAGCGCAAAGTAGACTGACTGGCATTTGGACTTCAGAATGTACCGTGAAAGTAACTCTGTGGATGTCCTATATTGTGCACATTAACGGCTTTTAATACATAATGTATGGGGTGGTATTTATATATTCACCCTTTACCATATTAGTTATAATACCATTGATACAAGGAAGTACCATTACAACAAATTATGAGTAACCACGTTAATAAAACAATAGCGTGCAACATACAACACGAGTCGATAATATTTTTTACTGATCGACATTAAAAACGTATTAATGTGCTTGTAAAAAAAGTTATATTGTAGTTTGAAAGTTGTTATATCATTAGAAAACCGCTTTATTTCATATTGTTTTTATTTCCTTCTTTCAATACGGCTTGTTCACCGAAAAAATCCTATTTATAAAATGTTGTCAGAAAGAAAAACTGTTTTGGAGAAGGTAGGATTTTCGAAATTTTTGTTAAGAAGAATCATTTTACTAAACAAAAAACACTGATAACTTTAGGAAAGCTTGTCATTCTTTAGTAAAAATAAAACCATTAGGTAACAACGTTTTAGTACAGTTACCGAAGAGTATTTCAATGAAAGTACAACGTTTAGTTTTACCGATAGATGGCGTAACAGCGCTATTATCCACTAGAGGAGAGTGGCAGTCCTGCACTACAATACGTCTGCTACCTTTTTATAAAATGATAGGTTTTAACTCAGTGGTAAGCAGATGATATTCCTATTAACCAGGTTTTAATAGCTCAACGTAAAATACACACATCAAAAGAGTCTAAGCAACATGTACGGTTTTGAACTTTGAACGATTTTTACTATTCTAATATACTTATATTTCTTTTATAAATAATAACTAAGCATTTTTATATGCATTAGTGGACTAAAGCAGCAAAATCCTTCATTCAATTGTTCATTTAATACCAATAATAAAATTAATAATGTGTACCGTAACATACGTAGTATAAAATAAAGTTAAAACGAAATTAAACTTTTCATGTTTTACAAAATTAAATAAAGACATTTGTTTATTTTTTTTTGTATTTCAATACAAAGTGTTACCGCCTCTGTTGTTTAAAACTTGTCAGCAACGATTTTTCATTGAATTTATAAGATTGTTTATCTGATCCTGCGGCAATCGCTCCCAAAGGAATTTTAACAAGTCTTTCAATTGTTGGGTTGTCGACACTCCGTTCAGGTTCTCTAGAACACGTCTCTGGAGCATGTCCCATGCGTGCTCGATGGGATTGAGGTCTGGCGATTGTGCAGGCCACGGCAATATCCGGATGTTTTCCATTGCCATGTACTCTCTGGTCCTCCAAGCTGTGTGCGATCGCGCATTGTCATGCATCAGCGTGAAATCTGAGCCAAGACTAGGTGCAAATGGGTGAACATAAGGCCCGAGGACATCTTCAACGTAACTTTCAGCGTTCATATTGCCATCTACTGCACTTCCTGGACGCATCTCAGCCGTTCAGCATTTCCGGGACGACGATACTATCTTACCCTTCTCGTGTCAGACCTAAATCCAAACTGGGACTCATCGCAATTTTTTTTTTTATCCCTTTGTTTCTGGGTCCATGTCAAGTGTTCCCTACACCATTCGTTTCGATGGGTGCGATTCCCATGGGTATACGTGGGCACCTAATTGGGCGTTGTGCTCAAAGACAGTGTTCATGCAAAGGCAGTATTTATTGTAGCTTTAAATCTGTCTCCCGGGCGGTTAACATCGGCTGACGTCTTGCAGTCAGTTGTATGTATGTATGTATCGGTCCTGTTTAGTTATACTCCTTCCACATCCTGGGTGCTGCTCAGCAGGATCCCTTGTCTTACTTGTCTTACATTAATAAAACATGCAGTTTCTGTAAATGATGCGTGTTGCTTATACTTTTTTTATGTGTGTATTTTTTATACTACATATTGATTGGATTCATCTTAATGGCAACATTAAGATCAGACAAGATCTAGTATTCAAGAAGTTAAATAATTTATTTAACAACGCAGACAAATTATAATAATAGACGTGGAGTTAACGAATACTTTATTATGAAAATATTTTATCTTTTCTGGATTTATCACAGCTAGGTCTCCCAATAGTAACCACAGTAAACTCAAACTCACTCAAAGGGAAAATTCTTCTGTGGACGAAAACTTCAGGAATTCTCAAGTTGCTTATTAAATCTGAATACTTGTAGAAAACTGTGCTACAGAAGTACCCGGTAGCTCAAATACGTAAACAGGCCAGGCAAAATATGTAGTTCTATCTGTACGACTACTAATTGACTGAAAACCTTTCAGTAGAACCCACTGGAGCTTTAACAAATTCAAATGGTTTCGCAGTGAATAAACTTCACAGAAACAAAGTCTAGGGTTCGACAGTTAGTGACAAACTCACGCGATCCCATTACTAACCATTCCATTAACTGAACTCCAAACCTTTAGTTCAGTTCAGTTCAGTTGAAGAACTCGCGGGTCAACGCCGATGTGCTCTCGCTCACACATGAATATGAAGGCATTACGTCTCCTCATAAATATTAATAGGGGTACCTATACGATCGAAAATATCGGGCATTCTTGCGACCAAATATACGTATTTGAGGCAGGCAAAAAATCCGATATATCGACAAATTGTAGAATATGTGACGCGCACTACACGCAGCGTATGAACGTAAGTACTTTTTTACATGTTATGAGGAAATGGTTTATTCAATATACCATATAGGCTCATACACGGAGAATATTAAGTGAAAGTATCGAAAATAACATATTTTGTGATTTGAATCGGGATATTTTTGGTGTTGGTTGTTGCAGAAACGAAAATCGTACGATAGGTATGAGTGCTTTCATATTAATTAAAAAACCTACGTTTTGCTTGGTTCCTATGTCCACTTATTCTTTGGCATACCCAACGTTGGGTTTGACTAGGTTTTTAACACAACTAACTCTTGAGACGGAGTTCTACCTTTATTACGATATAGAATCAAAGTCCCCCAACTACAAACACGATTTTAAATGAATGAGGCTCATACTTCAAATGGACGTGTACGTAGATTTTGTAATAGAATATCTTCAATTGTATATTGAATTCTAAGTTATAGTGAAAATATTCTCGGCAATATTCTACGTAGTTTCGAGTACAAAGACGTGATCGGCATGATAGAATTTTCATTAGCCTTTTCATAAATACCCGGCTTAAATTCTCCTTGAAAGATCTTCTTTCAACATCCTTATTGTTTTAACAAAAAAGAAGTGAATAATATTGAAGATAATTTATACTTTTACCCTATTTCAGCTAGGTTTTACCTGTAACAAAATAAATAAATAAATTAGTAACTTTGTTGACAGGCTACAAAGATTTAAATGAGATATTGTAAGTAGGTGACAGTCGTGGTATTTTTTTCTACATACCTACATAATATCACGCCTCAATTCCCCGCAGCGTTAGGCAGAGGTGTACCTACTGTACACCCCCATTTCGCCAGTTATGTTTATTATGTAAGGGGGGCGAGCCTATTGGCATCAACCGCACAAATCTAGACTCCGGGCTGCTACTGAGAAATTCCTTATGGAATAACCCAATAACACTTTGCCCAACCTGGGAATCGAACCCAGAACCTCATGTTAAGTAGGTAGCGACCACTAGGCCAGCGGGCGGTTTATTATTTTGCTGCATCCTTTTTGGGTACAATGTTACCTTTGAACCCTTTTCAATAATACATGACAGAACTGTATTTCAACATTTCGCACATCTATGGTCGGTATTGTTTTTTGGACTATTTAATAATAGTTCGTGAATTTATGCAACAATAATTGGCTTATTAAATAGTTCGTATATTATATGCTACTGTTGCTTGGCTTCGAGCGATTGGTTGTAAAGGAATGTTCATATTAAAGTTGCTAGAACTTATACCAGGTGGTACAAAAGGTTGTTCTTGGAACTGTGTTCAAGTATCTACTGTCTCGGGCATAGTTTCAGATGTTAGCAGTGTGGTTCTTAGCTACGATCAACCAACTTGATGTCAAGATCAATATTATTTCTGAACTGGCAAAATTAGTAGAATTGCAAATGTGTATGAGCGGTTGATACTGATACCGATATCGGAACTGCACAAGATCTGAAAAATTACAAGCGTAAAATTTGTCTGCCCTTACCCCAGTTTATTTGGCGCAACATGTCTTTTTCTTCCAGGGTTCTCTATTAGTTGTCATCTCAGTAATCACCTTCTTTTTACTTAACATTAATTTGTCACGTTAATAATTTTTAAAACATATATTTGTTAAGTTTTATTACTTTTAAGACTACATGGAAATCACTCGCCTATTCAATCGTCAACACATCAAGTCAATATCCTAAACACAACACAAATATCTACCCAATCTTCCTTCCAACAGATCTACAAGCTCCCTTCATAAAAGCGATGTCCCCAATTGGTTTGCTGGCTCACGTAACGCGATACGGCCACGAAAATCAATGTGACGTAGTCTTTTGACAAACTGGCACCTACATACATGGTGTACACAGTGCGAACGACTAAAAGCTACCACTTGTTAAGGCATGTTCATACGGTATATTGAACTGTCTATGGTAACACTGGGAAATAGGAATACCGACCTTGCTGCAACGACATAAAGGCTCTGTCAATGCCAAATTGTTAACATAGACGTGTGGTAGATTGTACGTACGTACTTGTAATAATGGAAGCGATCGGAGAAAAGTTGGTTTAGCTAAAGGATTTGGGTACATTATTTTAGTCAGACTTCGACTTCGATTCGCTTAAATTTTTGTAAGCAGCTGCGATGAGTTTTGCATAATCTTCTTCGTTTTGTAAGTCTGTTAAGAATTCAAAGAGTCAAGTTCTTAAAACGACTGTAACTGAAAGAGCTGTTTGCAGATGCGGCAAGTTTATTTTTGAAGAGACGATTACAAGTTACAGTATTTTCATAATTATAATCCAGTATCCTACTGCGCCTATCCCAATTAAATTGGGTTATAGACAGTAGGGTGATCATTAAACGTTAATGCAACTGGTTATTTTCGGAAATAGATATTAAGTTAAGGTAGGTACTGTTCAATCAAAAACTTTGACATCAGAAAACCACAGATACATTGCATTTGCATCAATACAATAATACTTGTAAAAATCTTAAATACACTCGCTGTTAGACAACGCACAGCCTAAATTTAAAGGTCTAATAAACGTTTTTTTTTTAAAGGATTTCCTTATATATCGAAAATGAGAAATTTATGAAAAATCATCTCCTAGAGGGGTTAAAATAGGGGATGAAATTTTGTATGGAAGTTTGTAATTTTTGCCGATCGGAATTGCCATCGGGCACAGTCTGTTCCCAATAAAAATCACAAAACGTAACCATACAACCAGTCCCTTATCCCCACTCGCGCCAAATCCTGATCCACATTGGTAGAAACACAGCGATAGATCAAAGTCAATCCGCTCACAGATAAGAGCACCGCTCGCTCGGCTCTCACCGCTCACAGCTTCGCCCTCGAGATGCATCTGAGAACGTCAGTCGTGTGGTTGTAGTGCACGCTGAAAGCTAATTAATTATCAACACAGCTTCCGACTAATTTAGGGTTAGATAGTGTTACTTTAGCCACTTTTAGTTGGTGTATATAACGGAAGTCTCTTAGACTGCGACCACAAGACCAATCTTATTTTATCTTTATATATATATATATATATATATATTTAATATCTGTCATTTACTTATATGATGAACATACTAAGAGAGAGTATTCTGTTCCCTGTAGAACATAATACTCTCTACTTCCATCTATTTTTAGAGTTACCTACGGTAATCTGCAAAATTAATAATAACAATAATTTTAGCTGTCAGTTACAATTTGTGTTAATTTATATTTCAGCTCCATTCCAGTCCAATTCCTAATTAGTTCGAATTGGGCATTGTTTGGCAATAATTAACGTTTAGGTTATTAATGCATATCGTACAATCATAATAATTACGTCCTGCTTCTTCTGTAAATCGTGAAAATAGGCCAATAATTTCTACACTTCCCTCCTAAAATGACTGAAAGTTTACGTCGAATCCTGACATTGCTAATCCTAAAATTAAAATGCAAACGATATAATCCTCAAAGGAAAGGAAAATCTCAGCTCAAATATACCTAGTACTGAAAATATTTCGGCAATTTATCAAACAGTAGCGCTGGGGTACTAATTACATCGGTAGCGCTATCAAGTGCGAAGATGAATGGGGCTCCGGACGGCTCAGATTTGTGGTACCGGACACTAGGACTACCTTGGTGTCCGGTGTCTTGGGTAGGATAAGAGAATTAGAGAGAAATTCCGGCGGTGAAATCATAGAAGAGGTCTTTGAAAGAAGCGTGTATTTTACGCTGCAGTTTCTTTTCTGCCTAACTAAAATATGTTTTTTTCGAAGTATAATATTAATGTACTAAACCGGAATTAATTCTCTAAATGATGGTGAAACCCGCATCAAAATCCATCGCGTAGTTTAGTAGAATAACGCGGCCAAACAGACACGAGAAGCGACTTTAATTTATAATATTATTGTGAATTATTGTTTCATTCATGATCTATAAAGAATTTTATAAATTTGAGTGTTACGGACAGTGACACAAACAAGTTGGTAGGTAAATAATAAAAAAAACAATCCGCCGTGAGAATTCTTGATAAAAAGAGTGTACCTACCTATTACCTACTTAAAACGGACCTATTAGAAAGAATAATATTAATTTGGGCGTTCGTTATTAAGGTCCTATCTACATAATTTGCCATAAAACAATGATTCTTGGAAGTCCGCGTCCTCTTTTGTGACAAACGACGTCAGTTGGCAGCCGTCGTGTAGACAATACATCTGACTTGCGAGTACCTACCCTCTGTGAGGTATCAAGGAGATCAGTGGGCCCAGCGCGAACGCGCTGAGTAATATAAAACGTGAATTCGAACTTTTAAAACTGAAAATACTCGTTTCGCACATAATATTTACTTCTCTTCATCGATGGTGCTTTTTATATTAGTTGTGCCCATTATATAGCCATGTCAATAGTAGCGTCAGCAGAGTTCATTAGATCCTCAAAGTGCAGGTGTATGGGCAATTGGGGCATTGCATCAAGTGGGTCATGTTCTGGACAGCAGCGCCCTCAGTTTTTTTTGTTTTTTTTTAGATTGAGTGCGGATTGCACCAATGAAACTGTACGCGATCAGCACTTCCAAACCACGTTCAAAAGCTGGCAGTGTCAATATTCCATAGTAATTTTGACACAGCCAGGTCTTGAACGCGGTTAGGATGTGTTGAACGCGTTCAGTTTCATTGGTGAAATTAGCCCTGAGTGTTAGACGCGTCGTGTAAGCCCCCATTTTGCCAAGTTTTACTTACTTACTCTCTATCTATGGTTAATACTAATTAATTGTGTTCATCGCAATAAAACCCAAAATGTTATTGGTTGGTTGTATTTTCGATTCAAAAATCGTTGTAATTTACGTTAAGTTTAGGTCGCACGTTCGAGCCAGGGCCTATGAGGAGCTGTGCTCAAGTTTGAAGTAAGTAGGTAAGTACTGTTTTTCTAAAAAGATAGACTCATTAAGTGAGATAAGGTTATTTAAGGGCGGGAGTTGAAGGACTTAAGAAGTTATGAATGCTTTTTTAGGGTTGCGTAAACTGGGTGCCAACGGGAACTACTAAGCCTATGCCGTCTGGCTGTCTCACAGAGTATCTTTTTTAGCCAGTTAAAATTTTCACAGGATTCGTGTTGGTGTTACTATGACCTACCATGGCATAAATAAAAAAAAGTAATCTAAGGCACATAGATTAGTAAAGCTGTAATTTACAAATAGTACATGATCATATGTGTTTCAGTTCAGAGAAGACCACCTTGAAATATTCCCAAAAAGGGATAAAGGAAAATTGGTGTTGACGTTAAAAGTCTACCGTTAGTATGCGAGAACAAACGCACAATAATGTTATTTTTATTACGCGACCTTACTGCCTTCTAATTAAACATTTTTTTCAGAATGTTTTGGGCTGATATTTGAGTTCTGCGACAGCGATGCTATCACTGACAGAGCAAGAGAGCCAAGATTTAATATTGTAGTATAAGAAAATTTGGAGTGGTGGCCCAGTGGTATCGGCCCCGACTTACTGAGTTTATAGGTCATAAGTTCGAACCCAGTCAGGGACTTTACTTTGTGTATTTAATTTCATCACCACTACTCTTAAAACCGGCATGTCTGGTGGATGTCTGGTGGATGTCCACCAACCCGCACTGAGCCCGCGTGAGCGAGGAGGCCTGTGTCCCAGCAGTGGGACATTGTAGGCTAATTTATGCTGTTGATTATAAGAAAATTAACATTTACGAATCAACTGGTAATTGAAGTTTGCTACAAGTACCAGATTATTACAGCTACAGCTGTGTTCGGAATTGAAAAGTGCTAATAATTCCAGTAATTACGGGCATAAGACATTGCAGATTTGTCTCTGTGATGGCAACGCGGCGCGATGGCTGCGATGGTCAATTACAGATTTCCACTCACTGTCAGGTGGGATGCCAGCCAGTTTTCCAGCCAATTAAAGAAAAATACGCAGTGAATGGTTGTCACCATCTGCCCATCCTTTTCCCAACTATGTTGGAGTCGGCTTTCAGTCTAACCAGACGCAGGTAAATACCAGTATTTTACATAGACCGACTGCCTATCTGACCTCCACAATCCAGTTACTGGGTAACACGATATCCCGTGGTAAGACTGGTTGTCAGACTTTCGGGATTCTGACCACCCGTAACGACTGTCAAAGATATACCTACGTATGACGCCGGGACCGACGCCTTAACGAGCTTTCGGAGTGCATGCTTGCGTACCTGCATAAACTGCCTGACGCAGTCTGCGCCATGCTCCCTGAGGAAGCCCTGCAACGTCCTGATGCCCTGCACCGACAGCCTGTACCCGTTGCCGTTCTCCCCGGCACAGAAGAACACCCCTGGCAGTGAGCCCTCACCCATAGCACACTCTCACATGTTGATAACACTCAAACTTTTGAAAATTGAAAATTTATCCAGATAAATTGTTAATTAAAATGAGGATTATTTAACAACATAAGCTCCAGTTAATAGAATATTTATAATTGAATTAAAATGAAAATTTCGTACACTTGTTTATTCATAAACGTCACTTCAAAAACAAACAAACTTCACTTCACAATATACGCTACGTCAAGTTCAAACGCTACGACGTTCGTAGCGACTCGTAGCGTTCAGCCAGCGCGTCTGACGCGCCCGTAGCCACTGCTACGCGACCGCTACGAGCCGCGCGTAGCTCGACCGTAGCAATGCGACGCGAAAGGTCGCGCCGAATATGACGTAATGGCCGAAAGCCGATTTTTCCCATGTCAGCCGAAAATGTGGAATCAGTAAGTGCGATGATTTTTCAAACTATAAAGTATTCGGGGCACGTGTTGTTATCCATTTATACGTTTTGGGCGGGCGGCCTCCCGCGCGGAAATAAACTTTTTACACACAAACAAGTTATTGAAATTAAGTTGCGGTAACATTGTGAGAATATTCCGAGCAGATTAAACTTTTTGTTTCCACTTTTAACTTATTCGTGGTCCAATCTAATTTACATTTTGTATCACGAGCAAAACAGTTAAACAGTACGTTATTAGAATCGAGTTTTTGTGTTGACTGGTTTTTGTATTGCGGGCGTGGTCGGGTTTCATCAAAATACTGTTTACATTATAATCCTGTGGCTGCTACGATGGTCGACTAACTAACGGTCAACTATAGCGTAAATTGCCAATTCTGTTGTCAGAAGGCCTACGACTGAGCGAGACCGAATGAAGCTAATAATTCGTTCAGTGAACGCCTCTAGTTTAACGAGCTGATAATTAAAACTTTCAGCTGGGAAGATTAATGGTTGTTAATCACTTTGAGTAGTTAGTGTTCTTTCGTATAATTTTCAGGTGAGGTTGAAGTTGTTAAGTGGGTATTGGATTAAGTTGGGTGTTACTTAAATAAGTTGCGTTTAACATTTTATTTCTATGATTTCGTACCCGCCCAGCACTAATAGATCCCGGTGGTCCTGATTTGATTTTGATTTAATTCTAATTTACTTTTTGGTTTTGATTGCAATATTGTTTTTGATTTTAATGCTACTAACATATTTATCTAAGTTGTAATACTAATACAATATGGATATTTTCCGAAATAAACGATTGAATTGAATTGAATAGTGTTCCGTTTGGTACCCATACGGAACACTATTAGGGATGAGCTGCATCTCATGAACCGTAATAGGTAGACAGTATTTCTATTGCCGCTATAACAACAAATAATGAAAATAAATAAAGCTAGAAATCATCATACAAGAAACGTGTTTTTTTTACTAAAGTAAAAAACGTTGTGTTTAAATTGTACGGTGGTACGGAACCCTTTGTGTGCGAGTCCGAGTCGCACTTGGCATTACATTGACTTGACATTTTTATATCCAGGCAGGGAAGCAGGCAGGATATTGGTATCGCGCTAGCTCTATCCCGGCCAAGGCAAGACCAGAACTAAGCCAAGGTTATATCTCAACTGTCTTCGCCGTTTTAGTTTGTCTTATCTATTACCATTAAGATTGCAGGCACACAAACCTTGAAATCGTCTGGAAACGAGAAAACTTAGGTATTCGTAGTTCAAAAGGTTTTAAAATATAATGTCAAAAAGCAAGGACTTTTAAAGCACTTTTTGGTAGTTTTTCAAGCATTTTATGTTTATAACTTGTCATAAACTGCGAAACCTATTTTAAGATATAAATCTTCTGAGTCGAAACTACTTTACCTTACGTCAAACTAGTTTAAGTGACTTTGTACCTTTATAGCGCAAGAGGAAGAATGGACATTTTGTACTAAAATGCTATCAAACTAGAACAGATTTTGATAACAATTTACTGCTTTTCAAATCACTTTAATGATTAAATAACATCACATTACACATAACTGCACGTCTGTAATATCTGAAGGGTTAGGCAAATCTGTACCTACACGCACGTTTCGCCAAGTCCCATGTAATAGGGGGCGAGCCTATTGTCATCAACCGGGCACAAATGCAACCTCCGGACTGCTACTGAGAAGTTCTTGATAGAAAACCCAATAACACTTTGCAAGACCTGGGAATCGATCCCAGGACCTAAGGGAATAATTATTACCTACATCCAATTCTGATCGTTCCTTTTTTAAGAAACAAAAAAGCGGCATACATACCTACCCACTAACCAAACTACCCTACATTTTTAAGCACCAACCCAATATTTTCGATGACGTATGAGCATCCAATAAATATCACTTAGAGGCTCGTAATGTCGGTCGTTACAACAAGTAGAAGTACATGTATAACGACAGTTTCAAAGCTGGAAGCATAGGGTTTAGCCTAGTAACAGTAACAGCCTACATGACATCAACTAGGATTTTGGCAAGTACTCGTACTAAAACATATCCACTGAAATCCTTCTAAAAGCTTCCGTAGAGAAGATACCTTCGGAGGGGATTACAGTATCGGTAGTGGCGAGATATGTGCTACTACAAACATACTGGAAACATAATTTTCAAGAGCTTAAAATGTAGAAGATGTTTGTGTCCATTTTGTTTGAGTGGACTCGAAGGACCAGAGTCAATTAATGTTAAGTAGTGCGAAGCGGATTTATTGTTGCTGTGCTAGAATAGGTTTCGGCTTGTTTCTAGTAAGGTTACTATTAGTTCATGTCTGAGGGGATCCGATTCCCGTATTTTTAAGAAGATTCACATTCTAATCTCAGTCTTAATCTGTCAAAAATTCCTCAAATTTTATGGCAATTTTTGACACTGATTGTCGCCGAGATGAGATTGCGACTAGATTGGGAAAGTTTTCAAATACGGGAATTGGCCTTCTGATATCTGTGCAGAATTGTAACACCTTCATGAGCTTTGTGGTAGAAAATGTTGAACAGAACATTGTCTCACTGCGCTTAGGAATCGAATAAGTCAAATTAATTTCCATTCCGAATCCAGCATTTAATATCTAATATTAAATAATATTACCACTATAACATACAACAGCTGTTATATCGTACGATACTCTATGCAGAAGTAGATAAAATAGGTAGTATACCCACCCTAGTTACGATACCAGTAATATACCTTATGCAAGATACAGAGAAATAAAATTCCTACTATCATAAAGATGAAACCAGCTAACTCTTCAAGATCGAAAACTGCAGTTCTGGAAAGTACTAAAGTCATGAAGTCATATTCATAATTCAAGATCCAAGTTCAGTAATTTCATGAGTTCCATGATTGTATGGAGAAGTTCTGATATGGTATCGTGCGATGTAATGGCGGGTTTCTGCCGGAGGCTGACTTTTGGGCCTCACGATTCCGTAAAATTTTTGGTGAGAGAAGTGTGCTATGAATGTTTCTCTTTATTACACTCATAAGTGTGAAAAAGGATTGTTCCGAACAGGCTATGGCAGATAATTATTTCCTAAAATGTTTCTACTCTTTGGCCAAAACAAATCACAGCCATAATCGTCTGAAACGCAGATTAAGATTTTTTTTAACCCTGACCAGCGTTTTGTAATGTGATTTATTTTTTTTCTTCGGTGCGAATCCAAGGAATCGTCGATCACGACCGCTGCTGATCCCATTCGCAGCAATCAATCACCCGTCAATCCTTGACGACTGACGAAAGCCCTCACCCTAAGTGTACTTTCTGATTCCAAGAACTGGGAAATCTACTCACTTATTTGTCGGTTGCCGAATTCGAAGCGAGATAAAAGTATCGGCTTTCCGCTCGATAACCAATTTGATAAATTGAACCAATTGATATTCTCAATAATGAAATGTAAAATTAAATTAACGGTGACCAAAATTTTGTTCAGAAAATTGAATTATGTGCAGTGTGCAATTTATGTGGCCACATATTACGTGCAGCGTTCGGCTTGGAAACTATTACGAAGTTTTGAGGCGATAATGGCCGAACGGGTAAGTATAGACTTTAGATCAGTGGGCCGGGTATGATTTAGAACCCGGGCGTTTAAAGTGTCCTGGCGTAAGAGCATTTTGTTGGACTTGGACTTTATTGAAATATGAAAAAGTGGTATGTCGCATATATTGCGAAGGAAAATGTTTCATCATGGAAGTTCGTAGCAATCTCTTACAATTGTGCGAGTCGTTTAATCTCGATGAACTGTATTCTGTCTCCGAGTACCTTTCTACATAAAAATGGCTTCCTTATTGCTTGGTGAAGGCATTTCTTTGTCGAGACTCCGTTTTATATCTTATTAAACGTCAACAGCATGTTTAAATTTAACAAAAATAAGGAAGAAAACCAACAACTTAATTAAGTCGGGAATCAACTTAAGACTATCCTTATTTAAATCTTTTGACCGGTCTCATTAACCGTCACATGAAGTAAGAATAGTTGTCTGAAAATAAGCGCTGGACAAACGCCGTTTAAAATATTATTCTAAAAACATTTTGGGCGCAAATTAGAACGGGCCCGCTTGTAACAAGCACGTTAGGGACAGGAATGAGTTTTTTAATTCAAACTATGAATTTTAACGAGTATTGCGAGCTGCAGATTTCATTTGTAATGGGTAAACGCTTGCAGCAGCTAATCTGAACTATCTTACAATGTTGTTACTGTTAATACTTGTGTGTGTGAAATCTAATCTAATATTATAAAGAGAAAAGATTTTTTTTTTGTTACGCTTTCGCGCTAAAATGGCTGAACGGATTTAGATGAAATTTGGCACATGGGTAGACCATGACCTGGGTAAGGACATAAGATCCTTTTAATCCAGATTTTCACACGGAATCAAGATTAATGCGGGTGAAACCGCAAGGCGCAGCTAGTCCAGAATAGAAACAAAATTAAAAGATGATTTTCTGGTCCTTTTCACAAGTGTAAAAAGAGGGGCTCGTGGCTTAATAATAACAGCCGCACGGCTCGATCGATCAGGTTAAGCTACTTGTCGCGGTGTCGTCGGTCCGTGGATGGGTGACTAACTTTACATACCGACACCCCTCCTGGCTTGGAAAGCAGGCTAAGCCCGGCTGTCATTCGTGGATCTTTGACAGTCGTTACGGGTATTCAGAACCCCAGAAGTCTGGCAACCAGTCTCACCAAGGGTATTGTGTTACCCTGTAACTGAGTTGTGGAAGTCAGATAGGCAGTCGCTTCATGTAAAACACTAAACACATCCGATTAGACTGGAAGACAAACCCAAAAATAGTCGGAAAAGGCTAGGCTGATGATGACCCACAAGTTTAGTGTAAAAGGTTGGACCACATTTCTCAAAGTATTTACAAGGTTCAAACTAGTATTGAATTATTGAATTATGTCGCCCCGCTCGAACTTCGTCCCTCGTATATTTCCTCACTAAGAAAACATCTAATTCTTTGTCTGAAGGGAGAAAAAGACGTAATAATAGCGATGTAATAAGAGGCCGAGGCTGGGATCGCGAAACTTTAAGTAACGAGGGTTCTTCATAAGCTGTTTATCATTTAAAGAGAAAGTGCTCTGATTGTTAAGGGGAATTGTTTCCTTTCTGAAAGTTTATCTTGAATAGAATATTCTAGGAAGGCGTTAGACTTTATTTATAAATTACAGTATTAGCTAAGATTTCCCTAACTAATACTAGACAGTGAAAAGTTTTTATTGAGTTTACCTTTTGATCCATAGCGCAATTATCGTCAAAACAAAAGAAAGCTGAGTTTAATTCTCTTAATCCTAAGAAAACGAATGTAGTTGCTAACCATTGATATTATCCTTTACCATACCTATTTCTGCCGAACTCTTCAAAAGTTTAGTTTGAAATTAAATCTAAAATTCTAGACTCACGTCCCACCGTCCGGGCAGACAAAACGAAAACAAAAGAAAGACATTACCGGGCTCATTCGACCGTAGATCCTTTAATCCAGTTTCAAATAAAAAAGTATGAAATATTTACTATTCGGGGGACGACCCGCTGGCTGTCAGAGACTTTGACAAGCTACAAACTTACTTAGATTAGTTAAAAGGACGGATCGCTTATGGAATACATTAGGGCAAGATATTGGGCCCGGAGATATTAGCGTGTTACTTACATATTGATGAATATTTGAAGCTTAGACATACTCAAACAAGATACACTAACATCGTTAAGTGCTGAATATATGGAGACTCCTAGAGACCGATACGGCTATCATAAAGTAGATGATTTATCGTGATGCTTGGTCGAGACGAGATGATCTATACAATAGGTTTGACTGCCTATATTCTTAGATCGGTTAAGTATTTCCTATTCATGAAAAATACCGGTACCCGAATGAAGTCGCTCTTTAAAACTGACACAATCTGTAGTCAGATTGTCTGTCTGAGTTGTTAGGGTTCCGTACCCGAGGCTACCAAACGGAACCCTATATTACTAAGCCTGCGCTGTCCGTCCGTCCGTCCGTCTGACAGCAGGCTGTATCTCATGAACTGTAATAGGTTGACAATTGAAATTTTCACAAATTGTGTACTTCTATTGCCACTATAACAACAAATAATAAAAATTACGCATACAAGAAAAGTGTTTTTTCGGCATTTTTTGCTGGATCTTAATACGGTACAGAACGCTTCGTGCGCGAGTGAGTCCGAATCGTCGCGAACGCAGTTTTTTTTATCATGGTCTGTAAACAGCTAATTGAAAAAAAGTTTTCAAACTCCATTGTATTAAAACATCCAAGCCACGTAAAAGATGAACAAAATCAAAGCTTATCAACTTAAATAAACTTTTACTTTGGAAGCCTCGGCTAAACTTCTTATATTATTTTATCATCAAGCTCTATATTAGTACCAGCCGTGAAAATATTTAGCCCTTGGAGGCGAGGGAAAATAATTAGGAACGTGGTTTACTTGGCTTGTATTTTTACGAGGTTCCCGTTTGTTGCTAGAAGTGCATCGTTTCTGGATAGCAATCTAGATCTAAAAGCTCTTGGATCTAGGTCATAAGAGCATTTATACACTTTTTACGGCATTCATATCTTAGGAAGTAATGAGAGAGAACCTGCCGAATATTTACAAGAATTTGTTCTATACATATTATAAATTAAATCGCTTTTCGTGTCTGTAACTGCGATGTTCTTCTAAACTACGCAACGGATTTCAGCATCATTTAGAGGATTTATTTCAGAAGGTATAATACATTAATAAGAAATAAATCCCTATGTTTCGTCAAGTGGTAAAAACCGTGCCAAGCAGGGGGTCGCTAGATATATTATAACCGCAAAAGTTGTCTGAGGCTTTCCATGTAATCTGTGGTCTTTATTTCGAAAGTATCTGAACTTGCTAGCGTTGTTATATAACGTCACACGTAGGTGACATACCTTGTACAATCAGAGAAATTAATTGTCATGCTAATTGAAAACCTATGTGTGATTTGAATACACAGACAATTAAAGTTGGTAGTCAGTTTGCTTTTAATTTCTGTGACTTTACCTAATTAATAAATACCTACCGCTACAACGCGGCTAGATCAAAAGCCTTTCATCAATTCCATATTCTAGTTGTAACATCAACGAACAAACCCTGCCACCATTGCCTGCCTATTTACGTATCGCATGTGACAGCCCAGTTAAAGTATAACCCAACGACATGTAACCATGCACTAACACGGCGCGGAACCACCAAAACACACCACTTCGCCACACCCCGGCTCGTAAACAAACGCGTCGTGTTATACCTTATTGATACCAGTGTACACATAAAAATAAATTGTTCTGTACACATTTATACGGCTGTAGGAAGGCTGGGAACCGTTTGTTTTTTTTACTTTACTTTACTACGACCATGCGAGGAAGGAAGACTGTGTCTTTTCTTTGATTAGGCTTGGGAATTCTGAGAGATTTGACTATCAAGTTGACTGAAGATTGAACATACGTTTGACGCGTGACAACAGCGACTATTACAGCCACATATGCTCTGCGTATCCTTATTAAATTGTCAGTAAACAAAACAGAATTTTCTTAAAATTGCTGAATTTTTTATTTTAATTAAACAGTATCAATTTTTTTTTGTTAATCATTTTTTACATGATATAGTATCTGGAAGAAGCAGCGAATGTTTTCTTTTATGTTCCCGCTCACCATAAAAGAGACCCAAACCAGTTTAATTAATACACAATTCAGCATGAAACCAACATCAACAATCTATTCTGCTACTTTCCCCTTTGAAATCGGAATTAAACGGAATTCTAAAAAGAAAATAAAGGGGTCATTTGGACATGGAAATGTGCGCAGGGCTTGGAAAAAGACGTATTATGTGTTGGGTCCCGATTCACCTACCGCTGTGCCTAGTACCCACCGCGACGGTCGCGCCCACCCCTCTGATAGAGCATTTTGTAAGCGGGCGATGCGAAACATAAGCATCGGGCGATTTATCTGCTAAGGTGGCCCCAATGGGTAGATCGCCGTCCGATAAGGACCAGGCCCGGGTCGACGGCGCATTGTGTTCCACGCGCGCCTCAAAGAGATGTCAGCAACTGAAGGGGTCCGATAGGACCGATGCCTGCCGGGAAAGTCCGAAAGGAATACCGTGGCTCCTGGCAACGTACGGGCAACCGCAGGAACACGGGTGGGTTTTAGTCAGTAAGAGTCTGACACGCCCGCTCCGCCCAGAGCGGGAGAAGTTATTTGACCATTTCCCACATAAAAAAAGCTAAGCTTACTGAGTTTTTTTTTTGTATCGCGGGAGCGTTTACAACACACATATTTTGTAGCTCCTAGTTTAACTAGATGGACTGCAAGCATTTGTGAGAATGAAACGATGCGCTATGTATGATATAGATATAGTAAAATCCCTTTTCACACACACCCGGTTTCGGTCTAAACGGAACCGTGACGGTTTATTTATGGAGACATTCGGTCGAAGCATGGTCGCGGTGACGTGTGTAACCTTCCATATTTCCTTGCCTTATTTATTGTCTATATGACTCAAACTTCCACGGTACCGTTCATAAGGAAACCGTCTGTGTGAAAAGAGCCTATTCCTGAAGAGGCGCTAACACTTTTACACGTGCTTCTAATTTTACGTGACAACAAAAAAGTTGAACCGCTTCCACAGGAAACGAAAAAAACTCACTCCGCTCCCATCTCGCCCTTGGACCACAAAAAACTGTAGAGGGGCATTTCTAATTGAATAGCCGCCCGGAGGCAGTTGCTTTGATTGGCGCTCTGTACCGGGAATCCGGGAGGCGTCTATCCCCGCGATACAAGAGTCTTATTCCGCTACTCTTCTTATTTCCACTTTTTAATCTTGAAAACAATGCAAGTGTAAGATTTGTTATTACATTTCAAGTGCTAGTTCTGAAAATATGTTTCTGTATGTAACGGAGTGACGGTACATAGGATAGCTCTTGTAGTAGGAGCATGAGGTCTAAATTAGATTGACATTTATTATCATAGAAAAAAGAAGAAAGATTGGTTTATTACCACAAAAACACTTGCACATAAAAAAGATAATTTAGCTCGAATAAACCTAAAACATAACAAAGGTCATTGGGCAACTAAGTATGGAACCTATACCCACGGCCTACAGAAAAAAAATAGAGTAGGATGTTTAGATAAACGTTTCTAGTTTACGAATAAATATGTCGCATTAACGCAGATAATAAGAAAAAACCATAAATCTTAAAAAATAAAAAAGTAATAATAAGGTTAATTTAAGTTAATTAAACAAGGCAGTTAGCACATTAGTAGACATGATTTAAAAAATAAAATAAATAAAAATAAAACAAGTATAGAAGAGTTTTTAAGTTTTATTCGACATGATCAATGTCTACATGAATAATTGTATCGTCTAAAAAAGCCGCAGGCGCCCTATTTGCTCTTGATGTCGGGCCCAAGACAAAAAATATACTAAATAATACTAATATACGTTTATTTTGTTTTTTTAACAGAATGATTCACTGAAATTGTTTTATCTATACATTTATTACCTATTTTTTATTCATCTCACATTTTATACCCATGGTTTAAAATCTAAAACTAAGTGTAGGTTGTGGTTTTCAACAGTTTCAGTTACTGACATTCCCGTGTCTTTATATATATGAAGTGGCGATCTTTGTCAAAGCGAATCTACATCTTTATACACATCTAAGAAGCACACGACACAAAATAAAATATGCCTAAGACGTCATAAAAAAGCAGTATTTAGTAAAAATATTTTGGGTATGGCACCCAAAATATACAATAAGCTGCCAAAAAGTATCACAGACCTACACAAAATGGACAAATTCAAATTAGGTTTGCACAAATTCCTAGTTGCCAAATGTTATTATTCAATTAATGATTATTTAAATGAAAGATGACTGATTTTATTTGAAATGGCACCACAAATATAATGATTATTGACATTTTGATTTGACTTGTGTATTTTTATTTTGACATTTCTCTATTTATTATGTAACTCGATTTTAAATGTATTCTGTTTTAATGTAGCGATTAGTAACCTAATATTTATATAAATTTGCACACCTCATTAGGTTATAATACAATGTACCTTTTAAACCTGTAACATCTTTTTAACATGTATTATGCAAATAAATGATTTGAATTTGAATTTGAATTTGGTTTTTACAATTTAAAACTAATTTGGTTTTTGTAGGAAAACTATCGTTAACTGGGTCAGATTTTGCCCAATGACCTTTATAATAACGTCCCCAAAACAGTCGGCATCTGCACGTTGTGCCTGTGACAAGAGGCTTCCACTCAGCATGATGATTTACGATATATTTTTTTATCTTAACTTATTGACGCGCCAAGCCCACCGGTGCGGTGGTCGCGCAACGTATGGATAAGTAGTGTTCCATATAACGAACTCCTCAAAACCTCATAAGTGTGTTAGTTTTAAACAGTTGGTTCATTAAACAAGATATTAACTACCTCTTTGTTTTAAAACTGAGTACTAGACATGTTCTTAATTACACAAGTTTCTAAAAACAATGTTTATTGCCAGTGATGAGTGGACAATGGCTGAAAGTTTTACCTTTTAATGTAGACTTCTGGCAGAAGTGGGTGAAAACATACGAGGTAACGTTCTTGCTTATTTTAAGTTCGTTCAGTTCATCCATAGGCTGTCTAGAAGATATCGCTATCAGCGATTGTACCCATAGAATTAGCAAGAATAAGCTGTGTAAAAATTTTGGTGTACAACGGACGTCTGGTTAGACGACCAACCAACTTGTAAGAATAGTTAGAAAATATTATGGTGCTCTTAGACAGATCCAAAGACTTAAAAACCGACGCAACCAGAACTGATGTAGCAATACGGAATTTATAGAATCGTTGCATTTCCCTCCATTTGGAAGTTTTTTTGCCAGTTACGGACGCCAAGCGTGTTTGGACTTCTGATATCTCTTAAAAGCTGCTAATAAAACGTGCAATACGAGGTTGTTAGCAGACGTATGAAGGCGCTTACGGAATTGTGGATCAATCGTCAATCGCCATATATCCTCAATTACGGATGCAATAAAAAGTTTATCCATGTTTCGTCTATATTGGACAGTTATTATTTATTAGGTAGGTATAAGCAACAATTCGTCAATGGGCAAGAGTAAAAATCTATTGGGGATTTTATCGTACGTTTCCAACAGTTTGAGATTAATTACAAGCAATGTCAAGTGGAATACTCAAGTGGTCAATTATGAACATCTACTTCATCTGTAGATGCCCTGCAAGGCGACTGAGAGAAATGATGAAATATAGCTGTGCATTGTGCAGTAGCGTCCTCCTGTCATCTAATGCATACTTCCATAATAATACTGATATTATAAATGTGGAAATAATTCTGTCTGTCTGTTACGTTTTGACGCCTTAACGGCTCGACGGATCAAATTTGGGACACTAATACAGCATTGCCTGGGTTTGTGACACAGGATAGTTTTCATCTCGGTAGTAAGTTCCCATCGGATAATGTCTAAACACCACGCTGTCGAAGCTGCAAGCAAAAGCTAGTAGAACATATACGTGGTGATCATAGAATATCATTAAACTTTTTCTAATGGTCAGTTAGTGTGCTCTCTCTTCTATGGCGAGTAATCATATTGTGCAATGTATTATATGGGATACCTTCTTTTCGCATAATGTTCTTTGTCCTAATATACTTCGGCATAACGATTTTGGCACAATTTGTTTTGGCATAATAATACTTCGGCATAATTTTTTTAGGCATACATTTTATGTTGGCATAATCATCTTAAAGACTAATTTGTTTTGGCATAAATTTGATTCGCATAACGTTAGTAGGCCTAAGAACCGAATTGCTGCAAAATTGACTCCACGTAGTCTTGTTTGTCCTACCCCTAGAGTGTAATTTAAAATCGCGTAGGCGCGTAGGAGCGAGGCGGCCCGCGGGCTGAGGAGCAGGCGGCTGCGAGCGAGCCACCGCGGCTGAGGCTGGCCGGCGAAGCCGGCCAACAAGCCGAAGCTGCGGTGGTGAGCGAATGCCGTCTGCGACGATTAGCACGCGTGGGGCCGCCGGAGGCCCGCAGCGCCGGAGCCGTGACAGAAACCCTGCCTGCTGCATGTTGCATGCTCGCTTGAATGCTGCATGCTGCATGCCTGCTTGCATGCTGCATGCTTGCTTGCATGCTGCATGCTTGCTTGCATGCTTTAACTTTATGCTTAATAAATTTATGCTTTAACTTTATGCTTAATAAATGTATGCTTTAGAATATTATGCTTAATCATTATTATGGTTAGAGAAATTATGCTTAAAAAATTATGCGTAAGCTGTTATGCGTAATTATATTATGCGAAAATATAATTATGCCAAACAACATTATGCTAAGTTATATTAGGTCTTAAAATTTTATGCAAATGGATAGGGAACCGTATTATATCTCTTATGGAACATACAGAAACTAGAACAGTGAAAGTAATAGTCCTTTTTAATATTCCGTATGTTTCAGCCTTGTCTTCTGCGGCTAACGGGTCGGCTATAAATCGGCGTAAGTGCCTCAGGACAAACAAATGTACTGTGAAACTACTTGATGATCTTACGACCTTTCTATCTCGTTCCTTGATGGAGATGAGTACAGTTAATGGCAGGGTTTAAAAATCTGAAGAAAACGCTTTTTTTATATAGGAACTAGCGATCCGTCCCTGGGGGTCTATTTATTAGGCGAAATCCGTAGCATCGGCCGAAGTTACGGGCGCTTTGTTGTCCGTCTCACTTACGGACATACCGTGAGTGAGACGGAGAGAAGCGTCCGTATATTCGACCGAAATTACGGATTTCGCTTAGGGAGTAGATACCCCTGTTTCGCACGGTTTTAACAACTTGACAAAACATTACCTTCTGGAATAAATTCTCTAAATGATGGTAAGAACCGCATGAAAATACGTTGCGGAATTTAGAAGAACAACGCGGTCACACAGACAGACACGAAACTTCAATTTATAATATGTATCGATAAGATTTTGTTCCTATATGGTACGGTCTCGACGATTGTTTATTTATCAAAGACTAGCTTCCGCCCGCGTGTTATATCGATAAAAAATAACCTATGTCCTTACCCAAGGTTCAAGTATCCCCATACTAAGTTTCATCAAAATCTGTTCAGCCTTTTAGCCGCGAAAGCGTAAAAAACAAACAAAAAACCAAAACTCTTCTCTTTATTATAATATTAGTTTAGAAATAGTCGAACAAGAAAACCTTGGAATGAAAATAAACGATTATGTATAAGAAACGTGTACTTACGTATTACTTACTATTACCTAAGCGTTTAATATTTCATATATTGGTCCTATGGAAACATGACAATAACCTTAATTTTAGAGAGAAGAAACTTGGTCCTTGTTTTTCTGTTAGAAAGAGTTACAATTATATGATCCTGGGTCGGAATTGCGCTCGTTAAATATAACATGTAACTGAATCCTGTTATTGAGAACTGTAGCAACAATACACCACAAAACCCTTAAGTAACGATTATGTTTATACTTTGTTACTAGCACAACTAGTAACAAAGATAAACAAATCTTTGTGCGTATATTGTCGTGGTACGAAAGAAATTTTATACGGGACATAGTCGGATAGTGTATAACGAATAAATAACTAGAATCAACTAAATAAATAAAACAAACAGATCCATTTTTCTTATTTCGAAAGCGAAAATATTGTCGAAGCTCATGTTTCAGGCGTTTCACGATAAGAAAAACATCTCCGAACTGATTATATTTGTTTTGTTGCTCGGCTAAGCGGGACAAATACAGCCACATCTGGTAAGATCGAAAGCCAAGCCCAACATTGCGGAGAAAAACAACCGACTTTAAAAAAAAAATACTACTTACTAAATAAAAAATCACTTTAATTTTGGAAGTCGGTGTTTTTGGTTTCGACTTTTCGTTTTTTGCCTTCCGAAATTAAAGTAGTTTTTCACATAGCAGTGTTTTTTTTTTAAAGTTGGTTGTTTTTTTTTCTAATTTGATTTTATTTTTCATTTTTCAGTTGTGGTACCTACTCCACGCAAATTAGAATACTACAACCTGCTATGTAATTAACAGTGACAGGAAGTTATTATAACATTATCCATATAGGTAGACTAAGTGGGAAAAATACGAATTATTGAAGCTAACTCAAAAAATATCTAAGCATAGTAAATTAAATTTATATGGAACCACCGCACAAGCTTCCCCCCTATCAAGTAAAAATTCAAAAAAATTCAAAATCGGTCCACAATTGACGAACTTATCGAAAAAAAAAAACTGACGAACATACAACTTTTTCCTATTTGGAAGTCGGTTAAAAAGATGATGATGATGATTTGCGTGCCGATGTTGTATAGAATCTGCATGGTTAACATGAAACCTTTTAGCTTCCCCTGAACTAACCTAAAAGTGGCGACTGTAGCGGTGATAAATTGTTATTGTAACAACATTATGATTTAAAAGAGTGTCCATGGAGTTTCTTGCCCGTTCTTCTCCATAGGAACCTACGCTTTGGAATGGGCAACTAGCTTCATATTTGTGACTGACTGACCCCTTGACAATTCAAAAGTGCCTGTAAATGGTTTAATTGAAATAAATGCTTTGAGTTTGAGTTTGAGTTTGATTGTAGCGTGTCACTCGCAGTAACAAACGATACAATTAAAAATAGTAAGCATTTTGGCGTCGGCTTATGAATCACACATTTACTACTATTGTGCTATTGTCAATCTTTTGCCAATCAACTATTACAGTGAGCGACAAATTATTAGAATAAATCGTAAACAGATAATTGGTTAACGAGAGCAGAGTTGCTTCTTATCCATACTTCCAAATTTAATATTATACATGCGAAATTGACTCTGTCTGTAAGCTTTTACACCTTAACGGCTGAACAGAAATGGATGAAATTTCTTATGCTGGTAGTATCTTCCCGTGGGATAATTTCCGACTTAGATGCGGGCGAAGCAAGAGGTAGTGTGTTATATCTTAACAGCTGCAGATTAGTCAAGAGATACTTTGATTACCTGTGAATACATCACAGCCTAATAAGATATTCAGCGAAATTCAAAACATTGGTAGTAGCACAATTGATTTATGCGCTGCAATTGGTCGGGCAGCGCAGGCTGTCATATTGTGAACGGGGACAGATTTATCGCAATGCAGGCTATTGCACGTACTCGCAGGTGTATTGAGCTTATTGCTGTTTGTTGTTAGCGGTGATCAGGCGACGGCACGGTGGAATAATTTAGCTATGTTCAGTATTGATTTCAGTTGTTTTGTGGAAGGATTGCTATGAATTTCGTCAGCATGAATATCCAAGTCCTTTACTAAAGTAGCGTACCTATATAATGCCTACCTTTCGTGCCAGTCTGCTATAGTATTTCCGCCGCTGCAAGCGGTATCCCTTTTCATTTATGAATCCGCTTAGCATTGAACTTATTAGTTCTTGTTCCTAATAGTCATAAATTTAGTATCTCATGTTCGATTACAATTTTAACTTTGGACTCGGCTATGCTAATATAAAACAGTCGAGTTGTATCAGCCTGAAACCCAGATGTAAGTCGTTTTTTGAACTAAAAACTTCTTTAGCGGCGTTGTGCACTTTTTTTTTGATGGGTAAAAAAAATTAAACTCGCGTCAGGACACGTGACCTGATCGAAAATTCGTAAGATAGTCATGTTTGTGTACGATAGCGCAATAAATGAATAATGTATTTTACCACATAAATGATAGTACTTTTATACTGATAATTAAAGCAATTCATGCAAAATTATTCCCTAACCATTCCAAAATATCAATGCACGTTAATATTCAAGTTTTCACTTCTGCCGGCACTCCCGGAGTGCAACCCGTTGTTTTTTTTTTCGAAGTTCGAGTTCAAATCATCCAAGTTCACTGTCGAATTATAAAGTGGTCCAATGCCTCAACCTTGACCGAAAGCCGCTGGAGCATGTCAGTCAAGATTAGGAAGCTCTTGTGAAGTACCGTCAAGTAGGAAACGCGTGGGTGCGGAACACATCGTCATGTTTGGAAGTACAAGTGGGGAAAATAAATTCAAGTCCCGAAAAAGCCTCTTAAACACGCCTGACATATTTGGGGACTCCTTGAAATGACAACCTTGTCAGTCAAGCTTAGGAAGATACACTTCAGTAAAGTTAGTTTAGAGATGAAAATCTACATTAGGTACGTACTAGGCTGTTCAAAAAGTAATGATAATCGGTTATTTTTCTTTTTGCTCGGCGCCTATGGGTCCTAGCGTAATGAAAAAGATTTTTTCAAATCCGACTGGTAGTTCCAGACATTAGCACGTTTAAACATTATAGTATCTACATACTACAGACACTACATCATATACTTACACTATACATTCATTAATATTATGTATTATACTCGTTTATTGATTTTGCATTTTTATTTTGCGAATCGTTCTAAAACGATTAGTTTTCTTTAATTTTCATATTTTTCAATGTTATGACATTTACGTCAGGCTGTCAAGCTATCATTATTTTTTTCTTCTAATTTTCTCTCTAGTTTTCTTACTGGCTTAGTCCATGAAGGTTACTTTTGATTTATATAATTTAAATTATTTTTATCAATATGTTTAGCTGAAATATGGTATTTTATAGGCAATTATAATTGTTTACTGTAAAATATTTGTATCCTAACTTACATTTTATAATAATAATTGAAACGCTCTCAGAATTCATCAAAGAGGTTTTTTGGTACGAATATGTCTGGCCCTTTTCGATCTCTGAATTTGAAATTAGAACAAGAAAAAGATTTGAAAAATAAACGTCGGAGGGACTACGGACCGATTCGGCAGAGCTGATCTGGAAGCGCTCAAGGAAACATCTCCTCAAGAAAAGTCTTGCAAATTGGTCTATATACATTTCACCCTGAAATCATACTCTGTCTTCACGGGACTACGTTTCTTGCCAGGAGGACCTTCCACTACTAAGTCCTGACTGGTCTGTCTGAGAGACTGGGAAGCGGATCTTCAGGCCTCAGAGCTAACGAGGCCTGACGTCTTCTACATTGCCTGTGAATTTATCAAGATTTATCTGGGAAACGAATCTGGATGTTTCAGAACTGACAGGACGACTCGAACCTGAAAGCCGTAACATACTTCCTCTGTAAATATTTTCTTTTCTGAGAGCGCTAGGTAGGTTAGGTTATTTTTTTAATTATTTTTCTGTGTTTTACTTCAAATTATATATTTTTAACTTGTCTACTTTCCCTTTTATTTTAATAAATAGTAGATACGTTACAACATACAAAAAAACTCTTCAGTTTTATTATTAGTATAGAAAATATGAACCATAGGTATACCATAGTGATGTTCATCTTTTTTTAAGATCTAAAGCTACTTTCTTACTGATCGATGGATCCACGCGGTTATATGTTATCCTAAAGCCTGTCATGCTAATATAATAATATATCTATTAATTTTTAAAAGCAAATGTTTTTATAGAATGAACTCATCCCGGTAGCGTATTTGAATATTCCAATAGAACGCTAATCAACTTCTACATAATATTGTCGACTTGCCAATATCATGAACCGCGGCCTCAATTAGACAGATATCCGATCAATTCTGTGCTGATCCAATTATGACAATAGTCACAGTCCATCTGGCACACATGGCAACCGTACATGAATGTAGTGGGTGCGGCACGCCCTAACCCACATAATAACTGGTGTTTGTACAACCGATTCTACTGTCAGACTGTATTTGTGTTGCTGAAGTGTGTTCAGCTTGTTTGTTGGTCGGAATTTATTGTGAAGCATAGAAAATTTGGCGCTATCCGAAGTGCGGGTTTTGTGGCGCAATTTCGGAGAGGCTTATGTAGAGGATCGAGTTATTATAGTTTGAAATAGCATTTGGGGCCCAATTCTAGCACCAAAACGTTGAATCCCAAAAACTGTCTGTGTTTCGTCTTCAAACCTGCTCTTTGTCTTTTACTGTCTGTCAAAAAGCTGATAATGTTCACAGCATTTGCAAATTAACTTATCATTATTTGTAGCTGAATAAGGAATGTTCGAGTATAATAAATTAATCGTAGACTTGCATGATTGGAAAATTATTCACTGTCAGGTTTCATAAGACTATAGTTACAATATCCTTAATTTTAAGATTAAAGACTACTTTGAAGACAAGGAAGTTTAGCAATAATTCCTTCTCCACATGTGGCTTCCCTGATACCTCATTAACGCCATAACTATGCAAATGTCTATTAACTGCTCCCATATTCTATATTTTTTTATTAAATTAGATTTTTTACAGCTGTAGCGGTAATCGTGTCATTTGGTTTAAATAGGTCTTTATTTGTATTGTTTTATTTATCTTTTATATAGATTCTTTTCTTTTAGATTTTGTGAATGTAAGAACGTTGTAGGCTTAACAGACTGTAGATCGCCTCGATCAATCGATTGCTGATATGCCTACACTGTCCTCTCATACCTATTAACACTGTAATTTGAAAACATTGTAAAAACCATTTACTTTTAAAAGAGTAACCGTTGAGTTTCTTGCCGGCTCTTCTCCATAGGAAACGACCAATTGGAACCGTGCACCTAGCTTTTGACGTTTCATAAGTGCCCTTGTAGGTTTATGTGAAATAAAATATTTTGAATTGAAAAAAATCCACATGCAAATACATTCCATGTTAGCAAATACTGTAAATGTGTGGTGAACTGATGACGGAGGCAATCAATCTACGGTTAAGGGCTTCGAGATCTGAATGACGGGTAACATGTGTACCTATCGATGTAGGCGACGAACAGGTCTCAGATTCAATGGCAAGTTAATTGGATGCTGGTCCTGACGACATTACTGCGTATCACGTTTGCTCTTCCGTTATCCTAGAATTCATCAAAAATAAGGACCCGACACGTCAATTAGGACAGGTAGGTAAAACTTGTTTTGAGCTTTGGGAAATCGAGATTGATCTTGAGCGTTGTCCCAGCTAGAATATTTGCGAGCCTTCTTAAGTTTTATAATAAATCTGCAATTATCATCATCCTACACACGTGTTGAATCAGATAAATCTCAATTTTGTCATTCCTTATTATATCAGCTCAACTGAAGTCACATCTCTAATAGTAATATATTAGATTGTTGACCCATCAATTGCCCCGTCGTTGTCGTGTGTGGGATGTTCAACAGCTGATATAATCTTTTATTCACAATTGAACTACAAATTACACGGTAACACCGGATATTTACCAGTTACGGTAAGCTAGGTGCTATAATTCAATCATCGTCTAGTTTAAACTCACGCCCAATGCCCAACTGAAGATTCTCAAAATAGCATTGACTCAACATTAGACGGAAGGAAACCGTATTTATCGAATTATTTATCGTCTATCTAATTACTTGGGATGACAACCGCACACGCCCACAGCTCCGAAGGAACTGACCGAGTACAACGGGAAACGTCACGTTCTAAATTTAAACCGCGAATGAATGAACTCTAAATGCGTGCGCGCATACAAAAATAGTGCCGTGACCCTCAGGCGGTGTGCCAAATGAATGTTATTGATTTTTTTAAATATTTTAAATTGTGTTTACCTCTGTCACGTAGATATTACGTGTGTTAGAATCAAATTCTTTGTTTTTTTTTTGTTGTTTATTTTAGTAAACGCTTAAAAAGTGGTTAATGATTAATGGAAATACTTACTTTGATCTTCGACGTTAGATCTCGATTATGATTCGCTACTGGAAAATGTGAAAGGAACGTACCTGTAAAAACAAAAAAGAACTTGTTATTTATTTAGCTAGAAATAAATTACTTCTTCCGCTCGTCGTAAAAGTTCAAACATGTTTATAATGCTAATCAAATAAATAAATAGATACGTCAAAGATTTCATTACGCTAGCTCTACCCACAACTACCAATTACCATATTAAGATGCAACCTTGTTTTTTAACTATCAGTGCAGTATCAAAAATTGCCAGAACCATGTCTTACTGGACTCATGGCATAATAAAGACCCTATCAACAGTATATACCACCCTACCCGCCAGCTCGTTCCAAGAACAGCTCGATGAATGTCTGTCCCACCACGTGTTCACACTTAACACTCAATAAACGTACCCCCCCTTCCCCCTCTGCATTTCCACGGAAACATTGACAAATATAACATGTCCGCATCATCAGTTTCCGAGAAATCGATTCATTGGTTGGTGTCGAATTTTAGATTCAAATATGTGCTTTCCTTTGAATAATTGTCATAGGTACCTACTCTTGTTTCTGGTACCAAGCAGCATTGTGTTTAGTTAACGAAGGTATGGATGGGTGCCTGTGAACTTACAACAAGCTTATCAGGTTTGTCTCTGGTCTCCACTAACGATCTATGGCTGCTATTGTAAACGAGGTTTCTTTTACACCTAACAAAAGGCCAATAGCGATGATTACTGCGGGAAAAAGCTATTTACTCCGTCAGTCAGATAATAAAAAAATATGAGATACGCATTTCTTGCTTTTTGTCATATTAATAAAAAATGGTTTAGATAAAACGCATTAAAGTTGGAGGATGGGGGGCTCCTTACGTCACAATTCAGTTTAAAATCTACCGGAGAGTGACGTCATACCACATTTTAAGTCAATGTATTGCTACGGCAATACATTAATCTTTTGATTACGTAAAAAAATTAAAAATACGTGTCCAATATTTTTTTATTTCCAAATTTTTTTTTTAGTCTACATCCCTATTGTCGTGCTTAAAAACATTCAAATTCAAGTTACAATCACATCTCGGCTACAATCAATGTCAAAAACTTGTCAAAAATTTGGTAAATTATAGGTTATTTGAGACTAAGATTTGAAAGCGAATGTTCTTAAAAAATCGGAAGTTGCCCCTGAGATACCATTGTAAAAGCTCACGAGTAGGTAAGTAAAGCTTTTACGCCTAGTGCAACAGCTAACGCCATCTAGTGCCTAGTTCTGGAACTAACAGCCGCGAAAAACCTGGCTGTCTAGTCTAGACCACATTCACCGCCAGTAAAACCTAACATTACACCTCTGACATCACTCCGCACGCGCCATCTGCCAGCATTGTTTATAATAACCGGCTCGTAAGTACTCGTAACTGCCAATGACGTCATAATTATAATGCAGTTTACGCGGAGCAGGCGATGACGGACGCACGTAAACATATCTTGGGAACTAATCACTATTGTATGGAAAATGATGTAATAATGAGAGTAATAGTGAGGATTTATTGTATGAAGATGAAGTGTTAAGATTGTTGTTGGGATAATTAGAAGCTTTTTTGCGCTTGATTGTAAACATGGCTGATTTACTGTTGCAATCTTGTTATCTTACGTTCGTTCCGGATTATCGTATAATGCTAAAATCTTAAACATAACTGGCGAAATGTGGGTGTACTATAGGTACATCTCTGTCCAGACCTTTGGGTACTCCCCAGGCGTGATGTTATGTCATACTAAAAACTTGTTCGTACACTTCAGAACTGGCAAAAAACTTAAGCAATCTTTTCTGCCTTTAAAATTATTTGTTCAGAACATATTTTAATGGTCTTAATTTAATTACTTTTAAATGCTAGCAAAATAACACTGCGACATATCATGTACCGAAATATTTACACAACTAGACATAAAACGATTGAAACAAATGGTACAAGTAACGCCATCTACCAGAGGGTAGTTGAACCAAAATGACGGCGGAGGCGCTGCCTTGAAACAAACACCCCTGTTGCTGAACTACACCCTGTTGCTTCAGACAACAGTTCCTACGTTCACCGCTAGGTGGAGGTTGTATAGGTAGTAACCTAACCGAAGAGGTGAGTCAAGGATGAAACACGTGGATGTGAACGAAGTCACGTAGAAAATTGTAAAGGAATGTAATAGGAGCCCAGACAACGGTTGATTAGTTTATTACATAGGATATAATGCTACAGGATACTCATAAATACAGAAAAGATACGACCGTGCTAACGTGAAAATTAATCACATAAAACAAAACACAGTGAGCTGAAGATCACATAGGTAATTCTTTAACTGAATTAGTCTGAATGTCAACGATATTAACCACAATAACAGTCTTTTTAAATATTCTATGTGGCATCTTCTTAACCATCCAATGAGGATGTATTGGATCAAGGGGTAACATAAGGAAAAGGAACCAAGAAGAAAATGATATATAGGACCTCAAATATATAAAACATTCGTGATATTCACATTCACAAAACAAACTCAGAAAGGCGTAACCTATCCAGAACATCGTAAATACAAACTTCGGGCGGTGCCAGATGTCAGAAAAACGACAACTAACACCCTGAAGTTATTACCACGATTGAATAATCGGACCTGACCTGCAAGACCGTCGTCATATAATTCTCAATAACAAATTATCTCCTGTGCACCTCAAGATGCTTGTGATCCTACGAGATAAACCAATTGTGGGGAATGGGTAATTGGGGTGCTCATTGACACAATTGTGTGATCACAATGCGATATCACGACAAATGGCTTGCGGGTTTCGTACTGAGTACCATACGAGGAACTCGGTTGTATGGCATTTTGCACATAATATATGAATCGATTAAAATAAATAGAGGCAGTGAGTAAAATTCTGATCGCTTTAAAAACGAAGAAGCGACAAGATATAGGTAATGTGAGAATCATACAACGCAGCCATATATGCCCATCTTGGATCTGCTGGTAGTCTGGCTCGCATCAGCAACGGGAGATTATTCTTCCACGGAAGTAGAGGAAGGACAGTAGTGAAAACACCTATTAGTTTTACTGAAGTTCAAATAGTAAGTATAGAAATGATGAAACAGATATACGAGTTTAAAGATACAGAAGAGTTAACAACTAATATCCAACATGTGGACACTCGGTAGGCGATTACTGTTGAACCGATTACTCTCACAAGCTATGAGCAATACATCTAAGTTACACTGACAATGAAATACTTCACAGCACTATTACTCGTACATTCGTTCCCAGAACCGGACAGGCGCGAACAAAAATAAAGTCAATTATCCAATAAACCGTATCCCTGTTTACAGTTCGGTGTCGATTGTTGAAAGCCATTTACTTCGGCAACGATTAACTTAACCGGCGTACAATACACACAAGAGATAAGTAGAGAAAGATAACTTGATACGATATCGAGCTGCATCATAACAGTAATAAGCAAATTGATAGCTACAATGCAGGCAATCGTACTGGTGGAAAGTGGTGCTATTACTAACAATGCACATGTCTCAGCGGCAGATAACTCTCGGGAATTGGTCTTCTGACTGCGAATTCGATAACTGTGTGATTGATAACGATATAGAGTTAAGTATGAATTTTATATCCGCTATTGACAAACTATTCTCAGTCACGGAAAAACGCCAACAAACCCAAATTCGCCAATCCGCGTCGTGGCGTCTTAAGGTTGTTACATCTTAGTTGAATAAGTTCCTCATTAAATATTATCAAAAGTGAGACTTTTTTCACTTTCCTATATTGCGTCCTATATCCGCCGGCCGGATATAACCGGATTACGGCGGATCTCGCCGGATGAAACCAGTTCCGAGTTAGAACAACGGAGTCGCGGAATTGTGAAGACGTTCGTTTGAATAAGATGAGTTTGGTGATTATGAGTATTGAAGAGAGAATGCTTTTAGGTAATTGGATCGGGAATACGACAATGAGGGCTTTGTTATAATATGGCAAACTAGGTAATCATCAAGATTTCGATGAATGAAACCTACGCATTATCTTTGAAAGATGGATTAGTTTTCTAAGGCTTTTTCTCTCAGCACTTTAGCCATTTTGCAGTAATGTTACTATCAATTTTAGATAATTCATTCATTTAAGGTACTCATTCCCAAAAAACGAGACCGTTATTAAAATATAAATTTATTGCATTTTAAACACAACATCCCTAAAAGACTCAAACACAACAAAGACTAGTTAACCATGAAAACACGAACAAAACACAAACATTTACAAAACGCCCAAGTTGGTGCATAAAAAGTATAACATGGTTCAGAAACAAACAAACAGCATAATAAGCTTAACTGCGCATACAAATTAGCTGATCAGGTGGTCGCAGGGGACTCTAGGGGGAAATTGGCCCATAAGTAGGATGAATGATGATCAGTCTTTATGAACACAAAATTTTCTTCGTCATCTTTGCGTTTCATGGCCTGATGATGAATAGCCCATTCATCATTATCTTACCCTTATTCCAATTTATTTGGGATAAGCGCAACATGTTTTTTTCTTCCATATATCTCTATTAGTCATCATCTGAGTAGTCGCCCCTTTCTGGCGCATATCATCTTTCCCGTTTATGACCTATTGAAAGTATTATTTCATCATTTATTACTCAAATTAACATAACATAACATTACGCCTTGTTTCCCCGAAGGGTAGGGCAGAGGTGTACCTGTAGTACACCCACATTTTGCCAATTGTGTTTTTTAAAGTCCCGTGTAATAGGGGGCGAGCCTATTGCCATCAACCGGACACAAATCCAGACTCCGGGCTGCTACTGAGACATTACTGTTGGAAAAACTCAATAATACTTGCCCGACCTGGGAATTGAACCCAGGACTTCATGCTCAGCAGTAACGCTTGCCACCACTAGACCAACGAGGCAGTTACTCAAATTAGTGCTCCATTATCGACAGCATCACCGCTTATCGTGAATATGAAGACCCGCGGAGCCACAGCTCGTTACATGAGTGACAAATAGAAAGTAGTACTGAAGGACCTGGAGGCATCAAAAAACCATTGCAACCAGCTACTGCAGGAAAGAGAGGACAGTGAGGTTGAAATCAAGAGGTTAATTTGAATAAATGACTTATAATCTAGTGACATCTTGGACTGACACGAGATTATCCAATATTAAGAAACTTTATTATCGTGTAAGCTTTCTCGCATCTACATAAATATGGCAAGGGTTACTGTTAATCATCTAGTGTTAAAATCTACTGCTCCGAAAAAAAGTCTTGTGGTTTACAAGACTTTTTTTCGGAGCAGTAGATTTTAACATAAGAGAAAATCAGTTAATTAACTGTTTCATGCCTTTGATGTTAACCCCAATTAGGATAAGTATGCTTGTATCAAGTGTGGATTTACCACAGTTGTTGAACAGGCTGAGATTATCACTTAAGACCCTTTTAGACATTGTTGCCTTTGGCAATGTTGAACTTAAATTCCATGCAAAATGAGGTTACACCTTTGTAGTAAAGTCTAGCAGGTTTTAGTTTTAGAAATTACAATACATGTAACGTAACGAATAAGTAACCAGTTCCTCTCAATTGACTTTCACAACGTTTGCGAAAGTGTGTGTGGCCGATAAACCCTATACTTTACGAATGAGAAAATTGAACACTTGAGAATTTACTTTAAATTGCGGGTATTCAATTTTTTTTTAATAGCGTACTACTATTCTAAAATGTAGATAAATATATCCTATTGCGTAGATTAGACGATGGGATTCAATAATTTATACTTCTTTAGAGTAAAGCCTATAAGTCAGCTCAAACTGTATACCTGCCAATACATCAAAACACAGCTATTATGAACGCCATTTCAAATACAGGACACGTCAATATTACTTGCCAAACGTGACAAATAGCTCAAGTTATGACCATTCAAAACAACCAAGCCACTGCAGTATCCCAGCAAACCAGAGACAGTTACGTCATTCATAAATCAGTTTGGCAAAAGGAACATAAATTATCCGTTTCATAAATTAATAATTTGGCAAACAGAACGCCAGGAGTGTTCAACATGGCCAAAAATAACCCACTTTTAAAGGGAATTAAAGTTAAAATAGAAGTGGGCGAAGACATCTGTGTTGAAGCTCACGGTTGGGAAGAGTTCGCCCATCAAGATTATATTTAACATCTTTTTAGAATTTGCACGTTCCTTGGTCTTTTGTTTCTTCTTTCCTAAAATAAGTATTTCGATTAGTCTGAAATCTGACATTAAGATTAGGCTGGCCTTTAATTGGACCAAAAAAAGGTTCTAAAAATAGAAGTATAAGGCAAAAAAGGTGAAGAAGGTACTAAAAACTTGACTGAAAGCTTTGAGAACTTAAAATTGCCCTTCAATATAAAGCTCGTGTGGGTGCAGACGTAGACATGTGTTGAGCCGAAAGCTGCTCAGACTTCGTGCCGAGGTTATATTTAACACAACTTTTTTACATTTCGCACATGGCCTGCCCACCGGGTCTTGATTACCAGTTAATTTTTATTTAATCATAGTTGATGAATATGGATGGAAAGGAACAACCTACGCATATAATCTAGAAGAAATACATTTTACAAACAAAGGCTATGTTCAAAAGTGACTAGACGTAAAGTCTGCTAGGCAAGAAATACTTTTGTCAGTCGGCCAAAAACTTACATCGACCAAGATTTCATGGAACTCCACATGAGTGCCTACCCATATCAGACGTTACTTATCCCTATATCCGCATATATGTGACTTGTAAGGCATTGGCCAACAAACCTAGTAACGAGCTATCTGCTTGATATCATCAATTCATAAGTAATTAGCCGCTCTAAACGCAGCTAAGTCCCGAGTCTCAACTAATCTACTAACTGTACCGCATGGAGAGTAACCGCGGGAGGGCAGTTAGAGCTATTCACCTTAATGAACGATCGATTAATCATGTGGATGGTTTATTGATAAAAGTTTTAATTTTAAAGCTCGATTGTAAACTGAATAAACATGGCACTAGGTTAGTCACTTACCACACGAGAAGAAGATGGGAACACACTTACAAAAGAAGAAGATGGGAAAGTAAATAATTAATTCATTGTGATTTAGTTAAAAGGTAAAGCCACATTTTGACGATTGAGCACGTGTTGTGGATTGAGTATTAATATTGATGAGTATCCTTCAGGCATTATGTATATTATATGTGCGCGTGTGTGTACCTATGGTTGTGTTCTGATAAAAGCTTTAGTCTGCAAATTAGTGAAATACCGATTCCGATCACCTTAATGGCAAGAATCTTTTTCATTTCTAGTAACCGAAAAAAGAAATACCTAGCAGCGAAAATGCTACCCACTGTTCAATAACCCTGAAAATTTCCAACTACCCACTTTCAACACAATTTCGGGCCTCTCACCGCCTCTCGCGCCGCCATGCCCCATCCTTCAGAGAACACATTAGTTATTTACAACGTTACGGTCACTAGACATAACCGCACAGCCGACTGGCAAATGCGTTTAAATTTTCGCTGAGTGCTGTATGCTGGCTAATGGACTCGGTAAAATCATGATGTGAGAAGATTCAGAAGGCCTATTTAGAATATAAAAAATATGGAGTTGCTGGTTACAGATTTGCATTTCATCAACAGATCTTTGATGAGCTCGTAAGACGAAAAGCATTCTTTATTAGATGGTCATCGGAACTTCCACCATATAGTTTTCTAGATCTAGTTGCATGCTGACACGCGGCGACAACATGAGATCTGCCTAATAGCAATAACACGCATTGTATGTAAGCAAGAAGAAAAACAGAAAATATGCTATTAAATACGAAATCAGTGTCCAGTTTCCATCTAACATCAAAAAGGAAAATAGAACAGCAGTGCTATTCTGTAACTATCTCACCGTGAAAATTTTGTTGAAGTGAGCTCGGAGTGAGCTGTCAGTCCCTAGCACCAGCTGGTCTATTCTGTATAAATCTCACCGTGAAAACTTAGTTAAGTGAGCTGTCATTCCACCTAATGCTAGGGATTGACCCTATTGACAACTCACTTCACCTAAGTTTTCACGGTGAGATTTTTTTTACAGAATACATCGGCAGGTGGAATGACAGCTCACTTCAAGCTCACTTCACCTGAGTTTTCACCGTGAGATTATTACATAATAGACCGGCAGCTCCGATCGTGCTCACTTCATTGAGATTTAAGTTTCGTTAGGCATCAAGTTTTTTATTTCACCATTTGGTATTGTTGGTCCTTCTGTCCTGTTTCATCTACAACACGACTGTACTAGTATAAGCTGTCAAGGTGAAGAATTAGGTAAAGCGTAACATACAGGACATATTTGAAAGTTTGAACAATGAATGGGCAAACAAAATATTGATTACTGCGTATTTTTGTGAAGATCGTACTTATAAGGATTAGTATTGCACCCTTTTTCTTGTCTTGAGTAATGGATGTGATATTTGTATGATCAGTTTTCTGGACATAGCAAAATATGCTAGGACCAATGTGTCGATATCAACAGTGATGTTCAGACAACTAGTCTAAACCATCTCGAGAAACTCCCTTCCATAAAGCGTATTTTTGCTCTTATAAAAATGACATGAATTATTACGAAATTCATGAGCGCAGTGGTCTTTACTTATCAGTGTCAGTACAGTATTTTTTTTTTTTTTTTGCGATTCGGCCTTCTCCCCCTGATAGAAAGCGATGGATGAGGTCTACGACGGAACGAACGCGCCCAAAAGATGCCTGTTCACTCTCGCTTTGATTTTCAGGTACCTTGAGACATTACCTTAATAAAGCTTTGACCATGCAAGTGAGGCTAATATAGGCCACATACATTGGGCTCGAATAACATCACTGAAACATGTGTACTTCCAAAATTGAGTTCTCGATGATTCAATCAGTATTTCGGTAGACGCATGTGCGTGTATTTTCGCGGTGCGCTTGTACAAATAAATTGAATTTGATTTGAATAGGCTATACCTGTATGTCTATCTGTGCTCTTTCTAACAAACTACCTGTTCCATTACATTACGGTCCATAAAGTTCTTTCTATCAGTTTCTACAGAAACAGATGTGTTTGAACTCAGTAATTATATTTATAGTGGCCCCGCTTGCTTTTGATGCTGGAGAGTTTGTCGCGCCACTTCTTCTTTCCAGCTAAAGCACTAGGAATGGGTTAACGGCGGGCGTTTTTTTGGACTGTCTTATGTATTTTGACGTTCAAGTTCAAAGTGTTGATTCTCAGCCTTTGATTTTGATGCGCGGGTTTGTAATGATGATATTACGTTGATTTCAGTACCCTAGTGGATTCGCCTTGTATCCAGCTACTAGAATTTCTTAGTGACCTCATTAATATCTATACACAATTAGAGTAATGCTACGACCAGTGGCCTTGTTCTATGCAAAATTAAAACTAGCACCTTTAAACTAATGAATATTAATGTTTCTTGTTTGCTTGCAAAGCGTGATCTTGATTACGTTTTGCAAAATCTTGTATGCGTGCAACGCTCAGCGCCTGTGTTCAGTAATTAACAAAACTGTTTGAATAGTTACTAAATGCATGGATTTCATGATCATGTATGTTAATTAAGATACAGATCTAGCTCAAGTTTAGATGCAGCAAAACGAGAACTAAGCAAGATTTCAGAGTTCTCTCTTTTGTAAGATAAGGAAGCATACCATTCCACAAACGAAAGCCTTCGGAGGGACTAGATCTGTGTTCCGTTAACGTGATGACTGCAAATTGTGCAATCAAATTATCGGATTAAAAATGCTAAAAATAAGCGTGTAAACTTCTGGTCTATTATGCCTTAGTTATCAGGGACATATTTGCAACCATGCATCTAACTTATAGGTAGTATACGAAGGATCGGGACTAGACATCGAAAATTTTTCTTTCCATTTTCGCACAAATTGATCATTCTCATCATTATCCTGCTCTTATATCAATTTATTTAGGGGAGGCGCCGCTTGCCTTCTTCTTCCATGCTTCTCTTAGTCGTCATCTCAGTAGTCACCCCTCTTTCTAGCCATAAGCCCATCCACAGTTTCTTTGGTCTTCCACTACTCTTATAACCATCCACATTTATACTCAAAACCCAATTACAAATCACATTAGTCAAACAAAACAGCTTTACAGATAAGACAAAACATCTGTTCTATCAGTCCCTTCACTGCTCTAACGCAGGCACCAAATAGAGATGGCTATTAACATTCCTCGGCAAGGTGCGATATGTAACCCGTTTGCCTTGACAAGGTCGCCGCGACCGGTCCAACGCGACACCGTGGGACCAACTCATTCATACTATTGTGACGCTTTTTTTCGTTATGGTGTTGGTTTTTTAGGTGACTACTGTTCTTTGGAATGGGGGTTACATTGGTTAGTAAGAGGTATTTCCAAAGGTTAGGTTAGTTTTTGCGGTTTAGTTAAATAAACTAGCCAGTATTTAAGTTTTTCGAGAAGAATCCGACCTGCTACAGAAATGTTTTCACGACCTCGGTATCCAGACAGATACATATTTATAAACCGGATTGTCTTTCAGTGGAACCTATTAACTTATTTTACCCTTATCAGCCAGATTTTTCCAACATCAACGTATTTAAACTCATCTGGCCGGTTAATTCCGTAAACGTTTTACTCCTCGTCCTTCAAATGTTTCAAGACCAAATCCTCAGTATAACATATTGCGTAATATCGACAACGAAGCACCGTAAGTACTGCGCACTTAAAACACGCCAAAACAAAACTTCCTCCCAATATTTCACGCTGATGTTGCAGATAATGGTGAACTCACATCAACGTTAGCCACAGAATGGATGAATACAGTAAACTGAGTTTCATACAATACGCAATTATTAAACTGTTCGCACACCATCAAAGATTCACCGCAGTCTGTGATAATATAGAGGTAGCAGAATGAGGTGAAGTGCCCAAAAATATGACCGGACGAACCAAATTTTACCCTGTTCCAAAGTGTAATAACCCAGGTCAGTAATTTGAATGTATTTTTTGAACTACTTACAACCTAATGAGTTTTCTACCACGTGTTCATAAAAATGGTCCTTATAGTGTTCTGATTGTGTGGGTTGATTGGTGGTACCGTTCAAAACTCGAAATGATTAATTGAAGTAATTAAATCACACTTTGTTGATAACTGTGTACACAATCGTGCTGGACAATTATTATTATGAGCGTGTTGTTAGTGTTTTAATAGTGTAGTTTTGCCGGGTAAAGAGGAAAAGGACAATAACAATATGTACATTTACATTGCAATTACTCTTGAGAGCCATGGGAGAAAAATTGGAAGTAAGTAATATGCTATATTACGTACTTACGTATATATCAAACTAGGCTGAGAATCAGCACTTTTCGAACGTCAAAATTACATAAGACAGTCCCCCAAAACGCCCACCCTTCACCACTTCCTAGTGCTTTAGCTGGGAAGAAGTAGTGGCGCCACAAACTCCCCAGCAGCACAGCTGTCCGTTCAGCCAGAAAAAAATGATCCTATATAATAATATGCAAAATGGTATTTACTTTACGCAACACACAACATAATTTAAATGATAAAATTAATAGCCATATGACAGCTAGCACACGCCAATATACCAACCAAAAATATCGAGAACTATACTCAAGCAGAAATAAAAATAACTAAAATAAAAAATATCTAAATAAAAGCCTCCAGGCATAAAGGGCGTGCCCGCTTACATATAGCTGTAACTAGAAGTTATAATTGATAAACAAGGACCATCGAGGTAAAATAAAAAAATATCGAGGTCGCTAGCTAACCACATATTGCAATACAACTCATAAAAAAAAACATTGTAATGAGTAGATTATGTCAACAATAAATTAAAATAAATTGACTCATAAAGTAAAATTATAAACAATTATATAAACTCATCATCCAGCTCTGAATCTGTACTCTGCATAAACACATACGTGAAACGTAACATGAAATGTAACATACGTTGAAACGAAGATGCTATGAATGTAACACAACAACTAGGTGAATTTGTTTCAACGTTTACATGTTGCTTTGCATATAATTGGACGGCTTGTTCGTTTCAACGTATGTTACATTACATGTTACAATTCACATATGTGTACCCATCACTATAGAACAGTTAGATACAAGCACTAGGGCCATGGTTTTCTTGAAGTGTAACCATTACTGCCAGTGACCAATTTTAAAGTCTAAACAAGGACCAAAGAAAACCTACACACCAAGTTGGTGGTTGTCAAGTCAAATTAAGTAATTTTGAGACAACGGAAAAGAACCAAAGCTGCTATTAATTCCTAATGAAATAAAGAATTAACGTAAAACTACCGTCAATTAGTAACTGTTAACAAGTAATTATCTGCCCTATTACTAACGTAACTAGACTTTAATTATTACTGCCGCTACAGCACGTGCCATTAAAAGATTTCAAACTATTTCGTTTTTTTTTTTTTATTCCCCTTTATAATAGTAGTAGGTATCTTAGATAAAATTTATATTTCTGCAAAAATTAAAATTTATTTTAAAGAATTGCCAGAGCCTTTAAATTATTGGAAAATGTAAGAGAAGCCTTTGTGATTATAACATTGAGTGATAATGTCAGCCTGTCGGGAGTTTGTCTATCATTTTAAGATATCTCTTAAGATTAGAAACGAAATTAATTAAGCTGCCTCGTCAGGTTTCAATCTGTTAGTAATAGGTAGTCCATACTATAATATTATAAATGTGAAAATAACTTTGTCCGTCTGTCTGTTATCTTTTTACGCCTAAGCTACTGAACCGATCGTTATGAAATTTGGCAGATATTCATCCTGAAGGACATATGGTACTTTTCATCCTGGATACCAGCTATCTATAAGTATTAATGAAATACAAAATACACGTAGATAAAGTTGCGGGCAACAGCTAGTATTTTTGTAAAAATCGATTAAGCAGTTCTCCAGATTATTAAACTTCTAAAGCCCACGTTGATAATCACAAAGATAAAGTTAATCACCGATTGCTTATTGACATACTAGGTCCTACTTCTTCATCTGTTTGAAATAAAGCCTTCGATAGCCTTGGGAATGAGGTATCCAAGAACCACATTGGCATGCACTACCAACATTCTCTTGCCCTTATCCCAATTAATTGAGGGTCGGCGCAACATGTCCCTTTCCTCCATACTTCTCTATCAGTCGTTATCTCGGTAGTCACCCCCTTCCTAGCCATGTCATCTTTCACACAGTCCATCCATCGTTTCCTTGGTCTTCCCCTACTCTTATAGCCATTCACATTCATACTAAAATCTTTCCTCACTAAGTACATTACCCTCACTCCTCCGCATCATATGCCCAAACCATGACAACAGATTTTCACACAACAAAAACATACAGGCCCAGAGCGGACTGGTAGATGTCACATGTCTTCGAATTTTGGTTCTAGGACATGCCGGTTTCCTCACGATGTTTTTTTTAGTCCTTGCACTAATACTTGCTAATAACCAAACAGTAAATCAATACTAAAAAAAAATACTGGTACACACACATCCGACCTACTGGTTTCTTTTAATCCTGAGGCGTATCAAAGTATTTAGTCCCCAAAGTAAGCAGACTGATGTACCACGCATTTAGGTCTGATTTCGAGTCTGGAGTGAGTATCGACCAGGCTATTTATATCGGCGTCGGCCCTACGGATCGCCCCACACGATTATAACCGGCGGCACTGATATATTTTTTATTTAAATACAAATATAGTAAGCTAGGTCTAGGAAAGGATAGGTCTTAAAAACTTGATTCTATAAAACCCGAGTTGGTAAGTTGTTTTGAATGAATTCAGAGTTGATCTAAGGATTACTTGCAGATTACATTTGGGTCAACAATAATTAACTCGCAGATCATACATGACCCTCTTAATTAAGTCGAACAGAATTATCGTTCGTCTATCTTAATGATGTTTTGAGATCCATTATGGGCTTCATCGTTAACATGTGTGATGCGGTGTATCTATCGATGTAGAGTTGTCTATTTGGACAACTCTACATCGAGTTAATCTCACTGCACTACATCACTTTTTCAAGTGCTTAGACGCGACAGCGTTCAAGACATGACGTTGCAAGACATCCAAAAATTGGTAACACCAGAACCTAAAGCAACCTGCAGAAAATACCGTTTATAATATCTTTAAAAAAAATAAGCTTCTATATTAAACTTATCGTACTGTACTAGTTCATCTGGACACAGCACATCGTCTACGTAGACCGACAAAGTAAATGCAATCCACGTTTATTACTATTTCCCCGTACTGTTTGTTTATTGGCCAGGGTATTGACTTTACTGCACTTTATCTCATTTTGATAGTTTATCTTTATCTAGACGTGGCGTAATCGTTTCCATTTTATTCACAGAACGTTTATCTCGTCTTGGAATTTACTATCAATAGTGCATCGTAATATTTTCCGACCTGCATTATCTGATAACCTAGATAAATTATAATTGGTTTTGTTTGACATTTAGATCAGTGAATAGACTGCTGTAAAAATATCGAAAAATGATAATGAGCACGAAAAATGAATGACAGCTGGATAAAAATTAGGTCAAGTACAAGGTTGATAAGATCAAATACGGTCAAGTTTCGAAATGTACGAATGGATATCAGGAAACAAGAAAGCTTACTTCGTCTAGAAGACTCGTTTTAACCCAATTACTCCAATTCGAAAAACATGGGAGGGTAACGAACAATACACGCGCCAAACAGTCACATTATTCAATCATGTCAGAAAACAGCAACAGGAATAGTCTATTAGTTCAGCTTCCAACATAATTTCCTGTTCACCCGCTCAATATCTAGCCCGACTCATAATTAGGAAAATTGACAACATAACGGCGTAAAGCCGCGGCATACGATGAACATGAATAAATCTAAACAAAAACAGCTTGTAAATACTTTGGGGAGGCCGTGCTGAGTGTTGCCTTTAAATATTACAGCGGCCAGAGGGTTTCTGAAAACTGCTCTGTGCCCTAAACGAGCTGTGGGACCTGCGAATTTAGGCCAAGCATCTTTGCTGGGTATTCAAAAAATTGTGTAAATTGACGTTTAAAATGATTAGTGATTTTTTGTGAAAGGTAGGCGAGACTCTGTAAACGATGAACGATTTTTGGTTGTTACAGACGAAGACTTATTTAATAAATTAACTAGTTCACGAACACGAGCTTCTTGCGACTATTGGTTTCTGCTATAGCTTATATCATTCAGGATAAATTAATAGTTAGGGACATTTTCAATTCTGAATAACTTGCCCACAATATTTAACTCGAAAAACACAGCCTCTGCCCGGGTAGAGTACCGGGAACTGGCCACTCATTGTCCTTGCTTTTAATAATTAATTACTGTTTCTGTTAAAACAACGTTTCCCAGACAAATTAACAATTCTTGTTACTCTATAACAAAACGGTTTCACCCGCAAATGCCTTCAATTTTATTATACTTACAACAAAACAGAAATACAGCCGTTTTACTGTAACAAAACCAGTTACTTGTTTTTTCGACTAAGTCAACGTTGGGTTGAGATAATAAAATTTTAAGGACGCCAAAATTAAAGTACACTTATATATTATTTTTATTTTATGAATTCACGAAACTTCGAAGGTGATAACTGTATTGATTCGCAATCAATGGCGTGCCATTTTATCTAATCATTATCGGTTCGTGCTGAGGGGTACGAATGGATCCCTATTATTACTTTAACAATTTCCATTCGTTTATATTCCGTGTAGATCAATTTCTACCTTAAATAATAAAATATAGGTTAACAATGTACATAAGTAGGTGTCAAGTCAAAGGACGTACAAGGCCGGTAAATACGTCCTTACAATTTATGTTAAGCTGAGACCAGTTGCGGGTACACCCACCACACAACTTGTCAAGTTACTTGTGTAGGTACCCTCCTAGAACGACCTGTTTTAACTCAATCAAAAGTGCAGTGAATTTTATGATTGTTTATCAATATTGATCAAATACAAAGCATGAGAAATAAACACCAGTTAACCCACAAGATTACTAAAATATTTTTATAATTACAGCCTTATTTGAAGAGCTGAACCCAAGAACACCCAGAAATATATAACTTGAGCCCATAAAATCTCAACTCGATTTTTCATATCGAGCTTGTAACAAAAAATTGAGGAATCTGGAGAAAGCCCCTAATTACGACGGGACGTTCTATAAAACGTTTGATTGATGAAGCTGCAGAACCCTCTATCAATTACAATCACCGTAAATACAGCTTAAGGTTCAGTCCGTAAACCTAGTGAGTTACGGTGGAAAATTGGTGTTTATGTTTGTGAATAGTTATGCTTGATTTGAATTGAAATGAAGCTTTCACCTGTGGACTTGCGATCATTATTATGGCTGTAGTCACGGTAACCGGCTATTGTCAAGCTTTGTCTACTTTGCTGACATTAGTTTGAGTTTTAGCCTAAAATACAGACTTATATATATTTTACTAGCTGCGCCCCGCGGTTTCAGCCACATAAGTCTCGATCCCGTGGGAATATCGGGATTAAAAGGAATGTCCTTCTCCAGGTCATGGTCATCGACCCATGTGCCAAATTTCATCCGAATCCATTTAGCCGTTTTAGCGTGAAAGCGTAACAAACAAACAAACTCACCTTCCTATTTATAATACCTATTATAGTAAGGATAATAATAAATAATTAATAAGTTAGGATTGTAAACCAGAAAAACCACCATATTAATTGATTAACATATTTTCTACAACTTTTCTTTATTAAAAAAATCAAACAATGCCCAGCATGTTCCACAAATCCGAATCTCAAAATTTTATCGTCGTCATTTTTTTGCCGTCAAAATTGGGACAACTCGCCTTCCACGAAAAATACCATTACCAAGGAATTGTTTTTAATAACTACATGTTTTCGAATAGCAAAAATACCCTGTAGCCCTGACATCCTCCGACCACACCAATAAGTTTAATCTTCAATACTATTCTAACATAATATGCAAATACCGCCCTAAAAACGTGACCATGCCCATATTGTACCAAAAGGAATGTTGTATTTGTTTTATTTATAGCTTTTAGGCTTTTATTTCTTTTAGAGGAGCTAGTCTTCAAATATTTTTAAGGCAAGACATTTATTATGTCTGAGGCGTTTTACCGTCACGATTTGAAATGTTTAAGCTACATGCGGGTTTCCTGCGAAGTAACTTCAGGACGATTTACGGAAAAAAATAGGAGAGCAGCATTGCTTGGAATACATGACAAGATTACACTGACACGTCCATGTGACTATGGGAGCATGTTTTATAAGTAACAATTAATAAGGAGCAGTCTTTCTGAGCCAATAATTTTACCAATATGTCGAGGAACCGAAATACCATCGCAAATATATTTCCGAACACTGCAAAATTTCTTGATTCACTTACGTCTTCAATAAGGCGCGAATAGGTGGTGCTCCAGCCAGAGCGTTGCTTCAAGAAATTAAATTAAATCGCTTTACAGTTCAATACAATCTTGCATAATACAGATTATTGCAAAGTCCAAGATAATTAGGAGGTTATAAATTTTATGGTGTTGTTTTAAACCGACATATATTTTAAAATAACAAGTCTGACATGTGACTTATTTGTCAAATAATAAAAATTCTGTATACAACAATTAAAGGCTCGTTAACAGGTTTAATAAGTGCTAATTACTGGTTCTGATAAAATAAGCATATTTCAATAATTAAAGAGTGAACCACCTATTCGTTGGTGATTTAGTGAACTTACTTGGTATCGGTTTCAATTTTCAATTGTTTGTCAAATTAGAATGAAAGTAGTATTTTAATTGAGCAAAGAAGAAACTAATTGTGTTCAATTCATGTTATTTAGTACTTGAAATAACAAAGCATTTAACTTAGCAACTCAGCGTAGCTCAATTATTATCATGGCAACAGACGATGACCTTTGCTCTTCTAACTCCGAGGGCGAAAATAAAATTTATCTTACTTTAGTAATCTTTTTCTTGTTACACAAGTAATATTACTTTTTGGCTTCTAACTGTTGACGTCTTACATATTTATTTTCAGTTACTGCTATCATTAAATGCAAAATAATGATTTAAAAATAGTCCCAGTTGGGCGCCAAAATGTCGAAATGGTAAATTGAGCCCAGTTTCCCTCATAATTAAACATATTCGTCCTTGATGAATAGTTCTAGTAAATATTTTTACTAATGAACTAAAATACTTTTGGCGAAGGCATCTTAATACTGAAAAATAGTAAAGAAATTCAATTAAAAAAAAAAAATGTATAAACGGGCAGTAAAAGACGTTTACACAAAACGTATTTTACCGTCCGCATAATTAACATCTCTACTGAAAACGATCTCAAGGTATAAGATAAATAAATAGACGAGCACATATAGTAAACATAAGGTGGGTTTTCCAAATAAACATACAAATTTATGGAAGTTTTATAATAAAAATAATTTGGTAAAGTATCTTGCAGGTTGAAGGCACTCCTCGATTTTGAATCGCATAGTAATAACATATCGCAGTCTAATAGATGCTGCAAAGCTTTGACGAAGCAACAGGTTACTGGAATTACCACTACCTACAATACACGGTATATATAATTAACCCATTAAATAGAAACCAGGAGACCTTAGTAGTAGATTTATAATTAGCTCCGATCCCATCGTCAAGCTTATTTCATTCTAAAAATAAACCTCCAACTTTTAATTGCGTTAACCTTTTCTGGTTCCGTTACACGTGCAATTTTATCAGAGTATGTAAATAGCTCATGAAAATATCGCGGCAGATACAGTTGGTATATTGCTGGAACAGCAATTCCCTTCAGTGTCGTGTGTCATTACTTATGGTACACATGGCCGGATAATCAGTTACATAATCAATACATTTCCTCCCGGGAGAGAGGCGTTGGAGTCTGTGATATTGGTGATGGTTCGTTAATTTTTATGGACACATAATCAGGAAAATCTTACGAAGCTGAAGCAAATTCACAGGATCAATTTCTGTTTTGAGGAGCTGCTCATTACAAGTGAAGTAAATAAATACATTACCGAATTTGGCGTGCCTAAAAGATATTGCGGCTAGTGCTGGCGCATCCGAAAGCATGGCTGATTAATGCCGTATCAATCAACCTAAATATGGTAAGTATTTCCGAAAAGAACACAGCAAAGAGGCAGATAAATGACATCCTTATTAAAACACATTAGAAACCAAATCACTGTAACAGGACCAAAATTAACGAGAAACATCTTCAAGATCAAAAATCTAATCAACAAAAATAAATTCGAGAAACGTCAGAGAAAAGAGACAGGTTCATCCACCGTCGATATTCCAGAGATCAAGATTTGTATATCCCATTCATCATCAAAACCATTACAGCATGTAGAAAATGAACAAGACACTGCCAAGGAAATCTAATTCTTTTCTTAATGCCTTAAAGTATAAAATTGCTATTGAAGTGGTTCCATGATTTTTGATTACCCTAACGACCTTGCCTCATTGTATTGAAGGAGCGATAATCGATATTTGATATAGTTACGTATTAAAATCAAACAATAAAATATATTTTATAGTATTATCAAGGGTATATTAAACCAACGATTACAAAGTAAAAGTAAATAAGTAGAGTACTTATTGGTTATGAAGTAAGATATTCATTTCGGGCAATAAGTCTCCAAATAGATTGGGGCTCAGTTCCAAAGACTGTCGTATCGGTAAATTAAGGTAAAGCTGGGAAAGCAATACATTTTGAAATAGTCTTATTTGGAAAATGTATCGTGTCTATTTCTTTGCCAACTGTTACAGAGTTTCTAAATTGGGTAGCTTCTAGATAAACTTAAGATTTATTGGAACGAGAATTCATAAAGATATGAGAAGCCAGGAACGTAGACTTTGTGAAAACGTGTCAAGAAATGAAAGTCCCAAGAAACTAACCCAAAAGACTGTTTACACTTTAACTTCATTCGGAAACTACCATTAAATAGGTATATATGCGAAGACTATCTGGATTTATTTTACTAGCCTTGGCGAATAACACATTCCTAAGCGTGAAGTCAATTTGAGCGTTAACCGTACCAAAATCCACCGAGTAATATTCAAGATTACTCCTGAAATAGAAACTGGCGCGCTCGACAACTTTATATTTTGTATTCACAAGGCACCCGAAACATTGATTTTGTAATGGGTCAGATCTAATTCATATTTAATGATGTTCTACAGAGGTGCATTACCCTATATATAGGACATCAATTATTGACCCGGACAAGAATCGCTTTTAAGAAATACAATATAAGGTGAATTTTCTTTTGGGGATTTATAAAATGTTTTGTAACTTTTTCATGATATCTTTGGGTAGCGTTAGGCTTTGCTTACTTAACTTGAAAATAATATTGTGAAATTATTATGATCGTTTCACATAAAACAAAGCCTGCCTCAATCCAATGCATTGTTTATGATACAAAGACAGCAATTAAAACGACACATCCATTCAATGCCAAAGACCATGAAAAATGATTTTTTTTTCTACAATAAAGTAAAAGCCACAATGAAAAATGCAAGCCAAACTCTTCATCAATTAATCTAGAAACGGTACAGAAATAAAAGCCGTATTGTTTAGTTTTCGATAAAACCTTTGAACCGAGACGTCATTTTATTGGTGGAATAGATTTCGGCTGAAGTCTGAACGCTGTAGTAGTAAATGAATCGATTAGGCATCTGAGAAACAATGATTACAAAGGTTTTAAAACACCATAAAGCCAGCCTTGACATTAGAAAGGTCTGTAATATTGTTAGTATGCAGAAACAGTCTTGAATATATGTTATATTCAAGATATGTTATATACTTCGAAATATTCAAACGCAGCAATGAGAAACCACCTAAAATCTTTGTAGCAATCATGAAATTGGCAAATTTGCGTTTCCTTGATGTAAATGGCAAAGCTGAACTAATTAATTAGATTGCTAACGTAGCTACCGTAGTTGAGTTCTGCCATTACCTAACACAACACGGCGTTGCTGCGACGACTGAAACGCGTAACAATATCCGAGTGAACGTTTGTATGAAAGGGAACGCCCGTTGCGCACTGATTATCTGCTAGACGCGAATGGTGCAAGGTTTGAGCGACACGGATTTAGCGTGAGTATGGTTTACACAAGGGATTCGCCCCGGCTTCGGCCGAGATCAGAAAATGTTATCGTAGTTATATAGTTCTTCGGCCATCATCCAGATCCGTAACGTAGTTTTAACGACCTATCTGAATATATACGCGGCAGACAGACTCGGCCGGGTGACTCGATTTTATAATACAATTCGAGATCTTTGAGGTTTCATCAAGTTCATTGGTTGCGCAATAATTCCAAAATATTATAGTCATAGCTGCTTATAAAATTTCCCACATTCTACGTTATAAAGTTGCAGCTGTGCATAAAATGTGGGCTACGGTCCAAAAGATAGATTCTTATTTGGTTTTTAGAGCTCGCGCTAAATATTTTCGGAACAGCAGGGCAATTTATTTTTAATAACGATATGAATGTCATTTTTAAGACGGTGTGGACAAAATACCAACGGAAGTTTTGTAGGATGCTTTTGATTGTATTTGATGAGCGGGATCATGACATCATCTAAATAATATATCACTTTACACACTTTTTAACTTTATTCAGTATGCAGAAACGCCCAGCCCTTACAGATCAAAGTACGGACACGGCTAGTCTAGGCCGTCAGTGTCTATGAAAGAAACTGTCGCGCCCTGATTAGTTCGCAGCGACATGGGCGCAGCTAGGAATTTGGTACAAGACATAAAAGGTAGCAGTATCTGGGCATAATACAGAAATAAATAAGTTACTAACTGGTAAGCAGAACGCTTAAAATTGGGTGTTATAAAAAAAAATCTGTAAACTTGGGGATTGATCAACAACATTGAATATAAAAATGGTGTTGAACACGTCCGAGTTCAGTATAAATCTTCACTAAAATGAATAGGTTTACAAATGATAGTAACATCTAAGGACATTACGATTTGCACCAAGATGAAACTCAGTCTAGTTGTGAAATCGGATCCAGGTGCATTTTTAGATGGATCCTCAATTACAAACAAACCCAGTGTTTCTACGCTCATTCATTATTCTGCGGTTTACGATGTTTTCTAAAATGGTTATCCAACAATTACATCATACATTTACAATAATGTCAACACGGTGCTGTTGAAGCGGTGACCATTGTCCAGCCAGGCGTATCTTCTCACGATCATAATATCATTTGTTTGCATTATCAACCGTTACGAGATTCCGCTTATCCTGAACGTCAGCCCAAATATCTTTTCATGTAATTTGCTCAAAATTTTACGTATTTAGATGATGTAAAACCTAAGAATTTGTCCAAGTCATATTACCAGTAAGTTCTGTTAAGAATACGGACAAGCCCGACTCTTTTGTGACGCATATTTTCCCTAAACTTGTTTTTTTTTTAAATTTTGTGTTCTTTTTTTGCGTCATGTTTACCGCAAATAAACGTATTTTCTTTCTTTTTTTGAGGATGCTGTGGCTGTGTAACCAGAGAGATTTAGTGAATGTTGATCACACAAAACTGGATCAAACCCTTATTACATTGGCACACCATTAGCTACTTACTACAAACCTTTTAGTACCTAAATGTTTTAATAGCTTGAAAAGTTTTTAGTTAGAGGATCATTAAATAATTAAGTACATTCGTAACATTTCTGTTGAAGTTTCTCTCATCACGGGCTCACGGCTCACTAATTACTAAAATAGCATCGCTAAACAAAACAACACGGTTCTTTATTTGAGAGATAATACAAACAAAGTTTCACGATTCCACAGATATTTTTGTTTATGGAAGAGTTAAGAGGAGGCTTGTAAATAAATTACTCAATACTAGAGTTAATTTGTAAAGTTATTTGAAAAACACGACACAAAAATAATCGGCTTTGGTCAGGTTCTAAGATAGCGCCTACTGCCCATCTTAAAACTAATTAAAAACAAACGGGAATCGACAAATTAGGCACAAAGATGCATCGTGTTAGTATGTTGATTGTCCAACAGATTTCCATGCGATATCAACCAGAACCAACAGCGATTAGCTTCGCTAGAACCATGACAATTTGATTGGAGGATCGTGATGGGATCGAGTTATGACAACAGGTTGCTTGAGAACCCACAAAACCGCCAACAACACTCAAAGTGCCGAAGTTCCAATTTTACAAGTGCCCGACTGAACTTACCATACCAATCAATCAAGCCTCGTTCTTGTTCTAAATATATGTTTTGAAGTGCAGTCAGACGTAAAACTAAATCATCAAGGTAAACCTCCTTCTCAATCTGCAAACAATAACGATAAATCCCCATAATCCTCGAAATACGCAAGTGCAATATCAGGATCAGTATTCCCACATAGGGATCTATAACCGTCGAAACATCCCCGTGCGCCGTTTATGCGGGCACGGGTGAAGTTAAGCGGTATTCAACTTATGATTACGATATCGTACCAAATGGCAATTGGATTTTGATATGGCTCTACTTGGAAAGGTGAAGTACAGCCTGAAATACTAGGAAAAGCTCTAAACTTAATTACGTTTATGCCAATGTTTTTGTATATTTCATTCCTTTCGCGGTGAAAACATCATCATCGTGTTGAACTCGAGATTCTCAGTCACTTCAGTATTTAATCTTCACTTCATAAAAGTGGCCGGCTTTGAAGTCCAAATCCCCTACAAATATTCGAATGTAGCTGAAGCTACCGTAAGGCCTCTTTCTGGCTTAGAACTCCGGTCGCCTAATCCGCCAGTCTAAAGATTCGTTTCGGTCGACATACAGATCTCCATTACCTACTGATATTCCTAAGATAAATCCGTACACGCTCAGAAAGGAAGATCCACCCGGGATCTAGTTTACGAGTTTGCTAACGGCACATTTGTGCATAAACAATTTCACATCAAAGTCTGTGTTAAAAAGCACCTAGGTCATAAGTAAATTATTTAGTTAATAAAGTAGTACTATTCCCGTCTCACATTACAAAAACCGTGTTTCTGAATCAAGAGTTCAGCCGCCTGCTTCAACAGTTCCACTTCCTTTCGAATTCCTCTTCTTAGTATTATGGCAAAAAGTTTTTTCGCCGAAAACCAATATTTTTTGTGTCCCTAACGACAGTTGCATAACACAATATTACTTTAATGATGTAATAACTCTGTAGTCGTTTGACTTCCATTACTCCAGCATGTAACTCATTACGCGCTTAGTTCGCGTCGACATTTTCGTTTGTTTTTGAATCAGTACTTATAATTCATTTATTTTCAGACAAAGTCCACCATTACACAAAATTAAAATTAAAACATGAAGTTGGTATAAAAATCACACTTATACAATAAAATAATCTTCAAACACACTTAACGTCACAAGAAACTCCGATTGTCGTCAAATGCCTCTGGGTTGCCTGGATCTGGATGATGATGTGTTTATAACTAAGGGATAGCAGTACATCCTCGATGCCTCTGGTAATGCTGATGTCCATTGTTGGCAGTGACCACTTACCATCTTACGGCTTGTTTGCCTTCCAATTACATAAGCATAATTTTTGTCTTTAAATGCAAGCTGTATTTTGAAGTCCTAAACCGCCTTATTGGCGTGTTCCGGCAGATCAATACTATTTAAACTTCGCAGCCAAACTACCCGGCATTCAATATTATTTGCTACGAATCCAGATTCCTCTTTATAATCTGCATTACGCAATATAACGACGATCACTGCACGTCATTCGACTGCCATTACTTTAGCATGAATGTAATTCATTACGCGCATGCGACCACGTCGGTACTTGCTTTTGTTTGCAAATTAGTATGTCATCATTTGTCACTGATGGTAAGCAGCACTCACTAATCACATTCACATATTTAGTGGACTAGTGAGGCATTTCAAGGTTGGGTTTTAGAAGGGACGGACCTTCGGGTGCTTTTACAAACATTTCATAGATACCAAAGTCGTAGATTTTGATGATCAAGACTCGTCGCCATGTTTTCTACCAAGTTACGCCTTAAAACTGAAACTTGGTGGTTACCTATGAAATATAATAAAGACAACATCTTCACCACGTCACTACTTCCAATCCTTAGCATAGTTCATAGCGCATTCATGTGTACGCGTCACAATTTTACTTTCCTCTTGTAGAAACGTTTGACGTTTGTTTGCAAATCAGGCGCAGCTTGTTATGTACATACAGAGAGTAAACAGATTTACTTGAGAAAAGATTTTAGAAGGAATGTTTAGGCGCTCGGATAGCGGAAGATGGTTAGTAGTATAGATTTTATCCTTACTGGAGTAGAATAAATTATGCTTCGATGAAATGTGCTGCAGATGTTAACGTTAAAGAAAAAAAAAAACGAATACAAGATTCTATTGATATTTTTCGTTTATTTGGTAAGTAATTGTCAGGAAAATCGTTTTCAAAGGTATTTTTCTTTCGTCACTATTGAACGCATGACTAACTCTGAATAGGGATGTCTCTCATCTAATAAATAAAAGCTTTCTTCCCGCTCGCTTATCTCTTTGATTATTATTTTTCTCTTCTACAAAATATTCACATTTGAAACTATTTTAATAAAAGAGGGAATTTAATTATCACTTTGAAATAATAACGCTTGAAGCTCTAAACTATTTAACGACTTACACTTTATGGCTTTTAGCACATAAGGATCTCCGTTTGAATAGTGCTCTCCCAAAGCTATACTTGACATCTGGCTACTAGCGCAACTGACATTTGACACTCGCACTCTGTTGCAAGATACAGATCTTACCGAGTATTTACGAGTAGACGTGTTAACACATACAAACAATCGTGGAGACAAAAACCCAACAATAACGGGTCCGTTTATCCTAATATCTGCAGCCATAAACTTCCGCGTCGTGTAAAAGAGTATGGCGGATTGTGTACAACTTTATGTGCCCGTTCGCGCTCTAACGCGCACTGGCTCCAAGCCAATAGGGATGTTTTCATATCGACTTTGTTACTAGCGTGTTTATTAAATGCTCCAAATAAATAAATGTATAATTGTGGTCATGGCAGTGTTCAAGGGCGGGAAACCTTGAGACCAATGTCCGGTGAAGATTAGAAGATGTTGTTGAGTCATTAATTTAATATGATGAAAATTTTGTGTTTTCGTGTACACGTATAACGGTATTATGATGCAGATGCTGCGATGTATCTGCTAAATCATGCATTCATTATAATTTGCATTAAACAGTGTGATTAATGTAAATTATACCGGTTTTCTTAAGATGCGCAGAAAACGTAGCTAGTTGATAAGTTCTGCATTGGTAGATGATGTAAGTTAACTTATAGAAAATAACGCTAACCGATTTTAACTTTCCTGCCTACATGACTACAACAGTTCTGCTACAACACTACAGTAGTTCGACGTTAAAAAGTTTAGCAATAAAAGTTATGCCAACAGAACCGTCAAACATTCATATTTGCTCGTAAATTGTCAAATTACAGAGGTTAGTCGAGACGACTCTACAAGGAGCAGGCTCAAATAGTCGACATTCTTGGAACAGAAACTTGGGTCAAATTCAGAGCAGTCGAAAATGGGTTGAAATCGGGGAATTTTATCATTTACCTAACAACGTGTCGAAGGCTTATGTGAGTTAGTTTGTGGTTATGTCACAACTTCGACCGATTTCACGGGACCCGAATAAACAGAGGCTGTGTAATTCTTACATTGAATAAATATGTTGAGTATATTTAATTTACGGTAAACCTATGAAATAGCTACCTACCTGAGCCTGATCAGGTTTAGAATTAAATTTTCACCACAATTTTAAGTTGAATCATTCCGTCCGCATGTCACACCGTCATCTATCTTCTAGTTTGTCGTACTTTTATTACAATTTAAAAGGAAGGCCTTATTCTGCAAACACAAAGAAAACAGCATTTATCAACTAGTTATATCAGCAAATAATATCTAATCCAATAGTATGGTAGCGGAATGACCGCTTCTGTACAGGGTCGCCAGTTCGAATGCGGCATCGCGACAAATATTTGTATGGCCTACAGATGTTTGTTTCGAATCCAGATGTCTGAATACATGTGATTCGAGTATTGTGACTAACGACCACGACGTAACCCCACTGCGAAGCATTCTTTTTAGTTATTTCTGTTTGTAACTCATTCTTGTATGCAAGATAGATCTTGCAGAAAAAACTAATTACGCAAAGCAGCCAGGCAGTTGTTGCTTAGCTAATTAGTTTCTAAACCACAAGCTATTAAACGCAAAACGGTACTTGTCCAACTCCGTTAGTTGGGTTACAAGTATTAGGTGTCTTTCAATTATTGTTTTTACTAATCAACTTTTACATTTTAGATTGTTTATCGATTACGTAAAAAAATATTTGATCTGTAAAAATAATTAGGTAACGGTCTGGAGTCTGGTTACTAAACTAACAGGCGATAAACAAGCCAGAACCGACTGGAAAAATAAAGGAAGGATATTACTTAACGCGGGATACGAAGAAACAGGCGCTGTTCGCAACTTGGAAGAGATCAAGACTGCAACAAGCTTAGTTGATCGATTGAAGAATTTGAAGAGCAAAGATTGCCAGATAGGTACAACATTTAAATTTGAACGATATTTCCTACTAATGATCCAAAAATAATATTTTTAAATAATTAAAATACAATCAGAAACCAAACCCCACTAATAGCTACCGTTTGACGGCACCGACATTAGTAGAAAGCGTTCTAAATTGTGTCCTATCTAAAAATACGGAGCATTAGAAGTTCATTGATATTTTGACTCGGCCACGCTGCTGACCGAAATAGATGCTTCCGGAAATGTGTAGTGGCATTCTAGGAAGACATTGATTATCGGGAATGTAGGAGAGCTCTGGGCAAGATTGTTGGGATGCTTCAGAAAACAGTGGAGATAAAACAGATTTGTTAGGATCGCCGTGAAAGAACGGGGTTAAAATGTTGTTATTTTGTGTTTAAACGATCTAGTATGACATAATGTCCTGTTGGGTAGATTGTTCAGCTGAAACTGTCCATTATTCGAGGATGAAAACACATTAAGTTACATAAGGGACAAATCACAGCGCTTGTTCACGCCAACAAGACAGCGCTAATAATAGCGTTCAGAAAGCTGTTACAAAGTTTTTATGACACAGTCGAAACTATGCTCATAATCATAAATATCTTCATTAAACAAAGCTGCTACAGCCTCAACACCTTTTAAAACCTTTTTAAACCATTCCAAAGTTAATAACACTCCATTTTGAAACCCCTCACGGCTTCGCAATATTCTTTAGTGAAAAATTCCACCGAATTACCTTCAGGTACTTTAGGCTTGCCTAATTCATGCAAAATCGCTGACAATCCAGCCTAATTGCGCTACGGATACATTCATAAATCACAGCGAGGAAAACTCTAGTCATTCCCTACGCAAATTACTTCGTATAAACTCAACACAATTATTTGGGCGAACATAAAAAGACCGAGTGAATTTTTGGAGGGAGTGCGGGGTCCCTTAAAATTTTCGGGGTCGTAAATGATTGATCATTTGACATGGCCGTAAATTGCATTTGAATAAAGGTAGTATAAAGTCGTAATTTCTCATGATATTGGATTATTTAATGAAAAAATTGCCGTGTCTAGTTAAAAACGCGGAAGTTGAAGATGTTGGTGCCGGTGTAATTCCGTACGATATTGGTACCAAAGCAGATAAGTGTCTTCTTGAAGGCGATATTCATTGTTTAACGGAACACGACTTCCTGACAAATTTAACCGAGCTCGTAACTCTACGGGCAGGATCCTTGCAAATCGGAACGCTGTCATTAGTTGTAGATTTGGGCTCCGCTCGAAACATGGACAACACACCTAAGAAATCGCAACGTGTCTTTTACCATTATATTCGAACAGCCAATATTTTTATAACCCAAGAATGCAACGATAACCCAATTGAAACATGTTAAGTTGTTTAATGATAATAAAAGTGTACTTAACGCCACTCCTATTTTTAACCGTTTTTAGATAACATAGGAGCGAAATCGATCGGTCTGACAAGACAGTGCTGAACAGAGAATTTCATACCGCTTCAATGGCCGATCAAGAGGAGATGATGCAGTAAACATTACGCTTGACTCATTTGATGAGGTGTCCTAAGCGTATTTTTTTTTATTCCTAGGTATACGGTCTATCATTTATGTAGTATTCGGAAAGAATACCGCAGGTACCTAAGTTCATGTCAAAGAGATAATGGTAAATATTTATGTCAAGCAAGAGGATCGGCAGCGTCATCTTCGACCAGCAATAATCTACTAGGTAGGTATGGTGCTAAAAACCATTTCTATGGCGCGCTCTGCGGAATGATGTCTAAGTAGTCATGTTTACAGACCAACGTGCTGAAATGAAATAACTTGTATACCACGGGCTAACACGGCGTAAAAAACTGTTCTTAGGAGCAGTTTTTACGCCATCATAAACTTGAAGCCGAAACTTTGGCGCACAGCCTCTTCGACCATCGAACAAAACAACCGACAAGAACCTTGCTTAATTTGTATCGAAATTGAATCAAAACAAACTGATGCAAATCACAACAGATGTAAAGAGGAAACGTGGGCGAGAAAACATTGTTTTTGGCGATGTTTACGTCATTCTCCTAAAATGTTTAGCAATTTGGTGATTTGAAGTGCTTACCAATTTTTAAATGTAATTTAAATTCAGCTTTGTTTGATACCAATTAAATCAAAATTCTAAGAAATGACCATATTTTAGTAGTATAAGGAGACCTTAGGACATTTTATGTTAAAGATGACTTACAGCCCAGGTACTTCCCAGAAGCAAAGCAGGCAGTGGCGTATTGACGCCAAGAACACCTATGCGTTAACAACGAGAGAAAATAAAAATACAATATTATTAAAAACACATTATGTCATGATCCAAACTATGAAACTACTCACTTTCGAAGATATTTTATTATGCCTTAGGTATACTTCAAGGAAATTCATAATGCAACTGAGCTTTAGTATAATGCACAAGAATTACGCCATGAGTTAATAGTATGCAAAGCTCTGCTAATTATCACAACACAAATAAGCTACTAATACCGAGAGGATTAGGTGTTTCAGGCTAACCAGTATCAATGTAATAATGATTTGACAACAGTTATTAGTTAAATTCAGGCTCTGTCGCTAGAGTAGACAGCATAGTGGAATGTTCATTATCACAAACTATTCTATGTACATTATGTTATCAGTGCCATGACAATTTTTCATAGTGTTCAGTCTATCACAGATTTTATCTACATGTATAATGTTAGTGATACCTGACCTAATATCAATATTTGAATAATGTTTAGTTTGTGAACTACAATAGTTTTAAATTTTGGTTCCTTCTCATCATTCAACTACTTATTTAATGATGATTTACATAGTGTGAACTTACTTGTTATAATAATAAATTAATTTATACCTACTGAATATGAAATATTATTGCTATTCTACAATAACCACAGGGTAAAGTACCTAGTTATATCCAGTTTATTGTTAAAACAATCACTGCAACACTATTCCAGTAAGTATTTATTATGCATATTGGTGGGACAAATACTTGTAAGCTACTTGTGCGCTTGCTAATAAAAACACATCAGATTCTATATAGATCTATATTTAAATAAAAGAGTGTCCATGGAGTTTTCTGCCCCTTCTTCTCCATAGAGATCTACGTTTTGGAATGGGCAACTAACTTCAACTTTCTGACCAACTGACCCACTCTTTGACAATTCAATGCCTGTAAAGGGTTTAATTGAAATAAATGCTTTGAGTTTGAGTTTTGAGTTTGAAACCAACTAACTGGCATTTGGCTGAGAAAGTACTAGAACTGGGATAATAAGACTGACAAGCTCTGTGGTTGCCTTAGACTTCATTGGAATACAAGCAGAAATGATCAAGGAACCTTTATATTCTCAACCTTAAGCTTAGTTTTTGATTGATTTATATTGATTAATGAGTCACATTTTATTCCCTGAAGGGTTAGGCAGAGGTTTACCTATAGTACTTACACATCTTGCTAGATATGTTTAAGTCCTATGTAATTGCCATCATCCAGGCACAAATTAATTAATTTTATTTTTATTTTTATAAATTACCTTTTTTATTGTACCAAAACATAATATAATAATATGACTTTTGACCCATTTGTCTACATACAACAGACTTATAATTTTTGCAAAATGTTTCAACAGCAAATATTTGGAATTACAGCACAAAACAAGGCCATAATAAATATAATTCTTCATCTCAGTTACAGAATGTACATTTATTTCATTCTGTTCCGTTGGTTGAGCATTATGTCTGCAACTCTCCTTGACACAGTCCGCACAGTAACAATATTCATTGTTTATTTGCCACTGCATACTACATTATTTAAGATAAAGAACCAACACATCAGATTTGTATTGACTTGAGTCAATACAAATCAAGTTAAATTACGATTACTGAAATATCTTTTTATTGAAATTTTATTTGAGCATGAAAATTAAAACCAATAGTATACCCATGAATAAGTTAACATAAAGTAGCATAGTGAAAAATTTTTTGAAAGCATTATTGATCAATGTCTTTATATTCTGAGAGATAAACTAACAATTTATAAAATAATATCGCATGAGTTTCTTGCCTACTACCAAACAGCGAAATATCAAGTACCTAATGCAACAAATAGACTCTTTATTCACAAGATGCAAGACTATTCCTAAACATGAGGAATCATAATGTGCTATGCTTGATCTACCCAGCAGCTATTTGTTATCACAGCTATGAAAAAGGTTATGATTAGGTTTTTCTATCCATGAGTACACAAAAACTTATTCAGTTTTCAGACTTGACACAATGCAGGAAGCTCACAGATGTCAAAACATAATTAAATAGACTGATTGGTGACATAGTCTTCTAATCGTATATTCTAATCATTGATATGGTGCAAAAAAAAATTACAATAGTACTTCTATACAGTAATTGTTTAGTGCAGTCAACATCTGGTAAACTCTGATTATACAATAGACTGGCACTATTGTTGAATTAGATAATTAATGGCCTAAGGAAGATTAATTTGTTAGCGTTCAGGTTCTAGAGCACATATTTTTGTTTCAGTAAATGAACTAAATGGTTTAAGTAAAAATACAAGAAATGGGGCAATGGAAATAGACAAGAAAATATAGTAGACATGAACTTGAACGTAACCCCAAGCATGTCTACATCGTAACCGTAATTGAGCACTACCTGCAATATAAATAATATCCGCTTTTACATAAGCAGCTAGACATTAGCATTCAAGTCACTGACCTGGGGCAAATTGGCGGCGATCTGTCTGTGCAGCGAGTCCCGCTCCTTCTCCACTTCCTTGAGGCGCACCTCCGAGTCCCCCAGGCGCTCCTGCGTCTCCCGCAGGCTCTCCACCAGCTTGTCGCGCTCATCGAGCATAGACACCATCAACTGCTCGAAGTTCGCATCCTCACCCGATAACTGCGAACTCCTTTGACTGATACTGTCCTCCGATATAGTGGGCATCACGTCGCACATCATATTCCACATTTTAATTTAACATCAAACCAGAATACTTATCGTACACGACACACCGAAAAACACAATTTCGATCACCGTTTTATTACATATGTCCCGGCACAAACGTTACCTAAAACTAGCGCACGTAACGCGAGCGAGTTGTTTCACATCGTCAGAACATTTGTATAAGACTTTAGTCAAGAATTCGGGAGACATTCTAGTTCGATAATTAGAAAGACACACCTAAAAATCGTAATCCTACGATTCCATACTATCATGGCTCAAGCGGCATGTCTGCCATCTTGGAATGGAACGTCAATCAGAACAAAGAGTAGCACTAAAGATAATATTCTGCTCGCAGACGCGATACAACTCACTAGTAGTTGAAAAGAAGAAATAAACTCAGAAAGTAAGATGATACTTCAAACGATAGGCGCCTGATTTAAAAAAAAGTGTTACACCATGTAATAATTGGGTTTTTATAGTTTAGGAATTTTTCAATAATAGTTCGGAGTCAAAAAAATTGCCAGGTTAATGGCATTAGGCTTCCAATTACGTGTAAAATGGAAAGGAACTTAAATTTGTAAATGTAATCTAATGTGTCTCGTGTGCTTAGCGAATTAGGTATACCGAAAACGTCAGCCCACGCCAATTTCAGTCGATTCTTTCGGGAATTAATATTGTTATGTTATTTTTATGACTGTTTATGAAGAACATACTTAATTATTTTCAGTCGTTACAGTTTCCAGTGAATATTAAATAACTACTTCAATCTAATAATCATTATGCCATGGCGTAGAAAAACGGTAAGAAAGTAGCTTCTGCATTATTGTGTTTACCTATAAAAAATGTTTTACACGTTGATTCAGTCAAAAGTTCAATATAAAATCTACCCTCAATACCCTCAGTTACTAGCATTACTAAAATTGATTTAAAAATAAATGTTAAACAGTAGGATGACGAACGAGGTTTATGCCTATCTTGCACTCTCGACATTTTTCTAATCTTTGCCACCATTTACTCGTAGTGTCCACAGAGGTCGTTACGATACTACTTGAATGAAATTTACAAAGAATGTTTTGAACAAATTAATATTATTTTTTGTGTTTTCGGAACTACACTAAAAAAATAAAATTTCGGTTTTGTGTTCATTTTTAAAACTTTTTTTTTTGTGATAGAAAAGGTTTATTTTACATAACATCGTTCAAAATATCCATTAGGTATAAATATAAATAAACAAAAGAACACTATTTTATTATTGTAAATAAAGATTAAACGCACAGTTTATTATTATTTTATGAGATGGATTTAATTGTAAGGCAGTAAATTAAAAAAAATATATTCTAAAAACTTATGTGTTCTGTAGCAGCAGCTTTTGAGTTTCAGGCATTTGCGATGAAAACAAATTATTAGCAATGCTCATGACAAAAACTCAGCTATAGCCACACTTATAAGTTCATGTTCAGGAATCAGAACATTATTTTTGTTGAACTTCACTGTGAAATATCGCGTCTCTTAACTGGTAGCCAGCGCCATCTCGCGGCCATACCTAATAACTAGCAACTTGACTAGCAACCTAAGACGGAAGAAATAAAAAGTTTCGACTGGATCGATTTAACTTAGGAGTTTGGCTATAAATTAGCCAATTTGAAAATGTATTAGTCTTAAAATATTGAAATATTTCCACCGTCAATATATCCATCCAATTATCTATCAATTAATTCCATAAGTTTCCGGACTATGTTCACGGTAAAGCTAAGGCCAAGCCACAGTTAGGTTCATGCGGTTCTAACTGAAAACCTGTTGGTCACTACTAGAGTTAGGTCCATTCCAAGAGATGTCTACATAGCCCGCTGTGTTAGCTTTTATTTCATAATTGTAGTCTATTTTTTATTTCGACAAAAGCTGGGTGCCCGATTGGTTCTATCGGCAAAAATGATGAACTTCCATAAAAACTTTCATCTATTTAAGCGATATAAAAGCTGAATTCTCAAAAATGCTTCCTTTGTGCTCGCTTTCGTTAACCTAAAGCTTCTAGGCTAGCCCCAGCTTTTTAGGTTGCGCATGTCTTACCAATGAATGAATGAATTTAAGATGTTTATCAAGTAGCTAGATTCAATTTTGAACAGTAGAACCCAAAATACACAACCAATTAAAGAAAGTTGAATCGAACATTGAACCTTTCTTCGAACCTAACCATCTGCGTTGCCAAGAGGTTAAAAAAAACAGGTTGTTGACTAATTTGTCAACACCAAACACTATCAGTGTATTGTACGATCCCGACCTCTGACTTGACCTTACTGATTAATATCTGAGCCTGTTTCGTTTCATCGTTTGTTCTCCAGTCTTCATAGTACAGCTGCCGAGGACGATCGGTTTTTAAAAATGTTTAAGTTTTGTGTTTTTCTTGCTTTTTGTGCAGCGGTAAGTTCTTTACCAACGTTTTGAAGGGTTTAACTTTTGTTTACCTTATTAAATATGTAGAATATCGTTTGAGGGCTATTAAATATTAAAGTATATTGTTGAAGACGCTTATTTTTATGAGAGCGTAGTAGGTAATAGGTAGGTACTTTCCAGTTCTTTAGTATTTAGCTAATCCCTCAAACGTGGACGAAGAGTTTAATTAACCGGAATATAAAGACCTTGTTTGTGTCCTGTTTGTAAAGACAACGTCAATTTGTACCATCACAGTTCCTTAACGTGACCGTTTACCTAATCAATCGTTCTTTTATTATAACGTTTTTTTGTTTTTTGTTATCTTTTTTTTGTCAAATATCTGCGGTTCGTAAACTATAGGTGTTAAGTAGATTCGGTACCTACTCTACAAATCTGCTTGATGCTTATGAATTAATATTCTAAGTAGGTGAATCAATATGCCTAGCCTTTTCCCAACTATGTTAGGGTCGGCTTCCAGTCTAACCAGATGCAGCTGAATACCAGTATTTTTCCATGGAGCGACTGCCTATCTGACCTCCACAACCCAGTTACCTACTGGATAACACGATACCCCTTGGTAAGACTTGAGCTTGGTTGTCAGACTTGGGCTTGGTTGTTAGACTTGGGCTTCTGACTACTTGTAACATTCTAAGTAGGTAGGTAGGTAATTAGTATTTATTCAAATAATTGTAAACGTCCTGTGAGATGAGGCACCAGTGAACTCATCCGTAGTTTATTTATGTTAGTGACTAGCTACAGCGGTATTCTACTAGACGTGATATTGTTTTATAGCACTACTGCATGTGGGAGAGTGTCTACTTCATTAAAACATAACTTTCAGATGAAATAAATAGTAAATTATTCACGGAATCGTTTTAGGTTTTTATATTTTTATACGATGGAATGGATACGCATTGTCTGCCCTACTTCGGTCCAACTCCGTTTTTCTTCTATTTTAAAGTTTATACAAATTAATATTTGTGTCGTAATTATGCCATCGGTTGCGTGTTAAAACGATGCAGGGTACCTACGCATTCTTCAATCAACGTTGATGCTAAAAATTTAAATGAAAAAGAGGATTGACAAAATAAGGGTGACTGTGAGCTGTATAGGTGGTACCTACCTACCCGATGCTACTTTTTGGAAATAAAGGAGCGTTTCTCAAAAATCTAACAATGGCGAAAATAGGCAACCTCGGCTGTGAGACCTATCCTAGCGAACTTGTCTGCTAATAAAACATGCAGCTCTGCGTCGATGATGTCACTTAACATCGTCTAAACGCGGTGCCCCTCACAAGAAGATGTTCCTGTATCATATAGAATAGGAATATACCGGTGTGTTTACGAACACAATAGACTCCTGCGTTCACAATTCAGTTTCTAAACATGCAAACAAATATTAAAGGGAGGATTCTCCGACCAGACAGGTGTCGTGTCTGGCGGGCAACTGCCCAACGAGTGATGTCGGGGAAGTTATATATATGGTGTTCGCGCGGTAAACTCTAATTGCGCGATGCAGAATTTTGTGTGAAGTCAGGATTTTGTGTAAGGTATTTGATGCGTAGTATACTTTTTCTTTTTTCTTCTTATTTATCACACTTTTGTTTGAGTGGAAATAACATCAACTGGAAAAAAATATTTGAATACATGATAGAAACCAGAGTTAGGTAGGTACTGTAACCGTACTAGGAGCTTGGGTAGTGTGTTGTGGTGTGGTTAGACTCACAAATGAATACCTGTTTGCTCCATCTGGGAGTCAAACCTGCGACACATGATAGGCGTACTAATACCAGCCAATCGATTAGCCACTGCGCCAATTGTGGGACATGCTCACCAGCAAAGTAGTAATTGGGAGGCCCATGTTCATTGCTCGTTTAGTGAGGCGACTGTTATTTGTTATTGAAATTGGATCACTGCGATTTTGAGTAATAGTTATAAGATAAGATAGTGACGCATAGTTAGAGGCAAAATTAGCTGTGAAATTACTGGGACTACGTAATAAAAATCTAATTCACTAACTGGCAGGTCGCCTAAACCGCTGACTCTAAAACCATGAAGTGTGGACAAGAGTTCCTTTTGTAACGAAAGTGAGCACGAAAAGCTTAAAATTTCTCGAAAGTTAACGACAGTCTCCTAAGACATTTTCTTGTAGGGACAACGGATGAGGTAGGTAGCAGGGGCGATGCCTCCAAACAACCCGATTCCTACCGGCTTCCCTTCGAACACAACCACTTTATCGTCATTGAATAATCACTATTTGATACACCGTATAATTAAAACATTATAAAGCGCCTACATATTTATTTTTGTCTATATGTCCCAACAACAAAACATTTTGCTCTAAAATAACTCGTAGGCGCGTCCGGCTTATCGTGAATTCAATTTCTATAGAAAATAAAGTCCGTCTTGACGTCACTTCGGTCACGTGACACCGCGGTTTCTTAGCAGCCGGGTAAGCCGCTCTGTACCGAGTTACGATAGAATACGCATGCGCGTCGTGAAACCAGAATGAAGGAGCCATTGTTCGGTCAGTTCGCTCAGTTGTTCGGTTGTTGTCGTTGAACTTCGTAATGCGTTCGGCTCGGAGTTCGGACATCTCATCATTTGATTGACAATGTGTGGTTGTTTTTTGACGTAATCGCATTAGAAAAAAAATTACAAATAGGTAGTTATTTTGCTTTTTGTTCGCTCAGTGTAAACTGAATTTTATATTATTTTATTATTGTAGAGTGAACAGTGATTAAGATAGTGTTTATGTGTTTTGAGTTTAGTGAAAGAAAAGTACGTTGTAATTAGGTATTTGGGGTAAGTAGATAGTTTATTAAGTTGAAATTACTTATTTAAAGTAGATTTTAAAGGTAATTAGTAGGATCAGTAGGATTAGGATGGCGGCATGTAAATTATTGTGTGATTATTTGTTTTGTGACGAAACGTGCTTTTCAAGGTTATTGAAAAATAAAATAAGTTAGGCCGAGCTCGCCCAGATATGACTATAAATTACAAACGACGCGATGGTTTTTTCAAACATTTTAATGTTTTCCTTTACGATAAATATCAAATGAAATAAAATGCATTGTTTCCCGTGTTTACCTATCTTAGATTCTAGTAGTTCATGGAATAAAGCTTTTACATTTTAAACTGACGAATTTCTGACCTAGCTGTTTTATGAGTTTTTTTTTTGAGAATTATTTTCACTAATTTGCATGAAGCTCTTATTCGGAAAGTAAATCGAAATACAAATACACGTTTATAAGGTTAACAAGAAGTAACTTTTCGCGGCCACCATGAAAGTTGAAGTGACGTCATAACAATTATTAAACTTTTCTTTTTTTTAAAGCTCCGGCTTCCTTCTTTCGTTTCATCACGCCACGCCACTGGTAGGTAGGTACCTGTCCTTACTGCCCCATCTCAAAAATCCACCATGTATATTTAAGTATTTAGTGTTTCGTATGTAGATGGCCTTGTAGCTAAGTAATAACAGCCCCACGGATCGATCGATCAGGTTTAGCTACGTTTGCCGCGGTTGGTCCGTGGATGGATGTCCATCTTTAAATACAAAGATCCCTCCGTACCTCGGAAAGCACATAAGCCATTACACAGTCGTTACGGGTGGTCAGAAGCCCTAAAGTCAGACAACCAGTCTTACCATGGGCTACCATTACCTAGTAGGTAACTAGGTTATGGAGGTCAGATAGCCAGTCGCTCCATGTAAAATACTGGTATTCAGCTGCATCCAGTTAGACTGGAAGCCGACCTTAACATAGTTGGGAAAAGGCTAGGCAGATAAAGTATTTTGTTTGTCGTTGAGTTTATTTTTATTCTCCGTAGCAATAAATATAAATGACGTACCTAGTAGTAGGTACTTCATTAAACTTTGTTTTCATTGCCTTAATAACTGAGATAATGTCTTCTTCAGTTTCTACGAAGAAATAAATTTTAATGAAAGAGCAATTTAACAAAACGAAATGTTTAACTTTGCAGAACTAATTACAATATTTCAAATAGGAAGCTCTCGAAATTATTTAAAGGACAAAATTATAGTGCTTAGAGAAAATTCTATGAGATAATTACATTATGTAGGTACACACGGCTACACATCAAGCTATATATTTCCAGTTTATGCTGATCTCTCATTGTATAGGATTTCCGTACAATGCGAGGTCAGCTTATACTGGGAATATGTAGCTGGATGTGAGCCATGTGTATCTACCTCAGTAAAATTAACGAAGCAAAAGGAGTATGGGATCATAGTAGGTGGGGTTCTGTAGTTTCTACCTACCCCCAACCCCAAGGAAAAAAAAGCGTGAGTTATGGGTCACTGTGTGTTTGTCGCGCGTCAGGCCCGGAGTTCGATTTCCAGTTTGGGCAGGGTCAGTGCGTTAGTCTATCGCAGCCTGTCACCGGTTTATGGATGCCGTCTTTTATACTTTCTTCGCTTATCTGTTGATTGAAGCTTTTTGGTATTTATGGTCATATTAGGTACCTACTGATTTAGTCCTTAATAATTAAACGTGTGTTTCATTTCAGGTTTGTTACGCGGCCCCGGGAGGTGGCACCTATTGTGGGCATACACCGGATGTGGTAAGTTATCCAAACCTTTTCATTTAACCATTGATTCGAGGCGGTTTAAGTTTGTAGCAGTTTCCTATTTAGGGTTCCGTACCTCGAAAGGAAAAAACGGAACCCTTGTAGGATCACTTCGTCGTCCGTTTGTCTGTCAGTCTGTCAAGACCCTTTTTCTCAGGAACGCGTGGAGTTATCAAGTTGAAATTAATATCAACAGGGTATTTCACGTTGACCTAGAATCATGAAATTTGGCAGGAAGCAAGGTCAAGAAAAACACATGTCAAGGAATAAATGCGAAAATTGTCAATTGTAGTTTTATCACACAAAATATTTTTTTGCAATTACAAACTTACATTTGCAGTTGAAGAATTGACCGTGTCGTATATCGATGTATGGGAGAACATGTTTTTCAACTACAATGTTAAGTTTGTTTTTGGGATAAATTTATCCCAACTACTTCATTGTGCGTGGTAGGACAAGCAGTTGAAGCAGTCGATCAGTGGTTATATTAACGTATTGATTAGTATTTATAGGAAATGAAAATGGGAATTATCTAGGAATCCTTGTCATCCAGCTGCTACCGGCCCCCCTGCGAAGATCGTTTGGCGGCCATTCGTAACCCGAGGATTCTTATTATTCAAACCGCGCCGTTACTGTATAACCCGCGCCGTCAAAATCGGGAATAGCAAGGCGGCCGGGAACTGGGCGCTAGCCCATAATCGCCAGCTTCTCGCACTATTACGCTACTTCTCGCACTAGTCTGCGTTACAACGCAACGCCATTTGTCAGTTGTCAGAGCTTCGTTTATTGTTCAGCAAGATGCACCACGAGCAGCTAAGGTTGATTTGGGGTACCACTTTAGTAAATAGGATACCGGAACCACTTTTTCACGTATTATTAAAAAAACCGGCCAAGTGCGTTTCGGACGCACAATGAAGGGTTCCGTAGTTGGGATGAATTTATCCCAAGAACAAACTTAACATTGTAATTGAAAAACATGTTCTCCCATACATTGATATAAGTCACGGTCAATTCTCCAACTGCAAATGTAAGTTTGTGATCGCAAAAAAAAAATTGTGTGATAAAACTCTTACAAATTAACGATGTTCGGACTTTTTTCTTGACATGTGCTGTAAGACCTTGCTTCCTGCCAAATTTCATGATTCTAGGTCAACGGGAAGTACCCTGTAGGTTTTGATTTACTTATTTGCATGTATCCAATGTATCAAAATAAATGTCGCATAAATGGCCGTATTTTTTTTATTGCGTTGAATTTGTAGCTTATTTTTTTTAGAGCTCCGAGGGGGGACCATATACATATTTGAAATTAATTTGAACTTGATACCTCCACGCGTTCCTGAGAAAAAAGGTCTTGACAGACTGGCAGATAGACATAGGGATGGATAGACGGACAACGAAGTAATCCTCTAAGGATTCCGTTTTTCTTTTTCAGCTACGGAACCCTAAAAAATAAAAATAAGCTAGATGAAGTCGACATTTCCTATCGTCAGATGGGAAATGTCGCCTTCATCTAGCTTATTTTTTATTACTCTGAGAAGAAATGGAGAAACCAACTCAGGTGGATGATAAAGTGTGCTCCCTTACACCAAAGGGAGGGGATCCATTCAATGCATACGTATTATGTTATAATATTATGATGTTTGTTTTAATTTCACAGATCTTCCAATGTCTCAACTCTCCGCATGTGGTTAGTCCCGAGGTGGCCGTCAAATGTACCGGTACCCAGAATGCAGATGAGGTAATTATCTTTCAATACCTACAGCCGGTGTATTCTGTACAATACTCTACTTGAAGTGACCTGTCAGTCCACCTAATGCTAGGAAATGACACGACACCTCACACGCAGCACACTTGACAGCGCAATTTACCTAAAATTTTTACAGAATACATCGACAGGTAAGTAAGTAGCTAATGTACCTTCCTATTCCTAATATGCATTTCAGATTTCTTCTAGAAAAATTGTACAGCAGCTGTTCGGCACCCCAATTGCGTAACACACGTACAACCACAATCCGAAGGATTCATAAGGAAATTCATATTCCATTGCTTCATATGTTTGATAAATTCGAGTGCTCGACAAAGTGTATAAATAACACTATTGATATTGTTGAATTTTCTACAAATTAATGGCATTACCATTGTAAGGCCCGCTTGCACTAATTATTAAATGCAATTCGTATTTTTAAACATCGGCTCTGGAGGTCTACTCCCTAAGCGAAATCTGTAGTTTCGGCCAAAGTTAGACGGAGTACGAAGCGCCCGTATCTTCGGCCGAAGTAGACCCCTGTTTCTGACAATCCTTTGAAGACGACAAAGACAGAATGATGTTTTAAATATGTTTAGCGCTAAACGCGCACTTAGTGCATGTGGGACTATGGGTGTTACGCAGTTAGCCTGCTGGTCTGTTGAAAGTTCGTTAGTAACCAGGATTGTTAGTTTCTTTCGTAAATTTTCCAGTACCTACTTCCATTTGACTGTGACAAAAAATACTTCCAGTGCGACAGACTGACCTGCGTTTTTCGTGAATCAAAATGGTTGGATGGCGCAACAGTAGACAAGACAAAGGTCGCCGCCTACTTCGACCAGTTCGAGAAGGACCATGCAGAGTGGGGGCCTGCCATCCAGCATCTGAAGACCGCCTGTTTGGGCACGGAGCTGAAGGCACAGGGGTTTTACCTCAACTGCCCAGCTTATGATGTCATGCATTGTGTATTAAGCAGCTTTATTAAGGTGAGTTGGTTCTTTTGATGACGTGTCTGTTTCTCAAGTTTCAGTTTCGCTCGGAATATTTTACCAAATGATAGTAAATAGGAGTAGATTATGTAAGGGGAAGTCTAAAAGTGGCACCGGTGACTAAAAAGTTGTGTGGAAACCGGTTGTCATGGTATGGGCATTTGATGCGGAGGAATGAGCGTGAGGAAAGTTTTGACTACCGGTAAACTGCCCTAACTTTGCCTGGCGTCCTAAGTTTGCCTATAATGAAAATGATGTAATATCTTTTTCATTTTACTTGTATGGCAATCGAAACTTAAAGCTGTCTATAAAATCTCAAAGTTTCCTTTGCCATACAAGTAAAATGAAAAAGATATTACATCATTTTCATTATAGGCAAACTTAGGACGCCAGGCAAAGTTAGGGCAGTTTACGGTATGAATGTCGATGGCTATTAGAGTAGGGGAAGACCAAAGAAACGATGAATGGAATGTGTGGAAGACATGTCGCTTTGACCTTAATTACGGTGGATATCTTTAATATAATCTCTGTAATAGATGGACAAGTTTTGTCCATCTATTTTAACACAGCGTTCAGCACGTATAACCAAAGATATCCAAAAAATAGATAGCAAAAAAGAACACTGATTGAAGTGAATTTAATTAGACCTTAAATAACAAATGGTATTGGGTAACCAACATTTTTAGTGTATTTTTGTTAACTCATTTATTTTTCTTGTATCTAATGCATTTTTCTTATTTCTTTTTTTACCATTTTCCTTATTTTGGCGGTCTGAATGAGTTCTAAAAGTTTGTGAAAATTTAAAGCACATTTCACATTTGAAACTTTAACCAAAACTCGTATCAAAACTTTTAAAATTTTGATACAAATCATATTGCTTTTTATTACCCCGCAGAAGGTGTGAAAAGAGTAAATTCTCTTCACGGATAAAGGTGTCTTCGTCTTTGGTGAGCTTGAGTCCCTCGTTGCACCTCAGGATCTAGTGTTAACTTCTCTTGGACTGCCCAGCTACAGGACGATAGCCGCAAGCTATTTGCTTCCGCTGCATCTTTGAAGAGCCTGCGTCCCCAAGATTGCGCTTGCACAATCACTTCTTCTACCCACCAAAGACAATCCTATTTTATGTTCAGAAAATCTTTGTTCATACCAAGGTTCCCTGGAAGAGATCGCAGTAAGCGATCAAGTCTCCGATTGTATGTTCTGTAATGTATAATATATTTTTGTGTCATTTATAATCTGGTGTACCATAAAGTATATATAAATAAATAAGTGAATAATTTCCTATATTTAAACCAGCACCCGTGAACATGTATAATTATGTATGTTCCAGCACGCGACCCCATCTCAATGGTCTACCTCAACGTCGTGTACATACCCCCGCGCGTACGCAGCCGCCTGTCCCGTGTGCCCTAGCGAGTGCTTTAGAGTACAAGTGCCCGCCGGATCCTGTAACGCCTGCTTCTTACCGCCAAGAACAGCCTAAAAATGCTGTAAAATTATTAAAAATAAGCTTATTTTGAAAAGTAATGGTTGTTTTCATTTTTTTTATGTGTTAATATGTCAAATCAATATGCCTAGCCTTTTCCCAACTATGTTAGGGTCAGCTTCCAGTCTAACCGGATGCAGCTGAATACCTACCAGTATTTTACATGGTGCGATTGCCTATCAGATTTCCACAACCCATTTACTGGATAAGGACGATACCCTTTGGTAAGATTAGTTGTCAGACTTTTGGACTTCTGACTACTCGTAACGACTATCAAAGATCTACGAATATGTCATGTGTTAATAAGTACACACAGCAAAAGAGTTTGTTGAGCACGCAGACAATAAACATCTTTGCCCTACGAACGAATAACTTTTTAAACAAGCCACAATTAGTCAAACGAGTGGTCTCGAACAGTCGAAAACTTCAATGTGATCAATACAGGACTCGAACAATTTTTTTTAATATACAGGGTGTTTGGTGTATCGTGTGCCAAATTGAAATGGTTACACCTCTCATGCCCTGTAGATTTTATTTTTATCAACTTTTTATTATTTTATTTTAAAAAAGACCATTTTTTTATTTGGTTCTTTTTTTAATAAATCAATAAAAAGTAATTAAAAAAAACCGACCATTTATTGTTTTATTTTAAAAAATACCCATTTTATTTTTGTTAATTTGGTTCTTTTTTTAAGGTGTCTGAAAGGATAGCAGATGACCCCTTCAGTCGACCATTTCAATTTGGCACACGATGCACCAAACACCTGTATAGTATTGTAAACATGTTGTATATATAGTATAGAATAGTAGGTATAATTATAATGACTGTTATTATGATATTACATAATCATAACTTGATATTTTTAAAATATTTGTATGGCGTTCCAAGGCGAGACATGTAGGTCATAACCCTATAATTAAGACTATTATTGTACCATGTTTTAATGTAAATTAAAATATTCTATTCTATTCTATAACGAGGGTCAAAAGCAGCAGATAGTAGGTACCTACCTGTGCAAATGAGTTGCTTGCAGAGGTACCTACTCATTCTTACTTACTTACCAGTGGTCTTACGTCTATCTGTAATGACAAAATATGTAATTGCATGCTTACTTTCGGGGGCACCAAGACAAAGTCAATTCACCGATGACGTTAGTAAACATGATAATTATTGGTATTGGTAGAACAAAAATTCTTATCATAATTTATCGAAAACGTGCAAAAAATGGAGAAGTAAATAAGTTTAGTTCTTCTTTTGATTTAGGCACATTTCTTAAAATCCTGTCTCAACCATTAAGTAAATGGTGATGATGCGAAGAGTCTGTTCAGGTTCATGGCCCAAATGTAATCCATAGCGGCGTGTATTTAATTATTATTTATTTAGGGTATGACGGGACTGTCATACGCATTGCGGTTATATAATTTCTAATACCTAAATAAAAAAAGAATGAAGAAAAAAAATAAGTTTACCAACTTCTTTTTAAACCGTAAAGTTACGAAACCTTATAAAATACAAGCATTGAAATTCAATATATAATTTTCCGGGAAAACTGGAAACAGGACGCAATAGTGAATACAACACGTGATACAAATCGCCAGCATATTCCAGCTCGCTGTAGCGATGGCTCCCTGTCTTTACACATTGGGCCATTTTGGCCGACTCCGTGTCAGTCGGTAATTTTTGATAAAATTATAGCTTTGATCATGAATTATATTGAGGAAAATCCGACACTACGCAACTTTTAGCGATGAGACGAAACAGATCGATAAACTGCGAAAGCCTTCTCTACATTAAACCGAATTGAGATCAACAATAAATTTAAGTATTGGAATATGAAATTGTGTTATGAATGAGTCCTTAGAACTTTTTTTTAAAATAAAAAGTTTTTCCGACAACATAACGACATATTAAATAAAACTAGTAATAAAACTCAATCATAAGCTTTCGCAAATAAAACTAAAAACAATTTCGATTCAGTCTTCAATTTCCGGCGCCACGTCATATCCTTTCGTTTATCGAGCGCTTCCCTCCCACCCACGGTTTCCCGCCCTCTCCATAATTTTCCAGTAGTTCCCGCGCATGCGCCCCGCAGGGTGCCTTCTCTGACATCTGTCAAAATCAGTCTGTCCCTCCCCAGTGCCGTGAACTGTTTGACGTCATTGCATCCATAATTACGGGAAATCCAAGTGCATTTTGGAGAAGCATGTAAAATTAGGTAAGTGGAAAACTTGATTCCATTTCCTAGAATGTTGTTTTTTTTTATTGTTACTCTGAATTTTATACCGTTTCCTACGAAGTTACAGCATTTATGTTTGATTTTAAAATGTCGATGGTATAATCTCTTTTCGTGATGAATCTGATCGCACTTTTTTATTTGCTTTCTTCTACTTAATTTCATCGATCGATGAATAAACTTGAGACGTAGATTATGACAGCCTTCGGTCTATTAATAGCTCAATGGTTTATGTGATAACAATTACATATACCTACCTGTAGGTATACGACTGATATTGCGCGTGTCTCGTGACCTTTAATCTTAACAGTGTCCGATTTGATGGTAATTGATTAAAAGACAATTCATTGATCTTCATCGATGTCTATTAGGTAAGTAATATTTCGATAACAAATTTCTATGAATCATGGCCTTTTTCGGCCTTTATCAGGACAGGGCCCACCTTGCTTCGGGTACTGGGTAGTAAGTACCACTGTAGTTGTGAAAACCTATCTGAAATAACAAATATTTTCCAATTTTCATTGTTTCTCAAAGCCATTTTCCACTTCTCAGTTTAAACACATTGGAAAAGCTCTGGGTGGTTGTTATTACGCAAATCTTCTATTATCGAAAATCGCGAATTACTTAGCTTGCTTTTCTGCATTTTCTCGTTCTAGAACAATATTGGTATTTGTCTGCATGCATCGTAAAAATATAGAACATAGAGACTCATAAAAACAGAGTAAGCACCGAATGCCGAAGCAGATCCTGGTCTGGAACGAGACAAAAAAAATTAAATATGAACCTAAGTAAGTAAGTAATGAATTTCATATCAATTCAATTTCAAATTCAAAATATTTTGTCACGTAAACCTACAAGGGCACTTATGAAACGTCAGAAGCTAGGTGCACGGTTCCAACGGACCTACGGACCCTACGGAGAACAGCCGGCAAGAAATTCGACGGAATGGTTTTCTAGGAGAACGGTGGCCATCACGTTTGTGATTTTGACCAGTAATTGACAGTTAGGTCTGTATCAAAAAACGCTCTGTATTTGGTTAGCCGTTATTGTATGACCGTTCACCGCTTTCTTGTGAAACAAAAAGTTTACTCTTAAAATCGCTTTTTCCAAATTACACTGTTAATAGGTATGGGAGGACAGTGTAGGCTTGACAACAAGTACTAGGCAGGCTAGCTCTCGGTGAGCTAACGGTACCGTGATAAATAAACGCCTGTTTTTTGGTATCTCGCGTAATTATTTGGATAATTGAAATTCATAAATAGAGTCCGCGCCACCTCTGAAGTCCTTTTGACGCGGCACGAGTGCCAACATCATCGTCATTTGCCTAGCCTTTTCCCAACTATGTTGGGGTCGGCTTCTAGTCTAACCGGATGCAGCTGAATACCAGTATTTTACATGGAGCGACTGTGTCATCAAATTGCATTAAAAAAACATGCGGGGCAGTCGTTGGGGACTGCCGATAGAAGTGAAAACAAAGCGTGCGGTGACGATGACGCGAGTTCCATGATTTTTGTTCACCCAAAAAGTGCTCAACGCGCCTAAAGAAGTTTTCACTTAAAAAAATTTTTGTTCCTCAATTTTCCGCTGGATTTCAGTGGTGGCGCGTACTCTACATTCTAAGTATATTTTATATTATGCTTTTCGGCTAAACTGACTCCTACTCATTGACATAATAATATATTACTAGTGTATGAAGTAATTGCTCCTACTTCTTCTATTTTCAATACAAATAAATGTTCGTCTCGTATTTATGCCCATCTACTTATACACACTCACGGAGGTTGTTATTTATTTATTTATTCGGATATTAAAACCATGTCAGGTTACATCCTCTACAGCTACACAAAGTAAATAGCCGACAATAACTAACTTGGGGCGTTTCTTTCTCTAGAACTAATAAATATTGCAGTTTGTTCACTATGCTACGTAACATTTAATATCTAGTTAATAAAGAACTGCTATTCAAGTCCTGACACTTAGCAAATACTTTGAAAACCTATTCTTGCAAAAATTATCATCTGCATTATAAATCGCTGAATACACGATTATAATTTGTCCGCGACAATAGAACGTATGGAAATCTATGCAATAACGCACACTTAGGACAAATAGACTTAGAAATAGAGCTGTCATTTCTGTCCGGCGGACAAATAGTCCATCATCTGCTCAGCGTTTTAAGCATCGTGCAGACTAGCGCGACGCGACACCGGTTATTGTTATACTGTGAAGTTTTCTTAAAAATTTTGTTGTTCGAGTCACGTCGCGCTAATCTGCAAGAGGCTTAACTGTGTTGCAACGTAGCTACATAACGTTGCAACACAATAATAATGCTTTAATCACATAGTACAAGAAAGTAGTAATTCTACATTTTCCAAAAATATTCCTGTTTATTCACATTTTTTTCGATTAGGCACTCAACGAAGTTCTAGCATCGATCCTTTTATAATCCAAAACAAATTCAAGTCTGGTGCCCATTTAGAATTTCTATAAATATTTTTACACTTCAAAACTTTCAAAGCAAAAAGCACCGTACCTTAAAACTGCCACGCTCGACAGTCTACCTTAGAAGTTCTAGAGAAACAAATGGGTACCTAAGAAGTTAAGAACATCACAATTATTTTCCAAGACATAAATCTGTCGAGAAAGTCGTAATTGCGATGTGTAGTGTACGACTGATCATTTGCACAATATACAAGGCCACCTCTGACGACCATTAATTCTCTTTATTTTTACCCGACTGCGCTACTGTTGAGACCGCCCTTATGTTTTTACGGTTGTCATTATTTTCCCGCATCTTGATCTAACCACAAATAATTGTTGTTTCGCGTTGTCCATTGCACCATGCGTACATATGTTTCGATCCATATGCTCCATATATTTAATTACTTTCTTCTGCCCGCATCTTTTTCCGCTGACTAGAATCAATTTTTTTTTTGTTGTAAATGTGGACATTCAAAAGTGCCTTTTTTGTGCCTAATTGAAATCAATTATTTGACTTTGACTTTGCTTGAAACTTCGCCCCCCGACCCACCGCATCGCATCCTAATCCTATCGCCCGCCCGCGCTGTTACTTCGTTTTCAGTCTTTTTTGCTCGGCTCCTAAGGGTCGTAGCTTGGTGCACCCCCGTATAACCTTCCTCAAGAGTTGGGCTATGGGCTATCAAATGCAAAATTATTTTTTCAAATCCGATTGGCAGTTCCAGAGATTACCACGTTCAAACAAACAAACAAAAAAAACGAACTCTTCAGCTTTATTATTAGTAATAGATAAAAGATGTACCAAAAACTAATTCAGCCATCCCAACTTAGAAGATTCCACTAACTTTAAAACAGTCTTTAAGTGCTGTCATCACGGCAACATAATCCGCTTTGAAATCTTGATCATCCCTTCAGGGCTAAACAGGGGCGCGCCGTAAATAATCTAAATAAAAATAAAGTTGCCAACAAAGTCATCAAAACTCATTAATGTTGCCAGCTCCGGTAAGCTTTTAAGACGTGACCTTTATTCTGGATTACTTTGTCGCTTCAGGGACTTCCGATAGTAACAACATTGATTGGATCGGTGGCTAACTTAAAGTAGAGAACAATCGAATCATAGAAAAACTTTTTGTAGGAACATTAGAATCATATGACATTATATATTATTATCATTGCAAAATATATGATTTGTGAAGATGGACAAATATATAGCGTTTATGTGGGGGCACAGCATGAATTCAATGACCTTGAGTCACTTCTTCATCAATCGATCTAACGACAAAGCTTATAATGTAGTAGTAAGAGGTGTAAGACGGGCCGGTGTTCGCAACTCCACGTCCACGCGCGTATTTTGCGTATGGGTGGGAAAATCGATCATTCGGCACATCCCAGCTCCTTAAAGAAGGCCACCAACGCATTGGTGTTACTGACAATCTCTAGGGTACCATCTAGATTTCCAAAGTACTTTGTCTTGTATGTGGTACTCACCGGGCAGTTTAGAAGCCTAGAGTATTCTTTATTATGACCCTTTTTTTCAGTGGGTATCTTCATGCTGTAGTTCAATAGAACTATAACCCCGGTAGTAGATATATAGTTATGTTACTGTTATAGGAATGTGTAAGGTATCTTTGATCCTGATGAGGACGAGGGAATCTTTTCAATGTTATTAATAATACTCATGTTGAATCTTGTTTGGATATGGATGATCCCCTGAACCCTATAATAATAATTGATTGAATCTGAAGTTACTTTGGGGTAAATCCATTCTGGATTAGGTATATCTCGGATCCTTTTCGGCTGAATATCCAATATTCGTGTATCTGACATAATTTTACTGAGTTTTATAAATATGCCACATTATGTGGGCGGATTTGGTTAAACGAAATGGTCCTAAATATACTTACTTAGGTTACTTACGTAATACAAACTGGGGAAAGAATTTGATCGAAGATAAGTATAGGTACGCCCAAACAATACAGGTCTGTGCCTTCTACATAATTGTATATAGTCTTCAAATCCATCGGTTTTTTTGTTGAAACCATTGTGTTGTAATCTGGTGAAAACCTCTTTTTAACCGACTTCAAAAAAAGGAGGTTATATGTTCGACTGTATGTATTTTTTTTTTTTTTTATGTATGTTCACCGATTTCTCCGCCAATTGTCAACCGATTTTGAAAATTCTTTTTTTATTCGTAAGGGTATACTCCTGAGGTGGTTCCATATTAATTTTGTGAAGATTTGATGTATACTTTGGGAGATAAACGAAGGAACTCCTCAAAAACAAACAGTACACGTAATGTGATTTGGATATTGTACTAAAGATCAAAAATAATTGCTGGTTCTATCTATCCATCCGTGGTGAACTAATTATAGTCTTCGAAATTTCAATCATTCCACTTTGCCCCATCAAGTCGCCACTGGTGGGGCAAATGCATTCTGCCCCATGGCATGGATTCTTCCCCACAAGGGTTGGCACCTTAGAATTTGTGTAAGTAGGTATGCTCGTATTTAATATTTGATTGGAAAAGAAAGAAATTTATATGTAAGTAAAATGTAACTAGGACTTGTATTCATTTAGATTTTATTTTATTTGTAACAAATCGTGTAATTAACGTATGATTTACAACCCGATTCCTTCCAGAAACAACTAGTAAATAAAAATTAATAATAAAATAATAATACCAGCCTATTACTGTCCCACTGCAGGGCAAAGGCCTCGTCTAATACAGAGAAGGAACGAGCACTGATCAACACGCTTGCTCAAAACGGGTTGGTGATTTCAGACTAATATTAACTATAAGATGTTTTCCTTCACTGATGTCAATAATGTCCAAGATAAACTCAGAAAGTTCATATGAATTGAAAAAGTCACATTAGAACCCACAACCTCATGCATGAGAGGCGAGGCCTTAACCTCTGGGCCATCATAACATATAAAATTACCAAAAAATATATATTTTACTTAACTATACATTTCTTTCTTTTCCAAACAAATATAAAATACGAGCATACCTACCTACACATTTCTAAGGTGCCAACCCTAGTGGGGCAGAATCCATAAAGATTTTAGACTAGTGGAATCTGCCCCACCAAGTCGAACTAGTGGGGCATATTCCACTGAAAATTTTTTGGCATTCCTATTTGCCCCACCAGCGCGGCGGGGCGCTCGGAATGTTTCGTTAATTTTTGAGAAATCTTTTGTTATGTTTCCATTATTCGACTGGTATACGAATTTGTGCGGGGTAGGTATAAAGTATAAACACAACTAAAAAGTGAAAAATAAAAACTTTTTTACAAAAAAAAACAACCGACTTCCAAAAAAAACACTTAAAAGAGAAAAATAACTTGAATTTCGGAAGTCGGTGGCAAAAACAATAGTATTTTATTAGATACATATATAGTAAAATATACCTACCGTAATATATATGAAAGCAATTCATAACTATTTCCCTAGGGATATAACTATATCACGGCTTCAACTATGCGAACTGCGAACCATCTTAAAATATAACTATATGGATCTGTATTTTCGTTTTTGCCACCGACTTCCGAAATTCAAGTTATTTTTCTCTTTTAAGTGTTTTTTTTGGAAGTCGGTTGTTTTTTTTTGTAAAAAAGTTTTTTTGGCCACCTGATTAGATTAGGAGTTTAACTTAACGATATTAAGAAAGACACATGAAAGGATACTTGGGAAACTTAGGAGGTACCTAAAGTAACTAGATACTTGTTAGTAAAAAGCACCTTGAAAAAATATTGGTAAAAATCTTTTTAAAAACAATCTTTTAATGAACTTAAAAGTACTAAGTAATTAAAACTTTTAATAGCAGGTGTCAATACATATCTTGTCAAACACGATTGGGCTATCTCCGTGTATCTCGATTTAGGAGTTCCTATGGCCACCTTCCGGCTCCATCATCAGACTCTGGAATCCACCTTGTACTTGTCAAAATAAAACTATCCAGATCAAACACAATGACGCCATCTTATTTAGTTGCGGAGTTCCTATGGCCTTCGGGCTCCATCATCAGACCAGCTCCATGGTATCATATTTTTCCGTTGTCACTGAAGTTATATAAGTATCCCAAGTTTCAGCTCAATCAGATGCCAGAAAGTGCTTGAAAAAACCACGCACAATGAAGGGTTCCGTAGTTGGGATGAATTTATCCCAAATACAAACATAACATTGTAGTTGAAAAACATGTTCTCCCATACATTAAATTTCAACTTTATCGGTCCATTCGATTCGGAGACAATTGGCCGTGACAGACGAACAGACAGACAGACACCCGAGTAATCCTATAAGGGTCCCGTTTCTTCCTTTTAAGGTACGGAACCCTAAAAACGGATGACAAAGCGGAGTAACCGGAAACATACGAAGGAATCAAGTTAATTTATAGCTGGTAAAAAGGGTTCGCTCCTGTTAACACGACAGATCTAACTCAAACTCAACTCAACTCAAACTCAAAGCATTTATTTCAATTAAACCATTTACAGGCACTTTTGAATTGTGAAGAAGTCGGTCAGTCAGAAATATGAAGCTAGTTGCCCATTCCAAAGCGTAGTAGGTACCTATGGAGAAGAACGGGCAAGAAACTCCACGGACACTCTTTTAAATCAAAAAATTGTTACAAAATATTGGTTACATCATTAACGTTGAAATTATACATGTGAGAACAATGTAGAAAGACGTGCACGTTAAAAGCGTCCGTAATAAAAAAATAAAAAACAAAGAACAATTCAAAAATTAAAATAAGCCATGGCAGCTAAGAGATGACCAGTCTCTACTGACGGCGCCCGTTCACGAACATGACGCTTGGATTAGCACCATTCAGCTCAACCATTTTGAAGGGAGCTAAATGATCCAACACACGCGCCACCGCCAGCGAGACATTAGAGTGAGCATGACATAATCTCAGCCGCCAGGGCACATTCAAGTCAATGAAAGACATACCCAGTACCTAAATGGTAGCTTTAGGCTGCAGTTAGACGACGCGAAAAAATTCTTGCGGCCACCGCGCGGCGACCGCGCGGCGGCCGCGTACTAACTGTTCAGTTATAGCAAATTTATGTTTTATTAACTAGGACGTAAAGTTGAAATTAATTTTGAGTAACTAACTGCGCGGTGACCGCGCGGCGTTCGCTCCTCGATCACACGGCGGCCGCGCGGCGTCTCGCTCGAATCACTCGAATGTTCTCGATGTACGCCCCGCGCCGGCGTCCCCGCATTCTCCTTACTGGAAATGATTCGGGTTCGCAGTGGCGTGGCCACCAGGCCTGACAGCGCGGCCGCCGCACGGTCACCGTACTTTCGCCGCGCGGCCGACACGCTGTAACATTCCGTGTCATATAAACGCGCCCTTATAGTCGGTACATACCTAGTGCTCACACATGTGAGTAGGGTATAATTGGGGGTTCTGCATCACTTGCTCTCGCTGCGCTCGAGCTGCGTGATGCAAAAACCCCCAATTATACCCTACTGATTCTGATCTGATCTGATCTGTTTTCTGGATGAATATTTTAAATTTTCGATCTGATCGAGACTTTTAGATCTGATCTGTTTCGTGAGCTTAATATTTAACGGCTGTTTTAATAGAATGCGTTTGCTGTTATTGTTATAAAATCTTCAGTCTGCGTGATGCAAAAACTTCCAATTACACCGCTTATGCAGATTGTAGTGTAGGGTTTTTTTTTTTTTTTTTTTTGTTTTTTTTTTTTTTTTGTTTTTTTTTTTTTTTTTTTTTTTTTACTTTGACTCATTTTAATCCGACTCAGAGCACAGTGCAATAGCGCATATTCTAATAGAGTAATTGTTTCAGACAGTTATTAATATAATATATTCCTTTCACAGCATTCAAATAAAAACATTGAGGAAAATTTGTAGCATGCTGCATCCAAGGATCATCGTAAATCTCCCAATCTTCTATAACACCTCCACATGAGAAACACGCTGCTTTATCATTTACACCATTTCCATAATAAAAAAATCCGGCTTCAGCCATTTCCATCACCAACCTTCTCCTTGAATTAGCCGTTGCCCAATAATGTCTAAACGAATTTTCACGCATTTTATACGTATTATAGATGTCATAACGAGGGTTGCATTTATTTTGAGACATGTTCTGTACACTCACTATGTAGTTCTTCATACAGCCAATTATAAAAATGAAATGATATCGTACTACTGTAGCCAGCAACTTATGAAGGTATATAGGTAGGTAGGTAGGCTCATTTGATTGGTAGGGATAGAAGATTTGAAAATTAAACAAGAAAAATAATTATTTAAAAATTTTATTATTTATACACCATTTATTTAAACACAATACATTTTTTAAAGCACATACAGAGTCATGATAAATACAGTTATATAAATCTTGAGAATATTTATATTGGTCGTATAAACTTATCAAACTAGGACAACCTTCATCTTCTAAATTGAATATACTAAAATTACTATTTTCTAAAATTTGCTTTAACCACAACATTTTTTCCGAACCTTTGACATAAATACATTTGTCTCTTAACATACTAACCAAATTCTGATAATTATAATAGGGTACAAATCCTTCGTGCCAGCGTATCTTTCTGTTACTTTCAATCCAACTAACTTGTTTTTTTTCTCGTTTTGTTAATTTTTTAAATGGAAATGGGGGCTTAATTAAAAATACTTGCAATTTTTGATTACACAATATAGCGATTTCTTTTATTATAAATTCATTTGTTTCTGTTTTAAAGCCTTGAATATCCACAATAGCGATCATGATAATCTGCGCACAATGTTGCTGAGAGGTTTGTATTCCACAAGTCGATCATTTATAATCAAACAATATGCAGTTGTCTTATCTGGTATTTGTGTTGAACATTCAAATTCCAATCGTACATCCACTGGACCAGTTTTTAAACTATCGTTTTGCCTCGAGCAGTCTAAGACAAAGACTGGAGCTTTTTCTTTGAAGTCCTGTAGATCAAGCAACGGGTCTACCGGAGAGTTGTAATACGACTGACGAAATTTCACATACATTTCATATAATATACTATATTTGTTCTCACAAAACTTTAAAGATAAAGGCTCATAAGGATAATATTGCGAATTTAAAAAGAGCATCACGTTTGTCACCTCACAATGATCAAACACTGAACTGTCTTTAGTTCTATTATTTTTTCTATTAGTCTGCAAGCAAAAAATGACATACCGAGGCTTTTCTAATTGAGAAGCAGTCTTTACTGACCAAGAATGCTTTGTGGTTTTAGGTAGTAAAGGATACTCATATAAATCCCAATTTCTAAAAGCCAACTGAATAGGTTTATCTCTTTCTAAATGCTTTAAAAGTGTTAAACGTTCTCGATCTGAAACTTTTATGTGCGGTACTCTCCATTGCACCCTTTGTATATCTATTTGAACCTGAGCGAGTTCATCAGTAAGAATAATGCTATTTAAGTTAGAATTACTTCTATTCAATATAAGTTCGTGTTTACAATTTATCACAATTTTATTGTAATCCTCTGCAAACCCTAAAATCTTATTTAATGGCACTACAACACTAAAATGTCCATCACTTTGAAACCCGTTTAAATTCCAACCCCATAATGCGGCAACTTTACTTTCTGCTTCATTTAATGAGATGTAAGACTTTATTGTTGACGTTATTCCGGAATTTTTTATACGATCTATTTCAATTCCATTCATTTCGTATCTGATGTCTTGAAACAAATACATAATAGGGTTATTAGTGAACGTAACAGTTTTCTTGATCGGATTCCCATCTTTACCGAACAGCTTTGCCTGACCTTCGATGTAGATTGAACTGGCTGATGGTAGCACGTATATATCTTGCTGATGTATGGGGATTCTGATTTCATCGTTTTCTCTAAAGCTGTTATTGTAGGGATTGTATGAATGGACTTCATAACTTTCGATTGAACTATCAAAGTGTGGTAAATCAGTAATCTGCAGCATACTCATACTTTAAACCCTAGAGCTTTAAGAAAATCTTTATTTGATTTAGTCAATTTCTTCACGTTTTTCTTACGTCTGTGTACCTTAACGGTTGTTGATGGAATAGGACGTTTTATTTTAGCTGGAGGGTTTTTATCATATACTATCATTTTGCCTTTTTTAAATGAAGACGTAATTGAATATGTTCTTCACCAAAGTCAATACAGTAACCAAACTGATCTACAATCCTGACAGATATGGATGAAATTATATTTTTGTTCACCGGGAAGTAAATAACGTTCTGGGGTATTTCTGTGTAGCCGTGACTTGAAGCAGTATCAGATATGAATTCGTGAATAAAATGAGTCGGTAATCCGTTGTAATATGAACCGTGAACAAGATCACATTCGATTCTGATTACAGCTGTTGAACTGCTGTTATTAGCGGGCACATTCGGTCTTTTTTTTAATACTGAAAAGTATAGTAAACCGCACTCGTATTGATCAGATAAATGAAGAGGTGGTTGAAAATACGAAACCAATTCTGATTTATTTCCAGAGATGGTAACCGTAGTAGACATACTTGCATACTGAGCTCTTTAAAATGATCCTGTTTATTTTATTTCTTGATTATACCAAAAATTGTTTAAGAAATTTAAACATAGATGTCCACAGTTGAAGGGGTGATCACGTTGTAAATTTTCATAATTATATTGTATATTAGAACCTACATATTTTATAAATTCCTTAGGAGGTTTAAGATTTCCATAACTGTCGAAATACTCAACATAATCATTATATTTTGCATAGGCTACCCAATGAGAGCCAGAATTTTTAGAACTATCTAAATTAATAACTCCACATTCTTTTTTATATGGATATTTAGGGAGCTCATCTCTCATAAAGACACCTCTAAAATGAGGAATTTTATTTCCATACTTTAAAATGTCAAAGTTAGTTAAGGCTCGTTTGGGTAGCCGATATCTTAGTTTTTTTCTTTTGATACGAAAATTCCAAGACCTCCTTTATGTGGTTTAAGGTGTAGCCCTTTGCCAATACATAGAGCTTCCATTTTTTCATTATGTCTTCTCGATTCCACATACAGTTTTTTAGCCATTTTGTATTCATTTATGGTTTTGGCAATACCAGCTGCACCGCCTGCTAAAGCTCCCGCCGCTGATAATCCCGCAAAAATAGGAATCAGAGGTAGTACTCCCCCAGTTTTTGGAATAGGAATAACACGGGGGAGCTTAATCGATGAATCATCAGCTAATTCTCTGGTAGCGGCAATAGCTAATTCTATAGCCATTTTCTTGCTCTTAGGTTTTAATTTTTTTATGTGTCTTTTTGCTTTTGTAATAACAGTTTTTAATTTACTTTTTAATCCTTTTCCAGATGTAACTTTTGGAGACCGCTTTTTCCTCAAACCAGAACCAGTTTTAATTTTTGCCGACATAGCCTTACTTACTAAGCGTGCCGCGAGTTTTTCGCCTATACTGGCGTCGGAAGCAACCGCTCGCTGTTTCGCCATTTTTAACAAAATTAAATCAGCCTTATGTCGCTCTTTCAAGTTTGATGACTTGTGATATGCAATATCGTGATCTCTGCAATATTCGTCCAACTTATTTACACCGTTATCTTCTTGTGCAAGTCTTTTTATTAATTTAGTACCAGGACCACAGTAATTATATCCTGGTAAATGTAATTCAAATGGTAAATTATTAATAAGCCAATTGAGAAGACTGCTCTCTCCAAAACACATTATAAAACTGATGATTCCGGTTTGAATACTTTAATAAATAGTTATGCGATTCGAGTTTGTTGTTATTATTATTTCATTTACAATATAACATTCGATTTATCGATCCAACTGCTTTCAGCTGAAGACAAACCTAACCATTTTACTAAAACCCTGCTACCTTTTCTTCTAAGAACTTTCTCGACTAAATATACATTTGGGTGTTTTGTCTTCTGAAGTTCTTGCTCATAAAATGCTCCTAGTATAGGTTGCCCTCTTATCGTATCTTCAATTAAGTAAGTGATAGGAGTAGTATTCTGCTTGTATCTAATTTTAAATATTTCTGTTGACCAATTGGGAGTATAACCTTTTTCGAATGTTCCTTTGTACTTACTGATACGAACGTAATCACCCACTTTAAACTTGCATTTTATACTTTCTTTATTTTTCACTAAACTATTAAATCTTTTTAATATTTCTTTCTTATTTCCATTGTTGACATTTGCTGGTATTTCATTAATTGTTCGATGATAGGTATGATTGTATTTATGAACTACATTGTCCAACGTATTTTTTATCCAAATATAATTACCTTTTAAACTAAACTCTTTATACAGTTTAGATTTTAATGTTCTTATAAATCTCTCCACAATTGAAGCCTTTTTAGATGAAAATGTTGAATAATGATTAATATTATACGACTGCATAAGATATTTAAATTTGTTATTATAAAATTCTGTACCGTTATCTGTTTGTAAATTTTTAGGTATGCGATTATCTTTCAATAGAATTACAAAAGCATTATACACCTCATCTTTGTTTTTACTTTTCAAAGGAAGCGCCCAAGCATATTTTGAAAATGTGTCAATTATGGCAAGAATATATTTATAATTATTATTTTCCTTCGACACTGTTTGCATATCTATTAAATCTGCTTGCCATAGATCATCTATATCCTTCATAATAACATGCCTTCGCGGAAAGTTCACCCTCGCACTTTTATGAATTTCATTTACCACATCCGCTTTGCTCATTTTAAAATAATATCTTAAATATATTTTATTTAGATATTCATATGTATATACCTATATATTGTATATTTATATATTCATAATGAATGACGTTGTAATACTGAATGAAAAGTTTTCTGAGCATCAGTATTTATTCTTTAATTATGTTAGCTTCTTTTAATTCTTCAATTATTGATAAAATTTCATTGTCATGATTTGTATTACCTGCATCTCTTGAAGCTATTAATAATTTTAATCTTTGAACCAATTCATTCGGATCGTCCCAATATACTAAGTCAGCATTCTTTTTATATGTTTTAAGTGTCGGCAAACTGCCTCCTATTTTTTTTTTATTGTTTTCCAACACAGTCTCAGAAAATAATGGCCTGATTATATCTCGATATTTGAGCCCTTTGTCACCTCTTATTTGACCTCTAGGATTAAAATCCCTCTTATGGGCGTTGGTATAATGTAGTATATCTTTGTAGACAAGTCTATCGGCATCAGTTACAATCTTTAAGTCAGGTTTCTTTCGAAGTAAAAGTTCTTTTAGTCCAGGGGTGAAATCGTAACTTCTATCTCCAATTTTAACCAAAACTAAGTTATCTCCGCCAATATTTTGAATTTTAGAAAAAGATACTATGGAGTTACCCATCATTAAAGTTTTATTGTCGGTTCTTATTCCAAATGGTACATTTACACCATCATAAATACCGTAGATATCCTCACTTTCCAACGAAAGTTCTAAATTATCTTTTACTTCTTTTTTAGGAGAGCTTGAAAAAAATATATCAGCATCATGAAAATCTTCACATTCAGTAGGAGTGTTTTCACAATTTGCATCTGATTCCATAGGTATAGAATTATCGGACACGTTTTTATCATGCTTAATATTTTCGATTAATCTTTGAGAATTTATAAAAGTTTTTAGAGGGTCTGAAACTGGTTTGAACATTTTATCTAAGGATAAATTAACTTCATGTTCATGATTTTTCATTTCGTTTATTTTCTTTTTTATGGAGTCGACCGACTTGATTAATTCCATTTTAATATTTTTTTCCATTTTATGTAATCACAACTGTGTTCAACTAAGAGAGAAATAAGACTATCAATGTTTCTGTATACAATTCATTTATATGGATGTACCACATACAGACATCTGCATTCATTAGAATTTAAAAAATGTATCGAAATTCTTTCTGTACCTCCCATTATTTAATATAGACTCTTTGTTAATAAGTAAAAAATTGAAAGGATCACTCCAAACTGTTTTACAGATTTCTTTGAACTGGTTCCAGTTTAAATCAGGACTGACATGTTCCTCATAAATATGTTTTAAGTTCACATCATCTTGTCTAAATACTATAAGAAAATTAGCATTGTCACGTAACAATTGTTTTGGTATCTTTGAATAGGTCTGAGATAAATAAAAACAATCGATTTGCTTATGTCTCCCCATACAAAAATAATTGCGAATATTAGTCTGATTTTCTGTTGCAACATCGTCAAAAATAAATATAGAATTTGGTAATGCTTCACTGGGAGATATAACATCTTTATTGTCGCTAAACTCATAGAATTTAATTTGAGGTACTCTTCTTAACACTTCACTTAAAAAACGATATTTTGGTTGGAAATTCGTTTTTGAGTAAAGATACAGATTTTGAAATTTAAGACCATTTTCATGTAATAATAAACTGATCATAACGTTTGTTTTACCACAATTTGAGGGCCCACATATAATACAACGAATCGTATTAGGCAATAAAGCGCTGTGTCGGATCTGACAACTGGAGTCATTAAAATTAATATTATTTACATTTAGAGATATGGGTTGTTTGATCAACTTCATCTTGCCTACTAATTGCACTTTTCTCGATCCTTCAATATATACATGATAATTATAATAACAGCTATAGTTTTGCTAAACTAGAATTCTTTTCTTAAATATTTAAGAATTTTTTTTTGTTACAATGAATCATTTAATAGCTGCAGCCAGTGCAAGACAGTCACTTATCAATAATTTTTCAAATTAAATCGCTTTTTTTTTTTTTACTAAAGGTAAGTTTTGATATAATTATTATTGAAAGTTCATATCCAAACAACTTTAGACAAATTTATTTTCTTTTCAGAATAATGTCTCTTTCACCATCATACAGTCCTAGTTTTTGGGATAATGAGATTTCTGCAGGACACGAACAGTCGCGATTACGCGAGGTATGTATCTATTAGGTTGGGGAAAAAGTCTTTTCGCATTATAGTATGTATGAACTTGTAATAAAATCTCTTTGGCTATACTATGTGTATCTGGCTGGTTTTGGTATCATTGAAAGTTTAAATTTTAAAGAACATAATTCCAAATTCAAATTAGGAAAATGTGTGATTTTTATTTGTTTTTCGTACTGTCAAGATGAGTGAATCTAATGAAGAAATTCGATACATTTTAAAATTTTACTACAAAAAAGGTAAAAATGCAACGCAAGCCGCGAAAAAAATTTGCGATGTTTATGGACCTAGTGCAGTGTCTGTGAGAGTAGCACAAATTTGGTTTAAGCGTTTTCAATCCGGAAATTTTGATGTCAAAGATGCACGTCGCTCTGGTCGCCCTATTACGGATAAAATGGATGCCATTTTTGAAAAAGTGGAGCAAGATCGGCATATTAGTAGTTACGACGTAGCTGAAGAACTGGGAATTGACCACAAAACAGTTTTGGCGCATTTGAAAAAAACTGGGTACACAAAAAAGCTCGATATTTGGGTACCTCACGAGCTCACTGAAAGAAACCTAATGAACCGTGTACTCATTTGTGATTCTTTATTACGACGTAATGAAACCGAACCATTTTTGAAGAAGCTGATAACTGGTGATGAAAAGTGGATCACGTACGACAAGAACGTGCGAAAAAGGTCGTGGTCAAAGGCCGGTCAGGCTTCACAGACTGTGGCAAAACCCGGGTTAACTCGCAACAAGGTGATGCTGTGTGTGTGGTGGGATTGGAAGGGCATTATTCATTATGAGCTGTTACCACCAGGCAGGACCATCGATTCTGAACTCTACTGCGAACAACTGATGAGATTAAAGCAAGAAGTTGAGAGAAAGCGGCCGGAATTAATCAACAGAAGGGGTGTGGTTTTTCATCATGATAACGCTAGACCTCACACATCTTTAGCCACTCAGCAAAAATTAAGAGAGTTTGGCTGGGAGGTGTTAATGCATCCGCCGTATAGTCCTGACCTTGCACCTTCAGATTTCCACCTGTTTCGGTCTCTTCAGAATTCTTTAGGCAGTGTCAGGTTAACATCACGGGAGGACTGCCAAAACCACTTGTCGCGGTATTTTGATCAGAAGTCCCAAAATTTCTATAGCAATGGGATCATGTCCCTACCTACAAGATGGCAAAAAGTTATCGAACAAAATGGTACCTACATACTTTAGTTAAATGTAAACATACTATGTTAAAAAATGTTTTGAATTTTCTTAAAAAATGCGAAGAAACTTTTTCCCCAACCTATTAATTATAAATGTACAAATATTTACATCTTTTTAGATAAAATGATTTTTGACATTCAACAATAACAACTATTATTTTTGTTGTGAGGAATGTGTCAAAAATAATATTATTGTATCGCTGTCATATTTACCTATAGTTTAATCATCATTCTCTTTACAGAAACTGAGTGATCCTTATCTTGCGGATAACGATGCTGCTGTTAAATCATTCTATTTTACTCAAGATCTGAATACCTCCAATATTCCAGTTATCAAAACTGCGTCACAAAAACAACCAACAGAAAAAATAAAAGAGAAAAAAAGGAGGTCTGCAAATATGAAGAAAAATTGCAAATCTCAATTTTATTCAAAAACTATTACATTAGATAATTCATCTTATATTATTCGGAAAGAGCCAGGAAAAGCTCATCATTTGATAAATATAAGTATTCATGACATGAGTGACAATGCTTCCGGAAGGAGCTGCAATGAACATGACAGCACTCGTGTAAGTGTTCAGTACCTAGTCAGAAACAATTATGATGAAATAATGGATGAAACTGAACATTTGATTGAAAAAATAGTGAAAAAAATTAATTTGTGAAATTGATTGTGAATCTTATTTCTGAGGTTGTGAATTTTATTATTTAGTGTGACCCAATAAACAAAATAGATTCTGCAAACTGTGTTTTGAATTACCTGATAAATTTGTTACTAGATAATACCTCTTATTAATAAACAATGTGCAAACAGTGTATATAATTATGTAAAAGTATATATACTAATGTTATTCATGATAATAATCTATACACATTGTTTATAAAAGAGGGAAAATCTTTCGGAAAGGGAAAAATAAACAAATAAATACAGCGTACACATTTATTGATTAAATACATTTTATAAGATTATGTCCTAATTACATTTCTCTTTATTATATTCTTATTACATAACACATTTAATTACATTGTAATCAACTTAGTAGAATAAATAGACACATGTACTAAAGTATTGAACTATAATGCCCCCAAGGTAAAGTGTTGAAACAACCTTCTATCCTTTGCCTTTTATCATCATCACTGTTAAGAATGAGCTTATTTAACTTTTGTGTAAAAACTTGATGATTTTTTGATCTTATAACATACATATCATCTCGAAGGTTATCATTTAACATTAATGCTCTTTTATATTTTTCAATATCCAATTTTTTTGTTACCGGCTTTGTTATTCCCTTTGCTTTCTTTATAGTTTTATTTTCCGCGCGTATACAATACAACTTAGCTCGTAAACCTACAAATTCTGAAATAATCTCTCCACCCAATTCGTCCTTGAAATAACCTGGTATTTTCATATTAGCTTTAGGTAATCCATATATATTGTTATCCTCAAAATTGCTCGTGTCAAAATAACAAATATTGTTTTTCATATCTTCATAAAAATTTTCAGTTTTTACCAAATAAAGTAAGCTGTCAGTATCAGTGTAACATAAAATAACATTATTTCCATATATTTTTTTAATTACAGAATAATGAAAATTATATAAATGCGTTTTAGAAATTTCAAGAATAGAAAATCCAATATAAATAGGGCGGTCCAATGTAACTTTTGTTTTATTCAATTGAATAGCTACTAAACTTTCCGATAAAATTGACAAGTCTTTGAAATGCGGTGCGCTAATATACCTTTCAGCACCATGCAATTTGTTGGTTGTATTTAACTTATCTTTCCATAATTTTACGAGCCTAACATCAACTTGTTTCCGCTTATTTTCAATTGTTTTTCCAAAAATAGAATTGTTTTGTTTCTTAAAAAAATCTTTTTCAAAATCAGATTTAGCTTTTTGCCTGAGAGAAGTATTCAATAAAATATATGGTTTTAAAAAGTTATCTTGATAAAATGATAATATTCTGTATATTTTTAACAATATTAAACCATTTGCTAAACACTCTTGTAAATGCATATAATGGATAACAAAACGATGTTTGTTATACAAATTTGCAATTAACTTTTTACACTTGTTTTGCATAGGTGAATATTTTTCGGCAGCAAAGGGAAGATCCGAATGAGCATTATGAATGTTAGGTGGGTAATATAAATCTACCTCCAAAATGTATCCCTCATCACCGTTTTTGTTTACGCCATTTATATCAAATTTATTTATTTCATTATCATTAAGAAATCGGAAGTTACGCATTGGAAGTTTTTGCATCATTGCAAAGCCATATAAATTCACACAGTCAAGATAAATAAGGTATGAGCTTGCCTCGTTCTTATTATACGATGATTGATATTTGTTATTAGCTTTAGCATATCTTAATGAGCATTGGGCAAGACCTCCGCGAATTCCATTTTCTATCATTTGTTACATTTCTACGTCAGATATTAAATCAAGCTGAACTTTAGTGTACCACAGCATAGCATCCCAACTTAACGATGGTGATGAAACATAATAACATGGGTCTAAATTGTAATAAAATAAACTCATTTCTCGAAACTTCTCAAAAATATCACATAATAACAATACATCACATTTTAAATAAAGGTCTGTGTACTCTCCTAAATTTTTTATTTCAAAAGTTCGCCATATGTTTAAAGCATGCTGATAATCTTCAGTTGAAATATTTTCTCCCGTTAGTTTATTGAAAAATTTTGACTTTTCAGGCAGCTGGGTTTCATCATATTTTTCCCATCTGTTTAAATAGTCATAACAATATACACCTTTTCTACATGCTAAATTAAATAAACGATCATGATCAAAAAACAATCGCATGTGTTGAAAATCGTCTGTGTGTAACGTTTTTACCAATTTATCTAAACTGGTGCTTAAAAAGTTAAAAGAATCAATAAATTTTAATTGCACTGTAGTTTTATTATCAATAGGTATGATTTTTGTGAACGATATGTACTTTTCTTTTGATTTAGGAATTAAAGTAATTTTGCCAATTACATCCGACAGCTCTTTTATAAATAAATGGCAATCATATCCAGACAAATTGTGAAAAATTATAGGTATGTATTGACACTGTTTCAATTTCAAATTACAAGCGTTGTGTGCAACACCTCTATATTTGCCGGTGAAATGATCATGATCTTTAACTTTTTTATCAGTTTGTGTAAACTTGGTTTTACATATGTGACATAACTCAGCTATTTTAAATGAATTTAACTCATCAGAAGAAAGAGGCATCATTGACTGTTTATTTTGCAAAACTTTATACAACCTTTTTACATCATTTGTAATGGTTTCAACAAATTTTTGTGCGCAGTTTGGGCCTCTATAACTAACAAAATTATTTAATTCAGGTTTAGAGTTGCAACAAATATAATAAGCATACGATGATGCTTCATGTGCCTGCACAGATTCAGTAAAAAGCGATTTATTTTTGTCTGAGTAATTGCAAAGCAAACTTTCAAAATCTCCGTATATTACAATTGGAATTCTTTGCGTTCTCTCAAAGTTTGAAAATTGTAATTTGCTATGTTCATCAGGCAAAACTGTTTTTATTTTGCTACAGTTGTGATTTAATAATTTATCTTCATCATCATGATACAAAAAACACTCATCACATAAAAATAGTTTAGATTTATGTTTGGTTAATTGTCGATGCACAAGGCGACCAAAATTTTTTATTAAACAAAAATGGGCTTTATCACCTTTAGTTATGTACAACAAATTGACATGTATAAGCTTTCGTTCACGTGTCAAATATAATGGGCCTGTTACATGATTACTAGCTTCAAGACCATATACATTTACACTTATAGAAGGATTATTTTTCTCAAAGATTTTAATATCATCAAAACTTGGTGGAAAAGACATATCATTTATGTTTAATAGAAACGTATAGTGTGGGTACGATTGCATTCTATTAGCATTCAATTTTTTAGGAAACATTTGAGCAATAATACACCACAAAAAACAATGATTGTCATTGTTACGTATATTCAAACATGACTTTGTGTTTTTTATAACAGTAGGCAATTCTAAATAAGTACCAGCTCTCAAAGGATTGTATTTGTTTATGTTTATTTCCAAATGGCTTATAAAATTAATAGTCCACCCAGATTCGCCAAGTTCAAATTCTAAACATTTAGATATTAATTTTTCAGAGCATTGAAAATAGATATCAGAAATATTTGTATTCGGAACTGCTATCATATATTTGGTGTTGAAAGATTTTATAGAGCTTTCATTATTTTTTGGCAAAATGTATGAAACAAATAATTCAAAATTGACTTTAATTGCTTTATGTTTTTGAATCATAAGATTGATAATTTTACATACAGATTTTGAAACTTGATTTAAAAATATTTCTGGAGTAATTGTTATGTCACTGGGTTTAATTGGATTCACTTTGTAACTTATGATTCTATTCTTAAAGGCAGTAGCAATAACTTGAATATTATCGAATTCGGAGCATAGCAATACATTAGATTTATGAATATTTGTTCTACTATGTGCTGCTAATTTTGAAACATAAATATTACAGTCTTTACAAAAAAACATGTTCATTCGGGTTTTTATATTTCTTTGTTTTAATTTCTTATTTCAGGTTTTTTAATTTCTCAGTTTTAATTTCGTATTTCGAGATTTTAAATTTCTCAGTTTTAATTTCTTATTTCAGGTTTTTAAATTTCTCAGTTTTAATTTCTTATTTCAGGTTTTTAAATTTCTCAGTTTTAATTTCTTATTTCAGGTTTTTAAATTTCTTAGATTGAACCTCTGAAAAAAAATTCTTAGTTTGAACCTCTGAAAAAGTACATGTGTAATATAAAATAATTTTTCATTTAAAATTTGCAATACAAAATGCACAAAATCAGAGTTAAAAATACAGGCAAAACAATAACTAATATGAATTAGGTAATTATTGGGTATTTTATAATAATATAAACTTAAAATAATTATAAGCAGATATAAACATTTATATAAATGTATATATTTGCACGGGAATGTATATAAATATACATATATAAATAAATATAAAAATACTTATTGATGTTGTTGTAATGTATGTTGCTGTAATATAGAAAACTTTGTTTAAATAATATTCTCACATTTTTTTATAAAGACTATATGTTTCCATAAATGTGATTAAACAAACTTATAATTAAAAAGATTAAACAGATTTATATTATAGTTATTTCCAAATTAAAAAAAAAAAACTTGCGCTAAAAGAGCGCATAAGTAGTACCTATAGACAGGGTATGAAAGTTGTTTTTCTTTTTAATATTAAATCTAAGAAGGTTTGCTGTATAGAACAGGCTGGATATCTTTAAATTCAGCCCTTCCAGTATTTACAAGGTGTGTTAAAGCCTTCCACACAGCATTATCTTTATCAGTTGATAATTTTAAAGTTACAAAAGAATGTTTCCAACGCTCATTTGCAGCAAGTTTTTCCACTTCGTCAGTATTATAAACTCTCAATTCAAAATAATACTTTCCAACTCTTCCTGGATCCGACTGGAAGGTGTGGCCAGTAGCTACTCGCTGAGTGAAGCAGCTCTTCAGGGTAGCAGCACGAATCAACGGTCGAGACGATTCATCCTGAAATACAAAAAATAACTAGTTTTAATTAAAACAATAAAGAGCAACATTTTTTAGACTTCTACGTCGTTTAATCTATTACTACTTTAATTATAGATAATCTATTAGAAAGCTTATTAAACTCTTATGCCCACAAACAAGTATAATTTTAATGGATAAAATCACTCACTAAAACACTAAATATACTCATGAAAAACTTCATGAGCATATTTAGCGGGTGTGTGTTTGTAATCAATGAAATGATTTAATACGTTTGAAAAAATACCTTACCTCAGAATCTGAAGCGGTGATATTCCGCTTTCTTTTTGGAGCTGATGTTGTAACAATTTGCTGTCCGTCGCTATCAGACTCTGTTTCTGAAGCGAATGGGTTTTTGGAAAGCAACGCCTTCTTCTTTTGAGACACTTTTTTGTCTCTCTTCACAGCTTTTTTTTTCGAGCTGCCGCTTATTTTTTCTTTAGTTGCTCGAGATATTGGAGGGGTGGAGTCGCCTTCTTCAACCCAAAAAGGATTATTCGTTGACTGAGCCCTGAAGACAGAATTAAAATGCAATAAATATTTTTGTTATACATTCCTAACAACATGAAACAGTAAACATGTTTCGAATATCGAATAGGGAATAAGAAATCGATCTAAGGTCTTGTATTTATTGCTTGTTATACCAATCAAATGAAAATAAGCGTTCAAAATGATAGAGTTATATTAATACTAGCTGTTTCCTGCGGTTTCACCTGCATCCCGAAGGAACTACTTCCCGTACCTATGTGTTAATCCGAGTCAACCTCTATGTGCGTGTGTGTGCCAAATTTCGTGAAAATCAGTTCGGCAGTTTTTGCGTGAAAGAGTAACAGACGAACAAACTTTCGCATTTATAATATTAGTAGGAATAATTAATAATATGAACGCCAGTACATGATTTAAATAAAATATAATACTCACATACTTTTTCTGCAACACTTGTAGTACAACACACCCAACAAAAAATACACTCGCGATACCTCAGTGAAATGCTTTTCAGCACAACGATGACAAAATGTAAGGAATAATCTCAGATGCTTATTTTTATAGACCTAAATTCTAAAGCCATAGCCATAATGTTACTTTCCAAAAATAATTACTTGAAAAATATAATTCAAACTTTATTTGTTAATAGAATTTCATCTCTATTACCGGAGCACTTAAAGTAGATTTTATTTAAATCATTTCTCGTAATGAAATCGCGCTGTGAATGCTTCCGAATACTCTCGTTTAGGAAAGTGCTCTCACAGCATTTTATCCTTATTCGAGTTTTTTAACGCAACTGGAGACGAAAATCTTAAAAGGAATGATATGTCAAATAGCTTTGGTGGAATAGAAACAAACATATACGAAAACCAATAAAATGAGATCTCCGCTAGTTATTTGCTGTGTATACAGAAATGCTGGCGTATTCTGTAAAGTCTCAAGTCGTAAAGGTTGTGATAGATATAGCTATCCTTTTCATTTTAATGTTAATAGAAAGAGATGTCAATGGATTTCAAAGTGATATTCCCTTATGCTACTCTTATTTGATATTACAGAATTAGGTTGCGTGAATATTGAACTTTGGTAAATGAAACAAACAATTTTAATTTTTTAATATATTAATAATAAATCTTCTAATATACTGTAAAATAATAATAAATATTAAAAATATCATCACATTATTTCTAATATGTTTGTAAATTCAACTAGAAAACAAAAAAAAAAAAAAAAACTGTTGCAAGATTTTTGTTTATTTATTTTATCTTCCCATCATGTCTCAATTAGCCAGGAGGGCGACGAATTGTGGGAAGTTGAATACAAATAAAATGTTATGATGGCCGAGTGGTTAAGGCACCCGCCTCTCATGCATGAGGTTGTGGGTTCAAAATCAAGCAATGGGTTTATTTTTGTTTCAATTCATAATGTTGTACTTTGTAAGTATATTTATAATCTTTTATTTTTTTTTTTTTTTTTTTTTTTTTTTTTTTTTTTTTTTTTTTTTTTTTTTAGGGCCAGGCCTAGGTATAGTTTAATAAAAATGAAACCAAATATTTTGTGATACATACAAAAATCAAATAAGTTTATTACAGCTTATTACAGTAACTCAATATTTCTAATTTGTTTTAGAGTTCGTAAATATATATTTATGTTATGTTGTAATTACACAATTTTACCTATTTATATTTTTTATTATACAATTTTACCTTTTACCCTATCATCACATATATTTTCTATTACATATTGCACACATTTGTCCGCGCGGCACTCGCAAGGCTTTTCAGGCTGGTTATCACCCTCATAAATTTCAATTTTGATCGTCCTCGTTAATGCAGTCATGTTTGGAGCTCTCGTTTTAACATATGAGTATACTTGAACTCGTTTGCGCTTTTGTGGAGTTGATGAGGTTTCCCCCTTTCTCTTCAAATTGAGTTTGGGTGATTTACTTGCAACTGGTGGATCATATGGAATGAAATTAAAAAGGCCTTCAGAGTCCTGAAACATAAATAAAAACAAAAACTAAGTAAACACGTATTATTATAATATTATTATAATTATTATTAACAAAAATACGTAGAAAAATACTCACCGACATTTTATAAATATGCGTATATCTCGAACGAATACTTTTCAATTAATGCACTCTTAAAACAGGAAAATAAGGAACTTCGTTCCAAAACTCTAATGACATGTTGCTACATGAAATGGAGCAAAAGTAGATTGTTATAAAATAAACTCTATGTGCTCAATACATAGAGATTAATTTGATAATGTGCAGCACAACCATCTTTCTTACCTTATTTAGGAAACGGTGTCACAGCGTTGCGGATACCTGAGATGAAATTTTAAAAAGGAAGTTGTACATACTTTTGTACGCCGATAGCCTAGCAGTTTGAACGCTCACCTTCTATGCAAGCGGATGCGAATTCGAATCTACTCGACTACGTTGATTATAACAGTAACATGTATATATATATATATATATATATATATATATATATGTATGTGTGTGTGTGTGTGTTTTGTATATATACCAAATGCCTAAAACCTAAAAAAAAAAAACTGAACCCTCATCTCACTCTGCTCAGCAGTTGCGTCTCCAATCATTAGACCCACAAGATCTTCATGAATGAAGTCTACATGAATGTTTAACGCGGACCCAGTTAAACTTATAAGTATTTAATGTTTACTTGTAAAAGGAAAGGACTTCACACCGTGTTATTACCTTACAAAAACTACTGTGCTAACAGAGGCATGTTGCACTGTTCTCATCGTCATCAACATTCGCTACCTATTCAATTCCTTACGATTTAATAAATCGATACCCCATCGATGCGCTCGAGTCGCTCCGAGCACGCCGCGCTGTCGAACTTGAGACATTTGTTGTTTATATTATATCGGCCCAAGTAGAAAAGATATTTGAGCTTCATTGTTACGAAGGTATCATCAGATCAGAATCAGTAGGGTATAATTGGGGGTTTTTGCATCACGCAGCTCGAGCGCAGCGAGAGCAAGTGATGCAGAACCCCCAATTATACCCTACTCATGTGCTATTCACATGTGATGTGATATCTACAATTTTGTTTCTGCCGTCAAGCAGCATTACTGTTTGAAGGGTATGTTTGCCAGTGAAATAACATACACATGAGGCATTTCAACTTTGTCACTGATATTATATAAACTGCGCCACAACACCCTGTCCACCGCCTTCCGCGTCCAGTCTGTCCCAGTCACCTTTTTAAGGTCGTCGGTCACACTACGTTTGCCGATACGCGGTCTAGACTCCAGCACTCGTCTGCCCCACCAACCGACTGCCACTTCAGCTTGCTTACTGAGAGAAAAACATTTAGGTGGGTGTGCAAATCATGCTCTCAAAAAGCAAAAGAGCATAATAAACCCACCCCTGGAGAATCCAATGTGACATTGAGGAAAAAACACTCATCACCTAAAGCAGAATCAAGTAGATGTCTCACACCTAACGTACCAAAAGAGAACACACCTTGGTCCACCCCAAAGAGCACAACTTCTGAATCTTATGACTCACATATACTAACAATGGAACATATGTACGATGATTCAACTGCTATATCCGATAAAACACTGTCAAGAAGTATGGACTATACAACAATTGATCCTATGCAGAACCTTGAGCTCAAAGAATCAATTGAACACCTCCAGATGGAACTTAGAAGCTCACAGAACGAACTTGAAAATGTCATACTAAACAATAATGAGCTCCGTAAACAAAATGAAAAACTCCTTAAAGATAATATAACTTTAAAAGGGTTCTTAGGCCAGTCCCCACAAAAAGTATGGTACAGCAATAAAGGCACAAAAATAGCAAATGCGTCGTACTCTTTATTACATTCAGATATGCAAGCATTCTTTACACCGCCTAGAAATTTGTCTAGAACTACAAATAACGCAACAGATACACATACAAAGAATCATCTAAGCGGGACTATCCTAAGCCTACAAAAAAACATCACCGACTTGGAGGATCAGTTGAAACAGGCTGGAAACGATATAGTACATCTCAAAGATCAAGTTCTAAAACTACAGAAGCTATTAGATTTAAAAGAGAGCAGTAAAATATGTAACGATAAGAAAACTTCTGTTGGATTAAATGAAGAACGTAATAACAAGATATTTATCTTTGGCACACAACAATGTGTTGGACTTTCTTCCGCATTGATGAAGTCGAGAGCGGCTACTCCGTATATAAAATATACTGTGACGGCGGAAACAAAACCACACGCGCTTACTAGTGACATAATTAAGAATTGTCAAAATATTTCTACTTCAAGTGGCGACAAACTTATTATTTGTGTGGGTGAAAATGACTATGATACAAAAATCTTATCTGCGCAATTACGCCAACTCCTCGACGTATTCAGTAATAATTTTGTGATTGTTTTGAGCCCACTTAAGAATATGTATTTAAATATAAATGATTTGAAACAAACTATACGTAATATTTGCAGTGAATACAAATGTTGTAAATATATTGATTCTGAATTCAAATTGTACAATGCATGTAAATCTGTAAACTATGCTATTGACTGTTACGATTACGAAAACAAGTATTTAAATGTTAAAGAATTGAAGAAAATAATACTGCGTAATCAAGCTAACTATAAAAAACCTGATAGCAAACATGTAATAGCTTCGAAAGGTACAATCCCTTATTATTTTGCACGTCATCAAACGAAATGCCCTGCGACAAATGGTCCTGATATTGAAAACTCTACTCATTCAAAAAAAGGTACCATTCCATACTATTTTAAAGTAATAGATCATAAACAGCTTTTTCGTGAATAACAACATCGTAGCAAATAAACCTAAAACTTTTAAAATATTGCACCAAAACATCGCTAGTATTCTTTCAAAAAAGGAAATTTTGGAACTAACATTGCTTGAGTTACGAGACATAAAAAAAGAACCTGACATATTATGTTTGTCTGAAACCTTTATGCGTGCCGGAAATGAGCAATATATAAAATTAAATAACTACACTGTAGCAGCTGCATTTAGTAGAGACACACAGAGAGGGGGTACCTGTATACTCGCTAAACAGGGTATTGTTTATAAAGAGCTTTCCCACATTAAAAAGTACTCAACCCAAAGATCATTTGAAGCCTGTGGCGTTGAAATTCCATTGCACAAATTACTAATAGTGTGTCTTTATAGAACGCCTAAGTCTGATCCTAACATATTTTTGGACAAACTTGATCAATTTATGTGCGAAACGGTAAAAAAATATGGATCAAGTACAAAAATAGTTATTGCCGGTGATTTCAATATAAATACTTTTAAACAAGGGAAAGTCACCAACTACTTAAAGGATTTATGCAATAACTATAACTTGCAAATTCACGTTACAGTTGCCACACGTAAAGACTCGTGTATAGACCACATACTGAGTAACATAAAAAAAACTTCTACTGAGGTTCTATCCCTATACTTATCTGATCACGACACAGCGCAACTCTTAGATTTCCCAGTAAAAGAGCAAAGTTTAAAGTCCAAATCATATTTTATGTATAAAAAAGACTATTGTAGTGAAAATATTAGCAAATTCAAAAAATGCCTTGCAAGTTTAACGTGGTTAGAGGTACATCTCGAAACGGATATAAATAATGCATTTAATAAATTTCACGAGTTTTTATGTTTATTGTATAATTTATGCTTCCCAAAGATTAAGATTAAAATAAACAATTCTGATGCAAGTAAACAAACATGGATAAGCAAGGGTCTCAGAAACAGTTGTAAAACTAAACGATGTTTACGGTATCTATACTATAAAAATAAAACCATAGCATACAAACATAGATATAAAAAATATTCATCAATACTGAAAAAATGTATCTTTAAATCCAAAAAAAAATCAAACATTAAGTATATAAATAACAGTCAAAACAAATGCAGAGCAACGTGGTCAGTCATCAACCGCGAAATTGGAAATACAAAATGTGACAATGATATTTCTCAACTAGAATTAGATAAGAGAATACTGACTAATCCCTCGGACATAGCAAATGCTTTTAATGATTATTTTATTGATTCGACAAACACTGTGACATTTAATAATTTACATGATAATGACGAGCCCAAAAAAACCATGACAATACCTAATTCTATGTTTCTTAGCCCTATGACTGAAGACGAGATTAAGAAAGAAATAATAACTTTAAATAACACTAACTCAGAAGGTTACGATGGAATTAGTACAAAACTAATTAAAACTTGCAGTATAGAATTAATTCCTATTTTAACTTATTTAATTAATTTTTCATTTTCATCTGGAACTTTTCCTGATGCGCTAAAATTATCAGTCGTTAAGCCTCTGTACAAAAAAAACGATAAAAATGATGTTAAAAACTATCGTCCGATAACCCTTATACCCATAGTGTCTAAATTATTTGAAAAATGTATGCAAAAGAGACTTTCCGACTTCTGTAGCAAATACAATATCATAACGAAAGAACAGTATGGATTTCAAAAGCACAAGTCAACAACACTAGCGATTGCTGATCTTTTGGGGCATATTCATAATTCCCTAAATAAAAATTATTTAACGACAGGACTATTTTTCGACCTGTCACAAGCCTTCGACTTTGTGGCGCATGACATCTTGTTGAAAAACTTAGAAAAAAGTGGAATAAGAGGTTTAGCACTGCAGTGGATAGCGTCTTATCTAAGCAACCGAAAGCAATACGTTGTTATTAATAAAGTTAATGAAAATGTATTAACCTCGTATTCATCTGACTATAGAGTTAAAAATTGCGGCGTCCCCCAAGGGAGTGTATTAGGACCCTTATTGTTTCTATTATACATAAACGACTTACCGCTAGTGACTAATCATAAATGTGTATTATTTGCAGACGACATTTCAATTATTGTGACATCTGACAAAAAATGTAAAACTAAGTCTGATCATGAGATTGACATTAATAACACTATTGACGAAATTATAAAATGGTTACAGGCAAATACATTGAAAATTAATTTAGATAAATCAAATTATATACAGTTTAATAAATCAATACATACTAAATACAATTTCAAACTTCATATTGACAGGTTAAAAGAAGTTCCACAAACTAAATTCTTAGGAGTACTCATAGATCAAGATCTGAATTGGAAAGTACATGTGGATAGTTTGTGCAGTAGGATTAATAAGTTTGTTTATGCTCTTAGACAAATAAAGAACATAACCAACAAGGAAACAGCAATTACAGCATATCATGCCTATATAGAATCCATCTTAAGATACGGGCTTATCCTTTGGGGTAACAGTACAGATAAACACAGAGCATTTATTGCGCAAAAGAAATGCATCAGAGCCATTTGTGGTATCCGTCCTGACGAGTCATGTAAACCTTTCTTTAAAAAGCTAGGTATATTACCACTCCCGTCACTGTACTTCTTTGAAATTTGTAATTATGTTTATAATAATAAGGGATTGTTCAAGAAAGCCTACCAATTGAACTCTCGAAATAGAGATCCATGCAGACTTGCATTGCAGGAGACTCCTAAATCAGCCAAGTATGCGAAAAGTTTTCTAGTCATGTGTATACGCATTTATAACAAAATTCCCAAAGAAATAAAATTGTTATCTAATAGTAACTCATTTAAAAACAAATTACTGAAATGGTTGAAAGAACACATGTTTTATGACATTAAATATTTTCTCAACAATAAATTATAACTCCCTGGACTTTCGTAATTGCATATAGAGAGAAAACTATTATTATTGTAATTGACTCTGTATCTGCGACATTAAACTTTAAATTTACTAATAATTATTATTTTGCATGCAATTGATACATATCCTGTATAGCTAAACATGCGGACTTTAGATTAATATCTGACTGTAACAACTTTATACCATGTTTAAGGCAAATAAAGACTTATCTTATCTTATCTTACTGTTCAAGCTATGTCGGTAACTCTGGTTCTTTTCCGGATAATTTCATTTCTGATTCACATTACAAAGGTACCTAGTTTTAATCGTATGGGTTACCAAGGTTCGCTACTGCAGCAATATCTTTGGTTCTACCTACAGATTGACTGGTTAGTTCGTTTTATCAGCCTATTTTACTTAAAACCTTAATGACTTGATGGTAATCTTCGAATTTCGAACCAATTTCGCAAGTAACCGAATCCAAGATGGCGTGTTTGTATTTATTTTTATTATTTTTCATTAGTACATCGCCGGCGGGAGGCATTAGCATTTAAATGAATTTCGGTCTGTCGGTGAGGCGATAGCACAAAATTGTGTAATGTTACGCGCTGGATATTCCCTGTGCTAATGGGCCTTATTTTTTGTATGAAATTGCTTATTGTGTAAGGGAAATGTTTCATGAAACTTGGCAACTGAACTTGAAAGTCTTCGTGCTTTACATGCAGCGATATTTTACAAGAAAAATATTTGCCGCTGTTTAGTTTTAAAATAAATTGGTCTGACACTTAAGTTACGACTGAAGTCTTCTTTTCTTGTGGTTAGTGACTAACCTGGTGTCTGAATTTTAAAGGTACCCATCGGCCTCTGACTTGGGGGTCCAGTCAATTCAGGGGTTTCCTCATGATGTATTCCTTCACCGTTTTTGAAGCAAGTGATAATTATACAATAAATGCACATGAATCCGAAAAGTCAGAGGTGCGTGCTTTGGGTTCGAACTCGAGACCTTTGACTTGGCAGTCTGACGGTCACACCACTAGGTTATCACTGCAACTGGCTGAAGTCTTGAACAGTAGGAAAACGTGTATAGACTGTCTTTACACTATAAATATCGGTCTTATTGTTGATACATTGTTAATGATTTATTGTTTTATTTATAAATATCTACTACTACGGGGTAGCTCTGTAAACGAACTCCCGCGGGGCGGCAAACGGATTCATATTCAGTCAATGTTTGAATAGAATTTGAGCTCGCTATCGGTTAGTTTCCACTTCCTTGCATTCAGTTTGATATTGATCTATAGAATCTATACGAAGCTACATAAATACTCGTGTAGCAAATAATCCTAAATTCACGATTGGTTGATTACATAAATAGAAAATCTTATCCTAGCAAAGGTTCTCATCGAGGTATAGATAACAAATAATACAGAGCAATGAAATTGATTTTATTGCAGTTATTTTGTTTGTTTCATCGCATTAAACACAATGAGAGTTACAAGGAAAACAAGAATAAAATATTTGTTTGTTTTTATTGAGAAGTAACTTTGTACTGAGGAAAAAAACATATGTACAATCGTACATAATCGTCAGAAAAGCTCATGTTCGTCTGAGTTAGGTACATAATATTACTGTAGTACATCGGTCCATTCAAATAATATGATGTAGGTAGAAATGAGGTCCCGACATCCGCTGCATGATGAGGGCGAATCTATACTATCATATATTATACAATGTTGGAGGATCTCTTTTAATGTTAGATTCTGAATATTTCATATTTTTGGTATTTGTGGAAGGCCACCAAAAGCTAATTATATGTTTTTTTGGCAAATATTTTAAAACTCCGGATAGAGTCGATAGATATCATACTTGTCAATGGAAACCAGTATCTGTGTCCGTATGGATTGAGGAGCCATATCTGTACTACCAATATTTAGTAGTAAATTAACTGATTTTGTAGGCTCGATCCTGGAATTTGATATAAAACTCTTAAACACTTACAGGACGTTAACACAATCCTACAAAAAAGTAAGTTCAAAAACTAAAAAGAAAAATCACGCTCTAAAAAGTACGAAACAAGAAAATATTTCAGACAGAAATCAAGACATAAGTACAAAAATGGACAAGATAAAGCCTTGGTCGTATGCCTGTACACATGCAAAATTATAATGGCATGCGACCACGGCTTTATCATGACCAGTCTATCGCAGTCCAGCAGTGGACTGTGATAGGCTGAGTTGATTGAAATATCCAGGATGAAAAGTAGGCTGTCCTAGTTCCAGGCTACCAACATGCCAGCTGGCTACCCATCTGTCAAATTTCATAACGATCGGTTCAGTGGTTTAGTTGTGAAAAGGTACCTAATAGACAGACAGACAATATGATAGTTTGTCGGTCTGTAAACTCTCCTCTGTATCTCTCGGAGATTTAATCTACGAATAAAGTACAGAAGATATTCGTAACATTACCTACTACATTCCTATTGGGATTTGTCCTCATTACGTCGGGACAGCTATTATTCCCGGTACCCACGGTCCCGGACACAAATGTTACCGTTTACATAACATGGAACAGGAAAAACAGTTCCATGCTGAACAAATAGTAAGTTCTCAAGTTGTTCCGTTTCTTAAGTACTGTAGAACCTTTGCTAGGATAAGATTTTCTAACTATATAAAGTGTAATTTTCTTTACGAAGATAATAGATTTAAGTTACGATAAAATGGTTTTCATCATAAAATTAAGTGAGTAGCTAATTGTAAATAAAATATTTGTATTTGCAATTTACATTAATCAATATATTACTATATTAGGTACTTGTAAAAATGCTAGGAATATCGTATAATTTTACAATGTTTGTAAATATGTGAGCACCATGCATCTATCACATGATTAATTTATCTGTCATTCCTTAATTTTTCATTATTTTTACCTAACGTGGTATAGTAATCTTATTCTAGGTGCATCGTCTTCACATATAATTATATAATTGATGTATACAAGATATTGTGAAAACATTTTAAAAGAGTAACGGTGGAGTTTCTTGCCCATTCTTCTCCATACGAAAACTACCTTTTGGAAGGGGCAACTAGAATCAATTATTATTTAAATGTTGACGTTCAAAAGTGCCTTTTTTGTGCCTAATTGAAATAAATTATTTGACTTTGACTTTGACTTTCACAATATACAAGCTTACACTAAAAATAAATAATACGTACAAATATATAAAAAAGGGGCAGAAATCATTGGGCATTAAAAAAATCGTCCGCATCGGCAGCATTGGCCTCAAATAGGCCAATCCGTTTTTTATTGTTAGACAGGACCTACTTACTCCTAGTTAATTGATTACTAAATAAATATATCTGCGTCTATAGTTCTTTTCGTCTCTAATTCTACTTACTCATTATTACAAAATAAAATAAATCTATTTATCAGATTTCACATCCTTCATGGTAAGAAAAAATAATTTATATGTACATAATTCGCTTATTCGGATATTATTTATTATCTAGCTTATTGGAAACTAAGTCAGTTCGAGGGCATATTGCTTGCGTTGGTCTTGAAGTTAACAGGTCGCGTAACGAAGGACCAAGGCTGGCTTTCGAGGTTTTGATAGGAAGGACGTGCAGGAATTGAGACTAGCATAATATTAATGTCATATCTAGACAATTTATAGCCTAAAAGAGTATCTAATCTGAGTTGAAGATCCTCTTGCACCACAAATAACTAAATACATTCTGTCTCTCTCAAATTCATACAATTGACAGAAACGAAAGATGTTTTAAAGACGTTTAAAGGTAAACGTACAGTTTATTTAGTTATTTGTGGTCTAAGTGGGTCTAAAATTAAAAACTTAAACTCACTTTTAAGATACTTCGAAATGAACTTGGTAGTAACATGCAGATAAAAAATATAGGAAAGATGAAATAAGAAGGAGCTTCTTAAAAGTGTAAGACACTTTTATCAAGCTTCATTTTACGATTCTGTTCTAAACATCTAATTATATTGTTTCATATCAGTGGGCATGTCGTAAAAAGGTAGGATCCCTTTAACATCAGTAATGGACAATCGGATTACTTACCTACCTACTAAAAATTTAATACACAAATCAGGCGGGGGTTTTTCATTTCTTGTCATGTCGGGCCGCATTTTATATGAGAAATGGGCTAAAAGAACCACGGATGGGGTCCCAATGAACGCACGACGATATCGCGGTAGGCCAAGGTGAAGATGGTGGGATGAATTTGACTCCTAGTACTACCGAAAGGACTGGCACTAACTAGCAAATGACAGAATAGGCTCTCCTTTGTCCACACAATGTAAGAGCCCTGCAGTGAGACAATACAGGCTAGTTCGATAGTTAGATTACTGCCAATTGACGACCCACTGGTCCGTTTTTCAAATTATAACTGTCATAAATATTGACGGTTGCATGAAATCGCTCTCACACGGAATATTGACGTAGGGAGTCAATTTGTTTGACAACTAATTTCCCGTCCACACTAGGAAGGTAATTCTTGTAATAATTCACTTATAAAGTCCACTTACGTCGGATCAATAACGGTAGGAAAGAAATTAAACTATTACGGCCTGACACAAGGTTACGATAACCAATAGAAGATCGTTCAACGCTCAGTTGCTCGAAGCGTTCAGTTAGTGGAAACCCAACATGGGTCTTCAATTCACGGTCGCGGTAGTATTTTTAATCATAGGTTTAATGTTTCTAATAATAATAATTGTTGACACTCGAAACTTGTAAGTGTATACTGTAAGTGTAGAGAGTAACTGAAATAAATAACTATGTCATCTACCTGAAACGCTGGCGTGACTACTTATTCCTATTAACAAAACGAATCTGGGCATAACAGTAGATGCCAAACTTCAGTGGGGCCAACATATATCGAGCCTAGCGGGAAGGCTCAGTTCGGCCGCCTACGCCGTCAGGAAAGTAAGACAATACACTGACGTTGATACAGCTCGGTTAGTCTATTTTAGTTATTTTCATAGCGTTATGTCCTACGGTATTCTGCTGTGGGGCAAAGCTGCTGATATTCAAAATATATTTGTCCTTCAAAAACGAGCTGTTCGAGCAATTTACCAGCTCGGTGCCAGAGTTTCTCTGAGAGATTTTTTCAAAGATATCGGTATCCTCACAGTGGCATCACAATTCATTTTCGCCAACATATTATATATTAGGCAAAATATACACTTATATACTAAAAACAGTGATATTCACAATGTTAACACTAGAAATAAGGACAAACTACGTACTCCCTTTCACCGGCTTCATAAGGTTCATAACTCATTTGTTGGGCTTGGTATAACTTTTTATAACAAGCTACCTTCTTCTTTGCTAGATTTGCCTTTTAATGCGTTCAAAACTAAAGTAAAATCCAACCTCTCTTCAAAGGCATACTATTCTATCAACGACTACTTAAATGATAAGAATAGTTGGTCGCTGTGATTAACTCAAGACAATGTTTAAATGTTCTTTCTCCAGAATTAGCTTACTTACTGACAGGTTATATGAGTTTATAATATAATTGTTTATAATTTTACTAATTTTACTTTATTTATTGTTGACATAATCTACTCATTACAATGTTTTTTTTTTTATGAGTTGTATTGCAATATGTGGTTAGCTAGCGACCTCGATAATTTTTTACTTTACCTCAATGGTCCTAGTTTATCAATTATAACTTCTAGTTACAGCTATATGTAAGCGGGCACGCCCTTTATGTCTGGAGGCTTTTATTTAGATATTGTTTTCGTTAAGTTATTTTTATTTCTGCTTGAGTATAGTTCTCGATGTTTTTGGTTGGTATATTGGCGTGTGCTAGCTGTCATATGGCTATTAATTTTATAATTTAAATTATGTTTTGTGTTGCGTAATGTAAATATCATTTTGCATACTATTATATAGAATCTTTTTTACTGAACAGACAGCTGTGCTGCTGGGGAGTTTGTTGCGCCACTTCTTCTTCCCAGCTAAAGCACTAGGAAGTGGTGAAGGGTGGGCGTTTTGGGGGACTGTCTTATGTAATGTTGACGTTCGAAAAGTGCTGATTCTCAGCCTAGTTTGAATAAATGACTTTTGAATTTTGAATTTTTTTTTTTGAATTTGAATTTGAATCGTTTTTCTTACCAATGATAGCTTTTTGTATTACCAAACTGGAAATATATATGTAAATAGATTGGTAAGCAAATTTTAAATGTGATGGGTCCTTCCATATGGATAAGTCTACTATACAAAGCTATGAGAAAGAAGAAAGAAAAAAAGAAAAAGAATATATTGGGACAAGCACAGGAGATCTCAAGATGAGGGTGGATGATGATGAGGTCTTTGCTTCATTATTTTGCTGCCTGGGCGGCACAGCCCACCGTCTTAGGAAGATGGGATGGCACGAGGCTATCGACACAGTTTGCATCCCACACCAAAGGCCTACCCAACTTCCAAGGTATTATGGTCATTCTGTCTGGCCTCTTCCTATCGTCGCGTGGCCAAGCCATTGGGTTCTAAAACAGCTTGAACCGGCACTCCCGCGGTGACAAGAGCCCGACGGATGATGTCGATTGATGATGATGTGTCCGAGGCGGTCGACTGCTTCAAGTAGCTATATTTATAATAATGATGACTGAAGTATTGGGCGTTTACTTGTCATATTGGTAAAAATATGTTAAGTGTACGTTCAACCTTACATTTAATTTGAGTTAAGAATTTGGGGCCAATTTCTGAAAAGTGAAACTTATGAAATCAACAGCGAAATTGTGTAACATACTCGCAATAGCAGTAACTTTGTTCTTGCTAGTTCTAGTTCCACAGATCACATGTTTTTCGAATATTCGTCTTTTCGGTTGTGTCGATGCAACTCTTACAGCTGATCTATTTTGTAAAACACTGAACCGTGTACACTACCCTGAAAACTTAGGTGAAGTAAGCTGTCATATAGTGTCAATCCCTAGCAACAGGTGGAATGACAGCTCATTTCAAGTTCACTTCACCTAAGTTTTCACTTTTACAGAATGTATCGGCAGGCACCTTGTACCTATATTACACCTGACTCTACATACTAACCTTAAAATCCATAAAATTTCCCAAAAAATGCCATATCATAAAACTGAGTCAACCCATTTCTCTCCCTTGTTAAACATAGCTAAACACAGCATAAAGACACACGTCATACAACGCATCGATAAATCCGAAGATATGTTATCTCGAGATAAAAAGTCGATAACGAATTAATATACGTTTACTAGAGCAAGCGTGTCCGCGTTGTTTACTAGCTCGGCGACCAATAGGACATATCGATTTTGTTTTTGTTAGAGACGCGCGAATCGTACGCCTGCCTTCTTCGTGTCAACATATCAACGCCAGGATTTGTGGTAAATCTTTTGTTTATTTTAATTATTGATCAGTGAATGTGACGGGATCTAGATTGTTTGAATTTTTTTGATGAAAAAGTATTTATTCAGGGCATAACAATTTTTAAGAATACATATTAGGCTACAGGCCAAAAGCAGTTTTTTGGCAGACATAGGTTTTTGTATAAGTTAAGAGTTATATTGGTGGTTTCGTGGGTTTGAACTGAAGCAGGCGTGCATTTTGGTGTTGGATTACAGCCCAATGCCTCTCATAGAGAAGAGGCCTGCCTGTGTCCCTACCAGCAAGTGGGAACTATATTTATAGATATTATTAATTCTGAGTGCGTGCTTACCTAGGTTTACTTTCTCTTTTGTTAACATTTCGAAAAAAATCTATGTACCTACATAGATATCGTGTAAAGGGCTTACGATGCCACAGTTAATAAATCTTCTACACACATCCTTTGTCACGATATCATTTAAAATTCTACTCTTATCTCTCTTTAATAGTTTTATTAAGTATTTAACGCAGCTCTGAATATTACTGAACGTGAACGCATTTCCATGTGCATGACTGAACGACGATGCTCGTCAATGTCATGCAATCACAAATTGCTCTTGAAACTAGCTTAGTGCAACAGTGTATGTAACATTGGTCCTTCAGTACGGGCTTGTAATGTTACATAACTTTAGCCTGTTCCGAAAGTATCAGACAAACTTACGCAATAATAACTCACTAAAGGGAATGAGTAATACATTGATCTGTATTTAGGAGGTCTTAACTATAGGTAGGTTTTAATAATTTTATTAAATTTTACTTCATTGAAAAATCATCGACGTAAATCGACGTTGTAAAATTTACCTCAAAAATACCTAAGGTTTAAGTATTCAAATGATCAAATCAAAGCACTCAATTTGTAAGTGGCACTACAAATTGGCTTCCACAGGTACGTTTTCTAAGACATTTGTTTACATTTTCATCAAATACTTTAACAGACCACACTTATCTATATAGTAATCTGAAGTGATGTCTAGCGCTTGCGAATTAAATCAAGGAGGGAAATAGAGATAGAGGAAAATGGGTTTTGGCAACATCCCTATAGTTTGGCTTTGGAATAGTAGTATTTAAGCAGGTTGCCAACATATTTACCCGGTTTCTATCGCCTAAACCCGATCTCAGCAGTCATACTAAATTGGTCCTAATGAAAATTGCTACTTATACTTATTTACCCTTTTCCTGTCACGTAATCACGTAACATTGTGTTTTCTTCGCCGGACGGTGAAGGGTTAATAGTGGTCAAGAGTCTTGACCTAGGTCTTGACTAAGACCTTGCTATTTTTCGGCACGATTGAATCTGCAGTTGGCGTGAGTGCAACAAAATCTTTGAACTTTGACATCAATATTTGCTTGAAATATCTATAACGCGAAATATATTGCTTTTACTTTACTGCCTTTAAAATCTACTTCTACATGATAAGTAGTGGTGTATTGGTACCGCCAGCCGTTCTTAAAATAGGCGACCGCATCGATTCCGAATAATAAAATGTTATCGTTGCAATTCACGATACTAGGGAAAGAAGACAGCTGTCACCTTGCATAGTGTATGATAAAGTTAAAGGGCACATTCTAAATTGACACTTTTATTTTTAACCTTTTGATTGACGTAATTACAAGTCTGCCTCGTTGTTCTAGTGGTCACAAGTGCTACTGCTGAGCATGAGGTCCTGGATCGATTCCCAGGTCGGGTACCTAAAGTGTTATTAGGTTTTTCCATCTGGAATTTCTCAGTAGCAGTCCGGAGTCTGGATTTGTGCCCGGTTGATGGCAATAGGCTCGCCCCATTACATGGGACTTTAAATATAAATGGCGAAATGAGGGTGTCTGTAGGTAAACTTCTGCTTAACCCTTAGGGGATTACAGGCGTGATGCTGTGTTATGTAATTACAAGTAGTCTTCAAGAAAATGATCATTATCATCCTGCCCTTATCCTAATGTATTGGGGTTGTAAGATGTATGGAAAAATATTATAGAATCGATAGGTGATCGGCATGTATTTATACAGTACCCGTAGGAACTGTGGCCAGGAAAATATGGAGGAGTGACTAGGTATTTAGAAATCCTTTCCAAAGTTGTTTCCCGACTTTGGTGGAAATTCCTAGAAAGGCGCGACGCGAATCTGGTGGAACAGTTTTATATGAAAATTTCACTGAAATTGTTCTACCGCCCGGTATCGCGTTGCTCTGTCGCGTCGCACCTGTCTGCGGGAGCCTTTAAAGCTGTCTGCGTGCGTGTATAGAAGTTGTTTTGTTGTATGTAACAGTTTTCTAGCAATGACTGAATAAGTAATGCAGACCACGTTAATAGAGCACTGCCAATAACTTATTCATTGATGATATTTGGTAGCAGCCGTGATTGCAGCCACGATTAAACTTATCGAAGGTAGCAAAGTTCAGGGTTGGTGGTAGATTCTGAGTTTTTAATAGGTACTTAGTTGAATATTATATTGTCAGGACTGCATATTATGCTTTATTTGTCACTCAATTCCTTGCTTTATCATTTTATTTATGAATTTCTTCCACTTTTACAATACTTGATTTTTGTTATAAATGAGAAGAATATGGAATTAACTTTTCTCTTTTCGATGATTGTATGAGAATGGGACTTGGAAACCAGAATTTTCAATGTGGGTTATTAGTCTTTACTAGATAGTCGCTGCCAAGCTGGATGAACGTTTATAGAAAGAATGTTGACCGACATTATTCGGGTAGAAATGTTCAGCGGAATCCCTGAGTATCGATCAGATCGAAATACCTTACAAATGGAAACGTCTTACGATCTGATGTATGTATGTAGAGGTATGACATAGAGGACTCGTGTTTATTAACTACAAAAACTTAATTAACTAGATACTTCTAAGATAACTAACTTTTTCGATGGGTAATGTTCCTCACTAAAGTTCTATAACGATGATTGTTTCTGTACTTACGTAATGACGTGCATGTTTCGGGATTGTATGGCGAGTTTTAAATACAAACAAATGCGAAAACCCTATAACCTACAAACATAACATCACAGCGGTATTCACTGGAGGGCTAAGCAGCGTATGTAGTACTCTCACATCCATTATTTATGTTAATAACTTGTTTTAATGTAATAGGGCGCGAACCTACTGTCATAAACCGTACAAAAATCTAGACAAAATGTTTTATTGGAAGAACAGAACCAACTATATTTGCCTAGGCCGGTCCATATATGGATGACCATCTTAACATACCTAGTTACCGAGACCCCTCTATGGCTCGGACAGCACGTTCAGCGGTTGGCATTCGTGGACTTTTGACAGTCGTTACGGGTCGTCAGAAGCCCGTAAGTGTTTCCCAGTTACTGGATTGTGGAGCTCAGATAGGCAGTCGCTCAATGTGAAATATTGGTATTCAGCAGCATCCGGTTAGACTGAAAGCTGACCTCAACATAGTTGGCTTATTCAGATGATATGATAATGATGATAATGACAGTTATAGAATGACATGGTAATGAAAATTGTTGTTTTTCTTCTGTAATAAGCATAACTACCTTCATCTCCTTCCAGCTGTTCACCAGCCACCATCACCATGTTCGAGGGCGCGGTCGCCGGCATCCTGAACCGGCTGCTGGGCAAGTACGTCCAGGACCTGGACACCGAGAACCTCAACGTGGGCATCTTTTCCGGAAATGTCAACCTTACTGATTTGAAGCTTAAGCCTGAGGCTTTGGTGAGAAATTATTTAATTTGGAAGATTTCCTCTTACTTTAAACACCATTGTACCGAGGCATTTTCAGTATCATGTGTCGCTAGCTACGGAAGGTATTTCATAGAAATTCATAAAAACCTGTCATGTCGCGGCGACACGTCGCCTGCTGCTGCCGCCTGCTGTCGGCTATGGAATTGTACCTTTTTTCGGATCAGCACACTTTTAATCACAATCTGAAAGATTTAAAAGGAAATTGCTGATCCATTGCTTCATAAGTTAGAACAATTCATGTGCTCAACCACGTAAATAACACAATGAATGGTGTTGAACTGTCAAAAGGCTAAAGTTCAACACTATGCATTGCCAAAGTAATTACGAGTATGTTACGCAATTACCCTCCTGGTGTAATACCTCAAGTAGTACCTCCATTTAGCTTTGTACTCATCAATAAGCAGTGCTAGCTTTATCATGGCTTACCTACGTGTAGGAACTGGCGATATAATATTGAATACATACAAGGTCATATTTAATTACCTAGCGAATCTTCGCAGACGAAAATAATTTCAGTTTAATTTTTTTTTTGTATTATCATGTTTAGATATCGATACCCATCACGTCTGTGGGGTTTCCCTAGTTAATTCAATTTGGCCCTGAAATAATCAATACTCAAAAATCTTTTATGTTTCCAGTACGAACTCGACCTACCAATAGATGTGAAAATCGGCACAATCGGCCGCATTGGCCTCCAGATACCATGGTCAGGCCTCTACACCCAACCGGTCGTGGTTAACATTGAAGATGTGCTGGTTCTAGTTGGCCCAGCCATATCTAACAGCCATTTCGATCCAGAAAGGGAAAGGCGCCTCACTAGAGCTGCCAAACGAAAAATTCTTCAAGATTTGGAAGCTGAAAGTGAGGTCCTTAAAGGACCGCAGAACTTCTTCGAGCATTTGTTCACAGCGATTGTGAATAATCTCCAGATTTATGTAAGGAATGTCCACATCAGGTATGAGGACTCCATCAGCTCTAAGGATGGGCCTCTCGCTTGTGGACTTTGTCTTCAGAGCTTGTCTATTGAGACTACTAATAGGTAAGTAATAGTCCATTGTGATGCTAATTTCTATATTTTATGAGGATTTTGAATACCCATCTGATTTATTTTTGCGGGTACGCGTTAAGTCCACCTTTGTACCTTTATAGTGCACAAAGTTTTATAATAAATATGCCCAGTAAGAAGTAGGTACCGCCAGTTTTCAGTCAAAGTCAAAGTCAAATCATTTATTTCAAGTAGGCCCGTATAAGGCACTTTTGAACGTCAAAAATTTACAAAAAAAATTAATTGATTCTAGTTGCCCCATCCAAAAGGTAGTTTTCGTATGGAGAAGAATGGAGTCCTAGATTAGATGCATTACCTGTAGTATTAAGTTCACTACTAAGGTTATAAGTAATAATAGTGCAAACTTTTCCATCTTCCAGCAAATGGAAACCATCGGTGACTCCAGCGAACGCGTCCACAGTCTACCAGATGATGCGCATAGAATCCATGTCAGCCTACTGGAACCCAACGGCGACTGCCCTCGATGACAACGAGACTGCCCACATCACGCCGATGCAGTATTACAACTGGAAGCATTACATGCTCACTGGACTTGACAAGTTCTCCATGCACCATGAGGACTTTGAATTTTGTGAGTGGATTTTTAGGTTGAATGCTAGGCAAAATCAAAAGTCATTTATTCTAATTAAACTGGGAATCAGCACTTTTTGAACGTCAAATTAACAGAAGTCAGTCTCCCAAAACGCACATCCTTCACCACTCCTAGTGCTTAACTGGTAATAAGTGGCGCAACATACTGCAGCACAACTGTCTGAAGTTAATAATTCTATAAAAAATATTTTATTTCACATATAAATGTACTGGACACCTATGAAACGTCAGAAACTATATTCTACAGTTTTAGGTAGTTAAATAAAGGTAAACAAAAAAAAACCACGTGACGAGAGACGAATAAATGTCAATTAACCTGTCACTTCAGTTGTCATTGTACTTCACAGTTGTACTCTTTAATTTAGCAACTTTATAATTCGTTGACGTTTAAAGTTTGGGCTCTTTACAATAGACAGATTACGAAATATTATATTATTAAAACTAACTAAAAATTGTACTCAAGCAGTTACATTTACGAAGAGTAGTTTAAGAATAAATGATAAAGTTAAACATGTACATTAATATAAGAGGAAACGATCGTATAAATTTAATTAGGTTTTATCGTATTTTTAAACAAGATAATAACGATTTTTACGATTTGTTTACCTTTGTTTGAAGAGGCTTCTGTAATAAATGGCAAAATAAGATGCCACACAGTATTTGATTCACTAATCCTGTAACCCTATATAAAAATGTACTCTGTAGCTGTACCTAAAGTGCCCGGATGCATAGTAATTTTGTTGTGTTTTTCGACCTACTAAGCACTTAACTCTTAATTGTATTGAGGAATCTCCTCTAAATATACGCAAAAAATTGTTCTTTTTTCAGTATTGAAACCAGTGACTTGCAAAGTGAAGGTACTCATCAATCGCTCCGGAGAGGCTCGCGTTCCTCGCCTGCTGTTGGATGCGGTCCTTCAGGATAGCGCGCTGCAGCTGTCCCGGCGACAGTACCTGTCAATAAATAACCTGCTGGCTTCTTTTGACAGGATTAAGCTGAATAGGTGAGGAAACTACTTTTTAGGCTGATAATGAGAGGTAATGCAAGAAACTTGTGGTCGTGTACTAATTACTGTAATGGGAAATGAATTGCTAAGCAATTTGCCGTGTTACAGCTATTTCATACAACTGTCAAAGAATGACAGTCGTGATGTGAATATACGGACAATTTAAATTAATTGTCAATTTGCTTAATAATTAATTTCCTTGAGTCCTTACTTGAGTCGAGCCCGCAAATCAGCAAAACGTACGGTAACAGGTCGACAAAGATCTTCGCTGAGTGGCTGGTATCTAACTAAACTAGATTGTTATACCTAATTATGCTGATAATCGAGAAATTTTGTCATCCATCTGAACAAAACACAACTAATCCACTAACATCATTCCAGAAAATACCGTCACCTCCACCCTGGAATACCACTCTCCAAGAACATAAAAAAATGGTGGATTTACGCCTTCAACGTGGTAGTAGAACAGAGAGTCAGGCCCTACACTTGGGCAGCCATCAAAAAGCACAGAGAGAACTACAATGTGTACAAACAAATATACAAGAGTACTCTGAGGAGTCCTAATGATATTGAGCTGAAGCTGGACCTTCAGAAGTGTGAGGATAGTCTGCCGATCGTGTCGGTGATAATAGCACGAGAGCAAGCGAAGTTCGAAGTGAGTGTTTGTGTTTGTATGTTCATAATATAAGGATTGCCGATTTTTTTAATCAGGGTTCCTTTGGGCTTTCTATAGCATAAGAAACGCTATGGGTTAACCCTTATGGTCTGTTTTGCCACCTGTAAAATTCCGCTTAATATCTTATTTTTTAAATTTAATCTGGTACGAAGTCGTGGCTGGACACGACGACACGAAATCAGGTTCATAATGCTTTTGATTATTTTAGCTACTCGCCCAAGAACCTGAGCGTATAGAAGTAGTAGAAACCGAATTTGACTGGTGGAAGCCAACCAGCTCCCCAACTGAGAACGAACCCGAAGTGGCGAAGAATCATGTGGAGCTGTGCGTCAAGACTGAGAGGAGCAAGACTCTGTGGAGCCATCTGTCTAGTCCTGAAAAGAAGAGGGTCTGTGAGCTCATTGGCTATGTGGAGGGGGCGCCGCAGAAGGATAAGTCAAAGCAGTATATTGGTGAGCAGCATTTCATGATAAACTGCCACCTTTTGGAAGCCGCCCCAACGGGGACCTCTCATCTGAACTTATTCTTAAGTCTGAAATCGCCAACCTGTCTTGAGCAAGCGTGGTGATCAATGCTGGTGCCTTCTCTATATGAGAATGGGCCTTTGCCCTGCAGTGGGACAAAATGTTCGCATGTAATAAATACCTTGATGCCTTGCCATTTTATAGACCAAGTTAAAATATTTCATGTGCTTGATTTCACCCACAAATTCTCTTACAGAAATAAGTGCAGCAGCAGTTTTCCGTATGAATTCTTTAACAAAGTGTGTGTATCTCATTGCACCTGCAAATTCTTCGACACAAATAAATGCAGCACTCTAACAAAATATGTGCTCACTTAAAAAGTATAATACATAATTATGACTCTTAAAATAATTTCAGAACACAAAATAAACCTTACGCTGGCGAACTGTTCACTTACACTGATGAATAGAAGCAAGGAGGTTCTGGTGGTGACGCTGACTCAGTTCCTGGCGTCTCTGGAGACCAGACCTTCAGCTAAAGCATACAAGGTACGATGTTTCTTATTAACAAACAGAAGTATTTATGTGCTTTTTGAAATCCGTACGTTATACAGGGTCAAATAATATAAGCTGGCAAAACTTCACGGACATGAAGGGTATATTAAAGAAAAAGGTACCTATATCAAATCAAGACAAACAAACAAAAAATTGTCATATCTACAGCTGCTCGGAGTCAACGGTCGCAGGACGCACGAACGATGAGAAAAACAAGACTGGAAATGATGTGTTATGAACATCTTTCCTCTCGCTTTCCTGCAATCTGTGGGAGTGGTTTCGTGAAAAGCGACGGAAGTGTGTAACAGGAAGCCGGGGAAGCACGCGCTATTTCATTTAACCAATGCGGGCACGCGGTGCAAGGTTTGGCCTCGTCAAGGTCGCTTCTGACAAACGATCTTGACGCGGCCCCGCCCCTTTAATGTGGTTTATTACCTTAATGTTGCTTATTTGAGTGACTGCCTATCTGACCTCCACAATCCAGTTACTGGGATACAATACCCCTTGGTAAGACTGGTTGTCAGACTTTCGGGCTTCTAACGACCCGTAATGATTCTGAAAGATCTACGTGTGACAGCCGGGACCAACAGTTTAACGTGCTTTTCGAGGCACGGAGGGGTTTCGATATGTAATAAATGGTCCACAGACTGACCTCGGCAAATAATTAACATGAACACATATAATAAAGAAATTTCCATGTTTTGTCAAACCGTAAAAACCGTGCGAAGCATTTAGATAGATAGATAGATAGATAAATCGTTTATTTTGTGCACACAAAAAAAACAGCACAACATACAAAAACACGATTAAATAATTATTAATTAGCTATTAGGAAATAGCTGCAAGGTGCCAATATACAAACAAATAAAAAAGGAAGAAAACAAGACATTGTGATGACACTATTGGCTATGACACACTTTAAAATAATGGATTGACAACGAACATAAAAAAGTGCGGTGTGCGTCTCAAGGTTGCACCAAATGGGAGTCCAGCTCAGCATGTGCCTGGCAAATACACCTGACGCTGATATTCTGCTGAATCCCTGCAGTGATATACGAATTTGCACGTCATTTACTACAAATATCCGATAGTTTTTAATTAAAAAAAGCTAAAATATTTTTACAGCTATCAGCCCGAGCAGAGAGCGTGGTTATTGAAGGAGTGACGTCTGATGGTGATCTGGTTCCTCTGCTGACTCCGGAGCGAGGAGTCGGCGTCACCAGTCCCAATCTACTGGCGATAGACCTGGAGAAGAACCCTTGCAGCAATGAAGCTGATTATGGATTGTGTTGTCTGATGGAGCCAGTGGAGTTGGTCTACATTGAGGTAGGACATTCATTATGAGTTAATTGAAATAAGTATACAACCATATTATTGTACCACTTCAAGGCAAAGGCCTCTTCTTATAGAGAGGGTTACTTAGTTGTTTTATTATAGTAGTTAGAGATAGGCAGGATAAGTAGCTTACTGGTATGCACCATATGTGCTTGACATAGGCGCTCTGACTTACAGGAAGCTAAGCTAGCTTACGGTATTATGGATACAGCTTTGAAATAGGCAACTAATTGCTTCACCTTTCTGACTGACCGACTTTCTGGCAATTCGAATGTTTATATAAATGATTCAAGAAATAAATGTTTCGAGTTTGTGGAACTTTTGTAAAACTCGCATTGTCCCATATCTACGGCCGCGTACTTGTTTTTATTAGATTTAGTCCAATGCTTAAACACGCCCAAATTGTTAAATTATTTTAAACATCTTATGTCTTACCACATTGTCCTTGTCACCTCCTCAGCACTCCTTCACGGAGCTGATCAACTTCTTCCAAACGCACTCGATGTCGGGCCCGGAGCTGGCCGGCGCGGCGGCGCGCGCGGCGCGGCGGGCGGGCGGCGCGGGCGCGGCGCTGCTGGCCTACGCCGTCAGCAGGCGGAAGGTGTTCCACCTCAACGTGGACGTCAAGGGGCCCTGCGTCGTGCTGCCGGAGCACGGATGTGTGCACAAGTAAGGATTATTATTTATTTAGCCGCCGTCCCACTGCTTGGCAAACGCCTTCCCAAATTCTTCCAGGTATCCTTTTCCTGAGCCACCTCGAGCTGTTTAACTGGTAAAGCCACTTGCCAAATGCAAAAAAACACGACCGGCGACCTTGATAAAGAAGTGTGTAAAGAAATACTATTTAAATTCCAATAACAATAGGATGAACAATGACACTGACTATTCTTCCAAAAATGCACATGTTTTTGCTCAGTTCAAGTATATTCAGAATTTGTAAATTCACCCCGAAATACCCCCATGTATGTTCAGCGATTATTTATAGTTTAAATTAAATTAAATTAAAATTCATTTTTTTCGGACAACGAGGATCCATATTTTGTTAGTAATACAAACTGCTTATATTCTGCTTATGTTTAGAGCGATTATTATATTTTTGTAAATTCTCACTTGACTTCTAACTTAATTTTTTTTTTCTCTCTATATGGTGGCATTTAAAAAAAAATGAAATCCCTAAACTATGATCATGATCAATAAAAATACTATCTGTTTAAACATCACCAAAAGGGACTAAAACTTAGTTCAAAGAGAAAATGGACATTTGGCACTTACTATGCATTGCGTCCAATCAGAGCAGAGGGTCGTTTCGAGCGGAATAGAGGCGCCATATTGACGGAAGCCGCGCACATGCGCAAAGCGTGCTTTTAGAGCGGGAACGTTTGACGTTTTTTGTCGAGTTCGATCATTGAAAGAAGTTATAAAATATTAGTGGCGAAGTTAGATAATAGATCGGTGTCACGAACCCGCTTTTCGGATATAATTATTTGATTAGCGTTTTAAATAAGTAATCGTTATGTAATTATTCTTTCAGTGACTCTTAACATTGTCAAACTTTCATTAAATTGTACTGAACAGAAAATACTAGCAATTCACCCCGATGACGCCCACTACACCAGTGAACACTTATGACGATGTCGAAGAGAATTGTCTTCCTCCAACATGTATGCATTTTTTCATGGAGGTTTTTTTTTGTTTTCCCATCTCTACGACGATATTAAGAGTCAGCAGTAGATAATGACCCTCCCCTTCACAGATCTGGTCGCGTCATGATCCTGGACATCAGCCGCATCATAGTCAAGTCCGATTTGCAACCTTCGAACCTGACTCTAGAGGACGCCACATGCATGGAGCTGGAGGAGAGGCTGTATGACAGACTCCACGCAGAATGTTCTTGTCAGGTAAGGCACCGGAGGAAATTATAGACGCGTTATAAATGTAAAAAAAAAAGTCAAATAATATATTTCAATTAGGCACTATGAACGTCAAAATTTAAAACAGAATTGATTCTAGTCGCCCCTTCCAAAAGGTAGTTTTCTTATGGAGAAGAAAGGGCAAGAAATTCCACCGTTACTTTTTTTAAATGTTTTCACAATATCTTGTATGCATTAATTATATGTGAAAACGATAGGTTTAAATCATTTATTCTCATAAAAGACAAAAAAGCCACTTACATGAGAACAAACAAGAAACATTACGTAAACTTATTTTAGGTAAACGTCACCAAATTATATGAATATTATATACACTTATTCAATACCCTAGATGCACCTAGAATAAGATTATCTATACCACGATAGGTAAAAATAATGAAAAATGAAGCAATGACAGATAAATTAATTATCTGATAGATACATGGTGCTCACATATTTACAAACATTGTAAAATTATACGATATTCCGATATTATTGTGTGAGTTCAAGAAATCACAGAATATAAAATCAAAATTATAAAAATTATATTATACAATTAAATTAGCAATCAGTTTGATTTTGTCTAGGCTCTAAATTGTCCTATGGAGCAGGACCAGCATGTTTCCAAGCATTCTTATCTTGGATATTATAATCCTCTAATTTGTAATAAGCTTGTTTACAAAGTGTACTATAAATATGACTTTTAAATTTTCTTTCATTTAATTGTAATATATCACACGGTATTTTGTTGTAACATTTAACACAGTACCCCAAAAAAGATGTATGTACTTTAGATAGTCTGAAAAATGGTTGATCTATTTTATCTTCATTTCTAGTATTAAAATTATGTCTATCACTTATTTTTATTAAAAAAAAATATTTTTGTCTCACATACATAATTAATATTTTCATAATTGAATTGGCAAGGTATGTCATAATATTAATCTTTTTAAATAGTTACTTGAGTGATTCGCGACGACGTAGATTATAAATGGTTCTGACAGCTCTCTTTTGTAAAATAAAGCTGGATTCAATGTCAGCAGTGTGGGGTCGGGCCCACAGTAAAATGCCATACAACATAATACTGTGGAAGTAGCTAAAATAGATCAAATGCGCGGTTTCTACATCTGTTAACTGTCTTATCTTTCTAACAGCATAAGCGTTCCAGCTTAGCCGCCCCGCAAGAGATGTTATGTGTGGTCCCCATTATAATTTATCTAGCGTGATTCCTAGAAAAACCGTTTGATTAATAAATTCCAGTTTTTCTCCATTCAATATGATGTCACATTCGCTACTTCTAACATTAGGTAATTTAAATCTAATGCACTTGTTTTTTTTTTTATTTATTACCAAATTATTTGCCTAAACCAATACGAATTCCCTAAACCAATTTTATTGTGGACCTGAACAATACAGCTATTCACGTCGCCAAATATTGTGACCGGCGGTTTATTTTAAAGATCAATGATATATCAATAGCAAATAACACCATCTTCGGTTGATTTTAAAGTAATTGGGGTAAATCATTAATGTAAACTAAAAAGAGGAATGGACCCAATATTCGATGATATATATCGAGGAACGCCTATTACCATTTCAGACCCTAATGAGTTTGTGCCGTTGACTTGAACTTTAACCTTTCTATCTTTCAGGTATGATCTTAGCAAATCAAGAGCTGTATTTCTAATCCCATAGTGCTCCAGTTTCAGCAGAAGTGTCTTATGGTCTACGCAATCGAACGTCTTCGAGAGGTCACAAAAGATTCCAATGGCATCTTGTGCTTCTTCCCAGGCGTTAAAAATAGGGTGACACCGGCGTCGTTTGGTGAAACCATACTGTTGATCATAAAAGATGGAATTTTTACTAAATGACGTAAATAAATTCAAATCTAAGTTCTTGACATTTACAAGTTAGTCATCGGAACTGCATTAATATTACAAGTAATAAGAGAACGCGTTTTTTGCGTTCCTCTATTTTTGTCCATGAGTGTAGAAAAATATCAAGCTTAAATCTGCGACTCTGAAGACCAGAAAAAGATGCATACACTTTTCTTTCTGCGCTTTAACTGTCTTAGTGCTTTGTATATCGTATTATCAGTGATCTTAACTTTTTAGATGACGATGCCAATAAAACAATAAATATGCTTTCAGTTAATTTATTAAAAATTAATGCTACTGACCTATCCAATATATATAATAACTATTTGGTCCTCTCAGCTCCTGTTCAGCGAGTGGACGGCCCCGTGGCGCGAGTGGCGGCGCCACGCGGACTCGGAGCTGCACCTGGTGCCCAGGGTCAAGATGCAGGTGGTGTTCTCCAACAGCATCAAGAAGGACTATAAGCTGCTGCCCAAGTTAGTTCACTGTCCGACCATCTGTCATCACTATTTTGGCTGAGAAACAACAAGTTTGAGTGTACAGTGCTTTTGGCGCCTGAATAACATTGACCGTGGGGAGTTATTGGTAAACATTTGTGAAATCGGTACAGAAGTTTTATTTAAAAAAAAAAACAATATAGCGTTAGTTCCGGTTTTGGCTAAGCGCCAAAAGAAGCTAAATATGGTTTCTCAGTTATGTCACATCCTATCACATCACAATTAATTGCACAAACAATCAAAGCACTTGAAAAGAGTTTGATAGTTTGTTAATTGTTTGCGTTGATTAACCTTTCAAAAACCCGATGTACCATCCCGTAACCCTCTTCTTTCTCATCTTCTTGCTTCTTGGATATCGAACAATTCATTCATCTATTTTTCTTATTTTTGCTTCACATCTACCTAAGATACTACTTATACAAGCTAGATGCAAGAACTTTAATAAAATCCGTTTTTCCACCAGGTACAAGCTAAACATCTCCCTCTCAAGCATCAAACTGAACCTATCAGACCGTATCATCGGCAATCTCCTGGACTTTATCGACAACCTACCGATTCCTGTTCCTAATACGGTGCCCGTCTCCTTTATGGACTCTGGAGACTATACTGAGGTGGTGGAGGAACCTGAGCTGGCAGAACTACTGAGTATAGATAGAGTGACGGCTGACCCGGAGTATAAGAATCTCATGAATCTGAGGCAGAAGATTGTAGCGGCCTATTTGAGTAGGAGCAGGTGCGTAGTAAAATAAATACTTAAAATTAAGTTTTCATTGGTATGAAGGTAACAGAGATAAAATGTTAAAATATCTTAGGGGTAGCTTTTTCCTGTTATTTGAATTAAAAGTTATTGAAAGGTTGAATTAATAGGGTATGTGCAAAAGCTACTATGGCATAGGGCTGAATTCTTAAACGAATCTCTATTTTATGCCATAATTGCTGAGTCTCCTACCACAAGCAATTCCTTGATTTGTAAAGTAACGCACTCGTGTTAAAATAAACATATTTTTTGCTGTTATTTTCACGAAAACAGCATGATATGCTACTATTAATAATTAACGGCTAGATTTCTAAGCGTCGATTGAGAATTCGGGGATGTGTCCGCAGGTAACATAACTCTCCGAATATTTCTACTCTTTGTTCAATCGTCGCGTGGTTTCAGCAAACCTTAAGACGTTGATGATTGAAATCTACTCAGTAAAAATCTTAAATTCATTCATTCATTCACTGACAAAGCGCAACCTAAACCGCTGGGTCTAGGAGCAAGATATTTTGAACAAGAGTTCCTTTTATAACGAAGCGGAGCGCTTTGGAAAGATTTCTAGGATTAATAGGGAATCAAAGTTTGCATGGAAGTTCTTCATTTTTGCTGATGGGAAGTCCCTTCGTGCGCACGGCTTGTACCAAACTAAACTCGTTCTTCAGGGCAGCAGAAACGAATTTTGACGTAGCGACAGCGAAGCTCGGGTTCCAAGCAGCACAGCAAGCATCGGCAGCGTCCGAGCACAGCGACGAGGACATGGAGGTGTACGCCAGGAGTGTGGACCTGCCCGGCTTCGACGATAACGTGTCGCCGAGCAACAACATCAACACACTGCTTAGGTTTATTGTGGGTGAGTCTCCATCATTCAAAACCAACAAGAAGATGGCAGCGACAGAACGTTTGCCAAGCTGACAAAGTGGTTGATCTAAATATCTGCTTTTATGCAAACTCATGTTGATGACTAAAGCTAAAACAATGAGATTTGATAGCAAAATGATTAGAGAGTTGATGAGGCTTTCAAAAACAGTGTGAATCAAAATGTAACAAAGATGATTTTTTTTAAACAGCCAAATTTAGTTTAGAATAGAATATAATAGGGAGTATTATATTGATTGTTGCTACAGGTATTTACAAAGAAAAAAAGGCATAAAAAACTAAAATCTGATCCAGAAAATCCTATTTTGAAAAGAACGTACTCGCGATATCGTTACTTTTGCAACTCTTTGTTACGCTAATTAAAAATAAACTATAAGAAAACCGAATTTATGAAAAGGAAGAATAACCTTAAAGCCACTTGGGACCTTATTAAAACAATAACACATACCAAGTCCACTTCAAATCCACCTAGTGAACTCCTGAAAACTGAAACAGATGAAGGAAAAGCAGCTAACTCAGTCCACAAATATTTTGTGAGCATAGGAAATAACTTAGCCACTAAAATAAAACAGGGTAGCTCTAAATCGTCAATGCCTCCCGGTCCAACACCAGTGTCCAATTCCATATTTATTCTAGAAACTGACAATGAAGAAGTAGAAAAAAATCAGAATAACCTAAAACAGATTCAGCAGTGGGAATTGGCGGTATCTCCACCAAAATTTTGAAATTGTCGCGCCCTAGTCCCTTGCATCACTCACATCTGCAATCTAGCAATTTCCAGTGGTATTTTCCTCGACACCTTTAAAATAGCACTCGTTCATCCAATCCATAAGGGAAGGAACAGGGATCGTCTTAACAATTACAGACCAATTTCCGTTGTACCAACATTGTCTAAGATTTTGGAGAAGATCCTAAACAATCGTTTGGTTGGCTATCTACGTGCAAATAATATTTTTTCAGACAGTCAATACGGTTTTAGAACTGGTATTTCTACTGAAAATGCGTTTGTAGCTTTCTCTGAAAAATCAACTAGACATATGGATGGTGGCCAGAAGTGTCTGGGAATATTTTGGATATATCTAAAGCTTTTGACATTGTCCCTGTCCCAATACTCTTATCGAAACTGGAGCGCATAGGTGTACGCGGTATTGCACTGGATTTTTTTACGAGTTACCTCAAAAACAGATACCAATATGTAAAGATTGGTGTGATAAGGCAAGGATTGATTACGGTGTCCCACAAGGAAGCATTCTGGGTCGAACGCTCTTCCTCATCTATATTAATGACCTGTGTTCTCTAGCCCTCACTAATTGCTCCGTGTTTACCTACGCTCATGGCACAGCACTTATACATGGCACTGACTGGAGAGAAACTGAACAGCATGCCCAAGTGGCATTAGATGCGGTAATGAATTGGCTCACGAAACATCTTCTTATATTAAGATCAGAAAAAACTAAAATAGTAGTAACCGTTTCTATAAGCAAAAATCTCAGCCCAACATACCACTTGTTATTAAAGGTCATACTTGCTCATAGCACTCAAGAATTCGCTCATGCGCGTGTCCTGCTCTTGCAATAACTCCATATATAAAATACTTGGGTGTGCTGATAGACAGACATTTAAACTGGTACACTCACGTAGACAAGAACGCGGTAACAAGAACGCGGAAACTTCGATTTTCAACTGACACAAATACTGCCAGGGTCTACATGACACTGTGTCAGTCACTTCTTGCATACTGCCTGCCTTAATGGGGAGGAGCGTGTAAGACGTAGTTCCTTAAATTTAAGGAAGTAAGTCTTACACGCTCCTCCCTTCCCTTTTGCTTCTTTTCTTGCTTGCCCTTTGTGCTCTTTCTAATTAAAAAGAGCACAAAGGGCAGTTCTCAAAGTAATGTATTGCAGGCCCTACAGATACCCCACGGGAGAGCTTTACAAGGAGCGCGAAGTGCTTTCAGTAAGGAAACTGTTTTTGCTTAAGTGTATACTGAGAAAACATCGCGTCCCAATAAAAATAAACAAAAAACCTCGAGGTGATATTGGTTTTCCACCTGTAAGACATAATAACACGTTTGCCGAGCACCAGTTCTCTTATCTTAGTTAAAAACTGTATAACGGGATCAATAAACTGCTCACGATACAAAAACTTAATTTACACTAATGTAAAATATTAGTGAAAGCGTGGTTGATGGGAAAAAAACTACGACGAAATAGAAAACTTACTGTTCTCTCCTACTCAATAGTCCAACACAAACATCTCATCTCCATACATACACTTTACACTCCTCAAACACACACACACACACTCCTTAAACACACACACAGTCACACACTTCTCAAACACACACACACATAAAAATAAACTTCACTAATATTATTGGTTTCATTAAAATTATATTCACATTTCTAGATCATCTGTAACTTCACACGCTTCTGGTTTTCAGGTGAAATCGTAATCAACCTATCTCGTTCCTCGGAGCAAACGGAGATGCCGTATGTAATGCTGAGCATCACGAAGGTCTGTCTAGACGTTGCGTTGATGGAGTTCGGGCCAGCTGTTCAGCTGTCTGTCAGCCAGGTGTTACTGACTGACAAGCAGCATCACAGCAGCAGTGGGCAGTATCTGGAGCTGATCACCAGTTCTGGGGAGTTGTTTAATTTGTTGTATAGGAAGGTAAGAACGATGAATTTCAACAATAAAATGTCAATATCTCAACACTTTTCTAATCCCTTGGGTAATCAAAATAAAGAATAGGTAATTGGATATAGTTAGGTACATTCCGATGTAATTTTTTTGTTTGCATTGTTTAAAACTTAAAACGTCTATTTTTCTCAATGAAAACTTTCAGTTATTTGGATTAAAATCACATATTGTTTGTTATTTCTGACTCATGATCACTAGATCCTAGTGATCGTTACCATTTACTTTCTCTTACCGTTTTTGTATCTATTTGTATAATTAATTATCTTTTAATTTAGTACCTACTAAAAATAGTTAGTTAAAAATAAATAGTTACTAGCTTTAAACCCGGCCCGGCTTCGCACGGGTAGCACTAAGTACTTATACCTACCCTACCAAACTACTCTACCTACTCTACCCTACCTACCGTACCTACCCTACCTACCCTACCTACCCTACCTACCCTACCTACCGTACCTACCCTACCTACCGTACCTACCCTACCTACCGTACCTACCCTACCTACCCTACCTACCCTACCTACCCTACCTACCCTACCTACCCTACCTACCCTACCTACCCTACCTACCCTACCTACCCTACCTACCCTACCTACCCTACCTACCCTACCTACCCTACCTACCCTACCTACCCTACCTACCCTACCTACCCTACCTACCCTACCTACCCTACCTACCCTACCTACCCTACCTACCCTACCTACCCTACCTACCCTACCTACCCTACCTACCCTACCTACCCTACCTACCCTACCTACCCTACCTACCCTACCTACCCTACCTACCCTACCTACCCTACCTACCCTACCTACTATAAACCTCACGGAGCCCGAGACCTTTCCAACGAATGCAAAACCGTGGAAATCGGTTCGTGCGTTCTGGAGTTATAGCGTCAGGAAGGAAAACCCGACTTATTTTTATATAGTAGATAGGAAGTATTTATATCAAAATCATAATGATTGTATACTTACAAAAACATGTATATTCATTATTTTATTTTTGTTCAAAATAAATCTGATACTTAATTTGTTCTTATTTGCATTTTCTTTCATCTAGATTACCTACCAGATATAACATACTACGATGACATCCATTTTATGTATCTAATTGAAGTATAGCGGATGGTAAAAGGCTTGCAGCCGAAATAACCTTTTAAACATGTAATTTTTGTGCAGGTGCGTGCAGACTGTCCGGAATTTCGCTCCCACTTCCACAGCGTGGAGCAGGCATTAGTAGCCGATGTGGGACACGTGGCATTACTGCTACATGCGGACGCACTGCCCACGCTGCTAAAATACCTGCAGTATATTGGTGACAAGTGAGTAGCTACACTCAAGGGTTAAACTGTCATGCCCCAATTAGCCTTAGTGGTGCTACACATACATATGTTCGATTCGGCAGTATTTGTTGAGTTCCCAGCTAAAGCACTAGGAAGTGGTGAAGGGTGGGCGTTTTGGGGGACTGTCTTATGTAATTTTGACGTTCAAAAAGTGCTGATTCTCAACCTAGTTTGAATAAATGACGTTTGAATTTTGAATTTTTTTTTAACAAAGCCGACCCGAAGCAATTACTACACATATTCGGATTTCATTCGAATCGTGCCGATCAGTCAAACGTTCAACATTTACCCTCGCACACATTCATGTTCGGGTCGGATCGGCACAATGGGAGCTCGAGCCGAGCGGCTTTTTCGGAATATATATCTACATAATATATTCGACTTAACTGCCCGGCTGTGCCCCCATAACATGGCATAAATTCCACAGTTGTTTAGATTCAAGAATGCTTAAGTGCTATTTTAGGTTTTAATTTCATTAGTCACGTCATTCAAAGATGTTCCTCTTCTTCCAATTCCTTTTTCTAATTTTCGACAAATTTCTAGAATCCAGAACCGGCACTCGATAAACTTGAAGAGTGCAGTCCTGCCGAAGTCCAGGTCTCTGTGGGACTATCTGATGCAGCCCGAAGCCGACCCACCTGTGCCACCGGGCGCTACCAAATTCAGCTACTCTGTCAGGTAAGGTTATTGAAGAGATTGGTTTTGGCTATACTTTACGGATACACGTCTTGGACCAAGGCCATGGATATTTAGACTGTTTCTGTTCATTACTTTGTCCGTTTTAAGATAGACCCTCTACAACTATACTCTGTTCCAAAAATACCTGATTAAAAAACAAATTTATCAGAAAACCTACCTGTGGATTCCAATGTGTAGTGCCACTACAAATTGAGTGCTTCGGTTTGATAATTTAAATATTTAAATCTGAAATTCTAATTTTAAATCAATTTTTCATTTGACGATTGCGGTTAATTTTATAAACTCAATTCTCGTCGTTGATTTTTCAATTACAATTTAATATGTTATTCAAACAATAATTGTTGGAAAAAGTGGTGATATATAAAGTTAAAACCTTCTACATAAAGATGAATGTGTTACTAATTTCCTTTAGTGAGTGAATACGTAACAGGGTTTTTTATACTTCCATCAGATACTTTTGGAACAGACTCTACTATAAAGCATTTTGAAGAGTTTATATATACTTCTTTCCAGGGCATCATCAGTCTCAATAAGGCTCTGTCACTTAGATAACCCAGTGCTTGAGATGCGCCTAGGATCTCTGGAGAGTGACTGCGTGTTCAGAGCCAATGACCGCATGATCTTCAAGTTGTATCTCAGCTCGCTGCACATCGATGACTTGACTGAGGCTACTCTGTATCCTAAGGTGAGTGAAGATGTAGTGTAAAGTGAAGTAGGTACGATGGGGGCCGGAAGGAGGGTATCGTGATAGGTACCCAGTAACTGGATTGTGCAGATCAGAAAAATTCCAAAAAAATCCAAATTCAAAAGTCATTTATTCAAACAAGGCTGAGAATCAGCACTTTTCGAACGTCAAAATTACATAAGACAGTCCCCCAAAACGCCCACCCTTCACCACTTCCTAGTGCTTTAGCTGGGAAGAAGAAGTGGCGCAACAAACTCCCCAACAGCACAGCTGATAAGTTATGATTTGAGAAAAAAAAATTCGTAAAACTTAATATTATCTTCAACACACCCAATAAACAACCGTAAATAGCATGTCTAAGGCAAGGACTCATCAGTACCAATCTAGTGAAAATTATAAAAAAGATACAGGATGTAGATTTTTTCGAATTTCAATAAGAATTAGTTAAAAAAGTCAATTTTCTCATAAAAACTCAAAATAAATTATACTCTGCAGGGGTTGACCTTAAGGACCTCCCGTAGAACAACTTTTTGCAGCTGATGACCCCACCTAACCCCTAGTTGCGTTTGATCCACGACTTTTGGGCCAACCTGTATAATAGTTTTCAAAATGATATTTACATTACGCAACGCAAAACATAATTTAAATTATAAAATTAATATGACAGCTAGCACACGCCAATATACCAACCAAAAACATCGAGAACTATACTCAGGCAGAAATAAAAATAACTAAACGAAAACAATATCTAAATAAAATCCTCCAGGCATAAAGGGCGTGCCCGCTTGCATATAGCTGTAACTAGAAGTTATAATTGATAAACTAGGACCATCGAGGTAAAATAAAAACTTGTCGAGGTCGCTAGCTAGTCACATATTGCAATACAACTCATAAAAACATTGTAATGAGTAGATTATGTCAACAATAAATTAAAATAAATTGACTTATGAAATAAAATTATAAACAATTATATAAACTCATAATTATAACCTGTCAGTAGGTAAGGTAATTCTGGAGAAAGAACATTTAAACATTGTCTTGAGTTAATCACAGCGACCAACTATTCTTATCATTTAAGTAGTCGTTGATAGAATAGTATGCCTTTGAACTGAGGTTGGATTTTACTTTAGGTTTGAACGCATTAAAAGGCAAATCTAGCAAAGAAGAAGGTAGCTTGTTATAAAAGGTTATACCAAGCCCAACAAATGAGTTATGAACCTTATGAAGCCGGTGAAAGCGGGTACGTAGTTTGTCCTTATTTCTAGTCTTAACATTGTGAATATCACTGTTTTTAGTATATAAGTGTGTATTTTGCCTAATATATAATATGTTGGCGAAAATGAATTGTGATGCCACTGTGAGGATACCGATATCTTTGAAAAAATCTCTCAGAGAAATTCTGGCACCTAGCTGGTAAATTGCTCGAACAGCTCGTTTTTGAAGGACAAATATATTTTGAATATCAGCAGCTTTGCCCCACAGCAGAATACCGTAGGACATAACGCTATGGAAATAACTAAAATAGACTAACCGAGCTGTATCAACGTCAGTGTATTGTCTTACTTTTCTGACGGCGTAGGCGGCCGAACTGAGCCTTCCCGCTAGACTCGATATATGTTGGCCCCACTGAAGTTTGGCATCTACTATTATGCCCAGAAAAACTGCCGAGTTTACAGTTTCAAGCAACTCTGTATCTAAGACGATGTTGGGACCTAGATTTCTAGCATTTGGAACGGCGAACTTTACACATTTCGTTTTCTTGCCATTGAGAACTATGTTATTTGTCGAAAATCAATCCGTAACCATTGAGAGTGCACTGTTTACATCGTCAAAGTCTTGTCTATTCCTGTCTACTTTAAACATAAGTGAAGTATCATCTGCAAACAGTACAACTTCACAGATACCCTTTAAATAGAATGGTAAGTCATTGATATAGACTAAGAACAAGAATGGACCTAGTATTGAGCCTTGAGGTACACCTAACTGAACTGGTAGCCCGGAAGATTTCACACTATTAACATCTACACATTGGGACCTATTATGTAAATATGAATTTATAACGTTGAGAGCTTCATTTTGCACACCATAATGACGCAGTTTACGCAAAAGCGTGTCATGGTGCACGCAATCAAAGGCTTTGAAGAGATCACAGAAAACTCCAATAGCATTTTGCGAGTTTTCCCATGCATTTTCAGCAGAGTAACACCTGCATCTGTAGTCGAACGACCCTTTGTAAAGCCATATTGTTCATTATGAAGGAGGCATTTTTTTTTTTTTTTATGCTGGTAATATTGGAATAGGCCTGAAATTGCCAGCGTCATTTTTATTACCTGATTTAAATAATGATATGACTTTACTACTCTTCATGAAGAAAGGCTGTCGCTCTATGTAAAATACTGGTATTCAGCTGCATCCGGTTAGATAGGAAGCCGACTTCAACGTAGTTGAAAAAACGCTAGGCAGATGATGAGGGGCGGAATTTATGGCGAGAGGAGGCGAAACGCCGGGGCTGAACTCCTCTGCCACGAGAAATCGCGGCACAGCCGATAAGTCCCCTCTTTGAGCAGTGGCTAGAGAGGCGCCACGGCGCCCTCACCTTCCGCCTGATGCAGGTCCTCACCGGACATGGTTGTTTCGGGAGGTTTCTGTTTCGTATCAGGCGGGAGGAAACGCCCGGGTGTCATCACTGCGTGGATCGCCCGGAGGACACGGTGGAGGTCTGCCCGGCTTGGGCAGAGCATCGCCATGTCCTCGTGGAGGCGATCGGTGGTCGTCCGGCCCTGGTCCAGGCCATGGTACGGAGCGAGAGGGCATGGGAGGCCGTCACCTCCTTCTGCGAAGCAGTAATGCTCGCGAAGGAGGAAGCGGAACGCGTAAGGGAGAGGCAAATTTCGGCCCTCACGCCCCCAGCCACCGCAGGAGACGCCCTGGGCGTCGGGAATCAAGAACCGATTCCCGGCCACCGTAGACGCGGGCCGACGATGAGCAATGGGTAGGTCGCCGTCCGATAAGGACCAGATCCGGGTCGACGGCGCGTTGTGTTTCACGCGCGCCTCAGAGAAATGTCAGCAACTGAAGGGGTTCGATAGGACCGATGCCTGCCGGGGTTGCGGGAAAGTCCGAAAAGGATTCCATGGCCCCTGGCAACGTACAGGCAAATGAAGGAACGTGGGTGGGTTTTAGTCAGTAAGAGTCTGACACGCCCTTCCGCTCCGATTATTGAGCTAGATTATTGAGATAAAGTTGTAGCTGCATCATCATTCCACAATACGCGCGCCGCGCGCACCGGCCGAGTGGCCGACCGCGGAGCCCTAGCGCTCAGCTACCGCCACTGCGATGGTTGCGCACCCGTCGTGAGTTTCGGAAACTACAGACCAATACGTGCTGTGCGGTGATTGGTTATCCAAAAATCGTATATTTCTTTAAAATTTGCGGGCATCTTAAAAAACATACGATTTTTGTCTTGTTGTTCTGGTCGGCTAGTAGCGATCATCTAGGCTAGTTTCTTTGGTAACGACGAGAACGGATCGTACCTGGGCTGCGAGATGATTCATCCACATGAGTCGCAACGTGGAATCTGGAACTTTGTCACGTGCTAGGTTTCTCATGCGTCGCAGCAGCTGTGAGGGTTTTCTGGTCACCGAGCTCCATGTCAGACAATAGCTTTTGAAATTTCCGGTTTTCGTAGACCGATATCAAACGTTCCTTTAACAAGTAGTACTGTCGTGCAGTAGGTGGGTTGTACAGCAGGTCATAAATCTGTTCTACATCTTGCTTTTCCAATAGCGCGATTACCATCTGTGCTAGTTCTCGCTGTCCTTCCTTTAAGTCATGCGTGGCGGCTTCAAAACTGACGAACCATAAGTGGGCTCGGTCGCGCCAGAATGCTGGAATCCGTAGCGATAGCGAAATACCGGCTACTTCAGGGATATGCAGTGTTGTAGATTCACTACGACTGGCCTCGGGTTGCGTAGGCATGATGTGCTATGGTTGCGCTGAGTTGTTCGCGGGGTCACCACTGTTAGGAGTATCTTTAAGTGCCTTGAACTGGTCGTTTCTTTCCATCACCTCAGCTCCTAACAAAGTCAAATCATCGAGGTAATTTCCCTACGCCATTTATTTTAAAAAGTCAACTATATTCATTGCGATATTTACGTTGTCACGCAGACGAATTTTTCGAACATTGTGTAGCAATGGATTATAAATTTTCTTCAAAATCCTTTGGATTGTAATAAAAAGTGTGTTCCACAATTCGGATGCTGGATTCTAACGAGATCATTCTCTGTTTCCCAGCTTGTATGGCCCGATGAAGACAAAGTGCTGGAGATGAAGTACGTGCGCGCGGCCGCGCGGGTGTACGGTGCGGGCGCGAGCGCCGAGCAGTCTATGAAGGCGGACGGCGAGCTGCGCGTCTATGTGGGCAGGCTGCATGTCGTCATGTTCTGTTGTGTCATGCATCACTTGCAGGTAACATTTTTAACGAGGATTGATTTAGATATAAGTAGTGTCGTATAGAAATCTGTAAATACACATCATCGGGAACTTATTCGTTATTGAAAAATTGTCGAGTACCTAGAGTAAAATTGTAAGCTTGTTTAATTTTTCACTAGTGGGGTTTCGCATTGGAAATTCAACCCTTAAAACAACCGTCCGACGGAAAGGTTCCAAAACGACTCGCCTCGACAATGTCTGCTCACTATCTAGCGATATTAGCAATTAAATAACGTTGCTAGACCTGCCAATTTCCTTAATGGCAGGAGATTTAGCACATTATTGAGTCGATTGGTTATTCGCATAGAGCGAAGCGTATGTTCTTCGGCTCCTCAACATCGTGTGTGCTTGTGCAGCAATTGCTGGAGCCGCTGTTGCCGAGCGCGCTGCCGGCGGCGGCGGCGGCGGCCGAGCGCGCCGCCGGGCGCCACGCGCGGGGCGCGCGCGCCTGCGCCACCCGCCTCAACCTTGTTATAGAGGTACGCAACTACTGTCCATACTCTCACCATCACCTACAGTTGCTGGAGCCGCTGCGGCCGAGCGCGCCGCCGGGCGCCACGCGCGGGGCGCGCGCGCCTGCGCCACCCGCCTCAACCTTGTTATAGAGGTACGCAACTACTGTCCATACTCTCACCATCACCTACAGTTGCTGGAGCCGCTGCGGCCGAGCGCGCCGCCGGGCGCCACGCGCGGGGCGCGCGCGCCTGCGCCACCCGCCTCAACCTTGTTATAGAGGTACGCAACTACTGTCCATACTCTCACCATCACCTACAGTTGCTGGAGCCGCTGCGGCCGAGCGCGCCGCCGGGCGCCACGCGCGGGGCGCGCGCGCCTGCGCCACCCGCCTCAACCTTGTTATAGAGGTACGCAACTACTGTCCATACTCTCACCATCACCTACAGTTGCTGGAGCCGCTGCGGCCGAGCGCGCCGCCGGGCGCCACGCGCGGGGCGCGCGCGCCTGCGCCACCCGCCTCAACCTTGTTATAGAGGTACGCAACTACTGTCCATACTCTCACCATCACCTACAGTTGCTGGAGCCGCTGCGGCCGAGCGCGCCGCCGGGCGCCACGCGCGGGGCGCGCGCGCCTGCGCCACCCGCCTCAACCTTGTTATAGAGGTACGCAACTACTGTCCATACTCTCACCATCACCTACAGTTGCTGGAGCCGCTGCGGCCGAGCGCGCCGCCGGGCGCCACGCGCGGGGCGCGCGCGCCTGCGCCACCCGCCTCAACCTTGTTATAGAGGTACGCAACTACTGTCCATACTCTCACCATCACCTACAGTTGCTGGAGCCGCTGCGGCCGAGCGCGCCGCCGGGCGCCACGCGCGGGGCGCGCGCGCCTGCGCCACCCGCCTCAACCTTGTTATAGAGGTACGCAACTACTGTCCATACTCTCACCATCACCTACAGTTGCTGGAGCCGCTGCGGCCGAGCGCGCCGCCGGGCGCCACGCGCGGGGCGCGCGCGCCTGCGCCACCCGCCTCAACCTTGTTATAGAGGTACGCAACTACTGTCCATACTCTCACCATCACCTACAGTTGCTGGAGCCGCTGCGGCCGAGCGCGCCGCCGGGCGCCACGCGCGGGGCGCGCGCGCCTGCGCCACCCGCCTCAACCTTGTTATAGAGGTACGCAACTACTGTCCATACTCTCACCATCACCTACAGTTGCTGGAGCCGCTGCGGCCGAGCGCGCCGCCGGGCGCCACGCGCGGGGCGCGCGCGCCTGCGCCACCCGCCTCAACCTTGTTATAGAGGTACGCAACTACTGTCCATACTCTCACCATCACCTACAGTTGCTGGAGCCGCTGCGGCCGAGCGCGCCGCCGGGCGCCACGCGCGGGGCGCGCGCGCCTGCGCCACCCGCCTCAACCTTGTTATAGAGGTACGCAACTACTGTCCATACTCTCACCATCACCTACAGTTGCTGGAGCCGCTGCGGCCGAGCGCGCCGCCGGGCGCCACGCGCGGGGCGCGCGCGCCTGCGCCACCCGCCTCAACCTTGTTATAGAGGTACGCAACTACTGTCCATACTCTCACCATCACCTACAGTTGCTGGAGCCGCTGCGGCCGAGCGCGCCGCCGGGCGCCACGCGCGGGGCGCGCGCGCCTGCGCCACCCGCCTCAACCTTGTTATAGAGGTACGCAACTACTGTCCATACTCTCACCATCACCTACAGTTGCTGGAGCCGCTGCGGCCGAGCGCGCCGCCGGGCGCCACGCGCGGGGCGCGCGCGCCTGCGCCACCCGCCTCAACCTTGTTATAGAGGTACGCAACTACTGTCCATACTCTCACCATCACCTACAGTTGCTGGAGCCGCTGCGGCCGAGCGCGCCGCCGGGCGCCACGCGCGGGGCGCGCGCGCCTGCGCCACCCGCCTCAACCTTGTTATAGAGGTACGCAACTACTGTCCATACTCTCACCATCACCTACAGTTGCTGGAGCCGCTGCGGCCGAGCGCGCCGCCGGGCGCCACGCGCGGGGCGCGCGCGCCTGCGCCACCCGCCTCAACCTTGTTATAGAGGTACGCAACTACTGTCCATACTCTCACCATCACCTACAGTTGCTGGAGCCGCTGCGGCCGAGCGCGCCGCCGGGCGCCACGCGCGGGGCGCGCGCGCCTGCGCCACCCGCCTCAACCTTGTTATAGAGGTACGCAACTACTGTCCATACTCTCACCATCACCTACAGTTGCTGGAGCCGCTGCGGCCGAGCGCGCCGCCGGGCGCCACGCGCGGGGCGCGCGCGCCTGCGCCACCCGCCTCAACCTTGTTATAGAGGTACGCAACTACTGTCCATACTCTCACCATCACCTACAGTTGCTGGAGCCGCTGCGGCCGAGCGCGCCGCCGGGCGCCACGCGCGGGGCGCGCGCGCCTGCGCCACCCGCCTCAACCTTGTTATAGAGGTACGCAACTACTGTCCATACTCTCACCATCACCTACAGTTGCTGGAGCCGCTGCGGCCGAGCGCGCCGCCGGGCGCCACGCGCGGGGCGCGCGCGCCTGCGCCACCCGCCTCAACCTTGTTATAGAGGTACGCAACTACTGTCCATACTCTCACCATCACCTACAGTTGCTGGAGCCGCTGCGGCCGAGCGCGCCGCCGGGCGCCACGCGCGGGGCGCGCGCGCCTGCGCCACCCGCCTCAACCTTGTTATAGAGGTACGCAACTACTGTCCATACTCTCACCATCACCTACAGTTGCTGGAGCCGCTGCGGCCGAGCGCGCCGCCGGGCGCCACGCGCGGGGCGCGCGCGCCTGCGCCACCCGCCTCAACCTTGTTATAGAGGTACGCAACTACTGTCCATACTCTCACCATCACCTACAGTTGCTGGAGCCGCTGCGGCCGAGCGCGCCGCCGGGCGCCACGCGCGGGGCGCGCGCGCCTGCGCCACCCGCCTCAACCTTGTTATAGAGGTACGCAACTACTGTCCATACTCTCACCATCACCTACAGTTGCTGGAGCCGCTGCGGCCGAGCGCGCCGCCGGGCGCCACGCGCGGGGCGCGCGCGCCTGCGCCACCCGCCTCAACCTTGTTATAGAGGTACGCAACTACTGTCCATACTCTCACCATCACCTACAGTTGCTGGAGCCGCTGCGGCCGAGCGCGCCGCCGGGCGCCACGCGCGGGGCGCGCGCGCCTGCGCCACCCGCCTCAACCTTGTTATAGAGGTACGCAACTACTGTCCATACTCTCACCATCACCTACAGTTGCTGGAGCCGCTGCGGCCGAGCGCGCCGCCGGGCGCCACGCGCGGGGCGCGCGCGCCTGCGCCACCCGCCTCAACCTTGTTATAGAGGTACGCAACTACTGTCCATACTCTCACCATCACCTACAGTTGCTGGAGCCGCTGCGGCCGAGCGCGCCGCCGGGCGCCACGCGCGGGGCGCGCGCGCCTGCGCCACCCGCCTCAACCTTGTTATAGAGGTACGCAACTACTGTCCATACTCTCACCATCACCTACAGTTGCTGGAGCCGCTGCGGCCGAGCGCGCCGCCGGGCGCCACGCGCGGGGCGCGCGCGCCTGCGCCACCCGCCTCAACCTTGTTATAGAGGTACGCAACTACTGTCCATACTCTCACCATCACCTACAGTTGCTGGAGCCGCTGCGGCCGAGCGCGCCGCCGGGCGCCACGCGCGGGGCGCGCGCGCCTGCGCCACCCGCCTCAACCTTGTTATAGAGGTACGCAACTACTGTCCATACTCTCACCATCACCTACAGTTGCTGGAGCCGCTGCGGCCGAGCGCGCCGCCGGGCGCCACGCGCGGGGCGCGCGCGCCTGCGCCACCCGCCTCAACCTTGTTATAGAGGTACGCAACTACTGTCCATACTCTCACCATCACCTACAGTTGCTGGAGCCGCTGCGGCCGAGCGCGCCGCCGGGCGCCACGCGCGGGGCGCGCGCGCCTGCGCCACCCGCCTCAACCTTGTTATAGAGGTACGCAACTACTGTCCATACTCTCACCATCACCTACAGTTGCTGGAGCCGCTGCGGCCGAGCGCGCCGCCGGGCGCCACGCGCGGGGCGCGCGCGCCTGCGCCACCCGCCTCAACCTTGTTATAGAGGTACGCAACTACTGTCCATACTCTCACCATCACCTACAGTTGCTGGAGCCGCTGCGGCCGAGCGCGCCGCCGGGCGCCACGCGCGGGGCGCGCGCGCCTGCGCCACCCGCCTCAACCTTGTTATAGAGGTACGCAACTACTGTCCATACTCTCACCATCACCTACAGTTGCTGGAGCCGCTGCGGCCGAGCGCGCCGCCGGGCGCCACGCGCGGGGCGCGCGCGCCTGCGCCACCCGCCTCAACCTTGTTATAGAGGTACGCAACTACTGTCCATACTCTCACCATCACCTACAGTTGCTGGAGCCGCTGCGGCCGAGCGCGCCGCCGGGCGCCACGCGCGGGGCGCGCGCGCCTGCGCCACCCGCCTCAACCTTGTTATAGAGGTACGCAACTACTGTCCATACTCTCACCATCACCTACAGTTGCTGGAGCCGCTGCGGCCGAGCGCGCCGCCGGGCGCCACGCGCGGGGCGCGCGCGCCTGCGCCACCCGCCTCAACCTTGTTATAGAGGTACGCAACTACTGTCCATACTCTCACCATCACCTACAGTTGCTGGAGCCGCTGCGGCCGAGCGCGCCGCCGGGCGCCACGCGCGGGGCGCGCGCGCCTGCGCCACCCGCCTCAACCTTGTTATAGAGGTACGCAACTACTGTCCATACTCTCACCATCACCTACAGTTGCTGGAGCCGCTGCGGCCGAGCGCGCCGCCGGGCGCCACGCGCGGGGCGCGCGCGCCTGCGCCACCCGCCTCAACCTTGTTATAGAGGTACGCAACTACTGTCCATACTCTCACCATCACCTACAGTTGCTGGAGCCGCTGCGGCCGAGCGCGCCGCCGGGCGCCACGCGCGGGGCGCGCGCGCCTGCGCCACCCGCCTCAACCTTGTTATAGAGGTACGCAACTACTGTCCATACTCTCACCATCACCTACAGTTGCTGGAGCCGCTGCGGCCGAGCGCGCCGCCGGGCGCCACGCGCGGGGCGCGCGCGCCTGCGCCACCCGCCTCAACCTTGTTATAGAGGTACGCAACTACTGTCCATACTCTCACCATCACCTACAGTTGCTGGAGCCGCTGCGGCCGAGCGCGCCGCCGGGCGCCACGCGCGGGGCGCGCGCGCCTGCGCCACCCGCCTCAACCTTGTTATAGAGGTACGCAACTACTGTCCATACTCTCACCATCACCTACAGTTGCTGGAGCCGCTGCGGCCGAGCGCGCCGCCGGGCGCCACGCGCGGGGCGCGCGCGCCTGCGCCACCCGCCTCAACCTTGTTATAGAGGTACGCAACTACTGTCCATACTCTCACCATCACCTACAGTTGCTGGAGCCGCTGCGGCCGAGCGCGCCGCCGGGCGCCACGCGCGGGGCGCGCGCGCCTGCGCCACCCGCCTCAACCTTGTTATAGAGGTACGCAACTACTGTCCATACTCTCACCATCACCTACAGTTGCTGGAGCCGCTGCGGCCGAGCGCGCCGCCGGGCGCCACGCGCGGGGCGCGCGCGCCTGCGCCACCCGCCTCAACCTTGTTATAGAGGTACGCAACTACTGTCCATACTCTCACCATCACCTACAGTTGCTGGAGCCGCTGCGGCCGAGCGCGCCGCCGGGCGCCACGCGCGGGGCGCGCGCGCCTGCGCCACCCGCCTCAACCTTGTTATAGAGGTACGCAACTACTGTCCATACTCTCACCATCACCTACAGTTGCTGGAGCCGCTGCGGCCGAGCGCGCCGCCGGGCGCCACGCGCGGGGCGCGCGCGCCTGCGCCACCCGCCTCAACCTTGTTATAGAGGTACGCAACTACTGTCCATACTCTCACCATCACCTACAGTTGCTGGAGCCGCTGCGGCCGAGCGCGCCGCCGGGCGCCACGCGCGGGGCGCGCGCGCCTGCGCCACCCGCCTCAACCTTGTTATAGAGGTACGCAACTACTGTCCATACTCTCACCATCACCTACAGTTGCTGGAGCCGCTGCGGCCGAGCGCGCCGCCGGGCGCCACGCGCGGGGCGCGCGCGCCTGCGCCACCCGCCTCAACCTTGTTATAGAGGTACGCAACTACTGTCCATACTCTCACCATCACCTACAGTTGCTGGAGCCGCTGCGGCCGAGCGCGCCGCCGGGCGCCACGCGCGGGGCGCGCGCGCCTGCGCCACCCGCCTCAACCTTGTTATAGAGGTACGCAACTACTGTCCATACTCTCACCATCACCTACAGTTGCTGGAGCCGCTGCGGCCGAGCGCGCCGCCGGGCGCCACGCGCGGGGCGCGCGCGCCTGCGCCACCCGCCTCAACCTTGTTATAGAGGTACGCAACTACTGTCCATACTCTCACCATCACCTACAGTTGCTGGAGCCGCTGCGGCCGAGCGCGCCGCCGGGCGCCACGCGCGGGGCGCGCGCGCCTGCGCCACCCGCCTCAACCTTGTTATAGAGGTACGCAACTACTGTCCATACTCTCACCATCACCTACAGTTGCTGGAGCCGCTGCGGCCGAGCGCGCCGCCGGGCGCCACGCGCGGGGCGCGCGCGCCTGCGCCACCCGCCTCAACCTTGTTATAGAGGTACGCAACTACTGTCCATACTCTCACCATCACCTACAGTTGCTGGAGCCGCTGCGGCCGAGCGCGCCGCCGGGCGCCACGCGCGGGGCGCGCGCGCCTGCGCCACCCGCCTCAACCTTGTTATAGAGGTACGCAACTACTGTCCATACTCTCACCATCACCTACAGTTGCTGGAGCCGCTGCGGCCGAGCGCGCCGCCGGGCGCCACGCGCGGGGCGCGCGCGCCTGCGCCACCCGCCTCAACCTTGTTATAGAGGTACGCAACTACTGTCCATACTCTCACCATCACCTACAGTTGCTGGAGCCGCTGCGGCCGAGCGCGCCGCCGGGCGCCACGCGCGGGGCGCGCGCGCCTGCGCCACCCGCCTCAACCTTGTTATAGAGGTACGCAACTACTGTCCATACTCTCACCATCACCTACAGTTGCTGGAGCCGCTGCGGCCGAGCGCGCCGCCGGGCGCCACGCGCGGGGCGCGCGCGCCTGCGCCACCCGCCTCAACCTTGTTATAGAGGTACGCAACTACTGTCCATACTCTCACCATCACCTACAGTTGCTGGAGCCGCTGCGGCCGAGCGCGCCGCCGGGCGCCACGCGCGGGGCGCGCGCGCCTGCGCCACCCGCCTCAACCTTGTTATAGAGGTACGCAACTACTGTCCATACTCTCACCATCACCTACAGTTGCTGGAGCCGCTGCGGCCGAGCGCGCCGCCGGGCGCCACGCGCGGGGCGCGCGCGCCTGCGCCACCCGCCTCAACCTTGTTATAGAGGTACGCAACTACTGTCCATACTCTCACCATCACCTACAGTTGCTGGAGCCGCTGCGGCCGAGCGCGCCGCCGGGCGCCACGCGCGGGGCGCGCGCGCCTGCGCCACCCGCCTCAACCTTGTTATAGAGGTACGCAACTACTGTCCATACTCTCACCATCACCTACAGTTGCTGGAGCCGCTGCGGCCGAGCGCGCCGCCGGGCGCCACGCGCGGGGCGCGCGCGCCTGCGCCACCCGCCTCAACCTTGTTATAGAGGTACGCAACTACTGTCCATACTCTCACCATCACCTACAGTTGCTGGAGCCGCTGCGGCCGAGCGCGCCGCCGGGCGCCACGCGCGGGGCGCGCGCGCCTGCGCCACCCGCCTCAACCTTGTTATAGAGGTACGCAACTACTGTCCATACTCTCACCATCACCTACAGTTGCTGGAGCCGCTGCGGCCGAGCGCGCCGCCGGGCGCCACGCGCGGGGCGCGCGCGCCTGCGCCACCCGCCTCAACCTTGTTATAGAGGTACGCAACTACTGTCCATACTCTCACCATCACCTACAGTTGCTGGAGCCGCTGCGGCCGAGCGCGCCGCCGGGCGCCACGCGCGGGGCGCGCGCGCCTGCGCCACCCGCCTCAACCTTGTTATAGAGGTACGCAACTACTGTCCATACTCTCACCATCACCTACAGTTGCTGGAGCCGCTGCGGCCGAGCGCGCCGCCGGGCGCCACGCGCGGGGCGCGCGCGCCTGCGCCACCCGCCTCAACCTTGTTATAGAGGTACGCAACTACTGTCCATACTCTCACCATCACCTACAGTTGCTGGAGCCGCTGCGGCCGAGCGCGCCGCCGGGCGCCACGCGCGGGGCGCGCGCGCCTGCGCCACCCGCCTCAACCTTGTTATAGAGGTACGCAACTACTGTCCATACTCTCACCATCACCTACAGTTGCTGGAGCCGCTGCGGCCGAGCGCGCCGCCGGGCGCCACGCGCGGGGCGCGCGCGCCTGCGCCACCCGCCTCAACCTTGTTATAGAGGTACGCAACTACTGTCCATACTCTCACCATCACCTACAGTTGCTGGAGCCGCTGCGGCCGAGCGCGCCGCCGGGCGCCACGCGCGGGGCGCGCGCGCCTGCGCCACCCGCCTCAACCTTGTTATAGAGGTACGCAACTACTGTCCATACTCTCACCATCACCTACAGTTGCTGGAGCCGCTGCGGCCGAGCGCGCCGCCGGGCGCCACGCGCGGGGCGCGCGCGCCTGCGCCACCCGCCTCAACCTTGTTATAGAGGTACGCAACTACTGTCCATACTCTCACCATCACCTACAGTTGCTGGAGCCGCTGCGGCCGAGCGCGCCGCCGGGCGCCACGCGCGGGGCGCGCGCGCCTGCGCCACCCGCCTCAACCTTGTTATAGAGGTACGCAACTACTGTCCATACTCTCACCATCACCTACAGTTGCTGGAGCCGCTGCGGCCGAGCGCGCCGCCGGGCGCCACGCGCGGGGCGCGCGCGCCTGCGCCACCCGCCTCAACCTTGTTATAGAGGTACGCAACTACTGTCCATACTCTCACCATCACCTACAGTTGCTGGAGCCGCTGCGGCCGAGCGCGCCGCCGGGCGCCACGCGCGGGGCGCGCGCGCCTGCGCCACCCGCCTCAACCTTGTTATTGAGGTACGCAACTACTGTCCATACTCTCACCATCACCTACAGTTGCTGGAGCCGCTGCGGCCGAGCGCGCCGCCGGGCGCCACGCGCGGGGCGCGCGCGCCTGCGCCACCCGCCTCAACCTTGTTATTGAGGTACGCAACTACTGTCCATACTCTCACCATCACCTACAGTTGCTGGAGCCGCTGCGGCCGAGCGCGCCGCCGGGCGCCACGCGCGGGGCGCGCGCGCCTGCGCCACCCGCCTCAACCTTGTTATTGAGGTACGCAACTACTGTCCATACTCTCACCATCACCTACAGTTGCTGGAGCCGCTGCGGCCGAGCGCGCCGCCGGGCGCCACGCGCGGGGCGCGCGCGCCTGCGCCACCCGCCTCAACCTTGTTATAGAGGTACGCAACTACTGTCCATACTCTCACCATCACCTACAGTTGCTGGAGCCGCTGCGGCCGAGCGCGCCGCCGGGCGCCACGCGCGGGGCGCGCGCGCCTGCGCCACCCGCCTCAACCTTGTTATAGAGGTACGCAACTACTGTCCATACTCTCACCATCACCTACAGTTGCTGGAGCCGCTGCGGCCGAGCGCGCCGCCGGGCGCCACGCGCGGGGCGCGCGCGCCTGCGCCACCCGCCTCAACCTTGTTATAGAGGTACGCAACTACTGTCCATACTCTCACCATCACCTACAGTTGCTGGAGCCGCTGCGGCCGAGCGCGCCGCCGGGCGCCACGCGCGGGGCGCGCGCGCCTGCGCCACCCGCCTCAACCTTGTTATAGAGGTACGCAACTACTGTCCATACTCTCACCATCACCTACAGTTGCTGGAGCCGCTGCGGCCGAGCGCGCCGCCGGGCGCCACGCGCGGGGCGCGCGCGCCTGCGCCACCCGCCTCAACCTTGTTATAGAGGTACGCAACTACTGTCCATACTCTCACCATCACCTACAGTTGCTGGAGCCGCTGCGGCCGAGCGCGCCGCCGGGCGCCACGCGCGGGGCGCTCGCGCCTGCGCCACCCGCCTCAACCTTGTTATAGAGGTACGCAACTACTGTCCATACTCTCACCATCACCTACAGTTGCTGGAGCCGCTGCGGCCGAGCGCGCCGCCGGGCGCCACGCGCGGGGCGCGCGCGCCTGCGCCACCCGCCTCAACCTTGTTATAGAGGTACGCAACTACTGTCCATACTCTCACCATCACCTACAGTTGCTGGAGCCGCTGCGGCCGAGCGCGCCGCCGGGCGCCACGCGCGGGGCGCGCGCGCCTGCGCCACCCGCCTCAACCTTGTTATTGAGGTACGCAACTACTGTCCATACTCTCACCATCACCTACAGTTGCTGGAGCCGCTGCGGCCGAGCGCGCCGCCGGGCGCCACGCGCGGGGCGCGCGCGCCTGCGCCACCCGCCTCAACCTTGTTATTGAGGTACGCAACTACTGTCCATACTCTCACCATCACCTACAGTTGCTGGAGCCGCTGCGGCCGAGCGCGCCGCCGGGCGCCACGCGCGGGGCGCGCGCGCCTGCGCCACCCGCCTCAACCTTGTTATTGAGGTACGCAACTACTGTCCATACTCTCACCATCACCTACAGTTGCTGGAGCCGCTGCGGCCGAGCGCGCCGCCGGGCGCCACGCGCGGGGCGCGCGCGCCTGCGCCACCCGCCTCAACCTTGTTATTGAGGTACGCAACTACTGTCCATACTCTCACCATCACCTACAGTTGCTGGAGCCGCTGCGGCCGAGCGCGCCGCCGGGCGCCACGCGCGGGGCGCGCGCGCCTGCGCCACCCGCCTCAACCTTGTTATAGAGGTACGCAACTACTGTCCATACTCTCACCATCACCTACAGTTGCTGGAGCCGCTGCGGCCGAGCGCGCCGCCGGGCGCCACGCGCGGGGCGCGCGCGCCTGCGCCACCCGCCTCAACCTTGTTATTGAGGTACGCAACTACTGTCCATACTCTCACCATCACCTACAGTTGCTGGAGCCGCTGCGGCCGAGCGCGCCGCCGGGCGCCACGCGCGGGGCGCGCGCGCCTGCGCCACCCGCCTCAACCTTGTTATAGAGGTACGCAACTACTGTCCATACTCTCACCATCACCTACAGTTGCTGGAGCCGCTGCGGCCGAGCGCGCCGCCGGGCGCCACGCGCGGGGCGCGCGCGCCTGCGCCACCCGCCTCAACCTTGTTATAGAGGTACGCAACTACTGTCCATACTCTCACCATCACCTACAGTTGCTGGAGCCGCTGCGGCCGAGCGCGCCGCCGGGCGCCACGCGCGGGGCGCGCGCGCCTGCGCCACCCGCCTCAACCTTGTTATAGAGGTACGCAACTACTGTCCATACTCTCACCATCACCTACAGTTGCTGGAGCCGCTGCGGCCGAGCGCGCCGCCGGGCGCCACGCGCGGGGCGCGCGCGCCTGCGCCACCCGCCTCAACCTTGTTATAGAGGTACGCAACTACTGTCCATACTCTCACCATCACCTACAGTTGCTGGAGCCGCTGCGGCCGAGCGCGCCGCCGGGCGCCACGCGCGGGGCGCGCGCGCCTGCGCCACCCGCCTCAACCTTGTTATAGAGGTACGCAACTACTGTCCATACTCTCACCATCACCTACAGTTGCTGGAGCCGCTGCGGCCGAGCGCGCCGCCGGGCGCCACGCGCGGGGCGCGCGCGCCTGCGCCACCCGCCTCAACCTTGTTATAGAGGTACGCAACTACTGTCCATACTCTCACCATCACCTACAGTTGCTGGAGCCGCTGCGGCCGAGCGCGCCGCCGGGCGCCACGCGCGGGGCGCGCGCGCCTGCGCCACCCGCCTCAACCTTGTTATAGAGGTACGCAACTACTGTCCATACTCTCACCATCACCTACAGTTGCTGGAGCCGCTGCGGCCGAGCGCGCCGCCGGGCGCCACGCGCGGGGCGCGCGCGCCTGCGCCACCCGCCTCAACCTTGTTATAGAGGTACGCAACTACTGTCCATACTCTCACCATCACCTACAGTTGCTGGAGCCGCTGCGGCCGAGCGCGCCGCCGGGCGCCACGCGCGGGGCGCGCGCGCCTGCGCCACCCGCCTCAACCTTGTTATAGAGGTACGCAACTACTGTCCATACTCTCACCATCACCTACAGTTGCTGGAGCCGCTGCGGCCGAGCGCGCCGCCGGGCGCCACGCGCGGGGCGCTCGCGCCTGCGCCACCCGCCTCAACCTTGTTATAGAGGTACGCAACTACTGTCCATACTCTCACCATCACCTACAGTTGCTGGAGCCGCTGCGGCCGAGCGCGCCGCCGGGCGCCACGCGCGGGGCGCGCGCGCCTGCGCCACCCGCCTCAACCTTGTTATAGAGGTACGCAACTACTGTCCATACTCTCACCATCACCTACAGTTGCTGGAGCCGCTGCGGCCGAGCGCGCCGCCGGGCGCCACGCGCGGGGCGCGCGCGCCTGCGCCACCCGCCTCAACCTTGTTATTGAGGTACGCAACTACTGTCCATACTCTCACCATCACCTACAGTTGCTGGAGCCGCTGCGGCCGAGCGCGCCGCCGGGCGCCACGCGCGGGGCGCGCGCGCCTGCGCCACCCGCCTCAACCTTGTTATTGAGGTACGCAACTACTGTCCATACTCTCACCATCACCTACAGTTGCTGGAGCCGCTGCGGCCGAGCGCGACGCCGGGCGCCACGCGCGGGGCGCGCGCGCCTGCGCCACCCGCCTCAACCTTGTTATTGAGGTACGCAACTACTGTCCATACTCTCACCATCACCTACAGTTGCTGGAGCCGCTGCAAGTTTGCTCAATTCCAAGATAATATAGTCTTTTGTGAGCAGAGCACTAGGATTTTATCTCGGAATCAAGTTCCGAGATAAAATCCAGAGAAAAAACTACTTTTTCTTATATAATATGTTGGTCTATTTATATAAATTCTTACATTTCAGATCCATGCTCCTGTTCTGTTATTGCCACAGAAGCCTTCCTCACCAAATCTACTGGTTCTCAATTTGGGTACGTACAGCATAAAAAAAAGCAAGATTTGGATTATTTCAATACAACACTTTCTGCTATTCGAGTGAGCCACACTAAAATATCTGTTGAAGCTTAAGTTATTTGTATTTATTGCAGGTGATCTTCTTATTGAAAACTTCTTCAAGCAACTGAACACTGGCCACGACCCGACCAGTCCTATACAGAACGCGATCATTGACAACATTCTGATCAAACTGGTCAACATCACCTTCTCTAGAGCCGTCATGACCCTGGCTGGCACCTTGGAAGTGCAGGTTGGTGACGATTTTATAATATAACAGTCTTCTCGTTTTGGCAGTTTAATTAGAATAGTATCAGAAATGGACCTAATATAGAACCTTGTGGCATAACTAAACTTTGTGTTGAATAAAATATTTAAAAGACTTGTTACATCGAACCAACAGAACTCCATTAAAAAAATTATGAGACACTGTGTCAACACCACTTTCTGAATGATATCGGAAATCTCTTGAGAATAGTCTTGTTATGGCGGAAGCCTTCAAACGCTTTAGAGTAATCACATTTCTATACAGATTTTTGCAAAAATTTTCTTTATAAAATTCAAGCATTATTAGGTTGTTTCTATGAGTTACGAACTTCAAAACACTATTCTTATAACCTCAACCACAATTTTTCATTAGGAACCAATCCTCGAACCAGTCTCCGTACGCTGCGACATGAAACGCGCCGTCTCGTACCAACAACTCGTCAGCATCAACTTGTACCGCGAGCTGCTGGCATGCGAGGCCGACGTGGCAGTAGATACTGTGCTCCTCAACGTGGGGCAGAAGGACCTGGCCACCATGCTGGCCGTGTGGACCGATAACTTGAGCGAGGGACATTATATTGGTACGAAATTATTATCATTTGTACGTTTCTTGACATTTCTTAGGATCCTGGGAACCCTGACCTTTGAAAGGCGTACGGAGCCGAAGCCAACTCGTCGAGGCCCGTAAGACGTTTTTATTTAAATGAGGCACCTGAATCGTCGGTCTTTTACTGAAATTACAGACGATTATCCCTGTTCGCACTATGCAAGTGCGCCCAAGGACAATCCCTGGTTGGTGTAGGACTATTGCAAGATATGGAAACAAAGATATTGGATTATATGGGTTTGGGTGCTAAACCCGTCGCTAGCACATAGTGTCGTAGCGACAACGGCGCAACATGTCCTGAGGTGCTTTTGAGGAGTGGAGAGGTATTCTACGGCTATTAGGACAATCCTGGAAATACGGCCAAGAATACTTCCTTCCTACGAGCACGGTTGCTCTTGCGAGTCTACACTCAAGCCGGCCAATAAAGGCAAGAAAGAGGTGGGAGCTCCGTTCCTCGTCAGTGTTCGCTCTAGCCGGCCAAGGGGCAAGCCAAAGGTGAGGAACAAGACTTTCTCAGGAGATAAGGTCCGTGAGTTCGCTACTGCCCAACAGCTCGCCACATGCTGCCCTGCGGGTTTATAAATATCTAGTCTGGCTCCTCACCCTAGACCTGTTTCGGCAAAGTAAACTCTACGGGCACAGACCTCGAGTTCATATGCATAAGTCCCACCGCGATGTTAACGTCGAGATACGGCGGTGGGGACACTACTTACTACGCACAAACTGCTTATCGTATTATGTACCGACTATTTTTTATTTTTTTTAAAGTCTGTATTTACTAATTTGCTTACTTAACCATTAAGCTGGCTTTTTATTGTAAAAGCCCTGATGATATTACATTTTGTTTTACACAGGAAGCATAGTTCCAAGTTCCCCGGTTGACACAACGACTTCAGACACATCAGTCAAGAAACTGCAAGCTTTCTTCGCCCAAGGAGAGCCGATCAGAAAAGAAGCTGTCGTAAGGTGAGATTTGGCTGGAAACCAACTAAGTTACTTTGAATACCATGAGTACGGTCAACCGCATCATGCATGTTAGTAGAACTATGAAAACAGCTATAACCGCTACGAAATAAAGGCGCTGTCATTGTAAGCTTACCTTAGACTTACAGATGACTGTACCTATAATTCAAACCAAATATTCAATCTATTTTTTTCGAACTACGTTAAAAATACAAGGGCAGATTAAATAACCTAGCGAAACTATAGAGACGAAAAAAACGAATAATTACAAGACCACGTCGGCTGTAGTAATTTGAAATTAAGAGTTACGTTTTGTTTTTTTTTATCTTCAAGATAACGATAATTAATAATCACGGAGTTTCGCTTGCTAATTTAATTTGACCCTGTCTAGCTTCGCATTCGAATTGTTTCCAAGCAAATTTAATAAATAAAACATTAATTTCCAGGTTCATCTTAGACGGCATAGAACTAAAATTATTCTCAGACATGGATGAGGTCCTCAGTTCTCCTGTCAGAGACATGAACCATGGCCTAGCGAAACTGACTGCTGGAGAAGCGATGCTGCAGATGGACTATAGCTCCGATGGAAGTTTGGAGGTCAAGGCTAGTCTGCAGAGCTTGCTCGTTGAGGATATCAGGCCGGATCCGAGTATTGTGATTAAGAGGTAAGTGAGAAGAACATTTTTTAAAGCATTTCAATATGCATCATTCTCGTACATGGTGAATTTCCTTCTACGAAACTGTTTCGATTGACATAATAGAAATAAACCGTTTTTTGGGTTCCGTACCTCAAAAGGAAAAAACGGATCCCTTATAGGATCACTTCGTTGTCCGTCCGTCAGTCTGTCAATACCCATTTTCTCAGGAACGCGTGGATGTATCAAGTTGAAATTAATATCAAATACGTAGATCTATGTTCCCTTGGAGCTCTTAAAAAAATCAAGCTTCTAAGTCAACGCAATAAAAAAATACGGCCATTTATGTGACATATTTTGACACTCGCAAATAAATCAAAACCTATGAGGTACTTCCCGTTGACCTAGAATCATGAAATTTGGCAGGAAGTCAGGTCTAACAGCACATGTAAAGGAAAGATTCCGAAAATTGATAATTTGTAGTTTTTTCACCAATGATATTATAATAAATTATATTTAATATAATATCATTGTTCATCACGTTTTTTTTTGCGGTTACTCACCTTACATTTGCAGTTGGAGAATAAAATTGACCGTGACGTATATATTGATATCGATGTATGGAGGAACATGTTTCTCAGCTACTAAGTTAAGTTTGTTCTTGGGATAAATTCATCCCAACTACGGAACCCTTAAAAAAAATCTAAAATCTAGGAATGCAGTTACCAATAACTCAAAAAATTAAGGACAGTCTCCTACGGTCGTTTTCCTGTAACTGCGACGGTTCAGGTCACTTCGCTTACTGCCCAACCTCAAAAATGCACTTTAGTCTGTATGGTCGCTGTTATACTGGGGCATCCACAAAGAACACACGTTTCGTATTCCCTTTTTTTTTTCCTCGAAAACTGAACCGATTCAATTATTTTTAATATTAACATTTTAAGAAAGAGTATGTCTAGGTTCCTATTATTTTCTTTGAGGTTAAAAACTTTTCAATTTTATCTGGTAGTCCTCTAATCAGGGTGTTAAAATGGGGCATTTTTGTAATTTTTGGAGAGTCATATTTTCTTTACGATAAGTTGCTGAAAAAAAGGAAATAACAGGGACGTGTCTACAGCAGACCTTGATTTTATGTAAAAAAAAATATTACTCTAGAGGCATTATTCAGGAAGAAAAAAGGGGTATGGAGAATCGCAGGCCTTTTCCCTGTAAGGTTTAGTGACCCTCTGTGCCTACCCCGGCACCCCCGCAGGATCTTCCAGTCGCAGGGCGGCTCCAGCGCGGGCGCCGCGGACGCGTGCATCTCCGTGCGCCGGCCGCCGCTCGTGGACGCCAGCCTGCGCGTGTCGGGCGCGCGCGCGCGCCTGGCCGACGTGCGCGTGGACCGCACGCGCCTCAACCTCGCGCTGCCCTTTCTGCTGCAGCTGGCCAGGACGCTGCTGGACGCTATGCCGGGTGGGTCACGGTCGCTGTTTATTCGTTTAAGGTTCACTTTCTTCTTGTTAATGGAACGGTGTTTTAGGATAAATTACAAACGTCTTTACTCAATGATGATTTATTTGCGACTGCTTATACATCTCAATGCATGCATTAATATAGGAAGCAACTGGACATACCGCCCACCAAAACATTAGTTTTTAATCAATACTTAATTGTATACTAATACATGTCATGCAAATCGAACAATGGACTGTAAATATTTTTAACTTCATTTTACTATACATTTATTATTTTTTGACATTTCATTTTAGCAATACTTCACCAATCATTAATTAAACCGCCCACCATAGCTCACTGACTTATTGGTTCTTTGGGAAGTGGTATCAATTTATATAGGGGCCTTTTTAACTCCTTGTTCCCCATCGTCTGGACTGTTACCACTCTCACAAGATTGTCCTTTCCAGGATGTATTAGCTTCACGCGTCCTAGTAACCATTTCGTAGGGGGCAGATTATCTTCCTTAACAATAACAACATCTCCAATAGCAGGCTCCGAAACCTTCACTTGCCATTTGTATCTTTGTTGGAGCGTGTTAAGATACTCTGTACGCCATCTATGCCAGAAGTCTTGAGTCATTTTCTGAATAATTTGCCACCTAGTTAAAAGACTGACACTTCAGGCTGGTCCTCGTAGCATGTATCAGGAACCGAAATCAAGGGCTCGCCAACTAAAAAATGCCCCGGAGTAAGCGGCATCATAGTATTGTCCAGTTCATAAAGGGGGCGAGAGTTGAGACACGCCTCGATTTGTGCTAAGAGCGTAGACATCTCTTCGTAGGTCAGTTTCGTGTCCTTATTTATCCTGTAGAGGTGTCTTTTAGCAGACTGAACTCCAGCCTCCCACAGACCTCCACATGTAGGCATCCTTGGTGGTATGAAATGCCATATTGTGCTATCATTAGCTAGAAGTTCAGCAGCTTCCTTCGCGACATTATTCTTTCCCTTCTGGAACATGTGCTTCAATTCTTTGGCAGCGCCAACAAAATTGGTGCCATTGTCGCTCCATAAGTTCGAACAATGGCCTCGGCGCGCCACAAACCTCCGAAATGCGGCTATAAAAGCTTGTGTTGTTAGATCTGTGACCGCTTCTAGATGAATCGCGCGAGTTGCCATGCATATAAATAAACAGATATAGCCTTTTGTTGCATGGTGTCCGCGGCCTTTTGATGTCCTTATGAATACCGGTCCAGCGTAATCAACCCCACTATTCATAAATGGCCGATGTTGATTGACTCGGACGGCAGGCAACTGACCCATGAACTGGGTTTTTACCTTCGCTTTATCCAAAATGCAGGTCTTACAGTTGTGAATACATTTTCTTACTGCAGACTTCAAACCCATCACCCAGTATCTCGTTCTCACAAAAGCCAGCATCGCTTGTATCCCACCATGTAGTGTTCTAAGATGAGCTTCTTGAACTAATAACTTAGTAATATGCTGATTACATGGTATTACAATCGGGTGTTTTGTAATTTCAGCTATTGAGGCATTTTCTAATCTTCCTCCCACTCTTATTATCCCATTTTTATCTAAAAAAGGGGCGAGTGTGATGAGAGAACTTCTTTTCTTAACGCTTCCATCCTTCTGTAAATCTTCAATATCCTTCTGATAAACTAAGTCTTGATAATACTTTATGCATAATTCTAATACTTTGTCTAGCTCATTAACTGTTAAATATATTTCCTTTGTTTCCTTTCCTCTCTTTGTAAATCTTCTGCAGTAAGCTAATATTCTTTTCATTCTTGAAATTGAAGAAAAATGTTCCCAGATTGGTTTGGCTTCTAAATTTGTGTGAAATGATGAACCCTTCAATTCTAAGTCAGTTTGAGGTATTTCATAAGTTAGTAGATCAATAATTTTATGTTTTAACCATACAGGCCCAGTCCACCATAAGTCTAAACAAGCCAGGTCGCTTGCTTTAACGCCTCTTGTAGCGATATCGGCTGGGTTATCGGTAGACTGAACGTGTCTCCATCGGTCATTGTCTAGTATCCGTGTTATATCTGCCACTCTGTTCGCAACAAATGTACGCCAACGACTTGGTTGAGATTGCAGCCATGACATCACAACCATTGAATCAGTCCACGCAAAGATTTTGTTTTTAGGTACCTTCAACAGGTCTACCAGATCATTGATTAAGTCTGTCAGTAATGCTGCGGCACATAATTCCAATTTAGGAACTGAAATTTGCTTCAACGGTGCAACCTTAGTTCGAGATGCGATGATTGTGATATGAACTGTGTCCTCTTCAATAATCTTAAGGTAAGTAACAGCAGCATATGCGTGCGTAGATGCATCTGCAAAACCATGCAATTCAATGTTTGTATAATTGATCGGTGTTGTTTTCAACCAGCGTGGTATTGTAATGTTTTGCAGGTGTATCAATTCTTCTCTATATCTCATCCATTCATCTATCAACTCTAATGGCAGCTCGTCATCCCATCCCATATTGCATAGCCATAGTTTTTGTATCAAAACTTTAGCGTTGATGATCACCGGTGACAGCCATCCGAATGGGTCAAACAGCCTTGCTACATCAGACAGAATAGATCTCTTCGTTACGGGATATCGTACTTCAGGTAAGTTAATTGTGAATTTAAATGTATCATCCTTCCTATCCCATGTCAATCCCAGAATTTTTATAACTTTATCTAGCTTTATCTCTATTCCATCCTTCGTACTGTTTACACCTTCTCCCCTTTGCAAATACTTTAATACTTCTTCCGAATTACTAGACCACTTTTGCATTTTAAAATTTCCTTTACTTAGTATCAGCCTTATTTCCTCACACATTTTCTTTGTTTTTTCTTCAGATTCACTTCCCGACATCAAATCATCCATATAAAATGAATCTTTAATTATAGGTGCTGTATTAGGATACTCAAGTGCTTCATCTTCGGCGAGTTGTTGTAACGTTCGTACAGCTAAATAGGGTGCTGCAGCTGTACCGAAGGTTACAGTCATCAAGTTGAAACTTTCTAGTTTTTCTTCAGGGTTATCTCGCCAGACTATGCGTTGTAAATTTGTGTGCTCTGGTGTCATACTAATCATTCTATACATCTTAATTATGTCTCCTACTACACATATTCTATGTGTTCGCCATGTGATAATTAAGCTTCGTAAATCAGGTTGCAACACAGGTCCAATCATCATGGTGTCATTCAAAGAATGACCGTTAGAACCCTTCGCAGACGCGTCGTAAACTACTCGAACTTTCGTCGTATCCTTGTCATCGCGTATTACAGCGTGGTGAGGAAGATAGATTGATTTGTTATCATCGTTTGGGTCAGATTTTTTCAAATGACCCATTTCCATGTACTCATGAATTACTTTAGAATAATCTGACTTTAAACTTTGAGAATTTTGTAATTTCTTCTCCAATTGTTTGAATCTATAAACAGCTTGTTGTTTCGTATCTCCACATAATTTCAATGTCTCTTCTATACCTTGTCGCAAAGGTAAGTGCACTGTGTATTTTTCGTTTACTCTTTTAGTTGTATTTTTGTAAATCTGTTCACACATCTCTTCTTCTTTTGTAAGTAGTTTTCTTTTCTTGTATAAACCTGTTTCGATTTCCCAGAATTTTCTTAATAAATCATTGTCTTCTGATACCATACTTGTTACATGTAGTGTTTTTATGTTGTGTTCGTCGCTAATTGATTTGTCTTCCCTTTGACCTGAAAGTATCCATCCCAAACGTGTTTTCTGAGCCACTATACCATCAGAACATCTTACTAAACCAACTTCAATAATTTTAGAAAAGATGTCTGCACCGAGTAAAATATCAATTTTGCCCGGTGTGTTATATGTAGGGTCAGCCAATAGTAATTTTTGGAGTTTTGGCCAGTTTATCGTAATATGTTTTGAAGGTAATCTAGCAGATAATGATTTCAAAACATAAGCCTTCACTTGAATAACTTCTTTTTTATTATATTTCGATGTAACTGACAGGTCAACTACATGTTTTATAGGAACCAGGTTTCCTTCTCCTACCCCTGAGACTACACCGTTGATGCTTGTCTTCTTCAATCTTAAGAGTTCGACTACTCTTGAAGATACAAATGAAGCCTCTGAGCCTTGGTCAATCAATGCACGGAGTACATGTGTTTCGCCGTCACTTGATGTAACATGTACTTGTGCTGTTGCCAATAACACTTGACGACCAGGTTGTTCTTTAGAGAAATGTGCGCTTGTGACCTTCTGTTCTGGTTGTTCTTCTTGTTTGTTACTCTCTTGTGTGTCACTCTCTTGTGTTGGTTCTTTTACTTCATGTAAAAGAGAATGATGTTTTCTTCCGCAGACTCGGCATTTCCTCTTTTGTTTACATTTGTAGACTATGTGATTCGGTACTAGGCAGTTGAAGCAGAGGTTTTTGTTCTTCACAAATTCACGTCGTTGTTGCACAGTTTGTTTTGCAAATTCTTTACAACTAAAGATGTAATGGTCACCCTTGCAATATACACAAGAAGGTGATGAACTGCTTTTGATGTGCACCGAGTCACCTTTATCGTCCTCAGTATCATTTGCTACGACATGATACGCTTTGTGACCTTGTGTCTTCTCTTTTGTAACTGTAGCAGTGATAGGAGCGATTAGCTCGAGCGTACGAAACTTAGACTCGAGGAACTTTTTCAACTCCTCCCACTTAGACAACTCATCGCTATTCTCCTTGTAAGCTTCCTCTTCCCAACACTTTAACGTCTCTGAATCCAATTTTTGCGCCACTAAAAATACTAGAATAGGATCCCAAGTGGCGGTGTTTATGTTCATGTTATTCAGACTATTGATGCATTCTACTGTATTATCGAGCAAAGCTTTAATTTGTGTAGCTGATGGGTTGCTTATCCTTTTCTGACTGCAAAATTTCTTTAAAACTGACGACACGATCATCTTTTTGCTACCGAAACGTCCTTGAAGTAGTTCCCATGCTGTTGCATAATTACTTTCCGTAATTTGAATATGTCGTAATAACATCTCTGCTTCTCCGGCAACACTAGTCTTTAAATAATGTAACTTACGCACATCACTAATAGAAGTGTTATGGACGAGTGCTGTGAATATATCTTTATACGTAGGCCATTCTTCATATCTGCCCGAAAAGGTAGGTAACTGTATTCTCGGTAGCTTAGCAAACGGTAGCTGGCCATCGTGTGATGAAGTAGACATGTTGGACGCTTCTAGTAATCTCTGTTGTGACTCCAAGTTTGTTAGAAGATCGGATAAATCCGCTTGTAAACACAGATACATTTCTTCGTACGTATAATACTCTTCATTAAGAAAGTAAGGCAACACGCCCCGCTGTTCTCGTGGTGTACATTTCGTAAGGCTGCTGTGCGTTTGTTTGAACGAATCCCAATATTCCTCAATGGTTTTTATTCTCGCTTTAACATAACCTGCTGTTAATCGCTGTTTCGGACACTTCTTTATGTTGAAATGAAATGAAATTGTTTATTCTGTAAATAGGATATTGGAATCACTTTTACACGTCATCTTAAAAAAATAAGTAATTAAAAATTAGCTAGATGAGTTCGGCGTTTCCTATCTGACTACTCTGAGAAGAAAGGCCGAAACAAACTCAGAGGTCATAGTCTCTTTTAAAGTCCAGACATAATCTTGGTCAGGCCATATGAGGACCATGTAGATTAGTGTCTGAAATGGTCTTTTGAGAAAAGAACCACACAGATTTGAGTGGACCTGTCCTGTCAGTGCAAGCATTTGTCAGTAATCGTGGAGCTCAACCCAGAACTTAAGGAGCTCAACTCGACGAACAATACCAAAGAAAGGACATTTGGGTAGGCCTCATAAACTACTCAAACTGCCAGACCATCATTAAAACTAAATAAGAAAGAAAAAATAATAATAATTAAAAAATCCACATAGTCCTCACATTCACAAAAATTTAAAAAATAAAAAAAAAATACTTTACAAAGTAATAATGTCATTTTGTATGAAATTTTTATATAATACTGGTATTGATTTTATGATTTTAGCACAAGGCTTAGCAGAGCGAGCAGCTCAATCCCAAGCTTTTTTATCATCTAAATAATCTAAAATTTTATAGTACCCTTTTTTGCAAAGTTTGGTTTTAATACAGCTTTTAAATAGTTTAATGGGTAAGTTTCGAATGTCGATGGGAAGTTTGTTGTAAAAGCGTTGTTAACTTGCGCTTTCTGTATCATACTAGCCACATCTTCTAACGTAGATAAATATTTAGACTGTTCTGGAGTTGGTGTCGTCATTTTTCAGAATTAAAATAATAGTCCACGTAGTATTATTCGCACAAACACGTTCAATACGATTCCAATGTCATAACCACTTTTTCATCTAAGTTTTTTATAATAGTCTTCACAAACACTAATTACTTGTAAACAACTTCAATCCTTATCTAAGGAATGCAGTTCCCTATTGTATTCGCGCACCGAGTCCGCAAGCCGTTCCATTCACTAATTAATCCGGTTCGATTTCGACCATATGTTTATTCGTTTAAGGTTCACTTTCTTCTTGTTAATGGAACGGTGTTTTAGGATAAATTACAAACGTCTTTACTCAATGATGATTTATTTGCGACTGCTTATACATCTCAATGCATGCATTAATATAGGAAGCAACTGGACAGTCGCTGAACCTGATATTGGATGCTTCACTCGAGAGAATGTTCATTTTAATTATATCTATTCAAAAATAAATAGTTTATTCTTGGTAAGCAGGGACTAAAATAGTTTTTTAATCCCTATAGCTTCAGATGCTAGGGATTAAAAAGATTGAATTAGGATTTGAATATTGTTAGTAAAAGTTCCAATCACTAAAGATATCAATCACGAACATTGTATGAACAAGCTGGAAAGAGAAAAAGTGTGAATATAGTCAAAATGTAAATTCAAGATGGCGGCTTCGAATTTTCAAATTTTTCATCATGGGTGTCGTTTTCATAGTTTTCGAAGGTGGTAAAGTCGATAGTGAGGTCAAACTGTAAATCCAAGCGATCAAGTTTTGACTGGCAAGAGAGAAAGTGTAAATTTGGTCAAGCTGCGAAGTTTTGTTTTTGTTTTAAGTCATACATGAGAAGGAACTTCGTTCCTGACGGGAGTCGGAGCGCACGCGTTTTTTTTCAAATAGAGATAAAAAGTAAAGTGTTCACCTTGGGAGCAACACTATTTTATGCTCGAGTGACGCACTTTGAATCCCTCGCTGCACTCTGGATTCAATGAAACACTCTCGCCTTCAAAATAGTGGTTTGCTCCCTAGGCAAATAGTATACTTTTTATTTTCTTTCATGATCCATGTTCACATGACATCGACAAAATTATAAAACGTTCATCTGCTCTTTTAATTTCATTTTTCGATCATTCGGTAGGCGAGTGAAAGATACCGAGTGCCAAAATACAACATCGTTGGGTTGATTCGTTGATTCACTTATGAATTAATGACTCTTGATCGTTTTTGTGTTCAGACGATTCACTTCGAGTGAAAGATAAATAAAATATAAATGAAAGGCAGAAATGAACAAAAACTGAAGCGTGTGATATCGGCTACTACGATAACTAGCAAAGGAGACAACGCCGCTTAAAAATGTTGATGATTTTTTTAAATTACAACGGTAATTTAAAAAAATCATCAATGTAGTATAATCTTCCATTCCACTTTCGCAGGTGAGAAGACAATGGAAGGTGGTGTAGTCAACCACGGGTACGTGGGTGACGTGCACCCGTCCAAGACCGGCAACAACAACCGCGCCGCGCGGCTGCCCAGCTCCAGTGACTCTACCAGCGGGTATTATTCGACAGGTTGGTTTCTAGTTTCTTGCGTTCCTTTCGCATAATTATGCAGGTGGATTTTTAAGATAGGACAGTACTGTAAGAGTCAGTACCTTAACCGTTGTAGCTACAAGAAAACGGTCTTAGGAGACTGTCTTTAACTTTTTGAGACATTTTGATCTCCACTGGTCAGTCCTCCATCATAAAAAAATAAGTTGGAGTATCATTTACCACGAAATGTATGGGTTTTTTTTGTGATTTCTTACTTTTCTAGTAGGTACTCAACCTCAGTTGATTCGGTAGAGTAATTCGTTGCTCGGCATCCAATACCGCGAATGCAACATTCATCAAATTTTACAGGACACAAAAAAGTTTTACAAAATGTTACTACATACATACTATTACTCTGTTTTGCATGACTCGAATAACAATACGACTGGATAACTTTCGGACAATTTTTAAATGCAGGATCACGTATTTGAACTTGTAGAATGAAATAAAAATATGATTTTCGTCAATGCCGAGCGACGATTTGGTCCTTATAAAAAACAGGATCGATTGTCATCAAAACATTTGTGAAAATTTCCAATTTTTATGTTGACTGTACAATTTTTACAAAATTTGTGAAAGCAAATCAAAATTTCTCAAAACGTTAAGGAGAGTTTCTTAAGTCCGTTTTCCCATAGCAGCAACAGTTAAGGTGCCTGCCTTCACTGCTCCGTCTCGTCAAAATTCCACCCAGTATATGCCGATGAAATAACACTAAAAAAATTACGTGATTGAGAATTAAGACACTAAACGTTTCTTCCAGCTACATCAGTATCAGAGGAGCAACAAAGCTTATCAATATCAATCCAGTTCCGTCAACCAGAGATCATGTTCTTCACGGACCTCACAAAGACCGAGGGTCACGCCCTCCTCCTCCGAACAGAACTCCTCATCGACTACTCCTGTCACTCCAACAGCGAATCCTTCGTTGTCTCCTTAGCAGGACTTCAGATTATGTCCAAATTACAGTCGAAACTGAAGAATCTGCCTCCACAGTTGGTCTTGAAACCCTGTGATATTGAGTTTTCAAAGGCCTTCAAGAATATTGAGGAAGGTATTTGGGTCAAGATGTCGGTTTCAGAGATTGAGGTACATGTAGCTGCGACTACAGTTCATACTGTTATGGGTGAGTACTGATAATTCAGTCTGTGTCAACTTTTTGACCTTCTCTATTGGGACCATCCTAATAGAGGAGAGGAGAGAGGCTTTTATTTAGATATTGTTTTCGTTAAGTTATTTTTATTTCTGCTTGAGTATAGTTCTCGATGTTTTTGGTTGGTATATTGGCGTGTGCTAGCTGTCATATGGCTATTAATTTTATAATTTAAATTATGTTTTGTGTTGCGTAATGTAAATATCATTTTGCATACTATTATATAGAATCTTTTTTACTGAACAGACAGCTGTGCTGCTGGGGAGTTTGTTGCGCCAATTCTTCTTCCCAGCTAAAGCACTAGGAAGTAGTGAAGGGTGGGCGTTTTGGGGGACTGTCTTATGTAATTTTGACGTTCGAAAAGTGCTGATTCTCAGCCTAGTTTGAATAAATGACTTTTGAATTTGAATTTGAATTAAATTCAAGTAGAAGGTACTGCTATCCCAAGAAAAGTATGCGCTTCGGGAGTCTTTGGAAATACGAATGCACGATAATGAGATCTAATATTGAGCTGTTACAACCAAGCAAGTACTTGCAGACGATCTGCGACCGGAGTAAGTAATCTGCCAAAGAGAAAACTTCATACAAATGCACAATTTTAGGTAGTTAGGTACACTAGTGCAAAGCGCGGCAGTGCATATTAACAGCTTGCCTCTGTTACTATTTTGTGCGACGTTCTTGCTAATTCGGAAACACAAAGATTATCGAAGCGCATACTTTTTCTGGTTAACCAGTACCTCTATTGAAGTTTACTAGTCGTAAGTATTCCTCCCAAACCAAATGATAACGAAGTCTAACAACTGTTACGTCCACAGACATTATCGAAGAAGTAACATCGGAACTAACAATCCCTGACGAAAAGGAACCTTTCAACTTCGCCACCTACAACCCGAAAGCCGACAAGCAGGAAGAAGACCTCTGGTCTCCTAAAAAGCTGACTCCGTACGTGATGATAAACCCTGAGGATGGGTATGTGCAGCCGAAGTACCCGAGCGTCAGACCCTCGGAGACGTTCATCATGTCAGTTCCTTGTGTCAGGGTCATGTTTGAGATGGAGCAGACTGTCAGGGTGCCTGTGCTGATGATGAAGGTGAGTTTTAATTTTTCTTGGATTTATGGCCTGTTTTATCAACTCCGGATAAGTTCCGGTTAACTTATCCGGCAGACAATTTAAGGTAAGAGCTACTATTTTTGAACTTTACTTTTCGGTTCTTCTTACTTCATGTTTTAAATAAAAAGTATAACATTTTCTGAACTTATCTGGTAGATTAAAACAGGCTCTTACCGTACGATAAAAGTAGCGAATCTAAATTCTGTACGATTCTGTGGGCGTAAATACGAACGATTTTTTGAAAATATTCGTTTTGTACATATTTTTTACTTAGTTTTAAGACTATATTAATATCTATTGGTGATACTAATTGTGCCTATCCCTATTTTTTTTTACCAAATTATTTAAGATAGTTATATAAATTCGTTCGAATTTACGTTTCGATTCCGTCGCGCGTTCAGTGCTAGGGCCTCTGACTTTTCTCTTCCATATATACCAAAACTCTATCTATTTACCCACCAGATGAAATCCGAGGTGTCCCTACACGACTGGTCTCAGCAACTGCACGGCACAGCCTCCCTCAGCCTCATAGCCTCCTGCTACAATGAACGTGTCGACGCCTGGGAGCCTCTCATTGAACCTGTGGTTCAGAATGAGAATGTATACCGACCTTGGGAGATTACTGCTACGCTGTTCCAGGTATTCATTTTCATCATTTTGCATAGTCCGTTCCAAAACTATCCGATGAAAATGTAAACAAATGTAGAAATCAGAAAACGTACCTGTGGATGCCAATTTGTAGTGCTACTTACAAATTGAGTGCCTGAAATTGTAATTTTGAATCGCATGCTAAATGCATCGTAGTATACATGCACCATAAGTGATTGTACAGCAGTAACAGCCTAGTGACCTTCGGTCTGCCAAGTCATAAGTCTCGAGTTCGAAACCTTCTTTTTCGATTCATGTGCGTATTGTATACTTATCACTTGCTTCAAAAACGAAAAACGTAAGGAAACCAGCATGCCTGAGAGATATTTCTTGACGGCATGTGAAGCCAAGTTAGAGGCCCATGGGTGGCATAAAAACTCTGACACCAGATTAGTCACTAACCACACGAAAAAAAAGAAAAGTGGTTATTGATCTATCTATGTGACGACGTCGCGGGTTATGTCACATTGTGTAACAACATCATAATGTACCTCCCCTAAATCAATTAACATCTTTCAACAGGCAAAAGCCTACCCAATGTCCTCTCGCCTGGACACCTCAAGCCATCAAGAAACAGAAGCAGACTCCTCAATCGCATCTGACCAATCCAAAAGACCCAAAAAACGAAACGGCTTCGAATCTGAAACCTCAGCAGATGAATGCGATACTGATAATGAGATGACATTTATACGGAACCCTAATGGGAGAGAGAGTAAGCATTATAACGTGGACTTCAGTGCAGGACATATGTCTTTCTTGGGGTTGCTGGATGCCGATGAGTCGGATTCGGAGAATGAGAACGGGCTCATGGATAAGCTGGCGACAGCTATTGGACATCTATTTACTGAGTAAGTAGAAACGTTTATTATTATTAAACAGAAAGTAACAGTACAGTCATTGAGAAATATTCGGTGAGTTACAAACTAAGCGTCGTTTGTATCTTGTCATTCTCTGGAGTGCGAATTTACAAAATAATGAGGTTACCTTCAAGTTTGAGGATATTAAAATTATTATAGGACGGTAAACAAAACATAGGTAAGTGTTTAAAGCTCTCTTATCAACAAACCAAACCCTTGTCTTAATAATTGTGAATTCTGGTACATTATTTCTGATGACCATTCCAACATTTTTATCATACAGTGACTCAAGCGCAGAAGAGATGAGCAATGAAGAAGATTCTTCAGCCCCAGAGCACAGTGAAGTAGAAGCTGGTAGTGATCATGACGAGAACGAGAAGGCAGTCACGTTCACAGACGGAGAAGTCAAGGGGAAGAAAGAGACGGAACATAAAACTGTAACGTTACAGGTTACTAGTTTGTCTTTCCTTTAGAAATTAGATCGTTAAATTAGGGATACCTATCTAGGTATGTGTAATCCCTTACTCTTGAGAATCTTCACATCGAAATCTTCGACGAGTAGACTGCAAATAAGTCGTTAAATAAATAAACGGTCAATCTCGCCTTTTAAAGTTTTTATCTTTGTGCAGGACCCCGTCCTCCGCGAGGATAGCGTAGACTCAGGCCTGGAAACAGAGAGCTACGTAGACAAATCCTGCACCTACATAGCCGTGGAGGCTAGAGATATGCTCAATGTTACCGTGACTCCTGCTGGAGCCCGGGCTTTACTTGACCTGGCTGCTGCCTGCACTGACAGGACTGCTGTAGTCACTGCCATCGTGACTGGAGAGAGTGGCCTGTTACTGGTCAATGATATAGGTAAGTCTCGAAAACGAGTGTAGTCTTCATCATCTGCCAAGCCGTTTCCCAACATAGTACAGGTCGGCTTCCAGACTAACCGGATGCAGCTGAAACCAGTATTTTATATGGAGCGACTGCCTATCTTCCCTTGGCAAGACTGGCTATACGATCTTGGCTGTAGTATAGTATGGAAACAATTTAACAAGTAAGAGTGACAAATACACTATCTAGAAAATGAAACAAAAATGTTGTTATAGGTCCTGGATCTACCGTCCATTTGAAAACTAAAGCGGAAACAGATTTGGCGGGTAACGAGAGAATTATAGCAATAGCCGATTATGATGTGGACACTAGCCGACCTAGCACGCCAGGTGAGAAATCAGTGATTATCAACAAGTAGTATAAATTAATAAAAATGGCAAGACTCTTCTTGATAATGTCGCAATGTGGCTCCTCAGTGAAAACCCCATAAAGAAAAATTCATTTTTCTTTTTATTTCTTTGCTGGATTGAAAACCTTTTTTTTTTTTTTTGGGTTGGAAATTATCAAATAACTTCTCCCGCTCTGGGTGGAGCGGGAGGGCATGTCAGACTCTTACTGACTAAAACCCACCCGTGTTCCTTCCGTTGCCTGTACGTTGCCAGGGGCCACGGTATCCCTTTCGGACTTTCCCGCAACCCCGGCAGGCATCGGTCCTATCGGACCCCTTCACTTGCTGACATCTCTTTGAGGCGCGCGTGGAACACAACGCGCCGTCGACCCGGGCCTGGTCCTTATCGGACGGCGAGCTACCCATTGCTCACCGTCCGTAAGCCCGCGCCTACGGTGGCCGGGAATCGGCCTGCGATTTCCTGGATTGAAAACCTCGTAGGACAAACGTGCACAGCTCTAAGGTGCTTCTAATACCTTCTATCGATGTTAATAACTAACTAGTTAACTTTGGTAAACAACAATAACGGCCATTTTCCAGACAGTTATTATGTTCCCCTTTAAAATAACGTTTATTACAATAATTCCATTATTTATTCATTCATACCTATGCTATAAATCTTCCTAGGATGTGATACATCATCAGGTGAACTTCTCGACGAGCCACCAAAACAATCAAGACCACTAATGACCGATGTCAGTGAGGAATGGGACTGGTGAGTATCACAAAATCTTTAAATGGGGATTATTTGAGGTTCACTAAAATAGGGACATTTCTATTATATTAGTGTCCAATAATATTAAACTAACCTTTTTAGCTTTATTTAAATTATTGCTGCCTCATAAAAACTAGGTTGATGTCACAGTTTATGATGTACAGACGCCAGCACATCAACCTACTACAATCTGTCAAATTTCTTTAATAGATTTTTAACTTTATCACTAAAGCATAAGGTTCAAAGTTGATTGGGAAAATTTGACAGTTTCGGGTAGGTTGACCTGGTGGCGTCTGTACTAACATAAAAACCGCTTCACGTAGTCAAACGCTTTGCTTAGGTCTTTAGAGGCATGAGGAACAGGGTTTAAAGTTCATTCTACCTCTATAGAAAAGGTAAAATTCTCCGACCGAACGGGTGTCGTGTCTGGCGAGCAACTGCCCAACGATTGATGTCAGGGAAGTTATATATATACTGTTCGCGCGGTAACTCTAATTGCGCGATGCAGCATTTGTGTAACGTCAGGATTTTGTGTGACGTTTGGTTTTGATGCGTAGTTCGCATGTGGCGATGTAGATGGTCACAGGTCGATAGATTGCGAATTACGATCTTCACACGAAGCATAGATTTCCCAAGAAAAGTATGCTGTTCGGGGATCATCGTATAATCGTCGATCTAATATAAAGCTGTTACAACCATGTAAGTACTTGATAATTTTGTATTACCATGATTACAAAGAAGATAACTCGAAAGAAAATCAAAGAAATCTTCATACAAACGTGCAATGATAGGTAGTAGAAGATTTTTAGTAGTGTTACTACAAAGCGCGGAAGAACTTGAAAGCGTTGCCTCGGGTTACTCTCTCGCACAACGTTAAATTCGTACTGTAGTTTGACCGAAACCACCGGTCTACACTGCCCCCCGTCTCGCCGCGCACATACCTAAGGCGCGGTACAGCGGTTTCGATCAAACTATATTGCCCTTATTACAAAACAAGGTTTATATTTAGAACCAGGTTTAACCCAGTGAGCCATTTTTGAATTTCTCAATTTATTTCGACGTCGTTAAAGTTCTAAACACAAAAACTGATTTTAAATCCGAGTCTAAGTTCTAATTTTTTTATTAAGAACTTTAAACTAGTCGGAATAAGGTTCTAAATAAAACAACTGGCTGGATGGATTAAGCTTGGACCAAACTTAGAACTCGTTTTGTAATAAGACGGTACAGGTTCAGAAACAATAAGATACGTTTATACCATTCCCCCTCTAAAAAGCCTATTTTATTCACAGAAAACGGTGAATAAAAAGCACTTTTAATTACTGTTTTGGTGTTTGAATTTAGAACACACCAATATATTCGACCTCCATCTCAATGCTATACAACCTCCTTGCGAAAAAATACTCGATACAAACTCCTTCTGCAAATAACACTCGACCTACAAACTTCTTGTGCAAATAACTCCTCGAGATTTGATTGGTCGACATTTTCCACAAGGAGTTTAGCATTAGCTAAAATTAAAGTGTATATTTTTATCTGTGTATGTAACCTACTAACACTAGAAGTTAAGTAAAATTGTTACTAACCCTATGGACTCCGGTCTGAAATAAAATATTTCTATTCTATTAGAATAAAAACTGTTTTGTGTTCTTTGCTGTCATTAGTAAATTGGCGCTATTTTTAATACCTACTCTAAGTTGTACGAACACAAATTGTTCCAATTTGAATGTGAATTTTAATTAATTTAACATTCCTTTTTTCTTCATTAAATGTCTATTTTCGCTTAAATCTTTTTTTTTTCTCGTAGTCGTGACATAAAGTATAGTATGCAACTCTTGAATAAAACGGATTTATATCGAGGGCCGTGAGGCTCCCTACGGTCATGATTCAGTCGTTGGAATCCTTCACTTGCTCGTGATTCATCTATGGCCCTCGCTTTAAATCCGTCCTTTATTCACTAATTGCATAATATACTATTTTATCCCATCTATTCAAAAAAAGCTAGTTTATTATTCGTAAACAGAGATTAAAATAGCTTTTTAATTCCTTTGGACGAACAGTGATTTGAATTTGGAATGTGGATTTTCTTGTTTTCTTAATGTATTTTTTCAATGTAAATAAATTGTCGATTACAAACTCTATATGATAAATCTATGTCTCGAGAATCGGTTTTTAAAGCAAACAATTTTTTTTCCCGTCACTACACTACGTACACTACATATTTTGATAGGTGTCAAATCGGGCTTCTTAGATTATGACAACTTTAGTGAGGTCAAAATGTAAATCCAAGATGGCGGCTACAATTTTTTTTTGTTTTAAATCATACGTGAGAATGAACCTCGTTCCTGATGGGGATCGGACCGCAAACGTTTTTTATTTCTCATAACAAGTACGATAAGAAGGAGAGTGTTTACCTCGGGGGCAACACTATTTTAAGCTCGAGTGACGTACTTTGAATCCCTCGCCGCGCTCAGGATTCCACTTTAGAATCCTTCGCTCCGCTAAGAAAAACTCTCGCCTTGAAAATAGTTCTTTGCTCCCTAGACAAACAATCTACTATTTTTCGTTTAATTGAAGGTAGCAATAGTGTATTTGATTATGTTTACGATGTTTGACACAGTTTCGAGGGCGGCTTCCCCGGCGGCGCGGTCGCCCCGCCCGCCGCCGCCGCCTGGTCGCCCGCGCCGCCGCCGCCGCCGCCCGCGCTGCGCACCAAGCTCACGGACCTCACGCTCACCGTGCGGCTGCACGACCTCGACCATCTTACTGTGAGTACGATTACGAGACCGATCAATACCCCAAATAACCTTTGAAAGTACTTGACTACTTACCCCGTGGCCGCGAGCTACACACTCGAGCGACTCGCGTCTTGTGACAGCGATTACAGAGAAAACAAATGTAAGAAATATTTTAGAGCATACCGGGAGTTACCGCGACAAGACTTGAGCGACGGTCGGAAACAGCTATCGGGCGCGGGTGTCACTTGACGTAAGTCGCGTCGCTCGAGACCGTGAACGCCTTTACTACAAGAAGTAAGCTTTGCAAGTAATTGGCTTCTAAAGGGACACAGCGCCATTTAGTTCATCTTCTATTTAAACAATAATATTACAGTCCTAATTAATTTGCTTTTAAAAGACTACCTACTCGAAAACTGAAACATGTATCTACAAAGTCTAGTTCTAAATTCAATAGCCTCAAAGCCATAGGCTAGAGCGACAGCTTCATTTACAGAAAGTCCACATGAAATCGGAAAAAAATCAATCCTAGATTGTCCTCCTGAAAATGAAACAGAAGCAGAAATTGAAATTCAAAGCATTTTTCATACCATTTACAGGTACTTTTGAATTGTCAAGGAGTCGGTCAGTCAGAAAGATGAAGCTAGTTGCCCATTCCAAAGCTTAGTAGGTTCCTGTGGAGAGATACGGGGCAGAAACTCCATGGACACGCTTTTATATCAAAAACATAATCTGTTCTTCCTACAGATCCTATGTCCTCAACGCAGCGTGTCCAAGCTACACGTGCTACATCCCAGCAAGAACTCCACCCGTTACTACATCGCAGTAGATAGGACATCCAAGTATAACAACAAGAAGATCGTTGTCAGGTCACCATTACAGGTTTGTACCTACTTTTAGACCTGACTTTAGTGAGGTCGTTTTATGTTCTCCATGCCACATAGGAAACCTCTAAAATTGTGTCAGAATTTCCAATGAATCTGAGTTTTCTGTGTGGTGATTGGGTGAGTAACCAAAGAAAAATATAATAATAGTTGCACAAAAAAAAAATTGACATCGTAGTCATAATTTTTTAAACAATTAAAAGTGCCTTCTAACTATTCCATATTGGAGGATAATGTCCAGTGGTAGACATTTTCCGACTGAAATATTGATGATGATGATTCGATATTTCTTTAGCCCTTTACACCTCAGCTGTCTGTTCTTCCAGATCCGCAACGAAACTTCCTATGCTCTGGAACTGTACTACAAGAAGACAGACCTGCAGGCCATTGGAGCAGAGCTCATAGGATCCCTCACCAACCCCTTCGATGACAAGATGCGGTTAGCAGTGATCGCGCCGCAGGAGACGTATAATATTCCGCTGTATATAGCTTATCACTGCAAGCTGTTCCTACTCCCTTCGAACTTCGAGTAAGTAGTTTCAGCAGCTTGAACTATATACAGGGACTAAAAAGACCCATCACAGAGCCGATATCTACGCTTTCTGTACATTAAACTAAATGACATTGTACAAAAATAGTTGCAGGGAAACAACATTTTATGGAGTAAAATCGCTGTTTACGGTCTTATTTTCTTGTGTGGTTAGTGGCTAACCTGCTATCTAATTACGCAACACATTTTCATAAACGATTATGAGTAATCTGTTTCATTTTGAACCCGTTGTTTATTAAGTCATTGGTCTTAGAACCACAGATACTTAAGTTTCCTACGTAGTTTTTACAATTGGTCCAAATAATTGCTGCATAAATTCATAAATTGGGCAAAGACACTAATCATTTCTCCTGTACCTTTATTGGGTGCGTTTAAACGAATCTAAATATATAAACAGTCGTTATTTTCTTGGTCTACAAAATATGTTACTCTTACTCCAGGAGTTACCAAACAGCAACACAAGGTATTTGGTGGATGGAACTGGCGAACGAGGTAGGGACGCCGCGAGATATGATCTGTCCTGCCAAGGATGGAGAAGACAAGAGGATATTTGCCATGAGGATACTGCCTATTGAAGGTAGGAAGACCTACGACTTACTTAACGCGAATTGTTTTTTTTTTTGTGTCATACTGTGAAGAGCCAACCCAACCAGGAGGAAGAAGCTGTTGCTGAAGAATTTTAATACAACATTGCTATAGAATTGGTTGACCCAAATAAATGTTGACGTACAAAAAGTGCTGATTCTCAGTCTCATTTGAATAAGAGATTTCTGATTTAGACAATTTGATGTCGTTTGCTCGGCCTGCCCGCAGGCTGCCAGCCGGGCCGCCGCTCGCGCGCCGCGCCCAACTACCTGCTGCGCGTGCTGCCGCCGCTGGCGCTGTACAACCGCCTGCCCTACGCCGCCGACGTGGCCTGCGCCGGCGCCGCCTGGCGCATGCGCATCGAGGCCGGCGAGCGCGCGCACACCTACACGCTCGCGCTCACGCAGCCGCACAGGATCACGATCAATATGCACTATATGGGACTGCCGTGGACTGGCAGCTTCACGCTGTCACCGGGTTAGTAAGGCAAAACTAACTTACGTATTCTCACGCCTTCGTCCCATGGGGTAGACAGAAACTACAGAACGCCACCCGCTACGATCCTTACATGCTTCTTTTGCCTCCTTTACGGTCATACATCTGGTCATACGGAGGAACGCCGGTTACGAGTTCTACACAAAGCAAAGCACAGCAAAGAGCAGTGCGAAGGTGTCGGGGAGGGTCTGGGGAGGTGGCTGCTAGGACAAAGTCGATTAATGAAAAATTCAAACCGGCCAAGTGCGTGTCGGACCACGCACAACGAAGATTTCTGTATTTGGGATGAATTTATCCCAAAAACAAACTTAACTTTTTAGGTGAAAAACATGTTCTCCCATACATCGATATATGTCACGGTCAATTCTCCAACTGCAAATGTAAGTTAGTAATCGCAAAATAATAAAAAAATGTGATAAAACTACAAAATTACGATTTTCGGACTTTTTCCTTTACTTGTGCTATGAGACCTGCTTCGTGCCAAATTTCATGATTCTAGGTCAACGAGAATTACCTTGTAAGTTACAGAATACTTCAGTATTCTGTAAGATTTATTTGCGAGTATCAAAATATGTCACTTGAATGGCCGTATTTTTTTATTGCGTTGACTTAGAAGCTTGATTTATTTAGAGCTCTAAGGGACCACAGACCTACATATTTGATAATAATTTCAACTTGATACTTCCACGCATTTCTGAGAAAAAAGGGTATTGACAAACTAACGGACGGACGGATAAGGCTTCCGTTTTATTTCATTTTGATGTATGGAACCCTAAAAATACCAGCATATAGCTGTTAAAGATTAACAACTCTATGCAATTCCAAAAAAAATCTAAACTTTTGAGTGACAAACGAAGATCTGAGACCGGAGTAGGTAACCCGACAGAGAAAACATTTCAAACAAAAGAGTAATGATAGGTGCACTGCTACAAAGTGTGGTTATACAATACTTAGAAGAATTGCCTCCGTGGGGGATTACTCTATGGCGCGACGTTAGTGCTAATTCGGAAACACGACACCAAGATTTCCGAAGCGCCTTACACTCTCTGATTTATTGTACTTTTTTCTAAGATTATTCTCTATTCCAGATATAACTGAAAAGAGCGTGACTCTTAGCAGTGAATGCGACACCGAAGGCGGTAACAAGCAGGTGCAGGTGTGCGTGACAGTGGAACGTAACGACTGCTGGGAGCTGTTCCTACACGCGCAACACTGGCTCATCAACAAGACAGGACTGCCTCTGCAGATGAAGGTACCTCTACATTTCACGACTCAAAATTCTGCCATAATCATTAACAGCGCGAGTAATGTGCACGTAGGGGGGGGGGTCAAGGTGACGGTTTGCAGTTGGTGCGCAGCACGTCGCACATGGCTGCCGACTGCCGAGCAATGACAAAACACGAATGAGACCATATATCAAAAAATCAACTGGCAAAAGTTTTTTTTTTCATTTTTCATTCAAAATAAGTAATTCGACTGACTCACGATTATTTATGTAAATAAAACCCTTAGGTGAAATAAACAAAATAAAAAAACATTTCATCATTTCAGCCGAAAGATGTCCACTGCTGGACGTAGATCTCCCCCAAGCACCGCCACTTTGACCTATTCTGTGCTTCCCGCACCCAGCAGTTTCCTGCGGCCTTCACAAGGTCATCGGTCCACCTTGTGAGAGGTCTTCCAGCGCTACGTTTTCCGGTACGCGGTCGCCACTCTAGAACCTTTCGGCCCCATCGGCCATCTGTTCTGCGAGCACTGTGCCCTGCCCGTTGCCACGTAACGTTCTCCTGCGGATCTCTTCATTTCTGATTCGATCACGTAGGGAAATTCCAAGCATAGCACTCTCCATTGACTTTTAGCCTTCTGATAAGGTCCATTGTGAGCGACCACGTTTCAGTGCCATTAGTCATTACTGGCAACACGCACGGGTCAAAGACTTTCGTCTTGAGACAGTGCGGTATGTGGGACGAGAAGATATTACGTAGCTTCCCGAACGCTGCCCAGCCGAGTCGGATTCGACGATTGACTTCTGTCTCAAAGTTGGACCTAGCTGGACAGTTTGTCCTAGGTAAACATACTCGTCCACAACTTCGAGCGTAGCGTCTCCGAGCTTCATGAGAGTGGGTGTTACATGGGCATTTGACATGACCTTTGTCTTGTCCATATTCATTTTAAGACCCACTCTTTCGGAGGCTCTACTGAGTTCATCGAGCATTGTACTGAGGTCCTCTATGGTCAGCCATGATAACTATGTCATCGGCAATCCGAAGGTTAGAGATATACTCGCCATTTATGTTGATGCCTAGCCCTTTCCAGTCCAGAACCTTGAAGACATCAACCAGTGCAGCGGTGAACAGTTTCGGAGAGATATCGTCTCCCTGTCTCACACCTCGCTGCAAAATGATAGGTTTCGAGGTATGGTCCTTGAGTCGGACTGACATAGTGGCGTTTTCGTACAGACACTTTAGCACCTCGATGTAGCGATAATCGATCTGTGTGTCCGATTCGTAACGGGATTACTGGTTGACGTGTATAACTGTCCATAGAAACTCTCGATCTCTTTCAATTGCTCAGGTTTGACGGATACGATTCTGCCATCATCGTCTTCAGTTTCACATGCTGGCTCTGCCCGATAGATAGATCTCTTGCAAAAACCTTGGAGCCTTTGTTCCGCTCTACCGCATCCTTAATTCGTTTCGTACTATTATGTCGAAGGTCGCTTTTCAAGGACTTAGAGATCTGTCTATTGAGCCGCAAGTATTTGAGTCCATCGTCTGAAGACTGCAGGATCATCTCGCGCTTCTTTTCCATGAGCTGTTAAGTAGCATCAGAGAGCTTCTTGTTTCGATTCGTACGACGGGTCTTGAAGATCTTTGACCCGTATAGACAGTTTCCACGAACCCATCGTTATAATCGTCCACGGAGCTCCCTAGGCACTCGAAACGATTCTGAAGTTCGAGCTGAAAACTCTCGGGGTTTTGGACTTGGATTGGTACTGGGCGGAGCGTAGACTTCATCAGTCGAGATCTTTCCAGCTTGATATTTAAGTTCAATGAGCCTCTTACCATGCGGTGATCATGTTTATTACGGAGACATCATTGAATACTTGCTTCTTCGTCGACATAATGAAGTCATCTAATTTTTTGTTGCACCATGAGGGCTCTGCCAGGTCCACTTTCTGTGCTCACGTTTTCTGAAGAAGGAGTTCATCATAAAGAGACTTTCCTTCAAGGGACTTATGGACGCCACGCTTGGCAGGCGGGTCGATGATTGCAGTATAATGTTAAAAATGCATAGACAACGCTGCTGCCCATTCTCTAGTAAGTCCCTTAGTCGCCTTTTACGAAACCCATGGGAAAAAAGGGTAGTGCATTCGTTACGTTAGTGTGGATTCTTTGAGTCCGCCACTACACGGAAAAACTTTTAATTCAGATTATTTTTGTTCATAAAAAGAAATTCAGAGATTCAAATTAAGAGATTCAGAGTTCATAAATACAAAAAAATGAATGATTGGTTTACTCTTACTTGTCAGTAAGAGTAAATAATTTTTATTCAAAACGAATTCGCGATTTTTTTATTTTTTTTTGGTTGGGAAATTATCAAATAACTTCTCCTGCTCTGGGTGGAGCGGGAGGGCGTGTCAGACTCTTACTGACTAAAACCCACCCGTGTTCCTTCCGTTGCCTGTACGTTGCCAGGGGCCACGGTATCCCTTTCGGACTTTCCCGCAACCCCGGCAGGCATCGGTCCTATCGGACCCCTTCAGTTGCTGACATCTGTTTGAGGCGCACGTGGAACACAACGCGCCGTCGACCCGGGCCTGGTCCTTATCGGACGGCGAGCTACCCATTGCTCACCGTCCGCAAGCCCGCGCCTACGTTGGCCGGGAATCGGCCTGCGATTCCCGACGCCCAGGGCGTCTCCTGCGGCGGCTAGGGGCGTGAGAGCGCGAAATTTGCCTCTCCCTCACGCGTTCTGCCTCCTCCTTCACTACTACTGCTTCGCAGAAGGAGGTGACGGCCTCCCATGCCCTCTCGCTCCGTACCATGGCCTGGACCAGGGCCGGACGCGAGAGATCCCCGCCAGTGTATGGTAATCCTCACGTTCTATGCTGACCATGCAGGCACACCCTAGTGAAAATTCATCATAGCTATTCATTTATTAAGATATCTTTTTACTTTAAGCGTAGTACCAAGTCATTATATTCGAGAGATACACAAAATTTTGTAGTCATGTAGTAATTATTTTTCATTTATAACCGACGAAAAAGGAAGGAGGTTCTCAAGTCGAAGTGTATTTTTTTGATGGGTAGCTTCTTTCCTCTCACTTTCTTGCAATAAAAAATCTAAATAATACAATTTGTGGAAGTGATATCGTGAAAAGGGACAGAAGTGTGTAACAGGAAGCCGGGGAAGCGCGCGCTAATTTATTTGACGAATCAGCGCGCGCGGTGCTAGAGTTGGCTGTCAGAAACGGTTGACGAGGCCCCGTCCCTTTAATGTGGGTTATTATATTACCTTAATGTTGCTTATTACCAAGGATGACAGATGTTACACGTCATTTGCGACTACTGTAAGACTCGCTCGTTTTTTTATTTTTTATTTATGACCATATGCGTAACTTTTTACAGACTGGTCCGATTATGACGATTCTTTTTTTTGTATCAGGTAAATGAAAAAGTTTCTTTAAGTAAGAAACTGCGATGTTTTTGCCAGGGTGGTCAGTCCGACGCGTGGTACGCGGTGACGGACGAGCCGCTGCTGTGGAGCCCGCAGGCGCGCACGCGGCGGCGCGGCGCGCGCGTGCGCTTCCGTGCGCACCTGTCCGCCTGGTCGCGCCGCGCGCGCCTGGCCGCCGCCGCGCCCGGCCTCGTCGTGTGCCCGCACACGGAGAGGCGCACCAACTACAGGCTGCTGCTCAATGTGAGTCTATAGATCAAGAACCCACTACTTCCGCGCGCACCTGTCCGCCTGGTCGCGCCGCGCGCGCCTGGCCGCCGCCGCGCCCGGCCTCGTCGTGTGCCCGCACACGGAGAGGCGCACCAACTACAGGCTGCTGCTCAATGTGAGTCTATAGATCAAGAACCCACTACTTCCGCGCGCACCTGTCCGCCTGGTCGCGCCGCGCGCGCCTGGCCGCCGCCGCGCCCGGCCTCGTCGTGTGCCCGCACACGGAGAGGCGCACCAACTACAGGCTGCTGCTCAATGTGAGTCTATAGATCAAGAACCCACTACTTCCGCGCGCACCTGTCCGCCTGGTCGCGCCGCGCGCGCCTGGCCGCCGCCGCGCCCGGCCTCGTCGTGTGCCCGCACACGGAGAGGCGCACCAACTACAGGCTGCTGCTCAATGTGAGTCTATAGATCAAGAACCCACTACTTCCGCGCGCACCTGTCCGCCTGGTCGCGCCGCGCGCGCCTGGCCGCCGCCGCGCCCGGCCTCGTCGTGTGCCCGCACACGGAGAGGCGCACCAACTACAGGCTGCTGCTCAATGTGAGTCTATAGATCAAGAACCCACTACTTCCGCGCGCACCTGTCCGCCTGGTCGCGCCGCGCGCGCCTGGCCGCCGCCGCGCCCGGCCTCGTCGTGTGCCCGCACACGGAGAGGCGCACCAACTACAGGCTGCTGCTCAATGTGAGTCTATAGATCAAGAACCCACTACTTCCGCGCGCACCTGTCCGCCTGGTCGCGCCGCGCGCGCCTGGCCGCCGCCGCGCCCGGCCTCGTCGTGTGCCCGCACACGGAGAGGCGCACCAACTACAGGCTGCTGCTCAATGTGAGTCTATAGATCAAGAACCCACTACTTCCGCGCGCACCTGTCCGCCTGGTCGCGCCGCGCGCGCCTGGCCGCCGCCGCGCCCGGCCTCGTCGTGTGCCCGCACACGGAGAGGCGCACCAACTACAGGCTGCTGCTCAATGTGAGTCTATAGATCAAGAACCCACTACTTCCGCGCGCACCTGTCCGCCTGGTCGCGCCGCGCGCGCCTGGCCGCCGCCGCGCCCGGCCTCGTCGTGTGCCCGCACACGGAGAGGCGCACCAACTACAGGCTGCTGCTCAATGTGAGTCTATAGATCAAGAACCCACTACTTCCGCGCGCACCTGTCCGCCTGGTCGCGCCGCGCGCGCCTGGCCGCCGCCGCGCCCGGCCTCGTCGTGTGCCCGCACACGGAGAGGCGCACCAACTACAGGCTGCTGCTCAATGTGAGTCTATAGATCAAGAACCCACTACTTCCGCGCGCACCTGTCCGCCTGGTCGCGCCGCGCGCGCCTGGCCGCCGCCGCGCCCGGCCTCGTCGTGTGCCCGCACACGGAGAGGCGCACCAACTACAGGCTGCTGCTCAATGTGAGTCTATAGATCAAGAACCCACTACTTCCGCGCGCACCTGTCCGCCTGGTCGCGCCGCGCGCGCCTGGCCGCCGCCGCGCCCGGCCTCGTCGTGTGCCCGCACACGGAGAGGCGCACCAACTACAGGCTGCTGCTCAATGTGAGTCTATAGATCAAGAACCCACTACTTCCGCGCGCACCTGTCCGCCTGGTCGCGCCGCGCGCGCCTGGCCGCCGCCGCGCCCGGCCTCGTCGTGTGCCCGCACACGGAGAGGCGCACCAACTACAGGCTGCTGCTCAATGTGAGTCTATAGATCAAGAACCCACTACTTCCGCGCGCACCTGTCCGCCTGGTCGCGCCGCGCGCGCCTGGCCGCCGCCGCGCCCGGCCTCGTCGTGTGCCCGCACACGGAGAGGCGCACCAACTACAGGCTGCTGCTCAATGTGAGTCTATAGATCAAGAACCCACTACTTCCGCGCGCACCTGTCCGCCTGGTCGCGCCGCGCGCGCCTGGCCGCCGCCGCGCCCGGCCTCGTCGTGTGCCCGCACACGGAGAGGCGCACCAACTATAGGCTGCTGCTCAATGTGAGTCTATAGATCAAGAACCCACTACTTCCGCGCGCACCTGTCCGCCTGGTCGCGCCGCGCGCGCCTGGCCGCCGCCGCGCCCGGCCTCGTCGTGTGCCCGCACACGGAGAGGCGCACCAACTACAGGCTGCTGCTCAATGTGAGTCTATAGATCAAGAACCCACTACTTCCGCGCGCACCTGTCCGCCTGGTCGCGCCGCGCGCGCCTGGCCGCCGCCGCGCCCGGCCTCGTCGTGTGCCCGCACACGGAGAGGCGCACCAACTATAGGCTGCTGCTCAATGTGAGTCTATAGATCAAGAACCCACTACTTCCGCGCGCACCTGTCCGCCTGGTCGCGCCGCGCGCGCCTGGCCGCCGCCGCGCCCGGCCTCGTCGTGTGCCCGCACACGGAGAGGCGCACCAACTATAGGCTGCTGCTCAATGTGAGTCTATAGATCAAGAACCCACTACTTCCGCGCGCACCTGTCCGCCTGGTCGCGCCGCGCGCGCCTGGCCGCCGCCGCGCCCGGCCTCGTCGTGTGCCCGCACACGGAGAGGCGCACCAACTACAGGCTGCTGCTCAATGTGAGTCTATAGATCAAGAACCCACTACTTCCGCGCGCACCTGTCCGCCTGGTCGCGCCGCGCGCGCCTGGCCGCCGCCGCGCCCGGCCTCGTCGTGTGCCCGCACACGGAGAGGCGCACCAACTACAGGCTGCTGCTCAATGTGAGTCTATAGATCAAGAACCCACTACTTCCGCGCGCACCTGTCCGCCTGGTCGCGCCGCGCGCGCCTGGCCGCCGCCGCGCCCGGCCTCGTCGTGTGCCCGCACACGGAGAGGCGCACCAACTACAGGCTGCTGCTCAATGTGAGTCTATAGATCAAGAACCCACTACTTCCGCGCGCACCTGTCCGCCTGGTCGCGCCGCGCGCGCCTGGCCGCCGCCGCGCCCGGCCTCGTCGTGTGCCCGCACACGGAGAGGCGCACCAACTACAGGCTGCTGCTCAATGTGAGTCTATAGATCAAGAACCCACTACTTCCGCGCGCACCTGTCCGCCTGGTCGCGCCGCGCGCGCCTGGCCGCCGCCGCGCCCGGCCTCGTCGTGTGCCCGCACACGGAGAGGCGCACCAACTACAGGCTGCTGCTCAATGTGAGTCTATAGCCCCTCGGTCTTTTTAAGATATTGTTTACTCCTAAAACGGAAGATATACATCAAGAACCCACCACTTCTAGCTACTATCCTAACTGAGTGTCGAGCGTTTAGTAACCGATTTAAAGCCACAAGCACACACTATTGCCTTTTGTGCATAGGCCAGAACTGCATCCATAACAAATGTTTATTTTTGGGAAACTTCAAGAGTCAACAAAGATCAAGAATAGGTCAAGAATGCTTAGGCATTCTTTTGAATAAGTACCTATTTTTGTTCTAATTTAGACTAGAACAAAATATAAAGAGTTGTGGAAAGCGCAATTAATATCACAAATAATCGAAATTAATGATAGGATTAACTAAGTTTTTTTTTTTTCCACAGGTATCACTATCAGAGCTGTGTCCTCAGCTCACCAAAATCGTGACTCTCCTCCCTTACTTCTTAGTCTTCAACGACACAAAGCGTCACCTACGTTTCATGGAGGAGAACGAAGCAGCCGACCTGTGGAACGACCTGTCTCCCCAGCAATGTACTCCGTTCTGGCCGCAGACCGACTCCATGTCGATGCACTGCAAGTACCGGGACTCTACTGTCGTGTCCCAACACTTCCCGATCACGAAGAATCACTTTACTGTATTGAGGATGGATAAGGGGGTGAGTTAGCTTGTGTCTTCTATATTCATGAATTTCCTTTAGATCTTCGGTATTTCCTAGATCTATTTAATGTTTTTTGGTCCAGCGACTATCTTACGCTATGTATCATCATCTACATTTTTTCTATTTTTGTTACTTTTGCAATGGTTTCGCGCAATAAGCTCATTACTTGCAGCTTAACAAGATTCAGAATACACGATGTTCTTAAGAAAGGAGCTCTTAAAATCTTGGTCTTCTTTTAAATTAAGAGCATGTGTCTAGTTATACTAAACTGTAAGACTACCAGGAAATCAAATAAAATGTCAAACTACAGAATAAATTAATATATTACTACAACTTACAAACAAATTCATTTCCCATACTTCGGTCTTGGCCACTCTGGCGTCAGAGTTCCATCGTCGTGCAACGTATACGCCGCTCCCTTAGATTTATGTGACCAGATCTTAATAGCCTTCAGATGAGCATCGCTCTGTTCCTTAGCAGCTGATGGTGGGGGGGCAGGCTCGAAGGGGGGTGCCTTGATGGAGGCGGCAGCTGGTGACGGCTTCAGGCCGGTCGATGATGAATAGGATTGTGAAGATCCGAATGACGATGAAGGCGGTGATTGTGATTTTGATTGTGTTACCTGGAACAATAATGGTGTTGCGTCAGGAAATGAGTTCCAAAGGACCTTAGGATTTAAATCCTAACTCTAGGGTCAGGACCTCTCCTATAAGTTTAGCACAAAATAGATGAAAGTTCGATTCAGGTGCTTTATTGGTTACAGATCATTTGGTTCAAAAGCATTGAGGCTTTAAAATAACCATTCAGGCTTTTCTTTTCTTTATGCTATCTTCCGATTTATCAACGCCAGTGTCGTCAGCGTAAGCTATTCTACATAATTAATTTGAGCCATCTTAATTTCTACGGACCATTTGAAAACAATCTCAAATACTTACAGTATAATGTGGTACATGATACGAACTGACCGAATGCAACTTAGAATTATAGTTCATCAGCGGTAGATCACCAAAACTCTCCACTTGATACGAATCAGAGTCTGCTTTCACTACAGTAGGTACATTATTCGTGTAAGATACATCAAAGTCTTCCTGTCTCATGTTTGATGGTGGTGGTAGCTTTTCTTCTTCATTTGTCTCAGTAAAATCTGAATTACTAGAGCCTGAATAAGCATTAGGTCCTTGAGGGTTTCCGAAATTCTGGTTCGTAAGATTGTCATCTAGTATAGATGCAGGAGTTATTTGTTCGTCTACTGCTCCATAAGCTTGGAATTGAGTGGGTTGGTCATCTTGAAAAGTAAAAGGTTTGTATTGATTAAGGTGACTGTCTTGAGAAACTAAACCTTTGAACTGAGAAGGTCGGTCGTCTTGAGGACCAAAGCCTTTAAATTTAGTAGGTCCGCTTTGAGGACCAGAACTTTTGAACGGAGGAGGTGTATTGTCTTGATCGGTGTAGGCTTTGAACGGTGGCGGTCCGTCGTTTTGAGGCCCATAAAAACTCACTTGATTAGATACTGCTTCTATTGAATATGGATTTCTCCTTTCATCTTGCGGCGCATACTTTATAGGAGTGGCTTCAGTTACATAGTTTACATATTTCTTAAACTCCATTTCATAAGGTTTCTCTGCTTGATATTTGGTTTCGACATTTCCTTTGTAAAAATCTTTGATATAAGTGGGTCTCTGTGAATTCTCTCTCTTATGCGGTCTGTTGTACTCGTAGTCCACGTCTTTGCTTTTTTGGGAGTATTTATCTTTCTCGGAAGCAAATTCGAGTATTTTATCCAAGTCTTGTTTAGATAAGTTTTTAACTATGTTACTTATGTCATCGTCCCCTAAACCTTCGTTAGTAGGACGTTTACTAACCTTGTAGGGTCTGCTGCCGGGGTACGGAGGTTCATCATCCTGCATAAACGGTGGGGGTGTGTAGGAGAACGCGCCTTTGATAGGGAAGGTCAGGGGCGGGCGGTTGTAGAACCTTATCGGTGGGCCTGGGTATCTCCCTCGCTTCACCCGTGTGTACGATCTTGAATGTCGGCATCCATCATCACTTTCCGTATTAACCACACACAACACAGAGAATGTTACGAATAACACTATTTTGAACATTGTTACACTGTAGTCTGCTGAAAACTGAGGGAAAGTGTGTTTGTGAGCGGGTCTTATAAAAGTTGAGATGAAAGTGGTGCTAATTGAGTTAGTGCTCGCGCCGCGGCCGCGGTCGCCGTTCGCGAGTGATGCAACGCTTACGTCACGGCTTTCATGTTTATGTTACAAGTTAAGGTCTTTGTATTATTACGCGGATATGTGAAATGTTTACACGAACATTTTTTCATGTTTGGGAAGTAGGGTGCCAAACATTATATCTATGTATTTAGGTTGCGTAAACATTTGCCAGATAATTTCAAGCTAAATTAAATAAAGTAGTCTTTTACATAAGTATTATGTATCAGCGCGTTCTTTGTAGTTATTTCTTTTACCGCATAATATGAATTTGTCTTTAGCTACGTAGATACACTAAAAGCCGATATTCACCTGACTTAGAATACCTTTACCATGCTCAGTATATTTTCCTAAAAACAAAACATCAACAACATTAAATAAAAATCTTCTTTGCAGACAGCTATCTGCGTAGAAGTAACAGGCGGGACAGACCGTCCATTCACCATAACCTTCAAGCCATACACCATAGGGGACTCGCCAGTGCGTATCGACAACTTGTGTGACGACCTGTTCCTGAAGCTGCACCAGGCTGACTCGGGACAGGTGGCGCTGCTGAGCCCATACCAGTCCTTGCTTTATACTTGGGATGATCCGGCTAAGGACAGGAAGCTGATGTGGAATATTTATAACAATAAGGGCAAAGGTTTTGATGCTCCTTTCGGGCAGGATGGGTAAGTCAAGTTTTTCTTTTAATCGTTTTCATCTCTAAATAAAATACTAGAGATATTGAAAATAAATTTGTGAAATAAAATAAAATAACACTTCCCTGTCAATAATTTGATGGCATAAAAACTACTCTCAAATAGATTATAATTTTATTTTTTACATATCTTTCCCAGATATGGCGAAGAAAAAGTAAGTTTCCACTCAGTGAAGCACTCTACGTTGGTAGCCACCAGCAGTGTCACGTCCAAACTATCCTCAACCCTCAAGAGATTAACCCCCAAGTCCCCTGAACCGTGTTCCTCCAGCAGTGACGACTCTGACAGCTCAGACCTCCCAGAACCACACGCCAAGACCAAGAAGATGAGGAAAGATAAGGTCATAGTGTACTGGATATCCTACATGGATGGATACCAAAGAGTTTTTGCCTTAGCTCAAGACGAACGAATAGCTTATCAGTACAGGATGCGAATCAACGCAGAGAGGAGTAACTATGAGGTCTACATGTCCTTATCAGGAGTCAGTTTGTCAGTCTGCGTGCCAACTCACACAGGAGTTAAGGAATTGGCGTATGTAAGCATGACTGACTCCTTGCCTAGATGGGAAGTCAACGTCAACCATAAATGGAAGCAGTTATCTCCTGACCTGACATCCTGGATTGAGGATAAATACCAAACAGAGCAGAAAAAGTGCCAGTTGAAGGAATACATTCATCTTGACTTGGAGAAAATGCAGATGACGAAACCATTCTTCTCGGAACTACGCAGAACTTACAACCCTGGCGTTTGGATGCAGTTACGCAAATCCGACACTTACACCTACTGTCACTTGAAATGTCAAAGGCTACAAATCGACAACCAGCTCCATGAAGCTGTGTTCCCAAGTGTTCTGTACCCCGCACCGATACCCAACGATGACAGATCAAGCAAAGGCCTGAAGCCTTGCATAGAGATTGTCGCCTTGAAGCAACACCGACCGAGCATAAACCAAGACGTCTACAAATACGTCAAAATCTTAGTACAAGAGTATTGTGTGAATTTAGACCGTGGTTTTGTGAACTACGTCTTCGATATTCTGAACCACTGGAAGATTCAGGAGAAGCCAGCTGTGAGGCTGAGGGCAGACCTGGCGTTAGTCCACATGCCGTTGCCAATGATTGCTATAAAGAGCCAGATTAATGCCCAGAAGAATGTTCTATTTGAGTATGTGCACTTGTCTCCAATAAAACTGGTGTTGAGTCTGTCATCTCGAGGGTATTCTGCGGAGACTGCCAACAGTCCCAGTAAGACGAAGTTCGGAAACAAGAAGGAGAATAGGCCTAAGCTGTTCAACAGTGACTTGCTGGAGTATCTGTTCAATTCCTGGGGATCCTCACTGTGTGATATGAAGGATGTAGTTATAAAGTAAGTGGAACTTGTTTCATTTTATAAATAACTGGCTAGCCATAAACACCATTAACATTAATCTGGGGTATTATTATTGTTCTTTTATTATTCGACATTACTTTCACCAAGATAATCTTTATGTCCTGTCGACGTATCCGGTCCTTATCATTATGCCTTGTAGGTCTTGTACTAATTGTCTCAAGTGATTAAATCTTAATTTTTAAGTGAAGGGGCCGTAATTCATTATTTATTGTGACTCTCCATTTCAAATTGCTTACGGTGAAGCTAAAATTATTATCATAATTATAAACACTGCCACGTTGATTGCCTCGTTGGTCTAGTGGTCGCAAGCGCTACTGCTGACTCCTAATATTTCCGGGCTGCTACTGAGAAATTCCTAATGGAAAAACCCAATATCAATTTGCCCGACCTGGGAATCGAACCCAGGACCTCATGTTCAGCAGTAGCGTTTGCGACTACTAGACTAACGAGGCAGTCTATGGGCAATAGGTACTCAGTGTGCTAGCATGGCTGACCAATGCTCGTTCTTTTCCGAGCTTTATGACACTGACGATTTGCCAGTGTGTTTCTAGCGAGGCGATCTGTGAACGTGCCAACCGCGACTACGCGACGTCATCATCATCATCATTTCAGCCGAAAGACGTCCTGCTGGACATAGGTCTCCCCCAAGCACCGACCGACAACTTCGACCGATACTACGCGACGTATTCTCCGCGTTTTCCACAATATTGTTCACTCGCTTATCTCACGCTCTCTTGTACACTCACGTCAATCGATCTCGTTACGCAAACGCGGCGAACACGTTGCGCAAACGTGGCGTGCTCGCCGCGCACACGCAGCGAGCGCGTTGAACAATCGCATCGCTGATAACTCGCTTGCAACTCGCCAGTGTGTGTTTGCTTCTACAATGAGACAGTTACAAGCTGTTATTACTATTACATTGATAATTCCAGGATGTCCTACCTCGAATTCCGCAACGCTCCGATTTCAGCGTGCACCCTGGTAGACCAGGCTTCCCGCCACTACTGGACACAGTTGGTGCAGCAGTTCTACGTCCTGGTCCTCGGACTCAACATCCTCGGGAACCCATACAGCACTATAGGAGACTTCTCACGGGGACTGAAGCAGTATTATGAGCCCTGTTTGGTATGAGACAGTTTTGTACTAGATCAGCGACCCGTTGTCGCTTCGCAGGTTTTTAATACTTAGCAAAACTAGTAGTTTTAGTCATAAAAACAATAATCCAATAACTACCTCGTGAATTTTTTCTTGAACGTGGAAATGAGAAGCTCTGTAAGAGTAGTCATAAGAACTGGGAACACCAAAATAGCCTAAACCGTGCAATAGCCGCTTATAATATTTCATCAGGGCACAGCTCTTGGCCGGAAGGTGATGGATGTGGCCTCTCGCTTAGAGGATGGAGCAGCAGCCTTGCTGGGACTGAGAGCGAGTCCTAGTACCAGGACCAGCGCCATGTTTGATGACCTGCCTAAACCACAGACGCCCAGGAGAAAACCAGGTTTGCTAATGTGCTCGTGTTTATACATCGTTCTCACATATACTTACCTATTTTATAATTTCATCATGAATTAATAGGTTGGGGAAAAAGTCTTTTCGCATTATAGTATGTATGAACTTGTAATAAAATCTCTTTGGCTATACTATGTGTATCTGGCTGGTTTTGGTATCATTGAAAGTTTAAATTTTAAAGAACATAATTCCAAATTCAAATTAGGAAAATGTGTGATTTTTATTTGTTTTTCGTACTGTCAAGATGAGTGAATCTAATGAAGAAATTCGATACATTTTAAAATTTTACTACAAAAAAGGTAAAAATGCAACGCAAGCCGCGAAAAAAATTTGCGATGTTTATGGACCTAGTGCAGTGTCTGTGAGAGTAGCACAAATTTGGTTTAAGCGTTTTCAATCCGGAAATTTTGATGTCAAAGATGCACGTCGCTCTGGTCGCCCTATTACGGATAAAATGGATGCCATTTTTGAAAAAGTGGAGCAAGATCGGCATATTAGTAGTTACGACGTAGCTGAAGAACTGGGAATTGACCACAAAACAGTTTTGGCGCATTTGAAAAAAACTGGGTACACAAAAAAGCTCGATATTTGGGTACCTCACGAGCTCACTGAAAGAAACCTAATGAACCGTGTACTCATTTGTGATTCTTTATTACGACGTAATGAAACCGAACCATTTTTGAAGAAGCTGATAACTGGTGATGAAAAGTGGATCACGTACGACAAGAACGTGCGAAAAAGGTCGTGGTCAAAGGCCGGTCAGGCTTCACAGACTGTGGCAAAACCCGGGTTAACTCGCAACAAGGTGATGCTGTGTGTGTGGTGGGATTGGAAGGGCATTATTCATTATGAGCTGTTACCACCAGGCAGGACCATCGATTCTGAACTCTACTGCGAACAACTGATGAGATTAAAGCAAGAAGTTGAGAGAAAGCGGCCGGAATTAATCAACAGAAGGGGTGTGGTTTTTCATCATGATAACGCTAGACCTCACACATCTTTAGCCACTCAGCAAAAATTAAGAGAGTTTGGCTGGGAGGTGTTAATGCATCCGCCGTATAGTCCTGACCTTGCACCTTCAGATTTCCACCTGTTTCGGTCTCTTCAGAATTCTTTAGGCAGTGTCAGGTTAACATCACGGGAGGACTGCCAAAACCACTTGTCGCGGTATTTTGATCAGAAGTCCCAAAATTTCTATAGCAATGGGATCATGTCCCTACCTACAAGATGGCAAAAAGTTATCGAACAAAATGGTACCTACATACTTTAGTTAAATGTAAACATACTATGTTAAAAAATGTTTTAAATTTTCTTAAAAAATGCGAAGAAACTTTTTCCCCAACCTAATATGTTAGGTACCAATTTTTGTAAAAATATTTAGATTTAAAAGAGTGTCCGTGGAGTTTTTCTGCCTGTTTCTCCATAGGAACCTACTACTCTTGGGATTGGGCAACTAGCATCATATGTCTGACTGAACGACTCCTTGACAATTCAAAAGTGCCCGTAATGGTTTAATTTAAAACCACTTAAAGCCACTTTTAAAAGAGTAGGTCGCACAACTTGGATATCTGATTAGCTTGTCGTCATTTTCGATTCTCCTTAAAATTATGTTGGTGCTAATCACCTGAACTTTGCTTATCAGGTGAAGTTCCTCAACTAAGTAACGACATCCCTGAGAGTGTGATCGAAGGGGACAGCAGTAATCAAGCTAGTATCGCGCTTGCTCTCACAGCCCTCGTTGCAAGACCTACTTTTGGTGAGTACCTGTTTATTATTTTTGATACTTTTTAACTTGATCTTATTGTCTTATTTGTTTACTGTTTTTTATAAAAGTTGTCTTATCGGAAAGAGAAAAGTGCTGATTCCTTTATTTATCCTAAGTACCTGGACGACCGAGCTCTGCTCGGGTGAAAATAGAGAAAATTATTTTTCCCAAAAATGAGACTTATAAGCTAGATCGATTTTTCGCCCCCGGAAACCCGTATAAGTATTACAACTTTCATCGAAATCATTAGGACCGTTTTCGAGAATGCGATTACAAATACAATACATATAAGTACAAATAGTTATTGCTCATTTAATTGTATAGGATTATAATTAACTTTTCTAAAGAAACTTTTTGGAATTTTATGAATAAAGGATTCAGTAGATACTTACCTAGATCGACCCATTTGTATTTTTTCTACGTTTTTTTCGAATGCAAGCATGCCATTTTTTGGGATTTCTATAAAATACTTATTTGTAATAAATTCTGTAATAGGTTGTTGTTTACATGAAGTAACATGATAATTTATAATAATATGCCTAATAATATTAATATAATGTTTTACTGTAGCATGATTGTGTTTTTACAAAGATTATTTAATTGTTCTTTTCCATACTTCAGACCAAATAAAAAAGCAAGACATAGAGCTCTCAGCAGTGACCTGAGACCGGTTTCGTAAACATGTGTGCACTTAGTGAGGTGTAGTTTGATTGTAAATAGTTGTAAATATATGTGTCGGGTTTGGTCCAGACATCAGACATCTCTCGCAGCTGTTAAACAATATGGCTGCCGTCATATGCGTGTGAGCGTGTATGCACAGAGCGGAGGTGTAGTTTTGGCATGCTCGCAGCGATGTCTTGGTTTTTATTTGGTCTGATTTCCATACTACCTTTTTATTGATTTATAAATGTGTTTTTATAATTTATCTATTGTACCTAAGTATTTAGTTAATTGTTAATAACTGTGTTTCTTGTTTGTTTTCGTCTGCATTGCGGACAGATGACGACTGTTTTGTCGTGAGAAGTGAGTATCATAGTGCATGCATATCATTTTATTCTACTTACTAGCTTTGGCCCCCGGCTTCGCCAGCGTGAATGTCGGAAAATAATTATCACACGAGAACCTACTACCGGAATAAAAAATATCCTATGTCGTAATCCAAGTCATAGACTACCAGTGTGCGAAATTTCATCGAAATCCGTTCAGCCGGTAAAGGAGTCTGCCCACTACACCGTACCATACCATGACAGTGCTATGAACGTAGGTATCAGGCACGGTAAGAAATATGACATGGACTATGCCCACAAGACCGTTCCGTCACCGAACGACACCGTCGTGTGCGATGCACGGAGCGTTAGCAATTAGTGTCGGCAAGAATATTTTGCCAGTGCCGATACGCTACGTGCATGGCATATTCTTCCTCGACTTTTCTTTTTTTTTTAACGTCGTGATCATCTGTTATTACTTTTCAATACAAAGAATATTTTTTGCATGACTCGTTCCTAGCACGGTCATGGTATGATACGGTGTAGTGGACAGACTCCTTTAGGTATGAAAAAGTGACACAGACAGACGGAGTTTTTCTTGTTTTTCTTTTGTTTTTCTTTCGTATTTATAATAATCTGTGAATAGAGATCAACATTTCTTAACAAGGTAAGGAAAGTCTCCTAAGACTGTTTTCTTTTAACTAGCTATTAATGGAAAATCGGAGGCAATAATGAGCAGTAGCAATGGTCTGATAATTATCTACTATATTCGTGGTCAATATTTTTACACAAGTGACAAGTGATAATGTAGAAAAACATAAGCCGTAACTATATTAATTTTAATCGGTGACAGGCATGTGCAACAGGATAGTGCGTACATATATACGACCTCTTCCAATAGCTATAACGGTTAAGGTACTTACCCTTACTGCCCCATCTCAAGAATCCACCCTGTATATGCTAGTAGCTTGGATAACTCTGCTTGCGCGACGCAGGATTTGTGTGATCGCATGTGGCGTTTGTAGATGTCACAACAAAACCATACTTAACACTAGTTCCGTAGAAATCGTAATGTTGCTATTCATATCACCTCAGTACCGTATACTGTTCCCCAGACGTTTGTCGCGAGGCTGCGCTCACGTCCCTGTGCCGCCAGCTGACCGTCAGCAGCGCGGAGAGCGCGCTGAAGGCGTGCGTGGAGCGCAGCGGCGGCCGCCTGCTGGCGCGGCGCCGCCTGCCGCGGCACTGCGCTCCTGTGGAGGTGAGCTTCTACACTGTTTAGGGCTGATTGTCGCGAGGCTGCGCTCACGTCCCTGTGCCGCCAGCTGACCGTCAGCAGCGCGGAGAGCGCGCTGAAGGCGTGCGTGGAGCGCAGCGGCGGCCGCCTGCTGGCGCGGCGCCGCCTGCCGCGGCACTGCGCTCCTGTGGAGGTGAGCTTCTACACTGTTTAGGGCTGATTGTCGCGAGGCTGCGCTCACGTCCCTGTGCCGCCAGCTGACCGTCAGCAGCGCGGAGAGCGCGCTGAAGGCGTGCGTGGAGCGCAGCGGCGGCCGCCTGCTGGCGCGGCGCCGCCTGCCGCGGCACTGCGCTCCTGTGGAGGTGAGCTTCTACACTGTTTAGGGCTGATTGTCGCGAGGCTGCGCTCACGTCCCTGTGCCGCCAGCTGACCGTCAGCAGCGCGGAGAGCGCGCTGAAGGCGTGCGTGGAGCGCAGCGGCGGCCGCCTGCTGGCGCGGCGCCGCCTGCCGCGGCACTGCGCTCCTGTGGAGGTGAGCTTCTACACTGTTTAGGGCTGATTGTCGCGAGGCTGCGCTCACGTCCCTGTGCCGCCAGCTGACCGTCAGCAGCGCGGAGAGCGCGCTGAAGGCGTGCGTGGAGCGCAGCGGCGGCCGCCTGCTGGCGCGGCGCCGCCTGCCGCGGCACTGCGCTCCTGTGGAGGTGAGCTTCTACACTGTTTAGGGCTGATTGTCGCGAGGCTGCGCTCACGTCCCTGTGCCGCCAGCTGACCGTCAGCAGCGCGGAGAGCGCGCTGAAGGCGTGCGTGGAGCGCAGCGGCGGCCGCCTGCTGGCGCGGCGCCGCCTGCCGCGGCACTGCGCTCCTGTGGAGGTGAGCTTCTACACTGTTTAGGGCTGATTGTCGCGAGGCTGCGCTCACGTCCCTGTGCCGCCAGCTGACCGTCAGCAGCGCGGAGAGCGCGCTGAAGGCGTGCGTGGAGCGCAGCGGCGGCCGCCTGCTGGCGCGGCGCCGCCTGCCGCGGCACTGCGCTCCTGTGGAGGTGAGCTTCTACACTGTTTAGGGCTGATTGTCGCGAGGCTGCGCTCACGTCCCTGTGCCGCCAGCTGACCGTCAGCAGCGCGGAGAGCGCGCTGAAGGCGTGCGTGGAGCGCAGCGGCGGCCGCCTGCTGGCGCGGCGCCGCCTGCCGCGGCACTGCGCTCCTGTGGAGGTGAGCTTCTACACTGTTTAGGGCTGATTGTCGCGAGGCTGCGCTCACGTCCCTGTGCCGCCAGCTGACCGTCAGCAGCGCGGAGAGCGCGCTGAAGGCGTGCGTGGAGCGCAGCGGCGGCCGCCTGCTGGCGCGGCGCCGCCTGCCGCGGCACTGCGCTCCTGTGGAGGTGAGCTTCTACACTGTTTAGGGCTGATTGTCGCGAGGCTGCGCTCACGTCCCTGTGCCGCCAGCTGACCGTCAGCAGCGCGGAGAGCGCGCTGAAGGCGTGCGTGGAGCGCAGCGGCGGCCGCCTGCTGGCGCGGCGCCGCCTGCCGCGGCACTGCGCTCCTGTGGAGGTGAGCTTCTACACTGTTTAGGGCTGATTGTCGCGAGGCTGCGCTCACGTCCCTGTGCCGCCAGCTGACCGTCAGCAGCGCGGAGAGCGCGCTGAAGGCGTGCGTGGAGCGCAGCGGCGGCCGCCTGCTGGCGCGGCGCCGCCTGCCGCGGCACTGCGCTCCTGTGGAGGTGAGCTTCTACACTGTTTAGGGCTGATTGTCGCGAGGCTGCGCTCACGTCCCTGTGCCGCCAGCTGACCGTCAGCAGCGCGGAGAGCGCGCTGAAGGCGTGCGTGGAGCGCAGCGGCGGCCGCCTGCTGGCGCGGCGCCGCCTGCCGCGGCACTGCGCTCCTGTGGAGGTGAGCTTCTACACTGTTTAGGGCTGATTGTCGCGAGGCTGCGCTCACGTCCCTGTGCCGCCAGCTGACCGTCAGCAGCGCGGAGAGCGCGCTGAAGGCGTGCGTGGAGCGCAGCGGCGGCCGCCTGCTGGCGCGGCGCCGCCTGCCGCGGCACTGCGCTCCTGTGGAGGTGAGCTTCTACACTGTTTAGGGCTGATTGTCGCGAGGCTGCGCTCACGTCCCTGTGCCGCCAGCTGACCGTCAGCAGCGCGGAGAGCGCGCTGAAGGCGTGCGTGGAGCGCAGCGGCGGCCGCCTGCTGGCGCGGCGCCGCCTGCCGCGGCACTGCGCTCCTGTGGAGGTGAGCTTCTACACTGTTTAGGGCTGATTGTCGCGAGGCTGCGCTCACGTCCCTGTGCCGCCAGCTGACCGTCAGCAGCGCGGAGAGCGCGCTGAAGGCGTGCGTGGAGCGCAGCGGCGGCCGCCTGCTGGCGCGGCGCCGCCTGCCGCGGCACTGCGCTCCTGTGGAGGTGAGCTTCTACACTGTTTAGGGCTGATTGTCGCGAGGCTGCGCTCACGTCCCTGTGCCGCCAGCTGACCGTCAGCAGCGCGGAGAGCGCGCTGAAGGCGTGCGTGGAGCGCAGCGGCGGCCGCCTGCTGGCGCGGCGCCGCCTGCCGCGGCACTGCGCTCCTGTGGAGGTGAGCTTCTACACTGTTTAGGGCTGATTGTCGCGAGGCTGCGCTCACGTCCCTGTGCCGCCAGCTGACCGTCAGCAGCGCGGAGAGCGCGCTGAAGGCGTGCGTGGAGCGCAGCGGCGGCCGCCTGCTGGCGCGGCGCCGCCTGCCGCGGCACTGCGCTCCTGTGGAGGTGAGCTTCTACACTGTTTAGGGCTGATTTTTCAATCGTCAGATAACTGTAATCTAAATAAATATGGCGGTTTTAATGTTGTTCTATGTAAAACTGTCAGAGTGAGCTATGTGGCTGTACTAAGTATAGGTGCACCTTTACCCAACTCTCCGGGGGAACAAGGCGTGGTGTTATGTATGTTAAAACTGTCAAACTACAATTTTTATTTCTCAGTCATAAGTTATCTGAAGATTGAAAAATCGGCCCTTAATGATGACAAGCTGGGTAGGTATTAACTATGGTCTGCTGTGTTTGAAAATAAAACGGAAAACACGAAGGAGATGCATGGAGCAAGGTTGGTGCGCGAACATAGTGGAGATGTACAGACTCAGGCTGGGTTCTATGTACTACTTATGTATAGTCGTGACTAGACCGAAACTGAGTCCGATGCTAGTCGTCGCCAGTCCGAAAGTAGCCTGAACGTAATACACTTTCAATCACAATCCGAATGATTTTGAAGGAGATACCTAATCCATTGCTTCATATGTTTTAAGAATTCGTCAGCTTAACAATTAAAAAAAACCGGCCAAATGCATGTCGGACCACGCACAATGAACCTATAAAATGTGAACCTATAAGGGTTCCGTTTTTACCTTTTGAGGTACGGAATCCTAAAAAGCAATTAATGTTGTTGAACTTTCAAAATGAAAGGCATTGCCATTGCAAAGTGGGTGAAGCAATTACCCCGCAGACGTTCTTTTCAGCACATTCTGTCCATTCCAGGGTGTACGTCCGTACTCCCAGCACGCCGCCCTGGGCCTGCAGCTGCTGACGCTACTGGGCCGCGGTCACTACGCCGACACCGACGCGTACATCGCGCACGCGCATCTAGGACCCACCTCTAACTACACGCTGCTTATTTCTACGCAGTAAGTATTTGTAAAAAACATTATCATTCGATGTTGTATAAACTGTCGCAACCCTCTCTGACTGTATAAGGTTCTCATTTTGTGTAAACTGTCGTAATCCTCTCTGATTGTATAAGGTTCTCATTTTGTATAAATTCTCGCAATCCTCTCTGATTGTATAAGGTTCTCATTTTGTATAAACTGTCGCATCTCTCTGAATGTATAAAGTTCTCACTATGTATAAACTGTCGCAATCTTCTCTGACTGTATAAGGTTCTCATATTGTATAAATTGTCGCAATCCTCTCGGATTGTATAAGGTTCTCATTTTGTATAAACTGTCGTAATCTTCTCTGACTGTATAAGGTTCTCATATTGTATAAACTGTCGCAATCCTCTCTGATGTATAAGGTTCTCATTTTGTATATACTGTCGTAATCCTCTCCGACTGTATAACGTTCTCATTTTGTATAAACTGTCGCATCTCTCTGAATGTATAAAGTTCTCACTTTGTATTTTTAGAGTTACGAATTAAATTAGTGAGCGAAACTGCATAGACGTGATGCTATATACAGGGTTATTGGTTATATTATGTCAGTAATCCATTGGAGGGATGTAGGACAGGTTCCTTACAACCAAATGACCTCTTTGAACTCCTATGCAAATGTCAGAAAAAAAATCGAGTCATTTGTATTTTATATTTTTATTAAAAAAAAAAAATAAAAAAAAAAAAAGGCTCATGTCGCGCGACGCGACCCCGGTAATTGTTCTACCGTAATGTTTTCTTAGAAATTGTTTTGTTAGAATCGCGTCGCGCTGTCACGTCGCGATGGTCTGCATGAGCCTTTACTCGAAAATGGTTGACATTGGCATAGGGGTCATCAGGGGTCATTTAGTTGCAAATGACCTCTCCTGCAACCCATTACAAAAATAAAAAAAATCTACTGAACTAGGTATCATGTCATTGTGTTTTTCCTCAGACACATATTCTTGGTACGAGCGAGTGGTACCAGTGGCTCCTGGCACGTGGAGTGGGCAGTCAAGCTGGATGACGTCATCGGGTCACCCATCGTGCACGAAGATAAATTGCTGCTTAACATTAAACAGGTATTTAAGAGAGCATGGAATCGATCGAATCGAACCTAGAACAGAATAACAGTGTTGGGGATGACCTTAGGGCAAGTAGATTCAGGAGGAAGTGGTCTTGTGCACATGGCTGTCCCATGTCCCACATGGCAGTTTGTTCATAGACAGCTTTAAAGTTCCTACTATTGTTCTGTTTTAATTCTTTGTATGTACCGTTGTTGGTGTACCAAATAAATCTATAAAGTGGATCTGCTTTCTAAGATTTGGAATGTCGTTTCCAATGTTTTGTAATGATTTTTTATTGTTGTTTCCAGGACGAGCTTGTAAACTACTTCTCAACGGATGAAAAAGTAATCGAAGTTTCTGACCCTGAGGTTTTAACCTGGCTGGTTTCCAAGATTGAGTGCGCCCTCATTCTGGCGTTAGAAGACAAGAGATGCGTGTCAAACGAATAAAAATACAAAATACACTAACTGGACTACACTATACTGATGGTACTATTGTATTCAACAAACGATTTGTAGGTAAAACGAATCGTTTGTTTAACCGTCGTACTACCTACCTATTAGAAAGAAAAACTTTTTAATATTGACATTGTATTCGGAAATGGGGGGTAGTACTTTATCCTAGAAGGTGCTCGAAAGGCATGAAACACGTTCAAAAATATAGAAAAGGCAAAACTTGAAGTGCCAGTAGCGCCACCTAGTGAACTTCTAAGGTACTTCACCCCCATTATAATTGTTTAAACAGAACATAAATAACTAAGGCAAACATTCCCTCTGCCAAATTGAAATAGGTGTTTATATAAATAATGTAACAGGGATATTTCTATATTATATAAAAATCATCTCATCTTTGATGTGTTGTTAAATATATATTTATTTGTTAATTATTCATCGATTTTCGTTTGGAATAATGCAGGGGACATATCAGAACATCCTGAGCCTTAAGTCTGTTTTATAACGACAATAATTTGAACAATATTTGGAACTGATATTTTTTGATCTCAACATCTAGTCGGCTTTTGCGTACATTTATTTTAAGTATATTTTTGCAATGATCGCGCCAAATAATATTTTCCTGCTGCAGCCAAAATCAAATAAGTAATTAATTTTTTTTGCTGCCAGCTTTTGTATTATAAACTGAAACACGCTACCATGACGACATCCTACTACTTATTTCTACATTAAATCCAAACTTAAAAATTGGAAAAATACATTCTTCAAATGATTATATTAACTAATTGTCGTGAACTGTAACTTGGATGTTGTAAAAACGAATTTGTAGAAAATATCGGCGAACAAAGTGTCGCCACCTAGCGCAAATTATAATAAACTGTGCAATTTCATTGCCTAATTAATTTAGTACTCACTGATATTGTAATAAATGTTAAATTAAAAGTATTTTCATAATAAATTACATAAATATTTATATTATTTTATGTATTCGATCTCTAAGCTTTAGTAAGTAAGCTTGTTATCTGTTAACAAATAAATACATATAATCATTTGCCGTTAGAGTAGGTATTTATAAGTTACCTACCAGTATTTCGACTACAGTATTTTTTATCTCACGAAGCGACGCGCGCTTTACTTGTGGTTACCATATGTTCAAACACGCTGTGAATGTGTGTGTAAGCGCAGGAGCTCTCGGTACCGTCCGAGCCACTGGCGAAGTCGGAAGTTGTGTGCGTTATGTGCTCGTCTTCACGCACACATTCACAGCGTGTTTGTACACTTGGTTACCACAAGTAAAGCGTGCGTCGCTTCGCGAGATAAAAATACTACTTAAAACTGTTCTCGGGCATTAATATGGCACATCGTAGATAAGAAAGAGACTGTCACACTGGTATGTGTGACAAAGACTACGCGAGTCATAGCCGAGCTTTTTCTTATGGGGCAAGCGCCCGGGTAGACCGCGAATACAAATTTTCTTGCGTTTTTTTCAATTTGCGTTAGTATCAGGGTTTATGTTGACCATAGTATGATTAGCGACTATAATAATTACTACACGAATTATAATAATTACATACATCAATCTCTCTAAGTTCAAATTACCCTATTGAATGAATATTTTTTGATATCACGACATTTGAGGTCAATTCTAACTGAAAGAGTGGTATTGACCATTCTAATGATTATGAGTTTGTAAATAATACTAGTATTCGTTGTTGACGTGAACCATATTTTTATCAAAATACAACCTGACACTGACCTGCAAAAAGCGTAAGAAAATTTGGATTTCGCGGGCCACCTTAGATTTCCCCTTACTTGATGTCACATTTATGGCCGGGTACTGCACTCTGTCTGCCCATAGGGCGACAAGAGATTGGATGTCTCTCGATTCTTTGGTGTCAATCTATAGATATTTTTGTGTCCTGAGTGTTTCAAAGTAGACAGAAGTGTTGTCTTAATGCACAAAATATTTTTTAGTTTACTCCATCAAGCATTTCTCATTTAGATTTCATATCTACATATGAAATAAAAAGTGCCCTACGGCACTATGGTACTTAATTGAATTATATGAGGTTGCACTTTCTGATATTTCTCTACTTTAGTGCAAGTTTTTTGCGTAACCTTTCTTGGAGTACCTAGTCTTTTTAATTCAGTATTTTTTGGGCACATTTTGTAGTTAAAATTGCAAAAGTAGCATATTTAATTCTTGGTCTGTGTAGTGTGCTGGTATTGGTTTAGGGTACTTATATAAAATAAGAACAACGAATTGTTTTTGATTATGCCGTTTTCTGGCTTGGAGTTATGTTTTGTGAAATAAATAGAGGTTTTACGTACGATGGTTACCTGTCGCTTGTAAATTATATGTGCAAGCGAGATACACATAGACAGGAAAGGGGCCTTGCCATTTGATTCTAATCTTTATGTAGGTCATTCTTAGCTGCATTATTATAAGTCCTTCTTTTCACTGTAAGTTAGCTATATTATTGTAGACCCACTTTCTTTAGCGCTATTTGAGAATGCTTGGCGGAGTGTAGATATTTCTATATAATTTAACAGGCAGGCCATTAAGTGAAGAAGCTTCATCCAGCGCGAAGGTACATCACTTACATCGAAAGTTAAATCATGAAACTTGAATGTTTTTTAAATGGGAAAATAAAATGTGATTCTGATGTTTGGCATTTTTATTTCAGTAAATAAATATATTTTTGTGTACATTTTTTATACTCATATAATTCATCAGGTGCTCTGTTCATAAATTATAATTGTAGGTTTCAATAAAGAGTACAGCATAAAATTGGCCAGACAACTTGCAGTCTATGTAGTTGTCTATTATAAACTGAAACTCAAAGCATTTATTTGAATTAAACCATTTACAGGCACTTTTGAATTGTCAAATAGTCGGTCAGTTAGTCAGAAAGTTGAAGCTAGTTGCCATTCCAAAACGTTGATCTCTATGGAGAAGAACAGACAAGAAACTCCGAGGACACTCTTTTAAATATAGATATTATAAAATCCTGGGTACATTATTCTTGTTGCTTCTATATGTGAGAAGGTAAAGTATACAGGGTATGGTCGTGTAGCATAAATAGTAAATAATCTCTGAATGGCCTCTGAACTGTTTTTAAAGGTTTATTTTCTTATGAAAATATTAAGAAACGTAAACAATATAATCTGACGCCCTATTAAGCTCAACTTACGAATTAGCGTATAACGCGACAAATAGTAGCATTTAATGTGATAAATAGTATCCGTCCCAAATGATATTCAAGAAGCAAACTATCTATATAAAACACATCCTATATTATCACAATTTACAAACATGCTGCATTCAGTGTAAACTTTTTGTGCCTCATTATGCTGCTTTTGAACAAATAACCATACCAATAACTAAAATATAACACCACAATAATTACATAATTTATTAAATAATATAATTATATAGTAACATCTTGATTTTCTCATTTTTTTTTGTTGTATATATGTACCTTTAAATAGGCCATAGCATCCCTTCTAATGGGTCAAAAGCGGTGACTAGTAGACTGATCAATTGCATGGTGAAACCCCATAGGTATTCATTTGTTTCTCAAAACCCTGCTTTCAAAGTGCATTGAAATAAGTTCAACATAAGTATTTTATGTTAGCCATCTGAGCTTTCCCCACTAGAACTGTAGTCACAAACTAAGGATATATTTTTTGTTTCTTTTTTGGCATTGTTATCTGTTGAAACATTAATTTCATCTTTCACAGCAGCCAAAGTGTCTTTTTCTTTTTTATCTATTTTAATGTCAATATTATTCTCAACTTGTGTAGGTTTTGTTATTATATGTTTTTCCTCTGTTTTGTTATTTTCATTTACTTGTTCATCACCTTCAGGTACACCGCTTCCTTCCTCTTCAGGTAATACAGGCGTGTTGTTATAATGGACATTTTGTCCATCTTTTTCTTTAGCAACATCATCTTCTTTAACTTCTGGTTTTTCAATAATACTGTTATCTTCAGCTACATCACTAATTTCATCTCTTGTCTTATTCAAACTACTATTATTCTCAATCTTATTTCTTTTAAAAGTGATTCCTAAAGTTTGTCTAGTTAGTGAAGTGCTCTTACCTAATGATTCTTCTTTTTTTAAGCCTCCAAAGCTGGTAAGCAGTCCACTAGAGCTGGGCAAAGCTGGCATATTAAGGATCTTACTTCTGGTATGGTTCTGGGACTCTTCTATGCTCTTTGAGGGTCGGAGAGAGAGAAGTGAAGCCATGTTTCTGTCATCCTCATTCTCGGGGAGAAGACTTATGTTGAGCGATGATCTGGCTAATAGTAGGCCGTCGTTTACAGATGCTTCTTCTAATTCTTTTCTTCTTTTCTGGAACAAAAGTTAAATAAATTTGTCAGAAAGAGTCGAGGCTTATTGAGCGAATGAGTCTTTCACCATATACTGGTGGATTTCTATTCATCTATACTAAGTCATGATTAGCAAAATGTTGATTGTGTAAGTAACCTGTACTGTTTGTCAAATTGTTTATGAGGAATCCTCTTTTGAAGGTAGCTGGTGGTTTATATTTTTTTAAGTAAGTGTTTATAGGAAACAAAAATTACTGACAGACTATTTAATTAATATCTGATGTTACCTGTTATTAATGTGTCATGTATAAATTTTGTTGGCGATCCTAAATAAATTAATAAATTAGTACTCACCCTAAAATTCCTCCTCAAAGAACAGTTAGCTTCATAATCATCTTTCCAAACTGACTCGTTCCTCCCCACCAGTCGTCCTAACCTTGGCTTATCAAGTTTAGCAGCATCCTCATCTCCTGTCTTGTGTTCCAGCCTGAACATGGCATCATCAAACAGTTTTTTCTGGGTTTCTTTTGTGTCTGGCACAATCTGGCCATTTTCTGTGGGATCCCAGCGGTTCTCTTGACGTCTAGCGCCTGATACAATGACATAGTCTAAGTTCTGGAAAGTTGATACAAAATATTAATAAAGTACTAATAAATATATTAGGAAAATTTTCAAAGTACACAGTAAAGGAGGAGAGTAACTCTTGATCCATCAATATTTTAGTTTACAGTAAAAACTAATGATTTAATAAATTAGAGTAAGTCTCTTTTTCAATATAATGGAGGACTTCATGGTACTAGTGTTGCATGAGACAATACTGCTATTTAAGATTACAATATGGCATGGAATTAGAGCACAAAAAATAAATACTTACACCTGGATCAGTTTTGATTTCAAAATGATTATCACACAAGTGACACTTCATCTTGAACTGGTAAACAGGAGTGGTATAATACATCCCAATCTTCGTCTTCTCAGCATTGTACCTGACTCCCATCCCAATGTGATTGTTACAGCCATCACACCAGATGTTGTAGGGCATCTCGAAACGGATGATAAGGATCCCAAGATGTAACTTCCTGGCTCTTTCTCGTAAGGCATGGGTACCCATGAATTTGTTCAACCCCCCGACCTTAGGGTCGTAGTCGGGGGGGTAGTAAAGGTTCTGGCCCTTGCGTTCACCCATTTTTTAGCCTGCGAAGGTAAGGGTTAGGTTAGTACAATATGCAGTTTCATCAGGTTTATTGCAGGTTGAATGAACAAAGGCCTCTTCCAAGTTCCACTGAAGATGGGTCAAATTACAAGGAGTAAATGTATGTCCTAGTGAATACAAAAATATAGCCTGTAACCTTTTGAACACTTCTTGAGTTGTATGACAATCTTAAATGTACAGTTTTGTGAGCAGTCAGTGATATTTTTATTTTACGAAGGAATAATCCGCAATGCGAACCAAATAAAACGAAATGGCAATCAAACTTGTCAAACCAAATGTCATTTGTGTCCAATCAAGTGCTGTCAGCATGTCAGCTGTGCACTAAATCCCGGGGTGCATTCCGAGTTACGCTGTAATCGATTTGAGCGCGCTAACTCCCGTACCGAATTAACGTGGGCGTGATAAAGATGTGTCTTGAATCGGCATAGATGACGTCATGAGTAACATCGTTATCGCGCTCATGCTAATTCGGTACGGGTGCTAGCCCGCTCATATCGATTACGCGTAAATCGGAACGCAGCCAAAGAAACAGGATAAAAAAAAATATTTAAAGGGACACTACAGTTTGAGTTGGGAGTTTTTTTGCAAATATTTTATCACTGCAAAATCATTTAGCTTCAAACTTAGATTCATTTAGCCAATGATGTATTAAAACATTATATAACGCCTGTATTCCCCGAAGGGTTGGGCAGAGATGAACACACGGCTACACATCAAGCTATACTTTTCCTGATTATTCTCGCAATTTATAGGATTTCCGTACAATGCGAGGTCAGTTTAAACTGGAAATGTATAGCTTGATGTGTGGCCGTGTGTGCCCACAGTACATCTACATTTCGCCTGTTATGTTTGAGTTCTATGTAATAGGGAGCGAGCCTATTGTCGTCAACCGGGCACAAAATGATGTAACACCAATATTATAAAATAATTGAAGTTGTTAACTTACTACATTAAAAATACATCCGTAAGGTACGGATGTATTTTTATTGGAATTGATCAGCATTCACGACCATTCGATACGCTTCCGTGCCGAATCGAACATCAACAATTAATGTTTTAGAAGGAGTTCAAACACAATTCATATTTTCACAAATCTGAAATTCAAAAATATGTTGACTAAATAGACGACCACTATTCATCCGAAGGCTATTAGCGGTCAGGGACCCAATACTATGCAGAAAACTACTGGAAACGTAGACAGACTAGGAACGACTTCCATTTCATCATAGACTAAAAGAAAAGAAATCGCTGGCAACTCAGTGACAGCTGTTTGACAGCTACTCTTTTATTTTCGTAAGAGAAATATATTTTTCGAGACTAAAGCTTTTTGTTGATTGTATTTGTTTGTTCATTGTGTATTTCGCATTGAACTATTAATTATTTTCGTGGATATATTCGCGTGCACCAAATAGTAATGTGAAGTACGATGTCTAACACTATAAATAGATTGATCAGCAGTTAGTTTGATGAATCGTCTGATTGTGATGGTTGATCAGACATATTGACGAGTTATTTAGCGAAAATGGGCAGAAGAGAGGAGCCCGCTTGGGCGAGCAACACCGTGGGACTGGTGGCGGCCAGGGAGCGCGGGGATCTGAACAGAAAGTTTCAGACTCGGCTTACCGTGACTCGACCAATGATCGACAGATTGGGTCTGGAGAAGGAGCTTCACGGGCATATGGGATGCGTAAATTGCCTGGAATGGAACCACGATGGGTCGTAAGTATTGCAAAATCATCGCTCATACACTTTATATTTGTAAATTGGTACAAAAATCATGCATATAATTATAGAATACTGGCATCAGCATCTGATGATCTCCACGTAATGCTGTGGGATCCGTTCCGCTACAAAGAGCTAATGAACATAGCTACAGGACACACTGGAAACATATTCTCTGTGAAGGTGAGTCAGTATATAAAATACCTATGATGTTCATCTATAATATACAACAATAAAACATTTGTCTTTGGCAATCTATTGATAATATTGAAAGTATTTCTTAATCATGGGATAATTTTATTATTGAAATTAAGATTTTAAAGAAAATTAAAACACATTTAATTTATCAGAACAGTAATGTAACATTTCTTTTTGATAATATTCAATACCAATTAGAATCCATCAAAGATTATCAATGAAAGACATGACAAGGCATAAATAAACCTGCAGAATATCACAAGAATGAGTGTTCACATTTTATTTCAATAATAAAGATCATGCTATATTGAAAAATGTTTCTATTGTAACCTTCATTATTATAGTATCTGATATTTCCTCCACAGTATGATCAAGTTTTGGCAGTTATCCTATACTATACATAGTTTTGTGGCAAAGCTGTTATTTATAAAACATGAACATTTTGTTATCATTGGTTTTTGTACCTATAATATTGACAAAACCCATTCTTAAGGGTCTATATGAATTCCTAATCAAATAACCAATTGATAGAATTATTTATTGTTGCTCCAAATAAAGAAAACTGTCTCTGTAACCTACACCGTGGTTGTTAAATAATAAGAATATTAAAATGATGTTATCAGTAGAGACAAAACATGAAAATTCTGGATATAATTAGGCCAGTTGTAGATTTATGTCCCATTTCCATTGGCAGGGCTTTCCTTGATTTTTACAAATGTTCTTGTAACCTAGATATTATGAATGTGATAAAGAGAATGTTTTGTTTACTTAAGTAATGATAACCCACAATGATTCATTGTGACCTACTCCTCTCTATGCCTTGATTTTTTAACTGTGTTCATGACAAACTGTTAATAAATTTACACCTTATTGGTAGAGAGGATTATGTATTAAATATATTTCTTTCTCTCTTCTTTTACGGTCATGTTGTTTTACATATATAATATACATGAGTGTGTGTGTGTAAGTGTATGTTACCTGGTCCAGGTAACAAAAATATTAATTATAAAATTTATATAAGTGAAATCGGCATTCCGCCTTAAGCAAGCATGGGGATCAATTCTCAAGCCTTCTCTGTATGAGAAGAGGCCTTTGCCCTGCAGTGGGACAATATAGGTTAGTATTATTATTATTTTAATGTACATGTCAACATATTATATTTATAATTAATATGTAGTAGCCACGCACAATGGTCCACCTGACAGACTGAAAACCAAACTCCATAACATAGAACATAGATAATATGTAGTGATGCTGTTGATGGACATTAAAGAAACATACAGTTATATTAGTTTAGCAGACATATACTATCATAATTCAGCCAAAACACCACATTATTAGGCTATATTATACCCATAATCTAAATTCAATATTCTGTGTGTTATGGAGATTTTGTTTGTGCTAGCAATAACATGTCAATCATTGAATAGTTCAGAGTCATATCTATTCAAAACCAATTGTGAGTCCCAATACAAATTGTAGTTGTCATTCTGCATGAAGTGATTGTACAGTCAGCCTACAAAAGATGTATATATGGACAAGAATTCATTTACCTGTCTAAAATCTTTGTTCAATAATATTGTATTAATGATCATCAGCCTATAGCAGTCCACGGCTGGACAAAGGTCTCAGATTGCACGCCTTTCAGCTCGATTGTCGGCACCTCACATCCAGCTGCTACCAGCCACCCTGCGAAGATCGTCGCTCCACCTAACGTGAGGGCGTCCTACCTTACGTTTGCCGATTCGCGGTCTACACTCTAGAACACGTTTACCCCAACGGTCATCGGTTCTACGGCTAATATGGCCGGTCCATTGCTACTTCAGTTTGCTTATTCTGTGAGCTATGTCGACAACTTTGGTTCTCTGCCAGATCACCTCGTTCTGGATTCGATCCCTCAGAGAAAATAAAGCATACTTCGTTATATAGCTTGCTGAGCGAAGTTAAATTTATGCACCGTGAGTGTCCACGTTGCAGCTCCATAAGTCCGTTGTATTAATGTGTAGCCACAAAAAATAAAATTACACATTGGGTGCTTAATTGTAACTGCACATTGATACAGTATTATGGAACACAAAGCAATCAAATGCATTATTGTCGATGTATACATATTTTTGAGGCTGACTGTACATAGATATTTATTCCATCTGTATGTGTGCAATAGTCATCCAAAACATAATATTTACGTATTGTGTTGAGATATTTTGTGAGTCATTATGAGTTCTTTCAGCTTTCAATAGGCTTAGAGAAATTCTAGTGTACAAAACAGTCTGGATATTCAATCAACTCAGCGTTTCGCAGTCCACTGCTGGACATAGGCCTCCCCCAGGCTGCGCCACAACACCTTGTCCTCCGCCTTCCGCATCCAGTCTGTCCCAGAAAAGGTTTCTGGATGGAGGTCTTAATAATTGATTCTATAATCATAGCTCTATTGCTATAGTAGTATAAATAGGAACTCCAAAAAGATTCCTACTGTATAGCATAGCATAGCAGGGAAAGTTTGTGTGTTTGTCAATCACGCAAAAACGGCTGAACGGATTTGGATTAAATTTGGCACACAGATAATTTATAACCTGGATTAACACATAGGATACTTTTTATCCCGGTAGTTTGTTCCCGTGAGATCATTTTCGACATCAGTCATATACCTACATTATATCCAATTTCCGTGCCTCGGAAAGCACGTTAAGCCGTTGGCCCCAGCTGTCATTCTTGGATCTTTGACAAATCTGAACTGAATGATCCAAAAGTCTGACAAACAGTCCTGTTTGTCAGACTCTTCCGAGGCACGGAAATTGGATATAATATATATCGCACCTTTGGTAGAACAAGGGCACAATTGCAGTTTTTGCAATTTTACAGGAGAGTAATTTTAAGATATTTTTTGTACTTAATGTGGTCTAGCTATATTAATAATGTTCTAAGGTTGTTCTGCTTTGTATGACATAAACTATATACTATATTCTTTTAGGTGTATCGTTTACAACAACCTTTTTAAAGCATTTCTGCATATTTAAGTCATTTTGGCAATTTATGACAATTATGCCCTTGTTCTACCAAAGGTGCGATATGACTGATGTCGAAAATGATCTCACGGGATCAAACTACCGGGATAAAAAGTATCCTGTGTTAATCCAGGTTATAAATTACCCAGTAACTGGGTTGTGGAGGTCAGATAGGCAGTCGCTCCAAGGAAAATAGGTACTGGTATTCAGCTGCATCCGGTTAGACAGGAAGCCGACCCTGACATAGTTGGGAAAAGACTAGACAGGTGATGATTATTGTTGTGAAAGCTAGTTAACAATAAATTATAAGCAAATCATTATCTTCGTTAATTAATATTTGTGTTGAATTTTAATCTGATAAACTCTGATTATAAAAAAATAAAAACATGTAGCCTCAGCAAGAAACAGTTAATAATTGAAAAAAAGATTTGTATACGTAAATGGTTTTTTTATTTATTATCTTTACCGTATGCTGCTCCACCGTTGAAACCATGGATGGACTGTCTGAAAAATGATATGGCTAGAAAGGGAGAGACTACCGAGATGATGACTAAGTGCTCATACACACGAGTGGCACGTTGGCTGCAGTTGCCTCTGCCGTTGACGCGTGCCTCTCGTGTGTATGAGCACTAATTGAGAAGTATGTATGGAAGAAAAATACTTGATGCGCCGATCCCAAATAAATTGGGATAAGGGCTGGAGAATAATGATGCTGCGTCAGTGTTGTCTATTCGAACTCAAGTATCAGCAGTCATTACAGAGACATTTTATTAATTGCAACAATTAATTGCATAGCACGGGTGTGAGTGTTATGTACTAAAGAGCTACCATTTACCGGGTAATATGTATTTCATTGACTTGAATGTGCCCTGGCGGCTGTGAGTATGTCATGCTCACTCAGATGTCTCACTGATGGTGGCGCGTGTGTTGGATCATTTAGCTCCCTTCAAAATGATTGAGCTTAATGGTGCTGATCCATCCGTCATGTTCGTGAACGGGCGCCGTCAGTTGGGACTAGTCATCTCTTAGCTGTCATGGTTTATTTTAAATTTTTGAATGGTTCTTTATTTTTATTTTTTTATTACGGACGCATTTACAAACGTGCACGTCTTTCTACATTGTTCTCACATGAATAATTTAAATTAATTAATTAAGTTTAATTTATTTGCATAACATGAATGATGTAACCAATATTTTGTATCAAGTTTTTGATTTAAAAGAGTGTCCGTTTCTTGCCCGTTCTTCTCCATAGGTGCGCTTTGGATTGGGCAACTAGCTTCATATTTCTGACTGACCGACTTCTTGATAATTCAAAAGTGCCTGTAAATGGTTTAATTGAAATAAATGCTTTGGGTTTGAGACTCATTAAGTACCTCATCATCTTCCTCCCTTTGTCCCATGGTACGTGGGGTCGGCGAACACCTTTTCTTCTTCCACTCTCCCCTGTCAACCGCCACGCTATCATTCACTCCCTTCTCTTTCATATAATTTCTCACACAATCCATCCATCTTTTCTTATATCATTGTAACTAGTAAGTAACTAGTATGGCGGATTACTTTCACTATCACATGTGATATCAAACACTGCCAAAAAGTATTCCTAGTACGAGTTTTCTGGGCAAAAAGCCAGTTGGTCTAGACTTTCTTACCATCGTCTCGAACTTATAAGGCTGCTGGAGCGCTTTAAGCAAACCTTACGTATCATATTTCTTTCATGAATTCCACTGTGAATCTTGTTGGAAAATCAAAATATTGTTTTTAAAATTACATCATTATCTTAGAGGAAACGCATCCATAGTGTACCCTTTTCAAGGTTATTGTCGTTTACTTATAGGATATTACTGCCTATGCGAAAAAATATGTTCCTCAAACTTGACCATTGTCTCCAGTTCCTGTCCCCGGACGTGATAGCGACATGCGCAGCCGACGGCTCCGTGCGTGCGCGCAGCATCCGCTCTAACTCGCCACTGCTGGAGTGCGCGTGTCACTGCGCCAGAGTGAAGCGCCTCGCCACCGCGCCCGACAACCCGCATCTCCTGTGGTCGGCGGGAGAGGACGGACTCATACTGTAAGCAAACGATAAAGAAAAAATGAAATGTACACGCACAGGAAATACTTACAAATAAATAAAAAAGGACCATTTAAAACTAACAAAATAATGAAAACAAAAAAAGACCTGTGCGAGGCTAAAAAATAGTTATAAAAAAAACTAAAAAACCCGACCGCAAAAAACACATACTTAACTGAGAAGAGAAAAACAAGCATTATAATCTATAGACTTTTGGTATCGCAGGCGGGACAAACCAATAACCTGAAATTAAATGAAATTGTTTATTCTGTAAATAGGATATCGAAATCGATATCAATATCGTAGGTATCGCAAGATGAGTCAAAAATATACTAAATAAACAAATAGGTCCTTTTCGGAGCAACATTTCATACTGATTGGGCTTTTTGACGTTCCTGTTAATTTTTTAATCTTCTAAACTCTTGCCTGATTTTAGGCCTATACCATTGTTTTATAACAATTGATTCGATCTTACGCCTTTTGAAAAACCATATAAACTGAAGAGTGACATACTCTTAAAAGGTACAATTCATTTATAGAATTTTCTGGCCGAACACTACCTCTACAAGCCTCCTACTTTACAAGACAGCGTTTACATTTTTGTTTATTTAGTTTTTGTACAAACAACTATATGCATTTTTATATAATTATCTACAACTATGGTCAACCTGTGTCTATGTATTACTCTGTATAAATAAACATTATTATTATATTATTGAAAATCTGTGCATATTTCTTTCCCAGCCAACACGACCTACGTACCTCGCATAGCTGCAATCCTGATTCCGCCAACGTGCTGGTGAACCTGCTAAACCACCTGGGTCGCTACGCCGAAGCCAAGTGCGTGGCCGTGAACCCTCGTCGTCCGTACCAGCTGGCCGTGGGGGCTAACGACTTCTACGTGCGGCTCTATGACACCAGGATGATTAAACTGGCTAGGTTACAGGTAAGGGATCATAATTGTTTAGGTTTTTAAGGATGGTAGCTCAAGATACAACGGGTAACAGTGTTGTGGCGGCATCTACAACGCCATAATGGGAACTACGCATCACACTGATGTCACGCAAAATACTGCATCGCGCAAGCAGAGTTACCATATATACAACGTCCCGACATCAATCGTCAGGCAGTAGCCCACCTGGCAACACCCGTCTGGTCGGAGGGACCTCTCTTCTATGGAGGATGAGTTAACAGTACACCACCCTATTTCCCATACCTTTATAGTGTCACTAGCTGCGCCCCGTGGTATCACCCGCACAAGTCTCGATCCCGTGGGAATATCGTTTTTTTTTTATTTTTTTAAACTCTTTTTCACTAATACAAGTTTTGAATGTTATAACTTAACTTTGAATACCTCCACAACTGCTGTACTGCTGCCCATAAACACAATGTTTTGCGTGCCTTACATTGCGCGCTGCAAAAATAAAAGTCGCTTTCCAGCAAATAATTTTGCTCAATGTCATCTTAGTTTGAAGTAGAATGCGTAGATAGTGGCTATGAGATGGATCTTTTTACACTCTGTATAAAGGCTGGTTCTTTTTGTTTCGTGCGCAGCGGCGATCAACATATTACTTAAACCAATGTCATCCGAACTGCCTCCCTATTTCAGGATTTAGTCATCAAAATTCTTGGATCCTTCACAATAGACCACCCTTACTGGTTCTCAAACCGAAATATTGTTTTGCGTAGGTGAATGCCCCAGCCTCTCGTCAGATGTGGGAGCGGCAGAACATGCGCTGTTCGCGCGCCGGACACGGCGACCCCGACAACAACATCCCGCGCGCCGCCGTGCATTACTTCGCGCCCGGTGAGATACGTAGACCCTCTTTACTCTCAGAATGGTATACTTTTATCAAGACATATATGTGTTTATTGTCATATCAAAAAAGTACAATAGGGAATGAAAGTTAGTTTGAAAGTTCGGCCAGTTTCAACAATGAAACTGCATTCTGTTTAATACGCGACACTGGTCATGAATTTTCTTCGTAAACTGGACTTACTCAGGGTTTTCTGCAGGTCACCTCTCAATGGAGCCAAATGAACACACCTTCCCAAAGAAGGCGACCACTTACGTCGCGTTCAGCAACGATGGCAACGAGCTACTCGTCAATCTTGGCTCTGAACAGGTAACAACATATAATAAGTATATTCACCAACAGGCACAGAGAAAGAAAAGGTGACTGTCATCGTCATCTGCCTAGCCTTTTCCCAACTATGTTGGTGTCGGCTTCTAGTCTAACCGGATACAGCTGAATACCAGTATTTTGTAAGAAAATAATTTTCTTACTGTTTTGAGCCGTAAAAAACTAGTTTCTTTGAAAACGTTGAGCCTATTTTCTAGCAGCAAATATTGAGATGCGTCGTTAAAAATGAGCCGAGGAATATAATTTCGGCGAAATTTGAATATTCAAACGCTGAGTGTGACGCAAACTTCAAGATTGTTTTTTTTTTTATTGTGTTTATTCACGTTTCTCAGGCGAAGTCCTAAATGTGCATTGCACTTAAATTCATAGTGTTATAGTGCTGTGAGTAATTGTAGCTGGGTTAAATAGGGCATGACAGTCTCTATGGAAGTTCGTCATTTGGGAATTATCGCTTTCAATAAAACCATCTATATTTTTTTTATCAGGTATACCTGTTCGACATAAACTCAGCTAGGCGGCCAGTCCTGGTAGAAAGCTTCATAATCCAGCACAACCACGGCAACCGTGCTGGTGAGAGCAAGACGCCGGCACGCAACGGTACCAACGGCACTAACGGCACCAACGGCACAAACGGCACGCTCGACCCGCCGCCACAGCTGCCGGACAGGGTGCGGCAGCTTAAAGAGAGGGTGAGATGTTTGCCGTATTTTAAGATGATTTCCTGTTTTTGGTCCTGTCCTTCCTTTTCTTATACATAAGGAAGAGAATAAATGTATTGCACCCAGCGGGGTGATTGCGTAACAGACTAACGGTACGGCCGCATCTGCGTCTATCGTGACAAAGCAATACTCACTACACAGCTTTTTTTTAGTTGTATTGTAATATATGGTCAGCTAGCGACCTCGAAAATTGATCATATTATTCTTGCCTGAGCAACCGGCAGCAAGTTCGTCATTTAGATGTCACTGCTTGCGGTAGCGTCGGGGGTCGGGTTGCCTCCTTCCCTCAAGTATGGCGAGGGGGGAAATGGCTGGTCTTTGCGTTATGCTCGTGAACGGGTGCTGCTTGTGGTGACTGGTCGTCTTACTGACCATGGTTTTTGTTGTTGTTATTAGTAATTAACTGTTTATTTATTTTTACTTCGATGGTCCTAGTTTATCATTTGTGATTTACAAGTTACAGCTTTAATAGCTATATGTAAACGGGCACGCCCTTTATGCCTGGAGGCTTTCATTCGGGTATTAAGTTCTTTTTACTTTTTTGTTGGTATATTGGCGTGTGCTAGGTAACATATAGAAGATAATTTAATTTAATATTTTGTGTTGCGTAAAGTAAATTATTTTGCATAAGTACTTATTGTATAGAATCAAGTTTTTCTAACTATTCAGATAGCTGTGCTGCTGGGGAGTTTGTTGCGCCAGTTCTTCTTCCCAGCTAAAGCACTAGGAAGTGGTGAAGGGCGGGCGTTTTTGGGGACTGTCTTATGTAATTTTGACGTTCGAAAAGTGCTGATTCTCAGCCTAGTTTGAATAAATGACTTTTGAATTTGAATTTAATGTGTGCCGAAGCTTCGTATGTTTTACTCGCTAAAATGTTATCGAGCTAATGCGGTGGTCACATTAGCGCCTTCGCCACGTTTATTATGTACCGACACCCGGGCGATAAGTGCTACGCAGTCCGAACTATCGCGACGATAACTGATAATGGTTGGTCACATCTGCGTCTATAGTATCACTGTGCGAAGTTTCGTCACGATAGACGCAGATGCGGCCGCAGCATGACACTTCTAATGCCTTTCATTTTGATAGTTCGACAACGTCCATTGTGTTATTTATGTTGTCGAGCTGACAATTTTTGAAACATATTTAGCCAATGTATTAGGAATTTCTTTCAACTAATTCTTCAATTTCAACAATTTCTTTCTTTTTCTTTGGATTGTGATTTTCTTTGAAATGTTGCGTAATTGTTGTTCAGCTTTATTTTCAATCAATTCGGAGCTTTAGTTTTAGATGCTTGCATCTATACTTGGGTAAAAATAAACAACTCAGTAGGTAATACAACACAGTACAAACATTTCTAAAAGTAGTATTCAATGGGTGGTCTTATCGCATGTGATCTCTTGCAGAGAACCTTTGGATGGACTGAGAGTTTTTTTTTTTAAACTACGGCTTAACCTCTATTTTGAAATTCCATATTATATTCCAGGCGAATGACTTCGTGAACAAAGGCAACTATTCGACCGCGGTGGAGTTCTACAACGAAGCTATCGCGGCCTGCCCCGACTGCGCCATCCTCTACTCCAACAGGGCCGCCGCGCTCATGCGACGCGGATGGTAAGTGCTGGGTGTGCGATTCTTTGACACTCTTTAACTATTATAGAGCAATGATATTATATAAAAGTAAAAAGAAATAGATAGGTTACCTACGCAATATTAGATTTTCAAAAACGGCACAGTATAAATAACAATTGTAATGTCACACTATATTAGACGATACGTGGAAGTAGGACGGCATGTCGTAATTATCGGGAGCGAAAACGAGCCAAGCATAATATTGCTTTCGTTGACGCCGTTCGGCTTTCAGGTTTGCTAATTAGCAAAGTTTGAACGTCCCACTTGCGGAGCGCATATACCTATCTACCTCTTTTTACATAAACTTACATATAATAAAATCGATAGTCAATGAGTTTTCGTGGTAAATGAAGAGAACTGAAGTAAATACACCCCTATATAGCAGAAAAAAATCTTCAAAACGTTACTGGTTTATTGGGCATCTTATATTTATTCGTCCCATCTTCAACCAGTTTAATTTATTGTTAGATATCTTTTTCGTCAGTAGCAAAACGTGGAAAGGTTTAGTTTCGTAAACTAAATCGTATTGTAATCGTATCGTCGTCATTTTCGTATTGTAATATAAAAGAAAATAATTATAATAATGTTTAATGCTTGCTAATTTAGGCTGATAAGGACAGGCGAATGATAATTGCAATGCTTGTTAAAGGCTGCTCAGTCATAAGTACTAACATAAGATTACACCAACATTGTACACTTAGTTCGCAATAAACGTTTTGACTTTGTCTTTGACGTCGCCTTCAGTGTGTTCACTTCGTTGCGTCATAGAATATCAAATAAAGAGCACAGAAAATTAAAAATCTGGACCACTGATCAGTCTCAGTGTTAGAAATATTATTGAGTAGTTATATTAAAAAAACAAGACATACAAACCGATGCCTCAAATAAACTTTCGACTACCTATGAGGAGAAAGGGTGTTTGTTACTTTTGAATCTTCCAGCAAATAATTCTATTTTCTGGACAATCCAGTTTTTCCGTTTTCTCTACTCCTTTACAGGTCAGGCGACACGTACGCCGCTATCAAAGACTGTTACAAGGCCATAAAGCTGGACTCCTCGCACGTAAAGTCCCATTTCCGGCTGGCCAAGGGTCTCATGGACCTCAAAAGGGCCCGGGAAGCCCACGAGTGTCTGCTATATTTTAAAGACAAGTTCCCGAGGCATGCGACCAGTCATGCCGTGTTTTTGCTGCAAAAGGATATTAATTTGGCCTTGGAGAGTATGGAGACTACGCCTGATGAAGGTATGGTGGTATTCCTAGATTATTTAGCCTTTTTCGCGCACTGTGTGATGATCCTGGCCCATCTGTCCTGATGCAAATTATACGTGCGACCCGCATGCTGGTTTGAGGGGTGTAAAAAGACGCTTAACGAAGCCGAGAGTCACTTATACACCCGCCATTGTGATATTTTGAACCTGGGAACCTTCTGGTTACGGAGATATTGAAGGTCAAAGAATTTTTTTCACGATAACAAGCTATAATTGTTATAACTTAAACTTAAATATCCCCACAACTCGTGTGCCGTTGCCTGCACCCTATATGCAGAATTTGTTGCGTGCTTTACATAGCGCGCTGCCGAAAACTGCGATTTTTTACACCAAAAATAAAAGTCGTTTCTCAGCAATATTACTTAGTTTGATGAACAGAATTTGTAGATAACGGCTACGTGATGGGTCTTTTTACAACTTGTATAATGGTAAAGAAGAGGTCCCTGAATGATTTAACGTTTGCCTTTGCACAGTATCTGACGGTACACAATGTATTTTTTTTTGTCTATGGTTGTGCTTTACTTATGCCGCACGTCGCAAAGTGATTGAGGTCAATAAAAGTAAAGTCAGGTTTTGTTAGTTGTAGTCGTCCTTCAGTTGGAAACGTATTTACTTATTGTGTGTGAATGGCTGAAAGCTATTTTGATCTTTCAAGGATACCTATAAGCATATGGTCTCGTCCAAAAGTATCTCAATCTGATGAAAGTATAAACAAACCCTGTTCAGGTTAAATTCTGACGCAATCACTAAAGGGAATTAGTAACACATTCATCTGTATTTAGAAGGTTTCAACTTTATATCTCCCCACTTTTTTTCACACAATTATTGTTTGAATAACATAGTTAAATTGTAATTGAAAAATCATCGACGAAAATTAAGGTCACAAATTGTTCTCATTTGTCAAATGAAAAACATCTTTATGGAGATTAAAAAATATAATTTCGAGTTTAAGTAATCAAATCCAAGCATTGAATTTATAACTGGCACTACAAATTGGCACCCACAAGTACGTTTTCTGATCCTTTTGTTTACATTTTTATCAGGTACCTCTAAAACGGAGCTTGAATTATATTCTAACTTCCGTTTCCGACTTCAGCAGCCGCGGAATCCGAAGATAGCCAACCGACCAGCGTGCTCGAGAGGCAACTGCGCACTGCTGCCCTGGACTACTCGCAGCGGTTCCTAGGACACTGCAACACCACCACTGACATCAAGGAGGCCAGCTTCCTGGGCCCCGATGCTAACTATATTGCAGCCGGGTGAGTTATATAGAAAAAGCAACACAAAGCTGGTTTTAAATGGGTTGTATATCGAAAGGGTGTCAACGAGACCCTAGTACTAAGCCCACGCCGTCATTGTGTTGGTCACAGCGTCAGACAGCATCCGTCTGGCATTATTGCTGAAATGAACGTATTTGTAGCGGCCCTGCGGCGCACATAATCCTATATTTTAATTTAATTTTAGCTTTGTTCAAATGTGGTCCTTGCATGCAGGTACCTACTGTGTCAAATAAAATTGCTATTTCTTTCCTACAATTAATAAATGCCTACTTACATCTTTTGATTTGTCTGCCTCTATTTATTTTGCTATCTCTTGGATACCATTCTAACTTAGTACATTTTTCTTTAATTAACATATGTCCCGTCCATCGCCAGTTTAGCTGTCTGTAGGCTGTGTGTGCATTTTTGAATTTTGTTTTCTTTTTAATTTCTTGTAGTTTCTACCTAAAATACTCCTTTCTATTGCATTTTGGCAGACTACTAATTTACTTTCTTGTAGTTCTGTTAACGCCCATGTCTGGCACATCTATAATAGGCATGTCATAATGCATTTTTCTTATACTTTCTTTTTATTCTTCATTATTTCATTAAGAGGCCAAAACCGTTTCAAGTATTACTTATTCTTCGTTCTATTTCTTTATTCATGCAATCTTCTGTAGATATAAGTTGGCCCAAATGTATATAATTATATATATCCAATGCTGGAACACAGGCCTCCTCTCTGTAAGAGGCAGTAGGCCGTAATCCACCACGCAGGCCCAGTGCGGGTTGGTAGATGTCACATGTCTTCGAATTTTTGGTTCTAGGACATGCCAGTTTCCTCACGATATTTTCCTTCACCTTTTTGAGAGCAGTGGTGATGAAATAATTTACACAAAGTAAAGCGCCTGTCTGGGTTCGAGAACCTCGTAAGTCGCGGCCGTTGCCACTGGGCCACCACTGCTCTTGATATATATATATATTCTATTTTTGTTTGTTATTTACTGTTAAGGTTTCTGTTTGTTGGGAATTCGTCATAGTTTTGGTTTATTGTCAGGCCGGCCTTAACACTTTCATCGGATAATTGCTGCAACATTAGTCCCAGAGATCCTGAGTCCTCTGAGAACAATATCAAATCATCCGCGAAGCGTAGATGGTTAAGATTTTCGCCATTTATATTGAGGCCAATTTTGTCCAGTTTAGATTCCTGAAGATCATCTCCAGCACTGCTGATGTTAATGATGTACTCTTTTTGAAATAAATGTATCTCTAAAAACTTTTTGGTTTTTAAGATGATGCACGGTTTTTCTAGCCTGATGCATTGCTCTATTTTAATTATTAAGGTATTGATTGAAAATGTGCCCCTTTTATAAATAAACGATATTATTATATTATATAAATAAATATTGGTCAATTCTGTTCCAGTTCCGACGACGGCAGCATGTTCATCTGGTGCCGAAAATCCGGCAACATCATCCGCTGTCTTCGCGGAGACGATTCCATTCTCAACTGCATCCAGCTGCACCCCTCCATGTTCCTCCTCGCCACCAGCGGCATCGAGACCGTCGTGCGGCTCTGGAGCCCTAGGCCTGAGGTACTGTACCTGTTCATAGAACACTACATCCTCAACTCATTAATCTATATGTTCCTCATACCGCGGCCTGACAAAGATTTAGATGAATGATTCAGATGTACAATCCTGTAGAACATTAATTGTATGTATCTTTTACGATTTACGCCGGTGAAGCTGCGAGTCGGCATGATTTATTCCGAGTCTTCAAAATTTCTCGTAATGTTTCAGCCAATTTACACAAAACCTTGAAAATCCGTACTGTAGTAGAAACACGTGCAATACGTGTATATACATAGCTCAAGTTCAAAGCGTAATAGGACGAAAAAAGGCCCCACAACAAATTGAGCGTAATGTTTTAAGAAGAATTAATGCTGAATCTATGGAATAATATATCGATGGCATCAATGAAATACGTATTTCTTCTATTTGTCTTGGGATAGTACAATATGTTTTAATCTTCTCCTCTCACCAGCAGGACGGCAAAGAAGAAACCCGTATCATTCGCGACGCGGGCTCGGCGGCACAAGCGAACCAACAGCGCATGCGCAGCGATCCCTTCGAAGCCATGCTGTTGAACATCAGCTTCGCCGGCGGATCCGACCGGGACCTGCACTCGCCCGCCTGCAGACCTACTTAGGTAAATATTATACAGATAACCCAAGTAAAGTGTGCGTTTCGGAAATCATCGTTAGTCTTCGGAAATGCGAACGCGTGATGTTGAGATTTAATATGGAGCTGTTATAACCATAGAAGTACTTGCCTTGTTTGCCTTATCATTATAAAAAAAATTATAGAAAGAAAATACGTTTATTTGCGGTAAACATGACGCAACGAAAGAACGGGAACATATGCGTCAGATCCACGCAAAACGGCCATCGCTCAGCATAATGCTGCGACCCTATGCGAGACAGAGCCCCAGCGCTGGTTTTCAGTGACAACCGGCGTTGACGTGATGACGTCAACCGGTGCGGAATATAGTGAAATAAACAAATTATGAAATCAAAAATAAAATATTCTACAATACTTAGTCCTAAATGTTTATACAAATATAATATTTAAAATGGCAATATTTCGTTCCGCCGGCGGATAGATTAACAACTTTATGCAATTCCAAAAAAGTTTCGAGAAACAGTCGATCTGAGACTGGAGTAGGTAACCTGACAGAGAGGAAACTTCATACAAACGCACAATGATAGGTGCACTATTACAAAGCGCGTCAAAACTTTGCTCTTCCTAATAGCTTTGCCTCTGTGGGGGGTTACTCTGTGGAGCATTTTAATCGTCTTAGAAAAGCAGCCTACTACATGTATCCAATGACTACTACACATTCATAAAAAAAAGATATTATGAACATTTGAATCATTTAAAAAATATAAATATTATTCATTATTATGACGCATGACGTAGTTTGAAACACCCTGTTGCGACCGCGGTCCGATCCTTGCGTTCAAGGGCAGCGGCGACATTTTTAACAGAATTCATTCACCCGGGGCGGGGCTTGGTTTGCGCCGCACTACTCAAAGGATAGCGTTAGAGCATCTCATTAGATGAAAGTCCACGTGGACTAGGTATGCTAGAATGGCTTACGATATTTTGTCTCATAGAAAATGGAGATGGAATGATCTACTCGACGTTCGCTGGGTAGGTATGTTCTACCATTTGATACGTAAACATTATTAACAGTATGTTTCATAATTCTAATGCATTATTAATTTTTCTTTGTACCTATTTTCTTAATTAATGGTAACAATTTTTAAATTGCTCCTAGAGGTATTTTATGTCGGGTACATTGAGTGGACCCTCTTTGTAAGACGACACAAATGTCACGGTGTATAAAAACATCGATATTTCTCTGCTATATCTAAATTACATAATCGAAACTAATATTATAAAGATAAAAAAAATGATTTTTTGTATGTTTGTTTGTAATGAATAAACTCAAAAACTACTGGACCGATTTCTTTCATCAGTAGAATGCTATATTATCACCAGTGATCGGAGTAGGTTGATTGATTTTTGGTACTTCTATCATAAATGCACACAGAAAGAATAACATGGATAAGCCATTTTTCCGGAAAGCAATTCCGGTATTACCGGATTCAAATAAAAATTGTTAATGTTGGTAGTGATATTATTACTACTCAATTCAAAGTTGGTGATGGTATGTTCAACAGCTTAAGCAAACAAACACAATACTAAAAATATTCTTATAGTACATCCAAACGTGCTTTAAACTCCTTGTAACAAGTAAAATATTACTAACCAAAGCTTGGAATCATGACTGTGTGCCGTTAAAAAAATTATGAAGAATATAATATTGCTCATTTGAATACAATTCCTATCTAAGTTCCGGTTTTTTTCTTAATAATTAACCAATTCCGGAGGAATGTCCATATTCATATATACGTTTCGGATCAATGACCCCAATTCAATCTACCTACTCCGATCACTGATTATCACTGAGTAACAAAGGCTATAATTTATAAAGATATCACGCGGGCGACGTCGCTGGCGGAAGTCAGTTTATTATAAACATAAACCTTCCGGAATAAATGATCTAAATGATGGTGAAAACCGCATTAAAATCATTGCATTGAAATGATATGATATCAAAGGGCGGGAAGGCGGGAAAAACAACCGTGACAGTTCTTCTAAACTTTAGAAGAACTAAGCGGTCACGGTTGTTTTTTTCAATTTATAGAAAATAAAAAACCTGAACTTATACCCAGGTCCTTATCATAATAAAATAAATTTGGAAAATCCAAAAAAAGAAAAATAAAATCTTAATAAAAAATGAGATAACGACGTTCGTTCCAGTCACTTGTCCTCCGCGGGCCCAGTAGTGAGAGTTAACTAGTTATAAATATTTATTTATAACTAGTAACATACCTTTGAGTATGCGAACTTTTTGTAAAACCGCATTGGGTAGCCATAGACTGTGGTCCAACAGACAACGGCAGATAGTTCGACCCTCGGCTACTCTCATCCAGATTCTATCAGCCACCATACACCAGATCCAGGATCTATAATTTAGATATACAGGCTTTCACAAAATATTGAGTCAAACAGAACTCCACAAGTAAAGCGTTCTTAGAGGTCCCTGAATGACTAAACACTGTGTTTTAAGGCGACTTTTGTGGTTAAAGCTACGATATTAGCTTTTTTGGGTTTTCTAAAAATTCAGCCGAGTAGGTCTAGTCAGGAAAAAAGGCAATAAAGCCTCGTTATCACAATTTTTTATTTCTTACATATTTAAATGCTGTAAATATAAGCTGTTGTGAATATGGTGTGATGCGGTCTTTCTTTAACGTAACATGAGATGTAACACGTTGAAACATTCGCCTGGTTGAGTTACATATCATGTTGCATTGCATATATGCGGACGGCATGTTCGTTTCAACGTATGTTACATATTTTCATGTTACGTTTCATATATGTTTACCCACCATAACTTTATTCTTTCACCGTGTATGCTGTTCAACATATTATTTAAACTTTCCCATTTTCTTTCCAGGTAACACCATCAATAAATTATTAAACAATATTTATAGGCGTTATAGATGCGCGGTCGATAAGAAACATTGTAATCATCACTTCGAGTCATTTGTAAATAGTTACTATTATATACATTATTACATATAATTATTAATACGGCGTTATCATTATTTTCCACCTTTTTAAGTTACGCATGACTTGTCTGTGCTACGTACTAGAGACGTGTTATACGAATTGTATATTCCATTTATTTAGGAAATTATTATACCTAGAAAGAATAAGAAAGAATAAAAATATATATTCTTATTCTTTCTAGGTATAATAATTTAATTATTAAATTATTATACCTAGAAAGAATAAGAAAGAATAAAAATATTATTCTTTCTTATTCTTAATTTAATAATCAACTTAAAAAAGAACGCGGTTCTCAATTCTTTTAAGCGTTATTTTGTCATTTCATTTTATAATCGTCTTTTTTCCTGTTGCTGATTCGACTTAGGGCCCGATCACACGTAGCACAACGACACCACGTGGACGGGCGCTAATTAGAACACAGACCACATTTACTCGTCAAAACTTTGCTTGCTGTGGCCTTGATGTGGTCGGTATCGCCCACATCAAGGGCACGTTGCAGCCACAATGCAACCACCAGCGAGACCGCGCACTAGCGGCTGGCCACATCGCAAACACACCGTTGCTTCGACCATTTGATTTGATTTTGTAGTTACCACAACGCAACTGCCAGAAGTTGTAGCAACACCATTCACACGTAACCACTGCTAGCTCACATTTTGTCCCTGCGATGTGGTGTGGTTGTGGTACGTGTGGACGGGCCCTTATAGAAGATAAATTTATTTTCAAGTTTGAGTGATTAATGGGATCCTTTGAATTAAAAGGTATCAAAGCAGTATCTCAAAGTTAATTGTCCAGATATAAAGATATAAAGTGTCAGAGTTTCACACATTTGTCGACTTTATTTCTCTGTTGTCATCTCGGTTTCCACCTTGCTCTTTTCATATCTTCTGACATGAAGATATTATGTTTGTTTCGGAATGTTGGTTAAAACTTACAATTTTACACAGTGTTGTCACTTAGGTATATTTTGTTGTAACAAAGCTTTTGTGCGATTGTTTTTTTTTTTAAGTACCTATGAGTACGTGTGTGTGAGTGGTTATCATTATGAGTACGCCTAATTGACATTGACAGCGGGGGACTCGATTGGTAAATATTTGTGCAATTTTAAAACAAGATGGCGGCGTTAGTTCCGATTTTGGCCACGCGTCAATAGACCCTTGTAGCGCTCTAAGTATGTTTTGCTCAATCCGGATCTAGTACGTAGGCCACGGATGTCAAATTAGTTTTTTTTTTGTGTGCAAAGTATTGTCGAGGTGCCAAGTTTGTTTTATTTTATTTACTTTTGTGTATCTTTTATGGTAATGGCAATTTGAGGGTTACAATAATAAAAATAAACAAATTCTTTGAAATTTAAGTTCTTATGTTTCTGAAGAAATTGGTGGCTAAGGGCAGATAAGAATTACGGAGATATTTTGTATGTAAAACGTTGGGAGAGACACTAGTGAAACTTATATTGGAAAATAATACATATTTATAATATATTTTGACATAGATTTAGTTACAAGAACTGATATATAATCATGAGTCATAGCCATAATTATAATCTGCTGTATCATAGTAATACTGAGGTACACTAAGGTACCCTTCCCATTGTGTCGAAACGACAGAAAATGATAAGAAAATTTACTCACTTGAGATTGATAAATTATCATGGACGACAAATAATCGTGCCGTGGTAAATGATACCCTATCTACTTAGAAATAAAGGTCACGATTATTTGTCGTCCCGACACGCTGGGAACACTCACTTGTAAGAAAGTAAGCAACTGACAAATGCGGATGGATTTTTTAGCGGATAATGAGGGCTGTCTAATGGTAGTGAGAATAATATAGAAGTATACTTTTAATAAAACAACTCATTAAAGATGTTTCGTTTGTCTACCTATTTTGTTCTGACCCTTTAGGGACCTAATTACCTATTGTCATGAAAGAAAGAAGTTGGTAAGTTGAAGTTAAAAAACCCTGAATAACGGTCGATAACTTACAACTTACTTATCTCCTAAAGTTGCGGCCGCATCTGTATCTATCGCGACGAAGCTTCGCATAGTGATACGATACACGCAGATGTGATCAACCATTATTGGTTATCGTCGCGATAGTTTGGGCTGCGTAGCACTTATCGCCACATACGGTATATAATAAACGTGGCGAAGCCGCTAATGTGACCACCGCATTAGCGAGATAACTTTTTAGCGAGCAAAACATACGAAGCTTCGGCACGCATTGCTTTGTCACGACAGATGCAGTTGCAGATGTGGCCGGTTTCGCCAGTTATGTTTAAGTCCTATGTAATGGGAGGCGAGCCTTTGCCATTAACCGGGCACAAATCCAGACTCCGGGCTGCTACTGAGAAATTCCAGATGGTATAACTTTAAGCCCTCCCGCTCTGCCCAGAGTGGGAGAATTTATTTGATAATTTCCCACCCAAAAAAAGGTTATCAACTTGGTTTTGGACCCCGCGCTAAACTGACGAGCGATTTTCAGCGCATAATAAGTCGATGGTATAAATGTATTATGTTAAATGAGTTGTGCCCAGTAGATGGCCACGCTAATCGCGGCATCAGTGGCGTTTTTAGGTCATCAGAAGTACAGGAGTATGGACACTGGACACCAACGTATGGGACATGGGTTGGTCAGAAGCACCGCATTCGCACTGGGTATTTATCGGTGGGATCTATCCTACTTGGGTAGTGCAGGTCACGTCCGGGTGGCAGATGTTCCGGGGGCTGAACGAAGTCGGGTACAGTTTTTCCCACGGGTCTCCACCTTAGGCGGTTGGATATAGACTAGTCAACTGTTCAGTGAAACTTCAGTGACATGTGGTGGTGAAACTTCAGGTGGTCGCTACGTGGTAGGAGAGTTGCTGGCTCCACTGCTGGACTAGGATATCACCCTTTCCTTACACTTGCATGGTTATAGATTTACGAATACTTATTTACGTACCTTTGTAGGTACATATCAGGGATGTTGCGGATATTCGCATCCACACCCGCAATTGCGGAACTCCCGCATTTATTTTGACCTCCGCATCTAATCAATGCGGAACTCATGCGACTGCAGATGTGGGTGGAAAAGAGTGAATATAAGTGAAATTATAATCATTTAAATAATCAATATAGCTCTAAATCGTCACATTTTCACGAAATAGTCTTTTATCCATCAAACACATACAATTTCCAGAGTTACCTATATATACTTTTAAATGATTATAATTTAGTAATTATTTTATTAAAATTGCCGTGAATTGAATGAATTAAGATACAACTGATGAGTGGCGGAAATACGAAAAACGGGGTAACACAGTCTTCTATAATGCCAGCATCAGTGCAATTTTTGCAATGATGGCAACATTGTTACGTCGCGCACCTCAGTCACACACACACACCTGCAATGAGGGGTGTGTGTGAAAAATACAAATATCTACGCAGCGACTTTTACGCAAGTAATCGAGTGTTTTAATCTTACCCCGTGTCCTGTAACTTTACTTACGTGGTAAGTACGAGTGTTTTATTGGAATATCTACTCATTATTTTAAATTCTTCGTTGTGTTATTCTTATTACATATAAATATGGCTACTTTTCGAACTTTAGGATTTATTAAAAAAATCTGTGTTAACCCATCAATCAATATTTGACGGGGTACGATGAACATAAGAACATATAGAAGACGAAGATGAAAGAAAGATGATAATTTTGTTTTGTAATGTTTCTTTATTAGAATAAAGTAAAGGTAAAGGATTTATATGATTCATATTGATGTTTTTATTTGCAGTATAACCTTAATCAATTAAAGGGAAAAGTTTGAGAACCTTCAATATTCCCCTGGTGGGGTAAGATTGTTTTTTTTTTTTAAGTTTTATCTTTGTTAACTAAAGGTATTTTGACACTACAGGCGGTTCTGAGTTTCCAGGGCAACTAGGGGCCATCAACAACGTCTGATATTCATTTGAACGATTTTTGAAACTATTTCGATCTTTTCCCATCGCCTTTTCGTCTTCCCCCTGTTTCATTCTCGTGATATTTTTTCTGCGTTAGGGTAGATTTAACAGGATGTTATCAATATGATAGAAAAATGTACTCTTTGCTCTCTACGCTCTAAAAATATTAATTTAGCACAAGCTAATATGTAATGTTCTACAAGACTTCAAATACAACACTGCTCATCTCATCAAAAACCCGTTCGACCTTCCACCCACTCACTTTAAATATTACCCCACCGCCGTTATCTCTACGTTGGCGTCGAACTCTAGGTCTGTGCCGGTACAGTTTACTTTGTCGAAACAGGTCTATGGTACCAAGAGAGATAAATAACCCCGCAGGGCAGCATGTGGCGTAACATGTCTCGGGACCTCAGGGTCCCGAGACATGTTAAGAGACGTAAATATAATAATTATTATGAGATTAATTATTATTACGAACCCGTATTGTCCCATTGTAGGACAAAGGCCTCTGAGAGTCTACATATGTGGTAATTTTCAGGAAAAAAGAAAAATGTGACTTTTTTCTGCCGCCAATAGAAAAAAAAAGTGATGTTTTTTTTTGCGGCCGCCTGCTCGCTGTTTAATCACCCGGTAAAATTTTACCGGGTGATTACATTCGGCACAGGCAGCCGTCGTTTAGCGGGTGTCTACAAGTCATAACTTATGACCCCTGTTGAAATTTGCAATTTTTTTATGAATTTGGGGCAAATTTTGTTACTAAAAATGTGATTTTTAAACAATAACTTTTTTATTGTCAATAATAATAAGATTTTTTATTATAAAGTACTTTTAGGTAATGTCATTGCAGTAGGGTACCAATGTGTCCCTTTCGGATCGGACAGGGTTTTTTACATATTGCAGGTAGGTATATTCTCTTTCGACTTCTCTCGATGGAAGGCGACTAAGAACCAGTACCAATTTGTTGATAAACTTCATAATTATTTTCAATTATTATTTTAGTAAATACCTACCATAGATACATAACTATAGCTTGTCAACTCTGAAATGACGCGCCCCACTACCGCATTACCAACGTGCGTAAAATGTACTAGTGGGGCGCGTCATTTCAGAGTGGACAATACAGCAAATAGGGCCACAGACCCAGTAGATCGTAAGTGGAGTAACATTGAAAAGCTTACAGATTATACAGATATAAGTTTACTTCAACTGCTATGATAGGTACCTACCTACAAACATTCAAGCAATAAAAGGTTTTATAAAATATGTTAGTGAGCTGGTACCTATTTATTAAAATTGCTACTTAGATTAAAACATTTGAAGAAAAACTATGAAGTAGAAACATTGCCAGCATTTATTTTTGCCAATTGTAAATATTATCCACAGTCACAGCTATGTCCAATTACTTGGGCATTGTCCATTGATAAGTATACCTAACGTGAATGAAATCTTCAAAGTTTTGACAGCTGACTGTACCTACTGCTCTAACAATGAAAATCATGTCGAAAATAAAACCAATATTGTCCAAACATTCAGAAGCTATAAGCTACTTAAAAATTGCAAACTTTTGCACATCCGAGATATTATAGGTACCTAATTATCAGTTGGTACCTTCCTATTCTTCCTGCACATTTCATAGTTCAGTATCTACTTGTTAAATGAGTAGTTAAGTACCTTGCTCAAAGACCTCTCGTCTAGGAAGCAAAGGGTTGGTGGGTGAACTGACCAGTAGTGACGCTGAGGTTACATACGGCGTTCCCCAGGGCAGCGTACTGGGCCCTACACTATTCCTGGTATATTTAAATGATCTCTGCAACATGCATATCAATCATGCAAACATTTTTTCATACGCTGATGATAGTGCTGTCATTTTCTCTGGGAACTCCTGGCAAGATGTGAAACTCAAAGCTGAAATGGTGGCTCACTTTGAATACATCAAAAACCAATTACATTTGCTTTTGTATTAACAAAAGTAGTCAACCAAGTGACTTAGTCTAAGAATACACACATGTGTATACCAATAACAAATACTGTAATTGTTCATATATTAAATAAGTAACTCAGACTAAATATCTAGGCGTGACAGTCGATCAGCGGTTATCCTGGTATCCACATCTTGAACAGGTCTCAAATAGGCTTAGGAGATTAAGCTGGATCTTTAAAACACTTCGACATAATAATTGTTCCAAAAAATATTACAGTAAACGAGGCCATAAAAGATATCCTACAGATATCTTATATAAAATTAGTGATCTACTTTCCGTTTATCCAAATAGTAACTTATTACGAAAAAGGAAGACCGACATTGGTGCCCATTCTTTCGTAGAAAACTAACTAAACTATCACTAAAATTCCTTATTTTGGCTAAGAGAATCTTAAAGCTATTCTGCAAAAAAAAATCTCTAAATATAAAACTAAAATCGAATTTGACAATCGCGACACCACGTGATACATACTTGTTTGCCCTACCCCGTGAATTTTTTTAGAGCTAGAGGCGCGCATTGTTAGCATCCTCGACGTGTTTTATATGGAATTTTTCACTTTTTGTATGGAAAATATGAAAAATTATTACCTACATGTTGAGTTTTAGGGGTTTATTGCTGTTTTTAAGGTTCGTCATTATTTTTGCGATAGGACACTACACTATAAGCAAAAGAAAAGAAAAAAAATATACAGTACTGTTTTTGCACCTGAAGTCGAGGTGTTGGTGTTCATGACAACTAATTGTATTCCACACCATTTTTAATCGCGGTTAAAAATTGTCAGATTTAGTGAGACAATCAAAATTTTAGGTGAAAAACGTCAAATTCAGAATAGCAAAATTTTCATTTTCATTTATTTAAAAATTCAGTGCAATCTTAGTGCTGTCAAACAAAAATGTAGTTGTGTCACTTTAGTCTATTTCAGAATGAAAAATCGTTGTTTGACAGGAATAGGTAAACTAAAGAAGAACGGTCACGTCCCATATAAAAAAAACCCAGACCCGACAGAAAAGTGACATATCTCAGTTTTTTTGTTATTATTTATATAATCATATTATATAGTTTTTATATTCGAAATCAATGGCTAACACCAAAATATTGCCTTATGTTTTTGTTCAGGGTTTACACTAAAAAAATACAAAATGCCTACTTATCTACACAATTCGTAATGTATGTAACTAAATGACGATAAATAGTTATGGGATGTATCCAGGAGACCTGGAGATACAGCTGTATTATATAATTTTTGAACTCCTAGTACAACATTCAACTTAGGTTTTTTTTTTTTAAGGTGGTTTAAAATCATCTAATGACATCTCTCGCCCAGACTCTTACTGACTAAAAAATTCCACCCCGTTCCTTTTTGCCTCTGGTACTGGGGTCAGAGCATGCCCTTCTGGATTCGCCCTTAACTTAGATTAATTAAAATCGTCATATTCGATGATTCAGATCGGATTATTCCACTAATTCGTTGACGCCAGTTCGAGCTTATATCGGTGATTAGAGAACTAAAAAGTTCATTAATCACCGTTACGATAACAGGTATTTTTATTTTTAACGCAGCCGGTATTAGTGGAATAATCGAAAAAAAAGTACAAAATGCCTACGTATCTACACAATTCGTAAATATATGTAACTAAATGACGTAGATACGTAGGCATTTTGTACTTTTTTAGTGTAAAGCCTGAACAAAAACATAAGGCAATATTTTGGTGTTAGCCATTGATTTCGAATATAAAAACTATATAATATGATTATATAAATAATAACAAAAAAACTGAGGTATGTTACTTTTCTGTCGGGTCTGGGTTTTTTTTGCCTGTTCTTCTTTTGGTGATTTTTAGTCTTGTTTAGAGGCATTTGTGACAAGAGAATCAGCATCATTGTTGCATAAATTCCAAAGACTAAAACCATGTTTGCTTGTAGGCAATTTAATAAACGCTCAACTATACAACAAAATAAACAAACATATTTATACACAAAAAAAAGTTATGAATGTAAGAACATAATAACCAATTGGATAAAGACACTTATGATGAAACGGAGGCACTTTTGGAGCACATTAAGTAGCATACACTCTAACTTACAGTCTCACATACATTCTCTCATACACACTCTCATACACTCACATACACACACTACGCACAGGTTCAGGTTCACACACACTCGAATCATACTCTCACTAACATACTTATTATAATTTTATATTTTAAGTACCTACGGATATGTTTTAATAGATTAAGGAATTATGCTGTACTATGGAAGAGTATGGAGTCTCCTAACACAGGCACTGTTTGCTTAAAAGGAGGCTCCAATCACGAAACCCTTTTTGTAAACTGGAGCATAAATAAAAACATTTTATTTTATTTTATTTATTTATTTACCTTAGTAGTTCTGAGTGCCTATTTCCATTAAAATAATGATGTTATTAATAGTTACGAGCTACGTAACTCTGCCTTTATTTGGTAACCAGGGCTACGCTAGGACTGCCTACAAGCGGTAACAAGTTAATACATCGCTATCTGATAGGTATCTTGTTACCCACTTAGAAATAATTAAGACCAACATAATGGATAAGATTACCTACATAAGAGAGCCCACAACTTCACCCGCGTGATGTTTTTGCTTTAACATAAAACATTCAAACATCATATGGCACTCGACAATACCTAGTGTAGCTTACTGTCAGCGAATGAATTTTTGAAATCGAATGAGTCGTTTCGGAGATTACCTCCTACACCCAAACTAACAAAACGAACAAACTTAAACAATCATAAACATAACGCAAAGTTGAACAACAGCAACATCATAATTCGTTGAAGTAAAATTCAGTAGTCAAACTCAAACTCAAAGCATTTATTTCAATTAAACCATTTACAGGCACTTTTGAATTGTCAAGGGATCAGTCAGTCAGAAATATGAAGCTAGTTGCCCATTCCAAAGCGTAGGTTCCTATGGAGAAGAACGGGCAAGAAACTCCACGGACACTCTTTTAAATCCATAATATTGTTACAAAATATTGGTGACATCATTCATGTTGAAATTATACATGTGAGAACAATGTAGAAAGACGTGCACGTAAAAAGCGTCCGTAATAAAAAGATAAAAACAATTCAAAAATTAAAATTAGTCTTCTGAATCTTCTGTCTTCGTAGTCTTCTTATGTGGAACCTCGCAACTAGGAAAAGGAACTTCGCCCCCGTTGGCGCATGTTCACAGCCAACGGTGGTGGAGTTACCAGGCCCAGGTACGTCCGGAGAACTTCTAGAGGCTTCTAGTAACCCTCCAGAATTAGATGACCAAGATAAGATCTTCTTGAGATGACGGCCCGGTGACAGTCATTTCATTTGGTGATTTGCTTGAAGGGTTTGCAGACGTCGGCGTCGTAGTAAACAAAACTGAAAAAAAAGAAAGAGGATTTGAGAATATATGTACAAGCCAAGTTTTTTTACTTTCCGATCGATAGGATTTTTCATGATAGTCGAAGATGTAAGTAACATTTTAACTATTTTGTTACACGAAGTCAACCTTCGCTTTGTACACTGAGAGGATGAGTGTTGGTCGTGGAGATGTGATAGGTAACCCGGACTGAAGGTAGAATATTACAGGCGTTTAATGAATTATTATTAAAAAAAGCCTGTACAATTATATTATATTTAACTTGCCACGTGTTTTTAATAGAAATATTATTTATTATCTAACTATCTATCGCTTTCTTGCCGACGAGCTTGTACCGTCTAACTTAAAACAATACTCAGTATTTAATAATCAGGCTTTTATAACGTTTCAATATTCATAATATTTTCAATATCGACTCTATTTCGTAGAACGCCGGAACCCGCATTTGGCTTGAAACAATTTTCTCTGAGCTACTGGTCGGTGCTTTCCGTTCAGTTAGCAGCATACCACGGTTGGCTGGCTTTACTACCACTCTTGATAACTGCAGCAGATAATATTTTAAAACTGGTAGTCTGAACGATGTAAATGTCTGGCTGGTTGTAATTTTATTTTAGGAGTTTTCATTTTGTTCATCGTTGGAGTCAGACGGCGGAACTCAATAACCTATCCATCACCAGTTTTGGCATACTGGAGATAGAAAAACTATCTATCTATGGTTTTAACGTCCCAATAATCTGTCAGATAATAAGGAATATTACGGGAATGACATTCAATGACAGATAGAATTATACTCTACCATAAATAGCGATGCCTTTTATTGAAAATAGGTTATTGGGTTCGGCCGAGAGTCGGTATCTTATTGGCAGTTGAGCAGTGGTCTATTACCGATAGATCATAGCGAACTAAGTAACACTAACTAAAGCAACATTATCTAGGTATTTTTGAAAGAAAACTTTTGATTGAACATAATCCAACTAGAACCTGGCTCATTTTGACAATCTAAGAATTTAACACATGATTTATTTATTAAAACATTCTAAATAGAATCTACCAAATTCATAATCGATCGAAAGAAATAGTTCTTATTACTATAAACACTAGGTAGGTTGTACCTATATATTTATGTACCTATATGGGCATTTGGATCACAAACCAATGATTGTAGACCTCAGACCAAATAAAAAACCAAGACAGAGGGCTGTCAACAGTGATGTGAAGCCGGTTTCGTAAACATGTGTGCACTTTGTGTGGTGTAGTTTGATTGTAGTGTCATTGTAAAAGGTTGTAAATGTGTGCGTGTTAACGTGTATGCACAGAGCGGCGGTGTAGTTTTGCCATGCTTCACTGTATTGTTCGCAGCGCTCTTGTCTTGGTTTTTTATTTGGTCTGAGTTGTAGGCTTGTTCTATTCAAACAAGACGATGCAACTGCTTATTTATTAAACTAGTGCAAGTCATTAATTATTCCGTCATTATGACACTTAGGGGAAGACAGGGGTAAACTTCCATTACCGGAAACAGTAATGGTTATAACGTTTATTATTTCGCGTAAATTGGGGAAGCGCCAAGTGACCGTAACATGTTAATAGGGTTTGTTGCGGCCTTGTGGCCTTATAGGGCCTTTGACTGCGTAAGCCATAATTTCAACTACATTGACAGGTCGTGGGTACGTTTTGTGGACACCCAGACAACGGAAAAATTTCTGCAGGATATACGAATATTTGTTTCATGAAGAGATCGAACCATCGGAAGGCAAATGCTTAGATTGTGTCACTTGAGCAGTAGATCAAAACCATGAAGGCAAAGTAATTCAATTATAGCATGCGTCCTCTTCATACGAAAAAAAGATAAACCTACCCGTATCTGGTCCAAAATCACTAATCAACACGTAAACTTGAGCCATCTTTCAACAAGATTTACCTACGGAGTACGAACACAAAGAATTTCGATATTCACGAAACTTACATTCAACTTAGACACTGTTATATTTCTAACTAACTGGAATACGATACGCTCTCTCCCTCACCCCTTCACAACGACCGCCTATTCGAAATTCAAAAAAGGAACGAAAAAGCTGCGCGCGAGTCGGCCGCCATCTTGGATCGGGTTCGTTTGTTTAATTCATGGGCCTATTTGGTTTTCTAAAGGGTATAAAATAAAGCCCTAATAATTGTATGCAGCCTTTGTGAAATTATATTAGCTAATTCATGCCGAAGCGCCTGAGTAATAGCGATGGCACGTAAAGCAATTGCCGAGTGTCGATCTAAATTGATTATGTGAACTATTTATTAGTGGGGTGTTTAATTGTGGTTTATTGGCATGCTGGTATGAAGGGTGGATTACTGAGGGCGATTTAATTATAGTTTTGCAGTAACTAGGCTAGTGACATTACCACATGTCTTGACGTCCGTTTCCTTTGTGGTTAGGTTGAAGTAAAGGGACAAAGAGCTGGATCCTAAAGATGGTGTAAAAAAGGATGGGAGAACCAGAGAATGAGATGACGGTTCGAGATTATAAAAATACGAAAAAGAAAAAATGGTTGAATACTTAAATCTTGTTTGACTAGGATCTTCAAAATATGCAGCTACATCCACAAGCACGATGATCCTGAACACTGCACAATCTGAAAAGTAAAAAATAAATAAATAATAAGTATTCGATGGAGGAATTGGATCAGACTGATACTAAGCGGAATAAATCTTCGTGGACACTACCACTAGCCGACTAGCCGTAACTAAAGTGATATATCGATATCAGACATCCATTTTGCTAATACTTGAGTAGCTATTGTTTATAAACTATCTTATTTTTGATCAGTAAATTACCATTTCTAAAAAATAATTTAATTTTGCTTGTTTCAAAATAATGATGTATACAGACTTAACAAGTTAACCGCAACAGCTAATAAGGGCACTTACAACTCTCTTAATCCTTTTGTTAAGCAAATAGGACCTGTCCACGAAGATGAAGAACTCATTCTGCAATTACTATAATTAGAGTACCTACCTAGGCAACTAGATGTGAGGCCTAACTGTTCCTAGAAACATTTACACAGCTTCCCACAGAAGGCAAAATACTGAGGTAAAACTCTAACGAGCACTTAAATAATATGTGCCGTATATCTCTCATGCTAGTCTCTGGATAACCAAGTAAATTAGATACTCATTCACACATTCTTTTCCCATAAGATTCTTACTTGATATTACATCATAATAATGTAGGAAACAGACATTCTGAGCTTAGGTAGGATGTCAGCTTCTAGCTGAGAAAATAATAATACAGTAAATGCAAGCATAAAACCATGTTTGGTGCAAAAACATACCTAACATAATTATTTTAATTTATTTATATAATATTTATTACGTTAACACGCTGCGAAAAGAACATATTCAGAAGGGTAGACACGAAAAATGGCCAAGAATTGAGCCTTGGGGCACGCCCATTTTAACTAAAGACCTCAAAGGCGTAGGACATTTAATTTAGTTCCATAATGCAATCTTTCAGTGAACTAGTGAACAGCGAGATCAGCAGTCGTTCCTGAATTTCATAATGGTTTATTCACGAATTACTTATACAAAAACATTTTATTAAAATACGAGTATTACTCCGAAGTAATAAGTAGCCGTATCGAATGTCTCGGAAGGTTCTATCTTTCCAAGATCTAAGTGAAGTTTATTCTGAAGGTTTAAATTTTAGTTCTTTATTCCCAGGCTATTACAGTATTTTTAGCTGATGAGTGCCTTCGATCAAATTGCAAGTTATTCACGTAAGAAATTAACCGTCTCATGTACTTTAATGCTAACAGTAGGTTAAAAATATTAAATGACAATAAGATAAAATTGTAATGCTTGTGCGACCAAATTCATTTCACATTGTGAGTCAACAGTTTTTTAGCGTGGGTGCATCAACGGCCATTGAATTGTTATTAATGGACAATTATTTGATACTTATTGCTATTGCGACAGGGTTCGAAATCGTTTGGCAGGTTAGAAGACTGATTAAATTCTTGTTGTCTAAGTTATGTTCAGCACCTATTATTTCTGGTGGAATTAAATTGAAGTTATTATAGAAGTTATTGGTGGTGAGTTATTTAATTTCTACGACCACATTCAGTTAATAAATAAATGGCCAATTAGAGATGCCTTTCGAAGTCACAGACAAAAGGGCAGCAGTAAAAATACAAGTAGAAAAACAGGCTTGCTTAAAAAAACTCAACGACAAAAAAGTAATTTATTTAGATACTAAATTCAAATTAGCTCCAGTTTTTAATTAACCCCATTTCTGAGTACAAGCTTATGATACCGTGACCTTAAAAAAAATAAAGAGGGCTCCCCCTCATTGCGCTACAACGAATAATAAAACTATAAAGGTTATTGTCGTAATCACCATAATATTTTCTTGGCAAGCCGATTAGTAATATGAATTATTATTAGTACACTTGTTACTGCCCTTACCAGAATGCACTACCTTCACTCTGAGGGGACCCATTGATGAATGACTATAAAAGAGCTTTACCACAAATATATTAAGCATTACCCAAGAATGTCTTACCTTGAAAACGAACACGTGTATCCGAGAAATTCTATAATATAATAAGCAATTTCTATACAAATACATCATACGAACCGTTTGTTTAATCAACAAGGTCTGAATCAAAGGATAATAGATTCGAATTCTTTCGCAGTGACGGAATCAACATGCCTACATTTATGTTGAATGAGGGAAACAAAGGAATTTCCTATAAAACGGAGAAAGTTATTTTAAACAAAAGTGGTGTGAGGTCTTTGTGCTACACGTTTTATACGAGTTCGATAGAATTCCAATTTAGGTGCATAAACATCTGATTTACGCATATATTATGTATAATATCCTATACCTATCTATGTTTTACCTATGGGACATGTCACCTCTGTTACCATAGGTATCGTTTACCTTGCATTCAAACGAACGTTTTATATTGTTCCTACACATTCGGAACACTGTTTTTAATTTTGGACCCAGATATTAGACAATCAATATCAGAGAGTCAAATCATATAAAATCTAATTTTCCATAGTTATGTCTGCGTATTGAGTCAAGGTTTTGATTTCTGTCTTCTAATTCTTCTCTTATAAGGATTTTATCGGAGCTTAACTTGTTTTTACCAAACCTTTGTCTGCCTACATATTTCTTTATTTTCTTCGTAAGACTCTCAGTTCTTTAAAACATATAAATAACAAAATCTTTAATCAAATTGCATCGTCCTGCAGCCTACCACAATGAAAGTGATGAATCAATCTCTCTCAAACTTCACAAAACCCACACAGATAAGAATCCATTGACCTCAGTTAGAGAGCATGGTATCTGCCTACCCCCTGTTTACGTTACTTATCTATTTTTATGGAGAACCGGAACTGGGATAGGTTCTGGCGACGTGTGAAACGAAAGTGTGTGTCGTAAGAACGTTACTTTGTAGACTGGTTGTTAACATTTTTTAGGTGCATAGCAACCAATTTTTACAGTAATACGGGTTTTTTTCGTCTGAATTAGATGTTTTGCTAATCATAGCATCCTAAATTGTCATCAGTTTGCTTGGGTAGCAACTTTGCTAAATGATGGTATTCCTTAGTCTCGTTCTGGGGTGTAATACGCTTAGTAACTGAAGGTCGATCAGCCAGCATCAAACTTAATTAAAATGAAGAGGAGCAATAGCATTCATTTTACCATACTGAACGTGCAGCTAAATTTAATGCGATGACATAGTTTTAATCGCAATAATTTCCCCTACGATTGGTTTATTAATAAAATCTTTAAATATAAAAGCGTCCGTCCCCAAAACGACCTCAAAAGAAAGTAGTGAAGGTCACTTTAGTCAGTATTACAGTCAGTTACAGGCGTTACGATGACATACAACAAAAAAGTTACTTGCCAGTGGCCTTGAAAGGAGTCAATGATCGGAAACCCTCGCATCCGTCGACTGCACTCCTCCGTCTCACTCTCACTGCAGTTAAAACATGATGCCATCTCTTTCGCACGCCCGCCGCATCGAGTTGCATCGGCCAATGAGAGGGCGGCGCAAGCGCAACGGCGCGCGTCGTTTGTTCAACTGGATCGTTAGGGGTGTCAGCTTTTTCTAAAGCTCTCATGCAAGCTTTTTGTTGTTAATTGAACGAACTAGCTTGCATTAATGTCGGATGGTATTTTAATACTTCATTACTACGCGTTTCCTAAGTTTTACAAATATAGTTAGTCATGTGATATTATTAGGGCTGCCACTGGCTGCATGTCTTCGAAGTTATTGGTAGTTTAAGATTTTATAGGTATGACTTTTATAGTATCAAAATCTGTATGCAACATAGCTCATTTTAATCTCATTTTTGATGAAATAGAGTGATGTCCACAATATAGACCGGTGCATCATTTTAACCACATAACACTTACTTGTCAATTCCCTATAAGTATGTCTATACCGATTGTTAATAATAATAAGCTGCTTCTATGCTGATACTATTTATATGTTATAGAAAGTATTGATTTTTCAGTTTCCCGAGACTTTCCAGCTTTCATACATATTTCATCTCAGTCATTTGTACTTTCATATGTGTCATCGCATTTAGTCACTTTAGTAATGACCTAATAGAACTACAATGGCTCCTTGTCGAATCTACAACAAAAACCATCCCAATTTATGCATTATTAAAAATTCAAAACACATTTTTTTCAATGTGACAGCCCTGCGTCCACCCCGTGGTGCACTATTATTATTGCTAAGCTGTCGTGGCTGGAATACATAATGATTTATTTTATAAAACTCACTAACACACAGTATCCTATTCTTATTCCACACCACACTCCCTTTTGTTTTTCTTCCATCATCTTTTTTCCACTTTCCAGACTCCTTGTGAAGTATTTGCTCTTGTCAAGTGGAATGGTGGAACAAATATGGGAGGTATGTCTGTGTTGTGCCGGCTACCCGTTTTTGGTAAAACTTGTTTCGAACTTCTTGTGTTTGACTGTGGACGAGATTTGAACCAATAACCCGGGAATTGGTGTCGCTAGGTGACAGGTTGACCACGACAACGATGACGATTTGAAATTGACCTGTATTATGTAGGGACCTACAATACTGTTGGCGATCCAGTGTATAATGGCCCAATTGAGAGACAATTTTTGACAAATACTTTATTGACTGGCGAAGTCTTTGGCTACACGAGACATTGAACAAATGCAGACAAAACTTTTTGTCCGGAAAGATTTCTCGAATATAAAATTATGAAAAAGGATAAAGACACAGATAAAGCCCAATATCAAATAAACGCATGCTCCAATAGACACAGAAATTCAAATCCAAGTAAAAGCATTTCTAGAGGCAGAGACCCAACAAATCAATCTATCAAGGTGTCTTAAAGATTTAACAGCTCGTTTCAATGAGGAATGAGGAAAACGTTGGCACCTTAATAGACACCTATTGACTAGCAAATAGTTCCTAGGAATTACGGAAAATACACGGTTAGTAAACAGTTGAACGAACTGCAGTCCAAATTGACATGATTAAACTGTTGATTTGACTCAGATGATAGAGAAACGGTTTGTCGAAATCTTGTAAAAGATCGCTCGATTTTTGATGATCAAGGGCAGAAAGCATGCGGTAACGTTTGAAACCAATTATCACTAAAGGCTGCAAATACTGTGGCAATATGTCATCATATTAAAGCTAGATATGCTCTTAGATTTGAATAAAGTATTAAGGAAGTCACTAATATTGACGTCTTTTCATCAAATAGAACGCTTGATGAAGTATCACTGACAATCCAATGTTCTTCGGTTTACCAAAACTTGCTAGCTGCAATTTCTGTAAATGCGTGCATAGTTATTTCCTAAAATGCTGTTCAAAGAGAAGAGATCATAAAAACGCTGCATCGAAAAACAAAATTAATCTTTTGCGTCCGATTGAAAAATAATCAAATCTACACAGTTCACAATGCTAATTCGAATGGGCAGACAGAAAGACGCGCTTCGGCACAAAATAAGTGGTGACTAGCAAAAAGTGTAAAACACATGTCATGTTGCACATCACTCGTATATTTTGTCACAAAAAGTCCTACTGTGTCACGAAACTTGTACGTATGTTGACAGCGCCGACACGTGTGAAAAAGGGTCGTAGTATAATTATTTTGGACTAATTTTACGTTACAGCCGAAGACTGACATGTAAATAACACGAACGTTCTCAAAATGTCTTGAAATAGTTAGCACTTTCGTTTGTTTTGGACAATTTCATGTGCCTCTGCTTGTAAGTCCCAGACGACGTGAAATATCTTTATTTTATTACCTAGAGAAATAAAATCGTAAACAAAATATTAACATCGTAAAGAGTTCTTTTTAATCATTAATAAAAATATATGAATAAATAATACCAGCCTACAGACTTACTGCAGGCAAAGGGATCTCTTGATAACCACGCTTGCTCAAGACGGATTGGCGATTTCCAAATTATATTAATTATAAGTCCAGGTTTCCTCACGATGTTGTATTTCTATTGTCTATAATAATTTCAGAAAACAGATCTAGCCTACTTTTATTTTGAAATATCTCCAGCTAAACTTGCAAAAGGCAAAAAATATTACTTTCAAAAAGAAAGTATTAACTGAAGAAAACTGCTAGCAGTCTCAACTCAATTGGTACAAGAACTTGTGGACCTGTTAACCAACATGCACTATTAAAATTGTGTTTGCTGAACGTGACACTTTAAGTTACCTACTTTATGTTGAACTTAAAGTGAAGTATGAACAGTACGCAAATAACAACCCACATGCACGAACAGTAGCAAAGTAAAAGTCGTCTTCAAATAGGTAGGTACATATTTAAATTAGGAAATAAAATAAACTCATTCCATTTCAGAAAACCAAATAATCAAATGAATTCCCAATCGATACGCCACATAAATTAATTTAAATCAACCCTTTTAGTTTTTAAATCATTTAACTACGTGTGTGTAAATAAAATCTTCTTACAGTAAAAGAAAAAAAAACACCCCTTAAAAATGAAGTAATTAAAATCGCTGGTAAAAAGCAGAATATATTCAGAAAATTTACAATCACTTTCAGAAAGATTAACATTTTCCTACCTTTTTATAATATTTTCATACACTTTCATTCTTTCAAAAACAAACTCTAGAACCGACAAGCTAAGGTTGAAATTCTTATGTAAAACAGCTGTTACACTAGACTGGATTCTAATTACAATGTATATTAGCATAGAGTCGGGACAGGTCTCACTATTGTTTCATTTTTCCCATTGGGAACGCGGAATTTGATTCACGTCAATTTGAGATGGCATCTTTGCTATACAAGGAGAGCTGATGTAAAACTACTATTAAAACTGATGTATGCAGAATAAATGAAGTATTTTAAAAGTCTGTAATAAAATGAATTTGAATGTACATTTTAATGGGCTGTTTAAGTTTTTATTTATTTGTGTCAGTTTAATGTTAACAAGCTTAATTATGTTATCATTTTAATTGACATTATGATCTTCTTTGGAAAACGTAAATTAGTTTAAGTTATGGCAAAATGCACACATCTGATCGAAATTGATTGAAACCAGAACTAATTAGAACTATTTTTAGAATATTTAAGTTTCTATTTCAGTGGAATCGAGAACAAAGCGTATCTGAGATTGTTCCTGTCTTTTGAAATTGAAATTAATACAAAACAACTACAATAGAATTAGTTATGTTGAAAATATCATACGAATAGAAACAATAAAATGTTTTGTGTTTACGGAACTATTGGACTCCGAGAAAGTAGGAATTCAATTGCACTTATAAAATCCGCTGTAATGTAAAGGAAATGGAAAATCACGAGAAAAAAACAAGAACGAGACGAGTGCATTTTCTCGTTAATCTGTTTTCTGAAGTGTAAGTTAAGAAGGTTTATTGTAAAAGTTGGCAACGTCCCAAATAGCTGTCAAATATTTAATTTGGCAATGTTACTGTATGAAAATATGAAACATCGCTAACTAGTGAACTAGAATATTAATAATGAATTGCATTTATGAAACTGAATTTGATGTTGTAACCATTTAAGGTGTAAAAAAGGCATTTGGAAAGTTTCCAAATACTTTTTTTTACATCTAAAACTAAATATTCGGTGTTACGATATTAATTATTGTATTTCGAAATCAATATTTCACTAGTTAGCCATATTTTATATTTCCATACATATTGCCAAAATAGTCAGAACAGCGAAATATTTGACATCTATTTGCGACGTTGCCCTCTTTCAGAATGCACGGTCTTAAAATACTTTTGGGCTAGGGATATTAGTTATTTTAACCAATTAGCAGCACAAGCTCATCACATATTTGGCTTAAGGAAAGGTACTCGTATATTACACAAAAAACACACGCTGACCATTATTAGCACTTGTTGCCACGCATTTAAAATTTTCAAAATACCTACCCCAAAAACAATTTTTACAACTGGGAAATCGATTAGGAATTCCCATTCACTACGCTGCGTTCGAATTTTAAATGTCTATCGCTAGGGAAGGGTTATAAGCGTGGTGAAACGGTAAACGCCGGAATAAAATTTAACATGGTAACGATAATAGGGCCGGTCCTGGCTGCGTTTCGATTGGGAATATTTTTATTATTCAAAGGTTTTTTTCTGGGACTGGTTTTAGTACCTACGCTGAGTTTTGTAGGAGTAGGATATAAATATAAGGAGGATTCGAATTTGTGGATGTTTTTGGGTAGTTTCGAATAAGTACTTATACAGGGTAACAAAAGCTCTCTGATGTTTATTTGTAGCTATAAGGTAAGAAGAGAAGCTTCAGAAAATGTATACCTAATACCTATGCTATAAAACCATTAAGTACTTAAAACTCAAAGTAAGATTAGAGAATAATGTAAATGTAACATTTAATTAAAAACAAAAATACGAGTACCTATGTAGTGAGTCCTAGTTTCGGTATCGGAATCTATCTAAAATTACGTATTTCGGAAACAGATTGTGGTTTCAATATTCGGGTGTATGTTACCTTAGATTAGGCAATAGACATCAGAATTGTCAAAATGTTAGTACAAAATGTAAGTGACATATTAGGTTTCAAATTGAAACTTTCAAGACTATAGTTATAATGCCTTACTTACAGCTTAAAGGTTGAAAGCATTTATTTAGGTCTTGATTATGAAAAAAAACTTGTTTTATTTCTAGCTAGAAAATTTGGCTAGGAAGCCTAAATTAGTTCTTAGTGCTAATTAAATTATTTTTAATGTTGGTAAGGCTTAAACTGTCTAGCCCAGCCTTTTGTTCGAGTCTACCTAAGCATGTACAGTCAATTACACGGCTACCTATATGTCAATTTAACTATTTCTATAACTCTGTCAACTGTTACAATTTCCTTGTTAAAACATTTAGCTTATTATAAAATACGACCATGGAAAAGAAAACCAAATAATGAATTGATCGGATCATAAAAACAGCTTTCAATGATGTTAAACGAGTATTCATATTCTATCCTCCTATTTATATCAAAGCTGTTAAGATAAAACATAGTGCCATAAACTTGGTATCTTTAATACCGATACCAGTTCGGTGTGGTCGCCAGCATTCATAATTTTGCATTGGCTATGGATGCTCTTTTTAGTAATTTTATTTAATAACTTATTAATTTTATGTTACTTTTGCACGCATGTTTAACATTAAGTTTCATGTAATATGAGTAAGAATAAACAAGCATAGATATGAAATTGCAATGATTTTCATAATGTTATTTGTTATTAAAGTACTTATACAAATAAAAGGGTTAGTAGCTGTAGTTCAGTGCAACGATGCAGTCATTCAGTACCTAGGTATTTTGTACGGAATACACAGTGGTATTAAAAAAATACAAATCAGTGTTTTAAGAGATTACCACCTAAATAATTATTTGAAGCCACTATATGTGCGTTGGTAAGTTTTTATTACAGAAATGTTTAGCTGACTTTTAAATGTTATGTATGTATGTTACATCCTTAATTTTTTGGGCCATACAAGATGATAAAGATATCAAACAAATAAATTGTCAGGCTAGATACCTACGTCACATACCGAGAGAGCTCTTCTCACTAAAGACAAGTCCTCGTCAAAAGCCTCCACAAGTACAATAACAAACGGCCATTTATTGTCAAGTATTCAACTTTTTTGAGACTCGTTTATAGCGCTCTATTTTTTTGGTATCGAGTGATACCGGTTTGTGTAACATCCCATCCCTATCGCGTTGTTATTATCACACGAGAGCCCTTACTGTGGGTCTTTGTTGAAGCTTGAATATAAAACTGTAATGTTTAGTAGCTTATGGTTTTAGTTGGAATAATTTGAATATTTGGAACGCGTGGCGTTTTAGGTTCTAGCCAGTTCTAATATTATTTTTTTCATGTTGATGGTGGTTCCAATAACCAAGGGGTGTTGTAATTTGTCCATGTTCAATACAAAAATATACAGAATAAAACTGGGGACTCAAAGACAAAGATCAAAAATTTTGGTCTGCTCTAGGATATGATCCTTTTTGAAGTAATTCTGATTCTTAAACACTGACATTATTTTTCAACCAGGTCAATTAGCGTTTTACCGGTTGCAAGCAATAGTCCCAAAAACTATTGTTAAAATCTAATTGTCTCGTCAGTTAAAATAATTATATCGTCTATACACCAATATTAAACCCAAAAGCCACCAATGATTTGAAAAAACAAACAGAGAGGAAAGTGGGATGCCTAGAATCATCTTCCAACCCTCATAACCACTTCCAGAGATGATTTCTAGAACAATGAAGAGCCGAAATTAAAGTAATAATGCCTTGTATCTACTAATAAACCGGCATCTGTTTCCGCCACGTGTTACCAGTCACAGCATACAACCAACACTGTTTATGAGTCGCTCTGGGGTATGGGGTGTGGGGTGATAATAGTAACCATTTAAGCCGTTAAATGGTTACTATTATCTTTGCGTCAAAACTTTATTTAGGAAGAGCTTTTTAAAATTCTATGTTCTAGGGGAAATGTAGAAACAGCTATCTAAGAGGTAGACTCCTGACTGCAGTCTATAGCCTACTTAGAGGATTCTTCTTTATGGTCTATGCGCTAAGGTATATATATAATATAAGTAATAAACTCACTAACGCACAGATAGTGGCTTCAAATAATTATTTATGTGGTAATCTCTCAAAACACTGATTTATATATTTTTGAATACCACTTTCGATCCCGTACAAAATACCGGTACTTAATGACTGCATCATTGCACTGAACTGCAGGTACTAACCCTTTTATTTATGTAATATATTATAACATTATTAAAATCATTGCAATTCCATATCTATGCTTGTTTATTCTTAGTCATATTATATGGAACTTAATGTTAAACATGCGTGCAAAAGTAAGATAAAGTTAACGAGTTATTAAATAAAATTATTAAAAAGAGCACCCATAGCCAATGCAAAATTATGAATGCTGGCTAAACAGATTGAGTACCATGAATGTATTACTGGTAAGCTAGAATAAATTACTGCTATTACACGACAGAAAGGAACGTCGAAAATTCTGGATGAGACAATTTGCGCTCCAAATGTATCTTTCTTTTGAATAAGTAAATACATTACATAACTTCCCTTTCAGCAAAAATATCATAAAAGAAACTTACAATTCATGACCATCAACAATGAGCCATAGACGAATCTTTATAACTTTTAATAAATTCAAACGTGTCGCGATCCAAACTTTAGACCGACCTTCGTGATTCAATAGGCTGTGGGCATCAAAGGCCACAATAAAATGGAGGATATAATGTTTGTGTTCTATAGAGCATGGGGTGGCGGGACCTTGCCAGTGAAATGTCGGCTGTTGGCATGTGTGCCGTAGGGATGTGCTGATGTCAATATTCTCATTTTTTTATTTAATGAGGTGTTCTGATCACTAGAATGGTAGTTTTATTTCAATATTCTGTATCATTAATTAATCGTCATGAATGCATGAAGATGCCTATGTACTGTATTGCTTGTTATTTATTATTAATTTATTTGTATTATGAAATACGTGCTGTTTTATAAGTCCAGGGTTATTTTATTTTATTATTGAAACTTGTTTTAATTTCAAACATGTGTACGCCCTCTGGCATAACATAGCGAACTCTTTATTATCTTTATACCAATATTATTGTACCTATGTTAAACATAATTATGAATAAATGAATTATGACTTATGTAGTCAGTAGGTTATATTTTAAGTAAAATTAACAAACTATAATAAATATATGTTTAATTACCAATTAAATATATATTAAACATATATTTTGCATTAATAATGTTGAAGGTACAAATTACAGAACTTTTTACAATTTGCATATGACAATAACATTGTGTAAAGGGGTCAATAAAATTAATCGTCTACCGTAGCCTATTTTTAACTTTTATGTAATTGAAGCATAACGTGTTTGATGAATTTCCTAGCTTTAACGTATAGGAAATGATTACGTCTCTCTGAAACTTCATACTTCACGAAACTTCTTAACATTTAATCAAAACATCGATACCCCCAACTAGAACAGCTGACATCCTCCCCCAACCCTAGAATGGGAAACAAAAAACCTGTCTGGTGGTCACTCATGACCTCACCAGGTAGGGTCCCTCCCCTCCTGCACCACCTCGCCCGCAGGGACAAATTGTTATAGTTTATGGTCACATGTAACCCTTGACTGGCCTTTTGACGTCAGTTTTTTAGGTTAGTTTATTCAATATGGCAGAGTAGGTAAGTAGGTGGCGAATGTGAAACGATGGAATTTGAATTGCGAATTTGACAAGTTGCCAAAGTCGGTTACAGAACTTAGTGATGGAAAGTAAAACCCACATTAAACGTATCCTTATTAACAAAACTACTTTAAAGACAAGGAAGTTTGGCAATAATTCCTTCTGCTGTGTGCAATCTGTGTGAATCAGCAAGCCACATTGCAAAAATCTGCAATGTGGCTTCCCTGCTATGGTTCCTCCTCATTAACATACCTATGTAAATGTCTATTAACTGCTCCCAAATTATGAAGTTTTATTTTTATTTTACTTATTTCCTTGACAATAAGCTTTTCATTATTTTACATTATATACCTACAATTCTTATTTCAACTATTTATTCGTGGCTTTTGTGGACAGAATATTAATTTGTTACAGTTGTAATTGCAATCATATCATTTGATTTATATAGGTTTTTATTTTTATTCTTTATATTTTACATAGATTCTTTTCTATTTTGTGAATGTGAGAACGTTGTAGGCTTAAAAGACTGTAGATTTGTAGACCATTACAATTTGTTAAGAACCTGGTACTTGTTGACTAAACTTGTCAACAAGTACCAGATCTTGTCCTCCCATACCTATTAACATTGTAATTTGAAAACATTTTAAAAGCCATTTATTTTGAAACGAGTAGGTAACCGTGTAGTTTCTTACGGGCTCTTCTCCAATACACCTAGCTTCTGACGTTTCATAAGTGCCCAGGTTTATGTGAAATAAAATAATTTGATTTGACTAATTAGGGTTTTTATGTTGTTTCTTTTGAGTAAAGCGCACTAACAATAAATTGTGTAGCGCTCTTTATTAAAAATAAATAATAATAATTATTAAAAAAAAAAATGTTATAAGTACTCTATTTCCTATTTTAATAAATATTTTTAATATATTTTTTAATATAAAAAGGAAGCTTTGTAATTTTTATAAAATTAACGAAGTCTTTAACTTTAGTGCTTGCCAAGTAATTAGTGTTTTTTTAACCTTTCTTTCTGATGGTCTAGGAAAAAATTGGTTGTTTAATTAAATTTAAACGATAAATTTGACACACATAATATTAGTGTAAAAAATCTATTTTTTTTGTGAAAAACTGATTTCTCAATTCATACTTCAAGTAACAATAGTAACAATACTACCAGCGGTTATTGATCCCAAAAAGAATCATCAAATCTTTTTTATTTTTATTTAGTCGTGTTTAGATATCGAGCATCACGTCTGCGGAGTTTCGCTAGATAATTTCATTTGACCCTGTATTTGTGATTATTTATTCGGACGAAGGATTATTCGAGGTATTCTAGTCTTTTCGTAATAGGACCAATGTAAACCTAAATGTAGGCCATGCGCCTGAGTGGTGCCTTGTGTTATGTTATAACTATAAGTACAGGTCGACATAAAAGAGTCTGACGTGGTGATAAATGAATCTAAATATTTTACTTAATACAGACCTATGATGATGGCACTATTTTGCCGACAAGTGCTAGTAGGTTTTGATTTGAGTCACCCACAAGCAGCGTTTTTTGTTGCACATTTATTTTAACAATTTATTTCCCATTCGAAGTGACCAAGTGCGATAGTGGCGCCCTCATTTTTTCCAAAGCCTTTTTTGCCAAGCTGTAAATAGCAATGTTTTCAAAGACTAGAAATATCCCTGCCTATGAGTGGATTGGCGACTTTAAAAGCCATTCTGCTCTACAGCCTGCAGAAAATTTCATTTGTCTTGTTTTAACAGAAAGGTCAGCAGTAATGTAGCGTCAGTTAGAACGTTGACACATAAAGGCACTATTAGTAAAACAGGTGCTTATTTTCCCAGAAATCGTCAGACGACAGAAAAACTGGTTGTCATTAGGTAAGTGTTGGCTGACTGCATGATACAGAGATGCTACTGTTTTCTTTATTATTGCCTATAGTTTAACTTAGGGCCTTTTTTCTGTTTCGAAGAACTAGAGAAGTAGAAAACACATCTTCACGTCTGTTGTCTGCAAAGGGTTAGGCAGAGGTTGTAGAAAAAATCGTTCGAATAACAGAAAGGGCTCAGCTAGAAAAGGGGTGACTACTGAAATGACGACAAATAGAAAAGTATGGAAGAAAATGACATGTTGCGCCGAGCACTAAGAAATTGGGATAGGGGTAAGAGATGATGATGATGAACAGCTAGCATTTAAGTATCCTGCTAATTATGGTTTTTGCAACGACGAGAACTAAATTATTGATTGCTTTAGGACAGAGATGCCTGCAAAAGTTTTTGACAGTCTGGGCCATTTCTAACTTTCAATATACGTTCGAATGGGACCTAGGATCTTGCCAAGAGCACCATGCTTGGCTTGGTAGATGGATCTTCGTTTCTTGTTATTGGGAGACAGACAAGCGCTGTTGCCCCTTCTCTTGATCTAAGTCTGGTATTAGATGACAGGGTGGCGTTGCTGATATTTCTAATGCAATACAAGTCTGGTTGGTCTTTACGGAACCCGTAGGTGGGGAAGTAGCGGTTTTTTTTTCAGAGGACCATTCGGTTTGACAAACTCCATTGAGGAGTATATCATTCTTAGAAGTCATTAGAGATTAGGAGTCAAGTTGTTTATAAGAATGCATCGCTTAAGCGTAGGTTCATTATCAGTATCACCTACGGAGTAAGCAGAATGGCATAAGCTGTTGATAAAGAGGCCGTAACATTAGAAGAATTTCTAAGTTGCCAACGTATTATCTAAACGACTGCTTACCAAAAAGTAATATCCATTCCAAATATTTCCAGCAAGTTATGAATGAATTAGTCACCCTACTACGAACACTATCACACGTCTATCGTTTGACACAGCCCGTCTGCGTTCGGGCGTCGTCGGGCGCCTTCGTCAATGATCGTGAAAGCTCGTGCCAGTGACCTAGGATAACATGCAACTATGAGTGCGCTCGAGTCGACTTAGAAACCGTTTTTAACACAGACTAGGGTTGGCAGTGTGAACTTGCTTTTCATTTTGTATGAATTGGAATGTTGGGTTAACTTTATTATTTTAACTTACTTTGCTTATTCCAGAAGTTTTTTTTTTTATATTAATTTCTCGGTAATTTATAGGTAATTTAATTTAAATATTAAAGTAATTTTTCGTAAAAATAAGGAATGTGGAGGTTTGAGTTATTTATATAAACTAAAAAAAAAGTAATGGCTTTTTATTATTTCCGATTTGAAACACGGTTCGCTTTGTATTTTAAGGCTGTACCTTTTTGAAATGTTTGTCTTGATGAGATATCAATAACAACTAGCGATTAACTGTTGCTTTGACTTCCGATTTTCCGAATATTACATAGTTCAACTAGCCTTTTCTTTTATTATTTTTTTTCTAACGATCCTAAAAATCCCACACTACAAATTCAAAACCTTAACTTCCAAATTCCTATAGGCTCTAAACAGTTAGTACAAGAAATCAGAAACAATACGTACGCAGTCTGCCACGTTCACCGTCTAATTAGAATTCCTACATAAGACTAAACAAGAATAATTCTATTCCCGGGAAAGTGCATGACCATGACCGGGTGTATTGACCTGTGCTTCCTATCGACTATGTTGGCCTAGGTTAGGCCGCGCGTCACCATTGCACCGATGACGTGGTCTTGTCGAGTTGCCGCCATTTTCTAATGTTAAAATGCCGGGAAAAATGCTGCATTTTTCGTCGGTGAAAGGTTGGCTCGGGGATTTTGAATTTGGAAAGTATTGTTTATGGTTGTTCTAATTTTAAAATTAAATTTGGATGTGGATTTCTTTGCCACATGTTTAGTAAAATAAAGTGTGATGATCGTGCCTCTGTGCCTACATGGTAAAAGTAGTCGAATATTTTTTTATTATTATTAGTTATTTAAGTTTATACAGAGATGAGATAAAAAAATATTGAAAGAGGTTTCTGGCGTAGATATGGTGTACCTATTAAGAAGTTTTATGTTAAGATGTTTAATAAAGTAAATTAGAAATAACGTGGAAACAATGAGGGTTTTTTCTCCAGTAGGTAGGCACGGTAAATTTTGTTTTCTACATTCTTAGAAAAAAAAAACACATAGAATAAGAACAGTTAGTGTTGTAAAAGAACACATAGGAAAAGTGGTTTGGAGTTCGGACATAATTTTGAAACAAAACTGAAAACAAATTAGGATGAAATTAGGGATGTTTTAGAAACAAGTTTTGCTCTTTTTCTCAAAAATCTTACACCTCAACCGACTTACTAGGAACTTATTAGAAAGGGTCTTAGAAAAAGAAAAAAAATAACTTACTTCGTTCCCTCCGGGTAGGCCGCTGCTGTCGTCATCACACGTGCACCGGCGATGTGCAACACTGTGTGGAGTGATGTGTGGGACTGAAGAAAATATCGACACATCAAAACGTCAAAAATCACAAAAAATATAAAAATAATTATTAAACGTGATGGTGAAGTTGAAGATGATTCAGGTGTTATTTGATGTGACGATATTTTTTTCAAGTTGATAATGTAAGGTTATGTTGGATGTGTTCGGTGCTCAAGCGTCGTCCGGGACGCGCGAGGGCTCGGCGGCCACTGCGCAGGCGCGCTCCCGCCGTCAGTGAAATTACGTCAGCGCACACACTGGTCGAGCACACCCCTTTCTTTTTTTTCTGTAATTAATTTCTTGTAAGATTTTTGGCGATGCGTTTTTTTTTATAAATGATCCTCGGTGCGATAATGAGAAGCCGTTTTCGTTTTCAAGTGCGTACGGTTGGAGCATTTTATAATGATTTAATTTTGTAATAATGTAGATTTTTTTATAAAATTGCATGGAATGATAAATGTTCGATGGACTTACTTAAGTAGGTATAATATAGTTATTTTATCTAAAAAATAATACTTCTATGACAACCTACTAACTATCTCATGTAGGTAATATAAAAGTTTGTATAGTTACATTCACTAGCAGTCCACAGCGCATTCTTCGTCTTTGAGTTCAATTACTTAATTTAGTCTCACCTTGCTTTATTTAATCCTCACTCCTTTTTTACTTAGGCATTCTAGCACACATTCTGAAAGTATCTCTAAATAACCAACCCACTAAGAATCTTCTAAGACTAAAAAATTCTAACAATTTTGTACCGAGTAGTATGAACGCTGCCTATCCCGGCGCACCGCAGACGATCCCGGTTACCTGCGCGAGAGTCGCTCACACACACAATTGCGCGTGCGCACACAGTGGCGCGTACACTCACATGCGAGCGCCTGGAGACGTGACACAGACGCCGCTCCTAATGCCGATGTGAATCTCAAGGAAAAATGGCGTTAGTGAAATTTGAATTTTTTTCTAAAGGAAATGTATTCTTGGGAGATTCTTGAAAAAAAAACGACTTAAATAGACGTATAGCTATTTGAAATAAAAATTAAAAATACCCTGTATAATGAAGTAAAAAAATAAAAAAAAGACTATTCATAAGGCCAAGGATAGTTTATTAAATGTGAATTGAATCAACCAACAACCAGATATTTTTGTTACGACAGCAAAGACAGGGTTATGTTTTTTAACAACCATTGTAATATTTGTTCTTTTTCTACTCAGTTTTACCACGTGTTCGTGAGGTTAGCATAACCTTTTTGTAGATAACGGTAAAAAAACATTTAAAAAAATATATAAAAAACACAGCTAATAAATATAAACCTATCCAAAAGATATGTGGCCTAAATAGCATCTTTTTCCATTTGTTATGTATGGTACCTAAAGAAAAAAAAGTTACCTAAAGAAAAAAAAGTACTTTTACTACTTACGACATTATCCAAAATTCTATTTTCATTTAAAAAAACTGCCAACGATTCTATCCAGCACAATTCAAACTCCATTAAATGGACATTGGCACTAAGGAATTCTCAGTCACCGCCGCTTGCCCGTATCCCCTAAGCTAAGAAAGTATAAATAAAACATAACTACCGGCCGGGTAGGTACACATAGCGAGTTAGGGACGTTGCCCGGCGTGTGTCGGTGTGCGTGGGCCTTTATTATGTTCGCTCACGTAACGCCGCGCTTGTGTGCGCGGCCTAAGTACACACCGCACACAGCTGCGGTGATGCATGTCACACCGAAGTGTGACGGTTGGATTTTTGTGGTCGATGAAAGTGCTCTCTAGAAAATAAAACAAAAATGTTGTCACTAGTCGGTGGGATCTGTATTTGATGGTCTACCACTATCACAGTATTGGCGAAATTGCGGTGACTCCAGATAAACGTCCAATCATTAATTGAAGTCTCATGTATATTGATAAACTGCCTCTAGTAAATATGAATATGGAAATCTACAGAATCCGTTTCTACTTAATCATAATTTTAGCAGAAAGAGCGGTGGACGTATTTATGCTAAAATGATGATTATGTAGGTTTGATTCTGTAGATTTTCATTTTCGCTATGCAAGTAAATGAGTTTGTATATTTGGGGAGTCTGTTCACAAGGGATGGAAATATTGATGAAGATGTGGAAAGGAGAGTAAATGCGGGAAATAAAGTGAATGGCGCTATACATGCGATTGTGACCGACCAGTTAATGCCCAAAAAGGCTCGACTGGCTGTTCTGCTTGGTATAACCTTTTATAACAAGCTACCTTCTTCTTTCCTAGATTTGCCTTTTAATGCGTTCAAAACTAAAGTAAAATCCAACCTCTGTTCAAAGGCATACTATTCTATCAACGACTACTTAAATGATAAGAATAGTTGGTCGCTGTGATTAACTCAAGACAATGTTTAAATGTTCTTTCTCCAGAATTAGCTTACTTACTGACAGGTTATATGAGTTTATATAATTGTTCATAATTTTACAATTTTTACTTTATTTATTGTTGACATAATCTACTCATTACAATGTTTTTTTTATGAGTTGTATTGCAATATGTGGTTAGCTAGCGACCTCGATAATTTTTTAATTTACCTCAATGGTCCTAGTTTATCAATTATAACTTCTAGTTACAGCTATTTGTAAGCGGGCACGCCCTTTATGCCTGGAGGCTTTTATTTAGATATTGTTTTCGTTAAGTTATTTTTATTTCTGCTTGAGTATAGTTCTCGATGTTTTTGGTTGGTATATTTGCGTGTGCTAGCTGTCATATGGCTATTAATTTTATAATTTAAATTATGTTTTGTGTTGTGTAATGTAAATATCATTTTGCATACTATTATATAGAATCTTTTTTACTGAACAGACAGCTGTGCTGCTGGGGAGTTTGTTGCGCCACTTTTTCTTCCCAGCTAAAGCACTAGGAAGTGGTGAAGGGTGGGCTTTTTGGGGGACTGTCTTATGTAATTTTGACGTTTGAAAAGTGCTGATTTGAGCCTAGTTTGAATAAATGACTTTTGAATTTAGAACACTTATGTATGGAAGTGGATGTTGGGTGTGGCAAAAGAAGTATGAAAGGAGAATAAATGATGTGATAAGGCAACGATGCGGTTTAAAAGAAGATGTAGTGACAAAAATTGAAAAGAGTATGTTTAGATGGTTTGGTCATGTTGAGAGGGTGAATGAAAGGCGACTAACATAATGTATTTACAAGGCAGATGTGAGTAGAAACGCCGGGAGGGGACGCCCTAGGAGGACAAATATAGTGACCTAATTGGTGATGTTTTTCAGAAAAGTCAGGTGGCATTCTGTAGTTCCTGCCTACCCCCATGGAAAGAAAGGCGTTAGTTTATGTATGTAAGTCCATTGCTAGATTTAGGTCTCCCACAAGCATCGGCAAATCGACGGGTCCTGTGCTTCTCGCATTCAGCAGATTCCCGCGCCCATCTCCCGACCGTTGGTCTACTTTGACAATCTCTTCCTTGGTGTGATAACTCTCATTTCAGAATTTCAGCTGCTTGGTCTAAAAGGTCTTGCAGACTATTTCAGAATAAGAGGTCCTTACATGTGCTGCCTGCACCTGATAGTGGGTCATTCAGGCCAAAGTCTGATCACCTAATGTTGCGTCCAAAACCGAAATACGCAGAGTAGAATGGCAATGAATGAATGTTATGGAAAGTAGTATCTTCATCATATATCAGACTTTTCCTAACAGTGTGGTGGTAGGCTTCCAGTCCAACCAGGCGGAGTAGAATAAAATGTATAGGGAGTAATGTAGTTAATGATCAAAAGGATAGAGAAGCTCGCCAAACTAATGAAAATAAACAGTGACGACAGCTGACCAGCCAAAAAAGCGCTAAAGGAATGGAATATTAATAAGTGTGATACTTCATGCAGGCAACTATGGATAGAAATCAACTGGAACCCTCCATGATATCATCCTTTTAATGATATCGCCAAGTCACGGAGATACTGAAAAATATTGAACCTATTTAATACGTAGCAGAGTTTAAACAGCGAACATTCGCTAACCACATCCTTACACAACGGTGAAACACACGCCCTCGCGGTGAGTGTTCGCATCGAACTCAGCTAGTTCAAGACTTCTATGTAAATGACAAATCGTAATTACGTTTACCGAGACGCAACGTAAAGCCCATGGGTTATGAGCGAACACTTGATGGATCTGTGCTCGAAGCCAGGAAGCGGCGATGGTATTTTGTACAGGTTTTCGTTATAAGTTGTGTTTAAGTAACGTTGAAACTCTTTGGTACGTCTTTCGACAGTCTGAAGAGTTATGATATGATTATATTAGTTTATTATGAATCTGCTTCTCTGCACACGCTGCCTATTATTTGGTTTGTTAAAATTATTTTCTTGTAGTCCTGCTGGAGGATGTGTCTCTAAAATAAGCACGATTTTTTTGTACTTTAATCGTGTTACATACCTGTGATACAAGTTTGTTACTATTCCTAATGTTGAATTCCTGTCTTCAGCTGGTTATATAACGCCTGTAGGTAATCTCCGAAGGTTAGGCAGAGGTGTACCTAGCGTTTGCGACCACTAGACCAACGAGGTAGGCACTTTATACAAACGAGAAAAATATGTTGCTGTAGAAACTGAACTTTATTATTTTGACATAAATCAAAGATAACAGTTTTTTTTAATGCATGACATATTTACCTATGGTAACTCGTGCGTAAGGAGTGCAAAACTCTTGGGGCATGGTAAACTTCAATGGTAAACTTCAAAATGTATGCCGGTTTAATCCGATATGGATACTGTCACGGGTCCTTTGGGCAACTCCAAGGAACACGCACAATGAAGGGTTCCGGAGTTGAGATGAGTTTATCGCAAGAACAAACTTAACAATGTAGTTAAAAAACATGTTCTCCCATAACTTCCAACTGCAAATGTACGTTTGTACGCACAATATTGAGAGATTTACCATGTTATTTTAAGACCATAGACTTCTTATAGTTCTATGAGTAAAGAACCATTCTTTGGTTTTTTTTTTAAGTTTTAGGATCATTCGTTTCGGAGATAAGGGGGGAATGGTCAATTTTCATAAATATCTCTAAAAGTATTTATTTTAAAATTACTCAAAATAATATTTGAGATCCTCTCAACAAGCCTGTAACAAGTAGGTATACAAAACTTTCTTATTAGCCCCCCAAAAGTGACCCACATATTCAAAATTAATTTATTTACGTTACACGTCCGTGTTTGGGTCACAGAAGTACACATATGCACCGAATTTCAACTTAATCGGTCCATTAGATTCGGAGCAAATTGGCTGTGACAAACAGACAGACAGACAGACACGAGTGATCATATAAGGGTTCTAACCTTAATTGGACCAGTGTAAGGCACACCGACACTCGGTCCATGTCCGAAGACGACGACGAAGTCGTGGTGCAGGCCTCAAATATTTCTTCATCGTCATCACGTCTGGGTGACCACTATTTAGCGTACTGCTAAAAAATGTTGAAAATTTCGGAATAAAAAAAGTGAAAAATATGTGACAGGAGAAACCGAACTTTATTAGCAGTTTTGTTTTTAATGCATGACATTTATAAGGTAACTAAAAGAGTATTTACAAATTAGAAATTATGTGGTTCGCCGCATACTACGAGTATTTAGTTAGATATACGTCCAAAGGGCGGTTAGCGTCCTTTAGTTTGCTAATAAAAACAAACGGTGATCACCAATCCCTCAGCCAAATATTGTACACAAATTCATGACGCCTGTATTCTCTAACTAAAGGGTTAGGCAGAAGTATACGTAGTACCTATATTTGTATACCTACATTTTACTAGTTATGTTTCAGTCACAAATATTGCAAAATTTTAAGTATCAGTCTCCTGTACTTATCCCAATTTATTTGTAGTCGGCGCAACTTGTCTTTGTCTGCCCATAATAATATGTTTTCACACAGTCCATCCATCGTTTCTTTGGGTCGAAAAATATAAATATTGCCAAATTTTTTGATTAAGTATGTCAATTTCGTCTTGAGGTAATCATCATATTTCGCTTCCACATTACAATTATTAGGCAATCCCTATATGGTAAAATTGTTACAATAGGTCAGATCTTCTTCGCTGTGCTAACATCCTGTCACAGTTATTGTCTGACCTTTTGCATCCCCGCAGGTCTACAACCTGCTTTATTGTGTCGTGACCTTTGGGTCTATAGTCAGTTCCAAAACATCTGATGAAAATGAAACGAATGGATCAGAAAACGTATCTATGCTTATAAAATTTGTAGTGCCGCTAACAAATTAAGTGATTTGATTTGATTATTTGAATTCCCGAAATTGTAATTTAAATTTATCTTAAAGATGTTTTTCTGTTGAAAAATTTAGTAATTTTTAAATCCCCAACTAGCTGCACCCCGCGGTTTCACCCGCATAAGTCTCGATTCCGTGGGAATATCGGGATAAAAGGTATTCTATGTCCTTCTCCAGCTCACGGTCTACCCATGTGCCAAATTTGATCCAAATCTGTTCAGCCGTTTTAGCGTGAAAGCGTAACAAACAAACAAACTCACTTTCACATTTATAATATGATAGTTAGGATTTTCATCGAAGATTTTTTATAATTTCAATTGAATAATGTTATTCATACAATAAATTGTTGGAATAAGTGGTAAGATATAAAATTGAAACCTTCTTAATACAGATGAATGTGTTACTAATTGCCTTTATTAAGTGATTGCATAAGAATTTAACCTGAACAGGGTTAACGGTTAACAGTTTCATCCTTTCATTTCATCAAATACTTTTGGAACCGACCATAGGTAACTTATGTAAGAATGTTAAGCATTATAGATGCCTATTTTGTGTTAGTCAGACTTTATGGGAGTGTGATGTGTGTAAAGAGTCATTAACTCGTCATAAGTCTTTAGTTTAAGTCTAGTCTTTGTTAAATGATCTTTGGTAATTAAACATGTAACTAAACGGGATGCATTATTCAAGTCAAAAATCTCGCTCGACTAACAATTAAACTGCTAAATTAAGCTAAACTAAATTGCAAAAGTTTTGCAAAAGCAAAACTAAACTAAATTGCTTACACAGGTTCAGTAAAAACATCGGACTTTAATGTGTAGGACATTCAGGGCCGATTTTTTTTCGTCAGATATTTTTTTATCTGAAGTTCAAATATGGCTGTTTGACGTTAGTATATTGCTGTCGCGGCCTGCAACTTGGGCATTCAAACTCAAATCAAACTAAAAGCATTTATTTCAATTAAACTATTCACCCGGCACTTTTGAATTGTCAAGGAGTCGGTTAGTCAGAAATATGAAGCTAGTTGCCAAATCCCAAAGCGTAGTAGGTACCTATGGAGAAGAACGGGCAAGAAACTCCACGGATACTCTTTTAAATCAAACATTAGTTACAACATATTGGTTATATTTTTTGTGTTGAAATTATACATGTGAGAACAATGTAGAAAGATGTGCATGTTAAAAGCGTCATAATGAAAATATTAAAAAAAAAGAACCATTCAAAAATTAAAATAAGCCATGAACTCAAACTCAAACTCAAAGCATTTATTTCAACTAAACCATTTACAGGCACTTTTGAATTGTCAAGGGGTCAGTCAGTCAGAAATATGAAGCTAGTTGCCCATTCCAAAGCGTAGGTTCCTATGGAGAAGAACGGGCAAGAAACTACACGGACACTCTTTTAAATCATAATATTGTTACAAAATATTGGTTACATCATTCATGTTGAAATTATACATGTGAGAACAATGTAGAAAGACGTGCACGTAAAAAGCGTTCGTAATAAAAAGATAAAAACAAATCAAAAATTAAAATAAGCCGTGCCAGATAAGAGATGACCAGTCCCTACTGACGGCGCCCGTTCACGAACATGACGCATGGATCAGCACCGTTTAGCTCAACCATTTTAAAGGGAACTTAACGATCCAACACACACGCCACCACCAGCGAGACATTTGAGTGAGCATGACATACTCTCAGCCGCCAGGGCACATTCAAGTCAATGAAAGACGTACCCAGTAAATGGTAGCTGCATAGAAGGTACATGGTCACAGTGCTCACACATGTGCTATGCAATTATACAATACTACGAGATTGAAGTTATACAATTCAAAGATAATTTATGCAATGTTCAGCAGCTCCAACAATATTTTCGAATGCTAAAATTAAATTAGTTTATGCGCCCTTGTGGTGCTGGACCAGCGTTGAGGCAAGCATTTTTGTCACCGATATAATCCCCCAGCTTATAATATGCTTGGCAGCATAGTGTGCGTTTTATACAAGATTTAAATTTAGTTTCATTTAGTTGTAGTATGTGGGGAGGTATTTTATTGTAACATTTTAAACAGTACCCCATGAAAGATGAGTCTACTTTCGCCAGTCTGAAGCCCGGTTGAACTAATTGATCCCTATTTCTAGTACTATAATTGTGTCTTTCACCTCTTTTACTGAAAAGATTAAGATTTTTCCTGACGTACATGATGTTTTCATATATATATTGACAAGGTACTGTCATGATGTTAATGTTTTTAAACAGTTCCCTTAGAGAATCGCGCCTGCGGAGGCAATATATTGCTCTAATGGCTCTTTTCTGCAGAATAAAAATAGAGTCGATATCTGCAGCCCGTCCCCTGGGCAGCTAAGAGATGACCAGTCCCAACTGACGGCGCCCGTTCACGAACATGACTCATGGATCAGCACTATTCGGCTCAACCATTTTGAAGGAAGCTAAATGATCCAACACACGCGCCACAACCAGCGAGACATCTGAGTGAGCATGACATACTCACAGCCGCCAGGGCACATTCAAGTCAATGAAAGACATATTACCCGGTAAATGGTAGCTCTTTAGTACATAGTCCTCACATCTGTGCTATGCAATTATATAATACAAAGGATATTGACTTTATACAATACAAAAATGGTCTTACAATCTCCAGCAGCTCCTACAGTATTTTCAAATGTTAATCAATTAGTTGTTGTTGTGGAGCAGGACCAGCAATGAGCCAAGCATTTTTATCAGCGATGTAATCCCCCAACTTATAATATGCCTGCCTGCATAGTGTGCGTTTTATACAAGATTTGTATTTCACCTCATTCAGTTGAAGTATGTGGGGAGGAATTTTATTGTAATATTTTAAACAGTACCCCATGAAATATGAGTCTACTTTAACCAGTCTGAAACCTTGTTGAACTAATAGGTCCCTATTTCTTGTACGATAATTATGTTTATCACCTCTTTTACTAAAAAGATGTAATTTTTTTCTTACGTGCATGATGTTTTCATATATAATTATATTGACAAGGTACCGGCATGGTGTTAATATTCTTAAACAGTTCCCTTAGAGAGGCGCCTGCGGAGATAATATATGGCTCTGATCGCTCTTGTCTGCAGAATAAAAATAGACTCGATGTCTGCAGCCCGTCCCCACAGTAAAATACCGTTAGACATGATACTATGAAAATAACTGAAATAGACTAGCCTCGCGGTATCTACATCAGTAGGTAAATTGACGGATTTTTCTGACAGCATACGCTGCTAAACGTAGCCGTCCTGCAAGAGATGTTAAATGAGACCCCTATATCATGCCTTGAGTCGAGCGTGATCCCCAGGAAAACAGTTTTGTCGACAAATTCTAGTTTCTCTTGATTCAATATTATCTCACAATTACTACTTTTCACATTTGCTAAAGAAAATTTTATGCACTTAGTTTTTATACTAAATTATTAGCAGTGAACCGATTTTGGACCTTCAGTAGGGCGTTATTGACGTCGTCAAAATTTGTAGCAAGTCTATCTATCTTAAAAATTAAGGAAGTATCGTCAGCAAATAACACCATGGTTGATTTTTTAATAAATGGAAAAGATCGTTAATATACACTAAGAAAAGGAATGGACCCAATATCGAGCCTTGTGGCACACCCATTTTTACTTTTAAACCTAGTGATTGATGGACGATTGGACGATTGTGAAAATGTGGGCCGAGGTGAAGCCGAGGCACACATACGTTAGTCCATCAATAACACGACAGATAAGAGTTTTCATAGTAATTTATGTGGCCGCTAAATTCGACAGATACTTATGGATTTTCATACAAACATTGCCGGCCGGGCGCTCGTATGTTTTCGACCAGTACCGCAATTTCGATTTACCTCGAAGAAGGTTGTCAAAATGATGTTCGAATTTCCAAACTTGTTTGAAAACTAGCTTCTGCCCGCGAGCCTATAACCTTCCTCAAGAATTGGGGTATCCAATACAAAAAGAATTTTTCAAATCCGACTGATTGTTCCGGAGATTACCCCCTGCATACAAACTTACAAACAAACAACCAAACAATTTTTGGCTCTTTATAATATTATTATTATAGTATATAATTCAGCCCTTAGTGAGCATCATTTTAGAAACAACCTCCCATACCGACATAGAAACATGTTTACCCTTTGTCAAGAAATAAAATCTGAATTTCTATGCAGTCTTGAATTATTAATTTGGAAGCTATAAACCATGGCATGCGGTTTCCTTTACCTTTGACAGACTTCCTTAGGTACGGTTTATGGTATTATTCTGTATGGAATATCTGGAATTCCATAGTGCTATGATTGTATGGGCAGAATTGTAAAATGATCGTCAGCTATATCAGCGTTATATTATCAGAATGTAAATGTCCAATGCTGATAATGCAATTGCAGTTATACTTCGCATGCTGCTGGACAAGCTTCTCCCAGTTCATTTCATTTATTTATTTAAGATATCTATGCATAACGTAACAGATTTAAATATATCTTAGGCGTTGTATAGTAAAAAAATAAAACGATTTTTTTTTAACAATAAACTGGGAGAAGCTGTTGATGAGCTGCTGCACTGCTGGAGCAGTAGAGGTTTTTCAGCTGAAATGAATAGAGGTATGAGGTATGGGGGTTCCAGTGAGATGGGTTCAGTCGGAATCGGGTGCCGTATAGTTCGCGGTGAGTCGAAACTGTCTGCAGTGATTCCCCAGTGAGTCGGGGTGGCGCTGCGTTATGATCCAGTGAGTCGGATGTGGTACAGCGCCGGGTTGAGGCTGACTGCTGGCGTCGACCAGGAGAGGGTTGAAGGGCTCTGTTTGTAAACCGGTCGAACGTGCAGTGTGCTGTGCCAAGTTTGCTGATGAGGCTGAGAATGATGACGAGGTATACGCGTCCACTGCATACTGGTGGTCAGGGTACCGAATGGGCACGCCACTATTGCGGCGATAAGTCCCCTCTTTGAGGAGTGGCTAGAGAGGCCCCACGGCGTCCTCACCTTTCGCCTGACGCAGGTCCTCACCGGACATGGTTGTTTCGGGAGGTTCCTGTTTCGTATCAGGCGGGAGGAAACGCCCGGGTGTCATCACTGCGTGGATCACCCGGAGGACATGGTGGAGCATACGGTGGAGGTCTGCCCGGCTTGGGCAGAGCATCGCCGTGTCCTCGTGGAGGCGATCGGTGGCGGGGATCTCTAGCGTCCGGCTCTGGTCCAGGCCATGGTACGGAGCGAGAGGGCATGGGAGGCCGTCAACTCTTTCTGCGAAGCAGTAATGCTCGCGAAGGAGAAGAACGCGTGAGGGAGAGGCAAATTTCGCGCCCTCACGCCCCTAGCCGCCGCAGGAGACGCCCTGGGCGTCGGGAATCGCAGGCCGATTCCCGGCCACCGTAGGCGTGGGCTTGCGGACGGTGAGCAATGGGTAGCTTGCCGTCCGATAAGGACCAGGCCCGGGTCGACGGCGCGTTGTGTTCCACGCGCGCCTCAGAGATGTCAGCAAGTGAAGGAGCCCGACAGGACCGATGCCTGCCGGGGTTGCGGGAAAGTCCGAAAGGGATACCGTGGCCCCTGGCAACGTACAGGCAACGGAAGGAACACGGGTGGGTTTTAGTCAGTAAGAGTCTGACGCCCTCCCGCTCCATCCAGAGCGGAAGAAGTTATTTGATAATTTCCCATCCAAAAAAAAAAAAAAGGTTACCCGTTAAAGCGGTGGATGCTGGCTTGTGTGACTGACGACGATGTGATGACGTCACACTGAACTAGCATGTCCATGTCCAGAACATGTATAGAGGTGTGAGGAACAGGGGTGTAAAGTTCACTCCTCCTCTATAGAAAAGAGAAGATCTTCCCACCAGACTTGAGAGTTGAGGTTGTCGAATCTGGTGGGCTACTACCCGAAGATTGTTGTCGGGACGTTGTATACATATATGTCAGTCGCCCGATAAACACTGCTTGCGCGACGCAAGATTTTACTTGACGTCAGTTTGATGCGTAGTACGTATGTGGCGATATAGATGCCGCCACAATAGGCCTCACCATTTGCAAGCCATTCAGCTCGATTCTCTTGAAATAATTATATTACATAACCTCACTAAATTGTGTGTACTCGCGCCAATTTTTCATAATAACCCTTTAGTGGAAATAACCGGAAGTACAGCCTGATTCAAACTTAATGGCGGCTCGGAACATGTGGCGAGTCGCTTCGCAGTAACAAATTCATGAGTCAGTGGGGGTGAGGGGTGCGGTACTGCGCAGCGAGCGGCTAACTTCCGAGCCGCCATTAACTTTGAATCGAACTATATGAAGTATGAAATTAATAAGTTTTTTTTTCATTTTTAGGTTTTCGTACCCAAAGGGTGGAACTACTAGGGTAATAGTTACTAAGCCACCGCTGGCCGTCCATGCAACCGTTCGTCTGTGTCAGCGGGTTGTATCTCATGAACCAACTTTCTACCTGTAATAGGTATACTACAGTTGAAATATATTTCACAGATTGTGTATCTCTATTGCCACTATAACCACAAATAATAAAAAAAATATAAAGTTATTAATTAAAGGGGGTCCCGATACAAGAAATGTGTTTTTATTGGCGTTTTTTGCTCGATCTTAATACGGTACGGAACTCTTCGCATGCGAGTTCGACTCGCAATTTTATTTATAGATGGGTATAAAAACAAAATCTTGAAACTCTGCCTGGGAAAAAGTCGTCTCACCACGATCAATAAATCACAATAATCAGCCATTTTCCGTTCATCGCTTTTCATACGCAGCCTCTTTTAGAATCGCCCACGAATTCACGAACCTCTATTCAAACCCGACTATCTACTTCGTGATTACCAAACAAATTAAAGTTTATATGAGTAGGTTATAATTACTAGTGATAACATAACCCTAAGGAGGGGCGGTGTGTCCTACCTCACTGCAGTCTCTGGTCACTAGTCACTCGGAGAGTTACTCAACAGGTTAATCAACGACGATAATCTTGCAATGAATGTCAAAGGTTTTATGTTGAAGATTGAAGATTTTAAAGTTTTGTTTATCCATGCTTAATTTTATAAATGCGTAAGTAACTGTGTCTGTTATCTTTTCACACCTAAACCACTGAACTGATCGTTAAACAATTTGACAGATAGGTAGGCTGGGATCCGGACAAGAAATTAAAAAAAAAAACACTTGAATAAACGAAATAGCGGGCAATAGCTATTTTATTATAAGATATCAATAACATAACATAACATCACGCCTGTTTTCCTCAAAGGGACGGCAGAGGTGTACCTTATAGTATACCCACATTTCGCCAGTTATCTTTAAGTCCCATGTTATAGGCGAGCCTATTGCCATCAACCGGGCACAAATCCAGACTCTGGGCTGCCACTGAGAAATTCCAGATGGAAAAACCCAATAACACTTTGACCGACTCGGGAATCGAATCCAGGACCTCATGCTCAGCAGAAGCTCTTGCGAACACTAGAACAACGAGGCAGTCTTGTGTCAGACCAACGGCATCAATTGATATTGATAAGCCAGAACACGTTCTGATGCACTATTCTCAAATTTTCTTGCAAAATTCTATGCTTTTCTTTTTTTATACAGTGGAGTAAAACAGGTCAGAAACTGCTAATTTAAAAAAAAAATCGTTGACGTTTTTTCTTCTCATTTTTGTTGATATTTTTATTTATTGTGTGATTGTCATATTTTTTCCCGAACCGTAACAGAACGCGTAGCATGACTACCATAGAAACGAGTTTTGTCGATGGAAGAATAGATAAAATGACCGATTGTGATTGTGAATCAGTCATTTTGTCTATTTTTCCGTCGACAGAACCCGTTTCTATTGAGGTAGAAGGGTTATTGTTTTTTATTCGTAACATACTAGGTAGCTACCACATGAGAATTACCTTTTCTACTAATTAGGTCAAAAATATTAATAGGTTCATATATTTCACACTAATTAATTTCAGTTTCTGTGTACTTACGATAAAATTTAATACTACCAATTTTAATTGTATGTTCGTCATGCTTTTGATTTAATAGCATAAGGGTGCCAAGTTTGTAACCATTGTTGTAAATGTATATAAGTAGGTAATATATTATAAGCTTTATAACAGATAATTTTTTGATAAAATATGTTTTTGGAACTGATTTGTATGATATGGTCCTAATTGGAAGAGTCAAGACACTTAAATGAAACTGCTCTGTGCATAGTGTGGTAATAGTTTTGAAGGTAGGTGAATTTTATTATATTCAATGAATGTGGAAAACTAGTATTTTTGTAGGACTGACAGCAATATGCGCAATTTTATAGATCGGTTTTCCAAAAATGATTGAATTAATGTTGTTGATGTTTATATTTACTAAATGCGATTACAGTTCTATTAAATGAATGAACAAAAAAAAAAATTGTTTACTTTTAAGTAAACTATATAAATTTACAAAAAATATTGTCTGGATTTCAAAAAAAAAAAACTGATATAGGCAGATCCTGTTCTGCAGCAGCTTTTTTACGACATCATTACCTTTCTGGTTATTACAAGTTAAAAGCTATCAATAGTTAACATTCTCAATAATGAACAGTGTACTTATTGAGCATAAGTTTGAGCATCATGGGTCGTGTCATTAATAATACGAGAAGCGTCGTGCCGTATATTTCTTATATTTAATCTAGATCATATAAAATATATCGTACCGTCTGTCACTAGGTAATAAACCCTTAGTTTTGTTGAACTAAACTATATACAACTTGTTTATTTATATAACTATATAGAATTTACTTTGGTAATATGTTTTTATAAATGTCTGCAGAGCGTGCTCGGCGAATTTTATTGCTATAATTTTCAATTTCTCAGTGGCAGCTCGGAGTCTGGATTTGTGCCCAGTTGATGGCCATAGGGTTGCTCCTATTATATGGGACTTAATAAGGGTGTATCTACTATAGGAAACAAGGCGTGATGTTATGTTACCAACTTTTAATTACTAAAAAGAAACCCATGGAAAATCTCTTATTAAATCATTTCGAGCGGTGATTTTATGACCTGACCCCTTGTCTTCATATTTAGCACCAACAATTCCTGAAAAGCTGTTTTCATAAGCCTGCCTGTCACATTTCGAACAAAATTCAAAAAGAACCCCTTCAAACAAATCTCAGATCAATCAAACCTTTCAATGGACTCCAAAATTCAAAAACATAAATAAAAAATAATTGCAACGCTACTATGCGAAGTGGCGTGAGTGAAAATGAGCGCCTCTACAGTACTGAAAAAATAGCTGAATTATAGACAACATATTCTTATCTCTGGATCTTAGCAAAACAATTTATGCCGGACAAATCCACGCGTCATACAGTATCAACACGGAGCATGGATTGCGTGCGCATGTACTTATCTGTTAATGACGGGAGCGGGCGCTGATAACGTCCAACACGTTCTGTCCAGGACAGGTATCAACAGGGAACCTACTCCTCCCGCATTTCATTAAGTTTTTCTATAGTGTACTCCTTAAGACTAAGTGCATAATTAAGTTTGTTAACTTCGTTAGTTTTTGTATAAAAGCCTTCATAAAGATGGCTTAATTTAATCTTCAAAAAGTTTGTTGACATTTTTGGTTAACTGCAGAATAATTCGGTTATAATTTTGTAAAAGAGCCTTAAGATCAGACAGTCTTATTATCAGACAGGATTAAACTATGTAGCCAATTTTGAATTTCGAAGTTTAATCCGACCTCACACAATTGACAACTTAGTCCGTATTATTTTTTGTTTTAAAATATATATTTACTTTTACTATACATACTTTACTATAGGTACCTGGGTCTTTAGATAAACCTTGTTTTGCAATGAGGCCGTTCATGTTTACTTGTGTTTACAATCTTGCAAGTACTACACGTTGACATGAAAATAATGAGAGACATGGAAATAATAGTCATTAGTCTATAGTCTATGCTGCTTTATCTCATATCATGAGATAAACATGACTTGTCTTAAAAAAGGGTTAAAATATTTGGTTTGTTTCAAAAGTATCTGATGAAAATGTAAACATATGGATTAGAAAACTTACCTGACCATGCCAATTTGTAGCGCCACTTACAAATTGAAAGCCGAATGCCTTGATTTGATTATTTAAATCCGAAATTCTTATTTTAAACCACCTTAAAGATGTATTTCATTTGAAAAATGAAGTTTAAACCTTAATTTTCAACGACTATTTTTCAATTAAAATTTAATAATGTTTTTCAAACAATAATTGTTGGAAAAAGTGGTGAGATATAAAGTTGAAACCTAAATACAAATGAATGTGTGACAAATTTCTCGACGGCATGTGAAGCCAAGTCAGAGGCCCATGGGCGGCTTTAAAACTCTGACACCAGATTAGTCACTAACCACAGGAAAAGAAGAAGAAGAAGATTACCCTTTAGTGACTTATTGCAGTTATTACGTAAGAATTTAACAGGGTTTGTTTACACTTTATAAGATACTTTTGGATCAGACAGTAGTTCTTCATTTAAATCACTCCGATCTGTCTAGTTTGCCGTTGTAATTCAGAAATCTGCAAAAAAAAAAAATTACTAGTGACCAATGTGAAATTGGTGACTGCAAAATTCCCAAGCCTGTAAACCAAGCCGTTTATGAATAAATCTCCTGAAAACTGTCCATGGTAAGCACTTGGTCTCGTTATTCTCACGCAGAGTGCAATTAGACGCGCAATCTGGTGGCGCGGGCGCAGCGACAGGGGGCAAAAAGTGCGCTCTTTAATAACTTCTAATAACTGCCAGGGGACAGGTTCTAAGGCGGCTTGACCACGTTCTCGGGACACAGGGGAGACAGCACACTAGTTAGCAAAACGTCGCGTTTAAGACGTCTTGGGAAATAGTTAAAAACGAATGTCAATCAATCTTGTGACTTGTATGCTTTAGGGTTACCGTTGTGTTTCTAACGTTTCTTAGTACCAATGTAAGTTTATGTGAAAATACAAAAATCAAAAAAATCAAAATGAAAATCAAAATTTACAATATGTTACCCTAATATATAAGAGAAGAAAAAAAAACTACATTTATTCACGAACAAACTAAACAAGTTATTAATAAGCAAATGTTATTATAGTGTCAACGAATGTTTAAATGATAACTCCCTAAAACACATATCTAAGTATACTTATACAATAATTTCGCTTACGGGCGAAATTATTGTTATTATAAAATTAATTATATTTTAAGTGTGTTGAGAATAAGTTAGAATAAATTAGATTATAAGTTATGTAAACGATAAGTCCTCTTCTCCACATATCTTTCATTTGCTGTGCCCGACAGGGTTGATTCTTTCTTTTGGCAAATATTTACCATCTAAGCCTACATTGTGGAATGCAATTAAGAATTCAGTATTGAGTATTGAAATAAAATATTTTGTTTGGTTAGATCGGAGGATTTTTAATAGTTTCATAGCATAAGCATAATCAGCCTATAACGTCCCCACTACTGGGACGGAGGCCTCCTCTCGGTCAGAGGCAGTGGGCCGTAATCTATACGCGGCCCCAGTGCGGGTTGGTGGATGTCACATGTCTTCGAATTTTCGGTTCTTTGACATGCCGGTTTCCTCACGATATTTTCCTTCACCGTTTTGAGAGCAGTGGTGATGAAATTAAATACACAAAGTACAGTGCCTGCCTGGGTTCGAATTCACGACCTACAACTCGTAAGTCGGGCCGATACCACAGCTCACCATAGTTATTTAACTCATGGTTTCATTGGCGCCTTACTTAATATTTGATTAGGATTATTTAAATATCAAGTACCTAATACAATTTTAAGAATTGAATCAAATTAGACACAACATTGAAAAATTCTTTCAATTTACCTTCTTTTTGCAACTTACGAATCTATAGACCATACAGTTATGAGATAACTGGGTCATGAAATTACAAGTATCATAATCATAATTAATTCTCTGGGACAATCTTAACGCTTATGTTTAATTCGCTTCAAGTATCGTCTCATAGTCTAATATTATTATAATGCCGACAATAATAAAACTATTAAACCTTTAATAACATAATTCCTAAGCATACACACTATTATAAGTAAAACATTTGAAACGGTGCAGATCGTCGCTGCTTGCATCTCATTGGCCTATTTAAAGCTGATAAGATATAACTTTCACGTTGGAGAATATTGAAGAGCAGCTGGTACGAACACAATATGTTCAATTTCTTTAACAGTCAATTGTTTTTATCATTAAACATCGTTGCAATTGAAAGCTGGAGTGTTGTGCTCTTAAGAACACTTTGAAATTTGAACGGTGTCTCGTTTTTAATCCGCGATGATTTACTCTATGGCGAAAGCGTCAGGGTAGCCTGCGAAATTGATATTTTCTTACGTTTTTTGCAATTTGCATACGTAAGGGGGGTAAATAGTGAGATGACGGCTAGTAGAGATGTATGGATAGAGAAGACTTAAGAACACGCTGCCCCGATACAAATAATTTAGGGTAAAAAGTCAATGCAATTTGGTTTTGGCACGGATTAATACAGATGGTTCAGTCCGCATTTTAGGTATGAAGCTACAAGTTGTCGACGGGCTCAACTTGTCGAATTCAGTGAGCGTAACGTAGTCAGAAGATATAAGAGTTACGTGAAAGAGAGGCAACTTCTAGGTGAATATAACTGTAGGTAGCTAGCGCTGTGCGACCTGAATTAGACTTTATTGGGTCGTAGCAAGAGTCGCTTTTTTATTTAAAGGTAATTTATTTATTTAATTATTTTCCTTTACATACCTACTATAAAACATAAACAATTTACATCTAACACTAATATATATAAATTATGTACAAGTATACAGAGGCAAAAAAAAAATATAAAAAAAAAAAAAAAAAAATATGAAGAACTCACTGGGCATCAAAAAATTCGTCCGCATCGCTGTCAGTGGGAAAAGTGCCCAAAAGGCTCTGCCAGCCTTTTTTGCCACGTTGGATGGCAATGCTGATTCTTTGACCTAAAAATTGGCCAGCCCTCTGGTCACGTGAAGATTCGACCAACCGCTTGGCGATGTCCCGAAATACTCGATGCGCACTGGGACCCCACGGCCCTTGAGTTTCAACCCCAAACGGCTCGAAAATATAGCTACCAATAAGGTTGTTATATTTGCGCCGTTTAAGGTTTTCTGCACCCGCAGCAGCCGCTCCAGCACAGCCCGCCGTGCTAGGAAGATGGGATGGCGCGAGGGTGTCGACACAGGTTGCATCCCACACCAAGGGTCTACCCAACTTCCAAGGCATTATGGTCATTCCGTCTGGCCTCTTCCCATCGTCGCGTGCCAAGCCATTAGGTTCAAAAACAGCTGGCACCCCGGCGGTGACAAGAGCCCGACGGATAATGTCATTAATGCTTGCGTGCCGTGCCAAACGACCAGCGCTCTTGCTGCAGGAAAGACCATGGTGTCCGATGCGGTCGACTGCTTCACCGCACTGACAGCAAGGTCAGTGACAGTTTTGATTTAAATGATTTTGCGGAGTGAAACATCTGCATTAATCTATGGTTTTGGGGCGATTAAAAAAAGGTTTTTTTTTTCCACTTTCTTGAAAGACACAAGCTTCTTACTAAACTTTTGAATTGAGTGTTTTAAACAATTATGTGATAAAGGTGCAATAGGCACTTCTGTAGGTTTTACAACTTAAATAGCGAATTAATTGGAATGTCGTTCTTAAATCGTTAAGTTGATGACTACCACGAAGTTGATGTAGACATCAATACTTCGATGTTACAATCCGAATGGTGTAATTGATTTCGGCCTTTCTGATAGACATAATTATTAGGAAAATAAAAGAAAATTGTAGTGGTCTGTACTGCAGCTAATAAAAATTACCCTATATCAATCGTATGTGGCTGTTGACGTCCTGCCGATGTAGGTATCTATAATAATATTATTATAAAGAGGTACTTAAAATTTGTTTGTTTGTATGTAGGGGGTAATCTCCGGAAATACCAGTCGGATTTGAAAAAATATTTTTGCTTTGGATAGCCCATATCTTGAGCAACGTTATAGGCCCGGACGAAGTCGTGGCAAAAGCTAGTTATGTATAAATTTCACCTCGAAAACTTAGGTGAAGCTAGCTTGAAGTCAATAGTCAATAGTAGTGTCAATCCGCACCAGGTGGAATGACAGCTCACTTTACCTAAGTTTTTATGGTGACATTTTTACAGAATGGACCAACTTTTCATGTAACTCATACGCCATGCCGCCATACATATTGGAAGTGAACCCTCCAGGAGGGTTACCTACTGGCATGGGCATTACGTTTGCGCTAAAGTTAACCATCGCGGACGGTCAACGGCATTAGGTTTAAAACCGTGTTATAAAACACTGTAAAACGAAGTAAAATTGTGTTTTCAGGGGTCTTGCAATATTTGTAACAAATTTTTAAACCAACGCATTTACTAATAAATGTTGTTAAAATATAAATCAGATTTTATTTTCACGGTTTAGAATGCTGTATTCACTAAGACAAACCATTTAAAATGAGCCCTACGCGAGGGCTCCCGGCATCCCAGGCAACTAGGAGAACCCATCAGGAGGGCTTCCAGCACTGAACGTGTTTGCATAGTTATTGTAATGAGCATATTCTTATCTATAATCTAAATCAATACAATAAAACCAGTCAAAACTATTCTGTGTTCTCAATATCTTTACAAAAAACGCAACGTTTTGTCCGCAAACCTGTAGTACCCTTAACAGGAGCTTATCCATAGATAAGTTTCAAGTTATAGTTGTTTATAAGTATCCTAGATTAATGCATGCATGCGAGCATTGAGCTAAGGCATATACTCGAGCCTGACCGCAGGCGCAGGCGCAGGCTGGCTACCGATCCCGACTCGATTGTAAATATTCTATCAACCTGCTATGGTTCTTATTTTTCTCTTTGTTAAATGGGTAGGCATAGAAAAAAAAACGTGTTGTTGTTTATGATTTCGCACACAGCGTGAGTGTGAATTTATGGATGGTGACAGGTTGTTTTTTCCGATTTTTCATAAGTTGCTAACCGTTCTTGGTTGAAAGTCACACTCTTGTATGCCAGTTTTGCAACGAAGATTTTGTATTAGTATAGGACCCATCCTATCTCAAGAATGTACAGAATTCATAACATAACAGCACGCCTGTAATCCCCACGGGTTAGGCAGAGGTGTACCTACTTACATAATACATTGTCTCTGAAATTCTTTGTGCGGACTAGCTAGGCATTCTGAAAGATAATTGATAGACAAAATTATTAGTTTTTAGACGTTCCAAACTTCTACCTTATGAAAATGAAATCTATTTAACTAAATGAGTACCATGTTTGATTGGATGACACCAAAAATATCAAGAGAAACATTTTCCTGGGAAACCTTGAGTATTTCACTTGTAACATTATTTCATTTAATCTGACTGTGTTTCTAAAGGTTTCTGTCGACTATCTTGGTGATCGTTTTGCTCTTACACTTTAGCCCGCAGTTAGCACAAATGCTTACATAACTACACCATGTATCAAACTGTGCAAAGACAAGTATAATTTGTAGCTCCTTCAATAATTCATGTGCAATGCGACTGCTGCCTGCGCGCGCGCTGTTTGTCGCGACATCTAACAAACGTATGTGGTTCACGCTCACGGCAAATGTATTTGTTTATTACAATCTTTAAAACATAATTTTATTCATTACTTGAAAGTATAAAATAATCTTATTCTTAATGTGTCGATAGCAATCTAAATTGAGTCGGCCCAGAATTTGGCTATAGTTTGACGCTTTTTATTAGCGACAAAAGTCTCTCACCATTAGGACTTATAAGAAAATTCAATCCTCAGTATTACAGGTTCAGGCAGTAGACCTTCACGTAACAGCATGGACATAAAACAGTAGACACGTTAACGTAAGACATGAGTGAGGTACTAAAATTATCATGTCCTGGAACTATACTCCATAGGTTTAGGTAGTTAAATAAAGGTAAACAAAAACACACACGTGGTGCGTGTACCTGCTGTTAAGGTCGACTGCCTGAACCTGTAATACTGAGGATATAATTTTCTTATAAGTCCTAATGGTGAGATAACAGGTAGCTATTGGTGTTCGCCCGTTTGCCGGCTTTAACAACCCAGTTAACTTATCAAAATCTTTGGAGGCAGGAATGAATATTATTTATCTTCTTTCATATTAGTATGTTCTTTCATATTGCTTTACCCAAGTCGGCCGCTGCAAACCCAATCTGACAATATGAGGTATTATCGATTAATCCAACACCCAGTGCGAGCGCGATGCTCCTGAACAGAGTACCTATATGTTCCATCTGCTGAAGTGTGCCAAATGTCTATTCACCGGTACCCCTGACGATCTGAACGAACGCTTCTGACACCACAATAAACCTGGCCATCTACTGGGCCGAAAAAGTATAATATAAATTGTACCGTCGAAACGAAAAAGAGAAGAATATCATCATTATCATTTCAGCCGAAAGACGTCAATTGCTGGCCACAGGCCCCCAGCACCGCCACTTCGGCTCTGTGCTTCCCGCATCCAGCCGATTCATGAGAAGAATATACTTTTCAACAATTTATTACTATTCTATGAGCAGTGGCGACCCAGTGGTATCGGCCCCGAACTACGAGTTATCGTGAGCTCGAACCCAGGCAGGCTCTTTACTTTTTGTAATTTATTTTATCACTATTGCTCGCAAAACGGTGAAAGAAAACATCGTAACTAAACATGCATAACCTAGAACCAAAAATTTGAAGACATGTCACATCCAATTACCCGCACTGGACCCGCGTGGTGGATTACGACCCTCCCTCTCACAGATAAAAGGCCTGTGATTTAATTTCTGCCGTGCAAAATGTACACTATCTTTGCATTCTTCGGCTTTATAAATCAATGGTTAAATTGCGATAGAGCCTTAAATAGAGAGGTGCTAGCACTCATATTTGAACCTTTTTTACGATTTGGCCATTGCCCTTCGCGGTTTTAACGATCCGCGTAGGTAGATAGGCAATTGACACTTTTGATTTCTCTTTTGCATTTTTACTATTGTGATCCTAAGACCCTTTTAGGTACAGAAGAATGCCGATATAGGAATTTAAATATCGTTCTGGGATTTGTCACCTCGCGTGATAACTATTGCGTTGTTTGCAAATTGCAACGACTGGTCCAATTGAAAATTTTAAGCATGCTTTTAAATGCTCCAGAAATCGGTTGTAAAAAGTTATTCTTACGGAGAAGGATATAATTCCAAGATTCTTTGTTTTCTTCTGTGGTCTAGAAACATTTTATTTTAATCATTTTCTCTACAGTGCCTACAGGCAAAGACAAGAAAATTTCATAAAACACTGGTAAAAATATATTTTTATTATACATACCATCGCAACTAATTGCATTAACAACTATCAATTACCAATCAAACACCATACGCATCTAATAATAAACAGAAATATATTAAAACATGATAAAAAGCGTAAAAAAGATGGCCGCCATCGCCATCTTGAATCGAATGCGCGGGAACGAGCGATCGGGTGCGTTCAATAAATTGACATACGCCTTATAAGGTCCTATAGCGTCCCATTCGTCTTGTTGTAGGTCTTAGACCTTAACTCCGAGTTAGATGGCGTGTTAAATTGGGCCTGTAAGACTGGATAGCTAAAAAGTAAGCGACTAACATTTATGGGGATATTATAATGGTTAGTGGCTTCGAGTTAAATGTTTCTAATGCAAGTTGAGGTAAGATAGTGGTACTGCACACTATCTTTGATTTGAGTTTGATGTTTTTGCTATTTTATGAGTACTTGATACTTTATAGTATATCTTAGAGATTGGTAGAATTAATTCGACTATCTAGGAGTTTATCTTATAAACAATAATTTAAAGTTGTAGTAATTTTCTCGCAGCTATTTAAGGTTCATCTGAAACAATTGAAATATAATCATAGACACATAATTAATTGCAAACCATATCAATTACTGGGAATGATGAACCGAACCAATTACAGAGCCATTACAGACTCTTAAAAGGACACTCCTTCTAATTTAAAATACAATTACAACGTGAAAATATCTCACCTAACATGAGAACCTATCGTCCAAGCTGGCCAATCAAAAGCAATTGATATAGAATGGTATAAAAATGTTCATATACTGCAGAAACAACTATGGGCCAGCGTCCTAACCATTTAGATGGCCCTAACGTCTTACAGACTCTTCACAAGAATGTCGTCGGAGTCTGCAACGTTTTTACATACATTTATTGACCAGCACGGCCCATCAACTCCAAAACCGTAACCACCACTCACCTGTCAAGCAATATCAAGCTTAAACTCGATGTAGGAAGGTCGGGTTTTCGGCGGGGTAGTTGGTTTTTATGGTGGTTGAAGATGTGGTGTGGTGGTTTGGTACTCAGAGGCCGCAAGTTCTTGTGTTAGCGACGCTGGCCGTCAGGTAGTTTGTTGAACGTGATTATTGTACGTCGTTTTGATTTGTAATGATTTTCGCATTGTTTTCAACTTGGAGAAGGGAGTGGAGGCATTTTTATGGTAATTAGTAATTAATTTTACTTGTTAGTGATTTTTTTTGGCCACAACCTGAATTGAGGAAATATATCAATGGATTTTTGATCGAGTCACTACTTATTTATATGATTTTTTATGGCACACATGGTATTTGCAGATATTGGAAGCCCATAAAGCAATTACTTTTTTCTCTTAGGTGCTTTAAACACAAGGCGATCACAACTTCACGGCACAGTTGGCGCAGTGGTTAAGCGATTGACTGCTGCGCTGCGTGTCGCTGGTTCAATTCCCGCACGGAACAAATATTTGTATGACCTACAAGTAGTTGTTCCGGGTCTCTGGCTGTTTGTGTATGTGAGTTTAAATGTTTGTAAACGCACCCACGATACAGGAGAAATTCCTAGTGTGGGGCAAAGTTTTATAAAAAAAGTAAGAAAACAAAAAGAACTTCTATCTATTAAGTGCTGGTTGTCATTGTTTAAATATTTCGTTTCGATATTGACGAAGCCGTAATCTTTAGGATTCAGTAAGATACTAGAACCAGAAGATATTGCTTTAATTTGTCTGATCTTAACAAATGAACATGGTTTAGCTCCGTTGTTGAATTATAGCTCTCCCAATGATTCAGTAATTGAGCTTACCTTCGCAATGAATGCGAATACACATCGCACTCCAGAGTCTTCATGAGTCTAACAAATTGTCCTTAATTGGATAGGTATTGATGCGTCTAGCATCAAGACTTGTTTCTCGTTTTACCCTCGGGCTAGAATTTGTGCGCAATATATTTTACGATCTGCATGAATTTGTCAAGTGTTGTGCCTCGAGGCTGTTGCTGAGCAATCGTTTACTTGTTATTTCATTAGAATAAGCTTCAATTATTGAATAGTATCTGTAACAAATCGGATAACAATATCACCAATATTTAGTAGAAATTTCTACTAAATATTGGCGTAATCCAACATCCTGCACATTCAAAAGATAAACATAAAATAAACATTCCTTAACAATTTAGTGTGGTAGGAGAGCCCACGATCAAAACCATGTCACATCGTTTTACGGCCAAAATCGTATAAAATCGTTATTTTAGATGATTCTCAACCTGACTCGGTGGAAAGTACCGGTCAGAAACGTCGCAGTTTTACGGGAGCCCATTTCCGCTATATCAAAAAAAAAATCAGACGATTTAATCACAATTTATGTCTGATAGTAATTTTATTACGAAAAAGTTTGTTTTCAAACATTTTGCGTGTCACATGTGGACTCAGCGCATTTTCAAAAATGTCAAAAAAAATAACCGATCTGTCTCATAGCAAGCTTGATTCATTGTTTTTTAAATCTTTTTTATAGTTACCGAAATTACTGAAAACCTCAAATGTCACCTATAACTCCAAAAACCAAAATAACGTTTCATAGTCGCAAACGTGCCGTGCTTGCTACGCTGCTATCCCTTACGACACCGATGATGAGTCCGACAATTACTAAAAATGATGAATTTTCCTTATTTTTTCACTTATTTTCAAACGTTATTCTAGTTTCCTTTTGTCAATTTTTTAAAAAACAAACCTTTTAATTTCAGTTCGATGGTTTCGGGTAAGCTCTTTATTAATCGTACGTAAAAACGCGGCAATATGATTTATTAAAAATTTCTGACTGTCGAGAAGTTGTCTGATTAGTAACGTGAGACACTAAATTTGTCTGATATTTTTTTTTTCTACATCTGGGCAACCTTATCATGTCCAACAGTTTTCAGACAGACTGCTACGGTACCGATCGATAAATTTTTTTGATCATCATTTTTATTTTTCTCAACTGGTTCCCTGGGTGTGACGCTACTGGTTTCTGAAAATTGTGTATCTAAAATCTATCGTTCAACTACATTCTAAAAACCAAAGAGATTGCTATGAAACAGTTCGGTATTTTTTTGACATATATAAAAAATGTACGACTTGACAAAACATTAAGATTTCTGTATACGTTTACGTTTAATGTAAAATTATTAAATAAATGTTTTAGTATTACATGAATTTTAGAAGAACAACGCGGTCACATAGACAAACACAAAAAGCGACTTTGTTTATAATATTTAGAGATTAGAGAAGAGAAGAGATTAAAGATTAGAGAATATAGTGATAGAGGTAATGTTTGGAGATTTTAAAAAAGGTCATTAAATAAATAAATAAATAAAATAAAATTAATTTATTTCAGGTACCACATAACACATATAAGAAATCTTTAAATCACACACAAAAACACAAAATTAAATAAGTAATTAAAATTCAATCAATCCTCATAATTCGCTCATATTCTTTAATTACAGTAGTCTCTTACGTACGACACTGTATGTAACTTGTTAGTCACAGCAGGACATAAGGACACAAGGTCGCACATAAGGACAGTCTAACCTATTTGCTATCATATTCAGAACGATATTGGAGCTGGCCCGCACTCTGCGGACAAGAGACGCGCAGCGCTTCCGCATGGTCGCATAAAAACAGTCCGTGCGCGCCCACGCGAACATACCCGAAGCGCTGCATTGTCCCATTATTTTGGGACAGTGCACTAAACTGTTATCGCTCAGTCCACATGTGACACGCAAAATGTCTGAAAACAAACTTTTTGGTACATAATAAAATTACGAAACCTATGTACATTTTTAATATCAGACATATTGTGATGAAACCGTCTGCCTATTTTTTTTTACAGCAGAAATGGGCTCCCGTAGAACTGCGACGTTTCTGGACCGGTACTTCCCACCGAGTCGGGTTGAGAATCATCTAAACTAACGATTTGGCCGTAAAACGATGTGATATGGTTTTGGTCGTGGGCTCTCGTACCATACTAAATTGTTAAGGTATGTTTATTTTATTAATATCTTTTGAAATACTGAATGAGCAGGCACATTAAATAAAAAAATGAATTTCTACTAAATATTGGTGCTGTTGTTATCCGATTTGATCAACTACTTTAGTAGCTATGTAACATATATTTTCTATATACCGACAGGATTGAGGAGCCACCTTAAACGTCCTGTAACTTTTTAAGGGTTTTACTACAAATTCCAGGATCGGGCCTACAAAATCGGCAAATTTACTACTAAATATTGGTAGCACCCGCGTTTAAATATGAGACATGTCTCCTCAATCTATAAGGACACGTAATGTGTCCATTTGCCATATTTCTTTGAATTGATGTATATTAAATATTATATTGTTTATTTATGTTTATTATTATGATGGTATCCTGATTAGTTTGCAGTTCTAGGTTAGTGCTCATACAAATGGGTTAGGATTATAATAGGTAAGTTAATTCTATGTAGGTAAGTTTATTTTTAACTTTTCAGATGTAACTGGATTTGTGGTTCCGGGTTCGATTACCGAGATAAGACAAAGTGGGGGTAATTGATTTTTGGCATTGTTAATACACGAGCGGCACGCGCCAACGGCGCACAGTGGTATGAAAATCGAGCTCCATACTCATAGAAACTTAGTCAGTAATTAAAAAAAAATAATGTAATGTCTCTGGTAAACCTCCATATAACTAAACCGATCGGCAACTTCATTTAACCACGTTGAAGATTTGAAAAATAACATACCAAAAATTCAAAATTTCTAAAATTATCTGCGCGCAAAGCGGCACCTGAATTGATGTCATCTTGATTGCCGTGTATGGTACAATAACTCGTGTGAGCACCAGCGCTTCAGTTCCATTCAATTTAAAAAAAAAGTACGTTAAGTGTTTTCTCCCATACAAAAAAAACGTTTTTTTCTCACGGGTGGAGCTACTAATACCATCCATACGTTAATATCACGTTAAGGGAGGTATCCCAGAGACGTTACAATTTTTTTTTAATTCCTGACTTTAAGTTACTATAAGTACGGAGCGATTTTCAGACCACTGTGCGGCCGAGGCAACTGCAGCCGTCGAATCTCGTCTACGACTGCCGCCGACGAGTGTCGACGGCTGCAGTTGGCGCGTGCCGCTCGTGCATATAAGAACTTAACTGCAAACCAATCAGGATACCATCATAATTATATATACTTTGTTGTTGTGATACCAGGCACGAAAGGCAATTTCAGAACATAGACCATACATTTTCTGTATGATGATTTGTGTGATAGGTTGTTTGTTGTGTTCAATTCAGATGTGAGTTTTCCGTAAGAAGAGATTATTTCTATTCTAAATATTATAAGTCTAAGTAATCTCAGAAACTTGCCTAGTTACGTCAAACAGTACAGCTATATCCTCTAGGCTGCTTAGGCACCGTAAAATTGCAGTAACAATCTGAATAATTGGAAATGATTATAGTTGCTGACCGGACCAATAATTTAATCTCAGTTTTATAACTTCCTAACGGATTTTAACCTTTCTATGCGGTATATTAAACAAACGATGGGTTAATACGTTGGAGAATAAATCGATATATAATCAGTTTAGTTTATAATAGTAGTTAGCAGGAGGTTATAAAGTACAGCACAACTATTTTCTTAATGTCCCTCGGCAAACTTCGTGTTTCGCCAGTCGTCGGATTTCTATCAGTTGCCTTTGCACTTGGTGCAGACCGGACACGTGTACTGCAGTTGTACTGTAAGTGAATTGTTGAATAGTAGATGGAGCACCTGCGTTAATAGAATACCTACACATAACATCACGCCTGTAATCCTCGAAGGGTTAGGTTAGGTGTACTTATAGTTCCAATGGGTCGACTTTCGGGAGGAAACGGCTCGGCACACGCTGGCAAAGTATGCTGCTTGGGAGGAGCCGCGACGTGCCCTCATCTCAGGTGTCACACCTGTCGCTGCCGGCCTGTCCGGGGACGCGGTGGTATCCTTTTGCGAAACAGTCATTTCACAGAAGGAGGCTGCGGAAAGGGAGCGGGAGATTGCTTCCGCTAACCCAATCCCCAGCAGACGCACCGGGCGGAGGGCGGATAACGCCCTCTTCCAGCCCCCCTAAATGGGTCGAGGGGCGACGGATCTGGGGGAATTCATCGTCCCCTACTCCTTAGTACCCGAGATGGTGGCGCGTAGTGTCCCCCGCGCGCCTCTCTATGATGTAGGGGGGAGTTTAATACCTCATTCCCCGCTAACTCGAGGTGGCCCGCAGAGGCGGGCCGGCACTAGCCGGGGATCGTGGAAGTCGCATTAGATCCCGTGATCCCCGGTGCAAGTGTGAGACGGAACACCGGGGTGGTTTTAGTCATTAAGAGTCTGACGGACCCCTCCACCCTCCCCAGGGCGGAGGACATCCATGAGGATGTTCCTTCGTAAAAAACTTACTCGTACTTATAGTTGACAAGAAGAATAGAATACTTAGTAGTTTTATAAATTGGTCGTATCTGTTACTGTCTCTCAGAAGCCAGAGCACGTTTAAAACTTAGTGTCTACCTAAGTACTTAGCTTTTTCTGCTACCTAAATTATTTCATTAGTGTTCTTTATATTTATATAGACAATTCGTTTCATGTTTTCGACTTAGGAAACAAATGTTGAACTAAACTTAATAAAAGTGTCTTTTTCCAAGTTTTTTTAAATTCCCTAAGCCAGTGATTAATTTAGGGACTTTTATCCTTTAATAATTATTACATGTCAGTCCCGTAGTAAACGACATCGCGAACTTGTCTACTACGTTAATGTGTAATAGAGCTAATAGAGATACAGTCATGTTTCTAAGATCGAAGAGTCCACAATTTTCAAACCTGTTATCGAAAAACTCAGCAAAATCGAAATAAACACCTTATTTATGGCTCCCATATACTCCTCATCAATACAGTTTACCTTATGAACAATCTGATCTGTCGGCAGTAGAGACAGGTTCTGATGTCCTTGGGGAGAAATGTGGCGCTGCCGGCCGGGAGCGGGCGAAAGTGCGCGTTGACCGTGCGCCTGCGCACCCACGATTAACTTATAATAACTGATGCGACTTGATTGGCCGTTAGAATTTTTATGATCGCCAGTTTTGAGGTTTGTTGGCTGGAGAAATGGTTTTAAATGTTCTGTTTGATGGTCCCGTGGGCCTCGAATGTGTAAATTTAAATGACTTTAAAATTAAAAAAAAAACAACGGGTTTCACTCTGGGAATGCCGGCAGAAGTGAAAACTTGAATATTAACGTTGCGGTCTACTCTCCCTCCGTCTTATGAATTTTCGATCAGGTCCTGACGCGAGTTTAACATTATTTACCCATCACAAAAAAGTACACAACGCCGCTAAAGAAGTTTTCACTTCAAAAACTCGTTTCTCACGTGTTATTCACTTAGTTTTAAGAATTTATTAATATCACAATTTTTTTAACCAAAACGCTACAGTATAGTTGTTTTTCGATGAAAAAATTGTCTAATTTACGTACTTGTCGTTTACGCCAAGCGTTTGTGCTAATGCCTCTGTTTGATGAGGTACCATATGAATTGAGTAAAGAGGTAGGAGGTAGTGGTGATGTCCTCACGACTGCTCTTAAGACGGTGAAGGAAAACATGGTGAGAAAACCGGCATGTTCTAGAACCAAAAAATCGAATACATGTGACATAAACCAACCCGCACTGGGTGGGCCCGCGTGGTGGCCCACTCCCACGCAGAGACGAGGCCTATGTCCCAGCAGTGGGGATATTATAGGCTGATTATGCTTACACTAAAGTTATAAGTCGAATTTGAGTGAAAATGATAAAAACATGGGCCACAGTCTCAACACTATGAGACGCGGAAATAATTTGGCCACTTTTAATTTTCATTAACTGAAAATAATTCATTCAGAAAAAGAAGATTAATTTTTTTCTTGCAGAGTAAGAACTTTGTTTTGAGATTTTTTTCAGTCTGTGAGCAATGAACATTAAAAAAATTACCATCCAGGGACAAACCGGTTAATCACGACATTACTTCATTACAGTTGATCGATATGACGAGTGCGGGGACGATATTGTATAATAGTTTTGTAGCAGTGAGGTGCATTCTCACGTTTAAGGCATGCTATAGAATGGTCCCCGAGTGTTGCTAGGCAGGCCTTTGTACCTGCCTAGATGTTATTGTGATTTTTGAACAACAGCTATAACTGCCAGCCAAGGAACGGCACCTACATACCTCTCCAATACCGCAAGATTATTTCACTCGAAAGGCGGAAGAAATGTTTAAATTGGCAAATGAAAGATGTATGGTTTTGGAAGCATTAACTAGTGATTGAAAATTGTAAGAATTTCGGTTTGCAAAGAAAGAGTTGGAACATTTTCATTGAAGTTATTTTAACTTTTTTCTCCGAGACACACAAAGCCCGATCGGCGGCGGCGAAATACAACGATTAGAAACCGGTTAGGGAACTGCATGAGCGGCGCATTGCACTCGCTAACTCCTAAACTCGACTCCAGAATGCGTTCCCGACTCAACCCTTACCACAAACCCTGACGAACATAACCTAAACGCGCACGTTTACCACAACTACACTTAAAGACTTCTGAATTCTATTCAAGTCTGCAAGTCAGCGAAACGTGGTTCTCTAAGGTTTTGCAATAGTTTCTAATATAGTTCGAAGTAGCTAACGCGTGGTTTTGTCGGAATGTTGGTTGGAGACTAGGGGGTTAGCGATAAAATAAGTGGGATTCATTGACATCGGTCATGAGGTTCAGATATGCTGCTTAGACTGGATTAGGTGAAGCTAGATGCCTTTTTAAAAGTCTAGGTTTTACACTGAAAAACATGGACGTGGCGCTTTTTAGAAATGTAGCTAGAATGGTAATTAAGCGTGTATGGATACAACTACATTAGTTTTTGTTATGTTCGGTATCAGAGACAAGAAAAGGTGACAATTAATATTTGCTTTGTACCAGTAGGTATACTTGTAGTAGGTATTTTATTTGACGTCTTAGTTAGATGGAATGAAACATTATTTAGACCTATTTTTTATAAGCGGCTTTCGTTTACGAGCTTCTTTTGAGACCAAGGCAGACAATTCTAGAGATGCGGTAAAATAACGCGATTTTTTTGGTATGTGCATGAAATTCAGTTTTTTATTTTTTTCTTGAAAACTTTTTGTGAAAATGGTGTGGGCCGATTGGTGGTTGTAATTTTTTTGTTTTTATACAGTTTTTTTATACCTGCCAAGTAGACCATGTAATACTCTCTGACATTTTATTTAATAATTCTCAAAAGGCGATAACTTAACCATACTTATCAATATTTATTCGGTCTAAATGTTTGATGAACTTTTTAACCGACTTCCAAAAAGGAAAGGAGAAAGGAGGTAGAGAAAAGATTTTCGTCCACAATTGACGAACATATCGACAAAATAAAACAAAAAAAAAATACAGAATGTTGAACATAGAATGCGACATTCTGTATTTTTTATTTTGTTTTTTGTTGAAAATTATTTTTTAAAATAATATATAATAATTAAAGCTTACATACTGCAAAACAAATACGCAAACTAAATTGTTGAGGACACCTAAGTTCCATCACCTTAGTTGCTCCTAACCAAGGCCTACCTAGGCCCAAAGAATATAAAAGTAAAAGTACTTCCTAAGTTGAGTTCAAGGGGTTTAATTATAAACGTTGCTTTTAAGAGCGTTTATTCTGAAAGTGGGCAACGTCGCAAATAGATGTAAAATATTTACCTGTTTTGATTAATTTGGCAATAATCAATATTTTAGTTCACTAGTTAGCCACATTTCATATTTCCATACAGTATTATTGCCAAATTAATCAAAACAGGTAAATATTTGACAACTATTTGCCAACTTTTAGGATAAGCCCTCTTAAAATTAAGTAATGATTAGCGACTGCCATACATATTTGACGTTTGAACGTCACTTAACTTTAAATAACGTTTATAAATAAACCCCTTAATTATCTAAATTTCTAGAATGTAGTAAGTAATTAATTAATTCATGTAGTAGTTATGTAAGGATTGATAAATGCGTTGTAGAGGGCTATGTTTTAGTGTCGACATGAAATTGAAGCTTATTTTAAATAACTTGTATTTGATTTTTTTGTAGAACTATAGGAGAAATGGATGCCATGCCTAAAATGCCCAATTCGCCCTTCTGCTTTAAAGTTACGTAATTTTTTTCGTTACAATTCAAAAAGTTAATTAATAGTTTATGTGCTAAGGCGGCAAGGAAAGTTCACGCGTCTGACATTTAGATAATAATATCCTCTATGTTTAATTATCTGTAGTGACCTTTGCCTGCGAGGGGTGATCCGATGTAAAAACTGGCCAAATAACTGCCACGCTGGCTTTTAAATACCTGGTTATTCATGCAGGAGAGTACAGAAGTATCAGTTCATCTGTATTTAGACTAGACTAATCTGCATCGCCGTCACATAATGTGACCAAGATTATGTCTGGACTTTAAAAGAGACTGTGACCTCGTCGTGTGAGTTTGTTTTGGCCTTTCTTCTCAGAGTAGTCTGATAGGAAACGCCGACCTCGTCTAGTTTTTAAAACATTATTGACGTAAGTGTTTGTATAAACTTACATACAGAAATAATCATTTAGAACATAATGGAAAAATGAAACAGAAAGTTTCTGTGGAGAAATCTGAAACTGAGAAGACTACGTCCCATCAGAAACTTTAGACAGTTTCCTGATTATTATTAACTTTTTTTATTTGTTCTTTATCGGGGACTACTCCGAGTGGAACATCTTTTTTATGAATTTACTGTGCCATAAATGAATTAACTAAATACATAATTAAATTGTTTAATTTCTTTAAACCACGATAGTCTTTAAAACTTACAGGAAATATTAAATTAAACCTTACCCTTACTAATTTGAAGGGTAAGGGGCAGGCCCTTACCCTTCAAATTGATTAAATTAATGAAGTACCGAACTTAATAAGAAGTTATTGCCGCCACAATTATGTACTTTAAATGCCATTAGGGGTCCTTTCTAAGTAGTTGTACGCCATCTTATTCCTGTAGGTGTCGGGGAGAGAACAGGACTGTGGCCAGACTGTAATTAGGACAGGCTCCGAAAAAATCAGGATAGGCTGAATGATGAAATTATCCACTATTATCGTTGGTCTAGTGGTTGAAAGCACTTCTGCTGAGCGTGAGGTCCTGCTATCTAATTAGGTAACACATTTTCGTAATCGAATACAACTAATCTGTTTCGTTTTGACAGTTCAACAACATTCATTGCGTTATTTACGTCGTGGACCAGATTTTTTTTGAAGCTATGGATTTGCAGTCTATTTCAAAACGATTCATATTCTGATTGATCGTGTATTACGCAATTAGGGAACTGGGTTCAATTTCCAGTTAGGCCAAAGTGTTATTGGGTTATTATACAAACTGTATGTTCTCAGTAGCTGTTCTCTCTTTTCTGGGTGTGTATAAATCTGTTAATCACTGTAATCTCTTCCGATGATGGAAGTTTTATACCTACCAAAGTGTGCAATTTACTTTCCCTAAATCAAGGTTTTCTTCTTCGGCACTAGAAACTGCAATTAGGAGCTGAAATGTTCTTCGTTTCGGTCCACATCTTCTGATCTATCACCAGATTTATCATATATTCGATATCCCGCAAGCGTGGTGTTTGTCTTACTTTGTCTTTATCTGGGAATGTCATCTTCAGAGACGTTGTTATCGGTGTTGATTTTGGCATCAATTTCTCTGTATGAGGTAAACGAATCCACTATCGAGCTTATGACAACCATAGAGTCTCTCAAACTCGCTTCGTACACCTGAAGTAATTTATCAACAGGCTGAATAGTTTCTAATACTTTATTCATGAACACCATGCAAAATCGAAAATCTTTTGATGTACGAACGGCTACATATCAAGCTATACATTTTCAGTATAAGCTGACCTCTCCATGTACGGAAATCCTATACAATGCGAGACCAGTTTATACTGGAAATGTATAACTTGATACGTAGCCGTGTGTACGATCAAAAGATTTTCGATTTTGCAATTTTGAGCAAACCAGTACTTTCTACCACATAGTTACCATCTATATGCCTGCCGGGGTCGCGAGAAAGTTCGAAAGGGATACCGTGGCCGCTTTTTATGTCAATAAAATTATTTTATGTTCTCGGAGATAAATACGTAGCATTAGCTGGTATGTATTTGACACATTCAGCAAGTTTATTATCTTTGAGCAATGTATATTCAAAAAGAGTTTTATTCGACTAGTATATAATAAAATAATACTTAGTTTCGTTATTACTATTAAATCGAAATTTCAAAATTCTTAGCAAGCTAGGCTAGGGCAGGCTCTACATTTTCTAGTGCAGGCTAAGCCTGCCCTTGCGTATTCCTACGGGCCTGGGAGAAAAAGGTACCTGCCTACCTACAAAGTCAGGTGCAGAAACATCAGTTTCATGTAAAATATCGTTCCTATCGTACCACAGATTAGTACAGATGGGTTTTTTTTTTTTTTTTTTTTTTGTGTGGGAAATTATCAAATAACTTCTCCCGCTCCGGGTGGAGCGGGAGGGCGTGTCAGACTCTTACTGACTAAAACCCACCCGTGTTCCTTCCGTTGCCTTTACGTTGCCAGGGGCCACGGTATCCCTTTCGGACTTTCCCGCAACCCCGGCAGACAGATGGGTCACTCCGCAAATTCATTTGAATAAAAAGCGACTATTCTACGACACAATAAAGTGCAATTCAGGTGGTACAGCGCTAATTACCTACAGTTATATTCACCTAGAATTTGCCTCTCTCTCTCTATCACGTACCTCTCTATTGCGTAGCTCTATCTTCTGTCTACATTACGCCCACTGAATTCGACAAGTCGAGCCCGTCGCGGAGTGACCCATCTGTGGTAAAACCAGGATTACTAGGTAAGAAATCAAAGTCAAAGTCAAATCATTTATTTCAAATAGGCCCTTATAAGGCACTTTTGAACGTCAAGATTTACAAAAAAATTGCATTGATTCTAGTCGCCCCTTCCAAAAGGTAGTTTTTGCATGGAGAAGAATGGGCAAGAAACTCCACCGTTACTCTTTTAAAATGTTTTACAATATTTTGTATAGGTACATTAGTTATATAATTATATGTAAAGACGATGCACCTAGAATAAAATTACTATACCACAATAGGTAAAAATAATTAAAAATTAAGCAACAACAGATAAATTAATTATGTGATAGATACATGGTGCTCACATATTTACAAACATTGTAAAAGGAGACGATTTACCTAAAATTTTACAATTAATAAGTCAGTGTGTGAAGAAGTAATCACAGAATGTAAAATCAATGTTATATATTTAAAAAATATATGTGGGCGTCCAAGCAAAAAGGGTCCAGTAGTGGGGTGTTGAGTTAAGACTAGATTCGGTATCTAGAATAGTCAATTGATGGTAAGAATTGAAAAAATATTCAAAAACTGGAGCATATTTTTTTTTTGAATTTTGAAATTCTGAAAAAGCTTGATATAGTCATTTACTATATGAAATTGCAGATAATTGAGCATTTATTAATAATCAATTAAAATAGCGAAATGCAATTTTTTCACCCAGCTTTACTTCTTATATCTCGGAACCTAAATGCCGAGAACTGGATCCTTTTTGTTTGGACGATATATAATCATGAATAATCATTTAGGTACTCCGTATAACGTGAACGTGCAATTTATGCAGGGTTGAATTAAATTAACTAGCAAATTACCCATCAGGGTATCGATATCTAATGATGATCAGAGGCCCTAGTGTGAGATTTTTTTAACCATCTCGATTTTACGCATCGACCGCGTTTGGCGCTCCGACTGGCCGTTCACTGGTGAAGGCCGGCCGGCTGCCAATCGGAGCGCCGAACGCGGTCGATGCGTAAAGTCGAGATAGTTAAAAGAAACTCACACTAGGGCCTCTGGATCGTCATAACTTACCTACAAACTTCAAATTAGAGACCGAATTGTTTCTCAGTCTTGAAAAAAGTAGAGGTTATGTTTGAATGTTAAAGGTCGTCGTGGCTAAGTAAACAGCTACACGGGTCGATTATCGAGGTCGGTCCGTGGATAGGTGACCATATATTTAATACTGAGATCTCTCCGTGCCTCGGAAAGCACGTTTAGCTGTTGGTCCCGAGTGTCATTTGTAGATCTTTAAGAGGAACAGGGCCTGCGATTCTCCATACAAATGTATTGTACTTTTTCTTTTTTTTTCTTCCTGAACAATGCCTCTAGAGCAATCTTTTCATAAAATCAAGGTCTGCTGTAGTCACGTCCCTGTTATTTCTTTTTTTTCAGCAACTTATCGGTAAAGAAAATATGACCCTCAAAAAATTACAATAATGCCCCATTTTTACCGCCGTGATTAGAGGAGTACCTACCAGAAAAATTCGAAAAGTTTTTAACACAAATAAAATTGATAGGAATCTAGACGTACTCTTTCTTAAACTTTTAATGTAAAAAATAATTGAATCGGTTCAGCTTTCGAGGAGAAAAAAGGGGAATACGAAACGTCGATTTCGTCAATTTTTTTTGTGATATAATTGGTCTGAGCTGTAGCTATCCCTATCGCACTCTACGAGGGCAGACTTGAGGTAAGAAGACGGCAATAGTTTCTTCAAATACCTAGTTTTCAAATTCCTCGCAGCCCCTGTTCCCTCTTAACAGTCGTTACGGGTAGTCTTCTTCCTTTCGTATGGTTTGTGACTAACCTGGTGTAAGAGTTTTAAAGCTGCCCATGGGCCTCTGACTTGGCTTCACATACCGTCGAGAAATATCTCTCAGGCATGCCGGTTTCCTCACGATGTTTTCCTTCACCTTTTTTTAAGCAACTGATAATTATACAATACGCACATGAATCCGAAATGAGGTGCGTGCCTTGGGTTCGAACTCGAGACCCATGACTTGGCAGTCTGACGGTCACGCCACTAAGTTATCACTGCCTACTGTCAGAAGCCCGAAAATCTGACAACCAGTCTTACCAAACGGTATCGCATTACCCATTATCTGGGTTGTGAAGGTCAGATAGGTAGTCACTCCATGTAAAATACTGGTATTCAGCTGCATTCGGTTAGGCAGGAAGCTGACCCCAACATAGATGGTAAAATGCTAGGCAGATTTTTTTTTTGTAAAAGTAATCTTTTTATCCACTTAGACTTCAAAGCCCAAGTTAACATTCGCTTGTTTTACAACTTGATAAGTCAACCTGCCGATATAAATACCAACATGTTCACATACTAACGGCTATATCATAATTATTATGCATCCCTCGAAATTACTGTCATTAAAATAATTCGAGTAATCCATCAGGAGTGACTGTTTAATCGGCCTATTAGGGCTGCTGTGTATCTTAGCCTTTAGATTGTCGTGTGATCCGAATAGCATCGGACATTGGAATTGGATAGGCGATAATGATCCTTGGATATCATCTGAAGTGGCACTAATAGTGTAGAAAGAAAGCAGAATTGATCTAATTCAGGATTTGTTGGTATTAAATGATTCACAAAGATATTTAAATATTGATGATGCGTTTTGTTTGATAAATACTGATCCTATAATTCGATTACTGCTTGATGTCTATTGAAAATATTTGACATTAACATTCAGTACCTACCTAGTGTTAGGTTTGGTTTTAAATAGTTAGACAACTATAGGTTTCATTGCCATTGCCTGAATATCTAGTCCTCCTAATTCTGGTCTTCTATTTTGCAATAAACGTTGTAAATTGAGTCTTGATTAACATGTACCTACCTTGCAAGATTAATTTAACCTTCCATTTATCCAATTGTGAATAATGTATGCAGGGTTATATTAAATTAGCTAGCAAAATTCCGCGGTAGCGATATCTAAACATGATCAAACAAAACAAATTAATTTGTTTTTTTTATTTTTGCCGCAGTTAATGTAGACACTTGAAATATCCGTTTAAAAAATCAGGTTTTTTTTTTTGTAAATTTCACAGACATGATGGGTATATCTCAAAAGGACATTGCAAAAAAAAAAACAACACAAAAAAACACCAAAACTTTTTCTTTTTATCGTGATTATATTTCGATACCCATCACGTCTGCGAAGTTTCTCTATATAATTTAATTTGACCCTATAGATAAAAACCGTTGCAATTACACTATAAGTTTCACTACTAACCTCACATAACTTTCGGTTACATACGCATGCCACTGTTTACCAATCAGTAAACTTATATAAGTATACTTATATAAGTATAAATACTTATGGTCGATTAATATCTTGGCAAACCAATAATAACAGACACATCTAGAAATAAACGCAGTATTCAGCTTTTTCTCCTGAGAACAGCCATTAGATACGTTATGTAAAAGACGTTGTTTTTCTCGATATGTGTCCAGTCATTTAAAGGCCCAGCCCTGTACAAGAGAAATAAGATATAAAACATAGGGTTGAACAAACGGGCGGTCGAACTCCTTATTTGTAAACATTGGTAGCACCCGATATTTAAAGCTGGGTTTACAGTGTGTGCTGTGCTATGGTTTGGTGATGAGATGATTGTGTTTTACCCAAAACTGATTTATGAGAGAATCTGATTGTGTTATTACCAAACGAATAGATAATTCAGTCCATCTAGTCTCTAAAAATCTCTATTCTATTCAATTTTTTTGTTATGGCAAGCAAAGCCGATGTCGACTATTCTGCCAATATCAAAGTGAATTGAAAAAGCAAATGTGTATTGCTTTAAAAAGCCGGGAAATAAATAAAATAATCAAGTTAATATTTATTAATTTTGCTCACGAAATGTCTATTTTATTGGAAAAGTCCATCAATTTCCGATCCTTTTCTATACCCGAGTCGCTTTATCGTGGCAATAGCGGCCATCGCCCTTTCCCTGATATCTCTCCGTAGGAACCTAAACAATAAACTATGTATGGTTTTTCGTTATTGGAACATGTTGAAGTTCACGATAGAGATTGATTCAGGACGTTAATGAATTTTATTTCTGTGTTTTTAATAAAGAAAATGTACGTGGGTCAATGACCACTATTGCCACGCTAAAACGATTCGGGAATAGACTATACCAGCTTTAATAGTCATATCTCATAAGCATAACGCAATAACAAAAAAGAAATGGTCATGGTCATAAAACATAGCTTTTACTGTGCAACAGTTTCTTTGGCCACATTCGTAGACTTCTTTTTGCTAGCAAGCCTAGTCGCAGGCTGATCGGAGGCTGATCGGAGATCCGTAAGCGATTATTTTTCTAGTTGGCAACAATGTATTTTATTACTGTTGTTGTTGTTAAGCGTTCAATTATAGTTAACGGTTTATTTAATAAGAGTTGAATCGTTTAATCTGAATTACTACGTATTTGTTTTTGTTTCTCATTTAAATTAAGATATCTTCTTGTGCACAAAATGAGACCACTTTTCTAGAAGTGGTCCGTTTTAAGACATAACCTATAAATAAATTAACATCTTTCCTACTTCATTTTTCTTAATTTTTGGCAAAGAAATTTTGAGTAAATATGTTGCTTATTTCTGTGCACTAATAACAACGTAACATAACTGCAAATTAATTAATTAATAAAAATAGCAAAATTATATACAAACTTAACTAAAACTATTGAAAAACTAAAATATAGCATCGAAAAATTCATCCGCATCGCTGTCGACTGGTAATGTACCCAAGAGACTGGCCGCATTGCCACGTTGTATGGCAATGCTTAGCCTCTGCCCAACGTAAAAACCAAACCTTGGGTCACGGGAAGTGTCAAATAGCCGTTTTGATATTTCATTGAAGAGGCAGTGAGCACTCGGACCCCTTGGTCCGAGGGTTTCAACCCCAAACGGCTCGAAAATGTAAGGTTACTACCTGTACCTGTAAGGTTTTTATACTTACACCGCTTGAGGTTTTCTGCAGCCGCAGCGGCAGCACCAGCACAGCACGCCGAGCCAGAAAGATGGGATGGCGCAAGAGTGTCGACACAGGTTGCATCCCACACTAAAGGCCTACCCACCTTCCATGGAGATAAAGACATGCAAACTTAATAAATATTAAGTAGGTACGATATAAATGTGTTCATTGGGTTCAGTTGTTGCAGTAGCCTGATTTATCTAATGATTCTTTTGGATTTATTGTAGTGAATTTTATATAAAATATTGTTATTCTGGACGGATTCCCGTCCGTTAAGAAGTTAAACTGTTGTATTTTTATTTGTTTTTTGTATTTAACAAATAGGCCTGAGATAGTGGACATTGTAAATATTTTTTTATTATTATTGGAAATTAAATGAAATTACTACTAATTATTTTGAACTTTTATGAGTGTAAATAATATTAATGTAGGTAGGCAATGACACATGTGTGGAACTTAACTTGTTATTATTTTAATTATCTTTGTAAAACATTCAGATACAATGTAAATTGTTATTGAATAAATGAAATGAATCCGATAAGCTGATCGCTCAATCATAAGTTCTTAATTCCTGAAGTACAAATGAAATTGTAGTAGGGATGTACTGTTTACTTATCTGGTCTGTTTACAATTTTGATTTAGGCACGCAGATCCATTCCTACAGAACCCTCCCATCGATCTAGCATCGATTCTATTGAATTTATTTTTCTATATGTGTTATAACCGGTCGTAAGCAATCGTGTGAAAATAATACAGGCTTCGTACGAGTGGCCGTGACAAACGCCTTCCACGGGCGTTCGGAGCGTAGGCTATGTGCCCCGAGTATGTTCCTAACTGGTCAACCACCTATGAATGATACCCCATATTTTTCAATTAAAGGTGCGAATGTAATGCATGGCTATTGAACACTTGAATTGGTCTCTTTTTTTTAAAGAATGAAGCTAGTTATCGTCTGGATATCGGTTTGCGATTTCATTGATGGTAGTTTTGATCAAGTTGGTGTTAACAGGAGGCAAAAAAAGTTGAATTGTTTTCAACTGGCGCGATGGTTAAGGTTGGCAATAAGGAATGATCTGGTAATTATAGGCTTTAGTAAAAACTCAAATAATAACTACGAAAAAAAAAACAAAAGAAACAGTAATGACAGAGCTTAACTGAGGAATAAATCGGATCCAACCTCCCGACATATCGGTCATACCACTCCTCCCTTTTTCTATTATTTAGTAGGTACATTGTGTAGTATTCTCGGTACCATTAAATTACCGAGAGCAATTCCTTTACCGTATCAAATTGTATAAATTAAAACATCTCTCTTTTCTTAAACTTTTGCACGACTCATAATGCGAAGAATTAAAGAGTGCTTTGCGATCGACAAAATTGATTTGCCTCCTTTCTGCAACTGTTTTCTTTGTTACACTCCTGCTAGTACACAGAACCTACTTAATTTATATACCACTGTAAAGATAACTTAATGGAGATTAACTGAAAAGGTACTTTTAAAAAAAAAAATGCAGCAGAAACCAAAATAACGTCAAAATAGTTTAAAAAAAAAATACCTTCGATCAAGGTGTCAAACCTGAAAATGTTGTAGATTGCGAAAAAAAAAAATGTTTTTTTTTTTATTACAGGTTCGTTTCAGCCATAGGAACCCTATTGAAAATGGCTCTTTTATTAAAATTTGTGTAATTATAATTAATAAAAACTAACTAATATAATAACTTTATCTATTATTTCCAACTTTGACCCTCTTCCGTTGCCTAGCAACCAACATGAACAAAGCAAACCTAAATAGTCTTTGACAGTAGGTACGTAAAGATTGCGAGGTGAGAGAAATTGTACCCATATTGATGGGTAACATTTTGAATGAGAGTTATGAGGCGTGCACTTTTGGATTATCCAAATATTTGTTTATTTTTATCCAGTATGCAGGTTTTTGTCGGCGAGTGGTACACACAGCTACATATCAAGCTATAGATTTCCAGTATAAGCTGACCTCACATTGTACGGAAATCCTATACAATGTGAGATCAGCTTATACTGGAATTGCTTGATATGTACCCGTGTGTATAGTTATATATAGTTCAGTTGCTAATTGGTATAAGAATAACTACAAGTATGCTCATTTTGCTGATTAATCGATAATTAAAAGACAAATAAGCATTGTAGAAATACAATGAATGAATGAATTGTCGGATGATAGAGTATCTATACCACGGTATAGAGCTCTTAATTACGTATATTAGGACCATTGTTTTTTTTTGGTCCTTCTGTACCAATTAATTTATTCATTAATAAATTAGGAACTTGACCACGTAATGATCACTTCAAACGTATCTAGTTTTTTTTTGCCATGTATCGCCTCAAAAGGCAGTCGTAAAATATTTTTTAATAGGAAGGTAAACAAAACGCAATTAAAGAAATTGCATTTTCTTTTCATTATCTACTTATTTCCGTACGCAAAATACGCGCTTTGACGTGGAGTTGCGGATACCAGCCCGTATTACCTATTACTTATCTACTTATTCCAACAAACTTTTTTTTACCCTAATAAAGTGGCCAGGAAGGCACAGATAAATAAATCTAGAACGAAACAAAGTCTCAACGGATTGCTGCCTCAACAACATTCATCGAATTTTATCGGAACGAGAAATTAAATAGATATCACTTGCGTATCTTTTTCGCATATTTAGATCTATCTTATATCTATCGATCTATCGTTCATTGCCAGTACACTATCTGCTTTAATGGAACTTTTAGCATGTAAGTCGAGCGATCGATAGAAGTCCGTGCATTTTATCTTTAAAGACCTAAGAAAGTGCTTGTTGTGTTCTAAACAGGGTTTCACCGGCAGGAATTGATGAGGTCGTTCTGCTTAGCGTGGCGATCTATCTAAATTGAGAAGGTCTAGAATTAAGTTACGAGTTTGGCGCCTTGAGTAGTGTCTTTCACACTTAGGTCTATTGTTTTATCAAGACTAGGATTTATATATTTGGCCTTTAGTGAGTGAACCAAGGACCAAGTAAACTTATCCAGGACCCATCCACACTATCCTGTTTGTTAAGTTTTCACGCTAAAACGGCGCTAAAACATGGGTAGATCGTAGATGATAATACTTTATATCTCGATATTCCCACGGGATCGAAACTTGGTAAATCGCGGGGCGCATCTAGTAATATAATAATTCGCATATAAGTACCTGTCATGTCTGTCTGTTACCTTTTCACGCCTAAACGGCTGAACGCATCTGGATGAAATTTGGCACACGGATAGTGTATGACCTGGGTTAGGACAAAGGATACTTTTTATTCCGGTAGTATGTTCCCGTGGAATAATTTCCGACCTCAACGCAGGCAAAATCGCGGGCAGAAGTAGGTCGAATATAAATTATATGTAGTAAATGTTTACCTAAAACCATTTACAGAATATTAATCATGAGGGTAAAAATAAAATTGCAATAAATATTTATATAGTTTATTACATCAAATGCATTGCATTGTTACTTGGGAACAATAAATAATCCGGTGTGTTATTATCTTGTATAACGATACACTATGTTTGCAACCATTTTATACACATAAACTGTTGTTGAATTGATACACATGGATGTTGGTCGCTTAGAAGTCTCTGGAAATGAATTGCTTTTAAGGGTTTCGTACCCAAAGGGTGCCAACGGAACCCTGGCACTAAGGCTCCGCTGTCCGTCCGTCCAACTGTCCGTATGTCTGTCACAAGGTGTACTTTTGAACCGCAATAGGTAGACATTTGAAATTTTAACAGAGTGTGTACTACTATGGCCGTTATAACACAAAATAAAAACTTTAATAAAATAATTGTACCGTACAATTATTTTATTAGAAGTTTTCAAGCGGAGCTCTTCGTGTGCGAGTCCGACTCGCACTTGGCCGCAATTTTTTTTTTTGGTTTTACATTTTGTTGGTCCTGTTAGGTTACGTTTTATTTTAAAGGACCAAAAAATTAAAATAAAACGTCTTAAAGAGTCTAAGGTCATTCTTTAGTGAATGACTTAATAATCGAAAAGAAATGAATAAAAAGAACGAATTTCTTTTGAAATCTTTGGAGACTATTATACGACTAATAATAGATTCGTGAGAGTAGGTATTTAGAAATAAAAAATTAACAATGCTCATCTCGACATGTGTATCAATTCAACAAATAAGAGAATCTATTCAACATTTCAGAACTATATAGTATGTTCAATACATGAAGAAATTTATATCAAGCTGAAAGTGAACGATACTCGTAAAAAAAATTCAAGACACAACATAAAATATATAAAAACTCTCATCTTTGGTTCCTATAAAAGCTTTGGGATACCAGCAGAGAAAAATAACACAACATTGTACTAAACAGGCGAGGAAATAGAAACAGATCAATACATCTTGCGTCAGTTTGCCTTAGTTTAGTTTATTGCGTTGCAAAAACAACCTTACTTGATATTTACATAAAAAATTCAAATCACTGGTGCATTATGTAATTATTATTTATGTACTCGCAAATAATCATTACAGTTCAACCGATCACAATACCGAAAAACGTACACTTTTTTTTCAAAATAGCACCAATATTTTAATATCAGCACATCGCGTGTACCAAAAATCGATTGCTGGCAACATTGTTGAACAAATTAATAGCTAGCAACACCAAACTTTATGCAAATTCGCGCGATAATATCATTACAACCCTTACTGGAGTATTTCTTAAGTATTTTAGTTCATTTAGGTGTAAAACAACGAAGAGAAAATAACTGAATAACAATAAGTATACGTATTAGTGGTATCTTTGATTACAGTTGCCTAAAGTATTAAGATATGGTAAGTTAGACACTGAAGGATTACAGAATTCGCACCTTATAGCCAATCACACATCTTACAATAGAAAATATACATTTTATTCTTGTATAAATAGATATGTATTAAGGTAAAATTAATTAAACTATGGTAACACTTTGTCTACGGAATCATAGATAATAGAAGCCAGAAAAACTGATATACTCTGTGGATTCGTTTTCCTGCTTGAGAAGGTTTTTTAACATGAAGCATAGCTATTTATTTCAGATTATTCCTATTCATGAAATAGGAATAAGATATAGGTTTTATTAAGTGTTCGAGTATCTTTTGATATGGTATAAATAATTTCTAGGAAGAGTCTTTACCTAGACGTGATATGATATTTTTGATAAAGAATTATAACCAGTATAAAGACTGATCTACATCAACCGCAAGTTCGAAACTATGCATCAAGTTAAAAATAAAATTACTTCACAAAAAGTATATTAACAACAAATGTGAACATTAACATTTTAATTTACAATCTACAAACGAATGGTTCCGATATACAATAATATAACTTTCAAAGTATCTTTTGTCCTTGATTTGTGATGAAATTGACCGTCATCGTACACGTATAAATCAATCTGTGGAGGACGAGTCATTGTATACAGGAGCCATAAAAACACAAATGTTGCCAACTACGAAAAAACTTTCGAATTATTTAAAAAACGTACCTAAATTTATTTGGTCTCATTTTAGTAACGGTTATTTATTTATTAACAGAAATCGATTAACAAATTAAAATCTATACATAGAATGGATTTTTCATTATATTCGTATTTATTAGCTGCTCTTTTTATTACTTACATCGGAACTGTTCAATATTGAACGTCATATTCGCTTGTTTCAGATTTACCTCCAATTACTTTCAACTCACCTTATATCGAGAGAAATCTTGTCATTTTGTCTGTCATGTTATAGAAATCGATTCGTGAGTCTATTAATTCGACTAAAATCATATATCTAAAATCAATTCTAGAATTTTAGATATATCACTGGACGACGCATGCGTCAGCAAATTGTACGTCATGATTTGCGCTATACAAATATTAGTATCATTCCTATCTAATTCCACACATCCATTTACATTACCACATTGTACTTAAAAGTACTCTTTAATCATTCCATTCTTATTAATATTATGCTCATGATTTTATATTTAAAACACTTTTATGTTCACTTTTACATTTTTTATTCGATTCAGGACAAATTTTGGTCCTTTCTCACCTACGGAGAGAATACCCTGAGGCTTCTCAATAAGGTAGCCAGGACATTTGCTAGACATTCGGCTCTTAGCGCTAGTTGACCTTCCAAGGTCGAGTTGTTCTCCTGACCTTGACCTTGAGACTTCTTGGCGTTGTATTCGTGGATAATTTGTGCCATTTCTGCGCCAGCCAGTTCTTTGAAGGCCGCTGTCACATCGTGGACTCGTAGGACCAGGTTTCGAGTTTGGAGTGGCGCTGATGTATGTCTACCGAGGGCCTGGGTGTAAGATATGAAAATTTATAGGTATAACATCACACGGATTTGGTAATTTGAAAGTGATAAATGTGATCTATATTTTCTAATTAATAAAAAAATTAAAAGGGTCGTGTGTTGTGTAAGATAAAAGCAAGTGTCTATATACACATGAAGCATAGACTTTCGATGCATTAAGTTCACGCTAAAACCATTAATTTTTTGAAATCTACTTTACAAACTCACTAATAGACAATTCACTAGGCTTGAAATTTTGGATAAGAGTTCCATACACAATTAACAGGGGGGATTTTTGAGGTGGGGCAGTAGAGCAAGTTTACCTTAACCGTTGCAGCTACAGGAAAACGGTCTTAGGAGACAGTCCTTAACTTTTTGAGAAATTTTAATCTGTATTCACAGATTTTGAAAAAAATTGCTTACACATTTTTTTTTGGTCCCAACCTCCTGTTCCTTATAAGGATAAAAAAACTCGATCGGGTTTACTGAGGTTTGAGTACAAGAAAAGTCAGAAATCGAATTGAAAAAAAAAAAAACTTTTCTGGGATTCCAACTTTCTTCACTATGATGGATAGATTGGCTTTTCGAGTTTAGAAAAACACTTACTTGTGCCAAATCAGACAGTCTTCTCAGAGGCGTGAGGCAGTCGGCCAGCGCCGTGGCGGCGGGCGCGGCGCGCGCGTCGCCCAGCGCGCCCACGAGCGCGCGCGACGCCGACACCAGCGCCACCGCGCACGCCGTCAGCTCGCTGCGGGCGCGCTGCGGGCACACGACTTTTTGTTAGGCAAGAGATAGTATAAAGACCAATTTTGTCTAAATAAATTTCAAGTTTCGACTTGATCTGAGTATAAAATAAAGTTTAAAAAAAAAGTGCGTTACGTATTTTAAAGTGTTATTAGGTTACACCATCAGGAATTTCTCAGTAGCAGCCCGGAGTCTGGATTTGTGCCCGGTTGATGGCAATAGGCATAACCAGCGAAATGTGGGTGTACTATGGGTACACCTCTGCTCTTCGAAGAATACAGGCGTGATGTTACGATGTTGTTGTTGATTTTATAAATCGTGTTTTATAAATAACCAACTTTGTCATCAGTCAAAATACCAAGCCCAATAAACTTAGCCATACGTTTTTTTCAATACTTTAAATTTTGACAAACTTGAACTGACCTGAAACTTAGCCTCATCAATATCCTCGCCCCCTCCATGCGCATGCTGATGAGAACACTTCTGCGCGACCTGGTGCAGCCTCTGCAGCAGTCCATCCACCGCCACCTCCGTCTTGCACAGCAGGTTCTCTATCGACACGTGTCCGTTGTTCCCCGACTGGAACTCCGGGAACTTCACTGTCGGAGGAGAAGGTGGCGTCGGAATATCATCGACAACTTCATCCTTGAACCTCACGTGGTTCTGCACCTTTGGAGTCGGACTGGCACTGTTTCGACGGAAGGACTGCCGCTCTGCTAGAGGTGGACTGAACACTCGCTCGCCAGGCGCACCGTTCAGTAAGTCCGGACGGTTGCTGAACCGCCTGTTCATCTGCGGAGAGCATAATGAAAGCGCTGTGTTGTTCTTCAAAATAGTATTCTTCGTTTCAGAGTTCGATCTTACATGACGGGTCTGTAACGTCATGGAACTGTAGTTCGGTGATGATCGGATGTTCTGAGTCTCTTCGTCAGTCAATCTGTTTTCAATTTCAAGGTTTCTGTAAGTATTTAGGTTCCGTTGGAAATGCGGCGAGCCAATGCTGGCCAAACGTTGCTCTGGATTCCTGATAGGTGACTGCTTTTGCGAATTCTTCAGTCGAAGCACTTCGATGCTCGGGACGGGAGGTAGTGGCGGCTTTTTGGGAGGTAGAAGTATCGGTGGCGGTGGTGATAGAACTTTGTTTTCTAATCTCGGAGGCAGTTGTGGAGCGTTCTGCACGTGTTGCTCGTTTATGTCGCAGACGACTTTGTAGTTCAATTTCCTATTGTTGAGTGTACTGAAGTGATTATTAGTTATCTCTACAGCTGACAGTTCGTTGTTGATGCACGTAAACGAGTTGGACCGAGGTCTTGGTGCAGGTGTGGGTGGAATCTTCGGTGGTCTCTCGGGCGCTTTCCTACAATCTGAGTTTTTTCTCCTCGGCGGTGGTCTAATTTCACAGACGTCGGGAATGGAGTCTGAGTTCTGAATTTTTGATTCAACTTGTTCATTTTCGTCTGAATTTTCTTCAGACTTATTTTTGTCTTTACTGCAGCAAGAGAACATTCCTTTCCTCTCTACTGTAGGGTATTCTATGACATGCGCGGTTCCATTCGCCTGTTTATCACCAGAAATACTTTTCCTTTTACCTTTCGGCGAATCTGATTTCGTTTGATTAGAAACTTTGTTTTTATCCTTAAGCAGAAGGCTATTTCTGGCGTCACTTAGGCTTTTTGCAGCAAACATATTCCTAATCTCACTGACGCTTAGTGTTCCCTTCAAAACATCACCGTTGGCAGTTTTTGCTACGGCATTTGCTTGTTCGTTTTTTGCTTCAAGTATTTGACTATGATTAGCATAACTAACTTGTTCTCTATCTAAGGTTGATGAGTTGGAAGCCGGTGGAGGTGGAATTATATACGACATTATTTCTTCTGGAGTCAACTCTATAGCAGGTGTAACTTTCACAGTCGGTGGTTGTATTGTAACATTAGCTAAAAATTCGTCTAGTGCATTATTTTTTGTTGCATTCGATAAATTTTCTTGCGAATTCACTTTGTCATCAGCGAATGATGGCGGAACTATGGGTAAAATTTGAGGCACTTGCGTAGCACAGTCTAATTCATCGGGCGTTTGTGGGGGAGGTATCAAAGTTAAATCTATAAGCTCAGCATCATTATCAACTACGCTTTCCTGGTACAAGTACGGGTACTCAGCCGGTCTTGTTTCTTCTTGACTACTCTTTTCTCTTAGTTGCTTTAAATATTCTTTTAGATTAGGTTCCTTATTGTCTGTCGTTGCGTCAGGGCTGACTAGACCAAAGCTAGTTCGGACGCCTTTAGTCGTGGTCGTTTTGTTTTGATGTTTACGTATAGGACTGGACGTTGGTGTGTAAAGCGAATCATTGTCACTCTCCGAGTGGCATATATCATTGTTCAGAGCTATCAAAGCATCAGTCAGGCCACAGTTATTAAGAATAGCACTGAGACCTTGTGATTGGCGCGTGGTTAAGCCATTATTGTCTTTTCCACTCTCCGGTACGTTCAAACCATTCAGCCCTTGGTTTATAGTTTCAGTCAGCAAAAGCAAGGAATCACTATGTCTCAATATACCAGGCGCGTCGTCCGTCATCCTACTAGTATTCGACTCAGTATCACTCTCTACATTATCAACACAAGTTTCTTTACCAACTAGCTCATCTCTTAAATTCTCATGATAAGCATCGTAATCACAATTCTCAGTCAAATATTGTTCGGAGTTTTCTACCAGTTTCTGCATTTCTGCTACTCTTCTTAGGACCTCTTCGTTCTTGGCTTCTACTAGCCTTGGGTTGTTCGACGCATTCTCTAAGAGTTCCATGGACAGAACACTTTGAAGGTCGAAGCCCATGCCGTCATCGAGGTAGCAAGTATCGTTTGGATCAAAGAGTCTGAAATCTTCGTTTCTCTTGCATTTTTCGAAGTGAACATCGTGTCCTAGGAGGCCAGATTTCGAGTCATAGCCTATTAGAGGACTGGAGTTGTTGCTGTGGTTTCTGTTGTTGATGTTGGTGTTCATGTTGGTGTCGAGGGACTTGTTCTGGTCGGGGGTGGAGTGGTAGGGGGGAGGCATGCTGAAGATGGCGTAGTGCTTCTTGGACAACATGTTCGGGTCGTCGTAGTGGAGGTAACTCCATTTAGCTGGCACCACGTTGTGTTGCGACAAATATGGTGGAGCTGAAACGGATGGGATTGTTGAATACTTAATCAATAATACTAGAATTATGTTAAATGTAAGCACGTTGATAGATCACTTTGCTAAAAATACTATTTGTGGTTTTGATTACTTACCTATATCTTCTGTCATGGGCTCCCTTTCTTGTTCAACATTTAAATCATGACCAGTCACTAGGCGGTAATACCTGCAAAATTACAATAGTGAGTTTTTATCTAAGTAAAGTTTCACCTAAACGCTACATTGACGACACCTTAGCAAAATTTTATTTTTAGGCCCACTTGCACCTCAAATCACTAAATGCTTTTAGTGTTAAATGTAACATCGATAAGTTTCTGTCAATCGTTTGAGGATGACAGAGACAGAAGCATAATCAGCCTACAATGTTCCTCATTGTTGGGACACAAGCCTTCTATCATAGGGAAGTGGGTCTAATCCACCACGTGGGCCCAGTGCGATGATAGATATCACATGACTTCCAATTTTTGGTTCTAGGATATGCATATTTAGTTGCGATGTTTTCCTTCACCGTTTTGCTAGCAATGGTGATGAAATAAATTACAAAAAGTAAAGCGGCTGTCGGGGTTCGAACCTACGACCTACAATTCGTAAGTCGCGGCCGTTACCACTGGGCCACCATTGCTCTCGAGACAGAATGATGTATAGAATATGTTTAGCATTAAACGCATTTAGAAAGTTGTGGTGCAAGTGGGCCTAAGGATTTGTAAATTATACTACTTGAGTTTTCCAATTCCTTATTTAAAATCATTTTAACTGAAGAAGGTCTTCACGAAACGTACCCAGCAATAATAAGCGGCATCTCAGCAGCATCCCGCTCGTCCATCAACAGCGCCAGCACTCGGTCTCGTTGCAAGAAGATGGCGACGTCTGCGCCGCCGCTGGACCAGTCGCGCTTCACTCTGATGCCTTCCACTTCTTCTAGAGAGGCGATGGGTTGAGGCTGAAATGGTTTAAGATGAAATATTAGAAAATTTTGGTCAAAATGTTGACCCAAGAAGAGATTATATCTTCTGTCACTATCATAGTATGCGTTTTGTTTAGTTTTAGTTCACCCTAGACTAGGCAGTGGGGCAGTTCTAGTCAGTATTTTCTAGAAGGCCTAAAAATTGCCAGTAATTTCTAAAAATATCCAGTGAATTTCCAAGAATCAAAACCTATATGCATGGGCTGGATAACGTTGAAATACCCTTTTTAAGTAATCAAAAATTAGAGCTGCTCCGGGTAGGTATTTAAATAATCGTAATAATGATGGTGCCTCATTTAATTAAAAACGTCTAACGGGCCTCTGCGAGTTGGCTTTGGCCCCTCGTACGCTTTCTAAAGGTCCGGGACCCCAGGGTCCCGAGAAATGTCAAGCGACGTAAAAATTGATAATAATATTTAATATTAATAGTATTTAATATTTTACATCTTTCGTTAATACGAATGATGAAAAATATGCTGTAATTATATAGGGATACATACCACAGAGTTACTTCTGCCCACGATCTGGCTGAGTCCAAACCGTGGCGACACCAGGAGCACTCGCTCAGGTCTGCTGCTGCTGAAGCACTTGGCGCCGTAGCTGGGCAGACCAGCCACTATGTCCAGGTAGTGGAGCTTAGCCTGAAATGACATCAAATAATAAACGTAGGTCAAAACATTATCAAATGCTAGACTGAAAGTTTTTGCTCGAGGATTCAATCATGAATTGTTTCCTATTACAAATGCCAGCGTGACTAGCATATGTAGTTGCCCGGTAAACAATGCCTTAACTGTTCATGGAAGTTGCATTATGTTGGTTCGATTTTCTTGTGTTGGCAAAAATCGGACACTTTAAAATTTTTGCTGGCTCGGTTTTGCACATGAGTCACAGCATTATTTCATTTCATTTATTTATTCATCAAAACATAAGCTTACAGTTTATACCAAGTCGCTTATATCTATACTATAGGTGCTATTCATTTTAATTACATTACAGTATTATAAGATAATGTCAAAAAATAATAATAATAATACAATAATTAAATATTCCAAATAATTCAATAATCCAAATAATTCAATGATGATGATGATGACTAATTATAACTAAAAATATATTGTTATTGTTAATTATTATTTCCAATTCAAATACATTAAAACATTATAATTTACAACACGTGGTGGATCGAAAAATATATCTGCATCTGGATTCGTCTGAAGAAAACTATTAATGAGCTTAATAGCTCTACCAGTGGGAGTGTTGTCTGCTAGGCGTAAGGACCACTCAGGTGGATGGGAGAAGAGTTTATGTTGTCGCCTGCCAATGCCACGCATATATTGGCTAGGCACATAGAAATAAATGCTCTCTCGTATTGCAGGGTTGTCTACTTTGTTTGTGATTAGTAGATAATAGTGCATTATTTTCATAAACTCTCTTCTAAATTGTAAAGTGTCGAGGCATACCGTCCCTGACACAAACATCGACGGATATAGGAATGGATAGTATCCATACTGGCGTTTGAAGAGGTACCTAGCAAACTTCCGTTGTATTTTTTCCACCATCATTGTATAAAGGTTTTCCCGGGGATCCCAAATGATGGCATTGTATTCTAACTTACTCCGCACATAGGCATAGTACAATAATTTTATAACGTGGATATTTTTAAACTGACACGATGTTCTCATCACAAAACCTAGACATTTGTTCGCGTCTTTGCATATTTTAGTTATATGCTCGTGGTAATTTAATTTGGCATCCATGATTAAGCCTAAATCGCGAATTGAAAAAACGCGCTCTAATGGAGTGCCTGCTTACTGGTATGTCGCTATGATTGGAGTACGAGATCGAGAAAAAGTTAATACTTTGCATTTTGAGCTATTAAAAGACAATTTATTTTTTTCACTCCATTCTACCACTGCGTCAATGTGAAGTTTTAGGTCATCAGCAAACATTAGGCATTCTGCCTTTGAGATGACTTTAGGCAAGTCATTGATCATTATTAAGAATTGGGTAGGGCCCAAGGTACTCCCTTGACTTACTCCAGAGCGAGTAAAGTATTCTTGAGATGTATACCCTCCTGTTCTAACAAACTGCTTGCGATCCCTTAAGTAATTGGCCATAAATTGTAGAAGTGGCGTTGCAAATCCTAGAGAAGCAAATTTTGATATAAGAACATCGTTATCAACTAGGTCGAATGCCTTTTTAAAATCAAAATATGCCGCATCGACTTGGCAACCAGGTTTGACTCTGCTGTTCACATAATCTACAAATTGAATATGATTGGTTAGAGTAGAGCGTCCAGGTCTAAACCCATGCTGACAATTATCTAATAGGGGCATGATTTGCTTTGAAATATACGTATTAATAATGGATTCAAATATCTTACCAAATACTGGTAACACCGCAATCGGTCTGAAGTTGATGATATCGATAGATGATCCACTCTTAGGCACTGGAGTTACCCTAGACACTTTCCATCTTGCGGGATAGATACATTGCTGAAGCGACAGATTAAACACATACAGTAAAGGTAGTCCCAAAACACGCAAGCAGTCTTTTACCAAAAATGCTGGAATATTATCAGGGCCGTATGCTGACGTTGTTTTGAGACGCTGCACTGCACGTCGCAGGTCCGTAATGGTGATCTGGTCTATATTGACCGTGGATATGGAATCTGTGTTAATTGCACCACGCTTAGCAGCCTCTACGTCTAATAAAGGAGTAGTATCATGAAAGATTGAACCGAAATAATTAGCAAATGCGTTTATAGCTTCTTGTCCCGCTATAACTTTATTATTAAGTGTGTATTCATTACTTCGCGATAAATTTTTTCGTTTATCCTTTACATATTTCCAAATATTTCTGGGTTCAAGAGCTATACTACTTTCTGTCTTCACTATGTATTCATTGAATGCTATTTTAATGAGTTCTTTTACTTTGCCTCTGTAGTATTTAAATAATTATTGTTTGTTAAATTCTAATCCAAAACTTTTATACTTTTTCAAATTAAAATATTTTAGTTTAATATAGTGTATTATTTCTTGTGTGTACCATTTGGGACATACGTATTTATTGTTAAAAAATACTATTTTATGAGGGACTCTAGCACTGATTACATTGTTATTATGCAGAGCGAAGGCCGTTTTGCGCGGATGTGACGCATATTTTCCCCATGTTTGTTTTTACTTTCTTTTTTGGATTAATTTTAAATTATATGTATAATACATTAGGCGCAAATAAACTGATTTTCTTTTTTGTTAATCCTATGTAGTCGTGAATGACATGATTTGATCTGGTAGGGCCTAAACTCGTCTTCAGTTTGCCAAATGTGGTACTTATAATGGAAATATCATTTCTCAAATTCTTTCTTTCGTAAATAATGTACCTGTAACTGCGTAAGCTGCCTCTGACTGCCAGTCATCTGTGAGTTCATCTTCAGGAAGTGCGCGATCAGTCTGCGCAGCTCCTTGCGCTTCATACTCTCTAGGAGTCCGCTGGGAACGAACCGCTCTAGACCGAATTCTCTTCTGGAAAGAATATAGGACATAGGTTTAAACATTGTTCCTGCGAAAAATTTACTAATCAGAAATATTATTTAACTTATGGTCATGTCTATGAAGTCTTGATGAACCTAAATGATTCTTAAAAAGTAGTACGATTCCGTGGGATAATTTCCGCGCAAAAGCTAGGAAGATATAATTTCTAGTTGGATTCAAATATCCCGGGAATTGAGCGGCACGCTCATCATTTCGAAGTTGTAAATGCAAATGGTTACCAATCATATAGGTAATGGAAATCTATTCTTCTCCAGTTGAACGGCTATTTGCATACTAATACAACTGCCTACCCATCTAGTCTAGAATTAACTTGGAGATGGCGTGTTACTCACTCGACAGCCTTAACAGTCAGCTTCGCCGGAGACATATTATTAGCCAAGGCATGCTGGTGCATATGCAGCGCGGCCAGCCGCAGCGCCACGTCGGGCTGCAGCTCGGGCGCGAAGCGCTCTTGCGCCACGTCGTTGCAGCACTGCAGGTACAGGTAGTCCAGCGCTGCCAGGTCGCGCTGGGCCAGCTCGGCGGCTGATGTCGGCATGAACACGATGCGGAACAGGCAGCGCATCTTGTACGAGCCGGGGCGGGCTGCGATCTGGAAAGATTTGAAGGGTATTTTTAAAAGTTGGTCATATTTGCAGTTCTTTTGGTTCCTTGATATCATGTTTTTAGGGTCATCAGCATATTGCTATACTCATGTCAATCTGCCTAGCCTTTTCCCAACTATATTGGGGTCGGCTTCCAGTCTAACCGGATGCAGTTGAATACCAGTATTTTACATGGAGCGACTCCCTATCTGACCTCCACAACCCAATAACTGGGTAATACGAGCCCTTGGTAAGACTGGTTGTCAGACTTTCGGGCTTGACGACCCGTAACGACTGTCAAAGATCCACGAATGTCAGCCGGGACCAACGCGAACGGCTTAACGTGCTTTCCGAGGCACGGAGGAGTCTCGGTATGTAAAGATGGTCACCCATCCTCAGACCAACCCAGGCAAGCGTAGCTTAACCTGCTGGATCGACGCGAGCGGCAGTTATTACTTAACCACGAGCTCCTCGTATTGCTACTATATAGAGTCACATTAAACTAGCTAGCAAAACTCCGCAGATGTGGTGGCTATCGATGTCTAAACATGATAATACGAAAAAAATATATTTGATGATGTTTTTTAGGGTTAACGACCGCACGTGTAAGTAGTTCCTTAAGGTATGAGTTTAGAAAAACAGTTTATTTTGTGTAAACTTCACATTCGTGGTGGATATCAATATCTAAATACGATAAATCAAAAATACAACTGATTTTCTAAATTCAAGTGACTACACTACTTGCGGTCGCTGACCCCATTTTGTATATGTATAACATCTTTCCTCTCGCTTTCCTGCATCTGTAAGAGCGATTTCGTGAAAAGGGACGGAAGTGTGTAACAGGAAGCCGGGGAAGCGCGCGCAATTTGATTTGACCGATGAGCGCGCGCGGTACTAGAGTTGGCCGTCAGATGGTACCAACCCGTTTTCCGAGAGGTTGGTACTGTCAGCCAAGGTATCAGATGTTACACATCATTTATGCGACTACTGTAAGGATCGCTCGTTTTTTTTATCAAATCGCATTTTGGGCCGTTTTATCATGTTTAGATATCTATACCCTTCACTAACCCCCTCAATGCGTTGTATTCCGACGCCAGATTTAAAAAGGATATCCCGATTTGTTGAGCTACTAGATATAAAAAAAAATCTACGGTTTGACTACGGCCATTATCAGTCCTAGGAGTGGCTAGTCCTTCACCAATACAATCAGTTTCGACCTTAAACCAAATTTCTATTATAAAGACTACTACACTTACCCAACTGATTACCTGGGGATGAAAAAATATTTTGCTGTTATACATAATATGCATGGATTTGATAGGGTAGATTATAAATTACTTCATTTATCAGGATTAGATGAACAAATAGAAATTCTCACCCAGCAGGGTAAATATTCATAATTATAGATACTGAACTGATGCACGGATCTTCCCAAAACCGATCGTAAGACATGATTTAGTTGTAATTCGTTAATTACAAGAAGGTCATGTCTTGCGATCGATTGGTTGGTTGGGGCTAAAAGCCCCAGGTTATTACAACTACAAAAACTTGGGGCTTAAAGCACAGTAGGTAATAGGATTTTAGGTTTAGTTTGAAAATGTCAAAGGACCTCAATTCAACCGGAGTTGGAAAGCCGCAGTAAAAAAAAGTTAAATTATCAGTTCATAATTACCCTAGCCAAAGACTCCTTGGGATCCAGAAGCGTCAGCTTGTTCCTCCTCAAACTCTTGACATGTTCCACAACCAGGCTGAAGTGTTCCTCTGCAGTGATGCACAGCTTATCCTTGAGGCTCGTCACCACATCTGCCACGGTGGTGGTGGTATCGTACTTAAAAGACTTCGTCTGACCATTCTCCAGGAATACTTTTAGGACATTCGCCATCGGAGGCAGGCAGAGGTCACCGAGCGAGAAGGCTGATGGCTGGAATGGAGAAGATTAAAGCTTGATAACACGGTGCGATTTAACTGCCTGCGGCATACCATACAACGTTTAGGCTACAATAAAAATTGCACCGTGTAAACAGTGATTGGACGATGCAAGTCATTTACACAACATTACACATTAACAACAGAAAACATTTTAAAAGAGTAACGGTGGAGTTTCTTGCCCATTCTTCTCCATACGAAAACTACCTTTTGGAAGGGGCGACTAGAATCAATTATTATTTTTCTGTAAATGTTGACGTTCAAAAGTGCCTTTTTGTGCCTAATTTAAATAAATTATTTGACTTGACATTTGTTGCTTAAATTTTATTGTATGTCAAAGGCAAGAAACATGCCGTTCGATAGGACCCGGCCTGGGTAGACGGCGCGTTGTGTTCCACGCGCGCCTCAATGAGATGTCAGCACAATTGAAGGGGTCCGATGGGACCGGTGCCTGCCGGGGTTGCGGGAAAGTCCGAAAGGGATACCGTGGCCCCTAGCAACGTACAGGCAACTGAAGGAACACGGGTGGGTTTTAGTTAGTAAGAGTCTGACACCTCCCGCTCCGTTATTTGATAAGTTTCCATACAAAAAAAAAAGTGCATTGCATCGTGTAAATGGTACTAAAGATTAGTTAGATGAGAAAAGAGATCTTCCTGCATGTAAAATAAGGTATTTTTTTCTATATATAAGCAAACAGGCTAACGGTCCACATAATGGAAAACGGTTACCGCTATTTAAATATAAAACATAAATATAATAAAATAAATATAAAACTAAGAGATAGCCAATCTTTTACATAAAGTTGAAATGTCTTCGGTGCCTGTAATTTTCCCGGCAAACTAACTTACAAACTGGGACGCAGCTGCAGCAATGTTAACTCAAGACAGTAACTTCCCTAGAATTCAGTGTAGTTTAAGGACGAGCTCTACTTTATAACACCTACCTATATTAATGTATATGTTCATCTCCGAATACAAGCAACCACATTCACAATATCACTTGTGTTCCTAATTAATAATGAACCATCTACATAATTATTAGAGAGCGAATAATTGATAATTATGTCAACCAAAATGTGTAGCACATATCCATTTATCAATTAGCTAAAGGGTTAACACAAAAAAATAAATATGGGAGCAGAGCAACCGAATATGGTAAATATATACAGTTCTATTATTGGTCAAACGTAACATTTTAGGTACCTACAAACTAAAAGGTGCTCCATAGAAAGTCACTATTTTTGTTTCAGTTCTAAAATGATAGATTGAAATGAAATGCAGGTAAGTGGCCACCTATATTTTGAAGATTATGGTCTAACCCATCAGGGAATAAAAGGCGTGATGTTATGTTATGTTGTCAACGAATCTGTTGTCATATTTTACGTTGCACCTGCCATGTTTGTCTCTGCATCAACCTAAAGCAGCGTCCTAACCTAAACGACCATCGCGCGAACACGCGATCGTCGCGTTCATTTTGTTTGGCGAACCCAAACGTTTGGCCGCGCCGACAGTGGGCGCTTTCTGGTTTTCCGAGCAAATGAGTGACATGAACGCGAATATCGCGTATTCGTGCGAACGATCATTTTGGTTCAGACGCGGGATAAGATAGAATGGTAGAAAATGCCTTAGGCATCAAGAAGTCTGGTTCTGTACAGTATTTTTTACTTGTGCATAAATCAAATAAATAAATAACATTCAAATGGTACACTTACAGGATACATAGGGGCTCCATTCAGCTGCACAGAATCAGCAAACCTGACCCTTGGAGGCCTGGCTCGTAACCTGGCCCTCTTAGCTGCAGACAGTAGTGCCGATCTCCTGGCAGGGTTGCCAGTCCTGGCCGGTTGGCAGACGCGTAGGGTGACACGTTCGGAACAAGCCCGCACTGCGGTGATGACGTGTTCTCTAGCAGCTAGGCTTACGTCCTCGCCGTTGACACAGAGGATCTGGTCCCCGGGTTCAAGCTAGAATTTGGTAGTTCAGGTTTTAGAATGGTATGTGAAAGTTGACTGTTTTTCTTATTTTATTACAAGCCGTGTGCCCGATAGGGTTCTCCATAAGAAAAAAATACTTTCATCCCCTATTTAACCCCTTTAGGCGTGGAATTGCAAAGCATAATCCTAACATTATAAATGCGAAAGTGAATTTGTTTATTATGCTAAAACGGCTGAACGGATTTGGGTGAAATTTGGAGAAAGACACAGGATATCTTTTATCCCGATATAACGACATGGTTGGCGCAGTGGTTAAGCGATTGACTGCTGCACTGCGTGTCGCGGGTTCGATTCCCGCACGGAACAAATATTTGTGTGACCTACAAGTAGTTGTTCCGGGTCTGGCTGTTTGTATATATAGTTTAAATTTCCTAGGGTGGAGCAATGTTTAAAGAAAAAAAAAATCCCACGCGATCGAGACATGCGGGTGAAACCACGGGGCGCAGCTAGTGTCAATCAATTCCCGTGTGTTAGTCTCGCAAAAAATCGAAAATAGTTCGACCGATTGTGATGAAACTTTGGTAAGTTGTTGTGTGGGCGCCGGAGAAGGTACAATACAAAAAAAAAAGGTTTTGCAACGCACGCTAAGCCGCTGGGACTAGAAACATGAAATGTTGCACAAGGATTCCATAAATAACGAAATTATAAACATTACGGGCACACTGCTTGTCAAGTTTTAAATATGTATTTCCTCACCTTCCCCACACTAGGCGAGTTATCAGTCACGAACCGCACCAGCACTGGCTTCTCCGACCCCGCAACGAAGCCGAAACCCAGCTCCTGGTCTCTCTCCAGCACCACGTCTCTTGGCGCGGGGGGAGACTCGCAGGAACAGCCTTCTGGAGCCACGTAGGTCGTGGTCTTGTTGACGTGGCTGCAAAACATTTTTCTCATCTTTAGTATTGTAACAGTTGGCGTAGCACGAACGCACAGAGTAAACGTTATGTAAATTCGAACGAAAATTGAAAATATTTGTTTTTCGCATAATATTTACTTCGTTTTCAGACTTTATTGACCCGACTGCAAAGGAAGGGTTATGTTTTTCGCGCGTATCTTGTATGTATGTATATTTCTTTATTACCTCGTATCTTCGAAACGGCTGAATAGATTTCGACAGTTAAGGTATCGTTATATTCGTCTTAAAAACCTAAGTGTCCTTAAATAGGCGTTTGAAAAAAATTACAATATGGCGGATTTTTGGCGAATATAATAGTAATACGTTAATAAAACAAAAATTACCAAACCTATCGAGTAGGGTATCAAAATAAAGGAAATTAAAAGGGGATTACAAATATATATTTTTAAATTTAATTAGGAATAATAAATTGGTATAAAGTTTTTGATAGCGTAAAAATAGGTCTTGTTTGTATCGGACCAGTTTTTGTTCATAACAGTGCCGGGACACTAAAAAGTATAAAATATATTTTTTTTTTCAATTATCAGAAACCCGACTACAAAATCACATAACTGAAAGGAGAAAAACAAGCATTATAATCTATAGAATTTTAAGGTATTGCAGACACAAACCAATGACCTGAAAATATCGTGTGACTTTTGTTTTCAGTTATGTGATTTTGCAGTCGGGTTTTAGATCTTTTCAATTATTTATTTTTATAACCTGTATATTGACTCAGAACTCACTTGGCATAATAAGGTTTCCCGTGGCAGTCGAGCGCCTGCTCCCAGCCATAGGGTAGTTCCTCCTCATCATGCTCGCTACCACTGCCGCTGCCTTCCCTGCCAGTTGGCCAGCTCTCTGCAGGAGGCAGCCAGCTAGCCGTCCGCGTGATGTGACTGGAAGAAAACAAAGGAAGATGTTATTATAAAGCCACATGTTTAATTTTCGAAATGAAGGTTCTTGCAGACTTGCTGCATGTAGATCGGTACCGGTAACCGCAGAATTGAAAAGAATGACGAATGAAGGTGGATCATTAACCAGGGGACCAAGACAAGTGGTAATCGCTTTTCATACGTTTCATTTTCGTTATCAACAGGATTAACATAAGTTTTTCCAATCCAATACATTTTTTTTTATGCTGATAGTACTTTGTCTAGGCCCTCGGGACGCCCTTCTTCTTTGGAGAAGAAGCCTTTGCTCTGCAGTGGAATATTTACAGGCTCATGAGACTGTGCCAACGGTGGAAAATTTTCATTTCTGTATCCAGTATTTCCAGCTATTAAAGATACTACTAATCCCAAATAAAACCATGGTTGTTTATAGACATCCATAAAGAGAATTATTGGTTTACAAAGAACATAATAGTAATGCCAATAGATAGGTAATAGTAATGCCATATTATATCCTTAATTACGCCATTTGTATGCAAAGTCTAGCCCACTCATTTTACAGTAGCTATCCTTTTATTCACAGACACGGAACAGCAAACAATAAAATTATCGTGAATCATTTACAAAGAGCTAACCAGCGACTATTATACCGGTATAAATAGGGGTTATTTAAAATGTACGAGGATGGAATCCGTGTGGCTGAGTGCCAGGAACCCTGGCTGTGCTTCCTCACTGCCTAAGTAGGTACCAGTTGGCCTTGTTCCACCAGGGGTAACGGAACTTGGGTGACAACATATGGAAGATACAATGTGTTTTGAGGCAAGGAAAAGGTCTAGTCTAGAGGATAGGCGCAAGCGTCGTTTTGTCTGCCTTAACAACTGATTTGCCTCTAAATAGCAAATTGTCTTCAATCGATTACGAGGCCCGTGTACTTGCAAATATAAGATACTGGGCTGTGAGTTTGTTTCGGTATTTCTTCTCAAAGTATTCGGCAAGAAAACAACGACATCATCAAGTTAAAAAAAATGATGTAAAAGTTTATTTTAACCAATTTACAAAATACATATAGGTAATTGACAGGTTATTATTTACTCTTGGAAACTTATAATAATGAGCAACTATTAATATATTAATAATTATTAATTTTGATTTAACACATTCTTTAGACTTACGCTTAATTATCTCGACACGATAATACACGCAATAACAAAATATCCCAACAATTTATAAACCAACGCTAAAACAGTCGAAACCCTTATCAGGAGCTTCTCACAAGTATATTGTCGCAGCATCCTTTGTGGCTCGTCACTATGAACGAGATAAAGCAGTAAAAACGTTATGCTTATGAACAAGCGTATATTATTAGATATAAAAGTAACTTCGTCGCCCCTTGAGTAACAGCGTTTTGTGGGAAAATCACGGGTGCTTTTCGGGATGTTATTTAGTAAACATCGCCACTAGTGGGCATATCTTTTATAGTCATAGATATTTGTATTTCGTGAACCGCTGTGTTTTTTCGTGAACCGCTACGTTTCCTAACTGCCTACTACACAAACTCAGCGGTCACAGTCTCTTTTAAAGTCCAGACATAATCATGGTCAGATCATGTGAAGACCATGTCGATCGGTGCCTGAAATGGTCTTTTAAGGAAAGAACCGCACAGATTGAGTGGACTGGTCCAGTCAGTGCACGCATTTTGTCAATCATCGTCTCACTCAGAACTTAAGGAGTTCAACGATTCGACGAACAATACCAAAGAAAGGTCATTTGAGTGATAAAATGTTTAAACGATGCAATTAATTTGTTACTTCAATGTTTAAGCGTCAAACATCAAAACTCGCATCGTGTAAATGGGGCTTAAGTGACTGTGATTTACTTATGCCTTGCTAACACACCATACTGGCTAGCAACTGACATACCCTTCAAACAAGGGGCACGGCATTGCTGCTTGGCGGCAGGATTCATTGTGGAGATGTATCTATTGTACCTGTCTATAACTTACTGTTCTCATTTATTTCTGGAAGTCGTTCCAAACCAAAATGACTGTTATATTTGCACTTAATCAACCTCTCTGCCTTAAATTGTCTTGATCTACGCCAAAAGTCCGTCCCCATGTTGTCAAAAAATGCAACGGGCACGGCAATTCCCAGCTAGCCACGGTAGGCCGCGGCAATAAAAAGCTATTGTCTCCTAATATACCGAACTTCCGTGTCACGGTGGCATCCATCTTACTTATTAATATAGCCAAGAAAAATGCTTTAGAGTTGTGCCACGATCGCTTTGTTGTGAGAAACAATACCCTGGAGCTTTTTAAATATAAATAGCCGTGCTGTTTTTTACGACCTAATGACACTAAAATAAGGGGTGCCGAAGGGCAACTTCTAGCGGCATGTGGACAGGCACAACGGGGAAGCTCTTGGCCTTCATCTCACCTGATGGTAGTGATAATCAGGCCGAAGGTGGAATCCAGCTTCACCCGGAATCCTCAACCACAGAGGAACTGGCTATCTTACCTCTAACTGCCGAAACACAGCAATACATTTGCATTCGGTGGCTAGTTTCTCATTTAAGTCTCTGTTTTTTTGTCGTTGTGCTTCAAGAAAAAATATGGTGGTTAGTTTCATCTAGTAGCGTTTGCGTACGGATAAGTAGATTTTTTATGCACTTATTGACAACAGCGCTTTGTGCCACGTCTGGAACAATAAAGTGGCATAAATCTTAACGAAAATAAAAGGCTGTGGCATGTGCAGTGGATACCTCATTGCACACATTCGCTATGGATTTTTAAGCGCCAAAAATAAACGTTATCTTGGTGTGCGAGTGAAACTTCTGTACCCTTTTATTTCTCATTACTTCTCCGGGAAGATTACTTGTCAAATATGTATACGTTTGTTTGAATCGTACGTAATAAAATAAATGTAATCTCATTATTAGTCTTGTTTTTTTTTTGTTCGTTTGGGCGTAACTGGAAGTCTTGAGAAAGTATCACAACTATGAACTCATACAACATAGTATGAAGCTTATCAGCTCACTTGGCCTTACTTTAACTATTTAAAAAGATCTAAATGACGGGATCATAACAGTTCACATTTTCTGTTCTGTTTTATCCAACTTCAGTGGATGTTGGCAACGTCGCAAATAGCTGTCAATTATTTCTCTGTTTTGAAATTATCAAAGAGATTAAGATAGTTTATAAGTCAATGATTTAATGTCTTTGGAAATTATATAATTTTTTGATGATTAATTTTAATATTGCAATCAATATTTTAGTACCTACACAGAGCGATATTTCATGATTTAACTATGTATTATCGATTAATTCATCAAAACAGCGAAATATTTGATAACTATTTGATACTTCTAAACTACTAATAACTGTTTTTTTTTTTAAGTTTTTGCTGATACGGATCAACTAGAACATTTACTATAGACAAAGGGGTTTATTTATAAACGTTGTTTAAAGTTAAATGACGTTCAAACGTCAAAAATGTATGGTTAAACAGTCTCTAATCATTACTTAACATTAATCAACGTTTATAAATAAACCCTAAGTTCTGCCTAATCGGAATCGACAAGAACTAAGGAAGGATAAGAGCTAATAGAAGTTCATTAAACTTGCATCATTAACATACAGGAAATATCCCAAAAATTACATAAAGAAAAAGGGGTCTTTTCTTTCATCTTAAAAAATAAAATAGAAAATTATGTTGATCAAATAACTTGTTACCAAAAAATAAAGATAAAGTTTATTCGTAATAAAATTTATGAGGGTCGGGACTCGGAGTAAAACGCCCGCGCGTCCGCCAACCTGTAGGCAGCCGCCTGGCCAGGTCGGGGTGTGGGCGTAGTGACGGTGCTCAGCGGATGAAATGTATTCCTTTATTAAATACACAGGGTGAACTTGGAAGGTGGGGTTGAAAGGAAGTCATATTTTGTAAAGAAACATCTACTTAGATCTCATTCCATGTGTCACAAAAATAAATGATAACAGTCGCATGGGTCGATCGATGGTTAGGTTAGGTTAGCTCTATATCAAATTATTCAGCTGCACATACTTGAGAAAAGACTACGCCTATTCATTGATTTAACCTACCGCTATACAAATTTTAATTTCAGTACAATTCCACAAAGAGCCCCTGTCAATGACATTCAAACGCCTGAGGTTCATTGAAGCACTGTAGACTTTATTTACGCCTACAGATTGTTTTCTATAACTTGTCCCTTGCCGTCATGTTGGCACTATTGCTTGTCAAGCTTAGTTTCAATACTAATAGAGTTCAAAATGGCGATGGACAGAACTATACTACCAATCACATGACTGCGAAATTCAGTGCTACCAATCGCGTCACGGGACAAGTTATAATGAATGCACAGTAGGTATGACAATTGTCAAAAATTATGCAAAAGTGAAGATTTGTCCTAATGAGGTTAGATCTAAAAATGGTTTTAGAATCTGAAACTTCGGAGATGAATCATTGATTGACGAGAACGTTTCCCGAAACGATAATATTTTAGTTGCAAAATTCAGGAATGTCTTGCTTGCTTTGCGACCTCACCCTTACCGCAATTACAGACATCGCCGAAACTTTTTTATTTACGTTACACGACATAATCTAGCGTAACGGCACGCATTACGCGTTTACGCGTTACGCGACACGCTACGTAATGCCGGCCAAATTATTGTGGCAACACCGTAATACCGGCCAAATTGTCGTAGCAACTCCGCTCTGGCTTAGGGTGCTTCTTATTACCGGGACGAATTTTGGTTTATTTTCTAATTTATTTATTTTCCCAGGGCGTTACGCGTGTTTTGGCGGAGATTTTCACCATGTTGTTACTTAGATAAGATGGAGAAAAATATCAGTTTGAAATCGGATCATCATTATAATTTTGAACGAACATCTTCAATTCACCTACTTGACGCTGCTTTTAATAGTTGATAATTGGGAACATCTTCAGATAAAATCAAAAAGCAATTGAAATTTTAATTAATCCAATTACGTGCATAGTATACGCTTAATAAATATCTGTTCATAACTAAATTAATTACATAATCGGCATGTCCGCTGTCCCAATCTCTTTTTTATATTGTAAACTTTTTCAAGGTATTAAGCTGAAAACCGGCGCTTAGCAGGTGCTAAGCCGGTTAGCCAAGCTACTTGAACCTTTTGCTTCCGGTATTATAGTTGTATGTATGTATGTACCTACCTAGCTACCTTCTAGTTGTATTGTAATACTGGAGAGAATAAACTTTCATTACGTTTATGTATCTTTCTACCCGTGACATCACTGCAGGCCCTAAAGAATACCAGCGCTGTGACATTTATTGTTAAATGTCGCAGCATCATGCTGAGATAGGAGCCTTTTGGCCTCGCACAGGACTTTCCCGTTTTATTTTAATTTTAATTTTGTTTGTATTTTCTACTTTTATTTTTAGTGAATGTATGTTTAGTTTAATTAAGATCTCCTGTGCTCGTCCCAATAAATATTTTTTCTTTCATTCTTTCTTTGTTTCTTTCTTTGTTATATTTTATTCTAATTAAATTGATTAAATAGTCATTCTGGTTTACATTCTTTGATTTACCTGGATAGTTTACATGTCTCGACAGAATAAAAGCATTCGCGGACGGCATATCTACAATCGGTGTCCGATTTTATGTAGGAGCTAAATGAATCGTACGTTCTGTAGGACAGTAGAGATCAAATGTATCAACTTCGTGTACGTCGCACAAAACGTAGGTGATACAAAACATACGTCTGACCGATTGTAGGACTTACAAAAAATAGGCCTTATATGCGAGCGCGCTCAATCATACACGGATACATTGATTGAACACTCCAAGTCTCCAGGTAAATAGTCTGAGAAGTTTTTTTACCTACACATATAAACTCATATAAGTAACCCTTTCCCTAACAGTCTTCATTAGACAAAGTTTTCCACTGATCTGTGGCACGCCTCTCGCATGAGGAACATTAGGGTGCCTCCTCACTTTATATTATCTACATTCATTATTTAGAAAGGTTAACGCACATTTTGTTGATGGGACGAACATTTCCTAAGAAAATCATGATGCTCATAAATTGTAACGGCATTTTTTCTGGCATGTTTCTTTTCATCAAAAATGTGTACCTACGCTAGCGCTTGGTATAATTAGAAGTTTTTTTCTGAAAATTAGAATTAATTGAATTAGATATTTACATGAATTAGATTTCTTCTATATATATCCATACATATTATAAAACAAAGGCGCTTTTCGAGTTTGTCTGTATGTCCGCGTTGTTCTTCTAAAATACGCAACGGATTTTGATGAGGTTTTGAACATAATTTAGGGAATGTATTCCGAAAGGTTTATTTATACAGGGTGGCAGGGACATCGGCACGAAAACTTATACCATGGATTCAATACATGATTCTGAACCTCCGAACTGAACTGCGTTGAAATTTTTCGTCGTAGTAAAGTTGAATACCTACGCCAAAATGTATGGAACAGCTGATTTTTTATTCATAGTCACATAAACACATGCTTCATTTCCACAATATTTATTCTACTAATACATATCCTCCTAATACAAGAAAGAAAATAGAAGAACATACAAGTTGAGATTAAAACATGCTTTACAGATCTTGTATCATGAGCTTTGCGTCAACTGAAATCAAACAAATGCCAAGAAAAACTAAGCAGTGTATTGCAGCTTAACTTCGAAAAATTCAGTGTTTAGTCAATGTCATATATAGGCTGGTGATTTCACTCATGTACCTATTTCTATCTCAGTTTTCCTAGCCTTTTCCCAACTATGCTGGATTCGGCTTCCAGTCTAACTAGATACAGTTGTATACCAGTATTTACCTTTACCTGTATATTTTGCTAAGTAATTTTATCTATCTCTTTTCTGAAAGTACCAATAAACCAAAGTCGCTTTTCAAATCTGTCTGTGTGACCACTTAGTTTTTCTAAACTATACTAGGTATGTATCTTGATCATTTCGCCATCTTTAGGGCAGGTTTATATGTTAATGTCAAAGTCAAATAATTTATTTCAATTAGGCACATAAAAGGCACTTTTGAATGTCAAAATAGAATTGATTCTAGTCGCCCCTTCAAAAGGTAGTTTTCGTATGGAGAAGAATGGGCAAGAAACTCCACCGTTAGTCTTTTAAAATAGTTTCACAATATTTGTATAAGTTAATTATATGTGAAGACGATGCACCAAGAATAAGATTGCTTTATCACAATAGGTCAAAAGAATTAAAAAAGGAAGCATTGACAGATAAATTAATTATGTGATAGATACATGGTGCTCACTGCTCACATATTTACAAACATTGTAAAATTATACGATATTCCTAAAAAAACAAGTAATACTAATATGTCAGTGTGTGAGTTCAAGTAATAGTTAAACTTAGGTACATAATTCAAATTCAAATTCAAAAGTCATTTATTTAAACTAGGCTGAGAATCAGCACTTTTCGAACGTCAAAATTACATAAGACATTGCCCTAAAAACGACCGCCCTTCACATATTATTATATATTATTATTATTTAATATACTGCTGTTTGTTGTCCCTAATAAATAAATAAATAAATAATAAACAAATCTCTTTGTTTTGTCAAGTCGTAAAAACCGTGCGAAACAGGCGAGTTGCTAGTGCTTCTATCATTTCTGCTACGTTATCTAAGCCTAGGCCTTCGTGCTACAGCCGTCGTAAAAAGTAATCTAGCAGACAGACAACTGCACCTATCTAGGCAGACTATATTGCGATCATCGATCTAAATGAAAACCGTGGAATTACGGAGTTTCCCGAGCAATTCCGAGCAACTAACTCACAGACAGGCCAATGTTAGATTCAGTGGTGAATTGGGAAAACCACTACCGTTAATTTCATTGTTGCCGGTGTCTTCAGGGAGCAGATTGCCTGTTGAATGCAATAAATTGAAATAGCTTAGTTTTTAACTTTATTGTGCATGCTGTGGTTTCCTATAAGTGGAGAAGCCTACACCTACTTAATACAGTGAACTAATGTTGCCCATTATATAATATATTTGTCTTATTTATATCTTTTATTGGATAGTCTAAATCTATACTAATATAATCTATACTAATAAAGAGAGAGAGCGAATTTTGTGAGTTTGTGATTATGTGGAGGTTTATCTCAGCTCCTAATTGAAAAATTCTTTCACCATTTGAAAGGTACATTAATACAGATGGATAAAGGCTATATACGCTATATTTTATATAAATATATACCCAAAGAAGTTCCTAATAATGCTAATGAAATACTATCTTGAATTTAGTACTTTTTGTTAGGTTACTGCTCAGAACTTGTGCACAACGTGTCATGAACAGAATACCGTGTTCACATATAAATTGTACCCGTGTAAAGCCGGGGTGAGTCGCTAGTAAATAAAGTAAGTACCTATTGATTCAAGTATTCCCCACTTATACAAGGTCCCATTAAAATAGATGGACAAATAACACAGAGTTCAGAACGTCTAACCAAAGATATCCAAGCAAAAAAAAACACTGATTAAAGTGATTTTATTATGACCTAAAATAATAAATGGCATTGGGTAACCAACATTGTTAGTGTATTTTCGTTATCTGATTTATTTTTCTTGTAAGTGTTTAATGCGTTTTTCTTATTATTTTTTACCATTGCCCTTATTTCGGTGGTCTGAATGATTTCTAAAAGTTTGTCCATCTATTTTAATGGGACCTTATATATCTGATAGTGTCTTCTTTCTTTACCGAGATGGACAAAAGCATTTTTTTTTTCTTTAATTCCGTTTGTATGTAAGTATACGAGTTACCAATCCCCCAATTACTCGTCGAAGTTTTTGTTTTAAAATTTTGTTTGTAATTTCCTGCGCGAGTCTTAGATAAATACACTATTTTCTCTTTTCCTACGAAAAATTGATCCTAGTCCTAGTCCAGTGATCATAGTCACTGTGCTAGCTAGAAATGTGACACCAGCTAATAAGCACAATTTAAAACCTTAACATTTCACCTTGGTGTTATAATAGATGAAACACTTTCGTTTAAACAACATATTCAAGCTTTAAATAATAGAATTCGCAAATTAATATTTGTTTTTAAAAAAATAAGATATATTGCTGATCCAAAACTAGTTAGACAAGTTTACTTTGCACTGTGTCAATCAATATTAACTTATTGTATTACCACATGGGGTGGAGTGGGTAAAACAATGTTACTAACCATCGAGAGAGCTCAAAGGGCGATTCTCAAAGTCTCTACTTTCCGCCCTTTTCTTTTTCCTACTAACCTCCTGTATAAATCTTGTGAAGTATTAACAGTTCGTCAGCTATTTATAATGGGTATTGTAATAAAACAACACACAGCGCTACCATACAGCACTGCATATACTAATAAAAGACGTAGAGATATAGTTTGTCCACAAAATTCAACAAAACAAGCATTTGTATCCAAATTTTATCTATACCTCGGTCCTCTTCTCTATAATAGACTAAACTCGAAAGCAAACATTTATTCCCTGAACTACACAAATTGTAAGAGAATTCTCAAGGATGCTCTCCAAAGTATGTCTTACGAAGATACAGAGAATTTACTAACTGTACTACAGTGAATATTATGTACAAATTTCACCTATGTTAAGTATTTATCAAATTTAGAAACTAAATTAAGCTACTCAACATATAATTAGTGATCTATTGTCAACCTTTTGATTATTTATTTATTTTATAAGTCTATTTAAGCTCTTCCCGCCTGAAACACAGGATTACCTAGTTCAGGCACGTAAGTCTTAGGAATATAATTTACATTTAAGCAAATCTGTAAAAAATGATGCCTTGTAATTTTCTGAATAAATATTATTATTATTATTATTTATTTAAAAAAACACCTCTATTTGAATAGAGACTTTTCCGTTCCTGAGTTTGGGCCTAAAAACAAACAAAGCAAAGTAATCTAAAAAGCGGTTAACACCAAGCGTCTGTGGTAAACGGTTAATAACCGTCCCGCGCCGGAACCGGCCTGGGGGACCGGACAAATTGCAGGTACGGCCAAACGACCGGGCGCGGCGGCCATGTTGGAATTGTAGTTGGGACTGTCGCGTTTATTTTTGGAAAAAGTTTCGTTCGCGAGCCTTGTTTTGACAAGTATTTCATTTGTTTCTATAAAAATAACACAAAGAAACAACTGAATGCGATCAGTAAAAAAAAATATATTTAAACCGGAAAATTCTGGAGAGTCAGTAATAGTCCAAAAGATAAAAAAATCACTATATTATGCTAAACATTTAATTTAAGGGGATTACATCGCTCAAATCCCAAAAACACCGTATGTTTAGAGAAGTTTGTAGATGAATCCTTTTGTGCGATTTCCATATAAAAAATATATGTTATACTTAAGGTCATCACAAATACATTGTATTGTTTAAAACTGTAATAAACTTTCCCAATTTTTGGATAAAAATCGGAGTAAATAGGTCCTTTCAAAACCTAAATTGTAAATTTTCTCTGTAACGGCAGAATAGTTTGGCATGATTTTTTTACCAAAAAATATGTAATGACGTATTTAACAATTTGTATTGTTTATTTTTTCTTGTTTCTCTTACAATTTTTGAATAATAAATAAAAACCTGAAATATCACCAATACCCCGCGAGAAGCACCCCCGCAATGCCTGTGACGCGTACTTGGGGCACGACACATTCAGTGTCTGGATGACTCTTGTGACGGGTGGACTATACGCGTGTTATTTTTTAAAAATAAAACTCGAAAAGTTCAGCTTTTAAATGATTTTTGAATGAAATCATATTGTAAATAATATAATTATAAATATTTCGTAAAATAAGAATAGAATTTAAGGTTGTAAATATCTATAAAGTAGATTGTAATTTCGTTTTATTTTTTGAACCTGACATAGACTAAGCGTGACTATGCCTAAATACAAGAAAAAATGTAAAGTGAAGCGTGGCCGAGCTCTCCAAAACTATTTGTAAGTACCTATCCACCTAGTAAATACATTATTTTTTATCGTGTTCGCTATAGCTATTTTGAGAATTTCGTTTGACGGAGGTTGGAGACCTAGGTGACTGATGGATGATGCCACATACCTGATGGTGGACTCCGAAGGTGGGTATAGGAGCTCAGTGACGGCACTACGTAGAACCTTCGTGTTTGGACTCATTTGAAAGACCTCATGGAGGCCTTGGTGACTGATGATGTCATCTACCTGATGGTGGACTCCGAAGGTGGGTATAGGATCTCAGTGACGGCACTACGTAGAACCATCGTGTTTGGACTCATTTGAAAGAGCTCATGGAGACCTTGGTGACTGATGATGTCATCTACCTGATGGTGGACTCCGAAGGTGGGTATAGGAGCTCAGTGACGGCACTACGTAGAACCATCGTGTTTGGACTCATTTGAAAGAGCTCATGGAGACCTTGGTGACTGATGATGTCATCTACCTGATGGTGGACTCCGAAGGTGGTTATAGGATCTCGGTGACGGCACTACGTAGAACCATCGTGTTTGGACTCATTTGAAAGAGCTCATGGAGACCTTGGTGACCGATGATGTCATCTACCTGATGGTGGACTCCGAAGGTGGGTATAAGATCTCAGTGACGGCACTACATAGAACCATCGTGTTTGGACTCATTTGAAAGAGCTCATGGAGACCTTGGTGACTGATGGTGGACTCCGAAGGTGGTAAGTATAGGATCTCAGTGACGGCACTACGTAGAACCATCGTGTTTGGACTCATTTGAAAGAACTCATAGAGACCTTGGTGACTGAGGATGTCACCTACCTGATGGTGGACTCCGAAGGTAGGTATAGGATCTCAGTGACGGCACTACGTAGAACCATCGTGTTTGGACTCATTTGAAAGAGCTCATGGAGACTAAGGTGAATGAAAATGTCAGTCTTGATTTTAAGAAAAAATACCTAGTTAAATTACTTTTTCGTTTTTTTTGTGGTGTGTTGCTTATTACCAGACTGTAATATCAAAAACAGTACCTTATCTCACTTAAGTTGTTATTTTTCAGGCAATTAAGAAAGCAGCAATCCTCAGAATTACAAAATCAGGAACTACAGCCATTAACAGAAACAGACGATCTGTCTAGTATGGCAGTTGATGAGGAGGTAGTGCAAATTATGCCGGTAACTTATTCTGTTTGCTTACAATGCAGAAACTGTTTCTTAAACTAAGTGCAATAACCTATTCCAATTGAAGAAACAGTTTGCTTCAGACCCACTTGAAAATCATCTTGTATATATTAAAATGTTTGTTTTAGCTTGAACAAGATGAAGAAGATATACCAGAATTGATTATTGAAGAAACGCAATCACAAGCAGAAATAAACAATATATCTGGAAGACGAGTTATTGATATAGCTTACTTTTTTTCCAAAATTCAAGAAATAGGTGGTCATGGTGCTTTTAACTGTGGTATACAAAGTTTGAAACTTATAGGAGAGAAACGTGTTGGACTTGCATCTAAGTTTACAGTAGAATGTATGATGTGTAAAGAGAAGTTTTCTCTATGTAATGTGACTGGCGACTTAGATGTAAATACAGCAGCCGTCGCGGGTGCAGTTTCAGTGGGTATAGGGTATTCGCAGTTAGAGGAACTGTTATCAGCAATTGACTTGCCCGTGATGACTGAGCCTGTATACCAGAAACGGCATGACATTGTTTCCAACACCTGGGATAAAGCACTTAGCAAATCCATGAAGGAAGCTGCTGAAGAAGAAAAAAGAATTGCTTTAGAAAAAGGTCGCGTCAGCAAAGATGGAATACCTGTTATAGACGTGGTTGTAGACGGATGCTGGAGTAAACGGTCTTACAAAAAAAACTACTCAGCACTGTCAGGAGCTGCTGCCATAATTGGAAGACACACAAAACAAATTTTGTTTCTTGGCATTAAAAATAAATATTGTAGCATATGTGCACAGGACTTTAATAAAAATCAAAATCCAAGAAGTCACCAGTGCTTTAAAAATTATACTGGATCATCAACTGCCATGGAGTCAACAATAATTGTGGAAGGCTTTAAAGCATCTGTCGAAATGTATGGCTTGATTTATGGTCGCCTCATTTCTGACGGGGACTCTAGCACGTATGCGAAGATTTTGGAAGCAAGACCTTATCCTCAATTTACTGTCGAAAAGGTAGAATGTAGGAACCACCTTCTAAGAAACTTGTGCAACAAAATAGAAAACCTGAGCACTGATACGAAATATCCTATAAGTCTCAGAAAATTATTAACAAAAAAACGCATCATGAGCATAAGGTCAGCTATACGCAAATGTAGCAAAAAATACCATGACTCGTTAGAAAATTTAGATTTTAGCACTCAAAAACTTTTTGAGGATATCCAGACTGTACATTTACATGCCTTTGGTAACCATACCAAATGTAAAAGCCATTTCTGTAACAATCCACAGAATGTTGAAATCTTGCCACAAACATTTTTTACAAGTTCCTTATGGCAGAAAATATGTTTTTTCATTAATACAATTGCAGGACATTCCAGAAGTCTCGTTCATGATGTTGACAGTAACATAGTGGAAAGTTTTCATAGCGTGGTGGCTAAATTTGTGGGTGGTAAAAGAGTGAATTACTCGTGCCGGCGTGGATACCAAACGCGATGTTCAGCGTCTGCAGTTAACTTTAACACTAAAAGGAAACCTGTTTCCATATTATATAAAACAATTGTTGGGCAAAGTCCTAAGGGCAAAATGAGTAGCTTAGATAAAAAGTATCGCAGAAAGAGAAATGCGTTAAAACGTACTCATTATAAAAAACGACAGACACATGGCACTGATGGCAACGTAAATAAAGATTATGGAGAACAAAGCCTCAAGCCCGATGTGAGCGATGCGATGCTAGAGCAAATGGAGGAAAACTTTCTCTCCAATTTGGGTAAAAGTGAGGAAGAAAGAAGAAAAATTGAAAGGGACACAATTTTGCAGAGCGAGTCGAGCGAATGGCTCGAACTCCGGCGCTCCTTATTGACGGCCTCAAACTTTGGAAGAGTTATTAAAATGAGGCCTGATACTAGTTGTGCCAGCATAGTTAAGCAACTGCTCTATAAAATAAACATAGATGCTGCGCCTGTACGGCATGGAAGAGAACACGAACAAAAAGCGCTAGATCAACTGTCTAGACAAGAAGACATTGAAATTGCGCCATGCGGCCTTTTTATTGATCCCGAGATACCATTTTTAGGAGCTACACCAGATGGGCTCATTGGAGAAGAAGCGATAGTAGAGGTGAAATGTCCGATCTCGGCGCACAAGATAGGACTAGATGAAGCCATAGCTCAGAAAAAAGTAAATTTTTGGGTTCAAGATAATTCGGGCGTTTTGCAGGTTAATAAAACCCACAATTGGTACTACCAAGTACAAGGGCAATTACATGTGACTCGAAAAGAAAAATGTTTATTTGGAGTATGGTTCGATGAGACAAAGCCTCTGAAAATAGAAAGCATTACTAGAGATGATGATTTTTTTGAAAATAAAATGAGAGTAAAATTATGTCAATTTTATTTAAATTGTATTTTGCCGGAACTTTTGGATCCGCGGCATAGTCGAAATATGGAAATTAGAAATCCGCCATATATTTTACAAGCAATAAAGAGCAAGGAAGACCGGAAAAAGGCGCATAACCTACAAAAACCAGGAGACGAAAATATGTGCGTACTTCAAGAAAGCTTACATGTACCATCACCAGTATCACCACCAACACAAATCCCAATACATGACCAACCGACCTGTTCACGGTATTTAGACTTCAATGACTTTTAACGGGAATTAATTTTAGATTTTGTTAATTGTTACATTTTGTACATAACGAAGCAACATTAAAACAAAATGAAAACTTATTTTTTTATTTTATTTATACCAGTCATCATCAGACATTCAACTTTATTACTAGATGGTGGGACATACATGAGCAAATTAAATTAGCTGGCGATACCCATTACGTATGTGAAGTTTCGCCAGCTAATTTAATTTGATCTTGTTTATAAAGTGTAAACAAAAAACTTGGACATTTTTTTGTAGTACACAGTACCTACTCATGAATATGAGCAACTTTTACTATGGATGGGACGAACTCTGAAATACAAAAAAAAACCGCTGTTTCATATTATATAATATTTTGATTTTGATCGAGTAGGTACCTATTGCACTTTTGTATGGAACAGCAGCTGTTTTTTAAATATTTTGTTTACACATTATACGGATAATAGTACTTATTGCTCACATAAAAAAATACCTTCAGAATGTATCATGTAGTAGCACCCGTGCTCAATTAGGTAAATGTTGAAAGCTAGGTCATCCTAACTATTTCTGTTACTGAGAACTGTTAAGCATTTACCTGGTCATGGTCAGGTTGTATCATGTAGTAGCACCCGTGCTCAATTAGATAAATGTTGAAAGCTAGGTCATCATAACTATTTCTGTTACTGAGAACTGTTAAGCATTTACCTGGTCATGGTCAGACCTTCAGGTTGTATCATGTAGTAGCACCCGTGCTCAATTAGATAAATGTTGAAAGCTAGGTCATCCTAACTATTTCTGTTACTGAGAACTGTTAAGCATTTACCTGGTCATGGTCAGACCTTCAGGTTGTATCATGTAGTAGCACCCGTGCTCAATTAGATAAATGTTGAAAGCTAGGTCATCCTAACTATTTCTGTTACTGAGAACTGTTAAGCATTTACCTGGTCATGGTCAGACCTTCAGGTTGTATCATGTAGTAGCACCCGCGCTCAATTAGATAAATGTTGAAAGCTAGGTCATCCTAACTATTTCTGTTACTGAGAACTGTTAAGCATTTACCTGGTCATGGTCAGACCTTCAGGTTGTATCATGTAGTAGCACCCGTGCTCAATTAGATAAATGTTGAAAGCTAGGTCATCCTAACTATTTCTGTTACTGAGAACTGTTAAGCATTTACCTGGTTATGGTCAGACCTTCAGGTTGTATCATGTAGTAGCACCCGTGCTCAATTAGATAAATGTTGAAAGCTAGGTCATCCTAACTATTTCTGTTACTGAGAACTGTTAAGCATTTACCTGGTCATCATCAGACCTTCAGATTGTATCATGTAATTCCTGTAGTAGCACCCGTGCTCAATCAGATTAATTTTGAAAGCTAGGTCAGCAGGCAAAATGCATTTTTTTTATCAATTCATATCAAATAAATAATTATAATATAGAGTACTCTTTTTACAAGACTCCTAGAGGAACAAAATGTATTAAATCTCTCAGAGAGCAAATAAAATAGGCATAAACGTTGAAAACTCTGCGACACATCTGTGTTGTTGCATAATCTTCAGTTCGTTTTATTGTAGTATGGTCATTTTGTCGATAGATGGAGCCAAACTAGCAAGTACTAGTACAGGGGTCAAATCTTCAAAGTCATCGGGCAATGTAATACCCTTAAGTGGGTTATTTTATTCTATTTAGACGCAACTCAATCTGTAGTTTCTTTTAAGCATTTAGACTCACTACAAAATCATGGCTACAGTACAGCATGAATTGACCGGACGTTGGTCACCGAACGAACACGTAGTTACGCCTGATTGTGCTCCTCCTCAGATAAACGTGACTGTTATTGTACTCATCTGAGTCCAGCTCAATTGGGGACAGGAGAGAAAATAGGGCCATTACTAGATTAGCTCAATTTAGAACACGTGAAAGGGGCGGGAAAAGAAGGTATTTTGTCAACTTTCTTTTTTGTGATTTATGAGTAAGTTATGGATACTGTAGGTAGTAGGTACCCTATTATTTTAAAGGCGATTTTGAAATTAGAATAAGTTGTGGAATTTTGATTTAATTAAGCTATTGTTTTTAGCAATAAACTCATCCTTTTGATTTAAATAGACTCCTTTTGATAGATGTGAGATGGATAAATAAATAATTACCGTAAAACGGGGTTACGTTAGGTTATAAGACTGCATATTATGTAAACTAATTCCTAAATAAAGACGACAATTTGATAGTAGCAGAAAAAAAAAATGTATAATTAAAATTATAATACCTATTTTAAAATTTATTTTATTAAACTACTTTGACACTTAAAAACAAATTTGGTGGGTTGGTGGGATTTGAACTTCTCATACAAAAAGCTAAAAGACACATTGTTCTATTGGAGCAAAAATAGTTGTAATTTAGGATGTTAAAAAATATATTTACAAAAAACTTTCAACACCTGTTCAAAGTAACCTGTTTTACGATAATTATAACTATTGTTAAAAGAAAAATGCAAACAGCTCCTCAATTTTCTACGTAGCATTTCTGTTACTACCTATATGTAAAATTATTTAAAAAAAAGTCCTAACCTAGTTTAATTTGCATTTTACACTTAAAAAGGCCAAGCATCCATTGGGCTTAGTGGTGGCTATTTTAACTGAAAGCTGGTCTTCGTGATCGTATATTACCAATCTAATGTAAGCTGTTGGATAGGTGAACCACTTTTATATGGCCATTGGAATCAAGCGGCGATTCATTTTATTTTATGTTCCATTCAATAAATATGGGAATTTATTAAAATTGCTTCCAAAGACACGATGGGTGGACTGTGTGAAAGATAATATGGCTAGAAAGAGGGTGACTACTGAGATGATAACTTAATGTTTGTCATTTTCTATTGATGAAAATGTTTGGAAGAAGAAAACATGTTGCGCTGACCACAAATAAATTGGATAAGGGCAAGAGAATGATGATGATAAAATTGAAATAGCTTCCAGGGACGAATAGCGATACTTAAATGTGATACTTATATCTAGGATGCAACTCGGGACAATTGCTGGTCGAAAGAAAAATAACCAGTAGGTTTGTTGGGTTTATTTATTGGTTGAATACAAGGCTTTTGGCTACTTTTGTATGTGTGTATTTTTTCTTTTTACTTGTGCGTTTTGTTTGTGCAGAATAAACAATTTTTCTTTTTTCTACGGCAATTTTTTTAAGACAGTCAAGTTAGCAAACAATTTTAGTTTACGTTTATTTTTTATAAATTGACGTTTTTATAAAACTTGGTTAATCCTCACAACAAGAATGAATCTTCCATATATAAAAACTACACAAAATCTTCACCCAACAATCTAATACTTTTTGCATCTCACTCGTCTCTATGAAATATTTCTCCACATTTTTCCGTGGTTAAACTTTGTTATATTTTGCAACATCTCAAGTATATATCGCGTCGTTTCATCGAGCGTCCCCCAGAGACTATGAAGCCTGGGAAAGTGCACAATGCTAGAAAACTGACCTGAAAATTGTAGCCGAGAGAAATACTTGGAATTTACGTGTGAAGTGTGGATACTCGTAGACAGGGCCATTTGGATTTATCATATTTTGAGTAAAGATTTACCGTGTGGAGTAAGTACTTATGTTTAATAACAAATGAGGTGATTAGAAACTGGGAGTTTTTTTTTGTCTTACAGTGACAATAACTAACCCTATAATTTGTCGGAATTTAGAAAACATTCATGCATAAACAATAGAACTCCAATAAGATACACCTATTTAATTTCTACTAGCAACCCATTTATGCACAGCATATATGCCCACAATATTTTTTCTGTGGTATCAGCCTGTTGCGTCGAGTATGTGGGTTAGGTTAAAATGTAACTGATGTTGATCCTACTTGGAGTTTTTATATCGTCATATTTCAGCCAATTTACACAAATCCTTAATTAATTATACACTTAAAGCTTCCTCATGTCAATCATACAGTTATCACCAATCACCCCGTCCATTGGTGAAAACTGTATGAAATTCCGTCCGATAGATAGTCTTTGAGTTTATGGCGTTCTTCTAATCGCGATAAACTCACAGACGACGCGGAAGGACTTTGTTTTATATTTATGTAGTGATATGTTTCAGTAATACTTCTTTATTTATTATTATTAAATGCCATTAGACCTGGCATGACTTCGCTTTTGGTCCGACGACCGATTGCAAATATAAAACAATAAAAATAAAAAAAATATGCTCTTGATTTTGATCTCGCATTGTGGAGTGAGGGGTGAGGTGTAAGATGCAATGTATCCAGAAGATGTTCAATTTGAAGCAGCAAGCTTCATATCTGGGGCTCACTTAGGAACCTAATTGAGTACCTACTTACCTACCCATTTCTTTTATTCTTACCCAGCTAAAGCATAAAACCATCAAAACAATTCATATCAACCGACCTCACAATTTGCATATAAAAATGCACAAGGAAATAGCTTACCTACCCACTTTAAAGTTAAGCACTATGATTACTCTAAACTGGTCCCCTATTTCTATACAACCGGACTGACTTGGGGACTCCCCCTAGCATTCAAAAAGGGGGGATTAGAATATGAAAATGAACGATATCGTCTGGCCGCGGTCACATTTACAGCTCTTGAGAACGTGAACAACAATGCAGGATTAGCTAGATCGTAGGCTATTGTGCAGTGCCGAGATTATTTGTAGGGTTGCCATAAAACCAAAAGAATGGGAGTGTTTTTCCAATAAAATGGCTATAACCAATGGAGACTAAATTGAAGATACGTTGATGGAATTTTGGTTATTATTAAGAAATGTGTTAGTCATTTACAGATTGTATTTCAAAATATTTAGAAAATCCAGAAGTGCACGCCACATAACGCCCATTCAAAAACAGAAAAATTGTAAAAGCAAAAAAAAAAAAGTTTTATATCATAAAAATGAGACAACGACGTTATTATTAAAGGCCGATCGCTTAACTGAGGTAGCTGCGATGCGGGAGGAGTGTGGTGTCATGATGCGAGAGCTCAGTGATTCGTCAACTTGTGACAACTTTCACCCCTCCCGCATCGCGCAGCTACCTCTGACACGGACTCAGTTAAGCGGTCGGCCTATAGGTCCAGTCACTTCTGTCCTCCGCGGGCCCAGTAGTGAGAGTAAACGAGATAAAAATATTTATTTTCTCTATCTCCTTTGCGTATGCGAACTTTTTGTAAAACCGCATTGGTTAGCCATAGATTGTGGTCCAACAGACAACGGATGTTAACTGCTGTCACTGTACGATTTTGTCGGTAAACTGATTTTGTAGCGCGTATTTCATAATTCAGTTAATTTATAGGGTACAAAGTAATACAAACACAATATTATGAGTAACATTATGGGGCGTTGCTGTGTATTAGGATGTATGAATCGCACAGAGCGCAAAAATGAAGACTTTCCTTTAATCGTTAAGTGAGCTTGTTTTTGTTTTGCAATGTTATTAAACTATCATAGAAATAGTTCATTAAACTTAAAAATCGTTATTTCTACCCGTTATTATCTATTATCTCGCTATTACCCCGATAACATTAGATAGTACCAGTTGGCAATAGTGACCGCCATAGTTTAATGCATCTTCTTAAATTACTTGGACCCGATTTAGGGATACCAGTGCGGCAAGATTACCCACAAATAAATATTTGTCACTACCATTACTTACCTACTATTAATATTAATCAATTCTATCCTCAGGATAACCCGGTTAAGCAGCCGACAACCTCTTAGGTATACATGCGAGATGCCCTTCATAAAAAAAATGGTTCTTCGCTGAGCAATCGGATTGGAAATACCGACTAGATCTAGATTAAAACATAATTTATATTTGACGTGTAAACGTGATTTACAGATTTTACAAAACAATAAAAAAAATGTGTACTTATTTTTCGAAATAAAATTTCTAACAAAAATAAACAATTTATTTAAACGACTTTTCATGAAGCGTGTTTTGATTGCTTTTTTACCCATCAATATGGGAAAATTTCTCACCTCGCAATCTTTACGTACTGTCAAAGACTATTTAGGTTTGCTTTGTTGGTTGCTAGGCAACGGAAGAGGGTCGAAGTTGGAAAAATATATAGATATAGATATTATATTAGTTAGTTTTTTATTAATTATAATTAAACTACTTAGCAAGCATTAATTTATTTATTTTCCTTTACATACTATAAAACATAAACAATTTATATCTAACACTAATATATATAAATTATGTACAAGTATACAGAGGCAAAAAAAAAAAATATATGAAGAACTCACTGGGCATCAAACGTTCTTAAACGACTCTTCCGAAAATGATAACACTACTTGTATAATACATGTTATAACATGTAATAAGCTCTAGTTTTAATACTAAACCTAAATATATTACATAATTGCCTAATTTAAACTTTGTCCTCACACGAGGCATCCCTAAACGAGCCTCTGTTATTACTTTAGCACTTTGGCGCACATTTGCCTGAAAATATAAATATGAATGGGATTTAGCAGGGTTTGGATAATACTGCCAAGCTCTAGTAGGGTGATACTGCCAAGTTCTGCCCGTAAATACCCTATGTTATTGTTAGATGTATTTTGGTGGGGATTGCGGGTAAGACCACGTTTTTTGAGAATATGAAGTGAATAGTTTGTTGTTGAAAAAGACGATTATGTGGCTAAAGTGGTTTGAATGATAGCCTTTCTTGTAAAGCTGTTGTCGACCATTGCAGTATTTAGTGGAGGAGGTTTCGTGTTGCATGAGCAATGAGTTATGTGACATAGGTACAGTAAGACAAATAGACATGAAGAAGCTACATGCAACCCCTGTGCTCACTGTAATGCAAGCGAAATTGAAGTAAATCGAAACAAAACACTACTGAATAAGTCTGTTTAAGAGCGTTATCACACTAACGATTTGCCAACGTGCTTCCAGCGAGGCGATTTGTGAACGTCCTCTCCGCGGGTGCGAAGCGAGCTAACCGTGACTACGCGACGTATACTCCGCGTTTTCACAATATTGTACACTCGCTTGTCTCACTCTCTCTTGTAGATACACTCACGTCAATAGCTCTCGTTACGCAAACGCGGCGAACACGTTGCGCACACTTGGCGTGTTCGCCACGCATACGCAGCGAGCGCGCTGAACAATCGCCTCGCTGATAACTCGCTCGCAAATCGCCAGTGTGATAAGGTCCTAAGAAACATGTTTTATAAGTCTGCACGCTGCGCATCTAAACATATTATAAATTAAAGTCATTTTTTGTGTCTGTCTGTGTGACCGCGTTGTTCCTCTAAACTACGCAACGGGTTTTGATGCGATTTTCACCATCATCTAGATAATTTATTCCTGAAGGTTTATGTGTTAGAAAATGTTGAAAATAAAAATGCTTGGATTTTAAAACGAGCGCATACTAATAAATCTTGTCAAAATTAAATATTAAACTTACTTATAATAAATCAATCTAAAACCATATGAAGCAGGGGCGGGTCGCTAGTGCTTAAATAAAAATTATTCATTTGTTTTGCCGAACCCTTCGGGAAATACAGGTGTGATGTGATGTTTATATTATGTTCATTTGTTTTCATATTATATTATAAAATGAAAACAAATGAACATAAAAAGCCCAGGTACGCACGGGCGATTTTTTTTCGGGCACTGGATTTTCAACGCTCTGCTTAGCGCCGAGAGTTGAAAATTTAACAGTGTGTTTTTTCAACGCGCTGGGACGAGAGTGCGTCCCAGCGCGTTAGATTCTCAACGCTCATCTCAACACCGAGAGTTGAAAATCCAGTACACGATAAAATCCCGCCGCGATATTTTTACGTCTGTGCGAGCGTGGGCTTATGAATTGGAATACACTCGACGCGTCATCAAACTCATCACTCACGAAGAAACTAGATAGAGTTTTATGGGTAGTGTTTGATCTCATTTCGCGTTATCTGTCAGAGTGCTAAAAGCGGAGTAACATACTCGTATCCACGAATCTCCATTTAAAAAAAATCTACTAAAATCCATACGGTTCATGCCCATATACGTTTTAAATAACAGAGATATGACACGACTTTTATTGGATTAAGCCATGTCATTCACGTCACCGTATCTCAAAACCGTACTATATTTAGCAATAGTTCCTTACGGGTTATCGCTCGTAAATTGGCCGGACGGCACGGTTCCGGTAACGTGTTAAATGTACCGGAACGGCCACGATACGGCGACTGACGATGTAATTAAAATTTAAACAGTTTGGCCGACTCCTGGACTATGCGACGATTAGGATGAGAAGCTAATGTGTGGTTATATAATAAAATTGTTTGTGTTTCAGTTTGGGACTGCTCAACCAATTAGTGGTCAGAACAGACATCAGTGGGTCAACATCGGAAGTAAGGACTGAGGTCTTGGGTTTGTACCTACTTCGATACAAAAGTGTGGAAGAACTTGCTTAAAAATAAGCAAGTTCTTCCACATTTTGAAAAAATGAAAATCCACACAAAATGTGGATTTTCATTATGAGTAGGTGACTTCCAGGTAGTAGGTGACTTCCAGGTAGAAGGTGACTTCCAGGTAGTTCGTGTACCTACCAATGGTATGATAGTAGGTATCTAAAAAAACAATCTACCGTATAACCATTTACTTGCTACTATTCAAAACCTTTGATATATTTTGTAATAATCACACCTTATCAATAAATTGGGGGTTGGCGCTACATGTACTCTTTTTCCATACATCTCTTTCAGTCGGCAACTTAGTATTCACCCCTTTTCCAGCGATATCAAAAAACCCATATTTTTATTCGGAGTCAACATAATTTGTGTAGTTTTGCCGTCGCAAGCTCTACAGCGGGGCATTCAACCACAAGAATAAATGACTCGGTATATCAAACCAGATGAATTCCTTACAAAGTAAGATTGCCACCGACAGAAGCAAAGATTTTCTTGCCTTTAACTAACTCGCAAATTAATTAGATACTAAACTCAAAATATGAGAAGGTTTATTAATTAATTAATTTTCGCGATAGCGTCAAAATGTAGGAGAACATTATAATATTAACTGCGCACATATAGCTCTTACATAAGGCAAGTAATGAAGGAACTAAATTGTATCTTTAATGGCAAAGAAATTGTGATATAATTCTTATTCTAGGAAGATGGCAGCTTACATCTGCAATGAAGAGGAAAAAAAACAACGGGTTGCACTCCGGGAGTGCCGGCAGAAGTGAAAACTTGAATATTAACGTTGCGGTCTACTCTCCCTCCGTCTTACGAATTTTCGATCAGGTCACGTGTCCTTACGCGAGTTTAACATTTTTTACCCATCGCAAAAAAGTGCACAACGCCGCTAAAGAAGTTTTCACTTCTAAAAACAATAATTCAGTCACACAATGCACATATGTATATGCTGAAAATACACCTCCTAGTTTCTAGACCATGCATTCCTAGCTTCCGAGAATACCATGGGAACCTATTAACTTATTTATTGAAGTGAAAACTTCTTTAGCGGCGTTGTGCACTTTTTTTGTGATGGGTAAAAAATTCTTATGAACAAAAATTGGTTCGACACAAACATGGCCCATGTTTACACTATCAAAAACTTTTAAACCAATTTATTATTCCAAATTCAATTTAAACATATAATTTACATACATTTTTGTAATCCCCTTTTAATTTCCTTTATTTTGAATTATCGTATTATTATTTGGCGCCATAATCCCGCCATTTTGTTTTTATTTTCAAACACTTATCTAAGGACACTTGGGTTTTTAAGACGAATATAACGATACCTTAACCGTTTGGAAGATACGAGGTAATAAAGAAATTTACAAAATAGAAGAAAAATTTAGACGGTCGGCCCCCCGGAGCTGACAAGCGGATGTCATGAAAATATAAAATATAATAACGTCGAATCGTGGAACTCAGCAATAAGCGGGTTGGATGTAGCGTCCATGGTGTAAAAATAAATAGTATTAGCTACGCGGATGACATGGCGTTGCTGGCTCCGACGGCAGGTGCCGTGAATGAAATGCTGAAGGTCTGTCAGGCGTGTGCTGCCTCACACGGACTTGTTTACAATGTAAAAAAGTGCGAATACATTGTGTTATTGTGTTTGGGGTCGGCGGGAAATGCCCAGATACTATACCTGACATTACCCTAAACGGCTTGAACGTCAAAAGATTGACAAAATTCTAATATCTAGGGCATTTTCTCACTGGTGACCTTAAGGACAATGTAGATATTGTGAGGGAGCGTAGGGCATTGGCGGTCCGAGGTAACATGTTGGCTCGAAGATTCGCTCGATGTAGCTGTCTAGTAAAAGTAACACTTTTTAAGGCATATTGCCAGTGCTTTTACACAGGAAATCTTTGGGTCAACTATACCAAAAGAACGCTAGATGACCTACGCGTACAATATAATAATATTTTTAGGATGCTGTTGGTACTGCCACGATGGTGCACCGCGTCTGCTATGTTTGCACAAAACCGAGCTGACGGTTTCCATGCCGTCATTCGCAAGAGAACCGCGTCGCTGTTGTCAAGGTTGCGGGCGAGTGACAACAGCATTCTAAAAACTATGGCGGAGAGTATCGACTCTCCGATTATTAAAAGTTTTGTGAGAAGGATAATCACCGAGCATTAATTTGGGGATGTCCTTTTCACAATACTTACTATTTATTTTGTTATATTTTGTATTTTAACTACTAACACTAGTCATAAGTTATAGAATTGTTTACTAACTCGATGGATCATTGTTATCTGAGAAATAAATAAATAATAAAATAATAATAATGTAAAAACTAAAAGATTCTAAATAAGTATTAGAGTTATATATCACAAACAAGACGTGTTTTGTTCATCCTGGTACCGTCAGCGCTCCGCCGAGCGTTGACAGCATCTACCTATCACGAAGTAAAATTTTAAAGTAAATATTGGACTACAAAAAATACCACTTTATTTGTTTAATCCATTCACTGAATAAATCTAGATTATTCGTGGTTTACATCCGTGGTTCGACGATACCATACTTGCAATCACATTATGTAAATATTTAAATTCCGACATCAGTAGAGGAATTAATATTCATGGAAATTCATTAATATGTGTCGTCGTGGAGTGATATCATTTGCGGAATTAATTTAAAGTATTTAATATGATCGTCAAAACGTCAGACCGCCATGATTCCCGTGTGTCACAAGCTCGGTGCTGGGTAACATTACATTATTAATATTAAATAATTAAAATTTGGTATCATAAGAGAGGAGGATCAGGAGCTTCTGTATGTGAACTCTCGCACATCTTATTTAACACCAAGTTATAGGTAGGTCGATATTATTTATGATTTGATGGAAGTGTTCATGATCGCAGAATGGTACCTATTGTGCTGTTAGATTCCGCAGATGTTTTTGTAGGTGTACCTAACATCATGTTAAATCAGCTGGCTTAACTTCATGGACCTGATGGGTGTGGATAAACTCGTAGTTTAAAATAACTACAGGTGTAGCTCACTCCAATAATGCAATAGCCGGATCAAACATACAACCTCTCTTTTGACAGTTAGACGCTTTAGCCGTTCTGCTAGCCTCTTTGATAATTCCAATACACAAGAAAAATACAAAAAAGCCACACAATACTTATATTTTTAATTACTCCTTTAATTAAATGTACACAATACACTACACTTTGTAAAGCACTTTTAAAATACAACGTGTTCTTTGTTGAGTACAAATAGAATAAAAGTGAACTCAGGACAGAATAAATAGTGTGTCCAAGAAAAGGGAGGATTAATCTGTGCACGTAATAACAGAACTGAGCAATGTGTGGCTATGTTGTGGGGTGTCTGTGTGTGTAGTGGGTGTACGTTGTGTATGTGAGGGGTGTGTGTGTGTGCAATGTAATTGTTAGAAAGTTATTAGGTTTAAGTAGAGCAGAATGTTACATTTTGTTGTATACTGCTGTAAAGGGAAGTAATACAACGTTAGCAGTTGTTCTCTTTGTTAGTGTAAGATTGCACTCTGCACGGTGATATATATTAGGTATGGTATTTAATAAAAGCTTGATTAACAAACAAATTGTATTGAAAATTCATTTTACGGGACTAAGGTTTTAGCTGTACAGCATTGAAGGCATCATCAAGAAAAACATGTATGGCTTTATAATGTCTTGTTACCACAACTTTGTACACCATATGATATACCATAAAAGAAAAACATTTTTGTACACCATTTTTTATGCAAATAAATATTATGTATATTTCTATTATTATCATTCTAGCTACAAAACAGGATATCAGACAAATCCAAAAATAGCAACAGTTTTTTAGTTTTTAGAAACTTACAATCGCCAAAAGTAAAATTGTATTTATCGGCACAAAGCGAAATACGTCTCTTAAATACGTTACTAGTTACAAAATATGTTTTACCCATCTCAACGAAAAAACACGAACCTCTGTCCCACATAATTTGCAAATAACAAACCGCAATCAACTTCATACAAAATCTAGAACTAAATAAAACCTACTTCAGGAAACTCCAGTAAAAAACGCACAATTAAAAACAAAAGGAATTAACAATGTTACACACGGTCCGGACACCGGACAGCTGTCCGGGGCGCGAATATCAAATTATCCGGACGCGGACGGATCGGACACCGGCCCGTCCGTCCGTAACTTCGTTATGTAATTGTTCTCAGTTTATTTCTAACCTTTTTTGTTTTATTAAAGAAGTAAAGAAATATTATGGGAGAGGCTAACATCTGTGACATTCTAAGTATTTGATATTGTGGTGCCGTGCCCTTTTAATTAACAAAATCCTTGGTTGAAATTGGACCACGGGTCGTCCCAGATATTTTTTAGCTTATGAGTTGAGTCTGTTGGGGTTATTTTTGGTCGGTATGCGTGATTTGATTTAATTAGCTAATAGTATATTAATTAATTCATTGTAAATTTGAAGTTCTAGATGTGGTCAAGGACATTTTTTCACTTAACTGTGGATTTTGTTTCTTTATTTGTATTTTTTTGATATGCAGTATCTCAAATTGCCAAAATGAAATTTTCAAAAGATTTCGATACATTACACAGCACACAAATTTGTACTTTTGTTCTAATCAGATTCTCAAGGGATATGAATCGACACTAGAGATCTGCTCTGAGTTTGTTTTTCAGAGTAGTCGGACAGGAAACTCCGAACTCATCTTGTTTCAAAAGATAATTTATTTTTGACGTGTAAAAGTGTTTTGTACAACTAGTTACAGAAATAAAATAATTTATCATTTATGGCTAGGCAACCAAGAAACAGCTTACATAAAAGCTGTTTTAGGGAAGGCTGCTTAAATACAACAGCATGTAGGTAGCAGTACATACTTGTTGCCTTTAATAAAACCCTTCACATAGCATTGTAATTAATTTCATAATAATTATTTCAGCGACAGGTACTCGCGCTTTAACGCAATTATAACACATTGAATGACGTTAAAATGTGTGAAACACGACGTAGACGTCGACGTTAACGAGTACGTGACGCATTAAAGTGTCGAACTTTATTAATTTTTGTATGAAAGCAGCATGTTACGTTGACATGTGGGCTGGTTGTAACACTTTGCCCCTTTGAAATGAAGTTTGTTTATTTTAGCGATTTACTTTTAAATTGACTCAGTCCGCACTAATATTATAAATACATACTTCCACATTATTATTATACTTCTACACAAACATTATAAATGCGAAAATAACTCTGTCTGTCTGTCTGTTACCTTTTTACGCTTTAACGGCTGAACGGATTCGGATGAAATTTGGCACACGGATAGAACCTGGGTTAGGACATAGGATATTTTTATCCCGATAGTATGTTCCCGTCTACGGCTACGGGTAGAAACTAGTATTAAATGGATTGGAAGAAAAAAGGCAACAGGGTTCATAACAGCTGCTGGATTTTAAGTGGCTTATTCGTAGTTTTTAGATAGGCTTCAATTATTATTAACTCGATGGTGTAGTTTAAGCTTCGTACAGAAACTAATAATTTATTCATGTGACGATGTCACCTTTATATACAGTTAATAATACCTTGTTACAAGAATCCTGAATATCATCCGACGTGAAACCTGGGCTATTGTGGCTATGACCTACAAACAGGTGCAGTTGTGAGACAGTCGAGTCGGTTGGCAGTTTCAAATATAAATTCAAAATATTTTATTTCATATGAAATGAAATGAAATCACTTTCATATAATGAAATGAAATGAAATGAAATCACTTTCAAAGAATCAATTTCATATAAACCTACATGGGCACTTATGAAACGTCAGAAGCTAGGTGCACGGTTCCAATTGGTTGTTTCCTATGGAGAAGAGCCGGCAAGAAACTCCACGGTTACTCGTTTAAAAAGAATGGGCTTTTACAATATTTTCAAATAACAGTGTTATTAGGTATGGGAGGACAGTGTAGGTCTTTCAACAAGTACTTAACAGAATAATGATGGTCAACAAATCTAAAGTCCACTAGGCCTACAGCGTTCTCACATTCACAAAATTGAAAATAATCTATATAAAGATAAATAAATTAATAAATTTCGATGCAGTTACCCCAACTACACAAAAACTCTATCCAAATTGTAATTTTGCAGCTGGCGTGCAAATGCAGTCCGTCTGTTGGACACTATTCAGTAAAAAGCAAACCATAAAAAAAAAGCAAAAGCAACACGAAATTCTTTTTTCAAAAACCCAGAAAACGTCCTGTCCATACAAAATCCATAGAAATACTCTGTTCAAAACTTTATCAATGTCCTTCGAGTAAGTTTTCTGATAAAAAAACTTACAATGAACGTATGTTAAAAGGCTCGAGGGTAGTTCAAAGTAAATTATTAGCTGCTCGAAAGTTTCCAGCGAACTCGTTACAGTAACGTGTTGCTCCAGACAGGGGAACTTTTCGCTTGTGTGGAGTTTTATTAGCCTTTTGGGTAAGGTAAGGCGTTTTGGCACCAGCTTTGATTATAAGGTAGGTGGTTGAAAGTTGTAGCCTTCCACGGTTCTTCGTACAAATTATGAAAAAATATTTAAAAGTCGTTTTAGATTATTTTAAGCTCTAGGTGTCAATGATAGTTTCCTAAATGACGGTCAGAGAAACGGTAAAGATGTTGTTAAATAAACCAATATTTATTTCTGTTCGACTTAAAACACGCCATATATTATAGAAATAATATTAATAAGAACTAAACCCCTACGGATTCTAGCGACGATACTTCTTGTGAGCTTTTTTCTATCGTTTTAGTTTTTGTACTAATCGTCAATAGAATGACCTAAATATGCATGTAAGCGCCTAGCCCTCACAGTAAGCATTAGCCACTGAAGCAAGATACATGTATAATAGTAATCTGCATGTATATGTGTGTTGTTGATAAAAACCGCAATTCGGATGGCTAGCCGCCGGAACGCTTCACAGAGATATCGCAATGAGACCACACGCATTGCCCAAATAGTGTCCTATTTTAGGGTGTGTAGTATGTTTATATATGATACCTAGATCTATCTAAAAGCGTTGCTAGAAAAGGAAGATAAACTCTATGCCATTCTCACACAAGGTGACCAAAATAAAACCAGTTTTCAACGCCGAAGCAACCAATCGCGTTAGCACATACATTACTATGGCGGTTCTCACACGACGCAACTGGTCGAAAACTAATTTTCAACGGCCACACAACCAGTCACGCGCGACTGGCAGAGCAGGTCGCTCGGTCGTTGGCAGCGCAATTTTTCATAAAATTGGCGCTTTATCATGTGTCATGTCATCGGAACATGATGAAATGACTAAAATTGATACAACTTGAGTTGCACCATGTGAGAGTACCAGTTGCATCGCAGTTGGCAACGCCGGTTGCCAACCAGTTTAGGTTGAGTTGCCGTCAGAGACTACACGCGTGTGTCATAGGAGTAGGTAATAAGTACCTCATGATTTTGAGTTCAGCAATTAGACGTGTAAATTTTAAACAACAAATTAAGTAATAAAATATATTAACTTGAATTAAAAAATCTAACAATATGTTGATAATGAACTTCTACTTTACTATAGTAGATGTTTATTTATGAAGGATTAAATCATAGTCTTAATTCTGAGACCACTATCAATGATGAAAAGGAGCAATCGCCAGAATCGATCACGTACCTTTACACCAACGAAACTTAGCTACCTATAAAGGTTGATAAAAAAACCGGTATTTCATACATTTTCCCGGACCGAGCTCGTTCACAGTTTATTATAGGCACTCGAAGAGCCCGGGCATAACAAACGGCGGGCGATTCTCATCCAGAAATATTTTATATCATTTATTTTTTATCTCGCTCTGTATTGAATGATCGGAATTTAATATCCAATGCGGAGAGAATATATATCAGATGATACAATAAAAGAGAAGAATAAGCTTTGGGTCTGTGTATACTTTTTTTACACTTTTTTGGGGCAATTCGGTATTTATTTGGCAAACATTCCGACGATTCACTTGACAGGAGCAGTGGTGGCCCTGTGATAACGACCGCGACATACGAGTTCTAGGTCGTGGGTTGGAACCCAAGCAGGTACTTTACTCTGTGTAGATTATTTCATCACCACTGCTCTCAAAACGGTGAAGGAAAACATCGTGAGGAAACTGGCATGTCCTAGAAATTCGAGGACATGTGACATCCACCACAGGGCTGACACCACGGCACAATCTGCACCGGACCCGCGTGGTGGATTACGGCCTTCTCCCTCTCAGTGAGAGCATTATAAGCTGATTATGCTAGCTTGATACGAAGTAGTTAACAACGGCAAACTGCAACACGAAGATGTTTGTCGCATATTTGCCTACCTTAGAAGCAACTTTAAAATGTCTCAATTGCTTATTATACCATCAACCAACGCTGATCGGATCACAGAAACGCTGCTTAGTGGTAAAAATAAGTATAGGATAATACGTTCTAATTTTCATCAAAAACTAACTACGCTTACAAAAGAAGAGTAATAACATATCCCGTCGACTTTCCTCTTACAGCACGGTCCCTGAAACTCACCGTACCGTATATACCTTTTTGTTTTATTCGAACCCTCGGAAAATCGATTTCAATCACATTCCATTAAAAACGTTTAATTACAGCCATTTCAGTTTAACGGCGAAGCGATTAAGTTTTTCCCGTAAAACCTCAGTGGTGCGATAAAGTGTACGTTCACTTACTTATTTAATTTGAAAGCGAAATCGTTTTGGAGCTGAAGCTTTAAAATTGGTTTAAAATGTTGAATTGTAAGGCTCTGTTAATTATTGAATGGCAAAAGCCGAGTAAATAACAAAAAAATGCAAAAATACCTACTCAAATCTTCGATAGCGATATTATAGTTTGCAATATGTACACTTTTGAATATCTATATTCAAATATAGATGGTGCCATCACGAAGACGCGCCCCACTCCGCTCCGCTCCGCTCCATACTAAAGTAAAGCTTACAGTACAGTAATCGCGGAGTTGGGCACGTCTTCAATAAACAAGATTTAACAAATATGATTGTTCTTCAAAGTACACACTATTAAACTAAAAGAATCCCCACTCCAAGATGGTCTTTTAAAATCTTTAATCTCATTTAGATCTCTCGTAATACCGAGACTTCGCTAACAGGCTACTTGAAACTTCATCCATAGCATCAATCCGCCATTTTACTAAAACATGACAGTCTCCACTTTCTATTCTTAGTTAGTACAAAACTTTCTTAACGATGCCAATAAAAGATCTGAATAGTCGGTTTGGATTAAATATTCTTCGTCAAATATTTGAATTTCGTTAAATAGATTCATGATTTTACTGAATTTGAAAGTAAATAGTTATAAGTTTTAACTCTTTAAGCTTGTAGTTTAAAGTTAAAAGCGAAAAGGGAATAATATTATCATAATTTCCACGTTTAAGGCTGTGTGCAGCCTGCAAGAGTCAAACCGTCCTTGGGGCTGACTTTACCAAAGTTTGACAGTTTTCGTAAAAACTGTCAAAAATTCAAATGGAAAATAAATGCATGATTACACTTATACTACTTAGTTATAAAAGTCGAATTTGCCCATAAGCGCAGGCTATACTCTTTAGCCAAGTTTTCTCTAGCTAAGTTCGTTTAGCTGTCTTCCTTTTCATACTTCGGTTAACTACGCGTACTAAGCGAAAACTAGTACAAGAAAAAAAACGGAAGTATGATAAAACACGCGGAAGAAAGCTAAACGAACTTAGTTTTGTTTCATTTCGTTCCCAGTGTGGCCTGCGCTAGTCAAACTATCTTTATGAAAATAACGATGGCACACTCTACAAAAAACAGTCTGACTGTCAAAGTTGTCTAAAATCTACAGAAAAACCTGTTTTGACTCAAGACAAAACAGTTCAACATTCTGGCATTTTCAAGTAAATCGTAGTTATGTCTTAAAGATAGTTTAGTTTTCGGTGAAAAGCGAAAAATGAATAATATTAGCATAATTTGTACGGTTACAAAGTTTTCATAATTTCTACAAATTTCTTAGTAGCTATGGTTTGAATATTTGCCGAAGTGATGGTTTCACTTTGCGTGAGTTGTTTGTTTTGCGAAGTAATTTATGGTAATTGTACACTTATGACAGGGCTTTTTAGCGCAGAATGAAAAATGTTTGCGGAATGGTAAATTACAGTCTACTGGTTTTAGATTTAGGTACTTCTTGATTTTTTGTATGAAGATTCAGTGCCGGTTCTTTCTTAAAATAAAGAAAATTTAATTTTAGATTATTTAGCCCTTGAAGCTAACTGCTTTTATCCAAGCTCGTAGGTATTAAACCGATCGTTTGTTACGGAAATTTACTATTTCAAACAAAACTTCTCATTCAAAATTGGTATAATGTGGTGAAAGACAGACATACGGACTTCCACTGTATTATAAAGTCCAGTTGGCACCTTTAGAGCACAGAACCCTTATAAACCAATTATCTAGAACTCTAGGCTCCTAACTCGCGTAGTCCATGTTTAATTCATATTCATTCGACATACATACAAAGCAATTATCATACAAATGAATGCAAATACACAAATTTTGTTTTGATTAGCAGTGATTTTATTTTTTGTAATATCGACTGTAAGAATTTTGATGATTTGCAACATTGGTACTGAAAAAGCCATTTGTTTCATTAAAATGTTAAGAGATTGACAGCTGTCACCTGTCACTTGACAAAATGGAGGGAAAGGTAAAAGAGTGCTCGTGAATTCTATAATTAAATTAAGAATAATTTTATCATAATGTTAATGGTGTATGCCAATCAATGTAAGATGGAATACGATTTTATTGTTCATAACGTATTTAGTTCTGTTCACGTTCTTTTTTTCCTGCTTGAATGTAGTTTCAATGTTATGTTGGTATATTGACGTGTGCTAGCTGTCGTAAGGCAAATAATTTAGTTTAATGTATTGTGTTTCGTAATGTTATACTATTGTATAGACCAAGTTTTTCTAACTGAACAGATAGCTGTGCTGCTGGTTTGTTGCGCCATTTCTTCTTCCTAACTAAAGCGCTAGGATGAGGTGAAGGGCGGGCGTTTTAGGGGCATGTCTTATGTAAACTGTGACGTACAAAAAGTGCTGATTCAATCAAGTGATGATTTCAACTAGACTGAGTATGAATAAATGTCTTTTGATTTAATTTTTTTTGAGTGGAAAACTATCTAAGAAATGGAATGCCATTATTTATAGGTTGCTCAAATCTTGAAAAATTTATGTAACGTTGCACATTCCTGAAAATAAGGTTTTCTCCTCACAAAAACAAAATTCTTTTACATCTAAGAAACAGTAGAAAGGTTATTAAAAAGTAGTCAAAGACCGCCGTCCACCCGACATGCTAGCATCCCCGAGAGATCTGAAGTGAAATACAATTTCACTTTGCTACCCAATCACGTTTCAGAATCAATAACTTTGTGGAAACAATAAATTGATTTTGTTCTTTCATAATACAAAATAGAAAATGTCAACAATGCAATGAAGTTAAAGACAAGGACTAGTAATTAGGAATATTTGATCTTGTATCGAATTTATGCAGAAACTGTTAAGTGCTTTTCAGATAAAGTAGTTGCAATTTTACATTTTCAATACTGTGCAGTCGGGGAAATTAATTGTTTATTAATTTGACACACTAGGTCAATTTGCCGTGTTATAGTCATGTCAAAGAATGACAGTTGCCACTTGAATATACGGGCAATTTAAGTTTGTAGTCAATTTGGTCAAGAGGAGCTCGTGGCTAATAACAGCCGCACGGGTCGATCCATTAGGTTAAGCTACGCTTGCCAGGGTTGGTCCGTGGATGGGTGACCATCTTAACATACCGAGGAATCCATGCCTCGGAAAGCACGTTAAGCCGTTGGTCCCGGCTGTCATTCGTGGATCTTTGACAGTCGTTACGGGTCGTCAGAAGCCCGAAAGTCTGACAACCAGTCTTACCAAAGGATATCATATTACCCAGTTACTGGGTTATGGAGGTCAGATAGGCAGTCGCTCCATGTAAAATGCTAGTATTCAGCTGCATCCAATTAGTCTGGAAGCCGACCTAAACATAGTTGGGGAAAGGCAGGCAGATTGAATCAATTTGGTATACAATAAACCCCGATTCGTTTTTCCCTACTACGAGAAAATGCAATCAATACTTAGTAGGTACATACTGATTAAAAGGAAAAGTCCTAAAAATAATTCGATTCGTGAAATCATTAATTAAGTTTGAGGCAGAAATTAATTAAGAGCGGGCTCATTAAATAACAAAAATAAAACACCTTTTGGAGTACCGCTTGTTAATATAGCTTACTTGAAACTCATTATACATTCGTTCTCGCCTTATTTGAGACTTTAGTACCGTGAGCCAGTGGTAACAAAACCAGTTTATGCTGGCCTCTTATTATTTTGTAACCATTCTACGCCAGGCTAGCTCAAGGTCAAAATGTTACCACCGACGAATATTTTATAATATTTCCTTTACAAAGAATATTTATATAAGCTGATAATCTAAAAACCCGTCCACGTATATGAAACGCACGTAACAAATATCTAAACAATACCATTACTAAATGTTCTACGGTCACTAACTCGCTACGTAACTCCGGGCGCGTGCTACGAATTCGTAGCACTATGGCTACGAGCTACGCCGTAGCGATTAGTTTCGCTCCAGATTGGATTGTAGTAAACTTTTATTTTATTGTGAAGTTTTTATGATCCTTTAGTTTAATTGGTGAAGTGTTTTTAAGTGGGTTCGTTTAAAAGGACTTGTTTCAAAGTGAATCACTACGACACATTTTCTGCGCGCTTTAGAAACAGAATCGGTCTCCTTACGCGAGTCAAAAGCTGATTGGTATTAAAGCAAGTATAGAAATGTTTAAAAAGTTTGTTATATCACTGGATTATGGGTTCGAAACCTCCTAACAACATCCCAGTTTCAGCCTTGAAACAAACTTAGGCCCGCATGCGTGAGAAATTACTTAATACTGTTAGTGCAAATTATTGCAAACATTTTGATATTTCTGCCAGTAATTTAGTTTGTGGCACCTGAATGACATTGACAGGAATGACGTTGATGGTAAATATTTATTAAATGTACACAGAAATTGTATTGACATAACAAGATGGCGGCGTTACAATTTTAGTCACACGCTAAAAGAACCTATGAGCGTTGTAGTTGACTTATGTGTTTAGTTTGTGTATAGCTCAGCCTGACCGTTCGGGGGATAACAGGCGTGATGTTATGATATGTTATGTTTTAATTTCAAGTTTACAGAGACACAAAAATTTTTAAAAGATCTTTAAGTTTGATTACATTCAGTGAACCAGTTCTGCAAGCGAGACTGTTTTAATTATCACATTTACGGACTCTTGAAAAGTACTAGTCATGTCATGAAGCTATTGTATTCAGTGAAAAGTCGTACTTCTGGGCCTAGTTTTAATTTTCACATTTACGGAAAAGTTTTAAGCCCTGAAGCATCAACATGGCGCTACTTTAATTGACAAGTGCACCTCCACTCAAGCGCCCCATTGTGTTACATACATTTGCGGACATTTTAGTTACCTATCCCGACGGCAAAAAAGCATTAATAAATTGTTGGCTAATTGTCATCTCTGTAAAGTTGTAAGCATAGAAAAAGATACCGTTTGTTTTTAAACATACTATGATTTAAGTTATTGTTTGAGCAAAAAAAATATTTGCTTGTTATATTTGGTACTAAAATAATCAATTTTTCATTATACCTACTTCGTTTTTTATATGATGTTTTTATCACCTAGAATTTCAGAACAAATTGCCTCTTACATTATAAAGAGAAGCACAGAACCGGTTGAAGTGGCGGTGCTTGGGGGTAGCCTTTGTCCAGCAGTGGACGTCTTTCGGCTGAAATGATGATGTTGATGATGATTACAAAGATACGTGGATAGGCTGTGTCGATATAACACATGCAGAATTAGCTTATTTACCGTTTTGACTGAAAAAGCATGGTTGACTTTTACCAACCCCATGCCTCGACGCCTACTGTTTTGCAAATGGCCGCCAACATTGCTTGTAACCTCTGTTATTTCCGATTCAGGATATTACCAATTCACTGACAAGTTAGTGCCTAATGCAATGACTGAGCAATGAATGGTAAATACTTAGTAAAACTGATTATAGGACCGACATTTTACTCATAGAATTAGCAATATTGGAAAAGAGCTGTGTAACAATTTTGGTGTTCAATGTACACTAAAAAATTAAGAGTAAATGTTAACTCTTTTGAGTTTGCATGTAGCGGGTTATCAGTAATCATCAGAACTACTGATCCGATTCCGAAAATTCTTTCACTAATGCGAAGCTACAGTATCGCTGAGTTTCATAGTTAGAACAAGTTTGTTAGAGAGTATTTATTAAGTAATTGCAGAGAACTAGTCTTATGTTTATACAAGAAAAATCCCACGGAAAAAGACGCACGCAGATGCTAGTGCAGTATATTCTAGTTATCTGTCTAGCTACTCGCGACGTTTATTATAAATTGATTTATTTTATTATATATTGGATGGATTTATCGCAAGAACAAACTTAACTTTGTAGTTGAAAAACATAACCCGTAACGTTAAGTTGGTCAATTATTTGTAAAGTAGTTAGCTGTGATAGTTTTCCTTTTAATTTCGTTATATATACGTGCCGTGATTTTTTTCACATCTAAAACCAACCATTTAGCTGGCAGGGGGGTACACTTGACTCCAACAAAATTAGCACTTTAAAGCTTTATATTTCGGCTATATAAATAACAGCTTTCTAGTACAAAGAGTCTCTGAGCTAAGCCGCGGACAGACAGACGGAAATGGCGAAACTATAAGGGTTCCTTGTTTACTACGGTACCCTAAAAATGGCAAAGATGAGAATATCTCACTTTTCATTATCTTGTTTATTTCTAAAAGCCACTGAAACGATTAGTGGTGAGTAAGTCTTTCGAGCACTCCGCTGGCAAAGACATTATTCATCTGCCTAAATTCTCCCAACTATCTCGGGATCGGCTACCAGTCTAACCGGATGCAGCTAAATACCAGTATTTTACATGGAGCGACTGCGTATCTGCCCTCCACAACGTAGTTACTGGGTAACCGATATACGATACCCCTTGGTAAGACTGGTTGTCAGACTTTCGGGCTTCCGACTACCCGTAACGACTGTCAAAGATGCTGCATTGTTATCTTCACGGGTTAAGGTTATAGTATCTGAAAGGCGCCATGGCGTCCTCGCCTTCCGCTTGACGCAGGTCCTCACCGGACACGGTTGCTTCGGGAGGTTCCTGTTCTGGTTAAGACGGGAGGAAACGCCCGGGTGTCGTCATTGCGTGGATCACCCGGAGGACATGGTGGAGCATACGGTGGAGCTCTGCCCAGCTTGGGCAGAGCATCGCCGTGTCTTCGTGGAGGTGATCGGTGGCAGTGATCTCTCGCTTCTGGCCCTGTTCCAGGGCATGGTACGGAGCGAGAGGCCACGGGATGCCGTCACCTCTTTCTGCGAAGCAGTATGCTCGCGAAGGAGGAGGCGGTACGCGTGAGAGAGAGGCAAATTTCGCGCCCTCACGCCCCTAGTCGCCGCAGGAGACGCCCTGGGCGTCGAGAATCGCAGGCCGGTTCCCGGCCACCGCAGGCGCGAGCTTGCGGACGGTGAGCAATGGGTAGCTCGCCATCCAATAAGGACCAGGCCCGGGTTGACGGCGCGTTGTGTTCCAGGCGCGCCTCAAAGAGATGTCAGGACAACTGACGGGGTCCGATAGGATCGATGCCTACCGGGGTCGCGGGAAAGTTGGAAAGGGATACCGTGGCCCCTGGCAACGTACAGGCAACTGAAGGAACACGGGTGGATTTTAGTCAGTAAGAGTCTGAAACGCCCTCCCGCTCCGCCCAGAGCGGGAGAAGGTATTTGATAAAATAACAACCAAAAAAAGAAAAAAGGTTATAGTATCTCCACTTGCTAAATAATCCGTTTCCCTAACTAAAAATATATTATGTTGGTAAGGTTGATGAAACAGAAAAATGTGAAATGAAAAAAATCTAGACAGGAAAAACACTGCTGTTTAGAAACGAATACGGTGGGATTTTAACTGGGACGTGCAAATAAAACTAAGCACAATAGGTGTTCACTAACGAGCGCGCGTGTAATGCACGCCTTTTTTATATATTACAGCTTCCGTACATGACGTATGTGTAGGATATAGATATATATCGGTGTACTTCTGCTTTCACATTTTTGCGTTGAAAATAGTGAATTTCCACTGTTGGACAAAGGTTTACTAACAGTAATTGGTCGGAAAATTTGTTAATTAGTATTACAGTAGATAATTTTTAGTAAGACTGATGAAAACCGTATTTTAAGATAACAAGGCCGCTGCTCTGTCCGTTGCTACAAATTTGTAGTCCAGTTCTTTCACGTTGACGAGTAGCTCACATAAGTAATTGTGGTATGAAAATACTAATTTATTCGATAATTAAGTCTCTTCGTGTTGTTAGTGGCTAATTTGGTGTCAGAGTTTTAAAGCCGCCCATGGGCCTCTCACTTGGCTGCACATGCCGTCGAGAAATATCTCTCAGGCATGGCGGTTTCCTCACGATGTTTTCCTTCATCGTTTTAGAAGCAAGTGATAATTATACAATACGCACATGAATCCGAAAAGTCAGAGGCGTGCCTTGGATTCGAACTCGAGACCTATGACTTGGCAGTCCGACGGTCACACCACTGGGCTATCACTGCCCAATACACACTGGCTGATAATTAAGTACTAACCTTGTTAAAATTTGGTCTAAAGTTGGCTTACTTTTTGTGTAATTTTATCAATCATTGTTTGTACACGATTGCTCGCTAAAGTTTTCACTATAACAGTGTAGTATAAGTATAAAAATGTCACCTATGAAGTACAAAACTTCACAAACAAACAGCCAATTTACCTCTCATCATAGTCTCTATTAAGTTCACAGCTCTCCTACCCCCCAAACAATTAAGCACCAACATAGCACAACATCTAAAGCCTTCACAGACTAAACTAACAAGTACAAATGCAAATAAACCCGGCTCCGTCGAGTGTGCGCCCGCCCGAGTGTATGTATGTATGTGTTGTGCTCTCAACTCACGAACTGGGTTATTCGCGTGTATGAATGAATTTTTTTTAGCACAAGTCCCGCTGTAATTTACTTTTGTCGCTGTTCAGACTTTTTTGTTGGTTTGGACTGAATTTTGAGGAGTTTCTGTGTTGTAGTGTGTGGGGTGGGTTCTAAATACTTTGTTTACTCGTGGAAAGTTCTTTTTTTATGATGGTGTTTAAGTAATAACAGCCGCACGGGTCGATCGATCAGGTAAGAAAGCTTCAGGTAAGCTTGCCGCGGTTGGTCTGTGGATGGGTGACCATCTTTACATACAAAGACTCCTCCGTGCCTCGGAAAGCACGTTAAGCCGTTGGTCCCGGCTGTCATTTGTAGATCGTTGACGTTGTTACCGGTCGTCAGAAGCCCGAAAGTCTGACAACCAGTCTTACCAAGGGGTATCGTATTACCCAGTAACTGGGTTGTGGAGGTCAGATTGGCAAGTAAAATAGTGGTATTCAGCTGCATCCGGTTAGACTGGATGCCGACTCCAACATAGTTGGGAAAAGGCTAGGCAGATTGATTGATTGTATATATAAAGATATATTATTTGTCCGTGGAATAAAATTGACGTCTGACATGTTTTTGTAAGGAAAAACTGTCAATTTATTCGCAGCATCAGATTTATACTACTTTGTTTTATCATGTTTAGATATCGCTAAAGCTAATAAAGGCTAGGTAGATAATGGTGTTTTCTGCTTGTATATCACAATGGATATTTACAGTCTTGCATCTGTGGATGAAGTAGTTAGTAGTAAAACAACAGCAAAACAACTGGCGAAATGTGGGTGTATAACTAGAGGTACACCTCTGCTTAATCCTTCGGGGAAACAAGGCGTAATGTTATGTTATTGTGTGTTATGCTGTGTAGTTAGTGGTCATTTCATCAGTAGGAACTCGTGCAGTACTCGTAGTTGGTTCATAAGTTTACCTTTAAACATCTTGATGACAAATATAAAGTGATCTTCATTGAGTGTGCACGAATCGATGAAAATGTTTCAATTATTTGTAGCAATTAGATAACAAATTAAAATCTACAATCTTTCGTTCGTTTTTATTTAAAATCAAAAGCATTTATTTTACAAGTCAATTTCCATCACAAACAGCATCAGCCCTTCCATTGCTACAACACAAACCTCGAATTATGAATACAAGAGAGAACAGCAAACCTCCATTCATCACGGAAACCAGTTCAAACGTCAATCGACTAATTACTCGATTTTCAAATAATCGAGTCGAATGCTATTCGTATTCGTTTGCCCAACGTCAAACTCAATAAGCCAGAATTCCTTTGATGTGGGTTGCGTTGAAATAATTTGTAGACAGGTAAATACCCACATTCAATTAGCAGTGATATTGTTGCATAAGTATATTGTTTGTGGGAAGGACACCGTATTGGTGACGTTCTTCAGAAAGGACAGGTGCGTAGTACTTGCAACCGGCTTGCGTGTATGACCAGATGTATGAACGTACTCGAAGCAACAGGAATATGTAAGGATCGTAGCAGATGGCGTACTCTAGTTTCTGCCTACCCCCGTGGGAAGAATGCGTGAGTTTATGTATTTATGTATATGGTTTGTTATTTTGTTTTATAGGCTCGCTACTACTAAATAGTTTTTTTTTGTCCCTGACTGGGACAAAACAAATATATTCAGTCAGATAATAAAAAAATATTAGACACGTATTTTTTGCTTTATCATATTAATAAAAAATGGTTTAGATATAACGCATTATAGTTGGGGAGTGGAGGCTCGCTACGTCACAAGTCAGTATAAAATCTACTGGGGAGTGACGTCATGCCACATTTTAACTCAATGTATTTTCGTAATCTTGAAAAAATACGTGTCCAATATAGCTGGCGAAATGTGGGTGTACTATAGGTACACCTCTGCACAACTCTCCGCGGAAACAAGGCGTGATGTTATTTTGTTATATTTTGTGATTGAACTGTTGTCGTCTGAAGTTATCGTCCATAAATCAGTCTGTTAGCAAACAAATAGCCTCAGCTAAATAACAGGCTTCTAACTCATAATCCTGCCTAGCCTTTTCCCAACTATATAGGGTCGGCTTTCAGTCTAACCGGATGCAGCTGAATCTGCCTATCGGACCTCCATAACACAGTTAATGAGCCTTCCAACTACTGCATCAATTAATCGTCATGTAGGTACTCCATGACAATGGACTGCCCTAATCACCACCCATAGGCTACTGGCCCTTATAATTAAAATAAGTCAAAGCATTTAAGATAGTTTTAAATATTTACTTTTAAATCGGTAACAAAAAGTTATTAGTAAGTTGTCTGCGGAGAAAATTCCCATAGAGAAGAACCTGGAAGCAACCCCACTATTGATCGGTTTGGTATTAAGCCTTCAATGTCACCAAGCGAAAAAGAGTTTGATTAACCGGTTTTATAAAAATAAAAAACATACAAATAAATACTTGACTAATCCCAAGAAACCAGGCGAAAAGTGCCTTCGAAACTTTTTACAAGCGAAGGTAACATTCATTCAGCCAACTGCCAAGTCTCGGCAACTCCAATAAAAAAGATGGCGGTGCGGGAAAGCGCGGGAATTGGTAGACATTTTGTAAGACGTCAACGAGACGCAGTTCTACAATTTATGGTTTTATTTAAGAGAGATTACAACGGTTTTGGCGAGAATTGTGGAGACAATTTATTAAAATTCTGAAAATGTTTTTTGTTTATTATTATTCTTGCATGTAAGTTTCATAGAATTCAGTTTTTATTTTAAAATACTTAGGGTTTTTCTTATAGTATTCCTCGGATTCCAAAAGCTTGATAAAGGTCGATAAATATGTTTTCATAATGTCATAATGTAAGCTATTTTGATTGGCATGATGACAATAAAGGGTCAGAAACCACAGTTAGAGTCGTCCAAACTCAAACTCAAACTCAAACTCAAAGCATTTATTTCAAATAAACCAATTACAGGCACTTTTGAATAGTCAAGGGGTCGGTCAGTCAGAAATATGAAGCTAGTCGCCCATTCCAAAGCGTAGTAGGTACCTATGGAGAAGAACGGGCAAGAAACTCCACGGACACTCTTTTAAATAAAATAAGATGGTTACATAATATTGGTTACATCATTCAAGTTGAAGTTATACATGTGAGAACGATGCAAAACATTAAAAGCGTCCGTTAGAAATAAAAATATAAATTAAATTAAAATCGCCGTGGCAGCTAAGAGATGACCAGTCCCTACTGACGGCGCCCGTTCACGAACATGACGCATGGATTAGCACCATTCAGCTCAACCATTTTGAAGGGAGCTAAATGATCCAACACACGCGCCACCGCCAGCGAGACATTAGAGTGAGCATGACATACTCTCAGCCGCCAGGGCACATTCAAGTCAATGAAAGACATACTCAGTACCTAAATGGTAGCTTTATAGTCGGTACATGGTGCCCACACGTGTGCCATGCAATTATACAATGCTAAGACATTGAATTTATACAATGCAAAAATAGTTTTTAAAATCTTCAGCAGCTCCAACGGTATTTTCAAATGCTAATCAATTAGTTTATGCTTGTGGAGCAGGACCAGCGTTGAGCATTTTTATCAGCGATGTAATCCCCCAACTTATAATATGCTTGGCTGCATAGTGTGCGTTTAATATAAGATTTAAATTTCGTTTCATTCAGTTGAAGTATGTGGGGAGGTATTTTATTGTAACATTTTAAACAGTACCCCATGAAAGATGAGTCCACTTTAGCTAACCTGAAACCCGGTTGAACTAATTGGTCCCTATTCCTAGTGATATAATTGTGTTTTGCACCTCTTTTACCAAGTTTTTTAAATACACACCAAGTTTTTTAAATACACACAAAACAATTTTTCATAAATTTCAGGAAATAACTTGCTTACCAAGGACTTCCACCGTTCCCCACCACATGCCTACATATTTACTCGTACTTACCAGCCAGTATTTGAATGAAAAAGGGCAACACGCGAAGTTACGACCACGTCGCGTTGCAAGAATTTTATTAAATGTCGCTCAGAATAATGAGCCCGGATAGATAAGAGGTTCAACCGCATAACTTGTTATTTTGTGTGAAAATGAAAAATGTTTTTCATAAAAATATTTTGGTTGGAATACTTTCGTGTGTGCCGCTGAAGTTGAGTACCTACATAGCTATAAGCACGTTGATATTGGGTACGTAAGTAGAACTACCTAACTCTTATTTTTCATTTGTGGCTACAATTTTCAATATAAGACGTGACGATTTTATTCCTGCAACAAGACAAACATAATAATGACGGAATTTTAATGTTATTCCCTTTAGTTATTCTCACCAAAGGAAATAACATTAAAATTCCGTTTTATAATTAACTTCCTGTGTAGCTGTGAGAAATGGTGACTCCTGTCACTATTCTAAAGAATAATGGAATTAGTAAAGGAAAAAAGTAGCTACTTAATTATTTATATTTTTGTGATTTATTTATAACATTAAAAAATCTCGTTATAGACTTGTCAAACACTATAACCACGGGTTTACATCAAGGTATAAAACATATATTCTAAGGGTTTTCTGTTTTCGGATATAATTTACACCTGAAATAAGTTGTAAAGACTAGTTGAATACAAAACTTGTCAAGAAGGTGAACAAAAGAGTTAAAATGTCTGAAACAATGTAGAGCATGTTTTATTAAATAATAATAATAAAAATCTTTATTGCAGACCATCCATAAACAACACAATAAAAAATAAAAAAAAGTTAATACAAAAAACAATATAATAAAATGGCATACATACACACAAACATAAACTCACACATTTGTTCTTTTGCACATTAAAGTACAAACATTTACGCGGCTATTTCCAAGCACCGGTTTTAGATCTTGGTAGCATACATCCTATCAACAGGGCGGACTTAGAACAAGCCCTACCACCAACCAAACCGAACAAAAAATTTTGTGAATGATGGTATTCTGCTTCTCTGAATGGCATTGAATGCGATCAGCCTCGCCTCCGCGAACATTCCAGAGACACTACAGTAGCTCTTCAACCCCATTAGGTGTCTGTAGATGTTGTGTTATACACGACATGCTTGTGACAAGTCTTACAACAAGTATCACAACTTGTGTAAGGGTGTAAACACGGGGTTATTTATACTCTTTTCCTCACTGAAACACAAAACCTCTTGCCTCTTGTTTGTTGAACACTACATAATATACAGCGTGTCTTATTTCATTGTCTCGCAATATGTAACATGACAGGCCAGACTTCATTTGTCGGACCCAAGTTGTGAACAAATATGTTATGTTTGTTTAGCTCTTCTTACGTTGTTTTAAGAGCCAGTTTTGTTTGCTTTTGGCAAAAAATATCACTCTGTTAAGTGACTTGTAAGGTTCCCGTGCCTTGTATTAGTTTGAAGTTTAGGGTTTTTGTCATTTGTATACCGTACCTACAAATATGTAGGGGTACAGATTTCTGAAGAGTACTCGAATAATAAGTAGTAAGATGTTTTTTTTTCGTATTGAAATTTGGAATTTATATCATTTAACTACACGGGAAGGCGCTGGTAAGTATCAGTTTTCATGATACGACACTTTGAACATTAGCTGCCTTAAAAGACAACCATGGATATAAATAGGATGGCCTACAGCTAATTATCTATTCTAATTAATTAACAACTAAACATAACATTACGCCTGAAATCCCCGAAGGGTTAGGCAGAGGTGTACCTATAGTGAAGTCGGGGAAATTAATTGTTAAGCATAGTGACTACCAACTTTAATTGTCCGTATATTCAAATCACGACTGTTTGGCGTCCGCGGGAAATTGGCGTAGTGTGTCAATTTGATAAATAATTAATTTGAACTGTGTATATGTCGCAGTAAGATTGTTATATAGTAACCTATATGAAAACGGTTCATAACTATCTTACTAGGAATATAACTATGATACGTGCACAATCTAGTAATATAACTATTAGGACACTCCGACCAAATAGGTTAGGTTATAACTGTGACCAACAACGCGCGAGCCGAGCGAGCGTAGCGAGCGGTGCTACGGCAGCGGCCGGCGTACGCTATGTCGAAATTGGTCGCATATTACGGTAAATAGCTATATCCCTAGGGATATAACTATATCACGGCTATAACCATCTTACTGCAAAATATACACACTCGCCAGTTGTTAATTAATTAGTGGTAGTTTAATTAGTTTAACTTCAAATAATCGTAAATATAAGAAAGAGAAGGTGTTCAGTAAATAGTTTACCCGCTAACTCGTAGTTTAGACGGCAATGCGTCACGTTAATGTTGCTCCCCGGTTAATTGCCGATTGCTGGCACCCCCGTTATTGCTCGGCGGGCTAATTTATCGCTCCGACAAGAAATATTGCCCTTTTTGTACAGATAAGTCAATGTTTGACTGAAATGTAACTTATTAATCAGTTTGAAGGTAGTTTGTCAACGCAAATGCGCGCTGAATATTAATTTATTAATTAATTATTTTGTCAGCTTGCCTATTTTATTAAGAGCTATTTATCTGCAAGGGTCTCAGAAATTTGAAGCCATAAGTTTTAGTATGAGACGAAACACAAACTTAGATTTTTAGTTCTCATATTAAATATGACACGTTAGAACGAAGGCTAGTCCCGGGGCGCTCTTGTCCCTTTGTGCGCACGTAGTGCTTTGTGGCGCTCCAAGCGCGGGCCCCAAGTGGCGGACGGCCTCACGGACAGACGGCTCTCGGACTTAAAAAACCAAGTTCTACAAATTCAATCAAAATATATCGAACAGTTGATATTTTTAAAGGAATTTTGCATTTGCCAATCAGTTGTCCAATGAAATCCGATTAGCACTTTAAGATTCGCACTTTCAAACAGACTCACTTTATATACATAAACTCACGACTTCTCCCCATGGGGGTAGGCAGAAACTACACAGAACGCCACCTGCTACGATCCTTACATACTTCTTTTGCTTCATTCATACATCTGGTGATACACGCACGCCAGTTGCGAGTACTACGCACCTGACCTTTCTGAAGAACATCACCAATGAGGTCACTATATTTCGTCAGTTTACTGGACTCACTTTTCATAGGTATCCACCTTACCTACTGTGTTGTATGAGTGCTTGTAGTTTGCCGGTACTAATTTATTTATACACCAGTAATACTAAGCTCTTCAAACATCGATACTTGGATGATGCTTGTGCAAATAATATCTGGGCCGAACATTCCACAACGCAGGAATCTAAGAAGATAATAATAATAAACTTTATTGGCATAAAAATATTACAACCATTTGTATGAAGCCCCTGACTTCCGTGCTAGGCGAACCTGTGTTACAGAAGTCAGTGTCCGCTGCCTTACATCGATACACATTTCAATTTTTATGTAATGAAATACAAATAATAAGTAATACTATACTAGTAGGTATTGAAACAGTGAAACTAAACAATAAAAAGAAACAAAGCGGGCGTGTGATTGCGCGTGCTTGTGTGTGTGTGTGTGTGTGTTTGTGTGCGTGTGTGTGTGTGTGTGTGTGAAGATAACCACCTAGGATTAATATTTTGTTCACAATTTTTTTTATAAAATTGGTATATGGACTCTTTCTTGCATAGCCTTAATCGTGAGTTTATGTTATTTAATATTAAGAACTTAGTTAAACTTTGTAAAACCCTTCGTAAAAATCTTTTTAGCTTAATTGTGTGACATTCTTTCCCGTTTAGAACTTTCGTACCTATTACAACGTACTTAACTATTGTCTTATTTCCTCTCTTTTATTAGTAGTCTTCTTTTTTTGTTGCTGAGTCTGTACTGTCTTTTCCATATTAATATAGATGGTAGATGATAAGCAGCATTCCGAGTTTAACCCACAAGCAGTGTTTAATTAAACAGCTTCAATTTACACCCAGCTTTGCCTCTATTCTGAACCCAGAAACATGGCTGGTCCTTCTGGTTACCCTGTGCAGTGGCTAACAATAAGTGTGTGCATATGAGGCATCGTTTCCGGCGGATATTAAACGTCAAGAGGTAAGCAAACATGCATCGCTCCACTCAGCTGTTTGTTTTGCATTATTTTGTGACCGGCGAATTGTAGCTTTAAATTATTGTTTAATTTGGAGGATAGGTTCCACATTCAGTGCTGTAATTAACTTATTGTTGTAATGAGTTTATTTCAGGTTTGTACAAACACTTTCAAATCCCAAACACAAACATATAAAAAAATACTAGATGAGATCAGCGTTTCCTATCTGACTACTCTGAGAAGAAATGCTGAAACAAACTCAGAGGTCACAGTATCTTAAGTCAACGTCAAAGTCAAATCATTTATTTCAAATAGGCCCTTATAAGGCACTTTTGAACGTCAAAAATTTACAAAAAAATTGAAATGATTCTAGTCGCCCCTTCCAAAAGGTAGTTTTCGCATGGAGAAGAATGGGCAAGAAACTCTACCGTTACTCTTTTAAAATGTTTCACAATATTTAGTTTAAGTATATTAGTTATATAATTATATGTGAGGATGATGCACCTTGGGCGTCGGGAATCGCAGGCCGATTTCCGGCCACCGTAGGCGCACAACGGAAGGGGTCCGATAGGACCGATGCCTGCCGGGGTTGCGGGAAAGTCCGAAAGGGATACCGTGGTACCGTGGCCCCTGGCAACGACAATACAATTATTATACCACAATCGGTAAAAAGAATTAAGAATTCAATGAAGCAACAACAGGTTAAACTAATTATGTGATAGATACATGGTGCTCACATATTTACAAACATTGTAAAAGTAGACGATTTTCCTAAAATTTTACATTTAATAAGTCAGTGTGCGAGGAATTGATCACAGAATGTAAAATCAATGTCATATAATAAAAAAATAAAATATACAATTAAATTTGCAACCACTTTGATTTTGTCTTGATTATAAATTATCCTATGGAGCAGGACCAGCATGTTTCCAAGCATTCTTATCTTGGATATAATCCTCTAATAGAGTCTCTTAAAGTGATATACTCGTATATACCTACAGAGACATCACTTGTTGTTTATTATTTAAATTCATTTATTACATAAAACTGAAAGTGCACACAACATTTTACACAGTTCCATTTAATAATACAAGGCACCATTATCATTTTCACACCCTTGCTATGTTCACAATTCCATTAAATTTTTTGCACCGTAAAATTGGGAGCTTTAAATGATTTTTATTTTCCGGCAGGAAAAAACAACTTTACTTCTTTCTCGTCTGTTTCTCGGAATACAATGTTCCAAGGTGTTTTCTAGCTGAGAAGAATATTCAAAACTGAATTGATTTCTTAATCATATTTTAATTCCCTAAAAATCCTATTTACTATCGATACTTACGGCCCAAAACTACGCAAGCGTATCAATTACTGAAAAATATCACACCTCTTCAAATGCAATCGAAAATCCAATAATCAAATCCTTAAATGTTCACCCGATGCAGTCCGAACCGCCCCAAACCGGTTTATAACCAGTTCACACCAGATATATCCGGTTTAATGTATGAAAGAGGTTTTATACACCCTTATAAAGTTCACCGTAAAACTTTACTTGTACGAAGTTAAAAATGTACCCAGTTTATGAAAAAGTTGAAATTTACTAAGTTTCAAGAGAGAACTTTCGAATTGAAAAGCTCAGCTTTATACTTAAAAGGGAGTATAATTTATTCGTACGTTGTTAAGCTGTACTTAACGCTAAGTAAAAGGTAAATTAAAAGAAAACGTTTGAGGTGTGTTCTGATTAAAAAACAGATTGGAAAGATTTTTGAAATTATTTTTTTTAGAAAAAAAAGCGATTTCTTCGGTATTGATTAATAAAAATGTGGCAGCGAAATTGAAGTTACCGTTTACCGTTATTTTTAATTGTTTCAGCCATTTTCTTCATATAGTTTCTGTTACTGTTAGCCTGTATCATCACACTGCTGGGCAAAAGCTTCACCCCATGACTCCAGTGTTTGCGATCCAGGTCTAATGAGGACTACTGGTCGTTTGTCTGTCTCATGACTCCACATCAAGGGGTGAAACAAGGGGTAATTGGCCCCACATCAAAGGTTATACAAACATATTGATCCTTTTATATACAAAACACTTCTGTCGTTAGCAAAACACATTACATATAACATTCATTTTATTTAAACGAGCGACATAAGAACACATCATTATGTACCCAATCCTCTTTATTTCCTCTCCTCGAAAACTCAGAAGAAATATGAGACAAAATGTCTCGTTACATCAGACTTTCATGTGACAGCCTGAATTTGTATTTAAATAATATCATTATTTATCACTGAACGCGTTTCAGGAAATTACCTTTCCTTACTTATTACACGTTTTTGTGTAGCTCGATTTTATTATTATTTAAACCCGGAAATATAACATAACATCACGCCTGTATTTAAATCGAAGGGTAGTCAGAGATGTACCTATAGTACCTACGTACACCCACATTTCGCCAGCTATGTTTAAGTCATAGTTAATAAGGCGAAAGTCTATTGCCATCAACCGGGCACCAGACTCCGACCTGCTACTGAGAAATTCCTGATGTTAAAACCCAATAACACTTTGCCCGACCCAGGAATCGAATGCAGGACCTCATGCTCAGCAGTAGCACTCGCGGCCACTAGACCGACCGGCAGTACCGGAAACACAAAGGACTATAAAACATCTTTTACCTTGTTATTACCGTACTTGAAAACTTGGCGAGTACTCAAGGATGTCTAAGTGGCATTTCGTGGTCGGACCACTTGGGGTAATGATTTTCATGAACACGTGCCTTTCTGTACTAAAACTTTTGACTCGAGGTTCATTTTACTAAAGACGAGTCGCTGGAACAAGATAGGGCTTAGTATAATAGATAAAGATTCAGGGTCAAATGCTTGACGAGCTCCAGACGTAACGATGGATGGATGAAAAAAGTATTTACTCCTGCTTAAAATCAACGCACAAGACTAGAACCAATGCTCTCTCTGATTAATGTTTAATGCAACATACATAGGTGCTTGTGGGATCAATTATGCAAATTAGTTCGTGTATACTCAATCGTTTATTGTATTCTACAATGTGTAACTTAAGTGGTAACTTAAAATTTTACGAGATCATTTCAGACTCTGTCGGGCACAGCAAAATAGTAGGAGAAACCATATCTGTCTTCTGAACTAAATATAATGTTATTATATATGTTTTAAATTTTTAAAGTTTACTGCACTAATAATTATTAGATACTATAGCACTTATTTTAACCGTAATATACATTTATATTGTAGTAGCATTTTCTTTTCTTTCGTATCTTGCACCCTTGACCTAAGTAAGAACCGACATAAGCCCTAAATCTGGGCAATACACTGGAATCTCCACATAACTCAGTATTCATGCCATATGTTAAGACAGGCGTCTGCGTGACACGGGTGTTATCAGCTGGCGAGTAAAAAGGGTTACTACATATTGTGTACTTAGTTTTTATTTATGTTGGTACTGTTTTTAGAAGTTTGTCTTATATGTTTATTTCATTTATTTATTTATCACAAACACTGCTATCTTTACAGGAAATACCTAATGCGGTAGCGTGGTCCTTAATTAAACTATTTTATATAACATAACACATACAATATTATTTTTGTGAATTCATTCAGAGAGCAGGAAAATAAATCGATCCTGTCAGCCGTGTCATTCAGTGCGTGCAAGGCGCGCGTCAGTGGCGCTTTGCTGAGCAAGTTGGTTCGTGCGTGTGGCACTGCTAGTAACCGTGGCTTCCGACGCCGCGATACGTAATTGTCAGGCACATTCAGACAAATCTCCTTCATAACACCGGAATTATAGGTCTTACCACGTAACAGTTTGAATACATATGTGGTTATAGCTAAGTCCCTCCTTGTCTCGAGTTTGTTGTACCCGACCATACCGATAATGAATAAAGTTGGGTACATCAACGGATAGAAGGGATAGACACCGTATAGTTTCATGTACAAAAATCTGGTGAATTTGTTTTGTATGCGCTCTAACATGAGAGTATATTTAGTCTCATGCGGAGCCCATATGACAGCATTATACTCAAGCTGCGTTCTTATAAGCGCATTATACAATGCTGCAACTGCTTTTATATTTGTATAACCCGATGCCCGTCGAAGAACGAAACCCAAACTTCTGTATGATTTCTTACAAACATTTACAATATGGTCACGAAATGTTAACTCAGTGTTCAAGCGCACACCCAGGTCGCGTACCTTTTCTACCCTCTCAATTGCTGTGCCCTCAAGCTTGTACTCGTGATGATGTGGTTCTCTCATTCTGCTAAAAGTTATGACTGAGCACTTTTTGACGTTAAACTGCATTTTATTTTTCCTACTCCACTCAGCTACGTATTCTATATCTTGCTGCAATCGTGCACAGTCACTTTTATTAATATGTACAAGGAACGGCGTTTTGTTCTTGAAATAAAAATTCGATTGTTTTTTACACTAGCTTCTTATTTTAACATAAAGTATCCTATAATACTGGGCAATCATAAGTGAAAGAATTTCCGAAATCGGATCAGTAGTTCCAAAGATTACCTTGCTTCGGCCAACCTGGGTTTGGAGTCTTAAGAGGGAACAGGGCCTGCGAGGAATTTGAAAAATAGGTATTTGAAGAAACTATTGCCGTCGTCTCACCTCAAGTCTGCCCCCGTAGAGTTGTGATAGGGACAGCCGTAGCTCAGACCGATAATATCACAAAAAGAATTGACGAGATCGATGTTTCGTATTCCCCTTTTTTCTCCTCCAAAACTGAGCCGATTCAATTAATTTCTACATTAAAATTTTACGAAAGAGTATGTCTAGGTTCCTATCATTTTCTTTTATGTTAAAAACTTTTCGAATTTGTCTGGTAGTCCTCTAATCACGGCGGTAAAAATGGGGCCTTTCTGTAATTTTTTGGGTCATATTTTCTTTACCAATACGTTGCTGAAAAAAAGGAAATAATAGGGACGTGTCTACAGCAGACCTTGATTTTATGAAAAAAAAAAGATTGGTCTAGAGGTATTATCAGGGAGAAATTTGTATGGAGAATCGCAGGCCTTGTTCCCTCTTAAAGACAAGGCAACTCAAAAATACACTCAAGAAATAACAACAAAGATTATTTTCGCCCAATTATTTACGTCATTTAATAAAAACCTACAAGGTACAAAATCACAACCAAAAATCCAACCCATCCACCCAATTTACATCGGCACCCTCCATGAATTCCTACCAAAAATACCATCCCACCGGCATACAGTCAGATTTAAATCAAAGCTTACTACACTGTCACCTGTAGCAACTAGATGTCGGCACATACACAAATTGATGGACTTACAGAATGATACAACTTAGAAGTCTCATCGGACAAATTAGTTAAACACAACTTCAGTTTAAAACGGACTTCTGCAGGAGTTGACAACACAACACATTATTTCCCCTCAACAGTTGCCGGAGATATTGGAGCAATCAACGGATCCATGTAGTATAATTAATAAAATCACTTCAATTGTTTCGTCAATATTATCTGTTGAATATTGAGAGTTATTATACAGAATAAAGATTGCATCATATATTAATCTATGTTTGGTAGTATTTCTAGCCCCGATTGCTACATTTTAGCATTGCAGTAAATTCCTTAATATTTTTTACCAATATAACTCAGAATTGAGCAATGTAAGTTGAGTGTGTAATCGTACGTTAAGACGTTGACTGACTCGCTAGTTTAATGAAAATAAGCAATTGCCCATACTTGTGTTGGTCAACTGATCAGATACATCATCGGAGCCTCTACCTTGTGTCGTGCTATACCTATCTCGCACAGATTCGACCACTGAGCTCAGGGAGGGGACTGCCTCACAAATTAGTTTGGAATAGTCCTGCTGTTAGTCGAATTTAGGACTACATGGTTTAAGTCATCTATGTTGGTAGTATTTTGGGAGTTGGTAGTTTTACTAGAATATTTGCCCTTCCCGACTACAGGAGAACTAAGATAGAGAGCCCTCCTAATTTGTTCAAGATTTGTAGATGTAAACATTACTACCCAAAAACATAGGTATGTTTCAAAATAGAGTACCTATAAGGACGTAGAGATGTTTCTCGACAGGAGTCTAAAGTTAAAAAGGTCAAAAAAAAAAAAAAGATAAAAAAACGCTTGGGCTTCAAAGCTACATTTTACTTGAGAATGGCGAGTTCGAATTTTGACCCATTGAACTTCTGAGCAAATGAAGTCAATATTCAGCGTGTCAAAGCTGCCAACTTTTTGAGCACATTTCCTGTTGACAGCGATGCGGACGAATTTTCTGATGCCCAATGAGCTCTTACCCTCTTTTTTATATACTTGTACATAATATTATAATATATTTTTGTGTTAACTTGTATAACAGTAACTGATATAAATTCAACTGTAACTTAACTTAGGATATTATAATTTATGGGCAGAATTTTTATTTATTACTATAAAAATATTCTCTATCCAACCCCTATTTCCTTGAAGGCAGGGCGCTACCGAGGCAGTCCTGAGAACCAGTAATTAAGTTGCCCCTCTAATTACCGAGGTGGTGGCTTAATGAGGCCCCTAGCCGACTACCCTCACACGACTAGAAAAACTCACGCCGAATAGATTACAAGTAAATTCCAAGACTTTTTGTTGGGTATGGTGAGGCATACACGTAGGTTACGTTTACAAAAAAAGATATGTATAAAAAAGTGCACAAACATAAAAAAAATCTCTTTCACTCTAAAGAGTGTTCACTGCCCGGTCTCTTCATGTTGGTGAGCATGAAATCTCGAGGATGCAGCGACAAACTATCTCTTCACATTTCGCAATTCAGCTTACCAGCATTAACGCTACGGGAAGGTTAGGTACCTAACCACATTAAGTACGAGAGTCTTTTAAGCTTTTAAAAATCAGGTATACAATCTGTACCTAAAGTTAAGCTGCTCTTGCAGCGGAAAGTTCGTGGATGGGTTATCATAATTGAGAATATCTTAATCGATTCACCTGTCTCGAGCCGTGTGCCTCTTTAGGATTAACACCATCTTTAAAAACAAACTATAGCTATTCTTTTATAATACCTACCTTCTCTTAAAACGTGAAATTTATAAAAAAAATGTTCCCAGGACACATGCACCATATGCTTCATAATTTAAGTACTATAACATCTCATAAAGGTAGCCACGCATTAACCACAAACCAACCCCGTTCCATTACAGTCTATGCGCGCATCACACAGATTAAATAACTTTAATGCGTTGCAACGACGTACTGACTGCGAAGCTTTCAGCTTTTTACATTATTTTAGTCTGGATTAGATAAAGCAAGTAGATATGGTAGTAGTCTGTAATTGTGTAACAATGGGTTAAAAGCTGGCTAAAAACTGACAAAACAAATGAGAATAGATCATTACGCTAGATCAGTCACGTTTCGGCGAATTCAACCAATTTATTTCAAATTAATGATGCATCAATCAGTAAGTCGATTGAGTTAAAGATTAACTTGAAAATCAGCCAAGTGCAAGTCGGAGTCGCACACTAAGGGTTCCGTACCAAAACACCGAAAAAAACACGCTTCTTGTATGAGTTAAAAATTAAAGGGGGCCCCAATAAACTCGCTTTTCGTGTCAGTTTGGGAGACTGCGTTGTTCTTCTAAACTACACAACGAATTTTAATGGAATTTTCACTATCATTTAGAGAATTTATTCCGGAAGTGTATAACACATCAAATTAATATTAAACTGGACATAAAATAAAGAAATCTCGAAGTTGTATAAGCCGTGCGATGCAGGAGCGGGTCGCTAGTTAATTAATATATCAATTAACAGAACCTTCTCTTCTCATAATGTTCTAGCTAGAACACTAGCTTGTAATATACTGCCTGTTTACGCGAAGCATCCCCGTCGCAAATGTCAATAGACGTCAGAGCCAGCGGCGTATAAATCGCGCTACAATTACCATAAGTCGGCGTGTGGCTGATAACTTTAATTGATTTATAACTAGTTTACAGCCAGCAACGGAAATGGGCGTAGAGATTAATGTTGTTAGATAATATTAACAGGCACAGGGAAAATGCAGAGCTTAAGCCTGCCGTAATATGCGTCGCTGGAAGTGAGTCGCTGAAATTACGTTGCATGCGAAATTACGTTAAAATAATATAGCGGTTTGGTTTGAATTGATCTGATTGATATGTTATACTAGACTGTACTGTAAAGTAAAGTAAATTTTATTTGCATAGCTTGCAGGTACATAAAATAAGATGGGTGAGCCTTGTACAATCTACCTTATATAAAGCATGCAAACATTAATGAAATTGTTCACTAAATTGAAAATTAAATTAAATTAATTATATTTAAACAACTTTAAAACATTATTCGGCATAGCACAATACATAAATTAAAAAAAAATCCACTGAAATACAATTTTGAATAAAAATATGATAAGTTAGAAAAAACATTAAATTATTCAATATTTAAGTCCATGTCATTTAGAAAGTCATTTACTGAATAATAGCATTTTTCAATCAATAGTAATGTCAGTCTCTTTTTAAAATTTTGTATTGTTTCATTTTTAATTATATTGTGTACTTTATCAAAAATTATCGGGCCCATACTAATAACACTTTTTTTGAGCAAAGCAGTATTACACCTCTCAAGATTTAGTAAGTGTTTATGATGACTTCTTGTCTCTTCCTTGTTTCTGACACTGAAGTGAAAATGTTCATGTTAAATGTAGTTTATACCTTTTGCAAATAAACTAAATAAACTGTTAATTAATGTTTTTTTTTATATTTAAATGTTTTAAATAATTATTAAATGTTTTAAAATATGTAAGTACTGTAATACCGTCTGAAATTTAAGATTTTTATTTATTTCAACTGAACGCGTAAAGAACTCATTTAGCTCCTCAGACTCATTTATGCTGGAATAACCTCATTTGGATTTCTAAAACGATAGTGCTTCATTTATCTCCGTCAAAATTACAGGGATAGGTAAGTATTATTTACAATTTAATAGTTTTGGACTTTCTCGTTGACTAGGAAATTCTACGATCTCTCTTCTCTGTTACATAGGACTCCTATCCCCCCCCCCCTTCGGTTAATGAATAAGGGAAAAGGTATTCAAACTCAAAGCTATTATTTTAATTAATACAAGTACTTTTGAATTGTCAAGTCGGTGGAGTTTCTTGCCCATTCTTCTCCATACGAAAACTACCTTTTGGAAGGGGCAACTAGAATCAATTATTTTTTTTTTGTAAATTTTTGACGTTCAAAAGTGCCTTATACGGGCCTACTTGAAATAAATGATTTGACTTTGACTTTCAAGGAGTCGGTCAGTCAGAAAGATGAAACTAGTAATTCCAAAGCGTACTTAGTAGATTCATGGACACTCTTTTACAAAGCCTCTATTTGTGTCAAGTTTTAAATCTAGGGTCTGCGGACGTATTGTGGTTCAAATAATGAATCTATCTCATTATTTTCCTTGTCTGTCATTAAGAATTCTGAACAGCGGACAAAGGAGAGATTGTTTTGAAGTCGGCTTTTATGTGACACCTCTGGAAAAACAAGTTTTTCAGCGACTTCAGCCGACTTAGTCAAGGAAAAGTACTTTCTTCCCTGAATGGCTTTGTTTTCGCACCTCACGGTTTTTGATAAGACATATTGTTGTTGAAACGACTTTTCTTTCTTTTTATCATAGTATTAATGAATAAAGCCTACTTCTCATCGTCTGCTTGTTTATATCACTGTACCATTTTTAAAAGGCAAATTACCATTAACAGTGTAGAGACTTTTCATTTTACTTCAAAACAATAACTTGCTAACTTAATTCAAAACAATGTTTGCTTGCGTTTTTACTCGCGTCCAATATGAGAAACAGTTATCCAATAATCCTAGTCTATTTCTTAATTCGACACATGATCGAATTATGTGCCAAATTGCATCAAAATTCGTTCAGCTTTTTAGGCGTAAGTCAGTCATCTTAACATACTTTCATACTGAAACTCAAATTCAAAGCATTTATTTCAATTAAACCAATTACAGGCACTTTTGAACTGTTAAGGGGTCGGTCAGTCAGAAAGATGAAGCTAGTTCCCCTTTCCAAGGCGTACTTAGTCGATTCCTATAGAGAAGAACGGGCAAGAAACTCCACAGCCACTCTTTTATTGTTACAATACCTACCTCTTCAAAGCTAGATAATATTCCCATAAACTACCTACATTACACACTTATGATTTTATCACAGTTATGTATCGCCAGTAAATTATCATAATGTGTCAATATCATCGATATCTGTCATCTTGGACATGAGTTATATAATTGACACAGCAAATCAAATTCCAATAGACTGATATTCGGTTATTATAGTGTAATATTATTAACATAATTGGGTATGCATAATTTATGTCCATACCTATGGAATAACCAGTAAAGTAGTAGGTTATAGAGACCAGAGATGTGTTTTGCCGGGAATTTTGTTGCGCCACTTCTTCTTTTCAGATAAAACACAAGGAAGTGGTGAAGGGTGGACAATTTGGGGGCTGTCTTATATAATTTTGCCGTTCAAAAAGTGCTGATTCTCTTCAGCTCAATTTGAATAACAGTTTTTTTTTTATTACAAAATACCGCGACGACGATTGCCTCGTTGGTCTAATGTTTGCAAGCCCTACTGCTAAGCATAAAGTCCTGGGTTCGATTCCTAGGTCGAGTAAGGTGTTATTAGGTTTTCCTATCAGAAATTTCTCAGTAGCAGCCGTGTGCCCGGTTGATGGCAATAGGCTCGCCCCCATTACTTGGGACTTAAACAAAACTTGCCAAATGTGGGTGTACTATAGGTATCTCTCTCTACCTCTGCCTAACCCTTCGGGGATACAGGCGTAATGTTAAGTTTTGTTAAAATATTAATTACGAGTCGTTGGAGTAACGAATAACCGCCAGTAAGATACAAGAATTCGGATTTATTAAGGTTTAGTCTTCGCATTACTATCTAAACTCAGAAACTCGCCATTTCACGGCTTTAGGAAGTGAACATAGCCACGAAAACTAATTGTTTGCCCCGACTTCGCCCAGTTTGAACGACAAACTTAATTCCCAACTATTCGACGTGTTAATCCTCCGCGGGAAGTTTCACGTGAAGGGAATTTTGGCACGTCGCAAATTATTGGGCTAACTTACTTCCAGATGTATTTAGGAATATAGTTGAGTATGAGATCAGTCAACATTCTTCGGATATACCTAATAGGACTTTTTGGGCCTTTAGCTTATGACATTAGGACTTCAGATCTAATAGAACCAAGGAGACCTCTAATAGGATAGGCGATGTTTCATAGAAGTTAATGGAATAATCTAGAAATACGGTTTTAGTTAATCTTTCTGTTAGGTGGGGTGAGATCTCTTAGATGCGTTTTAGGCCGAGATTTATAAGCGTTACGTAGCACGTTCTTTAGGTAAGCGTTACTCTTGTCAGTGTCGCACAACTGTCAAACTACGAGTACATGTGCCACGTAGAGAAGGGGAACATATCTTAGTCAAGGCACGTGCTAAGTAACGTTTATCTTTATAGAAACGAGAAATGAATAATGGAAATGACTTTTCTATATCAATCGAGATAATAATGTACGACCTTTTTTATTTTACTGTTTGTATTTCTTGTGCGTGGCCCAAATAAAATAGTTTTGTTTCTTGTCTTTCTTTCTTCATTCACATAATACATAAGTGGAAGCAGCTGTGCAAGAAGCGAAATGTTTTTGAGTAGTTACCTAGGTCAATCAATCTGCCTAGCCTTTTATATCGAACAACTGCCTATCTGACTTCCACAACCCAGTTACTGGGTAATACGATACCTCTTGGTAAGCCTGGTTGTCAGACTTTCGGCCTTCTGACGACCCGTAACAACTGTCAAAGATCTACAAATGACAGCCGAAACCAACGGCTTAACATGCTTTCCGAGGCACGGAAGGGTCTTGGTATGTAAAGATGGTCACCCATCTACGGACCAACGGCAGCAAGTGTAGCCCCTACTACCCCCTATTACTACCTAGTCATAAAGAAACATAATAGTTTTCAATGAAATCTGGCGAATTGAACCGCGCTAACAATCGCTCCACTTTTTTGTTACGCAAAGTTTGATTTAGTTCGTTATTATTTATTTGTGTTAATACGCGTCTAACTCTAATGCCACAACTTTCTACCACCTTCTAGTATAATAAATAAATTATCACCGATGGCCGATAGATTAAGCTGTCACAGACGGCATGAATTAGTGGGGTGCCGCGACACCGACGTATCGATCGTAACTTGATTTAGCATCGACATTATTTATGCATATTGGTGGCGGTCACAACACTAGTGGTTTTAGCGGTTACTGCTAACTACATTGTGATAGACATCACCACTACCTCGTCGGTAATCATAATACAGTTAGTTAAATAATGTGTTTGTAGTAACAACAAAATGGTGATCAAAATCAAATGACGGTCTATGATTGTAATTGTGATTTAAACGGCTGGTTTAGAACAGTAAGTGCGTTCCCTTTTCAGGGATGCCGGCATAAATTATGTTGTGGTAATTCTACTTACGTATTGAAGTTTTTTTTTGTACCATCTATCTAAAGACTCACTTTCTCTCTTTTAGGCTCACTTGCACCACAAATCACTAAATAAATTTAACGCTAAATATATTTAAAACATCATTCTGTCCTTGTCGACTTCAGAAAAATTACGGAAACAAAGTAATATTTTAAATAAGTTTAGGGGTCAACATATTTAGCTATTTATAGTGTTAAACTTTATTTTTTTTTACAAAAAAAAGTACAAATTCTACGACGTATAAATATTTTAAAAAAATTGCCACAGTCGAACAGTATCAGTATCCACAATCAGTATCCCCATTCGAGCGAAGGGTATTCGTGCTCACGTTTGATAGGGTCGCAGGTGACACGAGCAGTACCGAAGGTCATTGGGTCGCACTTACCTGCAAAGAAAAAAGATCATTTAAATATCGGGTAAATGTCAGGGGTATAAAATGTCCCTGCATAAGCAGAAGAAAATATTTTTGGTACGTGATCTTAGCTTAAGAATAAGTGTAGTCGTGGGGGAGGATCCTTTCTTGGAGTAAAAGGTGTATAAGGGAGGTACTTAAAAGGTTACAATTTAAATTTTACCTTTGGTTGTTTTAACTATCCAGATTCTAGACCAAGTGGTGTCGGCAGTGCGTTGTCTGTCAGAGAATGAATGAATGATATTTAAGATTTTTAATAAGCAGATTTTAGAATTCATGTGCACACAGTTTAAAGTACATTGAAAAACGACACATAAATTTTGAATAACAATGGCTTATTTTTTCCATCAGACCTGCTAAAGGTGAAGTGAAAAAGAATTGTAGACAGTAGCACTTATATTGTGTGGATTTGTTTTACGTAAAAAGGGAAACAGGCAATCTACCACCTTACTCTAATGTAGGAACTTCCAGATCAATACGTAGGTATTTCTTTTACAATTTATTTTATTTATTTGCAATAAGCTTGCCCATGCTTGCCATTGCTTTTACATGGGACTTAAATATAACTGGCGAAATGTGGGTGGACTATAGGTACACCTCTGCCTAATCCTTTCTGATTACAGGCGTAATATTGTGTGATGCTTAGTATTTATTTATTTTTACTTTAACTTAAAATGGCACAGCATACTATTTCTGTAATTCTCCACCAGATACCGACATTTCTCTTTATTTCTAAATCAGCCTAAAAATCTGGAACTCCCCGGTAAAATAAAACTATCTAGATTCAAAACACGGATCTCAATCCTTTAATATTACAGCCGTTATTACGGAATAACATTTTAGGATTCTCTCGAATAGGTCTGAAGGCTTTTAAGAGCTTTTGAGATAATTGGACAAGATACTTTTATAGAACAGAATTTTAATACGGTTGTGTTTTTGATTGTTGCTTTAGTTTTGGTTTGTATTTTGCATTCAGATATAAATTTATGAAACAGTATCTTTCCATACTGTGTGAACGACGAAAGGAATTAAGAGGTGGATTCAAGTCATACTAATGTTGCATTTATTATTTGAATTAGTCGCTTTTCGTATCTGTCTGTGTGACTGCGTTGATCTTCTAAACTACGCAACGGATTTTAATGCGATTTTCACTATAATTTAGAGAATTTATTCCGGAATGTTTATGTGTACAATAAATTAATATTAAACGTACATCATTATAATAAAGAAATCTCGATGTTCTGACAAGTCGTAAAAATCGTGCGAAGCAGGGGCGAGTCTCTAGTTTTTTTTTTTAAATAAAAGGCTTGTTCTAAGGTATCTTCAAACCTACAAATTAGAATCAGTTTAAAAAAATATATAAATAGCAAAAATTTGCCATATCAAGGATAAGTATAAGACTTTCCATTTTGGTACATATTACATAGTTTTTAAGGATATATGTAAACCCACAGTAAATGCAGCAACAGCATACACGACAAAAAAAATACACGACTGTAACAGTCGTGTATTTTTTTATGTCTACACTTATGATCAGAAACGAAATAAAGCCTTAGTGTGTTATAATTTGCTTTGAAAATTATATTCTTAGGTTAACGTAATTTATTTTGTAGGTATATTAGTAGGTACATTTTTTCATAAAGTTATATATTCAAATAAAGGCTATCCCGTACCGTGACAGTGAACTATAAACCCGCTGTAAAACGACGACAGCGTGTTTTATGTCACGCGCAACCTTCTCATAAAACAGGACAAAACTAATGTCACACAGTTTAGGTAAGTCACCCTAACTGTGTGACATTATTCAATCAATATGAGCGATTAGAGAGATAACAAAGTATAAGTATGAACGATTAGAGAGGAAGCAAGTAGCCGCTATTTACGAACAAACAGTTCGTCAGTAGTAACAATTTTTCAAGCACCTACGAAAACCTGAATTTACCTGAAGGCCAACTCCCGTAATAAAAACGTTCAAAATCAGCGATAATATAAATGTCAAAAATTTTGATAAATTTCAGGTATTTTTGACATATAGAGACTGAGATTTGAATGCTGCTGACCTGTTACCATGGACGAGCTGTTGACTGTACCTACAAAATTTGTTTTAACACCTTCCTAGAAGCCAACTGAGGGGAAACTTAAATTGGAATGAACGATAATTGAATTTACAGGACCGTTTGCCCCATGCTCGCTGTAGACCAAAATCTAACTGGAGCATAGACAAATTGAGTTGGGAACGAGGCTTACCAAGAACATTTTGGGACATGCTGAATTATACAAATTGTCTATAATAAACACCGGCTGGACTTCGTCTGCAAATTATTGAGGGACTATTATAATCTGGACGAAACATTCAAGAAAATGTTGATAAAATAAGGTTTAATTGAAAGATAATTGTAGTGATTGAAAGAGTACATTTACTTAAAAGCAATCTTTAATTCACTGACAGGTAACGCACAACCAAAACCGCTGGGTCTGGAAGCATAAAATTTTACACAAGAGATCCCAGGCGTGACCTTGCGGAAATCCATTATACGTACAATACAATATACGTAGATATATTTAGTAACCTATTCCGCTTAACTATTCCTAAAGAGTCATAAAAACCCTGTAAGAAATCGACACGTGTTTCACCTCTCAACGAGGCATCATCAGGATGACGATTGACTTGTCGCTTTAGGAATAGATTACTAAATATATCTACGTCTATTGTATTTTACAAGAGATCCTTCTATAACGAAGGTAACCAATAAGGAAGAATTTTTGGAAATTCATTCCCTAAAGGGGTTAACGAACCGGTACGAAACTCTGTATGCGAACTCTGAACGATATGAAACTTTGTATGGAAGTTCATTCAATTCTGCGGATGTGAAATCCCATTGGGTTACGTCTTGTATTTCTATAAAATCTACAATATCTTCACGTCAAATTTATCTTAGATGTTAACCCCTATCAATACGGACAACCGAACTCGAGTTAACTTTAACTCAATTAACTAAGTCTAGAATATATTCTCTCCGGACGAAGTAGCGATGGTTACAAGTTCGGACACTAACTTGGCTGAGACTGAGACGGATCGATTGACAGCTCATTAGTCAAATCTGTCCGGGATAGACGCAACGGCTGCAACTATGATCCTAACACCCGGTTTCTGAATTGGGAATTTGAAGTTGAAAACTACTTAGAGTTTACTTTAGCGGTCTACTACTTTAGGTGATTCCTCCAAATTAACCTGCAATATTTAAAATTTGTTACGTATTTTGTAAATTATTTTTGAATATTACGGTCTTTCAGCTTATGGAGCATGCGCTAAGATATCCCGTGAAATTAAAATTTTCTTAAGTTTTTAGCAATTTTATTATTATTTATTTAATACTTCAAGCACAGAAATGTACAGATTGGCGGAGATTGTAAGTGATATTGATTAAAATATTATTCGCGACCGTAACAAATATGGCTTTTCAGAATTATAATCATTAGAATCAACAATACAACATGATGATTTCATGAAATAGTCATTCAATAGGGTAATATGAACTTAGAGAGTTGTATTGATGATTTTTATGATTATAATTCTATAAATAAATATTTGATACGGCCACGAATCATATACATATACAACCTGATACTGACCTGCAAATTGAAAAAAACGTAAGATTTTAATTTCGCTGGCTACACTGAAGCTTGCATAAGTAATAATAAAGTATGAAACAAGTTCACAACTTCAAATTCTCAATTCAGAAGCCGGGTGTGAGTAGTTATTGGACTACTGATATATAGTGTAGATAATCTAGCTTAAAGTAGACATCATTCGTACAGGATTTGGAGTGCCAGCAAAGTGCCAAATATTTTCAATTTGAACATAACTTCACATCACACTTGTTTTCCGTGAGGGGTTAGGCAGAGATGACATACACCTTCATATCGTCAGTTATGTTTTAAGTCCCATGTTTTAGGGGACAAACCTATTGCTATCAACCGGGCACCAATCCAGACTGGGCTACTATTGAAAAATCGAACCAACTCAATTTGAAGCTAAAAACCAAATGTCAAAAACTATTGAAAGAAACTAGCAAGATTTTAAGTAAAATTATTTTCCTTTGCAGGCAGCGGTGTAATGAAAAACTTAGTTTTAATAAAAAGATACACTACTAAGCTAACTGGAGCAAGCTGGAAAAAAGTCTGAGATAAAAAATAAAGATAGACTTTCTAAAGAACTCTTGAATTAACAAGACTACTTCGTAAGCGTTGCAGAGACTAAGCTCCTAAAAAATATATTTAAGTTTCAAATTCAAATTCAAAATATTTTTATTTCATATATGTAAACCTACATGGGCACTTATGAAACGTCAGAAGCTAGGTGCACGGTTCCAATTGGTTGTTTCCTATGGAGAAGAGCCGGCAAGAAACTCCACGGTTACTCTTTTAAAAATAATGGGCTTTTTCAATATTTTCAAATAACAGTGTTATTAGGTATGGGAGGACAGTGTAGGTCTTTCAACAAGTACCAGGTACTTAACAGAATAATGATGGTCAACAAATCTACAGTCCACTAGGCCTACAGCGTTCTCACATTCACAAAATTGAAAAGAATCTATATAAAGATAAATAAATTAATAAAAATAAAAACGTATTTTAAACGAAATGACGTGATTGCTATTACAGCTGTATCAAATCTCAATAATTATCATGTCCACAAAAGCCACTAATAAAGAGTTGAAATTAAATTTTAGGTATATAAGTTGTTTAATAACAACACTAAATTACAGGTAAAGAAAATATCGTTTGCACTCATAATCAGGCGATAACGTTCCAACAAAAAAAAAAAAAAAAAATCTTTGAATTTCTTAGTTCTAGGACGCCGGTGAAGGAAAACATCGTCAGGAAACCGTAAAGTAAAGCGCCTGCTTGGGTTCAAACACGACCTACAACTCGTAAGACGCGGCCATTACCACTGGGGCACCACTGCTCTTCTGCACTTACTGGTTTTAATTTGACATAACGCAGTGAGCAACCATGTTGTTGATAAATAGTCGTTTCGTCTTCGTATATCTAGGCTTTGCAAGGAGACCATACATCATTAATAATATTATGTTTGAACTTTAAATTGTGGACGGCCCACTTCTTCTCACAAAGAGGAGGCGTTGGGACTCAGGCCAGACTCAGTGGGAACATTATAGTTATGATGTAGATTGTCCATCGTCGTTATCACTGATATAATGTCACAATCTCTATTTCCTCAGGTCTTACCTACCCACCAACGATACAATTACAGCCTGATACGCAAGATTTATTTAGGGAAATATTAAACTGATCCTCTAAAAACTTTTGAAGTGAAAACTTCTTTAGCGGCGTTGTGCACTTTTTTTGTGATGGGTAAAAAATGTTAAACTCGCGTCAGGACACGTGACCTGATCGAAAATTCGTAAGATTGTCATGTTTGTGTACGATAGCGCATTCAATGAATATTGTATTTTACCACATAAATGATAGTACTTTTATACTCATAATTAAAGCAATTCGTGCAAAATTATTCCCTAACCATTCCAAAATATCAAGAATGCACAACGTTAATATTCAAGTTTTCACTTCTGCCGGTACTCCCGGAGTGCAACCCGTTGTTTTTTTTGCGCTTCTAATGATGCAGAATGTTTCATAATTGAGCCTCCTTTTTTAATTTCAGGCCTCGCTGTTAATTAGCTATTTAGTATTTTTAAAACCCCAAAATATAAATTATTTGAGGTTAACAAAAAGAGGCGCTATCATTATACATATAAGTGTTTAATCATAGTTTTAGGAACGCATAGTTGGGGATTATTTGAGATTCAATTCAATACAAGCCATTTATTTGTATAGTATGTACAGCAAAGTATTTCCACCCTATATTTTCACGTCTGTAGTAGATTTGCATCCGGAACAAACGGCCTCTTACGCCAACACCTTGCTTCCACAATATGGTAATGCGCAGAGTAGGAATATTCAGCGAGCAGTAGACTAACAAATTGAGACACATTGCTATTGCCGGCTTTGTTGGTGTATTTGTGGGTCAAAGACTTAGATGCCCGTGTTATTTTATTGTTTGATTACTTCTATTTCTGTATAAGAAGATTTTGCCGTGTAGGTACTGGGACGGTAACATAAGTTTTTATTATAATGCGTGTAACGTATGCGTTTTTTACGAGTTTTTGTTTAATCTATTTAGTTAGATCATTAGTTTATTACTAGTATATGAAATGTTAGTTTTGTTAATAAATAAATAGATTTACCAGTTTATAAATCTTTAGACATCTTGGAACTAACTTTGTAAATGTTATATCTACCACTGTATCTAAATATTTACCGAATACTTATAAAATCATTAAAAATCGAAGTATTTTTTAAAATTAGCGTTACTTTCACAATTTTCGGACACAGTATAAGAATATTCAGCGAAGCAGTAGACTAACAAATTGAGACACATGGCCGTGAGCTCACTGCTATTGCCGGCTTTGTGTATATTTGTGGGTAAAAGAATTGGATGCTTGTGGATGCCGAGAGCGGGAATTAATGGGATGTTCCGGGGTTGTTGACTTTTAGTGCATTGTTTTGGTGCCGAAGTGTTCGTCTTTATCTTTTTCTGTGTTAAAGAATATTTTCCGTCCGGTTTTCGTCCTACTTCTCTCAATTAAAAGAAATAAGACTCGATGTCGTTCATTCGATAGATCTAAGAGGAAGCTCACATATTTAAAAACTCATTAGCAAAAGCTTGTATCTCAACTCACAACTAAAAACTAAATCTTAACACGCTTTAAAAACCGGCTAAGTGCGAGTCGGACTCGCACACGAAGGGTTCCTTACCACCGTACAATATTTAGCACTACATTTTTTTTAAATACTTAAGTAAAATAAAACACATTGATGTCGGGACGTTGTAAATATGCTAGTCGAGCGGTAAAATCTGATTGCACGATGCAGGATTTTGCATGACGTCAGTGTTAAGCGTAGTTCGTATATGGCGAAGTAGATGCCGCCACACACAAAAAAAAACAATCATATTTATAAACCCTTTCCCAAAACTGGAATCTCCACCAGAATAACCGAAAGTTCCACTAAGAACGTAAAGTCCAACATGGAGTGGCCGGCGTCCATCTTTTATTCATTAATTCCAGTAAGCTCGCTCCTTATATGCGACCCGGGCAGATTTGAGTGGCCCCGGGGACGCGATCAAATTGATAGTCCCACTAGCGTAGGATTAAGTATTTACTAAAGATTTGAAATTCAACCGGGATTAGGTTCTGAGTTTGTATTGCGTGTGAGTTGGAAGTTTTTTTATTATTTATGGGCTTAGTACTTTTATTCCGTTTTGAGAGCTTGTTTTAATTTTTTAAGAAAGTTTGTTGAAGTAAGAGCACGTCTGGCTTACTTTTTCAAGAATACCTAATTAACAATTTTGGTGATGACAAAAACTTGTGAAAGATCAGAAGATGTGGACCCAAACGAAGAACATTTCAGCTCCTAATTGCAGTTTCTAGTGCCGAGGAAGAAAACATTGATTTAGGGAAAGTAAATTATTTGCACAGTTTTTTGTTTTTGGGTGGGAAATTATCAAATAACTTCTCCCGCTCTGGGTGGAGCGGGAGGGCGTGTCAGACTCTTACTGACTAAAACCCACCCGTGTTCCTTTCGTTGCCCGTACGTTCCCAGGGGCCACGGTATCCCTTTCGGACTTTCCCGCAACCCCGGCAGGCATCGGTCCTATCGGACCCCTTCACTTGCTGACATCTCTTTGAGGCGCGCGTGGAACACAACGCACCGTCGACCCGGGCCTGGTCCTTATCGGCCGGCGAGCTACCCATTGCTCACCGTCCGCAAGCCCACGCCTACGGTGGCCGGGAATCGGCCTGTGATTCCCGACGCCCAGGGCGTCGCCTGCGGCGGTTAGGGGCCTGAGAGTGCGAAGTTTGCCTCTACTACCTACTGCTTCGCAGAAGGAGGTGACGGCCTCCGGGCGATCTACGTAGTGATGATACCCGGGCGTTTCCTCCCGCCTGATACGAAACAGGAACCTCCCGAAACAACCATGTCCGGTGAGGACCTGCGTCAGGCGGAAGGTGAGGACGCCGTGGCGCCTCTCTAGCCACTCCTCAAAGAGGGGACTTATCGCCGCAATAGTGGCGTGCCCAGCACTGGGATGCGACAATCGCACTCTCCATGACGCCATGAGATCCCGCCGGAGCTCTGTCCGCTGTGCCGCGATTTCTCGCGGCAGCGGAGTTACGCCCCGGCGCGCGGCGTTTCGTCTCCTCGCGCCACTCCCAGATGTGCGCAAGGACTTTTGCCTCCAGAACATCAACATCTTACCGTAATATTGATGTTTAAATCTTTGCCACTAACAATATTAGCCACCAGGTATACCTATAAAGCTAGTGAGTCGGTCCCACTTAATAAATCACTTCACTAATTATTCCAGCATGGTGTTCTAACGGTCGCATGCACCATAATGCGCACTGCGACGCTAAGTATCGATCCCATGAACAATAAGGGATTCTTATTGCATTATCACACGCAAACAACACTTCACTAAAAACTAAAATAGAACACTGCAGTTTTTTCTTGGCAGGAAAGTCGTCTGTTTCAGAGTATAGGCAAAGCTTTTTAATTTGTTCATGCACTGCTTTATGAATATCTAGGGCATTCTAAATTATGTAAAATAAACATAATTTATAAGTATACAATTATTGTATATATAACATATTTATTTAATTAAAATAATTGTATTAATCTATTTTATTTCTCTAGGGGGACTACCTCTCTTAATTCAATGTAGTAGGTAAAATCAGGGAAACTAATTGTTAAGTAAATTGAGTCCCAGCTTCAATTGTCCGTCAAATCACAACTGTCATTATGACAGTTGCATAAAAAAAAACAAAAGGAAATACCTACGTTTTTTTGCAGTAAACATGACGCAAAGAAAGCTATAACACAAACACAAAAGAGAACAAATTGGGTGAAAATATGCGTCACATCCATGCAAAACGGCCATCGCTCAGCATAATGCCTATGCGAGACAGAGCCCCAGCGCTGGTTTGCGCTAGTATGTATGAAATGACTATAATACTGCAAATTTACGTAGGGTGTTATTTGCTCCTTTTTTGTCTGTTTTTATTAGCTGTAAGTCCTCCATGTACTAAATAAATAAACTTATCCCTAATGTACGTTATAAGCGGCTAGTTGAAAATGTTATTGCACAGCAAGTGGAAGGCTGAACGCCGGTCCTTGCGAAATCAAGGCGTATTGAAGGACCAAAATATAACCCACAAGATAAGTCTTTATTTGCCATAAACATGGTATAAAATTGTTACAGTCTGGTTTTGATACAATGTCCACATTTTTAGATATACAGAACATTGTATCAATTGCATGCAAAATAATTAATTAACGTGTTAAAGGTGAACTATAGAATGTCGCAAATGGATTGGTAATAACAGTTAATCTGCGACATTCTGTCATTCAGATTAATACCTGTACATAGGTAACACATTTTATATTTTCAAGAAAGTCAGATGAACTAATTTGCACGGTACTTATTAAGTGGAATCGCGAATCGACAAAACGAGAGAATGTACCGGTACATTCACAAAAACGAAGTACGTTTTTGGTGAAAAAAGATAGGTGTAAAAATATTGGTTGTCGATAGAGAAAAACAGGTTGTGGTGGCGCAACCTAAGACAGGTCAGCAAAGAACTTCTTTTAATAATTTAATTAATTATAAGCAACGTGTAAAAATTTATACAAGCAAATCTGAGCCATCTTTCCAAAGTCTATATAAAACCCACCTCTACATTGTGCGAGGCACCTAAAGTGTAAAGTCGCTAAAAAGTCGCGTCCGGTACTTACTCAGATCAGTCCGACACCCCGGACCCCGGATTCCCGGACACCGGGGCTCGGTTATCTTAAGTGAAACTTTTAATTGCTTGCAAAGCCGTGAACATAAAGACGTCGGATATAATCCTTTTAGAAAGAAAAAGGAAGATTTGAAAGAGATTAGAAAGGAATTTATTATTTGAAATTTTATGTTCGTGGGATAAAATATTTTGCTTAGTTAGCATATTTTTCATTAGACCCCGAAAGGTATACATGTCTTTAGTTACCTTTGTCCGTAAGAATCAAAAACAAAAACTAATCTAACCAAACAACGACCAATCTGTGTACCAATAGGGATGTTGACGATTTTTTTTTGCCCTTCAGATTCTTTATTAAAAAATATTGGACACGTATTTTTTCTTGTACTACGTAATCATAAGATTATGGCAATACATTGAGTTAAAATATGGCATGACGTTACTCCCCGGTAGATTTTATACTGAATTGTGAGGTAGCGAGCCCCCACTCTCCAACTTTAATGCGTTTTATCTAAATATTTTTTTATTAATATGATAAAGCAAAAAATACATGTCTTCTATTTTTTTAGTTTTTATTTTTATCCTGTCAACATACCTATTATCCATGTTATGATTTGATTTTAATTTGGAAAAGACTGATGAGGCGCGAACCTGAGGCAAAGTTGAAAACCAGCTGCTATTTCACAGTCTTTTTACTTACTTACAGCTTTGCAGATCGGTGGTATTAAGTTACCGAATACCATTGTCACAAGAAGCTCTACTAAGTACTACAGCTATCATTAAATCATGTTGCGATCTCCAAACTTGATTATAATAGCTACATAATGACCGGTCTTAATAATGCAGCGCGTGGTCTCATGCGGCACAGTTGTTCATTACGTAGCATATGAGCGGTCATCCCTTGTCGGTAGTGGACATGGAAACATGGGGAGATCATAGTTTCAGCGGAGACGTATGTAGCTACTTATTGGAATTAGTTACGTGTTTAACTAAAATGGATGGACTTGCTGAATTGACTGTGTGAAGGATGATATGGCTAGAAAGGGAGGTGACTACCAAGATGACGACTAATAGAAAGAAAGGCTAATAATGATGATGACTTTTATAATTTTAATAATATGTTGGTCTAACTGACACATTGTCATTAGTAATGCGTTTCTCCTTGAGATGTTAGCCGTACCGTCATTTTATGAAAACGGAAGGTTTTTGTTTTCTGTTTTATGCTAGTGATTTCATATGTACTTAGATCTATTTAGGTTTAAATACTTTATTCTCAAAACGATAAAGTAGCCACTTACATGAGAACATAGGATAACATAGTGTAATAATCATAATCTGGGTAACGGTATACAATACAATTATTAGGCTTATAATTATTTTGTTTTTAAATTGGTTGTATTAGGTTAGCACGTTCAACGATTTTATTCTCAAACAGTAGGCTCAATTATATAATTTGATAGTTTTACTTTAAAACCGCTGAAAGAGCTTATATTTTTTTTATAGGATGGTAAGTTATTGTAAAATTGTGCTCCTTCATACCTATGAAGGACAAGACAAGAGTAATCATAAAACAAAATAGATACAGCTTACTTAGCTATCACCTGAAAGTCAAGTAAGCTGTGTCTATTTTGTTTTCTGATTACTCTTGTCTTTTTTACGCACGTGTTTCTGTGACAAATAAACCTATTTTTCTTTCTTTTACCTCATCACACTACGACAAAATAACATGACATAGATGACGACATAACACAGCATAGATAGAAAGAAGAAAGAAAATACGTTTATTTGCGGTAAATATGACGCAAAGAAAAAGAGAAAAAAAAAAACACGAGAATAACAAATTGGGGGAAAATATGCGTCACATCCACGCAAAACGGCCATCGCTCAGCATAATGCTGCGACCCTAGATGTCGACATACGACAATATTCCTTTGTAGTCATCGATAGTTACTTTCCAAAAACCTGACTAAATCATAACGCACTACGCGCAACAATACGCTAGCAACACGAACCTATAAAATAGTCGTACACATTCATAGACCACAAAAAATACGCTGGAAAATATAAATCCGACCAACAAAAATCCGTTCCCACTCAATATCCCGTATATCTCGACGAATACTGGACATGACTGCGGGCTCGTTCGTTGCGTGATTTGCTGGAACTATTCATTACACCGCTCCACCGTGACGCGGCGCGTACCCGCGTCAACGAGTCGCGCCGCGGTAGTGTGGCCGCACCTTTATTGGAAATAGTGGTGGTGAAAGATTTTCGGGATTGAAACGGGTCGGAACTGATTGATTTGGAAATCTATGGAGCGGCTTATGTTCAGTAGAAACTAGTGAATGTTATGATTATGACTTATGATTACTGAATGATATGATTATTCAAATTATTAAGTAAATAAATTAATACTTAACATAACATAGCGTCACGACTGTAATCCTCGAAGGGTTAGGCAGAATATAGTACACCCACATTTCACCAGTTATGATTAAGTTCCATGTAATAGGGGGCGAGCCTATTGCCATCAACCAGGCACAAATCTAGACTCCGGGTAAATTATTGAATCAATCATAAATAAGTACATTCCTGACCATATCTGTGATGGTTCACATAGTTTCGTAATGGAAGAAGTGTCATACTAACTGAATACTTCGTGAAAACCATCTTCAGTGACAACAATCAAAGGGTGAAATCAGACTTCTGATTGAGAGGTCGTGCGTTCAATCCCGTCCTGTAGCACAAACTAAGTACCTACCTCTGACGAGAATTTACAAAACTAAGGAAGTATATCGCAATTGAACCGTTTTCCACGAGTTCTTCCACTAAGTAACTAGGCTACATGCCTAAATAAGAACAAGTTCAACAAATAAACTTGTTCGTATTTTCCTTATTGCGTTGGAAAAGATACTGTTTTTCAATTTGCAAAGTTAAGTTTGTTACAGTCTCAACTTTCCTCGATAAACGTTTGAAGGAGCGGCGGAAACCTCAACAAAACTTTGACTTCCGCCGATAATTGAACAAGCTGTGTTGATAAATAAATTGTACGACGGATAGATTGACTGTAGAGGTATAAGAAACAGGGTGTCAAGTTGAATAATACTCCATAGAAAAGGGTGGATCCTCCGACTGCCCAACGATTGTTGTCGGGACGTTGTAAATATCCCAGTCGAGCGGTAAACTCTGTTTGCGCGATGCAGGATTTTGCGGGACGTCAATGTGTGTGACGCGTAGTTTGAATACGTCCAACTGTGGACGAGAACTCGAGGGACGTAACACAGTCGCCTTAAAAATAGTCGTTTGATCCCTAGGCAAACAATCTACTATTAAAGAGCAAAGTGAAGCGAAAACTATAAGAAATATATGCGAACTCACAAGATAAACATCGTAAATAAAGAAAAGACACTGTCAAAGCAATCTCCATTGAAGTACACAAGGAAATATGATCCCGTTCCAGGAAGGCCATTCCAAGTTCTGCCAAGTTTTTCCATCTGTCCTCGCCTGCTCGTCTGTGTCAAGAGTGGCTAAGTTTCTTTATGTAGACAAGACTGGGTCTTTTGCCAGCTTTACTTAATAGTTTTTTAAAGATTTAATGAAGAGGTTTTGTTTGTACCGAGAGGAAATATGACACATCGAACTTCTGAAAGAGAGACTGCTTATCACTAATCATGTCTGTCTGTATGAAAGCGATAAACTCAAAAACTACCGAACGGATTTTCATACGGTTTTCACCAATGGACGGAGTGATTCATGAGGAAGGTTTTAGTGTATAATACACAAAGGTTTTGTGTAAATTGGCTGAAATATGACAATGATTGTTGAAGATGCCGGAAAAAGTCATGCCGACTTGGGAGCTTTACTGGCGTGCGCGTTACGGTAGCATGTTTCCAAACGGTCGAAGCCACGAGTAAAAGCTAGTGCATACTATACCTATACGAGTAGTACATACTAATTCCATGCATATGCATTATAGCACTCTAGCATATGCTACAGTGCTACAAGGATCTGTTAGCACCTGAATGACATTGACATTTTGTCAAATGTCACTTGAAATGTATTCAAAAAACAAGATGGTGGCATTATTGCGTTGTAGCGCTTGGAATGAGCGGCTGAGATGACGCAGTACAAAGTCGACTTTTTTTTTAAATTATGTGCCATATTTGTAGCCACTGTTATAAATATGCCAACTACAAATATACATTCATATTGTGCCCTCTTTCAGGCGGGTCTGAAAGCTGCATTATTATTGTAACACTTTTTAGGGTTCCGTACCAGAAGGGTGCCAAATAGAACCCTGTTACTAAGCCACCGCTGTCCGTTCGTCCGTCTGTCTGTCAGCGGGCTGTATCTCATAAACCGTAATATGTAGATAGTTGAAATTTTCACATCTTTGTGTATTTTTACTGTCGTTACAACAACAAATAATAAAAATTAAATAATTGTTTATTAATCCAAATAATACACACAGACACAGTTCAAAACAAGGTGACAAAAATACAATAAGCATATGATTTAGGTTTGTGCACAGAAGATTTAAGTCTACCAAAAATAAGTCTATGCATACAAAATAATGATGAACCCTGCCTCTTAAACTAGGAGACCTGTATCTTAAGAGACAGTGATCGACCAAAATTGAAATTAAATGGAAATGTAATTTACAAAAAATTAAATGAAATTAAAAATTAAAAGGGCGTCTCCATACAATAAACTTTAGATTTCGAAAAAAAATAATTCTAACCCTGGCATGTGGGGTGTCATTGTCTAGAGCTCACCGAGAAGAGAACATTAAAAAAAAATGTACTAGAAACATAATGTTCGGCGTTTTTTACTACTTCTTAATACGGTACAGAACCCTTCGTGTATGACTCCGACCCGCACTTGGCCGGTTTTTTAAAAGAAACAACAAAATACAAAGAATATGCTATGCGTACTACTGTCGATAAGTAAGTGATAAAATCAATTACATTCTAAATTCTACACACAGTCAGATTGTTCGCAAAGTTTTTTCCACTACTGAAAAGGCAGATGTAGTAGGTACCCACATACTTATCTGAATATCTCTTCTGTACACCATACATGAATATAAACCCTTTCTAATTACACGATACAGTACGTAAACAACCAGAACGAACCGCTACAATCAAGTCTTTAACTACTTACCTGCTCGATGCAATACCGTGATGATTGTGAGGGTCGTACGAAGGTTGAACTTCCCTGATAAATGTACGGGAAGGCAGGGGTGCCAGAGCTCTTAATTACGGGGTATATTACAACCCCCACTGTACAGCCAGCAACGAAACTAGGTTGCCCAAACTTTCAGAAGAAAATTATGAATGAAAACTGGTAAATATTTAATTTGTTTGTTTTAAATAATTATTGAATAGAAATAAACAAATTATATCATTTTATGTAAGACATTTGTCCATGTTTGTTTATTGTTTCCCAAATTATTAAACAATATAAGAGTAAACAGTATTTGTTAAACTGCAAAACAATTTGTCGGCAAACTATCTCTATGCAAGAAATCATGCCGCGCCGATCCGTTGCTCCGTTCTTGCGTGATAGAAGAACAAACCAACAAATACACTTTCACATGTAATTATAGTAGGATTATAATTACGTAGATGGAAGTAAATGGGTATCAAATCAAAATAAATTCCGAAATGATAAGCGACTTTTGACTCCGACTGTACGGCAGACGGTTCGCCGCGACGCTGCAACACGACCGCAGAGCGAATTAATTAAAAAGAAACTGCGAAATTGTTTTTTTTGTTCCTGTTTGCGAACAGGGGGACTTTGAAGATGAAAAATATGAGTCTGTATACAATTTTCAATCTATCTGTAGTTATAATAGGTTGTTATTAATCTTTGATATTTGTAAGAAGAAGGTAATGTTTCAGATCACTCAGATAAACACGATTAAGATTACGGTGCCAAAACAACTTAGAAGTTAACTATTGTTATGTGTTACTGTGTCATGTTAAGGACTAAACTAATCGATAATACTATCCTTTAAGTTTATTTTAAATACGTTTCACAACCTTTCAAACCAAGGAAGACTCTAGAAACTTCTGTAGCAGACCTTCATTCTTAAATTAACTCCAGCCTAAAAACCGTTATTCCCAGTCTGATTTTTACCCTATTACCTTACCTGATCCGTAGCATCATGGCACATCCATTCCAAGACGAGGGTCGATTTACACATCACGAAACCTTGACAGGACATATCTCTGACAGTAATTTATGTAGTCGTAATTTACCTACGAGGCGGGTGACGGGAATATTTCAGGGATGTCTTTTAGAGATTCGCGGTGTGTGGATCGAGCTGACAATTGAGGTCGGAGCAGAGATTTTGGTCATATTGTGGTCGGGATTTTGCAGTCAGAGTGCTGACATTTTGGGACTGGAGTTTGTGATTGAATTCTAAAATGAAACAATAATTTTACTAGGAGGCGTTTGTATAAATAGTACTTAGATCCGTTCCTCAACCTCTTTCTGGAGCGGTTATTATAAGTCCTTATTCCTGTAGACTATTTTTTTAAAGTACGAATTAAATTGATATAGTGTGGAAAAGGATATAATACAAAAGGTAAAATAAAAAAGAAATTCACTTCAAGGCTCGTACAGACAGGCGCAACGCGATTCTTGTATAACAATTTCCATGAAGTTTTAATAGAAATTGTTCTAGTACATTCGCGTCGCCCCTGTCTGCGGCAGCCTTTACTTTGTAAAATTGTATGAAACTGTTTGTGCTAATTGAAATAAATTATTTGATTGTCACTTTAAAAATACACTTTCATTTACGTAGGTAAACTTTATCGTTAGAACCAATAACAACTAAATTTTCTCCCACATAATAGTTCGTAGCTCTGTACCGGCATCGTCGGCTGCACAGCCTAATGCTCAGAGCAGCATGGTGTGTGATCACCTGCTTATTAGGTGCTTGATCCCGTACAAGCAAGGAGTGTACGCACTCAACACTTCACATCCGCGCTTCCCTGTACAGTTGTACGGAAAGATACAGAAGGCTCTCAATACGAAAACTAACTTGTACACAGTTAAGCTAATAAAAGACGCATTATGATCTCAGTATACAGCTGATTAACACGTTCAGTGCCGGGAGCCTCCTCCAGGAGGCTCCCGGCACTGAACGTGTTCACCTAGTCGCATAAGGGATGCCTCTCGCGGAGAGCTCATTTTAAATGTAGGTTTTTTTTTTCGTTAGCGAATACAACATTACAAACCGTGAAAATAAAATCTGATGTATATTTTAACAAAATTTATTAGTTTAAGCGTTGATATTAAAATCCCAGTTGTTTTTTTTTTTCACTTTTACATATATACATATTCACAAAAAAATTAAAAGGTTGGAAACTACGTATAACTACAAAACCCCCTGAATATACAATTTTACTTCGTTTTACAGTGTCACACTGTTTTAAACCTAATGCCATTGACCGTCCGCGATGGTTAACTTTAGTGCAAACGTAATAACGGCAACCTTCCCGGAGGTTCACTTCCAATATGTATGGCGGCATGGCGCATGAGTTCTATGAAAATGGGTGGAGTCGAAAGTGTTAATGCTACACACAGAGAAAGAAAGAAAATAAATGGTATTTAAAGCCTTTCTAGAATCCTAAATTCTAAATAATATACTCGTAATATATTAATATTATAAATGCGAAAGTGAGTTTTTTTGTTTGTTACGCTTTCACGCTAAAACGGCTGAATGGATTTGGATGAAATTTGGCACATAAGTAGACAATGAGCTGAAGAAGGATATATAATCCTTTTTACCACGATTTTCCTACGGAATCGAGACTTATGCGGGTGAAACCGCGGTGCGCAGCTAGTTGTTTATAATTGTATTGTTTACAGAGGCAACGCTGGACCTCATTAAGTCTATGCCATTTAAGCGTACAACACTTTCTATCACAACCCGAAAGATTTTGAAGGGAATTCCTAATCCAATGCTTTACCTATACGTTTGAAAGATTCGTCCGCTCGACAACCGCAATGAATGTTATTGAACTGTCAAAATGAAAACCATTGCTGCTGTAAGTGTGTAACACAATAACGCAATTACCCCGCTGAGTATCTTAAGATCAATCAACATTCATGATGATCATGATTCATGGCGACTAGCTCCTCCCAGATGCTCAAAAAATAATTTTATCGCCAATATAACTCAGCAACTCAAAACATAATTTTCCATTCCATCAACCACTATTTTCATATGAGGATTTTCTTATCTTACCCTTCTGTATCCCCCTACTTAGTATCCGCCATAACCCTCTCCCACCGTCTAGCTGGAACAGGGAAGCTAATAACCGCCTGCGGGCCGTTTACCGCGAATATCCACCGTATCCGCGGGATTCCGCTCGTAAACAGATAATCACTCGGTCGCCATATTGCGAGAAAAGACTTTGGTATAGCATAGGTAGGTAGGAGGTAGTAGGTAGGAGAGATAAATGCAGGTAAAGGTGGTTGTCAGAACAATAATGAGTAAAGAACAAGTAAATAAACTGAAAATATTGATGTAATCACCTTTACGCCGATATCAAACGGTTCACTTTTTGTCCATTTTTGCCTTTCACTCGACATCTTTCACTTGAAGTGAAACGTGCTAACACAAAATGAATAAAAAGTGAAAAATTAACTCATTATTGGACCGATCCAACGATGATGCATTGTTCGCTCGCCTACCGAATGATCGAAAAATTAAATTAAAGGATCAGATGAACGTTCAATGCTATATAATTTTGTGGGTGTCGTAAATTAATTAGGGACCACTGCGCAGGCTTCCTCTACCAAATGGAAACATAATTTTTAAAATCGGTCCAAAATTTTCGAAAATATCGATGAACATAAATTTAAAAAACTTTTTTACAAAAATGTTAGCTTTTATGTTAGCTACCTATGTATATTCTTGCAAATAAATAAATATATCATTCATTCATTCATAATATTGGACTATAATCGAGAGTATCCTTTCAAACAAAAATAAAGAATTTTCTAATCCGTCTATATATGACGAAGTTATGGCCGAACACACATTCAAAACCGGCCAAGTGCATGTCGGACCACGCACAATGTCCGGTTCCGTAGTTGGGATGAATTTATCCCAAGAATAAACTTAAATTAGTAGTTGAGAAACATCTCAAATACATCGATAGGTAACGTCACGGTCAATTCTCCAACTGCAAATGTTTGTAATAACAAAAATAAAATTTGTATGTGATAAACTAGAAACTATAAATTTGCAGACTTTTTCCTTTGCTTGTTCTGTGAGACCTTGTTTCCTGCCAAATTCCATGATTCTAGGTCAACGAGAAGTACCCTGCATGAAGGTTTTGATTTATTTGCGAGTATCAAAATATGTCACATAAATGACAGTGTTTTTTTATTGCGTTGGCTTAGAAACTTGATTTTTTTAGAGCTCCAATGAAACATAGATCTACGTATTTGTTATTAATTTCAACTTGATACTTCCACGCGTTCCTAAAAAATGAGTCTTGATAAACTGACGAACGGACAACGAAGTGATCCTATAAGGGTTTCGTTTTTTCCTTTTAAGGTACGGAACCCTAAAAACATCCGAATTGTGAACCTCCTCCTTTTTTAGAAGTCGATTAAACATGAACCTTCCATGGAGTAAAGCGTCTGATATCGGCTTTATTAGATGCATCATCGCTATCTCTCCAATACTAAAAATATTTTACTATTCTACCACCGGAGTAAGGATTATCACACAGTTTCAGCCATATTTCCGTACAAAACTCCATTATATCATTTAGTTCGCTTGACATAAAGCGACTTGGATGCGAACGTAATTTCATTTCACATCGTAAGCGCCATTTGTTGCGTACAGAGGAGACGAGCTAAACGGATTATTCTTGCAAAACTTCATTATTTACACCCTTTTCAGCTTCAAGAGTCACCCGTTTGTAAAAGAGTTGCTTTGGTACAATTATTTTAAGACAAGCCGTGTACCCGATGGGATTTTTCGCATCGGCACTTCATCCCATTTAGGGGAGGAATTTTCGCAAATTCTTTCTTAGTGCTCACTTAATCATAATCATAATCATTTATTAATTTGCGAATATGGGTACAAAGGAAAAGGTCTTATACAAACAATCGTGTCCTTTAACCATATCCTACCATAAGGCATGCAAAATTACAAACACACAGGTATCTATGAAAGTACAGTTTAAAAATAGAAGACATTATTTAAAATTCCGTATGGAGTAACATTATATAAAAAATAGTCCTGTAAATATTCAGTGACAGAGTAATACGCTTTTTTTAGTAACAGTATTTTTATGTTGTTTTTAAATATATTTATATCACTTGTCTCCAGAAGTGACTTTGGAAAATGGTTATATATGCGTGGTGGCGTGCTTTGGTACTTTGACATATTATTATAAAGAACTCTTGTGCAGAATTTCATGATTCTAGACCCAACAGTTTAGCCTGAGCGTTATCTTTCAGTGAATTCATGAATTAATTTAAGAAAGATCCTGCATTTAAAAATTCCAGTAGTCAAATCAGCGGCGTAATTGCGTAAGGCGATGTCAATCACAATATTCACGTTGTTGAGCAGATGAATTTCTTAAGCATATGAAGCAATGGATTAGGAATTTCTTCCAAAATCCTTCGGATTGTCATTTTTACGCGAAGTATGTTACGCAATTGGGCTGCTAGATAAGATTAGAATGCGGACCGTATCTAAAACCGTATCATCATGATTAGTTTCCTCAGTAAAAGTACCTATAACTACGCCCATAATATTTTTGAGATTACTAGGTATAGTATCTCCCAAAACAATATCAAGTAACAGCAGTGCTATTCTGTAACCATCTCACCGTGAGAACTTAGGTGAAGTGAGCACGGAGTGAGCTGTCAGTCCCTAGCAGCAGTTGGAATGACAGCTCACTTCACGTTCACGTCACCTAAGTTTTCACCGTGAGATTATTACAGAATAGACCGGCTGGTCTTTACCGACGCCTACGCCCTATATTACTTCCACTGGGTAGGTGCCTACAGTCAGGGAAATTAACGAATTAACAAATTGACACCCGGAGACAATGTACAGATAAATATATCCGTTTCATACTGTTTGACAGTCGCAAATGTCAAAGAATGACATTTGTGACTGTCAAACTAAAAACTATCATTCTTTGAGAATCACTGTCATTAGTTGTGATTCTCAAAGAATGACAGTTGGCTTAACAATTCATTTCCCTGACTTTACCTACGATCGGCGTAGAATGAAATAATATTTTTGCACCCAAAAAAGTACCTTTAAAAAATCTGACCTTGTGTTGTCTGACATCTAATTTTATACCTTATTTACATCTGATATGGATCGTTTTATTTCTGTCCATCTATTTACGCGGGCCCCGAATTTGATGTCGTCAACCAATTTGGGTGGAATACGAAGCATCGGAGCAAACACAGGCTTGCTTCAGTGCTTCTTAACGCTTGTGTTGGGTTACAGAATAAGCAGATAGGATAAACGTCTGAGAGATTACAATCTTGAAATCCTGGGAACAGTGCCCATTCTTGTATTCATTATACAAGCGGTTGTAGAAGACTATCTGACTGTAGGTAAATTTCCCAGGTAGTATTGTTTTGAGGAAGTCAGATAGCTGCAATTATCATCATCATCATAATTTCAGCCGAAAGACGTCCACTGCTGGACATTGGCCTCCCTCAAGGACCGCCACTTGGACTGGTTCTGTGCTTCGTACCAGTGGATTCCTGCGGCCTTCACTAGGTCATCGGTCCACTTTGTGGGAGGCCTGCCTGCAGAACCTTTTGGCCCCATCGGCCATCTGCAATCACTTCTTATAAAACCATTTCTGTTAGTTCTGATAAGACTATGGGTACTCAAGTCATGAACAGGTAAGATAATATAAAATCACTACCAAAAAAATCAACGGGTTGCACTCCGGGAGTGCCGGCAGAAGTGAAAACTTGAATATTAACGTTGTGCATTTTTAATATTTTGGAATGGTTAGGGAATAATTTTGCACGAATTGCTTTAATTATCAGTATAAAAGTATTATCATTTATGTGGTAAAATACAATATTCATTTATTGCGCTACACAAACATAACAATCTTACGAATTTTCGATCAGGTCACGTGTCCTGACGCGAGTTTGACATTTTTTACCCATCACAAAAAAGTGCACAACGCCGCTAAAGAAGTTTTCACTTCAAAAACCAAGGTGATTTACCTACGAGTAGCACAAGATTATTATTTGGTTACTAATATTAGTTTTAAGTTTCCTTTACTAAACTCTATAGATGATGTCTGATAGTTAAGGTTTATTTATTTATCTAACAGTATGTTATGATTCCAAATAGCGGCATCAGTATCAAAGATCTACCCAGTTTCGATTAAGAATACTGTGATTCATACAAAAGAAACCAATAAACTAGACTTTTGTTCGAATGATATCGATGTGACCGCTTGTTACCGACACCGAGATCGTTAGGGCTGATAGCCAAAACTTTAAAACTTATTAAAATAGTAAGTTTCATCATCATGAGCATCACAGCCTATGGACGACGAACTACCAAAATCTTCAAAAAAATTGCAACTTTACAGGAGACGAAAAAAATGTTTTTTTTTTCTATTTTATTAAATGTCCCGGTTTTATATATTTTAATAATCTCATTATTGGAATAGAAATATAGTATGAAATATGTTTTTATTCTAAAACTACTATTTACAGAGTTGGAAGAAGATTGGATTGGGTTCATTTTAATTTTTTTTAATTTTGTTTTTGTTATTTTTAATTTATGTGTTTTTTTTATGGAACATTTGGTCTGCAATAAAGATGTTTATTATTATTATTATATTATTAATTAAACTGTGAAAAATTTAAGAGATGATAGGAGGTATTAATAATAGTAAAATAACATCAACATTATAGTTTTATTTATTATCAGTTACCTGAGTCTTGTCGCTTATGAAAGTACTAACAAGAAAGATAGTCTCAAAAAAAAATAAGGTAAACAAATATAATAATAATATATAGAATAGATAGGAGGTTTTCGCAGTAATGTTCTTTAGAAAATTTCAACACAATAACAGTAAATATTATAAGTATAATATTTCTACTTAAAGTAAGATTAAGGTATTATATTATATTCGCAGCAAAATTAGCTTCTTATAATTTAGAAGTTATTTTTTATTAGTGTTTAATGGGATAAATACGGCACGACGGCACGGTTGGCGCAGTGGTTAAGCGATTGACTGCTGCACTGCGTGTCGCGGGTTCGATTCCCACACGGAACAAATATTTGTATGGCCTACAAGTAGTTGTTCCGGGTCTGGCTGTTTGTGTATGTGAATTTAAATGTTTGTAAACGCACCCACGATAAAGGAGAAATTCCTAGTGTGGGGCAACGTTTAAAAAAAAAAAAAAAAAAAAATATCTTGTTAGGATATTTTGCCAGTACCTACACGCGAAATAGCATTTTACGTCGGTTGGCATTAAAAACTAAAAATAGAAAAAAAGGTAGTTACGAGGTATTGGTCGTCGCTATAGAAGTCCACTGCTGGATATAATTTTCTCCAATTGCACGCCTTTCAGCTCGATTGTCGGCACCTCACCTACCAACCACCCTGCGAAGATCGTCGCTCCACCTAACGTGAGGGCGTCCTACCTTACGTTTGCCGATTCGCGGTCTCCACTCAAGAAAAAGTCTACCCAACGGTCATCGGTTCTACGGGTCATATGGTAAATAGTAAGTTTAACAAAACTATTAAATTAACCGAATGCTGTATTGTGCCATTGCTAATTCAGCTCATCGTATCAAATCAGACCATAAAAGCTTTTGCGATTGTAATTTATTGCATTGTTACCAGACAAAGGCATGTTAATTCAAAATACCTACGTTTTGCGATTCTTTGGCATACTACGAATATATTAAATATGAGTAAGAGGCCATAGTTGACATTAAAATAAACTTAAGATGCTATTCCCTAAACAGGAACGTAAGAACTGCCCTATCGCTATTCATTTCAGCTTAGTCGGACTTGCAAGTTGAGGCAAAACCATCATCAGGAAACGCGATACCATTTTCTTGATTCCACTGCTGCAAACTCGTCTGGTGAATTCCTAGTGTTTTTGAAGAGGATCTGATAGCCTTTATAACGCAAGAGCGACGCAATGTTGCATTATTATGTACGACATAAATATGTATGAACCACAGGCCCTAGGCTGGAGAGCTCCTGACAACCCTAGACTCAGCACCACCCTATTGAAACGTCGCCAAGTATACATTTTAATATTTTTTCTTCGCCATCTCTTTCTACGAGAATATTAGAATTTTTCCATGCATACACAATCGAGCCTTGATAGATTTTTATTTCAGCTTCTCTTGGTTTTCGATTTTCGAGTCGATATTCGTGTCATGGGTCTTCAGGGTAAATTAAATTCTATTTTTATGGCACTGACAGCTATCTGCCTATACAAAATGTTAAAAAACCCTGTCGGATCCGTTAAGCTGTTGTTAAGTATCGTACTGAGAGTCTATTTGTGAGGTAAATTCAGGAAAAAAGAAAAAAAAATTGTGAAATTTTTTTTCAGTGGGGAATTATTACATGGGGCGCGGGCGGCCGTTTAGCGGGTGTCTTCAAGCCATAACTTATGACCCCTGTTGACAATTTTCAAATTTTTAATGGATTTAAGGTAATTTTGGTAATGTGAAATGTGAATTTTAAATTGCAGTATTATTTTATTTTCAATAATAACAATAAAAAATTGAGGAGATCCTCTAGAACCCCTAAATAACCTCACATTATTTCTAGCGAGGCGGCACGTTTCTAAACCTAACCCAAAAATATTATCTACTTATTGGTAATGTTGTTGCAGTACATATGTGGCCCTTTCGGATCGGACTGGGTTTTTTACATATTGTATATTGAAATATAGATTACTTTTGTTCTAAAAAACAGTACTTTTTACAGAGCAGCCCCATCGAACGTAGGTACCTACTGGTTGTGCATACAAACATACATATATTCACGCCTTCTTCCCATGGGGGTAGGCAGAAACTTCTGAACGCCACCTGCTACGAACCTTAGATACTCCTTTTGCTTCGTTTAAGTTCATACATCTGGTCATACAAGCACGGCACTTGCGAGAACTATGCTGACCTTTGTAAAGAACATCACCAATAAGGTCACTTACGCTTACTGGTTGTCAATAGGGATGTTGAATGGGAAAAAAATAAAACTATTTAGTCCGTCAATCATATAATAAAAAATATTTGACACGTATTACCATTTTTTATTTATTTAAAAGAGTGTCCGTGGAGTTTCTTGCCCGTTCTTCTCCATAGGTACCTACTGCGCTTTGGAATGGGCGACTAGCTTCATATTTCTGACTGACCGACCCCTTGACAATTCAAAAGTGCCTGTAATTGGTTTATTTGAAATAAATACTTTGAGTTTGAGTTTGAATTATTTGCTTTATCAAAAAAAAAAAACATAAAAAAAAAAAATTAGTCAACATCCCTATTGTATAACATAGGTTTATCTTTAAGAGCTTATTTAATTGATAGCTACTACGATACAAAAATAGGCGGAAAAAAGGAAAAAAGGGCGAAATACCGGTAAAACTTTCATCCTAAATATTTTCACGTAGAAAAGTAGCTATTTTTCCTTCCATTAAGAAAATAAACTAAAAGCGTGAAAATGTGGTATCCCCCTACATTATTCGCGACACGTTATTCGTATTCGTCACTCGGCGGCGTTAATACGTTTCATGTCAACTCTGCTTGGAATTCTGCTCAGACGCAGTAACGCGTGAGTATGCGTACTCGTTGATATTCTTAGATCTAGGAAAGTTCTTAATAATGTTTAGGTGTATTATCCTTTTTAGGGTTCCGTACCTCAAAAGGAAAAAACGAAACCCTTATAGGATCACTCGTGTGTCTGTCTGTTCGTCTGTCACAGCCAATTTGCTCCGAATCAAATGGACCGATTATGTTGAAATTTGGTACACGCCACACCAAACACGGACGTGTAACGAAAATAAATGAATTTTGAATATGGGGTCCACTTTACGGGGGCAAGTTTAATAATTGCAAACTGTACTGTGTGACATATCAAATGAAAGGGCGTGTTGTGAGGATCTCATCTTTTTTTTTTTAATAATTTTTAAATAAATACTTTTAAAGATATTTAGGATAATTGATCATCCCCCATTATCTCCGAAAGTACTAAGCCTAAAATGTTTTTAAAATAATACAGAAAATAGTTCTATGCTTATAGATTACACGAAAATCTATAAGAAATCTATGGCTTTAAAATAACTTGGTAAATCTTCTAATATTGTGCGTACTCAACGCGTTTTGTATCAATTTTTATATTTAAAAGAGTGTCCGTGGAGTTTCTTGCCCGTTCTTCTCCATAGGTACCTACTACGCTTTGGAATGGGCAACTAGCTTCATATTTCTGACTGACCGACTTCTTGACAATTCAAAAGTGCCTGTAAATGGTTAAATTGAAATAAATGCTTTGAATTTGTACAAACTAACATTTAAATTTGGAATGTATGGGAGAAGATCTTTTTCAACTACAATGTTAAGTTTGTCCTTGGAATAAATTCATCCCAACTACGGAACCCTTCATCGTCCGTGGTCCGACACGCTCTTGGTCGGTTTTTTTAGCTGGTTTTCACTGGAACGAAACGAGCCGTACCAAAACATTAGTCATTAGTCTAGATTATCAGGAGGCCACTGCGTAGATAAGGCATCTTCTTTTTCAGAAAATTAACGAGTAAAGGAATATGTTGGTGCAATTCGAACGCATGACATCAAGTCTAGGTTACTTCAGTGTAAAACCATGATTATTTGATATTCTATGCCTTCATGATACACTATTTTGTTAGTCGATAAAACTTGTCAGTAAGCTATTATTTAAAATAACATTCTATCTTTATAAGTCGCTCAGACATCCTGACTTCCATCACCGTTATCGCCTATAGAAAATTCAATAATAAATGCAAGGTTCCCCGCTGCTGGAACACAGGCCTCCGCTCTCTGAGAGGGAGTGGGCCCTAACCCACCACGCGGGCCCAGTGCGGGTTGATGGATGTTACATTTCTTCGAATTTTCGGTTCTAGGACATGCCTGTTTCCTCACAGTGTTTTCGAGACACCGTTTTGAGAGCAGTGGTGGTGAAATAATTTACACAAATTAAAGCGCCTGTATGAGTTCGAACCTGCGACCTACAAGTCGTAAGTCGGCCACCACTGCTTTCTGGGACTGACATAAGCTACCGAAAAGCATAATAATCAACTCTTAATAGAAATACGAATCGCTTTGGAACCGATTGACACTTGTCTATATCCTCCGAAGTTACGAGTAATCTAGACCGAATAGCATAAGTGTTCTGCTACACAACATGTACCTACCTATATTTCCCAAACTCTTCGTTTATCAAGTACCTACTAACATAATGTAGATACACCCCGGACTCCTAAATCGAGCCACCGTGCGGTATACAGGCCTAAAACATCACAATAATTATGAGTCAAAGAAAAAAAAATTATGCAGTTTTAATGCCATTTAATTACTGGCCACCATTTTGTTGTCGTCATTGTTCCGAATTTGAATTCACGACCATTTAATAAGTTATAGACTTCCATACAAAAAGTGCAGGTTGGCTCGATTTAGGACTCCAAGAGTGTTTATAACCCTAAACTGCGGAACCCGGAACAACAACAACAACAACTAGCGCAAATTTGTTCAACAGTTTAACACTGAGAGACTCTAGTAGTTCAATATTAAGGAACGGCCATGTTCTGGATAACATACAAGCCGTTGCTAACAAGGTAAGGGAAGCTACATTCTATGGAACTGATCCATTAGACGAGTCTGCCTCTGGGAGATCTGGGTAGTTGTCTTACCTTGGTGACTGACGAATCATTACACATAACTCAGGCTCGGCAGAGGTGTACCTACCATTTACCATAGTACACACACATTTCGCCAGTTATGATTAATTGACTAACTAGAAAAAACAAGATCGAAGTCTAGAAGTTAGGTACCATCTTTTTTGTCATCTGTGAGCACAAAATACGAGCGTTGCATGGTTTCAAAAGAAATGATACCTAACTGTAAGATCCTCAAAATACCACATCAAGCAGTGTAAGTCTACTTACATTTTGAACTCGCAACACCATGCATTTACATACCTCCCCATTATTCATTATACTTATATCTTTGTACATAAAACTACGCTCCCGAACAGTTTAGCGCAGACTATCATAAGTACAAACATTCCTTATCCCCACTATAAGGCCCCGTTCACGGCTTCGAGCGATGCGACTTGCGACGCGACTTACATCAAGCGAAACGCGCGCTCACCTGTTTCCGTCCGTCGCTCCGCAAGTCACTTAGCGGTTACTCATGGCATCCTTATACCACTTCTTTTTTCTCCCCTGTAGCTGTCCAAGACGCGTGTCGCTTGGGCGTGTAGCTCGTGGCCACGAGTTTAGGTTAGAAACACTGACGTCTATGTGCGTCGAGAGCACTTTACATGATATAACTTACAATAAGAGTCTGCTTTCTCTATTATTAATTGAAAAGCATTTGTTTGTCTCCGGTGGAGCTACAATCTCTTCAGTTTATTATATTTTTCTTAGCTTATCTTGGTATTTTCTAGATAAAACAGAATTTCGTGATTCATGTATGTTGTATGAGTTGTCGGGGTATTTTACTAACAAGAAAACTTCGAGCTAGTGTGTGTAAACTGTATATTGTTGTAAAATGATCTTGGCCATGAATAACACTAAATATTATTATAAATACTAAACACAGAACCGTTACTGTTACAAGGGTTGAATAACAAGCGGATGACCAAGTTGGTAAAAACCTACATATCTACTTTTTATTTACCTTTTTAAAAGTTGATAGCTTAACTTATTTAGCTCTTCCAAAGGCTCCTAATCACTTGAAATAATTCAAAGCATATAACAAGCTATCTTCAGAGTACATTGAAAAAAAGAAGTGGTATAAGGATGCCATGAGTAACCGCTACGTAACTTGTCTGTCAAATCTGCGTAGGACTATTTCTGCTTGTAGCGCTCGGCCGCTATAGAACCAAGGCGGTAACAGATGTGGCCATCGTGTTTTGGGATTTTATTTTCAAACTGCTTAAATATTAATTTATTCGTTAGTACATTGCACCTGCAGTGTGTCCACACCCCAACATACCGGTGCCAAGTTCGACCCTGTCAAGTCGTGAGTTATTAGCGCCGCTAACTTGGACAAGCAACTTGGATTGAAATATAGCTCCGCCAAGCATCCATTGATTACAAAATATTACTCAAAGTATGAGTTGCAGCAAGCACTTGGCACTTGGCAAATAGCGCTGCAGCAGTTGTGCTTATCCTTACAAATTATAAATTGCGAAGTTCCTGTCTGTCCATTAGTGCGATTATAACTTGAGAATCACTTATCCGATGACCGTGTTTATAGGGTTCCGTACCTCTTAAGGAAAAACGGATCCCTTATAGAATCACTTCATTGTCCGACCGTCAGTCTGTCAAGACCCGTTTCTTCGTGACGTGGAGGTGTCAAGTTGAAATTAATATCAAAGAGAGTGTTCCCTTGAAGCTCTAAAAATATGAAGCTTCTAAGTCAACGCAATAAAAAAATACGGCCATTTATTTGATATATTTTTATACTTGCAAATAAATCAAAACCTATAGGGTACTAGGGAAGCAAGGTCTCACAGCACAAGTAAAGGAAAAAGTCCGAAAATTGATAATTTGTAGTGTTATTTTATTTTTTGCCATTGCAAACTTACATTTGCAGTTGGAGAATTGATCGTGACGTATATCGATGTATGGGAGAACATGTTTTTCAACAACTAAGGTAAGTTTGTCCTTGGGATAAATTCATCCCAGCTACGAAACCCTTCATTGTGCGTGGTCCGACACGCATTTGGTCGGTTTAAAAAAAAAACATGGTTACGTATCTAATGTCTGTTCCAAAACTATCTGTTGAAAATGTAAACAAATGGATCAGAAAACATACCTGTGGAAGCCAATTTATAGCGCCAGTTACAAATTGGGTCCATTGATTTGATTGTTTGAATACTTAAACCCGAAAATCTAATTTTAAATCATCATCTAATAGATGTTACTCTATTGACAATTGAGGTTAATAACAAAAAAAAGGTTATTTAACAACCTCAATTTTCGTCGATGATTTTTCAATTACAATTTAATCATTGTATTGTTACTCATTTTAGAGAGAACAGGGCCTGCAAGCAATTTGAAAAATAGGAATTTGAAGATACACTATTTTCACTTTTTATTTTGTTATTATGTGTTTCACGAACTGTGTCCAAATCAATATTATTCTTTCTTTTTTTTTCGTCATCTTACCTCAAGTCTGCCCCCGTAGAGTGCGATAGGGACAGCTGCAGCTCAGACCGATTATATCACAAAAAAAAAATTACGAGATCGACGTTTCGTATTTCCTTTTTTCTCATCAAAAACTGAGCCGATTCAATTATTCATTACATTACAATTTTAAGAAAGAGTATGTCTAGGTTACTATGATTTTCTTTTATATTAAAAACTTTTCAAATTTGTCTGGTAGTCCTCTAATCACGGCGGTAAAAATGGGTAATTTTTGTAATCAAACTCAAACTCAAACTCAAACTCAAAGCATTTATTTCAAATAAACCAATTACAGGCACTTTTGAATAGTCAAGGGGTCGGTCAGTCAGAAATATGAAGCTAGTCGCCCATTCCAAAGCGTAGTAGGTACCTATGGAGAAGAACGGGCAAGAAACTCCACGGACACTCTTTTAAATAAAATAAGATGGTTACATAATATTGGTTACATCATTCAAGTTGAAGTTATACATGTGAGAACGATGCAAAACATTAAAAGCGTCCGTTAGAAATAAAAATATAAATTAAATTAAAATCGCCGTGGCAGCTAAGAGATGACCAGTCCCTACTGACGGCGCCCGTTCACGAACATGACGCATGGATTAGCACCATTCAGCTCAACCATTTTGAAGGGAGCTAAATGATCCAACACACGCAATTTTTGGAGGATCATATTTTCTTAACCAATAAGTTGCTGAAAAAAAGGAAATAACAGGGATTTGTCTACAGTGATTTAATGAAGAAGAAAAAAAGATTGCTCTACACGCATTATTCAGGAAGAAAAAAAGGGCATACATTTGTATGGAGAATCGCAGGCCCTGTCCCTCTTAATGAGTACACGTTGGGTGAGCGCGCTCGGCCAACGCAGAATACACGAAAATCAAATGGCAAATCACGCAAAAAGGCCCAGCATAGAAGGCCGAGCGACGGGCTCGCTGTAACTGTACTAGAGACTTAACAGTGTTTTTTACACTTTCATCAGATACTTTTAGAACAGACCATAATTATACAGAATGTATCAGAAAAGTGTGGTAAAATTTAAAGGTCATTAAATATCATTTGCCCTATACTAAACTTCAATACCTTCTCGACCCAAATGGGAAGGCTGATTATTTTTTTCGCGATTACGATGTTGGTTCGGATTGATGGTCTGTACCACACCCTTAAAGACCACAACTTTCCACTCTAACTAGGTTTTAGTAAATACGTACAATACCTATTTAGATATTTTTTTTGTTATTAGGTAGCATCACAGCTAGTTTATAAATAAACCTACCAATAAAGCTATTAAGTGTCAGATTTTCTAAGAAGCCATGTTATTAAAATGTTCGGTTTCTAAGAGCAAAAAGAAAAATACTCTACGGCGCGCAATAATACCTACTAATGGAATTTTGACAGGCTGTGGAACTTGATATATTTGCGAGGACCTTTACATCATATCACAATAAAAAAAACATAAGGGCTGATTTTACCAAAGTCTTCTGTCCGTGGAAAACATATTATTATATTTTATCTCAACTAGCGACCCGTACCTGCATCGCACGGTTTTTCGACTTGACAAAACAGTGAGATTTCTTCAATATATTAAAGTTTAATATTAATGTATTATAGACATAAACCTTCCGGAATAAATGATGGCGAAAATCGCATCAAAATCCGTTGCGTAGTTTAGAAGAACAACGCGGTCACACAAACAAACACGACAAGTGACTTTATTTATGATATTTATTTAAAAATATATATTATATGTATAGCTATGTAGGCTAAGTAATAACTGCTACAAGGGTCGATCCATCAAGTTAAGCTACGCTAGCCGGGGTTGGTCTGTGGATGGGTGACGATCTTTACATACCGAGACTCCTCCGTGCTTCGGAAAGCAAGTTAAGCCGAAGGTCCCAGCTGTCATTCGTGAATCTTTGACAGTCGTTACGGTTCGTCAAAAGTCCGAAAGTCTAATAACCAGTCTCACCAAGGGATATCGCATTAGCCAGTTACTGGGTTGTGGAGGTCAGATAGGTAGTCGCTCCGTGTAAAATACTGGTATTCAGCTGCATCCGGTTAGACTGAAAGCCGACCACAACATAGTTGGGAAAAAGGCTAGGCAGATTGATTGATTATATATATAAAGATATATTATTTGTCCGTGGAATAAAATTGACGTCTGACATGTTTTTGTATGGAAAAACTGTCAATTTATTCGCAGCATCAGATTTATACTACTTTGTTTTATCATGTTTAGATATCAGTACCCATCACGGCTATGGTTTTGCTAGCTAATTTAATTTCATCCTGTTACACAAACATAATTATTATTACTAAATTAATATCCCTGTATAATTAATTCTGTAACGGAGCTTCCTATCTCCCATGTATCTACCTCGCTATTCACTTATGACGTTTTAATATTACACTATGCCCTAGCTAGAACTGCTCAGGATATTAAAGACATTAGATTAATACGTTGTTTAATCTTGCGAGAAACTAAATGCAACGCTGACGAACAGACATAATATTGAAGACGAGTTCAGATTCAAATGTAGTCGGTAAGTTAGAATTCGTCACACAGAAAAACAATCTAATAAGTAAGCTAAATTCTCTATATGATGGTAAAAACCACATCAAAGTCCGTTTCGCAGTTTAGAAGAACAACGCGGTCAGACAGACAGACACGTAAAGTGACTTTAATATTTATAATATGTAAATATATAATACACATATACATACCTAGTAATTCTACCCTACTATAGAGAATAACCTCAGAGGGCTTACGACCGATCCCAATCACCTATTTTAATTGCATGTCATTCCGTAAGATTCCTTATTCTCTGACAGATTATTGGAACGTTAGAACCATAGATTTATTTATGTATTTATTTATTTATTTATTTAAGGACAACCAACAAAGCATATACCAAAAATTCATGTTAAAATACGCATATTATTTTTACGTGTAGCCTTAATTAAAGGCTGCCACGGCATGCATTAACATAGCAGTAGGAAATGCAGTTACAAAAAAAAGAAACAGTTACAAAACAAAACATATTTTACTAATTTAGATAGTAAGTAAATGAAAAAGACGTATATGATAGATATATGATAGAATTCAACAATAAGAATATTTAATTTTTATGATAATGCCCTAAGCAATACAGCCCTGAATGTAAAGAGTAAGACATATCAACATCAAGGCTGGGTGAGCGTGACAGGCGACAAAATTGAATCTACATTCTGTTAATGGTGGAAAAATGACCCAGATTGGTTTTAAAGCCCTTGGCGCGGAGCAACTGATATCTAGACCCACGAGCAAGTTTGTAAGGCACATTCAAATGTATTTGACTCAGCAACCGCGGACAATCGATATGAGTGTTCATTATTTTGTACAGGAACAGATGATCCAGAAACATACGGCGATTTTCAAGGCTCATAAGTTTGAAATGTTTCAAGCGTGAGCTGTAGCTAGTTAAATTTCTGGCCATATTGCAGTGATATGACAAGTGCCAAAGAAATATTTTCTGCACTGATTCCAAACGATAGATAGGGTTTTCTATCTCCAGTATGCCAGAACTGGTGATAGATAGGTTATTGGGTTCGGCCGTTAAACAAGTGGCAATCGTTTTCAAAGAGTTTCTTATTTCCACGACGACTTTCAACAGGATTGACATAAGCTTGCCGTTAGCTGAATTTTGACGTTTCCATCATCATGATCACTGATAGAGGGTCACTTTATCTAGGTCCTAAGTGTGCCTAGCACCATTGAAGTTCAATGTAATTAGCACGAAGTAAACGTAACGTATATGAAACAATAAAAAAAAGAAAATACTCGTTTCGCACATAATATTTACATTCAAATAGATCTATCTTCGTAAGAGGGGCTCATGGCTAAATAATAATAGCCACAAGGGTCGCTTGAACAGGTTGGTCCGTGGATGGGTGACCATCTTTACATACCGAGACCCCTCCGTGCCTCGGAAAGCACGTTAAGCCGCCAACGGCCGCCGACTGTCAAAGATCCTTGACAGTCATTACGGGTAATCGGAAGCTCAAAAGTCTGACAATCATCAGTCTTAACAAGCGGTATCGTGTTACCCAGTAACTGGGTTGTGGAGGTAGGCAGTCGCTCTATGTTTAATACTGGTATTCAGCTGCATCCGGTTAGACTGGAAGCCGACCCCAACATAGTTGGTAAAAACCTAGGCACGTTGATTGATATTCAAATATATCTATAGGTTTGTGTATCTATTGTGTTTGTCGTATTGAATAGTGTAGTGATAACAATATCGTTCTCGTTGCGTATTTGTAATGAAAAGTTAGCGTAGTTTATAGTAGTGTATGACCGCATTGTTTACCTGCCAGGGAGACCGGCTGCAGTATCTAGGACTACATCAGGTAGAACAAGTGAATCAATGCTATTTCTCTTCTTTACTATACACAATACTATTTGGGGAGCCCTGTGTGTGTGGAGTTGGGTACATTTTTAATTGGTTTTACATTATATTGGAAGATAATAAACGAGTGATACCTGGCAAATTAGCAGAACGTTCAAAGCTGTTGAGCAATCTTCTTATTAGCGTGTTGATGGCAACATTTTTTTTTTGTTTTCCCTAGTTCTATGATTGTACTTCAAGCCATAGGACAATGCCAGTATCTCAATAATGTAAGGCCGTATCCTCACCAAAAGCGTATCACGCTAGTTCGCGACCGTCGCGCTCTTTTATGTGAATATGATATACTCGCACGATCACTCAAGTCGCGGTTGTACGTCACTATTCATACAAAACGATCGCGTTATCGAGTACTCGCGCGACGCCCGGCTTAGGTTAGGCCGCGGGGTACGGATATCCACCACCGTCTCTCCCTTTAATCTTTACAAGAAGAAAGGAATCATCATTTTATATATCAGTCGTTGCATAATTTACTACTATTTTTGCATTACCTACCAAAGTTCCTTCATTTCTTTTTTGAGGGATGATAATGAGTTCGTGTTCGAAAGTCTGTATTCCAACATTTGAGTTATCCTACGTTTTATCCTATATCTCCGCCATAATCGTTCGTAAACTGTCAGAATCACAAATTCCTCTAAGTTTCTCGTCACACCCTTCGAATGCGGACCGTGTCCTCCCTTATGTCACACAATTACGAAAGGGATCGCTATTTACATATATTATGGAGGGAATTTACACTGACATTATCTCGGAACCCATCTTGCCCGCTTAGTCAGTTAATAGTCACTGTTTAAGGAGTTCTCAAGACAATTTAGAAGGAAGTATTTTGAGTGTGTTACTCGAGTGACCTTGTTTTACTTTAATATATTAGATAACATGTAGCAGCTTGTTATGATGATTTGTTGAGCTGGGTTAGAGGTCAATCCAGTAAATTGTTTATATTCACTGCCAAAAAAAGGTTTTTTAAAGGAGTTTCACAACTTTTCAATGATAAAAAAAACAAGCGAGTCTTACAGTAGTCGTATATGATATGTAACATCTGACATCTTGGCTGACAGTACCAACCTCTAAGAAAATGGGTTGATACCATTTGACGGCCAACTCTAGTACCACGCGCGCATCAGTATTTTTATACCTGCCTGTCTATGGGTGAAGCATACGCAGAGGGCTTACAATGCCCTGCGTGTCCAATACAATAACACGTTCAGGATGTTGATGGGGTTGCCACGCTTTTGTAGCGCATCACGTATGTTTGCAGACGCTCAAGTGGATGGCTTCCAAGCGATACATCGCAAAAGAATAGCGTCTCTGATGCGCCGCATACGGGGCAGCCCCAACAGCTTCCTGCAGCTTATTGTAGGGAGAATGGATGTGGATTGCTCCTTCGTGGAACATTGGACAAAACTACATGTACGAATAGTGCGGTCCTGATCTAATGTTTCCATTGTTGTGTCATTGTGTGGCTATTTTGTCTATTTCGTCATTGTGTGTCTATATAATTATTTTTTAAAACATGTATGTATGTAAATCAAATAACGCGCACTTCCCCGGCTTCCTGTTACATTACACACTTCCGTCGCTTTTCACGAAATCACTCCCACAGATTGCAGGAAAGCGAGAGGAAAGATGATAAACATCAAAACCATGAGGGCCAAGTTATTTTTTTTTCTACATCCAGTTTACGTAATAACCATCTAAGTTGCAGTTTCAATGTTATACATGATTTACACCTAAAAATGCATACGTTTTCCTCTCCTGAACTGACTTATTTATCAAACTATTTAAAGATAAAATTATGATTACCTTATAGTAAGGTTAACATAAACCTAAACAAGGATTTCCGATATTCCTCTTGGCACTGTATAAAAAACAGAATGAGTTTCTACCAGATATCAGGAGCTACTCTTAAGTACTGAGTATGGCAAAATTAAAGTTTTATTTGGTAGGAGTCTGACATAATCGCCTTTCCCGGAGATAGTTTTATCCGAGAGAAAACCTACGTAATATATAGGTACATCAGAAAAACATGAAATCACTGTTTTGAATAAATATTTTAAAAGAAACAATATCTATACCAGCCGACGAAGAAACACGAGAAAATAGTGCATAGAAATAGAATAACCTCAAAAACAGTCAATCTGCCTAGCCTTTTCCCAACTATGTTGGGGTCGGCTTCCTGTCTAACCGGATGCAGCTGAATACCATTTTACATGGAGCGACTGCCTATCTGACCTCCACAACCCAGTTACTGAGTAATCATAATCATAATCATTTAATCACTTGTTAACATAGATACAATAAAATGCTTGTTATAAAAAATAAATTACAAGCGCGCTATGTTATACTAGAAGGCGTACAAATTTTCATGTATGATACTAAAATTGATAAAATAATTACATTCATCAAACGATATTAATTGATTAATTGATTACGATGAATGCGATACCACTTGGTAATAACCTCAAAAACAGTGAGCTCCTTAAGTTCTGAGTTGAGCTCCACGATTACTGACAAATGCTTGCAGTGACTGGACAGGTCCACTCAAATCTGTGTGGTTCTTTCCTCAAAATACCATTTCAGGCACTAATCTACATGGTCCTCATATGGCCTGACCAAGATTATGTCTGGACTTTAAAAGAGACTGTGACCTCTGAGTTTGTTTCGGTGTTTCTTCTCAGAGTAGTCAGATAGGAAACGCCGAACTCATCTAGCATTTTCTTCTATTTTTTTAAATATTTTTTTTTAATATGACCTGTAAAAGTGATTGCAATATCCTATTAACAGAATAAACAATTTCATTTCATTTAATTTCATTTCAGTGCGTATTAAAATTGTTCCAAAGTCCGCAGTCTCAGCGGCCTAATATTAAACTAATATTTTTCAAACGCATTGCACGTGCATTTGAAAAATATTAGTTTACTATTAGTCACTAGCGCAAGACGGTACGGTGCGCCATTTTAAAATTGTTATTTGTTTTTTAGTTTAGTATGCGTGTGTGGTTCCTAGTCTTCTTGTCAGTCGGATTCTGTGCCCGTAATAACTATAATGATAAACTTGGTGAGTTGCGATTTTGATATCAATGAAACATCTGAATTTCACATAATTTATTTTTATTAATTTTCGTTAAGTGCAATGAAAATGTTATTTAAAATGATTGATAGTTGGATTTTAGACAAGCTAGAGCAATATTCTGGTCACTTTTTTGGTATTCTTAAATGCCTTGAATTTACTCCGACCTTAAAATTGACAAATAATTAAGATTAAATATCTATGTTTTTATAAAACATAGTCAGCGTGAGTAGGTGAGTCATGATAACTAGTCATAAATGTTAGTTCACAGTTTCACGGGAATCAGTGTTTTTTTATCATATCCATCTAAATACGAACAATCTATTCTATGGAATATAGTAAGTACAGTTACAGTTACAAGTTTTAGACGGACCTCTCCGGGTAAAACCACTACACAAACAACAGCATGCGTACTCCACAGGCAAATCAACGGAATCAGCGCTCCACAGCGCGGTTTCCAAAATTGAATGTGCAGTGGATCACAAGTGCTCGGCACTGGCTGCCTTCATTGACATCGAGGGCGCCTTTGACAAAACCACGTTCAACAGCATAAACACGGCCCTCGACAGACACAGCATAGACTCGACACTGAGTGGCTGGATCACCAACATGCTCAAACTAAGGGCTGTACAAGTCACAGTAAATGACACTACGAGAGCCATCGTTGCGAAGGGATGCCCGCAAGGGGGAGTCCTCTCGCCTCTCCTATGGAACCTGGTAGTAGACAGCCTCATCAAAACACTCAACGACAAAGGTTATTTCACCGTAGGCTACGCTGACGACATAACCATAATAATTAACGGCACCCACGAAAACACTCTATGCAACCTCATGCGTCATGCCCTGAAAATAGTAGAGGAATGGTGCAACAAACACCAACTCTCAGTAAACCCTACAAAAACCGAACTGGTTCTCTTTACGAAGAAGAGGAAACTGACAACACTACAACTGCCACGATTCTTCGGAACAACCCTAAGCCTCTCAACAGAAACCAAATACCTGGGCATCTATCTGGACAAACAACTGAACTGGGCAAAACACACGAACTATATCACCACAAAAGCCAGCATATCTCTGTGGCAGTGCAAACGACTGCTTGGCCGGAATTGGGGAATCAGCCCCAAGGTCACCCACTGGCTATACACCACAGTTATCCGACCGATTATCACATACGGCTCACTGGTCTGGTGGCCCAGGACAGACCGGTGCACAGCCCAAAAAGATCTCGAAAAACTACAGCGGTTTGCTTGCGTCGCAATCACTGGTAGTATGAGAACTGCACCCACCGCCGCTCTACAGGCAATGCTGGGACTGCCACCTCTGCACCTCATCGTGCGGGAGGAGGCGGCCCTGGCCACCTTTAGGCTCCATTTAACAGGAACCCTATGCAACGACTCCAGAGTTAAGCACATACGCATTAAGGAGGATGCGATCAAACGTGAGCCAATGATGGCATCACCCTGCGACAAAGCCCCGAAAACACACCACTTTCAAAGACACTACAATATAACACTTACAGAAGAACAGTGTGACTACTCAGGCCCAAAAGAGATGAGAGTTTACACCGACGGATCAAAGACCGACTCAGGTACCGGAGTCGGAGTTTTCTCACATGACCTCAACATAAATATATCCAGACCGCTGGGAATGTTCAACACCGTCTATCAGGCGGAGTGTGTGGGCATCATACAAGCGGTCCACGCCCTAGAAGCCAGGAGGGTTACGGACAGCCACATACGCATACTCTCCGACAGCGCCTCAGTTCTCCAATCCTTACGGAAGAAATATACTACCTCGAAGCTAACACTAGAATGTCACGATGCACTAGAACAAATAACGGTATCTAGCCGCAACACGGTGACACTGCAATGGATAAAAGGACACAGCGGATCGCTAGGTAACGACGCGGCTGACGAACTTGCTAGACGTGGATCCAGCACGGCAGTCTGCGGACCCGAGCCTATCGTACCCATACCCTTCAACCAAATACGCAGGTGGCTGCAAAAGTTTACCCACACACAAGCGGAACGTTGGTGGACCTCGACACCAGGTTGCAGGCAGTCAAAGGAGGCTATGCCATCTTTGGACAGCAGGCTGACCAGGCGTTTGCTACGCCTGGACAAGAACGGCCTGCGCCTGGTGACGGGGACCATCACGGGACACTGTTCGCTAAACAAGCACTTCCACACAATAGGCATAACGGACAGTCCTCTGTGCAGGGCGTGCATGGAGGCTGAGGAGACCGTTGCGCACGTGCTCTTCGAATGTACGGGCGTCACCCAGATTAGAACAGAAACCCTCGGGTCACCCAGATCATACACAGACGTTCTAAACAGACCAGGAGACCTAATCAGCTTCTGGAGGGAGGTGGGCTGGTTGGAATAACCACCAAACGGCCGCTATGGCCCACGCACAATGGTCCACCTGACGGACTAAGTGCGGAAACCAAACCCCCTAACATAGAACATAGATATAGTAAGTACATGTTGTTGCTATCCATTCTCCTGACTACAACCAGAAATTTTTCGTCGTTTATTATAAAAAAAACAGCTGTTTTCTACAAAAGTGCAATACCCACGCGGTCAAAATGTATAGAACAGCAATATTTTTTATATCAACTTACGAAAAATTTCAACAGTCCAGTATCATGGACGGTAGTAAAAACTTTTTTTTGGAATGTTATAATTATAACATTCAGATTTCGTCATAATTCGAAAAGATTTACCAGATCAACAACCAAAACAATTTGCCAGGAACTGATGCAATCTGCTATTGTTATTGTCGCCAACAAATCACAATGGCTAACATGACGTATGAGTGAAGATATAATAGCCAGTGTAAACACTTAGCCCCTAATTTATACGTAACATCACGCTTGTAATTCTCAAAGGGTTAGGTAGAGGTGTACCTATAGTACACTCTCATTTTGCCAGACATGATAAAGTGCCAAGTAATACGTAAACGAATTATATTTGCCATCAACTGAGCACAAATCTAGACTCCGGGCTGGTACTGAGAAATACCTAATGAAAAAACCCAATATTCCCAGAAACTCATGCTCAACAGTAGAACTTGCGACCACTAGACCAACGGGGCAAGCCCCTTATTTATAAACCATTTAATTTCTACTTAATCATACATTTTTTGACGTTTAAACAAACGTTTAGAAATAAGGAGAATAATCAACAACCAACACAATTTATTATAATAATATCCACATTAAACCCGTTCGTTATCTGTAGCTATATTGTCGTAACGCGCGTCCTGGCTCCTGACAGTATGCCGTAATTAGATCACAGATGACACAGGACGACCCCAGAGTAATTTATACGACACTATTCCTATACTCGGCACAAACTCAAACTCAAACCATTTATTTCAATTAAACCATATACAGGCACTTTTGAATTGTCAAGGGATCAGTCAGTCAGAAATATGAAGCTAGTTGCTGACTATATTTATAGTTAGTTTCTTTGGGTGATGTTTAGATAGATAGTATTTTAGATCGATCGTAGACCATAATATAAGGATTTTTTTTTAATGATAAAAAAGACAAAAAAAAGTCCGAAGTGAAAAATGAGAATTTCCCAAAAAAAATATAAAAACCCATCTATCTCCTAAGCTATAAATAATCACTGAACATACAGGGGATTGTTTCGTGAAGCCCTTGGAAAAAGGTTTCTAAAAAAATTCTTTGGACCTCGTTTCGTGGCACACCCTGTTTAACCAAACGAAGCATTAACATAGTTAGTAACGTGTTCGTGACATAACTTCCCAATGATATCCGACTGTTCGTATGTTTTGGCCAAAATTAGTTGAACACTTTATGAGAACTAGATTTGGTCTCGAGCAATCTCTAAAACTCATCCTGCATCCTACTTACGTAAAACATTCATGATCAATCACAATCTGTTTCATTTTGACAGTTCAACAACATTCACGCCGGTAGCACACCTCCGTTGCGATACCATATCAGCGAAACCGCAGTAGTTCAATTCAATAGACTCGCGTCATGATGGAGGTGTGGTACCGGGGTCATTGCGTTATTTACGTCGATGAGCAGACAATTTTTTATATAATAAGCCAGGCAAGTTAAAACTGGCCAAGTGCGTGTCGGACCACGCACAATGAAGGGTTCCGTAGTTGGGATGAATTTATCCCAAGAACAAACTTAACATTGTAGTTGAAAAACATGTTCTCCCATGCGGGATGTATGGGAGAACATGTTTTTCAAACTGCAAATGTAAGTTGGTAGATTATTACTCGTTAACCTGTAAAGCCTACTTAGCTGTGATAGTTTTTCTTTTAACTTTATTATATATACTACTGCTGTGATTTTTTTCACAAATCCAAGTACAACCATTTAGCATGCAGGGATCATGCGTGACTCTAATAAAAATTAGCACTTTAAAGCAGAATATTTAGCAAACAGATCCCTGAATTGAAATATAGTTTTCACACACCCACAATATTTTTGAACGACCTTTCCAACGATCCCACAATGGAATAGACGAGAAAAAAACACATACCCACTTTACGAGTAGAGAAGATACCCAAAAAAAAAATGTTATCTTGATTTTATGTTATCTCTTTATCGACGTTATTAATACTTTCTAGTACTAACAGTCTCTGAGCTAAGCCGCGGACAGACAGACGGACATGGCGAAACTATAAGGGTTCCTTGTTTACTACGGAACCCTAAAAAAGAACATCTTACTTAAGACTTTCGAAATACAAAAGCTATTCCATTAGTTCATAGGTACCCATTCACGTGAACCCTTCGCAAAAGTTTCATAAGGTCTGCCCACTGTCTGAAACTTTATCAGAAGTATTCAGAACATGTTTACATTGTTATAAGTAGTGTAGGACGGATGGCTATGTGGGACATTCAGCTAATGCTACTGTGTCCATTTCTTTTATGCGATTGTCCATTTTGGTTGAAACCTGACAAATAGAGGCCTTTCTTTACACTGGACAATAATAGGCTGGTATCCTAACTAATATTATAAATGCGAAAGTGAGTTTGTTTGTTTGCTACGCTTGCACGATAAGCCGGCTAAACGGATTTGGATGAAATTTGGCACACGGGTAGACCATGACCTGGAAAAGGACATAGGATACCTTTTATCCCGATATTCTCACGGAATCGAGACTTATGTGGGTGAAACCGCGGGGCGCAGCTAGTAATTAATATTATATTCTATGAGTGATGGTATGGGTACCAAGGGGTATCGTGTTACCCAGTAACTGGGTTATGGATGTCAGATAGGCAGTCGCTCAAATGTCAAATACTGGTATTCAGCTACATCCGGTTAGACTGCGAGCCGACCCCAACATAGTGGGTAGAATGCTAGACAAATGGGTATGCATAAGAGCTATACAAAAAAAAACATAATACTGTAGTTTTTACCTACAGTTTTTCTATCCTACTGTTTGTTACGTTTTTACGGGTCGACTATCGAGCCAACTTTGTTAGAATTTGAGAGGTACATAGGTTGATATCCGCATGTCTGCTTTACATTTCGGAAAATTAAAACTGCACGAGCCGAGCCGAGCTCTACGGGTGTTATTTTTTAAACATGACATATTCTCTTTCTTTTTTGCGCAGGTAAAGAGGCTCATAATACTAATGATCGTGCCTTCATTTGTCCTGTGAGCTATGCTCCAGTACCTTGTTAAATTGATTTGGAATTAATTATAGGTTTTGGCGACTGGTAGGATCACCAATCCGTTGGTTGTACCACATTAATGCTGTACTACATTCTGTAAAAGTAGTAACCTATAGGTTCTGTATCATACATCTTTAGTATATTACGCAGGACAAGAAATGTCGCGTCATGACATTAACATAGTTACGACGATCTCGGACAGAACTTTGTTGGGACTCCATGTTAACTATAAACTAGTTTCCTCTAATAGTTTCCGACCTTCATCTTTGTTAGTGTTAGATATGTTTTCTGCTAGAAATCTATTCTAAGAAGTTAAACTAAGGAAAGGTAAACTTATTTTCTTTCTTTCTTTCTAAGTTAGTCAATCACTCTGCCTAGCCTTTTCCCAACTATGTTGGGGTCGGCTACCAGTCTAACCGGATGCAGCTGAATACCAGTATTGTACATGGAGCGGCTACCTATCTACCCTACCTATCTATCCAACCTCTTGGTAAGACTGGTCTTTCTAAGTTAGTAATAAGGATAAACGTGTACAAGATTCTCTATCTTCATATTAGAGGCTTGATCATAGATCGTAGCCATCAATTTTTTTGAAAGATTTTTACCATTTTAACTATAGAAGCTAAGCTTGATAAGTGTGTTAGAAGCGCATACACGGGATGACAGGATGTTGCTGTCATTCCTCTTGAGAAAATCAGTAAAACGCCACGGGAGTATTGTTGTTATTCTGCCAAAAAATAACTGGTTTCTCAAGCATACCTTCATTTTGCATTAATCATAAAAAAGAGAATAGAAAATTCTCATCAACAACAATTTGCCCTTCCCTTATCTTTTCACCATTTCCATTATTAATCCGTCTCACGAAACAAAATATTATTTTACCCTAAAAACTCAATCCCCTAATTTCATATTCTCTAAGACTAAAGAGACAAAAACGGGATAACCGCCACTTGAGCCTGACTAACATATTTTACGTCAAAACAGAGAAAAGAAAAGGGTTAGTAAATTAAATTAATCTGAGTTTAAGCACGCACAGGTAGGCAGGATTTGGCAGCATGTCCCTTTAGGGAGAAAGGCAGAAATGATAAACGAAGTTGGTCCTACGGCTCGTTGGTCCCGATATCAAAAATTCCCGAGTAATAAATATTTATGAGTACCGGTAACTGGTACCGAGCTGTTTTATATTTCAACACACCCTTTGTTAGCATCTATTCAATTCGCGAGACGATTGTTTTTTCCCGTTTAAAATAGGATATTATCTGTTGGTGTGTCATTCTGACCCCGTTTGGAAAATTCTCGTTTTTCGCTAAAATTGAAAAAGGGGAAGTAATGAGCGCTGAAAATGGCAACATTTTCACTGTTATGGTAGATTTTGATGTTTACGTTATGTTCAATGATTTCGATGCTATTACCAGTTTTTTTGTTATGCACGTTTCACATTGGTATCTAGGTACGTTTTGCGATTCTCTATTAGTGTCATCAAAAATAAGGGGTAGTGAAGCCTAAAATAAAATAAAAGGACGGTGAATATCAGTACTGCACCGAAACCTCTCTCACCCTTTGTGGAGACAAAAAAGAAAGAATATAAGGTGTTCCTAACACCATACCATTTATTTGTACAATGAAAAGCCTTACGCTAAACTAAGTAAATACTATCCCAAAGACTTGGCACAGAACCACGACCCTTATCTTGTTCCATTCATCAGCAAATAAATCGAATTCTGCACTTGTCTCTACCACAACATAATGTGTGTATAACATAAACCTGTATTATAAGACAAGTGTAGTTTACAAGCATATCACTTACAATACACTAACACTGTTCCAATGTTGATTCTGCGCGTGGGCACATATATACTTACACCCACGAACAGATGGTAAACTCGCATATCGGATGTCGGACTGAGATGAGATTGTCTTAGAAAACAAACAAAGGAAGAGTGTAAGGGCCCGATCACACGTACCACAACGACAACACGTGAACCGGCGCTATTTTTTATCAAAACGAATAGTTCATTCTCACGGACCACATGTTGGCCGTCAAAATCAACCGTTTTGGCGATACTTACCTCATCATGCCACGTCGCAGCCACAAACTCAACTCAAACTCAAACTCAAAGCATTTATTTCAATTAAACCATTTACAGGCACTTTTGAATTGTCAAGGGGTCAGTCAGTCAGAAATATGAAGCTAGTTGCCCATTCCAAAGCGTAGGTTCCTATGGAGAAGAACGGGCAAGAAACTCCACGGACACTCTTTTAAATCATAATGTTGTTACAAAATATTGGTTACATCATTCATGTTGAAATTATACATGTGAGACCAATGTAGAAAGACGTGCACGTAAAAAGCGTCCGTTATAAAAAGATAAAAACAATTCAAAAATTAAAATAAGCCGTGGCAGATAAGAGATGACCAGTCCCTACTGACGGCGCCCGTTCACGAACATGACGCATGGATCAGCACCGTTTAGCTCAACCATTTTGAAGGGAACTCAACGATCCAACACACACGCCACCACCAGCGAGACATTTGAGTGAGCATGACATACTCTCTGCCGCCAGGGCACATTCAAGTCAATGAAAGACGTACTCAGTAAATGGTAGCTTCATAGAAGGTACATGTTCACAGTGCTCACACATGTGCTATGCAATTATATAATACTACGAGATTGAAGTTATACAATTCAAAGATAATTTATGCAATCTTCAGCAGCTCTTCAACCAGCCACATCGCAAACATAACGATCTGTCTGTCTGCAAACACTGGCCACAACGTAACCACAGTGCAACTACTAGCGACAACGCAACTTAACAGCAAGAAGCTGCAGCGACACTATTTACACGTAACGAGTGCTTGCTCAAATTTTATAGCTGTGATGTGGTGTGGTTGTGCGTGTGAACGGGCCCTATGTGTGGTTAGTGCATAATAAAGTGAATATAATGAACTTTACATTATAATGAGGTTGTTCATTGTTGTGTATTAACACTAAGACTGTAAACTAGAATCTCTAAATGTGTTTAGCGCTTAACGTAATTAGTTATTTGCGGTACTAGTGTTTTTCGGGAAAATAATTAGGGAGGTATCTAAACCTTAACCGACCGTAACTGAAATACGTTTAATATAGTGTTGAGTGTCGTCTCACGTTACTGCTGAAGAAACATAAATTAATTATTCCTTAGTCATTTATTTCTTCGATCGCTCGAAGGTATCGCAAAGCCAACATGGGGATTATGTTAAAAGGATGGACAGCATTTATTTGCCTTTGTTTACACTAACAGCAAGATATTGCGATTACCAATCTGAATATCAACTGAAGTCAGACCATATCGTTCATCAGATGTCTGATGATGAGATAGTGTATTAAATTTTATGGTCAATTCCGTTATTCGACTGCTGTGCTTTATTTAAAAAAAGCACAGTCATGCGTTTATAACAGCAAAATGGAACCCCAATTCCCGACTTCGAACACTATCAAATTAAAAAGCAACAAACATTTTCAAAGCACATCCGTTTCCTATTACAAATAACAGTTGCAACACTACACTAACATTGTGATACACACACAAAGGCATCCCCTGTAATCTTCCATCCCGTTTCCGAGGTTACAATACGTAAAAATACATATGTGAGCGTCCAGGCAAAAAGGGTCCAGCCGGGCTATTCTGTAAAAATCTCACCATAAAAACTTATGTGACGTGAGTTTGAAATGAGTTTTCATTCCACCTGATGCTATGGGAGTGACACAGCTCACTTCAAGCTCACTTCTACCTTAGTAGAAGTGAGCTTGAAGTGAGCTGTGTATAGTTATATTCACGGTGAGCACTTTACAGAATAGATCGTAAGTTCTCGGCATTTAGTTTCCGAGATATAAGGTTTGTAAAGTTGGGTGAAACATTGCATTTCGCGATTTTAATTGATTATTAATAAATGCTCAATTATCTACAATTTCATATAGTAAATGACTATATACGACTTTTCCAGAATTTCAACTTCAAATGTCTGATAAAAAAAATATGTGCCAGTTTTTTTATATTTTTTTCAATCCTTACTATCGATTGACTATTCAACACCCCACTACTGGACCCTTTTTGCTTGGACGCCCACATATATTGTCTAAATAGAAAATGTTACAGTAATAAGTAGACATTTTTAATACTTTCTTTCCTGTTATCAAGTTCCCATTCTTAGAAATGTTTTTCTTTATGCAGTTACTTTGTTGTTAAGTCTTTTTGTAATAAGTAGGTATGTGTCTCATTTGTTTTGTATAGAAAGCTATACACCCTGCCCTTTTGTACTTTGTCTATAACTTTTTAAATAGTCAGGAATTCAAATTAGGAATACTGTGGCCAGTATGTCGGCATCGCTCACAGAATAAGCAAACTGAATTGGCAATGGGCCAGCCATATTACGGCCGTGGAACTGATGACCGTTGGGTAGACGTGTTCTTGAGTGGAGACCGCGAATCGGCAAACGTAAGGTAGGCCACCCTGCCGGGTTCGCGGGAAAGTCCGAAAGGGATACCGTGGTGGCAAAAAAACAAAAATAAAAGAAACCCTCAGGCTAGGTGCATGGAGCGACCATCTTCGCAGGGTGGCTGGTAGCAGCTGGATAAGAGTTGCGAGGATCGAGCTGAAAGCGTGCAGTTAGAGAGGCCTATGCTGATGATGCCGGCATCAAAACTGCATAAAAGCTCTTTCCTTGACTCATCATTATTTTGATGATTTAGACCTTTATACCTCACATGGAATTGCACGGTGGCTCGATTTAGGAGTCCGGGGGTGTATTTTTATTTTTGATACCGAGAAGGAGGCCGTCATCCGGCTAGCCTTTCTCATCTGTTGGCATCGGTTCCTATTTTAATCCATGTGACTGAATATCAATGCTTTGCATGGAATAGTCATCAGATCTCATGCTGATATTTCGAAGGTAATTTTATCTTATCAACTTTTTTGGGATTTCGCAGTGATTGATAAATGCTGCTGGCCACCGAGGTAGATTAAGAAAAATACTCCTCTTGTGGGTTTCGTTGAAAAGGCATTGACCTTTACATATACTTATATAGAATTTAAGTTCTAATTTCCAAGTGGCCAATACAGTCGTTAACCTGATATATTCCCTCCCACTCACAACGCACACGGTACAAGTGGGGGTCCTCTCTTAAACCGTCTAGACAACTTCATTAAAGTCTCAAATTAGGTATCCTTTAAATATCTTCACACTATTAATATACGAGACTACGAGTATCTTAACGTCTAGTAATATATTGAAAAGACCGCCACTTGCATCGTTCTTGTTCATTCATTTAAATTCATTGTTTATCAAATTGATACACACCTTCAATTAGCCGTGGTGTTAAGCCATTTCATACAAATGTCAATTTGACAAATGTATGATCTTGTGAGATTCAAATATACGGGTAATTTAAGTTGATAGTCAATTTCATACACTATTAATATTCCTGAGTTTACAACAAGCCCAGGTTCGCAGGGACGTGTTTTTATCGCGGCGATTTTTTTTCGTACACTGGATTTTTAACTCTCGTTATTGAGCCGAGCATTGAGAATCCAACAGAGCGCATCCAGTGCGTATCCCAGCACATCAAGAAAACACACTGTTAGATATTGAACTCTCGGCGCTAAGCAGAGAATCGAAAATCCGCCGCGATAAAAATTCGCTCCTGCGAACCTGGGCTAACGTATAATAATATAGTCTTTCTGTCAATCTAAAGCTAAGATCCCAATTTAAAACTTAATTTTGTCCATCATGACTTGATTTTTTAGGGTCCGTACCCAAAGGGTGAAACGGGACCCTATTACTAAGACTCCGCTGTCCGTCTGTCACCAGGCTGTATCTCATGAACCGTGATAGACAGTTGAAATTTTCACAGATGATGTATTTCTGCTGCCGCTATAACAACAAATACTAAAAACAGAATAAAATAAATATTTAAGGGGCTCTCATAGAACAAACGTGATTTTTTTGCCGTTTTTATAGATAATGGTACGGAACTATTCATGCGCGAGTCCGACTCGCACTTGGCCGGTTTTTTATATTTTTTATGCAGTGTCTAGTCGCTATTTTCTTTCCGTTGTGCACCATCAAGCCTCACTCGATGCTTATACAACCTGTCCCGGAATTAACGAACACCACCAAACACCCCAATCAGAATATTATGTTATAATCATAATACATTCACACATTTTTTATTATTAAATTGTCTATTTATTCAATTAGTTAAGTATACTGATTGTAGGAGAAAATAGTGGCCACATAACAAATCTACGTACGCACATAGTCGCACATCGCCAGTCGCGTATATATATGAAGGTCCAGCGTGGTAGTACTTACATACTTCGTCTTGGTCTGTTTTGACTGTACAGTAGAAGTGGTCCATGAATATAATTTACGTAGTAGAAATTATTTTTGGGATAAAAAATTACCTATATAAAAAATGACTGAAATCGATTCAGTAAACGATTCCGAACTATTATAATGTGCATTAATTCAGTTACACATTGCATATTACTTATGTTTCATTACAGACCGCTACATTATCACCTGCCACACAACCGACTTCGAATGCTTCAAACGGCAGTACAAAGCTTTGAGAGACAATGTCCTGCTGGGTAACGACAGGTTCAACATACCCACGTATGAGCACTATGTCTTCGCATATGGTGGAGGCACCTGTGTCAAGCTGATAGGAATGCAAGAGAGCGAACTTTCGGCTATCACGTGAGTATCATCATCATCATCGTCTTCTGCCCTTATTTTTGGTCCACGCAACATGTCTTCTTTTTCAATACTTCTCCATTAATCGTCATCTTCCCCTTTTCTAGCCATATCATCTTTCACGCAGTCCATCCATCGTTTCTTCTGTCTTTCCCTACACTTATAGCCATCCTCACTCATACCCAAAACGTTCCTTACTTGTCATAATGTAATGTCCTGCTGGGTAAAGACAGACATACCAACGTATGAGTCCTATGTCTTCGCATATGGTGAAGGCATCTGTGTGAAGCTGATAGGGTTGCAAGAGAGCCAGCTAACGGCCATCTTGTGAGTCATCATCTTCCTGCCCTTGTACTATGTTACTTGGAGTCGACGCAACACGTTTCCTTCTTCCATTCTACTCTGACAACCGTCATGCTATCATTCACTCCCATTTATTTCATATCATTCATATTTTCTCTGGCCTTCCTCCAACTATCAACTTTTATATTCATCAGTTTGTTTCCTCCTCATCACAAACTATGGGTATGTGATGAGGCCAAGCCAAACGATTTCCTATCAGCTTTTCTGTCACTGATGCCATTTTCAAACTTCCTCTTATATACTAATACTCTATACATTTCTTACTATAGGACGTAATTTATTATATACCCACTGGACGTTATAAATATTATATGTAATTTCCTACTAGTTAACGACAGACATACCCACATACATACATAATGTTTTCGCATATGGTGGAAGCACCTGCGTCATGCTAATTAATGGGGTTGCAAGAGAGCGAACTGACGGCTATCACGTTAGCATCATCACTATCCTCTTAACCTCATGCCAATAAATTACCTACGATATAGATAGATATAGAGAGAGATAGAATACTCTTTATTATGTACACCATAAAAACAAACATTCAACATTTTCTTTCTTATATCTACATAACCTGTTATCTCAATATTAACCGCACTTCAAACCAAATTACTGACTTTTGTCTTCCCCTATTCTTACAATTATCCACATATTCTGAAAACGAAGCTATTGGTAAGCATATTAAAATTAATCTTCATAATGTCCTGCTAAGTTTATCTGAGCAAGCTTGAGGTTGTCGATATTATTTAAATACTTTACCATGCACGAGTTTTCAAATCGCTTTTTTACTTTTTGAAGATTTTATCTTAGGAGCAAGCGTGAACTACCATTTCAGTATTAAATCCCAAGTTTTGGGACAGCTTTGCTAGCGATTTAAAAACTTTTTATTTAATTATCAGCATGGATAGTACAGCGAAGAGATTCACGTTGGTGATACAACTGCCGCTGAGGATACATCAAGTGAAGGACACTATCAAGATTTGCGACCAACCTGCAAAGGGTATGTAATGCCCTTTGTGAAAACTTAACTGTTTTTTCTTAGGTCATTATATTTTGCAAATTAGTTCTATTATGCGTATGCTAATACTAACTGAAGCTTAGGCTAGGCAGAGTTTTACAAGCTAGAAATCTTAACAAAAAAATTGTAGTTATACGAATAGTTCGCCCAATAGATAGCCGAATCATTTGTGGACGAATACGACGCGATTAGGTGCAGTCAAGAGCAATTGAGCCAGTGATTTTGTCCTACTTTTTAATTGTAATTTTATTTGTCCGGTGTCTATCACACAGATAATACTAGCACAGACATCGTCGTTAACTCTATCTTTAATAACTCTTTAACTCTGTACATTGTGTTTTTGTTTAGGATAGATGAGTTGTACCAACTTATTTCTTATTAAAAATATTTTTTTATTACATATTATTAATTTTATTTTGATACAAACATAATATTTTGTAACCCCATACTAATAAATGATTTTATTTCTTTAAGGAGGATTGTACAAACACCTTTACACGTCAATAATATGGTTTTTAACTAGTTGAGATCGGCGTTTCCTATCTGACTACTCTGAGAAGAAAGGCCTAGCCCAGGCATAATCTTGGTCAGATCATGTCAAGACCATGTAGATTGGTGTCTGAAGGTCTTTTGAGGACGGAACCACACAGATTGAGTGGACTTGTCCAGTCAGTGCACGCATATAAGAAATAGCTCTTATCTCAAAGATGCAATTTTTATTACACGAGAACATTTAACTTTTTTTTTGCTAAGTGTACATATTACTGCCAGTGAATGTACACACGGCTACACATCAAGCTATACATTTCCAGTTTATGCTGATGTCGCATTGTATAGGATTTCCGTACAATACGAGGTCAGCTTATACTGCGAATGTATAGCTTGATGAGTAGCCGTGGGTACCCGTTTATTCTCGAGCTTATTCATAGATGCTGGGCGAGTATCGAAACGTTGCATAAGAGAAAGAAGCGACCTTCTTAGCAGATATTGTGTATTGTGTTATATTGCAAAGATATTAAATAAAATTAATGAACCCTTAGCAAAGTGATTTTTTTAACAATTTAGTGTTTTTTTTTTATTCATTATAATGTAAAATAAAATTTAAAAAACATAAAAATAAATAAAAAATATATGTAGATTTTGAGATGTACACCCACATTTCGCTGTCACTGTCTAGTGGTCGCTAACACTAGTTAGCGACCACTAGACAGTGACTAGACACCACAGACAGTTTAATTATATTTCAGTCTTCTTCTGATCCATTTTAATCACGAACATAAACATGGCTATTTAAACTGACAACCTCAATTTATTTATCATAGCCAGGTAATTTTATTAATTAACATATTTTGAACTAATATTATTCTATTGTTTCAGCCTTCAAAGTCAAAAAACCCCAGCAATGTAAGTGTATTATGATTTTGTTTAATTACTAATATCAATTTTCAGAAATACATAATTTACTATACTATATTTATTTTATGATTTATTTATTTGAGGAGCTCGTGGCTAAGTAATAACAGCCGCACGATTCGATCCATCAGGTTAAGCTACGCTTGCCAGGGTTGGTCTGTGGATGGGTGACCATCTTAACATACCGAGACTCCTCCGTGCATCGTTAAATACCAAGGGATATCGTATTACCCAGTTACTGGGTTGTGGAGATCAGATAGGCAGTCGCTCCATGTAAAATACGGTATTCAGCTGCATTCGGTTAGACTGGACTTTTCCCAACGGGTTCGGCACCCAACATAGTTGGGAAAAGGCTAGGCAGATTGGATTGATAGATATATTTATTTTAAAAAGCACAGCCACATCACATACATTACTAGAGCTAGAAACAATCATAATAACTGAAATACTAATTAACATGACAATTAAGGCGTACAAATCATTGATTACAATATCTTGCCACCTTGAAAAAAATTAATATAATAAACTAAACTAAAAATAAATCAAACCAACATAATTAAGACGGGCAGCAAACAAAAACAAAAAAAATAGGAAGTAATAATTTAAATCGAAAAATTGGCAAAAATACCGCGATTTTCTTCCACTGAGTATACAATGTGTACCAACTGAATTAATGCACATTATAAAAGTAGTTGGTGCAGAATCGTTTACTGAATCGATTTGTGGCATTTTTAATATATAGGTAGGTATGTATTCATCCCCAAAATAATTAAAACTCCGTAAATTACTTTCACACTTCCGCCGTACAGTCAAAACAAACCAAAATGGACGAAGTGCCTACTGCGCTAGACCCACAAACGTGTGCGACTGTGTGCGTACATAGACTTGTAATGTGACCAAAATTTTCTCCCACAATCAGTATATGTAATTACATAAATAAACAATGTTTTATGCGTACATACATTACGACTTGACAAAACATCGAGATTTCTTAGTCTTACGTAACTTTAATATCAACGTATTATACACATAAACGTTCCGGAATAAATTCTCTAAACGATGCAGATGATGAAAACCTCATCAAAATTTGTGGCGTGGTTTAAAATAACAACGCGGAAGAACAGACAAACGCCAAAAGCAAATTTAATTTACTGAATTTTTACCATCTGTACCTACATAAGGTACAGATGGTAAAAATTCAGTGAATGAATTATGACTATAACATAATATTCTAATTGGTGTGTTTGGTGGAGTGCGTTAACTCCGGGACATGTTGTATTTCGAAATAGTGTTTAAAACTGACTGATAAACTATTACGTTCATAACAAAAACATGTTCTCCCATACATTCTGTATCGGAGAACATGTTTTTGAACTACAATGTTAAGTTTGTTCTTGGGTTAAATTCATCCCAACTACGGAACCCATCATTGTGCGTGGTCCGACATGCACTTGGCCGGTTTTTTTAAATGTATAAATGAATGAATGAATGATATATTTATTTGCAAGAATATAGGTAGCTACCATAAGTTCTTAAGATCTATGGGTTTCACTATATTCGGCATTTCGGCATTTATAGATTTGACATGCTTATTCTTCTCTGAGTGAACATACACAGAAAGTTTGACATTGGATTTTTTATTAGGTTCTTAAAATACCTTCTAATAAATTATTTTGGACCAACAAAAACTATACTTTTCGTATGTGTCATGTCATTCGTCATAAAATTAAGAATTATTCCACTTTGCCCCAACAAGCCGCCCCACTGCTGCACTGGTGGGGCAAAGTGGAATATAATCTTTAATAATTAACATAGTAACTATTTACTGCGTTTTAAACATGCTTACAATTAAATGTCACTTGGGTCCTTATAATAAACACAACAACACACACACACACAATTCACAATCACAATTCACAATTTCATGATTCCACATACATTTTAATCAATTATGCAAATACACTGTTCCTAGTGCACTCGATCCCAATTCATTTGTCAAAAATGGTTCACTGTGGTCTTGCCATAAGGTTTACTATGGTCTTGCCATAAGGTTCACTATGGTCTTGCCATAAGGTTAACCATGGTCTTGCCATAAGGTTCACTATGGTCTTGCCATAAGGTTCACTATGGTCTTTCCATAAGGTTTACTATGGTCTTGCCATAAGGTTCACTATGGTCTTGCCATAAGGTTAACCATGGTCTTGCCATAAGGTTCACTATGGTCTTGCCATAAGGTTCACTATGGTCTTGCCATAAGGTTCACTATGGTCTTGCGATAAGGTTCACTATAGTCCTGCCATAAGGTTCACTATGGTCTTGCCAAAAGGTGTAACAAATAGACACAACACAGACATAAAGTAAGTATTACCCATGTAAATATGTTTTGTGGTTTATCATTGATACGATATCATAGAACACAAATTGTGGACAATCAAATGAATTCCTGTGGATGTACACCTTTTTTTGAGGCTGACTGTAACTAATACATAGGTACGTAAATATAGACAGCTGACAATTAATTTTCATTAATTAAGTATTCTTGTACATTTCAGATCCCTTGAGGAGGTTCACAGGAAATGGTAAGTATTTTTAATTACTTAGTAATTAACAGTTAACTGTCGAATAGATAAAGTATAAATAAATTAATGTCAGTATTACTGGGCAGTAATAAATATAATAATACAGGCAGGTACAGTCTCAAAGAGCATCTCAATTTAATCGAGGCAACGTTTTCGGCGAACTCAAGTTAATTAATTATATTATTTCACGCTTCCGAAAGTGGGAACAATATTAATTTGGAAGGGTTCTAAAATTCTTCAAACTCAAGTTCAATATTTCTTCACTTCTGTTTTTAGGTGTTTGTGATCAGTCTTTTTTTTTTTTTGAGAAATACTCTTTGCAAATGTCATGAAATTTATTTTGAGTGGGTAATGATTCTTCAACCACAAAATTAGAAGGGTACCATATAATTTCTTAACTAATATTACTGTTCCTCTTTTGAGTCCTATAACAAACCAAGCAAAAGCGATATTTTAGTTAATTCGATTTTATACCCCAAAAATAATACCTACGTACTTTACCTGCCTATATTTATTGCAAAAAAAGGCCTTCAAAAATCAGTCAGTATTACTAACTTATAAACGTACCTATCTATAGGCTATAAATCCATAGCTTTAGGGTAGAATGACAAAGAAAACAACCCTTAAGGGTCAGTTCACACCGAGACGTGACGCGACGCGACGACGCTTGAAGAGGCCAGTGGTTTTGCGCTGCGCAGCGCGGTGCCGCGAGACGCAGCGCGACGTCGCGAGGCGCATCGTGAAGTCGCTGGCAGCCCCACGCCTCGCTGCTTCGTCATGTGTCGCGCTACGCGGCGAGGCATTTTCGAATTATGTCAATTAAATGTGTATCTTTTGAGTAGTCAATAAAGTTATATTTTGTATCACTATATTAGAAAGTGCGCGCAGCGTCGCTTCGCGTCACGTCCCGGTGTGAACCGACCCTAATTTAAACAAACAACTATCTGTAAAATATGTATAGAAACCCGCCTTCACTAACATCAACATGGCATTTCTATCAGAATCGATCTACAGTTGAAGTGTATCCCACTCGAGCATAATACTATAGTAAATCCTATGACTATAGCCACGTGTATCGCTGTTCGTGTTCAAATCCTATGACTATAGGCACGTGTACTGTTCGTGTTCAGCCACGCACTAATTGGTGCCGGTTCAATGGGTCCCCGTGAATGTCTTGCGAGCCCTTGTTTAGAAGCCCCATTGTTATCAAGAGTACGGGGCATCCTTGAGTAAGTTTGTAAAGATTTCACTTGATACAAGAGGCGATACGTAGCTTTAGTGAAAGAGGATATTTGGGGAGGGATATTGTTCTTAATTTTCAAATGGGCACGTGAGACCTCTAAAGGCGCAGGGCACGTTCCATTTAAAAGCGATCATCGCGCACATGAATATGCGGTCGACGTGATGATCGCGTATTCACGCGACTACCGCTTTAGATATCGATACCCTTCAAGTCTACGGAGTTTTGCTAGCTAATTTTATTTGACTCCGTATAATCAGAGTATACCGATGAAGTACTGTACTTAAGGTGGATTAGACCCATAGTTAGCAGGAGAAACAGAATGATGATTATGAGTATTTTTCATATAATAACCGTCTTTATTTTTTCAGCAACTATCTGCATTACGTACCCATATAAACTGAAAAAGAAGAAGGGTCTCACCTACATGTACTTGGAGGACGAGAACCTGGATGTCATCCTGGACATCCCGGAGCTCAGTCACTTTAATAAGAAGAACGATGTTGAAGGTAAGTGCCTTTTATCGGGTGTAAATATGCCCTTTAATGAAGCCGAGAGTCACTTGTTATTACTTATGATTTTTTTTTGTACTGGACCATATCAAAGGTGGTCAAAATTCCAACTCTTTTTGACGTTTTTACGAAAACAAGTTTTAAATGAAAATAAATCTTGTTCTGAAATACCCCCACAACTCCTATACCGTTGCGGGCACCCATATGCGCAATGTTTTGCATGCGTTACATTGCGCACTACCGTAAACAGTGAACGCCCATTTTCACACTGGGACAATAACGACACGGATATACTGTCAACTCGGACGACAACGATATCGGCCGACAATATCGGGATGATATCGGTATGTGACTTATTGTCATGCGGTATATCACAACAGCCTCAAATAGTCGCGTTGCGCCAGCAAAAGCTTACATCCATCGCCGCGCGATTCAAAAAGTGTAATAGTGTATTCGAGGTAATAATGGAAGCAGTGAACAAGTGCACTATATGTGTCGTCCGCCGATATCGGCACGACAATCAATGTCGGCGACGATAAGTACCGTTAACTACACCGACACAGTGTGTAAGCGTTTAGTAGTAATTGTATGAAACTACCAGACAGACGATATAGTGTCGTTATTGTTATCGTCCAATGTGAAAACGGCCAATTTTCACAACGAAAATTAAAGTCGTAATTGTTTTTTGTAACACAATACAGAATGCATAGATGACGACTTTGTGATGGGTCTTTTACACCCTGTAGGTATTTTAAGATCGAAGCCACACACCTACGAACTTCGCTGCATTCAATGCATGCAATCTTTGAAACGAACTCGTAATTCACAAGTGCGATTTTTTTTTGTAGTTCTAATTCAGATTCACTGGCTCTTAGTGTTACGCAGCGTGACAAAGCAGCGTTCCAAGCGTGGTACCAAACACCAAATGAGTGCCGGTTTAATGACAGGCACATGAAAGACCAAGTCCCTCTTTTCCACTGGGCACTCTGGGCACGTGCCCAGGGCCCCGCGATCGTCCTAGTTTCTGCCAGATCACCAAATCATAATCGAAAAACATATTTATTTCGAAAAAATCTAACGATAATGACTGACTACAATACCTACTTGCTTAATAGCTTTTGCATGCGCGGAGCTAATCTACTCTCGCTTGAAAAACAGGGTTTCCGATTTCAGCATGTTTAGATACATTTAAATATATAAAAATACAATTTAATGGTATATTAATAGCAACATCAAACATCGCAAACGCGCATGTAACTACGATTTTTTTATATGTTGTTAGGTCTCCTGAAAGTAGTTTATACCCAAGTTTGCAACCCTGAAAACCTGATATTATTATGAAGAGGTAAACTTTGTTTGTTTTTTTGTTTGTAAGTTTGTATGTAGGGTAACTCCGGGGATCTCCGGAACTACCAGATTCCGACTTGAAAAATTATTTTTGCATTGGACAGCCTAATTCTTGAGGAAGGTTATAGGCTCGCGCACGAATCCGCGGGCAGAAGCTAGTTGTTGAATAATTTAAGAATGTTGCTTTTCTACTCAGGGGCCCCGTGATCCTTATGAGCCCAGGGCCTCCAATAGGTTAGAGATGGCCCTGCACTTCAGTTTTGTTCTAGCTGGGACGGCAACAATCAGTGATGCCTCTGGTACCTATCGAATATGTTTATAGGCGACGGTAATCACTAACCATCACGTGAGCCGTCGGCGTGCCAAGTTGTCATCCCTCCCTCATGGTCGAGAATGTCAGTATTTTACAAGAAGTCTCTTTCACCGCCACAATCGAGTTACTGGGTAGGCAGGCACAATAGACCTTACCGAAACTATAAGACTGGTTGTCAGACTTTCGGTCTCAAGAATGTAACATAATGAAGAGGATTCTGTTCTATTGTTAGTCATCATGTTCAAAACCTGCCTAAACTTTATTTTGTATCCCCAGCTAAGCTATACGAATGGTCTGAGTGGGCATACGAGGTAGTCAAACACGTGGACGCAGCGGAATACTTCGCACTGCCTTACACCACCCAGCTGCGAACCTTCATGGGGAAGCTACCGCTGAACAGGTAATCATATTTATTGTTTTATAGTATTAAGCGACATCTACACCGCCACATGCGAACTACGCATCACAATGACGTCACACAAAATCCTGGATCGCACAAGCACGGTTTACAATTATAACTTCCCGACATCAATCGTCGGGCAGTTGCACACCAGACACGACACTTGTCTGGTCGGAGGATCCACCCTTTTCTATAAAGGATGAGTGAACATTACCCGTTTACTGTTCCTCATGCCTTTATAGGATTGTCTCTCCTCTAATTCATCCGAAGGTTGTTTTTAAAAGATCACTTTTAACGATCAGACCGCCCATTGTGTCATGCTTAGCAAAATTTCTATTCATAGGTAAATATCATTTATATCTGTAATTCATATGGCGGACATTATAAAGAGTATTCTATCTGTCTATTCACCATTGTTTTGAGCACTAAACAACCATGCTCGGTTACCTTATGGCGGCCTTTCAATTTTGATAAAGCATCCATTTTAAATTGTATTTTTAAACACACGTAAAACAGGGAAATACATATTTGTCTTTATCTTTCAGCCGTCAGGTATCTTTTATTTTAAAATTTTTCAATCAATTTGGTCAAGAACCTTGTTTTATTGCCATCAGAGATAAAATTATTATTATATATTTAGTACAGCAATTTGGCCATTAATACTAAGTTAATCCTATCAATCAATATGTCTGTCTGTGTCAGAGCTTAAACGAATTGAGAAAATATTAACTCATTATTTAGACCAGTAACCTAGTTGAGTCGCAATAGCATTTGTTTTGACAGTTCGTACGTTCGGTCTCAATTCACTAAAGGTTTTATATTTTATAGACATTCGCATCCCGACCCGATTACATTTTAAGTATATCCAGAGCTGTTTTCGACGTCAGACAGAAAGTTTACCTACTTAAAATTCTTTCAAAGTAAACCTAAAAACATCAAGTAAATTGGGAAAACTAAAACCCAAGTTCGAAAGGTTATATCTATAAAATATTTGGAAGGCGAAGCGACCGATCAAAATAGATTACATGGAAATAACAATAGCGAAGTTTTAGAGGTTAACTCGGTCTGACAGCCGCCATATTTCAATGCAATAACCGTTAAAATGGAAGAGGTTAGCTTGTGAAAATTTGACTGAAGGTTACTTGAGGTCAAATTGTATTCGTCGTTGATTTTAAGAACTCTAGGCTATTTGCGGTGTAATTAAAATTTCTTTAGAGATATATATTTTTTTTACAAAATACTCTGTTCATTCGGGAAATTTACTTACCTTACCAAATGAACAGACCAGAAATAGGTTCAGTTTTGTAAGTAGGTAACTAAGTAGGTACAATAAATCGGTGATAAATTTATTCCATTAGAATCTGACCTCTTGAGTTTGAAAGAATTTTATGCAATCAATAATGGCTTGTATTATCAATAACAAGAATGCAATATTCCAAGAATATCAGTCGTATTAAATATTTTTCTTTTCATTTCAGATTAATTCTGCTGTACCCAGATGAGGCATACGAAGAGTTATATTTCGCATTTTCAAACCAAATTTTCTGCAGGGTTATTTGAAAAACACTATCAAGTCAAAGTATTATCAAGTAGTATCAAGTATAAAAAAAAAAAAATTAGTGACAACTGACAACTTGAAAAACCGGAAAGATTTTGAATTTATTAAAAAAACATAACCTGGTATTTTACCAGGTTATGTTTTTTTAATTAAAGTAAAAAGTATTTATAGTGATTGTTTTTTATTAAATTAAATAGCTTATAACTTTTTTTGAAGATACAAAAATAATTAGGTACTTTAACTTTTTGATAACACAAAACATCAAGCCTACCTGTAATGACGGTACCTTGTCAATATATATATGAAAACATCATGTACGTCAGGAAAAATCTTAATCTTTTCAGTAAAAGAGGTGAAAGACACAATTATAGTACTAGAAATAGGGATCAATTAGTTCAACCGGGTTTCAGACTGGCGAAAGTAGGCTCATCTTTCATGGGGTACTGTTTAAAATGTTATAATAAAATACCTCCCCACATACTACAACTAAATGAAACTAAATTTAAATCTTGTATAAAACGCACACTATGCTACCAAGCATATTATAAGCTGGGGGATTATATAGGTGACAAAAATGCTTGGCTCAACGCTGGTCCAGCTCCACAAGGGCGCATAAACTAATTTAATTTTAGCATTCGAAAATATTGTCGGAGCTGCTGAAGATTGCATAAATTATCTTTGAATTGTATAACTTCAATCTCGTAGTATTATATAATTGCATAGCACATGTGTGAGCACTGTGACCATGTACCTTCTATGAAGCTACCATTTACTGAGTACGTCTTTCATTGACTTGAATGTGCCCTGGCGGCTGAGAGTATGTCATGCTCACTCAAATGTCTCGCTGGTGGTGGCGTGTGTGTTGGATCGTTAAGTTCCCTTCAAAATGGTTGAGCTAAACGGTGCTGATCCATGCGTCATGTTCGTGAACGGGCGCCGTCAGTAGGGACTGGTCATCTCTTATCTGCCACGGCTTATTTTAATTTTTGAATTGTTTTTATCTTTTTATAACGGACGCTTTTTACGTGCACGTCTTTCTACATTGGTCTCACATGTATAATTTCAACATGAATGATGTAACCAATATTTTGTAACAACATCATGATTTAAAAGAGTGTCCGTGGAGTTTCTTGCCCGTTCTTCTCCATAGGAACCTACGCTTTGGAATGGGCAACTAGCTTCATATTTCTGACTGACTGACCCCTTGACAATTCAAAAGTGCCTGTAAATGGTTTAATTGAAATAAATGCTTTGAGTTTGAGTTTGAGTTTGAGTTTGAATGCCCGAAGGGTTAGGCAGAGGTGTACCTGCAGTACTCCCACATTTCAACAGTTATGTTGAAGTCCCATATACTAGGGGGCGAGCCTATTGCTTTCAACCGGGCATAAATCCAGATTGCGGACTCTCTCTTTTCCTGGCTATGTATCACTGGTGGAGTACTTATATATATACTTATATTAAATCCAGACTCCGGACTGCTGCTCAGAAATTCCTGATGAAAAATCCCAATAATACTTTGCCCGACCTGGTAATCGAACCCAGGACCTCATGCCTCCTTTATTATAATTTCAGTAGATAATAGCTTCTAGCTAGAGCTTGCTAAATAAAATAAACTATTATAATAGTTTTGTAAACAAACTTTATCAAAAACGAATGAATAAATGTGTACAGTACAGGTCCCGATCAAACAGCTTTGTTGATTAATAATTTTCATTCTTCTTCTGGCATCGCGCCTCCAGGAATTCGCAGGACTATAGACAACCGCATCGAATTTTCAAATTTTTATAAATTTTTCTTGGGTGCGTGAGTTCAGCCGGTGGCAACCCCTAAAAGATGTGATCTTTGGCAAGAACTGCTTAGACTGTTAGCGTGGTCTACTTGGAAAACCTTAAATAGACCCACTTCGTACCCAAGCAGGCCGCAGCAAGGACAACCTCCACAAATTCCCGTCCATGGACGGCTCAGATCTCCGGTGTGCATGCGGCGTCTCTCCACAGACGATGGCTCACCTCCCATCTTGCACCGCATGCCCTGCAAGCGTGAGGGCCTGATTGCTGCGAGCGGTGTTCGCGTTGCTGAATTACGAGCCAAACAAATTTATAAAACTATATATATTTTTTCATTTTATTTTTACCATTACACGCTAAGAAGATTACGCTAAAATGCTTTTTTTATTTTTTGTTTTTTTAAAACGTTGCCCCACACTAGGAATTTCTCCTGTATCGTGGGTGAGTTTACAAACATTTAAAGTCACATACACAAACAGCCAGACCCGGAACAACTACTTGTAGGTCATTTGTTCCGTGCGGGAATCGAACCCGCGACACGCAGTGCAGCAGTCAATCGCTTAACCACTGCGCCAACCGTGCCGTCAAACAATAATTTGAATAATAATTTGCTTTAATATTAATTTGAGCTGAACAAAGCCTGAAAATAAAAATTAAACCTAAAAATTGACCAGCTCAAAAATATAGCTACCAATAAGGTACTTAGTATTTTAGTTTTTGTAGTTTAGTAGTTTTAGTACTTATTATACAATGCGTAACTGAATTAATGCACATCTTGAAAGTAGATTGTTCAGAATTGTTTACTGAATCGATTTCTGTCACTTTTATATAGGTAATTTTTTATTCAATAATAATTAAAAAAAACACGTAAATTACAGTCACAATTCCGCAGTCAAAACAAACCAAAATGGACGAAGTACCTAACTCAAACTCAAAGCATTTATTTCAATTAAACCATTTACAGGCACTTTTGAATTGTCAAGAAGTCGATCAGTCAGAAATATGAAGCTAGTTGCCCATTCCAAAGCGTGGTAGGTACCTATGGAGAAGAACGGGCAAGAAACTGCTACTGCGCTAGACCCTTATAAGTGTTCGACTGTGCGACAATATTCTCCCACAATCAGTATAACTAATTTAATACAAAAACAACGTTTTATACATAATAGTAAAAATTCCGTGTATGTATTTTGATAACATAATATTCTAATTTGGCGGGACATGTTATACTCGTATTAATTTGTATAGGTGTACAGACGGGAAAAAATATTACTTGGCTATCGACTAAACTTGTCAAAGAAATGGGTGCTTTACGTACTGTGGTTTTCTGCTAAACAATTAAGTTCCCCAACTGTACATTGGCGAAGCTTGACGTCATTTTTAAGTTTCATTTGTTTCTGCTCTTGACTCTACATATTTTTTTAAAGTACTTATTTATGTGTGTTCAAAATATTATGCTTGAAATATTAATAATGAACAAAAAGTTGCGTTTGACAGCTGTCATTATTCAAATATCGAACTTTCAAAGCATAATAATTTAACCTAAAACTTCACAAGATAAATTCTGTATAAAATTAAGCAATATTTTAAATTAATGACTAAAGCTAATTAATTAAATCATTAATAAAGAAATATTGCTTAATATGTTGCCCACGCTTAACTAATTATGTTTTGCTAAAGAAACGTTTATAATAAGGGGAATAAAAATTCTTTGAGAAACCGAAATAAACGTTTTATTTTTCCTGATACGACCACGTCACTGGCAAGAAACAATAATATTTTTCTCGTTCTATATGTTGTTTCGGTTTTTACGGTTTTTAGTGTAGAGTTTGAATTCAAAACTATTCATAGGTTGAATAAAGTATTTTTTAATGATTTGTTATTTGAAAAAAAAACTTGTTGCCCTTGCGAAAGTAAACTTGTTTCAAACCTCCCTTGTCCCTCGTGTATGCTTTCAATAAAACGTTTGCATAGGCTTCCAAGGTATTTAAACATTTTAGATGAAGCCTCACTCTATTTGCTTTAGGAATCTAGCCAAAAACTTCTACTATCTATCTACTAAGATAAGTAGGGGAGACCGAGGGTAGTTGAAACAATTTTGACATTTTAATTCATACACAAAATTCTACAAACACTAATCGTATGAGTTTAGTGCCAATCGATACTTTATTTCTTACACTTCCAAATACCTGTCACAAAGAACGTGTAAGTATGAAATTTGTGGTCAAAAATGAACTTGAATGTAACAAGTCATTTTGTTTCAACTCCCCTCATACCGAGGTATGTTGAAACAGGGGTCGAGGTGAGTTGAAACAGTTGATATTTTAGTAGAATTAAGGGTTGTAAAGTGGAAACGACGAGACAATTTGAAGGTATTTATTAAAATAAAACATTCTAACATATTTTGTACTGAACTAATTGAATCTTTAACGAAATAATCATCACTTCTTATTAAATTCCCAAGAAATGAACATAAACTCTTAAATAATTAAGTAGTATGATACGCGATCATAATTAACAAATTATAATATTAATTATAGCACAAGTTTAGAATCTACAATCATATTCTTACAAACTGACTCAATTATTATCAATTTTCAGTCGTTTAGAATCACTACAATCAGTCTTAATATTTCTTATGAAGGAGTCTAAATTTGTAATAATAATCTCACAAATGTGTAAATTTCGCGACTCGCCATACCTCTATCTGTCTTCCTTTTATAATCAGTAGGCATACTGAAACAAAATTAACAAAAAAAAAAAGCATAAAACTCACCGTATTAGCATTCACCCATACAAAACTTAAGCGAGGTGAGTTGAAACAGTCTGTTTCAAATCCCCTCAGTGAGAAAAATCCTCCCAATCTTTATACAACCAAAAATCCAGAAGCAAAACACAAAGAAATTAGTTTTACCAGCGCCATGGTTTCAATCGTTAGTTAATGAGCTTTCGAAACATTTAAAACCCAAGCTAAAATACAAACCCATTATCAAAATACAGGTATCTTAAAAAAACGTTAAAAACTTACTTTTCACGATTTTTGCGATGTGGCAGCCACAACGACTCAACCGCGTGTCTGAGGCACGGTCGCGAAATGTGGGGCCCGGCGGGTGGTGGGGAGCGGCTGATTTTTGTCGGTGCCAGATCGCTATCGTTTTTAAATTTCGCGAAATCAGTGTTGTTTCAAATCACCTTTGTGTCAAAACCCCTCGGTCTCCCCTACGGTCACAGTATAAATAATCGTCAGCTCTAAAAGTCCTCAAAATTAGCCATTACAACGCCTCAACATTACAGGGCTTTCGAAAAAAATAATTAAACGTACCGTTTTAGTACCAGCCAGGGCGATCATTTATCCGGGTCCCTGGTGCCGGTTGAAACCCGGGTGAGGATAAAAATGAATGAGAATTAATCCTCTCGCGAAAATTGGGGGTGTCGAGAAAAATCGACAAAAACTCGACGAACGGATACAATGTCAGTATGATTGTTTTTCCAAGTAATTTATGGAATTCAATTAAAGAAAAAGGTATTTAATTATTGGAATTTGGTAAAGGAAAAGAATTCATCGCTTTTATTTAATTATTGTAATGAATATCCTACCATCTACAAAGTAGTTCAAAGGCTAGAATGCATCCTCGCGATGTACAGTCACAGCCAAAATATATTCGTTATCTTAAGGGACATTTTTTTCTGCTTTACCAGCTCAGCAATATATATTGAACAGTCAAACTCAAACTCAAAAATTTGTGTAAATTGTTTCATCAATACTGCTCTTAAAACGGTGAAGAAAAACATCGGGAGGAAACCGGCATGCCTGAGAGATATTTCTCGACGGCATGTGAAGCCAAGGCAGAGGCCCATGGGCGACATAAAAACTCTGACACTGGGTTAGTCACTAACCACACGAAAAAGAAAGAAGAACGTTCAGCCAACTTCTTTACATGTCAGACCGGATTCGAAATGTGACACTGACAGAGTCTGACAATCCCGCGCAGATATAAAACACTTGACTGTCTGACTTACCTACATACGCCATTACTTTATTTATCTTGGAACTTCACTTACCTGAAAAAAGAAATTAAAATGTTACTTATTACAATAAAATAGGCATATTTAAGTTAGATGCAAAAGCTATTTAACGTAGTGTGTTTCTAATTCGGCGTTTTATATAAAGCAAGAAAAATAGGTTAACACACAGAAACAAGTACATACGAAAAGATACGTTAACTTGAATCTTAACTAATATTCTAACTAATATTGTAAATGAGAAAGTGAGTTTGTATGTTTGTTTGTTAGGCTTTCACGCTAAAACCGCTGAACGGATTGGGATGTCTGGCACATGGGTAGACCATGACCTGGATTGGAACATAGGATACTTTTTATCTCGATATTCCCACGGGATCGACACTTATGTGGGTGAAACCACGTGGCGCAATAGAGAAAAATACAAAAATAAACAACATAGATCTATGAGCACAGAACAGAAATAGTCGGAGGTAAATCACCTTTTGGTTTTAATTACACTTCCCAAAAAAACGTTTAAAACTTTTTCAGTCTTTATCTAACTTATCCCAAATTCCAACACCCTTAAAACACTGGCGGGCCCCAAACATAACCCTTCTTAATGAAACAAACGAAACTCGAAGGGAGAGTGTTTTCAATGAAAAACAGAAGTTTATGAAGTTGTGCGAATATTTCACAAGTTTAAATGAACTGTGAAGGGTTCTAAATGACGTCGGTATTTCGCGCCGACTTCCATAGGACTGGGTCATGAAGTTTCGCGTTTGTTTGCAACATTTTTACACTGGAGAGTCGATATTTTGGGCGGAATTCAATATAAATGTCAAAAGTGAGTTTTAAACTCCGCGTCCTAACCAAAGTGGTCGCGCCACAGATAACCCTGTCGATACGTCATAGTCGCGTTCCTGTCACTCATTTATTGCGAAAACCCACTGACAGGAAAACCGGGAGGCGCCCTCTGTTGGTGCCACCTCGCGTTCGTGTTCGCCGAACCAAATAAACGCGAGTTCGCTTTGATTAGAAACGACCTAAAACCCCTTTAAGCTCTTGATATCGATCCGAGTTTTTTATTTGTTCAATGAAATTAACCCATTCAAAGGTTATTTTAGCCACTTTTTCAAACATTACATTATTAAAACCAAAATAACTTTTTGTACTCATTTTAGCCACTTTTTCAAAAATTAGAACTCAAAGAATGTAAGCTAATAAATTACCTAGAATTCTCTGACAGCGTTTTTATACACACATTTATTTCTTGTAAACAAAATAACCTGCCACAAACCTCTACTTAATTTGGGTGGTTTTCATACACCACACAAAAGGCCCCGTCCCGTACAAGGTACATTAATTTGCCCCATCATTAAATACTGAATTCTATTCATTAGGGCTTACAGAAAGAAGCCTTTTACAGCCTTACCGAGTTACGGAACGTTTCAGCAAGGACAAGTGGGCATAATACACCTCTTTATGTGACTGGAGATGGTCCAAAATAGAAGTCAAAAGCGGGGAGATTTTGGAAGGTAATTATTACCACAGATGGGACACTCCGCAGTTTAGGTATGAATCTGCAAGTACGCGGCGGGCTCGACTTGTTGGGCCAATTCAGTGAGTATGACGTAGTCAGAAGATCTAAGAGTTACGTGATAGAAAGAAAACTTCTAGGTGAATATAACTGTAGATAATTAGGGCTGTGCGACTTGAATTGCACTTTAATGTGTCGTAACAAGAGTCGCTTTTTATTAAAAATGATTTTGTGTCCCAACTGTATTATTTAAATAGATTTTTATTTTTATTATTTTATTTTGCTTTTATATAGATTCTTTTCTTTTAGATTTTGTGAATGTGAGAACGTTGTAGGCTTATCAGACTGTAGATCTGTCGACCATTTTCAATCTTGCTAAGTACCTGGTACTTGTTGATAGGCCTACACTGTCCTCTCATACCTATTAACACTGTAATTTGAAAACATTGTAAATACCATTTACTTTTAAAAGAGTAACCGTGGAGTTTCTTGCCGGCTCTTCTCCATAGGAAACGACCAATTGGAACCGTGCATCTAGCTTCTGACGTTTCATATGTGCCCATGTAGGTTTATGTGAAATAAAATATTTTGTATTTTATTAATCTGTATTCTTCTGCCCGCGACTTCGCCAACGTTATAATCAACTATACTATAAAACATTCCCTATGGAAATCGGCAATAGTACACCTTTGTGCCAGTAAAATCATTTTTGAAATCGGAACAGTGCTTCCAGAGAACATCCAAACTTTCTATAATATTAGTGTAGATGTTTATGAATGAATACAGTGTAGATTTATTTGGCTACGAAAAATATGTGTGTCAATGGATACCGCAAGAATGATTGTTAATTTGAATTCCAATTGGGGGTCATTGGCTTTGATGATCAGAGAGCAGATAACATATACTATTGTCTAACAGTGTTCAGAGGTATTTAAACAAAAGAACGGAAGCAAATGCCCAGCAGTGAGTAAATGGAACCTGTAAAATGTTTACCAACATACTGTTTTCAGACCCGATTAACTGGCATAACAATTTAATACAGAGAGTATTGAGTATAAAGTATTTCCGACAACACATTCCCTTGTTGGTTTAAAAAAAGTTTCTTTCTTACCACTGCTGTAATCACAGTGATCTTTATCTCGTTACATTAAGGTTGATTTTAGGTTGCTGCTGTCAGAAGTAAAATGGCTGTGAAAGCACTGTACTACAATTTTTTCAAAAGAATTGTTCGTATTGTCAATTCGCAAACACTTTTTCATACAAAAGGTGTTTCTCTCAAAACTTGTACCACACCAAGCGAAGCTAGTACTCACAACGGTATTGTGCGGTTTACTTGCCAGCAATAATGTTCGGGGACTTCGATTAAGAGCCCCTCAGAGAACATAACATTTTATATTTACAGCCCCACTTTATGATTGAGCCCCCGAACTGAATTATTTTAACGTTAAAGTGACGCAAATTCCGAATTGAGTTACGATTAAATTCGTCATGCGTAGATAATAAGCGAATCATCAGTAATGAGTTCATGATCAATTAATTAAAGCATGATTTTAGGCTTTTTGATTGCCTCGTTGGTCTAATAGTCACTGCTGAGCATGAGGTTCCAGATTCGATTCCCAGGTTGGGCAAAGTGTTTTTGGGTTTATCTATCTGAAATTTCTCAGTAGCAGCCCGAAGTCTGGATTTGCGCCCGGTTGATGGCAATAGGCTCGCCCCATATTACATGGAACTTAAGCACAACTGGCGTAATGTGGGTGTACCATAGATAGTACACCTCTGCCTCACTCTTCGAGCAAATAAGGCGTGATGCTATTTATTTATTTAACAGTTTATGTACATACATATAAACAAACAAGAAAAAAGGAACGGAAAAATACGTACAAAGGTGATGCTTATTTCTAAAGAAATCGAAGTTTTTAACGGAAACCTGATTTAGTACCTAACAAGTCGTGTGCCCGGACTTCTATACAAACTTTCATCTGGAGTTTAACCCCTCTAGGTGATGAATTTTCAAAAATCCTTAATTATAGTGCTTATTTTCGTTATTTATGGAACTCTTGCGTAAAATTTATGCCTATAGACCCATTGGTGTAGGCTGTGGTTGTATGTCAGTGAATTTAAGATTTTTATTAAGTAGATTTTTCTTAAGACTATACCTACGCGTGCAATCAAAGGAAGCCGTGAACATCAGAATGACTGGCCAAAATGACCGATCAGCTTTAAAATATTACTAAAATCTAATACCTATTTGCTACTATTTGATACCTTTGTTTAAATAATTGGTACCTAATTAACAACTGAGAAAATGAATTTACAAAATGGGCAGTCATTCTGATGTCAGGATGACTGCGCACATTTAGAATCTCCACGTAAGGGCTCCAAAATTTAAATTCGCCTTTACAAAAATTTTGTACCTATTTGATACCTAAACATATATATTTTTTTTATATTTTTAGGGCAAATAATAAATATTTTTTTATAGAATGACTGGCCAAAATGGCCTAACCGCTTTAAAATATTACTAAAATCTAATACCTATTTGCTACTATTTGATACCTTTGTTTAAATAATTGGTACCTAATTACCAACTGAGAAAATGAAAGAAGAAGCCAGTCTCCAAGCAACTCCTCGTCAATCGGATTGAGTCAAATCAAAGTCAAATCAAATCAGTATATTGGAACAGTCCCTTTGAGAGCATAAAGACTTTATATTTATAACCATACTTTATGACAGCGACGCTTTTCCGATTATTTGCATTCAGGGTCCCGCTATTTTGTAAACGGGAGGAGAATTTTAACTATATCCTTATCTTGGGATGTCTCATAATGACTGTGTACTTATTTAAGAGTAATTTGTAAACCTTCGTTGTTTTATTTTATTGTAATTGTGGTAGTAAGCACTGTTGCTGAGCTTGAGGTCCTGGGTTCGATTCCTGGGCCGGTCAGAGTGTTGTTGGGTTTTTCTATCTGGAATTTCTCAGTAGCAGCCCGGAGTCCCGGGCCCGATTGATGGCAATAGGCTCGCCCTCTACCTATTACATGGGACTTAAACATAACTGGCGAAATGTGGATGTACTATAGGTACACCTCTGCCGAACCCTTCGTGGAATACAAGCGTGATGTTATGTTTAACAACAGGGTATTACTTTTTATTAAGTCCTTAGTTTTTTTAAAGACCACCCCAGAGGTTTGAAGAACATTTTTTGCACGAAGTCTCGGTGTTATTGAAACTCTAGAAAATAGAAATAAAAATGAAAACCTATGTTTTAAAGGATCATTCCAGCTTTATAGTATGTCACATAAAGATTAAGTTGAATCGTTGACGCAACAAGTTGACCTTACGTTTTGCTTACATAGTATTTTATGGGACCACGACTAACGGCGGAAATACGCGCGGTTTGCTGTGAAATGAATGGTTTTCAGTAGGTGCTTTGTGGTAGTGTGAGTTTGTTGTTTCCTTTAATAATTGAATGTATAAAATGCAACTGTGAGTTATTGAAATAAACGTTTTATATAAGAGATTGTAGACGTACAGTCAGCAAATTGGTTGTTGAGCAAATTGTTACGTGAATTTTCCATGTTTCAGGTTTTAAAAAAAAATCGTTTCAATCATCAGTTGGTACTCCCCGTCACTTGTCCATAAGGGTTCATTAGAAAACCAGCGTCAGACAGCATTTGTCGGGCATTAATGCTGAAATGAACCTTTTTGGCGCAGCCGTGAGGCACACACTATTATTGCTTTATGATTATTTTCACTTTTTATTTTGGTATTATGTGTTTCACGAACTGTGTCCAAATAAATATGATTCTTTCTTTCTTTCATTTATTCTCATAAAAGACAAAAGCCACTTACATGAGAACAGACAAGAAAAATTAAGCAAACTTATTTAAGGTAACCGTCACCAAAGTATATGTATAGTATTATATACAATTATTCTATACTCATTCAACAGTTCAATTCTCAACCATTAAAGTACATTGGAGGACGCTAGTCAAGGCAGTCTTTAATTATGTGTTTGGATAGCCGAGATTTAAAACTGCTGAGAGAGCTAACACTTTTTATATATGTGGGTAGATTATTAAACAGTTGTGCTCCTTCATATGTAATACTCTTTCTAGTGTAATTAGTGCGCATTCTTGGCAAAACAAGTAGACTTGGTCGACGAAGACTGCGTTTAGTAATTTGAGATTTTTTAGTAAATGATAAGTCATTGTGGATGGTTTTTTCTATATTTTTTCTAATCAGAACACAAGTATTATGCGTAGAGTTGTTTGATATTCATTAGTTTTGTTTCTTTAAAAAAAATACAAGTTTGTGTTAGGTATGGATAGCGAAACAAGATCTTTATGACCTTATTTTGTACTCTTTGTTTTAGTAATTTCTGACAAAGATTGACAGTTATAATTTAAATTTATGTAGATTGTTAATTTGTTTACATACAAACTAGTTTCCTTGACTGTATGCCGACATTCTTGCCCCTTTAGTGGCTACACTGAGAAAAATGTCATTTTGGCATAATCTTAAAATATCGTGACGTTGGTTTAAAATAGATGCGTTGTCTTATAATATGTTGATAATAAGTAAATATTACGCTAGAACTGAAATGTGTTAAGATGGAATAGAATTTTTTGGGTAAATAATGCAATATTATGATACTTGTCATCGTAAAAATTTGTAATTATGAAATAACATTGTCTTCTTCAAATAATAACACAATGTAATAGAAAATGGTCCACTGTCCCATAAATTAGTATGATAATTATAAATAAGATTCTAATTAAAAAACACAATGACAGTCACCGTAATATAAATAGATTTCATAGTTTAATATGAAGAAGTATCTCTAAAAATACGATGACCTCCCCCTAATGTACTATATTAAATTATAATGCTTTAAACTTATATTTTTAAAGTAAGCATCATTTTTTAATATTACAGTCATATTATCTTATGTGAATCCTATGATAATACGATTAAATAATCTCATATTTTTAGAGTAAGCATCAAAGTTCAATAATATAGTCATATTATTTTATGTGTATCCTACTAAATTATTATTACAGAGACCCATTTATGAGTAGCATTTGAATGATGTCCTACAAATTTAAGGTGACGGCATTATATAATGAGGTCTCCCTCTCTCACTTCATTCCGCCGCCGCGCCATTTCGGTCGGCCATTTGTATTTCACCGCTACAGCCGGCAAGTCACGACTCACGACTCGTTTAATTAATAGCAATAACAATTCCATTAGTGCCAGTGAACGTGTTTGATCAGTGCAAAAATGGATATGGCTACGCGTGATCTTTTGAAGAAGTGGAATTTGGAACGCTACATCGATCGTTTTGAAAGTAAGTTGACAAACCTACCTAGTAAGTTGCTAGCATGAGCTCACACATTACATTCACACATTCTAATTTCTAGCAAGAATAGGGTCAGAGTGTCGTCTTAGAGGCACTATGAAAATATACTTAAAAAAAATTCGCGACCAATTTCAAGGTCACAGTTCTAACATAACCTTACCTATGGATCCCTTCGACATCGTTTTTACGACAAACGGTTGGTCGGAGACAAAAAACACCCAGACACTTTTAGCCTTTCTAGGTGTTACATACTATAGAATCGAGAAAATAAACGATTTGCGAAAATAACACTTTTTTGGCCGCTGTACACTCCAACCAAGAATAGTCTTGTCGTATGGTACCTACCCACCTACCTAGATATACGTTCATATTTATATTATACACTAGATTCGATGTGCAACTGCAACCCAAAAAAAAACAAATAGGTAGAGTGCGTCTAAACTAAAATGACGCGCCCCACTACCGCATTTACCGTAGTGTACGTATACAAATTTAAGTAGTGGGGCGCGTCATTTCAGCTTAGACGAGCTCTACCAACCTACATTTTATAAAGTCGATGCGACGTAGTGCATTTCACAGCTGCAATCAGGGCGCTGTTAAATTTACCTTTTTTTTCAGCTGAAAGAATTGATATCGCAACAATGCAGATGCTTAGTAAACAAGACATACATAGTATGTTCCCTCAAATAGGGGACAGACTCCGGTTTGAAGCAGCTCTGGCCATGTTAAAAAGCGACCAACCAAAAGATATGGTTTGTTTTCATGTTAAATTGTATTTCAAAAAAGTAAATTTTGTTTTAAACTTTTTGCTTACACATGCCCTGCGTCGCTTAAATGCACATTCTCCTACTTGCATGTAGGTAGGTAGGTACCTACTTATTAACTTTTATTATTTTAAAGTCTTCTTAAGATACCTAACAATTTAACCGGTGCAGTATTTATTTAAAAAGTGGAATAAAATCATAACTTTTCATCAGTCTTGTTAGTTTACCAACTAAGTACATTATTATTACCTTTTTAAATTTCTTGTTAAATTTCAGGATAACTCCTACAATTCATCACTCTTTGAAGAGGTCCTGAGGAATGACTTGTTAACTAGTCTACCTTGTAACTTAGAGCCTCTGCCACCGTGTGAAGGACTGCAAAGCTCAATCCTCAACCAAGACTGCGAAGCAGGACTTAACCAGGAAAATTTGGTAAGTTCTGCAAAATTGTAGAAAAGTACTCGTACTTACTGTTTTTTGGTTCAAGAGCAATATGTATTAATTTGTAATTACATCCATACTAATATTATAAATGCGAAAGTAAGTTTGTCTGTCTATCTGTCGGCTGGGGCAGGACCTTTTCACATTTTCATACCTAAGACACTGAACCGATGCAAAATTTGGTATAGACATTCTTTGAGACCAGGATCAGTCCTGATCTTGATCGATTAGTTTTTATCAGGGCCGGATCAAGGGACGAGGGCAGGACCGTTCACACCTGCAATGCTGAACCGATTACTAGTAAAAAAATATAACACTTCCCTTGAGTTATCTCCGGCTAGGGCTAGCTATAGCCTGTTAGTTAACGGTCGCACTCGGACACATTTAGTGATTATTTCAACGATTATTGAGGTTAATTGACCGTACATACTCATATTATCACACCTTTTTGTTACATGTACTATTATAACATTGTCTCAAAGTAAATATTATTTTAGGATGGTGACATACTGGTGATACCACTGGACTCGTCGTCGTCAGTGGGTGAAGCAGTTAGACAAGAGTCCACCGGGAGCAATTTAGTAAGTTATTGCCTATTATCCTGTACTTTTGATAAGGAATTTAAATTGACATTCAATATTGTTAACCCCCGGCGTAAACAGATAAGTTTAACGTCTGTACCTGTCCTGTCCTGTATGTGTGTACGGACGGCCGTTTAGGAGCTATACTATATGTCACAAAGATCAGTAATATATTTGGAGTTGGTGACAGCTATAACTAACAACTAAATGCATGATGCCTAGACTGGCACCGACTCCAACTGATCATTATACTGAATGGAAGGTAGGTATTGAACCTGTATTTTCAACATTTTAGTGACATTTTTTTTTAACTTTTACCTTGCATATTTAGTTTGTAATGCCATACTTATACTATTTGTGTTTCAGGTGAATACCATACTGAATTCATCAGTCGAGGGAAAACAAATAATAGCAATTGGGCAGAAAACGGGCACCTTACCCTCAAACGTGCGTGGGCGTTTATGCAAGCTGCTTATGGAGAAGCTCATTACGGCCGAAAACCCGGTACTTCTGACAGATTCGCAGCTGCTTGCTCTATCCTACGACATTGGCAGATTATTTAAAGAGGAGTCACCACCCCTATACTACGCGCCGTACCTGCCGGCTGATGCTTACCAGGCTAAGCGCAATATCTCTGGCTGGTTAGTCACCGCCAGAAGGGCTCGACGGCAGCATTTAGTTTCGTTGGGCCTTATTGAAAAGCCCAAGTCACGTTCTCGCTCCAAGTCCAGTCCTAGGCTAGACACCCCTCCACTCGCTGGAATCGACCTGACCGGACTTAAAGAAGGTAACTCCTTTTCAAGAAATTTTATGTTTTCAGATTGAATTAAATTATCAAGAACAAAATTATTGAGAAAAATATCTGAATTAGTATAAATTTTCGTTACAAATTACAAAATATCTGAATCTAAGAACCGTTATTGTCATTGTACTAATTATTAATCGTTTTAATTTTTGTGTGCAGGTGAAGTGGAGGACGTAGCGTCAGCATTAGAGCAGCTGTCAAGTCCTTCAGCTGGTCCGTGGCAGGAGGTCAGTGCCCTGTGGCGGGAGACGGTGCGAGCTCGCCTCCGGTACTTGTACTACGAGGAAGGGACATTACAGGAGTACTTCAATAAGTATCCTATCCTGAAGTCAAGTGATGGATGGCGACTCCTGACTCATGACTACGAAGCACTGTTCCCTGATAAATCCGGGGGCCTCGACGCCTTGGATGCTTCATCGGAAAACATACTAAAAGCTGCTCAGCAGAAGCTTAACACCACAAAGGACTCGTTTCTTCGTCGAAAAATAGCTGATACATTGGCAATTTGTGACGGTAAGGAAATGATTCTGTTATATAGTTCTAGGTGCTCGACCTCCCTGGGTCGGTGAACCCGTTATAAAATATATAGACAAAAAAGAATTTAAAAATTATCTAACATGGTGCAGTCGTTCAGAAGTAACGGGCGGGCGGACACACATTTCGGCAATTCATTTTTACTTATATAGATAGATTTTATTTTGTTCTGATACTTTTCCCTATTTGCTCAGTTAATGATGATGTGTTGTGTCAAATATACTATTATTATTTTCTTTCCAGATGAACAACCGGAGACAAAATTAATAGCAGCGATATTGCTACTCGGCTGTCTCTTTAATATTCCTCCTGCCCGTCGATCTAGAAAAGACTGGCAAGCTTCACGAGCGGAGATATTGGATGGATTTGTGACCATCGTGGATGATGACGCAGACGTGCAAGTGGTAATTGAGGAGCGTCGCCAAAAGCTTCAAAACCTAGGTATTAGCCTCCAACCATTTATAATTTGGTGCCGCCAGTCAGGTGTCTCCTTCACAGTATGTGACAATACGTTTTACAAGTTCACAACACTAACTGAGGCTGTTGATGTGACTTTTAAAATATTTCATGCTACTGCGGCTAAATATCCTACTGAAAGCTATAACATTTGGCTTATTATCCAAATTGGTTTTTACAAAGTCAAAACATCGTACGATCGTATGTCACAATCTGTGAAGGAGATATTAGTTACTCTCGGAGTCACAATTTAAATTAAGATGAAGTGTCACAGTTGTAAAAGGACTTTTCCCACGTTTTCTTCACTTATTACCCACATAAGGAAAGAATGTGAAAAAATTGATATTACTGGAGTTTATAAATGTGGTGAAGACGCATGCTACCGGTATTTCACGGACGTTAGACAATTTAGAAAACATGTTAACTTAAAACATTTGAATAAAGTAAACACTCGTTATTTGCCATCCACCTCAAACGAGGCTTGCGTAGTTCCTATGTGTGAAACAGAGACTACCAAAGTAGCAACTGAGCACATATACATTGAAGCTGATAGTGAACCGGAAGTCCTTGATAATGCTGATAGTATTATTCATAAAGAAGTTTTGAAATTTATTTCAACGCTCTATGTAAATCCCTCTGTATCTCGATCGTCTGTACAAGCTATGGTTAGTCATTTGCAAACCCTTCTTGACAATATCGCACCGTCTTTAATGTCCGTATTCGGCCCTGTGCTAGCTGATGAGGAAAGCATGTCTGGAAGCGAAATTAATAAACGACTTCATAAGTTCAACACAGCTTTGAAGGGCATCTTTTTTCCGTTTCGTTCAGAATATTTGAGATTCCGAGAATTGAATTTATTAGCTTCTTTTATACCACCACATGAAGTAATCGTTAGTTATTGTCCTGACATTTCACAAAGGAGTAACACTTTAACATTACACACCAAGCCACGTACAATGCAAGTAATTCAACTTCGCCAGGTTTTGAAGATTTTTTTTTCCATTGACACTATTTGGAAAGATGTAACGGATTATTTGAACCACCTAAGGGGTAATTTAATAATCCGTGAAGAAAATCCGATGAGGCCAATGTGTCTAGAAAATGTAATGCAGGGATCTGTATGGCTGGCAATGTGTACACCGCAGGCGTCGGACATTATTCTTCCTTTAGTAGTATACTATGATGATTTTGAAATTGGAAATCCTTTGGGGAGCCACGCTGGGGTGCATAAGCTTGGTGGTGTATACGTTTCCTTGCCAGCACTCCCACCACATTTATTTTCATTGTTGAATAACATTTTGCTGTTAGCTATTTGCCATTCTGCTGACAAAACTAAATATGGAAACAAAGCTATTTTTGACCCTGTTATTGAGGAATTGAATTACTTGCAAAACAAAGGAATTTTTATAGAAAATAAGTTTTTTAAAGGAACCGTAAAATTGAAGGTTGTTGCTATAACTGGCGATAATTTAGGCCTGAATTCAATTCTCGGGTTTACTGAAAGTTTTTCAGCTAACAAGTGTTGCAGAATCTGTAACATTGACAAGAAAGGTTTGCAAACTGCTCTATATGAAAACAGTAACTTGCTTAGAAATATGACTTCATACCACGCTCAATTGCAAGAAAACGATACACCTAACACGGGCATTAAAGAATCATGCTGTTGGCTTAAGGTGACAGGATTTGATTTATTTCAAAATGTAGCAGTAGACCCAATGCATGATATATTAGAAGGTGTAGCTCGTTATGTAATGACCTTTGTCATAAACCACTTCCTTGCCGAAGGTCTTTTAAAGATCTCAGTATTGCAACAAAGAATAATTTCATTTGATTATGGACCAGATAGGAATTCAAAACCAAGTAATTGTTTAGTTGTCCAAGGTTCGAAAGTAAAATTGAAAACTTCCAGAAATGCTTACCCTTATTAGATACTTCAGCCTAATAGCCGGGTTTTACATTCCTTTAGAAAATAAAGTATGGAAATTATACATTATGTTGCGGCAAATCACCGACAGGTTATTAAGTCATAGGGTCTTCAGTGACACCAATATTCAACTCCGGGTTATAATAGCAGAATTTAATCAATTGTACACGGAGCTAACAAAATCACCCCTGCAGCCAAAGTTTCATTTTCTGACTCATTATCCTACCATGCTAATGAAGTTCGGCCCCGTACGTAACATGTGGGCTATGCGTTTTGAAGCCAAGCACAGGGTATCTAAGTTAGTGGCTAGATCATCTTTTAATCGAGTCAATGTTTGCAAGACTCTAGCAATAAAATGTCAACTTATGCTCAATGACTTGTTTGTGAAAAATACAATACCTACAACAAAAATACTAGGAAAAAAATCTGCATTAAATTCAGGAGACACTGTCAAGTTTTCTCTCGGCACTGGCGTTGTCCTCAAATATTCGGTTACTTCCGCTACAATAGCTGGTGTTATATGGCAGCGGAACTCTATTGTTACTGTAGATATAGATGATGAACAATTCTTACCCACTTTTGGCCAAATTGATGCAATTTTGGTGACAGATACTGAAGAGGTTTTTTTCCGTTGCTGTATGTTTGAAACTATTGAATTTAATTCTCATTACAATTCTTATGAAGTTAAACGTGGTAATGATTATCTGTGCTTTCCTTGCCAAAATGCCGTTTCTCCGTGTCCTAACACGCTCACTCTAATGCGAGGTAACACGTCATATATTACAAGTAGATGGTACCTAGAGTAAAAATTTCAAAATTCTGTAGGTATTCTAACGGCTTACGGTCGCTGCTATAATACCTTGAAAATGCGCAAACGAGTTAACTCGTTTGCTCATTTTTAAGGTGTTTTTATTTTGAATCCAGTAATATCAATTTTTTTTGGAAACGTTTACATAATTATTAATTATGTACTTATACCGTACGCGGCGTTGCTAGTTTGAGGCACTGCAGAGTCCAAGGGCAGTTATTTTTTTATAGCAGAGTGCGCTCAACTAGTAATCTACCCTTAGTTACGGTATTTATCGGATATCCCTTTAGGATATCCTATAAAGACGGCCCGATAACGGTGTCCGCATAAAGTAATGGTATGAGCCAGCACCAATAGCTGGTTTAAGGTGAACGCACACTTATCAGAGCCGAAGGAGGCGAAGGAATCAAATTTTAGAATTACTTAAATGAAGTCCAATGTAACTTCGCACACTTATCCGCACCGAATCGTACGACCTTATTCGTCCGATTCGGTAAGTGTGCGAGGTTCCATAGGATTTCATACAAGTAATTCTAAAATTCGATTCTTTCGCCTCCTTCGGCTCTGAAAAGTGTGCGTTCACCTTTAGTAATAGATTTTAAAGTAAAGTATTTGTATGAGGGATAGATTAGTCTCATCGGAGTGTTTATAGTAGCACTTTACTTGAAAATAGATATTTACTATAATAATATAACCAATTTATTGTATGCAGCTTTAAGGTGAAAGCGTCAGGGTAGCCCGCGAAATTCAAATTTTCTTACGTTTTTTGCAATTTGCAGGCCAGTGCTAGGTTTTGATTGAAATGTTAGACGCGGGTGTAAGACGTATGTAGTACAACTTATGTACTTACACCCGCGTGCAACATTTAATTAACATACAACCTAGCACTGGCCTGCAAATTGCAAAAAACGGCTACCCTGAAGCAATCACCTTAAGGGCAAAAATGTTTTAGTTATAGGTACATTAATGTAAAGTTTGTTATTTTTTGAAAATTAAATTTCTACTCGTCTCAACCTTTATTTTAATTTGTAAAAACTAGAATTATTGAACATAATGTATATAATGATTCTTTATAATGACCGACAAATAGATACTGTAATCATTAAGGCGAGGATGTTTCTAAACAAAACAGTCTTCTTTTATACTGAATATAAATGTTTAGAGTATATAATAATTATTCATTCATACTATGGAAATAAAAATACCATTCAATTTTCTGTTTAATTTATACATACATCCCTTTTCACCTTCTTACCATTCTTGCCAAGGTACTTTTTTCTATTTTTTTTACTTACTCTCCATTTTTTTAAGGTTCAAGTTTAGGGTTCTTCAGTTTTTTTTAATGTTGAGCTCACACCTAATAATATTTAAAAGGAAAGAACCAATATTGGATACTTAAAAATAAGGGGATCATGTAAGTCCAGTGGCGCCCTCAATTATAGGAGGATTGTGATTTCTAATAATCCAAACAATTTCTGTGTAATCCACCAGTATTTAGTTGTAGTCCTACTGATGGAGAATGAGTAGAACTACAACTAATCACTGGTGTATTATAGAGATATTAATTGGTTTATTAAAAAACACAATCCTCCTATTGAGGGCGACCTCCGTAAGATAATAGGCTATAACCAGAGATATGAGGAAATAGTAGGAAAAGTAAGAGGACCTAACCTAAAATACGAGGAGGTTACCGAAAAATAGTAGGAAAAATAATAGGATATAACTGGATATATGAGGAAGGCACCGAAAAATAGTAGGAAAAATTGTATGACATAACTGAATATGTGAGGAAGTCACCGAAAAATAGTAGGAAAAATAATAGGATATAACTGGATATATGAGGAAGGCACCGAAAAATAGTAGGAAAAATTGTATGATATAACTGAATATGTGAGGAAGTCACCGAAAAATAGTAGGAAAAATAATAGGATATAACTGGATATATAAGGAAGGCACCGAAAAATAGTTGGAAAAATTGTATGACATAACTGAATATGTGAGGAAGTCACCGAAAAATTGTAGGAAAACTAATAGGATATAACTGGATATATGAGGAAGGCATCGAAAAATAGTAGGTAACTAAAACTAAATCCATGGTGACACATCATCTTAAATACTGTTATCATCAACATCAGTATTATCATCGTTCTTTTTGGTGAATCACTATGCTCCGTCCTTTGAGTGAATTCATCATACTTTAAGCTGAATTCACCTCTTTTATGATTGTCAGTTTTCTCAGTGTAGGAGAAACATTTTGTATTTCCTTATATCTTGTTTCAAAAGCGAAGTGGCGGTGCTTGGGGGAGGCCTATGTCCAGCAGTGGACGTCTTTCGGCTGAAACGATGATGATGTTTCAAAAAACCATTTAGAAAAACAGATATTTTCACCCCTGAAAGGGTGTAAGTATATTATATAATTATTTCACCGTGTCTCCTTAGTTTCAGCAATATGCTTTAGTTTCCACCACACCGGCGAATATTTTAGAGCAAGTATGTACCCTAGTGCAACGATACTTTGCTACAAGTACGCAAACTACGCTACAGGTATGTGTACTTAAAGCACCTAGCTGCGTGCCTACCTCTGTATTGATAAACGTATGAAGTTGCGACGAAGCGCTTGAAATTCTGACGAGAACTGATGCGCAGTCCTTCACTAGCTAAATACTTGACTGTCGACACTGATATAGTGATGGGAAAGGTCGATGTATCGATTGTTTTAAACAACTGTTTTAGCAACAAGAACAAAAGTAGACGAGTATTTTGTTGCAATAAAATCTATACTAATTATTATAAAGAAGCAAAATTTCTGTCTGTATGTAGGGGGGTAATCTTCGGACGACCGATTCCGAAAATTCTTTCACTAATGGGAAGCTACAGTATTGCCGTGCGTCATAGAATATAGTTTATGTTAAAACAAGAAACATGAACGCGCCGAAACATGTCTGACGGATTCGCGGGCAGAAACGATTGTGAAATAAAGATAAGATGTGAAGCAAAGAAATAAGTATAATGTAGGTGCAAAATAGGTTGGAATAGATAGAGAGGTAGAAATACCGTAATTGTCTTTAAATATTTATAAAATTAAAACCCATACATTATTCATAAGTGCAGCAGTTTAAATGGCGACGACTTTCAACGCCAAAACTTTTGCTATAAATCGACGCGCCTTGCATGCATTGGTTTTCGATTAAATCGGCACCGTACTAGAAGATATAAGTGCGCTTATAATATTAGCTTAGTAAGGCAGTCTGTATTAGTAGTTTATCATCTGACGACCTACCTACATTATAGCTATATTAAATACTACCTAACCTATACCTACTCACCTTATGATTATATTAACTTTAGCATTTTAATTTTCATATTCACGTATATGAAGAAAGAGAAACCTTATAATTATCTTAATTTTGGCTACCTCAAAGTACACCAGTGAAAAGTCTTTTATTTTTTTCGCCATTTTTTACGAATATTAGTAGGTACCTATCTATTTTTTATATCTTATATTTATATCGACAAGGCAGTTCCCATCACTACAACTTGCTGACAGGCTAGATAGCACGCAAAGTTGTTTTAAAACAAAATTGGCTCACAGTTGCACAGTGTGCCAACTATTGATCCTCAGAGGACTTTGTGTTTAATTTTACTTGTATCAACTTAACGCTGTGCTAGTTTGTGTAATTACAAAATGTAATAAACTAGTAGGTAGCATGCTACCCTCTAGCATGCTACTTACTAGTTTTGTTATCATTGAGCTTGTGGCTAAATGATAACAGCCGCACGGGTCTGAAGGTTAAGCTACGCTTGCCTCGGTCGGTTTGTGGATAGGTGACCGTCCATTACATATTTTACAACGCAATAAAAAAATACGGTCATTTATGCGATATATTTTTTCACTCGCAAATAAATCAAAACCTATAGAAATTTGGCAGGAAACAAGGTCTCACAGCACAATTAAAGGAAAAAGTGCAAAAATTGTTAATTTGTAGATTTATCAATTTTTTTTTTTTTTTTTGCTATTTCAAATTCATATTTGCAGTTGGACAATTGACCGTAGCGTATATCGATGTATGGGAGAACATGTTTTTCAACTACAATGTTAAGTTTGTTTTTGGATAAATTAATCCCTAACATACTAACATTACCCTATGTGCGTGGTCCGACACGCACTTGACCGGTTTTTTTTAAATTAATGAGCTTTAAAATCCATAATCTAATCTTAATCTTCTATATAAGTTTCCCGAATAGACTAGAATAAAATAATAAAATACCTTCTTTCTTATAAGCATAACTTTCGATCCTGTAGGAATGTCGGGATAAAAAGTATAAAATATTCTACGTCCTATTCCACGTCACGCTCTACACGTATGCCAAATTTCATCCAAATCCGTTCAGCCGTTTTAGCGTGAAAGCATAACAAACAAACAATCACACTTTCGCATTTATAATATTATATATATAATATATAGTTAGGATAGCCAATCATCATTGGACTACAAGGCTTAGTTACTGGGACCAGAATAAAATAATATAAAAAATAAACAAGTATCGATAAAACATCATGAGGAAACCCGGAATTATAGTTAATATCAGTCTGAAATCGCCAACCCGTCTTGAGCAAGCGTGGTGATCAATGCTCTTGCCTTCTCTTTATGAGAAGAGGCCATTGCCCTGCAGTGGGGCAGTAACAGCCTGGTGGTATTTATTTTTATTTATTTATCTATAAATCGATAGGTACCTAAACAAATACACATAAATTCCAACAACTCTGTGGTTTAAAACAGAATATACGAGTTAACACAACCGAGAAATAAGTGTTAACCTCCTACGTACGGAATCGCAAGATAATCTAGTAGGCCATTAGTTACATCGACTGAAATCCCGACAAGCCTGCCGACAGATCCCCTAATCTATCACTTAGGTGCTTTGAGCTCGAACCTCAGATGAACCTGCGAAGATTCCAGCGATCCATTAGTACTAGAGAATAGACTAGCATTTCTCTAAATCCTTAGACAGTTTGCACTTACAAGACCTATCTTGTAAGTACAAATTAAGTAGTGGCTTAGATAAATGTTAGGAGGTATTTGAAAAGAAAACGGTCTTCTTTAGAACTTCTGGTTAATGACGATCCTTGGCTCTAATTCCACTAATTTAGTAACGTTTCAGTGGCCTCTCTCTGACATCGATCTTTGACAGATTGCTTGTCATCAGGTCCCTGTTCTACTTTGATGGACCTACAATGTTAGATTACAATGGCAATGATTGTGAGTTCTGATCAAAACGTTACAAATCTTTGAGTAGGTAAACAATTACATTATGTGTAAAGTTTTAATACATCCATTGCTTGACATGGACCTTCTAAGACCGTCATAATCACTCACAGTGGAGCAAGGGAAACTTTAGTTCTTTTAAAAACACCTCGCAGAGTAAAGCTGATGGCACTAACTGTTATAACAAACAATATGATCAGAGAACCAGCTACTTACTGTCTGACTTCCACCTTTATAAACATTTAAAGTCAAGTAAGACAAGGTCAAAGCATTTACTTACTTCAATTAAACAATTTTTGAATCGCCAAGGAGTAGGTCAGATAGTCAGAAAGTTAAAGTTACTAGAAAGAAAATAAGATGATCTACTCTATATACAAATTCACAAAACCAGTTTTAAGTGAGACGAGAAGCCCGAAAATAAACACAACAGGTACATCCAAGCCTAAAAGCCTTTTGCAAATCGATTCCAAGCTACTCAAGCTATCGGGCCGAACTGACGAGCCAGTCGATTCGTCTGATCTGCCAACCGTGGCCCTCTGGCGGAATCTCAGGTCAAATCTATAAAGATTCCCCGCAGTCCATTAGTACTGCAAGCCACTAAATTGTGTAATGCAGAAACTCCACTCAACACGATACTGAAAAACATAGATATTCATAAGTTGGGGGATACTACAGGAACTCGAGACATTTCAACTTAGAGTTATATGGTTAGCTACACATTAGTAAATCCCTTGCGAGTTTATGGACGATACTTTGAACCAAGCACAAAATTCCACTAGCTAATCTATACCTATCTCATTCTTGCTAGCAGACCACTTTCTTGAGACCACTTTAAAAATAAAAAAAATATCGGCTCTACGATAATTTGGTAATAATGCCATGAAGTATCCAGAAAGTTTAAATAAATCATGTGTTCAGGTTCCACGAACTGTAATTTTTTATCTAGTTTGATTTTATCTTTCCAAATTGTTTGGTACTTCTGTTTCTACCTTCTCCGTGTACGTACACTTTCCGGACGTTTCCCGGCCGACGGCCGGACATATCCCGGACACCGGACAGTCATCCGTCCAGTTGTAATCGCAGTTATCTGGAATTGGGATCAGCTCAACTCCGACGTTTCACTGCGATGTCTCAATTTCCACACGGATCCCGTTTATTTCCGTGCATTTGGGATCAAGTTTCGTATGTTTTCTTTTATTCTCACTTTCATGTTCATGGAATCAAAGGATTTTCCTACCGCCGTGTGGATGAGATTCATTTAAATATAATTTACATACACACATAATGGGAAGGAGGGCAATTTAACCCCACTTAAAATGTTGATAGGATTTATAATTGAAATAAGTTTGGAGTGCGGGATTATTCTCATACATATTCACGAAAATATCACCATTTTCTATGTACACGGAAGGCCATGTTCAAATTGCTCTATCATATCCTATAGCTGGAGCATCACACCAATTTAGAGCAGCTGATTAATTTGGGTAGAGCTTTAGGCCAAACAAAATACATGCAATACGATTGGGCTACAATATTAAACGCGAAATGTGGGTGTACTATAGGCATACCTCTGCTTAACCCTTTGGGATAAACAGGTTTGATGCTATTAAGTTCATCTTATATTAAATATTAAATAAGCCACAACAGTTTTGAAATTTGTTTTGTTTGGAATTTCTCAGTAGCAGCCTAAGTCTGGAACTGTTGCCCGGTTGATGGCAATAGGCTCACCCCCTATTACATGGGACTTAACTACATAACTGGCGCGAAATGTGGGTGAAGTATAGGTACACCTTTGCCTACCCCTTCAGGAAAACCAGGCGTGATGTTATGTAGTTTTGAAATCTTTCGATTAGGTTGATACCTACTTGATTTGGATAATTTTGTATCCATAAACGTTTTCGCCTTAAGTCTTGAGGTAATTGCAATTATAATATGGATGCTAATAATAATGTCCAAGTACAGTCAGGGTGATTTATTTATTTATTTATTTATTTATTTATTTATTTATTAGGGACAAAAAACAGTTACATGTTGTGATTAATTATTAAGTAAATTGACACAATAACTTGATAAAAAAATAAGGACATTTTAAGTTAGTATAGTCAATTAACTTAACTGTTATTTAATATGGCGAACCTACACTATGATAACGGTCCACGAAACTCTTTAAAGATTAAAATCGTACCCATATTCATATGAATTCAATTCGAATCTGCCAGCAGCATGGCATACGTTGCCAGTAACACGATAACAGTCCGCCAGACGGCCAGCTATCTGGCACTACGATCAGTGGGTCGCGGACTCGTGCGGATTCCACCGATCACGGACGATTTTCCGGTATCAACGATATTAGAGGATTTGTACGGAATTGTTCGGACGATACGGTGAAGGACGCAGGACGTTGTTTTTGTCCTATTTCGTGGAAAGTGGTTCGAAAAATTGAAATTGATTGAATTCATATTGATTTTATTGTTTGACTGAATGGATTGATTGAGGGTTTTTTTAGGCGAAACGGGGAAGATTAAAGAAACGACGGATGGTTTGTGTGCAAGAGGATATCAATATGGCTGAAAATGGAGGCAAATAGTCTGACCACTACTGATGAGACGTATGAAGAAAAATATATAATGTACGGGCATTGGAATGAGGGCCTCATCCCAATGCCCGTACATTATATCTTTCCTACCTCATCATAAAAACAGGAGGATGATAAATGATAAGAAGAGTTTATTAAAGGTTTTTAATTATATTAAACTAAACAATTTAGAAATAGGGTAATAAACTCGTTGTAGTCTGTTCTTTTGCATTTCTTTTTTGCAATAAAAAAAGCTTAATAGCATACTTACTAGATTATAAAGGACAGCGGTGGTTTTAGAAATTGGTAGGTTTAAGGCCCAAGGTCGTCCTACAATCAATATTGAGTTATCGTAAATGCTAAAATAAAAACTTTTTACAAAAAGAAACAACCGACTTCCAAAAAAAACACTTAAAAGAGAAAAATAACTTGAATTTCGGAAGTCGGTGGCAAAAACGAAAATACAGATCCATATAGTTATATTTTAAGATGGTTCGCAGTTCGCATAGTTGAAGCCGTGATATAGTTATATCCCTAGGGAAATAGTTATGAAGTGCTTTCATATATATTACGGTAGGTATATTTTACTATATATGTATCTAATAAAATACTATTGTTTTTGCCACCGACTTCCGAAATTCAAGTTATTTTTCTCTTTTAAGTGTTTTTTTTGGAAGTCGGTTGTTTCTTTTTGTAAAAAGTTTTTATTTTTCACTTTTTAGTTGTGTTTATACCTACCCCGCACAAATTCGTATACCAGTCGAATAATGGAAACATAACAAAAGATTTCTCAAAAATTAACGAAACATTCCGAGCGCCCCGCTGGTGGGGCAAATAGGAATGCCAAAAAATTTTCAGTGGAATATGCCCCACTAGTTCGACTTGGTGGGGCAGATTCCACTAGTCTAAAATCTTTATGGATTCTGCCCCACTAGGGTTGGCACCTTAGAAATGTGTAGGTAGGTATGCTCGTATTTTATATTTGTTTGGAAAAGAAAGAAATGTATAGTTAAGTAAAATATATATTTTTTGGTAATTTTATATGTTATGATGGCCCAGAGGTTAAGGCCTCGCCTCTCATGCATGAGGTTGTGGGTTCTAATGTGACTTTTTCAATTCATATGAACTTTCTGAGTTTATCTTGGACATTATTGACATCAGTGAAGGAAAACATCGTGAGGAAACATGGACTTATAGTTAATATTAGTCTGAAATCACCAACCCGTTTTGAGCAAGCGTGTTGATCAGTGCTCGTTCCTTCTCTGTATTAGACGAGGCCTTTGCCCTGCAGTGGGACAGTAATAGGCTGGTATTATTATTTTATTATTAATTTTTATTTACTAGTTGTTTCTGGAAGGAATCGGGTTGTAAATCATACGTTAATTACACGATTTGTTACAAATAAAATAAAATCTAAATGAATACAAGTCCTAGTTACATTTTACTTACATATTATAAATTTCTTTCTTTTCCAATCAAATATTAAATACGAGCATACCTACTTACACAAATTCTAAGGTGCCAACCCTTGTGGGGAAGAATCCATGCCATGGGGCAGAATGCATTTGCCCCACCAGTGGCGACTTGATGGGGCAAAGTGGAATGATTGAAATTTCGAAGACTATAATTAGTTCACCACGGATGGATAGATAGAACCAGCAATTATTTTTGATCTTTAGTACAATATCCAAATCACATTACGTGTACTGTTTGTTTTTGAGGAGTTCCTTCGTTTATCTCCCAAAGTATACATCAAATCTTCACAAAATTAATATGGGACCACCTCAGGAGTATACCCTTACGAATAAAAAAAGAATTTTCAAAATCGGTTGACAATTGGCGGAGAAATCGGTGAACATACATAAAAAAAAAAAAAAAATACATACAGTCGAACATATAACCTCCTTTTTTTGAAGTCGGTTAAAAATTAGGCAAATTGATATAAGAACAGGCGACCCTATTGCTCTTGATGAGGATACTAAAGGGAGAGCCTTTTATAACCTAATATCACGCAGAAAAAAATGGATACAAAATGGTAACAAATGAACAAAACATTTTGCCTGATTATTATTATACAAAACTAACTGCACCCCGCGGTTTCAGCCGCATAAATCTCGATCCCGTGGGAATATTGGGATAAAAGGTATCTGTGTTCTTCTCCAGGTCATGGTTTATCCATGTGCCAAATTTCATTTAAATCTGTATAGCCGTTTTAGCATGAAAGCGTAACAAACAAATAAACTCACTTTCGCATTTATGATATTATGACGTTAAGATTGTTTAGGATTATATGTAACAGGTCACCAGACGTTTTCCGTTGCCATTTCACTGTTAAGTGAAAGCTTCTTCTTTGAACTGACTCGTCAGTTTAGTGTTCTACTGCTGAGCAGTACCCTGACTGCATAATACACGATCAATCTGAATCGTTTTGAAGCAGATTACTAATCTATTGCTTCATAAGTTCGAAAAAAAAACTGCCCAAAACGTAGATAACGCAATGAATGTTGTTGAACTGTCAAAATGAAACAGATTAGTCGTAATCGTTTACGAAAATGTGTTGCGTAATTAGATAGCTGGACTGTGTATTTTTGTCTGTGGACGGTGTATTTTCGTTTTTCCAAGAATTTCTCAATAAGTAGTAACTTGAGTTCGGATTTGAGCCTGGTTGATAGCTATAGGAGATACTTAACTGGTGAAATTTGGTTGTGTTATACACATCTTTCTTCCGCTTTGGAGAATAAAGGCATGACAGACAGTTGTAACAGGGGGCCAAGTGGCCATCGCAAAGCGTTTCGTATTTCTACAGCACTTTTCAACGGGATTGACATAAGCTTTTCTATAGCTTATATTAGTCCTATTCATTTTTAGGGCTCCGTACCTCAAAAGGAAAAAACGGAACCCTTATAGAATCGCTTCGTTGTCCGTCTGTCAGTTTGTCAAGACCCTTTTTCTCAGGAACGCGTGGAGGTATCACGTTGAAATTAATATCAAATACGTAAATCTACCGTCCCTTGGATCACTAAAACAAATCAAGCTTCTAAATAAACGCAATAAAAAATACGGCCATTTATGCGACATTTTTAAAGTTATATGAATTGTATATGCTGTGGATAACGGTGTGAGTTTCACATTTATATAATATCTTTGTTTATATTGTTTGCGCAGATATAATGTGTTGCTGTTTGTTTGTCCCAAATAAATAAATAAATAAAATAAAATATTTTTCTACTCACAAATAAATGACCTAGAATCATGAAATTTGGCAGGAAGCAAATCTCACAGCACATGTAAAGGAAAAATTCCAAAAATGGTTAATTTGTTGTGTTATTTTTTTGCGATTACAAGCCTACACTTACAGTTGGAGAATTGACCGTGACGTAAATCGATGCATCGGAACATGTTTTTCAACTACAATGTTAAGTTAGTTTTTGGGATAAATATATCCCAACTACGGAACCCTTCATTGTGCGTGGTCCGACACGCAGTTAGTCGGTTTTTTTAACTTTTCCACAACGGTGAAGTTCTTGGCCTGCATCTCACCTGATGGTAAGTAATGATCAGACCGAAGGAGGAAGCGAGCTACACTCGGAATCCTCAACCACAGACGAACTGACTAAAGTTGTTATGGCGACAGACTTAAATAAAATGGGGTAGCTAACCAGGCGGACTTAGAACAAGCCCTACCACCAACCAAACCGAGCAGAAAGTTTTGCCCCCACTGGGAATCGAACCCGGGACCTCTCGGTCTGAGACAGGTGGTCTCACCACTAGGCCACAGAGGCGGTTGAACTATCGCTGATATAATAATAATAAATCGTTTATTATGAAAAAAAATATTTCTTACATTTCCTTAAAACAAATTGTTGTATAAATTTGTATATTGTCTTTGGACTGATTTGCCCTATTCCTCGTACTAGTAATAAACCTTAGAACAACAGATTCCAACAAGGTGATAGAATGTCACTTTGTCTAGGCCCTCAGGTTGTCAGACTTTTCTGTTCCAATTTTCATTTAAAGTAAAATCATTCTTTCTCAAACATAGTTATCCTCTTTCCACTGAGGTACCTCTAACTCCAAACATACGCTCGTTTCATACAAACTCCTCGCCGGAACACGCCAGCTTATCTGATTGAAATAGTTGAGGAACTGGACCGCGCATAGCGTTGAGTTTCAGAGCTACATAGTTGTAGGCAATATTGCGTGGAACGTTCGCAGGTATGGGTGTTCTGTATGACGACGTAGAACTGGGGTGTATGGTTAGGATTTGTCAAGATATATTTGTTGTTGATCCCAAGACATTATCGCAGGGCTAACCTAAAAACCAAACCTAACCTAACACAACACAATGCACACTCACACTATTACACACACACACATAAACTCACTCGCATACATCACTTAAGTGCGCTCCTTCTTTTTGTAGTTTTGTATTTTCTTTTTACTTTATTATTCTAGTTTCATTTATTTTTTGTTTTTGTTATCAATTGCATACAACCTGTTACCATGATTAGTGGTAGAGCGGAGTTCACCTAACACAAGCATCTTCTTGCTTAAAAGATGTTCTCCAACTCATGTGTGTTTTTCGTACAAGGTAATTGCAATAAACATTTTTTTTTATTTATTATTGTTAGATGTTACACGTGGCTTATCCTTCCAAAATATGTGTGTGTGTATGTGGATTTCTACGACGTCGTTAAAACTTTTACATAGAGTTTGGAGTTCCAGATATTTCATGATCAAGAAATAAGTTTGGTAACGACTTCCTTTTCTAAACTAATATTATAAAGAGAAAAGATTTGATTTTTTGTATATGTTTGAAAGTTTGTTTGTAATGAATACTCAAAAACTACTGGACCGATTTTAAAAATTCCTTCGCCATTATAATGCTATATTATCACTGAGTAACATAGGCTATAATTTATAAAGATATCACGCGGGCGAAGCCGCTGGCGGAAGCTAGTCATAAATATGATTATATTGGAATGTAGAATACAAGTTTAAATCTCCTTGTCTTCATTTAAGCAGTAAATTACAGGACTTGATAAAAATGAAATTCGTTGCAATCTCGAATTTCCGAGCTACGGCCCAATCCATATGAAATGAACCCATGATCATGATTTGACATTAAATCTGCTTGAAGATTGTTATTTAATGTACCTACTTAAGTAACTCACGTACCACAACCACACCATAACGACGACACGTGGTCGGACGCTAATTTGTATGTTAATTAGTAAGGTCTATTTAAATCCTTGTTTCGAATTGATGTTATTTCTATTTAAACAAACATCAACTTTATGAAAGTGTAAATAAAGTTGATTTTAGACTGGCCAGTAATGTTGAAAAACTCATAATAAATATGAAGGTGTAGCACAAACTGAACCTTATGTGTAGGCGTTACAGTTATTTTTCCTAAAACTCGTGTTTGTTTACATGTTTGGCAAATAAATTGCGAACACAGATTAGGTAGTTTATTCACACTGACCACATTTTGCCGTCAAAATCAACCGTATCGGCGATACCGACCACGTCGCAGCCACAACGCAACCACCAGCGAGACCGCGCACTAGCGGCTGGCCACATCGCAAACACAACTTGTAATTATGAACATTTTGTAATTATGATTACGCAACTGCAAGAAGCTGCAGCAACAATATTCTCACCGTAAACACTGCTTGTCCACATTTTGTTGCTGCGACGGGGTGTGGGTTGTGGCACGTGTGAATGGGCCCTTACACAACAAACAACCGGTAGCTGTGGCTGTCACGTTGCGAGCCGCGTGTGAACACAGCTGTGAGGAACATTGGGATAGACACGTGAACGAATGTGAAGACTATCTTGGAGATCTCAGACAATATTCTCATATCGATTCGTCAACATTGTGCAGGTACCGCACGGCAAGGCGATGAAGAATTCAATTTTTCTCCAATCACCAGACTTGGAGAACTTCAATACTCAACTCAATACTGAATTCTTTATTGCATTCCACAATGTAGGCTTAGGTGGTAAATATTTGCCAAAAGAAACAATCATGGACCCTGTCGGGCACAGCAAAAGAAAGATATGTGGAGAAGAGGACTTATCATTTACATAACTTATAATCTAATTTATTCAAACTTATTCTCAACACACTTTTACAAAATAATTATTTGTAATGTCTTGGTGATTTTTTGTTGATTACTATATGCTACATTTTATTAAGCACTGCCTTTTTCTATACCCTTGATCTGTTTAGGCGTTTAAAAACATATTCAGGACCCAAAAAGTCTCTCTAAATAAAACCAAGAATTCTACCCATTCCTCATTCAAATTTATTTCCAACAACTATTCAAACATGGAACTTGTTCCACCGGTTTGTTTCGTCACAATCAACACTAGATGGCGCGCATGTGACAAGACTAGTGTTGCTACATATCTATGTAGTCGACTGTACCTACCTGATATTCTATGAGCGAAGACGTTCTTCATAGAAATGTTTTCACATAATGTGTATTGCAATATTGTAGACTGCCAATAGAATATATCAAGACGTTAGATCGTTCTGAGAATAAGTAAATATATCTACCTACCGTTGTGCATTGTGATATATCAGAGTTATTGACATTCGTTGTTCGTGTTGTCATTGAAATTTAAAAAAAGGCGTTTATTCGTTGTAAATGACGCTACTGTTACACTTTTTTTACCACTTCTTTAAAGAATAGCCCCACTCACGGGATTTCAGAATTTTTCAGTAATTACATTCTATTGACTACGCAAGGATAATGCAAGTAAGTATCATTGAAATCCTAACTCCAATGAGAACAATAGAAATTACTAAAAATTTTTATGAGACTGTTAAGCTTTCTTTTACATCAATACATTTCTCCTGCAACTCTCAACAATACAACCCAACGCAAGTAAACAAGTACAGTCAATCTACAATATTTGCTGACAGTCTCCTCGAGCGCGCAACGCATCCGGTAGTTCGCAAGATATCTGTTCAAACCGCGTTGTGTCGAAGTGTACCTGTGTTTGTGTACAGTTGTGCTCGCAGGCACAGGCAGGTACACAAGTACACTCGAGCACAGCGTTGTGACCGTTTATCAATAAGTAAAAGAAAATGGCGTGGATTCTATTGAAAACACTGACGGAGATAGATATTGCCATCTTTTAGTTGCAACATGAATCTTTTACTAGAAAACAGAGCATGAAAAAATTAAAGAAGATAAATAGGAAAGAAGATAAGGTCTCATCCTTAAATGATTGACATCTGCCATGTCATGGAATTAGTAAGCACCCTACTATCATGGCAGTATGGAATTAGTAAGTACTTACTATCATGACAGCATGGAATTAGTATGTACTATCCTGAACTATTAAATGAGCATTTTCTATTTTCACCCGAGCAGAAATCGGTCGACCAGCTATCTAATTACGCAACACATTTTCGTAAACGATTACGACAAATTTGTTTCATTTTGACAGTTCAACAACATTCAGTGCGTTATTTACGTTGTTGAGCAGATATTTTTTTCGAACTTATGAAGCAGTAGATAAGCAATTTGTTTCAAAACGATTCAAATTCCGATTGATCGTGTATTACGTAATTAGGGCGCAGGTACTACATGCCTATGGGTAATACTTATTGTGCTTGTCATAGAAATATAAATCTAAATGCTGTAGGATAGTTGTATATTTACGGTTAAAAATTCGATCCAATTTACGATACGTTTACGTCCCTCGTTCGTAATGGGACTCTGACTATGGAACTATCTCGTGACAAAGGGCTTCCGATTGAGTAAATAATTGTGAATTGTGTGTGTGTGAGTTGAAAACTAACCGGGAGAATTCCTTTAACTTTTGATATCAGTTTCCATAGTTATAAACTATGTTCTCAACAAACCCACTGTCGTTTTAAAAAACTTTATGAGAACATATTAGATCATACACAAAAGGTCTAGAATATCTTGCCCTAGGGTATATCCCATTACTTACCAACCATTAGGACCGAACCATCGTCATTTATTGGGTTTATTTCATGCTTGGGACACAAAAAGAACTATTTCTTTGAACAAAAAACTTACGAACACATTTGTAAATCTCGTAAGAGGTAGGTATATAGCAGAATCTCAAAACGAGGTTACAAAAGGAAAATTTCATCAGTTTCTACATTAAGTATCAATAAAGCAGCAGGACACATATAATAGACCCTCAATACTTAAATTAGCTATCGATTAATTTTGTTATAAATTTTATTATGTAAAAAACATGCGATAACTTATTTATTTTATAATGATATCAACTATTTACACTAGGTACTAAATTAAATGACTAACTAACTATACAAATAAATACAAAAACTGAAGGTATTCGACCGGGTATACCGCCGTTTACCCGAATTTTATTTGCCCTAATATCATTTGCCATAATAGTCAACAGCCATAATATCATACGACATAATACTCATTTGCCCTACTCTCATTTGCCATATTAGTCACGTGCCAGAATCATTGTTTCCCATAAAGTCACTTACCATAACATCATTTGTCATAATCATTGTAAGCCCTAATTATCACATGCCCTAATTATCACATGCCATAATTATGATATGCCATAACATAATTTGCCATCGACATCGGGTGTGTAACGGTTGTTTATATCAAGAGAAATTGGATGCAATTGGGACTTTAGGGCACCCCGACTCGGACAGGTTAGGTTAGAAGGGGATGGCGGGGTCGTGTGAGCGAGCGAAGCGAGCGAATAGACCCCGCCATCCCCTTCGTGGTTATTTTTTTATAAACAGAAGTAGGAGCCCCGCGAAGCGAGGCTCCGTCGACCTAGCCCACCATCAACCATGCACAGAAAAAAAAACCATGCACAGAATAAATAAGTTTATTCTTATTATACCAAACATTGCGCACCCATCGACATCGACAGCCAGAAAGCTAATAAGTAGGTAAGTATTAGAATTAAAATCAAGTTTAATAATCAAACTATATAATTATAATTAGGTAGTACTTTAGACGCAGTTACGGTATTGTCAATAAAATATCGCTTACAAAATGTTCCGTGTACCCACCAATGTATTTATAACTAAAGTACATTTTGAAGCGCCTGTAGAAACATCATGAGTACCTAAATGCGTCGCTTGGAAAAAGATTCGAAACAATTTATTGTGGCGCTTAAATAGGCAAACAATACTTATGGCATTCGTATCTTATGGTATTTAAAATTCGGGTAATTAAAAGTATGTCATATGTCTTTTAGGGCAAATTAAACATTCGGGCAAATGAAATTCGGGTAAATGAAATTCGGGAAAATGATGATTATGGCATATAATCTTCGGGCAAACAATAGACAACCATTCGACCGCATTCGCTGTCATCCAGAAACGAGCCCAGAAGACTGGCAGCATTGCCACGTTGAATGGCAATGCTAATTCTTTGGCCAAAGAACGAGCCAGCAGAGGGCTGGCTCGTTCTGGTCTTCTCTGGTCACGTGAACTGTCGACCAGTTGGCGAGAAATTTCCTTAAACAGGAGACGCGTACTCGGGCCCCATCGATTAATTAGTAAAACGCTATAAATTTATAAATAAAATACCTTTTTTTTCTCAAAAACGAATTCGGGCCTAAATATGTACCAATCCTACGTCTCTTTATTATCGAATATACCTACAAACCCTTTACCAAATAAAAGATCTTCCTTCATTCATCTAGATTTACCTCAAAAGGTCAAATTAGTGCGATCAAATACAATCGTCCATCAAGCATTGTGGCTTCAACTTCTGATACGAATCAGCCAACGTCGGCTCACTTCGGGTTCCTTCGGAACGGAAAATTAATTTCTCTGTAGACATTGAATTGACCGCGAATCTGGGGATGAAAGCTTCAAGGTTGAGTTTAATTGTGGGGTGGGTAGTTAAATGGCTGTGTTGTCTTTTGATATATATAAACCCAGTATAACTGAATGGGGATATGTGTAGTATTTAGTATACAACATACGATTTTGTATTAATCATACCAGCCTATTATTGTCCCACTGCAGGACCTCTTCTCATACAGAGAAGTCATGAGTATTGATCAGCACGCTTGCTCAAGACGGGTTGGCGATTTCAGACAGATATTAATATTTAGGTTTCCTCGCGATATTTTCCTTCGCCGTTGTCAAGATAAACTTAGAAAGTACAGTACGACTATTTTCTTAATGTCCCTCGGCAAATTTCGTGTTTCGTCAGTCGTCGGATTTCTATCAGTTCCTCTTTGCACTTGGTGCAGATCGAACACTCTCAATCGACTTCGAAGTATATAGAGTGGATCCGGTCTGCACCAAGTGGGACTTTGAGAAAATAGTTGTACTGTACATGTAAATTGAATTGATTTTGTATTAAGTAAGGTTTACCTTACTTAATACAAAATCAATTGTAACACTAATAATTTTTAGAAAAATTAAATCATTTTACCTACTACTCGTTTTTATATGGCTCTATAATCATGAATCAAACTATCGCGTATAAAACTAAGAAGCACTAATTCTTCATCTTAAAAAAAGGAAAACAAGATATAAGTAAGTACATTATTATAAAAACAAAATCACAAATCCAAACACAAAAACATTGAGTCTCGATTCCCATCGGACCACACAATGCGACTGTACAGCGAACAGTCAACCGCACGTACTTGCAACAATGACAGCGCCTTTATTCCATAGCAGCAAAGGCGATTTTTACAGTTAAAGTGAGGAGTTGCCTGTACACCAACTAGGTACATATTAACCTACATTATAAGCACATAAATCTAATGTATGATTTAATCATACAAATAATAATGTGTTCTGCTTTATACCGAAGCTGCGTAAATAAACGCCGGCGTAAACCTAAACATACGTAAAGTAGTGGATTTATTGAATGCTCATCATAACATGCTCACACGTGTTATTAATGGGAGCTTTAAAGTTAGGGCATAGACAAGCTTTGAGATATGCGAAGCTTTAGCATGGAGTTGCATATTCCTAGACGAGTTATGGATTAAGTATATTGCATCAATTAGAAATTATTTCATGTGGACTTGTTGTAGCATCTTTCTTTACATGAAACACAATAAAATTATAGTTGTTTATCAAGTATTTACGTAGTGTTCTTGAACAGCACAAACTGTTATCGCCATTCATGTGGAAGGACTGCTAATGGTTTATTTATATTGTAAGTAAACATCGCCCTAAAAATAGTTAAATACTTACGCTATTTTATGCTATGTTACGCCACGCAACCACGTTACACTACGCAACGCCTTGGATACGGTTTTGCTGCGCTCTTCACCGCTCTCGCTACACTTATTTAAACTTTCCAGCAAAATATTTGTGAAATAAACAATACAGACTCTTTGTAGTAGGTAAATACTTTATTGTAAGGGATATAATACTAAATACTTCTCTTTGATTTTATATTTATTCCGCCTACTAACAAATATTTGCTGAGCCTCGTTCAACAAGCGAGAATATAAAAATGAATTCCTCATCATCGCGTGATTCCTAGTGGATTTATATTTAGGTACTGACCTACCATAGATCAAAAAGATTTATAACATGAAGTGCGAAATGAGGGAATCAGGAGCAATAGGTATATAGGAAACAGGAAATAAATCAAAATTTAAGTACATAATCATAAATCAAATACAATGCAATGTGCATAGTATTACTAGGTATTTATCTTCTTGGCCATTTGTACCAGAAATAGCTCGACTTATGAAATATTTTCCGTATTTTACGTATGTTACGTGAGTGGTCAAAAAGAACAAGACAAGAAATACTTTCCTAAAGAACCCCAGACACAAAACTTAAAAGGAAACTACCCTCAAAAAATAAATATTATATAATCCACCTCAAACATGCATGAATTACCACTCACACTACAGGAGGTTGCCAAAACAAAACACGAGCGCGAACAAAATGTTGATTTAATAGAGATACCTAAAACAAAGATGGTGGAACCTGTGACCGCTTGGCCGCAAGCCAAGCCGGCGACTCTTTATACTAGCTTGTTTAGGTGAGCCTCGGTTTTTATCTAGACTTCTAGCTAGTTCTGTGGCTAGTAGGAACTGGAAGTGTAACGGTGTAGTAGGTAAGTGGTATTTACTGTGCAGCCTAGATTACTTCATTGCTTGTAAGGGCATCTCCTTTTTCTGAGGAAGTAATTAACTGTGTATGTGTTTTGTGAAGTGTGTTGTTGGGTTTCGATTTACTTTTTAGTAGCACGAGCAATGAAGTAAAGTAAGGAAAATGGAAACAGTAAGTACTTAGAATTCAAAGTCGTTGTCCCATTGACAATCCAGTAACCTGATTGGATCTGACTTAAAGCGCCGATAACCGACTTTTAATGATTTTATGCTGAAGATCAAGTCTAAACGAGTAGTGTTAATGATTTGGAAAAAATATATGTTAAATTAGAGAATTTTCTCATTAACTTTATATAGGAATATTTTAGATGATGTTTATATTACATAGTGAAATTAATTTGTAAAGTTATGTCTAACGTTTGTAAATTTAATTATTGATGTTTTAGTATACGTGTTTTATTAAAATACTTTTTGTTTTATGTATAATAAATTAATAATGCATTCTATATGCGGCTGATGCATACGATGCGTTGCGTGAGCTCAGTACAGAACACGCAAGCTAACCACTCAAGGTCAGTGGCATATATCAGCAAAAGACCATTACAGACACTAATCTACATGGTCCTCATATGGCCTGACCAAGATTATGTCTGGACTTTAAAAGAGACGGTGACCTCTGAGTTTGTTTCGGTCTTTCTTCTCAGGGTAGTCAGATAGGAAACGCCGAACCCATCTAGCATTTTCTTCTTTTTTTTTTTTAATATGACTTGTAAAAGTGATTGCAATATCCTATTTACAGAATAAACAATTTCGTTTCATTTCATATCAGCGTCTTAAGTGGAGACAATGAAAGACAGCTAATAATCTAAAATAAAAATGAAATGCTGTTCGTTGGTAAGCGCATCACTTGAGAACGGCTTAGCCGATTTGGCAATTTTTTTGTTTTTATGGTAAGAAAAATTCGAAAATATGTCCGAAAAATAGAAAAATTCGAAAAAATTTAAAGTGTTTTTATTTCATGGGCTTTTTTAAACTCAATAGCATATTGAAATTTTGACAGGACGGCGTCTATCGGGTAGACTAGTTCTCAATAAAAATTCTTGGACATCAATGAAGCAAGCAAGAATCCCCCACCACTTTCATCCAAATCCGTCGCACTTTTAAAATAAAATAATACTTTTTGTTATTTAATCAAGCAGCCTGTAAACTATGGGTGCATCCATCTTCTTTTTAAATAAATGCGGATAGTACCATCCTCTTTTAAACTCCGCCATTTTTATTTTTCCCTCAGTTCCGAGCATGTTTTGATCAAATATCACTAATACCATCTCCCGCTGTACCGCAACCAGCCAGAGGCAGTGTACTGTACTGGCGCGGCGCCAACCCTACGCTAATTACTTTACATACCATACCTTTTCCTACTTTGCAATTTTATCTTTGAGCTTGCTGTTTTAGTTGGTTCTATAACTAGTAAATTATTTGGTTCGCTAATGTTTCACCAAAACACCGTTGGCAAATGTTTAGTTTACAACCAACGTTTCGTATACTTACAACATATTCCGCAATTACTTTATAAACCCTCGCTTTACAAACATTTATTTGGTAAATGCTTCTCTTTACAAATGTTTCGCATGATATTTAGTTAATCATTTATAAATTTTTCATTTATTATTTAGATTATTTTGGAAAAATTACGTTTATCTAACTAAATATCATTTAATAATAAATTTTCTAAACCAACAGTGATCATGGTTGCAATTTCCATTTGGGTCAATTAATTTACAGGCAAGTACTGAAATTCTTTAAACCTACAAAAGTTTTTTTTTTCTCTATATTTATATTCTAGTCATTTATGGCACTCCCCCGGCACGCTCGCTTCGCTCACTCGGCTCGTGTGTCACAGGGGGTCACAGTTCTAACGTAACCTATCCTTACCTTTTTTCGAGTAAAAATATTTAACCAAATTTAAATAAATAGTTCGGTTCCGGGTAGCCTTGTAAAATAATATATTTTTTCTATTAGCAAAAGTTGTTTCTGGCATTTAAATGTCTTAATAATATAATTCTTGTTGATTTAATAATTAAAATTATCCTTTTGCCTATTTAATAAGTTTTATTTTCAGGAATTTTCGTAATAATGCAATATGTAAAACTTTTTTATTCAAAAAGTTGTTATAAGAGATAGCATGAATAAAAAACCAGCCAAGTGCGAGTCGAACTCGCGCAAGAAGGGTTCCGTACCATTATCTATAAAAACGGCAAAAAAATCATGTCTGTTGTATAGGAGCCCCACTTAAATATTTATTTTATTCTGTTTTTAGTGAAATCATCTGTGAAAATGTCAATTACTGTCTAACTATCACAGTTCATGAGATACAGCTTGGTGACAGACGGACAGACAGCGGAGTCTTAGTAATAGGGTCCCGTTTCACCCTTTGGGTACCCTAAAAATGAATGTTTGTCAAATAACATGTTATTAAAAAAAAGTTTACCTATCGGGTAATTATTTTCTTAAATGAATTATTTGGCAAACTTGTTGTTGTATAATGGTGAAATGGTGTATTTGCCAATCGTTACTTGTCAAGCAATTCGTAAATTAATGGTCGGAAAAATGACAGGACACCAAATTACTTAAATAAAGCTGCTCAGAAAAATAAACAAACTGTTCTTAAAGCTTTTTGTTAATCATATGTAAATATCTATTGTTATCATAATATTACATCGCCGGACTTAAATAAACGAACAATATTGAAACCATCTAACTGAAAACATTTATTACGAGAGGTCGAGACAGTTCAATCCATTTGAATGATTTCAAAGTCTAGTAATAGATATATGTGATGTCTATCAAAATTGTTATTTATAAACGGTGATAAAACATAGCCACAAGAGGTCTAACACACAATTTAAGTAATTATTCCAAAAGAACACGAAAAAGATGCGAATGAAACTCGGCCTTCCTCATTTCGTCGGCAAACAGCTCTTAAATAAATTATTTTGTTTCGCGACCCTTCGGGTTGAGGACGCCTAATACACCAGCTGAGGTGAAGGGAGTAAAAATATGTGTTATTAATAATGGCCCCTAGGGGGCGCTGTTACTTGTAACCAAGTGGTCGAGATTTGTGATGAATGGAGGGAAAAAGTATACCGATGAAGAAGCATTTTTCTAGAGAAGACTTACTAAAGCGTTAGTAACTAGTTTTTGATTGCTTGCGTCGTGCGGACCGCCATAGAAATGCTAGTGCTGTGACATTCTGGCTTCTGATTGGTGATTAGAGTTTGTAACAAGTTAGGTACATCCGAGTAACATCGTGTACGACGGGCTTAAGTTTTAGCATGTTTTCAATTTGTACAGGTCTGTCAACTTTTGCTGTGCTTGAAAGTTAATATTGCAGTTATAAAAAACTAGTCGTGATAAGTTTAAGTCTTAGCCTAACTTCCTAACTATAATATTATAAATGCGAAGGTGAGTTTGTTTGTTTATTACGCTTTCACGCTAAGACGGCTGAACAGATTTAGATGATATTTGGCACACGGGTAGACCATGACCTGGACATAGGACATAGGATACCTTTTATCCCGATATTCCCACGGGATCGAGACTTATGCGGGTGAAACCGCGGGGCGCAACTAGTAATATTGTAAATGCGAAAGTGAGTTTGTTTGGTTGTTTATTTGTTACACTTTCACGGTAAAACGGCTGTACGAATTTGGATTAAATTTGGCACATAGGTAGACCATGGCCTGGATTAGGATATAGGACATTTTTTTATCCCGGTAGTATGTGTATGTTCCCGTGGGATATCTTCCGAACTCCACGCGGGCGAAGCCGCGGGTAAAAGCTAGTCTTCTTCTTCTATATATATATATATATATATATAAACTAATATGACAAAGAGAAAAAGATTTGATTTTTTGTATGTGTTTGTTATGCTTTCACGCTAAAACGGCTGAACGGATTTAGATGATATTTGGCACATGGGTAGACCATGACCTGGACATAGGACATAGGATACTTTTATCCCGAAATTCCCACGGGATCGAGACTTATGCGGGTGAAACCGCGGGGTGCAGCTATAAATAATAAAAATGAAATGCTGTTCGTTGGTAGGCCGCATTACTTGAAACTGCTGAACCGATTTGGATACTTTTTATTTTTTTCATTATAATCCGTATAAGGTTTTAGGGAAAGGAAGATTGGAAAGTGTCCTATAAAGATGGAAAATTCTGGAAAAACTGAAAGTAGTTTGTTCTATGGAATTGTTGTATGCATTATTGAAATTCGGACAGGACAGCGTCTGTCAGATCAGCTAGTAATAAATAATAACTGATGATACCACAGACTAAAGGATAAATAGAAGACACTGAAATAACCAGATTTTGCACTTCTCATACTTGTAAGAAGAACCTTTTTTCTTTGCGACACTGACTCGCCCTTCACAAAAACAGAGACCACACGTCACTCAGTTTCACACAGAGATCTAAACAACATTAATCACAAATAACACTTTACCAAAAACCTTATCTAGCCCAGAATAATAATAATATCACAAAACGTTTATTTTCAGTCTGTTAGACAATAATCTTGGAATAAATTAACTTTGTTTATCTAGGATCCAATAAAAACGTGACATTTGCAAACGACGTAACCAAAGCCGCTCCAATAAAGGTATTTCATATTTTTATTACATCGTCTGCAGCAGTGGAGCTCAAAGTTTTGCCGCCTACTTATTCTTATTGTTATTTATTTTTAGCCTGCTGCCCTTATTCTTCGTTTATTTAATTAACTGTTGACAGCATTTCATAACGTAAGTTTAAATCAATAACTGAGAATATAAAACTGATTACTGACAATCTGATTAACAATTTTTTAATTGCAGACCCTAAAAACACCGTTTCTTTACGCGCTTTTACTTTCATCGGAAATTTGGAAGTTTATTGAAATCATGAGGATTATTTGTTATTTATTTTGTCCGTGCAATCCTCTCTATCTTGAGCTAGTGTGCGCTGGAGCTAGCTAATCATTAAAATTACTTTGATTTTTTATAAACTCTGAAATGTACTTACACAGCTTCTGAACTGCCAGAAACAGATTAAAAATAAATAACGGCGTGCTCATTAATACAATTCCTTTAAGAATTCTCCTTCGCAATCCTTTCCGGGGAACGTCTTACGCTAAGTTTGAGAGCCACTGATGTCCTCCAGTGAGTCTGCCTCGCTTCCTCCAGTGAGTCTGCCTCGCTTCCCCCAGTTTGCAGAAACATAACGATCTGCGATTGCGTGAACGGATAATAACGAAGCGGATGTATAGACTCCGGGCTTTTTCTAATTTTCCTCAGATTTATTTGAATAAATATGTTTTTTCCTTTTTGTAATCGTGAAGAGTATCTTGGGATTGCTTGAGGATATATTATTTAAGGAAAAGATGAAAGTTTTTTTTTTTTTTTTTTTTTCAGTCCATCTACACGTGCAGCCTGAGGGTCAACTTCACTCGCGGACACACAGCGACCTACGCGTTCAATATAATAATGCACTGAGAGTGCTGCTGCGGCTGCCGTGGCGTAGTAGTGCGTCGGGGATGTTTCCAGATAATAATATTGATGGTTTTGCCGCCATTATTAGGAACAGATGTGCATCCCTGATGACTCGTGTTCGCGGCAGCACCAACAGTATTCTCAGTGTATTTGCAGATCGGTGGGATTCCCCGATGTTGCGGAGGTGGATGCGGCTCCACGCTGAAATTTAATTGTATATTTTTATCTGTGTATGTAACCTACTAACACTAGAAGTTAAGTTAAAATTGTTACTAACCCTATGGACTCCGGTCTGAAATAAAATATTTCTATTCTATTCTATTGTATATTCTCTAAGTCCGACCCATTAAACATAGATTAACAGTTACAGATTTAACAAAAACTTCACTTATATTCTAGGTTCTTTTAACATTTTTAACAAGTAGGATACATTTATTAATTTAATCCTAGAAAATAAACGTACACAGGTATCAAAAAGTGCAAACCTTCAGAGCACTTTTAATTGATCCATCCCGGAAGTGCCAATCTGCTAAACTTCTGTCTTTCCAAAGTTACGTAGTGAAAGCCAACATGTTCCAGAGAACCTCGTCTTACTTACAAACCAGACTTAGCCATTACTCCGCCTGTACATGCAAATTAAGATTGACTTCGACTTATCTATTTCCGAGCGATTCCCGGAAAAAGGTATCATTTGAAAAAAGGATGAATGAAATGGAATAAACGTCTATATGATGAAATAATGGAAGCTAAGTGAAAGTAACTTATCAATAAGATAAAATAAATTAACTTAGGCATAGATATTTTCAACAAGAAAGGGAAAGTTTTCTTTTTTCTAGGAATTCAGGTTGTTTTACGTTTAAGGTAATCCTCCAAGAATTTCTGCCCCGTTGATCTCGTGGTCGCAAGCGCGACTGCTAAGCGTAGGGTCTTGGGTTCGATTCCCAGGTTGGGCAAAGTGTTATTGGGTCTTTCCATTAGAAATTTCTAAGTAACAGCGGCAAGTTTGGAAGTTGGCGGTGTGATACTTCCGTGCCTCGGAAAGCACGTTAAGCCGTTTGTCCTGCACCTTGATCTCTCTCCGGTCGTGTCGGATTGCCGTCCCATCGGACTACGAGAGTGAGGGAAGAGAGAGTGCACCTGTGTCTGCGCACATACTAATTGTGCACTATAATATCTCCCGCACCGATGGCTAGTCTCCGTTGAGATTGGCCGCCGTGGACGAAATACAATCTGGAGGACTATACAAGGTGTTTTTTTTATATATCCCATAACTCAAGGGAATGAGACCATGTCAAAGAATCAACTAGGATTTTTTTTTTTTACCTTAACTTACCATTAGACTCTTGATGTGTGTATCTAAGTTTCATTGATAAGTACGAGTAAATCATTTTCATTTAAACCAATCATTCATATTTAAATCTAAGAAAATGTGACGTTGTCATATTTTCTTTTTATGAACAAAAATAGTCAGAATTATTTTTTATATTTCACCTAAGGGTTTTTTACATAAATAACCGTGACTTTGTCGAATTATTTTGAAAAAAAAAACCTATGCCAGTTGATTCATTGATATGGTCTCATTCAAACCCTAGAGTTATGGTATATAAAAAAAAACACTTGTATATATTCCAAGAACTTAAGTAGAAAGAAGTTGCTATCATACAATGCCTATAAAAAACATAAAAATTACCGACGAAAACAAGTACTTTCGAAATTAATAATAATCTTTACCCCTCAACAAAGTCAGATGTAATTTTAATTTAACGTAAAAAACTTTAATGCTTTGGTGTCCAACATCCACCTTCCGACAGAAATCCAAATCTGTTGCTCGCAGAGCGTATAGCAAATGGAGTACTCATGTCAGACGTAAGAGCGACATTAGCTTAGTTATGTTGCCACAGCACAACGTAATCTCGCGTGCAAATGATTTTTCTAATAAAAAACCTATATTCCTAATGACTTGAATTTGATGTTAGTCAAAGTTTTAGTAAATACCTATTTATTTTGCAAGAAATCCTCTTGTTTCTCTAAAATAATCTGAATTCTATGAAAACTTCATAAAAATTGTTACGGTGAATAGAGAATATAATAATAGAGTTGTGTCACGCTGTCGCGCCGCGCCTGTCTGCAGCCTTAATCCATTATTTTGATTATTATTTGCCTTTATCCTTTATGACTTTACCTTTATTGTCGTATTATTTTTTGGCCACCACCATTCATTTCTGATCTCGTATTGAGAGTTACTTAGGAAAATATATTTTAGCAGTCCATGTGCGAATACATAGTGCTCCATTTGTCAATACTCCGTACCACAACATTACAAGTAGTACTGACAGGGACGCAGTTTAAATATTGATTTACGGCAACAGCTGCTGATTAGGTATGTAGATAGTAGGTCTGGATGGCTTCCGCTTCCAATGCGAAACGTACTTGCACTGTTTGGAAATAACATGTACTTAGAACTGTGCTTCTTGTGATTCTGAGTGGGTTGAGTCTCTGTGGCATCTGTGTTAGTAAATAAACACTATTTTTAGGTTATTAAAAAATTACAGGAATCGAAACTTTCAAAAGCAATTCTAGTACTATGAAAACTGGTCTGGATTATGTCAAGTCGTGGTTTCTAAATTTATCGAAAAATATTAATTGAATTTGATTTCTTTTTTACATAATTGAATTGTGTTACACTTGTTTGATATAACTGTGGCTCGAAAAGAAATTGGTTTACCTGTAATCTACCCAGATTGATTTGAGATGCTCTTAACGGATTTCATATTCATTGCTGCCACATTCAGTAATGACGAATATTGTTCATCGCTCCCAAACATCTTGAGAATCGTATGCAGGTCATTTTCAACAAAAGAAGTCCTAAGTAAAATAAATGAACCGAAGTCACCTACTCTGTCACTGATATCTACAAAAACATTATTTACTACAGATTTTTTCTAAACCACTATTGTAAAAGAAGCAAAGAAAACAAATGACTTAGAAATGCCTAACTCCAACATAACTAACTCAGAAGCACTGATATCTACAGACCGATTATTAACTACGGCTTTATTCTAAACCACAGTTGTAAAAAAAGAAATAAAAACGGATTACCTACTTACTTTAGAGAAGCCTAACTCCCATAACTTACTCAGAATTACCATTATACATTACTTAAATCTTCACAAAACTCATGAAATAACCTTATTTATCGCCCTTTCAACATGTTTTAAAAACACACCCACATTTCAGCAATCTTATTATCCTTAAAAAGAACTCCGGAAAATGGAGACGTTTATTTTCATCATTTAAAGAGGCCAAACCACAAACGTCGGAAATTAAACGCGTCTGTTTCGGTTTTATTTTTGGGGTTCCGTACTCAGAATATGGCGACCCTATTACAGACCCTGTCTGCTACAGGTCTCTATCTCAGTATCGGTAAACAGTAGTCATTGTCACAGATTGTGTGCTGGTTACAAGAATTTTGGCAAATAATAAAAAAAAATACCTTTAAGAACTTGACGTTAATTCTGAAAGGGGAAGAGACTGGTCTAATTGAAAAGAGACATTTAAAAACTTGTATTTAAGAACCAAATGTCATGTAACTTTTATTTAAATAAAAGTTGAAAAAAAAATGTAAATGAGCTTGAAGTTAAACGACATATATACTGACACATTTTATAAACTATGTTACACATATAGTTTATGTATGGTACTGGTATGCCCCAGTGAACACAATAATAGTAAATTCATACGTAAATAAAAAAAATATTAAAGCTAATAATGGAGTTCTGTTGCCAATTATTGCCACTGGAGACCACCACATTGCGCTGAATTTATAAGGATTGAGGTTTGAATGTTTTATTAACAAAATATTTCATCACGGAACCCTCCATACAATTGTCCCACTCACACTAGGCGAGTATTTCGTTATTTTTCTTTTTATTCTGTCTCTCAAATAAACGTCACAGCTGGGAGTAAATAATATCATCAATCTGGCTCAAAAATGGTCTAAGCAGAGATGGGGCCGCGGGATAATCCCCTATTACAGTAAGATGCTGTGACGTAACATACACCAACCAATGTTGAGCCTCCGGTTATTCCCTTCACTCAGTGGAGAGTATTTTTGTGGCTTTGATGAGCCTCCTTACGATGATGACTATTCTCTTAGCGGTTCGGGAGTGTCTACGAAGATTAACGTTCGTCTGTGTGTATTTCGTAGTTGTTTTATTCAGGGTGTTTGGAAGCTGGATGCAAAACCTTAAGTTTTTAAATAGTTTTGAACGATTGAAGCTATTTTATCAAATTTTATAATGACATAATATATACGCAGCTTTTAACCCCGTAGGAGCCTACATAAAAGATTACTAAGAAGTTAATTCAATTAAACAAGTTCTAGCTGACCCGACAAATATTTTCCTGGTCGAATACTTATATTGGTGTGTTCTAAATTCAAATACCAAAATAGTGATTAAAAGTGCTTTTTATTCACTGTTTTCAGTGAATAAAATAAGTTTTTAGAGGGGGAATGGTATAAATATTTTTATACCATTCCTGCTGCCTGCCAAAAGCTGAACTAAAACTAAAAAAACAGTTTTGAACGATTGAGGCTATTTTTTTAATTTTTTTTTTGTTTTAGACCGCGTAGGAACCTACAAATTAAAACATTACTAACTAGCTGACCCGATAGTTATTTTCCTGTAAAAATGTTGCCGCTATATCAACAAATAATAAAAATTAAATAAAGTAAAAAATTAAAGGGTTACTGGGAAAATTATACAATAAACTGAGGATTTTGAAAAAAAAAATTTTGGCATGGCATGTCTACAACTCATCGAGTAGAGTACAATATTTTTATTCATCTTCAAAAATGAAGAAATAGGTGGCCTTAAAAGTTGTCAGTTTAAGAACATTTTTGTTCGAGCTCTATATATAACTAAGCAAAGTTAGAATTTGAAACTTCTATATATTATGTACCATAATATGCTGTATATAATCAAAAATATTAAAAACGCCGATTCATAAGTTATTTTATTGAAATATGGGCGGTTTTCTGCAGCTACAAAAAATAACTTTGTAATTCACAGTATCATTATGAAATATAAATTTATATTTGCGATTATTAAAATTTAAGATGAAAAGTATTCTTCGTTAAGTATTTTCATTTAACTGGACTAAAAAAAAATACAATATGGTACGGAACCCTTCGAATGCTAATCCGACTCGGATTTGGCCGGTTTTTAGCTTAATATTGTACGGTGGTACGGAACTCTTCATGTGCGAGTCGGTTTTATTATTTATATAAGTAGATAAGCTTAAAATCAGCTTTAATTAAATTCTAAGTAAGATGTGAAATAGCAGACAGTTTCTAGAATCATAGAATCTCGTCTGTGTACGTAGGTACTCAAAGTGTAAATAAAAGTGTAATTATATTGCCGTCTTTGAGTCCGTTCGAGCTTTCCTAGCCGGGATTACAGCATGATGGATGTTGCCATAAATGGAAAAATGTTATTGATGTTCCGCTGGCAGAAGTTTGTATTGAACGGTTTGTACTGTCGGGATGTTCGTTCGTTACATTGAATCGGAGCTTGTGTTAATGGAGTGGAACCCGCTGGTGTAATTCTCAGCTGTTTTTTGGTAAAAAACTTCATGTTTTATACCCTGGATGAATCTTAAACTGTACAAAAGTTCAAGTTAGTTTGTAGTTTCACAATAAAATAAAAACACTTTACCTAATGTGTAGTTTTATCGGACAATTATCTATACAAAACCGACTCTTTTTATCACTATTTTGGTGTTTGATTTTAGAACACACCAATATATTCGACCTCCATCTCAATCCTATACAACCTAATTGCGAAAAAATACTCCTTACAAACGCCTTGTGCAAAGAATACTCGAGATTTGATTGGTCGACATTTACGACAAGGAGTTTAGCATTAGAATAAAAACTGTTTTGTGTTCTTTGCTGTCGTTAGTAAATTGGCGCTATTTTGAATACTGTAAGTTGTACGAACACAAATTGTTCCAATTTTAATGTGCATTTTAATTAATTTTATTTCCCTTTTTTCTTCATTAAATGTCTATTTTCGCTTAAATCTTTATTTTTCTCGTAGTCATGGTATAAAGTAGGTATAGTATGGAACTCTTGAATAAAACGGATTTATATCGAGGGCCATGAATCACTCACGTCGCTCAGGCTTCTAATACTTGAATCACTCACTACGCTCGTGATTCAGTCGTTAAAATCCTTCACTTGCTCGTGATTCATCTATGGCCCTCGCTTTAAATTCGTCCTTTATTCACTAATTGCATAATATACTATTTTCACCTCAGCACCTCAAACAAGCAGGTTTTGCTATCTATAGACAGTGAGCAAAATTCGATTTTGCTGCGAGCGTGAGTCAAAGTAACTTTTTTTTTTTTTGATACCCAGAACTGTGCTGGGTCTCTACTCAGAAAATTCGAAATATTTGAACTACACTTTGTTCTGTCACTTTCATTTCGATACGGAATCTCTCGATTTTTAGAGATAGATACAAGTCGATTTAAAGTTCGATTTTAAAATTCCATACCTACTAGGCCCAATAAAGAAACAAACAATAAAATGTTCGGATACACACAAAACCGTAAAATTGCAAATAATCTGTTAAGATTTTATTTAAATGCTGGTTTATTATATTTTTTGGAACGAAATTCTATAACGCGGCTTGCGGTAGGAGTGAACTGGCGGAAATCGTCACGCGAAAAGGCGCTTGCTACTCTTCTGTCTTCTTCTAATTCAAAGAAAAGAAAGAGATACCTATAGAAAGTGTGAATTTGGTGAAAATGTAAATCCAAGATGACGGCTGCGAAAATTTTAAAATTTGTCTTCATGCGTTTCGTTTCTATGGTGTTCGATGGTGCTAAAGCCGATCGTGAGATCAAATGTAGTTCCAAGAAGGCGCCTGCGAAAATTTTCAAATTTTTCGCTGTGGGTTTCGTTTTATTAGTTTTCGAGGGTGCTAAAGCCGATAGTGTGGTCAAAATATAAATCCAAGATGGCGGCTGCGAAAATATTCAATTTTTTCGTAATGGGTGTCGTTTTCATAGTTTTCGAGGGTGCTAAAGCCAATAGTGTGGTCAAAATATAAATCCAAGATGGCGGCTGTGAAAGTTTTCAAGTTTTTCATCAAGGGTATCGTTTTCATAGTTTTTGAGGGTGCATAAGTCGATATTGAGGTCAAAATGTAAATCCAAGATGGTGGCGGCGAAAATTTTGTTTGTTTTAAATCATACGTGGCAAGGAACTTCATTCCGGGGGTCACCTGAACGCACACGTTTTTTTTCAAAATAATCGAATTATATAAGTATATTTTTTTTAATAATAAAATAAAGACAATGTTGAAGAAAAAAATACGAAGTTTATCATGTTGTATTTTTTACCTTTAGGTATATACAATATGTAATGAAAACCCTGTCTAATCCAAAAGGGACATCTAGTACTACAGTAACATTACCAAAAGTTTTTTTTAATTTATTATTAGACATTATAAAGTTATTGCTATTTAAAATTCACATTTTTAGTTCGAAAATTAACCCAAACCCATTACAAATGAGCAAATTTTCAACAGGGGTCATAAGTTATGAATTTTAGGCACCCGCTAAACGACGACCGCCCCGCGCCCAGTGTAATAACCCGGTAAAATTCCCCTTTGAAAACAAATGTGGGGTTTTTATTTTTATTTTTTCCTGAATATTTCCACATAAATAGACTCTCAGTACGATACCTAACAACACCCGCACGGATCGGTCAGGGTTTTTTTAACATGTTGTATGTTCTCGCTGCAGAGATAAAAAGTTGTATGTGTTACACAAGACCAAAGTTATTTGCATCTAGTGTCTTTGAATCACTTCAATCAATTAAAATCACTCGCTACACTCATTTATAGATTCAATTATAGAATCCTTCGCTTCCTCGGGATTCAAAATCAACACTCGCTGCAAAAAAACAACTTTGCTCTCTTGTTGCACAAATAACTATTTATGTGAAACGAGTATTTTACGTTACGTTTACTCCACTAAACCCACAGATGTCCTACATCCTAGAGTAGGTACAAATAAACCACCTGACCTCCCAACCTTTTATCACCAAAAACTACAACCCCTGCAATAAAAACAACAAGTAAAAACATTTTTCTCTCACAAACTGAGGCGCTTAAAAACAAAAATCACAAGGTCTCTTTTAATCCATTATATCCGAGGGTCCTTCCATTTTCCGAGATAGCCGTAGCCGCAACTGTATTGCGGCTCGCCCTGAAATTCTATTAATCCTATCTCGTCAAGTCGTCACGTAAATTAGTTAGGCGAAACTTAAAACGTCGCGTTACAAGTCATGAGCGGTTGATGTTACAAGCGGTTATAAGTTACGAGCGGTTATTGGTTACAGTGCAAGGTGTTGTGGTCTGTTTGTTGTTTGAAGGGGTTATAATTTTGCTGTCAAACTTAATAAAGGGCTAATGTTTAAGATCATATTTAAAATAGGATTGGAAAATATTGACTAGCTACTTTACCCATGCCTGAGACACTGTCGGTGTAGGTACATTAAAATGATGTCTTGAAACGGCACTTACCTGGAAAAAGAAAAGAACAATGTTAATACAAATGTAAGTAGGTACATATTCAAAGCATAATGTCAAGGGTTTAATCGTTAGTACATTTTGAACAAAAATGTCTTGTTAATTAGTGGGATATTAAATACAATAGTTGTAGTTAGTTATTTTAGTGATATTTATTTTAGAAGTATGTATGTATTTTATTTTCTCTTCTAGTCTTACACACGGTGTCTACATCTCTTTTTATCATCTGTCCTATCGCAGGTATGCTGGAAGAGATTACTTTAGAAGCATCACCTTTGTACGTATTTTTCTGTTCCTTTCTTCTTGTATTGGTGTGTACATAAATGGTTGAATAAATAAGTAAGATTGGTTGCTTATCGCTCCGCTCTAAGTTTTGGCCACGCCAATCAAAACGCTATAGGCTTATCCCATGTTCCGAACACAAAATATTAAACCCTTTACGACTCCATCAAGCCAGGTAATAGAAACTGATAAATTAATTTGTCAAAAACTTTGTAAATTCATTGAAAATATTTGTTTTTCGCCATTGTTTGGTTTGTATTAACGTAATTATAATCAAGTTGGGTAAAGTTGGCAGGATGATAGCGTCCACAGATTAAAATAGATATAATTCAGTTTTAGATTTTGGTATTGTTTCACGATGGTCTAAAGGGAAAATGGTCTGAAGTTCATTAAGTTTCGTCTTCGGGGAAAAGATAATTTAAACTTGTTGAACGTTATAATGGCCGTTAATTTGTGTCCTGTAATTATTTAATTTTAAAGAACATTACTTCGGATAAATGGTGCCCGATAATTCTATTATGGGCTAAGATCCTAATTTCTGTCAATATACAATCTTTTCACTTTTATTTTAAAACATGCTGAGACAAGAAATGTTATTTGATTGTCATGAACAGACGGAAGGACAGATCAATTACGAGTACCTATGTCACGTCAGTCACTGGGTAACTCTGATGGCATTGTCAGGGGCATTTATTATTAAATTGACACCCTTTGTCAAACCCGTGTTATAGCCTTTTCAAACGACTGTCAAAGTACAACATTTTCGATTTAATTTAACAGAATTTAAGTTGGTAATCGATTTCCTTAATAATGAAATTCCCTGGCTTTAAATAGTTGTGGGACCGTTATCACCGATTCAAAACCAGAGCCAAACACAGCCACACTTAAATCACGCCTACCAAATAACACAGTAACCCGTTTCCCCAATTTACGCCCTTACAACCGGAGCTAATACCACGTACCTTTTCCTGTAACATACCCACGCATCACCCCTGTACCTACGAATCACCCTCATACCACAGAATAGAGGTACAGAAGAACTGTTCCATAAACGAGCGAAATCGCACGCACGCACGCACATACACGCTTCACGTACAGCGAGTGCAAGCGCACTCGCGATCGGCATTTGTTTGAGATCGCCATACGTAAGAGCCATATTTGACTATCATAGAAATATGATCAGAGATGTACGACTCATTTTTATATGAAGAACCTATGATGGTATAATAACTACTTATAATTCATATTGGCTATGATGCTATATAAGGGATCCTAATTGACAGCAAGCGTACTAATATGATCAATTCTAACCTCAAAAATGGCTAAATCAAACAAGGATAAATCGTTATCCATCTTGATTAAGTATGACTTTTATATGATTATATAATTGTAATATGTAAAAATGAAGAACAGCATCATTTAACTATGATCATAGAATTTGACAGATATGAAATAATATTTGTATGATTGTGTAATTGGGGCCTAAGGTAAACTAGAAAAGGCAAGCGCTTCGGTAATCTTCGTGCTTCCGAATAAGTACGAACGTCGTGCCACATAGTAACCCTCCACAGAGGCAATTCTTCTAAGTTTAATACTGCCGCACGTTGTAGTCGTGTACCTATCATTGCACGTTTGTATGAAGTTTTGTCTCGGGTTTCTATTCCGGTCACATTTCGTCATTTGAAAAGTTTTTTGGAATTGCATAGAGTTGCTAATCTATAATTTTGTAATAATGGTAATACAAAAACAGGAAAGTACTTCCATGGTTGTAACAGCTTTATAATAGATCTCATCATCGAGCGTTCGTATTACCGAAGATAGACGATGATTTCCCAAAGCACATACTTTTCTTAGGATATGTGTAGTACGCATCTGAGTGCTTGCGCCTGTTTTCGCTCGTTGTAAGTAGTTCGCCTTCTGTACCTGTCTATTCTGTGTCTACAGGTACGCATAGCCTACAAGCACCATTAGCCACCCTTCTCGCTGACGCGAAAAAGATAACCAGCCGATACATTGCGCCGGCCTGTTAGGAGTTTAATGGAATTAGGGATACTGTGCCAATTCTTATTATTACGGTTTATAGCAATGTTGGAGTGGGCAGAATGTCCAGATAATTTACCAATTAGCGATCGATAATGTTTAAATTTGTGATTTTAGGGTGCAGTGCCTTAGCCAGTCAGAATACCAAGTCTAAGTCTCAGTAGAGTAAAAATGTAGTGTTCAAAGCATGATAACGGTAGTAACCTGTGACCTAGCTGTGTTTCTACCCTAGTTAACGCATTTCTAAGTATACGACTGGCTAGTACGCTTTTTTTTTTACACACTACCTTAAATGTGCTTGCAGTCTACTTGCAACGCTATCGGTCGACGCAAAAAATTACTTGCATCAAAACACTGTTTAAACGATGCAACTTTTATTTGCTTCAACTAATGGTATGCTACAAGCAATTCATTCGCACTTATGTAAATAAGGCTTTACAATGTCTGGCCTACTGGACATGTCCACTCAAATATGTGTGGTTCTTCCCTCAAAAGACCATTTCAGACACTTATCTACATGGTCCTCACTTGATCTGACCAAGATTATGTGTAGACTTTAAAAGAGACCCCTGAGTTTGTTTCACCGTTTCTTCTCAAGGAACAAAAAAAAAACTAGATATTGTCGATATTTCCTATATGACTAATATAGGAAATATCGACATTATCTAGTTTTTTTTTTTTAATATGACTTGTAACAGTGATTCTGATATTACAAAATAAACAATTTCATTTCATGTGTACTCTGTAGTCAGTGATTCCGGCCTCCACCAACCTTGCTGACTAGCTTACCTATTTATTCTCGTACCTATGCTCGTGCCGACGCGACAATAGTAGAACTAATGATGCAATCAATCACCTCAGTCGTGTGTTGTGGCGCAAATTGAGAGAGGACAGTCGATTGATAAATATGCTGATTGACTGATAGGATTAATGATTGATTGAGTGTTGTGGTCAGTTGGAACGAACATAAGGTTATTTTGAATATATTAAAATTAGAGTTCACTTGGAAAATAAAAGATTTGCACAGCATAGCAGAGGATAGTGATTCTACTGAAAACTTACTGGTAATCACAATATTAAAGTTTTGGCAACTAACTCAATATTATAAAATTGTTAAATTTGTATAATGTCAAAGTCAAAGTATTTTATTTGTTGAACATAGGTTATATGGTACATGGTATAAATTTGCGTTGTATCACTATGTTTTGCCTTGCAAGGCGTACAAATTAGGCGTAAAAAACTACAAACTAAATAAAACTGCTTCAAAAAAGTAACGTCGTCGTAAACAAGACAGAATAAAAAGTGGATCGGACATTTTTTATTTTATGCTTCTATCATCTAAAAACTCATTGATAGAGTAGTAAGCCTTTTCAATCAAGATTTTTTTTAAATGGTTTATGTTGGTCATGCTTTTTAAAGTTTTTGGTAGTTTAATGTAAAACATTCTTTAACAAATTTCAACTGTATCTTTGATTTTCTGTCGAATGAACAATGTAAGACAGACACACCGCAGGATTTTAAAATAATGGACCATAACATTTCAATTATTTTAAAATTATTCTTTTTTTTTATATTACTGAATGTTAATTCAAATGCTTGTTTAGGTTCATAAATTGCATTTCTCGACCGAAACTTCGACCATGATTCGAGCGCCTGATGAAATAAATACACTTTGGACAAGCGTTTATTTTGCTATTTAAGTTACATAAAATCTTGTCCAATTGTCAATCTAATGGTCTCCTGCGTACCACAGCCCATCTATATAAAAGGAGCGCTTCAGTTTTTCAATAACAAACTAACTTAAATATTTATTTTTGTTTGCTGTTCTCGTAGAAAATATAAGACAGAACTTTGATAAACTTAAGGTTTTGGCTAAATGGAAATTTTCTCCATACAGTAAGTACTATCTTTGAAATCATGTACTTCTTCTAGTACGTAGATTAGGAACAAAGATTGCCACGGGCTATAAAAACCATTCAGGCAAAATTTACTATCAATTTTATCTGAACCTAGACATTTTTGCAAAGAAAATTAAATCAGAAAACCATTGAGTTATTTTTAAGAGTATATTGGTTTGGAATTAAGATCAAAAGATTATGAAAACTTTTAAACAAAGCTTATACTTAGTTAGTTAAACAAATAAAGAAACAATTAGAGGTTTTACCACTAAAGATCAAAGAATAAAAACTCACAATCTTGTAGAGTTTGTTAATCGCTATAAAACCAATGATCACTTTGATTATATTATTTTCTCATTCTGAAGCGATAGCATGCGATCCAAAATTAAAATAAACGGTATGTTGTTGTATGTAATTGACACAGGCATTCAATAAAGTAACATTTGTTCAATAAAGAACAACCCACGCATTTCATTGACATTTCTCCCCTTGTCTAGAGGACATACCCATCGCCATTTTAAATATAAATTCTATTACAAACTAAAGTGTTGAAATAAAAAGAATCCTGTTTAATCCCTCGAAAGTGGAACTTAAAAGAGTAGAAAATGAAAGGGTCCGGGGCTCTCGACATAACTTTATCAAATCATTTAAATTTACTGTGAAAAGTGAAGAATTTCTTTTCGAACGTGAATCCCAGGTAATTCTAGGGGATGGGGGGTGGCAGTGAGGGTGGTGGACGGGGCTGATGCGGGTATTACGGGTTAGGAGGATGGGTAACATTGGTTTGAGAATGTTGTGGATGGCCTCATTTGAGTAACAGTTATATATACTGGTGATACTGACACAGACGATGAAATGGTAAAGGCACCGTTCCACAGCGGCCCACGTGTAAGCTACACACGTGTACTTAGTTTCATTTTGTATGAAAATGTTGAAAGGATCGCCCACTACGACCACAAACAGCGACCCACGGACTCTACGAAAACAAAGAACCGCGAAGAAACGGGGGCACACCTCTCTTAAAGCTTATAAAAAGCAAAAACCTACCTATCCTAATATTTGTTATACAAATCTGTGAAATCTGTTCCGAGATTTTTATTTACTACCACGTAATAAAAACGGACAATGCACACTACCAATTCCGTCGGCTTTCCTTTAGGACGTCCCGTTCCCCTCTTAAACGCACACCAACCTTCCCTACCCACATTATTAGCCATCACACCACCAAACAACCATACTCCCCATTTAAACACCCGTATGTCACCGAGTATCAAACTCAAACTCAAAGCATTTATTTCAATTAAACCATTTACAGGCACTTTTGAATTGTCAAGGGGTCAGTCAGTCACAAATATGAAGCTAGTTGCCCATTCCAAAGCGTAGGTTCCTATGGAGAAGAACGGGCAAGAAACTCCATGGACACTCTTTTAAATCATAATGTTGTTACAAAATATTGGTTACATCATTCATGTTGAAATTATACATGTGAGACCAATGTAGAAAGACGTGCACGTAAAAAGCGTCCGTTATAAAAAGATAAAAACAATTCAAAAATTAAAATAAGCCGTGGCAGATAAGAGATGACCAGTCCCTACTGACGGCGCCCGTTCACGAACATGACGCATGGATCAGCACCGTTTAGCTCAACCATTTTGAAGGGAACTTAACGATCCAACACACACGCCACCACCAGCGAGACATATCGGCCGGCGAACCACGACCTAATGAATACAAACCACTCGATGTCCTACACTCCTACCTAGCTAGCGTCCTACCCGCCCACCTTAGGGTAGATTTACATGTCCGCAAGTATATTAGCAAGCTGTGTGGCGAGTTTAGTAGAAACCAACGATTGGACGACAGCGACGACTTGAAATCTGATCGCCAAGACGAGCCAAGCGAACCACTTACTAACTTTTTAACAGTGCGAGCCATATGGTCGCATCTTGGCAACATTTTACATGAAAATGTTTTTGGTGAGTGTAAGTTGACGCAAAATTTCAACGCTGCTCTATTTTTCAGCAGCAGTGTCGGCCCTGAGTAGAGAGCATCACCGACAACTTGAAAAGAAGGAGATTTGTATATATACGTCACGGGTTTGAACCAAGATTAGCATGCACTTTAGGTACTGTATGCTATTTATTTATTTCATCATCGCTGCTCCCAAAACGGTGAAGAAAAACGACAACGTGAGGAAACCGACATATCCTAGACCGCAACAATTGAAGACATTTGTCAACACTGGGTCTGCGTGGTAGATTAGGGTCCATTTCCTCTCACATACGGAAAACCTGTTATACGAGTTTATATTATGTTGTTTCCTAGAAGCCTTATATTTTTGATGTTGTAGATGGTGTACTTAAAGTTCCGATGTAAAATAAATATATGCCCTTATTTTATATGTATCTTTTCCACATACCCCACGCGACTAACAGTGTGATTATTTTGGCGCGACTAGCTAAAGGTTAATTGTTGCCAAAAAGTCTGTGCTCGCGAGGTCTACTGTTCGCAGAACTACTCGTTATGTGTGTTTATGGAGGCTCAGATTGATAGTTTTCATGCCCTCATGAGAATGAGTGCGACCTTTATATTGCTCCGTATCCGAGCAAGCTCCAACAGCATTCTGAAAGCAATAGCGGAGCGGTTAGGCGGTCCTTTTCTTAGATACTGAATCGCACTCCATGTGTCAATTCGATTTCGTTTTTTTTTTTTTGTTTTTTACTAACTTAGTTCTAAGTACTAACACAAATATGGATGTTCAATAATGAATAATCTGAAATAAACTTATTATGCTTAGACGCTACTTACTTACTACTTGCTTAAAAAGTTATGTTCAAGTTAACTCCCTACTAAAAAAAAAAAACGCTTACCTTGATTTATTATTGTCGGACGGGGGACGTCATTACGTCATTCGCGAGGTTTTTACTAAAATAAGCGCTATTGACGATAGGTTCGTCCGAAGTCACAGCATTTTGCTGAACAATGACCTGTTCGTGCACAAATGCGACGCACAGCTTAATTTGTTCTTGTTATTGTTGTTTGCTTGTTACAAAAATTGTTCTTTTTCCACTCTGTAATCGACATTTTTTTTCATAATTTTTTAATATTGAATACGAGACTTTTGGCTAATTTGTAAAGGAGTACTAAATGTAACTTTTTTGTAATGTGCGTTTAGTTTGTGCAAAATAAATCATTATTCTTTATTTCTTTTTTCTTTCCACTGCACAAGTGTACATCGGCCTTAACCTACTACCTAGCGACCTAGGCACCTACCCCCACGGCACGTAGGCTACCTGATTAAATGCATAGAGATTGTTTGGACTTGAAAGGGTTCGTTCATTGTAAAGACGTGCTGCCAATTTTCTGAGTGAAATTGTTAGCGTTGATTTATTTTATGGTAGACTAGTTTGTGTTCGTGACTGAAAAAACGTGTGTTGGTATTGAAAAAACATGCCGTTAGGTACGGCGTGTTTTACCTACTACCCTCGGAATATGGATAAATAAGTTTGATAGTAGCTGAAGCTGTAAAACACCTGAAAATAATATTATTGTGCACTATGTGAATCTTTTAGAGTTCCGTACCCAAAAAGTGCCAGACGTTACCTAAAATAAGCCTCCGCTGTCCGTCCGTCCGTCCGCTGTAAGCGGGCTGTATATTATGAACCGTAATAGGTAGACAAATTGTGTATTTCTATTGCCGCTATAACTTCAAATAATAAAAATCAATAAAGTTTAAAATAAAAGGGGTTCCCCACACACCAAAACGTATATTTGCTTACTTAAAAAAAAAAGTAGTTTTAAAATATTTTACGGCGGTTCGGAACCCTACGCGAGTCCGGCTTGCACTTGGCCAATTGTTAACTTCAGGGAATTATACTTTGCTCTGTGCTAAACTAAAAAAAAAAAAAAAAAGTAAAAAAAGTAACTTGCTTAGATAGAAGAATAAATTGTTATATCCGTAATATATTGTATTGTTTAACAGGATGCCATGTGTATTTTACGTTCATTAATTCGTTGCTCTGCCCACTCGTGTGTGTTCGAATTTGTAAACCCACGCCCATTCCCCGCGCTTCCGGAATTCTACTGAGGAAATCGTATTACCAGAGTTATTTATGCAAAAGCTCTTTATTTCCGCGAATAATCCGACAATAATCCGATAAAATTACCAAGTCAGTAGTTTAATACGAGTAGTTCGCACGTCGGATTAACACATACGATAGTTTTAACCCGGAAATTACGTTTGACATAATACATTACACATACTAAGTTAACACCTGAAAGTGTAACTACCTCACAATTCTGTAATGAACTCAATCAATCTGCCTGCCTTTTCCCAAATATGTTGCGGTCGGCTTCCAGTCTTACCGGATGCAGCTGAATACCAGTATTTTACAAGGAGCAACTGCCTCGACAACCCAGTAACTGGTTAAAACGATACCCTTTGGCCTGGTTGTCAGACTTACGGGCTTCTGACGACAAGTAACAACTGTCAAAGATCCACGAATGACAGCCGGGACCAACGGCTTAACGTGCTGTCCAGGGCACGGATGAGTCTCGGTATGTAAAGATGGTCACCCATCCATGGACCAACTCCGGCAAGCGTAGCTTAACCTGACGGTTCAACCCGTGCGGTTGTTATTACTTACTTCTGTTACAAACTATTTAATTGAATTTGGTGTAGAAGATTAAGTTTTGTGCAACATTTTGTAACCGTAATTAGGTTAATGCGGTAGCCCATCTAGAATAATAATATCATAACCCCCAAGTGTGAGAATGTAGAAATGAAGATGTAAGGCTTGCAACACAAAAATGTCATGATCGTTCATTAATTCATTATGTATGTCACAGGCCACGTGACCTTTAGAAGGGCTCCTGCCATGACAGAGGAGGGGACGTAGAAATAATTTTAAAAAAATAATAATTATTATTTCACGATAAATACAAAGCAATGCAATCTATTTACCTTTTGCGTTTTTTTTTTAATAACCCTAAAATGCAGCCCATTTAAACAATATTACACGATAACTGTCGTTATTTGGCCGTTACATTTATAATGTTATAACAAATGGAGTATAGGTACTACTCTAAACATCTAGGATCTAGGTTCATGCCGTTCATGGTTCTTTCAATAGACTCTCATAATTCTTATAGTTGATAATTCAGTTAGAATACACGTGAAATAATTGAAACATGAAACATATGAAAAATTAACCAGTCGGATTTGAAAAAATCTTTTTGCATTTGATAGCCCACTTCTTGAGGAAGGCTATTTAACACCACCCATAGGCGTCCAGCAAAAAGAAAAATAACCGATTATCATTACTTTTTGAACAGCCTAGTACACGTCTTTATCATATTTCCGTGAAATATTAATCGCTTACTGGGTTTATAACGAGCTGATAAAGTCACCCTGTGGTAAAGGATGATATCGCATCAACGAATCGTCTGCCACTATACGTCGATTATTAAAAAAAAAAATTCATTGGTTTATTTAAAACGAAATGTGAAAATATAAATCGAAGAGCTGTCCTCAGAACTGTTTTGAATAGACCCGACCGAGAGATGCTGCATTTGGGACTAATACTTTGTCAAGCGCAATATGTCAGTTAAACATGAGACATTTCAACTATTTCTCACCTCTACATAAAAATAAAAAACTTAGTTATTTATTGATAGTTTAGTTTCACGTGTAAATCTGGCTTAAGATTAGCAACGCATCGGCAAACCTCTTGAGGCTGCAGGTAGCGGTTACCATTTCTCACAACGTGGACTGACGTAACATCGCGCGTCGGTTTGATAAATAAAAGTTGTCAGCAAAACATGTCGAAATTCAAATCGCTACCGCGAATAATTTTCGTATCGAGTTACAGTAGTAAGGCGGGACACGATAGCGTTACCAATTAGCGATCGTCGCTAACGACTATATTAAGTGTGTGAATTAATAGGTACCCATAAAGTGTGTGTAGGGAGGGATCGTCGTGGATTTGAGTCAGGGCGCTTCAAAATTATCTGATTTTAGCCCCAATAAATTAGGATTTTATGTTGTAAAAATAAAATTTGATAACAACTCTTCGTAATTTTTGCTAAAATGGAAACATGATTGACCGACTTTATAGATAGGCCGCGTATTTAGGATTATTATATAAGGTCCCATTAAAATAGATGGACAAACTTTTAGAAATCATTCAGTTTACCAAAATAAGGACAATGGTAAAAAAATATAATAAAAACGTATTAGATACTTACAAGAAAAATAAATCAGCTAACGAAAATACACTAAAAATGTTGGTTACCCAATGCCATTTATTATTTTAGGTCAAAATAAAATCACTTTAATCAGCGTTTTTTTGCTTGGATATCTTTGGTTAGACGTACTGAACGCCATGTTAAAATTTGTCCATCTATTTTAATGGGACCTTGTTATACACAGACAGGCGAACTCAACACGATTTGGGTTTTAAAAGATGTGAGATTTCAAAACTCAAATACTTTATAACTTACAGATATGATAACGATTGTAATTTTACCCTTTTTTAGAAACTTCATGTACCAATACTGGACTGCAGCGGGCTTCGTATCAATTCTACAATTACCATCAATTTAAAACCACCATTACCAAATTACCTAATCTCCAAAGAAAGCATTTCAATAAATTAAATCCAATTAAAACACAACAGTTCACTTTCAATCTAAACTAAATAACATTCAATTTAGACGAAGTTTCGTTAACTTCAAGACACAGTGGAGGAGCCGACCGATCTGATAACGTCAATTACAACTTGCCGCTGTTATCTTTGACCGGGCTTCTGTTACATCAAGTTACTATAGTTATCTACGAAGTAATAGTTCACTTTACTGTTTATCAGTTTGACCTTAAGATGTGACAGGATATATTGTTTGGAGTTTTGGTGTGTGAAATACACAATAAAAGTGTGAAACTGAGTTAGATTCTTAATCGCGATATTTAGTCCTCGTACCCACGGTTTTTACCGCGCACTAGATTTTCAACCATCGGAGTTGAGCCGAAGGCAAAGTCAAAGTCAAATAATTTATTTCAAATAGGCCCTTATAAGCAGTGATCGGAGTAGGTAGATTGAATTGGGGTCATTGATCCGAAACGTATATATTAATATGGACATTCCTCCGGAATTGGTTAATTATTAAGAAAAAAACCGGAACTTAGATAGGAATTGTATTCAAATGAGCAATATTATATTCTTCATAATTTTTTTAACGGCACACAGTCATGATTCCAAGCTTTGGTAAGTAATATTTTACTTGTTACAAGGAGTTTAAAGCACGTTTGGATGTACTATAAGAATATTTTTAGTATTGTGTTTGTTTGCTTAAGCTGTTGAACATACCATCACCAACTTTGAATTGAGTAGTAATAATATCACTACCAACATTAACAATATTTAATTGAATCCGGTAATACCGGAATTGCTTTCCGGAAAAATGGCTTATCCATGTTATTCTTTCTGTGTGCATTTATGATACAAGTACCAAAAATCAATCTACCTACTCCGATCACTGCTTATAAGGCACTAATGAACGTAAAAAATTACTGATTTAATTGATTCTAGTCGCCCCTTCCAAAAGGTTTTCGTATGGAAAACAATGAGCAAGAAACTCCACCTTACTCTTTGGAAATGCTTTACAATATTTTGTATACATTAGTTATATGTGAAGACAATGCACCTAGAATAAAATTACTATACCAATAATGCAAAAAATAATAATTAAGCAACGACAGATAAATTAACTAAATGATATGTAACATGGTGCTCACATATTTATAAACATTGTAAACTAGACGATTTTCCTAAAATTTTACAATTAATAAGTCAGTGTGTGTGTCTCAGAATCACAGCGTGTAAAATCAGTCTTATAATAAAAAAACACAATTAAATAGCAACCAGTTTGATTTTATCTAGATTCTAGAGCAGGACCAGCATATTTCCAAGCATTCTTATCTTGGATATAATCCACTAATTTGTAATATGCTTTTTACAAAGTGTACTTTTAATATGAGGTTTCAATTTTTCTTCATTTAATGGCAATATATCACAAGGTATTGTCGAGCATTGAGAGTCCAACCGATTGCATTTCAGTGCGTCAAAAAATACACGGTTGGATTTTAAACGCTCGGCGCTAAGCAGTGCGTTGAAAATTCAGTGCGCCAATAAAAATCGTCCGTGAGGGGCAGGGCTTAGTTGTAATACTATCTTTACTTCTTCCCAAAGATATCTCTTTGAGTACCTACATTTTTTTTAAGTTAGGGCTTAATTTATCTTCAAGTTCTGGTCTTCTGGTGGGTAGATACCTATATACCTTATCGTCATTATCACTGGCAGCCTTGTTCCAGCCACTGCTGAGTACAGGCCTCCTCCCTTTCGTGCCATGCTTCCCTGGTCTGTGCTTGTCTCATCCAGGTCTTCCCCGCGGTCTTCTATAGTTCCTCCACCCACCTGTCTAGTGGTCTGGATATACCTAAGTACCCTCAAATGCCACGGTAAAAAGGTTTGCTAGTCAACAAGGTTGGAAGAGGTACTTACCTACTTTCCACCAAGGGTGTGCTAGACGTACTTAAAGGTACATCGGCATAGGCTAAGGCTCCACTAAATGAGACTTTAACGACTATAATCTGTTTTCGGAATAAGTCATATTTGATTGTATATAAGCGAATGAACTCCGCACAAAGGAAACAAATCAATCAGTATGGCACGTACAAACGATGCATTGTTTTACCTACTATGTTACAAAGATTGCGATATAATGCGATGCGATGTTTACGATATAATTGTAAGCAATAATGGTTCAAAAAGCTAATGAAAAAAAAAGGCAACTTAAAATTACGAAATCAAAATGGAACAGAGTTTGTATGAAATAAGGTATCTGCAAGATAATGTTAACTTGTAGGTACATAGTAAACAGATACCTGAATAACGAAAGTCTTAATTCTTCGGCTAATCATAAAACACTACAATATGAACAACTAATTTATTGCTATAGCAACCATGACAGTTGCTTGTTATTAGCAAACAGGCAATACTGCTCATCCTCGTGACGGTAATGCGATCGTCAACTCGTACGACACCTATATAATTGCTGACATGAAAATATACGAAAAATCTCCTTACCCATTCTACTTTACATGAAAAATACTTTCCCCACTCTAGAACCAAGAGCCCCTTCACATTACTAAAAGATACTAGGACATAACACGCCGATATTGGCCCGAAACATCTTGAATGGCCAATCAATATGCTCAGAGACATTACAGACCCGCTGATAGACAGATTAAGAGGTCTCAGGGGTCTTACATCTAGTTAGGAGGACAGAAGTGCCACTTAATACAACAATAGCAATAATTAGAAGCTTCTGTACGAAGATATGAAAAGAAACTATCATCTCAGTTGATTATTAACTTGTAATACTTAGTTAACAAGGCAAAATCCTATTCAAATACAGAGATGGAATGAGCATCGGTCACTACGATCACTTACTGATTTCAGATCAACTTCTTTAATAAACTTACATTTCATGCTTAGCAAGTCCTGAAAACACACTGGTATAATTTAGACTCTGCTAAAACCTGTGCAAATAAATACTTGATTTAAAAAAAAAACATTCCATTGCCAAATCGTTGTACGTTGCTGACTTCTGATTTACCATGAAAACATTAACTTGTATTATCAGTTTTCATTCGAAAGTCGAGACCGTGATACCTCACTTGGCCACAATAACTTATGTGGAGAACTCATGCCCTCAGACACTGATTACGGAATTAATCGTAACATTAAATTATATTAACATTTAATGAGGCAAAAGGAGTGTGTAAGAATCGTAGCAGATGGGGTTCTGTAGTTTCTGCCCACCCCCGTGGGAAGGAGGCGTGAGTTTATACATATGTGTCGGAAATACTTCACTGCGTTGACTAATCGGGACGCCAGCGCCGCCTAGCGGTGCTCGACAGAGGACAACATAATGCTCGGACTGGCCGGAGCTAAGCAGACTTCATCGGTAGTGGTCAAGCAGTGAACACGTTTAGAAACTGTCGCGCATTCCGAATAGTTGTGTCGTGTGCCTACAGTGTCTGAATTGCTAGTGTGATTAATTTGATAGTAAATATAATATGATCTGAACTGTAAACGGTTTTTCTATTGCGCAATAACACTACCCACAGTAGTTAAAATATGGCTGATAATAACGAAAGAGACACCTACTCACTCCGTCATTATGTATGTATTAAACATGTTTATAGAGGAGAGGTACTTCTATTTCACAATTTGTCTCAAATTGCCCTTCTTCACCACCCTATTTAGTGACATACCGGAGGACATCCCCATTTAAGAGGGTAACAGGATATTGGACCTTCAGTCCTTTGAGACGAAATGAGTTTCCGATTAGGTTTTTTTCATAAAATTCAACGCTGAAACTATGTCTATTGATAGGTTTGTAAGTCCTCTAATGGGTCGTTCATGTTTGATTTACTACGGCTAGAAAGTTTAAGCTATGGTCTTGATAAGAAGTTTATGTGGCCATTCTAGTAGAAATAATTGTGAAATCGTCGGGTGTATGTAGCCTATCGTGGGCCACAGCTGGGGGTGGGACTGTATTTGGCTATGTCCAAATGTCCTTTCTTTGGTATTGTTCGTCGAGTTGAGCTCCTTAAGTTTTGAGTTGAGCTCCACGATTACTGACAAATGCTTGCACTGACAGGACAGGTCCACTCAAATCTGTGTGGTTCTTTCCTCAAAATACCATTTCAGACACTAATCTACATGTTCCTCATATGGCCTGACCAAGATTATGTCTGGACTTTAAAAGTGACTGTGACCTCTGAGTTTGTTTCGGTGTTTCTTCTCAGAGTAGTCAGATAGGAAACGCCGAACTCATCTAGCATTTTCTTCTTTTTTTTTATTTTTTTTTTTAATATGACGTGTAAAAGTGATTGCAATATCGTATTTACAGAATAAACAATTTGATTTCATTTATGAATTGTCGCCATTGCTTTTCATGAAGTGTCGTACCGAGCTGTACTAATACATCTTGATGCTGCATCCACAAATGAAACCACTTTCTTCTGTGTGTCTAATGTGGTAGACATTAGCCCAAATGAAAAGTGCTGGATACTTCATCAGGATTCATTTCAGGTTGTGATCTCTAAGACTTCTCTATAAAAATAAGCGCACTGGATTTTCATCGAACTGCTTAGCGCTAAGAGTTGAAAATCCAACAGTGTGTTTTTTTGACGTGCTGGGGATGCGCTCTGTTGGATTCTCAATGCTCGGCTCAACACCGAGAGTCGATCAAGTGATAAAATCAAGTGCGCGTTAAAATTCCGCTGCGATAATTTTACGTCCGTGCGAACGTCGGCTAGCGTAGCATAGATATTCGTTTACCTATTGTCTGTTCCAAACGTATCTGATGAAAGTGTAAACAAACCCTTTTCAGGTTAAATTCTTACCCAATCGCGCACTCAAAGAAATTAGTAACACATTCATCTGTATTTAGAAGGTTTCAATTATAAAATTAACTTCAATTGTCAAATGAAAACATCTTTATGGTGATTTAAAATTAGTATTCAAATAATCATATCAAAAAACTCAATTTGTAAGTGGCAATACAAATTGGCATCCACATGTACGTTTTCCGATCCATTTGTTTACACTTTTGTCAGATACTTTTGAAACAAACAGGCCATAAACGCACATTAATACTACGCTGCTTACCTACATCCCTCTATACCTATAAGTACAATACTAAAACAAAAGGTATCTGTGTTAGATAAACCATCGCAATACAACTTGTCTCATTGTCAGAACACTGGGGCATGGTTTGTCCCCCCCGTAAGCTCGGCTCAGCTGCTGCCAAATAAAACGACGGAAATCAGCTTGGTTTTTATACGAGAATAAAGAAAAGCTTTGTTATACTAATTCTCTATCTGGCGGCCCACATGGCATTTAAAATTAAAGAAAAATACGCAAAAATAACACGTAGGAAGGAGAAAATTATACAAGCCTAATCTACATTTCCACAGTCGAGCTTTTCGATTATTATTTCATATTATAAGAGCTAAAATAAGCTACGGGGCTTGTGGCTAAGTAACAGCCGCACTCGTCGAACGAACCGGATGGGTGATATAGGAATTTCTGCTACGACATAAAGTCGCTGTCAATATCAAATTGTTACGATTGATGTGCGGTTGAACGTACCTCTAAACTACGTAACTACTCGATAGTAGGCCATTGCGTAAACTGAGTGGGGTGGCGACGTATTCTGAATGGGGACTATTTATAGTGGTTACTGGCAACAATGGAATCGTTTAGGATCGGAAGCGTTCGGATTTATTTGTGTTCGTAATTTTTTGTATTCTTTTTCGAATCGACTAATTGGGAATTTAAGTTGATGTTCTCGGTGTCTGTTTGTCTGCAACAGGCGATTTCATTCAGATGTACCTGACCCGTAAGGGCGGTAAATTGGTAATATGAACAAGTAATATGAGAAAGAAACAATAGAAAAAGAAACAATTTATACCGAAACGGTTTTTGATAAATAGAAACAAAGTGATCGGCAAAAGAAAACTGTAAGAATTGTGGTAACAATCAAACAACATGACGACTTGCAGGTCTTCACAATCAAATAGCAAAGCCCGCATACTTACTTATTGATAACCAAAAGCTTATTTTTAGCTTTTGGTTAGCAATAACTAGATAAGTATCGATAGGCTTATCAAGCTTATCAGCTAATTATCGTTAGTACAGCATTCGATATTATTTCTTTTTCTTTTTTTTGGATCCTAATATATAAAGAAAGAAATAAATATGTTTATTCTGCACAAACACAACGCACATTTAAAGAAAAAACTCAAAATTCACAAATACAAAAAAAGCCAAGAGCCTCGTATTCAACCATAATTTACGCTACAATTTATAAGTCATTGGTTGATGTCAAGGCCACGGACCAAAGACAATATTGCGTAATTACTGTTGTTGTTGTTGTATATCGTAATAAATAAATCGAAAAGCACGTTAAGCCGTTGGTTCCGTCTGTCATTTGTAAATTTTTGACTGTTGTTACGGGACGTCAGAGGCTCGAAGGTCCGACAACCAGTCTTACCAAGAGGTTTTCGTATTACACAGTAACTGGGTTGTGGAGGTCAGATAGGCAGTTGCTCCATGTAAAATACTGGTATTCAGCTGCATCCGATTACACTGGATGCCGACCCCAATATAGTTATAGTCATATTTTCCCCCAATTTGTTATTCTCGTGTATTTTTTTTTCTTTGCCTCATATTTACCGCAAATAAACGTATTTTCTTTCTTTTCTTTCTAGTTGTGAAAAAGGCAGGCAGATAATTAAAAGAGCTACATGAAAGAAATATTTAAAACTCATATACAAATATACATATAGGTACCAACAAATCGTGTTTAAAATAATACTTGATGGACATGTCACTTTCCTGTGCAAATATTATTCAGGCAATGCGGAAACGGATATGCATATGTAAATTACTACATTATGATAGCTGATACCATGCATACTCAGTAACATCCTCAGTACGAAATAAATATTTATTTAAAAAATTCAAATTGTGATTGCACGGCTTAATGTTCTGGTTATTGTTGTTTGTTTGTAACAAAAGTAGTTATTTTTCCACTCTGCAATCGGCTTTTTGTATATTTTAATTGTTTGTTTGTTGTCATTTGCCATTGTAGTACTTAACATAGATTACACAATAAATTGTCTTTGGTCCCTGGCCCTGACATCAAGCAATAGATTAAATTGTCAAACTTCTACTGCTTAAATACAAAGCTTTTACATATGTATTTTGTATGTGTATTTTATGTAATTGTTTTTGTAGTGTGCATTTTTTTAATGCAGAATAAACAATATTTCTTTATTTCTTTCTTTTTTCTGATTGTGATATTTTATTTAAATAAAATTGTAGGTATGTTATTATGCATGTTTTCAATATTATGTACCAACAAGAAGGTTGTGTTTTATATTAATTTCTCTTAAATACATATTACTCAGCGATGCAGCTAGGACAGCAGCGATTCACCCAACAATTCATTGTACCTACACCATGTTATTAATAACGCATACTTTGTAAGATCCTCATGTACTACAAAACCTTTATGTTCCTAAAATAAATTATTATTATTAAATTATTATTATATATAGCACATTTAAATCAAAAGCAATTTTTTTTCTTACAATGTACTTATTTCGTGCTGGCTCTAGCATTACAGGATAATTTGGCGTATACAGAGTGGCAGGGAGCTCGACGCACAACCTGTTACTATGTATTCAGTACATGATTCTGAATTTCAGCGCAGGGAGGTTCAGAATCATGAACTGAATCCATGGTAACAGGTCGCGCATCGATATGCCATCCTGGGCATATCGATGCGCGACCTGTTACCATATGTATGTTAAAAAATAGACCCCGCAGTGGGAACGTTATAGGCTGATTAAACTTATGCTATGTGTTAGAAAGATAAGCCTGTCAGCAAGGTTGGTAGCAGCAGAACTACTGGGCTTTCAGACTAGTGCCAGACGGAGTAAAGTAGATGTCGTCACGCTGTGATGAAAGCAAAAATTTGATATACTTCTTTACAGTCAAACACTTGTCCCCAGTCTGTGTACAGTTGGACAAGATACTTGGTATACAGCTAAAAATATTGATCTTTTCATCATGCTGCCATTGATCATTTTCATCATGTACATAATAATAATAATAGCCTGTAATTGCAGGGTAAAGGTCTCTTCTTATACAAAGAAGGCATGAGGATTGATCACCACGCTTGCTCAAGACGGGTTGGCAATTTCAGACTTATATTATATTGACTATAAAGTCCAGGTTTCCTCTTTTTTCCGTATGTTTTCTTCACCGATGTCAGTAATGTCCAAATTAAACTCAGAAAGTACATATCAATTGAAAAATTCACATTGTTACTTGCCCGATTTGAACCCATAACCTCGTGCATGAGAAGCGAGGCCTTAACCACGGGGCAATCACGACATCATGTACATAATATTTGTTTAAGCTTATATACTACAGAGAGTAAGTAAAAGAAAAAAACTCGTAATAAGTAGGTACACTCTCAAAATTGCTTATGAAAGTATTTACAAGTTAGCTGCCCGTATACCAATCTATTTATGAGACTGTACATTCCATTAAGACCAAGTAACTCCTCTCAAATTATACCACATTCCCTGGATTAGGGCTGTAGCACACGATCCATTCAACATATCTATTCGCGGATAGGGGATGTGCTCGAGGGATGACAGGGATGACGGCTAGAGCCTTGTTATGACGTGACGAGGAAGGCTTTGCTTAGAGGCGACAATGAGTAGGTATAAGAAGTTGTGTTCATTGTTTTACTTACTTAGTTAGTTTTGTACTTACATTGTTTATTCATAAAGGCTTACCAACTAAATATATACAAAGCATTAACCCACAATCTTTATCATAATAATAGTTCTCGCATGTATCTAAATTATAGGAAAGCACGGCACTATTAATTAATGGCGGCGTCTCCATTTATAGTTAGTATAACTTTGATGGTGGATCTTTTAAAAGAATATACCTATATGTTATGATGTTTTCTTCCACTGTCGCGTTGACAGCACTTGGGACATAAGTAAAACAAATGTAAAACATTTGTTTGTTTTCTTTTTATGATTTTGAAGGTAGAAAGCTCTTTACACACTTTTACATAGCTTAACTTCAGCGGAACTATCCCACAATCTAAAAGGTTACGACTTCTTTAACTAAGATTGACCTATTAAACGTTCTTAGTTCCGTTGAACAGTTTCTAATTACCGGCTATGTATGATTCATTGGACAAACCCAACAACAGCCTGCTCCATATCTACACAAAGGGAGGGCAAGAGCCATGACAAGCCTTTAGGCTAAACCAAACTAGTTTCCAGCCGACCAACCCATCCATGAAATCACCCCGAATTTCCAGAAAACGTTCTATTGTCCATTGTGAGTATCACAATGTGTTCATTTTCCGTTATGCCATAAACTCTGTCCACATAAGCCCAGCATGCTCCCATAGATAACCAGGATTAAAGTATTGTCAGGGGTTGAGGCAAACGCGGCGACCATGAATTATTCAGTTCTTTGCCGACAACAGTGGTTGATATGCTTGCCAACTTTTTCGGCGGTTAAGCGTGATTTTCGTATGTGTGTAAAGTTTGGAATGTATTTGAGTTTTTTTTTGGTTGTTCGATAATTTGAGTAGCACCTAGTTCTCCGGGGTGAGTGTGTAACACACATACAATGTAAATGGTTTCATTTTGACAATTCAACAATATGTATTGCGCCATTTACCTACGTTGTTGAACAGACCAGATTTTCAAACATAATATGAAAAGCATGGTTTAACAATTTCCTTCAAAATCATTCGCATTGTGATTGAAAGTGTGTTACCCAATTGGGGTGCAGTATGGTTTAAATTGTTGTCAAAGAAACAGATTTGTGTTCTTAAAACCAGATTTGCAAAAAATCTCGGACTAAGTATCGAGTTGTGCATAGGAAGTGTAGATCTATAATACAAATTCACACCTGCGGATTTGGAATAACATTAGGTACATAGGTACATAATTCCAATCACGAAATAAACCCGTATATCTCACTCGTCTAAAAGTTACCGATGACCAGTACAAATAAAACGCACGGTGGGTAACGAGCGATCCGTTTGTTGAACTGCTATAAATAACCTTCATTCACGTATATTCGCTGTTTATCTCAATCGAAACAGACGTCAATCAATCAATCGATTTAGTATGTTTATATTTACATTATATTATTTATTATATAATAAAAAATATTAAGAAAATATTATTATTACTTATATACCTAATTATATTTTATTATGTCTGCTGGAGAAAGAAGACGAAGTAGGTACAAAATGAGATCTAATATAAACTCTAATTAGCTGCAGTGCTTGCATATAAGCGTAGGTAACATAACATTACGCCTGTAGACCCCGAATGGTAAGGCAGAGGTGTACCTAATCTATAGTACACACACCCACATTTCGCCATATATATTTAAGTCCCAAGTAATAATGGGCAAGCCTATTCCCATAAACCGGACACAAATGCAGACTCCGGGCTGCTACTGAGAAATACCGGATGGAAGTCTAGGTATTAAAAATAAACTAATGAAAGGATACCTACTTATTGCCAACCAAATTGATTTGCCCTTTGATTGTGAAGACCTGCAAATCGTCATGTTGTCTGATTGTTACCACAAATACAGTTTTCTTTTGCCGATGTCACTCTGTTTCTGTTTATCAAAAACCATTTCATAATTTTGGTATAAATCGCCTGTAGCGGACAGATAGACACCAAGAACAACAATTTAAATTCCCAATTAAAGTTTGTTTTTTAACCCCAGAGACTAATTTGACATTTCAAGTGATTGTTGTTTGTTTTTCAATTTTGAGTTTGACATTTGCACCTGTCAAATCAGTCTCTGAGATTGAAAAACGAACTGTAGTCGATTCGAAAAAAGAATACACAAAATTAACGAACACAAGCAAACCCGACCGCTTCCGATCGTAACCGATTCCATTGTTGCCACTAACTACTATAAATAGTCCCCATTCACAATACGTCGCCATCCAACTCAGTTTACGCAACGGCTTACTATCGAGTACACTTACACGTTGTTTGGAGGTACGGTCAACTGCACATCATTGATAACAATTGAACATTGACAGCGCATTTATGTTGTAGCATTAAGGGATCTCGCGCACTAGACGTCACACGACCGAATCGCTCACTTGGTCGCAACGGCCAACTAGCCGCAGACCATACAATACCATTAGACGGCCCCGACTGGCCGCAGTGCCTAAATCCGTATCAGACACTTAACTTTTTATTCATTTTTGCCTTTCAGTCGGCATATAATCGAATACTCATTATTATGTAGGTACACCATACGAATTACAGATATACTCGTAAATGTAGAAATTCACATCATCTTTCAACTGAAATATCTGAACACAAAATGAATTAAAAGTGAAAAATTAATTCATTAGTGAACCGATCCAACGATTTTGGATTTCGGCGTATTTCACTCGCCTACCGAGTGATCGAAAAATGAAATGAAAGGAACAGATGAAAGTGCACCCCTATATAATTTTGTCGGTGCCCTGTGAACGTGGATTGAAACAAAAATTAACATTCACTCGAGTGAAGCGTCTGATATCGGTTTTAGGGTTATTTTCGTAGTGCAAGAGTTACCACTAATGTGCGGTTCACTGTACCTACGTAGGTACTCTCTGAATACGGGAGTGTCGGCACTGAATCAAAACCGCTTGATAGAATGAAAGCTTCCGAAAAGTACGTGTGCATTGTGGCACGGTTTTAGAATGTGGGGTACGAGAACATGAAACTAAACACTTAATTGACTTGACTGCTTTTTTTCGACTGCTTTTTCTGCGATTATTTCCTCTAATAATAGCAGTAACTTAAGCTTAAAACAGTAGCTCAATTGTTAAAGCGTCGACCTGCTGTCAGTTTGACGTTTTAATAATTGAGCTATTGCTAGAGAGCGACTGAGTTGAAAGGGTGCGTCCTCTAAGCTTTGAAAACTTCGACTGTTGCATTACTGGAAGAATATTTTAATCAAAACCACATAATAACCGAAGCCTTCGTTCAGTTTATAACTTTTAGTTCATGACCTTAATCAATTGAACTAAGTAGGTATTTCTTAAAAATACAAAACATCATTGAAATACACAGCAAAAATCATTTTAATGGTCCAGATGCAAATTCGTTGCATCAATTTTATATTTATACAAGCCTCATTCCAAACCACAACGCCATATTCCAAGACTGTTATCAACTTATCAATAACATAGAATTTCCTTCATTTATAGATCACACGTCACTATTCTGGTAATAACCTCAGAACTATGACGTACGTCATTGGATACGCTCACTGACACATGTGGGTCGCCGCAGCTGATAGTGAGATGAAAAGATGTTGTAATGCTTTATTGTGGCACAAAATAGGTAGTTACAGTAGGCCGGCTCCGTACAACGAGCGAAAACAGGAGTACGCATATCGTCGGTCGAATCACGAAGGGGCGTAACCAACAAAATTTCGGATTTTGAGCTATTTACACCATTGAATTCTAGATGTCAAGTTTTATTATGTCACGAAACGGCGTAACTAAAATCTCAGTCTTTAATGACTTAGGAGTAGTCGCGAAGAGCCCTATCTACTATTCCTTTAGTTTAAAACATCACGAATAGGCGTATCATCAGTAATGTCTACTAGTGTACATTATTTCTTAACAAATTGTGATAGGAGGGGAGTGAAAGAAGTTTGTATGTTCAGCGACGGCTGTGTAGGCCAGAATAAAAACTCCACAATGGCGGCAATGCTCTTATATGTGATTAGTAACAGTGAATCGATTGAAGAAATCAGTTTGCGTTACTTTTGTTCGTTTCATGGACAAAGTGAGTGTGATTCTGTCCATAGCGCGATAGCGTTTGCAATGAATAAGGTTGGAAACATTTATGTACCCAGTCAACTGGAACCGATCATACGATTAGCACGCAAAAAGCCTTATGAGGTCCGACTTCTGGATTATGATAATTTCAGATATTTCAAAGACCTGTCTTTGAAATATCTGAAATTATCATAATCCAGAAGTCGGACCTCATAAGGCTTTTTTCAATTTCAGATCATAATCCAGAAGCCTCAAAACCAAAGTTGCTACAGTTAAAAAGGGAGATGACCAAACTGGTGAGTCATTTAAGTGGACAGACGTCATGGAGTTTAGAGTATTGAGAACCCAACTTACTACACTGTTCTTTAAAACAAGTCACATGGAAACAATACAAATCTATATCACTGAAACGAAGTAATGTACATTGGTTGAGGACAAACGTCGAACAGTTAAACCACTCTTTAAAAAAAAATCCAAAGAGAAGTATAATGACCTAATGAAAATGTGCAGCGGAGATACACCGATAATAAGGAATCGAGAACATGTTTATTACTACGAAAGCTTACCCCACGATTGAAGTTTATTTTTACTAAAATAGTCTTCAATCCTGGGGTAGATTTAGTATAAGAATTACTACTTATTTTGATTGGTTTTTCGACCCTTTTTAAATATTGTATGTACCAGTATTTTTTTAGATTCTTATATTAAAAAATAAGCTTAAGCTTCAGTACCTATACTTCCCGTTTTTCGTTTAATTTAAATCCAAGATACCGGGCGTAAATGAAATTAATTATATTAATTGGACATCACAAAGGGGCGTAAGTGAAACTTTTTTCAAAAAAAATCGAATATCTCCACAGCCAATTGTTTTACACAAAAAAGTTAATTAAATATATAAACAGAATTAACTATTCATCAAAACGAGTATTCTATAAACCTCATATAAGAATTAGGTAAAATGTTACGACGGCACATAATTGTACATTTTATTAAAAATCGCTCTCCTGAAAAATTTGGTAGAACTCAGATAAGCCCTTTCGTGATTCGACCGACGATATATACTCGTAGACTTGTACGGGCACAGAAGACATATTAGTACTATCATACAGTAATTCAACTAGGGGTACAGCAAATCAGTATTACAGTAGGAGTTTACAAACGTGTTTACACGAAATCTAAGCATGCATTCAGGTAACCTGTCAGTCGGGGTTGTCGCTTCGAGACTATCGAGACAAGTGGTTACGTTTTATGACATGTTATTTAAAATGTTTGTTTGACAACCCTAATACCCGTTGAAGTGTAGGCCTATAGGTAGTTGTCGCGATTTAGTTTGGCAATAGCGGTCATTTTTTTTTGGTCACCTACATTTTCTAGTATTTTTATTTTAAAAACTGAAATAAAGTCCATTAACGTCTTGAATCAATATCTATCTTGAACTTCAACATGTTCCAATAACGAAAAAACCATACATCGTTTATTGATTGGGTTCTTACGGAGATATATTGGGGAAAGGGCAATGACCTCTATTGCCATGCTCAAACGCGACAACTATAGTTGAGGTACTGGTCATCTCTATCCTGTGGTACGGGCGGCGAGTTCAAACTATCTCAAACGACAGCCTGTCGCGTGTACGATTGCGCTCGCTGTACATCAAGCGTGTCAATGAGTGCGTGCGTTTGGGCTCGTTGTATATATGGAGCCTGCCTTCTGTATCTTTCTATTTCGTATTCTGAGTATCCGAGAAGTAGATATCCCTACCGGGAAAATATCACGTTTATTGTGCCAACACTGCCAACCATTTTGTACTGTTGTCGAATAGGTTCCGAACTTTCGATTTGTATTTGAATGGAAGGAATTTATTCGCCGAGATAGAATGCGAAGCCGGTGTATTTCAGGCTCGTAGAAAATAAATAAAGGTATATTGTAGAGTAATAAGTATAATCACAAAATCAATAAATTCTAATTAATATTATGAATGCGAAAGTGAGTTTGTTTGTTACGCGTCACGCTAAAACGGCTGATCGGATATGGATGAAATTTGGCATATGGGTATACCATGACCTGGAGAAGGACCTAGAATACCTCTTATCTCGATGTTCCTATGGGATCGAGACTTATGCGGGTGTAACCGCGGGGCGCAACTAGTAAATAACTAAATCACCAATTCTGAATTTTAGCCTAAAAGAAAGAAAACAAAGAAAACATTTTTTTTAAAGACACTATCCATTCCCGAGCAGATCCGGAGAAACGGTTAAAGACTAGATTGATAAACTTGATCAAGAGAAAGCTCTTGGTCCTCGAAAAATACGATGAAGTGGTGAAAAACGAGGAAAGTTGAACCCACTACTTACCGTGCGAGTTAACTCACAGCCTCAGAAGAAATAACATTGCCATTTTGTTTAGGTACCTCCATTTTGTTTTTAATTTCAGCTAAAACACCACGGGACAATAAAGATAGTATTTTTCATCAACAAGTTAACAAACCTGCCGGCGCCTGCGCCTAAACTAATAAAGCTACGAAGTCAACTATTTGCATTGTAATAACAGCAATCAGATTTAATTAAAGATCCGTAAACAGCCTACCTCCCCCCTCCCCTCCCTAACTAACGCCCATCGCCTACAGAGCGGGTGAAAATGTTAAACAATACAGGCGAAATTGAGTGAAGCTTGCTTGAACATTATTATGTGACTTTTGTACCTCTGAAAGATCTGTATACCGTGTTAAATCAAATTAGCTAAACTGCGCAAACGCTATGATTATCGTTATCTAAACATGATAAAACAAAAAAAATAATAATTTGAGGGTTTTTCATGGTGTCGGCGACCGCAGTTATTGTAGTAGCCACTTGAAATATCAATTTAAAAATCAGTTTTTTTTTTTTTAATAGACTTCACAGATGTGGTGAGTATCGATATCTAAACACGATAAAACATGACAAAACAGTTTTTCTCAACTCATACTACTAGTAACAACACTAATAGCCAGTCCCAAAATAAAAAACCAATCTTTTTAGTTTTTATTTGATCCTGTTTAGATATCGAAACCCATTGCTTCTACGCAGTTTAGCTAGCCAATTTAAAATAATCCTGTATATATAGAGAAGGGACTACTATTGATCACCACGCTTGCTCACTAAGTATTAGCGATTGATCAAAAATCAATACGAACTCGCATCGAGGTGAGAATGAACAAATGAATTTGCTTTTGGTTAGCTAGCTGAAACTTGAATGAGGTTTAAAGTGAACTTAATAACAATAATTGTTTTTTGCAAATACCTAACCATAATTCAAAGGTTTTAACACCAACTAAGAAAGCACGTTAAACAAGTCATGTTGGAATTAAAATCAACGCTCAACAAACAGTTTGGCATCTAGGAATTAGTTCAGTATGATGATGCTCCTGCGGAAAAGGGGTAGCTTTCCGTAAGCGTTAAACTCCATACGCTGAAAGCTAGGTCATTGACACACAAAGCACTTTAGTACCTAATATATCAGCTCGAGCCGTAACTCCCAGAGATTTGGTACCGACATTGAAACGTCAGCAAATCCAGCATATAAGCACATTGTGTACGATTGTCGTCTGTTCACGACGCGGTAATTAACTGGCAACACTCCAAATACAAACTGGTATTGCCAGATGGAAGAATATTTACAGTAAATCGTTTTTTTTAGAATGTTAAACACAAAATTGTTTTTTTTTATTATCAATGGAAATTTAAGTTTTTATAATTAGGTACCTACCTTTAATTTTAGAGGATGGAATTTTAAAAAAAACGCGGCCAAGTGCGTGTCGGACCACATACACAATGAATGGTTCCGTAGGTGGGATGAATTTATCTCGAAAACTAAAGTTACATTTCCGTTGAAAAACATGTTTTCTCTACATCGATATAAAATAAAATATACATGTAGGTACGTCTCGGTCAATTCTTCAACGGCAAATGTAAGTTCGCAAAAAAAAAATGTGTGATAAAACTACAAATTAACGATTTTCGGACTTTTGCCTTTAAATGTGCTGGGAGACCTTGCTTCCTACAAAATTTCATGATTCTTGGTGAACGGTACCCTGTAGATTTTGATTTATTTGCGAGTATCAAAATATGTCGCATAAATTTGTGGCCGTATTTTTTTATTGCGTAAACTTAGAAGCTTGAGTCCAAGGAACCATAGTTCCTTGGAGCTCTAAGAAAGTCTTTGCATAATAAACGATTTATTATTATTATATCAGCGATAGTTGAACCGCCTCTGTGGCCTAGTGGTTAGACCACCTGTCTCAGACCGAGAGGTCCCAGGTTCGATTCCCGGTGGGGGCAAAACTTTCTGCTCGGTTTGGTTGGTGGTAGGGCTTGTTAGTCTGCCGCCATAACAACTTCAGCCAGTTCGTCTGTGGTTGCGGATTCCGGGTGTAGCTCGCTTCCACCTTCAGCTTGATCATCACTTACCATCAGGTGAGATGCAGGCCCAAGAGCTTCACCGTTGTGGAAAAGTCAAAAAACCGGCTAACTGCGTGTCGGTTCACGCACAATGAAGGGTTCCGTAGTTGGGATATATTTATCTCAAAAACAAACTTAACATTGTAGTTGAAAAACATGTTCTGATGCATCGATTTACGTCACGGTCAATTCTCCAACTGCAAAAGTAAATTTGTAATCGCAAAAAAAACTGTTTTATAAAACTACAAATTAACAATTTTCGGACTTTTTCCTTTACATGTGCTGTGAGATTTGCTTCCTGCCAAATTTTATGATTCTAGGTCATTTATTTGCGAGTATCAAAATATGTCGCATAAAAGGCCAATTTTGTTATTGCGTTTGTTTAGAAGCTTTATTTGTTTTAGTGCTCCAAGGGACCGTATTTGATATTAATTTCAACTTCATTCCTGAGAAAAAGGGTATTGACAGACTGACGGACGGACAACGAAGCGATTCTATAAGGGTTCCGTTTTTTCCTTTTGAGGTACGGAACCCTAAAAATGAAGGAATAGATTCAGTAAGTTGTGCTGCAATCAGTCAAAAGTCAATACAATCCCGTCTTCTGAAACTGGTTGAATATATATCTGTATTTATAATACCCATGGTATTATAGATTGCAGACGGTTTTTGTGTCTGCCTGAGTCACCGCGCTGTTCTTCCAAACTTATCACCTAATTTTGATGCGGTTTTCACTATCATTTAGAGAATTTATTCCGGAAGGATTATGTGTATTTATTTTTGTCAAGTCGAAGAAACCGTGCAGAGCAGCGCGGCAGGCGGCGGCGGACGGGTCGCGGGCGGCGGGTCGAGTAATAAATAAAATGGCGGCCACGTATTATTTATATTTTTTTACAAAGCGGAGATCTTATTGAAAATGGTATTCCAAACACAATTCCATCGAAAATATTTGCTTTATCCGCTCGCCATTTGTTTTGTCGATTAAAATATTAATAAACAACCCCAGTTTAAGCTCAGTGTGGTCGAAACATATCGTTTTTCACGGCGATATGAACAAGCCTGCATAATCGATCGCGGTTTAGCGGCAAAACCGCCTAGATAACAGTTTCAGAGCGTTTTCAGATACCACACTACATTATAGAGTTTTTTGTTCTTGTAGTTAAGCTATAATGGTGGAGATTAAAAATAGAATGCCTATCTTTAGAATACCTTTAGCGATACTTGAAAAGTGTTGATATTAATACCTATGTTTTCAAGAATCAATGGTTTAAGACAGGGCCTCCACGAGGGACAATATGTACTTTAGTCCAGCAGGCCTAAAGTATCCAAAGAATTAATGAATTTTGTAATGCATTGAAAGAGGTCCAAATAATTGGGACAACAGTTCAAAATGAGTCTGGCAAACCCAGGGCATTGAGCAGTTAGCTCCGCTACCAACCCTGATAATTACTCATTTAGGTCCTCTATCTTGCTCCTTTCACATCGGAGTTCGAACTTTGGAAACACGTCAAAAAACACGAATTTACAGGAGTAGATATAGAATTCATTATCAAAACTGCACAGGACCAAGCACTGATTATTGCCACTTCCACGGCAGTGAGCAGGAAAATAGGCAGGAAAGTGGGCAGAACGAGTATGTAAACACGATACTTCTCATGCTGCTGCCACTTCTTCTCGCGCTGCCCGGCGCTCCCCAAATGACGGTTTTTTTTAGCGGAACTCAAAGGACGGGCAGTGCGAGCTTCAGCTCCGTCGCTCACTTCTCACCGAGAGGTTGGACGAATCGGACGTGCGTGCCGCCTTATTTTTTTGCGATCTGCCAAAATGCTCTTCGAATGGAGTAATGAAAACACATTTTTTTTAAACTGCTGCTATGCGATCTGGAGCAGGTGCAAATAATAATATATTTCATCCGATATGGTTTGCATTTGATGTTATAGAGAGGATCCACCATCTTTTACGACGACGAATGTTCTTTTTTTGAATTTTATATCTTTTTAAAGTAATGTATTGCAAGAAGACACAGCGCGGACGCTAAATTATTTCGACGTCTGCCATTGTCGAAAGTAATCTAAATCAAAATTACATGATTGTGGGACGGCGAAAGAAAAACAAGTACCGGGTGCTGTCCCTCCCACGATACGGAGGTCGGAGGAGAGGTAGGGCAGTATGTAAACACACACTTGCCTCAATTTAGGAAATTATGACGGGCAGCGCGAGAAGTAGCGGCAGGGGCAGAATGTAAATTTGGCATTAGAAAAAACTAAATTACCGTAAACTGAAATAAAAAAGAAAATATGTACAATCCGTGAATTGTTCATAACGTTGGGAAATCGAAAGAACCTAAGAAGATTGTGCTTTCTTCTTACTTCAGATGCTTTCGTTTCAATAAAAATCTCAGAATGGAAATAAAAGCAAGATCGCAAAGCACCGTTGATATTAAAACATGTCTTCCACATTTTCCTTTGAGATTCGCATTAGCGATAGTATGAATTGGCATCGCTCTCGCATTGCTTTGTATGTGTCTCCTCAAGTGAGAAAATCGTAAGTAATAACTTTTAACGTAGGATACTTATATGTTGAAGGTTCAATATAAGCAGGCAAGAAGATGAATGACTACATCTTTGATAATCAGATAATATGTTTGCGCAAACTCCAGATACGTATGCTTTATGTTCATTACCTACCCCCAGCTTTGTCACTAAAAATAGTTTCCAAATTAACCAAACATAAGCAAAAATAAAACCATTTTCCCGCATTAATTACGACACCTGCCAAAGTGTCAACACTATAATTTTCCAACGCATCAGCTAACAAATTTAAATGACACCTTTTGTTAAAAACATAAACGTATTTATACTGCCGTACTTTCGCCGAAACCACTTTTAAATTCAAAGCAAAAAAATATGGCCGAATTGCCGCCAAAAATTTCCCGCGCAATCACAGAGCTTTAGTGTGTGTGCAGTGACAATGTGAAATTTGTCATCGTAACAACTTTTGCAACACATTAATTAACGATAGAATATCACTATCCCATTGTTCCACAGCAGGAAAACTATAATCAAAAGTGTATTATTTAGCTATAGGCGGATGTGTGCGTATAATTTACAAGCGGATATCGTGTACATTGTCTCAATTCAATCCGTCTAATGAAGGCGGGAACGAGTGACGCGCGTCCGCCATGATGGCTTAGCATTAGGGTTGTAGCTTAACATTATGATAATCGAGAATCAAAAAACTTTCTGAAAGACTGATAGAATTTATAATTTCGTGAAGCGGTCGTTGTCTACTTACAAGTAGGAAAAGAGGTGAACGCTGATGCGAGATGGGTATTTAAGCAAAAGCAATTATGTCCTTTGAAGAGTAGATACAAAGTGCTATCGGTTCAGACCCTGTTCCTTTATATATTTATGTGAAGTCATCTGGACGGCAGCAGGAACACTAGTCGACAGTAGCTAATAAACCTTCCTAAGTCTAGTCTAGGTACTTTTATTTAAATACTGACTGAATTTAAATCAAATTCGCTATGTTTGAGAAAAATCCAGGACAAGTACAGTATCATATTTTTGTGTAACGTTGCATAAAAATGTCCTACACATGCTGGAACTTACTACTAACTTTGACTGACTGACTTATCATTTAATCACTACATGAGCGACTGAAAGAAGATTAAGAGTTTCACTTGATTTGAATAAAGAAAGAACTTTCGTAATAAAATCAGCCTTAACCCCAACTTCCCACACAAACTTCCTTGTCCCATAACCGTACTCCAAGGAACCACAGCGCACATAGTGACAGCCAAAGCGTGTTTATTTACTCACAGACACGCGTATTTGCATGCAAATTGAATGAAATAGCTCGCTCCGAACATTCGTGCAATCACATTCAAATCTTGTACCAACACTTGGCCTGCTGTGTGCTGAACTAATACTGGCTGACGGATTTCTATTTATTGTCTTTGTCATAATGTTGGTGGGCAACAGCTCACCAATAACAATTGTTTTATGTGTTAATAAGTTAAGTACGAAAGTAATTTTACGGTACAATGTTGAAAATTAAACCGACGCAAATAAAATAATTACTTATAGCGTAAAATGGTAGCTTGATGGATCATCGTTGAATGTGTGTTTGGCGCCGCCTCAAAATTTGTTCCTTAAATACGTTTAGGAGCTTAGTTACACTAAAGGGTTATTTTTAATTTTTCGCTTTTCGTTTTTTTTTTGCATGTACTTAAAAATGTTTTTTATTTTTCGCTTTTGAGTTACCATTTAATTTTATTGTTTTGCTCAAGTAAGGAATTTCCTCAACAGCCTTCCGTTTCCATCGTGAGACCCTTGATGTCATACCTCAGATAGGTCTGAAGTTCTGATCAAGGTGAATGAAATAAGCGCAAACACGATGTAGCTACTGTAAACTGCTGAGGAGCTCTCGCGACTGTCTTCCGTCTCCATCATCAGATTAACTCCAGGTCTATATTATGTGGTTGTGTCATCAGAACTACATTATGTGCGCGAAATTAGCAGAATCGGTTCGCAGTTGAAAATTCAGCAGGTGAAAAATCAATCAACCCCAATTTTTTTTACTCTTAGGGGTGGATTTTAGTTTTCAATTTTACATGGGACCAACATCGAAGTATACCCTCCTCAATAAAGCAAAAATCGTTAAAATCGGACTACTCAGTAAAAAGTTATGCGTGGTATACATAATATATATATATACGGATGAACGCGTCGACTTGAGAATGATCTCCTCCTTTTTTTTTCGTCGGTTAAAAATCATAGACAATATATCTATTTCTGCACTTAAGATGTTAAAATGATAAATGAATTTTTATGCTTGGGAAGTGAGGACAAGTCTAAGCAGAAAAGCATCAAGTAAAAATGTTCTGAAAAGGCCATTTCCGGACGAACCGAAGGATCTGTGAAATTACGATCGTGAAAATTCGTCGCGTTTTTCCGCTCAGATTTGTCGTTTCAGTTTTTGCAACTTCGGGAAGGTTTTTTTGTAGTTATTGACTGCGTTCAACTTAATGATTATTGAAAATACTTAATCCAGTTTACTTCCACTTGCAAGATAAATAAAAACTGGATGTTAAGCAGGTAGCTGAGATAGCCCACTGCTGAGAAAGCTTTTCCGAAATAAGTAATTGAAATATGAATTGATTTAGAAGACAAAAAGAAAAAAATAATTTTGGATGGGTTTACCCTTCAAAATTAAATTTTAAGTACTAGCAACCCTACCAGCTAACACTGACAATGGCGGGAAAATATTGACGTCACTAGTGCGTGTTCAAAGCCGACGGCGACGCAGTTGTGCCATTGTAGCGCCGCGCTCCGCCTCCGAGCGAGCGAGCCAGGCCGTCCAACGCACTCGATTATTATAAACTAGTGGTGCGGAATCGATACTTGGACATTATTGTAGCGAGTAATGGTGTCTGCGTTTGTTTGTTAGATGTATTAACATAGATTGTAAGTATCCAACACGGGTTTTGACAATCTTTCTCCATTTATTTATTTTAAATAGAACGGCCGAAGCCAATTATTATTATTTATACACAATTTCAAGGGGTATTCCTCAACAACAAATGATTCAATTTCAAAACTTGTTTTTTTACCATTATTGAGCGAAGTAGTAAGTCGCTTAAGTACCTAGTTCCAGTTCATTTCTGCTTTCCTGGTAGTTTTAATAAATAAACAATTAGGACAGTTGAATTTTATTTAAAACGTCTATCGATATAATTTATTACGAATCCTTCATGCTCTTCTCTATGTTTCATCGTTGGTGCGTTTCGAGGAATAAAAATATAATATTTTTAATTCGATTTTGGTGCGTTTCTAGGAATACTTTTGGTGCGCTTCGAGGAATACCCTAATTTAAACACATTTGAACATGATATCAATAACATCGAGCAAAATAAATTATATTAAAAAGAAAGGTAAAAACAAACATTCCGCGTAGGATTTAGTAGGTACGTACTACTATTAAAAGATTCACACACACACATGATATGCATACATTCTTCTTACAAAATTTCATACATTCTGAAATACATCCATTTTGTGTAGATATAGATGGGTAGGGGACTGAAAATAGTCTCATCTCTAGTTATCTCAAGCGGATAGAATACTTCACGATAAGTGATCCCTTCTACAAAAATCCCTTGCGAACTTGACGGATGCCAAATAGCAACTTGAGGGCTAGCTGATAAATTACAGCATCTCAATTTAGAATATCGGAATAGGCAGATACTACGATGTGTGGAAGTTTATATCGTGGAATCTTTGTACATTCTGCTACGTGCTTCCGCTAAACTGTGTTCGTTACTTCATCTCCATCATAAAAATATCCATTCATCAATGCTTCTTTAAGATTGGCCTTTGAATAGATAGAAACCGACAATATATCTATAAATATAATCTAGCCAATTCCAAAAACCGCTCAAGTATTCCCATCTTACTAGGTAGATAAATCGATTCGATATTGCCATCATAAGCAAGTACGCTACGATATTGGTGACACGTTCGACCTCTTATTGCGATCAAATCATCTTCGAGCATCGATACACGGGTAATAACCTATAAATTCTGTTCCTTCGACCTCCATTTACTGCCGTTTCCAAATAAATATTGCTGTCTTTTGTTGGATGGATAATAAAAGATACGTACGGTAGAATTTTTTTTGCAGAAACATTACCTAAATGTCATTTTTCTGTTGTATTCAATGTAACCCTATTAAATCAAGTGTTCGTATGAAAGGTATGAGGAACAGGGTGTAGAATTTGGCGGGCAACTGCCCAACGATTGATGTCGGGGAAGATATAGGTATATATTGTGTTTGCGCGGTAAACTTTAATTGCGCGATGCAGGATTTGTGTGACGTCAGGATTTTGTGTGACGTCTTTGATGCATAGTTCGCATGTGGCGATGTAGATGCCGCCATGCTTATATTCAACTGAGCTTAAGACAAGGTACTTTCAAGTTAAGTTTCCACAGCTTTGAAAATTTATTTGAGAAGCACAATATATGCACGCGTCTCTTAATTTAACACACACACTTCACATTGTATGCTCAATTCGTCAGAATTCTTAGACTACCGAATGAAGAGCAAGTTAAATTGCATAGAGTTGCAAATACCAACGACAGAATTAAATCATCAGAACTGTCAATCCATACAATATAGGAACAAAAGTCCTTGGCCAAAATAGTAAACGACGTCATGCAAATGACTGCTCTCGTTAGAAACTGTTTCATCTTATTTGCAGATTGCATGTTCAAACTTAAATTCAAAGCATTAATTTCAATTAAACCATTAACTTCTCGGGATCTTTTTGAATTATCAGGAGTCGATCAATCAGAAAAATGAGGCTTACTCCAGTAAGTTTCTATAGAGACTTATAAATCAAAATATTGTAATAAAAAGCTATTGTTAGGGGTTTATCATTCCTCAGCAGCCTAGACTTTCTCAAATATTTTGGAGTCGACTTCCAGTCTAAATAGATCCTACTGAATATCATCACATAGTTTACATCTACAGACTACCATTAGTGGTCCTACTAACCCTTGTTACTTTGTGCCTGAACTTTGAAAGTTGAGTGCGGTTGCACTCGCCTCGATAATTGGATCTCTTGTTCGGCTTCGAACACTGTCACTGTTCAAACAGATATCCTAGCTCTCTTTAGACACGCGGTTTTTTATAATGGAAGAAGCAGAGGGAATAGATCTAAAAGTAATACGATATGGCAGAAGCAAACATGTAGGATATTTGTAAATAAGTGGGTTATTTCAAAATATTACAAAATTTAGAACATCGTTCTGATTAGTGAAAGCCTAATGGAATCGATATCAAATGGATTTTTTTCATTACTAGCCGTAATATACCGCTCGCTACTTATAGTATCTCAGGAATTATTGTAATTTTTGCTTAAGACGGAATCGAATTATTTTTTTATTGAACTTCACAGTCGCAAGTTGGCCACCCATAATATAGATACTCCTAGATGTGGCTTGTTGTAAATCGAAAATATTTTTTTCTTTTATTTTCAAGTGGCAATGTGCTAAGTATAATCATCTTTTATGAACGATGCAGCAATAAGTTTCGTACTTAAAGCGTTAAAGACCCTTGTATCAACCAAATTGACGTTTTAAAATTAATGCAAGGGATTTTATAGTCCGCCATAAAATAACTTCGCACATAAAAATGTTTCGTGTAATAAAATGTTTACAAAAATTGTCCTTGTAAAATTGTATTTTGCTTTTTCGTTTATTCATGATATTCGTTCTATAATTACACTGAGTGTCCGCACAAACAGTGCGAAACATAAATATTTATTTCAGGATGCGAAATGGAAATACTGATTGCCGTGCATATTGCTATGGTAAGAATGGAATTACAGATATAAATGTAGATATTTTAAATAGGGTGCCACAATGGGCGTTCTTATCGCTAAAAGCGATCTTTTATAGACAACCTATGGATGGATAAAGAGAGAAGGAGAGACAAATATTACACAGATCTACATACTTGCAATAATACAGTCTGCCATCTCTCCCCGTGTGCACCGTCCAGCCCTCCTTCAGTTCAGCCTGCAGCCTCTCCAGCGCAGCCTCGTCCTCCAGCGCCGCCCGGCCCAGCTTCGGACTCCCAGTACCCAACCTTGGACTGCCATACTTTGGACTGGCGCCCAACTTGGGACTATTGGCGCCCAACTTGGGACTGTTCGAACTGGAAGCTCCATCGCTCAAACTTGGACTACCAGTCGCTCTACTATTAAAACTTGGACTCGGGTTTGGTCTGGGACTGGGAGCTAGCTTAGGACTCGCCGTGCCGCTGGGACCAGGCGACGACGACGCCTGCTGCAGCAGCATCGCTTTCACGTCATCGTATCATATTTAAGCTTATGTTCATCTGAAAATAAAGGAAAAACAGATCAAGCAAAAACATTAATTAAAAATATTCCACAGCAGGTAGGCATCCGAGACATTCAAACAACAACGCTTCAAAAAAGGGCAGACAAATGAAACGCTCTCGTCGGCGAGCTCTCTAAAATGGCAACACCGATTAAAACTGGCCGCAAAAAGTCCACTGAAAATACCGCCCAAATTGCCGCGAAAAAAGAACCCGACCGTTGCCTCGCAAACCGTAATCGTTGGAACGCGACGGACGAAATATGAATGAAAATGTTTTTTCGCGATGGCATTTTGTTTACGCGCGCTTTTTTGCCCACTCGATAAAGTGGGGATTAGGTTATTTTGGAAAGTAGGGTAAGATAACCTTTAGCGGGTGCGTGTCGGTTTGAATAAATGGGTCGGATATAATACCAGACGATTGAACCAGAAACTTGGTAATTGAATATTGTTTCTTGTGTGTAAAGCCGTATTTAATATCACTGTTCGAAATAGGTTACGAGTGGTTTAGAATATACAATTCACTTCTCAATGCTAGTTACTTTTCTGTAGTAGAAAGTTATTATCTGAGAGGCTACGAATGCTACGATGGCTATTAAATTGGGCTTGAAATCATTGACAGCAAATACAAATAAAGACAGAAACGTCAAAAGGACATAATCTGAACAACATCCGGAACATTAAATATTAATTTACTGTGCTTATTTCAATAAAACAACATTTCAGTGAGGAAGGATTACGGACAAGCGCTCCGCTCGACGCGGAATTCGTAAATTGTTTCAATAAAAACTCCCAGAACCATTGTCTCTAGTACGACGTGGACGGATTAAACGACGCCATATTGCCAATTCGCGTCATTTTTTTTTTTGACATATTTGTATCTCATCTGTCGTTTTCATGTATATTTTGATTGCGATAAATAAAATATAAAAATTCAAGGTAATCCGATTGTGATTATATCGCGTTCATTGTATGTAGTTTAAATACACGTGTATTTGTTTTGTTACATTTTTATCATTCACTAACGATACAATTTAAGATCAGCGGTTCCGTGGAAGGGTAGGTCACAGTGGTTCCAAGTTTCATCCGAAACTTAAATAAAATACTAAATACAGAATCCGTTATCAAGTCATACCAAACCATCGATGTTAACTGTATCAGAGTATGAGAATTTGATCGACATTAAGTGTTTATCCCTTCTAAAATAAAAAATCGAATCAGGAAATTCTAATTTGAATGACTTTTGGATTGGACTTAAAGATGAATACCCTGGAGTCGTTGAGAATGCTATCATAGTTCTACTTCCGTTTGTGACCACTTACCGATGCAAGACTGGTTGCTCAGCTTAAGCCCCCAGTACACGTGCTTGGCTCCACGGGCAAATACACGCCAATCACGCTTAAAGGCCCAGTATACAATAGCAGAGTGACGGGCAACGTGTACTGGGGGCTTTACGCTTGCACCAGAAACAGACTGGACGCAGCTCCAGATCTTCGCGTTCAAAAGTTGTGAAAAAAAATCCTTCATCACATTAAAATTATTACTTTGTTTGTACAAAAAAATATTATAAGTATTATTATTTTTCATTTATAATTTGTTCTTTCTTTTCAAGTCAAACATGAAAATATTCAAGCAAAGCTGCAAGGTACAATCACTTTTGGTATCAAAATGGGGATCCGTCAAAAAAATAATGATAAATAATTGGGACTTTCGATAAAAGTATTGTCAAGTGTGTCAACTACTAACTAGATTTAGGTACTAGTCAAATTAAATCGATCCTAAAGCTAGGTTGTCCTAAGCCTACGTGGCCGCCATATAGCGTCAGCAAGTTACCGTCGAATGACGTCCCTGAAGCGTTATTAAATAACGTTTGAGTGATTTTTGTCACATAAAGTCAAACCCCGGTGCCATCATTTTTATAGCGGCCGTCAGTGCGGCTGTTATAAGGCGGCCACCGCTATTCTAGGAAACCGTAGCTTAAAAGACAAAAGCCTATCATAATAATGATAATCATGAGCTCACACACGTAATACGTTTCTCTCCTATAACATGTATTAGTTAGATAATGTAACAAGGTTTACAGAACAGCTAATCGAGCGTATATTACGATAATTCACTTGTCACTTGCGTAAGTTATGCACCGCCATGCCACCAGGTGAGCCACAGGCTGAGACAGTTGTCGCCACCTATCTCGGTCGCACAGCATCAAACGATATTAGGTACTCTCGCCCGATTTCTGGAACGAAACTCAACACAAAAATTCGCTAACAAATTGTCAAGCGCCTGAATTATCAACAGCTATTCGGATCATTTGACTTGTGTTAAACTTTGACACATCGATAATTTTCGTTCCAGAAACCGGGTGTGTTTTAGGTAGATAAGCTGATTTATAACAATAATAACAGCCTATTATTTGTCCCGCTTCAGGGCAAGGCCTCTCCTCATACAGAGAAGGCACGACGAGCATTGATCACCACGCTTGCTGAAGACGGGTTGGTGATTTCAGACTTATATTAACTATAAGTTCAGGTTTCCTCACGATGTTTTTTTTCACCGATATCCGTAATTTCCAAGATACTTACTTTTCAATATCCATACTATTAAATAATTTGTAATCACGTTCTCGAAAACGGCTCTAACGATTTCGATGAAAGTTGCAATATAGTTGTTTACGGGGGTGAAAAATCGATTTTGCTAGGGTCTCATATCTTGGAAAATTCGTTTTCTCCGTATTTTCACCCGAGCAGAGCTCGGTCACCCAAACTTTAGAACAACATGTCTACCTTAGAATAATGACATGGCAGCATGGAATTAGTAAGTACCTACTCTCATGGCAGCATGGAAATGGTCGCCCAGGCACTTATAAATTATGTGCCTTTATCAAACAACATTCGAAGCTCCATTTACTCTAATACCTACAATTTAAATCTTACGACGAATTTACGCAGTAGAGAGGCTTCTGGTTTATATTCATATTGCAGAGAAAGGTCAAATTAATTTACCGATTCGTGAATTATTACACGTGGTTACGCTGCTGTAGATCAGGAACAGATAATTATGATCTTCATCATACAACAAAATGATATCAAATCTCTTAACTGCTTTCATAACCTTCTTGTATTTTATACTAAGTTTCAAATTCAAATCCATTTATTTGCAAGAATGTAGGTTTACACTGTATGATCTTAAAACTATAATGGTCCCTTTACATTCTACCATAACTTACGGTATGCAAATATTTAATTGTATCCTACACAATGTCATTTTTTTTTTTATACATCAATAATAAAATAAGTTGCATGCATTAGAATTTTCATGGTACAAATTTAATTAATTGATGTCAAAGTTACACCTACATATGTCAGTTCAAGAGATAAAGTTTAATATATGTAAGTAATGTCAGATTAAGATTAAATAAATAATATTGTAAATTGTAATTGATAATGTCACAAGTATTATAATGTCAATGTATTGATTCACTGAAATTTTAACATGAATTAATTATATACTAATCTCACATGTATTCATTGAGATTGTAATAAGCATTTTTCTTTTAACCATTGCGTTACCTTTTTTTTAAACATGGTCAAAGGTAAATATTTAAAAGAGTCCGTTAATATGTTACGAGTATATAGTATTATATTATACAATTCGAGTCTGCATTGCGGTAAACAGAGCTCATGTTTAAACATATCGTCTAGTTACATCTTAATGTTTAGTAAAATGTTCCGGATGTTGTTTTACAAATAGACATAATTCTCTAATGTACAAACACGGTAATAGCAGAATATTTTACTTTTTGAACAAGGGTTTACAACTATCCGTATACCAGGCTCCACAGATTGCATGTACACTGTTTTTGTACTCTAAACGCTTTTAAAATATCCACCGAATTACAACACAACAAAAGTCCACAAGTGAGTACGGATGAAAAGTATCCGTGATATGCACAAAGAGCAGCTTCTGTTGATACCGTGACTCTTAATCTTTTTATTGCGTAAACAAATCTGTTAAATTTATCGCAAACATAATCGAAGTGTGTTTTCCAGTCACAACTCTGATCCAAATGTATACCCAGAAATTTTGTATTTGCAACTTGTTCGATTATAGTATCATTATATTTAAACATTTAACGCCAATGGCGTTCTTTTAAGGGTGTGGAATTGGATCATTTTAGTTTCCTCCATATTAATTTGTAAGTTGTTAGAATGTAACCAGTGTATTATGTTGTTCATTGCTTTGTTTATGTCTAGTTCATAGGTGTCTGCATTTTCACATTTCACAATGAGGGTTATGTCATCAGCAAACAAGATTGTGTTTATGGCAAGTTATATTTGGGAGATCGTTAATATATATGAGGAATAAGAAAGGTCGCAATACACTGCCCTATGGCACTCCAAAATTATTCATTCGATATTCACTTCTATGTAACATCTTTTATTTATTATGTATTTTAGAGATTTCCACACATTGTTTTCAGTCATTTAGATAGTCTCTTTACCAGTCGTTCGCTTTGCCTTTTATTCCATAGTAATCTTTCTATTGTGTAAGAGCAAATTGTGGTCCACAAAATCAAACGCCTTACCCATGTCTAGGAAAATTGCAGCAATTGGTAAGCCATAATTTATAGCTTGGGTGACAATTTTAATCAAATTGAAACATGCCAATGAAGTGGTACTATTCTGTCTAAACCCAAATTGCTCATCTTTAAGTATACGACGACTTGTTGTAAAATCTTGAAGCCTTTTCAGCATAATTGTCTCAAAGAGTTTTGATCTGATTGGTATCAGCGCCACTGGCCTTTAGTTATTCATGTCACATTTTTCTCCTTTTTTAAAGAGTGGCTTAGCTACAGACTTTTTCAATATGTGTGGTAAGGTACCTTCTTCAAATGATACGTTTATTAAATAGCACAGCGGTTGACATATGGATGGTGCGCATAATTTAATTACATTGGTTGTTATGTCATCTACTCTTGCTTAAAAATTAAAAATCTAAATAACACAAAGTTATTTAGATTTTTAAATTTTCCAAATATTTCCATCGCATCAATACTGTATTAATGTGAAGCTAAAATAATTGTAGCAAAACATTTTACAGATTGTAATTGAGTGTAATATGTTTTGTGGCTACACATTGCTACCATTTATTATTAAACAATTTTTTTTTTCGATGATCCCTTAATCTTTCTTCCGTTCAAAGAAACATAAATACGTACAAAAACTCACGCCTTCTTCCCATGGGGGTAGGTAGAAACTACAGAACGCCGCCACCTGCTACGATCCTCTCCATTTGCCTCGTTTACGTTCATACATCTGGTCATACACACACGCCAGTTGCGAGTACTACGCACCTGTCCTTTCTGAAGAACATCACCAATAAGGTCAGTACATGTCCTCCTAGGGCGTCCCCTCCCGGTGTTTCCACTTACCTCTGCCTTGTAAATACATTTTGATAGTCGCCTTTCATTCATCCTCTCAACATGACCAAACCATCTCAGCATACTCTTTTCAATAAATACATTCATAAATAACGTACCTATGTTTGAACAACACATTATTGACTACCTACACTTCCGTGAGGGCGATCACGGTAGTAAAATACCCCATCTCTTAGATAGCGCACCCTAAACAAATAGTTTGGCTGATCATCGGTACGGAACCAAAACACGAAGGGGATGGGATAAGTATCTTTTATGTGTTATCTGTTTAACCTTGTTAGAAGGTGCACTCATTCGCACACGCCATCACAGAACTAAATTGAATTAATACTACCCACTACTTACACATTAAAATCACTGCTGCATTTCATAGGATTGACACAGCACGGACAAATTCTACTAAACCTACTTGTGTATAAATAAAAATAAAAGAAGAAAATATCCACAATATTTCCGATCACCAAGTCACAACAACCATGAACCAAAGGTTTTAATAATCCATAGGTATATTTTTACGGACAATGCACCACTGCCGTCTTTCTAACGAATATTAAGTAAACTATCCATAGCTGCTTATTGCATAATAATTTTATTTTATATTCAGGTTTAAACAAACTGAATAAAAAAAAATATCTATGGGATAGGTGGGTACAATTTGGAATATACAAGTAATTTTAAAAAAAACGAAATGCTATTTTTTACATTTTTAATATATTTACCTAAGAAATGCTATTTTTTACATTTTTAATATATTTAAATATTTTATGTCGCGTTTTTTGGTGGAACGGAACGCAAACTAGAAACGTCTCGCTTCGACAATAATGCCGATAGTGTCGTTAAAATACATGCGAATAAACAGCTTTTCTTACCAAATTGCTTGAAATCTTAATAAGGTAACTAAGTAGAAGCGATTTCTTCTTGAATAAAGCACAAAAATAATTTGAACTATTGTAAAAAAATGTTGTAGTTTAATATTTTTTAATTTGACTCTTAATACTTTTCTTGGGGTTATATTACTGTATTATATTGATTAGGTGAAAATAAATACAATATGCGTATTACTCAAATATTATTTTACAGATTAATAAATAATTCTAACCAATAAAATCACTACCCCTTACCGCGGAGCTAAACTAATTCATTAACTTCAGTAAGATATCACGGTTTGCTGTCAGAGGCCATTACGGGCCCCTATAACGCAATACGAAGACAAGAAATAATGATTTGATAATGAAATTATGATGTTCTTGCCAGTAATTGTAATGCAATAACACAAAGTTTTTAATTAATAATATATGTAGGGATGAATTTCATGAAGAACTGCACAACTAGACTATCAAGGAAAAACAGGAAAAACTTTTCTCAACATCTACGAGACTAGATTGTAATATTTCCTAAAGTAAGACAAAGTGCACTGTACCAAATAATAGGTCTGTCCTACACAGACTGTCATAATCGTAATAAGCGGATACACGTTCACAACTGAGCATGAGAAGTCGAGTAGATTAATTCAATTCAATTCAATCATTTATTTCGGAAAATATCCATATTGTATTAGTGTTAGAACTTAGAAAAATATGTTAGTAGCATTAAAATTAAAAACAATATTACAATCAAAACTAAAATTTAAATTAAGATCAATATTAAAAATAGAATTAAATTACATTACAATCAAAACAAAATTAAATCAAAATCAAATCAGAATAAAAATTAAACTTTAAATTATATAAAATTATTATTTAATCAAAATTATGTATTATATTTATTTATTATTTATTTATATCATAATAATAATAATTAAATGACATTAAATTAAATTAAAACAAAACAAAAGAAAATAAAATTAAACTAATTTAAAAACCGGTACTTATAATTCATTCCGCTTCCCGCAGCACCAGACCTGCAGCTGTGCATACAGGTCCAGTGCTCCAGGAATGGGGAATCAGGCTTGTCTGCTAACACCTTTAAAATGCTGTTGGTGCTCCCTCGCATCCTTTTCATCAGGGATGCTGTTCTCTTTCGCATAATTGCTTGAAAGCTATCCGTATTAATAATATGATCTTCTTTTAACTTGCTACTGCCCATCCTCTTGTCATAGCCAAAAGTACCGGCCAAGTGCGATTCGGACTCGCACACGAATGGTTTCGTACCACCGTACAATATTCAACAATACATTTTTTTTTAAATACTCTAGTTAATTTAAGTAATAGTAGATTGTTATACAAAGCATGAAAGGGACCTATTTAGGCACAAGATGGTTTGGCCAATAGTTTGAGTGCCTAAATAGGTCTTTCACCCGAGGTAAACACTGCTTTTCATTTCGAATAAGAGGAAAGTAAATAAAAACCTAATTAATTAAACAAATCCATATCTGAATCTGATTAAATCATTTTATACAAATATCTGTATACGCAAATAATTAGTACTCGACAAAACAACTGAAGATCAAATTCCCGCGTTCCCACCTTTTTTATGTTTCTTATTCTGTGGCATTCTACCAGCCAGTATGTTTTATCATTGTTGTTAAAGAAAATATTTAGCTTAAATCTATGTAAATTAAATAATAATTTAGAGAAAAGTAAATTATAAGTATAAAGCCATGTTACAAAATTGTGTTAATATTTTTTTATTACAATTTTACGCTGCGATTTAACAGAGTGGCCGTATAAAAAGTTGGGAGATGGCTTGCATAGTTTTTAATTTTTGACAGCAGGGAAAATCGTTTCCCCGGGACGAAAAGTACTGTTTTCATCCCTCTGATCAGGTAACTTCAAGCGTACTTTCCAAGTATGAGAAATGAAAAATATTTTCTTATCTCGCTTTAATTGTTAACATTATTTTATTTTTATTATTTGTTTAACAATAAAATGTATTGTAACAAACACACACTGTAAAAAGTAAACTGCATTCGAGCACCTTATGGATCAGCTGTACCAAACGTGCCATCGTGCCCTGTAACGCGTACTTTGTGCGTACTTAACGACGTAGAAGACAGTATAGACCTTTTTACTTGTTCTCTGAGTGAGTTCACAAAAACAACGATGTACAGAATATGTTACTTATAGGAAATAATAAAACTGTAATTATGGCCACACTATTGAATTAGGAAATTCCTGTAATGAGAGTGATGATGAGTTAATAAATAAATAAATCAGTGCGCTGCGTCCAATATATTTGTGCCTTCAGCGCGCCGATGCGGCTGCCGCGTTGTTGCTGCGCGTCCGAGATGTTCGCAAAAGCCCGAGTCGACAGCTCAGCTATCGTACGGAAGAAAAGTGCGTCTCTGCTCGCCAGATTGCGTGGCAGTGGCAACAGCTTCTTGAAGATGATAGGCTTGATGAGAGCCCTATAAAGGGACATCTCATCAAAACAACCTTGTCTGCCGTAGTGTAAAAGTACTAACATAGATCATAAGCCACATTGTTACTAACGTACGTTATAAGATATAATTATTCTTAAATCTTTAAAGTATTTTTGTTTGTTTTTTGTCAGTTTGTTCTTTGTCTGTTAAATAAATAATAATAGTTATTGTGTATTTCTATTGCTGTGGCTAGCGACAATAGAAATACCTACACAATCTGGGAAAATTTCAACTGTCTACCTATTACGGTTCATGAGATATAGCCCGCTGATAGATAGACGAACGGGCGGACAGCAGAGGCTTAGTAATAGGATTCTGTTTAGCACTCTTCGGGTACGGAATCCAAAAATGACTATTTATCAACCAACACATGTATGGCTAAAAGTAGTGGTTACTGATCATGGTCTCCTGTACCCTAATTACGTAATACACGATCAATCGGAATTTTAATCGTTTTGAAACAAATTACTAATCCATTGCTTCATAAGTTCGAAGAAAAAATCTGCTCAACTACGTAAAAAACTCAATGAATGTTGTTGAACTGTCAAAATGAAACAAATTTGTCGTAATCGTTTACGAAAATGTGTTGCGTAATTAGATAGCTGGATATTCTTCTGTTTCTAATCTTCACTAACTCTTAAAGTATTGTCTCTATAAAAATACTGAGCCTACACTTAAGCCCTAACTGTACCTAACTGCATGAGCAAAGAACTAACTTAAATTCCAATCCTTAAACAAAATCGCAATAACACATTGTATGTAAAGTACCAAACGGTACCAAACAACATACGTCAGTGCCGCACGGTACCGCTACAAGAAACATACAGTAACAAAATTGTAATAAAGTGACAAGTTGCTACATAACTTCTGCGTACTACAAAACCCGTTATAAAATGACTTGAAACTTGAGGCCACAAGATTCTCTTTCAAATTCATAGTAGCATGACAAAGAAATAATTAGACTACACAATTACAAAAGGATAAATCAACTTGTGAACGGAAAGCGATCAATCCAAAGGCTTACGACTAATACACACAATCGGAGCCACACCGTGTCCGATATTAAATTGACACGGTGCCAATTCTCACACAGACGCCGAATAAACCGCCAACTAAGCATGAAACTAAGTATCTTGTTGGAAAACAACGATTAAGAACTCCTAACAATGCCTGTCAGTTACACAGTCTACGTCAAGGAAAGAGGGGGATAGACGATGGAGAAATTAACATGCTAGAGTGGGATAAGCACAGTTTTATGTGACAGGTAGCCGGTCGTTGACCTGCATTGTAAGTGTATGAACAGATTTTGTGAACGCAACCCAGTTGGTATAAAGTTTATTGTTTTAATAAAAATTACAACAGACGATTTTATAGACTAAACATGTTTAAAAGAATAAACTCGTAACCTAATTACTGTGATGTTTCACGTTGTTGCGGAAGTCAGACGAATGGATATAATATTAAGGAAGTATAATAATAGTGAACGGAATGATTGGGGTAGTGAGTGAAGTCAATATTGATTTTGCACATGTCGTAGAGACGTTCTTTCGTTCTTTGAATAACATTGAAATTGTTTATTCTGTAAATAGGATATCGGAATCACTTTTACACGTCATATTTAAAAAAATATTGAAATAAGCTAGTTGATTCGACATTATTTTCCTATCTGACTGAGAAGAAATGGCTAATAAACTCAGGGGTCAAAGTCTCTTTTAAAGTCCAGACTCTTGATCAGGCTATTTATGAGGACCATGTAGATAAGGTTCTGATATAGTCTTTTGAGGAGTGAATCTGTCCAGTTCACTCAAATCTGTGTGGTTCTTTGGTTCGTCAGTGCCAGCATTTGTCAGTAATCTGGGAGCTCAACTGATGAAGCCCTTAAAATCTACTTATGTTTAATGGTTGAGGGTTAGCTTATCATTTTGCAAGGTCCACGTAAAATCTTTGTTTGATTAGATACGATAAGATACTGTACTTTCATAGTACCATCCTTACGAAAGCATCACGTGCGTCATAATGTTTGTAACTTTGAAAATATCGTATGTTGTTTGGGTAGTTGGGTGAGTGTCAATGTGTTTAGTAGCGTGTTCTTCGATAGTTTACAATTGATCGTGTTTACCTTATTCAGTTAGACACGATAAGAAGATGTTGTAAACTAACACCTACAAACAAAAAGTATTAGGTAGGTACTTATAGTCAGAGAAAAAAAAAACGTGTCAGCTCCAACGCACGACCAGAGTTTTACGTCTTATTACGATTGTCTTCGAATATGCAATAGGCAAAGAGGGTAAATAAATGAAACAATAAAAAAAAACAACTGTCAAAGAATGACAGTTGTAATACAATTAGCAATAAAAATAATTTCCCTAACCTTACATTTTACTCTCGATGAGTGTAATAAAGTTGTCCAACTCTATATTGAAGTCTATATCTGTATTTTGTGATAGGTCACAAAACAGAACCCTACTTCCAATCATCAATATTTCGCACCCTGTTGATTTGATCCGAGATAGCCCGAATGTCATACGTCCAAGTTGGAATGAGCCAATCAGCCGCGGCTTATGTCGGGCCGCCCTTTAGAGTGAAAAGTTGAAACAATCCAAAGGGCAGTAAATGTCAGCTGATTAGACGGGACTGGGCCCGATCTAGACCGGGTACATTGTTCAAATAATGTGGGAAACGAACTTTGACCTTTGAAGCGTTAAATATCTGGGTCTAATTCAACCTTATTTCAAACGTTCTAGATTTATTTTCATAGTCTACGTGGGACTTAATTTTGGAGTCTGAAATAAACTTTGCGGTGATAATTTGCTTTACATATTTGTCCATTGTTTTCATTTGTATGTTTATAACTAAGACATCATGCTCAAATGTAAAACTAGACATTATATTTAAACGCAATAAAACACGATTTACTTAATTACGAACATCTTCACGTACCTAATTATGAGATAACACAATTAAAATCTTAATTGAGAACAGTGTTACCTTTGGTACTCGTGTTTACCAAACAGTAATTAACATTGTGAAAACTGAAATTCACAGCTTAAAACCTTTTTCATAATTCGATAGGAAGCATCAGCTGACTAAAAGCCGATTAAAGGACATTTTCCATGAATCCGTCAGGTCCCACGATAGTACCCTGTGGAACGTTACACTGTTCCAGTGTTCCTACAATTTTACAAAAAAGAGCCTCGGTCTGCCTTTGACGTGTGTGACGAGCTTTACCGAAAGCTTTCGTAAAGTCGCTTTGAAAACATTAAAGCTGCTAGCTGCAGTAAAGTGCCAACTTTAACATAGGCTGGTATGACAAACGCTACAGCAAAAATATTACCATAAGTTCCACTATTACCTATTCCAATATTACCAATTTATGTACATAAAGTAGGTATATTTTAACCTTTGTAAATATACCTAGATGTTTTATGGATTTTCCTGAAATATATGTTCCTCTCCAAAGTTCAAACCTTTCGCCATAATTCACTATAATCGACTCGGCAGTTAGTCATGAAAGTGTTGTAAATAGATAGAGAGAAACACTACGTATGACAGCTTGCCTGGTTCAAATAAATTTATTTTCTTACTTTTTTAATTTCCATACGTTTAATATTTATTAACGCTCTCATAGAGAAAGATGGTATACAAGGTGGAGACGACAATACGACAGTAAATTAAACTACGTTGTTGACGTTCCCAGTTCCCATACGAAAATTCAATCAAATAAATTCAACAGGTAGTTTAGTCACTATAGCTAGTTAGCTGGACGGTAGAACCCATAGTCGGCCTATCACTACTATGTAGTTTGTATGAAAATCACTTGTTCTTGCTCTTGTTTCAAGTATTAGTTTTTATAATTTCAATGTTAGGATTTATTGGATAGTTTCAAAATACTCTTATATATTAGTATTGCTATTGTTTCCATTTATTGTCGTATCCACTTTGTATATGTGCTTTCTTATACACCATAACAAAGTAACCTCAAGGGAACAATAGCGGTCTTACCAAATACTTAATTTAAAGGCATGCTTACACTTAACTATTCTACCATTAAACCACATAACAACTTGAAACACTAAGTAATAAACAGGTAACATTGTGAGTTGAAGTTTGATCCACAGGTCGCCGCGGTTAACCTTTATAGTCCAAAACTTGTTCCGTTTCCTTCGCGAGGCTTAACCTTTTAGAACTTGCTTTACGCCTGCGGGAGTGACGACAAATTAATTTTGATGTTATCGCTGGTGAGGGGAGGTTCTCCATTTATACAGTGAATAGCCTTTATAATACTAAACGTTTATAATATAATGAAAATATTTAGCGGTATATGTGCCTTTCCTCAAGTGTTTTTCATATGGATTTTCCGAGTAGTTGTGGAGACCAGAATGAAGTGGTAGTCATGCGACGAATTTTTGAACAGGTTCGGGCTAAGCCTGATAACCTGCACGTAAATGAAGCCATATACTGTGCCTAAGAGTTAATAAATATATTGTATTATCCAATCTTCTTCTTTTCCTGTGACTAACCTGGTGTAAGAGTTTTAAAGCCGCCCATGGGCCTCTGACTTGGCTTCACATAGTTGAGAAATATCTCTCAGGCATGGTTTCCTCACGATGTTTTCCTTCACCGTTTTTGAAGCAAGTGATAATTATATATGTGCCAATCCATTCTAACATATTGCATTACTGTATGGGGTGGCACTTGTAAAACTAACTTAATAAAACTTGAAAGAGCTCAAAGAGCGGTACTAAAAGTAAGCCTGTCGTTACCTTTCCTCTTTCCTACCAAAGATCTGTACTTGCTCTCTGATGTGCTGACAGTAAGACAACTTTATATTCTGTGCTCCGCTCTAAAACAACATTCACTAATAGGGTATGATCCTTTACTTAATGCAAACAAGAGAGTCAAACACAGGGTTTGCCCAGCACTTACTAATCGTAGCACCGCCTTCTCACGCAAATTCTTTGAATTTCTTGGTGGACATCTATATAATAAGATAAACAAGAAGCTAACAATTTACCCTCTTACAAGAGCTAATTGTAAGAGGGTTATTACTGCCTGGCTTAAGTCCCTCGACTACGATGACACTGAAAATCTGCTTGTTGTACCATCCTAACCAACTGCGTATGCTGTCACCTCCTTCACCCAGCACACACTCACTCACATAAACACTCACTCTCTCCCGCACACACTCACACAGACACATACACGCTCACACACACTCGCACTCACACTCGCGCACACATACTCTCGCACACATACTCAATTACTCACTCATGCAATTTAGTTCCTCTCACCCACTTTGTACCCCCCATAACAGCAATAATCTCAATCTGTATACAGCTGTTCACATGTTGTCCGGAGTCTGGAGAGGCTGGTAATCTGTCATACAGGTCTCCTAGTACAGAAACCAGTCTCTCGCATAGATCATAACAATTATCGATAATGTTTTGTTTGTTTGTTTTATATTTTGTAAAATACTATGTGAGAGAAGAACAATAAACTTTATTTATTATTATTTATTATAGAATACGCACATGCACTACTCAATTGAACACGCACGTTCGAAGTCGAGACCTATGACTTGGCAGTCTGACGGTCATACCAGTAGGCTGTCTGCTATTATCCAATTAGATCACAGAATAAGACGACCGAATAGTATATCTGCATCAGAGAATAATTTATTGGTTCATTCATGAATCTATTAGGAACGAGGGGGCTATTTAAGGGGGTGACTAACGAGATGACGACTAATAGAGAAGTATGGAAGAAAGTCATGTTGCGCCGACCACTAATAAATGTGATAAGGGCAGGACAATATGATGATGATGATGATTCAAGAATCTATAGGGACAAAGATGAAAATTCGTGTGATGGTTATTCTACCAAAACCTGTCACACCACTGAAGTAGGTCCCTACTTCCTCAGACAATCTCTTTCTCAACAGACTGGTATTAATACTCAAGATAAACACCATAGCAAATCGCACGCACCATTACTTCCCCTCCCAATTATGGTGGATCAATAAACACAGGATGACCTCCTGACCCCTGGAAACACAGATACCCCTAGAACTCTTATCAGTACACAGCTGGCTGCATTCTATTCACAAGGAACCACTTTCCACTGTTAGAATAATAAGGATTTCCGTAGCAAGTACTCAATCAATTGACATCGACTCCTTGAAGAAGCTAAAGTAACTGTAGGTGTCTCGATGACCTGATTTTCAATCGAATAAGTTTGACAAGACGTTTGAAGTTCATTTTGGAGGATCTGAAGGTGATAAGAAAGTTAATTTAATTTAGTCAACTGGGGAGTGACGTATGTATGTTTCCATTATAAGATTAAATTCTGCTGAAGCCTGATGAAAATTTGTATAACAGTTTGATGAACTTTATATTTTTGCGAAGACATATAAAGGTAAGCACTACCCACATAAAAAGGGGAGTTTCAAAAATTTTTAAATCCTGGTTTGCAATAGCCGCTAAAAAACGCTTATCAGATAATATAGCGATGTGACCAAATGGTCAATCCGTCTTTGTACAATTACAATGGCAATCCAGTTTCAAAGAGAAAACGTAAGCAAGTGTGAATGCAAGAATGTTACAATAAGCCTCAAGGCATAGCTTTATATTACCTACAATCTAATCAATATGATATAATCCACATCACGTCCTAACAACAAAAACCAGTCCCACCAAAACACAGCGGTAACAAACAACAATTACTATTACATTGTTTATGCTGCGTATGACCGTATGACTCATGCGCCAGCGCGTGGGCTAAGGTCGACCTGTTGCTAATGTACCATCTTTATATTATGTGTTATGCGTACATAGTTACATCACCGTGTCGAGTCTTTTAACACTGTCATGTATACTTTGAATGATAGTGTTTTCATTATTTCTAATGGCATCGGAAAGATAGTTAGGTGAATAAATATGGAATGAAATGTTCATAAAGAAGCTATATTGTTTTGTAGAGTAGTTGTGCTATAGATTGATAGATTAGAGTAACTTAGGACTATTATTGATACCCTTGACACAACACAACTCTACTAAGTAATTCAAGTAGATAGTAGTACTGTAATTTATGAAGAGCATGAAATTGGCGAAGTATGTTTTGAAGATATATAGACGAAAGTTAGTAAGCTTTAATTTTAATGATGTTCCAAAATCACTTATTATATTCAATTTGGTATGTCATCGTTTTTGAGTTTTGAATATAAATACACTCAAGACAGAGGCAAGAAGAGAAAACTCAGCCTGAAAGTAGATCCCGAAGAGGCAGAAGTATTTAGCAAGATAACACAAAAAATTAAAAATAAATGGTACAAGGTACTAATCCAACCTTTAATGAAGTGGAAGTGATTACAATCATTGTCCCTAATGACCATGATTGTGATGGCAATTCCTCGGCCCATGTCCAGCAGTAAACCGTTTACCAGCCACGACAGTCCGTCCTCATAATGCAAATTATCATTTATTGCGGACAGAAAGGGTCTAAAACGTTTTGTGAAACCGAATCCAGGATATAATGGAGTTTGATAATTGAATTTTATAATTAACAGACTGTTAGGAGGTCTCGCGGTTCCATATTGTATTGGAAACAATACAATGTTTGAAGAGGATTTGAGTATTTGTACAATATATCTGTCTGATTGGATTATTTGTATTCGTGATTTGTGTATATAAGCTGACAGTCATAAAATTTACACACATCAAAAAAGTCTAAGCAACACACATCATTTACAGAAACTGCATGTTTTATTAATTGATACTTTATTTTTTTTTGCTCGGAAACTTTTCGATTGTATTTTGTTTTCATTAAAATAAAAGCTAATTATTTTTTCCCGACTTCATGTGTTTCCGTTGCTTGATTTTGGTATTTATCTCACTTTTATCATTTTGAGATTTACAGTTTTCGAAAAAAAATTGTGGTGAGTCATTTTTTATGTCACGGAGCGACGCCATTTGACTGCTAATGAAATGCACAGAGCTGTAGGAATACTACAAGCGGGAAGAAATCAGTCCCAGGTATCTCGGCATTCTGGTGTCAATAGGAGCGTGATTTGTCGTTTTTGGCAGCGTTACGTTAATACAGGGGATCGTGCTGAGCAGCACCCAGGACGTGGAAGGAGTACAACTGCTCGACAGGACCGATACATACAACGGACTGCGACACGTCAGCCGATGTTAACCGCCCGGGAGACAGGTTTAAAACTACAATTCTCAAGTGGTGTTGTTGTTAGCCACCAAACCGTGAGAAATAGGCTGCATGAATACGGCCTACGAGCATGACGCGCAATTAGGTGCCCACCTATACGCCATGGTAATCGCGCCCGTCGAAACGAATGGTGTCCCTACACCATTCGTTTCAACGGGACCCAGTAGAACACTTGACATAACTCAGGAGCAATGGGATAAAAAAATATTTTGCGATGTGTCCCGATTTGGATTTTGGCCTGATACGAGAAGGGTAAGAGTGTATCGTCGTCCCAGAAATGCTGAACGGCTGAGATGCGTCCAGGAAGTGCACCCTTACAGTGGCTCCACAGTGATGGTATGGGCGGGTATTATGAAGAACAGACGAACTGAGTTTGTTTTTGTAGATGGCAATATGAACGCTGAAAGTTACGTTGAAGATGTCCTCGGGCCTTATGTTCACCCATTTGCACAAAGTTTTGGCTCAGATTTCACGCTGATGCATGACAATGCGCGTTCGCACACAGCTCGGAGAACCAGAGAGTACTTGGCAATGGAAAACATCCGGATATTGCCGTGGCCTGCACAATCGCCAGACCTCAATCCCATCGAGCACGCATGGGACATGCTTCAGAGACGTGTTCTAGAGAATCTGGACGGAGTGTCAACAACCCAACAACTGAAAGACTTGTTAAAATTCCATTGGGAGCTATTGCCGCAGGATCAGATAAACAATCCTATAAATTCAATGAAAAATCGTGGCCGACAAGTTTTAAACAACAGAGGCGGTCTAACTTTGTATTGAATTACCAATTGATTAAAAAAAAACGTTATTTAATTTCGTAAAACATGAAAAGTTTAATTTCGTTTTAACTTTATTTTATACTACGTACACATATTGTTAATTATTGTGATTAAATGAACAATTGAATGAAGGATTTTGTTGCTTTAGTCACTAAATATATCAAAGAATGCTTAGTAATTATTTATGGAAGAAATATAAATATTACATATAATAGTAAAAATCGTTCAAAAGTTCAAAACCGTAGATGTTGCTTAGACTGTTTTGATGAGTGTAGTACATATATATAAAAAAGGAAGGGAAGGAATCATAAGGTATCAAAAATTACGAATTGACTTAGTTGATCAAGTTTTTCGTTGCTGAGAAGTTTATTACACCATTTCTAGTTCCCATGTAAGACACTCAGGAAGTGGTTAAGCATCGACTGAGATCTTTCCAATTTATTTATTATCTTATTGGTCTTTGCATTTACCGGGTCAAGTCAATGATCTTTCAATTTTCGTTTCTGTTTCAACGAACAACTGCCTATTAATATGGAAGTCACGTACAGAGAAGGTAGGAAGCTGTGATTCAACTCCTGGCGGTAGAAAGTGACAGGTCTGTTGGATGGAAAGCGGTCAGCCTGGTCGCCGGTAGATCGCAACACAATCCGCTAACCGCATCTGTGTTATACTTGTTGCGTGGCTGTGTGGTTAATGGTTATATTATTACACAACAGTTATAAGTAGACTATTTTGAGTTAGTCTGCAAACTGACACGACTTACAAGTAGTCATATACATTTACCTATGATTTTGGGGAGGAAAGGTAATGCAACCCTACCATTTCGTTTGAGGACGTATGGTTTCATTCTCTGCACCCGCATCTTTTCAGAATAACTAATTCCGAGGGAATAGGAGTATATTCAAGCTACTACTATATGAGATTATGTTCTTGCTATAAAACTGATGGATTTTATAAAATTAAGACCCCAGTAAAATTTCGTGAAGATCCTATTGCTACCGTGAAATGTAAAGGAAGTCTGACTCATTTTAATCTCTCGCATCTTTTACAGCTGGTGTAAAAAAAGAAGCCACAAGCGATGTCAATACACCGCCTGTCGCTTTTAAAAGGAAACACCGTAAAGCAGTTTATCACACGCCATGAAAAGCAGGTGATAAACCTCATATCTGAGCTTCATAATCCGGAATCTATCCGCAATGAAAATACCATAAAACATTTTAGTGGGAGAATAAAAACGACGCCATATTTTGCATGTATGACGGAGTTTCTGCTCCGTTCGGTAATAAAGTCACCCTTACGAGTTACGACAATATCGACGGTTTGATGGACCCGACCTTTTTATGGAAGGTTCGCACTTGACACTAAGTTTCCGTAAGTGATTTTCGGTAAGTTAGTTATGTTGGGGTGGAGTTACTAGGTGTAAGTTGTGAGTCTTATTACAGCTAAGTTACGGTGGAGCAAAAATGGTGGGAAAACCTGGGGTGTGCCCCACTTGCCGAATGAATGAACGAATCAAACAAATATGCTTTGATCACAATCAAAACACATTTGTTTTTTGGTTTAGACTTAGAGGCAAACCTATCTAGCATGGTATAATCAATGATAAATACTTTTATCAAAACGATGATGACAGACTAGCAAAAGCATTATGTTACTAGTTTAAATGACATAGGTACCTACAAGAAAAATACATTATCCTTTATTTGGATTCTCTCTATACAAACCTAATCAGTGTCCTTTATAAACTATTCTTCATTTCAAACAAGTTGTAAGTCTGTTGTTACAACTTACGAAGCGTAAGTAGCTGATGTACTAAGTTTCTTTCAAGTTATTACAAGTTTTCTTTTCAGGAACGGATTGGAGTTCATCCCAGAATGAAGCCAAACAAAATAAACTATGGACAAAAGTTTCGGATAGTATAAAAACTTTTTACTTTCCAGGGTAATAAGGTTCTATGTGGTAATAGCGAATGATGAGGGACTATGTCAAGAGGATGTACAGCAGCGTACCTACTCCTGTCTGATAAATAACAAACTTTCTGTCAAGCTGAAGATGATGCTGGGATACTTAAAAACTGCTGTGGCTATAGTATAAGCATATTTATTTTCTCTTCACAAATGTACAGTAGTAGTCCTTAAAACTAGATTAAGAATAGTTTAAATTTGTGAGAGACTGGTGCTTGAAATAGGCATTGCAAGCAACTCCTGTGGTACAAGTCACCAGGGCCCCACGACGCTTGATATGTACAAGGTTATGATTGACCAAACCAAATGAAATTCTAAGAAGGCTTAATAAACGACATAAATAAATTTATGTAACCATAGGACCAAAGTGGTCTAAAAGCACCGGACACTATAATAACTTCAACTTCTCCAATTCCATCCGCTATAAATAAGACAAATGTTTTATTTCGACGTGAGCAAATAAAAACGAGTAATATAACGGGTCGGGGGGCAAAGAAAGGAGTACATATGAATGTGGGCCACGCTGGGTCTGCACGCCATTGAATGCTTGGCATTCGCAATATCCACCTTTGTCCGTTTTTATTGTCCAAACGTGTGACAGGTGGCAGTACGAGACACTTTTAATGTTCCCTCGGATACGCCCGAAGGCCCCCGAAGATCCCCGAAGGACGCCGAAGGCCAGAAAGTTTGTTATAAATAGAGCATGTAAAAACGTCAGGTATTTTATTATAGATCGCTTTATTTAGCCGGATTCCTCGATATTTCTTTGAAGGTGAGAAAAGTTTTGCTGAAGATCCAAATTCTCTGATCCCTTTTTTATTCGACGAACGTGCTGGTGAAAGGGCTCAGCTTACGTAAGTTTTCTTTGGGGTGCCTTTTTCAAGTATGAATTGTTAAATCTTTGGGTGTCAAGAGCGGAACTTTGTAGAGATTTGCATATTATTGAGGTAGGTGGAGTTAATTGGACGGGGAAGGCTAAGGACCGAATGTTGTCGTACAACTAAGGAGATATCTCGCAGAGAACATTGATATAGTTGATTATTAAAAAAAAAAGTAAAACGTATTCTATAGGAACCGTAGTTTCCGTTAATTTGCAAACTGGCAAGGTAGTAATTGTTTGTTTATGTGACTTCATAAATTATTTTTACCAAAAAGTGCGACTAAGATTTGAAAATATTGTTGTATCGTGAGCGAATGTCCTTGAAATTGATTCAAATGTTAATTAATACCGCAAATAGATTACTTGGCAATTGACTAACAAAATAACGATCTAAGGTTAATCGGTTAGTTAAACTTATTTGTTTTAGTCATGCAAGGTGAACACAGCACTTAAAATATTATTGACTGATTTTAAGAGCAGCTATCAAAGCTCCATTAATATTGTAGTAGTGTGTGTAGGTATGCCTTTATGTAAAACGACAGAGCAGTTTCAGTTTGGGACATGTCGTGAGGGAAGTATTGAGTATGAAATCAAAGAAACGATGGATAACTACATAGGTTGTGTCAAAGATATGGCTAAAAAGGGTGAATACTAAGATGGAGGCTATTTGTATGGAAGAAAAAGATATGCTGCTAACCCAAATAAATTGAGACAATTGCAGGAGGAAGAGAACAGAGCAGTTTCTAATTAAAATATAATATTTTCGTTCCAAATATCTTCCCATTCAGTCTCGGGGCCATCTAGCCTTGTACAAATGCCTTTAATTAGCTTGTTGGGTTGTCCTGTCTTATCGGTTCAATTTCATCCCTTATCTTTGTGAGGCAAGGGTGACAGGAAAGCAATTAATTGACCCAATCTTGTGATAGATACTGTACAGGGTTTGCAAACTGGCTACAGATTGGAAGTTCCGTTTTAAAACGATTCCCAAACCAAACAGAAGAGGAAACCGATTCTAACATTAATTGACTTAATTAAAACGAAAATGTTATTCATCCTGCTGGGGTATGGGCAGGAACAGTCTCATGTGGCTATATGAGGAAGGTTTAGGTACTCACCAGACTCTATATTACACATTTTGGTTGAAGAGCACCTATACAAAAGTCTCGAAGCCAAAAACAACAATTTTTCATTACTTTCATGAACTCCCACTCAACAAACCAAGAAATAATAATATATTTTTCTGCGTAATTTCACAAGCACCGAAGTAGCGAGAGGTTAAAAAAATATTTAATTAAATAAAAATATGAATTGAAACAGGAAATGGGACGTGAATAAAGTCTGGCTTAGCGGCGCCAATCATAGCGTGGCGTGTCGAGGAGATGATCCTAATTATACGCCGCGGTTGACCTGACCACTTGAGGCACTTGCCTGGCTTCTGGCTGACAGTGCAGGAGGATCAGAAGGCCTACTGGTACTGCCATTGCATGACAAAGAAAGTAGACAATTTTCGCTTTGCCATGGGTAAATTGCAGACAAAATTACACTGGCTGCTAATTTAATTGTATAATATTATTTTTTATAACATTGATTTTACATTCTGTGATTACTTGAACTCACACAAGTCAGTGTGTGAGTTCAAGTATTACTTGTTAAAATATAATATTAGTATTACTTGTTAAAATGTTAGGAATATCGTATAATTTATAAATATGTAAGCACCATGTATCTATCACATAATTAATTTATATATCATTGCTTCATTTTTCATTATTTTTACCTATCGAGGTATAATAATCTTATTCTAGGTGCATCGTCTTCACATATAATTATATAACAAATGTATACAAGATATTGTGAAAACATTTTAAAAGAGTAATGGTGGAGTTTCTTGCCCATTCTTCTCCATACGAAAACTACCTTTTGGAAGGGGCGACTAGAATCGATTCAGTTTTTTTTGTAAATTTTGACGTAAAAAAGTGCCTTTTATGTCCCTAATTGAAATAAATTATTTGACTTTGACTTTTGACTTTGAAAAAACGAGTTAAAAATCTGGTTACTACACCAAACTAAAGATGATCAAAAACCCTAGTGTTCGTTATCCCATAGGAGTTCTCTCTCTAAATGCCTTTATTAGAAAGAGAGCAAGATACCCATCCAAAAGTTCATATCAGTTCAATCTAGAACAATATAATCAGCAATGTTCCAACTGCTGGAATGTAGCATCTCCAGTCCCTCTGTGAGAGGGACAGCCGAAGTCCACCCTGATGAACATCTTGAACAGCAATGTCAATATAATAAACATGGTTTATCTATATCGGTCAGCTTCTGTGCGCACGAGCGTCTAGTGATGACGCACGCGAGTGCAACTTCTGTCCGAATGTTCAATCTGCCACGATACGACTGGCGATTGGATCAAGACTCGGTTTTGCATTAAAATGAATTTACAACTATGCGATGTGCCGCGTGTTTACGTCGTTCTACACCTACAGCTAATAATGTGTTGAAAAAACGGCAAAATGTTTTGGTTACTGTCTGTCTGTAAAGTTTTGTTTGAGTAAGTAAGTACATAAATTCATGTACTTACAGTCGGTTCCACGTTCGATACGGGAAATTGGAAGCCTAAAATCCTTTTCTAGTAATTGGATTAAGCTCGTGGCTAAGTAACAACATCCGCACGGGTCGATCCATCAGGTTGAGCTACGCCTGCCGGGGTTGGTCCGTGGATGGGTGGCCATCTTTACATACCGAGACTCATCCGTGCTTCGGAAAGCACGTTAAGCCGTTGGTCCCGGCTGTTATTCGTGGAGCTTTGACTGTCGTTACGAGTCGTCAGAAGCCCGAAAGTCTGACAACCAATCTTACCAAGGGGTATCGTATTACCCAGTTACTGGGTTGTGGAGGTCAGATAGGCAGTCGCTCCATGTAAAATACTGGTATTCAGCTGCATCCGGTTACACTGAACGCCGACCCCAACATAGTTGGGAAAAGGCTAGGGAGATTGATTGGATCAGTGTCAAATTAAATTAACAAGCGAAACTCCGCGACTCCCGACGTAATTGGGCATCGATATCAAATATCAAAACATGATAAAATGAAAAACAAGTTAATTTGATGACCCCAACAGCAGGTAGGGTAAGGGTAGTAGTTAGAGTAGCCTAAGATATATCAGTTTAAAAAAAAACTGTTATTTTTTTGTGTAAACTTCACAGACGTGATGGGTAATCGTGTTCAGATATCGATACCCAATTACATCGGGAGTCGCGAAGTTTCGCTTGTTAATTTAATTTGACCCTGTAGGAGTTACAAACCCTAAACTTTAGCATCCATTACTAGTACAAACCTATCTAATATACGATATAGAACTCATCATTACACGTGGTGTGTCAGATTAACCTCCCTGTGACCCTCCAGACACATAATGAGTTGTATACTAAATGTTATTACTGTTATGTTTAAAATTGAACCCGTAATGTCTATCACGTGCTGTCAGGGTTGCCAGGTACACGATTTTTATTCGAACGGACCAAGTTGTCAAGATGAAAATTAAAAAAAATTTTTACTAGCTGTTTTTTTTTCTCGTCAGTGTAAAATTATGTTATAGTTTGACCGAAACCGCTGTACCACGCCTTAGGTTAGTGTGCGGTGAGACTAATTATTTGTAGACTTATTCATTTATTTCAAATCTGGCAACCCTGAGTGTTTGTACATAATATCATTTTGCTAATGTGTTCTCACCGAAATTGAGTGTCAAGTTGTAATACAATTCGTATAAAGTTATTCGTAATTTTGTTGTGTGATGTTTAGCATTAGTATTAAAATATTAGTACTTTGGTCTTAATGCTTTGAGGCTTATTAAGGATAAATCAAGTGTACTTATATACATAATTACTTTTCAATGTAGGTAGGTATTACAAGTTTTAGTTTGTAAAGCGCTCTCGGTGAAGGTAGTAAATGAATGATGAATCTATCCTTAATTTGATTAACATCGTCCTAGAAAATAAGAGTCAGTATTTTGAGGAATGAGTGCTGAATCCATCATTTCTGTCAGACTGCGACGTTGTCTGAACGCAGGCTTTTATATTTCCTTAACCTATTCTAGCCTGCAAACAACCCATCCAACCCACTAAATCCAACATTCATCTTATTTATACCCCTAAAAACATCGTCAAAAATCCGGACCATGTACTTTACATTGTTTAATTCATGTAACGGCACCGTCCACCATAACCCTTACATTTAATTAGGTGCCCGTCGGCATACAAACGAACCGAAGGGTCCTACACAATTACTGTATTAATAGCATTGTTTGCTCAACTTTTGGGAGGACCCCGTTGTTTCATAATAGGTCAATATCCTTGGGTAAGCGTGATTTTTGGGAGAGGAAGTTGGATCTGGATGCTCTTTGTGAAAAGGTATTGATAGCTGTTCACTGGTTTCTTCGGAAGTCTTTGTTTTTCCATTTGAAACAGAGAGTCTCTCATCTTCATCAACATTATCCACCTAGCCTTTTCTCAACTATATTGGGTTCAGCTTTCAGTCTATCCGGAAGCAGCTATATACCAGCATTTTACATGGAGCAACTGCCAATCTAACCTCCATAAACAACAAAGGGCAACACGATACCCACAACAATAATTCTTAATCCTGAAAAATAAGCAACCAATACTGATCACTATTGATCCGTTAATGCTTACACCTTCAGAACAAACTTGTTTTTCTTAAATTTTAATATGATCCTTTGTGCTCTTCCATTTTGTATTGTGTATTCATAAATAAATAATAATACCATCAGACGCTCGCTGGTTGATATTGTATAAGTCATAGACATAAGACAGAAGGTATACACCATATCATTCCGCAATGACCAACCATCTCTAGATATTAATATCTCCACACGGTTAGCCGAATAGTTGAGCTATTGCGCGGTATCCTTCAAAGCGAATAACTCAGCGAATAATGAAATTCCGCGTGTCAAGCCGAACTGAAGTCCTGGGTCAAAATATTCAGACTAGTTCTAATCTCGCTGTATTATATTTTGGGATAGTTTAGACATTCGTGTCATAGTTCAAGCTAGATAGCAAACTATGGTGAAAACTTGAAGTTGATGAGCCGATCGTTATTGAAGGCAAATGATTCAAGAAATTATTAATACGGATTGGAAGATCTTGAGAGCATAAAATGGCCGAATTTTCTAAAAAATACAACTAAATCTAAAGAGGAAATGCATACTGTACCTACGTATATAAAGGAGGAACAGCTTGATAATTCTATAAGTAGTGTTTCATTCAAGGTAAATGAAGAATCGGTTTGGTCAATGAACCAAATCACCCCAATGATATGTCACACGATCAATATAGTAGATACGTAAAGTAAAACAATCAAAACAACATCAAAAGCAGCAATACTCCAACAAATCCAAACTTCGAACAAGAAAACAAATACCTATCAGAAACAAACATGGAGGCATACCTCAACAAGTCTAATAACCAACTCATACACACAGAGCATGTATTGTCAAAGCAACCATTCTCTTAACTTTAATTAAAATGTTTTTATTAAAAGAAGTTGATAACAATCGGAGCTCATAAGCCGAATTCCTCAACTTTCCGGCGGCGGATAATCTGTCTAAACCTGTCAATAGAGACGTGGATGAAAGGTTTAGTAGGGGGATGGAGGATGGAGAGAATTTCAGCTGAAATGAGAAAATTGTGCGTGGGAGTGGCTTAGATGTGGTGGTTGGATGAATTGAATATTGAAGAAGGTTATGAATCAGTGTCCATTTTGTTGCAAAAAATGGTGTAAATATATGATAGTAGCAGATCTTGCTGTTTCCTCTATGACTGTATGTTCAATAAGTAGCACAACTAATTAATTAAACTGGATCCTTTACCCCCGGATAATAATATGAAAGATTCTGCAACTTATAGTTAAACATAACCTAAACCCTTTAAAACTAACCCACAACCCTTCCAAAACAATGAAACGAACTATTCCAACACAAAACCCAAACACACCCAAATCTATTCTAGTCCAAATTAAAGTGGAAACTCGATCGAAAAAACGAATTAATGGCACCGCAGCCATCAATGAACGCGTCAAGTTGTCGTCGCATTAGTTCGGTCAGACTTACTGCTGGTGCAGCGAGGGTTGGCGTATGAATGAGGAAATAGAAGGACGATGTGGGCAGCACTGCAGTCGTTGAGATGAATGAGAAAACTACATTTATATATTCTTAATCGGACATTATATTAAACTTTATCTCTTAAACTGACATAGGTATAACTTTGACATCAATTAATTAATTTGTTCCATAAAAATCCTAATGCATGAACTCTTATTTGTTGTTGCTGTAAATTTAATTAAAATAATAGCATTGTGCTGGATAAAATTAAATATTTGCACACCATATGTAATGATAGAATGTAAAGGGGCCATTATAGTTTTAAGATCATACATTGTAAACCTACATTCTGGCTAATAAATGGATTTGATTTGATCTAAAGATCAATCGATGGTTGATAAATATGTATTGAGAAAGAAAGATGATGAGCTATCCACCCAAAAGATCACGAAAAAATATAGAAAATGTTAATATAGATCAAACAACAGATAAAGTTAAAAATATGGATCAATACATCAAAACAACAGAAAAATTATTGATCAGCCAATTAAAGATAGGTACATACAACTAAAACAGTAGTATTGCAGATGAACCTAAAATTGGAGTGAGTAGGTTTTACTGTATGTAGGTACTACCGCTAAGCAGCGGTAACTCCACGTCAGAGGCTGTGTTTCCAGAACAAATTACCCTGGGAATTATTAAATCGATTATTTAATCGTTGACGGCATCACTATCAGGTCAAACTCAGCCCATTATTATTATTATTTTTTTCTAAATTGCTGTAGTTATTTTGTCTCTAGAAAACCGCATAAACTGTAACTGTTAAGGTTGGTGACAAAAACACTTCAAAATTCAGCGCGGTGCCAGACCGCATTGAATTTCCATAATCGAATTTTCCCGTTAGATATCCGTCGCATTTCGAGGCATAAAAAGTACAATTTTCGTTTGGACGATATTGAGTATATATTATGGACATTGTAAGCTCGTCTCATTAATACTCAGTCAGTAGTGACTAGCTCAGTTAATCCGGGACTAAGCCGCTCTCCCGGCTATAGGGACGGTTTTTCTCCAGCGGCGCACGGATTAAGGAATGTTTCCTCACAAATTGTTGGCCGGACTTAGGAGTAATGCGATAGGTAAACAGGATTTGGTTAGAGTTCTATCTATGTTAATGGGAATAGTTGTTATTTGGAATCAAATTATGCATTTATAATTTGTTCTTTAAGAGCTAGTGTCCGGTTTCTTTGACCAAAATTTAAACGTTCTATTGAACAATTCATGCTAGATTTTGCTGTAACTGTAAACCGATAAAAAAAAACAAATATTTGCCTAGCCTTTTCCCAACTATGTTGGGGTCGGCTTCCAGTCTAACGGGATGCAGCTGAATACCAGTATTTTACATGGAGCGACTGCCTATCTGACCTCCACAACCCAGTTACTGAGTAACACGATTTGGTAAGACTGGTTGTCAGGCTTTTGGGCTACTGACTACCCGTAATGACTGTCAAAGATCTATGAAAGACAGCCAGGACCAACGGCTTAACGTGATTTCCGAGGCACGGAAGGGTCTCCATATGTAATCATGGTCAACCATCCACGAACCGACCGTGGCAAGCGTAGCTTAGTAGGAACCGGACTGGTCGACCATAGACAATCAATTTGAGCAAGATAAAGAGATTTGTCACAAATAATGCGCAGATCGTGCCTTCATACCCAACTTGTTTGACGGCTTAAAAGTTTCCGACGGACATAAAATAGAATTTTGTCTTGATTATTATTACGGGTTTGAACAGCTTAGGTTTATTTATCTATGGAAACCAAACAAATATGCAGGGGTTGTTTTTATTGTAAAGATGTATATTAGGTTCGTTTAGGCTTTCTACAAAATATCTTTGCGATTGTGAGTAATGCGACAAATTCAAAAAAATAACTAACGTGGTAAATCTAACCTAATACAGTATAAAATAAAGTCGTGTTTCGTGACTGCTTAGTTCTTCTAAAGCACACAATGGATTTACATGCAGTTTTCACCATCAATTAAAGAATTTATTCCGGAAGATTTATTTTGTGTACCGATAATACATTATAATTTTTAATTTCTGTGCTTCTAGCACAGAAATCTCGATGTTTTGACATGTACCCGTGCAAAACACGGGCGGTATATAAATGTAGGTAGGTACCTATTATCCATTTAAAGTAACTAAACGAACCATTTAACAACTATGTAATTTAACAAAACTTAGTATTCAACATGTGTCATATTAATAATCATAAAAAATATGCATAAAATAAGTTTTCTTATCCCTTCAGAACCAGAAGCTAGACCGCAATACTTGTTAACTAACTCAGTTAGTCTTTCATTACATTTCAAACCCCCCATATTGGCAACAGTGTAAAGTTTCCGACACAGATATACAGTCAAATAGATACTGCACGACCGTACAAATCATATGAAAACTTCGTACGGTTTTTCGCGCTACGTTTTCTTCCATCGAGTAATTTGGCACTTATATAGTTATTAAAATGGGCAATTATCTTTTCTTTAGTAGGTATAAAGTACCTATAAATGGTACAACAGGAATATTTTTTCAATGATCGCTGGTACCTAAACTGAACAAGCCGTACTTAAGAGAGAACAGGGCCTGCGATTCTCCATACAAATGTATTCCCCTTTTTTCTTCCTGAGTAATGCCTCTAGAGCAATCTTTTTTTTAAATTTAATCAAGGTCTGCTGTAGACAGGTCCCTGTTATTTCCTTTTTTTCAGCAACTTATTGGTAATGAAAATATGACCCTCCAAAAATTACAAAAATGCCCCATTTTTACCGCCGTGATTAGAGGACTACTAGATAAATCGAAAAGTCTTTAAAGTCTTTTGTGAAAAGTTTTTAATCATATAATAAAATGATAGGAACGTAGACATACTCTTTCTTAAAATTTTAATGTAAAAAAATATCGAATCGGCTCAGTTTTCGAGGAGAAAAAAGGGGAATACGAAACATCGATCTCGTCACATTTTTTTGTGAAATAATCGGTCTGAGCTGCAGCTGACCCTATCGCACTCTACGGAGGCAGACTTGAGGTAAGACGACGGCAATACTTAGTTTCTTCAAATACCTATTTTTACAGTTTCGTTTACAGTTTACAGGCCCTGTTCTTAAGTACTGCTTGAGCATTTTACTAGTTTATTGCTCGGTCAGTTCAAGCTCGCAGTAGCAGATAACTTGCGTTCTCCATGCATCTCTACATCCGTGACTTAGCTGTAACACAATAAGGAGTGGCGCAAAGTTTGCGGTCTCCAGCGTAACCTGAGGGCGAAGTCTCAGGCTAAGACGTAGGGTAGGTATTGCAATACGATGTTGGGAAGGACTGGGGACTAATCCTTTGGGGACGTTTTCAGGCTTCTTCTGTCCCCGGTTTTTTTCTGTATTTTTAAAAGCAAATATCTCCATAATAAATTAACTGGAATTAAAAGAACTGATACTAAATTCTTCAGATAATAGTATTATGTACAAGTAGTAGGTACAAGGATAGGTATTAAAAAATATTAAGAAAAGATCATTGAATATCAAAAAAAACATTCGCAATAATTAATTGATACAATTAAGAGAGGGCGCTACTTATTGTCATTCCTCAGATAAATGATAATCCATCAATCACTTTGCCCCACCAGTGGGGCGGCTTGGATGATTCTAAAAATCCAAAATAATTAAGTGACTTTCCAGACCTTGGATTGTCTCTAGATATCTTTTTTTGAACTATCAAGGGACACGTCAACACTTCCAACTACTAACAAGACACTGGACTTTTAAAATACGTTTCTCAAAGAAAACGTAGTAAGGAAATGAATCAGCTAAAATTAAGCAAGAGCTTTATGCTCATGGAAAAATTCCTTATATCTTCTGAGCTTATATTCTTTTTGTAAACAGAGGGGTACTTAATAGCATGTCAATCATCTCCGTGGATGTTTGACGCAAGATTTAAAATATTTCATACGGATAATATCCGCTTTGGGAAAGAATTACGACTTTTTTACTGATTTGAGTAGGTAAGTATATCTTTTCAAGAAATGATAAAGATCTATTGAAGAAGAAGACCAGACAAAGTCGAACCGAAATAAATTGACAGGATTAACATGATTTATTAGAAACAATCTGGGACTTCAAAAAGGGCACTAAACAAAATATTCATTGAAAAATGTTTTTACACAATATGGATGACGACAATTATTTTTTTTTATCGGTCTTGTAGATTATAAAAAAAATACGTCCACGTATTTTTTCTTTTTTGACGTTATCAAAAGATTACGGCGACACATTAAGTTAAAATGTACCATGACGTCACGAGTATGTAGATTTTATACTTACTTGTGACGTATCAACCCACTCCCCACCTTTAATGCGTTTTATCTAAGTCATTTTTTATTAATATGATAAAGCAAAAAATACGAGTCTAATATTTTTTTATTATCTGACTGACGGACTAAATAGAAATTCTTTTTTTTGACCATCATCCCTATTGACGACTTCCATATTGATGAATCACTGACTGATTACTATTTCCATTTGTTTTTGTTTTATTACTGCCACCTTGATAATATTTGACTTTTTTGTATTAATACATAGACATGTAATTTGTATTTTGTATAATTTAAAATTATAACGTATTTTAAATTTGTGTATATTTGCATGCCCACGTGACGGTAGAACATGGAGCACTATTATAAAAAAGAAAACATATATTTACTACAATTATACCCATGTTTGCAAACGAATAAATGATTTTATTTGATTGATTGACTACTACTAATTAATAAGATGCATTCCTATTTGTGATTTCTTCTTGCTCCTATAAATTTTTAGTTATTTGCAAAATTTTAAAGTTAATGTAAGTAGGTATGTAAATAAGTCTGATAATTCCCAAAAATACTACTCACTTTGTGATTGTATTAACGATATTGATTCTCACTTTACTTTTCCTGTTCAAAATTCTAAAACACAAATTATTTCTTATTTAACTAACGAGATAAACAAGACTTTCATAAACATTAACCCTCCACGTTTATAAAAACTGTAATGCACAATCGGCGCTAATTGGTACTCGGCTGATCCCCTCCGGTATTCCATGAATATGTATAGGATGGCAACCCATGGCATAATTACTTACACTGGCAGTGTTACCACCCTTTACTCTGTATCACATAGGATGGGTGAGTAGGTATAGGTACCTACTTGTAATTTACGCCAAAGCACGCATTTTGCTTCTACCTAGTCTATGGTTATTGTTGTGAGATATAGAATGCTCCATTTCATAAAAATATTTTTAGATGTGTATCTTTCCTCTCGCTTTCCCGCAATCTGTGGGAGTGATTTCGTGAAAAGGGACGGAAGTGTGTAACAGGAAGCCGGGAAGCGCGCTATTTGATTTGACCAATGAGCGCGTGCGGTGCTAGAGTTGGCCGTGAAATGAAATTGTTTATTCTGTAAATAAGATATTGGAATTACTTTTACACGTCATCTTAAAAAAATAATAAAAAATTAGCTAGATGAGTTCGGCGTTTCCTATCTGACTACTCTGAGAAGAAAGGCCGAAACAAACTCAGAAGTCACAGTCTCTTTTAAAGTCCAGACATAATCTTGGTCAGGCCATTTGAGGACCATGTGTCTGAAATGGTCTTTTGAGAAAAGAACCACACAGATTTGAGTGGACCTGTCCAGTCAGTGCAAGCATTCGTCAGTAATCGTGGAGCTCAATCCAGAACTTAAGGAGCTCAACTCGACGAACAATACCGTCAAATAGTACCAACCCATGTTCCGAGAGGTTGGTACTGTCAGTCAAGTTGTCAGATGTTACACATCAAATGCGACTACTGTAAGGCCCACTCGTTTTATTTTTGAGATTGCTTTCTTTTTAAAAATCTTGACCGAATCTTTCGTGTAAGAAAGTTATATTCCCAAACAATTGAGACATCGACAGGTAGGTGCCTGTAGCAGGTACATTACAATAAAATGTTATACGTCTGTTTATGTGTGTGTACATAAAATGTTAAATAAATAAAACAAAAGAAACATCAACATCTCATTATCACTTGTTCATACCTACATCAAAATATTCCCCAACAACGAGAAACTTTCAAAATATTCACCAAGTTTTAAACGCCGCCGCGCCGTAAAGTTATAAGCTGGCAACCCTTCGATTTGAGCCGAGCAGTAGTCAACGGAGGGAAGATCACTGCTGCTTCGCGACAGTTTAACAGCCTCAATTTTAGCACTAGTTATTGAAATTCTTGAGTCTTTGAGTACAAAGTTATTACTTAATATGCCTCCACTTGGTAGTTTGCCTACCTCGTAAAGACACGTCGTAATAATATCACGGCTTCTACGTCTTAAGTTGGGGTGGGAATTTAACAGCGTCTACCTGTGTTTCAGATTTTTTTAGTTTTAACGACTAGTATTAATATTCTAATTGATATTTGATTGCAATTAATCTAATGATTGAAACTAATGGTGAAGGTCCTAACGAGTAACGTTTGGAAAACACACCAACATACTTGCGTAAATGACGTTTCAGTGCCCTCATTCCTCCGTAAATTGCAGACAATATGTGGCTGCCATCGCTCTTCTAGGAAATCGTAGCTTTACCAAAAACAAAAGCATTTTATTCATATTATGATCGATACAGAATTTTTCAACAACATAAACAAATCAATATCCAATAATCATTAGCTTCTATTTAATATCAAACAAAGCGTAGTTTTGTTAATATTACAAATAACAAATATTAATAACTAATTTATCATTAACCGGTAAGCCCCCCGACACCCAAAGGAGGTATGAAAAAAAAAAAACGTTGGAGCTCCGGTATACCCTAATAGGGTATCTCGTTTCGCGCGGCTTTAAATATCAGTACGTATCGAGTCATTATTCTCCTTCTACTTTTCCCACTATTGGGTACTGAAGCATGATTTACACGATTCAAGTTTGTGCCATACAATGAAATTAAAGCAACAATTAATGACTTGCATACTTTAAACACTGTTTAGACGGAAATAACTCTTAATGTTGCTTCAACTCATGGTATGCCACAGGCAAATAAATTGCACCGTGCAGTCAGGCTTTGTTCTATGCATATTTTTCCCGTTTACCAGATCATTCAAGTGATGATGTAAAAAAAGCAAAACTAGTAATATATTTTTTTACAAACTTGTTTGATTTAATAAAACTCTCTATCGATCGGTTATATTCCTACTGCAGGATAACAAGTAGAAATGGAGAAGAAGTAAATTAAATATAAAAAAACATTAATATCAAAACCACAGCTCTACCGCCAAAAAGGTCTGTTTTATTGGCATTTAACAATCATTTTCATTTGACAGACGACCTGGTTTAAAAAAATAAAACGTCAATTGTTCTTTCTTGGACGCAAAGGAATGCACGCATAAGTTTTATGTATGTCAATGCACCAAGGTTTGTTTATATTCTGAACACATAGTCACATTTAGTGAAAACAATTAGTTTGAGAAAGTAACTGTTGAGTGAAGAAATTGGTGATTTGAGTTTAATTAAGAATGTGACTTTGAGGTAAGGTGTTCGTTTTAATTTTAGATTTTCATATTGTTTTTGTTTGTTACTTAAATCCCTATAGCTATCATTCTGTATGCAAATGTATGTAGGATCTATTTATTTCAGCAAAGGATTAGCTTAAATCTCCGTTTGTACCTATGCTACAAAATTGGCTACAACCACAATGTCAAGAAATCAGAAATCTGGTAAAATGGCCTACCACACGATTTACATTTCATGCTCTAATTTTCTAAAACTCGGTTCATATTCCGACGAAAAATCAAAATTTAACATACAAATTGAGCTCTCATTTACATTTAATTCTGTTCAAAATTGCTACAACGAACATAACCCTTACGAAACTCATTGTTCCATTATTCTTATTAATTTATTCAAGGCATTTCTGAAACTATTTGAAATTATATCCCTAACAGCTGTTCCCAGTGCTCATTTGAGTGGAAAAGACGAAAATTAGACAATTACTGAACCTCCACAGCTCCGCAGTCTCAAGTACCTACGGCAGGGACTACATTACACTCCGCGAAATTCCGCTTCACGTCCATAATCGTTCACAGCTTTTGTGTCACCACGGATGAAGGCACTGGCGCGGAAAATGGCGAACCGAGTACGACGAGCATTTTATAAAATCAGAATAAAACGACCAAGACCTCCACTTTCTTTCTCCTCACTATTTCACTAAATTAAATCGACTGACTCGGTTATTTCGCAGCGTTAAGTGCTAGACCTACGTTCCATGAAAGTAACGCGCAAATCGTATTAGGGCACGATAAAATCTATTTTGGGCAAGACCATACACAGCGCACAAAGCGGCTCACACACGATAGAATTTCTCTACGCTGAACCAAACGCGACAACCGCGCGCATTTCAAAAAAGGAACGTGACCTGATTACTGACGGAAGCTGTCAGTTGTCTATGGAGCACCTTAAACGTCACAGGTGCTTTGCAGCGGTCGGTTTGACTCTCGACCCTATTTTAAATTGCAGAAGTTTAAAAATCGTTCACTTTAATTTTCCCTCCATCTCGCAATTTGCTCTATGAACGGTTTATTGTTCGCACCGAGGGCGCCATTCCTTCACACTTCTCAGTAATAGAACGACTTAAACGGGTCGACTTTATTATTTCCAGTTCAATTGAATTGTCTCTTTTTAAAGTGTAGTGTTCGTTAAAACAAATCCCTTGAAATTGGAGGGGTCTGTCCCACGAGGGCTCTTTAACACGATTCCGGAAAGGTAATGAGTTCTTACTTAAAATCACGGAATCCCCTTCCTGATGTTGCTATTAGATAACTTTTTGTTTATTTGTTATTCGTTTAATTAAGTATTCTTTTAAAACTGGATTCTTTTTGTAACGCGAATCCTTTTTACAGGGGTGAAATTTGGAAACACTACAAAAAAATGCAAATAATCAATTACAAGAAGGAAAGAGGAAGCCCAAAATTCGGACTCATTTTCTTTCGCAGCTGTTCAGTCAATGCTATCTTTAAAAGTTGTAAAGCGACCATTAGGTCCAGAGAAATTCGAGAAAATTCCAAGAAAATTCACGAAAGTTCTCAACATCTTCTTCAATCCGGTAAAACGCTGAAAAATCTTTGATAAAAGGTACTTTTATTACCCTTTACGCCTGGTTTTAGTAATACCTAGGCATATCTAGGAAGGAATCGTAAATCGTGGTCGAGCTTGTTTAATTCCCACAGTAGATACATATTTTTTATTTTTTCGATGGGGAATTATCAAATAACTTCTCCCGCTCTGGGCGGAGCGGGACGGCGTGTCAGACTCTTACTGACTAAAACCGACCCGTGTTCCTTCCGTTGCCTGTACGTTGCCAGGGGCCACGGTATCCCTTTCGGACTTTCCCGCAACCCCGGCAGGCATCGGTCCTATCGGACCCCTTCATCAGATAGTTACCTACCCTAATAAAATCGATCAGCATTTGCTTCGAAACTATCTACCAGCAGTTTGACATTGATACACGAAAGAAACAACAAATTCAAACCTACTTTCATACAAAAGTAGGTAACTTGTATCAGCCTCCAAATGCACGTTAAAAAAACGCATTACAACACGAATTCACGGAACAAACTCCACAATCAACATTACAATTTCAAATAATACTTAATTGTTCTTACGTAGCGTGTTTAAATTCTCAAACGGTAATAAAACGTGGAGTATTCGAGGCAAACGGTTTATGTTACCGTTTCTGTAAAACTATCGATCAATGTTGCCAGTAACTGCGTAATGGTAATAATGGTACAATATGAGCGACTGGAACGGAAGATCGATTTTGTCAGACGTAAATTGTGTGATTTGAGACCGTTTTTTGTTTTATTTGTGACGGAATGACGGGACGTTATTGGCGAAAGGATAGTTGATGGATCTACACTGAGGGCAGATTTTTTAAACGTCAGATAAATCTGTTATATGTGGAATTAAATTGGAGTCTGATTGTCTGTATAGAAAAACAGTTAAAAATGCAAAATTCTTCGTCGAGAATGTTATTCCCACTGCTGGGACAAAGACCTCCTCTTTGTGACAGAGAGTGGGCCATAATCCACCACGCGGGCCCAGTGCGTGTTGGTAGATGTCACATGTCTTCAAATTTTTGGTTCTAGGACATGCCGGTTCCCTCACGATGGTTTCCTTCACCGTTTTGAGAGAAGTAGTGATGAAATAATTTACACAAAGTAAAGTGCCTACTTGCGTTCGAACCCACGACCTACGTAAGTCGCGGCCGTTATCACTGGGGCTATGTTATTTGGGGTTGGGAAAATCAGCCCTTGGTGAAATAAGGTTCTTTAATTTGATTGGTGGCAACGCTAAGAACTCATAGCCGTGACAAGGCCGTCAAAAATATATGCACCGCGCCGAGGACTATCTCACAGAGATGTACCAGCAAAGGGAACATTACACAATGATAATGCTTAGCAGCCTACCCAAACTGACTTTTGTTGATCATGCGAAATGGTCAATGAAAGTCACCTTTGGATCACCTTCTCCTTTTGATTAAGCATCTATTATAAATTGAAATGAAATGAAATTGTTTATTCTGTAAATAGGATATTGGAATCACTTTTACACGTCATCTTAAAAAAATAATTAAAAATTAGCTAGATGAGTTCGGTGTTTTCTATCTGACTACTCTGAGAAGAAAGGCCGAAACAAACTCAGAGGTCATAGTCTCTTTTAAAGTCCAGACATAATCTTGGTCAGGCCATATGAGGACCATGTAGATTAGTGTCTGAAATGGTCTTTTTAGAAAAGAACCACACAGATTTGAGTGGACCTGTCCAGTCAGTGCAAGCATTTGTCAGTAATCGTGGAGCTCAACCCAAAACTTAAGGAGCTCAACTCGACGACCAATACCAAAGAAAGGACATTTGGGTAGGCCGCATAATCTACTCAAACTGCCAGACCATCATTAAAACTAAATAAGAAAGAAAAAAAAAATCCACATAGTCCTCACATTCACAAAATTACAAAAATATATATTAAAGTCGCTTTTCGTTGTTCTTCTAAACTACGCAACCGATGTTGATGCCGTTTTCACTATCATTTAGAGATTTTTTCCGGAAGGTTTATATGTATATTTAATACATTAATATTAATCTTACATATATATATAATCAATAAACCTCCATGTTTCGTCAAACCGTAGAAACCGTGCGAAATATAAGGTCGAGTTCACTAGTACGTATACTCGTCATTCAATAAATAAACACTAGAAAGGTTAAGTGCCTACCTACCTATGTTTAGAAACTGAAATGAGTTTTGATTATTACTTATGTAATTTAATTTCTTCAAATAAACTTCAATGTAACTAACATAATTATTACAAGATTTACAAGTAATTTTTATGTAATGTAGGTAACTAGTGTAATTTTCCTTACGTTTGCGCTATTCGACTGCCTCAATGGCTACTGCTGATCATGAGGTCCTGGTTTCGATTCCCGGGTTGGGCAAAGTGTTATTGGGTTTTTCCATCTGGAATTTTCTCAGTAGCAGCCCGCAGTCTGGATTTGTTTCCAGTTGATAGCAATAGGCTCGCCCCCTATGAAATGGGACTTAAACATAACAGGCTAAATGTGGGTGTACAATAGATACACCACTGCCTAACCTTCCGGGAATTACAGGCGTGATGTTATGTTATGTTAAACACGATCTAAAAATCGCAAGGTTTTGCATCAAGGGGTTATGTTGCAAACTCCAGACTCCGAGCGTACCTAAGTATTTCATCATGAATTCTATTATTTATTTCAACACATGTACTTAAAATTAATATTATAGCGAAAAGCTTTTAAACACTATTAATATTATGTAACAAGGCTACATTGTAAAATAAATTATAATGGTTTGTAGGTTCACCTGAAAATTAATTCGATTTGCGGTTGTAGCTAACGCAAATTGAATAAATTTTCAGATCATCTGAAAATTAACTGAATAATATAAATTAATTTGTTTTAATTAAGTTCACAAATTTATATCGTTCTCGAGATGATTGTGAAATAACACGTGTTTTTCTGTATTTACAAAGAACATAAAATGAAATTCGTGAATTATTATAGGATGTAAGGCTCATTCACACTATCTAGGGGGTCCAAACGCCTCCTGCCGGAGGCTATATGCGCATGGCCCTTTACGGGGCACCGGTTTGGGCGCGTTCATTGAGGCGGCGGCCAGCCCGCCGGTTGAACGCGTCCCAGAGGGTCATGGCCACCCGGCTGGTCCGGGGATACCGCACGATCTCCGGTGAGGCGGCGAGCCTCCTTGCCGGATTACCGCCATGGGATCTGGAGGCAAAAGTCCTCGCGCATATTTGGGAGTGGCGCGAGGAGGCGAAACGCCGGGGCGTAACTCCGCTGCCGCGAGAAATCGCGGCACAGCGGACAGAGCTCCGGCGGGATCTCATGGCGTCATGGAGAGTGCGATTGTCGCAACCCAGTGCTGGGCACGCCACTATTGCGGCGATAAGTCCCCTCTTTGAGGAGTGGCTAGAGAGGCGCCACGGCGTCCTCACCTTCCGCCTGACGCAGGTCCTCACCGGACATGGTTGTTTCGGGAGGTTCCTGTTTCGTATCAGGCGGGAGGAAACGCCCGGGTGTCATCACTGCGTGGATCGCCCGGAGGACACGGTTGAGCATACGGTAGAGGTCTGTCCGGCTTGGGCAGAGCATCGCCGTGTCCTCGTGGAGGCGATCGGCGGCGGGGATCTCTCGCGTCCGGCCCTAGTCCAGGCCATGGTACGGAGCGAGAGGGCATGGGAGGCCGTCACCTCCTTCTGCGAAGCAGTAATGCTCGCGAAGGAGGAGGCAGAACGCGTGAGGGAGAGGCAAACTTCGCGCCCTCACGCCCCTAGCCACCGCAGGAGACGCCCTGGGCGTCGGGAATCACAGGCCGATTCCCGGCCACCGTAGGCGCGGGCTTGCGGACGGTGAGCAATGGGTAGCTCGCCGTCCGATAAGGACCAGGCCCGGGTCGACGGCGCGTTGTGTTCCACGCGCGCCTCAAAGAGATGTCAGCACAACGGAAGGGGACCGATGCCTGCCGGGGTTGCGGGAAAGTCCGAAAGGGATACCGTGGCCCCTGGCAACGGAAGGAACACGGGTGGGTTTTAGTCAGTATGAGTCGTCTGACACGCCCTCCCGCTCCACCCAGAGCGGGAGAAGTTATTTGATAATTTCCCACGCAAAAAAAAAGACTGCTGTCGGCTCCGCCGCGAGGCCCCTAGCGGCGCATTCTATTCTATCAAGCATATCTATATTTTTTGACATTGCACATAAGGTTTATAATGCCTTGTCCGCTGCCATTTCAGTGTGAATTGAGCCTTAACACGATCAGTGCCGGGAACCCTCCTGGAGGGTTTACCTAGTCGCATATGGAATGCCGGGAGCCCTCGCGGAGTGGTCATTTTATATTGTATGTTTTTCTTAGCGAATACAGCATTATAAAAAGTGAAAATAAAATTTAATGCATATTTAAACAAGTTTTAGTAGTATATGCGTTGGTTGAAAAACGATGGACCTAAAAAAAAAAATCTTCACGGTTACAAATATTCACTAAAAAAAAAGGTTGTAAACTACGTATTTCAAGACCCTTGAAAACACTATTTTACTTCGTTTTACAGTGTTTTATAACACGGTTTTAAACCTAATGCCGTTGACCGTCCGCGATGGTTAACTTTAGCGCAAACGTAATGCCGGCAACCCTCCCGGAGGGTTCACTTCCAATATGTATGGCGGCATGGCGTATGAGTTCTATGAAAATGGGTGGAGTCGAAAGTGTTAAGTCTCTAATTCCTAATAGTTAAATAAACAGATCACATGATGCAATGTTTACCTCCATTCTAATTTCTTTAATTAATATGTCCTCATCAATTTGTCGTAATCTAGGTTCTATTTTTAAGACAGACTAACGAACGACTCATCCATTACTTAACCTCTGACCAAGTATAGAAATAAAAACTGACGGCTCGTCTAACTCATATAAAAGAGCTGTTCCAATTATAACTTTGACGAAAACAGGGAAATAAAACATGACATCATGCATCCATCAACATACTTCGTTTGTTAGCGCAAAGCTAAACATGGACTTTATCCAGAGATATTTTCAGACATGAACAATGTTATGTACACACTTTTTCTATCGTATCTAATGATACGTGAGAAGTGTAGGTGGTTCTTACCTACTGGAACTAAACTGAAATAAATCATGACAAGGTGAAATACCTACAAAGTCAGTGAGATGGTCGCTCAAGTCAGTGGCGCTGAACTTACATATTGCCATTTGTGGGGACTTTTTTATAATGGGTTCGATTCCCAGGTCGGGTTAAGTGTCATTGGGTTTTTCCATTAGGAATTTCTCATTAGCAGCCCGGATTCTAGATTTACGCCCGGTTAATGACAATAGGCTCGCCCCCTATTACATGGGACTTAAACATAACTGGCGAAATGTGGTTGTACTGTAGGTACAGCTCTGCCTAACCCTTCGGGGATACAGGCATGATGTTATAACTTATACAGAAATGTGTGGTCATATTTAAGGATGTGGAGACAGGCCATCAAAATGAGCAACTTTCTCTATGGCACCAACATCGTAATCGCGAAAAAACAATGTACTGGTCTAATGTATGGGACAGTTGATTATTTATTCGACATTGAATTACTGATTTTATTGCTCCTGGTAATGACAAACCAATAGAATGAAAGAACGATGGATATAACGCCACCTAAGACGACTCTAGCCTAGGTTACGACTAACTAGCTGGTGCCCGTGGCTTCGCCGGCGTTGAGGTCGGAAATTATCCCACGGGAACGTATTACCAAGATAACCTATGTGCTAAACCAGGTCATGGTCTACCCATGTGCCAAATTTCATCCAAATCTGTTCAGCCGTTTTAGCGTGAAAGCGTAACAAACAAACAAACAAACTCACTTTCGCATTTTAATATATATAATATTACTTAGCTTATTTTCTTAATCCTATATATAGTTAGGATTAAGAAAATAAGCTTTGCAATGTGTACTAAAGGTCTCTGCCCAACCCTTCAGGGAATACATGCGTGATATTATGTTATAAGTTTTATTACAAAACATACCAAATACCAACCCATAGCACATTATGCCAGAAGCATACGAGGTAACTTTTTTCAATAGAAACATTATTGTAACATCTGTTTGTTTACTTTTTCCTGAACTTTCCCTTACAGCTTGCGAACTGTGCGACCAATTGAGATGCGGCAAACGTTTGCAGAGAAACTTTTTGTGAATAAAAGTTACGCGAACTACTGTAACGCATATGTATCAGTAAACTGGTACCTACTTATATATATGTATTGCATGCTGCCTTTTGGAACAGATCAGAAATTAAATCAGGAACAAGATATTGCTAGCAGTTGAAACATATCGAAATATGCATTAGAGTACCAGAGATTGATCAAAATCAGTCATTTATTCAAATTAGGCAGAGAATCAGCGTTTTATGAACGACAAAACTGCCCTTCACCACTTCCTAGTGCTTTAGCTGGGAAAAAGGAGTGGCGCAACAAACTCCCCAGCAACACTGCTGTCTGTTAAGTTTGCACAGCTTGATTCTATACAATAGTATGCAAAATAATTAATTTTACGAAACAAAGAAACACAAAACGTTAAATTAAGTAAATCATTTGCCATATGTCAGCTAGCACACGCCGCTAGTAATTTGGGTAAACCAAAATAGTAGGTTCTTTACACCATCGGTGTTAACGTAGTACCCACGTACGTACCTATATTGTTCCCTGGGTATTCAAATCAGAATGAAGTAGGTACCATATGAGATACCTATACCTAGTCAGCAACGCTGGTGGAGCTTGTCAACTCAGTCGGCTTCAGTATACCAACGTTGCTGATTTAACTGTATTTTACCCATATTGCCAGACAAGCAAAACCGCACCCAACTAAAACCAGCAAACCACGTTGTTGTTACTCCAACACTTATCGGAAGTTTCGCAACTCGATAGCAACGTTAATGGACGCCGCCGGCGCCGGTTCGATTACCGCGCGCTAAAAATGCGTGAAAATCAATTAAATTGTTGCGCAAACAATTACCTATGAGTCTATATTAATCATTGGCTTGGATAATACTCGTAGCTACATTGTATAAGTTAAATGGAGTCGTGAAATGTTTCGTTGGACGAGTGGTCAGTCAGTTCTCAGTATATACGTGCTTATTAGGGCGAATTTACCAATAAAACTAAACGCGATCAGCCAGGTCTCTAAACCGCGTTCAAGAACTGTCAGTGTCATCATTGTTGTAGAATTATGACCCTGACAGCTCTTGAACGCAGTTTAATTGTGCTGATCGCGTTCAGTTTTATTCGTGAAATTCAACCATAGTCTGTTAGTCTGAGTAGATATAGCTTGATATTGATCTATTAAGCAATAGGCTATATTATTAGATAAAATCGTGGCTTTAATAATGCCAAGCCTGTTACTGCCTCACTGCAGGCAAAGAAGGCGTGGCTGCTCTGTATGAGACGAGGGTCTCATACAGAGCAGCCACGAGCATTGCTCACCACGCTTGCTCAAGACGGGTTGGCGATTTTAAACTTATAAACTATAAGGTCCAGGTTTCCTCACTATTTTCTCCTTCACGGATGTCTGTGATGTCAAAGAAAAACTTAGAAAGTACATATGAATTGAAAAAGTCACATTCATACTTATCCGGATTTGAACTCACAACCTCGTGCATGAGAGGAAAGCCTTTAACCACGGAGCCATCACGACATTCACGCCAATTGGTCAAGGAAGTAGTGACCATCTGTCTATTTGTTGAAGTTTAAAATAAGTTCAAAATACCTACGTTTTCTGTCTTGCATCAATGGCAAAGGCTCGCCACCTATTATAACTCGGGACTTATAACATACCTACTGACGAAATGTCCGTGTTACATACACAGCTGTCTATCCCATCACGGCTGTATCCACAGGAGTGATGTTATGTCATGTTTTCAAAAATTCTCAAGATAGTATAGTGCTTCATTGTTTCGGTTCCATTTGTCCTAATTTCAACAGCCTATAAAAGTTTAAAGCATTTTCCGGTTTACGATTTACGATGTTATAAAGTGGGTCACACGGTTCAATTTTAAACTGAAGGAACAGTCTTAACTGATTTGATTCGTGATTAACTCAATACATCACAATCTACTTCCCAGCTGTGAGCTAGAACACTTATAGGTAGCGGCGAAAACCAAGTTTTTGAGGGACTGGTTTTCTTTATTCCACGTTCCGAAAGGTGCACATAGGTATCGATCCAGTGCTGAATAGGTAAAGGTACACCTCTTCGCCCCTTGTGCGCATCCCTATTGATTATAAGTTTTTTTTTAACCTTTTTGCTTAAAAGTTTGTCCTCACCCAAAAACATTTTAACATCACGCGAATTACCTGCCTGTATTCCCGAAGACGTGTACACACACAATTGACCAGTTTTCCTCAACAGTTACAATTTAGAGCACTTCCCCACTCAATAATCATTCAGTATCAACAGAACATGACTACTATGTAGGCACACACATATCACACCCATAAAGGGTTGCAGGTTATTAAAAGTTAGCTCCACAAATCCTAAACCGACATTATTCGTTGATAGTTCTGTGTTTGAGTTCGTGCTGATGGGCCGATCAGTCGGATTAAATGACGGTCTGTCCGACCGGTCGCAGCGCTTTCAGGTCTGACTATATGTCACTAAGCTTTGGCCGGCCTGTGTTTGTCTATGGTAATTTTGGCGGTTATTTATAAGGCAATACAGTTTAAATGAGTGGCATTTAAAGTAAGTAAACTACTGGTCAGAAAGAAGTGAAATGACATGCGCTTAAGTAAGATACTTCAAGATTGTCAAGTTTACAATGTTTTGGAAAGTTCCTTCGTGTTTCAAGTATGTATCGGAGTCGTTAAACACTTTTCACCAGTCAGACTAACACTTAACAGCCTCTTTATCAATGTATCACATACAAAACATAGGTCATAAATACAACAAACAAATAGTTATATAATATAAACTCTACCAACAAATCCAAACATGCTGATACCTCAAGTAAATTCAATACTCCAACAAGTAACTAGAACCCAGCTCAACAAACCCTTTGAGCTATTACTCAAAATATAAATCACATCAAAAATGTCGTTACATTAAAATTCAATGTGCAACTACACTAAAGTATATTCCATGCAACGTTGGCGAGACTTTCAAACTCTCGCTCGAGTCGCGCACAATTACGGAGAGATCTCAAAGACGTCCTACCTCACTTTGTTATACCTAGGCTGGCTTTTTATTCCCTCCTCGCTCAAGCCTGCAATTATAATTTCTAGGTAATTTCTTAGTAGAACAGACGTAGAAGGAACTAGTTCCCTATTTGAAATGTAAATTGTGACTGGCTGTTTTGAGTTCTTTGTGAGGGGAATGGAGCTAATTGCGGTATTGGAGCGTTTTGGTATGGATCCTGAATTAGAGGGAAACACCCTAATTGCGTAACACACTTTCAACCACAATTCAAGAGTTTTGAAGAATATTGCTAACTCATTGCTTCATAGGTTTGAAAAATTCGTCTGCCCAACAACGTAAAAAACGCAATGAACGTGGGTCAACAGTCAAAATGAAACCGATTGCGATCAATTGTCATTTTATGTGAGTTACACAATTATCCCGCTGGTCCAAGCTCACAAAGCAATCTCGTTAGGATGCACAAAATGTAAGCTTTTTCAGAACATGGTACCTACATAGGTAGGTACTATCATTATTGACCCAGATGAACTATTTCAAAAAGAGAAATAAAAGTGAGTAAAATACAACAAATAAATCTAAAATGTAAGCTGCAAAGGTAGGTTTTAACTTTTACGGGTTAAACGTCAGCACTGGAAATAATTTAAATAACGAACTCTCCGTTCTCGCGCTATCATTCTATTCTCCGAACCAGAGATAAAGGATTCGGCTCGCAAAAAAATAAAAGCATTTTAAATCATCATTTAAAAGTTAATGAAATAGTCTCTTCCGTTTTGCTCAACAATGTTTAACTTTTAATTAAAAAAAGACCACTCGTGTACCAAAAAGTTTATATGTGCATACCTATGAAGCTTTCCGTGTTGAAACCGAGCGCGTTAAAAATTTAATCTGGCCATCATTCTTAGTCTAAAATTAGAACCGACGGCTGCGGACCCCTCCTCTCTAGCTCTACTGCAGTTAAGCACACCACTATCCCGATTTTCATTATATCAAATCGACGAATCAGACGCTTCCGTTCTTTTTTTTTCGTTGCGTAATATTGAAGAGTTTTTTTAAATCTGTGGCGCAAGATGATTCGTTTGACAGTAAAGGGTTTAGAAAAGTAAGCAAAGGTCTTGAAGCCGTAATGCACAGTAAAAGATTTAAGTAATAAATTCATGTTATGGAATGTTGTATTGTTTTGTAAACTGCATATCCGTTTAATACTGTTATTATTCAACAGGAGGTTACGTTCAAGTTACTTGACGTACGGATATGGCTGTATGTCGACACATAGGAAAATGGGCATGGATTACGTTATAATCAGTGCACAGTCATAAAACTGCTTATTACTTAATAGACATCTTCTGAATAAGTAATTTTTGCTATGAAGTTTTTTCATTATCCATATTTTCAATTTGCTTTTGCTTGCTATAAAAGGAAGGCCTGTATAATTCTGAGATTTGCTACTAAACATTTTAAGCCCTCTTTGATATCTTAATAACGACCAGATTTCTGTCCGACTGTCTTGATGAATTTAACTCAACAAACATTAATAGAATTACTGTTATAAAACACAGCTGTAGCTATAATAATCTCAGACTCAGAACCAACTTAATTTCAGCTTTGTTATGATTCAGGAATTAACATTATATTTTAATATTATGATGAATGAAATGAAAACTAGGTACACTGTTATCTTGTCTTCTCCCCCCTAAACCCCTTAACTGGACAAACTTATTGCCCTAAATTTCATACTCAGTACACTATTTTTTTCGACCTGTGTTTTCCCACTATTGAGCAAAAGTTTCTCCTATAGCCTTCCCCTGTAGTTTCATCAATTCATTTCTGGTTGTCTGAGTGCCAGTGCTAAACTTAAGTTATCATCAATAAAATCCTGAAACCAAAAACGTAACATGAAGCAACAAACATTATGTCTCATTCATTATCCTAGATAACAATCAGAACAACAGACCACAAAAACGCAGTATTACCAGCGCAGAAAAATCGCGCCTTTTCTGATGTTTTAATTAAAAAAGTTGTCGGAGCACATAAAATCGCTTCGCTTAGTTATCTCGGTGTATTACTGACAGACGTACTCCTGTTTACATTTCGTGGATCGGTCTGATCTAATCTGACCGCTTCGTTGAAAGATTAGCTATGTAACACTTAGTTTGATTGCTTTTTCGGTGTGTTTATAGTTTGAATCGGTAACTTTAATCTTATGTTACTTTCGGATAGAGTGGATTAGTTGCCTATTTGTCTTGGTGATTCTTGTAGATACTATTCTCGTGGGTCTGTGAAGGGTTTCCGTGTTTGTATGCTCTTTGAATAACAATGTGTACCAACTGCGTATTTATAATGCTCTGCCCACTCATTGGCCTCTAAAGGATTTGTGGATGTCATCGTTATCGTAATAAATCGACTCTTGTCTTTGCTATCTGCGTTTCGACTGACAAATTGGATGGGTATATCGCCGTCCAGTGGTTGTTGCTGCGAGGACATTGATTTGGCGAAGCTAAAACATTTCTATCAATTTTACAGTTGAAATACTTTTAGATACAAAGTATTAGTTGATGTTAGATGAAACCCGTAAGAAAATATGAAATTATTGTTAATTTATATTCAAGCAATCAAATTTATAAAGGAATACCCAAACGTAAAAATGCAACACATTTTATAGCTTCCGCGACTTGTAATAGAGTATGTTATCTCATTACACTCGTAAAACCTAGTTTTCTTAACACTTAAAGGCGGCAAGACAAATTGCAGCAGGCGTGTACAATTTGTACAAAGCAAATGGAACAAGTGCTTTACGTAACTTTAATTAATCATTATCATTAACTGTGCTCATAACACTTACCACACATTTCAATGTACTGAAACAATTTCAACGGGAACTTTCACTCAACGGGGAATAACAAATTTTCTGAGGGGCTCGCTCAGACGCCATGACAGTTTTTGCCTTTTTTCCCGCCTTTCTTTTCTTTTTCTGTGATGTTTTGATTTATTGCGTCTACAGCCAAAGTATTAGTGCCAGATGGAGGGAGGATTTCTATAGGATATTCGTGAAATTATAATTCTCTTTTGCCAGGTGTTGCTTTGCTCCATCGACCACAATATTGCTTTTTTGGCTAAGGAAATCCTTCTCACAGCCTTTTCACAAATTCAAATGCGATCACTGAAAAAGAGATATTCTCCAGCTGGTTACATAATCCGTATCTTGTGCTAATAAATATTTATGTTCGAACTCACTTGAAATGAAACAGCTGATAAATCCGTCTTCGGAATCGTAATAGTGAAAGTACTATTAAAATTCGACGGGTAATTATTACGTAGTGCGCATATTGAACATAATAATATCTGTGTGCACATATAAAAATGCAAATTTGAGGAAAAACAAGACCATTACTGTGGATATTGAAATAGAAAGTGTTGTTGCGAAGTTATGTATACCTACTTAGTGCATTTTTTGTTCCCATTTTGGCCACATTTCGACTGTAAATTTACGAGTTCCCGAAAGCCTCAAGTTATCTTTAAATGGTTAGATCCTAATTCTACATAATATCTCTATCCCGTTTTATATCTACAGAAACTATAGAAAGTCTATTACAGAAAATTACCAATATCTCGTAATGGCGCCGCTTATAGTAAGAACGAAGAAAGAAACATAAAAACACAAAGCAGACAGAATTTACTACCCAATTCTAATAAAAACGTATGTAACCGAACATCAATCTTGGAAGACAATCGCAGGCGACGTAACAGCCACTATAAAATTATATTAGCAACATTGTGACTAGACGCGCACGTAAAATTTTGTGATGGCAACCCAGAACCAGTGTTGTGAAAAATTGATAGAGCGAGCGCTAGTCGATCGATTGTAATGCTATTTTAGTCGAGCACGACGCGTACAATCGAGTTATGTTGAAATTGTGGATATCAAGTGAATGGTGATCACGGGATTATAGATTGCTCCTGCAGTTGAATTTTTAGGCTACACAAGAGTTTGTTAGTTTTTGTAACAGCTTTGTTAACTTATGGTTTTCTATCAGCAGAATGCTATGCACAAGTATACTTAACCACACATAAGCACTTATTCAGACAAACGTTCATAGTGTATTAAAACTGTTTGGTAAACCTCAACAAAACGAGCTTGTAAGTGGAAAGGTACTTCTTACTTTAAGTGAGCATAAGACGACCACAAGCTGGATTTTATTTAGTACAAAATGTCTAGATCTCACAATAATCACTCCCGTATCAGTTACCGTATTCCGTCTGACTATAAATAATTGTACTACTAAGAATTTAAAATGCCCACCTCACACACCTACATACATATGCATGCATTACACGTCGTGCTTACCCCATAACACAAAAAAGCCATAAACTCACAGCAATTAAAACTCACGGAAACGCGAGCCACGACAAAATCTCCGCTTCACACGAACTTAAAAATAAACAGTTCGTATTCAAATAATGAAACATGCATAAAACTCCTTATTACCGTCGACACTTCCTGCCTAAGAACCATGGGGTAACCCCTCTATTTCACACTTTCCACGTTCAAAAAAGAACCATGTTGAAAGGAAGCAAGGTGTAAAGTCGTGTCGTAAATCACGCCTTTTAGTCTCACCGTGTTAGTTGAAGTTCGTTCCTTGAAATACTCGACCAAGAAAATTGTTCAAGATTATGTTGGTGGGTTAGCGATAACTTATCGGACGTCAATCTTATTCCTTAGTAGTTAGCACACCAGATCTTTCATTCATAAAGTTGGGGATCAGAGAGTTTGAAATCACTGGGGAATTCCTGATTTTACGCGAAGAGAATGCCCTCTGAGCAACGTAGACCTAACCCAAAAGTAACCTATGCATGACCCCGAGGCCCCAGGATCATTCAAGCATTCCATTTTTGAATTAAAAGCTCATAATTTGGTAATTTGAATTGAGAACTCTTACCTATTTACAGCCAGTCTTTGAAGTTTTAAGGCCCAAAGCACGAAAATGTAAAAAGTTTTTATTATTGTTCGTAATTGTATCAATTTCAAGTTGAACAAGCTTTAAAAAGTGTAATTACTTTCTATTTAATTGGTTTTTTGCCCTCTAGACAGGTTTCAAGAGAGCTTTCAAGTTAAAAAGTGGAGTAATATGAGTATGAAAATACAACACAACACATCGCATTTTGCCTTAAATTAAATTCCAATCTCTTTAACTTGCAGAACACACATACACTTATTATGGGTGCGAATTTGTTTCTTATTGATATTTGAAGCTCTTTTCGCTGCGATTTCTGTTTTAACGTCAATATGTTAAGTAGTTACGTTTAGGTGGATACAGTACGAAGAAATCTTATTTAAGTTGCGAAATGTAGCTTAGGCCGCAGTTCTCGAGTTTCCATTTCCTATTGCTGTCTGAATTTAATCTTTAGCGAGACTAGAATCAAAATCATTATTTTTATACCACATTTCCATACTTTACTTAAGTCATGTCTTACTACTGGATATGGAATGGCAAATTACCGATACGGTGGACACTCATGGTCCACAAAACCTACTTATTCGTTATTTACGTATTCTTATAGCCTTTAATGTAACCACACATAATAATTAATTATAGCATAAGTTATTCAACCGACGCGTCATAATAAGCATAAATAACAAATAGATCTCGGCTCAGTAACTGGGTCACGTCTGCACGCTACCAATATTTTTGTGCGTCTGTCGAAAACTGAGGGCGGCTGGCCCAAAGAATACAAAATGGACTCTCCGCTTTGAATACACGGAATAATCCCAACTCACTTCGGAATATTTATGATAAATGCTATTTCTATGGAGGAAAACATGATCGATGCCTTTTCTATAGTGTGGCTGGGAACTTGGGATGAAGGGAAAATATGTTACCCATGCAGGAAAAACATTCTATTATAAGATCCTGTTTGGAAAAATGAATGTCGCTTTATTTGATGTTTAGTTTGTCTTTCCTGGAGAAATAATTCAACATTGTTAATTGATGATTGTTAAGCAAGAAAAACAATCTTGCTACATTGACCGCATGGAAACAGGTGACGTTATTTCAAAATGAACTTCAAATTAATGAAGTTTACCTAGTAGGAGTGCTGTGGGCGTCATGAAGGCTACACTTCACTTTATAAACCCGGATTAAACCAGGTCACTTTTACTCTCAAAGTCAACGCTAAAGTAAGTCCAAACGCAAGCGCAAGCATAAAAAAGAAAAAAGGTCATAAGATTTATGAATATTATTATATTATGTATCCAAAAAAAACACGTAAGGGATATGAGGCAACGTGAAAATATTGGTATTCCCGTCGCAAACGACGCGTAAAATTTTTAGAATACATTATAATGTAATGACGTTTCCCTCTTGTAAGTACTTTGAATATATTTACGATACTTTTTAACCGACTTCCCAAAAAGGAGGAGGTTATCAATTCGGTTGTATTTTTTTACAGATATTTTTCCTTTGAGCCACCCGCATCCTTTAAAACGACGATGACTGGGTATCACATTGAATTATTATTGTAGGCGATTATTAGGGAAATATTATATTTTACTATTAAGTAGGTACGAGTACTGCAAATTAATGGTTCTTAAATCTCTGAGTTTTTGCGTAACAAACAAAATGGATGCCTTGAATTTAAACGACAACTTCGATAAATATTTCGCGCGAAAATCACACTATTCAAAAACCACAAACAATAAAATTGTTTAAGACAAAATTATGCGAATTTTAAACAAAACATTTATTGAGAAATACTTGTACCTACCGTGACAGTTTTTGGGCAAAGAATGGCCCATAATTTAACCATGGTGTTAAAGAATTTATTACAGAGATTGTTCCCACTCAATTTACATCAACTGACCCGTGACGGTTGCGTTCTATCGTTTTATCTTTTTCCGCCATTGTTTATGTTTCGTAACGACGCCGTAATATTATGCCAACGCGGGCACACTTTCTTTTACAGCCGCAAATATTGCTTTGTACTTTCAATGACTTGCTTCCGTTCGTTTTATAAGTTTTAGATAAGAATGACATTCGTTTGAGTATAAAGAAATGAGTCGATACATTTGTGTTGTGAGTGTAAACAAAAAGTTTAAAAGCGGTCATGTGCGAGTCGAACTTACACACGAAGCATTCCATACCACCGTACAATATTTAACACATTTGTTTTTATACTTCAGTTAAAAAAAAACACGTTCCTTGTATGGGGAACCCCTTTAATTTTTAACTTTTTTTAGTACACTGAGAAAATTTCAAGTGTCTTCCTATTACGGTTCAAAAGATACAGCCCTGTGACAGACGGACGGACAGTGGAGCCCTAGTAATAGGATCCCGTTGGCACCTTTGGGTACGGAAACCTAAACCTTTCTTCAGTTATGAAATCAGAATCTTCATAACTGAAGAAAATAACAATAGGTAGGTAAAAACCGTGGCATTATAGTCACAATTCCACATTCACCATTTCACAAACAAAGTTAAGACGACTTTTAAAAAGAGGCTCCCAACAAAAGTTCAAGCACATTAATAATATTTCCATCTAACCTCATTTGACACATTTGGAAGGAAAAACGACCTTTTAATCTTTGAGCATTTTTTCCTTTGCTTGCGTTTCTCAAAGGGAAAAGCGAGGGAAATGAAGGGTGGAGTATTGGAGGCGGTCGTGCGTGCCTCCAGCCATGTCGTGTCGGCATCGTGTAGTGCCGTGTAGATAGCAACTGATTGATCGGCATTCGGGGCGCTTCGGGTCCACCCGTGTGAAACAGCGAATTGATTACCTACCAACTAAAAATGGCGGTATTTTTCCAAATTGTGAGCTTTGAAAATATATAGGATTTTTTGGGTTAATGAAAAGTAAAGGCTAGTTTAGGCATCATTTGTTTAGAATTTTCCTGGGACAGGTAAATCTATTATGCATTTATTTACCCTGTTTGTAAAAATATCGGAGTAATTAAGCTATGTACAAAATCAAATGAGTACCTAGGTAGGTAAATTATTTCTCTCGAAAATCAATAGCGATAATACTCGTACTTATAAATCTGCCTAGGCTTTTCCAAACTATGTTGGGTCGGCTTTCAGTCTAAACGGATGTAGCTGAATACCAGTATTTTACATGTAGCGATTGCCTATCTAACCTCCTATTACCCAGTCTGACATCGTATTACGGTAATACGGTGTCAGACTTTCGGGCTTCTGACGACCCGTAACGACTGTCAAAGCTCCACGAGAGACAGCCGGGACCAACGGTTTAACGTGCTTTCCGAGACACGGAGGAGTCTCGGTATGTAAAGATGGCCACCCATCCTCGGACCAACCCCGGCAAGCGTAGCTTAACTGACCTAATGGGTCGACCCGTGCGGCTGCTATTACTTAGCCACGAGCTGCCTTAGAAAAAAAAACCATCTACTAAGAAAAAAATGTTAATCGGAAAGTAGCAAGGGATTCGTAACAAAACGAATGATTAAAATAAGAAGGTGCCTACTTAAAGCTTCAATCGAAGAACCTCGACAAAGGAAACAAATCTAAGTGCTAAAGACTGCCATCCATTTACTACCTTTCTAAAGATTCCCTGCTAATCTTTCTTTCAATTGATACTCGGCACTTTCTACAAAAGCTCTTTATCTCTCTGATAAGTACAACTAGGATTCCAAGTGGTCATTAGTACATGTTTCTCTTTTTGGGGTTCCCAACTATTTAGGAGTCAGCTTCCAGTCTAGCCGGATGCAGCTGAATGCTAGTATTTTACATGGAGCGACTGCCTATCTGACCTCCACAACCCAGTAACTGGGTAATACGATACCCCTTGGTAAGACTGGTGGTCAAACTTTCGAGCTTCTGACGACCCTTAACGACTGTCAAACATCCACGAATGACAACTGAGACCAACCGTGGCTTAATGTGCTTTCCGAGGCACGGAGGAGTCTCGGTATGTAAAGATGGTCACCCAACCCCGGCAAGCGTAGCTTAACCTGATGGATTGACCCGTGCGGCTGTTATTACTTAGCCACGAGCTCCACAATCAAATCTCTCAAGCTCTTCAATTACCTACACTAAACGTCTTTATTCATATAGCTAACTAGCACTTGGCCGTCCGCTTCGTCCGCGTGTTTTAACATAAATATATTCTATGGCACTCGGCTCTATTGTAGTTTTCTAACAATTAAAGAATTTTTGACATCGGATAAGTATTTTCGAAGATTAATACCTCCGTTTTATTATAACAGTCTCATACTAACGAATAATTTATTGTTTTGCGAATTTGATCCTTGTTACTACTAGAAATTGTCCAACTGACAGATGACAGGAACGTATTCTCTCGACGGCCAGCGGCGGCCGGACTGTACCTAGTGTAGACGATATTCTACGTTCACAACACGCAAAGTTCATAGTAATTGTACATGTAAAACTACCTAAGTTCACGGTAAACTACCTACAAGGGACCTTTTAATGGGCCTTAAATTATAAAAAACGTCAGCCATTTTGGGAGATAAACAGGAACCATTAAATTACCTTTTATATCCCAAGTAAGTATTGAAGATAACTTTTTTCATTGTTTTTGCCATAATTACGCCATTTTTCTCAAAAAGCTGCCTACACTTATCTTTGAAACATTTTTAAAGCAGTTTACAGAAGGAAATAATTACTTTTTATTTTCTTTTGTTCTCGAAAGCTTTTCTTAACTAAATTATTAAGTTTATTTTGCTTAAAAATACAAAGTTCTTTTATTGAAGTACTTAAGCAGCCAGAGTTTAGTTTCACTAATTAGGTGTGGAACAAAATATAAGCTTGGGCGTTTAGCAAAGAGTTTAATAACTTCGGTGTGGCTGGGTAAATAACTATTGACTTTAAAGTAAAGCTCTGCATTCTTCTCAGAAATATGAAATAGTCTTCAGCATACAGTAGTTTGATACAAGCAGAAAAATAAGATTAATAGTGCGACCTCAGTTAACAAAAATATACAACACGCAAAGACGCGACTTGTATATTTTTCTGACAGCAACTTTGGGCAACCAAATGTCGGACGATTCAAAGTTCTACTTTTTACTGAATATCTTACGCATCTCTTATTGGTTTATCGAATATTAATAATAAATTATTAAGTATAATAATGTTAAAACAACAATTTAAAAATCTCAAAGTAAAGACAGAGCCATGCATAACTTAAAAGCCAGCTGGGTGTCCATTTTCCCTCCTTTCTTGAATACTTTAAAGTATAACTTGGAACTTAGAATAAGTACAATGTTCATATAGGTATACATAGGTTGTTCGACAATAACCAACTGTAGCTCATGAACAAGCCACCTGCCTCTACGCACACATTCACTGCAGTATGCTTAGTCAATCAGTTGAGTCACCATGCTCGCGTGGAATACTAAGCAGCTGATATACTCCACATTTTATGTCGCATACCGTCAACGGGACTATGTTTTTGTCATAAATATTTACAGTTCGTATATGTCAGTTGCAAACACTGATGTTTACTATTCACAGGTCCGTGACATCGGTATGATACATTGAATGATTCATTTTTTTTTTACCCACTCCTACGCTATTGTTTAGTCTCTTGGACTTACCTACCAGCCTCAAGAGCACCCGTCTTTTGTTTAGAGAACGGCCTTTACGGCAATTACCTGGTTCTAATAAATTTATTTTCTTTCTTTCTTTTCTTTCTGTTTGAGGGTGTCCAAATAAAACCTATGTCCTATATCCAGTAAATAGCAATGAGTGATTACATTCTTGATCACCCACCGTTCATGACACCCACGCAGTGTTTTAGGTAAACAGCGCGTGACGTAGGTAGCTTATACAGGCCCGTTATGACTCCCACGGAAAAGGGATAGTGTCTATTCTTAGTCGTAATCTCGGCATCAAAATGATTAAATGGCTATGGGTTTTTATAGCTTGCCACTCTGTCCGAAGCTACGCCCGTTTGTGTAGTAGTTTAAAATGTTACATCAAAAATAATTTTTATGTCCTTCCCGGTAGTTTAGCAGTGAAATCAAATTAAAGAGAAATACGTCGTATTTATAGCTTATTTTACTTTGCAACGCACAAAATAGGCTTGATTCATTCCTCTTCATCCGTTATTTTGTTGAAACTGTTCGCATTTTTGTACCTACCTACTTACAAAGTTCTCACTTAAACTTGGACGTGTCTAAACACCCGATGAGGTAGCAGTTTTGATAGTTTCTCATTCCCGAGATGAACTATACATGCAGTTATTATTTATTGTGAGGCATTAGTGGCCCATGTAGTACCTACGTATCATCCTAGTCAAGTTACATAAGGGTGCTGTAACCACGCAGATGACATTTATTCCAACATTACCTACATCAAATAGCTCACAAGAAACAACTCGCCAAAATGTAAATCAGATACTTCCACTGGAAACTTAGCTTTGCGCAAAAAAACATGCAATATCACTCCCGGTACAAACTAACACATATGTCGATCACGCGTCCCTTTGAAGAAATATCAGAGAATATTTCCCTTTTTCAATCTGGCAAGGGAATAAAATCGGTATAGGCATCTGGGTATCGTTCAATGTGAGTGAAAAGTTGAGGGATCGCGTTACTATGATTTTTGTAGTTGAGTTGCTTATGTAGGTATCTTTAAATTCTATTTAAGTTAAAATAGGTATCTTGAAATTGAGGAAAATAATCATCAAGCTGGATTTCAAGTTTCAAGGATTTGCTGACAAATGCTTGCACTGACAGGACAGGTCCACTCAAATCTGTGTGGTTCTTTTCTCAAAAGACCATTTCAGACACTAATCTACATGGTCCTCATATGGCCTGACCAAGATTATGTCTGGACTTTAAAAGAGACTATGACCTCTGAGTTTGTTTCGGCCTTTCTTCTCAGAGTAGTCAGATAGGAAACGCCGAACTCATCTAGCTAATTTTTAATTACTTATTTTTTTAAGATGACGTGTAAAAGTGATTCCAATATCCTATTTACAGAATAAACAATTTCATTTCATTTCATTTCAAGAGATAGGCGTCGTCGAAGTTAGGACTAAGATTTGTATTTATTTTATGTTTTATTCTGTCATTGTTATTTCACTATATGCTGCACCGGTTGACGTCATCACGTCAACGCCAGCTATCGCTGAAAACCAGCGCTGAAGCTCTGTCTCGCACGCAGCATCGTGGATGTGACGCATATTTTCCCCCAACTTGTTATTTTCGTGTACTTATTTTTTTCTTTCTTTGCATTATGTTTACCGCAAATAAACATATTTTCTGTCTTTCTTTTTAACCAACTTCAAAAAAGAGGAGGTTCTTAATTCGACTGTTTTTTTTTTTGTCTGTTTTTTACCAATTATGAAATGATTTTGATGATTCTTTTTTGTTTGGTAGGTCATACTTCAGAGGTGGTTCCATATAAATTTTATTAACTTTGCTTGGGTAATTTTTGAGTTAGCTTCAATAATAGGTATTTTTCCCACTTATTCTATATGGATGATGTTATAAGTTCCTGTCTCTGTTATTTAGATAGCAGGTAGTGGTATTCAAAACAAAAAAAATGAATCGACTTAAAAAAACACACACTTAAATGTGCAAAATAACTTTAATTTCGGAAGTCGGTGGCAAAAACGACCATAAAAAATCAAAGACATCGACTTCCGAAATTAAAATAATTTGGCACATATTAGTGTTTATTTTAAGTCGGTTCAATTTTGTTGTAAAAAGTTTTTTAATCGTCAAAGTTGACGTAAAGGCAATCTGGAAAGCTGGCTTGTTTCATATTTTAATATTATTATGTACGTACAGTTTCAGATATATTATTAAATACGTCTCGAAACAGAACGCTGTTAATAAATGATTGATAACAAAATTGAAGGCACAGCCATTATTTTATGGCTGTGCCTTCAATTTGACTATGCAAAGGTACAGTCGCGTGGTCGGTTCGTAAGGTCGTACCGATAGCGTGTCGGGGCGTCCGCGTCAGTGGCCGACAGGACATCAATCAGCTGATCGAGTGATTGATGTACTCGACGATATACCCGCACGCAAGTATATGCGCCGTGGCTGTGCGTACATGTACGTATTGAATTAATTAATGAAATTAATGAAGCGCCATGTAGTAACAATTGATTGTATAAGCCTAATGTGTCGTTAGTTTGGCCTCGAGCGGGGTCAACACCCCTCGTGGGCTTGTAAATATTGGAGGTAGAAGGTGAATACGTGCGCTATTATTATCGCACTTTGTTATGTTTTTTCTATTCACAGGGACTATTTACTGCCAGGAAAATAACAATGATGATGTTGTCTTATACACTGACAAGGCAGGGTTATCTGTAGAGTAAAACTTTCTGTAAACTAAGATCAGAGTCAGACTGGCTAACATATCTGCCTATGAATACTGTACCAAGGTAACCCCTTCAAGAAAAACAGGGTCTATTTTACACTGTCATTTCCCTTCAGACTTGGATAATCTTCAATCTCTGATTACAGCACGTGATCGTCATTTCCACGCCGACTGGCACATTACCCCGAATACTAAAACATGTTACCTTTATGATTATGAATGCGTCGTTCATTCAAATTCACGTCACATTTAGTCACAATTGTTCTTCCCTTCCCCTCCCACCGTCAATGCCTCTGGCCGTGCACGTGACATAATATATGGACGACCCCTAACTACGTGCAGAACAATGTTGTTAGCACCTCATATTTTTCTTAAACGCGTAGATTTGCTTTTAATGCTTTTATTAAATAAAATGTGGTTTGTTTTTGCAGGAACAAGCAGGAAGATTCTTAACTACTATGGAGATATTAGTTCAATATTATGCAGAATATGAGCGGATAATGTTATGTAAATGCCAATCCAACCAAGCTCACCAAACGGCTGGCAGAGTCAACACTGTTACACCGAAGACGTTATGCTAGAGTTTCAGTTTCACTTAGTTGGCTGTCGATTTTCGTAACCTCGCAACTGCAACGTACCTACCTATTGTTAAAACCATTTTCACCGAACCCTAATCTTTTAAACCGTGGAAATCCGGCTAAATCCGATTAAAACTTCGAGCGTTCTATAGCTGAAATTTTACTTGGGAAAGCATTTTTATATTGTGAGAAAATCGTTACCTACTTTTCTACCTTTTAACTAACAGTTGAATGGAACCGCTATCAACATGACATCTCCATACATAAGCAAGTTGACACAAATTGTAGAGGGTTACATGACATAGCATCCACCTCTACGAAGGGTAGGTTGACACATATCGATCACAATCTCCCCCAGCATTTAGTTTACGAGACATCAAAATCAGAGCGTTTATATCAAGAATAATCGCCCATAACATTTGTAGAAATTGATCCGCAGAGTAACTTGTGTAGCATTTTAAGCATGTAAGTAAGTTATAAGAGCAATATAAAACATGTGTTCACGCTCTAGTTAACTCGTTGTGATCTGAGCACTCTAGGCAATAAGTGGCGGATAGGTGCTCGCTGGTCGGAAGACTGCACCGGATTTGAAGATTCATTAAAATTACGGTGTTATGTGTTTTGCTGATGGCGCAACTTAGTAGACTTCCTTGTGAAAGGGATCGTCTAGATATGTTTTAGCACCATACTTTTTCTACCACATGACGACCTGTTGCGTAAAAATCTCACCGTTAAAAATTTGGTGAAATGAGCTGTCAATAGTGTGAATCCCTAGCATCAGGTAGAAGGACAACTCACTTCAAGCTCACTCTAAGTTTTCGCTGTGAGATTTTTACAGAATAGACCGTCAGGTCCCATTACTGTTCCAATTCGATACTGTGTTTGCATGCTCAAGTTTCTGCATTACTTTAAGTTCGTTAGCTCCAGCAGACAAATATCTAGACGCTGCTTCCATTTCATTTTTCTTTCTACTTTTTAGTGGTGTATCACGACACTACCGGAAAGAGACAATTAAGTATGTACTGTTATTCACCTCGGAAACCACGTTAAGCCGTTGGTCCCGGCTGTCATTCATAGATCTTTGGCAGTCGTTATGGGTAGAAGCCCGAAAGTCTGACAACCGGTCCTATCAAGGAGTATCGTGTTACTCAGTAACTGGGTTGTAGAGGTCAGACAGGCAGTCGCTCCATGTAAAATACTGGTATTCAACTGCATCCGGTTAGATTAGAACCGACCAAAGTTGATTATTAACTGTCATTCACATTTTTTTAAACATTCGATGCTATTATAGTTATAGGTAGTCCTCTTCCAGCTGTACCAAACTATTCATAGATCCATAAATAGTGCAAGTCGCAACCTTGAGAGATAAACGAGAACGCAGGAAGTAGATATCCGTTGTGTATATCCCGTGTGAGTTTTAAAAGTCAACTGATGAGTTGGCAACACTTATACGTGGTTCATCTGAACCGATACCGTAGCCGCTTCACAGGTATTAACATTTCTTCATATTTATTCCTGTATTCAGCGGGCAGAGCAAGCAGTGGTGGCTCAGTGGTAACGGCCGCGACTTACGAGTTGTAGGTCGTAGGTTCGAAACTTCGAACCCTAACAGGCGCGTCAAAACGGTGAAGAAAAACATCGTGAGGAAACCGACATGTCCTAGAACCAACAATTCGAAATCGTGACATCTATCAACCCCCACTGGGCCCGTTTGGTGGATTACGGCCCACTCCCTCTCACAGAGAGGAGGTTTGTACCCCATCAGCAATGGAAACAACATTATAGGCTGATTAAAAAAATAATAAAAATATCAGCGAAATGACGCTAACAATATGCTGTAGGAAGATATACTTAATTACGAGTATGTACCTACAGTCCCATGTAAAAGGGTTAAAATCGAATTATCATTTATTATTTGACGATTCCAAATTACGAGCTGCTCTGCTACAGACTAAATTCTAACAGAAATCTCAATTACACTTTACCCACCCGGAAATCAAACATCATGCTCGGTAGTCGCTACATCTAGTGCGCAAATAAAAATGGCCGTCATAGAAGTCAGTCTAACCGTCAGCACGTCTCGGTGGCCATGCAATGTGTCATTTTGTTTCATCAATCACTTGCCGGCAATGTTAGCTCGCGCAGCTCACGGACACATATTGAACGTTCCCTGATAAAAATGATTTAGTTCTTAGCTGTGCTGAGGTAAAATAAAGAGTATACGTACATAGCGGTTTTAAATTGAAATACCATAGCAAATATTTTTTTCATTACTATCGGCTTGTAACAATGAATTTGCTTGCAAGCAATATTAAAAAAGTTAGCTTTTTAAATGAAACGTTAATCGGCGAAGGATTTGAAAAATACAATTGGGCCATTAAATGAAGTGGAATCGAAAGTCCGGGAACGGATAATTGTAGCTCAATTTAGAGAGGCTAAGGCTGACTGCGATAAGCTAAAATGAAAGACCGAATCGAAATCTGAATCCTCAAATTCGATATATATAACTAAACGTTAATAATAACAACGAAAAAGTGGAAACAGTTTAGCACTAGCGGAAGAAAACTGTTGATTTATAGATACAGAAACTTGGATTCGGAAATATATTTGAGCCAGACATGTAAAATGACATCACTGCCCCATAATACCTCTGCTATAAGCCATAAGGAATTTGTTTTAGTCCTGTCTCCTTCGCGTCTCCGATCCGGCCTAATTATAGTGATCTAAGAACACAGGTGGCTGATCCATGTCTATATTCAGCATTAGAGATACTAAAATAACTATCTTTCTTAAGAACTAGAGGCTTAAAATAATAACGGAGAACAAAATCGCAGTTCCCACTGGATGAACGAAAAGTCCGTACAAGTTCGCCTAAACCACACAAGGAATGGACGATAATCATTATGGGTATTGAATACCATGTGAAGGTTTACAACCATATCTCCCCTGAGCTGGGATTATGGGTTTACGGAAATAGGTAAATTCATTTCATCGGAAAGGTCTTATTCGGATAAGACTGTAATGTCAATGTGCAATATTACTGAAGACACTCTAGTACCTGTCGTGTTCCTAGTCTGAGTTTTGAAGCAAATTGCTAATCCATTGCTTCATAAGTTTGAAACAAAAATCTGCTCAACAACCTAAATAACGCAATAAATGTTGTTGAACTGTCAAAATGAAACAAATTTGTCGTAATCGTTTACGAAAATGTGTTGCGTAATTAGATAGCTGGTCTATCAAGATCTTGCATTTTAGACTATACCTGCACTAAGGAAGTAAGGATTAGCCCATGGCCCATGTGCCCAAGTGTGTGCTTTGGTTTCCTAGGAAATCGGGTCCGTCATATTTGAACGGCCGTCATGAAAATCTGTCATTTTCACCAGTATTTGACATTAAGGTGTCAAAAAACGCTCTGTATTTAGACAGCCGTTATTGTGTGACCGTGTGATAGGAGTAATAAGATCTCCTTGAAACTTAAATAAAAAAAATTACGGTACGTTACCTACCCAAGGAAAAAGAGAAAAGTAGGATTTAGGTGACTAACCCAAACTTCACGTTTGCTTATGTCTCAAAACACCCAGTGTCAGTTCTACTGCCATCCATTCACTTCAAAACACAGATATTAAGTCGTTCATTGTTCAGATACTCAGTTTTCTGCTCGCTCGTAACGAGCAAAATATTAAAATCTAGTCTCCAGCACAAAATTACGCACTAGTGCGCGGAATTGAAAAATGGAAGTCCAGCCAGGACTTCCATTTTTCCATTCCGCGCACAGATTTTATGAGAAGCACCGTTTCTGTTAGGGATGGCTTACAAATAAAAGATTCGCAGATAAACAATATTGTCAAAGAATTGTTCCTGAAATTATCTACAACAACTCTTCTCTATCAACATCGCGGTTCAATTCAATTTCGAAGTACCAAATGTTTTTAACCTATTTGCCTTTTTCAGAGATCTATCGCTCGGTACGAATTTTTTTTTACCTGTCTGGTATAAGTCTGAATTTATGTATGAAATTAAACATCATAGGGAAATTAATTGTAAGCAAATTGACTACCTAACCTACCAACTTAAATTGTTCGTATAGGTATTCAAATCACAACTGTCATTCTTTGACAGTTGTATGAAATGGCTATAAATGGCAAGTAATTGACGTAGGGTGCCAATTTGCTTAACAATTAATTTCTCTGACAGTACAAAAAAAGTAATCGAGACCACGGTATTTAGTTCATCATAACAAAAAATGAGGCCTATTTTTTATTCGTGCTCTATAATTTCCAAAAGTCGGTCAACCCTGAACTAAATGTTGGATGGTTGTAACGGTAGCCGCGGAACCAATTACTGAAGTTGGACAAGTCGCAACTGTTTCAGACATTTAACTGTGAAATAAACGATGGAAAGGAAAAGTTTCCAGCGCTATATTATTAATTCCTTGTTTTCATAATATTATTATTTTATAATTGAAAGGTAAAAATGTTCACTTTAAAGCCAATTTGGGTAACTTTGCAATTAAATCTATACCTATTTATAAATAAAAATGAAATGCTGTTTGTTCGTGGTAAGCGCATCACAATAGTTCGATAGGTTTTTATAGAAAGAAAACATTGAAAAGTTTCCCTGACATTTTTCAAATTCTGGAAAAACTGAACATCTTTTTGTTGATGGGATTTTTGTACAAATTATTGAAAATTGGACAGGAGATCGTCTGTCGTGTCAGCTAAAGTTGCCACAATCTAAGCCCGATTTGACGTTTTTCATTATACATCCAGCGACAACTTTGTATGAACGTCTACGTATGAAATCTAAAAATCAAATTCATAATCCTTATTAATTAATAATTATTATGTTATCCATACACTATAACAATGGGTATCATTCGTAAGCACTAAGTTTCACTTTATATTGGAAAAATCCATTAAAAAACACGAATTAATCGTTGATTAATATTCCGACAGGACGTCATTACAATGTCATGTCTTTGGGTTCGTTACCGTAGTGCTGTGACCGTTTTAAGTCATTTTATGACCGAATGAAATCGATGTTTTGAAAAATCGATACTTTTACAAACATTACATTTAGAAAAGATAGAAACGTATAATTACTGTATTATTAAATGTTAAAACATAAAAAACAAAATCTGATCATATATAGTTTTAACATTATTTTTATATTTAATAGGTCAATATAATAGTTTTTCCACTCTGAAATGACACGCCCCACTACCGCATTATCGTGTGCGTAAATGCGGTAGTGGAACTTTAGCAGCTGAATGAGAGTTGCCGATAATCGAGCTGAAAGGCGTGCAATTGGAAAGGCCTATGTCCAGCAGTGGACTGCTGTAGGCTGATGATGATGACGTGTAATAAAACAATATGCCTCGAGAATCCGTTTCAAGCAATGTAAATAAATTGTCGATTACAAACTCTAAGTATGATAAATCGATGTCTCGAGAATCGGTTTTTAAAGCAACCGATTTTTTTTCCCGTCACTACACAAAATATTTTGATAGGTGTCAAATCGGGCTTCTTAGATTGTGACAACTTTAGGTAATATTATTTGACCCGCCGCCATATTGTGACGTTATAAGCTGTCAAATTAACGTCAGTTGAGGTATTTCGAGGTGAGATGTTATAAGAAAGCGTCTATGGTTAGATACTAGGAAACGAGACCCCTGTGAATCAAGATGGTGAGAAAAAATGAAAGCCTAAGGACAACTAAAAGTAATTGTGATACAGAGCTGTTTTTATCGCTTCTGTCATTTATTACAAGCTTTATATTAATTTGCTTCGATGTCGATCGTATATGTTTTCGGTTAACCTTTTTTATCATCCATTATAATGAAAACAGTTTTCATTGAGATCCACAATTCCACATTCTCCGAAATGCGAGGCTTTACCAGTGCTCTCTTTTTTTAAAATGATGTCGTAAAAGTAATCTACAAAAGCTTTATTCTACGTATATATAAATTGGGTCCGGTTGGTAGAGAGGACGTAGGTTTATTTTTTTAATGTTTTCAACTTAAATTATATTTAGTTCATTGAATGTGTTATCGCAGGAAACCGAATTTAACTGTAATGTCCGCTTGGTATTGCTCGTAGCGGTAAACAGAGGACTTAAGATAGGCGCCGCCGGTCGAAAATACGTACCGACCTATTGAGATGTACGGTCCGTTAAAACCATAGGTACTGATTATTATTATAGCTATTTATTTATCAACTAACGAATACCTACGGCATAATCATACATAAGCATATTCAGCCTATAATGTCCCCATTGCTGGGTCACAGGCCTCCTCTCAGTGACAGGCAGTGGGCCGTAATCCACCACGCGGGCCCAGTGCGAGTTGGTAGATGTCACATGTCTTCGAATTTTTGGTTTTAGGACATGCCGGTTTCTTTCACCGTTTTGAGAGCAGTGATGAAAAGATAATTTACACAAAGTAAAGCGCCTGTCGGGGTTCGAACTTATGACCTACAACTTGTAAGTCGCGGCCGTTACCACTGCTCAACCCGAATACCTACGGCCCGAAAACAAATATCTATTTGAAGTAAAATTACTCCTATCTTTTCTATTTTCATAAAGTTAATTACTTCGGTATCATACAATCTTCACAACAGTCATGAGAACAAGAAAAAATCCTTCGAAAACTACACTTAGGTTTACTAAAACAGCCGATTAATCTGTAAAACACTCACCATGAAATGAAAACTTAGGTGAAATGAGCTGTCTGCCATTCCACCTGATGCTAGTAATTGATACTATTGACAGCTAACCTATGTTATTACGGTGAGAGTTTAGAATAGAACGCCTGGCCTCCCTGCAAATTAAAATAAGAATACCAACACCACAGATAATATAATATAATACTACGCATCTACAAATCTACGGAACCAACACTTAACTTGACAAAGTAACAAGATTATGTCTACACGTTTAATATTTACAACAGAAGAGACAAGCACCGCGTAACTGCGTTAACCTTTTATTGCCCTCCAGTGTAAGTAAGTCGGCCATTAATTCAATGCGCTGGGGTGGGTTGATTTATTGGCGGGAAGTGTAACGTCTTGCGAGATGTAATTTGCGAGAAAACTACTCGTATGTTGGCTGTGGTTGACAATCGACGATTGTCGGGATTGGATCGCTTTGTGATGGGACTTGGTTGGTTTAAATTGTTACATTTATCTAGTAAAATCGATGTGTAATGTTATGTTACTGCCAAGGCAGATATAATGGAGCCTCTAAAAAGCGATTCAAGGGCTTGTCTGTGAAAATGGTAATTTAAAAAGAAACAAAAATGATTTAATTAATAATAAAGTTGATTTACTTACTATACTGATACTGTGTTTCCGTTTCTTTTTGTGTACCTTAAAATGATTCATGAGAGGGTGCCGAAATGGGAATTTTTCGTAGACAAGATAAATAAATTCATGGGTGCCGAGATGGGAATAAACCGTATTTTTATTTCTCAATTCAATACAAGTATCTAAGGTATATAAATTACTATTCTCTACTTATGAATTGGTACGTACTAACGGCCGAACCCAATAACCTATTTTCAGTAAATAATATAGCGATCTGTTTAGATCGCTATTGATGGTAGACAGTATTATTCTATCTGTCATTGAATTTCGTCCCACAATTCCGTGAGGTCCTTATTCTCTGACAGATTATTGGGACGTTAAAACCATAGATAGATAGGTTTTTCTATCTCCAGTATGCCAAAACTGGTGATAGACAGGTTATTGGGTTCGCCCGTTAGATAATATCTGAACGTCTCAACGTCTGTACCGTGTGTATTGACAATTATCTGGGCAAGCAGTGATCATGCTTAGATCTTTTGCTGTGTTTGACCCAACATCTGAATACGTATTTTTCTTTCTCTTCTTGTTCTTCATAATGATAGCTATGAAAGAGTCCTTGAATAATTTATTTTCTAATGAATTCTAGGTTGGAAGTTAGCCTGTTAAAATCCCCAGCTTGACTGCCTGACTATCATGATTTGCGTGTGACTAGCTCTTCAAATTGATAAATGCATATTTCCCGTTCCTTTCATAGAGCAGTTACCTATTTGTATAGGTATCACCTATTATTGAAGAAAATGTAGGTATCTGTCCCGACAACAAACAAGATATTTATACCTAAGCCTTTAAGTACTGATGCTTTTATATCAAATAACAAATACGATAGCCGCAAGGACTGAAGACTGAAGCATAACGTCAGATCATCTTTATCCTCTCAACCCACAAGTCTGTCGTATGTCAATTCTGAAGATCGAACATTTTCTCGACAATTTTCCTTGTTCCATCTCTTTGGTTAACCCGTATGTCGAATGTCGATATGTTGGCATAATCTTTGTGGGCAGAGAAAGTATTCTGACTAATTGTTTAACATATTATGTAACATTTGGAATGTTGAAGGGGAAAGCAGGCATGTTGGTTTGACGAACCCTGTTTTTGGAAGCAATGAAAAATTTCCAACCGATTTTTGTTTTTTTATGAAAGCGGAAGATTTCAAAGCTCTTGGGTTCGAAGTCCTTAAGGAGGGTATTGCTGTCTAGTCTATTAAAGTTATCATACTAATCTCCCAAAAAAAAAAACTGTTGTAACTGCCAAAAAGTTCGATTCCACAATCTGGAAAAAGAATCTGAAGCGCAGAAAGATTTATTTCTTTCTTTCCAGATAGCCTGCCACAAGACCAGACACTAACAATGTGTGTTACATAATACATATAACTCTTTATCCATGTGAATATCCACTTATTCTGTAACAGCTGTCTCTTCGCCTACTTTCGACCATTTATTCTACAAACATCGTAATAATATTTCATCTCTACTTCAGAAATTATTCTGTTTATATTCTCATCATTGTTCAACATAATATTGTTAGAACTGTTATCACTGTAATTTATCATAAACTTAGAGCTGGAAGCTAGCTGGTGATTGTTTGATTAAGTAGCGTGATAAAAAGTTACAGGTGGCCAGAATAAAAATAAAATAACTAAGCTAGAATAGACAGTAACGTTATGCAATATTCTGTGCACAACTTTGAATAAGTAGATACCTACCTAAAACATGACGTTACCCACAGAGATACTTTGTCATAACCAAAGTATCATTTATTAAGTCATCTGACTGTTTGTAATTTTCCAAGTCCATTTAGGTATAGATTTTTGCGTTATTCTTAGGACTCCTCATTGAAAAACTATTAACTTGGGTAGGTAACTATTCTAATGAACGTGAGAATATCAACAGAAACCGACGCAACTTTTTCCAATATTCCCATATCAGCATAAAAATAACTAACTAAGAATATTCATAAGTTTACTCTCCCTATAAGCATTTTTTTTACAAGCTTGCGTTTTGTAGCGAAACGTGGACCCCAGCGTAGTTAGTCTAATAGCCTAGCAGTCGAGTGTTTGAGGTAACCAGTTAATTTCTTAATTAATAGCCCATCTACGGCCGAAGGTAGCCCAGCCTGTGCACGATGCACGGGGCTGTGCACAGATTTACAAACTAATTACCGCCCGTTGCCGGTCAATACCGGTAAGTGCTGGTTGAAACTGGATAGAGCTGGTGCACCGCCGCCATTACAGCGTTTGGTAGGTACTTGAAATACTGATCAAGAAAGTAAATAAGGAAAGATACGACGAAGACAAATTAGACGTCACGTTGTAACTCAAAGTGGGTAAATAGGTCAGAAAATGGTATCGATGTCCCGAATAAAAGAATGAAGAGAAAAATCTGCAAAAGAAAATATTGGTAGCTAGCGTACATAAAGCATGAAGATTGCAATATATTTTTATGGGAAACGCCTGTCATTTTATATCAGACAAATAGGTACCTATCCTATATGAATATTTAATACATCATTTATATTATATAATCGTATAATCCCAAACAAGTAGGTATTAAAGCACTGCCCCGTGAATTTCAATATGGATTAATTTCATCATAAATCTAGCACCACATGGTTCGTCCAAAACTCTACCTACTAATTTCACAGAGTGTTCACTGCCCACAAATACGAGTATAAGAAAAAAAACTGGACCAAAGCTCTCTGGGTCAAAAGCGACCATTAAGTCGCGTATCTGCGAAATTTTCTTCCTTTGCTGGAACATTTCAACGCTGAAATCTTTTACAGGTGCTCTTTTTGTATGCGTTTCAGCTGTTTCGTAATGTGCACTTAAAATGGAAGTTCGGTTAAGCTGCTGAGTGTCAGTAGGTGTGTCTGTTTGTAATATCACTGAACATTTCAAGTAGAATTTTTAAATTACGTCTGAAATATTTTTAGAATGTCGTTGAGCTGAAAGGTTCAGTGACTTGTGAAAAGCTGAGTCGAAATTTTTTGCAAGTCCATAACGATGCGAATCTGCCTGTAACTACTGATATATCTATGTGCAGAAATAATTAAATCTAATAATACTAGATGTCAACTGCGTTAATTGGATTGGAATATCTCATGATTTCTCCCTTTCGGAAAACTATGTAGTAATTACTTGTTTAATGAGACTATAATGTTCCGTCAGCTGAGAAACAGGCCTACTATCTTCGAGGGCTGCATGTAATCCACCAGGCGGGCCCAGTTCTGGTTGGTAAATGTCACATATCTTCGAATTTTTGATTCTAGGATATGCCGGTATCCCCACGATTTTTACCTTCACCGTTTTGAGAGCAGTGGTGATGAAATTTTTAGATAGACAATGTAAAGCGCCTGTCTGGGTTCTAACTTACCTAGAACTCGGTAAGTCGGGCCGTCACCACTGTGCCACCACTGCTGGAGTTGTACCTAATTACTTAAATGCATAATTATTCATTAATAGCGATTGGTGTATAAGTATCAACACTATCAACCAATGACAGTCTATTATTAATTCATCATCCAGTTTAAGTCAATTTCCATAATTATAGCTAACTTTAACATTTATTTTCCCTAAGTGTATTTTCTAACGTTGTCTGGATTACTCCTGTTTCATAGGTTCTTTCAGACACAAATCACACTTGTTCACCTCTCTTTTCTCTGTAAGTTATCAACCAATATACTCAATAATATGTAAATAAATCTCCTTGATTTGCACTGTGAAACACTTGCACACAATATACGGTGTGTTTCTAGAGCCAGCGGGGCGTGCACCGAGACATGTTTATGATAATTCTGGCTCGCACTCGGCTACACAACACCAACAGGTACCGTTGTAGGATTTGTCGGGTAACGTTCATCCGTGAACCTAGTGTCTTGGGCGGGTTGGGAAGGACATCTTGGATTGGCTTGAGGAAAAGAAAATTCAGTCTCTGGTCCCTATATGCATCTTTGTTCAGGGTGGATTTTTAGGAAGTCTGTATAGGACATATGGAAAAAGGTCATTTAGGTCCTTTCGAAGATGTTTTAGGTAACGCATCTTGAAATTGGATTATTTTAGGAGACAGAGCACTCTCTAGCTGTTCTTCCTTTTAGTTAGGTAGGACTTATCCGAATGATCCAATTGGATAAGAAATTAAAATAATCATTCCACTTACATACACATACGGTTCTCGAAGCTCAGTTTTGTAAATGCTAATAACAACTCTTATCACGAAACCATTCTCCTGAAACAAACCGCAGTAACTGTAGTTTAATCTACGTTAAATCCTATTAAACATAGATTAAGCTGCAATTGACGTTTCCCGTTCAATTCGTCCACCCTCTTTGGCGCCAATCTATATCCGAAAAACATTCCTGCTTCCCTTAACCACAGTTTCACTTCATTCGACCAGCGTTCGCAACGAAAAAGCGATACCTTTGGGACAGAGTAAAATCTTAATTTTGCGAGAGCGGAGCGAGAAAAAACCCCTCAGGAACGTTATTTAGCTTGTAAATAGCCCCGTAACGATGTATCGATTTACCTCTAACGTTTGAATAAATACGCCTTGCTTTTACCTCCGCTATCTAATGCCGGTTGACTTAATATCCCGCTTCTAAGGAAGAAGGTAGGGAAATCGGTCCATGGATCTCAAGATTACTCAAGATTCTCAGTAGTTTTTTTCAAGTGGAATAAATTGGAGTTAGTTCAAACATTCAAAACTAGCCGATCCTTAGGAACACCTTTTCAACGAATGTCCTAAATAAATAATAAGGGATTGTTAATTATTCTCTTATAATCCCATTGGATTATGGGGTAAACAGCTTCTGTCCTACTGTAACAAACAACACACCGATCTTTACCGATTCCAATCACCTTAGCTCATCATAGTGATTGTGACATATGTCATGGTCAACTTCAATAAAGGGGTATGAATTTGACATGATACGATGACAATGACAATCCAAATCAAGGACCCGAAAAGAGCCGTTGGGTCTATTAATATTTTAAACTTGCTAGACGCAAATCAAAAACAGTACCTACGACTAAGGCTGTACCTTAGTTCTTATAAAACTGCTGCCCATTGACTCCAAATCAAACACCCAATTCTTACTTAACATGACACGCCTAATTTATTAATTTTCTAGGCAAAACGACTTAATTTCCTTGCACGCACCACAGCCTAACGTAATTAAGTACAACACGCGGCTAGCCACAGTTATCGGCCTATCTAGATTCACCTACGTGTACTATGTAGAATAAATGTTACTATACTGTGGACCTAATTTTATAATTTCGTATCATACATTAATTATGCTTACAAATAGAAGATTTTGTAACATGTTGTAATTTATGTGTATTGGTAATTATTCAGGTTGTTTTCTAGGGCTTACCTTGGTAAAAAGAGTATCTACTAGTTAATGTTAGTAAGTTAAAATAATAACGCACACACTGATAAAATAAATATGATTGATAGATACAAGATTCACGTATAAAGTGAAGATTCCCGAGGGAACATAGAGGAATATCCCAACATAGAAATATCGAATGATAGACTGGGGAATGATGTGATAAGGCAATGTTGCGGTTTAAAAGATGTAGGTAGTAACAAAATTTGAAAAGAGTATGCTTAGATGGTTCAGTCATGTTGAGAGGGTGAATGAAAGGCGACTAACATAAGGTTAAAAGGTTCATGGAAACGTCGGAACGCCCTAGAAGGACATATGGAGATGTTTTTCAGAAAGTTCAGGTGCGTTAGTGCGTAGTACTCGCAACCGGCGGCGTGCGCATGACCAGCGAGGGAATAGTGTAACTATGGTTGCCAAATTTTTTCATTACGAAGCCCCATCGCCTGTATAAATATAGTAAGATGGCGAAAAAATATAGTAGGTATATTCCAAAAACATTTTAATTTTTTAAATGCATATTGTTTGGTACTAACAGATTTATTTATCTTTTAATTCTCCTGCCTACTATATTTTATCAGCTTTTATGAGATTAATACTGGCCCTATTGCGATCATCTCGCCAATTTGTATTGAAATAAAAAAATATTGTAGTTTCGCCTACTATATTTTTTCTTTACAAATATAGTATTTAGGCCTCTTAAATAGTAGCATACTATATTGTAAAGTAGGGTTGGCAACCCTAAACGTGACACACAAAAAAATACAATTGATCGCATTTTCTTTTGTTTTGACAGTTCAGCCACGTTCATTACAAATTTACCTGCCTATGAAGCAATTGATTAGAAATATCCTTCAAAACTCTCGGATTGTGATTGAAACTGTGTTACGCAATTAGGTAGCAGATGCATAAACCTAAACGAAGCAATAGGAGTACCTATATAAGGATCGTAGTAGGTGGCGTTCTAAAGTTTTTGCGTACCTCCACATATCCACATGGAAAAAAAAAATTGAATTTTTGGGTGAAAACATTACGGATACCGTCTGAAGTCCAGAATAAAAGTGAAACCTCTACTTCAAATCGATTTCAAAAGACTAGTGACCTTAGCAAATTTACTCATTCCTTTAATACAAGAAATAGGTTGCCAGTAATGCCACTAAGAAATAGGTTGCCACTGATGCCACTAAGAAATAGGTTGCCAGTGATCCCACTAAAAAATAGGTTGCCAGTGATGCCACTAAGAAATAGGTTGCCAGTGATCCCACTAAGAAATAGGTTGCCAGTGATGCCACTAAGAAATAGGTTGCCAGTGATCCCACTAAGAAATAGGTTGCCAGTGATGCCACTAAAAAATAGGTTGCCAGTGATGCCACTAAGAAATAGGTTGCCAGTGATCCCACTAAGAAATAGGTTGCCAGTGATCCCACTAAGAAATAGGTTGCCAGTGATGCCACTAAGAAATAGGTTGCCAGTGATCCCACTAAGAAATAGGTTGCCAGTGATGCCACTAAAAAATAGGTTGCCAGTGATGCCACTAAGAAATAGGTTGCCAGTGATCCCACTAAGAAATAGGTTGCCAGTAATGCCACTAAGAAATAGGTTGCCAGTGATGTCACTAAGAAATAGGTTGCCAGTGATCCCACTAAGAAATAGGTTGCCAGTGATGCCACTAAGAAATAGGTTGCCAGTGATGTCACTAAGAAATAGGTTGCCAGTGATCCCACTAAGAAATAGGTTGCCAGTGATGCCACTAAGAAATAGGTTGCCAGTGATCCCACTAAGAAATAGGTTGCCAGTGATGCCACTAAGAAATAGGTTGCCAGTGATGTCACTAAGAAATAGGTTGCCAGTGATCCCACTAAGAAATAGGTTGCCAGTGATGCCACTAAAAAATAGGTTGCCAGTGATCCCACTAAGAAAGCCTCCCACATCAAATAAGCTTCTTGTGGAAGAAGCGCTCTAGTATACCAAGGCCTATTTTAGCTTTGTCCTCGTGTTGTTTTAGTAACTCCAAAATTATACAGTCTTCACATGGTGTCCTGCTAACCTAGTCAGACAGCAATAAATAGATATTCAGGTGATGTGCGTATGTAGGTACGTTAAAACTGTGTAAGTAGGTGAATGACGTTGTTATTGCGATGCGAACACAGTACGATTATTTATTGTAACTGCTTTGCGGTAATTAATCTTTTTTTATATATTTTAAAATGACGGCATGGTTTTAATTATGCATATTGCATCATTCTGTACATCTGTGATTCTTGCGTAGATCGATCTTGCAATATCCTCATTTTACCTCCTAGCTAAAAGGACATTGACCGACCTTTTTCCTTGAAAAGGTCTAAACATTATTCTACACACTGGCAAGTGGCAATGTATGAAAATTGGTTCATAAATGTACAAGCAAAGAACTACGTAGGTACGGTCTACGAAGGACTAAACACGTTACCATAGACGCTCTTAAGTTTCTATCTACCCTCAAGCCCACAATTGAGAAAGGCAAGACATAATTATTACAAAGCTTGACAGACGGATGCAGGACTGTTCAAATCAAGATGTTATCAGTATTCAAGTCAACGCTGAGAGGAGCTTATTTCTAGCTGGCAGCATAACATAATATTCCAACATGGGAAGATTATCAACGTAGGTGAATACGTGGGAATTACAATGTATGAAATAGAGCTTGTCTATTCCTTCAGGATGAGCAAGGGAGCTTCTAGGTATTACTTTGCATAACCTCAACGAGTTTTATGCAAATTAAGCTACAAACAATGTCTTCCCTAGGTGAGACCCACACTATTTGTCAAACTACCCACCCACACAATAATAATCATAAATCGTCGTAATAAATCTTGCACATTTCTAATACGTATGTTCCTGCTCTAGATCATATATCAGTGTTTTTTAAGCTCATTATATCGCCTTTATTGTATATATTTTTATCCAGTCTAGTGACTTATGTATTAGCCTCTTTCTTTATCACAAAGTGATGTGATGTGTTAGAAAAGTGAGGTTCTCTTCAGAGTATCCCAAGAGTCAGCATTTCTTTACCAATATCCAACATGCCACAGTCGTTTTTGAAACTAACGAAATCAAAGTGTCAATTTCTTTCTTTTCATCACATGACGGACGGACAATGCCACAACCTAAACCTCTGGGTGCAGAAGCAAGAAATTTTGCACAAGAGTTACATTTATAACAAAGGTGATCTAAGGACGGATTTTTTAAACCATCCATTCAACAGATAATTAAAAATCAAACGAACTTACCAAGTGAAGTTCGATGATAATTATGTGAACAGCTTCATTCGAAGCGATTTATTGTTTACGTATTGTAGCAGCGTCTCCATGTACCAGCCTTGCACGGATTTTAAGAGGTAAGTAAAAGGTTTTTTTTTTTTTTTTTTTTGTTAGGTTTCTTTTGTTTCACTGGCAACACTGTATCCGTTTTACCCCTACTTTGCCCCCACTACACTATTTCTCTCTAACGGTCGGCAGCCATTTTAATATCATTTTGTTGAAAGCTAATAAATATTTCACATTTTTATTTATCTAGGGTAGGGTAGGTAACTTTTCTAGGGAGGGTATAAATCGCTTCGAATGAAGCTGTTCACATAATTATCATCGAACTTCACTTGGTAAGTTCGTTTGATTTTTAATTATGTTTCACAGCTTCATTCGAAGCGATTTATTGTTTACGTATTGTAGATGTTCAGAGACAAAAAATGTGAAATTAAACAAAACGGGTGTGTAATCACAAGTGTCTTTTATTATAACTATAGTTATTATCATTGATTTAAATTCTTAATATAAGGTTTTTTGTTACAGATTATGACCACCAGCAAGTACCGTAGTGGCAAAGAGATGAGGATCAGTTACAACCTGCCTATTATAATGTTTTGCGAAGACAGAAGATGATGCACTCCATCCAGCAGTTTTTCTAATCAAGTCTATATTGACTCCAAGTCCATTTGCTGAGGATGTGGCTGCGTGACGAGTGCTATGTGCACTAAATATGGACGTATCTATACCGCTATTGTGAAGTGTATCTTTTATCCAGTGACTGAGTGTTTGTGATGAAACTTTTGAGTGTGGTTTTTTGTAGCTTATAAATAAATAATCGTTTTTGCGAAGCGGTTGAGTCTTATTTATATAAACCTCTAGGCATTTAGCGGGACAGATCTGAGGACGAGCGTCGAAAAAAGGTAATCTTAAAACTGGTTGTGAAGAGTTCGGTTTGGAAGTTTTTGTCAAATCAGGTATTGTTATAATTATGTCAATATTAGAATTCACTTGAAGGTTGCCTAATTTTATGAATGAAAGTGTTTGAACGCGATGTGCAGTCACCAAAGCCAATAGAGTTACAGTCTTTTTTGAAAGAGTTTCCAAATCAAGGTATGTGTTAGGCCATTTTTGTGCTAAGTAATTTAGAACTGTGGTTGGATCCCACGTCAAATTATATTTTGGATTAGTAGGCCTTAATCTGTAAACTCCTTTCATAAATCGCTTAACTCTATCATCGTTTGCCACATTACTTAACAACAAGGATAATGCGGATTTATATGAATTGATAGTACCGTATTTTGCCCCTTTGTCAAAAACTGTGGTAAGAAAATGAACCGAGGAATAATCATAACCATGTTTATTACAATAATTTAACCAAGATTTTATACAAACATCATATTGTTTATAGGTGGAATCAGATAATGATGATAACATAATTTCAATAGATTGATTAGACAAATGTCTTTTTAATAATGTTTGCCTGAAAGCTTCGCGGCAACCAATTTCAGGGTGCGGTGCAGATTGTGAGGCATTCTGAAAGGAGAAGTTAACAAATTTACGTTTGGTTCAAAATAGATTGGTTTGGAACAAATTAACTTTTGGAAAACAGGAAACCAGGGTTGTGTTGGCCAATATGGTACAACTACTATGCCATTTGCTTTATCATTAATAATTTTTTGCATTGTTTTTGTGATAAGTGAGAACGGTGGAAATGCGTAGAATAGCTTATTTTTCCATGGAATGGTGAAAGCATCAATTGCGTAAGCGTCAGGGTCGTTTTTCCAAGTTATGTACCTGGGACACTTAGCATTACACCTACTCGCGAAAAGGTCTATTTCAGGGCATCCAAAATAATGTGCTATTTGACTGAATGCATCATCATTGAGTTCCCATTCAGTGTCCTGAAATTTCATGCGCGATAATTGATCTGCTTCATAATTGTCTTTAGTGTTTATGTAAGAGGCAAAAATAGTTATTCTACGCCTTTCACACCACTGCCATATTTCTTTAGTGATATTATGCAAGTGTTCAAACTGTATGCTGCCCATGCGATTTATACAAGATATGGCAGTTACATTATCAATTCGTAATAGTATTTTTAAATTATACGATTCGTGGGCAAAACATTTAAGTGCGAGAAAAGCTGCTTTTAACTCTAACTCGTTAATATGTACGGATCTTTCACTATCTTTCCAATAGCCAAAACATTTATCTGTGCTGCAATAAGCTCCCCAACCCGTACATGACGCGTCGGAAAAGATTTCTAAATCATATTGGTCGCAAGTTAAAGAAAATGAACCATGATCAATATGATCTAACCACCACAACATATCACTATGTAAGCTGTTGGGCAGTCGAACTAACTGTTCGTAGCTAGGATTGGTAAGTAAACAGGAATATTTAAATTTTTCAAAAAGTTTAGTGTACAGCCATGCATATTGAATTGCAGGACAAGCTGAAATTAATAAACCTATGAACCGAGCAAATTCACGAAGTTTACATTTACGCTTTTTCAAGAAGCTAGAAATGTATTCTTTTATTTTTGACTTTTTTGTACAAGGTAATTTTAATAACATATTTTTCGAGTCGAATTCGAAACCTAAAAACTTGCATAGTGTTTGCGGTTCTAAGCAGCTTTTTTCTGTATTTATTATGAAACCTAAGTTTTTAAGTAATTTTATTGTTACGTCAACGTTATTTTTACATTCAAGAAAAGTTCTTCCAATACAAAAGGTATCATCGATATACACAACTGATATCATGCCATGGGTTCTTAGATATTCCATAACTGGCTTTAATAATTTTGTAAAAACGTATGGAGCAGTGCATAAACCAAACGGTAGACAGTTAAATTCATAAAGGGTATTATTGTATTTAAAACGGAGGTATTTTCGGTGAGATTTATGTACGGAAATTAAAAAGTAAGCATCTTTTATATCTATAGATGCCATAAAACAGTTTTTTGTAATAAGCTTTGAGGCTGTACGATAATCCTCCATCTTGAAATGTTTGGTATCTATGAATTTGTTTAAACATTTAAGGTTAAGTATGAACCTCTTGTCGCCGTTCGGTTTTGGCACTAAAAATACACTTGATATAAATTCTCCTTTAACAGAATGACAATGAGATATTACATTATTATCTAATAGGTTTTTGATCGATTGATCAAAATCTTGAGATTCTTGAATATTTTTAGGAAAAACATTAGGAGAATCAGTACGATATGGTGAACATTTAAAGGGTATTTGGTACCCTTTTATCCAGGATAGAATCGTTTTGTCAGTAGTGATAACTGACCACTTTTTCAAAAAATACTGGAGTCTGCCAGCGGTTAGTACCTGATTAGTTACTTTCGATGCGGTGGCCTCGTCGGGGACGAAAAGCGGCGCGAACTGCTGCTGGTTTGCGGTGGTGGTGGCGGCCGATACGCAGGGCGAGCAGCTCGCCTCGTATTGTTGGGCTTGTTGTCCGTCTTGCGGTGCTGAGGGTTGTAGTTTAAATGACCCTTATTTGGACCTTTTGGGATACCTTTAGGCTTGTTATATTTTGGTCTTAAGGCGTGTTTCAACGCATCTCCTGATTGCTGTATTGTCTTGGCGGCTTTGACCTTGTCGGTAACATTTTCCCCAAATAAGAAACTGCCCCTTTTTGTTTCAAGCAAGGCGTCCTTTAAATTTATATTAATAGATGAAATGACAAAGTTACGTCTTGTTTTAGTCTCCCAAAAATGACTGTCGCATAATATACGACAAGCGTCACTGATTGGTTTCAAAAGTTTTTGTTTGGACGTTTCATTTGAAATAATCATGTCAGTAGCGGATGCTAAGGCTGACAGTGCTATACCAAGCTGATTTTGCTTGTACATGAGGGCCGAATCTCTTTTTACTAGAGTATCCTGCAGAGCTGCCTTTACTTCCGGGTTGAGAGCTGGCGCTAGCAGTAGGTCACAGTTGTTAGGGACGAAATAACTTTTTAAAAGTTTTTCCTTTATATCCTTAGCCAAGCCCTTGGTAAGGATGTCTTGCCAACGATTAGCAATGTCCTTATGAACAGACGGACCCATGGTTATGTCTGTCTTTGGAGCATCGCCGAGTAACTGCAGGGTGTCTTCATCCAAGTCTTGGTCTTCCATCACTTCTGGTTGTGCTTCTGCTGAGGTACCGGGTGTAGGCGACAGAGGCGCGGTGTATAGCGGTGGTGGAGCTGGTGGTGGCGAAGCAGGGCACGGAGAACAAGCACGTGGCGAGGCACGTGGCGAGAAACGTGGCGAGGCAGGAAACGGTGAAGCTTGAAACAAGGAGGCGTCCTCATTTTTTGACATACCATCTAGTGGATGGTGTGACAAATCTGCGAAAAACGTTTCTTTTTAGAATACGTTCGGTAATAAATGCAATTTTTATCACTTTTTAACGTGACAGAGGAAACCCAAGCTTGGTAGCCTCGCATCACTTATGTAAGTAAGTAAGTATTGTATTAATGAGTGACAGTATCAGCCCCAGTATGGCAGTACGCATCACTTTAAAAAATGACAGAGGAGACCCAAACTCGGTAACCTCGCATCATTGATAATAGTTTTATCATTGTGTAACTTACTGTGTAAGTCTTCTTCGGATGAAGAATTAATACGGCGATTAGTCGTTGCCTGCAGTTTATTTTGCAATTTTAGTATTTTTCGCCGTATTTCTTCTTCAGTTTTTTCTGTCTTCCTTTTTCCCATTTTGAGGAGCTGAATCTATTTGTAGGAGCGGAGACGTGCGAAGGCTTGAGCACGGAAACGCGGAATGATATTAAAATGGCTGCCGACCGTTAGAGAGAAATAGTGTAGTGGGGGCAAAGTAGGGGTAAAACGGATACAGTGTTGCCAGTGAAACAAAAGAAACCTAACAAAAAAAAAAAAAAAAAAAAACCTTTTACTTACCTCTTAAAATCCGTGCAAGGCTGGTACATGGAGACGCTGCTACAATACGTAAACAATAAATCGCTTCGAATGAAGCTGTGAAACATAATGAAAGTTTTAAGGTTTTATGGAAGTTCGTCAAGAAAACCCATCGGACACACGGCGTAGTCCATATATAAAACTCCAAAAGCAAATTACTTACCCAATTGTTTCCAGATTTGTCCAAACCGAAATAGTGCCTCAAATTACGATTGCGCGTAACAAGTGGCCAGTTAAACCAGTTAATAGCATCGTATGGACGTTGCGAAACCTACGGCGATTTCTAGCATTGACCGGCCGGAGACGTGGTACAGCCGGCTCACGCTTTTGCTCCTTGATGTAACAACTGATTGTAATTAATATAATCGTAATTAGTGTTATTAATTGTGATATGTTTTGGTTACTTTGTTATACATTTTTTCCAGTCTGATTTTGCGGTGAATTTTTGTGGTCGATACATGACACCGCGGTCAGACCTCGCTATACCCATATGTGGTTCATATGATTTGGAAAGGGACAATAAATAAACTTTACATGAGAAAGGAAGGTAGTCCATCTCATGTCTCGTGAGGATACCTTCAATTAACAAAGCGGTATTTCTGTGTCGGTACTAAATTAGGTACCTATGTCAAATCTCTCTATCCAATGGGGATCAGCACAATTATGTCATGATTTACTTATTATTCGCTAACTAATTTGCATAAATAAATGAGTACGAGTTCTAAGGATCACGGCATTACTGGGTCTTTAGGGAAGCTTGTATTGATACAAGTTCAACCACGGATTAATATATCTGTGGATTCAAGAATCATCAAATTATTTTGAAAATTAATAGATTAGAACGGAAATAAATGAATTATCTTATGGATCTATTATGAATACAGCCACATGTATTGAAATTAGAAGTAAATTAGACGCATCTTGATTTAAATTAATTCTGCACGTTGAAATGTAAATTAGGTGGTTTATAAATCAAACAAAAAACGTAGCAAGTTGTAGATGTAGAATTACCATATTCATAAAGCAAGTTTGCATGACTCATCGGAGGATAACGGATTAGAGAAGTGGGCGATGGATCTAATAATCCGAAGCTATTTGTGTAGGTACCATTACCTACTCCAACATTATTTCTGTATACGATAAATTTCGGAGTAAATAACCACATTTTACGTCGAGTTTGGAAGTGAGTGCCAACGCTATACTTGGGCCCATATTATATATTCGGCATTGTCGCCATTGAGTAAATTCGATTCACTAGTCGATGTCAGCCGTAAATGTCCAGTAGTCAACATGGGTCTCCTAATCGAGAACTACAATGAGAGAACGTGTTATTTTGCAGAATCCACATCATTTGATTTTGATACGTACCTATATTCTCTACCGCCTTGCATTAATTACCTGTACCAATCTGGTCTCAAAATTGCTTTTACACAGATAAAATAGGTCAATCAGAAAACATTCGTCAGTGCAACCAATATTTCCGTTCGGATCGTCACCCACATGGGATGATTCCGAGAAATCGGAAATACGTTAATACCCAGGTCATTTCACAATTTTCACGGAAACTAATTTAAAAAAAGTTTCAACTAATCAAATCAGCTGTTTCCGAAATCAAAGAATTCTTGATAATGAGTTGACCGCAATTCTTGTCTGGGAATGCTTCAATCTAAAATAGATGAAGTGCAGAGGGGTATGGAAACATGCGATGTTTCCGATACGGATGTCGAAGAGCTAAGCGGGGGAGAACATAAGGACGGCTAATCCCCCATGTAAGATTAACAAGAAGGGAGAGAGGCATTCGAAACACTTATAACGAATGAAAGCTGTAATTTAATATTTCATTGAGTACTAAAAACGTTTCAGACGTATTATCTTAATTGAAGGTAATTCTACGAGGATTAATTTCGAGCTAAGTATACCTGATACTTCTGTTCCCAAGTAAATGTATTTTCTTATTACGCACTGTTCTAAATATGGAAGTGAAGGAAACAAATGTAGAGACTACAGCCATTCGTGTTAGCTACCCGGAAATACTTAGCGTGAAGATATGTTCTCCACTTGAAAACCAGTTGAGCGCAAAATAACATTAGTTACCGCACCTAAAAAAAACAAACTTCAAACAACAATACAGTAATTAATTGTACACAAAAGAAATCAGTAAACGGATACTTTCAATTGGCGTAACAAGTAGAAAATTACTTCCAGGCCATAAAAAGCGAGGAGAAATTTATTAGACACACGATTTGAATGTGACATTAACATTTTATTATATTTATAATTGCGTAGAGCAGCATAATGGTGAACATTAAAAATATTACACGTATGTCAAGCGCGTACGACCGCAGCTCTTATGGCGTTGGGCCTTACGTTTAAGGCATGGAAACACGCATAAGGAATAAATATTGCGAAAGTCCAGTTACTGGCGACTCGCTAGACTCGGATTCTAGCCAATTTAGACGTCCAATTCCCCTTGTTTTAGCTAAACACACAGGAATAAAGCCAACCAATAGTAGACAACGTAAATAACCAAAATAGAACGAAGATTTTTTAAGAAAAACGTACCTTATGAGGCGTCCTTCCTCATAATCGGGTTTATAAATCCATTCACAATACGAAACAAAAACCACTCGAGCACTTTGCGAACACAAAAATAACGTAACTTAGGGCCTCTTACGTAGTAACATATGGCGGAACGTAAAACACACACATCCTTTAACGTACGTTTTTGGGGAAACAATAAAAAAAAAACTTGCACAATATTTGAACAGATGGGATATTTATTTTGGTTTGACGCGCGACGTAAGATCGTGCGGAGTGACACCACGCCGAACCGCCGGCCGCGCGGAGGGAATCTCGGCACTGAGTTGGAACACCGCGTTTGTTTGGTTCAAGCGTCGCCTTCCCTTTCTAATAAGCATTTAACGGCAGCTCCACCTAACGGATACTGGTTGAACCAGGTATTACAAAGGCTCGCGAGTAGCTACTAGCTACGGGTGGGTCTTGTTGAAGTCAGCATTTTCCTACAGATGTCATTAAAATATGCAACACAAATAATGATAACTGTATCGAACTAGGAATCAAATAAACCGTGTGAAATGTGTGAATTCCTGGTTTGGGACCACTTATCAGTAATAAGTTGATTGCTGTTAGATGAATACACACTGAAGCGCATGAGTCCAGACTTGGATATCGGAATTCGGAGTAACCTTCATTATTCTCCTTTTCAAATGCCCTACTCGACATTTGGCACCTGAACCAATAGTCTGATATAGTTTCGGTTTCGAGCGAAATAATTCTTTTGGTTTCAAAAACTTTTAGAACTAGATATTTTTATGACAGGTTTTACAGAAGTCTAGTTTCATGATACTTAGTAAAATGTTTACATTATAATCAAATAATGTTGCAAATAAGTTTTTGACCACTATATTAAGGAGGGAGCATCAACTGCTTTTCAAAGAAAAATGTTTTTTTTTAACTTGAAATTTGTCTTTTTTGACCTACAGCAGTAACAGCCGCTTTCGACACGGTAAGGTACATAACATTTTTAAAACAATGTTTATAGCGATCTGAATTCAACAGCTCGATATTCCTTGTTGGTAATGATATCTTCTATCCACGAACAGATAAATCAAATCCTGCGCAAATACAGAACAAATTCATACCAAAGAGTATTGTAATTCTTTTTGATTAGTACAAAATGATCTCAAGAGGAATGCCACAGTCCTCACCGGACACGGTTGTTTCGGGGGGTTCCTGTTTCGGATAGGGAGGAAACGCCCAGGTGTCACCATTGTGTGGATCGCCCAGAGGACACGGTGGAGCATGGAGGTCTGCCCGGTTTAGGCGGGACACCGCCGTGTCCTTATGGAGGCGATTGGCGGCGGTGATCTCTCGCGTCCGGCCTTGGTTCAGGCCATGGTACGGAGCGAGAGGGCATGGGAAGCCGTCACCTCCTTCTGCGAAGCAGTAATGCTCGCGAAGGAGGAGGCGGAACGTGTGAGGGAGAGGCAAAATTCGCGCCCTCACGCCCCTATCCGCCGCAGGAGACGCCCGGGGGGTCGGGAATCCCAGGCCGATTTTCGGCCGCGTACCGTAGGCCCGGGCCTGCGGACTGTGAGCAATGGGTAGCTCGCCGTCCGATAAGGAACAGGCCCGGGTCGACGGCGCGTTGTGTTCCACGCACGCCTCAAAGAGATGTCAGCACAACTGACGGGCTCCTCTAGGGCCGATGCCTGCCGGGGTCGCGGGAAAATCCGAAAGGGATACCGTGGCCCCTGGCAACGTACAGGTAACTGAAGGAACACGAGTGGTCCTAGCGCCTCTTGTAATGCATCTTGGAAAGGCAAATGGAATGCCATAAAGATGCGTAAGCAGTCACAATTCTAATAAAAATGGGATACCACAGGGACCTATGCTGTCTTTTTCAATACTTACATATATCATCTCAAGGGAGGGACGTGTGGGCACTAGGGAATGCAATCTCGTCTCGCCGAGATCCCGATCTATTATACGACCTATATAACGATATATTTTACGAGATTGTATCTCGTCAAATTTCGTACGAGATCTCGCAAGATAACGAGATCGACAAATGCAGCGTGACGACGTGTATTTCATAGCGTGGGAACTTTCAGCAGCAGGGTATTTGGCATGCAAAATCAGAAGTCGTCTGTCAGATGATACTCTCGACATGATGTGTTTTTTGAGAAGCCATTTTCAGACAAACTAACTTGCCTTTCCGTACCTTGATAACTTCATCTGACTTCTACTTTAAACTTCTTTTATTTGATTAATACGATCTCACAACATTTATTTAAGAACTTGTGAAGTTAAGTTTTTGTTTTGTAATAATTTACAAAAGACTAAATATAGATAATTATTGTTTTGTTACCAATATTGTAAGAATTTGAACTGATTAGCTACAGTAGGTATAATAATTATAGACATAAACAAATGTTATTAGAGTTAGAGACAAAATAATAAGTACTCTGTTGATTTTTAAAATAAAACTTACATTATTTTTATAACTAAGCAACGCAGTTTCTATTTAATTACATATCATGTCAATTACTAGTTCTTAAAACAAGCATTTGCATATGTTTTAATTGCGATTCTCCCAATCTCGCGAGATCCTGTAATTTGCGAGATCTCGCGAGACTGGGTTTTGAGTCTCGCGAGATCTCGCTAGGCGGAAATCTCGTACGAGATTGCATTCCCTAGTGGGCACACGTCCCTCTGGCATCCCACTGTTTTATAAATTAAAACTTAATGTCACTTGAAAGAATTAAAATTGAATTATTATTAAAAATCAACCACAAATGATATTATTTGCTAACGACATTTCCTTAATTTTTAAGGTAGATAGACGTGCTACAAGTTTTGACGACGTAAATAACGCCCTACTGCAGGTCCAAATTGGTTCACTGCTAATAATTTAGTATTACATGGAAAAAAAACTAAGTGCATGAAAATTTACATCTTTTTAGTAAAAGAGGTGATAGACATAATTATAGTACAGACGCCAGCATCAACCTACTACAATCTGACAAATTTCTTTAATAGATTTTCAACTTTATCACTATTACATACTATTTGACAGTTTCGAGTAGGTTGACCTGCTGGCGTCTGTACAAGAAATAGGGACCTATTAGTTCAACCAGGTTTCAGACTGGCTAAAGCAGACTCATCTTTCATGGGGTACTAAAATGTTACAATAAAATTCCTCCCCACATATTTCAACTGAATGAGACGAAAATAAAATTTTGTATAAAACGCACACTACGTAGGCAGGCACTGCGTAGGTATTATAAGTTGGATATTGATAAAAATCATCACAAAAAATTAAATCACTGATAAAAATGCTTGCTATTGCTGGTCCTGCTCCACAACCACAACTAATTGATTAACATTTTGAAAATACTGTTGGAGCTGCTGAAGATTGTAAGACCATATTTGTATTGTATAAACTCAATCTCCTTTGTATTATATAATTGTATAGCGCAGGTGTGAATACTATGTACTAAAGGGCTAGCATTTCAAAATTCAAAATTCAAAATATTTTTATTTCATATAAACCTACATGGGCACTTATAAAACGTCAGAAGCTAGGTGCACGGTTCCAATTGGTTGTTTCCTATGGAGAAGAGCCGGCAAGAAACTCCACGGTTACTCTTTTAAAAATAATGGGCTTTTACAATATTTACAAATAACAGTGTTATTAGGTATGGGAGGACAGTGTAGGTCTTTTGAAAGTACCAGGTACTTAACAGAATAATGATGGTGAACAAATCTACAGTCCACTAGGCCTACTTTACCGGGTAATATGTCTTTCATTGACTGTAATGTGCCTTGGTGGCTGTGAGTATGTCATGCTTACTCAGATGTCTCGCTGATGGTGGCGCGTGTGTTGATCATTTAGCTCCCTTCAAAATTGTTGAGCTGAATGCTGCTGATCCATGCGTCATGTTCGTGAACGGGCGCCGTCAGTTGGGACTGGTCATCTCTTAGCTGCCATGGCTTATTTTAATTTTTTTTTTAAATTTTGAATGATTGTTTTTTTTTCTTTTTATTACGGACGCTTTTACGAACGTGCACGTCTTTCTATATTATCCTCACATGCATAATTTCAACATGAATGATGTTACAAATATTTTGTATCAAATTGTTGATTTAAAAGAGTGTCCGTGGAGTTTCTTGCCCGTTCTTCTCCATAGGTACCTACTAGGCTTTGGAATGGGCAACTAGCTTCATATTTCTGACTGACCGACTTCTTGACAATTCAAAAGTGCCTGTAAATGGTTTACTTGAAATAAATGTTTGAGAAATGGATGGAGGAGGCCCAAAGAAAAATGGGACGCCATAGGGAGCGTGCCTTTCGACACAAAATATTTTTCTGTTCCTTTCTTCTTGTCTGTTTATATGTGCGTGCATAAGAACGAAAGAAAGAAAATACCTTTATTTGACTCGGGTCAAGGCACACAATATTTACACAAAAATAAAAACTAGTGTCTGACGCTGGTTTTCAACTGGACCATAAATGTTACGAGGACGTCTTTCGAATGTAAATCAGTTTTATAGTGTGTAAGTGTTTATATAAAAATAGATAGATTTGTAGCAAGTAATATAAAATAATATTAAATCCCAACTAATATTATAAATGCGAAAGTGAGTTTGTTTGTTACGCTATCTATAACGGCTGAACAGATTACCTGGACACTTTTTATCCCGATATTTCCCCGGGATCGAGACTACTACGGGTGAAACCGCGCGGCGCAGCTAGTGGTTAAATAAATAAAATATAACCTTTCAATAAAAACAACAACCAACCGGAAAAATTCCTAGTTTATTTAAAAAACAATATGTCCGTGATTTACACTTATTATCCTATCATTACTTTACACGACAGTTGCGTATCAGTTTGTTCGGCTACCACTTTTATCAGGTTGCTATTGGCTAACACATTTCTGGGCTGGTAGCCCGCCGTGATCCACGAGTCCAATATTTCAGTACTTGGCAACATCGTTCTTAACGTGTTCCTAATATAAATGTACGCTTGCGGCGAATACTTGTAAATGCTTAACGCGAAATTTTTCAAGTCTTCCGTCTGTCTCATTGGCATAGCCAAGACGAGTCCTGTAGAATCCTCTTTTATTTTATCCTGCAGTGATAGGAGGATTCTACATTTTTTCTTACGTTTCTGGTTCAAAACCTTTTTCTTCATCTCTATGATTTCTTTTATTCTCTTTAGAAATCTGTTTTGTCTGTTGTGTACTTTCATGTTGTATTTAAGTTTGTCTTTTAGTCCGACGGCTTGTCGCTGTAGTCTTTGGACTTCAGTGAACAGTTTGAGCAGTTCAATACTATCTAGTTCTGTCTGAGGTATGTTCAGGTCTAATGACGTGTTATTGGCAGCAGTGGCATCCTTTTCCACGTCTTCATCGGTGGTCATGTAGTCTTCATCCTCTTCATTGTCCAGAGTTTCTTCATCTATGTATTCGACCTGATACAGAAGAAGATTGGTAATTTTCAAGTTAAAAATACTCAAACTACTATTATTCTCATGACGCAAATGATACAAAATAAAATTGCATGCACTTTAGATTAGAATAAAACTTGGAACCAAAACAACATCAAGAAAAACGAAAAATACACAGGATTTGTAACTGACCTTTATCTCATCATTCTTCAGAACTTGTCTGTGGAATTTTTGAGAAAAGTAAAACCAAACAGATGGGTTTTCAATGTTTAACACAAAATAAAGGGATAAATAGCACAGAAGATGCTCTGAAGAGCCAGAAAAACGAGGAAAAAGAAACGGTACAAGAAAACTAAACAACCTACCTCTAAAACGTGTCTCGGTAACTTAAGTGAAGGTACTGCCTTGTCCACCAGGACCATTTGATCATCCTCGTCACATTTGAAGCAGTCAATGGAGAAGTGTTGCATACAGATGTAGGAGAAGTCGGTCGGCGTCCAGTTGTTGCGGCCCGTCAGGTCCGTCCATATCTGTCGGAGGCTGGGGTCTTCCGGAAATCTAGACAGAACAAGAAGTGAAGCATTAACAACAGACATAAATCGTATTTTTGGCAAATTAATTGGTAATCCTGTGTAAAATTTAAATGCTTCCAATAAATCAATGAGCCTTATAGACATCTGCGTAAAAGCACTGCGTAAATTGCTATGCACGCTGGCGACGATCTGCAAACATTCGTATTTTTTAAAGAAATTATGAGTAAAAAAATCGTCTGTATGAAATTTTTATTTCTGTAGAAATACAATATCTTTTTTGTTCATCTATAACTCAAACTCAAACTCAAAGCATTTATTTCAATTAAACCATTTACAGGCACTTTTGAATTGTCAAGAAGTCGGTCAGTCAGAAATATGAAGCTAGTTGCCCATTCCAAAGCGTAGTAGGTACCTATGGAGAAGAACGGGCAAGAAACTCCACGGACACTCTTTTAAATAAAAAAAATTGTTACAAAATATTGGTTACATCATTGTTGAAATTATACATTTGTGAGGACAATGTAGAAAGACGTGCACGTTAAAAGCATCCGTAATAAAAATATAAAAACAAAGAACAATTCAAAAATTAAAATATTAAAATAAGCCATGGCAGCTAAGAGATGACCAGTCTCTACTGACGGCGCCCGTTCACGAACATGACGCATGGATTAGCACCATTCAGCTCAACCATTTTGAAGGGAGCTAAATGATCCAACACACGCGCCACCGCCAGCGAGACATTAGAGTGAGCATGACATAATCTCAGCCGCCAGGGCACATTCAAGTCAATGAAAGACATACCCAGTACCTAAATGGTAGCTTTATAGTCAGTACATAGTACTCACACATGTGCTATGCAATTATACAATGCTAAGACATTGAATTTATACAATGCAAAGATAAATCTTCAGCAGCTCCAACGGTATTTTCAAATGCTAATTAATTAGTTTATGCTTGTGGAGCAGGACCAGCAATGAGCCAAGCATTTTTATCAATTATGTAATCCCCCAACTTATAATATGCCTGCCTACATAGTGTGCGTTTTATACAAGATTTGAATTTCGTCTCATTCAGTTGAAGTATGTGGGGAGGAATTTTATTGTAACATTTTAAACAGTACCCCATGAAAGATGAGTCTACTTTAGCCAGTCTGAAACCTGGTTGAACTAATAGATCCCTATTTCTTGTACTATAATTATGTCTATCACCTCTTTTACTAAAAAGATGTAAATTTTTTCTTACGTACATGATGTTTTCATAGATATACTGACAAGGTACCGTCATGATGTTAATGTCCTTAAACAGTTCCCTTAGAGAATCGCGCCTACGGAGATAATATATGGCTCTGATAGCTCTTTTCTGCAGAATAAAAATAGACTCGATGTCTGCAGCCCGTCCCCACAGCAGAATACCATAAGACATGATACTATGAAAATAACTGAAATAGACTAGCCTGGCGGTATCTACATCAGTTAATTGACGGATTTTTCTGACAGCATATGCTGCTGAACTTAGCCGTCCTGCAAGAGATGTTAAATGAGGACCCCATTGTAGCCTTGAGTCGAGCGTGATTCCTAGGAAAACAGTTTTATCGACAAATTCTAGTTTCTCTTGATTCAATACTATCTCACAATTACTATTTTTAACATTTGGTAAAGAAAATTTTATGCACTTAGTTTTTTTTCCATTTAATACTAAATTATTAGCAGTGAACCAATTTTGGACCTGCAGTAGGGCGTTATTTACGTCGTCAAAATTTGTAGCACGTCTATCTACCTTAAAAATTAAGGAAGTATCGTCAGCAAATAACACCATATGTGGTTTATTTTTTAATAAATGGAGTAGATCGTTAATATACACTAAAAAGAGGAATGGACCCAAAATCGAGCCTTGTGGCACACCCATTTTTACTTTTAAACCTAGTGAATTGATACCGTTTATTTGAACTTGCTGTTGTCTATCATTTAAATAAGATTTTACTAAATTGAGTGCAAGTTTTCCAAGTCCGTAATGTTCAAGTTTCGAGAGTAAGGTTTCGTGATCGACGCAATCAAATGCCTTGGAGAGGTCACAAAAAATTCCTATTGCGTCTTGGGCCTCTTCCCACGCGTTAAAAATGTGTCTTAATAAGGTTACACCGGCGTCGGTCGTACAACGTCCTTTGGTGAAACCATACTGTTGATCGTGGAGGATTTTATTTGTGTTAAAATGATTCAGCATTTGATTAAGCATTACCTTTTCAAACACCTTGCTGAAAACCGGCAACACGGATACGGGTCTATAATTATTGGTGTCTTTACTGTCCCCGGATTTGAAAAGTGGTATTACCTTGCTGTATTTCATTAAATCCGGGAAGACTCCTTGATCCACACACAAATTAAATATTAAGGCTAAGTAAGGCGCTATGGTCTCAATTATGGAGGTACAGATTTTAATGGACATTCCCCAAAGATCTTCGGTCAATTTGATCTTGATTTGCTTAAAAGCTTTTATTACTATTATGGGGTTAATATGCTTAAAGTTAAATTCAATCGGGCATGCTGAAACATTATAAGCATATATAAGCAGTGGAATCACTCTTTTCCAACTTTTCTGGTCAACAGCATCAAAGACCAACTATGTCAACCAGCTTCAAAGCTTAAAACCAGTTGCTGTGTATGAGTTGGTTTTTATAAGCTTGCAAAGCAAAGAAAGGAGGCGAATACAATTAAGCCCTCTCTCTTTCATAAACAAATACTAGTAAATCAATAATTCTTGCAGAAACCGCTTACCTAAAAAAGGACTCTGCATCTAAATTCTTGAAGTCTTCACATCCCAACACTGCACAAGTCTTTGTGATTTCTGTATCAATATCAGCATGCTGCTTCAATTCTGGAGCCACCATTGCTGTTGAGAAATTCTGATATTAACTCAATTACTCTAAAAATGTGTTTAAATTACAGAAAAGTATATCAGACACACGTGACCTTATTGGTGATGTTCTTCAGAAAGGTCAGGTGCCTAGTACTAGCAGTTGGTAAACAAAGCTAATAGGAGTATTTACATACTCGTATTTGCTGATCGTAGCAGGTGGCGTTCTGTAGGTCCTGCCTACGCCCATGGGAACAAGGCGTGAGTTTATGTGTGAAGTGTATCAGAAGCAAGATAAATTGATGGGTTACTGGTATGTTGAAAAACCAATAATCAGATGGATAATATTCGATCAGTTATATATTTTGCTGAATTGGACCATTTAGATGCAGCTGTAAAGCACAGGTTGGGGTTGTTTTGATAGAATATGGTGATTTATAATGTGGTAAGAATGGAGTATGTTTTAGTTGTGTATTTCTATATCTGCCTGTAACATCACAGTGGGCCCTTTCAGAATACCAGCACATTGTATTTTTGTTTCTTTCTCTTTTATTGATTGGAAACTTGTTCAGGCTTTCAGTAACTTATAGTTATTTTTAATTATTGGTATTTTAATAACACTGCCTGCCAGTGAAGCATGCAACCTACTACTTAAACATAATAAGCCTATAATGTCCCCACTGCTGAGACACAGGCCTCCTCACACAGGTGAGAGGGAGTGGGCCATAATCCACCATGCAGGCCCAGTGCGGGTTGATAGATGTCACATGTCTTCAAAATTTCAAATTTTTGGTTCTAGGATATGCCAGTTTCCTCACAATATTTAACTCACCATTTTGAGAGCAGAGGTGATGAATATACAATTTATACAAAATAAAGTGCCTGTCTGGGCTCGAACTTACGACCTTCAACTCTTAAACCACGGCAGTTACCACTAGGCCACCACTGCTCTTACACCTACTACTTGCTAAGTTTGAATTGTCATGAATGCAACAGATTAGGACCTTATTCCTTACAGCCAATATAGCAATCTTTCTTTTCTTTCTGTGATGAAGTTGTATCATTGTCTCCATTTGATTAAAAACTAATTAATACAATCAACTTTTACCTCAGTTAGTTGTTTGATAATTTTGGGTTACTATTTCATTCACAAATTCAATAATACAAGTACCTGCTACTTGTATTTTTACACAATTTTGATTGTACAATATATCTTTAAAACATTTCAGAAACACTGCAAGTGTTATAAAATAGTATAAATATTATTTCATGAGTAAACAAACAAAACAACAACCTACCTATAGGAGTGGATTTCGCTTTACTGTCGCCGTGCTCCGTTGCGTTCTCCTTCATTTTATAACTCTGGTTTGTATTCATCATACTATTTGCGTTAGCTGAAAAAATATGTCAAAAAGTATTTCAATGAGAATAGAATTCATTTTCTCCAAGTCAAATGACAAAAAGATTGGTTAACATAGCCAATCTTTTTGTTAACAATAAAAAGAAACAAATAGAAACAGGCGTCTGTATACACGTTGCCGTTGTAAAATACGGAAACTCACTTTATTACTTAGCCCAACAAGTATTTGGGCTGGAATGGCCGGCAGCGAAAACCATAAGAAAATAGGTTAATCGCTTCTTATTCAGTTGCACTATGTTAACATTTTATCGTCAGAACCAGTAAACGAATTAAAACACAACAATTATTGCTTTAAAGAACGCAGTTGTAGTTTGCAGTCACATATAGGCGCGTAAATGTAATTTTAAACACTCCCCCATTGAAAATTGTGGCATGAATGATTGAACTCATTAAATTTGAACATTGAATGACTATGACATAAACAATGAATTATTTCTTGCTATTCTGTGGTAACAGTCAAAAATTCATTCATTGGTGAACGATATTTTTTAAATTACGGAAATGAATAGGAATGTGGTGGCAGCAGATAGTTTTCTAGTTTACGGTTTTATTACAGTGATAATAAGTTTCTATTCCCATAGGTGTAGCATTTGTTACGATAAAATTGCTGGCAGTACCTAATTTTACGTCTACTTCCACCGTTTTTCCAAAAATGTATCATAGACAAACTAAAAAAATAAATCGCGCAGTGATGGGCTATGAAGCTATGAACTATGATACAACTTGTCTGATGTTTCTTGTTTGTCTTGTCACTTTTCTAAAATACGTAATTTTTGACGAGACCTTTGTTGCTATCAATTGATGTTATTGCAAGTGCATCAAAAAAATGGTTGATCCAATATTCGATTACCAATTTAGGCTTATCCTAATTGGTGATAGTACTGTGGGCAAGAGTTCTCTCTTGAAATATTTTACAGATGGGAAATTCGCTGAAGTGAGTACATACAATCGCCTTTGTTTTGATGTTATTTATACAATTTGTGATGTAAATTGCGCATTAATTTTTAGCTATCGGACCCTACAGTGGGTGTGGATTTCTTCGCGAGGATTATAGAGGTGCAAGATGGCACGAGAATTAAATTGCAGTTATGGGACACAGCAGGGCAAGAGAGGTTTAGATCTATAACAAAATCGTACTATAGAAACTCAGTTGGTGCGTTACTAGTATACGATGTTTCTAATAGATCTAGTTTTGAGCATATACCCCTGTGGATGATGGAAGCAAAGAGGCACATAGAGCCTCACCGGCCAGTGTTTGCTTTAGTGGGTTGCAAAGTGGATCTGGTGGGCACAGACAACAAAAACGGAGCCAGAAGGGAAGTTACATGTGAGGAGGCTCGAATGTTTGCAGAAGAGAACGGTAAGTTGCTCAACTATTTCATAATCTTAAAAATAGTTTGTTTTGTGCCAGTATGTTATCTACCACTGTTTAAATGTAGGTCAATAGTAAAGTATGCTAATTTTGATCTGTTAGGTATGTTTTGTAATTGAATTAAAATTAAACCATTTTGTAATGTATTATTATGTCTTATTTTAAAAGGTTTTTTTTTTTGCTGTTTGACTGTTTGTCTTGGCCTGTTACAATTCGTGATAACACAGGTGTTATTAGAAACCTACTCACATACATAATAGAAACATGTTTAAATTTCAAGGACTAGAAACTATTTTTTTAACTAGGCGATTTTTGTTGCCTACTTGTGGCACAGATGTTAGTAAATTATTCATTTATAAATTCCTATGATCACTCAACTGCTAAAATGCTTGATAAGAATGTATTAACTGTTCTCATGCATATAACAGAGTTCTTGTTGTCACTATCACAAGATCTTTTATTGGCTATGAAAGGTCAACAGGAAATGTCATTTTATGTTCATTTCCATTCTTTAAGATGACAATGGACGCTGTAATGTGATAATAAGGATAAAATAGAGTAACTTGCAGTATAGAAAATATAAAATTGACTTTATCAATGAGATAACACAAAATCACTTCATTTGCACACAATGAAAACATTGACAGATTATTATTTATTATCATATTTTCCTTATATTTTTAGGTTTACATCATGTAGAAACTTCAGCAAAGACAGGTCTGAACGTAGAAGAAGCATTTGTGCTAGTCGCTCAGGAAGTATACAACCGCATTCAGACAGGTGAATATAAAGTGGAAGATGGATGGGACGGAATCAAGACTGGTTTCAACCGTCCAAACGGCATGGACTTTAACCTCCTTGAAGCTGAGACAGTACAGTCCACATGTTGCTAGGAGAGTAAGAAACAAGTGTATATATTTGACTCACAATAGTTTAGTAATATACAATGTGTAAGCATAATTTTATATATATTGTGTAGATAAGGTGTGGTGACTGCTGTAAAAGCTGTTTCAGTTGGTTTAAGTTGAACTTTTACTTATAAACATTTTTGTTTCTTTGGTGGTCAAATAATATTCATATTGGAAAAAAAAACAACTTGGAATTCATTTCGTCGACATTATGACCATCATTATATTTTTAGACCGGAAGTAACTAATTAAATTGTGGCATACTTAGTTTAATATGTAAAATAATACTAACACAAATGTATGGCAACTAAGCAACAGCAACATATAAAAATAAAATACTTTTCTCTTTTAGACTTAGTAAAATAATAAATAGAAATCGAAAAATGGTTCTAACATTTGAATTTCTAACAATTAATAAATTGATCTGAACTGGTTAATGCTGCTACTGTGTATGCAATTTTGCTATTATTTATTTATTTTTTAGTAGGTATCTTACATGGAAATATGCAAACACAGTTGTCAGCATTAAGCTAAGCATAACTTGCAATCAGACCTCAAAAAAATCTTTCCATAGACTTCAACAATAGCCATACCTAGTATTTTTCAGCATTATAATAAAAAATATTTTTAACAAATAAAACCCATATAATGTTTATAAGCAAATGTCATAAACCTACTCTTCTGGTAAATTCATATTATATTTTCATACATTACAACAAAAAAAAAACAGATTATTATAATTTGCTTAAAGGAAATAATAGCGAGCACTAAATATAACATTGAAACTATTATTTGCATTGCAAATATACATTTTTATGAGCAGGTTTAATTTATGGTAATACAGGAATTATGTGTTTTTACTCATTTGTAAACACATAAGGCAGTAATATTTCACGACAATGTAAAAATTTACAATTTGTAACAACAATGAGTAAAAGTGAAAGAGCAATTTAGTTTGCAGACACTGACTAGACTGAAAGTGATCTTGCCCTAGTCTGATCTGAACAGTTTAATATGGTCGCATTTTAACAAAAAAAAAACAATTGGATACTCAAATTCAGCTTTTAGTGACATAGATATCTCGATTCATTTGAAATATTGCAATGCAAATTATAAACTTTCCTCCAAAAAAACTTAATTATCTATTTTTGAGAAATCTTTTTTATTTACATACAAAGATAAATTATTGCTCTTGCTATAAAAGACTCGTTTACGAGACGATGTAAATATTGTAAAAAAATATATGCCCATAAAGTATATTTATGATCCAAATGCCACAGATTTGTATAAAGTTCGGAACCCATCCTTTATTTGGAACTACGGCCGATGAATTATGGCCGATCCAAACTTTGCTCAGGAGGTTGTGCAATCATATGTTTTAGGAACCTATCGGTGACATGAAGCGAGTGTGAGTGAGAACATACGCGAAAGTTCGGAGAGCCTATGTTAAGACCGCCATGATTCATCGGCCGTATTGTACTTTAGAAATAATAATTATATTGAATTACTTGACTACTAAGTTAAGGGGTAACACAAACGCCATAATCACGGCTTGTTATACACATACCGTCTTTTCATAAAGGATAGGATTTTAGAATTTCAAAAATGGCTCTCATTAGCCGCCGCGGTGCCCGTGGCATTTGGACCGCTTTATACATTACGCATGTAATTTGAACCAAAGAATTCGAAAATGATCCCTACGATTTTGTTTCATTCAAACTGTATAGATATACTCTTGTTTCATTAACCTTTACTAATTATAAGTTAAAGATATTGTACCTGCAACACCATGTATAATCGTTAGATTAACATTGTAATTGTCTAAGTAATCCATCTTCAGAATGATAAACCATTTATGCAACATTCTCTACCTTGAGTACTCTATAAACTTAAAATGGATTTATAAGAAACCTTTGAAAGGATTATCCATTGCGTTTGTGAAACCATAAAATTAGCCGGTAGATACAAATTTTCTACGTAAATATAGAATTCACAATAGCCGCTTACTAAAATATTAAATTAGACCCAAAAACTTGTCACACAATCTTGTTAAACTCTATGTTCATTAAAATAAAAATATAAACTCGTGAGATCATTCTAAAACTGAAATAATTGAGCCGTCCATTAGTACGGACAACTTTAAATCAAATTAGAATTTGTTGAAGGATGCGTATTACATATACTTTGAAATATGCGCGCTGAACTCTTGACCTACACCAACATGATAATATGTTTTGTCTAGACGGAAAGCGCGAGTAGGGCGCATTTTCACTAATGTGTACTTACGTAGTTTGGTACTGTTTCAACAAAGTGTTCATAAGGTGCATTTTTACGTATGTTTATGTACCCTAAATTTGTAGTAAAGTACATTTACTAATGTGAACGTACCCTTAGTTTGAAGTAAAGTACATATACTAATGTCAACGTACCCTAAGTTTGAAGTAAAGTACATTTACTATTGCGTACGCACCTTAAATTTGAAGTAAAGTACATCTGTGTGCGCACCCAAGCTTCAACCCGTAAACAATTAAGATGACAGACAAAGTGTTGCGCTACGCAGTCTATCTAATCTTAAATCTTTGCAATCAAAAGTGATGGTAATAATTATTAAGCTCTGAATTATAAATTATGACTAGTGTTAATGATAGTCTTTATACATCTAGATTATTCGAGTTATGGAATGGGGTAAATGGTCATACCTAATAAAAAATACTGATAAAACCTGACAGTTTTTTGCGCGGCACAAATACTTTCCAGCGCTTTTCCTCACATAATAATAAATGTCAGGTTTTAATCTCAAAAATCTAAGATAAAATAAAATATTGACATGATCAATCATTTTCTTGACATTTGAATATTGGGCACTGGTATGTTATTAATTACGGTTGTTGTAATACCGTTTGAACACGAGATAAGTAATTTAAATAATTTTAAGGTCATTGCATAAGACTAAAAGATAACAAGAAACAAAAATGTAGTCGATTGACAATATTTAGAATTGTCGTAACGGAAAATGTACTTTTGGACGAATGATTTAAGTAAAATGTTATTTTTTAATCTTATGTTAACAGTTTGTTTTATTGGAGTAGCTTATAATATGCTGTTATAATAATGCTTTATATGAAGTAAAGTTTTTTTTTGTTAATTACGTCTTGTTTTATTTTATTTACTTAATTGTGAAGATACTACGCGCTATTCCATTGCGGTCACACTACTAGACAGTGGGTCAAGTAAATGACCCAATTTCTATAAAGTGAACGTAATTAGGGCATAAGTTAAAGATGTCAACCACGGATATAATTCATAATTAGATAAGTAATTATAAAGTTGTAACTACATAACTGCATGCACGAGCTTATCGTATTGTTTACATAGTTCAGCTAATAGATGTAGGTATACAATTCATACCTACCTATTTAGACAGGTTACATTACCATCGTATTAACCCAACGTATTGCTGGTACTGTAACCTCTTCAGTCCACAGCCTCAATCTCAAGCTGATAGTGTAGGCCACGGATATCGGATATCTATGGTGTAGGCCATGGGCGCCGGCAGGGGGATGCACTTGCACCTCCCGGGCTTCAAAATAAAATATAGGCGTAAAAACATTCTGAACTAAAGAATTATCTGAAAACGCCTCACACAATAATCGAGGCGAGATCCTAAAATTCTGCAATCTCTGAATTCTAAAGCTTCTGTGCATTAGTCGACAAAGTATCGAATTCCTATTTCCGAAAATCTAATCTACACTAGGCGGGGTGTTAACATTATCGCGCTTGCTTCACTCGCTCTTGCATCTGGTCTGTCTTAATTCTTAAGCTTATTTGTATAAATCGAAACAGTTAGTCCTCTTTCTGTATAAATGGACAAAATAAACCTAAAACTATCTCATTCGAGGCGAGATGGAAAGATCTCTTATTTTTTAAGCTTTTCTGCATAAGTCGACAAAGCTACTCTTTGTATGAATGGACAAACGATAACCTAACATATCCGAATCGAACCGCAAAAATGATCGAGCTCTCTTTGTGAAGCTGAAGATACACCCCGTGTAGGCTGTGTAGATAATTAAGTAGGGTTTTTTAAAAAACAGATAAATCGGATGTTTACATAATTATTTTCATCAATCTCAAATTAACTGTATAAAATCTCCGTCATAGAAATAATACCTACTAGATAGATAGAACCCAGAGAAAATACGCGGCCTTCCGTAATCTAATTCGCTTGTCCGTTCTCCCTGCTAACACAGCATGACGAAAAGTTACGTAGTATGATATCATATTGCGTGATTAAAAAGTAGGATTTAGGTGTAACAGTAACGTTTTGAATTATTCAACATAATTATTAAGAGAATGTGCACATCCGGCGCACTAATGCTAAGTCATGAACCGGGGTTTAACCTTACCGTTACCACATAGCAAAAACATTACCTACCCTATTTTTAGGTTTTGCCGCAGTCGGGTAAAAAGACATGATGTTTTGTGTTCGGGTCGGCATTAATCGGCACAGCCGGGCGGCAATATCCAAATATATATAATGTAGTACCTACTTAATTGCTTCCGGTCGGCGTTGAATTGTTGTTCAACAAATACTGCTTAATCGAATGCCAGATTGAAATTTTCTACGAAGTAGTAAATTCGAATAGGTACTACGTAGGGCAATAATGAAAACATCTTCGTTATTTAAAGTAAAAAAACCAAGGTCGAAGGGTTCTACATGATCACTTTTTAAAGTTGCATGGATCTGTTACGTTCGAATTACGTAGATGGACTGCATCTATTAACCTAACCGACCGAGTCATCGACTTATTTATGTATAATAGAAATAATTAGTGGCTACTAGGTATAATGATATGCACGAGCACGACTCTACTTATGTATACGAGAGGTTAGACTTTCCACCACTGATCTGTCAGCAAAGCCAAGACCACAACATAACGCTTGCATCCCCCAAAGGGGCAGCCAGAGGCACAGGTAACTATATACTAGTCGGAAACCAGAGGTGTCCCCGTACACGATCAAGATTAGCTAGTTTTAATCAAAGGTGATCCTATCCACGGGCAACGGCTTTTGATTTTTGTAGCATTTTTTCGATAACTGCGTCCTCGCAATCGTTTATAAATATTAATTCTGTTTTCGTAGTTCTCGCTTAAGTCTGGAAAATACATTTGAAACATGACAGACCCACGTTGTTGCATGTACCATAAAATATGACGACCAAAAGACTAGGAGTCGCATCTGCATAAAAATCCAGCGATAGAAAATGCTAAAAAAAGGTCTATTCAAAGCTGTCGAATATATACTTATAATGGGCTTACGGAATTCACTCATTTTGACTGATGCAAGGAGTGCCTTACAATCTTTGGCCAGATTCCCTTTCTATTCTCATAATCCTTATATTATATTTGAAACACGTGAACTCCTTTATAGGTGTTCTATTAAGGGGTATTCAGTGCATTTTGCGTGGATACCCTTGCATTGTGGCATTTTAGGTAATGAGAGAGCTGACCAGATAGCTAATGATGCCGTATTGTGTGGAGACGTTTTTCCGAACAAAAATAACACCCAAGATCTGGCAGCTCTGCCCAAGGTTTATCTACAGGAATCCTGGGGTCAGCTTTGGTCCGGGCAATCAGTGAAAGGGAAATTTTATCGTAATATTCAGCCATCCATTTTTGTTAAACCTTGGTTTAGCAAATACAAACTAAGCAAAAAGATTACAACAATATTCGTACGTATGCGATTAGGTCATGTGTGCACTCCTGCTCATCTTGCCAGGCTTGGCATTGTGCAGAACCCTGCGTGTGAATGTGGCGCTGAAGTGGGAGATCTGAACCACCTTATTTTTTCCTGCCCCCTTTATGACCACTCCTCACTTTTCCAAAGTCTTGTTTCCCTCCGAGTCCCTTTTCCCACTTCTATTGCATGTATTTTATTTAATTTTAATGTAGATATCTATAAAACCATAGCTCTTTTTCTTGTAAATAATAATATATCTATTTAAACATCATTTATGAACCTCTTTTATGTACCATGTAGCTCTTAGTTTACGCACCGAGTCGGCCTTTTTTGCTGGGCCACATGGTGGCGTTAAAACGTTAGTTTTCTGTTAAAGTTAATTTGTTATAATTTATTATTTTTATTTAATAACAACTAATCTCCTTTCCATTTCCAAATTTCCCGTTATAATATTTAATCATTTCGCGAGTACTTGATTCTTACGTTTTGTTATCAAATAAAACAATGTCAGTGGCAATAAGCACGAATAGTGCAACGCCAAAAAGGAAAAAAAAAAAAAAAAAATGCTAAAAAAAAACGATTTTCTTTGTGATCTGCCATTTTCCCTGCGTTTCGAATAAAGCTGTAATCGATTTGAGCGCAAGCGCGAATCCACCGTTGTGGGCACGATGGGCATGCCCACAACCCTAATAGACTTCTGACATCACCCTTTCACGGTCTATTGAGGTCGCTAGGCTGATGATATTATATCCACTGCCTTAATAAAATAAAATAAAACAATGAAACGTGCGTGATTCGGAACGCAGCGAAGTAGTCAAGTCACATAATGGCGCCGATTCTCTTGTAGCCCAATTATCTAAACTATCACTAAAATTCCTTAATTTTGGCGAGAATCTTAAAGATATTTTGCAAAAAAAAGTCTTTTAAAAATAATTTTGACACAACTAAAATCGAATTTGACAATCGCGATTCCACGTGGTACTTGTTTGCCGTACTCCGTGAATTATTTTTTAGAGCCGGGCGCGCGCTTTGGGGGCAGCCTCGACGTGTTTTATATGGAATTTTTCACTTTTTGTATGAAAAATTATTACCTACATGTTGAGTTTTAAGGGGTTTATGGGTTTTATAAAGGGAGTTGTAGTGTATTTAGATTTTATTAAGTATAGCAACACTGAGTATGATATAGTTCTAACTCGGAAGCAACCATCTTGGTAAGCGGCCATCAAGAAGAGGTCATATATTTTAAAATAAAGTGTTTCAATAGCCATGGTGGCATTTTCATTTATTACTCAAGATTAAAGAGACACTTCAAAATGGCGACGAGAACATCGAACTTCGTAATAAAACCTTTTGAAGAAGGTGACGACATATTATGTTTCCTGGAACGTTTGGAGCAATATTTTATTGCAAGTGAAATTGAAGACGAGCGAAAGGCTTCAACATTACTAGTATCACTGCATGAAACTACGTATAAAATTTTAAAAAGCGTATTGCTTCCGGCACTGCCCTCCACCAAATCATTTAATGAATTACAAGCCGCTCTGAAGCTTAGATTTAAACCCAGAGTCTCCTATTTTAGAAAACGAATTGAATTTGATAGACTCAGGCAAAATGAGGGTGAAAAAATCGCACAGTACTATGCGAAAGTGAGGGAAATGGCATCGGAGTGTAATTTTGAAGTTCACATGGAGGAAATTATCAAAACTAAATTCGTCACGGGACTGTTATCAGGTCCAATACAGGAGCGACTGTGTGAGGAGAGTATCACCAAAACCACAGAGGAACTGCTAGAAACAGCTTTGAACAAGGAATCGGCTATAAAAGATAGAAACAGCAGTGGAATGGTTAACAAAGTGATCAAGGCAAAGACCCTTCAAAAAACACAGAAATCTCCAAGTTCCAGTACAAAACTGACATGTGTACATTGTGGCAAGCCAGACCACAGTTTTTCAAAATGCAAATATAAAACATATAAGTGCAAAATCTGTAATAAAATTGGACACTTAGCAGACATCTGCAGAAATAAAAAGAATACACACAGCGTAGAAGTCAATGAAGATAATGTTGACATCTTTGCAGTACACAACAGCGGTGTTAACTATGTTTCTCCATATTTTCTGAACTGTACGGGGAATGGTAAACAATTCCAGATGGAATTGGACACGGGAGCAGCAGTATCTTGTGTTCCATTATGTACTTACAAGAGTTTGTTTTCAGATGTGGAATTACAGCCAGCTGATGTGGAACTTAAAACCTATAGTGGTGAGGTTATGAAACCAAAAGGTAAAATTTCAATTTCATTAAAAATTAAAAATAAAGAATTAAAATGTGTATTGTTAGTTGTAGAAAATGGATTAAAAAGTTTACTAGGGAGAGACTTAATAAAAAAGTTTCATATTCAACATTTAATGTCATTGAACACAGTTGAGGAACTGTCATTACAAAATGTATTAGAAGAGTATTCAGAAGTATTTAAGCCAGAATTGGGAGAAATTAAAGGGGAGGAAGTAGGATTAGAGGTTGATAATAATGTAAAACCCATATTTATGAAACCCCACCCCATTCCACATTCTTTTAAAGATAAAGTTGACCAAGAGTTACAAAAATTAGAAAAGGAAGGTGTTATTGTAAAAACAGAGAACTCCAAGTGGGGTACACCGTTAGTTCCAGTTTGTAAAGAAAATGGAAAGCTTAGGCTATGTGCTAATTATAAAATAACTGTGAACAAGCATTTAAAAGATGTAAACCATCCCTTGCCTAGAATAGAGGATATTTTTACAGCTTTACAGGGGGGAGAAAAGTTTACAAAACTTGATTTGAGGAATGCGTTTAATCAATTATTGCTAGATAATGAAACAGGACAATTACTGGCGTGGTCAACTCCTAAAGGTATTTACAGATTAACTAGATTACCTTATGGTACTAAGCCTGCTTCGGCAATATTTCAGGCAAAGATGGAAAAAGTATTACAGGGGACCAAGGGAGTAGTCAATTTTATAGATGATGTTTTGGTAACAGGCGCCAATGACAAAGAACACTTAGAAAACCTCAAAGAAGTTTTAAAAAGATTTGCAAATGTTGGAATTAGATTAAACAAAAGTAAGTGTTTATTTTTTCAGTCCGAGGTTAAATACTTAGGACACATTATCTCAAAAGAAGGTTTAAAGAAGGATCTTTCGAAATTGGAAGCCATTACCAAAGCACCTGCACCCAAAAATGTAACTGAAGTAAGATCATGGATCGGAATGGTTAATTATTACTCCAAATTTATCCCTAATGTTTCTATGAAACTCAAACCGATGTATGAGTTATTAAAAAAGGATAACAAATTTAATTGGACATCTGATTGTCAACAAAGTTTTGATAATATTAAGAAAGATATAATTTCTGACAATGTCTTAGTACACTTCGATAGGTCTAAACCTTTAAGATTAACATGTGATGCATCTCAAAACGGTATTGGTGCTGTACTGAGTCACGTTATGCCCGATGGTACTGATAGGCCAATAAGTTTCGTTTCTAGAGTCTTTAACAAAGCCGAAAAAGGTTACTCTATGATAAACAAAGAAGCATTAGCTATTTATTGGGCAGTACAAAAATTTTACCAATATTTGGTTGGGACAAAATTTGAATTATTGTCAGATCATAAACCCTTACAAGCTTTGTTTGGTGAGCATAAAAGCCTGCCACAAATGGCAGCAGGTAGATTACAGAGATGGTCTTTGTATTTAGCAGGATTCGACTATACTTTTAAGCACATCAAAGGTTGTAATAATAATCAAGCTGATTGCATGTCAAGAATTCCATTAGAGTATGAACAGTCTGTGTTAACTAATCAATCTGAGTGTGACTACATTAACTTTATTGAGGAACAAAATATTATAGATTTAAATGTTGTTAGGTCTGAGACTAAAAAGGATCCACTTTTAAGTTCTGTTTTTAATATGATAAGATATGGATTTCCTAAATGTGTTAAAGATGAAGCTTTGAAACCATTTGCACAGAAAAGGGACCAATTGTATGTTGATCAAGGTGTTGTCATGTGGGGGTATAGAGTTGTTATTCCTTGTAAGTTACAGCAAAATTTATTAAAAGAGTTGCATACCACACATGAAGGAATTGTTAAAATGAAAACTAATGCTAGATCATATTTTTGGTGGCCTAATTTAGATCAATCTATTGAGAACTTTGTTAAAAATTGTAATATTTGTATGGCAGCTAGGCCAGAACCTAAAAAGGCAAATGTTATTTCATGGCCAAAGACTAACTCAGTATATGAAAGAGTTCATGCTGACTTTCTGGGACCATTTGATGGTAAAATGATTTTAATTATCATTGACTCCTATTCTAAATGGCCAGAGGCCTTTATTATGAAAAATACAAACACTATTAGCACAGTGGAAAAGTTTAGGGAATGTTTCAGTCGTTTCGGTTTACCAAAAGTAGTTGTAACAGATAATGCAGCAGTATTTTGCTCAAAAGAATTTTCAGATTTTCTATCAAAAAATGGAATACGACATGAAACATCACCTCCTTTTCATCCTGCGACTAATGGGTTCGCAGAAAATGCGGTAAAAAACTTTAAATTTTGTATGAGTAAAGCACTAAAAGATAAGAAAAACAATAATGCAAACTTCGAAACATTAATGAATAGATACCTCTTTCACTACAGAAATTCAATTCATACAATAACGGGTAGCACCCCAGCTGAATTAATGTTTCAAAGGAAATTAAGAACTAGATTAGATATGTTAAAAGAGAAAAAGACAAAAGATAATATTAATAAGGATAAGAATATGAGGGAAGAAACATTCACAGAGGGAGAATATGTATATTGTAGAGATTATAGAAATCCAAATAAGAAGGTTTTTGTTAAAGCTATTATAGATGAGGTGCTAGGTAAAAGAACCTATTTGTGTAAAATCGTAAATGAAGATTTGATTTGGAAAAGACACCTCAATCAGATAATACGTTCTTTGCCTGGTGAAAACTCTAAAATTTCTAAGGAAATTAACATTCCTATTAATATAAGTAATAATAATAATAACGCTTTCATGAAACCTAATCATTTTGAAGATCATGTGGCTAAAGATTTCAGAAATCTCAATAAGGAAGAAATTGTAAACAATGGTAATTATAAAGAGGATTTCAAAGATGTAATTCCTGAGGTTATACATAGCTCAAATAATGCTAGTAATTGCAGTTTTAAGGATGAAGGTAATATGAGCGTAACTCCGGAGACTCAACCCCAACCAGTACCTCAATCCTCTTTGAGAAGATCTTTAAGGACAGTTAAGGCTCCTGAAAGATTAAACTTATAAAGGACTTAAGAGGGGGGTATTGTAGTGTATTTAGATTTTATTAAGTATAGCAACACTGAGTATGATATAGTTCTAACTCGGAAGCAACCATCTTGGTAAGCGGCCATCAAGAAGAGGTCATATATTTTAAAATAAAGTGTTTCAATAGCCATGGTGGCATTTTCATTTATTACTCAAGATTAAAGAGACACTTCAGGAGTTTTCGAAATTTTCATTATTTTTGGATTGGATAAGTAAAAGAAAAGAAAAAAAAAGATACAGTACTGTTTTTGCACCAGAAGTCGAGGTGTTGGTGTGAATTTAGTTCATGACAACTAATTTTATGCCACAACTTTTTAATCGTTATTAAAAAAGTCAGGTTTGGTTTTTCACAATACATTTATTAGGTGAAAAACGTCAAATTCAAAATAGCAAAATTGTCGTATTCACTAAATTAATAACTCAGTGCCATCTTAGTGCTGTCAAACTAAAATATAGTTAAGTTGTGCCACTTTAGTTCATTTCAGAATGGGAAATCGTCGTTTGACAGGAATAAACTATATTTTGGTGATTTTTAGTTTAGTTTAGAGGCATTTGTGGCAAGAGAATCGGCACCAATATATGCTTATGTCGTGGCCAGATCTTAGAATTGATCAATTCATGAAGTGTTCAACCATTTCATGAAATGCCGGTGCCGATTTCGATTTCCCATTCTGAAATAGACTAAAGTAGCACAACTTAACTATATTTTAGTTTGACAATGACTTATTAATTTAGTAACAATGGCAATTTTGCTATTCTGAATTTAACGTGTTTCACCAAAAATTTTGATTGGCTAACTATATCTGACTATTTTTAATGGAGATTAAAAAGGTGTGGAATAAAATTAGTTGTCATGAACTCAAAACCACACCAACACCTCGACTAATTCAGGTGCAAAAACAGTACTGTATCTTTATTTTCCTTTCTTTTGCTTTTACTTCGAAAATGGTGTGTCCTATCGAAAAAATAATGAAAATTTGGACTCTCATGAAAATTTGAACTCAACATGCAGGTAATAATTTTTCTTATTTTCCGTAGAATAAGTGAAAAATTCTATAAAAAACATGCTGAGGCTGCCCCCAACGCGCGCCTCCGGCTCTAAAAAATATTCATGTGGTAGGGCAAACAAGTACCACGTGGAGTCGCGATTGTCAAATTCGATTTTAGTTGTGTCAAAATTATTTTTAAATTTAGAGATTTTTTTTGCAGAATAGCTTTATGATTCTCATACCCAAAAGTAAGGAATTTTAGTGATAGTTTAGTTCGGTGTACAAGAGAATCGGCACCACTGTAAAAAACTTTGGTCAAGGCGTCATATATTTTGTGAAAATCTTGTTTTGAGTCGCATCATATTGTGGCGGCATCAACATCGCCACACGTGAACTACGCATCAAAAAACCTGACGTCACACAAATCCTGCATCGCGCAATAAGAGTTTACCACGCGATCGAAATATATACAAGGTCCCAACTTTAACCATTAGGCAGTTGCCCGCCAGACACGACGCCCGTCTGGTCGGAGGATCCTCTCTTTTCTATAGAATATGACTGAACTTTACACCCTGTTCATCATACCTCTAAAATATCTTTTAAACTAACGTAGCATTTTAGAAATTGAGCTTCTGGCTACCGTCGCCACCTAACCAAAGAAGAAAAATAAATTTGTGGTATATACACAAAAAGCTCTAGTCATAATAAGATATAAAATTGTATGAATTTCTATGTAACGAATTATAACAAGCGCCTTCGACGCGTGGACGCAAGTTCCTTTTTTTGTCTTCTCTGCATCAGTAATAAACTAAAAAGAAACATAGTTATACTGAGCACGTTGAGGGTTCAAAGTTACAACAAAATGTGGAGATCCTGTTGCGTTTGACGAGCGTCCAACGCGCGCCCGGCGCGTGCCCAAAATGCAGCGTTCTGAGATGTTGAGTCGTCGCGACGCCCCCGCAAGGGGGCGTGGCGAGCGGGGTCGGAGCGTCGCCCCTCGCCCGCGGGAGCCATACAGTGACCCGCTACTACGGGCCCCTCACTATGTTGGCCTACAACGGCCTATGGCCTGCGATGCAGCACGCTGCATCTGTGTGTATGGTTGCTATGGATATTTCTGTAGGCGCGCCACGACGCTATTTCCTATAGCGCCGCTTTTCTTCACGGCATCTCGGCGGTCAGTCCCCGCCAGGTGAGACCCCCAGTTGCCTGGGGGAGGCCCAACGAAGACGACCAGCGACAGAGATGCCGACTCGACGCCCTACAGGTAGATATGTAGTTTACCCTCGCCCCGCTTACAGATCTAGCCGTTTACGGATTGAGGGATAAACAGTCGTGTATGTATGAGCGGTTTGTACTGTAGTGTATCACCGCTCAGTGTCAACGTGCGTCGCGGCCCACGTCGCGTCTGCACGTGTTGTGTAGGATGCATGTGTAGTAATGGTTGTCTGTATATAGTTACGTGACATGCCTATATTAACTTAGAACACGCCACGCAACAGATGTGTGTGTACATCTGTAGAGTCTTATTATTTCGAGTGAGCTGCGTGTAACCTGGATGCTGCTCACTCGAGGCGTCAATCCGGTGGATGGGGTCAGTCGTCCGCTACCAGGTCGCGGGGCAGGGGTCTCGCGTCAGGTGGGCGCGCGTGCAGTGGCGCTATCTGCCTGACATGGGGCCAGGCAGAAGCGTCGGCACGCGCGAACATCACCTTCGCGAGTCGCCTCACAAACTCATCCAGGCTCTCGATCCCGAGGTCCCGCTGGATGACGTCATTCCTCACGTAGCGAGGAGCGTCTACGATAGTCCGCAGCGCAAGGTTTTGTTGCGCGCGGAGCTGCTTTCGGCTCGACTCGCTCGTGAGGGCGAACCAAGCGGGCGCGGCGTACGTCAATACCGAGCGTATGTACGTCTTGTACACGCTCAGTTTGACGCGCACCGGGATGCGGGACGATGCAGCGTTCTGTGCGCGCGCCACAGAGTACATTCTAATGCGCGCGCCTCGGGCACTTGTGTCTCAAAGAATGCGAGTTTTGACTTTGAGCGAGCAATGTGTGCGCGTTCCCGAGCGTTCAGAATTGTTGACCGGCCTCAGCTGACATAATCGTGATTTAAATCGGAACGCAAATTATTATTCGGAAACTGAAAGTACTCTGTGGCGGCCTTTGACGAATGACACTTGACGTGTTGATGTGAAAATTAATTTGTGAATACATTGCGTTCCGAACTAAACGAAATAATAATTTATTGCATTAGAAAGCGATAAACTGATCAGATTTACTTACGAGTGTGGCTGAAGTAGGAATAGATGGATGTTCCAAATCTTGTTATTTTCCGTCCATAAAAAAAATATTCAGTAAAACAAGTCGTTTCTTTGGGTCATGTTACATTTTTATGTGAAATTAATAGGTTCAATGTAATCCTAATTATAGTGAATTAGTTATCTATTAGAGGATATTGTGTTCTTCGTCAAAACGTGAAAGCTATGTCGTCCAGTCGATCCAAATCGTCAATTCTCGACAAACCACTGAGCAAAGGCAAAGGGGAGGTTTCATTATCATTTTATGCACTTTTATTCTCAGAAATAGTCCAATATTGTCAGAATCGTTCACATTCTATTCACGAGCTCCAAACCAAGTAAGTTTAGACCCATTTTTGTCAAGAATGTACAAATAATTACAAATTCTTTCAGTGCACTCATTGTTTGGATTCTCTAATCTTTCAGACTATCAGACATTGGTCATGATGTAGGAACCAGACTCTTGGATTTATACTTTGTAAGAGAAAGAAATAGTAAGCGAGAAATTAAGCTGCTCAATATGCTTCTGTTTGTGAAATCTACTTTATGGAAGGTAAGATACTTAATCTTGCATACTAACTACTATATTCTGCCTGCCTCGTTGGTCTAGTGGTCGCAAGCCCTACTGCTGAGCATGAGGTCCTGGATTTGATTCCCAGGTTGGGTAAATGTTATTAGGTTTTTCCTTTAGGGATTTCTCAGTAGCAACCTGGAGTCTGGATTTGTGCCCGGTTGATGGCGATAAGCTTGTCCCCCTATTAAATGGGACATAAACATCACTGGCGAAATGTGGGTGTGGATGTGCATCTGGACATGAATTAAAACTTTTATGAACAAATGACTTGGGCTCTCAGTCCAGACGCTTGCATAAAGTGGCATAGCATAAATCTTAGAAAGATTTATTTATCTGATCTATCTCTGTGCCAATAATTTTTATTTTGGAAATTGGTTAAGATTTCTTAAATCTTTTAAGAGATTTTCAACTCGCTAGAATTGACATTACAGATTGATGGTGGTTTATCTGGGTCCCTAAGTCTATACCGAGGAATCTTCAAAACATGAGTTTAACTGTACACAATACATAAATATGCCTTATATATCTTATAGTTGAATTCACAAAGTTATTATACCAAATTATTGATCAATCAACATGCATTCTTTACCTATAATGCTCTGTTACATTTAGTATTTTTAACTTGTTTTGTGTGTAAGCAACTTAATAATATAATGTGAATGATTCCAGGTCCTGTTTGGTAAGGAAGCTGATAAACTGGAGCACGCCAATGACGATGAGAGAACTTACTACATCATTGAGAAGGATGCACTTGTAAGTATTCTCCCTGAATCCCCACAGTCCTCTGTGTGCGTTACCCCAGCAAGAAAATCTCTTCTAGAATTAATTGAGTTTAACGAATATTTAGAGCATAATGTGCTGTAAATTTGTGCCAAGTAAAAAAATTGTGTGTGCTGTCGTTTTGGAAAAATACGGAAAAACTAATTCTGCTGGGGTAACATTGTTCCAGCAGGAATATTTTAAACGAATGACCGGAGAGAGCAATAAAATACATGGGCGGATAGCTTATATTTGTGCATAAATTTGCGTCGAAAATGAAATTTACACATGCACATTTACAGCACATTATGCTCTAACTAAATATTTGTTAAACTCAATTCATTCTATAAGAGCTTTTTAGATGGGGTAATGCACACCAGTCCTCCCCCAATCTCTACAACAGAGCAAAACGTTATGTATTAATTAAATTCAAACTACAAAGTAATTTATTTGTCTGAAACAGTACATAGGATATTCATAACATGAAAAACATGGTGATAACTGTGTATTGTTAATTATTGTATTTGTTCTATGATTTCTATGTTCTATTATTTGATCTTAGAAATCATACATACATAGCCTGCTAAAATTATAACCCTCCTTTTCGCTTTGCCATAGTTACGTAAAAATAACTTTAAGATGTTATTTTGCTTCCAAACGTTAAATCGATTTCAAGCACACTAATACATAAAATGATGATTACAGATCAACAAATTCATAAGTGTGCCGAAGGACAAAGGCTCTCTAAACTGTGCCACTTTCAATGCTGGGATCATAGAGGCAGTGCTTACCAAGAGTGGATTTGTAAGTACCATTCAATTATTTCACAATATTTTTATTTTTTTAAATGTCCATGGAGTTTCTTGCCTGTTCTTCTCCATAGGAACTTACGACACTTTGGAATGGACAGCTTGCTTCATCTTTCGGGTTATTCCGATTATCCACCCTTAGGTTATCCACCTTTCTATCTCGGAAACATATGTCCGAGAATCCACCCCGGAGGAGGTGGATAATCGGAATTCGTATATTATTTTCTATCGATGTTTTCCGTATTGACTGTGAAAAACTGGCCCAAGATACTTAATAGACATTCGCATACCTATAAAAACACATACACACTTCTTCTTTGAAGCTTAAATCTTTTGTTTGTTGACCTATCAATCAATGTAATAATGACTGTACTTGGGGTAAAAAGTCGGGAAGAATAATCGAAAGCGATTTCCAATTATCCACCCCGTCCGGGGTGGACAGTATCCACCCGAGGGAGGTTGTTTTAGGTTGGACAAACGGAATATAACCGCATCTTTGACTGACCGACTCTTTTAACAGTTCAAAAGTGCCAGTAATTTGTTTGATTGAAATAAATGCTTTGAGTTTGACAAGAGGAGCTCAGGAACCATCGAGAATCGTTTTAGTCTCGACGAGCCATCATATTCAATAGAAACTATGAATCAATCTCCACATGACGATAGCATCGCGGCGATAATTTGATGGCATGGCGGGACTGTCGTCGCGATTCTCTCGCCTATGGAGATGGTGCCTTAAGCCCCATATAAACGATTCAAGTTTCTTACCTTTGGCATACAATAAAATTGAAGCAACAAATGACCTGCATCGTGTAAACACTGTTCAGATGGAACAGCTTTATTGTTGCTTCGCGACACGTCGCGGCATGGCACGTCAAACCATTAACATTTGTATGGCATGCTGAAGCCTTCAGCTCAAGTCCCCTTGTGACGATGATATCAACGAAATGTGAGTGTATTCCGCTTACGAAAATCCTTTGCCATACTACGCCGGGCCGCCTGGTGAGCATCGCGATAACCTGCCCATTTCTGTTCCAGCCGGCGAAAGTGACGGCCCACTGGCACAAGGGCACAACCTACATGGTGAAGTTTGACGACACCGTCATAGCCCGGGATAAGTCCTTGGATGACCGCTAACTGTACTGCGTTAATTTAGTTATACTAGTATTGTAACCCACGCTAATAATAATAAATAAGCTATGCTATTATGTTGTATGAAGTTTTTCAATTGAATATTATAAAGAAATAATAGGATTTTGAATTAATATAACGTTTTATTAACATCCATACTAATATAAATGCGCAAGTAATTCTTGTCTGTCCGTCTGTTGCCTTCGCACGCCTTAACGGCTGAAGATTTCAACGTTTGGCACACAGTGACGCAGGTAAACCATGACCAGGGTTAGGACATACATAATATAGGCTACTTTTTATCGTTATAAATTCCCGTGGGATAGTTATCGACCTCCAAAGAAGACCATGCTAGCTATGTAATAAATAAAATGAATATTTAGATATCGCGTTTTCGCTATTAGAAAGACTAAGCTTGCTGAAATTTCTACTATAGTTTGACCGAGACCGCTGTACCGCGTCTTAGGTAGGTATGTGCGCGGCGAGACGGGAGGCAAATATAGTTTATAGAATTTTCGTCTGTTTGTCTGGATGTATGTTCCGGATTGGCGCAAAAACTGCTGAACGGATTTGGATGAAATTCCGCACACAGTTCTTCTTAGCGTTTCGATGGCAATCTATACACCGTGAAATCTAAATGGTTGCTTTCCCGCAGTGAAATGGTTTTGTCTTGGTAATACAACAGTTATATAAATAAATAAAGTATTAGAAACAAGTTTGAAAACAAATTTTGTATTGTTGCGTGCAAACTAGTTTATGCCGTATTACTACGTGCGAGAGTTTAATTTGCTTTGAACATTTATGCATCGCTGTTCCCTTTATCGGCGGTGCGTGCGATTTCAGTAGTACCTACAAGTTACCTGTTACTATTGATTCTCACGTTTTCGAGTTGATGAATATTTTTTTAATTATATTAAAACATCTTTATTTTTTTACTTTTACTCTATGCTTCGAAAGAACTCCTTATGGCAAGTTGTTCTGCCGCGTGAAAACAACCATTAAGATTTCACGGTGTATACAGTCAGCCGAGAATTTGGCTACGAGCTTGGCACTTTCAGTAGCGTCCATCAGCTTCTGTAGCCTGCAGACAATAGGACGCGCTGGACATGATATCAAGTTCCCCATTGTTTGTGGGACAGCACCACATTTTCATTCCAGGGCGGCGTCATCCGTGAATATCCACCTGAGCATGTGTTCTTTGCTTCGGCCTACCTGAGTCCAGAGTCTATTTAAAGACTTCTAGGTAAGTCAAAGCAACTCATGCCCAGGTTGGAGATTTTCAGCAGTTGGAACCATTCATTCCAGTTTCGGTTGGGTAGGGAAGCCACAGCTTTAGCCTTTCCTTAGAGCTTTCGCCAGTGAATGAGAGACTTAAAAAAACTGTACAAACAGTTTATAAACTGGGTACCTACTTTTAACCCAGGTATTACGGTCCCGTGGTATATTTTCCGACATTAATGCGGTCGAAGCCGCGAGCAAAAAGTAGTAATTCAATAAATGGTCATAGGCTGAGCCAAATTAAAAACAGCTGACAGCGCTTCAGAACAAAAAAAACTAATTATCTATGCTAGTTTATTACGCCGGTCCCTAGGTTTGATTATGCCGCAGCGTATATCGTGCTCCCGCTGACCTCTCACTGTGTATAGTGCGTAGCCAAGCGTACTCATCGGTAGTACAACAGTCAATAATGCGAAACGGATTGTCCTCACGTTAAACGGGAAGTAGTCCAAAGTAGTTCCCTTCATCGATATGAAGTGTTGGATCGCCTTGTCGAACTGAAACATTAAAATTATGTGATTACTTTATGAAAGAAAGATAATAAAATTAAGCGCTTCATTGTTAGTAATAGCGTAGCATTTTTTTGCAGGCGCTTAGGTATCGCTGAAAAAATCACATTAATCACCCCTAAAGGTATTGTAGTAGCATTCCAGATAACTGCACGTCCATCGTAAGGCACCTGCCCCACTGCCCCGCCGCGCCGGCGATTATCGAGAAGCGAGTAGAACTTGCAACTAAAATCGAGTTGGTGACCAAGAGCAGTGCGGGCGCGATGTCGACGAGCGCAAGGGCTGATCCAGGCGGAGGTCATATTCCCCCCTGGGCTGTGTCTAGGCTGACCACTGATATTTTTTCTAATCTCATTGATAAATTTAATCAAATAAATACTTGTATGAGTTGCCACGCAGGATGTGTTTGCAACACATATGCGCGAACGACACACATAATAAGACTTATAATATAGTCTTATTAAGTGTGTATAATAATTATAATAACAGCCCATATAATTATGATGATGGCCCGTGGATTTTCTGCCAGTACTTCTCCATAGGAAACGGCCAAATGAAACCGTGGTCTTAGTCTCTGACGTTTCATAAGTGCACATGTAGGTTTATCTGAAGCTTGCAACTAGACGAAGAAATGAAATAGCCCAGAATAGTGTCAAGACAAACCGCCCTGGGCCCCCGGTCCTGACGGCCCCCTAAATCTTAAGAAGTACTTCTTAATGATATCCCTTACACACAAAGCTCACGCAACGCATCGTAGGTACCTACGTCCAGTCAGTAATAGGACTCGCCCATCAAGGAGCGCTATCCCAAATTAGACTCATTATTAATTTATTATACATAAAACAAAAGGTATTTTAATAAACCACTTATACTAAAAGATGAATAATTAAATTATCTTCAAAATGGTGAAGGTTTCAGAAAAATACGCTTGATTTTACGTGATTCTCAGTTTTTTATCCGAGTTAGACATAACTTTACAAATTAATTACACTATATACAAACATACCTAATCTGAAATATTCACAAATTAAGTTATTAAAAAAATGCTCTAATTTAACATTTATATTGTTTCCAAATCATTAACACTACTCGTTTGGACGTGATCTTCAGTAAAGCATATGGTTCAAAGTAGATTGGGAAAATTTGACAGTTTTGGGTAGGTTGACAGTTTTGGGTAGGTCTGTACAATCTTTTGTACGTTTATTGAGCGAGAAAACGGTTGATAATCGCTTCTTCGTCGATGGCGGTCGGCAGTGAGACAAGTGCCTTACAATTTGACAGTGAAACACGTACAACAGCGGTAGCACTTGAACAACGAAAACCTTCCATACTAAGGCGGCCTTACTGCTACAACATAAAGGCGGCCTTACTGCTACAACATAAGGGCGGCCTTACTGCTACAACATAAAGGCGGCCTTACTGCTACAACATAAAGGCGCCCTTACTGCTACAACATAAAGGCGCCCTGACTGCTACAACATAAAGGCGCCCTGACTGCTACAACATAAAGGCGCCCTTACTGCTACAACATAAAGGCGTCCTTACTGCTACAACATAAAGGCGGCCTTACTGCTACAACATAAAGGCGGCCTTACTGATACAACATAAAAGCGCTGTTACTCCTACAACATAAAGGCGCACTTTGTATCGTAGCAGTCGTAGTGTACCTGTGTACTCTCCCACGTGTACGTTACCCCAGCAGGAAAGTGTCACCTAGAGTTATATGAGTGGAACGTTTAATTGGTGCCTTAGCTGCTGTAAATGTGCCCCCACGTAAAAAATGTGTGCCCCCTGTAGTTTTGGAAATAAACGGAAAAAACGATTCCTGCTGGAGTAACGTTTTTCTAGCAGAAAAATTCTAAACGAATGATCGGAGAGAGAAAAATTGTGCATGGCCAGAGAGCTTATATGTGTGCCAAAATGTGCCCCCAAAAATAAAATCTGTGCCCCTTCAGGTTTTTGAGATATTACATTTCCTGCTGGAGTAACGTTTTGCAGAATCGTATATCTAAAACCATTGCATGTGCCCCTGTAGTAAATATTTTCTTAAATCTAATTGGGGCACTAAGGGGCACATATTAAGAGCTACTTGTGTATGTTTATTCTACAGGGGCACATGCAATGGTTTTAGAGATATACGATTCTGCAAAACGTTACTCCAGCAGGAAATGCAATATCTCAAAAACCTGAAGGGGCACAGATTTTATTTTTGGGGGCACATTGTGGCACACATATAAGCTCTCTGGCCATGCACAATTTTTCTCTCTCCGATCATTCGTTTAGAATTTTCCTGCTAGAAAAACGTTACCCCAGCAGGAATCGTTTTTTCCAAAACGACAGGGGGCACACATTTTTTATGTGGGAGCACATTTATAGCAGCTAAGGCACCAATTAAACGTTCCACTCATATAACTCTAGGAGACTTTCCTGCTGGGATAACATACACCTCTCCCACTGCAGGTCAAAGGCTTTACTTCCCACTTTACCCTATCTATTGAAGCTAATCTCTTGAGACTCCTGGGCCTGTGTTTTTGACACACCATTATTGGTTTGGTTGTATTCACCCATAGCTATAGTATATGTGTCCCATTACTTTAAAAGCCATGTGACAATTTGACCATAGGTTTGTAGATAATGATATAGTAATATACAATAATGTAAGTTTCTGACTCAACTTACTACAAAGCCAGCTTCCTTAGAATGTTTACATGGATCAGTCTTTTGTTTCATAAACTCTTTTCTATATTTGGCACGTCTCTCAATTTGATTCAACAGAATTTTGCACTCCAGATCAGAAAATCCATATTTATCAGCCATTTCTTTATGTTAAGATAAAATACTAAAATATGATCAAATCAAAACACTCAAATATTGATAGTGACTGACAGTGACAACATGAATTGACTTTGTTTTTTATATATCCATTGAAAATTAAACTGCCAGCTGAATTTTTTTTCATTCACCCATTACAAAATAACAAAAACTATAACTTCAGTGTCACACCAATAACAATAAATAAAGCCATAAGCAGTTACTTGATTTTATTAATTTCTACACAATTCTTTTATTTATCTTACACTGAATTCAACCATTACTGCAATTTAAAGTTTCTATCTTTGTAACGAAGCTCTCCTTTTCTTATTTGGTCTTCACGGGTTGTCCTGTGTTTCCAGAGAACGTACCCATAAGTAAACATGGGAATTATAATAGCGCAGATTCCAAACAAGCTAGTTCTCGTGTTAGCAGTGAAGTGCTCCAGTGTGGTAACTTTCATTGACAGAAACTTCTGTAAAGCTGGATCAAACTGAAAATTCAAACAAATATTGTTATTGAACTGAGTATATATAATACATAACTACATATAGAGTTAACGTTTGTTTATACTTGAACGCTCAACAATAAAAATTACGTAATTTAACACTCACGACATAGCCAGCTTCAGAGGCATGTTTAAACGGGTTAGTTTTCTGTTTTAAGAACTCCTTTCTGAGCCCAGCACGCCTTGCAGCTTGCTGCTTGATGAGGTTGAAGTCTGCATCAGATACACCGTAGGGGTTCGTCATTTTTTTAACCAAATATTGAAAACTACAGCAGTATTTGCTATTTGCTAATCGAAATTGGATTTAATCGAAAAATAGAACTCTGTCATTTGATTATGTCAATGTCAGTTATGACATTTCTTCTTTTTTTATTTTGATTGCAGTGTAACATTTTTGACTTTAAATCAAACAAACCCACCCAAAGACTATTTAGTAGCTTTATCGGTTTTTTTTGCAGCTACAACACTAGTGAACAAAGAACGATCATAAAGTAACAAGAACGAGAACTGAATGAATAACCGCTTTCCGGCAACCATCTTTTCGTTTTCTCTTGTTGTCGTTGTCAGATCGGCGATTTTTATTAAAAGCCGCAGCCATGGGTCGTATGCACGCACCTGGGTAATTTTATGTGTAATTTATAGTGTACAACATTATACAAATGATTCAGCATAGATTTTTCATTGTCGAAAGTTTTTGTGACATTAACATAACCTACCGACTGAGTGGTCACCACATGGCTTTACAGCGAAGTGTAAATTTTATGTTTTCAGTAAGGGTATCTCCCAATCAGCTCTGCCATACCGGCGCAGTGTGCCGACCTGGTTAAAACTGACCGCTGATGATGTAAAGGAACAGATTTTCAAACTTGGCAAGAAAGGCCTCACTCCCTCCCAAATCGGTAAGTGCCAAATTTTATCATAACTCTTAGTAAATGTGACTTGAATTGTGGCTTACCATTCAATTTCAAGAGCTAGCTGCTTTTGTGCAGTAATGATGGCATTGTGGCCCTAAAATGATAATGCTTGTTGAAAGCTGAGAATGATCAAAATCAGGGGGGCACCCCTGTTTTCATCATTCAGCTGAATAGAAATATAAATAAATTGTATTTCATGCTGATCCAGTTAGAATGTATGTATGTTATCAGACAGCAATGTGCTATGTTTATATTCATGATCAATTTCCCCAACACCCTGCATCATGAGCGGTATTGTTACTGGCAATCATTATTAGATCAAGGAACACCAAGCACTGGCCTCCACTTTTTAGTTATCAGACCTAGCTGATGATTATAGAAAAAAACATGTGTCCATTTGACTAGTAAGTTGCCGTTGACCACAAGAAATGCAGGATCAGAAGTAGTCGGCATCAGTCTGTGATAGGCATAATCATAAATCATTTTTTTATCTCCACATCATATTACAGGCACTGGTTAATGATATTCACAATTTTAAATAGAGAAATGTCTGGGGTAGGAATGTCCTGTGTTACTGATCAACTGGCTCTCTTAGATAAGACATGTTATGTGTGTATGTGTTACATGTAAGCAGGACCTAGCTTTACACCAATATTTCAAGGATTTAACACCTTATCTGATCATCTGTCGATTGGCCTTTAGAATGCCATAACAATTAAAAATTATATTGTGTCTTGTTAGTGACAGTTGAAAGTCTGCCTTGATAAAGTGACTGAATTTACGGTTAAGTTCAGGTAAATCTAGTATGGTATTATCATAATCATCCTGGCCTTGTCCTAATTCATTTAGTCTTAAAACCAAATCATTTGTTTCTTTGCAATTGCAAACATAAGTAATTGGTGGCATTTGTGGTTTTTTTGCATAGATCTTTATCAGTAGTTGTTTGTATTGTCATGGACAATAAATTAAACTTAATGGCTTCCCTTTGCTACTTAGTTCCAATGGATAGGACAGTTATAAATTCTGAGGATGGAGAAGATAACTAGCTGCAATAATTAGCTGATTGACACATTAACAACAGGCTCCTCCATTATCTTTCAAGTTCTTTAGTATTCCTATAATAAACTTGTTCTCAATGTTTGGACTCCATAACATATAAAGGACTTAAAAAATGGTATATCCCACTTGGCAAATTGTGGCTTCAACTTAGCCCTGTCAAGTGCTTTTGTATCTCATAGCAATCTGTTGTGCAGCTCAATGTTCATAATTTAAAATTAAATTCTGTTAAAACATATTTAAATAGCATGTAAAATTAACAAGATCCTTTAATCTATTCCAGGTGTCATGCTTAGGGATTCCCATGGAGTTGCACAAGTCAGATTCGTTACTGGCAAGAAGATCCTGCGTATCATGAAGGCCATGGGTCTCGCTCCCGATCTACCGGAGGACCTGTACTACCTGATCAAGAAAGCCGTTGCCATGAGGAAGCACTTGGAACGCAACAGGAAGGACAAGGACAGCAAATTCAGGCTGATTCTCGTAGAGTCCAGAATTCACAGGCTAGCCCGCTACTACAAGACAAAGAGCGTGCTCCCACCTAACTGGAAGTATGAGTCAAGCACCGCTTCAGCTCTGGTGGCTTAAGTTATAATAAACTAAATAATTTCCAATTTTGTGTTTTATTTTACTCATATCTTGGAAGTTTTTACTGCAAATGTAGCAATTTTAAAGGCCATAAATTTGAACATGAAATTAAGTGAATAAAAACAAATTATTAGTAAAAAACGGTTTATTACACATTCTTACACACCTAGCCAAATAGTTATCACAATCAAAACATGAAAGATCAGATGTATTCAAGGGAAATTTTGAATACCTAAACTAAAGCAGGATTTTGTAATTTCTATATTTAAAAGAGTGTCCTTGGAGTTTCTTGCCCGTTCTTCTCCATAGAGATCTACGTTTTGGAATGGGCAACTAGCTTCAACTTTCTGACTAACTGACCGACTCTTTGACAATTCAAAAGTGCCTGTAAATGGTTTAATTGAAATAAATGCTTTGAGTTTGAGTTTAAAATGTATTTTTTAGCCAAAGCGAGACTGAACTATTTCTTTAAACATAATTTCTACTTCCTTAGTATTTTGTTCAGGATTCTTAATTAAGTACACTTCCATTAAGGAGGGTATTCTGCAGTCTTCAGTAGAATTTATAATGACGATTCTCCAATTTGGAAGTACTATCAATTAAAATATCACATTTTCAATCTGCGTGACTTTTACATTGAAAAACAGGCTGGTTGCCTTGCAACATGATGCACCTAGCTTCTGATGTTTCATATGTATGATTATGTGAAATTAAATAATTTGATGGCACTTTGCTGTGTTAATATTTTTTGAAAGGTTATCATATCAGTGATATCCAGAACTTAGAATAGTATTCTCTGTGAGGCATAATAAGTTAAAAAAATGGTTATCAATGTAATGTATAGTAGAATAAGGAAACCTCATCTTTCATTTTGCCATCTTGCATTTCAAACAACTTATTCCGTACAATTATCTTCAGCTATCATGATTGTGATCTTCATTTCTAAACAAACTGACTTCAAAGTCTAAACATAAGGATTCCAATTGCTTCCATCCTCTGGATGCAAGCTGTTTGTAATTAACAAGACTACATCCACTATCCACCATATTCCTAGACCTCCTAATGTAAGGAGTTTTCCCACTGCAGTACCTGTTTGCCCCAGACAAAATCTGTCCATTCCTAAGAAGCCTAATAATATACTGTAGATTAAGGTGGTTGTGAAATAGTGTCCGGAGTATCTCACGCAGGGAAAACCGTCTCTTAGAAAGCTCCTGCTTCCAAAACACTCAATGCCGTCCAAAGCTTTGCACTGCACTCTAGTTTTCTCCACTTGATCGTATCTAACGCCTCCAAACTTCACGCAGCCGTGACCAATCGCTTCTCTAGCAGTGTGGTTCCCTTTATGGTCGATTGGTTCGTCACAGTCCAAGAATTCCAGCGGTAAAAAGTTGCATTTCACCAGTGGACCAAGAGGCCGATAAGGTTCTTTCGAATATGGGTCGCTCTCTGTTAATATCGTTGGTATGATTGTTAGGAATATTGATATTACGATTATGGAACATCTTAGCAACATGTTGCGTTCGTTTTCCTTTTGTCACATGTGAGTTATTTCTAAATGATTCATTTACAAAAACAAATCGTATTTGTGAACATTTCGTAGTTTCGCACAGTGACATTTAGTAGTTTACAAAAATAGCTATAAATTTGACAGTTTGTCAGTTTACTTTTACCAAACTTAAGCCGCTTTCCGAATTAGAACATAATCGCTCACAGTGCTGACATCAATAATTTGCGTTCCGATTTAGATATCACGATTATGACAGCAAAGGGCTGTCAACAATTCAGAACTCTTGTGAACGCGCTCACAGTGCTCGCTCAACGTCAAAAATTACATATACTATCATGGCTGCGTTCCGAGTTACGCTGTAATCGTATTGAGCGTGCTAACTCCCGTACCGAATTAGCGTGAGTGCGTTAACGATGTCTCGGGAATCGTCATAGATGACGTCATGACATGCGCCATCTTGCGATAACACCGACCATGCCTTTTAGTAATATCACCGTGAGCGATGTCAAATATGACAGTTGTGCTGCTTTATTTTGAGTCACATCTTATCTTTAAACAAATGTGGCATTTTCGAAATTGTGCTTCTGGCTACCATCACCACCTAACCAAAGAAGAAGAAGAAATTTGAGGTATAAACACAAAGTAATATGATAAGCAAGTTTTTGTACGTTGAGCGAGCACTGTGAGCGCGTTAACGAGTGTTCCGAATAGTTGACAGCCCTCAGCTGTTATAATTGTTGGCAAAGCTTGCTTTCAGTGAAAATAAGATATCATTGTAACAGTGGCAAAGTAATTTACATTTTATTATAACAAAAAATAACTTCATCTGAAAAACACAGGATGACAGAACAGAAACATAACAGTTGCTAGGCAACAACAAAAGAAGACTACTCTTAAATACATAGTGCATTATAACCTTTATGGTACAACAATAATCGTGACATCTAAATCGGTACGCAAATTCAGCGCTGTGAGCGATTATGTTCTAATTCGGAAAGCGGCCCATATTTCTTTGTGTTTAGACCAGCCTAGACCAGTTTCTTCTTCTTTGGTTAGGTGGAGAACGGCCAACCTAGCCAGAAGCACAATTTCGAAAATGTCACGTTAAGATATGATGCGACTCAAAACAAAACAGCACAATTGTCATTTTTTACAGCGCTCACGGTGATATTAGTAAAAGACATGATCCACGTTATCGCAAGATGGCACAGGTCATGACGTCATCTATGACGATTCACGGCACATCGTTATTGCGTTCACGCTAATTCGGTACGGGTCAAACCTTACACAGTATGCGTTTTGGCAAAAAAGAATGTTGTCATTTCAGTTGTTTATTATCTCATTTATTCAATAGAAGACTGTCGCTAATTAATTATTTAATGAAATTCTTCTGATGTATTGTCCAAAATAGGTAATAAAGCTGTATTTGTAAATGTCAGCATTGTGCTTCGTTCTGAAATTTCATTTCCTACACAACAGTATTATTTATTTATCTTCTTTCTCCACTCAATTTCTTCTGCGTATAGTCTTATTAATAACCACTTACACAACATTCGTAGTTTATTTTGTTTTCTCTTCTCCGTTTCTTTAATTACCCACTATCTACAACCTTCAAACAACGGCGAACTACATTAGACCTCCCATAAACTCTTTGCATTAAACTTTTCGAACTAAAAGCAAAATGTCAATTGTCAAACTGACATTTTATGTCTGTACATTTTTGTCTGGCTCCGTAATGATTTTTATTTTTACAATAAAATAAAAAGTTAAAAGTGTAACTCGAACATGGAGGTGTTTAACAAGTTTTATTCCTCGGTTAGCAACACAGTTTCTCATTTTTCTGGTGTATTACCCGGAAATCCTGTGACAAGAGAGTTTGAGGCAACACAATTTATTGCAAGCGCTGGTCCAGGTAAAAAAACGATTGATGTATCTATAATTTGCATTCAGACACAAGTGCTATCTATTGTGCACCTTATTTGCTTTGACACTGAACCCTTTGATTACTCAGCTCAGTGATATAGGTGAGCTGGGAGTGCTATACATTTTATTGAATTTGTATTTGTGTACATTTATGGTCAACATATAATATTGAATACATCGGTAAATTTTGACTGACTGAAACGTACTGTGCGCTGGTTGAATTACTGTAGGTAACTGGAATGTTTATAAAATCATCTAATAGATATAATTAATTATATTTTCATTGCATTTTGCTTTGGAAACAGTTAAGTTTTGAATTTATAAGTTTTCTGTAACACATGTATCTATATTGTTTTTGTAAAAAACAGCTACAGGAAGTGTCCAGGAAATAGTCACCCGTAATTTATTAATGCACCTAATATCAGTAAACAGCTAGCAGATAACTGAGTAGAAGATCATAACACAAACAAATAAACAATGTTTCTATTAATAAATAATCAACATGCTAAGAAGAAGAATAAATATACAACCAATACGGGGTGGTGATTTAGACACCTGTATCCGTCAAGGGTTTGATTCTACCGTCATACTAAACAACGTTTGCTATGAAACTCACATTCGATTCTGTCAGTTGAAACTGATCGAAACTATGCTTGGTTAATAGTTTTTATAACACAATAAACACCATTCATATTATATAGGTCTACTATGGAAAATTTACAAAGGCTACAAGAAATCCACGAAGCAAGAGGCATCAATATTCGTTTTTGAAAAGAAACATTTAGAGAGATGGTCAAAATCAGACAGGGATATTATGTTGGATACCCTGAAGCGTGGCATTGTACAGTTGACAAAGTTGAGGCATCCGCAGATCCTGACAGTACAACATAGTCTCGAAGAAAGCAGAGAGAGTATTGCTTTTGCTACAGAACCGGTCTTCGCTAGCTTAGCCAATATTTTAGGCAATACGGAAAACATGCCACAGCCTGTACCAAATCACTTTGTGAACTATAAGTTGTATGAGCTCGAAATTAAATATGGTCTGATGCAAATCGCTGAAGGGCTAACGTTCCTACACAATGATGTTAAGCTTCTCCATCGCAATCTGTGTCCAGAGTCCATTATAGTGAACCAACAAGGTGCATGGAAGATATTTGGGTTCGACTTCTGTATTGCTAACCAAAGAGGACCAGGATCAGCACCGTATTGGCCGTTCCAGGAGTACTGTCCCGCTATGCATGCTTTGACTCAACCAGGGCTTGATTATTTGGCTCCAGAGTATGTTCTTTCAGCTACTCAGTCTCCTAGCAGTGACTTGTATTCATTAGGGATGGTGATATATGCCTTACATAGTACGGGTCATCAGACTTTGGGTAATGTAGGCAATGATTACTCGAAATTTAAGAGATTTGCAAATGAGATTCGAAATTTGCCGACTACGAGGTTGTTGTGTGTCACGGATGGCTTGCGGGAGTTTGTGAAGCTGATGTTGAATACTACGCCGGAATTGAGGCCTGACTCACATCAGTTTTTGAAGGTAAGCAAGATAACTTTAAAGTTCTCGACTTGTCCTCATTATTTAAGTATAAACAAACACATTAGGATCAGTGGTGGCCCAGTGGGGCAGTAACGGCCGCCACTTACGCGTTGTAGGTCGTAGGTTTGAACCCTGACAGGCGCTTTACTTTGGGTAAGTTATTTCATCACCACTGCTCTCAAAACTGTGAAGGAAAACATCGTGAGGAAACCGGCATGTGTCTAGCACATGCCGGTTTCCTCACGATGTTTTACCAAAAGTTCGAAGACATTTGACATCTACCAACCCGCACTGGGCCCGCGTGGCTTACGGACCACTCCCTCTCACAGAGGGGAGGCCTGTGTCAAAGCATTGGGTAAATTTCAGGCTGATTTCGAGTTTTACGATTACGAATTTCTTTTTTCACAGATACCATATTTCGAGGATGTTGGTGTTAAAACCCTCAATTACCTAGACTCTTTATTCCAATGGGACAACCTGCAAAAGTCTCAATTCTACAAAGGTTTACCCCAAATCCTCCAAAAAATGCCGCATCGTATTTGCATCTACCGAGTTCTGCCGTGCTTGTCAAAAGAATTCATCAACCCGCCCATGGTTCCTTTCGTTCTACCGAACGTGTTGCTTATAGCGGAAAACAGTTCTAAAGAAGAATATGTCAAATACATTTTACCCGTCTTGAAACCAGTGATGTTGATACAAGATCCTATACAGATCTTGCTCATATTTATGCAGAAAATGGAATTGCTACTAAAATTGACGCCAGGAGACGAAGTGAAGTCTGATATCCTACCAATGTTGCATAGGGCGTTAGAGTCGGACGCTCAGCAAATCCAGGAGTTGTGTTTGTCTGTGCTACCGACCTTCGCCTCTTTGATAGACTATCCCGCGATGAAGAACGCCCTCCTACCGCGGATAAAGAAGTTATGTTTGAGTACGAATTACTTGTCAGTAAGAGTCAATTGTTTACTGTGTTTGGGCAAACTGTTGGAGCATTTGGACAAATGGTTGGTCTTGGACGAAATTATACCGTTCCTGCCGCAGATACCGTCGAGGGAACCGGCTGTGCTGATGGGGATTTTGGGTATGTTTTAACCAAACTAAGGACCTAAGTATTTTTATTTTACAATTTTATTTTTATCCTTCAATGTATGGTCTGTTCCAAAAGTATCTGATAAAAATGTAAACAAATGGCTCAGAAAACATACTTGTGGATGCTAAATTGTAGTGCCACTTACAAATTAAGTTATTGATTACATAACGACGTTGATTTGAATACTTAAACCTGAAATTCTAATTCTAATCAATTTTCGTTGATGATTTTTCAATTACAATTTAATAATGTTATTAAAAAAAATATTTTTGGAAAAAGTAAATATTGAATACTGAATTTGTTACTGGTTTAGTAACAAATTTACCTGTATTATTTTTTCTGAGTTTACCTTTAGTGAGTGATTTTACAAGAATTTAACCAAAATAATTTGTGTACACTTTCCTCAGATAGTTTTGAAACAGACTATAGGTAGTTATTGTGGGTAAATGCTTAAATAATAATAGTCGTCAGAATAAATAAAAAAATACCTTGTCCATGTTTAGAAAGCGAATCGTGAATATTATCAAAGCAAGGTTACACGTTTTTATGGCAGTATCTATAATAAGTCTACATAACTAATAGAAAATTTGTTTGTTTGTATGTAGGGAGTAATCTCCGGAACTACAAGCCGGATTTGAAAAATTATTTTTGCATTGGATAGCCCAATTCTTGAAGAAAGTTATAGGCTATGTAACATCACGCTACGACCCTTAGGTGCCGAGCAAAAAGAAAAAGAGTCAGAAAGATCGCTAAGCGAAAACGAAGTAATAGCGCGGGCGGGCGTTGCGTTGCGACGCGGTGGGTCGGGGGCCAAAATGTCACGCGAACGAAGTCGCGGGCAGAAACTAGTTATTATCTAAAGACACAATAAATAAACTTTATGATTTGTAAGTTGTGTCCTGACTCCTGACAATGAATTCTTAATTCGTTTCATAGCTTTTTAGTATGATACTCCTAGCTGTAAACGTAGATTCGGTCCTGAGGACCAGCAAAAAGGAAATTCACAAAACATCCCACTTGTAACTCCGAATTTATATCGCACCAAATGAATGGTGATCCATAATTAGGAACCATTAGACATACCTCAACCCAAACCAATGCTGGGCACAGCAAACGAATACGAAATAAGTTTCCCTTGCCTTGCCCTTCTACCGAGCATTTCAAAGATCAAATATTATCACCAACATTTTCTTCCTTCTTTCCAGGAATATACAAGCTAGCTCTAAGCCACTCAAAGCTTGGCATCACCAAGGAGGTGATGGCTACCAAGGTTCTTCCGTTCCTTATTCCTCTATGCGTGGAGAACGGTCTGACCCTCAACCAGTTCAACGCACTGATATCTTTGGTCAAGCAGATGGTATCTAAGATGGAGACGGAGCATAGAGCTAAATTGGAGCAACTGAATTCTATCAATAATGAAGCCAAGTGAGTGGAAATTATTTATTTATTTATTTATTTATCATAAGCACACCAACAGCACAGTCACTTACAATTCAAATTAAATAGCATCTAAAATTAGCATTTCAGTAACCATGCAAATGACAGGTATGCATGACATTCAAATATGAAATTTAGAGACAAAGGAGAACAATATAGTGTGTCTAGTAGACATAAATCTACAACACTACAAAAACAAACTAATGTGAGCTAGATAGACGGGCGCTCATCACACTGTTTAAATAGGGAGCGTCTGTATGAAGCGAAAGTCATGGAGAAAATATCAATAGGGCAATCCGTCAAGTTCGACCTTTCATTATATTGCCTTGCCATACGTGTAAGGGGGCTATTAAATGTAGTATTCAAGGTGGATGTAGGTAATTCAAAAATACGATGATGACGCTTACTCAGTTATCATTTTATTATTTTTGTTTTTTTGCTGGATTGGTCCACACTAGCTCAAGACAGAGGGGAGTGAGTGTAAAGGAGAAAGAGATGCCTTTGCCCTCCAGTGGGACAACAAAGGCATTTTTTTAAAGTTTTTTTAGTTGGGCAATAGGGATGATGCCTGGGTCAAAAAAAAAAGAAATTCTATTTAGTCCGTCAGTTAGATAATAAAAAAAATATAAGACCCGTATTTTTTGCTTTATCATATTAATAAAAAATTACTTAGATAAAAACGCATTAAAGTTGGGGTTGATACGTCACAAGTATAAAATCCACATACTAGTGACGTCATGGCACAATTTAACTCAAAGTATCGCCGTTATCTTTTGATAACGTAAAAAAATAAAAAAATACGTGTAGGTACGTTATTTTTTTATAATCACAGACGAAAAAAAAATTTTTTTAGTCATCTTCCCTATCCCCGTATTTTTTAAGAACTTTCGCATCTCAGCTCAGTCTTAGTCTCAATCTGTCAAAAATACCTCATATTTTCCTGCATTTTTGACAAGTTCTTGCCATTGATTGTCGCTGAGATGAGACTGCGACTAGATTTTGAACATTTTTAAGTACGTGAATTTGGCCTTCTGAGATAAGTATCCACCCTACCGAACAATTGACTTTGTGAGGTGGATACTTATCTCGGGTTATTGACTATACTTTATTATTGTCTATCTGTGTCCAGTAGAAGCAACAGCGTGTAATCTTTTCTAAGAAGGAAAAAGCAATCTTCTAAAAAGCTAGTTCTTTCCCAGATACCATATCGCATATTTGTTTTGATCTTTGGAAACTAAATCGCGAACGCAGTATAGCTTATTTTTGGATTTCTAGCCTATAAATTAAAAACAGAACTGTGACACCATCATCAGCTTCCACTGGTTTCTTATTTGCCATAATACATTCATTATCCCATACGATGAAAGCGCAATCCCTAATCACGCGCCTTATTCGATCTTAAACATGACGTGCGCTGTTTTTCTACCAGGCAGCAGTGTGGCAGCGATTCCATAAGACGCTAACGCGATTGCAATTTGGCTTTGCCTCCTGACCTCTGCAAGGATGCCAGTGGTAATAAGTGTTTTTCCTGTTCCACCAGGAGCATCCAAGGAAAACATTTTACCCTGACTGAGCCCAACGCTTTGGAGCACGGTGTTAAAAATGTCCCTTTGCTCTGAGGTGAACATAGACACGTGGTTATCGTGGACGATGGTACTCATTGCGTCGGCAGCATATTCCCAATTTCAGCGGTCTTGATGCGGACCCATACTCGATCAGTGGATTGCTACCGATGGCAATGACCACGTATTGAAGTGAATTAAGACAACTATTTAGAACGCGTTCATCATTTTGTTCAATGTTACCTTCAGTAGTACGCCGCAAAAATCGAAAAAAGTCTTACGATAGATGATGTCGATATTTCTCCCACAACAGAACTGGGTTTGCGATTCCAGTAAACATATGTAAAAAAAAAGAATCGCAAAAAAAACCAATAGTCGATTTAAAAAAATAAAAAACACCAATAATTGGGAATCGATCTTACAACCACAAGTTTGCGAAGCAACCGTCCAACCGTTTAGTTATTTGCTTTATCGAAACTTAGCTAAAATAGCCGTTCTTATATATTTTATGATTGACTGCTTAGCTCCATAAAGGTATAGCGTGATGATAATCATTTCGTCGTCGTTCTATAAGTCTAAATGCACATTTTCATGTTTGCATGCGCCCACTCACACGAGCTCATAGCTCGTGTTTCGCTGTGACAACTGTAATAATATGTTATTTACTGCGGCACTTTTATTTTCGTCCAAGACAATTATTATTGTCATATAAAAAACTTACTTGTCGTGAGGCTTCAATAACATATTGAGCATTTGCGGCATTTTCCTCAAAAAATGCATGGGTTATCGAATCTTCTGTTAACCACTGGCCGATTGCACAAAACCCACATTGGTCGATATTCCGCCATATTCAACAAAATCCAGTTTACAAATAGAAAAATAGAATCAGTTCCAAAAACGTATGCCAAGTGATCAGGTTAGGAGTAAACAAGTCCAGTATGCAAGCAGAGGTTTCAAGTGATGCACTTACCAACAAACAGCATTCAAATTTGATTTATATAGAGATTCTTGGGGTGCATTTATTGTGACTATACGATTGAAGATAGTAACCACATATCAATGTTCTCCTGATCATTCTTCAGTTCTTCTTTTCAGGATAATGGAACACGCGATGCCTTCATCAAATGACACCCTGGTCAACGCGCCCCCCCCACAGTCAGACCTGGACAAGATGTTCACAGGTCTAGGTATCGACCCGTTCTCCTTCAACCAGCCAAAGGAAAAGGAACCTGCCTTGCCGACCGTTAATGATAACGGGAGACATCTCTCTATGGAGGATAAACAGAGGTATTGGGATAAATGAAGGCCTAAATATTATTGCACTGTTGCATTTTCAACTCTCGGTGCTAAGCAGAGTGTTGAAATCCAACAATTTTGGCATTTATTTAGGTGTCAACTAGTTTTAGTGAACAACGGGCATTAGCGTCAGCTTGAGAGGCACCATCTACAAGATAAATGTGAAATTGTAAAAGAATTTGTACGAAATTATCTGCCAAATAAGTTAATCGGGACTTACCCGCAGGTGATAAATCAGACCAATAGTATTTTGATTGTGTTTAGAAAAGTAAATGCCCTGTCAATTGACCTGAATTAGTTCTTACTCAATAGTTGGATCGTTTTGCAGGTCCAAAAAGAAAAAAGAACAAAAACACACTCATTTTGGTCAAGAATTTAGGTAAATTCCTAAATTAATTTATAGAGAACAGTAGTTAGTTTTTTAAATAGTATTTACACTCAGATCGACATTAACTCTCTGAAGAAAGTAAACTTTAGTTAAATATCCATATCCAATGTGTAAATATCCATATGGTGTTTTATCCATATTTCACTAGACTCTTTAATTTTCTAGGATAGCGCATCAGCAAGAAGTCGTACGAAAGTACTCGACGCAGCCTCAACCAAAAGCGATCCCGGCTCCTCGGAAGGTTACCACCAAGCCCATGGACCTGACCACCACGCTGCTACAATCCAACTTAAACCTGTTGGCGAAACCTCTTCCTTCATCAGCATCACACCCGACCAACCATGCGGCTTCGCTCGCCAACCCAACTTACAGCACCCCTTCTATGGCCTCCAACTATTCGTACCAGAGCCAATTCTCTGGGTTCGACACGCTGTCGTCGTCATCGGCAGGCCCGGCCAACTTCAACAACAAATGGGCCAACAATCAAAATCAAAACAAAGCCAAACAGGACTGGTCCGCATTCGAATCTCTACTGCCCACAGCTAACAACAACCCGGCCCCTAACAGTGATGTCAAGAAACTAACAGATAATGAAATGATGGACTTGTTGAGTTAAAAAACAGTGGAAGTATTAGTTATTTATACGGGACTGCCAGACAAAAAATGTTCAAAATCAAAATTGTGAATTGTGATTCGGAATGCGAACAAGTGACGTCACGTTGATACGTCAAAGTTTAGTTGTTCACATGACCAATTCGAAAAAAAATCGTAAAACTAAAAATTCTTAGTTTCGCAACTCGCATTTAATTTCAATTGCTTTTGCAAATTTTCAAACAAATTGTTTGTAATTAATCACATAATACATTCCTATAATTTATGTATTAATTTTCGATTTATTATAATTTAGGCGCAATAAAAGTGAGGGTACTTATACATTAGATTAATTAAAATGACATCTTTTGTAATAAAATTATTATTTATTCGAATTATAAATTACAATATTAAAAATAGAATAGTCTTTGAAATGATTTACAGTTTACGGACATATCATATCATATTTATTTACTGAATTTCTTACTGTCGGTCTGTAAGTGAGACGAACTTATTTATTTTTTTTGTTCATTCATATATGTTACGGTCGCGAATCACATTTTGATCAAGATACAACCTGACACTGACCTGCAAATTGCAAAAAAGCAAGAAAATTTGGATTTTGCGGGCTACCTTAGCGCATCCCTCTTAACGCTAAACGTATTTAAAATATCATTCTGTCTCTGTCATGTCCAAAGGATTGACAGAAAAAGAACGATGTTTAAATTCGTTTAGCGCTAAATGCATTTACTGATTTTGTGGTGCATGTGGTAGGCCCACCACTTAAGAGAACGCTCGTAGAACAAGATTATTTATCTAACTGAATTTTAGTGGTCTTATCATTGATATACTAAAAAACAATGGGTCTTATGAACAGCGGATGCCAACTTAACATATAATTTAAGTTTTTTTTTCCCTTTAACTACCAAATTGATATTACAATTTAGCCTAAATCAGTACCTGCTAAGTACTTTGCTTTGTGACGATAAGCCTAAATTTTTTTGCAACTATATAGTAAGCAAACACCGTTTTTAAGACAATGAATTTAAAAAAAAATTTCGCTGTGATACTGATAACATCGCAGTGCCGCTGACCCACTGAAAGTAAACAAAGTTCAAATTTTTAAAATTAATTTGTCTATGTTCTATGGTACCAATTGAATCACTTACAGGTCTACAGTAATAGGCGTAGTAAAGATTTGATTTTGGGGGTTTTCAAATACTTATTTAATTTTGAAAGAGTATGAAATTGAGTAGAATAGAAATGGTATGACATGTAAGTAGGATTTTGAGGGGAGGGGTGACTTCGGGACTCTTTGCTACGCCCTTATAAGTTATATATACTATCCAGTACTCTACAATACAACCTCTCCTTTGGTCTTTGGTTCCGCGTTTTTTGGTCAACCAATTTTTCTCTTCTCATTAGAGTTCAAAATTGATAATCACACTATTCTTGTAAAGTTCACGAATATACGTTTTTTTTCTAGTATTGAAAAGTCAATCTTATGTTTATATAAAAAAGATATTAAATCGTATGAATTCCTTTGTCACATGATATTCTGTAGAAAGTGGTAGATAACGCACTAGGCAGACGAGTCCTATAGACATATTGTCTTTAGCTTACGCAGCTATACTGCCTAGTGCGTTATCTACCATAGATGTGACATATATTTTATTTACACAGACTGCAACAGATGTGATCTCTTAAAAATAAACAACTTACTAAATATTTTATGGTTTTAATCGTCATTTATTTTGTTTTTATTATGATGTCTTATATTTTGTATGGCAAGATGATTATATTATTTACATAAAATAGCATAAGTCTAGGATTTAGAAACAAACATCAAGTCCATTTTGTCTAGTTTGATAAGCTCTTACACAATAGCTTAAATTGATAATTAAAAAAAAACATCTCTTAAAAATATCTTGTACAAATATTGTAATCTTTCTTAAATGTTAAAATCTCTACAAATACTTAAACATAATTTAATCTTTAAGTACTTATAAATACACATGACCTGTTTCACCACCTCTTGATCCTTTCGTTAACTTATCTAGCAAATAATTAAAAAAAATGCTTTTTGAACTTAACCAAATATAGGCGGAAACTGAAACAGGTTCCCTAAATATAAAATTAGCGCCTCCTCCTAAAAGACAAAGCGAAAAACATGCAAGCAGTCACAGTTTGTAAAACACTGGCCGTCAAGAAACAAGTTCTATAGTCATAGTTATAGACTAAAGACCACGCCATAATAAAGATGGCGACGATCGTATTTGAAGCTGTCATGGTGGCTGTAGTGTCAAATTCGTTGAGTGTACTGTTGTACAGCGGCTGTTGGAGTATGCTCGAGGCGGCGGTCGCGAAACTGGCCAGCATACACCATACTACTAGTAGGCTTTTGTTGCTTGAGAGTGTGATACCTGGAAATATAGATGGTATATTTTAGCTGATGTCGATCATTTTTTTGTAAGTTGTTTGCATTAACCACAGGCCTTCACGGCATTAGTTAGCTAGAAGGCGCCCCTGATTTCAAAACTAATATATGACTTATTATACTCCACTCGAGAGATCTTATTTTTTTTTCAGATGGCAGTCCACGTTCAGCTTTGCATCCAGCATTTCAGCCGCAGCTGATCGAATGAATAGAATACAGGCAGATGATGGGTCATATATATTCCTAAAAGTCAGCCTATTGCTGTGGGATCCACTTTGATTCAGTTGCCCCGCAACACGGTCATCTTGACTGTGTTTAGGTGTGTTGTGGTTAGGGAAACAGCACATTCATTATGGTTTCCAGTTCCTTACCATAGAAGCCCATAGCACCAGCTACGCAGAAAGCGGCGCACAGTCTAGCCTTCTCGTTGATGGACTTCGGCAGCACAACGCACAGCATTATGAAGCATAACGCTGAGCCGTGAGCCACTGCTATCAGCGTTGCCACCTGTAAAATGGAATAGATCAAGATGTAGACAAAGGTTCATGATGCTAAGTTAAGAATATAAAGCGTGCTCTCAGCTCCAAGCTAATAATTCTATCTCTTGAGTTGAGTAATTGCTTGTGTATAACTGGTTTGGTCCTAGGTAACGAGAGCACAGAATCACAGAACACACCACCCAAATTACTCAAAATGTTACTAGCTTCCGGGGACTAGGTAACTAACGAAATTCTGGTTGATTGGGTTTTTTGCTGCTTTTGTTATTAAATGTTATTAACAGGTCTACAGAGTGTGATTCACCGAATGGTAGAAGGGGATACAAAGCATTTTTGTATTACTCACCGACCAAATATTCATAGACGGATTCTGCTCCCAAATCAACGGCGGGAAGACCACACCCAGCACCAGAATCGAGAATGTCGTACAAAGATGTAGCAACGCATACAGATAGAAATTGATATCCATCAGCATGTTCGTAATCGTGATGAAATTCTTCTTCATAGAGGCGGTCCTCCTAGCCGTGCCCGGAGATACCTCAGCTGCGAAGACCACGCTATTCTGTGGAGCATTTACCGTCGTCTCCCTATATAAAGGTTGAGGGACCTGTCTATCGATATTCTCCAATTCCTGATACCCATTGACTCCTCGAGCATAACTGGTAATATCCAAAGTCCCGAAATCTGATGAAAACCTATCAGGAGTTGTATCATACATAGAGCTGAAGTCGTTCGAAAACCTGGATTCTTTAGCTGAGACTGATCTATTCTCTCTATACTGTATAGCAGGATCTAGAATCTCTTTGGCATTCGTCTTAGAGTTGAAGACCACTACATCAGTGGCGTCTTCTTCTTGTGCTGTGCTTTGAGAGGGTTCCTCTTGGGAGTTCGTTCTTTGAGCGTTTTTGTTTTCATGTAGACGGGCTTGATTCGAGAAGATAACTTCATCTTCGTCTTCTACAGCATCTCTGAGCATATTGTATGTGTGACGTATGACCTTTTCGATGTAGATGGGCCTTGTATATGAGGCTAGGAAGATGCAATTCTGCATGATAATGGCTCCATATATCATGACGACCACGTCTCCAGTGTACACGGTGCATAAGTAGCCGACGATGATTGGGACGAGGCAGTTTCCAACAGAGGGCGCCATGCGCACTATTCTTTGGGCCATGGTCAGCTTCTCTCTGAAGAAGTGGGTTATGATCACTTCGGTCTGCTGGCCAGTTAAAGCACACCCCATACCTGCAAATTAAGTATTATTTTTCAGAATGGTAAAAAAAATCATTTGATTCATTATTTGGAGCATTGCTCCTGCTTGGTAAATAAAAATAAACTTTTTATCTTATGCAGTAGGTAAACGTTAATTAATGGAAACAGACGAAACACGGTTAATTAGTGAAACCGCGATACTGTAATTCAAATATTTTCTTTTAATAATGATAGGTACAACTGTGGTATGTATGTTCCTACACGTACTTAATCGGTCATTGTAGAATGAACAAAGAAAACCGTAGTTGAATTTTTTCGAAAGACTGATGTGGCCCATTCTATTTTTAATCAGTTGGATAGAAGAAACAACATGATCAACAAAGACATAGGAGTTCCTATCTATTTATTTATACATTTATATCAAGGCACTTCCGCCGTTTATGTAAATAAGAGAAACATGACGTAGGGTAGATAGGTGACATTCTAACGTGGAGTAATTTGTATTCTAATTGATAATTTTAGCATCTAAGGTTTCGTGACTCTTTCATTTATTAGCAATCATTTTGAAGGTAGAGGTATGTCGTGATCTTTTTTTTGAGAAGTTTCTGATGTAGATACCGGGAGGCTAGTCTATTTCATTTATTTTCATAGTATCATGTCTTACGGTATTTTACTGTGGGGACGGACTGCAAACATCGAGTCTATTTTTATTCTGCAGAAAAGAGCGATCAGAGCTATATACTCGTAATTATCTCCACAGGCGCGACTTTAAGGGAAATGATTAAGGATATTAACATCATGATTGTACAGACGCCAGCAGGTCAACCTACCCGAAACTGCCAAATTTTCGCAATCACCTTTGAACCTTATTCTTTAGTAATAAGGTTGAAAATCTATTAAAGAAATTTGACAGAATGTAGTAGGTTGATGTGCTGGCGTCTGTACCTTGTCAATTTTTGATTTAAAAGAGTGTCCGTGGAGTTTCTTGTCCGTTCTTCTCCATAGGTACCTAATAGGTACGCTTTGGAATGGGCAACTAGCTTCATATTTCTGACTGACCGACTCCTTGACAATTCAAAAGTGCCTGGTTTAATTGAAATAAATGCTTTGAGTTTGAGTGATTGCAATGCATTAAAGCGCCAAGTGCGAACTACTAGGGACTATCGCATCTCTCAGACTGTGATGAACGTGTGACGAATAAATATTTTGATAATTATGCGCACCTCTTCCACCATAAAATGACCACCTGTTTAAATAACATGACATCTCTATATTCGTAATCAAACCTATTGTTGAATTAAAGTTATATCAACAACGCACGTAGGTAAAACCCTCGTAATTTGAAAAGACATTAACTTAATGGATGCTTCTCGTTTTGATTGTAATGATTTTATCAATTACGATAAAATAACATGATTGTGATTCAACCTCTGCATAGGTATGTAATCTGTGGTTGCACCTTAAATGGAGATAATGGTTAAACTTAGTTTAGCAAACGATTGTGCTTTATTTATACAAAGATGAAATTACTGTTCGAATTATTGTTGAAACTGCCTCGTTGGTCTAGTGGTCGCAAACGCTACTGCAGAGCATGAGCTCCTGGGTTCAATTCCCAAGTCGGGAAAAGTGTTATTGGGTTTTTCCATCTGGAATTTTTCAGTAGCAGCTAGGAGTCGCGCCCGGTTGATGACAATAGACTGGCCTTATTACATGGGACTTAAACATAACTGACAAAATGTAGGTGTACTATAGGTTCACCTCTGCCTAACCCATTCTTTCATCATCAACAAAGTAGCCTTTACCTCGTAATTGTGAATAATTAAGTAGGTAGGTAAGTACTTCCGGTATTTCCCTACGTCCCTACTGCCATAATCATAATGAGTTTTCTTTGTAACGCGATTATTCGATGACTAATAATATGACTATAGCTTGCTTTTAGGATTAGCACCCCACTTGTCTATTTCTATTACTTTACCTCAATCTAGGACGATAAGATCAATTCATTCAATGTTTCCGAGAACTCTAGGTACAGTCAACCGCACATGAGTAACTCTTGCGAAAATCATCCTTACTGCTACGACATAAAGGCGGTAAATGATTACCACTTATGTTGCAGTTAACAGCATAATACTTCAAGTAATTTACTATTCATTACCACGTTCTGTCCGTTAAGTATGCACTAAACTATTTAAAGACGTTTTTATTATTCTATTGATTCTATTCAACAGTGGCCTTGAGAACAAAGCGAGAGTAAATTACCTGTAAGTAAACCGGAGAATATATTTACGATGTGGTCGTTACTTGCCGCCTCCGTCGAGTAACTGGACAGCAAGACTCCGGCTACCGTCAGGCAAAGTCCGGACAAAGCCATGAACCTCGGCATGTGGAATATCTTCACCATGGCTCTACACCAAGACTCAAGTAACAGTCTTATCACCACAGCTATAACTGGCACCAGTGCTATATCCACATCCCATATCTTCATAACATCGTCCCCGTCATGACCTTCCTCCCGAATCGCCTTCAGAATGATGAGCCCGTACATCGACAGCAACGCTGGTACAGTGATATGATATATCACTGCGGACACAACAATCAGCCATCCATACCCGCCGTCGGGTGGCGTAGGTCCAATCTCGGGCTGTGAGGCGACTATCCTGTCCAAATGCAAATCGTCCACCCTGCTTTCACCTCTCTCCACTCGATTCACGGTCGGAATTTGCTGGACCTCCATGATTTCTTCACAAAAACAATCACTTCATGGTAAAAATACGTGTAGTCAGTAAGTTATCTTTATGGAATGGGTGTGTTATCTTATCATTATCTTTTCGCGTAATCACTTGCTCTATATTTTTAAAATCAGCGCCAATTTAATCCAACACAACACACAACTGATGCCCATTATTATGTTTTTGGTACTGTTTGGTATTTTATGCCACAAAATAATGTTGTGAAGAGCAACAGTTAAATTATCTATCGAAGATTATCACAAGAATAAAAATTAAATAATTAAAAAACTTTATTTGTACTTTTTTAGTTTCTGAACGAAAGCTAAAGAAATAAAATGTAATATGGCCAAATTAGGAACGTCCCGCCAAGTGGAACGCATAGGACAGATAGATTACAACAGCTACGAGATAGAAAAAGACTTCCGATAATTGATTACTGTACAATGTAGCTTCAACAAGTTTCGTTTGTACAAAATGAATGAATCCGTTTGATCGACATTCGTGAAAGACGCTCTAATTAGAATTTTCCAGTTTATTTCGATAATGCAAAGGTATTTTCAATGAAAACCTATTTGAAACCGATGTTACTAAGTTTACCATAATATTTTAGTGGGGTAGTGAAACGTTTTCTGTGTGACAACTTGTTTTATTTACATCGTGTTCATACTCGGTGAAGCATTTTAATTGCTTGTAATTTTTGTGGTTTCATGATTGTGTTGGTGCAGGTGTTTCTGGTGCCGTGCTGATGGATAGGGTCGAGGAGTGGCGGCTGTACAATGGAAACGGAGTCTGTGAGGTCTGAGCTGAGCGGCCGGTCGCGAAGAAGCTCGAGGCACCGGCAACACACGCATCGTAGCACCCGGTATGATAGGCCTCCGGGCTAGATTCTTAAGTCTGATGCTGAAATAATAAAACACAGTGCAATGTTCTCCTCATAAGACTGAGAAAGTCTGCTAAAATTCCTATGAGAAATAACTCTAAGTCCTAAGTTAATTACAGTGTGATATGATCAAATAATTACAAGTTTACAACCAAATTACGGTTACTATTTTGTCAGCTTGTAGTTTCATTGCCAGGCAAGGCTCTCCAGCCATGTAAATATAACCAAAAAGTTTAAAGACCCCAGTACAAAATTGTCCTCATTAATATTCTCATGTTGTTTTGGAATTATTGTAAAACATAAAGTATGCATGGCAGGTGTATGTAAATGTTGTTAACTACTATTTCATGGTTGTTTGGTGAAGAAACAGGATGTTTTTGTATGCAACATCTCTCAGGTGGAATCTATATGACTAATAAATACTTAGATAGAATACACATACCATAGACCATATTCTACACCTATCTTGTGTTGGGAAGGGATTCAATAAATGTAAGATATCTTTAATGTTCCCTTTTATTGATGTTGCCAACTCTTATATTTCTGAACTACATGAGGGGAAATGTAATGAGGAAGTTACTATTACTCTTTCCTAATTATTCAATGTGATAAATGATACTGTTTCATATTTATGTCCATCTGAATGTAATTTAGGTCAATTCAAATTCTGTTCTACTTCTTTACCTTTTATAAAAGCTTGACCCAATCAGTTAATTTAAACCCCTTTTTAACCATAAGATAGTTTACACAAAGTATCATTGAAGCAAAGACAATAGGAAAATAAATAAACAGTCTTTAATTATGCTACATTTCAGGAGCACCAAGTCACAGAGAAAGGAATCTTCAGATAACACAATGGCGCCATTCCAAACCAGTGTAAATATCAACCCTGAGATGGGTAGAGATGGCCAGGAGGTTATTGAGGTCCAAATCTTGCCACAGGACGAGAACTGGGGGGAAAACACTACTGCTGTAACAGGAAACACTTCAGAAGGTTCACAATCCATGGAGGATGTCAGCAACTGGCCCATAGAATCAGATAACGGCTTAGGTTTTGTCTGCACAAGATATTTTGGCACAACAATAGCTCTAGGACTGTCTTTTGTTTCCTTCGTCAGTCCATTAGCAATGGTAGTGCTCCCAAAGATTGGGTTCTTCCCAGGATTATCAGACAATATTGCAATACAACCAAGTCAGAGGATACAGCTGCTTTCATGCACAGCTGAATGTAAAGGCATACTCCTTTCTTTAGCTTTCAAACTGGTGTTACTTGCCATAGGAGTTTGGGCAGTATTTCTAAGGCCAAGACATGCAATTTTACCCAGAATATTTGTCTTCAGAGCAATGACACTTGTAATTCTAGCTGTTTGTATATTTTCATACTGGTTGTTCTACATTGTGCAGATAACTGAGGCATCAAAAGCCCTCGCAGTAGGAGAGGAAGCAATGGATTACAATGCCTTAGTTTCTTATGTATCCAGCTTTGCAGATACTTTACTGTTTATACATTATATAGCTGTTATTTTAATGGAGATCAGGCATTTAGAGCCTGTGTATTACATAAAGATTGTAAGAAGTCCTGATGGCGAGAGCAGGTCTTATGCCATTGGACAGTTGAGCATACAAAGAGCAGCAGTGTGGGTTCTGCAGAAGTATTATACGGAGTTTCCAATATACAATCCGTATTTGGAGAAGATACCAATATCTAAATCACAGAGGAAAGCCCAGTCTAGTATAAAATTCTATGAAGTGGATGGGTCTACTAATGTACAGCCAGGACAAGCAAGGTGAGTTAATTTAATTTTATTGATAGCCTTATTTTAGTTTTATAGTTGTTGTACAAAACATGTTCAATAAAAAGGGCACATAAAGGCTCAGAACTGATTCTGAGTGCCCTTTGGCAAAGGCCTCCGACATCCCTTTCCAATTCTCCCTGATCCTTGCCTGTCGTGCGTGATCTGTGCTTGCGAGGTGCGTTATAGACGATAAATCAATCATTTAAATTGTCTTGTAGTTAGCTAGCATGGTATTATGACAGCTATCTTCATGATATACCATGTATACATGTTCCTGTGTTCACTGGACCAGTCACAGCTTTTTTGTTACGAATTTCTAATTTATCACTGAACCAACTTAGCCTATAATAATGATTGCTTGACATCTATCTCTCTCTCTCTCTCCTTAGTTGCGCAGTTACCCCGATTCTAGGCATTCTGCTTCCAGTATACACTCATCCAGTTATTTTTTACTATATTGGGTCATTATAGTGCCAAAAGGATCGTGGTATAGTCCGCGCGCAACTATACATATAGACGGGGGAGGGCGCCTTTGACAAAATTGGCAGACTGAACTAGCTTGGCCTTTGTCTACCTCCCCCCTTCTTACCGCCCACATTACCAAGTGACTAGCAGTCGCGCATGAACTATAATAACAGTATTGGTAAAAGTACCTTTTGAGAAATACAGAAACAATAGTTACATTATTTTATAGTTATAATCTTATTGAACTCAGGGGTCACACAAGACTGCGTCTTGAGCCAAATAAAACAGTTAGGAAGTCAATATTAATTGGTATTCCGTCATGGCATAATGGATTAGCCATAGCTAAGCCTAATAAAAAGAACTGCGTCGAATCGAATTTTAAAGAGTGGAACGGATTGTCGAATGTCGGTTGGTAGATAATTATTGTAATGCTTCTGCCACGGATTCGACTTCCGAGTTTCCGAGTTCAGTTTAATTACGAGTTCACGGCAACAGTCAAGGCTGCGGGCCGGGATCGCATTTTCGTTTTAAACTTTAGCACATGGAGAAATTTTTAATCTATCCCCAAATAATTATTGAACTTGTATTGTGTTATAGAATAATGTATGGAAACTAGATTCAGATATGCGTAGGAAGCCATAAAAGAATAACATGATAGACCAGTACCCATAGATTTCCGGTTCCCAGTAGAAAGAATCATAATTATAAAATGCTTTTTGTTGTTGGGCAACCGGTCACAGCAGGTCCCATGAAAAAAGGTTTCAATTCTTCAAGGTCTTTTCAGAGTTTAGGATATAGTTAAACTAAGGAACACATGTTGGATTAAAGGCTATTAAAACTTCTTTCTGAGTTTATCTTGGTCGTTACCAATATTGCTGAAGGAAAAACATTGTGAGGAAACCTGGACCTATGGTCTGAAATCGCCAACCAATGATCAATGTTCGTGCCTTCTTTGTATTATATATTATTATTATCTATAGCTGGTATTATTATAATATTAAAACCTATTATCAACACTTTCCAGGTCAACAACAGGCTCCTGCGGCGGCGGAAGCACCCGACGCCGCGACTCGAGCTCCGCGCACAACGAGCGCTACTACGAGGAGGCCGAGCGCGAGCGACGCGTGCGTAAGCGACGCGCCAGGTTGCTCAGTGCGGCTGAGGACGCGTTCGCTCATGTGCGGCGCGTCAGGGTCTCTACAAATGGTTAGTATTGTCAATGAACTTAGCCTATCGCAGTCAACTGGTGGACATAGGCCCAGGCTGTGCCACAACACCATGTCCTCCGCCTTCCGCGTCCGGTCTATCCCAGCCACCTTTTTAACTAGTAAATAAAAATACTGTCGATTAAACGTAATCTGCGTTCAGGATTTATTTTAATGACTATTTCAATAAGACAGATCATTCTGAACTCATCTATATTTACACTGGCATAAAGTTAATATTCGTTTATGTGGTAATAACATCAAAATGAAACAAGGATTTGAATAGATTTTAAGCTGGTTAATAAAGATAGATTGACTTGAATTACTGCAAATCTTAACCTACTTGTCAGATAAGAGAGGAATACTATAGCAATAAGCAGTCTGAGGGACAATTCCCGTAATTTTTAAGAACGTTCGCAATCTAATCTCATTCGCAATCCCGCGAATGAGATTGCGACTTGAATGTGAACGTTTTTTAGGTGCAAGAATTGGCCTTCTGATCTTGGCAATCTTAGAATTAGAAATAGTTACCATCATTCGCCGTATTTTTATTTTGTCCAAGAAATCTTGACCTAAAAAAACTTTTAGTTTGTCATGATCTTATTAGAGCTGTCCAGGTGACTGTGCTCGGACAAAAGAACTGAATAGACAAGTAAAGGATACCGATCCGTAACTTTACGTGGACCTCCCCAATCGATCACTGTTAATTTTGATTGTGTTCACTTCATTGCCGGAAAAGGCATGACCATCCCAAGCTATTCATTAATATCTGTTTATAAAGTCGTGCCTTGTTTTAATATCTCAGTTTACGATAGTAAAGTAAGGTACGAATTGAGATTCTCATATAACAATGTTCTTGTTTGCAGGCGGAGCCCTAGGCCCGCGCGAGGCGGCACAGGCGGTGTTCCCATCGCTGGCGCGCGCGCTGCAGAAGTACCTGCGAGCCACCCGGCAGCAGCCGCGACACTCCGCTGACTCGGTAGTGTGCCTTTATTCCTTTATTTATTTTCATTCATTTAATCCATACTTCGTATGTTTGTTTCTAATAATGATCCGAATACAAACATCCATCACTGATAGAAAGATACCAGAAAAATGCAAGGTTCTTGTGAGAATCTATATGGATGACACCGCGGGCCCAGCTAGTTTTTTATGTTTAAACCATTTGAGGCTTAGATGCTCCAGACTCGTTTTATTTTATACCTACAATTCACACAGTAAAAGATGTTATTAGTACTTACATAAACAATACAGGAGCTTTATAGAAACTCAGTCTGAGGGGATAAGCATGCATGTTTTCTACAATATTATGTTCTATAGACGTTGAAGTTGCGATTCAGTAATTGTTGTTACAAATAGCTAATATAATTAACTCTCCATTTCAGGTCCTCGCCCACTTAGCACGCTGCCTCTCACAAGACGCATCACCGCGCGCTTTCCTCGAACCATTCCTTGTCGAAGGGCCAGTTCTCTCCGCAGACCAGGAAACCAGGCCTATACAGAGATGGTCCTTAATCTCCGACGAACTATTAGCAAGGCCTTTAGCAGACAATGTGGAATTCCAGCTCAGACAAGGTGACATATCTCTTATTTGTACCATAAAGCAGCTTCCTAAGTTTTCTCTGACAGAAGAGGTTGTTGACCCTAAGAGTAATAGGTTTATTTTACGGTTGAATTCAGAGACGTCCGTCTGACAGGAGGAGTATTGTAGTCGGGATGATTTCAGACTCGTATGACATACGGAGTTCTTTTAGGTTAGGTAGTGGACAGAAGTTTAGTTTGCGGCCATGTGCCGGTCGTTATTTCGGTCCTTTGGACAGTTTTGCTTGATATTAAAGTCCAGTGTGTCTGTATAGTCGTTGCAAATTACGAGCGCTCGTTATGAGTCTTTATGAGCATTGATATAAGGTTCAAATTACAATTAATGACTCGCGCTCATGAAATGCAACAACTAGGCCAGTGTTTTACAAGTATTCTAATGGCAGCTCTTGTTGCTTAGAGAGTAATTATGTAAATAGAACATTTAGCTAAATAATCTACGAATGTTTGTCAACGCTTGTGTTCAATTTGGTGCAAGTTAAGCTTCTGTTCATTGTCTATTCTTATGAAGACAAAATGTAATTAATTTTCCGATCAAAATGGACTGAATATTGCTTTCGCAAAATAAAACGGTCTGTGTAAAATATCTGTAAATGCTATCAAGTTTCAATGCTGTGCATACCATGCTATTTCTATGCTAAAGATTTATCTAAGCATTTATTTGGTGAAGCGTTTTTCATAAAAGTACAGACACCCTAATCAACTTTGAACCTTATGCTTTAGTGATAAAGTTGAAAATCTATTAAAGAAATTTGACAGATTGTAATAGGTTGATGTGCTGGCGTCTGTACATTGATCGTGAAAGTTTTGTATATTATAAATACCTTCTTAGTTTCACATTATTTTATTATATTATGTCTAAGGTTTTATAGAAAATTTTGTTATGGAATTCTTATCATAATGAGCCCAGTGCGAGCTTACAAAATGAATACCAAACCTGAAGATGTTTAGTATTTATTTGTATGAGGAAATGGATGTCAATTGACACTCTTTGATTAAGATTAAAAAAGAAATCTACTGAAAATATTCTCATTGCTTTTTAAGCGCTAATGTGCCGATAACATAGCCATTTTAGACTTAAATTAACATTAAACACTCCATTTTTATGACTACTTAAATCTAACTTATAACTCAAAGGAATCTCAATTAATTTAAGTAACAAGACATTTAGTCGCCATTTTGTTAAATTAAAAAAGACTAGACTGCATTTAATGTTTTATATCTAGGTTATAGTTTGTACATTGTGTCATATTTTAATAACAAATGTATTAAGCACAATTTTTTTGTAAGCTGTAGATTAAATATTATGAATGAAGATCGATTTACACGATGCGTAATGGATGATGTTTCTTATTTTATACACTTCACATTCACAATCATGACTTGTCACATTACTTAAAATATTTTTATACTATCTTACTTTTCTTGACAAACACAAGGAAAACTATGGTTAAATATGTTTCTCAGATAAAACTATATATATATATAACATAACATCACGCCTTGTTTCCGAAGGGTTGGGCAGATATATCGAACAATTTTCGTAAAATACCAAGTATGGTACCACTTTGTTACTTTATATTTTCAACATATTCCTCGTGTAAATCTACCTTTAGCCCAGCGGATTTGAATGAATCTCGATGATATGTATTGTATATTCTTATATTAAATCTAATTATACCATATCATAGGATTATATTATATTTATTGTGTAATTAAATAAGTATTAAGGCAGCTATTTAAATGTAGATTTAAATATAAGGGATATGTTTTAAAATGTTTATTATATTTTTCAAAAAGTAAATTTTCTTGATACATTATTTATTTATCAAGAGGATTTACTTTTCTTCAATTTATTTATACAAATTGGTATCGTTAAAAAATTACGGTAAAAAATATCTTTCGTTTTTGATAAGCATTTTAAAATATATAAATAATATAAAAGACAGTTGTAAGACTGGTTTTATGAAATTTTTGAACTCTTTACATAATGCAAGTGAATGAGGTTGTGCTTAGGACAATTATGAATGTGTTTATATTGTATGGGTGTCGCTGAATTGACCAAAGAGCGCTTGGAATTTGTAGCTAATTATAACATATCGTAAGGTTTACAATCGTGTGGCACGTAATCGTGGTAGCTTTTGATGTGCTAGGAGAAAATTTGCTGCTAAATGTTTGAATATCAATTTCTTAAAAGACTATATCGGCTTCAATGTTATGATGTCTTGCCAATAATTCTTTGTTATAAGTTTTTTAAAGACGTTTCGGACGTATTTTTGGAAGCAATCTGTAGCTAGCTTGAAAGAAGCTATTAACCATTTTAAAGTCAAGAATTTACAAAGAAAATAAGAATGAAGTAAGGATAAGTCTAATCTTTCTATTGACACATAGGCCCGGTTTTTGGAAGCCTTAACAATCAAAAATCATGTCAACATGGCTAACAAATCGCAAAAGTAATATAGAGATTCGACAGTATATTTGTGACTTGACCTGTACTTCTAGAAACCTACAATGGCATATAACTCCTTTACCAAAGATTTAAATCGCTAGATTTGCTCTCACCGTGCTGAAGTCGCGCGAAAATGTGTCCATATTGAGAAGTGAGCTCACATATCCCGCATGGAACACTAGATACGATTTTCAGTATGAGTGGGGGAGACAATACTATTCAAATGTCATTCGCCATCTTTTGACGCGGTCGAGCGTATCTAACAATTTAAATCTTTGTCCTTGATTTATTTAGTGTGACATAAACTCCCAATTTTGAGATTAGGTCTCCAATGGCCATGCAGCCTTCGCTGCAGACTACAATGCTCAAATAGCAGCCTTTTGTAAAATGCTTGTGCCTGCTTAGTATTAAGTACTGTAGCAAATGTGAAGTTATTCCAATATTATAGTGTAATAGGACATTTTTTAAATGATTTTGTTGTTTAGTATGAAATTTTTCAAATGGAAATTAGGAAGAGAACTGATTTAATTATTTTATTACGTCACTAAGCTGATGGTCAGTTGAAATAAAATAAAAGAAACATTTAAAGTGTATTTATATAATTTAAACGACATTTTTTACTCCCAGTGAAAGCGAAATTCGAGTTATGTTATGATACTTTACCATCAGCATTTAAAAAATAATTAATTTATATAATATTCCAACAAGTCTAATTTTATAGATTTGTTATATTTTCTACAGAGAGACTCAATACAATGCACAAATAATTTGCCTATAGATGTAATTATATGCACAATATCGTAATCGTTGTAAAACAATTTGTACACTTTTGTATTTTTTAAATAATATAAAGTGAATTTTGTATTTCTGTTTTTTTTTCATAAGGTTCACACTTACTACCATACACTTGTTAGTTGAAGCTTGTTAGTGACGTTTCTCTTGTCATCAATAACGATGATGATGCCATAAGGCCGATTCCCGTAATTGAAAACGCTCAAAATCTAGCCGCAATTGACGAAAATATCGAGGTAAACACAAAAAAAAAATCGTATAGACGAACATATAATCTCCTCCTTTTTTGAAGTCAGTTAAAAACTTATCAGGTAAATTAGAGGTATATTTGACCGATTGAGAATAGAATGCATACATTATTTAAAATACGCCACTGATATCCTCCTCTTGCAAACATGATTGAATAAGGGTGAGCTCAGAAAGAGCAGCTAGATGCTTGAGCAGTTTTAATTGATAATGATGATCTTAAATGCAACCGAAATACAGTTGAAAATCACGTGCAAGATATAATTCCGTGCGGTCTGCGCGAGCGCGCAGTGAGGGTCAAAAAGGTCACCCATTGATCCGTGGACAAATATCACGGGGCTGTTATATAAAATGTTATTATTTTTGACCTAGAACGTCTAAACGTTCTAGGTCAAAAATAATAACATTTTCGCCAATATCTAAATATTGGCGAAAAACTCGAAAAAGGGGATTCCAATTAACAAGTCATCCGTTATATTTTATGGCACCACACAAGGACTAATGCCTGAGACACAAGAAAACATAGAGCCTACCTAGAATATCTATACACATTTGAATCAGTTTTGCTGGAACAACCGTTGTTCAGACCATAGTCTACTACCATTCTACAGCATCATTTATGTTATTAAAACTAACGAAACAAACTAAACTAGGCGTTCTCAAATAAGTCTTATGTTGCTCAAACGTGTTGAAACATTAACCATAACATCAAAGTACTCATCGCGGTAGCGATATGTATTTCCACGTGAACTACAAGGATGTCCGGCCAATGCGGGCCGAAATGCAAATACCATTAGCCAAAAGTTTACCATAGCTAAGTAGACAGTTATCATTGAAAAAATAGACAACGTTCAAAAATAACTGCTTACTAAATTTCGTTTTTCGACATACATTTCCCTGTAGACAATGCTATACCGCAACTACTTTGAGACGCGAGCGCCACAGTGTCGGTGTTTTAGGGGGTAACGATAATCCCGACTTTTTGAACTTTGTCTTTTTTCAAAAACCAATGAGTTTTTTATTTTTAATGGATGCTATAGAATGGTAGTAGACCATGGTCTGAACAATGTTTCTTCTAGCAAAACTGTAATTCAAATGTCACCGTGTATTATAGTATTCTGTACCACAGAGCATGGAGACGTACGAGACGTCTCCTTGTGGATCACACTCAATTTCTCTTCTAATCTTCATTTTTCAATCATCTACAGGAATCGCATTGTATCGCAGTAAATACATAATATTTTGCCGGATTTAATGGATTTCTTAATACTGATAACTGCGTCATTTGATTTGTCATCGAGATTTGTGTTATCTGTAAACGACTTACCGATAAACAGTATATTGTTCTGGAGTGTTGAAACACAAAGGGTGGATGAGTTCATGTTTTGACTCATTAATTAAAAAGGAATCTTATGTAAGACCTACTTACAACAAAACCTCAGTAACCACCACTATTTATTGAATTGGTATCTAAACGTACTACCCACGACCTAGCCGTGTTACTTTTACTTCTTCTTTTCGTGTGGTTAGTCACAAACCTGGTGTCAGTTTTCTACTTATTTATATATACCTATATATTAGGTCTTTACCTATGAAATTGCCGTTCTGCAGTACTGGCCATTTCAAATCAAAATAATTTTTGTTTGGTTAAGAATTCTAATTTCAAATTAATTTTATTTTAAAAACATGGATTTTTTTTTCCAAAAGTAGTCATTTGTTTATTGATTAGTGTTACATTTTCATCGCATTTCAATCTTTTTCGTCATCATGGATACGTTAAAAATTCGAGTAATTATGGAATATGAGTACCGTCGTGGCAGCAACGCGGCACGCAACATCAACGACGTTTACAGAGCTAACACTACAAACCAACGCACCACCTGTTATTGGTTTGCTCGCTTCCGTTCTGGAAATTTCGACCTGAAAAATGAACCTCGCGGTCGTCCGAAGACTTTGGTCGACAATGACGAATTAAAGGCGATTGTGGAAGCTGATGATACCCAATCTACGGCTGAATTAGCAGCAGCCTTTGACGTTAGCGTCAAAACAATATTGGTCCATTTGCGTCAAATTGGCAAGGTAAAAAAGCTTGACAAAGGGGTGCCCCACGAACTCAATGATCGCCAGCGCGAAGTACGCGTCGAGACGTGCCTTGCACTGCTCAACAGACACACAAATGAAGGAATTTTGAACCGCATTGTTACCTGCGATGAAAAATGGATTCTGTTTGATAACCGCAAGCGCTCAGCAAGTTGGTTGGATCCTGGTTCAGCCCTAAACGAAAACTTACCCCTAGAAAAGTGATGGTCACTGTTTGGTGGTCTAGCGCCGGTGTGATTCATCACAGCTTCTTACCAAACGGGGTGAGCATTACTGCAGATGTGTACTGTGAAGAACTGAACTCAATGATGGAGAAGCTGGCACATCTCCAACCAGCATTGGTCAATCGCTCGTCTCCGCTGCTCTTGCACGACAACGCGCGACCTCATACTGCACAGCAGACGGTTGTCCAAGTTGCAAGAACTGGGGTTGGAAGCTCTCCGTCATCCGCCCTACTCACCAGACCTTGCGCCTACAGACTACTACTTTTTCCAGAATTTGGATAACTTCTTGGCGGGAAAAAAAATCAATACCCGAGAGGCAGTACAAAATGCCTTTGAAGAATTTGTTGCCTCCCGTCCAGCTGATTTCTTTAAGAAGGGCATCAATAAACTGCCACTGCGTTGGCAAAGCTGCATTGATTGCGTGGGTGATTACTTCGAATAATACAAATAAAAAATACATGAAAAATATTCGTTTCAATTTTTTCATACAAAACGGCAATTTCATAGGTAAATAAAGACCTATTATAACCTATCCTGCCGGTTTCAATTATCTCTCTACACTACCGTCATGCCCACCGCGTCAACGCTGCGTATTTTTAAGGCGCGGAACAGCAGTCTCGGTGAAACTATAGCAGTTGACGGTTTGCGCAGTCTACAATAGGCCGATATAACTTGGCAGTTCCAAACTTTGCGCAGAAGTCTGCGCAATAACATTTTTTAGGAACCAAATGGTGACATGAGGCGAGTGGGAGTGAGACAACATGCACAAAAGTTCGTAGTGCCTATGTTCAGAACTGCCAAGTTATAACGGCCGTATTGCTCTAGCAGTTACAGTGGAATCTTGGATTGTTACATTACAAGCGAATGCTTCCAGTTAGGGAGTGCCTGGGAGTGCCTGTAAGGGAATTTCAGTTTTAGGCAAAGAAAAACAACAGAAATTATACCAAAGTAACAAATTCATTTATTTATATCAACACTTAAAATAACCAAACACTAATTTCTTCCATACCATAGTAACAGTCATTTCTTTTCAATATTCACTCTTATATCACCGTCATAAGGTTCAAATTAAATCGAAGCCCGATAAATTACCCTACCTTAAAGTTTCACTATGCAAACTGGCAGCCATAGGAAGTATAGTGTACGCTGTGGACGGCGTGTACATGTTCTTGATGAAGTTACATCTGGATTGTCGCTTTGGAAGGCAGACGAATATCCACATAGCCACGAAGGCTAATAAAGCGCAGAACGTGACTAACGCTACTGTAATTCCAATGTGCTGTTGTATATTGCACGTGAAGTATTCAGCCTTCAGGTCGAATATGCGTGCGTTGAATAGACCGGCTGGTGTTGCACACCTGAAAAAAAAATCGTGGTTGTCAATTTTTTCATTCTTCTGTAAATGTTCATGAAGTGTCCTAACCCTAATAGCTACCAAATTCCTTATAGTTAACCCCCAATAATAAACTAACATCTCTGGCTCAGCGACTTCCAAAGTTAGCCTTGAAATATCGTATATGAAGATACTAAGATTTCCACCATCATTGTGATTGACAGGACAATTTTGCAATTTTATTAGTCATTACCTACGTTTGTTAATTAAGGTCGCAGAACATGATTTTTGGCTTTTGTGAACACTTATTAGTGAAGTGAAAAAGAGTCAAGACATCTCTTGGCTCTTATTAACCCCCGACACAAAAAGAGGGGTGCCATAAGTTTGACCGCTATGTGTGTGTGTCTGTCTGTGGCATCGTAGCTCTTAAACGCGTGAACCGATTTGAATGCGGTTTTTTAAATTTGAAAGCAGGTTTTCTACCGATGGTTCTTAGATATATTTGTCAAAATTGGTTCAGCCGTTTGAAGATTCTCAGCACTTTTCTAGTTGATGAATGGTGAGCGTCTTCCACAGGTCTGATCGATTTGAAATTTGGTATTCTGTTACTTCAATGATATTAGAAGAACTTAGTAACCTGAAACTGATGCTGCAGCATCACCTGGAATTTGCAGGATACCAAAATTCAAAAGTCATTTATTCAAACTAGGCTGAGAATCAGCACTTTTCGAACGTCAAAATTACATAAGACAGTCCCCCAAAACGCCCACTCTACACCACTTCCTAGTGCTTTAGCTGGGAAGAAGAAGTGGCGCAACAAACTCCCCAGCAGCACAGCTGTCTTTTCAGTTAGAAAAAAAAAGATTCTATATAATAGTATGCAAAATGATTTACATTAAGCAACACAAAACATAATTTAAATTATAAAATTAATAGCCATATGACAGCTAGCACACGCCAACATACCAACTAAAAACATCGAGAACTATAGTCAACCCAACTCCCTTACCAACTTACAGCACGGTTATTGTGTTTGGGCTCATTGGAATAGTCTCAAAGAATATGTTATAGATAGATTATGAACAGGGTCTGGTGATGGAGTAGGAAAGAGAAATGAGGAAATGTTTCATAATAATTCATAATAATTTTATTTGTGTAGCCCCCTACACAAATAAAATTATTATGAATTATTATGATTTTGATTTTAGGTTTGTTTGTGTAGGGGTTTTTTTAAATTTTAATATAACTTGTTCACTATTAATACCTAAGTGCCATATACCTAAGTTGGGGGATGGCCAATAAATAATCCTTCAGTTATCTTAAAAAATATCCGGTCTCACTATAGAAAACTATTTTCCCCCCAACCACGTGTTGTTTGCAAACACAAAAACACCTGATTCCAGTACAAATATTAACAACATTTTTTTCACTGAAATACCTACAGTTATTTGCATCCGATAAGGTCGGTCAACATGCGACCATGACTAAGACCACCGTAAACAATTTAATCTATCGTTAAATGCATTGTGGCGGATCGTAACAAGGTCAGGCGCATAACTTACGTGCCAGATGAAATGACAACGCTACCGAGCTATTTTTATTCTTTACTTTCAGAAAGACTAGAATAGAAGATAGATTTATATTATCTAGGTTGAGCTATCTCTCCCGTTGAGCTGTTTAGCGTTATCGGCTAGAACATTATAATTTGCATAGATGTTTTATGAAAACATGTTGGTGGATTACGCTTTTTATTATCTTTTTGCATCATGCAAAACATTAATATTGCTCTTAGATTATTCTGCTAAGAACGACCTTGTTTATTTAATGAATCTGGCTTGGTTTAACGAATACTAAGGATCTCAAACTTACCTCAAATGCTCATAATACTCTTTGGATATCTGTAGCTGCTTGACCCACACGATCTCACAGTCGCATTTCCAAGGATTGCCTTGTAAGTCTAATTCGATCAACACTCCAAGCGGCATCGACAATGCTTCGTCCAATTTCGACAATCTTGATCCTTTTAGCGACAGTCTTTCTAGCCCGAAATTATCTGGATCGGACAGCACATCTCGCCCAAATGCCAACTTACTAAACGAAGTCAGATTTCTGTTTCTCTCCAGTTCTAAAGTCTTCAAAGAAGGCAGATACTGAAACGTGGCTTCAGGAACTGTTTTTATTTTCAAATTGTTCAGTTTTAATACCTTCAGTGCTATTAGATCGGCAAAATCTTCGCTGAAAATGTCTATTATAGGATTATCAGACAGATCCAGGTATTGTAATGTGTAAGGTATTTCAAACATTTCGTTAATGCTGTTATTTGATATGATAAGTTTTCTTAAATCGTAAGCATCAACGAAGAAGTTGTCGGGAATGGTGTTTAGATTAATCCCACTAATACTTATGTTTCTGATCTTGTCTGTCAGTCCGAAACCACTTCTGAACAAACTAGAGTTTCTGAGAACGGGTCCTATGTCGTTATTGTCTAAAACAATTTCGTTCAGACCGCTCAAATGATGAAACATTAACTTTGTTAATGTAGAGAATCTGTTATTAGATAGATTCAAATATTCTAAATTTTTCACGCTTTTGAAGGTTTCTTTGTCTAAAAACTCCAGTCGATTATTACTTAAATCTAATCTCTTTAGTTTCGGCAACTGAAAACTGTCGACATCAATATTTGTTATAACATTATCGTTCAATATTAATTCTATTAAACTGTTTGATTTCAGTAAAGATGACGAATGTACCACAGATATGTTAATAAATGATAAATCTAATGAGTGCACTATATCGGGGAGCGTGTAATTGCTTTGTAGAATATCCCAGTCTTTGTACGCGCACACAATTTGTTCACCTTCAAATTCTTCATTTTGTTCACTTTGGTATCTTTTGCACACACAAACATCACTGTCACATATCGAAGAACAGTTTACTCGTAGAACAAGAGCGAGAATTAACAAGTGGACGAGCATTTTCCTTCGTCTGTAGCTCAGGTACTGTGCGATAAGTATGAAAACTTATCGTGTCAAGATAATTCTTATCGATATTTATTTGGTCATTTCACTGCTTCGCCGTGTCGGCACAATGAAGAGTTATCAGTTGATGGACATGTAGGACACATTTAGTTTAAATACTGCGTGTTTGCGAAGAAAGTATTTTTTTTAACCTTAATTATTTAGCGTGGGATGACCGATGTATTTCAGCTGCCAAACAGAAATGAGTTTGTTAAAACATAGGACTATCCGGCTTTGTTATGCGTTTTATATTTCATAGATTAGATATTTTTCCTGTTGTGTCGTCATCGCCCTGTTGTTTTGCAACGGTTATTGTCCTAATTTCTTTTGTCTTTATCGCACGACGTTGACGTTCAAAACTCAGAATGATTTGTAACTAAAACATGTATTGTTTTCTTCATTTTATTTTAATATAAGTACATACAATTATTAAAAGTTAAATAATATAATTCCAGCACACAAATCAGAGATTTCTGTAGTCAAAGGATTCATTAGAGAAATTCACCTAAGATATAATCGAAATCAGCGCCCTTCCGCTAAATATGAGTTTACACTTGGGCAAATATTTACAAATATTAATACAAACATAATAAATGAGATATTTACTTAAAATCTACCGCGCGTGGCTTGCACGCTACCTTTAGCGCTGGGGTCTTCGTGAGCCTGCAACAAACAATACACTTAATATACCCACACTGTACTGACTGTACCTTTACTATAGAAATACGATGATGCCATACACCTCAATGTGTGTCATCGCCTGTTATGCTGACCTTCGAAATAGTGTTACATATCGCTATGTATTGAATCTATATATAAAATCTATATTGAATCACGACGATGTGAATGACGTCTCACATGATACGATTCAATGTAGGTTTTAACAATATCAAGTACTGACTGCATTCCAAATCAGAATGCGTCATCCCGTTGATCCCGAGATGTATTATTGCTACTCGGGACTAATCAATATGCTGTATTTACTCATAAATGGTCTAGCATGATCAAGGTAGAGGTTCTACGAAAGACGATTAGATTCGATGCCCTGTTGTGTTCAATCAGCCCCGCTACCAAATTACTCTTTCAACTTTAACACATGCTATTTTCGTATAACTCACTCCAACACCAAAACCATTACGGGACGGAACATTTAGAACGCAAAAAACATTTCTTTCTACTTTTGATGGTATCTTTTCGTATCCTTATGGCAAAATCAGGCTATAACGTTTCCACTGCTGGTAAAGCCTGATCTCTGAGAGAGATCGAGAGTGGGCGGTAATCCACCACGCAGGTCTATAGTTTCACCGAGACCGCTGTACCGCGTCTTAGGAATGCGCGGTGAGGCAGAGGGCAGGATGCCGTGACCTTTGACGAATGAGCGACCTGCACTGACAAATGAGTGGCCAGCACTGCCCCCCCGTGTCGCCACGCACATACCTAAGACGCGGCACAGCGGTTTCGGTCAAACTATAGTACGAGTTGGTGGATATCACATGTCTTCGAATTTTAGGTTCTAGGATATGCCGGTTTTCTCACGATATTTTTTTCCATTGTTTGAGACCAGTGACTGGTGATGAAATAAAATTATTTAATATCTCACCTTAATAACAATAGCAGTCCTAGGTCCGGTATTCCACAACTGGGCAGCGTGGTCCACAAAGGCGGCTTCCACGGCCACTGTGTACAGGCCGGGCACGCTAACTGAGACCAGCTGCTGTGCCGAGAAGAAGTCGCGTACTGGTGTTACTGTCTGTACCGCGGTCAGTACTGGCGGGATGTTCGTTAGTTCTACCGTCTGTAGGGAAAGAAGGAAAGCGTTAAGTTAGACAAAATAATATTAACAAATGGCAACTCCAGAAGGCTAATTCCCGTATAAAAAAATACGTTCAATAAATGTTAAAACCGTGTCAAAAATGTAGGTAAATTAGAGGTATTTTTGACAGATTGATATTAAGAATAGAATGCAGCTGTTCTTCAAAATACGAGTATTGCCTGTAACACTGTCATTGCTGCACTTATTTATCAAGAAATAATGAAGCATTAGTTAGATATATTATTCTTTGTACTACTTACTTTCTCATTGGTGCGCGGATGTGGTGTGGCTGTAACTGTGATCTGCACGCCCTTTACTTGACGCACACGTTGACGCTTGCTGTTGAGGGAAATATTTGTGTGAATTCAACGAAGCGTGATCGAAACATTGGTATCTAAGGAACGAATGGTTTTATTATGTTTTAGTAAAAACATATGTAAGTAAGAAAAAAATAAAGACACTATTTCAGAAACGAGTTGAAATACTAAGTGGTAGGTATTTTTTGGGGTAACCAGTCATGGGGACTGCCGACAGTAGTGAAAAATTAAAATTGAAACAACTGTTTTTTTAAATTATAAGTTATTTATAAAAAGAATAATTTAAAAAAAAAATCATTTGTAAATTTAAATTATTAACATTTGTCTGGTTTTCACATCTATCGGCAATCCGAGCAATAATTATAAATATTTTTATATAGTTTATTTATTAATCAAAACATGATGGGCTGTCTACTTATAATAACTTACTGTCGATTACACACAACAACACTTAGTTTTCAATAAAATTCTCAAGCGCACGCACTCGCGACCTTCAAACTTACTGCTATAGTTTGACCGAGACCGCTGTACTGCGCCTTTTCATAAGCGCGGCGAGACGGTGGGGCAGTGCAGTGCAGTGCACTGATTCGTAAACGCTCACGGCATCCCACCGCTCATTCATCATTGTGCCTAGATGCGCTTCTATAGATGGGGGCCTATACAGCACGACGACGGCGCGATCATGTCGGTGACGCGAATACATAAGTTTATCCCCTACCAAAAATCACCCAACGAGCCTAAACAAGTTTTCAGTTTAAAAAAATGCGTACCCGCGGTAGTCGTTGTAATTCTTGAAGGAAGCGTATGGCTATATCCTGTAGTGTGGGTAGCCTAAAATGAAAATAGTTTAACGGACCTAAGCGGCAGCGGCGGCAACACGACCCCCTCCAGCTTCAGCGCCAGGCGGTGCGACAGCGGCAGCGTGGCGGCGTGCTCGGGCGGCGCGCCCGACGCCGGCGCCACGCGCCACGCCGGCGACAGCGACACGCGGCACAGCGCGCCGCCCGCGCGCCCGGCGCACGCGCCGCGCGGCCAGCCCGCGCCGCCCGCGCACGCGCGCACCGCGCCCAGGATGGCGTCCATGTGCTGCACGACACTCAATATAATACAGAAGACATTTTTTTTTCGTTTCTATGCTACGTCTATCAGTGGAGCGCCTGGGGCCTCGGACTTTTGTAACAGTGAATGATTTTTTAAGATCGAGGTATTATTTTATTTTTATACTATAAATTGCAACCAAAATTTTTTTGTACTTTTGTTTTATAGCATTGTAAATGCTTTTTCGATCGCTTTTTGTAGGGTACCCGTTTTCAAGAAAAGTGCGACCGGGGGCTAGCGTTCTCAATTATTAAGATTGAGAAATGAAAATGATATCAAAAGATGCATTACTGAAAGGGCACTAATACTGGAAAAAAAAGTAAATTGTTTATATAAGTATGTTTTTAAATAAAAAAAAAAACTATTCACCAAAAAGGTGTCTCTGAAAGGGGTAAACATCTACCCTTAATTATAACCAGAATGGTATCATTTTAAAGCCCTTTAAACTATTCAGTTTTTTTTTTTTCGGTAACTACGTTTTTTAGAACTTTAAGATTTTTTGAAAAACGTCCTAAAACAAACGGTCAAAAAAGGGCGTTTCTTTATAAATAAAAAAGAAATATAAACATTTTACGAAAAAATATTTGCAGTATTGCAGCTCTTTCAGTAACGCATCTTTTGATACCATTTTCATTTTTCTATTTTAATAATTGAGGACGCTAGCTAGAAATATTTGCTTCAATATTCCACCTATCAGCCGAAGAAAATATATGACATAGACAAAGATGTAAATTGTTTAAATGAACAAATAGTTTATTAATAAATTTCTGCTTTATTTCATATTAATAGATAGGTTATCTTAATTTTGATATACAAAAATATTCTACTATTAGAATAGTTCCAAAAAAAAAACATTTTTTTCAAATCAATATCACATTTTTTTAATAGGTAAACTTTTTTATATATGAGTATATTATTAACTAAACATTCCATTTTGTACTTTTAAATTTCATTAGCTGTAACTGAAATCCGAGGTTTTCATGTTTTTAACGCTCCAGGTACTCCAATACATGTTTCTTATACTGTTTGAGCCCAGTAGATGGCCACGTTTATTGCGACGTCAGAGGCGTTGTTCAGATCGTCGAGGGTGCAGGTGAAAGGACATTTGGGACACTGGCAGATGGGGCTCAATGACATTCGAAGTCAATAGAGTAAAAAAATTGTTTTTCTTTACATGCACCTGTTCCTATGACAATTTTTATTTTCTTTCTTTTAGTGGCAGGAAGATGATAACAGTGATACGCAAACTAAAACATGATTGTTATTTATTTTTCTTAAAAAGTCCTGGCCATCCAAAAGTCACCCGTAATGGCTAAATAAAGTGGCAAAAAATCCTTACCCTATGAGTGATCCCGGGGCTAGTCGTGGGGTTATCGAACAGCTTGCTAGATATATCAGTGAGCGCGGTACTGGCTGAGAGGGCTATCATCTCTTCCAGAGTGGTAGGCTTTAGGTCCACGTGGTCTAGCTCTGCAGGACGCTCCTGGGTTGTGGAGGCGATGCGGTCTAGGAATTGGGCTAGTTGGCTGTAAGTGTGCTGAGAACTGAAGGTTTGTTAAGGAATATTCAAAGTCAAAGACATTTATTTGCTTGAAATGTGGTGCGATGATACGTTTCGCCATATTTTGGCATGCATTGAAGACACATTAGGCATTAATTTCAGCTGTAAAAATATTGGTCATAGAATTAAATGAATTGCACTCCTGATAGCTGTTTCTGAAAAATAGTTCAAATTTTGGTAAAAAATTAACATTTAGAAAAGATTTGGTTTCTTTATAATGCATACTCACATGATATATAACAAGACGTACAAGTCGTGCCATTAAAATTGAGACTTGACGCACCACGTGGTTTGACTTGCGTAGTAGACGATGTATGGGTCTCTAGCGGTGCGAGGTAGCCCGCGGGGCGGCACCGGGCGGCGGCAAGAGCGGCGGGAAGCGCGGTCAAATCTCAACTTTAATGGCACGACTTGTACCTAGTTCTTGTTATTGTAGGTTGAGTTCAAATCCGGGCGTTTACCAATTTGACTTTTTCAATTCATATGTAGTTTCTAAGTTTATCTTGGATATTCCTGACAACGGCGAAGGGAAACATTGTGAGGAAACCTGCACTTTATAGTTAATATAAGTCTGAAAGCGCCAACCCGTCTTGAGCAAGCGTGGTGATAAATGCTCGTGCCCTCTCTGTATGAGAAGAGGCCTATGTCCTGCAGTGGGGCAGTAATACGCTGATATTCTTTTTTATGGCATTCAAGAAGTCAGTCAGCCACCATAGCACTCCTCCTTTTCACGCCATTCTTTCTTTCTAACAACTTTGCTGCATTAGCATACCATAAAATTAGCCTATAACGAATTTTTGGTTCTAGGACATGCCAGTTTCCTCAGGATCCTTCACCTTCTAACAACTTGCTAACTACCTTTTATATCACGGAATAACCTAGTTTCTCTTCACCAAGATAATAAATATAATATTGAAATTCAAACTATTTTGAGCCGTTTCGGGTAGTCAGAGGTCAGAAAGTCTGACAACTAGTTTTACCAATGGTTATCGCGTTACCCAGTAAATGGGTTGTGGGGGTCAGATAGGCAGTTGCTCCATGTAAAATACTGTTATTCAGCTGAACACAAGTAGTAGACTACCTGGTGCAGCTGCATCCAGTTAGACTGGAAGCTGACCCCAACATAGTTGGGAAAAGGCATATGATGATGATGCATGTGATGATGGTGTGATATATGATGATGGTGATGACCATATATGATGATATTAGAAAAGGATACATATGCAGGTGCCTGAGCGTGGAGTCATCAGCGTGGAAGGCGGTGCGCGCGATGGCGCCGTACTGGTGCGCCACGGCCGACACCGCGCGCGCCGCCTTGCGCACGGCGCCCGCGAAGGCGCCCGCCTTCAGGGACGGGTCGCGCGTGCTCTGTGGAGCAGGTTGTTGGTACAGACATACGTACGTGAATACGATCACAATTAGAAAATATAAAAATCCAATACAAACTTATACCCAGTTTAATGTAACATTGCATGTGCAAGAATGTTTTTAATAACTTTTTTATGTGGAACTTTAGTTCACCTTAGTTGACTGTAAAGGTACACATAACATCACGCCTATATTCCCCGAGGTGTTGGGCAGAGGTGTACCTATAGTACACCAACATTTTGCCAGTTAAATTCAAATTTCAAAATATTTTCTCCTCCTAAACCTACAACGGCACTTATGAAACGTCAGAAGCTAGGTGCACGGTTCCAATTGGTCGTTTCCTATGGAATGAGCCTTTTCAAAATAAATGGCTTTTACAATATTTTCAAATAACAGTGTTATTAGGTATGAGAGGACAGTGAACATGTATCAGATACTTAAAAAAATGATGATGTTCAACAAATCTACAGTCCACTAAGTCTACAGCGTTCTCATATTCACAAAATAGAAACGAATCAATATAAAGATAAATAAAATAATAAAAATAAAAACCTATTTTAAACTAAATGACATGATTCCTATTACAACTGTAACAAATCTGAATAATTATTATGTCCACAAAAGCCATTAATAAAGAGTTAAAATTAAATTGTAGGTATATAATGTCAAATAATAGGGTGATTATGTCAAGGAAGAATGTAAAAAATATAAACATGGTAATTTGGAAGCAGTTAATAGACTCTTACATAATTTGCCGTTAATGAGGTACCAGGGAAACCACATGTGCAGAAGGAATTATTGCCAAACTTCCTTGTCTTTTTGTTTTTATAGCTGCATAGGTTGAGTTTAGAATCCTGTTCCGCACACTTTGTAACTCCTGTCTAAGTTCAGATAGCCTTGTTAAAGATTAACACCGAGATAACTATCTCACTTCTGTATGGAGCAGTTGGATTTTATGTTTGCTGCCATAATCTTCACACAATATTGAAAACAATCGGGATTGCAGTTTTGACGAAACTCATTATTTTTACCACTTCCTCAAGAACTAATTTTAGTTTTGGCGGCAATTAGTTACTCGCTGTTTTTTCAGATGTTGCATAACTTGGTCCAGGTTTAATTTTTTTTGGACATAGGAGCAGTATCAGTAATTAAAAGTAAAGCGCCTAGTTGTAGTTCCATTGTATCCTGCATAGAGACTTGATTAAGCAAATGCCGCCAAATCTAAAATTTGTTCTTGAGGAAGCTAGGCTCCGCAAAGCCTCTGTGAAAATACTGGTCACAATGAACCAATATTTTCCTGGAGCCCCCACAGAGGCTTTGCGGAGCCCAGGGGCTTCGCGGAGCACACTTTGGGTAACACTGCACTAGACCAACGAGGCAAAGGTATAAAAGAATCTCGCGAAGGAGGAGGCAGAACGCGTGAGGGAGAGGCAAATTTCGCGCCCTCACGCCCCTAGCCGCCGCAGGAGACGCCCTGGGCGTCGGGAATCGCAGGCCGATTCCCGGCCACCGTAGGCGCGGGCTTGCGGACGGTGAGCAATGGGTAGCTCGCCGTCCGATAAGGACCAGGCCCGGGTCGACGGCGCGTTGTTTTCCACGCGCGCCTCAAAGAGATGTCAGCAAGTGAAGGGGTCCGATAGGGCCAATGCCTGCCGGGGTTGCGGGAAAGTCCGAAAGGGATACCGTGGCCCCTGGCAACGTACAGGCAACGGAAGGAACACGGGTGGGTTTTAGTCAGTAAGAGTCTGACACGCCCTCACGCTCCACCCAGAGCGGGAGAAGTTATTTGATAATTTCCCACCCAAAAAAAAAAAAAAAAAGGTATAAAAGAATTATACAACATAGCAAATGTTGCCTATTGCACACCATTTGGGGTTTTTCAAGGGTGCTTTTTTTCAAGCCAGTTTGTGATGATTTTGAACTTAGTGAATAAGGCTTTTTAAAGAAAATTGAAAAATACATCTAAATAGAAAACAAAAACAAAGAATATTGAAGTGACTAGTTTTTTTAAAGTGATACGACAAGTTTCAAAAGGAATTTAGAATATGAAATCTTAGTGAAGTAGCCATTTGAATAGTTTATACGATTGTGGTAGAGGTAAAAAAGTAAATTCATATTTTAAATTACTTATCTCTAGTAATTATAGACCTGTGATTGACATGATGTCGTTTGTAAATTATTAATGTTTATCGCCTATCGTCCTTTCGCTGTCGCTATGTAAAATGCTGCTGCGTTTGGTAGAAATTATCATCAAACGGAATATACCCGTTATTGTAATTGCCCCATTATACCTATTTTATTTTTATTTATTAAGGGATAATAAACAACTACAACATATATAATACATAAGGTTAACAAAACTTTGAGTAGTAATGTTGCAGTCCACTGCATTATCCGCATATAGGACAGACGGACAGAGAGATCAGTGGTTGCCACTAGACGAGCATTACCAAAATTAACAAATATTTTGAAATAAGTTACTAAAAGCCACAAAATCAAATGGGATCAGAAACAATTCTATTATTCTAATGCATAAACTGCAATCAATAAATAATAAGATAAAATAATTAAATTTGAATTATAAGTTAACAACATTCTATGAATAGGGCAGCGTAAGCCAGAGTTCGTACGACAAGAATTTAGCGCGAACAGAGTACGTGCCCGAACCTGACGCGCATGAACTGTTCGGGGGACAGAATAACACAGCTTACTCGTTAGATCAATGGCATCAAATTTATTGTGTACAATATCATGAAGCACGTTGGCCTCCAGATATTTGCGTGTTCTACAAGCTGATAAGCTTGTAATTATCAAGAAGTTGGGAGTATGACAGGTAAGTCTTAGTCCCATAAATTCTGTAGTACATAGCACGTAGATACTTGCGCTGGAAATGTTATTGAAGGGGATACAGTTAAGGTTGTAATTGAAAATATGAAATTATTCTTAGTAAAGCGTATAGTTACACTTGGGGATACTAAGATGCAGCTTATTGTCAATACAGTAGGCAGTTAGTCTGTCTAGATCCTTCTGAAGTGACTAGCAGTCGTCCATACGTATCGCTTGAAACGCCTTCAAGTCATCAGCGTACATCAAGAATTTGGTATTTTTATAGCATTTCTTAATATCGTTGATATAAATAAAAGCGATCCCAGAATAGAGCCCTGTAGAACTCCGCAAGTAACATTAACAGAGACAGACTGATGACCATTAACCACAACCCTTTGTGACCGGTTTTCGAGGTACGACACAAACCAACGCAATAAATCTCCGTGTATTCCATTGTACGCAATTTTATTCAGTATAATTTCATGATCGACCTTGTCAAAAGCTTTTTTGAAATCGGTGCAGATCGCATCTATTTGTAATCGCCTATCAATACTTTCAGAAAGGTTATTGTTATTAGCAAATATGAGCAGGTTAGATGTCGTTGATCGGCGCTTAACAAACCCATGTTGTTCGATAATATTATGCAGAAGAGGATAGAGCTGGTTGTGAACAAGTCTTTTAAAAAGCTTTGACAATGTCGGCAGAATCGAGATGGGTTTCTTGGGTTGTTCGACGTCATGCTTTGAGCCACCTTTGCACTGCACTGGGGTAATGTTAGCTCGCTTCCACGCCACCGGGAACACACCTTCATGCAGACATCTATTTAAAAGGATATAGATCGGCTCACAAATATTATCAGCCTTAGACTTAAAAAAGGCCCACCCCACGTGGAGAGCGTTGGTGACAATGGCTCAAATACGGACAGGAAAAGGTCTGAAAACATATTGCAGACAACATCAGGATCACTTGATTTGACATTCTGGTACTGCATGGACGGAATGCCTGACTTACTTTTACGGTTAGAAATATAGGACCAGCAATGCTTTATGTTACTAGAGAGACTATCTTCAACCGAGTTAATATAAATGGAATAATAGGTTTTACAAATATGTTTCAAGATAGATCTACATTCGAAGAAGTTATTATAGTCTTTGACGTTGCTGTATTTTTTCCACAAGTGTGGCGTTAACCAGATTAGGAAGTCAAGTGATCTAGTCCTTGCAGGGGGTACTAGTTGGCTAATTATGTCACTCAACATACTATAGAAAGCCTCCACGGCCTTTTCCGATGATAGATTGTCGAACAGCGCGGACCAATTGACCTCGTCCATGTGTTTGTTGATGAGATCATAATTAGCTTTACGGAAATAATATTTGTTGTGCTGTTTTTTGTGTGCACTAAATAAACGATTTATTTATCTATCTGATGTCATATGAGAATGCCAAGATATTCACGTGCAACGAGTGTAGCTTAGTTCTAATTCCTCTACAGTTCTGGTAGTAAATTAACAAATTATCAGTGCTATCCAGTACCGGACTGTATTGCAACAAATTTATATAGATTTCGCGTTATTTTGTAAAACTTGATATATTGTGGAATCCAATGAATTCTAAAAGTACATTCAGTTTATAGCTGTTGAAATAAATTAATAAGATAACGTTAAAACTTAGAGTTTTGTTACATAGTATTATATAAGGTCGATTAAAATTTAAAATTGTATATTTGATTTTCTCACGTTTCATAAGTGGATTTGATATTTTTTTATAAAATGAATATAATTAATATTTAAAATTGATTGAAATGTTATAGTAAGTAGATTTAGATTTATTAAAATAGTATTAAGTTTCATGGCATGCACAATTTCGTAAAATTACGTAACGCAACAGAATAAAACATAAAAAATATAACAGTAAAAACTATCTATGTAGAATATTCGAAATGAATTTTATCGAGGTCTCTCTCTCCGCGTATAGCTAACGAAGGTTCACCTTCACTCATTATCGATACGTCTGCTTCAAATGATCTTATTTAATGAACATAGAGTACAGTTAGTCACCTGCGAGTAAGTATGCGCTACAGCGGGCGGCGGCTGCGTGCACAGCGTCCGGGCCGCGTGCGCCGTGCGGGCCAGCGCGGCGAGCGCCCGCGCGCGCGCGCGCATCCAGGCGGGCGGCAGGGGCGCGCACGCGCCGCAGCCGGCGCAGGCGCCGCCGCAGCCGCCCACGCCCGCGCCGCCGCCGCCGCAGCCGCCCCAGCCGCTCGACACTTCCCAGCCCGAGCTGGCCTCTTCGAGACCGGCGATACCTAACGCAGAAAATCTATATTCTAAATCTGTCAGCAAGAAAATGGGCAGTTTTTTCACAAAAACTTTTATTGATGCCATTCGATCCTGTTTCTATAAGATACAAAAACTGTAACGGACCAATAGAGGTTTAAGTACTAGAAAAGTCAGAAATCGCAAAAAACTTTCCCCATACATTTCGTAGGAAATGATACTCCAACCTAATTTTTACGATAGATACACTGATGATGTATGATGATGGATGGACTGGCCGAAAATAAAGAAAAAAAGGGTATTTCAAATGAATACGCGTTATAATTTTATTTGATTTGAGAACAAAATTTGTTGCTATTGAAAAACATTTTCCTTAAAAAAGTTTTTTGCGTTTTCCGTATTTTGTAACGGACAGTCTTTTTTGACGTTTCCCATACAAGTATGAAAGTTTAAAATTATTTGAGATAGTTTTTTTCTCAGAACGTCGGAAATCACAAGCAACAAATTATTTTGTTCTAAAAGCAGACGAGAAATTACAATGGAGACCACATCTCTTGCGGGGCCGCTAAGCTCAGCCGCTTATGCTGTTAGAAAGAAGACAGTTAACAGACGTAGAAACCGCGCGATTGGTATATTTTAGTTACTTCCATAGCATTATGTCGTATGACATTTTACTGTGGGGTCGGGCTGCTGACCTTGAATCCATCTTTATTTTGCAAAAGAGAGCTGTCAGAGCCATTTATAATCTACGTCACCGCGAATCTCTCAGGGAACTATTTAAAAGGATTAATATTATGACGGTACCTTGCCAGTTCATTTATGAAAATATTATGTATGTTAGAAAAATTCGACATCTTCTTAATAAAATAAGTGATAGACATAATTTTAATACTAGAAATAAAGATAAAATAGATCAACCATTTTTCAGATTATCTAAAGTACATACATCTTTTAAGGGGTACTGTGTTAAATGTTACAACAAAATACCTTGTGATATTTTGCAATTAAATGAAAGAAAATTTAAAACTCATATTAAAAGTACACTTTGTATACAAGCATATTATTACAAATTAGAGGATTATATCCAAGATAAGAATGCTTGGAAACATGCTGGTCCTGCTCCATACTATAATTTAGAATCAAGACAAAATCAAACTGGTTGCAAATTTAATTGTATATTTTATTATTATGTTTTATTACATGACATTGATTTTGCATTCTGTGACCAATTCCTCGCACACTGACTTATTAATTGTAATTTTTTAGGAAAATCGTCTACTTTTACAATGTTTGTAAATATTAGGTTGGGGAAAAAGTCTTTTCGCATTATAGTATGTATGAACTTGTAATAAAATCTCTTTGGCTATACTATGTGTATCTGGCTGGTTTTGGTATCATTGAAAGTTTAAATTTTAAAGAACATAATTCCAAATTCAAATTAGGAAAATGTGTGATTTTTATTTGTTTTTCGTACTGTCAAGATGAGTGAATCTAATGAAGAAATTCGATACATTTTAAAATTTTACTACAAAAAAGGTAAAAACGCAACGCAAGCCGCGAAAAAAATTTGCGATGTTTATGGACCTAGTGCAGTGTCTGTGAGAGTAGCACAAATTTGGTTTAAGCGTTTTCAATCCGGAAATTTTGATGTCAAAGATGCACGTCGCTCTGGTCGCCCTATTACGGATAAAATGGATGCCATTTTTGAAAAAGTGGAGCAAGATCGGCATATTAGTAGTTACGACGTAGCTGAAGAACTGGGAATTGACCACAAAACAGTTTTGGCGCATTTGAAAAAAACTGGGTACACAAAAAAGCTCGATATTTGGGTACCTCACGAGCTCACTGAAAGAAACCTAATGAACCGTGTACTCATTTGTGATTCTTTATTACGACGTAATGAAACCGAACCATTTTTGAAGAAGCTGATAACTGGTGATGAAAAGTGGATCACGTACGACAAGAACGTGCGAAAAAGGTCGTGGTCAAAGGCCGGTCAGGCTTCACAGACTGTGGCAAAACCCGGGTTAACTCGCAACAAGGTGATGCTGTGTGTGTGGTGGGATTGGAAGGGCATTATTCATTATGAGCTGTTACCACCAGGCAGGACCATCGATTCTGAACTCTACTGCGAACAACTGATGAGATTAAAGCAAGAAGTTGAGAGAAAGCGGCCGGAATTAATCAACAGAAGGGGTGTGGTTTTTCATCATGATAACGCTAGACCTCACACATCTTTAGCCACTCAGCAAAAATTAAGAGAGTTTGGCTGGGAGGTGTTAATGCATCCGCCGTATAGTCCTGACCTTGCACCTTCAGGCTTCCACCTGTTTCGGTCTCTTCAGAATTCTGTAGGCAGTGTCAGGTTAACATCACGGGAGGACTGCCAAAACCACTTGTCGCGGTATTTTGATCAGAAGTCCCAAAATTTCTATAGCAATGGGATCATGTCCCTACCTACAAGATGGCAAAAAGTTATCGAACAAAATGGTACCTACATACTTTAGTTAAATGTAAACATACTATGTTAAAAAATGTTTTGAATTTTCTTAAAAAATGCGAAGAAACTTTTTCCCCAACCTATTATGTGAGCACCATGTATCTATCACATAATTAGTTTATCTGTTGTTGCTTCATTTTTAATTCTTAATTCTTTTTATCTATTGTTGTATAATAATTTTATTCTAGGTGCATCGTCCTCACATATAATTATATAACTAATGTACTTATACAAAATATTGTAAAACATTTAAAAAGAGTAACGGTGGAGTTTCTTGCCCATTCTTCTCCATGCGAAAACTACCTCTTGGAAGGGACGAATCAATTCGATTTTTTTGTAAATTTTTGACGTTCAAAAGTGCCTTATAAGGGCCTATTTGAAATAAATGATTTGACTTTGAGCAAGTACAATTATGACGAGTATTCGTTCGAAGTTTAATTTTTTTGTTTATTTTCGGCTAGTCTGTCCATCATAAAAAAGTAAGTAGGGATTTTTTTCCTACCATTACGTATGGAATAGTAGATTGTTTGCCTGGGGAGCAAACAACTATTTTCAAGGCGAGAGTGTTTCTTTGAATCCAGAGTGCAGCGAAGGATTCAAAGTACGTCGAGCTTAAAATAGTGTTGCTCCCGAGGGTGAACACTCTACTTTTTATCACCCTCTATGAGAAAAAAAAGTGTGCGGTCCGATCCCCATCTCTCACATATGATTTAAAACGAAAATTAAATTACCGCAGCTGTCATCTTGGATTTACGTTTTCACTTCTTAATCGATTTCAGCACATTTAAAAACTATGAAAACGATACCTATGATGAAAACTTTGAAAATGTTCTTAGCCGCCATCCTGGATTTTCATTTTGATCTCACTATTGGCTTTAGCGACCTTGAAAATCATGAAAACGATACCCATGATGATAAATTTGAAAATTTTCGTAGCCGCCATCTTGGATTTTCACTTTGACCTCATTATCGGCTTTAGCATCCTTAAATAACATTAAAACGATACCCATGATGATAAATTTGAAAATTTTCGCAGCCACCATTTTGACCTCACTATTGGCTTTAGCACCCTCGAAAACTATGACAACGACATCCATAAAAAAAATTGTTATTTTTCTTAGCCGCCATCTTGGATTTTCATTTTGACCTCACTATCGGCTTTAGCACCCTTGAAAATCATGAAAATGATACCCATGATGATCATTTTGAAAATTTTCAGAGCCGCCATCATGGATTTACATTTTGACCTCACTATCGGCTTTAGCGCCCTTGAAAACTATTAAAACGACACCAACGACGAAAAATTTGAAAATTTTCGCAGCCGCCATCTTGGATTTTCATTTTGCCTAAATTTACACTTTTTCTCTCTCTCTTGCCAGCCTGTTACTTGTTCATACAATGTTCGTAATTGATATCTTTGGTGATTGGAACTTTTAATAACAATATCCACATTCCAAAATTACTTCGTAGTATCGAGCATAATCCGGGAGTGCTGCAGCGCTTAAGTTTTTGCGTACCAGACCGCTATGTGTGGAGGCGGCGGCGCCCGCCACTGCTGGCCGTGCCGACGGCAAGGACCAACCTACTCGCCAAAACACCCGTGACTCGGGGAAAACGCATCATTAACAAACTTCATGACAAAATTGATGTTTTCACGTGTCATTTGAGTGAATTCGCAAGGACACTGTTATTTATTTTATGTTATAATATAGATTAATGTTGGTAGTATGTTATTGTGTTGTATTGTGCTAAAGTTCTTATTATGTAACAAGTTGTTTTAGTCCTTTATAGTAAGTATATTTAAGTTGTAAATAATTTAGTTAGATATAATTTAGTTATAATTTAATAGATTTGTAAATGACCGCACTGTCGCATTGGGTGAATACACCTGTAATGATAGTTGTAAGGGAGATTTTAATAAATAAATAAATAAATAAATAAATTCCAAATTCAAATCACTTTTAGTCCCTAGGGATTAAAAAGCTATTTTAATCCCTGTTTACGGAAAATAAATTAGGTTAGGTTAAGTACAGTGTCCCAAGACTGTTTTCCTGTAGCTATAACGATTAAGGTAGCTGCCCTTACTGCCCTATCTCAAAAATCCACCCAGTATAACTCAAATCACGAATATACATTTACAGAACACAAAAAGATACTGTCGAATTGAAAACTTCCCCCCCTTCTTTTTAATTTTAATAACAAACTCTAACACACAACATTTACTTCTACCAAAACATTTACAAGTACACTTACAAAGAATTAAAAAAATTGTGCAAATTAAAATCAAAAGACAAGTACTTAAACATTTTTTTTTACTTACCTTCTTCAATGAGCTTAGCATCTGCAGCAGCAGCACGATATAACGCAGTCAACCAACGTTGAGCCGCTTCACTGGGCGCTTCTTCTGTTAACCGCTTCAAAATGGCCGCCGCGAGGCTATGATGACCGTACCTATTGGAAAACATTTTTTTTTATATTGTATAATTATTTTAAAATATTTTTGACTCCTTTTTACTCCTCCCACGGAAACGAAGCGATTGTAATGCCCCAAAAGTAAAGAATAACATAAAAAATTAAATAGTTTTAAGCCTTCCTTTTCAATCACTTGTCACAAAACAATATCAATGGTTTCCCTAATTATTATGACATATAACAACTTTAAAAATTATTAAATATTAGGCTGACAATACCTATTTCCGAACGAAATAGTGACAAAAGTTTGGCAGATGTGAAATCTGTGTGAGTAAAACTCACCTCAACGCCGCCCTCGCAACTCGATACCGCACCCATCCATCAGCCTTATCAATAGTGCTCAATATAGTGCCCTGCCAGACCGGACTAATGTTGTGTGTGAGCGCTTTGCCGGCACGCTCCTGGAACAGCACCGTGCACAGCAACACTAGTGCCGTGCCGTCGTCGGGAGGGTTCTCTATCGCGTTGTCACTGTAACATAGCAAGCTGTCAGGACTAGGCAATAGTGCTTAATATAGAGCGCACTGAAGTTGCGTGTCAATTTTTACAAATATTTACCAACAACGCCGTCCTGTTAATGTCATTCAAGAGCCAAAAGGTTTTACGTACCGATGCAAGTGATGTAACGCGTGATGCAGGGCCGGCATGGCGGGCGCGAGGTGCGCAGGCGCATGTGGGGCCCCGCCCAGCGCGGCCAGGGCCTCTAGCAGCGCGGCCATGCGGGGCCCGCCGGTACTGCCGCACGCTTGTAGCTGCGTGCCCACTACGTTGGCGGTGCGGGACGCGTACACTGTGGCTTCAGCGCGACTGAGTTGTACCTACGCACATAAATATTACGTCAGAAGAACTGAAACTTTCACTTATAATTTTTATTAAACCTACATGTTGTGGAATTTTCCTCCTCTTTATTTTGTTTGATACATGCCCATGATTAAAAAAAAATTCAAGACACTACTATTTGACGGCTAAAATCCGCACTTTTTGATTTTATAAAAACAAAACCTAGCCTATAATTATTGCGCGAAACTGACAAGTCGATAGGTCCCTCATGTATTAAAATCCATCCAGCCGTTAGGATGCTTCGAGGGTATATAGAATCCCACATACAAAGATACGTATGAAAAACATAAAATCTTTGCTGGGTATCTTTGCGGGTAAAACATATAATCGTGTCTATGGAGTTTCTTACCCGTTCTCCTCCATAGGAACCTACTACGCTTTGGAATGGACAACTAACTAGCTTCATCTTTCTGACTGACCGACTCCATAGAAAATTTTAATTGAAATAAAGAAAATTAGTTTGAGTTTCAAAAGCGTTGTTTTCAATACACCGCTTGGTTACACGCATGCACGTACGTGAAGTGCACAGAGCGCAGAGTGGCTTCTTCGCAGATGCCATTACCAGGAAAAGAACAGCGTCAATAATGGGTAGGTTGCGCGGAAGCTCCAACAACATCCTAAAAACATTATCACATAAAGTGGACAGTCCCTTTATAAGGCACTGGGTACGGAGGCACGTGCCAACGTGTGTTGGGCCACGTCAGTTTTAGTTGTTTAGTTTGTAAAAGTTTACTAACATAGTTTTTAAGTCATTGTTACTAACACTATATGGATTGTATGTACTTGTATGTGTAGTCCGAAATAAAGAATATATATATTCGGCTAAGCACAAGCTACAAGTGTTAAGATAGAGACTGGACCAAATACCGGATGACATTTTATACCGTCTCGAAAAAAATTGGGTATAATAGGTGAACAGAGTAGAAACCATGGCAACGTGTTTTTTCTGTAACTTAGAACGAATTGATCTATCGATAAATACCACACATTTGAAGTAAACTTTTTATACCAGAACAATAAAAACACAAATAAAAAAATTAGATATAAAACGACCGAAGTTCAAATCATACGCATCCCGCGTTTGAATATTTTATTACATCCGGTATTAGCCAAATCAGGAGCTAAGTAACGTTTACTAATCTCGGCTTCAGTTTTCATCTAATGTTCAATATGAAATGAAATGAAATTGTTTATTCTGTAAATAGGATCGAAATCACTTTTATAAGTCATATTAAAAAACTAATTGCTGCCTGCGGCTTCGCTTGCGTGGAGTGGCAATTCTTTTCTCAAATAAAATCTCTATCTGCCAATGAAAGTCCCGTCAAAATCGGTCCAGCCGTTTCGGAGATTAGCCGGAACAAACAGACAAAACATTTAAATATTGTTTTTTGTTATAAGTACCGTATATACTTTTTTATGCATTCAAACGGAGGAGGTTATCAATTCGGATGTTTTTATTTCTCCAGGATCTCATCATCAGTTTTCTGACCTGATGGAATGGGATGCAATGGAATCATCTCGGAAGTACACCATTTGCACCACAAAAAAAATCTGCAAATTCGTCTATATGTGACGGAGTTATGCCCGAAATTACATAAATAATAAAAAAAATATATATATAAACATCCAAATTGATAACCTCCTCCGTTTGGAAGTCGGTTAAAAAGCTGTTATTTTGACATTACAAACAGTCCATTCAATTTTATTTATTTGTACAGAACAAAAGCTAGATGGAGTCGACATTTCCTATCTGACTACCCCTGAGAAGGAATGGCGAAACTAACTCGAGTTAGTTTCGTCATTTCTTGACCCCTGTGACAGACATATTGAAACTGTTAGTTTATAATATCTATTTTGCTTACCAAGCAACGTAGCGCTACTCGGAGTGGTTTGATGTTATTTTGGTTGTTATTATCTCCGGTTGCTATGACCAAAGTTTCCAGAGCTAACATCAAGTCCCCGCCCTCAACTGGAAGAAATTCTTCATAGCTGAAACAAGTTAATCATTCATTTTTGAGATCTATAAAGTGTACCAAGACTTGACTTTTCGATAAAAAAAAGAACATTAAAAACTTAAACCAAACGACGACAAAAACGCCAACTAAAAAGGTATAAACAAGACATCGCAGACAGACAAATTAAAAAATAGGATCGTTTTCATGTAGCCGGAATCACACGTCATTTCTAAACATAAAGAAGAAAAGAAAGAAATATGTTTATTCTGCACAAATAAAACGCACATTTAAATAAAAAACACAAAATACAAAAGTAGCCAAAGCCTCGTATTCAACCAACAAATAAATGCTAACTTAATAAAATGTTGTTCATCGGTTAATATAACATGTAATTGAGGCATAAAGCGTGCAGATTATGTGTAACCGCAGGGGCGATATTTGTTTGGTAGTGATAACCACACTGCGCTATGTTACCCTAAACATCACCACATATGCTCCGGCCCCTAAATGAACTACACAAAAGTCTTCCAGAAGTATATTTTTTATAAGAAATGAAACACAAAGGCCATTCTCACACGAGGTGATAAAAATAACTAATCGCGTTAACAAATACATTAATTCTATGGTGGTTCTCACACGACGCAACTTGTCGACAACTAGTTTTCAACGGCGACGCATCCAGTCACGCGCGACTGGCAGTGCAGGTCGCTCGGTCGTTGCCAACGCAATTTTTCATAAAATTGGCGCGTATATTCTGTCTAGTCTGAATGAATGATGAAATTACTAAAATTGATACAACTTTAGTTGCGACATGGGAGAGTACCAGTTGCATCGCAGTTGGCAACGCCCTTTGCCAACCAGTTTAGGTTGAATTGCCGTCACTTCGTGTGAGAATGGGCTAAAACTCACCAGTGTACTATCAACCGTGTGAGTACATCCGCAGCAGTAGCGGCGCGGGTGAGGTCGGCTGACAACGTCGCCTCGCTGCAGTAACGACGTAGTGCTGCGCAACCGCCGGTAGGAGAAGCCGCTGCTGCACATACTGCTGGGCAGGATACCAGCTTCTGCAGACGAAATACATGGTATTGACCTGAGTGCAGATTTTCAGATTAATTAAGTTTCTAAAGCTAACATCAAGTCCCCGCCCTCAGCTGGAAGACATTCTTCATAGCTGAAACAAATACATATTACTCCAGAATGGTCCATTGTCACTGCTTGTAAGGTAAGGCAGTTAAAAGAAAGTGGCTGGGACAGACTGGATGCGGAAGGCGGAGGACAGGGTGTTGTGGCGCAGCCTGGGAGAGGCCTATGTCCAGCAGTGGACTGCGATAGGCTGAGTTGAAGTAGGAACAAATAGAGAAGCAAGTGTTCTGACAAGATTTATAAGCTGCCATAATTAAGCTAGCTGCTCATGACCACACACGTATACGCGAGCTATATTTGAACGGTATACATACAGTGTTTTCAAAGCGCTATCTATTCAGTAAATAAAATAAACACAACAATATTTTGTTTGGTCAATCATGTTTTCGGTAAATCTGCCAGGAAGTCCAGGGGGCCTACCCTACCACCACCTGTTATAGCAATATTATTTGTTTTAAATCTCATTTCAGTTGCTATGACACTACTAAAGTGCAATTTAGGTCGCATAGCGCTAATTACCTACAGTTATATTCACCTAGAAGTTGCCACCTTTCTATGACGTAACTCTTATATCTTCTGACTATGTTACGCTTACTGAATTGGCCCGACAAGACGAGCGGATGTATGAAGCAACAACATCATAACTAAAAAAAAACCTATCTAAAATGCGGAGTGCGCCTTCTGTACTATTCTAAGACAGGACGTAAAATATTTTGACTACCAAATTAAATGAAGGGCACATCACTCACCTGCATAACTTGCAAGAACAGCATAGCTTCTTCACACAGTTAGCTGATCAAATAGCTGCATGTTCAGTCAGTTTGGGCAGCTAAGTTACTTCTTATCTAAGTTGGGGCTGTCACTCACCTGCATAACTTGCAAGCACAGCATAGTATGCTCCATCTCCTGGCTATCAGTGGCAGCTCTCACCAGCTTCTCCACACAATCAGCGGGCCATAGAGCTGCGTGTTCTGCCAGTTTGCGGAGCCCTAACAGTGCGGCGCGCCGGACGGAGGAACGGGCGTCGTTCATTGCTATGCTTAGAAGTAGCTCCACCTGTAATGGAATTCTAATTTTACGCCAGAGTCAAGAGTTTCAAAAAGAAATTAGGAGCACTTGAAGCATAATAATTACATAATTTTTATTTTTGTATTATAACTTATTATTCAAAATATTGAGAAAATAATGTTTATTTGCCTGGAATAAGTTAAGAAACTCATACCAGGCGAATAAACAATCTTTTTTATCACATGGGGCAATAAAAAGACAAAGGTTTTCATATAAGTATGTTAAATTATTGTGGTACACCTTTGACTTTCTCAATTTATAGCATAGTGTCAAACGCATTGCCGTCCGGCTTGCCGGACAAAGGAGCTGCCAAACAAAGGAGTGCCGCTCGGCACTGTGTGTAATAGCCTAAACAACTTAAAATTATCCATAGGTTTGTTTTACTTGTATGTCTAATAACTTACTTGGTCAGGCACATGCACGACGGTATCCGCGGCGATATGAGTAAGCGCGGTGATAGCGGCGCGCACAGAACTGGAGGATGGGAACCGTTCCAGTAAGGAACGGAGTAGTTTCAGTACCCCTTGTGCTCTGACGGCTATGGAATAACATAGGGGAACATAGGTTTATGACTGTTTAAGTAGGTTATTTACAAATATAAATTTATCAGATAAGAAGAAACCTTTAGAGAGAAAGGAAATTTTTACTCGTAAGAAGCTGTTCAGGTGAACTTCAATGGTGTTGTAAACTTTAAGCTAAAGGCGGCCCATAATCAAAGCTCAAGAACCAAGGCTTTTAAAGAATAGAAAAGATTTGTACTATGTGTAGAGAGGCATCAATTCAGTTGAAACATTTAAAAACCGGCCACGAGTTGGATTGCATACAAAGGGTATTCCGTACTGTATTAAGATCAAACAAAAAACACCGAAACAAAACACGTTTCTTGTATCCCAACTCTTTAAAATAGCTGTTCAGGTCAATCACCGAACATGTCAGCATAATTGCAACACCGTGCTCCTATGCCTTGAATATTTTATGTATTACCTAAGTAAAATAGTCAGTACGCTTTCGGATAGCATATCGGGCGCGACTCAATCTCATCTCTTTTACCTCAATAGTTTTAATCATTACCCCATTTGTATTACTGAAATATACCTATCTTTATAATTTTTGATCTTAGTTTATCTTAATCTCACCCCAACCCCAAACGATAGCCATAGAAATACACAATCTGTGAAAATTTCAACTGTTGATCTATTACAGTTCATGGAGATACAGCCTGCTGACAGACAGACAGCAGAGGCTTAGTAGTATAACCCTAAAAAGGGGCTTATGAAGTTATTTAAAAATGCTCTCTGATGGAGAGAGCTCAAGTTGCTTGCAGCATATATTTCAAAATACTATTTGTTAAAGTTGCAATATACCAAAGAGTTTTTATTACTTCAAATAAAGAATAGCTTACCTCCACCATGAACAGTCCTAAGAGCCCTCACCAGCTTAGCTCGGCGCTCAGCAGCTGTGCTCTCACAGTCTACCATGTCCCAGAGCTTATTGCACATAGCTACAGCAAAGGCACTGAAAACAAATAACTTATTAAAGGAAATCACATTTAAAAGATCCAAAAACTTCATTTTTACAGAGTGAAATGTTTAATAGCCATGAAGGGCTATTCTTTCATAGTTTCAATCTCCTCCAGGAATGTGGAATAGTTTTATTTAAGTTAACTAATTTAATGTGAAAAATATTAATGTTTGTGTTAGTAATGTAAAAGCAAATCACACTAACTTGCAAACAGCCTTACAGGGTGCATGCACATAACTAACTCTTAATTGTTAATCCTATGAAAATTATAAAATCTTATAGGCAGAATTTTAGTACAACTTACTTGGAATGCTCAGCAAATCTAGTAGTAGCATAAATAGCAGCATCAACCTCCACATTGTCATGACTGTCCAGCCCTCTACGTATAGCATGGTGCACATTTTGGCGCTCTGGTATGATCCCAGCCACCGCACCAAGGGTCCTTAGAGCTAGTGCCCTAGCAACTGGATCATTTGAATGTAGAACACTGAAAACTCTCCTCAGGAACTCGTCAACGTTCAAAATCTTGTCCAAATGCTTCTCGCTTTGTTGGCAGACACGAAGCACCCATAGACGAAGGAAATTGTTGCCCATACGAAACACATCAGCTAATTTCAAGAATGAAGAGTTTATAAGTATGGGAAACGGATATTTTTCGAACAGACGCGGGAAACGGACGATGGCTTCGCATTGTTCACCCACTTTACCAGACCGGAGGCCTAGAAAAAGGTATTTTTAGTTAGTAGATGAAGAAATGGCATAAAAAGATCATATGTAAGTAAGGTTATGTTATATACCTTTGTCTAATTCAGTTAAAGCGGAGTTAGCATCCTGTTCTGGCTCACCAGAAGTGTCATTGAACGTGTTTAATCGCACACCGATCATTGCAAGTTAATTATTTTTGTTTATTTACGATAAACACGTAAACAGAACCGAAACCAAACACTTTTCAGATAATTATGACATTTTGACTTTGACAATGACATTGACAACAAGTTTTCACTGTTGCCATAAAGTTAAAATAATTGTTCTTTGTTAAGATTTTATTCGGTTTATTTATTTGGCTTAGGAAACGACTTTTATGCTATTTATATAAATAAAGGAAATGAAAAAAAAGTAATAATAAATAGCTATAAAAAATCTTTATCATTTCATTTTTTCATGTTTTTACACTGCCACGCATTTTTAAAACTAATTTGTCAGTTGCTGCTTATTTATCAAAGATGTCGCTACGAGTCTTTATTTCGAAGGGAAAAGTGCCTATTTTATATACGAAAGAATAGAATTAAAAAAAAAACGATTATTTAAATTTTAGCACGTTTTACATCGTTCAAACAATCACCAAAGCCAGAAACTCGCTAGCTTGCTACTACTTTCGCTCAGTAGCACCGAGCGATATCCATACAAAGCGAGAAGAGAGGATACCATTGGTGACACCGAAGACCGAATACAGAATAGGCTGATAGATAAATAATTAATTAGGTATGCCTCTATCTAATAATTTATCCTTATGTCAACCAAAATCAGAGCCAATGCCTTTACGTGCTCTCGGAGGCACACATAGGCACTTCTGCGATCATCCTAGGTTTGGCCATGGCACCTTTGCTCTGAGAGTCTGTTTTGATTGTGAGATAAGCGCGATGTCAGTAATATGCGTGTTGATAATAAGGAGTGGAGAATCACTCGCAATAACACCCCCCTATTATAGGGGGGTGTTATTATACCCTATACCTTTTATACATATTAGAAAACATACCTAAGTACAAAACATAAGTATATGCTTCTAAAAATAATGTGATCTCGTGGTCACGTATGTGATATAATTAATCAAAATATGCAGTACCGTACGTAGGCACAAACCTTCAACTTGACACCTAACCAGAACACCCCTATTAAAAGTAAAACTAACCTCTGGATAACTATCGGCAAAGCGGTGTTTACCGGCAATGCTCGGCTCAGCTCTCAAAGGGCAGTAATTACTCTGTAACGGGAGTGTATGTCGCCATTACTGCGAAAATGGCGCGAAAGGTACCAACTCACTAATCATGGCGGATCGTCGCTCGGCAAAATGACGGAGTTTTGTTACATGAGTTCGTTAGACGTAATTTGTTATTAAACGGACCTCGGGTTAGCTCGTATTATCCAAATTGAAGCCTAATCATGATGAGTCGAGTTTCAAATGGGGACCTATCGTTTATTTACGAGATAATTTGCTAGGGGACTCGGTTGATAGTTGCCTAGTAACATAAAATATGGTTATACAGAGGTCAGACTAACCCGATGCCAAAAACTTTCGCTGCAAACATTGGTCGTTGGTTGGAATGGACAAATTCGTAAGATTTTCTTTCTTTTTATTATTTTTGTTATTTTATTTGTTTGTGTAGGTACAATCATATGAGTTTTGCCACTTTTGGAAAAATAGATGTTGTTGTGTATTGGGGAATGCCTGATGATGCAAGCTACATACACCTAGGTACATCCCTTTGGCCTTTAACGTATCCTTTTGTTTGAGGCAAGACACGTACCTAAACTCGTTTCCTTGTCAGGACTGACAGGGTCACTAGCCTACTAGGGTAAAGAAACAGTCAGGTCTACCTACTCCTTGATCGAATAACTTTTTCCGTCCAGTGACACTGCGCAAGGCTGTGCGTGATTATTATGTCTAATGCGCAAGAGCAGGATATTTGGTCAGTTTATCCGCTAACACTACCGTATAGTAGGCACGTACGTACTTGATCAATGATATATAAGAGGGATTGTTGTCTGATCAATCATCACACATCGGATCTCGTGTCTTATTGTCTCTTACATCTCGCAGCAAACGAAACCAACCTAATTTCAAGATGTTCAAATTCGTAAGTTTTTCTTTCTTTTTCTTTTTTTATTTCTTTGTCTCTTTTTTTATTTGTTTTCTTATTTGATTTGAATTGATTTTTTATTACATCTATTGTTCAACCAAATTAATTAATGGTTGATCAATTGAATAATTATTATTCTCTTGTTTCGATTTCCCGAAAAGTTTTCGTACAAGGAGAAGATGATTAACAGATCTTTCTGACAGTATCCTTATAAACTTATACCTATTTAGAATATTGAGCCCTTGCACATAGTTACCTACAATTGAAACCGAATATTTTATGTCCGTCATTATTACAATATTATAATATAAGTAGATACTGTTCATCCGCTTCCTTTGTGTTCTGGGGCCTTATTATGAAGTATTAATGCCATTATTATTCCACTGCGAAAAAAGGATGGTGCTAGCGGCCTTGTATAGCTCCGTCTCTCACTCACCCTGGAATAATGGTGGCATTAATAATTACGTCATCATACGGCCCCAGGTCACTCACTGGCAGTCAATAATCAGGCCCTTGATGTAAATCCACATTATTTAAATCCCTGTTTTTTGTTTCACTAATAAAACCTCCTTCTCTCCAGGTACTGTTCGCCGCTCTCCTGGCTTTCGCCTCAGCCAAGCCAAAGCCCCTGGTCCTTGAATACGACTACCCAGTAGCAGCCTACAGTGCCCCCCTTGCAGCCTACTCTTCACCAGTCGCCTACTCCTACAGTGCCTACGACTACGCGCTTCCTTACTCCGCCTACGCTTACGCTCCATACTCTTACTATGTGCGTTGATAGAGGAATCTTGTGAACTGACCACTGCTGCAAAATGTTTATGTATACCTAATTTATTTTAGTTGAATGCAATTTTCGGAATAAATATTCGATACGATTTATATCTTTTAATTTAGTCTCACTAGGTAGGACACTGCTCTACAATTTAAACTTTCAAGTTTCTGTTGGATAGATAAACTTCGGTATGCAGACAAAATTTATCTGTTCCGACAAGAGTTTCTGGTTCGTAACAATCAAATTTTATAAGTTCTCATCATTAGATTGTGTGATCATTACATAAGGATTAAAGATAACGTCATCCCTGCTTATACATTCGCAGGAATTTAAGAGAAAAAACTAACCCTAAACTCGCCAGAAAAAAGATCAGTCATTCTTCGAAAGTTGCATCCTTATCAGTGTCTTATCAAACGATTACGTTATGCAAAAACGAAAGAATAATGTTTAATTAAAAACGTTATCTTACTATTCCATAAGCTGTAATCCTTCCGGATTTAACAAAAGCATTATTTTGACATATTTTTTCTACAATGGAGGATTATTCTTTGTATGGTACACGCAAGTAATCGATGCCGGACGTGGTCAGGATTATATCCAGACGGCCAGTAACCTACTTTGACGGAAGGAATTCTTGGAAAGTCCAGAATTGCAATTTGTATTTCCCTTTGTGAATACCAAACGAGATTCTTTGCAAGGCAGACTGTGCTGCTGTCATCGTCCTGTACATGATTTTGTCCTGGGTACAAAGGATTCTGGGATAGCTAACAACATTCAATAGCTAGGTTGTGGACCCCTAGCAATCCTTACATGTCCCTAGGCTAACACATCAGGTTTTGCAACATTTGAGCTGAACAATAGTGTATTGTCACCTGAGTAGGTACCTTAATTGTGCAACATTTCAAATCATTAGTTTTAAAGTTATTTTGGAATTCTGAATGGCGTGGTTCATCAATGGGTTCAGCTATCCCGACTCAATAGTCGGTATATACATATTTACCTACTCATATTCAATATTCATCTCAATTTTCTCACATACAAAAAATCTCGCGACCAATTTCAAAACTACAGCAGTTTACTCCAAAACTCACATCTATTCGTCTTCCTGTCCTGTTTTCTCTAAAGTGAATAGTTTAGAGGATTATACACTATTATCGCCATCTTTCGTTGAAGGATTAGCTCTCTAATGATAAGATTTAGGGTAGCATTGTGGCGTACCATTGTGGGTAAACGCATGACTTTTGCATAGGTCTTTTGTGAAAGTTGGTTAAGCTACTGTTTGGACAAGCCTTTGTCTTGGACACGTTTTCTCTCACGATGGAGAGATTTGAAGCTAACGACTGTTGATGAGATATTTTGGGCTGAGATTGCATTTGCGTGAAGAGATAATGGTATGAAGAGTTGGCGTCAAAGATGAGTCATGCATCCAAGGCGAGATATAAACTAGGCAGTCGGCTTGAAAATGTTTGGACAATCCTGAATAAGAAATTGATTCTAAGATTCCAGTCTTATTATTTTGAAGATGAATTAGGATCATAGATGTTTTGGACGTACCTACCTATATATACATTGGCCGTCAATATCTGTAAAATGCGGCTCACGCGAAACCACACACCTTTAGAGGCGTCACTTAAATCTGCACTTATCTTCTATCCCAAAAAAGTGCTACATTCACATATTAAATCTTATCGCCTGTCCCTGTTTCCAGGGTCTTAAAACTTAAAGTAGCCAAAATACCATACAAGCTGCCACAAAGATCTTAAATAATCTTCTCAGAAGTGTTGAGTCGTTAAAACATTACGCTCCGTCAATTTTCACAAAGTTAACACCCTGAATCTTACCACCTTAATTTCAACAGCAGTAAGGTGTAAAATACAGTTTTTCGTTAATATAAATAAGCTTGTAATGTGTAATATCACACGTTGGGGCCCTGGTGCAATCAAAACATCGTGAAGTAATCCTCCTTTGTGTCTTCGTAGCGTACAAATGGCGATGTTTGGCACCGCTGATCGGGCCAGATCGATATCTTTGGAATAATCCCGCATCTTGCAGTGACACCATTGGTTTGGACTTTTTGGGACATACCTATCTAAGGATTTATTATTAAGGGTACACTAGTTGACGGCTCGAACTCGTTGGTGGGCTTGACTAACATGCATGCTAATTAGTCTAGTTATTTATTTATTTAGTTTTATTTATTTAGTATTTATTTATCTAGTTTTTATTTATATATTTATTTTTATTTAGTGAAATAGACGATGATTTAGAACGAAAACGAGCGCGTAAAATTTCATGAACAGACTTTTTGGGGTATACTTAGATATTATGAAAAAACTACTGGATGTATTTACTCAAAATAAAATGATTTGAACTATTGAATAAATTATCTATCCCTGTACGGTTTCTATTTTGCCATTTTCTTACTATAAGTTATTTATTTACGCTCAATGACGAGTTAAAATTAGTATTGAAATATGGAAGTTTTGACGCTCATTACTCCCAAACCAATATGTTTTTTCCTATTCTGTTTCCATACAGGGCTAGATCATGACAAGACATATTGATATCATTTTTATTTTTGAACGTACAGCGTAATCACCATACTACGTTTGTATGGAAGAATGATCGAGTAGCGTACCTACCCTTACGTTAGTCTACGTTGGGTGAGGAGCAAAAGTAGAATACCAGATATCATAAAAAAAGTGAGAGTGACCGTGGCCTCTGAGTTTGTTTTTGAATTACTTCTCAGGGATCAATAAGCTAGGAAATGCAGGCGACATTTAACTTTAGAATATTGACCAAAAATGGATTGTGAAAGAGCCTTAGAAAATCGAATTACAGAAATAAACATTTCACTTCATTATTAGATGCTTCATAAACTAAGTACCTACTTATTGCTAACATAGATCTTGACGATAAGTGGACTTGTAATGTAAAGATTGTACTTTAAATTAAAAAGTACCCAAGTAGTAGGTACCTATGTTAATCTTAAGATTAGCACTGTTTGTTAGGTCTTAGTGACGCATTGTTAAGCAATGCAAATTACAGCATTACCTACATTAAAATTAATTCACATCCTAACTCAAATAACGACTCAATTAAATGCAAAATAATAATTATGCAAAATATTAAGTTATAATAAAAATAAATAACTTATTATCCTGTTATAATACCTACGGATTTGGGGACACTAACCCACGGTGCGACAGGCGTCAATTCTGACACCAACGGCTGCATTCACGAATATAAAAAAAAACACTATTTATTATCTGTATATTATTCACTGTAAATATAGTGCGAGAGTGTAGGGATGAATGGCTTTGTCCCTTCGCCATTGTCCCATCATTGTATGGGGTTTGCGATAATGTTTTTATGGTGTCTGTCGCGTCGCATCGGATTAGGAACAAATCGGCGCGATGATTGCTGGCGACAAATATTTGCGGGACACTTGGTGTTGCTATCATGTCGGGATGCTCGCGATCGCACCTATTATGCGCTTGTGTCAATATGTGGCTGTAGGGAGAAGTCCAGTGACTTGTTTGAATTTCGCTCTAATGGCTTCTGTGGCCAGTGTTAACGCACTCATGAGGACGTGGTTTTCGTATGTACTTCAATTTTTTGTTTATCTTATCATGATGGAGTCAAAAAAAAAGAATGACGTCATTGGTTGACTTCAAATGTGGAATGTAAAGAATTACTCAATTAAAATAATTTAAATATAATAACTAGACTAAGGTAGATAATATTTTCTGATCAGAAGCACTAACAGAGGTCAAAAGTTCAAGCATAAACTTAGTTAAACATCTGCTTAGTTCTTTATCTAAAGTATCCTAGTAAAAACGAAATAGTTTTCTTATCTTAATAGTGGAGGTGTTTATTGAGCTTCCAACAGATAAGACAGGTGGCAGTTTTACTATTAGATCACGATTCTATTTCCGACGGGGAAAGGTGGTATTATTTTAGGTATTTTTCCTGTCAGGATGCAGTGTTGAACTATTTTCTAAATTGTGGTCTTTTGATCCGCGAGCTGTTAACAGCGAACAAGCGTTAGATATTTTTGCGGGAAAGTCCGAAAGCGATACCGTGGCCCCTGGCAACGTACAGGCAACGGAAGGAACGGGTGGGTTTTAGTCAGTAAGAGTCTGACACGCCCTTCCGCTCCACCCAGAGCGGGAGAAGTTATTTGATAATTACCTACCCAAAAAAAAAATGCGTTAGATATTATTTTAAGAATAATTATTAAGGAAAGTTTTGTTTTAAATACTAATAGGTCCTCAATCTGTTCTTTGATATTGCAATAATTAAATAAGTACGCACCTAGGTAATAAGTAAGTATTATAAATTTATAATTCGTATTATACGTGGATTGTGAATCTTGTAAGCTTAGAAATTGTAACAATTTACTTTATAAAATAAATAATACATTGATTTATTTATTTATTTAATACTTCAAGCACACAAATTTACAGAGGCGGACTTAATGCCAGAGGCATTTTCTACCAGTCAACCTTTGGGTGATGCAGAGACAAACAGTGGTGCAATTACGAGAAATTGAGGAATATTTTTTTATTTGATTGTGAATAATGGGATAAATTATAAACTCGGGTAAGTAATCCAAGACAACTTAGGTATAAGTATTATGGGGAAAAAAACCCGCGAAAGCTCAACAATTTTTCACGCAAGATATGAATCTTGTAGAAATGTTATCAGATGGTTAAAACAATATGAAATACTCTCAAACATTCTATTACACGATAACCGCAAGCACTCGACAGCGCTATAATATTACAACCATATCAGATCGTAGTTTTAATTAACTAAAAATGTAAGAACATTGTAGGTACCTACATGAGGGAAAATGTTACAAAATGGGAACAGACGTTTCGGTTCTCAAGGCGCAATTAAGTATATCTTAGAAATAATTTGTTTAACTGTTATAAGTAGATACTGAAGAAATGTATCTAGGCATGATATGGCAGAAGTTTCCTACAAAGAGTTGTTTTAGCTTTTTTTGTATGCGTAATTTTCCTGACTGCCTGCCTAATGGGTTCAATTCTCAGGTCGGGCAAAGTGGTATTGGAAATTTCTTAGTAGCAGCCCGGAATCTGGATGTGTGCCCGGTTGCTTACCCCCTATTACGTGGGACTTAAACATAACTGGCGAAATGTGGGTGTGACATGCGAAGGTACTCCTCTGTCTAACCTTCGAGGTATTACAGGCGTATTGTTATGTAATTTTCCTGAAACATTTAAGTGCTACGCATGAAACGTCACTAAGCACTTATTTCTTCTTCAAAAAGCAAAGTAGAATTTAATGAGAGTCAACCTGCATCGAAATTGACAGATGAAGAGTAGGGCTATTCTGCTGTGTCTATGTGGAAACTTGGGTGATGAAGTCAAAGTGAGCTGTCATTCTACCTGCACGATGTAGCTCACGTTAAGCTCACTTCACTTATGTTTTCACTGTGAGATTTCACAGAATATACCGGCTGTAGAATAAGATTGTGTTCATAATATTAGGTCTTTACCTATGAAATTGCCGTTCTGCAGTACTGGCCATTTCAAATCAAAATAATTTTTGTTTGGCTAAGAATTCTAATTTCAAATTAATTTTATTTTAAAAACATGGTTTTTTTTTTCCAAAAGTAGTAATTTGTTTATTGATTAGTGTTACATTTTCATCGCATTTCAATCTTTTTCGTCATCATGGATACGTTAAAAATTCGAGTAATTATGGAATATGAGTACCGTCGTGGCAGCAACGCGGCACAAGCGGCACGCAACATCAACGACGTTTACGGAACTAACACTACAAACCAACGCACCACCTGTTATTGGTTTGCTCGCTTCCGTTCTGGAAATTTCGACCTGAAAAATGAACCTCGCGGTCGTCCGAAGACTTTGGTCGACAATGACGAATTAAAGGCGTTTGTGGAAGCTGATGATACACAATCTACGGCTGAATTAGCAGCAGCTTTCGACGTTAGCGTCAAAACAATATTGATCCATTTGCTTCAAATTGGCAAGGTAAAAAAGCTTGACAAATGGGTGCCCCACGAACTCAATGATCGCCAGCGCGAAGTACGCGTCGAGACGTGCCTTGCACTGCTCAACAGACACACAAATGAAGGAATTTTGAACCGCATTGTAACCTGCAATGAAAAATGGATTCTGTTTGATAACCGCAAGCGCTCAGCAAGTTGGTTGGATCCTGGTTCAGCACCTAAACAATGCCCTAAACGAAAACTTACCCCTAGAAAAGTGATGGTCACTGTTTGGTGGTCTAGCGCCGGTGTGATTCATCACAGCTTCTTACCAAATGGGGTGAGCATTACTGCATATGTGTACTGTGAAGAACTGAACACAATGATGGAGAAGCTGGCACAGCTCCAACCAGCATTGGTCAATCGCTCGTCTCCGCTGCTCCTGCACGACAACGCGCGACCTCATACTGCACAGCAGACGGTCTCCAAGTTGCAAGAACTGGGGTTGGAAGCTCTCCGTCATCCGCCCTACTCACCAGACCTTGCGCCTACTACTTTTTCCAGAATTTGGATAACTTCTTGGCGGGAAAAAAATTCAATACCCGAGAGGCAGTACAAAATGCCTTTGAAGAATTTGTTGCCTCCCGTCCAGCTGATTTCTTTAAGAAGGGCATCAATAAACTGCCACTGCGTTGGCAAAGATGCATTGATTGCATGGGTGATTACTTCGATTAATACAAATAAAAAATACATGAAAAAAAATTCGTTTAAATTTTTTCATACAAAACGGCAATTTCATAGGCCTATTATTAGGACCTATTATTCATACTCATTTTGTGTATCAAAAGTATTAATGACATTTACTTCTAAATAAAAACCTAGTTAGTATTGTATCTTTAACGCAACATTACAATATTCATTTCCCTTCAATATCAGTCGATTAACGCACATTTAGGACTATAAATATGCGCATACATTTCGCGGGGAGGAGTAAATCGTTTCGGGTCGCAGCCGCAAATAATGTCTGTCAGAATAATAATCTTCAATTTATCTTAATAGTTATATATTATAAATGTGTTTTTGATTGTTGCATTTATGTATTCTATAATAAAATAGGACAAACGTGTCTTCTGAAAAGGACTGAAATTGACACAGTAAATCTCGATTAGGCTACTCCTAATCTAGCTACATACAAAATTGCGCATTGCATACTATTTAGATCGAGAATAAAAACTTTGTAACCAGGTTCCAACTACGAGTTGGTAGATCGTGGGATCGAACCCAGGCACGCGTTTTACTTTGTGTGAATAATTTCATCACCATCTGCTCTTAAAACGGTCAAGGAAAACATGGTGGGGAAACCGGTATGTCCTAAGAACAAAAAAAATCTAAGACATGTGACATCTACCAACCCGAACTGGGCCCGCGTGGTTAGATTACAGCCCACTCTCCCTATCGAATAGCGGAGGCAGTGGGAACACTATAGACTGATTATGCTAACCTCAAACTACAATAGATAAATAATTAAATATGTGGTTTTTACGTCATATTTTTATTGAAATGATTAGCATGTTCTTTTCATGACCTTTTATTCCAAGTGTTTACAGAAACGTGTGACATACGGGCTCATAAAACGAACAAGCTCACAAAATTCAAAATTAGAACGATTACTTTTTTTTAAACATTTCACAATGATCATGGAACTAACATAAAAAGGTTTAAGTTTAGCAGATGTATTAGAACGATTACAAATGGAGGTAATATTTGAAGTGTTAAAAGCAGTGAATACATAGATACAGAATCTTATAATGATTTCATTCCGTCATGGCGGATGATTTACGAGGGCGATGGGTTCTTATGTCCGTAGATTAGAATATTATGATTCTTGTATTCCGTTGTTACATCTGTTAAAAAAATAAAAAAATAGTTTGCCTACCTTTATGTAGACAGACTCTTTTTCTGCCCGACTGTTAATGGACACGCAATAAAGAAATTTGAATGGAATTTTTCAGGTTCGCGTCTGAAAAAAAACTTCTTCATGATTAAAAACATGTGACTCGATGGGCTAAAAGTATCATCATTGGGCTTTTATGTAACCAAAGCCTGGTATTGAACTGATACAGGCACAGATACAGAAAACTTTGAAAGGGTTAAAAGTTTAAGTTATCTTCAATATCAGTTCAGTGTGTTCATTTTAAGGACATCGCTCATTATAACAGCACCGCTCCGACACAGCAAATAACTTGTCATTCAAGTTAGGATTTCAAATCAAATGCATTAAAGTCTATTTTACGATGACTATACAGAATAGTGGACGGCTCGCCGGCCGCTCACTGCCCGCGAGCTGTCACAAGTAAAATAGACTTTAAAGATGAAGTTATAATGAGCGATGTTCTTTACTCAACTTTTATACAGGGTGTTCATCGACGCGTAAATTGTTACCTTGAATGTATCACATGATTCTAGACTCTAGGTCTAAAATAACCAACGATAAATTCCAGGGCTGGTGGGTCTAGAATCATGTTATACTGAATTCACGGTAACGGTTTGCGTGTCAATGTCCCTTACACCGTGTAATTATATTATAGCTTTGGAAACGCCCTGAAATCCCATTTCAAAAACTAACCTGGGTTTGTATATCAGTCGCCAACATCATGATATATCCGGATGTAATTTAACGATCTCGCTTAGTCACCGCGAGCTGATGAGAGCATTTGTAATGATACATAATGTGAACCGCTGTACACCTATTGTGTGGGCAATTATTATTTAAAATACTCATCTACGAAGCCTGATTATGACTTGGATATACGAAACGGATATTAAAGTATGAATTTTATTATTTTACTAGCTGCTGCCCGCGGCTTCCCCGCGATGATCCTTAGCTTAAACTAAAAGAGCCTTACGTTACTCCTTCTAATCTCAGCTATCTACCAGTGAAAGTCCCGTCAAAATCGGTCCAGCCGATTCGGAGATTAGTCGGAACAAACAGGCTGACAGACAAAAATAAAATAATAAAAAATTGTAATAAGTAGGTACCTAGGTACTGTATATACTTTAGTATGCATTTAGTAAAAAGCTGTTATTATAAAATTACAAACAGACACTTCAATTTTATTAATTTCTATAGATATAGATTATTTTATTGGCGATATGAAATATATATTTGAATTTATCTTTTTTATATCGGGTGCAATGTACGGAATGATGTGGCGACATGGCATTACATCGAGATTTTTGTGCTATATCTAAGTTAAATGTTAATGTATTATACACAGAAACCTTCCGGAATAAATTCTCGAAATGATGGTGAAAACTTAGCGTAGTTTAGAAGAACAACGCGGTCACACAGACACGAAAAGTGACTTTAATTTATAATATGAATAGATATAGGATGCCCTGAGAAAGCCCACAAAATTCAAGTTTGTCAGCCTCAATTCATAAATTAATTTCAATAATCGCAGTTCCTTAATAGCCGAGGAAAGGTAATTGAACCCTGTCAGCCATGGCGCCACGCCGTCAGCCATAATTATTTTGCTGCGCGTAATCATTTAAATGATGTGATGTCCAGGCATATTTAACCTTAATTAAATGGCCAATTTTAATAACATATTTTATTGGATAAGGATTAATAATATACTGTTCAAAATAGTTTTGGATATAACAATATTTTTTTAATGATATTCTGAAAGATAAAAATGGTTACTGTGGGTCATCCTTAGAAGATAGACATATGCTTTCGTGGACTTTTCTGTTGATTTTGTTAAGATAAACAATCTTGTACGACATAAATTTTATCTATCTGCTACGGTTTAGTCAGCGCACGCCATGTAAGCGCTCAAAAAAGTGCTTTTTTCAAGACTGACAAAACGTCAAGTTTCAGTACTATGTTTACGTTTAATATAAAAGAATTATATATATATAAACTTTCCGGAATACATTCTATAAATGATGTTGAAAACCTCATCAAAATCCGTTGCGTATTTTAGAAGAACAACGCGGACATACAGACAAACGCGAAAAGCGACATTGTTTTATAATATTTAGAGATTAGAGATAAGTCGTGTGCCCAATGGGATTCCCACCGACATAAATGACGAACTTCCATACAAACTTTCATCCCCTATTTAACCCCTATAGGGGGCGAATTTTCCTGACCTATATATAAGTAACTCTTGCGTAAATTTTCATACTTTTATACCCAGCGGTTTAGGCTGTGCGTTGTCTTCTAGCGAATTTAAGATTAGAATCTTAAAAAAATATAAGAAATAAAAGTTTAGAATAAGAATCGTTTTTATTCCAAATAATATGAGTGAGTATGGTCCATAGGTCGACAAATATAAAATATTAATATTGTTAGTTTCCGTCCAAATATGAATCGGACATTGATAAAAATATATAAAAAGTAATACAAACTGTATAAAATATATTAAAAAAACTTAAGTAAGTTCTTCGTCCGTTGGCAAAGCTACACGTGCCTATCGGTAATATATAGGTCATAATATACGACGTAGGTTATTTTTGACGGGTTTAGCGTGACGGTCATATTAATTTCAGCTTCACTTAGTTTGATGCTAGATTGATGAAACAGCAAAATTACCGAGCGATTAATAGCAGTGTTAATTTATTATTGACCTTCAGTTGAAGGGTGACCTGAAGTAGCTGAAGTGAATGGAAAAAATGCCCTTCAATAATAATAATGTTCTAATAGGTCTGTTCTAATTAAGATTAAACAAGTTTATCTAATTGCATCTTTTAACATCATCACTGCTCTATTTTTTGGTTCTCTACACAGACATTATAATGTCAATATATTTTTTTTTTATCAGATTCTCAAAATTGTGTAATTCCTTTAGACACGTCCCATTGTGAACGAATTAAGAGCACCCGGTAGTGTCTGGTTACTGAAACACGACACATCCAAAAATTGAGGATCTGTACAAAATTCTCAATTATCTGTGGCCATGCGCGGCCGCACGGTGTATGGTTTCAATGCTTTGTCGAATTTAAAAGTTTTAATTTGACGTTTAGAGGCTTTTTTCAGCATGTATAATTTGAGTTTGGAATGCTGATTGTTTTTTTTTGTCGGAGGTTTTATTATCCTAAACTGTTTAGGATCATTTGCGCTTTGGGTATGGTATGAGTTTACCTTGGATAACCAACGTGGGTACACTTTTTGACCCGACGGCATCGAATAGATCTAGTTATAGTTGGTCTTAGCTCCTAAATAAAACAAGTTTTCCCAGATTCTTAGAAGGAAATGTTATTTATTTTTATATACTTAGCATGAGAAGGGTTAAACATGATAAAATGATGTGCTGGCGCTTGGCTTAAATCTGTCGTAAGATTTCCCAAAGTCACGGATAAAAAAATAAAAATAAACATTTTTCCGGCTTGTCAATGTCAATAGTAACATTTGGCGGGAAGCTGCTCGAAGTTTTGCAACAATGGCGTCTCAGCAGGCACAGAGCGAACAGTGTTCGTGAACGAGGAGACCTCATGGGGATAATAATTGATTAATTAAATTATTATTATAGTTGTTACGTATGTCAACGCGAGGCAGATGTTCGAATGTGCTATGTGTGGATTAGGTTAAAATAAAAATGAACTTGCCCTACAATTTTCCATGTATGCTGTGATATTGATCTAGTATGCAATGTTTTATCTTAACCTAGCTATGTTAAATGTTAGGTATTACTTCCTGCGTCCTAACAGGGTCATGTTACTCATAAGTAATCATAGCCTGAAACTGTGTGTAGAAATTTAAAAAATATATCTATGGTGTGTACCATTGTGCCATAAATAAATAAATGAATAGGTATTTAGGATCTAATAGTAGAGTAATGGGGAGTTGTAATTTACGCTATAATTTATAAAGATTCGTTTTACTAACGAGGGGCCCGTGGCTAAGTAATAACAGCCGCACGGTTCCATCGAGGCTTGCCGCTGTCGATGTCAGCCCGTGGATGGGACACCATCTTTACATACCGAGACCGCTCGGCGCTTCGAAAAGCACGTTAAGCCGTTGGTCCCGGTTGTCCCGGTTGGTGGGTTTTGGAGGTCAGATAGGCAGACGCTCCATGAAAAAAACTGGTATTCAGCTGCATCCGGTTAGACTGGAAGCCGACCCCAACATAGTTGGGAAAAGGTTAGGCAGATGATGGTTTTAATATAAGTATTTCTTTAGCTCTGAATTATTTCTCCTATTTGGCAAGAGGGGCAGCTTTTGGAGAATTTTCCTTCAAGTTCTTTTTAATTAACATACGTTTCACCTATGTACCTAAAATAAAAATATTCCCGTAGGTATATTAAAAGACACATTCGCCATATTTACTTTTGAACTAACACCCGGACCCCAAAGCCGACGGCGACATCTCAAAGCCCCATTGTGCAGGCCCATTGTATGAACACGTAATTATGTAGCCATGTACCATGGAGGGGCGGCCATATTGTAGCCGATGGGGTGTGAAAGTTACTTGTTAAATATGATTTTTGTAATGCGATTCGTGGTGCTATTATTATTTTATGGAGTCGATTTTGCTGCTGGTGTTATATTTTTGAGAGGGATTGAATTTGACGTGATGCGATGATTTTTATGCAAAGTTAGGCCCTTTGTACACGGCAAGGTTTCTTTACGGTACGGCATTAAAACCGAGCTGTAGAAAAAACGTGTCTGTCAACACTGACGACCGTGCCTACACACAGCGAATAACCGTAGTTTTCCACGGTAAGAAAAACGTGTGTGTACAATGGGCCTTAGGAGTCATTCTGTCAGATTTGAAAGGTCACACAGATTTCAACGAGCAAATCTGAAAACATTCTACATATTTTAGAAGTCAGTTCCGTGATTCCGATGAGGATAGGTTTTTTGAAGTATCAAAACAATCAAAAAAGGTGGTGCTTTACTATCCATTGAGGTTTTTTTTTTCTTTTTGTTGTAATTAGAGACATCAATGTTGACAGGTATTTCGTTTACACTTACATAAGTACAGTTTTTTTTTTTGGGAAAATAAATAGTTACACTTTACAGCATTACACAAAATAAGAGATACAGAGATTTGAAGTACTATGTACTACGAGTAACTAACGTACGTGCGTCAGTACATAGTACGCCAATGACATAGAGTGAGTAAATGTATACATACCTAACCAACGATATTTTCTTTACATATTTTTTTATTGTTAGGGATCTTTGATTATTTATATTATATGCCTAGATGTCGAGAGAGTGTCGCGCTGCAAAAGAACTAAAACAAAGAACTAAGCCATCTTTGATAAGCTGGTGTGCTTGACAGCTACGTCTTACACTCGCGCCTCGTCATTGCGTGCGTGTATTTGGCGGCCAACAGTTGGACGCTATTTTTTTCGACGAGTTCACAGCTTTGACTGTCAGTCTAGATATATTTATATCTTTGTTAGAGATAGCCCAGTCAATATCGACACAAAAAAATGCAAACGTCGCAAACGCGCATGTAACTACGATTTTTTTATATGTTGTTAGGTCACAGTTTCAGTTTTTTTGAAATATATACCTTAAGGACGCGTTTTTTAGTATCGTTGTTTTACAATTTGAGCCCAACCCAAGCACTCTAGGTCTATTGGTTGCGAAGATACAGCTTATCAATGATGGGCATTTATTCCAAAAACTGAAAAATTATCGATTTGGGTCATTTGCCAAGACACGTACCGGCTCAACTAATTGTCCTAGAGAAAGTGTTTAAACCCTTACAAGTACCAGAATTTCGCAGTTTTCCGAGCCCCATGGGAGTAGCACATGGTTTTCAGGGTTGCAAACTTGGGTTTAAACTACTCTCAGGGGACCTAACAATGGGCACGCCACTATTTCGGCGATATGTCCCCTCTTTGAGGAGTGGCTAGAGAGGCGCCACGTCGTCCTCACCTTCCGCCTGACGCAGGTCCTCACCGGACATGGTTGTTTCGGGAGGTTCCTGTTTCGTATCAGGCGGGAGGAAACTCCCGGGTGTCATCACTGCGTGGATCGCCCGGAGGACACGGTGGAGCATACGGTGGAGGTCCGGCTTGGACAGAGCATCGCCGTGTCCCCGTGGAGGCAATCGGTGGCGGGGATCTCTCGCGTCCGGCCCTGGTCCAGGCCATGGTACGGAGCGAGAGGGCATGGGGGGCCGTCACCTCCTTCTGCGAAGCAGTAATGCTCGCATAGGAGGAAGCAGAACGCGTGAGGGAGAGGCAAATTTCGCGCCCTCACGCCCCTAGCCGCCGCAGGAGACGCCCTGGGCGTCAGGAATCGCAGGCCGATTCCCGGCCACCGTAGGCGCGGGCTTGCGGACGGTGAGCAATGGGTAGCTCGCCGTCCGATAAGGACCAAGCCCGGGTCGACGGCGCGTTGTGTTCCACGCGCGCCTCAAAGAGATGTCAGCAGAAGTACCACTTCCGCTCCACCCAGAGCGGGAGAAAATATTTGATAATTTCAAATTATTTTTTGATTTTGATTATTTCAAAAAAGGGGACCTAACAACATATAAAAAATCGTAGTGACATGCGCGTATGCGATGTTTGATGTTGTTATTGACTGGGCTAAGATCCTAAAAGCAAATAATAAAACCGATGGTATAATATAATAATTTGTCGTTATTATAGTACTGCAATGTTCATCGATGAAATACTATTTATATATCGTTATGAACTTTAAAATATTTTTTACAATTTTCTTTTTACTGACATATTCATGTCAGTCCTAATCTCTTTGTTTTTAACCGACTTCAAAAAGGTTCTCAATTCGAGGGTTTTTTTCTTTCTTGTATGTTTGCTATGCGATTACTGCGCCAATTACGTAATGATTTTGATGATTCTTTTTTTCTTAGGTAGGTCATACTTCAGAGGTGGTCCCATATTTTTTTTATTAACTTTGCTTGCGTAGTTTTTTAGTTAGCTTCAATAATACGTATTTTCCCCACTTGGTCGATATGAATGATATGATAAGTTCCTGTCACTGTTACATAGCAGGTAGTGGTATTCGAATTTGTGTGGGGTAGCTACCACAACTAAAAAGTGAATAATAAAATGTATTTTTTCTTCTTAATTCGTATCAGCGTTTATCTCATAATTGTATGCCATTATCTTATAATTACTAGAAAAGGTTGCATATTAAAACTAAATAGGTTACGATTTCTACAGTATTCACAATAATTTAGCTTCTAAAAGACATGGCTTCTACCATGTCGTTAAAACAGTACACCCACATGATAATACGTGATTGTAAATCGATGCTCGATGGTTAGCTAAACAAGGTGTCTGGTTACAGTTTAATGTGGTTATTCCGCCCAATTACTCGCTATAACCGGATAATTCCGGTACGAGCCGGTACAGGTTCTCCGGTTACTTAGGTACTAGTTGCCAGCTTTGAACAGGGCCTGTTGTGATATTGGTTACTTTTTTTGTAAATAAAGCTAATATGTAAAACTTTAGGATGATATTTAATGAATTAAATATGTGAGTGATTGAAAAATTCGGAACTTTGAACTACCCAATGGATTTCATCGTCAAAAATCATTCACATTTTCGAAATAGAAATAAATGATGTTAAGGTTCAAAATTACATTACGAAATTAGTGACATAACATTAGTTTCATGACATTAATTTCATCAACAATTTAAAATGTAAACTTCTAATTTCATGAAATAATTGTTCATGCATTAAATTCATGAAATCAAAAGACTTTCGTGCAACTAACACTGTCAAATGCGACGTGGAACTAATGTCGCGAAAGCATATTTGAACGATTTTATTGTCATTGCAAAATAAAACTTTGATGCTGACTTTGAGCCATGATTTAGGTGATACTGGAGATCATTGATGTGCGGTTGACTGTACCGAAAAAAAATATCTTACTCAAGATGCACCACAAAAAAAGTCAACCCTCTGCTGTCGCACTAAGTTTGTCAAAACAAAGAGGACAAAGTATGTGTAATTTACTTTATTCTATTGTATTTCTATGCGTGTTGTCTAAGAGCGATACATTGCAGGAAGAACTGAAACTTAAGAAAATACTTATTTTGAGAGAGATATTGACGAACAAGTTATTTTATGAACACTTTTGTCTATTTCACAATGGATCGAACGAGCGCCATTTCCGTTTGTCGTATGAATTTGTATACCTCATATAACATTTTACGATGTGCTCAGGAATATACAATTGTTTATTTTTATAAGTAAAAGTTAGCTTAGTGAGAACTTTTTCAGAATACCTTTTCAAATTGAAGAATGTTTCATCTATAAATTAACTTAATCATTTGTAATTTCATTCATGGCGTCTCCAACACTAGATATGACTCAGATTTTGTCGAATTCCTTACAGGAAAACCGAACAATTCACGTTATTTTACTTTTTGTTGTATGCATCATGCACTGGCTGAATAATGGAGCAATTTTGCACAAGAGTTCAATAAACTCGTATAAAGGAAGGATTCTTGCAAATTCGTCTGTATATTGGTAGTTCGTTATTTTTGCCGATAGAAGATCGGCTTTTTGGTATACATAGCTACTAAAAACATTTCATGTAAAGTAGATTGCCAAGACTTACATTACATGACGCTTTCACTGTTAAAAAGTTATCAAATCTAATGTAGAAATGAAATGAAATGAAATGAAATGAAATTGTTTATTCTGTAAATAGGATATTGGAATCACTTTTACACGTCATCTTAAAAAAAAAAATTAAAAATTAGCTAGATGAGTTCGGCGTTTCCTATCTGACTACTCTGAGAAGAAAGGCCGAAACAAACTCAGAGGTCACAGTCTCTTTTAAAGTCCAGACATAATCTTGGTCAGGCCATATAAGGACCATGTAGATTAGTGTCTGAAATGGTCTTTTGAGAAAAGAACCACACAGATTTGAGTGGACCTGTCCTGTCAGTGCAAGCATTTGTCAGTAATCGTGGAGCTCAACCCAGAACTTAAGGAGCTCAACTCGACGAACAATACCAAAGAAAGGACATTTGGATTAAGATTGATTAGATTTGATAACTTTTAGAGGTAGGCCTCTACAAGGCCTAACTATCTACAAACTTTACTTCTTGGTCAAAATGTTAGATTTAGATACCAGCCAGCCAGGTGTGTCACCGCCAGTATAATATCGATATGAACAGGGTTGGACAATAGAGTCGTCGGGCAGTCGGGTAATGGACCGCGGACAAGCTTAGTGAGGATAATGTCCGCACCCACGCATCGGAGGGTTAAGCTACTGAGATATTATACATATTGTAGTTATTTTAAATAACAAGCACGCGCTGTAAATGAGAGAAGGGAGAAAAATTACTGGAAAAAGGCCGTGAGAATGAAAAATCATACAATTTATTAGGGTTGAAAGATCATTGCCCACCGATGGAAGGTTTTCCATTTCAAATAATTATAAAAGTAGGTCTATCTATGTTTATGAGACACTAGATAATGTGAGTCAATACCGGATTAACACTGGAAAACTTTTGCCCAACTCTCACTAATTTGTTATCATGATTCCAGGCTACGAGACGCTAATCAGACTGGAACGAAGACCTCAACCAAATCCAAAAATATCCTCCTAGCCATCGTTTATGTTTTTTCCTAAAATTCTAATCAAACCTATCCATTCCTAACTCCCGCACATAGCCAGCTTCATATTTATCTTCCACCATCATGCTACAACGCGTGTTCTTCTAAACATCTCAGTAATCCCACATAATGCGCGGCGGACACTCCGCCATTGTGGTCGACACAGATACCTGCGATGTTTGACACATTTCAGCGGATTATCCGCATTTAAGTTTATCCGCGTATGCGCATTGTTGATAAACGCATTTTGGCTTAAAGGATACTGGGAAGAAAGATGTAAGAAGCTGTTGTGTGTTTTTTCTTCGCGGGAGTAACTCAGTTCTCCATAAGACAGTCTAAGTAGATCGGACTGTAGTATACAAATCTAATTAGCCAGTTTTTATTTTAAATAAATACAATAATTTTGAGGTTGAGTTTGAGGGCAATATAATTCATTCTAAGCTACCAAAATCTGCGACCTCATCTACGTAGGATTTTTTTGATTTCTTAAGAATAATAAAATCCGCGGTGATATGGATGGTTGGACAGCATAACCTACAAGGTTATAATGTTTTTTTTTAATTCATGCAAAATGTAGTATTATATCATATTTCTAGAAGCCATTAGGAAAGGGTCAAAGTACCTACAGAAGACTTCTCCAAGCTATTTAAGCGTGCACTGACTGGACCATTCAGATTTCAGTGGACCCAGTGACATCTGAATGGTTCTTTCCTCGAAAGACCATCTCAGACACTCATCTGCATGATCTGACCAAGATTGTGTCTGCACTTTATATGAGACTGCGACCTCTGAGTTTGTTTCGGTCTTTCTTCTCAGAGTAGTCAGATAGGAAACACCGAACTAATCTAGAAGTGTCCAGATAATCTGTAGTCGTATCTATGGTACACTTAGCGGTAATCAAATGTTCAAACGTTGTTCTTTATGTTTTGTTTGTTGATGAAATTGTTTCTACATTTCTAACACAAAACTTATATTTAATTTACGTCCGTTTTAATTTAACAGAATCTATTAGTGAAGTTTACCAAAATGGATTTGCGTTGAGCTGCAAGGGGAGTTGCCGTGCCATGGGGTTGTATGTGAATCGTATGGGTTTATGGTTTTAATGGCGACCCTATGGCAAATATAAGCTTAGAGTAAACATAAACATTATTTTAGTAACCCGATGAGCTTAGTAAAGCTCCCACAACCGATTAGCTGGCACCCCGCGTTTTAATTCTGTGGAACATCAACTTTTACCCCTTGTACCACAATAATTTGATCGATAATGACCTTTAAAATAAAATGGATAAAGTTGCTACATGTTGTTATTTATGTGTACGTTTAAATTTGTTTTAATTGTATTGATAGTACGATGAGCTATGTCGGTATTGCAATGGAATAGAGTTAAAATTCCTCTGGCATGCGAAAACAGTAACTTGTTGAAAGTTTTTGGACATAGTAATATCAATCTTACTGCAAAAGAATTAGGGTTTTGTTTAGAAGGCATAATTTATCAGAGTATATGCTTAACCCTAGGAAAACCACCCTCGTTTTGACATACAGTACAAACTCTTTATTAATTTGTAAAAAACTTGTGGAGATTAGTAAATCGATTGTTAACAATACCCTATACATTAGTTGGCTACTGGACAATGTTGGGCATATTCATTTCGGGATTGCCAACCCGACGGAACACAGAGAGCAGTTTTAAAGCATTGTTTGAAAGCATTTAAAGCAGTTGTCTATTATTTATTTTATTTATTTATTTAGGCAAACCAACTAAATACACACAAGGACATTCGAAGTACATATCATTAACAAATACAATAGAATTGCATGCATCTAAATTATAGGTAAGCACAGCATTTTAATTAGATCTCACTATACAATAATAATTCATATAAAGATGGATAACAATGTAATTAGAACCAGAATATCATTAATCTTTTATAAGTACTTAAAATTAACTTGAATTTTAAAAATTGAATTAAAATGAATTGAATTAAATTGAATTTTCACAATCATCAGCGATTTTCTCTCGTTCCAGATCAAATATTAGAATACATCTTGACATGCCGTGGTGGTAAAAACAATTGTCAGCCAGCAAGGTGGTGCAGTCAACCTTCCCTTAAGCAACAGTTTCCTAGAAGAGCGATGGCCGTCATATTTTATCTGCCGATAAGAAAATGTGTCATTTTCACCAATATTTGACACTAAGGTGTCAAAAACGCTTTGTATTTGGTGATTGTGTGACCGTCCACCGCTAGACACAACATACAGACGCTGTCAGCGTCAAATGGTTACTACTGTCTTGCAGTTGACTGTACTTCTGTCTAAAATACTTATGTTTATGTATTTTTTGTTTTATTCACCGTCACAATAAGACATTTTACAAAACGTACAAAAATAAAAAAACTTTTCACTTCACTCTATTATTTTAGTGTTGCCACAGTAATTACAGAGTGACATCACAGAACATTGTCAGTAGCACTGCGACAGTGAAAGTAATTTTGTTGTGTGCCCGACATACAAAGAAAGTCTGCAAAACGTAACGACAAACTACTATTGTGATATGTTTATGGTGAGGGATAAGTTATGTGCGGTAGCGGAGAGCAGAAGGACGGCCGAATATTCGATGACAAAGGAGAGTGAGGTTAGTTTCTCACGGGGCCTTGAAAAGGATATGATACCTAGTATGAAACGGAAAACTTGTTATGGTAGAGAAGGGGTTTTTTAACCATATATTCATTCCACAGTTAGGTTTTTTTTTAACCACAACGGGTAAGCTCTTGGCCTGCATCTCACCTGATCGCCTTTCATTTTTCTTTCCTCGCCTTTCTTTCCCTACCAGTTGCAGAGATCAAACAGCACCATTCTGCCACCTACCTACTACCTAAATTAAAAAAAAACTTACCTAAAATAATGAAAACACTTAAGTAGGTAATAGTTATTATCACAATGCTAAAATATAAATCAAAATACCTGTACCTAGCTGAATTGATGATAAATTACTGCTAAATGTAACTCGCTTCTTTAACCCGCTGTACTCTCATAACTCGTACCATACAAGAAGGTGGAGTACAAATCCGCTTACTGGTATGAGTGACAGCTGACAGCGGTGGGGCGACTGTGGGCCCACCATATTATATTGTTGTGTTAGTAGCTAGGTTAAAGTATAACATTATACATACATATCGCGAATCGATGATGGTGTGAATAAATTGTGAATGCTGCCCTAGTTCTTGCTATAATAGGTACTGGATTGGTACTGCACTGTGTCAATTTTCTCTTCGCTATTATCGAAAAGGTCTCTTTGGTAACATGCTTGCCTGGTATGGCTAATTGCATCCATGTGTACCTCATCTGCATTATCTGCTTAGCCTTTTCACATCTTTGTTGGGGTCGGCTTCCAGTCTAACCGGATGTAGCTGAATACCAGTTTACATGGAACGACTGCCTCTCTGACCTCAACACCCAGTTACCTACGGGTAATACGTAATACTCTTTGGTAAGACTGGTTGTCAGACTTTCGGGCTTCTGACGACCCGTAACGAATGTCAAAGATCCACGAATGACAGCCGGGATCGACAGCCTAAAGTGCTTTCCGAGGCGCGGACGGGTCTTGGTATGAAAATATGGTCACCCATCCACGGACCAACCGTGGCAAGCGTAGCTTAACCTGATCGATCGATCCGTGCAGCTGTTATTACTTAGCCACAAGCCCATCCGCATCTAGGTCTACATTTAATTAATTAAGGTGGAAGCAGCACTGCAGCACATCTATTACGTTTGTGAACCGAAGATGTGAACACAGAGGCAAAGTGTCTCACGATTTTCTTTTTAACAAAAAACCATAATCAGGATTAATTGCCTAGATAAAATAGGTCATGCAGTAGGAGCGATGTAGATGTTGTGTTGGGGAACTACAAGCCATGGTTAACCTTGATAAAGACCCTGTTTTTGGCTCAGGGGGGGCAAATCAGATTTTTCTTAAGCCGGTTCCCCTGCACATGTTTTAGCCTACACACTATACGAAACACGAGGTAAGTGTAAGTAGTGTGTACAGGCAGGAGATCCTGCTATATATAGTCAAATACATAAACTTCGTGCTTGCTGCGTTCGCGTATTTTGCATCATACACCATGACCGACCACGCAGCGCGGTTGTTTTCTCATATTAATGCATAATATATTGTAATTGTAAAGTAAGTCTTAACATGACTCTAACGTAACTGTAGTACAGTAGGTACTTAGGTATACAACATCTAGGGGGGGTGCTAGCCTCCCCTGCCCCCCCTCTGGGTACGCCCATGATTAAAACCATCCTACCCTTCCTTGTGAGATCAACAGCTGTTCTGTTCCAACTAACTCCTTCACCACCAAATATTCAAATACATCCCCAAGATATTCCGCCATAAGAGTTAATTCGGTGCTGTTGATGTTATGTTCATCCTGACGCGGTGTTGTTACAAGGCATTATGGCTTATTGAATGTTAATGCGAACAGGGCTCGGATCTGCGCGGGAAATTATTGCGGAGGTGCGTGTGCGTTCTTTTACGCGGTACGATTTTGATGATATAGCACAATTCTGTAACAGTGTATGGAAAAAAGTGGATTTACGGGAAAGTTAACTTTTAACCATCGTCAGTGAAGTTCTAACGGTACGGAAGTCAAAAATGGCTACTTTGAGAGTGAAAAAACTGTATGAAATGAATGTAACTTACGCTTAAGGCCATATTGTGTTTAATTATTAATACAAATGAACTCTGTGATGATTTGAACCCATGAAAATCCCAATAATCTTTTCCATTGAAGTAATTTGGTGACTTTCGCAGTGCTGCCAAGTAGTAATTAGCCATTTTTGACTTCCGTACTGTTAGAACTTCACTGACGCCATGTACAGCTAATTTAAGGTGACCTTTCATTTCAGAATCCAAATGATAGCCTGCTAACAGGCTAGTTTAGTCTGATTAAATCTATCGATAAAATTTGACTATGATAGTCAGATTTTATCCATGAGAAATCCGTTCTATGTTAATATTTAACCATTAGTTAACTTTTCGCGAAGCAAACACATTGCTTATACCTACAATCCTTGTGGGTCCTGGCAGTGGATAATAAAGTATTAAGCATAGAGCTTGACAGGAATTTCCACAACCTTTTCCCTTGTCGTACCGTATGAAACACTGCGCACGCGCCACCGGGATTAACCGAGCGAGCGTCAAGCAGCATGTGCGTTGGTTTATTTTTCGCATACTAATGCACTTAGCTAATGCGATCACCCAGAAGAATACTAGATGTAATCACTGTTCTAAACTTCTAACGCTTACGTAGCCGATGGGTGACGTAACTAAACGGTAAATGTAGAGTGAGACGCTTTCGCTGGGTGAACTGACTGACGACTTCATACAGGTGTTCGGTAGAAGGACCAACACAATTTTCTTAGGTATAGGGAGCGTCATAACCTAGCTTTCAACCATAAAACCTGTGTCACGGTAGGTAATTGAGATAATATATATATATTTTTTAAATGTAGTTTATTTTCTTTTTTGTGGTTATGATAGAACGCAGTTATTTTTGATGTTATCGGCAATGACACTTATGTACGATTGGATTTAAGATTTTTTCTTCTTAAGTTTTAAAATTGTGTTAAGGTACGAAGAATATCAACTTTTAAGTTAACTTTTAAAATGAAAATTAAAACAATTTTGTGCTGGCAAATGACACTCCCAATCCCTCAAAAAAAATTGTCGGACCTTCTACCAAACACCCTGTATATCTTGACTGATTGAGAGATCCTTGACCGACGGTGTACTGCCATAGACTAAATTTATGATGACCATTCAAAGACAAAGTTTTCCGTTTTTTGTGTCGTCCAATAGTAATTTTTTTGACGATTGGTAAAATTGTTACTCGTTTGCGTATCATGCTAAGTGCAATTCATAATGACATGAGGAAGTTTTAGGCTAGGCTCTGAAACCTTTGTTTAGATTCATGGTAATAAAAAAGGTAATATATTTATTATTTACCTTTTTTAGGACGCTGCCGAAGAAATTGACTAAAAGGTACTACATATCCTCATACATAATTCACAGAATTTGTTTGAAACCGATAATAATTCCAGCAACCAGCGGAGTGACGGTGTGGCATTAACCTGGAGGAGTGTCGCGAGAGTGACCGCAAGTCCGATCACCACCGCAGAGTTAGCACATGATTCATGTGAAACTGAATGTTATCTTTGTGCCAAAACATTTGAGGAGCTCATTACATGTCATAGCAGATAGTGGTTCAGTGTTTGGGTAAATTAACATTGTGGTGGTGGATACGCTGGATGTATACGTCTTTACAAGTGTCCTGTTTAAACATCCACTCGCAATCAACTAGGTTGACTGTGAGATCTTTTTACGATAGAGTTGCACCCAAATTAAATAACACACATTTTCAATCACAATCTGAATGATTTTGAAGGATATTGCTAATCTATTGCTTCATATGTTCGAATATAAATCTGCTCAGCAACGTAAATAACGCAATTAATGTTGTTGAACAGTCATAATGAAAGCCATTGCTACTGTTAGTGTGTTATACAACTACCGCTCTGTTCTTTCAGTGTTTGTATCACACGAGAGACAACAAATGTTTTTTGGCCATTCTAGGTAAAGATTTTTCCTGATTTCACGCCTGTGTTTCTCCGAAGGGTATGGCACAGATCTACCTCTTTTTCACCTCTTACCCATTAAACTGAACTCAGAGGAATACGAGCCCCCATCTGACCATCACTTACAAAAATTCAAAAACCTTTCATGCCAACACGTAATAAGTCCAAAACCGCAACTCTTGCGCACCGGCTCACCGCGTCACATAAACTAATCACGCGCTGATATACGACGACGCTTCTCTAATAGGAGTGGCGGCGCAGGCGCAGCTAAATCACCCTTTGTTCGGGGACGGGTGATCGCATAAATACCGATCATTAGTGGCCGACTGGCATACAAATCAGTTACATTGATTAGTTAAGAGTACGGATTCTTTTCATCTTGCCGGTGCACCAGTTTGACGGAGGTGTCAATGAAGCTGCAAGGCTGCAACATAATCATATTGAAGCTAGTATGGCATAGTCTGGTTGTGGCTGAGTTTATCACTACAGAGACTCTCACACCACAACGGCCTGCCAATAGTTTGGAGTTGCTGCACATGTGTCAAGAGCAGTGGTGGCTCAGTGGTAACGGCTGCGACTTATGGGTTGTAGGTCGTGGGTTCGAACCCTGACAGGCGCTTTACTTTGTGTAAATTATTTCATCACCACTGCTCTCAAAACGGTGAAGGGAAACATCGTGAGGAAACCGGCATGTCCTAGAACCAAAAATTCGAAGACATGTGACATCTACCAGACCGCACTGGGTGCGCGTGGTGGATTACGGCCCACTGCCTCTGACCGAGAGGAGGCCTTTTTCCCCAGCTATGGGAACATTATAGGATGATTATGCACATCTGTCTATTCATAATGATTCTACACTGCCGAATCATCTAGTGTTTCATAGCTCCCAGGTAAATCAGTTAGGGCTGTATAGAGCAGTACAAAGGTTTTAGCTGAGAATATCTATCGATGTTACTTAACTTATGAACCTACTACAACTTGCTATGAGCTAGCCTCTTACCTGGCATTACTGCTCAGTCCATCCAAAGTCTGTATACCAAAGTTTACTTCGCTAAAAAGCCATCCTCTTCTAGCTTTCCTAGTTCAGTGCATCGTCAGGTATTCACATCTCGTATGTCACCGCGTTGTATCTGCTGGTTGCGCATAAAACACGAAATTGCTTTCGCTAAACTGCAGCTTGAACAAAGGACGCTTGCGGAATGTATGGGGTTGAGCGATGGTCCAGTGGATAGGAGGAAGCGATCTGAAAACTTAAGCTGAGTAATTGTTAAGAACAAAATGTGATAAAGGCAGATCGTTGATACAAATTGAGCAAAGATGGTAATTCACTGTAGCTCCTTTACTTTATGAGGCTCTAAACCTGCAGATTAGTGCAGATTGTGCAAGAAAGACTGAATATATTTTCATTATAGGTTCTTTCAACATTGGTACAATCATTGATGTCGATGTCTCCCAGATAACCTTTGGACGACAAGAAAGACAATATTGAAATAGGGGGTAGACCGTAGTGTTCTTTACTGCAAGAAAGATAATAAAGCAAGATTAGCGATGATATTCAAGTGCTTAATTTTAGTTAGATATATGACTCAAATTCCACTGCATAAAACTTAGCAGAATTTGAGGACTCTTATAAATATTCAGTACTCAATGTACGAGTAATATGCTTACTTCTGAATGTTCCGATGTCCAGATTTCCACTTTATGCAATCGTATACATTTTTCTATTCCTTGTCCGCTTCATCGGCTACCCCAGACCATAGGCTAGCCGATAACAAAACAGTGCGTAACGACGGAAGGCTGGTCGCCATCGGCCGAATGTCCCTTTGTGGGTGTTCCGGCACTGCTCGCTGTATTTCTATTCGCGAGCCGCGCCGACTTACATTGTCATGCTAATAAATATGCTCTGCGACGTCTATCATGCTCTGTGCTGGTCTGTCTTTGAACTTGAAGTGTTTTGGAGAATTCACTTGCACAGTTCGATTTAGGGGCATGTCCCGATTATTAAATTCCTTTGAAATTATACGAGTTTCTGTAAACGGTAGTAAACGTGTAATAGTATCTTCCCTAAATGTTGCATTCATATAATGATCCAATGCAAACATGTAAACACAATGATGTGACTCGAGCTATTTATTGTCAACTATTACAACATTGTACAATCCTAAAAAGTAAACAAGTAACTGGCTATTGCAATATTTCAATTGGCCACAGCCATATTCATATCTTTTATATCAAAACTCATCAAAAACTCTATTACAATCATAAATTCATCTTTGATGTCGACATTGCATCGCATTTAACTGCACTCTGGGTGATTTCATGTGCCATTACGCTTAACCCTGCATCCGCCTAACTAACCGTGGCACCCGCGGCCAAGGGTTACGGTCTCTGTGATCATACTAGTTTCATTTTTGGTATTCTTGTTATGCGGCGATGCGGTGCGGCTATTCCGCGGATTATAGGGGTACGAAGGGGTTCAGTTGACGCGGAAAATGTACGCAGACATTGATCTGTGCAGAAATTAATGGCGTTCATGATGTTGTGAATTGAATTTGAACGTGTAGTTATAACAGGAAATGTTTGCACCTATAGAATAGGACTGAATGTGAATAATACTAAAGTTAATGAGACGATACAACAACAAGTCATTTCAGTTTTTGTGTCTTTTCAATTAGCTTGTAAATTCCCGTCTTTAAATTGCAACATTTGCATGGTCATAAAACAACATAGTTTCATTTCATTAAGAGTTTTTAATGCTCTATTTTCTAGTATTTCTAGTAAACAGTGATAGTACCTACCTCTTGGTTCACCACACAGAGCGATCACTCACATCCAAGGATTTTAACCCTTCACAAATCATTCGCGCTAAGCGATGTGTCAAACCGCTAGCGATACCTCGCGACCGTAAACAGCGCCTCATGACGTATTATGTATTGTCTGACGAACAAATCTACACTTGCGGGTCAAATATACCCACCAGCAGCATTCACAGTGATAACTGCTAAGAAATAGAGGTGAATTTCGCTTAAATTTCAGTTTGTCAAAAGAAAACCGTGTCTACGTTGTCTACTATGTTGCGAGACAGTAGCTCAGAAAGATTTTACTTTCAAATTTACAAATGCAAAATAGCATATTGTATTCGTGGAGGTAGCTGTTGTATATTTTATTATTTCGTTGCTGCAGTTCTGTTAGACGATTGAACTCTTCATTGGAACGTGGGATTTTTGACGCATTACTTTTAGAATAGGGTATTGTGATGTATGGCGGATGTGTCTTTCGCTCTTGTCTGTCGAAAGATGATTGCTTTGGGAAATATCTTTAGACCTTATTCTTCTTTCATTTGATTATGGAATAGTGTATTGTTCGAAATTTGTTTCGGGAAGTAGAATTTGTAGGGTTCAGAAACTTGATGTCATTAGACGGTGATGTCAAACATGTGAGAGAGGATTTGTACAGTTTGAGTCATCCTTGTCAAATGTCAAAAGTAATTCCGTAACTTACAGATTTGCTAATATTTTTAGACCATATTGCTATGAAGTAAAAAACATGTAATGATTCACAACTGAACAGATGAATCTTCTTCTTGCCATTGCTCAGAACTGAGTTAGGAGTTAAAGCGTTATCAGTAAAGCTCATTACTTTCTGTAACAGCTGAATAAACCTATATGATCAGTAACAGCTTCAGGTACAGGCTACATAATAAATCTCGGCTAAATCACCCGATAAAAAATTAAAACCCAACAGCACACAGAACCAGTATCACTACTACAGACATGAAAATTAAACCATCGATATCGCTACTAGAGGTGCCACGTTAAGTACATCGTATCACCGTGGTATTGCTATCGAGCTACCGGCTCCAAGTAGAGGGGGTAGGGGGTGTAGATCGATACCGCGCGGGCCCCTTTCAGCGCTGCCTTTGTTTGGATCATATAAAATCTTCAGGGGGTGTGGTCTGAAATTACGTGGGCCATGGTTTATGAGATATTGGAGACTGAGTCGGGTTCATATGTTTTTGGTGTAGCGCGTCATTGAAGGGTTATGTTCAGATGTCATCTAATGTACTTGATAGACACAAAACTCATCAGACCAGATATTATTGTCGTGTGGCAGGCTTGTGTTCTTTTATGGGATATCGACAGCAAGATTAAAAACAATTTTCTGACTTTGACAAATTGATAAGCGACAAAAGGAAAGTTTAGCCTTATAAGTCCATGCTATGTTTTTCTGGTTTTTACGAGATGAAATTGATGACTTATTTTTTATACCTTTTAGAATATGATTGAATGTAGGTACTTTTGGCGCTGGGTATTTTTTAATGATTGGTTTGTATACCTGATAATAGCTTAAAAACTTTGACAGTCTTATTACAAAAAGCGGTTTAACTACAAACCCAGGTTTAAAACTCTTAAAACTACGGTTTAAACAACAATTATATTACAAAACGTGGTTTTTCGAAAAACCATAGACCATTTCACGGTCTAACGCTAAACCTCGGCGGCCCCTAGTTTAAACGATCAAACCATGGTCTAAATCGTATCTGTCAAAGTTTCTCTGTTAGGTTAAAGCATCTTTTTCATTGTGTTGTGTTGTTTTAACCCGAAAATGGACATTAACATGGTCGATTTAATAGACATTGAAGATATTGAAGCCGTTGAGTTGTTGGGAACACCACGCCGACACATAAATCGTATTAGAATCAATCCGTTCATAGAATTATCCGATGAAGATTTTAGGCAAAAGTATAGATTTAATAAACGTTACGCGATGAAAATAGTGGACTTGATAAGAGAAGATTTGACAAGAGATGCTCGAGGATGCCCTGTGTCTCCCGAAATACAAGTGGTTTGCGCATTACGAAGCTGGGCGCGACATGAAGTAAGTAGTTTCATAGCTTATATTGCATTTATCAAAACATTGGTAGCAATAATTATACTAAATTATATCCTAAGTTCCAAACTAATATTTTGTTATTATTTTAATAGATCCAGGATGACACAAGCCGATTTGCATGGAGTCTCACAACCTTTTATAAGCCAGACATGCAAATAATAATAATAATAACAATCTGCATCTGACAATGCCTATGAGCGGACAAGTTAGCTTTAGCCCCAAGCTTCATTCTCTTCCACGCCAATTTAACTTCACTATCAGACCTATTTCTTCCCATGAGTTGATTAATTCTGAAATTTTTTAATTAATATTGTTAATTTACGTTGATAACGGGTCTTATAATAATAATAAAAAACGAAACACTTACTTATTTGCTATATTTTTCCACTCTTGAGCCTTTTTGATATTGGAGGAAGCTTTCGTGCTTTTGTCCTCGATTATGTGGCGTGCCTGTGTGCAATCATCTCGCGTAGTATATCCTAAATCATTTTTGGGTTAGCTTAAAATCAATAAATTAAAAACGGATTTCAAGTTCATCGAAGTAATTTATGTTGACTTACTTTTTCCTCGGTACTCCAATTCTCAGATCGTTTTTTCCTTTGTTGGTCCATCACAATATAATATTAAAATTAGTTTAAAAGGTAGGTATTAACAAAGAGGCAATTGTTCTTAAAGACTTCGATAAGGGTAAAATTTTAAAGGTAAATTAACTTTGTTCAACTTGCGATGGTTTTGTTGTTAAGGTTTCATATAACGCGCCAGAATGTTACGTTCCGTTACAAGTACTTACATGTATTATTAGTAATTAATACGACACAGTAATGTGCTTAAACCTATACAAAACTGCAATCGACGAAATAACTAATATTCCTTGCAAATTAACACTCTCAGTATTTTTAACACTCCTAAATATCATAATAATCATTAGCGTATTAACAAAAAGTTTTATTTTCTGAGCATACGGAACGTTGCAATAGAATTATATCATGGTGAACGAATAATATTTGTGTTAATCTGTGGTTGATATGTAGACAATGGTTCAAATGACGGTACTAAGAAGACCACGGTTTATTTAAGTTTTGTAATACGGAAAAATTTAGGCCATGGTTCTGCAGATAAGCCTGGACTTGATAGGACAGGTTTAAACCAAGGTTTATTTAGTTTTTTGTAATAAGACTGTGAAAGTTTTTTCAAAATAATATTTATAATGTGTGATATTTGGTTTTATGAAGCCCTAAATCGAAAAAATAAAAAAAAACTGTCTCGCCACATCGTGTGGTCACCATAGAGGACACATCTTGTGATTGCACCGTCCTCCATTACTATGATTTATCACTGGCTCTATACCTCTCAACCTCGGCTCTTTACCTCTATTTATACCGCTCTATAGCTCTACCTCTACCGCACTCTGCAAATGAATATTTTTCTGAAAGAGATGAAATTGAATTGATGGACTAGTTTGATATACTTAAAAGGTAAACCTACATTGTGTGGACTATTCCTGCCTATTTATAGGTGGAAATAAGTATAAAGGTGTTAAGGGTACATACATTAAATAATATTACCAGAGATCAAACGATGAAAAAACGTGTGTATTGTAGTTCAGGTGGAAGACTTTTTTGCTTTTGAATAACCAGAGGGCAGACAAAGTGACATTCTATCAGTGATAATGACGATCGAAATGTCAAAAATGTATTGATTGACATAAGCTACCGAAAACATTATGTCAATCCTGATGAAAGTCGATGTAGAAAAACAAAACGCTTTGAAAGCGATTACCATAATGTTATACAAACTGCATGCGTAGCTACACTAAAGTCAATATGACAAACCTGGAAAATGACTTACGCGGTATAAATTTTGACCCAGTTTATAATTCCAGCGATGCAAATATTACCTTAAAGTATTTCATAGATTCGCTACAATATGCAATACGGAAAAACACATTCACTAAGACAATACCTAGAAAGTATAGTTGCATTAAACCCTGGATTACACCCGGTCTCGTTCGTTGTATAAGACATAGAGACAAACTTCATCTAAAATTTAAGGTCGCACCTGATAACGAAATACTTTCTGTTACATATAAAAGGTATCGAAACTTCTGTAACAATCTTTTGAAAAAACTAAAAAATCAGTATGATAAAAATGAATTACAGAAGGCGGGGAAAAATAGTAAACTTGTGTGGAAATTTATAAAAACGAATACATTTAGATCGAAAAATCCGGAACCTCCATTTGATCTATTATCAACAGAGACAACCCCATCCGAAGCAATAAATAAAGTAAACAATTTTTTTGCTAACGTTGGTAAAAACTTGGCTGAAAAATCTTTAAGTTCTAGTAATTTTTCCCGTCAAAACCCGACTACAACATCCTCTACACTAAATTCATTTGTTTTATTAGATACCGACGTTTACGAAGTAGTAACAATAATAAACGGGTTAAAGGATATTTGTGCTACTGGTTGGGATGACATACCTAATAATATACTTAAAAGATTTAAATACCTACTTGCCCCTCCGCTAACACACATTTTTCAGCTATGTTTATCTAAAGGAATTTTCCCAAAATTACTAAAAAAAGCTGTGGTAACACCAGTATTTAAGTCTGGAGACAAAAACTGTGTGAATAACTACAGACCCATTTCAGTGTTAACAGGTCTCTCAAAAATTTTAGAAAAAATCATTAACAGTAGATTAATAAAATATCTAGAAGATAACAAACTACTTTCAGATAGTCAATTTGGTTTTAGGCCCAAAAGATCAACTAGCCAAGCAGTACACAAATTGACTAATTATGTCAGTACCAATCTAGATAATGGTATGCACACAATTGGGATTTTTCTAGACCTTGCCAAGGCCTTCGACACTATTTCATGCCCTTACTTTTGCACAAGCTAGAAACACTTGGGATAAGAGGAGCACAACTTCAATTATTTTCTGATTATCTTAGCGATCGCCAGCAATGTATAAAAATTAATCAGTATACAAGTTCTGAACTTAAAAATAGTGGTTTTGGAATTCCACAAGGCAGCATTTTGGGCCCTACGTTATTTTTAATCTATATAAATGACCTGTGCCGCCTGTTACTCCAAAATGGTGTCATAATTTCTTATGCAGATGACACCGCTCTATTGTTCTCAGCTAAATCAAGAGTTGAGGTCTATGAACATGCTCAGAATGGTTTTAACATTGTGTCTAATTGGCTTCATAATAATCTACTAACATTAAATACAGATAAAACAAAATATATTTTATTTACAATGAGAAATACTAACATACCGCTTACTAATCTAAACATTTACCCACACAATTGTAGCGCGTACGCTGACACTGCATGTTCCTGCCCCACTTTAACTAAAGCTGACCATTTAAAATATCTAGGTGTCACTATTGACTCCAATCTAAATTTCCGTAAACATATCGATTTACTATGTACTAGAGTGCGCAAATTAATATATGTCTTTAAGAATTTACGGAACATAGCAGACTTTAAATTAATTAAACAGGTTTATTTAGCTTTGTGTCAATCCATTCTTACCTATTGTATAACTTCTTGGGGTGGTGCTGCAAAAACAATTTTACTCCCTCTAGAGCGTGCTCAAAGAGCAATTCTAAAGGTTGCTACCTTTCGCCCTTTTAGATTTCCTACGCACCAGCTTTACATAGCATGTAATGTACTAACAGTACGGCAATTATTTATACTAAGCATAGTACTACACCAGCACACTGCACTTCCCTTTGACCCAATACCTTCCGACAAGAGAAGGAAGGACTTGGTTTGCATAAAGCCTCAAACTAGACATGCGTTTGCTAATCGATTTTATGTGTTTTTAGGACCTTTTCTGTATAATAAGCTCAACAAGTTACTAACCTTCTATAGCGTCTGTTTTAAAAAATGTAGTAAAATGATATCAGAACATTTAGCGATACTCAATTACACAGACACAGAAAAACTTCTAGAAATCTTGTCATGATGATAATTTATTTACTCGTAAGTATTTACTTTTGTATATTTACATAGGTTTAGTTTTAGATATTAATGTACCAATATGCTTATTCTCATAGTTGTTAATAGATTATTTTATATCAGTTTAACTTTAAATTTTAGTGTTCCGTTCTAATTGAAACGTAAAGTGATGGCCTGAAACACAGGTTTGAATTAACCTAGATCGGGCGGGTCGCTACCTAACATTGTAATTCCGTACCATGATTACTTGAACCTGTTCTTAACATATTTTAGTTTTAGTTTATTTTAGGCACTATAATATTGTTTGGAAAATCTTACTGTTGATTAAGTGTACAATCTTTGTAAACGTTTTATTCAATAAACATTATTTATTTATTTATACCCTATAACCGCACTTAGGTATATACAAAAGGTATCTACTTGTATCTAAAATTTTGGTTGCAAAACTTTTCAATCAAGGGGTGCTTCTGAACTCCATTTACAAGGATTACGATCACCTACCCACCGACACCCTCTTACCAACTAAGTATTAAGATATACATTCTCCTCTCGTGTCGGTACGAGCAACACGAGTATCTCATGCCACGGTGAAAATATTACCCAGTCAGGGAGGTTGGTAGCAGGACTGACCTAGCCTATATAAAGATTTTTGAATAGCTCGTGCCGAAGTAACATATATAAGATGGTGATTTTAATGTTTTCTACGGTTCTACTTGAAATGCATGCTAATTTTAGATTTCAGAAAAAAATGCCGACGAGAGAATTGTGTGTCCATTGGCTGCAGTTCTCTTATTCTTGAAATAAAGAATCTAATAATTTTAACTTTAAGCAGCATGGAAGCTACAAGTAATTAAGTATAACTTAGAACTTAAATTTATTCAGGTAAAACTTACTTTCATAAGTTTTACTAAGTAATAATTTTTCTGTCATGGTTAACTTTACATGGGTATTTATTATTCCTGAAACAAATTAATTGTTAATTACCTACTAACTGCACCCCCCGGCATGCGGTGCAATGCCATTTTTTATAGGTTTTTTAGGTCAGAAACCCTCGCGGGCGTCTTCAGAACACCCTACCAAAGTTTCGTCAAAATCGGTCCGGCCCTTTTGGAGTCCATAGAGGACAAACAAACATTGATTTTTATTTATATAGATTATTATTTTTAAAACCATTAGCTCACACATGAGATAGGTATTCAACAAGGAATAACGAATAGACTCATATCGTTACAGATAATGGGATGAGAATCTTATAACATTTAAAGATTTATTTAGCTTTGTTCGATAGAAACACAACTTACAATATACAACTGCTTTTAAAAGGGTGACTCTCTCAACTTGGCTACAAGCCAGGGTTACTTTACCACCAAGATATTCCTGGACCATTTAAACGTAACGATACATTTAGCGGATAATGTTACAAAAACACATTGTAACACGCTCGGCCATCGAACTGTGGACATCAAACGTCGACTGTCCATTATCGCTCAAGGCATGATGATTTCACTCGTATACATATTATTATAAATTAAAGTCACTTTTCGTGTCTGTCTGTATGACCGCGTTGTTCTTCTAAACTTCAACCATAATTTATTCCGGAAGATTTACGTGTATAATACATGAATATCGGGCAAAACAAACGTTTAACTTACCTGTAATAAAGAAATATCGATGTTTTGTCAAGTCGTAAAACCGTACGAAGCAGGGACGAGTCGCTAGTTAAAAATAAATGGTTCTGTTTTCAAACATGACTTGCGTAGGAGTTGATTGAGTTGTAAATTATTTTTTAAATATATGTAGTTTAAGTACCTACCTATCTATCTTGGTATTTTTTTTACCGAAATGGCTATTTGTTTCTAGTTCGTTCGAGGCTATATAATCTATGGATCTGTTTGCTACATTTTTAATCTTAAATATCCAAATAGATATTCGTGGCCATTTTGTTTTCTTTTTTGTAAATATGGTCCTGTCTTCCCATAGATATTATTAATATATGCATATTTTTTTCTACGCAGCCAGAGCTGCAAGACATACAGTTCGCGTCGCAGTTGCCACTCTGAAGTTAGGTTGCGCATGCGTGCTGGCATGCGCACTACTGTTTTATAAGTAAGATTGACTACTGCGCAGTCATTTGTAGTCTACTTCAGAGCGGCAAAATTATTTGACGCGAACTCTACCTATACAGATAATAAATAATAACGGACAGACACTGTAACGAAAACTCCGTATGTATTTTTTATAACTAATGAGTTTCATAAAATACTTACCTGTCATCTGTGTAGGTAGATAATTAAAGAGCTATATCATTAGGACACTATTTTAGACCCAGGTCAAATGTATGACCTGACTCGACCAATTGGTTTAATAGATGGGTGAATTACGGACTTCATGTGGTAGGTAACAGTGAGGTGGAGATGACGACCTGAGAAAGGTTCATTATCATAAAACGGACTGACCTCAATATTCACTTTAAAAGCATAGCAACGTAGTAAGGAGCATAGTTAACCGGGGTAGATAAATTTAAACTTTACGCCACGTGCTATACGATCCTTAAGGTTGCACTAGTCGACAGCTCGAACACGTTGCTTGCTTGGCTAATATGCATGCTATTAGTTTATTTTTTTTTATTTTTTTGAAATACACAATGATTTATGGTTAAAACGAGCGCGTAAAATTTCATGAACAGATCTATGGGCGTACAGATATTATGAAAAAACTACTGGATGTATTCAAAATAAAGTTATTTGAATGTTTGAATAAATTATCTATCCCTGTACGGTAACAATTTTGTCAGTTTCATACTCCGAGAGTTATTTATTTACGCCCAAAGATGCGTTAAAGCTAGTGTTGAAATATGGAAGTTTGGACGCTCAAAGCTTTCAAACTGATTTATTTTCTTCTTTATTTTCTTTTTAAACGAGACAGGTAGATATAATTTTTAATGCACACTGTCAAGCAGTGGAATAAACTTCAAAACTTAAGTAAACTCCGTAAACGACCTTAATATGAAAAAAAATACTGACTAGGGTACCCTTAAGGCCTATTCAGTTATAAGCGATATCGCTGTCACGCTCGGTAGCGATACCGAATCGGTACGCAATATCGCTGTCGCGCTCGGTAACGGGTCTGCCTTCTGGTTAGTCACTTTGGACCAGTATCGCTACCGAGTGCTACAGCGATATTGTGTACCGATTCGGTACCGCTACCGAGCGTGACACCGATATCGCTTGTATCTAAATAGGCCTACTTAATACCTACATATTCTTCTTCTGCAAACTGGAAAAAAGAGAGGCAAAAATAAGTGTCGGAGATTTTTCAAATTTTATAAAATAAAACAGCGTTGATCTTCCTTCGACGTGCTGTTTTATTTTTAAATACAGTCATGATATATTAGGTACACACAATACAACAACACACAATATAGAATTACAAAAAAAATCTCCCCAAAATCTAGAATTCATCTCGATTTTCGATTTTTTACTCGGTTTTGTTTGTGTAGAATAAACCATTCTCTTTCTTTCCAAGTAGATACTATTTACCTACATAGATTTCAGTTGAAATGATTACTGACTTTTACAATCATTCCTATTTCAAAACGAGCTTCCTATAGTAAGTTCTTACTTTAAATAAATTCGCGTACGTAAGTGGATTAGCGCGTTGTTGTAATCAAGCGGAATTGCGGAAAGCCCGCGATCCGGAGACGCGGACGGACCAAAAATGCAAATTGTTGGCGAATTAACAGTTGTTGGCATTACGTGTTGCTGCTATGCTATGTTTATTGTAAAGGCAAGAGGCTTTATTTGTTATTTGACACATAAAAATTGGAATAAGTACCTACCTACCTATAACAACTGGTAATGTACCTAACTGCCGTGCTTTTAATTAAAGTAGGTACCCAAGTCATGTGCTTACCTTCCCAATTCTTCAAGGAAATTTATAAATTCTGAGGGCCACAACAGCACCCTAATTGGGTAATACACTTTCAACCACAATCTGAATGATTTTGAAGGATATTGCTAATACATTGCTTCATACCTATATTCGAAAAATTTGTCTGTTCAACAACGTAAATGACGCAATGAATGTTGTTGAACTGTCAAAATGAAAGCCATTGCTACTGCCCCGCTGATCGAAATTAGAGTTTGATTGAGTACGAGAATTTGGTGGATAGATTTGAAAATAATTATTGTATTTTGGGTACAGATAAGTAGTGCTATCCTTGAAGACGCGCCCCACTCTTCTTCGTAATCGCTTACAGTACTAGTGTGCAACATACCGCTAGTGTTTTAGTTTTGTCGTGTTTGCTAATTACGCACTCATAGGTAATTAGTGTGTCAATACTAAAACACTAGCGGAATGTTGCACTCTTGTACTGTAAACGTTCGTCTTCGTGGATAAGACTATCTGTACTGATCATTACCAGTGTGTTTGTGTGTATGAGATAATATTAGGTTATTCATTTTTATGCCTCAGCTATTGACAAAACCGCGTTGTCACTCGATTCTATATTTTCTCTAACAGGGTATTATTTAGTCCACTGTTACATGGTATTATTTAGGCTGTTACGGAGGTAGGCAATTGAAGTCAATGGCAGTTACACCATTTGCAATTGTAGACTCGCATAGCACCAAAAATGGTCATTACAATAAATGACTGCAAAAAGTTTAAAAACCACTTCTCAGGCCATTTGTAGAAAATAAATTAATATTAAATAAATACAATAATGTTACCTTTCGTCACGGTTGGCGCCTCGAAGGGTCAGATGGTGTTCCCACTGTCGGATGCCCACAGCCCGCTCATGACGGTAAGTTGTTGGTCTTTAGAAACGGGATGGGCAATGGATAAGCTTTTTATCAGGTTTAAATAAATTATTTATTGTCAGCTATCCAATTATTAAACCTAAGTAGATTAGAATACAATACAATAGAATACTCTATATTACGTAGGTACCCTACATCATAAATGACTGATAAAAATATAGAAATTTTACAATGGGCGGTCTTATCGTCGCTAAAAGCGATCTTTTAAAGACAACCTCCTCTTTGGATTCTGAACTGAGTACCTAATTTGTATTCTTCGATAAAATGCCGTAAACCCGCATCGACTGATACGGATTTTTTTCCATAAATGTACAAACAAAAGTACCTATACAAGCTTTTTCTTTAACTTTTGATCCAAATATTTCAGATAGTAAAAAGTACATACCTTACTTAGGTAGGAGTTTTTATAAATTTCATACTCCTACAAGAATAAATTGATCAAAATAGTAGTAGTAGTATCTACAGGACCAGAAACAGCTGATACAATGTTGTTTTTCCTTCCGTCCAGATTAACGAAGCAGAATATAAAAATAAAAAAGATATGGGCACAGATATCGGTCACCGCAGCCATCTGCCGGCCGAGGCAGTGTGGATACCGGACGCTCTGCTAAGTGAGCCAAATACATTCGTATAAGCTAGCTGTGAAAATAAAAAACACTTGAAATGAAATGGGCTGAATTTTCCAACGTCAGATAGGTATGTTTTCCGTGGAATAAAATTGATGTCTAACAGTTTTTGTACGGAAAAATATGAGCTCTAGTTTACATTGAACCTTAATGGAAGAAACTGTCTAAATTACAAAATGATTCCTCGGATAATGAGTTAAGGTATGGAAAAATCAACCCAGAAGGAAATAACGATAACGTTTATCGAAGCCGGGAGTCACTGTACTACTCGTAATTGTATTTTTTTTTGTACTGGACCATTCCTTCTGATTACGGAGATGTTGAAGTTTGAGAGTTTTGAGGGGCAAACTAAAGGGGAGGCAATTTGAGACACCTATAATCTTTTGATGGGTTTTCTTAACTTTTTAGCAAACGGAGAAGAGCTGCAGAGATTGCGATGGCGGTTCCAAGAAGTGAGATAAATTATAACCTACTGACGGTTGTTTTCGATAAAAACAAGTTTCAATGAAAAAGTCTCCCTATCTGTTTATTACCTTAAAACAGATTACTGTGTCCGTTTCAAGGGAATAAACAGATACGACACATTTTTTTTGGAACTATCAAAAATGAAGATTGAACGCTTATTTTTACTTACTATCTAAAAGGCATGATTAAATATTGAGCAGCAAAAATAAGTAGGAACACTCCTAAATAGAGACACATAAGTAAGTTTACATGATCAACAGTAGATAGTCAAACGTTACCGAGTCGTCGCCGACGGAACTCAACGATCTACATACGAGTGGTTACTACGACTCGTAGGCGCATCGAATGTTCGTACGTAACTTTTTACTGTAGGCAAACCATGATTACATTACATACGAGTAGTTATTATTAGATAGGTACATAATATTTTAAAAAACAGTTAGTCATTTTGTGATCCTCAATTTAGGTGCCTATTGTGGAGTACCTAAGTAAAAAATCTCAGCTCTCAAAGTTGTGTTTATTCTATTTTAACGATGCTGATATTAAAATCAATAGCTACATCAATGCCTCGTGTCGTGTCATGTCATATAAGTGGGCACTTCATCTACAACTTCTGCACACGCCGCAAAAATAACAAGCGTGATGAAAGATTCGAAAACAAAACAGAAAAAATCGGAATAATATTAATAGTGGTAGATAAAAAGGCGACACGATGACAATACGTAATGTGCGTGGGCTTGCCCTCCCCAGCACTGGGGGTGGGCTGTGTGGGGTGGGGGGTTGGGGGGGAGGCCACCTGTGTACCGTTACAGTGGGGTGTGGTTTGCCGTTCAATAACTTAATACACTCGGAAGGCTTTCACGCTGAAATCTCGCTCGGTGCTACTACGACCGAGTGATCTTGATGCTTGTGGGCGAATTTTGTTTGTGGCAGAAATGTAAGCTGCTGTAAGAAAGTTTCGGTTCTTTATAGATGCAAATTTTTAAAGTTTTGTGCTTGAAGATGCATAGATGTAAGGACAGATAAGGTAAGGTAGGTAGGTTTGTAAGGTAGGTATTGTGCCCGATGTAAAGAGGCCAAAAGGACCGTATAAACCAGGAAAGCGATAAAACAGGTCTTTATTTTACCCAGAGCCATGGAAAGATAACTACATAGTAATAAACTTGTACATAATGTATCTTCTTTTGAAACAAAATCTACCTAAATAACTCTGACAAATACCTAACTCTAAGGGAGTCGTGAAATGACTGTGTCCAATGATATGTGTCGTTGAAGTCTACAGGTAACAGCAGTGATTTATCATCAGTGTCCGTTCCATGATTTATGGGCAGATAAGTATGCAAATTACGCGCTAAATTATTATTTTATCGATCAGGCGCGACACACAGGACAAACACTAGCATGTAATCCACACGGATTGTTGTATGGAGGCTATTAATTGCAGGTTTGCAGGTAATCGATAGAGGTGGCGGGCGAGCGCGGATCACGAGGCGCGGTCCGAGCGAGTGGCGCGCCGGTGTGCGTGACGGATCATGGCGGCGCGGGGGGCGCGCGCCCCGCCGCCACAGTTAAACGCGCCCGCCGGATACGCGCCGCGCCGCGGTTGAAAGCTATCCGGCCCCCCGGGCGGCCAGGCGCGCGATTGGCTCGCGCACCGCCCGAGCCGTAAGCGATAGCCAATCGCGGCGCACGGCCGGCCCGCCCCTGCCGGGCGCGACTCGGGCCGATCGGCCGCGGCGCGCACACTCGCTCCGATGCGCGGCTCGTGGGACGAGGCCGCGACGGCGGCGCTGCACGCGCGCATCCTGGAGGCGCACCGCGGGCCCGCCGCGCCCGAGCGCGCTGCCGAGCCCGCCGCCTGTGCCGAGCCGGCTCCTCAGCAGCTCAGCGTTGAACTGGCAGCACCTACTCCTCTACTGCCGCTGCCCACGCTCTCCTTCAGCGCCGCGCAAGTTGCCACCGTGTGCGAGACGCTTGAGGAGAGTGGCGACGTGGAGCGGCTGGCGCGATTCCTTTGGTCACTACCGGTGGCCCACCCCAATGTTGCTGAGCTGGAACGTTGTGAAGCTGTTCTACGAGCGCGGGCTGTGGTCGCCTTCCATGCTGGAAGACATCGTGAACTTTATTCGATCCTGGAACGGCACCGGTTTCAACGTTCAAGTCACGCAAAGCTGCAGGCTTTATGGCTCGAGGCCCACTACCAAGAAGCTGAGAGGCTACGTGGACGACCACTCGGGCCCGTTGACAAATACCGCGTCCGCAAGAAGTTCCCGCTGCCACGAACCATCTGGGACGGAGAACAGAAGACACACTGTTTCAAGGAGCGCACGCGATCATTGCTGCGTGAGTGGTACCTGCAGGATCCCTACCCGAATCCGACCAAGAAGCGCGAGCTGGCAGCTGCGACAGGCCTGACGCCGACGCAGGTCGGCAACTGGTTCAAGAACCGGCGGCAGAGAGACAGAGCTGCTGCGGCCAAGAACCGCTCGGCGTTGCTCGGCCAGGGCTTCGCCTCCTCCTCCACGTACGACGAGGACTCCGTCGACTCGGAGATCAATGTGGACGAAGAATAAAGTTACAGACTATAGTGTTAAATAGCGACGCCGTCGGGCGTGGACGCTCAGTGACTGACGATGCAATATAGACCACAGTTATCTATTATCTTAGTTAGATCGCAGAGTCCGTGATGTATGTGATGTTAAGGCATTGTAAACCAGTTTATTAGGGCGTATTTGTATCGTTAAAGTGTAAGCGAGTGCTCGAAGTATCCGCATTGGCGTATCTCAGGTATGTACCAGGCCTAGGCCTCCGACTAGTAGCTGTAACTCGACTGCTCTGATAAGTTACTTGTTGTTAAGGTTTAACAGGGTTCATTTTACGTATAATTTCGTGTTCATACTCCACTCAGAACGTTAGTTAATTTATTTGATACCTTCGCGCGGTTGCGTTTGATATACATGCGTTTCCGCGAGAAGCATTTACTTACCTACCTAAATATTTATACAACCTAACTATTTTTACCAGTAAATATAGATTTTATTTATCATATCAGCTTTTAGTTGTATGTTATAGTAATTATAAAGATGTAGATAATTACGTTCGTGGTATAGATGTTAAAGTAACGCTATTATTGAAGGTTTGTACCTGAGCACGATCACTCTGCGACACTCCGTTGTAAGGTGATGATGTTTCATATAATTGTAATTAAATATATCTATCATAAATTATTTATTACAATATAGGCCGCAATCATTTGTTTATAAGTTGATAGAAATGCTATAGGAGAGGTTTTTTATTATCTAAAAGTGAACAAATCTTTTGTGAGATATAGGCCTATCTAAAACGGCAATACCTAGTGCATTTGTATTAACAAATAAAAGTTGAACCGTAAAATCAAATCGAAATCGACAAAATTCCGAACTAAATAATATTTGTTTAAAATATTAAAGTATCAACATCATTTTTAATTTGTCCGTGGGTAAATTTTTCAGAAAAAAAAAACACTAATTGGGATTGTTAATTTGTTTTTTTATTGTTGCCAAGTGACAACATGATACTGATTAGTGTTGTTACTTTTTTATAAATTCGTATTCCAATAAAAAATAAATAAATTTTTAATCGGTTGCAATAATATTTTTCAAAAATTGCTACAGTAATTGTACGAGTAGTAGCACAATTTTCTATTTAAATATTATTCCATCTATGTACCTTGATTTGGAATAATTTCACTATACATATTATGCTACTTATTTTTAACTGTCTTAGCCTATATAAGCAAGCGATATGCTAATTCGCCCGTCGTCCTTTTTCTCTTGTAACGTTTCCAAAATTTGTGAACTGTTTGTTACGAGTACTTTGCCATTTCGATAAAGGTCTGTCACTTTTTAATATGAACTGCTCATTGCGTTTTACATGAAGGATTTTTTTTTTTTTAACTATTATTTTTCCAATTGCTGTGGTTTTTAATCTGAACGTATTTTTTTTAATTCTTGTCTATGTTCTGCCTATTTTAAGAAATTAGTTTTACAGGGATCATGTCTATATATTCAGGGATAAAAGTTTACATAAATTATTTAAAAAATGTTTAGTGTAAGTTACACAAATCAATTTCTAATGTTTTCAAAGATTGTTGTGATCCATACCTATTTGTTTGGTGGCTACCTGTAGGTATCTAGACGATTTTATAATATTCTTCGAAAACTGATAAAATTAAATTGTTAATGCTAAATGGGATTTTGGGGTTATAATATTATTATAATATTTAATGGATTTTAGTTTTCCAATACTTTGTTTCTCATAAAAACGCCCGGTATTAATTATTTAAATTTCTTTTCACATTCAACTATCTAATTACGCAACACATTTTCGTAAACGATTACGACAAATTTGTTTCATTTTGATAGTTCAACGACATTCATTGCGTTATTTACGTTTGTTCAGCAGATTTTTTTTCGAACTTATGAAGCGATGGATTAGCAATTTATTTCAAAACAATTCAAATTCCGATTGATTGTGTATTACGTAATTAGGGTACAGAACTTCTATGTTTAATTATGATTTTTATCGATGGATCAATTAACACGCAAAATTAAAAAAATCGAGATTAAGTAAACAATTGTAATATTTATTTAGTAAGTAAAAGTCTTCGTGATCAAAATTGTTAATAATTTCTAAAGTCTAAAGCCTCGAATATCCTAACTTAATATTATAAATGCAAAAGTGAGTTTGTTTGTTTGTTACGCTTTCACACTAAAACGGCTGAACGGATTTGGAAGAAATTTGGCACATGGATAGACCATTATCTGGATTAGGACATAGGATACTTTTTTATCCCGATATTATTACGGGATCGAGACTTATGCGGGTGAAACCGCGGGGCGCAGCTAGTATATCATATAAACATTTTTCCCTAATCGACTTTTTTAACTCATATGGAACGACAAACATTTATCCCACATAAAAATTTATAAATAAATCAATATTTATGTGAATATCCATTTGTTTTACCAATTTCAAATGAACAGGTATCGTCCCTGTCTGAGGTCCTTAATCCATCATTGGTTGCATTCAGATGTCAGTACGTGTTATAATATCGGTAATAAATCTTTAGACGATGTTGATTGATATCTATTCAGTAACTTGTGAACTATGTTTGACCGTGTGTAGGAAATATTAGGTCATTTCGCTTGTTGGTGGAATTTAGGAAAAAAAATCTGAAGAAGAAAGTTGGAGTTTTTTTTTAAATCAACCTAAATATAGGCCACACAAAGAAAGAGACATTAAGATTTGTCAATTAACTTTAAAAGTTCTTTTTTATTATGGATATCTAGGATTATTTTGAGTCATTTAAACATATATTTGAGGGTTAGGGCCAATTTCACCATACTCCGTTAGTTGTCATAAATAACCAACAGAGTTCGGTACAATTGGCCTTTAGTTTAACCTTATCTAATTTCACCATACTCTGTTAGTTTTCATAAATAGCCAACAGAGTTTGGTGCAATTGGTATTTCTTTCTTGTTTTCTGTGAAAGTAAAAGATAGCAATATCTTTGGCTAAATTAAATCAGTGTCTAAACTTTACGATGCTTTAATAGATTCAAAAAAATGTAAGCAATGACAGCTGTCAGCATTATTTTTTGTACGCAAACGATGTGTCATTATTCTGTGCCATCAATGCAGCAATGCTTAAAAAAAAAATCCTGCGTTGTCAGAATTTATATCTTTCTTGGAATCAAAAGTTAAGTGCTGTAGATTTGATTTTAGAATTACTATTCAAAAATCAAATCTGTCTAAACGAACTTACAAGTAGGTCTATGTTAACATATAAGTGAACGTTGCAATAAGTAAAATCAAGCCACATTAATTGCACTTAGGCATTGTTGAGCTGTCATAGTGTCAATCAAACCTTTGTTCTACATCATATCTATGCTAAACGGACAAAGGAATGTAATACACCCACGTTCATTTGTAATCGAATAAAGATTTATCGCGACCTGAATTTAAACCGAGAAAAAAAAAACAACTGGTGATATCTATGGTCAATATGGATATTGAAGGGTGTACCAACCTACATTATTTTAAATTTAGAACTCTATTGGATAAAAAAACTAAAATGCTTAAGATTGACAAATAAAATAATAGTTTTTTTTTTTTAATTATTGTGATGTGCGACGTTAAATTAATTTAGAGCATTGTAACTATATCTATTTGTAATGGATTTGCATTTAATACGATGACCCTTTTGGAATTATTCATCTTTTTCATCATCCTAATAAACTTTGAAAGGTCGATTGGGGTAAAATGTTTGTATGATGCTGTTTGACCAAGAGCAACTTATTTAATATTATTCTTTGTAACAAATTATGTAATAAAACAGCCACAAATGTTTGAAACAATTCATAGTTCAGCCGATTAGTAATTCTTAAGAGCATCTGTCTTCGACGTAAAATACATTAACATATTGTTTTGGATCGCTTCGTGGAGCTTGTTTTCCCATAACTTTGCTAAATTCTTCAAGTAACGACTCAAAAGCTTGTTCTTTAAATTATTACGCTATTATTTTGTAAATACGTATTGTTTCGGCCCATTTATCATTTATGGGGACTTGAATCCAAAGGAAAATAATGTATCTATTGTAAAATATTGTAATGTAAATAATCTCTTCTATAGACAAACTCGCTATTTTTCGCATGATAAAACCTGTTTAAATAATCAGAACAGAAAAAAATAATTGTAAACCTACTTATAATTTCCAACAAATGGATTGGATTTGAAATTGGTACCTACTCAAATATGTAAATCAAGACAAGTGTTCTATTTATTGTATTTTTTTCTAACAACTCTCCTACAGCATTTCTACCACTATCACTACCCGTGGGCAAAACGAAAAAAAAAAACCGTTTTTTACATACATTTTTCAACTTGCAACATTTTACGGTTGTATTTTTTGTAAATTTCCCGCGCAAACGAAACGCGGGAAGCGATAGGCTAGTTAGCGGTAGACTCAACGAGAGAACTTTGTAAAAATGTATTATATGAATAAACAAAAATGCAAATTGTAAATATGATATCGACTTACATTACAGTCATTAAATTAAAATTGTTAATAAAATTATATTCGTAAACAATTTATCTTTGTATTATTTTTGATCACAAAATTAATAACCTTTAAGGCACATTCAGCAGCCTTTCAATAAATATAAGGATTTTTTCCTTATTATTATATAAGTAATAAGAACTAGCGACCCGCTCCTGCTTCGCACGGTGTTTACGACTTGCATAACTGACTGGCGAACATCCATATTTCTTAGGCAACCGTAACTTTAATACTAACGTAATAGGCACATAAACCATTCGGAATAAATTCTCCAAGTTATGGTGAAAACCTCATCAAAATCTGTTGCGTGGTTTAGAAGAACAACGCGGACATACAGACAAACGCGAAAAGTGACTTTGTTTTATAATATGTATAGAAGAGCCATCAAATATCTTATTCCTTTGAAGTTAGCAATTATTTCAATATATAATGCAATTTCAATATAATGCGTAAAACCTGTCCGTTTCAATTCACTCAAAATATGGATGTGTCAATTTCTAGAAGTGTTGGCTTGTGCAGTTGTTATTTTACCCCGCGCTAATAAATACACAGAATACCAAATAATAGAGTGAAAGTTTCTTCATCGTCTCATAATGATGACAAAAAGATACTTAAACTTTAGTGAGCAGTTGAGCACCTTTTTCTTACTTCGTGGAAGCTAAAGTTTCATGTTTGACTAAAGAGTTCGTTCGTTCAACCGTGTAAAAGTCGTTAATCGCCAAAGCCAAGCTCTTACCGATATCAATTATTACCGTTGCCAACTTTTATAGGTCATCTAAAAAATTGCTTCTAATGAAGTCCGTATTCCTAATTTAAATTACAAACGTAGATTTACAAACCTTTTTGGCGGAAAAAGGAACTCACCCAACAAAACAGTTTTCATTTCATACCATAGATTAATAATGTGTAATTTTTAGTAATTCGTTACGAGCGACTCAATTAATATTACTGCTAATTAACTTTATATTATAGTGCGCCGCGTATTTCACTGTAATTGAATGTTCTGAAGGACAAAACGCAGGTGCAACCCACTATTTGTATCTACTCGCCTGGCATCGTCTTTTTTATTTTTCTATAGTAATCCCTTGTGTGTTAGTCATTATTAACGCGTATAAAATGACACATAAGACAGTAATTAAATATAAATTAGAAAATATATTAGATTGAACTTTTTATCAAACTCTAAAGGTTATGCAATAATATTCAAAAAAATATTGCAGTTATTTTTTCGATCTATTTTCGAGCGGATTTTTCTGAAGATGTTATTTTGTCATTTCTGGCCAGGTTAATATTTTAAACTAAATACTTACAAACATACAGTCGGTCTGAGCTGTAGATATTGTTCTCTAGATATGGTAAAGATATTTAACCTTTAAGCGACACATGTCTTATGACAAACTTCGTTAAGTCCACTCACTTAATGGAAAGAACACGTTTATCAGCAAAATCTTATATTAATAAGTATCTAGAGGACACGGAATATTAAACCTATATTTTGTATTATTATTAAGTGTTTTTAGAGTTCTTACTCAGAAAAATTGGTAGATATATACTAGAGCAGATAAAATAGGAAGATGTTAAAATCTACAACAGTTCCAAAAAAGAAAAAAAATGGCTGCTTGTCTTCCGGAGATTTGGGGTATAGCTTAAACATCGACATTGTATTCAGTAGTGCCTGACAATTCTGCCATGGATGCTTTGGTTAGGTTCTTCACAACAAAGAGGTCGATATGCCTACAGTGATCGGGATTTTTTTCTTCGCAATGGTCAAAGCCGGTTTCCTCACGATGTTTTCCTTCACCGCTTTGAGAGCAGTGGTGATGGAATTATTTAAGGTGAGGAAACCGGCATGTCCTAGAACCAAAAGTTCGAAGACATGTGACATCTACCAACCCGCACTCGGCCCGCGTGTTAGATAATAGGCTACTCCTCGAAGGGAGGAAGGCTGTTTCCCAGCAGTGGGGACATTATAGGCTGATTATGCCATGTTATGCTAATGGTCAAAGAACGCGCCTTTCTCTTCAAAGAAATATCAAATGTATTACTAAGTAACCAATCACCAGTAATGAGAAGTGTTAGTCTAGGAACCTTAACCTAGGTATTCTAGAAGCCTGCAATATTTGTTTACCGTCCCGTATCCATCGACCATGAGAAACAAAACCCGCCGTACAATTTTTTCCAAGCTTCCCTATCCGTCTAACGACATTTATGGCAGCCCTTTTCAGAGTAACTAGTATGTACACACGCCGCGGGTATTCATTAACCTCGAATTCCTTAGACAATTCATAGACAACGGCTCAATAAATGGCAACACTGAGCGATCAATTAACGCATCAGAATGTTTTAATTACTTAATCAGTGATAACTTTTATGGCAATATAAAATTTCATGAATGACAACACTCGATAGAAATTGAATTATGTACATAAAAACTTCCGGGTTTTTTAAATGTCATTTTATATATGGGAGCAATTTATATAAGGCAAAATTGAATTAAATATATTTTGACGAAGAAGGAATCCATACAGGCTGTGTCGGCGAGTAAGTACGTAAATGTCGTACAGTTAGCACTTAATTAGATGAAATAATTACGTAATTAAGTAAAACGGCCATATTTTAAAGTGCAAAACATATTTATTTGTCGTTAATTAAAAGCTGATATTAATTCAGTCACATTTGGTATTTTGCGTCGCCTTTTATTGAGTTCGCGGAGTTGTGTCAAACGTTCGCTTGTATAAGAAGTACGGCTTATTATTTATTGGTTGTCTATGGTATCTAAGTGTGTCAGTTGCATAAAACTGTGGATAATTTACGGGTAATTTATTGCCGCTGCTTGTATCTGTGCCTGCTATCTAGCACTTGATGATTAGAATTTATGAGATTAGTGTTTTTGAATTGCAAATGTTATGTTACGAAAAACTTCTAACGCTACATTACATTTGAATTTAATTGTTGAAATGGAGGTGACAGACTCCATGTTAATTAAATAATACCTACCTTAAGATAAGTTATATCAATAAAAGCGAATATATCAGATTCACATGAAAATGTAGGTACGGAAGAGGCCCAGTTTCAAATGTATATTTCTCGATAGGTACTGAAAACTTAAAAAAAATAATTGTTCATTCTTTAGATGTATGTGAATTTTGATGGCTATAAGAGTAGGGGAAGAATAAAGAAATGATGGATGGACTGTGTGAAAGATGATTTGGCTGGAAAGGGGGTGACTACCGAGATGACGACTGATAGAGAAGTGTGGAAGAAAAAGACAATTCGACCCCAAATAACTTGTGATAAGGACAAGAGAATGATGCTTCTTTATGTATAAGTCTACCTTAGTTAATTTTATTTGGGATCCTCAAAAAGATACAGAGTGTACTCTAAGTCACAACGGCGAATGCGGTGCTACATTAATTCGGAGTCAAAATAAGCAGCTAAACTTGTTCCATTGACTCCTGACCTTCGACAATATAATTCGTAGTAAGTATTTAATGTTATTTCATCGACTGCAATTAGACGATTAAAAGTTAAATAAGTATTAAACGGCAGCTTGGAAATATTACTTATAAAGACTTTTTTGAATCATTTCCATTGAGGCTTACCTATACTTAATTTGCATGAATTATTTGTAAAGCTATAATTATGATTTCACCAGCGTATTTGTGTTTGTTTGTGTTGTCCTTATTTAAACCGGCAATAAAACCTACCTAAATCAGGTAGGTATTTTATATTTTTGCTGCAAAATATTACTCCGCTAATTTCTTTTACTGACGGTTTCAAATTAAGAGCAGATCAAGTAGCAGTTTCAATAAAGCTATCCCCGTTACCCTTGCCTAGCCCAGTGCCAATTTGCATCACGACCGGTAGTGCCTGTTTTTCCGCAGAACAAATTACCGTCTGACATTGCAACGTTTTTCAATGTCAAATACAGTCCCTGTACCTAATGCTCGTTAAATGATATATTAAGCAACAGGCTTCATTTCACAACCAGTCATCAGTCGTGATACATAAACAACAACTATAAACAGCTCACAACTGATTAATTGTAACATTATCGTAACAATGGATTAAACAGTTTGTATTGACGTTGCCCGACCGATTATTGCTCACCGACAAATTTAAATTAAGCGCCATTTTACCGATCCTAATTCGAAATTCAACCTTATTCCATCGTAATACAGTGATTAAGTTTTTTTAAAATGTTTATGGCCTGTTCTTAAGAACGAATCAGTAAGCGGAGGAGCTGTCAAATATGAACGAAGCCGTTAAGTTTTTTTTAATATTTTTTTTCTAAAGCTTAGTCAACAAAATGTAAAGCCGGGCGTCGACCCGACATGTTAATTGCAACTCAAACAAATTAACGGACGTATCGCTAGCTAATGAAATAGACGAGTAATGTTTAAAATTCTCGATAGTCGATGTTCTAGGACAACAACGTACCTTTTGTAAGTACAAAGTGTCTCGTGTCTGCATGTAAATGCAAATTTTCGCCACTTGATTTTTTGTAAGCCACCTATTTCAAATAATGAAACAAAGTAATTTTTAAATACTGACATAGCTGTGGAATTAGGAAATCAAATAGGTATGACAGATTCAAATTCGAATATATGAAAGCTCACGGCCTAACGTAAAATTTAAAAAAAAAATGCTGTGTTTCAAAATAATGTATAAGTTTCTTTAGTTAATATATAAATAAATGGTTTTGTTTTTACCATCACAGAGAAATATTGAAAAACTACTATTTCAAAAGTACGATTGTTTCAGCAAGCAAAGGTTACGCTGTAAAAAAATATCGAATAGGTAGGAAAGTAGGTACCAGCCACTATCGATTTCTTAAACCCAAACCAATCGTTAGAACTCGTTAATCATCAAGCAATTAGTAACAAAAAGATGTTTCCCTTCAAATTAAACAACATTTAGATGAATTGATTTATTTATTTACTGGCTAGGCCTACTGACGTGTCGGCCGTATCGGATTCCCGGCGCCGGCGGTGTCAAAGTGACAGCTCGTAACTTTTTTAGTTTTAGTTTTGGCCTTAGACACAACCAGACACAACTCTATTCAGCCAAGTTTTATTTTTATTTGGTGACAAAACATTTTAGAGATTTGTATGTTGATTTGGGATTTATTCAGATGTCTGGTGTTAAGTTGTTCTTTCTAATGTTTTGTTGTGGCATCACGTCATTAGGATTTTAAAGGTTAAAAGATGAGTGATTAAAAGGTTTGTGTTTACAAAATTTTATTTGGAATTGAATAGCTGAATTGTTATATTTGTATACAAGTGTGAATTTATTGCGTGATATTAGTTGATCTTCTTATACGGTAGGCATACAAACATGTTTGTTTTTGTAAGGGCTTTTTCAATAAATTCAAATCAAATTTGTCTCACTATGTACAAAAATAAACTTTTCTTAGCAGATAGATCACGTTATATTATTATATTTCATCATGTTCAGCGAGGACAATACCCACTAAGACTTTGAATCGCAAGCTTTTGATCGCTTGGAAATATGCCTGAATTATTTGATTGTAAAGTTGTGCACCGGAATAAGAAATTATTTAAAAAGCTGGACTTGACGTAGTAACATTACTAAAAGAAATAGGGAAAAGTAATAAATCTAGGTAGTGAATTAACAAATTACCATTACAAGAACATTATTTTCTCCGAAATCAAGTGTAAGTAATTCTTCAAACCGCATAAACTAACATCGGGAAATCTGCCGGAAAAGCTTAATCTTTTGTTTTATTATCCCCTATAATACAGAACAGATATATAATCTATTATTTTCTGAAGATCGATTGTGTCCTACACAAGTTGTTAAGTTTAGCCGACGGAAATGACGTATTGTGGTTCCCGTAGACAATGGACTAGCGACTGTCACTTTATGCATAATGGCGACCATTAAAATCAAGATGGCGGACTTACATGATGCTGATGATGCTATAGGAACAGCGAACGTTAAAGATATTCCGCTCTGAATTATTTGGAAAAGCATTGATTTTTATCTATTTTACACTCCCATAAGCACCAATTCTTCAGAAATGTTAAAACAATTTCTTCTTCCCCGAGGTAAACAAGATTAAATATTGGTAAGGCTAACTTATTTTAACTTGTTCTGTATATTATTTCATTTTCATATTATTTCATTCTAAAAAGACATCTAAAATGTCTGTATCTTTCCTAGATATTTAGGTCTGTATTTATATCAAGCCAAAGTCATAATGGTAATTTTCATTTAAGACGGGAATCAACCGTTCGTTAACCTTTGTCATTTGTTAACATGCAAGATAACATCAATAATTAAAAAAGCTAATCTACCAAACTGATTCTAAATGATAACAAAAAACCACATTAAATATTTAAATACTTAAAAAATAGAATATATTGAGTGGTAGCAATCAGCGGCGATATAAAAACTGCAACAAATGCCTTTCACCCTGTCTGTAATTATCTGAGGGCGGTGTTTAGATTAATATGTTCGTCCGTCCGTCCGTGACACGCGAATTAGTTGTAACACGTGACGAGCATAGAAACTGAGCATAACGTGTAATGTGGTAAGTAATTTGTTTTTTAAATGATAAATTAATTAGGGGGTAAAAATCGGAAAGTGTTGCGGTTTGAATATCGGTATAATCTAGGGCTGTTTCTTACCACTTAAAACGGTCAGTTGCGATTGCAGTTATTTGAATTCTAGTCTCGCATAGGGTCGCAGCATTATGCTGAGCTGTTTTGCGTGGATGTGACATATATTTTCCCCAACTTGTTCTTTTTTTGTTTGTGTTCTTTCTTTGCGTCATGTTTACCGCAAATAAACGTATTTTCTTACATAACATCCTTCGCAAAACTGCACAATAAAACCTAATAATTATGATGAGTGTGACGACCATAGCAGTTCACACTTTGTCTGTCAGTCTTGCAAGTTATCGACACCATATTTTTTTTCAGAGAAGACATGTAAGTTTAATGTGACGTAACCTACCCATACCCCAGCTCTAACCATTTATTTTCCGATTTTTTTCTAAAGAGCAACATGAGTTAGCGTCACACATAAAATATGTCTGCGCGCTGACCACAGATGACCACACGTCCCGTCCCGGTGGTCACGCCATGCATAAATCGCTTTGAACTGTCACGCTGCCAACGAAATAGCGTGTTTCTGACGCGTGGACATTGGGGAAGATACATGGTTGATATAAAAATATGTTCTTGGCTAAAACAATGTTTTGTAGTTCCCCGTAATGAATGGATATCTCAATTGAACTGACTGTCCTACAAATTGTCGGAGAAATATGTTTTCGATTTTGGTCCACCACTGCCCAACCCTTCGTGGAATACAGGCGTATTACATATGTAATGTTACATTCATTTGTAATCTATACTTACTGCGTAGTTACCATATCCAATTGTTCACAGAACTTGTAAGATTTATAAGTAAGGTATTATAACGTTAAGCTAAAATGCCGAGAACAACAGCCGAGGCAGAGTATTTAACATGAACAACAAAACCGTGATACATTCACTTTTAGGAATTTTCAAAATTTAATTAAGAAATATGGGTGTACTATCTATAACCCTAGCTTTCTCTTGCCCTTATCCGAATTTTCTTGTGGTCGGCGCAAAATGTCCCTTTCTTCCATACTTCTCTATTAGTCGTCATCTCGGTAGTCACCCCCTTTTAGCCATAACACTCTCACTCAGTCAAAATTAAAAAAAATCAAAATTTATTCAAACTAGGCTGAAAATCAGCACTTTTCGAACGTCAAAATTACATAAGACAGTCCCCCAAAAACGCCCGCCCTTCACCACTTCCTAGTGCTTTAGCTGGGAAGAAGAAGTGGCGCAACAAACTCCCCAGCAGCACAGCTGTCTGAATAGTTAGAAAAACATGATTCTATACAATAGTACTTATGCAAAATAATTTACTTTACGCAACACAAAACATTAAATTAAATTAAATTATTTTCTATGTCACCTAGCACACGCCAATATACCAACAAAAAAAAAAGTGAATCTATCGTTTCTTTGGTCGCCCGCCGCTGCTTATCAATTCGAATAATTCAGGCGTGATGAAATATATTTACCATCGCGGACACTGGCGTCCGCGATAGTACCAACTGATGAAAGAAATAAGGCTCAGTCTAATGTCTAATTTCGCACGTATTTAATCTCCAACTATACATAAAACCGTTAAAATGAGTTTTAAAACGCTTATAATATAAACCAATCGCAATTAAGTGCCTTTGAACAACGCCGACGGTATCCGATATGGACAATACCAGGAGTTTAGGTTACCTTATTAGGGCTACGGCGCAAAGCGAGCTTGTAAGCCCAGTCTCTGTATGTGTGTTACTTAAGGCCAACTTGACCAAATTTTGTTAGACTTGTTAAAAGGACTGTTTGGATCGGCAAGTTAGATTAATTCCATACATTGCATAAATTTGGACGGCTAATTTCTGGTACATTTCATGTTATGTTTGAGCTTAAGATATTTACAACCCTACAGGAAAGGAGAAGAAAACAAGGGCTCTTATGTTTATTTATTTATAAGTAACTGTTGCTCTTAAATTCATTCGTATAATTTAGAGAAAGACGTTTTGAAAAATCCCTCTATGGCAACTGCCAACTGCTGAGTCGGCAGTCGCGGAACTCAGCGGTTATATTCCGTAGACTAAGAGCGGGTTTGCACTACGTCCAATCCAAATTAGAATTCAAGATCCGAGTTCAATTCGACGTTCAAAAGTGCCTTTTATGTGCCTAATTGAAATTAATTATTTCACTTTGACTTTGAATCCGAAATGGGAATGTTCTAAATTCGGACGGACAGAGCCCGGACGTAGTGCGAAACCGCTCTTACGGAATATAATACTTACACACCTAAATCGAGCCACCGTGTATTTCTAAGTTAGGTTTAATGGCACAGCTAGGCCATCAAAATTGTGATGAGTCAAAGAAAAAGTATTGATGCAGTTTTGAAGCCGATATACTGGCCATCATTTTGGTATAATCATTGTTTTAGTTTGAATTCACAACCATTAAAAAAATTATATAATTTATTACAAAAAAGCAGGGTGGCTCGATTTCACGGAATATAATATGTATTATGCCATCATTTCCACGTTTCTTTCTTTTGTGGTTAAGCTGTCAGTCAGGTTAGAATATTAACACGTTCAGTGCCGGGAGTCCTATTGGAGGGTTCACCTAGTCGGATATGGGATGCCGGGACCCGTCGCGGAAGGCTCATTTTAAATGTAGGTTTTTCTTAGCGAATACAGCATTATAAACCGTGAAAATAAAATGTGTATGTATATTTTATCAAGAATTTTTAGTAACTTGGAAGTCGATTAAGAGCGTCCGGTCTGCACCAAGTGCAAGGGCTAGAAATAGATAGAAATCCGACGACTGACGAAATACGAAGTTTGCCGAGGGACATTAACAAAACAGTTGTACTGTACAAGCGTTGGTTTTAAAATCCTAGCACGTTTTTTAATTATTTTTTTACATATATTCACAAAAAAATTAAAAGGTCGGAAACTACGTATATAGTGACAAGACTCCCTGAAAACACAATTTTACTTCGTTTTACAGTGTTTTATAACATGGTTTTAAATCTAATGCCGTTGACCGTCCGCCATGGTTAACTTTAGCGCAAACGTAATGCTGGTGACCCTCCCGGAGGGTTCACTTCCAATATGTATGGCGGCATGGCGTATGAGTTCTATGAAAAGTGGATGGAGTCGAAAGTGTTAAACACAATTTTTAGTAAGCTGCTTAGGGCTATATTCTATGGAAGGCATGTTTCAGAATCCGAAATCAGTATCGCTGTTTTTTAATTGTTGAAAGAAAAAAGAAAAGAAGAAAGAAAATACGTTTATTTGTTAGCTTGTAAGTATCAGTATACTTACAAGCTAACAATTTAAAAACAGCGCTACATTAACATGCATTTGTTCCTCGACCTCTTAATAACTGGGTAACGACCCAGACATTAGGTAACATCTCCGTAGATTTAATTCACCCAACCTTACTCCCCATTAACAGGGGTATTACATTAAAATGCCCAAATGCTCGTCATTTGTTTAGCCAGGCGTAAGTCCCCCGAACAACAACATAGCCGCGACGAAGGGCTATATTTTGCCGCGACGGGGCTATTTAGCCGTGGTTGTAAAAGGCTAAGGTTGCGGGGTTGCTGTCGTAATGTTGTTGTTTCTGGCAACACTCGTGAACCCGGCGGTCTTGGCTGATGAGGTGTGGAGTAAGGAGCGAATGGAAGCGATAGACACCGAGGTAAAGGTTGTTGCAGTGAAGGAAAAGATTTCCCGAAGCAGAAAAATGAATGAAAATGGTTAACGTTGATCAACTAGTCTGATTCAAGATATTCTTATTTAGATAACTAAGAACGTATAAACAATCAATATTTTATAATGTTTCTATCCTAGAGCAACCACCTTGGAAGATATCAAGGAGATCTAGCATCTTCTTGATCTAGCATCTAGCATAGATCTAACTAACTACTACTAACTAATCTAACGTTGATCTAGCATCTAGCATAGATCTAACACCATTAAGAGTTGACTTATAAATTGGCAGAATGTAAAACTTCTGCAAAAAAGACGTTCGAAGTATTTGTATCAAATACAGGCCGGATAATTGCGAAACACACATAAGATGACAATTGATCGCAATGGGTTTCTGATGATTTTGACAGTTCACCCACGTTCATTGCGTTATTTTAGTTATGAATACTTATTTATTTATATCGACGGAACTTAAGTAACATAACATTACTTAACATAACACAAGCTCATTTATCTATCGCGATTTATTGCGTTGATGATCGGAAGAATTTTTCAATCCTATGAAGCAATGGATTAGCAATATTCCCCTATAGCCTTCAAAACCCGTTTGTTAATTCAGAAATAAGCAATTACTGGGGTAAACTTAAGTTACTCTCATGAATGCGTTTTCTAAGGACACACATTTCAGGAAATTTAAATGTAATAAAAATACAAGAGAATTGATATTTATTTCTTATTTTCTCTACAAAACATTGTGTCCACAGTTTTCACCCTTATCGATCAGTTCCTCACTTGCACCACAGTCAGGGGTCCGTTTTCAATTACCCGCTATTTGTCAAGCGGGCCGAGTGTCAGACACCGACGTTTAGTGTCGACACTCCAGCACCCCGCTCCTCGGGGATTTGTCCTGCTTATTGCTTTCTTGTTCTGTGGCATATTTGTGGTGGAGCGAATTATTAGGAGGGTTATCGTTACGGTCAATATTGGTGGATGGGTGACATGACAAGGTGTATTGTGTTGGATGTCGATCAGAGTAGTTTGAAGCGGTAAAACAGTTGAAGTCTGATTGACAATAGAGAAGCACTGTGTTATGGATCTTTATGATCGTTCAAGATAATCAAATGTTTTATGAGAACCAACATTACAATACATACAATATTAGATATGTATAAGGCAAGAACGAACAAATGGGATTTGAACATAGTATTCAATTTTAAAGCTTTCTTTTTTCCGACGACAGATAGACTAGTAATGTAGCGAGTTAAGTTTGATTTTTCAGCTTTATACGAGCCCAGTAATGCGTCAGAGCAGCGCTGACAATCAACTGGGCTCGTGAAGACACTTGTGTACCCACTCCAGTGCTGACTTCGCGCTCTCAAGTTAGTCCAGTTGACTAACATATCCGTCTATTTTCAGGCCCAGTAGCTTCCCCCGCCTGACTTACTGCCGATCTCATGCTACATGAACCCTCTGACTAGGTCCGAAATTCCGACTTTTCAGGCATTCGTTTTCTGCCTATCTCGCAATGAAAACTTCACTCGATCAAAAACAAAAGAACACATCACTTTAAAACTCCCAAATCAACTTTCGAAAAGCGTAGTGACCTTAAAAAAACAATTTGCGTCCCACTCAGTCCCCTGCTCACCCTCATATCGCATTATAGTAAAATGATTTGCAGGGCTGGCCTCCAAACTCAATAAACTTGATTGCTGTCCACCCTCCGTCGACTGACTTGAAGATACGGGACTTGAGCTTGATTTTAACGACAATTCAGATTTCTTTGTTTGAAAGTTGGGCGGAAGAAATCGATTTTGTATTGAGTAGGGAAAGAGTTTTTCCTGGTTTCCTTAGGATGTTTTCTTATACTGTATCTTCTTCAGTGACGTTCTCCTTTTTAATCGATTTCTAAAAAGGAGGAGGTTCTACGTTCGTCTTATGTTTTTTTTAATGTATGTCCAAGGATATTTTCGTCAATTGTGGACCGATTTTGAAAATTCTTTTTCCTTTTTTAGAGAAAGCTTGCGCGGTGGTCCCATAAAAATGTTATTAACTTTGCTTTGGTAGTTTTTGACTTAGCTTCAATAATACGTAGGTATTTTTCGCCTGTCACCTGTCACTGTTATTTACATAACAGGTAGTGGTATTCGAATTTGTGTGGGGTAGTTATCACAACTAAAAAGTGAAAAAATAAAAATAAAATAAAAAAAAAGAGACAACCAGCTTGTACTATTGAATAGTTCAAAATATATTTTAAATAAATACAAACCTAAAGAGGCAATGAGTAGATCTCCTTAACAAAGGGCTCTTATAGGAAGTAGTTATTGCCACTCTTATCCTACATAAGTCTACCAGATAGGTACAGATTTGATGTTGACAAAGTTTTCGGTGTTGGTTCCGCAGGAATTACAAGCCTTAGGAGATATTTCGACTTTGTCTTTAAAGATGGCAACGCATCGGCAAACTTTTCGCCGGGCAATATTTTGATATGAAAGAATGTCCATGGATGTCTTGCCCGTTCTTCTGTTCTCCATAGAACCCTATTACGTTTTGGAATGAGCAACTAGCTTAATCTCATTGGTTGACCGACTCCTTGACAATTCAGTGCATGTAAAATAAAAATAAATCTTAAATTAAGGCTATCTTTTTTTAGTTTCCTTTAGGTATATATTCAAAACCATAATCAAAATATTTCATTTCACATTTTTATTTTATTTTATTTATTTGGCTCACCAACAATTGAATACACTGATACAATGACATGATACATCAAAATTGAATTAAAAACATAATTAAAACAAAAAACAAAATCAAAATTATTACTTTACATAAACCTACACTTATGAAACGTCAGAAGCTAGGTGCACGGTTCCAATTGGTCGTTTTCTATGGAGGAGAGCCGGCAAGAAACTCAACGGTTACTCTTTAAAAAATAATTGGCTCTTACAATATTTTCAAATAACAGTGTTAATAGGTATGGGAGAACAGCGTAGGCCTTTAACAAGTACCAGGTACTTAACAAAATAGAAAATGGTCAACAAATCTACAGTCCACTAAGCCTACAACGTTCTCACATTCACAAAATAGAAAACAACTAACAGGTATGTTTAATTTCCTCATATACACCACAAGAAGTGGTATTAAATCGTATGTACTGTTATCGCCAAAAAGTTATTTAGCTCCTCTACAAGCTTGGTTTCTTGCTTCACCAAGATTCTTATTTCGTCCCATCCTTTCCTATCATCATAGACAGAACATTTCAATTAGTATTTAAATTACTGTTTTTACAGCTTAAAAACTACATAAAAATATCAACAAAAAAGCCTTATTAGTTTCAAAAGTATCTAATCATGCTACCTATACGGTTATCGAACCTTTTTGGTAAAACTTAATTGATATGTTCTGTCATTCTAATAGCAACTCTACTGAGGTTTAAGAAGGTTGGTTTTCAGATGGGAGGCTGTTCCCCTAGTGGCCTAGTCCCGGGGGGGCAGGATATTGCGCCGGGCGACAACTCGATGTCGATCATAATGTATTAATTCGCCATTCTCATTATGTTGCGGATATTTGAGTCTGATAGTGTGCTGATAGCCTGTCGAATAGTTCAGTGTTTTTCATTTGCTGTTAGAGATGTTCCGACTAGTCGGCGACTAGTCGGTAAAGCCGACTATCCGGCCACTTTCGTAGCGCCGACTATCCGGCTTCTTACTTTATATGTATTTTTCCATAAAAATGCACATGCAAAATGTATAGGAGGATTACATTAAATAAAAAGCTTGATTGTTAATTAGTATTTTTATTTTAGAATTAGTTTTACATGTTTTGAAATGTAAAGCAACCTTTGCTTTAGTTATCAGTCTCTAAAAACACCGCTCTGACCGGTGCAAAATCAAAAATCAAGAAACAATGCGTAGTAAACAAAACATGTTCTGACACGCTCGCAGTCGGCGGTTACGACTTGCGCGCGAATCAGCTGTAAACGAAGCGTCACGAAAATTGCCGAATACCCCCGAAACCGTAATCGACTTGACCGACTAATCGGCATCTTTACAACCGACTAATCGGCTAGTCGGCCAAAGTCATAGTCGGCGCATCTCTATTTGGTATTTTTATATATTTGATATTTTGTCCACCGACCAATTCATTACCGGAAACTGCATTTATGTTTTGTGGGCATGGTAATATTAGACTCTAATTAAGCTAAATATACTGGCTTTGTGCACATGTTAAAACTAAAACTAGCTTTCATCATCATGACTTCACCCACTGCTCGGCATAAGCCTCTCTTTTCTTGTGCCAATCCCCACGCTGGTGTGCCAGCCTCATCCAGGTTCCACCCGCGACCCGCGGTTACAATGTCGTCCGACCATCTCACCGCCAGACGACGGACACCTAGTCTTCAAGTCCTTGGACGCCACTCGGTCACTGCCTTACTCCACCTGTTGCATCACTGCGCCTTTCTAGGTGTGCTGCCTAACTCCATTTGAGTTCCATAACTCGTTTTCTGATATCGAAAACCTTCAAACTAGCCTTAGATATTACAAATGTTTTAATGGAAAAGTGTCAGTGGAAAAAAAAGGCTCGGATCTACTTAACATAGAAGTTATTGTACCACCGGCACTGGCTTCGAAAGAGCTGGAAGTCACGGCGAGAGAGAGGCCTTTGCCCAGCAGTGGGATGATGCAGGCTAACAGTAATAGAAGTTATTGAAATTTGTTTTTCAGGAATCTGAAAATCATACATAATAAGCCTAAAATGTTCCCACTGCTAGGACAAAGGCCTCCTCTCTTCGAGAGGGAGTGGGCCATAATCCACCACGCGGGCCCAGTGCGGGTTGGTAGATGTCACATGTCTTCGAATTTTAGGTTCTAGGATATGCCGGTTTCCTTACGATGTTTTCCTTCACCATTTTGAGAGCAGTGGTAATGAAATTATTTACACAAAGTATAGCACCTGCGTGGGTTCGAACCCTCGACTTACAACTCGTAAGTCGGGGTCGTTACCACTGGGCCACCACTGCTCCGAATCTCTGCGGAATCTGAAATACTAACCTTTTATTGATCGTCTGTCTGTTTATAAGATCACAAATTCACAGCTCTTCTTGTAAGATGTTTTTTCGACCTGTTGTGTCCGAGTTGAAAAATGTGAAGACATTGTAAAAGGTACCTACGTATTTAAAAAAAACTTAACACTAAACTTTAGATTACACTTGACATTTTTATTTGTAAAATTATGCATTATTCGGATACGCTCAGAATTACCAATATTTCAGCTGATACGTTAGTCAGTCACCTCACAGGGGGCATGTTTACATCAGAGGCGATTCGGATCAACATCCATAATCTATGGTTTTACAAGAAATATTAAGTTGCCATTACTTTGTAATTCTACCAGTAAATCATTCAAAAGACATACAATGTTTTTGTAGATGTGACAGTGACAAGAGGACACAAAAAATATGAAAAAGAAGGCCCACCTCGTAGCCTGCTATGATAAATAGGCCTTGCAATGACTAATAAAAAATACTCGAAGAATCCTAACGAATGTTACAAATTAATGAGGAAGTGAGTTTGTTTGTTTATTTGTTTGGTTGCGCTTTCACGCTAAAATGGCAGTGGAAAAAATTTGAATGAAATTTGGCACATGGGTAGACCTGGATTAGGACTTTTATCCCGATATTGAATTAGTTTTTATTTTTATTTCTAACGGACGCTTTTAATGTTTTGCATCGTTCTCACATGTATAACTTCAACTTGAATGATGTAACCAATATTATGTAACCATATTTCGATTTAAAAGAGTGTCCGTGGAGTTTCTTGCCCGTTCTTCTCCATAGGTACCTACTACGGCTTTGGAATGGGCGACTAGCTTCATATTTCTGACTGACCGACCCCTTGACAATTCAAAAGTGCCTGTAATTGGTTTATTTCAAATAAATGCTTTGAGTTTGAGATGAGTTGAGTTTGAGTTTGCGTTTGAGTTTGGGATATAAGTCTCGATAACTTATACGGGTGAATCTTCGGGGTGCAGCTAGGATATCATATTTTTTCTGTGCTATTTTCACGCTGGATAAACCCAGAAGAATAAAGACAAGACATTGCATTTGTTTGATGTTGGCAATCTTAATGGTCGCCTCTTAGGCCACTCTCAGGCAAAAAAGAGTCAGGGTACACTGTAAGGCTTTATATGGTTTTCGCTGCGATTACCTATATAGGGACCTATAGGTACACCTCTGCCTAGCCCCTCTGGGAATACAGGTTTGATGTTATGTATCTTCCTTACCTTACTTATGCTCGGTTCCTATTAACAAAAACGAATCGTTTTACTTACAAATGGTAGTTTTTTTTATTGCCAAACTGGGCTTATAAATATAATCGTAAGCTAATGCGTATAATAAAGCGGAAACGTGTCTTTTGCAAGGCTCCATAAATAAACTTCCAAAAAGCTGGAAGGAGTTAGGTGACATAGCGTTCAAAAAGAAAGTTATTAAAGCTGATAAAGCATATTATAATTTAAATGAGTTTTTAGATGACAGATTTTTATCATGTTTCACTTATTTATTATTTTTTATGTAATCTTTAAAAAAACAATTTTTTAACTATTATTGCTATACGATTAAGATTATTCTCACTTTTTATTTTGTTATTATTTGTTTCACGAACTGTGTCCATATAAATATGATTCTTTCTTTCTTTACTTAATGCAAATTTTATTTTAATTAATATTATCTTTTTTTTTTTAATAATTAGACTTGGAGTGACATTATACTGTATTTTATTAATATTTGCATGCCATTGTTTAAGGCAAACGTGATGATCTGTTTTTTTTTTATCTCTACTTTTAACATCTCTTACATGCTGACAATTTGTGTTGTATGTATTTTACTCATGTTTGAGCAAATAAATGAATATATTAATATATATTTATATATTATAATATAATATATTAAGTTTATGGGGTATTAATTTATGGGGTACTGTGTTAAATGTTACAACAAAATACCTTGTGATATATTACAATTAAATGAAAGAAAATTTAAAACTCATATTAAAAGTACACTTTGTAAACAAGCATATTACAAATTAGAGGTTTATATCCAAGATAAGAATGCTTGGAAACATGCTGGTCCTGCTCCATAGGATAATCTAGAATCTAGACAAAATCAAACAGGTTGCTAATTCAATTGTATAATTTATATATATATTTTTTTATATATTACATTGATTTTACATTCTGTGATTACTTCCTCATACACTGACTTATTAATTGTAAATGTAAATTTTAGGAAAATCGTCTACTTTTACATTGTTTTTAAATATGTGAGCACCATGTATCTATCACATAATTAATTTATCTGTTGTTGCTTCATTTTTAATTCTTAATTCTTTTTACTTATTGTGGTATAGTAATTTTATTCTAGGTGCATCGTCCTCACTTATAATTAAGTAACTAATGTACTTTTACAAAATATTGTTAAACATTTTAAAAGAGCAACGGTGGAGTTTCTTGCCCATTCTTCTCCATGAGAAAACTACCTTTTGGAAGGGGCGACTAGAATCAATTAATTTTTTTGAAAATTTTCACGTTCAAAAGTGCCTTATAAGGGCCTATTTAAAATAAATGATTTGACTTTTTACCAATAACGATCCGTAAATTATAGGAATCTATAAGTAAATTTATCGTAGGTACTCTCATGACTTTTTATGTTTTCTTCTAGGCTGTTCACAACAGCTAAAGCATTAAATAAATGCAAAATGTTACATGCTGCTTGCAGGCAAAATAGCACTACACTCTGTATCTTCTGCACTTCTCTACATCGTCATATATACCATAATAAGACCACTACACACCCACTAAATTGTCTTGAATAAAAACAATGCTGATATATCGAGTGGTTCAAATTTTATTGGGCCAATAATTCAGCGAATTGATGGCACGTCTTTGTTAATGCAATTATATTCCTTTATTGAAACAGAACACAAAAAGATGATCGGTAAGTGCGGGTTCAGACGCGGCGACTGTTTGTTGATGAGCAACACGACGACAATTTGTTGGTAATCAGTGAGTATGAATTTGATTCGCATTTATGTCGCCCTTTCATTTAGGACACAGAATTGAAGGATCATCTCTGTCTTTTTCCGCCCAATTTCTAGGATCAAGACACTGTTGGTTGAATTTTGAAAACAGTATTATTTTGAAAGCTAAAATATCAACATCATCTGGCTAGCCTTTTCGCAACTATGTTGGGGTCGGTTTCCAGTCTAACCGGGTGCAGCTGAATACCAGTATTTTACATGAAGCGACTGCCTATCTGACCTCCACAACTCAATTACTGGGTAACACGATACCCCTTGGTTAGAATAGTTGTCAGACTTCCTGGCTTCTGACTACCTGTAACGACTGTCATCTACAAATGAGAGCCGGAACCAGCGGTTTAACGTGCGTTGCGAGGCACAGAGAGTTCTCAGTATAAAATAGATGGTCACCCATCGGACCGTAGCGTAGCTTAACCTGATTCATTGACCCGTGCGACTGTTATTACTTACCCACAAACCCCACTTAAAGACATAAGAATTCAAAACATTACATCAATTATTCAGAATATATTTCTGAAAGCTAAAATATATTCTGAGTAAGTACTTAATTGTTCTAATCCTTATGTCTTTAAGTCGTAAATGAATAGGTTTATTTCAAGCACGCACGCAAATAGTTAGTTTACTTATTAAAAAGACTATTTAATTTGTAACTAACATGATTATGTAACACGATAAGAGTTTAATTTATTAAGTTTGTAATGCTACCTTTTTATCGCGTTACATTTAGAAGGAAAGTCTGCACTCGTCTTTAGAAATAACTAAATGTTTTTTATATAAAATTATGGCAAATGGTTGAAATTGTAACCAGTACCTATCTATCACTGTGTCAAATAATTTATTGTTTGTGTAAACTCTAAATTAGTTGAATACACTGAGGAATAAATCTATCAATATTGAAGTTGTTTGTAATGTCAAACTAACAGCTTTTTGTTAAATGCATTTGAAAGTATATACGGTACTTATTACATTTATTTTTTTTAAATATTTGCCTTTCTGCCTGTCTGTTTGTTCCGGCAAATCTCTGAAACGGCTGGACCGATTTTGACGGGACTTTCACTGGCAGAAAGCTGATTTTATTTTAGGCTACTTAGGCTTATTTTAGAAAAAGAGTTTGGTTCCACGCGGGTGAAGGCGCGGTTAGTAGCTAGTTCCTCTATAAACATGGAAAGAAAGAAAATAAATTTATTTGACTCAAGTTAAGGTTAATACAATAACAAAAATAAAGCAGAAAAAAAAAAAATTATTGCTACATCTTACACAACTTATTCTAGTTACAATGGGGAGAATCCTTTTAAGCAAATAGTTTGCTTGTGTTAGGATGCTCCGCCCTTCCCCAGTTTATGTATTCATAGTTATTAAGTTATAAAGCCTGATTAAGATTCATGTAAAATTATACAAATAAAATTAAAATTAAAAACAAAAGAAAGAAATGGGAACACAGTATTTTTATGATAGGCATAATACGCGCAGGGATGTGTGAGCTATGTGAGTAGGAGATGGTGAGGAGGTGAGTGTGTATGTGAGTAGTGAGTAGTGAGCAAGCGTGGGAGTGAGAGAATAGGAGTTGGAAGCTAACCCTATGACTAGTCTTGGGATCGGAAAATAATGTAGAACATTATCTTCCATTAGCGGCAAAATATCATAGAGCAATATTTTATGTGTCTCATAGATTGCACCATATTTTCCACTTCGTCATAGGTCTTCGACTTAAGCCATTTAGACAAAGCATTTTTGCATTCGCGGTAAATTAGTGGGTATATGTCAAGTTCTTTATTAAGAAGATTGTATAAATGGGCTGATTGCCTGGGATATTGTCTTTTAGCGAAAGTTGACTTTACTGAGACAGTGGGAGCAACGGTGTTTTTTCTTCTGCGTTTTGTCTTCCGTGGATTGAACGCTAGTGTTTTATGCTTAGTTAGCGTTACATTAAGTACGTAAAACTTTCCGACGGTCAGAAGATCTGCAGTCCGGTAAAGGTTCTCAGTTGAAAATCTGAAAGGCTTAAAAAACATAACTTTCAGTAAGGACCTCTGAGTCCTCTCGAGGTCTAGGAATTTAATTTTAGTGGCACCTCCACAGACTGGTAGATAATATGCCAGGACAGACTGAGCAAGTGAGATGTAAATCTGTAGCAGGAGTTTTTTCGAGGTTACATGACGTAATTGTCTTGAGTCCAGATTAGTTTCCTTATTCGCTTCATAATTAATTCTGTATGATTGTGCCAAGATAATCGTTGATCAACCATTATACCTAAGTACTTGGTGGATTCCACTCTTGTAATTTCTGTGCAAGAAGAATTTGGGTTTTGAAAAAAAAAAAAAAAACTTCCCTCAGCCTCGCGGCTGTGCCAAATAGTCCCAGTTCAGCATAAATGCCAGACAACTAGTGTCTGACGCTGGTTTTCAACTGGACCTTATGTTACGAGGACATAATATTATACATCACCACTACTTCGACCGGTTCTGTGCTTCCCACATCATGTGCTTGCTTGGGGGAGGCCGATGTCCAGCAGTGGACGTCTTTCGGATGAAATGATGATGATGATACTATCATAGGACCATCCTATACTTAGAAAGATAAAAAGCTGAACAGCGTATTGTAATTAGAAAATATCTTCACTCGAAGATGGATGTGTGAAGAATTTCACTAATAAGAATGGAGCGTTTTGTCTCTTCAGAAGCAATAATTAAGATAGTGATTGAATCAGAAATAAAACTCAATTTAAAATTTGTTTTCTCCCTACACAAACAAATCATCTAAATAATAAAATAATTATATGTATTGGCCCTTTAAATTTAATATAAGTTGAAGGTATTATTTTGATCCAAGCGTCGTCGCGTCGGTGGACGGCTAAGTATCAACTAGAAAAGAGCTGATAATCTTCAAACGACTGAACTGTTTTTTTTTTATCATAGCTAAGAACACTCACGATCAAGTCACCTTTCAAACAAAACAAAAAAAAACAAAATCGGTTCAGCCGTTTGGCAGCTATGGTGGAGCAGACAGATACACACAGTAAACTTGTAACACCCCTCTTTTTCCGACGGGAGTTAAAAAGCAATAATTTATTTTAGTAAAGAAAAGAATGTGACTCCTTTTCTATAAAGCATAAGAAACATGTAGCTGCTTAACACACTTTCAAACCCAACCTGAACGATTTTGAAGGATATTGCTAATCCATTGCTTCAAATGTTCGAAAAATGTGGCTGCTCAACAACGTAAATAACGCAATGAATGTGGTTGAACTGTCAAAATGAAAGCCATTGCTACTGTAAGTAAGTGTGTTACGCAATTACCCCGCTGGGGCATCCCACTGTTAAGTAAAGGGTTTCTTTGAATTTGAATTTTTATAATAATGTGTTTTACGGTAATGAAGACCTTCGACACTATCGAGCTTAACAAAATGGTTAACCGCCCTAGGTAATGTAATGGTCACTCCTTATGCCAATATTGCCAATGTAGCAATACAGTGTAGATGAAGCAATAAACCATACAATAATCTCCCAACTATCTACAAACAGTTTATTAACCTGACATTGATGATAATGAGTAAAATTATTGAACACTTCATAAATAAATGCTCTTCCCTTCAAGTTACATCAAAAAAGTATATTAAATTGAACGAACTGCCCTGTATTGGTATGCCGAACCTATTTGAGACCTTTTATTGTATAATTTTCCCATATAACATCATTATGGTGTTGATAAAAACCGTTGCCATTAATGTGACAATGTATCCTATGGTTTTTAAAGGCACTGTGCTCGTTTTTGCATCTTTTTGATGGCGTTTTTCAAGAAGAAAGTGCACATATTTAGTGTTCAGGTTCGTATTCAATGGCGTAATTTTTTAATGTTTTTCTGATGTTTAATATATTAGTGCATTGTGTTGTTCTGTATTTATGGAAAGTAGAGTAGATATAAAATAATGTTTTGGTTAAAGAAATGTTAGTGTTTTGAATAAAATGTGCAGCGGTAGGTTTGTTGTCAAATTAAAACTTCTGTCGTATTCTTTTATCGTTTGCCGTGCCGCATCATTTGCAAATATTTGTTATACTTCGCGGGAAAGTACGAAAGGGATACCTGGCCCCTGGCAACCCTACATGCAACTTGTAAGCCGATTTTTGTTGAAAAAAAAAACAAATAGGTAATACATGAAAAACTAGGAACCCGTTGGTAATTAAAAGAAAGTAGCTGTAGGTGTGTGTGCTGTGTAGTTGTGTTGTGTAAGTGTGTTGTGTGGTGTGTGGTGTGAGTAAGTTGGTGCAGTGTGTGTGTGGGTGTGATTGCTTATGAGTGCACAGACTTCACTGTGGAACTGAAAAAAAAAAAAAAAAAAAAAAAAAAAACTATATCGGTAATAAGTAGACTTTCAAGCAAGAAGGCTTTCAGTATCACTATATTAAAATTGCACTTTGGGAAAGAATGCTCGTAAATGTTGACGAGATCCGAGGACATAGAAATGTTCAGGCGGGAGGAAACGCCCAGGTGTCATCACTGCGTGGATCGCCCGGAGGACACGGTTGAGCATACGGTGGAGGTCTGTCCGGCTTGGGCAGAGCATCGCCGTGTCCTCGTGGAGGCGATCGGCGGCGGGGATCTCTCGCGTCCGGCCCTAGTCCAGGCCATGGTACGGAGCGAGAGGGCATGGGAGGCCGTCACCTCCTTCTGCGAAGCAGTAATGCTCGCGAAGGAGGAGGCAGAACGCGTGAGGGAGAGGCAAATTTCGCGCCCTCACGCCCCTAGCCGCCGCAGGAGACGCCCTGGGCGTCAGGAATCGCAGGCCGATTCACGGCCACCGTAGGCGCGGGCTTGCGGACGGTGAGCAATGGGTAGCTCGCCGTCCGATAAGGACCAGGCCTGGGTCGACGGCGCGTTGTGTTCCACGCGCGCCTCAAAGAGATGTCAGCAAGTGAAGGGGTCCGATAGGACCGATGCCTGCCGGGGTTGCGGGAAAGTCCGAAAGGGATACCGTGGCCCCTGGCAACGTACAGGCAACGGAAGGAACACGGGTGGGTTTTAGTCAGTAAGAGTCTGAAACGCCCTCCCGCTCCACCCAGAGCGGGAGAAGTTATTTGATAATTTCCCACCCAAAAAAAAAAAAAATGACAGAAATGTCGACTAGCAAGATGACTTTTGCGTGTCGCTTATTATCAAATTATCGCATTCTGCTTTGTAAAAGAGTTTCAATGTCGTCATAGCTCTTGCGTTTTAGCCAGTCTATTAATGATTTTTTTTTATATTCTCGATAAGTCATCGGATAAATATTTAAAAGTTTATTTAATTTGATGTAGATGGAAGCGGATTGTCTGGTGAACTGTCTTTTTGCATATGAGGTTTTAACCGAGACTTCTGGTGCAACAATATATATTTTATTTTTTTGTTAAGGCTAGAATCATAGTTTTATGTAGTTTCAAAGCAGTGTGGAGTACGTATACTTTCCTGACTGTGAGAAAGCCATTTAGTTTGTAAAGGTTTTCAATAGGAAATCTACACGGTTTAAAATACATAACTTTCAAGAGAGACCTTCGCGCTCTTTCCAGTTCTAGGAATTTGATTTTAGTGGCCCCGCTCCATACAGGTATACAATATACTAGAACTGACTGGGCCTGGCACACTCGGCACACTCGGGTTTTCGGCTGCTGGCGTATATTTGGTGAGATAACATGTCTTAAAGTCCTGAAAATCCAAATGAGTTTTCTGGTTTGAGACATGATTATATCTGTGTGTAAATGCCAAGATAATCGTTGGTCTACCGTAATACCTAAATATTTTATATCAGTCACTTTTGCTATTTTATTGCAAGAACAATTTGTGCTAGTAGGAGTATCACAGCTATGTATTCTAAAGTTATGATTAGGTCCTGGTTAACTGTTGTTGTAGTTTGTAAATGCAATAAATTTAGTTTTAGAAGTATTTAGTGTTAGTAAGAAGAATTTAACCATTTAGCAACCCTTATGAGTCCCTTTTCAGCATGATGATGACGATATTTATCCAGTAGGATTATACCTACTGGATAAATAAATACGTCTTTAAAGGTATCCTGTAAACATATTTATCTCGCACTAAAATTTGAGTCGACGTTATTCGTCTGTTCAGCCTTTTCCCAACTATGTCGGGGTCGACTTGCTGTCTAACCTGATGCACTGTGAATAACAGCACTTTGCCGACATGAAGTTACTGCCTATTCTGACCTCCAGAACCCAGTAACTGGGTGACACGATACCCCTTGGCAAGACTAGATGTCAGACTTTCGGGCTTCTGACTAGTCGTAACAACTGATCAAGATCTACAAGTGACAGTCAGGACCAACGGCACGGAGGGGTCTCGGTATGTTATGGATGATCACCTATCCACAGGCCGACCTCAGCAAGCATAGCCTAACTTTGATCAACCCGTGCGGCTGTTATTACCACCCAAATATTTTTCAAATACCAAATCATGCAGCTATATAAAAATAACAACTTCAGCGGTCCATTTCCTCCACCACGCACTATCTCCCCAGAGGAAATAAGCATAAAAGTTAGCAACGCTAGAATATCGTTAACACGTTGTCGTGCGCCAATCACAGCGCGTTATTCGATCACTGAGGCGCGAGCGCTGCCAATTTTTGTCCAATCTCATGGATTTCCGGCGACGGCACTCGACTTCCGGCGGCGCGGAAACGAGCCGACACGCCGGATATGTTCGCCAACATGTTGGAGCAATAACAATGGTGGTGAGGGAATCATTTCCTTTTTAAAGTTGTAAGAGATTTGTGGTATTGAATTGATGCAGGGATTTGCTTAGAACGTCGTTAGGAACTGGTTTTGTTTTTTTGCACTTGTTTTCTCTGAATAATCATCTTTTCAGTCCTTTCACAGTTACAGCGTTACAAGGTTATTTTGGCGCATGAGCAAAATCGAAACTAACGCCGCCATCTTGTTTTTTACAAAACAATTGCACAAATGTTTACCTACAACACCCCTATCAATATCATTCAAGGGCCAAAAGTTTCTTGTAGCACTACACGTTTGTGTATTCTGTGTAATCGAGAAAGGTATTACCGACAAAATTCTCTTTTAATAACTAATTTAGTTAGCTGTGGAATTATTATAAATTAATTGCTCTAATGTGTGTAGGCCTACCTGTTAGCATTGCCAATCAGGTGTTCTATATTACGTAGGTGTATGTTTGTTTCATGATCGGGATTCAATTGTGCCCGATAGTCTCTAATTACACATGACCTAGTTTATCTGTGTACTGTAATATAGCAAATAGTACCTACGTAGGTAATCTGACCTCTAGGGGAATTACCCACAGTTGTGGTAATTATTTCACGTTACCTGTATTCATAGTTGTAATTTTGTTTGTGTGTGGCTTTACACGAGTCACCAAACTTAAATAATTCCGGTTTTCATGAGAATTTCATTCTTTTTGAGAGCAGCGGTAATGAAATAATACCAGCTAGCTAGTTCCAGAGATAAGCGCGTTCAAAAAAACAAACTCTTCAGTTTTATTATACTAGTTATAATAATATTGTATAATTAATGCATAAAAAATATTGTAAAACATTTTATAAGAGTAGGTTAACAGTGGAGTTTCTTGCCAATTCTTCTCTTGAAACTAATTGGAAGCAACTACTTAGAAGAAATTCTAATTTCTTGTAAATTTTGACATTCAAAAGTTCCTTTTATGTGTCTATTTGAAATAAATGTTAAGATTTTGACATTTAACAGCCTTGTGTAGATCATCTTTTCAGAAAATCTGAATGCTCAGTATTGAATTAAAAGACATAATATTATACAAGATAAACATGAATAGGTAATACAACATAACATCACGACTGTATTCCCGAAGGTTTAGGCAGAGGTGTATATACCTCTAGTTGGTACACCCACTTTCCGCCAGTTATGTTTAAGTCCCATGTAATAGCGGAGGAGGCTCAACCGGACACAAATCCAGGCTCCATGCAGCCAATGAGAAATTCCAGATGAAAATCCCAATAACACTTTGCACGACACGGGCATCGAACCCAGGACCTCATGTTCAGCAGTAGCGCTTGCGACCAGTACAACTACATAACATAAAAGGTTTTTGCAGAATGTAGGTACACAAGGTCAGATATAATGAGTGTATTAGCGGTAACATTAGGTACGGTGATGATAATGTTTTTAAATATTAGCACATAAGTAATATAGAAACGTTTAGTTTAATGTCTGAGTAGCTCTGACTGCAATTATGTCAAGGTTTTTGAAGTAAAGTGATATTAAATTATGGGAATATGTTCTTGAAGTGGTTTGAGGTGAACTACCGCGTAAATACCTACCAAAAACTTGAGTATAACGATTTGCAACGATCAACATGTCGCTAATATAAGCTTTTATGAAATGAAAACGTAGTTTTCAAACTAAATAGAAGTAATAATTTGGATACTTTATGTTACTTGGATTATTTGCTGATAAGATGTTAAAAACAATCTTTATGGTTAATTAAACCAAACTTTGGACTGAAAAGTAAAATTAAGGATATCAAATCATTGATTCACACAATCTTTATTAACCAGAAGGGAAATTCTCATATTTGAAACACGTCCAAGTTCAAGTCGCCATGTCGTCTCAGCGACAACCAATATAAAAAAAACTTTTTTTTTACAGGTTGAGACTGGTGATGCAAAAGTTCTTAAAAATACGCGAGTTCTCTCCTCAGAATAGAAGTTACACAAAACAAAAGAAACATGCAAAATCAAAAGAAAACACACACGTCATTTCGGCAACTCTTCAACTGCCAAACATTTCAATCAAAAGTTGTCGATAACGCGTGGTCGTATAATAATAAAGTATAAATATTCACCGTTTGATGGTTGTACGAGCAACTTTTTCATTCCACTCGAAGTTTGGAAGCGATTGAAACAATAACAGGGGCTGAGGACTGAGGAGTGACGTCCCTCGGGAGCTACGCGTCTTGCGCCCTCTGAGGTTGGTCACAGTGAGAGCGATTAGCGGGTGAATTATCTTTGGGGGTTGATTAAAAATAAATAGCATTATCGTTTTAAAGTCTTCGCGTAGGGTGAGACTACTTATCAGATTTAACAGATCTCTGAAAATCATTATTACTTACTATTAGTAGGTATCTATTATTTGATGATGTCACACACAGAAAAAATCAAACATCATTTGTTCCTTGTCTCATAAACCTACCTATTCGTACTTCAAAGACACAACATACACATAAATATTAAGGAAAAATCACTATAAGCTTTAGTGTTAAGAGATCGTAGGCCTATTTCAAAATAAATTAAAGAAATTACAAGCGAGCATATTTAATTTCCTTGGTTCCTTTTTCCATCTGACTTCTTCATAGAAGCAAGACCGGCGATACTTTCCCCGCTACCGCTCGCAGTCGGCCCCAGTCCTCAACAGTATATTGATTGGATTTAGCGAATTCAATATAGATGTTATATTGTATCAGAATTGATGGTTATTTGCTTATCATATTTTTTCTTTGTCGCTGTTTCTTTTGTCGGCGCTTTGATAACTGACTCAGGTATTAAATAAAACGTGGTGTTTGCTATTTTTGGATGATTATTATTGTTGGAGAATTTTGATGCCCCTTCTGTATCTAATCAGAATCACAATCACTTATGTTTTCTCATCTTTTGGATGTATTTTCAAAGGCAAGCTTCACAAATTCGCTATCCAAGCTTGATTATAGTGGCTCTTTATCCTTTATCCTATGTTCAACAATATAACAATATTTTGTTTTTCTTGCCCGTTCTTCTCCATAGGTACCTACTACTCTTTCGAATGGGTACATTACTAGCTTCATCTTTATGTACCTATGACCAATTCCTTGACAATTTAAAAATGCCTGTATTTAATTGGGTTTACTTGAAAAATATTTTTTTTGCGTCTGAGTTCACCAGTGTAGCAAACCTATGCAGTAACAATTGAGGGGTTGCCAAACGAAGATTATAATTTTATGGAGCTAAGATACGAACTTCTTATTGGCATTCAAAATAATCATAATTCCAGTAGATGTAGGTTCTTCAATTGCCATTTACACCTCGTATCATTAAGATTAGTAAATGTACACAAAAACTAATATTTTTCCATGATTTAACGTAGACAAGGTCAGAATTCAGAGGATAATAAGATGTTGCGGTTTGGAACAAAAAGCGGCCATTATACGGAAGTCGAGTGATCCTCATTATGTTGTTGAGATGCGCCTGAGCATCAGCCTGTATCCTCCCACTGACGATTTAAGAGCTGTTTTTTTGGAGGATATGGTTTAATTAAAAGGCCGTAGAATTGAAAGATTGTAATTTAACCTTTTGAAATGGGCTTTTATTTTAAGGCTTAACCAAACAAACTATGGACACATTTTAATGATTGGAGACCCAAATGAAATGGTGAAAGAAAAAAAATCTGGATCTTGAGATTCGGAGATATGAATAACATACCTACTACAAGGTTTAGGTTTTAAGTCTGAGTTTATTTCGAAGGCTGTAAGAGAAGAGATAGACCTAAGAATAAGTTGAGATAAGCCGTATAAGAGTTCATGAGTGATGGTGTAAAATAACCACGACAAGAGTCAAGATAAACACTGAATAATGTATTTGGCAATCAATAGGTAATTGATCGCCGAATCTTTTATATATCGAAGGCCTATCTAAACTAATATTCTAAAGAAAAATGATATTTTGTATGTTTGTTTATTACGCTTTCACGCCAAAATGGCTTAACGGATTTGGATGAAATTTAGCACATTGGTAGACCATGACCTGGGTTAGGACATAGGATACTTTTTATCCCGATATTCCAACGGGATCGAGACAAAATTGAGGCCAACAGCCTGGAGGTAGGTAAGTGACTTATATCTTTCAACTTTGACTAGTCGTATTGTACCTAAAATACATTGCTACTTAGGAGATAGCAGATTCAAAGATAAGCTACCGAACAGGTAGCATTTTTGTGATCATAACAAAAAAACTAATCATTTCTAGGTAGTGTTTTAAAGATGATTTATTATATCAATGTTGTTTATTTTTTAACGCTATAAGTAACGTTTTTTTAGAAAGATAGAAAGTAAATTCGTTTAACTTTCTAGTTTACACATTCTAAACAGGATTCTAGATGGAATCTAGATAAGGTGCTTACATCAAATTGTTAGTATCTGAGCTCTTATGATATAAAAAGATACCTAAGACCCCATTGTGCTCAAGCCATTCATACACAAGTTGTAATTGAAAAAAATTGAAAACCTGAAAAGAGATCATTGAACTCAACATAATAAGCAACTTTTGCAACTGAAATCGCAAACAAGTGAAATTATAATTAAAATTTAAAAAACCCCTACACAAACATTTCCTCATTTCTCTTTCCTACTCCATCACCAGACCCTGTTCATCATCTATCTATAACCTATTCTTTGAGACCATTCCAATGAGGCCACACACGATACCTGTGGTTTAAGTTGGTAAGGGAGTTTGTGCTAGAAAACCTGCTTTCAAATAAAAAAAACCGCATTGAAATCGGTTCACCCGTTTAAGAGCTACGGTGCCACAGACACACACACACGTAGCGGTCAAACTTATAATACCCAACTTTTTGCGACGGGGTTTAAAAAAACAGCTGTTACAGTGATGGCCTGGCGGTAACGGTCGCGACTTACGAGTCGTAAGTCGTAGGTTCGAACCCAGACAGGCGCTTTACTTTGTGTATATTATTTCATCACCACTGCTCTCAAAATGGTGAAGGAAAACATCGTAACCGGTATGTTCGAGAACCTATAATTCGAAGACATGTGACATCTACCAACCCGCACTGGGCCCGCGTGGTGGATTATGGCCTACTCCCTCTGACTGAGGCCTCTGTTCCAGCAGTGGGTACATTGTAGGCTGATGATGTATGCGCGTATGTACATTTTATCTAATTATGCGAACATCAATGTAGGGAACAGCAGATTTTATCGCCTCTTTTCAGGTTTTCAATTATTACATATAACACCTTGTAGATATTTTTATTTCATGTGTGGTAGGATTTTTAACTTAACGCTTAGTTGTAAAAAACTGTTAGTTGCTTCTTTAATTTTCCACTTTTAGCCGACGTCTCTATGGCAATGTACGCCGACCTGTACGTCGATTCTGTAAAATTCAAACAACAACTCGCATCTCACTTCGCTATTCACTCTCACTTCGCATAAGGTTCAAAATTACCTTGATTTTGCATTCTGTAAGCATCACCCAGTCACTTGCGAAGTGAAGTGAGTTCCGAAGCGACCAATATTGTACTAGTGACTGCCACACTCAACAAAATGTTAGTCGAGTTTTATCGATTCCAGTTTTTTGACACAATCGTTATGTTTTTGGCACAGAATTTTAGCTAATATAATGTTTAAATTAAAATTTCTTATTTTAAGGAATTTGAGGCAGCTAATAATAAGTAAAAATACAGAAAACTCGTAATTTGTGCCATGAATATAATCTATGCTTCCCTTACGAAAAAAAATTAATGTCAGATTGACAATATTTTGATAGTACGTTGCGTTGTTTTGCTTGTGTTTCATGTCTTTGATTTGATCGTTCAGTGCCGAATGACTATGAAATAATCATGAAGTAAGTTTATATTTGTGGTTGTGAAGTTTAAAAATGATATTAATTAAAATAGTATTTATTTTGTTTTCTAATCCAACAATAATGTTCCAGTCCAAATGAGACACGTTCTTCTCACCCATCGCCGGCTCAGGATGAAACTCTGGTAGAGTTTATGGAAGGAAACCCGGCGAAGGGTTTTTTGAGAACTCAAAATGCCAGAGAGCGAAGTCGACGCCAGTGGGAGGAACTAGCCGTGCGCCTAAATAAAATAGGTAGCACAATCAAAAAATGCAAACAGTGGACCAAGGTTAGCATCGCTTTTTTTTACTATACTCGTACGTTATTTAGAACCACTTAACATTCCTCAAAGTAAACCACTTAAAATGTGCGACGAATCTTGGTTTGAAGTGTGTTCTTTGATTTCATAAATTGTATCATATTGTTAATTTTATTCAATCAATGACTATTAATCGGTTCAGTCCTAGCGGCATCCAGAGGGGTCGGTTACTCCGCGCAACCGTTAGGGACCGGTGGCACCTCCCGCCATCGCGCGCTGGCTCCCGAAGGCGCCACCTGTAGCCTTCGGGAGCCGCGCAACCTTTGCGCGCGGTAATCGGCCCCTCCGGGTGCCGCTACGACTAAACCGGTATAAGAACAGCACTATAACTCATAATTTCGTCTATAATTGCACAGACAAAACCTTCGGTTTCCCCAAAGAGTTCACCAAAACGCAGCCAGGCTACGGACGCTAGTAAATCTACATCGGCTCCATGTAGGGCCTGGAAGTAGCGACTGTGAAGCTCCTTACTCTGCCACACCTCCCTGCCATCGTTAGTGTCAAGCACTACATGCTTGCGCCAGTTCTCTTTTGTCAAGGAGAGCGGGGTAAGACCCTTATCCACCGCGACCACAGTCGACCACAGTCCACCCTGAGACTGCATATCTCGCGATTGTGGAGGGATTTCGCGTTTAAAAAGCCTCGTTCTCCACACTTTCGCGGGATTTACAGTCTCATTACCGATGACCGTGGGTGATGCATTTGATGTGCAGTCAGCAGCGTACGGACCCTCCTATCCAGGGCATCGAGTTCGGTCTGTGTCAATTTGAGTACGCCGAAAGAGTACATCAAAACCGGCATGACCCAACCGTTGAAGGCGCGCACCTTGTTTCATAAAAATAACTATCAAAACTTAATTTTTCAAACGAATAACAACGAATAGCTGCTATTTAAGATTTTTTATTTACGCATCATAGTAATCGGTGTTCTTTTTTCAGCATCACGTCACACGTCTTCAGTTGAAAGAAAGAAAATACATTTATTTGCGGTAAATATGACGCAAAGAAAAAAACACGAGAATAACAAATTAGGGGAAAATGTGTCACATCCACGCAAAACGGCCATCGCTCAGCATAATGCTGCGACCCTATGCAAGACAGAGCCCCAGCGCTGGTTTTCAGCTGCTCCTCCACCATCTCAACGGCGAAAGGAATTCTCCACCACTACTGAGAGACTCCTGAGGGTGGAAGAACAGCAGCTGGAGATACAATAACTAAATGCACAAATCCTACAGTGCTTTCTGGAGAGGAGTGCGGAAAGAGAAAGGGCCATGGATGAAAGGAGTGCAGAGAGAGATAGAATCTAAGCTGTGGCTGCAGGGGGGAAAGGGCTGCAAGCATTGGCAGAGGTTATGAATAGAGATAGGGTGTAGTAATATAAGTTAATATAATATATATTGTAAATATATGAGAACTAAGTATCTATCACATAATTGATTTATCTGTCATTGCTTCATTTATAATTCTTTTTACCTTTTGTGGTAGACAAATTTTATTCTAGGTACAACGTCTTCACGTTGTACCTAGAATAAAGTTTGTCTTGTTTAAATTGTTTTGTATACATTCATTATATGTGAAGACATATAATGAATGTATACAAAACAATTTAAAAGAGTAACGGTGGAGTTTCTTGCCCTTTTTTCTCCATACGAACACTACCTTTTGGAAGGGGTGACTAGAATCAATTCTATTTTATTGTAATTTTTGACGTTCAAAATTGCCTTAAATGTGCCTATTTGAAATAAATTATTTAACTTTGAATAAATAAAACACTTTGAGCGGTTTTACTGAAAGTCCATCGGTGATTAGTTTGGATTTGGTTTGATTACATACATTTCCCGATATGCTAAAAATAGAAATCTATTGAATCTACCACCATTTCACAAATTGGGAGGCTTCTCCAAGAAAGAAATGGCGAAAGTAAACTTAGAAAGGGTTGTTGACCTCCGTCTTTTATATTTATCTATTTACAAAAACAACTAACTACCATTAGATTTGATCCTGCAGTGTGTATTTTAGGGTGGGGCTTTAACTTGTGAATTTATCACTTTTAACGAATACTAGCGCAGTTTTATTGAAAGTCCATTGGTGATTTGTTTGGATTTGGTTTAATTTGACACTGCAGACTTATAATAATTGACTATGTCTGGATGATAATTAGGTATCTATTATGAAATAGATACATGTTCTTTACCGTGAGCTTCACGTTCAGAGTGAGTTCATACTCACTCTGAACGTGAAACATGTAGCTAACATGAACATAGGTGCGATTTGGAGCCGCTGACGTATCTCAACAGCGGTAAGGTAGCGGTTTCTTAGAATTTCCAGGACAATAAACCGGTGGTCCCGGGCCGATGTGTATCTAACTCCTCCGCTGCCTGGTCTGCGAGAGTAGTGGCCTGTCTCCTGGTATCATTTCGTGGCATACTGCATTGACTAACGTGGTACGTTAAGCACCACAGCAACTTCGCGCTGTGTAAAGCCTTGGTCGATTAAGGCTACGGCCTGTGCAACCTGTGCTGGTGTTAGTGGCATTTTTTGTATTATAAAGCACCTTTAGTGTTTGAATGAAAAGTACGAAAACGCAATAACTGAATAACTTAACCGTAAACTTTCACAACACACAAATTCAAACTTGCAATTTAGTCGCTCAAGAAACCCGATTCAACTAAGAATTAAAAGTTACGCTACAGTGCACTCAAACATAATGAATTACCATCTTCAACTAAGGGTAAACATTTTTTGACTTAGCTTCATAACAACCGTTAGAAACCATCGAGATATAAGTACTAACGTACAGTAGGTACTTATATCTCGATGTTAGAAACACTTAAAGCTATCGCAAGTATTTGCGAGATAAGCGGTTGGCCAAGATTTCGTGCCGCTGAGTAGTTATTGTACTAATTTTTAACACTGTGACATAAACATATTATTTTAACACTATTTATATAGGATTTCTTCTATTTTCACTCGTAAAATAGATGCTTTTTATTTGACACTTTGAATCGGGTTCGAGTGCGAAGTGAGCGTCGAAGTGACGGCGGAATTACCTTACTGAATGCCACTTCTTACGTCATCTCATACTTTATCGGTCAAAATCTCACGTAAATGTAGTTCAACTCGCTAACACGCTCGCAATGGTAGCGCTAGTGTAAATTCGAATTCACAACCGAGTTTTTAGAATGCCAATCAAGAAACTCACAGCGGATTCAGATTCGAACTTTAGAACGAGGTCTTACAGAATCACACCACTGCGTCTGCGTCTTATAAACTAACTCAACATGATAAAATATACACTGACACCACTCAAAATGCAGTAAAATTATTGTAGAATAACTCAAACGACTGCACACTGTATTATAACACAAAAAAACATCAAAAAAACTACCTGTATACATTATACAGCTCACGACGGAATCGTAAATCGAGAGCTAGTCGTAACTCGAGCAATTTAGGTTATACTAGCAACAAAACATAGTTTTTATATATCGGAAGCAACAAAATACATATTTATCGCAGTAGTTACATCAAAAACGAGTTACTAGTACAAAATGTACGGTGCATTTGTGGCTCGCTGTGTGACTGATTGTCGCGTGACACACTGTCGAACAAGTCACGGAATAAATGGCTAATGTATTCTATTTGCTGTCGTTGTGATGATTGGTTTAATTTATGGGATATAGACGAGTTATTTTAAGTCTGTCTGGGACAGATGGCCGTAGAAAATTTCCGTATTTCAGAAGGATAATTTTAGAAAAGTTTAAAATATGATGTAGTGCCTATCTAACTGTGCAGCGGTACGGACGATTTCAACAGAGCCAAAATTGATAAGAGCGATGAGCTTATTAAAACCATCCATGAAGTAGAAATACCTCATAGTAAATTGAGAAAAAGAATATAACTAGAGCCTCAGCATTACGTACTTGAAAATAAAGATCACGCTAATGTAAAGATTAATACAAAATGACAGGTGAGAGTGTAATATAAGCCAGGATTCGTGCGCAATGCAATAACAAACAAATTGTTACTTTTTCTGTTCTTAAGTCTAAGATAACCATCTAAATGGCTACGTTTTCACTAGCATGCGAATCGGTCATGCTTTCCAGTAACTATTTATTATGATTTAAGTAGGCAAGCCAATATTTTGGCCATCGTCTTTAACGGAATATTTAACTGGATTACCATTAGAGCAATTTCGTGCCAATAAAGCTGTCAACAATAAGTCATAGTTACAAATTCCCAACGAAATTCAAATCAGTTATTGAAATTTTAAATTAAGTGGCGATCTTCAGTGAATTATGTAAACATGAAACACGCACCTATTAATCATTTGGAAACATATTTTTTTGACAATAAAAATGTATAATGTGAGACGTTTCGCGTGTCGCCCATGATGGCCGTGTATCACGGCAGCTCCAACGTATATTATAGTAAAGTTACTGATGTCATTAATCAATTCGTTTTTTTGTGTGTAAATGCGATTTTTATTGTCCGCGAACGAGTCGTGAATCCATTTGTGTTAATGAATGCCGCAAGGTGGCCCCCGATTAATCCAATGTCATTTTATAATAATCTTTGTAATCAGGCTCCCTTAGTTTTTGCAACGTTCCCCTCCAAGGATTGTAAAAACTGTGTGAAGATGACAGTTGGCGGTTGTGTTTTGTTTTAATATCGGATTTTTGGAGATTTCAGGGGATGTTAAAGTTGTTTGTGGAGTGAACTAATCTTTTAAGCAGTATCAGAATTCTCTTGGCTTAGGACGTTTGTATTTATATTGTATCTCATGTACAGTAGACTCAATAGTCAGTCTCTTCTTAAGAATATTCAGTATAAACGTTAGGAACTGTGAACTACAAGTTTGAAAAAGAGCCAATGGCTTAAAAGTATTTTTTTCTAAACTGTTTGTTCATCGGTAAAATCTGCCAAGAAAATGGCTAAACCGGGTCGAAACTACACTAACAATATTATAAAGAGAAAAGATTCGTGAATATTTTTGTTTGTAATGAATAAATTCAAAAACCATTGGAGAGATTAAAAAAAAAATACACCATTAGTATGCTGTATTATCTATCACTGAGTAACATACCTAGGCTATAATTTATTAAAAAACTGGCGGAAGCTAGTAAATAATAAATCTATGTGTGTTCAGTGTGTATTTAATTGCCGTATAAGTATGTAGGTATTGGAAAAACCAAAAAAAAAAATAGCTTGTCATTGACACGATTGATCAATGTCAAAGTTTTTATACAAATCAGTATTATGATTAAATTGTAGTTTATATGAAAATCGAATTATTGAATGGGCTTTGACTAATGCTCATATTCAATGTTAGCAACAAAAAATATCTTTAATATGAGGCTTCATTTGTATGAAGGTACTGGTTAATTATCTTCAAGTACCTGGTCGACCGATTGGGTGAAAATAGAGAAAACGATTTTTCCCAGATATGAGACCTAGCTAGATAGATTTTTCGCCCCCGTAAACCCCTATATTGCAACTTTCATCGAAATTGTTAGAGCCGTTTTCGAGAACGTGATTACAAATATATATATAAATATTGCTCATTTAATAGTATAGGATGTAGAGATTTACCATATAACTTATAGTCCGTCCAAAATTATCTGATAAAAGTATAAACAAACCCAGTTCTGGTTAAAGACTTACGCAATCGCTCACAAAATTAGTAACACATTCATTCATCTGTATTTAAAGGGTTTCAACTTTATATCGCACCACTATTTCCAACAATATTATTGTTTGAATAACATTATTAAATTGTAATTGAAAAATCAACGACGAAAATTGAGGTTATAAAATTAACTTAAATTGTCAAATGAAAAACAGCCTTATGGTGAATTAAAATTAGAATTTTGGGTTTAATAATTCAAATAATTCAATCAAAGCACTCAATTTGTAAGTGACACTACAAAATGGCATTCACAGGTACGTTTTATGATCCATTTTTTTTACATTTTCATCAGATACATTTGAAACAGATCATAAGCAATACCTATTACAGACCGACTATGTAAAAGTAATCTATGCTAATCTACTAGATAATGAATGAAAAACAAAGTTTCGATCAGCTGCCTGTCACTGTCACCCCTAGAAATTGCAAGTGAAATGAAATAAGTTAGGAATAAGTTATACTTAGTCAAACGTTTTGAATTTACTTTTTCAGCTGGACGGTCACAAAAAATATAATCCAAGCTTCTATTTTCTTGTGGGTGGAGAGGACTGGCAGCCGTATTTTCTTGAGCAATAAATTATTATTATTATAGTTCTAGAACGCTTTTTTTTCTGCATCGTTATGTAGGAAACATTGGCTTGTCTCCGCTCATGTCAAATGTTTTTAATTTAAGGCTAATAATGTTAACAACCCTGTTGTTCAATTAACTAAGTACAGACGCCAGCAGGTCAACCTACCCGAAACTGTCAAATTTTCCCAATAAAAAATCCCAACTGTGAACCTTACGCTTCAGTGATAAAGTTGAAAATCTATTGAAGGAATTTGACAGATTGTAGTAGGTTGATGTGCTGGCGTCTGTACCTGAAAAAGGAAAAATATATTATTTTCAAAAAACACGTTTACCAAAACATGTCACATTTATTTATTAACTTGCAATTGCAAAACTTAAAATTTTGATTTAAAAAAAAGTATTAGAAATTGTTTCACAGTAATAATATTTTTTTTGAATACAGGGTGTATCAGAAAGGCGTAGTCAAATTTAAGGATGGATGATGGGGTACAGACCATCAAACTGAACAATTTTATCCACGTCCCTTACATTTGGGCCGAGTAGGTATTGAAGTTTTGTCCACACCTTTCTGATACAACCTGTAGATAATTACCTCTGCTGAACTGCTAAGCAGTTTTGTTGGTACACTTAGCTCCCTTATTAGTGTTTATTTTCTAATCTTACATTTTCATCTATGAGAAAAAGGTCAAGGGAGGTATGGTGATATGAAACCCGAGAGCGTCCCCGTTTAGTTAAAAAAAAGAACATAAAATAAAGGTTAGATACACTTAAAATACACTTCATCGTTCTCAAAGCAGCCCTGTATAGCTAAAGCGTCAGCTGTTTAAAAAAATAGTTACTTTACAATATTTTAGAATTGGTCCCAAATAAAAAGTTATCAATATTAAGTGATTCTGGAAGGATTCTAAACATTTCAATGACACCTTGTTATGCCTGGTAACACTTATCATAGGTTAGAAGGGCATTTTCTCTGGTTCCGAGGTGGCGCCTGCCGCGTCGTGACGTCATATTTGGGGCTGTCAAACTGTGGCATGTGGGAAACAACGGACATGTGTAAGTGAGTGATCGAGGGTTATGACACAGCGCATCAGAGAACAGTGAAACAAGTCACAATACTCTGATTTTATATAACTGTATGATATGGATAGTTATTAAGTTAAACTTAAGTTTTTATTTAGTTAAACTATCATACTATTATATTACCTACTCTTAGATAAAAGTTATTTGACGATTGAAAAATCTGCTCTTAGCGGTAAAAAAAAGTTATTTTAGTTTAAAATGTTGTTTTTCGTTTCAGGAACCCGAATAATTTTTATTAAACGATATTATTTTTCACAGCTGTCTAATTTTCTTTTAAATAAGGAAGTTAAGTTACGTTACGTTAATACGTACATAAGTGTCAATGCTAAAATATTTGTGAAGTAAGCAACACATCCAATCAATGTTATTGGACGTGTTGCTTACTTCACAAATATTTTGGTATCATTTCCCTCTCACTGTTACATGTCTGAACAACAAAATATACCAATAGCTCCTCCATTCGTCACTATCCTCCAACTGTCCTACTGCTCAACTGCCACAGTACCAGACAGTGACTCTGCAGTCTGCGCCGGCGCCGTCCGATCGACGTCATTACGATGGAGACCAGACGACAGTAATAGCGGACCACAAGGAATTCAACTTATTTTGAGGAGCCAGTAAGTATGATACAAATTGGTACTAGTAGGTATTCTGATATGGGTGGTGAGAAATAGGCTAAATGGGTTCTGTGGTGCGGTCGAGGTACTTTTCTAGAACACTTCAATGTTTGATTGTGAGTCAGGAATACTGGCATAGTTACAAAGTCAAAGTCAAAGTCAAATCATTTATTTCAAATAGGCCCTTATAAGGCACTTTTGAACGTCAAAAATTTACAAAAAAAAAATATTGATTCTAGTCGCCCCTTCCAAAAGGTAGTTTTCGCATGGAGAAGAATGGGCAAGAAACTCCACAAGCTTCATGTTCCATAGTATAGTTTGATAAGCTCCGACGACTTAGTCGAAAACATATACTCGTATAATTAAGAGAATCTAGGATGCAAGAGGAAATGATATCCAGCCAGTAGGTCCAGGAAGATGTTGAATAAAGAAATACCAAGGATACAGTGTTTTGATTGTGTGCAAGGGAAATAGGGTGATCTCTATCAGCCGTCATCTCAGCAGATGACGGTTGATAGAGATCTGGCTGATGGAAGAAGCTGACACGCTGCACTGCACCACCACCAAATAAAGTAGGACAAGACAAAAATTATGTCCATCTGCTGAGATTAACATAATACGAATCTTAGGGGGAAATATGAATACCTACATTCTATTACATTCTACTGCTTTATCTTAGTTTGTTACTAATATAATTCAGCTAAGCAAAAATGGTTGGTTCATAAATGTACCTAGTATACCTACAGGTTATATCACTCACAAATCTCAACGATATCTTCATTTCTCAGTAAAACTCAGTCCCACGCTGGGCCAGCATTTGGACTGGCAACGCGAATATATCGACGGATTCGATTTTATCGCCGCCTGCGCACACCGACTGACAGCATTTTAATTAGCGCCGAGATTTTCAACGATTTGGTAGAAATGGTACTAAGAAAGTTTATAAAATGGAGATGAAGAGAGGAAAGGAAATAAGTAATCTATTTAGTAATGAAAGTCTTTCATTTATCCTTAAAAAGTAAATTGGAAGACATAGGAAAACAGGAGTTGTGCTGGAAAGACAGTCTTTCTGTGCAGAAGCAAAAATCATTATTGTAGCGATATTTAAAATTATAGCATACCTACTTATAGTAACCGCAAAGGAATTATTTAATGCAGGTCACACGTTACGATATACCTACTTGTGCAGCATTGGACTTGCACAAGTATACATTAACGTGTGCGGGAATTAGCACAAGTATCCGAGCCATTCGGTGTCATGCAGACTTGTGGTACATCGTAACGTGTATGGCTACCATTACCGGCGTTTTTTCTAAATTCACATAAAACACATAAAATAAATCTTCGAATCTTGGATCCTATATAGGAATCGATTTATAAATTTATCTTTCTGGTAATTATTGATCGTAATGTTAAACCCCACCTGTGTTTGTCCCTCAGGGCAAAACCCATATTACTTAATTGTTTTTCATACAAAGTAGAAACAACCATTTATCGTTTGAACCCTTCTACAATTCAATTAAGTCATAATAAAAAATCGCTGTCATCCATCTCGTACAAGTTTATAAGTTCATATCATACTGCTGCGCAGACGCGTTGTAATGGCACCGTTTACTAAAGAACGACACATCTCGTGTGACGGCCGACATGACTTCTTTGAGTTTTCAATTAACAGGTGGCGGTTAGGGTTATCAAGGTGTTCATAGTAAATTATTATCAATATCAAGACTAATATGCCCTTGCAATATTTTGTTCTTAGGAGGGCCGTTGGTTTGTGCCATTATAACATTGCACATGGTTTCAGTACGGTCAAGATTTTTTTTGGCGAAATCCTAGTGACCTCGCTACGAAAGCCAGAAATTATGAGTTAAAGTTTTATTTTAGGATACTTCTTATTTATGACCTAAAAGGAACGGTTATAAATATTACCTTATAGTATAAGTAATTTAAAAAAATAGGCCTATAGTAACTGTTAAATTTCCACGCGTATAAGACTTGGGATGCAGAGTTCTTCCAATACCTACCTATCTGAACATAAAATGACACAAATAACTAACGCAGTTTTACTGAATATTGAAGGAAAAGCTCAAGTTTATCCAGATTGGATTTTTCTATCAGTCCCGTTGCCTAAATTGGTAACCCTATTAAATGGCGCCAACCATACTTGTTCTTATTTCTCACAACTAACAAACTTTATTACAACGAATATGTTGAAAACAGGGCAAATGATAACACTATGCCTATCGTGTTAGAGTTGGGAATTGAAAAGCAAACGATTTGGTAAAAAGACGTAGAACAAAGTGATCTAGCAGTCACTAGACAGCCACTAGATCTAGATCTAGTGGCTGTCTAGTGCTTTTCAATTCCCAACTCTAACACGATAGGCATAGTGTTATCATTTGCCACTAGATCTAGATCTAGTGGCTGTCTAGTGACTGCTAGATCACTTTGTTATAGCAACACTTGTATATACTAAACTTACTAGGAGTATGTAAGGATCGTAGCAGGTGGCGATATGTATTTTCTGCCGACCCCTTTGTGAAAGCGTGAGTTTATGTATGTACCTATTGGTTATATATAAGTTAAGAAAAATGTAAAAAAAGGAACACTTAAGTTTATGCAAGTCCTGACAAAATCACATTCATCATCTATTACATTATGGTGTAAGAGATGGCCACATTACCACAGCAAGTCTCACGGGGCGAGCTTGATTTCTAATAACGTATCGGTTGATCAGCATTACGAGTACATCGACAGCGTCAGTTGAGACACGCAGAACACGCCCATGTCGATTTGCAGATGACGTGAAAGATCAGCATCTCAATGTTCCTGAGTCGGAGTTGGTTTAAAGTTTTATAACAAGCGACTTAATAATGTAAATGGATGAGCAGCAATGTTGGAACTGCGGCGAAGTTTTCACCGGGCACAAGGCACTTTTTCACTTTCACAAAACATTCACGAAAAGTTTTTAAACTGTTTATGATACCGTAATGATCTACATTGTGTTTCATCTATCAAAAAACGTATTATAATACTCTATCAAGTAACAAAGTATCAAATTCTCTATTACAAACTCATTGTCCATAGACCCGTTAAAAACTTCACGCACTGGCAACTTTTGTTACAACGAATTTAAAAAAAGCTACGCACAAAATGCCAACATCATAAAACAATTTATATTAAAAAAAAGAACAAACAATTTTTTTTGTCGATACATCACTGATCTCAATATGGAAATAGATATAAAAATCGATAGAAAGGGACGGACGTACAAAAATCACGAATCATTGCATCGTGATCTGTTTTTTTCGACGTCTCAATAATAAATTTGGACACAAAATAAATAGTTATATCTCAGCGTGCCGTAATTACGTTGTTAATAAGTACAATGCAGCGATCTGAATCAATCGGGACGTCATTTGCTTGACGTTTCAATCAGCATCGCATTGTTTGTATTGTATGTTTAATATGTATAGATTGTGTTACCGATATACTGGTTTTTTTGTTGGTCCATTGTGAGATGACGGCTTGTTTTTGTTTAAGAGTCGGACGGACGCGGCGGGCGCCCGATGAATCCGTGTCATGTATTGAGACGTATTTGTAATTTGTTATGAAATATTAGGCCGATAGTTTCGAGCGCTTTGATCTGATATTAAAAAGTGATGGTATGATTTTTGAATTGATAAAATGGAACGCGGATTTTTGGCGCGTCTTGTGGATGATTCCGCTCGATTCTTTTGTTTAGCTGATCAATCACTATGGGATTGATAATGGTGACCGTAATATGTTTGCGTGAAATTAATTTTGTAAGTAGTTTCTTCCAACGCTGCGCGATGTAAAGCTGATGAAAAGGACTTTGCGTTGAAATGCTTTTAAGTTTTAAGCTACAGTAGCTAAATCAGTGTTAGAACTCCACTATTTAAGCTTTTAGTTGAGCACTTCTAACAGTGCAATGTGGGCCTTATTATAGAGTAAACTCCGACGCTAATGTTCTTTAGTGAGAGATAGTTTAAATCTTTAAACCTTTCAACCTGACACTGAGGACCAATGACATAGCTATCATAATTAGAGTTTCATTACTAACGTCTATTGATTAAATGGTTATTAATTACAAAAAAGTACAAGACTTATTCTTTTTCTAAATAAGTCCACCTTTAGATTAGACAAAGGCATTTCTAACGAACTGGTTTGTTTATGTATCACCATTTCTTACCACGGTTAATTTAAAATATTATTAATTTATTATGCAAAGTATCGATTTGAATCTATAGGTAACTCATGTTGTAAGGTTGGCATCACTTGACAGTTCTAGACAACAATATATTAACGTTAATGTAGCCTTTTTCGTGCAAACGATTAAAGTAAAAGACAGACAGTTGCAGGCCTTAATGTCTCTGTAAGTTTTTGCACCAAATAAGTTACGTCGAAATATTAAAAAGGCACCTGACAAGTCTTTGGGTCAGACGATAAAAAACGCTGACCGTTATGAGTTACAATCTAATGACTCCTTCGATTAATAAAAAAAAAGAATTAAAAAGTAAATACGCGCGCTCGCGAGGTGCGTTCCAATTTTAAAGTCGCCACATGTCGGCAGTGACTTGCAGGATTCGGATCGAAAGCTTTCGACCATCCGTCGCGTCGGGACGATTATTTTAAAACTAAATAGAATAAAATGGTTTCCTTTCGACAGGTTGAGATGTTGTTTATATTTTATAAGTAATATGATAACTACCTAATGGCTTCATAATTTCAAATTTTAAAATATATGCCTGATTGGTGTGCCAGGCAGGAGTAGTAGTACTTATAAGTGGTGCAGTTTTATGTAGGTTTTGAAGTTATAGTATCTGTGCATTAATAAACTAGGTACTTTCCTAGTTTATTATCCTAAAAATATGTGAAATTTTCTTGAGACAATATTGGGAAAAATTTAAAAGATGTCAATTTCCAGCCACGACTGCACATAACGTTTAAAATCTAAACTACAACCGTTGAACAAATACATTTAAATATTACTTTACCCATTAATTATTTATAGATTTCCTTGCTATCGTTAAGCGCATCAGAAGGGTGAGCAGATAACAAAAACTTGGTTACATGGTTCCAATATAGCAATAATTCTGCTATTTGTTTACACTTGTCTTTCAAAAGACATACTGCATGTTAAGTATTATTTATTCATTGTTTGTTTTATTTATTGCTGTAGTTTTCCTATTTAGTGTAGCGTGAAAGTTTTTAGTTCTTAATTGTTTTACGGTTTGTCTGGCTTGTTCTTGTCGATTTTCCATGTTATTATAAATAAAAAATATAAACTCGGTTATGTCTTTAATTAGAAAAAGTGTACAAATGTGCAAAAATTGTCTAAAGTGTAAATTTGGTTTCTGAACACAATCAAAAGTCCTTGATAGTGTCCAGGAAGACAAACATCTTCATCGTCCTCAATCTTGCCCTTATCCCAAATTAAATGGAGCTTCTTAATATGTTTTTTTTCTTCTTCTACATATATATCTTCAACAAATGATGTCTTCGAATACAGACCTCTTCTGCTTGACAGAGCGGTCGTGGTCACGATGAACTGTGTCCACTTGCAAGTGTAGTCGTTGCTCGCCTCACGATCTCTCTCCATCTGGTTCTGCGACATGACAGTCTGGCGAATGGGTATCTGGCAGAATCTTGATGCTCCGAAATTTATTTGGCTTAACACACTTGGCATAATCTTCATTAAACGAATATTTTAAAGGCATAAAAAATATTTAATATAATTATTTTTTAGCCAAATGTTTATATGTCCGAATTTAGAATACAATGGCATACTTTTAAGATGGCAGAATTTTATTTGGAATAATTTTAGTAGCAATATTGCCATTTTTGTAAAATAGCATTTTTTTAATTAAATTAAAATATTGTCTTAAAAAGTTAATATGTTGTGCTACAAAATTTTGTGACAGAAACGAGTCGCTACAAAACCGACTCCACGTAGTCTTGTCTGCCCTACCCCTATAGTGTAATTTAAGCCCTCGTAGGCGCTGAGCAACGCTGGAGCCGTGACAGAAACCATGCCTGCTGCATGTTGCATGCTCGCTTGCATGCTGTATGCTTATTTGCATGTTTGCATTTTTGTGTGAACTTTCAGCGATTTGATGGTTCTGTTTTTTAATTATTATGAATATGAAATTTATGCCTAAAGATGATTCTGACTTATAAAACTATGAGTTTTGAATGTATGATAAATGAGTGTCCAAATGATTTTCTGTGAAATGAAGTTTATGCTTTCCCCTGTTATGCAAAATAATATTATAACATAAAAAATTCTGCTATAAAAGGTAGACCCCTGGTGAATACAGACCTACCCACTCTTAAAAAAATAAACTCCCTGCTTCAATGCATGGGTTAAAATTATTAGCTATTTTATTTATTACCGTGGCTTAGACTTAGAACATGGGAATAAAGCCGAGCAAAAACAAAATAATTAGCAAAAATTGAAAATAATTAGCATACGTTTTTATGATGATTTCTCTATTTGCCTACACTCTCATTTGTCAAAGTGTAATACGCAAATAGACCATAAAGCTGCCTGTGAGAATGTAAGATCGTTATCGCACTCTATATAATCTATGGTCGATGCAGGGCCGTGTTAATATTTTAAATTTATGCATGGCGTTTGAATATTCACTAAATGAAACTACATACATCGTTATGCTTTATTCTTAAATTATATCCTGATGTTATAGTAGTCAGGTACTCCTTTAGGTATTAGAATTTAGAACTTTAAATTAGCATAGGTATTCTCACAAGATATATCTTGCTCGTTTTACGAAGGGTTTAATTATCACCTAGAATTACTGTCTTTTGAAGATAACTATTTAAATAAATAACGAGTTAATTTAAAATAACGAGTTAATTTAAAATAACGTAGGCGTATGTTACAAATAAAAAATAAAAGTGAGTAATACTAATAACATAAAGGTAGGTACTAGGTAGGCTAAAAGTTATTCTTCCTGTCAAGGTGCAGAACTGTCATGTATTCTATCAATTCCTGAAATATTCGAGAATCATGAGGTGATTGGCCTAAACCTTAGATGAAATCATAGTTGTGACTAACAAATACCTACACGACAAATGTTAGGCCGACACTATGATATGTCGACCATCAGTGGTGCGACAGTACATCAGCTCCACGTACTTTAGTGCGACTGATTGTTTTCTCGATAAACGACAGGACGACGGAACTTTTGATAGACGAACGATAGCGCGACATAACTTTCTCCCGACAAACTAAAGCGCGACAAACGTTTCTTTATTTTGTTGCTACTTTGCGAAGCCTTTTTTTAGATTTCAGCTATGTGTGTGCCATGACAATATCGAAACTGACAAACGTCAAAATCTGTATAAAGCAGGTGAAGTACAAATCCGTCGGCATACGAGCCTGGCTACTACTCTGCTTGCCCCGAGGCTAAGCTATGATTGATTACATTATAAACCTCATTTTAATTAAAAACGTGGTATCAAATTCAACTGGATAACTCAAACTTAATATTGTTTTTTTTGGCTAAAAAGGGGCTACCTGAACTTCAAGTACCTATGTATCACGAATATTCATAAAAGCTAACCGCCCTTGTGACTCATTGAGATCCTCACATCATCATTTCTTCTCAATCATTATCAAGTGAACTGTAAACTCCTTCGCCTTTAAAAATACTCCTTTAATACCTTTATAAAAATTCATATGAATAGAATACGCTACTTCACGTTACAAAAATACCAAGGACCGCAAAAGATATAAAAACAACTCATATTGATATAAAACATTATTATATTTGTAACAAAATACTGAATGACGCGTTACATCAATATGTTTTGGTTCATTGTGAACGCAGTCATTAAGCACTCGAACCCTTTGAAATCCTCTTGAAACTCCGTAAGGCACAAAAGCACAAAAGACGGTGGCTTTTTATGCCAACTGAGTCATATTCCGCGCTTTTCATTGATTTATGATGCTCGGGAATAACTAAACATAGTGCATTCAACGTCTTACAATACGAGATTGATAATAAAGTGATGTTATAGAACGCAGCAATTCAAAACAATTTTATTTTGTTCGATTTTCAAATTGCTTGACGGAAAATTTGGTGGTAAGGTCAAAGTTGTAACTTTTTCAATGTTGGTAGCATGTTTTATAAAAAAGACAACTTTCGTTTATGAAAAATGCAAGACGACACAAATTGAGGTTGTGTAAAGGTTGGATAATTTTCCTTACAATTTTGAAGGCAATCCAATTTCAATTCAATTCCAACGCTGTAGGCATTTTCCCTAAAATCGCCTATTTTACCGACCTAAAACAGCCTCTGCAAATATCAACGCAGATCACAAACCCGGCTTCCCAAAATCCCATCAAAAAGCACATCGAATTAAAACCATTAACCACCACAAACAAATACTATGAGCCCTCATACGCGCAACCATCCGTAAGTAACTCGTACCGACGGTTACGCGCCCCACAGTACGGGGGTAAGCAGGCTTTTAGCTGTTCACGCCGTTTTGACCGCGGGTAGTATTGGGTTCCAGCCTATTGTGTTTTTGCTAAAGTTACGCTTGAAGTCATAAGGTTAGCAAATCCGCAAAGGGTGTAGTGGAATGATGCGATTTTTTTGTCAGCTGCTTGTCATTTTGTTTAAAAGTTAAGAGTATCAACCTATCAACTAACTTAGATTTTGGATTTCGGGATCATTACCACAGTCATCATCTGCCTAGACTTTTTGGCTTCCAGTCTAACCGGTTACAACTGAATTCCACAATATAATAAATTATCATCTAAGTATACATATTATAAATTAAAATCACTTTTTATGTTTGTGTGTGTCCTTCTAAACCACGCAACAGATTTTGATGAGGTTTTCACCATCGTTTAGAGAATTTATTTCGGAAGGTTTATGTGATAATTCGTTAATATTAAAGTAATATAAAACTAAGAAATCTCGATGATTTGTCAAGTCGTACAAACCGTGCGAAGCAGGTTCGCTAGCAGTATAATAAATTATTATCAAATAATTCTGTTGTTTTCAAATTCTTATTAATTAATCAAATAAGCATTGAGGTGATTTTGTTAAGTTCTATCGAAGTACCCAACCGCCTCAAACCAAGCAATGCTCAGCTACTGTGGCTCTTGTATCTAATCAAAATAAAAACAAAAACTTTGTACCAATCAACAAATAAATATTGACATAGCCACTTCTAACTGCTTCATTCTATCTCGCTACTGCCTCCAATCACTGCAACCAGCAGCAATTGGTCAGTGCCCCTCAAACAACACCAGTAATCTCTAACTTCAATTTACATCAAGTTGACATCAGCTGTCAAATCAAATGACAAATTAAAATAAATGACGAGCGCTTCGCGCCACCGCTGACGGCGACCAATGAGGGCGCGCTAAATGTTGCCAGTTTAAAATATTAACAACAGGGTCGTCTCGATCTGTGGGTAAACATGCTTGTTTGTGTTTCGGCTCCCGATGCTTGACGTTTAATTAGTTTGTCCGAGGCGACAGCGACTGTCCGGGAGCCATTGTATGGTGGAGGCGCAGCAGTTGAGGTTTGAACGAAGGTTTTAGTTAGCCTGAGCTTTGGTTAATCTTGCGGGTTAGCACGTGATATATAGGATGTTCATAGTTGTCATGGCTGTATGAGGGAATCAGTAATATTATATCTGAAGCTTGTTCTATAGGTCAGTCTTCAAGGACATGAAATTAAAATCTACGGATGACTACTCGTTGCCATAATTACTTGTCTACACAAAGTCTCAATGGATGTATGTGATTCATTAATGAAATACTGGACAGCTTTGATTGAGGGAATGTATGTCAGCTTCCTGTTAAAGTTTGTAAAGATATTCTGAGAAGTATGATTCGACAGTTGAATATACCTACTTAGTAAACCACAAACTGCTTTGTCCAATTTAAAGCATGACACCATTAACAGCAAATGATCTCACTTCAATCATAACCATTAGTTAGAAATTAAATGTGCTCTCTACAAGTTCGAGTTTTAAATAATATAATATTGTAAAATTTACCTATAAAACAATATTTGGCCTGACAGCGGAGTATCCATTGTGATTAGTGATCCCTCTTTTGTTTCCTCTTACAACTTAAAATATCTGTGATCAGCAATGAGCTGTATGGATGTAGACACCTCCACCACTACTTGATGAAATCAGACGTAGATATCGGGAAATTCAATATGGCGGACGTTAAATGTCAAAGTGTACATTTTGATTCATACATTACTTACTGATTTCTTTTTTTTCGGGACCTAGTCGGTACTCTTGTCACCTATTTATGGTGGAGGCACAGAACTTCTTGTCCTTCTGCCCCCTGCCTGTCCCTCACAGTCGCGTGTGCCGTGCCTACAGTTCAATTGACAAGTAATTGCGCGCGACGTCGCCCACTCGCCAGATCTCATCAGCACAAACACTGTCTGTTTGTCTGTTTACATACGCCACACGTTTTACTAATCACGCCGCTGATAGGATTCTTTGTTAAGTTATGTTTCATTTGAGGGAGCTGAGTGTTTGGAAACAGGTAGATTTGGAGGAATAGGTCGGGTACGGAGGACTTAGTAGGTAAAACCAGGGAAATTTATTGTAAAGAAAAGTAACTACTTAAATTGTCCGTGTCAAATCGCAACTGTCATTCTTTGAAAGTTTTATGAAATGGCTAAAACACGGCAAATTGAACTAGGGTGTCAATTTGCTTAACAATTCATTTAGCTGACTGTACCCAATGTAAAAATGCTGAAGATGACTTAGGAGATATGACTTATGAATTTCACATCTTTTAATCCTTGCACAATATCATACAGTATGAGGAATGTTCAAGGTGGTCAATGATTTAATCCTTTTTATGTCGTGATTCTCTTCCTTACGTAGGTTATGCGCCTACATCTGTAGCACTTCTCTGCTCGAAAAAAGCTTAATGCTAAATGAGAAATGCTAGAATCAAGAAGAAAGTTCTCCAGAAAAAAGTCACATGACTATATTCATGTATTTTTTTTCTATATTAGTACAAACTAAGTAGGGAATTAATGTTCGGTTCATGTACCTACAGTTTGACACAAGAAGTAGAAAAACGAATGAAAAAAAATACAAAATATGTTTACGGTAAGCTACTTACTTAGCTATTTATGTCTTTGCAGATCACCTACCAAGCGTGTCTACTTACCTCAAAAAGTTTTTTAATTTCCAAAAAACAGCATCGATACTTGAGCTAGGTACACGAGTGCGAGCTGGATCGCGAGCACGCTCCATTAGTGTGTAACGCGATCCGGCTACGCGCGTATCCGCGGGGATTTGCGCACTTTTTATTCTATGTTGTCTGTGCCAAAGTACAGTCTGTGGCAAAATGGCGGGAAATTAAAATTGAATGCCGAATTAATTATTAATTTTGTTTTTAGAAATCGTAGTTTTTTGTGTATGAAATAAATCTATTGTTTAGAGTTAAAATTATATGCGAAAAATAGGTACCTACTTAATATAAAGGTTTAGCAAAGGAAATCAATTGAATATCAGTGGGTAAAAGGCCACTTACAATAAGGTTGCAGTGGTCTTCATGGATCAATGGAAGACACTAAGTTATCAAGTCAGTCACTGTAAGATTACTGAATTGATGTCGCAAGAAGCTGGTGAGGATTCAATGGCCAAGCTACCAAGCAAAACCTGTTTCATTCTTGGCTGAAGTTATTTTCTAAGCATGCAAAGGTCAAATAGACTTGCCAAATACAACAAAAACTGCCTATTTATAACAAGATGCCAAATCAATTCAAAATATTAAATTCTAGATTGTTTAAGAGAAAGTTGTACAAGTGGTTGAATGAGTGTAGCTTCTATTGTTTAAAAGAATTTATGGATAAAAAAAATTGATGTATGTACGTTGTAACATTTTAAAATTTTGCATGCTATGTTTTATCTCAGCTAAAAATGCTTGTGCCATTATAATTATATTTTAACACCATTTTATACCATGTTTTAATGCAAATAAATGATTTAATTTAATTTAATTTAATAGAAAAATGGAAAATTACTTCTCAGTTTTCCAAATCATTAAAATCTTCAAAAAGTGCGTTACCTACATAACAGCATCGTCGATGACAGTACGAGTGATCAATACTGGGTGTCGGATATCGGTGGAACCCCACTGCATCGCAGCCCACCTGGACCTGTAACCTACAAGCAAGCAAATAATATCCAAAATTTAACTTTCACTTTTGACGACCACAGTGCAGTTATAAAAAAAAGAAAAAAAAAACAGGTATCGCTTTGACTTCTATCCAGATAAATTTATTAGCAATAATTCCTAATCCTTTACTAATTACAATTGTAAGTCAATGTTGAATGAATGTGTTGTTGGTGTTCTTTATTAAATAAATAAACATACAGAAATATGGATGGTCTGTGTGAAAAATGTTATGGCTAGAAAGGGGGTCACTACCGAGATGACGACTAATAGAAAAGTGTGGAAGAAAAATACATGAAGCCCGACCACTAATAAATAAGTATGACAGAAATATCAGTCAATAACTATTTTTCCTAAGAAGTAAACCAATCTGAACATAAGATGGTTATGATCGATATAGGTAACTCAAGACCGTTTGTTGGGGCGATGTTTGCAGAAATCTATATATCCAAACATGTTAGTGTTTAAGTTTTGCCTTCATTAAACAAGTTTAGGAGCCTCTTTTATGATCTACACGAAAATTATAAAGAGAAAAGGTTTGTATATTTGTTTGTAATTAATAAACTCAAAAACGAATAGACTGATTTAAAAAAAAAAATATTTCTCCAGTAGAATGCTACATTATCAGTATCACTGAGTAACGTAGACAACAGTTTATAAAGAAATCACGCTGGCAAATCCGCTGGCGGAAGCTGCTAGTCTAAAATAAAGATTAATTATGATCAAACGTTTTTATAATATCAGTTTAGTCAACTTTACAGGTACAAAACTATACAAGCAAGTGGTGAGTTTAACTTAACGAAGTAAACAAGATAATGGTTTTGACAATAATCAGGGCATGCGCGTCTAACGGCGCCGCCTGCGCAGGCCGCGGTAATCGCGCGCAGAAATGTTAACGAGGACTGACCCAGCCGCCCGATGAAGGAACGATTAAGGCTATAGGGCAGGCTGGACTAGGGTTGCCATCAGTCCGAATTTTTCCGGACATGTCCGGCTTTTTGGAACCCTGTCCGGTCTCTGCCCAGCCTAGTCATTTGTCCGACTTAAACTTGACTTGGAGTTTCTTGCCCATTCTTCTCCGTGTGAAAACTACCTTTTGGAAGGGGTGACTAGAATCAATTATTATTTTTTGTAAATTTTGACGTTCAAAGGTGTCTTATAAGGGCCTATTTGAAATAAATGATTTGAATTTGACTTTGATTTACTTGATTTTGGCGATATCTTTTAATATATCTTTTTGTCAGGACTTTTCATATTTTGAAATGGTAACCCTAAGGTTTAAGTGTGAATTCTGCAGTAAACGCATCTACATTGCAAAAGGCTTAACTAACTTATCTATAGAATGTAAGTCTCGATTGAAATGTTATTGGAATTTTTGACAGTTCCATTCTAATAATATTGACTAATTAAAATTTGAATTTGATATTTTGACTTGGTCACAAGTAAGTACATGTTTCATGAGATCTCTAGATAGGCTGTAACCTCAATAGGTATTTGACGTTTCGCGTGAATCAAATCGCCGTGCATTGAAGATAAAGATTACTTTCCCTTGCTATATTACAATAAAATAATAAATGTATACAACCAAGGAGACCCCAGTAAACAATATGCAATGAAAACCAAAAAGAACAAGCAGACAGTTAAAAATCTTCCGCTTCAATAAAACACAACAGCTAACACACGAAATAATAGTTCGCTTAAACAACTCAATGCTTTTATAATTATTCGTAACTGATACCCGAGGTATACGGTGGTTCGGACATAAAGACCTCGGCACACGAAACATCAGCGATGCTTCACGACACATCGGTTTATTGCAAAAAGGATGAGCAAAAGTGCTAATGAGCCATAAAATTAGGGTCGGGATGTAAAGCCGCGGGAACTAGTATCGTGTTACTACTGGCTAAAGCATAAGTGATAGCGAGTTTACTTTTTCGTAGGCTAAAGATGGCGATAGAAACAAAAATAGGCACTCTTGCGTAGCGGTTCGGTTGTCGGCCATGACAGTGTAGACGATGTGGCGTAGCCGTGAAGTCAGCTACGGCGTAGTAGCTACGCAGACCCTTTTTGACAATTTGACACTTTTTTGAGCTTTTCATACGTGCAATTTGCATAAGACGCAGTTTGTATTGTGGAAGAAAAGGTGTAAATGATTTTCAAATAAAATGGACAGTGGACTGTACGATTATTTTTAATTTAATTTTCGCTATTTCTGGCAACATTTTGTGTTCTTAAGTTTCTGCCTACTCTACTTGCTTAAATGTTAGATGTTGCCAACCAGCCATTGTTGCTACACATGAGTACTTTACCTACCCCAGCTTACTCCTCCCGCTAATCACTTACGACTTGCGCCCACACCACATTATTAACACGTTTTACCGCGAAACGGCATGCTCATTGTGGTCACATACAGATTCGGAAACGCGACACCGCCCGCTCCCTCGCTGTTTTATAATCCGATCAATTGGATGAATGCCGATAGCCACCTCCGAGTACTTGGAATTAACCTGAAACCGGATAGCGAATATCAAGAACTTTAGCAGTGAATGAATAAGAAATTTTGGAGTGAATTACCTGGGTATGGTCTTGTGCCAGTCACCTGAAATGATTGAGGGATCGTTAAAATTCGACGTAAAAAGATCATCAAAAAAAATTCTTGAAGCCCTTGCAGGTTGTTTTGAAAGGTCGTATACAAATTGCACTTTCACAAATTGAAATAGGACTTATGGAAAAGAAATAAGGCTATAGAATAGTAATAATATGGATTAGGTGGACACAACATCAATCAATAGGAAAAGTTGTGAGCAGAAATTGTAAACACAAAAAATCAAACTAACTACAACGGTACAAGATTGTTTTGGCGCGTGGCCTAAATTGGAACGAACGCTGCCATCTTGTTTTTTCAATACAGTTTCTGTTTTTACTAACGACGCCCCCCTGACTATGATTCAGGCGCCAAAAGATCTTTGTAGCACTGTATGTATAGATTCTAAACAAATGAAAATCACAATTTAATTTTTGATAAATTTTAACCATTTCAAATCTTTTTTAATCACCAATTTATCAAAGGTATATTAAATATTAAAAAAGCATTAGTATTATTATTTAAAAAAAAAATATTATAGGCCAATCATCTGGCCATCTATTATTACCTGGATCCTCTGTCGACCCTGTTCCAGCTACTGGTCTAAACTTGATACAGCACGATATAGGTCTATAGGCCGTGTCGCAGGCGCAGGTAATGTAACACAATATTTTGCACTTACGCCTCATAGCGCCAAGCCCGACCACCTGGCTATGAAACTCTACCGTTTTCGCCAACCTATATTTGCGCTATCTTTTACGGGGGCCGGCAGAGATAATAGTGTTGAGTTACTTAACTGTAGCCGTTTTTTATTTGTAATTTTTTTTTTTTCGCTTTTTATGCTTGTAGCACAATGAGTACGTTAGGATAAGGAGCATGGCAACCGTTGCGTGGCATTCTGTTAGTACCTCTCATGAGGGTAGGCAGAGAGAAAGAGAGTAGGAAGAACCTAGTTACAAGGTGTGTGTCACAGATTTAATCGAATTTGATTTAAAATAGTGTCCGTGGAGTTTCTTGCTCGTTCTTCTCCATAGGTACCAACTCCGCTTTGGAATAGGCAGCTTCATCTTTCTGACTGACCGACCCCTTGACCATTCAAAAGAGCCTGTAATTGGTTTAGTTTTATAGTGACAAAGGATGTATCACAGATATAATCGATTTTGGTATTTGAAATTTCGGCACGGTAGTGCCATTACACATCTCTACAATATTATTTGACGTAGCGTAGCCATCTTTGTGGGAGGCCTGTCTTTATCAATAAAGTATTAATTTATGCAATATCAATATTAATAACAACAGTCGATTGACATAAAATAAAATTATTAACATTTTAATGGTAATTGTATCGTGTATATCGACTACTTTATAATGATACTAAGAAAATATGTTTGAATAGAATAAGATTCTAAAACAATTAAGTTAATAATTGTGTCTTTTGAAATAAAAATATTTAACGTTGCGATGTATTTCCATGGCGCAAGTAAGAATAGCACCTTGCATCTAATTATACAAAATGTCACACTACATTGTATAAACTATCGGAAATGTTTACATTATGTTTACTATGTTGCTTTCGTCTACCGCGTTTATAACTACAAAAAATCGATTTCCTAGATTGGTTTTCAAAGTTTATTAACATACAAGTAAACATAAAAAAGCGTGTTTTTATGGGTATCAAAAATAATGTTTAACTCCCATTCTTAAGCTCCATTTTTATTTAATTTTTTATATAATTTTGTTTTATTTTTTACTGTTTGTATTTCCTGTGCGTGTCCCAAATAAAATATTTTTCTTTCTTTCTTTTTTTCTTTCATTCTTCACTCGTTAATCTAGGCCTAACTGTCCGAAGCGACCGATGGACAAAAAAGGCGAATAGGTTACTATTCGCCTTTTTTGTCATTCGGCCGGAGTTTTGGGATAGCAAGTCTTAGGTGTTGACCTAAGACTTGCTATCCCAAAACTCCGGCTCCCGAGCAGGAAAGGGTTGATTTTTTTTAAATTAATATATGTCCAAAAATCTGTTCCAAACATTTTGCCAATTTATGTAAACACAACTGTATGGAACAGCAGATTTTTCGTCATTTATATTTTTTTTAGCGTTTCAAGTTTCGTCCCATTGGTCAAAGTTGGCCAAAATTATGAGTGAAATTTCTTTTCGGACTTAAAGAGTAAACAAAAACTAATATTATTTATTGTAGCAACACCAACAATTTTTAGAAAGTTACAGTTATTTGCCATTTGAGAATTAGGTTCAAGAGTTTAATCTACAATGATTCAAATGTATTTTTTTTTCCAGACAACACGCTAAACATGTTTCGCGTGGCTCCTACCTATAACCATATAATAGTGTTTACGGCAAAAACCACATCATTATGATATTTCATTCGGGACAGGTGGAAGTAAAGTGTAATTACAGTAATGCAGATAATTAATAATTAACAATAAAGTGAAATTAGTCGAATGCTCGGAATTATAGGGTTAAATAGATTAGAATTCTCATTTTGTAGCGTGTCTCAAAGTTTATAGACGCGTTTATAATTTTATTGTTTTGTTACAGATATTCGAACCTCTAAAAAAATCTAACTGACTCGTTGGTCTAGTGGTCGCAAGCGCTACTGCTAAGCATGCAATCCTGGGTTCGACTGCATCGGGCAAAGTGTTATTGGATTTTTCCATCAGAAATTTCGCAGTAGCAGCCCGGAGTTTAGATTTGTGCCCAGTTGATGGCAATAGGTTCGCCCCCTATTACATGGGACTTGAACATAACTGGCGTAATGTAAATGTACTAAGGTATACCTCTGCCTAACTCTTCGAGGATTACAGGCGTGATGTTATGTTAATACCCTACAACCATATTATTCTATCAACTTACAAACCCTGAAAATTGAAAGTAGGTTTCATGACGTTTCTCTACGTTCTAATCTATTGATATAATTTTGAACGGTGTTCTAAAACCAACACTGACAGTTAAAAACCGTTCGACCCATCCTTCAATCAACACTTTATTTGAAAACGGAACAGAACGTTATTAACGTTTAAAACCTAATTTATGTTGTATTTTCAGTTTAGTAGAAAGTAAGGTGTTGCAAATTCAAATCACTGAAATGCTAGTGATGGTGTTATTCTGTTCACTCATTGGTTTTGGAACAATAAATAGTAACGGCCGTGACTTACGAGTTGTAGGTCGTAGGTTTTTTATTTTGTTTAAATTATTTCATCACCACTGCTCTCAAAACGGTGAATGAAAACATCGTGAGGAAACCGGCATGTCCTAGAACCAAAAATTCGAAACCAACCTGCACTGGATCAGCGAGGTGGATTACAGCCCACTCCCTCTTACGGACAGGCATTTGTCCCAGCAATGGGAACATTATACACTGATTTTGCATTGGTGATTTCAGTTTGGAACTGCCGGGTATATTCTGTAAAAATGTTATTGGGAAAACTTAGGTGAAGTGACCTTGAAGTGAGCTGTCAATCCACTTGATGCCTGGATTGACACTATTTACAGAATAGACCGGCTTGTTACTTTTGAGTAGTGTCGCGAACGAAAGTTACATGTAAACCTTTTATTTATCTTTACCTTGGAGTTTTTTAAGTTTGATTGGATAAAGCTTTTGAATAGGTTTTTCAATACTTTTATTTGGTAAAGGACTTCCAAAGCCGCTTTTAAATATAATTAGTACCTACTATGTTATGTACTGTTCGGAAAACGGACTTGGCTTTTGCTGTATGTATACCGCAAGATTACCGTATACATTAATACATCTATACACGGCCTTAATTTTGAGATCCATCGGTCTAATATACAGACAGCCGACAGTTTTGTTATAAAGCGCAGGACACATGATTGACAATTGACGGGCGACACGAAAACTACAGTGTACACGCCGCTTTAATTAACAGTTATTTCGTAAATTAACTTAATAATATATAACTTAATAATAGGTCGTAATTTGATATTGTTTTCAAGCAATTTGTATTTAAAAAAGTTCATTTCTGGTTGAAAATTAAATTTCTATTAAGTAAGTACTCGTTAAACTACAATAGATAGGTCCACCAAGTAAATTATAATGAATAAAAAATATATGATTATGTTATTAAATAAATATTTTAACGATAACATCATTTTGACACGGCAGAAGTTAGAACATAACGATAACTGTGTCATCAATTTTTAAATTACACGTAAACTATGCAGGTGGCAAATACCAGCATTTCGCTAATTCATAAACATTCTTGTATAATTTTATAGCTATTCCACTTTATGGCTCTGTTAACTTACAGTTTGATTAAAAAGAAATTATCGATACGTGCCTTCCTTGTAAAATAGTTTGACGTCTCCCCTGATTTAGCCATATTTCTATAGTCATAAGCTATTCATCGGTAGCCAGTAAACCATCAGACATACATAGGTTTAGATGTAATTCTTTACTTAGACCACTTCTAGAATCATCCTTTTCTAATATAGTCTTGTCTCTTTCCGGTTCCTCTTTCACTTTTTTTTTATTAAGATCCGCGCCATCTAGTGATGATCTTAATTTTTTTAAATCTGAAAGAGGTGATTAGTGACACTAACCACTAAACCGGAAAGTGTTAAAACGCCACGAAATATGTGTGGCTAAAAGAGTGATGTATATAAATGTTGATGGATGGAGAGGGAGAGAAGAAGGTCGAAGAAAAGATGGATGAATTGTGTGAGCAATGATATGAAAGAGAAGGGGGTGAATGACAGCGTCACGGTTGACAGGGGAGCGTGAAAGAAGAAAAGGTGTTCGCCAACCCCACGTACCATAGACAGAAAGACGATGAGGTTTATTATGATGCCATATGGACAGCATTTTCTTCAGCGATGATCAGCTTTCCTATACCTACAACCAGTATGAGCCATTTTTAGGTAACCATTACGACCAATAATAAGGAAATACTGGCACCACCACGCTTGCCAAACTTCAAAAGCTATATCTTTACTCAAACACCAAATATTGCCAAAACAAAAACAAAACGTCCAACCATTGTACACCACATCTTATGTAGTAACCCGATAGCATTGTTAAGAGGAGCTCTGTGTGCGCCCGCGCCGCCGATATGAAGACATCTCTTAATTAATGAACCGAGCGCCCGCCGCGAGGCCACAGAATAGATGAGTACAGAAGGTCGGCTCCTTACAAGGAGCGAAACGCACATAGACACGCGTCTTTTCAAAAAGTGCCTCGTGAAAATGTAAACGAACCCTGTTCAGGTTACATTTTGACCCAATGACTCACTAAAGGGAATTAGTTACATATTCATTTGTATTTCTATTTTATATCTCAAAACTTTTTACAACAATTGTTTGAATAACATGATTAAATTGCTATAGAAAAATCACTGAAAATTGAGTTAGTAAAATTAACCGCAATTATCAAAATATGACAAAACTAGAATTTCGGATATAAGTATTCAAATAATATTGATTATTTAATTACTTAAACCCGAAATTCTAGTTTCGAATTCAAAGCACTTACAAATAGAGTGCTTTGAATTGTCGAAGCATTGTCTATTTGTAAGTGGCACTACAAATTGGCATCCACAGGTATGTTTTCTGATCCAGTTGTTTCAATTTCATCAGAAAGTTATGGAACATCCTATACGTACAGCAAGTGCAAGTGCACTCGCGACTGGCATTTGTTTGAGATCGTAATTACGATTTACGCGTCTATTGGTGCGTGCGCCCTTTATGGAGTATGAAGTTGTAACAACCTTCTGTAACAATCTATTTTGCGGCGAGACACCACCCGCTGGTGAGTGGCTTCTGAGAGAAAAGAAAGAATATAATTAAGTTTAATTATCTCTGTGATGGTTAATTGTAAACAAATATTTGTAATTAGGTAGATGAGGTCGGTCGGCGAACTGAACCAGGACATAAGTGTCTTGTTTAGTAATGCATCATCATCAAAAGGTACTTTCATATACATATTAATTAAAGTTCATTATTCAGATCCATATATCCGATACAAAATTAGTGTAAGAACCTATTAGGAGTGCCTCTTTCAACACGCGTAGCATGATAACCATGGAAACGCGTTTCCTACGGGTTTTGTTGACGGAAGAATAGACAAAATGACGGATGTGATTGTTTATCTGCGATTTTGTCTATTCTTCCGTCGACAAAACCTGTTTCTATTGTGGCCATGCTACGCGTGCTAATAGCTTTTCCAGGAAACTACTATACCAGCGCCCAAGCAGCATTACTGGGTTCTGGTTTAAAATATACCTTTAGGTGCTGTTGAATTTACACCAGAGACATTTAAATTTCACCTTGATGGCAACTGTAACCAGCCACATTTTGTTGGCGGTCGGACTGGGCTAACCTACTACCTAAATGCAATTAATATGACTCCACATCATAGTTGCGACAAACAAATACCCGACTAATGTTAGGGCGACAATACGATATGTCGATTATCACTGATTGTTTTCTCGACAAACGACGCGACAGGGCGACGACTCAGTATCAAAACAAGATCCTATTTTATTCGAAGACATTTAACGCTATTCAACAGTCAGAAGTTCTCAGGCATTAGTCGGACATATGTAAAAACTAAATAGATGTTTAGCAATTAATAAATTTTAACTTGTAGCGTTACGTTTGGTGAGTAATTAACCCGGAGTTAACCTCACAGTTATAGCTGATCTGGCGGTAGTTGGTAGAAATGTTACTAGTTATTACTTATTGAGTGATCTAGGGGTCATGTGAAATATCGAAAGAAATACCAGTGTCTACCAGACCTAGAAACTGTCTGCCATGAGTTGACTACTTCAATCTGGCTGGCTATGTAAAGATAGCAGTTAATATGATACTGTAAGTCTTTGTTATACTGACAACTTGAATGAAATAAGAAACAATTTCTAGTTTCGTATTGACTCATTGGATGGGTATGAAATGAAAAGTAAAAGGGTTGAGCATAAAACAGGAAAACATATAAATAAGGTACAACTCCTCCTAACCGGAGTTCTCATTGAAGAAAAATCACCGATTAGCCAAAATCCTCACACTTTGCGATCCATTGCAATGTCCGAGGCAGCAGAAACTTCTGTGTGAGGTTTTTCGGACCATCACAAAAAGCTCAAGCTATCCATACCTACTACCTCTGAACACATTGGTCATAATGTTCAGATAATGCCAGATATTTAGCTGACCGCTAATCGCGACGCCGCCGCCGTGAGACTCAGATCCGTCATCTCTTGCGCATTTAAAACTCATTACCGTGTGCGTCATGTTATTCTTTGTGATTATACGTTTTCCAGATAAAGACACACTGAGTCTTGTGACAAGTCACATTTTTCATTCTGTAGATTCATAGGCAAGACTCTACAGAATGAATAAATAATGTGACTTGTAGAGAATTTGTTCAGCCCTTCTCTACAGTAAGAGTATTGAGGAATCAAAAGTTATAGCAGAAACCTATCTAAAAGACAGAAATAATAAATGAAAATGTAAAGAAACGTTGGGCGAACGCAAAATACACGCAAATCAAACGGCAAATCACGCAAAAAGGCCAAGTACGGCCATTCGTTGGCCAAGCGACGGGCTCGCCCAACGTGTACTGGGGGCATAACATCCTTTTTTAATAAAATAAAAAAACACCCACAACCGGTTTCAAAACAAAAGCTTTTTGTTTGTGTCAGTCAAATGTAATTCCTAACCCAACTATAACCCAACTTTTTATTCATTTAAAGAAAACAAACGCTGAATCCTCTTTAACACTTTATCAGGTGGCTCCATCTTTCGCAAAAGTTTCCAAACCAGGTGGTTCTCAAAAACTATCAGAAATCCAACTAGACACAGTGTGGCATACATGTGGTGTTAGATCATTACACGTGAGTGTCGCCGCTCGCCGTAACGAATGACTCCTGAGCAATCTCCGACTTAAACGTTTTTCCCAAACTCGTCATTAGTGAGGCGGTGTGGTACAAGTGTAAAATATAAAGCGATTTCGACTCATACATACATAAACTCATGCCTTTTTCTCACGTAGAAACCTTGTGCTTCGTTTATGTTTATTTTTCTGGTCATTCGCGCACGTCGAGCGATTAGAAACACAACATTAAAGTGTTTCACAGTAGAACACAATCATAGATGAATCGAGCTGCACGGGGCCCGCATGGTGGGTTAGGGCCCACTCCCTTTCACAGCCAGAGGATACTGTATCGTATCAGTGGGAGCGTTACAGGCTGATAATGTTTAATTTTGCTTATAGATGAACTGTTCATTAACCCGTTAAGAACATTTTCATGACAACATCATCTCTATGGCTCTAAGGTTAAGGTTTTAATTCGGTAGCATTATTGACAAGGACGGATAGTTCGTCGTCGACGGGGGTTATTTCAGTTGGCAGTTGGCAATTTGGGTTCTACCCGTGCTGCATGACGCCGCAGGTACTTCAAGGTATGCCGCAACACGAGTACTGAATGAAAGTGGTCAGATGAATTAAAATGTACATGAAATATCGCCTTTCCTTTGTCCCAATCCCCAAAAATCCGTCAAGTCCCACAGTTTTTACCTCAGCGTATAACGAGGGCGTGTAACAAATTCGACGCATGCGCGGTGGACATTCCGACCATACCGCGACGCGGGCGCAGCTAAATGTACCACGGATAATTTTTATAGATGATATCTTATGTTTTTTACCTACTGATTGATGTTGCCAACGGGAATGTTAAATTATTACTTTTCATTTGGGGGACTTGTTTATTGCTTATTTTTTTGGTTTTTAGTCACTACGGTCTGGTCAGCAAGAACTTGCAAATCGACATGCGGATTGCCAGTCTTAGTTTGTAAAAAGAGGTTTGGAAATTGCCCTAAGGGTGTAGTGAAAAACATGTCCAAATCAGCATTATGTCTTTTTTCGCAACAAAATCCAGTAATAGCAAAGCCTTAAGCCTTAAATGGTCTTGTACTAATTGCAATGCCTGCAATTTGTTGAATATTGAGGCTGCCTCGATAGTCTCATGACCCGGGGTCAAGCAACGTGTTATTGGGTTTTTTCATCTGGAATATCTCAGTAGTATCCCGGAGTCTGGATTTGTGCCCGGTTGATGGCAATAGGCTCGCCGCCTCTTACATGGGACTTAAATATAATTGGCGAAATGTGGGTGACCTATAGGTACTCTGCGTAATCCTACAGGCATGATGTTATGTTATTTTATTGGCCCTGTCCAGTATTCGACGTTTTTTTTACTACAAGGAGGTGCCGTACAATGGCAGGTGGTGCGTTTAATTACTGCAGGGAGACATTCTCAGGATCCCGTCAGATTAATGATCGCGATACAATGTTATCAGGAATACAGGCAGGGTTCCTGCTGATAAGCTCAATATTAAGAAGTAAGTTATAGAGAAACTCCAGAAACAAATGAGCCTGAACGTGTACATGCAGAAAGGAACAGTAGAATTAAATGGAATAATATTGTTTTTAGACCACAAAACTCTATGGTGGATTAACCTTGTTTAAGTCTGATGAACGTTTGAACAAGAGTATATTAATATTCTCTTTCTCTCTCTCTCTCAAACAGCATCAATATCAAAACCGTTCTAACCTCAATCATTTAAATTAACCCTCAAATGAAACCATCAAAAAATGATATTAAAAATTCAAAATAAAGTATAATATATGCCTCGTATCCCATCACTTTGCTAACGTGTCAATTTTAACCCCTAATTACGTGCGGCCGGTCCGCAAGACCGCCGCGGTGCTAAGTGTTATTGATGTTTCTACCGCATTAACCGACCCGGGGCAAATTAAAGTAGCTATCGCGCAGGTGTCAAAAGCTTTGCCGAAGTGGGGCAAAAAAGGTCATCAGCTATAACACGCGGAGACGGATTGCAGACAAAGACTTGGAGGTAGAAGAGACACTTTAGCATGCAGGATGTGCTTCTATGATCTTTGAGTATTTTTTATTTTGATTTTGATTTGCTTTTGTGTATTTTATGTATTTTTTTTTACCCGATTGCGGCAAAGCCAAAAGGACGGTGATGATTTTAGTTATAATGTGCGTTTTGTTTGTGCAGAATAAACAATCTTTCTTTCTTTTCTTTTATGCTGCTACTTATGATAATTACTTAGTAGATTATAAATACTGACAACAAAATATTGTGTATTCCTATCACGAAAGCATAAGTTTAGAAATGAAAGAAATCTGTCAGCCCAACTACTTTAGAGAAAACGAGCATCTTTTCATTTCAGCATTAGGATATCTGTCATAAATACTACCTAAACTAAACGATCGATACATTGGACAATTATAGTTATAGGTTCTTTTACAAAAAACAGATTTAAACTGCATGTAGATATCTATTAACTATTGTACATACTTAAAATCAACATCGCATCTATGTCCAACATCAGCTGGCAAACTCCTCAGTGCGTTAACGCGCGTTTTTATTATTATGACAATATTAAATCAAGGGGCGGCCGCCGGATGATTTATTGGACGCTCGTTGGTAACACGCACTGCGCTTGGAAAAAACGCAGCGTTTCGTTACGACGTAGTGGGTGCTGCGCGTGTGGCATAGCCACCGCTACAGGGTTAACTTGGTCGCGGATTTTGTGCAAATAGGTTAAGAAAAACCGTGCCGAATTAAAAAGTAGAGCACACATTATCACATTGTTTGTCGGTGTGAGATTTGTTTCAATTAACTAAAGAGAGAACGTGTTAAAATCAAAATCTTCTTGATAAACATCATGAATTCAATTACAGACAACGCACAGTCTAAACCACAACAGAAGTCTAGAAGCTTGAAATTTTGAAAGGGTTTTTGTTGTATGAAAAAAGTTATATGAAAGTTCTTCGTAATATCCGATGGGAAATGCCGTCGGGCCCACGACTTGTTTAAGTATAAAAACACTATCGCCCTCTTAATAATTAAAGCTAATCATTTTGTTAATCGTTGCGTGGACTGCATTACTCTACACAGAGACTAGAAACAAGATGTTATCGTAAGTAATAAAAACAAGTCACAACAAAATACCTATTTTAAAATTAAATTATGTAAAACTAAACTAAAAAAGGAATTCGCTAAGAATTATAGTTAATCTGTAGTCACATGCAACAGTAATATCAAAGTCGCAGATACCTCTTATTTCAAGTCACGGCGAAAGGGCGGCATCGTTTGAAGTCGACAAAGGCCATAAGTACGCACGATCATTGGCAAGCTAGTAGGCCATAGAAGAGTCTAGAACCACAGTAAATTATACTAATGTTATTGCATGCCTGTAATTTAAAAGGAACAGTGACATAAAATTTACAACTTTTCTTTCTGGCTCGTTCTGGCTAAAATAAAATTAAAGATGGCGTCTCGGATAAAAGCATGGAATTAGTATATACTAAAGGTAGAAGTCTAGAAATCACACTTGTCTCTGGTGTTGTCGTTCGTTATTTGAAATTCAAATAACCGATTTATCTTCTCAGAAATTTATTTTTATGAGACTAGCAATATTGGCTATGTTATTGAAAGCTGTCTCTTAAATCTGTGTTTTGAGTTTTTCCCACGATATCCGACAAATGTTTTAGCATATTCATGAAAGTTGCATTTTTGATTAGGTATAAGGTCTGTGCAAATATCATGAAGTTTTTTTATGACTTTTGAAGTTATATTATATTTATTTAATTTCATAGACAAAACATAGAGTGCTGAACGTTCTTATTGACATAACCAAAGACTTGAGAACAATATCATCGGTTTCTGTTTTCCTTTCTACCCTTACACAGAAACAATCTATAATATTAATAGCGTTATCGCGTACTGAATGAAGGAAAAGAAAAACATTTCTTTGACACTTCTCTTTCCTTCCTTTGATTTCTTGTCCAATTAACTAGAAAAACAGCGGGCGATTATCACTGTGGCCGGACAATGACGTATTATTACTATTTCGGGTAGAGGGAGTGTATTATTAGTAATCAGCTATCTAATTACGCAACACATTTTCGTAAACGATTACGACTAATCTGTTTCATTTTGACAGTTCAACAACATTCATTGCGTTATTTACGTTGTTGAGCAGATTTTTTTTCGAAGTTATGATGCAATGAAGTGGCAATCTGTTTCAAAACGATTCTGATTCTGATTGATCGTGTATTACGCAATTAGGGCAAAGGTTTGGAAGTGTTACCAGTTTGAAATTGTTTTGTTTTTGAAGTGATATTTGGTCCTTTGATAATTTTGGTCCTAGTGGAATTGGAGGAATTGCCAATGGTTTTTTTTTAAATGTGTTACATCTTTTCTTTCGCTTTCCTGCAATATGTGGGATTGATTTTGTGAAAAGGGTGTGTAACAGGAAGCCGGGGAAGCACGCGCTATTTGGTTTGACCAATGAGCGCACGCGGTGCTGGAGTTGGCCGTCAGATGGTACTCATGGTACCAACCCATTTTCCGAGAGGTTGTAAACAGGATGATGACGATGACGATGACGACGATGATGATGATGATGTTTATATCATATATAGGGTGACTGGTAATTACTGACCGATACTTAAACACGTTCAAGTATCGGTCACTAATTACCAGTCACCTACGTCAGCCAAGTTTCTTAACTCATACTTAAAATAAAAACACTACCAGCGCTCGTTGATAAAAAAAAAAACATGATGAAACCCTTTGACCCATTACAGGATAAAAAAGATAAATAGATAGGGCTTTTAATATTTTATTTTTACAATATTATGTTCTGTACTTATTTTATCTACCTTCTCCCATACTGAACTCTGGTTACCATGTGCTAAAAAAATATAAGAATTATTTGAAAAGTCAGCTGACACACTTTTCACACTGAAATAACTGTGTTCTACATTCAAATCACATTTCCATACTCCATACTTATTCGACAAACAAATTCACAACACCAACTTCCACCCACTTTGAACAAACCCTACATCCACATCAGAACCACCCCAATCCTACCTGATATACGTTTCAATTTCCCTTGAACGGAGAAATTCATAGAGTTTCTTAAGCAAACAGTAGGAGGCTTATTACTGTCCATGTGAACTACCTCCTGTGTCCGACTGTCGGACAAACTGGTGTATTGTGTTTGACCGATGGAGGTGACAACGCGTGATGAATAGGATCTCATTAATTGGTTAGTTTTCGTGCTCCTAATATTGAGGTATTTTTCTATGACAGCTCTGAGGAATTACGTGTATTGTTTGTCGTTTGTTCTTTATTTGAATCATGCGTGTGGAGTTTTTGGTCCTGCGGTCCGCAGTTAGGGATCGCTCTTATTATTTTGTTGCGAGTATCGGAAAATTCATCTAATGAATGGATTGAATCGTTTTGCTATGCTTGTATGCCAAATTTTGGATACTATTAGGCACATATAATAAAAAAAAAAAAATTGGTAAAATTAAACAAAATAAGTCGCTAATCAATTTTGCATTGACGGGACAGAAATTTCTTTTTCAGGTTCTCAAGCTTGGTAGATGACAATAGACCAAAACTACTAATAGAATAAAACAAAGCGTTAACAATAAAATTCTTATAAGCAATCAGGTATAGTCGGTGCAGATTATCCATAGGTTTCTCATTTCTCAACGTAAATTTTAAATCAAAGCATTCTTAAAACAAAACCCGATATTAAAAAGGATTGGCACACTATAGTGGTATCTCACATTACAGCTTAAGTACGAATATCTGACCACATTAGCTTGCATTATGCTGTGCCTTTTCAAGCTATTGAAGCTGTACACAAAGGTGGTAGGAGCAAACAAAATAATTAGTACGAGTGTTGAGGCGTTTAGCGTTACCCACAATAAATTTATATTTGAATAGGGTTTATTTGTGGGGTTTGGTCGAAGTTAGTAGTTACAAGCGGATTGTTAAAGCGCAGATAGATATGACCGCATTCAGTCCTTGAAACATTATACCTAGGCAGGATTTTAGTTAGGATTATAAGTTTACTCCTTTAAGCGAAGACAGAATTCCCGTTAAGTTTCTTGCAGTAACCATAAGACGAAAAAGCTTTCTACAAACTTACAGCGCGAATCTGAGCCTTTTCTAGCATGCTATTATTGATCTACCTTGCCAGTTTTTGGTCTTTCAGTACGTCCTTTAGCTTACATATCACAAGCTTACAACTAGATACAAAATATAGCGTTGGTAAAACCGCATGATTCAGCTTAACTTCTTAAATATTATTTGTATAACAGATCATCATCAATGTCTTGTCCTTCTCCCAATTTATTTGTGGTCTGCGTAACAAGACTTTTTCTTGAATACTTCTATAATAGTCGTCATCTCGGTAGTCACTCGGATCCCTTTCTAGCTATATCATCTTGCACACAGTCCATCCATCGTTTCTTTGGTCTTCATTTCTATAACAAATCTGAAATGAACATATGAATCTAATATCTAACGCTCTACAAAACACATTTAGGCCATACATAGAGGAACAAATAATTGATATTTGAATGGGCCGTATTTATCGCTAACAGGGTCCAACCGCTATCAAATATCATTCAGCAGGCAACGAGATGACGAGAATAAAACGACTCTCTCTGATTATACTGATGTTTGGATAGCTGTGAATGAGCACTTTAATGTAATTTAATTTGTCTGTTTTGATCTGAACGTAAGCTGGGCTTATTTTATTTATAATCACGTTCCAGTAATTGGGTATTAAAATGTTGTGTTGATAATCTAGTTTATATGGGAATGGTGTGTCACTTATGTGCTTACAAACAGTTAAATAACAAAACACTTAGCATGTTGTTTGTGGTACGTTGTACAGAGCACAAAGAGTGTTCGTGGAGATTCTAGCCCGTTCTAGTCCATAGGAACCTACCTACTACGCTCTGGAATGGGGTTCATCTTTCAGACTGACCAACCTCTTGACAATTCAAAAGTGCCTGTAATTTTTTAATTTGAAATAAATGCTTTGAGTTTGAGCTAAGCCTATAGAATAACTACCATTTTAAATTCCTGTTTATGACTCAAAAACGATGTTGTTGTTGTCTGGTCCTAATGGTCCTAAGGTACGTAGACAATGATATTTTTCATTCGCTTACTACTCTCCCAATAAGTTAAAAACAAAATCCTTTGCTTTCCTTTTATTTAATTCCAAAGGATCATACTAACTCAACCACCACACAAGTCGCAATCAAACTGACAATAATTTACATATAATCATCTCAATATACTCCAATTTCACTCGTAATAACTTTTAAACACGATTTCAATGACAGCTCGATCTGATTTTGACAAATGAAACGCTAGTGCCATTCGAGAATGACTTCAGTGAATGTAATCTTGGCACAAAAGGTAACAATCACTTGAACAAAGGCGGTTGGTGTTTGCAATTAGTTCGGAATGAGCTCACCTGTGTCTGTCTGTCTGTCGCTGCGATTAATCAAACGAGCGATTCTTGCAGTGACAGTTAATATCGCTATTGAGGTTGAAAGTCATAAGCGATAGCGGGGAAGAAGATATTATTTGATATTGTAGATGGGACTCAGAATCAAACTCAAACTCAAACTCAAAGCATTTATTTTAATTAAACCATTTACAGGCACTTTTGAATTGTCAAGGGGTCAGTCAGTCAAAAATATGAAGCTAGTTGCCCATTCCAAAGCGTAGGTTCCTATGGAGAAGAACGGGCAAGAAACTCCACGGACACTCTTTTAAATCATAATATTGTTACAAAATATTGGTTACATCATTCATGTTGAAATTATACATGTGAGAACAATGTAGAAATACGTGCACGTAAAAAGCGTCCGTAATAAAAAGATAAAAACAATTCAAAAATTAAAATAAGCCGTGGCAGATAAGAGATGACCAGTCCCTACTGACGGCGCCCGTTCACGAACATGACGCATGGATTAGCACCGTTTAGCTCAAGAGCGTTGAGAATCCAACGCGTTGGAACGCACTCTCGTCCCAGCGCGTTAAAAATACACTGTTGGATTTTAAACACTCGGCGCTAAGCAGAGCGTTAAAAATCCAGTGCACGAAAAAATATAACTGCGATTTTATTACGTCCGCGTCCTTGCGAACGTGAGCTTAGACTTTCTCGTCCGACTTTCATACCCTAAATAATAGCGGGTAGATAACGTATTTCCCCGCTTCAGCGCGTGTCTTATGACAAGTTCACGAGATGAATGCTCATCACAGCGACAGTCAACGTTCGGTTCTGTGCTGTGAAGTCACACCGACGCAGGAGCAACTTACTGCTCATTTCATTGTTAAACCATGTTGCCAGGAAAATGGTTCAACAGTGGAATTTTGTAATACGAATAACGACAGTCTTTTCTGTCTCCCGCTAGACATGGAGGCAAATAGTAACTATTTCTGCGAGTCCCATGACAAGTTTAATCATAAAATACTTGGGCAATGACAATCTTAATATCTCAGAACTTTTCTATAGGTATTTATTTTTCTTCTTACAACTATTTTTCCAGATCTCAGACCTAATTCGGCTATCAACAAATATTATATCAGACTAGCTTCCGCCAGCGGCTTCGCCATCTTTATAAATTATAGCCTATGTTACTTTGTGATAATATATCATTCAACTGATGAAAGAATTTTTTAAATCGGTCCAGTAGTTTTTTAACTTATTCATTTTAAACAAAACTACAAATATTTTCTCTTTATTTTTATATTTATTAAAGAGGAACAACAAACAGCTACAATATAAAACATAGAAACAAGAAATACACAAAACATATAGACAATATTGCAGCCCACAACGCTGTTCACATATTAACGATAGGATACAATACAGTGAAAATAATATAATATAATTTTATAGAAAGCATACAGACTAAAATTAATACAATTAAAATCATTCGTAGGTAGGAAAATTTGCTAATTACAAGTTTCACATCATTAAAACGAATTACATATGTGTCGACACCCTCGCGCCATCCCATCTTCCTAGCACGGCGGGCTGTGCTGGAGCGGCTGCTGCGGGTGCAGAAAACCTCAAACGGCGCAAATATAATAACCTTATTGGTAGCTATATTTTCGAGTCGTTTGGGGTTGAAACTCTAGGGCCGTGGGGTCCCAGTGCGCATCGAGTATTTCGGGACATCGCCAAGCGGTTGGTCGAATCTTCACGTGACCAGAGGGCTGGCCAATTTTTAGGTCAAAGAATCAGCATTGCCATCCAACGTGGCAATGCTGCCAGCCTTTTGGGCACTTTTCCCACTGACAGCGATGCGGACGAATTTTTTGATGCCCAGTGAGTTCTTCATATTTTTATTTTTATTTTTTTTTGCCTCTGTATACTTGTACAGACGCCAGCAGGTCAACCTACCCGAAACTGTCAAATATTCCCAATCAACTTTGAACCTTATGCTTCAGTGATAAAGTTGAAAATCTATTAAAGAAATTTGACAGATCGTAGTAGGTTGATGTGCTGGCGTCTGTACATAATTTATATATATTAGTGTTAGATGTAAATTGTTTATGTTTTATAGTATGTAAAGGAAAATAAATTACATATTGGTAAGATATATTTTAAACGAAATATATGGTCCTAACCAACTTTCTGGCTTACTAACAGGAGTTGCAGTGGTTGAGACCTAGAATGGCAGAAAAGAGACATTAAATAGGAAAAAATACCAAAGGAACAGTTACGGAAGCATTTAGGTACGTTGGCCATATGACTATGAATTTACCGATTTTCATTATAATGTTGATTATCAAACTGCCTACCTACATAACAAGTAAGAATGTAATCACAATGTTTTTCTATTCAACGTTTAAACAAGTTTCTATCGAGTACACATCAGGGGAGACACCCTCTATTTGGCCACCAGGAAGTACCTTCACGGATTAAGGATTCGAAGCACCATTTTTCTTTTCACAGTCTTTTGAAATCACTTCAACATGCATAATATATGTTACTGCGATATACCTTTACCGATTTAAATTCATCAGTTCTCCGACCAACTTAGTCGTTTGAGCGAAATCTTTTGCTGTGAACTTAGACCTTGATATGAGGTTTAGCTATTCCTATAAAATGGTTTTAGGTTCCTAATAAGGTCGAGCAATAACCAGTGTGTTATTGTTTTTTTTTTATATTAAGAATTTCTCAGTAGCAGCCCAAAATCTGGATTTGTGTCCGGTTGATGGCAATAGGCTCGCCCCCTATTACATGGGACTTAAACATAACTGGAAATACGTGGGTGTACTATAGGTACACCTCTGCCTAACCCTTCGGGGACTACAGGTGTGATGTTATGTTTATACCTTATAACCCTATTATTCTATCAACTTACAAACCCAGAAAATTTAAAGTAGGTTTCATGACGTTCCTCTACGTTCTAATCTATTGATATCATTTTGAACGGTGTTCTAAAACCAACACTGACAGTTAAAAACCGTTCCACCCATCCTCCAATCAACACTTTATTTGAAAACGGAACGTTCAGTCCATTGAGTGCTCTTACAGGGGTGGCGCCCTCTATTGAACCATCAGGAACTACACAAGATTAAGGATTAGCGCGGGCGTACAATTTGAACGGCTGATTGAATCCGTGTTTGTTGACTCTTAAACTATATTGGTGTTAGATGTCGTGGGACTTTTTTGGTGCCAAATGTTTTTGAGTAAGTAAGATTTCTAATGATGATAGTGTGGTAAGAACAGCGTTGATTTCATAAACACCGTCACCATTCCGCTTTTCCAGCTTCTTTTTACATTTAAGTTCTTAAAAGAAAATTGGAGCCAGCCAGAGTCTAATAAATACTAATAATATACTAAAAAGCGATATTTATTTTTGTCAAGCGTCCCTCTAAGCAATGAAGCTACACAATAGTTTTACAACATTTTCACGATTAACATTCACTCCCAGATATCATGCCTGATTTCAGCATCAGTCTGTCTAATCTCTTCTCAGGTCTGTCTAATTTCTCTAAACTTTACAGCCTTAATAATTAATTGATAGCTGTATTTATTTTCACAGCACTCATCGGCACTAAACCATTGAATTCCCAAAGGCTGTGAAGTGCACATCGGTGCATTAAAAAGCACGCACTCCATTTAGTGAAGTGTTCGTGTTAAGACAATGGCACCCCTGCCGCTGCTCCCCTGTTTGTGCTATGTAAGGATGCGGTTCTTTTACGCGAGTATTGAGGCGCTTACCAAAACGATGGCTTTTATTTTTTACCCAACTACGGCAAAGAAAGAAAAGAAAGAAAATACGTTTATTTGCGGTAAACATGACGCAAAGACGGTTTACTAAATGTTCCCGATCTTTTGGCGGAATTAAGTATAGCTGTACTTCGACAGAAAACTATTCGATCTGGTACCGAGACCATCACCTTTGCCACAACTTCAAGTCGTACTAACCTTGGTAGCACCGCACCCATGAATCGTCTAATGGGAAATTATAATAAAATCGCTAAACGAACCAATAGCATCGACATCTTCTCTAACCCTTTTCGTCAATTCCGTACGAGACTTTTAACCAGCTCGGAGTCTCAAGACCTCTGTGCGACACAAGCCGCCTATTAATACAATTGTATCTACTTCCATTTCCTTCTTTTTTGTTATTTAGTTAAATGTTTTTGTACTTTTCATCGTATTTGTGAACATTTTTTTTTTTACACATAGTCAACTAACGATAACTAAAACGTCCTGTAATCATTAAGTTGCACTTCTGTAAGTGACGAGTTCACAATACCTAAAACTATATGTGATTTTTGTATGTGTTTGTTTAAGTGAGTAATTCGTTGAAGTGCCAAATAAATAAAAATAAATAAATAAAATACAGATGTAAGTTGCTAAGTTGCATGTTGAAACTTGTAGTTTACTCACGTTGATATCTCAAATATTTTTTCACGTTCTGTCTTTGCAACGTTCGCGCCAATCAACCCACACCCTAACCCACCCTCGCAGCAAGTTGACATTCTGTAACTGTCTTGTCTTTTTCTAGTGTTTGGTGACGTCACTGACTATTTGTTAAACAATAGCGCATTAGTACGCCACACAACGACCGTTTGTTTTAAATTGTTACTAGTTAGGGTTGATACTACACACATCAACACGGTCTAGGGATATTTCATTCTCAATTAAATAACTCGAAAAGTACTGGCCGCATTGTAATCTTTCATACACCGATTTGTTTGTAATTTATCTCAGTCTAATTCCAAATTCAAATTTTTGAAAATCCTTTTGTTTCGGTGGCATAAAAATGTCTTGATGTGTAGGAGAGGGAATTTTCATTTGTGCGAAATTTAGAAAACAATACGAATTACGTTTAGTTACAGTTTTTTTTCATTTTTAAACGAAAGATAAAGTTAAAATTGAGGTATTGTAGCCATGCAACGCCAATATTTGACGAGGGCGGAGATGTTACGAGCTGTGGGAATGCTGGAAGCTGGGTCTGTTCAGCGTAATGTTGCTGAGGCCATAGGGACCCACCAAAATGTAATTTCAAGATTGTGGACACGCTATCGTGCCACAGGTGAAGTAGCGAAGAGGCACCGGGGGCCAAGTCGCATCACTACCCCCAGACAAGATCGATTTTTGCAAATTACTGTGCGAGCTCAACCAAATGCAACGGCGACTCAATTGGTCCAAAGGCTGCGAGTGGAACACCAAGTGCTTGTGAGTGACCAAACTGTAAGAAGGCGACTGCATGAAAGCAATCTACGCTCTCGTAGACCACTCCGGGTCCCACCTTTACGGAGAGGCAATCGTGGACGACGATTAGAATGGGTTCGGAACCACGTGGACTGGGGCCGTGAGCTATGGTCCAATGTGCTGTTCACGGATGAATCCAGGTTCGGCTTCCATCCAGATTCACGAAGGACGCGTGTTTGGCGAGTTCCTGAACGATGGAGCCGTCTTCAGAACCCTCAGGAAGTTCACCCATACCAAGGAGGAACAATTATGGTTTGGGCAGGAATTCGTCTTGGAGGACGGACGGATCTCGTGGGTGCGGGGCAATATGACGGCAGAACGATACGTCCAACAGGTGCTGGGGCCCGTAATCTTGCCCCACAGAATACAAATGGGGCAAGATTTCCTGCTCATGCACGACAATGCCCGGGCACACACGGCGAGAACGGTAGCAGCTTGGTTACATACAGCTTGGTAGCACACACAATGTTAGGGCCTTAGACTGGCCTGCTCAATCGCCAGATCTAAATCCCATTGAGCATGCGTGGGATATGCTGCAAAGCAGAGCTCTGAAGGAAGTTCCTGAAAATCTGGCTACAGAAGATCAACTTTTTGCGCACCTCAGAAGGACATGGGACAATATTCCGCAGCAAGACATTGACAACCTTGTTCTGAGCATGCCGAATCGTTGCCGATGTGTTATGAACATCATGGGCGCTTTCTCAGACTACTAACTTCAAGTTTATAAACACAAATTAAATGATTTTTCTATTTTTTTTAGTTTTTACTCATAAATTAAAAGTTAATTCAAATGCGGTTTCCGTCTATGCTTCATTTTTTTTCCATAATATACTGAAATTTTAATCGAAGTACCTTAACCATTATTAAAAAATGGTAGAATATTAAATAACGTATCTTTTAAATATATACATGTCATATAAATAATTAACACATTGATAGTAATTCGCTTTTTTAAAAATATCCCTAGACCGTGTTGATGTGTGTATTTGTCATGTTGAATTGTAGGGTTTTTGTTGAGTATAGGGATGTTGACTCGGAAAAAAAAAACTATTTAGTCCACCTGTCAGATAATAAAAAAATATAAGACACGTATTTTTTGCTTTATCATATTAATAAAAAATGGTTTAGATAAAACGCATTAAACTTGGGGAGTGGGGGCTCGCTACGTCACAAATTCACAAGTCAATATAAAATCTACCGGGGAGTGACGTCATGCCACATTTTAACTCAATGTATTGCCGTAATCTTATGATTACGTAAAAAAAGAAAAAATAATCGTTAAATATTGTTTAATGATCTACGTGGCGTTCAAAATAATATTTTTTTGGCAACATCCCTATTGCCTGTTATGGCTGTTATTAATTGGATTGAAATGGCGCAGGCATTAAAACTGTTAAGCATTTACTTTTTTTTCAATTCGCATGTACTTTCTAGTCTCGGACATCACTGACATAGGTGAAGGAAAACACACCTCATCAAAATCCGTTAAGAATTTTCAAAGAACAACACGGACATACAGAATGATACAGACAAACGCGAAAAGCGACTTTGTTTTATAATATGTATAGATGAATATAAGTTTGAAATCGCCAACCCCTCTTGAGAAAGAGGGGGGATCAATGCTCGTGCCTTCTCTGTATGAGAAGAGGCCTTTGCCCTGCAGTAGGGCATTGATAGGCTGGTATTATTATTATGTCGTTTATTCATCTAGATTCTTATAAATTTACATCTTTAAATATTTCTTAAAACAAACAGAATTAAAAAAAACATTTATAATATAAAAAAATAGAGGTCTCCCGGTGTCGGGAGCAGGGTCCAAGCTGCCGGTGGTTAGGGCTGCAGAGACAAGAACCTCCTCACAATGCGAGCCGTACCGAGGAGTACTGCCTTCTGAATCAGGCCCTTGATCCAACCGCCTAACGAGAGCCTCGAGAGATGTTGATTGAGGCTTTCAGGCCAATGACGGTTACGACAATTGGCTCAATGGTAGCCAAGCTCACATTCCACATGTCGACAACCTCGTGTGCTAAGTCGAGATATTTTATTTGTTTCTCTTTTTCAGCTTTCACGAGGTTCTCGTCATGTGGAATGGTAACATCGACTATCATTGCGAAGCGCGCTAATCGATCTATCACTACTATATGGTGTTATAATTGTGGTATAAATAAATAAAATAAATAAATAATAAATAAAATATCAGGCTTATTGGCTACAATAGTCCTGTCAGTAATGTCCTTATTATTATTTACCTGTTTCTCCTTATAAAGTTTATTTTTCATCAGTATACTTTATGAACAACTAGCAAATACGTTGCAATGCCTTTTTTTTGTAACGAACCTTCTCCGGCGTATACAACAACTAACCAAAGTTTCATCACAATCGGTAGAGCTATTTTCGAGTTTTTACGAGACTAACGCAGGTCAATTAATATTTATGTATATAGATAGATTTTGTACTTAAATAGGGTACAAAATTGTATATAAGTCCATAGTGTAATGTGCTACATATGCCAGGGCTCATTGATAAGCTAAAGCACCTCGTCCACATGAGACTTTGCGGGGAACCGTGTGTCTGCCTCATGCACAAAGCTGCCAGGTCTCTAGGTAGGGGGATCACACTTAGGCCCGTATTACAGGACATCAGAACACGTTTAAAGCCTTGAGTGAGGTTCTGTAATACGGGCCTTGGTTTAAGTAGTTGCAAGTTTAATCTCTGAGTTAGAGAACCTTATGGTTGTATCGTTGACTAGCTTCCACCAGCGACTTCACCCGCGTGATATCGTTAAATAAATTAAATTATATTATTATTTAATTATAGCCTATGTTACTCAGTGATAATAAAGCATTCCACTGGTGAAAGAATTTTTGAAATCGGTCTTTTTAGTTTTTGAGTTTATTCATTACAAACAAAAATACGAATCATTTCTCTTCATAATATTAGTGTAGAAAGCTCTACATGTCAAAATTATGGAACGGTAGTACATTATTTAATCTCACCAACACTGTCATGTTGACAAATTACGTTCTCATCATCGCATAAACACAATACTACATTACTTAGCTGTAACTCTTGTCCCTATAACTCGCACAGCGTGATAAGCCACGACAGTACATTCTATTTTATCTAATTCCCACGTCATTAAAGCCTGGTACTTCGTCTACATCTATTTGCACAATCCACATTTTAAATCCTCAAGGATTTAATTACCTCTTCTTGAAAATTTCATTCCAATTAGCGTTCTCACAGTCCATCAATTATTTAAGAGAGCTCAAATCCCGCAATATCAACGAATTAACCGTTCACTGTAGCTGTCCACTCAACTGCCCCTCTGAATCGCGGGATAAAACCGGGATTTCTTTGACGCATCATCCTCTTTCTATCCCACTCACTCTTGAGTAAAGTCACGTAAGTGTGACAAAGAGGTGCGATGTATAAGGAGGCTTCCCATGAAAATTTTATGTATGTCAGTTTGTTATACACTGGGTCTTTGTAAACAAAATTGAATATTCAGTGAGGTGTTGCGAAAATCACTGTTATCCTCCTTCTGATGGACTTACAGTGGCCCGGACCTTATTACGTGTGCATTTTCATTCGCCTATGAAGGAAATTGAAAATGTCATGCATGGAAATCTCTCTATTTGCTCTTTTGATGTCGGTAATACCCAAAATCCTGTATAAATATCTCTATAAAACTTAAAGAGGTCAGCCATATTGCAATCAAACTAATATACATTACCTAACAACATTAACAAGGCGATTTATCGTAATGAAACGTAATTGCTCGCCATCAATTAAACGAGGCATTAACAAAAGAAACGAACATGTTCCAGATATAATAGCACATTGTATTGTGAACATAATTAATTAGTAGATACGGTTGTATTGCACTTCTTTTGTAAGTGATTAACTGGCACTTGATGCAGTTTTACCATTACTTAGCTCTATGACAGTACTCATAATTTTGCAGAATTTGAAAGACGTATTTAATTTCTGACTGCCTCGTTGGCCTAGTGATCGCAAGCGCTACTTCTGATTATGAGGTCCTGTCGGGCAGTGTTATTGTTTTTTTTTTAACTTAAACATTACTGGCAAAATGTGGGTGTACTATAGGAATACCTCGCTGCCCAACCTTTCAGGGAATACAGGCGTGATGATGTGTATGTTATGTATTTGATTTCTAATGTTGATGAGTAATAAAACACACATCACATGCATCATACACTTGCTAACTAGTAGGTAAATTCAAATTCAAACTAGGCTGAGAATCAGCACTTTTCGAACGTCAAAATTACATAAGACAGTCCCCCAAAAACGCCCGCTCTTCACCACTTCCTTGTGCTTTCGCTGGGAAGAAGAAGTGGCGCAACAAACTCCCCAGCAGCACAGCTGTCTGAATAGTTAGAAAAACTTGATTCTATACAATATAAAAAAAACAAAATAATTATATTACGGAACACAAAATATTAATTTAAATTATTTTCTATATGTCACCTAGCACACGCCAATATACCAACAAAAAAGCCAGTTCCGCGTCGGTGCGGTTACGGTGCGGCTCCAGCGTCATGTACACATGTACAGGAAGGCTATCTTAGGCCCTAACTTCTTCCGTTTAAATTGCTTGACCTAATGTCCATTGTATTGATAGCAATATCAACACGTAATAGGTGCTGCCCTACCGGACTTAAGCCCGGCGATCCCTCCCGTGAGTTGTCGTACCTAAATTAAATTTCATTCTAACGCCACACTGACAGAGATTCGCTTTTCATATCCTCTCTTCTGATGTGGTTTTTATAGGACGCTACTTTTGTTGGGTTTTTAAGAATGGAAATAATATTGGACTGGTGAGAGCTAGAAAGATCATATTTGATTATGTCATGTTTAGGACTACTTTTGGAAGGGGCGGCTAGAATCAATGATCTTGTAAAAATTCACATTCAAAAGAATAAATGATTTGACTTTGACTTTGGGCTCCTTTGGTGGGCTGGCCCAAAAGTATCACAAAACCTCAAAACCTACCAAACCTGAATAATTTGACTGACTTAAGGTTTACAGAAACCAAAACGAAAATGAACACTCCAAACTAATCAGACCAGAGAGGATAAGTCCATATAAATAAACTAGACAAGAAGAAGAAATTAAAATTCTTGAACTTCTTTTTTTGTTTAATGGATTTCCTCTTATAATAGACTATCTCGTGTACGTAGTCCTTTATCAGAAGTTACATTGAATTGTTGATTTATTAAAATTATTTAAGATAGTGAGAAAGTATATTGTTATCGTATCAAATATCTTGGTTGAATTAAGTATGTAGAAGTTTGTTTAGGGTCACACTGACCAACTTATTTTTTGTTGCCATTTCATTTATATGTTTTACCTATATGTTTAAATACTAAATTATTGAGTTTGTAAGTTCCGTTTAATTATTTTGTTAAGAATATCCAAGAGATTAATTTACGAATCAAATAGTTCAGTTCATCTTATCAATATTCATGTTAGTTAAGTAGTAAGGGTAGACAACTGTCATTTGAAATGTTATAAAAGATCGTGTAACTTTATTTTTGGTCTCTTTTCTCTACGTGTCGCTGGACTGGTAAGAATAAAGAAAGTTGTAAGTAATTGATCATCATCAACCTCCTTCCCAACACCTGCATCAATATTTTATTGATAAATTGGTCTAAAAGTGAAGATTTTAACGTCATCACAAAGATGACAATGACAGGAAATTATCAAGCATTTACGTTACCAAGTTCTTATGAACATATGAAACTCCATAGTGACGAATTTATCTCCATAGTTTATGTGGGAACACTCTTACTTTGATTTCTAGTTTGTATCGATATTATCATCGTATAATTCCAAATTCAAATTCATTCCAAATGTTTTTGGCTTGCATGGTAGCTACGTGACCCACAATCTGTCGAGAGAAATGTATATGCAATCAAAGCTCATTATTTAGTCCATTTATATTGCCATATCTAAATTAGGATTTTTTCTTTCAACTCTTTTATTTATTTATTTGCATACAGTCTTAATACAGGTTTTTGTTTATTTTGTACCATTAAACCAGAAATGGTTTGTATTGGTACTCACATTCGCTAAAATAACACTCCTTAATCACTTAAATATAACTTGTATTTACTTATTATATATTATTTATGTATATTATCCACGTACGTACATTGTTTGCCTATATTATAAAAGTTGCCCTGCTCTATATAACAATTGTAAGTATTTTCTGCCAGTTTGAGTAAACTTTGTTCACACAGTAAGAGGAACTGTCTTATGTCTGATCTTTGCTACTCAACTAATTATAAATAAGTACTATCGATTGTGATTCACTCTTTCCTTCTTCAAGAAATTACTATCCACTTATAAGGTCATTTTCTTTCTGCCACCACTCCAATTAACAATTACCTAATTAACATTTAAGTACGAGAATTTGATTGTTGTTTCTCGATACGCCATCATTCCCAGATCAGCATAAGAAATTGAGCAGTAAATCAAACGACACATAAGAAACGCCATTGTCGTCTCCCTGTCACCTATACCTACTCTTATAACGGGATCAAGTGTCACACTAGTAAGAGAACCTGACTTTGTTTGGATATTTTCTTATATGCGCATAGGGTCGCAGCATTATGCTGAGCGATGGCCGTTTTGCGTGGATGTGACCGCCAACTTCTTTTTTTGTTTTATGTTCTTTCTTTGCGTCATGTTTACCGTAAATAAACGTATTTTCTTTCTTTTTTTCTTTCTTTTTATTTATTATTTTGTGGGTAAATTGACATTACTTTTCCAACTTCTTTGCCCTGCCTTCTCATTTCTGTTTCTGTTAGAACTTTATAGATTGCTTTAATCTGATAAATGCATTATAAAGGTGGTATCCTCAGCCCACCTCGCATCGAGCACAGTAATAATGTCATTGTTTATAGTATAATTGCCAAGTGCTAAAGCCCAGTGGTTAAGAAACTCTGTCTTTATGTGATTTCAGATGGATTCAGTCTTTAACATTTTTAGGTTAGTGAAAATTTAAAATAATCGGTTGCAAACATAGATGTATTTAAAAAAAATAGGTTGCAAATGAATGAATGAAAGAACTACATACAAACAAAATCACAGCCTCTTTCCCCCTGTATAACATCAGCAAACGCGTACAACAGCAACGTAGAGCGCTAATCTTGACAATTAGTACACAAGAAGTGGATCCCACGGTACGGACAGCTACAATGGCGAATTGAAAACATTGATATAACTGTTGGCGGTAATTACAGCCATTTTGTAAGAAAGCAGAGGTACTTACGTTGGAAAATGGTTTGTAGGTTAGTTTTTGTGTGTAAGTAGGATTTTTCCAGCTCTAAAATGGATTTAGACTTTTTGTATCTCAAGCTAACAAGTGACAACACGAAATGCAGTTCTTAATTCACAGTATGTCTAGAAATGAGTCTCTTTGGCTGTTTAATTTTTCCTTAGTTGGACACCGGTACCTTAAGTTCTTTAAAGTACTTCAAATCTTTAAATTCATTCTACTTTGAGTCAAAGGCATTTAAGTCATTTATTGATTTGTTTAGCATAGGTACAGGACAATAGAGCTCTTAAATACAATAATGAAGAGCGTGCTGTCGTGCCAGGAGACGTACAAGTAGTCAGAATTTAAAAATATAAAAATATTAGGTATGCAGTTTTAAGATGTCGCAGAAAATACACAACTCTTTTTAACAAAGAATGCTTCAATCTGCCTAGCCTTTTCCCAACTATGTTGGGGTCGGCTTCCAATCTAACCGGATGCAGCTGAATAGCGTATTTGAAATGGAGCGACTACCTATCTGACCTCCATAACTCAGTAACTGGGTAATACGATACCCCTTGGTAAGACTGGTTGTCAGACTTTCGGGCTTCTGACGACCCGTAACGGCTGTCAAAGATCAACGAATGACAGCCGAGACCAAAGGGTTAACGTGCTTTCCAAGGCACGGAGGAGTCTCGGTATGGTCACCCATCCACAGACCAACCCAGTCGCTTCCCAACCCAACTAGCTTCATATTTCTGACTGACCGACTTCTTGACAATTCAAAAGTGCCTGTAAATGGTTTAATTGAAATAAATGCTTTGAGTTTTTTTGAGTTTTGAGTCAGCTTTAAATCTGCGCAGAATAATTCTACCTGTCTATCCATTTGATGGGTATTTTTCCTCTATTACAACTATAAAAGGGACAGGATGGCAAATCACCCTCGGACAAAACGTAAAGAAAAATTCAAATATTTTCTTACCCCGATTTCACCCCACCTTTGAAAAGTAAATCTACTGGCCACCCTATAAACGTCTCAATCAATTTTCACCCCTAAGTTTAAAGCGATTAATTTTTTTGCAAATATCCTTCACGGTCAGTGCGATATACGTCAGGCACACGGTCTGGGGTGGAACGGACCGGACTGGCGAGATAAATGTAGGAACCGCGGGGTGCCATATTTAAGGTTATTTGGACAATGCGAAGGTTATACGAGGTACGTATTTGCGTCGTATTATGGCTTTAAAGACGTTTTATATTTTGATTGCCGTTAATTTAATCCCGTTTAGTTATACACATCACATTTTGAGCGTGTTTCTTATTTCTCAACACAACAAAGTCAAAGTCAAATCATTTATTTCAAATAGGCCCGTATAAGGCACTTTTGAACGTCAAAAATTTACAAAAAAATGTAATTGGTTCTAGTTGCCCCTTCCAAAAGGTAGTTTTCGCATGGAGAAGAATGGGCGAGAAAGTACACCGTTACTCTTTTAAAATATTTTACAGTATTTTGTATAAGTACATTAGTTATACGGTGACAAGGACGATGCACCTAGAATAAAGTTATTATACCACAATAGGTAAAAAGAATTAAGAATTAAAAATGAAGCAATAACAGATAAACTAATTATGTGATAGACGTGAGTTTGAGTGAGATTTTACATGGTGCTCACATATTTACAAACATTGTACAACATAACCAGTAAAGTCTACCTCGAAGAAACGGCAGCAGGGCTTGGATGAGGAGATATGTCGTAAACTATGCTCCACCTCCTATCCGGCCCTGTGTGCCCTAAAATATACAGTGACCTCCGCGCTGCCACAGGCGACGCAGTGGAAGTGGCTAATTTTTGGGCCCAACAAGATCTGAAATACTGTCGTGTCAGCGGCACGAAGAGGAAGAAGACCTTTCCTAGTTTGATATTTCCAAAAACAACAAATTTTTTTTTATTGTCAATAACTTAAGAAGACACTTATATATGAAACTTTAACACTTTCGACTCCACTCACTTTTCATAGAAGTCATACGCCATGCCGCCATACATATTAGAAGTGAACCCTCCGGGAGGGTTACCGGGATTACGTTTGCGCTAAAGTTAACCATCGCGGACGGTCAACGGCATTAGATTTAAAGCCGTATTATAAAACACTGTAAAAAGAAGTAAAATTGTGTTTTCAGGGGGTCTTGTCGCTAAACGTAGTTTCCTTACCTTTAATTTTTTTGAGATTACTTGTAAACGAGAAAAAAAAAAGCAACGCATTACATATAGATCGTGTTAAATATACATCAGATTTTATTTTCACGGTTTATAATGCCAAGAAAACCCTACATTTAAAATGAGCCCTCCGCGAGCCCGGGCTCGGCATCCTATATGCGACTAGGGGAACCCTCCAGGAGGGCTCCCGGCACTGAACGTGTTAACAACAGTTGTCAATAATCTATTACACTAAAAAGGTCATAGATACACAATTAAAATAACAAAACACTACAGCCGACAAATTCGCAGCTAAAAGCCATCTAAATCATGTCGCACACCAAAAGCGAAGCGCACACGCAAAGCTCCTTGCAAGGCGCCGTCGTAATTAAGAGGTAACCCATATTAGCTGTCCGCATCTCCGCTGGCATCGCTTCAGCTCGAAATGTTAATTGTTAGCCGCGTACGTGACTAGGCGATAGCCTTAGTGAGCAAGACACACTGCTGGGAAGTTTATGCACCTCATTTTGCAACAATAATCAGTCTGCCTAGCCTTTTCCCAACTATATTGGGCTTGGCTTCCAGTCTAACCGGATGGAGCTGAATACCAGTATTTTACATGGAGCGACTGCCTATCTGACCTGCACAACTTAGTAACTGGGTAATACAATACCCCTTGTTAAGACTGGTTGCCAGACTTTCGAGCTTCTGATGACTCGTAACGACAAAGATCCACAAATGACAGCTGTGACCAACGGCATAACGTGCTTTTCGAGGCACGAAGAAGTCTCGGAATGTGTAGTGGAAATATACAGTAAGAATATATAGAGTACAAGTACCTCATGGTAAAATTCAAAATTGCCAATCCAAATCCTTGAGCAACATTTTCGGCCATATGATGCAAGTTTGACCACTAAGTTTTGAAGAGACCCCATATATACTACCACAATATTTCTCTCAGTTTGAGAGGATGCCTAGAACGCAACGCACATTACAGGTCAAATCATTTTTGTTCTTTTTGCGATAATAACAGCCTTTATAGACACCAAGGTTACTCAGAATAGTGCTGAAAAACTTGTGCCAATTCCTAGAGAACCCCTGGAACGTCCAGGAATGCTGATGAAAGTGCTCGACGCTTTGCTACCCTATCAGCATAACCGTGTGTCCATCCTAGGACCATAAACCGTTTGGTTTACGAGGAAGTGTGTCGCATCTGATATTTTTGCTTTGTAGCACCTTACAACTGTACCGGCGCAAAGACTAACAGGACAGATGGGGCACTGCGCATGTTGATAACCTGGGATGTAGGATCAGTGCGATGCTGCTATAGACTTGTGAAGTCCTGCAGCATTACTTATGGCTTCATAAAGGATTAAAAATTGGTAGTTTAATGGTTGAGGGTTTCATTTGCTAGATTTTCAACACGACGAACGATTTTGAGTAAAAACCAATCCAAATTGGAAGTAGAGTTGATTTCTGGTCTCGCTTTTGATAAATCCTTCCACAATGATGGGAAGATAACGTCTACGAGTATAACACTTTACTCACCCATAACGTGACATCTGCAAGTATAACCTATCTATGTCTGGCTCTGCGCAAGAGCAAAGCAAGTAGTGTTTACTGCAAGACATTCCACACCTCAATTCCATTCCCAAACAAATTAATTATAAAATAATTTAATAATATACAGACTATAATCATTTCACATTAGTATTCAGCAGTAGATTCGCGTTTCGTTGGAGCGTAATGACGCATGTTTTTACGCATTTCGTAATGAATCGCCACGTACCGCCTCCAGGCTCCGCTTCCAGCGCTTTTTGTCACTTAATTACAGGCCGAAGACTCAATCGCTGTCGATCGATGGAAGCGACAAAAAGTTCGTAGTATCGACAATTTGTTCGGTGATGAACACAGAATATTAAGTGAATATGCATAGTTGGTATTGAGATGGTGATCGTATTTATTGATAAAGGTGTCTTTTATTTGAGTGGCTTTTTTTTGCGTTTTATCATAATTATTATTAATTGTAATTGGTGTTGATCTAGTCTTTAATACCAATATTGCTTTCATTGATTTGATTCAACTTAACATAAGTAAAATACAAATCAAAATCAAACAGGCAGTGAGTAGCCCTTCGTCTGCCCAGTCACGTCAAAATTATTTCATTTCGAATCTTATTAGCCCCAATTTTAAATTTGATCACGCTAACTCCACTACCACTATAATCCATCACTGTACCTAGAATAAAACCCTGTAAACTATAATAGCTGGCAACATTATCACAGAAGCAACGTTTCCTAACATTGTAATTACTATTGCCAACATAATTGACTAACAAGAGAGCACAAAAAGCAACAGAACAGTGTTAGCGGTGTTACTTTCATGACATCTGCATATAATGTGGGTGGAGCAAAAACTGCCAACGATATACCTAAGACTTGGTGTACTGGCGTCGAGAGGAGAGATGTGGTTCTACTGCCAGCGGTAAGAGGTCTGTGAAATGCTGTGGACCTGTGACGCTCCAGTGTGATGCTACAGCCGGAGAGAGAAAATAATCTGAAGTACAACAACATAATAATAATATGGGTGAAAAAAAATTACAGAGATACAGTGAAGATGTATTGTATATACTAAGAGAAGAGGAATCTGGGTCTACAGACAACGGAGAGCGAAAGATGCATAAAGACAAAGTTATAGACGAAAGTAGTGTTTAAAAAAAATGCACCGTATACTTGTTAAAAATAAAGAATAAGAGAGATTTAATTTGAGAGACGGAGAGAGTTATATGTTTCTTCTCTCTCATATAAATGTGCCCAAACGTGAGGCGTCCATGAAATTTCACTCTCAATACTCGTTTAATTATCGAATTGCCGCCTTAGAAGTTTCATATAATCAATAATTAAATGAACAAAGCAAGTGCATAGAAGCTAGAAATAAACATCAAAGATACTAAATTCATGTGACTACGTGTGTCTCTTCAAAGAGCCAACACAATGCATGGTCTTGAAATAACTGCTTTGACATTCCATTTAAATATTTCCGCAATCGAGTTATGTTATGAATATGATTATGCTAACTTCACACCCACGCTTGAAACTGATTCAATTAATCTGAGAAACTAAGACAGCGGGATTTTACTGCATTTACTCAATTCTTTGTTATTTATGACAAAAAGTAATAATCCTACAGGTGATGCCGTGATGTAACTGATATGCTTTCATTTTATTAATACCCAACTAGTTTAATTCAAGCGAATATGAAACATTGGGATTATTTCAAAATATACACAAGCATGTGTTCACAAAAACGTTCATGATAAATGAGTGAACAAAACACTGTTAGTAAAAAAGTATCCGCCATTGACTGTGTGTCGATGGATACAGAGTATAGACCCCACGATATGCTTCTGTGAACAGATTGTATGTGGTGCAAGTGCCAGCGGACTGTTATTAACATATTTTAGTAATTGTAGACTGGTGTACTGATTTTAGAAATCTATAAAGATGGACCAAGTGTTTCAATCTGGTCCATACAGAAGGCTTACTCAAACCACAATAAAATTTTCGCGATGACACTCCAAGATTTTGTCCAAACCAACATTATAACATCAACAAAATGTAACAACACATATGTAATTGAGGCTGCTAAAGTACTCATGACTAAGAATAACCAAAAGCCAGTCGGCAGTCTTAAATAGCCATTTATGATTCGTTTCCCGCTATCAGCTTGCTCTATGTCCCCTATCCAATATACGAGTAACAGCAGACTGGAGAAAATATTCAATACATAATTTAATTAATATTAACTTTTTTATACCGTCTCTCGTATTTTTTGCAACACAGCTACTTACCCACTCATGAGAACTCGCATCTAATCAGTGGTAAAACAGTGGTGTTCCTCAAGGGTGTATACTTGGGCCAATATTGCCACATTCATTGAAACTATAATTTATGAATTTGCTTTGACTCATCATTCAAGTCTTTTCTGAAGCAGTTCTTTTTTCTTGCTTCTATTGTTTTTGATTCACTTTTAGAATGGCAATTTAAAGGTCAAGCATTCCATGTTTTGTGGTATAACGGCCCTCAAGTTCAAAGACATTAATTTCTACAAGTTTTTCTCTAAAGTAAACTTAATAATTGACCGATCGTTGGAATTAATTGTAGGAAACAGACCTGCTCGTAAACGATGAATTATTAAACTGTACTTATTCTCTATTATGTATGGTAAACCTAACATTATCTATTGATGCGTATTAATGCCAGCATAATGTGATCACTGATCAGTCTGCTAAGTGGCGATTATAGGCATTTTATAAGTGGTAACCTTTGTTGTAAACTGTCTTTAAGATAAGCCTACGTTTAGAAGAAGTGTTTTATAGAAGTCATCAGCATCATTAAATATCCATTGACGATTTGTCACGCTGTTGTCCTTTACCAGATCATATTGACTTTCTTTTTTTATATCGGAGTGATAGATGGATCACGCCATCAGAGCAGCAGGTTCTTACTACTATGTAGTAAGTAAGCATGCAAAAAAATATTATGACATAAACCCAATTTACATCTAGAAATTGATGAGATACAAGCTAGCGACTACGAAGATTAAATCTTGGTCTACTTACTGCATTTCTGTGAGTTCTTTACCATCGACAGCCGAGACTACATTATCTCTTCTTCATTTTTGTGTGGTTAGTGAATAACCTGGTGTTACAGTTTTTATGCCGCTAATGAGCCTCTGACTTGGCTTCACCTGCCGTCGAGAAATATCTCTCAGGCTCACGATGTTTCCCCTCACCGTTTTTGAAGCAAGTGATAATTAGACAATTCCCGTATGTATTCTCTCTTAGTATTGCCGTGTATACTTTCTACGTCTCCTCCAACTAAATTATTCTCATTAAAAGTAATTTATTCTTTAACATCCATACTCAAACCTAAAACAAAAAGCGCGCAGCTGAGCGTATCGGGGATCTGTTTCAGCATGGCGATAGTCCGCATCCAATATGATCGGAGCTGTTTATTGATTCTTGGAAATAAAACAAACACGGCTAAATGGAAGCCGCGGTGCGCAGATTAAGTTGTATTCTCATTTGTGCTGTGGGATAAGAGAAGGGCTTACAGCGATCTGGGATCAGGATTCCACCGGTGAAGGATAAAGTAAATATGAACTATTTCTGCAGGAAAACTCTGAAGGTTCGAGCTGTCAAAAAAACCAAATCATAATAAATATTGTGTAGGGAGGGATGCAATCGAACTGAAAATCTAGTTCCTATCCGTGTCATCGAAATTGTAGATACTACATGTATATAATAGGTATCTCTAACGATTTCAATTAGATTCTACGGACAACCTTTATTATATTTCCCAACTTTATACATACCTATGATGATAGTAAAATTATAAGAATCGATCACTGAAGAAAATAATGCATCCACGACAATAGGTCTGTCTCGACTTTAAGACTCCACTATTGAATTTAAGTTTCAATCAGTGTCTAAGAATTGATACAAAATGCTGTCCCTGTTACAGTTTACACCACGCAGTGGTCCAGCCGGTATCGCATAGGTGTGTCGGGCGATACATCACAAGGCGCGTAACGGCGGCGCCTGCGCAGCGTCCGATTTATTGCGCCGTTACCTTTAATTCGTACATAATTTAATTTGAACACGGCCCGTAAGACTTAATTATGATATCTCCGGATGTGCCGTGTACGATTTTAATGTCGGATCATATAGGCTGTATGGCGTGATGGCTTGCCTCGGATGGAAAATAAAAAAGTTTGTGTGTTGCTTGTTCTCGGTTGCTGGTGGTAATTAATCCTGAATTTCTGATCATCATGTGTATCTGTATCGTCATTATCTTATAGGTAAAATGGTCTCTAATGATATTTTTTCAAAACTTGTGAAATATTATTATTTTTGTACTGGGATTTGAAGCTACCACTACTGCCAATAAAATTCAATTCCTTGAATTCATGTTACAGAATTTAATGACTATGATTCCGCATCAATAAATAATTTTCCCACTAAATGACACATTCAAATTGTATTCATTGCATTCAGTTAAAAGTGTACCCATTAATCTCATACTATCTCTGATAAACAGTCAATTATAAAATGTATCTTGAATATTTATAAAAGTAAATGTTTTTTTGAATACTACTGTTAATAATTTTCACATTTCATTGCTCGTTATCAAGTGTACATTGATAGCTTCCGTTGTTGATAAGACGCAATGGATTGCGACATTTATTTTATGGTGTACTGTATAGATTTGTGTTTACCTTACTCTGTTAGGGTTGCCAAAATTATGGACAACTAAATTCTCAAGCTTATGTCTGGCTTCGATGAAAATTCTGTTGTTTTTCTGTCTTCTATTTCTTTTCACTCAATTTTTTCGTGCTCTTATTCAGGCTGGCGCACTACGTCTTCTGCATATAAACATCTCTATTACCAGTCATATCAGTGTTCACTTCCTTCCTAACCGAACCTATCATTCCACACAATGCATCCTTGTATTGTTAGGTTTGCCTCTTTTCTTACAGCCACCTACATTCATACTTAACACTTTTTTTGTCAGATACTACTTCACGATTCCACCTACATTTCACTGCCCAACCCTACGAAAAACCACAAGATCAGATAGCTTTAAAACAAATTAGCGCAAAGAGTGAAACAAACACGGCGCGACTGACTTATGTTTCGTAATTAAGGGTCCGCGTCTGAAGCCAGCCACTTGGACCCGTTCGTGCGGTGTAATGCCTCCATTCCACCTCACTTGGACCCGATCGGTCGGATATCGATAAATAATTATAAACGTTCGTAGTGATAGGGTTTGGTTGAGAGTTATCATTTGATTTTTGTCATTATTTATATGCAGAAAAGAATCATAGACTAGCATAAGTATTATCGTCTACAAGTCCTAGATCAGACCATCATCGTCGAATATAGGATTTTTGAACAGTTTAGGAGCCCTGTTAGACAGTCACATAAGTCCAAATGAAAAGAATAGGAATTATAACTATAGGGTTGGACTCAATTAGGGTAGTATGTCTATCTTTTTGACAAAATAGTTAAATTAGGTATTTTATAATAATACTGTCCACTCAACCGTAATTCCACTAAATACACGTCTGACCTCTGCTTACCTCCTGGAAACAAACCAACCATTCCATTAGGAAACGACTCAATTTACCACTACTTCTAGGTATTATAAAAACAATCTTCATTAATCAATAGTTGATTCATTACTTAGCCGCAATTTAGCATGCGCGTTGCATCACACATCTGCATACCCACTTTCTAATTAGCATTCGTTCTTGAAACTATTAGAATCGTGTTGTTTTTGGATATTTTATTATTGAATTTATACACTATCCCTCATAGTCATAAACGTTGTTTAAAGTTAAGTGAAGTTTCAACGTCAAAAATATGATTGAACAAAGTATGGTTGAACAAGCGCTAATCATTACTTGACTTTAAGCAGAGTTTATGAATAAGGGGGTTAGTCTTTATTCACAATGATATTATTTTTCAAAACCGGAAGACCATACTTATATTTATGTTTGTTTCCTGCTATTCCTGATTAAATATCATTATCTGGAATATCTATCCATCTGGCAAAGTACTAAGTAAGATTACCAGCTGCATAGCTTAGAGGGATGTTATCAATGAATCAAATTATATCCATACAATGTTATGCCAAGATAGATGTTTCTAAATATCTACTACTTTGGTACTGGCTATCATCGGGTGCAACTTTTTCAGTAACTGTTTTTCTAAAATTCTTTTAACTAACCGTGCATGCTGCATTTAACACTTAACCTAACCAGCTAACTCGCAGGCGTTTAAAATCTCCGTATTCTAATAATAACTTAATGTAGCGCAAAACATTAATTAATTAACGAGAACATTATCACATTTCTCGTTATCTCGTTTCGTTCTTGCCGGTCATTGTTATCATTGGACATCGCAAAAAGTCGCATGGTGCCGACAAAAGCCGATATACTAACATTGCTGGCGAGGAATCCGAAGGTACCAGCGCTCATTAACGCTTCTCCTGCGCAACGGTCTATCTCGTAGCGCAATCAGCCTATATCTATAACATCATCACATTCAAATCTGAGCCCTGTCCCCCACTGCGCAGAATACAAAATCTGATATCTGCCGATTTCGAGATTTGAATTAGGAAAACGATGTAACTCTCTTTGGTGTACACGAAGTTGAGAATTGAACTTTATACAGTGTCCATGAAGATCAAATCGAAGCGGTTAAAGAAAATTCATATAAGGCTTTATGACCGCGATTTACATGTAGAACTGCACTTTACCAACGCCATAAGCGCAAGAATCTTCATTTGGAATTGGAATCTATGGAAGGAGATAGAAGGTTGACTTTGGCTTGTGTTGACGACGTTGTAAATCGTTTTTAAGGGTGCGTCCGTATGCGTACGATGCGCGATTAGCGTTTTTGCGTCGGCGGCGTAATTAGGGCCTATCGGCGGCGCGTATGAAGACATAAATAAAATGGGTACGCTTGAATTAGCGGCCGCTACTACAGCACGGGTTGACTTAAATTTCAATCGATGGATGTTGAGATTTCTTTTGTAAAGCGAAATTTATAAATCGTGGGTAATGTGTTCAAGTGATATGGTTGCACCTGCCTGGATTAACAGTGATCTAAATAAGGATTGGATGGTAATGATATGCCAGGAGGATGGGATTTGCACCAGATCGCCTGATAAAGAAAGTTGCTTGTGGCTTCTGAGGCAGATCCACTGATGTAGGAGGTACCCATAGCCGCACATGGAAAAGTTGGACTTTAGTCGAGAAATGGTTACTAAAGGGACAAATTGATGGTCTGGAATTGGGCTGCCATGCTTATATTACGCCACGCCTAATATGTTATTGCCACAAATATATCTTCAAGTGTAGTTTGTTAGACAGATATGACAGGTCAACAAAGATCAATAACATAATTCCAACATGATTTTGTACCAAACGACAGCACAATTAGCCTGCTAACCAGCCACCTGGCAACTAACGAGTTTCTTTCAGTTTCCTAATACTGATGAACACAATAGTATGCAAATGACTATTAACACCTGACATTCCGGCTAGTGTTGCCACACTATCAATAATTAACTTTATAATGTTGCGTATGCCAAATACGATGCCGACGGTGAGCCAGGGTGACCACGCTATGACAATTTATTTGACATTTTCTTTACATCCGACGGAAAAATAAAATAGGTTAGGTAGAACATAACATGAAGCATCTCATCACCCTTATCCCATTTTTTTTGGGGTCGGGGCAACATGTCCCTTTCTTCCATACTCCTTTTTTAGTCGTCATCTCGGTAGTCACCCCCTTTCCAGCCATATCATCTTTCACACAGACCATCCGTCGTTTCTTTGGTCTACTCTTATAGCCTAGTTTTGAGTATGAATGTCGATCATTCTTACTCAAAACTTTCCTCATTCCTACGCGATTTCCGCACAACTTTTCAGTCCCCGGTGACACTTTCAGAATTCCTCTTCGGCGGTGCTTGGGGGAGGCCTATGTCCAGCAGTGGACGTCTTTCGGCTGATATGATGATGACTCATTTCACATGAAGCATCTACAGGGTAAATCAAAATTAGTTAGCAAAACTCTGCAGATGTATGGTCGATATCTAAACATGATCAAACAAAAATAAAATATTTGATGAGTTTATTTTGGGGTCATCAACCGCAGTTAGTGTAGTCACTTGAAAAATCTGTTTTTTTTTTTGTATACTTTCCAGACGTGATGATTTTGAACTCCCTTTATTAAATGAATGCGTTGAAATTTTTTAAATAGAAAAGACCTACGCGGTCAAAATGTATGGAACGGCAGATTTTTTCTTAAATAACCTACCATAAATTTCAACGCAGGGAGGTACAGAATCATGTACTAAATCCATAATATCAGTTTTGTTGTCGAAGTCCCTGCCACTCTGTTTAGAAGCTTAAATAATATAATGGCTAAGATTGATAAAGAAAAAGCGAAGAAGATGTAGTCAAAAGAGGACATCAGAATACATACTTATTTTGGGAAGAAGAAAACACTATAACAACCTTTAACATTGAACAACACCTGTCAAACCTATAGTAGGTACTCTTAAAAGCAAAGTATTTTCATACCTTTCAACTTTTCAAAGTAAAGATAAAGCTACACTATATTTATAAAAACCGTGGTCGCATGAACGACCATCCATGCAAATGGTCGCGACGCGGCGTCCGTAACGCATAAGCCGCCCACTACTTTACTGCTAGCACTATCTTTAGTAGAATTATTACTACCAGAAGTGGCTGGAGTACTAACATTATGTATGTAGGAATTATCGCTAGCAGAAGGAAAGAAGGCAGCTTTTTCTTTGTTGATATTGTTACTACGTGCTAATAAAGGAAGTTTAGCTGTTAGACCATAGCTATGGATATATCATAGATTCTTTAATCAACTTAAAATGTTGTGCTTGCATCGTTATCCAATGTAAAACCAACTTCCATCATGCTTGACGATCATTCCAAAGATATGCAATGATAGAGGCAACGAAGCGTCATCATTCTCTACAGAAGATTAACCAAGAAAGAGTTCTGATATTGATGTTATAATTTATGCAATTATAAACTCCCTGTATCGAAAAGTTTGATCCAATCCGATGTAATGTTTATCGGATTGTTACGATGCATTCGAACCTAATCGACAGGGTGTCTGGATATAAACACATAATTGAAAACCGCCTTGACTAGCGTCCTCCAATGTTCTTTAATAATTGAGAATTAAACTGTTGAATGAGTATCTATAGAATAATTTTATATACATACTTTGGTGACGGTTACCTAAAATAAGTTTACTTAATGTTTCTTGTCTGTTCTCATGTAAGTGGCTTTTGTCTGTTATGAGAATAAATGATTTAAACCTAAACGCAACTGTGTGCTTGTCACATGCATTTGCCAAAACAACAGAAAAAAAAGTAAAATTCGTCTTTAAAACACGCAAAATACTGGTGCATGTACACAGAACAAAAACGTGGTTACATGAATTAGCGCATACACCGACATGCAAATGGCCACGATAGATTTATTTGCCATATTTACATCGTGCATTTTTTTACACTGTGTTCGCGATAATTTCCTTCTTTTGTCGATAGAGTTATTATTTCGGTACTACTTTGTTGCAGGCCGTATTTTATTTTGATTTAGAACTGTTGCAGCCAAAATGTGTAATCTATGGTAATTAATGCTAGACTAGACTGTTTTATTAATATGTTCTATAGGTTCGTGATTAAGTTATTACCGTTAGTCTACTGTTGGCAAATAGGTTGTTGCACTGGCAGTCATTTTTTTGGCGTTTGGTTTGCTAAATAATTTGAAACGGCATTCATTTTTATCAGAGGAATGAAGACCAACTCCAAGATTGTGTCCTAACCAAGTGTCTTAGTTGCAGCTGCAAAGACAAAAGCAGAAGCTGTCAAGTATCACTGAGTTCAGTTCAAAGGCCAGGTCTATTCAGTAAAAAAATAGCATAAAAACTTAGGTGAAGTTAGCTTGGCTGTCATTTCACCTAATGCTAAGGATTGACACTTGTGACAGTTCACTTCACCTAAGTTTTCACGATGAGGAATTGACTGAATATACAGGTGCTGGTTGAACAGGCACATCATGAGACTTCTCAACTTTGCTCTTGAGTATGAGGTGAAGTGAAGTGAGGTGATGTCCTACGTGGACGTTACCTACAAGATGATGCAATAATGATACAGTAATTAATAAACTAAAGTTATGACCCTTTTGTTATAACAGTCACAAACCCAAACAAAAAAGAAAAACCGTATCGGGTATCTTTAAGGGTGCACTAGTCGACGGCTCGAACTAGTTGGTGACTAATATGTATGCAAGTCTAATTATTTATTTATTTAGTATTTATTTATCTAGTTTTTATTTATTTAGAGAAATAGACGATGATTTATAACGAAAACGAACGCGTAACATTTCATGAACAGACATTTGGGCGTATAGATATTATGGAAAACTACTGGATGTATTTACTCAAAATACAATTATTTGAACCTTTGAATAAATTATCTTATCCCTGAATGGTTTCTATTTTGCAATTTTTTGACTACATATGTAAGTTATTTATTTGCGCCCAAAGACGAGTTAAAATTAGTGTTGAAATATGGAAGTTTCGACGCTCATAACTTCTAAAATATGTTTTTTTTTTCCAAATCTGCTTCAAGGCTAGATAATGACAAGAAAAATTATATAAATTTTTCTCCGTCAAACAAGCGAGTAATCACCATACTACGTTTGTATGGAACAATGAACGACTAGCGTACCCTTAACCTTCAAAAACATGTAACGTTGCACTTAAACAGTAAACTATATAAAACAGTGCTGTATTTATTCAAATCAAAATCATAAGTCATTTATTAAAGTTAGGCTGAGAATCAGCACTTTTGAAATGTCAAAATTACATAAGACAGGCTGGGAAGAAGAAGTAGCGCAACGAACTCCCCAGCAGCACTGCTGTCTGTTCAGTTAGAAAAACATGATTCTATATAATAGTAAGTTTATACATATACATTTCGAAATACAAAATATTAAATTAAATTATTTGCTATTATGTCAGTTAGTACACGCCAATATACCAACAAAAACATTGTTAGTAGGTAAATTAGATTAAGCACGTTTGGCATATAATTAACAGAGAGCTAATTGGCAATCAGGCATTAAGTTAATAAGTAGGTAATTGTAATGTTTAATTAAGTAGCCAGTGTGATCACGTTTTGAAAACGGCACGTTAGGGGGAGTCGACGTTTTGCTAAACAGGTTTTAATTGTATCTATTGCAGGAATACGATATACTCATTCATCGGTTTATCTTTTGCCTAAATGGTAGGGTTAGCTGCAGAAAACATTGGCTTCTAGTCTAAGAAAGAGTTTTTTTGCCTAGAGGCCTAGAGGCCAAGAATCTATATCGCCATACAACGTGGCAATGCTGCCAGCCTTTTGGGCACTTTTCCTGTTGACAGCGATGCGGACGAATTTTTTGATGCCCTATGATTCTTTTCCCTCTGTTTTTATATACATGTACAATTATTTTAAGTCTGTTAGCTTATTATTTAAATATTTGTCTAAGACAATAAAAATATTCAGAAAAAAAAATGTGTCCTATGAAATATCTTTTAATATCTGGGTAATTGATCACACCAATATCTGACAGTCAGACTACCGCTTTGTCAAAAGTTCGGTCCTCTGACTGTCCGTTCATAGTTCAAGGCATTTCTCAAATAAAAGTAGTTACTTTATGTACGGTGCACGTACATGGGTTTTAAAATATATTTATTACAATAAGTTAGCCAGTAGGGTCGCGTATTTGCACTTTGGACGCGACCTACATTTGGCAGTGCATTCAGTGCATTGACACTGACATATTGCATTGTTCTATGCATTTTATGTATATTACATCTTTTAGTGTTCAATTAGACGTGGTTTGAGTCGGACAACTTGCAGTTTTATTTAGATTCATCCCGTTGAGCATTCACTGACATTTTCTGCATTTAAGTTTAAATTAGACATTTTACATTTGCATTGACATTACTTATGTTAGGGAAGCACCCTACACTTTATCTTTTAACTGTCCACAATCTTTGCATATCAAGCTACTGCTTTTTATTTTAAACACAGCTGGAAAATACAACCTTTGAAAAAGATTGAACTGTCAACACACTAGAATTATTTCCTTTAATTAAAACCTAATTAGAAAGCGAACGTATCTTATCCAAGTATCTAGTCGTCCTGACATTAGGTATTCCACGCGGAAACATCATTAATTTAGCGCACAACAATTTTAGAATTCATTAGCTTGAGCACAAAATAAAAACAAGTCGCTGCCTATCCCCTGCCGGCTACTTGTACAAATGATATGGAAAAAGTGTCATCTAGTTTCCATACTAAAGAGCTAGTCTGCAGGCTAGGGCTGGCGCATAAACTTGATAAGTACTTACTCCACTTTGAATTTATATAAGTTTTTCGTATTCTAGCGTGTCGATGGCAATTTTTATAGAGTCATCCCAACACCCTAAATACGCACTTTGAATCACAATCCGAGAATTTTGAAGGATATTATTAATCCATTGCTTCAAAGGTTTGAAAAATTGGTCTGCAACATAAATAACGTAATAGACGTCGGTGAACTGTCAAAATAAAACCCATTGCGAGCAATTGCCATTTTATGTGTGATGCTTTATTAGCTCGCTGAAATTGGCTACGAGTTTGACACCTTCAGTAGCGTCCATCAACTCCTGCGTCGTGTCAACAACAGGACACGCTGGACACGATATCAAGTGCCCCATTGTTTGTAGGACAGCACCACATGTACACTACAAGGCGGAGTCATCTGTGAATCTCCACCTGAGCAGGTTTTCCTTGCGTCGACCTACCTGGGTCCGGAGACTATTTAAAAACTTCCATGTAAGCCCAAGGTATGTCCAGGTGGGAGATTTTCCGCAAGTGGAACAACTGATTGGGGAAACACTGAGTTCTTATACCATTGAAATTCAAATTTTTAAGAAATTGAATGAAACCGAGAGGACAGGAATTTTAGCGACGAAAAACTATTGGTTCATAATCATAACAAAAATAAACGGCTACTTAGATCCCGATTGCTATTTAAATAAAATCAGTACGATGGGAATATGTGAAGCTAAAGAGATAAGCAGACAGAAAGTTAGAGAGACATGTAGATTAGGTCAACAAAACTTTAGCTAAAGTTGGTACTGACGACGGTGACAATGATCAATGTATCAAAATGAAAGAGTTGAAGACGAGAAACAGGAGAAAAAGAGACAGTTACGAGAGAGACTATACTAATTGTATACAGTGACTGAATCGAACTGGTAGAAGAGTTCAAAATAGTTATCCGACATTTGTAACATGAAATTCTTGTCGTACCAACCCTACACGATGCGGAATCCTGTAAGAATGCTCATGTGTGCATGGAACGAGCTGCCGGATAGGTAATTATCTTGAAAAGGACATGTGACTACCTTTCTACCGAGCACCTAACTAAGTAAGATGCTCATACGAATACGCTATTAATAGAAACTCCGAGTAATACAGAAATACAGTAGCTGGAAATTAATTACACCCACGCTTTCTTTGGGAGTAAGCAGAAAGAGGGAAGGTGAGAATTACTTGTTATTTGTTCTACAAATAAGATGAGAAGAAAAAGTGTAAAACTAGTTCATATCAATAAGGATGCTATCAGATCTGAATCCGGAGAATGTGGGATGTCTGACCATCTATTGAAAGGAAAAAAATAGGTACCTACATTTATTTACTAAAATTATATCACATTTATGGCAACAGTGATTATAATACCTTAATCCAATGGCAAATTGACGTAAATAACATGCAAATTACGAGTAACATGCACAATTCTTCGGCACAAGAAGTTACTTATTGCGTAGTAGGTATAATCTCCCCCTCTCATAGAGAGGAGGTCTGTCAATGGGAATATTATAGGCTGCTTATGATTATACTAATGGTAATATTTGGAATCGACTTTAGAACTGCAACGAAGACGAATGGATTGGAACACCACGCTGCGTCAATCAAATTGTAGGCCAAATCAAATTCAGTACTCTCCGGTATAAAAAGTCGTCCAGATATCAAGCAGTGGGCAGCCCATTACACGAATGCACACATGTTACCGCCGTCAGAGAAGGATGGCGTCGCATCGTGAGGCAAATCACGGCTGTCCGAAATCTCACTGCAACATGATGACCACAACCGCTCTGTCAAGACCGCACCGAAAAAGAAGATATCAAGCTACGTAGCTCTGCAAAATCAAATTCACCAAACAGACAAACTCGCTTCATAATATTAGTCCGTATTTACAGTTTCAAAGATACGAATCTGGCCCAAATCGATCTCTCGTATGTCTTAAAACCTTAATGTTTCGCTTCAATCGCTGCAGCGGCTGTGACCGCTTCATTTCGCGTGCGATAGCAATCGTAATAACGTGCGCGATCGATTGCATGTTGTTTTGTATCACTCGATCACATGTCACTTGGTATTGCGTTTGAGTATTTTAGTGCTTGTAGTCTTTTACTTCTACTTTCAAGCAAAGTAGAATGATCAGTCAGTGGGACACTCTCAACAGTCGTTACTACTATCTCAATACTTTAATCAACATCATTGATAGAAGTTCCACTCACTGTGAAGTATTCTCTTTCATATAGATCATATTCCACGTTTCTCTGGGCTGTGAGAATCTTAAACCAAAACCTAATCCTGTTCATTCAGTGCGACGATACAATGAAATACATAGTTTCCAAGAAAATCAATGACGAGTAATGTTTACCGGAAGACAAGTTACCAGTCTTGGTTTTCACAATAAAAAGTAAATAATAAAAGTAGGAAATAAAGAGGACTCATAAACAAGATATGTAAATAAGTATTCATGCGAAGCGGCTAGTTCTTTCCTAACAGTATTGCTGATATATCTATGCTTTCCGACAACGTTTACTTTCTGGCCACATTTCATATAAAAACGAAGTCTGCATTTCCAAATTCCACACACTTGCAAAAGCACTTGCAAAGTGTGGAATTTGGAATTCTGTCAGCATCTTTAAGCTATCAGTATTGTGCAAACACTACCAATTTAATCTTCAAAGTCCAGTCCATGGTATTTCCAATTTCTAGCCTCCTTGTACAAGCATAATCACAAGGAGATCATTAAACTCTAATCATCATATCCACTGCTGATCATTAGGCAAAATATGAAGAGCATTGTACCTATGTGTCGCAGTAAGAAGGTTGAAGCTGTAATATAGTTATGTCCCTAGGGATATAGCTATATACCGTAATATAGTTATATGAAACTAACATAACATAACTGTCGGAGTCCCCTAATTTCGTTACCGCCATCAATTTCGACGTAGCCCTCACCGGGCGCTGCCGCGGCACCGCTCGCGGGCTCGCGCGTTATAGTTATAACCCAACCTAACCTATTTGGTCGGAGTGCTCTAATAGTTATATTACTATATCATGCTCGTATCATAGTTAAATTCCTAGTCAGACAGTTATGAACCGTTTTTATATTACGGTATATAGCTATATCCCTAGATATCCCTAGGGATATGACTATATCACGGCTTTGACCATCTTACTGCGACATATGTCTATTAAGCATGTAAGAATCGTAGCAGGTGGTGTTCTATAGTTTCTGCTTTCCCCCTTGGGAAGAAGACGTGAGTTTATGTTTGTACCTATAGGGGGCAAAACTTCGCCACTCACACACTGACTTATTATTACCTATTACTTGTAAAAATGTTAGGAATATCGTATAATTTTACATTGTTTGTAAATATGCGACCACCGTGCATCTATCACATGATTAATTTATCTGTCATTCCTTAATCTTTCATTATTTTTACCTATCGTGGTATAGTAATCTTATTCTAGGTGCATCGTCTTCACATATAATTACATAATTGATGTATACAAGATATTGTGAAAACATTTTAAAAGAGCAGGTAACGGTGGAGTTTCTTGCCCATTCTTCTCCATACGAAAACTACCTTTTGGAAGGGGCGACTAGAAGCAATTATAATTTTTCTGTAAATGTTGACGTTCAAAAGTGCCTTTTTTGTGCCTAATTGAAATAAATTATTTGACTTTGACTTTGACCACAGCACTAGTTTCCCAACCTTCTACATTCTAATCAGTGCACTGCAGTTCAAACTGTCATCTTCTACAAGCATAAAATAACTTCTCTTTCCTACTCCATCACCAGACTCTGTTCACCATCTATCTATAACATATTCTTTGAGACCATTCCACTGAGCCCAAACACGATACCTGTGCTGTAAGTGGCTAAGGGAGTTGGGTATCCTGCAAATTCCAAGTTACTTTGTTCTTCTAATATCATTGAAGTAACAGAATACCAAATTTCAAATCGTTCAGACCTGTAGAAGATGCTAACACCCATTCATCAACTAGAAAAGAACTGATGACCTTGAAACGATTTTGATAAAACATGTCTAAGAAGCATCGCTAGGAAACCTGCTTTCAAATTTAAAAAAACCGTATTCAAATCGGTTCACCCGTTTAAGAGCTACGATGCCACAGACAGACACACATAGCGGTCAAACTTATAACACCCCTCTTTTTGCGTCGGGGGTTAAAAAAACGACACATAGCTATACTTAGCCCTGCTGTACACTTAGTTGGTGCATACAAGAGACGAAAACTGTTGCCTTGCAATTGAGGCGTCGTCGTCTCTCTGTCTGGATGGTGGGCACCGATCCTAAGGTTGTATCAAAGACAAAATAACGATAAATACAAACCTAAGTCCAGTGTGACCCACATGGCTGGGGCGCTCGTTCGCGCGCGACCAGCTCGGTGTAATCGCTAATTAACAATCATAACTCATCAATACGGCAATTAATACGCGGCCCGCTCGCGAGCGCTTATTTAATTAATTACGACTGATTTTCATAAAAATCGCTATAGTGTAACAGTTTTGTTGGTGAGGTTATTGGTATAGAGTAGTTGGATACCCCTTGGACGACTGTTCTGTGTACAAAAGTTATTTCAGTGTACAAGTTTTAACTTGGCAGGAAATATGGTGACCTTATTGGTGATGTTCTTCAGGTCAGGTGTTTAGTACTCGCAACCGGCGTGCGTCACACGATCAATCATAATCTGAATCATTTTGAAGGATATTGCAAATCCATTGCTTCTTATGTTTGAAAAATGTGTCTGCTCAGCAGCGTAAATAACGCAATGAATGTTATTGAACTGTCAAAATGAAACGGTTTGTGATTGATCGTGTGTTATGTGATTACGATGCAGATGTATGAACGTCAACGAAGCAAAAGGAGTATGTAAGGATCGTAGTTCCCCATGAAAAGAAAGCGTGAGTTCAATAAAGCTTTATGGTTATGATAATCACTACACTGCATGATAAATTGCTGGAAGATATATCTGATCAACAGACTTTTAATACCGGAGGTATTAAGAGGAGGTTTTTGAGATGTTAAGTCCTACAATAAAAATAGCAATTTTCAGATCTATTTTTTTCCTTTCAACGTCGTTTTCTTTCTCCCTTTGCCCTCGCCAACTAAAATACGGCCCTAATAGAATTTTATACGAGGGGGTGATTAATTTATATCCTAAGCAACCACCTGTACGGAGATAATAATTCATATCATTATGATATACCATCCTACCGCCGCGCCGCCGTTTAACTTGACTTACGAGCTCTTAACATACAACTCATGTAAAAATACTTTTCAAATTAACGCCCCGTTACAAACAGATCAGTCGATTTAAAAAACTTCAAGAGTTCAATTTAATCTCTAATTGAATCTAAGGCGATGTAAATTCGCATTAACAGCTCTATAGATGTTGCAGGGCGATGCGCCGGCGCAGGCCGTTAGAACAGGTCCGGTCAGTTTTTGTCGCATTCGGTCTGCGGCGGCCGAGCGGAGCGGACGTCGAACGCGTACGCTTGTGGTTTGGGTGTGTTGTATAGCATGACAAACAGCTGATGTCTAATTATGTAAATTATTGATCGGTTGGATGGAGCCCTACTTCTGCATTATTGTTTGCCAAGACTGCGCTATAAACGCTATGTAGTTCATCACAGTTCCCTGGTGAAAATAACCCTCCCAAAAAAACCAGGCCTATCCATTAGATGTCTTCAAGATCCTTCCACTGCTAACATATTTGTAAGGAAATTATTTTTAGTTTTTAGGATAGCCATAGCTAACGGGATACCCATGATTTGTTTTTAACGGCGTTTCCAAAAAGCCCTTCATTTCCAATTTGCTTTCAACCACTTTGCGGATTGGAGATTATGCTCTCATGGTGACAATCAGAAAGTGTCGAAAATCTATGAACTGCTTTTCCCTTCGTAAATGCTAGCATACAAACAGATACGGTGGTATATTAGAGTATTAAAAATATACAGCACAACTCGCCCTCAACCCGCTAAACGCTACCTCTTTACAACAACCACAACCCTAATGGTGCAGTTTTTGTTTATTAACATTTAACTACAAGATAAAGTTGTACTACTTACTGTTTAAGTATACGTTGTCCCATTCATTATGAAACTTTAATTGTTGCTACCGGTGGTGGGTACTTGACCTCGCCGCGGTCACAGGGGTCGTGGACGGCATATTTTTAATGCATAGTTGAGGTAGGGTCTTGCTCTTGTGCCCGCATGCGCGATTTGGAACACATACGCAAGATTCAAAACCGATTTTCTGCTAGAGTATTGATACATATTTTATGGTGTTACGTACATAGTATTATCGAAACCAAAGTATTATGAAATAGGTATTTCACGAGAAAAACGCTTTTGCTTTTTGCGTATCTGTAAGGTATTAAAACCAAGTAAAATAGTGTTTTCGTAAAAAAACAAAAATACGCCAATGCAGGGCATATTTTGATCGCAGCGATTTTTTTTCGTACACTGGATTTTCAACTCTCGGTATTGTGCCGAGCATTGAGAATCCAACAGAGCGCATCCAGCGCGTATACCAGCGCATCAAGAAAACACACTGTTGGATATTCAACTCTTGGCACTAAGCAGAGCATCAAAAATACACGACAAATATCGCCGCAATTAAAATATGCCCGTGCGAACCTGGGCTTTCTCGCTCTGATCCGATGTGTCCAAAATTTTAATTTTTTTGTGAATAAACCACAAAAAAATGTGATTGTAACCGTGAAAATGGTTTTCCACACCTGAAATACTTGCCTCCTGACATGAAAATTTAAAAATATATTAAAATACTTGTATTTTAATATATTTCTAATAAATCTTGTTAAAATATACAACAGATTTAATTTTCACAGTTTATAATGCTGTATTCGCTAAGGAAAACCTACATTTTAAATAATCTCATATGCGACTAGAGTGAGCCCTCCAGGAAGGTTCCCGGCACTGAACGTGTTAAGTAGGTACGTCAAATATAAATTCATGTTACCTTGTAGAATGTGAATACATTTTCATTGAAATCAATTAAATAAACTCAATTGATTTATGATGATCATAAATAATTCAATGTTAGTTCAATCGATTTGAATAAACAATTCATAAGTAAACATTAGTTTTTAAATTTTTATTCTACTTTCAATTGAATACCAGTGGATATCAATCATTTTGAAATGAACATAGCGATATATATATTTAGGCAAATAATTTATAGTAAACACGTAGTCAGTCAACCATAAACCAGCCAGCGACATCTAGTATTAAAATATAAACCAAAAAAGGTACATGTAATAATGTCTTAGAAGAATAAACACAAAAATAAATAATTCAATTCATTTCAAAAGTTACTCGTAGCAAGCGTTAACCCTAAACTGCTCAATGCAAAACAATTATTAAGGAAATTACTAAAATTAGGAACGTAGTGTAAGTAGGAAAACGTGTGAGACTGGATGGCAAGATAAACGCCTGCATAGTTACCTACTATCGTTGTCTCCTGCCTGATTTATTGGCTTTCCAGTGTGTTGAAAAAATCTTAATGGTGCATTCACGTGAAGGAAGGATGGCGAGTTTTTAGTCACCGCGAAAAAGATAGGATAATTACAGTGTGCCGGTTCTGTTTTAAAGAAATTATTATTGGTTGTGTTGTAAGTGTACATTTTATCATAGTAACTCATTAATAAAATAAATATTGTCAACATTCCTGTTTTTATAAAAAAAAAACGAAAGCATACAGTCACTAAGAAAAAATGCTTACTGTAAGTAATTTTTGTTATCTTTAAACTTTAATTATTATAAAAATTAAGTGCCTGCCAATTACTTTTTAAGTAAATAAAATAAACCTATTACAGAAACTCAAACCACCAATAATAATTAAAATTTAAACTGATATTAAAACACACAATAATTTACCTCATTCCATCTGATTACGAGCTAGGCATGCAATAGCCAACTCTGCACATTTTATTATAAAATCCGCCAGCTTTGGGCATAATAGGGCAACCAGTTGCCTATTAAAATGGCGCGACAAAACGCACTAATGTTCACAGTTATAGTTATAAAGAATTTAAATTGATTCTCTTCGAGTGTGAAATTTATCTTTTATGTGCATTGTGGGTAACAAAAACGTTTTGATGTATATGGGTTAATAGAGTGGTTATTCGCTATTTTAGTATTATTGAAGTTATTATTAGTTGTCCCGGTTATCCATCGCGGGCGGAGGGTTTATTAATATATTTGTAGACTAATATCGGTCTATGGAATTAAGAACATGTTTAAAAATAGACATGTAAGGAGAAAATTGATTATAAATTTATTTTTTTAAACAGTTCATGATAAAAATATGAAAGTTGGAAATCCAAGCAAATAAATAAAAAATCTTAGTAGATAAGTTGTTGGTTATAGTCGGTAAGTTGTCAACTAGCCTATATAATATTATGAATATGGTTTTAGTGATAATAAAAAACCAGCTAACATACTTTCAGAAAAACTTATAGAAAGGTCGTTTTATATGCAAAAAGGTGTAACATTAAGCATTATTTATAATTAATCGGCTGCAACTATTAATTTCAATAAATAACGCTTCCTATTCAACGCTTTTCTATAAATAATTACCGATTGCTTTTTTGCAAATATAAGTTAAGTTAGTGTAAGTATTCCCGATAATATAACCATTTGGTTAAGTAAGTTCAAAGTAGCCGACGGCAGAATAAACCGTCCTTGTTACATAACATTAGCATAGATATTCGATACTATCTTAAAAGGATGGAGGAAATAATATGTTTCAAGCAATTTCTAATTTAAATTAGACGACAGTTACATCTTTACGAGATCGCCCATGTTATTAGCTGTTTATATAAGCTATTTTTACTGCGTTGCTAACAGAGCGGTTTTTGTAAGCTACACAGAAAAAGCTTTTTTTTTAAAGCGGCCAAGTGCGAGTCGATCTCACGCACGAAGGTTTCCATACCACCGCGAACGTACAATATTTAACACCAATACGCCGATAAAAACACCTTCATTTTTTAACTTTATTTGTTGTTGTTTAAGGAGCCATAGTGGTACACACAACACGTGGGGTTTTAAGTGTCTATAGACCTATTAAACTCAAACTCAACTCAAAGCATTTATTTCAATTAAACCATTTACAGGCACTTTTAAATTGTCAAGGGGTCAGTCAGTCAGTAATATGAAGCTAGTTGCCCATTCCTAAGCGTATGTTCCTATGGAGAAGAACGGGCAAGAAACTCCACGGACACTCTTTTAAATCATAATATTGTTACAAAATATTGGTTACATCATTCATGTTGAAATTATACATGTGATAACCATGTAGAAAGACGTGCAAGTAAAAAGCATCCGTAATAAAAATATAAAAACAATTCAAAAATTAAAATAAGCTATGGCAGATAAGAGATGACCAGTCTCTACTGACGGCGCCCGTTCACGAACATGACGAATGGATCAGCACCGTTTAGCTCAACTATTTTGAAGGGGACTTAACGATCCAACACACACGCCACCACCAGCGAGATATTTGAGTGAGCATAACATACTCTCAGCCGCCAGGGCACATTCAAGTCAATGAAAGACGTACCCAGTAAATGATAGCTTTATAGAAGGTACATGGTCACACTGCTCACACATGCAATACTACGAGATTGAAGTTATACAATTCAACAATAATTTATGCAATCTTCAGCAGCTCCAACAATATTTTCGAATGCTAAAATTGAGCCGTAAGTCGTTGAGCCAAGCATTTTTGTCACCGATATAATCCCCCAGCTTTTAATATGCTTGGCAGCATAGTGTGCGTTTTATACAAGATTTAAATTTATTTTCATTTAGTTGTAGTATTCGGGAAGGTACTTTATTGTAACATTTTTAACAATACCCATGAAGGAGGAGTCTACTTTAGCCAGTCTGAAACCCGGTTGAACTAAATTACGGGTCAAAAGAACAGCCCTGTGACAGATGGATAGCCGGACCGCGGAGCCTAATTGGGTTCCGTTGGCACCCTTTGCGTACGGAACCCTAAAAAGGCTTTTATACAATACTTAGGGAAGGATTGTAAAAAAATGTTATTACTTGCTACTTGGGAGTCAATAGAATGATGTTCAAATAATTAACAACATTATCAACTAATAAGTTTGTGTAATAACATGTCGATAGGTAAAATACATTCTAAACATTTTTATTCTTATTAATAATTTATTATTTATTTATTTTTATGTTCTTTTTATCTTTATTATTTCAAAAGTAGGTATTATGCGAAACAAGACCACATTTACGGCAGGCTCAAAAGCTCAATATGCCGTAAAAGAAATATTAAAAGATTATTGTGTACCCGCACACTTTTTTGCCTCCACAATTATAAACAAAAAAAAACAAATTCAAAACTAACGCGCAATATTAAATATTTTTGCGAGTTGGGAATGATTCGAAATACAGAATGAAACGAGTTAAGAAAACTGACAAAATGCACAAGGTGACGTATAAGTGAATGTAACCTATTAGGGATAGCGACGAAATGGCGAATGTGACGAATGGTCATCTTATCCTACGGGACGGACATATGCATACCTCAACCTCAAGAAGTTTCACGATGTTTATTTCCTTTTTGTTGTGTTTGTCTTCTCTTTTATTATTTTTACATTTAAAACATAATTTAATTTTTTTACCCATCTCACATCGGTGACCCTTCAGAACATCATGATTTCGAAACAAGGGAGCGATGGGATAGGATCAAGCAGTGATACAGTGATCAGCGTGGACAACTTTAGTGGACTGATCGCAGAGCTCACTCGGCAGATGCAAGCCCTTCCTTCCCAGGTCGACCGATTGTCCCAGACGAGGCAGTGATCCGGCCGAAGCAGCGTTTGGGGTCGTATATGAAAATTCCGACTTGCTGGTACCACTTCAAGTTTAGTATATAGTCCTCCAGACCATATGTCGTCCACGGCGGCGAATCTCAACGGAGACTAGCCTTCGGCGCGGGAGATATTATAGTGCACAAGTGTGTGCGCAGACACAGGTGCACTCTCTCTTCCCTCACTCTCATAGTCCAATGGGACGGCAATCCGACACGACCGGAGAGAGATCAGACGTAGGACCAACAGCTTAACGTGCTTTCCGAAGCACGGGGGAATCACACCGACAACTTCCGAACTCCGTGCTGTTACTAAGAAATTCCTAATGGAAAAACCCAATAACACTTTGCCCGACCCGGGAATCGAACCCCACGCTCAGCAGTCGCGCTTGCGACCACGAGACCAACGGGGCAGTTTCAAGTTTAGTGACAAGGCAAAGAAGTGCATTAAGCCCTGCGATCAGTCGTTAAAAGGCACAGGCAGTCAATAATGGCGACCGGCGACTGTCGAAGCACTGCAGGTCGCTCATTTGTGACTGATCAAAACTCGAAGATGCAATTCCTTATTGACACTAGTAGTGACGTCTGCATCTTCCCAAGATCAGTAATCAAAGAGCGCCGTAGTAAAACTACTTATGAATTATGTGCGGCAAATGGTACACCGATTAATACATACGGTTTTGTAAATACAACATTAAGTTTAGGGTTGCGCCGCGACTTCACCTGGTGATTTATAGTTGCTGATGTAACAAGGGCGATAATAGGTGTGGATTTTTTATCACATTATAACCTGGTTGTTGATTGCAGGAACCAACGCCTCATTGATAACCATACTATATGGTCGATTACGGTATATACACCGTAATATATGGTCAGCTAGCGACCTCGAAAATTGATCATATCATTCTTGCCTGAGCAACCGGCAGCAAGTTCGTCATGCTACCTTAGAAGTCACTGCTTGCGGTAGCGTCGGGGGTCGGGTTGCCTCCTTCCCTCAAATATGGCGAGAGGGGTGTTGGCTGAACTTTGCGTTATGCTCGTGAACGGGTGCTGCTTGTGGTGACTGGTCGTCTTGATGACCATGGTTTTTGTTGTTGTTATTAGTAATTAACTGGTTATTTATTTTTACTTCGATAGTTAGCTAGTTCGCTAGTTTATCATTTGTGATTTCCGAGTTACAGCTTTAATAGCTATATGTAAACGGGCACGCCCTTTATGTCTGGAGGCTTTCATTCGGGTATTAAGTTCTTTGTACTTTTTTGTTGGTATATTGGCGTGCTAGGTGACATGTAGAAAATAATTTAATTTAATGTTTTGTGTTGCGTAAAGTAAATTATTTTGCATAAGTACAATTGTATTCAATCAAGTTTTTCTAACTATTCAGACAGCTGTGCAGCTGGGGAGATTGTTGCGCCACTTCTTCTTCTCAGCTAAAGCACTAGGAAGTGATGAAGGGCGGGCGTTTTTGGGGGACTGTCTTATGCAATTTTGACGTTCGAAAAGTGCTGATTCTCAGCCTAATTTGAATAAATGACTTTTGAATTTGAATTTACTACGCTTTCCGGGGTGGAAAGCGTAGTAAAAGCTTCACCTGCTCGTCTGTTCTGATGATATCTCATCGGTGGGGGTAAGTCTCGGTGATTCGGCATACACACACATTCTACGGGAATTTCCCGATATCACCCATCCACATGGTATACACCGCACTATTAGGAGCGAACAGTGGCTGCGAGGAAATTGAAAAATAGGTATTTGAAGAAACTGTTGCCGTCATCTTACCTCAAGGAGTCCCTCCCAAATACCACTGTTGCCGTCGTCTTACCTCAAGGAGGGACAGCGTCAGGGACAGCTGCAGCTCAGACCGATTAAATAACAAAAAAAAATTGACGAGATCTACGTTTCGTGTTCCCCTTTTTTCTCCTCGAAAAAATTATGACTGGTGCCCTTGTGGCGATTATAGAAAGCTGAATGCTATCTATTACTATCATTAGCAATAATTGTTAGGGATGACAATGTAGACTATAAAAGTGTAATCGTATTGTTTCAGCTGATCCACATCCCACGTAAGTTGATTATTACCGGAAAATCTTGTGGTGAGTTCATACATAACATAACATCGCGCCCGTATTCCCCAAAGGGTTAGGCAGAGTTGTACCTATTGTACACCCACATTTCGACAATTATGTGGTGTATGAGTGCATGTGTGTGCGTGTGCGTGGTTCCACTTATGCTTATTAATTCTGTTGTGTTGTCTGTATTATAAACCTAGCAAATGATCACGAAAATGGGTTCAGTGAAATAAATCGAAAAAATAATAAACATTTTCCCCTTTATTTATAAAGAAAGTGCGATCGCTTGCCTTAAGCACACTGTCAGGTACTACACTAGCAGGAGTACACCAGTTTACGCGGCGTTTCTGGATCTTTCCAAGGCTTTCGACCGGGTCTCATACGACATTCTTTGGGGTAAGCTAAAAGCGACAGGTGTCCCCAACGAATTGCTGAACGTTTTTAGATACTGGTACGGCAACCAAACAAACATTGTAAGATGGGGGAGTAAGTTCTCTTTACCATACAGGTTGGAATGTGGCGCAAGGCAGGGGGGTTTAACCTCCGCTAACCTTTTTAATCTGTATATGAATGCATTGATCGAGGAACTCAGCAGTGCGCATGTGGGCTGCTATGTTGACGGGCTGTGTTTTAACAACATAAGCTACGCCGATGATATGATCCTGCTGGCTCCCTCGGTCAGTGCACTTAGAAAATTGGTGAAGATATGTGAGGACTACGTTGCCACCCATGGGTTACAATATAATGATTTACATTATATTGTAACCCTTGGGTGGCACCGTCGCCGCAAGTCGGAACTCATGGTCTTTTGTACCACCTATTACAATTAATAATGTCTCGATTTATCTGGTACACCAGTTCAAATGCTTTGGACATTTCGTTGCTGATGACCTTAAAGACGATGCAGTTGTTGAGCGGGAACGGAGGGCGTTGGAGGTGCGGGCGAATATGCTGGCTCGTAAGTTCGCGCGATGTACTGGTGCGGTCAAAATCACGCTTTTAAAGCGTATTCGAGCGCTCTATGGATCAGCTGTACTAAACGCCAATGCCAATGTACTATTGCGACTGCCACGTTATTGCAGTGCTTCTGCAATGTTTGTTCAAGCCAGAGTAAATAGCTTCTCAGCTGTAGTGCGGAAAAAGAACAGCCTGAAGGCTATTACTGATAGGCCTGACAAAAGCCCCATAATGAGGCATCTTATCAAAACCACCCTGTCTGTAGTAGAATTTTAGTAATTTTTTACTAACATCTATTGAATCTAATTATCTGTAGAACAAATAAATAATAATAAATGTTGCTTAAAGTTAAGAGACGTTTAGAGGTCAAAAAAATTATGGTTAGGCAGACTTTAATATATCATTACTTAGTTATAATACAAAGGGGCTAATGCCATGTACAGCCGTACCAGCAGAGAGAAATCGATCCGTTAAGTTTTGGGTATGACACAATCACAAAAACGAACTAACATGAGTTACGAGTTTATGACTGTCATAATAGGATCAAAAAGTTTCTGAGAAGAGTAACCTAAAGATAAAAAAACCCAAATATTCCTTAATTAAAATCGATTTTAAAAAAAACTTATCTCTATCCAATCAGATCTCGATATCGATTGATAAAATTTCAACCGATTGATAAATCGGTATCGGGCGGCGCGCGCGCAGACGCAAAGAGAACATTCGTGCGATGCGCGACTACCGAACTGTGCCTTTTTTGGTGTCGCCTTTAATTATACGGTATCATTACGAGCTGATTATACTGCGACGATGTAGCCATTAACTGAACCATTTATTTTATAGGCTCTAATTTATTGACTTTGGCCCAGCAGCTAAGACCTGGACTAACGATTGGGACTCACGAGCTCTACGGCTTTAGCTGTCACGCAAAATACTATGTTTATTTAGTGTATGGGGTAAACAGGAATTCTAATTGTGGACCTTTAATGTTAAAATACATAGATACATACGAGTATTTGCACAAAAATACAATGCTGAGAATTTGCATCAACCAACTAGAGATATATGAAATCTGAAAATGGAAAATATTCTATGGTTGCTTTAGCGTAGGCTGTAGGACCGGCTGCTCTGAACTTTCTCTTTTGCTTTAAATATCTTCCAAAGCAATGACCTCTTTAGCTCAGATCCTCTATCGATCCACAAAATCACACTCACTAAAAACCGTTCTTGAAAAAGAAAATTCCCGTCAATCGTTACGAAGCGCGGGCGCACGAACATTTCGGCAATGCGATCGCGCGCCGACGACTCCCGAACGCGCCTCGGTTTTTGCCGCCATATTTAATTGCACTATATCATCGCATACTATAATGCCCTTTAATTTTTTACTTTCCTGTAATGACATAATCGCGGACTACGAGGATGCTAAGCAGTCTTTTTACACTCACATCTGCTAAACTACGCTTAAACGCGATACCGTTGTTACTATAGGTAGCATTAATTGCTGTCGCGGAATGTTTGTTAAAGTGTAATTCTTGTTTTACGAGTTTTTAACCCTTTTTGCTGTTATATCGATTAATTTAATGCGTAATGAAAGTATAGATAGGTTGATTTAGTTATTTCCTTAATTGATTTTATGGCTTAATTTTCAATTAGATACTCGTTAAAGTTTTTTGGATTAGGGAAAAAGTAAAATGTCGGAATCTAAATACCAACTTAAATAATTAAAGTTTGTTCTTTGTTAATGCCATTGCTGCCAGCCAAAACTGCTTTGATGATCTTTAACATGTTCAGTGCAGTGCCGCGAGCCCTCCTGGAGGGTTCACTCAAGTCGCGTATGGGATGCCGGAAGTCCTAGCCCATTTTAAATGTACGTTTTTCTTAGCGAATGCAGCATTATAAACTGTGAAAATAAAATCTGTTGTATATTTTAACAACATTGATTAGTAAATGCGTTGGTTTTAATATACAAACACTATATTTAAAAAAAAAAATTGTGTCCGGCAGGAGGCCAGTATTTTCACGAGACAAATATTCACAAAAAAAATTAAAGGTTGTCTCGGGATCAGAGCGAGTTATTATACTTTTCTTATTTTTTTTATCATTTCACGTCCCCATCCCACTAGTACATAAAAATAATCCCAGCAGCAAGCCCCCTGAAAACACTATTTTACTTCGATTTACAGTGTTTTATAACACCGTTTCAAACCTAATGCCGTTGACCGTTCGCGAGGGTTAACTTAAGCGCAAATGTTATGTCGGTGACCCTCCCGGAGGGTTCACTTCCAATATGTATGGCGGCATGGCATATGAGCTCTATGAAAAGTGGATGGAATCGAAAGTATTAATATATAATATATGGGATCATGTACTTACTTATTCATACCTAGATGATACAAATACCGGGGAATAAACAGTTCTTGTTTTTTATGTGCCAATCTGACTAGAAACAAATATTTCGTAAGAAAAAGCAGCCTGGGCCTCGTGTTCCGTACACGGCACTCAGACTGGCGAACGAATACTTGTGCGTTATTATTTTAAACGCAAGAACCCCAGTTAATCGCGAAATATAATTAACAAGATTCCACAGAACCTCAATGCCGAACAGTTTTCCAATCCCCACATCAAAAATAACCTTTACAACACCATTAAATACGTGTAAATGAATGATCTATTACACGCTGGCGCACCGTACAAGCTAATTATAATTAAAACATAAAATCACTATAATACAAAAACCGGTGAATGAAGTCGGCCATCTTGTTCCGCCATCTTATGAGTAATTACTGCAAATGGCGGTGGCGGCGGCCGATTGGTTCGCGGGTAAAAAGCCTACAAAGTGTTAATAACACCAGATTCGTTCCTAACGAAGTGTGATTGAAGATAATTGCAGCTTTATATGTAGTGGAAATAATTATAAAGTGCAAGACCGTGGGATTGCGCTCAAGTTCGTGGTGGTGAGCTATTGTTGCTCGTATCGATTTCAATCCTAGATTCGCACTTGTTTTTGCTACAAGTGGAACGGAGCGGTGAAAGCCTACATGAGAGGTAATGCAATGACACTGTTGTGTTGACAAACGCAAAAATAAAAGATCGAGACTTGAGAATTTTTTGCACCTTAAAGAAACCTAAGCAATTAATTGCTAAGCCCTTTTGTGACCAAAATCTACTTTCTCTGCTTTTATTTTAAGTACCTCTTGTAAATTAAGTTCCTGTCCTCTATATTCTGCAGTTTCAGATTGGCCTATGGAAAGTTGCCTAAAGAAAAAGACATCATATTCATGGAACACATCAAAAACCGAATCGAACTCGTACCAAGTATGTATGAAGAAAACTCCAATTTAAAATACACGAAATAGGAAAAAATCTACTAATCTAATCGACTACGTCGTACGACTAGAGCATCCAGAAAAAAAAATCCTCAAAAAATCCACGACGCAGAAACCACGCAAAAAAAAACGCGAAATCTACTAACAAACAAGAAAAAGCGCGGCGCAGTTATAACTTAAAAGGAATGTAATGTCTCACTCGCGATGCGTCGGAATACGTCATAAATTGCATCCACTTGCGTCTCAGCTGCTGAGCCAAGTTCGCCGACGCAAAAACAAGTCACCGAAAAGGTTTGAAGCAAAAACAGAGGCACGCGGCCTGTGGTTCGATTTCATCTACTTACATGGACCGATACTGTTGGATTGGAACTAATTATGAAGAGCAGTGACGAAATAAAATGACGGTAGATTGAAAATAATAAACAAACCTGAGAAATACTAGAGCTGCAAAGTGTATAATGATCCTGCTACGCGGATGTTCCAGGGCATGCCGGTTTCCTGACGATGTTTTACTTCACCGTTTTGAGAGCAGTGGTGATGAAATTATTTACACAAAAAAAAGCGACTGCAAAATTCAAAATTCAAATTAAAAAGTCATTTATTCAAACTAGGCTGAGAATCAGCACTTTTTGAACGTCAAAATTACATAAGACAGTCCCCCAAAACGCCCACCCTTCACAACTTCCTAGTGCTTTAGCTGGGAAGAAGAAGTGGCGCAACAAACTTCCCAGCAGCACAGCTGTCTGTTCAGTTAGAAAAAAATGAATCTATATAATAGTATGCAAAATGAAATTTACATTACGCAACACAAAACATAATTTAAATTATAAAATTAATAGCCATATGAAAGCTAGCACACGCCAATATACCAACCAAAAACATCGAGAACTATACTCAAGCAGAAATAAAAATAACTTAACGAAAACAATATCTAAATAAAAGCCTCCTGGCATAAAGGGCGTGCCCGCTTACAAATAGCTGTAACTAGAAGTTATAATTGATAAACTAGGACCATCGAGGTAAATTAAAAAATTATCAAGGTCGCTAGCTAACATATTGCAATACAACTCATTAAAAAAAACATTGTAATGAGTAGATTATGTCAACAAATAGATTATGTCACTGCCTGGGTTCGAACCCATGACCTACAACTCGTAAGTCGGCGCCGTTACCACTGCGCCACCACTGCTTTCACAAAGGACATCGACTTTTCCAAACTAAAGCTTCGCACGTGCACTGTCTTAGGATGAAAAATCTTGCTTGCATAACATACAGATACTGTATGACTTTATCCCAAGGTACGTTTGCATAGAAAACATACTTAGATCCTTTTTAGTGAAGCAGTCTCTGAGAATGTTAAATGCAAATTGTGGGAACTGCAAGAGTTCTTGTGCAATGCATGTTGTACTGTACTGGATCTCTTTTATGTGTGCAGGATACATGCATTCGTAACATGTGTTTTTATGTCGTAAAACGTAGTAATAAGCAAATTACACCGAAACTGAACTGACTAAACACCACAATCAGAACACCTGACCGTTATTAAGGTGTTTCAGATTATATCTTGGCGTTTTAAATCGCTAAAGGGGTGTGTTCATATCGATTTCGTAACAAAAGAGGTTACAAAAGTGGCGTGTACGACCGGGGCGGAAGAGAGCACCGCGGGCGGGGGCGGGCGACATTATTTATTGACAATGAGATAGCGTACTGCCCCAAATATCTTCATTAGCGAATCGCTGCGGTTAGTACGATTCGTGTGGATGGGCTTTAATGGTGGAATTAGTGAATATAAAGAAAAATTCAGAATTCAGATGCAGAATCTTTTTACAAAAGGAATCCGAACAAAAACGTTGACAATTCAACAAAAAGTTTGCTACAAACGTTCTAGGAATAATAGAATAGAGTCCATAGGGTTAGTAACAATTTTACTTAACTCCTAGTGTTAGGTTACATACACAGATCAAAATATACAATTAAATTTCAGCGTGGAGCCGCATCCACCTCCGCAACATCGGGGAATCCCACCGATCTGCGAATACACTGAGAACACTGTTGGTGCTGCCGCGAACACGAGTCATCAGTCATGCACATCTGTTCCTAATAATGGCGGCAAAACCATCAATATTATTATCTGCAAACATCCCCGACGCACTACTACGCCACGGCAGCCGCAGCAGCACTCTCAGTGCATTATTATATTGAACGCGTCGCTGTGTGTCCGCTGAGTGAAGTTGACCGTTGGCTGAAGTTGGCTGCACGTGTGGACTGACAGTAAGCTTTAAAAAGCGTTACTTTAACTGGCTTCGTACAACGTGCAAACCTGCGGGCCAACATGTTACAACGGACAGCCAGCGACCTACGTTCCCTTTCAATGTCACAATTATCCTTAAGATCTTCAGTGACCCAGTGGCCCAGATATTTAAACTTGTCCACCCTTCGCAGTGGCTCTCCACAAAGTGCCACAGTTGGGATACACGAATATGTCACACTGCCTGCTTTAAAAACCATTAATTCACTCTTTGTGACATTATATTTGAGGCCATGATTCACCGCATAGTTTTCGCATGTAGCGATCAGTGAATGGAATAATGATTACCACTTCCAGTTACGTTACGACTAATAGGTAAGTAGGTATATCAGCTACGTCTTTAATTATGGACTGGGCTGAAAGTTAAGTTAAGAAAGGATATGCACATACATAAGACTGTCCACCATGTCCACCCTATTTTATTTTTCAGAACCGTTCCCATCGTTTAACATAAACACTGTTAAGTATCTACCAATAAATATTGTCCAAGAATGATAAATTACTTCAGTACATGCATACCTTCAAAGAAAAGACTTTTTCGTGTATTTTGAGAAAAAATATGGCGTTCGGTTAGACTGGAAGCCGACCCCAATATAGTTGGGAAAACGCTAGGCAGATTGATTTTTATTTGAATTACAGAAGCTGTTTCAAAACTTTTTATCTGGACCGATGACTGTGTAAAATATTCTAGGATACCGACTTTCGTCGTATTTCGGCCCAGGGATCTCGGAAAAAACGATGATCATTCTCATGCATCATTTTATTTAATGGCCCTCTCTAAGGTCATCATCCCTAATCTTTCCCTGTCCTCGTGACCACATAACTTCGGATACATCGTTACGTCACAGCCGCAGGGGGTAAGAGGGAAGGGGGGTAATTAATGGACTTCTAATTGTTGCCCAGAGATGTCGCTGCAGTGCCCCTTGGGAGATTGATTTAATTGCCCTTTGTCCTCACTATGGGGGTAGTAAGGATATTGGGTGATTGACATTTTTGTGAAATGGTAGAAAGTTAGTAGAGTTCTGACACCTCAGTGTTCATAATAATAATAAGATACGAATAGTTGGTAAATAATAGTCAATTTCGTGGGTAGAGTTTTCAAGATAGTCATTGTCATTTTCATGGTGTGCACATCCAAGATAATTTTAGTCTCAGTGTTAAGTTATCACGGCTAAACTAACAAACCGATTTTCAGGAACTTAATTTTTAGAAACCGATTTTCAGGAACTTAATTTTAAATTTAAATGAAAACTGGGGTGAGTAGGTACTTAAGAAAATCTAAAACCAAGACCACATACACGTCTGCCTTTAAAAGAATTCCTGTGAAAAAAAATATGAATAGAAAAAAGATCGTGAAGATTTTTTGATATTTTTCGCTCCAAAATCACCTCGTCTAGCCCAAATATTGATTCAAACAATCACTGGTACCAGACGATTGATTCAGTATTCAACCCGCGGATTGGTTAAAACTTTTTCAGATTGACACAAGGGGTTGAGTTGTAATAAAAATTCTGCAGGCGTCGCGACGTCGAGGCGAGGTGACGTTAATATAGCGAGAGTAATGTGTTTGACTTTAGCCGACTTTGCCAACGTAGGTATGGGGAGTATTTGTAGTATAGTGATGAGTTGGATATTGATAGATCATTGTTTTGAAATAGTTTTAGTGATAATAAGAGTTAATAGTTCCATTATAATCATGGAGGATGTTTCTACCGATATTTTTTTAATTGATATTTGTTTTTATACTAACACTAGCTGCGCCCTGCGAATTCACCCGCATAAGTCTCGATCCCGTGGGAATATCGGTATAAAAGATAAATTCTATTTTCTTTTCCAGGCCATGGTCTACCCATGTGCCAAATTTTATCTAAATCCGTTTAGCCGTTTTAGCGTGAAAACGTAAAAAATAAACAAACTCACTTTCGTATTTATAATATTATAATATATTATTATAGTTAGTATATCATCGCTCCTTTATTCTCCAAAGGGTTGGGCAGAGGTTTACTTATACTACACCCACATTTCGCTAGTTATGTTTCAAGTCCCATGTGAGAGGGAATGTAGGAAGCCTAGCCATCAACCGGGCACAAATCCAGACTCCGCGCTGCTACTGAGAAATTCCAGATAAAAAACTGAATAAAGCTTTATTGGGCAAAGTGTTACCCGACCCGGGAATCGAACCCGGGACCTCATGCTCAGCAGTAGCGCTTGCGACCACTAGACCAACGAGGCAGATTTTATAGTATCCACGAGAATATGGTTGCATAGAGGCGAAAAGTCGTATCGTAACAGTAATCCTCCGGGTCCTATTATTGTTTTCTTATACATGAAAGGACAAAACCTGGACCATTGTATAAAAGAGCATAAACTCACTTTAATGTAACCTGCGTTCGCAATGTATTTGCCAAACGTGTAAACAAACACGAGTTTTAGGAAAAACAACTGTTATGCCTAAACATAAGGTTCAATTTGCGCTACAACTCCATATTTTTTATGAATTTTTCTACAGTACCAGTCAGTCTAAAATCAACTTTATTTAAGCTAGTATAAAGTTGATGTTTGTTTAAGTGGAAATAACATCAATAGGAAACAAGAATTCAAATAGACGTTAGATATGTTATAACTATAACATGGAGATATCTCTTTATATTAGCCTCGAGGTGTAGGCCGTTAGAGGGAGATACGATTTCGTAAGGTCCTGAGTTTGATCTTATATAAGGTACGTAGCTGGTTATGCAGCTAATGTTATGTATACTAATGAAACGATCTATAAATGTCACTTAGGACTGCAGTCAAAAACATGCGCTGTTCTCAAAATATTCTGACGAAATACCCACCTACATATATTGGGACTAGCGTTTGAAATTAAAAAAATTCAAAATATTTTATTTTACATAAACCTACATGGGCACTTATGAAACTTCAGAAGCTAGGTGCACGGTTCCAATTGGTCGTTTCCTATAGAGAAGAGCCGGAAAGAAACTCCACGGTTACTCTTTTAAAAGTAAATGGTATTTACAATCTTTTCAAATTACATTGTTAATAGGTATGAGAGGACAGTGTAGGCCTATCAACAAGTACCAGGTACTTAGCAAGATAGAAAACGGTCGACAGATCTACAGTCTGTTAAGCCTACAACCTTCTCAAATTCACAAAATCTAAAAGAAAATAATATATATAAAAGCAAAATAAAATAATAAAAATAAAAACCTATTTAGACCAAATGACATGATTACCACTACAGCTGTAACAAATCTAATTTATTATAAAAAAATAGAATATTTTAGGTATATAATGTCAAATAACGAAGAGATTATGTCAAGGAAGTAAGTTAATGAAAAAAAAAAGGTAAAAATTTTCCCGCGTGGAGGTCAAAAATTAACCCACATTTCATTGCCCTTTAGGTATCGACTGCTGTCTACCCCACTAGAACCCCTAGCTTGAAGATCCAGCCACCCATCTCCGATACCAACACTTTACTCCCGATATGATCAGCGAATGAAGATATAAATAACATAATTACAATAAACGAACCCACCCGGGGGCACCTAACACCTCACGCCAATAATTACAGACAGACTAACATTAACATGTTAATTGTCGTCGGGTGCCCACACTATAGCCTGGATTTTTGGGTTCAGATCTTTTTCGGGAGTGCGGAGTAATAAATGGTTGTGAGCTGCTCAAATTGTGGGGTTATACTGATATCTGAAAGGATTGCTTTAGAAAAATCTTAATGGGTTTTGTTACAGAATCTGAGAGTTACATAGAAGAGGATGTTTTAACCGAGACAAGCATAAAGAGGTTTTATGAACCACTAAGTATGATATTTCAATTTTCCCAATGGGGATGACCACCGTATCTACTCATATTCAACATATAGCGTAAGCATTTCTAGTTGAATTTAACTTTCAATGCCTTTGCCTGAAGTTTACACGTAGTGTTTACCCATTAAACGATTTAAATGCTGTATTAAAACCAAACTTTGTAAAAAAGGGTACTATAAAATTTTTGATTATTTAGAAGAAAAAAAGCTTGGGATTGAGCTGTTCGCTCTGCTAAGCCTTGTGCTAAAATCATTAAATCAATACCAGTATTATACTTATAAACATTACATACAAAATGACATTATTACTTTGTAAAGTATTATATATTTTTTTTAATTGTGTCAATGACTACCTATGTGGATTTTTTTATTATTATTTTTTTTTTTTTTTTTCTTTCTTATTTAGTTTTAATCATGGTCTGGCAGTTTGAGTAGTTTATGCGGCCTACCCATATCCTTTCTTTGGTACTGTTCGTCGAGTTGAGCTCCTTAAGTTCTGGGTTGAGCTCCACGATTACTGACAAATGCTTGCACTGACAGGACAGGTCCACTCAAATCTGTGTGGTTCTTTTCTCAAAAGACCATTTCAGACACGAATCTACATGGTCCTCATATGGCCTGACCAAGATTATGTCTAGACTTTAAAAGAGACTGTGACCTCTGAGTTTGTTTCGGCCTTTCTTCTCAGAGTAGTCAGATAGGAAACGCCGAACTCATCTAGCTAAATATTAATTATTATTTTTTAAGATGACGTGTAAAAGTGATTCCAATATAATATTTACAGAATAAACAATTTCATTTCATTTCATTTCACTGCCATCTAACCTTTTTAACCTCATCATCGTCTTAGCAATTTATGACGTAAACTGATAGACACAGTCCTCCTTCAAGAACCCCCACATTCTCCAACACTGGGAATCCTCAAAATTCGAAGGGTTCTCAAATTTTCGAGTTTCTACATACCCATAACTTACTACGAAAGGCAAATTTCACCAATAAAACTGAGCGAGATCAACACATCTAAACCGCGTTCAAGAAATGTTAGTGTCAATGTTCCACAACAATAATAACACTGACAGCTCATAAACGCTGTTTAGAAGCTGATCGCATTTAGTTTCATTGGTTAGTATTTTAGATTAGTATGACATCTCCAAACCTCCGTACTTCTTCGCATATCATATCCACCACATCAGAATGATTCGATCAGTAACCTATCATCTTATGGGGTATAGTTACCAATGATATATCATCACCGCGCGGTACAAGGGGGCGGGCAGGATCGCTCGCGAGGTGTCCTATAAATCTTGGCAGTCCGATTGAAATCAAAATATACGGGTTTTTATATTTCTTGAAGCGGCACTTTGATATTGATATGTCGAGAGATTGTGGTGTTCATGTTTTTTTGGGTGAAGTTATAAATCTTTTTTTTTTTTTTTGTGAAACGATTAGTGTGAACATTACTTAGGGCGAATTTCACCAATGAAACTGAACGCGTTCAGCACATCTAAACTGAGTTCAAGAGCTGTCAGTGTCAAAATTGTTATGGAATATTGATTCTGACAGCTATTAAACGCCAACTGTTTACAAATAGAAAAGAAAAGTTTTCCTCATATACAGCCATGGGTTACCGATTAGCTTGAACCCTGTTCCCGATACAAACTGTAGTTCAGAAGAAGTAACGTGCAGCTGCGAGGAGGAAATTTCATAGACAGTATATATTCTTCAAGATATACAGGATTTTGGAATATTACAACCAGTGGCATTCATCAGTTTATCTAGCTTCTGAAGTACAAAGCCATACCACAAAATACTGCAAAATGAAGAGCCAACCTGCTAGTAAAAACAAACGCATTTAAATTATTGATCACTTTAAACTGCCAATTTGATTGCCAATATATTTTACACAAACAAATACATAAGGCAAATTGAGGCAGCATTCAAACGACCATTATTCAAAACGCACACGAATATATCATAAGTGAATCGCCAATAACCCTTAAACACTCCTTTAATCATACCTATTTAGGGAATCCCACATCCTATTCAATAAGAAAATTACTTAACTAAGAAAAAAATACTTGAATATGAGTTATCACCGGCCGCTGCCTAATTACGTACGTACAAGGCAATAGCGATAGCATAACAATAACTCTTCGATATTAGCATAATGGCCGTTACAATTGCATTGTTCTACTAATGTGGATGTCGTATTAGGATGCAGGCAGATGTTAGGCATCTGTTTGTTAAAGTGATGTGTACACTTGAGGGAAAGAAATTGGAGTGTATGGTGGTATCGATGTTTTTTGGTGAAAGGCCCCGTACTTCAAGATTCCGAATCGTTGAAATCAAACAAGAAGTAATGTTGTCCAAAGTGATTTTTATAAGTTACTAACGACCCGCCCCTGCTTCTCATGGTTTTTACGACTTGACAAAACATCGAAATTTCTTTATTATAATGTAATATTAATATTAAAACACATAACCTTCCAGAATAAATTATAAATATAGAATCTAAATATTCTAAAGATTATAATTCAGTAAACAATAAAATAAAATAAAGTAATAATGGTCAAACTCCAAAAAGGCTCATGGTTGTCCTCCAGCTAATTTCTAACATCAAACATATGAATGCAAATATTATAATATAAACTACATTATGAAGTGACAAGACACGCAACGCGATGATATAATAATGGAAATTAATAAAAAAGATGCGCTTGCATGTTTGAACGATGTTCTTCTAGGTTACACGGCCATGCCATGAATCTAAAATTTTATTATTTACGTTTGTCCAGCTGCATGTTATACCATGCAGAGGCACAGGTCGTATGCTTTAAGTTTCAACCCATTGTTAGGTATAAGTGTATCCTGATACAAAACTGCCTGTCATGTTGTTGTCATGCCAAATTGTTATATTTGTCACGCATGTCTTAGATTTCCATTTGTTTGGAACCATGAGGTAGATAGACCTAAAGATATTTAATTTAAATAAGAAAAACCTCATCGTTGTGGACAGTTTTTCATTTTGGAAGAGGGTGGAGTAGCCAAAGTGCCCATACCAACTTTAATTTCGTCAAATTAGTTTTGCTTGAAAACTAGTTTGAATACTTTCAATCAGAATCTGTATCTTGAGACCCTAAGGCTGTATCCTCCATAAAAATAAAAAAACCAGCATACTGTACACCGCTAAGTGCCCACAAAGTTCATAAAGCATGAAACACGCACGTTACGCGATCCACCTGACTCAGATACGAACCTTTATGGTCTCTCAAACGCAACAGTCGCATGTGCACAGCTCTTAAAACACTAATTGATCGGTATCCGGCCTAAGATTGCGATCAATTGTCGCAAAACGACACGACGCGTCAATTTGTCGCGCGTTTTTTTTCGGGTTAACAATTATGACCTTTAATCGAGCGATAATGTCTTAGTCATGGATGTTTCTTTAATTAATATGTGTTTGTTTTAATATTATAATTATTGTATTTTTTTTATTGATACGATTACGTTGTCGTTTATGGTCGAGTATTTTTTTTAGAGTAAAAGGCTATGAATGTTTTTTCTGTGTTCCTAATTTGAATTCGTGTAGGTCGAGTACAAGATAGTAATACGAATGAGTGTCATTGAGTGTTTACTTAATATATAAAAAACAGTGCATAAATTATAATATTTTAGTATTATCATTATCTATAATTACAAGAAAGGTATACAAGTATCACCTGCGTATCCTAATTAACTTTTACACCGTAATAAGTTTCACGAACTGAGGAAAAATATGTTTTTGTAATATTCGTGACGTCAGAACAGGTTTTTCTAACGCAACTTTTTGCTTATTTTGTGGATATAATAGACATCAGGACCAGCTGGCATTGAATTCAGGTTTAGGACATAGCTTGAGACCTTTAAAAGTTTAATGTATTAATACTAACACTAAAACGAAAACTACAATCAACTAAGACTAAAAGGTGTAATACGGTGGATGCAGAAACTTAATACCTAGATTGATCAAAACATAAACAGTAACCGATTCTTAGGATCTACCAAAACAACAATAAATAATTGAGACACATACCGTTGTCAATCACCAATCAGCCAACCAACCACCAATCAGCCAACTAACCACCAATCAGCCAACCAACCACCAATCAGTCGACCAACCACCAATCAGCCAACCAACCACCAATCAGTCAACCAACCACCAATCAGGCAACCAACCACCAATCAGCCAACCAACCACCAATCAGCCAACCAACCACCAATCAGCCAACCAACCACCAATCAGTCAACCAACCACCAATCAGCCAACCAACCACCAATCAGTCAACCAACCACCAATCAGCCAACCAACCACCAATCAGCCAACCAACCACCAATCAGCCAACCAACCACCAATCAGCCAACCAACCACCAATCAGCCAACCAACCACCAATCAGTCAACCAACCACCAATCAGCCAACCAACCACCAATCAGTCAACCAACCACCAATCAGCCAACCAACCACCAATCAGCCAACCAACCACCAATCAGCCAACCAACCTCCAATCAGCCAACCAACCACCAATCTACCAACCAAGCACCAATCAGTCACCAACCAGTACCATTCAGTTTATTCATGTCATCTCAGTTGAAGCCTCTCCTAAGTCGGACCACAGCACCAGGTCCTCCGGCCTTCGCCACAATGCAATAAGGTAACCACCAACCAGCTTAACATGTTTCAAAGTTTTCAAGAATCACAGAACCAAAAGCTGCACTTATTCGTACAAAAGTTAAATTGAAAAGTCTGCGGCCCGACAAATGACGTCATCCATCGTCTCAAAAAGCCCTTCCTTATTACTTACGGATGTTATTCAATGTTGGACCACCTCGACGAGACTGTCTGACCCACGACCACGACTTTATGGTCTGACTCTAGGACAAAGGTAAAAGACATTATTTAAGTTTAGTTGTAAGGTTTCATACAATGTTATTTATTTAGGTTTAACGTTTAAGCGACGCGACAGCAATGCCGTGGCAGCAATGCGGCGTGCGGCGTTGTTCGGAACCATATCTTTAGTTTTAAATCATTTAAAGTTTTTTTTTAATCAGCATTTCAAAAATCTACATTATTAATCAATTTAATCCATGCCCACACAACAGTGTGAATTATTTGTAATGTTATCACAACTCAGGCACAGTATAAATAAGTAACAGTATTATATCTTCATAGAAAACGGCCGAAACAATGCGCTTCGAAATCTCAGTGTATATCAGTACGCAACAATATCGAGTGCGTGCTACCGAGCGGCCGTAGGTTATTATTTCAAGGTCACTGCCAAGATATACAACTACTTCGATCGGGGACCACCGTCCAAACAAACTGATTGACTGAAGACATATGAAATAATTATGCAATAGTTGTAACAACGATGAAAAAAAAATGTGATAGAGTTGAATGCAGATATATCTGTAACTCCCAAAACGCCCACCCTTCACAACAGTAACTTCCTAGTGCTTTAGCTGGGAAGAAGAAGTGGCGCAACAAACTCCCCAGCAGCACAGCTGTCTGTTCAGTTAGAAAAAAATGAATCTATATAATAGTATGCAAAATGAAATTTACATTACGCAACACAAAACATAATTTAAATTATAAAATTAATAGCCATATGAAAGCTAGCACACGCCAATATACCAACCAAAAACATCGAGAACTATACTCAAGCAGAAATAAAAATAACTTAACGAAAACAATATCTAAATAAAAGCCTCCAGGCATAAAGGGCGTGCCCGCTTACAAATAGCTGTAACTAGAAGTTATAATTGATAAACTAGGACCATCGAGGTAAATTAAAAAAATATCAAGGTCGCTAGCTAACATATTGCAATACAACTCATTAAAAAAAACATTGTAATGAGTAGATTATGTCAACAAATAGATTATGTCACTGCCTGGGTTCGAACCCATGACCTACAACTCGTAAGTCGGCGCCGTTACCACTGCGCCACCACTGCTTTCGCAAAGGACATCGACTTTTCCAAACTAAAGCTTCGCACGTGCACTGTCTTAGGATGAAAAATCTTGCTTGCATAACATACAGATGCTGTATGACTTTATCCCAAGGTACGTTTGCATAGAAAACATACTTAGATCCTTTTTAGTGAAGCAGTCTCTGAGAATGTTAAATGCAAATTGTGGGAACTGCAAGAGTTCTTGTGCAATGCATGTTGTACTATACTGGATCTCTCTTATGTGTGCAGGATACATGCATTCGTAACATGTGTTTTTATATATCTTAAACGTAGTAATAAGCAAATTACACCGAAACTGAACTGACTAAACACCACAATCAGAACACCTGACCGTTATTAAGGTGTTTCAGATTATATCTTGGCGTTTTAAATCGCTAAAGGGGTGTGTTCATATCGATTTCGTAACAAAAGAGGTTACAAAAGTGGCGTGTACGACCGGGGCGGAAGAGAGCGCCGCGGGCGGGGGCGGGCGACATTATTTATTGACAATGAGATAGCGTACTGCCCCAAATATCTTCATTAGCGAATCGCTGCGGTTAGTACGATTCGTGTGGATGGGCTTTAATGGTGGAAATAGTGAATATAAAGAAAAATTCAGAATTCAGATGCAGAATCTTTTTACGAAAGGAATCCGAACAAAAACGTTGACAATTCAACAAAAAGTTTGCTACAAATGTTCTAGGAATAATAGAATGGAGTCCATTGGGTTAGTAATAATTTTACTTAACTTCTAGTGTTAGTAGGTTACATACACAGATCAAAATATACAATTAAATTTCAGCGTGGAGCCGCATCCACCTCCGCAACATCGGGGAATCCCACCGATCTGCAAATACACTGAGACTACTGTTGGTGCTGCCGCGAACATGAGTCATCAGGGATGCACATCTGTTCCTAATAATGGCGGCAAAACCATCAATATTATTATCTGCAAACATCCCTGACGCACTATTAAGCCACGGCAGCCGCAGCAGCACTCTCAGTGCATTATTATATTGAACGCGTAGGTCGTTGTGTCCGCTGAGTGAAGTTGACCCACAAGCTGCACGTGTAGAAGGACTGACAGTAAGCTTTAAAAAGCGTTACTTTAACTGGCTTCGTACAACGTGCAAACCTGCGGGCCAACATGTTACAACGGACAGCCAGCGACCTATGTTCCCTTTCAATGTCACATTTATCCTTAAGATCTTCAGTGACCCAGTGGCCCAGATATTTAAACTTGTCCACCCTTCGCAGTGGCTCTCCACAAAGTGCCACAGTTGGGATACACGAATATGTCACACTGCCTGCTTTAAAAACCATTAATTCACTCTTTGTGACATTATATTTGAGGCCATGATTCACCGCATAGTTTTCGCGATCAGTGAATGTAATAATGATTACCACTTCCAGTTACATTACGACTAATAGGTAAGTAGGTATATCAGCTACGTCTTTAATTATGAACAGGGCTGAAAGTTAAGTTAAGAAAGGATATGCACATACATAAGACGGTCCACCATGTCCACCCTATTTTATTTTTCAGAACCGTTCCCATCGTTTAACATAAACACTGTTAAGTATCTACCAATAAATATTGTCCAAGAATGATAAATTACTTCAGTACATGCATACCTTCAAAGAAAAGACTTTTTCGTGTATTTTGAGAAAAAATATGGCGTTCGGTTAGACTGGAAGCCGACCCCAATATAGTTGGGAAAAGGCTAGGCAGATTGATTTTTATTTGAATTACAGAAGCTATTTCAAAACTTTTTATCCCGATGTGTAAAATATTCTAGGATACCGACTTTCGTCGTATTTCGGCCCAGAGATCTCGGAAAAAACCATGATCATTCCCATGCACCATTTTATTGAATGGCCCTCTCTAAGGTCATCATCCCTAATCTTTCCCTGTCCTCGTGACCTCATAACTTCGGATACATCGTTACGTCACAGCCGCAGGGGGTAAGAGGGAAGGGGGGTAATTAATGGGCTTCTAATTGTTGCCCAGAGATGTCGCTGCTGTGCCCCTTGGGAGATTGATTTAATTGCCCTTTGCCCTCACTATGGGGGTAGTAAGGATATTGGGTGATTGACATTTTTGTGAAATGGCAGAAAGTTAGTAGAGTTCTGACACCTCAGTGTTCATAATAATTATAAGATACGAATAGTTGGTAAATAATAATCAATTTCGTAGGTAGAGTATTAAAGATCGTCATTGTCATTTTCATGGTGTGCACATCCAAGATAATCTTTGTCTCAGTCTTAAGTTATCACGGCTTAAACTAACAAACCGATTTTCAGGAACTTACTTTTAACCGATTAAAATGAAAACTGGGGTGAGTAGGTACTTAAGAAAATCTAAAACCAAGACAACATACACGTCTACCTTTAAAAGAATTCCTGTGAAAAAAAATACGAATAGCAAAATAGATCGTGAAGATTTTTTGATATTTTTCGCTGCAAAATCACCTCGTCTAGCCCAAATATTGATTCAAACAATCACTGGTACCAGACGATTGATTCAGTATTCAACCCGCGGATTGGTTAAAACTTTTTCAGATTGACACAAGGGGTTGAGTTGTAATAAAAATTCTGCAGGCGTCGCGACGTCGAGGCGAGGTGACGTTAATATAGCGAGAGTAATGTGTTTGACTTTAACCGACTTTGTCGATGTATGGGGAGTATTTGTAGTATAGTGATGAGTTGGATATTGATAGGTCATTGTTCTGAAATATTTTTAGGGATATTAAAGTCAAAGTCAAAGTCAAATAATGTATTTCAATTAGGCACAAAAAAGGCACTTTTGAACGTCAACATTTACAGAAAAATAATAATTGATTCTATTCGCCCCTTCCAAAAGGTAGTTTTCTTATGGAGAAGAATGGGCAAGAAACTCCACCGTTACTCTTTTAAAATGTTTTCACAATATCTTGTATACATCAATTATATAATTATATGTGAAGTCGATGCACCTAGAATACGATTACTATACCACGATAGGTAATTAGGAGTTAATAGATTAGGAGTTAATAGTTCCATTATAATCATGGAGGATGTATCTACAAATATTTTTGAATTCTTGATATTTGATTTTATTCTAACACTAGCTGCGCCCCGCGGATTCACCCGCATAAGTCTCGATCCCGTGGGAATATCGGTATAAAAGATATTCTATTTCTTTTTCCAGGCCATGGTGTACCCATGTGCCAAATTTTATCCAAATCCGTTCAGCCGTTTCAGCGTGAAAGCGTCAAAAATAAACAAACTTACTTTCGTATTTATAATATTATAATATATAATTATAGTTAGTATAACATCGCGGCTTGTTTCTCCAAAGGGTTGGGCAGAGGTTTACTTATACTACACCCACATTTCGCTAGTTATGTTTCAAATCCCATGTGAGAGGGAATGTAGGAAGCCTAGCCATCAACCGGGCACAAATCCAGACTCCGCGCTGCTACTGAGAAATTCCAGATAAAAAACTCAATAAAGTATTATTGGGCAAAGTGTTACCCGACCCGGGATTCGAACCCAAGACCTCATGCAGCAGTAGCGCTTGCGACCACTAGACTAACGAGACAGATTTTATAGTATCCACGAGAATAAGGTTGCATAGAGGCGAAAAGTCGTATCATAACAGTAATCCTCCGGGTCCTATTATTGTTTTCTTATACATGAAAGGACAAAACCTGGACCATTGTATAAAAGAGCATAAATCACCACTGTAATCTGACAGATTTATGCCAATTATTTGCCAAACATGTAAACAAACACGAGTTTTAGGAAAAACAACTGTAATGCCTAAACATAAGGTTCAGTTTGCGCTACAACTCTATATTTTTTATGACTTTTTCTACAGTACCAGTCAGTCTAAAATCAACTTTATTTAAGCTAGTATAAAGTTGATGTTTGTTTAAGTGGAAATAACATCAATAGGAATCAAGAATTCAAATAGACGTTAGATATGTTATAACTATAACATGGAGATATCTCTTTATATTAGCCCCGAGGTGTAGGCCGTTAGAGAGAGATACGATTTTCCGTGGCCCCTGGCAACGTACAGGCAACGGAAGGAACACGGGTGGGTTTTAGTCAGTAAGAGTCTGACATGCCCTCCTGCTCCGCCCAGAGCGGGAGAAGTTATTTGATAATTTCCCACACAAAAAAAAAAAAAAAAAAAAAATGTCCTGATTTTGATCTTATATAAGGTATTTAGCTGGTTATGCAGCTAATGTAATGTATACTTACTAATGAAACGATCTATAAATGTCACTAAAGGACTGCAGTCAAAAACATGCGCTGTTCTCAAAATATTCTGACGAAATACCCACCTACTTATATTGGGACTAGCTTTTGAAATTCACTGCACGCACTTATGAAACTTCAGAAGCTAGGTGCACGGTTCCAATTGGTCGTTTCCTATAGAGAAGAGCCGGAAAGAAACTCCACGGTTACTCTTTTAAAAGTAAATGGTATTTACAATCTTTTCAAATTACATTGTTAATAGGTATAAGAGGACAGTGTAGGCCTATCAACAAGTACCAGGTACTTAGCAAGATAGAAAATGGTCGACAGATCTAGTCTGTTAAGCCTACAACGTTCTCAAATTCACAAAATCTAAAAGAAAATAATATATATAAAAGCAAAATAAAATAATAAAAATAAAAACCTATTTAGACCAAATGACATGATTACCACTACAGCTGTAACAAATCTAATTTATTATAAAAAAATAGAATATTTTAGGTATATAATGTCAAATAACGAAGAGATTATGTCAAGGAAGTAAGTTAATGAAAAAAAAAAGGTAAAAATTTTCCCGCGTGGAGGTCAAAAATTAACCCACATTTCATTGCCCTTCAGGTATCGACTGCTGTCTACCCCACTAGAACCCCTAGCTTGAAGATCCAGCCACCCATCTCCGATACCAACACTTTACTCCCGATATGATCAGCGAATGAAGATATAAATAACATAATTACAATAAACGAACCCACCCGGGGGCACCTAACACCTCACGCCAATAATTACAGACAGACTAACATTAACATGTTAATTGTCGTCGGGTGCCCACACTATAGCCTGGATTTTTGGGTTCAGATCTTTTTCGGGAGTGCGGAGTAATAAATGGTTGTGAGCTGCTCAAATTGTGGGGTTATACTGATATCTGAAAGGATTGCTTTAGAAAAATCTTAATGGGTTTTGTTACAGAATCTGAGAGTTACATAGAAGAGGATGTTTTAACCGAGACAAGCATAAAGAGGTTTTATGAACCACTAAGTATGATATTTCAATTTTCCCAATGGGGATGACCACCGTATCTACTCATATTCAACATATAGCGTAAGCATTTCTAGTTGAATTTAACTTTCAATGCCTTTGCCTGAAGTTTACACGTAGTGTTTACCCATTAAACGATTTAAATGCTGTATTAAAACCAAACTTTGTAAAAAAGGGTACTATAAAATTTTTGATTATTTAGAAGAAAAAAAGCTTGGGATTGAGCTGTTCGCTCTGCTAAGCCTTGTGCTAAAATCATTAAATCAATACCAGTATTATACTTATAAACATTACATACAAAATGACATTATTACTTTGTAAAGTATTATATATTTTTTTTAATTGTGTCAATGACTACCTATGTGGATTTTTTTATTATTATTTTTTTTTTTTTTTTTCTTTCTTATTTAGTTTTAATCATGGTCTGGCAGTTTGAGTAGTTTATGCGGCCTACCCATATCCTTTCTTTGGTACTGTTCGTCGAGTTGAGCTCCTTAAGTTCTGGGTTGAGCTCCACGATTACTGACAAATGCTTGCACTGACAGGACAGGTCCACTCAAATCTGTGTGGTTCTTTTCTCAAAAGACCATTTCAGACACGAATCTACATGGTCCTCATATGGCCTGACCAAGATTATGTCTAGACTTTAAAAGAGACTGTGACCTCTGAGTTTGTTTCGGCCTTTCTTCTCAGAGTAGTCAGATAGGAAACGCCGAACTCATCTAGCTAAATATTAATTATTATTTTTTAAGATGACGTGTAAAAGTGATTCCAATATAATATTTACAGAATAAACAATTTCATTTCATTTCATTTCACTGCCATCTAACCTTTTTAACCTCATCATCGTCTTAGCAATTTATGACGTAAACTGATAGACACAGTCCTCCTTCAAGAACCCCCACATTCTCCAACACTGGGAATCCTCAAAATTCGAAGGGTTCTCAAATTTTCGAGTTTCTACATACCCATAACTTACTACGAAAGGCAAATTTCACCAATAAAACTGAGCGAGATCAACACATCTAAACCGCGTTCAAGAAATGTTAGTGTCAATGTTCCACAACAATAATAACACTGACAGCTCATAAACGCTGTTTAGAAGCTGATCGCATTTAGTTTCATTGGTTAGTATTTTAGATTAGTATGACATCTCCAAACCTCCGTACTTCTTCGCATATCATATCCACCACATCAGAATGATTCGATCAGTAACCTATCATCTTATGGGGTATAGTTACCAATGATATATCATCACCGCGCGGTACAAGGGGGCGGGCAGGATCGCTCGCGAGGTGTCCTATAAATCTTGGCAGTCCGATTGAAATCAAAATATACGGGTTTTTATATTTCTTGAAGCGGCACTTTGATATTGATATGTCGAGAGATTGTGGTGTTCATGTTTTTTTGGGTGAAGTTATAAATCTTTTTTTTTTTTTTTGTGAAACGATTAGTGTGAACATTACTTAGGGCGAATTTCACCAATGAAACTGAACGCGTTCAGCACATCTAAACTGAGTTCAAGAGCTGTCAGTGTCAAAATTGTTATGGAATATTGATTCTGACAGCTATTAAACGCCAACTGTTTACAAATAGAAAAGAAAAGTTTTCCTCATATACAGCCATGGGTTACCGATTAGCTTGAACCCTGTTCCCGATACAAACTGTAGTTCAGAAGAAGTAACGTGCAGCTGCGAGGAGGAAATTTCATAGACAGTATATATTCTTCAAGATATACAGGATTTTGGAATATTACAACCAGTGGCATTCATCAGTTTATCTAGCTTCTGAAGTACAAAGCCATACCACAAAATACTGCAAAATGAAGAGCCAACCTGCTAGTAAAAACAAACGCATTTAAATTATTGATCACTTTAAACTGCCAATTTGATTGCCAATATATTTTACACAAACAAATACATAAGGCAAATTGAGGCAGCATTCAAACGACCATTATTCAAAACGCACACGAATATATCATAAGTGAATCGCCAATAACCCTTAAACACTCCTTTAATCATACCTATTTAGGGAATCCCACATCCTATTCAATAAGAAAATTACTTAACTAAGAAAAAAATACTTGAATATGAGTTATCACCGGCCGCTGCCTAATTACGTACGTACAAGGCAATAGCGATAGCATAACAATAACTCTTCGATATTAGCATAATGGCCGTTACAATTGCATTGTTCTACTAATGTGGATGTCGTATTAGGATGCAGGCAGATGTTAGGCATCTGTTTGTTAAAGTGATGTGTACACTTGAGGGAAAGAAATTGGAGTGTATGGTGGTATCGATGTTTTTTGGTGAAAGGCCCCGTACTTCAAGATTCCGAATCGTTGAAATCAAACAAGAAGTAATGTTGTCCAAAGTGATTTTTATAAGTTACTAACGACCCGCCCCTGCTTCTCATGGTTTTTACGACTTGACAAAACATCGAAATTTCTTTATTATAATGTAATATTAATATTAAAACACATAACCTTCCAGAATAAATTATAAATATAGAATCTAAATATTCTAAAGATTATAATTCAGTAAACAATAAAATAAAATAAAGTAATAATGGTCAAACTCCAAAAAGGCTCATGGTTGTCCTCCAGCTAATTTCTAACATCAAACATATGAATGCAAATATTATAATATAAACTACATTATGAAGTGACAAGACACGCAACGCGATGATATAATAATGGAAATTAATAAAAAAGATGCGCTTGCATGTTTGAACGATGTTCTTCTAGGTTACACGGCCATGCCATGAATCTAAAATTTTATTATTTACGTTTGTCCAGCTGCATGTTATACCATGCAGAGGCACAGGTCGTATGCTTTAAGTTTCAACCCATTGTTAGGTATAAGTGTATCCTGATACAAAACTGCCTGTCATGTTGTTGTCATGCCAAATTGTTATATTTGTCACGCATGTCTTAGATTTCCATTTGTTTGGAACCATGAGGTAGATAGACCTAAAGATATTTAATTTAAATAAGAAAAACCTCATCGTTGTGGACAGTTTTTCATTTTGGAAGAGGGTGGAGTAGCCAAAGTGCCCATACCAACTTTAATTTCGTCAAATTAGTTTTGCTTGAAAACTAGTTTGAATACTTTCAATCAGAATCTGTATCTTGAGACCCTAAGGCTGTATCCTCCATAAAAATAAAAAAACCAGCATACTGTACACCGCTAAGTGCCCACAAAGTTCATAAAGCATGAAACACGCACGTTACGCGATCCACCTGACTCAGATACGAACCTTTATGGTCTCTCAAACGCAACAGTCGCATGTGCACAGCTCTTAAAACACTAATTGATCGGTATCCGGCCTAAGATTGCGATCAATTGTCGCAAAACGACACGACGCGTCAATTTGTCGCGCGTTTTTTTTCGGGTTAACAATTATGACCTTTAATCGAGCGATAATGTCTTAGTCATGGATGTTTCTTTAATTAATATGTGTTTGTTTTAATATTATAATTATTGTATTTTTTTTATTGATACGATTACGTTGTCGTTTATGGTCGAGTATTTTTTTTAGAGTAAAAGGCTATGAATGTTTTTTCTGTGTTCCTAATTTGAATTCGTGTAGGTCGAGTACAAGATAGTAATACGAATGAGTGTCATTGAGTGTTTACTTAATATATAAAAAACAGTGCATAAATTATAATATTTTAGTATTATCATTATCTATAATTACAAGAAAGGTATACAAGTATCACCTGCGTATCCTAATTAACTTTTACACCGTAATAAGTTTCACGAACTGAGGAAAAATATGTTTTTGTAATATTCGTGACGTCAGAACAGGTTTTTCTAACGCAACTTTTTGCTTATTTTGTGGATATAATAGACATCAGGACCAGCTGGCATTGAATTCAGGTTTAGGACATAGCTTGAGACCTTTAAAAGTTTAATGTATTAATACTAACACTAAAACGAAAACTACAATCAACTAAGACTAAAAGGTGTAATACGGTGGATGCAGAAACTTAATACCTAGATTGATCAAAACATAAACAGTAACCGATTCTTAGGATCTACCAAAACAACAATAAATAATTGAGACACATACCGTTGTCAATCACCAATCAGCCAACCAACCACCAATCAGCCAACTAACCACCAATCAGCCAACCAACCACCAATCAGTCGACCAACCACCAATCAGCCAACCAACCACCAATCAGTCAACCAACCACCAATCAGGCAACCAACCACCAATCAGCCAACCAACCACCAATCAGCCAACCAACCACCAATCAGTCAACCAACCACCAATCAGCCAACCAACCACCAATCAGCCAACCAACCACCAATCAGCCAACCAACCTCCAATCAGCCAACCAACCACCAATCTACCAACCAAGCACCAATCAGTCACCAACCAGTACCATTCAGTTTATTCATGTCATCTCAGTTGAAGCCTCTCCTAAGTCGGACCACAGCACCAGGTCCTCCGGCCTTCGCCACAATGCAATAAGGTAACCACCAACCAGCTTAACATGTTTCAAAGTTTTCAAGAATCACAGAACCAAAAGCTGCACTTATTCGTACAAAAGTTAAATTGAAAAGTCTGCGGCCCGACAAATGACGTCATCCATCGTCTCAAAAAGCCCTTCCTTATTACTTACGGATGTTATTCAATGTTGGACCACCTCGACGAGACTGTCTGACCCACGACCACGACTTTATGGTCTGACTCTAGGACAAAGGTAAAAGACATTATTTAAGTTTAGTTGTAAGGTTTCATACAATGTTATTTATTTAGGTTTAACGTTTAAGCGACGCGACAGCAATGCCGTGGCAGCAATGCGGCGTGCGGCGTTGTTCGGAACCATATCTTTAGTTTTAAATCATTTAAAGTTTTTTTTTAATCAGCATTTCAAAAATCTACATTATTAATCAATTTAATCCATGCCCACACAACAGTGTGAATTATTTGTAATGTTATCACAACTCAGGCACAGTATAAATAAGTAACAGTATTATATCTTCATAGAAAACGGCCGAAACAATGCGCTTCGAAATCTCAGTGTATATCAGTACGCAACAATATCGAGTGCGTGCTACCGAGCGGCCGTAGGTTATTATTTCAAGGTCACTGCCAAGATATACAACTACTTCGATCGGGGACCACCGTCCAAACAAACTGATTGACTGAAGACATATGAAATAATTATGCAATAGTTGTAACAACGATGAAAAAAAAATGTGATAGAGTTGAATGCAGATATATCTGTAACCTTAATATTAATAATTCTATTCCTACACGAACAAACACACATTAGGCTTCTAAATTCGATACAAAACGGCACGGTAGTAATTTTGTGTGCACGTGTATCTAACCAATTTCAAAGAGTATCCTAATTAGTGTAAAACTACCTAGTTACGACTTATTAATGCAATTTAAAAAACTCATTTTACAGGTAAAATAAATGCAAAGCAGATGTTTCTAAATAATCTGTCAGGCGCGATATGCCATCGCATATAATGGTTCCGTACACCGTAATGAGTAACATGATTGTGTTATAATTGGCATTGCCTTAACCGAGCGATGATAATTAAATTAACTAGCTATTGATCTATATAGATTATGTGTTATGCAGAGAAATAAAGGTCGAATGTGTATAAGAAAAAATGTAATTAGGTACCTAGGTGGCGTAACGAAGTTTTGTATGATTTATAATTATCGTTCTAAAGTGTTTACCCTTAAATGGTTAACAGAAGCTTGAGCTTTAATGGCTCTGCATGCGTACATCTATGGATCATGAGAACAACATATTTTTTACCATCATTCACACATTTTTTTGTCTCAATGCGCAAACGATAGCGCGCTACTCGGAAGAAGAAAAAAATACCTAACAGGAAATAGCTGAAAGTTTCGCCAATCATATTGTCAATTTGTTTTCTGTAGTCAAAATATAAGCACCTATTTTCAGTCCTGAGACAATCCAGTATGACGATGTGTAAGTAAACAATCAAAAATTAAAAAAAACAAAAAAGCATAAAGATTTGAAAGAAAACATATATATTAATAATATAATTAATGATCCTCGTTGATGCCTCGTTGGTCTAGTGGTCGCAAGCGCTACTGTGCATGAGGTCCTGGGTTCGATTCCCGGGTTGGGCAAAGTGTTATTAGGTTTTTCTTCTGGAATTTTTCAGTAGCAGCCCGGAGTCTGGATTTGTGCCCGGTTGATGGCAATAGGCTCGCCTCTTATTACATGGGACTTAAACATAACTGGCGAAATGTGGGTGTACCTGCTACGGGTTCACCTGTGCCCAACCCTTCGGGGAGACAAGGCGTGATGTTATGTTATAATTTTAATGGTGATGATGTGCCATTTGTTGTGTCTTTTAAATAAATAATGCTTTATCTACCGGGTAAAAGCTTCTTCTCATAAGAAAAAGAAATGTATATTCATATATATATATTATATTGCGAGCATATTCGCAAGAAGCTGGCAGTATCATCAAAACGGTAATTTTTTCCCATTGTTTGTCTTATTTGTACTTATATTTATGTATAAGTAGGTGTATTTATTATATTTATAGTTTTTAATAGGTATATATGTATATCTTTATATTTAAATATAAAAATCTTCAAATCTCTCTGTTGCACCTACCACTGTTTGTCTCTGCATCACCCGAAGGTTGACTGGTAGAAAATGCCCATGGCATTAAGTCCGCCTCTGTTCATTTGCGTGCTTGAAGTATTAAATAAATAAATATTAATTAATCAAGCTAACAAAAAGACCAAATTACCTAAATACATTTATACCAAAACCTTACTGACCCCTAAAAAGCTACATTGTAGTCAACATTGCGTTAAATATTAGCATAGCATCGCGGAGTTCCCAGCGATGGCCCGTGATATATCGTCGCGACGCACGACAAGCTAGCACCAGCCGATGCAATATAAACAATATATAATATGTAGATATACATATCTTGAGTGTATGCGTTTAAAAATCGTTTGTTTGACTATAATTGTTTCTTTAACACTTTTAGTTTCTTAATGAAACGATCGGTTATAAAAGTAGGGTCGTTTTGCTCGTAAGCGTACCTACATAGTTGCATGTTAAATTGAGTCTTAAAATTCCCACTATTTGATTGAATCAGCTTGTAATATCTTGAGTGTATACGTTCTATGAATCGTTTGTTTGACTATAATTTTTGCTTTAACACTTTTGTTCTGTTAATAAAACGACCGGTTATTAAAGTAGGGTTTTATTATTTATGTCTAAATAGTGTTGCGCTGCAAAAGAACTAAAACAAACAGGCCAACTGTAATGAAGGTGTAACTGACAGCTACGTCTTACACTCGCGTCACGTCATCATGCTGTCATTGTGCTTTTCCATTATGCGTCCATTTAGCGGCCAACAGTTGGACGCAATTTTTTCGACAAGTTCACAGTTCTATTTGTTTGACCGTCTATCTAGATATATCTTTGAAAGTAGGATCATATTGGTCGTAAGCGTATATACGTATGTATATCGTTTCAGTTTGCCAGTTTGCATGCATAGAGCGGTCCATCTTTACTCACGTCATGACACAATCATGAAATCATGTGTAAAGCCTGATCAGTTCCTGGCAGTGATCTATAAATTTACAAATCAGTAAGACTAGAATGGTAGAAAACCGAAGCGAGGGCTGAAGCAGCGCCGGAAGAACTCAGGTATCGTCATCCGAAATCCACGCTACGAAATAACAATTTCCTCCCGTCTTCATTACCTCAAAATGAACACGAAAACGATATTTTCAACTCCTCATTTTCATTAACAAACTTATTACTCTGCAACCATCAACAGTAGACCCGAAGCAATTTCTAAAACAATTTGTGACTACCCGCAATGGTAGCGATCTCAGAATGACATTAGCTGTCAGGAAGGAAGCGAGTAGATGCGAGCCAGCGTTACTTTGTGCACCTAATTGGTACCCTGAGGCTGTGACGTCATTTCTAAGTGTAATATAAACGTTTCTTGCTCACAAAGGGATTTCGGACCTCGTTTACATGAGACGAGGAGTAATTTCGGCAGAAGATAATGTTGTTAATTCTGAACGGATTAGATTTAGAACGTATTGTTTGTGGTTTCGGTGATGGGGTGTTTTGATATTGCGGATATATCTGAGCAGCTAGCTAGCTGTGGCGGAATGTGGGGGTACTAGGTATAGGTACACCTCTTCCAAGCCTTCGGGGATAACGACGTAATATTATGTTATGTTTTATCTGAGTAGCTATTAGGGACCTACTTTGTAATGTAGTCTCGATTTCAAGGTGTTCAAAGATGTTGTTGGTGTAGTATCTACCTGTTTATGATTGAGGTGTAATCTGCCTATCTTGTGAATTGAGACTAGAATTGTCGAAGATTTAGAAAAAAACGCTTCAAGAGCTTTCTAACTCCTTAAATCTAGTCTACCCAACCCATCCAACTGTTTTCAATTCTTATGATCATGAAAAGAGAAGCAGGAAAGAAAGTTTGTCAGCAACAACGCAGTACCTTTTAACTTGTAGATAATATTAGCAAGATTATCAATTCCATTTCCCTGCAAAAATAAGACAATCTGTCATAAAATATGCTATTTAACTGCGAACAAAAATCAAAACGAGTCTACAAACGAAGTTAGTGCCACAAAGAGCACAAATAGCTCAATAAAGGTATAACAAAGAGTTATTTTGAACGTACTCGTATAACAAGATGAGCTCGGTCCGCCGGCCGCAGATATTGGAGACGCCGCAGGCTATTCCAGGAACGGTATTGCTGTGTCGCAATATGGAGACTGTTTTCGGAGATAGGATGCATGGAATGAGACATGGTATTTGATACGAAAGAATCTGTTGGTTTTGAAGATAGATTTGAAGATCATAAATAAATTTTACTTGTAAAAGACAGACCTATAGGCTGCGTGAGCGTTGCAGAATTTTGGGCCAAGAAGAAGATGGTAAAATCCCTTCTGTTCGTTCACAGCACGTTCTCGAGATAAACCAGAGGTTTTTAATAATGACAGTAAAATGAAATGAGGAGATGGTTTGGTGCTAATTCCATTACATAATCATAAGAGATGATTGTGTAATGGCTTTCGCGATACATCTCACAATCGAGTATCCTTATAACATTTTACTAGAGCTTTCATTCCTTTCATTTAGATTGAGACTATAGATACCTACTGGATGTTCGAGTATCGTCTCACTGCGGTGGGTCTGTCTGTCCGTAGAGCTGTCATTATAGTAACAGTTCTTATGTAACTGCCGTGACTTTGACTATGCATTGCGGTCAGTCGGACGACCGCAATGAAGTTATGGCCATCGTACGAATTGAATATAAAGGTATTTTAAATTGGAAAGAACGGTGAGAGAGATTGGGTCAACCTTTTTAAGCTTATTGTGTGGAGCTTGATCCTTGGAGACCTATGTCCATCAGTACTTTCAACTGAATGATGATAACTCATAATGACGTACCTGTAGAAAACGTATTTAGAGAAAATCTAAAAATCAAGAAGTACAAAAACAACAAATCAAACAATAATGGACTCAATTTAATACAATATGTACACACACCAAAGCCATTATTAAGAAAAGCTAATTCCACAAAGAAAAATTATATTACAAAACAAAATTCAACAACAGCTACGTCCAGTGGTTACTCAAAAACTTTCAATTCAAATTCTATTAACCATTTCCCAACAATCAGACCCTCAGTAATCTGACACCGGCATCCCCACACAATTAGGAGCAGTAACGTCTGAATGAGAACATAACCCAATGGTTCATGCCCCGTTTAGTCGCCAATGAATAAGTTATGTATCGAGTCCCTCGTGACCAGGATCTTGTTGAATCTGTTAGTAACGAGGTTTTGGATTTCTTTAATACTGAGTGTTTTTAAGATGTGGGGGATACCGGATATTATAATGTAAGTTAGTTTAGGATTTGATGAAATATTTTGGACTGTATACGAACTTTCTGTATCCATAGCAGTGCAGCGGTGGAAATAATTGATAGAAATACTCGTCAATGAAAAAATCATTTCTTGGTACAAAACAGGCATTGTAAATGTGCTCATTTTTAGGTAGCTTACCTTATAAAATTACCAAGCAAACACATGTAAACATTTTATATAAATATTGCTAGTGTACCTACAAACTGCAACTCACTACCAGCATTGTAATTGTTCTATCTGCAACTATATAAATGATATATATTATTTCTTTAAGCAATTCAATTTCTAATCCTACTCGTCTTTCAATGTTTGTCTCGCCAACCTTCTCTCAATAAAATTCCTCATGTAAATCTATATCGAAATTATTTCGTTAACATGACTCCTTAGCCCGAGGCCAGGGGGTGCGGGGGTGCGCGGGCGACGTCAACAAATCTACAGATTGGATCCGTTCCCGCTGAACAATATGTGTCTGGGATTGCGGCTGATTCGATTTGTGCGCAGAGATGATACGCCGAGATTGTCAGTGTATTACATTCACTACACTGATGCTGTTTGTGTATAACGTGAGATTATTAGCTTTTAGATTGGGCTGTGGAGTTTGTGAGTGGTTTTTGAGATATGTTCGGCAAAAAGTGGATTTGGAATCCAAAACTTGCTCGCAGCTTTTGCATCGTATTTTCTTTCATTTCTAGGAATGGTATAAATAAAGCATTGAATCAATAGTAAACGTTTCATTCCTTCAATCAATCTTTTATCCAACTGTTTAGTTCATTTTTGTTCAGTTCATTGGTGTGCCTTTAAAGACACCTATATTACATACTAGCTTCCGCTAGCGGCTTCGCCCGCGTGATATGTTTATAAATTATAGCCTATGTTACTATAGCATTCTACTGCTGAAAAAAATGTTTAAATCGGTCTTGTAGTTTTTGAGTTTTTTCATTACAAACAAACATACAAAAAAACAAATCTTTTCTCTTTACAATATTAGTTTAGAAGACAACTACTTATGCAGAAACGTAAACGAAGCAAAAGGAGTATGTAAGGATCGTAACAGGTGGCGTTATGGAGTTTCTGCTTACCCCCATTGGAAAGAGGGGTGAGTTTATGTATGTATATACTTATACAGAGTTAGCCTAGTCTAGCAATGATAACCTAGAGTGTCGGACTGCCAAGTCATAGGTCTCGCGTTCGAACCCAAGGCATCTTTAACTTTTCGGATTCACGTGCGTACGAGTATTGTCTAATTATCACTTGCTTAAAAAACGGTGAAGGAATATATCGTGGGGAAACCGGCATGCCTGAGAAATATTTCTCGACGGCATATGAAGACAAGTCAGAGGCCCGTGGGTGGCATATAACTCTTGACACCAGGATAGTCACTAGACACACGGAAAAGTAAAAAGTATACAGATTTGGTCAATCATTTAAATTAAAGTTCGCACGCCACAGACAGTTTTACTAGAAGAAGAGTTTACTGGACGAGAAGTAAAAAAAAATATAAGATAGCATTACATTATTTCGGACAAAAAAAGGCCAAAATAAACAGAGCTACTCATCAAACTAGACAGAACAAAGGACAAGTAATTGTCATAAAAATCAGAGAAGCATTAAGCTGAACAAATACAGCGGGGAGCGAGCAGAGAGCGTGATTAACGCGATAATGCCGCCTCTATCAGCGACGCAATTAAAATTACTCGTATTTTTGACGAACAATTCTCGCTTAACTATATTTGTCGCTTCGCCGCATCGGTACGGTTGATGCTTTATTCTTTCGCTGATTCTGCTTTTAATTCGATTTTGTTTTGTAGATTTTTTAAGATTTTTAAGTCAGTGATTTCCGGTATCTGTCCAATCTCCCTCTTGTTCGTGTTGATGGCACGACAGTTTAGGTACTAAATATTGTTGGCCAAAATCTTCACCACTTCCACGGGGTCCGTCGTCGCGTCGTCGTGAAGTGTGGCTACCTCGACGGAATGGCAGTGTGGCTGTGGAGCTGTGACGCAAACTACATGTGTTCCAGCTCTTATCCTGCCTTCCGTGCCCAAAAAAATTCATTCAAAGTGCACCGCCACCAAAAAGTTAGTACCTCCTCCAAAAAAAAAATAACCGACTTATTGCGTGTCGGACCACGCACAATGAAGAGTTCCGTAGTTGGATGAATTTATCCCTAAAACAAACTTAACATTTTAGTTGAAAAACATGTTCTCCCATACATCAATATGTATACGTCTCGGTCAATTCTCCAACTGCAAATGTGAGTTTGTAATCGTAAAAAAACCTACTTTATTGTGTGATAAGACTGATAAAACTACAAATTGACGATTTTCGGACTTTTTCCTTTACATGTACTGTGAGACCTTACTGATTGATTGATTGATGATTCTAGGTCAACGAGAAGTACCCGGTTTTGATTTATTTGCGAGTATCAAAATATTGCGTTGACTTAGAAGCTTGATTTTTTAAGAGCTCCAAAGGACCATCAACATACATATTTGACATTAATTTCAACTTGATACCTCTACGCGTTCCTGAGAAAAGGCATCATGACAGACTGACTGACAGACAGACGGACAACGAAGTGATTCTATAAGAGTTACGTTTTTTCCTATTGAGGTACGGAACCCTAAAAAACTCCTAAACTGTATTTTTCTTTTAAAATTATTCACAATAATAATCCACATAGCCATCTCATCAATCGAATGACCTGTCCATACTAAAAAGTGAAAGACTAGCAAGTGAGTGTTGGTGTCAAAAGTCAAGCGCTTGCGCAGGCATGGGAACTAACCTCTTGATAGATATGATCTATGCAGTTACGTAGCTATCTGTTATGGGAATGTTGTTACTTGTTATCTGGTGAGCTTTCATGTGCTGTGTCTATGTTGGTTTACATTGTAGGGTGACCTAATGACAATTGGTAAACTGTAACTTATTCGACGCAAAAACGGTAACTTTTTTTATTATTCCCATATCTTGCAAAGGGTGCCAGACGGAACCCTACTAAGCCTCCGCTGTCCGTCCGTTTGTCTCTCAGCGGGCTGTATCTCATGAACCGTAGTAGGTAGTTGAAATTTTCACAGATTAAGTATTCTTATTGCCGCAGAATCGGTCGAAGTGGCGGTGCTTGGGGAGGCCTATTTCCAGCAGTGGACGTCTTTCGGCTGAAATGATGATGATGCTGATGATTGCCGCATAAACAGCAAATTAAAAAAAAAAAAAAAAAAAATTGAACTGGCGGACCCCCTCTAGTCTTACTTTAATTAATTATTTATAAATAAAAATAAATTCTTAGCCTGGCAGGTTTTATTTTTTTCTTATTTTTTTATCCCTGTATTGATGGATATAATTAAATTAGACATTTACTTTACAAATCTTTACATAAATATTTAAAAAGTACATAGCGTTAAACATCGTACGAGTCCGAGTCGCACTTGACCGGTTTTTTTACTCTGTTATGTGACCACCATATCAATGTAGGACCAAGTGCTTTTTAACTTTATGCATATTATTTTCTAATTATGAATTCGTTAATTCTTGTAAAGGTCAAAAGTACGGTATCAACCAATAATCGGCTATATTATCACTATTCGCCGTAACCCAGAAATTATTTGAAGACTGTTTACTTTAGAAAATAAACATAACAGCATAATGAGGTTCATGTTGGTTCATAGATTCGCAAGGTGTACAGTAGACGTACCATCGGAGAAGTTCATATCTATATGTCGTGGCCAGATCTTAAAATTGATAATTTCATCGTCCACTGGTCACATCATGATGTGGCCTGGCCAGATCATTGAATGCTCAACGTTTAATGATATGAACAGTTATGATGATGTATGATATGAGTACGACTACTTAATAATGTGGCCAAACATAAGTGATCATATATCGTAAAATAGTAAGATTATCCACCGGCAGAGGCGTTGATGTCGCTGTATTTTTGTTGTGCATCATGGCGGTGGCATCCAACAAATCAAACAAAGTAGGGTGACCACGCAAAAAAAGTCGATGGACTTTTATTGGGTTTCCAAATATGATATTATGGAAAGCTACATGTTACGCCGCGGCAGCGGCCGGCGAGCGCTACTTCCAAGTTGGTCGCAGTTACTTGACTATTTTTACTACACCTTACACCATGGATACCCTACATTAATGATATGGCCAAACGTCGACTGACATATCATTAAACGTTGACGTTTAAACGACACGGCCAATGTGAGCTGGACATTTCATGAAATGGTCAATTCTAAGATCTGGCCACGACATTACACCGTAAGGACTATTTCTGCTTGCTGCACTCGGCCGCTATAGAACCGGGGCGGTAACAGATGTGGTCATCGTATTCACGGGATTTTGTTTTCAAACTGCTTAGATATTAATTTCTTCGATGGTATCGAGGTTGTTCGAGAATACGTTTACCTCGGGCAAACTCTGCAGTTTGGTAAGAACAACTTTGAGTAGGAGGCTAACAAAAGAATTCAACGAGGCTGGGCAGCGTTTGGGAAGCTCCGTCAAGCCTTCTCGTCGCGTATTCCGGAGAGGCTAAAGACTAGTCTTCAATCAGTGCGTCCTGCCAGTTATGACTGACGGAGCCGGAACACTCACGGTACGGCTGGTCCATAAATTCAAGGTCCTCAGTAGGCTATGGAATGAGCTATGCTTGAATATAATTCGAAAGTTATCCGGCAGAGAACCAAAGTTGTCGGAAGAATAAGCAAAGCTGAAGTCGCAAATGGCCGGTCTTATTAGCCATAGAACCGATGACCGTTGGAGTAGATGTGTTCTTGAGTGAAATGAAAACGTAAGGAAAAACCCTCGCGCTAGGTGGAGCGACGATCTTCGCAGGGTCGCTGGTAGCAGCTGGATGAGAGTTGTCGAGAATGGAGCTGAATGCAGTGCAATTGGAGCCTATGCCCAGCAGTGGACTGCTACAGGCTGATGATAATGAGAACATATAGATAGGTAGGTATCTATGGTCGTGTGAATTCTTGGTTTTTCTCGTTGTAGTATAAAACAATCTCGAACGAACACCTCGACGTTATATCTCGGTTCTGAAGTTATGGGACGTTATGGACGGAACCCTATTACTAACCCTCCGCTGTCCGTCCGTCTGTCTGTCAGCGAGCTGTATCTCATGAACCGTAATAGGTACACAGTTGAAAATTACATTGATTGTGTATTTCTATTGCCGCTATAACAACAAGTAATATAACAAAAAAATAAACTAAAATGAATTTTTCGACGCTATATTTTAGTATAATACTTAGTTTGTATATTTGTTAAATATAATTTTAAGATTTTTCTGTTTATGATTTATTAATTTAGTTGTTGAATAAAAAAGTAATGATTTATTTAATGGGTCAGAATAAAAAACAAGCTAAAATTAAATAAATTTAAAAAGATTCAAAAAAATTTTTTTTTTACTCTGGCATATACCCGTCGTTGTCTAGAACTTATCGAGTAGAGTTCCTACAAATAGATAGGTATATTTTTTTTTATCTTCAAAAATGAAGAAATAGGGGGCCGTAAAAGCAGTCAGATTTAGACCATTTTTGTACGAGCTCTATCGCAACAAATAAACAAGTTAGGAATTTGAAACTACTGTATATCATGTAAAAATACAGTAAGTATATACTTACTGTATTTTTAATCAACAAATATTATTTAAATATAAGTTATTTTATTGAATGTGGGCGAAGTTCTGCAACTGCCATAAATTTCTTTGTAATTCACAGTATCATTATGAAATACAAAACTAAAATTGTGCTTGTCTTAAATCTTGTATGATTTGGTACGGAACCCTCGCTGTGCGAGTCCGACTCGCACTTGGTCGAATTTTTTAAACTATGGGCAAATTAATTGCAGTAAAAACGGTTACTTATTCTTTTTTATCGTTTGTTCTTGTACATTTACACCGGGCCACGTTTACTTCTATCGCCTTTAACTTAAATTGAACTACTGCTTGATTAATAAGTCAAGGATTTGGACCTAAATAAAATATTATTTAACTAATTTAATCAATCGAGCAACCACCACAATAAGATTGGAAAATTTCTGAAAGATTCAAACATGTGCAAGCCGTGTGTCCGATGGAATTTTCCATTACCCCAAAATAACGAACTTTCATATTAAAAATTCAAAAGTAATTTATTCAAACTAGGCTGAGAATCAGCACTTTTCGAACGTCATAATTACATGTAAGGCAGTCCCCCAAAACGCCCACCCTTCATCACTTCCTAGTGCCTTAGCTGGGAAGAAGAAGTGGCGCAACAAACTCCCCAGCAGCACAGCTGTCTGTTCAGTTAGAAAAAATTGATTCCGTATAAAAGTATTCAAAATGATATTTACATTACGCAACACAAAACATAATTTAAATTATAAAATTAATTGCCATATGACAGCTAGCACACGCCAATATACCGACCAAAAACATCGAGAACTATACTCAAGCAGAAATAAAAGTAACTAAACGAAAACAATATCTAAATAAAAGCCTCCAGGCATAAAGGGCGTGCCCGCTTACATATAGCTTAACTAGAAGTTATAATTGATAAACTAGGACCATCGAGGTAAAATAAAAAAATGTCGAGGTCGCTAGCTAACCACATATTGCAATACAACTCATAAAAAAAAACATTGTAATGAGTAGATTATGTCAACAATAAATTAAAATAAAATAAATTATAATCTGTCATCCCTTTTTTTATCCTCATCAAGGGGTAAACTTTCAAAAATCCTTCCTTATTGCCCACCTTCGTTATAAGGAACTCTTGTGCAAAAGTGCATGCTTCTAGACCCAGCGGCTTAGGCTGTCAGTGAATTAATATTTTTTTATAAAGTACATGCATTTTCAAACTTTTATCTACGTAACAAATGAATAGTCTAAAAATTCACTACCAAAATGTCAACCCTTTGGCAGCCGCGTGTCAATCTCCAACGTAAGTACGATGAAGTGGATGCTGGATGAGTGTCGACAGCTCTTGAAACATTTAACGAACCTCTGTTCATTATGACAAGCGCCGGTCACTATGGAAAAATGCTCCGATTCATTGAACATCGTAGGAATGAGAGATTGGATGTGGGAATTATTTTGAGAGGATCATTTCTTCTCATGTACAACTAGCATTCAATAAAGAAAGTCAAATCATAGGCACACAAAAGACACTTTTGAACGTCAAAATTTACGCAACTAGAATCTATTTTATTTTTCTGTGTCAGCTTATCAACAAATTGTAGCTGGCGAAGTCGCTGTGAAAGCATCCTTCTGGAGTCCTGACTCTAAAATGGTCAGATATTTTGAAAGGACATTTGAAGGATAGGTCTAGACTTGAAAAGTCATCTTACATGCCGATGGTAAGTATTTACACCCTGATGGTGAGTACGAGCGTTAAGGTATATTCCGGCCGCCGAGAGAATGCATTCCTGACAGCTGTCAGTTGAGTACAAAAGAATACGTGTTTTACGAATTTATATTTGTCAGGAACGCATTAATGTCGGCGTTCGGAGTTTAATGTAATAAATATATGTCATTACGAGACTCCAAAACAACACTTATAAAAAGATGCAATAGGTACCTACTACCTACTTCATACATAAATGCAAAAAATAAAATGAAAGGCTTTTTAAAACAAATCAATACCACTCTTACTTAAGAAAAATTCCGTGAGAAACTTCAAGAAGTCAAGTCGGGTACATTATTCAATACTTACATGCACTTTCTCTCACGCTCATATTAAAACAACAAACTAACACAATAAGAAACTATACAAATAAAAAGTCACAATTTAAAAGCCACTCACATTAAAAACTCTTTAAGAAAAGTCAATAGAACATTTAAAAAATCAAGTGCTTAACCCTTGCAATGCTACAAAGTCAAAATATAACAATTAGTCCACAAAGTTCCCAACATAACCGCAAAACGTCGAATAACCCTCCACTAATCAAGGGTACGAGCGACCCTCGGGAGACAAAGGGTTGGCTTTTCTACACAATTTAGCTGTATTTTGCAAACAGCACTCGATTTTGAGGAGCAATTGAAAAAAGTCAACAATTTAATATGTATTTTGTTTCTGTTTTAATTTAGTTTTATAGTTTCACGTGGGAATTACTGAGTGTTCAAATTGTATTCATTTGCTGATTGATTTGATTCATTAATATAATAATTAACGTAGAGCCGGGCGGATTTTTGTGTTTATGGCCAAATAATACCCGACTGCCTATCTGACACGATACCCCTTGGTAAGACTGGTTGTCAGACTTTCAGGCTTCTGACTACATGTAGTGTCCGACCGAAGCTTCGGCTTCGGCTTCGGCTTCGGCCACCTTCGGCCAAAAAAGCACCTTCGGCCAAATCTTCGGCTTCGGCCAAAAATTTGCCGAAGGTTTGGCCGAAGCCGAAGGTTTGCTAGTTGTCAAAATTTGAAATTTACTGAACGATGCTAGAGCGAGACGGAGTGTGCAGAGCAGCAGAGTTTCGCCGCGCCGCCGCACCGGCCCAAACGAATCGCAGTTAGTAAACTAAACGAGTCAAAACAAGTTTGAGAGCGCGTCTTAAAATCTAATAAGTATTTAATTTTCTCAAAAATTCCAAAAAATTATATGTAAAAAATAGATATTGAAAAAGCGTTAAACTTTGCTCAATTATTTTACTTATACAAATATTTTGTGTTCGTCTGATAATTAAAAAAATGTGACTGATTATTTGATTATTTTTGTTAAAATTACTTTAAGTAAATAAATATTTGTTGGTCACTCGGCTCGTTATTGGGTTAAATCTCTAAAGCTCTCACAATATGTATCTAGTATATTCTGAGATCAAAGTAACTATCGTATTTCTCAAGGTCAATGACACCTTCGGCTTCGGTTTCGGCTTCGGCCGAAGGTTTTGGTGAATACCGATTAATCGGCTTCGGCTTCGGCTTCGGCCAGAATTGCACCTTCGGTCGGACACTAACTACATGTAACGACTGTCAAAGATCCAAATGGCGAATGACAGTCGGTATCAACGGCTTACCTAACTTGCTTTCTGAGGCACGGAGGGGTCTCAGTATGTTAAGACGGTCACCCATCCACGGACTGACCGCGGCAAGCGTAGCTTAACCTTATAGATCGACCCGTACGGCTGTTATTACTTAGCCACGGGCCCCACAATATATGTATATATATATATAAAATGAGTGGTGTGATAATCCGTTAACTTACGATATCTAGAGCACGTCATGTTCCAAGCCGTCTTAACACTGAAAGTTGAAACAAATCACGACATTTTATTATGTTCTCACTTCCCCTAGATCGCTTTTGTAATTAGCTGTACTCATTAAATAATTCTAACGCTCTCTCAGTTACAAACCGGCAGAAGAGCGCATAAATGGAACGTTTCATAGAGACAACGCACGCTACACATCATACATTTTATTAGTCTTTGGCTAGAGCTAACGTCTTAGGTCGTGGCCACACTGGTGTAACTATGCGATATCGATATGATTAAGACTTATTTGCAATTACTTTGCTGTGGCTGTTTGAATTTAAATTTAATCGTATACCGTAGCATCCAACTGTCATTTCGGTAAAATATGGGTAATTTTTTTAACGAAATGACAGTAAGAAGTGTAATTTTACTGCAGTTAGTTAAAAGTCCCACTTCAAGTTACAATAGCCATTAGTAGTACTCAAAGAACTTTTTCAAAAATTCAAAATTCAAAATTCAAAAGTCATTTATTCAAACTAGGCTGAGAATCAGCACTTTTCGAACGTCAAAATTACATAAGACAGTCCCCCAAAACGCCCACCCTTCACCACTTCCTAGTGCTTTAGCTGGGAAGAAGAAAAAGATTCTATATAATAGTATGCAAAATGATATTTACATTACGCAACACAAAACATAATTTAAATTATAAAATTAATAGCCATATGACAGCTAGCACACGCCAATATACCAACCAAAAACATCGAGAACTATACTCAAGCAGAAATAAAAATAACTTAACGAAAACAATATCTAAATAAAAGCCTCCAGACATAAAGGGCGTGCCCGCTTACATATAGCTGTAACTAGAAGTTATAATTGATAAACTAGGACCATTGAGGTAAAGTAAAAAATTATCGAGGTCGCTAGCTAACCACATATTGCAATACAACTCATAAAAAAAAAACATTGTAATGAGTAGATTATGTCAACAATAAATAAAGTAAAATTAGTAAAATTATAAACAATTATATAAACTCATATAACCTGTCAGTAAGTAAGCTAATTCTGGAGAAAGAACCGTTTTGTCCGTTTAGTCCAATTAAAATTCATACTGCAGATAGTAGGACTAAATAGATTTTGTACTCCGTTTAGTCCTACTAGTAGAACTGAACGGTAGAACTTTGCGGACACATTCAAATCAGTGAGCAATTGTGTCGAAATTGTTGGTCGACGTTTTTAAATTATTTTGCATATTATATAGAATCAAGTTCATGTAACTGAACAGATAGCTGTGCTGGGGAGTTCGATGCGCCACTTCTTCTTCCCAGCTCTTTAGCCCGCTCTTCGCCACTTTCTAATGCTTTCATTTGAAAATTGCGAAGAACGGGCGTTTTGGGGGACTGTCTTATGTAATTTTGTCAAAATTATCAGTTTGAATAAATGACTTTTGATTTGTTTGTTTCCCGCGAGGCTGACGCTTAGTGTAATTATCTCCGAAATAGGTATCAATAGGTTGGACTAATGTTTGGATGAGTGTTGCACATAAAATGAAGCGGTTTACAGCGTTTGTCGAAAATCTGAAAATTGTATTTTGTGCAGTTCCGTTTCTGCTGTACCAGAGCATTATGCAGTTTTTTTCAGACTATCGCTTCGATGAATTCTCTGCTTTAGACATTTTGGAAAATAATTTATTTTGAAATAAGAGAAATCGAGTTTCTTTTAGTGATAGTATAAATAAATCTGGTTTGAAAAATGCGTATTGCGAGTCATGTTTTAAATAAGTATGGCTCCTTAGACAACTTTAAGTAGGTATTTCTATTTAGGTATACAACACATAGGTATACAACTTGAGGTACTTATAACATTAAGGAAAGTAAATCACTAGAATATTAAAAAAAAACAGAGATGACATTCATTCAGCCCGGACTTTATGCATTATATTCAATTCCTCACTATATTTAAAAGGCATCATCTTTAAACCTCATTTGCGTAAAAAATCATTCAAAAGACACATGGAATCAAGAAGTCCCTAAGTGTCAGCGTGTATGATTGTGCGTCAACAAATGTAAGGGGATTTGCTCACGGCCGCGATTCCCAGTTCATTACCGAGGATCGTCGATCGAGGGTGGCGATGCGATGAAAGGATGGAGTAATAGGCGATAGGCAATTGAATATGTGGGCCATAAAAATTATAGCTTATTACGAACATTGTTACCCCAGAACAAGGTAATAGTTTGTCAATATGAGTACAAAAGGTTTCTATAATTTAGTGACCAATAATTAAAATACTAACAATCATATTTTTCAAGATTTACTAAATTTAAAATCTAGCTGTTCGAAAATCAAATTGCTAGTAGGTACTTATAAACTTGAATTCAGACGTGATCAAACGTATCAATTAACAGAGGATTCACTGCTTCACTACAATCGGACTCGTATACTAGCGACTATAATTATACACCATTAAAAAAAAAATTGCATAGACAAACATAGAATCGAAATCTTTAGAGCAGAGTAATTTACTCCTTCTCGTTACAATAACATAAAATCATCGAAGAATCATTAAGAAAATTATAACATCTCGCATAACCCCATCCACGGTATGTTTCGGGATGTTTTATGCACCATCGGTCGCGATCGTAGTCACATTGATATTACGATATTTGCTCAATCAGAGACAGCGCGAGGGGTGGCATGGATTTTTACCTAGCAAGTAAGGGTTGCGCGTCTTTTGAATAACTTACTTAGAAAACTAAATAAAATCTAAGTTTTTGAAAACTGAAAATAGTATAACAAGTTATTGAGATACTATGGAAAGGTTTGTTTTCACTTCGTAAAGTCGTAAATAATTGTGATAGATCTACAGAATTAGTAGTCTAAATTAAAAAATACATTTTTAGGCTTGGGAAAATTTTAAATTCGTACAATTATCGACAAAGAGATACGACCAGGGATGCCAGACGTACGATAATTATCGTACATGTAAGATAATTTCGACACCGGTTCGATGTACGATACAATAGGTAGGTATGTATATTACGTAAAGGTACGAAAATTTGCATCCCTCCTCCGAAGTGGGATGAAACGACTATTCAGCAAAAATAATGTGACAAAAACCAGTATAGAAAACAAAATTGCAACAAAAACTGTTAAAGGGGCTTTACTTTCAGCGCAATGCCTACAAACTCAATCAAAAGAATGCTGTTATAGTTTTAAAGCAATTGAAAAAATGACGTTACTTTTGTAATTTCTTTCACATTTCACAACTTCCTAAAATTCCTATCCTATTTCTAGTTTTGCGAACTAGCTACGTGTTCCGCGCAGCTCTGGCTCTTTTGTACGACAATTTTTCATCTGGTACGATCAATTTCGAATATTGATACGATAATTCACTTGCACTTGTCTGGCAACGAATAAAAATATAAAAAAATACTCGCCAAATATAACCTCCTCCGTTTTTTGAAGTCGGTTAAATAGTTTACCTAACATTTTTCGAAGCTCCAGACAGTTCAATGCATTCCATCCTTATTGAATGTATGACAGGAATAAAAGATCAAGTGTCAATAATGTTCACTCAGACGAGGAATTTAAATTAGGTATATCGATTGTGAAATTGTTCAGTGTTGATGAGACGTATTTGTCAATGCATTAGTCACACGAAATTGAAACTTTAAAATCGCCTTGTTTAACGATAGTAATGGTAACATTCACTAATCATTTAAAAACTCAACTCCAACCATACCGGAAAAGAGCTTTCAAAAAAGAAAGTATCAAAGAAAATCCGTAGCCAGGCGGCCATTACACAAATTAGAAAAAGTAAAAACAGAACACAATTTGAATGCATTTCCCGCCAGTTTCGTGTTGCCATTCAAAATAGGAACGTATTACCGCGCCAGTGAAAAGAACTGTCTCAAATTACTTTGCATAGTCTGTCTCTTTCTAATACGTAATAAATTGTATAGTTATCCCTTTCTGCCCCTACACAAACTCAGATAAACAAATACAAAAGGCCTAATTGAGTAACTAGTAAAACGAACGGCTCGGTACCGTCCCTCCGTATAACTTTACAATCATAGGCATGTATCCTGAACACCAAAAAGCAGTCAAAAAAGAACTTTAAGGGCTGGAGTTACAGGTCATATAACCATTTCGTAAGGGTATGTAAACCTTTGTTAGACAGTTTAAAATTTCGTCGAGTCGTTCTCAAGTGGTAAGGGAGTCGTAGGGAACTTAATTTGTCAACAATTTTCGATATTTGAATACGTTTCGCTGCTCACTGAGCTTCTGTCAGCTTTAAATTGTTTTCTTTTTTTTTCAAATAAGATCTCGAGCTTGTTATAAAAATAAACATTAATTTTTGTCATATTTTATTATGAAGCTGATTGGATTACATTGAGATGGAGTACCTATTGTTATTTCAATTCAGCTGTTTAGTTTTGTAAGTCTCTAGTCTCTATGATGTTATGGGTGAATTTCAACAACTATGATTTGTTAACTAATTTTGGTAAAAAAATTGTTTCTGAATTTGTTAAGAACCTTATTACATTTTTTACGCAAATTCATGATTTTTGACGTTGTAATTTTTAGCAGCAGTAAGATATAAGATATTTTAAATATTTGATTATGAATAACGATAGTGCCATTCTCTTTCTTGTAATTTGTCTTTTCGTGTAATTTATTATAAATATTTTACGAATTCAGTTTATAAGAAAAACCGTCGGTGATGGAACTTTGACGCTCAAATTCACATTGTTTCATTTAATTCTTATAAAAGTTAAAATTACTAAATGATAAGTTGAATGTTTTACTTGTAATAAGCAAGTAAAACATTCAACTTAACATTATATAAAAAAAAAAATGATAAGTTGAGTGTTTTAGGTACTTGTTTATTGGAGTTCTAGAATTTCTTTAAATTCCTTGAGTTTTCTGGGAAAAAATCATAAAGAAAAGCTAAATGTCTTGATTCAGCGTCCAGTATATTCCAAATAAACACAATTTTATCAAATAAGTTAACTAATATGATATAGAACTACTATCTACAATGAATACGTTTCATTAGTTTTGGTTTCTCAATATAATAAGACAAAATAACAATAGGTAAATAAAATTATAGTACCTACTATAAATTTCGCGTCAATTCAGCAAATTACACAAAAAGAATGTGTAACTCGAACTTACAAGAAAGAGAATGGCTTTTCAATTTTCTAAGAAAAAGATTGCACATGCACTAAATATAAGAATAAAACTGTCATCAGATAGAAAAACTAATACTGAATACAAATAAAATTAGTAGTTTCTAGTAAACTAGTGTAGTTTCGTTTAAACGTTGATAATTCCCAGAAAAACAGACGAAAACTGACAGAGTGAGCTTTGTGATTCGAACGTATGCTTTAACTAGGTCAAAACTTATGTATTTAAAGACAGAATATGATATATTATGATGATTTGAGATCTAACTAACCATGATTTTTGGTCTCACCAATATCGACAGATAATTCTCTGAAGTCTCCTCGAGTCATCATATAATAAGAACAGAATTATAAGCATAAAGAATTTATTCCCTTGGTGGTCAAAATATTTTGTCAGATTTCCAATACTGAGGGTATTGCAAATCTGACAAAATATTTTTTTCTATACACTGCACCTGGGTAAGTATTTCGCAATGTCAAACCAAGCATCTCTACTAACACCAACAGTAGATACCTAGATCTTATACGTTCAAACAATCACATAAACGTCCAGTAAATGCCAGTAATAAAGATTGACACGCTAGGGAGGTGCGCAAGAGTGGGCGAACGGGCGAGCATCCGGCAAGCCAGCCAATGGACGGGATCGCAGCATCCTCATTGCAGCGCGGATGACGGCAATTCGTACAATCGACGTTAGGGCCGGTAATATGCACGCTATTATTATAGCCGCTAGTTATGGTGGGAACAATGGTGAGGATACTGTAGTGACCACCAAATGGTGCAGAAGAGCTTCGTGAGAAATGGTGCCAGGAAACGAATAATTCATGAAAGGATCTGTCAGGATTGCAAATTTTGACGTTCAAAAGTGCCATATGAGTGCCTATTTGAAATAAATGATTTGATTTTGACTTTGGTGTTGCAAGTGGAAAATATAGGAGGTAATGCAATTCAAAAAAGAAGAGAAAGAAGCTTTCTAAAGGCTTCACTTGACCACATATCAGCCGAAACTATAGGAGGCGCATGAACAAGTACCCACCAAACACCAAATATAGCAAGAGGATAATTTAAGACAAACGAGTTATTATTCTCCTTCCGTTTTATTTTTCGTATGGTTAGTGACTAACCTGGTGTCTATGCCGCCCATGGGTCTCTGACTTGGCTTCACATGCCGTCGAAAAATTTCTCTCAGGCATGCTAGTTTCCTCACGATGTTTTCCTTCACCATTTTTGAAGCAAGTGATAATTATACAATACGCATTATAAATCCGAAAAGTCGAAGATGCTTGTCTTGGGTTCGAACTCGAGACCTATGACTTGGCAGTCCGAAGGTCACACCACTAGGCTATCATGCTGTGTTACGATGAACGAGGTATTGAGTTACGCCACAGTCATTTGTTTTTTGGAATTCTAATTCTAATCTTTTGCAAAATTTGAGGGAAGTTAATAATACATATTATTGTTCCTACTTCCTATAATACTTGACACCTTCTGGCGCAGTTACGGTTAATGCACACTGACCGATCACACAAACTAAATAAATATCAAACTCTAAAACTAAAATAATATCTATTTTCATTAGGAACAGTTCAAAATTCCGTTTCACACGTCAGTTGCCGTTCCAATAACAGACCACAATAATTACAGTGGCGGCCGCCATATTGAATTGAAATATTATTAATGTTTTTTTGATTAAAGAAAAAACAGTTCTTAGCTTCCCACAGCTACCAGCGACTGTCAGTCAACAATTACGATACGAAACGATCCGCTTACGCACAATAGGATAAATAAACCAACTTCTAAACGGAAGCTTCTTAAATTGTTTTCTAAAAACATTTCGGGTCGTTAGTATTTTGAAAAGTCACTGGTGACGGCCGGACAATGGCGTCGCGACCGGCCGGCCGCCGGCCGGCGACCGCTACCGGACGCCTCACGATTATTATTTCATTTCTTAAATTCTTTTTTTAATTCTTTTTTTTCGAGTTAGCGCTGCCTCGCTGACAGCCATCACAAATGTTCGTGAGTGGCGGTTTTTAACTCCGATAATGATAGCAACTGTTTATTTTTGTTTTACAATGGCATTAAAGTTTCGAGGAATTCGATAATGATATGAACGAGTTGGTAACGAGACATGCAGAATAATGCCATGAATGTACCTACCTATAAATTATTTTTTAATACATAATTCTAGTCTGTTCTAGTGCTTGTTGACGGAATACTAAGGGATTAACCCTTAGTTAGACTAGAATAAAACATACATTTTACACATTTCCATAAATAAACAATTGCTAGATATCCATTATAAAACTTATAATGTAACACTCTTATCTACTTATCATGGCCTTTTAATGAAAAAAGAAAAAAGAATTAACTTTGGTACCTTTATAATGACATTAATGACACACGAAGACGGAAAAATGCACGAACTAAAACAATTAGAAATGTGGGTGTACTACTTATAGGAATGGCCACCTCTACGTAACTCTTCGGGTAATACAGGCGCGATATTATTTTATGTTAACAATTGGACACCATTAAAAAACGAGGAGCCGTGTGTACCTAACACACGGCTACATATCAAGCTATACATTTCCAGTCTAAGCTGATATCGCATTGTATCAACATATATATATATATAGATAACATTGTATATTTCCGAACAATGAGAGGTCAGCTTATACTGGAAATATATAGCTTGATATGTAGCCGTGTGTACAATATCCAGCTTGACATAACGAGAACTCATAAGAAGATATAACAAAGGAAACTGTTGCAAATTTAAAGGCCTAAGCTGCGGCCTCTGATGTACAATCACCAACTACCACAATCATTTTATATTCAACAAAACTATTTAGTTAAGACAAGACATATTATACGGATGGAAGACTGCTAGAACAACTTTGCTCGAAAACGAACCAGAAAGGTAGTCGACGTAACCGAGGAAGACCCAAGCTTAGATGATTCGACGGCGTTGAACAAGATATTAGGAGCAAGGTGACAGGTTGAGAAGACTGAGCAAAATACCAAAAACTTGGACAGTCCGGAAAAATTGACTCTGTGCAATTAACAGTCCAGCTGTGGTGCCTTTGGTGATGATAATAATCCTAGGTAACATACATAACACAACATCACGCCTGTACTTCCCGAAGAGTTAAGCAGAGTTGTAATGATTCTGATAATCAGGATAATTGCAATCCTGGCTTTTTTTAAAGAAAAACCAGACTCATTGTTTATCTCTGACTTAAAACATTCCTTCTACTTATCGCTTATCATTACTACTGGCTTTCGTACCTTTTGCTAAGGTAGTAGGCTCATATTGTCGTATAAAATTACTAATTGTAATCCGTTACTGAGGAACAAAACAAATTACCCTACTTGAATACTTTGCTCCCCTAGCTGAAAGCACGAGGGGGATAGAGTCAACAACACGCCTTGTAAGGCGCCAGTTGTAGCGAATTGTATCTTACGCATAAATATAACTAATAAAAATAATTTAAAATATTTGACCAGTTGATCTATTCTGTAGAAATCTCACCGTAAACACTTAGGTGCAGTGAGCTTCAAGTGAGCTGTCAATAGTGTTAATCGCTAGCATTGACAACTCACTTCGCCTTTGAAAGCTCTTGATTCCAATTTTGAAAAGATAATGATGTCAGGCGTTCTATTCGATTCCAAGTTTGAAAAGTCAATGATGTCAGCCGATCTATTCTGTAAAAATCTGAATAGATCGGCTGACATCATTGATTTTTCAAACTTGGAATCAAGAGCTTTCAAATTCCAATGTGGATAGAAAGATAATGAGGTGTCGAAATCTTACATTTAAAAAGCTCGTTTTATTTCTTTGTTTATCAATTCAGTTTTCAACTTTTCACCTTCTATTATATGCTTCTCAAAAAATATGATGATGCTGGACGTGGCCACCTACTGGCCCAAGTAATGTCACAAGGCGTACCATCGATACGAAACGAAGAAGACATTCCCTTAAAGACAAGCAGTGATATGCAGACACCCCAGATTTCTTCAATTCTGAACCTTATTTAACTTAAGTAAAGCTACGTTTCCATAAAATATTCCTTTTGTACAAATTGGTCAAAATGGTATTGACCATTATTAGATTATGGATATGACGACTAATAGAGAATTATGGAAGAAAAATACTTCTTGCGTCGACTCCAAATAAATTGGTATACGGGCAAGAGAATGATGATGGTATTGACCGTTATTTTTATTTCTGGGTGTTTTACCACCTTCTCACTGTCCCATTCCCCCTATCACTGGCACCCTGCCCCAAAGTAATCGCGCGCGAAACTTATCACATTATGAGAACGCGACAAATCGCCGGTGCCTTTGATCTGCGCGCGCTAATTTGACAATTACCAGCCGAACTGCCGAACCCGCTCTATAGGGTTCCGTTTGAATAAAAAATAACGCTTCGATCGGCTGATATTGATTTGTAGCGTGATGTGTGAATAAGGTGTTGAAAGTCTTGAGTTTTGAAGCTGATTTTATAGATATTCTGCTTTTAGAAAAAAGTGGATACTGATACAAGCTAGAACTCAAGAAAGGAAACGATTGCTGTAGAGTTGTTCCTTACTGATTTGAAGCCTTGTGCTTAATTGCATGCGACGTTTTAGATACAGATAAAGAGAAAACAGTAAGTACTGTAAACAGTAGCAGAAGAAGAGGAACAGTTGGGCACCGACTGATACTTGTGACCATACTACACCATAAAACGAAGCCAATTTACTTAGGAGCGACAAGGTGGGCTGATCTAACTTCACCGTGCTCTACATTACTTCGTTTTATTTCTAAAGTCTGTCTCCACCACAACACCCTTCCAACTTTCTACAATATTATGTTAAAATGTGTAAAATACTCGTCAGCACCCGGACCAGTGCTCGCCCCCCAACAACAAAGGCCGCTGATGACGCGGCACGTGGCGGCTGCAAATTTACTTTATATTTTATGCAGTTAACGTGAACTGCGACATGATACCGTGGGTACGAAGTGAACTATGATCGATTAGGTACACTAATCAGATTTAGTGTGGAGATACTTTGATCCTGTGTTATCTGGTTATGTGTAGGGCATAAGGTATGGGGAAATATTCCCTTGCACTCGAGCGATAAAAACTTGTCCAATTTTAGTAAGTAGCTATTGTTCTCTAGCTGTAAGTTCTTGAACTCTAATGGTAAGAACTTACCTTTTAGTGGTAAGGACTTGCCCTCTAGTGGTAAGTACTGACGAGACAATTAACTAGTCATTCGAACGCTCACTCCACCATGAATAATAAGTTATCGACAGAATTGTTCGCTTAGTTAAATTGCTTGTTTTCATTATCATTCCCAGCTTTGTCATCATTGTTATCGTGTGGAACAGTAGCATCACCATAGACATTACTATCATTATCCAAATACATACCTATATATATAAACTCACGCCTTATTCCCATGGGGGTACGCAGAAACGCAACCTGCATCTTTACATTCTCCTTTTGCCCCGTTGACCTTCATATATTTGCACGCCGGTTGCGAGTACCTATTACTCACCTGACCTTTCTGAAGAATATCACCAGTCAAGTCACTATACGTCCTCCTAGGGCGTCCTGGCGCCACGGCGGCGTTTCCTACTAATTCGTTACCTACTTAAATATATTAGTATAATTAATGCGAAAGTGTGATTGTTGTTTTTTTTGTCTTAACTACCAAGCAACTACGAAGCGACATATGGACGTCAAATTTTGCATAGAGATAGTTTATGAACCAAAAAGTGACACAGGCTACTTTGAATACCAATAAATTGCAAGGTTCCTATGGGATGAGAAGCAAAACCGCGGGTAAAATCTTAACCAGATATTTTCGATATCACAAAGATTGCATTTAGCATGCACCGCCTGCTATTGTCCTCACAGACGGCTAATTGATGTGAGAGCAGGAAGCTGTGAAGTGTGGTAGACCGGTGGTGTGACCGCGTGTCGGCCCAATGCGCCGCAAATGAACATATAATGCCGATACTCCGCCATTTTGTGCTCATGAATGAATAAAACGGCGGGAGGAAGCGGCCACGTCAAACGGTACCGATTTGTATGATGGGATGCAGGGCTGTGCTGAATTGGATTTTTAATTTTATAGTGTTGGATTGGTTGTGACTTCTCTTCAATCTTCATGGTATGGTTTTGTATCTTAATGCAAAACTTTGACGATACCAGAGTTATTTTCGTTTTTTAACACTTCAAAATCATTAAAATTCATAAGTTTTCAAGAAAGGTATGCCTAGAAAACGCTGGAGGAATGACTAAGAATGATGATCATGGCTTTATTACTTTGCCGTAAAAGGGAACAGAGCAGAACGTGTAAACCGGCTTGCCATTTGTCGGGAAAATTTTCCAGCAATAACCATATGAGTTTGTATGATGATATTAACAGAAAAAACCGCGTAAAAAATATAATCCTTCTAGTTTTTCAAATAGGTACTTCACAGGAATCAGGATTCATCCTTCGACAGCCCTACGCTTAAAAGAATGTGCACCGCGACTTGGTAGGTGAAATTAGTAGGAATATTTGTCGCTGGTGTGCCATTGTCAGGGTTATCGCGTTTCAAACGACATGTGAATGAGATGAATGGATCCGTGTAATCTCCAGTTTCATTGGTTGCTAAGAAGTGTCTTGGAATGTTTAAGAGAAATTAACTCGGGTTTTTGTTGTAATGACAAAAAGTTTGAATTGACGATTGCAAGCGTCCATACACAATATATTAATTGGAGTCTATTCAGCAATTAATATAGCTTGTTCTTCAAATGGTATAAAATATTGATTGAAAATTACAGAAACATTTGTTGTGTTTTCAAAATTCGATATAATTTTCTGTGAAATTCTAATGGTTTTTTTTTACTGAAAAGAAACCGATGTAAACAAAGCCGGATCTGTCGAATAAAGCTAGACTAGCCTTGATGACTGCTAAAGGTCTTCACTAGAAATACCCTTATAAGTAATTCCACCACTTCATAAACGACACCGACACACGCTTCATTGCTGACATCTTTCCATTATTCAATCAATATCAGAACAAAACAATACACCGCCTGTAAGGCGACACATTCTCAGCATCAAATTAGCAGTAATCGCTTCCAATCCACACCGCTTCGTCACAAAAAATGTCTGTAACAGGGAATTGAACCCGCACCCGCCATAAATTCAGTCAAAGGCGAAATTAACTCGCCATGCGTTTACTTACGGTGTCAACATAGCACTTTGATCATGTTCAAGTTATTTCGCGTTCAAGGATTTTTCCTTTGTCAGTACTCGAATCGCGAGATGATTGACGGCCGATCCGCGGCGCGAGAACTGTTGGGCCACCCTGTACATGCGACCATGAAACTGTTTGCCACGCTAAAATTCACCTTTTGTCTTTAGGTTAAAGTTCACTGGGTATAGCACAACTTGCAAATAGAACGGTGTTGTCGGGCAAACTAACCAAATCACACTTGGAGTTCCTAAACTCAAAACCACTCCAAATTCAACCCTATTCTTCTCCCAACACCATTCAAACTAATTGCCATGAGCAGTAGAGGTAACTTGGTGAAGATCTAATAAGTGCACAGGTTTACTCCGCGTTGGAAAATGAGTTTCCCTGCGGAGTGCGGGGCGCGGGGGCGGTAATTGTCCCGGTATCAAAGCGGCTTCTGTGATGCCGCGGCGCCTTTTGATTGTTTTTCCCGGGACGATCGACCGCTACTTTTTGCGGCCCCCTCCAGTCCGCGGCATCAGGAGTTGAGTGCAGAAGTTCTGAGATCTAGACTGTAGATGGACTGGCATGTTGTATCTATTGATTTCAAAGAACTACGCAAAGAAAAATAGGTATTTAATTCATACTCACATCAGACTTTTCAACTTTGGTTCTCAGGCCGGAAATACATCACGGGCAATTCCATGTCAGGAATGGTGGAGGAAACCTATAGAATTTATAGGTTTCAGTTAAATCCACACCCAATCTGCTGAGTACATTAAAAAAAAATAAAAAAAAATAATTCACAATGCCCATGTAGGTTTACATGGGCATTTATGAAACTTCAGAAGCTAGGTGCACGGTTCCAATTGGTCGTTTCCTATGGAGAAGAGCCGGCAAGAAACTCCACGGTTACTCTTTTAAAAGTAAATGATATTTACAATGTTTTATAATTACTGTGTTAATAGGTATGAGAGGACAGTGTAGGCCTATCAACAAGTACCAGGTACTTAGCAAGATAGAAAATGGTCGACAGATCTACAGTCTGTTAAGCCTACAACATTCTCACATTCACAAAATCTAAAAGAAAAATAACATAATAAAAATAAAAACCTATTTAAACTTTTTTCACAAGAGACATAACAGATGAGAATAAGTTTACAGATTCATTTTACTGAGTGGTCTATTGAGGGCTGAAGGCCGGTGTCCAGCAGTAGATAATAGGCTAATAATGTTCGAAATGGAACTTCTGCCACCCAATTTCATAGTATAATTCCGTAATCGCGTATTATTTACGAGTTGTTTCAGATACAAAAGATGATTATGTTAACGAACGTAATTATTGCATTAACTAGCTGGGTGCTCGTTGGTAACACGTCTTTGTTCCAGTGTGACAGGTTTTAACTTAACTATAAGTACCATATTGGTATCATCCACTAACTAGTTGGTTTAGAAGATCAATCGAAGCTACCTTGTATAAAATATGTAGATAATAATTATGTTTGGCCTCATCTGGAAATACTTGTAGCCGACTCATACTCATACTTGCAGTCGTAGACGTAAAATTCATTGAGATAACAACTGCAGTCAGCACCAAAGATAATGTGCGGGCACAACGTACTCCTTCTCAATTACAGACATACCGTGAGTGAGACGGAGATGGAAGCGCCCGTAACTTCGGCCGAAACTACGGATTTCGCTTAAGGAGTAGACCCCCTGATTTGGACTAAAAGCCTTCGTTCGCACGGACGTAATAAAAACCCAGCGATTTTTTTTCGCGCACTGGATTTTCACCGCTCTGCTTAGCGCCGAGAGTTGAAAACCCAACAGTGTGTTTTTTCAACGCGCTAGGACGAGAGTGCGTCCCAGCGCGTTGGATTGTCAACGCTCGGCTCAACACCGAGAGTTGAAAAGCCAGTGCGCAATAAAATCCGCCGCGATATTTTTACGTCCGTGCGAACGGGAGTTTACCTACGAACATTTAAAAAAAATTAAATAGCCAAATCGCTCCAGCCGTTTCTGAGTAATTCGCTTCCCAACGAACATCATTTCATTTTATTATTTACAAGTAATTATATAAGATGAAGATGACGCAGCTACCACAAATTTGGTGACTTTTATTTTTGCATAACATAAACATAAGTCCATAACGCCTGTAATCCTCAAACGGTTAGGCAGACGTGTAAGTACAGTCGCCAGCACATCAACCTACTACAATCTGACAAATTTCTGTAATATATTTTCAACTTTATCACTAAAGCATAGGGTTCAAAGTTGATTGGGAAAATTTGATAGTTTCGGGTAGGTTGACCTGCTGGCGTCGGTACCTACAGTACACACACATTTAGCCAGTTATGTTTAAGTCCCATGTAATAGGGGTTCTTCTTGTATAACAGGTTAACATAAAACTTCGAGAGATTTGATAACATCTTTAACACAAGAAAAAGTTAAAGATGTTATCACATCAGACTTGGACTGAGTTAAATTAATCTTGTGGTTCAAATCTCAAATCGTTTATTGCAATCCATAATGTACAATTACAGGTGGTAAATAAAAGAAATAATAATAGAAACAATTATGGACCCTGTCGGGCACAGCAAATTTTTAAATAGGTAGAGAGAGGAAGAGCGCTTTATTAATTTTCCTTATTATTAAGTTAGAATTATTTTATATCCTATTACCCTATGTACTTATATTTCCATTCATTCACTTATTCTGTTAATATTTTATATGTAGGTCTATCTATTCATATATTATTTATTTAATTATATTTAGTATTGCTTATTTCTTTACTCGCTTAAAAATTGGTTACTATATCCCTGCTGCAGGTTAGTACACCACAGTTACAGAAACTTTAATTCACCTGCATATTTGTAGTGCTATTGCACCTAATTAAAACTTTCGACTCCACCCATTTTTCATAGAGCTCATACACCATGCCGCCATACATATTGCAAGTTGAGTTCAAGAGGGGCACTGTCATTACGTTTGCGCTAAAGTTAACCCTCGAGGAGTGTCACCGGCATTAGGTTTGAAATCTTGTTAAAATCTAGAACTGATTTTATTTTCACAGTTTATAATGGCAAATTGACATTTAAAATGAGCCCTCTGCGAGGGCTCCCGGCATCCCATATGTGACTTGAGTGAACCCTCCAGGAGGGCTCTTGGCACTGAACGTATTAAAGTGAAATGAGTGTCAATCGTGTTAATATCTAGCATCAGCAGTGCTATTCTGTAACCATCTCACCGTGAAAACTTAGGTGAAGTGAGCTCGGAGTGAACTGTCAGTCCCTAGCAGCAAGTGGAATGACAGCTCACTTCAAGCTCACTTCACCTAAGTTTTCACCGTGAGATTATTACAGAATAGACCGGCAGGTAGAATGACAGCCCACTTCACCTAAGTTTTCACAGTTCACAGAATAGCACTACTGTCAGACAGACAGTCGGATTACCAACATTATCTTTCATTTGTCCAAAATATAACCTCGATGACAGTTCTAAAGCTTTCTCATCAGCGACAAATCAATAAACTAACCGAAACCAAACATAAAACAATACATTGACTGACTCCACCATGACACCGGTCTGTATTCCATGTTTGCTCAACATCTTCATATCATCTCGATTGGTTTCAAAACACAAACCAAACTGTTTGTCTCTTACCAAGTGTTCTCCGAAACTCTTGGAGTTTTTACCTAACTACTGAAGGTAAAAGAGGGGTTCAGTTTTTTTCTTCAATTTAGGTCAGCGATTGTCAATCTGCCACAATGCATAGTGAAAAAAATCAGCTTGTACTTCTTTGTTGTTGTTGAATGGACAATTTCCAATGTGGTTTGAAAGTTCAGTCCATAAATATGCTTGCGGTACGAAGAAATTCATGAATCAAGAAATACTATATATCTTAACACATGAATAGGATGGATTAAAAAAAAAAAAACTTTATTGCAGACCACATGATCCATAAAAAAAACAAGTAAAGATTAAAGGGCCAGTAGGGAATTAAGTATGTAGACTACTTCATACTCCCACAGATTCTGACTTAGGTACAGGACTTACCTGTAAGTCAGAATCTACAATATCAACCAGGTGACAATAATGATTTTGAGAATAAAAGAACCAATTACCATCGGAGGGATCATTTTAAATGTAGGTTTTTCTTAACGAATAAAGCACAACTTGTAACAAGATTTATTAGTAAATGCGTTGGTTTTAAAATCTCAGGAAAACACAATTTTACTTCGTTTTACAGTGTTTTATAACACTGAACTTAATGCCGTTGACCGTCCGCGGTGGTTAACTTTAGCGCAAAGTTAATACCGGCAACCCTCCCGGAGGGTTCACTTCCAATATGTATGGCGGCATGGCGTATGAGTTGCATGAAAATGGGTGGACTCACAAGTGTTAAGAAGAAATAAAAAAAGAGACCAAAATCATCAATCAACATTGAGAGAAGCTTAAGAAGAAAAAGCTTGAGCACCCCTGGCCTAGTTGGACATGTTTGTTCGCAGGCGCCTCCGTCCGTAGCTGAATATTGTTTTAAAATCGATCCCGTAACTTGAGACCTCTCCTATTTACACAGTTTTAAACACAAGTCAACAGACATGCTGTTTCAGGGCTGGCAATACTTAGCAGATTTAGAACTAGCTGGTAAAAGTGGATTTTACAATAAGCACACCATCACGAACTTTGTATTTGCAAAGTGCTTTTGTCATGGAACTTAGCAAGTATTAATCAATACTAATTATTATATCGAATTAACTTATAATGAATACCAAAAGGAGCTCAAGAAATTGTGTGCTAAAATCGCAAACTCGCAGAAAAATTCATCCAGAAACCTTTATTATTATTCTTCAAAAAGGCAGTGGCCGAACGCAAGCTACAAACCCTACATTCTCTTAAGAGGGAACAGGTCCTGCGATTCTCCATACAAACGTATTCCGCTATTTTCTTCCTAATTCATTGCCTCTAGAGCAAACAATTTGTTTTTAAATCAAGGTCTGCTGTAGGCAAGTCCCTGTTATTTCTTTTTTTTCAACAACTTATTGGTGAAGAAATTATGACCCTCCAAAAATTATAAAAATGCCCCATTTTTACTGCCGTGATTAAAGGACTACCAGACAAATTCTAAAAGTTTTTAGCATAAAAGAAAATGATAGGAACCTAGACATATTCTTTCTTAAAATTTTGATGAAAAAAATAATTGAATCGGCTCAGTTTTCGAGGAGAAAAAAGGGGAATACGAAACGTCGATCTCGTCATTTTTTTTGTGATATAATCGGTCTGAGCTGCAGCTGTCCTTATCGCACTCTACGGAGGCATATTTGAGGTAAGACGACGGAAATAGTTTCTTCAAATAACTATTTTTCAAATTCCTCGAAGCCCCTGTTCCCTCTTAACAAGACAAAAATAAACACGGTATCGTGCCAGCCCTAGTCATCAAATGTGTGCAGTAACGCGAGATCAGTAGTAGTGGATGTTTTTAAACATCTCGCGGACTGCATCCAAGCCGAGGAGTTCGGACAAATACCAGCAGGCGACAGTTCCCACGTCTTCAAGGAAATACTGCAGCGGGAATATATATCTGAAATTAAATTGCGAAAAGTGTTTAAGGCGACGATAACCGACTTTTAATGATTTTATACTGAAGATCACGTCTAAACGAGTAGTGTTAATGATTTGGAAAAATATATGTTAAATTAGAGCATTTTCTTAATAACTTAATATAGGAATATTTTAGATTATGTTTATATTAGTGAAAAATAATTTGTAAAGTTATGTCTAAAGCGGATAAAAAACTGAGAATCACATAAAATCTATCGAGCGTATTTTTCTGAAACCTTCACCATTTTAAAGATAATTTAATTATTGATCGTTTAGTATACGTGTTTTATTAAAATACCTTTTGTTTTATGTATAATAAATTAATAATGCGTCTAATTTGAGACAGCGCTCCTTGATGGGCGAGTCCTATTACTGGCTGGACGTACGACGCGTTGCGTGAGCTCAGTACAGAACACGCAAGCTAACCATTCAAGGTCACTGGCATATATCTGCGTCTTAAGGCGAAAGCGCCAGGGTAGCCCGCAAAATTCAAATTTTCTTAAGTTTTTTGCAATTTGCTGGCCAGTTTCAGGTCGTATGTTGATCAAAATATGGTCCACGACCGTACCAAATATGTATTTACAGAATTATAATAATTAGAATCATCAATACAACCCTGTGTTTAGAATTGACTCAAATGTTATGATTTCATTAAATTGTAATTTGAAGTTAGAGACTCGTATGAATGATTTGTAAATAAATCTATGTTACGGTCGCGAACCATATGTTGATCAACATACAACCTGACTGTACGTAAGTAGCTATTTTCTGTCCAACTTTCATGAAGTGTTTTATCTCTCTAAAGTTGATTAGAAAACACTGCTATCTATCAAAGTCAAATAATTTATTTCAACTAGGCACAAAAAAGGAACATTTACAAAAAAATATGTCGAAAATTAAACATGTCACTTACGTTACAAAATTAATGGCAAATGATGTATAGTAACCACGATAGTGACGCATCTAATAAATTGGGTTACGATATTAGAAATGATCGTTTATGAACCAAACTTATACATAGACTAGGTTACGCTCATATCTAGAATTTTTCAACTACAATTTAATCATTTTAATCAAACAATTTTTTTTTTTAAAAGTGGTGAGATATAAAGTTGAAACCTTGTAAATACAGATGAATGTGTTACTAATTCCCTTTAGTGAGTGTATGCGTTAGATTTCACCTGAACAGGGTTTGTTTAAACTTTTATCAGATACTTTTGAAACAGACCATACCATCATTACTTTATCTGAACCTTAAATATGAAGCTACAACCACCAGCTTGTAAGTCATTTAACAACGATCGTGGCTCATACTACCTACCTGCGCAGAATTCTCCCACCCACTCATAATCAAAGCCCATAATTCTCCTACTACTAATACCTAATACGGTATTAAGCATGCAAGGCACATCGCGGGCGGATTGCACTCTTGCACAGTGCACAGGTGATTCATAGCATAACCCACCAGCCAGAACCGACGGCCATTTGAGATAACATAACAATATGTAGGATTTGTAGAGTGCAGTAGTATACAGATAGGACACTCCTTGCTGAGGCTATAATACACGTAGGGGACCTCCTGACACAAACGTTTACCATGAATTCAATATATGATTCTAGAATCATACCATCAGAGTTAAAACTTATTAAATAAACAACAGATGTTCCGTAAATTTTGACCTTGTAGATAATTGCACTTTTGCATGAAGCAGCAATTTAAATAATAGGGGGTTATCATGTACCGAATCCATAGCTAAAGTTTGTGTCAGGATGTGGGATTCTACCGTGTATATCCCTTTCGTCTTGCACCATGACACAGGTTAGTTTTCAGAACATTCTGATAAAGCACATTGGACAATGTGCTGTTTTGATTTCATGTCTCATTGTACGGGGTAGAACATTATACTAGATGCTTGCAATGAGTTTTTGGGAGTAAAGTGCAAGAAAATTTTAGTTGTTGATAAGCTCAAGAATTGATGGGATTTACTCTACCTTTTTTTTTTCAAGGTCTCCCCCATACTTCGCCATTCATCTTTGTCTGCTGCCTTTTCCGGCTAATCAGTCAAGAAATAGTCTAGGTCGTCGCGCCAGCGTATCTTGGGCCTGCCTCGCCTTTACTCTACCATAAACAATATTTTTTTCTATATTTTCTAATTTCAAGACTACATGCAACAAGTACATTAAATAAATATGGATCGTAGACAGTACACACGGTATCATAGTCAAGTACAATGTTCTAAACAAAGGTGACATGTAATGCGAGCTTGTTTTGTAGAACACAATCTAAAGACACGACCAGAATATATTTTATTGAGCGTTAAACTAAGTGACGTTCAATGGTGTACACCATGCTACGTGCATAAACGGATACAGTAAACTGCCCTTTTCATATAATAGGTTGTAGTCAACACTTCAACAGGTCATCATTATGTTTGAAGGAAAATACCACATGTTGGATTCAGTTTTCTACAAAAAAATATTAAATGATTAAATTAAAATACATATTAGTAGAAAACGATCGCAGAGTTTGGAGAACGAATTGATTAGAAAAACATTATATCATATTGAGGTAGGATAAAATTACTTTGCAATGTGGCTACCGAAATAAAAAAAATCTGCTGTGTCAGTGGTATTGATTAAATATCATCATGACTTCATGAAACACGTCGCTAAAGCTATGCGTTCCTAAAAAAGCGGTGGCCACCTGATAGCAGCCGCAGTGATGGCCGTCATGAAAATGATGCTCTCCAGGACCATTTATAACAATTTTATGTTACATAGTGGCCACCGCAGTCTTAGGAAAACCTATATTTACGGAACACTGAATTTCGAGACACGACTCTTCAGCTAGGCAGAAACCATTCCAAAAACCAATTACCTAATCTTTGCAATACGAACACGGTGGTAAGACATAACGAACAAATGCATTTGAATTAATATCCCTACATGGAATAATGAGCATACAATTTTTTCAATAACCACATCGACTGCGAACGCGATTAGCATCAATATTGCATACAATAGCTATGAAAGGGCTAAGCTTTTTATTAAATTTAATCAGTACTTGTACTGAATAGAATGTTAAGTTAGATAATTAAGATTGGTATTAAGATAAAAGTGACATTACCTATAAGTTTGTATCGAAATGCAGATCTGTAAGTATAAGAAGTTTTATAGTGTGTTACTGGAGCGGAATTCCGCTGTAGTCTATTGTCTTTGCTAATAGGTGGTCCAATTGAACCATGAACACGGTAAATAGATTCAGAATGAACATAATATACAATACACTGAACTAAGTAGTCCCGTAGCCCGTAACAAATTGTGAAATCAAAGTGGAAACTATATAATCATCATTTTTTTGCCACTACCCCAATTTATTTGGAGTCTGTGCAAAATGTCTTCTCCCACAGTTCTCTATCAGTCGTCATCTCGGTAGTCACCCCCTTGCTAACCACATCATCTTTCACACAGACCATCCATCGTCTCTTTGGTCTTCTTCAAAGTGGAAACCATATACAAGTTGTAATTGACATACTCGTATATTAAAACCTCTTAAGGGATCATTGTACTCATAATTACGAACAACTTTTACTTTGAGACCAACCCAGAAAACGTGACAATAAGTCCGTTGTCCCCTACATACATTATTTCAATTACATGTACACCTTGTCTACGTGCCATATCTAGGCCTATTCTATGTTTATACAATCAATGCAATTTCTCAAATCTAACCCAATTGGGACGCTTTTGCATTGAATCATTGACTCTGCTGTACTGTGTTTGCAGAATAAACTCAAAATGATCCTCTTGGGTTTACAAAAGTATGTCAAAACATGCTTAGGGTCGTTCATCATAAGCATCATTATTATCCCTACCTATAGTACTATCATAATTTACAAAACTACTGCAGTTAAAGTAAATTACACTTAAAGCTTCCATTTGGCTTTCCGGACTTACTTATTTAAAAGGAAGAGTATAGAGTGAGTAGATTTGCGGCATAATAGTGGCGGTGCCTCGGCCCGGCTAAAGTGCCGTAAGCATTGCATTGTCATTGTCACTGTCACTTGTTATTTTGTTTGATTGTTGAGGTTAGTTCGCCGCTCTTTGCATTGATTGATCGTATTTGTTTTAGATAAGAATATCAAAATTAATTTTACGAAAAATGAATTAGCAAATGAAAATGGCTGAAAGGTAGGGTTAGGTTAGGTTAGAACTGTGACCACATAACGGACGAGCCGAGCGAGCGAAGCCAGCGGTGCCGCGGCAGCAGCCAGAGAGTGCCAGGGTACGTTTAGGCACAAAAGATTGTAATGTTTTGGGAATGTGGTGTTTTACAGCGAACTAACCTCTATTCTATTCTATTTTTAGTAATGGCAAGCAAAGCCGATGTCGACTATTCTGCCAATGTCTAGAGTGCATTGGAAAAACAAGAGTGCATGAAGAGAAAAAAAAAAAAACAATAAAAGTGAGACAAGTAAAATTATTCGATTGATACAGTTGAACACAATGTAGATCTTGTTGGGTTAGCGAACTAACCTCAACAATCAAACAAAATAACAAGTGACAGTGACAAAGCAATGCTTACGGCACTTTAACTGGGCCGAGGCAGCGCCACTATTATACACTGCCTATTTAAAACAATTAATCAATTCCGTTGCAACACAAGAGCTTTCTTTCACAATCCGTTCCTAACCTGTAATTATAAGAGATGACTACATTTCATTTCCTTGCCTTTTAATTTTAAAAAAATTACACATGTTTTTTGCAATTTTAGTTTAAATCCATCAAGTGTTTTAGGGTCAACGTGACTTACAGTTTTTAAAGTGGGGTTTGTAAGAAGTTTTTCGTGTAGGTAATGACAGAAACTGTGTTTTGGTGGCCCCTTAATTAGTAAAGAAGATCGGTTCGATGTTTTGTTTGAGTAAGGCCATAGAGAGGGTATAATTCGGTTCGATGTTTTGTTTGAGTAAGGCCATAGAGAGGGTATAATTAATTTTGATAGGAGCGAGCTCATGCAAATTGTTACAATATACGAAGTCATAATAATTGTGGCTCTACACTTAACATAACATCGCGCCGGAATTCCCCGAAGGGTTAAGCAGAGGTACACCCACATTTAGCCAGTTATGTTTCAGAGCTATGTAATGGGAGGCGAGCCTATTGCCATCAACCGGGCACTACTGGGAAATTCCAGATAAAAAACTCCAATAAAACTTTTCCCGACCCGAGAATTAAATCCAGGACTTCATGCTCAGCAGTACCCGCTTGCGACCACTAGACCAGCGATTCCTAAGTGGGTTCCGTATAAAAGTCACCAGGGTTCCGCAAAATTATTCATTTTTGTCTGTCAAATAATACCACAGTTAAGGGCGCGTTTTCAAATCGGACAAAATTCTGCTGTTTTTCGGTTCATTTTGTGACAAAACTAAACCGAATTTTATATAACTAATAACTACCACATATAGATTGGTTCTTCATCTTCAAATGCAAGTAACTTTTGTGTTAAAAATTATAGTTTTTTATATTGTAAAAACGATCTTCCGATGCCATTTTCCACAAAATTAACGATACTGGGTCGAGTTTCAGTACAGTTTTTATTCTATTATCAACATATTTTGAGATTTAAAAAATACTTTAAGTAGGCAAACATACTTATTTCTAAAATCTAGAAAAAAAAATGTTTCAAAATGTCACAAATAGTCGCAAAAAAAATAAAAACCAAAACTATTTTTTTCACATATTTTGCTATTACGGATGAATCTTAATGGATTGCGTTAAGGGTTATTTTATTTTTGGTTCCTGTTTTGATTATTGCACAAACATTTCGAAAGAAACCTCAGTCCGCGCTAGACCGCTGTCGTGAGTGGACTCTGTGTTGCCTGTTTGCAGCGGTTCGTGTGGAAAAGATCGCTGTACAAATACAAAATATTCTGTAAACCAAATTTGATACTTGATATTGTGGTAAGATAATTTTATAATTACACATTTTTATTTCGGTAAAAGTAAGTAGTTTATAAATGCCTATTCGTCTGGGACTTGATGGAGTGACCTGAAGGTGTACTTCGGTGACTGCTACTGGTACTCCTCGACTAGTACAACTAGGTCTGCCGAGTTTGAGCTCGTTTTGTTAGTTATGATGAGACCTTACCACCGGACTTGATGGAGTGACCTGAAGGTGTACTTTGGTGACTGCTACTGGTACTCCTCGACTAGTAGAATTAAATCTGCCGAGTTTGGGCTCGTTTTGTTAGTTATGATGAGACCTTACCACCGGACTTGATGGAGTGACCTGAAGGTGTACTTTGGTGACTGCTACTGGTACTCCTCGACTAGTAGAATTAAATCTGCCGAGTTTGGGCTCGTTTTGTTAGTTATGATGAGACCTTACCACCGGACTTGATGGAGTGACCTGAAGGTGTACTTTGGTGACTGCTACTGGTACTCCTCGACTAGTAGAATTAAATCTGCCGAGTTTGGGCTCGTTTTGTTAGTTATGATGAGACCTCACCACCGGACTTGATGGAGTGACCTGAAGGTGTACTTTGGTGACTGCTACTGGTACTCCTCGACTATTAGAATTAGATGTGCCGAGTTTGGGCTTGTTTTGTAAGTTATGACGAGACCTTACCTCCGGACTAGATGGAGTGACCTGAAGGTGTACTTTGGTGACTGCTACTGGTACTCCTCGACTAGTAGAATTAAATCTGCCGAGTTTGGGCTCGTTTTGTTAGTTATGATGAGACCTCACCACCGGACTTGATGGAGTGACCTGAAGGTGTACTTTGGTGACTGCTACTGGTACTCCTCGACGAGTAGAACTAGGTCTGCCGAGTTTGGGCTCGTTTTGTTAGTTATGATGAGACCTTACCTCCGGACTTGATGGAGTGACCTGAAGGTGTACTTCAGTGACTGCTACTGGTACTCCTCGACGAGTACAACTAGGTCTGCCGAGTTTGGGCTTGTTTTGTAAGTTATGACGAGACCTTACCTCCGGACTTGAAGGAGTGACCTGAAGGTGTACTTCGGTGACTGCTACTGGTTCTCCTTGACGAGTAGACCTAGGTGGTCACTCCATTGAGTTCGGTGGTGAGGTCTCATCATAACTAACAAAACGAGCCCAAACTCGGCAGACCTAGTTCTACTCGTCGAGGAGTACCAGTAGCAGTCACCAAAGTATACCTTCAGGTTACTCCATTGAGTTCGGTGGTGAGGTCTCATTATAACTAACAAAACGAGCCCAAACTCGGCACACTTAGTTCTACTCGTCGAGGATTACCAGTAGCAGTGTCTGAAGTACACCTTCAGGTCACTCCATCAAGTCCGGAGGTACGGTCTCGTCATACCTTACAAAACGAACCCAAACTCGGCAGACCTAGTTGTACTCGTCGAGGAGTACCAGTAGCAGTCACCAAAGTACACCTTCAGGTCACTCCATCTAGTCCGGAGGTAAGGTCTCATCATAACTAACAAAACGAGCCCAAACTCGGCAGACCTAGTTGTACTCGTCGAGGAGTACCAGTAGCAGTCACCAAAGTACACCTTCAGGTCACTCCATCAAGTCCGGTGGTGAGGTCTCATCATAACTAACAAAACGAGCCCAAACTCGGCAGACCTAGTTGTACTCGTCGAGGAGTACCAGTAGCAGTCACCAAAGTACACCTTCAGGTCACTCCATCAAGTCCGGTGGTGAGGTCTCATCATAACTAACAAAACGAGCCCAAACTCGGCAGACCTAGTTGTACTCGTCGAGGAGTACCAGTAGCAGTCACCAAAGTACACCTTCAGGTCACTCCATCAAGTCCGGTGGTGAGGTCTCATCATAACTAACAAAACGAGCCCAAACTCGGCAGACCTAGTTGTACTAGTCGAGGAGTACCAGTAGCAGTCACCAAAGTACACCTTCAGGTCACTGCATCAAGTCCGGTGGTAAGGTCTCATCATAACTAACAAAACGAGCCCAAACTCGGCAGACCTAGTTGTACTCGTCGAGGAGTACCAGTAGCAGTCACCAAAGTACACCTTCAGGTCACTCCATCAAGTCCGGTGGTGAGGTCTCATCATAACTAACAAAACCAGCCCACACTCGGCAGACCTAGTTGTACTCGTCGAGGAGTACCAGTAGCAGTCACCAAAGTACACCTTCAGGTCACTCCATCAAGTCTGGTGGTAAGGTCTCGTCATAACTTACAAAACAAGCCCAAACTCGGCACATCTAATTCTAATAGTCGAGGAGTACAAGTAGCAGTCACTGAAGTACACCTTCAGGTCATTCCATCTAGTCCGGAGGTAAGGTCTCGTCATAACTTACAAAACAAGCCCAAACTCGGCACATCTAATTCTACTAGTCGAGGAGTACCAGTAGCAGTCACCGAATTACACCTTCAGGTCACTCCATCAAGTCCGGAGGTAAAGTCTCATCATAACTAGTAAAACTAGCCCAAAATCCACAGCCCACATCTTTCTACTAGAAGAGGGCTTCCAGTGCCTCCTAGCAGTCACTGAAGTAAGCATTTGTATCTAAGTATTTAGTAAAAATACAAACTACAATACGAAATATTTTTTGTAGATGCCTATGTATTATAAAGAATATAGAGAAAAAAAAAATTCAAAGTACCAAAATTAGTTCACTTGACTACTATTCCCGCAATTAACCGTGCGTACACTTGTGTGTGTGACCTTTGTCAATGTAGTAGTTCGATTCTATACCTATCAAATTTGTAAACGCGTCCTTAAGTACAAATATTATTTTGAAATAGCGCAAATTATGTATTTCCGCATAGATATTGAACGGATACAAAATCAATTTTTCGTCAGAAGTCAACCTACGATGCTAACCGTCCAGGATTATGAAGCATTCATAAATCTTCAAAGTTCATCCACATCAAAACACACATTTGAGTCTATATCTCTGAATGAGTTTTGGGTTTGTGCTATCATGGTGGTGAAAAGGCTAACTTAACTATGCTCCCATTTGTCACAACGTATCTTTGTGAAACAGGTTTTTTAGCTTACACTTATACCAAAAACAAATTCAGGTCGAGATTGGATGCTACCCCAGATATGCGGCATACAACTGTCGGACATAATACCGAACTATAAAGCAATTATATTTCATATGTCTTTGATTTGTAATAATTTGATATGGAGTTTCATAAAACAAAAGGTATTTGGTGAGTGTTCCGTTAGTTTAGGAATCCCTGCACTAGACCAGCGAGGCAGTCGAGGCAGTAGAATAATGTGCTCTATACCTAACTTTTTAGTTTCAGAAGACCATAGTCACAATTTATCAAACATGAATATATCTTCGGAAAATAAAATCTATTGCTACATTAAAGTTTCAGCAAATTAGATACGTAAAATAAAATTATCTGAATCTACAGTAGACGTTACTAAAAACTGCTGACTCAACAGTTTTATATCTCCAAGATCGCCCCAAAAATACCCCATAAAGAATAAGAACTAACAATACCAGAGACACTCAATGACATAATTACGTTAACTCCCGCCAAAACTGTCAACTCACGCCAGAAAAATAGAACAAAAACTCTATGGCGCCACGCCACGTGAGAACTTGGAAAAACACAGATAAACCCTCGTAATTTAATACTTAAATATTATTTTTTGCAAAGTTCTAATGTCATATCGGAAGTATGTGAGTGTTTGTTTAGGCTGTCTCCGTAAGTAGAATAATATTGGGCGAAGTCGACGCGAAACATCAGTGTATTCGTGATGTTGGTTTTGCAAACGATTAACTGTATTTCTGTTGTTGAGGAGTTTGTTTTTCTCTTTATGTTTAGCTTAGTTGAACTTATAAAGAAATTCATCATTTAGAAAGCCTACCTTTTTCTTTTTCGTGTCGCTGGCACGACTGTATTTCAGATCTTTCAGGCCTACAACTTCGCCACTTCCACGGCGTCGTCGGTGGCATCGCAGAAGTCACTTGTGACACAGAGGGCAGGTCCACATGTCTTGGGACACAGAGGGCAGGATAGGACGTGGACCATAGACACACCCAACAAACGACTTCCATTGAAAATAAATGAAGGTAAAAAGCTGGAGCTTGTATGCAGTGCACCCTGTCTTAGACGGAGCATTGTTGAAGGTAAAAAACAAATCCTTAAACTGTCAAGACTGTGATTTTGTTTTAAAAAGATAGCAATGAGGCAGAATTGCTGCTGAAAGAAAGTTAACCGTAACAGCAATCTTTCATGCAAGAGCAATAATTTTTTAAATCGTCCCATACTGTTTGGTCATTCGATCAAGAGTTTGTAACAACCTTCCACCTAAATATAACCATGTCTTGTCTTTTGGCAACTTTTACAACGTGTACGTTTTTACCTAATAATACTTTTATGTTTTCACTCATTTTCCCTCGGTGATTTTGGCACAAAATATCTCGGTACTAGGCAATCTAAAGATTAATAAGTATTCCAAGTAGGTATCGCAAAATTGCTGCTGAAAAAAAAGGTCTTTTAAAACGTAAACGGCCTTTTTTCAGCAGCAATTTACCTTCAATGAATACTAAAATAAACATTTTGTACTATACCAAAGTCAAATAATTTATTTCAATTAGGCACAAAAAAGGCACTTTTGAACGTCAACATTTACAGAAAAATAATAATTGATTCTAGTCGCCCCTTCCAAAAGGTAATTTTCGTATGGAGAAGAATGGGCAAGAAACTCCACCGTTACTCTTTTAAAATGTATTCACAATATATTGTATACATCAATTATATAATTATATGTGAAGACGATGCACCTAGAATAAGATTACTATACCACGATAGGTAAAAATAACGAAAGATTAAGGAATGACAGATATATTAATTATGTGATAGATGCATGGTGCTCACATATTTACAAACATTGTAAAATTATACGATGTACCCTATGTACCCTAAATATAACCGTGACTTCGATCATAACACCGTGTGCGGTATATTAGCCAAAGCTTTCATGTTTTTACTCCGAAATTAGCCCGAAAGTTAGAACCATTAGAGCTTATCCTCCCTCGGTGATGTTGGCGCAATATATGTCGGTACTACTAGGTAATCATACACTGCGTGTTAGATGGATAGGAGCAACATGACAGTACAGGACGGATGCCGTGGCGCCGGCGCAGACGCGCAGTTGGACCGTCTCAGGCGCACCCATCCACAAGATAGTGTAAGGAATAAGCGGAAACGTTTTTGATATTAAGCTTAATCACAAATCTGGAAATGATGCAGGAATTAGAGGCATACTTCAAAAAACAGGCTCGAATTAAATCTAGCAAGGTTATTTTTTGGAGAAGACCTATTCTCCAAAAACCCATCCTTCCTATTTTCCTATTATATCGAACATGGTGGTGCAACACATATCTTAAAGACATTAATAAATGAAAAACGAAAACAAAATAACGAGGCGAGGGTTTAAAAAGAATCAGGTCCACGCAGCGGAGGGCAGAGCAGATTTTGTAATGCATGAACGTAAGTACTTAGATCTGCGTACGCTGCGGCGCAGGCGCGTGCGACGCAGACATGTGTCTGTCTTGCTCTTCGTCTCGTAGTGCCGGCACCTGATTCCTGCGCGACGCGTGCAGGTCGACACGTGTTTTTTACCACTAATTCAATATTTTGTTGTAATGACAGAACATTTAATTGAACTAGTTCGTTGTGAACCTTGTTTGTATGATACTAATCATCCAGATTATTCAAAAATGACGTTTAGAGGGAACAGGGCCTGCGATTCTCCATACAAATGGATTCCCCTTTTTTCTTCTTGAATAATCTCTCTGCCTCTAGAACAATCTTTTTTTTTTCATAAAATCAACGTCTGCTGTAGACACGTCCCTGTTATTTCTTTTTTTTCAGCTATTTATTGGTAAATAAAATATGACCTTCCAAAAAGAAAATGAAAGGAACCTAGACATACTCTTTACTAAAATTTTAATGTAAAAAATAATTGAATCGGCTCTGTTTTCGATGAGAAAAAAGGGCAATAGAAACGTCGATCTCGTCATTTTTTTTTGTGACTTTCGGTCTGAGCTGCAGCTGTCCCTATCGCACTCTACCCTGCAAAATGTGAACTGTGCTGGGTCACCTGCGTCTCAGCATACGTTTAACCTCAAGCCTGATTCTTGAGTGTAGCCAACATTATAAGTGGAATCGAATTCTGATCATGATCAAAATCGTTCGTTCCCAATCCGAAAGCAATTCCATTCTTTATGGTACACGGCGACTCTACAAGCTATTCTTTTCCTTCAGCGTTCTTAGCGTTTTCATTATAAGTGGACCTAAAAATTACTGTCGGATTTTGTTAACTCAAAACTTGCTATACTCCTCAAAACCGCTACATCCTCTACTTTAGCCCAACATTGTAAAGTGTAACACGATCATCGTTGTGTCGTAAGGTGATAGCTCGACTAACATCACGACATCACTCGTCTGCAGTAATGAACTGCTAAATACAATGTCAACACGTCCCAGATATATTTAGAACTGGTATATGAGGTTCATATAACGAGACCTCTGATCTCTTTTAGTTTTAAGGGATATTTGACAGATATCAGCTGTTCGTACAAGAAAAAGATTCCGAGAGAATCATGTAAGGTTTCAGTTAATGACTGATTTAACCAACAAATCAGCTAACGGTAAACCTTTTATTGAGGGGTAAAGTTTGTACGGTAAGAATTTTCGGATAATTAGAGTAATACTTTAGATGTCTGGTCCTTTTGCCATAGCCATATTATGAACAATTAGGAACGAGATTCCTAATGGTCAATTGTGGAAAACGTCACTTTGTATAATAATGGAGGTAGGAAACTAAAGAACGCCACCTGCTACAATCCTTACCTAATACTATATACTCCTTTAGAAGATATGAATGCCTGAATTAACTACACATTCAGTCAGGATGCCTAAATAGACTACTAAAACCCATTAAAACACAACTGAACCCAACCCAAACTACCAACTACTGCCCTAATCAGTAATCACAACCAAATTATCGGTAACATCAAAATCCTAACGTAAACGCGGCTTAATGAACGATGGCCAGCACAAATTACTGGCCGCCAGCAAACAGACGGCAACAATCAACCCTTCACTGTTTGCGGGCCTCCCAGACCCCGGCCATGAATTATTCATACGACGTGACAGCTAATTGTAATGAAATTTACTCCCCCCACTTCACCCCCCGCACGTCATCGGTTTCTATGCAATTTTTTGCGCTAAATAGAACGGAGCGTTAAATTTCTTGAGAAACCTAAGTTATCTAAGTTTGTATCATGATCGGTGACTTAATTGTTCGTTTGGCAATCAATTTATGTACCTATTAGATTGTTTGGTTATTCGCTAAAACAATGGATAGTGATTCATGTAAGATGTTTCCAAAGATTAATGTTATTTTCTGTTCATAGGTTAAGTTATTCAAAAGACAAGTTACAAGAATATCTTGTAAGTACAATTATTTTCTATTTTTGAAGTGAAATTTCTTTAGGCGCGTTGAATTATTTTTGGTAGGGGATAAACATATGGATTCGCGTCACCAACATGCTCGCGCCGTAGCGCTGTAGAACATAGATGGCGCTAATACCAGTTTTAACTTTTCACTTCTGTCGGCAGTCGCCATAACTGACAATTTTTTTTTTCTATTGGCTATGCATGAATAATATTGACAAACCTTCAACCTCCTCTTTAATAAAAAATAAATAAAAATAATAGCCTTATATTTCTTGCTGTTTGAATTACAAATAAATTATATAAATACCTGCATAGGTGTAACATTACACTTCATATTTTGACGTGACAACGTCTTATAAATTGGTTTGCCGGGTGACACTTCAAGAAACTGCGTTACGCTCCGCTCACGTTATGCGCTCACAATGAGAGCGAGTGAGAGGCACGCGTCATGGTTAGCCCGCCTAAGAGCGAGAGAGACAGACATAAAAAGTGAAAGGCACGCAAAGTCGTTGTCACGTAAAACTTTCGCCCGTATACCGACTTTACAGGCAACCAATTTTTTTTTTTTAATGTAATCTCATTGTCTAATAATTACATAAAAATCAATCAACAATCAAATCTTCTCCTCATTATGCAGTCTAAAACAACAGAACCATAGAAAATTTAAACTTGTGAACCTGTTAGTGGATAACAAAATCCGCAAAATAATCAATGTTGAACAAAGCAGCGCCATGTAACCCTACGCTGCGATCATTCGCTGAGAGCAAGTCTTATTATTTTATTAGTTCACGCGCGATTTAATCACGATTGTTGGTTTTGGTAAGCTAATAAGCGGCGACGGGTTGGGGTGCGAGTGACGAGTTACAAGTTATAGAGTTACGGGGTCTTTATGACACCGGCGCGCAGACGAACGGTTAACTTCGAACGGGTGGAATAGTAAATAAGGAATTTGATTAGTCAGGAGTTTCTAGATATTGGAGGGAATTTCAACGAAAACATGTAAGGTGTGTATAAAATCATGGAAACTCGGGAGATTGAAGATTATAATAAGAATTGCTCAATGTGGCGGCCAGTTTTATCTACTTATCGATTTCATTCTGTTGGAAAGTTTGGTGCGACCGTAAGCACCATTGTGTTCAGTTTTTGGCATGCTGTAGGTACCTAATTAAGCTCCAAAATGGATAGGAGCATAAGCTTTTGAGACCGACGAAAAATGACTTCTCATAGATGTCACGAATTTTCAAAACCATTTTATATCAACTTTCCCTAATCCGATTAGGTAAGTATGTGAATTGTATCACAAGCTCACGTGTTCACGTTTACGTGCAGTTTTGACAGAAGACAAATCCTAATTATTTCGATTCACTTGATTGGATTGGATCGCGAGGCGTAGCATTTGTCTGTGTGGAAGCTGTTGTCAGCGAGATACGACAAAATTTAAATACATACTATTCTTGCACGTAATTCTAAGTAACCAAGAAAAAGACACAATCCTTGAAGAGTAAGTAAAACTTATTCAAATCCACCAGAAAGGATAAAAAACTTTGTACCCTCAAAAGAATCCATAGATTGTAACAATAGATGTTAACGTTTTGGTGTTGGCCACACAATGTCATTTTTTATATCAAGAAACAAATTTATTTGTGACCGCTGTCAAACTCATTATTTATTTAATATCAACCGTATTTTACGGTCGCAAAGTACAAAGTTCTTTGAGATAGAATTTTTTTAAATGCATTTCGTAAGTTGGTGAACAGTAATTTTGGGGAGAGCGGGGCGTTATCGCATTTCTTCGTGTCCATCTATTTACTAATGACTTCCGGCGTCAGGTGCTCCCCTTCCTCCCCTTTCTAATGATTTTTTTCGTGTATTGTTCGATGTTTGAATGAAGAATACATAACGACCTATTTTTAGAGTTGGCAACTGGTAATACCATGGATAATAAATTGTCTTTGGCCGTTAAATATTTCGTCGATACCTTTACTGTTTATGGGTAGGTAATTAACGAGGTTTCGAAGGTATGTTTCTTTAATGGATGAATCAAATAGTCAACTCAAGACAAATGGTCGACTAAGCAGCGCCTATGTACAGTTTTAGAACTAAAATTGACAAATCAACTAAACCACAGAACAGATAACAGCACACGGATTAATCATAGTTGCCTAGTCCACCAGTTAAGGACACTATAAATACCTATTAAAGTAATCTAACCAATATCTATATATATCTTCCAATATCTATGTTCTTCACACTCTAAGAATCTGCGTTCTTCTAATAATCTTCTCCTACTCTGTCCTTCTCATACTTCTGACTTTGTTCATTCTTCCTTTCATATTCAGTCCATTCTTCTTTGGAATGCGCTTCCTCTTGATATCAGAACGGCCACCAGTCGGTATGCATTTAAGCGGAAATTGCAGATTTATTTTCAAAATAAATAGAGTAGAGTCATCTCAGCACCTCCCTCTCTTGAATTCGTATATAATATGTATATATATATAATATAGATATATTATATTATTGTAAATATGTATGTATGTGTAATTAGTACTATTTTAGTTCGTATGTATTATCATATATTTTTAATAATAGTTTTCTCTTTGTTCCTCTCAAATAGAGCACCTGCCATCTAATCTCTTCACCACCCTTGGTTGACTGGTAGAGAATGCCTAAGGCATTAAGTCCGCCATTGTACCTCTTTGAGTGCGAGAAGTTTTAATAAATAAATAAATAAATAATATATACAACATGTAACTTAATTAACGCACATCCTGAAAATAGTTTGTTCAGAATCGTTTACTGAATCGATTTATATAATTTTTAATATAGGTAATTTTTTATCCCAAAAATAATTAAAACTACGGAAATTATTGTCATATTAACGCTGTACAGTCAAAACAAACTGAAATGGACCGTAAATCAAAGTAATAAGACTTTTAAAATCGCAGTTTTATTTGTATTCATACAAATTCCATCATTCAATACAAAATAAAGAAAAATAAACCTTATTCCAAGCACGTTAAGGTCTTTGCAAATGCATTGTAAACTTAGCGATTTGACCGCACGCACACACTAACAGGAACTGGACAAAGGACACCGATAAACCACCTACTTACTTTCGTTCCCTTTCTCCTGCAAACTAAAAGCCCAGGATAGAGCGAGATAGCCACCACCGCTTGCGCGGCTACGATGAAAGCTAACATAAATGTAAACATTAGTCACGCGCGGGCAATATTAGTGGAAAGAAGTTAAGTGTTATCAAATATTCTTTCGCGTGCAATGTCTTTCCAATACACTAATGTTCAGTATACCGAAATGGTGAGGACTTTGGCAATGTGTGGTGATAATGTGGCTCTAGCTTGCAGAACGTTTAACCAAAGGTATGGTACAAGAGTGGCCCGCAGGACAATGTGAATATTTTGATTCAATCTTTTAAACACGCCGTCTCTGAATAATGTTGTCGTATCGCCTCTTATTTTCAGCAGTTCATTACCGATTGGCATTGTATCATATTCAATAAACGAAATTATTCAGAGTCGACAGTCCAAAGCCTGAAAAGTGTGATGGAAAGATGCAATCATAATGTTTACTAGACATAGATCGTAAATAAACAATTCTTTTCTCGGACGTCGTCGGTTAATGCATACAATGATATTTTAATAAAATATCATTGGTTTCATAATATTTCGTCAACGTAAACAATCGTGTATTGTCGGCTTTTCCCGTAGTTTCGTTATGTTGTGTCGAGTCGAGCGGCGCGCCGCGCGATAACTGCTTTTGCGACTGTGTGCGTTGCGTGCGCGTGTGCGTTGCGTAGTATGACTAAAAAGTTCTCCAAGAATTGGTATAACTAATTTAGTAAATAACAATGCATATACATGTTAAATTAAAAATTCAGTGTATGTATTATGATTATAACATAATATTCTAATTGGGGTGTTTGAGGGTGTGCGTTAATTACGTTACATGTTGTATAATAACTTGCTGGAAGTTTAATAAAACATATATGCTTTTATTCTATCGGTAGGTAGGTATTGATCTACCAAAAGTAGGTACTATACTAAATTTACATAATGCATATGTAGTATCAATCAATATAATATACTCTAACGTCCCAACAATGCAAATAACACCAATTTTAGACACGATATATCAATTACATACTAATCCACCGCTATTTTGAATTCTAACACCAACCAACAAAGTCTAATTTCAAATACGTTACGTCATAAAGAACTAGGGTATCACTTTCAAAAATACAAGCAAACGCGATACGATTTGAAACTCTGTCCCGTTGAGATAAAGTTGAGTTTTACTCATTGTTAGTTGAGAAGAAGTAGAGTATCACTTACAGGATTGGCTGACATCGACCCCGCCCAGTAGGGCAGTATCCATTTCACGCACACCTAAAGTCCACCCACCGACTACCCGAGAACTTAACTACTTGTAATCGATACAAAAGCACATAGCCAATCGAAGGCAGCGGTTGTACGGAATAGGGACGCTCTGTGATTTATTATCTGTAAAATTCCAAATTTTAAAGGTTCGAAAGTGACAGCTGTCAAATTTACAGTAGGGTGAACGCATGAATTTACAACCGGTATTTTGTTAGTTAATACTATAAATACATAGTTCTGTTTTCATTTTATTAATTTGAATATAATAAGTACAACGGACGTTGAGTAACATGCTGTTTATTTGTTTGGATAAAAAATACTGTTTCTAAGCACCCTAATTAAATATTCAACGCATCACATCTCAACTATCGAGTCACGCACGGTCCAGTTGAAATAACACGCAGCATCCCGTCTGTTTTGATAATCGTCCCGTTTAGAGGTAAACTGGTATATTATCATAACAAACACGTTCTTTTATCTCGCACACAGCAACTTCTCTTTTCAATATTTACTGAGTGACAGAGAGAAAAAATCATTTTAAATTAGTAGGACATCTTTCCGTAAGTGGTCAACCTCACAACCCTAAAGAACCAGTGGACAATAGCAATACGTGACCATAGACAATGCAAAAGGACCATCGAGTGGACACAAGTGCCCATACAGCTAGAAAAGGAGGCCGAATGATATCAATAACTCAATGTTGTCGTTTAGTCAGCTGTCTCGTTTGCATGAATAAATAAAATTATAGTTAAAATGTTATTTCTAGAGCTTTTGAATACATTTCGTGTCTTAGTTCATATAATTTTATGGTAGAATAACTTTGTCATTTAATGGATAGAATTTTATATTGAATACTTAAGGCCATTAATCTGGCTTTAAAGTTCTTAGGAATGGCAACGTCATAGTATATAAACAGTTTAGGTCTATTGTTGGCAATATGTCTGCCAGCTTTACGTCCCATATTTTAGAATTTCAGCTCAGAAATTGGTCGTGACGATCAACTCATCACATTTTACGAGGCATAATCATTAAGTACTTAACAACAAACATGGCTACAAAACATGCTAATTATATTAACAAAAGCCTGTAAATAAGGTAAATACAGTCGTAGAAGTGTGGTTGTGAATATTTTTCCCGTTTTGTGCCACGCCATAAATACGAGTCGTTTACCTATAGATAACGGCTGTCTGGGGCGGAAACGATGGTCGCTTCCGCCGCGGCCGCTACTAGCGCCAATATTTTACAACTTCATAACACTAAGCTGTTAAAGACGTTTATCGTGGTGAATGTAAGGATCCCTATAAACATAAATTGTATCTACTATTACGTTAATAACTTGATTTGTGATGCTTTTATGTGAACTGTTTTGAATTTCTATTCAAAAAATGTTGCCTTCATAATTTCTACTTTGTCGAATAAATAAGATATAACATACATAACATAACATCACGCCTGTATTCTCCGAAGGGTTAGGCAGAGGTGTGCCTATGGTACACCCACATTTCGCCAATTATGTTTAAGTCTCATATAATAGGGGGCAAGCGTATTGCCATCAACCGGGCACAAATCCAGACTCCGGACTGATACTAAGCAATTTAAGGTGGAAAAACCCTATAACACTTTGCCCGACCCGGGTGTCGAACCCAGGACCTCGTGCTCAGCAATAGCGCTTGCGACCGCTAGATCAACGAGGCAGTCAAATAAATAGGCAGTTAATAGGTCATGAGAGATCTCACTAAGCGCTTTAAGCGACTCATATACAAAGCTCACCTGCTTTATTAAGAGGGAACAGGGGCTGCGAGGAATTTGAAAAATAGGTATTTGAAGAAACTATTGCCGTCACCTTACTTCAAGTCTGCCTCCATAGAGTGCAATAGGGACAGCTGCATCTCAGACCTATTATATCACAAAAAAAAATTGACGAGATCGACGTTTCGTATTCCCCTTTTTTCTCCTCGAAAACAGAGCCGATTCAATAATTTTTTACATATTTTTTTTTAAGAAAGACTATGTCAAGGTTCCTATCATTTTCTTTTATGTTAAAAACTTTTTGAATTTTTCTGGTAGTCCTCTAATCACGGCGGTAAAAATGGGGCATTTTTTGTAATTTTCGGAGGGTCATATTTTCTTTACCAATAAGTTACTAAAAAAAAGGAATTAACAGGGACGTGTCTACAGCAGATCTTGATTTTAGGAGAAAAAAATGAATGCTCTAGAAGCATTATTCAGGAAGAAAAAAGGGGAATACGTTTGTAAGGAGATTTTCAGGCCCTGTTCCCTCCTAAACCTATAGCTTGTGCCGACCTCCATATAGGCGAAGCCGCGGGGCTTCGCCTGCATGGAGGTCGGTAGATATCCCACGGGAACGTACTACGGGAATAAAAAGTATCTTATGTGAAAGTATGTATAGACCGAGTACAAAATTTCATCGAAATACCTAATACAGCCATCTAGGCGGGAAAGGTGATAGACAGACAGAGTTGCTTTCGCATAATTATATAAAATATATTATGGATTGTCCTAAAAAGCTTTAAAAAATTCAAAACAATGTTTTGTTACCAACAATAAACGTACTAATAGCTACAGTAGGTATTATGCGGGTATTGATCAATAAATAACAGTACAGTGAACTATTTCTCTGAAACGTTTACTGCAATACATTTTATAAATTACCGAAGCATCCATTTTTATTGAATTAATCAATTTCTATAGGTCGGTGAGTTTAATGGATCGAATTTTATAATTTCAAAAGGAGACCGTAAGTAATGCAGGGGGCTGGCACTTCAATTTATCATATAAAGAAAAAGAAATAAAACGTTTATTTGGACACAGTTCGTGAAACACAAAATAGAAACAAAATAAAAGAAAATTGTAAATAATCTTTTGACGATAGGTACCTAATGTGTGTGCCTCACGGCTGCGCCAAAAAGGTTACTTTTAGTCTGACGCTGGATTTCTAACGAACTTAAAGTGACGGGGAATACAAACAGTTTCAACATACCAATACATAATTTTTATACTTCTAAATAATTAAATAAACTAACTACAACTACTATACTACATCTTATAATCTAGGTACTAGGAATTCATAAGTCCGTTAGAGACAGGAGTTTAATTATTAATTAAAGTTATAAAAACATGGCAAGCAGTCGACTCAACTGACATAAAAAAACATATTTTTGTTGTAGTATGAAGTTATGTTTTTCCATTAGCAGTATTTTACATGAAACAAATGGCTTTTGTATGCTTAACTAATACTTATATCGTAGTTCCGCCGATATCGATTTTACTAAAAGCCTATCAACGATCAGTACCCTAATTGCGTAACACACGATCTCTGAATCGTTTTAAAACAGATTGCTAATCCATTGCTTCATAAGTTCGAAAAAATGTTCTGCTCAACAACGTAAATAACGCAATGAATGTTGTTGAACTGTCAAAACGAAACAGATTATTCTTAATCATTTACGAAAATGTTTTACGCAATTAGATAGCAGGTTCTACCTAATAGACGGATATAAATTGACGTTTCGAAATATATTAATGACCTTTAAAGAGCAATATTGGTTGAAATCTCAAACCTACGACTCAATAGAAGCTCTCATGAAAGTCTAACTTTATAACAGGCACTCAACATCATACTCACTCTCCACCTCTCTCACACACATACACACCCCACACATACACAAGCTCTCAGACACCACACCGTCACACACACACCCTCTCACCCTCACTCACTTACGCACACTCACGGCATATATCCAAAGATATCAGATTTGTATTTTCTTTATTTCTAATTCTCTTACCCTTATTTGTTATTGTTAAGTTCATTTTATCTATTCTGGAACACTTATCCTCTCGCTAGGAGACGGGCGCTGGCAGCTGCGCCACAGTTTTTAACTTTTGCAGTTGTCATCGTTTACATTTGTTTACTTATGTACTTGTTCCTGTTCCAAATAAATGAATTTTTACTTTACTTTTACTTTAATATCATTAATAAACCGTGTGCGTATCGTGTCTTCTAGCTAGACCAATAACTATAGCCAATATATTTGTTGGTTTTGGCTATAGGCATTCATACTTTTATTAATGGACATCATCACAAAACTAACAAAGCAACATGCTCCATTTTATAGAATGTTTTCCATTTACAATCGTATGAGGCAGCATTTTGATATTTTCTCCGGTAGGTACCTTAATATCAGCCAAAATAATAATTAAGAAGAGCTTTTAAATTAACTAATAATTACCTAATATTATTAGTTTTTTTTTTATTATTAACATATTAGCTTATTTGAACTTTTATGGTAAACTTTTTTTTTTCTTTAAATTATGTTAAATATTTTAGGGCATGCAGGTACTTAGTAGTAAGTGAGTACCTTTAATTGGAATTGGAAGTGATACTCTTTTGCCCGATTAAATTTTGTGAAGAATTAATGATAAAAAAAGACCGTAGACCTAGCCAAAATGTCAAATATTTTATAAAAATATTTTGATTTAAAAGAGTGTCCATGGAGCTTAGAGTCCGTTCTTCTCCATAGGAACCTAACTACCTACGCTTTAGAATTGGCAAACAACTGACCGATGCCTTGACAATTCAAAAGTAGGTACATATAAATGGTTAAATTGAAATAAATGCTTTAAGTTTGGGTTCAAGGAACCATTTGATTGCTGCAAAATAAACTAAACTTGTCCATAGTCAATTACCCTACATTTTCTTTTCAAAAGAACTATGTCGCCGTCGTGTCCAATGCTATTGGCCTATTGCATGTACGTGGTGTATCTAATCTAATCTTCAGCAACACACAATTCGACACGATAACGTCGGCACTTCGGTTCTCCAAGGCTTTAGAATCTACATCTACAACCACTTATGAAAGTTCCCTCGGATACATTACTCGTAGCGCCATCTGTGCTGTGGCATAGGAAACTTGAACCTTTTGTCTGCTTTTTCTGACACCGGAAAATGTCCTAATGGAGAATACCTATCATTTATAATTTCATAAGATCGTTGTGATATCGGCAACGGATTTTTTTTTCATAATTTACTTAATTTCGATATGATTTTTCTAGGTTACCTACCGCGACCGACGTCGGCTCCCAATTTCATGGTCTACAAAAAAATGGCTTTCATCTCTATAATATTATAAGTTATGAAAGCAGTAATATAGGTATTTAAATATACATGGTTTTATATTAAACCTTAATGAGCTTCTAAACTTCAGAAACGAACCCTGAAACAGAAAACCTCTAAATGAAAATACCTACAAACACTCGTGCACTAACAAAACCTTCTCAAAGTCTGTATAATTGTCATCATTTCAAGCAGTGGAGTTGAGCCGGCGTGAAACTGCGAAGCGACACGGGCGCCCTCTCGTGCTGTAACGAAGCCACTTTCCAGAGTGGCAGCTGCCTGTCACTTCTAGTGGAGATTATACTAGGTTTGTTAGTCCCCCGGGAAACTGGGAAGAAAAAACTGCACTAAATTGCTCCGCTTTTTAAATTGGAAATGAGAGGAAATGGCGGGCTCTTTTTTTGTGGAATATGGTATGAGGTAAATGTTTGTAGGCCTATTTGTTATCAGAAATGCGAAATATTTTATTCATTGATGCGATTTAGCTTTATGGGAATAACCTAACCTAACGATTTTATAATAAACGGTGCAAATCAAAAACTAAATAAAGACAGCCCATTTTTATTGACCGTCTTTAAAATAAAATAACGCGGTCCAATTAACATTCGAACAAAATACTTCTTTCGCGTGAACCTCCTTTTTAAAAACCGAAGAGCCAATAAAAGAAAAATGAAGAAGAAAATTAATTGTTAATGGTGTTCTCCGCGTCACCAACGCGAATACTTCATTACTGCCGGGTGCCAGGCAGGCGGGCAAATTGGCTTCGTTAGCAGATACCCGGCCACCAGTTTTGCAGGCTACAATGAGTACCTGGAGATATGTTGTTAGGTGGAGTTTAGGTCATTTGTGAATACCTACTTACTTGTATGAACTGTGCGCATTTTGATAAAGTAGCTTTTATTCGACTACATAGTTATAAAATTGTCAGTTCTTTATGTTGCATAATATCTGTCAGAGTACTCACCGTATAGGTGCTATACGATAGGGACGCTGACTGATAAATCGTTGGCAACTGTACTTACTTAAAAAATAACTCTAAAACTCATATGGTTACTACTCTGGTAATGTTACCCTTTTCGAAAATATCAAGTTCTAAGTTTACCCTTATTAGGGAAGAAAACTAACTAGCTACTGCAAAAACATTTTCTCAAACAACAACTGTATCAAAATGCGTTACAAATCAACAACGCAATACCCATTAGCCACTCAATATAACTCAATAACGCGAGTCAATAACAGTTACACTCACCCTACGCGTCGACAAAATGGCGCCGAATGACATCTCTTAATAATTCACGGAAATAAAGTTGAAAATCGAACGCAATACTATTTCAAATTACAACGTCATTGTACATGGAACGATTGAATACAATAGAACAGGGTACATAGACGGTGTAAAATAACATTTTGAATAAATCTTTTTGTAGGGGGCGCCATAATAGGTGTTACGAGCTCTCGCAGCGAGTGACGCACCCTCGTAGAGGAAATCAAAATGCTGGTTTCGGGTTTAGGAGCGGAGTGGACAACAGTCGCACAGTGAAATTAATTTTCTTAGTATGAAAACCTTTTTGGTACGGTGCGTAGGCGTGCTACGGCGCGTAGCCGTGATTCATACTTCGTAGCATCTGTGTTCTTGGTAAAAACGTTGTAATTTAAGTTCCTATCTGCCTATTTATTAACTACATGTAATTTATCATCATCATGCTCGACTTATTCCCTTTTTAATGTTCCAAACGTAAGGTAGCTATTTACATTCAAAGACCGCCCATAATCTACCTTTAGTAATTATTTTAAAATATTTTAGTACCTATGTAGTTATAATTATCCACACACCAAAGATATAGAAGAACTTGGATAAGTCATTCCGATCTTAAGTACAATTCAATACATGAAAACCAAGAATGCCACAAGATACCAATGAATTGATACAATACGTCATATATCGCGTCTTCATATTTTGTATAGTAAAATAAGCCCATTGCGTCCGACGAGCTCTCCAGCACAACACCGAGCACGAGGCAGCGCGAACTCACAAACGAAGTTACACAGTCAAGTAGGTAACGAGTGGCTCTCGCGTATTGTACCCTGTTGTAATGCACTCAGGCACAATGCACGCACCAACTTACCATACCACCACACAAAAACATCACGCTAATATCAACCTTCCAACTTTCACAATAACATCGAAATTCCCATCTACATTTGGTTCAGAATCAACCAACAATCGCTCGCGCTCCCAACTGTACACAGAGTAATTCGCGTAACGCAGTTACCGACCGAACTCGGTGCATGCTAATGCTACGAAAAAAAAAAGAAATTAAAAAAGTACGGACAGTCCGCTCGGTGCGACTGTAAACCGAATTGGCGCGCTTTTTCATTCGTTTTTTTCATGTGAGAAGTACAGATTTTTAATGATCTGTGGATGCTACTTTTATTTGCGTACAGTGAACTGAAAGGAAGAGGGATTTGCGTATTATCTATGCCTTGCCAACAGACTAATGGGTGGTATTTTATTAAACGAATGTACACTGGGGTCTTTACAATCAGCTTAAAAGCTCTGACTACCTACCTTATCCTGAGAAAGTGGTTAAGATGTTGCTTATCTACGTAACTTAAGTATTTAATTATTATTGCAAGTTTACTTAGATACCTATATTTGGAAAAAGCATTTGACTCCTTGAGATAGGTACAAATGATACAATCCAAGTTTTTCGTTTAAGTAATATTATTTTCTTTATTCCCTATTGCTGTAAATAGCTAGTATAGAGAACTTTGTCTGTATTAATTCTGCTATAGTTGAAGCATTTATGAATGATTAAAAACAGATAACTTACAGAGTTCTCCTAGGGAAGTATATTAGGTCCAAAGCTGTCTTATTAATTCGAATTGTGCAAACCATGCTGGCCATGCTAGCACATCAACTACTTAGTTGATGTACTTAGTTTATTAGACCTATATTATTCATTAGTGACTGCCAATCGGGGCGTGGCACTTAGGCAGTTCAGAGGCCGTATTATGACGTATTAATGCCACCATTATTCCAGTGTGAGTGAGAGACGGAGCTATTCAAGGCCGCTAGCACCATCCTTTTTTCGCAGTGGAATAATGATGGCATTAAGAGGGAACAGGACCTGCGAGGAATTTGAAAAATACGTATTTCAAGAAACTATTGCCGTCTTCTTACCTCAAGTCTGCCCCCGTAGAGTACGATAGGGATAGCTACAGCTCAGACCAATTACATCACAAAAAAAAATTGATGAAATCGACGTTTCGTATTCTCCTTTTTTCTCCTCGAAAACTGAAACGATTCAATTATTTTTACATTAAAAATTTAAGAAAGAGTATGTCTAGGTTCCTATCATTTTCTGTTATGTTAAAAACTCGAATTTGTCTGTTATTCCTCTAATCAATGGGGCATTTTTGTAATTTGGAGGGTCATATTTTCTTTACCGATAAGTTGCCGAAAAATGGGAAAAAACAGGGATGTAACTACAGCAGACCTTGATTTTATGAAAAAGAAGTTATTGCTCTAGAGGCATTATTCAGGAAGAAAAAAGGGGAATACATTTTTATGGAGAATCGCAGGCCCTGTTCCCTCTTAATACTTCATAATAAGGCCCCTGGACATAGAAGTAAAGAACCTCCGCTTTAAACCAGGACAAATGTGGCTTAATATAATCACAAAAAAACGGTTACACCACACAAATCACTTCAAATTACAGGCTTTACAATCAATACCACGAACCATTGATACACATATAATACCTATACAAAATAAACGCCTTGAATTTCACACCCAAACCGAGATATTTATCAAATTATATTATACAATACTGAATAAAGATATCTTGTTGCAGACTATTTCTTTACCCATGTAACATGAAGCCTCATATTATAAGAAAACAAACTCATATTTGCAGCTCCTTAAATAATTCCCTTAACATTTCCACGAAGAGATGTTAGAAGACATGAGTTTTTGCAGCGGTAAAGTTAAGTTGGTAATATTTGGGTTTTTTATATGTCAGCGTATGTTACAGTAATTTTACGTTGTAGGTTTTAATAGGGTGTCGTATGCGAGGTAAATCCGATTAGTGAGGGTAATGTTACTCTCGAGACGAAACCGCAAATCTGGTTTATTTTATAATAGAAATAGTTAGGTATGTAGCACAGGATAAGTTGTGTGGTGTGTAATTTAATTTACTGTGTAGAATAGGGTTTAACTTAATTTTGACTACCTGTAATATGATCAGCAATAGGCTTTACCTGGATGGATTTATGCCTCGAAGTGTTGATCATGAACGGTGATAGAAAAACATATATGATGTCAAAATATAAATACTTATGTCAGATGTCTCGATTTTCATTAACAATATGATTTTTAGTATTGAAATAACGATTCAAGAGGCATCAATCCAAATGAATGGATACCTGGAATAGTTGATCGTGTGATTTGAGGTGACTATATAAATAACTATCGTAATGAAATCCCTTCCATGTTTAGATATTGAGATTTCCATCAATAAGGCAAAGGCCTCATGAATTTTTTAACCGATCAAGCCCCGCAGACGCGCCGCTTACGTCACTTTAAACATTTTTTTGAATTTTTCGGTGTTATCTGTCATTTTTTGATTATTTTTGGTCTAATTGACGAGAATATCCGTATGACCATAGGTACAAACAGCCCACAGACGATAAAAGCCATTATTTAGCAGTAAAAATAGTGAGTTAACCGACCAATCCTTCCTTAAGTCATATCACTGCTCAGATTTCTACCCAACCATATAAAACAACAATGTCTCTACATCTCCAGTACATAAGGGGAGGTGGAAGTGTCAAATAATTATTAATCAGTTCGCGAGAGGGCGCGGACGCCCCCTGGTGGCGCTGCGCGACATTAACATGACAATCGCACGATCTGTCCCTTGGTGCAAGTATAGTGACGTCATTGTATAGTATGGAAGGACTGTTTCGTTTTGAGGTGGGTATTTCTGGGTGCGGTAGTTTCCGGGTTTACGTACTATGTAGTTAGTATAAGGGAAGATTTTTGGGTTAGAAATGAGTCTGGAAACGGTACTACTTTGACGTAAAAGAAAATTAAAAGCACCTCGGATTTGCACTCAACTTGGACTCATTGCATTGCTTGAGAAGGAGATCGAGATAGTGAAGTACATAATTAAGTACGAGTATCTTCTAGATGAATGATGAACCTAAATGTTTTGGTGTTACTCTGGACCATTCAGCAAAAACTGCAAGAACATAAATCAGAAGATGCACAATCGCAACAGTCCTCTTCAGTGACTATTATAGTCTCATCGAAGTGGGGTGCTTCGCCTGACGTTCTGCTCACTAATGGGCTGGCTCTCTTTTTCTGTGGGTGAATTCGTCCCGTGTGGAGTCGTTCTACCCATGCAAAGTTATTACAGTTTTGAATTAAACATAATATGAGGATCATCACTGGTTGTATAAAACCGACCCAGTGCGCAGGAATAGCGCCACCAGAATTTCGTAGAGCGGTGGCAAGCTCCAGCGAAAGAGCCAAAATGATCTCCGACACACGACACCCTGTGCACGACATATTGTCGTGCACAGGGTGTGCCACAAAGGCTGAAAAGCCGTAACCGTTTTTCAAAGTATGTCGTCCCACACACTGGCAAACGATCAAAAGAAAGACTGAAGCTGTGACGAGACAGTAGGTACCTACTTCTTTACCCAAAACATTCATTCCAACCGCTGAAGATCTCCCACCTGGACATGAGTTGCCTTGGGTAACCTGGAAGTCTTTAAACAGACCCCGGTCCCAGGTTGCCGAAGCAAGTAAAACCGAGGTGGAGGTTGGAGTGTAAATGTAGTGGGGTTCCAGAAACGATGGGAGACTTCATATCATGTTCTGTGTGTCCTGTCAGCTGCACGTTACAGGAACTGATGGACGCTAGTGGTGGTGCCAAACACGCAGCTGAATTCTGGGCAGAGTCCATTTAGTTTGCCATCGACCCGCTAAGAAGAAGAATGATGAACAATGAATCCGTACCTACCTACGTTTGTTATGAAAGCAAAATCTCTAACAAAATGACACTGTAGTTTTGACGAAATTTTAGGTGCCATATTAAAAAGCTCCTTCATTACTTTTAAAGATAGGTACAACATCGCCAATTCGAGCTTTTCCACGAAAGTCCCGTCTACACCCATAAAGTGTAGCCACACGAATTATGTATTCACAATTAATAGATACTGTACAACGTGCCATTATGCCGCCATGTTGATCGCCCGCTGCGTTACCGCTGCGTTCAACCATCCTCCATGTTTAATGAATTTTTTGGTATGTTTATATGGGTGTCACAAAAATGCTTAGGTAGATTAGAAACTCGTAGATTGAACATTAAAACTAGCTAGAAACTGCGAAACCAGCCGGTTTATTATGTAAAAATCACCTTGAAAACTAATGTGAAGTTAGCTGTCATTCAGAAAATCAAACGCGTAGTCACTGCACATTATGCAATCGAATACTAGCTTTGTAGGCCATATAAAGCTAGTACAAAAGTCAGGATAGTTAAATCAGTGGTGCTAATAGCTCAAAATTAGAACCCATTCTATTAAACTATCCTAGTTTGAGACGCTAGTTTACTAGCTTACTAACACTTAGCTTACTATCCTGGCTTGAGAAACTAGCCTCGTGTATCTCGGGCATTACAATTACTTCGAACGTGTTAATGGGAGTGTGAAAATGTGTGGTTTTTTAGTCAAATAAACATGCTGTTCCACGCTAGGGGTGAGCGCTATTGCCAGCTCACTTCACCAAGTTCTCACGCTGACATTTTTTCTATAATTGTTCGGCTGTTATTTTGTTATTTAGTTTGTCAAAAGCTGTATTCTGTATCCACAGGTATAAGATTTGCGCCGGTTACCACTGATGTTTTCCATTCTTTCATTCGCCTGCCATTTCAGAGTATTCTATAGGTATAGAGCACTCACGTGCCTTCAGGTGAAGGTATTATCAAATTAAATAGGATGCGTTAAAGTGCTTCTTGACTACGTGATTCATACTGGACAAAAAGAAACACATTTCTAAATCTCTCTTCTCAAAATCTGACAAAAGTTATTCAAAAGACATATTTTTGAGATAACATTGTCTGTTCCAAAGATAGGTACAATCTCCCCTTATATACAGGGTGTTACACAAAGGTGTCAGTGCGAGGGTTGGGAGACGTGACGACGCATCCTGTCACCTCCTCTTAGGAGGGTAGCCGCGGAGATACAGGTTGTTGAAAGAAAGTTGTTGAATTATAAAAAGCTTTAAAAAAAAGTTGTTTATTGGTACCAGAAAATCATTCACAATATTATTATTTCTAAATAAAAAGGTACATTAATCGCAGGAGTTGGTGATACTGGTGCCCAAATTAAGCTATCGCTTTTATTTTGGGACACAGTGGTCGGTCTACTTATGCATGAACTTTTCTTGGTTCATTCTCTATTCCATCCTAGTTTAGGTACTATAAGAATGATTAACGACATTCTTTCTGAATCACTGTTAAAATAATATAATAGTTATGCTACCACAGTATAGCAGCTGTATTGGAAATATGAATATAGAAATCTATTGTAACATGGGGAAGCTAATATTCAGCAGTGGATTGCTATATGGTCATGCTGTGAATTATAGACCTAAGCGTGCAAATAACTTCGTCTAGTACTCTAGTCAGACATTTGAATGTCTGACTAAATTCTACTAAAACTGCAGTTGATAGTCAGAACGTAGGGTGGTTTACCAATGTAGATGCACCGAATTACCACCTCATTAAATCAAAAACAATAGAAGGATCACCATCTTCACCGAACAACCTTTTTACTTAATATACCTACATTAATCTAAAACATGACAAGAAATATGTATGATTTGCACACACAGTTGTGCAATCACCCTTATTATACCCACTCAATGTACACTCATATCTACTCATACCCTAAGTAGTGAGGATTGAGAGTAGGAAAGTTATCTGTGATCGCTACAACTCTTATTGTTGGGTCACGTTCGAATTCAAACGGGGGTCATTCTTGATTTGGGTTTAGATACTTCGATTTATATTGATAAGTCTGACTGCCTGGCCTGGCATTAAAATGGTAAAATTCACCATTGAAAAAGCCTTGGTGGGCATGGACAGGCCTGATATTATTAAAACCTATGAATCATGGATTAGACTTCCGAACTTTTTTGCAGGTTCCATACAAAATGCTTCGCTTAAATTTTTTTCTTACTGCTTTTTGCTTTGTTTATTTTTTACCGTGCCATACATCATTTTTCACTTTATTAATCTCAAACAAGATTCCAGGTAGGAGTTTAATGACTCCCAAGTCTTGGAGCCCTAAATTGAATTGATTTTAATCGGACAAAATAATCCCTACATTAAAAAGTAGTTACCTACCTAACTATCACCTACCTACCTACAACTACAGAAACCAATACTCCAAACAAATTTTCTCACAGCACACTATAGAATTAACTGAATATTACAAAGCACTTCGCGAATGACTTCACATTATTATACTACCTCTTCACTTCACTATAACAGCATTGTAAAATAACAAGCGCAACGATAATAACACACATCCGCAACTCATTGCTCCTGACATTACTGCAGGCGTCTCATAATATCAAATTGAAAATCAATTTCATCCTTTGAAAGGTAGTCTGGGCAGAGTAAACGTCACAATAACTATAGCTGGCCTTTAGCCGTCGTTAGCAACGGTGACTGGCCATTTCTGCATGTCCTCTCGCTACCCATTAAGCGTGAATATATCTATTATACGTCGCACGACGTGACCTCATCAGTTATTCTGTGGAGGAATCTTGTACGTGTGCTGTTATGTCTGCGAATTAAATACTTGTTGGGTACTAAATTTAATGAACTAATGACATTGATGATAAGGGTTTTAGGTGTTTTGTAGATGTTTAAAAATGTTATCAAAAGTTTTGTAATGTTTATTTAGGCACCATTATCTTGATCTAATCTATTGATTGTCCTTTATTTAATTCTGCCGAAATCACACACAAATGAAAACTAATTCCAAATACTAGCTAGCTACCAACTTAGGTAGGTACACTGAGACACTGAAAGGTTTGTAGCAGCATAAAAGTATGTTCATCCGAAAAAACTCTTCCCATTTCTTCACACACTTGCCGTATTGTAACCTAAACATGTTGCTGACATTATCCTCTCAACCCGAACTGAGTGCCCACCGTCTCAGACCTCACTTAATTTGTTTTTAAATAAACCCTTACGCCCATGTACGTCTCCTTGTCCCGCCAAAACAAAAAGAAGGTTTGTTTCTGTAAACACTGATCCTTTTTGTAATCGTTTGATGGATTACTTCGCTACCTTGTCTTTTTTATCTTTGTTGATAAGTATTAGGTAGGTACAGTTGCATTTACTATAGTTGTTTATGGAAATGATTAGCTAATCCAATGAAGAAACAGGTTAGTGACATACCTATAGCCTCCCGGTTATGAAAAGTTCATTTATTTAAGGTTAAAAAGTTAACAGATCCCTATAAAATTATTCCGTTGGTTAGAGAATCATCCTAATCCATTTTGAAAAGCCGGCAAAGAATACCCCAAAAAAAAAACAAAAAAAAAGATGGCGCATTTTTATTTTTGTTTTCTTGAAGGAAACAGGGCTCCTCTCGATGAGAGGGAGTGGGCTACCACCCGGGCCCAGTGCGGGTTGGTAGATATCACGTGTCTTGGTTTTTTTTCTTTGTTCTAGGACAGGCCGGTTTGCTCACAATGTTTTCCTTCACCGTTTTGAGAGCAGTGGCGATGAAATTATTTACACAAAGTAAAGCGACTGCCTGGGTTCATATAGGTAATGCTAATTAACTGAGCTATCTTTTTATATAGGTTATGCTATATGACTTAATTAACAAAGAATGCAGGCAGACATTTCTTTGAAAACAAAACACTTATTTTTTTATTTATGAGGGTAGCCTTCCATTCTTGCATGTAAACAACAAACAATTAACGTTAAAAGGAGACAGCGTAACCCACTTCCAATAAGTGTAAACAAGACAACAAATCAATGCAATAATCGACCATCGCTAATGAGATAGTGAAACGCACTTTGACAGATATCCGCCACAAAATAATGAGGTTCAGAAGGCCCACTCCTTATGAGGGAACAGGGGCTGCGAGGTATTTGAAAAATAGGTATTTGAAGAAACTATTGCCGTCGTCTTACCTCAAGTCTGCCTCCATAGAGTGCGATAAAGACAGCTGCAGCTCAGACCGATTATATCACAAAAAAAATTGACGAGATCGACGTTTCGTATCCCCCATTTTTCTCCTCGAAAACAGAGCCGATTCAATTATTTTTTACATATTTTTTTTAAGAAAGAGTTTGTCTAGGTTCCTATCATTTTCTTTTATGGTAAAAACTTTTCGAATTTGTCTGGTAGTCCTATAACCACGGCGGTAAAAATGGAGCATTTTTTGTAATTTTTGTCATATTTTGTTAACCAATAAGTTGCTGAAAAAAAGAAAATAACAGGGACGTGTCTACAGCAGACCTTGATTTTACGAAAAAAAATGAATGCTCTAGAGGCATTATTCAGGAAGAAAAAAGGGGAATACATTTGTATGGAGATTCGCAGGGCCTGTACCCTCTTAAAACACACGATGAATTAAGATACCTATAAAAGAAAACTCAAATCAGTGTAAAGAAAGCTATCACCGTATCCCGAGTACCTAACTCCAGCCCAAATGTATAACGCAGATCCAGAATAATCCATTACTTATGAGCCCAAAATCTCCAGCCAGTGGGAAACTGGAAAGTATAACGTCAACAATGGGTTAAATAAATCTGGAAGTATTGATTTGAGAAGTGATGCAACCTAAGGCCTACTTAGGCAAAAGGTTCTTGGAAAATGACCTTAGTACCAGGAAACGCAGTTCTGGAAGAGGGTGATAAGCCCAGAAGTATGAAGTGTTACAGGCTAGAAGATGATAGAAAAGAAATTGATATCTAACAGGTATCCTTTTAGAGGCATGAGGAACAGGGTGTAAAGTTCACTCATCCTCTTTAGAAAAGGGAGGATCCTCCGACCAGACGGGTGTAGTGTCTGGCGGGCAACTGCCCAATGATTGATGTCGGACAGTCTTAGGTATATATGGCGTTCGCGCGGTAAACAAGAATTACGCGATGCAGGATTTGTGTGACATCAGGATTTTGAGTGACGTCAGGTCTTTGATGCATAGTTCGCATGTGGCGATATAGATGCCGCCACATGCTTATAGGTTCCTAGGTCGTTCTCCAGGGTTCCATCGAATCAACAACTGTGAAAATTGCCTCACTCTTATCATGTGTGCAATTACAATAGACTAACTAACTAACCAATAAACTAACGTCCTTAAAAACTGATTTAACCTTCTGCCCCTAACCTACTTAGTGTACCGCTTATCCAACACGCGTGATATTCGCTTGCTTCGAACAAAACTTTGATAAAACTGATAAGAATGCGTCAGTCGTGTCCATTGGAGTAATTTAATGAGACCTTTGAGCCTATCACGACATCTACTCACTGCTTCACGTCAGCTCAGCAGTCAGTTATCAACACGGTCGCATCATGGGTGCACGGAACTTGAAAGTTTTACAAGTGATCTCTGGTTGGCAAGCGGTGGAGTTAATTCTAACGTGTGTGTTTGTGGGCATTTGGCAAATTATCGAGATTTTTGTGAAGAGGCTGTGGAAAGGACATCGGAGGAAGGTGGAGAACAGCCCACCGGTTGAGCTGACCATTGACTCGTCTATTGGTACTCATTGTTATATTAAAGTTATGGTGAGTTTTAATTACAATTAAATTATGATTCCTAGCTGTTGCCCGCGACTTCATCTGCGATCCAGGATGAGAAGTTAGTAGCCTATGTACTTACCAGGGTCATGGTCTATCTGTGTGCTAAATTTCATCCAAATCCGTTCAGCCGTTTCAGCGTGAAAGCCTAACAAACAAACTCACTTTCGCATTTATAATATTAGTTAGGATATTCGTGTGGAATGCTTCGGTATATACTCGTAGGTATGTTTGCCAACTTTGTGTTATGATATTGCATACCTACTTATATGTTCTATAGTCTAAGGATATAGTTTTCGGACAAAATTAATATTATTTTGTAACCTTCAGCAGTCTCAGACGATAATGATAATAATTATCTAATTAACTGCCTACTATTTCAATACCATTAATTGATTTTAACAATTTGTAATAGTAGGCAATGGTCAGTACCAAAACATTCGCTGATATAAAGCTATTAATTAATAACCTATCGGTAGCATTTCGTTTATCATTTATTAAACATACTGTGTTATTAATAAACAGTCATTTAAATTAAAAACAACCTGTGTTGGATCACGTATTGCACTTAGAGATCTGCTGATAAAATAAGCCATTCGTAGGTAGGTAGCATTGTAACTTCTCTTCCTATAGGTTTCTGTTTTTTTTTTATATGGGATCCTCTTGAAGCTTAGGCGCATCTCAAAAGTTGCAATTTTGATCATTATTGTTACCTGCTAAAGTGCTAAACGGACGAGCATCATGATAGATGACAGTAGATTTTACAGATCAGTCTCTAATCCTCAAGGTATGGCCAAACTGATCGCAGTACCCATGGTTTTTTAAGCACACAGCAGCTGAGGTTACTCTTCATATTATGAATATCATCCCTAATTCGCTCTCTATGGGGGTTATAGCACGTTCGGGGAGTGAAGTAGGTAGGCTTTCGTTATTTAAGACAGAGATATAAGTCTATGGTTTAAGAGCCCCCTCCTGATGAGATCAGGACGCCACGGAACGTCGCTTTTGGAGAAATATCTGATGCTTGGTTAAACGCGCCTAGGAATTGTTAGGCTTATGGCAGATGATGTAAATTACTTAGAAATCAATGAATGATTAATATCGTGTAGGTAGTGTGACTCATTGTTCGGCAACTCCAGGCTGAGATAGTTATCACAGGTAGAAAAATTATTATGACTCAAACAACTTTCAAAGAAAGTTTTTTGAGTCATAATTTATTTTTCAAATCAAATCAATTTGAAAACCATGCTAGTCCCATCAGTGCTAGACAGCGCATCTCATAGCTAGGTATTCACACTCATACCTTATGAAAATTGTCACTCATTTTCACTATACCACTTTTTTATTTACAGGGAGTCAAATACCACTACGTCGAGACAGGCCCAAAAACAGGACAGAAAGTCCTGATCCTCAAAGACGCACCAGATTCTGGCAACCTATGGGGACCGAACTGGACAAATGTGGTTAGACGGTTGGCAGAAACTGATCATCATGTCGTGACCCTGGATTTGAGAGGCACGGGGGGCAGTGAAGGGGGGTCGAGGAGTGATCTGTCTCCTCCGAGGGCAGTTGAGGAGTTGTCAGCGTTGTTGAAAGCTCTTGGAGTGTCGGAGAACAGACAGGCTGTTGTGATGGGATTTGGTATTGGGGGAATGCTTGCATGGTAAGAAAATAAATTCTTCTTTAGCTTGTTTATTAGTTTTCGGAATCAGAAGGGTGCCAAACGGAATTACTAAGCCTCCGCTGCCCGTCCGTCTGTCTGTCAGCGGGCTGTATCTCAGGAACCGTAATAGGTACACAGTTGAAATTTTCACAGATTGTGTATTTCTTTTATCTACCGCTATAACATCAAACAAAAAAAGGTTAAAATTTTAAAGGGCCATACAAGAAACGTGTTTTTTCGGCGTTTTTTGCTAAATATTGTGTAGTGGTACGGAACCCTTCGTGTGCAAGACCAACTCGCACTTGGCTGGTTTTAAGTGTACCTACGTACCGAACATAATTTATTCTCGCTAAAAAAAATATTTGCTGCGGCTGGCTGGCCTCGCTTACATGAACTAAAACTACACTAAAATTAGCTTAGCTTTACCTACTAGTCTAACCATTCATGAATTCCATGTTCCTACCCAGATTGGATACCTAAGTGGTTCTCAAGCTACATGCATGAAACGAGAGAACCTCCGTTTTATAAGTAAGGAAGCTGTGTGCGAATGAGGCTACCGATCGAGGTTAACTACCTATCAATTTCAGGTCACAATCACAACTTTTTATAGCTCACAAACAATGATAAACTCATCAAAAAGTTATCAGACCTGAAAAACACGCCATATTATAAATAGGTACAGTTATACCTAACTAAATCCATTATCTTCAGAATCTTTTGTCATAACGGTATTCTAAGGCTACATAGATCATCGAAGATATTATTACTTACCCATTAGATTCTTTGTACCTATGTAAACTCAGCAATATTTTGGTCTTCCGTTTCTGGTAAGTTACAAAAACACTAATGTGTAGGTTTATTACTATTTTTATTTGGGATACACAATGACGAGGTTCGTGGGTAAATAATAACAGCCACACGGTCGATCTTCAAGGTTAAGCAACGCTTACCGCTCGGTCGGTCCGTGGATGGGTGACCATCCATTACAAACCGAGACCTCCGTGCCTCGGAATCGTCATTTGTACATCTTTGTCAGTGGTTACAGTTCAGAAGGCCGAAAGTATAAAAACCAGTCTTACCAAGGGATATCGTGTTCCCCAGTAACCGGGTTGTAGAGGTCCGATAGGTAGACTGGAAGCCGACCCCGACATGTACGATTCGCAGGTTATATCTTACCTCAACCTCATGTGTTACCTGAACTCTGTACCCACTTCCATCTATTTTTAGCAATAAATAGAAAAAAATACACATACTAATAAACTTATCAGACACAGTAGTCTAACGAGCACAATTCGTCTGCCTTGCGTCTACGCACCTACTCCGAAAATTATCGTACGATGTGTTAATCGTTTTGTTTTGATAGTCATAATGATGACGTCACGAAGTGCCCTTTGAACACGATTGAATGAGTTTGTTGTTAATCTCGGAATCTTTGGACTTCTCTAAATTATTTACTAATGCGATAGGTAAATACCTAAGTAATTAGTGCGAAGTGTGTAGAGGAAAATCAAATTGGCGGTCTCAGTTTTCCTTCATGGTATTTCATAGATCGATCTTTTCTGTGGGAAACCCGAATTTCCTAGAAGCGTTATCAATGTTTCGAGGTAACTTCTAAAACGATAGGTCGAAATAGTAAGATAATTTTCCCGTCTGCGGGATGAAATAGTGCTCAAGAAATTTGGAAACACCCTGTATTTCAGCGAAGGACTCGTGATTTTACAATCGCATCCCACAATCTGGAATGGCATGCAATTTGTTTGGTGACGTGTTATATGGCGTACGATAGATTAAGAGGTCATGTTTAATTGATAGATAGGAAGTAATGACGCCTATTCATCGCCTCTACCTACGACTTTCCCTCTTATGTCACGATAACTCACTGATATGGTGTATGTATTCTCTGATCCAGGAAATTAAACATTGCGTAAGTACGTAGTAGGCTAGGCAATTAATCCAAGCGCCACGAAATAAACAGATAAACCTACATCTTGTTTTCTGAAATTCTAAAACCATTTGGATAGACTACAGCCCCCTGTTTACTAAAAACTACAAGCGTTGTCTCTTGGAAATTAACTAAGTAGTTATCTACACTGATTCCTATCCCTAAACTTTGTAATGGAAGTATAATACATACATATTTATAATTATATTTCTCGTTCCAGGTACCTGGTCCACTCTCGCGGCCCTATGATCAGCAAGTTCGCAGTGATCAGAGCTCCACACCCGAATCTCTATTGGCAGTACCCACCGGCCCCTTTCTGCCATCGAGCTCTGCAGTTTATACAGGTTTGTATCACATTACCAGCCTTTTAAGCATAGGTGTACCTGTACAAAAACCTTTAAGCGCGTGGCCAAAATCGGAACAAACGCCGCCATCTTGTATTTTCAATACAATATCTCAGCCTTCTCGGCCTGTTTCTGCCTTCGTCCTGATTTAAAATATTATTCATCTCATGCACAACTTGAGAAATTGCAACGCATAGTGGGTTTCTACAAGAGTGTTAATGGTTAACTGAATAACGTATGTGGAGGTCAGCTATCTAATTACGCAACACATTTTCGTAAACGATTACACAGTTCAACAACATTCTTTGCGTTATTTACGTTGTTGAGTAGTTTTTTTTTTTCGAACTTATGAAGCAATGGATAAGCAATTTGTTTCAAAACGATTCAGATTCAGATTGATGAGGTTTTCCTGACTCGGTAGTGGGTTAATTGCCGTTACCAATTTTTGGTAGTCGCCTTTAATTCATCCTCTCAACATGACCAAACCAGCTCAGCATAACCTTTTCAATTTTTGTCACTACATCTTCTTTTAACTGAAATCATTGTCTTATCACATCATTCCTCGGCCTATCATTTATAGTTAGAGAACACATGCTTCGCAGGGAACGCATTTCCACAGCATTTATCCTACTTTCATGCTTCTTTTGCCTCACCCAGCATTCACTTCCATACATAAATAGGACTCAATTAAATTCAAATAGGACTCAAAATACAGCAATTTCCGAAATAAATTCAAATAAAGAAGAAATATTATGTAAGTCTACCATTAGGAGCAACAATACAGGAGTGCCGCAAGGTAGTGTTACAGGGTCATTATTCTTTCTGTTATATATTAACGACCTACCAAATGTGACTAAGCATTTCTACTCACTTTTTGCTGATGATATTGCGGTGGTTATCACGGAGAGCAAAATAATTTATTATAATACAGAAATTAATGAAGCAGTTAATGCTATCATAACATGGCTTAATAATAATAATTTAAAAGTGAACATAGGTAAAACCTTCGTTCAGTTCCACAATAGGAAATCAAATCCTGACCTTATTATTAAGGGAAGTACGTACAAAATGACATATACGGACAAAATGACACAGGCATGATATTTCAAATTCTGCCGCTTTTAGTCCGCCATAGACAACTACATCACGTGACTCCAGCCGGTAATACTAACCTGTCAAAACGTGAACTCGCGCCAGTCTTTCGTTTGGGTGTCATGGACGAAGATAAACTTTGGTAAGTTACGATTTTTTTTTAACTGCAGGGAGTTTTGTGTATTAATATTATGTTTTTCATAATATTATCTTGTGTTTACGTTTATTACATCCCTTAAGTATTTATTGTCGCGATCAAATAGTTTTTTCCGTAAATAATAATCATTTTGCATTTATTGTTGAATTTTGTTTTTTTATAACGCTTTATGGACAAAATGACATACATATGTAATGGACAAAATGACATAGGTATGTTGTTTTGTCCATAAGAACTCAATGAGTTCATTGTAGGTACCCAATACCAGTTTCTCGTTAATCAGCTGTTAATTTCTTTACAGATGTAACAATGCCGCGTAATTATAAGCGCAAGACTGATCGTCAATCCTGGAGTGAGGAATCAATGCGTAAAGCTATAGAAGCAGTCCGCAGTAATAAAATGGGCTGGCTTTTAGCGTCGAAGACATTTGGAGTGCCACAAGCAACACTAAGAAGACATGCTTTGAATAGTAACAAAACTTTGGAGTCCTCTGCAAAGGGTCTAGGATGTTGGAAAGCTATTTTTACACCTGATGTGGAAAGAAAATTAGTTGAGCATTTGAAATTACTTGAATCTCGTTTATTTGGACTGACACGAACGTCTGTTCAAGAATTAGCTTTAGCAACAAATAATCTGCGCCGTAACACCTGACAATAATGTCACAACAGTTCCAACAACCGACTCTACTGAACCAGCTGGCAATTCAACAGCAAACACTGGTCAAGGCCTTATTTTACCTGCTGCAAATCAAAATCTCCCATCTATTGGTAATGTAGAACATCCCTCATCCCATACTTTAGCAGTGCCTATTGAAGTAATATCTCCTGTCCCACAAGGACTTTACGTAAAAGTGGCCAAGGCAAACGTAAACCAAAGAAACAGCAAACCTCTTTAGTTTTGACTTCTACTCCCAATATGAGAGAAGTTAAGGCAAAAAATGAGCCTAAAGCTCCTTCAGAGAAGAAGAGACGAAAGGTTACCAAAACCATATTTCAAGAAGACAGCGAAGAAGAAAATTGTCCAAACTACGCTCAAGATGACGAAGAGGATTGCGCATGCATTTATTGCAACGATCTTTATTCGCGATCAAAACCTGGAGTAGACTGGTTGCGGTGTTTAAAATGTTCGCATTGGGCCCACGCTTCTTGCGCGGACGTTTCTAAACGAACCAAGCGGTTTATTTGTGAGCTTTGCTTGTAATTTTATACCTTTTGCCGTGTATGTCATTTAGTCCGTATGTGGTATGCCATTTTGTCCATAGCATATGGACAAAATGGATTTCGTTGATCTCAGTTAAATTTAAAAATATTATTTTTTCTAGTTGGTTTATCTTTTAAGTGTCTATTATAATTCAAAGATATGAAACCTAAGATTAATGGTGTGCAATATGAATGCGCTGTGATTTACCATTAAAGAGTTATGACCCAAAACCAAAACTGTATGTCATTTTGTACGTACTTCCCCTACTTATTCCGATCAGAGAATTAACGAAACTCACGAAGCCGTTTTTCTTGGTATAACAGTGGACAGTGGCTGCACATGGAAACCTCACTGCTTAAAGGTTACAAATAAGATTAATCGTTTCGCTTTCGCCTTGTGGAGACTGTGTAAAATAGCTAACCTCAAAACAGCCCTCTTAGCGTACCTATCATGGTTACGTAGCGTCTAACATTAGATACGGTATTGTGCTATGGGGAAATTCTGTTCTTATAAATAGGATATTTATAGCCCAAAAACAATGTATCCGTGCTTTGTGTGATGTGCCACCATTGACTTCATGTAAACCTCTATTAGAAAAAGATAAAAAGAAGATAAAGATAAAAAAAGATAAAGATAAAGATTTAAAAATATTAACTGTTCCCGGTATGTAGGTACATATTTGAATGTTGTAAATTTGTTAAAATGCACTCCGAATTATTTTAACGTCTTGGAGACACTGTTACGTTTAACACAAGATATCCTGATAGACTAATTATTTCTCCAATGAAAAACCACTTATATCACAGAAGTTGCTTTCCAATGGTTATAAGTATATTTAATAAATTACCAAAATCATATACAGAACTGCCAATCAATCGTTTTAAAACAGCGTCATTCAAATGGCTTACAGAAAAATCGACGGTCCCTACGTACATAAAGACATGTCGAAAATGGCATTTTTTTTTTATTGCACAATTGGCTTTAGATTTTCCATATGCACATACCTGTTTTTTTTTTTTTTTTTTTATATTACGTATTTAACGTCATTTACAAATCGTATATGAGAACAAGTATTATATTTACAACGAATAAGTGTCGTAGATGCGGATATCTATACGTATCGTTTTGTATATGTAGAAATACCATTATAAAGTTCCTAAAGCTAATAAAACATTATAGAAAAATAATAATTATAATTGTACATAGAATTATTTCTAGAGCGGTTTGAACATAAATAACGCTCTCCTGTAAACCTCGGTTTTTGACATGTCTTTATGTACGTAGGGACCGTCGAAATTACTTATTCTATTCTGTGAATGAGAACCTAAACTTTAAACACTCACACTGACATTTTACCTAGGTACTTTTATAATTTGACAAATTATTGACATTCTTATTCTTAATTTATTATCTATGATATGTCTATGATGTATGTTCCAATTTTATTAGCATAATTTCATTTATTTAATGTAATGTTTGCATGCTAGTTTTAGCGAATTGTTTTAGAAACTTTTAAATAACCCGACCAACTGTAACGTACTACAATTCTTGAAAATAAATTTCGTTTCATAAGCGTGGGCACCAGCACACCATTGTGAACAGCCATTCGAGCCTTTTTGGACATCAACTGGTTGGTCACAATCGCATATATAGCACCATTCACTTTATTTCCCGCATCCTTTCCACATCTTCATCAATCTTCCCATACTTTTAATTACATGCTCTGTGCATCCTTTGTAAACAGACTCCCCAAGTATACAAACCCACTTACTTGCTCCACACTCTTATCAGTTAATAGTAAAGGATAGGAATATTACCTACTCGTAAATATGTATGTACCTATGTGTATTACAAGTTTATAATTATAAACCTATTTATGCACGTAGGTACTACTTATTTTTTTATTTATAATTCGTTGTTTTTTTTTCACCATCCTTGGTTGACTGGTAGAGAATACCTAAGGCATTTAGTCCGCCTTTGTACCATTTTTCAGTGTGAAAAGTTTAAATAAATAAATATAGCCCCGCAGTTCTTCAAGGTCCTTCCGCTTCATCTCCTTTACAAAATGAACTACAATAATCTTATTTTTTCAGATACCCTTGAATATTAACCCATTGTACTTGCTTCAGTGGCCGCACTTCCCGGAGCGGTGGCTGGCTGAAGGTGAACTGAATGATCGTGATGGTAGCTGGGCCAGCTCTAGAGCTTGCGACTGGACCGGCGCGCTCAACTATGTTAGAGGTAAGTTCAGTTGAAGGCTATGATCACTACAAGATCATTTATATATGGAAGTCAATGAGGTATATGAAGGAAGACAATCGACAAAAGTAATTCTATCAATGCTGAACCAATGAGAGACCTGTTACCAGATGAAACCTTTATTTCTCGGAATAGGGGAGTCCAGAGAGTTAGGGACCTATAGGATTTGATCGTCCATTCGTGTAAGAAATCTTAGATACCTAGTTTTTGCTATACAAGTTTTCTGGATCGTAGATCTATTTTTTTTAAATTAAGTATTTTGATTGGTTGGTAACAATAAGCTCTTCAAGTCGGGTAGCTTTAGTCGTTTATTGCGCCCAAAAATCACTAAAAAATAAAAATAGTTATCTAGAAATACTGACCAACATTCTTATGAAGACTTTCATAGGCACCTAAAATTGCCATTTAGCGATTAGCAACTTTACTATGGAAACCTTTCAATGTTTCTTCCTTGTTGTTACAGGAGCCGCCTGGTGGCAAGTAAAGCCAGGTCTTCGTACATCCGCCCCAGCATTGCTGGTGGGCCACAAAGACTCTGCTGGACAATTAGTGGCCAGCGCGCAGCACTGCACCGCCTCCACGCTCCGATTAGTAGTCAAGCCTGATCCTAGCAGTAAGGAACTGACTGGAGTGCTGCTAGATTTTCTTATAGGTGAGTTGGTCCTATAGTTAAGACGGGAACATACTTTTAATAAGTATATGTAAACCATGCCAAGAATTTTACACAATGTAATCCTAAAAAATCTTGCCTTCCATGCTATGCAAGCAAAAAGTCTGAGGTCCACTGACCACGTACGACGGACAGACGCCAGTGTCACTTCACCAATTAACACGCCATGTTTTCTCATGTAGTCACGGTTAAACAAGTCAAACTGAGTTTTCTGGTTTAAGCTGATGGCTGTAATACATCAAGTACCTACCTATTTACGACATCTTTGTATTTACACCAACTTGGGAAATATATACCGGCTATGTATGGCTCTGAACTCTTCGATTGGCTTAACTGATTGAATGTAATTTTCTTTTCCAGCTAAAGATAAACTTATAGAAGAGGTGCCAAGAGGACTAATGGGTCGTGTGTTTGGTGCAGTCGCCGACAGGGGGCGCGAACTCACAGCTAGACTTGTACTACCGCCAACACAGGCGTGAATTTTAAGTGCCTACCCTCTTACGTTGAAGTCGTTGTGAATTTATATAAACAAGTTGTTTTGTGTGCTCGGACTGTGAAGTTTGAAGTGAACAAATTGAATATTTTATGTGAATGTAGGTGATTTATGAAAATATGTGCGGATAGGACTATTTCGCGGAGTTTTAACAGGGATTAATCAAATAAATACTGCTCCATAATTCTCTTAAGGGCTAATAATATTTTCATTAAACCCTTGTTGAAAGTCCCTGAAACTTGGTCCAGTGATTGATCCATTTTTTTATTTTATTTTAGGTAATATTAAAAATTTGCTCAAATATTTTAAGAATAATAAATAATTTAGCATGCAGTGCCATAAAAATAAGAATGTAAGCAAAGTCAACGATAGCAAAGTCCATTACATATTTATCCATAGTGATTAGATAGATATATTTTATATTCAATAGTATCATGTTGTTGTTGCCGCGACAGCACGCTCCATAGATCATAGTACCTACAGTTCGGCTGTCGAGAGAATGCGTTTTTGACACCTGTCAGTGTCATAGTGCCTGTTAGTGTTTTGCGAATTTGATCCATATTACTACTAGAAATTGTACAACTGACAGGTGTCAAGAACGCATTCTCTCTACGGTCGGCCTGTAAGATACCATGTTTTTATTTTTAGCATGATTTCCAATACAATAAATTAGACAATAAAAATGAAGCAACAAAAAACTTGCATTACACTGTTTAGACGATGCAACTCTTATGCTGATGCGCCACATTGTCGCGATAAGGCGAGCTGCACTTCGCACGCTCTTTCTCGCACACCGCTCGACGTCTCGCTGAGAAACATAGCGCGCGAAGAGTAGTTCGCGTTATCGCGACAATGCGGCCCCAGTATTATTGTTGCTTTATTTATGGTATGCCACAAGCAATTAAATCACACCCTGTAAATCAGGCTTCATTTAATTGGTGCACCCTCATTTTTGCTTCGCCGTAGTCCGATAAAATAAGGCATTATTTTGAAAACCATGACAGATTTCAATTTGCTAAGTCGTGTTTTTTTTTACGTTGGATTGTTCTTCTTTAAATTGATTTCTTTTTGTGCATTTTATGTTTATGACTTGTTGCATAAATATTTAAAATGTTGTAAAGACCTGTAAATAAATTAAATGAAGTATGTTCAAATACCAAAGACATACCTTTCGCCCGATTATTGTTTTATAGTACGTTTATGATAATATTGCTGTTATTAAATGTAATTCTAATTTAATTAAATACGATTTTTATAGTTACCTCGACTTTTTGTTAAAAAACCTTCACAAAAAAGTGAAAATAACTTTAATTTCGGTGGTCGGTGTCTTTGGTTCTGTATTTTCGCAGGGTGATTACCCTTATAGGTACAGATATACTGTTAACATTAATATGTCGGCGACGCGAACATGAAATATTCCCCTACTAAAAATCTCTGAACTTCCACTCAAAAAATGCTTTCAAGATATCCTATGCTTTTATAATAAAAAAATACGCGGACATGGTTACCATAACCACGAAAATATTGGTTGGGTCGTTTGTGATATGATAGTTCAAAATTGGTTTGAGGAATGATAAATAATTAAAACAAAAACAAGTGCAAACGCCTCTTTAATACGCAATATGCTCCACAAAAAGCTAACCATTCATAAATTTTCGCTATCATATAATATTCACAAATCTCATAATATTATAATAATGCATAGAACCTACAGTCCCTAGGGCGCACTCGACTGCGCCGAAAAGGAAGATTTTATATCACAATAGCTGTTTAGAGAATTTTATTATTTTACTACGATTATATCTACATAGATTTGTTGTAACAAACCAGACACTCTGTACTTATAGTGTATTTAGAACAATTTTTCAGAAGAGCTAACAAACTTCAGATCAAATTGGAAGAAAATACCTTTTATAAATGATGCACTTGGTAGTTATTAACATTTTTAATGGTAGCATTTTGTTGGGGATCATTTTTTATTAATGTTTGCTTTAAAATGCAGAACACAAATAAGACCACAAAACACTAAATCCTTTTGGCACTAAACAGTTGAAAAATCATTGCGTCTCTGTTATCTTCAAATGATTGAAAGAAACAGAAACATTTTGTAAATTTATGTGCGTTTAGCCCGCTTGCTCCACAAATTAATAAATGCAAATGAAAAGGTATTAAAAATAGCTGCGGGGCTGTTCATTTATTACGAAAGACAATTTAACCACTTTCTGACCCCCTCTTCCCCCCTTTGAATTACTATCTTACGTAAGTAAGATCAGTATCTACGAAAATTGCAAAGAAAAAGAGGCAAAAATACAAAAAACGCGTTGGTTTATGTTATAAAAAATAACGTTTTAATATGAATCAGTAACACATATTTAACTCAAAATGAGATCCGCCTGTGCGGGACTGCGTGCGTTTTGAGATTATAATTTGTGATCTTACGTAAGAACAATCTAGATCCCTCCCACACCGATATAAAAAAACATAAGACTTATTCGGACCCCCTCCCCTCTCAAATCGTCTTACGTAATAAATGAACAGCTCAGTTTACACATTGTCATTTTAAGGATTAAACTTATCAACTACAAACAATACACAATAGAGTCGTCTCATTTGTTACAACTACAGAAAAGCCAAAACACAGTTAGGCCAGACATCGAATAGGCACGAATCCTTTACACAAGGAATAAGAGGGTGAAATAATACTTTAGGAGGTGAAAACACTTACGAATTCTAGAGAGGATGTTGTATTCGTGGTTATGGATTCAAACAGTTTTAATCAAATATATAATTTTGACAATACCCGACTCGGTTCCGAGTTTAACCGCAGTTTGGCTCACAATACCGTTGCAAGAGTAGCTTCATGAATATAGGTTCTGGTCGAGTCCATAAAAAGTCGGGATTTAGATTTGGAAATTATAACACACTTTAAAATATTGAGTGGCTCTCTTTAAAAGTGGTTCCATCCCTCAAATGTATTATTTTATCTTCTGTTAAACCTTGTTTACTAAACAATTGATCTTATCCTCCACTAAACTTTATAAAAATGAGATGGGGTTAGAATCTATAGATTTGCCGAAATGGGGTGAATTTGTAACTCTGATATGATCTGGTGACTGGTGATTGGTCGTCTTGTTGATCATGGTCGTTTTGTAATTGTTTTTAGTAATTAACTGTGTATTTATTTTACCTCGATGGTCCTAGTTTATTGATAACTTCCAGTTACAGATATATAGAGCTGTAATGTAAGCGGGCACGCCCTTTATGACTGGAGGCTTTTATTCAGATATTGTTTACGTTTAGAGTTCTCGATGTTTTTGGTTGGTATATTGGCGTGTGCTAGCTGTCATATGGCTATTAAATTATAATTCAAATTATGTTTTGTGTTGCGTATGTAAATTATTTTGCATACTATTAAATAGAATCAAGTTTTTCTAACTGAACTGGGGAACTTGTTGCGCCACTTCTTCTTCTCAGCTAAAGCACTAGGAAGTGGTGAAGGGCGGGCGTTTTAGAAGACTGTCTTATGTAATAAATTTTGACGTTCGAAAAGTGCTGATTCTCAGCCTAGTTTGAATAGATGACTTTTGAATTTTGAATCTATCACCGAGTAGTTCGTTTACAACAAATATTACGTTATTCACTGGAATCAAATCACTATTTACGTGAAAAAATTAAGCAATTTCAGTTTAAGAACTTATTTTTTTAGAATTTTTGTTATTTTTTATTCACTAAGTGCGAATTTCACCAATGGAACTGAACGCGATCAGCACATCTAAACCGAGTTCAAGAGCTGTCAGTGTCAATATTCCAAAGAAAATATTGACACTGACAGCTCTTAAACGTGTTTTATGTCAAAATGAAATCAGCCCTAAGTGACAAAGGAGTGGGGGGTCTCGCAATAATCGTAATAATCTTTTAGTCGTCAATTCAGTTTTTTATAGCTTATGTAGCAGCCATCGTGAGAAACCTTAAACCATTTTTTTTTTATTTTTTTTTTGTAAAATCTACAAATGTCTTCATATTTCCTTAGCTTTGAATCGTCAAAGATACAATTCACCCCACACTACATGAAACGTGGACTAGACATAAGGCGGGGGGTATTTTCAGTCAATTTTAATTAAACAATTTTGACTTAATTAAGTACAAAAGATTACGGAGAATTAACGGGATTTGGCACATTATAGTTTATTTTTTTACCATTCTTTCTTTTAGTTGTCAATTGGCGTTTGTTATACACGTTTGTTTTAAATGAAGTGTTGCTAAGATATTTGTAGAGATATGTTAGTAATGGCAGTATTCCCCCAACTTTGAACTAAAAGAAAGCATGGTATAATTATTGTTTTATTTACTTATATATATATATTTTATTGTTAATTTTACGTATTAAAACTCAAGCATACGTCACACAACACTGAAGCTTTACCTCCTACTCAGACTGTTTTAAACTTAATAATAAATAACTATACAATTTAACATATACAACTTAAATGCTAAAAGAAAAATTATACAGAAATACTTGCTTGCAGATACTGTTAGAAATAATTTATCAAAATGCATATACAGAAGTGAGATTTATATGAAGTTTGAAAATAAACTTTTCTCCGTCAGAGCCGGCATTTATACGTTAGAATTATCCGGTTCTTAAATGCCTGATTAAGTTTTGATCTCGAGTTTAGCTTTATGACATGTTCACTTACAAGAGAATTGTCCACTAACGGCGGATTCCACCAATAAAACTGAACGCGATCATCTAAACTGCGTTCAAGAGCTGTCAGTGTCAATATTCCACAACAATGACAGCTCTTGAACGCGGTTTAAATGTGCTGATCGGGTTCAGTTTCATCGGTGAAATCGGTACTTAAGTATCTTAAGTTACAACATACAAAAGGGCAATAATCATAATATTTGTATCCGAATATCAATATCGGTTCTAGTTATACATTGAGAATATTCTAAAGATTGCTCCAGTATCAATATAAGAATGGATCAGTCATTTCATTTGGTAATTACGATATGTTTAAATAAGCGAAAAAGTATTTGCAAGCAAGTCCTAAATAAATGGCACGTACTGACTGTCACAAATATTAGTTACGTTTATATTTCAGTCGATCAGTGCAAATCTTATTGGGGTAGGCAGGAATCTGGCCATGCGCCACCTATATGGCCCATTCACACAGACGCAAAAATCATGTGTCTGCACGAGGACTGCAAAATATTATACAATAAAAAATGCATGAAAGTAGTCAACATTTCTATACATTAGTACGAATATCCAACCACACCAGTTTAATCTAGCACTATTATAGTAAACTGTTAAAAGTCTAATAGCTCATCAAACTTTATGATACATAAATAACAGTCCCTTTTAAAAACAAAGAGTCCATATTACTTCAAAAGTCCCAAAACTCTAAAGGAAGGCTAGAAGAAGGTACCTAAACACGTGCTATAGGTATCAAAATGCCTTTAAAAAGTCTATAGTTTTTACTATACTGAAGTTTCTCCTTTGATTTCAACGTCTGAAACCGCTTCGCTTACACAACTGTCGCTGTCAGCGGGCTTTAAAGTGACGTCACTGTTCAACGTCACGTCGAGCCCCGTCTCTTTCCTGGGCGTTCTGTCTCTTTCCCTCTCTCTACTCGTGATCTGAGTATAGAGTTCGTCTATCTCACTCGCGAATGACACCGGACTGCTATCCCGATTGACTTCGGGACATGACAACGCGGGCGTCGGAACATATTTCCCTAACTTAGGATTACTTTTTATCGTTTTCCGCCACCCCGGATCATAATTCACATACTGACTTTCTAAATTAGAAACGTCTTCGTTGCTAAAACTGATCTCGTTTGGGCACATGGATGACGGCGAAGGGGCGTATAAGCCGTGACTTCGGATACTTACTTCCGACATTTGGTAATTAGGGCAATAGATATCGCTCTCGTTCTCGAAACCTTGCTCGCTTGCATTCGTGCTGCAAGTTTCGAAATCATACGTTGTTTTCGCCATGAAAAATGTATCTTTATCATCATCCATCTTTTCTTTGGATCCCTCCATATCCTGACTCTGGAGAAGATTATCTAACTCTCCAGAACCGGCTTCTAATCGTCGTGGGGTACTAGATCTGTTAATATCATCAGAATTCATGGTACATTCTTCAGATATGTCTTGAAGCGACTTGTCTATTACATTTTCTTTGTCCTGCTTTCCAGGTTGTAGATAGTCTATATACTGTCCAAAACTCTCTGTATCTGTGATTTCATTTGTCGAACATAAGGCACTGTGCGTTTCTTGGAATGACGTCAGTTCTGAATGTGTGTTTAAGGTTTGATCGGAGCAAGTGTTAGGCATTGCTACTTCTGACGCAGAGCTGTACTCTAAGCTACATTGCTGGGAAATAGTTCTCATCTCTGGCTGTTCGCTTGCGTGGCTTTGCAAGCATTCTTCAGACACACTACTGCGTTGTCCGTTGAAGTTCTTAGGAACATTTGCCTTCACTATCTGATGTTGAGGGACCAATGTCTCAGGCACATTCGTGTAAATGTTCATAATTTGTGCTCTGCCTGTCTTGGGATCCTCATTTTTATTCCACGACTTTTTATCTGTTGAATAACTTTTGTAATTGTCTTTAGATTCTTCTTCTAATAAATTTGGATTCAAAACGTTTCGTGTCTCTTTGATGCCGTTGTTTGATCGTTCAACGTGTATGTTGGTGTTATTGACTTTAGAACCTGAGTTTATTATGTTGGCCATACCATTATAAGCTTCTTTAGTTGGCAGTGGTAATGAGAAATGGGAGTCATTATCACAATCTCTCCTTGTAGGTAATTCTAGACAATTTCTCTTCATATTTTGTCTCTGTTTCTTAAAGAACTTTTTGGCTACATTCATTTGATTAGGATTGTAGAATATTTCTGGTCCTACAGTCCCGTTGTCTGGGTACGTCATCATGGAATTATTTGATCTGTATTGCTGTCTGTGTAGAACTACTAAATTGATGTTTGGAGCTTTTCCATTTGTGTTTTTAAGTGTATCTTTCTGTAATGTCTGTCCATTTAATTCTGCAGCAGCTTTATACGTCCCACTGTTATTCGTCTTAGAATTTGTTCGGTTAGAACTTCTGCTTCCAGACCTAGATCTGTTATCATTAGGTATCGGTTGTATAGGAGGCGTGGTCGTCTGATTGGTCGGTAAATTCTGCTGATTAGCGTCAAAAACGCTCCTATTCCTACAACACTGCTTACTCTTTTGTAGATAGCAGTGCATCATAGACCATTGTGCTCTGACGTCACTCCTTGCTATTCCATAGAAGAAGAGGATGAATGTTCCTAAAACTGTAGCGCATACAGCGTATATTATGCTGCATATGTCTTCTTGATATGGTAGGTATGCCGGTAACGGTCGGTACACAGCGATGGCCCCACAAGACCACACAGACATGTACAAACACAAGACAATAACTTGAGCTCGTAACTGAATTATAGGAGTATGTTCAATATCCTCAACTTCAGAATCTAACGTGGATTTAACACTCCTCCTTTCCGCCCTCTCATTACTCTGTGGCTCCCACATTTCTAGATCAACATTCTCAGTTGCTTGCGTACCTTCGGAAAGTTGCACATTCATATTTCGTATCGTACATCGTATTAACAAGAATAATATTAACAGAAACACTAATAAAATCCCTCCTGGGACGAATAACGCGCTTAATGCTGGCGCCGTACTGAGGAAACACTGGGAATAACCTGCATAGTCCTTTAGATTCACTGCACCAGATATCCCACAAACTATTAACGCTATACCCCAACCTACTAGGTATAACCCTAGGATAGGTTTCTGAACGGGCACATCTGGTGGGATATCATCTTCTGGCGTCCTTACAGGATTGTGCGTCTTCGTCACCCATTTATACATATTGCTGGCAGAAACACACATCCACAACAAACAGGATAGTGACAAATAATGTATTAAAAGTCCCAAAATCTGACACAATTTCACGTCTTCCGTTTGATAAATACCGAGGGTATACATGAAGCATAACAGCCCTATTGCTATCCATGTATTTATCAAAGCATGTTTGGTTTTCTTCGCCATTTGTATGGCTGGGTAGCACATGATGTAGGTAAGGGTGGCACAGCTAACACAACCTATTAAAATAAGGCTACCTACGTAGACAGCTGGGTGAGATACCTTGAACCTTGCGCCGTCGGTCCGCGCCCCGTAGATACCAGTTTCAACGTTTTGTAGGAGCCCTACGTAGGCTAATTTGGTGCAGCTTATGATAATCATTTCGGATACCACGTGGGATATTTTGCAATCTGTGAAAAGAGAAATTTAGGTGTTGAAAGAAAAGAAAGAAAATAAATTTATTTGACTCAGGTCAAGGCACACAATATTTACACAAAAACAAAAAAATAAAAATAACTTAGAATAGTACTGTGTGCCTCACGGCTGTGCAAATAGACCCAGTTCAGCATAAATGCCAGACTACTAGTGTCTGACGCTGGTTGTCAACTGGACCTTATGTTACGAGGACGTCTTACGGATGTAAATCGGTTTTATAGTGTGTTTTATATTTAAATAAAAATAGATAGATGTGTAGCAAATAATATTAAACTCGATTAGATATTTGTTTAAAAACAATTATAGATAATTATAGTGTTAGTTTGATCATAGGTCGGGAGGGGAAGTGAAAGAGTGTGCACGTGCAACCCCCTGGCATAGGTTAAGGAAACAAAAATATTAAGAAATAAAAATATTATTTAAAAAAAGTTCCTGGAAGGATTTTGGGGAGACCTTTGTCCAGCAGTGGGACAGTATAGGCCAAAAAACAAAGCAGAACCTAATAAAATTATTAAGAACTTATCCGAGGCGGGCTCGATTTGGGCGCTAAGTTCTCTTAGAAAAGCGTCGTTTAATCGCGGAGGCACTTCCTGCCCGCTTCGTCGCTTGCCTGTGATTGTTTGAATATTGTCGAAAAAATATTGTCATGTTTTGAATGTTGTGAGAAATAGTGTCAAAAAGATGATGAAAATTTCAATAATTCGACAACTGGTTCAAGTAAATACGGGCGACAGGTAGGCCTCGTGGTCAGCTGTTTACTTAAAAATATGATTTTAGGAACTCGTTTTTTTGTTTGTTTTATTTCTATTAGATACCAATAGCCTTCACATCAGAGATATTTAGATAGATAGATAGATAGATAAATCATTTATTTAGTGCACACAAAAAACAGCACAACATACAAAATGACGATTAAATTATTACTAATTAGCTATTAGGAAATAGCTGCAAGGTGCCAATATACAAACAAATAAAAAAGGAAGAAAACAAGACATTGTGATGACACTATTGGCTACGACACACTTTAAAATTATGGAATGACAACGAACATAAAAAAGTGCGGTGTGCGTCTCAAGGTTGCACCAAATGGGAGTCCAGCTCAGCATGTGCCAGGCAAATATACCTGACGCTGATATTCTGCTGAATCCCTGCAGTGACATACGGACGTCGAGTAGATGACATAATATATATATACGAGTTATTGGTGTTGTGAAAAAAGTGAAATGTGCGGAGTGAAATGTAAGTATACCCGCAATTTAAATATTGTATTCTACAGTAAAATTTTAGCATTTGGAAATTTTCCTGTTAGAAGATTATTGTGTATTTGATTACTTGATTATTTAAATAGATAAATGTATATTGTATAAATGATTAATCTAATTATGATAATAGTGGCATAGGTGTGAATAAAATAATCGAATACAACACATTTTAATCCATTTAGGATTAAAATGTGTTTGAAATAAATAATTATAGGTAAATAAGCATGTATTATAACCATTATCTAGTAATAGATCCACAAATAATTAAATCATATTTCGCCAACTAATTAAATAAGGCCTTGTAGAAATACAAATAACTTAACTTTTTCAGATATTCATTATTTGTATAACGGTGTGTACTGCTTGGCAATGGCAACGCATATGCAATAATACTGTATTACAGATATAAGAGACAGTTGTTCAACTGCTCCACCACACGATAACATAAAGTAATGTTATTACCTGAGGTATTATCCTGCCACCGCCGAGTCACAGGATCCCACACGGCCGCCCGGCCGTCCACGCCGCCCACCGACCGCGCGCGCACTGTCGCTATGATGGGCTCCATTAACTCGCCTCGAAGGGTAACGTTTCCTGAAAATGTGTGACAGAAAGTTAATCATGTGTTTTAGTCATAACATAGTGTTTTACTGGGACAGTATGTGGAAATCCGAATCCATAAGAGGTACGGGGAAACTTTCTTAGGAACAGTTACGCCTTTTTCATAAAAACAATTTTGGCATTTCAATGGTCGAGTCAGTTCCATGTCAAGATCATTTCATTATATCGGAAGAAAAAAGTAGGTCAAAGCTTATTCAATATTTTTTTCATACAATTTTGTGGTAGGAATCCGCTGGATGCGAGAAGCACAGAACCGGCCGATATAGCGACGCTTGAAGGAGGCCTAAGTCCAACAAACTGATCTCAATATTCAATATTTATTTTTATCATACAGGTTTATCCTAGTACAGGCATCATACTTTGTAATACCTACATTATTTCTAAGATGATATTTCTGAGAGATTTATACTGTATTTTACCAATTTTTAGTTTTTGAATAAATTTTATTATTATTATTTTTATTCACAGCCTCTCATTTCGTGAACCTTACGTAGTAGTCCTTAGTTCTGTGCTGCGTCAGACGCGCATCAGCGTCATTATCACCCACTTATTTATATTATAATATCAATTAATTAACAAATACTTACTCAACTGAAACCCAACAACCGGGGAAGTGATCTCGATATTCATATCCTCTCGTTTCGTGGACCTTCCGTAGTAGTCCTTAGTTCTGTGCTGCGTCAGACGCGCGTCAGCGTCATTGTCAGCGACTGGTAGTAAGGGGAACAGGGCTGCGTCTTCGTAGACGGAGATGACCAAGTCTTGTGGGTGCGATTGTATGAGGACGCCAGAATCTGTCGAGCTGTAGAGTAGGGATTGCGGTATCTGGAAATTAAATAAGAATAGTTTTAGAATGTCAATTATAACAATTGAAAGCTGTATAAATAAAGAGCAAAAGTTTTTATTTTTGCTATTAAAACAGCTTAAACACAGTGTAAAGTTCCATAGAAAAGGGAGCATCCTCCGACCAGACGGGTGTTGTGTCTGGTGGGCTACTGCCCAACGATTGATGTCGGGACGTTGTATATATACGAGTTGCGCTGTAAGCTCTGCTTGCGCGATGCAGGATTTTGCGTGACGTCAGTGTGATCCATAGTTTACATGTGGCGATGTAAATGCACCTACAAGCCCAAGGGAGCATTCTCAATTTTATATTTGAGACTCCTTCGATGGTCTCTTTCTTGCGCAAGGTCGAGCAAGTTTAGCCCCTATTGAGACTTACAGAAAACGAATTCGGAAAATAGCAAGGCATTATGTTAAATAGAAGTACTAAAATAATTACCTGCACACTGGCGTGTATGAGCGCGTCGGTGACGGTAAGCAGCGGTGCGACAGTGCGGTTAGTCGTGGTACAGTGCAGTCGCGGCAGATCGCCGCGCCTCGCACTGTACCACACACAAGTTGCTCCGCTGAAGCCTTCGCTCACACGGAAATGTTCCACTGCTAGGTTTGACTGGAGAGGAATAAATGGTAAATTAATATTAATATTCACAAATAACTAAGCATTTAGGACTTGCATTTGATTGGTTTATCTAACCATACAATTACCTTGTAGAACGCAAATAAATGAATATGAATATGAATATGAAAAACGTGCATTTTATCAGATTTTTCTTAAAGTTTCAGATTCAACCGAGGTCGGATGAGTTCATGCGAAGTCGCGAACCGAGCTAAGCTGGTGTCAATCATTTCAAAGAATGCACATTAACAAGCTCCTTACGTGGGATGCGCTAAGGTAGCCCGCGAAATCAAAATCCAAATGAATTCTATAAATAAATATTTGATACGGCCGCGAATCATAATTAGATCAACATACAACCTGATACTGACCTGCAAATTTCAAGATACGTAAGTAAAGTTGAATTTCCCCCTACCCTGACGCTTAAACCTGGATGTTAACAAAAATCCCTAGTTTAAAAACCCCAAATACCTTTCCTTCTGTCAATATTAGCTAATGGATTCGGCGCGAGCCAGTACATGCTGATGTTCACTGTAGAACTTATCACTTCTATTAATATGCTAACACTCCTGCTCACCTTCTGTCCCTGTATGTTAGCGATGTGCTGCGATATCTCCTCGGCTGCGCGCGCGATATCAGTGCACACGCCGTACTTAGCCTCGGCGCGAGCCAGAACTGGCATGCTGATGTTCATTGTAGAACTTATCACGTCGAGCAAAGTTGGGCCTGGAAGGAAATACTTTGGATAAGAAGAGCTAAAAAAAATTAGGTGCTATAAAATAGCCTCCGGGTTAATGGTGCTAAGAGTTTGTACAGCGTACCCTGGACTTCCCTATGTGATCGAATCAGAAATGAAGAGATCCGCAGGAGAACCAAGGTAACCGACATAGGCCGAAGAATTGCCAAACATAAGTGGCACTTGGCAGGTCACATTGCTCGCAGAACAGATGGCCGATGGGGCCGAAAGGTTCTGGAGTGGCGACCGCGCACCGGAAGACGTAGCGTTGGGAGGCCTCCCACAAGATGGACCGATGACCTTGCAAAGGCCGCAGGAATCCGCTAGATGCGGAAAGCACAGAATCGGTCGAAGTGGCGGTGCTTGGGGGAGGCCTATGTCCAGCAGTGGACGTCTTTCGGCTGAAATGATGATGATGATGACCCTGGACTTCCTCACGATGTTTACCTTCACCTTTTTGATAGCAGTGGTGATGAAATTATTTAAACAAAGTAAAGCGCCTGCCTGGGTTCGAACCCACGACCTACAACTCGTAAATCGGGGCCGTTACTTTACAACTATCATGAGGAAACCGGCATGTCCTAGGACCAAAAAATCATCAAACACATCTACCAACCCGCGCTGGGCCCGCGTGGTGGGTTACGGCCCACTCCCTCTTACAAAGAGGAGCCTGTGTCCCGGCTGTGGCAACATTATAGGATAATTATGCAACCTGGGGTTTTTCTGTTTACTATGAAATAAGCTAATATTCTCGTAGAGCTCAAAAAGTAATTGAAGATTTGAAATTGAAACTATAAACTACTGTTGTATGTAACCTTGTAATAATATAATCGGAATTTCTATTGTATCCTACGTGCGTTTATAAACACATATCTGACAGGCACAAACACCGAGAGGTGTAATGACAATACCAATCGAGTCTTAAAAATGTTTGTTTTGTACAAAAAGAAGAGAATGTTTTTGTTGAAATTTTATAACTCGCATTTGCATTTATATTAATACTAGCTGGCCTGTTTCCCGCGTCTGCGATCCAGGATAAAAAAGTCTATGTCCATCTCCAGTTCTTGTCTATCCATGTAACAAATTTCATCCAAATCCTTTCAGCCGTTTTGACGTGAAAGCGTAATAAACAAACAAACTCACTTTCGCATTTACAATATTAGTTAGGATTAGAAATAATCACACATTTCAATGACCCCAGATTCTCGGAAACATAAGGAAAAACGAACAACATACTTCAAGACACAAATAGCATGTAAAAGCTAAAACACACTGTGTGACGACACACTGTATATTTACTCATGAAAATTGGAACAATTTTAAATTAAAATAGATTAAGTTTCAAATCAGTTCCATCATGAGTAGATTTAGTTATTAGAATGTCAATAAATTGCTTTATATTTCAGTTTTTATAATAAGGCTATAACGTTTCCACAGCTGGTACAAAGGCCTAGAGAGAGGGAGTGGCCGTAATCCACCACGCTAGCCCAGTGCGAGTTGGTAGATGTCACAAGTCTTTGGAGATTTTGGTTTTAGGACATACCGGTTTCCTTCACCGTTTTGAGAGCAGTGGTGATGATATAATTTACACAAAGTAGCCTGTCAGGGTTCAAATCTACGACCTGCAACTCGAAAGTCGCGTTACGAGTTATATATATTTATATTTCAGTTACAATTACAATAATAAATGTTTAAAAAAAGACTCACCAAGGTCTTTCTCCTCCGCAATATACTGCATATAATTCCTTATAGCTTTCGCAATAAAGTACACATCATCGGGATCGATAATCTCAGCCAACGGATACGTCTTCTCCTGTATCAACATAGCTAGTCTCTCTGTAGCATTTACAGCAGAAAATTGCACCAAACTAACATTGAGAAGCGCAAACTGTTGAAGGAGTTTCGTTACATTGCTGATGTAGGAACATTCGGTTGTGTTGGCAGGGCCCCAGATAGCATCGACGCTACAGGATCTGTACGCCAAACCTTCCCCACTCCGACATGGCACGACAGCCGTATGATTTAAAAGCAACTGAGGCCAGGAATACAACCCTTTATTATCTATAATGTAGTTCGTAGGACAGTATTGAGTAGAATTTGAAAGTACCAATACTTCAACTGTATGATTATGCCTGATATGATTCTGGTCGCTGTACATACAGGTCCAGTTCCCCATGTGATGGTTAGTGATGTTGGGGAAGTGGACCGTAGTCTCAGCTAAGCCTTCTTCTTGCATGTCTGTGTTGGTTATGTTTACATCACAGATTTCGAGCATAGGATGCATCCATCGTAGTTCGTATTTCGCGAGAACTGAGGCAAACGGGGCATTGCAAGACAGCGTTAATGTGTCCCCAACAAACACAACTTGATCATGCCCAGGTTTCACTATCAAGTTGTTCCCAGATATTGCATTACCGCATGCAGACCGGTCGAGGAATATTTTCAGTTTCCGCACTATTTTGTTGACCATGTTTTCGGGGAAGGCGCATTTCGGGTTTCCCACTAGTTTCACGCTTGTGTTTCGTGACCAGTCTCCGACCCAGAGGAGATCGCAGTCGCAAACTAATGGGTTGTCAGTGATGTCCCTGTGGAAGAGAATTAATCGAATTTGATAAAAGGAACGGTAGGAAATTAATTCCTAAGATGAGATGACAATTAATAAAAATCATAGAAATCTGAGTAGTCGAATTATTAAAATAGGGATGATGACAAAAATATTTTTGTCCGTCAGGTAGACTATAAAAAAATATTGGATACGTATTTTTTACGTAATCAAAAGATTACGGCGATACATTGAGTTAAAATGTGCCATGACGTCACGACCGCCACTCCCCAACTTTAATGCGTTTTATCTAAGTATTTTTTTTATTAATATCATAAAGCAAAAAATGCATAAATATAAATTAATATCAAAAATACATATAATACATTTTATTATCTGACTAACGGACAAAATAGTTTTTTTTTTTTTTTAACCCAGTCATCATCCCTATTATAGCCTACCCGCAGCTTCGCCCGCCTGGACCCTAATTATGTTTCAAAAATAAAATAGGCTTTTATTTTACTCCTTATAACATCAGCTATCTGCCAGTGAGTCCCGTCAAAATTAGAATTAGTCGGAACAAAAAGACAGATGAACAAATATAAAAATAAATGTTTATCTGTTAAAAGTACCGTCTATACTTTCATAATTTTATGCATGCAGTAAGAAGCTGTTATTTTGACATTACAAATAGACACTTCAATTTTATTTATTTGTATAGATGTATAGATTCAGCAACATAAGCAGCTAATAAGAAAAATGTTCTGAGGAAACCTGGAACCAGTGATCTGAATCTGAGTTATTGCAGTTGTTATGGTCAATACTTATTTCTTTTCTACAAGAACATGTCTTTGTTTTGTAGGGGGACAGCTCCAAATAAATATTATGTCATAATAGTTTTTTTTTTTATACTCACAATTGTTTCAATCCAACAAGATAGTCAAAGGTCCCGGCAGCCATAGCTGATATATGGTTCTGTGAAAGTATCAGTCGCTCCAGATTGGTCAGACCCTTGAACATCTCCTTGTAAACATTGCTGATCTGGTTGTAAGACAGGTCGAGCCTCTGGATTGATGTCATGTTGTAGAATGCATCTGACTCTATCAGACTTATCTGGTTTCTGCTTAGATCCCTACGAAAAAGAAAAGCAAAAATTATGAAAAAAAGAATATAGGCCATATGAGGCCTTTGCCCAGCAGAGGGATTTTTTCATAATTTTTTTTAATGGTTTCATTTCACTCTGGGTGAATATGCCAGCGTCATAGGATCAAACATCATCATCGTCAGCCTAGCAGTCCACTGCTGGAAATAGGCCTCTCCAATTGCTGCCAGCTCGATTCTCGGCAACTCTCATCCAGCTGCTACCAGCTACCCTGCGAAGATCGGCGCTCCATGCACCTAGCCTGAGGGCGTCCTACCTTATGTTTTCGGTTCTACGGCTAATATGACAGACCCTTTGCCACTTCAGATTGCTTATTCTATGAGCTATGTCGATTCGGATCAAACATACTATACTTGGCACAATTAATAGAAGAGTGATAATGCAGGCTGGCAGTAACCAATTACCAAGTCGAGATTTGAAGAAGTTCTCCTAGTGATAATGTGAAAATATTTACATCTCTACTTAATGGCTATTTTGAAGTTTTATTATTTAAGGGGTTTGGCGCTGATAGCCAAAAATACAGACTTTCGCCTAGGTCGGCTACAGATGTCTAATTAATTTATAACCAGAAAATATAACCTATAGGTAAGACATGCAGTGTACCATTGTAAACAATTATTCAAATAAACTAATTATAATAAAAAAAATGTCTAAGGGTCTATATTTCTGCTATCGGGTCATGTTCTCATTAGTTTAGCCTTATCTTACTCAGTAACTTTGTGTAGGTACATGGTGCAATAAATTAATGAACAAAAAATGTAGTTGTGCTAACATATCAATAGTTGTGCTATCATACAATAAGCGAGCTATATGCTGCACCAGTTGACGTCATCACGTCAACGCCGGCTGTCGCTGAAAACCAGCGCTGGGGCTCTGTCTCGCATAGGGTCGCAGCATTATGCTGAGCGATGGCCGTTTTGCGTGGATGTGACGCATATTTTCCCCCAATTTGTTATTCTCGTGTTTTTTTTTTTTTTTCTCTTTGCGTCATATTTACCGCAAATAAACGTATTTTCTTTCTTCTTTCTAACAATTTAAAGTTATAAATGTTGCCTTAACTGCATCCAATGACACTGTCTCACTAACTAGAATAGAGAGCAATGATAGCCTAGCCATGTGACCGTCAGACTGCCAGGTCATAGGTCTCGAGTTCGAACCCAAGGCACGCACCTCTGGCTTTTCGGAATCATGTGCGTATTATATAATTATCACTTGCTTCAAAAACGGTGAAGGAAAACTTCGTGAGAAAACCGGTATTTTTCGACGGCATGTGAAGCCAAGTCAGAGGCTATAAAGCTCTCCACACGAAAAGAAGATTAACTCAAATTAAGAGCATTCACCTAACAAACATGTATGTTGCTATCCTATTGCATGTTATCATAATTATGCCTATGATAAACTTGATAAGGTGCAAAGTATGGGTTATCTAAATAGTACACAGATCTTATCTGAATAACGGACATGCTTTTATATCTATGTTAGATCAAAACATGATGTGTTGCTCCCCTCTTCACACTTCCAGGTTAATATTATAAATACCATGCATAGGAATTATGAGATGTTGAGATTCTAGGTTGAGATTAAAATTTTATAATAGATAAGGAAGTATTTTATCCCCACTAGCAACCTGGCCCGGCTTCGCACCGGTAGCAGAGCATATATGCCTACATCAGTCTGTATGATTTTTTCCGACATATTCAACAATTACCGTCATATTTCATCCAATTTACACAAAACCGTAATAAATTATAGACCTAAACTTTCCTAATGAATCACTCCGTCCATTGGTGGAAACTGTATGAAAATCCGTTTGGTAGTTTTTGAGTTTATCGCGTTCAGACAGACAGACAGACAGACAGACTCAAAGCATTTATTTCAAACTAGCTGTGCCCTGCAGTTTCACCCGCGTAAGTCTCGATCTCCTGGGAATATCGGGATAAAAAGTATCCTATTTCCTATTCCAGGTCATGGTCTACCTGTGTGCCATATATCATCCAAATCCGTTCAACCGTTTTAGCATGAAAGCGTAACAAAGAAACTTACTTTCGCATTTACAATATTAGTTAGGATAACCCAATAACAGGTATTTTTTATTTTATATTTTTTGACACGGTGGGGGACTTTGTTTTATAGTATGTCGTGATTTTGGGTACAAGGCTCAAAAATATTTATTCATTTGGCTCTTTGATGAGTACACTATTGAATAAACAATAGTACATTACAAATTATACCTAAGTGACCCGTAACTTACAGAAGTTATAGATTATTGTTAAACACCCATAAAATATAGGGCAGTATTTTACTTTACCAAAACAATTAATTCTATAACACAGCTGGTGTTAATCAAAAGAAACAAATATTATTCCAAATCATATCCAACCCAATTCCCACTGGTGTAAGCCGCTCAACATTTGTTACTCACTGCATGTGAAACGTTTTTAGATTCACGTAAACAAACATTGAAATCTGTGTCATTTAAATTTGTAATGGACATGAAGTTGGCTGCACTGCCAAAGAGAAGCTTTATCATGAATACTAACTGATGACAACTGGCGTATGTGTATGACCAGATGTTTAAACATAAACTAGGCAAAAGGAGTATGTTAGCAGGTGGTGTTCTATAGTATCTGCCTACCCCCATGTGAAGTAGGAGTGAGTGTATGTAACTGATCAGACCATGAAACATACAATAGTATTCCAATAATAACTTTTGTACTACTATTTGTTATGACATGCTTATTAAAGTGTTCTGTCAGAACTTGTTTTAAGACCCCATAAGAACATGTTTATGGCACAGTATGTTATACTTACAGTTTCTGTAAATTTGGCAGATACAGCTCTCTTGATAAGGTTGAAATCGCATTGCCTGATAGATTTCTGAAAACACAAAAAGGTTTTTAAAATGAAGCTAGCTTTTGAGCACATTAAAAAGTTGGTCATTAAAGTATACTTACAAGCTCACTACTATGGTCCATAACTTGCTCAAATCTATCTCTTTGAGCTCAGTAATCTGCGCAGGGCTCCCGCCACACTTGAGCCTCAGTAGCTCTCCGGGCTGGGGCTCCGCTAACGCCCCATCAGCCGCTTTGTTTCCCTTACAGGTACACAACGAAGGACAGAATCCAACGACCCTCTGAATCCACAACAACGTTAAAATAACTAGCGCCGACCACTTCATGATTCGTATCCTCGATAAAACTGCAATTAAAACTATGGCACGACGCCAAATACGAAAAATAATCGCATCTTCACAAATTCTTCACATTGATCAATGACATTTCTTAACTATCCATACAAATAAATGTCCAGTCGCTTACAACTGATATGCTACACTAAATCCGTCACATTTCTCTCCGCATTGATTAAATTTAATTCATTTTACAAAAATAAACAACTGTAAAACAATACACAAGTACTCATCCGACATTTGTAAAATTTGACTGATTATTGTTTTTTAAACATATTTTTTTGTTAAGGATTCAGTGTCTTTTCAGACAAAAACTACATTTTATTTCCGCTAGAAAGTATGAACAATGAATGAATGAATGAAATCGAAAATATTCACCACAAGGCGATCCAATGAAAATGAAAATTTTATACCCTTGTGGTTCATCTCAGACTAATGGACTATTTAGACGGGGCCAGTCCCCAAGTAAATTACATGCTCTGTGCCCTCTAGACAATCCACTTCACACTTCACTAAGCCAAACCAGTCAGGGATGCCAGACGTACGATAATTTCGACTCCCGTACGATGTACGATATAATATGTAGTATCGGACGCAAAAGTATTATAATTTGCAACCTTCCTCCGAAGTGTGATGAAACGACTAATCAGCAAAAACTATGCGACGAAAACCCGAATAAGAAACAAACTTGCAACAAAAACTGTATAAGGGACTTTACTTTCAGCGCAATGCGTAAAAACTCAACCAAAATAATGCCTTTATAAACTAAAGGGGCATTTTCGAAATTGTGCTTCTGGCTACCGTTCGCCACCTATCCAAAGAAGAAGAAAAAAATTGTGGTATAAACACAAAGAAATATGATATATGCAAGTTTTGACGTTGAGCGAGTACTGTGAGCGCCTTCACGAGCATTCCGAATTGCTGACAACCCTCAGCTGTCATAATCGTGATATCTTAATCGAAACGCCAATTATCGATGTCAGCGCTGTGAGCGATTATGTACTAATTCGGAAAGCGGTCTTAGTGGATTGTCTCGGGGAATTGCCCCGTCTGGTCATAAGGCTAGCCACATACATACGTTGTTCTGAAACAGAATGAAATTCGGAATAACGATTCGGAATTCAAATCCATACAAAAGGCTGGCCACATACAGACAGAATTCCGTTTCAGAATTTCGGCGAAAATTTGCCTGCATATCAACCCACTACAATCTGTCAAATTTCTCAACAATCTGTCAAATTTTTCAACTTTATCACTAAAGCATAAGGTTCAAAGTTGATTGGGAAAATTTGACAGTTTCGGGTAGGTTGACCTGCTAGCGTCTGTACATACGTGTGTACGATACATCCTTGATTTTGTATGGATTTGCTGCCCTCGGAATTCCGAATCGTTATTCCGAAACGTTATTCCGTTTCGTAATTCATGTCTGTATGTGGCCGGCCTAAATGCGGTGCCAGACACAATCACATATTTGAACACTTGTGAGGCACGGGTATGAATATGTGATCAAACTTTGAACAAATACACAAAATACCCGTACGTCACTAGTGTTCAAACAAGTGTTCAAATATGGTTGCTGTGTCTGGTATTAGCTTTAGAGTGGTTTTTATTCTACAAATTAATAAATTCATTCGGTACTTGTATACTACCAACATTCGAAAATGAAAACATCAAATTATTTCAAAAGTTGAACGTTTGTTTTACACAGAATTTGAAGAACAGTAGCGGAGGTTTGTTTTGTTCGTTGATAAAGTTGAAGTTGAGGCGAATTGTTTTATTTTGTAAACTGGTGTTTTGTTTTAAGGTTTAGAAAATGTCGGAACAACGATTTTCCGACAACGACGTGTCGAGGAGAGACATTCCTTCGTTTATCGAGCCTCGGCCTCCGCTGATACAAAATCCGTTCATGCGACCGAGGCCTCAGAAGGGGACGAACTTATTGGAGTTATTTGATGAAGACTCAGAGATCGAGGAGCCGGAGTTAGTGCAGGTGTACTTGAGACTGAAACCATGTAAAGTTCCAAATACTTTGTATGAAATCAGGTCAGACAAATGCCTGGTCACATCCTTGGATACTGCGACGGCGGGACATGGGCGGCGCACCCAGCATAATGTCTCGAAAATGTATACTTTCTCCAAGATCTTCGGCGTAGAGTGTAATCAGAGAGTGAGTTTGTTTTCATTCGTTTTTGCAACAATTACCTTGATAAACTGACCTACACCATCATAGTTTTTACAAATTTTAATTATACAGTGGAATCTCGATATCTCTAATTTCAAGATGCAATTTTTTCGATTTAATGAGTTTTTGACAAATAATTTAAATGCTAAAATGTTGATTTTTTACATCTTTATTAGTATATTTTTTGAGTTGTAGTCATATTTGAAATCCGATCAGTGGGTCATCTTAGCCCATCAAAACCATAAAATGTTAAAATTGCAAGTCTCGCAACGCAGTTCTGTCCCAAAACGTTGTTAGATAGAATATTTGGACATCCTGTTATTTAACAATCAATTATGCCTACATCTTACTGATTATTGTATGTTAACGTAACTTTCGCATATCGGCCATAGTAAGTATCATGGGATACTTTAATATAAAATATAATATAATTTATTCACTGTGTGTGGTGGTCTATTAAATTGTATGGTGAGCGATATGTCGAAGATAATATATATTTTATATTATATTCATAATGTGAGATGCATTAAAGAGTTTAAATATGCACTATAAATACCTCGCATGGAAATAATATTTTGTTTGTGTTACAAAGTCTTAATAATATGAGATCCCACATATTTAGGGATCCAGTGGAAGGGATTTTTTTGCCTTAACACATTCGTAATGTCATAAAGCAACCCTGAGAAGCTGCTTATTTTAAAATGAATCTTTATTAAAATAGGTTTGATACCACTATCTAAAACTAACTAACCTTTAACTTCCAGGAAATATTTGAATCTGTGGTCAAAGACAATCTACAAAAGTTGCCAGATGGACAGAACTTCACACTCCTAACTTATGGAGCCTCTGGGTCAGGCAAGACATTCACCCTGATGGGCACAGTGGGTGCTCCAGGTTTGGTACCTCGTTCCCTGGAGTATGTGTTCCGGTTGGTGGATGCTGCACAGCAACCTGCCTTCAGACCTGCTGAGAATGGCGCAGAGAAGCTCAGTCATCATGAACAGGATTATGAATTACAGGTTTATTTCTTTGCCTACTTTTATTATTTGCTTTCTGGATTTTCTAGTCACCAGAATAAGCTAGGCATGTCTGCATAAAGGTGCCATTCCATAGCGGTCAGCAGGTGGTAGCAGCAGGCAACGTGTTGGAATGAATGAATTTCTATGAAATACCTTCTGTAGCTACCGACACGTCAGTATCATAGAAATACATAGAAACCAGTTGTGTCGTGGAGCCACCATTACATATATTATGTGTAATAGACCTCTGAATAAATGCTCTGGGCAAGCACTATGTATGTTATGTTAAAGGGTTTTAGGTTTAAAACAAACTAACTTAAAACTTAATTCAACAATACTAACAATAATAAACACACAAAGGGAGTTTGAATATTGCTTGACACACAAACAAGAGGCAAATATTTAAGTTTCCAATTCTAAACTAAACTAGCTGAGGCCCGCGGCTTTGCCCGTGTGGTCCCTGATTCTTTTTCTAAAATACAAGTAGCCTAAGTCACTCCTTTTATCATCGGGTATCTGCTAGTGAAAGTCCCATCAAAATCGCTCCAGCCGTTTCGGAGATCAGCCAGAACAAAAAGACAGATGGACAAAAATTCATGAGACAATGTTTTTGTATAATTACATACTGGATATACTTTCTGCATTTATTAAAAAGCTGTTATTTTGACATTTATAGATGTCACAACACTCACTATGATTGTGACATCTATACAAATCAAATTAGGAATTAAAAAACGAACTTTAGTAAGTTCGTTTTTTTAATTCCGTAGACTAATGTGACATTCCAAATGATTGTTGTATGTTTTTTTTAAATTTGGAGCTTGTCAAATTAGTCTATGGGATTAAAAAACGAACTTTAATATTGAAGACTGACGATACAGGAGAAATTCCTAATGCGGGGGCATTAGGAATTTCTCCTGTATCGTGGGTGCGCTTACAAACGGGTGCGCCAAAGTTCACCTAAATTTTCAACTCCGATAATTGGAAATCCGAAAATGTTCTTCCTAACATTTTTCATCCTAACAATCACAATTCCTAACTACTCTGTCTCTAATGTTCATAATTCCGAAGCATTCAACTTCATAATGTCAGTAGCAATAAACATCTATTATACTTTTATTTGTTCCCCTATATTTTCTCAACATAACCATCTTTTATACTATTATTCAAAGTCATATCTTTTTTGTTTAGATTTCTTTTTATTCATAATAATCAGTATTATATACATTAATTTTGCGAACTTTATTTTCACATAACATATATAACGTTTAACAATAATAGTACCATGGTACAAGTAGTTAAATACATGTTGTCTTAAACTCATTTCAATTAAATTAGTTTAATATTAGCGGCTATAGCTTTCAAATAATCACTTTTATTGGTGTATTTTGCTTTTAAATTGCTTTTAACCTGCAAAGATATCCATAGGTTAGGTTAGGTTAGAACTGTGACCAACTACGCGCGAGCCGAGCGAGCGAAGCGAGCGGTGCCGCGGCAGCGGCCGGCGAGCGCTACATCGAAATTGGTCGCGAAATTTTTCTAAGTATTTTTAATAGTGCCCCCAAGAAACGAATCGTTGCAAAATCGACTCCACGTAGTCTTGTTTGCCCTACCCCTAGAGTGTTATTTAAAATCGCGAAGGCGCGGAGGGGCGAGGCGGCCCGCGAGCTGAGGAGCAGGTGGTTTTAACGCCCGGCGCCGAGGCTGAGGCTGGCCGGCTGTGCCGGCCAGCAAGCCGAAGCTACGGTGGTGAGCGTTAAACACATCTGCGACGAGCAGCTCGCGTGGGATCGCCGGAGCTCCACAGCGCCGGAGCCGTGACAGAAACAATGCCTGCTGCATGTTGCATGCTGCATGCTTGCTTGCATGCTTGCATGCTGCATGCCTGCTGCATGCATGGTCATGATCATTATGCGTAAACAAATTTATGCTTTAGAATTTGATTAAGTTATGCGTACATACATATAATTAGGATAAACAAAATTATGCCATGTTATATTATCGAACGCTCAAATTAAAATTATAAATATCATCTTCTACCCACATATATTTTTTATAACACTTGGTAAATGTTTCTTTCTGAGTATGAGTGAAAATATTATGGTAATTATGTTTAGGGTTAAAAGCGTTATGATAAAAAACAGTAGGAGTTTAAATATATTTACATTAATGATATTATTAATTACAATTTTCGGAAACATGAGTGTTATGAACATCGCCGGTAGCACTACAAATAGTATGAATGAAAACTTTAGGATGAAAAATTTTAGGAAGAGTGATCATTCGGATTACAAATCGTTAGGAAGAACAATTTCGGGTAAAGAACTTTAGTTGAGCCAATATGGACCCCTTACAAACATTTATACTCATATACACAATAGCCAGACCCGGAACAACTACTTGTAGGTCATACCAATATTTGTTCCGTGCGGGAATCGAACCCGCGACACGCAGCGCAGCAGTCAATCGCTTAACCACTGCGCCAACGCCAATTAAAACTCTTATTTCCTAGTGGGTGAAGCGCCTCCGTCACGTGTCGGCGCCACTTCGCGACAAGTACCGCCGCATGAGCGTGCAGCTGCACAATGACCTCACCGTCGACTCCATAGACCTGTCCAACAGGATCAGACACTATGTTTGGGTAAGCTATTATGATAACTCCAACACCAAGTAAGTTAGGATGGTGATGTGATACAGTAAATCAAATGATTAGCTATGCCCAGCAGTAAACTACTTACATTTAGCATAATCAGCTTAGGCACGAGCCTCCTGTCTTCGAGAGGGAGCAGGCTGTAATCTACCACGCGGGCCCAGCGCGGGTCGGTAGATGTCACATGTCTTCGAATTTTAGGTTCTGGGACATGCTGGTTTCCTCACGATATTTTCCTATGGGATTATTTAAGGAGTGGTGATGAAATTATTTACACAACGTAAAGCGTCTGTCTGGTCAAACCCACTACTACAAATCATAAGTCGGGCCATCACTGCTCACACTCACTACTTACTTACATTTGGCATATTGAAAATTGTTTACGGGCGTGTCCTAACCGAAAGCAACAGACGCGCGTGTACGCGATCGTCACGCTCGTTTATATGAATATTAGCTGCGCCTCGCGGTTTCACCCGTGTAAGTCTCGATCCTGTGGAAAGATCTGAATAAAAAGCCGTATGTCTTTCTCCAGGTCGAGGTCTACCCCCCGTGCCAAATTTCATCCAAATCGCCTTTTTAGCGTGAAAGCGTAACAAACAAACTCACTTGCATTTATAATATTAATATTATACAGGTTGGATTTTTGAGATGGGGCAGTAAGGGCAGCTACGTTAACGTTTCCCATATAATTCTGAAAGTTCAAAATTATTTCAGGCCATTTTTTCTCAGAACGTCGGAAATCACAAGCAACAAACTATCTTGTTCTCAAAGCAAATAAAATCGGCGTTTGTAAAATGACAAATCATACAATTTGCCTGCGACATATATATAAGTTAGGATGACATACGCGCTCGATCAATTAAGTCGCGTTTTTGCGTCATAATTTATGGTAACGATCGCGTATTCAATAGTCGCTTTCAAAATTCAAAAAATTCAAAATATTTTATTTCACATAAACCTATAAGGGCACTTATGAAACGTCAGAAGCTAGATGCACGGTTCCAATTGGTCGTTTCCTATGGAGAAGAGCCGGCAAGAAACTCCATATACTATCCTTTCGGTTAGGACACAGGGTAACAGTCACTGGGTTGTATATTTTATGGAGGGTAGAGAACACAAAGCTAATGAAACTACTAATTCGTTTAAATATTAGTATTTTATTAACAATTGTTTTATTTACAGGTTTCTTTTGTGGAGATCTATAATGAAGCCGTTTACGACTTATTGGCGCCTCCTGACAAAAGGACGAAACTAAGAATAAGAGAAGACTCTTCAGGCAATGTTTATGTGAAGGTAAATTATTGTCGTGGACTGTATGTTCTGTAACTGTCTATCTTGATGTAAAAGATGTCTTCAAGGTTTCTTCGATTTATTCTTCTTTTTTTGGTAATGGCATCTGGCAGGTCAACCTAGGATGTTGTTGGCTGCTCAACCGGACTTTCCTGTGGTTGCCTCAATAAATTAAGGCCTCATGCCAGGGCATAAAACCCCGTTGTCTCTCATGAGAGTCACTGACTCACATATGAGTCAATGGGGCTTGACGATATGGGCGCGTGTCAGGTGACTTACGTGGCTCATTTTATGGCCTGACGGACATACTCGTCAACTAATCAACTAAATCATTCAAAATATAATATGCACCATACAATTTAAAACAAATGTCGAAAGCGACGTGAAGCGCGCGTCTATGTCAAACCGCGGGGCTTGACAGTTAAAATGTTACAAAATGGGCGAGGTGGTTAAAGTTGGGGAGTGGGGGGCTCGCTACGTCACTAATCAGTATAAAATCTACCGGGGAGTGACGTCATGCCACATTTCAACGTATTGCCTACTCAATGTATTGCCGTAATCTTTTGATTACGTAAAAAAAGAAAAATACGTGTGTAATATTTTTTAATAATCTACCTGACTGACAAAAAAAAAATTACTCTACATCCCTATTCAAACGGGGATGGTTTAATACATAACCCTTTAATTTGACACTAAAATTATAAAAATATTCGCATAACCAAAAATTGTTGTTTTCAAGTTACATAAATATTTAACATTATTCAAAATCCCTTAAAAAAAACTACGTTAATAAGTCTTATTAGATTAGAATATGCAAACGAATAATAAAACTAAGTTGAAAAAGCTAATTAGAATATTATTCACATTTAAAAAAAATATAAAACTTAATCATCGAGAGAGGTCCGTCGAGACCCGCACGCTACTTGCGCCCTGGAGCGCAGATGGGGTCTTAACTATCTCATTCTACTTTCACCTATTTACCATGTCACAAGTAGCAGTATAATTAGCACAGTAATATTAACTAAAAACACTTAGCCACGCTCGGCATTCATTACAATTATAGAACACAACATAGCAATAATTAGTAGTATGCTCGGCGTTCGTTACAATTATAGATCACAATATAGAAATAGATAGTAGTAGTAGTCGATCGAATTTTGGGACAAACATAACATTTCTTTTTGCCATCAATCCACTAAAAAGAAGAACTTGATATAATTCACGCATCTACATAGTAAGACGACACACAACTGATATTTAGCCAAACCGCGCCTCTGCCCGTACGTATTAAAAACACTATTGAAAATCTTTCTGAGTAAGAGAAGAATGAAAAGTAACTATAATATCATTATACAAACATCAAAGATCTAGAAAGAAAAAGGTCTAGATAACCAGTCAAAGCTTTGAACTAGTTGAAAAAAATAGCGTCCAACTGTTGGCCGCTAAATGCACACAATGACTTGGCGCGAGTGTAAGAAGTAGCTGTCACGCACATCAGCATAAAAAAGTTGGCCTGTTTGTTTTAGTCCACCCCCCCCCCCCCCCTTGCTCCAGCCAGCGCGCGCCGCTGAGCCTGTAGCTTTAAATTCCCCTAATAATAATATTAATCCGATCCAGCCTGATCCTTGCTGTCCTCCCTCAGCGACGCCCTAAGCCGAGGTCCGTACCCCACAGGGACCCTTAACGTGTAGTCGCTTAGTTTTTAAGTTTTATGCCCTGGGTGGAGGCCTTAATTTATTGAGGTACCCACAGCTAAGTCCGGTTAAGCAGCCGACAACCTCCTAGGTTTATCTGCAAAATGCCATACAAAAAATATGTTTTATTTCTTATGCAGCCCGGCCTCTACCTAGACATATAAAAAATCAAAGCATCAAAGTTAGGTCGATACAAACCACACGCAAAAACTTACTTTCGCATTAAATATAATCACTAAACTGTACCTACGAGATTGCACTCGACTCTGTTAAACACCCTAAAAAATAAATGATATCATGTCACCCTTACACGGTTGTATGTCTGTCCCCGCAGGGCGCTACGCAAGCATTCGTGCGCTCGGGCGAGGAGGCGTACGACGTCATGGTCGCCGGCAAGCACAACCTCGTGGTGGCCGCGACGGGCGTGCACGCGCACTCGTCGCGCTCGCACTGCATATTCACCATCACTATGCTTACTGAGACAGGTATGTTCGCGTAAAGGGCGCAATCTCACGTATTGAACTCTCTGTATGTATGTTAAGTCATAAGTATTTTATTATATGTTAAAAAATTCATGAAGAAAATAGTAATGGATAGAGCGCTATGTCATGTCAGAAGCCGTACAAATAGTCCGAATTTGAAAGAATACAATAATAATAATAATAAAAATGTTCTTCTCCGAGGCCCTAGGAAAAAGTTTAGACTCGAATATCAGCAGCATTAACACTTGAACTACAAAACATGGGAGGTTTTCTGGAAACAGAGGACTGCTATAAAAAAAAATGGCTTTGTAAAAAAAAATATTGGGAAATGGGCCTGCTCTTGATCTCAATCTCGCTTCATGAATTCGTTCTAGTACCACACTGGCCGTGCGCATATTAAATATGGTGGAGAAGCTTTGAGTACGACTGGTAGTGATCAATTAATCAAGTACGGATGGTACTCTGCAGTATGTCTGGTAGTCCGGTAGTGAAACATCTACATTAATTATTGCGGATGTACATGTCCAAATCGATGCCGAAGCTCCGCAGTTGTGAATTCGGATATCTGCAACATCCCTGCTATATAGCTAACAATAACCTCGGACTTACAGTCCCCAATTACAGCATTCTCACGCAGAATGCTTCAGAAATAACATGCAGAAAATAATAAAACTGTGGCTTTAAAGTTACGGCAAATTACTTCTTCAACTTATTATTAAGAGCATGTAAAATGTAACTACTATCAATACCCTCTGCAGGAGAGGGCGCGGTCCGCACGTCGTACGTGCGCCTGTGCGACCTGGCGGGCTGCGAGCGCGCGCGCGCCACGCGCAACACGGGCGCGCGCATGGCCGAGTCGCGCGCCATCAACTCCTCGCTGCACGTGCTGGAGAGGTGTCTGCATATGCTGAGGAGGAAACAGAAGACGAGGAATGATGCCATGGTGCCTTACAGGTAAGCATGGCACGGAACAGGGCCGTAAGGCTCGTGAAGTTCAGACAAAGTTTTGTAGACCGCGGTCTGTGTCAGTCATACCAGTCTGTTTCTAAAATTCTGCCAAATTAACGCCCGGCTACTGTAGATCAAGGCTTTATGTAGACTCGGGACCCTCGATTTTTTTAACCCTAAATATCTTCGATCAACTATATTTCTAGATTTCAGTTGAGCGCATCAAAGACGGGCGGAAAAATAAGACCACAATAATGTTGTGGTCTTATATTGCAACATAGTTTTTTAACCTTATTGCTCAGAAATTATTTTATTTTTCCATAAAGTATTATTGTTCTTATTTTAAAAATACGTTTACTTTTCAATCGAAGTAGTAAGAATATTACAAAACAATAATAAACTTTATGTGTGAGTGTCAAGGTTTATAATCAAGTTATATGCAATCGTGGCCATTAAAGTGAGTGTTTTTGTTCCTAATCCTTAATCTAGTGCTATTGATCGAAGCTAAATATGCAAGCAATAGGGAAAATGCAATAAAAGAAAGTAATATAAACCTAAAAAAAGTATTCAAAGTTAAATTCAACTACTGCTTGTTGCTCAAAAAAAATTATGAAACTTCTGACGCGGTCATGACGTGACATCACTTACCATGATACTGCTTTGTTTACATCTGTTTTTGGCCTCAAATCATAAAAATTAAAATGTTTTTTGTGCTTTATTCAAGCAGAAATCGCACTTACTTACTTCAGTGCGATTTCAAGCACTTTGCAAAGATTAGATTTTTATTCGCATAGTTTTTTCGTCACTTTCGGCATTGTCGAAAATGCGTTTCGTTCCACAAAAAAAAACGCAATATAAAATAATGAATTGTAAAATAAGTAATGCATAAAAAAAAAAGCAAAATGGAGTTTGTTTGTTTTTTGACTCCTACAAAATGTGCATTTAAACAATGGATAAGTTTTGAATTACGTGCATATTACAAAATATAAAAATAAAAACTACAAGTCGATCGCACCTCGGCGTTATTCCTACCGCGAAAATGACTAGAGGAATTGGGTCATACATAAACTCCCGGCAGAAACTACAGAACGTCACCTGCTAGGATCCTCACATTCTCATTTTGCTTTATACATCTGGTCTTACATGCACGCCGGTTGCGAGAACTACGCATTTGACCTTTTTGAAGAACATCACCAATAAGGTCACTATAGGTCCTTCTAGCTTAATTTCTAGACTTCTTCCCAACACTTCAAGCCATTTCAACAACATTGTCATCTCTCCAGAGAGTCAAAGCTGACGCGGCTGCTGGGCACGGGGCTGTCGGGCGCGCGCGGCGAGGCCGTCAGCATGGTGGTGACGCTCAACCCGTCGCCGGACTACGCGCACGAAACTAAACACGTTCTCAGCTTAGCAGCTGTCGCGCAGGATATACGTAAGTTAAACCATATCACTTTAACCCCTAAACGTACATTGATTTTATTTCAACGTATTTTATACGCAACTAAGTAAAATTATCGTTTAAGGATTCAATAAGTCTCGATCTTTCGATTTACTACTTTGATCAGCAGTTGAGAATGCCCTAAAAACCACCATTCATGTGATTCTTGCAAAAGTCAGTAACATTTTAATGTTCTATGACTTTGTCATGGCATTCGAGTTTGTAAGCTATATTCATTGAATTTAAAACTACCGTGTAAGTTAAATTAGAGATAGATTACAATATTAATACAAGTAAAATTCTATAGGATAACAAAAAACAGACAAACATCCCTATTCTTAAAATTGGTGTTTAAGCAAACTTACATTACAAAGTAATTAATGTAACATTAGTATCTATAGCTAGCTATAGATATGTAGATGATCGATTATACAGTCCAATTAAATTACTTGTCAAGTTAGTTGAAAATAAATATTCGCGAAAAGCGTCATTTAAAAAAAAAACCTTTTAAACCAACCACAATCTTTTATTTATTGCTCTAAAAATTTGAGTACCCCAAGGTACAATTTTAGGCCCATTTTCCGTTTCCACTCTCACTGCTAGTAAATGCGTATTTATGTTTTACCTATTTAGCTATGTTTTTTTCATCTAGGGTATGAATGAGACTTTATGAAAGAATAAACCGTTTTTCATTCAAAATAATTCGAACAAGTCACGATTACTTATGTAAAAAACCCTTAGGTGAAATATAAAAAATAAAAAAACATTTAATTCAGACTACTTCTGTTCATAAAAAGAAAATATGACTAATCAATGGAAAAAAATGAATCTTAGATACACACATGTCATCTAAGATTCTTTTTTTTGTTATCTTAAAGAAATAAAAAAATAGAAAAATGATTTATATGCTACTTGATTCTTTGAAATGGTCTCATTAATACTCTAGGGTTATAGTATATATAAAAAAACACTGTATATCGTGTTTGCGTGTGCGCCTTAAACAGTTGTGTTTATTTTGTACAGAGATAAACCACACAATGCTTGCTTCAACGCTAGAAAGCAGTACACAAGACTCTACCATCAGTTGCAGCTCAGAAGTTATGAAGTTACGCTCTGACAACGAGAGATTACACTTCGAACTGGTGCAGTAAGTATATACCAACATTTATCATTATTTTCAAGTATCATACCGAGTATAATAATGTAATATGGCTGATTAAGGCTAGCTGATTAAGAAATTGACAAGAGTTCAAAACTCAGTATTTGAATTACCTCACCTCTCTAAAACAACAAGTAATGGCATGGAGGACGACAAGACAGCAGCTCATGTGCTTGTAAACTGCCCGGGACTCGCCACTTACAGGGCAAAGTACTTCGGTGACCCTCCGGGAGGTGTCGGGAACACCGAGGCGTTGCTGGCCTTCCTTGAGGAGCTGGTGTGGGTCGAATCATCGATTATCCCGCCCGTACGCTAAAGACACGCATTGACGTGGAGTTGCGGACACCAGCCCGTATTACCCATTAGTCCCATTACCTAACAACAAGTACATAATACAATAGGTAGGATAAAAGGTTTATCCAGTTTTTATCTGTGAACTTCATGAGTTACCATTAATAGCAATCCTTACAAGATTGTCCGTTATGAACTCAAATTCTTAAAACGACTGAACTTTTCAGTATATATTTATTTAAAATCTTATAAATCAAGCCTTTTTCAGATCTCAAGCCCGCAACAAGGAACTGTTGGCAGCTATGGAGGAACGTCAGCAAGAGTCTGCTAACACAATGCGAGAGTTAGTAGAAGAGGCAAAGGACATGACCAAACAATATTATGAGGCGCAGCTCGAGGCGTTACGGTGTGCGGTATGGAGATTTTTACTATTTTTGTAAAGATCGTCAAATTATTTTCTATGCGTTTTTAAAGAGAATGAAATAAAAGAACCCAAATTACTAATCGGCTAAGGTTTGCTTCGGAAGAATTATACCAATGAATGTGGAAAAATCATGATAGATTAACGAAGTAAGCCTACAGTATTTGTTTCAAGTTCCGATATTATATCACATGGACATTATTTAGTTCTCTGATTCCATATCCAGTCTTAGACAGCATCCAAACCCATTCTTTATTACAGATGGAAGACATGGTGGAGGAATACGAGAGCAGGCTAGCCACGGTGCCGGCACCACTGAAAACCGACGCTGGTACGCCGTCACGGTTCCTGCAGAATAAAGTAAGCGACGTACTCACTCGTCAAAGTATCTGTGCCAAATTATAAGGGTTTTAATGTGACAATTAATTATTAATTTCTTATCTAACTATCTTTTCTATTACAGGTTTCACAACTCATGACTGAAATTGCAGTATTAGAGGTAAGCATGTTTTTAAATGAGCTTATGTAATTTTTTTTGTGGAATCTAAACGTTTTTAACGCACAGAAATAATGGTTTTCAGGAGAAATTAACAGCGGAAACTCTAGCGAGAGCGCGAGCTGAGAAAGAAGTTCAACATCTACGCACTTGTATAGAAGAGAGAGATGGTAAGAAAAAAGTTAAAACAAGTATTTTCTTACAATATGATATTTCTCAGAATAGAGCTGTTTATTGAAAGTAAAGTGAGAAGTCAAGTAAATGTATAGGAAATTGTCAAATCTTAAAATGTTCTTTTTGTTACAGAAAAGGCGTTTAAAGACACAACCCCCCCGTGCGAAGACGTAATGTCACTCTCCGACAGCGAACACGAATCTGAATCTGAAGAAACCAATGATCCACTCAACGAAAGCCTTGAACCTATCTTCAAAAAAGAACTCAACAGATCCATATCTATAGTCCTACAAAACGAGAAACGTGACAACGGTAGCATACATACTATAGAAAATATTGAAGAAGAATGTGATAGTGACGTTGATGATGACTCCAAGAACTCAACTTATGCTACAGGTGAAGATGAAGATGATTCTGGTCTAAAAGTTGATGTGATAAATGACAATAGTGAAAGATTTAATGGTAGTGTAAAAGCAGACTCAAATGTAACATATCATTACGGTGAAGTTAATGATAAAAATTATGAAAGTAAGGAAACTGTTGTAACTAACGATAATGTTATACACAGTAACAAATGCGATGACTGTTTTGAAAACAATGCAAATGTGACTTATGACAGTGTAATATCAAGTAACAAATGTGATGAAAGTTTGAAAACTGATGCAAATGTAACTTATGACAATATAATAACGATTAATAAATGCGATGATAGTTTGAAAATCGATACAAATAATATGACATACGGCAGTCAAACAACTTGTGACAAGAATAATGAACGCTTGAAAAATGATTCAAGAGATGAAGATGAAATAATACAATTTAAAAATGAATCTATCAAAAATACTAAACCAGAATTGAGAGGGACTTATTTTGTTAGAGAAAGTCAATACGAGACTAGTGATTTTAGCGAAGACTCAATGGAAAATAAACCTAATTCCTTTAGAGGTACTTACTTCGTCAATAGTCCTGTGACAAATGTGTCTAAAAGTAGCGAGAATTATGAAGAAGGAGATAAATGTGACCAATTCAAAGTACCAATACTGAAAGAAAAATCTAATGAAGAAATAAAATCTCTGAAACTAGTTACAGATGAACAAACAACCAAAATTGTTAGTAATAAAAACTCAAATACTGATATAAAAATGACAGAACCTTTATCAGAACCGATGTGCAAAATAATAAGGGGAAAATCGAATATTGAAATGAAAGCTCGAGAAAAATTAGAATCAGTGAGCAGCCTGGTTAGAGCGAAAACTAATATTAATATGAAAGCTACAGAAAAAGTGTCTGAAACTCTAGTCGGCAAAATAATGAGATCCTTGAAGTCTAATCAAGGAGGTAGTGACGTATCACTGAGGCAATTCGAGCAACTAGAAAAAGCTTCACAGGAAGACGACGATGATGTCACAACTAATCAATCTGTATTCGGTGAGATAAAAATTCTGAAAGAGAAAAGAACGTACTTTGATAATGTGATGGAAAATAACAACAAACCTAAAGAGGTAGCACCTGCTATATTTAAAGAAAAACGCACTTTCTTTGATAATATCGACGCTAATGTCGAAATTTCTAATAAAAAGTTAAATAAGTTAATGAAAAGTAATGACGACAGGTCGCCATCAATTGTCAAAGACGTTGCTACTGATGATTTCGAACCTAGCACTATCAAGAAGCTTCTAGGTGAAAGTTTTACGAAACCAGAAGTTATTTCATCCATACATCAAACTAGATTAACTAAGAAACATAACTCAGTTGATATATTCGATGGATTCGATTCACCAGTTGCACAGAAAACTAAAGAAAAAGTAGACAATGTAGAAATCGCTAGACAATCTATTGAAAAACTGGTATTAGATCAGCTATCTGTTAAGACAAGTTCTAAAGCTGATTTAGAGGCTAGATTATCAATAAGAGAAGTTATTGAACCTGAACATGATGAAGTACAAATTAAGAAGGAAATGAAGTTGGAACCTATGTCTTCAGTTGAAGAAACAAATGGAACTAAAGCAGACATTAAAAGACAAGCTAAATTGGAGCCTGCATCATCCACGGATGAACCTAATCCAATTATGAACTATTCCCAGACTAAAGGAGATAATACGGTGGAAGCATTTGAAAGCATTTACAAAGATGTAACAGCTCCCAGAGCTACCGAATTCGACTTGCTAGTAGCAAATGACAGCAGCGACAATCATGACAATGACGAAACGAAATACAATTTACGTAAATTTAAAACTAAAATCGATGACACTAAAAATGATAAAGGCAAAGATAAAAATGAAGAAATATTAGCAGAAAGCCACAATAAATGCGAAAGCAAAGTTCGTAAAAGACCTCTCAGATTACGACGGAGGAAAAATCAAGATGAGGAAAGTGGTGATGATAAACTAAAGGACATTGTGAACTTGCAAAGCGAATTCTCTGACGTCACTATGGGTATGCCTGCTACTAAAAAAGATGTCAAAGATATACCATCGCCTGAAAAGGGCGCTGAAGAAAATCTACCGCCTTTATTCGAAGTACAGAGTTGCCCTTCTAAAAGGTTAGTTCATCCTTTTTTCTTGCAAATTTGTATAAGGCCTCTTGATTACTATCTTCTTTTTCAAAATTCTTATCCTCTTCTCTTTCTATACTTTTTTCTATAGGGAAATTAGAAATTTGAGGCGCCCTCGACGAGCTAAGAAGCGTTATGATTCTGAAACATGATAACAAATTAGATTTTTTACTATCAAGTAAGAAAGTTTTAGTTTTTCCGGTGATAACGGTGTGTCAGTTTTGTGTCTTGGTGAGGGTAACTTAAATCGGGACAAATTTAGACTGTGGCGAGATGCGATTACATCTAGCGCATTCATTTGCGAATTTAAAGCTCGAAACCAACATAAACCTCATCTTGCCACAGTCTAAAAGACAAATTATGTCTTATGTATGTATGCATGGTACAATTTGTTTTAAAAACATTTATATCTCTCCAGCGTAACCCGCAGTCGTCGCAAACTGTTCACCCCACGCGCAGAACCTTTGGAAGAATCCCTCACTCAAACTGGGGATAGCAACGAACGTATCTACGTTCCAAGGCCATCTTACCATCGTCCAAGGGCCCGTCGTAAGCTGTGAACAAAATGTGTGACTAGTGCTGTCTTTATGTAAATTAATTAATGTTTTAATATTGTATCAATAAATATAATTATAGTTATCTTGGAAGGATTTTTTATGCTCATCAAGTCGACTATCGGCTCTACCTCTACCTACCCCATCTATTGCTGAAAGGGCTTTGAAACTCCGTAGCATACCAACTGTTCACAATTTTTTAATTTTCAAAATTTTGGCCACATGGAATATAAATAAATCGATAGCTAAAACACATTAGGACTAAACCGTTTTCACGTTTCCGTTTAAAGCTAGCATATTTTTTTTTTAACTTTCTCTGCATAGTTGCCCAGTCAAAATCGACACAAAAATGCAAACGCGCATGTAACTGATTTTTTTTATATGTCGTTAGGTCCCCTGAGAGTAGTTTATACCCAAGTTTGCAACCCTGAAAACCTTGTGCTACTCCCATGGTGCTGGAAAAACTGCGAAACTGGCTGGCATTTGTTTCAGTTTTTTTTTTTTTTTATATATATATCTTATGTACGCGCTATTTTATATTTTAGTGAATCAAGATAAATTTAACCCAACTCAAGCACTCCAGGTCTATTGGTTGCGAAGATACAGCTAGTCAAAGATGAGCATTTTTTCTCAATAAGTGAAAAATCGATTTAGGGTCATTTACTTAGCGTACCGGCTGACTGCCGTTCAGCCGGTACCTTTAGAAAAGTTTGGTCCTTTAGAGAAAGTGTCCCGAAATTCAAATTTTCTTACGTTTTTTGCAATATGCAGGTCAGTATCATGTTGTATGTTGATCTACTATGATTCGCGGCCGTATCAAATGTTTATTTATAGAATTATAATCATAAAAATGATCAATACAACTCGTCAAGTTCATGTAATTCTATTGAATTACTATATCATGAAATCATCATATTTGAGAATTATTGTTAGTAGGGCTACATATGTCCTACTAGCGTGCAGTGTGCTTGTACCTATGTGGAATGCAGAAGATGATAAAAACTGGCTGTTAAAAATAAAAGCCGAGATAAGACTTATATTTTTAGTTTTATTCACTTTGACAACACATTGAAAAGGCAAGAAGAAATGATCGAACAGAAGACAGAACATCTCAAAAAAGGAAGGTAGAAAAATAAATTTAGTTTGACCTGCAAATTGCAAAATACGTAAGAAAATTTGAATTTCGCGGGCTTCAACTGCGGATTCACCTTAACAAGAGAGTTGATGTTGATCCCCTTACCATATTCCAGATGGTCTGCGTGACAACAAAACAATCAGATGAATTTTTGCATAATAATATGAGCTAGCACCGTATCCCTTGTCCACTGAAGAAGGAATGCGCTAAGGCATGAAAATCTTCCTTCTACTTATCTAGCGTCTCACCTGGTCTCACCCATGAGGTGTAGCATAGAACACAGAGCATGTAATTTATAGAAATAAGCGTCCCAAGACTTCTTGCTCACATTTTTTATCTACATTGCTTAGGAACCTAAATCATTGTTTGAAAAGCATACAAGTATCGTTAAAAAATATTGAAAATGAAACATTTGTTTCCGAACGTAAAGTCAACATGTCAAAAATGCGACGCCATATTGCAAAATAATAAAAAAAATAAGTGTCAAAAGTGCATGGCATACGACTGCGTATCGTATATTTTTCGTTTCAGTATTGTAATAACAAGCGATATTTATTTAAAAAAAAACTGTAATTTACAATAATGGCGACGAGTGCTCGCACCGCTGTGTCGCAGATATTGCGCAATAAAGACGATGTTGGTGAGGAAGAAGAGGAACCTAAAAAGAAGTCCAGGGAAGACTGGAGGAAAGCTAAAGAGTTAGAAGAGGCTCGTAAAGCTGGTACAGCACCCGCTGCTGTTGATGAGACAGGTATGAGCAATATTTTTATATAACCTCCTTCAAACTTTACTAAACATGGTCAATATTTTGATTAACTCAGCATTCTCTTGATAATATCACAACTTAAACGGCCGTTCCTTTACTATACTAGAGAGCGAATAAATTCAACGTGTAGGCTTGGTGATACTTTAAAATATTCAAAAGTCATTTATTCAAACTAGGCTGAGAATCAGCACTTTTTGAACGTCAAAATTACATAAGACAGTTCCCCAAAACGCCCACCCTTCACCACTTCCTAGTGCTTTAGCTGGGAAGAAGAAGTGGCGCAACAAACTCCCCAGCAGCACAGCTGTCTGTTGTAAACAAATCAAGCTTGGTAATCTTGGAATAACAATAAATACTACCACTCAGGAATGTCCCAGTGCTAAACAAAGACATCTTATCAACGACTATATCATCCAAGTTACAGCTCATCTCAGTAATCATGATTACAAAAATCAAACCACTGAACAATTAAAAAAACATTCTTTTAACATCCTATCTGCAGGAAAGGACATAAACCCCCACATTCCACAGTACATATCCTCCGCACCATGGTACTATGGCACTGCGGGACCTACTCTGAAGCATCAGCGTCCACAGGAAGACAAGGAGGGCGACTTTACAAGACTTGACACATATTACCATAAGGGAGTTGATACTGTGAGTATTCATCTACTTAGTTTTTTCCCAAGAATTCAGAACCTGTTTTTTTCACATCAAAAGAGTAATTGTTTGATGTGAAATAAAGCATTAATGGTTACACAGTGATGTACCTACTGTTAAAGATGTAATAAAAGCCCCCAGAGTATCTTGTTTAGTTAAATTAAAATGTGTTTAGAGAATGCTTTGATCTCAATCTTATTTGATTACAGACAAAAGTATCAACAAAATACAGAAAAGGAGCATGTGAGAACTGTGGAGCCATGACACATAAAAAGAAGGACTGTCTGGATAGGCCCAGAAAGGTAAGTTTATTTAATATGGCATATAAATAAAAATAATATAAAATGTTTAGTTCCAATGGAGCATAGTACCAAGTTTATGACTTTTGATTCTACAAATTTGTTTTGAAAAAATATTGTTACAACAATCATCTTCCTGCCCACTTGGGATTGATGCAACACGTTTCCTTCCATCCTCAATATTAATATAAATCACTCTTTTAGTTACATTCAGTTCAATATTGTTACAACAATAAGGTAGAAAAAATCACTGAAGCATTTTACTTATTTTGCATAATTTTTACAAACTACAGATTGGAGCAAGATTCACAAACGCTGGTATAGCAGCCGACGAATTTGCCCAGCCTAACCTGAACCTCAGCTACGATGGCAAGCGCGACAGGTGGAATGGATACGACCCACTACAGCACAAGGCTATTATTGAAGAGTACCAGAAAGTTGAAGATGCTAAGAGGGAGCTTAGAGCTAAGAATTTGGAACAAGGTATAATTTATTTATATTTATAATGCTTGAATTATTAAAATATTAAAGTTCATTATGCCCATACCATGACAACCTGTGTTGCATTAGGTTGTCATGGTATGGGCATGTGATACGGAGGAATGAGGGAAATGTCATCAGGAAAGTTTTGAGTATGATTGTCGATGGCCATAAGAGTAGGAGAAGATCAAAGAAATGATGGATGGCCTGTGTGAATGATGATATCGCTGGTAAGGGAATGACTACCGAGACGACGAATAATAGAGAAGTATGGAAGAAAGGGACATGTTGCGCCGACCACAAATAAATTGGAATAAGAGCAAGAGAATGATGATTAAGCTCTTCTAGAGAATGATAACCATTCATCTTATAATGTTTGTTTCCTAATCAATTAAATTCCTCAGTACAGGCTATTGTAACAAGTATTTGTTTATATTTCAGACCCAACAGCCACTGAGGATGATGACAATGCTGAGGAAGATGAAGACAAATACGTAGATGAAGTTGACATGCCTGGTACTAAGGTAAGTCAGCCTTTTGGTAATCAGAAGTTATTGTGACAGAAATGTCTAGAGGTGGTGTGATGTCCGCCCACCCAAGGGCAACTATCCTTTCAGCCAATTTACCACTTCAAAAATTTTTATATTTGTCTCTAGCATAATATACTTTCCAATTCCATTTATGACATAATTACTACCTTGATAATGTGATTGAGCATTGTGCCTATCTTGATTTAGATTTAGCATTGTGTAATATTATATAGAATATTTTTTTTCTAACTGAACAGATAGCTGTGTTGCTGGGGAGTTTGTTGCGCCACTTCTTCTTCCCAGCTAAAGCACTAGGAAGTAGTGAAGGGTGGGCGTTTTGGGGGACTGTCTTATGTAATTTTAACTTTCGAAAAGTGCTGATTCTCAGCCTAGTTTGAATAAATTACTTTTGAACTTTTGACCAATTCCAATTTTATCCCAATAAGTTATCAAATTCCAATTTGAATACACATGCATTATATTATTTTTCCAGGTAGATTCAAAACAACGTATCACAGTACGTAACTTGCGCATCAGAGAGGACACTGCGAAGTACCTACGCAACTTGGACCCCAACTCTGCCTACTATGACCCCAAGACGCGATCTATGAGGGATAATCCGAACCCTGTTACACAAGAGTAAGTATATTATGAAAACTGTATTACTCACGTATACTTTTAGTGGTAATTCCGATAGAATATAAAGAGAAATTTCATTAAATAGCAGTAGTGTCCCAGTGGTAACGGCTGCGCCTTACGAGTTGTAGGTCGTGGGTTCAAACCCTGACAGGCACTTTACTTTGTGTAAATTATTTCATCACCACTGCTCTCAAAACGGAACCAACAATTCAAAGACATGTGACATCTACCAACCCGCACTGGGCCCGCATGGTAGTTAACTGCCCACTCCCTCTCACTTAGAGGAACCTGGAGGCCTGTGTTCCAGCACCAGCAGTGGGAACATTAAAGGCTGATTATACTTATGCTCGAAGAAATGGAAGGCCTAGAGAAAAAGTCACTATCCTATTTTTGTATCCCTAAACTAAAGCTCAGTTAAAAACAAAAATAATTGACATGTAAAACTGTTTGTACAAAAGTACCTGCAGAAATAAATACCATTTATGTAAGAAAAGAACATATTATTATTCTTATTTATTCTGCCTTGTTTGTCTATTGATCGCAAGCTCTACTGCTAAGCATGAGGTCCTGGGTTCGGTTCCCGGGTCGGGTAATGTGTTATTGGGTTTTTCCATCTGGAATTGTTCAATAACAGCCCGGAGTCTGGATTTGTGCCTGGTTGATGGTAATAGGCTCGCCCCCTATTACATGGGACTTAAACATAACTGGCGAAATGTGAGAGTATTATAGGTACGCCTCTGCCTAACCCTTCAGGGAATACATGCGTAATGTTATGTATGTGTAGAACATATTATCTGGTTCCACAGAAGTAAAGATGTGTAATCAAAGAACTGCCTACCAGAAACAGATTTTTTGGGTGGGAAATTAGAAACGAATATTCCATGTAATATTTCGGTATATTTCAGAATTATGGCTGTTTCTTATTGAATACTTACCACAATTTTATTTTAGCAGTCTTAACACATCCCAATAACTACCTTATCTCAACACAACTAAAAAACCACACCACCACAGACCTACTGTATTGTCTCTCCGTCTCCCTTTAATCCAGCCAATGGTTGTCTTTAAAGGATCGGTTTTAGCTGTAAGACTACCCATTGTATCAAGCCCTATGTAAAGTTTCGACATACTCTTAGCGTGTCGATGGCTATCTAAATAGAGTCAGGCCACAATTTGGCACCTTCAGTAGCGTCCATTGGTTCCTCTGACGTACAGACATCAGGACAGGCTGGACGCGATATTAAGTGTTCCATTGTTTGTGGAACAGCACCACATTTACACTCCAGGGCGGAGTTTTCTTTGCATCTCCACCTGGACAGGTTTTCCTTGCTTCGGCCTACCAGGGTCCGGAGTCCATTCAAAGAGTGTAAGTCAAGGCAACTCATGGATATTTTCAGCAGGAGGAACAAATGGGTTGGGTAGGTCTCCCACAGCGGGTGCGTTTCCACTGAAGCGGAGACGAACGTGCAGAAATCGTCCAATCACAGACAAGTGACGCAATGAGGATTTCCACCATTGTGATTGGTCAATTCGTGTGTTCCTTAGACCGATCGCTATTCGTTATTTTTACATTTATATCACTGTAATTTATATTTACGGTGTATATTATAAAGAGTATTAAATTCCTTAATTACAATCCCCCATTTCTCTTCAGATCAGACTACCAGGGCGAGAACTTCGTTCGCTTCAGCGGCGACACTCGTTCCCACGCCGCCGCGCAGATGTTCGCCTGGGAGGCGCAGTCAAGGGGACTCGATGTGCACCTGTTGGCTGAGCCTACCAAGTTACAGCTGCTGCAGAGACAGTATCATGATAAGAAGGATCATTTTAAGACGCAGGTGTGTATAAAAGCTGGATTTTGGGTGAAAGAAGATAGTAATGATAGAACAAAACGGGTAAAAGGCCTCAGCTCGGAAAGACAGAAAGCTCTTTAATTAAAGAAAGGGTGATAATTTAAAGTATATAACCGAGATATTAATTGCAAAAGGATTAGGCTTTTTTGAAGTTTAAAGCCAGCCCCTATAACGCCCACCTATGACAGTTTTTTTTCTTTACCTAGGCAAATAGTACTGCTAGGCAATGCGCACAAAGTGCCACAAATGCGCACAAAGTGCCACAAGTGCTGCTACAATAGATAACACCTTTTCAAATTAACTTTTACATTCCAGGTGAAACAATCAATTCTAGAGAAGTACGGTGGTGAGGAGCATTTGGCCGCGCCTCCTAAAGAACTGTTACTGGCACAAACAGAAGTGTTCACACGATACAATAGAGATGGCACATTAGTGCAAGGGCCGGAAAAACAACTTGCTAAGTGAGTATCAAAGTTTGATTCATTTTATAACTAGCGACCCGCCCCTGCTTTTTTATATGTAAGAATACACATGTACCATCGAAGAAGTTCATGTCTATACACCGTAAGGACTATTTCTGCTTGCAGCGCTCGGCCGCTATAGAATCGGGGCGGTAAAAGATGTGGTCATCGTGTTCACGGGATTTTGTTTTCTAACTGCTTAGATATGGAGTTCTTCGATAGTACCTTCTGGAATAAGTTCTCCAAATAATGGGTTGCATCCAAATCCGTTGCGTAGTTTAGAAGAAAAACGTGATCACACAGACTGACACGAAAAGCGACTTTGATTTCATAATAATTATATAATAGATTAATGAATATTCAGAAACTCATTCTTGATCTGCACTAAAAATCATCATGTTTTTCAATAATGATTTATACACCCGTATTGAAAAACAGAGTAGACTTTATCCTTATCTCTCATCTGGTCAAAAGAGTATCGTATCTCTGTCTCACTCTTCGTGGGTATATATATTTTAAAACTTATAATAAAAATGTCTGCATGTATTTTCAGGAGTAAATATGAAGAGGATGTATTGATAAACAATCACACGTCCGTCTGGGGATCTTACTGGCACGAAGGACAGTGGGGATACAAGTGTTGCCACTCTTTTATAAAGGTACTACAATTAAAACTAATTTGATAATTTAAAAATGTCACTAATATAAACAATATTTAGAAAGAAAAAAACAACACATCAATTGTGCTGAAGTTTTCTGTATTTTATTGTATTGTATTGTATTAATTTATTAATTTTCAGATGTCATACTGCGTCGGCGAGGCTGGCAAGTCCGTGGTGTTGGAAGTGACCGAAGATAAGACAGCCATTACACAAGAAAACATGGAAAAGAAAGAGAAAGAAAATGGTAGAATTTTATACCAATTTATAAGTAACCAAATAAATCACATTTATTCTTACAATTACCAAATTAATGGTGTGATTGAAATATCTTTTTAACTCATATTAATTTTCACAGATAAAGAAAAAGCAGATAAACCCTCATCATCTGAATCAAGTTCAGACAGCAGTTCCTCAGACACGGAGAAAGAAATCAGATCTAAAACAGAGAGGACTAGCAAGAAGAAGAAGAACAAAAAGAAAGCCAAAAGGAAGAAGAAGAAGGAACTAAAGAAAGGAAAGAAGGACGAAGAGGACAAGTTGAAAAAGGTATCATTAAAGCAACTTCATATGATTATAATTTTAAAATAAATAGTTCAAATGATAGGAAAAATTAATGGAAGGCCTTTCCCTGCATTGAGACATCGCAGACTAGAAAGAACTGATAAAAGGGACGACGCCGGGGTTAAAAAATTAAGTTGTATTTAATTAAAAATTTTAGGTTGGGGAGTGGGGGCTCGCTACGTTACAACTAAGTTTCAAATCTACATAGGCGTGACGTCATGCCACATCTTAACTCAAATGTTTCGCCGTAATCTTTTGATTATCTAATTTTAAAAAAATACGTACCCTATTTTTTTTTTAAATATACATGACGGACAAAAAAAGTTGTAGGCATCATCCCTATTATTAATTCGTGCTAAGAAACAAAAAACACAACACTTATGATTCAAAAGCCCGAAAGCCTTAACTTGACTACATTACCGTCTGGTCCAGTTAATAACCTTAATTGTATTATTCTGTTTCAGGCGCTGGAAATGGAAGAAAGACAGCAAAAGCGTGCTGAATATCTCTTATCGGTTGACGAGAGGAAACGTCCTTACAACAGTATGTTCGATGTAAAGGCACCTACGGAAGATGAACTGGAGGCCTACAAGATGAAGAAGAGGCGAGAGGAAGATCCTATGAGCCAGTTTCTATGATCATTATGTAAATAATACAAATAAATTATAAATGAACCTAAAATTGTGTCTGTTTTTGGGATCTCACGCACTAGACGGCCACGACCACGACCACTTGGTCGCAACGGCCAACTAGCCGACTAAGTGCGCGATTCGTATCGGTTTCCATAGTTTACCTGGTCGGTGCTACCATTGGTCGTGGTCGTGATAGTCTAGTGCGCGAGATCCCTTTATCACCTTTACAACTAGTAAACACGATGATACAAGTTGAGTGGCTTTATGACTATGTGGTGAAAAACATAACACAAAAGCTCTTAGTTGTTTACTTCGCGGTGTGAATCATTCGGTTTTTTGCCAGTGAGGTCATACTGTGGCAGAATAGTAGTTTCCTCTGCCAATGAATATTTCAAATTAAAATACTAATCTGTGTTGCCGCGCAAATATAGCAATTTATTAATTTGGTAAAAATGTTCTACGATCCCTGACGCAACGTCCTGTGTTAAAGAAGCATGTAAATGCTATAGTTTTTATACATTAAGATTTATTTAAAATCTTTTTTTGGTTGAATTAAAAATAATCAATAAGTTCTACTAATTTTGGTAGTTTTTTTGAATTTGCTTACTCCGCCATATTTGTTGAAATGTCAAACGATGTTTCACTCTTGTCATTTTTCATTTCCTTTTTGATTAGTGGACCGTCCTATTCATAGTTTTTGTGATTGTTACAATAAATAAAGAGTTATGATGGCTGAAGATACGACAGCCGACGCGACGAGGCGACTGAATGTGAAGAAGCAGACCCTGGACGATGCCTACGCGGCACCGGCGAACTTCCTAGAAATCGACGTCGTGAACCCAGTCACGACCATGGGAGTAGGGAAGAAACGTTACACGGATTACGAAGTCCGCATGAGGGTAAGCTGCCGACTCTATTATTGTCATATAATTAGATTAACGGCTGCTATCGACGCGTCAACGTGAATTAGTGGGCGTATCACGGACGGACGCGACAGTACGCCGATATGATGAGATAATTCTAGCAAACCAAGTTTTTGCTTTCAGACGAACCTGCCAGTGTTTAAAGTTAAGGAATCAAGCGTTAGACGGCGGTACAGCGATTTCGAATGGCTTAGAAACGAATTGGAGAGAGACAGTAAGGTAAGTCCAATGTTATTTGATGATTGAAAATGAGTGCGTGTTTTTTCTGTGTTATCAGTAGACAGAAATGTTTATTGATACGTGTGAATCATAATTGACCAGTCTCCGAATTAATTTGATAACAGATTTCGGCTTTGATGATGTATGTTTATAGATTTTTGCTGTATTTTGTTATTTTATTACTGGTTTTGTTTACAAAATATGAGTGAAACTGTGTATCATTGTATTCTTATTTAAGTTTTAATAAAGAAAGGGCACTGAACTGGTGACATTCATAATATGGTTGGATGCTGATTGTGTCCTGAAGTCTGAATTGGAAACAAAATTTACTTTATAATTTAGCTAACTCTAATAAGAATGGTTTGTTATAATTAACTGAGTCTAAAAGTTCATGAACTGATAACATATTACAAAATAATCTATTAGTCATTGACTTGTACTGTGCATATTTTTTCAATGACTGCCATCAGCTTTTAATGGCAGTCTTATTGATTTTAAAATTAACTTCACAAGTAAACATGCTCATAGTCAGAATACCTAAAAAAAAAAAAAAAATTTTATCTGTTTATTTAATAAATATAAATCTTTTAGTGGCCTTTGAGCTGAAAAGGGTAGCCAATCTTTATATGATTATAAATATGACTCAACTCTAGCTAAAATTTATACCAAACGTGGCTTTAATTAAGTTAACTTGACCTTTGATATGTAAAAAAAACACTGAATTAAATTTTTATACTTTTAATTTAATACTAAATAAGAAACTTGTTGTAACTGATCTTTTGATTGTAATTATAATTATTCATGGAAAGACCCAAGTAAATGTTAATGAAAACTTTGTTTTATTCTTGTAATGATACTTAATTAATTTCATTTTAGATTGTCGTCCCACCTCTACCAGGCAAAGCCCTCAAAAGACAGCTACCATTCCGTGGAGATGACGGTATTTTTGAAGAAGAATTTATTGAAGACCGCAGAAAAGGTATGTATTTATTTGTGAATGTACACACAGAACACTTAAAAGAGAAAATACATACTTATTATCTCCTTATTAGCACCTGCCATCTTATCTCTTCACTACCCTTGGTTGACTAGTTGACTAGTAGAGAATGCCTAAGGTATTAAATCTGCTGTAGCTTATTGCGTGGGCGAAGTTTAAATAAATAAATAAAGAGAGTAGAGCACAAGGGAAGGGAAGGTTCATTAGAAATTTCTTCCTAGATCTGTATGTTCCTTTGTTGAAATGTTTTGAAAGACTAAGTTAATCATTTTCCCGCAGGTAAAGTCAGGTAGACTTAAGTTTATAATATTTGAGTTTAACCTTGGCTTTTGATATTTCTATCCGGTTCACAAAGAAAAGAAGAAGTAAAGCCATACATAATTGTGAAGACAGAAATAGTTTTTGTTCATAATTTAATTATTACAGAAATTAAGCATGGCCTTCACCCTGCCTCTTTATTACTTGAAGTTGCAGAGTTCTTGGTGAAGACTATAAAAGTTTTTTTTTTTTCATCCGTTCTTAACAGTATCTGTCTGATATTATTGAGTATCTTTCTGTAGCTGTGCTATATTGTACATACATGTAGTACAAATGATTTACATAATTGCTACATACAACACACATAAACAAGTTATGATAATTATATGAATCATGCATTATTTACCTTATTAATGGCCAAGCAACTGATCTTTATCTCTTCAATCATGCTCAGGATTATTGTGAGTCTTTTTATATAAATCTTCCAGTTCTGAATCGAATTTAATTTGATTCTTGTTGGTGTCAAATTGACTCTGATTGATTTGATACATACTCGAAAATGTTGGTCATAACTGACTGACTTTTTACAGCAATCTGCCCTCAGTTATGGACAATCTGATTTATTTTCAAAGATCTTTTATTCTTATATCTTCAATGTTTTTGTTCTGCCCATGGGCCTGGCTTCACATGCCGTCGAGAAATATCTCTCAGGCATGCCGGTTTCCTCAGGATGTTTTTCTTCACCGTTTTTTAAGCAAGAAGTTTTTAAAATTTTTGAATTTCAAAGGTAAAATGATAGAAAAGAAATGGACCAAAAAGTTATGTAGTAAATCATTGAAAAAAAGTAATATTATAATTCTTTAAACTAGAGGCAAATTCAGCTGTTAGATTTCAATTAGATTGTCTAGAGTTCAAAAATATGCACTTATTCTGCTAAGAATATATTTCAATAATAAAATAATGCTGTGTGACATTTAGTGTCTTTCACTTGTGGCGTAAAAAGTTTGAAAGGGTGCCAATATGAAAATAGTTGATACACATAACAAACGTTTCCCATTTAAGCTCAACATACACGAGGCCGGTGCGGGTCGGGACGGCGGTACGGCGGGCGTAATTCCTTGTATTTATATGGATGTCGGCACACGAAATGCGTGCGCGGCTCCCGCTCCCGACCCGCGTTTTGTGTGCCGACATCCATATGATACCAGGAATTACAATATACATTAACAAGCCCGCCGTCCTGCCGTCCTGACCCGCTCCCGACACGCACCCACCTTGTGTGTGTGTTGAGCTTTAAAGTAGCATCACTAACACATTGAGTATCGGATGTAGTTAGTGGACCCATTTCAGCCTTCGTGTTTAAGTATCAATTTTAATATTGTTTGGGCAAATTTTTTTTTCCTTTATAGTGATATGATGATAGCATTTAATTTGCATAAAACAAATGTTCTTTGTAAATTTACATAAATTATGATATGAAAGAACTACCTTTCGAGGGTGCTACTAGCTGTGCCCCGCGGTTTCAACCGCCTCCTAAGTGTCGTAGCGTGATGTTAAATATAAATAGCCCATAACCGCCCTCAAGAATTGGGCTATCAAATGCAAAAATATTTTTTCAAATCCGACCGAATAGAGAGATTAGCGCTAACAAACAAACTGCAGCTTAAGTAAATTAGTACATTTTTATTATGAAATTCCAAAAGTATCATAACAAACAAAACAAAAGTACAATTTTTTCCGATTCATTCATCGAATCAAAGCTGACGCATTGCTGTGACTAAAGGGCAGATCATATCAATGAACAGTTCACTACAATTAAATTACTACTCAATTTTACGCCTACCGGTTTAGTTAGTCATTCTTCCTTTTGTAAAGCTAATTTACTGGTTCAACTATTGATATGTAAGTAGGTAAATATTACTCGCGAAATACGGATGTACCATACACTTCGTCCGTTCTTTTGACGTTCAAAAAGTGCTGTTTCTCAGCCTATAGTTTGAATAAATGACTTTTGATTTTGACGTCTGCCTACCCCTCTGGGGACTACAGCGCTGATGTTATGTTATAATACTACGCCACTTCGTTTGATGCCTCGCATGTGTTACTAGATTTATGTGTATTGTGCAGACAATCGAAACTTTAATTGATGTTGTCTTGAAATCGCGTGTTAGATCAACGTATCAAGTATTTTATGTATCGAGATGCGCAGTTTGCTCTACTGCGGATTAGACTAATATTAGTGTTGTTTTAGTCACATGATATATTGAAGTTGCCAGCTAGCTGTTATATGAAACTATTTAAAAGAAGGCTCCCTAAATTGTATGTTAATTTGCATTCATATTCTGAAAAAGTCACGAATACAATCAAAATGGAACTTTAGTACTTATATGATTTATTGTAACATTTTCACTCAATTCATTTTTTATTCGAAAATCATCATGTACTTTTTTTTAAAATTCTTTAAATAAAATCAAGATTACTCTGCTTTTAAGTCTAAAATAAGTATTCACAGTAAGAAAATATAGTTTATTTATTATCCAGCTACAAAATATTTTTTCTCTTGATCAATTATTACTTTTGTAAACGATGTTCCGTGCTCGAACACGATCAAAGAGCGCACTCGATATTCAGTATTTTGGAGACGTAGAAATTGTCTTTAGAGTGCCTGTCTTAAAGCGGGACTACTGAGCGAGACGTCTTGGGCTCGAGTCCCAGGTCGGGCAGTGTTATTGCATTTTCCATTATGTTTTTCTCAGTAGCAGCCAGGAGTCAATGTCCCAGGTTGATGGCAATAGGCTTGCCCTCTATTACATGAAACTAAACTAAACATAACTGGCGGAATGTTTACTAAAGATACACCTCTTCCCAGCCCTTCGGGGATTGCAAGCGTGATGTTATGGAAAGTAGGAGGATAATCAGAAATCCTGTAATCCCACTGACTAATCTCGATGTGGAGGTACACCATTTGTCTGTTAGGCTTTATCAATAACTGTTATATTTTAATTAAATGTTCCTAAATTATTCAAACCAATTATTCAACCAAAATATAAATGCTTTGGATATGTAACATCTTTCCTCTCGCTTTTCTGCATTCAAAATTTAAATCTAAAACTAAATAATCAAATCTGTGGAAGTGATTTCGTGAAAGGAACGGAAGTGTGTAACAGGAAGCCGGGGAAGCGCGCGCTATTTGGTTTGACCAATGAGCGCGCGCGGTGCTTGAGTTGGCCGTCAGATGGTACTAAGCCATTTTCCGAGAGGTTGTAAACAGCATGATGATGACGATGTCAGTGATGAATATTGTTTATATCATATATACGCCAGCCAAGATGTCAGATGTTGCACATCATAGTGGGACTCTCATCATGTAAGGCTTGCTCATTTTTTTTAAATTTTGTACTGAACAATAATGTGGATCAGCATAATATTATACTGTAGAAAGCAATGTTAACGATTACTTATTTTATCTCTGAATTTTATAATGAAACGAGCTATCTATAAATTATCGCGAAAATCAACTTAAATAATATCTCAAGTTTTTGCCTCAAAGTTGAAATATTTGTTTCCCTGCTTAATATTTATTTAGAAACACGTCAATAGATTATATTTTAAATTAATCGCATGATAGCTTACATGGCTTTTCTTAAAAGTCGTGATTTTTCTATTTTATTTCATTCGTACTATCGGCACTTTGTCGAGTTTTCTATACAAGGTCCTATTAAAATAGATGGACAAATTTTAACACAGCGTTCAGTACGTCTAACCAAAGATATCCAAGCAAATAAAAACACTGATTAAAGTGATTTTATTTTGACCTAAAATAATAAATGGCATTGGGTAACCAACATTTTTACCATTGTCCTTATTTTGGTGGTCTGAATGATTTCTAAAAGTTTGTCGATCAATTTTAATGGGACCTTATATACTTAAAAGGAAAATACTGGACAGTGCCTATATTATGAGTAGGATAGCTGCAAGTCTTCATCATCATCATCACCACTGGCAGCCCTGACCACCCACTGCTCCTCCCTTTTGTGCCATTCTTCCCTGGTCCGTGCGAGTCTCATCCATCCGACTGCCAACGCTCCTTCTACCTTTTCTTGGCAACCATTCCGTTAGGGCTCTGCTACACCTGCCATCACCACATCTAGCCAATTACTTCCATTTATCCTAAACAATTTGCTAGCATGAACCATAGACGCATAGACTTGCACCTATCTACATTATAATATGTTATTTTTCTAGTAAATCTGGCATCGCGCAAATAGAGTTTGCCGCGCAATCAACATTATATATAACTTTCCGACATCAATGGTTGGGCAGTTGCCCGCCAAACACGACACCCCTCTGATCGGAGGATCCTTCCTTTTCTATAGAGGATGAGTGAACTTTACGCCCTGTTCCTCATACCTCTGAAAGTCCGTTCCTATTTCAGGTACTGTTGTTGATATTTCCAATTAGGTACCAAATTATCACGGTAAATGGATGTAGAAAGGCTTAAACTGATCCTATTAAAAAATAGTTATCAGTACATGCCAGGTACATTATTTTGTTATAATTTATTCCGCGATAAGAAAGAGGATAATTTCTCGGCAATATGTGTATCATCCATAAATTTTTGAGAAACTTTCCTGTTCGCGTTTTTCCCTTCTACTCGAAGTAAATAAGGTTATGGTAAATAAGGTCAAAGTTCGGCTTTTTAGCGCTTGAGTGTAGTGCCGTAATAAACATCCGAATTGTAATCGAAAAGTAAGTGTATCAATCGATGCCACAACACAATACTCAATACAGTAAATATGCCATTGTTAACATACCCACGTTATTATTCTTTATTATGTACAACAGTTATGTTCATTACATATCGCACAAAGTTTATTACCCTTTTGCAATACATGTGTGATCAAATCATTGATATCAGTAAAATTTGTAAAACAAATAAGCTGGCTAAACACGATACCGGATACGGTATCGTGTAATCATAAAACGGGGCGGACTGTTTAATGAGTTCCTGCAATAGTTTTTTCGCAGAACTTTTTTTGGCATATTTATCAATCATCAGTCGAACTAACTCAAACTATACTCCAATTGAAATAAGATTGGACATAATAAACCTTTTTTACAGTTCGTTCAACTGATTTTGACTTTTATTGCGTTGGCGGCATTGCAAAGGCAGCTGCAGTAAACAGTTGGTATTGTAACCACTGTTTTGCTTTTAATGCCATCCTTATTTGTACGGTATAGAAGTCAAAATCGGTTAAACGGACTGTAAAAAAGGTTTATTTAAATGTCTAATCTTATTTCAAATGGATTATAGGCTTATCTATATGAACTATATTCTTTTCTTCTTCTCAATCGCTCTCTCACTGGTGAGAATTGTGACTCCGTTTCAATTTTCAAATTGTCAACGGTCTTTCGGTACTATAATATTATAAAGAGGTAAAATTGTTTGTTTGTAAGAGATAATCTCTTGAAAGTACTGATGCAATTACAAACATTATTTCATTGTTAGAAAGCTACACTATGGCCCTGTGCCATAGGAAATAGTTTTTTCCACTCGGACCGAGTCGCGGGCAGAAGCGTTTTTAATAAAAATGAGGTTCTAAACTCTTCATAGTGCTATCAGAATTTGACAGTTTCCTACTGTCTGTACTAAAACTCTGTAATTAACACAAATATTTCATCTTTTCCAGGTCTAGAAGTATTCATCAACAAGATCGCTGGCCATCCGTTGGCGCAAAACGAGCGGTGCCTTCACATGTTCCTTCAGGACCCCACCATAGACAAGAGCTACGTACCCGGCAAGATACGGAACACATAATAGACAATACCGGAACCAGATGCGAGCTTCGAACTTTTCAAACCGCCCTCCTTGTGTGACCGTATATTGGCCTATTTTTACCAAAAGGAGGTCCTAGACTCGTGTTTTTTTTTCATTACTATCCTTGTTAAACGTTATGTTATTGTTACATGTTAAAAGTGTGCGTTCATAATAACAAATTCACGCACACCTTGACCTCGTGTCGTGTGTGACCATGCTATTACAATTGTCTTCACAATTTGCAAGGACTTCAGCAACACAGATTCTGTATAAATAAATGTAAATATGTCCGATTAGTTTTGCTACAAATTACTGTGCAAAGTACCTTTAACTCTTATAAAGAATATAAATAATAAAAGTACATTTTTTTGTGGTGAGATATTAAAAGGCATATGGACATAGGCCTGACTGTCTGGTACAAGGGAGAATAAGTGTCTGTGTTGCAACAATGTGTTCTATAGTAATTAGACAGCTAAAAGACAATATAATGTATTGAACTTTGTTGATAGGCCAGTTGCAGCAAGTGAGTAGGTTAAAAGTTCCTCCCCGAATGTTATTGCAGTTGTGACAAACAAATCAATGACCCTACCTTCTAGTTTTTGTTAAAAAACACAATTTGCAATAATCTTCAGTGAAAAATAATAAAAAAGAAACTAATGCAAACATTTGAGACAACAGATTACAGCACAGCATTCCACAGATTATATTTTATAATAAAAAAGTAATGCTCTTTTCATTTTCTAAAAATGGAACAGTGAAAGACTCGAGGTGCATAATGTTTCACAGATTACTGTATGTGTAATGTATTAGAACAAAAATAAGTTATTATTTATATTATTGAGCAATATTATTGGAATTGTTGAAATTATAAGTAAATTGATCAAGCTCAGATCAGTTGGTCCCTATTTTTTGTGGTTTGCCATGTATATTTCGACATAATGCATTATAAATCTCATTATTTTAATGTCTAATTCATTTTTATAATTTCTTTAAGGAAATTGATTGTATTTATTGTGTGTTACTCTATGGGTAGATGTAAAGATGTGTTAACGGCTGAGCGGTTTTGTATAAAATTGTTAGCACCGTTAGTGCGTTGAAAGAGCGAAAGTTTTAAAGTAATCTGAATAACATAGATTGTAAATTAGTTATAGTTGAAAAAAAAAAACGTGTTTCTTTAATTACAGGGGTGAAAAGGAGTTTGGCAATATTATTTATAGAAATTGAAAAGTTTTCAGATAAGGAATGACACTGAGCCTTTGGTGTACAAAAATGGAAAATCTTAGCTTTATATCACTAGCTATAAAGTGTGTCCATCACTAGATAATAATCGACTGTTTAGTTACACAGAAGTATAATTTACATGTATTTTCGTTGTACACCAAATAAATTGGAATACAATGTATTATGTATATCGTATTAGGATAAATAAATTTGCTATCATGTCATTGCGTGTTTCAATTCGTTAACTTTCTATTAAACCGTAGACAGAATGCTTTGTACGTACGTGTCGTACGTATTAAACATTGTTATATTCCTTTAGGGGCTCCCATAGCAACACTGCATTATAAAACTCTAGTGGAGCCGTCAGTTTCTTCGTTCGAACCAAAGATAAACTAAACTAACTAGTAGTTAGTAAGCACTAACCAAAGAGTAAATTTTTAGGGTTCCGTACCCAAACGGTGAAACGGGACCCTATTATTAAGACTCCGCTGTCCGTCTGTCACCAGGCTGTATCTCATGAACTGTGGTAGTTAGACAGTTGAAATTTTCACAGATGTATTTCTGTTGCCGCTATATCAACAAATACTAAAATCAATATTTAAGTGGGGCTCCCATACAACTGACGTGATATTTTTGCCGTTTTTATAGATGGTACGGAACCCTACGCTCTTGTTAGCTTGACCAATATCTGTCTATGTATCGTAATTTTCCTCAACTTCAAGAAGTTTGATTAATTTGAAAATTTGCACACGTATCACCGAGACGGATAACAATAAAATAATTTAGTATCTTGGAGCTGATCTGACGATGGAGCCCGGAGGTGGATACTGGAACTCTTCAGCGGCTTCTAATAAACCCCTCGAGTTCAGGCTCGTATGATTCGGTTTGATGAGCCTAATAGATTGCACTTGATGTTGAGGGTCTGATGAGTCATGAGGTGGATAATGGATTTCTTTAGTGTCTACTTAACTAGTAAACCGGTCAAGTCATAGGTAACTTCGTTGAATTTAGACTTATTAACTAAATGAAGAATATACTAGACTCGTAAATAAAAATTAAAATTGTAGTTTAAATTAAACTAAATAACACACGCTTCTTACACGAACTAAAAATTATAAAATAATTCAATTGACTTGTATTTTAGTTGAGATATAAGTACCAGTGCAGCTTTTCACTTATTTTATATCCAATGATTAAATCAAAAAGCGTGGAGCGCTTTGTTTAAATTAATTAAAAGTACACACAGCTGTGACATCTCGTAATAATACTATTAAAATGTTACTAATGCAATAGTATGAATTAAAACAACGAGATGCATAATATATTTGTAAAATAACGGTAAACTACGAGTTATACCGAAATGTGCCGATAAACCGATGATAATTGAAACTAAGCTTGACAAGCAATAGTGCCAACATGACCGTAAGGGAAAAGTTATAGTGAACGGTCCTACTTCAGATATATCTCGCACCCCAATTGTTGATATAGGCCATTATAGGCTCTTAGCCTATGGCACAGATGGATCCCATGGTATCAACAAACCACTTTCAAATGAGTGGTTTGTTACACTAAAAAAACTACCTAAAGGCGCGTCCCCCCCACTAGGCCCGCGCGGCTTGGCCTCACGGAGCCGCGCTACCCAAACGGGGACGCGGCTTAATACGAGGCAAGCGCAAAAATGTACACACCGAAGCAAATAAAAGAAGAATTTATAAAATAACAATTATTTATTTATTGACAAAATGTCAATTCGTGCTCCGCTCCGAGGACTTGGCCTCTGAGAGCAAGCGATTGCTCCTCCCGTTCGGGATGGCGTCATCTTGTCGCCACAGCTTCTGGCCTCGGATCTCGATCTCTTCATGCCACGCCTCTTGCGTTTTCCTGTAACAAAGTGATAATAGAATTATTTATGTAGGCGAGTAGATATCTTGGTAAACGCCGGGTTAATAGGTGCTGTCGTTTTATTGTCGACTATCAAAGACTTCTTGAGCTGGCCACCTACTGGGCCCAAGCAACATCTATAATGAAGATCCAAGCAGCTTAAAAATTTGAACCTAACCATTTATTATTACGATTAAAAAGCTTCAACCAATTTAGATGGAAGTATTGGCTTTCAAGGATTAATTGCATGTTTAACTCTTTCATTGCTCTCTATTTTTATGAAGTGAAAACTCTTTCCGTCGACAAACTGCGGGGTAATTTCGTAGTTTCAGTTTGGTGGGTTCACAAAATGTGTACCTCATTACAATGTAATGTAATGAAATGACATTGTAATGAGGTAAATGAAAAAATGTTTGATGCAAAATAAATGTTTATTTTTAATTTATTTATTTATCCAGACGTGTTGGCGGGCCACTTTAAAAATGCTATTACGTAAAACGTATTTAGGCAAGTACTAATTATTTATGCTAATCAACATTCAAAGTCTGATCCCGCGTTCCTGCCGATCACTATAATATTTTCAATGTAGTTTTTAATTTTATTTTTATGCACATTCAATTAGTAATGTCTGGGGTAATGTAGGACCGTAGGCCACTATTATTGACCCGTTCAATGAAGCAGTATCTTTTAATTTCGAAGACCGTCGATTATAGATGCCGCCGCTGAAACCACAAATTAGTGGATAATAATGTATTATATTATAACTATAAGAGTATATGTAACAAACGAGGTCTATGGCATGAGAGCAATCGTAGTTTAGTACAATTTCTATTCACTAGATGGCGCTTTACATTAACGTCACTTTTCTGAATCGCGGTGTTAAGATTGCCCGCCGTTGAATGACCCTCGCGCGTTTCTGTAAAAAAATCATACTTACCTGGCATAGGGGATACCGTGATCAATAAGGCGGTTCCCCCAGGGCGAGGCCTTCCCATTGCACTGAGGTTGGGTTGACCCCTGCGATTATCCCTAATGTGGATAACTCGGATGCGTAATTTTTGATAGTGGGGACTGCGTACGCGCCGTCCCCTCGGAATTCTCTTAACATGTGCTAGTTTCCTATGACATTAGAGGTGAGATATACTAGGTAAAATGCGTACTGAGTCTTAGAAGTACGCGTCCGTCTAAATACTTATTCCAAAAACTAGGTCCACGAGTATTTAGGCGTCTCAAGTTTATGAACGTTTCATAACTAGCGAGTCTTCGCAAGTAATGGAGTATTTTCGTTTTATGGATTATAAACGTCTATCAGACTTAATCAGACTATGTGTACCTAGGGGTATTCATAGCTATTCTTCATTTTAAAATATTTTAAATTAAGTAAATCTTATTGAAAACTTCCCTTCATACTTTATATAGGCTTAGGACTGTCAGCTTATTTTATAACATAATATGGTATTAATAGAAAAATAATTGTTGGTACGTATCAAATACTTCAAATAGGTACGTACCAACAATTTTTGTCAGAAAAGCTGGCTGGACTTTTACTTTATAATACTTAACAATTATAATAATAGAATAACAATTCACTATACACCATAACACCCGTCCACGAATTAAACAAAAGTCAGTTCTTTATTATTTACAATATAAGTCACTTTTTATTCATCTCGGATTGGGTAAATATACAAAACAATAAGCAATAGTCACCATTCCTGTGACGCAGAGCGACGTAGGTACTGATTTGAGTGATTTGAAAAAATAAACGAAAATTGTTTTGATGAAGTGGTAAGTACGTACGTAAATGTAAACAAACAATAATGAACACTGCTTGCCAAAGTAATAGTAACTCTAATTGTATTGTTATAAGGTTTAGAATCGCAAAGGTAATAAATCGACTTACAATCTTCGAGTACCAAACCGAACGTCTCCGAGTTTCGACGAATTTTACCAAAACTGACCGCCCGAGCTTGTTGTGTGATACGTCATACGTATTATAGTATTCTTTGGTGTGAGTGAGTCGCAAACTCCCAACTAGACACGAGTGTGGTAGTTCGCGTCAATTGTCAAACGTCGTACGCCTAAATACTCGAGACGCGTTTATGTGGTGAGCAGTGTGAGCACGGAATAAGTCTTTACGCGTCCAGCCAAAAACCTATTCCAGTATATACGTCTCACCTCTATATGACATGAATACAAACAAAGGTATTCTTCACATCTTCTTAGGTGTAAACTATTTAGGGTTAATACTACTGCTGCGTGTGTTGTGTGTTGAATTAGTAGTAGTAGTTCCACTTGTACTGACCAGATAGCGCTTTCGCAAAATGTTTTAGTAGTTCTCTTATTCGATGGGTATATTTTAGTTCATATTTTTATTTTGTTTAGTTCGGTTAGCCGAGTGTACCCGATCCACCGTCACCGACCCGACTTGTGGAGTTTCCTCTTGATTTCGATTCCGATCTATTGGAATTTCGTGACGGTTCGGTTTGTTTCACTATTCAGAAAGAGCGCAAAGTTCGCCTAAAGAGATTTTCACTTCAATAAATTCACCCAAAAATGAAATAGGTAATACCTACGGCAGACCTGTCAATTTATGCTGTGAGGTGCACCCGAGGCCGAGGGTTAAAACCGGTTGAGAATATTGTGCTCTTTGTGTGAGAACTATGGCGTCGTTAGTGTGCATGGTGGCTAGCTAAATTACTTGTTTACTTATTGCCTGATACTTCTACTTCCGATAGATTTTTAGTCCGTAGCTAAAGCGCCTAACGGTCAGTTTCTCGAACGAAAATTATCGCAAAATTAATGTTACAAGCCCGCGAAAACTGCGGCGACTGGCTGATTTTTTTTTATTATTATTTGCTTTTATTTTGACAATGATCTTATAATTTATGTTTCCATGGTTTTTTATATTTTTTTTTATAACATTTTGTAATTTAAATTGAATTGCATTTTTCTTAATAATAATAATATTCTGTATCATCGTCATATTGTAATATTTCTGTATGTTTCATGTTGGATTATTTCGAACGCAATGTAGATTGTTACTGAATAAATTGAATTGAATGAATTGTTTATAATTCATTCAACCAATCACAGGAGTTAAAGCACGCTTGAAAATTTCTCAAACAATTTTCGTTCGAGAAGCTGTATGGCCCGAAGTCTCGGGCTCTCACTACGGCCTACATAACGATTAAAAGTAATGGAGTATCTGCAAAATTACAGTTTATGTTATAAAATATGTGCCCAACTGCCCATGTAGAAAAAATAGTGACAAACATGAATTGACATGACGGTCCCTGATGATTGGATTGATGATTTTGAATAGTTCAATCAATGCTATCATCACCAGCCCAGAGGTGAACGTCAGGAACGCGGGACCAAGTCAAGATTTTGAATGAGTAGCATCATTACCACACACCATTACCATTACATTAGTATTCAACATTAAAAATCTTGACTTGGTCCCGCGGTCCTGACGTTCACGAATATTAATCAATGTTATCGAAGAAGTCCTCTAAATGCTGTTAACTAATCCGAAACCTGGAAATTATGACAGTTTAAATCAAATATTTTTTCAACAGCTAGATATATTATGTATTTGCTGTCGGGGACAAGGGACAAGGCAAGACACGACGGCATGTGAATAGCTATGCTAACCTGCAGTTGTCAGTGAGCCCGCTGGTGTTAGGGAAGACGTTCTGCAGCATGAGCAAGCAGGGCAGCACCACGACAGAGAGGAACTGGATCTGTTCGGCCGGCTGGTTGATGCTGCGGCGCCGGTCCATCATGCTGAGGGGAGTGTAGCCCATGGCTCGCTCGCGGTCGCCCTGACAACATGGAGACAGTTATAAGTGGAGCCCTCCACTTAATAACAGTCGCACTGGACGACCGAAGGTAAAGCTACGCTTGTTGCGGTTGATTCCTGGAGGGGCGACACCACCTTTTCTAAAGTGCGTACACAACTGCACAATACGTGACGCCACACATGCATAGCTCCTTCTTCAGCCTTCTCGTGACTACAGTCGATGCTACTTGGTGTAAGCTTCGAAGAAAAATATTTAGATGATGACCAAAGAAAGAAAACGTAAGTATTTATGTTGTGGGGCACGCACAGGAAATCACAAATTAACCTAAAAACACAATAAACACAAATAAAAATATAATAAACAAACGCTGGAAGTCCTGTACGAGGCCAAAAGGCTCCGATCTCAGCACGATGCTGCGAAAGTGAATGCAAATAGTTCCGTCGCACGCACACACACTCGTGTATAATAGAAAGAGACAGAGAAAAAGTCGTCGAGAGTAACGCTTTCTATACGTGACGATTTCTACTCCAACTCCTCCCTATCCTAAAAGTTGGTAACGTCGCAAATAGCTGTCAAATATTTACCTGTTTTGATTAATTTGGCAATAATACTGTATGTAAATATGAAATGTGGCTAGCGAACTAAAATATTGATTATCAAATACAATACTCAATATAGTAACACCGAATGTTTAGTTTTAGATGTGAAAAAAGTATTTGGAAATTTTCCAAACGCCTTTTTTAAACATAAAACGGTTAGGTACAACATCAAATTCAGTGTTATAATTGCAATTCTTTATTAATATTCTAGTTCGCTAGTTAGCCACATTCCATATGTTCATACAGTAATATTGCCAAAATAATCAAAACTGCGAAATATTTGACATCTATTTGCAACGTGGGCAACGTTGCAAATAGATGTCAAATAACGTTCGGAATAAACTGTCGTTCTAAAAAAAACTGATAATTTTACGAACCTGTTCATAGAACTCTTTATACACAGACTCTGCTATCGCCTTCGACACACCGAACGGCTTACAACATCCGGACAGATCGCTCGTCGTCATTAGAATTCCCTGAAAGTGATGATTTTCATGTTCATTTGGATTTAGAATTATAGTATTATTTCTAAATACGCCGTTTACATGTAAATATAATACATTAATATTAAAAATTACATTAACAGAAAATCTAGATGTTTTGTCTAGTCCTAAAAACCGTGCGAGGGAGCGACAGATCGTTAGTTCATTTATATAAAAAAGTCAGCTAGAGAATCAGTAGCGTCCTACTTTTTGAAGGTCAAGAGATAGCCCCCAAAACCACAGATTAATACAAAATGGTTCACTACGCAAACTGATTTAAATAAAAAGCGACTTTTGCTACGACACAATAAAGTGCAATTCAGGTCGCACAGTGATAATTACCCACAGATATATGTATTTACGTAGAAGTTGCCTCTCTTTCTATCGCGTAACTCTTAGATCTCCTGACTACGTTACCCGCCGCGTACTTGTAGTTTCATACCGAAACTGCGGAGTGAACCATCTGTACCTATTAATCTGTGCCAAAACGTCCATCCATTCACCAGTTTCTATTTTTTGAGCTGCACTCTAATCTATTAGTTGTATATTATCCCAAACCTTAAGCATCTTCCGATGCGAAATATCGGCCCAGTCCAACATGTGGTCTGACAACAGCGGCGTGAGTTGCGCCCGGATCTGGAAGTACACCGCCAGGTCCGTGCACAGGATGTCGTACTTGATCTCGTCCAGTATGCGCTCCTGGTCGAATTTGGGGAAACGGGCTAGGATCTTCTTGTCCTGGAACGAAATGAGAATATAATGTTATGTAAAATATTTAGTTTGAATTCCGTAATAACTAGATCCAGGCCTGGATGCTCCCAACACGTGTCGAGTAGGTATAAGCTTGGGTTTGCATGTTGCACCAAAATAACCATCTTCTGCTGCTTCTGCATGTGCGTATTTAAGAAAAATCGTTTTGCATTTTCAATTTTCTTTTTTTTTTACATATCGTTATACACAAAGTATCGGCCTCGAAGTTAAACATCAACCTTACCTCTTTTTCTACTTATTTGAAGAACAGGAACCTAAAAACCGCGGAGATGCTTTTCACATGGTCATCTCTTAGCTGCCATGGCTTATTTTAATATATTTTAAATTTTTGAATGGTTCTTTGTTTTTTTTTCTTTTTATTACGGACGCTTTAAAAAAAGGTGCACGTCTTTCTACATTGTTCTCACATGCATAATTTCAACATGAATAATGTAACCAATATTTTGTATCAAATTTTTTATTTAAAAGAGTGTCCGTGGAGTTTCTTGCCCGTTCTTCTCCATACGCTTTGGAATGGGCAACTAGCTTCATATTTCTGACTGACCGACTTCTTATCAATTCAAAAGTGCATGTAAATGGTTTAATTGAAATAAATGCTTTGAGTTTGAGTATCATGTTTCGTTTTTAAATGGGTTTCGCGTAACTGCATTTTGGGCCAAACATATTTTATTTGAACTTTTTGCCATCGATACGCAAAGAAAAATGGCATTCGCTGATCAATACGAAATAAAATGTCAACTTGTTTTGTGATATACCCTGGATCTAGATTTAGGCATGAAACCAGGCTGAAACTGATCTTCGGCTCATAGGTATATAACATTTTGAGAGCAAGCAGCACCTAATAAAACCAAGAAGCACATGATACCATCCAATCTTGTCTCTAGGGTGGACAACGCACGTGCGATGCGTATCCTAAGATGGCTCTGCTTGATTTCCATCACCCATTTGACCCAATCAATCTGCCAATCTGCCTACACAGACCACAAGCCAGTAACTGGATAATACGTTACGATACCCCTTGATAAGACTTTCGGGCTCCTGACGACCTGTAACGAATGTCAAAGATCCACGAATGACAGCCGCAACCAACGGCTTAACACGCTTTCCGAGGGACGGAGGAATCTCGGTATGTAAAGATGGTCACCCATCCACGGACCAACCCCGGCAAGCGCCTGTTAACCTGATGGAACGAACCGTGCGGCTGTATTATTTAGCCACGAGCTCCTCTATTCCTCCTACATTTAGCTGTTATGGCTGTGCGAGAGTTTTACGGTTTTTTCATCATAAAGATAGATCTATTTATTTATTAATCTTTGTGCACAAAAAAGGTACTTTCGAGGTATGAGAAACAGGGTGTGAAGTTCATTCATACTCCACACAAAAGGGAGGATCCTCCGACCAGACGGGTGTCGTATCTGGCGGGCAACTGCCCAACGATTGATGTCGGATAGTCTTATTTTATTTTATTTTATTTAATAGGAACAACAAACAGCTACATTATGCAATATTACAACAGAAAAACAGAAATAACTTAAGTAATAATGTAGCCCACAGCGCTGTTCACAGATTACCAATAATAAATAAAACCTTAAAGTCACTAGGTGAACTGTTCATGCATGACAGTTACACTAATAATTACAAAAACAGAAAAAGTAGAAAAGTATTTAAAAACAACAACAAACAATTAGTCTGAGAGTTCAAGTGTCTCATACAAAAGGCTACGAAACCTTTTCAAAGAACATGTAAATATGTCTATATGTTCGAATGCTTCATTGTGGGTTGCTGCCATTCGCCGCACTGGTGAACGTAGACCAGTGTTAGATCGGCAGGTACCCACTGCAAAGAGTTTTCCTGCACGAACCTGCCGTCTATGGACAGTTCTGGGGCAGGATAGCACAATACATTATTTAAATCTATGCAATCAAAATTGCCATTAACAATGTTATACAATGTCATTGCTTCCAATTGTTTACGTCTAGAGCTGAGCGTAAAAAGCATGTATTTACTGAGCAACTGGTTATACTGCAGATAAGTGTTGTGACACCTGTAGTGCACTGCACGTGTAATTGGGTTTTTCTATATGGAATTTCTGGGTAGCAGCTCTGAGTCTGAATTTGTGCCCGGTTGATGGCAAAAGGCTCTCCCCCTATTAAATGGGACTTCAAAATAACTGGCGAAATGTGGGTGTACTACAGGTATAACTCTGCCTAACCCTTCGCGTGATGTTAATGTGCTAGCTATGTTATGTATAGGTATATCTATTAGTTACCTGAATCATCTTCCTGGCGAGGAAGTAGTGGTGGTTCTCGAGCATGGAGCTCTTGTACATTCCAGCGAGCGGGTGTTTCACCAGCGTTAAGAAATTGTTGTTGAAGCCGGGGTGGTCCAGGTCGTGGCACAGGCCTGAGAGCATCAGGGCTATCGTCTGCAACCACCAGAGGTTAGTTGGAACGGAGGGCTCATTTTCATTGGTCTACAACATGTAAAAAAAACCTGTCCGATCAGAAAGGCCCTTTCTGATCGGACAGGTTTTTTTTACGTGTGTGTTTACCTATGTGCCCCTTTCTGAAAGGGGCACATAGGTACTGCAATAACAATACCAATTTTATTTTGTTTTATTATTATTAAAAAATTTAAAAAATGCAAATTTTCAACAGGCGTCATAAGTTATGACCCGCTAAACAACAGCCACCCGTGCCCCATGTACCTATTATTTCGGTAAAATTCCCGATTAAAGAAAACGTGGCGTATTTTTTTTTCTTTTTTCCTGAAAATAACCACATAAATAGACTCTCAGTAAAACGATACTTAACAACACCCTCATGGATTGGACACAGTTTTTATTTACATGTTGTATATATAGGGAACGCATTTGGGGTGCGAGATATTTCTAATACGAAAGACATAAAGCCCTCTTTCGCCAGCAGGATGTTATGCCTGCTATTGATGTGTTTCGACCGGCGAAGTTCACAAGTCGTTCTCACGCTTGCGGGGCTCCAAAGGCTGACACCGGCCGCCCAATATAAAAAAAATGGCTTACGCAGACTGGCGGACGGGACGGTAGAGGATTTTAAATTTATCAATTGAATTTAATACTTATCCAATAGAAATAAGGTATATATTTCAATGCTCGGTGATCGATCTTGAAGCATCGCGGCGCAGTTTTCCTTAGAGCATCGAAGAGCACGCTGGAGGATACCGCGGCGGAAGGCGGCGGTATGCGCCGGTATACGCTGGAGTCTGCCACACTCTTTCAAAAGCAACTTTACGACTGCGTAGTTGCTAATACGCTAGTGGAATAATCAAATCCCGGCTCGCAGTGGCTACTCGGCGGATGCTTCGGTAAGCTGGCGGACGCTCGTGGTATCGCAGAGGATTTTTCTTGTCAGAGTGCACTGCCGGATAGAGGAATCCTCCTCGATGCTCTCCCCGGCCGGGCGGCCGTCTGCCAGTGTGCGCCGGCCCTAAATGTTCCCGTTTTTCCTTTTGAGGTCGGAACCCTAGTGCTTTGAGAGCCTCTAATCAAGTTCTGATGGCAACAGAACTTGGATTATTCTTAGACTATGAATTAGATGCATGTCATAACGTTTAGACACGGAGCCTTTAACTCGAAAGAAAGAAAGAAAGAGAGAAAGAAAGAAAGAAAGAGAGAAAGAAAGAAAGAAAGAGAGAAAGAAAGAAAGAAAGAGATAATTTATTCTTTCTTTCTTCTATAACGTTTAGACGCGGAGTCTTTAACTCGAGGTAAGCATTTCAATTTGGATGGAGAAAGCTGGAAATATATATGAGAATCATAAGATCGGATTCTGAAAAAGCTAGAATGCATTTTTAGGGTTCCATACCCAAAGAGTGCTAAACGGAACCCTTGCAACGGGACCGACCTATACTAAACCTCCGCTGTCCGTCCGTCTGTCTGTCAGCGGGCTGTATCTCATGAACCGTAATAGGTACCTAGACAGTTGAAATTTTCACAGATTGTGTATTTCTAATGCCGCTATAACAACAAATACACAACAAATAAAAAAAGTTAAAATTAAAGGGAAACGATACAAGAAACGTGTTTCTTTCGGCGTTTTTTGCTAAATATTATACGGTGGTTTTTATATTTTTTTCCAAAAAGATAGTGATTTGTGCTCATAAGGACAATAATATAGGTACCGTACGGTAGTTGAAGTATTAAGAATTAATTAATTTATGCAACCCGTAGCTTGCAGTTGATAAATTAATTAATTCTTAATTCTTTTGGCCTTATTACAAAACAAGGTTTATATTTAGAACCAGGTTTAACCCAGTGAGCCATTTTTGAATTTCTCAATTTATTTCGACGTCGTTAAAGTTCTAAACACAAAAACTGATTTTAAATCCGAGTCTAAGTTCTAATTTTTTTATTAAGAACTTTAAACTAGTCGGAATAAGGTTCTAAATAAAACAACTGGCTGGATGGATTAAGCTTGGACCAAACTTAGAACTCGTTTTGTAATAAGACGGCATGTGTCCTAACACAAAGTACATAAAGAATGAACATACCTACCTCAAAAACATCAAAAGGTCCTTCGTTATTGATGAGGATCAGGTACATAGTATGCGTGAAACAGAAGGCATGCTCTGCGTTATGGTAGGGGTTGTCCCTGTAGCTGCCTAGTACCGACAGAATGAAGTCAGCCATAGGGAGCAGTTCGAAGCAGCGCGCGTTGTAGAACGTCTCCGAGAACATGATCCACACGAGCCCCGGCATGTCTTCCTTGCTGCTCTCGCTTATGTGGTAGTCGAAACTGAAATATAAGTACTTATCTAGTTTTTAGGGTATCGTAACTCAAAAGGAAAAAAAACTGAACCCTTATAGGATCACTTGTGTGTCTGTCTGTCACAGCCAATTTGCTCCGAATCTAATGCACCGATTAATTTAAATTTGGTACACATATGTATTTCTGTGACCCAAACACGAACTTGTCACGTAAATGGATAAATGTTTATTCTGCACAAACAAAACGCACATTTAAAGAAAAAAAGACAAAAAATGGGGGTCACTTTTGGGGGCAAATAAGAAAATTAAAAAGTAAAGTTTTGCAATCTGTACCGTGTGACATATCAGATGAAAGGGCTTGTTGCGAATTTTACAAGATATTTAAGATTTATGAGAATTTATTATTGATCCCCTATCTCCGAAACTATTGAGCCTAAAATTTAAAAAAAAATACAGAGCATGGTTCTATACTCATAGATTAAAGGAAAACCAACAAGAAGTCTATAAGTATAACATGATCTCTCAATATTGTGCGTACACACTTACATTTACAGTTGGAATGTATGTGAGAACATGTTTTCCAACTACAATTTTAAGTTTGTTCTTGGGATAAATTCATCCCTACTGCGGAATGCTTAATTGTGCGTAGTCCGACACACACTTGACGGTTTTTTTTTACTACATGGTGATATAATTTACATGATCATAACATAAGATAATAATTATACAGAGTGTAACGTAAATAACGCAAGACCTCTTAAGGGGTCATTGTTCTCATCATTATGAACAACTTGAAACAAAAAATCTGCTGTTCAGTACGTTTGTGTTCGTATAATTCGTCAAAATGTACTGAACAGCAGATTTTTTTTTCGCGATTTCAGGGTTGTTCCCATAGTAAAAGTTGTTCACAATGATGAGTACAATGGCCCCTGAAGAGGTCTTGCGTTATTTACGTTACACCTTGTATAATATAACACAAGCTCATTTATCTAGCGCGATTTAATGCAATCGATGTCTTGTTAGTTCATCGGTCACATGTACTTATTTAGTTTTGTTTACATTTTTTGTTTTTTGCTTGAGTAGTTTTCAAAATCAAAGTCAAATCATTTATTTCAAATAGGCTCATAAAAGGCACGTTTGAACATCAAAATTTACAAAAAAAATAGAATTAATTCTAGTCGCCCCTTCCAAAAGGTAGTTTTCGTATGGAGAAGAATGGGAAAGAAACTCCACCGTTACTCTTTTAAAATGTTTTATAATATTTTGCATAGTACATTAATTGTATGTGAAGACGATGCACCTAGAATAAAATTACTATACCACAATAGGTAAAAATAATTAAAAATGAAGCCACGACAGATAAATTAATTATGTGATAGATACATGGTGCTCACGTATTTACAAACATTGTAAAAGTTGATGATTTTCCTAAAATTTTACAATTAATATCTCAGTGTGTGAGGAAGTAATCACAGAATGTAAATTCACTGTCATTAAAATAATAAATTATACAATTAAATTAGCAACCAGTTTGTTTCATTGTATTTGTTGATATATTGGCGTGTGCTAGCTGACAATAATTTAATTTAATGTTCTGTGTCTCATAATGTAAATTTCTTTTGCATAACTACTATTGTATAGAATCAAGTTTCTCTAACTGAACAGACAGCTGTGCTGCTGGGGAGTTTGTTGCGTCACTTCTTCTTCCCAGCTAAAGCACTAGGAGATTGTGAAGGGCGGACGTTTTGGGGGACTGTCTTATGTAATTTTGACATTAGAAAAGTGCTGATTCTCAGCCTAATTTGAATAAATGACTTTTTATATTGAGATAGGAACATTACACAGTGCCTGTTAGTAGTCTTGAACATCACGTTTGTACCCTCTGCAGGGGTGAGTTAGCCATCAGTATCATTTAGTCGGAAGACGTCCATTAGGACATAGGACTACCTCAAAACCTTCACCAGAGGCATACCCCGAACTTTTAAGATCGCTCGCATTTTAATCTCAGTGTCAATCTGTCAATATCATAATAAGCCTAGAATGTTCCCACTGTCGGGAAACAGGCCTCCACTCTTCGAGAGAGAGTGGCCGTAATCCACCACGCGGGCCCAGTGCGGGTTGGTAGATGTCACATGTCTTAGAATTTTTGGTTCTAGGACATGCCGGTTTCCTCACGATGTTTTCCTTCACCGTTTTGAAAACAGTGCTGATGAAATTATTTACACAAAGCAAAACGCCTGCCTGGGTTCGAGCCCACGACCTATAACTTGTAACAGTCAGGGCCATTACCACTGACCCACCACTGCTCCCAATCTGTAAATAATATCTCAAATTTACTTTCATTTGTGACTTGCTTTTGACATTGAATGTCGCTGAGATTTGCGACTAGATTTTAGAACTTATTTTTTTTAATGACTGAAAACGGCCTTCGTTCTAAGCTTTATATTTTGTCACCTACAATGGGACGATATATTGTCTGATCTTTACCTCAGATTTCAATGTTTTATTTTGATAATTATATTTTTATTCATGTTTATATTTATATTTTTATTCATTATATTCATGTTGAGATGTTTCAGTCTGCTACGGCCATTTTAAGTATGCCTTACCTCTTAAAGTTGGCAGGCGGCACCACAACGCTGCTGGCTTCAATTAACTCCTCCAGGTCGTGTTGACAAGGCTTCAGGTGCAAGCCCATGAGCTCGAAGTACACGGAGTTCAAGTTCGCCTGCAATTTTTTGTTATCAATCTCTTTTTATTGGTTAAATACATTACTAATGATAATGTCTACGGGACTTTCGAAGCTTATCTTAGTCATCGCACTGACATACTCGAAGGAAAACGTATCCTACTACATCTTAGGCCGGTAGCTCTAAATTTGATCTAATATAGAAAATCAAGCTTGCGCTATGGTTCGCTAGGTTTGCACCGGGCAAAACCACCTCTCGTAGGTACAACAGCAATTAAGGCGACGATAACCGACTATTAATGATTTTATTCTAAAGATCACGTCTAAACAAGTAGTGTCAATTATTTGGAAAAATATATGTTAGATTAGAGAATTTTCTTAATAATTTAATATTATATGAGTATTTTAGATTATGTTTATATTACATAGTCAAATTAATTTGTAAAGTTATCTCTGACGCCGATAAAAAAATGAGAATCACGCAAAATCTATCAAGCGTATTTTTCTGAAACCTTTAACCATTTAAAAGATAATTTAATTATTGATCTTTTAGTATACATGTTTTATTAAAATACCTTTTGTTTTATGTATAATAAATTAATAATGCGTCTAATTTGGGACAGCGCTTCTTGATGGGTGAGTCCTATTACTAGCTGGACGTACGACGCGTTGCGTGAGCTCAGCACAGAACACGCAAGCTAACCACTCAAGGTCACTGGCATATATCTACGTCTTAATAATGAGGCTTACATTGTATATCTGCTTCTGCTGCATGTTGTAGAAGTGCACGATGAGCGAACAGTAGCTCACGAACACGGAGAATATTAGCTCGTCGTCCGGGTCGAACGGCTGGGCGTTGGTTTTGTTCGTCAGTTGGACCACACCTGCGAGGAATTGTTACATACTATTGAACTCGATCCTTAGGATTGGTGATGTTCTTCAGATAGGTCAGGTGCGTAGCAACCGGCGTAAGTATATATGACCAGCAAAGCAAAAGGAGTATGTAAAAAAGTATATACAAAATCAGCTGTTCCCTACATTTCGAGGAGCTATGCGAACATAAATGTAGGGAACAGCTGATTTTTTCGTGATTTCAGGGTTGATACCATAGTGAAAGTTGTTCATAATGATGAATACAATGACCACTATTTCACATTGTAGGTATAACTGCACAAAAGGGACCACTACGGGATGGGGGGGGGGGAGAGACCACTGCCAAATATAATTATTATAATATATTATATTCTTTAGTGGCCGCAAGCGCAACTGGTCTCGATTTCTTCCGAGTTCGATGTCAATTCCTAATCATGTCCGTGTCATTGTGGTTTTCCTTCAGAATTCTCAGTATCAGCAGGAAGTCTAGTTTAGTAGTGTAGACTGTAGTAGTTATGGCAATGGTAAAATTTATTTAAAGGGTAATTTTCCGCGCAAGAAACGGCCACTGATACACTAATGACATCATAACATCACGCTTTGTTTCGCCAAAGGGTTGGGCAGAGTTGTACCTATAGGACACCCACATTTCGCCACTTATGTTTCAAGTCCCATGTAATAGGGGGCGAGCCTATTGACATCAACCGGGCACAAATCCAGACCCCGGGCTGCTACTGAGAAATTCCATATAGAAAATCCCAAGAACAATTTGCCCTCACCTCACCTCATGCGACCACTGGACCAACGATGCAGTCTGATGACGTCATGTTTTAAAATAAACAATTAATAATCTTGTTATAACAAATAAGAGTAATTATACAATTCCCTCACCAATAACGCCATTCTTATCCGTGATCGGTGACACAAGACAGGACCTTACGACCGTGCCCGTAGTTGGATCTATCTCCTTAGCAAACCGGGAATCTTTGTACGCATCGCGAATATTTAGCGTCTCTCCCGTGCGGGCTACATAGGCTGCAGGTGTCTGTTCGTAGCTAAAACTGTGTAAAATTAAAAAACGAGGGTTGTTTCAGTCCCAATTATTATTACTGTGGCGGAGGGGAGTGAGGTGGCGGCATCTACATTGCCACATGCGAACTACGCATCACACTGACGTCACGCGAAATCCTGCATCGCGCAAGCAGTGTTTACCGCGAGATCACCCTATACAACATGTAACGTTAAATGCGCAAAACCTCAGATACCCCAACTGATTTTTAATTCAATTGACCTATTTCAGAGAGAAAAACAATCTTAAAAAAAAAGGTTTTATGTGCTGTTTTAGTTTTACTGGCCATTCTGATCGTTTCTCGCGTCTGCGACGAAGCTCTTGTCTTATTCATGGTACTGTATGGAAGATTCGTATATGCATTGAAATAAAAGCCATTATTATCCCGCGTATGACAAAATTTAAATTGGTCGACAACAATTTGTTTACCTATTTTGGCGGGTTTGCGCATGTGATGGCTTGACCTATTAATAAAAAATAGACTCGGCAACGTTTTTAATGAAGATTTTTTGAAATATGTGACTTACATTAAAAAGTGGTTCAATTGATTCTGCTCCTTATTCTGATCAAACTATTTTCAGGTTTTACGCATTTAACGTTACACGTTGTATAGATTAACTTCCCGTCATCAATCGTGGGGCATTTGCCCAGCAAATATGACACCCATCTGGTTGGAGGATCCTCCCTTTTCTATAGAGGATGAGTGAACTTCACGCCCTGTTTGTCATGCCTCTAATTTACTAACCTGGATTTTACCACGGCAGAGCAAAGGCCTCACTAATCTCCTACCACAACTGTCAATCCAGAACTATTTATAATTATTGAGACTAGCCTTTATTTGTCCCAATATGTCGAATCTAACTGCAAGGGACAGATCATTCAGCCAAAAAACGAATCAACTACTGGACATAAGCCTCCCACAGGCATCGCCACAACGACAAGTCCTGTGCTTCTCGCATCCAGCAGATTCCCGCGACCTTTACCAGGTTGTCGATCCATCTTGGACAGATAAGGACTGACGTGCTGGGACAGATAGCAGAAAGGAACGACAGTATTAAAAAAAAAATCTTCACAAGTTGCGATCAATCGTGAACCCTAAAGGCGTGTACGCACCAACAAACAAGAACATTTTAAATACGTACATCAAACACTGTTCGTCAGAAACGATCTTGGCGATCTAATTTCGTTGTTCGGAGAAATTTGATGAATCACTATGAATAGCAAACAAAATTTGGCTATATCACTGTCGACCACTTCCAACGGCGAATCCATGGTCAATCCAATCTAATAAAGAGAGCGGGGCGGTTGAGTGCGAACATAAGTCGAACTGTGTTCGTGTTCGTTTAATTCGTGCTAATTTATGTCCACACGTACGAACCAAATGTTCCGTGTTCGATGGTCGTGTTCAACATGTTTTGTTCGTTCGGTACGCACGAACGAACAAAACATCGTTCACGCCTGAGATTATACGGATGAATGAGACGTGCTTCGCCGACCGATTCTTCTCTTTTCCTATAAGAGTAGAAGAAGCAAATATATCACATCTTTCTCCAGAACATTTGTAAAGCCACTAACTTGACTTTCAGTTTCTTCCTTGGCATGGTGGTCTTCTCGCTGGACCAGCCGTCGTCCCACATGTCGGCTTGCAGCGTGTCGCCGATGTGGTGCTTGTCGATTATGTAGAAACTGCTGCGCATCGCGCCGATAAAGGACTTCACCACCGTCTGTGGAATTTCAAAGGAGTATGCTATCTGCCCTTTTGTTACGAAGGGACTTGTAGAATCTACCTATCTACAAATATATATATTCACCAGCTCAAAACACATTTTTTTTGGAGGTCAAAAGGAAGTTTTATCGAATAATAGCCGATTCTTCAAGTGTCAGTACCGATCCTGTTCAAATTATCATGGCTAGACTTTCTTACTGCTGTCGGCAATAACTTTACATTGCGATTTAAGTATTTTCATAAATTCATATTGTTTTTGTCGTCACGTCGCCTATTGGGCAGCTAGACAGACAGTCACCCAACGTTAAAAATCGTTACTTCATAGTTGTATTCAACAGTAAAACCTACTGCATCTGGCCTACTGGTATCATGCAGCAGTTACCGTCATCCTAACTATCTTAACTTAATATATTATTATAAATGCAAAAGTGAGTTTGTTTGTTTGTTTATTTGTAACGCTTTCACGGTAAAACGGCTGAACGGATTTGGATGATATTTGGCACATGGGTAGACCATAACCTGGGTTAGGACATAGGATACTTTTTATCCCGATATCCCTACGGGATCGAGACTTATGCAGGTGAAATTGCGGGGCGCAGCTAGTTAACGATATTATTCAATTGTAACCAATTAATTGAGATTGTGTGTCCCTCTCGTAGACACGGCTACACATCAAGCTATACATTTCCAGTTTATGCTGATCTCGCATTGTATAAGATTTCCATACAATGCGAGGTCAGCTTATACAGACGTGTACAGACGCCAGCACATCAACCTACTACAATCTGTCAAATTTCTTTAATAGATTTTCAACTTTATTACAAAATTATAAGGTTCAAAGTTGATTGGGAAAATTTAACAGTTTCAGGTAGGTTGATCTGCTGGCGTCTGTACACAAATATCTTATCAGCTTACCAGCATATCAGTCAACATAGTATCAATAGACGCCAGATCACAGAAGTAATTCTGCAGCAACTTGCGCAGTTCAGAGTTGAGATGAGCAGTCTTCTGTAGAACGACCCTCGCTTGAGCCTGGTGCACTGCCGCGCCCGCCCAGCAAGCCACGCTCACCACTGTGTATACTACGCACTGGAATTGGAGAATATCATCATCATCAGCTTGTAGCAGTCCACTGTTGGACATAGGCCTCTTCAATTGCACGCCTTTCAACTGGATCCTCAGCTACTGCAGGGTGGTGGCTAGAAGTCTACTAGACTGGTGGTAGACTTCTACTTCATCCACCCTACAAAGATCGTAGCCTGAGAGCGTCATACCGACATTCCCAGCGACAACCCGCCCCAAAACGGTTTGAATACTGCAAGGGATGAAAACTTAGTTTTACTTATAGCATATAACCTTAGAGTGGACATCAAAAAGAACACGTTGTACTTATATCAATCATAATTATCACAAAGCACGGGTAAGGATAGGTACAAAACTAAAAATGTGGACTGCTGGCTATCTGGATAAAAACACAGTTATCAAACAAAACTTACGAAACTTGTTTACTTGTTTGGAGTTAGACAATACTGGTGAAATGTGGGTGTACTATAGGTACACCTCTGATACCTATTTGATAGTATTCTGACTGCCTCGTTGGTCTAGTGGTCGCAAGTGCTACTGCTGAGCATGAGGTCCCGGGTTCGATACCCGGGTCGGGCAGTGTTACTGGGTTTACCATCTGGAATTTCTCAGTAGCAGCCCGGGGTCTGGATTTGTGCCCTATTGATGGCAATAGGCTCGCCCCCTTTTACATGGGACTTAAACATTACTGGTGAAATGTGGGTGTACGTACACCTGTGCCTGCCTAGCCCTGTCGGAATTACAGGCGTGATGTTATGTTTTTTGTGTATGTATGTTTAAAAAACTCCTCACATCATCATAAATCTTGGGAAAGGTCCTGTACAGTTCTAACACAGCATAGCACTCTCCATCCGGCTTGACAACCGGCATGCAGAGCGCGACCTTCGCATCGATCCACCTCAGACCATCAGAGAACCGCCTGTCTCGCTGCACGTCTTCTAGAAGCAGGAACTCCTTGGTAAAGGCCACGTGAGCTGCTGCTGTTTTGCCTTCACCTTTACGAAAAACACGGATTACTTCCTTTCCGGTACAGTAAGAATTCTCAGCACTAAAATAGCTTTCGCAACTGGCTGATAGACATGTGGTCATGTGACTGGGATTGGCTTTACGACCACATCCTGTAACCGACATAACCAAAAATCACCATATATTATGACTTCTTAGGCAGTCATGCCGTATTAAACTCCGTGGACGATACAAGATAAAATTATAACGTGTTTAAAAAAATATGTTGCGCCGCTTGTCCTTCTTCCCAGCTAAAGCACTAGGAAGTGGTTAAGGTTGCACTAGTCGAAATATATTCCATTTAAACGGGAGGGTAATTACTCCACCGTTTGATATTAAACATCCAAAGTTAAACACGATATAGTTTTGTTTCATTATTAATTTTGTCTGTGCGGAAACAGAATAGTAAAATAAAAAGCTATTTAAAAGTTATGAGCCAACAAAGATTCGTTGTTCTTGCTAATTTTAACGCAACTTTGGGCGTACGTAAGTAATAAAAGAACTGTAAATTCTCCAAAACATAGTCGGCACTGATAAAACTCAATTATCGAAGAGTTCAATACACTTTATTTGTAATTGATTTATGCGGTTGTGGTTTTTACATAAAACTGGACTTTCCAAAGGACTTTTCGTAATTTTTTATGCGCTCGTTTTATTAAAACTGTTCGGAACGGTGTTAGTGTGCATGCGAACTAGACGTTGTGCGTGTAGACTAGCGTTTAACTGCTCATCACTGATACTATCTGTCGAACACGATGCCAGGTGAATAGCGTGTCTTTTGGCCACGCCCACTAGTGGGTTCGAGTCCGTAACTAGTTCAACCTAAAGAGCGGCGATTTTGGGATTTTGCATTATGTTAGTTTGACGTTCAATAAGTGCTGATTCTCAGCCTAAATTGAATAAATATTTTTTTGATTTTTAATAAAAAAATAAGAATAATACTTACAAATAGTCAAATTTACTTCGTGCCTTTCAGGGTTGTTCGTGTCTGGATGCATCAGGACTATTTCGTTCTTCATTTTGTCCACTATATAAAGAAATACGCCTGTAAAATAGAAATACATAATTATAGTACCAGTCCCGTTAATTTCACGTCCTGTGAACAAGGGCTGATCCAGGGGGGTCATGGGGGTCATGAGCCCCCCCTGGGCTGTCTAGGTCAACCACTGATAATTTTTCTAATCTCATAGATAAATTAAATTAAATAAACACTTTGTATGATGTATGTATTTACCACACATGCGTATGCATACGACATGCATAATAAGCCTATGTACGTTAAGCTACTAGACGTAGAAATTAAATATCCCAGAATAGTGTCAAGACCAACAGGACCCCTCAAATCTTAAGAAGTAGTTTTAATTATATTATCCCAAACACGGTCAAAATAGATTCGGTAAGAAGTAGTTGAGAGTTGGAGGCCCCGTACGTATGCAAATATAAAAATTTTGGGTGTTAACATTTTCGAGCTTGCTCACTCGCTACAATCTACATTCTAAAACTTTCTGCATATGTCGACAAAGGAACTCCTACTAATATGACTTTAAAAAAAAAAAACCTTACCTACACAAGGCGGTGTGCTAAAATTTTTGAGGTCGCTTCGCTCGCTCTTGCATTATATTTTCTTCTGACTCTCAAACCTAAGCAACTCCTATTTCCGTAAGAATTTTCAATAGAAACCTAACCGAGAATTCTGAGACGAGGTGCAACAACATTCGAGCTCGCGTTGGTCGCTCCCGCATCCTACATTCTTGCTTTTCGTAATATATACCCTATTGAGATGGAAATGAAAAACCTCTCACCTCTCTGAAAAAAACAATCCTGCCGGTTATGAGAACTTGGTGTAGATAGATTATGATTACGCACGTTATATTTGTTTTTTTTTGTTGTCATTACATTTTTTTTGCAAAATGTTACTAGAAATACCTACATCAATTGAAAAGACCGGGGTGGCCTCATTTTGTTTTGTCCACCACTGATTGGAGCCTGCCCTGACTGGACCCTGACTATGTGACCCCCCTGACTCGAAGGCTGGAGCCTGATCCTTTGAATTATTCCTTTGGTAGCAGGACTAGTAAGTACAGCTTTTCTCCTGTATACAGCCTTAGCTACTATGATAGCTAAGGGACGTTCCGCCGGTTTCGAAGCATGAAAGGTTTTGGTGGTGGTAAAATTAAAGTCGCACGACAATTCTGAAACTCTAGCTAAGGTTGCAGGTGACCGTAGAGGTCGCTTACCACTCCCAAACAAGGAAGGTTGTCGACCTGACTGTCACCCCCATTATCTAATCATTCACTCTTTTTTTTCCGATCTACATTGCTGTGTGCCTTTAGGTACCCCAAGGGATCTCGTGCGTCGCGAATTCGCGATCGCTCGACTAGTTGGCCGTTGAGACCAAGTGCGCGATTCGCATCGGTTTCTATAGTTTACCTGGTCGCTACGACCACAGGTCGTGGTCGTCTGGTGTCGGGTCTACTAAAGTACAATAATAGGTTATTACCAGAACTATCGGTGACGGTCTTCAACACCACGGCGGTTTCGTACAGGAGCGCCTCCAGATCAACCGTATCCTCTAAGAAGACGTTAAACCGGTTTATGTCGAGGTATCTACCAGCTTTATCTTCTTCGTCTTTGAGCCCTGCATTCAAATACAGAATAGTAGTAACGATTTAGATTCACCTGTTCATGACGTCTGTGGTCCATCTTCTAACATTTCTACATTTTTAGGGGGATTACAAAGATTGGTTCAAACGTCAGTTTTTACATTATAGAACCACTCATGTTTATGTCTGGCAATGAGTCAGTCGTATGGTCCTGGCTTTAAAGATTTGCCAGTTTGTGTGTGCCAGCATTTAATTCATGTTACAATGATGCTACGTATGTCTGAGGTAAGCATTACGTCACTCACTCAATGCTGCTATGTTACCTACCTTTACTTTATGACATTTAGTCACAGGTAATCTCAGAGGCGGATATTCAGGCCTACTAAATTGAGGACATCGTTTCTTTTTCCATAATAACCTAAGAGAGACTATGGTACCTCTGTACCTTGTAGCCTAATAATGAGATGTTACAAAAGTATTTCAAAGGGATTATCCTAAAAGTTGGCAACACATTTCACATTTCACAACACAGCCACATTTCATATTTCCATACAGTAATATTACCAAATTAATCAAAACAGCGAAATATTTGGCATCTATTTACGATGTTGCCAACTTTCAAAATAAACGCTCTTATTGTTTGAAAATTACCTTTTCGTTCTATTTGAGCATAAGGTGCTATAACCCTCCTAGTAACTTTGTCCAGTTTTTCGGAAGGCACCAAGAAATGCGACTGTGTCAGAGCCAGAGCATTCGAACTTTGTCTACTTCTTGAAGATACCACCCTTTTCGGTATCATGATTGTAAATTAGTTTCTAGATTCCAATATAAATAAGAAATTATTGTTAAAGTTTGCTATTCTAAAAATACGTTAGGCTGCATTGAATCTCAGCTGTCAGTTCTTTTTCCAAATACATTTTATGTTGTCAGTTACACGTTTATATGCCAGTGTGTTATTTAAAAAACAACCTTTTTTGAGGAGCTTTGTGCCACACAATACGAAGAGGGGAGAGGCGAGACTACAAGTAATTTTCTATACAGTGGTAATCATTTAAAACTGAAGACCGATTTCGAGACGGGCTACTCGCAATTATTCAACAACGTAAGTATAGCGTAGGTATGCCCATAATGAAATTTTAAATAAAGAGTACGTCTAAGTTCTTATCATTTTCATTAATGTTAAAAACTTTTCGAATTTGTCTGTTACTCCTCTAATCACGGCGGTAAAAATGGGGCATTTTTGTAATTTTTCGAGGGTCATATTTTCTTTACCGATAAGTTGCTGAAAAAAAGGAAATAATAGGGACGTGACTACAGCAGACCTTGATTTTATGAAAAAAAAAAAGATTCCTCTAGAGGCATTATTCAGGAAGACAAAAGGAGAATACATTAGTATGGAGAATCGCACGCCCTGTTCCCTCTTAATTCGTAAATCCTGTGAGTTTTGTAACGGGAACCGTTTTATAATAACAATCAAATATTCAAAAAAGTCCATGTATTTCCGATTTCATCCATACAAAATAGCTTACCTTAAATACAATAATATGTACAAGTCTATTGAATAAAATATAACATTGGAGGAACACTTGCCAACTAATGTAAATAAGACTGAAGCTTGTGAGGCAAACATATTAACATTAATGACATACAGACACCATTTTCAACTACATACAAACAATAATTCTTTTAATTCATTTGGCTGCAGGACTTACATTTAAATTACAGTGATAAAATTCTGATGTAACTCAATAATCCTTAACATTTCATAATGTGACCTTATAAAATAACCAATTTTTACATAACCGTCACGATGATTCCCAAAAAAAAAGAAAGGCCTCGTGGTTGACGTTCAAAACTTCTTTTAACTAAAGCTCCGGTTTCCCTGAAGAGCGGTCACATAACGGCCGCAGTGACGGCTGTTATAAAAATGATGGCAGCGGCGCCGGCGCAGTGATCTGAAAATCGAGCTCCATACTCATATAAATTTAGTCAAGAATTTAAAAAAATATATATATGTATGGTATACCTCCCTTTACGTTATATTAACTTATGCATGGTATTAGTAGATTTGTTTTTTTTTCAGTTCCATTCAATTTAAAAAAAATGTACTTTAAGTGTTTTCTTTTCTCCCATACAAAAAAAACACAATCTTTTTTTTTCACGTGTGGAGCTACTAATACCATCCATAAGTACGTAAAGGGAGGTAGGTATACCAGAGACACTACAATTTTTTTTTTTAAATTCCTGACTAAGTTTATTTATGTATGGAGCTCGATTTTCAGACCACTGTGCGGCGCAGCGATTTAAATCCTTGGGCAAAGGGGTTTGACTTTACGGTGTCAAAAACGCTGTCTAGGAAAACATACCAACTTACTCTCACAAATAACGTTTCAGTGACGTCATTCGCCGGTAAACGCTACGTGGCGGCCACCGCAGCTTTTGTGCGACATTGTTGCATAGAACGCCGCATTGGCGATGAGAAACGCTAGTGTGATGTCGTTTAAGAGCTTACCTTGTGGTCTGATTTTATAAATGAAGTGTATAATGCCGCTAGCGGCACTTTATCGCTGTCGGATAGTCCCGATATTTGCGGCATATTAGTAGCGCTGCCTCGACCCGGCTAAAGTGCCGGAAGCATGGTGTTGTCATTGTCACTGTCACTTGTTATTTTGTTTGATTGTTGAGCATTGCATTATCAGCAATGGTCGGAGTAGGTAGATTGAATTGGGGTCAATGATCCGAAACGTATATATTAATATGGACGTTCCTCCGGAATTGGTTGATCATTTTAAAACGGAACTTAGGTAGTAATTGTATTATAATGAGCAATATTATATTCTTCATAATTTTTTTTAACGGCAAACAGTCACGATTCCAAGCTTTGGTAAGTAATATTTTACTTGTTACAAGGAGTTTAAACCATGTTTGGATGTACTATAACAATATTTTTAGTATTGTGTTTGTTTGCTGCTTAAGCTGTTGAACATACCATCACCAACTTTGAATTGAGTAGTAATAATATCACTACCAACATTAACAATATTTAATTGAATCCGGAAATACCGGAATTGCTTTCCGGAAAAATGGCTTATCCATGTTATTCTTTCTGTGTGCATTTATGATACAAGTACCAAAAATCAAACTCCGATCACTGATTATCAGTGACACTGTCACTCTCACTTGTTATTTTGTTTTTGAAGAGAGGCTAATGTTAATTTCTTTCATCTATAGCCGGCTAAACTTAAGTGTATCCATAACCCCTTGGCTTAGCAAATAGAAATGGCTGAAAGATAGGTTAGGTTAGAACTGTGACCACACAACGCACAAGCCGAGCGAGCGAAGTGAGCGGTGCCGCAGCAAGTGCCAGGGTCCGTTTAGGCACAAGAAAATGTAATGTTTTGGGAATGTGGTGTTTTACAGCGAACTAACCTCAACATTCAAACAAAATAACAAGTGACAATGACAGTGCAATTCTTACGGCACTTTAGCCAAGGCGAGGCAGCGTCCCTATTATGCCGCTAACGGCACTTTATCCGAGAGGTTAGGAGGCTATACACTGCCTTTCATAAAATAAAAACGCTTTAGCCCGTAACGATTATTAGATCCTAAAGTGACTTATTTAATATTAGATGTACTAGGTATGGGGTTCCAAAACACCAATTTATAGTGAACATTCTGGAGTACATATTTTGAATTCTACTACACTTGTAGCACAGGTTGTATCTTGCGATTAGGGTCATATACTATTCTGTTTATTCTCACTTTTCCGCTACGCGCCATACTACGGCGTAGCTTGAACTATGCTACGGCGTAGCTTTAACTATGCTACGGCGTAGCTTAGGCAACGATTTCGTAGTCTCTTCACATTCGGGAAATTTCTGAAAAGTTTCTTGGTAAATAAGTTTAAAGTTTTAGAAAACTTTCTCGGTAAGAAAGTTTCAATCTACTGTTTTCAGTTAATTATTTTTTGTGGAATGTAGAAACTACGAATGTTTAAGCCATTGTGAGAAATACTTATTAAAGTTTTTGTATAGTAATGATCGACCCACGCTAGTGAAATGCAACAAGCATTTCACTAGCGCGGATCGATCATTGCATTTTAAACTTTATGTCAAGCAGATGAAAGACTCATGAAGTCATGACGCACCATTTGCACCAACTAAAATATTTTAAAAATAGTCAACTTTTCCAAGCTTCGTTTTTCTCGAGTTAATGGCTAGTCATATAAATATGTCACAACTAATCCAACACGAACCTGTATAATTTCAGGCTCTACAGGAGAAACTTATAACTATAATAATTTGTATTATCTGTGTGATGGTTCAAACGTGACACAACTATTAAATAGACATTTATTCAAACATAATGAAACATATTCTCTTATTCATAAATGTTCATTTTTTTTTAGTAAGTAATCTATGAATAAAGGTACAGACGCCAGCACATCAACCTACTAATATCTGTCAAATTACATATATATTTTCAACTTTATCAATAAAGTATAAGGTTTAAAGTTGATTGGGAAAATTTTACAGTTTCGGGTAGGTTGACCTGCTGGCGTCTGTACCTAAAAAGTATACTCTATGGTGGTTGGCTATTTTTAACACTGTGATTCTAATAAAAATTCACGGATATTAATATTTCACTGAAGATTAAACTTAAAAGCCAGACGTAAGAGGCTTTGTCGCTTGTCCCTTTTACAAAACATACAATTTGTTCTGTGAGGCGTGCCACACGCTTGTTCGGGTCGGCATAATTTGGTACAATCGGACGGCAAAGTTGAGCAGTGATGGCCCAGTGGTAACGCCCGCGACTTAGGGGGCGTCCATAAATTACGTGAGGTGTTTTTTTTAATTTTCTGTCCCTCCCTCCCCCCCTTGTGAGATGTTGTGAGATTTTATTGAACCCCCTCCCCCATCCCCCAATCTTTTTTTTTTTTTTTTTTTTTTTTTTTTTGGGTGGGAAATTATCAAATAACTTCTCCCGCTCTGGGTGGAGCGGGAGGGCGTGTCAGACTCTTACTGACTAAAACCCACCCGTGTTCCTTCCGTTGCCTTTACGTTGCCAGGGGCCACGGTATCCCTTTCGGACTTTCCCGCAACCCCGGCAGGCATCGGTCCTATCGGACCCCTTCCGTTGTGCTGACATCTCTTTGAGGCGCGCGTGGAACACAACGCGCCGTCGACCCGGGCCTGGTCCTTATCGGACGGCGAGCTACCCATTGCTCACCGTCCGCAAGCCCGCGCCTACGGTGGCCGGGAATCGGCCTGCGATTCCCGACGCCCAGGGCGTCTCCTGCGGCGGCTAGGGGCGTGAGGGCGCGAAATTTGCCTCTCCCTCACGCGTTCTGCCTCCTCCTTCGCGAGCATTACTGCTTCGCAGAAGGAGGTGACGGCCTCCCATGCCCTCTTGCTCCGTACCATGGCCTGGACTAGGGCCGGACGCGAGAGATCCCCGCCGCCGATCGCCTCCACGAGGACACGGCGATGCTCTGCCCAAGCCGGACAGACCTCCACCGTATGCTCAACCGTGTCCTCCGGGCGATCCACGCAGTGATGACACCCGGGCGTTTCCTCCCGCCTGATACGGAACCCATCCCCCAATCTCACATGAGATTTTTCAAAATGTGGGTTTCTTACGTAAACGCGTTGGATTGTTATAGTAAAAAGAAAAAAAAAAATTGCTGACAGTGGCGCGAAAACAAAGGACGGGCTACACTGTACCGTAAATTCAGATTAAATTGAGCTATTTGGTATAAAACAAATATGGTGGTTTGACAGTCAGTAGATGTATAACGTCGAAGTATGAATGAAATTATTTTCTTTCGAACGAATTATTGAATGATCTTAATCGTATTACGATAACGCTTAAGATTAAATCTTAAGCATGTACAATCTGGATTAAATGGACCAAAATAGTATATTTTTTATTTGTTTCAATCAGAAAAAAATTGCGTGATATTTGCCGAGACCCCCCCTCTCTCCAACGTAAGATTAGATGAGATTTGACTCGACCCCCTCCCCCCCTTAAACATCTCACGTATTTTATGAACGCCCCCTTACGAGTTGTACGTCATAAGTTCAAACCCTGACAGGCGCTTCACGTTGTGTACATTTTTTCATTACCACTGCTCTCAAAATGGTGTAGGAAAACATCGTGCGGAAACAAGCACGTCTTAGAACCAAAAATTCGAAGACAGTCGACATCTACCAACCCGCACTGGGCTCGCGTGGTGGATTACGGCCCACTCACTCCACAGAGAGGAGGCCTGGGTCCCAGCAGTGGGACATAGGCTGATTATGAGCAGCAAAATATACCTTCGCTTTTGCCGCCCGATCTGTGTCGAATTATGCCGACCCGAATATGCGTGTGTAAAAAAACTTGTGTGTAAGGGGTGCCCTTACACCGTGGCCCCTGGCAACGTACAGGCAACGGAAGGAACACGGGTGGGTTTTAGTCAGTAAGAGTCTGACACGCCCTCCACCCAGAGCGGGAGAAGTTATTTGATAATTTCCCAAGTTTTTTTCTACCATTTTGTAAAATTTCTAAAACATAATCTTGTAGGTCTTTTATATCTATAAGTTCAGATTGACCCCGATCTGATGTCCCATACATCAGATCGGGATGCTTTATAGCAGGTGTAACACAGCGTGTAAACAACTTATAACTAAATAAATGTACTTATTGAATCCATGGATTTTAATTAATATAATTTTAAAAAGTACAGTAATATTTATTTTTACGATTAAGTCTGTAAGTGCATCTATAACCGTTTTTAGCTGCTCGTAATTGACTTAAAATAGTTTATCATTCATTATCTTTTTTACAACATGTCAACTGGAATCAACATCCATCCAGGTTTTGTTCAGAACCTTAATAGAAACTCATTATTTAACCTATTGACTGCTTGGGTTTATATTAATTGCGCCCCGAGCTCATAAATCGACAAATCCAGTATAATATCGGTTCGTGCAATGAAATCAAAAACAAACACAAGTTCTCAGTAGTATAAATACGACTGAGGCGGCACGGGCACGATAACATTTGTCGTATTAATCCAACTGGGGCAGGTCAAGGTAGCCCGCGAAATTCAAATTGTCTTTCGTTTTTTGCAATTTGCAGTTCAGTATCATGTTGTATGTTGATCTAAATATGATTCGCGGACTTATCAAATGTTTATTTGTAGAATTATAATCATAAAAGTCATCAATACAACTCTCATGTAATCCTATGACACTAACCTGCAAATTGCAAAAAACTAGATTTTTTTAATCTCGCGGGCTACCTTAGCGCATCCCCCTTGACATTAAAAGGTAGGGCTTCTGAGGCCACTTGCATAATATTATAACTAAGCATTTAGACCGTCATGAAATATGAAGGATGTCAGTTGGCAATTTTTTTTTACAATAATATACGTGATTGACGATGTTAACTAATAAATAATATAAGTCTGAACTCGCCAACCCGACCTGAGTAAGTGTGGCGATCAATGCTCGTCCCTTCTCAGTATGAGAAGAGTTCTTTGCCCTGACGTGGGACAGTAATAGGCTGGTATTTTTGTAAATGATTGAGATTTGCTTTTTGTCTAAGGCAGAACCTCAAAAATTATACATGGTCGCATTTTAATCGTCTTACAAAAGCGGCCCAATTCATGTATATGTCGTGAACAGATCTTAAAATTGATCATTTCATGAAATGAATATCGTCCACTGGTCACATCATGATGTGGCCTGGCCAGATCATTGAATACTCAACGTTTAATGATATGAACAGTTAAACGCACGACTACTTCACGATGTGGCCAAACATTAGTGATCATATCGTAAAATTGTTAGATTATGCACCGGTAGAGGCGTTGGTGTCGCTTTGTTTTTGTTGTTCAACATGGCGGCGGCATACAACAAATCAAACAAAGTAACTTTCCACCACCACGCAAAAAAAGTCGATGGAATTTTATTGGGTTTCCAAATAAGATATTATGGAAAGCGATCAACTTGGAAGTAGCGCTCGCCGGTCGCTGCACCGGCGTGAAATGCAACATAACACTTAAAATTACTTAAAAAAAAAAAAAAAATTCGCCGCTTATGTGGCACCCCGACCAAATAGGTTAGGTTAGGTTAGAACTGGGACCAACCGCGCGCCAGCCGAGTGAGCGAAGCGAGCGGTGCCGCGCAGCGGCCGGCGAGTGTTACTTCCAAGTTGGTCGCAGTTACTTGGCTATTTTTACTACACCTTACACCATGGACACCCTACATTAATGATATGGCCAAACATCTATGTCAGTCGACGTTTGGCCACATTAAACGTTGACGTTTAAGCGATATGGCCAGTGTTAGCTGGCCATTTCATGAATTGGTCAATTCTAAGATCTGGCCACGACATATCCAATGATTACTAAACATTCATAAAAAAAATGATATAGTGTGACAAATTTTTAATTGTTCCTATATGTATTATAAGTTGGGTACATTGAGTGGCCCTTTGTAAGATGACTAAAATGTCACAGTGTATATAATTTTTTTTTAATGAATGTTTGTAGTCATTGGATACATGAATTGGGCTGCTTTTGTAAGACGATTAAAATACCACAGCATATGTTATACAGAAGATAATATGATACTTTGTCATATTTTTATATACACAGTGTAATCTCACTTTGGTCAAACAGTACAACAACAGGGGATACCTGTTTACGGCTAAGGGATTAGCAGGGTAATTGCATAACACATAAAATAGCAATGCCTTTCATTTTGTCAGTTCAACAATATTCATTGCGTTATTTACATTGTTGAAGCATTTTTCAAACATTTGAAGGATAGGTTAGCAATCTCTTGGACTGTGATTATAAGTATGTTACACCATTAGAGTGGTGGTTTGTAGTTAATGTATCACATTGTGAGGGTAACAATATTGTCTATCCACATTTTTCGCTGGTAAAAAGATAAAACATACATACTTGCTGGAAGGATGGTCAACGGTGATAATACAGAATTATGGTAACAATTGTATACTGATGACGTGATGTACAATCTTTTATACATTATCACATATTATTCACATTACTTATGGCCATGTTATAGGTTTTCTTTCTTTCTTTGGTGGAGGGCTATCACTTTCTAGGATCATCTGAAACAAAGTCATTTATTTGCTTTAAATGCGGTTACAAAGGTGTTAATAAGTATTCTTGTGCAATGATGCACTTTGCCATATTTTGGCATGCAAATATTAATAGTAAGGCTTATTTAAATATGCAATAATCTATAACTAGAGTTGAAAATATTTACTAAACGAGAAATTATTTAAAGTAAATCAGTCTTCAATATACACAACACAAGTAATATATAAATATATATATATATATTCATAATACATTTTGCTTCTCCTTTTCGTGTGGTTAGTGACAAACCTGGTGTCAGAGTTTTAAAGCTGCCCATGGGCCTCTGACTTGGCTTCACATGCCATCGAGAAATATCTCTCAGGCATCATCTCAGGTTTCCTCACGATGTTTTCCTTCACCGATTTTGAAGCAAGAGATTATTATACAATACGCACATGAATCCGAAAAGTCAGAGGTGCGTGCTTTGTCACACCACTAGGCTATCACTACCATAATATACTGATGCTGCCTGATAAAGCATTTTTATCTGATCAATTAGTAATTTTAGTTGTAGAACAAGTTTACAACCCGATTATGTGAAAACTGCTTCATGTAATACACAACTTTATTTTAAAGTAAAATATTTTAGTTGAGTACTTACAGGATCACTACAGATCTTCCTTTTATTCAAACTGACGAAGTTTGTTGTGTCTGTTATAGGGGCAATTGTTGTCTCAATTTTGATCCTCTTTATTTGGCTAGTCAAACTCTCAGGCGGAGGCCTCAACCTTTCATGGTTTGGATTGCCATTATTATGTTGGATTTCTGGATTTATCACGATATTTAACTTTTTAGCTGATTCGGGGCCCGGTTGGCGCGTTTTGTTCAGTATTTTGCCTCTCCCAGAATCTCTGTACTTTCTTTGACCATAAGGCACACAATAATGATGGAATACATCCAATAGTTCATCTCTTTGCATAAGATCTATGTTTGGAACGCGCAGATGCCTCTGAAAATAGAAATTGAAAATCTAAATAAGTCCTCTCTTTTTGTTTTGGTACAATAACAAAATAGAAAAATACTATCTTTACCTCTTGAATGATACACATCAACTGTTCATTACTTAAAAGCTCAGGATGCAGTAACATATCAAACGGCACCGACATTATATGAACAAAATATCACATAAATAAAGTAAAAAAATTACAAAATATTTTCAGAATTTCATGCCGCCTTTCTGTAACAGGTGACATTCGTAAATTCTTTGAATGACACTGACAACCACTTTGTGTATGTTTACGAATACAACATATTTTCTGCGGAGTTACATTAAGTATATTTATCCTCCAAAGTGGAATACAAAACTACAAAACTGTCGAAGCCGATTCTATAATTTTATTTTATTTTAAGCATGAGAAATGACATAATTTAGTTTTAAAAAAAATATTCAATCAATTTGTGCACAAATTTAGCCGGTAAAATTCCGTACGGCACACGGTGGATCGAAAATCGGCTGTAGAAGACATAGGATCTCGATTTCTTAAATGTTATTTTTTTTGCTGGAAATGACTTCTGCTGATCATTACTGTTCTATAAAATGTCATATGAAGTAAATGTGTGCACAAATGGAAGAGTTATAATTTTTATAAGAAAAAAATGTATGGAGCTAGTATGAAAAATCGAATTATCTCCTAAACGGCATGTTTAACCGTAATATCCTTGGAGGTGGTCATAGTGCTAATTATTTATAATTTTTTGGTTGCGGATTTGACGAAAAATTTCATGCCGTTTTTTTTTAAAAATCGTCAAAATATTTTCATTTGTTTTTTCATATGAAACGATTCCTTTTAGTGTTTATGTTGAAGAACACGGACTTTTAACTACACGTAACATAAAATAGCATCACTCCTATATTTCCGAAGGAGTTGGCAGAGGTTTATAGTACACCCACACGTAGACAACTATGTTTGAGCTAGATATTTATCAAGTTAGATGCCAAGAAAAAGCAGAGCTTTTTTGCTGAAACTCTCGACTTAATTCAATTTCAGGAAACCGAGTTCGAGTTTTTGGATATATCCAATCTGGATGCTGACTCAGAATTGGAGTCTGACAACGAGTGATAAGGAAAATTTGTAAAAAAATTATATATGTACTTATTTGTAAATTTGTATTTGAGTCTGTTGGGGTTTTTTTTTGTAATATTTAATGATATTTTGTCTTTTTTTTAATTTATTTTACTTTATTTTACAAATGCTTAGTATTTTTTATTTTTTTTTATTTATTAAAACTTTATGCATAAGTAAAAAAAAAATACTGTACAAAGGCGGACTTAATGCCTGAGGCATTTTCTACCAGTCAACCTTAGGGTGGAGCAGAGACAAAACATGGCAGGTGCAACATAAGTAATAGATAACTTTGAAATGAATACTTACTAATACATACATAAATAGATACATATATATAAACCGAATAAACTTTGTCAGGAGAAATAACGATAGGTAGAGGAGAAAACAAATCCAGCAAATCAGCACTGCAAAGATTCTGCCAACTTTTCACGAATATGTTCACGTGCCTTCAGTTTGAAAGATAACCGACTGGTTGCCATCCTGATGTTCAGAGGAAGCGCATTCCAAAGAAATACCGCCTGGACAAAGAAAGAAGAGTGAATAAAACCAGAGCGGTGAGAAGAACATCGTAGAAGACGATTGTTGGTAGAACGAAGATTTTTACTATGGGCAGAGCATAGGTATTGAGCATGGGAAGTCAGGTAAGAAGGAGTAGTGGGTTTGTCGAGTATAGAATACAACATAGACAGAGCCCTCAACTCTCTACGCTGACGTATGGGTAACCATTTTAAAAGCAATCGATGCGCAGTTACATGATCATACTTTCGAAGATTGAATACGAATCGAATGCAGTTATTTAGAAGGCGGTCAAGTTTATTGAGTATTAATTCCTTAAATTAAATTATTTCGTATATAATATAACTTTATATGTTACTTAAATAAGAGTTTGATAATCTTTTTTTATTTAAATTAATAAAAATGTGTCAAAAAACAGCAATTTTTTTATTTAATTTTTCTTGTTTTGTGTGTTCTTAATATTTGGGTTAATAACATATCGAACTTTTTAACTTGGACACTAAAAGGGATCGTTTTACATGTAAAAATAAATAAAAATATTTAGACGATTTTTTTAAAAAAACGGCATTAAATTTTTCGTCAAATCGGCAACCAAAAAATCATAAATAATTAGAACTATGACCACCTCCAAGGATATTACGGTTAAACATGCCGTTTAGGAGATAATTCGATTTTTCATACTAGCTTCATACAAATTTTTCGTAAAAAAAATATATTTCCTTCGTTTTTGGGCAGAATTAACTCGGGTGTCATTTTTGTACATAGTAATGATCAGCAGAAGTCATTTCCAGCAAAAAAAATAACATTTAAGAAATCGAGATCCCATGTCTTCTACAGCCGATTTTCGATCCACCGTGCGGCACCGCGTTATTGAATCTATTGTAGTTATTTAAAAGCGTATTTTACAAAAATCTACTTTATGTATTTTCACGAAAGATTTTTTTTTAGTTTGTTTCCAAAATCGGTAACAAAATATATTTAAATCAACAAATAATGCCTATCACTTGGAAGGTAGATTAATGCTGTAGGTACGAATAAACTTAAAGTCTAAAAAACTTGTGCCATGCAATAAGCAATAAGTATTTTAATAATTATAACGTCATGTTCATCTGTTTCGTACTTTGTAAAATTATTTTTAGTTCTTTTTAAATTTGCAGTATCGAGTGCAGCACTAACCCACTATAATTTCTCTATGGTTTCTGTCAATAATACACAGTGCTGCTTGTCATTTGTGTGCTTCGATTGTTTGCTTTACTGTTTCCTAACGTTTTATTTTGGACTCTTGAAGGAATTTAATTCAAAATAAGTTATTCTAATTTTAGTGACTGAGGTATTATTAGTTAACTTTCTCGGTGCATTTGCGTTTATTAGTTTACTTTAAGTGTGCAGCGGTGCGATTATAATTTTGTATTTAAAATAAATAGAAAAACTTTATACATTATTTTTTAAATAATATAGACGATAAACCCGGGCTTTAGTGTAACATAACAACACTCAAATGCCAATTGCCGCTGGAATTTCGATGACAAATTCAATCGGGGTGTGTGTGAGAGCGCGGTGGGACTATGTTGTTTCTCAGTGCCTTAGCGATCGGTATGATAAGTGGTCTGCAGAATGTCACGACGGAGGCGCCGGCGCCCAGCAGTGACGGCAGCGTGGCCGCTAGCTCGCCGAGCGCCGCGGAGCGGGCTGTGAGCGAGATGGGGTTGGTGGAGACGACGAAGTTGTCGGGACAATCTGCTGACTTGGTGAATGTGACGGTGCACGAGAGGCCGTCGATGTGGGACTTGTACTTGAACCACTGCCCAAAGTGGCGGCCAGTGAATCATATATTTTTCCAAGTGGCTAATGTGTTCTTCCTGCTGTCGTTCCTGGCGCCGCACACGCCGAGCGGGCTCGTGTGGCTACGCGTGGCCCTCATACTGGGCTGCGCCTTTTCAGGCATTTGGGCATGGAGCATCGAGTGCTACCTGGACGCTGTGCTGTGGAATAGTGCTTTTATTGTGATAAACTTCATTTACTTCTCTATACAGTTTTATTTGATGCGCCCCATCAAGTTCCACAAGGATATTGAGGAGGTAATTATGATTTTTTTTGTGTAGATTATAACTAAATCTGATACTCAGTTTATTTCTACAAGAATGGACAATATACTGGTGTTGCTACTTGCCCCAGAATATTACATTGAAGTATAATCACAAGCACTTTGTTGTGTCAGTCCATTTTGCATTTTTCAGAGTCAACAACAACAACAACTTCTGAACACAGTACAGGCCCTAAGTTCTATAATTTATTTACTTACCTAGTCTTTTAGTTTTCACCATTTACTTAATACAATGATTTTAGGAGCTACTACATGACATATTATTTTATTTGTTGAGAATCTTCAAATTTCTCTGAAAGAAAGGAAGACAATTGTTTCTTATTATTAAATTGTAATTATCATACAGAAGTTAGTATATTTCAACATGAATGATGTAACCAATGATGACTTAATAACTTACCAGAAGAGTTAAAGAAGTGTGATAGTATAAACATATTTAAAAAAAATCTTAAGAAACATGTATGTACCCTGTAAGTCCTGTAACGTCACCAGAGGCAAATATAATAACTACAATTAATTAGATGTAAGCACTTTTGTATCTCATTCTAAGTGAACTGTTATAGTTCTTATGAGAAATAAATTCATTAAACCTATTTTATAACAATATTATGATTTAAAAGAGTGTCCATGGAGTTTCTTGCCCGTTCTTCTCTATTGGAACCTACGTTTTGGAATAGGCTATATTATATATAGCTTCATATTTCTGACTGACTGACCCCTTGACAATTCAAAAGTGCCTGTAAATGGTTTAATTGAAATAAATGCTTTGAGTTATACCATACAAACTTTTTCACAAAACCCATCAGTTTTATTATCAAGATAAAAAATGCATGGGGCACCTAGCTTACAATGATATTGGCAGTATTTACTATCAAACTTTTTAAAAGTATTTTTATTGCCAAAAGAATCCAACATAACATTGATATTAAATTAATACTTAATTGTGATGTGAATGTGATCAATAACTCAACAGTTGATGAGTCATGGGTCATTCATGTTTCACACCAAGGGCTTCAGGTCAATTGATAACCAGTTTGTTTCTGCAGATATACAAGCAAAATGAAACATCTTTTAATGATATCATAAAAAAAAAACACCTTTCTAAAAAAAATACTTGTGGGAATTTTAGCAACCATTTTAAAGCAAAATATATATTTATTATTAACCTATAACTAATCTAAATCAAAGATAAAATAACATTTAATTTTGTAACTAGTGTAAATAATGTGTAATAAATTGTATTTAATTTTGTTTGCATGTTGTTGTTGAAAAAGTCCATCACAACCAGGTAAAAAGGGTGGCACACAAAAAATATACAGGGTAGGAAAAACCCTTTGGTTTAAACCAAAGGGTTTTTATGAGGGTGACCATATCTATTTAATTTAAACATGGACAGTATTAATGTTTTCTGGTTGATGCTCACATTAAACAATAGAAAACAAATTGTGTATTTGATATTTCCTTTGTAACAGTAGTTACATCCATGATGTCACTATCTTTGAAATTATCATGAAAGATTTTATACAGAATTACACCTTGTTATACTTACAATAACAGATAACAACATTTGCAAAGTGAATGCCAATGACATGCACTTTGCATGCTGTCATGAAAACTATTTAATAAAACAGAAATAATAATTACTAGGAGTTTTATCTGAAGCATTTCTAATGAGAAAAATAATTTTCCCCCACATTATTTATGGTTTTTAATTGAAAGTCATAGTTGCCAAGATTTAAAATTTCACATTTTCATAAATATTCTGGCATTTTTGTATTTTATTGCCTACTTACTGTATGGTTCCATTATAAATTCCACAGGTTTGAAAAGGTTAACGATATCGTAATTAATATAAATTATGGGTTCGGTTCGACCCACTATAAACCCCAAACATTAGCACTAATGGATAAAGCTATTGTCATAGAAAAAAAAAGTTTTTGCTTATTATCGTGAAGAACTTATTGCCGTCCCTTTGAAGTTGTTTGTCCTACAACAGCTCATTACGTGAAGGGCGAAGAGCAAGCCGCACAATCCGGTAATATACACAGTCATACTACTTCTAAAAATACACTTTATCATTTCCGAGAGCTGTGATTTTTATGTATTTCACGCAAACATGTCGGTTGCTAATTTGCGTCAATTACTTCAAGGTCGTGTCAACATGTGCTTTATTTCAGATGCAAATAATATCAGCACCATTTGAGTATCCTTAAATCCTTGATACAATTTGCAGAGTTCGGAACCTGATAAATTGGTTATCACACTACCTACACCGCTACACGTCGAATCAATATGAAGTTATATGTCCGCAATTATTGCGAGTCTGATCTCATTTGCGATTTATTTGCTCACAGATGCGAACTCGGAAGGTATATTTGCTCGGAAAAAAATCATATGTAGGTATTTCGTTTCCTACTTTTCGCGTAATCATTGATTAATTAAAACGTCATAATATATCATACTACCTGGTTGAATATAATCGTCTTTATTACGCGAAACCGCGATAATATTAATACGCTTCATATACCTAAAAAATGTACAAGTTTACGCAAAAATAATATATAATAATATTTATAATTTGTAGTTTGATTTCTCAGCGAGATTAAGATACACCTGCAAAACTAAGGATTATTTTATCGAATACTGTAGGTATATCTTTCGCATTGTTTTATCGCTCGATTTAATTGTAATTTGGGATTTTGGTCTCCCAGTATTCCTTCAATCAATCTAATATTTCAAAAGTACTTAATTTGAAAATTGTTAGTCATTTAATGAAAATAGCTCACATAATTTTATTTTCAAAGCTGTTATAAACGTAAGAACTTTACCGAAAACGAGTCATATTGGTTTCGAAAGTAGATCGAAACAGAGTAAGTATGCGGTGGGTTGCGGTTACCTGTGGTTAAAGTCACAGGCTAAAAACAAAAATATCCCCGTTTAAAAAAATACAGGGTTACCCTTATTTGTTCCGAGAGGGTTAATAACATTGCATTTCCCTCGCTCCGTAATTATTCGTAATGCATATTTAATTGCGCGCACGACTACGTGTTGTTGACTGTCGATATCTGATCCGCAGCGGATGGCGTCAGTAAATCATTCTGCAACGTAAACGGCACACTCAATATTCTCTGAATAATTAATCAAAGCCACTCTACGTTAAATCATCACCCCATGGAGCAGTTCAAGTAGGTGTTGTCTTTGGACAATAACCGCTGAAGCTTTTCCTTTAGACTCGAACAGAGGGGTGCCTTATCGAAGTCTTTGAGTTGCATAACAAAATAATGTGCTCCAACACTGTCTCCGCTTCTAATAATTCCGTTAACACATAGGTATTGTAAATCGAACCACAAATTCGATTCTGATGTAAAAGCCTTATTAATTTGATCATTGTTTATCCTACAAATTGCTTGTTAAACGCCGACTAGAAAGCCATTAACGAGCAACGCGTTGTTCATAATATTATCAGCGTGCTGATCAAATCGAATCGCTAATTTAAATGTAAATAATGCACATTTTCAAATAAAATCCGTAACTTGGCTGGCATTTTGACTATCTAGAGAGCTGGCGAAGCGATGATTAAATAATCATTTAAATATGGAAACTGATAAACGACGGAGATTTGAATTTAAAATATCAGCTCACCACATTTCGACGGGGGATTAATGGTTAGAGTTGAGCGCCAGCGCCAGCAGTCCTTTCAGTGTGCTCCCAGAGGTCAGTGGGGCAAGACGGTGTGAACGGCCTTTCAGCAGTGACGTCACCGCCTCACTTACCACCCATCGAGGGTTAAACGTACTTAAAGTTTCACATTTGTGATGGAGCACACAACTTTGCAGTTCTGGCTGTAGTATCGACGATGTCGGATTTCCTTTTTATAAACTTGTTGGAATATTGTTCGAAAGGTCTCGGGATACTACTCTTCGAATACTTACAAATGTTCTTCTTTAGGAATAAAGATATGAGGCAATGCCGTACCTATGCTATTAGATCATGTCTGGTTCGTGCGGGGCTCGGAATTTGCCAATTATTCACTGCTGTTACGTCAAAGCTTAAAGTCGAATCTTTCGACAAAATAATGGAATCTGGTCAATTTTGAATAATGAATAGATCGTGTTGATTCCTGCCCTGTATGCGAGGAGCAACGACACGTGTATCAGTGTCGGTTATCCGCCTGTACCTAACTAGGCACTGCGGGAAAGCGTTCGTTGTTATCGAAACGCATTGCTGTACTTATTTAAAATTGTCCACACGTCCAGATAAATATGTAACAATTTTTTTATTCGTGATTCGTGTCCCTTTGAAAAAACTGACTTTCTACTTCGGTTTCAACTCTTGTAGAATTAAAGTCAGATCTTGGGCCAACCCTAAAGGCTCAAAAACTAATAACTAACGAGTTAACGTAAGAAACTCATAGTTTCTAAGCCACCTACTTTCTCTGCTTGCGCAATACTGTTGCGTTATTGTGTCCGAGTAAACAATTGGACGAACATGTTTAATTGCCTCTTCAAGTCATCACCTTGGTTACTTGAATGCTCACAGAATATATTAAAAATTCAAAGTTGATGACTTGACAGGTAAGTTATCATTCTAATCCCACTGTCTCTGTCTTTGTGTCAACTCAAAGATGTCGTCGTACCTCGGTGAGATCAAAACTTCAAGCTTAATGAAGACATACAAAGCCTGCATTTGAGAATTTTGGACGAAATATCGCTTCGTGTAAGACGGCAGATTTGGGTGTCGCGAAAAACTAAGCCAATCGGATCATTCAAAGGTCGTTATCCTCATCTTCTTCATCAATCGGTTCCTCATTACCGAGGATCGTAGTCACTGGACCCTTTAAGCGGACAATTTGCCTCCATCGACTCCGGTCCAAAGTTGCTATCACCAGCTGCTGAAATTTGCTTGAGGACGTAGCTTTTTTTATTTGGTCGGACCATCGTGTTGGCGACCGGCCTGATGCGGCCGTTATCCTCATAATACTTTCCCAATGAATTCGAGCAAAAAATGTATTAGAAATTGCCATAATGGGAGTGTATGGCTAGGAATCACGCGACCGCAGCCGAGGTGTTTGGTAACGAAGGTATTGATTTTATGCAAAGGTATGTTGCACCCTAAATGCGATGCCAATATTGCCTGCCCACAGATGCGCTATGATGGTACAGAGCGCTCGTGATTGGTTTATTGGTTCATTCAATTTGACTGTCGCAAGGTTTGTACTCGAAAGCTTTTACTGGTGACCTACAGTAATACATAATATTATTGTCTTCGTTTGAATTTTGCAAATAGTAAAATAACCGGCAACAATTCGTAAGGTCTTGCTTATTTGATGGACCAAATGCTCCAAGGACCAATTACAAAGAAAACTAAAATTCCGACTGTCTCAGTCGGAATTTTAGTTTTCTTAGTAATTGGTCGCAATTGATATTATCTGTTTACAATTGAAAACACTACAGTTGATTGAATTTATGCGAGTTTCTACAGAATAAAATTTTATCTAGGGCTGTTCTTTTGATAATCTTGTTGACTTTGGAAAATGCTTGGTACAATGTTCTCATTTACTCGGGGGGATTTACTCATCAAAATTCGCTGTATGGTCCTTTTGTACAAAAAGTCAATTTCAAGGGGACTAGCATAACTGAGCATCCCAACAAGTTAAAATATTTTCTATTTATCTTTTCTGCCAGGTTTCTTAACAATGAAATGCTCTTCCCAAATAAAGTCGAGCAGCCGCGACGAATCTGCTGTCAAACTACGAAATTATTCAGCAGAAAGTCGCATTGGGAAGTCTGCAGAATTGGATATGCTGGCAGCTGAGAAAGTACACATTCGTATATTCACAACTTTTGTTTGCAACGAATTTTTGAATAACGATAACTATGTTTGTGAAATATCACCAACTTGTGTCCTGGTTCTAAAGTCGATGTCTGGTGGGCTAGCGCCAATATTTGTATTATATTTTTTGCTAAGGTTTGCTATTCATATCGGCAGGTACCTAGTAATACCTGCCGATATGAATAGCCAACCTGTTAACACAACGTAATCTTGCAAAGTCAAGGACAGGGAAGGTCTTGTTTCTTGTCATTGGGATAAATAAACTTCACAAGGTTTTTACAAATGAATACGAGTTTTTATTATACAGGTGTAACTGTCTTTCTGGTACCGTAATTATCTGTTGCAATGTTCCACCGTGAACTCCAGAATCAAAGGGAAGTCAATAATTACGTCTGAATTCAATAGAAAACGGCACATTGTTAGTTCGCGGTTTTCTCAGTTGTCAATGGTTATTGTTCTTCAGCCCTCAATGCCGACCTTTTTTGTCAATTCTAATTACTTAACAATGGAATACGGTTACCAATCTTTTTAGTTCAATCTGAATTGAACGGGAAGTTCGTGCTAACGATACTGGCTTCCGCGATCTGTTTTCAGCAAAAAGTCCATTCTGAACTGAACTTTATTCACATTCACATTTACAGCTACACCACCTTTCGGCATTCTGTTATTGACTGTACTTACCTAATTCCTTGAGCTGATAAAACGAAGTGATTGTAGGATTTGTCACTTTAGAAATTGATTACTGTTACGGGTCCAGCTGTTTCCGAGATAAGATAAGATTTACAGGCATTAAATTGAACTAGCTGATTTGCATGAGTAAATTAGCTAGCTCAACTGTTGAGAACTGTAAGAGTTGTGGTTAATGTAGATGGATAACAATTTTATTTACATATGAAAAACATGCTCCGAGTCTGAGATTACAATCATTTACGCGTCTATGTTTGTACAACGTCAATAGTCTGCCTTAATTATGAAAGATGGTACTGATGTCATCCAGCGTTACGCTTACGTCAACGTCAAAAGAATTTGAGCTAGCCTTCTTTTGTAGAGAAAATAAGGCTAGCACTTTAGTTAGTTTTGTTGCATTTCTAAAGACTATGGCTAAGTATAGGACTGCCATACTTGTTCCATTAAATTCCGAATGAAAGTAAAAAAAACTAATATTGAATGAGCAATGTTGTATTCAGCTGTTGGTTCCAGGGCTCGGATAACGGTATATTTTTCGAAATGGTTTCGTCCTAAAAACCTAAAGAACGATTTGTTTCGGTTACGTTCGAACGGACCGTTATTAAAACGTTTTTGAAGAACAAAATTTAAACCGTTTCCGGTTAATAAAACGTTTTCAGCCGTTTTTAACCGTTTTTGGGTTGATCGATAGGAAACTCGGAACACAACCCTAATCAATACGTAAGCGGCAAGCGTATTGGAATCAATGATGTAATGAAATAAAGATAAGGTACAATTTAACTAAACAAGTTCATGCTTTTCGGCGCATGCACCGTGTGCGGCTGCGTCCTGCGGAATAAACTGGTTTTTGAAAACGACCTGACCTCGCATTGTACAGAAATCCTGTACAATGCGAGATCAGCTTAAACTGGAAATGTATAGCTTGATGTGTACAAAGAAAAACGAGAACTGTTAGAAACGTTTAAAAAAAACTATTTTAAATAACGTTTCCGAGCCGTGGTTGGTTCGATGCTAGCTCTAAGTATAAACCGAAGAAGAAGCGCCTCATTTAACTTTTTGCTAACAACATACCTCAATTACTGCAGAAACCTGTTAAAGTTTAGCATAAAACTAAAAATTAATTATAACTACTAACATGAAGAAGGAAGTCAAATTAATAGTTCACCATTTGCAATATTTCCTTTGAGTAACGCGGATCCTCGCAATTAATTGAAATACTGAAGCCGCTAGCATGAATACGAATGTAAATGACATCTTTGAAATTGTAAACGGAATATATACGGAAGTAGGTGTGTATCAGAGACCGTACTTATGATAGCTATCATAATCACCGAGCACGGTATAATATCCGTGCACGTATCATCTTAGAGACGCATTCACATAAGAGGAAAATCGGTCGAGCTAGTAAACAATGTAAGGAAGGCAGAAATGAAAAAAAATTTTTTGGCGCCATTTATAATGCACAAAATCATTTCTCCGGGTCTCGTCAGGCTTCATTGTCTCGGCCATTTTCTAGTGATCACCACTGTTAATTCTGGCTTTCAGGGTTTGCAGTAGTTGGGTATAGTGGCAGGATTGCTTAATAAAATGAACTTAATCTCTGCTGTGTCATTTATACTCGGTACGTTACGGTCTTACGTACAAACTCACCTATAGCAAACTATCTAAATTATGTAAAAAGAACAGGTTTTTTTTATCAAACATTAGGTGAGCAGTTATAGTTGCAACTCAGCCTTGTCCCATCGAAGTCATTAGCTCGACCTTATTACCGACGGAAATGTACCTACGATGCATAATTACGTACGGGCCTGCAGGTGTACTTGGATTTGGTTGAAAACACTGTGATTTTGATTGTCATTTAAGTATAGAGTAGATTTTGCTTGCATCACCTTTTTTGACGTTGAAACGTATTTACGCTCGGTGTACTGGTAGAAGTAATTTCTGACCTACAAAAGCATGTAAGATTTCAACCGCTAAGTAATAACTACGAGATATAAGATAGGTCATATTTGGACCAATTTTGAGGCAGGATATAATTTGCCTTTGAAGGCTTGGCGTGATAGTGGCTGGCAAAGTTTTAGCAATGACTTAGGATCAGCTGTGACCAATCGTTTTCACGAAAACAAACGGCACAGACTCTGCGCCTACTTATTTTGGTCCTAAGTTACGTATTTGGTTTGTTGATCATCATTAGCTTAGCAATTGAGTTGTCGATCAATCTACTTTTGAATCGACTTCTAGTTTGCACCAACGGGATGTTAGACCAACACAGAATATTATACAAGTAAATAAAAAATAGTTTTCAACTCCCTTGAGATATTATTATATTCCTTGCCCGGCGCAATCTCGCGTTGCTAGACTACGCACTTTATCTCTGTCTTCTGTACTTTGCTCGATATTTTTCTTTCGCTGATATCACGTATTTTGATACAATGTGTAATTATTTGTTGCAAAAACGTTAGGTACCCTTCAAAAGTCCTGTCGGGTCATGTTTCCCTACAGCAGACTGTAATGTTTTTGACGAGGGAAAAAAATGACAGCTCTAAAAGACGTGCCAAACTGCCATTTAGTTAATGGGATGGTAAATATCCTACTTTACGTTACTCTTGTGTGTAAACTTGGAAAAAATGCTCCAAAAGATATTCCTACCACGGGAACCGTTAAGCGAACTAAGGGATATAAAGTTTGGTCCTTAGGGGCTTGTAAGTAACATACACAACACAAGTAAAGCCTTCTTAACGGCATTTACAGAATTTATTTCTTCGAAAAACTGTGTAGGTAAGAACTTTTCAACCAGTTTTAGGACCCGTTTAAATCTAGGCAACCATTTTAGGTCATGTTTTCTTACCATTAATGTATAAATTGGATTTATATGGTAGTATAAATTACCAACCTATGTATGCTTCATTGATAACATTCTAACTATGCGGTTTCGCGGAATTATGTGTCATACATAATTAACATAGTACATATTACAATCAAAGTCTTCGGTAACTAACTGGTACATAGATAAACTCAAACTAAAAGCATTTATATCAATGAAATCATTTACAGACTAATTTGAGTTGTCGAGTCGGTCAGGCAGAAAAATTATGTTAGTTGCCCACTCCAAAGCGGACTATATTCCTATGGAGAAGAAAGGGCAACTCCATGTACACACTTTTAAATCAAAACATCGCTTAAAGATAGTAACAACCAACGTAGTCAAAAAAGTATGAGAAACTGAGAACGGATCGTTCTACAGGACACTCGTGTTCGCAGCAATATTACTCGGTGCCTCGGTGGCAATACTCCTGTTTGTCCCGTAGTATGCGTCCTCCGATCGCTTCCCTACACTGTTTACATTTAATTTGTATTCCGATACCGCTTGCTTACATCGATTAGGTGTCACGTTGCATATTAACAACGAGTGTAACAGCCTATCAGTGTTCCATTAAAGGACATTTCCTGTTTAGGTTATCAGAATGATCAGAAATTCGCGCTCGTGACCACAATTGCCCCAGTCCTACGCTTTAATGATTCAAACCATTTCTAATGGCGCTGAAATATCCAGTTCAATAATTCGTGTTCAATATTAGACAGAAACATAATTAATTTGCTGTTCAAAGTGTAAATATACAGATAGAACTACCTTTAAGTAATTAATTACATACTGGCTGTGATTATGATTATCATTTAACCTTTGTCAGTAATAATTATTAATCTTGTACTATGCTCTCACGGTTACCTCTGATCTGCATCAACCTACATTAATCAATTCGTATCTTGAGGTAAAATCTTTGGAACCAATAATATTTCTAGACACATTAATGAAGCATGAAGTAAAAGATATAATATCTTGTAATTTTAATGACGTCAATCTACAAGTAACAGAATATGCTCAGAAAAGAATGGTAGCGTAAATAATGACAAAGCTTTTGATACGAAGTCATACTTAACGTGTCACTTGATAACAGGGCAAAAACAACGAAATTACAGTTCCCTTTCAGTCCGAGGCTCCCACAGTCATCGTCTCTTCAAAAGCATTAAGTAACATTGGTTGATAGGCGTCTGGCAAAATTTCTGAGAAGTGAATTACTAAGCAAAGCGTCTATGGGAATACTATTTATAGAGCTGCGAGCCAGCACGCCCACTCACAAGATTCAAATGTTCATTGTCCCATTACCATATGTGCACTAAAACAGACATCTGTTGTGTCCATTAATTAATTTGTGAATCAACTTCAGGCAATGCATCATCGATTTACTTGTTTAGTATTTAAAATAAGGTGTTCAAAACTTCAAACATCGCTGGAATTTGAAAACAACGCTTCATTTGGCTTAGCTGCAATCGGTGTGCTTGGTGAGTTTCCAACTCAAAATGAGAATGAGTCATGTTGTAAAACTGGGCCAGACTTTGTATGGAGTTCAGTGATCCTAGATTAAACTGTTTCACTCTGAAAGAGCTAAAATATTGCATCGTCAGAGTGTCAGTAATGAGGAGGGCTCATTAATGTTGCCTATTGTTCAGTAACGCCCTAAATCCTTGAGATCTCTCTGTTACCAACGTTTTAATCAGCCTAATCCAGCAAAAGCGCAGCTGCACTTCCGCCCACGTTTAGAGGCAAAACAATAGAACCTTTTTAGAGAATGGCGAAATTCCAGGGCGCCATATTGTTCGGTGCTATTGTATCAGCACAGCGGGCGTAGAAAAATATTCATCTCGGCCGCCTCGCTCGTGTTTACTCCCTGCCTTCTGTAAATATTGACCTGTGTCGCATGAAACTTTATTTAAAAAGTAATATATAAGTATGCATATTACATTTCAAATAAAATGTTGGGCTGTTTACTTCCATGCATATTTGGAAATTGCAAAATTCATGGTTTTCTCCCTGACTGGTTCGTAAATCCCGCGAAGTCTTAGTCAGTCCGCCTGTTATTGCTTTTGGAAAATTAATTAGCAGAACCTCCGCGTTAATTACTTGTGTTCGGCTGTTGACTGTTGTTTAGTCCTCACCTAGAGTTAATTGCTGAGGTTTGTTCAATAACTTAGATTATGTAGTCAATGAATAAGTTATCATTATCAGATAGAATTTCGTTTTAATACGACATGTGACACCACCTTGGGTTTTCTTTGGTTTCATATTTTCTGTCCCCTTCACTAGTTCTTTTTTCTTTTCTTCGCAGCTGGCATTGGCTAAGTTGTAGGTACATATTTGACAAAGTTAAGTGCTAAGATTGATAAAGTTAAACACGTTAATAAATAAATAGTTGACAAGTCAAGGCAGCCGGTTGTTTACTGTGATAAATGGGTTGCATTCAATGCCGTGAAATCGCGTGAAAATAACAATGAATCAAAACGTAAATTATGAATACTACATTACCACTTCTTTTTAGGGTTCCGTAGTAAACAATGAACCCTGAGTTTCGCCATGTCCGTCTGTCTGTCTGTTTGAGACTGTTAGTACTAGGAAGCTGTAATTTAGCATGGGTATACATAAATCACGCCGACAAAGTGGTAAAATAAAATCAAGAGAATAATATTTTTTAGGGTACCTCCCCTACTCGTAAAGTGGGGATGATATTTTTTTGTCGTATATCACATGGTGTGGGGTCGTTGGAAAGGTCTTTCAAAAATATTATGGTACACCTAATAATAAGTATTAGGCACCCATTTTGCTTTTCTAAAAATATTATTGAACCCTCTATTATAGTGATTGCGCCTCTTTTTGTGAACTTCTAATAATTCTTATTTTGGGGTCCTAAAAATACTAAACAGGCAAGTAACTGCGACCAACTTAGATGTAACCAAACCCATTTGGTCGGGGAGCACTATCTAGCTTATTTACTGCAACCAAATGTGTGAAAAGGCCACAAAGTTAAAAAGAGGCTCAATTATTTTAAAAAGTGTGCGTCATTAGAAGCGCAATAAGTTTTTAAAGGATCACTTAAATATTTCCTCTTCATTTTTAAAGAGTCCAAGTGTAATTGTCAGATTTGATGGAGGGGTCTATCGCAAATATCTGGTGGGAGATTATTTGTAAATGTAATGTAAACCGCAGGCGATCTTGTCCGCAACCCGTCAGTCATCTGTCGGAAGTAGGCCACTGTGGGTACGCGATAAACTGGTGACTTGTCACTTCATATCATTGTCCTACTATTCTCTGTGGTTTATATTTTTATCATACCTGTATATTTTACTCTTTGTATGACATGTGGCCTCGTTGAAGGCCTCGAATCGACTGAAGTATTAAGTTCTCTTGAGTGGTTTACGAGAGTGCGGCAAGGGAGTAATAATAACAGTTTATTATTATTAAAAATTCAACTGCTAAGTGCTGCCATTAGGGGAGTAACCCCTGAAATGTTATTTCTAGAAAATAATAAAAGATGAAAAAGAAAAATAGTCCAAAAAGACATGATTTTACCCTACAAAGTGTTACCGGAAAAATAATAGAGCCATTCGTGATTGGTAGGCTGCAATGGATTCAGCAGTGGTGGTCCTTGCTTGCTTAATGGAAGTTTTAATTCAGTTACGCGATTTGTCGCAGTATAACGAAAGACACTTCAACAATTTTGATCCAGGCAAAGATGGTGGGTTAAACTTAACTCTGGAAACTATTGGTCTACCGTATCTAAAGACCAAAAAGAAAGGACTAAGAAAAGGAAGATAGTATTCTGTATATTTGAATTGGAAATACTCATTGCGCACATAATATTGATTTGGTTTGAAGACTTTATTCACATCTATTTATGGATGATACTAATTTAAGGAGCTCGTGGCTAAGTAATAACAGCCGCACGGGTCGATCCATCAGGTTAAGCTACGCTTGCAGGGGTTGGTCCGTGGATGGGTGACCATCTTTACATACCGAGACTCCTCCGTGCCTCGGAAAGCACGTTACGCCATTGGTCATTCGTGGATCTTTGACAGTCGTTACGGCTCGTCAGAAGCCCGAAAGTCTGACAACCAGTCTTGCCAAGGGGTATCGTATTACCCAGTTCCTGGGTTGTAGTGGTCAGATAGGTAGTCGCTCCATGTAAAATACTGGTATTCAGCTGCATCCGGTTAGACTGGAAGCCGACCCCAACATAGTTCGGAAAAGGCTAGGCAGATTTATTGATGTGGCTAATACAAATTGATTGTGCTTGTCGCGTAAATATAAACAAAAATGCTATACGATCGTTGTATTTTCGATTTAAAAATCGTTCTAAAAATTACGTTTCGTTCACTCCGTTCGCCTCTGGTTATTTGCCCTCTAATTATTATTCTCATCTTGTGCGTAATGAAAATTTTAATTAATTTATCAGTCATCACTTCACTGACAGACAACGCACAGCCTTAATCCGTTAGGCCTAAAGTATGAAAGTTAGCACAAGAGTTTCTTAGATTCGTTTCTGCGATTTTTGAAAATTCATCCCCAAAAGGGGTTTAATGGGGATGAAATTTTGTATGGAAGTTCGTTATTTTTTACCGATGGGAAATCTCGTCGGGCACACGACTTGTTCTAAATATTTTTCTCCCTTATCCCCAGGTATACGTGGCCCTCTTCAAGCCGCTGCGCGTGTCCCGGCGGCAGTTCCGGCGCGTGCTCATGTGCATGCGCAACGTGCGCCATTTGAAGTGCCACGAGCTGTACGCGCACGAGAAGGTCACTAAAGTGGACAGCCTCTCCTTAGTGCTGTCTGGCAAGTGAGTGTGGTGGACCTTATTTGTTTCCTTCATTATTCTGTCATTGGTGGAAAAAAAATAAAGAGCTTCAAAGTTGAAAAACGGTAGTAGGTAATCCCCAAGCTGGATTGCGTTAAGTCTGACGTATCCTTTGCTGTCAGACTAAAAAACCACGGAATGCATTAGGTATTCTTCTATGGGTCGTTGGAGAAACGACACCCATGTTCGGCAAGCGGATTGGTGACCAAGTTTAAAAGCAGCGGCTTTCCTTCCGGCCATTTGGCCTATGAGTTTTATTTGTGACAACTATTGCCCTATTGGCAGTGGCACCGCGTTCAGATTTCCAAAAGTCCTAAGAAAGGATAAAGAAATAAAGAAAGAAAATACGTTTATTTGCGGTACACATAATGCAAAGAAAAAGAAAGAAGAAAACACGAGAGTAACAAATTTGAGGAAAATAGGTATGCGTCACATCCACTATGATGCTATGCAGCCTCAGCGCTGAATGATCATATGTTTATTAAACTATAATATTTTTTTTCGTGAATGTTTCGGTGTATTCCTGGTACAATTCACAGGCAAAGTCGATAATGTATCATATTCCTACTTTACATAAACTCATTAGTCCACATCTCCCCAACGTTGGAGGGATCTCCATCATTGTCCACCGGAACATCCTCTCATCCATATTGTCAACTAAGTATTAATCACAGTTGCTTGTTAGCTCATATAATGTCCGACGCCATTACAGTGACGTATTGTGTTAATTACTCTCAGATGCTTGACTTTGACCCTGTTGCGGGTTCTAGTGCTATATTCTAAGATAATTGAGTAGCAGCCATCACGCGACCGTTACTCGTCAACAAAATGACGTTAAAAAAGATAGTTGCGGAGAAAAACATGGCTTCCAAGGATTTCTTTTCTAATCCTAAACCTATAAAAGATACGGTTGGTAAATAAAATTGAAATAACCTTTTATTGGATTTGATATGAAACACATTAACGACATGTTTACACATTAATAATGCGACACATTACGTGTTATATTGATCGTTACTGATATGAACGAGAGTGATAAAATTACCTTTCAATTTTATACTCAAAGGGAAAATCTCCAGAAAAATATATCCAATTATAGGCTTAAGATCAAACAGACCGCGACGCCACTCTGTCCCAATCCCGAAAATACCCAGAATCCTTATGCAAATGTTTGTCATATGTCTTTTTAAAATTCCTTTGTACTTACTTACATGTAAATTACAACGGTATTAGCCCTCATCAAATAGGTGACGCTTTTGTATCACGCATAATGAATGACGTTAAATGAAGAGCTTACAAAAAAAAAAACAGAATCTTTAACAAACATTTGACATAATAGGTTGGGGAAAAAGTTTCTTCGCATTTTTTAAGAAAATTCAAAACATTTTTTAACATAGTATGTTTACATTTAACTAAAGTATGTAGGTACCATTTTGTTCGATAACTTTTTGCCATCTTGTAGGTAGGGACATGATCCCATTGCTATAGAAATTTTGGGACTTCTGATCAAAATACCGCGACAAGTGGTTTTGGCAGTCCTCCCGTGATGTTAACCTGACACTGCCTAAAGAATTCTGAAGAGACCGAAACAGGTGGAAATCTGAAGGTGCAAGGTCAGGACTATACGGCGGATGCATTAACACCTCCCAGCCAAACTCTCTTAATTTTTGCTGAGTGGCTAAAGATGTGTGAGGTCTAGCGTTATCATGATGAAAAACCACACCCCTTCTGTTGATTAATTCCGGCCGCTTTCTCTCAACTTCTTGCTTTAATCTCATCAGTTGTTCGCAGTAGAGTTCAGAATCGATGGTCCTGCCTGGTGGTAACAGCTCATAATGAATAATGCCCTTCCAATCCCACCACACACACAGCATCACCTTGTTGCGAGTTAACCCGGGTTTTGCCACAGTCTGTGAAGCCTGACCGGCCTTTGACCACGACCTTTTTCGCACGTTCTTGTCGTACGTGATCCACTTTTCATCACCAGTTATCAGCTTCTTCAAAAATGGTTCGGTTTCATTACGTCGTAATAAAGAATCACAAATGAGTACACGGTTCATTAGGTTTCTTTCAGTGAGCTCGTGAGGTACCCAAATATCGAGCTTTTTTGTGTACCCAGTTTTTTTCAAATGCGCCAAAACTGTTTTGTGGTCAATTCCCAGTTCTTCAGCTACGTCGTAACTACTAATATGCCGATCTTGCTCCACTTTTTCAAAAATGGCATCCATTTTATCCGTAATAGGGCGACCAGAGCGACGTGCATCTTTGACATCAAAATTTCCGGATTGAAAACGCTTAAACCAAATTTGTGCTACTCTCACAGACACTGCACTAGGTCCATAAACATCGCAAATTTTTTTCGCGGCTTGCGTTGCATTTTTACCTTTTTTGTAGTAAAATTTTAAAATGTATCGAATTTCTTCATTAGATTCACTCATCTTGACAGTACGAAAAACAAATAAAAATCACACATTTTCCTAATTTGAATTTGGAATTATGTTCTTTAAAATTTAAACTTTCAATGATACCAAAACCAGCCAGATACACATAGTATAGCCAAAGAGATTTTATTACAAGTTCATACATACTATAATGCGAAAAGACTTTTTCCCCAACCTAATATATATTTTTAGAATTTTGTCTGTCGCTATAAATTAAATAGCAAACTCTTAAAACAAGTGAATTCAATTAAATCTAAAGTCGTCTAACTTATAATAACTCCCAAAAATACCTGACTTCTTTCAGCAAATACTTGACTTATCTTGTCATGTTTTTTTTCTCCTCTGTAACAAAGTTTGTGGAATAAACACAAACATTAATTCAAAAACCATCTCACCGCTGACAGCTCCCAAAAATTCCCGGAATCCTTCATCAAACATGTGACTCATTTCTTCTAAGAACGTCTGTAGTCTGTAGCTGTAATTTATAACAGTTGTTCAATGAGATCTTACACAAGAGATAAGTGCGACATCAATGCAAAATGCACGAGTTGTGTGAACTTTTATGTGCATTGTTATTATATTACCAAGTGTTAGATTAGCGGGAAACACGATGCTTTTGTAAAGTTATTACCTTATTTACTGAGAATGGAAATGATTAGGGTTTATATGTCATCACTGCATTTTTAAAACCAACAGTTATAAAGTGCTATTGTGGCAAGATTGTTGTTGTATTTTTTGCCCTCATCAGTTCTCTTTCAACGCTAATTTGTACAATTGTGCCTTATTCATCTCTCTCCCTTTTCTTGAAAGATTGCACCGCTCACATCTGTGACAAATGCTTGCAGTTCGACCTCATGAAATGCCGCAGCGTCCTCTCTCTACCACAAACCCAGTTTAAACGATATGTCACAATATTATAAATGCGAAAGCTTGGGTATTATGCTGTTCAGAAACAGTTTAATGGATTTGTGTAAGTTTAATACAGAATTAGAATATATGTCCTAGATAAACATATAGTGGACTGCTATAGGGCTGATGATGATCATATAGGACATGGAACCATGGACTTCACGAACATTAATGAACAGTCGCTTCTGATTATCGGATGTAATTTCGGTCAATGCTAACGAGTTCTTTGTTATGTAACAGTTCAATGTTAAGTATTTTTTTCGATCAGAGGAACGAAACTGATTCTGTTGATTAAAGTCATCTGAAGGCAGACAATAATGGTCACGGAATGTTTTTTTGGAAAGAGCAAAACTCATCAAAAGAGGATTAAACGGAAAATGTGTTTGTAAATACAAATGTTGGAAATCGGAACGACCTGAATATTTATTTTTTCAATGGCAACTTTAACAAAAATAAGTTTTGACGATTCCCAATTACGGATGGATCAGAAATTCATAAGTGTTATTCTTGAGCGTAATAATGAAGGACGCTCAAGAGTTTCACCGAAGTTTAGATTAGATTGCGAAGTTAGATCTTAGATAACTCAACTAGACTTATAACAGTCTAACGAGGAATCTGAAGCTTAAAGACAGACCTTACACTGAAGATATGAGTGAATATAGGACAGAGAACCATTCAAAAGAAAGACACTTCACTTTCCATGGGATTTGTTCAGTCCAATGATTAATAAATAAAGTAAATCTACTTGCAGTTGGATAGGTTTGGACAATTCTCATTCCCCGTTGCTCTTTTGTTCCTGGATTCGTTGGAGAAAGGACCAATAATCCATTATATTTGGGCAACGGTTTGGATTCACTGATTTTGACAGTTAAATATCTCTATAGAAATATTAAGGTCGAGAATGGTATGCTAGGTGTGAAAAATATAACTTCGGTTCGTGTGATTTGTATTTACAATGTAGAACAATTTAAATGACAAATATAACAAGCTACGAACGACCACTTTTACATTGCAAGAACAAATCAAGGTTTTATAAGATGTCATTGACGGCCTGACAGCATACATTAGGCTATGGCCGAATTTATATTTTATCTACTTTGGTCAACTATCAAACGGTTTTAGTTCCCTTCTAAAGTTTCCGGATTTTCTACAAGAAGTTTTTCATTCTAACTTGGTCCCAAGATTCCGATAGCAACTTATCGGTTTCTCTGTATAATGTGCAGTAAGTATATTGTGCATCTATCTATAACATCACCATTTATATTGACTAGCTTTTGTGCCGATGTATCACATTTTGTATCAAGTTTCCATTCACCGCAATCAGAATCAGCTGATTAATACATCGATGAAGCAATTTAATTGTAATCCCTGTTTTCGTAGTAAAAAATAGCATGTTCTTCATGACTTGTTAGCTGGTATTTTGTGAATGAACCGTTCATTGAAAGGGAAATTATCGACATACGGTATACAGTGTCGCAGGCGCATTGCGCAACGGCTTGCACAAACTGGCGACCTCTTTACAAATTTCGCTCGTATTATATGAACCTTGTGTAGTGCAGGATATAGACAGTGTTTTGCACTGCACTGTAATTTTAGTTATACTGCAAAGAATTTAGTACCGGAGTGGGTTACAATGTTCCTGGACTGTCTGATTTGTCTTGTTTGAGACTTGGAGTAAAACATTTACGGCTGTGTCGCTCGAAAGTCGCACATGTCCATACATCAAATTGAAATCTGACCTAACCCACATAGGGTGCCGGTGGTAGCCTTGAACATTGATACCTGTTTGGGTTAATGATAGCCTAGTAGCCAGTCACTCCTTTTTCGTTTTTAAGGTCGCTCAACAGCATGTTTTCGTCAACCTTGTCAACTGTAGGCTTTAAGACGAAGGTAATAAAGGTTAATATATATTTGCATCATTAGACAGATGGATAAGTCTGTAGGTTGTGCCACAACGTATTAAATACCAGAGCCAATAAATCTTCATGAATTTTACGGCTGGATATTTCATTGTCGTGACTCACATTGCTTAAAAAAAATCTGGCTAGATGAGTAGGCACGGCCTAGCTAAACGATTACGACTAGATTCGTCATCTCGTGCTCTGACTGACCGTTTCGAATTGTAGCTGTCTCGGTATATTAATGTCCTCTGACCTTATTTTACGATTCTGACAACTTTCATGTTACTAGGTGATCTATAGCTATCCTTACATCATTGAATCAAACCCGTTGTGTTAATAAAGTTAAACATCCTAACTCCTAATATTCACTGTTTATCTTGGCTGGCATCTTCCGAGCTTATTGGCGTTCTCCGGAAATTGGTATACCTATAGATGTACTGCTTTGAAGTATAAACAAGAGTATACTTTGCGAAGATATTATTCATCTCTCAGTTTCATCCTCGCTTTTAAAATAAATCTTCAAGTTTAGAGACATTATTTCTTCTGCGAAAATATTAACTAAACTGCTGACCATGTAATAATGACAACTTCTAAAGTAAGTAAAGAAAATTACTGTGGCCGAACACACCGCCTTTTAGTTAGGCCGAGCATAAAGTTTAACAACTCGTCCCGCGTTAGCGACGAAGCTATAAAATGGCTGTACAGACTCAGACGTAGTAATTGCAGCGCTTTAAGCTTTATTTACGAGGCCTCGTATAATGTCGCCAGATGTTAAAGCACTGCAGGATACGCTTCATAATGCGAAGACATACTTTGCAATAATGATGCAAATGCTTAAAGGTACATTTCAAGCGCTTCTAAATCAGTTGATTTAAATGCATTGCACGGTAAAGTCTACGAAGTCGATAAGATTTAATTCCGTAACTCTGAGCGTAGACCTCCTACCTCCGAGTAATGTGATGGATTGCCTTTTAAAGGCTCGACTCAAGAAATAAAGTCGCGTAATTTTACGACCTGATTCTGAATACAGCTGACTTGCTATCGATGCGATACGACCCTCAACAACTTTGAACAAGGCCCTCTTTCCAGGCACTTAGCCAGTCCCACATTGCGGAGTAGTTGGAGGTACTTACTCACTTTAGTACGGACTACGGAGTCGGACCTATTTTTACCGACCTTTCACGGAAACAGTTATCTTCGTGTTTATGAAGCCATTTGTAGGATGTGAACGATTTTAGAAGCCACTGAGTGTTTGTTTAACAACCAATTTTGTAATAGTTCATCCGCCCGTACAGTTTGATGACCTGACGTGGGTGGCGATATAAACGACGATGAAGATTATCGCTGTTTAGTAACTATTGGAAACTTTTTTGCAATTTTTCGAAGCAACGATCGTAAGGTTTTACTAAACAAGCTATTGATATAACGAATGCTGGAAACACTATTGAAATGACTGGAAAATTCGCAACAATGTTCCTTTAAAGGTTTGTGAAATTCAAACATTTCGTGGAGCGCTTTATTGTCGCGAAACTCTATTAGGGAGACGACCTTTGCGACACTGAGCCTTGGGGAGCATAATATTTTAGGGTTGTTCACTACAATATCTTTAGAAATTGCTCAATTATATTTATTTTTTTACAAACACCGGTTCAAATCAAGTTTTCGAAACACGGCAATTAATAGCGAAAGTTTTATGTTTAACTTGCGGAATATCTATTTAAATATTAATACTAGTTTTACGAAATTTCGCTGCCAATTTTATAAATTTAAACCACTAAACGGCGGCCTGCTGGAGTTGACCCAAAAAAACTTGGGCCGCGATTGTATTTTTTGATAAGCTTTGGCAGTTGGCAGTAAGAAATCGATCTAGATTGGGCAGCCCTAAATCTTACCTTTTATTCGGGTATAGAAGACATAATGTCAAGTCCTAAACCTAAAGCCCATAAAGGGCGGTGGAAACAATTTATGATTGAAAAAATAAAGATATTTTTTATTAGATTTCGTGGAAAAGCAATTTGTTTATCGCGTTTATAGCTGAAACAAGTTCGGGATTCGTCGTGATTAGTTCTGAAAGTAATTTTATTGAACTTCATTTTACTGGCGTCTTTTTACAAGATGGTATTGGTTTTATATTTCGAATTTTCTTGAAATATGCCCAAGACTCAGCTGTCTCTACGCAACTTGATAATTACTTCTGAAATGAAGTTTAGATATTCAGTCTTTAAAAATAAAAATTTTAACGGTTTTCTAATTATTTAATCTAAAAGTTATTTATTCGGTTAAATTGATCCTCCCGCCGAAGTGTCGACGATGAAGGATGACGATTGTCTGGAAATCCATCTCAAAGCATTTAAAAAGTGAAATTTTCAGAAGTGCCTCTTTCGTTTTATAAAACTTTGATCTTAAATCAAGTACTTTGCCCCAGATCTCTCATATTTTTAATTAAAGAGTTTCATCGCTTCATATCAGTGACAGCCTAGTGGTGTGGCCGTCGTCGGACTGCCAAGTCATAGATCTCGAGTTCAAACGGCTTTTCGGATTCATGTGCGTATTGTATAATTATCACTTGCTTCAAAAACGGTGAAGGAAAACATCGTGAGGCAATCGGCATGCCTGAGAGATATTTCTCGATGGCATATGAAGCCAAGTCAGCGGCACTGGGCGGCATAAAATCTCTGGCACCAAGTTAGTCATTAACCACACCAAAAATAATGATAGTTCGCTTCATATACCCAGCCAAAAACGTAAAGTTTTTAAAGATTAGCACGTACATTTCATATGTACATGTCTGCAATAATCCGCAAGCGAGAACCACGGCGCAGGTAATGAACCCCCGAACACACAGAATTATGTGCTATACGACCGCAGAGAGGTTTTATACCGCACGTTTTAATTAGCCCCGTTCCTGTAATACTTTGGTTATTAAACAACCATTATTTACACGTTAAAACTCGTTAAAAGTTTCGTGCAGTTACTTATTATAAGGTCCCATTAAAATAGATGGACAAACTTTTAGAAATCATTCAGATGACCAAAATAAGCACAGTGGTAAAAAAAAAAGAAAAACGCATTAGATACTTACAAGATAAATAAATCAGCTTACGAAAATATACTAAAATGTTGGCTACCCAATGCCATTTATTATTTAAGGTCAAAATAAAATCACTTTAATCAGTGTTTTTTTTTGCTTGGATATCTTTGGTTAGACGTACTGAACGCTGTGTTGACATTTGTCCATCTATTTTGATGGGACCTTGTATAATAATTCCCTATAGGTATAGAGGAAAAAGACAAGTTGCGCCGACTCCAAATAAATTGAGATAAGGGACAGCCGAATGATCTTGATGGTGACTTATTAATATTTCCTATAGCTCGGAAACTTTCACTGCTGGTCAAGTGGTTATGGATCTCTTGATCTCCTTGGCCATTGCAAGGAATCTTCTGTTTTTTCTTACTCACGTGCTAACCACCATTGTACAATCTTGCAAGAAGAGTTAATTCAAATGTATAGTCTTCCAGACCGTATTTCGGCCACGGCGGCCAATCTCAACGGAGACTAGCCTTCGGCGCGGGAGATATTATAGTGCACAAGTGTGTGCGCAGACACAGGTGCACTCTCTCTTCCCTCACTCTCATAGTCCGATGGCACGGCAATCCGACACGACCGGAAAGAGATCAGGCGCAGGACCAACGACTTAACGTGCTTTCCGAGGCACGGAGATATAACACCGCCAACTTCCAAACTCCGCGCTGTTACTAAGACATTCCAAATGGCAAAACCCAATAACACTTTGCTCGACCCGGGAATCTAACCCACGACCCTACTCTTAGCAGTTGCGCTTGCGACCACGAGACCAACAGGGCATTAATGTAAGTAATATAGGATGCATGCCCTCTCTTTAGCAATTAGACCCATAGGATGAAGAAGTTCATATGTATTGTGGTTAAGGTTCTACTTTCAAACATACAGTAGGTACTAACCACTCAGTTGAACTGAGTTGTAATACCACAGAATTATAAACAGAGCTTTTTAATTAGCCTCTCTGTTTGTGTAAAACTGTTATAATATTGGGCATTTTTTAAAGCCCATCATGGTATGATCATCTCTCTCCACTAGAAAAAGGGTCTTAAATGTAGTAAAAATTATAAAAATTATGTATTAGGTATGTTGAAACTGTTGGTACTCCCCGTCACTTGTCCATAAGGGTTCATTAGAAAACCAGCGTCAGACAGCATTTGTCGGGCATTAATGCTGAAATGAACTTTTTTGGCGCAGCCGTGAGGCACACACTATTTTTGATTTATAATTATTTTCACTTTTTATTTTGATACTATGTGTTTCACGAACTGAGTCCAAATAAATATTATTCTTTCTTTCTTTAACTGTGGTCCTTTCGGGTGTAAAAATATTTTATGGATGCGAAGATCTAGCGAAAATAAAACGCTACCAAAAATCCGCCTCCAAGCATTCATTTGAGATGCCATATTCAGCAGTGGACATTTAAAGGCTTCTATTATGAATATAAGGGTGGATTTTCGAGACGGGGCAGCAACAGAAAACAATTTAGCAATTATCACATAAACTTTTTTGATGTCGATCGATCCTGTTTCTTATAAGGATCAAAAAAATCAAGGGCAGGTAGCCCTTACTGCGCCATCTCAAAATGCACCCTGTATTATGCCTCATAGAGGTATGAGAATCAGGGTGTATAGTTCCTCATCATCCATAGAAAAGAGAGGATCTTCCGACTAGACCGATGTGTCTGGTGTGCTACTGTCCGACGGTTGTTGTTAGGATGTTAATGCTAATCGCGCGGATCACCCTGCTTGCGCGATGCAGTATTTGTGAGACGTTAAGTTTTTATGCGTAGTTCACATATGGCATTGTAGATGCCGCCACAGCCGTGTTTGATATGTGTTAATGTATGATCTTTCAGATTAGTGGTGTCTCAAAATCAGCGGGCGCTCCACATAGTGTTCCCGCATCACTTCCTCGACTCGCCCGAATGGTTCGGGGTGTCGACAGACGAGTTTTTTCAGGTAAGTCTTTTATTTTTCGACTATAATGTAAGCAGAACTGGCAAGTATAGACTATGGAAAAAAAGGAGAATAGTTTCAAGTTTCGAAAAAGTTGAAACGTCGTCTGACACCCTTACTTCGACTCCCGACATAAATTGGAATTACTCTCGGTATCCATCAAATCAATAAAAATTTCGTACGTGTCTTTAAGGCAAGGTTGGTGTCGTCGACCGCATTGTCAATTAACATAGTGTTGTTATACGGGCCATAAAACATAAAATAAATATTTTGACTCAAAAGACCAATTTGTCAGTCACATCGCGATCTTAACAATGTGAGCACGAAGGACCAGTTTATAGTATATACATATATATATTCGTGTTTTTTGTTGATTCACGTCGGATATTTGAGCAAAGGCTGTTAACGTTGCTAATTAAAGTGTAAACTGATCTTATAGGTTGTTAGCTGGCCGTGCGTACAGCCGGACAGTACGGGGCTAATCAATGTGCAAATCGAGTTGCAACGTTGCAAAAGCTTTTTAAAGGAAAGAAAAAAAAAGAAAGAAAATACGTTTATTTGCGGTAAATAAGACGCAAAGAAAAAAAACACGAGAATAACAAATTGGGGGAAAATATGCGTCACATCCACGCAAAACGACCATCGCTCAGCATAATGCTGCGACCCTATGCGGGACAGAGCCCCAGCGCTGGTTTTCAGCGACAGCCGGCGATGACGTGATGACGTCAACCGGATGAAGGCATTTGCGAGACTAATACATTAAAAAAACTTGTATGGGGACGCCCTTTAAAACTTTCTACTTCACCCACTTTTCTTCTCATACGCCATGCCGCCATACATATTGGAAGTGAACCCTCCGGGAGGGTTGCCGGCATTACGTTTGCGTTAAAGTTAATCATCGCGGACGATCAACGGCATTAGGTTTTGCATAAAATGTTAGGAAATTTTCTGAATTTTCATGGTCACAAAAATGTAACATTGACTTGACGGTGAAAAAAACTTCTTAAAGTTATCAAAATACGGCAGTGCTTTTTGCACGTTTTTACTGATATTCATTTTTTTTTTTACTATGATCTACGAGGTTTATCCACAATCCGATTTTGTCACTGACCGTTGAAACTCTTCAGCTAGACAGACGTTTTTTTTCGTGGCTTACTACTTAAAGTTTTCTATTATTTTATTTTAATTTCTTGTTATAGCGGACATAGTAGTACGCACTCTGTGGAAATTCTCAAGTGGTTACGTAATACGGTTCAAAAGATACAGCCCTGTGGCAGACGGACGGACGGACAGCGGAGCCTTATAACAGGGTCCAGATGGCACCATTTGGGGACTGAAACCCAAAAAGGAATACATACGAACAAATTCTACAAATTCTTTTTTACGAAACAAGTTCCCCGCACGCCATGGTAACATTTCAGAACTTTTATAAAAAAGTACTACTTTAAAAACCGCTAATCTCAGCTGAAACTGGCCTTAAAACCTCCTGTGCTAATTATTCTACTAGTAGAGCTCCCTCCTAAAGTTTACCTTATCTCAGTTATCTCTTACCTGTGTGATGTACTGCTACCCTGTTAATATCCAGAATTCCAGATGGTATGTATTGTTCGCGTAAACGTCTGTTATATTTGGGTGATGAATAAGAAACCCCCACTTTATAGTATGACGCCATTATGTCTAAATATGGCTCAGGACAATTTAATAGGTCGCCATTCGCGAAGTCGGTCAACGTATAATGTTTCTTTCGTTTATAGGGTTTAATGGTTTTGAACCTAGCCAAAAATATAAAGTCAGAATAGAATATGAAGGCAGTTATATTATAAGGGGTCAAATTAAATTAACTGGCAAAACTCCGCAGACGTGACGGGTCATCATTCATAATTTCAACCGAAAGACGTCCACTGCTGGACATAGGCCTCCCCAAGCACCGCCTCTTCGACCGATTCTTTGCTTCCCGACAGCAGCTTCGTGACGGGTGTCGATATCTAAACATGATATAACAAAAAAAAGATTTGATGATTTGACTTTTTTTTTGGTTTGGTGTTTATATAGAATCACTAGAGACCCGCCCTTGCTTCGAACGGTTTTAACGACTTAACAAAACATCGAGATTTCTTTATTATGTGTAAATTAAATATAAATTCTCTAAATGATGGTAAACACTGCGTCAAAATCCGCTGCGTAGTTTAGAAGAACAACGCGGTCAAACGAGACAGACACGAAAAGCGACATTAATTATAACTAATATCTGGCTGCCCGCGGCTTCGCTCGCGTTAACCTTAATATTTTTTAAAAAAAAGAAAGAAAATACATTTATTCTGTGCTACAGACTAAAAGTCACACAAGTAAAAAGAAAGAATACAAAATAAAAGATGTAAAGTGCGTTGTAAGATACTAGCAGGAATGTGTGCCTCGCAGCTGCGCTTTTTCTAAATACCTAAGTTACTCCTTATAATATCAGCTAACTGCCCGTGAAAGTCCCGTCAAAATCGGTCCAGCCGTTTCGGAGATATGCACGAACAAACAGACAGCCAAAAATTGAAATTTCGTTTTTTTGTTACAAGTACCATATAATACTATACTTTCATATGCATTTAGTTAAAAGCTGTTATTTTGACATTAAAAACAGACTTCAATTTTATTTATTTGTGTTGTGTGTATATTATGTAGATAGATTCACATTATTACATAAAACAACCATCTTCCAGCTTTCTGTTGGAAAAATATTTAACACCCGACATTTTATAGCAAAAACTCGACGATACTTTTCACATTAACTCCCTTATCCAGGGGAAATAACACACTTTAACGTTCTACGGAAGCGTCCTATTTCCAGCCACTACAGGGTGGTGTAAAATATAAATATATGATATGAAAATGTACGCATTGGTGTCGTAATCGCACCTAAACACAGGTGGGTGTCTCTTACGACCTCTTTGCCAATAAATCGGAAGTACAGAAGGTTCATTTGGCAGTCTACTGCTGGCCGTAACGCTCTTCATGCTCTCATTTTATATTCTAAGGCCTGTGTTACTAGTGTAAAGTTAAGACTCAAGCATTACATTAAACCAACCACACGAAGGTTCCGTACCACCGTACCGTACTTTATGAGTAATTTTTTATTATTTTTTGTTATAGCGGCAATAGAAATTGGTACAATCTGTGTACATTTTAAATGTCTACCTATTACGGTTCAAGAGATACAGCCCGCTGAAAAACAAACGGATGGACAGCGGAGGCTTAGTAATAAGGTTCCGTTTGGCACTCTTCGGGTACGGAACCCTAAAAACTAGTTTTAAGTCATTTGATTTGTTGAAAGTAGTTTTCAGTCATTTGATTGGTTGAAACTAGTTTTAAGTCATTTGATTGGTTGAAACTAGTTTTAAGTCATTTGATTGGTTGAAACTAGTTTTAAGTCATTTGATTGGTTGAAACTAGTTTTAAATAATGGTTGAGTCTTTAGTGAGGTTTTGTAATACGGGCCTTAGTAGTGCTGTGTGTCCCCTGGCATTTTGCGTTACATAATCCACAGTCATGTGTATCAGTTAATAGAGCCTCTGAACTCATGACTGACTGTCTGAGTTATGTCAAAGTTGTACGCTGACGTTAGTAATATGGGCTTTAAGTAGAATCCGATCCGAATTAGCTGGTTAGTCTTACAGTAGTATTTTATTTTCCTCCGTCGTCGGTCGCCGGGCAAAACGTTGCATTACTAATTAATTCCTTTTTGAAGAGGTTCATTCTCAGCAAAACGATTCATGTTCCATATCAAAAATAACTAAATGGAATTACTCTCAACGTAATTTAGCCATGAGTAATTTATCGAGCATTTTACGAACTGTACCTTCTTTGTATACCTCTTGTTTATTTTCCCCACCATCTGTTTATGCGTTATTGTGTGATCCAGTCATGATTTCACTCTCATTCAGTTGTATATTACCATAATATTCGTGGGTGTTTTTGTTCTATTGGACGAACAGAGTAAAAGTGAAGCCTCGTAAACTATTCAGATTTGTATGAATGAGGAAGTTTATGATTTATTGTACTTGTGGGTTTCTCTCGTGGGCTTAGGAGAAACGTAACCGCTGGTGAATAATAGAAGGAATGATTAGGTCCCGGGAATTCGATGTCATGTAATGTAGCTGACTTTGTAGCAGTATGAGCGTTTATTCTGAAAGTGGGCAACGTCGCAAATAGATATTTAACCGTTTATACCAAATATTTCACCGTGTCGATTAATTTGGCAATATTACTGTATGGAAAGATGGAATGTGGCTTACTAGCGAACTAGAGTATTAATAATGAATTGCAATTATAACACAGAATTTGATGTTGTAACTGTTTTAGTGTCTAAAACAGTTACAACATCAAATACGATTACGATATTAATTATTGCAATTCATTATCAATATTGTAGTTCGCTAGTTAGCCACATTTCATATTTCCATACAGTATTATTGCCAAATTAATCAAAACGTAAATATTTGACAGCTATTTGCGACGTTACCAACTTTTAGGATAAGCCCTCTTAAGGTAGGAGTTTGGTAGAAATTGTTGAAATGTTATAAGGGCTTAAATTTATATAATGTAATGCCTGTAAGGCTGAGGGGTTAAACAGAGTTTGTGAACTTCAATATTTGGCTACATGTAGATATACTCCGACTTGTCTAGAATTGCCTTAGGGCAGAAGACTTGGGAGGAATTTCAGCAATGAAATTGAACGCTATTACCACATCTAAAGCGCGTTTATGAGCTGTCAGTGTCAATAATCCACAACAATGATAACACTGGCAGCTCTGGGGGCCTACTCTCACGATGTCCGTAGTTTCGGGCGATGTTACGGGCGTTTCCTATTCCGTATCACTTAGGGTCATATGAATATTTAGGGGCCAAACCAAAAAAAATGACATCACGAAATGACAGGTGTCCCTACTCCCGATATGTATGTGCCCATCCGAAAAATTTAATTTGACATTTGTTTTGACAGATCAACTACTTTCGGACGGGCCCGTATCGTCGTTGACGGACTTAGGGAGTTAGACCCCCTGGAACGCGGTATATATGTGCTGATCGCGTTCAGTTACATTCATAAAATTCGCCCTTAGAGTTAACTCCTATATTGGGTACGAATCAACATTTAGGTTTTTCTTAACATCATTCTTTAGTTAAAGACGACTTTTTTAACTCCTTAACGTCGTTCGCAATTAGAGCAAGATCACATTTCTCTAAGAACCAGAGAAAAACACCGGCAATCTAGAAGGCAGGACTGATTACCTAACGACGCAATATCACTTAAGGAGCCAGCACGACAATTTGTGCTTACAGTACTTTTTCAACCCCGTACTGGTAAACCAGAAAAGTTTTGCGCTTCGGCAAACTTCGTCTTTCCGAATTGGTACGAACGTTGCGCCACAGAGTAACCACCAACGGAGGTCTGTTCTAAGTTTTGTACTGCTGCACTTTAATGTCATAGTGCACCTATCATTGCGCGTTTGTATGAAACTAGTTGGGTGCACCTTGTCATATGTCACTCAAAATTATTGTTAAGTATTTCCCTGGTTGTAACAGTACTACATTAGATTTCATCGTCCCGCGTTCGTATTTCCCAAGATAGACGATGATTGCCGAAGCGCATACTTTTCCCGAGATCTGTATCTTCATGTCTAATGGGAGTGGAAAATTCAATTTTGGCCCGTTTTGTTCGTTACACAGCCTAGTTTAAATGATCCGTACATTTTGCCCGCTCAAGTGCTTGTTTCGAGCACGAGTCACCGTTTTTCGGATCCGCTTACTGCCAGACACGCCACTGTTAAATCCGGGCTATACGATGTATGCCGTGGTTGTTGTACCTTTGTACGATAATAGCACGACGTAAGGGAGTATGGATTTATGTAAACAGTTTGAATCATGGGTTTTAACAATGTCGTTTAGGGTTAAAGCAATATGCAGTCTTGGGATTTCAAACAATCGATGTCTTGATAAAAGACAGTCTGGCAAATCGCACTTATGAAATAGTCGAAATCAAAATATTTCAATTAGACACTAAAAAGGCACGTATGAATATAATAAATATAAAGAATTGCCAAACTTTAGCGGCAGTGGGCAGGGCACAATGCTCGCAGAACAGATGGCCGATGCGGCCGAAACTTTCTGGAGTGGCGACCACGTACCGGAAGACGTAGCGATGGAAGGCCTTCCTCCCACAAGGTAGACCGATGACCTTGTGAAGGCCGCAGGAATCCGCTGGATGCGACAAGCACAGAACCGGTCGAAGTGGCAGTGCTTGGGGAGGTCTATGTTCAGCAGTGGACGTTTTTCGGCTGAAATGATAATAATGATGAAATACTTTTATAGGTAACAAATCCTAAAAAATAAATGGTGTCTCGGCTATACTGATTTTTTTACGAGTCACTTCAAGCCTAAATTACAATAGTTCAGAAGGTTCTTTACCGAAATACAAAACCTTCGAGACGGCAAACTTAGGCTTGCTATAACAACTTCATTATCTACTTAATGAAAAATTAAGTTCATTCTTCACAAACAGACTGCGCGCAGCCTAAACTGCTGGATCTAAAAGCATACAATTTTGAACTAGAGTTCCTTTTGTAGCGAAAGTGAGCACTAAGGAAGGATTTTTGAAAATTCATCTCCTGCCTAGCCTTTTCCCAACTAAGTTAGGGTCGGCTTCCAGTCTAACCGGATGGAGCTGAATACCAGTATTTTAAATGGAGCGACTGCCTATCGGACCTCCACAACCCAGTAACTGGGTAATAAGATACCCCATGGCAAGACTGTATCAGACTTTCGGGCTTCCGACCGTCAGAGATCTACAAATGACAGCAAGGAGGGTTCACGATATGTAATGGATGGACACCCATTCACGGACCGACCTTGGCGTAACTTAACCTTCGATCGACCCGTGTGGGTGTAATTACTAAGCCACGAGCCCTTAGAAAAAGTCATCATCTCCAAAAGGCGTTAAATAGGGGATGAAAGTTTGTATGGAATTTCGACATTTTTTCGATGGAAATTCCTATCGGGCGCACGACTTGTTTCTTTAAAGGTGTGTCCATATATTGAGCGGCAAGAGCGTTGCAGCAACACGCGGCGTTTGCAAGACACATTTCTGCCGCGCTGTAATTAGGACTAACTAAGCACTAACTAACCGACGAATGTTTGCGTTTAACAGAAGCGTTCGCGCGCGGCGCAGTCGTCCAATCACAGCGCGGCATGCCGCGCGCGGCAGTCGTGCACGATTGCCGCTCTATGTTTGGACACACCTTAAAAATTGGTTTTAATGCCTTTGGCATAACATTCCAGGTGTCAATAATGGCGATGGAAGAGTCGAGGGTGCTGGTGTGGCACCGCGACAAGCTGAAGCTGTCCATCATGTCTGACGCCTTCCTGCAAGCCGTCTTCGACCACATACTGGGTCGAGACGTGGTTCATAAACTTATGCAGGTAATTAATCGTTCTTTGTTTATTTATCTTGATCAATTGTTTTCATTTGTATTTAGTTACCTTCATTAAAAAAAAATTAATATAGGTAACTTTTTTTTTTTTTTTCGCTTTTGGCAACTGAGCCGATGTCGACTATTCTGCCAGTGTCATATAGGTAACTTAAATCAGCAACATAATTGCGTATCACACGATCAATCACAATATGTGTCATTTTGACAGTTCAAAAACATCCATTGCGTTATTTACGTAAATTTTTCGAACATTTGAAGCAATGGGTTAACAATATCCTTCAAAATGGTCCTAATTGTGATTGATACGCAATTAGGGTGCCGATTATAATTTCTAAATTGGATATATATGGAGGCTAGTATCAATTTACAAAATCAAATAGCCACTAAACAAAATTACCTGAGCCATAAAAACCGGACTTTATGCCTCGTGCTCATCGTAAATAATACGGCTAGTGTATTGTTGCAAATACAGAACCGACCACTATGCTAAAATTATTTATTCATACAACTGGGCTGAATTTCGTGAAAACTCTTTTGACCCACATTTGTTCATAATCTGAGTCTTTAGTTTCCATAAACAGAACAAACGATTTTTTTTCAATAACTTTAATTCACACATTAAGTTCAGTTAACGCCACATTTTTTTTTAATATAGTGCTATTCATTATAAAATGAACTTAAACGTCATTAAAGTTGATATTTGAATTTGGAAATAACATCAATTGGTAACAAGGATTTGTATAGAATTTATGTTGCAGCATAAGCAGCTACAAGCGATTGGCTATCGTTACGTGTTTATTTTGATTTCTCTTGGGACCTTTTTTATCGAGAAGCCTTTGATCAAATATACTGAAGTTTTTTCTAGCCCGTTCAATTTGTTCCAAGTAGTTCTAAATTATTTGCACGTGTACTGATTTTGAAATACAAAGTTTGTACGGCTTTTTCCTTAGTTCATTTTTTCCTTTGTAGAATTGATTCTGGTTTATAAATTGTTGTTTCAAATAATCTATAAACCAGTTTAGATTATAACTTGTTAATAAAACTATCAATATTAAGTTTTATTTATAAATATTTCTAACGGTATTTTATACAGTTATAAATATCAGACTAAGGTAATAAATATGTATGCTTCTTTTGTAATGCTTACGTAAATTAAGCATCATCAGAGACAGAATTTGTACGCTGTTGTCTATTCGCAAATCCATTTTTGATACCTACCGTTATTTCATTCGACGAAGCTAAAATCAATATCGCCTGTAAAACGTAATTTTAAGATCAAAGGACGACTCCATTTACAAGTAATTATAAGACACGTGTCTCGGGAATACATAAGTAATTTAGTTTTGAATTTAAATCTGTTTTATGTAACTTTGACGTTCGAAAAGTGCTGATTCTCAGCCTAGTTCGAATAAATGACTTTTGAATTTTGAAATATTACAAAATTTACTTCGTAAAGTCTCTCTCGGAAGACTACGGTAGGCAGAATTTTCATTTCATCCACATGGCGTTATTTTTTTCGCCTAAAGAGCTTTACTTACTTTATTCTTGAACTTGGATAATTGTATCCAAGTTCAAGAAGTAAGTGAAGTATTACCTATCATATAATAAAATAGTAACGAAGTCAAAACTGTACATTGAATATTTTTGAAAAAAAATTGCTACAATAAAAATAAAAAATAAATTGTTGTTATTCGAGTCTGATGCCGAAAATATAGTTTTTAGAATTTTTATGCGTTTGTCTGTTGGCCTGGATAAAATTTGGCAAACAGATAATTTTTAACCTGGATTAACACATAGGATACTTTTAATCCCGGTAGTACGTTGCCGTGGGATATTTTCCGTCATCACGTGGGCGAAGCCGCGAATAAAAGCTATTATTAATAAACTTATTTGTAGTGTCCGACCGAAGCTTCGGCTTCGGCTTCGGCTTCGGCCACCTTCGGCCAAAAAAGCACCTTCGGCCAAATCTTCGGCTTCGGCCAAAAATTTGCCGAAGGTTTGGCCGAAGCCGAAGGTTTGCTAGTTGTCAAAATTTGAAATTTACTGAACGATGCTAGAGCGAGACGGAGAGTGTGCAGAGCAGCAGAGTTTCGCCGCGCCGCCGCCGCACACCGGCCCAAACGTGACTGATTATTTGATTATTTTTGTTAAAATTACTTTAAGTAAATAAATATTTAATTAACATTGTATATTTGAAACTTTTATTTTTGACAATATTTTATTACCTACTTGTATATGTTGGTCACTCGGCTCGTTATAGGGCTAAATCTCTAAAGCTCTCACAATATGTATCTAGTATATTCTGAGATCAAAGTAACTATCGTATTTCTCAAGGTCAATGACACCTTCGGCTTCGGCTTCGGCTTCGGCCGAAGGTTTTGGTGAATACCGATTAATCGGCTTCGGCTTCGGCTTCGGCCAGAATTGCACCTTCGGTCGGACACTACTTATTTGTTAACGCCGTAATTTCCAGGTGAGCGAAACAATGGCAGTTTCAAACGGACACCTGCCGAACAGCTACGAGGAAGGCGAAGATAAGCCGATGTTGGTGGTGAAGAAGGCGGGCGATGGACCAGGCATCACCGCGTTGTTGAACAGGCAGCTGCAAGGTATGTGATGCTTGTCTGTGGTCCATGTTGTGACGAGGAAAAGGGGATTGGGCAATTGATTTGGTAGTGGTCATTCTGTGGGATAGATTTTTTTCAGTTAAAATTCATACTTGGCAATTGTTCAAAGTCAAATCATTGATTTCAATTAGGCAAATAAATAACTCTTGAACGTCAAAATGTACAAGAAAATATAGTTGACTCTAGTTACCCCTTCTAAAAGGTCGTTTTTCGTATGGAGAAGAATGGGCAAGAAACTCCATAGTAACTATTAAAATATTTTACATACATGAGTTAATTATGTAATAATTTGTGAAGACGAAGTTATTTTGGTATTTTCTGTTATTCAAAATGATCATACGCTCATAATTGAAGTATAAATGCGGAGGCATAGTTCGGATGCAAGATCAATTTATAACTGTTTTTATTCTTGTTTTAAACTTTAAAGTTCTGAATCTTGTCTTATTTAAATTCTTGAAGCAACATATTATGTCCTATTGAAAGGGAGTGGGATTTTAATTCAAATTAATTAACGGTTAAACTGTTGGTGTATAGAAATATGAATTCCAAGAAATATATACAAACTACTCAAAATGAGTTTCCTAGCCAAATCCCATTTCAGTATTAAATCTGAATACCTAAAACCAAGACAAATGCTCAAAACTTACTATTATACATTATGCATGATTATTATCATAGCTATAGTGTAGGAGGTTATTGTCAGAGGTAGAATTATCATTTTAAATTAAACGGAGTCTTTACACACTATCGTTTAAGAAAACAAAATTAATCATCTGACCATTTATAAGAACCAATTAATATTCAAACAATATTATTACGCAATTTTACTACTAAAATTCAAATAACATAAAACGTTATGAGGAATTTGTAATTAGCTATTTCTTAATGAGTACTTAAATTTAGATTCCAAATGCCATTGAAATTACATAAATTTTTGGCATTTCGCTCTAATGTTATGCGTAAAATGTCCCGTGTACGGTACACGAGATATAAGTGAAACATCTTAAAGACGACAGTAACCAACTTTTAATGATTTTAACCCTGGATCAACCATTCGTCAAAATGACGACGCCTACCTTGCTATATGCTGCACCGGTTGACGTCATCACGTCAACGCCGGCTGTCGCTGAAAACCAGCGCTGGGGCTCTGTCTCGCATAGGGTCGCAGCATTATGCTGAGCGATGGCCGTTTTGCGTGAATGTGACGTATATTTTTCCCAAATTTGTTATTCTCGTGTTTTTTTCCTTGCGTCATATTTACCGCAAATAATCGTATTTTCTTTCTTTTTCTTACATCTAGTGTTTTGATCAGATCCCGACCTTTGCCACCATATCCGTTTCTAATACCTTCCTGATTGGCATCATTAGTGACCCAAAATAACTTATTACAGATGTACGTTTTTTAGATCGGGATATATCGTATGATCGTCGTATAATTTCAGACAAACTTTGTAACGCAATTAGAAGTAAATCATCTCGGAAAATCTTGAAAATTTTAGACTAGATCAGGAAGGTTCTAGTCAAGACGTTCCCAGAACTCGCAAAACATGCAGCTGTAAAATCAAGTCGTATGACCACGAACTTCTGCAAGGGTTCCAAAAAATCGGAGCATATTGTTTCTGTGGTCAATCATTGTTCAATGTAGGTTTTTCTAAAACAGATTATGATAATGGATAAAGAGAAAACTAAGACTGCTAAAAAGGTCATTTTGTGTCATAAATGAAGATGATTAGATCAAAATTGATGTTTTAATCCATCGTACAATTTTCATCGTGATAACGTTACTCGAAATTAAGGTTAGTGAGCTAGGGTTAATATACTGAAGATCATGTCTAAACGAGTAGTGTTAATGATTTGGAAAAAACATACGTTAAATTAGAGCATTTTCTTAATAACTTAACATAGGAATATATAAGATTATGTTTATATCACATAGTGAAATTAATTTGTAAAGTTATGTCTGACGCGGATAAAAAACTGAGAATCACGCAAAATCTATCAAGCGTATTTTTCTGAAACCTTCACCATTTAAATATAATTTAATTATTGATCTTTTAGTATACGTTTTTTTTATTAAAATACCTTTTGTTTTATGTATAATAAATTAACAATTCGTCTAATTTGGGACAGCGCTCCTTGATGAGCGAGTGCTGTTACTGGCTGAACGTACGACGCGTTGCGTGAGCTCAGTACAGAACACGAAAGCCTAACTCAAGGATACTTTTTTTTTTTATAACGTTGCCACTAGGAATTTCTCCTGTATCGTGGGTGCGTTTACAAACATTTAAACTCACATACACAAACAGCCAGACCCGGAACAACTACTTGCAGGTCATACAAATATTTGTTCCGTGCGGGAATCGAACCCGCGACACGCAGTGCAGCAGTCAATCGCTTAACCACTGCGCCAACTGTGCCTTCAAACTAGTAACTACTGGCATATATCTGCGTCTTAAAAATAAATATCTTATTTTTTATGTGAGAGACAGAGAGAGTTATATCTTTCTTCTCTCTTATGTAACGAAATGTGCCTAAATGTGCCTAACGTTTCAATTCTCGTCCAATTATCGAATCGCCGAGAAGAAGTTTCACTTTAAAATGAATGAAAAGTGTTATGCAATAGGGTGACAAGAACATAAAAGTAAAGTCAAATCAGTCGTTTACATAACATTAGCTTCCGCCAGCGGCTTTTCCCGCGTGATATTTTTATAAATTATAGCCTATGTTAGTCAGTGATAAGATAATGTAGCATTCTATTGGTGAAAGTATTTTTAAATCGGTGCAGTCGTTTTTGAGTTTATCCGTTATAAAAAAAAAAAATCTTTTCTCTTTGTAATATTAGTTTAGATTATCCGCCTGTAATGTTCCCATTGCTGTGCCCTCACAGTGGGTCGTAATCCACCACGCGGGCGCAGTGCGGGTTGGTAGATATCACATGTCTTCGAATTTTCAGTTCTAGTTCATGCCGGTTTAATCACGATGTTCTCCTTCACCGTTTGGCCGGCAATCAGCCGTTTACTTGTGCATAATACCACTCATAAGACTTTGCAAACTAAAGTACTGATCATTTTAATCAATTGCAGCTTTAATCGGTATCGATTATCATCGTCCGAACGATAGTGTGTAATGATTTCAGTCTTTCTGAAGCTCCCATTGGTCGTTTGTGTATTTAATTTAATGTTACTTACATTACTTTGGTATGTCTGCTTTTGTGTACGCTTTTTATGTTTTAAGCATTTTTACTTTGGCATTATTGTTTGTCATTTGTCACTTTTTTTGGCAGAGGGCGCTTTGTTGCCTATATTTCAATGTTTCGTTTTTGTAATTTGCCTTTTGAATGCAGACATACTTAGGTATTTTATTGATGTTAGCTAATTAATAGGCGTACGTGGAGTCCCTTTATAGTTTATTGTATTGCTAGTTGAGATTCTATAGTCATCACGAACCATGAGTTTTTTAAGTCTGCACTTATCTTTTTAATAAATATCAATTACCACGCGAAGCAGTTTCTTGAGCATACTTTCTACAAACGTAGGTATCATTTACTCCAGAATTAACAGCAATTATTTTCAACATATTATTATGACTAAACAGCCAAATTGTTACATAATTTTCTCAGTTTGATGACCCTCACGAAACTACCTCGCGTTATGTAGGCTGTAAAAGGGACTATACGTAACGCGTCCGTCTGGTGTTGTGGTTGTGCCGTGTCGATGACGTGTGGCGTGTCCGTGGCGTGACGTCACTCAGGCGAGCACGCTCCGCTGCTGCGCGCGGCGCCGCACGCGCATTCCTGCTGACTGCGCTGTCATCGAACGAGACAAGAGAGAGCGAGCTTTTGTCCTCACCTCTCCTCACTTTTATACTTCACGATTGTTCGCTTTTGCATAAACTCGTCCCGATTTTTCGTAAACAAAAACTCGCGTAGAATTCTCTCGTAAACGGCATTTTTATTAGAAAAGATTTTTATGGCGTTTGCAATTTATTCATTTTGAAAATAAATAAAATATTAATACTTAATAAAAAATGCTTTGTAGCCCTTCATATTTTTGGGTACCCATAACTTTACAATTTTACACATTATATTGTGTGATACAAAATACCTACTTATAAATAAAAGATTTACGCTGGACTTCAGTAAACCTAACCGAGATTTGGTTAATCAAAATAACCTGTCACAGGACTTGATCAGAACTAAGGTTACTTTTATAGTATCATCTCTTGAATTAAAGTCAGTATCGTATCGTGAAGTGTAAAGTATTTCTTCCCCATATTCCTCACACCCATATGATTACCATATTCATGCAATACAAACAAAACAGTTAAGAAGTAATTGATGAAACATTTTCAACTAAAACCTACATTTAATGAGAATAAAACATTTTTTCTAAAGGCTTGTGCAGACGACAGACTGCATCAACAAAAAAAAACTATTTGAAAACCGCTTTAGTCATTCTGCTGTCTGTGCTAAGCCTTATATTTACACCCAGTGTTAACAAAATATGACTAAAACTAATTTGTTATTAATATACACGACATTTTTTATAGTTTTCATCATTACTTCTACTGTAAACAGTATAATGAATCAGTATTGTAACTTTACTATACATATCTCTACATACACACATAACATGTATTTCTTTGTTGTGTGGTGGCTAAAGGGCTTATTTACAATATATAGGGCTATTCATTTTGCATTTCGAAAATATTTAAGTACTTGCCAGATTACGTGTTATTTAAGACCCGTACTTAAATCCATTTTATAAATGACTTATAGGACTACAATCACAAAAAGGTCAAAATGTAAAAGTCTACATAATAAGTACTAGCACCAGAATACCAGCGAAATATCGCGGATTTATATACAACGTTAAATGCGCAAAACCCGAAAATAGTTTGATCAGAATAACGAGCAGAATCAATTGAACCACTTTTTAATATAGGTCACATTTTTCAAAAAATCTTCATTAAAAACGTTGCCATGTCTATGTATGAATAGGTCAAGCCATCACATGCGCAAACCCTCCAAAATAGGTGAACAAACACAAATTGTTGTCGACCAATTTAAATTTTCTCATACGCGGGATAATAATAGCATTTATTTCAATTCAAAAACGAATCTTCCATACAGTACCATGAATAAGACAAGAGCGTCGTCGCAGACGCAAGAAACGACCAGAATTGCCAGTAAAACTAAAACAGCACATTTTTTTTTTTTCTCTGAAATAGGTCAATTGAATTAAAAATCAGTTGGGATGTCTGAGGTTTTTCGCAATTAACGTTACACGTTGTATATATTTTTTTAATTCATATTCCTTATGGCATCTCTTTAGGTCATGAGCTACCCGAATATCAACAATATTTGGCCCAGGTCTTAAGGGGGAGGCGTGAACATTGATTCGCTGTTACAATGATTGCAAGAGTTGTCAAAACGAGATAGAGGAACGTTTTCTTTTGGAGCTTCCGTATTACATATTTATTATTTCTATTACCATTTATTTTTGGTAAATGTATGAAAATTAGACGATGTCTACATTATGACAGTCCTTTTTGAGATGCTGTTCTCATAGGCATGTTTAGACTGGATTGGATACGGGACTAAAATCTTAAGCTCACATTTTCAAACAAATGGTCATTTGGTCTACCATTTTTTCTAATACACATATAATTGTTCTTTCTCATATTCATCACCTATTTTGCTCACATAACTCTTCTTTATTCAGTAGGACACATAATCTGGCATAGAATTGATTTCAATTTCCATTAAATAAATTTAATATATATTATTATAATGAAAGATGTTTGGCCACTTATACCTGCCTTTTTTAATTTGTGATCATGACAATTCTTTATTAATATCGCTTTTAACTTTTACTATAGTTGGTCTATTATAACGAGCTTTATAAAGTAAGTATATCGATGATACCTTACTTGGCGTAGAAATATTCGCGTTATTTTGCAGATTCAAAATTAACTTTGTTTGAAAAGGAATAGGGTATATTTTGTATTGGCTAAATAACTTGAATATTTGGACTAATAAGCAAAGTAAAGAGTAGCTTATAAAGTATGTATAAGTAATTATATTCGCATGTGCAGCCCTGTGTTTGAATATTAAGTGTGTAACTAGTCTTATATTTCGCTCATAGTGTCTCTCTTTCAAGTATTTTAATTAATATATTATGATATTATTGGTGCATGTGATTTTAACTTGACAAGGTCGGGATTAAGAAACACTTTCTTTATAAAGACCATTATTGTTTTGAATCTTGCTTCTGAAAACTGATATAATTTACAAACGGACTTACATCTCAAATATCACTGTTTAAATTAATATATGTTTATGATTTTAAAATCTATGCATCCTAATTACTTCATTTCAAGTATTGAACCCATCCAAATTTTTGGTACTACGGGTCGACATAGTCTGTCAAAAAAATATTTAAATGTTTTTTTTTTTTTAATTATAAAAGCAAGTGTGTTACTAAATCCTGGCCTAATACTGTATGCTTTAATGATAGTCGTTACCTTTACCCGCTAAGTATATTAGTGTACGTAAGTTATATTTAGTCGTATAAGCTATGACAATCCCGTAGTCCCATCCCGTGTCCGAACTCCCAAAGCATGTTTGGAAGATCGACAATTGAAGGTAATATACTTTGTTTTACGTTATTTGTTTCACCCTCATTTCACGGAGAAGTATGTGTTCTGGTTTTTATATGGTTTTTAGATACACAAAAAAATATACTGTTCCTTTGATTTTCGATTTTTCCTTTGTATAAAAAATCATGAAAACGGTTTTCGTAAATAAAGTTTTTTTTTCATAAAATCTTATTAATGGAATTAAATGTGTATTTGAAGGCCACATAAAAAAAAAAATATCATTACCTTATAAAATTATTTCATCAATATTTGTTGCCTCACTCCTAACTCACATTTACAATACATTGAATCTATGATTGTTTGATAACTAAAATATAGCCTTGTTTGGCTGTAGCTTTTTACTGTAGATTTAAGCTACACTTAATAATCATACATAATATATAGAGTAAAATATATAGGGTGTATCAGAAAGGTGTGGTACTCAATCAAACTGAACAACTTTCTCCATGGGACACAACATTTTTTACCGTCCCATACATTTGGGCCGAATCGGTATTGAAGATTTGTACGGGCAGCTTATAATTTATTCTTGATTACGATGTTGGTCTCATGGAGAAAGTTTTTCAGTTTGATCGTCTGTCTGTACCGCAGCCTTAAATTTGACCACACCTGTCAGATACACCCTGTATAAGGTTTTTAAGAAACTGTTGGCTTAAATCTACAGTAAAATATACCTAATTATTTGTCACATTTGCTAGTTTACATCCACACAACCCGCATTGCTTGCGAAAAGTTGCGCTTTTGTTTGTTATACATAACTACCAATTTACCAAATATTGTCTCCATTCAAAACAGTCTGAAATGTACTTTATTAACTAGCGATAGAGCTAATTTTATTACAGCACAAATTAGCTAGTATTAGCAGTCAGGAAACTGGCAACACTGAACTTGATCACATGTCAAATCAGATGTTAATGCATATCCTCTATCAATTGAGAACATAAATATTTTTTTGTCCAAAGTAAATTTCAGACGCAACCTGTTTTATATTTTCCAACTGGCAACACAATCAGTGTTTATGTTTTGTGTAACGTTTCTAACAGTCATCGACACGCGCACAACACAGTGAAATGTGGAGTAAAAAGCTTGTGTGTATGTTTGCTAGATTTGTGAGGTGAAGTTTTACTCTCTGGGTATCACAAACTGTGAAATAATGCACAAAATACTAATGTCACGTTCAAAAATATTTGTTGGGAAAGTTTTGGACATTTGTATTTTGCACGCACGAACTGAACTGAACTCTCGTTTACACGTTACGACTTTTATTTTATCGATATTTGCTCAAAATCGATTTAAAAAATTTCTCAAACAAAATGGAACTTGGTTTGAAGAATGTAAAAGTTGTAACGTTTACACGATCCTTAATTTGTCATGATTTTGACGTATTTTTTTCTCATATTTGCCAGCGACAGACCCAAACGCGTGGCGACTGGGCCGAATAGAGGAAGCCGACCACGAGACTCCCGTGTGAGGCCGCGCCTTGCACGTAGCGGTGCGCCCACGCAACAAGCGCGCGCGACGCTAGTGCAAAACTATACCTTATCGCACACAAAATAAGGTTCAACCCAGACTGAGCCGGCCGACAGACCTGGCTACCTCAATAACGAACTCTATGTCGAAAACCGTAGGATACAAAGTCGAACGTTCATATCGTATATTACGTGTAGATCTTATTACAGGAAGTAAGTTGTGTGAAGTGCTATCTGTGGCTTGAGCTGTAAGATTGAAAGTTTCGTGAGTCGATGTTGTTGGTAAATACGTTCGATTCAATAGTCGATTATATGATATTACTTTCACTTACGAATTATAGTTCAATAATTCGATTTTAGTGATAAGGGAAATAGAATTCGGTCTAAATAATCGATAAAAGATTTCTTGAAGCCATCTTTTACTAAAAAAATCGACTAATTTATTGTCTAAGTAGACGAATTAGCGTAGTCATTGCCTCATGAGATGGTTTCATAAAATATTTTTCTCTAAATACTAATTTAAGTATAATATTTTAATCGACTAACTCGACTATTGAATCGATCGGTAGCCTATTTAACTTTTTACATTTCAGAGAATCATCGTTACTTTGAGCTTTTATATTGATGTATAACGACAGAGTATAACAATGGTTCACTGACATGTAAACAATGATTTATTATGGTATAGTTTACAAATGATCTGAAACGAAATAGCACATTGAAAAAAGACTAGAATCATTATTTTGTGTATACTATTTATGTAGATAGACGTATAACTAAATATTGAATCAATATGGCGTCGTATTGTCCCCAATAAAGTAATAAACGAGAGGTTATATTTAAATAAATGTTTTGTGTAAATACATTATAGGATGATATTGTAAAAAGAGAAAATTGTGTGTACAAAATATGTATTCTACTCGATTCGTAGTGGCCATGTTGTGGAAAAGAATTATTTCAATATTGACATGCCTTTTAAATCTCACAGTTTTATTAACGTAGTAAATTCGAAGCTAAAACATATCTATAGGCTATCTCTCTCTCTTAGGCTATATTTATGCTGTTTTCTGTAGGTGAATTTTATTTTAATTTATTGGCAGTAGATGTATTTACGTAAGAGGTTATCTTTGTCAGGTGATAATGAGTGCAGGTCACTGTTATCGGGTTTCTGTGTGCAAGCAAGTGCATAATTTGAGTATTGTTGCATTATGTTTTGTACGCATATCGCTTTTGTGTAGATATTTTTTTTTAACATGATTATAATTACACTGCGTGCCGACTTACACAGATTTGGCAAAAATCTTATTACGCTTCTTTTTTCGAAATCTTTTCTTGCAACGCAGAGCTCCACACTACTTAAAATTTCACTTCACTTCACTGATGTCTGTACTATAAAACTGTGATTTTTTCAAGAGAATGATGCGGAAACAATTCCTGTAATAATATCTTCCATCCCTGTCAAACTCTACAAGTTATCTTTTGATGAGAAACACCACATAATAATAATGTACCTGATAACCATTTGTTGTAAAGATACTTGTCGAGTGGATAATAAGAGTTTGAAGCCGCTGGAAGCGCTGCACAGTTACGTTTAAATATTTAATATCAAATTATATTAAATTATGTAGTATTTAGCCCTTGCAGCCGTTTCAGCGGCTTTATAACAAAACTTTCATAATAAAAACGAATCTATCATTGAACTTTGTAAGTCACAAATTAAACAAGCAGGCCTTAAAATAAATGCAATAGAATGTTACCATAGAGTTGCAAAACTGTCTAAAAGTTAATAATATAATTTTAAATCTTATGTAATTTATGAAAAAGGTCGAAAATATTGTAAAACCTATTTAGCATTTAGCAGTTTTGCGCGTCAAGTATATCTTAATCACGAAATAGGGAATGACCACGTTACTGAAATAATATATTGAGCTGATTATAAAATATATTGTACAAATTGTCGGTGGATACCGAACAATGCGCACTACTGTAAGATGTCTGGACACATAAATTTGTTGTTTATTTTTAAAGCAATAAGTACAGTTTGTAAAAGATACAGGTTGGCTGTGCCTCGCAAGTTAAGATAATGAAATTCTTGCGTCAGAAAAAGGTGGTTAACTCAAATGATGTTATTGATTAATTTTCAATACCTAACTTCGACAGCTAACTCAGCTGTGTAAACAAATTACTCAAATTGCCTCAAAGAACGCGCAACTGGAACCAAATACCTACTTTCATTTTACCACTTTTTTTACGTTATCAGCACAATATCGAAATTAAGTTTTTACCAATGGATTTTTCCCGTTTTCATAATGTAAACTTGCGAGAGGCGATCGTCGCTCGCAATGCTGTCGCAACGAATTAGATTGTTCGTCACTTTCACTTATTTCGGTTAACGTCATTCAACTGTGCAATTTAATTTTATTTTTAGTTAAGTAACCATTTAACTTTGGTTGCACTGACGGAGTTGTTGACATTTTTTGATTTTTATTTTATTTTTTGTGATGTTTTCCTATGACAATGTTGATATTGAAAATTATAAAAAATAATATTGAATTGACTTTGTAGATTGCTAATAATAGAGAAGTATGGAAGAAAGGGACATGTTGCGCTCACTCCAAATAAATTGAGTTATGGGGAAGGAGAATTTTAATGACTAAGGGCTGATTTCACCAATGAAACTAAACGCTATCAGCATTTCTAAAACGCGATCAAGAGCTGTCAGTGTCAAAAAAATTATGGAATATGTTACACCGACAGCTCTTGAACGCGTTTAAATGTGCTGAACGCGCTAAATTTCATTCGTGAAATAAGTAGATCTAGCTAGCGAATGATCGCCTTCAGACACAGCTGTAAAGGTGCCCTATTCTTGTGAATGTGCATGTCAAGTTGTAAGTATGGCAGCTGTATGATTGTGTATAGTGATGTATAAACATTCCAAAATTTTCATTTTTGGCTACTGGAATTATGTTTAAAAGTATATTTAAGAGTCAGAAGCACTGCCAATGCAATTTGATTGCTTGTTTTGCGGTCACTGCGTAATATTTTGTAATTAAGGATCTCATTTTGTTTTGTATAACGATTTTGATTTGTCTTGATAAATGAGGAGCACATTTTTAAGTTTGTTTACATGTGGACAAACCACTTGTTATGGTTGTATCAGGACAAACGTGATTGTTCACATACTTGCCTTGAGTCTGTGTATGTGCACCCGAGTGTGTTAGTATGCCTTAACAAATTGCCATTTGTGATGATTGTAAATTATGAATGTATTGTATGATTAATTGTATTGAAATCATCTTAGTACATGTTGAGACAAATAGAGATTAATGAAATAAAGTAACAAATTGTGTAAAAAAACATTGTTTTATTTTTTGTGTGTAATTTTTGGTGCTTTAATTAAAAGAATGAAATGAATAAGTAAAACAAACACTAAACGGTCAATAAAATGCATCCTAGATTTATTAATAAATTAATCCCCACCATCACAAAGCACTACGAGTCGTCAAATGTCATCCTACCAACCCCATGCTGTTTTATGTACCTTCTGTACTGTTTATATTTATTATTCTCTGCTAAAGCTTTTTTTGCTTCCTCATCTTTTAATTCTTTCCAAACTTTGAAGTTCTCTTTGACCCAAAGTTCTTCATCAAGAAACTCTTGCCTTTCCGAGTCTTCTATAGCATTGAACTGATGCTGTCCAAGCTTCATGTACTTTCTGATTAAATACAACTTTTCTTCCTTTCCATATGCTCGCTTCATTATGCTAAAATTCCAGAACCACCTTAGATACCAATAAATATATTGTGCAATAGTGTATGGTAAGATGATCAGTTGCACCCACAGTATGTCAACTATTTCTGGCTTAGCGTAGGCACCTTTGATGTCCATGTTCTCTTCAATAACCCTCCTAATCAACCGGTCCTGCTCCACTTTCTGTTCAGCTTTAGATTTCTTCAAACCTTTATTTTTAGACTGAACTTCCTTCATTTCAGTTTTGGCTATTTCTAGAGCTTTATTTCTATACTTTGGCACTGTTATGAAGTATTTTATAGCGGTGTCGTATTTAGACCACGCGCTATAGTACTGTATTATCGATATAATTGAAATAGTAACTGCGATCACGATTCGTACGTCGACTTTCGGCGCCATACGGCGTCGGTAATACCTGTAGTAGTGAGCATAGTACTCCTGAGGATTGTCCAACATGTAATCATAGTCGGATCTCTCTTCATCATCGCGCAAGATTTCGTATGCTGTTGCTATTTCCTTGAATTTTTCTTCTGCTACTTTTTTAGTTTCAGGGGTTCTGTGTAAATCAGGATGAAACCTTTTTGCCAGTTGTCTGTAACTTCTACCAATCTCATTCTTTGTTGCTTCTCTTGTGATTCCTAGAACTTCGTAACAATTCTCCTTTCCACAGTAAATACCTTCGAGCAGATGATCTGCTGACGAGACAACTGCAATCTGCCATGTTACACAGAGAAGAATGAAGTAATCGTATTTTATTGGCATTTTTATTTTAACACATACTCTAAGTTATAAATGCTTTTATTTGTGACTAGCACCTAGTAGTAATTAATATAAAAATTTGCGATTAAAAAAATATGCTACGCTACCACGACTGATTGTCAATTTGACAATCGCGAATTCGCGATGAACGAAACGAACTGTCAACGTCACGGCTACGTCAGCTTATTTTATGTTGGAAAAATGTTTTTCATTATGGCAGGTTGTGACTAATAACCTCCTTTCTTTTTTAGTCAGTTAAAAGTTACGCAAAAGTGAATTCAGTATGAGCTATTATGAAGCAAGGCAGTGATGATAGTTGAACAGTTTCGCGAGTTTTACAAACTAGAAAATGCAAAAATTCTGAATGTCAACATCAATAGAATTAAAAAAAAAAGTTAAATGTCTATGTCAACTGTCAATGTCAGAAACTGTTGATTTGTTGAAGTGTCACACGTGTTTTCATTTTTTGTGTTATGAATGTATCTCAAATTAAAGTAAGAAAATGATAGAAAACGCGCTAGATCGATTCTCAGAAAGCTTATTTCTGTATTTAACTGGACAGTCAAAAGATGTTAGAAGCCTTTTAGTAAAGAAACACATTGACAATTTACAAACGCACGGTGACTTCAGTTTTCCTAATTCGGTGAAATCTTGGCACGGATATGCCATTTGTGATCAAGTTGTTGATAAAGAAAACGCTACATTATTACAAGCAATAGGTAAACAGTGTACAGAGTTAGTTGAGGAATCGAAGAAGTGGAATTTGTCAGTAAAAAAAGTGAAAGACGCGAAAGATCGAATTTATTTGTTTTTAGAAAGACCTCGAACTATCCGTGTCGGTTTATCAGAGGCCTTGCGAAATAATGCGGTGTTATCACAGAAGATACGTGAAGGAACATCGGCTGTTCTGTTGGATCCTTGTTGTGAAGAACAAGACATTACCTCGTTACGCACGAAATATGTCTGTAAAGTCATCAAAAACCTGTGTGCGCTATGTAAAGTGAACTCTCCTATATTCGTCACATCGAAATCTACCAGTAGAAGTGAAGGATCCCGAAGAGTGCTCTGTGGTGCTGTACTCAATTCTAAATCAGGAGTTAAAGAAACTAACATATGTGCAGAGGATTATATTAGGTAAATATTCACAGCTGTCTCATTAACATTCATACATTCATTAATTTCAAACTGGAAAATGCCTCACAATCAGAAACTATAGACAAAATACCATGTTTGATACAACTTTTCTAATAATCAAATTTTTCTAATTCCAGGATAAGGCAAGATGAAATGACTCTCATAGCTCAACACAAGTATGGTGTAAGAGTATCAACAGATTCAAAATGGAAGGAGTTTATAGCACATTTGGGAGAGTCAGCGGCTGCATTTGAGTTACTGCAGACCAAGCCAAGCGGGGCAGTCAAAATTAACTTTGATTGCTCTTCTGGGTCTAGTAAAGGTAAATATTTTTGATAACTGTACCAATTTCTGGAAGGGTAACAAAAATTTGAAACCAACTTGAATCTCCTTTTATTAGCCATTGTCATTGTCCATAAACAAACAAGAAAAAATTTATAAAAGTCAATAACATCACACCTGTAATGCCTAAATGGTTAGACAGAGGTGTACCTATAGTACACTCACATTTCACCAGTTATGATTAAGTCTCATGTAATAGGGGCATACAAAATGCATTATTATTCAACCAACAACTCACACTAAAAATTAATCAAGTCTAGATCACTCAAGCTGAGCTGCATTTTAATTTGATTCCATCAACGTGACCTTGTCCCAACAATTGATGCTACATGAACTAATAAAATATCCGTTACATTTCATTACAGGTGCATCATTCATTCTGTACAATTGTGCCCGTCTAGAGACTATTATAAGGACATACAATGACGACGGTACATACCCAGAGCTGCCACACTTTGACGATGTTGATTTTTCTTTGCTTACACAAGAGGTAATGTTATAAAAATTTGGATTTTACTTCAGTATATCTAGCAAAGAATTAAGTCATTACTTTCAATAAGTCACTAATCCCCTTATTAATAAACACAGCATAAAGTTATACCAAACTTAATCCTCCAAAAATGTATGGTAAATCTGAAGATAATACTGGGCTCTATACCACAAAACTTTTCAAAATTGTTAAATTGTGGAAAAAATTGCCAAACACAGAAATGACAAATATGAATGAGTTACAATATTGTAGATTTGCCATTACAATTAACATATTTGTAAGGTTTTTCCTTTACAATTTGTTGGCTTAGAGTATTGTGGCACACGCACTTGTAAGATTTACAAATTTGTAAAGTGTAAATTGTAATTGTAAAAAGTTTTGTGGTATAAGGCCCTGGTTGTACTGCCGGGGTTGCGGGAAAGTCCGAAAGGGATACCGTGGCCCCTGGCAACGTACAGGCAACGGAAGGAACATGGGTGGGTTTTAGTCAGTAAGTCTGATACGCCCTCCCGCTCCACCCAGAGCGGGAGAAGTTATTTGATAATTTCCCATCCAAAAAAAAAAGGCTCTGGTTGTAACAGAGAAGAGCTGTTCACTTAGCAGAAAGTTGATAAAAGCTGATTTGATGAGATATAGTAAGCTAAATCTAAACAGAACTAATTAAGTAACAAACAATCCCATGTAAATTAAAAACATTCACTGGAATTATTTCCTGTGAGAATATAATAAGGACTGAGAGAATAAAATAGGCATCATACAATGGTAGACAAAACACCATCTAACAAGTATCTAAACACAAAATACTAAACATTTATTGCTTTCAGGATGAATGGCATCTAATATTCAACTATATACTTGGTCTACCATCACTTTTGGCCAACTGTGTGGAGGTAAACAGCCAAGCTTGTGACTTTAGACCACACCACATCTGTAGCTACCTCTGTTCCATGGTCAGGGTGTTCAGTCAATATTATAGAAAGACCAGGATCTTGGTGGTAAGTACTGAACACTAAATAAAGCATGCATAAGTAAGATATAGTTGCAAATTCTCAGTCTACAGCACTGCATTTCAAATTCTGTAGAAGTAATTGGTATACAAAAAGTGTGTGCATCAAAACAGTATGTAAGAAATTCTGGTATTTCCATTATGTTTTGTTTTTGTGCACACAAAATTAATTGCTTTTGGCAATAGCAATTTGTTAAGTGCCATTCTTAATGATTTTAGTTAACCTAATGCTCTCTGCATTAGAAAATCAGCACAAATTGATATATTGTTGTGAGGATATTTTTTGCATGTATATTTATTTTTCTCAATGTACCCTCAACTTGACATTGAATAAAATCCTATTGACAATTGAAAATATTAGGGAAATTTAATTCAAATTGGTTTAGTTTAACACAATCGATTTGTGATTGGATTCTAATAAAAATTGAGCAAGCTATTCCTTTTTCCAGGAGCCCAGAAAACATCTGCTTCCAGTAATATACGCTAGACTGCACATGCTGCAAATATTAAACGAAACACTCAAGACTTGTCTGAACATTTTAAATATTAAAAGTGTTTCCCAAATGTGAATCATAATCTTTTATTGAAGAATGAATGAAGAATTCAAATTACCCCATTAGAATATATTTTAATATTGCAAATCAATGCGATATCAAATTATTCTTAAAGGCTACTTTTTTTTCCGGCTCATATTAAATGCTAAAAAACTTTATTTCCTACAGAATGGACGGCGAACTTTTATGTTATAACTTTGTTTTACTGTTGAGCGGACTCAATGCCGTGAGTGCACTTCACTGCGAAGCCGACATGCATTACAAATTATTCAAGAAAATAAAAGTTCCAACTATACTACAAAGAGCGCATAGAAAAAAAATGTTTTGTTTGGAAACACAAAGTTCACGTGATTGACCCAGGTATTTTATTGTGGGCATTGCTGCATCGCGATTGGCTCACCGAGCGGGGCACGAGCGCCGCCGACAAATCACGAACCGCTTACACGGTCGCGCGTCCCAAGTCGCCTAGTGTGTTTTTGACATCGGGTAACGCAGTCGTGAACTTCGGAGCGCATAGATACTTTTATTTATAGTTTAAATCGAATAAAGTCGCTTTGCGTTTGTGAATACCTGTGCTCAACCGGGATACAATAAATATGAGTATTGCTGCTCTGATCCAAGCTGCTGAATACATCGAAAGGCGCGATAGAGGTGATTTGGATTTTCTTTGTTTGAATTGTCAATCGAGTGCAACTACACGCACACGTCAACATGGCTCCCGTCTATTTTTGCCGTGCTATAATCAGCTGATTTTGACGGAATGGCAGTGTACTTTGTTGCAGAAGCTGAGCACGGATACGCGTCGAGTTTACCGGCGTACGAAGAGTCCCGCTCCGGCGGCAGGCGGCCGAAGACCAAGAAATCGCAGGGCAGCAGGTGAGTTGCGGCCGGTGTAGTGCTAGTGCAGTGATAATGTGAGATTCAGTGGTGTTATAATGTGAAGTGTCGGCGTGTCGTACAATATTGTATGTTTTCTGTTCCAGGACGACTCATAACGAGTTGGAAAAAAACAGGTGAGTGCTTATATTTTTATTGATAACGATGAACCCGGGTGTGTATGCGGTGCGCCGGTGGCGGGTGCCGGCGCGCGGTGGTTTATCGCGTGGCGCAGTGACCTTGGCAGCATCTAGTCGGCAAGGGAAAGAGTGCATGATCGTAATGAGACGTGCGGGTGGGGCGGATGACGCTCGTAACCCATTTGGCAGCACTGCCACGGCAGGGCGCTGGCTGCCGTTACGTCACGTTCGGTGATCTTCCTCCGTCGTCATCACGCTACCTGTAGGTCGCTGCGTGTTTACGCGCCGTGTTTGGTTAGGTCGAGTAGCCCGCCTAGCCGCTAGCTCCGCTAAAGGAGGACGGTTTGCGAAACAAAGCCAGTCTACCGTCTACGTGACATACTACTTCGCCTGCATAGTTATTTACTCGCGTTGAATAGGAATTTAGAACCGGTAACTTGTTAGCTAGGCTATTATTCTCCTTTCATTAAAGTTACAAACGTACCCACTTTCCTTAGCTTGTGGTTCTCGGGACCGTTTCATGTTATCCCTAAGCTTACGAACAATCCACATTTGCAATTATAAACGTGGACCCTGTAGAATAGTGGTGATCACGACAGACCCTCCGTTCACAGAATAATACGAAATTGATTGTAAAAGCCCTTTATCAATTTTAGAATTATGCAAGTGGTGAAAGTACAGTCGGCATAATAAAATAGTACAGTAACGTTATTCATCGGCCCCTAATGGAGGGGAATGTGCCTATTTGCCTAAGTTAAAGGTCGCTTTCATCATTGAATTTGTTATCGCAACGAGAGGTAGGTAAAAGGGCAGGGGCACTGATTATTTAATTAATGGGTCGTTACAAATAGTAATTCAATTGAACGATTTTATTTGACGAATTAAAACTGTAAATAATGGCCGCCAGAGTCGATGACAGCTGGTAATGGAATAAAAGCAATCTTGTGTAACATGTCCATCGTAATGATGAAAAAAAAAAAAAAAAACATTACGACGGACCTAAGTACAATGATTCTAATCTGCAGACTTGTCAATTGCCTGGTAGCAATTGATAGACGGCTATTAAGACCCATTCGTCAACTTAATATATTTTTTTTGCTACCCATCTTGCTATTAAAAACAAATACGTCGCGTAAGTAGAGACGCGGCGATTAGTTCCACTAAATCCGTTTTTACTCGTCTCGTTTTTGTCATAAATTCACATTTCATACGTGAAAACCTTTCTCTAAAAGTAAACCGTTTGTAACATAATAATTCACGTCGAAAACAGTTTCGTATTTTCTGAGCTGTATCAGTACTGTTATTTATTCTGTGACTTCGAACAAACGTATGTTTCCATGTTTATTTTGTATAAATAGCATCGAGTTATTGAAAGTAGGTGTGTGAGGCATATCTCAAGTGCTCGACAAGTGACTGCAACGCCCATAAGTTCTGTCCATAATACTGTTCTCCACTTAGATATTAGAAACTATTTATTGTTGCCTGCAATGTTTACCTAATTGATAACAGAAAAAACCTCGTTTGTATTTAATCGTGTTAACAATTAACTGTTCTGCAGTGTCTGTTAATTATGCGCTCGTTATTTTAATTATCCCATAAACGTATGCAACTAGAATATCTACATAGTTACTGTTAATTTCTACGCAATCCTACAATTTCATCTCGTGTTATTTTAGTCTGGAATGGCATAAGGAAATAATGGTACACGTGATTCTAACAAATGTTGGGCGTTGTCTGCCTAAGGCCCTTTGTACACACACGTTTTTCTTGCCGTGAAAAACTACGGTTTATTTGCCGTGTGTAGGCACGGTTTTCAACTCGTCAGTGTTGTACGGATCACTATGGAAACTTGTTGACAGACACGGTTTTTCTACGACGCGGTTTATACGCCGTGTGTAGTCACGGTCGTCAGTGTTGTACGGATCACTATGGAAGCTTGTTGTTCGGCACGTTTTTTCTACGGTGCGGTTTAAACGCCGTACCGTAAAGAACCGTGATGTGTACAAAAGGCGTAACGTTATTCTAAATTGGACAGATTTCTTTTGTTTCATCTCCATCCAACGAGCTCTATTCATAAACTCGTCGTTAATCTTCTCTTGGAAGATATTCCTTTCTTTTATCTATTTCTATTCCCTGAAGGATTAACGAGAGGTGTACCTATAGTACAACCACATTTCGCCAGTTATGTTTAAGTCCTATGAAATAGGGGGTGAGCTTATTGCCATCAACCGGGCACAAATACAGACTCCGGGCTGCTACTGAGAAAATCCTGATGGAAAAACCCAAAAACCCTTTGCCTGACCCGGAAATCGAATCCAGGACCTTATGATCAGCAGTAGCGTTTGCGACCAACGAGGCAGTCAGCACTAGTTTTATGTTCAAAACAGCTGTTGGAAGAAACTGAAATATGAATTGATAAAATCTAATTTATTAAATTCTATTTTAAGAAGCGTCCTATTCTAATTTCGTACTTACCCAATACAGTTCAAGTTACAAAGTCGTCGGCTAATTTTATCAAGAAATTCTCACGTAAAATTAAATTTCATATCCAAACTGTTCACATGACTTTCATTATTATGTTCGCCACACAAGATTACGTAATTTCTAATTGTGTCTTCAATTATACAGAGTTTTATTTATAAACGTGACATAAGGAAAGAAAAGTCATTCAATATTTTCTGACAGTTCCAAAATCGAAAAGACCTTACGTTTTTACCCGTCTGGCTCAGAGAGAGGAGGTTAATGTTTTACTTTCCTTCGAGAGTATGTATGCATGTAAGTATCTCTATTTCTTTGGCACGCTCTGTAGCCTAAACGGCTGGATGGCGTTTAACATAAGAGGTTTCGTTAGTTTCGTCTTAATTGTGGGAGTGACAAAGGCTATACAATGTATTGCATCTGCAAATACAAAAAAAGAAAGAGGAAAATTAAAAAAAAAAAATACAAAGATATTGGTATCAAATAAAAATTAGTAAGTAAGTAAGTCTTTATTTGCCTTAAACATGGTATAAAAGGTGTTACAGTTTGGTAATATAATATAGTCCACATGTTTAGCTATACAACATCGTGTATCAATTGCATGCAAAATGCTTAGAATTAATTAGTAAGTAGAAATAAAATGTCAAAGCTATAAAACATTCTCCACAATACAATCATCATAACAAAATATTATTTAATGTCAGAAATTAATCTCCACGAACAAAATCAAAAAGTGACAAATTAGGGATGAGTCATTTCCAAATTATATAATGTATATTAATTTTAAGAGTTTGATTTTAGAACTCAGATATTTAAAACTCGTCCCTCAATGCATCTCAGTCTATCCCAGTGCGTAGCTGGTCATAGGCCTTAGCTGCGCCACACCCCGTCAAACCAGAAAATCGTCTCATTGTGGATGAAGAAACTAGCCGTGCACTAGCGAACAGATTCTTTAACATCTAGGAAAAAACATTCACAGATATAGCTTAACTATCCACATGTATATTCTGATAAGACAATGTTGCTTTTATGGTATGCTTTGATGGTTTGGCCATGTTGATGACGATGAATGAAAGGCGACTAACAAAAGGTTTTTACAAAGCAGATATAATTGGAAACGCCGGGAGACGCTCTAAAAGGACATAATACAGTGACCTTATTGGTGATGTTCTTCAGAAAGGTCAGGTGCGTAGTACTCGCAACCGGCGTGCGTGTATGACCAGATGTATGAACTTAAACGAGGCAAAAGGAGTGTGTAAGGATCGTAGCAGGCGTCGTTCTGTGCTTTTGTGAAAATGGCGTGACTCCGCGTGAGGTTATGTAGGTATGTATATTCTATTAGAAGTTATGGGTAAAACATAGGAATATCATGACACGATCAGTTGCGTTGTGAGGTAGGTCCATTTTGTGCGACCATTGTTCTAATTCTAATAATAGGTTGTCGTGTGACGTACCTTGATTTACTACCTAGCTTCTAGGTAGAACTGCTAATGGTATCTTATTAATGTATATGCGTTAATAGCTGCTCTGTTTGTATATAATTTCAGGCTGAGTTGCTTTGTTGCTTAGTTGCTAAGGATGTCAGTAATGTTTTGTTGTAGATGACGTGTTCTATTATAAATTAATCGAGATAGCGCGTCTGAATTGTAAAACGATAAGATATTAAAATCACCTAAACGTTGTTAACTAATTAAGAGTATAAATACCTCAAATTGCTTAGCATGATCCTCCGCTTTATCGGAAATACTGCTGCGTTCATTTTGAAATAAATACACATCAAGGTATACATTATAAGCTGACCTCGCATTGTACGAAATTCCTAAACAATGCGAGATCAGCATAAACTGGAAATGTAACTGATGTGTAGCCGTGTGTACTATGTTCGACGAAAACATGATTCTATAAAATTTTCTCTAAAGAAAAAAATCCAAAGTTCCTTCCAAAAGTCCAAACCGAACAATAAACCGCTGGTATTCAAAAAATACTTCAAATTAGATCATTAAACTTTGCATAATAACTGAACTAACTATAAAGCAGATACCTACTATGTTTTTATTTTATAATTCCCATTATTTTCGCCGTTAAAATAAATTACCTAAACTATTGGCGCCTTGGAGCCTTCTCCCCGCTGCTTAGTCTCGCTCTCACAAAGTCCACGAGCAATATCGTGCGAGCGAGATAAGGAGTGAATTTGAGCTGAGGTGTAATGGACTCTTAACCAGAAATAAATCCATAAACATTGTTTAGTTACGATGAATAAAGAGATAATGACTTATCATTTATTCAAAATCAACTTTCGCCCGATTCTTATTTTATAAGTCATTATTTTCCGACAGACAATATGACACCAAAAACAGGTGGATAATAACTAATAACTAGTTGTTGTCCGCGTCTTCGCCCCCGTAGACTAATTGATTTTCTAAAATCAAAGTAAAGTAGCCTTAGTTACTCTTTATAACATTAGCTATCTGCTAATGAAAGTGCCGTCAACATCGGTCCAGCTGTTTCGGAGATTATCCGGCTAATCTCCGAAACGGCTGGATCGATTTTGACGACAGACACAGTCAAAATAAATATCATATATACTTTCATATAAAAAAAAAAACCTTTTGCATTTAACAAAAAAGCAATTGTTTTGACATTACAAACAGGCAATTCAAGAATAGAATAGGTGTATAGATTTCTTTATTGGGATAAAAAATGTGTACATAACATAAAATGAGAACCTCTGACTCCTGCGCTAAGTTAAAACACCAGTGGTACAGGAGACAGGAAATATATAAATAAAATTATACTAACAATAATTGAATTAACATGTTCGTACGAACTCGAATAACTTCAGTTTCTACGTGCTTTTGATATTATTCGCCTGTATCTTTTACGATATTAGTTTAACCTCAAACCAGTAGGTAAGGAAAGCTCTTTGTTAGATTTAATTAGTGGCAGTCTGGCAAACGCAAATAGGCTTAGCATAATAACCAATTTCTCTTTAGTATCCAAAGATTGTGATAATAAATTGAGTTAGTAAAACGTCTGTACGAAATGCCTGTGGTCTTAATGTAAGTTTAGCAATCAAAAGGAAAAACACTAACTATACACAATATAATAAAAATAACAGCCACATTTTTATAAAACTTCCTCGTCACCGACCCACCGCGTCGCATCACATCTCCCACCCGCGCAACTACTTCGTTGTAGCTTACTTAACCTTTTTTTATCAGCTTTGCTCAGCTCCTAAGGGCTCTAGCGTGATGTTAAATAGCCTATAACCTTCCCCAAGAATTCGGCTATCAAATGCAAGATTTTTCAAATCCGACCGGTAGTTCCAGAGATAAGCGCATTCAAACAATAAAAACAAAAAATCGTATAGATAGAGAATATTATTATATCGATAATATATTAGTCAAGTGTCTCTCTGATAATATGCTTAGAATATTAGGCAATCGATTTAACAAGTTCAGCTTTGTCGCCAGTCTCTATGTTTGTTTACCAGCCTTGAGAGGACACTTACTTTTGGCAGCTACTGAACCAGATTTGTCAATTTCAATAAGATTAATCGACACGATTCTAACAAGAAACTAGCGATAAAAACATGCCTTCCATTGCGTACAGTATGTACGTAATATCCCCGATTTCAATACTTAAGGTACAATTCTGTAGACAACCACAGGCCGCAACTGCAGGCGACGTGTCGCCGCGACACGCCTGGTTTCTATAAATTTCTATGAAATACCTTTCGTAGCTAGCGACACGTCGCCACAGAATAAATATGGACAGTATGGAAACTAAGCCTATTTGTTGATATAATTACCTACGCTCCATTGGAGCGTTAGGGTTGTCACTCTTAATGTTTGTAAAATTGAAAAGTGTTTTGAGTTGACTGGTAGAAATCGTCACTAACGAAAAAAACTAGTTAAAAGCACGAAAAACAGTTTAATATTAAGGTGGATCCGCGAAATTCAAGTTTTCTTTCGTTTTTGCAATTTGCAGGTCAGTGTCAGGTTGTATTTTGATCAAAATATGATTCGCAACAGATTTGTATTTACAGAATTATAATCAAGGTCAAGCATCAATCATGGTCAAGGTCGTAGGTTGCTAGTATTGAATTCACCCGGTCCGGTTACCTTCTCAGTGTCCCGACGCCTCGTATTACGCTCTACACACACAACTCGTGTCCTCTCCACAGTTCTGTCATAGTAGTATAGTAGCATAGTGTCATACTAGTTAAGTTGTTATTGTTATTATTTAAACCACATACACTGTAATACTGTAATATTTAGAAGCCGCGTTTAAACAGCCGTATGATACGCAATACGCTCGTGGCGATTTAAAAAAAATTATCGCGGCCAACACTCGTCTCGACACGGCACCCGCAACTGACAGCACTGCGACGAGCACTTAGAATCTCGTAAATGGGCGCGTATATGTGAGTGAGCCGTTTCGAACGTTTACTAGGTACGTAGTTTCTGTACTGTCCATATTTATACTGTAAGCCTTCATAGAAGTACAATGCCGTTGCCGCCTGCGGTCGGCTACGGAATGGTACCTTTACGGAAAAGGTTTCAGAGTACATCCGCTGAACACTTTTCTTATAACACTTACATCTCACCTTAAGGATAAGATGTAAGCGTGATTGATGGACAGTTACATTACAATAAACGCCCCATTGTATGATAAAAAGATGTTTTTTATCCAAGAAGGTTTCATGCACGTCGAGGCGACGTCTTTTTAGGTTACTTTCTCTTCAAACATCTATCCACTTTGTGTTTTGCCTAGGCAATTGACTACCTGAATGTCGATTCCAGTTTGGTGTGGTTTAGGCTTGTTACAAGTGCTGTGTTTCGTAATATTATTGAAAGGGCTTACTTCCTAGCTTATTATGGAAGTATTCCCGTCTGTGTGATTGCAGTATTTTATTAGTAATTTCAATTATAGTTAATTTTGCTGACATAAAGCAATAAACTGCCGACTTTAATGATTAGTATTAGTTTCATAATGGTTCTGTTGAATGGGATAATGTCTAGAGTTATTTATTGTTAGTGCCGTTTGATTTATGGACGACGCATAACGTTACGTCTCTGTCTCAGCTAGCATTCACTAAACAGCATTCACGAATAAGTATTTAACATGACTGCAATTAAATGCCATACAGAGGTTTCCAATGCTAGATCTCAGATACAGCTTACTCTTTCAATGCTAATGTGTTCATCAATCCACTCACGCGCAGGCATAAAACGAACATAAAACTTGCGCATTTCAGATTAGATATATTCACACGTTGTACCGCCGAATCGCTTGGATAGCTACACTTGTACGTACTCGTATACATAATACATCGTGTTTACATAATGTTTTGGTGACGTGGCGTGGAGTGGAGCGGAGACAGCGGCTCTGCGCCTGCGCAACCACTGTAATTTTCCAATAAACCGGAGTTAACTATACTTCATCGTGTATTTGCACACACAAATTGCAAATCGTTTGTTGCTAACCGACGTTATGTGCTTGTTTGTTTTATTTGTCATTCTGTCTATACATATTTGGAGTTGTACTGATATGTTACCACTCATTTAGTCACGTTTTTATGCAATGACACTTATAGGTGACTCCACCACTCGAAAACATTCAAAAGGGTTTATGAATAGTATTTTTCATCAAACTCAAATTCAACAAATTAAAATACAATATTAGGATGTTACAGTTTTTTTTTTTACTACCAAAGAACGGTTTGCAAAAGACGCAATAACGGTACATAAAACAACAACGTTTCTATGACTAATGCAATATACAGAAACTACACGTGTTTTTCAACATTTACCGAGTCTGGTTTAAAAAGACAATAAACTGTTAGTTAAGAGCGAAACAAATCAAACGACTATGTTTAATAATGATTTTTGTATTTTTCGTGATATTTCCGGGATCGAACGGGTAAAAGAATGCAATGCTTGTATCCTGGTAACCACGTATTATCTTATTGAGGAAAATGGCCGACAGTGGCGTTATTAGGCGATGATTTAGCGACGTGGCTCCTGTTGTGCAAGGGGATATGGTGCCATTATGGTTATACGTGCCTTAAGCGGTTTCAGGGAATTGTAGCAGGGAACGCACGAAGTGTTCTCAAGTCGCTAGAACCTGTCAAAATATTAAGGGTATCCGTCAAAAATCAGATTGAGGCAAACAAGAATGCGACCGTTTTTAAAAATACGGGATTTGTCCCTCTGTTCGGCTGTACTCTCAAAATTATTTTATGAGTCAAAATGTATTTGTGTGTCACAATTTGGGAGCAATTTCCTTAACTTTGTTGTTGACTGTCTGCGGCTGGGCTGTACCTATAATAGCAATTTGCATTTGTTGCAATTAGTACCTATATCTACTTAATAAAGATCTTAAATTCATTTATTCGTTCACTGACAGAACGCAGCCCTGAACCGCAAGCATCCGCAGGGTCTAGAGGCATGGAATTGTGCACAAGAGTTCCTTATACAGCGAAGGAAGGTATTTTGAAAATTCTTCCCCTAAAGGCGTTAAATCGGGGATGGAAGTTAGTCATTTTTGCCGTTGGGATTACTTTTAGCATCTCCACTCAGTAGGTTTTTCATTCCCTCCTTATTATTTTGGGGCCTAGTTCATATTTTTCTCACCATTTCCTTGTTTGTTACACAAAACAGAAAAGAATATTTCTCGGCATCTGCAGCCACGTTTGTTATTAGACCAAAGATATGACATGCATACGTAATTATCGACACAATCAGATGCAAATTTTCCATACAATAAGTGCGCAAAATATCACTGTACATAATCTACTTAGGTATATATCTAGTCGACTGAGTACCTTATGAATACTATCCGTTTTACTAACCAATGGTAATTTGTTATAATAGGAGCTACTTATTGAGCTACGCTTGATTTTCGACATCATCATGAAATTCATGATACTATGCAGTTCTGTACTGGTGACCTTCCCGATCGCCATTTAACTCGATACTTGGCCACTCTCCTCCAGTCCAGACACCCGACAAAATCGTTGCTCCATTTATACTGAGGGCGTCCTATTCACACTTGATTTTACGCAAATGCACGTGCCTCAAACTAACTAAATAACGATTGATACCTAAGATAAAGGAACCCGTCAAATGCGAATCTTGTTTCGTACATGACTAAATCAATCTTATTCATTCCTATGCGACCTACATTCGATTGTAATGTAACCATTTTAATGGTCTTGTTATTATACGATGTATAGCATAACCTTCAATATGGACCGAATGTGATTAGTCAGTGAAAACATGACATCACCATTATGTGCGGTGTATCGTTGCTGTAACGGTTATTTTGTGGTTTATCAACGTTTTCTATAGGACGTTTTGTATATCTGTTTTTCTGCCTCAGTGCGTTATGGTCGCAAGGGTAACTGTCTGAATGTGGCCCTTATTTCTTTAACCAGCATGGGAGGTTTGTAGGAACATTTTGAAATGATACATTATTGTAAGATCAATATCAAAAGTCATTTATTCAAATTAGACTGAGAATCAGCACTTTTTGATCGTCAAAATTACGTAAGACAGTCCTCCAAAATTCCTGCCTTCTACCACTTTCTAGTGCTTTAGCTGGAAAGAAGTGGCGCAACAAACTCACCAGCAGCACAGCTGTCTGGTAAGTTGGAAGAACTAGATTCTATACATGTGGCAAATCTCACATTCTTTTAACGTTGACTGTACTTAATTTAGGAGGTAAAAAAGCCAAAACTAATGGCACACGGTTATTCATAATTGCAATTATAATATTAATTGCACTTGCCATATTTTTTTCACGTGGGAGTCAAAACCATCATGAAATAGAGCGTTCATCCAAAAAGTTGGCAACGTCGCAAATAGCTGTCAAATATTTACCTGTTTTGATTAATTTGGCAATATTACTGTAGGTATGGAAATAAGAAATATGACTCATATATCATGAATTGCAATTATAACACTGAATTTGATGTTGTAACCGTTTCAGGTGTAAAAAAGGCATTTGGAAACTTTCCAAATACTTTTTTTTAGATTTAAAACTAAATATTCGGTGTTACGATATTTATTTTTGCATTTCATAAACAATATTTTAGTTCGCTAGTTAGCCATATTTCTTATTTCCGTACAGTAATATCGCCAAATTAATCAAAAGAGCGAAATATTTGACAGCTATTTGCGACGTTGCCCACTTTCTATATGTCGCTATTAAAACACAGCTGAATAAGGTTTATTCACAGGGTTTATTTTATATAAATCCATATCTACTGTGGCAATATATATAATTAGCAGCAGTTTATAAATATTCTCGGTAGAAAACGTGTCGTTATAATAAGTCACGATGGAAGACTTACAATACAGAGTTGTGCTGGTTATGAAAATATTGTTACTTTCTTGTACAAATCATATCGCTATGCAATTTGGTTTAAAACTAAGCATGGAGCTAGCAATTAAGGTATTAATTAACCATTCCATTAAAGTGTTTTTTTTTGCCTCATATCTGCTAAAAAAGACCGCAATTCTTTTCCAAATTCAAAATATTTTATTTCACATAAACCTACAATGGCACTTATGAAACGTCAGAAGCTAGGTGTACGGTTCCAATTGGTTGTTTCCTATGGAGAAGAGCCGGCAAGAAACTCCACGGTTACTCTTTTAAAAATAATTGGCTTTTACAATATTTTCAAATAACAGTGTTAGGTATGGAAAGAAAGAAAGAAAGAATGATATTTATTTGGACACAGTTCGTGAAACACATAATACAAAAATAAAAAGTGAAAATAATCATAAAGCAATAATAGTATAGGAGACAGGATAGTATGTAAGGACAGTGTAGGTCTTTCAACAAGTACCAGGTACTTAACAGAATGATGATGGTCAACAAATCTACAGTCCACTAGGCCTACAGCGTTCTCACATTCACAAAATTGAAAATAATCTATACAAAGATAAATAAATAAATAAAAATAAAAACGTATTTTAAACGAAATTTCAGATGACGTTACAGTTCTTTTTGAGATTCTTTCAAGTGCCTTGTTGATTCTTCTGTTCATTCAAAAGCGCCTGTTGCATCCTGGGCTATCACCACCACTGATTGCTGCTCAAAGCTCATGTTCAGGTGAACCTCAAAGTTCATCCCTGCTGACTGCATAATATTTTTACTATGAATGTTTGAACCGAGGTTTGATACCAGATCTAAGACTGACTTAAAACATTTGGTGGTTATTATTTAAGAAGACTGCTATCGATATTTATCTACTGATGATAATTCCAACAATACACAGATCACCAAACAGTATAAACGGCGTTGACTGACATATATCACTGAATCTTATACTCTGCGTAGTAAACAGGACCATGGACTATTTTAGATATGATTTAAAAGCGCCCGATGAAAGCCGGGACCATTATTTCCAGAGAATATTTCCATAGGTAATTCGTATCTTTGTTATGCTAACGTAAATATCATTATAGACAGAGAAGCATATAACACCTGTTGAAGTATCGCCTTTAAAAGGAAACAATGGTATAAAACCTAGACTTGTATTGCGGACGAGGTCAATAAAACACTTATATCTATTCTGGTTTTACGACCGGTTGATATAGAGACTGTGACTGATACGAGCTGAGAGAAACCTGAAAGTCTGACCTTAAATTATCGGTCATCACCTTTGATAATCCGAGTCAAGAACTGTAGAGTATACAACCACACTGGTGGTCTGCTTTAACGAAATTGAGTAAGGATACAAAATACTTGATGAGAAATAACATAGTAAATTGGAAGATACATGGCTATACACACCACATAGAGCTTTCACAGTAATTAAACATTAATCCCCACATGCTTAACCCCTCAACCTCCGCCACAGCTTCCAGAATCCCCAAAAATGTACAGCAATAAAAGCTGAAGCCTACCTACGTCTTACGATGCCATCTAAGTACACTTCCCTCTTAAAATCCTTCCAACATCGTGAATCTTGACTGGCGTAGATTTGCCGTTGGAATTGCCGCATCCACTATATTGTTCATCATGCTGGGCCAAATTTAACGACTGTTGTGAGGCTTCTATCTTGTAGCGTTTTATGACTTACAGTGCTCCTATGTTGCTGGAAGACGCCATGTTTGTTGGACCAAATGTTGGCCTTAATTATACAGAGCTTATCATAAAAACACTTAATTAAGGACCGGAATTGGTGCTAACTTCTGTCCTAAAATCACTGAAAGCTCTGCCAATTTAGCAAAAAGTAAACTAATATAAAGTGCTGAAAAGATAGTTTCACCAGATCCAAACGAAAAGTTAATTATTCCCTAAATTCTCACCGAAATCATTTCACAAAGTACGCACTTAATGGACGCTCGAGTTGGCTTTTTTTCTTATTAGTAAAGTAACTAGTCGCTAGCTCGCTGTTTCCTATTAATTAAGCCAGTAACGTCAGCAAATAAATTGAGGTCCATTATTTTAATTTATCCGTTACAGTATTACGGAAGTCATTTTCTATAACTTCCATGGTTCCTCAGGAGAGTTTAAGAATTATGTTGCATCATTAACGTTTTGACATAACTGACGGACGGGAGCTTGGATTGTAATCGGAAACCATCTTTCTGATTACCATCAGTGCATGTTAATTTTTTTATTAGAGCTTAGAACAGGTTATAAATTGCATTTTAAAAAGCGTTCTATTCGACTCTTTGAATTCAAGACTTTAAGAGAGAACAGGGCCTGTTATTCTCCATACAAATGTATTCCCCTTTTTTCTTCCTGAATAATGCCTCTAGAGCAATCATTTTTTTTTCATAAAATCAAGGTCTGCTATAGTCACGTCCCTGTTATTTCCTTTTTTTTCAGCAATTTATCGGTAAAGAAAATATGTCACTCTAAAAATGACAAAAATGCTCCATTTTTACCGCCGTGATTAGAGGAGTGCCTACCAAACAAATTCGAAAAGTTTTTAACATAAAAGAAAATTATAGGAACCTAGACATACTGTTTCTTAAAATTTTAATGTAAGAAATAATTGAATCGGTTCAGTTTTCGAGGAGAAAAAAGGGGAATACGAAACGTCGATTTCGTCAATTTTTTTGTGATTTAATTGGTCTGAGCTGTAGCTATCCCTATCGCACTCTACGGGGGCAGACTTGAGGTAAGACGACGGCAATAGTTTCTTCAAATACCTATGTTTCAAATTCCTCGCAGGCCCTGTTCCCTCTTAAATCTTTCAATTTCTTGCTGTTCAAAAAAAAGCCTTCAATTAAGACTAACCGACTTTTAATGATTTTATACTGAAGATCACGTCTAAACGAGTTGTGTTAATGATTTGGAAAAAATATATATTATAAGAGCATTTTCTTAATAACTTAATCTGTGAATATTTTAGATTATGTTTATATTACATGGTGTACATTTGTAAAGTTATGTCTAACGCGAATAAAAAACTGAGAATCACGCAAAAACTATCAGGCGTATTTTTCTGAAACCTTGAGCATTTTAAAGATAATTTAATTATTTATCGTTTAGTATACGTGTTTTATTAAAATATCTTTTGATTTATATATAATAAATCAATAATGTGTCTTATTTGGGACAGCGCTCTTTGATGGGCGAGTCCTATTACTGGCTGTACGTACGACGCGTTGCGTGAGCTCAGCACAGAACACGCAAGTTAACCACTCAAGGCCACTGGCATATATCTATCTTAAACCATTTAGAGGCACTTTGGTATTGTCAAGGGAGTTGGTAATTCAGAAAGATGAAGCTAAGTTGCCCATTCCAAAACGTAGTAGGTTCGTAACTTCCTATGGAGAAGAACGGGCAAGAAACTCCATGAACACTGGCACAAAAAAAGACTTTTCATGCCATTTTTGCTGTCAAGTATTCGTAGTTCAATGTGTTTTTTAAACTTAGCAACAAGGAAAATATGACACGTAGATTAGATCTAAACTATACATTATTAGTATCGCCTTGAATATGAACCTAAAAAACTAGAATAGAACAGCGAGGCGTTATTATGTAATTAGCGAACAATACAGCCGGACAACAATGGATAATTCCGTAGTGATATGGGAATAAGAAAAACATGCAGTTGACTGGCCACTTGTCGTCCTGTGCCATTTTATGTACAGTTAGTTGTAGTAAAGTTTCATGGAGGCAGCCATCAACCAATGCGTTGACCCCTAATTGTTATTATATTATACGAAAGCCGTTAAATTCTAACGTTTGGGCACGATTACAAATGCCACGAATTCTATGCTGAAAATACTTTTTGGATATTTAGGTGTTCGTGGACGCTCAATCTGCATCCAATATAAAATTGTTCCGGAACTGGGTGTTCATTTATCAAATTATAAATACAAGAGAAATCGTAGAGGCAGTTATTACAAAAGTAAATTCCCGATTAACCTGATTACCTGATGCAACATCCCCGCTTATTGGCTCATAATAATTGTTGATACAGAATTGTGCTCACACCGTAAAACATAAAGTTATACATTGTATAAGTTGTAATGTAGCCGACGTAGTTGCAAACATGTGACCGTCGCTTGTTGCCATGCTGGTACATAAAGATCATTATCTGCGCTTGCGACTGTCTGTCTACCATACCTTAGTTGTTGTGTGGCTCTTGGACTAAGTTTCTGTGAACATACAATGGCGTGCGAGTATTGTTTGTTTAGGAGCAGCTAGTTATTCTGAATTTCATTGTCATTATTACTTTGATCTTCGATAGGTATACAGTTTTTGGATTGATACCGTTTGGCTTTTGTATTTAACTTGTGTGGGAGGTCATTATTGTTGGAAAAACTTGGTGTGGAAAATTATTATCGTGTAGTCTAGTCGGTTTAATATTTTGTGTTGCTAGGTCACCAAATAAGGGCAATTTTATTGAGCAACCTACATAGGTCTTTGAATTTAAATATTGTTTAGAGTACTGTACGATATGAACTTATTAAGTACCATACTTGTTGACAGGCCTGCACTGTCCTCCCAAGCCTATTAACACTGCAATTTGGGAATATTGTAAAAGCCAATGATTTATAAAAGAGTAACCTTGGAGTTCTTGCCGGATCTTCTCCATAGTGAACGACCAATCGGAACCGCACACCTAACTTCTGGCGTTTCACAAGTACCCATGTTGGTACATGTTTTTTATTGAATTGAAATATTATAATGTTTCAACTTTAAAAAAATTGCCATACAAAATAACAATGAAAAATAAAATTGTACTGAACCATTATAATGAGTAAAAATTATTTATGTACAACCAAGTGAAATTCGATTAAAAATATTTTTCAGGTTCAATGGTTCAAGCGGAAACATTTTAACTTATTAAACACATTATTTCCTGAACAGTTAATGATTTAACGATAAAAACAAACATGCGTACCTACGTAAGTACCAACTAATAATTAGCAGCAATTTTTCCCTGTTTCTGTTCAATTACATTACGAAGATAATGTTTATGATAAGTTTTGCGGATTGGAGCTCATTTTCCTTCATAACATAATTTAACGCATTTTGTGTAATTTTAGTAGTTTGTATGTTTCAATGACTGTATGACTAATTCAATTGTTAACAGGTTATTTTATAGTACCAGAAAATCATGCTAATACAGTTTTTAATCTACAGAGGATTCAAGAGATAAGAGACTTATTAATATATAATAGTATGTTTGATTGTCCATGCCCATTCCAGTTTTTTCTGAGATGAAAGTCTTCGCAATGGATCTAATTATTCCAATGTTGGAGTGGATGTAGCTTGTCCAGTCATTACTGATTATGCTTCTTAGTTTATAAAATCTCACCGATATTTATAGAGATATTTCAATCCATCAGATTAATTGTTAAATAATATTCATTAATGTTAAGTAGGTCACGTGATAAAAAACCCAACCCAACTCAATTTTATCGAATCCGTACCCATTCCCTTATTCAATGGTGAATTTGCGCTACAACTATAACATAAAGGAACTTTTCCTCCGTTCCTCGATTCTCCATTTGTCCGGAAACAGAGTTATATTGGTTCAGCCAAATCCATTGCATGTTCCAACAGCCACCAACTTTTTAAATTCACCCGTCCCAGATACGGTTGATTATAACTCGTGGCCCCCTGTCGCAGTTTGCACAGTTTTGTCTAGTTTTGCATAGAAAACCTTACGTTATTATTTTCATAAACATGTCTGGATGCCTTGTTTATCTGTGCTTGTCGCTGTATTAGCATTTCTTCTGTCACTAAAATAGATAAAGATGTTAAAATAAGTGCTTTTAGTGTTTGGTACCGAGTTCCTGTTTACACCTTTCGTTGGTGTTAGGACTTGTGTATGGTCTGGTTAGGTGTGGTGCACACTTATTTTGTTAGCGTGTCATTTTATGTCGGCTTCCAGTCTAACCGGATGCAGCTGAATACCAGTATTTTACATGGAGCGACTGCCTATCTGACCTCCACAACCCAGTAACTGGGTAATACGATAACCCTTGGTAAGACTGGTCAGAATTTCGAGCTTCTGACCACCCGTAACGACTGTCAAAGATCCACGAATAACAGCCGAGACCAACGGCTTAACGTGCTTTCCGATTCCGAGCGGAGGAGACTCGCTATGTAAAGATGGTTAATTAAATAAAAATAGTTGTCCTAATAAAAAAACTGAGAACATTAGTACTTCGGACTGTAAGTAGGAGTAACGATTTGAATAGTGTTGCCATAGATCTCGGTCAGTAACTTGCTATAGGATAACCTATGATTCAGTCGCCAGTTAGAAAGATAACTTGATCATTATTGTGACAACAACAATTTATATAATCGACATATTTACTACTTAGAAGCCAATTAACGATAAAGAACGGCATGTATAGTCGTTTTATCGTTTAATACGACAGAATAACCGAATAATCGTAACAATAAATTGGCATTTTAAGTAGCAAGACCCTCTATGTTTACAACTGCGTAAATTTCTTTGCTATCGTTTTCCAGGCCTATTAGGACACGCCCTTAGGAGCCACTTAACATAAACTCGTAAAACTAACACTACATACGTAGGAATGACTTCGTTTGCATACATTTTTATATGCTCTGTCATAATTTGAGTGTAAAACGTATCTACTTACGTCGTTAGGGTTAAATTTAATGCAAATTTAAACAAAGGGCTTGGAGATAAGATAATAGGGTAATGTATATGTCTTGTATGGTTTTTTATGTGATGGTTTTTATGTAGATTAAAAGAGTATCTAACTTTTGTGAATTTGATAGGGTTCGATTTGGTATCACGCCTGTATTCCTCGGGTTAGGTAGAGGTAAACAAACAAAAGTAAATTCACTCTATACTACATAAAATAAGTTATTTGATACTGAATACTTCCAACATTTGCTAAAGAAGCAAGTACATTGATCAACACTTAGCTCAACATTTCTCGTTGCAGTTACATGTGCAACGTTATGTCTTTGCCACGGTCTTCATCTCGATTCTTGACCCCACTCGAGATCTCGAGATAACTGGAATCGAATCGTCTAGTATCAACATAAGAGTATTGGAAAGGTATAACCATCGCCCACAGTTCCACCTACGCCGGACATTCAACTTTACGCATAAGGGACCCTAAACACACAAAAATGGACTTATAAACTACTATCGACCGCACGGGCGCAATCTACTGATGTGGCGACATATATTTTTTTAAATTTACTTCTGTAAATTTTGTTTTCCTAGCGCAGATACCAGTGTCTCACAAAGGATTATCAGATACTGTAATCTTTATAATTTTAAGGTGACTTTGTGGAAGAGAAATTAAATGATTATTTATTTATATTATTATTTGTCCAAAAAACAGTTTTACACGTCAAAAATAACTTCGGTGTTTCCTCTCCGACTATTTTGAGAAGAAAGACGGAAACAAACTCAGAGGTCATAATATGAGGACCATGGAGATTAAAGTCTGAGATGGTCTTTTGATGAAAAAAGAAAATAAATTTAAGTTGACCTGTGCAGTCAGTGCACGCATTTGCCAGTAATCGTGTAGCTCATCTCAGAACTTGAGTAGCTCAACGACCGAAGTCATGTCAAGATATCGCGATTTCTGAACTATATCTAAGTTCAATATTAATTAAATATACGCATAAACCTTCGGAAATAAATTATCTAAAGATAGTGAAAACCTCATCTATTGTGTAGTTTAGAAGACCTAAGCCTGAACCACACGCACAGCGAATTTGCTGTTGCCTTATAAGGATATATTCTCCAACAGACAGTTATAATTATTACAATTTGTATTTTTATTCGTCCATTTACAAATTGCGACCACTTATTAATCATTAGCCCCTAATTCAACGCTAAGTAACGTTATCGTTGGATCCTAATGTTTCTATTATTTACAATGGATACGTTTTTGCTGATTACTTTCGATTCGGCTACAAACATTTTTTCTATTACTTCGGCATTTCTTTGTGTTTGATCAATTGAACATTTTATGTAAAAGAAGAATCGGACTGAAAAACTATTCAATCATCTCGAAGTTATTCACGTAGAAAGGTTGATAATCTGAGTTCTAATTATTACGCTGAACCGTGAAAATCACGTTTTGGAAGAAATTTTAGGTCTCTCCCATTCGAAGCACGTTCGCCGCTCATTAAGTCGAGATAATTTAGAGTTCTAGACAGATAAATGTAGAAATATTAAAACTTTTGTTGACGGGTGTGCGGTGGTTGGTAACTTTCTCCGGGTAAGCGCTTAGTGGATGGGCTTGCAAATTAAACATGTCGGGAGGTTACACTTTCTGTAAATACTTTTGAGTTATTAGTAAGACAACTTAGAATACTAACAACAGAAGTAAAGAGTTACGAGTTACGGCTAAGTTAGGGATGTCCTTCTTGGCAACTCACAGACTTTTCAAACACCGAAAAGAGGCCTGAAATGCAATTGTTCATCTTCAAAACACAAGCTTTTTACTATCTCACTTATACGAGGGTCTCAAATACTACAAAAGCCCTAACTCATTTGTGATAACTTGTTTATTCAACGAACCAAACACTGCTACTGTGTGTAGGAGCCATAAAATTTACTTCAACGCTTAAGATCCGGCGCACATATACGAAAAGATGGACAGTTTCGTCTAAAGCTTTACGACTGGGGATATACGAAGGAAGACAAAACGATAAAACCTTCCCGTCTTTAGTGAGGGAGAAACGAATCGAAGCTTCAACAAATACCTGGCGTAACGCCCATAGTGCTGGCAATTCCTGAAGGAAAATGATTGAGCCCCGCCAAAAAAGCCTTAAGACATTTCGTCGGATGTGCGCCCACTCTCTGGCGTTGCAGAACGTATAAACTCACGATAGGCCTATAAAATAAATGCCTTCTCAACTAACAATATTTTTTATTTCGTATCCGCACAAAGTTTTTTTTTACATTACAGAAATCACCACGCTCGATCGTAAATAGGACCTCTTTATGGCTTCGAATCATAACAATGTTATTGTTATTTCCAATGAAGATTTGTCATATATTTGTCAAGGGTAATTGTTGGTGGAAGCGGTCGAGTTGACGTGTCGTTGGCTATTGGTTTGTGACAAACGTTTGGCCAAATGTTTTTTTTTATTTGCGGCATACTGGAATCGTTTAGTTTCTTCTATTAAAGTTGGGCTCCATTACGTTTTAGCTTTGTAGGAAACAACTTTATTATTATATTCCAGTAAAGCTGCTTTCTTTAGATTTATTACAACGTATTTTTTTCTGTAATCGCAACTCTAGTGGTTACCTAACATCTTGCTTTTAGAAGAAAATTGCTCATCTTCATGATGTTCTGTTTTATATTTATCTTACATTTCCATGCCTTTTATGTGTGAAACTGGGTCACCTATTACCTCCCGTTCACAATAGCTTACCCGTGTCGTAATAAACAACTTTATATTGAAAGAACAAATAACTTTGCCGAAAAATTGAAATTGAAATGCCCCAATATACGTATGTAAAGTTTAATAAAGAAGAGTTGCCTATCCTTTTGTGCGCCCAAGGAACTATTTTCCATTATCTGTGTAATGTTCAATATAAAAGACGTACAAAGTAAATATTTTTCAATATTTACGCTTCCATAATGCAGGCATTGAAATAAAATGTGTGTTAGGTTGTATTTTTCAGTGTTCTGTTTTTTTTTCAGCGATATATTTGGATATGTTCGGACAAATCCTTTGTGACTTTAGGGCTAACAGAATTTAATTATTACTGAAACTGCTCTGTTTCTGCTTTGACTATTCAATATATACGATGCTTCCTGCATGAAGCGCATAAAATAATGTTAGCAACAACAGAGAACATATTGCACAGGCAGTACCTTTATCGAGGCAGATACGAGTAGTAGTAAAATGAGTAATTTAGTACAATAATAAGAGTAAATTATGTCGCGTAGGCGTGCGCGATAACGCCGTGCACTATCTTAGGACAACAAGTATGGCCGACCTTTATGTACGCCTATACTCATTTTAATTATACTACGTATAGCTACAAAGCGCTTGATTTATGTGCCTGGCCTTAACATCGTCAGAGAGAAAGCATCGAGAACAAGTGCTTAGGGCTCTCAGCCGGGCAAGGGCACCTCGAGTGAGCTAGCCTTGTCATGGGCCGCGGAGACATGGACCCGGCGTTTTCACCAGATAATTGGACAGAAAACACTGTTTACGTATCATAGGCTCACTCTAAATTCACATTAGGGACATGCATTCAGCGAACGGACTGTCTCTGTCTCATGCCGCTCGTTGTCTGAAAGTAAACAAAAACACGATATTTACATGAATATGAATTTTGGCTCGAGCACAGTGAGCTGTATGCGCACACAACTCACCTTTACCTGTATATCAACATGATAATCTTACGCTTTCTAAACCCTCCGGCTCCAGTTGTGTTTATTTTTATCATTTAATTCATCCATTCCTAGCTTGGAGTCTCGGAGTCCAGTGTGTTTCCATTATTATTTCCTTATTTGTCTACTGGTCGCTTAATATGCGCAGTCAACTTTCGAGATGATACTTAACCTAGAAAAGTACATGTACTTAAGCGTCATGGGCTGCCGCTGACATACATGAATGTTATTCCACGCATACGCATGCACTTGTAAGAAACGGTTCCCTAATTCGGAAAACGAGCAAAGAGCGTACGCGTGTGGTTCACCTCTTTGATTGCATGCGCCGTAGTGCGGCGCGGGCGGTGCGGTCGGCTTATTGTTGACTCACACTTTATTGTTGTAAAAACTCAGCTCCGCAGACAGCTGTCTGCTTACTGTGAAGGAAATTGTACGACGACTCCCAGTTTCACCGACCTCGTTTGTGTACGCGTGTAAGCCGATCGAATCGTCACAGTCATTATTTCTATGCGAACTGCCACGTGTCTATGAGTAATTGACGTATCGATTGCGCGGGGGTGAGCCGCCATAGACTAGATTAAGCGGTGCTGCACCGCTCGCAGGATGCGGCGCGGTGCTGCCAAAGAGCAATCTCAGTAAACAGCACCGGTTCACCTTGACTTTTGGCGCGCAGCGAGCTCACGGCGGCGCACGGACATGATCCACGCTCGCACTGTTTATATATTGCCATCCCAACCGGTCGAGATCGTAAGTGAACGGACTGCACCGACCAGCGGCCTTGGTGCCTTTTTTTTTGTCGTTACTATATTCGGCAGCCGAATGACGTAATTCGCTTAGGCGATTGTGTAAATTGATTCTATCTTTGCCGGCGCGGCGGGAAGATTTGCAAATTGAATTTGGCCCGTGTATTGGATCTTTTACTCGATGCGTTTCATGCTGCCGGCGGAAAGGACACTCAATTTTGTTACATTCCCGTCCCGACGCAAACTTTACGCGATATCTTTAGTCACGTTCGCGTTTCTTCGTTGCATTTTGCAAATTAATTCCGGACCTTGAATTGTGCCGGCGGCGTACGAGTGCAGAATATATTTCTCTCAATCGCGGCTTAATTCAAGTGTGTTTATTTAGCGCAATTGAATGAGAGCCGAACAGCGCTCCGAACGTTCGGTTTGACTTTCAATACATTTTAATCATCGTATTCGGTGGTGTGGTGGGTAGTACAAGCTTGTTTGTCGTAAGCTTATAAATTGTGTAGCGGGGCGCGGGGGGCCGGCTGGCGCGGTAATCACGCTCGTACCGGCTTGATTACTACCATTGTCTTCAGGAAATCCTCGCTCCTTCACCACCGCCTTTGTCTCGTCCGCGTCCCTCTATTAATTTGAAGGTGCCTAAAAAATGTGCTTCAAACTTTACATTATTCATAGTTTCGATCCGACGTTCAGTTGATTGAGTGTCGCAACCCTTTCTCTTTATAGTGAATTCATTGGGCTTTGATTGAATCGCAATCGTAGCCCCCTTTAATTCGGTAGGGGCGTCGTACTGTATCGTTGGGTACATGACACGCGAAGGTTAGACGCGATCATCTGATACGCGGTGCGGTACGCTATACGGTAATCTCCGGTCCGTGTGTAGGGATGTTAATTGAGTATTCGATGAGATGTACTGATTACGTAGGGCTCACTGAGCTTCGGCTAATTCTAGGGCTGGCAAGAGCCGGACTGTTTTACTACACAGACTTTAACGGGTGGAGTTGCGTGATATAAAAGAGGAAGTCGTGGAAATAGGTTGCGTTTCTTTCATGCAGTGTTAGTGGTAGCCCTGTCCACGTGTGGGGCTATCAATCAATACGTGAGCGGGCCGGCGCCGCCCGTCGCTAACTAAATAACAAGCATATGAAGCAAAACGCATTCGCTACTTAAATTCTATGTAACTTATCAGTGTTTGGAGCTCCTTCCTCTCGCCTTACTTCTTCCTCAGCCTTTATGCTCGTGTTCTGTTTTATTGTCTAAGGAAAAACTTTTAATTAGCTCCATAAGTATACGTATAACAAACAGATAAATAATGATACTTTGTTACACTCGATAATAGCAGTTGTTATTTGTTTGACTCTCTGCAATTAGTTATCGACGTAAATAAGTATTCTTTGGTATCGTCATTATTTAAAATGTTATTGCGTGGAACTACAAAAAAATACAATATGTATCATGAATAATACCTAAAGAATAACATCTATATTGTTATGTAAATCTTTAAAGTAATTTATTGGATGTCAGTCGAAGGAAATTATGAATATAACAAAATAAACGAAATTCTATTATAGCCGACCGGTCCCCGAGTGATTGAATATAAAACAAGTTTTTGATGTTTCTCCATCCATGGAGTTTCTTATCATTCCATCTCAATTGTTTTTGCCTTTGACAACGTCGCGGCCGTAAACGAAATATTTTCTTGTTTTATCTTATACCTGTAGGAGTAATATTAAACAGTTTCTTTTCCTAGCTCACATAGTCACATTATTGTTTATACAAATTCATTCATTGTAGTCAATCTTTTTTATTCTCAACTGTGTCAGGTAAAGTAGTAAAAGGTCTGATCTTCACAGAGGCGTACCTTTGTTTCGATGGCAATTTATTTCTCGTGTACGTATGTTTTGTGTGGCTCGTGGCGTGGGTTGTCACGTCGTGTATGGTTCGTTGTTCACGAGCTAAGGCGGGCTACACATTGACGGCAACGTGACAAGCCACGCCGCCCGCGTCTCGCGAGGTCAGCGCGCCCGCGCTGCGACCGCTTCGCTTTAAATTTTAATTGTTACGCTTTACCTGCTTCGCCAGGTGAGGAACTTCGGATGTAAACGTGAGACACGTTTCTGTGGTATACTTATTTCCCGTTCTTTTGTAAGTACAATATGGCTGAAAAGTTAGTCGCGTATACCGGAACATCGCATGCAAATTACTACATTGAAAAACTAATTTGTGTTGCAGTTCTTGATATCAATTGTAATTAATTCAATAACAACCCCGGTTTGATTGCATAAATAGTTAAATACTGTTTTGGAGGTCGAACAAAGTTATTTTTAAGACTGCGTTTACTTAATAACAAAGTCAGGTTGTAGGTAGTAAATCACCGTCTATCATTATTTTGATTAATTCATGGCAATGGGAAACTGGTCTAAAGCCAGTAGGTATGGTACCTTCCTCTACCTGGTGTCAGTACTTACATAATACAGACTAATGTTCAAGACACATGCTTACGATTTTACGACTGTGATAAAAGTGAGCGACGCGTCTGTCGCATAATGAATGGGTCGCTTTGTTTTTTGTTAATCTTTTGAATCGGATGCGTCGTGTGTTTTGTAATGTCATATTCTGTGTTCACGAGCGGTCACGACTTTGGTTTGTATTTTGTCGTACCTTCACTTGTCCTATGAGCGAGAAAAATAATATGTCGGCTCTAGCTGTTGCTGAAACTAAAACATTTTGGCTTGATTCTCAGAGAACGTAGCAAGAAGTAGATACAACGTTATTTATTTGCTAGACATAATTATATCTATGTATGTTTGAACATTTTAATTTTTCAAGCTTTTGCTTAAGTGGTATCTCATTTCAGCCTATATTTATCCCACTGCTGGACATATGCCTTGAATTCCTTTTCCATTTATAGTATTTTTATCTCACGAAGCGTCGCGCGCTTTACTTGTGGTCACCAAGTGTTCAAACACGCTATGAATGTTTATGTAAGCGCAGGAGCTCTCGGTACCGTACGAGAAGTCGGAGTCGCGAAGTTGGAAGTGTGTGTGCGTGAATGTTATGTGCTAACGCTACTCGTCTTCGCGCACACACTTGGTTACCACGAGTAAAGCGCGCGTCGCTTCGTGAGATAAAAATACTGTAACTCGATCTTGAACTTAGACCAAGCGTCTCTAAAAGTGCCTGGCTATTTATTATTGCTTATACATCTGAAGTCAATGACATAATGAATCAGCCTATGGTATTTTGTTTAACATGGCCTTACCTAACGCAAAATTAATCTCGAAGTACCTACTTCTATTCAAGTAAATGTGAGCTTGAGGTCAATACCTTACCGGTTAGCCTATCAAATGTGTATGTATAAGCAATTAGCAAATACTAACTAAAACGAAATTAGCATTTTAATGTTTCACTACTGTTCTTTAAAAGAAGGCTTTTGTATTTCTTTGAATGAAAGAAATCTCCAATTATTTTATTCGATATCTCTATTTCTTTGAAATTACTTTTTTCTAGATCTGTTTTTCTTTCTACCTTTTTAATTGGCGAGTCTGGATCGGCAAAAAACTCTTTTAAAGTATTATTTCTTGTAAGGCATTCTAATTTTCTTGTATCCGTTATAAAATATTAGAATACCAATGGCTTCCAAGAATAAATATACAAGTAGAGATTATTAATATCAATAGATTTCGTAGAAAATGAAACCATCAAAGCAGACTCAGCATCCGGCAGCTAGGCTGGGCAGCGTTTGGGTAGCTTAGCTTCGTCGATTCTTCTCGTCGCGTATTCCGGAGATCCTAAAGACTAGTCTTCAACCAGTGGGTCCTACCTGTTATGACTTACGAAGCCGAAACATGGACACTCGCGGTAAGGCTGGTCCATAAATTCAAGGTCGCTCAGCGAGCTATGGAATATCTCTGAGGGATAGAATCCGGAATGAGGTAATCCGGCAGAGAACCGAAGTTGTCGACATAGCTCACAGAATAAGCAAGCTGAAGTGGGAATGGGCCGGCCATATTAGCCGTAGAACCGATGACCGTTAGGGTAGACGTGTTCCTGAATGGAAACAGTGAATCGGTAAATGTAAGGTAGGACGCGCTCAGGCTAGGTGGAGCGATTAGGACGTAGTAGTATGACCTGGACTAGGACGTAGTCCAGGTCATGGTATATCTGGTCGTATACTCCCGTGCTCGTGGGATAATTTCCGACATCCACGGGCGCGAAGCAGCTAGTAATCTTATTAAAATCACAGATTTATTAGAACACGGTAACGATCGCACATAACTTGAATCTGTGGAATAAAACGCCAGTACTTTCTAACAGATAAGTATTATAAGCAGCGATACGATACGATACGATACGATACCAATATTACAGCTGGTTATTTTATTATAGGGACCCGGGAAACGGGCTGTATTATTTATTGGTCTATAAAATATTTAAAGCACCTGGGTCTATTTAATGTTAGCGTTTCGGGCAGCTCAAGCAACACGTAAAAAAGTTTAGCGAGTGTCTGTTATAATAATAAGTACCTGGTCGACCGAGCTCTGCTCTGGTGAAAATAGAGAATGCTCATTTAATAGTATAGGATAGTTCTTATTAATTCCATGCTGCCATGTCATTATTCTAAGGTAGCCATCTTGTTCTAAACTTTGGGCGACTGAGCTCTGCTCGGGTGAAAATACGTAGAAAACGAATTCTCCCAGATATGAGACCTAGCTAGATCGATATTTTTGCCCTCGTAAACCCCTATATTGCAACTTTCATCAAAATCGTTAGAGCAGACGTGATTACAAATATATATATGTACATATACAAATATTGCTAATTTAATAGTATGTCTTACTGCAGGGCAAATGCCTCTTCTCATACAGAAAAGGTACGAGCATTGATCACCACGATTTCTCAAGATGGATTGGCGATTTCAGACTTACAATACGGTTATACGGCCGATATAATTCTCCGAATTTGCGCAAAAGACTGCGCAATAGCATTTTTTAGGAACCAAATGGTGACATGAGGCGAGTGAGAGTGAGAGAACATGCAGAAAAGTTCGCAGAGCCTATGTTCAGAGCTGCCAAGTTATATCGGCCATATTGTATATAACCTATAAAGTCCAGGTTTCCTCACGATGTTTTTCTGTCACCGATGTCAGTAATGTCCAACATAAACTCAGCCTGTTACTAAGGCGTTAAGTGCTCGACTATTTGAACATCGAAATACTTGGTATAATCGAGTGTAATGCCCTGACGGAAATAGGTGCTGGTAGCGCCATCTTTGGTGTGGTGTAAGGTCAAAGTACTAATGCAATGGATCCGATTGCCAAGCAGTGTGATTTGACGGGAGATTCTGTTTTTTATGGGCCCTTTACTGGCACTGAGAACTACCATAGGTTTATTAGATAGAATTGGCAAAAGCATGGTAAGATATAGAAATCCCTTCACTAAACTTCGCTTTCTTAATAATAGTTCATAGAATCACCAATCAAGGATTTTTTCTGATTATAGCATAACCTTCAATATATTTTTCTCATCATTTACTTATTAAAAAGGCCTTCTGTATTATTATGAACACCCCGGTGCAGATTTCTGCTTGTTTTTATTTTTAAACAAAAATATCATCATAATCTAACTAAAAAAGCGTACCTACACACATTAAACTATGCCCGATCCTCATGTGCGACTAGCATCAAGTAATATTTTCCCTTTGTTGAGCGACTGCTGGCTCGGCTCAGCAAACAGATTCTTGACTCATCAGAGCTATTGAAAGTCGTTATCGCACTTACTATAATCGTTGTATTTACTTTACTATTTTGCAAAAAAATATAAACGTTGATTTCTTGGAGATAAAACTGTGACTTCCTTTTCTTATTTTTATCAGTATCACTTATCAAAAAAGTATTGCATCAATTATTTTAGAGCGGTATGGTCTGTGGTTAAAAGTTTTCTGGAAACCCATGAAACAAATGAATCCGTAGTTGAATTGAAGAGTGGATGAAGAGGGAGAGGCAGGCCAAAGAAAACATGGATGGATTCCGTGAGGAATGACATGAAAAAGAAGGGGGTGAATGATAGCGTCACGGTTGAGAGGGGAGAGTGGAAAGAGAAAACGTGTTGTGCCGACCTCAAGTAATATGGTACAAGGGCAGGAAGATGAAGATGCGTTTGATTGAAGACTGTAGGCCAATTTAAGCAACAGAAAGAAATCAACTCTAGAAAATTAGTACTTAACCATTAACCAGTCACGCGAATTTCTAAACTTAATTAAGAACAAAAATAACCGGTAATTTAACCGCATGGCCCTTCAAGATAAGATACTAATCAACAGTGGTCCAGTTAAACGCAAGTCGCGACTAACCGAGATAAGCGTTCACTATCTTAATTATCTTAATAATTAGCTGAGCCTATAACCGGCACATAGAATGAGACTTACTGATGCGCATAATCGTAAGTTAGAACTTAGAAGTCGGTAATATATGAGAATAAGATCATGAAAATGGCTGGAAGATTAATGAAAGGAATGTAAAATACTGATTAAAGATTGAAGTCTGACTGTGCTTCAGGCAAACCCCTTATTAATAAACGCGGATTAAAGTAATGCGAAACTTAAATATCGAAAATGAATGGAAAGTCTGAAGCTAATACAGCCGGTCTATCCTGTAAAAATCTCACCGTGCGAACTTAAGTCAAGTGATCTGTCATTCCACCTGATGCTATGGAGGCGACGTGTCGCCGCGGCACTTTGGTTTCTATCTGGATTCTATATATTTCTATGAAATCTAATCGAGTTTCTATGAAGACGCTGCTGCCTGCAGTCGGCTACAGAATTGTTCCTTATCTTAAGTTTTCACGCTGAGTTCCACATAATGGATTGACAGGTTGTAACCGTACTCCACGTTTATGAATAAGGTGGCTAAACACTGTGTGCCATAATTTGGGCCAAGATTGTTTAAATAATGTAACGAAATAAGAAATATCAAAGATCCTCTAACAACAGGACTTTTCACTTGCACGTTTCAAATTCAAAACTGTACATCTACACACTAGGCAACTTCGTTCTGCAAGAATAGCGGGATATTCCCATAAACACCGCGTATTCGGTCATACATCATTGTACAGTTACACCAACAGTTGTACGGCACCGCCTTACTCGTGTAAACAATTATTCGCAGTACCAGCGCCTGCGCATAAAAACTAACACGACTTGTCACTTCTACATTATTACTATGCGACGCTTATAAGATCATTAAACAACTCGTTTTCCGCACTCGACTCGTATAAATTGCATGGGATGACAAATGGTAGAGGCAGTCGGCACACATGTGTATGAAGCAGTACTTACAGGTAATCGAAAACTTACGATTTAACCAATGTAACCACGCACAAAAGGGATACGAGTGTTGACATAAGTTTATAGAATTGATAAACCATATCTATCTGAGAAATATATTGTCGATCCAACTGACATTCTGCAATATTACCTCATTCAATACACACGCATCTTGGCATTTTTTGGCTAGAGTCTAAAGAAAATGTTATTGCACCAACTATTTTTAACGTCTAATCCAATTAATTCCACGAAAGTCAGAATTATCTCCTCCACAACAAACTATTAACATTATATCTTTTGAAGATTCACTGAAGCGTCCGAAGAAGGTCGAGTGTAGGGCGACACCGACGACGGTCGCCAACAAAACGCGCCGATCCATTAAGTATATAGCGAGATGTTCCATCGTGGAATGTTCGGAGATAACACGGATAGATAGTACTACAGCGCTAAATATAGACGCGTAAACTGACAACGTTAAAGAGGAACGAGAGATGACTGGCAGTGTTAAATATTGATGAAGATGCCTGGTATATTGATCTGAATAGTCAAAACATGACATTAATGTAATCGGCATTGTCATAGCCGCAATTTACTAGAATAAGAAAATAATCGTTCATAAAGACTGAAAGAAGATGGAAGGTACATTAAAAAAAAGTTATAACATTGGAAATTCGACAGTGTTAACAGTTTATTTATTTAAAAAAAAAACACGAGCTGGCATATAACATGTAGCATTGTTTTGATAGCTAATAACATAACATAACATGTATAAATGCACGTCATTGTAAACTGAACAAAAAATTCGCTAATCCAAAATATATAAACAGAAAGATATATAAACATTGAATCGACAGACTGTACCTACACTGTACATGACAGCTTGACTCTCCCACATAAACCAGAACAATCAATGTCCATGTACTCGGATGAACATGATCTGGAGTGATTGATATCCATCATCACTTGGCGGGCGGATGCTGATCTGTTTCGACACTCTCGGGAGCAGACGGTGGCCTAAGAGAACCACACACCATAGTAACCATACAAATAGAACAGTGTATACAAGGTGTTATTAGAATAACTGAAAACCTGAAAAGGGCCCATTGTACTGATCAATATGGGTTTTTTTTTCTATCTGAAATCGTTGATAAAAATCAGCGGTTCAGTAATGTTCAGTTTGAGATCACAGAAATCGACAAAATGTACGAAACAGCAATTTTTTTTTTTCGTAATTTCTGTATGGCCCCATGGTAAAATTTGTTCATAATAATGAGTACAATGACTCCATTGAAAGGTTCAGATATTACAATTACACCTTAGATATCACACAGTTTTATACACAGTTTAGAAAAGTGTAAAAGAATATATGCAAAATGTGACTCGGCAATGTTGCAGTACATTTACATCATTGTAAAGGTACTAGAGACGAACCAATAATATTTGTCCACGTATATTTTGTCTTGCTAGTTTCACCAGCAACATAGTTCTACCACGAATTTAAGAAATTCGCTTAAATTCAGCGTATGTAAGCAATTCGCGTATGTTGCAGATAATCGTTTCAAACATATGGGACAAACGTTCTAGTAATTAGTTGTTTATGGATTGTTAGATGCCAAAGATATTGCTAATGATCTCCGGAAGAAGAACCATAATATTCAATAATCGTATTTTGATATTTTAGGTTTAATTTTACCCAGAATATCAAAAGCAACCAAAGCAAAAAAGGACCCGTTTCCCAGAACGCTGCAACTTGATTAATATATTATTAAAATCTCAATCATTTGCGCTTTGAATATTTCTATGAATTCCATACAATTATTATGGTATCTCGGCATTAAACACCGTCCAATTTAGATTCTCATAGTGTTAATAATATGCAGGAACGTCTCAGACGGGCTGTCTTATATCTCACGATATTCCACGCTTCTGAAAACATGGCTTAACTTCTCCGAGTAACGAACCGTTTACTTGAAAGTGTAGTGAATTAGTAATAACTTGTGTGAATGTTGCGTCAAAGGTGTCCAATATTGCCTAGGCAATGTGCGGTTACGTCGAGTTTAGGCAAGGACGCTGAATGGTAATTACCACGATATGCCTACATAAGTAACCTAAGTTTCGCATAGTTCACAAATTTCTAGGTTTGTCACTAAGCCCTCTTGTGTTCTGTAGTTCCAAACTAAATGGAACTTGATGGGTATTAATTACTTGCCAAGACTCGTTTTGAATGGGTCCATCCATTAAATAATTGCACTGTTTCGGAATCATTAGTGTGGACTCTTTAATTCGTGTCATTAGCTGCTGCGATAAACATGTTTTTATGTTTAGAATGACATAGAAATCAAGTTTTTTTTGAATAATTTGTTTTATTACGTTTAGACCTTCATTAGCCTTATTTTTACGAGCTACAATTTTCTTTATTTGGTCTTAATGTGTTTCTATCTCGATGACTTTATGTGTACAACATACCTTGCCTATTTCATGCGGAGTACGTTTTAAGACACCATCAATACGAAGTAAAACACGGTGCACATATTTGAGAGGAACAATTCAATGTTCCACAAGATCCGACGCATCTCTGTATTAAAGCAACAAAAACTGTCTGCGATACAGAAAGCCAGACGCCCTCGAGTGCGGCTCTGATGCATCAAAATAGTGGTTCGCTTTCAAAGGCACGTCGTGACGCGGCGCGGCGCGAGCTTCCCGACTAAGTTCCTTGAATTTATAATTGTTACCGGCTGCTTGTGGCGCGTGGCGTGCCGATCTCACTCACACCCGCACTTGCCGCGTAATTAGGCATCTCTTCATCTCTTCTTTATTTTGTGACTGTCAATTCCCTTCTTTCATAACTCATAACTTCATGAGTCATAGTTACCTTCGTTTAATAGAACGCGCCTTGGAGCGTTCTCGGGTTTTATGTAACCCAAAGTAACTTTCAAACAAAAAATCTTGATATTTTAGCATCGATTTACCTTGGAAACTTGTGTTCTCACAGTCTGCTGTTATTATTTTAGTTTTTTAGCCTAAATATTCCCTTTAGGAATTCTATTACAGTGGTAACTATGCATCTTTATGGAATCGTGTCTGTAACTTGCTCTGCCAAATGAAGACCTAAATAAGAGAACTTAAGGTCGTTTTGCCTTCAAAGTTAGGCGATTTAAAACGAAAATAATTCTAGTTAGACGGTTGGCAACAGAATTTAGCCAGCAACAGACTGGCTCAGCAATTATTGCTTGCCCTCAAATAACATTATAATGGTTGGCTGACGACGTGCATATTATTTGTCCATTACGCCACACGACGGAACGATACCCAGGGCTGTATGGACACCGAAACGAACCTGGATTAAAAAACTGAAGCAAATTGTTCGGAGGTTTCAAGTCAAAGAGCGTGAAGGTGGGATTGATAGTTAAAATGATATTATGAATGAAAGAACTTTTGAAAACCATACAATATTTTCAACACATCGATAAACAATTTATGCTGGAAAATTCGATTCCGGTAATAAATTGAAATTGACGTTGAGTAATAACGAGATTATTAAGAGTAGGTACTTGCGTTGGTGGTATGATGCAACCAAAGGACACGTGTATCAATACAATGTGTTTATAATTATCGGGGAATTACCACTTTTCCTCTTAGTTCCGATCTAGATAAATATTTCATTATTGTCTTTGTGATTTATGATTCACATATCATCCTCGTCTATGATAGGCGACTCCCTGTTTCTATTAACGATATTAGCCACGAAGCTTCAGACAACCGTTTGCCTTTCCATAGATTTCCAGTTTTCACGGTTCCAACATCGACAACCCTACAGCTTCGCAAGTTGGCGAGCCCATTGCTGTGCGTTTTGATGTATTTATTATACGCACATCCTTAGGCGTGGCCCATTGATCGATGGTGTGAAATTAAAAGCCGTTCAGAGTCGATTACGAATGTAATGGCGGCTCGGGCTTACGTACTGTTTGTACGTAAGTCATTACGTGATGACTTATGAATAGGAAATCATGTAGGAATATGTTTTATGCACTTTGAGGCGGATGGAAATCGATACAATTTTTTCAAACCATTTAAAGAAGTGTATCGTGATAATAAAGATATCTTGACCGTGCGTGCTTTGCGTCAACGCTACATTCTACAATATCGTTAGCGTCATTATGATTTGGATTTGTATTATGAATGCATCATTGTGTAATTAAAGTAATTATTAGTGCTTGTTATTTGATTGCCATTAAAATCCAATATAAAATGTAAATATATATCTATGGCTTCTGCTAAGGGTTTATCTTTATCACCTTTTGTCATAACTGCGTCGTATCAGTAATATTCACATATATAATAATAACTTACTTGATTAACAAAAACTACTACAAACTACAACGCGAAACGACCATTTTGGTCAGTTTCGGTAAAAACTATTCTGTTACATGCTCCCCGCGGTGCCATATTTACGATGTCTTTGGTCCACTGAATATAATACTGGTATTATTGTTAGTACGATACTATCTGCAATAAAAGTATTGTCTGAATATTGTCTTAAGACACGTTTAGGATATAAATGAAGACTATAATTGAAATACTAATAAGGCTGGTACAAAAATGATTGTTAAAGATCTTATGGGTCAGAACTCAGAGTATTCGACGAACGCTTCCGTAGATGAAGTCATATAAAATCTGGACGAGAATATTGCTAAAATATGTCAACACATAAACCAGAACCTCTTGTTACAGATAGGGTTAAAGAGAGGAGTGTCCTCAAGAAATATTCAACTGTCTTTCCGTTCAAATAAAATGGTTCAAAGTTTCTGGCGCAACTCACTTCCTCTCCATCCTGTATTCCTAACACATCGGAAGTGAGCTTCCACATTATTTCCCAACATTTCTGTCGTATGATTTTTACTAACCCGGCTGCCAACTGCTCTTGGCTATCAGTTCGTTACCGCGGCCGGTTCTAAGCCAAGCGTCCCCGCCCACTGCATGCTTGACTTCATATTTCTCTACAACGATATACATACATTTAATAATCCTTATTTAATGCTCCACATCGTCTAATTCAATGGCCCGTGTATACAAAACAAGTTTAGTGCACTTCTTAACATTGTATCAGGAACGGGCGTTTCGAGAGCATATTTTACAGAGCAGCGGGCGTGCCCACTGTGCCCAGCTATGTGGCACAGCTACAAAATTCTCGAAGCCGTCCGTGGAGCGTCACGCTCAATAAATCCAACAAATCCAGTGCCGGTTAAGTGACAAAGAAATTTGTGGTAGCAATAATGTTCTAATGATATCACGCGATACGCCTCAAATAACCAAGCCGCTAAATGCCCATTCTCACGATACGAGTACAAAAACTCTCCGTTCACCGTCGTTCCGCTCACCCTTTTCCGATTATATTGTTGCTAGAATTCGGTGTTAATTTTCTATCGTAATTGCGAAAGTTTTTATGAGCGCGTGTGCTATGTGTTCGTGGGTTTATTAGGAAATTGTGTAATAGTTGGTGCAGGCCGTTTGTCCAGGGCTGAGCGAGGTCGAGCACGCTGCGGAGTTCACTCTAACGGTACGTACCGGTACCGACCCACTAGCGACACACCACGTCTCGTGCCCTTCTTTCGATATGTCTCAGCCTGCAAACCAACGCGCAACAAGCCTCCATCCAGCTGCGGCTTGCTAAATTAATACGTCTTGTTGGAGTCTTCAAACGTCTGTAGAAAGTTTCGACTGTCGCGTACGTGTCTTTATCGCTTCCCTAATTACCTCGTTCAAACAATCGTCTGGAAAGCGGTAAAAATTCTAACGCCGTCGACACGAAAGTCAATTCTGGTGAATTTGCATAAAGCCCGAGTCGAGCTTTGACGTTTCGATTTTCGCTTAATTAACGCTCGTCGGGTTGGCTTTCGTCGAAAGAAAGAGTTAGATTTTCCTCTCGCTCCCGTTCGGTTCGTTTCCGTCGCTCGATGCTTTCTTCATTTTGAATTTTAGGTCGGACTTTATTCGGAGGCAATAAATTGATGTCGTCGAAGTTTCTCCCGTCTTTTGATAGTCAAATAATTTTATCTTCATCAAGGTTTCATTTTGTTATCGTCCTGTAATGAAGACATTTCGTTTTGGGGAAATTATTTTCTGTGTGGGGTGGTGCGTTTACGATTACGTTTATGGTTATATGTCGGATTTGTAAACAGTGCGGTTGCTGGTGGCTTGTGGCGGTGGCGGCGCAGTGGTGGCCGGCGCGACAGGCGCACGCGGCACGGCACACGGTGACATGCGGCGCGGCGCGGCGCTCGTTCGGTACGTGCGAGCCGTACGTGACTCTAAGATGACCGAGGAGACTCGTCGACTATTTGCATAATAAGCCCGTCCGCCGCTCCGGGAGATTAAACTTTGGCGTATGACGTCCTGGCTGCAGCTCTCGTATAATTCAATAGTGGCAAACTGATTTCCAACTCCCTATCTAGAGCCGTCGCCCCGCCGCTCGTGATTGGATGCACCGATTTACGTTCTGACTACGTAGGGAGACAGCCTGAAGCGATTCGCCCTGTAACAGATCTTTGTTGCCTCGTGCATACGAATATTGGAAGCGGAAATAATTACCCAATCTTTTCAACGTCAACGTGTATCTTTGTAACGACTCGATATTTTCAATTATTTATGCAATGTACAATAGGTTGAAGGCTCACGTGGATGCACGTTTAAAAGGCCATTAAAATGTCACAGGCTTGACGTGGGTAAACTGAACGCGTCCCTCGAGGCAGTGCGGCTAATTAATTATTTATAGTTCTTATAAATGAGCGGTACGGCGACGGAGCCTGCTCGCGGCCGCGCTCAAGCAGACGATCGCTGTCACGTCCAGTCTTACAAATTTCGTTATTAATTCGGAAGTGAGGAGCTCGTCGGATGGTCGGCGGGGAGGCCAGACCGTGTCGCCGCCGGCCGCGGGCCCGTCCTAGCTCTCTCTTTGTTTGTGCACTGCTATTTGGAATGCGCGGCGTCTCTCTCCCGTGTATGGGCTCGTCCCTGTCCGGACAAGGGTTGTCGGGTCCGGCCGGTAATAAATGCCCGTCCGGCCCACTCCACCGTTTCACTTTTCTCAATTTCGTTGACCCCATTAACAGAGACGCGCTCCGTTTGGCTCGCAACCCTCTCGCGTGCCGTTACACTGTCACATTCATTGTCAATTAAATACTTTCCGCTCTTAAGTATGAAATTTTATACGGACGTTTAAGCTTTAGTATTTGATATATCGGTGCGAGGTTTATTAACGCTCTGTCGGCTCCAGAGTATGCTCGCGTCGTTTGAGAACACGGGGACGAGACACCGAAAACACTCGAAGTCCTCGACAGATCTGCGAGGGATAGGGCTGAGGCTGGGCGGCGCTGTATGACCCGTTACCACTCCAAACGCAATACGATGCAGACTTATGAACCACGGCATCAACGTCTAGACGGGATAAGTGCGACACGTTGATATCGATTATGCAGTTAAGAGAAATTATGTAAGTAGGGAGAGGCGCGGAAAGCCCCCCGAGTCGTCCCCGGGGTCGGGACAAAGCGTGGCTCGCTTCTTAATTACTTGTGACGCTACAGATATCTTCCCTCGAATGCGGTAAAGGGTGACATCTGACAGGCGGAGGTCGTGCGCGAACGAGCGTGGTGTCGCCGCAGTTGCCGCGAAACTAATATGCCTACTGCTGCTGCTCCCGGGTCCCGAGTTCCCGGGCGCCGAGAGCCGCCTGCCGAACATAATACGCGCCCCGCTATGAAAACATTATGATGCGTGGCTCGTGCTCTGTTAATTACGCCGGAATGTGATGTGTATATTACCTATCTGAAATGAGCGAATACTTCAGCTGTATCGGCTTACATAACTCCTTTCTCTCATTATTAATTTTTAATGAACGCGTGGACGCTGCGGCCTCTCAGATAATCTCCGATTAACATTAAACGTTACAAGTTGTAGTTAACCGTCGAGGACGATTTGCTAGTTTAATGTTTTGTCCACAACGTAGGTAGTGAACTTTTACAATTCAATTTGAGTACTCCCGTTGTGTAGTTCGAATTTGTAGATTGTTTTGTTCGCTTGTGTAGCTGTAATAATAATTTATAAAGTTTCCGATGTCGGGCCGTTGCGGTCGGATGCCGGTGGACACGAAATTCATTTAGAACCGAATACGAATAACAGAGAATGAATTTACATGGAAGCAATCAAAATAAGGGGTAGCGCAGCGACGCTTATTGCTGAGTTTGATTTAATTAGGCCCTGCATAATGGGATCGTCGACTGTTCTGTTTTTTCGTGCGTGGTTTGGTTCATTGGGTCGTATCGACGGAGACGTTAGCGAGCGTCTAGCGTGGCGGCTGTCGTCAATCATTGTTCGCGTCGTCACGTATATTTCGGTGTTCGCTAACGCACGCCAATAATTGTTATCGACATTTGCGTCGACAATGAGTGCGCGGTGTGCTGTCGACATTAACTCGGCTTTGTTGCACACATGTGCACGACTCTGTGATACGCGCCACTTTGTATCGACTGTCTAAGCGTCTATTGTGTACGTGAAAATTTCTTCAGATAACTGTGCAACGTCACTTGGCTACGCAATATTGTTAAGATAAGAAGGTTTCACTTTACTCCTCGTATTCAGATGACGAATGTTTTTTTTTAATATATTATTACGAACATAAAATTCCTCCGATTCGGTAGGATGATGAAATAAAAAATATCGAAACTGCTGTTCAAAAATGTTGCCTTTTTGAGGGGATTTTTTATCTAAAACCACAAAAAAATCGTCAAAGCAATTTCGGCGGATATAGATATAGGTATATCCGCAGTAATTTAGACTGGCCCGACAGTTGCCTAATAAGTAGAAACGATAAAAAAAATGGTAATTGTACATGTAGGCTGAAACCAAAGATTATGTCTTTTACTAAACATAATCGACTTTTGATGTTTTGGCGTACTTGCAAAACTGGTACGTAGGTACCTCTTCTACAAAAATGAATCACTGCAGCCTTTGCCTTTACTTGGGATATTACTTTTCATATCCCAAGTATTTACCATTTGCAGTCTTCTAACACTTTCCTCTACATTCCTTACTCTGACATCCTACAACTGCATTCCCATCATATCTCCGACCCACGGTACATCTCCCAGCTGATTAATGTGTACATTCAAAACGCGTGTCACCAGTCTGCTCTAAACACCATCAGTCTTCACTGACCCCATTCCGACTACATTCATGTCACAGGATAGTGCTGATCCAATGGTTTTTGTACTACTTGACAGTTTTTGTTTGAGTTTGCATATAGTCGTATGTTACAACCTGTTCACGCTTGCCTTACTGGAAAAAGGACAGAGCTTTCCACACTTATTGTTATAAATTAATGTAAGTCTCTTCGTATGTTTGTCGGTTTTCACAGCTACACTTTTGTACCGATTTATATGAAATTGGGCAAAGTTATAGCTTAGTGCATTAAGAAGGAAATGACATATGGATACAGTCATTTGATTGTATCCACATGTTATGTCCTTCAAACTTTAAAGAGATCTAGAAGTAAACACTTTCAAGATACATATATATATTTAAAGTCCAGTTAAAGATAAGGACAGATTGCTTTGAATCGAAAGGATCGGCCACTATTCAGGCCATGTGATGCTGGTAATCGCACTGGGTGCAGAAATTAATGTCTGGAACAGATATAAAATACATACACAAGTAATTGCAAGTAAAAGTTAGGACACTTCGCTGTACTTTGTAACAACCATAATTTTATGATTTGACGGTTGTATTAAACAAACTAATACTAATTGAATAGCAATATACTTCATATTGCTATTAAACTTTACTTACTAAAAGATATAAAGATATCATATCAAGTTGTCATAAAGTGTGTAATTAAAACCATGTTTTTTCAGTTGGCACTACTTTTTTTTTTTACTGGTGTAACCACAAATAGGATCTTAATTATAATATTATTTGATGATCTAGTCAGCTCTTTAGGAACCCACGATCTACGATTTACCGAATGAAATACTTCGACTTACAGTGTCAAGAACAGGTATATCTCCTGACCAAGCTGTTCTTCTTCTTTTCTTTCTTACATGATAATCTTAAGCAACAGACATCGTCAATAACTCAAGAACACCAAGACGAAGAGGCTTAATTAAAAGCTTTGCCTACCAAAGCTCACGTACGAACTATCACAATTTTTTCTCACAAATTGCTGGAGTGTATACGTGAGACTGCGATCACTTTGTAACATTCACCACAGATACCGGTTCCACAATAACTGTCCTTACTGCTACGAAATAAAGGCGCTATTAATGTTACCATAGATGTGCAGCATGTTGTACAAGAACCATCTGTGGTTGTCTCGCTAGATAAGAACGTGACTCCATCTATCGTTACTTAACATCTTTAGCTCACGGGCATGTTGCTGGAATATCATGTAAACAAGGTTTTTGGTCTAGTAGCAAGAAACCGTTCCCAGATCGGGTAAATGATGGGACTTTGTTTTGTTAAGGTTTGTGGATTAGATCTTCTAACAGTTAGGCTCACTAAATAAAGATCCACTATGCTTCAACCGACGGTAGTGTTTGTCCATATCAAAAATTCTGATCAGATTGTTCGTTGAACTACTTGCACAACTTTCAAGTGTTCAGGACCCTCCCCATATCTCAACACTACTACATTACCAAATCTGATCACATTCCCACATAAAAAGGCGCAATCTCCATCAATATAGTCCTGCAAAAACCGCTCCATTTTACTAATCTAATATATGTGGCAACGCGAGAATACGCAGCGGCCTGAACCAAACAGCGCTCTCTCTAAAAACTGGAATATATTGGCTCTTACTGTCCGAACGCTGGGCGAAGGTATATTTCACCGGAGTTAGTGGCTATCTTCCGCTATGTAGTTATGTTATGAATCGATCTGCTCACTGCTCTTTCCGGATCGTAGATAGTGTCAAGATGGACTTGGGTGCTTTATGAATTAAGACTTTATTTTGAAAAAGTGTAATGGTTGGGTTGTAGTCTAATCTAAATCGTATTAACGTCTCGTTGTCAGATTATCCTACCAATACAACTAGCACTTATGTTACTATAAGCATCATCGGATAATACCATCTAAAGGTTTCCAGTTGCATCTCTGTAATTATATCTAACTCTAATTATAGTAATTACGCCGTTGAGGATACTGATAATATAGTGTACTCAGAATACTGTTAAGTATCTTGATCTGTAACAAAGCAGTAAGCTTGCTAATATCATGATGTGTCTTATAAATTGGGTCTAAAAATATTCTCAACAGTGTCATTGCCCTTAGAGAACTGCAATCTCCTAAAACTACTGAACTCCTCTTACAAACACCCCAATATAATATGTAGAATACGTACTAATAAAACAAAAGTAGATATACCCTCTATCACTTTGCTATTACCGAGGGAGCGAGGCAGCACGAAAGTTATCGCCGAAGCGATTTCTATTCATGACGCGCGCACGCAGGTCTACATATTGCGTACACTTTCCAACGCAGCCGAGACACAAATCAGATTCACTTCACTTGGTGCGAAAAGTAGGATTTATGGCCGAGTTAGGCGCTGATTGTATTACTCCGGTACTTGTACGAATGTTTGTTTTACTTTGATTGCTTCGCCGGAAGCGTCAATATCACAGATGTCTTCATACATGAATACTTAGGCGACTATTTTGCTCTCCTTTGTCTGTTTGCGTTACAGAACATGTGTGTACTAAGTATTTTAGTAGTTTTCTGTGTCAAAGATGTTAAAGCTTACTTTATTTGTAGTCACTCTAGTACTTACCTTTCTTTCTGGTCCTTTCCGAAATAATTAAAGAAGCTCTTGTTGCTAACTGTCTGTGCAATTTCTTCAAGTATTCCGTTGAATTTTTTAACATCTCGTTCATGTAGAAATGGTAATGTACTGAAAACATCTCGGAAGTATTCCTCAAACTAGTTTCACAGTAGATTCAGTATGAATATTAAAGTCTCTAGATGCACCACATGATGTGCTGAAGAAATGTAATGTACTACCTTTTTCTCAGATAACTCGGTTCTCATCTACATTGCTTTTTGTAAAAATGTATGTCTGCAAATGTAATCCAGAATCTTCTGAGCAATCATCCAAACGTCTGCATTAATAATACTTGCGGGATCAAATAAATAAATGTAATAACGTGTATATTGGCTTTCAACAATAAAGAAAAACAAGTTCCTAAGAAGATGAATGTCTGTAAGGATGTTAAGTTTCGTCATGCCCTAGGGATCGGCTCAGGTCGAGCGGAGCGATTACATGACCTTTGATATCTGTGGCATTTCCACCCGCGCTATAATGAATCTGTGGTCCGCACGAACTATGAAGAAATGCGGTTTGAGGTCTCGAACTAAACCCTATTTGACTGGATTAGGTACGACTGCGAGCTTACATTTAAGTGCCCTTTGAGGCTTCGCCGTATTGCTATTTTTAACAACAGCTGCTTTGAAGGCTTTAAACGTCATACGTGTAATTTTTAACCGCAAATAACTTTGAATTACAAAATAACATATTTTCTCGTTTACAATTTAACGTCGTGAGCGTCGCATTACAGTCGAGGTATTCCCAGGACGTTAAATTGTCTTGGAACCAACAACGAACTCAATCAAAAGGAAAAATTGCGAAAAAACAATATCCAACTTCCTTTCGTAACAAAGCAGAGACAGAAAGACTAAATGAAGCTTGTAACCATAAAGACAGAACATGGAAATGCAAACGGAAGCTTGTCACTGCAACAAAGAAACACGAATTAAAAATTTATGGCGACGTAATCATGTATCTGTTTATTTTGATTCCAAGAATATTTTCGCTAACATCCTGATACTTGGCTGGTTGCAAGCAATTTTTCGATCGTCTTATCTGTACGAGTACTAACGCAATTTACGTTATTTCATTACGCGAACGTTCCATTGTATCTGTGTCGGCTGTATCTCGTCTGTTCAGACCCCCAAATTTTCCAAAGGGCCCGCAATTTACTTACCCTTGGTGGGTAAATTGGTCTAGAGTTGTAGTATTATCGCTTCAGAAACTATCGACGGTCGTATCGTCCCTCGCAGTTTTCCTCTTCTCTGTGTTGGACAATTCTGATATATTGACGAGTTTCCGACGGCATTTTGTTCGGCGAAAAAACAGTGCCGAGCCTCCCTTCTCCCCCCGGATCACTGTCGTTGTTTAGCGCCGCGAAAATGGAAGGATATTTTCTTTTCTGGTAAGATTTTAGAACGCGCTCGTTCTCCGAGACAACATGAAATATGAAGCGAACCGCGTGATAAATGAAAAACAATGTTTGGTTCGCGTTGTCGGACCTCGCGTGATTACATACTTTTTCAAAAACTGTTTAAAATTCTTTCTGAAAATGAAAGTAGTGAGACACGTGTTTGATTATTGAATCGTGTAACAAGTTTATCAGAGATCTAAGATTGCAGTGCTGTTTTTTCGGGAGTGTGAGATAGTATAATGAGATAGCGGTTTGGCTGGAGTAACGCGGGCGTCGGCAAGCGGCGTCAGGTGAATCACGTATTCGCATGCAAATGATATCGCAATGGCGCGTGCGTGGCGTTTGGTGCGCGTGAGTGGCCGCGCGATTTGGTAATACGTACGCGCGGGGCGGAGCGGGCGGCGTGGGTCGTCGACCGCGCTAACAATGCTATCGTAATTGTTTACTTTGGCCCGGCTGACCCGTTAGCTGGTTCTTCGCACGCGGCTTCGATAACGCGGTCTACGCATCCGATGCACGCGCGTTTGCGCAAATCGTTGCAACCTAAATACTAAAAAAAACGGTCTGATGAACATCAACGCATTGATTGCTTAAACGTACATATTCTCACGCCACATCCTCATAGTGTTGATGACCTACACGAAACTGTAGGATTTATGCGATAGGTACCATAAAGATGAAAAGGATTACAGATAAACACGGTGGCCTAAATACAATAACAAATACAGACTACAGCATTTTATTTGCATCCATAATTCCACCTTATTTCGGGAGCGTGATTCATTGATACATCCCGTACCTTGCATCATGTTATCAAAGTAACACTCGGGCTCCATAAACGTGTCCATTTATCATCACAAACGACTCTTCAAACAGAGGAGTACGCGCATTTATTAGTATAATTTTTATAGGCCTACATTAGGAGTCAACGTTCGTTTTATGGGCGAAGCTTCGACGTTGCGAATGTAGTGTTGTATTCATAGAGCCGATCCGCGGTCGAGTTATGCAACGAGTAACATCTACTAATTAAACTGACGATTTCACAACGCCAGAGGCGTATGTAATTGATTGTACCACTTCTATATGGCTTCAACACACGTGAAATCTGTTTGTAAACGACTGTGTGTGTAGGGCTGCTAAACTATATAAATCGCATTGTGAGAGGCTGTATAGAGCCTTGCCTATGCTTTGTTTACGCGCGTAATAAACAATATTCTATAATTAATGTTGTTTACCTAAATCATTAACATATGGGACTGAAGAAGGAGAATGCTCCTTTAATTATTACGCGAATTTATAAAGTGATATGTCATTGTGTTTATCATGTCAGTCGTAAGGAATCTTCTCTTGTTATAAATGAAGGTTCCGTAAATTGCCTTATTACGGACCGGGCCTCATGTTAATTATAGCCGTTAATTTTTAGGAAAGTGAAGAAGTAACTTAGAATAAATTGTTTCTACGTAGGTACTTATTATAGTGGGTAATTGCTACGTTTACTTAAGCGGGTTTTTTTTTTGAGTGGAGTGGTAGATACTTTAAATAAATAAGTGGTTTTCGTATAAAAAAATGCTTGCTTTTTGTTAAGATACGGTGACAGTTTAAAGTGACAAATCTTGCGTTCCCCAAAGACATTCCACTTCCTAAAAGTTGGCGTATGTTTTTAGTGGAGTACCTACATATCTTCGGTATCTTCCCCCTTGATCCCTTCGGGAATTAAACCGCTACAGAATACAAAAGTAACTTCCATTTTCATTATTTGGGTTCAAATAACAAAACAATGCCAAATGTCGCCAACGAAAATTCAATTAAAACAAATTTGACGAACCCTATTCTAGAATCATTTTTAACAGCCCTAATTTTACGCTAAGGGGGCTCTCACACGAGACGCGCGTTGACTGCGCGATTCGACTGCACGCGGGTTGCATATCTTATTATCGTTCTACATTCGTTTCGGGCTTTAAGTAGGTCTATTTATAAGCTTTTAATGATATTAGCAAGTATGTGCTCGTCGTACGAATGTCCGAGTCGTCTTGTGCGTCCTTTAAACATACGGATTTTGTTTTTAGAACGGTAAACATGCGTAACGAGTGCCATCTTTGATCGTAAACTGTCATATTTTTAATTTTTATGTGTTATTATTTGGCGTGTATGCAATTCAACTGTTGTACGGTACTGTGACGACGTCACGTGTCTTTATTTAGAACATAATTTAAATTTGAGGTTAGGTAAAAAACAACAGGCGAAATGTGGGTGTACACCTCTGCCTAACCCTTCGCTGAATACAGGCGTGTTGTTGTTATTTTTGAGGTTAGGTAATACTGTCATCTTTAGCACTGTCAAAGTCAAATAATTTATTTCAATTAGGCACATAAAAGGCACTTTTGAACGTCAAAATTTACAAAAAACAGAATTGATTCTAGTCGCCCCTTCCAAAAGGTAGTTTTCGTATGACGAAGAATGGGCAATGAACTCCACCGTTACTCTGTTAAAATGTTTTCACTATATCTTGTATACATTAATTAAATAATTATATGTGAAGACGATGCACCTAGAATAAGATACCACGATAGGTAAATGAAGAATGAAAAAAGAAGCAATGACAGATAATTAATTATGTGATAGATGCATGGTGCTCACATATTTACAAACATTGTAAAATTATACGATATTCCTAACATTTTAACAAGTAATACTAATAAGTCAATGTGTGAGTTCAAATAATCACAGAATGTAAAATCAATGTTCTAAAAAATAATGTTATACCTACAATTAAATTAGCAACCAGTTTTATTTTGTCTAGACTCTTAATTATTCTATGGAGGAGGACCAGCATGTTTCCAATAATTTTTATCTTGCATATAATGCTCTAATTTGTAATATGCTTATTTAAAGCCACGAAAACAGTCAGGAAAGATGTAGGTACTTACATAAATAGACGGCACTGAAATAATGTTATTAGTCCATTGCCTTAAAGCTTAATTTGCAAGAAAATTACTAAAGCAAATAATTTATACAGTTCATAATCAACGTATTTTTAAAATGAAAAAGTGTACTTAACCGAAACAGTTACAAACGAAAATACCAATTTTCATTTTACTGCAAATAAAATTGCCCCCAATTATGCAACTCTCTATTTATATCGAGTACAACATTGTACAGACGCTAATATTGTCGCATACGATTCGGACTAAAATAGGCGAGATTTATTCGATGCATACATCTGGCCGTGAGTTGTATTAGCATTCATTCTCTGTGGTTATCTAATGAGACTTGCATTGGCGCAGCATGATGTTCCGGACCGTATTGTCAAGGAATATGACAGAAGGCCAACGTTTATTACCGTTTGAACTATGAATACTAATGACGTTTTCACAATATTTTGAATGTCAAATGTGACAGCTGTCAAACTAAAATCAGAGAAGCTTGTAAAAAAAATAGACTCCTAAACATGAAGGTGGAATCATTCTGGCCAGTTGTATTCCTATTTTGATTGCAAAGTGTATCTGCAAAACCTTTAAAACAATATGGGATTTGCAATGTAAATAGTTGGAACGGCTTAGGTTTTAAAATGCAACAGTTTTGCGCCACTGCAGTTGCAGATTGCACACGTTTTAGCAATATGTTTGTTTCGTTCGCCATCTGTGTGCGAACCCTTGTTACTTGTTATGTTATTGCGGATCGTATGCTACCTTTGTAATGTTATTTCTAACTTTTACTTCTAGGATTTTCAAATATTCGAATATTTTCGACCTTCGCTACACTGCTGGTTTTGTTGTTTCTAAAACAAGTAATCTCTTAGTTTTATGAACTGATCAAAGACTGACGTCAACTTTTTTCAGAGTGTTGCAGACAAGCTTGCAAATAGTTGTGATTTTCCGGCGCTCCTTGTCCCCCCCTCTACTATTTGGAGAATAGCTAATACATATTTTTACCTCGTCAATTCAGCATGAGCTATAATTCTCATTCCACCTAATACGAGAGAAGAAGAAGGCAAGCTGCCACAACACAAGTAATCCTTCTCCCACGTCCCTATTTAGTGGTGTCACGATTCGTCCCGTGCCGTCTCGCGCCACGTGTGCCGTTCCATCGCATCTCGCGTCACGTACCGCCCATTTGTCCGCCAGTGAATATATAGCCTTAGTGTGAGCAAATGTTTATGCTATTCATATAGAAAAGTTGGTCTATGAATTCAATTATGGGGACGCAAGGAAGATCAACTTGGCTACTGTGAGGATGGGAAGATGACGGTTTGATGGTGACGATGTGTCTTTTTGTCCATCATAATCTACAAAATATCATCCCCAATGTTCCATGCTGGACATAATCTTTGCCAGTACTATACGCACTGCAACGAACACCTAAAAATATTGCCATGATCATTAAATCCAGGTATTTTTAATACACAATTCAAACGCTAATTCCTTTGACTGTGTGTGTCACAATCAGGCATTGTTGAAATGAAGAGAAATCTCAAGTAAATACTTCCCCAACTCTCTCTCAGCATATTGGTCCATTATATCACCCTGAAAACATAACATACTATCAGAGTACTTTTAATTGGTGATTAGCAACAAGAAGTCCACTTAGCTATTGTTTAAGACGCTGACGTCGAAATTGACGCGTGTTGAACTACGTGAACTTATACGAAAGGCCGCTTTCAGATAGACGCGATGTCGCGGGTTTTAAAGCACCGAAATTCAAAAAGGGTAGAACAGTAGAATAGAATATCTTTATGATGTAGGTACACCGTATAAGTTAGTTATAAATGTAGGCATCCCACGCTCCTGTGTAATGGGCGTTCTTATCGCTAAAAGCGAACCAGTGAATGGATTTTTTGGAATTTCATGTTTAAAAATAATTATTACAGGTAAGCAACTTATAACAAGGGTAATTTTATTGATAAGATTATATAGAATTATTAAATATGAATGAATGGTAAACGAAGTTTTAATTAATCAATTTTCTGGCAAATAAAATTACCATCCCTGATTCAATTTTAATGAATGTGCTTTACCTATTCAGCACTAACAGACCACAATCGCGTTGCCGCGTCTATCAGTGCTCCGACTAAGAGTTTAAAACGTAATAACTAACGAGTTAAGGTACGTCCACAACACGACGGGTACACGACGTATGTCCACAACAGCCGTTGTGGACATACGTCGTTCTCACTCTAGAGTTCCGATAGTTAAGGAGTTCGTTCCGACACGTATTATCGTACCGAGGTATTGAGGCGCCTGTTTCAGTGCACTGCGGGCGATTAACGAGAAGCGAGTAGAGCAGAGCTAGCAACTAAAAACGAGTTGGCGAGCAACGAGCAGCGAATGCGAGTCGACGACGAGCGGTTAGGTACTCGCTGGTATGCGTATGTAAGAACCGAGCGTGAGTCCCTCAGCGAGTGTTCTGGCCGCCAAGCGAGCGTCGCTGGGCGAGAACTTTCTTTGATAGCTCTTGTCGCTACAACAAACGAGTTTTCGCCGGCGCATTGTGGATCAAATAAGGCTCTCGAAGACATTGGAGCTTAGATTTTAAAGTGTCGGTGTTTTAAAATGCATGAAATGGCTTCTAATAGCCAATATTAAGCATAAATATATCATAGGATACAATCTGGTAGGCAAAATATCAACTTATATATTTTTTGCAAAAAAAAATGTATGGAGCTAATGCTTATATCTCCGGAACGGAGAGAATAGCTGTTATATCCTTGCACACGGTGATGTAACTATTTATTTATGATTTTTTGACATACTTTCCGATTTTTTCAGATTAGGTGCGGGATTAAAAAAAAAACATCGCACTTAATCTCGTTATAGCCTTTTTTCGATCCACAGTGCGCCCGGTTTGAACAGTCGGCGATCAACTATTAATATATGTACGGACGTAATAAAATCGCGGCGATTTTTTTTCGTGCACTGATTTTCAACTTTCCGTGTTGACCCGAGCGTTGAGAACCAAACGCATAGGGATGCACTCTCGTCCCAGCGCGTTGAAAAACACACCGTTGGATTTTCAACTCACGGCGCTAAGCAGAGCGTTGAAAATCCAGTACAAGAAAAAAAATCGCCGCGATTTTATTACGTCCGTGCGAACGTGGGCTTAGTCGCTTCTTCTTCGGCGGTGGGACAAGTGTCTGAGTTCGAGCCACCTATTGTGCTGTGAGCTTTGGTTTTGACGACGGTTAGTGTCAGAGGAAACTTTAGTCTGAAGATAACTGAAGATTTCCTATTGAATTAAGAGTAGCGTACTATTGAAGAAGTTCAAATCTATACACCGTAAGGACTGTTTCTGCTTGCAGCGCTCGGCTCGGGCAGTAACAGATGTGGTCATCGTGTTCACGGGGTTTTGTTTTGAAACTGCTTAGATATGAATTTTTTAGATAGTACCTACATGTTGGGATGTGACGGGTACGATGGTCTGTTGTTCCTTAAAACGTTTGATTAAGACAATCAATTTTAAACTGGAATAAAACTTATTCCGATAGAAAATTGAAATATAAGTAGCACACATAGGTGTCGGGTATAATCATATAAAAAAACCTAGTCCGAATACCAATGTTTTTACGAAAATACCTATCCATATAAGAAAAGGCTTTCGAGAATTCAACGCCTATTATACACACTCACATAACTGACATAGCAGGTCTGCAGGTCCATTATATTCCAGCTCTGGCCCTGACATTGAATTCAGCTTCTGAAGCGGCGTCTGTTCTATGCATAGTGCATACCTCTTTAATGAAACTAGGGATGAGCTTCGTTCCGGCCGAAATACCGGGACAGGGAAAATTATAGTCCCGGCATTTTTTGCTTTATGCAACCCTCGCCAGATCTTCAGCCTGCAAGGGACTCCCACGCTCCGGTATCCGGTGCGTGGTTGCTTCAACCACACCCTTTCTTCCGCTGCCGGTTCCGTTTTGCGAATGTGGGGCACACCCCACGGATGCATCGGACGTAAAAAAAACTGCTTGCAACATTTACAACTATCTGAAAGATTTTGTATGACAGAACAATTTCAACCTGATTCTGTCGAGTTTAATATTAAATTTTTGCCTGTAAATTGTTGTGTATTCAAGTTTACATTAATACTCTGCTGCCGCAACTTTTGACTAAATTAATAATATCAGATAAGCTTTGGAATCTGACTCATTCTGGCTGCCCGAGAGTTCTGCAGTGCAACAGAAATGTTACATTTAATTCGCCGTATCATATACCCAAGGTTTGAGATGGAATATTTGAAATCCCCGCACTAGTGACCTGGATGTCGTTTCAATGTTGCCACTTGGCCTACTTTTGAGCGTAATAACCAATTTTCACCGGGAAAAATAAGGTAAAACGATTTTCTTTTTGACTCACGGCTCGAAATACGTGTTGGTAATTTAGAAATTTTGCATTCTGTGTAAAAGGGGTCGGAAAATGGTTCGAAATTGCTTGTCAATATTCCGCTTTGTTCACAATTTTTTGTAGGTCCACATCCAGCACATAACACCTTATTAGATTTTCTCCATGCATAGGATACATACTAAAAAAAAAAAACAACGAGTTGCACTCCGGGAGTGCCGGCAGAAGTGAACACTTGAATATTAACGTTGTGCATTTTTGATATTTTGGTACTACTCTCCCTCCGAATTTCTTACGAATTTTCGACCAGGTCATGTGTCCTGGTGCGAGTTCTACATTTTTTACCCATCACAAAAAAGCACACAACGCCGCTAAAGAAGTTTTCACTTCAAAAAAACCTTTTTTTATATGATCAATCTTGCTGTAAACCTGATATTACTGTGATGGGAAGCGAGTTTATTTGATATTTTGGGTTTTAAATGTCAGAACGAGACATTTGAAATTGGTTTTAGTTCACATTTGAAGTGTTGATTACTACAGGATGAGTTCAATAATAGGTACCTTTTTCGCAAAGTAAATAAAAGAAGCACTCAATGACTCGAGTGATAAGATACAACAATAGTTGCAAGTACAAATATTGGAAGCGTACGCTATATCAGATGGGTCAGTGGCCTGGTTACCTTGTTTTTATTGTGCACAAAAACTCTGTGGTGGAACACGTGGCGCCTGCGCTAGTCTGCAACATCGTGCGTGCCAATCACGGCCGCCGTTGATTGACACTTGAATTATACTTCTGTACTTCGCTGGGATATAGCACGCATTTACTTTACCGTTCACCGTATGAACGAACTGTTTTGTGAATCTTTTATTCGGGAATTTTGTTGATAATACGGTGTTAAGATAAATATTACGTCGACGGCACGTGTAAGCGATTACTAGAAAACATAAACAGTAAAATGTAGTAGCTATCAAAATTAATTACAGTAATTTCGGTCATAATACTTCAGTGCCGTTTTGTATCGATCTTCTTTGTTCAGTGTGATGTCGTGGTGATCATTATCATTTATTAAATTAAAAAAACATTTTCCAAAAATAAAAAATACCTTTGGTTTTGAATTTTCGTTTTATGCCATCGACTTCCGAATTGTAAAAAGTCTTTATTTTTCTCTTTTTAGTTGTGGTACTACACATGAATTTATATAATTTATTATAACATCATCCATATAGGGAAAGTGGGAAAAATACGTATTATTGAAGCTAACTCAAAAACTACCCAAACAAAGTTAATAAAAATTTGGGACCACCGTGCAAGTAACTCTATCAAAAGAAAAAAAAAAATCGGTCCACAATTTTATTGACGAAAATATCTGGTTGACATACTTAAATAAAAATAAAATATTTAATATAATTAATATTCGAATATTCGCCTTTTAAAACAATTTCAATCGATGATGGTCGCGCTTTCGAGCCGACTTATATTCTTACAAGTGTCGAATGTACAAGTTTATTTTACTTAATATTTTTATGTTATTGTTGAAAGTCTTCGAGTAGGTCGATTAGTAATCTTAGTTCTCGTTTCTCGTCAATCATATCTTGCAATCTACCAGAGTAAAAAAATAATTGCTTATAAATTGCATCTGATTTACTTTAGATCCTTACACATTGATATATTGCACGTTTTACTCCTCATAAATGTGCAAATGGAAAGGTAACTGCGGTATAAAAAAGTTGTTCAGTTGTTTATAATATGCTGATGAGATGATGTATAAAATTTATGATAAGGTATCTCAAGTAAGCATGCATGTCCAATGAAAACAGTGGGGTAATAGCGAAACACTCAAAGGTTAATTAATCGCAATTCCTTTCACGTTGGCAGTTCAGCCACGTTCATTGCGTTAGACGATTTTTTCAAACCTATGAAGCAATGGATTTGGAATTTCCTTCAAAACCCTTGGATTGTGAGTGAAGGTATGTTACGGAATTAGGCTGCAGACCTCAATCAATTCATCCAACTTCAATTTGCCTTCTAGGATAATTATTGGTGAGCTGTCCAAACAGAATCTATTACGATAGCTATGGTATGTACAAGTGAAGAGATCAAGCAAGTACTTATCTTCATAGGTAGGTAGAAAAACAGTCCGCTCTCCCATGGTGTTTATCATGAAAGGTTGATGAAAGGATTATACCAGCTAAATAATCCCGTAATCATCTCTTATCGGGCAGTAGCCTGGATCCATCTTCCGTGAGGAAAAACTTACTGTATCTAAGTAACTTGAGAATCTTGATCATGAAAATAAGAACGACTAACTAAACATAAAATAATTCCGTGCGTGAATTATCAGATCTATAAACGTAAACGAAGCAAATGGAGTAAATGTAAGCACGTGGCTTTCTGTAGTTTCTCCCATGGGGGGAATAAGGTATGTAAAACCAACACAACACAAACAAGTTAGTCAACGAAGCACTCGGCGAGCAAGTTTATTGGTTTTACCAAAAACTAGGACCAACTATGGCAAAAAAATGCTTCATCACGCATAAGGAACCTGCACTCATTTAATGCATTCAAAACCCAGCTGAGCCATTACCTGATTGCAAATCAAATATTATTTGAAAAATGAATGCTTTGGATGGGACAGGTTTTAGTTTTAATTTTAAGTTTAATTAGTATTTCTGTTCATGGATGTTGTCGAGCCTAAATTTGTTTTTTTTTTATGTGTTAGTTATTGTTCTCAAGTAAGTGACATGTATTTGTTTTTATTGAGAATAAAGTTTCTTTAAACCTAAACCTAAAAATAATAACATTCCCCTGTATTCCCCAAAGGGTTAGGCGAAGGTGTACCTACCGTACACCCACATTTCGCCAGTACAGTACCAGTGTCTTTGTTAAATAAATGTATTTCGTTCTATTCGGGATAATCTTGGTCCTAAGTTCCTCCACGTGCAAAAGTTAATTAAGTTCCTAAAGTGCTAAATACAGCTGAAATACAAAGCTTATTACCAAGCCCAGCTTTAAAAATACACTTCATATATATTACTTCTAAAACTTCTGTTGTTAATATAAGTTTTGCGATTCTTACCCATTTTGGAGTAAGGCGTTGTTTACCCGGTGTAGACCCAAAACTCCCAAGTTTTTGTTAATTATACATAACACAACATCATGCCTTGTTTCCCCGGAGGTTTGGGCAGAGGTGTAACTATAGTACACCCACATTTCGCCAGTTATGATGTAATAGGGGGCGAGCTTATTGCCATCAACGGGCACAAATCCAGACTGAGAAATTCTTGATCGAGAAACCCAATTAGGACTTTCTCGAACCCAGGACCTCATGCTCAATACCAACGGGGCAGGTTAATAATGTGAGGAAAAAAAAGCGCTAAAGGAGCTCCGTTTATGCGAATTATTATACTTGGTATGGCACCACATAACCCACATTAGACGGTTCTTGGAATGGCTTGTGAAATATCATTATAGTCTATTTGTGGTGTGCTAGTTTCTAGTTTTCAAATTGCCGATATTACTTCCATTGCAACAAACTAATACTCAGGTCGCATTATCTCGTTACTTAGAATTCATTTCTAGGTTGATGATACTATATTGTCTTCGTGTTAGTTCTTATACATCTACTGCTAACTGAAAAATTACGAAAGAGTCTTGAAATCACCACGCTTTGAAAACCTAATGGTGATCGCGGTTAGTTACTATACTTAGAAAGAAGATTCTGGCTACCTTTTTTACCCGACTACGGCAAACCAAAAAGGAGAGTTATGATTTTGACCGGTATATATGTATGTTCATCTCTTCCCTCATAACTTCTAAACTTCTCATCATAATTTGACAAACGTGGTATCGTTGGAAGCGTCTTGATCGTCCGCTGGTTAATGTGATGTCACATTAAATCGAATATGGCGCCCTCTAGAGGGCCTAAAGTAATGACCTAAAATTGTATATATAAGATATCACAGACACAAATTAAAAATGATGTAATTTTTTTTTTATGTTAGCATAAATCGAACAGATAACGTGTGACTCATATATTTTGCTTATACCTTTTTAGATGACTTTTTTGTCGTAGTTGGGTTTTAGTTTTTTAACCTATATTGTGTCCCACTGCTGGGCAAAGACCTCTCCTTTTCTTCTCCGCAAACATTATTCGATTTTCACATCACTTTCGCCGCAGTCTACCTCGACGGCGATGTCCTCCCCAGGCGTCCAGTAAGTGGCTACCTTTGCCCGTCTCTCCTAACTACCTATCTCTTTGAAATACCTTCCATTATATATAAACATAATTAACACCAGCACACATCGTTAATATTTAAAACCAGAACATGACCCTTAACTCCCAAGACAGATTCGCTCTCAAAACAATATTCCCTGGTCACTTGGGCTAAAATAAACAGACGCATAAAATTTCATGGGGCAGACAAAAAAATCCCCAATCCCCATTTAGAGGAGGCCGAGGACCTTAATATTATGGCAAACAATGGTGTTAAACGGGCACACGAAGACGTTGTTAAACTCCCTTAAGTACTTGGACAAACAGACTGTTATATTGTAATACCGTCTGGCCTATTAGGTGCACAAACAATACTACTGTTCGAGCCGTGCCTATGGTGACATGAAGATCAATGGTGCTCAACTTTTTCTCTGGTTCATATTTGTTGAGTCATTCGGTGCTTTTGAAAATAATACCAGCCTTTTACTGGCCCCCTGTAGGGCAAAGGCATCTTCTCATAAAGAGAAGGCACGAGCATTGATCGTGTTGGTGTTTGTATGTTTTCCTTCATCGATGTCACCGTTGTACTGCACAAGCTGCTGTTCAAGGTCACTACTTTATAATTTACGATTGGGTAAATCTTGTAAGACTCAAAATCAAAAGTGGTTTCTTTTTTCATCGTCTTGAATAATGTAAGTTCATCTTCATCCTTTTCTTTACTGGCTATCTTCAGTTTGAAGTTATTGACTACCACAGCATTATTTAATTTTGTATATCAGTGTAACAAATATTCATCGCCGCTGATCTAATTCCGAAGAAGACGGCCTTCTAAAACATAATGGCCAGTTGTAACTGTAAATGAACCCAAATTACACGTTACAATAATTAAGCTGTTAGTTAATGGATAAAAGCCAAAGTCACACCTTTCTGAATTCGTTTTAAAGCTGCTCCCAAAGTTCGGGCCCCATGTTGAGTACAGCTGGAATAGATTATGTGAAACAAAGACCCGAACTGTATTTTTTGATGGCGATAATGACACAGTTTACTATTGTTGTTAGCCGCAGCAACTTAGTGAAACGTATCGCCGAACAATGGGTTATTATATTAATTGACTTTATTATGCCTATGAATTTTACATTTGATAAACTAAACATTAAAGCTTTAAAAAAATTAGTTAATACTATACTTGAGAGTGAACTCGATTTTATTAAACATCGACGTAAAATAAGCCCTTATACTAGATTCTTAAGTAAACTGTTATCTACGTAAATTATGTTCGAAATCGTTAGAATAACACAAAGAAATAGTATTTTATTCTTTATCCCTTGAGAATTATCTAGTCCAAATAAAAAACGTTTGTGAATTACCAATGCAAAATTATCCTCATTCTTTCCTCCACTGAAATCTGGTTTGCTAAATGGTAACATTACTCATGGAGCTCTGCATAATTCCGTAAGTCAGTGTATAATTGGCCTTAGAAATCGATAGTTTAATATGCAGAGCTTACCGAATTGTTAGAACAACATTCTAGAATCAATTAATTCACTTGACTGGCTCATGAGGATCGTGTTCATTCAGATTGATAAGAAAACAAAGATCATTACCCACTTATTGTTATACTATGGTTTTGGGGGTACCACATATTCTTTAGTGCTCCAAGATCCCTTACCTAAGTTAGCATGCTTCTTATCGATCAGTTCTGACGATGGGCTTGGATCCCATCCAGCGTCATCGTTCCTAAAAGTTACTTTCCTTCAGCATCAATACACAAAAGTACGCAAGCGCTCTGATTCAGGTCATCGGGTCATCCGGGGAAGCGCTCAACGCCTACGCATATTAGTTCAGCTAAAAATGGTTTTTTTTTCACTTATCGGCTTATGAATGGCCTTTCATTCGAGGTTCTACAAATAGCCTTAGGACTACTCTTCATTAAAATATTCAAATAGCACACTATTTATTATAATAAGTTTATTTTTGCTGCTTTCTGAAAAAGTTAATTCCTGTATCATAATTAATGTTAAAACATCCCAAAATAGAGCTTCACTCCAACCAAAACTCATCCGACAATGTTTGAAGTGTGTGCGGTACGGCTGGAACCCAGTCTTCATTATCATATCTTAAAGACCTCGACCTAGAAACTTGGAGACTCTTAGCAAACCAGAGGGGTACGCTTCAGATTTAAATTAGCCGTTTGTACCTTCAAGTGCGGTTCTTTAGTGATGTTCGAAAAATTGAGACCCCTTTAAAGGATTGGGGGACTCCAAAGGGGTCGGAGGCATGATAACTCTTTATTTTGATGTCTTGTAGGTCAGTGACTCGTTACATAAGCCGATAACCTGTTTCACTAACAATAGTAGAAAGATAGCGGTTATCTGTTCGCGTGTTCTAAAGTAAATACGACTACAGTTTACTTACACAACGCCGCAAAAAACTGGTTATTTTCATTACGCGTGCACTACGAATTGAAGCGAACCCTTCCACTGGCTTCCATACAACCTGTTTACAATAAAAAGTCGGTCAGTGGCGCTAAAACCTTAATTAGTAATGCCGTTACGTGGCGGCGGGCGGCGTACTGCGTAACTTGCATCTCGTGGGCTGTCAGCTCAGCTGTTTTGCACGCGGGTCGACGACCGCAGGGCTCGTCGTGACGTCACGGCCCTGCCGCGCCCACCGAGCCCTCCCCGCCGCGTAGCCTCACACCCCTCGCGCCCCGCCCTTAGGCCCGAAGGACAATTATTTGCAGGATGCCATTCATCATTGTTACTGGCTTACAAAATCTCTTTGTTCTTACCCATTTTAGTCCTCCGGCTGTAAATTTAAACAGGATTAGGATGTTCTTGACAATAGTTGGTTGAAATGAAAACGTGTCACTGTGATACTGTCACATTTCTGTGATGAAATGTTACATCATCATTAGGCTCGTAATTTATGTGTGTTCACGTTTTTTGCTTTAGCCTAGTTTCAGTAGCGTTACAAAGTAGGGCTATGACTAATATAGCGTAGGATTCTTATAAACATTGAACAGCTGTGTTACTGTGTTGCCAATTATCAAAGCGTGTAACCTACACTTGAATATTTTCCAACGTTTGTGAGCTATATTTTTCTGTATTTGTAGTACATTTGGGGGGAATCAGCTGTTTGTAATGTACACGTTGTTATGGTGTTTGTGGACAGTGGCGATCAATCAAAGTGAATTACATAGCAGATCTATCAGCTGAGGTAATAGTAATATCAAGTGTGTGGTGCGTGTATTTGACAGTGGAAATTGGTCAAGATAGTAATGGGTTGGAAGCGGAGCTGATGACCAATTGGCAATTACGTATATTATTATGGAATGATGGTAGATTAAAATAATGAGCATAATACATTTGATGCTCTACATGTGGAAAAAATAGTAATTGTGTCTGTAGCCGATGACCTGCCGAAGATCTCGGTAATCTGCTGGAAGATGATAAGCAAAGAAAAAAAAACCTACATAGGCATTTATGAAACGTCAGAAGCTAGGTGCACGGTTCCAATTGGTGGAGCTTTTGCTGAAGATCAGAATCAGACGTTTAGGCTACGCTTGCACGGCTTATGTCCAGATTATAATGCTACCGTTACTTCCCATCATCAATATATTCTATATCTATACGTATAATAAATTAAAGTCGTGATGTTCGTGTCTGTCTGTGTGATCGCGTTGTTCTTTAAAACTACGCAACGAATTTTGATGCGGTTTTTACCATCGTATAGAGAAATTTTGTTCGGGAAGGGAGTGGCGACCTTTGTGGAACTACAAGTGTACTATACCAATCTTGATGACGAGGTCAGAGATACTTGAATATTAAACTTACATATATAAAGAAATCTCGATGTGTTGTCAAGTTGTAATTGCGAAGCAGGTGCGGGTCGCTAGTAATCTATAAGAAACAAAATTAACTTTTTGTGTCACATCAAAATATAACAAAGAACAAAAAAAAAATGACAGTCATGGGGACTGCCAACAGAAGTAAAAACTTAAAATTGGTATTTGCGCCATCTAGCTCCTATAGTCTGAACTACGGCGCGAGCATGTCGGTGACGCGGATCCATAAGTTTTTCCCCTACCAAAAATCGCTCCACGCGCCTAAAGAAGTTTTCACTTCAATAAACTCAAACATAATCTCTTTAGTATACATTACAAGTGCACCTGAGCACAATATCAGTGCCGCAAGCAATCGATGAACCTTGATGGATGACCTACAACTGAGTGACGTCATCAGCACAAGTGCAAGACTGCAATTCGGCTCGTAAAAAATCTAGCTGACAGGTTGTCGTGCTTTAGTTGTCTAGAGCCGAGGCTGGCCTATCACGATTGAAATTTAGTGCTGATGTTGAAAAGGTGGGGTTTTGGGCTAAGGAATCGTGATTGGAAAGGGTTCTGGTGGTTTTAAAAAGCAAGGTTGAAGGTGTACTATTTTTGTATGTGTCGTAACCTAACCTAACTGGAACATAGTTGGGAGAAGGCCAGACAGACGATGAAAGTTAGGATGGAACTCGTGAAGGCTATGTGATAGGGCCAAAAAGTGAAATATGTAAAGACTCAGTGGATCTTAATATCAAGGAATTAAAAAAATATCCTACTGCAGATGTTTCCTCCATCTAGTACAGTATTAATAGTATCTTGTGAAAAATCTTTACACAGTAAATTAGAGACAAAACAAGCAGTGAATCAGCTATCAATTACTCGGGGCAAGAGTGAGAGAGTGGAACAGGTTACTTGTAAGGGACATCTTCAAGAGATGATCTGTCTCCCATGACTTAGTGTTTAGTGATGGGGTGTTTGTTGGCAACGCATTACGTATTCCGTTTATTACTCTTTGGTTTTACAATTTGAATGTGTATACTCGTTGAAAATTGCATAACATTTTTTTTACTACCTATGCTGTTCCAATACTGGGCCAGCTATCTAATTACGCAACACATTTTCGTAATCAATTACGACAAATTTGTTTCATTTTGACAGTTCAACAACATTCATTGCGTTATGTACGTTGTTGAGCAGATTTTTTTTTCGAACTTATGAAGCAATGGATTAGCAATTTTTTTCAAATGATTCAAATTCCGATTGATTGTATATTACGTAATTAGGGTGCTTGTCTCCATATAGTTTTCCAATTTTCTTTGTGTTTTGTCTTCTCGGGCCAATCGGGCAGGAATGAGTCCAAATCTTGGAAAAATAGGGCCTTTCATTTTGGTAGCTCCTAGCAATTTATCAATCCATATGGTTGCTGCAAAAGACCATTATCGATATTTTGGAACGGCACTTCTGCGTTTGGTCCTTCTTCAGTTTTTGACGCATGGTTAGGCTGTATAGAAAAATCTCAGGTATATCAACATGAAACTGAAGTACAGTTACATAATAACGCGATCTTTGAACCCACGACCCTCGCGATGTTTTGCTCAGCACTGCGGGAAGCGAGTAATGAATGCATATGCACATACATTATTAACTGTCACATCATTCGTCGGTAGGGTTCCCGTTGACACACGTTTAACGTGGCTGTTGAAGAATTGATGAGTTAAGTGTAAGTCAAGCGACTTTGTTGAGAAGTAAGTATAGAAACTTCGTCAAAGTGAACAATGGTCGATGTTGAATATTGTTAACGATTTGCCGAATGATGATAAATCATTGATGATTGATGTGTAAATTCTTAGAGTAACTCATCAAAAAGATCAGCTATCTAATTACGCAACACATTTTCGTAAACGATTACGACAAATTTGTTTCATTTTGACAGTTCAACAACATTCATTGCGTTATTTACGTTGTTGAGCAGATTCTTTTTTCGAACTTATGAAGCAATGGATTAGCAATTTGTTTCAAAACGATTCAAATTCCGATTGATCGTGAATTACGTAATTAGGGCACTGGTGACTTTTTCGCTTTTGCCTTTAGGGACGAAAATGTGAAAAAGCAATATGTTGAAAAGCAATAGAAAGAATATAGGCAAACTGGCAAAGTAATATGCATTTTTGTAAGTAAGTAAGTAAAGATACACCTCAAAATCAGAGTAGGTACGCAACTATGCGTTGTCGATATTGACTTTGAAGACATATACCCGTTTTTTGAACTGAGAATTTGAAATGCAAAACTTGTCAAACTCGACTGTAGCACTCCATGAGGGGCCGGCGGAGCATGCGTAGTTCATACAAACGTAATAACAAAATAATTTGCAAATCAAACATATTCTTAAGGTAGTGTGTATTATTCCGATTGGATTACAGAATATCTAGACTCCCAAATATATATTTTGAATGGACGCTGATTTAAAGACGAGTTATGAGAAAAATAAGTTCTCTATAGAAATTTGAAATTCCTCATATCTCGACTTTAAATCAGTGCCAATTCAAAATATATATTTGGGAGCCTAGATATTCTATTCGATTTCTTCAAAGTAACCTGCGAGTTTGAATTTCGCGGGTACCTTAAATAATGCTAAGGTAGAGTTTGACAAGAATGAATTGACAATTTGAAGATGAGACATGAGACCCTCGTCTCATGGCTTGTGGCTAAATAATAACAGCCGTCCGTGCGGCGACTGCCTATCTGAGGGGCAATTCCCGTAATTTTTAAGAACGTACGCATTCGCATCTCATTCGAAATCTGTCAAAAATACAATCAATTTACCAACATTTTTGACAAGTTTGACAGATTGTGACTGGAATGTGATCGTTTTTTAAGAACGAGAATTGGCCTTCTGTCCTCCACAACTTAGTTACTAGGTAATACCATACCCCTTGGTAAGACTGGTTGTCAGACTTTCGGGCTTCTGACGACCCCCGTAACGACTGTCAAAGATGACGACTGTAACGAGGTACGGAAGAGTCTCTGTATGTAAAGATGCTCACCCATCCACGGACCAACCCCGGTAAGCGTAGCTTAACCTAATGGATCGACCCGTGCGGCTGTTATTACTTAGCCCCGAGCATCAGTTCCTCAATATTCTTCAATTATTTTCTTTTTCAAATTCATATTTATTTGCGTTCCATGATGTTAACAAGACGTTACAATGACTTAAAGCTAAGATACAATCATGGACCATGTAGGGCACAGCTAAAAGTTAAAAAAAAAAAACTACGATGACTCCACTTATACCTAGACACAATACCTATCAATAGTTTCAGTTTCATTTAAAGGTACACAACGAATAAACTAGTTTATTTATCAATTCTTTATACGCGGGTGCCTGTATGCTTGCATTTGACAGGCTTATCGACAGACGTCTGTTAAGGGCAGGTATGTTGGAACAATCGCATTGGTACTTGTAGCACATAAATTAGTACACAAGTAGGTAGCGACCGATGACGAGTCGTGTTGTGTCAGTTCGATCTGAATTTATGAATTAAATGCCAGACTGTCTGTATTGTGTTGTATGCATATTGTTTAATGCTATAGTTTGTGGGGTTCGTTTTTGAGGAAATTAAGTTAAAAATTTGTTCGTTTCGTTGACTTTATTTAGATTTGTGTTATCAAGACTGACCTTACTAATTATATCGGATAGTTTACGGACAAATAGAAGAAGAAGAATAAGCATAAAAAACAGAGTATAGAATTCTCTATGCCTATATAACAGCAACGTCACAAGGCTTTGAGGAAAATTTATTAGATCTTTTTTGAATTCTAAATTAATTCTAATGGGTACTTAAAATAGAAATTGGAAAACATTTTGTGGCCGAAAAGATGTGAAATGTAAATTTGATCGTTTGACACCTATAGGTACATATTTGAAGTATTCATAAACAACTTAACACACTGTAAATTATAATATGTTTTATAGTTTTCTATATTTCAAATGATATGTTTTATAGTTTTCGATATTTCAAGCATACTTGTATAAAGGGGCAATGTTTACGACACTGACGAAGAAAACATCCAAATTAAAAAATCTGTAAAAAAAATATAAGTAGGTAATCAAATTAATCAATTTTAATTATTTTGAAGAATAATAATGTAAAAATTATGTCATACTTTATTAAAGTACAATTCTGTATTTAATAAAAAAACAAAATTTAAAAAAGGAACTAGTGTAACAACACGAATACTGCTCTACCTAAATAATGTTGGTGTTGGTTCAAAGGTCGGCCATGTTTTAAGTGATTGTTCGTTAGCTCGTCGACTTATTGTTAGGTTTTTTGCGAGTTTATAAACGACTCATACTCATTATTCAGTGCTGGGATTCGTATATCGTTTTTTAAACATACATTGGAATAACTTAGGTCTAGGATATATATAATACTTATATACGAGTAGTTTTTTTTTTTTAAAGCTCGTTTTGTAAGGTAACAGCATCATTGAATATCGAAGTTTCAGATGCAACGCAAACTTCCTAATCAATACTGCTAAAACATATTTCTGGATTAAAACAGTAAGCGCAATACAAGGATTATTTCTAACCTTTATTTAACTTACACGAGGGTCACAAAGTCTGAAGACAAGACCAATTCATGACGACCCAAACTATCTTGATACTTTACTAATTTTCGCCACCACTCCAAAACGTCAACTTCACTTCACATTAGCAGTTTCTAACTAACTATTTCTTACGCGCGTATAATGCATTCCATCAAATAGTTCCTTTGCTGGAATGTTGGCTCCACTGTAACAACTGACCTATTAGGTAGCGCCGTAGCGTATTCGTGTTCGTCCTACAACAGTGGAGCCAACATTACGACATAGGAACTATTTGATGAAACGCACTGTATCGATGTCGTATCTCGTATCTACTGTGACACTTGTCAAAGTCAAATTCAAATAATTTATATCAATTAGGCACATTAAAGGCACTTTTGAACGTCAATATTTACAAAATATTGAATTGATTCTGGAAAAGAATGGGGAAGAAACTCCACCGTTACTCTTTTAAAATGTTTTATCATATTTTGTATACATTAATTATTCGTCAAGACGATGCACCTGGAATAAGATTACTATACCACTAGGTATAAATGAAACAATGACAGATAAATTAATTATATGAAAGATACATGGTGCTTAAATATTTACAAACATTGTAAAAGTATATCTACAATATTCCTAAAATGTTAACAAGTAATACTAATAAGTTGTCAGTAGGCATGTCAATGTAACATTTGATGTTATTTTTTACCCCCTGTCGAATCGTCCCTTCGTGAGAGGTATCGATCCGCAATAATTTCTAATGAAGAATGAACTTATATTGAAGTGTTGGAATGAGATTAGTCGTGACGTTTTGTCGCAAAACTGGCGTTTTATTTGGTTTTGATTTTAGTTTTGATAAGCTTTCAAGCTTAACGTAAGACAAGTCTTACGATAAGCTTAATGTTAATTAAATTGATGTTTTCCACTTCAACTTTGAGATTTGCCGGTTTTTTCGCCGATGGACTTGTTTAATATTCTAGGAATCAAGTATCAAAATCACGTCATTGTTGTTCGTAGGACGTGTAGTTCTCGCGTTTTAGCGTGGCAAAAGCGGGCATTGACCCTCTTACCTTTTCTAGCACTTTTTATTTTAAAAAAAAGGGAAAAATCCGTTGACGTCCTGAATCAATATTTATCGTGATCTTCAACATGTTTCAATAACGAGAAACCATACATAGTTTACTGTTTGGGTTCCTACGAAGAGATTTTAGGGAAATGACCACTATTGTCATGCTAAAAACGCGACAACTATAGTCATATCAATACTTACGCATAATGTGACAATAATAGTAAGGTTGAACACAAAATTATATCAACAATCCTTAGTATTTTATTATTCACGCATGAAATACAGTGTGTGGCAAGTAAATAGCCCACTCGTTTACACAACGATTAACGTGGCACTACGTGTACTATTGTGTTTACATTTATTATTACAACGCCTCCTAAATCTCGGAGCGGATAAGCGCTTACTGGCCAGGGTTCGATGTACCTACCGAGAAAAAAAAAATGTTTGTTCGAACTTCGAAGATGAGTGTGAAAAATTCGAGTTTGTATGTAAATTCCGGATTTAAAAATAAATTGAATTGAGTTTTCGAAACGGGCTTGTAATGAATTAATTGCACTAGCATTAAAAAAAAAAACTTGTTAGGACAAGGAGAAATGTTCATCGCTTTTGCTTGAACCTAATTGTTTTTTTTTTTTTTAATTAACCTATAAGTTTACCTTTCCTTGAATTTTAGTTTGATAACTTAATGCTGAATATTTTTTTATTGTTGTAAGTTTTTTTAAGTAAGTACTTAAAACAAACTTAAAGTTCGTAGCCAATAACTAGGGATTCTTCATTTTCATCTATCGATTTTCCGTTAAAAAAGTATTCAAAAATCTACCAATGGAATTTTTATGAAAATTAATTGCAATGAAAAAAGGAATCCGTCATTGTCAAACTGAATAATAAAAGCTCCCGCAGACAGGCGTGACGCGACGATGCGGCGCGATTCTGATAGAACAATTTTCAAGAATTTTTCGGCCTTAATCTTTCATTATTTGGACCTTCAGGGATCTTGACAAACTTTTATCGAAACTGATTCGATTGACTGTTTTTTATTACTGTGCGAATGCATCGGCGCATTCTGTTATATTTCGAGAATATTCGTAATGCATTTTCATTGCATTTTCTTGGGATTTTCAGTAATGGTCTGAAAGTGCGTAGGACTGCAGGAGTGGTTGGAAATCGCAATATAAATACGTGTTATAATGATGTGTGCAGTAACTACATAGCTCAGCGCGATGCAGTTCCAGCAGTCCTTACATCACAATTCGGCCGTGGTCGGCTGCAGGCGCCGGCGCAGCGCGGCATGGCTCGCTCGTGGTCGCCGCTTGCTGTGTAACCTTGCGTACGATGATAAACAAGTTACGTCACACGCTATTTTTAACCATGTTTGTGTCGAGAGCTGTACAGTGCGAACATGCGCGCGCGCCGAGGTCAACGCCCTACGCGCGTATCTGAACCAATCTGAAAGTCCGCGAACGATACGCTTCGTTCGTCGTTTAGACGATTTCTACAAACTACTACGCTGTGTAGTCTTTATTGGCCTCGTGGGCGATGGCGGAGGCTCTCCCTTTATGGCGGCCGACTACGGAATCTAATTAAGTTACCGTGTCTGTGAAACGCGCCGTGATTTAGGCCGAGTTTTTCTTGTCAGCGAATTTTCTGAATGCCTTGAACGCTTGCGACGGTCTCGTTCAATTATAACTTGAATTTAGAACCGACGCGAACGTTTTAGTACCTTGTTTTGCTACTAAAATGTAAACAGATTACCAATTTATTTTCAAGTCGAAATGCAGGAAAAACAATCAGGGAGTCAAATTGAAAAGACGTGTAGAGAATCTGTTGTTATAGAAACTTGGAATAACAAAGGTGCAATATCGACTCGTTTAGAAGAGGTAGCGTTCCGAGCCAAACAAATAAGAGTAAGAAAATAAGGTTTTGAAGAAAAATATATGAAAACTAACTTCTGTCCACATGAAGCGCTTATGCGACCTTCGGAGTAGGAGAACGACATTTATTGCTCCATTTCCTTTGAACATTACGTGATGATCATCGTTCCGTATCTTTCGACACAATATTTTGTTACGGAGACAAAATACCATTGAAATGCGTAACATTTTCTAGTGATGCGATGAGAAACCCCGTTGAAGAATTGCTTTTTGTTTAGGCTACTCTTAAGTTCGATTGGATTCTATATAAACATCGGATATGCAGACAAAACTTCTCGACACATACTCGTACATAACATATTAAAACAATACGTTGATAAAGCATTGTGCGAACTAACACACCACTAATGACGTAATAAATAACCGAAACCGAGCTCGGACCGACCCGGCTTATTCGACAAATCCAAATTCAAATGAAATATCATCGAAATTCGAAATTCAAGTAGCGGGTAGCGTAGCGGCTGTGCGGCGCTGTAGGATGCGACGTGTCGAGCGCATGCGGCACAGCGCAGCAACATCGACAGTAACTCGCAGGGGTGACTGAGCATTTTCCGAATTGGCATTCGCCAGTCGGGAACGCTTTGTTCGTCGTTATCTGAGCGCACAGCAATGTCTGTAAACGGTAGTGAAAGGTCGATACGCGTCGAGCGACGTCGACAAAGGGCCCTGGTTAATGCGATCCGACGTTCGGTAGCTCGGTACCGTTTTACGGGCTGCGTTCCCGCTCAGCTGGAACGTTTTCAATTTGCCGGGACTTAGCGAATTCTCATTTTACTCAAGGTCCACTTGCACAAAGGCTCGCGTATATCACAACACCACCCACCCCGACGTAATCCACATTGTAAGTGGCTAATACTCTAATACCCGTGGAACTTCGTAAGCCGAACACCCTTGATAAGTATATTAATATTTTATGTTACTTTTTCCAGCTGTTTCATACAATTACTGAAATTACTCGTTAGAGTACACCTCGTTCCTTTGAAGTGTTGAAAAATGAATGAATAATGTTCACGAACAAACTCGTACGTACCAAGTATCAAAACGAGTTCTAATACAAATAACGAGAGAAGCGTCCGTATTCAGTCGGGGGACAGTAAATAGCCATCTGATATGAATAGTGGCCATTAATCTGTTGGAAACAAGTGACCGAAGATTCGGAATTGCGTGTCGGGGCCGCGAGGTCGTTGCCCTGGTATCACACACCTATATAAAGATGCGTACACGCTTATAAACGTCCTATAAAGCTAACGGCTTCTTTGTTAAAAGGTATCGGCTTCAGGTGCTGGTTTCTATTTCTATTAACTAGGACATTTAACTTGACTTGTTGGCTTAATATCTACGTTTTGAGCGGTTCCGTCCGTCCGAATGAAAAAACCGAGCCATTATAGGATCACTCGCAAATTGGCTGTGACACAAACAGACAGACATGTCTATCTGTGTCACAGCCAATTTGCTCCGAATCTAATGGACCGATTAAGTTGAAATTCTGTATTTTGTGCACATGCATTTCTGTGACCCAAACCCGGACGTGTAACATAAATAAATTAATTTTGAATGTGGGGGTCACAAGTAACCCCCACATTCAAAATTAATTTGACAAACAAGGCAAACATTTGGCAAACAAGAAAATAAAAAATAAAAATTTTACTGTGAGTGCCGCAATTATTAAAATAAATTATTTTAAAATATTTATTTTTAAAGTTATTAAAGAAAATTGATGATGATGAAATTTACCTACATCCACACTTCACCCACCACACACATTCACACCCTATACTTACACTACACACACCTCACACACTCACTAACATCACTCACCCGTCAAGTTTTAAATTAAAATAGTTTCTTTCATAGTCTTAAGTCATTTAATTTTAGAACTTAGATGTATGTGATTTGTAAGTTTTTACACCAAATTCAGCACAGAAAACCACTGATTTCCAAGACAGGTTTTTACCTAGTTTGGAATTCAGAGTTCATTTAGTTTTAGCCGTCTACTCAGTTACATTATTTTGTACCCTAGTTCTTAGGAATATATTAGGCTATTAAATAAACGTTTATTATTATTAAGTTTGTTCTTGGGATAAATTCATCCCAACTACGGAACCCTACAGTGTGGTTTTTGTTTTGTACCGTGCCAGCCTCCGTAGCGCCTTGTTATTGCTTACGGCTTATTACGTGTTACTTAATAATGGAGCGCGTTCAATTAAAAATAATATCGATTCTGGGTACCAAATTAATGTTTGTTTTATTTTGTTTACAGGTATGTTTCAACTTTCCAGTCGTGTATTTCGTAAGTTGTACCTTCCTAATTTGCTACAACATATCAAAATTAAAATTTTACGCGTAAGTAGAGCATACTTCAGTCCGTATCGTAACTGACGCGTCACCAGTGACGTCAGCTCACCTATTTGCATTATTTCTATAATCGCATTATCAGTGTAATTCACAAACGGTCGCACGTGACTTTAACAACGCTGAGGTGAAACGAATGACACTCTAAATATACGCCATTGTAGTTTAAGAAACAGCTGATGAATTTTAAGTCACTTTTTGACTTTTGATGAGTTGTTTGAAAGTGATCTTATAATTAAATAAATGTTGATTTTTGTAAACTGCTAATTTAAGTAATAGATTGGTATAATACATAACAGTGCCTACAGTACGTTTACTGTTTAATGTGGACGTCATATTAATATTCAAGACGACGCGACGCCAATTTCGAAGCCTTAAGCCCCGTTAATTTGAGACTCACAATTTTTTGTATGGATTTTTTAGTGACAGCACAGTTATTTGACAATTTATACAAGAAATACCCAAAACTGATGAGGATGACTCAAACGGCAAAGATATATACAACAATAAACTTTCTCAATGGGGATCCACACGCAAAGCTCAGCGCAGATGTCGCCAGCGGCGGGATGGCCGCTGTCAAATCATTTTCGCTTTGTTTACATCAGTGTTTTTTGCTATTTTTTGTGTTGAAACCGATCCACCATCATTATTGCTAACATGTATTGTTCCTGGAAGCTTATAGAATTGAAAGACGACCTAAACAAACGAGGAGCAAGGATTACTGGAAAGAAATCAGATCTTATTGAGAGGTAGACTTCTATCTAATAAAATATTTTTCATCAGGCCCTAGATTTGGATCATTTTTTTTGTTGTAACATGTTAATTCTTACTTGACTCATGTTAGGAAAATTTACGAAAATTGAGAGAACATTAATTTCATTATAAATGGTATTCTTTATTTTTGAGGTTATCTATGACCGATATTTTTATTTCGGCAATTTAAGTCCTCAAGCGTCTGAAAGCCCAACAATTGACGTTCCTGCTGTAGAACTTTACCAAGACGTTAATAGCTCCACCATAGCTCCACCACATTGCCGAAGGTTACCAATCAACATATTCAAAGTTACTTTTAATTTTACTCTTTTGTTTCCCATTTTTTATAGCGTAGTATCTTTGGGAAATAAATTAAAACCGGGGTTAGTAGTTTAGCACATCCTGGTACAGCACACTTATGCATAGTTCGTGAAAAAAATAATTTCTTGAATGATAGGTTACAAAATGTATGGAATTGACAGTTTTCAATGCCCATGTCGATGATGCGCCACCTATCGTGATAAAATGGCAGTACAGTATACTTTAAATCTATTCAAAAATACAATAGAATTTTAAGAAACCAGTTAAACGTGGAATGCTTTCACTAAAATAACTGACGACCTTCGCCGAGTGAATTTATTTGGCATACAGTACAGTATACTTCGTCAGACCGTGTGTCGTTGTCAGACTGCTGGCATTAAAGGGTTAGATCGTCGTGTCGTATGTTTGTCGTACGGTCGTGTTTCATCTTGTAAATATGCCAGGTTTTGATATTGTGATGACAGTAGAGCTCTGATTTTCTGTGCCACTGCAAGTTATGCGACCGCGTTACGATGACATATATCTCTGCTTTTCACTATGGAGCTGCTTGCAAAGGAAAATCTAAAATGATTTGTCAAAGTCATTCAGCATATTGAAATGTATATTTAAGTATTCATAAATATTTTTCCGCTTGCGTCTTGCATTTCAATTTCACTCTGACCCTGTAAAATTGTAAGACAGTGTAACCCTGCTACTGCGTCTTATTTTATTAGCTACAAACCGTGTGCCCATGGGATATCCCATCGGCAAAAATAACGAACATCCGTCCCCATTTAACTTTTACTTTTTACTTTTAGGGTACGAATTCTCAAAAATTCTTCCTTAGTGGTCACTTTCGTTAAATAAGGAAAACCCTTCTGCAAAATTTCATGTTTCTAGACCCAGCAGCTTAGGCTGTGCATGTGCGTGGACCCTGGCAACGTACAGTCAACTGAAGGAACACGGGTGGGTTTTAGTCAGTAAGAGTCTGACACACCCTCCCGCTCCGCCCAGAGCGGGAGAAGTTATTTGGTAATTTCCCATAAAAAGGGCTGTGTGTTGTCTGTCAGGGAATGAATTTACGATTTTTATTAAGTAGATAGTAAATTAGTTTATACCATGTAGACCTTATTGTGCGTAAACTGTACCTACTCGCCGTCCTGGTGAACATTTCAATAAATAGCTCCTGCAGAGGATTGTAAAGGATCAATTAATTTGACCAGTCCCCTAGAAATAGAGCCGATACCTTCAACTTTTCATAAACCATGCAGAAAGACCCTCAACAATTCATCCCATGCTTGCTAAGAGTGCCAGATGAGTGCAATTCCCCAAGGCATCAACATTTCACGTCAGTCTCGTTCTAACCATATTATGTAATGTAGCAGGGACACGCGGTTCAAAGGTCACAGGGTATTTATGTAATTTATGGATGCAAACCTTTCGCCCCCGATCATAGCAGTCGGTGGCTATTTTTGGATTTTTTTAAATTTAGAATTGCTGTTGCTAACTGTTACTTGTAGGGTTAATCAGGACATGACTCTTGTTCATAATTGTCATCATCATTTACAGCCTTGTTCCACCCACTGCTGATTATAGGCCTTCTCCTACTCATCTTCATACTTGCAGTGTTTTTATATAGTCTGTGCTGTCCCACTCTTATCCAAAAGCCTCCCACATTTCTTCCACTTCTCTATATATTTTGCTTCCTCTCGCCAATTCTAATACTCTTCATCATTTCATATATATCCTTTGAAAATAAACAATATCAAGGCTGCGGCAGACAGGCACAACGCAACAGCACGAAGCGACTATAATAGAACAATTTTTATGAAAACTTCATGGAAATTGTTCTACCAGAATTGCGTCGCAGTCGCACCGTCGCGTCGCGCCTGTCTGCAAGAGTCTTCATTTCCCTGTTTGTACTTAAAACCTGTAAATTGTTTTCAACTCACAAAATGGAACATTGTATGTCCCACTTCCAAATCGCAGATCGTTAGCGACAAACAAAAGTCTACTGTAAACATCGACTTTGTTTACGACCCCACTATATCTGTCCCTGTCTTCATCAGCTGATGGATTCTTCTCTCTCACTCCAACTCCATTTAAATGTGTGTGTTACTTTCCAAACCAAAGAGTAAAATATATATCTTACATATAACATAAGTATTTCAAGATTTCTAAGCTCGTGCGTGATATCATTATAAAATAATATATGAAATATGTCACAAAATGGACAGCCAGGAAAGCTGATCTATTCTATAACAATCTTACCGTGAAATCTTAGGTGAAGTGAGTTTGAAGTGAGCTGTCAATAATGTCAATCCCTAGCTAGCATCAGGTGGAATGACAGCTCAATTCACCTACGTTTTGACGGTAAGATTTTTATTTTTACAATAGGCTAGTCAGGTGAATCCATCAGCAAGACTTCATTTACATTCATTCCTTGATTCTAACGATATAATCCTCATAAGCATATACTTTCTATCTCTCAATAAAAAATTGTTATGTTTACGTAGTGCAAATATGAAAATTTCCTGGTTTACCTATCCCTTTAAGGAACTTATCAGCGCAATGGTCTTAAAGCCCGTCGGAGACGTAGCTATAATATATATTAATATACTTTGCGTTTGTTTTTTTCTGCTTAGTTATCGGTGCGTACCAGAAATATGCAAATTCGTTAGAAATTACCAACACTTTTACTCGACAAGAGAAAACATACAGTCAAAATATACATTACGCCATAAAAACAGGTTAAACTTACCAGGCTCTAAGTTAAAATGCACTCAACAAGTACAATTAAAATATATAATAAATTACCAGAAATAATTAATAAAAAAACTAAAATTGAATACATTTATAAATAAAATAAAACAATGATTATTTAAATGACAAATTTTAACTTACAATAGGTATAAAGAATAATAACAACTAAGTAGTCAAAATGAAAAGCCTTCTTCCTCTCTCCTACATTGCTGTGCCCGACAGGGTCCACAATGATCATATTTTTGTAAACCCTACCACCTAAGTTCACATGTGCAAGCAATAAATGTATTGAGTATATATAGCTGCGTCTGAGGTCACTCGAAGATTATTACGGAAAATATATCGTAATATGTCTTGCTATAATATATATTATAGCTACGTCTGTGGTGGGCTTTAATCGTGATTTAATGTTGCGCAGTCATCTTTAATCAGCGGTCAATCTTCAGAGGCCTGAAGAGCGTCATTATCATTACGTATTGTTTTCATTATATCTGTATTTTTCTTATCTTAACAGACATGTGGAACTGAGATTTTGAGAAAATGTATTCACATATACGGTGTTGCATATGTTTCTTACAGAGATCAAGATGTCTGATGGGTGGTTGGTCATGTTGAGAGGATAAATGAAAGGCGACTAACAAAAGGTATTTACAAGGCAGATGTGAGTGGAAACTCCGGGAGGGGGACGCCCTATGAGGACATAATATATATGTAGTGACCTTATTGGTGATGTTCTTCAGAAAGGTCAGATGCGTAGTACTCGCAACTAGCGGGCGTGTATGACCCTTATTGCGTAATACACTTTCATATGGCTTTCACAATCCAAGGGTTTTGAAGGATATTGCTAATCCATTGCTTCATAGGTTTGAACAATTCGTCTGCTTAACAACGTAAATAACGCAATGAACGTGGGTGAACTGTCAAAATGAAACCCATTGCGATCAATTTTCATATTGTGTGTGTTACGCGATTACTCCGCTGATGTATGAACGTAAACGAAGCAAAAGGAGTACGTAAGGATCGTAGCAGGTGGCGTTCTGTAGTATCTGTGGTGTATCTAAGATGTTCTGCGAAAGCTTGCTATTTTCATACCGTGTTTCTTTACCAAAATAATGGTACAGACGCCAGCAAGTCAACCTACTACAATTTGTCAAATTTCTTTAATAGATTTTCAACTTTGTCGCTACAGTATAAGGCTCAAAATTGATTGGGAAAATTTGACAGTTTCGGGTAGGTTGATGTGCTGGCGCCTGTACAACTATGTAAATATACAATACAAGCTGCTCCCCGCGTTTTCGCCCGCATAAGTCTCGATCCCGTGGGAATTTTGGGATAAAAAGTATCCAATGTCCTAATCCAGGTCATGGTCTACCCATGTGTCAAATTTCATCCAAATCCATTCAGCCGTTTTAGCGTGAAAGCGTAAAAACAAGCGAACAAACTCACTTTCGCATTTATAATATTAATTAGGATATTTGACTTTCTGTACTTTTTATAAAAGTAGTCAGTAAAGTACTTATCAGTCATGAAGGTAATGTTGATTTTTGATGTGTGACGTAAGTGATCGCGTGTTCAAACTCGTTAGTTTGTGCTATTATATTATTAGTTGTACTTCATATTATGTCGGACAGTATAATAACAATATTATGATAATAACTTAATGAGAGATCGGTGTTTTTAAAAATGCGTGAGTACATGCATCAAAAAGTGGACTTTGTATGGACATGTACCAAATCACCGATAAAAAAAAAAAGAAATAAGATTAGATATTTATTTTGATTGATTTTGTATATATATTACTGTTTTTGAGGTCTATGAAACAGGAAATGCGCTATAGGAATTTTGATAATCGTCCTTTTAAACATATTGAAACTTGACAAATAATTATTCCTTGCACCTCATTCCTCCTTAAGATCTCGCACAAAACCTCCACGAAATCGTTACGAGGTATTCCCCAAACAGGAATTCGCAGGGTAACCCATATTAAAATACCCATTCCATCCGTTATCGTTAACCCTCCGAGCGTGTTATTAGGAAATAATTCCGAATGTAAACGCCGCCGGTCAATATGACCGGTGCAATCAATACGGGACGTGTGAACGGCGGATGTAATCCCAGTGACTAATGACTCGAGGGCTAACGACTAAACTTGGACGAGGTAATGTTTGTTGACGTGACAGATGACGGATGGCTTTTGTTTTAGTCCGTATGCATCGGAAGGGTTGGACACAGTGGCTAGATTTATTTTTTCTATTGCATTTTTCGGTATTGAAATGGATGGGTAACTTCTTAACATTTTTTTTAAGCCAGAATGTTCCTGTGTTTCTGATTTTTCTGTGTAGACACACCCTTAATTTCTTCCTCTAATTGACAGCCTCAAAAACAAGGCCAGTAAAATAATATTCCGAAAAACGGTACCTTATAAATTCATTGACCCACGCGACCATGTGGAGGTATTACGAAGGCGTGAAAAACACTTTTGTCAATCGTAACCGTTTAAGGAAGTTGATCGAGTGATTTATTCCGACCACGTCCGACATACGGAAATATAAAAATATTAAGTATTAGTACCGCCCAATCCATTATGCTATTCCGTCATTTTTAAAAGCTTTTATTGAATTCGAAAGCTCAGCTCAACAGAAGTCTTTTACTAGGCAACTACTAAAAGATATGCAAAAGCATATCTTTTAGTAGTTGCCTAGTAAAAGACTGAGTGTACTCAAATATGTGTTGTCGTTTGTTATTTGATTTAAATATTTCTTTATTTTTATTATTGATTCTTTTCTTTTAGATTTTGTGAATGTGAGAACGTTGTAAACTTAACAGACTGTAGATCTGTCGACCATTTTCTATCTTGTTAAGCACCTGGTACTTGTTGATAGGCCTACACTGTCCTCTCATACCTATTAACACTGTAATTTGGAAACATTGTAAAAACCATTTACTTTTAAAAGAGTAACCGTGGAGTTTCTTGCCGGTTCTTCTCCATAGGAAACGACCAATTGGAACCGTGCATCTAGCTTCTGACGTTTCATAAGTGCCCTTGTAGGTTTATGTGAAATAAAATATTTTGAATTTAAATTTGAGTTAAATAAAATTAAAACGGTGAACTTTTGAAAGATTCTATTAAATATTAGTGCAGGGCTGACATTGACAGCTGTCAAAACATAACCACGCCATAATGGTGCTAAATCGGCGCCTACAATGGTATTAGTAATGGTATTAGTAATGGTATTATAATGGTATTGGTAAGTTTGATTCGTAACGTGGTCAATGGTTTTAAAACCATTGACCACGTTACGAATCAAACTTGAATAACGAATCTAAATAAAAAATAATCTATAATTAAACCTTCTAAAAATACGGTACCAATAATAGATAGATAGTACATCACAATGGATGGATGGAGCGCGTCTATTACGGACTGTCATCGGGTCGGTTGCCATGGCAACGGTAGGTAGTCTGAATAACCGATTGATCCGCTTACGTTATCGTGATTGTCGTGTTAAATAATCTAGTGACTTGCAGGTTTTGTAGCTACTTGTATTTTGTTGTTTGCGCTGCTGGTTGTAGTAGCTGTGTCGAGTTGGTAGGACTTTTTTCACTTGGCATTGTCTATACTGTTGCTATACAGTGCTTTTATTTTAACTCTGTATGTACATGGTGCTTCCGTATGCTTTGATTCAAAGAATATCCGATTAATTAATTAAGACTGTACCTAATTAAGTAATAATGATTTATGCTCCAAAACGATTTTTGAGAGGGAACATAAAATTAGAGATACCTCCCTCTTTGGAGACAGGTTTAAATATATCAACTAAACCCACATTACAATATTCAAAACCCTACGCAATGCATTTGCTAAACAGTATGCACGCATTTTGTGGTCGCCGATAAACGCACCCGTAACCACGTGCACTTACGTGGTCGCAGCGACCACAGCGCGACCACACAACGCTTGTTCATATTTAATATGACCATTAACAGTTTTAGTGGCGTATATTTAACTTTTAATTCGGATCGCGTGCTTTGTGGAGTGTTTACTACTGTGCTCCCTTTAGGCGTAGCGTGAGGGATCGTTTAGTTGTTATTTTATGTGTTTTAGAAGCTGTAAATGGGACAGGTAAATGTCAATGAAATAGTTTAGTGGTCTTTGAATTATGGCTGTGAGTCATAGCATGAAATAGATCCACCTGAGGCCTATAAAGAACCTCATAGTCTCCCCGGTTAGACACTATTCAGGTATCTAGGTATTAGATAAATAGAAATACATACTAGAAATTTTCAAACAGATGAAAGTGGCACAAAACATGTGATGTGGAGGAATGAGGAAACTTTTGAGCATGAATTTGGATGGCTATAAGACTAGAGGAAGACCAAAGAAACGATAGATGGACTGTGTGAAAGGTGATATGGCTAGAAAGGGGGTGACTACCGAGATGACGACTGATAGAGAAGTATGGAAGAAGACATGTTGCACCGACCCCATATAAATTGGGAAAAGGGCAAGGAAGTTAACTGGGACTAACCCGGAGTTGGTGAAACTGTTTCAGGTTCTTTATTCGTCTTGAAGGTAACCCATCTTCTCCGATGGGTTTTTTTTTAAGAGATTTTTTTTTAGATTTCAATCATTAATTTCATATCAAAGTCACATCAAACATTCATATAAAACCGTTTATAAAAAACAACAAACAATGATTTCGTAATAGTACTAATATTTTCAGAAAACAAACATTAGCTTGGTACACAAACTCGAATGAAAACAAACACGACTTCGTAGAGACAATATACTCGTAAATTACCGTAACCACTTTGATCTACATTCTACTTTTAACTATTCATAATATCGTTTGCAGGTTTCAAAGAGTTGTAGAAAAAAATAATCTCGGGTGAGTCAGTGTGTTTTACACTTGTGTCTTTGGAGTAGGACATGCACTGATTTAGCTGAGCAACCGCCTATCTCGTCATTATACTCCTGACCTTTCTTCACCTACATCTCTTCTACACCTACATCTCTTTTAACCGTCTTCTCGAGTTCACTTCCTTCCTAGCCGTATTATCTATCATCTTACCCAATTCATCCAGCTTTTCTTTGGTCTGCTAGACCACAGTATTTTAAAACCAGAACTCCAAGTTCTTCAAGTTTTATAACGCTAGAACCTATTACTGCCAAGAAAATCATTATGTCGTCCATCTATCTTTTCCCTAACTCTGTAATGATTGTCATCGAGTCTTGCTAGTTGTAGACTGAATAATCAGTACTGTCTAAAACATAGTTATAGCTTGATTCTGCTCACCTCATAATAAAACATTCGATTGAAGTTCACACTCTAATAAATATAACACAAAATATATACCCACAGCAGCGAGTATCCGCCAACGTGAAATATGTCGCAAATGGCTCAATCATCGAGGTGGAATATTTTTAATCTTCTATATTAAATCGATTTCACAATCGTTTTTGTGAGCGCCTGTTTCATGTCAGTATCAAGTGAATTCGTGGTATTGGTCCCTGACACATTTATTTTCAGTACCTGCTGAATTATTTGAATTCGGTTTTATGACTCGCAGATTCGGTTTGTTGATTATTTTCTATTTTGTTAATTACCTAATAATTGTTGACAGGTCTACACTGTCCTCCCATATCTATTAACACTGTAATTTAATAATATTGTAATAGCCATTTTTGTATATAATAGGAACCGTGTTGTTTCTTGCCGACTCTTCTGCATAGGAAACGACCAATGAGAACCGTGCACCTAGTTTCTGACGTTTCATTAGTGCCCTTGTAGGTTTATGTGAAATAAAATATTTTGATTTCGATTCTCTCTAATAATAAAAATAATAGTTAAGTAAACTTCCACGCTCATTAACACAAAGCATTCCATCTTTTGGGTTTCTCCAATTCTTTAGCATTCCAACCTTTTGGGTCAAAAATGAGCAATTGCTACAAAAAGTTTACTTAGATTAGTCATCTGTGTCAGTTCTGCGATTGAAGGAAATAATGAGTCTCACTAGAAAATGACATCATCATAACTCACAATTATTGTATTTTCTCGCTACGTTTGTTACTGCACGTTCTTCTAGATTAGTTAAGTAAAGTAAAATGAGCGTGAAGATAAAATGCACAATAGACCTGTAAATAGATCATCATCAACATTTCGATGTGAAATGAGCTACTCACCAGGTGGACCGAAAACCTGTTCAAGAAAGCAGGAAACAGTTGCATTCGGGAGGGCCAAAATCAGAAGCGGGAAGCATGTCGTGCAATAGAGGAGGAAATTCCAACAGCGCAATTTACAGGCATAAGATTCATCTTTGAACCACTCAAGCATTGCAATAGGAATGGTAAGGAGGTACGCTTAACTCGCTAGGGAACTGTCGAGAGCGACAAGCATACAAATGCGGGGGATATTTCAAATGTTAAGCGCGCACCTCTACTCCCTCCCACTATACCTTAAACTTAGAGATCATATAGAACTGGGGTCTATTTAGATCCCTCCATTACATTAATTACTCCATTAATTCACTCATCACCAACTTCCTCAGTTAAGTTATCTTATCTATGACAGATGCATTACAAAACTTCCGTATAACATCTAAGAAAGCAGTACATTAAACACGCGAAAACGTTTACACCCCGAAAAACAGGTAGACTATTATAATGTCACGCGAAAAACGCGAACTATCGCACGGAAGTTAATAAAGGGTCGTGTTAGCGATAAGTTGGCAGAACAAAGAATTGCTTTAGCCGCGTGTAGCGCACGTGAGCGGTATCGATCGGCTGCGGCCCTGCGCCCTGCGCGTCGCACAAAGCACCATTACACGGGGCTCCGAAACTAGAGGGACCAGGAAACGTCAGGGACTAGGGACGGCATTGACTAGGGAACGTTAGGGACTAGGGACGACATTGACTAGGGAACGTTAGGGCCGAGGGACGGAACAACCCTAGTGCGGTAGGTTATTCTTTCAAATGCATGCCCTTATAAGAAGCGTTTCGTCCCAGTTGTAACAATCGATATTGTTGTTTGGCGGGCATGTGTGCAAGTGAATTGTGTAGACAAGCATTTTTAATATGAGACAGTATTCTGTTCATGTACAATATTGAGTTGAATTCGATAATTTATCGACTGTTCGACATTGTAGCCATAATTTTATTATTACTAAATTATGAGATTGGAGAACATACATAATTAATCTTCAATGTAAGCATTATATTACCTTTATGATAAATTGAAAAATGATGAAGTTTCAGGGCTTCAGTATTACTTAATTACTAAATTAATATTCACATCATACTTGAGTATTGCTGAAATATCATTAATCTAATAAATGAAGACAGTTTAATTTTATTTTGCACGGAATATTGTTTCGTCATGCATGTGTTGCATATATTACAAATTCAGCAACGCACTTGCTTCCGAGCTGTTTGCCCGCTCCGTTCACTTCGGCGCTCCAAGGCCTTTCAAAGGCTTGCATTTGTGTTTACATTACTGCATTTCGCGCCTACGACGCGCACTCCAACAAAGAACAGCCACGCGTTACAGTGACAACAATCGACTGCCATTCAAATAGCCCCCTGCTTTACAACTTTTGTTTTAAATTATTAAACGGTGTTATTTCGCTTTATTTAATGTGTTTTGTTTGAAAGTTGAGCGCTTCGCAGGTAATGCGGAATAAGGGAAGCCACGTTACATTGATGCATGGCTTGCCGGTAAATATTGTAGAAATGCAGAGCCAGCGGGATGTGCCGCTGATATCCTATTTAGAATTGTGGATGGTATCTTCCAGAATGGATTTACCGCGAAACGCCCCGAGCTACCGTGTCCCTCGGTATGAGTCTAACAATTTTAAAGAAAATAAGCTATATTTTGACGGAGTCATAGTTGAAATGAAATCAACTTTTCCCCGGATATTATTTTATATCCCGAGGCTCTGAATAAATTCTAATAAAATATTCCTCTTTGTTTTAAAATCCCATCTTCCTTGTCTTTTCTAGTTATAAAATTGCCTTGATCCCCCGCGAATGTCGCGTCAGGGCTTTCGCCATACTTCCCTTGATCTACGCATAATACAAACTCTATTATACAAGAAAATCATAAAAAATAAACCCAACGACGGATATGACACATACATTTTTCATCGCAAAGATCAGCATGGAACTTAAAGGTTCTCGTATAAGCGAATATAATGCGGGTGTCGTGAAACCCGGGCTCGAGAACCGGGAAGAAGGTGACTGGTTGAGATGCGCTGAGAAATACATCTTGTCTGGGGACTAACGTTAACTTAGTAGTGTAGTTACTATACTGCATCTTGTTAAGTAAAAGGTATTGTTGTGAGATGTTTCGTTCTTGGGAAAATAAAACATCGAAAGTTGGTTGAACTTTTTATTCCTGAAGAATAAAGAGTCCTTTTCATCTCTGCTTCTCTGAACCAAGAATTTAAGGGTATATAAATTGACATAGGATTCAAAAACCATCAAGAAGTAATCTGGCTCCTTCCTTCACTGGTTTTGGAGTTCTTGCTTGTTTTCGTCAACGCTTGTTCTCCTAATATTTTGGGGTTATTTCTAAACTGTCGTAGAATTCTTCAAGAATCATGATTAATACTGTACAGCAACTTTACTATCAAAATAAACCCCATCACAAATACAGACAACATACCGGACCACCTATAACTTCCATCTTCAACTGACCAAAGAAACCTACACACTTAATAACCGCACGAAATGTCCTATTCTGTCCTAGGGCTTCGGTTCCCGGGTCTCGTTATAAACAAGATGGACAGTCCGGTTCCTTTTATGGCAGTGGATACCGTGCGAGCCTGACGACGAACGAATGGTGAATTGATTGCTGCACGGTGACTGTTAGATAGCTGTTTTGTAGCTGACGTGTTTGGGTAAGGTTGTAGATCAATAGAAAGCCTTGGAATATGTTATGTTAAACGTGTTCTGTACAGTTATATTTTACACAAGTACAGTATACTTCATACCGAGGGGTATCGTGTTACCCAGTAACTGGGTTGTGGAGGGCAGATAGACCGTCGCTCCATGTAATATTCAGCTGCATCCGGTTAGACTGGAAGCCGACCCCAACATAGTTGGGAAAAGACTAGGCATATTTAATGTTGATATGACTTTAACATACTCGATTATAGGACCGTCTTTCTTCTCTACAAAATTAATATCACTTCACTGACAGGTAACGCACAACCTACCCCAGGGTCTAGGAGCTTGAAATTTTGCACAAGTCTTCCTTATATAAGGAAGGGTGAGAACTAAGGAAGGATTTTTTTTTAATCCGTCTGTTTAATGGTTTAAATAAGAAGAGATGATGAGGATGTTGGGGATATAGAAGTTCGTCATTTTTGACGTTGAGAAATCCTTCGGGAACGGCTTGTCTATCTATAAGGACCATATTTTGATAATGTTCAACTTTTAAAGACAATAACTGTCCCAGTCCAATTTATTCTGAAGCGTTGAGTCCAATAGAGCTATTCCCTTGCCCATTACTTTTCCCGGCTATCAAGATGTCGACAACTCGTACTCTATGTGCTATTGTCATCTCTAAATCCAATATGTTATAACCACACGTGTTCCTGAAAATAGTCTATCGTATTCAAACTGAGTTATTCCTAGTTTCTTAACTTATAGTTCCTGAATTTATGTATCTACATGAGCCAAGTTTAAATCCATCTTAAAACTGTATAATATGTAAAATTGTATCGAAATCCTCTTCGACCTCCGGAGACACGATTATCCAGTAGGGAAGGAGTTCTCATGCAAAAGTACAGTGTTCAGATGTCCGGACTAAGTAATTTATCTCGCTGCTTCCCCACTACTTCACGTGTGAGAAGTGTTACTTGGAAAACGTACGGGTTATTAGAAATCGGGGCGGTTCTGTGCACCAGATTAAAGAAATAAACAAACTTTTTCCTTAAGGAGCGTTCGTTCAATTTTTTTTGTAACATTATTTATTCAAAATCTCGACAAGGAAAATCTGTTGTGTTCGTGTCGAAGTTAGGTTAGTAACCCGTCTGTGGGTACCTCATTAATGCTACACGTGCCGAAATTTTAACAATATGTAACATTAATTTCAATTCATTTAAAACCGTCTGCTCTTTTTTCAGAGTCATTGTCAAAGTGTTTGCCAAGTCTTGTTGGAATAAAGTAGTTGCGTACAAGACAGTTGCGGTAAATAGCAGCATTTGATTTATGAACATTGTGCTGTGATATATGTTTTCGTCGCCGGTGGTAAATTTAAGGTAGCAGGTCCAGTGAATCGATAATTTATTGCCTAGATTCGGGTCAGGATTTAAATCTATGTATTTCAAAATCTTTTCACCGGATGCTTTTGATAGTGAAATATTACAGAGGGTGGCTTTTGTTTTGTGTTATACATTATTTTGTGTGACACATCTAAATTCGTCGACATTATTTTGTTAAATGACAATTTTTTTAGATTTTGATTTTGATCCAAGAGAAATCGTATCAGTTTTCTCAGTATTTCAGCAAAGGGTGTATATCATTATATATCACGCTCTACAACTGAAGCTCTTCTAGTCAAGCCCGTACCAACCGCAATACTGTATGTTTCCACAGAAGGTGGAGTTTTCAGCGGTGGCGCTCGTAAATCAGGCGAGGCTGAACCGAACGATATTAATGTACGGACGAGACCACCTTCGGCAAATACGTTTTATTGGGCGAAATGCGCCAGTTGCCACGCCGACGGATACGTGGCTTTCATTTTAGCTTTGTTTTGTATCGAGCCAAATATTGCGGCTTGATTGAAAATTATAGGCGTTTAATTTGTCACGGGAAATGATATATCGAGTGGTCCTTTGATATGGGTAGGTTGGTACGTAATCTTGTTCCTTAGCGAATCCATTATTATCAAATTCAACAATCGTCTTTCCATTAGATACATGATCAATAGCATCATCCTTTACATTAATGAACTTATAATCATCAATCTTTAAGACAATCTCAGCTTTAACTGAATCAGACTCTCCATTTAATAACTCCGGTCTATTTATAAGACTACAGTCTATGAGTTTAATGACTTTAGTAAATATTCCTAAATTGGGTGCCGTATCATTTGCAGCCAGGCGTCTTGAACACATGCTTGTCTATATCTAGGTCGGGACTTACAAGCTGTAAGGAGATACAGCTTTCAATCACACTAAAATTGTATATGTTCATGGCTACATTACAACGGTTTCTATATTTTGTGTTTTCAGATTTACGTGCTAGCAGGCACAGCTTTCATTATCGTTCTCTACACATAACAAAAACAAACATCGCGCCTGTATTCCCCGTAGGCCTAGGCAGAGGTAACCTATATATCGACATTTCAACATCGTTCTCTTACCAATTTATTTGGGGTGGAAGCAGTACGTCTTCTTCTTCCGTACCTTCTTCTCAATTACCCTTCGTCTCGGCTTCAGAAATAGATCTAGAATGACTAGACATACTCCCAATTGTATACATAGTAACAACTTACAAAAGGTTTAATATAACAGTCTAGTATGCAGGCTGTGTGCGCGAATGACCCTGGATTATATTTAATATAATCCAGGGTCATTCGCGCACCCCGTTTAAGTTTCAATTATAATCAATAGTTTCAGTTGATTATTGTGAGGGTTGCCGATTTGTGGTAACTACTTACGTTAAATTACCTGACCCTACAAAATGCTTCGGGTAGATCGTAATGAGTTAAATAGATTTTGGGTTACAGCTTGCAAAGTAATCCTCTTTGTGATGGAGCAAAATTTTCTCCTGTTAATCGACTTTTACAGGATTGATTATTATGTAGTAACAGTGTACGTGGTTTGTTTCTTACCTTTTAAATAATTTCTGTTTACGGCTGATAATTTCATTTTTAATTTTTTTGGTAGTTCATGATATTTTTTTATGTTCTTCTTGTTTAATGATTTTCGAGTATCTTACTTACTATGCTGATTGAGTTTCTATATTTTTGTGTCTCATTCTTGTTAGAGGGTATATTTCAGCAGTTATTGGCGTTCTAAGTGTGTCGTAATTTTCTAACAAAGCCTACGAGAGCTTAGGTCTCTAGGGAAGTTGAAATTATTTTGCGGCGAACCGATTATACATCAAATTCATGTTAGGTTTAAAGGTAGAGTTAGGTTTTAAGAGTATTATTATTTATCTACCTACAGGTATATAGTAATTAGATTTCCAACTTTTCTGTCTTATTGTTCTTTGTTCTAGATTTTCGTTCTTTGGTAAAGTTTTGAAAGAAACCGTCGAGTACTAGTAGTAATTTGATCTGGCGTGAAATGAAGATTTGTATAAGAAAATCTCTGTACTTTAAAACTACTAAACGATCTAGCAAGTAAAGTTCTCTGATAGATACAAAGTCCGTATTCTATATTTTTCATTGATAAGTCTATTTACGCTGACGATCTGATCATGTTAGCAGGGCCAACATGACCAGAGGTCGCACAAAATGGACAGATTTAGAAGGAAAAAGCCCTTTTTTCTTCTAAATCTGTCAGTTTTCAGCAGTTTATTGGTATATTGGCGTGTGCTAGCTGACATATGGCAAATGATTTAATGTAATGTTTTGTGTTACGGAATGTAAATTATTTTGCATTGCAACAGACAGCTGTGGTGCTGGGGAGTTTGCTGCGCCACTTCTTCCCTGCTAAAGCATTACGAAATGGTGAAGGACGAGCGTTTTGGGGTCTGTCTTATGTAATTTTGACGTTAGAAAAGTGCTGATTCTCAGCCTAATTTGAATAAATGATTTTTGATTTTGTGGGACACAATAGATGCAAGCGAATAAAAAAAGTCTATTCAAATGGATCTGCTGAATAGTTCCTTATTGTTCTTAGATCATCACCAAGGGTGGATCCTAATATCAAGGGCCCCTTTTACTGTGGTTGGACATTTATATGATTGAAATACATAGAATTTTGTTTAAAATCGGAATTCTCCATTTTCCAGCCTTCCCGAACCAGCCAATACAAATCATATTTCCCCAAAGGTGTAAAACGCTGTCCATCGAGCTGACATAACACCTTACGACACAAATCCTATTCTTGGCGTTAATACATCCGCCTGTATAAATAAGTTAGTACGAGATTAAAGTGTCGAAAACTGTTCGTAATAAGCTCGGCCGCAGGTGTTGAGTAATTGTTGAACGCTCCGATATGACAGGCGCGTGTTCCACGGTAGATTGGTTCAGACAGCCGCTGGCTCTATACTCTATGGGGTGGATACTGGCTGGATTTTGTGGTTTTTGTAGTGACTTTTTGTTTTTAGTTGGGTTAGGGATTAGGGATGTGTTAGTAGTTGATTTTTGGAATATTACGTAGTGGTTTTTTTTGTTACCTAAGGTGCTATGACAAAATTCCCTTTTATGTGGGTGTAACTTTATGTAAGACAGCTACGCGTTCCACGGTAGATTGGTGCAGACAGCCGCTGTGGACCTACTCTATGGGGTGGATACTGGCTGGATTTTTGGAGCTGTGTTTTTTTTTTATTTCGGTACCTTGGGTCGTGTTGAGTTTGATGAATTTGGTATGATGTTCCGTTTTTAGCAATTTTATCAAGGGTCGTTTATTTTGTGGTAAAAATACTAGAACATTTTTTACAGGTAAAATAACGTGATACTGAAAATTACAAAAGTTATCGGTTCACCTAATTGGACCTTTTTCATGTTTTTTTACAAACTTACGTAACGTAAACGTGACATCGTAATTTGATTCACCTACATTTCAGTACCTACAGTACAGTGACTAGTAAAAGTAAAAATAATCTAGTGTGTCACCTAAAACTTGGCACTCAACCCACCATTCACTCAGGCACTCAGAATAGTACTCGTCAATAGTGCACGTAACGAACTGCTACACAAAAATATGTAACAACACATCAATAACACCTAACCCTCTTACACCGCGTGGGTACATTTTACCCCACCTCCCAAGATTTGTACCCGACATACATAAATACATCCGAACGTGCGCACACCGCTTGTATTGTATAGGAAACGTGTAAATTGTTTACCGATATCAGGGAAGCGATATGTTCGCGCCGACACTGCGAGTGAGTCGGGCAAACACGACGAGTGTGCGCCACAAGAGCCTCGGCCCATTTTACAAGAGCCTCCCCACACCTACGTGCATACGACGCGTGTATTAAACTGAATTTTGTGTGTTAACGCATTATGACACTTTTGGGTGCAATGGAAAATGTGAGCGTAGTTTGATCGTCGACGAATATGATGAGATGTAACATTGATGGATGTGTTTACTAAACAAGTGGGTGTTATTTTATTAGAAAATAATGAGCAGACTTGAAGAATGGTAATAAAGTGATATATTCGAATTATTTTTCATGAAATAAACGCTGTGTGTATTTATAGCAATATTTAACAATAGCTACTGTCAACATTACAGAGTATCGTTGAAAGACGAGAAAACGCGTTCATAGAGCTTGTTGTTTACGCAGAAGTGACTTTACCGTAGCAAATTTAAAAACAAATATTCCTTTTATTACGAAACGATACTGACAGCTTGTATTTCGATATAAATATAACTACATGACTTATCTTTACGGAAATGAATTACACGGTAGCCGAGTTCTAGTCGATATCAAAATAAAATTATTCGACGATGACTTATTGATGGCTGAGTTAAACGAGCTATATGATAAGTTATTCCCGGGCAAGGCTGTGTCGCGTAATTTCGCCGGGCGAGGGTAGCGCAAAATGTCTACGTTAAATATTACGTCACGATTCAATTTGCAGCGAGCGGAGCGTGCGGCGGACGCGGGAGCGGAGCGTGCGGCGGACGCGGGAGCGGAGCGTGCGGCGGATGCGGGAGCGTGTTTGTTCAGTGATCAACGGCCCTGATGCTTTCTCGCTTGTTCTGTGTGCACTCAAAGGGTTCAGTGTAGTATATTTTTACGTAATACTACCCACTACGGTAGTGTCGTAAAATATCAATATTGGTTAAACGAATATTAACGGTTAACGAGCCTCATTAACCACGAAATAGGCTATATTTTCAGCTAAATACTCAGCTGATTTCAATGGAAATCCAATTGAACTTTTTTATTAATTTCCGTATGACACGCGAACGAGTGATGAATGATACAATAAAAAAAAAAAACGTTACAAACGCTCCATATTAAAAGCCTAATAAGCTTATGAAGAGATTACAGAAGTTACACAACGTATCTACAAATTAACCCAATAAAGAACAACGTCATAAGTATGCAAGAAGGTTGCGCTATGCAAAATAAAAATGTCCCCACGAATCATCTCCGACGCTGTAGCAATTTACGTCACTGCTAGACTTTTCACATCGTCTTTCTCCCTCACACCAGTGCTTAATGCCACATTTACGTTTCAAAATATAGCTCACCCCTTTCCGACCCCGGTTGAATTAAGCAAGTTTATAGTTCAATTTAAAATTTAGATATGAACTACGTAATAAGTAATATAATAACTCGCAAGTTTCGAGTTCTCGTGTTTATATGATTCATAATTAAGTGGCAATCGTGTCTTATGTGGTGAACTTACCAAGTTTAGACGGTTACATTTTATTAGATTTTATTGTATATAGAAGTGGACATTCCTTTAAAAAGAGTTTAATTTTATTGGATAATGTGCAAGTTCCACTAGCGTCCTTGGCAACTTTGAAGTTAAGACCGACGGAACTACTTCTGTCACTCGCATACTTTCCATTTTGTATACAAGTATTAATTTGAGAAAATGTTTTAATAGCAAATGAAAACTGTTTCACGTCGAGCGTTTTATTAGGTTTCTATTCAAAAGCTGTCTTACCAGATGTACAAGAGCATTAAGCTACACATGAATACGAATGCCGCGATAAATCCGAATGATTTTACAGTTACCAAGCGGAAATGTAAACATATCGACAGATATACGATGCTTTCAATATTATGTACAGAGAAACTCTCCTTCTATGTTGGGTTAGGTTAGCATACTTCGCAAAAAGTTATTACTGGCGGTACCCAAACTGAGTTTGCTCAAGTCCTTTACGGATATAGGCTCTTGCCGACGGAGGATTTGCGGATAATTACGCGCTTCTTATTAAGCCGTCTGCAAATACTTTTGGGATGGGTAATTTTGTCCCTCGCTCGCATTTTGGGGTTAACCATTTTTCTTTAGTTTATACGAGCCGGATCGTGTTGCCCTTTTTATTAATGGGTTATTTTTGTGGTATATCTGTTATGGAATACAATGAGTTCTTAATGGATTGAATATTTTATAATGTATAATTTTACGAATATTAAATAAGTATTACAGGAAAAACAAGTATACCTATGTCTCAGCATGCAAGGTCAATGCTCTCACACAAAATAAATAGGTGTCAGGTGCCTAAGTTCAGATCTCAAATAGTGACAGCTGCTTCAGCTCCATATTGTTTCTCAGCGAAATAAAAAATACACTGCGTAATTTCCCGGATTATGTAGAAGAAAAACAGGCAATCTCTTTATAAAGGTAAAGATAACATAGATACTTTCAGTTCGGAACCCCCCGCCGTATAAATCTCAATTTGCATAATATATTTTTGCGCCAGTTTAAAGGTGTCCGTTGTGCGAGTACAGTGGGCCGCACGTTTGTGGTAACACTTTAACCTTTAGCTGCCGTGACGTATGGTCTGTTCCAAAAGTATCAGATGTAAATGTAAACAAATGGATAAGAACACGTACCTGTGGAAGTTTGGGTGCCAACTTTTTGTGCACTGACAAAATGAGTGCTTTGATTTGATTACCGACATTCTAATTATTAATTGCTTTTAAGATGTTTTTCATTTGACTGTTGAGGTTAATTTTTATAACATCAATTTTCGTCGATGATTTATTCATTTACAATTTAATAATGTTATTCAAACAATAACTGTGGGAAAAATTGGTGAGATATAAAGTTGAAAGCTTCTAAATACAGATGAATGTGATACTATTTGCCTTAAGGAAATCCTTTTCAGGTTAAATTCAGGTTAAAATGTAAGAATTTAACCTGAAAAGGATTTTTTTTACAATTTTATCTGATTCTTTGAAATTACATTACAGTTTCAATAGAGTAAGAAACCAGCCAGCGGGGTACTTGCGTATAACACACTAACAGTAGCAATGGTTTTTATTCTGACAGTTCAGCAACATTCATTGCGTTATTTACGTTGTTGAGCAGACATTTTTTTTCGAATATATGAAGCAATGGATTAGCAACAACATCCTTCAAAATTATTCAAATTGTGATTGAAAGTGTGTTAAGCAGTTAGAGTGCAGCTTATTTTATTAGCTGGTTTTATTACCACAGAAGTGCGGCCCAATGTACATGAAAACCGCGTAACCTGCATCAGCCTCGTTTGTCATTCACCTCCGCAACCACATTTAATTTTCGACGCCCCGCGGGTCTGAGCCCTTCTCACACTTGGGGCTCGCAACGTCGAAATATGAAAAGTATTTTGCGTCGATGAATTGAAACAATGTTACATTTTTGTAACTTGATTTTTTCTCCCTTGTGGGTTAATTAGACCATGAGCGCGTGGAGAAGGTTGGATTTTTTTAGGGTTTTTGAAATAAGTAGATTCGTGAAAATATTCTAATACATTGTTTGATATGGGATAGGAAAGTCTTAGTAACTCGCTATGACATTTAACGGTGTTATCCACGCGTAGAGTATAATCGTCCTCATGATCTCTGACTACCATACTAGTCAATACAAGAGAGGTTTATTATGTGCCCTTTATGCTTATTACTATATTATAATTATGCTTTACCTCAGCATGACAAACTGCTAAGTTTATGTCTAAATCGCTCTATGGATCTTCTTATTTTTATCATACTTAGCCTGCTCCATACCAAACTTTTTGTAACTTGTTCCTGTGCAAGACGCATCCGTCAACTCAAAGCTGCAATGGCTCTGGCTTCAAAGGCCTTTCCAAACATGGCCCTGCATTGTTAGACTCACATAAAATCCTTTTAATATAATGCATGACCTCTGAGTTTGTTTCGGTATTTCTTCTCAGGGATCAGTTAGCCAGAAAATGCTGGCACCATCTAGTTTTAAAATATTGACCAAAGAATTGACATGTAAAAGTGTCTTAAAAGATCTGCTTACAGAAATAAACATTTCATTTCAGTTGTAAGTCTCGATTTAATTTATGTCATTAACACTTTTTCAGCTGATACTGCATATAAAAAAATACTATGAAAAATTTAGCAACACGATGTTACTATGGACGAGTTTAATAGAAAGAAAAGAAAATACGTTTATTTGCGGTATACATGACGCAAGGAAAGAACACAAAACACGAAAATAACAATTTGGGGGAAAATATGCGTCACATCCACGCAAAACGGCCATCGCTCAGCATAATGCTGCGACCCTATGCGAGACAGAGCCCCAGCGCTGGCTTTAAGCGACAGCCGACGTTGACGTGATGACGTCAACCAGTGAAGAGAGAAATAACAAAATAAGACAAAAATAAAATAAATACAATAGTTAGTGCTAAATATATAAAATATAATATTTAACTTGAACCGTTTACATAACCTTCAACTGCCACTAAACTGTTGATGGTTTTAATAAGAGTTGTTTCTGAATTTAAATTGTCAATAAAGTTAGTTGTGATGTGACTGACAAACACCGCCTTATTTGGACACAATGCCTTAACGGTCACCAACATGTAATTAAAAGCTTTTTATTGATATTAAACTGTTTTTTTTTTGGAGTTTCATAGCTGTAGGTATGAACAAGGAGAAAGGTGTGCGTGAAGAAAACCATTATTGTAAAGATATCCTATCACTTCCATGTTTGATCTGGAGATTTGATTTAAAGAGTGTCCATGGAGTTTCTTGTTCGTTCTTCTCCATAGGAACCTATACTAACGCTTTAGAATGGGCAACTAGCATCATCTATCTGACAGACAAACCTTTGAAAATTCAAGTGCCTGTTAATGGTTTAATTGAACTAAAAAATGCTTTAAGTTTGATCACGTTATGTATCAGAAATGAAAGAAAGCTTACGTGCTTGGTAATATTTAAAGTAACTAGCCCGTAATCTGCCCCTGGACAATCAGTTATGATTGCACAAACTTAAAGCAAAAGATAAATCTACAATACTTTGGATTGTTAACATAAACTCAGATGGTAATAACTTCGTTATCGCGTTTTTTTCAAAACAAAATTTTAGTACCTACCAAGCTGAAATAAAATAACGAACGTCTAAGAAAATATCGCCGCGAAAGATATTGAGAAAATACAACTTATTGATACGCCGCTCTGTTGACTCACATATTTATACATTTTCATATAGCAGCTGATGGAATTGTCGCCGTGAGATACGGACTCGCGCTTATATCGAGTTATTTCTGCCGCAGATTGGCTTGCTAAAAAAACGACACGTTTTACTGGCTCTAATACAGAAACTATTCAGACAAGGACACCACGGACTGTCATCAACTTTATAACAAGATGTTAAAGCTTTATACTCGTCGTCTGTTGTCTATCTACTTTATCATCGGATCTCTCATCTGTGATTGGCGTCGCCATGCGCCGGCGAGACGAACGTACCATACCATCCGACGGCCCTACTGTTGAGAAACTCACCCTTGTTATAAAAAGCTTATCACGAATCCACCCGGCATAGTTACTGAACAAAATTGGATCCGATAAAAAGTTTTTGCCATTTTTTTGTGACTCGTAAAAAGATATCGCAAGCGTTCGCCTCGGGCGAACGTCATTGAATTTTCAACAACGATTTGAGAAGATTGTTGTAGCGTCTCGAGGGGGCTCGTGACGCCATACATCCACCCTGACTTAGGTGCGACCCTTGTATGAACTAATTCTTACGGGTATTATGCGCCAACTCCCGACCCCACGATAAATCGAAGTCCACATCATTTACCCAACATTATCTACGCAACAAAAAGCTCAAACAAAAAGTTGTAAGCTAATGACATTATTTTATTAACCGTAATTTTACCGAAGAGTTTGAGAGCAAACCGCAGAGGTCTGTCGAAAAAATGAGACATAAAATTATCTCAAGTGTTGCGTATTTACTGAACGAGGTGAATGGCACCGGTTATAACATATCACATAGTAAAAATGATTGGAGATCGTAAAATTACCAGTGACGCCGACTGCCCAACTCCCGAGAGAGGAATGGCGAATAAAAAATTAAGATTGATGTCCATCGGTCGCTTTTCATCTATTATCATAAGTTACGAAAGTGATTTCAGATGATATATAGACACAGCTTATTGTAGACATATTGTTGGTATTACGTAGAGCTTCGCGGAAGACAGCAGTAATTTGCTAATGGAGATTGGAGGAGGCGCATAAGTTACGGAAATTTGCAATTCGAAAGGAGCTCCCGACGCCGACCTCTTTTATTTCATAAGTAAGTAATATTGCTGCAATCGCGACGCGGGAACAACATTCGCGAGTAGGGCTGTCGCGGACAAGTTACAAGTTACGACTTCTTGGAGTTTCAATTGTTCCTTGACATTGATTTGTCAAGCATTAATGTATGTCAGCGAGCAGAAGTTGCCAGAATACCGCTGTGCCAAGTTTTGTGAGCTGGTTCATTATGTTTCAAGCAAATTGTTTTAAGCGAATGAGCTTATAGCTTTTTGTTACTTACCGGTTTCTGTGTTATGGAAATGTCGTGTTCTATTCACGAAACGAGTTTTTTATGTGATTTATGCTTCCTTTTGTCAAGATTTTTAGTATCACCATCTTGTTCACGTGGGCCTCCTAATAACATTCGTTTTAGATCATTAATTTTAAGAAAAATATACCAATTTTATATATTGTCGGAGGTATGTATAATTGGTTCTTATCCGAGATTTCTTTTGTTCTTAACCCTTTTCCTGAAAGCAAGTTTGCCAACCCTGTTGCTACCCCGAAGCTGCTGAAGTCTGTTCGTTGCTTTGTCTCTAAGGGATTTCGTCGGCATGTAACTTTATATTTCTATATTTTGTTATCTTAATTCACAAAAGCCTTTGAATTTCTATTTATGATGCTGTTATTATAGGTATCTACACTAGGCCCGGCCCCTGGCTTTGTTTGCGTTCGAGTATTTACTAAATTATTCGCTAAATGTAAACGTGGTGCTGCATAAATATTAATGGTGTTTTGTGTAAATGAGTTTGATTAAACATTGGTTTGTAATGGTTTGCATTTTAGGTGAAGGTATATTGTTTGTGCAATTCGGATTTAATGTTAATTTTTGTATGCTTTTTGAAGTAAACAAAGTCACTTGAAAGCCAGGGATATAAAGTGATGCAGGGGAGCTTATATTATTATAACTTTGGTAATATCTTGTAATTGTATCTCCATTCAGTTTCTATACAAACTGAATGTAGATACAATTACAAGAACTGATTCCATACCTGGGGGATATTCGACCGTAAGCTCACTTTTCACGACCACATCAGATCCACTCCTAAGGAGTCCTTGAGGCACCTTGGCTTTGTTTTAAGGAACTGTCGTGAGTTCCACAACCCCCATGTTATCAAGCTAGTTTTTGGGGCATTGGTCCGTAGCAAACTTGAGTCTAGTGCGTGCGTATGGAATCCTTTTGAAAAGCAGTATGTGTTAGCTTTAGAAAAAGTTCAAAAAGCATTCTTTAGATACCATTACAAGCACTTGTACGGGTTTTATCCTTTCTTGTATCCCACTGAATTCCTGTTGGGTTTCTTAAGTTTCAATTCTTTAGAAGTAAGACGGATATCATAATTCTAAAGAACGGTCCCGCGATCAGATTATTCTAATATTTAAACATTTTAGGGGGATTATTGATGTTCCCGATCTGCATAATGAAATCTGTAATCTATTTGTCCCAGACAATTTCTGTCGTGGCAGAAAACACCGCTTACTAGCTATTCCAACTTGCCGCACTGTCGCACACTCCAAGTCATCTATTCCTCGAACATTAGCCGGTATTAATGCTCTCCTGAACTCAAACACAGATCTTGATATGTTTGCGAATGAATGGAAGATGATACTGTCTGAATGTCTGACTTTTTGTGAGAGGAATGAATGACTGTGTTAAATAAATTATATTATGTTTAAATAGTGTAATTCGCTTCGGCCGTTCTATTTAAAATAAATAAATATAGAATTTGTATTTTTTTAGATAAATGAAGCCGAAATTGTCGGTAGCGATTTATCTTGTTGTTTTTGAGATATGTATATATGAGAATGATCTCAAATTAACTGTAATTTGTCATAACGGACGATGCTTATCAAAGTGTTGCCATTTAATCTAAATCTTTTGCTTTTTCGTTAAATTCTCTTTCAGAACTTGTCTTAAAGTTTTTAAATAGATTATAGAGATGGACTTAACAGGATAATTCTGTTACCAGGTAACTTGTTCCTATGCTCTGAAATTACCTGTTTCTTTTAACAGATGTTTTCTTCTTAAGGTAACTGATTAGATATATTCATACATACTTCGTAATATTTCAGACAGATAAGTAATTAGTTTCCTAACTTATAATGCAGTAGGAAAAGAAGTAAATGAAAAACGTTATGGAAGGATTCTTACTTTATTCTTAAATCGAAGTTTTGTGCTTAGAAACATTAATTGTTTCACTTTTCTCGCCTTCGAACATATTTCTCATTATTACTATTATCGAAAACAATGCACACACGCGCGCCATCGGAACAAAGTTCTTATTTCAAAGAGATTTAAATTGCTAATTCTTTGTCGCATACATTCATTTAACGTGACTGCTGAGCGATCTTCCCAAGTAAATACCGAGGGATTCCCAGTCATCGACAAAATAACTGACTGATAAATGAACGATGAACGAACGAACGTCATGGCATGGTAAACGGTCAAATGGTAACAGGGAACTGTGAATTCAGGTCCTAGGTTATCTGTTAACCTGCAGTTACTAGGTATTTGTTAACGTATAAGTAATTCCTAGCACCTCTCTAATAGATTATTAACTTCGATCACCCTCAAAGTCCAGATTGAAACAGTCCATGTAATACATCTCTCAATTCCTTAACAAATAAATTGAATACTCCAATAACTGTTATCAAATGTTGATGAATCAATACATCGTGTATCAGCACAAACACTGAAACAGATAACATAGTCTCGTGAGTGCGGGCACTAATGTTTGTGCTCTTCAGCTTAAGGCGAAACATACGGTCCATTTTCCCGCTAGATGGCGCTGACGTCAACATTTTTAGTTTATTTTGTTTTATGTGAAGTTGGAGCATTACTAAGTCGTAGAAGTAATTGATTGAACTTGGTCATTACAATGCCTCAAAATCCACCTAATTCAACACATAAGTGCAAAATAACATCTGCCATTGAACGGAACATCCACCTTAAAACGACCGTGAAATGGAGGCAAATACTGCCTCCATCTCACGGTTTATTTTAGGATTTTACTGAAGCCCCACAAAATCATATTCCAGTAACAGCGACCATCTAAAATCCTACTAAATATTATAAATGTGAAAGTTTGTACGGTTGTTACTCAATCACGCAAAAACGGCTGAATGGATTTGGATGAAATTTGGCACACAGATAGTTTATAAATTGTATTAACACATATTTTACTTTTTTTAAGTCCACGCAGACGAAGCCTGTTACTGTCCCACTGCTGAACAAAGGCCTCTTCTCATACATAGAAGGCACGAGCATTAATCATCAGTTTAATAATTAAAGCCAATATAAGCTCTAACCATGGTGCCTAGTGCTAGTAAAGTAATCCCATTAAAAGCTATCATTATTTTTTTATTACACGGTAACGTATGTCATTCAGTCTATGTCAGCACTGAACGGGAAGAACCGACGCACACGCGGTTCTTTTGACATCTGAATGAGACTTGACGTCTATGACATTGACAGCGTCAAATTGGCGAGCCGCGGCGCCAATGAAATGATTTAATGTTAGGCGAATTGTATGCAATTCACAACATTACGATCTTTATCTTTGGAAAATGTATTAACAATACCAATTTTCTTGTTTCAGGTAAATACAGCTGTTTCCACTCCAATGAGTGTTTGCGTGAATAAACAGCTAGCGGTAAGACGGAAGAAATTCCTGTTTTGAGATGCTATTCTTTCAGAAGATCACATTTTCGACTTTTTGGACGTAACGTAATTATATTGTTGTTTTCCCAAGGCATATTTTGGCCGTCTAACAATTTTCTAATTAGGTATATGTATGTACGTACAGTGAAGAAGAACTTACCGAGATTAAAAAATACTTTGTGTCTTTACAAAATGTAGCGGTGTGTGTATGTAAATATCATTAGAAACTTTATTAGTTTCAAAATTCATATTGCCGTACTCACGGGCACTCGGCTTTTACAAAGCGGATTAATATCTTCTAACAATATAGCCTCTCCATTAGCTAAAGTACCTTATAAAAATGTATCATAATTCCTCCAGTGTCTTGAAATTAATTCAATTCAACATAAAATCGCGGATCTGCCGTAATTATCATAATAAAGTTACATTAAAAAAAAGATTCCAGATACAGACGGAAATACAAGTGATTTAACGAAATACGTTTATATTTTATCTGACTTCTGACTGCCTCGTTGGTCTAGTGGTCGCAAGCGCTACTGCTGAACTTGAGCTTCTGGGCTCGATTCCCAGGTCGGGCAAAGTGTTATTGGGTTTTTCCATCTAGAATTTGTCAGTAGCAGCCCGGAGTTTCGATTTGTGCCCGGTTGATGGCAATAGGCTCGCCCCTATTACATGGGACTTAAACATAACTGGCGAAATGTGGGTGTACTATAGGTACACCTCTGCTTAACCCTTCTGGGAATACAGATGCGATGTTATGTTAAGTTACATAAAAAAAAGAATCCAGCTGCAAAAGGAAACAAATGATTTCACGAAATACTTTTTATCTTTTATCGTAGAGCAACGTCTTTATATGGCCCGATCTAAATGTAATTTATTTGCTATAACTTGCTTTATGTATTGTGGGGACACGGGACTCTGTATCAGGCCGAACACTACTTCGAATTTCCGAGTCGGTATCGGAAAACATTCTCTTGTCTTGTGGCAATTTGTATCCAAAAAACTGCTGACAATATCAAATGGGACATGGGATTGGGACGAAATGATGACTAATTTTTAAGAATGCGTGTTCTTGGAAACTTATTGTAAGTACAGCCGGGCTATTCTGTAATAATCTCACGGTGAAAACTTAGGTGAAGTGAACGTGAAGTGAGCTGTCATTCCACTTGCTGCTAGGGACTGACAGCTCACTCCGTGCTCACTTCACCTAAGTTCTCACGGTGAGATGGTTACAGAATAGCACTGCTTATTATGATTAATAATTAGTTTTAAGTTGTAGTATACAATGTAACACTTACGTTGGAAGTAAAATTATATTATATTCTATTCGAAGCTTACTAATGCTGTACGGTTTTAAATCAACCAAGTACCACCTATTTATTTTCAAATATATATATTTTGGGACAACTAGATCCAAGGGTTAGTTATACAAAAAAAAACTTAGAAACTATTGTTAGTACTATACAATTACAAAACAATAACACTCATCATAATAATAGGTACCTATCTAAAACACACAAAAATAAAAATACCCCTGTGCTGAGAAACCCCGCCCCGTCAAGATAACCAATAGGGACATGCCTCCCTAGAAATCACCAGACGAACGAAATGCCTCAACACAGGTGCACGAACATCTTCAGCTACTGTTTTCAGGATGCTGTTGTGACTCCCCCGCACCCTCCTCATAAGTGACACGATTTATTAGATAATGTAAACACTATCTCATGCCCATCAGTAGTGAGGTAGCTGTCACTAATGTCAACTGTCAGTTCACCATGAATGGCGGGAAACGGTTGAAGGTGAAGCGTGCCTGCATGAGAGGCTTGGTGTGGTGATGAGCCGGTGTAGTGATATAATCATGAACAGGATTCTACAAACAAACAGCTAATTTCAACAGGATAGGGCAGGGATGTGCTGCCATCACAAATCATTGTCTTGCGTGGCGATCAATGACTATGCCTAAAATGGCGGTTTGTGAAATTGTGACGTTAACACGTTTCTATGAATTTTCGTTAATATTGACTGCTAAATGTGAGGAAACAGATGCATTGTTGTATAGACGCCAGCAGGTCAACCTACCCGAAACTGTCAAATTTTCCCAATCAACTTTGAACCTTATACTTTGTTGATAAAGTTGAAAATCTATTAAATATATTTGACAGATTGTAGTAGTTTGATGTGCTGGCGTCTGTACTTGCCGCAATAATGACGTATTTATGGACTAAACTTTGTCGAATCAATAAGACCTACTCAATAAAAATAAAAAAAATCACTGCGACACATCGCCGCTGCACAGCCTAAACCGCTGTCTAGAAGTATTACATTTTACACAAGAGTTCCGTAAACTGCAAAGTGAACACTAAAGAAGGATTTTAGAAAATTCACCCCATAAAATGGTTAAGAGGGGAATGAGAGTTAGTATGGATATTCAAGTTCATCGTTTTTGCCGAGGAGACATTCTGTAAGGCACATAACATGTATTTTTGTAATTTGTAAGTGGTCACAGGCACCGTCATACAGTACTGTAATACTTGATTTCGATTCCAAAATTCACAGTGAATGTTGACAAGCTAACGTTTGCCCGAAATATACAGAGAAACTCTGTCAATGTCGGAACGTTCTGTGAATTGAACCGTTGCCGAAAAGCAGAATTGGGGAAACTATAGTTCTGTGTGTGACAGCCGTTCTCAAAGCTTAAATTCATGGTACTAAATACTTCTGCAACACGAGAGACACTTGACCGGGTTATCTCTTAGTTTCAGTTAACACCGAGACGTGACGCGAAGCGACGCTGCGCGCACTTTTTAAGATAGTGATTCAAAATATAACTTTATTTACTGCTCAAAAAGATACACAATTAATTGGGTTAGTTCAAAAATGCCTCGCGGCGACGCGCTGCGACGCGCTGCGCCTCGAGGCGTCTCGCGGCGTAGCGCGACGCATCACGAAGCAGCGAGGCGTGGGGCTGTCAGCGACTTCACGATGCGCCTCGATGTCGCGCTGCGCAGCATGAAACCACTAGCCTCTTCAAGCATTGTCGCGTCGCGTCACGTCTCGGTGTGAACTGACGCTTATTCAGCCAGCAAATGTCAACTAGTGATAGGTTGTTAATAATGAAATAACAATAGCTAATCTCAATTACTTGTCAAAATATTTGTCAGATGCTTAAAATTGAATCGATCTGCATTCTGCACCCCAATTGCGTGACAAACGATCGATCACAATTCAGTTTGACAGTTCAACAAAATTCATTGCGTTCTTTACGTTGTTACGCAGACAAATTTTTTGAACATATGAAGCAATGGATTAGCAATATCCTAGAAAATGATTCAGATAAAAATATGGATGTGGGTACAGCCAAAATATCCTCAATTAGCAAATTAACTCAAGAAAGTTGTAAAGGAGGAAAGGTAGGTGATATAGAGACTTGACCTTTGACCTTTAAAAAGTTCTGAATCTCTTCCTAATCTGAATGGATAATTTTACTAGCTAGCAACAGGACAAACATAAAACTCCCCTAGTTACACATTACATGTTTTTTCTAACTTACCGAAACTCGGAGTGGGCGATTCATTAGGGAGCCCGAAATGAGGATGTTATGACTATGACATAAAACAAATAAACTCGGTTCGTAGTTTAAAACTGCTGGTCGTAAAAGTAACCACGTGTAGGGAACGGTATCGTTATAAAAGCATAGATCTATATGTACTCATTACTCAGTAGTAGCATTGAGATAAGTGGCGAGTATTCAGTGTTTTAAAGTATTAATGAATAGGTACTGCTGCTTCTGTATTTAAATAATTTAAAAACATCAACGACATTCATTTAAAATTAATATGGACTGTACTAACAATTTTCACAACTTGGGACACCAGTATTTTCCGCAATTAAGTTATATTTGATTCAATCCTGATGATTCTTCACAAACCAGAGCTTTTTTAAGCTTTATGTAACTTTCCTTGTTAATTTATGTTAAGATAAATCTTGCAATCTATATTCCATTTGAAATAAGATTAAGCATTTAAACAAACCTTTTCTACAGTCCGTTCAACCGATTCTGACTTCTATACCGTAGGCATAAGGATGGCATTGAAAGCAAAAAAAGTGGTTACAATACCAACTGTTTACTACAGCTGCCATTTGTCATGCCACCAACGCAATAGAAGTCAAAATCGGTTGAACGGACTGTAAAAAAGGTTAAGTTAAATGACTAATCTTATTTCAAATGGAGTATAATTTTGGACCGATGACAATACATTTATTGGTTATAGATGACCATAATCGACTTTGCATGAGGAATAAGGAACTCTTTAACAGTTACTGTTCCCGTACTCCTTACTACCTACTTAGAAAATAACTTAAACGTACGACATTACTCAGGCATCGTTATTTTTAAAATTATTGAAAAGTACGATATTAATCAAGGCAGCGATATTATCAAAATTATTCAAAGGTATGATAACCTCAGGCATCGGTATTGTCGGACGGTGAGCAATGGGTAGCTCGCCGTTCGATAAGGACCAGGCCCGGGTCGACGGCGCATTGTGTTCCACGCGCGCCTCAAAGATATGTCAGCAGAAGTGAAGGGGTCCGTTAGGACCGATGCCTGCCGGGGTTGCGGGAAAGTCCGAAAGGGATACCGTGGCCCCGGGCAACGTACAGGCAACGGAAGGAACACGGGTGGGTTTTAGTCAGTAAGAGTCTGACACGCCCTCCCTCTCCACCCAGAGCGGGAGAAGTTATTCGATAATTTCCCACCCAAAAAAAAAAAAAGGCATCGGTATTGTCAAAATTACTCAAAAGTACGATATTACGCAGGCATCGTTATTATCAAGACTAAAAACTACAATATTACTCAGGCATCGATATTATTATTTTTTTGCTTTAATATTTGTGTAATGCACAGTGTACCTAACAATTATTGCCTTACTAACTGACAGGACACAGAGATGCCCATATAATGTACTCGTATAACCACAAGTGAACACACATTTTATTTGATTTTTAAAAGTACGATATTACTCAGGCATCGGTGTTTTTTTTTTTGTTATAAACCACGTGGAGTACGCGTGGCCGTTCGCGTACCTCGGTAGCCGGGTGAGTGGCCTGGCCCGTTAGCCGGCCCAAGATATGGCCGGCCGGCGCCTGCGCTCTTATCGAAACCTGTTCTCAACGGATTAGCGTTCGGTAGTCGATAGTGGATTGTTTCTTGTGACTGTGCTGTGATTTACGGACGTTGGATTAGCGCTGTGTAGGTTTCTGATTGTGATTGAAATGTTTTGGGGACTGTCAGTAGCTTTTTTTTTTCTCATATCATGCTACTGCCACAGGCATAATTCTATATATTAGTAATGATATAAAATATATTTTAAAAAATGGCATGGATTTAGATCCAAATCAGAGGTTAAATTATGGCATTCATATCTAGTTCAAAATCTGTATTGTGCGTTAAAAGTCTTGTATCAAAAGACCACGTTGAACAAATGTCTTGAAAGATCATTATTTGAAGGTTCACGTCTTCATATCATCACTGTTTCATCATAAGAGATGTCTACATCAAACGTTACCTTACCAAGATTAATCTCAAACACCAGCTCCTCAGTAATCCTCACTTCATTAATACCAGCACAACCTCACACAATTAATTCCTCTCGCATCCTATTAATATCATAACCGCTGCCTCCTATAACAGGAACCACCATAGCTGGCCGGATTAGGAGAGGATAACAGCAGTACCATGGATTATCCAGTAGTCGAGTCGCGAGTGTATACTCCTTTGTAACGGTAATTACTATGGCTTTGCCAGTGCGTTCTTAGCCTTAACTTGTGTTCGCGACTCAAATTAAAACGTGCAGTATTAATGAGATAGAGCGCTTGAGTTGCTTGAAGTGTGAATAGATTTATCGTTGATAGTGTCGAGATTTTCTTGTTGTTTTTGTAACTTTAGTATGTGTGAATATGAAATGTCTTCTAATTGTCAATTTTTTACCACAGCATGAGCTCTCATTAATCCAAAGTTACATTACCTACCTACGAAATTAGTGACATAAAATTATAGGGTGACTTTTTCGTACAAGTCTGCGGGCGGCGGGACCGCGGGAGTGTCAGTCGCTCGCCCGCGTGAACCATGGGATTGTCATCAACGAAAATGTCGCTCTATAAATGTAGGTCCGTTCATGTCACTAAATTCGTAATGTAATTTTGGTTTTAAGCTGATAATGTCTCGAAAGAACACTATTGTCGTTTCTAATTTAAAACATTACGAGAGTTATATTCCTTTGACAGTAATTATATGTTATCACCTACCAACCATAACGTCTCGTTTTGTGGACTCTAATTAATGCGTGCAAGCTTGATTTCCCACATGTGGACTGTGGACACTACGCTCGAAGTTGCTACGTCATACATTGTATAATTACTACCCAACATTCAAGTGTGTTCTTAGCTTAACTTGTATTTGCGACAGAAATTAGACACTGCTATGCTTGCCTCGCGGCTTCGCTTCAAATTCGCTCGTTTATTTTAATGACGCCGTTCGTACGGAGATTCCGCGGATTACCCTCGGTTTGGTACTTTGGTAAGCAGTGTGTTGTGTCAAAAAGTTGGTTTAACATACTTAGTTTTTGGGATTGTAGGCTTGGTGACATAATAATTAGGTTAATGTTGGAAAATTTGGTTTAAATACTAGAATTTAGGGTTTCACTCGAAATGATGGCGAATTAATACCACAGGCCGTGTTTAGGTGTTCTTTAGGTAGGATATTCACGATCGACGTAAAACCATTAATAAGTCATTGCAATTTAACTCTTATCTAGGTAAGGTTAGGTATACATTAGAATGATTGCCGTAAGTTTGATAAAACTCTCGGGGTCGTTGTAATGACGTTTTACGACATTCAATTTTGATCGTGAATCCGCTGCTTTTAACTGCGCTTAACGTAGCGTCTTGCAATGCGTTAAACGCAGTTTTAAGACGCATGCCACCAGCTCTTAAACACAAGAGTTTAATTTCCAAACACTGGGCTCACAAGCCACCGAGATTTATGTCATCGGAGCCATAAACCTGCCAACAGACAACCATGACCTCACCAAACAACCACAGTTAACATTTAACTATCGGTTTAAACAATCGATACGACATTCCCCCTTAATTGAACTCCGAGTTTACGAGCGACGCCACGTTTCGTAGTTGAGTTGTGGTATACCTATGTAGATGATCTTTTGTTCTTACTGTGCAGGTTCAAAGCTTCATGAATTTTTCTTGCATCCTGTTAGCCGAAATCTCAGTAACATACAACATAAACCATCAACTGGACACAAATCCTCAGACTCCTGGCTGTTCCAGGGTGCTACTGAGAAATTCCAGAACCTTATGGTCAGCATTAGCGCTTGCGAACACTAGATTGTGACACGTTGATCTAGTGCGTGTAGTGTGTAAAAGATGATAACAAGGAAGCAGTTGACCACTGAGTCATCTGCTTCCTTGTTATCATCTTTTACACTATAGTCATCCATAGTTTCTTTGGTTTCCTCGTAGCCTCTTCCATTACTATTTACTATTGTGTGAAGTATATTGTGAAATACATTTTTGAAATTTAACTTAGGTACTAGCTACGGATGGTGAAAATCAATCAATTAATTCATCGGTGGATGTCGGAAATTATCCCAGTACCGGGATAAAAAGTATCCTGTGTTAATGTAGGTTATATACACTATGTGTGCCTATTTCATCCTAATCCGTTCAGCTGTTTTTACGGTATTGAGTTACAAACATCTAAACATAAACTATCACATTTATAATATTAAGTATGTTTAGTAGGATAGAAAGGTACAATTCCGTAGTTGACTGCAGGCAGCAGCAGCAGGCGACGTGTCGCCGCGACTACTGGTTTCTATGTATTCTTATGAAATACATTACTACGTACTTGTTTATTTATTTATTTGGTTCACCAATAATTTTATACACTGATATAAGCCAATGAAATAAAAGCAACAAATCAGAATAAATTGTACAGAACAATCACTTATAGGTAAACTCTGCATGCACACAAAACGTTGTCGTAATTTACAAACAAACTAAATTAAATTTCAGATTATAAAGTTGCACTAAATGGAACTTAGTTAATTAATTAAACTAAATTAAACAAAATAAAATAAAACAGAAACATTAAAACACAATCAAAACAAACTAAAGTAAACAAAACTAGGTAATACAAAAAAATAAAAATAAATAAGTAATATGTAGCCTAAATACACACACCTAGTGGGATAACGCAGGGCTAAGAAACTCTAATGTTCGGGGAGATACTTATAAAAGCTGGCTTTCAATTTGCCTTGTATATTTGTGTATTTTATAGGTCATGGTTTAACGTACTTAGCAAGATATGACGGCTGAGTTTTATGCGCAAATGAATTTAACGCAAGATGAACGCCTCAATGTGGTTCATTTACAACAAGACGTACGAAAATTAAGAAGTAATGCGTAGACGTCAACAGTAGAGTTGTTAGCCGACAACTGTTGATTATGTTTAGCTTTTAAAGTAAAATGACAGCTGACCGACTTGCAATCTACAGCTCAATGTCTGTTCTAGAAACAAGAATGGAATAAACAATTTAAAAATCCGAAAATATACACTATCTCAAAATATTTTCTCAAATATATTTTCGAAAGTACAAAGTAGCATAGCACCGTATATTGCGCACACTTTGTTTTAAAAATTGAGGACAGATTTCCGGGAAGTCCATATATCATGGGTACTTGTATTTGGACACGCCATTTCTATTCTTTATTACCGAATTCGGTGTGACCGTTTTACGAGAGAGACTGTATTTCGCATATGGTAAAGTCTATATGCTTAACCTTATCGTGTAGGGTGGCCAAACTTTAGGAAGTAGCCAAGTTTTCAGTTACATACGCTTATTATTGATGGTTGTTCTAGGAAAATTTGGGAATTTGCTGCCGTGAGCTGTTTGAAGTAAATAGTGTTAGCTACTGTTGCCAAGTTGCAAGACTCCTGTTTAAGGTCCACTGAATTTGTTACGAGAGTTACAAAGTGTTGTCCACATCGAGTCTACTTCAGAAAAATGAGTTATTGATATACCTGCATTAATGGACCCCGTTTTAAAAGATATCTTAACACATGAATACCCAATTAGTGCAGTCTGTTCTTGAATTCTATCATCCCCTTTTCACTCAGTTCCCTTTCACTTTCAAAAAACATCTTCCACATCAAACTGTTTATTTCAATGGTGTGTAAGAGTTTCAGGATATATTCACACGTACTTAGCCCCGTAGTGTGTGTGTGTGTCTGTTACCGTCCCACCTTCGCAAATATAACTCCGTATTTTACAAAACTTCACATTCAGTCTCTTTGTGCCGTCCGTCCAATTTATTCAAGTATATGTTTAGTCAACTTACTGGATGTCAAAGACGCGTTTTACAATGTCGTACGTATATAAAGTAGAGATCTTAGTAGTGGAGCTGGATTTGAATGCTTGGGAGATCTTTTGCAGAGATTTGAGTGTACAGGGTAGAAAATTGTGTGATCTAATAATACAATTTGTATATGTGCTATCCAACTATATTTGAGGGTGCGTAACCGTGATTATGTTTCGCAAAATGGTAACTTAGTGTAAATGACTCCCATTAGAAAGACGAAAAAACTAAGACCTGTGAAGAAGAGGTTGGATGGGGTAACCAACGTACTTGGAAAGATGTCTTTATTCAGCAATGGATATAATTATGGTGATGCTGTAAGCTAAGTTGATTGGTGGAACCGTAAAAACAATAACAGCTTCCGTTAAGGCGCTACCTCGAGTAAAACCTTGGGATAGTGCGTTTGTCTTCTTTATTCAGAGGCTATTAACTCATTAATTAACAGAAATAAACTACATCTAAAAGCACATTATTAATGTTTGATATCATCATATTGCACGTTCTTATTTGTTTTTATGTGTTTATAAATACATTTAAATTTCCTTGTAAAAAAAAAGATTAAATTATTGATTGCATGCATCTTTTGCCATAGGTGACGTTCTATTAATTTGAGGATTTCAGTACTGGATATATAATTTAAAAATCGAAATAATTCACGTTTTATTTTATTTCAAAAGATCGCTTTTCTGTTTTTATTATAATCATCATCATGCTAATTTTAGTTATTATATATTAGTTTCATAGTTTAGTGCTTGTGGCACACCTTATATGTTTTGTAAGACATTGTTCCACTAACCTTAGATTATATTAAATATTACCTACTTCAACTATTTGCAGTGTAAACAATTGTTGGTTGGCCAATAAATGAAAATAAAATAAAATAAAATCATCATAATTTAAGCCGAAATACGTCCACTGCTGAACATAGACCTCCCCCACCACCCACCGCCACTTCGACCGGTTCTGTGCTTCCCGCATCCAGCGGTTTCCTGCGACCATCACAAGGTCATCGGTCCATTATAATATTTCCAAAAATTGTGTGAATTCAGCGTGCGCAAGTAGCAGACAGAGAAGGACTGAACGCTCAAGGTCGCTCGCTAGGGAAAGCGCCTTAACAAAGTTCAGAAAGCTAATAAATGACGAAGATGACAAACAAAAAATAATGATAGCTATCATCAAATTAGGACGAAGCCAGCTACTATGATTTAGAGCACCAATCACCGTACAGTTGAATGCAACCGAAAGAAACTTAGCTATTTGGCACTCTTTCAAGAATGTATGGAAATATTGGGAAGTCATGTATTATGTATATCTACGACTGAAACTCATTCGATATTATTTATTCCTATGACTGTTTTAAACAATTATTATTAACTTTACTATTGCACGTGCATGGAAAGGGCAATTATAAATAACTAGCTTTTGAAAATACCGATTAAAATACTTTTGAAATACGTATTACCGGTATAAAACGTATCCTTTGTATTAATCCGGGTTATATAAACTATCTGTGTGGCAAATTTCATCCAAATCTGTTCAGCCGTTTTTGCGTGATTGAATAACAAACATCCAAACAACTGTCACATTATATTAGTAATATAGTAAGTATAATTATTAGGATTATTTAATAGGAAAGTTGATGTCAATTCAACGATAATTTTCATTGATATCGTTAAGATTTAACCACCTGTTTATTTGAAAGTAGAGTTTTCAATTATACTGTTCAAATTTAAATTATTTCATTTCACATAAATCTACATACATACAGCTTGGTGCCCGGTTCCAGTTGGTCGTTTCCTATGGAGAAGTGACGGCAAGAAACTCCGAGGCTACTCTTATAAAAATAATTCAATTCCGTTTACATTGTATATTTTAAGTATTTCTTGTTTAATTGTTTTAAACTTTCGTTCGACTCAAAGTTTTCTTTTGCATTTCACTTTTGGTTATTTAAAACCATTGTTTTTGAATATATTCTTAAAGAAACCGATTTCTTGAACTGTATGAAGGGGAAAAAGGCAATAAAGTAATCCTCTTCGTGATAAATGGTGACCCTAAACCACGTTCACACGTCCGTCGTCCTGACTGCGTAGGAGTTGCTGTGCAAATATTGTACCAGTTTTATGATTCTTTGCTCTCCGTGCCTAATGCTTGCTCTCTTAAGTACCTGGGCTGTGTTCAAGGGGTACTGGAGTTGTGTTTGATCATCAGTAGCTACTGATCTTCGCCAATATTACTCCTTCGTAGCGAAGGAGTAATAAATAAGATATAGTTTGAGGAATGTACAGTCGACCTCGTAAATCCAATCAACTAAACATTGAATGATACTTGCACGGCTTAAAACTTCAAGGTCTATTTTTATTCAAGATTAACATTAGTGAAGTTTCATTATATTAGGAGTTGACTAAACATATAAATAGTGTGTTATTTGAGTATGAATGTCGATGGTTAAAAGAGTAGGGGAAGACCAAAGAAATGATGGATGGTCTGTGTGAAAGATGATATGGCTAGGAAGGGAGTGAATACCGAGATGACGACTAATAGAGAAGTATGGAAGAAAAAGACATGAAGCGCCGACCACAAATAAATTGGAATACCTAAGGGCAGGAGAATGATGACCATAAGCGTGCTTTTCCCAAAATACTTAAAACACAGTAGCAGTTTATTCTGTAACCTAACACGACATCCTCGCACACTTGCAACACTTTCTCTATTCATCATAGTTACGGTATTCGCCCTAAAGTATTATCGTAAAAAACTCACATATCTACATATATATATCTATAATAATAATAAAAATAAAGCTGAAGAGTTTGCTTGTTTGTTTGAACGCACTTAGGCCTTATTATGAAGTATTAATGCCATTATTATTCCTTGTATAGGTCCGTCTCTCACTCACACTAGAATAATGGTGGCATTAATACGTCATAATACGGCCTGGTACTACCAGTCTGATTTGAAAAAATATTTTTGAATTTAATAGCCCAAGTCTTGAGGAAGGTTATATATAGGCTATTTAATATCACGCTACGGCCCTTAGGAGCCGAACAAAAAGAAAAACTCAAAAAGAACGCCAAGCGAAAACGAAGTAATCCCGCGGGCGGGCGATGCGATGCGACACGATGCGATGGTTACTTGCATAAAATAATACCAACTAAAAACAACTACAAAAGTTTACAAACATCGAACGAATCCATATGTCACATTTGTACTGAGCACACTAAATTAAATTCGTCGACTTAGCAACAGATTAAAAAATAAAGTGTGAATAAGATGACATAAGTGTGGCGCTTGCAATGATTATAAACTTTTTGTTCAGGTTTTTGCGCCAATCTTTAATTGAGCGAACAAAAAACTATTTAGTCAAATGTTAGTCGAGATTTGTTTCAACGTCAACATGTGGAGTGGAATGGTTAATTTTAATTTTATGTATGGTTTTACTTTTGACAGTTATCATATTTACAGTGAGTTCGATAAGTTTGAGTGTTATTTATACTTGAGCTATTTTCAGTAAAATAAGCCAAAACAACTTATTGGAAGTTGACAAAAATATAGTTGGTTCATTTCAATTTCTTGCATGCTTATGTTCAGACTTTGGATTTTTTTGCTGTAGTCGTTGCGCGACTGGTAGTCACCGCTTGAGGTACGTGAGCGGTGAGCCGGGGGAGGTAGACAAAGGCCAAGCTAACTCAGTCTGCCATTTGCCCTCCCCCGTCTCACCGCTCACTTACCTCAGTTGGTGACTAGCAGTCGCGTGCGGATGCAACAGAGGGCCTAGAAAAAGTGACATTCTATGAGTGATAACGATGATGGAATAGTCAAAGATGTCTATTGTTAAAAGCTTTGGTCAATCCTGTTAAAAGTCGTTGTAGAAATATGAAACGCTTTGCCTTTGTCGAGGCCCTCAGGCCAATTCTCAATATGCAGATCTGTAGACAAGTTTAGCAAAAAAATCAATCGATAAAATAGATTCTATTAATATTAAAAGATAAACATCCAGCCGACACAAATGTAGGCGTGTTGGCCTTAAAGTCACGCGTAGCAATAACCTTTTAGACTTAATGACTTCAGACAAGTATCGACATGCTTCTAGTTCATATCCTATGTGGAAGACAATGGTCTGTCCTATATCCGTCAGGGTTCTTACTACTGGCCCAGAATTATAAGGAGGTAGAGCCCTTCAAGCTACCGACATGGTAACCGGGATATGATTACTGGAAAAGATAACGTCCCAACTCGTGTGTTCTATAAAAAGCGAGTAAGGGTTCTACTTTAGCTGGTTAGCATCGTCTTCATCTCCTGCTTCTAACTGAAAACTGTGATTCTCTATTCTTCTGCTATGGTGATGATCTCTTAGACTTCTTCGGTTCGCGCTTGACAAAGAGCGGTCGTGGTCACGATGAAGTGTGTACAATCACAGGTGTAGTCGTAGCTCAACTACAAACGACGCCTCATGATCTCTCTCCATCTGGTTCTGTTTAGTTGTCAGTCTGGTGTATTCATTAACTGGGCCTCCAACCGCGGATTCAATTCGGTCGTCCACCTCATCGGTGACCTCCCTCGTGGTCTATTACCCTCTACTCTACCCTACCACTAGACGTTTTATAGAGTCATTACTCCATCTCGAGACATTACCAAATAAATTCAGTGTATTGCGAAGTTACCAGCTGTTATTTTGAGGTCCATATTCAAAATGTACGATAGTGGTGATCGTATTGTTTGAATTCCTTTCATATGCATAGCAGTGACGTTGTTTGTGTTAGCTAATATAGAATTCTAGGTATCTGTAGCTACTTTACTCTTAAGACAACCAGTGCTCTATGCTTCATAGTTGAATAGCACGTAATTAACATTACTCCTAATAATAACTTCCTCATAAAACAATAACAGACTAACCAAATTTTGTAACCACACGTCTTAGTTATCAGTATCAATCATCTTGCTTGAGGCGCGTTCTCAGAATCATTAGTAGCTACATCATCCATGTATATCATTAGTATATACATCATACATATTCCTATGAGACATTGTGCCTTTCGATTGTAATGATAAAAGCTTCTTTGTAGTTGAATCTATTATCGTGTTTAAGTACGACAGCACTGATTAATATGTAAACACTGAGAAAAATTAAGAATGATCTGGGACCTTTGTTAACGTCTAATTTGAAAATAGATAACGCTGTCGGTAATGGAAGCTGAATATTTTACTCATGATTTATAGAAGAGCCTTTTAATTCTTATACAAACGTGAAAATGTACGTTGTTCTATTAGCTGACTGTACCATATCTTCAAAATCTGTGAATGCAGTTAGCAATTACTCAAAAAGACAGATTCCTTCATAAGAACGTATTGTTGTAGATACAACAGTTAATGGCCGATTCCTATTAATACGGACCGTTATTGGTTCAAAGTCAAAGTCAAATCATTTATTTCAAATAGGCCCTTATAAGATACTTTTGAACGTCAAAAATTTACAAAAAAATTGAAATGATTCTAGTCACCCCTTCCAAAAGGTAGTTTTCGCATGGAGAAAAATGGGCAAGAAACTCCACCGTTACTCTTTTAAAATGTTTTACAATATTTTGTATAAGTACATTAGTTATATAATTATATGTGAGGACGATGCACCTAGAATAAAATTATTATACCGCAATAGGTAAAAAGAATTAAGAATTAAAAATGAAGCAAGCAGGTTAAAATTAAGACTCTTGTATATTTACTAATAGTGAAGCAAAGACCTCATAGCTTTGCATAATAGACCCTTCCATATGGAGTAGTTATCACAAGTAAAAGTTTAGCAATAAAAAAAGCTACCATTGGTAAGTGAAACGCTTCGTTTTGTTTATAGAAACCGAACTTAAGGCACTTACCCTTACCGCCATGTTACATTGAGATGTAACATGGCGGTGCCTTAAGTTCGGTTTCAACCTTAAGTCAGCGGTTTACTTCTTTAACAGGCGGCTGATAATCCTCAGATTAGTCTCAAATTTTTGTTCTACTTGTGTGCTTCTCTTTTTCTACAAACCTATTTTCTATTACACTGAATTTCCTGAATATCGATTATCCACAATACTGTAGTATATTTGGCACGTAAAATTACGTGGTGAGCACGTATCATATTTTAGTAATCGTCCAAACAAAGCGTCCCAAAATACGTTTGTGCTGTTTTACCCACCATCCATATAAATTCAGGATAAAACCGCTTTTCTGCACAAAACACTCGAAACTCTGAAGGTCGAATGTAAAATTAATTCGTATAAAACAGCGGTGCAGCGTTTTGACAAACAACATATGATATCGCACTACGCTGCAAATTACGTTTTTTCTGCAGTACAAAATGGCGCAGCTGTTGGAATTTCTTCAGAAAACATTTTACGTCCTACAAATTGAACGGAGGCTTGACATTGAGCTGTCTGGAAACTACTCGTGATTTTTTAATTATAACTAGTTTGTGTAGTAACTGCAATGCGAATGCAATATTTCATTCTAGAATTTATGTGAATTTTCATTTCCATGAAATCGTGGAGTTTGCCGTTTTTATTGTAATAAATTATTCTCTTTATAAGTTTACAAATTGAGCATGATATCTTTGTGCCACTTATGTCCCACGCAACAATAATATTATATCGATTTTGAAGGTTACCGAGTGGAAAACAAAGTCATCCATACTACATACTATAAATACCTACCTACTGTGTATTATTATTTCCTTCCATATTTATAATTTTATAAATGCGAAAGTAATAGGGGTGATGACTAAAGAAATTTTTTATTTGTTACTTTTTCATGCTCAAACCTATTGTTATGAAATTTTAAAATGGGTTGCCTGGGACAGAAGTATGTTTTGTATTAAAAAATGTTGTAAAACAATATACACGCAGATCGAAGGCGCGGGTAAAGGCTAGTCTTGCTAATATTATAAAAGAGATAACTTTGTTCGTGTATATGTGGAGGTAATCTTCGGAACTACTGATCCGATTCTAAAAATTCTTTCACTAATCTCGCGACAATCTAAGAAGCCCGATTTGACACCTATCGAAATACTTTATATAGTGACGAGGAAAAAAAATCGTTTGCTTTAAAAACCGATTCTCGAGACATATCGATTTATCATACTTAGAGTTTGTAATCGACAATTTATTTACATTGCTTGAAACGGATTCTCGAGGGATGTCGTTTTATTACACGTCATCATCATCAGCCTACAGCAGTCCACTGCTGGACACAGGCCTCTCCAAGTGCACGCCTTGCTCGATTCTCGGCAACTTTCATCCAACTGCTAAAGCTTGTCCACTCTGAAATGACGCGCCCCACTATCGCATTTACGCACATGGTAATGCGGTAGTGGACAAGCTTTTTTATTGACCTATTAAATTTTATATCAAAATAAAGCTAAAACTACATATATGTGATCAGATTTTGTTTTTAAATGATTTAACATTTGATAATACAGTAATTATACGTTTCTCTATTTTCTAAATGTAATGTTTGTAAAAGTATCGATTTTTCAAAATATCAATTTTATTCGGTCAGAAAATAACTTAAAACGGCCCCAGCAAAGACATGACTCAAAGACATGACATTGTAATGACGTCGTCGTGTCGAATTATTAATCAACTGTTAGTTCGTGTTTTTGAGTGGATTTTTCCAATATTAAGTGAAACTTGGTGCTTACGAATGATACCCATTGTTATAGTGTATGGATAACATAATGATTAGGATTATGAATTTGATTTATCGTACAAAGTTCTCGCGGCATGTCCTATAATGAGAAACGTCAAATCTGGCTTCTTAGATTGTTGCGAGATTAATATACTATGAAATAAACAAAAATACAGGCGATACCAGAAAACCAGACGAGCATGAGCGTAACCCCGTGTCCTAACCAATGCGAAGGGTCGCGCGACTACGCGATCGTTGCGTTCATTATGTCACTCATATTTTGTTCGGATAACCGGAAGGCGCCGTCTGTCGGCGAGAGCACGCGTTCGTGTTCGTCAAACAAAACGAATGCGACGCGCGCAATGAATCGCTTTGGTTAGGACACGGCCTAACCTTGTTATTTGATTCGCTCACAATTACTGTCCACTGATTTTGCTTCGCTTGCGCAAACGACAATATGGATGAAACCGACTGAAGCCTAATTTCAGCGGCTCACTTTCAGTGGCGTAAATTGAGCTGCCCCAGCAGTTGCTAGCTCCCAGTCTAATGCTTTGGTAGGTCATACTCTGACAGAATTAGAACACAAATGACTTCCGCCAAGCTCTGCAAAAAATAAGAAAAACTAAAATAATACGTACGTAGAGATATCAAAGCAAACGTTTATTTCAAGAACGTAATATAATATAATACGAGCATACATAATTACGAGTTATTACGGATCTCCGCGATTTAACGCAACCGTTGACGCATTGGCAAGTGCAGTTCATTATAAAAATTAATGGTTATGCCTCGACACTCATAAACTCATAATTTTTCGGTGTGGACGCTAATTTTTCGCACAGTGAGCCAAGTGCTCGTTTAATAACGAATTAAGGAGTGTGATATTTATGGGTTTTGCGTTCTTGAGATGTCCTCTTTGGAATTGATGTCTGTTGGTATTAATATGTTAGTGTTGATCTTGAGAGCAGAGCGAATTACGAGTTGTAAGTCGTAGGTTCCGTTCCTTACCCGTGGGGGACCACGGGTAAGGAACTACAGCAGGAAAGGACGGAAGGGACTACAGCAGGGATGCTGTAGTCCCTAGAACACCCTGACAAGCACATTATGTGTGTATTTAATTTCATCATCACTGCTCTCAAAACGGTGAAGGAAAACATCGTGACGAAACTGGCATGTACCTACTATGACCAAAAGATTTGAAGACGTGACATTCACCAACCCGCACTGGGCCCGCGGATTATGGCCCACACCCTGAAACAGAGAGGAAGTCTGTGACCCAGCAGTGGGAACTGATTTGTCGTGTGTGTGTTGATCTTGAGTAACATGGAGGGGCTCGTGGCTAAACAATAACAGCCACACGGATCGATGATTAAGCTACGCTTGCCGCGGTCAGTTCGTGGATGGGTAATTGATCCATCCATTACATATCGACCCCCTTCCGTGCCTCGGAAAGCACGTTAAGCCGTCGGTCCCGGCTGTCATTCGTAGATCTTTGACAGTCGATATGGCTAGTCAGAAGTCCAAAAGTCTGACAACCAGTTTTACCAAGGGGTATCGTATTACCCAGTAATTGAGTTGTGGAGGTCAGATAGGCAGTCGCTCCATGTAAAATACTGGTATTCAGCTGCATCCGGTTAGACTGGAAGCCGACCCCAACATAGTTGGGAAAACGTGAGGCTGATTGATTTTGCTAAGGTATTTGCATGTGTTACCCATTTAGTGAAGCTACGCATTACCTGCGTAGGCGGCCTCATAATTGCTTTACCACCCTCAGGCTGAATGCGACTTGCATGTGTAAAAACGTCAAGGTCTATTTTTCCATTTATAATATTTTTTATCTCACGAAGCGACGCGCTCTATACTTGTGGTTACCAAATGTACAAACACGCTGTTAATGTGTGTGTAAGCGCAGGCGCTCTTGGTACCGTCCGAGACAATGGCGAAGTCGGAAGTGTGTGTGTGTGCGGGTGTGTGTTATGTGTAGAGGCTACTCTTCCCGCATACATTCACAGCGTGTTTATACACTTGGTTACCACAAGTATTGCCCGCGTCGCTTCGTGAGATAAAAATACTGTTAGAACTAAATGACAGTTAGATCAACTTTATTCAAGTTTCAATGTCAATAAACAAATACGAGGTCGGCTGTACAGACGGCTGCATTCATTATTTACCCCTTTGGCAAGATATTTGAATGTGTGGTTTCCAATTAATGAAGGCGTCCTAATAAATGGTGTCCAGAAATAGTGGTTTTAAATGAGTGATGTGTATTTAAAAAGTTCATTCAACCGGACAGAAATACCTTGACGTTTACCGTTCATAGTTCAGTTTTATTTTTAGTCTAAGAATGTTCAGTAAAACATTGTAAAGGAACTAACATTGTAAATATGAACTTATAATTAGAAAACTTATCGATGACTAATGAGTGATACCTAATCGATATTGAAAGATTATTGTCGATAAATATCTTTGTTAACAATTACATAAGTAATGATTTCTGTAATCTTTCAGCGGCCTTCAATAGTTTAAAAACCTAAACAGTTAACACATTTTTTTCTTTCATTCCTGAGTTATCAGAAATAATGTAGAGAGAGTGTAAGTTGGTAACGAGGATGGGGAATTGAGGACTGATCGTCCTCCCACTCGTCATCATGACTTCATCATCTTCATGTCCCATGTTACTTGTGGTCGCGGCAACTCGTTTTCTTCTTCCATTCTCCCCTGTCAACCGTCAAGCTATCATTCACTCCTTGATGCTCCTCATCATCTCTTGCTCATATTCAATTTATTTAAGGTCGCACGGCAGGAGGATAAAACGAGACATATCCTTCAATTCAATTTATCCACTCATACACATAAACACATACACTCTCTCACACACACAGACACAAACACATACCACGATACACTATCAATCACATACTCACATATACTAACGCAAATTTAAAATTTATAGCTTAATTTACTTAATAATCAGCAACCTTATGTACAAACAGTTTTGTGTACCTCTTGCTGCGACTGAACACTGTCTCCCAAGATACAGGCTCCTGGCCTAGTTTGGGATTCAGTATCAGTACACATATATTGTTACAAACATCCTAAGACTGTTCATACTTAAGTACCATTGTTATAATTTTTGTGTCAATAAACAATTTTTATTTTTTTATTATTAATTTTGACTTCTTGAACGAACTTCCTTTTTACGCAAACTCATGATTTTTGACGATACAATTTTCAGCAGCAGTAAGCTTTCTATCTACAATACATTTAGTTAGTTTTCGTTTCTCAATATTATAATAAGACAAAATTACAATCCAAACTATAATATTATAAACGTGAAAGTGAGTTTGTTTGTTACGCTTTCACGATAAAACGGCTGACCGTATTTGGATGAAATTTGGCACACAGGTAGACCATAACCTGGAATAGGACATAGGATACTTTTTATCCCGATATTCTCACGGGATCAGGACTTATGCGGGTGAAACCGCGGGGCTCAGCTAGTACTTAAATAAAATTAACTTACTATTTATTCCGCGTCAATTCAGTTAATTACACGAAAAGAATGCGTAACTCCAACATACAAGAAAGAGAATGGCTCTATCGTTATTCATAATTAAAATATTTTACTGCTGCTGAAAATTACAGCGTCAAAAATCATGAATTTGCGTAAAAAATGTAATAGGTCTTTGAAACCGACCACTACATAGTTCACGATGAAAGTACGTAGAACGTTCAGTATGCGATGGTTTAGGCATTCCCGTGGCGTATTTTTGTATGCGCCGCTATTTCTGTAAACACGGTGTGACCTTGACATTGGACGCGCACGCGGCTCGCGTCACGCTCCGCCTCACTCCCGCGCAGGCAAATCCACCGAGCATAGATTATGTGGCAGATGGAGCAAAAATGTGAGCTGAAGAACTTATAGGATCATAGAACACCATAGAATAAAGGATTCTACCGTAGTTGGTTTATAATAAGGTGCGTCATTAAAAAAGACTTCTTCTTCGGTCGAGTTCTAGCAATAAATTCAGGCGGTGTATTCTGTAAAAATCTCACAGTGTACATTTAGGCGAAGGGATCTTGGAGTGGGCGATTCAATAGCGTCAATCGCTAGCATCAGGTGCAGGTGGAATGACAGCTCACTTCAAAAAAATCGAATGCTCTCTATACGACAATTGAAAACAAAAAACAAGTATTTGTTTGAGAGGAAATAGTGTGTCATGTCGTCGACATACATTGTCATATTATTGTCATAGACACGTGTGACATAATAATTTTAAAGACCACACGATTTCCGCAGTACTTAGAAGATTTTATTCCCACTAGTTACGACTGTTAATTTAATATCAAAGTAACGGTCTTCTAATGACTAATTCTCCTTCCGATCTTACCCGCGTTTCCTTAGAGACGTCACAAAAACAGATCAAGATAAAGGTTTTACTACGTACCCCACCTTTCTGGTGGAAATTCAAAGTCATTTCTAACGTTAACGACCATCAGCTTTTCTTCTTAAACCAGTTACGTGTTGAAATAGCAAAATCAATGGCATTCATTTATCATGTATTTACTACTAGTAACAACCATACTGTTTAAAACAGTATTATACTGTATTTCTAAAATACTGTTTAGTGCGAAGTTAGGGCGGGTTACTAGTTCTGTACTTCGCACGGGTACTATCTACTGTATGGCGACAAATTGTCACAACATCGAGATTTCTGTGCTATATCTAAATTAAATATTAATGAATTATACACATAAACCTTCCGAAATAATGCTCTGAATGATGGTGAAAACCGCAAGAAAATCCATTTTTTGTTTAGAAGAACTAAGCGGTCCACACGGACCGACACGAAAAGCGACTTTGTTTTATACCATGAATGGATGTAGCTGTTAACATTTCTTTGGATTTCTCTGTATGAGATAATCGGATAACTAAGGCTCAATTTACATTGCCGTGGAACGGAATGGAAGAGATTTTTTTCTACAAAGCATAATGAACTTTATGTCAATATAATAACAGGTAGCGCGTTTTCTGAAGAATTCTCGCGCATTCTCGGTAATTCCCGCAGTTACAAGCTCGTATCTAGTTTGTACATTACGAAGTGACATAGGTACAGTTCATTTTGGTACACACAATATCGTTACAAACACTCGCTTCCATTCTGTGGCAATGTAAATTGAGCCTTAAAGTAAAGGTTTTTTTGTGAAAGAAGACGGGTTCGTGGAACCTGTAATAATGTTACACAGAGAAAGGTAAGGGGTGACAAAAATCAATTTGGGCATCCTATTTGTGAATCCAATTCTTTGATCAATTTGCATAAAGATGTTGAATGGGTTTGAAGGCATTTCTTAGCATTCTCGATCATTCTCTGTGAAGATACTTTGTCCCCGTGGATTCTAATATAGAGATGTATTTTTAAAGGAAATGATTATTAAAAGAATTGGCTTTTAGAGCTGTGCCTCGAGTTTTGGTCGAAAATTGTGAAAGATTACATTCCCAAAATTGGTAGACAATACCTTAATATAAACTGAACATCTACAGTAAAGAGTGATGGCGCCCAACGGTAAATAACTAACAAAGTTGCCATAGGGAAGGCTTCTGCCTAAATAAGAGACAATGATAGGCTAAATAAGGAAACTGCAAACACAGCAGTAGAGGCAAATAACCATAAAGAGACACTGTGTTTCGACACTTATACGAGAAGTTAAAAGTAGTGTCTTCTACATCATGTGAACACACGTGCTGTTAATCTATACGGCTTAATCTATGTATTCAATACCACGCCTTATATTGTTCTCGCACAAGGACATTAGTTGACCATCATTTGACCTTGAACCTCATATATACGAGATACGTACAACACACGGAACTCACGGATGAGTGAACATCTTATTACCATAACATGTGCAGTAGATTGGATTTCGAGCGAACTGGTGGATGTGTTCAGTAGAACTACTTGCAGATCCTATGTGTATGTGTGATGACTAGCTGTGGCCGCGGTAATAGTTATTTATGCTATAAGTGCGGAAAGTAAGTGATTTCTGACGAGTGTATTAGTCGACATGAGTCGGAAATCATCTTACGCACGTGTATCATACATCGTTTTACTATGCATTGTGCGAGAAAATAAAAAAATCTGCGAGCCTTACATCTGACATCTTGGCTGACGTATATAAATGATATAAACAATATTCATCATCATCATCGCCATCGCCATGACTTTTACTTGGCTGACTTTGACTTCGACTTTTAGTCTTTGACTTTTTGACTTTGACTTTAGCTTTGACTTTAGCTTTGACTTTAGCTTTGACTTTAACTTGGACTTTGGCTTTGACTTTAGCTTTGACATTGACCATCGCCATCGCGATCGCCATCGACATTGCCGTGGCCATCGTCATCGTAATTGTCATCGTCATCGTTATCGCCATCGTCATAATCATCTAATTTGTAAAACTTTTCTCAAATAATATAAAAAAATTGCGTGGGGCTGACGATGGAATTAAAAATAAAAAATAAACTGAAAAGTAAAAATCACTAGTGAAAAGTGGCACTTTCCGCACATTTTGGCTGCTTGAAAAACTCTCTTTCCTAGCACATGCATTGTAAAACTTTTTTCCGACTTCGTCACTGCTTACAGAATAGGTCGTAGCTAAGGAATTCATAGCTAAATAACATGTAAGGATAAAAATATCAGCTTGAAAGAGCTTAAGAGTATAGCGAAAGCCAAAGGTAATATTGCATTGCTATTAGCACCTCGCTTAGTATTTGGTGGACCCATTTGACTTCCATCCATGTTCTTGTCGATATTAATTCGCAGTGTGCAAAATATACTCACATTTGCTTTGATGTTTGTGTAAGAACTTTCGAACCGGTTATGAGCGGTATCGATAAACTAACGAGTCGATTCCTATGCCATATGCATCTTTGAACATTTTATCTTTTCCCAAAATATCGTTATCGACACCATCGTATGAATGAAGCCAAATGACCATTGAAAGATTTCGCAGATCTTTGCCAAGTATTATAATAACTCTCTCCCCTGAAACGAGACAGGCTGCATTACGCAGACATCGAAAGTTCTGCCAGATATCACGTTACATTATTGAGGCAGGTTCGGACCAATGACGTCACCCACAAATTCCACATTTGGCATAAACTATAGGTTCATTTTGTATATAATACACAATCCATCTATAGTTTAATGCTTTACATAATTTTGATTGAAATATCTCCCGCTGTTTACATTATGGCGGACGGTAATGAATTTGGCTCGGTGTCAAATATTACAGGTGGGATTTTGTGGCGTATTCAGGCAACGCTTATGAGGTATTTTGTGTATCCGACGATACATAGAATATTGCACACTCCAGATAATAGTCACGTATGAATTCATGTATGTTTATAGTTCCTATTCGGACTACCTTTATGTTTTCGAATTGCTCGAATTTCTGAGTATCGCTAGCAGGAATTTGTTTTGACTCCACCATTTTATCGACTATTCTGCGTAGGTATGCGTCAAACGGATAGTTTCGCTAGAATTCGAAATAAACACGCGATTTAACCGAAATCTATCCTTATCGGTTGTAAAATATATCATGTGTCCGGGCCCTAATCATGAACAGAATCTGTCCCACGAGACTGGCGTAGTTAGTGACATAAAAAAGAGCTTGACATTGTCACACTAATGTTAAACGTGTTAAACGCTATAAAAAGCTAAAATTGCTGGTCGATTACAAAGATTTCGTGTTTTTGCTCCCTGATTTTGTTGTTATGGTTGGATGGTCGACTAGTTCGATGGTAAAAAGCTTAGCTTCATCTAACTAAGTTGTTATATGTATGTATAAGTCGCAGATGGGTTCTGGAATTCAAACTCAAACTCAAACTCAAAGCATTTATTTCAATTAAACCATTTACAGGCACTTTTGAATTGTCAAAGAGTCGGTCAGTTAGTCAGAAAGTTGAAGCTAGTTGCCCATTCCAAAACGTAGATCTCTATGGAGAAGAACGGGCAAGAAACTCCAAGGACACCGAATCCGCTGTTAACCGCTAGCTGTTTTAAAAAACAGCTCCATTATGTATTACCAGCTAAACGACAACCCCTCTGCGACATATACTCTGGTTGTATTGGGTCCATTAAGAGGATAGTACGAAATGTCTTCGTCGTATGGAGTGCTGACTAGGACGGCAGAAACGTTGGACGGAAGATTAATTTACCATCCTTGCAAGAGGCAGGACAGTCATCAATTGACTTTGGATGGCGTTATGTTCAGGACACCAAGGTGTATAAGGGTGCAACTAGACCTCGGTCTATCCGCGTCGACTAAAACGTTGCCTTAATAATATATTTCACATCGTATATGATACGTCACTTATTTACGATGTCGTCGATCGAAAAAGGTTGATCGGAGGAGGAGATCGGTAAAAGCAATCGTTAACTAAATCATAGGAGATTAGTCATAATGATTAATGATATGTTTAAGAAGATATTTTCGGAAGACGCCGTACTTATCTGAAGTACCATACATCTTTGCAGATTGTTTGCACATTGCATATCGTAAATAGATAATTCATGTCATGAGCGATGAAGCATCTGTGCAGCAGACGATTAGGTGGTGCTAAAAATAACCCACTGTGCCATTTTTATGACCTCGACGTGCCAACTGCATGTTGCAGTAAAAATGAGTTTTTGATGTAAAAATTAATTACATACAGTGTGGCCACTGGCCAGTTTGCATATCCTATAAAGTGGAGATAAAATGTACGATAAAAATAGGGTTTCACATGGATTTGTAATGTGATATTTTAATTATTAATCGAGTAGTTCCGTGCTAACGGACAGTGGCGTGGTGTGTTTTTGTAGTGTTTTTTGTATCTATTCTGGAAATTGTAACTGAAAATAATTTTCCAATAAAACTAATTTAATGAATATTTTCACTTTAATTATTAACATCAAAATGTTTATTTACAAATATTATACAACTATTTACACTAGTTACTAAATTAAATGACTAACTATACAAATAAATGAATATTTATATCAAGACTACAATCATGACGGTTGTTTACGAGATCATTCCTGCCACACAGACAAATGGTTTTGTTGTTGGATTATGTAGAGTATTCAAATAACAGCGCATATCTCGTAGGGGCTACCACTAAAAATAATTGTTTTAGCATTTCATGTACGAATCTAAAACTTTATTTATTACGTTCATTTAAATTGCAATAAAGTTACACGGACGATGCAATGCAAGCGACATTTGATATGAATATACACAGTATTATACAGCGTAAACAAATATTTTTTCAACTGGTTTTTATTTTTATGATTGTATGTGTTTACTAATAGATATTGACCGATAACTTGTATATGTGGTGCCGACCCACCCCTGCACGGTTTTTAAGACTTGAGAACACATCGAGATTTCTTTGTTATATGTAAGATTAATATTAATGAAAGAAAGAAAGAAAATACATTTATTTAGCACAGACTAAAAGGCACAAAAGTAAAAAGAAAGAAAACAAAATAAAAAGTGGAAAGTACGTTGTATGATACTAGCAGAAATGTGTGCCTCGCGGCTGCGCGAAATACGCCCAGTTCAGCAAAAATGCCAGACAACTATTGCCTGACGCTAGTTTCAACTGGACCTGAATAATGCACTATATACGTAAATAAACTTTCCGAAATAAATGATCTAAATGATCTTGAGAACCTCATCAAAATCCGTTGCGTAGTTAGAAGAACAACGCGTTCACAAATACACGCTAGATTTGACGCTACTGTCTCCTGTTCTCCTATTTACCTGTCAGAAAAAAATAAAAAACCGGTAGTGTACAATTACCATGCGTTTTTATTACCTTACCTAGAGATAAAACTAACTGATTACAATTTTAATAGCTCCAAAACGTAGTGACGTAATACACAGATGTTTGGCAATTAATGCAACATTATTTAAACATGTTTTTGGGGTCAAACGGGGTCCAACGGTCACGCTATCGAAAATAAAGGGACTAGCTATCGTGATCTATAAATTAACCGGACTTTTGTTCTGGGAGCCATATTTTTTGGGTTTAGTCGTTGATAGAGCGGTTGACGCAGATATTTTTGTCGGTTTTTTAGGGTTCGTCTCCGAAGAGTGCCAAACAGAGAACTATTACTAAACCTCCGGTGGCTGTCCGTCCTTCTGTCTGTCAGCGGGCTGTATCTCATGAACCGTAAAAAGTTTACAGTTGAAATTTTTACAGATTGTTCATTTCTATTGCCGCTATAACAGCAAATAATAAAAATAAAATAAAGATAATAATTAAAGGGTCCCCATACAAGAAACGTGTTTTTTTTGGCGTTTTTTGCTAAGAATCGTACGGTGGATTCGAATTTTAGACTTATATTTTCAATATGTTATTTAATCATTTGTATGCCCAAGTGGCTGATCATGGAATGAACATTATTATTATATAATTATGTAATGAACACCTGCATGTAACTCATGTATCACAAATAAACGATTTGATTTGATTTGGTACGGAACCCTTCGTGTGCGGGTGTGACTCGCACTTGGCCGGTTTTACTTGACCTACCTGTTTTTGGGGATAAAGGGAAATGAATGGGGTCGAGTTAAATATGGGTTATTTATTCTAAAATGTTAGAATTAGTTGTTCAGTGCGGTATGGTGTGAATTATTTGTTATTCTAATAAAAAAACTGTATAAAATAAGATAAATTACGTTAGCAAGTTTTAATTCGGTGTTAATTGTAAACCTGTTAGGGATGCACATATTAATATGTAATCATGCGACTATAGATGTATGAGAAAGAGTGTAGAGTTCACTCATCCTCCAAAAAAGAGGGAGGATCCACCGACCAGACGGGTGCTGTGTCTGGTGGGCTAAGTCGGGACTTTGTATATATGCTAGTCTCGCGGTAAATTCTGCTTGCGTGATGCAGGATTGTGCGTGACGTCAGTGTGATGCGTAGTTCGCTTTTGGCGATGTAGATGTCGCGACAAGACTATTGGTCTCGATTTGGAGTTATGTGCAAAGACCAAAATTTATGGCTACGGACCAATGGCTTCACTATTACCTATTAGGCTGTGTTAGTTTATAACTAGATTTAATGAACGGTTAAGTATAGAACGTTCGTTTGCCCGGTTTTTTTTGCCGGTGCAACCTTAGTTGAGAGTACTCTGTAAATTGTATGTTAATTTGCATTAATATTCTGAAATAGACGTAGTATATGATTTATTGGATCTTTTTCTTTCCATGTACAAGACAGTTACGTAATTGTTACATTTTCACTCGATTCATTTTTATTCGAATAAAGATTATTTAAATAAAATGAAGATTATTCGGCTTTTATGTCTGAAATAAGTATTCACAGTAACAAAATATAGTTTATTATCCAGCCATAAGATATTTTTTCTCTAGATCAATTATTACCTTAGTTATAAACGAAATAAGAATTGAGACTTACGCCATTTATTCCGAGATCGAACACGATCAAAGAGCGCACGCGATGTTCAACTTTATTACTGATATGTTAACGTTTAGAATATAGTGGAGTGGCGGGTGTATGGGGGCGGAGCTTGCGTGGAAATTGTCTTTAGAGTGCCTGGTCTTAATATAGGTCATCCAAAAAAACCCAATGTTGGTATGATTCTATAACAAATTCTCCAGCTTTTTTTTTTAAATTTACCTAACCTAAAGAGTCCAGTTTAACATTAGTCGTGCTATTGTAGTAAATTACTTTAAGCAGTTCTATGTATATAGATTTCCTCTACTTATTGGCTTCGCAATTCTGAGAATATTGCGCTGTGCTTGATAGTATCAAAAGCCTTTGCGTAATCCACGAAAGCCAGATATAAAGGTTTCCGAAAATCTGAATGTTTTTTTATTAATTTGAAAGTGGTCGGTGGCAATTCTCTAAAAAATAATTAAAAACCGCAAAAGATTTACACCAAAACTTTTATCAGTTTTAACCAACTTTCGTAACTCAGGCTTCGTCTACCTCATAAAAACTTCTGTATCATCTTAAAATAGTAGTATACTTACTTAGTAGATATAATAGGTACCAGAGCAATAAGTCTATCACTAGGCTACCGGCGTGACCTTTGGGGTTGGGCAGCGATGTTTATGGGCCAGTCTAGACGTCATGTATATAAAGGCAAACAAACCTTATTTTGATGATGTCATTGCTGCCACATTGACCTATACTGTGGCAGGCAGGCTGGAAATTGTGGAGAAGTAAGTAAGCTGCAAGGCATGAAAATATATAAAGTTTATTTTCGTTGAAGATTTAGGAAAATTAAATATGTAAACCTACCACTCGATTGCTGAAAGCCGCTGTTTCTGTTATGTTGAAGTTTTTGATTGTTTGTTATATTTTTGTCACAGCTGACTCAGTACTGACCACCACCTCATTTGCGTACGAACTACAATCACAATCCGCAGATTTTTGAAGGAAATTAGTAATCAATTGCTTCATAGGTATATTTGAAAAAATATTCTGCTTGACAACGCAAGTAACGCAATGACTGTTGACAAATTGTCAAAATATTATTTGAATTGACAGCTCGACTGACCAATGAGTTTTGGAGGTGTCACAAACCAGTGCTAGCAGTGAGAACTATCTAACTGCTTGTTCTTACGATTAAAGATCGAGCGAGATATTGACTCACTATCTCCAAAGACTTTTCATACAGTCTCACAAACAAACAAACAAACACATACATTCAAATACCAATACAATACTAAAGATTCACAGATGAAACATAGTATCATTTTATTCAACAATCGCATACAAAGTTGTAACATTAGCATGGGAAATAAGCGAGGTACTCTTCAATAAATTGTACGAGCACAATCGAGTTGCATTTACACAGCTATCGGGAACTAACGCTCATTAATAATGTACCGATACCGACCAACAATAGGATGCCAGGTGACTTTACGAGAAATAATAAATAATATTACTAGTCTGGTTTTAGGGTTGGCAAAACAGAGGATGCAATAAACACCGAGCTATTTTTGAGTCGCCACGTTTCTGACGTCAACTGCTAACAGATGCGATTGATGGTAATGTAATCGATTAGCGCAAGTGAACCTTTACATCTAAAGTCAGATTTACATGTCTCTAGACGTCATAGGGAGTGTAAATAAATACTAGGAAATAGTAACTCGACTGAGTTGGAGATTTTGGGAATATAATATAATAGTATAATGCATTTTAAGATATTAGTCAAAGACTTATTCGTTCTTTTTTTCGGATGTTAAAACTTTAGAGCCTTTGTAAACTAAAGAAAAACCTATCGTGCCAGTACCAATTATTTTGACATACATCTGGTGGCAAAACGAAGGAAATAGCACACATATCAACTCGGAAAGGGATCGTCACCGTATCAACTCGAGCCATTTAGAATTCTTTGTATGAAACTCCCTACTGCAACGCACACTAATCAGAATGGTAACGTAATCGTCTCGCCTCGGGACAAGCTCACGAACCGCGGCGAAACGGTGACGATCCAAACTCAAACTCAAAGCATTTATTTCAATTAAACCATTTACAGGCACTTTTGAATTGTCAGAGTCGGTCAGTTAGTCAGAAAGTTGAAGCTAGTTGCCCATTCCAAAACGTAGATCACTATGGAGAAGAACGGGCAAAAAACTCCAAGGACACTCTTGTAAATATAGAAATTTCAAAATCCTGGGTACATTACTCTCGTTGCTTCTATATGTGAGAAAATGGTAAAAAAAAAGTTTAAAAAATTAAAAATCAGCCCTGGCAGATAAGAGATGACCAGTCTCAACCGACGGCATGACGCGTGAATCAGCACCATCCAGCTCAACCCTTTGTAGGGAACCGAATGACCCAATCCCTTTCCGAGTTGATATGTGTGCCTTTATACTTCTATTCGTAAGAAAGACAATTCCAGGACTTCGACAACCCTAGCCTCCAGTAGCCAGTAGCAACAGCAGTAATAACGATTATTGTGAGTCGCAGCATAATAAATGCTGTAACAAAACTACCGACGTTATTCCCGCGGAAGCAGCTCCAATCGCTTCCGGATACCTGCGTTACTATTACTTTCATATTGTTTAGGCAAGCTATTAATTTTAGGATGCCTGGACAGTGCAGCATCTTCAGTAATTGGAGGTAGTAGAACACACGTAGAACATGATCTGACCAAGATAAAGTCTGGACTTTAAAAGAGAGGAGTTTGTCTCTTAAGGGGGATGCGCCGCGCGACCGTAACAAATACCTATGGCTTTACAGAATTATAATCATTAGAATCGGCAATGTTACTCCTTAAGTTAGCATAATCCTCAAATGTCATGATTTCATGAAATAGTCATTCAATAGGATTACATGAACTTAGACAGTTGTATTGATGATTCCTATGATTATAATTCTATAAATAAACATTTGATACGGCCGCGAATAATATATAGATCCACATCAACCTGATACTGACCTGCAAATTGCAAAAAAAACGTAAGAAAATTTGAATTTCGCGGGCTACCCTGACGCTTTTGCCTTAATCCGATCCAGCCTGTCCCTTGCTGTCCTCCCCCAGCGACACCTTAAGCCGAGGTCCGAACCCCTCAGGGGGAGCCCTTAGCGTGTAGTCGCATAGTTTTATACCCTGGCTGGAGGCCTTTATTTTTAAACCGGACTTTCATGTGAGTGCAGGAAAGTCTGGTTAAACAGCCGACAGGTATACCTGGGAGATGACATTTAAAAAATAGAGAGTTCGTCTCGGTGTATCATTACAAAGTAGTCGGATAGGAAATACCGACCTCATCTAGTTTAAAAAAATATTATTATTTCTTTTGACGTGTCAAAGCGTTTTTTTACAAACAATTTGCAGAAATAAAATATTATCATTAAAATATTATCATAAAATATTATATTATTAAACAACACAAAGGCGGCGAAATAAAGAAAACCGTTTATTTGGGACAGCAGCGTTACACAACGAACACATTTGTAAAAAATAAAAAAAACAGCTGCACACGAAGGGTTCCGTACTATTGTGCACCGTACAATATTTAGTAAAAAACGCCGAAAAAAACACGTTTCTTGTATGACCCCTCTTTAATTTTTAACTTGTATTTTATATTTATTATTTGTTGTTATAGCGGCAATAGAAATACACAATCTGTGAAAATTTCAACTGTCTACCTACTACGGTTCATGAGATACAGCCCGCTGACAGACAGACGGACGGACCGACAGCGGAGGTTTAGTTCCGTTTGGCACCCTTTGGGTACGAATCCTAAAAACTAACATACAATTAAAATATATAACAGGTTGGTGACATAATGGAAGAAAGCAAAAATACTCTTATTTTTTTAGTTCGGTCTAAGATTTCCATACTATACTAGTACTATCGTCATTACAGTTGCAGTTTTCAGCTGCATCCGGTTAGACTGCAACCCGACCGCAACAAAGTTGTGAAGACTATGAAGATAATGAGATTATTAACAATGTTTGGTAGAATATTTCAGCTGATTCTACAAATTACACTGCTTATTTTCCAGTCCCGATGGGCTGCTCAGAAATCAACCTGAAATATGTAAAAGAAAAGGAATAAATTGGTGTTCCTACAGCCTTCATGTTGCTAAGTAAAAAATAACGTATTCTGGCGGTCCCTATTAGTAGAAGCTTAGCCTTGACTTCGTAAGAATTCTGTACAACGACGGTACGAATTCTATACACTCTCGAGGGAATATTCCTGAATAAATTACACAAATTGGCCGTAATATGTATAAATAACTGTTATTTTGAAATGGGTGGAAATACCATTCCAAGATCATTTAGGTTAAGGTAGAAAGGTAATTCTACCAAAAATAATAACCTCATTAAATATTTGTCGGTGTAGATAAAACTAATTAAGAAGATTACCTAATAAAATGAAACATGATGCACAGTCTCGGGTTATTTTTGACCATTTCTTAGGAGCCTAATGTAATGGCAAATGCTAACGTCCCAATCTCCCTTCTTTTAGCCCCACAATTAATTTACTGCCTTAATGTTGCCTAATGAAATAATAACCTACCAAATAGAAATTAATAAGTATATTTTTTATAAGCTTTTATTGAGAATGGTCTGCTAATACAGGGTTATTAGGCTGCAATATTGGGAGGGCTCCTATTACCATATTTTACCGCGTAAATTTTGCCGTTCAGCAATTTGAGAGTCCATAGTCCTTGACTTGCGGAATATTTATATAAGTCCCTTTATAAAGCGCTTTAGTGTAACGAGTACAGGACCTTTCAAGGAAATAGTGCCAAGAACTATCTATAAACGAGATTGTGCTAACACAAGTCAGCGCTTAATGCGCTAAGTGGCTGTTTCAGAATATGTTGCAGCGATTAAGCGAAGTTAGTTATTATAAGAAGTTTAATAACAGTTTGAGTAGACGTTAAATGGGATGGATAATGTAGATATTGCGCTTGTATTTATTGGCTAGAGCGTTTCTAACTCAACTATCAAAGTTACGGAAAGCTGGTGGTGGTGGTTTTAGTCACAGCTTGCGCAGTCTTCATAAAAACAATGTTTTTCGTGTAAAAATGATGATCAAAGATGTCCAACAAGATTTCTGACAAAACTTAGCATAATTAACTCTTAATGTTCCCACTGCTGGGACGCAGGCCTTCTCTGAAAGGGAGTGGGGCCATAATCTACCTCACGGCCCAGTGCGGGTTGGTAGATGTCACATGTTTTCGAATTTTTGGTTCTAGGCCATGCCGGTTTCCTCACGATGTTTTCCTTCACCGTTTTGAGAGCTGTAGCCTGGATTATAAAAGACCTGCTAGGGTTCGAATCCACGACCTACAACTCGTAAGTCGGGGCTGTTGATCACTAGGCCATCACTGCTCTTCTGCCAAAAACTTTTGTTATAATAATTATCGTCAGTTGCCGAGCCTCTTAAACTATATTCATTTCAGGATCCAACCTAACTGTGGAAAGCTTTGAGTATAACTGTGGATGGCTATTAGAGTAGAGGAGGACCAAAGAAACGATGGATGGACTGTGTGAAAGGAGATATGGCTAGAAAGGGGGGACTACCGAGATGACGACTAATACAGAAGTATGGAAGCGGAAAACATGCTATGCCAACCCCGAAAGCATAAGGGCAAGAGAATGATGATCAAGCCTAACTAACTATCAATATTTTACATGAAGAGACTGCCATATATGACCATCATAGGTCTTCTTTTCGTGTGGTTAGTGACTGTAACCTGCAGTGCTATTCTATAACCATCTCACCGTGAAAACTTAGGTGAAGTGAGCTCGTAGTGAGCTGTCAGTCCCTAGCAGCAGGTGGAATGACAGCTCACTCCGTGCTCACTTCACCTAAGTTCTCACGGTGAGATGGTTACAGAATAGCACTGCAGGTGGAATGACAGCTCACTTCACCTAAGTTTCCACAGTTTGATTATTACAGAATAGACCGGCTGGTGTCAGAGTGAGAGACTTGGCTCCACCTGCCGTCGAGAAATATTTTTCAGCCATGCCGGTTTCCTCACGATGTTTTTCTTCACCGTTTTTTAAGCAAGTGGTAATTATACAATATGCTATCACTGCTCCACCATTATAGGTAATCCAGCCAATTTACCTAGGCAATTATGATTCTGATGCTGCGGCCGCATCTGCGTCTATCGTGACGAAGCTTCGCACAGTGATACGATACACACAGGTGTGACCAACCATTATCGGTTATCGTCGCGATAGTTCGGGCTACGTAGCACTTATCGCTCGGGTGGCGGTACATAATAAGCGTGGCGCCTGGTCGGACTAGCGTTGGTCATTTCGACTGTTGTTTCCGGACTGCGTAGACGCTCTGTCGAAATAATGGAGAGCCATCCTGGATTATTGCACGATAGTTCATTAAAATTATGAAGCCGCTAATGTGACCCCGCATTAGCGCGATAACTTTTTAGCGCGAAAAACATACAAAGCTTCGGTACACATTGCTTTGTCACGATGGACGCAGCATGAGGGGAAACCACCAAAGATGTTAATTGGTATTATATACTATGTACCACACAAGTAGGTACATAACACACAATTTCACTTAATTGGACCACATGTACCATTGTTTTCAATTATAATTATCTATCGCGCATTGTGGAGTTAAAGCCAGTTACACTAATTACTACATTCGGTTAGTTTGCTTACAATAATAGAACTATTGTTTAACTTTAGTTATAGTTATGTATTTAACTATGATATGATTTGCCAAGTATAATTAGATAGTGAGTTTTAGATAATATCTTGACTGCGGTGGTTGTTTAAATATAAATGGGAAAGACGTATTGTAGACTTTGTTGTTAAGGGCTTAATATTATACTGGCATATATCTTTGAATCATAGATATATAACAATTCAATTCAAATTATTAGGTAAATACATGGACGAACAAAAAAAGTCGGACAGATTCTCGCTAACAAGAAACTGTGTCACTCAAGTCGGCCAGCTCGCGCAGATTCACATATTAGTTAGTCAGCCAATTCACGCAAACGTCAACACATACATAAATATTTACCTATACGTACAGCGAGCTGGCCGATTTGAGTGACACAATTTCTTGTTAGCGAGAATCCGTCCGACTTTTTTTATACGTTCATGGGTAAATATATATTTTTTATATTATTTCTTATATAGGATAAGGGAGGTGATCCTAGATATGATAGTGTAATATCCCCCTAAAATGAATGAAAAAAAGGGCCCTAAGTCATGAATGGCTAAAAATATAAAACGTCGTAGTTGGCTTTTAGTTTTATGACTTTTATTTTTACTTAAATTATTTTGGGGTTACCATGTTTTTTTTTGTTCACATTCACATTAACATGGCATCATACTTTTTGTTTCATCACTTTATGTCTCTAGAGCACGCCATATTCAGTTTAATGTGACGTCACAAAGGGAACAGATGAACACACTCACATAAAGATCAAAATAATAACCCTCCTATTTGCTTTACCGTAGTCGGGTAATAAAAGAAGCCATGAATTAGACCATAACAGCTTTTAGTAAAGAAACTTTATGGTCCTTCTTCTTTCCTATCGGCACGAACTATAATTGCGAATTTCTTAAGCTGTAGTATAAAATAATAGCCAATCAGCAAGGAGGTAGCCAGCCTGACTATCCAGGGTCCGCTAGACTTACATATAACTATCGCCTCTCGTGAAGGCTTTACTGCACATTCCACTACATTGTTACAAAACAAGAGCCAAGTCAACAACCATAATGACCACCAACAAAACACTGTCATCATCTGCCAAGCCTTTTCCCAACTATGTTCCGGTCACCTTCCAGTCAAACTGGATGGAGCTGAATACCAGTATTTTACAAGGAGCGGCTGCCTATCTGACCTCCACAACCCAGTTACTGGGTAATACGATACCCCTTGGATACAACATAACACTGTACCTACTGCACCTATAATAATGATTTGTTCCGAGACCAAAAGTCAATAACCTTGTATAGCTTACTCCTTAACAATACGACTGCGAGTCGAATTAAGTGCATAGCAAAGAATTCATTGCTCTCTCAGTTCGCGGCCGAATAACAATGGCGGGCTCCAATGAGGAAATGCAAATCATTTTGTGTAATGAAGCCGTTTGTTGTGGGTGCTCAATGGTGAAATCATTTTAGCTTGTTTTAAGCGTTGTGAAGACCGTCGCGACTCGATTCATAACAAAACAATTTGTAAGAAAACTTCACGGTAGAACAATCACCGTTGTCGCGTCGCGGTAGTCTGCACGAGCCTTTAGTCTGAAGTTGCTTTGAGTTTTCATCTTGAAGTTGTAATGTTTATATTGTAATTGTTTTCCGAAGGATTCTGGAAGTTTGTACTACGTAAGTAATACCAGTAGTACTTTCTGAGTTTATCTTGGACTTATCTGACATCAGTGAAGGAAAAAACATCGTGAGACTTAGTGGGCGGGCACGAAACCAGTACAATTTCGTACCGTCGCCGCCGCCCGCTCGGCCATCGCTCCTCGCCGCTCGTAGCGTGCCCGCCCGCTTATACTAAATATAACTTTGAAATCGCCAACCCGTCTTGAACAAGCGTGATATGATAATCAATGCTCGTGCCTTCTCTGTATGAGAATAGGCCTTTGCCCTGCAGTCGGACAATAATAGGCTGGTATTATAAGTAACACCTGTATCACAATGTCTTGTTTTCTTCCTTTTTTATGTTGTTGTGGCACCTTGCAGCTATTTCCTAATAGCTAATTAGTCATTATTTAATCGTTCTTTTGTATATTGTGCTGTCTTTTGTGTAGTAAATAAACGATTTATCTATCTATCTATCAAATTATCTGGAATAGGGCGCGATAGAGAACAAAGCTGCGGTTTCAAGAAGTCTGTATATATAGGTAAATCTGAACGGATGTAAGGAGAGAGTTTCGAGACTTAAAACAATATGAATACTTACTTACCTTAGAAATTATGGTACGGACAAAAAGAGAGAATTTGAAGACTTATGAATACTTACTTTACTTTAGAAATATTTTACGTCGTTCGGTACTTATCTGTGTCGAGTTGTAGCTAGACAATGGTATGCTTCGCCCGTGTCAAATGTAGTAAATACAATTTAAATAAAAACTATAAATATGTATGTCTGACTTGTGTACAGTTGGGCATTACAATAATTAGCATTAATTTGCTTCCGATTATTGCTTAAATTACGGTTGACCTGTGACTGGCTGTGGCTGACGGGACACGGTGTTAAGTGCAGTGTCATTCGGTGACTCATAGTTGATTGGCTATCGATAGCCAATTGTTTTACTTTCTCCAAAGTTTAGGTGCATAGTACACACATTCTATCGCTAATCAGTTGTTTTTGCCTCTCAAAGGGGCAGAAGAGGCCATTTAAGTATGCTATGCTTCTGGTTTTCGATATGCATAAGGCCTCGTGCAGACTGGCGCGACGCGACACCGTTAATTGTTGTACCGTGAAGTTTTCTTAGAAATTGCTTTGTTAGAGTCGCGTCGCGCAGGTCTGCACGAGGCTTAACTTGATGATTTTTTTGTCTATGTGTCACTGTTATTCCATGAAGTTTCTTATCAGCCATGCAGATTCCACCACTTTTGTTTAAAATTTTCTCTATTAATTGAGTTTTAGTTTATCATTAAGAAGTTTTATGGTGAATCGTTTTTAATGAATGGAATTTACTGCCAGGAACGATATCGAAAAAACTATCATCCAATTATTTTCAACTTTCATCTTATTTCAAGCATCACATACTACCAAACTGAACAAAAAAAAAACGAGATAATGCCGACAACCATACGTCATCTGTACACGCTACTCAACAACACGCCACACTCGTGTTATTGATTTTGCACAGTTAAAGAGCCCCAACGTGATTGACGACCGCCTTGCATGAAAATTCTGACGTAAATACTGCACTCAACGATGTACTCGATTTATTGTCTATGCTCTCCGCTTCGATAGCCGCGAAACTCGCGAATACAATTTTTTTAGTAAGCAAATAGTGTTCGGAATTTAAAATTGTGTTACTGGCCATTTTTTGTTATCTTGGAATGGAGAAATAGTGTGGAAACTCTTTGCTAGATCGTTAATTGTAAAGAGAATGCATGCGTAAAATAGAAAATAAAAAAAATATTCGTGTTTATTTACACTGAGTTGGGACGTTAAAGCTTTGCATCATTGCTGTACAAAGTTTTAAGCGGTAAAGTAGTTTTGTTACATATTATAAAACAAAGTTCTCAGCTACCCTATCTGCAATGAAGCTAATCAAAAACTTCTACGGTTAACACAGTATATTTCTATACAACTTTGAGCACGGTTTTAAGATGATTTTGTTACATTATCTGTCCCAATTTTTCTTTGATTAGCGAGTTTTTCTTTCATAACCAAATCAGAAAACATCTCAGTCAATTAAAATATAATTATCATTAATACGGCCATCCCAAAAACTTTGGGAAACGACTTTGCAAAGGTAATTAGCCAAGTTGACTTCAACTAATATCGTTATCAGCCACTGTTTTGGATTAATAGTCAAAATTTTAATTCGATTGGGAGAAAGTTGTAACATAATTAATGGACTTAGAAAATCCCGTGTCCCCTTTGTCCTTTTAATTTGAGGTCCCCCCTGTTATTTTTGTTGGGGGATTTGTGTAACGTTATTGTTCTAAATGATTTCGTTGCGGGGCGTTTTTAATTCCGTTCCGTTTTTTTTGTTATGAATTAATGAGTTTTTGATTAAACGTGGTTTTTAAAGTAATTTAGGAGTATGACAGATTTACTATTAAAATGTATTTATTTAGTTACTGGGTACCCGATTGTGTTCGTTGTTTTCTCTTGTTGTAATTTTTATAAAGTAATTCTGTATAGTTTCACTGAACACAATTGTAGTTTCACAGAAAGCTTTCGAACTAATTTCCTAAAACGTTTGTTATACGAAACAGTACTAGGATTTTATATTCACAAAAAGTCGTTATATCCTGCATTTTAAAAGCACAAACGATACTATGACATTAACCAGCGTAACTTCTAAATATATAGCTTACCTTCTACTGTAAAGAAGATATTGTCTGCATATATTTTTACCTACATAGGTAGTCCTAAAAAGGTACCTAATGTACCTATAGCTACACATTGCAACTGTATTATAGAACACAAATTGAAGACAATCAAACGAAATCTTGTCGAAGTCTACATATTTTTGAGACTGACGGTACCTTTTTAACCACAACGGGGAAGCTCTTGGCTTTCATTTCACCTGGTGGTAAGTGATGATCTGGCCGAAGGTGGAAGCGAGCTTCACCCGGAATCCTCAACCTCAGGAACAACGTACATAACCGGCTCCGGCTAAGCTAAATAATTATGCATGCGGTAGAAATAGTTTCACGGCAATAGCTCAGCTGCAGCCGATCTATTCTCTAAAAAACTGAATATGAAAGGTTAGGTAAAGTGACCTTGAAGTAAACTGTCAGTAGTGTCAAGGTCAAGTGACCTGTCAATAGTGTCAATCGTCGTGAGCTGTCATTCCACCTGATGCTAACATGAGGTGGAAATGACAGCTCACTTTACCAAATACACTCACGACCTCTGGCGGTTTAGAAGAATACGTATCACTAATTGTAACTATATCATTTTACATACACACAAATACAAACATACACACATATTTATAGTTAGTAGACACAGTAACAGTGTCGCAGTTCGCAGCGACGCCATTGGCGAGTCGTTCTAGTTCACGTGCCACGGGACAATGCATGGATTTTAATGTATTTGCATAATTGCCACACTGTTTTCTGTGTTTATCTGTGGCGCGGAGCCACAGTCTGTGGCTTGCAGTGAGACAACTCCGATTGTAGTTGGAATTTGTGTTATGCAATGCGTGCTTTGTTTAAAGAATAGGTATTTGAGATATAAGTAGTCAATTAATGTTTGTATTTAGTACTTTGGGAGAATGGTAAATTAACCTCTTCTTGCAATACCGATATATATACGGATATATACGGACCGAATAAACGGAAGAGTTTTTAAAATGCGGGGGATTACGGAACCTTTTAACTTTGGCGGCTTGATTGGCTCTCTCTAAGTCTGGTCTATGGTTTAAATTCAATTCCAGTTCGAATTTAATATTTTTACCTTTAGCATTGAGTTTTTATTGATGGCTAATTGCTTAATAATTAATTAATAAAAGTTTAGGTCTCTGTTCTTTTATCTAGAATCACTAGCAACTTCTTTAAAAAAGCAGAATATACACTCTGCATACTAATCGAAAACAGTGTACCGTTTATCAATAGATCTATGATTACTCGCTAGAACATTTCTCTATAAAAGCAATGCATTTATGAACACTTGTTTCTCTGCAACGTGTTGCACAGTGGCTACAGTTTTTGTGCACGGCTCGCGGACACCAGTGCTTATTGTTTATTTAAATTGGCCGCTTGTGAGCCTGCCACACTGCCACGTTCCTATCGGTACTATCACAATTATACGTAATGCATGCACGCGTGAGTTCGTGTGGAAAAATGTGGGATAGTGTTATTGTGGAGTGTATGTTATATACAAAGATATTTGAATAAAATTCATACACTTTTCTAAAAACAATTCGGAAATACGGTCTTCAATTTAGCCTCGCGCAGGACATATTATGCCTCTCCTAAAGTGCGCTACAACACACGGCTTTCTGTTCATCTAGCTGACTGGTATAAGGAATAGAGAATTTTAAAACCAGTTTTTTTTTTAATTGAAGTCATGTTTCGATTCAAGCTGAAATTACCAGCGATAAAGGTTTGCCAGAAAAATCAACAAATCAGCTATTTATTTGACTCACATTTTTTCATCCAAAGAGCAGGCTTTGTAAAACCTCTGAAAAACATTATGCAAAGCTTATAGACACGATCGGTTTCCTAGTTAACCTTCACATGCCTCTAATGTAATATTATGTATCGAAACATTTTCACAATTAAAGTATCCGATAGGGCGAACTTGACTGGGGCCAGTCACGCGTGAAGCCCCCCCGCCTTCTTCCTTCACCCCCCCCCTGTCCCGTCTAAGAGTTCACTCAATTATTTCTGTTCACTCATCTACGATAAGTAATTTGAATTTTTTCAATTCTTTATTATGTTTAGATAACTGTCTGTTAACTTAGAGTTGTTAACGACGAAGTTTTAAAGAAGGATCTATGAAAGTTTTCGTTGGAAAAATAATGGGGGAAGTTATAAAACTCGGGAGTGTTAACGGATGCATCTTAAGACATGCATTAACTAAAAGCTTTTCACCGAGCGTAAATGCGTAATGATGGTAATGAGTTTACTCGCTTTCTGAGCACGAAACTATGCTTAGCAGTTTTTAATAGGACAGGGATGTTGATTATTTAAATCTTTCAATGATAAATTTCTGGCAACAGTCGTACCAAGGGGTATCGTGTTACCCAGTTACTGGGTTATAGAGGTCAGTCGACCCCAGCAAAGATGGGAAAAGGCTAGGCAGATGATCACGATAATGATCTTTGCTTGATTTTTTTTTACTCTTATATATAAAGCTAAACTCTGGATTCTGTATGACGACAAAATCTAACTGGTTGCTAATTTAATTGTATAATATATATTTTTTTTATTGGTTTTACATTCTGTGATTACTCGAACTCACACACTGAGTTATATTACTTGTAAAAATGCTAGGAATATCGTATAATTTTACAATGTTTGTAAATATGTGAGCACCATGCATCTATCACATGATTAATTTATCTGTCATTCCTTAATTTTTCATTATTTTTACCTAACGTGGTATAGTAATCTTATTCTAGGTGCATCGTCTTCACATATAATTATATAATTGATGTATACAAGATATTGTGAAAACATTTTAAAAGAGTAACGGTGGAGTTTCTTGCCCATTCTTCTCCATACGAAAACTACCTTTTGGAAGGGGCAACTAGAATCAATTATTATTTAAATGTTGACGTTAAAAAGTGCCTTTTTTGTGCCTAATTGAAATAAATTATTTGACTTTGACTTTGACTTTGACAACAGGTAGAGATCAATTGACGAACGATAAACTGCAACTTTTCGATCACTTGTTAAATTTGTATAAGGTACTGTACTGTAGACTAGTTACCTTGTTCTGATTGCCTTAAAAAATGAATAAAAGTTCCCGCCGACAGGTGCGACACGACGGTGCGACTCGATTCTGGTAAAAAAAATCCATGAAATTTCATAGAAATTGTTCTACTGAAGCTTTAAAAGACCACCAATCCACCAATCCAACCAATCCACCAATTCCAATTCAACTAAAATTTCCTTCCGCTCTTACCATGCTCGTAGTCTCGCTAAGTTAAGTCAGCCGTGCTGCCCGACTATGTGTACAGTTGGCTTGAGCGCCGCACGCCGCGCCGTCGCCATACAGTCTGGCGCGTTCGTCCACGTTTCATACAACGCACAACGAAGGAAGTATACGCTTGTGTAGGTACCTGTAACCGGTTTTTGTTAGATATTTTGTATTTTGAAGGTGATAATGCTGGATACAGAGGCATAGACATACTCAATGACCGTGTCGGTATCGTATTGTATGATTATATTATCCTTTTGGTTTTAGATATGCGGCCGATTCCGGACAGACCAGCCGTCTGGTCGGCTGGTCTGTCCGGAATTCTAATCTATTCTGCAAAAAAACTCACCCTGAAAATTTAGATGAAGCGAACCACCTGATGCTCTAATGACGGCTCTCTCCACTTAAGTTATATACTTAACCACGTAACCCACCTTTTTGGCTTCGCCGCAGTCTGGTAAAAAGGGTTCTTTATAGGTGACACTTTCCAATTTATAAATACGTTATAACAATTTTTTATTTTTAAATGAATGCCTAAATAAAACCGCGCTGTTGGCTTTTAAACTTTCGTCGCCAAGCCGAGCGTTGAAAATTCAATAGCGCGCTTTTATTTGGGCATTAATTCTTTGGTTAGACGTACTGAACGCTGTATTAAAATTTGTTCATCTATTTTAATCTATATTAATATTATCCTTTCATTTCATTTTTCGATAATTACGCAGTGAAAGATGCGGAATCCAGAAATACTACATCGTTGGTTTGGTTAACGAATGAATTCATTTATCACTTTTGATTCATTTTGTGTTCAGACGTTTCACTTCGAATGAAAGACAAAAAAGTGAAGCGTCTGTTATCGGCTTAAATGAAAAACAATGTAACAACAAAAATTCTCTAGCCTACAAAAATGTGCCTAGTTCGCAGTATAACCAGACGGTTGTCGACGCCACGCAGTCTAGCAAAACTCAGTACGCCAGCTGTATTAGCGAACGCGAACACGAGTGAACATCGAATACAAATAACACCGAATGAAACCGACTTCATGGCTTCTTGATATGGCAGTGAACTGTGAATGGACGACGTTTAAATGGGCTCAGTCATTAACCGATTTCTGTTAGGTCAATGTCCTTCATTCATGTTCCAATTGGTTTGGAATTAGTCGAAAGAATGTGACATAATGGTGTTGTGTCAAGAAGTTGGCATTGTTGAACGATGTTATTTTTTCCTAATACTTCACAAGGGATTTGGTAACGCGTTGCCAGCTTTATAAAAAAATAAAATCCAGATAAATTTTCTCTCTCTTGATTACTCAGTGTCTGCGATAGAATTCTCAGAACCACACATTACGTATTCCCTCAACATAGTCGAAATTAATACCAATATCCGTTCAATATAATCAAATACATTCTCAGCTACCTGTCTCAAGGGACAGAAATTCATGACACACATACGAACGGCCTTTGTCGTCGACTGTACAGGCAACAAGCTTTCATTTGCAAATACGGGAGGATCGATCGTGATGGAGTAACGTTGTACAATCGAACACAAATTGATGTTATCAATCAACGGGGAAATTGTTCAGTTTTGGAGTGTCTCTGGAGATTGCGCTCTTTGAGTGGTGAAAGTATAATTGTATACTTTTTTCTCGTTTGTTCTTTTGTTGGAGTTTGATTGGAGAACGGGAAGTGAGTTTTCGTGTTTTTTGGGTGACTGATAAAAAAAAATGTATAGCGCACTATAGCTCTGTCATATATAGACATCACTATTTTCGATATAAGTCGTTGACATTGTCAGTTTTGTTTACCTTGTTCTGGAACTATCACTGTGAACATTGTTTTGTCAGAGGGTGTATATAATGTTTTGGGACAAAATATTTACTTTGTTTGGGTAAATAAATTGTATACTATGTTTTGTACCTGTACGGTGGAACAATGGTTGTAGACATTAAAATTGTTCCTTGTCGGCATCTTTTTTGGGCTGACTACCGATCGGTACCAAATTGTCTTTGTTGGTCCTTTATACAAACACCCTATGGAGTCATTACAAATAGGAGTCTTTGTTAGATCAATATATAGCCTATCTATCCTTCTATTTGTATTGATAACTTTGTGATTGCACAAAGTAATCTTTTATAACTGTATTGCCGTATGTTGGACGAGGGGCTTATAAAACATAATAAAACCATTATTTTGCGACTTTTCAAGACAGATATTCCCAGTTCTAAAGAACTTTCAAAGCAAAGCACAGAAATTACAAAAGTAACTGTACACTCCTGATAGACACAACTTGGCAGCGCCAACAATCCGACATTACTCCAACAATTTCTCAAAAGCAGTTCGTCCACAGTTTCCAAGAAAACTGGCTTCGATTCCACTTAGCTGTATTAATGAGGCTGCTCAAACTGGGCCTAATTAACAATGGTAGGTTTTTGAACTCGTAGTCTTTGGGTTGGGTTGAAATTTGAAGATAATCTTAATGAGTTTTGGGATGGTGTAATGACATATTCCATTCAACATGTCTTCATCATATCAGCTCGTGTTCACTGCTGATTGGGACTGCACACTGCTTGTTATAATCAGACCAAGAACCTAAGCTACGGTTTCGTAGAAGAGCGCTGGTCGTGACATAGCGTCCGTAATTTACGTTCGAATGACGTCACGGAAACGATATTTATGAAAGAAGTCTGTGTGTTCTCCTAGAGAGCGTTTTTTGACACCGTGAAGTCAGACCCTGCTGCCATAACTCTCATGACAGTCACTGCGGCCGTTGTGTGGCGGCCACCGCTCTTCTGGGAGACCGTAGCTTAACCCCACCATAAGAACGGCCACCAGTGGCTTCTGGCCATTCTCGTGACGAATCTTCTAGTTGTCTTTTAGGACACCCGTAAAAGGTGAAGGACTTTTCATATCCTGGACTAGAACAAATATTTCTTTTGCATATTTTTGGAGTTATATTTTGCAGCATGCATTACTCGCTCGCCATAAATAATAAAAAGCTGGTGGACCTTCATGGAGCTTTGATATATAGATAGATGCAATATGCTTGATTGCAGATAGAAACCAAAATTTTACGAGGCTCATCTACAAAGCTATTAGTATGTGTAGGTGCTACTAATGTAAGGAATGTTGTATCAAGCCACAAACTGGAATGAAAAACCTGAATAAAATGTAGCGATAACAAAGTGAACTATGAGAAAAATCTCAGAAAAAGCTAGAATGAAAAACAAACCAAGAAAAAATACAATAGGCAACCTTCAGGTAAACATTGCGTGCAAAAATGTTGTTGTTCCCGTGTTGTAAAAAATATGATTAGTATTCAGAACGGATCCCACACTTTTTCCCTGTTCCAGATCAGCATTTGCTCAATCTTGCAGCCCACGTCAACTGATAATGTTTTTATCAAAATATTTGTCGGTGTTATCTACATTTCTTCGGACTAAAAACCTAGTGGCATTAGAATGATAAAAGAATAAATGATAAACATATTGTTTATGTAATGTAATTTCTTTATCGCCGTTTGGACATAGATTCATTCAAATTACTATCGTATTTTTTTGTAGGCTGGTCTTTGTCACATGTTTCCACCTTCTAAAGCTCTCGCTCATATAATTTATTGTTTTGTTTTTTTTTTTTAATTTCAGCCCCACAATGATAAACATAATTCCCACAGCGTCTATCTGTCCACTACTCGACTCCTCCACTCCATAATTCACATAAAAATCACAAGGAAGGAACTGGAATGACGCCGTCCGTTCTATTACAATGAGCCGGCAAAATTACAGAGCAATTGAGTGTACATTAGGCACAGTTGCAGTTGCCACGCAGAAACCTTAGTGTGGGTAGCGGGCCGTAGAGAGCGTGCAGTGTGACGTGACGTCACCGGCCTTGCGGACTCGGCTTTTTGTCGTAAGATCTTTTGAATGCTCTTGTTTAGAATTGTGGTTGTTGTTTGAAGAAGGAATTCAAACCTTTGACAGGCTTCTTGTGAGGTATGCTCTCCTGGTATCTATAGCTAAGGTCTATTTTAATCTATGTTTTCAATTGATGTTATTTCCACTTAAACAAACATCAACTTTATGCTAGTGTAAATGAAGTTGATTTTAGACTGACTAGTACTATTGAAAAAGTCATAAAAAGTATGAAATTGTAGCGCAAACTGAACCTTATATGTAGGCATTACAGTTGTTTTTACTAAAACTCGTGTTTCTTTACATGTTTGGCTAATAAATCGCGAACGCTGATTAGTACGTGTTTGGTGCTAACATTTATTTATTTCCAACAAAAAAAAAAACTCATTTGATTTAGGAGAACAGTACCTGTCTTTCCAATGCAGAAGAACTGACAAGAAACTCAAAATATCTGTTTTTATTTTCGGAAGATAAAAAATTGTTACTAGATTCCCATCTCCTACTTCATCGTTAGCAACAAGCATGCCCAGGTCTTGATCTTCCTCATGGTCTTTAATCTTCTTTTTACTCTGATAAAGTACGCGTGCGGTAAATTCATCTAACATCCTATTTTAATTTAATCATCTAGGACTTCCCGTTACCAATCGGTTTAGGAAGCCTTGTTATTACAAACTAATTGAGATTTGTTTTCGGGATATATTTCCGGGATTGGCCATGTCGAAGTTTTGGAATTAGAATATACGGAAAACGTGATCCAATTTCCTGTGACTTATGTAAGCCTATTACAGCGAATCATTTGATAGTTAGAAGTTATATCTACAGTCGAGGCATGATTTGGTACAGATTTCATGTATATACCTAACTGGAAACTGGAGTAATTGAATTTGTAAGTTGGGATGATGACTCTATGTGTCAGGAACCAGAAAATATCCTAGTTTACTGATAGATGCAGACCTCTTTTCAACAAGAACAAGTAAGTTGAGATCGCTGTGACCAGACATTTGAGCCATTTCCAGAACAAAGGCTTACTAAATATTGCCAAAAGCCGTGTTGCTACGCCAGCTGCCACTATTTTCTGAATTTCTAAAACCAAGCATAGGTTTCCCGTAAACATCTACACTATCGATCGATAATTTTGTTAGTTTGTTTTTGCGTATGTTTTGCAGTGCGTATTTTTAGGTCCAGATTCATAAACAAAAGAAAAAATATAAATTATCATCTACAATACGGCCGATATAACTTGAAAGTTCCGAACTTCGCGCAGATGGCTGCGCAATAACATTTTTTAAGAACCAAATAGTGACATGACATGAGGTATCTGCCACGGCTTATTTTGATTATTAAATTGTTTTTATCTTTTTATTTCGGACGCTTTTTACGTGCACGTCTTACTACATTGTTCCCACATGTATAATTTCAATATGAATGATGTAACCAATATTATGATTTAAAAGAGTGTCCGTGGAGTTCCTTGCCCGTTCTTCTCCATAGGAACCTACGCTTTGGAATGGGCAACTAGCTTCATATTTCTGACTGACTGACGCCTTGACAATTCAAAAGTGCCTGTAAGTGGTTTAATTGAAATAAATGCTTTGAGTTTGAGTTAGAGCGAGTGTGAGAGAGAGAACATGCGCGAAAGTTCGCAAAGCCTATGTTTAGACCTGCCAAGTTCGTACTAAATCAATCTGCCTGCCTTTTCCCAACAATGTTGGGGGCGACTTCCACTCTAACCGGATGCAGCTGAATACCAGAATTTTACATGGAGTGACTGCCCCTCCGACCCCCACAACCCAGTTCTGGGTACACGATACCCGTTGGTAAAACTGGTTGTCAAACTTTTGAGCTTCTGACGACCCGAAACGACTGTCAAAGATCTACGAATGACAGCCGGGACCAACGGCTTAACTTGCTTTCCGAGGCACGGAGGGAACCATCCACGAACCGACCGCAGCAAGCGTAGCTTAACACCTGCGGCTATTATTATTTAGTCACGAGGTGCATATTTCAAAAATTTAAAACCTTTGTGACCAAAATAAATGTTTGTAATACCTGTGTTATGGAACAACCACTTAATTCAATCGCGTATCTAATATTATCGGTAAGCGCTTTACGCTATCTTCTTGATATCACTATCGACTTTCACCAATCGACATTATTTGTTTTGCTTGAGTGCAATCTTATATTTGTCATGAGCATGTCAACCGCATGTTACTAAGCAGATAACTCTATCTGTTTATGTAAGAAAGTCATTTCAAGGGGTTTTAAGGTAATACTGGTTTTAATGTAACTGGTTTTAAGGTAATACTGGCAATAACAATAACTTTTTATTTTGTTACCTGAATTGCTGACGCAACTTGACATTGCGGAATTGCTAATAAAGTACGCTTTTGAAATTAGTAATGAAAATTAATGGTATCAACTGTGGCAACAGCGATACGATGTGTTTTTCAATCGTTAACTCAAACTCAAAGCATTTATTTCAATTAAACCATTTACAGGCACTTTTGAATTGTCAAGGGGTCAGTCAGACAGAAATATGAAGCTAGTCGCCCATTCCAAAGCATAGGTTCCTATGGAGAAGAACGGGCAAGAAACTGAACGGACACTCTTTTAAATCATAATATTGTTACAAAAAATTGTGATTCGCGTCGAAATTGTGATTAATAATATTACTTTTGATGATAATGTGGAAGTGTGCTCAAGGACCTATAAGTCTGCCACGAAAATACTAAAATACTGTGATGTCAAAGAGTGGATGTAAAGAAATACGCGGAATACGAGTATCACACCATTTTCTTCAACAATTATTCTTTGAATAACCTTGAAAAATCATGGACGAATATTGACGTTATAAAATTAATCTCAATTATCAAATAAAAAACAGTTATGGTGAAAGTATTCAAATAATCAAATCACTCAATTTGTAAGTCAAAGTAAGGCACAAAAAATTTACATCCACATGTACGTTTTCTGAACCATTTGTTTACATTTTTATCAGATATTTTTGGAACAGACCATAAGCAGTCGCAACCTAAGCAGTCATAGATATATCTAACTCACGAAGACCTAGAATTCCCTAAAGAATTCTCAAACAACATCTACATTTTTTATGACCCATGCATTTTATTCCTCTGAAAATTTTCCCTTGACGTTCGTGGCTGATCTAAAAAACAGTGTCAGGTGCTTGTTCGCGTCGTAAACATGTTTGATGGCTCCGGGTTAATAGGATGGCTGTTCCTTCAATTCATCATATTGCCTTCAGGCGTAACTACTTTCCTTTGTGGAAGGTATATGACTCACGCGAATAGCTGTGCGGCTGTGGCAGACATGTTTGGTTTAGAAATGGAATATCGTGTTGAAAGATTTGAAGTATATATTATATCAAAATTAGATCGTCTTTTCGTCTCGATGCTCGAGATCTCCTTTTCCATTCAAAATATGGCTGACTGGTTTCTGATACTCCGTTACTGTTTTAATAAAAGGAACGCTGCAGAAAGTAAAAAAATGAGGAGGAATTCGTGTCAAATCCATTGACGATAATTTTCATGAAGTCAAATTAAATGCGTTTATTTGTACAGACTGGGTTTAAAATAAATGCAACACGTAACTAATCCGAATCCCTATAAAAAAATCATTTCTATTCCAAACTTGCGGAATTCCACGTAATAAAATATAGTTTTCACGTCAGTTACATAACGCTGCGCTTACGCAACCTACTTGCAAGCGTCTGACTGACACATAACAGCTGTTTACACCATCACTATTCATTAGGGTGACATCAAAATAACAAAGTCAAGATGACATGTCAAGATGAAACGTCAAAAGAAATGACGTGTGTCAAATATACTTTTTTAATTATAGCAAAGGTATAAAATTGATTTATGTATCAATTGTGTTTTTAATTTTCGAACGACGACGTGCCAATTTGGTTTCGTTCACGGTTCTTTTAAACGGTGTCAACAAATGCTGGCGTAGTTTGGTATGTGGAAATAGCGAGTTTATATTCATACACCAGTTATTCCCTTTGGGCTTGTGTCCATCCTTTCTTCAATCAAAATATTATACGTCTTTGAAGGTGCTTGCGATTGGTCTTATTTTTTCTCGAACCCTCATTTCATCGGTCTACTTAAAGGCAGCACTGGAACTATTCAGGCCTGCTTTATAATTATTTCCACGTTTGTAAATTAATTAAGGAACAATACAAAATATAAACAGTCATATCACAAAAACCTCAATAGGTTTGTCCGGATGACTTAGCAAATGAATATTTTTGTCACTCAAAAAGTTTTTCCAAGAACAACGATCGAAGACTTCGTTTAAGCATGGCTTGGTATCTGAATGGGGGAACGATTCTACCCAGACGTAAATGTCACAGGCTGCCTTTGTATTGCTATCACCAAGTCAACATTATAAAAACATATCGTATTTAAAATATAAAACAATTCGCCTTATCAGCTCCAACTCGACACTCGGCACCAAACAGTCTCCAACCACTTATCGACTCCACTAATGCGTTCTAGATGTTACCCCGAGCTGTATGAACACGTCAAACAGGCGTAGGCAAACATGTATCAATTACATAGCCAAACAGAGGAACCTCTTTACATCTGGTACTTGGATCTTGAAACGTAAATACGGTTTACAGCGACGGTTTTGTCTACACGTGGCAAGGAAATCGACATTACGATTGAGGATTACAAAAATAGATTTCAGATACTCGGTCAGAGAAGAAAATGGGAGAACCATTTCACCGTCCAACAGCACCCTGCAAAAAAAAAACTTGCGTTAAAATTGAGTCACCGCCGTGTGAAAATTCATCAAATTCAAGACCAACCAATTAAAAATTCGACTTGTTAGTGAAATGGCTCGACTGGTCTATAATTGCTGGTGTTAAGCAGCATCGCTGTACAGGATTGAAAGTATGTATAAGAAATGACAGGAATAGAGGTACTGTTGAAAACCCTAGCTGATGATTAAAACCACTGTCAATTAAATTTATCGTCCTTTTTATTTTGTCCAACACATAACTCCATGATTGACACATCCAGTTCAAATAAACACCCGCATGATCTTATGACATCACGCCGTCAAACCTGCAACGTGATTTACATAGTCATATCAAAAACACAGCGTTATATAAACAATACACATGTCTGAAAAAGCCCGTATGTATGTGCTGGTAAATTCCTTATCGGTGTTGCGATAAAAATAATGTAATAATTCGGCAGCGCTAATGTCATCTGTGTATTTAAAGAGTAGGTATAAACATGTGTTCATTGAACGCTCTTGACATTGACATTGACAGTGGGAGCTACCACGATGCTCGATCTCATTATATTCTCGATGCGATTACGTCACCATTTATTTTTAGATTTGTTGCGTAATAAACGAGGATGAGTTTTGACGTCCGAGTTTTTTAGAGATAGCGATATTGGTCCGCGTTTTTTGTTAAATAAAGCCTTTAGGAGATTGCTTATGTATAACATAACATCACGCCTGTAATCCCCGAAGGGTTAGACACAGGTGTAACTCTAGTAATAAATAAATTATTTATTTAACAACACCCACATTTCGTCAGTTATGTTTGAAGTTCCGTTCCCAGATTGCTTACGTAATCTCTAGTTCATTTTAAGATTTTGTGGACCTTATTAATGTCTTAGCGTGTTATAAATGTAATAATCAGTCACAAAAGTATTAACTGTCATAAAAATATTAAAAGTTAAACGAGATTAATGGTAGAATTATTAAAGATGAAATGTTGTGATTCTAGATTTAATGTGATTTATGGCTTCCAACATTATCTGCATTTGAAAAACTTATAACATTTTACTATATTGTTCAAACTATTAAAATAAATGTTACACATAAATACACATAATTTGTGCAGTTGCCAACATCAGAAAACGTCACTTTATGACGTCATTGAAATCAAATCAAATGATTTTCAAGTGAGTTTTCATCGTAGCTTTTTTTATTATTATTGGCAGTGTTTTTACCCGGTTTTTTGTTTGTTGTATTGTTTTAATTTAATTGTTGTGTTTTGTATAATAATGATAAAAGCGGTGTTGAACTGGTCTACATGACCTTGATCACGTAGGTACCTAGCTAATGTCAGCAGTGAGTGAGTCAACAGCTGTAAGACTATATATAATTATAGTTCGACATACCTACATAGTTTCCAATGCATAGTCATACTTAAGGCTCCCGGAGACACGACGCGACAGCGCGACTTGACTCTAACAAGTCTTCACGGTAGAACAAATACCGGTGTCGCGTGGCGCCTGTCTGCACGAGGCTTAATGCAGAAAATTGGCAATCCAGGCGGGGAAACGTCTCTTTTATATTAATCTGTTTTAGGGTTCTGTTCCCGGAGGATGCCAAACGGAACACTGTTACTAAGTCTCCGCTGTCCGGCGGTCTATCCGTCCGTTTATCTGTCAGCGGGCTGCATCTCGTGAACCGTAATAGGTAGACTGGGCCTTTTTGGCGCAGCCGTGAGGCACACTCCCCTTCTAATTTCTTACATCTCACACACTTTTTATTTGATTTATATTTTTATTTTTTATCTGCCGTTTAATTGTATATTAGTCTGTGCTAAATAAACGTATTTTCTTTCTTTCTTTAAACAGTTGAAATTTTCGCAGATTGTATATTTCTGGCCCCATCCAAGAAACGTGTTTTTTTCGGCGTTTTTGCGTGTTCTTAAAACGGTACGGAACTCTCCGTGTGCAAGTCTGACTCGCACTCGGCCCTATTAACAATGTCATTTGAAAACATTGTAAAAGCCAATTACATATTTTTAAAAGAGTAACCGTGGAGTTTCTTGCCGGCTCTTCTCCATAGGAAACGACCAATTGGAACCGTGCCGGTTTATGTGAAATAAAATATTTGAATTATTTTTAATTATATATAGATCACCATGAAAAAAATTAAACATATTTAAAAAAAGAACACTAATTGTTTGTCTCACGTTGACGTAAATTGCTTTTGATGTTTCTTATTCAAGATTGTGACAGTTTTTTTTAAAATTAGATCTTGAATTTGGGTCATTGTCAGATTTCAGAGTAGTCGCCACTTGAAAGTTGTTTTTTTGGATAAAGTCTGTAATTAATGAAAAGGAAAAATATGTAGGTATTACAAACTTTCTTTATTTTCAAAATATTAACATTATTGACGAAAAAATGCCCATCAAAATCACAGAAAACCGATAAGACATCTAATAATGTCCCTCATTAAGTGATCGTCTCAAGACACTCATAGAAACAAGGAGAAATCACGACTCCCGATAAATTTATAATAATTTTCCTTTGCATTTTGCTCATGCGCCGTCTGTCGAGTTCGCGACCATGCGCATGCGACGACCTCGACGTAAAGTGAACGAGACACGTAATGCGTTCAAGATTTCGTTTTTTGTCAAATGTTTGGTAATGTTTCTTTAAAATGGTTTGCGTAACACAGTGTATAGAGTTTTAATAGAGATGCTGATTTATAGTTGTTATAAATGCTGATAAAGTTTTTTTTTTGTTACAGGTAACCGGTTTTATAGCTCGTTAGTTAGACAGGTGTTAGAAGATATTCGTAAGTTTTTTTAGTATCAAAATCTATATTCATTTTATATTAAAGTTGATTATCATGTCTGTCTGTGCGCCCGCGTTATTCTTCTAAACTACGCGATGGATTATGATGAGGTTTTCACCATCATTTAGAGAATTTATTCTGGAATATATATACATTGATATTAAATTTAAATATAACAAAAAGAATCTCGATCAAGTCGTAAAAACCGTGCCGAGTAATTTTACAACTGCACAATTTTTATCATACGATTCGCAAGAAAATTACCCACTTCGCAAAACAAATGAGTCTACATAACATCATCGATAATAATAAAACGTATGTACCTACGTGCGTGCGACCACGTGCGCGGCCTTCGAGAGATGCAGTCTGCGCGGCTGCGCAAGCGCCGACCTTGCCGATGCCCTCACGCGACCCGTGCTCTTATTGGTCGGGGGGATACTTGCGAATTGACGACCATCCCGATAAATTGTTGAAGAAAAATTGCGATATTTTTATAGCAGGATTCTTTAGCCAATTTGTAGGTGACATTTAAAAATGTTTGCATATTTTTAACCGACTTTAAAACTCCGGCTAGAATCTTTTTTTTTTCCGGTTTGATTTACGTGATTCTTTTTCATATGTAAGAGGAAGCCTACGCGTTGGTCCAATATATGTAAATCGTATTAAATTTGCACAAGCAGTTTTTGAGTTAGCCAAAATAATACGTATTTAATCCCCTTTTTGCATGTTGATGATTTTATAACTTCTTGTCACTGTTATTTACATGGCAAGTAGACCAAGTAAACCTATACGAATTTATGTAGCGATGTCGCCAGTCGGTTGTTTTTTTTAAAGTGAAAACTTCCTTAGCTGCGTTGTGCACTTTTTTTGTGATGGGTAAAAAATGTTAAACTCGCGTCCGACCTGATCGAAAATTCGTAAGACGGAGGGAGAGTAGTAGGTACCAAAATATCAAAAATGCACAACGTTAATATTCAAGTTTTCACTTCTGCCGGCACTCCCGGAGTGCAACCCGTTGTATTTTTGTTGTAAACAAGTTTTTTTTCTTGATTATTTTTGTAGTGATATAAATATAAATGCGATGTCAGTTGAGAGTTGTTTAGGTTATCGTAGAACGAATTGAGGTCAGATTAACTGCACATCGGATATCCTTAATGGGAACTACACTATGAACTTTAGATAAGCACGCTTTCCGTTGATATTAAAATGCAATAAGCTTGATAAAATGACGTAAGGTCACCTACTATTAATTAAAGCAGTAATGCTCGCGAAGGAGGAGGCAGAACGCGTGAGGGAGAGGCAAATTTCGCGCCCTCACGTCCCTAGCCGCCGCAGGAGACGCCGTGGGCGTCGGGAATCGCAGGCCGATTCCCGGTCACCGTAGGCGCGGGCTTGCGGACGGTGAGCAATGGGTAGCTCGCCGTCCGATAAGGACCAGGCCCGGGTCGACGGCGCGTTGTGTTCCACGCGCGCCTCAAAGAGATGTCAGCAAGTGAAGGGGTCCGATAGGACCAATGCCTGCCGGGGTTGCGGGAAAGTCTGAAAGGGATACCGTGGCCCCTAGCAACGTACAGGCAACGGAAGGAACACGGGTGGGTTTTAGTCAGTAAGAGTCTGACACGCCCTCCCGCTCCGCCCAAAGCGGGAGAAGTTATTTGATAATTTCCCATCCAAAAAAAAAAAAAAAAAAAGATCACGTACTATTTGTAAGAAATACCTACTACATAACCTACTAGTTGGTTGTAGTAGAAATATTCTAATTCCTCAAAGAAAATGCTGTTCCAGACGGCCACAACTTAGTCTCATTATTATCTAGGCGTTTTTAGACGAGGTTGTTCTTTTCGAATATGCTTGATAAAACATGCAACCTTTTCTATTACTATTGAAGTCTCTCTTCAAACATAAGTACATAACTGGCGAAATGTGGGTGTACTTACTATGTATAACTCTCATAAGCTAACACTATCTCATAGAAAGTAAAACCAAGATGAGTTACTTGTGCTACTCCATTATTTTAAAGCCAATGTCAACACCATCTTCAAAAAGGATACCCCAATTCCTGCTCTATCTAATTAAAACAACAACATCACTACAAACACGTCTAAACTCCGTTAACACGTTTTTCCTTCACGCTGTGACGTCACAGTACAGGTTAATGAGGTGATGTACATCGACAAGGCTGACGAGGGTACCAATCGTGTCACGATCGAGAGCTTGAAAATTGTTGAAGAGAATCCGTTTCTGATTATCTCTAAACTTTCTTTTTTCCAAGACAAAGAGAGGTAGCTGTATATTCCTTACGCCTGGTAACAATAGGTACCTAACTCTTAAGGCAACCCTATCTCATAGTAAGTAAGTAAAACCAAGATGAGTAACTGTTACCCCAATAATGACAAGACTAATTCCTACTCTATCTACTTTAAACAACGACTCAACTACAAACACGTGTAAACTCCTTTAACACGTTTTTTCTTCACGCTGTGACGTCACATTACAGGTTATTGAGGTGATGTACATCGACAAGGCTGACGAGGGTACCAATCGTGTCACGATCGAGAGCTTGAAAATTGTTGAAGAGAATCCGTTTCTGATTATCTCTAAACTTTCTTTTTTCCAAGACAAAGAGAGGTAGCTGTACATTCCTTACGCCTGGTAACAATAGGTACCTAACTCTTAAGGCAACCCTATCTCATAGTAAGTAAGGAAAACCAAGATGAGTAACTGTTACCCCAATAATGACAAGACTAATTCCTACTCTATCTACTTTAAACAACAACGACTCAACTACAAACACGTGTAAACTCCTTTAACACGTTTTTTCTTCACGCTGTGACGTCACATTACAGGTTAATGAGGTGATGTACATCGACAAGGTTGACGAGGGTACCGATTGTGTCACGATTGAGAGCTTGACAATTGTTGATACGGAAATCTCGTTACCATTTGAGCATTTGGAGTAGAATGAGCGAGGAATTGATCGGGTTTTCAATGCTTATTTTTTTTTGTGCACTGACGTCACGTTACTTTATGGTCATTTATTTATTTTATTACTTCACCATGCTAAATATGCAACTGTGCAACAAACACGTACAGACAAACTCCGCATGTGTAACAAAATATATAAAAAAATATATCAAGTTTAAAACTTATCTAAAAATCAAATAAATTAATAACATCAGTTAGATTCTTCTGTCCCAAAGCGGCTTAAGCCGCCAGTCTACTTACCCAAAATCAACTAAGTAGCTATCGCTAGGTAGGTACTGTAGAAACTTGAATTCAGGACTTGCAGTGGTTGGGACGTGGTGTGGTGGACTTGTCCTAAATCAAAAAAATGTAATAGAGTCTGACTATGTAGGATAAGCAATGCAAGGGCGAGTGGCATCACTGTTCGCAAGAACAGAAGCAGCCTCTTCGGACAATTTATTGCAATCATTGACCTCATTTCAATTCTTTTCCTTACATTACAAAGAAGGTTTAATATGATTTAGGTACGAGATTTTTTTAGGAAAACCAGCATCCTATTACAACTAAATATATTTTGTAGAAGACAATTGTAATGTATCTCTCGTTTGCAATCCTGAAAATATGTAGATAAAATAACATGGTTTAAAGCATGGTCTCAACATAAAATGATACATACTATATATGTATCATTTACTTAACACTTTATCTTCAAATTTTGGCCAAGTATCCTCAACATTATCGAGTGGCATTAATACGATCTGGCAGTGTACGAAACTACGACGTCTCCAGACGTTTTCAATTTTGGCCCGAAGTTGAAAGTGAAGTGCGAGGCTTTGGTGCAATGTAATCACCATTTGGCTAAGGCTTGCCAAAAAAGTTGTTTAGCCGTTACTATGGCAACTAGTGACCCGAACACGACTACAGACAGACGAGACAAGATTGATGATAAGATGTTAATCTGAAATGAAGTATTGAATCTGATTTACACGATGTGATTTAATTGTCTGTGGTATTCCATAAGTTGAAGCCACAATAATTGTTGAAGCAACAAATTACTTACTTTAATTATTAAAGTAAGTCATTTGTTGCTTCAATTTTTATTGTTTACCAAAATTTTTTTTTTTTCTAATTTTTATTGAAAAAAAAAACATATTATTTTTTTTTGCAAATTCCTAATTGTATCGGATATTTTTAAAGGTTGCCAATTATGTTTATTTTTTTGCGAACACACGACAGCTGAAGAACGATTCAATTAATTAGAGGAAGAAGAATAAATGATTGTTTCTATGGAGCTTCATTTTAGTTACACATATCAGACTGACAATTTCCGTATTTTAAGAGCGTTTCGAACTCAAACTCAACTCAAAGCATTTATTTCAAATAAACCAATTACAGGCACTTTTGAATTGTCAAGGGGTCGGTCTGTCAGAAATATGAAGCTGGTCGCCCATTCCAAAGCGTAGTAGGCCTATGGAGATTTGGAGAAGAACGGGCAAGAAACTCCACGGACACTCTTTTAAAATCAAAGTATGGTTACAAAATATTGGTTACATAATTCATGTTGAAGTTATACATGTGAGAACGATGCAACACATTAAAAGCTACCGTTAGAAAAAAAAAAAAACTATTCAAACATTAAATTAAAAATCTAATCTCAGTCTAAATGTGTCAAAAATACATCTTATGCGGGTATTACACTACTCTGAATCAGGGTCCCTAAACCCTTAATAAGAGAGGTGTAATAAGAGTAAGGGTCCCTAATCAGGTTGTGTTGCCTTAATTCAGGGCCCTGATTCAGTGTAGTGTAATACCCGTTTAAGTTTTCTACATTTTCGACAAGTTTTTGACATTGATTATCACTGAGATAAGATTGCGACTAGATTTTGAACGTTTTTAATTACGATAATGATTGGCCTTCAGGTGTGTTACGGTAGACACTATGATTCTGGCTAGCAACAATAGCTTAGTACCTACATATGTATAACCTCCATAGATAGTTACATAATTACATTGTTCAAACACAACAAGGCTTTGATACGGCTAACGACTTGTAGAGGGCTAACGACTAAGCCTTTGACATACTATCCTCAAAGCTGCGTTATCGATCTATTATTACACGGACATAAACGTGACTTTGTTATACTGTGTCTTCGACCGAGGTTCAGTGTACCAGCTCCCTAATTACGTACCACACGATCAATTACAACCTGAATCATTTTGAAGGATATTGCTGATCCATTGCTTCAAATGTTCGAAAAATGTGTCTGCTCAACAACGTAAATAACGCAATGAATGTTGTTGAACTGTCAAAATGAAACAGATTGGGATGGATCATATGGTACATAGTGAACTTAGGTTCTTAGTACTTTTATTAAAATTCGGTTTATAGAGTACAGAGGTATATTCGCTCGCACGTCGGTGTTTACACTTTGACTTTTAGCTGGCCTGGCGTAATAGGGCGTTTCAATAGACAGAAACTACAACCAAGTGCTGAGACCCTTAAAAACTTATTTTTCGTTCTATTTTAACTAACCACGGTTTCACTCGCTTGCAAAGTTTTCTATTTTCATGGACAAAAAGTACTCTAATTTTATTCTGTAATCATTTTATATTTTTGAAATTTATCTGCTTGAGTGAATTCAGCCGGCAGACAGTCGAGCTCGAGAAAAGTAATGACTAAAGCCTACCAGAGACGTGGCTATAATATATATTATAGCAAGACATATTACAATATATTTTCCATAGTAATTTTCGAGTGACCTCAGACGGAGCTATAATACAAGGTCCCATTCAAATAGATGGACAATTTTTAACACAGCGTTCAGTACGTCTAACCAAAGATATCCAGGCAAATAAAAACACTGATTAAGGTGATTTTATTTTGACCTAAAATAATAAAAGGCATTGGGTACCAACAATTTTAGTGTCTTTTCGTCAGCTGATTTATTTTTCTTGTAAGTAATGCGTTTTTCTTATTATTTTTTACCATTGTCCTTATTTTGATGGTCTGAATGATTTCTAAAAGTTTGTCCATCTATTTTAATGGGACCTTATATACAACGTGTAACGTTAAACGCGCAAAACCTGAAAATAGTTTGATCAGAATAACGAGCAGAATCAATTGAACCACTTTTTAATATAGGTCACATTTTTCAAAAAATCTTCATTAAAAACGTTGCCGTGTCTATTTATTAATAGGTCAAGCCATCACATGCGCAAACCCGCCAAAATAGGTGAACAAACACAAATTGTTGTCGACCAATTAAAATTTTCTCATACGCGGGATAATAATAGCTTTTATTTCAATGCAAATACGAATCTTCCATACAGTACCATGAATAAGACAAGAGCGTCGTCGCAGACGCAAGAAACGATCAGAATTGCCAGTAACACTAAAACAGCACATAAAACCTTTACAATTTTTTTAATGATTTTTTTATCTCTGAAATAGGTCAATTGAATTAAAAATCAGTTGGGGTGTCTGAGGTTTTGCGCATTTAACGTTACACGTTGTATTTCTAGTACACACCAAAAACTACGCAAAAAAACTAAAGCGAAGTATATTAATATATTATAGCTACGTCTGTGATGGGCTTTAGGCCTAGCCAGCACTGCGATAAAAATCGCGCGAAATTTTTATCGCAATTCTGTGATGATACACAGACACATGATATTTTATGTACACGCGCTGGCGATTTAAAATCCGCGCTCGTTGCAGTGCCGTACACTGAATATAAACCTCGCGAATAAAATTTGCAGTGTGAGCTAGGCCTTACATTTAATATTCATTGAAGTAAACGCTGTAAGTATAGCCTACTTTACCCATATTCTAGAAAGGTTGTATACATTTTTCCTTTTTTTACGTATTACTATAGCTACCAATATAAATGTACGATACATGTCCCGCAAAAATATTTGTATTATCCGCTATGGAGGCCTTTAGATATGAAATATTGATAGGTGTCTTTCTAGGTATTTTGTGCAGGTATCTTTGTGAAAGTCACGTAGTTTATGCCTCACGTAAATGGTACCTAGGCCACACTTTGGCGTATTTGTCAGTCAGTAGGTATATTTTTAGAAAAATCTTCCAAGATTTGGGCTAGAGCACAGAATAGTACAGAAGGCGCACTCCGCATTTTAGGTATGAAGCTACAAGTATGCGTTGGGCTCGTCTTGTCGGGCCAATTCAGTGAGCGTAACGTAGTCAGAAGATACGCGATAGAAAGAGACGCAACTTCTAGGTGAATATGACTGTAGGTAATTAGTGCTGTCCGACCTGAATTGCACTTTATTGTGTCGTTACAAGAGTCGCCTTTTTTTAAAATGATTTTGCGGGGTTAACCACCTGTATTAATCTGTGGCTAGACTAATTTGGAACCACGAGTGGTAAAAATGTATTCGCTAAAATGGTCTGTAAACAGTCAGAGCATTTTCGTCGAAAACATTTTTGGTATTTGTGGTCTACACATTGTTCTATAATACCATCTCTAGACAGAACGTTTACAAAAACCTATTTTCCTAAATAGACTTTCATACCAGAAAAACCTTTAGCATTCATTCCATATTCACAAAGCACCTAGAAAAAATTCAAAGTACGGTACAACCAGCTTTTTAAATTAAAACGAAACTAAAACTGTGGAACAAAAACTGCAATGTTCGTTCATTATATGCATTTATATGACAAAAATAAAAGGAAGTGCTGTTACTGCTGTTACTGGGTTTAAAAAAACAGAGGTGCTCAAACTGGTACTGGTCTGGGAGGTTTTTGCGGCCCAGCTGGCTTGGAAAATTATCTGCATTGTGTTACTCGGGGATGCACTGTTTAATGTAATTGAGGAATTACTCTGAAGTAATGTTTTCAAACCTAATTAACAAAAACTAAAGCTTTTGTTAAAATACATTTACCTGCAAGGTAATTACGTTACAATGGCAATACCATTCATATTGACAATTCAACAACATTGCGTTATTTGCGGTACCAGCAGACAAATCTTCAAATATATAAAGATAAGATAAAGATAAAGAGAATTTATTGCCTAAACAAAAACACATTGCACTGCATACATTAATAGTTCACATAATTCTATATAACATAGGAGTACAATAATTTTAAACTCTATCCCTTAAACTAGGTCTAGCCTGTATCTTAAGAGATAGGGTTCAGCCATTATGTTGGACTGAATTAAATACAGCATTGAGTGAAACCAGTGACGAAAAAAAAAAAAAAAAACTAAAACTACGGAGTTTTGAGGTATGATATGAAGTAATGGATTCGGAATTTCCTGCAAAATCATTCGGATTGTGTTTAAAAGTGTGTCATGCAATTTAGCTGCTGATCTTGATTTAAAGAGTTGTAACATCGACGCCTATGATTGACGGCCTAATATTATAATCCCGCATAATTCTATACTCTTCAGAAAGAAATCCCTTGGAAACGAGGAAGTTCCAAACAATAAAAACAAAGCTTGAGCTCCATTGTATGCGTTACCAAGTGTTCTTACGATCTGTGTACGTGTTCATGCAAAGGTTCGTCTTAAACAGGCTGTTTGTCCGCTTGGTGGGATGCCAGGACCTAAACTGTTGGCCCAATTTAGGTAAAAGGTTACGCCGCATGGCCGGAAACAAGATTATATGGTAATATGTACTTAAGTGTCTGTTTAAATCTTCAGCTTTTGGCAAATGCCGTGGTTGTTATGATTTGATTTTTGCTAAGAATTTAGAAGTGTATGGTCAGTGCAAACTTAGAACCGTATAACAGAACCTTACCTAAAACACAAGCATGACTTAGCACTAGTTTAAAGCCATTTTATTGGTTGAAAATGAAAATAATTTTAAGTCATGTTTGCAATCTACACGGCCTACGTTCAAGAAGTAATGATAATCGGTTCATATTTTACTAATAATAAAGCTGAAGAGTTATTTTTGTATGTTTGAACGTGCTAATCGCCAGTCGGATTTGAAAAAAATCTTTTTGCATTAGATAGCCCAATTATTGAGGAAGGCTACAGGCTATTTAACATCACGCTAGGTCCCATAGGTGCCGAGCAAAAAGAAAAATAACCGATTATCATTACTTTTTTAACAGCTTAGTATGTTAATTTTCACTAACTAACTCAACAGTAAACTATCATTGTGTTTACAGTGCCCTGATAGGGTTCATGTACAAAAAATGAGATGTGGCTGTGTCGTGGATACGGCCGTGTGTTTTACGCGAATTCATGTACAGACGCCAGCAGGTCAACCTACCCGAAACTATCAAATTTTCCCAATCAACTTTAAATCTTATGACTTGGTGATAAAGTTGAAAATCTATTAAAGAAATACGTTACGAGTAATATTTTCTTTCAGACGAATTATTTGATCCTTTAGCTATCGAGAGGTTTAATTAAATGTTCGATGTAGATGATAGATAACTGCAGCATCAAACTGTAACCCCCTTTTTTGTTATCATCAGTTTTTTTTAATTGCCTCTCATGCGTATTAACGACAAAACCGACAACTATCTATTGTAAAATGTGTGATGTGCATGAGAGCAAATAAATAAATATGTAAATAAAATATGGCCCGAAACGTAAATCTGCCTGCAATTGTCCAGCTGCAGGGAAAGACTATCAATCAGAAAAGGAAGAAGCATGGATCACCTCGCTTGTTTTATCAATAATCTTTATTACACAATTGAGTGGTTACAAAATAGTGTGAAGTCCCTGACTCCTGTGCTAGGTGGTAGACCTGTGTTACAAGAGCCAGTGCCCTCTCCCAGTAGGAGATATTACAGAATCTTATGCAATAAGATTTAAAAAATAAAAAGAATATGGTAACAAGAATAAGCGGATAGAAGAAGCCTGTATTGAGTCTGTGAGTGTTTGTTTATGGAAGTGTGTGTATGTGTGAGAGTGGGGGAGTGTATTTATGTATGTGTGTGTGTGTGTGTGTGTGTGTGTGTGTGTGTGTGTGTGTGTGTATGTGTGTGTGTGTGCTTAGTGCGTGTTGGCAATTCCAGACCATGTAAAGTTCAGGTTTCCTCACAATGTTCTCCTGCACTGCCAGTCAGTGATTATCTAAAATTAATTCAGTAGCTAATAGGTACTTCAGAAGTACAAGAATATACATTATAAAATTACTGGGTGCTATTCATAATTTGCATACCGATGAAATCTAGTTACATGATATTCCGACCCCGACATAGTTACGAAAAGGATAGGATTACAGTGATAATAATAAATTGGAAAACCATGAGTCTAAATGTAGTAAGATTTCTTTTTGATGTATAACATCTTTTCTCTCGCTTTCCTGCAAAGGGACGGAAGTGTGTAACAGGAAGCCGGGGAAGCACGCGCTATTTGATTTGACCAATGAGCGCGCGCGGTGCTAGAGTTGGCCGTCAGATGTTACACGTCTTATGCGACTATTCTAAGGCTTTTTTTTACATAACAAAGTATATCTGATGATCTCCTGATTCGCCTCAACTAACAAGAATCCATATTTTCGATATCTAAACATTGGAACACTATTTATCCTTCTTACTTTCGCTGATAGTATTGGGGCTCGTAGCTAAATAATGACAGCCGAACGGGTCGATTTTCAGGATTAAGCAATGCTTGCCAAGGTTGAACCGTGAATGGGTGACCAGCCATAACATACCCAGACCCCTCCGTGCCTCGGAAAGCACGTTAAACAGTTGGTCCCGGCTGTCATTCGTAGATCTTTGGCTAGTCGTTACGGTAGTCAGAAGCCCGAAAGTCTGACCACCAGTCTTGCCAAACGGTATCGTATTACTCAATATCTGGGTTGTGGAGGTCAGATACGCAGTCGCTCCATGTAAAATACTGGTATCCAGCTCTATCCTGTTAGACTAGAAGCTGACCCCTACATAGTTGGACAGTATTGTAATAAATATTTACTACATAAAATGTATCCTTAGATGTTAATGGTCCTTTAGTATATCTACAACATCATATACAATACATATGTACATATTGGCATTTAGAATATTCGCTACAGTCTTGCAATTTGCGAACCAATATCCACGTATATATCGTATTCCGAAACTATTAGACCAGTAATAGAACAATAATCATGGACGTTGTTATATCAATTTGCTGTCTAATATAGCAATGGTTTATTATTCGATTGTCTTTATCGATAGTTTTTCTATTGTAACCGATTAAGAATATGATCGAGTCCGATCCAATCAACGAACTAAATAAATCTGTTTAGACAGAGTCAATCGGTCAATAATACTCTACAACATTTCAAATCTCATTTCACACAAATTTTAACGGCTACACTAAAGTCATTCGAATCATCTCGATTGTTCAATCGATATCGTGCTGATTGTTGATTCGACAACATAACGATTACTAACAATCGATTGTTAAAACATTTTGACATCTCGCATCCTAATTTAACGGCTAATATCTGCTTGCTAATGTACTTACACAGCTAGAATTACATGGCTTTGAACCTTGATTACTCGATTTGGTATGTGGTTTTGATATAGCAATCAATAATGTATTGGTTATAGACAATAAGCATTTCGGGATGGTTTGATCTTTGGCTTTGATTTCGAGGTTTTAAACACTTCGTTGGAAGTGAATTTACCAGCCATCTATTATTTGGCAAACAAATGATGTCAGAAAGAAGGCAAGTAAATGGTAATAACGTTATTTCAGGGAGGTGCTAGCGGCACCTTCTCGAATGTTAATGAGAATGCTGTGGTCTTGAACCCGCTATGCTGTGACACGCTTGACCATGCACTGCAACTAGAATATGACTACTGCAATTACAAGATGATGCTTATAATATGATGATGATTCATGAAAATCAAGAGAAAAGTTCAGACTCGCTCCCATAAGTCACAACAAGCACAAGAAGAAAGGAATTTAAACACAAAATTGCACCAAATTTTAACATAGCTAAGCATTGTTCCAGATACCAAGCAGTGGAGTTATTTAATAGGTTACCGACTGATTTAAAATTATTAATTAATAGCTCTCACTCATTCAAAACTTAATTAAAAGCCTTCTTGTTAGGAAAATGTTTATACTCGGTATCAGAATTCATGTCAAATGATAAAAATAGTCGCTAGTTGTAATAATGGCAGTGACCAAGCTTAAATTAAATTATCTTTTGACTTAAACACACATCATCACTAGGACCTTGATAAAGTTGTACTCTTAATAATATTTTGACATTATACCGGCTATTAATTTGACATTGTTGACATATTTTTAATTAATTGACTCTTGAACAAAAAATTTCAATTTTAATTAAGCTTTTAAATGTAATGTTTCTGCATGTGATTATTTTATTTAATATGTAATGTTCAACACAATGTTATTTAATGAATAAAAAAATGATAGTCCCTTAACCATACTTAATATATATTATAAATACAAGAGTAACTCGGTATGTTTGTAACCTTTCCACGCCGTACCGGCTGAAAGGATTTGGATGAAATTTGGCACACGGACAAACCAAAACCGGGGTTAGGACATAGAATACTTTCATCCCGGCAGTACGTTCCCGTGGGATAATTTCCGACTTCCACGAGGGCGGAGCTGCAGGCAAGAGCTATTCTGAAACATACAGTATAGCCTGTCAGGGTCTCTGAAAATAGAATTATTGGAAAATTGGAAGGATGACTTGCACATATCCGGAGATGAAACCTAGTTCGTTTTTCAATAACCACAGTCTATATTCAGAATGAAAATGCAATAACTGCCCCGTGGCTCGTAGCTCGTTGCAGATATCATGTTATTACTGTATTCGACTGTTTATTTTCCATTCGCGGTACTGTGAGTCATACAGAAGTTGTTGACACAGAAAGGAATGAAACTATAAAATAGACGAAACGTGCATCGAACGTTGGTCTCCTCGTGATCACGAAAGAAGTCGTCAATTCAGCAATGAAGCCGAAACTATAAAATTAGTCGAGATTTCAAGTTTTAGTACTTGTAGTAAAATGCAACGTTATTTGAATAGAGTTCAAAAACACTAAACAGTTTTCATCAACATTTTTAGCTTGGGCCATGATTTATTTTCAAATTACAGTCCGCTATAAAATCAGAATCAAAATATTTTATTTCACATTAACCTACATAGGGACTTCTGAAACGTCAGCAGCTAGGTGCACGGTTCCAATTGGTTTCTTATGGAGAAGAGCTGGCAAGATACTCCACGGTTACTCTTTAAATAATAATTGGCTTTTACAATATTTTAAAATAACAGTATTACCTACCTAATAGGTATTGGAGGATAGTGTAGGCCTTTCAACAAGTAAAAAATGGTCAACAAATCTTTGTAAATAATTACCTATTTAAATAAAATCGGATTTTAAGAGATCCATTGATTGTTAGTAACAGGTTTGAACTTAAAACACTATTGTTAGTATCTTAAATTAAAGACGTATTATTGAGAACACCACCTTTAAACTAGAAACAACGAGAAATGGAAACTAATGTATAAGTCTTCTCACAAATTGCCTTATTATGGCGGAGGACGTATCTGCCGCCACAGCTATTGTGACTGCCTCTTATTCTGCTCAGGAGTGAGGCCGTTTTTTTGCGGATGATGGCATGAAATCCGTCGGTATGGGTTACCGCGAACACTTCTGAGGTATTGCAACAACGAGGCAGTCGCAACAGCATCCTAAAAACATGGTTGTATTTGACGCGTAGAACATCCAGCGACCTCTGCAACGACCTATAACTGTGCTGGTTTTAAATAAACATTTTGCTTCGCTATCTTATAAGTAGTGGAGGATCCTTGCGATGGTTTTCCAGTTACGACGTTATAGAACCAGCAATGGATGTTATAAGACCATGTGGTTTTGTTTGTAATGTATGGAAGTACAGCTACCATGTGGTAACTGCACTTCCATACATGTTAACACACAAAGAACTCATTAAGAACATGAGTATTTCTTGAAGGACTATGAGCCTTCTCTTCTTCTCTCTCTCTCTTCTATTTCATCAAAATATCACTGAATCATTGTCAGTAATTTGTAAGTTGTATGTTGCTCAAGTCCTTTTAATGCCCTTTGTACACGGCACGGTTTCTTTACGACGTATAAACCGTGCCGTAGAAAAAACGAGTCTGTCAACAAGCTACCATAGTGATCCATACAACACGGCGAATAAACCGTGGTTTTTCTCGACTAGAAAAATATGTGTAAACAAAGGGCCTAACGATAACTGAAGAGTCACAAATATCAAATTAACCACCAAAACAGTCAAACCCTACATTTCCGTACATCCCACAGATGTCAGTAGTCAGACTCTGGCAAATTGATTTTTTTATGGTCAGCTGTAATCACGCGATAAAACAGTGTGTATTTATGAACTCTTGAAGTAATGGCCGCCAGTCCTTAACGTGCTATTAATTAAGTATATTATACAACCTTCCGAGCTACTCGATATTTTATAGTTTTTATAGTATCTTGGGTTCCTTGACTTAACGTTGTTAGTCTTTTTATTGTGATTAAAAAGACAGATGGAGCAGTTTGGTTGTTTCGTGAAGTTGTTATAGACAAACTGGTGTTTCTTCAATGCTGTTTGCTACTTTGGCTTTTATAGCAATCTTATAGAAATGTGTTATTGCTATGAGATTTTTATGTTTGGACAGAATTTTTACTGTAGATAAAAATCTTTAGTATTATTACCTTTATTCACTTTCGCTTATTATTAAAAGCCAAAAACAGGTTCCATGGTCATGCCTTCAAAGAGATGCCTAACATACAAACCTTCTCCAGAAACATAGACCGCCTCTGCGGACTTTCCAGCTTCTTTCCTGTTAAAATTGAAAATATCTAAATTTTCTAAATCGTTTACTCTAATCAAGGCACACAAGCCAGTCCCTAGAAGCCTTCACCACTTCCTAGTGCTTACGGTGTGACGAAATAGTCTCCCAACAAACCGGGTCCACCGTTATATTAGTATTGTTATTAGTATTCGGAAACTGGGATCTTTGCAAGATCCCAGTTTCCGAGCTCCAAAGACCAGATTCCGTACCATAACACCAAAATTCCAGTACATCACACTAACCGTATCAAGTACTTGCGAATGTTTTTAATATCGGTATTATGAAGTATCTGCAGGGGTAGCGCAGATGTGGCCGGATTACGGGCGCGCCCAGATAAATTAATTTGTCCGTAATAAATTCAGCTGTATACGAATTATGAATGCTATATAAATTACAATGTAGAAGCGAGATCGTTATTGTATTTGAGGTATTATGCTGCGATGTAACTGTGGGTCGTACAGCTTTGTGTATTTGTTTATCATTAAGTTTAATTGAATTAGTCGGAGCTTTTATTAAAATATTTGTCTTTGTTATCTGGGCTGGAAGTTATTTTCCAAATAATCTTATTATAATCTGAATATACCACGTTAAAGCTCACCACAGCAATAGCTGTATATTATAGCAAGACATATTACGATATATTTAATATGTCTGAAAAAGGCAATAACAAATTATATTAATATATATTATAGCTGCATTTGTGACGGGCTTAAAACAATGGTGGAGGAACTGCGGCATAATGTAAGGCTGACTTAATTCAAATTCAATTCAAAATATTTTATTTCACATAAACTTACATGGGCACTTATGAAACGTCAGAAGCTAGGTTCCAATTGTTTCCAGGTTGTTTCCTATGGAGAAAAGCCGGCAAGAAACTCCACGGTTACTCTTTTTTAAAAATAATTGGCTTTTACAATATTTTAAAATAACAGTGTTATTAGGTATAGGATGACAGTGTAGGTCCTTCAATAACTACCAGGTACCTAACAAAATAATGATGGTCAACAAATCTACAGTCCACTAAGCTTACAGCGTTCTCACATTCACAAAATAGAAAAGAATCTATATAAAGATAAATAAATTACTAAAAATTAAAACCTATTTTAAATATAATGACATGATTGCTATTACAACTGTAACAAATCTGAATAATCGATTTTGGTCCTAGGTTCCACATCTTGTTTTGCCTTAACTCTTTGAGTTACACATAGGATTAAAGGACTGCCTCATAGATAACGAGCTTAAACATCACAACTCTGATCAAGGCTAAAAGATGTTCAAAGCCTAATCTTCGTGTTCGCAACTGTCCACTCATTGCTTACCTAAAATATTGACACTCCTGAAGTGAATTCACAAATTCCTTTAAAATGTATCTAACAGAGTACAAACGTACGTGAACAATCAAACTCCTCTGGTCACGGATATGTTTCAAACGTTTTACGTCGTTCTCCCCGCAAGTGCCATCAACTGACGTTTATACGTTGCAAGTTTAGTGCAGCGATCGATAACTGATTCGTGCTGTATTTGTGGAAGAATTTGGGGTTCAGGCACTGTACTCTTAAAGTGTATTGGCTATCGTTGTTCATTCGCGAAAAGGGGATGATGCTATTTGTCCTGGTCCATCTCTCTCACAGTTTAAAACAATGTTGGCTTCAACGTTTTGTAGTCAGTTGTCGTTCTGTCGGATGATCTGAATAAAATAGGTAAAAGTTTAAAAAATAATCCTTATCATTAGCAGCCGTTAGTAGCCCACTGACGAAGTCCTTCAGCTGTCAATGTTCACAAATGATCTGCTTCTTCATAAGTACTTCAGGAAGTCAGCGATTCTCTTCTTTTTCTTTGTTGCAATCATCGAATGTTTTATTACTAGTAAAGTTTAGTAGTAATCTGCTCTCCAATGATCTTTTCCCATTTTATTATACGCTTACATACGCTTTATGCGGAACCCGAAATATCGGGTTCCACATAAAGCTCCGTCGGGCATTACCGCGTGGTCTAGCGGACCACGCGGTAATGCCCGACGGACCGCAGTTTGAGTGTGGTCTGTTGGCATGCCCCAATTTCCAAGTCTTCTTGACTTTGTCCAGCCTTATGCATCTTTGATGGACACAAGAATAGAACACTATCCAATACCAAGTAATAATACTGTAGAATCTGTAGATGGAAACTTGAATTGGACGTTAAAAGAGTTTTACAAAAACATTTCCCATCAAATAAATGCAATAAAACCACATGCAAATGCTGTCATACAACAATGAACAACTGTTTCATGAAAGGAAAACAATGGAGAGACAGCATTTCATTGAAAAAAGCGTTGCATTTTATTTGATATGGAACGAAACCAAGACAATTATCGGAATACTGCTGCTGCTTTAAAATATTGTGCGCAAAAGCTGGTCTGTAATTGTCGAAACAATTCCGATAACAAAGATATCCCGACCAGTTATCGAAATAATATAATACTCTTATGTGCAACCAAAAGCACTTGAAATGGAATAATATTGCGGTCCTGTATCCCAAATTACCAAAATACATATTCAGATGAAAATAAATCGAAATATTTCATTATAACTACGCATCGAGCGACCGCCACATGAATATGAAGTATATTAATGATAATCCCAAAGTGGTGAATTCGAAATCATTAACAACATCAAAGGCATATTACATGCATATATTTCATATGGAATTAATGCGATTCAAGTTCCCAAATACAGCTTTATAAACCTTGCATTTCACAAATGTGAAGCGAAAGAGCACAGCGACACAGTGTTGTACCCGTGTTGAGTAAACACATAGGAACATGTAGTTGTTTGTGTGTTGTTGGAAAACGCAAGTCTGAGGTGTTTGCGCTCCCGTTATGAAATTTACTTGGAGTTTATTCATATTGTACCTGTAGAACTTACTAGGATGGCAGTTTTAGAAGTAGATATAGCGCTGTAGTTGTTTTGTGCACTATGTTGTAACCTGTTTCTTGTTGTTTACTAAACGTTGCTTGCTGAAATTCAAACGAAGGTAATTTCCAGTTTGTTCAGTGAATTTAATGTTTTGACGTTTCGTGTTGTGCGCTTATGATTTTTAAATTTCAAACTTTTGCAAAGTCTTTTACATAGGCATGGCAACACGTAAATTTGTCGTCGTATAGAACTTTGCTGCACTGGGAATGGCAATACGAATTTTAATTACATGACAAAACATCCTCTACATTCATAGTTGTAGTTTTAAAACAATGGCTTCAAAGAGTCACAGATGAAACAAGAAACAGACATTCAACTCCGAACATTCGGGAACATCGTCGGGCCTACTGACGTGACGCTCATTTACTCCAGTAGCGACTCCATTCATACCACAAACCACACGACAAACTTTCACAGCAAAACTTTTTCTCATCCCCAAATAATCAGTACCGTAACAAATATTTTTTCTCCACACAGATTAACTTTTGGCAAATCTTCTTTTTTATTGATACCCGCCTTTATAGGTTTCTTCCAAATTGCTTTCGTATAAGACATACGATATATTCCGAAGACAAATGAGACGATCCAATGTTACCAGAAACAATCAAGGTTGAGAAAAACAATATAGAATTTGAGTCGCCGATTTGTCTTTGTCTTGGGAATTGATTTGAGAATGGGAATCCTATTAGAGGTGCAATCGATTTTGGGTGACGAACTGTGAGAAATATGTCATAGTTTGAGGCACCTTTGAATAACTATCTTGTAAAGCCACAATATTCTTCGTGTCATGCTCCTGCCCTGGCTAGAGTAAACTCGTAGCTTTGCACATTGCTCTAAGTAATTTAAAGCGCTTTAGAATTGCCAGTATAAAAAATCGCTTATACAATTATCTGCCAACGTCAGTAAAATTATTCTTCGCTCTAATATTATGTGGGTGTTCCAGAATAATAAAATAATATTAAAGATACAAAATATGACACAGACATTACGATGAATGCCTCCAAAAAAAAGATCTTCATAAATCAAATCATCCAAACACTTAATCTGCCATTTCTCGCCGTTTTCAAGAAAGTAATATTATCCCCTCTTGGTAAAAAGAGATTTTCCTTACACTAGGCACAATGTTGACGCAAGCATTACTTGTTCAAACGTGTCGACGCTTTTTTATAGCTGGCAACCCGAGAAGTGTCGCGGGGTGCCGCTAGTGTGACCTCGTAAGATCTTTTTAGTAAAGTGTGATGTTTTTTGGTAGCTGCTTGCAATTATTTTTGGTCCTTTGGTACTACAGATTATTACTGCAACCCTCACTGTGAGTTTATTTGTTGTACGCACTTGTATGTTTGAGGTATTATGTGCTAAATTAATAACCGTATTTTTAATAATTCCTTGAAGTTAAAAAATACCAAGATTTTAGATATTTAGTAATCTTATAACACCACAGTATATTTTTTATTATTGCAAATAACAAGTCACTGCTTTTTACCCTAAAAGCCTAACCAACTAAAACAATACACAATAAATAACTCCAAAACAAACAAAAACAAGAAAATCCCTTTAAAATTAAAACCCGCTTAACATGCACCAGTAAATTCAATTACCTTCTCGCTAGCCGTTTCAGCTGAAGAATCAAGTTTCCAGGCATTCTAGTTAAGTGGAAGTCAGGGGTTAATTAAATACACCCTGTAGTTTATTTTTAAGTAGGCGAATGCATACGGAAGTACACGAACGCGTTGGCTATTGTTCAGAGCTGGGCTTTTAAAGAATTCTAACTAATATTATAAATGTGAAAGTGTTTTTTTTTGATACGCTTTCACGCTAAACCTGCTTAACGGATTTAGATGAAATTTGACTTTTACGTTTTATACCGGTAGTACGTCCCCGTGGCATAATTTCCGACCTCCACGAGGCCAAAGCTGAAGAGTCTTGGTATGTAAAGATAGTCACCCATCCACAGACCAACCCCGGAAAGCGTAGCTTAACCTGATGGATCGACCCGTGCGGCTGTTATTACTTAGCCACGAGCTCCACGAGCCTTTTCCCAAACAACTATTGTAGGTAAATGTGAGTGTTAACAACTAAAATGAATAATTAAATCAATGAAAGGTCACGCTAAGCCTAATTAGTAATTTCCATTAAAACAAGACTAATGTAATTGTGCTAACCAAATAGAAGCACGCCAGAGTTAATATTAAATTTTACTGTTAAAATTTCAGCTTTCTATGTACTTTGTAATAAATTATTAGTTTGTAAATTTTATCCTATATACTTGCTTCTGCCCGCGACCTCGTTCGAATGTCTCACTTGTTCCTGCGACCCACCGCGTCGCATCGCATCGCCCGCCCGCGCTATTACTTCATTTTCACTTAACGTTCTTTCTGTTTTTTTTTTCTTTTTGCTCGGCTCCTAACTGTCGTAGCATGATATAAAACCTTTAACCTTGAATATAACCTTTCTCATGAATTGGACTATCAAGTTCAAAAATAATTTCTACAAATCCGACTGGCAGTTCCAGAGATTAGCGCGTTCAAAGAAACAAACTCTTCAGACTTATTATATTACATAAGTATACATTAGTGCTCTTTGTTTTCATAAATTACCGGGATAATCTAATACTACCCGCCATTATCCTAAAAATGACAACCCTAATCATAGTAATAAATTAAGGCCAGTAAAATGTAACAAAGGAAACTCATATAGTACCGAGTTACCAGAACAACGTAGTTTTATAAAATAGTCACAGAAGGTTTACCATAATCAACCCTTAATGTTCCCACTGCATGGTACACAGGCCTCCTGTTTCTGTGAGAGTGAGTGGGCCGCACTGAGCCCGCGTGGTGACCACGCGGGCTCAGTGCGGGTTGGTAGATGTCACAATTTTTTGGTTCTAGAACATGCCGGTTTCCTCACGATGTTTTACTTCACCGTTTTGAGAGCAGTGGTGATTAATTAATTTTACACAAAAAAGGTGCCTGCTCGGTTTCGAACCCACGACATACAACTCGTAAGTTGCGGCCGTTACCACAGGGCCACCACTGCTCTCAGAAAGTTTGCTTAGATAAAAGGCTTACCTATATTTTATTTATGTACACCAACCACCGACCAGACCAACCAACCAGATGTATGACCGTAAACGAAGCAAAAGAAGTATCTAAGGATCGTAGCTGGTGGCGTTCTGTAGTTTCTGCCTAGCCCCAGTTTAAGAAAGCGTGAGTTTATTTATGTATGTGTGTGCACACATATAGACAGCCAAGAAACAAAAAAAAAAAACGTTAATGATGATGCGTGTATTCCCCTCATATTCTAGAGTGATCATTAGGTTCTCAGCTAGGAATATGGAAAACTGTGGGAAGTGTCTTTTTGAAGAAGAGACACGCCTTGGTGATATTCTATAGTCACACGACCGTTATGGTACAGATGACACTCTGGGCAGTTAGCCCGCTACCAGCAATGCTGACTTGACAGATTTTTTTTTACCACAACAAGAGATCTTCTAAGATAGCTTACAGAATGCTAGGATTGTTTTATTTATTTCATATTAAAGAAAACCAACAGCTTATACATTCCATATTGCCTTAAAATTTTAATTAGGAGTGGTGGAAGAGCAGTGGTGGCCCATTGGTACGACCGCGTCTTACGAGTTGTAGGCCGTAAGTTCGAACAGTGACAGACGCTTTACTATGTGTAAATTATTTCATCACCACTGCTCTCAAAACGGCGAAGGAAAACATCGTGAGGAAACCGGCATGTCCTAAAAACTCGAAGACATGTAACATCCACCAACGCGCACTGGGTCCGCGTGGTGGATGCCCACTCCCTCTCGCCGAGAGGAGGCCTGTGACCCAGCAGTGGGAATAGTATAGGCTGATTATGATTATACACAAATTATATGTGTAATAACGAATCTAAGCAGTTTGAAAACAAAATCCCGTGAACACGATGACCACATCTGTTCCCGCCCCAGTCCTATAGCGGCCGAGCGCTGCAAGCAGAAATAGTCCTTCCGGTGTATAGATATGAACTTCTTCGATGGTACAAAGTCAAAGTGGTCCTAGAGTCAGTCCGAAATGGTCCTTCTGTACGAATTCTGGTTCTCGTTACAGGGGTGTTCATAAATCGGATGGTGTAAAGGAAACATTTGTGTTACTGCTACTTATCAAACAACTGTCATCTGTGTGTAAAAACTTCTTTTATTGTCCGCTTTTGTGTGTGAGCTTAAAGGGAAATGGACGGCTTACTGAAACTGTTGTTTAGGTAATGAAACAAAATTTGTTAGGTACTAGGTAAACATGCGTTGTCAATTTCAGCGCTAAGAAATCATTTATGTTGTTTGTAGTCTATGACATCGTCTCGGTAAATTGCTGTTTGCGTTCTTCCAAATATATCTTTACTGACAGAGCATTCATACTCTCTGTGAGAGGGAGGACAGAGCAGTTGCAGAATATACCTACCTAAAGAGAAATAATTACGTATCGAAGGACCAATTTTTTCATAGTTTTATTCGGAATATTTTATCAAAAGAACTGTTGAACGTTATCTTAAATATGTAAAGCTAACAAACGATAAACGCTACCTTCAATTACTAGACAACCAGCCAATCTTCCAATTCACGAAATCAACTGTTAAAAGCTAGCAAAGTGAATTTAAATTCAAACATCCATACTTGAGGGAAAATCCATTGTAACAGACATGCCATGTAAGTGCACACATCGTGGGGACGCCTCCCCTACCAATAATACCTCCCTGCCGAAGGCTACCTACCGATCGATCATTACATTTTGCATTTTATTATTAACGAACACTTTGCAGTCGGTTTTTACATTATTTATGCGAAAAATCACCGGTTTTCCTTCGATTTATGCTGCTACGTATTGATTTCAGTCGGTAGTATTTTCCGGTTTGGAAATGGAGTGATGTGTTGGTTGATTTTAATAATGGTCCGTGTTTGTTTAAGTTTATGTTTGGCGTGTATGTAATCATTTTGATTTTGGAGTTTATTTGAAATAGTAAGCTTTTATTTATTACTAGCTGCTGCCCGCGTGGCCCCTAAATGGTTTTCTAAAATAAAAGTAGCCTTAGTTACTTCTTATAACTGTCAAGTCCCGTCTAAATTGGTTCAGCCGTCTCGGAGACAAGCCGGAACAAACAGACAGACAAACAAAATATATATTTTCGTATGCAATAAGTAAAAAGCTATTATTTGTCTGTTCTGCCAGTTTTATTTGAAATAATTGTTTTATAAGGAGTTTTTTTTTACTTGAACAAGCGTGCAATCAGCTGTTGTTAGCAGATCTTTTCAATTATTCAAGCTGATTGCGACAAGAAAACGTATGCTTTTCTTTTCTATTTTCTCACATACTATGAGATATAATATAATATTACGCCGGGTCACCTATTTTTACTATCGTCTTCCCAAACCGCGTCCGAAACGATATCTTCAAAACCCAAAAAGCAACTAATCTTGTTAAAATATGTATAGTATTCTAAATTGGAGCGTAGCACACGCCAAGAACAAAATTGCAACAGTCAATAACCAGAGTAGAAATGCAGTGGGTATCGCATGGTGTTTATGTTAATAATTTGGCAGACAAAGTCGCGCGCAATGCCAGTGTGCGATGTTATCATGTACGATGGCAGATGTCACACCGTGCGGGTTTATAAGCAGATTTCGATCTGCAATTTTCTTCAGGTTAAACTTATGTGCTGAAAAGATTCATAAATCTGTATAATTTATAATTCCAGTTGCGTAGTTAAATGGAATAAGCTTTTAAAAATGTTTCCGTGAATGTTGCAAACATATATTTTTTTTGTTTTGCTAGCTTTGTAGCTGATTTACGCTTCAAAGATCCCAGAAACAAAACATCTAATATTCAATTACAAAACATATTTGTTTCATGTAATTTATTCTCAAAGAGATACTTATTAAGTAAATAGAACAAATAAGTCACAACTGTAATGAATACTTAACAACTTTTAATACGACGCACGTTACGCTACATCTGTTTAAATAAAATGTTTACTTCGTTATCTAAGTAAACATTTGATTAATGTTTTACTTGTAATGTATCCATTCTAATGGATAATTGTAAACAAACTGTGTAGGAAAAGGTTAAATATTTGTAAAGAAATGTTAAGTTATCTGTCAAAACTAAAGCAGACCATTTTTTTTTTACTTTTTTCCGCAGATTTTATTTATTCTATAATCTGAGCTTTTTTCAAAGTCAGTCCTAGTGCTGCGAAAAGATAACATAGACCCCTTTTTTTTAAAGAAAATATATTAAAATTCTTAGTAATATTTTCTTTATCACTAAATTGGTCCCTTAAAAAAATACGGACATTTTAAAGTGGGAAATTGGTCCTAGTCTTCCAAAAATTACGACAAAAATTGTCAAACATATTATGCTTGCTCAGTCAATGACTCAGAAAGAAGCAAGCAACACTACGGTGTAATAGGCACCTCGGCTCAGTTTCTACGTGTCCCCGACGCACCTCAGGATGTTATTTTTATTGCTCCGTTCACTCCTTGGCACAGGTTGCGACAATGTTCGTAAATATTATCTCATATGAAGATCGATAAGCTGCGTGTGTTATGTGTCAGGACTATTTTAAATTTGAGTTTTTAAAGTTTTCTTTTACTGAGTCGCAATTAAGTTTTATTAGTAAAGTGTTTAAACAATCACTATTCACATTTGTATTTTGGTCTTTTTGGAACAAAAGGTGCACGTTTTATCATGTCTTTCCGTTCGATTTTCCCGGCTATCTACAAATCGTACGAAAAGCAAATCTGTGCGTTCCTATAGTCGATGAAATCTGATGTTTTAGAAGTCATTAAAAGATTAGAAACTACGATCAGAAGATACGACGAAGCTGAAAGCTTGCCTTAACGCTACGGAAAGTTTTAAGTAAAAATATTCGAATAATACCTTAATAATTAATTGAAGTAAAAGTTTTTTAGACACTGATTAAACCAGCTAATAGATAATTCAGAGGCCTCTGAAACGTTTTAATAATAAATAGAGCGCGAGTGAAAAACTGGTCCTCCGGTACTTTCATTTTGGAAGTACCGAATACGGAAGCACCCGTTTTTCTTTTTATGATAAGTTTTTTTGGCTTGATCCAGAAGTTTTACTTTCTTTTCGTGCTACCTTAAAAGTAGATACCTTAATATAGTCGTCAAACAAAAACCGTCATCGTAACCGAAATCGGCATAGGATTTATTATATGGAGATATTGTTTGTAGATAAAGCGAAATTATTTAGAAATGTGAACATTATTTTTTCTGTCTTTGTTTTTCGTAATTGTGTTAGGGTACTTTTACACGATACACAATAATATGATGTTTTCGCTATTTCGCACTTCTGAACAATATTTATAATGATATATTCCTTTTGTTACAGGTATGTTCACAAAAAATTATAAACCTGACGCCATTACTACCGTAAGTTTGAAATACATTATAATATTATCTAGACACGATCATATTTCACGATCAGGTATATAATATATCATAGTACAATATTTGATTAATGATAGCTTAAGTAACTGCCGTAAAGATTTATGGCGCACATAATCCTCCTTATCAGCTAAGGACCAAAAAATCGAAAGGTAACTAATAGGTATCTGCTAAGTACTGGAAGCCGTAGTTGAGGTGGCGTCTATTTAATCTCGTAGGACTGAAAAAGATTTCTTACCTATACATCTATATACAAGTAAATAAAATTGAAGTGTCTGTTTGTAAATAACAGCTTTTTACTAAATGCATAATAATATGAAAGTATATACGGTACTTATACAAAAAAAAACCTTTTTAAAATTTTTGTCTGTCTGTTTTTTCCGGCTAATCTCCGAAACGGCTGAACCGATCTTGACTGGACTTTCACTGCCAGATAGCTAATGTTATAAGGAGTAACTGAGTTTACTTAACTAAACTTATTTAAGGAAAATAATTAGGGTAGGGTCCACACGGGCGAAGCCGTGGGTAGCTAGTTTACAATATAATTTCTAGACGTTATTTATGCCAATTGTGAGCGTATTAAGTCACCTTAAATCCCTGACTCATTTCTTTTCTTTACTCAAACACAAAGTCGCCCCTCAGCCGATATCTAAACAAAACGCCGACATGCGACACACAAGATAAGGAGGCGTTATCAGCTTAACACTGAGTTACGATGCGATACTCCATGACAAGAAGATTGCTGCCCTGTATTAGTTCTAGGATTAAGTGTTTTAAGACGCGCGTACTTGGTCCTTTTAGCATGGATTTAAGTCTTGAAAGATGTAAGAAAAGTGGTCCTAACGTACGAACTTTGTTTTTCACGTCACGTTTCATCGAGTTTTAGGAATGCGACAGAGTTTGATCAAACCTTCTGGATTCATTCTAATTAATACCTTATTATAATGAGATAAATTACATTGTTGGTTGGTTTTACGTCAAAGTTGATCATTCAAAATTGATCCTGAATGTGCTACTTTAAAGGCCTTGTAGATTCGTGTATTCGTTTTGCGGGTACAGGAACAATTTAATATGAACACTACCTTATTTAAAAGACTAGAAATTATAATATTTTATGCTCCACAAAGCCGATATACGAACATATTAAAATGTATGAAATACGTCTTTAAACCTTGGTTCATATAATATGTGAACTAAAACGCATATTTAAATTTAAATTTTGTATGTCTGAGTCTTCAACCTGATAATAAATTGCGTGGGTGTAGAAGAAGCTTTAAAATGAGTAAGTCGACGTAAGAGGTAAAATAAGTGCTTTCCATATTTTATTAAAACACTTCAATTGCTAATACTTTTTCTTAGTATTTTGTTGTTAACGAAAGATAAAAAAAAAACAAAATAAAAATAAAGATTGAAAGTAAAACTGAAAAACAGTTAAGATAAAAGTAACGCCCTTAACATTACTGGTCTTTTGAGTTTTCTAACAATATTCCACAGAAACCTACATGGTCAATTATGAAATGTCACAAGCTAGGTGCACGGTTCCAATTGGTCGTTTCCTATGGAGAAGAACCGAGAAGATAATCCAACGGTTACTCTTTTAAAAATAATTGGCTTTTTGAATATAGATATGAGAGGACTGTGTAGACCTGTCAACTAGTAACAGGTACTTAACAATGACTCAATGTTTGGCAACGCATCGGGAATTTGGCGCTTTAGGAATCCATAGAAAGCTGCAACAGCTTCGTACTGGCCGCACCAGCGTATTTAAAGTAGTAATACTAGAAAATATAACTTAAAAACTAAATGCGATAAGTTGTGCACTTAAATAAACATAAAACAGAGTCATGTGTAGTGCATAACGACGTTGTATTACCGGTAACCAGATTCGAACATAAATCCCTGCGTGCCTACTGCCTACATTGCCGCGTTTCCGAGTTCCCGAGCATCGCGCGTTTCGCTACCGCTTGCAGGGCTGCGCTGAACGTGATTTGTTTGTTATTAAGTTATTTTTAGACACGGTAATTGTATGTTTTTCGGTTTGGTGTATGAAAGATGCTTGTTCTGTTGTACGTGTTTTTTCAATCTGTGGGGGTGATTTCGTGAAAAGCGACGGAAGAGTGTAACAGGAAGACGGGGAAGCGCGCGCTATTTGATTTGATCAAAGAGCGCGCGCGGTGCTGGAGTTGGTTGTCAGAAACGACCCTGACGAGGCCCCGCCCCTTTAATGTTGCTTATTACCAAGGTCAGATGTCAAATGTCATAATATGCGACTACTGTTAAAAATCGCTCGTCTTTTTTTTGTTTTTTTGAAGATTTCTAAGTTGAAGTATTGATATAACCTAAGAAAGGTTCAAGACTAAAGTTCTTTAATGTAATCATTAAAATCAAATGAGCCGTACCTTTTTTCTCACGAGTTCTAAACTGAAATCGTTGAAACGTTAAAAGAACTTCCCGACACTCTAAACCCTATATTTCTCCAATTCCAAATCAAAACTGTTCAACCTCAAGCTCCAATATTAAAGGAAATCTTTTTCGTTTTATCTTCAGCTAGTTTATCAAGTTTCCACCGCTTAGCAACCCTATCTATATCTAAAATGTATCTCGTCCGCACCATTTGACGATTCTCCTCGTTTCGACGTCGCCTTTTTACAATTTATGTCCTACTGATTTCTCGGCCTACGCTAAAAATTTATAGATTTCTTTTCCTCCCTCAAATTCCTTCACCTTGCCTTCTAAATGTATATTTGGTGGAGCGTCTGTCGATCATTGTGTTAAAGACGTATTGTAGTCGCGCCAGGTATATCTCGCTTTGTGTGCCAGACGTTTTGAAGGGAAGCTGCGAATTTCTTTTTTCTTTTGATTAAGAATAAATGTTTGTGTAAAATAGGTCGAGTGCCAATGATAAAGTTGAGAGCTCCTCTGTTTGAACTGTTAGCAGATTGCAATTTATTGTAAATAATTAATTTATGTTCTGTGTTAAGTGGTTTGTGAAGTGGATCATAGTGGGTGACAATTACTTTATGTACTGTTTTATTGCGTTCTGCTTTTGTTACAGAAACTGTTATTGTAGCGTTCTCAACCATTTTCTTCGTTTTGTGTGTATGAATCTGACCAAATTTAGATTGTTCTTAGATTGACGATACCATCTTAGTTTAAGAATCCTCAGGGAAATACATAGCCCTTAGGCTAAAAGGGCGTAAAAGATACGACAGTAGTTCTACATCCTTATCTCACCATTCCATATCTAAGTGTCCCAGCGGTCAAATCTCTAAACTAATGCTCGATTTTATTCCGGTAGCGTACTAGCATGTTACACTAAATAGTGGGACGACTTTATATGTAGAAGGACTATCACACTTCTTATCGGGTAGGAGGCGACCGGGCTGGCATTAATCATGTCCAAATCGCGTAAATTTATCTCGGAGTCAGGGCTGTCATATTGTTAGTTGAGAAATTAAATGGGATTTTCTGTCTAGGATTTATCGTGAATGGAGTTTGTACGTTGATCGATGTTGCTTGTAATATTATTGTGTACTGCGACGAAAATATCTTTTAGGGGTTAGGTTTTGCTTTGTAGCACTGTCCTAAGTTGACACGGAGTTAAAATATTTCATCTTTGCTAACCAGATTTTTTGCTTGAACACAAACTTCAACCTACTCGTTTAGGGGATCCGATCATAACTTCAATTTATCTTCAGTACTAAGTTTAGGCAATGCCTTGTCTGTCTCTCAGTCAGTAAGTTAAGTTGGTGGAGGCAACCCTAGAAACTTAAAGTTATCCATCCTACACTTCGTAATCTCTGTCTATACTATTCCTATTAGTGTGTTAATAATCCTCCATAATCCTAATACCGAATAAATGACTTCATTACTAAAACCTTTATCAATATTTCGACTATTTTCTTTTACAATATCAAGTTAGTCTTTAGCTCTCAATATTGCAATATTTGAAAGGATTATTAGATAAAAAAGGACCATATCATCACGCTTGTAATCCCTGAAGGGTTAGGTAGAGGTGTATCCTATAGTACACCCACATTTCACCAGTTATGTTGTTGTTAAGGGGGCGAGTCTATTGCCATCAACCGGGCACAAATCCAGACTCCGGGCTCCTACTGAGAAATTCCTGGTGGAAAAAGGACCAAAAAACTGATTATTTTTGTCCAACGTTAAAGATGTGTGTGTTAAGTCTTCCATTCCACAAATTTTGTCTGTAAAACCTGTAAAAGATGCATCATTCTCTTACAAAAGCGATCCGCAAAGTCATCACCGTGCATCGCGTGCTGAGTCCACGTGCTCGCGTGCGACGTGTAACCTACATACCGTGATAATCTTTAATGATGTTCACGCGAACTATGCATTCAAATAATCCACTTGACGGATTATTTCTCGCTGATTTAATTAACATTTTTGTTTTTTAAAGTTGGTAGTGCCGTAGCATTAGGCGGATATTGTGTTCGTTATTTAAATTGTAGTGGTCGTTACTTTTTGTTTTGTTCTTTATTCCGTAGTGATAGGTTTTGAATGTGGAATGACTTTCTATGCGTTTTGTTTATTTTCTTTTTTGTTTGGAAATAGTCACGCTAATTGCGTAATACAGGATCAATCACAATCTGAATTATTTTGAAACAGACTGCTAATCCATTGCTTCATAAGTTCGAAAAAAAATCTGCTCAACAACGTAAATAACGAAATAATGTTGTTGAACTGTCAAAATGAAACAGATTAATGTTAATCATTTACGAAAATGTGTTACGCAATTGAGTATTTACGATTATGGGCAATGGCCAGTTTTGTGAATTTTACAAGCTTATCTAAATGTATAAATGACATGTCTACTCATTTGACCCGAACTGTATCTTAGAACTCCTAGACTAGACTGTATGACGTCAAATGAAATTCAATATGGTGGACGCTAGACGTAATTTCATACTTTACAGTTCGTTGTTCCGTAGTCGGCCTTAGTTCATATTTCATACTTCGACATTTTAAACACTACTGGTATCTTTCATACTAACACATCTTATACGAATTTAATTCTCATTTCCCTCAATTTGTTAATTTTATGTTTGCGTGCTTTATTTTTTTTATATGCGTCAAATTTTGTGCAGATCAATGTATTTTATCTACTCTCATATCGTTATACTTCAACGAGTTTATATTGACATAATTTATAAACACAATACCGAAATTAAAAAATATAATATTATAACACTTTTTCTCTAACAAAGTAATGCATTTTTTTTTGTTTTCTATTACGATAAAGGGCAAATCCAAAAAGTTAATGTCACCAAGGGACTTTCCATCAACTTTTGTAATGGAACGTTATGGGGTCAATAGGACCGCTCTAGCGCATGCGCGGTGATGTGCTGGGTGCAGGCGCCATTCATACGTGAAGTTGTACTGTATTTCGTGATTTTTTTGTTTTTGATCTTTAACTTTGATCTTTTAGTAAATAAAGTAGTGTATGAAACTGCACATTAAAACTCAACTCGTGTGATACAGTCTCTGAATTTAATTTTCCTATTTTACTTTCGTCATTTTACAAGCAATGTAAGTTTAAATCCTGTTCTCATTGCCACCCCTACCGCTCCAGTAGCCAGTCGTGCCAACATCAGCGTCTCGTTTATCTCACGATCTCGCATCTCTGATATTTGGCAGCTGTCGGTGGTAGCGGCGCATTTGCGTTATCATCTCAATTATCTCTGTAATGAGCCGTGTGGTTATTGATGCTGGGATGTTGTTTCTTCTTGTTTCTCTTCGCTTGCATTGCTTTTGGTTTTATGCTAACTGTTGTTAGATTAACTGGTTTTTTAGCATACCTAACCAGGTCGATGAGTATTAAATGAGGTGCATTTTGCTTACACACATACTTTTTTGCTTATACCTAGATTTTCTGGTTCCTGTATGTTTAAGAATCTGGGCTTTGACATTTCAAAACCCAGATTCTTAAAGAGCCGAAAAACAAAAGCTAAAGTGTCGAAGGACTGTCTGTGTGTTTTGACAGTCCTTCGTCACTTTAGCATGTAAACATATAAGCATTATATCAATTAAAAATTGATATAATGCTTTTATGTTTACTCTTAAATGAAATGAAATGAAATTGTTTATTCTGTAAATAGGATATTGCAATCACTTTTACACGTCATATTAAAAAAATGTTAAAAAAAAAAAGAAGAAAATGCTAGATGAGTTCGGCGTTTCCTATCTGACTACTCTGAGAAGAAAGACCGAAACAAACTCAGAGGTCACAGTCTCTTTTAAAGTCCAGACATAATCTTGGTCAGGCCATATGAGGACCATGTAGATTAGTGTCTGAAATGGTCTTTTGAGGAAAGATCCACACAGATTTGAGTGGACCTGTCCAGTCAGTGCAAGCATTTGTCAGTAATCGTGGAGCTCAGCTTAGAACTTAAGGAGCTCAACTCGACAAACAATATCAAAGAAAGGACATTTGGGTAGGTCGCATAAAGTACTCAAACGGCCAGACCATCATTAAAACTAACTGAGAAAGAAAAAATTAAGGAAAATGGAAAAACAATAAAAATAAAATATCCACATAGTCCTCACATTCACAATCATTAAAACAATATAATACTTTACAAAGTAATCATCTTATTATGTCTACTACTAATAGTAAAATATTTTAAGACAGCCAAAGTAATTTTTAACAGACGGCTATAACTCTCCCAGTCTCTAATGGCAAATAAGCACTGACATTTGAAAACAATAAATTATGTGTTATTTTGTAAAGTGCAACGTTAATGCGTTGCGTTTGAATTTAAATGCCACCAGACATTTGCATAAACATGCGATAAATTACACTACGTATTTGTTCTAAATACCTAGTGTTAGACTGCGAGTATAAACTGTAGGTCATGCATAATTAATTCAAGTCCTAGGACTCGCACAATCAGAAGGTTTTATGAAGTAAAACTTCTTGAGGCGCACTCTGCGCTCTTGCTTAACGCTGAATCGGGTATACTCGGCTGCAGTCGGTCGGTGACGTTGAATCGCGTATACTCGGCTCCAATCGTAAGTTTTCACTTGTTCATAAGACCATTCGATAAAAGTGAAAATTTACTCATGGCTGCATGGCTTTCGCAGTCCTGGTGTTCATGGTCTTCTTTATACTCGGTCCCTGATCGCTGAGGATTGTGACACATCTAGTAGATGCCACTTGGGTTCACATTCAACTGAAACAGAAGAGATTGCATTCACGTGCGCTCGCTTGGCAGACCTCGTTTTAAAACTTGGACTACTGCCGTTTCTGTGATGCGATCTTCAAATTGGTTGAAAAATATCTTATTCCAAAGTTATGGCTTACTTTAAACTTAAAACCCGTGACGTGGTATCCTGTGACACAATCCAAGTACTTCCTAAGGCTATATAAATCAGAGTTTCAAACATTTTTTCCCAATCACTCGCAAGTCACATAAAAACACATACAACACGAGCGGCCTTTTAACCCTGCGACGGCGACGACTTTAAACTTTCCTTTTTAGCTCCCGGGGACTTAAGTGTGCAGCGTGGCCGGCGATAAATCCCCCACAATGTCGTCGCCGGCTATCGCGATCGGCAAGCGGTCACCTAACAACTGGTGTTTTCTTTTAAAAGCTCAGTCACTGCGGCTTTTTATTTTGCGGTCGACTTTGACCGCGCTGTTTGGGGTTGACTTGAATGTTTGATACGTTTTAGATGTAAGTTTGCGATCTGTGATTGGTTTCGTTTGAATGTTTGAATTTGGAATTGAGAATCTGTGGGCTTGAAAAAGTTTGACGGTTAATAGTTATTTGTGCAACAAGAGAGCAAAGTTGGTTTTTGCTGCAAGTGTTGATTTTGAATCCCGAGTAAGCAAAGGATTCTATAATTGAATCACGAGCGTTGCAAGTGATTCTAGGTTAGAATCCTGAACGCAGCGAGGGATTCAAAGAGACGAGATGCAAATAACTTTGGTCTCGTGTAACACATACAACTTTTCAACAGTCTCCGAAAAAGTGGTTGCACCCTTTGTAAGTCTCCATATTTTTATTGTTTTTTTATTTTTTATTTTTCAATGTTTAGTTTAATTTGAGATCTCCTGTGCTTGTCTCAATAAATACTTTTTCTTTCTTTCTTTCATTGATGACTTTCTAATATAACATAAGTTTTTAGATTATTTTTCGTGAGACTTTTCAGGCAGGAAACTTAGTTCTGCTATTTACCATCGGAAGATTTGAAGCAGCTTGTAGTTTTATTTTTCATTTAAAACCTTAACAGATGATTTGCAATTTTACGGTTATATGTGTATCCGAACGTTTTGTTTATTTCTTTTTTGGGCCTATTAAGTATTCGAACCGACCTGTTTCTATCTCTCGTTTTTTTCGCATCGGAGTGAAAGTGACAGAACAAAGTTCAAAACTATCGATTTTTGTGGTTAGACCCAGCAAAGTTCTCTGCATTTAAAAACCAATAATTTAAAAGGTACTTTGTCTCACGCTTGCAGCAAAAAAGAATTTTGCTCACAGACAACAAAAATAATTAAACAAAAATATTTAGTACCTAGCTGATTAAATGAGGTAGAATTTTTTGAATAGTAACTATATCTTGGTGAACTAATTTCATTTCTGAATTTTATGTACACGAACTCTACGTGTAACCGTAAACTGTTATCATTAAATCAGTAATAACAAATGCATAATCTAACAACTAAAAATACCCCATCACAACCCCAGAGAGCCCATACCAATAATTCAAACCCCATCCGGCTTAAAGGTTAAAACAATACAGGACATTTCACATTTAACCCTCCACTGTCCGTGTTTCATTGCATGTCGTTAAATCGGCTTCGATATTACGGCTATTATTGCGCTTGCACGTGCAAGTAGTGGGGTTAGGACGGTGGTGGGGGAAGCCAGGCGACATTTGGCAACGATACGCGATGGAGGAACGACGTGTGTTTCATTGCGTTCTCGTGACGACTGCTAGATGTGGATGTTTATAATATTGTTGTAGTTTGGTTATTGGCGGCCTGATTTATGTTAAATTTCGAGTTCAAGATATGACCCTGTATATAAACTACCTGATAAAAACAAACGACTTCACTTGAAACCTAATAAGTAGATTCGTTCTTAAACAGGAATGGCTATATCCTCCAGGTAGTACGAGGACTAAAACACCGGTAACTTGATAATAGTGGACTGTATAATGTGAAGATTTCTAAGGGCAAAGAATTTGATGTGTAATTGGCGAGAATGATTATGCGAATACGTTCTATGGTGGTCGAAGACGCAGTGGTGAACCGGCTGAAGCCCGCGCGCTGCTCGAGCGCCCCCTCCGCGACCGCAGCCCTGCCCGCGGTCGCCCGTTGCGGCGTGATATTCTTGACATTCTCCTTCAGATTCTTCAGACGTCGTTCCTCGATGCCTGATTCCGTCCTCGTTGTATTGTAAAGGTTCTAACGTAGACACGTGAGAAAATCCCCTTGCAATCACAGCCAGTCCCCATCATTAATAAATTAATCGCTGGTTGTTGGAGAACAACTGCTGAAAAGTTTCTACCTCCAAGCCATTACTAAGCCCTGATTAGCAATAATTACGAGACCAGCACATGCATAAATACGCGTCCTCCGACTAGGCACACCATAATTTGTTTGCGGGCTATAATTTTAGTACATTAGTCGCCTAATGATTATCAAGACGATGCCTTCTCACGCAAGTTCCGTAACCCTTTTGCCATTTGAGGCAATATTGCTCCGTTTGTTATTTGAATAAATGATTATTGGGTGGCAGGTGGAAGGTTAAGAGGGAACAGGGCCTGCGATTCTCCATATAAATGTATTCGCCTTTTTTCTTCCTGAATAATGCCTCAAGAGCAATATTTTTTTAAAAATAAAATCATGGTCTGCTGCAGACACATCCTTTTTTTTCAGCAACTTATTGGTAAAGAAAATATGACCCTCCAAAAATTACAAAAATGCCCAATTTTTACCGCCGTAGTTAGAGGACTACCAGACAAACTCGAAAAGTTTTTAACATAAAAGAAAATGATAGGACCTAGACATACTCTTTCTAAAAGTTTAAATGTAAAAAATAATTAAATCGGTTCAGTTTTCGAGGAGAAAAAAGGGGAATACGAAACGTCGATCTCGTCAATTTTTTTTTTGTGATATTATCGGTCCGAGCTGCAGCTGTATCGCACTCTACGGGGGAGACTTGAGGTAATACGAGGGCAATAGTTACTTCAAATACGTATTTTTCATATTTCTCGAAGCCCCTGTTCCCTCCTAAGGAATCCAAAGGTACCGATGTGTCGTGAAATGACAGAATATAGACACTTATCAGTTATTCTATGATACTATTGGTCTACGAAAAGATTGGAATTAATTCTGGACTTAATTTGTTTCAAGCATTAACGGAATCCAAGAGACACAGTGGGCAACCCTAGTAGGGTCTTTATCAACCAGCAGCCATAGGTACCTTATTATTTCAAGGACACTGCCGAGACGTAATACTGCTTTAGTATGCTGTGCTACAGGGTGCATTTTTCAAAGGTGCGTGAATGGCATGGCAAATCCGAAACTATAAACTAACTTCTATAAGTTGGGGTCGGCTTTCAGTCTAACCGGATTCAGCTGGAAACCAGTATTTTACATGGAGTGACTGGACTAAATATTTAGAATAGTCTGAAATCTATCTGAATGAGAAAAGTTCCTTGGCCTGTACCGGAAGAATTGGAGACTGGGTGCAAATAATAACCTCATTTGCAGGCATAATACATTCAGAGACAAGTGAATAAGCTTATAACATGAATAGAGTCATAAAATAAACCAGCAGACAGACAAAATAAATTTTATTCAGCGTCAGATTCATAACTTATTTAGGTTACATACAATTCCAAACGTTTCTCATTGGCTACCCTACAAAATCCGCTGAACACAGAGTAACTTGCAAATTTTACTTTTCTCATAAAACATGCGAAAACGCCGATAGCAAATATGTACTCACTAATAATATGACGGACTAGGGTCGTCAAAACTTGTAAGTCAACTAAATATTACGGCCCCGACAGACGTTACATCAAGAATATTACGCTTACGAATTTGATTTACGCCTAGTGGCGCTTACGTCAACATGAAAAACATTTTTACTCTGTGCCATAAATAACGTATCTCTTTATTGTGCCCCCCTGTTTCCTATGTGAATAGATTTATTCATACTAAAACAGTTGTCTAGGGTTGTCATATGTGACTTTCACGTCTCACTTGCAATAAAACTTGTAACGGTAATTGCTTTGAGTTCATTTGCTTTTTCCTTTGTTCGAATTCTGAATACGGAATTCGGGAATTGTAACTCATGGGGGAACTGTGAGGGAGTTTGAATTAAAGATAGAAGCATGGGGTTCTGTTGTATTATAGGTTTGATTAAGCTCTGTTAATTAATTTTCACAATTACAATTCCAACTGTAACAGGAAAGAAAGTAGTATAATCAGCCTATAATGTTCCAACTGCTGGGCCACAAATCTTCTCTCTGGGAGAAGGAGTGGGCCGTAATCCACCACGCGGGCCCAGTGCGGGTTGGTAGATGTCACATGTGTTTCCGTTCTAGGACATGCCGGTTTCCTCACGATGTTTTCCTTCACTGTTTTGAGAGCAGTGGTGATGAAATAATTTACACAAAGTAAAGTGTAATTTTCGATAGGGTTAACCTAAAACCTGTTTCTCGATTATACCTACCTAACAACTGTCATTCTGAAGGGACATAAATAATATTGATTGACGACTTACTCAGAGCCAAATTAGCAAGACCAGTTGCAGTAATACGATAAAATCATAGATGCAAATAAACTAGACATCGTAACTCATTTCTTAAACGGCATCTATTCGAGCTCCATGCATCGAGTTACTTTAATCGAATCGGTTTCATTCGGTTAGGACAACGCGAAACGGAAACCATAGCAGGTAACGAAGTAGTGATGTAGCTGATAGTGGGTTGAAAGTAGTTCTAAAAACATAACATAACATAAACATATGGTAGCAATTGCATGCAGTTGAATGGTATGTCTTGTCAATGCAAATTATTTTCCTACCTATTTGATTCTCTATATTGCTCTACACTCGTATAGCTTCTCGATGTCATTAAGTACGCATTTGGTTTCAGTTAACTTTACGTCACGGTGGCCTGCAGGTTTTACGGACCAGTACAGCTTTTTAAGCACCAAGGCCTAATGAGATTTCATAGACAGTGTGTCTCTGGGTAAAGTGCACAAACGAAAATGGGTGAAACTAAACAAATATTGGAAAAAAATCGTAATAATTACCATCGATTTTTTTAACTTTTTTACTGCATATTAAATTTCCCTGTATTGAAAACATAATAACTTTGTTAATTGAGTGAATTTCGTTAGAATAAAAACAATAATGATGGCTGATAAATGATGTTGCATGGCAAATACAAAGAAACCCTTTAAAAAGACACATCCAGTAAAAAAACACGTTTCTTTGAAGAAATTTTGAATTTTTTTCTGTAAATTTGTTTTTTGTTTTAGTTTTTTTTTTTTTAATATTTTTTTTTTTCGATGAATAATGGTCTATATTGACCTATTTTAGTTTGTGCACTTTATCCAGGGACACACTGTATACTCATAAGTTACTATTAACATCCTGGACTGTATGGTCTGACATTGCCATCGCTCAGTGATGATCAATGTTTGTCTCTATAAGAGAAAAGACCTTTGAATTGTAGTAGGATCACCTTCAGGGTCGGATTTGGTAATTATTGTGATTTTGTAGCAAATTCGTTTAGTAATAATGCATTGTACAATCGTAATCCAACTGCAGCTTTACAACATCAAAAACCTTATACTCGTTTTTAGAGTTCCGTACCCGGGCCAAATGGAACCCTATTAATAAGCCTCCGCTGTTCGTCCGTCCGTCTGTCTGTCAGTGGACTGTATCTCGTGAACCGTAATAAGTAGACAGTTGCCGCTATAACAACAAACAATAAAAATTAAATAAAGTTAATAATTTAAGAGACCATACAAGAAATGTGTTTGTTTCGGCGTTTTTTTGCTCGATCTTAACGTTCCTCGAACGAAACCCTTCCTGTGCGAGCCCGACTCGCACTTGGCCAGTTTTTTCAACAATAGGTGGCCCAATTAATACCTGATTTTGAAAACCGGCTAACCCTACTACAGGGTCAGTGACCCCGTGAAACAACACGTCTGACGATCGGCTCGACACATTTGCTTTGCTTCATATTTATGAGACAATTGATAGCTGCTGCACTGGTTTCATTATTCAACAAGGTTTTTTATGCAATAGAGATATAATGTACCTACAGTGTTGTTCAAGTGGGTTTCGGTAGATATTTTTTTTTGCCTTGTCTTTTAAAGGAAAAGCGTCAGGGTAGCCCGCAAAATTCAAATTTTCTTACGTTTTTTGCAATTCACAGGTCCGTATCAGGTTGTATGTTGATCTAAATATGATTCGCGGCCGTATCAAATACCTATTTACAGAATTATAAATCATAATAATAAACAATACAACTCTCTAAATTCATAATTACAATCCTATTGAATGACTATTTCATGAAATCATGACATTTTAGTGTTATTCTAACATAAGGAGTTGTATTGCTGATACTAATGATTATAATTCTGTAAAGCCTTATTCGTTACGTTCACGAATCATATTTTAATCAAGATACAGCCAGACACTGACCTGTAAATTGCAAAAAACGTAAGAACATTTGAGTTTCGCGGGCTACCTTAGCGCATTCCCCTTAACAGCATCTACAAGTATTGGAACGAAGTTTGTTATACTCTGCACACTTGACGAATGACAGCTAGATTGAAAAAGTTTAATATTTTGACCGTCACGACACTTTTGTCTACCTCTCATTCGCCAAGTGTGCAAAAGCGAAAGTAAATTCGTTCCTACCTGATATCCCTCGACACCTGTCAAGTGTTTTTTGTGTTGGTAACACCGTACTTTGATAATTTCTAGTCTCTACTCAACTCTAGTGGTGGGCTCACATACGTTGAAACGAGCATGCCGAACACTTGCAATGCAACATGAAATAGAACACAACAACTAGGGGAATATATTTCAATGTGTTAACGTTTCGTATTATGTAGACCCACCATATCGTAAAAATAATTATGATGGCTTAATCCTCCTGCAGAACTCTTTGAATATTGTTCCCTCCCAACTAAGAATGATCAACCTCTTTGTGTCTCGTGACTCGTGACAATGCAGTGTCCTTTTGCTAAAACCAAAAAAGTTCTACCTCCGATCCATCAGCTTAGTACAGGCTCGTAACTTGGCAAGAGTCGTAGATGCACAGAGTTTTTATGGCAATAACCATAAAATGTGTCTTTTTTTTGCACTACGTTTACTTGCGCAACCAATTGACATGTAACGGTAATTTGAAAGACCTAGTTTACCTTTAACTCTCCAGTCTAATTATCTACTTCAAAGTAATTATGTAAAGGCTACCCTGTTGTAGTTAGCTGCTCAACTTAATATTTATGAGACAATTGATAGCTGGCTGCGTTCTAAAGGCCGCGTTCATTATTCAGAGCCCCGTGTTTATCATACGGGCGACGGGGATTACCAGGGAACAATGCTAATAGATACATTTTGCGATTTTCGGAGTGAAGGACCAGTTTCATCCGGGTCGAAGGACGGAGAGGGTTAAAATAGTATAAATGTGTAAAATATTTATCATTCAATTGTTTTTTTTGTTTTTCAGGTAAGTTGATGATCTACTACTTCATGTAAGTTTGAAAACAGAAAGAAGACATGATAGCCGATTATTTCGAATTTTATTTTGTTTAACTAAATCGGCAGGTTTACAGAAACAAGAGAATGGCAGGACTACCGATACCAAGCTGAATCCACATCTAACTTTAGTGTTAATCTCAGAAATACGCTTCAGATACCCCAAAAGCCTATTCAAATCGCAATCACAATTGGCCATCATACCGTATCTAGCAACGGACATCCACAACGATATGGGTCATCGGGATCGATGCAAAACAGTTTATATCAATGGACGTCGTATGCACCGCATTATCCACTGACAACTATTGTTTCGCGTCCAATGGCTGAATTAAATGCTATTAACTGATGAATTACTGATAGCTTTTGCGGAGTTAACCATGGAATAGTTGGAAAATTGTACGGTTGTGTCTATGTTGTCTGTGTTAGTTGTAAGTGTTGTAAGTATATACTATTGTGTTGCTTGACAGTGCTGACTTTGGTGAAGACTTTGTAATGCATACCAGGTCTGAGTAAAGGCTCTTCAGCAAAACATTTGCTTTTTGTCTTGTCTTTTGACTTTTTATAATTGTAAAATGTGAAACTTGTCATGTCCTTTCTTGAGTCGATTGTTTCATCTTCATCAAGTCCTTTCCATATTGTTTTTTTAAATCTTGCGTTTATTTCCTCGCACTTATTCTACGCAATTAAATTCGATGCCTTAAGGTCGTCTACTTCAAAATTTTTGTTACAATATACTTTTTAATTTTTCATTCTTAAAAAACAATTTCCAGAAAATTAATTAAAGTTGAAAGCATGAAATCTATCAAAAACAACTACGAGTGAAAACAATTAATCATACAAATGTATTCGGGGTGAAGTCGGCGTATTGTCGGGCGAAGTCAGGTTAACCTTGGAAATAATAAAAGGCTTTATTTTATTGTGAAAGGCCTCGCCATTTTGACACTGCAAACTTATTTGTTAAAGTTACTTATTAAGGAACTTTCCATTAATTTGAGATGGTCGTTGACGTTGGCATTAAATACCTTTTTGCGCTTCAATTTTGTTTAATTAATAGCAGAAAAGCATGGCTAACTGTCTGTCAAAGATTGGTTTTAACTTTTAGCTAAATTGAAATTAGGTAACTTGAAACGTTTATATTGAATCACACAGGCTCTTAATTACCGCTGAAATTGCCAAAATAACCTTAACCTAGTAGATGGATAGGTAGTGCCAATACATTTTCTATAGCAAATAGGACAAGGCAAAAATGTCGGTTTTTCTTTAATCAATAATAACATTACCGTAATTATTATCATTTTTTTTTTATTTTTGGATGGGAAATTATCAAATATCTTCTCCCGCTCTGGGCGGAGCGGGAGGGCGTGTCAGACTCTTACTGACTAAAACCCACCCGTGTTCCTTCAGTTGCCTGTACGTTGCCAGGGGCCACGGTATCCCTTTCGGACTTTCCCGCAACCGTAATTATGATCTCAAATTGGATTATCTTATAAATAACAATGCAATACTTGATCTTCCTCATCGCCATTCGACAGACCGAACCCCCCAGAGACCGCAGCAGTCAGATCGATCCATCATTTCGTATTACACTTATAATTGCAAGTCGTAAGTTTAAACCCGCTCTTTTGAGATGACTCGGCAACAAGACTCCTTGTTCAGCCTTGTTTATTAACGAACATTTTAGCTCTCCGAGTTAATACACCGTTTCCCGAACAAATGATCTAAATCCGCTAGTCATTGTTGGAAAAATTACCGTCAGGGGTGCTGTAGCGTGCTATTAAAAATTTAAATTTTCGGCTTTTTGTGCAGGGGTGAGCAATATTGGGTTTGGCTTTTGGACCGCATTAGGATTCCGATGGTGAAGTCATGTGTTTGTTTTTGTTTCTCCTCTTAACGGTTTTGCTAGGATCCGCGTTCTGAATTAGTTTTTCTACTTTCGTACTATTTTTAACTTGCATTCTTCCTTGATGGTTTGAATTCTAATTCAAAACATATTGGCAGAAACATTTCTCAATGGCGAAAATTTTAAACTTGTCAGGAAAAACAAATTTTAAATAAAATTTTCATTGGATGTAGAAACTCGTAACGCGGTAAGTAGCAGAACTGTTCTACGAGCAATCAAGTTACCGTGTTGTTGTCTACAAGTAATACCTTGTAATCCAGTTACTTCGCTCATTCTTGCTTCAGTCTCAGACGATTGAAAATATCTTCAATTGGCACTTGCGTTAAAAGATTTTAAACATGTTAAATTGGTTTGTTTGACAAAAACAGATTTAATGGGGAATGCAAACAACATTAAAATTCTTCAATGTTATTAATAGCGCGATAATCTTTGTTGAGATGTTATTTTTATTGGCTCTTACAATAATCCCGAATAGAGTGATTTATTCGTTCAATTATTTGACGTAAAAATGTGCATTTTTATGCCAAAAATAATTGGTTATATACTGGTTGCGCTCTAAATTGCATTGAACAGAACTTATCGTGACGAAGTTAACAGTGGCAATTTCATTCTGTTCAAACTTCCTGAATCGGAGAAAGAATGTTATGTACCGATTCAAATTTCGCTGACAGCTGTCAAAAAAGCCTCCTCCCCGCCTCCGCCATCATTAGTGAGCATAATCAGCCTATACTAATGTTCCCACTACTGGGGACCTGTGAGAGGAGACTTGTGCCTCGTCTCTGTGAGTGAGAGAGGGCCGTAATCCACCACGCGGGCCCAGTACGGGTTGGTAAATGTCTTAATTTTTTTTGGTTCTGGGACATGCCGGTTTCCTCACGATGTTTTCTTTCACTGTTTTGAGAGCAGTCGTGATGAAATAATTTACACAAAGTAAAGCTCCTGTCAGGGTTCAAACCTACTACCTTACAACTCGTAAGTCGCGGCAGCTACCACTGGGCCACCACTGCTCTAGCTCATTAATGATTGAACGAATGAAAACATTTCATAGGTTGTCTATGCTCATATTTATTTAAACATTTAAGTTACAAGTAATTAAGTGTAGTATGAAATTCAATAACAGATTTAAGAGCGGGTCCCTAACTAGGATCAGCATGTATCTTGGTGATCCAGATACAAATTCAAATTCAAAATTCAAATTCAAAAGTCATTTATTCAAACTAGGCTGAAAATCAGCACTTTTCGAACGTCAAAATTACATAAGACAGTCCCCCAAAAACGCCCACCCTTCACCACTTCCTAGTGCTTTAGCTGGGAAGAAGAAGTGGCGCAACAAACTCCCCAGCAGCACAGCTGTCTGAATAGTTAGAAGAACATGATTCTATACAATAGTAATAATTTACTTTACGCAACACAACGCACACTTGCTGCCGGTTGCTCAGACAAGATTAGTATGATCAATTTTCGAGGTCGCTAGCTGACCATATATTACAATATATTTCATAAAAATAAAAAACAAAAACTGTGTAAAGAGTAGATTTCGTCAATAATAAACAAAATTTAAATTAAATAAATTGACTTATACAGTCAAATAAAATGAACTAAACAGTTAAATTAGTATGGAGTAGTATAGAGCTAGTCCCAAGCCTTTTTGTCGTCTAAGTAATCTTTAATTTTGTAGAAACCTTTTTGACATAGTTTGTGTTTAATAAATGATTTAAATTTATTGAGGCTCAGTTCTTTAATATGGATAGACAGGATTCCTCTCCTCTTGTGTCTTTACGAGCTTATAGCTGATACCATATTAAACAGATTAACTAGACCAGCGACTGTTGAACGCCTAGGATGTGCCGATCGTGACTTCAGTTAATAGGTGCTCTCCAAGTTAATTAACTGTAATTCTCATAACAACTTTGGGGTGATTGGGTTTTCCGTCAAAGATTTCTCAGTAGCAGCCCGGAGTCTTTATTTGTACCCGGTTGATGGCACCATATGTAAAAGTAGAATGTAAATTGGCCATTATAGTTTTGAGATCATACATTGTAAACCAACGTTCTGGCAAATCAATGGCTTTGATTTGATTCTGACCGATTTTAATAGGGGGCGCGGGACCCCTATTACGTGGATGGGACTTAAACATAACTCTCGAAATGTGGATGCACTATAGGCGTTATATATAGGTATCTTAGGGCAAATTTCACCCATGAAACTGAACACGAACAGCACGTCTAAACCGCGTTCAAGAGCTGTCAATGTCATTATTGTTGTGGAATATTGCCACTGATTGCACTTGTACGCGGTTTACACGGAACGCGATCAGCACATAAACCACGTTTAAGAGCTGTTAGTGTCATTATTTTCTTTGGAATACTGACACTGATAGCTCTCTAACTCGGTTTAGATGTGCTGGTCGCGTTCAGTTTCACTGGCGAAATTCGCCCTTAAGCTCGTTAAGCATGAGTTTCATTCTTATAAACTTTCCCACATTTTCATTCAAACGCAATTGATTCCGCGCCATCTTCATGTTCTCTCGATTCAGCAGAACAGATTAAAGTAATGGCCGATTATGCAGCAGCATCAGCGCGATGAGGGGCGATTGTCTTAACGGCGGTACCGATATTAGTATCAGCAGAGTCTGTACTTAGCCCGTGTTCGTAATTAGGTACGTGAAAGTGTTTAGTATGAAATTGTTGGCTAATGCGTGTTTACTTTTTGTATAGAGACTTTGTTCTGTTGTATAAGGTTGCATGGTTATGTGCAACGTTCTGAGATTCTATAATAGGGATGTTGACGAAAAAATATTGTTTTGTCCGTCAGGTAGATTATTAAAAAATATTTGACACATATTTTACGTAATCAAAAGATTACGGCAATACATTGAGTATGCAATACGTTATAAATGTGACTTGACGTAGATTGTATACTGACTTGTGACGTAGCGAGCCCCCAATCCCCAACTTTAATGCGTTTTATCTAAACTATTTTTTATTAATATGATAAAGCAAAAAATACATGTCTAATATTTTTTTATTATCTGACTGACGGACTAAATAGTTTTTTTGTCCTTTCACAGTCAACATCCCTATTGGTATGATGTCTGCTAGAATAGGTTTATATTACTTTTAATTCAGCGATAATAAGTAAAAAGCATTCTGTGTAATTTTCTCAAGAGTGCTTTTCATTTAATTAAATGACAATGACAATATTTCAAATTAAATGACAGCTCATGATAACTTGCCTATTAGTGTGTTGTAACCAGCGTCTGCTTTTCGCCGATTTTTGCCTTTAGTTACTTAAAATTATTAATGGCTATATTTTTGTCACAGCGGACCCTTTCAGATTAAGTTAAAATTTGGGTACACATATGTATTTCTGTGACCCAAATACGGACGTGTAACGTAAATAAATGAAAGGGCTTATTAGAGGATCTCAAATACATTTTTTTATAATTTTAAAATTTAAATACCTTTAAAGATATGTAAGAAAATATATGAAAATTGACCATTCCCCCCCTTATCTCCGAAACTACTGAGCCCAAAATTTAGAAAAAATTCAGATAATGTTTCTATGCTTAAAGATTACAGGAAAACCTATAAGATGTCTATGGTCTTAAAATAACAAGGTAAATCACTCAATATTGTGCCTACAAACTTACATTTGCGTTTGGAATGTATGGGGGCACATGTTTTTCAACTACAATGTTAGTTTGTTCTTAAGATAAATTCCGTCATTGTGCGAGATCCGACACGCATTTGGCCGGTTTTTTTAATGTTCAATTTTGATCTCCTGTGCGCGTCCCGATAAATACTTTTTCTTTTATTTATAAGTTTTTTTTTTCTCTAATATACTACAGTGATCATACGACCTTTCCGTAAAAATTAAGATGTCTCTACAGCAAAATCCTCTGCAAAAAAACCCTTGAACATCTTTCATAACCACTTTAACGTTAGCGGTCGAATAATTATCTTCTATAATAAAATAAACCTTTTCGGAGATGGGGAGTGCCTCGTGCCTTTGAAGTGACTCAAATAGTCGATTAAATGTTTCTGGACTAAACGAGTTTGACCCGTACCGTTTTTTCTGTGGGAATTTGTCAGCTGGTGCGTTTAGTCCGATTGGCAGAAATTTTGGACGTGGTGAGTGATGGGATGTAATCAGCTGGTGGTTATTTTTAAAAGTAGGAGGTATATATTATGTTGTTGCATAAGTAGGGCGAATAATTTAGGTACGAATTGGATCCGGAAAGATTTGTGACATGTTTTTAATTCTCTGGATTTTTTACATTCCTTACTAGCTTTTGTCCGTCGCTTCGCTCGCGTGTACGTCGGAAAATATCCCACGGGAACGTACTACCGTTTACCGGGATTTAAAGTAACCTAAGTGCTAATCCAGGTTATAAACTATCTGTGTGCCCAATTTCTTCCAATTCCGTTCAGCCGTTTTTGCACCAAACCGGAACACATTCAGACAAACGGACAAAAATTCTAAACTACTATTTTATTTTATTGCATTTTAAAGTTAATATATGCTATCTAATGTATTGGTAAATTATTTTAGCTGCAAAATGGTTTAGTTGCATTCCGACAAGGCATACAGCAATAGAAATTAAACGAAAACCTTTCCCAGGAAAACTTATGTTTGTCATTCTTTAGATTCAAAACAGAACACATTTCTGTATTCATTCCGTCTATCCTTTCAAATCTAAAACAAAAGAAAGACGCCTTTATTTCAATAAATAAAAGATACTTAATCCGATCACGACCTACTCATCGCCGCACCAGAGACAATAACTGACTTATGAACATCGTTAGTCGAAGTCTTTAGTTTGAAGTCAAGCTGTCAATTCTAATTGATGTGTCGTTATGAAGCCGTTTAGTCGTGACGACTTCGAGAGAGTTATTAGTCTTGAATGTAAGTCTATTGTGGGATGTTTCTCATGTTTATTTTTACTGTAGACGTACGGGAATGGGCACGAATTTATTATTTGTAGTGTGTGATTGGGGAATCCTGTGGTCAGGTGTAGAAGCGAAGTTTAGATTAGCAAAGAACTTGCAGAAGTTGACTTCCGCAAGTAATTCTTATTTAGAAAACTAGAGAAAGTGTGCCGCGATTATTCACACACCTAAAGATACACATTCACGGTCAAATTTGAATGACGTTAAACCTGAAGCATTGCAATGACGTACTAATGCTTATACGTCGATCGTGAATGTCCTACCTAAGAAATACTTGCGGAAGTCAACTTCTGCAAGTTTTGTTGCTAATCTTAATTTCGCTTCAGACCTTCCTATTGCAAAATGATTTAATAATCACGAACTGTAAAATTGACTGTGCAAGCCAAAGACTGTCAGGGTGTTCATTAACAAAAAAATACTACCGGTCTCTCGTCATAATCAAGTTAAAATTAATATTCGTGCAAAATTCGCACACTTTAAAAAAGAAAATATTACACTGTGGGAATTGCCATTTCCACTGAGCCAAACATTAGTACTTTTCCTACAAAACCTTCCAACAATGCCAGAGCTTGTCTTAAAAGCAACACATATAATACAAGAGGCGTGGCACAGCCTCACAACTTCTTCCCATTGCCAGTATTCCGCAGAAACTACTAAACCCTTTTAAAAACAAAGCCATGTGAGAACCAAAGGCCATTAGGTGTAGCACACAGAGGTCGGAGTAGCGGGCGCGTGTACATAATTGATTATAATCGCTGGAAGTTCCGCAGTTCACGTCGCGCGTCGCTGCAAGTGATGACCGGCTCTACACGGCATTAGCAGGGTTTGGAGAGGGTGACGAGAGGTAGCGGCAGCGAGTTTTGTGTGTAGTTAGGTGCAGTGATCTTATGGGGAGAGGATGTTTTCGTACTCTATCCCATAACCCAGTTGCATATTGACCTAATTGCTGAGCGTCTTTTGCTGAGTGGAAGTCTTCCTGTTACAGTCACGACGTGCAGCTGCCGACCATTTCTGTTCTGTGCTCGTGATTATAGATCTATTTTGTTTTTTTATTATTATTTGAGTTAACTTATCTTTAGTTTCTCTGCCGATTAAACCTATTTTTTTATCTTTCTTTTCTAGTTCAGTTCGGATGTTCAAGAATAGGGATGTAGACTAGGTAAAAAAAAACTATTTAGTCCGTCAATCAGAGAATTAAAAAAATATTAGACACGTATTTTTTGCTTTATCATATTAATAAAAAAATATTTCGATAAAACGCATTTGAGTTGGGAAGTGGGGGCTCGCTACGATCTTCGCTCTTCTCCATAGGAAACAACCAATTGGAACCGTGCACCTAGCTTCTGAAGTTTCATATGTGCCCAGGTTTATGTGAAATAAAATATTTTGAATTTTTGAATTTACCTACGTCACAATTCAGTATAAAATCTACCGGACAGTGACGACATGCCCCATCTTAACTCAATGTATTACCGTAATCTTTTGATTAAGTAAAAAAAAAAAAAATTGTGCAATATTTTTTAATAATATATCTGACCGACAAAAATATTTTTTGTCAACATCCCTATTAAGTCTATAACAGACTGGGATTTTCGTAAAATGGCTGTGTGTTAACTATGTCTGGTAGTTAGGTGCACGCGTGGTCTTGTGGGGAAAAGTAAAGATGTGTTGAATCAATATGGGTTCAATGCACTCGATCGTATGTCTTGGACATTGGGTCAGATTTAGGTATTTTTCCGTTAACTTCGCTTGTAGTTAAAATCATTTACTCTTTGAATTATTTAATTAACTGTGTGTCTAGTGCACCCTGGGCAGACAGTCCTGCTACCACCCCTTCTGACTAGCTTAGCCGACACAAAAGAAAAAGGTATCATGCATGTACAGCAATAGTATTTAAATTTTAAATGTCCTAAAAATACCTTAAGGTAACTTAGCTTGCTTCTTATTTTTTTTATAAACTAGACCACATTTAATGCAGTTCCTGCGCAAAGTCATCGAGATACTCGTTAAGTCAGATCCCACCAAACACTAGACTTTCAACTACTATCCGCAGATAATATTTCACATGGATCGTTTATCCGAAGATAAGTTCTGCATAATATATCGTAGGACTTGCTCATAATTTTTGCCAGGAGTTAAAACTTTTTGATACATTATTTGGCAACGATTTAATGTATTCGAAGTTCGTTTGTTTACGGAAATAATTTTTAAGTTAAGGTACTATTTCGTACTAGACCGCAGGCGGCAACTGCAGGCGACATGTCGCTGCAGTTATGATTCCGAACCCGACCGCAGACGGCAGCAGCCCGTATTCCAGTCGATAGATAGAAGATAGAAACAGAAGAGAGAAACGAGCGTTGGCGGCACTACTGGTCTGCGGTCCGGCTACATGTGACGTCTGTCGCTCGCCCGTAACAGCAAACGACGTGTCGCTAGCTATGGAGGGTATTTCACAGAAATTCATAGAAACCAGTCGTGTCGCGGCGACACGTCGCCTGCAGTTGCCGCCTGCGGTCGGGTACGGAATGGTACCTTTAGTGTTATGTAAAAATGCGATTAAGTTTGTGTTTTATGACGTGTTCCTGTCAGAATATTAGAGGCAATGTTGCAATATTGAAATATCTAATACTAGAATTTAATTTTATAGGGAGTGTGTATGGTATTGGGTTAGCAGCCCAGAGTCTGGATTTGTGCCCGACTAAAGCTTCGTGCAGACTAGCGCGACGCGACACCGGTTATTGTTATACCGTGAAGTTTTTTTTTAAATTGTATTGTTCTAGTCGCGTCGCGCCGTCGCGTCGCGCTGGTCTGTACGAGCCTTTAAACGTATCTGGCAAAATATGGGTGTCCTATAGATACACTCCTGCCTATCCCTTCGGAGAATACAGGCGTGATGTTTCATGTTATGTTATGTATAGACATCGGATTATGTGCACTAACAAAGTGCCAAAATATGCATGCAAATATGCACTAAAAAAGGCCGAAATATGCACAAAAATTCTTCACAAAGGCCGAAATGTGCATAGTGCAAAATCAAAAAACCATTTTTATTTTTATATTATTTTAATTATGACGGTACAAAAACAGCAAAATATTCTTCAAATTAAATTAAGCATAGTTTTTTCTACAATATACATTTAGGTTTTTTCCAAATTTTCGAGAGTAAAGTGACGTTTGTCACCCAGTATTAATTTGTACGCCGAAAACGACCTCTCTACGTCACTGACGTCATTGCACAAAAAAAACTGGCGCCATTTCTGGAGATACCTGTTTAGGCAGGATATCCGATGTCTAGCTTTATGTAGAATGGACGGATACGAGTTTTTGTTGTCTCCAATTTATGTATTCAGCAATGCTTTGGAAGTTACTGTTCTTTCTTAAATAAATCTCATCATAGTTCTACTTTTCTGTTAACTGTAACTTTAAAGCATTAGGTAACCCTAGATATAGTTGACATGTCATGGAATGATGGTAACATACATGCTTGTTAGTATCTTAGCACACAACACAATTGGAAATGACCAGTAAATACGGATACAAAGAAAATGCATTCCAATTTTTTTGTTTAAGCCCCGTTATCCCTATATGTTTTCTTTTAAAACAATACATTTTCTAAAACAGCGTTCCAGTATCGTTTATTAAGACGTTCCTGTACAAAAATTCCTTTGTATACAGATATATTTGTCGCGTTCCTTTTTTATATCTATATAGTTGTCGCGTCGTAGCGTTCGTCCGAAGCGTACGGATTGCTTCGAGAAATTCCTTGCATTTCTGCTTTGAAAAATGTATGGCTTTTATAGATAGCAGCTAGGGTTGTAGCGACATCTATTGAGAGATTGTTGGTAATTGGCTTGTTGGTGTGTTGTTACTGAATTGTATTCGTTTTTGAATGAGGATACAGTAAGACATTAGCTAGTGATTTACGAAATGTATTGTTTATTTCTGTAAGTAGATCTTCTAAGACTTTTTTACTATTCGATTTTCGGTCAATATTTTAAAACCAGATGGTGCCGGCCGATTTTGGCATACCTAGTGTTTTTTCGGGTATTAGGATAAAATTTCGTAGAAATACAGGACTTCGATGGAAAGTAATAAATTCTTTCCACCAAAATATTGAAACCGTTTAATAGTTCAGTTTTATTTTATAAAAAAAACCCGCTGAAATCTGAACAAAAGCGATTCAGGGCACCACTTAAAATGTTAGCGGCGGCCTAGCCGACCGCGACGCGGATACATCGCGCCACTCACACCACTCGATTAAACATTCCCGCTTACCACAGAGTAAGCGATGATACTTTTAATGCCGCCATTCGTCCCAAAGATTCCAAACAAATACTTTTGCGCTTAAAACGCCAGCGACGCCTGCTAGGACCCATTTAAATCGGTTAAAATCACGGGCCAGCTGAGCAATTGTGTCCATTTGACATTTATGGCGTAATTTATATTTACGTCGGGGAACAAAGCGACCCCTTATCTCAACTCCGACCCACATACACCCAGGGCTGCCGGCGCAAAGCTATGAGAACGACTCGCTCCTAACAAAAAGTCCTCGTTCTAAGAGGAATGGGGGTTCTAATGCATGTAATATCTCAGTAACAAAGGTAGAGTAATAGGACAAGACATCTGATGTGTACAAATATAGACATATACAAGCCAATTTTAGAGGATCCAGATCTTTATCACGTTCGAGGACGTAGATATACAATTGTAGAATAGATCAAAGCTTTGACAGCCCTATACAAAAGTCACACCACTGTTCACGGCGATACAGTAAATCAACACGGTATTGTTCGTCAAATAATTGGGCGCTGGTATGCAGTTCCGGCACTGTGATTTGTACGTGCACGCTGGAAGTCGGCCTGTTTGCTCCTATTGTCACGTAGAAAGGAGTTACCGATGAACCATATTATGCCCTTTTGTGTCGCTCGGATTACTGCGTAGAATATAAAAAACCGGCTAAGTGCGTGTCGGACCACGCACAATGAACGGTTCCGTATTTGGGATGAATTTATCCCAAGAACAAACTTAACATTGTAGTTGAACAACATGTACTCCCATGCGGAATGTATGGGAGGGACATGTTGTTCAAACTGCAAATTTAAGTTGGTCGATTATTACTCGTTTACTTGTATTTACTTAGCTGTGATAGTTTTCCTTTTAACTTCGTTACTGCTGTGATTTTTTTATTACACGTACAACTATTTAGCTGGCAGGCGAGGGGGGGGGAACATAACTCTAACAAAAATTAGCACTTTAAAGCTTAATATTTCACAAACGAAACCCTGAATTGGAAAATGGTTTTACACATCCACATTATTTTTGAACGACCTTTATAGATAGACGAGAAAAAAAAACACCCCACTTTACATGTAGGGGAGGTACACTAAAAAAACTTTTTTTTTTTTGTTTTACCACTGTCGGCATAATTAATATCTATACCCATGCCAAATGACTACTTTCTAGTACTAACAGTTTCTGAGCTAAGCCGCGGACAGACAGACGGACATGGCGAAACTATAAGGGTTCCTTGTTTACTACGGAACCCTAAAAAGGGAGAAACTTATGGAGATTAAGTATGACGTATCATGACATTGCCGAGACGCTTAAAAGAGCATCTCACACAAAGAAAACTACAAATAAAGGGAAGGGAACTGTAAGGGATCGAAGCCTTACGATTCTATTGGCTCTCTATTGGCTTTCCGTTCTTTCGGCTCAACTTTAGCGTTGGCTATGTGTGTAATAAGATCTGTACGTTCACAGAATATTCATTTTTACCTACCTCAGAATGGTTTTTCATGTAACCAAACGATTATATAAGCGTAACAAGCTCCTCGCATTAGTTTCTACAACTTCCATTACGTTTAGCTACTTATTTGCATGATAGATGCATTGTTTAGCGTTTCAAAGAGTCCTTATTATTGTCTCACTGTTTACTCTTAGCTGCGTGTAACACAACGGGCTGTAATTACGCACGCGATATTTCGTCCAATCTTTTATGTCGTGCGACAAAGTTGTATCGGACGCGCCGTGTAGCATGTCGCAGCGGTATTGTCGCGTTTATTATCTACTTAAGAGCATAATTCGTTCAGAAATGACTTCGCCAGGCGTTCCGCGGCCTCTTTATTTTTCATTTGCAAAGAAATTAGTGTCAAATGTTTTTGATTTTTCTTTAACGACGCCATTTTTTTCGCGCTTTTAAGGTTTTTTTAAGAAATCGCAGATGAAATTGAAATTCTCGCGATTGCGTTTTTCATAAGCGTTTCTAGTATAAGAAATAACTGCTGTCGCTTGTCGCCTCTATTTAAGTTTATTGTTGTCTTTATGTTAGTGTTCGCTCTACAGTCTGGAATGAAATAAGTTTCGCGATCGAAGCAAAGACGTGTTTTACTTTACAGCTTTAATTAAGGAGCTTAGAATGGAGTTGTGATATTTTTAGTTAATGAACAAAGGATAAACATTTGTTTAGCAGTTCGTCTGGCACAAGACAAATAACCTGACAATGTTAAACAAATTGATGCTAAAAAGGACACCTGAGCTTAAATATGTAGAAGGGAATTCGACAAATTGCTGCCTTTTTCCCGAGATACTGACCCTTCACAGGGTTTGTCACGTCCGTGACGAAAAAATAAAAGGCAAATTCTTTGTTCAAGTTTGTCCAATTTTTTAGGCCGATTTGGTGCTAAAAAATCTGGTCATTTCAACCAATACATTCTAGCCCAGCCATTTTTTCGCTTAAAAATACGACCCTCCGATAATTCACAGCGAAATTGCCACATCTCGCAAAATGTGATAATGTTGATTTTATCAATGAAACGGACGGAGTCGGGATTTTGGTTAAAAAAAATCGTTTCCAAACAATTTACCGGGTTATATGGCGAAGTCGGCACGTCATTAAACCACGGCCGAATCGCTCATACACGCGACGGTGGCCATAAGTTTACATTTCGTCGGACATCGTTTTATACAGCGCGCCGTGAGAATGAAAAGATTTATGAAAGTTGGAAAGCCAATGTATTTTGGTTGCAGGTTCTCTACGTCAAATTAGGGACTTATTGTGTGTTCTGATGTTGATAATGTTGTACCCCCATAAAATTTCGCTTAAAACCAACGCTTTAGATAAATAAAAAAAATACAGCAGAATTTCTTATTTTGCCGAGCCCTCATTTTAGCATATGGGTCTACTAAGTGTAGGATTCGATGCATAAAGTAATTTGTTTATTCAGCATACGGAGTATTTTTATGATCGTAGGAAATGTATTCATGAATTTCTCCCAAAGATTACATGTTTATATAAAAATATGGGAAGCATAATAAAGAAATTAATGTGAGCACCAGAAAAAAATATGTAATACATATTTATATCCATAAAAATGTTTGATGACTTGACGCGCGTACACATCGATGCTCGTAAATTTAATGTCGTTTTTATATCGCGTTATCTATGCATACGTGTAGAGAGGAACGTCCGGATTTTCCATGCGAATATTTTATTATGGTAGCCCCAGGGCGAGTGTGAATTCTTGTGTTATAAAGTTTGCACGATTTTCACTCGATGGGTAGTCCGTAGTGCCCTCCCTTCGGCGACATTTTTCGACGCATTAGAGCGATGGCCATAAAAGTTTATTTACGAGCGGCATATGAATGCTCCCTTTTTATTATGTTAATTCTGCGGTGCGCGGTGCCGGTCTGTATTGTGGAGGGCGCTAATTTACGACGTGGAGAGACCCAGCTCGGCCATCGATAGAGCAGTCTCGGGCACACTACGGGGCGCAGTAAATATACTTAGAACGGCGTACGCAATTTAGGGTACTGACAAACGGGTGTTGGACCAGATAGACGATGTAATTGTAGCGTTGACGATGTAATTGTAGCGTAAGATTAAGCGCTATGGTGCGAAGTACCGAGGCTCGAGGGTGTCATTTTACAGGTTAATGTCTTGTCTCCTTAACATAGAGAAAAAGCTACGGATGATTAGAGATCCGTAGCTTTTTTATGTAAAGGAGCTTTTAGTACGAAGGTACTATCGAAGATCATATCTAAGCAGTTTAAAAACAAAATCCCGTGAACACGATGACCACATCTGTTACCGGCCCGGTTTTAAAGCTGCCGAGCGCTGCAAGCAGAAATAGTCCTTACGGTGTATAGATATGAATTTCTTCGATGGTACATAAAAACAAAAGAAAATATGGACAGACAACTTTACACTACAATTATCGCCATTATGTTTCATCGAGTAATTGGCCGCTTATGATATGACAAAGGTATTATTTGAAACATGTATATTTTAGTGGTAGTGTATTTGGTAGTGTTTATTTTCTTAAATCTGAGGTATAAATACCAGCATCTTTTATATTTCCACATTTTTTTCTGTTCTAATCTAGATGGAACTTACTTTTATGGTCCATATGCCTGTTCCTTGTTTCTTGAACAAAATATCAACAACGGAAAATGCTACTTCAGTAAATGGACGATGGGCCGGAACCTTTTACTGCTAACCTTTTATTACGATGATTAAAACAAAAAGTACGTAGTTTCTGAATGTAAGTGTAGGTTCTGGGTATCTAAGTTAGTGCTTCATAAAGTTTTTCTGTGTTCCTTAGCTGTTTTTCGTTTTACTAATGCCTTTATTGTAACAATGATTGTTATTTTATTGTACGAGGTGATTAAAAGTACGATAGGGAATATTGCTGGAATTCCCTTGCTTCGTTAGTATTGAGAAATGTGATTGAGCGCGATTATTTTGAATAAAAAATATAAACATGCAAAAAAAAATGTTTCGATAAAATCAACTATACAATCAAAAAATCAGATAAGAAAAAATGAATACAAATTTATAACAATAATTATTGTAGATCTCTGATTTCCGTGATTCTCCCTCCGAAATCATGTTCACCCTAAGGACGGCTATCCCGTGACTCGAAGCTATCAAGTTCCGACTTACGTTAATCGAGAACTCGATTTCGACATTTCGACCTTCATTAGTATTTTGTGTAAATAAATTGAGTTCGATGTTCCTACGGCGGCACCTACACAGAGATGTCAGCAAAACTGGCGGGGTCCGCTAGAACCGATGCCTGCCGGGGTCGCGGGAAAATCCGAAAGGGATACCGTAGCCCCTGGCAAGTACAGGCAACTGAAGGAACACGGGTGGGTTTTAGTCAGTAAGAGTCTGACACGCTCTCCCGCTAAGCCCAGAGCGGGAGAAGTTATTTGATAACTTCCCAACAAAAAACAAAAAAAAGGCGGCACTTACACTTACAATAAGTTTGCGGAATATGATTGTATCTCCCCTTGCATTCAAACGATAAATTATTTTCACACAATAGCGTTATCGGCCCATAAGCTTCATATTTTCGCGTGAGCAAGACCTGCGCTATGCTTATCCTACACGATTCAATTAAAATTGGTGCAATAAAAATTATACTCGCTCAAACTTTAGTTCAAAATTTCCTTACGTTTGCAATTATTTTTTATAATTATAATTCTATAAATAAACATTTGATACGGCCGCGAATCATATTTAGATCAACATACAACATGATACTGACCTGCAAATTGCAAAAAACGTAAGAACATTTGAATTTCGCAGGACGCTTTCGCCTCAACCTTAAACAGTCAAAAACATTGATCAATTCGTGATATTGTGCAATATAATAAATTGATCGTTAAGGACCCGCCTTAAGTCGACACGTGTAGCGTTTTGTTTCGATATCGAATTATTGTTGCGTACTTAATTGTGTTCAAGTTAGTTGTAGTTTGTAGTTAGTCGTAAATGAATTTTATGGGTGTAAGACTAACACGTGTACGTTTATTAACTGCTTGAATATTGAAATTGGTGTTGTTAATTTGAGCTTGTCACTTATTAATTAACTATAAACATGATTCACATTAACACGACGTAAGTAGGTACCATCAAAGAAGTTCAAATCTATACACCGTAAGGACTATTTTTGCTTGCAGCGCTCGGCAGCTATAGAACCGGGGTGGTAAAAATGTGACCATCGTGTTCACGGGATTTTGTTTTCAAACTGCTTATATATGAAGTTCTTCAATAGTACCTAATAATATCTTTACAAGGAGTCTCTGGTTCAAGTTTTTGGTATATTGATTCTTATCGAAAGCCAAGCTTTGTATCAGATACACTAGATTTTGAATCGTAGCTAGATTGAATTCTTAGGTACAGCACCAAAAGTGTATTAATACTGTAATTTACATATCATCTTTATACTATATGATGCGGTACATTGCTTTTCTGTATTTCATGTTAAGTTATGAGTTTATACGTACTCTTAAAATTTTATATCGGTAGAGATTTTTATGAATATTTAGAACAAGAATTAAGATTTTTTTAAACTGGAGTGTAGCATCCCTAATAAAAATACTAGATGTACCTAACCTATGGCTTTACATTCATCAAATGTTACAAATACATTCGTCCCACTTTTCCACATAAAAACCACAAAAATAAAACGATTGTCATCCAATAAAATCGTAATATATTTGATAGGAAACTGCTCCCATAATGCGTAATGAAACAAATTTAACGGCACATCACTAGAGGCGAGTGGATTTATTCGATTTGCTACAAAACGCGCGCGCGCGCACAATTCGTACGAATTTAATAAAAATACGCCATTACTAACGCGGGAAAGGTGGCCGAGGACTGGTGTGATGGAGGGATGTTCGGTTGGTTTTTTCTGTAATTTTTATTTCTGTAAGTTTGTGTTTTTTTTTTATATATCAGTATGAGCTATATGACAAGAGACAACAGTCAATAAAGATAAGTTAGACAACGAAGTCAGTAGCAGGGTGGACTGCTCTGGTTACGTCAGACGTACCTATCTATATACCTACTTAAGTATTGCCGTTAACGGATGCTATTTTTAGGTTACTAAAATAAAACTTTCTGCAGTCTTTAACATCGGTAGAGTAGTTAATATACATAAAGTAGTCCTTCCCCAGCAATTTCATAAAGTTAAACTGTTAACTCAGTAGCTAAATCTGCTTATTTTTACGACTAGCACTCACCATTATGTTTAACTCCATAAAAAGAAGATAAACTACAAACTCCCATTTTTACAATACCTCCCCCCATTCACTACCACTGTGTCAAAACACCCTTAATACGCCATCACATAAAAATGCCATGAAAATTAAAATTTCGCCGACTCAAATTACATCCCATGTTGTCCGGCGATCAATCGTAGTTTTTGTTACGACCTAGTTCGCGACGACCCTAACGTTCGCTGTTATTATGTTACACGAAATATGTGACATTCGCGTTTATTTACGATCACCCTGTATTGCGTTAAGCTGGGCCTCTTTGTTAGCCACGATTTATATTATTGGGACACAGGGTTTTAGAGATAGGTAATGTGGGTATACCTTCGAAGTGGCTGCTCCAAAAATAGATTGGTTTATTCAAAGGTTCGTTGGGTTTTCGGGAACCAGGTTTTAGGCTCATTGTAGGTGAATGTTACTATTAATTTTCATCTATACTATAATTAAGTATCTCGCAATCGCATGGACTAATGGATGTTTTAATATAATTTTCGTCTTCAAATAATGATCCACATCATCATCATTGCAACCGAATGACGTTCTCTGTTGGCCTCCCAAGTACCGCTGTTAGACAACACAAACATAGTGCGAAGACTAAAACGAACAAAACCCTTTGAGTTAGTGTAGTGTAAAAAGTGTAGAAATAATAGTGACAATGACACACATATAACACATGAACAAAGTGTTTTTATTATTATATCAGACTCTAAGAAAGTGAAACGGACTTGTGTAAAGTAGTCTTAAAGGCTAGATTGTAATTGATTAGTAGGAACCTCGTTTTTCCTAATAAATCATAAAGAAAAAAAAAAAACTTTAACCAGTTCTATGCATCTCGCATCCAGCAGATTCCTGATTCCCGGATCCACATCATGTTTCATCAAAATCAGGGCAAAGTTAAATCAGTAAACGATTAACAATGATTTGAATGCGTTCTATTCAGCTATATTTAAATATAAGTAGTGTAAATATATTTTCATTTGTTAAATTCTAATTACAAACACTTTCCGCTAATGTCGTCCTGCACTGGTGTCTCCAGCTATACCTCCAGCGCTTATTATGTCCAACCCTATGGTTGTCCTCTAATGATATGTCGCCCTTAGCTTATAAGATTATTGTCATGATATCCATGATTTATCATCGAAGGGCAGGGTCCTCGCGTTCAGATTAAATGCTGAGCTGTTACCGTTTTTGTGACCAGTTTGTGACCACTTTTGGGTTTTAATCAGTTTGGGCAACGAGTTTTGGTTGCGCAACTGGAGGGTCTAAAATTCAATGATGATTTAGATGTAAGTAACCGTAGCTGTAGATAAAATTATAGGGGTTTTTGTATTAAGCGCTACATTTAGGCATACATGGAGATTGGATATAACTGTATCGTACTGAAACATATAAAATAAAAATTTAAAAGAGTGTCCGTGGAGTTTCTTGCCCGTTCTTCTCTATAGAAACCTACTACGCTTTGGAATGGGGTACAATCTTCATCTTTCAGAATGACCGACTCCTTTGACAAAAAGTGCCAGTAAATGGTTTAATTGAAATCAATGCTTTGATTTTGAGGTTTAATGTTTCGTTACTTTTTGCGTAATTAAATATAAAGTGAAGTAAGTACTTTCCTCCATTGTAATTTACTTATTTTCCCGTCATGAATAAAAAAAATATTGCCCCCTGTAGCGCGTTCATTACAAAACTGGAATGTTATTATTTTCAAACCTCAGTTTCTCTTAATTATCCTTAGTGTAATTACATAAGACGTAATAATGGCCCAAAACACAATTAATCATAATAAACTCTGCAGGAGGTCTTTACAGACTCTTGAACGTAATTCAAACTATAGTGACTTGTGTTAAAGTGGCGCTTGGTCCAAGCTTTGTGAAACGATCTAGAAAACCGTTTATGCTCCGAGAAGTTTCTGAGAGGTGTTAAATTAGAACATGTGGGACCGTTCTCTGGTATAACGCTATCGCACTTAGTGAAAGAATAGAAATTGTGGGGTAATTGCATAACACACAATAGCAATGGCTTTCATGTTCACAGTTCAACAACATTCATTACGTTATTTACATCGGACATATGAACCAATGGATTAGCAATATCCTTCTAAATCATTCAGATTGTGATTGAAAGTGTGTTACGATGCAGGGTCAGGTTAAACAATAAATCGCTTGCAATAAGTCGCAAGGGACGAAGATTTCAAAATTTAAAATATTTTATTTCACATAAACTTACAAGGGCACTTATGAAACGTCAGAAGCTAGGTGCACGGTTCCTATTGGTTGTTTCCTATGGAGAAGAGCCGGCAAGAAACTCCACGGTTACTCTTTTAAAAATAATGGGCTTTTACAATATTTTCAAATAACAGTGTTATTAGGTATGGGAGGACAGTGTAGGTCTTTCAACAAGTACCAGGACCATTACCATTTGGACCAAGAACCATTTTCTCGTATGTAGCTAAAGATGATGGCGATGATGAGTAATGATTTACATCAAAATATAGTGACTTGTGTTAAAGTGGCGCTTGGACCAAACTTTGTGAAACGATCTAGAAAAACCGTTCATGTTCCGAGGAGTTTCTGAGAGGTGTTAAATTAGAACATGTGGCACCGTTGGTATAACGCTAGCGCACTTAATATATCTGGTGAAATAATTGAAAACCATTTTAACCTAGTGGCATGGAAACTAGTGTGAGGATGAGAATAAACCGTGATTATGAACATCAACTAAGCCTTAGAAGATTGCCTGTTGTTTCTGTTCTTAGATTCTAAGATGTACGAAGATGATCGGCTCAACGAAATTCATGATGCAAAACAAATCTTTATGGAGGCTTTTTAGCTTCGACAACTTTGTTATCGATCATTAGCTTTCTCATAAGAGACGTTCTTCTAAGACATCAACCAATCAACTTAGCCTATCGCAGTTCACTGCTGGACATAGGCCAGAGCCACTTCGCATCCGCATAGACGCCGCTAAGACGTATTTGACGTTAAAGTATCAAATGCGTACGGCATGAATATCGAAAATACTAAATACTAACTGTTACCAATCCGTACACAAATCTAAAATTCGACAATCAAGCAAACGAACATGGCTTCTGAAATCCGAATCAATAACAGCAACGTTTATTATCATTTAGTCGTCCGTATTCTGGCGATTGTGCTGGAAATAACGTTTAATCCTCTTAGACGTACACTTGGACGTGACACTGCCTTAAGTGAGATAGGGATGGGAATGTTAGTCGATTGTTTTAGTCTTGACGGGGTTAGTGTTGTCAGCTGACTTGTGTTGGCACTTGCAATGTCAAAATGTGAATGAATGTGACAGGTATATTTGTAGTGTGGTTGTTACAGCAAATACTTCAACGATATTTCGGGGCTCAAATACGTTGACAGGGATGCGTTTTTGGTAAATATTTGTGACGTCACATAGCCTATAAACAGCGGACGATAAAGACGCTTTAAACAATACCTCATTTGTCAAATTATGATGAGAAGTTTAGAAGTTATGAGGTAAGAGATGAACATAAATACCGGTCAAAATCATAAACCTCCTTTTTGCTTCGCTGTAGTCAGGTAAAAAATCACAAATTCTTTTCCAAACTCGATTAAAACCGACTCAAAACTAACTCCCCACATCACTAATCATCACAATGTCTTGTTTTCTTCCTTTATAATTTTATGTTTGTTTGTATATTGGCACCTTGCAGCTATTTTAGTTAAGTCATTATTTAATCACTTGTGTGCACTAAGTAAACAATTTATATATCTATATATCTATCTACTAGAGTTCGCTTTTGAGGATCCAATCCCGATATAACGAGCCAGCCTCTGTTTTCCAGCTCACAGAACAAGAATAGAATTTAGTTACATATTTTCTGTTTTGTAAAACGAGGACAGCCTTAGGGAATGGCTTCGGTGAACATATCTCGTGTATCAATGTTGGTTATTAGTAATGCTGCTGGCATGTTTGGTTCTGTGGAGTTTTTATCGATGTTTTTAGTTAAATGTGGGTTGGTGCATGGTTGAGATGTTTAGTGTTGTTCTTTTTGTACGGAAGTGAATTAGTTTTTGGTCGTTGGGTATGAAGTTTTTATTGTTTGTGTTGCTCTTTTGTTTATATTGGATTCTTTGAATCAATTGACTTCATATTTGCAGTGGGGTGAAGGGCGATTGATACCTACTTAGGGTAGTTTTTTTTTCAGCTTCGCTTAAATCTTAAAAGTCAGTTTTCCGATAAGCTATGGGTCTACGTGCTATTTAAAGTACTTTGCGGTTAGTTATAAGCATAATACGATAATGTGTACGTCATTATAAATGCTATGGGCGATAAAACTCGGGTCTACCGACAGCGATCCAGGTGGCCTTAGGGTTGCACGTACAAAGTATAAAAGCTTTATTCTGTTAAAAAAAAACACTGTACAATATAAAAAACGAGTAACAGATCACATAATGACGGCGAAGTGCCAATAACTCGTAACTGAAATTATTCGAGAAACTTCACTTCACTTTTTTATCGTTTTGAATTTGAATGTGTTATTCGAATGTTTTAGTGAAATCTAAATGAAAATGTTTTACTTTGTCAGTTAGGTGTTATTGGCACTTCGCCGTCGAATTATGAGCCTTAGGTGCTAGATTTTTACAAGTTTCCTGGACTCCACAATTTTTTTTATTACCGTGGGGTCCACCAGTCTCTTCCCAAGTAAGGCAAACAATTATTTATCGAGGTGAACTAATTCATTTGTAAAGAAATTAAAAACAATTAAGTAAATAGTAATAAAAAAAAAGAAAGTTAACTAACTAAAGTTAGAGTGTGTGAAGTGTGGGGTGTGTGCGATGTGTGTGGGGGTGTAAGTGGTGAAAGGTGGTGGGTTGGTGCACGAGTGTTGTGTTTTATATTATAAATGCGAAAGTTTGTGAGGATGGATGTTTGTTACTCTTTCACTCAAAAACTACTGAATGGTTTTGGATGAAATTTGGCACACGGGTAGTTTATAACCTGGATTAACACATATGACATGGTCACTTTTTTATCCCGATATTCTCACGGGATTTATATTTATGCGGGTGCTAACCGCGGGGCGCTGCTAGTGTAGGATATTTTAAGAAATAAATGAATGAAATTATAATAAGTATCAGAATAGATATAGGATATATTTACTATAAGGTAAGTGTCAGTTGAAAGCTTTTGAATGTCACGGCAAATAATTAAGAGACTAATGACTGACAACCAAAAAACGAGAAACTGATTCAGTGTTGAAGGTCATTACTGTGGTCGCAGCCCAGCGATCGATGGCTCGGGTCCGCGGTGCGGAGCGGTGCGAGTGGCCGCCGCGTAACAATCGTAACTCACGAACTGGTGTAATTGTGAACGTGAACAAGTAATGGCTGGCCGAGCGGCTGCTTAATGGTCCGTATTGCTTTCATTACCGACCGCTTCCCCGATGCCAAAATTTTAATCTGAAAAAGTACTCCGGAAAATTCAGCCCGCCCCCGAACGCGGAATCCCGCACTCCTTAAGTGCCTCGGTATTTTCGCTCATAATGGACCTTAAACAGCTTTTAGGGGGATCGTTTAGTGCTTCATTCGTCGACGGCGTTAACGATGTAGAAACGATAAGTTTTAGACGTGAAATAAACATGATACGGTGTCATTACTGTGCCGGTAGGCGAGTAGAGTGTTGTACGCTTGCTGCACTTATAACCCTCAAGCGCTCGTCGATATCGAGCGCTGTTCACAGCGACCCCAGCACTCGCCTACACGTATGTAAATAGCTAGCGATGTTTAACTACGCAGCTTTGCGGGGAGATTTTCTAGATCAGATTTTTTTATTTTTTCCAACGTTGCGATGCTGCCGTTTGAAGCGTTTCTCGATAATGGTGTTTGCTATGTTTTTTTATATTTTATTTTTCGAGATATTTATTTGGTAAAGTTAACTGAGCAAAGTAAACATTTGAGGTAGCCATTAAAAGCAACATTAACATTACGTGTATTTTTCACACAATTAATCAAAAACTCTCGCCTTTAATACAGCGCAATTATCACGATTAAAACTCGCGTTTCGTTATTGGAGTTAGTGTAAAGTTCCCCTCGGTACGCTTCGAGTAGCGTGTTGTTTGCGTAGCGAATGTCTAGGCGTTCAGACACTCGCGTACTCGGTACTTGAGACCCCCGGCCGCGCAAACAACGCGCGCGTACCCCCGCCGATGACGGGTTAAGTGAAATAGCACTATTTGTGTTTCATAGCCCTTGTATCGGTTCAGTTTAGTTTGTGTACGTGTTTCTTTGCATTGTTGAGATAGATGAGATGGCACTCTTAGTGTTGGAGGTAATTTTTAGTGACAATTGATAGTAGCAATCTTTTCATACATTTTTCTTCGGATACGTTTCTTTTGGCTTAAGGCTAGCTGTTATTAGTGTGGAAAGTGTAATTAGAAGATGCTTGCTTGGGGACCGTGTTTTGGAAATACCTACGTTGATTTGAAAATCCATGTTTCAGTCCAATAGATTTCTCTGAATTCAAAGAGTACTTAGTTTCTGTGCATCCATTCGTGTATTCCCAATTCCGGACTTTGATGGCTAATTTAGCATTAATTAGGTAAAGCAGTGAGCTGTAATCCTAGAATTAGCTCAAAGTGTCTGGTTACACTTTCCGCAACGATGAACTGGAATAGTGGTTCAGAGTTCAAAGGTTTCGATAATAACATAATTAATAAGCAGATGTTTACACAGCATTACATATCATGACTTATATTCCCCGAAGAATGAACAGAGGTATGAAGAACAGAATGTAAAGTTCACTCATCCTCTCTAGGGAGGACCCTCCGACCAGACGGGTGTTGGGTCTGGTGGGCAACTGCCGGACGATTGATGTCAGGACGTTGTATATATTCTTGTCGCGCGGTAAACTCTGCTTGCGCGATGCAGGATTTTGCGTGACTTCAGTGGTGATGCGTAATTTGCATGTGGCATTATAGATGCCGCCACAAATGATTGTAATGTTTACATAAAGCATGTATATACCCACAGGAAGGTTTGGCACGTATTTTGTCACGGAAAAGCTCTTTTGAACAAAATAATCACAATAAAAGAAAAGAAAATGAAGGAAACCAACGAAGGCGATTAGTGGAGAAGAGATTGGCTACACCAGCCAACAGCGCTAAGACCAAAATCTATGTAATAAAAATTAAATGCTGTTCGTTAGTAAGGGCATCACTTGAGAACGGCTGAACTGATTTGGCTATTTTTTGTTTTAATATGTTCGTAATAGTCGGAATCATGTTCTTACGGAAAGAAAAATTTCAAAAGTTGCCGGGAAAATTTGAAGCGCATTTTATATGGGAGTTTTGTATGAATTATTGAAATTGGATAGGGCAGCGTCAGTCCTGTCAGCTTGTTAAATATAAATCGCCACACTCCAAAAACATGTCTCCAGATTTAGGATCCCCAAACATGCGTCTAATGAGGGTCGAATCTCTCTCCGAATAGTCCACCCAAAATAAAGTGATAAATTTGCTTGAACTCCTTTCAACATAAATAGATGCGATTTATGAAAACCTGCTGCTGTGATGCCATTGCCTCCTACGAGCCACGAACCATGAGCCACGAGCCATTACCACAACGGAACTTAAATGGTATCGATTCCACAAACTTTCTGAGAACTTCCAACTTTGCTAATTACACGGACTTCTCTCTCTAATGACATAGTGTAAGAGCAAGACAGCTATATGATATACAGGGTGGTGATATCTGCTTTCCACGCCATTAAGTACGATGCATCTGTCGTACGCTCTCATGATTGTTTCGTATAAATAATATATGTATGTTAGTGTGTGGAGGGCGATATCGGAAATTGCTCAATCAATTCGGATAGATTCGGTGCGCAGATTGGCTTTTATTTGCTGGCTGTGAGAGCAAGTTAAGTGACGAAAATTACAATTAATTGTAGGCTCGCGTATCTATACGCCCAATTCGCACGTTTTACCGACCATGATTATTAAAACTTAACTTCTTACTTATTTATTTATGGATAATGAAATACTTTTCAGTTAATTCTTGAGGCTAACAGCAAAATGTTGTCAAGATCAAATTGTATCTCCATAATTTGCCTTTGTCTCAGGTTTACCTGTGAATTAAGATACCACTAGTTACGTAACTTTAACCACAGATAAATACAGATGGGACACTCCTCAGTTTAAGTACGAAGCTACAAGTGGCGGGCCCGTCTGGCTGGGCCAATTCAGTGAGTGTAACGTAGTCAGAAGATCTAAGACTTACGCGATAGAAAGAGAGGCAACTTCTAGGTGAATATAACTGTAGGTAATTAGCGCTGTGCGACCTGAATTGCACTTTATTGTGCCGTAGCAAGAGTCGCTTTTTATTTAAATGATTTTGCGGAATATCTGTATTCATCTGTGGTTAAAGTTACGTAGCAGTGATAGCCTAGTAGTGTGACCGTCGGACTACCAAGTCATAGGTCTCGAGTTCGAACCCAAGTCACGCACCTCTGACTTTTCGGATTCATGTGCGTATTGTATAATTATCACTTGCTTCAAAAACGGTGAAGGAAAACATCGTGAGGAAACCGGCCTGTTCTCGACGGCATGTGAAGCCAAGTTAGAGGCCCATGGACAGCATAAACTCTGACACCAGGTTAGTAAAACTAACCACACGAAAAAGAAAGAAGTCCTTAGTTTAATACTGCAACGTTCAAAGAACTGCCCATAAAATTAACATCCCTTTTACTTAAAACTACAGTCGAGCCACTGGCCACAAACCCCTCTAGCTATTTAACCCTTTAAGTGAATATTTAACGGAATCCGATGCGATTTGCATACGAATGAATGTTGTCGAACCTCCGTAGCTTCGTAATGCTTAAGTTCTGCTCATGCTCTTTACTTGTGCTTTCAGGATTTAGTTTTTAACGGTAAAGGGTATTCTGTGAAGGGTGGGCGTTTTTGGGGGACTGTCTTATGTAATTTGACGTTCGAAAAGTGCTGATTCTCAGCCTAGTTTGAATAAATGACTTTTGACTTTTGAATTGTGGCGGTTAGGATTGATTTGGATGCTATGTTATCCTTTTCTGACAATCGGAAAATTACTACTTTTGATTTGTACGTTGTTACAATTTTTCTTCGAATGGTTTGGCAAAGTTGTAGACAAGAATTGTAAATGATGAGGTCACCCAAATTATAAGAATTCACAACTCTCTTGGCAATTACAGTTCTGACAACATCACATTTCTTTCATTTTTAGGGTTCTGTACCCGTAAGGCGCCAAACGGAACCCTATGGCTAAGCCTCCGCTGTCCGTCTGTCAGCGGGCTGTATCTCATGAACCAGTTGGTAGACAGTTGAAATTTTCACAGATTGTGTATTTCATTGCCGTCATATCAACAAATAATACAAGAAACGTGTTTTTTTTTTCGGCGTTTTTTGCTTAATGTTTTATGTACTATCTTTCTGTCATTAAGAACGTTAACTTTTTAGCCAGTCTTTGGCAGTAGGTACTTTCTGTCAAAACGACACATTCGAATTTTATACACACATACATTATCTTTACCCAAACCCAGTTAAAACCCAGCACAAAGTAAACACCACCATTCGAGAAGAAGGCAATCTTTCTGACAAGCGTCCCCGTTGCCGATACACTTTTTACGACCGTTTAATCTCCATAGACCCGGTCCGAAACGTTCCGGTTTTATAGCCGTCCGGTGATTGAAGACTTTCGTTTATGGCTGGCTAGATGTGGGAATAGGTCGTGGCCTTTCAAATCGTCATCATGATCAATCAGCGTACGGGTGTTTTCAGTGAGACTTCCGGATCAGCGTGGATTGGATCGATGATTTTTTTTTTACTGAATTTCTGGCCTACGTTGTCATCGTGGAATCCGTGTTTGGTGACGTCTGTGGATGTGGCTATTGGTTGACCAAAACGTCCGACTGATGAAAGCGAGATCGTAAGTTTGATCGTTAGTCGTTTTATGGACGTGAACCCACTATTATCGCGAGCTATATTAGACGAAACGAGGCGAAATGTGTGGGTAACTCCTATGCCTGCCTAGCCCTTCGGAGAATACAGCCGTCATGTTATATGATATAAAGAGAAGATTGCTTTTAAAATAACGTTGCTCTCTACAAGATCATCAGCATTATGTATCTGCAAATTGTCTTTTTAAGAACGTTACTCTACACGCTGAGGAAAAAATAATCATAATAATAAGTATATCCGCAAATAACACATAAATTTTCGTAAAAGAAAAAAGTAGAGCGAATCCACCGTCATTGTCCTGAGAGTCTCGCTTGAAGGAAACAAGTTAATAGCACTCTTAGACGATAGACAACTTAATGCTATCATTAAGTCTGACGGTACGTATATGAGGCCATATGAGAATCTTTATTACAGCTTCCACGAATATACTTTCCGCAGAAAAAATATTCCGGAGGTATACCCAGTGTACATGTATCTTTGAAAAATGTGATGTCATTTACTACCTGTGCTTGTATGGAGCTTTTAATTTTCTGGGATAAAAAGTACCCTATGTTATTTTATAGGTAGTTGCCTGACGCTCTGCCAGATTTAATCAGAATCGGTTCGATACTTTAGCCGTGAAAACATAACAAACGACAAACACCTACGAGTCTGTATTAAAATGTATGATACTATAGTTCCTTTTGCAAAATATTTCGTTATAACTTCGTATGAAACGTCTAGACAGGCACCCACGTTTAAAAAATACAGAAGCAAAGTTATATAAATATCTATAAAAAAATATAAGAATAGAAGCCTGAAGTTAGTTGCTACCAAGCGCTTTAGAGGCATCAGTAAAACTTCGAAACAGCCTAATAAAGGGCGTCAATATAAAAAAAGTTTATATTTCTCTAGCAGAATTTATACGTTGAGTTCATTACGACCTCTTAAGGGAATGTCAGGACTATAGAAAATTAGTCCGTCTGTTCTCGGCTTAAGACCCAGTCAACCGATTGACGATTTATATCGTGCGATTCATTTCTTATTACTAGGTTATCTACTTTGCTGCTTTAGCATTTTCTTTTAGCCTTTCAGGCTTTGAGATACGAGGCTGGGATTAAAAGTTAACGCTCTCAAATTTTTGCTTAAATTCAGGGATTTTCAAACTTGCTTTTGGCATAAAATTACTCAGCTTATATTTCGGAATTTTTCTGAAATCCTAACTTTAATATTATAAATGCGAAAATGAGTTTGTCTGTTTGTTACGCTTTCACGCTAAAACGGCTGAATGGATTTGGATGAAATTTGGCACACGCGTAGACCATGGCCTGAATTAGGACATAAGATAGTTTTTATCTCGGTAGTACGTTCCCGTGGGGCAATTTCCGACATGAACGCGGGCGAAGCCGCTAGCAAAAGTTAGCATGTTATAAGTGAATTTAATTTAAGCTTTACTCTTTTGGCTAAGCTTGCCTTACTTCCTCCAATACTATGAGGACGTATTTTAAACTTCCTATAGGACTTATTTATTCACAAATCTAAATCTAGAACGATCCTACAAAAATAACCTGAATTTCAAAACTAGATTTCATAGCAGTATAAAACTTGTCATTTCCGAATCGGGAATGCTTGAGCATCATTCTAAAATGCTGAACTTAGGACCAAATTCCTGGCGTAAAATATCTTTATCCTGATCTGAAAGGCGGGCGAGCTCGCGTGCCAAAGCCAGTATAGCATAAAGCGCTACCTATACTTTGGAGAGTATTTTGCTCGCATTGTACCTTTTGGCTAATGCAGACTGAATTTCCATATTTGGCTGTAGGGATGCCAAAACGTTGGAATTGTTTTTGAGAGGAATATTTTGGTTTTGAAACGCTCTTATATTGACCGTGTTTGGTTCGACTGTGAAAAAGAAAATGCGGAATTTTTAAGAATAAGTAGAAGATTTACATTTTTTTCAATTACCATTGTGCCCAAAGAAGAAGAAGGCGTGGACCATTTAACAATAGCTTGATTTAATTGATTCTTTTTGGTAACCGAATCATGAAGAAAGTGATCTTAATGCTTTTCTGGAGTTGTAACAGATTTTTGCTAGAGTATACTGTCTGATGAGCTGTAGTCCGCGCGCGCCTGCTAGTCACCGCCTGAGGCAAGAGAGCGGTGAGACGGGCGAGGGCGCAATTGACAAAATTGGCAGACTGAGTTACCTTGGCCTTTGTTAACCTCCCCCGTCTCACCGCGCGCATACCTTAGGTGGTGACTATAACACGTAAATTAAAATAACTTTATATTTGACTCACCTCAAGACACAGTCCTCAGAATCAACAAAACACAAGAGAAAAATCAAGTAGACAGGCATCTAATTTTCTTAATGTAAATTAAATCTAAAATGATTTCAACCCTAACTTCGGCAAATAATGCTGTAAGAAAGTTATGCCATTGTCGAACTCGAGCTGAAGACGCGTGGGCTGCAACTTTTCGCCCCACTTCGCCCATCCGGGGAAGTAATGAAACATTTGGTTCCCATACACATCTCGAGATACCATCTTGAGATTTACGGGAATTGGGCATGCTGTGGTGAAGACATTTTACGGTCAGGTGGTTTCGATGTGCTAAGAAGATCTCCTTATCCACACACACATAATCTGCGTTCGCAATTTTGTTGCCAAACATGTAAACAAACACGAGTTTTAGGAAAAACAACTAGAATGCCTACACATAAGGTTCAATTTGCGATACAACTTCATATTTTTTATTACTTTTTTTAACAGTACTAGTCAGTCTAAAATCAACTTTATTGACACTCGCATAAAGTTGATGTTTGTTTAAATGGAAATAACATCAATTGGAAACAAGGATTTGAATAGACATTACATAAACTCATGCCTTCTTCATAGGGGTAGGCAGAAACTACAGAACGCCACCTGCTACGATTCTTACATACTCCCACGCAGTCGCACTGCACTCTTATGGGATAAAATCTATTTCATATGAAAGTGCAAAAGACAAGATATTTGGTGGTTGGGGATGGCCAGAACCACAAAAACAAAAAAAACTGGGTTGAACAAGTTAGTAGTTTTACTCTAGTGTTTTTTTTTTTGGTTGGTTTTGGAATTGATCTCGTCGTGCGATTATTGATAAGAGCTTCGTTTTACCGAAACGTGTAATCCTGAAACATACGCGTGGCCAAAGTATAAAGGTGTGTCTAAACATAGAGCGGAAATAGTACGCGACTGCCGCGCGTGGCCTGGCGCGCTTTGATTGGACGACTGCCGCGCAAACCTTCGTCGGCTTAGTCCTAACTAGAGCGCGGCAGAAATGTGTCCTGCAAACGCCGCGTGGTATTTGGACACACCTTTATAATTGTTGCAAACAATTTTTTTTTTAAAAGAGCATTTTTTTTTTTTTTAGTCAATTCACTTTGTATCTCGCGAATGATATTTGTATAAAAATGCTGGAGTTAGTTTTCAATTTAACCAAATGACTTGTCAAACTCAACTAATAAGGCCACAATTAGACAACATATCATGGTGTTCGTAACCATATTTATATCAATTTCCCCTGTCAGCCGGGCTTACGTGTCGCCATGACAGGCCAAATGCGAGCGTTTATATTGGCAGTGAACACTAAATGATATCTGACGTTTATAAAATTTGAGGTTATTGTAATAGTGGTCCCGGTGTAGGACCAAGAATAGAATATCTTTATTCGAATAACCATTCCCACTCAAAAAAACGTAGTATCTAATATACAGGGTGTATCAGAAAGGCGTGGTCAAATTTAAGGGTGTGGTAAAGACCATTGAACTGAACAACTTTTTCCATGGGATCTGAACTTTTCATCAGCTGTGCCATACATTTAGGTCAAGTAGGTATTGAAGCTTTGTACGGGTCAGCTGATAATTTTTTCTTTAGTAACTAAAGACTTGTGACTAAAAACTTACCACTTGATATGCCTGAATACCATTCACTCACTAATACCTGGACACACCATGAACAGTGCTACCAATCAAACGGTCATAAAAAGCTGGCTTCCGGTCCCATTCATTCATTCGGTCACGACTGCTTCTTAGGTTGTAAAGTTTATAGTATTGTGCCATCACGCTATATCCTGTGACGAGTGTAAATATTATTTTAATAAACAGTTTTGATTGAGCTGAGATTACGTCCTTTGGTAATCTGATTTTCTGGCTCACGGAGTCCTTTCTTACAGCATCAACTGCATTGTTGTATGAGATATGTTTTTACTTGCCTTTGCATTCAAGATACCAGATTTGGTTAAAAAAAAACACTTGACAGTGCAGTGTGAGTGAACTTCAACGCCAGTGCAAGTGACAAGGAACACGTTACTCAAGTGTCTTCTCCATGGCATTTAAGGTGAATAAAAAAGATGATAATGGACAATTTCTTAATTTATTAATTCAGTTGCTTAGCAGATTTAGTTATATTTAAAATACTTATTAGCTAATAGGCTAGATTGTAATGTGAATAAAGTATCACTAAGTGCGGATTTCACCAATGAGAGCTGTCAGTGTACAATATTCCATAACAATTTTGACACTGACAGCTCTTGAACACGTTTTAGAAATGCTGGTCGCGTTGCGTTGGTGAAATCAGCCCTTACTGTGATATTTTATAAAACGAATTAAAAAAAACCGCGAATGTTATTTTTCTTTACGAACCTGTATTGTGGTGGATATTTATATTGTGGTATTTGGAGTTGCACTTCTGAAACTATGAAGAAATAATTTATCTAAATTAGAGGAAGCAAATAAACGTTATTAGCATCCGCAAACCAATCAATACGTTACCTAACGAGAAAGATCCAAACCATTTGTTAAAGCTTTAAAAAACGAACTAAAATAAAAATCTGCTGGTGGCTGGTTTATGTAAAACTGAAAAAAATACGAGAAAACGTACCTTGGCATTTTAATTACCTGCAAACGGAATGGAAGTGAAGTATTTTTACATTTCATGATGCCATATTAAATCCAACTATGGACATAAAACGGCCAATAGTTGATGCTATTTTTGACATTATTCTTAATTAAAGGAATTTACTTTGATAGTGTAACAACCTGAAAATATCCAGTGATAAAAATGGACTTTTTCAGTGAAATTAGTGAAAAAGTAAATAAACAAAGTAGGTAAGTAGATGAGTAAATAAATGAGTACTTCCAGTGGTACGCGCAGAAAGTCAATCCTTTTTTTTTTTTGGATGGGAAATTATCAAATAACTTCTCCCGCTCTGGGCGGAGCGGGAGGGCGTGTCAGACTCTTACTGACTAAAACCCACCCGTGTTCCTTCCGTTGCCTGTACGTTGCCAGGAGCCACGGTATCCCTTTCGGACTTTCCCGCAAGAAAGTCAATCCTACACTATTAAACGAGAAATATTTGTATATATATTTGTAATCACGTTCTCGAAAATGGCTGTAACGATTTCGATGGAAGTTGCAATTTAGTGGTTTACAGGGGCGAAAAACGGATCTAGCTAGGTCTCATATCTGGGAAAATTCGTTTTATGCGTATTGTTACACGAGCAGAGCGCAGTCGCCCAAAGTTTAGAACAAGAATAAATTAGTAAGTACCTAGACCTACTATCATGGCAGTATGGAATTAGGAAGTACTACGATCACTGCAGCATGGAATTAGTATGAACTATCCTATACTATTAAATGAGAGTGAAATACGTAGGTATAGTGTATGCTATAAAATATAGGTACACAATTATTAAAATAATAACAAGATTTATTAATGGCAGACGCTGAAAAAACATTCCTTTCCATTTCACTCACTATTTATAAAAATAGTAGGTGGTTTCAGCAGCTTTTACCATCTCTAAATACCATGTTGTGCTCAGTCATAAATCCTACTCAGTATAATCATTAAATCAAAGTTTACCTCCACAATTCCGCTCCCATCAACCCAAACAGACCAAAATACGTAAAACTAACAACAAAATCCACAAATCCTACAGATAGGCCCATTCCACTACAATTTGCACACGTAGATAATTCAATTGTGACAGTTTCAGGCCATATATCATGAGGTCTCAGCTTAATGGATTTCTGTAAAGGCCACGGGGCGGCCGACGCTGTAATAGACACGGCTTAGATTGTAAAGTCATGCTTATACGAAGGTGGGTGGCATTTTGGGGGTTTGTCATTTCTAGCTCATTGTCGATATGTGAACGGGTAGTGTAGCTTCGGCTTTATAATCATTTATTGGAAGCTACTCCTGACCTATTCTATTCTTGTTATTGAATGATTAATCTTATGAGCTGTAAAGTTAAGGCGCAGACAACAGGCAAACGGTAAAAGTAGGCTAGACTTAAACAAAAAAATTGCCAAATCTATATAGTTTGTGGTAGCTGAAAAAATATATGTGGATCTCGAACATATTTCTCAGAACTTGATTGTTACCAAAACACGTTTTGAAAAAAAAACTCAATACAAATTAACGTTAAACTAACCCCTTACCTGTCTTCCGAAATCATTAGTCACGGGTATAAAACCTTACGCAAAGCGTTACAAAAATGTAGGTGAATGACCTGTAAATCACTTTTATCACTTTTATCACTGAATATCCTCGGAGTGACATCACTGATAACACTGCGGTTTATTGGACACGCTGATAAAGGATATTGCGTCTTACAAACAAGTACTAGAGTGAATAAGTGCATGTGCACTTGAGTTTTGTACTCTTACTCATGTTGTATGTCAGGCGAAAATTTTGAAAAAATACACCGAAGACATTACCCTCTTTTTGGGCTCCGCTGCAGTCGGGTAAAAAGAAGTTTCACAAAGAGCAAATCAGTTTTTTTTTAACCGAGAATCATACATACTTCTAAGACAACTTAGATATATGCTTCACGGCTGTGAAAAAAATGTTCCATTTCAGTTGAAAAAGCACATTCTACATTATAATTTATCTTTCAACATATACAATGAAAAATAAAAACAAAAATAAATATCTTCACCATCATAACCACCATTCATAAAATATCTGAACACCAATAAAGAAGTTGTTAAAACCAATTAACACAAAGAGGTCCTATTATCGTTGCTTCAGTATAATTATCGCGATACAAACCTCTTTTAAAAGAACGGATACGCTTTGAAATTATCGTGGAAATTATTAAAAAAAGAAGGAAAAATGTTGGCCCCTATCATTAAGAGAACTTGATCGGTCTGTCTGTCTGTTATTAGTATTTTAATCAAGGGTGTTTCTTTAACTAGATTAATTATACTTGATAAAGGAAATTGTATGATTGTTATTTTTTTTTTTGGAATAAATTGTATCAGTTCGTCTAGCCTTTTCCCAACTATGTTGGTGTCGGGTGCCAGTCTAACCGGATGCAGCTGAATACCAGTATTGTACATGGAACGACTGCCTATCTGACCTCCACAACCCAGTAACTGGGTAACACGATACCCCCTGGTAACACTGGTTGTCAGACTTTTGAGCTTCTGACTACCCGTAACGACTGTCAAAGATCTACGAATGACAGCCGGGACCGACGGCTTAACGTGCGAAATTGTATGCTTATTTGAATTGCAAGCTACTAGATTTGCACGTGCGTAGTAAGGAGTTTTGTCTTTACGAGTGAATATACGTTTTTAAGTAGGTATGTCTGACCCATGCTGGACAGTCAGTTCAGCTACCAACTATGTTTATCTCAGCACGGCAAAAATATTCTCTAGTCTCGTGCTAAACAAGACGAAACGAAATCGCGTGATGTATCTCTCAATATACATTCCTCGCTTCTGCAGTTTTATTAAAAACAACGAATTGTACTAACAACGCACATAACATAACATCACGCTCGTAATCCCCGAAGGGCTAGGCAGAAGTGTAACTACCTAGAGTACCAACACCCACATTTCGCGAGTAATGTTTAAGTCTCATGTAATAGGAGGCGGGCCAATTGCCATCAACTGGACACAATCCAAATTCATATCCATATTTCTGGGAATCGAACCCAGGACCTCATGATCACCAGTAGCGCTTGCAACCACTAGACCAATGAGGCAGTCCTAATTGTACTAAGTCCTTGTAGGTTATACAAAAAGCACTTCTTAGTATTGAACTCAAACTCAAACTCAAAGCATTTATTTCAATTAAACCATTTACAGGCACTTTTGAATTGTCAAGGGGTCAGTCAGTCAGAAATATGAAGCTAGTTGCCCATTCCAAAGCTTAGCTTCCTATGGAGAAGAACGGGCAAGAAACTCCACGGACACTCTTTTAAATCATAATGTTGTTACAAAATATTGGTTACATCATTCATGTTGAAATTATACATGTGAGACCAATGTAGAAAGACGTGCACGTAAAAAGCGTCCGTTATAAAAAGATAAAAACAATTCAAAAATTAAAATAAGCCGTGGCAGATAAGAGATGACCAGTCCCTACTGACGGCGCCCGTTCACGAACATGACGCATGAATCAGCACCGTTTAGCTCAACCATTTTGAAGGGAACTTAACGATCCAACACACACGCCACCACCAGCGAGACATTTGAGTGAGCATGACATATATTGAAATTGCAAGAACTGGCTACCTCTTGGATCTACATGTATCAACTGCAATGCAGTGACCGCAACGTTCGTCCAACAACTAGCAACTCCTGCAAGTCACCAATACGTTCTAAGGATTCTCGCTATTTCAATTTCTAAGGAAATTGTGTGGGGGGGCGTGGCAAATGAAGTTACTTATAGAACATTGCGAAGTTGGCTCGTGCCTTGAGGGAACGAAATTGTATTTATACGGGGATGAAAAGTCAGGAAATTTTGATCTCCTGTCGTGGTTATGCTAATTAGCCAGTAAGGTTGGTTACGGGATGGGTTGTTTTGAGTTCACTGGAAGTATTTTTGGAATCGTCACACAAGAAATGTAGATACTTGATAGATCATGTCGTTACAAGTTTTGTTGATTTTGTTTTGTTTCACAATATCGACATGTAGTGAAACTATATTAGATTTTCAAAAATGGATATCATTTTATTTTCAGATCTTTCAATCTTCCAACAAGCTTACTTGCTGTTATATTTTGACTGCTTTTGCATATTACTTGTTATCACCGTTCGACCACGTTCTGCGACTTACCGACCCAAAATTACTCATAGACTAACCATATTTCGAGACACATATTATGTCGTGTTTTGTGTACTAGGCTTAAAAAGCAATTCACAAGTTTATACAAGGCTGTGCACAGGGTTACCAATCTAAAATTGCTCATAGACAATAACTATGTTGGAGACAAAATGCCGCATCGTGTTTACCGGGTCGGATCAATAAAACACTTATTTAGATCAATCAATTTATATTATTTTACATTTTATATACTGACACTCTTTCAGCTCCCTTAATTGACTCCCTATTGTTTTCTTATATTAAAACGAAATAGTTCTCATAATTATGCCATCAACTTAAAAAAAACTGTCGGAGGTTGCACGGAAGCACCAATTAGGCTATAATCTCTACAGTACTAGACTTAAAAAGCAATTCATGAGAATATACAGCGATTTTCACCGCTCAACTTATAGATCCATCTAGTCAAGTATGTATAACTTAATTCAGTAGTTCCATGCGCCGCGCCGGTTCTTCTCCAAGTTATAATAAGTTGCTCTCGGCGGTTCATAGGTACAGCCGGTGCATGGGGTCGCAACTGCAGCCTCATTGCGAAACACTCATAATCGTAGTAAATTTCTTTTTTTTATTAATAATAACTTTGTTTGTGAATTATGACAACAGTGTAAAAGCAAGAACCGACCTCAATATTTTTCCGAAATACACGATTTCAAATAACTCCATAAAAATCTGCTATTTCATACATTTTGATCGAGTAGGTTTTTGTATGAACCAACAGTTTTTTTTTGTTACGAACTAAAAATTTCTACGCTCATATAATCATGTGCTGAATTCACTGTAACCGTTTGCGTGACGAATTCCCTTACACCCTGAATAGTTTGAGAATTCGATGATTCTTAATAATTTGGAACCGTCATAAGAGAATTTATGTGCTGTTTATTCGGTATCTTATTTATTCTGTCACATCACAATCAACATGTAGTCTTCACCCTTTGCCAACAAGACATACACTAGGCCCTGACGCAGCCCTGTTAGCGACTATATGGCCTTTCGTTTGACAAAACCTTCTTCGAATTTGACTACAACATCGTCTTATATAGCCGGTGCTACACAAAGCGGTGTAGTAACTAACGGGGCTTCCTTTGCGGACGACATCGATAGCTTTTTGCCAACGCTGCGGTTATGCGAATCCCTTCTAATCGATTAAGTTCTTTGTAGTTTCCGAGCCTTTATGTTAAAAGTTAAAGAGATATTGGAATTGTTGGAAAAAGTCGTGGTTAAAGAGAGGTTTATTAATTTATTATTGTGCGTAGATACGGAAAATTGTCTTCTTTAAAGAATTTACGGAAGCAACTATAGAATCTTTCTTGAAATACACCTCATACTACCCCCTTATCTAACATCATCATCATTATCATAATCTATTTCCGTTTTTGCCAAAAATTCTTCACAACTTTTAAATACAAATCTTAAATCACTTTATACTAATGAACTGTTTCTTCTTTCCAGGTACATATCAATTATCTAACCATCAGTTTAACTGTGTAGCATCGGTAAGTCACTCCAATTACTCAGGAATGCTTTCTACCATTAATTAATGCGTATTCAAATGACCACTACCCCTCAATCAAACGCTTTGATTCACGTCCGTAGCTATTGATAACAAAGATTCCGGTATCGCCAGTAGTGGGTTATGTAATGAGCTCCACTGTTGATGGCGATAGAAGATTATAAATGGTTGATTTGAAAAGTGAAGTATTGGTGTTTGTACTTTGTAGGTACGTACTTGTTCTATAAGTGAAGTGATATAAAAATATTAACTACATTATTATTATTTCAACAAAAAAACCTTGATACTACAAATAACTTGCAACCATTTAACAAATACTGGATATCTTGCCAAACAAATAACAACATAATAATTTCAAAACTTCACAAACTGAAATTGAAAAATCTACTGACATTACCATTCTACCCGCAAGTATTTGTCAACTCGTATTTGCCCAACAAGGCATTAGGCGAAGACTGCCGACAACGGCCGACCAAGCACGACCAAGCACGGAATATCCCGGTCGTACTAAGCCCACGACCCAGCATACTAACACTGGGCTGTTCTCGTCCAAAACAAACGTAGCAAAGCCTGCGTATTTGCCTACGTGACCAAAGAGCCCAAATAGTTTGTTCAGCCGGCAAGAAAATTCAACAGGACACAGATACTTGAATGTTGTCCCTGGATGTTGGTGTCCTACATAAAAGATAAGTTGGGCTTTGAAATATATTTACTGGAACAGTTTTTTGAATAAGAGTGGGTCAACCATAGCGTTTTGCAACATTGTTGGAATTTTGTGCATCTTACTTTCGCAACCCTGTTGCTAGGCAATATCTTAACACTTTGAGGGACACTAAACGCACATAGGCGTTACAACAATAAAAGTTGTATTGTGTCTCGTTCAGTGTCCTTGAATGCGTAAACTTTTGACTTTTTTTTTTTCTTTTTACCGTTTATCCGGGACGATTGCTGAGGGTACTGAGCAAGAGCACAGTACTTTTAGATACCACTTTGTACTTATAAGTAAAGCACAAAGTGGTATCTTCAATCATAATGTGTAAGGAATAGACACTAGTTTAAAAAAAAATAAGAATCGATTTGTCAATCGTTATGTTTCTACAGAAGGACATTAAATGAATAGACTGATAAACAACCAATAATGCGACCTTCCCATCCGTACCTATACTTAACCCTTTACTTCGTATATACAAAGTTGCAGGTACGTAAATAACTTGTGTTCCTCTTTGATATAGACATATTGCCACTTTGAACGTCAATTCAAATAACAGCGTCAATACCATTCCTTTGTATCGAGAAATGTATCGACATTTTAGTCGAATTGTATGTGTATTGGGCCGGTATTCGGATGTGCATAGTATATGTGTGCATATTTGATTCTATGTGCAGAATATACCGTTTGCCGCTACATAAGGGTTTCTAGACTATATTCAGGAGGACTGACTGGAAACTCTTGACTAGTTTAAAAATCTTTAGTATCTCATTGTTTTATGTCACAGCCAGAAAGATTTGTTTCATAGTCAGATCCATACTTCTTTACGAAAAATATACAATACTATGTATATTTTACGTTATGGTCCAGTATTTTCTTTTTGCTTTATGAATTATTGTTCCTTTATCAACAGTATCATTATAGAAAGTAACAATTCTATTATTGTAGAAAAGTTTATACCCATATACAACACTTTTATTGAAAGTTCATTAAATCCCAATCCATATTGCGCTGGGAGGCTTCAATTATTTCATTGTGTTCTTCATCGAAAATAATATTCAGTGCCTATTTTTTTGTTTTATAAAAAGACGGGCTACATCGAACACCAATTACGCTCCGCGGCAACCGATCCCTTCCTCACTTTTATTTTATATTCCACCTCGTTATAGAAATAGACAAGTACCTTGTTTTTCGACAAACAGTAAACACTTCAATTACAATAACAAAAAGAAAGAAAACAGAGTTTCCTTTTCCTAAATATAAACGGAACATAATGTCTTCGTTAAAATCAATGTAGAAGCTCGTACAAAAGATTTTTGTAGAAAAAGTTTGTGGTTTGTAAGTCGAACAGTTATAAGGGTGCAGTTTTACTTTTCCTAGTACTTTGTCCCACGATACAAAAAACACGACTTTTCAACCAGAACTTTTTGTTGGCTGAAATTTTATTTCACAGTTTCGTTTCGTAGAATTTTACTGTTATTTTTTTGTCAGTTGTTTAAAAAATGTTTTTTTACGAACTGTGCGCTCTATTTTGAATTCAAATATAAAACGTATTCAATTTCAGAAAAATACAGAACTATTTTAAAATGCTAACTATGAACTGCTACAGAATATATGCATTGCTTACATTTATAAAACACTAAGTAGAATCTTCTGAACAAACTCCCAATTAGATCTCGCCTCGGCTTTTCATCAGATGCTACTTTATCAAAATAAATTATCAAAGATTCGTTTCTAAGGTTCAAACTCCCATATCCAATAGAACAGACCAAACCCGGGAGTTTTCCAAGTAGTCTATAAGGCATTAAAGCAACAATAGGAAGGTTTCATTAAATGGGACTAGCGACAAAATGTTATTTGTTATTTCGTGCCACCCGGCCGAGTCCATCACTCACACTGGAATTACTCCGTTTTGGTTCCAGGGTAAGCTATGCTATGTCGAACTACGAAGTAATATATATATTTATACATATATCAAGACATAATTGGTTTAAACGTTATTTTCTGATTTACATAGACGATGTAGTTAGTCCAAATATTCACTTATGAAAAAGCTTTAACATGATTTTGTAACAATTTGTAATAGTAAAACCATAAATTTGAACTAAATAAACAACTTACATAATCATGTTAAATAGAAACCTAATAGAGCTCAATATTCTTAATTGTTGTATTAACCATATGACCGTTGACTTTCTTAAGAGGAAGTACAGCATTAAACTCTATTTAAATTTTGTAAATATACCACTTAAGATAAGTGAAGTGAGCTTGAACTGAGCTGTCATTCCACCTGACGCTAGAGTTTAACTCTATAACCAGCTTACTTCACCTAAGTTTTCCCGGTGAGATTTTAATAGACCAGCACTTGCCCCACCTCGTATATCCTTCGCTTCGCAATCACTACTCCACATACTCTAGAGGTAAACATCTCGGACGCGTCCATTGTCGAACAAGAATTAGGGTTCCTTACCAAATGGGATTGCGGTCACCGTGAAATATATCAAAACGTGTGGCCGCAAGTCTCGGGGTTCTCTCTCTTTGTTAACCTTTGAAAAGGTAATTGAAAAGGTGCCCATAATTTAATATAACGCCTGGATTGCCTTGTGTTGCTGGTTTGTTGTTCTTTGTGGCTATTTTTGTTTGTTATTGTTGTTGTTAGGAAACATGTTGTCAGGTGACATAGTAATAGACGTTTTATGAGAATAAAAATAATGTGTTAAGTAAACAAAATTCTTTTTGTGTCATGTTTATTGTTTTTTTTTTTTGAGATTCGTTTTCATCATAATATTATAATTAGTTAGTACTTCAATTCAAGTCAGATTCCATCGAATAAGAACAACATCTTAATTAAAAAGTACCTTTGAAATTTTTGTTTTTATTTTAAAACCCTGAAGACTCGGTCTATTTTGTCGTCAAACAAAATTATTGTCGACTTTCTATTCAAGTATTACCTTCTCTAGCCTGTGCTTTCTCCTCAAAACGTATTTATAGTAAATACCAAACAGAAAAATCCTGTCTAGCTTCATCTATCTTTCTAACATCTAATATTTCCCTCAAATCCACCAGCATTTCATCATCATAACCACGTTAATAACAGCAGCACATCATGACGTAATGAGCGTGACGTAACCAAGGCATGTACCACAGCCCTATTAGCACGGCGTATATAAAAACACGATGTCTGTCTGTTCTTAAACATGTAATGTGAATGTCGTGCTACGACTCGGAACAGTTTATCTTGGATAGGGTTTGAGTTAAAGGGGTACGCGTTTTTTTTTTGTTTTTATCTTAGATTTTTTTTTCGAGGTGTTTGTGTCCTACTTCTGGGGAAAGGGTTCCCCTAAGCCCTTTCAAGTACTATTTTCCTGTAACTTCGTTTTTTGTCATAAGTCGTAAACTCGTAACTCGTAAAGGCTTACAAGCTGTATGTAGGCATTAACCAGTAACCTGACTCTTCGAGCGAGTTGAAAAAATAACCTGTCAACTTTCCGGCGTCGAAATTTTAGGTAAGGTAAGGTATTTCTAAGTTAAATTACTGTTACACAAACAAGCAGGATGCCTTGATATTACGCGACGTCAAGTTTGACTAACTTCTAAGAACATAATTAGTCCTTTTGTAGAAATAACTAAAACTCCTATAACATACTCACGACTTGCACCACACCAGAACTTCCATGCATGACGTAACGAATGCCGCAACTAATTGTAGTTCGGCAGTCCTCGGTCCCAACACCTCCAGACACCTCTAACACCCCCCGGCACCCCCACAGACCGCACATGAATTAATTATCACGACGTACACGCCCGTTTACAACGCAAATGGGATGAAAATCACGAGTATTTGTGTCCTTCTGGAGGAATCTTAGTAAAGTTGGGATTATTTCTTCCTTATATCTTATTATTTTATACAGAAATATTGGCTTAACAATTTCCTCTTATTATGTTTTTAACCTAACACAAAATTGAACTAGAATGCCTCTCTCTACTCTTCCTTCCGAGAAACGATCTTGTACTCTTTCGGAACGATCTCTACCTCTTTAACGGCCCTATCCTTAACTAATAAATGATCTCTTCAGAAACATGTACAAACTCATTATTCTCAGACTCCTTGTAAGCAATATCATCCGTCCTTTTTGCGTTCAATTTAACACTAATCGCTGTACCTACGGGCTCACTCAGTCACTTCCATTTCGTTACCCCTTGTCTAATCGCACAATTAGTCAACAGCATTCTCTTCCAAAATTACTAACACCACTCAAACCTACAGCAAGAAATACCCCAAGAATGTTATTGCAAATTAATCTATACGTCCCTCGAAAATTATAGAGAACGGACGATAACGTCTGACATACAACAAAGGACATTCCTGCCTGGCACCCGGGTAGTCGAACCGTTGATAATTAAACTACGGATATCCGTGATATAGGTGTCTTCCTCGTATCTTGGGAACAAGGGTCCGTACTTATGGGTCTAATAATGCTCAATATGGTATGGAGATTATGGATGAAGAAAATGGACAGAAAATATCAAAAAAATATGGTTTGGAATCTCTATGTTCTTGATGCAACACAGATACACAAGACCAATCTGAAAACCATACAGGTAAGTCCTTTAGGTACGCAGGGTTAAAAAACGAAGGAAAACTGTGCCATTAAAAAAACGCTTGAAAATACTGCCTTTTCAAAATAAAAATCACGATCTTAAACGTAGTATGTTGTACGTTGCATGAATAATTAAACCATATTCGAAGCGCACGTCGCATGCAAGTCCTAGGGGTGACATAAATACAAGGCGTTCTGTAGTGCTGTGCAAATCATTAGCCGGGCCACTCCGCCCGGCACGAAGACTGGGCCTGACTCTCGAGCTCGACGCTCGGGGCGCGTACGATGAGTGTCTTCGTATTGAATTTGTATGCCGTGTAGTTATGTGAGCCTGGTAGTTTGAGCCCTGAGGATATGTCGACCTTTTGATGTTTAATAAATAATTTGTTAAGCAACTAACAATAATTATCCAAGTAGAAAGGCCGTAAGTTCAATTTGATCGTGACAAAGTTTCCCTTTAGGTGTCTGGCACAAATAAGTAAATTTAAACATTTTGGTCCTTTTTACAATGTAACAGGAATATGATTATCAATCAGTTTAATTTGAAACTAAAAACTACCCAAAACAGATTTTCTATCCGCATCATCGTGGTTCCGTTTAAATAACATTCATTAACTTTTCTCAATAAAAACAAAACAAACAAAGTCACCAATACTTCAGCTTAGTTTATCAGTTACTACCCCAATCAGCATGCTACAGCTAATCGGAACGACGCTAACAAGACGGGGGACAAGTTAAGCCGAATTCTTTGTGATGTGTCATGACTCGTGTGTGCACAACACTAGAGCCGTCAATGGCTATTTGAATGACATTCTGAGACATGACTTTTGTAAATGGAATTATGCAATGCAACGGCTGTGCTTTGAACTTATAAACAGAATTTCGGAGGGAGGGTTAAATGGTTTTGTAAAACAGGTTTTGAAAAGATATCTTCTAATAAAACTCCGCAATATCTAGCACCCTTTCCATTTTTTCCGCATTCATGATCTGAAAAGCACGCTTCGCTTATAATCCGCAAACATATCACCAAGAAAAATAGACCAAAAAATATGAGGGACCTAAAATCCTCTAACAATATACGACACATGTTGTTGACAAAAACGTTTTTAGAACGCGTTTGGCAAACAAAATGGCACCGTAAAGTGCATAGGGGCAGATACGGCGCTTTGGAAAGGTCGGTATACAGGCTGTATGCAGTAACGTACAGATGAAGGTCTATGTGAGCATATATGTAGGTAGTTAGATATATTGACAGTGAGCTATCTTCAATAATAATGAGTAGGTGAGACTCCTTTTTAGGGCCTTTTTATGTGCCGCGGAGTTTCGCCATGTCCTTCTGTCTGTCCGCGGCTTAGCTCAGAGAGTTAGTACTAGAAAGTTATAACTTGGCATGGGTATACATATTAGTCACGCCGACAAAGTGGTAACATTGAATCAAGGTTTTTTTGTTATCTCCGCTACACGTAAAGTGGGGATGTTTTTTTTTTCTCGTCCATCCCATGGTGTGGGGTGTCGCTGGAAAGGTCGTTCAAAAATGTTGTGGATGTGTCAATACCATTTTTTAATTCAGGGATCCGTTTGCGAAATATTAAGCTTTAAAGTGCTAATTTTTATTAGTCATGCCCCGCCCCGTGCCAGCTAAATGGTTGTACTTGGATTTTTGAAAACATTCACAGCAGTAGTATATATAAGGAAGTTAAATGGAAAACTATCTCAGCTAACTAGCTTTACAGGTTAACGAGTAATAATCGACCAACTTAAATTTGTTGTTGTTTGTTCTTGGGATAAATTCATCCCAACTACGGAACCCTTCATTGTGCGTGGTCCGACACGCACATGACCGGTTTTTAAACATTCATATTCTGCATTCGAAAAAAAAGGAAAAATGATGCTTCCATTAACAAACGAACACTTCATTTTCAATTTGAAAATTGAACATTCTTAATTCTAATCTTCATTACTCGTTTCATACCTATACGAAAAAACGTATAGTGGCCAGTACAGCATTTAGCATCACTTAGCTGCAAGTACACTGTACAGCTCGCAGACAGTATCACTCCAGACCTCGCCCCAACAAGACATGCTGTACTCTTTTGTTTCGCTCCTCCATTTAAATTCATCCGAACATTACGCCCGCTTTGTTTCAGCGCACCAGTCGCGATTTTAATCACTTAAGCGCGGCGCGCGCGCCTCCCCTACCCCGCGCTTGCTCTTCAAATAAACTCGTAAAATTCGTAATAAAACCGGGTTTTATGGTATGACGCTCAAAACCAGAGCTCATTATTTGTACGTCAGTTTCAGTACTATGCTTGATTGCGGACTCTTGTCCTACCAATTAAACGGATGCGTAAATTAAACGGAAGGAAGGGAGTTTTTTTTAATTTATTTTCGTTTTGATCGCTGGCACGCGACGCGTGGCGTTTGTATTTTTATTTTTTTTGTTATTTATGTTATAAAATAAAACTGAAACTCCGTGACATCTAAATGCAATTTATTAAGGTATATCTTGCTTATTCAATAAAGCATTATTATAAAAAAACATCTTCATATAGCTCCCTTATTATCCCATACATACCACCTGATTAAAACACTGAAAAACTAATAAACAACAATTTTCACCGAACATAAATTCGCCGAAACATGGTTCAACCAAAATTTAACAGAAACTAGTTGAGTGCAGTTGTGAATTGATGTCGGCTTCGCGTTCGCGGATTATGCATGAGCACACGTTCCAAGCGATTTGATTAAAACCGAAAAAAAACGAGAGCTATGTATGTAACGTTATTCACATTAATGTATTTATTAAGTGATAGCACGCGAGTTTTTTTTAGGGTTAGCCGACACTTGCACGATATTGGTGGGCGTTTCGGACTCGTGTAACTTTATTTAGTTCTTGAGTTTAGGCCGGTTTGCACTGTTTTTTTTTTTGCACAAATTAAGCATGCCTTGCTTAATTTGTGCAAAAAAAAACAGTGAACGTCATACATAACATATCTGTATAATTTTTGCTTTTGCACTGAGTAAAGTAGTGCAAATTAAATAAGGCTTGTGTCTATTTGGAATTAACACTTCAACAGAACTGAGTATCTATAAATGAATAAAAACTGTAATTAACTACGACGGGAATTTAGTCCTAGTTACTTATAATATTTAATCAATCTAACCAACCACCTCAAATTTAATTACCAAGTCAACCAAGTCAAACATAATCAAATCTTACCAACACAACAACAACACAATATTAATAATTATATGTAATTTATTACAACAACGATGACCTAAAATACTTGTTCCAAACTATTCCATTACTAACCCACATCTCTTAAGTCAATTTAATGCCTACCTTTACCCACGTTTCGAGTTTTATCTATCAAAATATTGTATTACACTTATACCAAAGATATTAATATGTCCAGATTCAGTCAAAGCTGTGAATGAACTCGTCGAAAAAAATAGCGTCCAACTGTTGGCCGCTAAATACACGCACACTAGAAAAGCACAATGACGTGGCGCGAGTGTATGACGTAACTGCGCGACACCAACATAACAAAGTTGGCTTGTTTGTTTTAGTTCTTTTGCAACGCGACACTCTATTTAGACATAAATAATCAAAGACTTATACCATTCATTTCATTACGTGACGTGCCTATGTAGCACGTCACGTAATGAAACGTCAGAAGCTGCACGGTTGCAATTGGTAAAAATAATTGACTATGACGTTTTCAAATTACAGTTTTTATGGGAGGACTGTGTATGAGTGTAGGCCTGTCAACAGGTACGAGGTACTTAACCAAAATAGGAAATACAAGTTAATTCGAGCAGTTTGCCCAAGCCTTAACAAAGGTTCACATATCTCACCAGTACAGTTCCAATAGTAATTTTTGTATCGTGGTCATGCTACCCTAGCTTGCATAAATTAAATACCCCCTTGATTTATCGAGTTCCGGAACTAGTTTTTATTTATTTTCGCAACTGTGATGTGTTTTGGCAAGCTTTTTTCACTGATTAATATTTATTACTGTTTATTTGGATCATTATTCTTGTGGTTACACACCATTTTCACATTAGCGTGTTGTATTTCATTTTTAAAATGAATCTTTCGTAATGATCAATGACCGTTCTTTCTACTATGAGGAGGTTTTTGCCTTTGTTTGAGATTACATAATTTCATATCCACTTCCTACTTCCCAATGAAAAAAAATTGTGTCTATCCAATCACCACAAAGACAGGCGGATTGGTGATCTTCATTTCGGAAAACGGAATATCGGAAATTATCCCACGGAAACGTACTACTGAGATAAAAAGTATGTCCTTGTGCCTTTCATCCATATCCGTTCAGTCGTTGAAAGGTAACAGAAGGACAGACAGACAGATAGAGTTTCGCACTTATAATATTAGTATGGACTAGCTAGCCAGCGGCTTTGCCCGCGGATTCACCCGTATAAGTCTCGATCCCGTGAGAATATCGGGATAAAAGGTATCCTATGTCCTTCTCCAGGTCAAGGTCTACCCCTGTGCCAAATTTCATCCAAATCCGATCAGCCATTTTAGCGTGACAGCGTAACAAACAAACAAACTCACTTTCGCATTTATAATATTATTTAGGATTAGAATGCTACTTAGTGATAATGATAATATAGCATTCTAATGGTGATAGAATTTTTAAATCGGTTCTGAAGTTTTTGAGTTTATTAATTACAAACAAAAATACATCTTTTCTTTTTAAAATAAGAGTATAGTTTAGCAGAAAGTTTATTACTGCCAATCTTGATGTTAATATTATAGCTCTCTTTTACGCCAATAACGGGTATAAAAGAAAATATTTGTAATTTTGTATTTTGCTTCGATACAAAGGCTTGACGTTGGACAGTGACGGCTATTGTTTGCGTACGAAGTGCCTATCAAGAAGTGTATCAAATTCGCGATGAAGCGCATTCAGTGTTGGAAAAGTAAGTAGCTGTAGTCAGGATGCTTAATAAAGGTTATCTTGTTACCTATTGTTTTTATTTATATATATATATTTTTTAATTGTGTTATTATTTTTGTTTTAAGTTTTTTGTAATCCCCTAATGGGATTTATCTAAGTCCGTAGATGTGTCCGTGGCATCACAGTGGGCCCTATCAGAATACCAGCGCGGTGGTATTTATTATCGCCGTATTATGCTGAGATAGGGGCCTTTTTGGCCTCGCACAGGTCTTTATTATTTTGTTAGTTTTTTTTAAACTTAAGCTCCCTTTTTATTTAATTTTTTATATTATTTTGTTTATTTTTTTATTTATTACTGTTTGTATTTCCTGTGCGTGTCCCAAATAAAATATTTTTCTTTCTTTCTTTCTATTGTGTAACAAACTTTTAAATGTATTTTCTTTATGACTAATGAGGGTAATTATATTATCGTTATTTCTGGGTGCGCCAAAAATAATTTAAAATGGTAAAACGTAGTGCAGAACCCGTCGTCGTTTGATTGTGAAATAGTACATCTGTGCGAAATAAAAGTGTTAGCAAGAAAAGAGTGTTTTCATTATAATTGATATTTTTAGGGTTCCGTACCTCAAAAGGAAAAAATGGAACCCTTATAGGATCACTCGTGTGTCTGTCTGTCTGTCACAAACTCACCAATTTGCTCCGAATTTAATGGACCGATTAAGTTGAAATTTGGTACACCCATGTATTTCTGTGACCCAAACACGGACATGTAACATAAATAAATGAATTTTGAATATGGGGCTCACTTTTAGGGGTCAAATAAGAAAAAAAAAGTTAGGCAAACTGTACCGTGTGACATATCAAATGAAATGGATTTTTAGAAGAATCTGTTTTTTTTTAATAATTTTAAAATAAATACTTTAAAAGATATTTAAGAAAATAGATGAAAATATACCACTCCCTTATCTCCGAAACTCTTAAGCCTAAAATTTTGAAAAAAATACAGACAATGGTTCTTTACTCATAGGTTACAGGAAAACCTATAAGACGTCTATGGTCTTAATATAACATGGTAATTCACTGAATACTGTGCGTACGTTTGCAGTTGAAATGTATGTTACATGTTTTTCAAATACAATATTAAGTTTGTTCTTGGGATAAAATTTCATCCCAAGTACTGAACCCTTCATTGTGCGTGGTCCGACTTGGCCGGTTTTTTAAAGATCTCAAGTATTTTGTATCGATTTTTAGAAGCAGGTATAACCTACCTATTACTTTGCGTGAATTTATTGGGGTAGTCCAAGTTGCGGACTTAAATTTTGGTTTCTTAAGAAAGCGATGAAACGTCACACAATAACGGCTGTGTAAATACAGAGCGTTTTTTGACACCTTAATGTCAAATACTGGTGAAAATGTCAAGTTTTCATGACGGCCGTTATTTTATTTATTTGGCTCACCAACAATTGAATACACTGATACAATGACATGATACATCCCAGAGACTTATAAACTAGTGTACCAATTTCTTATAGGTAAGCACATCTTGCATAATTATTGATGTTGAGCGGTGACTAAACTAGGTGAGTATACTCATACAAATTAAAAAATTTAAGCATTATTAAAATCATTATATAAATTAAAATCCAAACAAAATCAAAATTAAATTAAAAACCAAAATCAAAATTGAATTAAAACAGGTCTTCTAGGAAATCGTAGCTAAAATCTGGCAGTTTTCTGCAGTTTATAAACCAAACGTTTTAAAAGTATTCATAACAAAGCTGCATGCTAATAAAAAGGAAACAAAATACCAACAACAGATAATGACAGGCCCCTACAAATACAAAATCAAAGGAAAATCATAAAAGCTTAATTGATAGCTACCAACCTTTTAAAACATAAGTCAATTAAATTAACAGTAGAAATTCAAACAAAGGAAGCCCTGTCAGAAAATTTCAAAAGTACCAGGACAAGTATCAAGTATGCAATCGGTACAATTAAATGCTATTTGTATTTTCATAGTTAATGCAAGCTAATCGTTCGACTGTCGCAAATTGCAGCCCGTGTGTGAACTACCGGGTGTGGCAGCCCTATCGGACGGATTGTAGGGTTGGAGCGAAACTTTTTGACAAACCTATTCTTTAGGTTGTGTAATGTAGCGTCAGTGTTGCCAGCGTGAGTAATTTTTCAGCTGTTCTTTTTGCATGAATATTCGTTTTTAGGGTTTCGTTCCTCAAAAGGAAAAAACGGAACTCTTATAGGATCACTTCGTTGTCCGTCTGTCTGTCTGTCTGTCTGTCTGTCAAGACCCATTTTCTCAGGAACGAGTGGAGGTATCAAGTTGAAATTAATATCAAAGGTCTAAGGTCAAAAGTTAAATCAACGTTCTAAGTCAATGCCATAAAAATATACGGCCATTTATGTGACATGTTTTGGTACTCGCAAATAAATCAAAACCTACAGGGTTCTTCCCGTTGACCTAGAATCATGAAATTTAGCAGGAAGCAAGGTCTAACAGCACAAGTATCGAAAATTTGTCGTTTCATAACATTAAAAAAAATGCGATTACGAACTTACATTTGCAGTTGAGAATTGACCGTGACGTTTATCGATCAGACAAGATGTTTTTCAACTCCAAAATTTAGTTTGTTTTTATGATAAATTCATCCCAACTATGGAACCCTTCATTGTGCGTCATACGACACGCACTTGACCGGTTTTTTAGTTATGTTTGGACTACAGGACTAAACATTTCGAAAGGGCAATTTAATACCTATCTAATGTTTAGCGGGAAATATTTAATTGATCCTCTAAAAATCTCTTTTTGGGCTTCTAATTATGCACAGATTTTTTTTAATAATGGGGCCTCTTTTTATATGTCTGATGGCCTTTTCTCACAGTTGGTAGCAGTTACGTGGCTGTTTAGTATTTCCAAGACCGCAAAATAAGATGTTCACAAAAAGAAGCGCATTCATTATATTAGTGTTCAATAATATTTTCAAGAAAGCAAAATGGTAATTATTTGAGGTTCGATTAAATACAAGCCATGTTTAATTACTGTTTTAATTAAGTAACGATCATATTATAGTTATTGAACAAGATATGATGGCACTTGAACTCGATATCAAGGCGCCGAGCGCCACACAATCTCAAGCGGTACTCGAATACTAATTAATTACATAAACATTAATTAACGTTCTAATATATATTCTCGGTGGATAACATGTGATACCTCACTCGAAATTCCTGTAGGTACAGCGTTACCATCCAATAAACATATTACAATAAATAAGTATTGGCTATAACGTGGCAACTCTGCCAGCATTTTAGGCGCTTTTGAGATTGACAGCTATGCGGTCAAAATAACAGCTTTTTTATGAATGCATATAGCGTACCTATAGACGGTACTTATAACAAAAAATCAATGCTAATTTTTATTTGTCTGTCTGTTTGTTGCGGCTAATATCCGAAATGGCTGGTCCGATTTTGACGGGACTTTCACGTGCATACAGCTGATGTTATAAGGAGTAACTTAGGCTGCTGTTATTTCAGACTTGCTTCCGCCAGCGGCTTCGCCCGCGTGATGTCTTTATAAATTATAGCATATGTTACTCTGTGATAATATAGCATTCAACTGGTGAAAGAATTTTTTAAATGGGTCTAGTAGTTTTTGAGTTTATTCATTACAAACAAAAATACGTCTTAAGTCTTCTCTTTATAATATTAGTGTAGAAAAAAAAAGATTTAGGGTCCACGCGGGCGAAGACGCGGGCCACAGCTAGTAATACAGATTCTGCACTATTATTATAATAAGGTAAAGTTAGTAAGTTTGGATGTAGAAGGTAATCTCTGAAAGTACTCATCCGATTTCGAAAGTTCTTTCAGTGGCGGAAAGCTACAATATTACAGAGTGCCATAGTTGAAACTGCTTGAAAGTAGTATTCATTTGTAGAGAAGGAATGTAATTATAATCGCGTGAACTTTCGGGCCCCGACCCACCGCATCGCATCCCATTGCCCGCCCGCGCTGTAACTTCGTTTTCGCTTAGCTTCCTTTCTGACATTTTTTTATCTTTTTGCTCAGCTCTTAATGACCATAGCGTTATGTTACATAGCCTATAACTTTCCTCAAGAATTGGGTTATCCAATGCAAAAAGATTTTTTTAAATCAGAATGGTTGTTTCGGAGATTACCCCCTATATGCAAACTTACAAACAAACAAAAAACAAATTTTACTTCTTAATAATATTAATATAATTATACATATTATTAATATTATATTATATTAAATATTATTAATATAGATTATAACTAACTATAGATAAAAGTCAGTACAAAATAAGCAACATTTCTATTCTATGTTCAAAACATAGAAACGTAAATGTACCTTCATAACGCAGTTAGCACTTTATCCACAAGAATATTACCACACCGACCGTTTTATATCGCAAACGTATCATTATCCATCGTGAATGTTACTTTTGAAATAAGCCAAGGAAATCGGACATTTCCAAGAATGAGTTTCGTCGATCGCTGTCCATAAGAAATGATGCCGCGACAGCCCTATCGAGCGTCTAAATTATTCACTGACTCTAGGGTTGCCAGCGATGAGATTTTTATGCTGCATGGCTTTCTAGACAGGATGAAATCTTAGAACTTAGTTTGATTTGTTACTGTAAAACATGTTTGCATGTCGTCGGGCTGATTGAATATTTTTAAGGCTTCTGCTCGGTAGTCTCGTAAAATCTTCTGTTGTGCTTCAACATCTTCAATTTATTTCACAAAAGTTCTCTTTTAACATGCTTCGCGGCAAGGAGATACCTTTTTGATTTTCGATGTTCCGGCAAATTGCATGTCTTGCGAGTAAATTTCACCTAAACCTTATTCAAGATCTGTCAGCGTCTTTATTGTTATGGAATTTTGACACTGACAGCTTTTGAACTCGGTTTAAATGTGCTGACCGAGTTTTCAGTTTCATTGGTCTTTAATCACTGTTAGACTACGCTGCATTTTGCTGAGCAATGACCAGGGGCCGTATTATGACGTATTAATGCCACCATTATTCCAGTGTTTGTGAGAGACGGAGCTATACAAGGCCGCTAGCACCATCCTTTTTTCGCAGTGGAATAATGATGGCATTAATACTTCATAATAAGGCCCCTGTACACAGAAGCGACGCACAGCACAATTTTTCTTATTATTTGTTACAAAAGTAGTTAACTCTGCAATCGGCATTTTGTTTTTGTTGTCATATGCCAATATTGCAACGTAATGTCGCAACAGTAATAACGCAATATTGTCTTTGGTCAACCAATGAACAACATTTTCAAAATTGTTATTTATTGGTTGAATACGAGGCTTTTGGCTACTTTTGTATATGTGTATTTTATGTTTTATTTTTTCTTTAAACAATTATTCTTTCTTTCTTTCTTCTAATAACCGAGCCTCATCTGCAGTATCTTCAAAATATAGTCTGCCTTTCCATTTGACAAATCATCCATCTCATCGCTTTAAAATCCCGCCCAAAACAATTCTTTCGCGACATTGCAAACCACTTTCTTTCAAACCTCAGGCTGCTAACCCTGATCTGACACATACATACATGTACACGTGGCGCAACGTCTAATGCACTTATAGTTTTGCCGTTTCATTTATATTAGATTAGTAACGTCTGCGTTTGAGACATGCATTGTGGCAGTATGAAACTGTTGGCTACGTCTTTATCATAAATGCAGGATACGAATTAAGGGTTTGTGGGGAAAAATAAAGGGATACCGTGGCCCCTGGCAACATACAGGCAACTGAAGGAACACGGGTGGGTTTTAGTCAGTAAGAGCCTGACACGCCCTCCAATTGAGAAGTTATTTGACAATTTTACACGCAGAAAAAAAAAAAGTTTATTATTCCTCGTTCAATTAATCTGTCTAGCCTTTTCCCAATGTTCCTATGTTGGGGTCGGCTTCCGATCTAACTGGATGCAGCTGAATACCAGTATTTTACATGGAGTCCCTGCCTATCTGACCTCCACAACCCAGTAACTGGGTAATACGATACCCTTGGTAAGACTGGTTGTCAGACTTTCGGGCTTCTGACGACCCGTAACTACTGCCAAAAATACAAGAATGACAGCCGGGACTAACGGCTTAACAAGCTTTCTGAAGCACGGAGGGGTCTCGATATGTTAAGATGGTCACCCATCCACGGACTGACCGCAGCAAGCGTAGCTTAGACTGATCGATGGACCGGTGCGGCTGTTAGTACTTAGCCATGAGCCCCCGCATACTATTCCTCGTTAAGCATAATATTTTTTTTTTATAGAAATCAGTTTTGATGGCATATAACTGTAGCAGTCTTAGAGCTCTTGGTAATTTGAAGTTGTTCTTTCGCCATGCTTATTTCTATGACTAAACAGCATTGCTGTTTTTTGTTTTGAATTCTGGAAAGAGCATAGAGGGACTTGAGGAAAGAGGATACGTCACAAGACCTCCAATATGTTTATTCAATGTAGGTTCCTAAATTCATTAAACCTCATATAATTAAATACTTTACCTGAATCATCTTACTTCATGAATCTTATATAAGATACAATCATTTGTTTCGCCTTTTCTGTTTTGATATGTGATTGCAGTGTTTTGTTATTAGAAGTCAAGAGGCCTATTGCCACACCCCCTGACTTGGTTATGTCTCCTTTTAAAAAAACACTGGAAATTAAACACTATAACAACTAATTGAATTTTCTAAACATAATTTAATTACATCGATATTCCTTCCCACGGCCAGCTGTGCACATCCCTTCCTAAGTGAAACGCGAGTTCAAAGCAATTTTCTTGCATGCGCGAGCGCCGCTTTTACGCTTTTCTTAGAACACTAGACTAGCTAGACCGGACTATGGCCACAAAATAGATCTGTACAGAAGGTCGGCTCCATACAACGAACTACAATGCACGCACACGTAGACACGCTTCACGTACAGCATGTGCAAGCGCACTCACGACTAGCATTTGTTTCAGATAGTTTGAGATCGCATCATGTAAGACTCTATAACTTTAATTTCGGGTATCAGCCTTTGGTTTTGTACTTTCGTTTATTGCCATCGACTTCCGAAAATAAATTTAGAAGTTATTTTTTTTTATTTTTTTTACCTGTGGTACATAAATTCGTATGTATTCACCACTACTAACAGTGTCAGGAAGTTATTATAACATCAGCAACATACACTAAGTGAAAAAAATACGTATTATTGAAGCTCACTCCAGAAACCACTCATTAGAACTTGACCAAATTTATATGGGACCAATCTGCAAGTATATCCTTTCAAATAAAATTTTCTGGAAAAATGAAGGAGTTCTGAGATAACAAACATTTGCAACCGAATCAGGACGCTCCTTCTTTTTTTGAAGTCGGTCAAAAATACTGGTATTTAGCTGCATCTGGTTAACCAAGGGTTTCCTAGCAAAGGCGGTCCCGTCAAATAATAAAGATCGACATGAAAATCTGTAATTTCCTGGTGCAATGACAGATTTTTGACATTAAGGTGTCATTAAACGCTCTGTATTTGGACAGCCGTTATTGTTTGACCGTTGTCCGCTTTCTTAGGAAACCAATGCTTTTGGAAGGCAACGTAGTTGGGTTGGGAGATTTTAATGAGTTTGAGATCGCCGTACGTTTGTGACCATATCAATATTAGACATCTTTATTTCTTTAACTAATAGAATGACTTGGCAATTGCACACGGCAATAGAATCTACATATAACAATATTAGCGCTCTGAGCGCTTTATTTATGTTTGTGTATGCATAAATTTGGCCCGCTAGCTCTATGTTCAATTAGGACTATTTAAAATAGCAGATTATTTTTATGTGATTATGTTGCCGTGCGATGACCTGGTCATTCTATTTATTAAAGAAATAAAGATGTCTAATATTGATACGTTCACTATAAAATGTTGATAGGTAACAATGTATGACAAAGTTGTTGGATAGATGCTTCCATAGATAGGTACTGGACAAATTAACCGACTTGGTTTTACATTAGAGCTCATAACTTTTTGTGGTAGAAGACCTGCGTTACAGACTTGTATTTTTTGTTCATGTTATGTTTTTGTTGCGTTTATGTGTCCGTTTTTAACCCCCGGCGCAAAAAGAGAAGTGTTACGAGTATAAGTTAGACCGCTGTGTTTGTCTGTCTGTGGCACCGTAGCTCTTAAACGGGTGAACCGATTTGAATGCGGTTTTTTTTGTTTGAATGCAGGTTTTCTAGCAATGGTTCTTAGACATGTTTTATCAAAATCGGTTCAGCCGTTTGAAGATTATCAGCTCTTTTCAAGTTGATGAATGGATGTGAGCGTCTTCCACAGGTCTGATCGATTTGAAATTTGGTATTCTGTTACTTCAATGATATGAGAAGAACATAGTAACCTTGAACTGATGGTCCAGCATCACCTGGAATTTGGATACACAACTCCCTTACCAACTTACAGCACAGGTATCGTGTTTGGGCTCATTGGAATGGTCTCACTGATAGGTTATAGATAGATGATGAACAGGGTCTGGTGCTAGAGTAGGAAAAGAAATTAGGAAATGTTTGTGTCGGGGGTTTTTAAATTTTAATATAATTTCACTTGTCGCTCATTGTATTGTAATTAGCCTTCTGTACCCACATATCTATTCTGTGTCATGGTGAAAGTGTAGTGCAGTTAACGTGATTAACTTATGCTTTATGATTAGCTATGGTTACCGTGTGATTATAGGGTAGGCACATACTATTGATTAGGTTGAAATTAATAACGAGTATTAGAGAGACATGAATGTTGGTGATGTTGGCTTTGCAAGGCAAAAGCTTTCTTGAATAGACATACATAAATAAACTCACGCCTTCTTCCCATAGGGCTAAGCAGAAACTACAGAACGCCACCTGCTACGACCATTTTTTTTTTTGGGTGGTAAATTATCAAATAACTTCTCCCGCTCTGGGTGGAGCAGGAGGCCGTGTCAGACTCTTACTGACTAAAACCCACCCGTGTTCCTTCAGTTGCCTGTACGTTGCCAGAGGCCACGGTATCCCTTTCGGACTTTCCCGCAACCCCGGCAGGCATCGGTCCTATCGGACCCCTTCACTTGCTGACATCTCTTTGAGGCGCGCGTGGAAAAGAACGCGCCGTCGACCCGGGCCTGGTCCTTATCGGACGGCGAGCTACACCTGCTACGACCCTTACATACTCATTTTGTCTCGTTTACGTTCATACATCTGGTCATGCACGAACGCTGGTAGCGAGTACTACGCATCTGACCTTTCTGCAGAACTTCACCAATAAGGTCACTATATGTCCTCCTAAGTCGTCTCCTCCCGGCGTTTCCTCTCACATCTGCCTTGTAAATACATTTTGCTAGTCGCCTTTCATTCATCCTCTCAACATGAGCAAATCATCTAAACATCTTTTGAATTTGTGTCACTACACAATCTTTGAATAATACCTTTAAATCCAAACCACTCAAGCATTTAAATAATCCTTTACTATTAGTTAGAGGCAATTTAAATAAAACTATAATAAATCTACAACCAGTATCAATTTATCTTTATTATAATACAGTTATCTAAGGATTTTGTCATCCTATAACACCATAGTGTAACGTTATGGCTGACTTTTGTAATTAATGGATTTTTGTCACGATTTTATTTAAATGACTGAGTGTGGTATGCATTTGTGTTTTTAATGTACTTTGGCTTCATGGGAGGTCTTTAGATCTTACCTATAAGTTAGGATGTGATAAGAATTACGACCTGTAGGCTGTGAATTTTAATTACTTTGAAGGAATCACTGTACGTTGCATACTCGTAAAACATATGTTTAAGCGAGTTATGTTTAAGTCCCATGTAACAAGGGGGCGAGTCAATTGCCATCAACCGGGCACTAATTCAGACTCCGGGTTACTACTAAAAAAATCCAGATGGAATACCACTTTGACTGACCCGGGAATCGAACCTAGGACCTCATGTTCAGCAGTAGCGTTTCCGACCACTAAACCAACGACGCAGTCACGATATTTATTGTCTAATTTAAACCGTTTCTAAGTAGGTATTCAATGATTGAAGTTCAAAAGTGTATTAAAGTAATTAAAAAAGACTTAATTCATTGAACGAACGAAATAACTCTTAAAGAAGGAATTTCCTTTATGACTTATTTCATGAAGTAAACATAACGTTGAAAACAAAGTTCAAATTATTCCCAAAATATTTCTTATTCCATCGTGTTTATAGTTCTTGACAAAAACTTACATAATTTGCCTCTATCGTAGTTTTGTCACTCCTTTGTTTCGGCTACTTACAGTCTTTGTTTCCAACATTCTTTGCTAAAACTTCATATTCCATACCGACTTTAATTTCAAAGTTTCAAATGATACGGCGACGCCAAATAGTCTGCTAGTTTTTGCACCAAAAGTAGATCAAATCTCTTTGATAAATTACTTTCGATAAACTGCTGAGTTCGTGAACACGGGTTGTTTTTACTTTAAAATATAATAAATTGTTTATTTACTGAATTAATCTAAATTTTGCTATCATTTTTACAGATCGGTGAAATATTATTGGTTTAAATAATGATCAAAGCAATTAATTTAGTTCTCGATTTATTTAGCTGTTTCCTTGAAGAATTTTCAGTTTATTGAAGTCTGCAATAGAGCACAAAAACTTATAGGAGTTGTGTTTAACAGAACATTGGTTAAAAGATCATCAAGTGATGTCAATTAATTATGAAAATTATTGTGTAGTCAGCCATTTCAGCCGAAAACGTATGATACATGGCGGGTCATTAATATTAATTAAAAATTCTATTAAATCGAAAGAAAGAAAAGACATCATCGAACTGTCTGTTGAACACAACATTGAATTGTCCTGTGTTGAGCTCGATAAGCATGTTGTAGTATGCGTATATAGACCTCCAAGTTACCAGAATCTATCTGTGTTTGATTCTGTAATGGAAGATGTATTAAAGAAACTTAGTACTAGTAGTAAGTCAATAATCATATGTGGTGACTTTAATATTAACTTGTTAGAAAATAACTCGAATACTGTCAGATTATTAAGTCTTTTTAGGTCATTTGATTTGTCAAATGTTTTTATGGAACCAACCCGAGTGACAGCTTCTTCTGCCACCTGTATAGATAATATTTTTTGTAATTGTGATTACTTACACAAACAAATTGTAAACAAGTTGCCATCAGATCACAGTGGACAAACAATAACATTTTGCTCCTACATACCTTTACAAAAAATTCAAATAAGGTTTAGGGCAATTACATGTAAAAGTTTAGAGAAATTAAATAATTCTTTGGCCAGTAGATTATGTGTTCAGAGTTTTAATAATATATGTGACCCAAATGAGTTCTACGCCGAGTTCTTTTCACTATTAAACACGCAATTTAATGACACTTTTCCACTAAAGACTAAAAATATTTACACAAAGTTCTTATTTAGTGATTGGGCGACTGCAGGTATTCGTAAAAGCAGGGAAAAACTATTTGAACTTTATGGCCTAAAGCAACATACGAATAATACAAGCTTTCATAAGTATGTTGCAAAATATTCAAAAACTTTTAAAAGTGTGTGCAAAATAGCCAAAGCTCTTTATATTAGCAATAAAATAAAATCAGCTGATGATAAAATAAAAATTACCTGGCAAATAATAAATAATGAAACAGGTAGGAAAAAACAGCGAAATACTGAATTTAATTTAGAGACTGCACATGGCACTATCAACTCAGATGTAGAAATAGCTCAGGAATTTGAAAACTTTTTTGCTAATATTCCCCTTAAAACTACTGAAGCTTTAAATTCCTCACCAGCGCTTTCTGCTGCCTTACTTAGACAGAATGTGAAGGCATGCTCTTTGGAGTTCAGGTTTCAGCATACAAACCCCCAGGCTGTTATAAAAGCTTTTAAAGATCTTAAAATTAAATCAACAGAAGATCTCTGGGGAATGTCTGTAAAAGTCGGTAGATCTATTATCGAAACCATTGCGCCCTATTTAGCTTTCATATTTAACACCAGTGTAGACCAAGGAGTCTTTCCGGATCTCATGAAACACAGTAAAGTAGTTCCATTGTTCAAATCCGGTGATAGTAAAGAACCCAATAATTATAGGCCTGTATCAATTCTACCAGTTCTCAGTAAGGTGTTTGAAAGGTTGATGCTCAATCAAATGTTACGTCACTTTAATAAAAATTCGATCTTTCATGAACATCAGTACGGTTTCACCAAAGGACGTTGTACCACTGAGGCCGGTGTCACCCTAATAAAGAACATTTTTAATGCCTGGGAAGAAGCACAAGATGCCATTGGTATCTTTTGCGACCTCTCGAAGGCGTTCGATTGCGTAGACCATGAGACACTTCTGCTGAAACTGGAGCACTATGGGATTAGAAATACAGCTCTTGATTTACTAAGATCATACCTGAAAGATAGAAAGGTTAAAGTTCAAGTAAACGGCGTAAACTCATTGGGGTCTGAAATGGCAATGGGCGTTCCTCAAGGTTCAATATTGGGTCCATTCCTCTTTTTAGTTTACATTAATGATTTACCCCAATTACTTCAAAATCAACCGAAGATGGTGTTATTTGCAGATGACACATCATTGATCTTTAAAATCAATCGACGGTCACAAAATCTTGACGACGTGAATAGCTCTATTCTTCAGGTCCAACATTGGTTTACGGTAAATAATTTGGTACTAAATAAAAAAAAAACCAAATGCATTCGATTTAAATTACCTAATGTTAGAAGTAGCGAATGTGACATTTTATTGAACGGAGAAAAACTGGAATTTATTAATCAAACTGTTTTCCTGGGAATCACATTAGACGAGAAATTACAATGGGGACCTCACATAACATCTCTTGCGGGGCGGTTAAGCTCAGCCGCTTATGCTGTTAGAAAGATAAGACAGTTAACAGACGTAGAAACCGCGCGATTGGTCTATTTTAGTTACTTCCACAGTATTATGTCGTATGGCATTTTACTGTGGGGTCGGGCTGCTGACATTGAATCCATCTTTATTTTGCAAAAGAGAGCTGTCAGAGCCATTTATAATCTACGTCACCGCGAATCTCTCAGGGAACTATTTAAAAGGATTAATATTATGACGGTACCTTGCCAGTTCATTTATGAAAATATTATGTATGTTAGAAAAAATCGACATCTTTTTAATAAAATAAGTGATAGACATAATTTTAATACTAGAAATAAAGATAAAATAGATCAACCATTTTTCAGATTATCTAAAGTACATACATCTTTTATGGGGTACTGTGTTAAATGTTACAACAAAATACCTTGTGATATTTTGCAATTAAATGAAAGAAAATTTAAAGCTCATATTAAAAGTACACTTTGTAAACAAGCATATTACAAATTAGAGGATTATATCCAAGACAAGAATGCTTGGAAACATGCTGGTCCTGCTCCATAGGATAATTTAGAATCAAGACAAAATCAAACTGGTTGCAAATTTAAGTGTATATTTTATTATTATTTTTTATTATATGACATTCATTTTACTTTCTATGACCAATTCCTCGCACACTGACTTATTAATTGTGGAATCTTAGGAGGATCGTCTACTTTTACAATGTTTGTAAATATGTGAGCACCATGTATCTATCACATAATTAGTTTTTCTGTTGTTGCTTCATTTTTAATTCTTAATTCTTTTTACCTATTGTGGTATAATAATTTTATTCTAGGTGCATCGTCCTCACATATAATTATATAACTAATGTACTTATACAAAATATTGTAAAACATTTTAAAAGAGTAACGGTGGAGTTTCTTGCCCATTCTTCTCCATACGAAAACTACCTTTTGGAAGGGGCAACTAGAATCAATTAATTTTTTTTGTAAATTTTTGACGTTCAAAAGTGCCTTATACGGGCCTACTTGAAATAAATGATTTGACTTTGACTTTGACTTTGACTTTGTGAAAAATACTGGAAAAAATAATCTTTTCGGTGGACTTAAGAAACTACTTCATTTTCTCTCCTAGTTAGTTCGCCTTGAAGTGAAAAAGTTGGGCTAAGCTGCATTACAGCGCTAGGCGACTAAGAGATTACTTCAACAGAATTTGCAGCGTCCTTCGAACATCAGACACCAACCCTAACGGAGTCACTATAGCATCCACATTTTGACTGATCATTATAGCAGTCATTTAAAGATCTGCAGTAAACTTACAATCCTGCAGGCAAATCATTCAGGCCACTGATATTATAAGCAAAAAAAAAAGGTTATAGATAGGTTACCTTACTCAACATTCGATCTTCAATACCGGACCCCCACAACCCAGTTACTGGGTAACACGATAACTCTTAACGTAAGACTGGTTGTCAGAATTTTTTGGCCTCTGACCCGTAACGACTGCCAAAGATCTACGAATGACAGCCGGGACCAACGGCTTAAAGTGCTTTCGGAGGCACTGAGGCATGATTCAGTCCCATACATAAAGAAAAATCTATATATTAATACGTAAAGCAGAAACTTTGTACCCCTTTTTACGAAAATTGAGCGGACGGAGGATTATGAAATTTGACACAGTTAAAGTTCATATGGAGAAGGAGTGCAGAAAGCTAATATTAAAAAAAATATGCATTAGAAATAAATTAATAAAAAAAAACATTACACACACTACCATGTGTTTGACACACACATACACTCTTTTGTTTATGGTAAAAGATACCTTAGAATAATGACATGGCAGCATGGAATTAGTATGTACTATCGCGGCAATATGGAATTAGTATGTACTATGTACTATCATGGCAGCATGGAATTAGTATTAACTAAACTATCCTATCAAACTTAAAATTTAAATAAATTATGGTCGAATTTTGACCACTAGTATAAATAAATTCACCAGTAACATATCATATATTGATTACACATACATCCCTTTGACCTGTGTTGATCACAGTCGCATTTATTTCAATATGTCAGCTTTGATCATTTTAGGCTGGTCTATTTTAACTGTGACCTTTAGCTCGCCCTCTTCGTTACTCTACCGTGTCATGGGTGGTTTATTACGAAGCTTCGCTACATGTTTTGGTATTTACATTATGCTTGATGAATGATATATCCCTGGTAAGTAAGGGTTAGTTCTCAAATCAGCATTATCATTAGTTTCCTTACCTTTTCTTTCCGTCTTAGCTACAGTTCCGCAATTTTGGCGGCTGCCGTTCAGGAAGCCAACAGACCGACCGACCGACACCGGTCGGAGGACCAATTTTTTGTAAAATGTGTACTAAGATAAAGTAAGGGTTGGCGTCATGCTGTGACTGAATGCCTAGCAGATATACTAATTTCAGGAACAGCTCTCTTAAAGAGTCTTCGAAAATGAAAAAGCTGCACTTTCTCAAGCTCTATCGTAAACGCCACCACGATTTACGGTGACAGAAAATATGCAAGAAAATCTGGAATGAATGATTAAAAACAGCCAAAAGGCAGTGAGAAAGTCAGATTATCAATGATCATTTTTCCTTTTGCCTAGATTAAAAGCTTGCAACTAACACTTATTTCCTTTGTTCATCCGTCTAAAAATCTTTTATGAACCACTTTAATCAATAAATCCAAGCCACTTTAATAAGTAGACTGCTGGCAGCTGCCCCATTCTCACATTACAACCACGTAGACACGTAGACACATTATATGTCATTATATTATTCACGTGTAGGCTTCCTTGCCATTTCCTTGGCTATACCAATTAAATATTTACAAGCGGAACATTTAAAGGGTTTAGCAACGTGTGGCTGTCTCGTATTGGTGGCGATTTCAATCGATTGACGTAGGTAATTATTTTAAATACTAGTTTCAGGAATTTCTTGGTTGTAGTTAAGTGTATGATTAAAACTTCATTAGGTATGTTTTAAACGTGTGTAGGTTTTCTGCGAGAATATATGTGAGAACATAGATAAAGTGTCCATTGTAAAAGAAAATACCTTTATCCCTAAATTTTGAATTAATTTGTGCTCGCCGGCCGCTGCCACGACACCGCTCGCTTTGCTCGCTCGGCTCGCGCGCGGTTGTCCATGGTTCTATCCTAAACTAAACTATTTGGTTGAGGTGCCCTAGCTTAGTTACTGCGACCAACTGTGAAAGAAGATTAAAAAATTAAAAAGAGGCTCAATTATTAAAAGTAGTGTACATTATTAAGCGCAAAAAGTTTTTAGACGTCATTTAATTTAAAAAAGTGTCCATTAGAAGGTCAACAACTTTATAGCGGATCAGTTTAATATTTCCCTTAATTAAAAATATTTCATAGTTGTTACTTGCATAGAAAAAGCACAATACGATGTTTTCAATTAGGTACATGCAAATTCGATAAACAAACGAATAAAAGATGCATTAATCAATTTCCTCAACTATAGTTCATTCTACACCAAGGCTCCAAATATGTAAACAATACGAAAGCAACAAAAACATAATACACCATGAAAATGTATCGACGAACAACAATATTAATAGCTGAAATTGCAATTAAAACCCACTTTAAGCGGTAATATCGCTTAATGAACACAAAGAGAGTCATGGTCACATGGCCACTGGCCATTTACATAATACGGCCATGCTGTACCATTAAATTGATACATAATGGGTGATAAATGGTCTAGATTACGGTTTACTAATGTACCGTAGCAATGTACTGGGTAGTCGGTTAATAAGAGATTATCATAAAGAGAGAAATATTGATTAGGGAATTAATTAATTAATTTTGGTTAAGATCCATCAGTACTCATTTATCCGTATATCGTATTAAATATTAACAACATACAAAGGAACGTGCATATGGCACCATATTGTAAGTTCTCAGATAAGAATACACTGTTTTATTGGTTATAATTATATCGTCAATCATTTTGACATTTGCATAGGAGTCAAAAGGGGTCATTTGGTTGTAAATGAGCTCTCCTACATCCCCTTAATGGATTGCCGACATATACCAATAACCCTTTATTAACAAATGCGACTCCGAGGGAACCATGAACCTAAAGACTTCGTTGAAAAATACAAAAGCAATTTGTCCTCTAACAAACTCTATCACGTAAACGTCTGCTACTACAATTTAATCTTCAAACCAGCTTCAAGATGTTAACTTCTGGACAACCCAACACCCTTTCAATTGTTAACATAACTTAGCAACAGCTACTTAACTCAAAGCAGCTACAAAACTTAGCTCGCCATGCAAACGGGTATCCGGCATCCCAAATATGTCCAATCCAGTCTACCCAGTTCCAATTTTCCAGGCATTTCCCGAGTGCTCGTTACCAAGTTTGGTCGTACGTGCTCCGCCGGGCCACAGGTTCGATTCCAGCGCGATGCACTCGACGTGACCTGTACATGGAGAACTATTTGTGTTTCAAGCTGTGGGTCTAGTTCGCTTTGTTTTAGATTTATGTATAATAGAAGTTTTGTTTTGCTCAGTTTTGGCTATCATTAAGTGGCTTTAGAACTAAAGTTGGCGTCGCAGAGTTAGGTTTTAAGCTTTCTTGCTTTTCCGTGTAGTTAGCGACTAACCTGGTCAGTTTTTATGCTGCCCATGGGGCTCTGACTTGGCTTCACATGCCGTCGAGAAATATCGTTGGAACTCAATTATTTTAGCTGTATGAAATATCCACACCCATAGATTCCTAATACTGAATCACTTTGTTTAGGGGGCCTGGTGACCTGACATACAGGTTTTGTAAAAAAACTTAGTTTAGGCACCAGTCTTCCACAAATTAATTATAAAAAGGTGTCTGTAGACTACGTAATTATTTACTCTGTAATTTGTGGTAAGAAAAAAATAAAATTATTACTATATTATTACTATTACTACATATTATAAAACAAAGGCTCCCGCCGCGTTTGTCTGTCTGAACGCGATAAACTCAAAAACTACCGAACGGTATTTCAAACGGTTCTCACCGATGGACGGAGTGATTCATTCGGAAGGTTAGGTGTATAGTTCATTAAGGTTTTGTGTAAATTGATTGAAATAGGTCGATGATTGTTGAGGATTTCGGAAAAAATCATGCCGACTGGGAGCTTTACTGGCGTGTTCCACGTAAACCAATAGGTAGTTATATGAAAACCCCGGTAAAAATTCCCGTAGACCACGATCCCGTGGGTTATTTCTCGATATTCACGCGGGCGAAACCGCGAGCAAAAGCTAGTACAGGATAACCTAACAACAGCTTAGCAATGCTTCTTCTTCTTATAACTGGCACGACAGTTATTCATATTTTGTTGGCCCAAAAGCCCAAAACTTCGCCACTTCCACGGCGTTATTGGTTGAAGTGGCGAAACACTAGCAATGCTGAATACAACATAAGAATCCTAGACCTCAAAGCAGCATGGTTCAAACTAGTTAAAAATATTTGATTGTTGTTCCGGGTTCTGAGTGATCAACTCAGAAAAGTGAGATTTGTGTCTGTAAAGAACTTCTAAGTTTAGAAGTTTCGTTAGTAGATTACAGGGATCTAGGAAAGAGATCTATCCATATTTAGGAAGGGTTTATACAAGGTTCTGATTGCTTGATCTAGCTGCTTCCCGCGGCTCCGCCCGGGTGGACCCTAACTCCTTTTCTTAAATAAAAGCAGCTCAAGTTACCCCATATAACATCAGCTATCTGGCAGTGAAAGTTCCGTCAAAATCGGCCCAGTCGTTTCGGAGATAAGACGGAATAAACAGACAAACATTTTTTTTAAATATTTTTTTGTTATTAGTATCGTCTATACTTTCATATCCATTTAGTAAAAAGCTGTTATTTTGACATTACAACCAGACACTTCAATTTTATTTATTTGTATTGTATATATGTACTGATCACTAAAACTCAAAATTAGCTCATTTAATTCCACTGCATGCTGCAGAAGTCACTATTTTCATAATTACAGTCGCTAAAGTCACCATTGCGTTCACATTTTCTTCACAAACCCCACAACAGAAGTCCTGTCTACATTAATTTGACATTAAAAGAAGCCGATGAGCACACTGTGAAGACCTGGCGTCGCGCCAGACCGGAGATGGCGGTTTGAAAAAACCTTTTAAATTCATATTTATCCTTTACTGTTTATGATACTGGCAGCTATAAACAGTAGAGGGTTTTATAGTTTCATAAATTATGATGTTTTAAGGAGAAAAGAACCAACTTTTTAAACACACGCCGGGTGTGTGAGCTGTCATTCTATACTTTATTAGGGATTCACTCTATTGACAGCTCACTTCAAGCTCTCGTTTTCACGGCGATATGTTTACAGAATTGATCGGCAGGTCACGATTTAAAATCCTACCTTTTACCAATGCATTAGTAACAGTATACTGTGATTAGTTAATTATTATCATTTCCTTAACCTTTTCCCAACTATGTTGGGGTCGGCGTCCAGTGTAACCGGATGCAGCTGAATACCAGTATTTTACAAGGTGTCCTCCACAACCAAGTTACTGGGTATATACGATACCCCTTTGGTAAGACTCGGGCTTCTGACGACCCGTAACGACTGTCAAAGATCCACGAATGACAGCCGGGAACAACTGCTTAACGTAGTTTCCGAGGCACGGAGGGCTCTTGGTATGTAAAGATGGTCATCCATCCACGGATTAACTGCGGCAAGCGCATATTAACCTGATCCATTCACCTTGAACTTTGACCTTTGAACTACATATAACCGACTAGTAAGTGATTACTTACTAGTCGGTCCGAGAAGTGAGTAATTAAGAAACTACAACATAAGATTTTATGTTGTAGTTTCTTAATTACTCACTTCTCGGACATGAAAATTATATGGACAGGTTGTGTTTTATTTGAGAAAGTAGGTATTTGTGAGTACTTGCAGGATCAACCTCTTTACTTAAACACTTTAATTTATTAAGATAAGAACTGACCGTTTTATTAAATGAGACAAATCGCTGTTCATTTTAAGCTTTTGTGCCCAACTTTACGTTCACAAAACGTTCGACCAAAAATCCTCTAAAAACTAACATAAACTGTAAAAACGAGCCATTCTCGACGAATGAGAATCGTAAAAGTAACGCGCGACCATCGCACATCGCGCGATAAATCGTAGCGTTTCGCCAATATCGGTAGTTAGCCGCATGTGCTGACAGCGGCCGCCGTTCACACCGTAACGAGCGAATAAACGGACGTGCGAAAAAAATGAATGTTATTTATTTGGTTTTATTGTAAAAGGATTTTTTGGTAGCGGTTGTTTACAGAATTAGAATTATATTTTGTTTTTATTTACTTAATTTTAACACACAGCACTGTATTATTGAAAAACCTTTTAGTTTTAAAAATGTTCAATATAAATACGAGTAAGTTTCTCTCAACATAAAACTAGAACTTCATTTTACGTACACTGCTCGTCTATCTCTCTTAGCCATTCGCTTCCAAAATATACTCACATAATTGCCATCATAACTCACGAAAAAAAAACTAAACTAATAAGTGCTACAGATGTCGTTGTTTACGGAACATTTCACACTAATCTGGCACGTCGTATACAAAACAACGTTCATAAATTGTCGAGACGTAGTTTTCGGAACAAGTACAAATGCGTATCGTTGCTGTTTATTCGTTTGTGTGGAGTGGACGAATTGATGCTGAGAGCCGCGACGCTTCACGGAGCAGCGGTTTAAGTGTCAAGGTGTTAATTAATACGTACTTTTGTGTGCTTTTTGCACTGGTACATTATTTCTATGTTAGATATTGTTACTTTTGATCACAGTCTGACTTTCACGGAATTAATTTAAATTGCTATCGATATCAATCTTCTTCTTTCAGTAGCTTTCTCATTTCTGACTGGCGTTACCACTATATGTAGATGTAAGAAGAAACGAACCCAACTGAAAGAAACAATGTATAAGTCAGTTCGCGTTTGAGGTGCAATGTTACAAATCTTTATGAAAACGATTATACATGTAAATTGGAATGATCATGCCATTTGACGAAAGTGTTAAATTTTACAATGGCATTAGTGTCTTTTCAATGAAATCAATGGGTAGCCATTATTTTTTATAACTTACACAAAGAGATCAGTTTAGTTTTTGTGAATGTGATCCCTTTCAATATATTGAAGGATTTATTTATATTTATTGCGCATCCATTTTTTTAAGATAATTTAGTTTTACGTTTGTTCATCACAGAAGTCAAAGTCGTTGCTAACATTAAACTCAAAATGTAGCGATGTCACATCGTCCACTACACTCCGGTGTTACAGGAAGCCCATATTCGCGTCTATCTTAACTGCGCTTACCCAGTAAAAAATAACGGTCGGTCGACGGATGCATTTCTTATCTGACGCTGCCAGTTAACCAATTAGATTATTTTAACGTTTTAACGAACATTCCTGAAATTTGTTTTTTATGGTGAGGTTGGCAGTACCGTTAAACTTCATCGCTTATGACGGACGCTGCAGTTTTTGGTTAGTTTGCGTTATGTTGGTAGTCTGTTTTTATGCTGTCATGTAAGTTAGAGGGTGTTGTCCTTTTCAAGTGTGTTTAGAATGTTAGGTAGTATGGTGAAAAAGGCACGTGATTCATAATTTTTCATACGAGATTAAGAAACCTACTGTGAACTGTTCTAATAATAAAATGTGGCAACGGGTGGAAGTCTCACGTGTTTTCTTCAGCAAATTTCGCAAGAACCCATAAACCCTCAATTTTCTGCAAACAGAAACAAGAACACGAATTAAACCTTTTAATAAAGTGAATTACAAACAAACAATAAAGAAAACTATAAAAATCCAACGTAATTGAGCATTTAATATAACTAACTATTCTCTCAAGTCTTTTGTAGCTTTCTAATGAAATGGAAGTCCTCCGCCTTGTAAAAATAAACCTCTGCCGGAGGGGGTGAAGCGAGAGGGGGGTTGGAGGAGGGGTCGTCTTGTCGCGAACGCACACTCTCGATTAATTACAGTCGTAATCCAACTCGGTTGGATCCCTGTTTATACTCAGTTTGAATGCCACTGCTTGAAGTTTGACGGCTTTTTTATGAGATTAAAATTAATAGGGAAATTCGTTGTTTCGTTTTTCTTATGCTGAGTTTCGTGATTATGATAAATTTGACGATGTAATTAAGATTTCAGAAAAATGATATTTTATTTCTTTTTCGTATGGTTAGTGACTAACCTGGTGTCAGAGTTTTTAAAGCCGCCCATGGGCCTCTGACTTGGCTTCACATGCCGTCGAGAAATATCTCTCAGACATGCCGGTTTCCTCTCGATGTTTTCCTTCACCGTTTTAGAAGCAAGTGATAATTTCACAATACGTCTGTAAGTATTGTGTAATTATCATATATTATTATCGTATATGTGATATTATATGTATTTATGAAATTTGACAGATTGTAGTTAGGTTGATGTGCTAAAAATATAAAATAAAAAAAAATTGTAAAATTTCTTTAATAGATTTTCAACTTTATCACTAAAGAAGATTGAAAATGAAGATTAGGAAAATTTGACAGTTTCGGGTAGGTTGACCTGCTGGCGTCTGTACCTGAATCCGAAAAGGCAGAGGTGCGTCCCTTGGGAACTCGAGATCTAAGACAAAACCTATAAGAAAAAGGATGAAATTTTCATAGTAAAAAGTGGTTATTGCGAAAATATGAGTTTACATGCAATGCCTATAGACAAAAGGTAAAGCATAGTGCTAATTATATTAATCTCAAACCACAATATACCAACACCAAGCAAGCATGATCTCAGAGAAAGTTAGCAAATTGTAGCATTAAATCTTAAAGTCGGACAGGACAGCCGTACAGCCGCACTACCTACAAACTATCGCATTTAATAAATTGGCGCGACTTTAACGAGCTACCAACGAATGTTTCTCCTGAGAGCTATACTCGGACCGCTAACGCTGCGAAAAACATGGCTTTCTCTACAAACATACCTTTATATATTACAGCTGGAGAAAAAATACAACTCCTTGATTGCTTGGGCGCCTAGTACCCCAACGCTTATTTAGGTTGTAAATGAAAATGTTTTCTTTCTGTACTGTTTTCTAAAAAGCAATTAATATTTGATCGTACGCCTACAAAAGTAATATGGGCTAATTATTTGTGGGGCTAAAGGTAAAAGTCAAATAATGTCGTATATTTTCGTAGACAGGCAATTTTACTTAGGTTTATTTAGTTCACTTACTAAATTAGTTTTTACTGCAAGAAATAAAGTTAGTTTAGGTACGCAATTTATTTCGATGTTACTTAAAATGTTTTCTATTTTCTATTAGTCTACGAAAAACGAGACATTATTTTTTACTGGCAGACTTTTATGTTAAAGCTCAGTTGTTTTTTTATAAGTATCAAGGGTATATAAACCTAGTCTTTATAATAATAACAATCTTGAACTCACGAAGTCGCATTTTCATTCATTTCCCAAGTTTGAAAGTCAGGCACATTAAGGCGGCTTCCAGTCAATTGCTCCCGAATATCAGTAGTAATGGCTGCTGTCAAGTGTCAGTTCGTGTTATAATATCTATTCGGGGTGAAACGCTCGGTAATTTGGCCTCTACGCCAAATATAGGAGGAATATCACCAAAAAACTGAGAAATATTGCTCCTACTTTTATAAACGTTTAATAAAATATGTCATATTTTTATTCATGAAAATTAGGAGTTTTTTCCTTTTAATTTCAAATAAGTGTGTTCATTCTATGCCTTAATTAAAAACATAATTTTAATACCACTCATACAATTTGCTTGGTCGACCGCCCAGTGATCTAATTCGACTTACATCCCAGAAAAAAATATGAATACACAAAATTCTTTTTAAAATGTCCAGCGAACTCTTAATTGAATACACTTTGAGGCATTCAAAGTATTCAACGTTTTTCCGCGAATAAAAACGGTGGGCGGTGAAATAACAGTGAATACCGAGGGCTCCGGAGATACGAGCCACTCGCACACCGCAATGCAGATTTCGAGTAAAATTATAATTTTTTTGTGTCAGGAAATAGTTGATTTAAACCTGAAATCACGCTTGTTAGACTTATAATAATCACCTTTTACGCTAAGGACATTAATAAGTAACAATGATACTTAGCTATACTACTTAAAGCCTTGTTCACGGCCTCGAGCGATGCGCGTCATTTAAGCAACTTCTTTCATTAGTTTTCTCCGAAGTCGCTGTCGCCAGGCGCATGTCGCCTGAGCGTGTAGCTCGTGGCTACGGGGTAATAGCGAGTTTGTGTTGTTTAACAAAATCAGTGTTCATTTATTTTAAACTAGCGTTGCGTTTTAAAAGAACGGTATTGGGTTTTAACCCCTTGCAATTCCACCAGAGTTTCGAACTCACCTGAGTTCGAAACTCTGGTGGAATTACACTACAACCCAGTCTAATTTAATCTAACAAACAAGCTAAACACTAACAGCGTACTCGTTCACAAAACGAAGCCATGGAAAACTATAGAAAAAGACAGAAAAAAACGAGAGGGGCTAACAGTGTTTGTTTCTAGAACATTTTCTAACCGGTAGATTGAATTTAAAAGTTGGTGGGTTCCCTGCAGTCACTGGAGTTACCTCTACTAGAGTTCAGCTGCCGAGGAGTTAAGTGATCACTCGAGACTTTTGCTAGACTTCACCTTTTTTTCCAGCTTCATCGGAAGGTCGACTCACTGGGCAACATATAAGATGTTGGTGTTTGGTGCATTGATTTGAATGGGATTAACTGATGGTTCTGTTCATTCTTATTTGTGGAAAGAATCTCATCCGATGGGTATATAAATTCTTCTCCTCCTTAAAGGCAATAAGAAAGAAACAACTGCATAAATTCCGATGTGATTAACATTGAAATAATTATGTCCAACGTATAACATAGGTACCTATGTATATTAAAAAGAAATCCGCAGTAAACAACCAGCTTTAAATAAATGTAAGTAATTGAAAATAGAACAACCTTTTTAAATAACTCAAAGAGAAACAAGCAAACGCATTCCCTTTGTAAAAAAGAAAATAATTAAACCTCGGTTTCAACAAAAATATATCTCCCTTTATACCGTACAATCCTGTTTCATGTAATGCAAGCGAAATTTAATTTATTACTACGAATGTGCATGCCCACTGAAAGCTTTTATTTTACTCTTTAAATACACATACAAGCTTTATTATTCAATTATACATCAACACTGAGAATTACGATTTTCGTCAACTCAAATTCAAAGCATTTATTTCAATCAAACCATTTACAGGCACTTTTGAATTGTCAAGGGGTCAGTCAGTCAGAAATATGAAGCTAGTTGCCCATTCCAAAGCGTAGGTTCCTATGGAGAAGAACGGGCAAGAAACTCCACGGACACTCTTTTAAATCATAATATTGTTACAAAATATTGGTTACATCATTCATGTTGAAATTATACCTGTGAGAACAATGTTGAAAGACGTGCACGTATAAAGCGTCCGTAATAAAAAGATAAAAACGATTCAAAAATTAAAATAAGCCGTGGCAGATAAGAGATGACCAGTCCCTACTGACGGCGCCCGTTCACGAACATGACGCATGGATCAGCACCGTTTAGCTCAACCATTTTGAAGGGAATTTAACGATCCAACACGTTATAATACAACCGAAATTCAATTCATTGAAACAATTGCGTCGAGCCCAATAGGCATATCTTTTAACAAAAGATATATGAATCGCTCGGAAAAGCAATAATTTTCACTGAATGTAAATGCTCCTGCCATATAAATTGATGCGACGCCTAAATGCAAAACCGTTTGGGTTCATAAAGAAATCGCGTGAAAGCAATAATTTAATTCAAACTGCTCGCACAATCATTAGCGTTGCATTAAGATGACGCAGTTAAAATCTCGCTCAATCCAGCAAATGAACAAAGGCACTCAAAAATAAAACAAATCGCCAAAATTAAATGCGTGAAAAAATAAACTGCAATTGGATTCGATGCGTCGAATACAAAGGCATTTGGGTGAAAAAAAAGAAAGTACCCAAAAAAGCAATAATTAAATTTACACGGATTGCTCTCAAACATTTGCGATGCATTTTTTGGCCGGCGGGCGTTGTAAAGAGAAATTGATTTGGACAAAGTGGGCGCGGGAGGGGCGGGCGGATATCGAAAGCTCATTTCCGGCGAGCGGGGCGCTTCCGTCCCCGCCCTACGGATCCGCTCGCTTTTTACTAATATAGTGTAAATAATACCAGCGGATTCGTTTTGAGTAAATTTGCTTTTGTAAGTCCGTTCTATTGTAACGTTACTTTGGGTTTTTTTTCGTAGATTGGTTAATTGATTAGCGTGAGATGGGTCAGTTTGGAGTTTATTTTATGTTTGAGTTGTCTTTGGTTGACTTTTTCTTCTTATATACTTTTTAAATAAAGATCGTAAAGCTTTTCAAGTTCTTAGAAATAAGGACTTGAAGTTTTACAAGCATAAAGAACTTATTTTCTCATAGCTTTGAAGGAAATATTCTTGCCTTGATAAAATATTTTATAAACTAAGCATTTTTCAATAAAATACCGCACCAATTTATTCAATACTTCACTTCTCATTTCTAGTATACCTTCCGATTGGCTACACACGTCTACCTACCTGACCTGCACTCACTGCGTTCCATTCAACTCAGCATTGATATCCGCAGCCGGTATTACCTCTTTGTTCCTCGCCACTTTGTAACCGAATGTAGCCGTACAATTTTATTGCCAATGAAATTACAGAAGGAAAGTAGCTTTACGTTTTATATTTTTATGGTTTTATTCCTGTTTATGGGCTGTGAATGTGACGTGATTACTTGGAGTTATGATGGCGAAATGTTACGGCTAAAAATAGCTTAAATGTTACAAATCAACAATTATCTAAAGACCTTGGTTTTTGAAAGCCAAATTATGTTTTCAAGTCACTTTGCGTTGATATTTTTAGTTAACCTATCACAAAGGCTAATACGATATTCGGCTGCAGAAACTTTCTGAAACTGAAAGGTAGAAAGGCTTTTCAATAAAGCTACGTAAGACCACTTTCTTTACAATGATTTGTTCCTTTTGGCACATTTCTTTCTATACTTACAACTGACTGGTAGAAACATGATGCCCATACCACATTATACCTATTCACCCTGCATCACAATCTTCCTATATCCCAAAATAACAGTAGCAATTTAAACACAGTTCACACAAATTTTACTAGACCAATAGTGGTTCCATTAGCTCAAGAGTATGGTAACAATAGGAAAACATTTCCAGTCTAATTGAAGACGTACGTGGCGCAGTTAGGGTTGACAGCGCTGGTTTTTTTTTCAAGTTGGTAAAGGATCTTTTGTGGTTTTAAAATAGAAGGCTGATGATGGTTGGAATTGGAAATAATACCTTTTAAACATACCTACAGGATTATTCTATTGAAATTATTTGAATTGTTTATTTGGATTTGATAGGTGGCCCTCGCTGGGCATTTCATTCAAAGAGAGTTGTCAACGCAAAATGTTATCTCGGTGACCAACTAACCTAAAACATAGGTACTATATAGTTTAGATTTAAGTGATTTACGCTGTTAACCTTTTGAGGGTTTTGTTCAGCATTACCTAGACTCAGGGAGTGTGCAAGGATTGCAGCACGTGACTGGTAAAAGCTTCTGACGGTCTCATAAAAAAAAGTCATGTTTTTTTGTAGTTAATGTACGTTGACTGACATTTAATGTGGCCAAATATTTCTAATTCTTCTTTCGCTCACTTCCTCGTTATCGTGTGCCAGCCCTGCGTGCAAGTGCAAGAAGGTGGCACGTCGGTAGAGAATTGGTTCCCGCGTTCGGTAATGCACTGTTTTGTTTGAGACGAGTGCAAAGTAATAGTAAATGTTTGGTTATTTACAATTGGGTCGCGCTGTTTCCTGATACGGATCTTGAAATGTTCGGATATAGTAACATAGGTAAGATAACAGCACTTCTTTTCGCTCGTGTCAACCGGTTCACTATTTATGAAAAATAACATAACATCACGCTGTATTCCTCGAAGGAGTAGGTAGAGGTGTATCTTTAGTAGACCTACATTTCGCCAGCTAATCGTAAGTCCCATGTAATAAAGAACGAGCCTATTGCCATCAAAGGGACACGAATCCAAACTCCGGGCTGCTACTGAGAATTTCCGGATGGAAAAAAAACAATATCACTTTGCCCAACCTGGGAATAGAACCCAAGATATCATGTTCGGCAGTAGCGCTTGCGACCACTTGACCAACGAGGCAGTTTATAAAATATTTTGAGCCATGTACATACATTGTGTTTGTGTAAATGTAAAGACTTATGTTCTATTTTATTTTATTTTATTTATTATGGGACAATAAACAGCTACAATATAAAATGTTTACAAATAACAATAATATAGGCTTGTCGCATGAAATACAGTGTTGCCGACTGAAGTACTCTATACAGTCGATGCGCTATGACGGAGTCTAAGGACCGCAGGGCGAGGGCGCCGGAAACAACAGGAGCGCCAGTCACCCTTCAGCCCTAGGAACTGTCACACGTTCATGAGACGCGTGCGCACATAGATTCATACCAAGTTTTATTACTTTATTTCGATTATTATTGTTAATGGACAAGATGAATTAGGACAATAATTGTTAATTGTGATTTGTGTAACTGTATAGACTAAGTGTACATAAACTAAGTGTAAGAAGCTGTTATCATCTTTTAATTGCCCGAGATCCACAAACAGCCCACAACAATGTCAGAGGGTGGAAGCACGACCCCTCCCCAATATGTCCCCCAATGTCTCTCCCAACGACAGGCTCATAAAGAGTATTAACAATATTGCAGCCCACTACATTATCTGCATGTTAACAAAATTAAAATAAGGTAAAAAGTGCCACTAGATTAACATTACTCAGAAATATATATATATTTTTTTTTTTTTTTCTATGTCTTGCGTCAGCACGAGTTTATCAAGTTTTATGAAAATAATGTATTCAGTTGTGAAATAAAGTTAATTTACTTGCGAAAGACTTAATCCATTTTTCTTGGGCTTATGCCGCGTATCCACCTACGACCAACCTTACTAACTTACTTATAAAACAAACTCATCGTGAAAATTTCGTATAATATCTAAATCCGTAAGAAATAAATAAAACATTTCCTGCCCACCTCGATTTTTCCTGGCTGTTGCTACAAGGCCTTCCTTGAGAATATCTCGAAATAATCTTAACTTATAAACATTTCTGCGACTTCCTGGCTTGCCACGTTCCTGTCTTACGTCGTTGCTTACTCAGATAGCCAATTATATCTCATATACACAGATTATGTTCCAATATATGGCATTAAGTCCGCCTCTGTACATTTGTGTGCTTGAATTTTCGAAAAACAAAGTCGCTTTTCGTGCGGCTGTGTGACCGCTTAGTTCTTCTAAACTACGCAGTGCATTTTGATCCGGTTTTCACTATCATTTGGAGCATTAATTCAGGAAGGTTTATTTGTATAATACACTAATATTTAACTTAGAGATAGCACAGAAATTTAGATGTTTTGACAACATGTCGCATTCCCATCAGTAGATTATACCTGTGTGAAGTAGGGGCGGAACGCTAGTATTAAATAAACAAATACAATGATTAATATTTTTTGTACCTTTCTCAATAACAGTCTCCGTACCTTACAAATAGAAATAAAAACATTAATTAATGTGCCTTATCATTAGTTTTACTTGGAAATAATTAGAGGATAACTTAGCAACGGAATTATAATCACAAATAAGAATCAGTGATAAAGAAAATTGTTTTGTGTCCCATTGTTTTTCTAATAATGTATTAGGTTTATGTAATACGTTAGGATCTAACTGCTATTGTATTTCAAAGGTACAAAGAAGTCTAGATTTTCTTATTGAATAATAATTATTTATTTATTTAATCAAGCAACAAGACTCATAGTGTTAGTAACAGATAAACTTACAAAATATGTTAGTAAAACAATAACATAGAAACAATTTGTGACATCACTGCTGCAAGGTGACAGGCCCAGCCGATACCTTGCAGCAGTGACTCACAAACGCACAATCTAGCCTGCTTGCTACCAAAGACAGGATGCTGTTGGTGCTGTCCCGCACCCTACAAACCAGGGAAGCGCACTGCTTCCGCATCACAGTGTAGAAGCAGTCAACGTGAGCTTCAGCAAACATCCCTTATGTGCTGCAGTATTGAGGCAACCCCATCAGCACCCTGAATGCGTTATTGTATTGAAAGCGAAGGGCGCCGTATGATTTCTGAGTATAATGAGCTCACAGGCTTGATAATGATATTGTATCCTGATCCAATGTTTCCATTGTTGTGTCGTTGTGTCTATTTCGTCATTGTGTGTCTATATTATTAAAAATAAATAAACATGTATGGATGATTATAATTCTACTAGCGATTGTAATTCATCTGAAATAAATTATTTGAATTGAATTGAAATAATTTCCGCAATATTCATAATTAATTTAACACAAAAACACTATCAATTTCTATGCATTCCGGACGTCATAGCATCATATAAACCCATCCACTTAGCTCATATTACCAAAATACCAAATATTATATATATTTCAGAGTTCGGGATATTGAAATTCAGTACATACAATGTTGAAACCGACTGACAATAAAACAAATAGGTTCGATATATCATTGGTTTGTACATGATTTATTCTCGTACACTGATTCATATTTATGGTATTATTTTAATGGAAATCGTGAGGAATGAATGGGATGGACTGTAAGGCTTGGCTTGTTGGGGACAGTTTATAGATGGGTGATCGATAATTATAATTTTGAGAATGTATTAAAAAGAACTTCACTGCTGGGTTAACAATATTGTTTTCAGTCCTACATTTCGTTTATTTTTCGTGTGACTAACCTGTACCCTTTTTTTTGGGTGGGAAATTGTCAATTAACTTCTCCCGCTCTGGGCGGAGCGGGAGGGCGTGTCAGACTCTTACTGACTAAAACCCACCCGTGTTCCTTCAGTTGCCAGTATGTTGCCAGGGGCCACGGTATCACGGTACAGTAACCAGTACCCTTTGCGTAATACAAGATCAATCAGATATCCTTCGCTTCATAAGTCCTAAAAAAAATCTGCTCAATAACGTAAATAACGCAATGAATGTCGTTGAACTGTCAAAATGAAACAGATTAATCGTAATCGTTTACGAAAATGTGTTACGTAATTAGGGACCTGGTGTTAAAAAAATTATGCCACCCATGGGCCTGTGACTTACCTTCACATGCCGTCGAGAAATATCTCTCAGGCATGCCGGTTTCCTCCCGATGTGTTTCTTCACCGTTTTTGAAGCAAGTGATAATTATACAATACGCACATGAATCCGAAAAGTCAGAGGTGCGTGCCTTGGGTTCGAACTCGAGACTTATGAATTGGTAGTCTGACAGACACATCACTAGGATTTCATTGCTGTTAAAAAGAATAGAAGAGAAGTGCTACACGTGGACGCCATTTGCCATGATTTTCATGTTTCATTGAAAAAATCTGTGACAGACGGACAAAACATTATCTTGTAAAGAACGTTTTTCTTTTAAGGTCGGAACACAAAAACATATAGTTTCATGATATACTGTTCCTATAAAAATATATAATACGTCTTTAAATATCCTTTAATGAGCACACTGGTTTAGAAATCTCAGTTAGTTGTCATGTGACAGTATTTATTTCGAACCTAGTCCTAACTAGCATAAACAGCTAAACTTAAACTAAGCTCTGTGTAAATCGTAAACTTTTGATTACAATTTCGAGCTCATCATGTTTTTGCTACAGTTGGCTTTATGCTCTATTAGCAGATATAAACTGAGCTTGTAAACGATAAGTTGGACTTAGCTACTTGTAAATTGTAAAACTAAGCTGGATGTAAACTGTAAACTTTATGCTCATCATGTTATAGCAGTTGTTTAGTTTAGTTTTAATATCCGCTCGAGTTTCATGAAGTGAATGTTTTTGAAATGTATGTATTTAAATATGAAAAAAAATCAACGTTCATGATATTACTCGCTTTAGTTTTATAAAAATATTCCCCTGAAAGATTCTTTTGCTGAAAATGACATGCACTAATTTGGGTTCGTTCAATTTAATGCATCCTTTCTAAATCTGATCGCATAGGTAGTTTACATTAAAGGCAAGAAGATTTTAAAATTGAAAATTCTTGTTTCGCACATGATATTTTTTTAGTTTTACGAGTCTAATATACCTCTAAATACTTAGCATGATCCTCCGTTGTATCGTTAATACAGCATGCTACAGTATTTTTATTTAATTTTGAAATATAATATAAACATATGGTAAAGTTGAGGATTAATGTTAGGTACATTTTGATTTAAAAGAGTGTCCGAGGAGTTTCTTGCCCGTTCTTCTCCATAGGAACCTACTACGCCTTGGGCAACTAGCTTCATATTTCTGACTGACCGACCCTTTGACAATTCAAAAGTGCCTGTAATTGGTTTATTTGAAATAAATACTTTGAGTTTGAGTACTATGTTTGACGAAAACAAGATTCCATAAAATTTTCTCGATGGAAATAAATTACAAAGTTACCTCCAAACCGAACAATAAACCGCCAGTAATAAAAAAATACTTTGAATTAGATCATAAAACTCTGCATAATAACTGAACTGAATATAAAGCAGATACTATGTTTTCTATTTTATTTTTAATTACCATTATTATCACCGTAAAAAGAAATTACCTAAACTATCGGCGGCGCCTTGGAGCCTTCTCAGTCCGCGAGCAGTAGAGTGCGACCGAGATAAAGAGTGAATTTGAGCTGAGGTAATATGGACTCTTAAGAGTTTATTCATATCTATGGGTGACACTTTGCAACAAAATGCTATAGGATAATTGTATTTTCGATTCAAAAAACGTCCAAGCTTACGTTACGTTAACGTCACGGGTTTGTTCTAGGGTCTGCACAAAAATACTTACAAGTCCTATCATCATACACACATACATATAAACTCACGTCTTCCCATAGGGGTAGGCAGACACTACAGAACGCCACCTTTAACGATTCTTACATAGGTACTCCTTTTGCCTCGTTTATGTTACTATCATCATTCTTAAACAATATAGTCAGCCATACCCTAGCGTCGCACCTTTACATCTGCTTAGGTAAGCAGTACACTTACAAAGGTACAATAAAACTGTCGTTCCAAGCTATCTGTATGACAAAGGGTGATATTTTGGAACGTCGCCGTGGGCCCTGTCGTTTACATCCGAATGCCAGGCGTTAGTTTAACGTGGCGTTTGTGGCTATGAAGTTGGCGATTGATACTTTTTTTCCTGGGTATCATAGCAACTTGGCGACCATATCTAAGTTTTTATATTTATTTTAATAGATGTTTTTTTTTTAATAAACAGGTAGTTAAAACCAGAAACATAAATTAAACTTTGTAATTTTGTCTACACAATTACGACCATAAACAGAGCCATTTGCAATATTGTCACTTAGTATTTGAATAATTATACATATTATGTACCGTATAATTTTTTTCGAGATTTTTTTGAAAGGTTTCATGAGAGCAGAACCTATTTTGTATGGTGTTTCAGTTAGTTGTTAAAAAGTGTGTTTTTATATTGTTTCCCCATTTTCATGAACATTGCTGCACTGGATGTCTTGTGCTAGAACATGTTATTTCAAGCTGACTCAACACTATGACAGCATTTCTCGCTGACTTCGAAGTCCCATCCGAAACGTTCATGAATGATGTATGTGAGCCATCAGTTATCTGATCACGCAAGGTATTACAGCGCCACCTATATTCTGGGAGTCAGAACTATCGTATTTCTTCATACGACGTACATTTAGACGTGTCACTGTAAATGTTGAGGCTCACTGAAGCGTATCAGACTGGTCTACTAAACATATCTACATACCTACATATACATACCTCGTGAATGCCACATATTGAAAGAAGAAAGAAAATAAAGAGTTTATTGAGACTATTAAAAAATATAAATACTTATGCTAAACGGGTCTCAGATAGCAGCACTAAGTACAACCACCACGGACGTTGACATATTGCATCTAATAATAATCTGCATTAAGCCATTAGGAAACAGTAACAAGGCTCAGTCAACATTTACTTCAAGCTTCATATCAGCGGAAAACTTCACTCAAAAGAACAGAATTTTGAAATATGAACATGCACTCAAACAAAAGCGCTTTCCCGAGCAAGCGAGTCGCCACGTTCACTCTTCATACTGTCGCAGTGTGCTTTGACCCTAACGGTTTACATTGACACATGTCGCTCCGTTTATCCCCGGAAAAATATTACATGTGCATTTTTTATTCTGTTCCCCTATTCGACCTTTCAGAGTTGTTTGTTCTGTGTTGATGTCTGACACGTGCTTTTTGTGTAATAGCCTCCTTATAAAAAAATATGGCCATATTAAAACAATATGATGGCGTTTAATTGTCTCTGCGGAAAATGAAACTATAAATTGTCGTGAACATCTTAAAAAACTCGATTTCTGTGATGATATGAAGAAGCCGCAGGTAAATCTAGCATAGCTTAATCAGCCTGTAATGTCCTAAAACGTCGTGATGGCTCAGTGGCTAAGGTCTCGCCTCTCATGCACGAGGTTGTGGGTTCAAATCCGGGCAAGTACCAATGTGACTTTTTCAATTTTTTGATCTTATCATGAACATTACTGACATCGGTGAAGGAAAACTGAAAAGCGTGTGGAAAGCTGAACTTATAGTTAATATAAGTCTAAAATCACCAACCCGTCTTGAGCTAGCGTGGTGATCAGTGTTCGTGCCTTCTCTATATGAGAAGAGTCCATTGCCCTGCAGTAGGACAATAAAAGGCCGGTATTATTAATGTTCCCACTGACGGGCCTTTTTTCTGTGAGGCCTACCACTCGGGGCCCAGGTTTCAGGTAAAAACTATTGAATAACGCAAAACCTATTAAAAACAAAACATTTTCTTTTCAATCAGCTCCAATAAGGCCAACAATAGATTGTATTACATCGATAGCTAATTTCATTAGACGTTGAACGAATACCAGCAATTATAGACTCCGGTATAAATTAACTTTAGCGTATTAGCAGGAAGTTAACTAGCAACTAATTTGTATTCAATATTTTAACATAATGTATTTATTTTCTCGAGGAATGGTAGTGAGGGCGCTACTAATGGATAATCGCTTTATTTTATTGTTTTGAAAGCTATAGTCGGAAATAAGGGTTTACATTAGTGGACGGAAAGAAAGCTTCTCCGTGATGCTTCGTATAGATGCCGTTAATGGCGAGTGGGGAATAATTGGGTAAGTAGGTTATAACGAACGTTCTTTATGTAAGGAATTAATGCTCAGTCAGGAAACACCGACCTCCTTTGTAAATAAAAAAAACATTTCACGAGTAGTGTGACATGTGTACGATCAAGTTTTTTTTTTATGTTGCAGATTATGTCATGTTGCCTTTTAGTTGACGCTAAATAAATGTATTTTTCTTCTTCGTTCTCTCTTAACAAAAACGTAGGTATCACATTAAGATCCACAGAACATTGTGTCTGAGGACCCAAATAAGCAAAAAAAAAAAAAATTGAGTTGCGTTTAATCTCAAAAGAGCTGCTCAACTATATTACAAGCCCTATAAACAAGTTAATCTCAAATTAAAATGCTAGATTATAAATCATACAAACCCAAGAATAAAGGAAATGGATAACGAAGTAGGCAGGGGTCGCAATGAAGATATAAAAAAATAAATCAAAGCGAAGTCAGGCGTGCAAAAATGTTAAGATATGCTTTAACCCTAACGTGACGATCCTTCCGACGCGTAGGGTTGACAATTCAAGTTCGAATATTTCTGACTTCCTAAATATTTTTGCCTTACGAAAGGACAAAGTCAAAAATAATAAGATAAAATTACTTGAGAATTTAATAGCAAATGTACGCCAAATGGACATTTTGAGCGTCGTTGATTTGTACTGGGGTCAAGGTAAATTGTAAATGCATTTTTTTGCGTATTTACGAAAGGTGACTATGGCGTATGCCTTGGAGGACACACTTTCGTTCACTTTTTAAGTCTTTCCAATAACAGTCAGACACAGAACAGAGTTAAGACAGAAACTTTAAAGACACTATAAGGTAAGTACAGAAAACACCTAAATATTTACAACCTAGACATGACAGCCCTACCCGCCGTAGGGCACAAGTTTCTTTCAAATTCATCCATCTTTTGACAGACCGGGGTGGGTCAGTTAGACGACGGACGTGCCAGGGGGTGAAGGTGGATAGGGGGTAGGAAATGAGATCCCCACCCTCGGGACGTTTTGCATACAGATTGGGTTGGACCGCCAATTCGCCAGATATGCGGACATACGTGTTTTGGGGGTAACGTAGTGGGAAAAGCGGCGGTGGGTCAATTCGGTTTTGGCAAGATGCCGTGTTTCTCGTTTTTGTTGGTTACTTGTTTTAGGGAAAACAGGTGAATCATAAATTATTTGGGGTTATTTATCCAGTGTGTGTACCCAATACTGGGCCAATGCCTTTTTTCAGCTGATGGATCTGCGGGGTAGTTGCGTAACACATTTACAGTAGCAATGGCTTCCATGTTGACGGTTCAATTGCGTTATTTACGTTGTTGAACAAACAAATTTTTCGAACATATGAGGCAATGGAATAGTAATATCCTTCAAAATCATTCCGATTGTGATTGAAAGTATGTTACGTAATTAGGGTGCAGTACATTGATTTTGACGATTACAAAGTCAAAGTCAAATCATTTATTTCAAATAGGCCCTTTTTTTCATAAGGCACTTTTGAACGTCAAAATTTACAAAACAATTGAAATGATTCTAGTCGCCCCTTCCAAAAGGTAGTTTTCGCATGGAGAAGAGTGGGCAAGGAACTCCACCGTTACTCTTTTAAAATGTTTTACATAATTATTTTGTATAGGTACATTAGTTATATAATTATATGTGACCTAGAATAAAATTACTATACCACAATAGGTAAAAAGAATTAACATTAACATTGTAAAAGTAATCGATTTTCCTAAAATTTTACAATTAATCAATAAAATTAAAGTCAGTGTGTGAGGAAGTAATCACAGAATGTAAAATCAATGTAATATATTTAAAAAAATATATAAATTATACAATTGAATTAGCAACCAGTTTGATTTTGTCTAGTTTGATTTTGTCCATGGGATAATCTAGAATGATTATCCTATGGAGCAGGACAAGCATTCTTATCTGGTATATAATCCTCTAATTTGTAATATGCTTGTTTACAAAGTGTACTTTTAATATGAGTTTTAAATTTTCTTTCATTTAATTGCAATATATCACAAGGTATTTTGTTGTAACATTTAACACAGTACCCCATAAAAGATGTATGTACTTTAGATAATCTGAAATTTACAGACCAGATGACGGCTAAATCCACCGTTGCTCACAATGCTACAAATCACTTTGAATCTCGAGACACTCTAACACATTGTGCTTCAGTCCACTTTATCTCATGTGTGTATTATTTCTGTCCCTCTTTCTTGTTTGCTCTTTATTTTAAAATGATGTCCTTCCTTGCGTCACTATACCTACACAGTGGTGTATAGTGGTCCACAGTTTAAAAGAGCTCCGTGGTCATTCGTGTACCATTACCGTTTGACCCTTCCCCGGCTTTGTTGTTCTCGTTGTTCTCTAAATGGACAATTTGCCTATCTACATAATTTAGACATGAGTTCACACAAGTATCTCGGTTTTAAACATTTTTTGTTCTTTTTTACGTTCGTTTACAAAAGTTTTGGCAGAAGACCTTGGGTTTTGACGCGAGTTTATTAGTCTGCCTTGTGTAAACTAAGTTTTCAGTTTACTTTTAACAATTTGTTGGGTAAAATTCTTTGTAACTTTTTTGGTGAAAATTACGAATGGTTTTTTTTTACTTTTTTTTGTGATTAAAAGATGGAGTACAAAATTTAATTCCAAAGTCGAGTTAATAGAATTTCTGGGAAAAAGTCTTTTGACAGCCCGCCGCACTGAGGATCGAAAAAAGGCTCTCGATTACATTGGAGCTGAAATTTTAAAGTGTCGATTTTTTGCTTGAGATTGCTTCTAATAGCCAATATTATGCATAAATGTATACATAATATATCATAGGATACAATCTGGTGGGCAAATTGGAAACTTATATTTTTTTTGTAAAAAAATTGTATGGAGCTAATTCCTTATATCTCCGGAACGGAGAATATAGCCGTCATATTCTTGCACAAAGTGATGTAGCTATTTATTTATGATTTTTTGACATACTTGATTTGCTTTTACGCAGTACTGATGCATATCCGAGCCAGGCCTCCAAAAAAACATGCCTGATTAAAGCCTCTCCTTTGATCTACGTAACATAGAGTACGGATACCACGAATTCCCAGTTGGTTGAGAGTATAATTGTATTTTGTTGGTTTAAAAAAGTGGGATCCCAATAAATTGGTTGACTCCCTCGAGCACCTGGGACCTAGCGCGTCAGAGCTGTGAATGTACGATGAGAGAAAAAATGCGCATTGCTTTTGGCTTTTACCCAACTGCCCCAGAAGGAGGGTAATGTTTTTGTTTTAGAATGAACATGTTAAAATTAAATTTCTGGGGAGTTTGTTGCGCCACTTCTTCTTCCCAGCTAAAGCACTAGGAAGTGGTGAAGGGTGGGCGTTTTGGGGGACTGTCTTATGTAATTTTGACGTTCGAAAAGTGCTGATTCTCAGCCTAGTTTGAATAAATGACTTTTGAATTTTGAAAATACTACTGTGGTCTTCATTTTATTAAGTACGCAGTCCCTGGAGCCATCTTAATCTGAATTATTGTAAGCAAACATTTATTAACTGCATATCATAATCGGCATCTAGCAGTTTACTAGAAATACCCCTTTCCAATCGCGCGACATTTTACATGACCCTCGGCTCCTCACATCCAGCTGCTACCAGCCTATCGTTGCTCCACCAAGTCTAACAGCTGGCCTAGGCTAATATTACACTTGTCTTGAACACAACTGCCTCGTTGGTCTAGTGGTCGCACGCGCTACCGCTGAGCAGGAGGTTCTGTGTTCGATTCCCAGGTCGGGCAAAATATTATTAGGTTTTTATGTATGGAATTTCTCAGTACCAGCCCGGAGTCTGGATTTCTGCCAGGTTGATGGCAATTGGCTCGCCCCCTATTACATGGGACTTAAACATAACTGGCGAAATGTGGCTGTACTGTAGGTACACCTCTGCCCAACCCTTCGGGGAAACAAGGCGTGATGTTATGTTATGGAACGACAGACACAAAGAACCAATTCAATTACTTCTTCGAAGGGCAATGAATTCACAAATCTCATACTTTAAAACCTTCTTTCTTTCCTAGAAATAACTTATAAAATCTCCGAGAAAAGCCAGTATAAACCTTTCAAAAATCACTTAACTTTAAACGATAAAGTAAGTGACGAACGATTATTCACACGGCGACATTATCGCTCGGAGCGAGCATGATTGATTGAACATTGATTCGTGACGGTGTGAATGCGGCCGCGGGCGGTCTATTACGGCCGTGTATCACACCGACGCGTAGCGTGGAGGGTGAGTCATTTCCTTTTTGTTGTTAGTGATAAATAATATGAATTTTAGGGAATGATTTTGCTGTTTTTGAGCAGGGATGTGTGTGATATTGTTTTGCGAAGTCGGTGTTAATAAATGGTGTAAAATATTTGTGACGATACTGAGAATTTTAAGTTCTTAAGGTAAATTTTAATGGCAATAAGAAACGCAAGGCATTTTGTATATAAAAAACTGTAAATAATTTGATATCTTGAAATATCTTCCATAAAACATGTTACATTCTTGAATACAAAAGTAATGGATACGGGAGCAAAATATAATACACCAATCTAAATAAAATAAAAATACAAATCACGAAATGTGCCGATAAACATAATTTTATTCCGAAATAACATGAACATTTTCGTAGCAAACATTTGGGTCTACGTACGTAGCGCGTAGCAACGTAGCTTCGTAGCGGCTCGTAGCCGTCGCTACGCAGGCAGGGCGGTAACGTAATTATTGAATAATATGGCTCGAGCTCGCTACGGCGATTGCCGTAGCGATAATCGTAGCCCGTAGCAGATTTAATAGTAGGACTTGGTGTTTTTACTATTAGTGGGTTACTAACGGTAGATAATACTAGGTTTTGTATGTGTAGGTATCCTAATATTGTCACACCACATTTTACCGTTGGTATAACATGTTTTTTTTTTGTTGATAAAAAATCATGAAAAACCTTTGGTTAAATTATTTATTTAAGATTCAATCATGAATAAGTAATTTATAGACACACAGTAAACATTATTTTCGCTCCATTCATCACAACAACAAACACAAACCCAAACACATTGACAGAAAACCAATAAAAAAATATACTGTAAGTAAGTTTTTATCTGTTTTCTTTAGTAGTGTCTTGTAACAAAGAAATATGTACAGACAGAAGCTAGCAATCACGATAACGAGGACATTTGTAACGTTACGACACGACAACGACGTATATACGACAGCTATACGACGTATATACGACAAGTATACGACGGATATACGACATGAGTTCGACACTTTAGTAATAGTGGTTGATGATAATAAAAATGTTTATAATCTTGAGGGCTGTTAACTTTTGACAAAAATATAAAGAGTTTTAGCTTCATGTATCGTTAAAGAAAGAAATGTTAAGAGGGGTTGCCACCTACTAAAAGTAGTTCCGGGATATTACACCAGAAAAGAGTGTACTATTTGAATTGAGGTTGAAGTTTCAGTGTCTGGATAGCCACTATCTACCTGATAAATTCATATTAAACAGCATTTGTAACATTTTTTGCTAGATAAATTAAAAGAAACTTATCCAGAGCTGGTGAAGCTGGTTCTAAGTATTCTCTTCTCGTGTCACCCCGAAATATACATACGAAAGTAGCTTATATTGAGGTAAATATATTAGATGGTCAACAACCGAAAAACAAAACCAGCCAAGTGCCAAGTTCGCACACGAAGGTTCCGTACCATCGTTTCATGTGTCTACTTATTACGGTTCAAGAGATACAGCGATTTATGCGAGCGGTTAAGGTTGAGCAAAAAACGCCGAAAAAATCACCTTTCTTGTATCGCTTTAATTTCAATTTTATTTTTAATATTTCTTGTTAATAACGTTTTTTCATTACGTGACGATTTCTACCAGTCAACTCCTACCGCATGCCGCGTTGTGAACTTCGTTCCAAAATACCTCAACAACCTACACTAGGCCTCTAATATACACAAGCAATAAAAAAACTCCTCTATACTGACTTCGTACATTGTCTTAATCCAATACTTAACATTATATGTACTGGTTTTATCTGTTACCCTGCTATAAACGGGGGTACTTACCCTAATGTTTAATAGTTGGGCGTGAAATTATTTCTGAAGGCGTCCTTGTGTGGTTAGGTTGTGGCTTCATTGAGTTATAAACCGGTATTTTGTTGTTTCCGAATGTATGTATGTATGTATATATCTTTGTATGTCCGCGATTTTCTCAAAAACGGATCATTTTGATTTGATTTCTTCCACTTTTTGTTAATTCGTCTTTGTGAATTCGAAATGAGGTTACAATTTAAGGGAAATTGTCTAATTGAAGCCATTTTCTGAGTGTGAACCGGTGCAGTGTGAGAAATTGGGGCAGTTCTTGGATTTTTGTAGAAATATTACAAATTATTTTGTCTGTATTTATTTTAGTAACTAAGAGTGCACACAATATCAATAATTCATTGCATTACAATTGATCGTTTTGAAGTCTGCAATAATCGGTTACCCCTTTTAAAGGTATGTTTACATCATGCAGGCATCTGTAGGTACCTATATCGGTAACAAAGTAAATTAATTAATCTAAATTTAGCCGAACGTAGTCACACGAGCAAAATGTGAAACGAAGGATTCATAGCAACTAAAGGAAGCTCAACAACATACATCAACAGCTCCAATTAATTTCAGCCTACTGGGATACACAACACACGAACACATCCCCCCTCTCCCCCTCCAGATGTTCCGCCATTTTAACCATAAACAAAACAGTCGCAGGTGCGTTGTCGCGAAAAAAACCGCCCGTTTGCACACACCCTTATACATTTACGGTGGCCGTCTGCCGTAATTACAGCGTTTGTCCGACATTATCATAGTGGAGTACGTCCAATTTTGCCTTGACGACTTTTTTACGAGTTTTCGACTCCTAAGTAATTTACGAGCTCGTAAAGTTGCCGCTCGGCATATCGCGTTGATAACAATGTACTAAGATATTTTAGTGAATTGTTCCGCATTGCCTTGTTGGGAAGCAGGTGGGGTAACCTTTTAACTTGCTAACCTGGAAATCCAGTTTAGTCCTTTGTAGTCCGCCTCTTAACATCCAGCAAATATTGATCTGCAATCAAAGGCAAGGTCATTCTCAGCACATTTTTCACTTTGTATTGTTCGTGTAGAATTTACATAACTTTCCTTCATTGTCAATGACAAATTACCTATCTGTTTAAAATGGCCCATCTCAACTATAAAATTCTGCTGGAAAATTTAACGCGCGCAAAATAGCACGTTTATACCTATGGGTACAATGATCAACCGCTCGTTAGTACTAATAACACTTAAACTACGACAACCCTGGTTACTGTTATGAAATAATGGTACTGTCAAAGTCAAACAAAACTGTTACCATGGACGTGCCTTTGACTGTACATGAAGACTTACCTATTACTAAAATCTGTTAATTGATTGTTAAAATGATAGGTTTTTTCTATTGAATGCTATAGGTCTTAATTACAGTTAGAAAAAATATTACTCGATTGTAATTAATCTAAATCATTGTTACTATTTTTTTTCTTTATAGCTACGAAAAGCCTTCTAAATTTAACCCACTGCCACACTCCCCACAAACTGTCTGGGTTACCACTGTTACCAGTTACCAGTAGGCTAAATAAAGTAATTTACGACGCCATAAACTTTGGGGCATATCGCGTTGATAACAATGTGTTAAGATATTGTAGTGAGTTGCCACGCGATGCCTTTGTTCACGAGGGGCTGGAAAGTATTGTTGGAATGCATATTTGGAATTTTGTTCAAGTTTTAGGATTTGTTATAAAAGAAAGCTGCGATGGTATTTATGTTATTTAGTTGAGCAGTTCCTAATCTCTTGAATTCATCACTTGGTCATAACTTAGCACATTACAATTTCACAGTAGTCGTAATCCTATTCTTCGTTTAATCGTATAATATGTTACTTGCCGTCTATTCGAATAGTTTCCAACTGAAAACAAAACCAAGTACAAATAATATAAATTATAAAATAAAATAATATTTAATTTAAATATACTATTGAAACTTATGTATGAAATCCTCTAAACAATAACACACAGAAGACATAAGGCTATACACAACAAGTCTACAACAAAACCACACAGAAATTCCAAATCGATATGAAATAATAGGGCAATGTCTACCTTCCCCATCAAAGCGGAGCCTCCGATATCCGGCAGGAAGAGACCGGACTACGGCGCGTCCCAAGTCCCGGGCAATTTGCATTTACTGCCTAACTGCATTCAACTAGCCTTATTGGATTGCTCTTTGAAGACTATTCATGTTATTGTTTGCGATGGTAGTTTAATAGAATAGAATATAATAGATAGAAGTTTAATAGAGATACGAGTAGGGGAAGACTGGAACCGATGAATGGAGTGTGTGGAAGATGATATGGAAAGAAAGGGAGTGACTACCGAGATGTCGATAAAAGAGAGAAGTATGGAAGAAGAAGCCATGTTGTGCTGACCACAAATAAATTGGGAGATGGACTGGAGAATGGTGATAGCTTAATAGAGAGTAGTTTAATCTGAATTTTCTTTTGCATGCTGGGGAGTTTCTACACCGCTTCTTCATACCAACTTCTAACACTAGGGCCGTATTCTCGGCGGATCAAATGCATATTTTTATATGGAACTGCTCTGGCAGCGGCGCGGGGACCGAGAACAGTTTCATATAAAGCTATGCATTTGGTCGCTCCGCTGTCCGCTGCCGCCGAGAATACGGCCTAAGAAATATTGTAACGATTGTTTTGATTATGACAATTTTCAGAAAGTGGTAATTGCTTTGGCTTTTCGTAACTAATATTATAAATGCGAAAGTGAGTTTGTTTGTTTTTTACACTTTCACACTAAACAGATTTGGATAAAATTTGGCACACGGGTAGAACATGACTTTGATTAGGACAAGGATACTTTTTATCGTGGTAGTACGTTCCCGTGGAATAATTTCCGTCATGCAATCGGGCGAACACGCTGACAAAAGCTAGTTTTGAATAAATTATATTTAACTTTGAATACTTCAATTCCTATTACACTCCAAACTTCCATACTCCAACATGACCTAGGACACTAGTCCAAGTTGACCTAAATATTATAGTAAATTACCGCCCATAATAATTTATTCATAAAAAAAAACATATTTATTTTTACCTAAGTCCCATGATTATTTTCACGAAGGCTAATGTATTTTTAATACAGCGTACACGTACAAACTTACAAAGTTGTTTGTTTATTTTAGTGTTCCCCTCTCGCCCTCCCCCCCCCCCCGGCTGTCACCGGTACCTGCCAAGAATTAGTTTTATTCCTCGTTTACATACCAACATTATTATTTTTTGCCTCCCTAACGAATAACATGGCAATAAATTTACAATTTTCTTAGAAATACTGTGTAAGATTTTATGAGGGTAGATAGGAAATGTAAGATATAATTAGGTATATCTATAGAGATATATAAACCTGTATGCGGGCGTTATCGGGGACGCAACGCTGGAGACAAAATTAATGGCTGCAAACAACGGTATAGAGATATTTTTGGGATATAAATTGGCGATATTTGAGCTTATCTCAGCATTAATGTCTATTACATTTATTCCACCTGCAGTTTTGTTGAAAACTAATTTAAGACTACAGATTAATCGTGTGGTTCTTAAATTTAGGTCACTAACTCCATTGGGTGTTCAACCAACTAGAACACTACATTCGCAGGTCGGCGGTACAATGCTAACAAAGTGAGGAAATGAGGTTCCCAAAGGAATGCAGGTTAAACTGTGCTCGCTATCCGGGTAAGCCTGGAACTCGTCATACCGTACTCTAGGGAAAAGGAGGTCTGCTTAAGCTAGTACAACTATTTTCGTGCGGAAATCCGTCATGGATAACTAACTAGCCTGGAGTTTGATATAATCCTTTATGATTATATCAAACTCCAAATAAAAGTGGTCCATCAAAAGTTTACGCGTTGCAAATCCTGAAAAAAGCCTAACAATACCAAAAGTTTTTTTCAAACACTGAAGTTTTCTTTTCATATAAGACTTTTTGATATGAATTTGAAACTTTAGTACTTCATTTTCCATGTTTTCGTTATTTATCTACATTTTTGTATGCCATTACCAACTAAGCATAATAACACCAAAACAAAACTCAATAATACAATTCACAGCTCTTATTCCTGTATAAATCCAATTCCCACAACTAAAACAACAATAATAACCGCTCATTATAACAACAAATAATTGTTAGTACGTATAATGGAGTAGTGGTTCAAAATTAGTGAGCGTTCAAAGCCAAGTAGAGTTGGTTCAGGGGCACGCGCGACTAGCCGACGACGTCGCCTTAACAAAGCTTATTTATGACCGTACTAACGGTTGTCGAAATTAAACTGTGTGGCAACTCGAAAGAGAGAACCTTTCGAGTTGGTGAAAAACTTGCGAGTTAAATGAGGATGTGGATTTGATATAATAATAAGTAGTTATTTACGAACGCCGCTACGCTTGCCGGGGTTGGTCCGTGGATGGGTGACCATCTTTACAAACCGAGACTCCTCCGTGCCGCGGAAAGCACGTTAAGCCGTTGGTCCCGGCTGTCATTCGTGGAGCTTTGACAGTCGTTACGGGTCGTTAGAAGCCCGAATCACAACCAGTTTTACCAAGGGGTATCGTATTACCCAGTTACTGGGTTGTGGAGATCAGATAGGCAGTCGCTCCATGTAAAATACTGGTATTCAGCTGCATCCGGTTAGACTGGAAGCCGACCCCAATATAGTTGGGAAAAGGCTAGGCATATTAAATAAGTCGTTATTTTGTGTTTAAAAACTTGAAATAGTGTATGTTTCAAACTTGACATTTCAGAATCAAAATGCTTGTGTAAGATGCAACATTGGTTAAATTATCAACTACCGATAGTGCTAATTTCTTGAATTAGAATGGAAATCGAGTGTTCGTTTACAGGCATGATCTGTATCTTCAAAGCGACACCAGATTTTTTAATTTTCTTGCCGTTTTGCAACTCATCTCCGTTATGCATTGCAGGGTCCCGAATAAATTGACCTTTTTCGCAGTACTTATGTAGTCTAAATTATATGAGCTGAAAAACACTAGACCAATATTTACTTACACATACATTGTATACTTACCAAAAATTACATTACAACAACCAATCGACTAAAGTATTTCTGAAACCCTTAGTAGTCGCATGCCAGTCGCAAATTGCGCCAAAGAGAACGTATTCCGTTTACGCTGAGACATGAAAACGCCCGTAACTGTAATATAATACGCTCTTAGTGGCTGAAATATAACTGTATTGTATTATCATGTATGAGCACTATTAAGTACCGGGAGAGAATTATGTGAGAAGTGCTGCGGAATTTGGGTGTTCTGTTTTATCTGATATGAAAGGTATTATTTTATCTTTATATAAGAAGTTTTGTGAGACATTTGTGTGTTAATATTTTGGTTTTTTAAATGAATAGTTTATGATTATGGACTCTGTTTGAGTGCGAAATAAGTCGCAAAGTCCCGAATCTTCATGTGTGAGTCTTGACGTTTCAAAATTGCCCATGTAGTTTCATTTGAAATAAATATTTTGGTTTTGAGGAAATCCGTACACAGTCATAACGTCATAAGTCATTCGATTAAAGTCCTGGGTGGTTGGTAGTACTTTTTCCGGATTCTTAACAATTGCAGAACGACTTGAAAAATTTGAATTCGCGGCAACATCTGTAACTGTGGCTACCAAACTACAAATTATCCCTTATAAATTCTTAACGACTTTTAAAACCACTGTTTTCCATCAAAAAAATATGATCACAATTCGGCTATGCCTTCAAATATGTTCAGACATTCCTCAAAATAAGCCAAAACTAAAATGTTGTCCTTATTACTGTAAGTGCTAGTTATTAACGACAGTGTTGCCATACTCACTTTTTGCCATCCTCCACTATAATTAGGACGGGGGAGGTAAATAATCTTCCTCGTAAAAATATTCCGATGGCGTTTGTCACGGTAATTTATATGGATTCATTGCAGCTTCTTTATGGGAAGCAAGAGTGGGATTATTAAGATGGTATATGAAGAGAAAAGGCGTCTTGTTGTATGTCAACAAGCTACAATTATCTTGAGTTTTAGGCTGCTAATGAAATTTGTAACTTGCACAAAAGTATTAGTAGCCTGCATGCCATTTTGCCATACTGGCATAACAAATTAATGGCACAACGTGCAAGCTACTTCTTCTGTGCGAGTTACGGGCGTAGAAAGAAAGAAAATTTGCGTTTATTGGCACAAAAACAAATAAAAAAAATGGCATGTATGTTACGTAATTTAGATAAGATTCTGGTCTGGCCAATTGTAGCAGAATAATATAGTTTTCTGATATAGTTTGAATAACATGGAGAAATTTCAGTGCGGTTTCGTTTGAGGATGCTGAAATATAAACTCTGTGGTACCGCTCGCCAAGTTTTCGATACTTTAAACTTACACATTTCAATGAGTCCATCCTTGACTTGCTATGCAGACGGAAAATAAGTCAATATTTATTTATTGATTCAAGGTAATTTATAAAATCAAACGATTCCATTAGGTAATTGGAGTGATTTTATTGAATTCAAACTTGTTTGGCCTTTATGTGAAAATTAATTAAAACCTCTTTACATTGTCACTGGCGGGATTTATTCTGTGTTATTTCTTTGAAATTCGGTCCCAAAATATTTGATATTTGGAATCGTTTTTTTTTTTTTTTTTTTCTATTAACATTATTAACATTTTCTTTTCTACTTGTTACAGGAGAGCACACCTTAGAAGTTGCTTGGAAAAATTAAAGGACATGGTACCTCTAGGCCCTGAAGCGTCACGACACACAACATTAGGATTATTAACGAAAGCCAAAAGATTTATAAAGGTTAGTACTATTATGACTTAATTATTATTATAACTTATATTATGAAAATTCAATAAACAAGGATACAGGAGCTATAGCATCTGTTTGATAAATTATATTTTATTTCTGCGAATTGGTTTAAAAAAAACACTTTGTCACGCTAAAAGATAAGATAATATTTTAAAACTAGATGAATTCGTTCCAACCGACACCGTTACAATGTCGACACAGTTTACGCAGTTTCCAAACCGTGGTCAATTGAAGACACGAATGATATATTTTGTGACAAAAAATGTATGAGCTGATCCATATTTTATGGTGACCCGAAGGTCGACCATGGTCTGGTTGCACCCTTATACACATAAGTATCATGAATTGCAGACCTCTTTGTGAACCGCATCTTGGGTCTTGTCGTAAGATCTCTTTTCCCTTGCAAACTTAAGATACCTATGTCGCAAATACATACGTGTCACGCACTTTTTCTATGGGGTATACAAAGCAATAGAACCTCAACCAGAACTCCTTTTGTTTCGTCCACGTTCATGCGATTCTTCACAATTACCTGAATTACTAACAAACTTTTAATGAAACACTTTCAAACGTCTTATTCTAAGATCTCCACAAACTGAACGTTCAAGTTCCGTACTATTTGCATTGCCGAGTCAGTTAGTCTGTTCCAATACAGTTTCTAATTTCGCCCATCCTTAATATAACTTGACCTAAGTCAGCATTAACTTAAGCTATCCATTCCCAAGTTGTCGGGACAAGTTGGAACGTCTCTATTTTACATAGCAACACTCACGCTGTTGTATATGTTTTAAAGTGATGGTATTATCATTGTGTCTGTGTTTTTGCTTATTTGGACGTTAAAGAAGTGTGTGTCGAATAGTTAACTAGTTTATTCAGGAAAGAAGAAAATAAAGAAAATACGTTTATTTGCGGTAAACATGATGCAATGAAAGAATACACAAAAAATAACAAGTTGGGCGAAAATATGCGTCACATCCACACAAAACGATGAAGACAAACACACAACGAAACGGTCATATGATGGCAGTGTATAAGATTAAGAATGGCCGAATTCTGGTCGAAGCTTATTTAGGATATATTAATGGAATCATCGATACGACGAAGTAAAAGGACTTTATGCAAAGAGGTTTTGTAATATTGCTGGTAATTATAATTTTACATACATACATAAATTTACGCCTGACGGTAGGCAGAAACTACGAAACGCCACCTGCTATGATCCTTTATTATAATTTTCATATTATAATTAGCATATAATGTTCCCACTGCTGGCTTTCTTCGAGAGACGCGGGTCCAGTGCGGGTTGGTAGATGTCACATGTCTTCGAATTTTGATTTTAAGACATGCTGGTTTCCTCACGATGTTTTCCTTCACCGTTTTGAGAGCAGTGGTGATGAAATAATTTACACAAAGTGAAGCGACTGTCAGGGTTCGAACTTACGACCTACAATTCGTAAGTCGCGGCCGTTACCACTGGGTCACCACTGCTCTCTTTCAATTTTCTCTCCAATAAATGTCCCTCAAAAATAAATGTCTGTAAATAAATGTACCTCCATACGACAGCGACGCTTTTCAGCTTTTCGCTATTCTTTAAAAGTCGTTAAATTCCCTAGAGACAAAAGATTTTTGATCATGTCTCTACTTTGATATATCTTCTTGTAAACCTTCTATATTTCTATGACATAATATGTCTGAAGGTTACAAGTACAAAATATACGCATACACACACGATTAAAACAAACTTAAGTAATACGACATTCAAGGCTGACAACCGAAGCAGACAATTGATAAATTACTTGACGCAGTAAAACTTTCATAATTATTAACGTTTGTTTTTAAGACCTTGGAGCTAGGCTACGTTCGCATTGCCAATCACTATTTGGAATAGCGTTTTTATACTGCAGTGAAATAATCATTGTTGTTTTAGATTGTTATTTGGGTGAGGCTTCAGGTAAAGAGGACTGGAAAACTATGTGGATATCTTTGCCCAGCTATGGGATAAGAAGATAATAAAAGATTGCAATAGGTATAATAAAAAAACAATAAAAATCAAAATAAAAAATTGTCTGGTGCTAGGAGTGGTTCCACGTCAATAATGCTACATGTGGGGATCTCGTGTGTTGGATCGTTAAGTTCCCTTCAAAATGGTTGAGCTAAGCGGTGCTGATCCATGCGTCATGTTCGTGAACGGGCGCCGTCAGTAGGGACTGGTCATATCTTATCTGCCACGGCTTGTTTTAATTTTTGAATTGTTTTTATCTTTTTATAACGGACGCTTTTTACGTGCACGTCTTTCTACATTGGTCTCACATGTATAATTTCAACATGAATGATGTAACCAATATTTTGTAACAACATTATGATTTAAAAGAGTGTCCGTGGAGTTTCTTGCCCGTTCTTCTCCATAGGAACCTAAGCTTTGGAATGGGCAACTAGCTTCATATTTCTGACTGACTGACCCCTTGACAATTCAATAGTGCCTGTAAATGGTTTAATTGAAATAAATGCTTTGAGTTTGAGTTTGAGTTTCTCATTTGCCAATTCACATCTTATAGTTGGTATACTGCCACTTTTATTCATTTGTCTAATCTTCCAAATACAACCATAACTATTCTACAATTAGAGTAAGTTCGTAAGAGCATCTTACATCCCTATCCGACCATCTGCGAAAACAATTAAGTTAGTCCCCCCTGTCTATTTTTTCTACAACTTTTGCTGGTAAGTAGACAACATGCGACTTTGTTTTCACGTGGTATATCTGTTATTTGTCAGTTATAATGTAATTCTTGAAACTCCTAACATACTTACCAATAACGCTAAGTGCCTGTCAGGTCTCGGTGTCGCGATTGGATCTTTTAAAGTGGTATTTAAGGTCTTATATTATAGGGTTATAACACGAATTCAGGTAAGAAAGTTGGCGTGGGTAATTTGTTTGGTAGAGTTTTGGAAAAATTTAAGAGACTAATGTCTATCTATTAATATTGAAAGCTACAAAAACTACATTTAACTTAAATTGAAAACCAGTCCAGAGATACATGCCAGTCAGAATTATAAGTTCGCTTAAAATTATCTACGATTGTTGAACTTTCAAAGAATGGTGCGGTAATTAATCAAAAACCTTACAACCATTCTTTGTAAAGAAATTCTCTTCACCTAAGGACGATTACAGGCACAGTCTATTTCGTTGTTGTGCCAAAAATATTCGCGAACAAAAGTCTGATCATTACTAAGTGCTTCAAAACTCGACGCTGTTTAAATATTTGATGTCCAAAAATAAGTACTTTACAGTGAGCGTTTTCTTTTAAACTTTTTTCATTAAAGACTTGCTGAAAGAGCGAATATCAGGATTATTTGGCGCCCTTAAAGGCGAAGCTTGGTGTCGGTCGCATCGCAGCAACGACATCCGTTTCCTGTTTTGCGTAATAGTTGTGAGAAAACCTTTTGTCGTGAGGAAATGCGGACAGTATATCAAGTGAGGCGCTGCCAGCGCCATCTGGGAGATGTATTGTGGTATTGTGCCTGTCAAAATAGCTTTTAGCTGTATCTTTTTGAGGTATTATCTCCTTTTTTGCGTAGTAGTTTTTGTTGACGCATCGTTTATAATATTTGTAAACGTATTTTCTTATGAAGTATACTAGCGAACCTAGTACCTACTTCGCAACATTTTTACGACTTGACAAAGCATCAAGATTTCTGTATCAGTCTATATTAGTCTTTATTAGTTTATTCAAGGTTCATATAAATGGATTATACACATAAACCCTCCAGAAAAAAGTAAATAATGGTAAAAATCGTACCAAAATCCATTGTGTAGTTTAGAAGAACCAAGCCGTCACGCAGATAGACATGAAAAGCGACTTTGTTTTATACTATTTATATAGATAAGATTAAAAATGTCGTAAAAATTAAGAGAAAGATTCAAATTGAATTCATGGGCATCCTCTTAAAGGGGCATTGTACTCATCATTATGAATAACTTTCACTAAGGGACCAAAGCTGCAATCGCAAAATATAAATCTGCTGTACATTTTGAGGAGCTATGCGAAGATAAATGTAGGGAACTGCAGATTTTTTTTTTCGATTTCACGGTTGGCCCCATGTGAAAGTTGTTCATGGTACAATGACCCCTTAAGAGGATGCGCATGAATTCAATTTCACCTGTATAGTATAAAAGTTTGCGTGAATCCATAAAACCACAGGAAAGAAAACGTTAATTTTCCGTTGCAATAATAACAAATACGTACACAAGATTTATGTCTCACATAATAGTCTCATTTCCTTTGACGTAATAATTGCGTTTTAACTGCGTAGCAATCGTAGCAGGTTTTAATTTTAATTACTCTTTTACTGCAGTTGACAGAATTGAATTCAGTATTATTATTTCTCATTTATAACCTATATAAAATACATTTCAAAATTGTATTATTATAAGTGCTGTTCTATCAATAACGTTTTTCCGCCATTCGGTTCAATTATTTTACTCTTAACGTACAGTACAGTCGGCTACAGAGAAATCTCACCCCCTAGCAATGTATAAATACATTACTAGGGGGTGAGATTTCTTTGCAGCCGACTTTACCACAACCACGCCACATCGCAGCCACAAAATGTGAGCAAGCAGTGGTTACGTGTGAATAGTATCGCTGCAACTTCTTGCAGTTGCGTTGTTGAGATGTGGTTACGTTGTGGCTCGTGTTTGTAGACAGACAGATCGTTGTGTTTGCGACGTGACCGGCTGCTAGTGCGCGTACTCGCTGGTGATTGCGTTGTGGCTGTGACGTGGCATTGATGTTGTCGGTATCGCCCATACGGTCCGGTCCGGTTTTTGAAAAAACCGCAGTAACTTGTAATGTATTCAATTTATGCCATAATAACATTTTATTTATCTATTTCCAACTTACTTTTATCATTACAGGGTAACCTATAGCGATAGCGTACTTATCTAACTCTTATCCTAACTTATTATTATAATTAAATTTTGTAACTTATTACAAATAATGTATTCTTTGTGAACTCACTCAGAGAACAACAGACAACATGACTTAGTTAGTAATAGCATGTGACTCCGGCTAGGCGAAAACTGAAAAAAAATCATTATCCTCTAATCTAACTGCCTTTTTAGTTGGCGTTTTAGTTTTAACTTTTGTTTTTAGTCAATGGAGTTCTACCGCCAATGGTATCTATCCTAGAAATCACAGACACGAGGCTAATCTTCAACTCATAACCAATACTACAGACATCGCAGCCTTAACTTACTGCCTCTAACTCCGGGTTCTATAAACAAAGGGCGAGGCAAAGGGTTCGCGCGCTTCCGCGCGGCGTCGTTTCCGGCCCGTCACTTCCGTGGACACCCCCCTTTCCCTCCTTCTTCTCAGAGGATCCCGGAGGTACTGTGCCCTTGTCGGGGCGTGTTTTTTTTTCAACTACGTATGCTTTCCGTGGTAATGGTAAGTGCTTTGTCATAGAAAGTTGGCGCGGAGTTCATGGAAAAATATTTGATGTGATGGGTTTTGTATGTGTGTGGGTGTGTGTGTTTGTGTGTGTGTTTTTGTGTGTTCGGGTGTGTGTATGACAGAGAAGTAAGTTACGTAGTACTGATTAGGTGGATGGTGCATTTACTAACGTGCATTTTAAATTGAGACTTATCGTCCATTGATGTGTCTTGATAGGCAATGTTAGAGCATTTTGGACACTTGATTAATAATACCTATATATAAGTATATATATTAAGAGTTAACAACACTATTTATACGTAGATATTCTTACAAGTTACAAAAAGAATCTGTAACATGTCAAAACCTTTTTCGTAAGCTATAAACGTACGAATTGGCTTCACGTCACTTTTACTTAAGCTTTTTAATTGACTATTACTTAAAGCCCCAAGTTTATAAGTTAAGACATGACCTGTTCCACCAGATATCCCCTTCAGCCCTTGTTCCTCTCAGGTTTGCGGTTGATCAACTAATTTTGAACTCGCGGCGACAACGACCGAATTTAAAAACTTTTATATTTATGAAGTTGAAATTTAGTTAGACTAATTGTTAGTTAATTGAATTTTAAACTTTGAGTTCACTTTCACATTCAATTTGAACGAAAGTTACTTTCGTTTTAACAAGTGCAATACTCAGTACATCTTCAGTTGAGTTTATTTTAGGGTTTTATTTTTATTTCTCCTTTAGTATAGTAAGTTTTCGATGTTTTTTGTTGGCGTGTGCTAACTGGCATTTATAGCAAATTTTAACTAATGTTTTGTGTTGCGTAATGTAAATTATTTCGCATACTATTGTATAGAATCAAGTTTCTCTAACTGAACAGACAGCTGTGCTGCTGGGGAGTTTGTTGCGCCACTTCTTCTTCCCAGCTAAAGCACTAGGAAGTGGTGAAGGGTGGGCGTTTTGGGGGACTGTCTTATGTAATTTTGACGTTCGAAAAGTTTGAATTTGAATAAATGATTTTGTACCAAAGGATCAAAAAAGAAACACTTTAATTAAAGTGTTTCTTTTATTAAAATTAATTATACTAAACTATACATAATTTCTTTACTGTTATATTATTACAAAATCTATTAAATACGTTGGGTCGGCGACATATTGCGCAAAGAAAATGGTTTGTTTCCTCAATACCACCTAATAATCCGAATCGTTCTAATGGGAAAATAGGTTAGAAAAGCCTGGATTTATTTTATTATTATTTTTCCCAGAGGTACACATAATTATGCGGTCATTGGCTTCCAGCATAGCGCAGCGAGGTGCATCTTAATACTTTAATTAATCAAATTAAAAAATATAACTTTCGTTGGTAACTTTTCTCATAAGCCAAGAAACAAATTAATACGTTCTGTCATTTAAAACCATCCATATTTATCAGTACCAAGCTTTTTTAGACCACTACATCTCTGATTAGTCAACTAATCCATCTAAATTCTAAGAGATCTACGTTTTGGAATGGGCAACTAGCTTCAACTTTATGAATACTAAACTGACTGAATCCTTGACAGTTAAAAGTGCCTGTTAATGGTTTAATTCGAATAAATGAGTTTAAGTTTTACTTCCCCGTTAAAAGCCTATTCAATGGAACTCACAATTTTCAAACAGAGAATGCGTCAAAGATGACCGATGCCCAACATTGACTACGAATAGGTATCGTATATTGTGGGGCTGGCGTTTCGGTACGGCGCGTCCGGGTGTCCGGGCGGCCAGTGTCCGGACAGGCGCCGTGAGCGATGGCCGAACACCGGACACTGTGCGCATTCGTCACCGCGCTATTGTGAGAGGACACTACTATGGGCTGAATTGGAATCTGGTTTAGAGAAGGTTATATCCTAGGGTTTAGGCTGTGGAGAGTTCAAATTGGCGCTGCTTTTGTGCGATATATCTCATTTAAAGCTCGTTAGCCACAATAATACTTATTAAGAATTTCTATTCTTATGAATGGAATAGAATAGAATAATGTGGACCATAAAAATTAATAGATATAATATAGAAATTTTACATAGGGTGACACAATGGGATGGGAAGCAAGCATGTTTTGTCACCACAAACAGCGAGTTGGGAATTAATTGACATGGCTAGATTTATAGTATGCCTAAAGGACTGCGATTTATAAGTGAGTTTTGCATAATAGGCAATAAAACTACATTTTCTTGCAACTTATGATTGGATTTTCCTCCACCAACACGACAAAAAACATCCACAGCACAGAACTCACTCGCATCTCGCCAAAAAAACCACATGGCACAACCGACCAATGGTACTTGGGGCCCCTCTCCCCGCTTACCGGCCGTCCAACTCCCACCCCCGCGCGACACTATTCGTTTTACACGTCACATTAAACATGACGCCGTTGCTGACCGTACACAGATATGACGATATACAGCTGATATAAGTGTGGGACGTGTTTTGCTGACCGTACCACAGTAGTATTGTTCTTGTTAATGTTCTGTTTTGTGGGAGATGTTAAGTTTAATTAAACGTGTGGGTTGTTTTTTTTTCTTTTGTTGATAATTATTTTGTCATGGGAAATGTACTGAGGTGACAGAAAAGGACCACAAAAAAACTATTTATTTTGAAGTAAATTTTTAAGTTATTTTGCACTTATTAGTGTTTTTTTTTAATTCGGTTAATTTATTTGTAAAAAGTTTTTATTTTTCACTTTTTAGTTGTGGTACCTACCCCACACAAATTCGAATCGAATCAAAATTATTTCATAATTGACGGAGTAATCTCATAAGAAACATTAAAAAAAACGCTCGAATTGAGAACCTCTTCCATTGGTCCTTGTGTTCGAAATTTTCAAGTGACTCTTTAACCATAGCTTTTACTTTATACCTAAACTTGTAGACCAATAAGAATAAATCGTAGCAAAAAGTATAATAGTGAACGCTATCATTACCAATCGACAGCCGATTATGCCTTCAAACAGTAGTCACTCTACTTTAAATAAAAGTAAGATAATACAAAATAAAACAACGATGAGGTTACAATTAGTATAAGGTTAGAACCCCATCACTCTCGAAAGCATCCTATTATCCTTAGCTTACCCTTGTAATTGCTATGTGGTTAAAAAGGGACCATATACTCAGCATATACTAATAGCCACTTAATCCCAACATTAGAGAAAGCCAAGTTATATTATAATATAAAGTGCTGTTTAAAAAAATATGTTATTCTTTTATACGATTACAATTTTTTTCTTCGATTTGCTGGTACGACAGCTATTCATATTTTGTTGGACCAAATTTTACCACGGCGTTATCGGTGGCAGCGCAGAGGTCACTGGCTACATATTTTGGGGCACTAAGGGCAAGATAGGAGGTGGAGCATAGTTTGCTGCCAATGTTCCGTCGAGGTAACCCCCCCACTTTACGAGGCTCGATTTACACATTCCTACTTGGGTTCGGAGACGGTTCAGGGACTTCCAAGTGGACCACGGAAGGTTATGCTCTGCAGGAAGATGGTCGTTTGGTGGTAGATAGTGAGTGGATGGGGAAAAGGTATCCTGTCTCCGTTTGCAACGGGCGTCGACCGGGCCACCTGGTACGAATCCTATAAAAGCAAGCGCGAAATATAGATAGTTGCTAAGTATATTAGGACCAGAACTACGGAAGTAGTTCATTAAGGTGATGCAAACTCAAAGCATTTATTTCAATTAAACCATTTACAAGCACTTTTGATTTGTCAAGAAGTCGGTCAGTCAGAAATATAAAGCTAGTTGCCCATTCCAAAGCGTAGTAGGTACCTATGGAGAAGAACGGGCAAGAAATTCCACGGACACTCTTTTGAATAAAAAAATTGATACAAAATATTGCTTACATCATTCATGTTGAAATTATGCATGTGAGAACAATGTAAAAAGACGTGCACGTTTGTCAAAAGAAAAAAAACTAAGAACCATTCATAAGCCATGGCAGCGATGACCAATCCCAACTGACGGCGCCCGTTCACGAACATGACGCATGGATCAGCACCATTCAGCTCAACCATTTTGAAGGGAGCTACATGATCCAACACACGCGCCACCATCAGCGAGACATCTGAGCGAAGCAATAAATATTTTGTAGAAATTATTTGTACTTTATTAGTACCATCTTTGTGAAATGTAATTCAAACAAACAAATTGATTTGAATAAATCAATATCATAAAGATTACTAATATGAAATCATCAGCTGCAATACAATTACAAATCTGCACTTTCTATTCCGCTACTAACGCGCAAATGAAATTTCAATTACCTTCCACTCATAATAAAAACTTCCACTGCAGCTTAGTCCACATATCAGTACAATCCCGTTAATGTCATTGCAATCGAGCCTTAACACCCTTCATCCCTTTGTGGATATGTCGCTTTCAATTAGAGACGGTAGTTACAGTACCTAGTGTTGTCACCTGCACGCGTTCCCGGGCTTTCCCGGGCTTAAATTATACGTTCGGTCCGACGATGCACGGGAATTTTGTGCCGTTCCATTTAAAATGCGAAGGACTTTTTTAATTACTGCGGTTTTATTTATTTGATTGTTGGCATTTTGTTAATGTTGGTGTTATAATTAAAAATCGTTTGTAGGAAACAGGAAGATATATACAATAATTTCATGCAAGAAAATGAATTGTACCTCAAAAAATGGTAACGTACTGTTTTAAGCTTTAAAAACACTGCGAAATCTCTTAATACATGACTTAATTCCCAGCCTTTTCCCCATATTCCCGTACAATGACAGCACTATGCGTAAAACTTTGATATATCGAATTTTTCACCTGAGAATTCTATTGTTCCCTTTGTACAGAAATCTGAGGATTAGTCTTAATCACCGACGAGTCCAGACGAGATCGATGGAAAAAGGATTTCTTTATATTTTGGCGAGTGTAATGGACCATGAAAAATCCTATCTGTCAATGTTCAGATAATGCATTAAAACGGATCCAGCGAAGCCTTTATTTCTCTTTGTTGCTGGTACTGTTCGTATAAACGTATTGCAGCACAAAATTAAATAAAGACTTTAAAGTCTAGGTTCGTGGAATCCATTAACGTCAGTAAAACGCCAAAAGCATTTTTATATTTTAGTTACTTTTTATTTTTATTTGTTATATTATTGTTATGTTTGTATGTATATTTGTTATGTTTGTTCTCTGTTATATTTTGTGATATTTACCAAAAAATAAAGAGTACTCGTAATGATAACATTTTAAAATGATAATTGTGTATTTACATATGGTTTTTTTGTTTTCAATCCCGTGCTATCACAGCCCTATGCACGGCGCACGTTGACATATTGGATTTTAGCTGAAAATTGAAGCCTTGGGTTTACCGTATAGCCATGTCCCTCTGTGTCCGGGGATTCCATTCGTAATGATTATTTGATAGACCTGAATACATGATCTTTAATTAGGCGGGTTATGTAGCAGCTTGTTTGAATTTGCCGCAATTTGAATACAATGCGTTGGAATGGACAGGTTGGCTGGGATATATTGGTTTGCTTGATTCACAGTTACGTACAAGACTGAAATGCCTCGAGAAAAGCCTAAAATCATTTTTTTGATTACGTAACTATGGAGACATTAAATTGTCGGTACAGGTAAGACTAGTCGTCTCAAACGATTGTTAATTGCTAGAAATTCACAAATAATGATCGGTGAACTTTTAGTATGGGTGTCGCTGAGATCTTATTTTAGGCCGGAAATATGAAGTCCTCTGCCCAACCCTTCGAGGAAACAAGGCGTGATGTTATGTGTGTTGCCAGAATACCCGCCAAATTTCGCGGTGGCATAACTTTTTTTATCCGAGTCGAGATTTTTTTTTCTTCTTTATGGCACCTCTTCAGGTCATGAGCTATACGAATATCAAAAAAATTTTGGCCTGGATCTTAAGGAGGCGTGAAAATTTATTCGCTGTTACAATGTATATAGATATTTGTCCTGTACATGCACCGTATCAACCAGAATTATATCCACATACAATGCAGTTAACATTATTGTGTACAAGTCTTTGTTTGCTCTGATTTATATCCGCCTTTCCGGCTCATTTTAATCAGTCCGAAATGAGAACAAAAGATGATATGATTTATTAATGACCTATATTTGGGAGAGCAGTGAAAATTATCAATTTCCCTTTCAACCATTATGGTTAATAAATTTCTGTGAAGCCAACACCAAGATTTACAATTTCCGCGGGGTTCTGTGGGAGGGGCGAGAGGGATGGAAAACGGGGGCGATTCGGGACGCAAGGGGTCGGGTTTGCTAATCGGAAAACTTACAGATTCGCACCGCCCCGACGGTTCCTAATAGATTGTAGTTAGATTACACTATCTAGCCACTTATGATTTATATGTGACTCGCTCGGCTCGGAGGTTCGACAAAAATGTTAATGTAAGGCCCCTATTAATATATCGTTTGGTATGTTCCCGGGAAATGGTTAGAAATAGATGAATAGCCCGTAAATGGGAGGAAATCTATGGGGGTCGCGATGAGTGAAACAGCATTGATATCATATTAATTTATTATTTATGTCGAGAAAATATTTTCGTAGCAGCTTTAAGGCCCCCGCAGACATGCGCTACGTGACGGCGCGGGCGATACCGGTAGAACAAATTCGCGGACAGTTTACATAGAAATTGTTCCACGAGAGTCGCGTCACGCCGTCGTAGTACCGTCGCGTCGCACCTGCTGCTGCCTTTAAGCTAATCTCATGGTCCTCACATGATCTGACCAAGATTATGTCTGGACTTTAAAAAAGGCTGACCCCTGAGTTTGTGTTGACATTTCTTCTCAGGAGTAGTAGATAGGAAATGTCGACTCCACTTATTTTTTTTTTCTTATTTTTCCGTACGTGATCGTGCCGAAAGTGATCCCGCTATCCTATTTACAGAATAAACAACTTCCATTAATTTTATGTAAAAAAGCCCTCTGTACTATAAATAATAATTTCGATATTTGACTTTGTAATTAAGTTAAAGACTGGGAAGTCTTTAACTTAATCAAGTTCAAACCGAAAATAGTCTAATAACCGAACAACATCGAATCAACAAATTTTTCGATTACCCAAACCCCATGAAATTACGCAATCAAGGGTAAGGGAATTCTTTCCAGGAATTACCACACAAATAGCGTGAACGTAACTTTTTATGTTACGTTACAGAACAGACGCACGGTGTCAATTAAAGAATCATTAAGTATTATACACGGTTGCTGGACTACATGTGAATAAGTCATTACCGTAATTATCCCGAATGTTGGACAAACTTCGCGAGCTACCATTACCGTATAACTGTAAAAGTCTGGACAGAAGATCAAAACGTGGTACCTGTAGCAAAATAACGGAAACTATTTCTGAACGAGTGACAGAATCAACGCTCTTCGAGATTCGTAATTAGAATCCATTAATTTGTATAAATGTAGTATTTCACAGAATAACATTTCTTTATTGTCTCGGCACGTTAATTAATCTGTTGGTCCTGAGTCAGCTGTCATTCGACGATCTTTGACAGTCGTTACGGGTAGTTAGAAGCCCGAAAATCTGACAACCAGTCTTACAAGGGGTATTATGTAACCCGATAACTGGGTTGTGGAGGTCAGATAGGCAGTCGCTCCATGTAAAATACTGGTATTCAGCTGCATCTTGTTAGACTAGAAGCCGACCGCAACATAGTTGGGAAAAGGCTTGGCAGATTGTTTTCGTTGATCACTGCGTTGTTTATATTTTTCAACTGGTTCTTCTTTCTTGCATTATTTCGTTTTCTTTTTTTAGGTAGTAACCCCATACTTATAGGCTATGCGTCGCTCGCGACCATGAGCTGTCATTGTCCTGAAAAAATAATAAAACTTGCTCGTGATAAACTGTTAATAAATGATAGTGTATAGAAAGAACGGTTTAAAAAAGCTGTTTCGTGTATCGCTTGAATGCCCTTTAATAGTGGTCCTGCGGTCCCCATTTTCATATTGTGGACATAGTGCCGTCACACAGTGAATTGTGTCGACGTCCACGTTACTAAGAATTAGCTGTATAATGACACGATCTGATAGCTGGAATACGAGACAAATGTGCTCGCAGATAAGCGAGGTTATTATGTATCTGTTGTTTGTTGGATGTAGTCCATTACGGGGGTATTAGGTATACAAATGATCTTTGTAGAGCGTTAAAGATTGGCAACAGTACAGTTTTGGTCTGCACCACTTAATATTCAAAACTTAACTTCATGTGCGATTTTTTGTAGTTTTTTTGTGTAGTCTCTTTTATATGATTATCCCCTGCTTTGCGACTAACTGCTTTTTAACGACTTAAAAAAACATAAAGAATTCTGGGCTATATCTGAGTTTAATATTAATATATTATATAATTATTTTTTTATATATTTTTTATTTTTGCCTCTGTATTCTTGTACATAATTTATACATATTAGTGTTAGATGTTTATTATATTTAAGATGATACATATATAAAAGATAAATAAAGCTTACACTAAAAATATAATAATATATTATACACATATTTATACCTACCGGAATATTTTTTTTAATGATGGTGAAAACCACATCGAAATCCGCTGCGTAGTTCAAAAGAAGACAAAGTGACTTCATTTTATATTAGGTATAGAAGTACAATTTTACCTACCTGCTTTTAAGTCATTAATAATTAAGAAACTTTTCTTAATGACCGCGTTTTATCATTATCCAACTTTCGTTTCATTAACAAATAACAACCGCCGAAAAAAAACATGTTTCTTGTATTAACTTTATAACATTTTTATTATTTGTTGATAAAGCGGCAATAGAAATAGAATAGAAAATAGAAATACACAATCTGTGAAAATTGATACATTTTATATACAGCCTGCTGACAAACAGACGGACAGACGAACTGACAGCGGAGGCTTAGTTACAGGTACCCTTTCGGTACGGAACCCTAAAAAGTCAGAAGACATTAATTAGATCCCCACAACGTTACATCGACATATTATCATGTCCAACCTTTGCGTGCAAATAGTCCTTAAAATTAACAGAATTAAGTCATTATTTAAGTATGTAACACTAATGTAATATGTACTATGTATATTTATTAACGTATGTAAACAACGAATGGCTAGTTACAGCGTTTTATTGTAATTAAAGTACGCGATTAACATTCTGACGATCGCGGCTTGAATTATAATTTTAACAGCTGATTGAGCAGGGTTGGTTGGTGCGTCAGTGTTCCATTTTGAAAATGATGAATATTTCACTTCAAAAGTCAAAATCCAAGCATTTATGTCTATTACATGAAAGGCACTTTTGGATGTCAAAATTTACAAGCAAATAGAATTGATTCTAATGTTTCCAAAAGGTATCCTGTGTTCGCAATTTATTTGCCAAAAATGTGTAAACAAACATGAGTTTTCCACTTAGAGAAACGTCAACTTTATGCGAGTGTAAATAAGTTGATTTTAGACCTACTATTACTGTTGAAAAAGTCATAAAAAATATGAAGCTGTAGCGCAAATTGAACCTTATGTGGCAGAATTACAGTTGTTTTTCCTAAAACTCGTGTTTGTTTACACGTTTGGCAAATGAATTGCGAACGCAGATTAGTTTCATATGGAGAAGAATGTAAACTTCGAAAAAATATGTATGTACTCTACGTAGACATTTTGAATATTCGAGCACAGGCTAGTCAATTGTCTGTTTACTACTAATCCTCTCAACATGACCAAACCATCTCAGCATACCCTTTTAAATTTTGGTGTACTATAAAGTATATTCTATTTATGTTCTATCTTACCTAGTCACCATGCAAGAAGCCCATCATTACAATTTTACCCTGCATTATTTTTAAACATGGGACATTTTGACCATAACTAAACAAGCTAAACATGTCTGCCAGCCCTTACATAGCGTGTGTGTCATACTAGTATTCGTTGTCTACTAAATTAATAGCTTGGCCGTGATAAATGTGGCTCTATAGTTATCATGCAAGGGTTCACGATAAAATTTCAGTTTTTTATGTAAAAATAGTGTGTTTGACGTATGACGGTCTCGCTACGATGCCTGGTAATATGTCATGGAGAAGTTTCTGTGTCGTTTTTATTGTTTTTAGCGAGTTTTGCTTCCCTGGTGTGGGATTTCGCTTTAACAAGGTATGTTGATGAACTATGCTGAATTAAATGTGGATTAGAATGAACGAAATACAGCCCTCCATTTCTTCACTTAAAAAAAAAATCGTTACTTTTGAACTCAATGCCAAATTCCAAACTCGAAAAATAGGACTCATAAGAATTATTACACTGCATCTTAATGGCAAGTCAAGGATCATGCATAAAACACTGCTACAAGGATCTTTTGGCACTCGAGTGAAGATGACAGGGGGGCGCTGTTAGTAATTATTTATGCAATTGTTTTGTGAAAACAAGATGGCGGCGTTAGTTTCTTTTTTGGCCACGCGCCAAAACAACCTTGTAGCTATAAAGAAAGATAAAAGAATCATACCAGCCAGCATCTAATTGTCAAAAACCCAAGACGTCATAAAGAGACAGGAAACCTATTTGTAAATAATTCATAAAATAATCAATATTTATTCAGAGTTAAAATTAGTAAAATATTAACATAAAAAGAAAGAAATAATTTACAAAGGTATTGCAATGTTAGATGCCAAATGTATACAGATAATTACGAAAATAAATTACAGTTGAACGAATACACGAAATGTTGGTAATTGGGTCCATTAGCGAAATAGCTAATTGAGATTTAGCTGAAGTTACACATTTATTTTTGTGAAATGTATTTTGTACCTTCACTAATTAGACATATTATATTTGTATTCCACTTTAATTTGTTTAAACATTACGTATAACGTGAAATCTATTCCTGAACTCAGGTTTCTTTGTTCCAATTTTCAATGCATAATAGACCTTTTTCTACCCACAAAAACGATAAGAAACGTATTCAAACGGTGTCTGTTATAATGGAAGAAAAACGTTAAATTATTTATTTTTGGTTTAGACGACAAATTAACCAAATTATAAACCAAAAATTAAAGGGGATAGATGGATAAAACCACTAACCACAACACAACACAAAACAACACAATTTCTGTAAATATTTAAAAGACCTTACAAAAAATCACTCTGTTAAATGATTTGATTTAATTCTGTAATTACTACTTCGTTTACACACTTACAATTCCGCCTTCAAAGCCCAAATTCAGCCGAATCTCACTACCATTTCGCCATCAATACATATCGTCACAATTCTCAATAATATGTCACCGCTGACTTTCTTACGTAAAGAATAAGTTATATATGTCTTCGATTTGTGCCGACATTGACTGATGGTCTTCATTCATCCGCAGAGGTACGGCCACAGAGTAGATGGAAGTACAGAAGGTTAGCTGCTTACAACAAGCAGCATAGACTACACAGCGAGCGAAATCGCACGCCCACATAAACGCGACTCACGTACAGCGAGTGCAGGCGCACTCGCGGCATTCGTTTGTGAAGTTTGGTTCTATCCACACAGACAGCTAGGTGCTTCGCTGCGCGCTACATGACATACCTCTAGCGAAACAAAACATGGTTGCACTGTTACAATGACCACACTGACGCTACGTGCCACGATGCGGGACTACTTTGTCACTTGTTTGAGCTACGCTACTCTCCAACCGTGGCACCATACTAACCTTCTGTTTGGCTTCGGCCTTTGAGATCGCCATACGGACACCTCTATCTGTGCGTGTGTCTGTTTTCGCTCTTTGTTGCTGGCCTTCTGTAGGTACCTATCTATTCTGTGGCACGGCCTTCGTTGATATCGTCTGAATCAGTTGTATCACTTGTATCGAGTAGTATCAGATACTGAAGATTTAGTGACATGCCAAAGTTGTGTAGATTTTTGTGCGGAACTTGGTTTTTGTAGGTGAATGAGAATGTTTGCTTTTTTGTGTTTTCGTGTGGAACGATTAGTTTTAATGTCTCATTTAATATTTATTAGTATCATCTCTTAGTAGAGGAACTTGCGAAAGAGTTCGTATTAGAGTTTTCTGCCCTTATTATTCCAACATGCCTCCAGGGGTATGTGTGCTGGTGAAATTATATGTATGTACTTATAACCAGAATGATAAGTACATATAATTTCACCAGCACATGGAGATTTCGAGCAAATCGGTAGGTATATTGCCGGCATCTGTGATGCAGTTGTTTATTGGCGGCAATTACAACTTTCCATCACTTACAGTTACTGACTGCAGTATGAAAAACGGGGCTTGCCGAAGCAAAACGCACGCTATGTAATGTTACAAAAAGCATTTCCAATGTTTTTCATTCAAAAATCGTGGAAAATTAAAAACAATTTACAATTACAATCTCACTTCTTAAATTCTAATAAACGCTCAGATTACTGCTCACCCCTCACAGACCACATCTCTTTCACCCCATAATATCCGAGTATCCGAGCTAAAAAACTGTAAACTTATTCCCCATTCCCCCTTATTTTATCCGACAACTCAATTTAGCTGCGTAAAATGAGACTGTCAGTGTCAATTTGAGCAACCCTGCTGACGTCACAGGCAATTTTCTAGAGTGTTCTCCTATAGTGTACCTAGGTAGCCAACCTGCTTTATTACCTAAATATCGTGGACCTAAGCGTCTAGGTGTATGGCAAAATAGTACTTTGAGTTTTTTATTTTTTCATCAGGTAATTTTAAGTAATAAATAAGTCAATGTTTCTGTAGGTACTGAATAGAATAAATAAAAATATAACACCTTAATTTTCGTGACCATAATCATGAATAGACACACATAACATCACGCCTTGTTTCCCGAAGGGTTGGGCAGTGGTGTACCCACATTTCGCCATTTATGCTCAATAAAAATAAAAAACATGTATATGATAAGTATGCGGACACAAGTAAAACAAAGGATAGCTAGTAGCACACTGGTTTATTTGGACAAGCGACACGGCTTATATAGGAGTGGATACAACCAGCCTCATATTACATATATAACATTCCTCCCCGTAGCTTGACAACATAAACATAATAAGATGTATCTAGTAAAATTGTTTGTAATCCACCCTAGGTACAGTTCGCAGTTTTGTTCCGTCACTCATTTGCCTTTTTGACCCCACAGGGGTCTCGCCTGACCTCGCCTCCACGAGAGGTTCATCATGAGTCCCGTCTGATGCCTCATGGAATTCGTCGTCTTCGTCCTTTGATTTGCGAGTCATTGTTTCTGCTGCCACTATTTCACCTGTCTCACTATTCTCCTCCCCTCCTGTGTCTGACGCCGACGATGATGCTGCTGCTCCCTTGCGTGCACTGCGCACGCTCTCCGCCAAATCCACCGCTTTAGCCAGGGTCAAGTCTTGAAGGTCACGCGCAAACAGCTTGTCCTTCTCCGCTCCCGGCAGCATACCCATAACAAAACGGTCACGCAGCGCCTCTTCTACATTCAGAAATCCACAATGTGTAGTGAGGCCACGTAGCCTCGCAGCCCATTGTGAAAATGTTTCTTCCAGACCTTGAGTAGCAGCATAGAAATTATACCGCTCACCAAATCCGCATTTCTTTGGTGTGAAATGCCTGTCGAGAAGTGTGAGTATGTCTTCGTATGGCGTCTGCGTCAGCTCCTTCGGTAAAGCCAAATCGGCTGCCAGTTTGTAGGTGCTGTCTGTGAGTGCACTCAGCAATATCGCCCGTCTTTTCACTCCCTTTGGATCCTGTACACTGTCAACGTCGTTCGCAATGTACCATTGTAACAATCGCTGTTTATAGTTTTGCCACGTATGTACGTTGTGGTCAAAACTCGACAAGATTCCGAAGTGAGACATTTTTATTTTACTTTTCTAAGTCGCGGGTAAGCTCTCGTCGCCACTGATAAGTATGCGGACACAAGTAAAACAAAGGATAGCTAGTAGCACACTGGTTTATTTGGACAAGCGACACGGCTTATATAGGAGTGGATACAACCAGCCTCATATTACATATATAACAGTATAGATTCCAGTTTTAATGTCCCCAATAATGCTTATAATAGAGCAGTCAGATAATCGTAACACCCCTATTTTTTACTACTTTCATGTTAGAATCAGACTTGTATACCATAGTGCATCCAAACATGTACCTCTTACCATATCTCCGGTCAACAAAACTATACATGTGCTAAAATTAAGTTTTTACAACGTCAAGTAAATAAATAAACTCGTTCTATATAATATTAATAAGGATGAGAATGATTTACAAAAAGGTAAACTAGGTTTGCAAAGTTAGGTAAATAAACTAAGACTATTTATTTTACGAGTACAATATTAATAAGGGTTAGAACGAATTCACAAAAAAAAAGGAAACTACATTTTATTTTACCTAGAAATAAGCAATTCTTTTTGTCCTCATATAAAATAGGCTATTACGAGTTACGCCTTTATTACTCTACCTACCAAAAGTAATGTACCCTGAAAATATTCAGGTACCTTTTCATGTTTATCATACTGAATTTGATAAAACACTTCAGAAAGCCCATTTCGTTTCAGACATTGTTACATCGCTTTAGAAGACTTTTAGGGGTAGTTACGACCTTTTTTAGATGCTGAAATGAGATGAGGTTTTTTATTTTAGTTATCAAGGTCTTAGACGGAACCTATTTCTGTGGTTTATGTTTTAATTTTTGTGGCTTAAATAAAGTAATCTTCTTTGTCATAATTCTTTAAGCCCTCTTCTAGGGCTCGTGTTTCTTACAACAATTTCTTGTTGAGAAAGAAAGAAAAGAAATACGTGCCATATAAAAAAGATAAGTTAACTTGAATTATGATTCTTAGTAAAAACTAAACAGATGTATAATCATAAGCAAGGAACGGAAACAGTCGGCAGCTGCACGTCGTGACTGTGACAAGAAGGCTTCCACTTACCATGGTGCTGCGCTATGGTGAACCCACAGCACAGCATATTACTAGTAGGTGACTTCCTACTTAAAGCGAGAATAACCGAACCTTAATGATTTTATACTGAAGACCACGTCTAAACGAGTAGTAATAATGATTTGAAAAAAATATATGTTAAATTAGAGCATTTTTTATATAATTTAATCTGTGAATATTTTAGATTATTTTTATATTAAATAGTGTAATTAATTTGTAAAGTTATGTCTAACGCGGATAAAAAACTGAGAATCACGTAAAAACTATCAAGCGTATTTTTCTGAAACCTTTACCATTTTAAAGATAATTTAATTATTTATCTTTTATTGTACGTGTTTTATTAAAATACCTTTTGTTTTATGTAAAATAAATGCGTCTAATTTGGGACAGCGCACCTTGATGTCGTGTCCTATTACTGGCTGGACGTACGACGCGTTGCCTGAGCTCAGCACAGAACACGCAAGTTAACCACTTAAGACCACTGGCATTAAGTGTCGTTTTAATTTTCATTGTTTGCAGTAGATACATTCCTACATAATTTTCACACAAAATACAAAACATTCATATTGCTTATATCAAATTTTCTTCAAAGTAGTTTTAATTTTCCGTATCAAAACCCAATAGTTTACGCCATATCTTCATTCTCTCACGTGAAGCGCGTGACCCTATCAAATACCCACCTACTAGAAATACGTAGCTATGGGAAAAACGTAACAAATCACCGAACAAGCCATTCACCATTAATAAGTGCTAGAGCTCTCCGCATCCTAATCCAGGGGCAGCCGTATTAATCACCAACATAATTAACTACACTACATAGGATAGGTGGAGAAGTTACACTTTGAATAATCCTTGAATAACGCCATGCATATAAACGACTAGCCCACAACTTCGTCAGCGTTAAATTTCTTGTTTCCACAACGCAACGCGTCGCGTCGTATCGCCCGCCCGTGCTGTTACTTCGTTTTCGCTTAGCGTTCTTCCTGACTTTTCCTCTTTTTTCTCGGCTCGCGTAGCGTGACTTTAAAAGCCTATAGAATTGGACTATCAAAAAAGATTTTTTTCAAATCCGACTGGAAGTTCTAGAGAATAGCGACACAAAAAAAAAACGATCTGTTCAGCTTTATTATTAGTGTAGATATTGATCAGTATAGATTATGCTATCAATGAAACATCGTACCCCGGAACAGCGCACAATTATTGAATGCTATTGCTAACTAATTACAGACGCTATGGACTGAATAGGGATGACTGAGTAAAAAAAAACGACTCCGTCAGTCAGATAATGAAAAAATATTAGACACGTATTTTTTGCTTTATCATATTAATGTAATTAAGTTGAGCTCCTTAAGTTCTGAGTTGAGCTCTACGATTACTGACAAATGCTTGCACTGACTGGACAGGTCCACTCAAATCTGTGTGGTTCTTTCCTCAAAAGACCATTTGAGACACTAATCTACATGGTCCTCATATGGCCTGACCAAGATTATGTCTGGACTTTAAAAGAGACTGTGACCTCTGAGTTTGTTTCGGTCTTTCTTCTCAGAGTAGTCAGATACGAAACGCCGAACTCATCTAGCATTTTCTTCTTTTTTTTTTAATTTTTTTTTTTTAATATGACGTGTAAAAGTGATTGCAATATCCTATTTACAGAATAAAAAATTTCATTTCAATTTCATTTCATTTCAATAAAAAATGCTTTAGATAAAACGCATTAAAGTTGTGGGAGTTGGCTCGTCACGTCACAATTCAGAATAAAATCTGCCAGACAGTGACGTCTTGCCACATTTTAACTCAATGTATTGCCGTAATCTTTTGATTATGTAAAAAAAGAAAAAATACGTATCCAATATTTTTTAATAATCTACCTGACGGACAAAAAATATGTTTGTCAACATCCCTATTCAGAGAGACAATTCTCATATTTTTAAGAACGTTCACTATTCAATCTCAGTGTCAATCTGTCAAATAATTGGTACCTAAATTTTTGACATTGATTGTCGCTGACATGAGATTACTAGGTAGGTACTAGATTTTAAACGTATTTAATAATGGGTCAAACGCATCGGTTGGTTTCGATTTGGTGGCAACTCGTTGGTTGCATGTAGCTACATGGGATGAAAGTTCGCATTAGGTCCAATAAATAACAGCTTGCTAATCAAACCCCCAACATGTCTCCTTTGCTATGCATATATTTTTATAAAAGAAAGAAAGAATAATATTTATTTGGACACAATTCGTGAAACAAATAATACAAAAGTGAAAATAATCATAAAGAAATTAAAATATTTATAGAATGTCTATAATTATGTAACTTCATCAAAACAGCTGTGTGAAAGATGATATGGCTAGAAAGGGGATGACTACCAAGATGACGACTTAGATCAAGTAGCACAAGCGATTTTTTCACGCCCCGATCTTTTTTCGTGCTCTATTCAACGCTCTGCTCAGTGCCGTGAGTTGAAAATCCAACAGTGTATTTTTTCGACGCGCTGGGATGCACTTCGTTGGATTCTCAATGCTGGGCTGAACACCGAGAATTGAAAATCCAGTGCGCGATATAATCCCGCCGCGATATTTTTACGTCCGTGTGAACGCGGGCTAATAGAGAAATATGGAAGAAAAAGACATGTTACGCTGGCCGCAACTAAATTTGGATAGGTAAGAGCAAAAGAATAATGATGCATGGTGATCACAATGATATCAGCAGTGCTATTCTGTAACCATCTCACCGTGAAAACTTAGGTGAAGTGAGCTCGGAGTGAGCTGTCAGTCCCTAGCAGCAAGTGAAATGACAGCTCACTTCACGTTCACTTCACCTAAGTTTTCACCGTGAGATTATTACAGAATAGACCGGCAGGTGGAATGACAGCTCACTTCACCTAAGATTTCAGCGTGAGATTATTACAGAATAGACTGGCTGTTGACTTACTGTACTTTCTTTTCTGTGGCACTACCTATTCGACCGTTCTCTTCTAGGTACAGTTACAATGAGGTTAGGATCTTTGCACGCACATAAATATCAGCTGACACTGGCTAATTAGATGACGACGGTCCCAAAATAGGGCTGCATTACATAAGAAATCGTGTATTATTAGGTCATTGTTCCAGTTTAGGATATCAAAAATCGAAGTTTGTTTTAAAGAAAAACGTACTATACTAAGCATTCTACAGGTATCGTTGGTATTTTTACAGTCATAAATATCCTATGTTTACACATCCAGGCCTAGAATAACTGTCTGCATCTGTTATACCGATAACCTAGCCTAGACAATTCTTCAGCTACTGCCACAGATGATTATAGATGGGTCACTCCGCATTTTAGGAATGAAGCTACAAGTAGGTACGCGGCGAGCTAGACTTGTCAAATTCAGTTGGCGGAACACAGTCAATAGATAAAAGAGTTACGCGATAGAAAGAGAGGCAACTTCTAGGTGAATATAACTGTAGGTAATGAGCGCTGTGCGACCGGAATTGCACTTGATTGTGTCGTAGCAAGAGTCGCTTTTTATTTAAATGATTTTGCGGAGTGAACCTTCTGTACAAATCTGTTCTACTGTGCAACAAAACATTGACTGATTTTGTTGTAGACTGTCGAAACTAAATTGAAGGCATTGTTTATAGGCAAAAACTGTCAAAAACATCAAACTTCATCATTGTTATGAAAAGAAGATGGAGATGAAAGTTTTAAGAACTATCAAACTAGTCAACGTGTTCAAACCTCAACGTGTTTCTTAGGCAGAATATTCTGAGAACCGTCTCGTCTCTCAATGTTTGGTAATTTTAGCGAAATTTCATTTGACATTGGCGCCGATTCTCTTGTAAGTACACCGAACTAAACTATCACTAAAATTACTTTTGGCTATGAGAATCTTTAAGCGATTCTGCAAAACAAACAGGTTTAGTCAGATTTGGTTGTTTACAATCAAAATTTTAGGTGAAAATCGTTAAATTCATCATAGCAAAATTTCTATTTTCACTAAATTAATAACTCAGTGCCATCTTGGTGCTGTCAAACTAAAATGTAGTTAAGTTGTGTCACTTTAGTCTATTTCAGAATGGGAATTCGTCGTTTGACAGGAATAAACAAAATTTTGTTGATTTTTAGTCTAGTTTAGAGGCATTTGTGACAAGAGAATAGGCACCACTATCAACTGTTATTTACTAAAATATTAAATATTCACAACTTTCTTTAGTTTTTATTGCCAAAACTGTCTATATATAAAAACAAATGCTAGGCCCATCTAAAAGCAGTTTTCTTTCTGTCCATTGCTTACGTAATAAAAACGGCTCTAAAATAATTTGATTCGATGGCTCGAACCAATGAACCGAACAAATTGTTTAGTCTTTCAAATATTAAAATGAATATTATTTTGTTCATAGTTTTAGGTAAAGAGATGAATAGAAACTTCGATAGGTTTTTCTAGTGGTTGCAAGATCTACTGCTGAGCTTGAGGTCCTGGGTTCGATTCTCGGGTCGGGCAAAGTGTTATTGGGTTTTTCATCTGAAATTTCTCAGTGGCAGTCCGGAGTCTGGATTTGTGCCCGGTTGATGGCAATAGGCTCGACCCCTAGTACATGGGACTTAAACATAACTGGTGAAATGTGGGTGTACTACAGGTACACCTCTGCCCAACCCTTCGGGGAATACAAGCGAGATGTTGTTATGTTTGATAGGTTTTTGGAACTTACGGCACGTTACACTCTGCACTGGCGAGTGAGAGCTAGACCTAAAAAAATGTAACATTTTGACGTGGTTATATAGTCTTTGATTTTGACCGTCACATGTGTTCGTGTGTTCACAAACGTATGTCTATGTATAGGTATACCAGTTGCGCCCGCGCTTTCACCCGCATAAGTCTCGATCACGTGAGAATATCGGGATAAAAAGTATGCTATGTCCCAATCCAGGTCATGCTCTACCCATGCGCCAAATTTCATCCCAATCCGTTCAGCCGTTATAGCGTGAAAGCGTAACAAACAAACAAAGTTACTTTCGCAGTTTATTAAAAAGTTGCTAAAAAACATCACGTGATTAATGGACGACCCTAACCGGATGCAGCTGAATACCAGTATTTTACATGAAGCGACTGCCTATCTGACCTCCACAACCCAGTAACTGGGTAATACGGTACCCCTTGGTAAGACTGGTTGTCAGACTTTCGAGCTTCTGACAGCCCGTAACGACTGTCAAAGATCTACGAATTATAGCCGAGATCAACGTGCTTTCCGAGGCGCGGAGGAGTCTCGGTGTGTAAAGATGATCGCCCATCCACGGACCAACCCCGGCAAGCATCTTAACCTGATGTATCGTACGGCTGTTATTACTAAGTCACGAGCTCCTCAGTTTAAAAATAATACTGAAAGCTAAATAGACAAATACTAAGCACTGTTTGTTCCATTGAAGTAACTACTCTTCGTTATAAAAATACTAGTACAACACTAAAAATCACTGTATAGAATTTATGTCTCTCACAAAGAATAAACATCCCGTCGCAACCTATTGAAAGAGAGTCGCAACAAAACCAGTTCATTATAAAAACTTTTTTAAACATTTTTTATGAAAAGATTATTCAAAGGGACACTCGGAAACCATAAATCTTGAGTTACAGCAATAAAAACGGACACAAAATGATGTATTACAAGAAGTTTGTATACGAAATATCAACTTGAGTTTGTAATAAGAATAACAAATACGAGTATATCAACTTTAGATATTCGCAAACTTTGTTTAAACATGATCTCGAAAGTACAGTTACAAGCATAAATACCACGTACACAACATTCTAGACCAACCGAGTGCTCATCGAGTATTTCGGGACGACGCCAAGCGGTTGGTCGACTCTTCACGTGACCAGAGGCCAATTTTTAGGTCAAAGAATGAGTATTGCCATCCAATGTGGCAACGCTGCCAGCCTTTTGGGCACTTTTCCCACTGACAGCGATTCGGACGAATTTTTTGAAGCCCATTGAGCTATATATGTATATTTTAATGTTAGAAAAAGTAAATTGAATTCTATGTAAAATATGAAATAAAGATTTCGCACACTTTCTTGGAAATAACGATTTCAACATTGAGAAAAGCAACATAACAAAAATCCATACTTTTAGCACAAGATCTCTTTTAAATCTTGCGTAGTTCGTTGTAACGTATATTTTATGCTCGTGACTGAACTTAATCAAATTGTAAAAAAGATATTTGTGTTTCCATGAAGTGAACTGAAATGTTATAAGTAAACGTTTTCTCTTTTGTAATATCTTGAATAAGGACAATGGACTTACTGAAAAGAAGGTATTATAATGAACCTAGAGTTATTTAAGAGGTCTTTGAATTATGAGTTTTAGTTCAAAATGATGTAGGAAGAAACCTAGATTAATATTTTCAGTTGTTTTTTTGTTATTGCTAAAATATTTTTAGAGTTGACTTTTATGTTATAAACTTGTATGCTGAGAACCACCACTTTTTGAACGTCAAAATAACATAAGACAGTCCTCCAAATCACTACTTCCTTATCCTTTAGCTGGGACGAAGAGGCGCAAGAAACTCGCCAGCAGCACAGATATCTGAACTTGATTCTATACCATAGTATGCAAAGTAATTAATATTACAAAACAAACGATTACGTCTCACAATTATCAATTTGGGACAGCGCTCCTTGATCAGCGACATACGACGCGTTGCCTGAGCTCAGCACAGAACACGCAAGCTAACCACTCAAGGTCACAGGCATTGTTGCAGTTGCGTCTTAAGGAATAGTAAACCTAAAATAATGATGATAACAGTTTCAAGAAATTCTTGTCTTGCAAATAGTATCTTATATTTGACAGGCCCGCGTGAAATTGTTTTTACATAAAATATATACTGTGACACTCGGCAATATTGTAGTTTACCATTAGTGAAAGAATTTAGGGAATCCGATCAGTAGTTCCGAAGATTACAAACTCACAAATTTGCCACAATAGTTGACTACACCAGCAACTATTGCCAAAATAGTTCATAAATTGTGATAATGATAAGTCCTAAAGCTCCGCTCACCCTTTAACCCCAACACATAGGCAGCACACTGCACCCTTAAAGGCTACCAACATGAATTATTTAAGTGCAGGCGGGGACCTATTCTGTGAGCGATACAATGTTGATTTACGAGTGCTCGTAAAGTCTCTACTGATAGTAACGTTTAAATGGAGCGATTCCCTTTCCTTTGTTGTTTCATTTCCGATGTTGTGTCGTAAAGATTATCTTTGATATGAATTGATTGAAGTATCTGAATGACAATAGGCTGATTGCATGATGTTGGTGCGGGTTTTAGGTCTTCGACAAATAAACAAACACGAGTTTTATTGGCGGTCGTAAAATCAGGATTGATTTAGTTTTCGATGGATACTTAATTAGTAGGTACGTGTTGTATGGGATACCCGTGTTATTTACGAAATATGATGTTATAACTAAGTGGCATTTACACACACTCACCTAATTTCACAAAAGAAAATTGTAATTGACAACCCAAAGCAAGAGTAACTCTTAACCCTTTCAGCAATGATAGGCCTGTAAGGGACATGAATACTAACTGTGTCGTAGGTATCCATGTTTGTTATAGTAACACTACAGAGCGACACAATTTCACTCTTACTTTTTACGTAAAAGAGAAAACCAAAAAAAAGAAGCCATGATTTTAAACTCATACCCAACAAAGTCGACGGTTTCGAATATCGCATTCGCAAGTCGTTTCACACGCGACGTTTACGAGACGAAGCCGATCGATGCTAACTATTTACGACGTATAAACAGGCCGTAATTCTGACGCTTCGCCACTAAACTGACGTTTTACTGTCAATAGATATTAGCTATCGTGTTACAGTGTAAAGATTTAATTATGAGAATAGGCATCTCGTTTCTCTTTACGATGTTTTAGCTGTTAAGTGTTAATTCAAGTGGTATGAAATTAAATATCCTGAGTGTTATTGTGGTTTTAATTGAAATGAATGAATCAAGGTTAGTAAAGGAGGAAGACAAAGTATAAAAAACAGCAGGAATCATTATACCACACCAGACAATAATTTGTTTTAAAGAAAATAAAACGAATATATTTTAAGCCATAACTGCAATAGTTCGTCAATATGAACAATAATCAATCTGCCTAGCCTTTTCCTAACTATTTTGGGGTCGACTTCCAGTCTAACCGGATGCAGCTGAATACCAGCTATTTTACATGGACTGACGGCCTATCTGACCCAACCGAGTAGCTTGGTAATACCCCTTGGTAAGACTGGTTGTCAGACTTTTGAGCTTCTGACGACCTGTAACGACTGTCAAAGATCCACGAATGACAGCCGGGGCTTAACGTGTTTTCCGAGGCACATAGGAGTCTCGGTATGTAAAGATGGTCACCCATCCACGGACCAACCCCAGCAAGCATAGCTTAACCCATGCGGCTGTTATTACTTAGCCACGAGTACGTCAATATGAACGTAAAGAATAACACATCAATTTTAAAGACTTCTACACACAGCATGATTCAGCTATTTGACACAAAGAAAGATGACTTAATTCTTGTCAAAAAACTTAATATTAAACCAAATATAGCAGAAACGGAAGTTAATATTCCCAATCATATTAAACTAAAAGCAACGAAACGTACAGTCGATAAAGCCGAATACTCAAACAAAATTGTAAGAAACACTACCAGACTATCCAAATGTTAAAGTTAGAATAAGAGTTAAACTTAATCTCGAAAGCCAATATTTAAACTCCAGCGAAGTTGGGAGCCAATAACCGCGCTCAGATCTAGTTTGCATTTTGTCGATAGAACTTAGTATAGAACGTTTGTATTCATGAATATGTGTATAGTAATCATGAGGAGTATGGTCTTGTTCTTGTTCAAAGTTGTTAACTTGACCACACTTTGGAAGTCAAGCCGGTTCGCAAGAAGTCTGTTAAACTAATTAAAAGGGGTAGTTGAGTTTATCAATGAATTTTGGAATGTAGCCAATAATAAGATGAGAGACATCTCCTTTTAAATCGTTCTGAGCTATTATCATAATATTATATATGTAGGTTATGAAATTACGTTTCATTCTATAAGTAGATCTTTTAAGACACTTTTATGCGTAAATTTTTTGGTCAATATTTTAAAACTAGATGGCACCGGTATGGTTAGTCTACTTTTTTCTGTATCATTAACTACTTTTTGAATTGCTTTTGAAATGAGTCGCCTTGTAGGCCTAAAGTTATGTTTCGGGACTTTTTCTAAAGACACATTCTAAAGTTTTATTCATTTTATTATAATTAATAAAACATAGCCTTAAAAAATGCTTTTCTTACGAATTATTAATCCCGAAAACGGCTCAAAATTCTCCAAAGATTTAATTACCACATTTTTATTAGTACCTAAAGGCCGCTCCTTGCTATCATTCATAAGTTGTGTAATAAAGAAAATTTGGGCAATAAAGCCAAGATACGGGCCGCGGGGAACACGGCTGCCATTAACCACGATTTTGGCATTGTGGCCAAATTAATATGAGCCAGAGTACGCACAATACAGATAACATGCCATAGATCATATTCGCACAAGATTGCACCATTTATTTTTATAAGAGGTTAGAGCTCTGTAAGATAGAATTATTGTCGTAGGACAAACTTCTTATGAAAATGTTCTATTAAATGTTTTTCATGAACGATACCCGATTACAACTTATCTAAGAATTCGGGGACTGTGATCATCATTTTCCGTATTCTCATGAAAGTCCACCATCACCAAAAGCAAGACTGACCAAGAGCACAATCTAGGAACTATGCCATTCTTATAAATAAAGCTCATAATGGTAAACGCCAGAAGCAAAACTTAAAAAAAATAAAACTTACCTGGAAAAAGTACAACCTTACCTTCGTCCTGTCTTTAAAATTATTACTTTTATTTCCCTCATTTAAATTCTGCTTCTCATCAAGCATTACTCGACTACGTTACAATTATCAGTAATGCCGTCAACTTCTCCATAGTAATTCTGAAAGGGGATGAAATGTTTACAGCCGGGGTTGATCAAAGACCACGACGCAAAGGATGCAATTTGAATACATTCGGTCTTTTGTTTAACGATCGTTTTATGTAGGGTAGATGTAAATTAATTACGTTAATATACGGTTATATTGAGGGCTAAGTGTGAAATGTGACTGACATGGTGAATTAATGGTGACATGCTAATTTGAGTAAATGGTACTATTAATACTGAAGTTGATGTAGAATAATTTGAAATAAATAATGATTGAGTTCTCTAACATTCGTGCACGACAATGGTTTATTATTTCCCTAATCCCATTTTTTTTTGGTGTCGACGCAGCACGACTTTTTCTTTTATACATATCTATTATTTTATATTCTTAGCCATTCTTAGAGCACAATATTTCAGTATTCAATTCTTTTATTTTTGTATAAAAGTTTCCTGTTGATCACTGGACCGTATAACCTGCGCAGTATAATTACGTTCATCCTCAGGTTGTCTGCCAGATTGCTAATTGCGATAATACCGTTGTACATTTTATTGTTTTCTCCCTGTTGAATTGTCTTTGATAAATAGAACTATCTCAATATTTTTCTTTTCCTCTATACCATCTTTTCTCGCTTCAGAAAAACTAAAAATGTCTCAATTGGTGCGGTAAATTATTGTATAAATTGAAATATGATACGCAAACGTTTTCATTAGGCTTGGACAATACGTAAGCGATGATGTAAGAGTCTGCCTAGCGTCTAGACCACCTATTATTATTATCTGTTATGGAGGTATTATGAGCTTCGTTTTTATGAAATGTATCGTTAGTATGGGTATCGGCACTGAGTTGACGTATGTTTCTAACTATGTCTACTGGTTTTGGTTCATGTTCATTTTTTCTTATGTTATTTTAGACATATCCAAGTTCTTTGCTTTTTATATTGTGTAACAGTAAAGTTAGAAAAGTAAAGGACCACAGACAAAGTTTAAATTCTGTTATTTCTTTAACTTCTTCATCAATACTTATGTTTTCATAAACCAGTATCACATTTCTTCACAAGTTTAACAAAATAACTAGTTACATAGGCTACCCAGTCTACCAGAAAACGAACCATTACCCCTTTTCATTACTTACTACCCGTTTCGCCCATATCAGCATCGTCCTGAACCTCCTAATAAAATCTCCGGAACTCCAAACCAATAAACGTCAGTATATCGCTCCGTCAGCGACGCATCAAGTGCCGTCAGCCTGCAGTTCGGTTTCAACGTCGCCTTCGGATCAAATTCGAACGCCAATCAGCGTCCGCCGTTCCGCTGACGTGGCATTACGTCACTGTTCTCTGATATTGGCGGTTGAAGCTTTTGATTTTAGAACGTTTTATTTTAGTAGTTTTTTTACGTTTTGAGGTTTGACGGGATAGTTAATTTGAAATATTCTTCACTTTTAGTTCTTATTTTAAAGGAATTAAAACTAACGATTTTGCTTATGAAAATGACGAATAATATACTCTCAAACTTTAAGCTACAACGTCATACCTACATTAATAGCAATAACTTTTCTCCATAAAAAAATCTAAAGTAAGAAAAGATTAAGCTAATTTTACCAAGCGAAAAAGGCGATTCATTTTGTGTCCCTCGACACTTTTTCATGGGAAATTTAATAAGTGCCGTGGCATCAATGGGAAGGGAACGCTATAAGACCCGAGTTATTCTTCTCGTCGCATTACTCAAAAACTGACGTCGCGCTACAAAAATGGATAGGCTTTTGTTTAAGTTTAATATAATTCTTAATTTACTGCCGAGAGATTGAGTAATATTTATGAAAGGATGATTGACGCTTATGATTGACGTGAATCCCCCAATAAGATGTCTGAAATTTCAAAGGCTGTTGAAACCATATGGCTTAAACAGGTTTGCATTAATTTTACAGTAAGATGTTAGCTTTTCTTTAGGGTACTCAATGAGCTCGCAGTCTCTAAACATAAAATCTATAAATTCTCTCGTTCCAAAAAGATGAATAACGACAGTTCATACATCGATCACAATTCTTACCAAAATAGACTCTTTAAACATTTGACGCTCGAACAATTTACAAAGACATATATCCATAATAATTTCCCTTGTAATATCAAAAAAAATGTATCATTGGTCGTTACGCAACTACAGCACCCAAAAAAGATATCGCAGAACAAAAAATATAATATTTCGCTTCAATAATCACATATAACGAGTATTTACTGTTTTCTCAAATAACTCCGTATATTATATCAATGATAGGTACTTATATGTCGTACACAATACTCGAAATAAGACCCTTGTCGAAACATCCAAATTATCTACCTAAATTATGTACGAATCTTCGGGAGATAGACAAAGCATTTGTGAACCCTCTGTCGTTTAAGACGAGATTGAGAGAAAATTGTTCTAATTAACACGAATAGCTCAATGAAATTACGAACGTAATGATTACAAAGAAAATTAGTACAATACCTACAAAGGAAATTCAAATAAAAAGAAATATTCAAATCTTAAATGTCCGTTTTCTCGAAGCGATAATGATTTTCTTGTTAAAATAAGATGGAAATTATTTCTTAGCTTTTCCTGATTAACACAACAAACCTTACTGAAATATCTTGGAACAATACAATTACAGTTGGGGAAGATAACAAGAACAATGAAGATGGAAAAGAAACATTGCTAGAATGCCTACAAAAACCGAAAATCCAAACAATGTAACCATAATTCTCGGACATTTTGCCGTGCACCTCACATGAGCACACATCCGTGGCATAGTACGAGTATACATTTACGCAACATTTTCCTTCCCCTGCCATCATTCCCTCCAGTATATCGATGGCGTGATTTATTTTTGTTTTCACGTAGTTGAATAAGTCGGAATTATAAGGTTGGGACCGCGTTATGGCCCATAAAACCTATAATGACTCACCCGTGCCGCGCAGTAGGGTAGTATTTATTTTAAAAATTACCTGCCGCCTACTGAAAAAATATATAATTGTTTTTATGTGGGCGTAACTTTGTGTGAAATCGGTCGAGCAGGTGGCGATTGTGCTTTTAGAATCGACAATATTTGTATTGATACATCACAAATAAACTGATTTCATGGAAAAAAAACCTGTAGGATGTTTATTCACTTCTTTGAAATGAATAGAAGTGAAATATAAAATTATATATTAATATAACTTATATCGTGCCTTCTCTGAATTCGAAGATACCTTTGCCCTGCAGTGGGACAATAATAGGCTGGTATTTATATGAATATTTCTAACGAAGCTTATTGTGTTTTGAACATTCTTTTGGAAATAAAATTCTACGCCGTTTGACTATAAGAAACTCTCATTAGCCATTTTAAGTTAGTATTCACAACGTTAAACAAATTATATCTTCATAGCCAAGTTGGAAAAAACGTTCGGTGCTAGTATAATTTAAACTTTTTTCCTCGCAGAGAATAAAAGTTCTAGCACAGTATTATTTATTTAGCCAACAGAAATGCTGGACTTGAAGAATTCATTTGTACACTTAGAACATTTTCTAGCGTAATGAAATTTAATAAGTCTACGGGAGAAGATAAAAATATTAAAACCTAGCTTAACATTGTTAGGTTTCGCTATGATGTTAATAAATAAATAAGATTAGTGACCCAGTCATTTCATGCTATTGGTTAAACTTAAATAAAATTTAATTCAAAAGCAACACAAATTACAATTTCTATTTAACGATGGCAAATAAGTCCCCTTGAACAGTGAACCGTTTGCCGTTTTTCCCGAACGTGACCGAGTGTCAGATGTGTTATCTGTAGACGGAATCTGCCCAATTACAAGCGTCCTAATCTCCTGTTATTTATAATTCATGGTAGAACCACTGAGTATATTGTTAGTAGTCACGTTTTGTGACCCCTGTTTGAATATTGCGTTGTACACCTTGAGGTTTACTTGGAGGGTCTTTATTATTGTAAATTAAAGGTAATATTGAAGTATATAAAACTAGCAGACTACATTAGGAAAGATACACCCTTACTTCAGACATTAAGCTAAATTGTCTTTAAGCCCTCACTTCTTGCCATACCACACCTACCTGTCGTTAAATTACGGTAACTGAGGAACATTTGTGAAAAGGAACGGCAGGTGGCATTCAACAATATCGCTCGGGTGAAACAATGCGAAATCGGGTGCCGAGAGGTACGGTATGTTCACAGGATGGTTTATCATGGTGTTCGGACCGCTGTCTCGGTTGTAACTCCGCTTTATTGCGTTATCAGGCAATGTTAGTGGCGGTAGGTATAGAAGTTACCACAAGGTGCGATTCTTGGACCAACTTTATGTTGAGTAAATGTTTGATGGCACATTTTCGTGTCGAAATTAATTTGTTTGTTTGTTTATATAGGAAGACGCTGAGGTTAGACTTTAGCTGTTGAGTTAGAGATTTGTGTCTATAGTTATTTCATTAAAGCATTACATACCAAATTAGATAGATAGATAGATAAATCGTTTATTTAGTGCACACAAAAACAGCACAACATACAAAAACACGATTAAATAATGACTAATTAGCTATTAGGAAATAGCTGCAAGGTGCAAGGATAAAAGGAAGAAAACAAGACATTGTGATGACACTATTGGCTATGACACACTTTAAAATAATGGATTGACAACGAACATAAAAAAGTGCGGTGTGCGTCTCAAGGATGCACCAAATGGGAGTCCAGCTCAGCATGTGCCAGGCAAATATACCTGACGCTGATATTCTGCTGAATCCCTGCAGTGACATACGGATGTCGAGTAGATGAGATAAACATACGAGTTATTGGTGTTGTGAAAAAGTGAAATGTGCGGAGTGAAATGTAAGTATACCCGCAATTTAAATATTGTATTCTACAGTAAAATAAAATACCAACCGTATATACCCAGTCATGTCAACATCCAACAGTAAAAACAAACTAAATAACTGTTAAAGGACTTAAGAATAACTATCCCATCAACTGTCCTCCATTCTTGTTTTCCCACAGAATTTGCATATAAGAGAGAGTACGTTTAAAACAGTAGTACAAAATTCTATCACACCCAAACCGGGACCAGATACTTAAAGGGGTGTGTGGGGGTGGGGGGTGTAAGGCTCGAGAACGTCACGTGTGTCGTTCCACTAATTGAGCGTAAAGTAAACCGCTGTCAATGAAGCGATGCGTTATTATTCCAAACTCGCTTCACCAAATATTATTTGCGAAACCACTGTAGGAATTTCAACTTTATGTCATGTGGATAAGTCTGAGTTTGCTGAAGTGTAAAGAGGATTATGGAAAGCGGTTTATTATTAAATGAATTTTCATTGAGTATAGTATAAACTTACTTACTGTTAAAGTTATTTCCTTAGACAATTGGTTTATACTTGACGTTAAAATCAAAGAGCATTTTCTTGTAACAATCATTTTGCTAACATTTTCGTTTCCTAGAATTCTTAGTTTCTCTACACAAGATATTTTTGCGACCAAGTAAAACTTGAGACAATCGTGTATTCACTGGAACAGGTCGTTGAACCCTTAATCAACCATTTTTTCCAAACATAATTAATTAAGTACCTACATTACCGAATTTCATTTGGAATTTTCACAAGGCATATGTAATTAAAAGCCGTGCCGTAAATAGGCTCTCGACTGCTCGAATCGAATATGTTAATGGTCGTACACTTTGTTTAGTTTAGCCAATTTATTGTTAGTGTGGAAACATACGACTATTAGGGGATGGACATAGACGACTGATATTTTTGGATTTACATATATATATAGCTATTTTCATCACATAGATTTCGTGGTGATAGATTTTTGTAGTTGTTTATTACAAAAGCGATTTAGTTTGACAATTGGATATAGCGCCTTATAAACCTATTCTGCTAGCTACAACCATTTAATGATGAATATATTCCATACGCTTCCCTTTTTCCAACCGTTATCATCAAAATTAACACCTCTTCTTACTTCAACAGTGATACTAAATAAAGCCAGGCCGTCCCAACCGCTAGCCAGTACATTTTCAAACTTAGACCGTTAGTCTGATTAATATGCAGGACTAATTAAAAGGCATCGTAGTTAAGCGAGCACATCGCAACCGAAGGCAACGCCACTTTTCATTTGCGTTTCGCGGAAAACATTCAAGGCTTAGAAAAATTGTAGTGATGGTTGGAATTGAAAATGTCATTACAATGGAATATGTCGGATGTTGGAATTCTTTGTGGCATTTTGAAATCTTTTGGGAGACTGTCGAGTGTTTTTGCGGTGAATATATTTATATGTAGCTTTCTATTGAGTTCCACAATGGTGAGATGTTGACTGCCTCTCGCGTTAATTTAGAAAATTCGCTACGTAACGATTTGGAGTATTTTAAATTTTCCGTTCGTTTTGCGAGAACAAGTTTTGTATTCATACTTTACTAGATATTTATGTATCTTCAAATAAAGCTCCAATATCACCTACATATATCCTACCAATATCGTTAAGCTTACGTTAATAAACTATATTCTCTTCTCTTATCTATGAACCCAAAACAGTTGATCCAAACAGATAATTATCAACATTATCTGACCCTCATCATCGCTGGTCTACAAGTCTAGTGAAATAATTAAGATAAATTCGCGAGTGATACGGCACATGGAGGCTCGCGACTCGTAAATCCACGATTACGTGCCCCGCGCGAACGTTTTAATGAGCCGTACGGAACACTAGGGTTGGTGCAAGTGGAGATAGTGCAAATATAAGACAAGATATACGCAAAGGAGGGTTGGTAGTTCAAGAGGTAAAAGAAAATTTAAACGAGAGAGATTGGCATATGTGTATACAACTGAGGGTAATGGAAAGATTTAATAGGCAGGTATATGTAGTTGATTTTATGAAGCTGAATTAAATACCTTTTTGAAAATAATATGAACACAAGTTATTCAATGAATACGTTCATTAAAATTGTTAATTGAAGTAAACTGTATAAATCTGAAAATATATTTCTCATTGATTGCCTGCTCCATTTAGATCATTACTTTCAATTAGTTTGGAACTCAATAGCCCATGATTTTCGTCGACCCATAAATAATTAGATTAACAATTATATTTCCTATGCTTATAACATGGAACGAGCTTCTCGGTAAAGCGAAACATGTAGCAACTTTTGGGACTTATAAGTACATGAAAAAGTATTCTTTAAAAATATGCTCCCATTTTCTCGACAACCCTCCGTCGCTTCCCCTGCGAGGCGATAAGCCAGCGAATTGCCGGGAACTTGAGACAACACCAACACAGATACAACATACATACAGTTGCAAAGTTTCACAAAATTGCTCTCTCAAAATACCGTCTATCATTTTGAGCGGCCATGCATACAGATTTCGGTTGTATTTCAGATTTATGTACTAAGTCGCAGTTGAGAGAAGTTAGATTTGAAAGCCTCAAAATCCATAGAAATAATATAGCTAAATCCAAGGAATGTACATACATTCCTTGGATTTAGCTATATAAGGTCTCGTACCTAAGGTCTTAAAACGGGTCGGTTTATTTAACCATCTCTCAAATCTTTTCAAATAACAAGTGTCCTTTGAAAAGATTCTCGAAGCAATTTTACCTGTAAACGCTTCCAAGGGATGAAAGGGTCCCCTATGCTATGAAAATGTTATACGCTTTGATATTGACGTAGATACGACCGTTTTCATTTTAACCAATAACGATCGGTAGCAATTAGAATTATTTTTGAATTATTCATTTATTGCATGGAAGATTCACAGACAAGTAAAATCAGTCATTCAAAATATAAATAGGTCTCTGTCAAATTAATCGTCATAAATAAATTATACAAGTAAATGAACAAAGGCGGTAAGCAATAAAGCAACATAACATAAAAATATCAGAGTGCAATATAAGCCATTGAAACTAAACCAAATCAGAAGAGTGCTAGTACCGATGATCATGATGGTGATTAAGATTCTAATTATCACAGAAGTTACTGGCTAATCGTTAATTTATCAACATAAGCCTAGTAAACTAAGATAGATCGAATATATTAATAGAATGTGTCAGTAGGTTAGAAGTGGTTAGAAGACGTCCACTGTTGAGTGAAAGCTTACATAATACTTCACCTCAATACACGGCTCCGTATCCAACGGATCCTTGCGAACGTTTCCAGGTCAGCGGTCCATCTAATTTTCCACTCGCTGATCGCCTGTCGACTAGGATTGAGAGAAAAAATAGATCATAGGTAAGAAATTCATGTGAGATATTTCTTCAATAAGCCTACCTGGATTTCGAAACAAAATTGATCGTGTTTGATACCTACCTATCCCGTATTTCGCAACATTTATTCCGAGTTTCAAAAAATCCGAGACAGAGTATCGAATAACTTTCCCTGTGAAAGGTCAAAAACCGGCCAAATTGCTGAGCGAACTCCTCAGGCGGTTTCCATCAAGTCTGCCTAAATAAACAATGTCGGCTATATTTTACAGCGGCTAAAAATTCCAACCACCGAGCAATTCCTCATGCAGATTGGAAAACTTTTCTAATAACCAATTAAGTTATAAGTGATACTGCGAAGTGTTGTTTAAAATTCATCAGGCTCAGAATTTACATGTTTTTAGGGTAATGTTCCACGCCTGCCTTCGGTATTGTTCTTTCTATAATGAGCTTGTTTTAATTTAATACGAAGCTCTTTTGAAGCTGGAGTGGTTATGATAAAATAGGTCAGTTGTATTTTAAATACGCTTTTAGCGGGAACGGCGTTAAATCGAGCATCTTGATTGTCACTTGCTACCGCATCATTAAGAACGAAACATTCATTTTTGTCCCCATTTATATTCACCCTACATTGAAAACAGGCGTCACTTAACATTTTATTTCCGATTCTCTCGAAAATCCTTCAAAAAACATCAACATTTCGAGACTGCAGAGTGCAGAGATTATTCAGCATCACCGGATTTTGCAATACGAGTGGATTATTTGGAGAGGCCAAATCTACTCATATTAAACGGGGCGGTGGTCGTAAAAAATAAATAGCGTGCAATAACACGAGGGTAGGATGGCACCAGTAATCCGTGATATACAGCTCTATGACATGGTATACGTAAAGCAATATGACATAATTCGGAATCGCTCGACGCTCAAATGCTCTGACAGGAAATCGATAAAGCAAAGGTTGTGGTTGTGCCTATGTGCGAGTGTATTGGAAATCTGTCCATTCAGACGTATAAATTGGATAATTTCTGGTTGTACACGTACGTAATATACTTGAGTGATGGGTTAAACTAGCAATATTTATGATTTATTACGTTAGAAACAGTATAATTAAGAAAATAAGTGCAGTTCTCAGAAGTGTCTTTAAATAAATGGTCGTGATGTAGGTAAGTAGTTATACCTTTCATTCTATCAATGTATACCTACGTAGTAGCTACCTAGCTTCCAGTTTTTAAATATCCCCACATTTTTCACAAAAAATCACAGAGCTTCATATCCATCACCCGCAAACAATTTCCACGGCCATTTCTCTCCACACCATCCATAATTTAATCATTCGCAAAAGAATGGAAAATTTAAAATCTCCCCCAGAAGCATTTAACATTTGGACTGCAAAATAAGGACAGTACTGCACCGTCCGCTGACTTGTCGGAGATTTATGATCAGATATATCATCTCAGGCCTTCCCGGCACTGTAATGCCTAAGGGTGGCAGCCCGGCTTTGAAAAAATTAAAAAGAATACGTGGCTTTTTATATATCTTGTTTTGTTTTGAGCGCTGAGATTGTTAATGCGTTCTCGTCGATGGTTTCAGCTACGGCCGGGTAATTCAATAAGTAGATTAGGGTGCTATTCAACGGTTGTGTAATCAAACTTTATTTCAGCAGCGGAATTAGAATCGTCAAGTAATGACCCTCAATCTATTTTGATTACCGAGTCATTACGTAACTCATCATCCGCTTCATTTCTCCCCAAAAATACATCAGCACAAATAGCTAATGGTAACATTCCAAAATTATACCTACTGAAAATAACCTGAATTATTCAACATTAGGGCTATTAATTCTAAACTCGCAAAGAAACTCAGCAACTCCCATTTAGGTAGGTATAAGTATAAATCTATAAACACAATGAGAGAAAAACAAGAGACGGAAAATTCATCGACTACCCTGCAGTGTCGGAAGTTGCCCGAACTTACTCGTACATAATCCTCATTTTTTTTCCCGCGGGTCGGTCCCCGGTGTACAGGGCTCTAGAAAAAGCCATTTTCTTAAGAGCCTCACAAAAAACTGCTATGTGCAGAGGCTGACGTCGATGTGTGGGGGCGAATGAACAGATGCCATGTTTAGCTGGCTAAAATTTATAAATGTTTTGTGTATCGTCATTAAGTATTTATTGATAGAACTTGGAGGAATATTGTGTGGCATTTATATCCTTTTGATCTTCGGAAACGATGGAATAAAAGGCTCATTCTTTACTATGGTTACATTACCTTTCGGAAATACATATTTTTTTTACTACAACATAATAATTTTGCGATCATATGTCTATTTTTATATCCAATTATATTTAATTGTAGATAAACCTTATAGTCATCCAAATAGAACATAAGCGGTACTGAATACCCACTAGGTATGCATCAATAATTTAATTAAAATTAATGGTGTTCCGTACTGCGACGTTTAAGCAATGTCAGTAACAATTGTGGAACAGAGGTACTTTACACAACCCAACCCAAACCATTTCCAAACCTAGTTATGACTAAGACTAACGGTAAACGTCAAAGACCTAAGTTAGTAAACCAACAGTGATTAATGTATTTTGACTAGCGCATTATGTGCGTATAATTACCCAATAGTTTCTAGTTATTGATACAATTAATCTCTTTCGGAACTGTTCGTCCGACGTGCTCGGGTACTGCTAATATGGGAAGAAGTTTAACAGTAAATTACTATTTGTTTGTGTTGGTGGGTAATTGGAACAGTTTTCTTTGTGTGCGGCTAAAAGTAGCGTAAGGAATTAATAACATTCTGAAACTGCAGAGTTGGGTACGGGAACCGTTCTGGTATTGCAAAGTTATTTGGACCATCCAGTGTGAAACTAATAGTTGTACCACGTTTGAAAGTAAAGGACCAAATGACCTAACGTTACCTTAAAATAGTTTATACTGGGTTTTCATTCACTCGTGCTAACCTGGCATTATATTACCATGACTATTATACTAGTTATATATACCAGAGTTTTACTCCCGCATAGCCAACGTTCCATTCTATATCTGCAGAGTTTTAACCGCCCTCTCTCTTTTTGCAGAGTCTGGAAGAGCGAGAGAAGAGGCATGTTAGTCACAAGGAGCAATTGGCGCGAGAACAGCGCTACCTGCAGCGGCGGTTGAACCAGCTGAGCGACGCCCCCAGAGACTCAAGACTATCGGAGAGTTCGATGACGCATACGCACACGACGCGAGCGGACTCGCTCTCATCGCTAGAATCGTCGTCGTCGGGAGTGTCGACGGCGGAACGGTCGCCCTCGTCAGTCTCTGAAAGTGGTGAGTTTTTTATCCATTCTTGTTATGCAAGGTTTCTAATAATCAACAAGTGACTCAACGCGAAGAAAATTTGAAATGCAATTTTGAAAGTTTACCTACGAGTTAGTATGATAACACCCAAGTTATCTGTGGTCCAGAAGGAGGAACCTCACCTCGTCTAGTACAGTTGATACGTGAAGGAAGGTGAGGTTTAATTTTTTATACGAGTCGTACTCATTCAATCATTTGTTTCTATTAGACCCATTTGTAAATTTCAAAGTCAAGAATTTACAAAGAGGAGAAAATTAGTTATGAATGATTTATGACTTCAGTTTCAAAAGTAAGAAAGTCATAACATATTTTACGACGAAAGAAACTTATACAAAAGCGTCTAATTGATAACTCATAAGCCACGTAAAAGTAAAATAAAATGTTAATGAAGTGCCTGATAACCACTAGTACACAATAAAAGCTAGGATTTTATGAGACCAGTTAAGTTATAACCTTCCTTCTTTAAGTTATAACCAGTTAAGTTATAACCTTCCTTCTTTAAGTTATAACCAGTTAAGTTATAACCTTCCTTCGCTGTATTCCAGCTTATGCAAGGCAATAAATATGATTTTATCTTCTAGTAATAGTTTATTCGTTTAGATAAGACTTTCTGTGAATATCAAGATTTATAATGTCGTTGATTTTAGAGGCTTCGGTGTCCTAGGTGTATTAATATATCCTATGATTATCTGGGATATATGTGAATGAAGTAAAATGAGTTATTAAGTTGTCATAAATTAAAAGTATGTTACTAGGACTACCTACACTTTATACTCTTATGTACCAGGCAATGCGATTTTTTTTTAATTATTGGTCGAACAAGAGTAATCAAAAGCCTCTTTCCTCCATAGAATATTTTACAATTCTCGGCTTTCTATAGCACCTTTTAAAAACTCTTAAGCGCAGCCCTATAATTAAAAAACAGCTAAGCACAATAAACAAATGACAATGAGCAACACTGCCGAAACGCGCGAAATATTACAAAAGAACAGGATTTTTGGAAAATTAAAAACAGCGGTGGCAAAACAAAGCAGATTACTACGGTGAGGTCCTAATGAAAAACGGGAAAGCCTTCACTGTCTAGTACTAACTAACATGACAGCCGTTGAATGCCGCTGGATGTGCTGAAAGCGCTGTAAGCTGCCGTGCAGCGCTGCAGGGAACCGCGAGCTATGTAAGGTGCTTAGCACCAAAACTGCAGTACTTGTTGACTGCTTTAGTTTGGTTTGCCTAATGAGAGAATTTAATGGAGATTTTACGGTTTATTTTGACACGTGAATGTGGAGTTTAACCATGTACATGTTAAAGACTAGACGGGGCATTAATTAACTCAGGATTATTTCTCGAATATTTTCAATTAGAATTAATAAGAATACTAGCTTCAAAAATGTAGCCTATGTCCTTTTCCAGGTCATGGTCTACCCATGTGCCAAATTTCATCTATATCCAAAAAAACAAATTCAATTTCGCATTTATAATATTAGTTAGGATTGCTTAGTTATAGTGCTTATACTTAAAAGACCTGAAAAAGCTCGAGAAAATCTCACGTCGCTCAACTTTCTAAGTGATCTCTGCCCTCTTAGATTACCACTTAGGACTTGAGTTTTCTTTTAGAAGACTTTTCTACCATTCCATCATTAGGACCGCGAGGTTGAAATTACTTGAAATCGTGCCTTAGGCAAGCTATTGGTGTAAGAAAATAAATCTTATCTTATTCCTATTTTTATACTACGTAATGATTTCCTTCTCCTCCACTTCCAAGCCCTTAAAACCAGCCTATATTGTTACCTTTTATTTATGCATTAACTTAAGCAATATAACTGTCGCCACCACACTTATTCTCAGGGCGGGGAACCCCACATAAATTCGTAATCCATTGTCGGTAGCCATCTTAAAAACTTCCCCAGTCTTCCAAACACAGGGCTTTATTACGTTTTTATTCGTATCGAATTGATATGGTAAATAAACGGGTTTTATTTACCGTATAAATAGTCATTCGGAGACTATTAATCGTTTCATTATGTCTTAACGATGTTGTACATCTGTTTTCGGAACGAAAATGAAGTTTAACGTCAAAGTATTAGGCCAACTTTCGCACTGTAGATTTCTGACAGTTACGGAAATTCGAGAGTTTAAGACACTAAACTACAGCTACTATAAATCTAGGCGTCATAGCGTAACGAAGGACCAACATCAAAAGACCAGTAACTGCGTAACGTAGGACACAGGACACAAAGCGTTGCGTAGACTTCGTAGCGCATCGGCTTCAGCGCGTAGCGTCGTAGGCACCGTAGCGCTACGTAGCATTGAACGTAGCAAATGCTACGGAGTGTAGCATAGGGTACAATTTATTCAACGAAATCTTTTTTATAGATTTATGCCATGGTTTAGTATAAAGTTTGCTCAGTTCTTCCATTTATTATTTAAGAGGTGGAGAATAAGTGATTTAGAGTCTCCCCGTAATAAATAAACTTGTCCTAATGAAACTGGAAGCTTGTTCTTCGGTACTTAATCTATCTAAAACGATACTTACGGCTACAGTAACCCAATTTCGATCTTGTTTAAATGTATCAAAGGGTAGTTAATGTGTTGGTTTTTATTTAACCAAGTTTTTCTCAAAAGTCTTGCAACGCTCACGCCCCATTAATTAGAATTTGATGAAAACATGCACCCATTTAATGATTTCCGATACCGACAAATGTGATTTTGCGATCACATAATTAACTCTGCCTTCGATGGAACTATTGAATCACATTTTCCATGCAAACTTCAACCCAAAATTTTTGGTGATACAGTCTAAATTCCCTTGTTGAATTCGCGTGGACAGCTTCGCTAATTAAGGGGGCGCGCACACTGCCGACGGCAAGCGCAATCGCATTACAGTAATCGTGTATGTGAAGTGACGCGAAGTGACCGCTTGGACATATACATATTGCGTTACACGATTATATGCGCCCTAAACTAGACAATTTGGTTGGAAAAAATGTTCGGGGAAAATATTTTCGTGTGTTGACAACCTTTTTTGCAAGTTGTGTATGTATGTTGAAATTTTGTCAGACTCTTGTGGCTGTATGAAAATTTATTGCAGAATACTGTTTTTGAAGCAAAGTATCGAGTTTCTGTCAAGGTTTTTCGAAAAATCTTATGTTATTCATGTTTGTGCTATAGTGCTAGTTATAGCTCTCTTACATTTGACGACCACGTCAAAAATCTTCTTTTACACATACTCGTACATAACGATCCCCAGTTCGGGCAGTTTTATTGGGTTTTTCCATCAGGAATTTCTCAGTAGCAGCCCAGAGTCTGGATTTGTGCCCGGTTGGTGGCAATAGGCTCGCCCCCTATTACATGGGGCTTAAATAACATAACTGGCGAAATGTGGGTGTACTACAGGTACACCTCTGCCTAGCCCTCTGGGGATTACAGGCGTGATGTTGATTTTTTGTATATAACATAAACTCACTTCTTGTTCCCATAGGGGTAGGCAGACACTACAGAATGCCACCTGCTACGATCCTTACAGTATGTAATCCTTTTGCATCGTTTGATCGTATGATCTGCGGGTTGATTGAGTAACACCTATCGTATGTCACAATGGTAACCTTACCATGCACCTGAACTTTCTGAAGAACAATAAATCTTCTTTTATCACCGCGTGAAATTTCTTGTTCGCCCGTCACCGTGTCGCATCGCATCGTCCGCTTGCGATATTACTGAAATAAAATGAAATGAAATTGTTTATTCTGTAAATAGGATATTGGAATCACTTTTACACGTCATCTTTAAAAAAAAAAAAAAAAAAATAGCTAGATGATTTCGGCGTTTCCTATCTGACTACTCTGAGAACAAAGGCCGAAACAAACTCACTTCATTTTCGCTTAAAGTTCTTTTTAATTTTTGCTCGGCTCCTCAGGGTTGCAGCGTGATGTTACATAGCCTATAACCTTCCTCGAGAATTTAATTTTTTATTAAATTCAAAAAGAATTCTACAAATCCGACTGGTAGTTCCAGAGATTAACGCGTTCAAACAAACAAGCAAACATAAAAACAAACTTCTGCTTTATTATTAGTATAAGTATAGATATATATATTTTGTCAGCACATTATACAAACGGGTTTTTCGTCAGCGTTTATCAGTTCCCAGTAATGGCAAATAAAAAAGCTACACCACACTCCTATAGGTCACCCAGCCGTTAGCAAACCTAGAGCAACAGCAGAATACCTCACTCTCTTTTTAAAATCAATCATTCTGCTTACCCTTTTCCCAACTATGTTGGGGTCGGCATTCAGTCTAACTGGATGCAGCTGAATGCCGTGTTTGAGATGGTGCGACTGCCTATCTGACCTCCACAACCCAGTAACTGGGTAATACGATACCCCTTGGTAAGACTGGTTGTCAGACTTTCGGGCTTCTGACGACCCGTAACGACTGTCAAAGATCCACGAATGACAACCGGGATCAACGGCTTAACGTGCGATGGTCACCCATCCACAGACCAACCCCGGCAAGCGTAGCTTAATCTGATGGATCGAAACGTGCGGCTCTCATTTTATTTCTACTAAATGTACGCATTCCACTTACATGTAAACCCAGTACTGACGCTGAATTTAAATCGCTCTGAATTCACTCACGATAAATTAAAAACTACTTACTGCAGCATAAATCGAGCGCGAACGATTTATAAATACGTTTGTGTATGTACTTCAGTGGGTGTGTGTGTGTGTGTATGTGAAGTGTTGTTTGTTTGTGCTTCGAGAGAGCGGGTGCCGAGACTTGTCGTGAACATATGGGGAATAGAAGTGGCTTCAGTTTTATAGGAAGGGGTTCTCTTTAGAAACAAATCACAGTCTTGGAATGCTTATAATTTACATGGAATTGGTAATTAATTTAAGGTAAATGATACCAAATTATTTAAACTCTTTTGAGAAGTTAACATTTTGTTTTGATTTTGATAAGTGTGTAAATTATTTCCGTACATTGATTTAAAAAAAAACACTTGTACACGTCAAAAAGAAATATTCATATTTTAAAACTAGAAATATTTCCTAATCGACTACTCTAAAGAAACAGCTAAATAAACTCATTCACAGCCCCTTTTAAAGTCCAGACATAATCTTGGTCAGGTCATATGAGTACCATGCAGATTAGTGTCTGAGATGGTACTTTGAGCAAAGGACCACACAGATTTGAGTGGACCTGTCCAGTCACACATCTGTCAGTAATCGTGTAGCTCAATTTATAACTTGAGAATTACAAATAATTGTCGTTTGTATAAGAATGACAGAAACGAATGAAAGTGAAGTGTTATTGGGTAGAACTTAGTAAAACGAGTTTTAAGTAGAACTACTTGTATCCTCCTCCAACCTCCAAAGGGCAAAGTACTTCGGTAACCCAGGTACCCTACGCGAGATTGCCAGTAACACCAAGGCGTTGCTGGCCTTCTTTGAGGAGCTGGGGTGGATCGAATAACAGATTTTTCCCACCCATACGCAAAATACGCGCTTTGACGTGGAGTTGCGGAAACCAGCCCGTATTACCTATCCTCCTCCAACCGGGTGTCGTGTCTAGCGGGCAACTGCCCAAAGATTGATGCCGGAGAAGTTATATATATGGTGTTCGCGCGGCTTAACAGACTGTAGATCTGTCGACCATTTTCTATCTCGCTAAGCACCTGGTACTTGTTGACACTGTCCTCTCATACTTGTTAACTCTGTAATTTTAAAATATTGTAAATACCATTTACTTTTAAAAGAGTAACCATGGAGTTTCTTGCCGGCTCTTCTCCATAGGAAACGACCAATTGGAACCGTGCACCTAGCTTCTGACGTTTCATAAGTGCCCTTGTAGGTTTATGTGAAATAAAATATTTTGAATTTAGAAACTTTGAAAAAAAAACTAATTGCGCGATGTAGGATTTGTGTGACGTCAGGATGTTTGTGTGACGCATCAAAGACCTCATGTGGCGATGTAGATGCCGCCACAACAGTGATGTGGTCATGTGATGATATTTCCCATAAGAGTATGGAAATAGCTAATCATTTATTTAAGGATAAAGTTTCCGCAACAACAAAAAATAATAGTGTACCTACTTAAGCACAATAGTAAACATATTTAATCAACAAAAAGACAACAAATTTAAATCAAACCCTCATCACATAACAAGCCGGTATTAATCAAATGTTGTTTAAAACTGCGATCCACAGCACAGGTAATGAACGAACCGTCTATTCATTACCAAAGTTTACGAATTAAAACCGGTAAACATTTTGAATTATGTGCTCTCCCGTCGTTATAAAGCAACGGTGAATTACGCTGAATTACAGTGAAATCCGCTGAATTACGCAAAATCCGCTGAATTACACGAAATCCGGTAATGGTCGAATGAATGTTTGTAGTTGAAGAGTTGATTAGAATTATTTTATGTATGGTGGGGTTGTGTTGAATGTGTGGTTAAGTTTTAGATTTGTATTGAAATTCTGTTTTTTTTTTATATTGGGCTGTTGAGTTCACTTATGTTAGTTGAAAATTAGTGACTACATACCGTCTTCAATCATTCCTTTGCGTTGATCTTAAGAGACAAGTACGGTAAGGTTGGAAGGGGCGACTAGAACCAATTATGTTTTTTTTTAAATTTTGACGTTCAAACGTGTTTTTTATGTGCCTAATAGAAATAAATTATTTGACTTTGACTTTGGTATGATACTTACTTCATACCACAAATTTTAATTTCGTTTTAAAAAACCACGGGGAACTAAGATCTTTGTACAGCTGTATTTCCAGCAGTAGAAACAACAATAGGTTAGTTAACCTAGGAGTCAGTTCCAGCTACCGACACATCAATGTCGCATGGAGCGTCATTAGCGCGGGTGATTTACGAGAGGCGCGGCTTATCGCTTTCTCTCTCACTAGCACCTCGCCGCTTATTAATTACACCTAGTGAACGCATGCCTCGAAGGACCAGTGGGTGAGTAGGTATCAGCAAGTATGGTCCTTCCTGGGTAAGGATGCAGGTAAAAAAATGGCAGTGATAGGAAATCAGGCATACCAGAACTAAGTTGTGGAATGGCCTTGGTATTAAGCTTAACCTTACCCTAAAATGATCATGTTGTCATAGCCTTAAATCCCACTCAAATTCTTCCCGGCAAAAAATAAATACATAATCCTTTAAGTAAAAGAACGAATAAATCATAAAACACGAAAACTCTAAAATCATGGAAGACAGCCAGGAAAAATGGTCCGTCTACCGAAAAATATCGTTCCTTATCATCATTTAAGAAAAAATGATGATAAGGATTATCCGTACCAAAGGCAAAATTATCAGATCTCTGTCTTGCCGATAGAGGGCCAGCAAAAAAAATTACAGCAATAACTCAGACAAAGAGCAACATAGATAATAACTATGCGAATATCGACATTAGAAAGGGACGCCAAATTATACCTTCACCTAAAATAAAAAGAGACAAACGAGGAAGACCGTAAACGGAAAATTGGTTTATTGTCGTTTTATGAACATATTATATGATATACAATATATTACAAATGTATTTACAAGGCAGATGTGACTGGAAACGCCGAGAGGGGACGCCGTAGTAAGACATATACTGACCTTATTGGTGATGTTCTTCAGAACGGACAGGTGCGTAGTTCTCGTAACCGGCGTGCGTGTATTGCCAGATGTATGAACGTAAATGAGGCAAAAGGAGTATGTAAGGATCGTAGCAGGTGGCGTTCTGTAGTTTCTGCCTACCCCCATGGGGAAAAGGCCTGAGTTAAGATATGTATGTATGTATATCATATACAATAAAGCTAGGCCCTTTCCTAGTTTTGAATAAACAAATTCAACATATTTATGATCACCTCTGCACTTTATATTGACATGATTCAATTTATAGTCGCCATCTTGGATATATTTATACGTACACTGAATTATTAAACGAGGCTCAAAATATACGATATTCTCATCATCCCATCCCGTGTCAAAGTCCAAACCTAATTGATACAGATTTTTCAGTTTAGGTATAATTTATTTTATTCCCCAATTCTGGGCTAAAACCTTCGTTCGGCGGTGATCCCACTTATTGGATTTCTTTTATTGAACTTAACCGACAGGTAGTCGAAATGTTAAGGAGTATTCAATTATGTATAGACCTCCCGGTTGGATATTTTCAGAAAGGGACAAGTTACATAACCGTCGCCGGCTTTGTCAAAGATTTACATTACAATACCCTTTGTTGCATACTTAAAGAGATGCTTTATAATAGTATATAATAGAAATAGAACTTAAGAAATACAGTATTTGAAAGAACGAACGACATTTCTTAAAACATTAACCAACCTTTCTTTAAGTTAAAGAAAAAGCAAACTACCCACGATACACATCAGCCGATAACTTCCAAAACAGAGGCAAGTTTCACACTTTGCGTGTCCAAATATCATGTAGCCTGCTTCGAAGCACCCTTACTCTGATAAGCCTTCCGTGTTCCGGTATTATCAGTGGCCTAAGGGTAGGCGGGAGGCGCTCGGTCGCTAATTACCGCAACTATCCAACTTTAATTAGGTCGCAACACACTTGTTTATGTTGTGGGTAGTTCTGGAACACTTCGTATGCACTGCCAATTTGATGTGTGGATGGGAAGGGTGAGTGGGGAGTTTTGAGGAAAGAAAATAGAGGGCAGTCTTTTGTTTTATGAATAGTACCTGGTCGACTGAGCTCTGCTCGGGGGAAAATAGATGAACATATCGTCCAGGTATACCAATATTGTAGCACATTCCCGAGGCTGTGAAAATAGAAAAATCTAATTTTCACAGATATGAGACCTAGCTAGATTGATTTTTCACCTCCGTAAACCCCTATATTCCAACTTTCATCGAAATCGTTAGAGCCGTTTTCGAAAACGTGATTACAAATATATACGAGTATATGACGGAGGAGGGTATGTGTCTCTTTCGTTATGATCAGGTATATTTTAACTACTGTGGGCGTACTATGGATAGGTTGGTTATTGCGCAATAGAAAAACCGTTTACAGTTTAGATCAAATTATAATTTAATAATGTAAGAATATGTAAATATTAATCATATTATGAAAATTACTTCACTATTGGCGCCCAGTAGGGACTACTAAACTCCAACTAAAAATAACTTCAAATAAAGATCCTAAACTATGAGTAATACAGTAGGAATCTAGTTAAGATAATGGTCGGTATCTCCTCGGAGTATAACAAGATACACGACTTAGGGACACATAATGTGATGTAATCACGGCACGGCGTTAATTCTGTTGAGATGAAAATGTTAGCGGGTGAAATCTATTTTGTAGCGGTATCTTAGGTAAGACTTTTATTAAGATAGATGAAACTAGGTACTGGATTATTATGCTTAGGTATAATCTTAATACGAGTTCAGAGTGTATGTTATGCCGAAGACATATACTTTAGTGTTGATAGGATTAGGTTATAATAACAAAGCATGTAGCTACATACATAAGTAGTTTGCACATTGATATTTATTTGCTCAATCTACCTAATAACTTATTCCGCCTAAATATAGTATAGTCATTTTTACTATAATATTCTATTTCTAAGCGGAATAAGTTCTAAGTTGAGCTCCCATAGTACAGAAAATAGATACAAAGTAATTCAATTACTACCCACCTAACACGAAACAACAAGCCTGAATATCCGTTTATTAGCTATTCAAGTATGACAATTAATGAACTAAGTTAGAATTGTCGGAAAACTAATTTAAGAGAAAGGGCAAACTCTAATATTAACGTACTAAGAAATCAGTATACAATTCAAGGGCCAAATTAACTTAATTGGATAGTACGATTTTCTGAATGTTTTAGTACCTACCCTACTTGGCCAGTGATTCGTAACCTGCTCTATAAGATCTAATTCGCCCTTCAATTTGAATAGAATCCAATTTTCTTACGCGTCAAATGTCTTATAAGATCCTAATTTTGCGAAAATAGCTTTCTGTATTTTTTCTTGCGTCAACCGGGTTTTTGAGTAAAATTGTATTTTTTTCGATATATCAGAGATGTAATCATAAACAGCGTTTATTCTCAACGAGAAGAGATAATGTTATATGATCACTGATACGGAACGTTGTTCACAAAATGTTGACGAAGTAAATAATGTGAAACCGAGTGAACAAACTCCCAATTAATTAAAAATGTACTCAACCGTTAATGGCGCTCAGCGTGAGACTTCAAACTCAAAAAGATTGCTAGTAGTATTTAATTAGAATTTTATTATTGAGCACCCTATTCCGTTTTTTTTTTACAATGGACCTTCTTCACACCCGTCAGTCGACATTCACGGGTGAATCAAACTCCTTACACGAAAATCTTCCGATAAATTCCCGAAGCAAAACAAATAAATAACTTAAAGTTGTGGAGGTGCAAACGCCAGGGTCTGTGACGTCACCGTGGAATTTATGTGCCGAGACAAACAATCAGTAAATTATCGGTAGGAGATTTATCGGCGCTCTCGAAGGGGACAGGTGTTTTAGTCGCGTATAATATAGCTATAAATAATTCATTATACATGTTCTATTTGGCGCTGAAATGTTAGGTGAGCCTATTAATTTTGCCTTGATTTTCTTTTTTATATTTGCTTGCGTCTTTGAAAATTACTTCTAAAATTGATTGTGTTTGAATACGCCACTAAAAAAATCCTGACTGGCTGATAATTCATTAGGATTTCTACTATAAAATCCAGAATACTACTACATTTAGGATCAGATCAGAATTTATTCTTTAGACACAGAAAACATCCCTGAAAAGGAAACATCCACATCCACACGCATTAAACATAGCACTTGAACCAAAGTATTTTCCATCAATAGGGCCTCACCATGTAACCCTGCTCTAATACCCTGAATCAATACCAGCTCAATGCTCGACATACAATACCTAAATACCAAACACCATTACTTATTCATGAAGACATCAACTAATAGATTAACAGACTCGGGATAGAGTTTAATGGCTGTGTCTAAGTGCGTATGTAATATCAAAGTGCGATGGATATTCGGATTTCAGTGCGTAATGAACTTGGTAGCCCATTAGAGAGCAAACCGTCATCGAATCCCCAGCGGATAGACAGAATTTAACTTTCGTCTACCCACTTTTCGCCAATTAGTGTTAGGCCTTGGCGTAACGAGGCTTTTACTATTTATGGGACAGATAACATTCTAACTGTAACCGAATTACAACCAGACTTGAACATTTCTACAGATAAGTAAAAAACTCGGAAGTGATACTAAACTACGCAATTAGGTGACATCATTCTATGGAAGTACGATGTGGAACCTAAATAAGTTATAACGTGTTGAAACTAATTATGTTCGGAGTAATCGCATTAAGAATTTAATGTTGATATATAGTCTGTCGACTGACACTGATTAATTGGCATTAGTCATTACCAACTCACGGGCCCACGTGGGCGCCATTAAAATTGTCTGTATGAAGTTCATTATTATAATTTTGTAGACAAGGAGACAAAAGGCATGTTGGTGAGTAATTTTAACTTTATCCTTATTAGAAATTTCATGCGGCATTATTTCTAAAAGTCACGGCAATATCACTTAAACTAAAAGGCTTTAAAGTAATACAAAATCGATAACAAAATCTAGTTTCTCATTATGGAAATTGCCATTAACATTACCTTGGTTAAAATCTAACAAAGCAAACTTTAATATCGAAAACCTTCACAAAGTTAATCGTTACGTAACATCAAAACAACAGCTTAATACGTATCTACCCTCCAAATTGTATGTTGATAACAAATAGCGTGGTTTAGAGCCCGCAGTTCCGCACCTGAGACTTTAATAGTGTGATCATCAGTTACATTGTTGCATTTTGGGTAGCAAAACCGAAATAATAATGGTATTGTGTATTTATACACTAGTCGTGTGTAGTATGAAAAATGTATCGCCCACAAAAATTTGAGTGCTTTGATAGGGATCCAGCTTTTTTTTTTGTTCTATGTACACGGGATGGATCGCCATCGATATTTACGGTATCTTTTTTATACAAAAACGTCATACGTCCTATATTTTCCATAGCTGCAAGCAACAACAGCCTGAAACTAAAAATTAATTCAGCCAGCTCGCATCACACAGTATTCGAGTGTAACACGTTAACACAGTTTGGCCGCTATGCCGTCCTATTCAATTTCTGCCGGAAATAAATTCTTGTGACGAAATATTGCGCTGCAGGCTCCATGCTTTTGTATGCGTGGATCGTGGAGTGATTCATGCTCTGTATGTGTTGGTAATAACCTTGGAGGGATTTATTTTGCGGTCTATTGAGGTGTCTATGTAGATGAGGTTTTGGCTTTTGTAAGTTTTGAATGGTGTGTGGGTGGAACTTCGTGGTTGGAGGCGTTTGAATGGGGCATGTACTAAGAGTCTTCTGCGTTTGAATTTTATACATAGATCTGACTCGGGTTAAGCTGCAGTGCACTTGCATATGGGCTCTGTCTAACTGCATCATTACAATATGAAAATGTTCATTCGAATTATTTTTCTTTTTGGCATAATTTCAAGCTTTTGGCTATTTTTTTCATCCTTGTTTTGTGTCCGAGAATTCCAGCAATCCATTTATTTATATCTACCCTCAGTTTCACGGGCCATGACCAAAGGTGTGGTACACAAAGCTGTCGTATTTGAGCTTTATTCATTGCGCTTTAACTAGCACGATATTCAGTGTTCGTATTGATTACGTATTAAGTCTACAAGCCGCTATTATGATGTCAGTCTGCGGCCCGCGTTGGGCGCCATTACCGTTTCCGACCCTTTGTGTTTCGGTGTATAATTAAAACTGTATTATCGGATTTACATTAATAATAGATTCGGATATTAAAGCATGTTTGGTGGAATTGAAAATCTAATTTTAGTTTGTTGATTAAAATTATGTTGTTGGAGCGAAATTAAATTGTACTAGTAAACTGTTATATGCAGTTTTGTATAGGATTTAGCGTCGCACAACACTACTATGGTAGAATTTAATACGAGAATGGGTTACATGCCGTGTCAAATCAAACACACATTTTTTTATTTAAGAAAAAAACCTTATTTTCCAGAATTTATGGAAAGTGAACATTAATATTCTTAATAGGAGTCAACTAAAACTACAACAAAGAAACAATAGAAAACTAGGTATAATCGCTTTAGAACAAGTTCAACGGAAAAGTACATTCCACAAATTAATAGCAAATTATACTTTCAGAGTTTCTAGTGTAATTTTCAAGTGCAGAGCTCGGAAGGGGCGTGTAGCTCGGTCGGCGGGCGGCGCACGATTGCCTGCCATTTAGCATGTATTGCAGGAAATTGGCGCGCGCCGCCATTGCGATCCGCTCGCTTGGTGCCGTTTGTGTTATAATTAGTCTCAACAAACTTGTGCTGGGACCCAGTAGGGAAGCCACGTGACAAATTTAATATGGCTGGTATGTTTTAGAAACGCGGAGAGTAATATTTTATTTGACAAGTTTATTCTCGTTGGATGAGAATTGTTGAAAATCGAGATTAATGGCGTATGATTGGAGAGGATATAATGGGGATGATTCTCGCTTTTACTTATTTGCTTGCTTTGTATCAAAACATTATTTAGGTGTGAAGCAGTCCTCTATTCTATGAATAGTGTGTAAGGCTTCTAAACCGGTTAAGAGTTATACACTTCAGTGAATTTCATTCATTCAGTCTTTAATAGTTGCACCACCCTGCCCAAAACACCATACCACATTCCTTTAACCCGTTATTTCTAACATATGTGAGAACTACCCCCACCGAATAAGTTAATATGTAGAATTAGCGATGCGCCACGGCAAACACGCTTGTATAGTAATTCCCGCTCAAAGCGGATTACCTGTTAATAGTTAGTCGCAAACATACTGCCTGGTTAGTTCCCACCTGCGAATGTGATTTGCTTGGTGAATTTTGAGGGCATTACTTTGGAAACGCGGTTTGGAATAATAAATATATAATCATACCTACATAATCAATAAGGATCGGAGCACGTGGCCTTTTGCCGTTTCTGCTTACCCCCATGGGGAAAAGGCGTGAGTTTATGGCCTCAAATTACTTTATATTACATAGAAATCAACTCGTTATACGTTTCCATAAAGCAGCAACTATCGATGACAACGATAAATTTTAAAGCTGATCAGTCATTTTGGCCAGTCAATCTATAAAAAAATCTTTATTATTTGCCCTAAAAATCTAGAAAAAATATATGTTTAGGTATCAAATAGGTACTAAATTTTTGTAAAGGCGAATTTAAATTTTGGAGCCCTTACGTGGAGATTCTAAATGTGGGCAGTCATCCTGACATCAGAATGACTGCCCATTTTGTAAATTCATTTTCTCAGTTGTTAATTAGGTACCAATTATTTAAACAAAGGTATCAAATAGTAGCAAATAGGTATTAGATTTTAGTAATATTTTAAAGCTGATCGGTCATTTTGGCCAGTCATTCTGATGTTCACTGGTCTCTCTTGTTGAACCTCTTAGTTCAAGACAGCTTAAAAGAAAACATAATACAGAATGCATTTAAAATTCTAACAAGAGTTGTTAGAGTTTCCACGTGCCTCCAAAGTAAGTCCCAAGAGGAACCAAGACTTTTGTATCACTGTGAGTGCACTGAGCATAAAGTATTTCTGGTGTACTCTGTGAAATTCCAGAAATTCATTATATCTTGGAGGTATTGCAGCTAAAAATATATTTTACTGATGGTTCTTTTCTTTGAAGATCTGAGCTGTTTGTGAATATCAAATTACTTAGTAATTTCAATTTATATTTTAATGCCTTCAACAAGTTTAGTGTTACGCAAGTAATCTCTTATTCTACGGAACTGGCATATCTCTGTTACTCAGAAATCTCGAAAGCCTTTCAATTTCAATGCATAGTTTATTTCAGAGAAACTCCGCATAGGTTTCACAATATATTCCCACTGCCTCGTTCGTCTAGTAGTTGCAAGCGCTACTGCCTTGCTGGTTCTACTGCTGTCTCGGGTTCGATTCTTAGGTTGGGCAAAGTGTTATTGGGTTTTTGTTTCAGGAATTTCTCAGTAGCAGCAAGGTCCTGTAGATGGCAATAGGCTCGCCCCCTTACATGGGACTTAAACATAACTGGAGAAATGTGGATGTTATTATAGGTACACCTGTGCCCAACCATTCAGGGATTACAGGGGTGATGTTATGTTGTTTAAATTCACATCATTAAATCACAAAATAGTAAAAAATTGTAATAAAACATAAATTGTGTATTGTAACGACTGTCCTTATCCAATTGTTTTGGAAAAGGCAGTCAAAACGAGCAGCAATACCATTTAGACCTGTCACATATTTCTACGCAAACACGCGAATTAAACAGTTCTAAGAAAGGAATAATTAAGGGGGGTGCGCTAAGGTAGCCCACGAAATTCATTTTTTTTTACGTTTTTTGCAATTTGCAGGCTGGACTTCGGTGACTGTCAGGTTGTATCTTAATTAAAATATGATTAGCGACCGTAACAAATATGGCTTTACAGACTTATAATCATTAGAATCAGCAATACAACCCCTTATATATATAATAGTCATTCAATAGGATTGAGTGTATGAACTTAGAGAGTTGTATTGATGATTTTTATGATCTCTTTAAATACATATTTGATACGGCCGCGAATCATATTTAGATCAATATACAACCTGATACTGACCTACAAATTGCGAAAAACGTAAGAAAATTTTACTTTCGCGGGGTACCCTGACGCTTTCGCCTAAGTAATAATATCTTATTCTCGTTTAAAATATCTTCAAAGTTATACTACAATTTTAATATCGCATACTATCGTCACTAAAGATAGAACATCTTTAGTTCGTCAAATGCTCTCTTTGTAAAACAAATTAAATCCCTTTTCAGAGGTCGAATCCTTAGTAAAATAATAAGGTAAAACCTACCTGCTTTTATCGTCCCTTCTTGGAAACATGGATTTTAACTTTTTCCTTCTAAATCTTTTATGTATCTTACCTTGATAGATAAAGTATGGAACTTCAATGTGTAACAGAATACTTTTCCTTCGTTTTTGCGGTCGATTGAATACTGAAAGATCATTTTGTTTCCATGTTAGTAGTGTGAGAATGAAATCCAATTTTTAATACAAGGCTGAAAATTATATATATATAAATATATAATTTTTACGCATCGTGAAAGACAAGATTAGAATTTAGGTTTCTGTCTTTTTCCTAAATAATAATTATGTAAATAGATTTAGAGATATCTTGGGAGGCTCAGTCATCCTAACAGATTTCATACTAACACAAATTGTGTACATCACCATGTAATTTCAAAACGGCTAGGCAGAGTTACCTATAGTACACCCACATTTCGCCAGTTATGGATTTCATATTAATCTCTACTCACATCTCGTTTTAAATCGAAATGCAGAACTGAGCATCCTTTCATGATAAACTGCACTTGTTTATCTTCCATCAGTAGGTCTATGTAAATGTATACCTAGTATGTAAACGCTAATATCAGTAGCGCAAACATCGTTATACGTCCCGAATTTTGAGGCTTATCAACGAATACTGGAGCGACGTAACGGGAACACTTTAATCCGAGCGAACACTTCCAAATATAAACCTCTTGTAATAGCTGAGTAGCTACAGAATATAGAATATTTATCAAACACACAGTTTTATTGTAAGCATTTGTTTTTTCAGCACTTATGAGTAAAGAAGAGAGGTTAGGTTTTATTTTAGCTCCATTTTGAAGGATAGGTAAAGAATGATTACTCTTCGGATTCGCGTCGTTGTTATCTTTGTATGGAATAAAGATTTTTGTTTTGGCTTAATCGTAAAAAGTACTGTTTGAGAAATTAAGCTTTAAAAGCAGGAAAAGCTCAATGGAACAGCTGTTAATTTTGAATTGGAAGGCTGTCACTTTTAACCTAACCTAGCAAAATTCATAAAATCGTATTAAAATTAAAGACGCCAGAACTGACCCTCTTAATAAATTATAAGATTCTTTCTTAATGAAATTCTCGGAAAAATGTGCTTTCATCTCAGTAAACTAGTATTCTTGGAAGCAGTGTGCGACGACAAAATCCCTTTTCACACTTTATAGCGTCAAGATATAAGACGCGAAAACGTGCAAAATCTCTTTGTTTGAAAATTTCAAAGGAAAATTTGGCTGCTAGATTGTCTGTAGATGCTTTGTGACGAGGTCTTGGAACAGAAAGCATATTATGGTGTAAGAGCGAATGATGCAAGCGTTAATAAAGCAATCGAGTCTTGCTCACAAGGACAGTTATCCAAAGTGTTAGGTTAAACAAGGCATATACTTTAAAGGGAGTGTATGTGTACGTGTAGTACTCATAAAAATAAATTAATAAAATAAAGGCGATATAAGACCCAATAAGTACGTTATAGACGATTGACAGCGAAGAATTTTGAACAGAAAGCAAACTAAGAATCGAAACTGTTTTTCAATTGTATTGTTTTGTTATTGTTTATAATCTGGAAAAAAATATTTTCGAGAAAACTAAAGGAACCACATGCAGCAACAATAAATAATATTTTATTATAAGGAAGCTACCTTTTGGAAGGGGCGACTAGAATCAAAACTAGAATCAACTTTTGTAAATTTTGACGTTCAAAAGTGCCTTATAAGGGCCCATTTGAAATAAATTATTTGACTTTGGCTTTTAAGAATGAATATTGGACTTAGTTTTAAATAATAAAGAAGTCTACTAAGACCAAAGTTAATCCAAATGAAGACATAATACCAAAATGCACAGACATTTAAAAACTAAAAGTTAAAAGGCTACCCAGAAATCCGAGAAATTCACGCTTTTAATTAAAGATGCAATTTACAAAAGTGGTGTAAAACATAGCTCGCCGTATTTCGGCGACCCGCTAAGAGAAAAACAAGAGGGCTACGGAATTGGGGACACCTGCCAGTCGCGAGACTGACCGGCTTGGCACTGCAGGCTTTATTGTGTTGCTGGATTAAAGGAACCTTGCTTTTGTAGGTGCCTTTTGGGCGATGAGCATTGTTGAACCGGCTATGAAGGATGGACAATATTAAAAGCCTTTATCTATTATAAGTTGGATTTTCATTTCATATAATGAAAATAAATTCTCAATATACGAGTATATAAATTGCCAATTCTAGAGAAAATAAAGGCTTGTGATGTAACTTTGTCAAATACAAAGTTACATCACAAACCGTTATTTTCTCTTCTGTTCTGCCTTAGTTGAGAACTTTTATATTTTACATAGCCAAATAGCACTTACGTTCAATCGCGAGTCAGTTGCATTATCAGTCCCTCTTGCGGCTTTTAATAGTTGAATCAAAATTAGAAAGAACAGAACCTTGAAGACTTCAAAACTTTTATCTATCATGATTTATACGGGCATTGCGTTTTTGGGAGATGCTAGCCCTCCTGACTGCGATATACCGAGTTACCTATATCACCAATTAACAAATCCCTTTCTCAATTCCAGATGAGGTCGACGTGATCGGCTACACGTCGAACCAGAGCGACAGTGAGTCGCTGGTGTCGGGACACAGCGGTGACAGCGGGGTGGGCGGGGGAGCGCGGCGGCGACCGCGGACCCCGCTCAAGACGCGCCCCGGCAATGTGCCGCGGACACGACGCGCCGCTCGCCTCACGAAAGTAGTCTAGGTAGGTGTTTGATGGTCTTCTGTTTTACAACTCAGGCTATCTCAGTGTCTTTGAAGATGGCTAACCGAACGAAACTCCAGAGCCGGAAGACGAGAAAAGAGATAGTAATATGGATCGTTTCATTGGCACATGATGGACTCTGATGGCAAAAATAGAAGTAAAGCGTAGAGCTCATTATAAAACAGCAGTACTTATAGTAAAGTCTAGAATTCTTACACTGACAAAGGGAGGTGGTGTCCGAAGTCTTCATACTGTATAAGCTGGTGGGCTATTGTCACTTTCATTGCCAGATTACCCTTCCTATTTTGCCAACCTGGACTGGTTGAAATGCATCCCACGAATAAAGAAACTGCTCTTGAGTGGTCGGGACTTAGGATTTTGACCCTGGAGAAATAGGTACTGTATGGTAGCAGCCAAAGTCTGACCAAATCTGTTGCTTGCTCGCCTTTCGGCAATGATAAGGCCATTTAATTGGCACAATTTAATTGTAATTCCACTTTAAATTGTAATCGTTTGCGTCATCTTGTTTCAGGTGTGCGGTGCGCGGTGCGGGTCGAGCTGGGGCCCACGTCGGCCGCGGCTGACGTTATAACTCCGTAACGTAAACAAACGTAGAACATTTTGTTGATACATGTACTAAGGCGAATGTTGTTTATTGTGACTGAACTCGACGCCGGCGACATCGCGACCGTTCCACGCGACAGAGTGACTCGGCGGCGACACACCTACGCCCGCGCCGCACACACCCACACAACACACACATAACACACACACACACACCACGCTGTACACGTGAACACACTACACACCTCTGCGAACCATCACTAAGTACAAAATTGCCAAAAATTTATATTCAAGTTTATTTTTCACATTTCAGACGAATTTGTATTTTTTTTCATTTTTCTTTCTATTTTATTGTACCGAGCCTGGCTCGATAGGATGAGTTGCAATATTGTGTTGTCTAGTGGCGCGATGTGTATTCCATTAATGATTTTACATCGACGCCACATATTCCACTGTGTTGAAAACACGCTATGTGTGCAAATCTTTATCTACCTACATATTGTCACTATAATTTAAATATTTTTTATAACACACGTTTATTGCAATATGTCTGCCTCGGGGGGCGATCATCGCGTTTTACAACTCGTGCAAATGTAGACTGCGCCCACCCAGTACGCCCTCATTCTCAAATGACCATGTTATTTTTGTAATTTTATTCAATTTTTCTATCGAACATTTCGAATATAAATTCGGCCTTAGAAAAAATCGTTTTCGAAAAACTCTAGGTACTTATTGTTATTGATTTCCACAAAAAAAAAAAACAAGTTGCTATTATAGTGTATAGATATATCAATTTTATATTTTGTATATAATTATTTTTCTTGTAAAAATTAATCAAATAGAATTAGATCTGTGAATGTTGCGCCGATTTGGAGAAAAGTTTTTATAATTGGGTTTAACACAAAGCAAAGGGAACCCACCAAAAAATATATTGTTTTTAATTTTTAAGTCAATTTTTAACGAGGATTTCCATCTTAAACTCAGGTACTAACAAATTCGGCTATGAGAATTAGTTTTAAAATCGCGTTGATCGACATGAGCGTGACCTGGCTGTGGCAAATATTATTTTCTTTTGTTTAACTTAAATCATTTTTAAATTTTTATGTTGGCAACCTTTTTTCGCGAACCAAAGTATACAAATTCGCTGTAAAAAATACAAGCCTTGCCTGAAAGCCCAGGCGATTGGTAGCGTCATTAATATCACGTAAATCGGCGGATATTACGCCATATTTCTCGTCTAGAAGCGTCTGATTCGCGTGATGTGTGCACCGCACCGATCTCCTCCCGGGCTGCGGATGCGCTAGTGTTGATCACCACATTCACTCACTCATTATATACTTCTTATTGTTTAATTAAATACGCGGTAGTTGTAGACAATACGATATTATGTTCTATGTTATTTTTGACTCTATTACATTAGGGATACAGTCCAAAATCACATAACACCCAACTGCTCGTAATACATCACCCACTAACCATCGTATTGTTAAGTATTAATATTGAATTATAATTAATGATCTCACTTCATTGTCACACATATCGGCTGAGTAAATGTGTCATACACCTACTTACTGATACATACATTTTTGAAGAGAAAAATAATTTGGGTACGAATATCTGCCCCTACAATATCTATAATAATAATATTTCCCAATGTTATGTAATTAAATGTTGCATTGAACGTTGTAACAATGTTTTATCACCTGACCTATACAGAACACTTGATACTATTTTATTTTCTTGACTATCGCGCATCTCTACTCCGCGACGTGTGATGTGACGCCACATTCACGTCAGGCGTAATGACACAGTTATTTAGTTGCGATTTTAATTTATGTGGACATTCATGTACCAAAAAAAGTAATATATTATACACGACTAGAGCTGGACAATACAATGTGTTTCAAAATTTGCACAGAATAACATCGTAATGAGTACACATATATTTTTGTTATGACTATATCTTGTAAAATTGTTGATTCATTTCTAAAATGAACGACTGAACTTTCATTGTATTATATAATTTTCAGTAAATATCTATTGGCATTCGGTGGGGCTTCGTTCGAGTCAGTCTCATAACTTCCTCTTTGCCCGACTGAATGAGTTACTTTATCTTAATATAATTTGCATAAAATATTATTGTAAATTGTTTTAGGTATGGATGTTTATAATAAGGATAGTTGTAAACGTATTATCATTTGTAAGTATAATGTTTGTTTTAATGACAGTTTGATCTCTTACGGTAATGCATGCGACAGCGGTGCCGCGTCGGGCGACGTGCTCGCTCGTTTACTGTGTCAGTGCTACCCTTTTGCCACAGTTATAAGTATGTTTGATTACATCACATATTTTGTTGAAACGTTTAAGTGTTACATTTTTAAGATTTTCTCACTACTCCTCGACTGACTGACTCTGTTGTATTGAACGATTCCATCCATCCATTAGTTCAAATGTTCAACTTGTAATGTTAGTGTTGCTGTTGTGTTGAGCGACTACGTGCTCGTAGTGAGCCACGGTAAGCGACGGTGAGCCGTGCCCGATGTCCGTCAGCTACCCACGCTCTTACACCTCTGTCAGGATATATTTATATCAACAAAAGTATATTTATCATTCGGTTATTATTTATGTATCACAAAAATTATTTAATTTATTGTTAGAACAGTGCTTTGTCGTTTTAAAACGTACCAGTGTTTCGCTTCGATCAAGTCACGCCGTCCCCTGCCCGGCCGCGCGGTCGCGTGTCGCGCGGATGAACGGTCGTGGGCCACTAATGTAGTGCTGTACAGTTGTTCCGCGTACGAATGTTACATGGGTGCAAGCGGCGACGGGACGCTTTAAGAGTACAAATTCTGTATAAGCCCCTCAACTTGTGTGTTAATTCTAAATGTTAATTTTAAACACGAAACAGGGAGAAGGTATCGTCAGAATACGAATAGTTAGCGCGGGCGACGTCAGGCCACGGAACCAGTCAGCTCTGCCTTTGGTGTTGTCTCTTCATTATTACGTTGTGTCTGTACTCTATTGCTACAGTGAGTTTTGTTGCAGTATCTTCCGTGTTTCTTCACTCGTAGCATGGCGCGCGTGGTGCGCTCTAACGTTAAGACGTACCACTGTAACGATAGGGTATTAGAAATGGTCGCGCACTATACGCGCGCACTCTTATTAGATAAGAAATGTGTTATTAGAAATGAATTGCAATAATAACTCGTGTTGCGCCCGCGCCTCGGATCGCCTCCGCAACCCTTTACTCAACTTAGTCGCTGTAAAAATTAGTCCGGCGTTGTAAAAAAAGTATCAGTGCATTTGTAAATATTGGAGCCAAAATTTTTATACAAATTATTTCATAAATATATTCTTGGACCAAGTTGTGTGCGGAGGCGAGTCGTCTCGCGGGCCGGCTGCCGCGCTCTCCTTGCTCCTGACGTTTGACAAACGCAACTGTCACTGTCAAACTGATCTGTCTCTGTCAAAAAGCGTTGCGTTTGTCAATATCGTGTTCGTTTTCGCGAATGCGTTGTACTCGGGAGCGTCGAATGTCCGATGCTATGTGTCGTCGTGAGCAGCCAATCGTTGTCGGATCGTAGAGGCAAACATTAGGTACTATTGTGACTATGCTGATGTGACATGGCAGCATTATTCAATGTAATTGACGAAACGTGGCACATATAATTTACTATATGTAAAAAGTTATAGAAATAATTAATTTAATAAAATTATAAATAAAAAAATATTTTGTATTATTTCCTTTTATCCAAAATCGATTATGGAGAATAAAAACACGCTCAGTCCTTTCACAGTTATTTAACAGCTTGGCAAAAAATAAACTGGAAAAAATGAGGGCGCTACTATCGCACTTATGTGACTTCGAATGGGAAATGAGTAAAAGAATTTAAACAAATTGTTAAAAAACGCTGCTTGTATAGTGTGTGACTATAAACCTACTAGCACTTGTCGGCAAAGTAGTGCCATCATCATAGGTCTGCATTACTTAAGTAAAATATTTAGTTCCAAATGTCACCACGTCACTGTTTTATGTGGACCTCCACCTCAGAATTTGCATAAATGTGTAAATCACAGTGATCTTTATCTCAGTCTAAACAAGGTTGCTATTGGGTTGCTGCCACTGACAAGTTTGTCAAAATGACTGTGATCTTTATAGTCATTACATACGGTTGCAGGAATCATTTTATCTCTGATAGCAACAACCTGGTTGCTGCTATAAGAGATAAAATATCCCTGAAAAGACTGTAGTTCTATGTCTAGTGTCATACGCCCACTTGACAGGTGCACAAAATGAATCTGTTCCAGGTAAACAAAACACTATATATTATCTGTGCCGATCTATAGTGGTACCTACCAGCACTTGATAACAATGAAACTAATTCTCTTTTGCAAGGGAGCGAAGAATACGGGCGTGTGCAAAAAAAAAACAGTTGTCCCATACATCGGTCGATTATGTGAACACAAATTTATTATTTGTGCCGATCTATAGTAGTACAGACGCCAGCACATCAACCTACTACAATCTGTCAAATTTCTTTAATAGATTTTCAACTTTATCACGAAAGCATAAGGTTCAAAGTTGATTGGGAAAATTTGACAGTTTCGGATAGGTCCACCTGCTGGCGTCTGTACCTAGTACCACTTGATAACAATAAGACTACTAACTCTCTTTTGCAAGCGAGCGAAGAATCCGGGCGTGTGCAAAAAAATACAGCTGTCCCATACATCGGTCGATTATGTGAACACAAATGTTATAGTGTAGGTAATGAGCAGCAGATTTATTTTTTTCGATTTCAGGGTTGGTCCCACGGTAAAAGTTGTTCACAATAAGAGTCCATAATACCTCGGCTCAAATTCACTCCATAACTCGCTCGCACGATACTGCTCGCGGACTAAGCGGCGGAGAGAAGGCTCTAAGGCGCCAATAGTCTAGGTAATTTCTTTTTACGGCGAAAATAATGGTAATTTAAAAAAAACATAGTACCTATATGCTTTATCATTCGCGTTCAGTTATTTATTAATTATACAAAGTTTCATGATCTAATTTGTAGTATTTTTTTAATACCAGCGTTTTACTGTTTGGTTTGGAGGCAACTTTGTTTTTTTTTTTTCTATAGAGGAAATTTTATGGAATCATATTTTCGTCAAACATATCCTCAACTTTACCATAAAGGTAATGGCCCATTTAGTGTGAAAAATATATCCACGGCGTACAGAAATAAAATATGGCGGGAATCAAAGACAAATGATTATACTTTTCAATGATAAGTGGCGCATTGCTGTGGCTCATGGGGATCATGAAAGAATAATAATAAAAAATGTAATCTACCTAGTATGAAAACTTAACTTATAACTTGTGGTTTTAGGGAGGAGAAAATAAAATACATTTTTTTTTTAATGTTTATTCAGCCCCATCAATGTCTAAAACTTAACAAAACAATGGCAATTTGTTTGTTTCATTTTCAAGTCTAAACCACTGAACCGATTTTGATTAAATTGCCGTGTATAGATATATTTTTTGATTTGGAGTCGGACATAGTATACTTTTTACCCAAGTGACATGTTTCCATGGATAAAATAATTTACAGACAGGCGAAACCGCTAATTATTATACAATATTTATTGGTCTGCTGCAAGATTTCTCCAACGAATTATTTTTTTCTTTTTACATATAATGAAAAGTGGGTTATGCTTGCATTATTTACCATCATTTTCGTTTTTGTACAAAAACATTTTTGTACCGGGTCGGATTATGGGCCATGACCTTTATTTCAAAATTAAAGCTGCAATATTTTCGATAAGTATAACAGAGGATCATGCTAAGCAATTTGAAGTATTATAGACTCTTAAAGAGGTTTAGGGTAACTAAAACTATGCTTATATATTTATGCTCGTTTTCATTAGCAAACGACATCTAAAAGTAATGCTTATAAAAGCGCACTTGGATTTTCAACTCACGGCGCTGAGCATTTACGACTGAACGGGCATTACTCCAGGAATACCAACTCTCTTTGTACATAATAAAGAAAATCACATCTTCAGAATCAAATATTTCTTTATTAATCTATAGACAATCTGGTAATATCGACCAGCGAATGACCAGAATTACAATATCATATAAAACATAACCATAATAATATAAAACATTGGCCTACTCTTTGGTGGAGGTACAATTTATACAGAAAATGTTCATAGTAGGTAACCATTTTGAATACTAAAATTGACTGGCAATTTCATATTAAATCCTTATCCTGACTTTGGCGTATGTTCATAGATTAGGAACTACTTTGGTGGAATGGATGGATTTTTAAAGCTTATTGTTGACCAAAAGCTAAGGTAGATTTAGCTTACTTAGCTCACGTATCTGACATTTAACATAAATATACTGCGTTAGTGATTTAGTTTCCAAACATGTAAACAAATATATGTTTTTGGAAAAACAACTTTAATACCCACACATTAAATTCAGTTTGCGCTACAACTTCAAATTTTTTTTACATTTTCCATAGTACCTACTAGTCATTGTGAAATCAAATTAATATTCACGTGTATAAACTTGATATTCGTTTTAAGTGGAAATAACATCAATTGGAAACAAGAATTTGAATACACTTTAGACGTGTGACGAAAAAGGTGCAGCTGATAGCTTAACTCTTGGTCGACAGCGGCTTCAGTTTCATAATAATATTGCTATGACGCATAGATCTAGGGCAAAATTCATAAACCACTCGTTGACTTTGCTAAGCATCTCATACGAATGTGAACTTTATTAGCATATTATTAATGTTCATATTCTTATTACACGCTTGCTGACTTTTGCTTATATTATACGAATATGAACATTATGATCATTTGGATTAGGTGCATATTCGTATGAATCGCTTACTTAGCACAGCGAAGTCAAAGATCCCCCCCCCTAAAATGATATGACACTTAGCGGTCTAAAGGAACATTATTCAAGAGAGATAAATTGAATTTACACTCAAACACATCCCCAGTCAATTCTAGTTTCGTAAACATTAACACAACATGATCTAGAAAACACAACATAAATTCACCACAAACTTAAACTAAACGAGTATTTACTTTGGAATGTCATTTAATAAAAACTTATACCCCATAGGTTTCGGTAGTTAAATAAAGGTAAACAAATCGTAAAAAGGGTTTTTATAGCTGACACTTTCTTGTTTAAAAATATGATAAAACCAAATTAAATTTATTTTAGATTTTTACAATAGTTTCCTCTTTTATTAATGTATGTTACACTTTATCATTTATTCTTAAACTACTGTTCGTAGATGTAGCTGCTTGAGCACATTTTTTTTGTTTTATAATAATAATAAAATATTTTGTAATCTGTCTATTGTAGAGCCCAAAGACTAAATGTCGAACGAACGAATTATAACGTTGCTAAATTGAAGAGTACAACTGTGACGTAGCACGACAACTGAAGTGACAGGTTTTACGTTTAGTCGGTTATTTGACAGTTGTCTCGTCAGGTGTTTTTTTTTTTTTGTTAACCTTTATTTAACTACCTAAATCTATGGAGTATAGGAACATTATCATTTATCTCTGAAGAGCATACAGCGAAGCTCGGACAAGATAATAGGTTATCCCCCAAAGATTTAAATCGTTAGATTCGCACGACCGCGTCAAAAGATGGTCATGTTTAGTTCAGTTGAGAATGACATAGTATAATTGTCACGCTCACTCATACTGAAAATTGTTGCTATCGTTCCAAGCGACACGTGTGAGCTCATTCTTCTCAGCATGATACTTTTTTGCGCGACTTAAGTACGGTGAGATCAAATCTAACGATTGAAATTTTCGGTTATCCCCACTATACTGTGTTCATTGAATGATGGCAGATATGACAACATACAAAAACAACCGTATTTTAAAGAACAATCGACCAACCAATACCGCACCACTGTAATTTCCGATATATATTATACACAGCTCTAAACATGCTCTTGAGCATGTGCCATTTAAGTCATCATAATGTAGACGTACGGATATCCCAAAAATAGTATGTGCTTCGGGAATCTTCGTCTACTTTCGAAAACACGAACGCACGATCTTGTGATATGTTACAGCCATGTAAGTACTTCCTTTTTGTAATGATTACACAATTACATCATTACAAAATTATGGATTAACTCTGTGCAATTTCAATAAACTTTTCAAAACTTTTGAGTGACAGATGACGATCTGCGACTGCGGGCGGAGTAGATAATCTGATAGAGAGCAAACTTCATACAAACGCGCAATGACAGGGGCACTACTACAAAGCGTGGCTGTACAAAACTCAGAAGCTTTGCCTCTTGCCTCTGTGGGGGGGGGGTTACTCTGTGGCGCGACGTTCGTGCTAATTCGCAAACACGAAGACCGAAGCGCATACCTTTTCTGATTTAACTGTAATTGGGTAAGAATCTTGACCGTGCTCTACTAGACTGACAAACATTCATATAAAAACATTTTGAAATCTCTATTTCCTGTCAAACATTGTAGCGAACATTGACAGAAAATAGAGATTTCAACATATTTTTATGTGAATCTTTCGCCAGTGCAAACGCACAGTTAGGGCAAGATTCCTTGAACCCACTTTGACGTTTGATAAGTAAGCGTTTCATACGTATATGAACCTTATTCTTACGCAAATAATGTTCATATTCGTATATGCGAATGTAAATAAGCGGTACAAACTAATATGAACGTTAATGTTATAAAAATAATGTTCATATTCGTATACAACGAAGTTAAAGTGCGCTCTGTAGTCTTCTTTTTACTATCGCTACATATCCCTCAAAGAATCAAAACAAAATATTTTAAAGTAACAAAAACACAAACAGCATTAACAAGGATAAAGAGCTGATTTCACCAATGAAACTGAACGCGATCAGCATTTCTAAAACGCGTTCAAGAGCTGTCAGTGTCAAAATTGTTATGGAATATTGTACACTGACAGCTCTTCAACGCGTTTAGATGTGCTGAACGCGTTAAATTTCATTGGTGAAATCCACACTAAATCCTGTTTTCGAAACGAGCTTAAATGAACAAAATATTTTTAATTATTGAGTCAAAATAATAATATCCGCTTACATTTTATCTACTATATCAAGCTTACTTTTGCATAATATATTATAACAATTAACAACGTAATATCAAACAGTATATACAATTGATTTATTAAATCATTATGACACACGTAAGCTCGACTACAGACAGAACAAAATAATAATATAACGTCACTCCGTATTCCCCGGAAGGGTAGGCAGAGACTTATATTACACCCACATTATGCCAGCTATGATATATATTTAAGACCTATGTAATAGGACGAGAATAATAATTATTTTATTATAAAATAAAATACAAACTACTAGAATGATCCCGTAAAATAATATCAACAAATAAACATTATACAGCAAGGAATAGAATATTTTAGGACAAAGGAAAATGTAGTTATTCAATAAAATACGAAAACAACGCAGGTAAGCCAAAATCAAATTTCAGCAGTGACAAAGATATTCCCAATTCCCAATAATACATTAATTAATCATTTTTACGTACCGGTAAACCGGGGTTACTTTGATTCACGGGATGATTTTGATCGAAACTTCCATTTCATATAAATTTGCGAATTACGTAAAATTAAACGCAATTTGGTAGTTTTTTTTTCTAAGTTTGGAACACTGAAGAACTGTCAAATCCTTTTCTGAGAACGCTCTGGGAATTCACCAACAAATTTAATTAAAAAGGTAAATATATTGTTATTATCTTTTTATAGCTAAATAATTGTGCTGCAAAACTTCATGTGTACTTAATTACGTGATGGTGTAATGAAATTTCTAGATAAACTCCATTATGTGGCCTATTATCGATTAACCAATACGTTGATCATTGTTTTTCTAACCTCAAAATGAATGCAATAACTTGAGTTTGTTTAATGCGGGGTGTCATTGATAGGGTATATGGTGTGAGATTGATCAAATGATCAAATTAATCCCGGAGAGTATGCTCTTTTTTTCAGATGCTTTTTTTTACAAGCTTTTATTTAATTTGCAATGTTCTTTTGCTAAATGAATAAATATTTTGTTAACCAGGAAGATGCCGCGAATTTATAAAAATAAACTTGGGTCCCGTGAGTACAAAAATATTCACAGGCGCGAACAGAAGAAGCGCTTAATCAAACAGTGGAAGGAAGTTTGAGTGGGACCCATTGGTAGTCGAAGGTTTCAAATAATTGGGAAATAAAAAATAATTCAAATTGGTTCGCGATGATATATCTGAAATTGAGGCAAGTGTCATATTAGCCTACCTGCCAAAACCAAAGCCTTTTGCGAGTCAGGATAATAATGTTGAATGTATGCAATTTTATTTTAATATAGATATTGCAGAACTTGTAAGAATATTAATTGATTTTTGTGAATTTCTAAGACTTATTACATGCATAGATATAAAAACATTAAGGAACAATATTATATATCTTGTTGATTTTCTGAAGACTAATTATTTCTAAGCTCTTTTTCAGTTTTAATGAAGAGATTTTAAAATAAATAAATAAGAAAGACTAATTATCTAGTTGTTAAACTCTTTGTAAACTAAAATTATGTAAGCACTATTTTTAATAAAGAAATGTTCATTATTTGATGACTCTTACTAGATCAAAGTTACCCCAAATAACAAAAATGACAATATTTATTTTTCCCGTTGGCAGATTTTGATTTTTTTAATTGTATTGGCATTATAATTGGCGTTACTTTGTAATTACGCAATAAAATAGGGGGGTATCAAAGTAACCCCATTCTACGTATAACTTTGATCAGACGGTTTTTATTTTTTTCCTCAAAATCAAGCCATCGGTTTTTGCTTATTATTACAGAAATCGAGAGGTATAAAAAAACCGATTATTAGACATTTTTTGTATTTTTTTTACACCGTCAAATTTAAAAGATATGGACCTTCAAAGTTCAATATTGATCAAAGTAACCCCGGTTTACGGTACATTATTGTATAATCATATATATGTCGTGGCTAGATCTTAGAATTGATCATTTCATGAAATGGCGAGCTAACATTGGCCATATCGTTAAAACGTCAACGTTTAATGATATGTCAGTTGACGTTTGACCATATCATTAATGTAGGGTATCCCTGGTGTAAGGTGTAGTCAAAATAGCCAAGTAACTGGGACCAAGTTGGAAGTAGCGCTCGCCAGCCGCTGCCGCGGCACCGCTCGCTCGGCTCGCGCGCGGTTGGTCACAGCTCTAACCTATTTCTACCCATTTGGTCGGGGTACCACATAAGAGGCGTAAATTTGTAATATTTAAAAACTATTATTAATTGCTATGTTGCACTTCACGCAGCGGCAGCGGCCGGCGAGCGCTACTTCCAAGTTGATCGCCTTCCATAATATCTTATTTGGAAACCCAATACAAATCTATCGACTTTTTTTGCTTGGTTACCCTACTTTGTTTGATTTGTTGTATGCCGCCACCATGATGCACAACAAAAACAAAGCGACAGCAACGCCTCTACCGGTAGATAAAGTAACTAGTTTACGATATGATCACTAATGTTTGGCCACATCGTGAAGTAGTCGGGCGTTTAACTATTCATATATGATATCGTTAAACGTTGAGTATTCAATGATCTGGCCAGGCCACATCATCATGTGACCAGTAGTCGATGTTCATTTCATGAAATGATCAATTTTAAGATCTGGCCACGACATATATACTACGAATAATATTTAATAATGGTCGTTTCCCTAAACTATAGTTTTGAACAAAAATGATTTAATAGTTTTTACGAGTAGCTATATTAAAAATACCTTTTTTTTCTAAGATGATTATAGATCGAATAACCGTCATGATAGATTTGCCTACGAACCTCATTGGGTTAGGCAAAGGTGTACATTTGTGCACCCACGAAGCGAAGAATCACTTATTTATCCAAAACAATAAATCCCTTCCAAACAGACAAATCCACGAAACTATCGGAAACAACTTCCTCCTTACATTACAAGAGACAATTTAAGACTAAATTTTTTTAACCTTTAATTTATTATTTTTCCGACGCCATTAAATACGGACAACAAAATATATTTTTCGGGGTTTTGACTCATTACAATAATAATTAATAAACATTTTACAATTAAACATCGAAATTATATTTACCCTAACCACCACATAAGTAGCGATTTAATCTTAAAAACAATATTATAATATAATAAGTACAATCAACACCACAAAATAATAATTATTTTATAATTTATTAAAACATTTTTAAAATAAACCTCTCATTTAAATTAAAATATTTTTTACTAGACACACAATGGACAATATAATACAAATAGATTTCACTAAGACCTGTAGTCAATATAATATACATACATTAATAATTACCTACATTTATTCAAAGTGAAGTGACTATTTTTTAATCTGGGCAGATTTTTCTCGTTATATCGAGAAAGACTCTTCATTTTCTCTTTATCATCTCTGTGGAAAAAAGTAATTTAATAGAACAGAAGGCCAATTCTTGTACTTAGGCCTACAAATCGCTAAATACGCTTACCGCTAAACGTATTTGAAACATCGCTCTGTTTCTGTCAGTCGTGTGAAGATGACAGAGATGGAACGATGTTGATGTGTAAATATGTTTATTTCTAAACGCATTTAGTGATTTATAGTGCAAGCGGGCTTTAAAAACGTTCAATTCAAGTCGCAATCATATCTCAGAGACAATCAGTGTTAAAATCTTGTTGTAGCAAAACTTGGTAATACCACTCAACGATTTCAAACAATGCCTTTCATTCAAATTTTTCACAGTGAAATGGTTTCATACGCAATATCAGACATCAAACGCTTACTCCTACAATCCGCTTATTTTCTAACTTCCATCACTTACACTTCAGAAATTCATAATATTATTATGATTGCACCAATATCTAATGACTGTACTTGGACTAAAAATAATAATAATGGTGGGATATATTTTGAACTAGCATAATAAATTCGGTAACTCAATATCTACATTCCTATATAAGTTTTAATATCTAAGACTACATGCAATATATCGAGGAACAAACATTCCGACGCAAATAAGTACTCCGATAAAACGTTTAAAAAATATCATGATTTAAAAATGTATGTTTAATAATATTTTGCGGAACTCAAATTGTCCTCCGTTATTAAAAACTAGTTCAGCAATTCGCACTAGTCTATCATTTAACTAATAAAGCTTATTTAATTTTAGTAGTAACAATAATACTATTGCCTAGTAACTAATTGTCTGAGTCCACCTAATTTGGTTAGGACAGCGTATTACAACTACAGTGAGCATTTTATAGGAATTTATGTGATGTTCGTGTAGGTACCGTCTGCGGCAAAATTCGGCAATTACGCGGTGTAATTTTGGTAATACCGCGGTATACTTGAGAAATACCACGGTAATATTCGGGTAATATCACGGTAATATTCGGGTAATACCACGGTAATATTCGGGTAATACCATGGTAATATTCGGGTAATACCACGGTAATATTCCGGTAATACCACGGTAATATTCCGGTAATACCACGGTAATATTCGGGTAATACCACGGTAATAGTCGGGTAATATCACGGTAATAGTCGGGTAATATCACGGTAGTAGTCGGGTAATAGTCGGGTTATACCGCGGTTGGCAGTTTCGTGGTAATAATACTTGGCTAAAGCTAAGATACGTCTTACTTTGCTTTTACTTTAAGCACACAGGCTTTAATTGCGCAATTCTTGGCAATTATGGTTAAATAAGAATATAATACGTTTCGTTAATACCGATCAATTTACGGAATACCAAGATTGTATAGGAGTTTCTTGCCAGTTCTTCTCCATAGGTACCTACTATGCTTTGGAATTACCTAGCTTCATCTTTCTGACTGACCGACTCCTTGACAACTCAAAAGTGCCTGTAATTGGTTTAATTGAAATAAAAGATTTGAGTTTGAAATGCCAAGAATTGCGCAATTTAGTTGCCCACGTTAGCGCACCGCTCAGCAATTTTGCGGTATCACTGGGCAATATCGTAGTGATACTCAGCAATTTAATTCGTCAATATTACAATGATTTATAATACGTTTTGTTACTCGATGTAATTTTAACACCTAGATACTAAGGAAAATGGTATTTAGATTTAACGTTAGTTCAACTGTGTTTCTAGTAAAACAAGGTAATTTCTAGCTATTTTTTAAATATTATTAATAGGGCTAAGGTACCCTAAAACCTGTGGTTTATATTTTCTATTTTAGGTGCCAATTTTTTTTCAATTTCATTAATTTTTAATAAAACAACCAAGTCTGCTAATTTTCTCTCGAATTTTCAAAATACTTTTTTTTCTTAAATATAAATCAATACTTCTTTAAATAGTAAACTTTAGTTTTTCGTGATAGAATTTAGTAACATTTTCTTTGTTTTAAATAACCGTAACTTAGAACGAGATCACGCCATAAAACATCTCATTATATTTTACTAGTAAAGGTGAACGCAGACTTATAAGCCTAAAACAACAAAATATACTACTATTTTACACCATCATACTTGCCTTACCCCGAAAGGTAGTAGGTAAATATCATCGACAATAACGCATAAAACATTGGCGTTACATGCTTAGAAGTATGCGTAAACCTTTATCACGCCAATAGCCGAACTGCCGCTAATTTTCATTCCACTTAAATTCCGTACACATTTCAAAAAACGCCGGACTATTAATCTTGACCTTGGACAGTTCTACAGCAACGACGACCCAAGGTCATCGAACACTTATTGTATTACAAGCAAATATTTTCTGAATACCTTGCGGAGGAATTTATTAATTGGAGTCGAGAAATTATAATTTGTTCACTATGACTTTCGGTTACAAAATCAAGGTCATCGAAAATATTCGCCTGTAAATGCCTGATTTATCTCAGGCATAGCTTTTATCACCGATTAAACCTTAGATTCTGTAGTTTTGGTACAGATAATATTTTGTGGTATTACTTATCGCAATCTGGCACAAGATGGACGCTGTCTTCATCCCGTCTGTTGCAATGGGGCCTCCGTAGAGGTCGCGGGTGTTGTAGGAGGGAAAACCTCTCGCTTTGGGTGCCACTTTGCTTTTTGCTCAGCGCATTGCGGAGGTGACTTTCTCCTGTAATTAGTAAAGATTGTTTTATTTGTATTTTGTTAGATCTATATGGCATCTGTATTTCTGGATTAGCATTAAAAACGTTAGCAAACTATCTTTAAATAATATAAAACACACGAGGAAAGTTTATCAGTATAATGTTTACATTCACAACGCCACATTATTAATATAGCACCCGTGCGAAACTGAGGATGGTTGCTAGTCGTAAATACATCTAAAATTTTATGGTCAGAAATAGCCCACACGCAGTGGACATACGAGGTGAATAATCTTCGTTCTTTTTCGATATAACGAAAGGAACTCACCCAATTATAATGTTTTTAATGTGCCATAATTTATTTCAATTAGGCACATAAAAGGCACTTTTGAACGTCAAAATGTACAAAAAATAGAACTAAGTCTAGTCGCCCCTTCAAGGTAGTTTTGGTATGGAGAAGAATGGTTAAGATAGTCCACCGTAAGGGTCAGTTCTGCGCGCACTTTTTAAGATAGTGATACAAAATATAACTTTATTTACTACTCAAAAAGATTCACATTTAATTGAGATAATTCGAAAAGGCCACGTCGCGCTGCGCCGCGCTGCACCTCGAGATGCCACTGGCCTCTTCAAGTATCGGCGCAACGTCACGTCTCGGTGTGAACTGACCCTTACTCTTTTAAAATATTTTATATACATTAATTATATCTGAAGACGATGCACCTGGCATACGATTACTATACCACAATAGGTAAAAAGAATAAAAAATGAAGCAATGACAGAAAAAATAATTATGTGATAGATACATAGTGCCTAATTATAGGTTGGTATAATATCTTTTTTGTAGGAGGTATGGCCGTAAAATAAAATAGCTGTTGTGTTGTAAAGAAAAATATGTGTCGAAAAGATTAGCTGTAAGTAGGGGGACTGGACCTACGATACGCTAGACGTACCTTAGTATCATCACTCTTGGGCACTCGTGGGAACTCTTTGAGGACCATAAGATTTCGGGAGCTCACTTTAAAAATAATAATAAAACGTAACTATTATCAGAATCTCTGACATTGTACAATCAAGAACATATTGTTGTTGACAAAAATCTGCATGTGCCCCACACGTATCAGGGTCAGGGGCCTTCCGGGCTCTGGATCTTCTGGACTTTTGCAGTCCTTGACTGGACACTGAGTCCAGTCAAGGACTGCAAAAGTGTTGCCCCGTCGGTCGTTTGCTTAAATTTACAAACGATAGTCATGACAATGAATACATGCCAACAACATTAATGAGATTTTAATTACCTGGTAATGATAATGGTCGTCCACAGAGGGTGAGGTCATGCGACCTTGGAGACGCGGAGCGGGACGAGCGAGGTCGGCTGGATGTGTTGTTGTTACGGGACTCATCGCACCGCGTGTTGCGACGGGGAGATCTACCGCTTACGAGCTCCTATAACGTGAATGTAGGGAGATATATTGAGGGTGGATTGATGTTTATGTTCAGTTTTGGCATGCTAATAAAATATGTGTCGGAATATAATAATCTATAGAAATTATTTATATATATATATATAAAAAATATACACCCTGTATATGATAAAATATTCTGAAGTATTTATACAGGAATACAGGATATATATAAATATATAGGATATACAAGATATTTTTTTTTTAAAGGAAAAAGAATCGGAAGAATTTGATTGATTAAAGATTGAAATGATCATATTGAAAATTAAAAATTTTAACATTTATCTAAGCTGCAAATTGAAATAAATATGGAATCGGCAAAAAAATTACAAAAATATAATGCAATTGATATAAACTAAGCTGTAATTTTTATTAATACTAGATCTAACACAAAATAATTATAACAACTAAATATAAAATAACAATTAAACTCAAAACAAAAACACAGTGCACAAAAGCAAAACAGTGGTGACACACAACCACAAAGGACACGCTTATAAAGTAATGTTAGTAACCTTTTCCTGCGAATTGACAGAGTAAGCGCTGTACGACACCGGGCTGTCGGCAGCGAAGTCAAACGCGCTGGCCGCACGATACGACAGCGAGTCTTCATGGAAAGCGGGAAACGGAGCAATTATTTTTGAGGTTATAGTTATAGTCGCGGCGATCGCGGTCATAAAACATGCGAGTAGGACAGCGAATATTTTAGTGAAAACTTTGTACCGAGTCTCGTATCATCTTGCTCCAACATATTTTGACCGCGCTTGCCTGGAATGTTAGTGTTTAGTATACTTAGTCAGCGACGAAATTCGGTGATAATTTCCGAATTTTTATTAGCGATTATATCAGAGTACCTTAGCTTCAAAAAAGTTTATAAATGTCTTCTGAAACAGTTCAGTCCTACTTTTGTTGCTAACTGTACTACAACCGAAATCATATCTTCTAACTACATAGTGTATATTTCCTGAAATTGTTATAGTGATAACATACTATACTAGATTATAGATACGAATTGAGGTGTAACATTTATTTCTATCTTGCTGAGCTATGTCCTACCTAACTTAAAAAAAATATTCTTAGTTATGTACATATACCTACCTAAGTATATTTTTTTAATAAGCACATTTTACTTGAATCAGCTTTATTTTACTGACTTTGACAACCCTGTATGTAACTTGGGTTACAAATTGACTAATCGCTACTAATACTAGAGCAATTACAAACAAAAATCTAAACGTACTTAGCACTTTTTTGTTTTCATTGCTTTTAAGTACAAATTCGAATAAAGATTTTGTTGGAATTTCTTGAAAGGTTTCACAAAATGTAATTTATTAAAAAGGATTATATTTGCCCTTTCATCATCATGATCGACAGCTTTGTATTTTACTCATTGCTAACTATAGGATTCTTTCCCTTTGAGTCATGGTATTCGCCGCGCAAATCACGTCCTATTTTTTCTCAAAATCATTCTACTATTGTTTTTCTAACAGTAGCCTATAGATAAACCAAAAAGTATGAATCCAAAACAAATGTATTTAACGTAATTTTATACTGTAATTTTGTATTGTAGTTTTATAAGTAATGTAATTTTGTATTGTAGTTTTATAATGTAATTTTGTAATGTGATTTTATAATGTAAGTTTATAATGTAATTTTATAATGTAATTTTGTAATGTAATTTACTGATGTTTTAAGTATTAAGGTAAGTTCGTGACTAGACTTTAAATAATGATTAGCTATGTAAACAAAGTAATTTGATAGCAACTTAGCATGCGGTGTGAACCTGGTAATCAATCTAATCTGCCATTCACCTGGCCTGACCTACATACTGATATGTATGTAGATAAAGCAGTCACATTTTTGTGCGATCGCTACAAGACATCTTTAATGGCACAGATAGATAAATTCCAGATAGAAGTCGTATTTTTTTCACTTTTACTCGTTAAGTAAAATAAAAAAGAGTCGACATTTCCTGTCTGACTACCTCTGAGAAGAAATGCCGAAACAAGCTCAAAGTCAAAGTCTCTTTTGAAGTCTAGACATTACATTTTAACATTGACAGCATATAACAGAAAGGTGTGGTACAGACCATCAAACTGAACGACTTTCTCCATGGAACCAACATCGTAATCGTAAAAAAATTATCAGCCGACCTATACATTTGGGTCGAGTAAATATTGAAGTTTTGTGAGGCTGGTTTGACAGTTGTCCGGGAGATCCGTACACGGTAGACCCGTACGGGTCTCTGAAACGAGGGAGTAGTAGGATACGTTGTACGGGCTCGACCCGGATCGGGTCGCGATCGGACCAATCCACGTCGCGCCTCACGTGTGTCTCCGTTGCAGGAGCCCGTACGGGTCTCTCGGACAGCTGTAACCAGCCTAAGGGAGAGTTGATAATTTTTTCGCGATTACGTTGCTGGTCCCAGAAAATTGCTGCTGATCTCGCATTGTACAGGATTTCCGTACAATACGAGGTCGTAAACTGGAAATGTATAGCTTGATGTGTAGCCGTGTGTACCTACATCTTTTTGTCCACATCTTTCTAATACACCGTGTATAAGTAATTTTGACACTTTTCCATTAAAAAAAGTCATCTTGAATATTACTAGGCTACTTTACAAAAAAGAAAATTAATATTATATTTTAAACTTTTATTTATAAAGATATAAAAAAAGATATTACAGATTGTATAATAGAAAAGTATCATCGACATTAAAATTAAAAGTTAGTATGATTAAACTTGGTTAAAACTGCTACACTTACCTATGTAGCACTCGAAAAAATTAGAAATAGTTAGCACAACATATGTTTTTAATTTATGCAAAAATGCTGCAACCAATTTTATGGGATGGTTATTTTTGTTTTTAATTTGTAAATGTGGTTGTTTACCGTGTGGCCAGCAACTGGTTGGCGGTGGTGACCTTATCATATGCTCATGAACCTCTTTCAAGGTCAATGGGTCGTCCTCTATAAAGTCTAGGGCAGTGCTTCCAAATTCCTGAAAAATTATAAAAAATAGTGTTAAAAGAAAAGAAAGAAAGAAAATACGTTTATTTGCGGTAAACATGACGCAAAAAAAGAACACAAAATTTAAAAAAAGAAACAAGTTTAGGGAAAATATGCGTCACATTCACGCAAAACGGCCATCGCTCAGCATAATGCTGCGACCCTATGCAAGACAGAGCCCCAGCGCAGGTTTTCAGCGACAGCCGGCGTTGACGTTATGACGTCGACCGGTGCAGCATACCATGAAATATAATTAAGATATAAAATAAATATACAATAATTAATCCTACATAAATAAAAAAGTATAATATTTAAAAATGGCAATATTCCGTTAAGTCGGTAATCGGTAAGTCGGTGTTAAGATATTTAGACAAAGTTTGGACACTTTTTAACGAAGGGTTCCTTCACAGTCTCTGCGGCTGTGGTAAATTGACTTCCGTGTCGAAAAATTATATCAACATCTGCCTAGCCTTTTCCCAACTATGTTCGGGTCGGCTTCCAGTCGAGTCTGTTCGCTTGTGAAGCGTACAGTCGCCCACGCAAGTTGTGTTGTACCAAGTTCCTATTTGTGTTGAGCTTGACGGGTTTACGTTGAGTGGTGTACTTTTGAGATGGTGGTATTTTATTGGCAGTGTGTTGATGTTGAAGGAGATTAGGGTTTCCTTACTTAATCAATCTGCCTAGCCTTTTCCTATGCTGGGGTCGGCTTCCAGTCTAATCGGTTGCAACTGAATACCAATATTTTACATGGAGCGACTGCCTGTCTGACCTCCACAACCCGATTACTAAGTAAAACGGAACGCCTTGGTAAAACTAGTTGTCAGACTTGGGCTTTGGACTACATGTTACGACTGTCAAAAATATACGAATGACAGCTGGGTCCAATGGCTTAACGTGCTTTCGGAGGCATGGAAGGGTCTCGCTATGTAATGGATGGTCACCCATCCACGGATCGACCTCGGCAAGCGTTGCTTAACCTTGAAGATCGACCTGCGCGGCTGATATTACTTAGCCACGAGCTCCTCGAAAAATGATATGTGAGAAAAATTCAAAAGATGTGCTTGACTAGTCATAAAATCTAAGACAGATGTGTGTGTTTTTGATACCAAATTGATATCTGTTGAATGATTCCACAATGATATTCAATGCTGCATAATATTTCATTTACTTCAGTTCCTGTAGTGACTTTTATGATTCTATCAGATAAGCATAGGATTAACTAGATTGCTGAAAAAGCAATCAGATCTGATATTAGATATTGGATTGAATTTGTTCTAATCCCTATTCAAACTTACTTTTCACAATGGAGCAGATCGAAACTGCACAATGCCACATGCTATACAATCCCTAAATCAGGGTTTCCCAACCGGTGGGACAACCCCCTTCTCAGGGGCGTAGTGTGACCAATGGGGGGACGCGGCGGCTCCCATAATAAAATATAGATTTATTAAAAATCTTCTTGGTATTAGAAAAGGTTAAGACTAGTTTTCAAAACCCAAACGTTTCATAGTACTTACTGAGGTGCTGTAAAATGAGTGATCAAAAGAAAATCTAACCTATCCAAGGGGGTGCAAACATTTTCGCCCTCACCTTCGCTCGCTTTACACTCTTTTCTGGTTATGTCGACAAAGTAACTCAAGGGCGTAGTGATTTTAAAAGAAAGTAAGGGGGGCGCGTATGGTATAAGGTTGGGAACCCCTGCTCTAGATAGTATACGCATCATGGGGTATGGGCAATCAAAGCCTCCTTCATGATCCTCCTGCCCTTGTCCCATGTTACATGGGGTCGACGCAACACTTTTTCTCTTTCCATTTTCCCCTGTCAACCCTCCCACAATCATTCACTCTCTTCGCAATCAAAACCTTGTGACAAAGAATTTACAATGTAGGTAGTGTCTATAGGCAGCTTCTAGACTTTTTGAGAAGATAACATCACGCGTCTATTCCCCGAAGGGTTAGCAGAGGTGTACTTATACACCCACATTTCGCCAGTTATATTTAATTCATTTCCCATGATATAGGGGGGCGAGCCTATTGCTATCAACTGGGCAGAAATCCAGACTCCGGTTGCTACTGAAAAATACCAAATGGAAAAACCCTGTTGAAATGTTGAACCCTGGACCTCGTGCTTCACGGTCATGCCTCACGCTCAGCATTAGCGCTTGCGACCACTAGACCACAGTATAAATATGGACAGTACAGAAACTACGTAGACGAACGTTCGAAACGGCAAACTCACACAGGAGCGCTCATTTACGAGACCCCAAGCGATTGTCGCGGTGCTGTCAGTTGCGGGTGCCGTGTCGAGCCGAGTGCTCGCCGTGATCTTTGTAAAAATGGAGCGTAGGTAATTATTTTAACCTAGTCTCCATACTGTCCATATTTATATTGTGACTAGGCCAATGAGGCAAGTCACAAAAGTGTGTGCCCTCTTCTGCAGTATTTCTACTGCTTATCTTGGATAAAAGATTATTACTGTATTTTGTTTTGCTAAATTGTTCTTGCTTGTTGCAGCCTGCCCTATATGAAAATGGCGATGGACAAAAAGATAAAAAAACAAATAAACAGTGTGTTATTTACCTGTGACATAAGTATGGTGTCGTCCGATTCAAATTCCTCAGCATGGCTTTCAATGAGACTCTCCCTGCTTGCCATAACCTGCTGGAAATTAAAATATTAAATCAGAAAAATGCCCAAATTAGTCTATTATAGGCACCCTTTTGCTTACCATAGTTGTTTTAAAGAGTCAATAAATATGGTCCTTTGTACACACATATTTTTCTTGCCATGAAAAACTACTATTTATTTGCCACGTGTAGTCACGGTCATAAGTGTTATATGGATCACTATTAAAGTTTGTTGTCGTGACAGTGGCGGTGGCACTATGGCATGGCGTATACCATAGAACCATGTCATATAACAAGGTCACACGATTTTCCTACAGTGCGGTTAACAGGCTGTACCGTAAAGAAACTATGCAGTGTACAAAGGGCCTAAGGTTAGGCTTATATTTAATCATTGTTCCATTTCCATGACAATTAATAATAGGTAATACGGGCTGGTATCCACAACTCCCCGTCAAAGTCCCTTTCCGCAACTCACCAAATTGACAGAAATGTTGTCAGTTCATTCATATTTCTTTTTCAATTATAATATTTTATTTCTTGAATCCTACATGGGCACTTATGTAATGTCAGCAGCTAGCTGCTGACATTAATCTAATTGGAACCGTGCACCTAGTAGGTGCACGGTTCCAATTGGTTGGAGAAGACTTGCCATCAAGAAACTCCACAGTTACTCTTCCATCATCAATACATTTCCATAACTATTACTTTAGGTATATAAATTGGAAATTCATATATTTCCAGCTGTAGCATGAAAACCAATATCGTGGTTGTAAAGTGCCAAACAAAATTGTAAACTCATTGGAGAATACATTGGTAGATTGTAGGATACATGTTGTATAACATTATGTAAACTACTAATAACTAGAAATTCCTGTGTAGTCATTACACAACTTCAAACAGCACTCATTATAAATATTGCCTTCAAAACCATATAATTAATCATAAATTCATAATCGCACCTAATAAATAACTACACAATACTAAGAACATTAGAAAACATGTATGACAAACACTTCATTGTACTTTTACTGTAATGTTTACATGTAATCTACACGGAAGACGCATCTCATTAGAAATATTTCCGCAACTAGGCGCAACTGTCTTTTAAAATTATATAAACCTCACCTGCAGATATGGGTTGTCTTGTCGCGACAGTCTTAAGGCCTCCATGTCCTGTGCGATGTTCCTCGTCCGACCTGGAGTCAGAAGAACGGCAGCAGACCCCGTCAACGGCGGAGATAATACTGAATTACACCAAAACACGCGATTTAACACACTAACTTTATATAACAATTTTCAACCGTTGCGCGCAACTTACCAGACAAAGAATCATTGCTTGCCTCCATATTTACCCTATATGTACTTTTCATTTGGTCTATTTATCACCAGCTTAGAGAAAACTTCATAAATTAGGTGCTTCGAATTAATATTTAATCGGGGATGATTACAAACTCAACAATAATCAGATCTGCTAATGACGTCGAGAACCATTAAAGAGACACGGTGTAAATTAGTATTTATTTATTTTTTGTTGTGTTCTTGCTATTTTCATACATTTTTGAAGATTTGAAGCAATGAAATGAAAAACTGATAACGATTGACTGCAAACTGCTGCTGGGATTGACAACTTGACATTTGTGTAACGTTCGGAAATCCAAGCCACAGATGATCTGATCTGATCCGAACTAATCAGTAATCCATAGACTACATAGATATATAGATTCAAAATAAATCCAGTTATTAGGATTGTTGTAGATAGTAGACATATAAAATATCTTTTCTATCTTAATGATATACACGCAATGTACAGGCTTGCAACGAAAGTAGCGAAGCCAAAAGAGGAGGGTTATGTGTTTTTTCTTCCAGTGGTGGAGAACTGGCAATTCCACACCTGCACTGCTACCATTATATCGGTGGAGACTATTGCATTGCTACCTTAGCCTGACCATTTAGACGGGGCCAATACCCGAGACAATCCAATAAGCCAATCCAATAATAGCATCGTGTAAATACACAGATAGTCCCCAATGCATTGGATTGTCCTCAAGCCATTGATGAAGCGACTTAATGGATTGACTTGTGTATTATCTCGGGGATTGGCCCCGTCTAAGTGGTCCATAAAGTCTAGCACATCAATAACCATAAGGAATTCTGTGCATACACGCAGCGACTTCAAAATCTCACATCCAGACAGATTGTGACAGGGAATTTGTTGCTAGTGATTTCAAAATCTATGTGTAGATGTGAGATTTTGAAATTGCCAGTGAGTCGTTGCGTGTGTATCTACCGTGATGACACCGACACTGCCGGACACATCTATTATAAAGGGGTGATAGACGTGCGAGCAAGTACGTGTACTTATGGCTCGGCGACCTTACCCGTGTGTCATACTAAGTACGCATACTTTAAAACTGCTGAATAAGTTCGTTGGCGATCCAACAGGTTTGAAATTATGCCATTTTGTTTCGACATTTGTGTAACGATTGTTTAGTTTGGTCCAGAAAATTCGACATCGCGATACAGTTTGAGCAAGCTTCATGTGTCACCGACGCGACGGCGAGCCGAGTAAGTTCGCGATCTTAAAAACCGCGTACTTTTTAACCTTCGAAGACAATACTTAGCAGATCGCTTCCTGTCAAAAGTTTTCGCCCTTTCGTCCCATCCCTTACTTCCCATTTTAGAACAAATCCACCGTTCTTTAGAAGTATCACCTTATTGGAAACATAAATCGTTTCCCCCGCTGATGAATAGGTACAGAGAACTTAAAAACCTCTCCTCACCTGTTTGTCAGTATCCCACCCTACCAGTATTTTCTTCCGCATACGAGGTGGTCCACTTTAAGCCAAAAGTCGTTTTGGAACTTGGTATTTCAAAGAGTTCCGAGGACGTAAAAGATGATTTTGACCGGGTCATTGAAAGGTACTGGAGGGGTTGGAATTTATTCTACACAGATGCGTCTAAATTAAACCCCAACAGGATGCACAGGAATTGCAACATACTTCCAGAATTCCAGAATTGCTCTTCTCTTCCAGTGCCCTCCAGAGGTTTCGGTATTTACAGGGGAATGTATTGGCATATTAATTTCATTAAAACTCATAATATCCAAAATTCGGTTATTTTTTCAGATTCTCGCAGTAGCATTCAGGCATTAAGTCAAAATCAATTAAAATCAAAAATTTCATAGTAATTATAGACATTCAAAATTTGCTCTTCATTTGCTCTAACAACGGTTTGAACATTGAAATAGCTTGGGTTCCCAGTCACTCGGGGATAGGTGGCAACGAGTGCGCCGACTCGCTGGCTAAATTTGAAACATCCAACCCTGTTGACCAAAAACATTATGTCGTTCATAGTTACGACTTACGTACTGACACCAAACTTAAAATGCATAACTCATGGTCAGCAGGATGGCAGGTAACTTCAAAGCTGAAGGGGGCGTACTACGCCAGTATACAACCCGACATCCAACGAAAACCTTGGTTTTTTAAATGCACAAAATTATCTAAAAGAACTGTTTCATCCTTGTGTAGGCTGAGACTCGGTCACTGCTGCAGTCCAGTATTTCTTCATAAGATTCGTGTTCGTGACAGTTCCCTGTGCGAATGCGGACTTGATGAGGGTACTCTGGACCATATCTTTTTTTCATGTCCTTCAAATTCACAGTCTTTTGATTTGTACCTTAAGCTTCCTAAAATCCGTAGGCGCGGGCTTGCGGACGGTGAGCAATGGGTAGCTCGCCGTCCGATAAGGACCAGGCCCGGGTCGACGGCGCGTTGTGTTCCACGCGCGCCTCAAAGAGATGTCAGCACAACGGAAGGGGTCCGATAGGACCGATGCCTGCCGGGGTTGCGGGAAAGTCCGAAAGGGATACCGTGGCCCCTGGCAACGTAAAGGCAACGGAAGGAACACGGGTGGGTTTTAGTCAGTAAGAGTCTGACACGCCCTCCCGCTCCACCCAGAGCGGGAGAAGTTATTTGATAATTTCCCAACCAAAAAAAAAAAAAAAAAAAAAAAAAAAAAAAAAAAAAAAAAAAAAAAAAAAAAAAAGCTTCCTAAAATTAAAATTACCCTTCCTACTAACTTCCATTCTCTCTTGACTAACTTTTCCCCTAAACTGATTCAAGTCCTAGCAAAATTTTTAAATGACAATGATATAAAAATGTAGTCTGGTGTGTGATAGATAAATAATAACTATAACTGTAAATTAATATGTAAACTAATAACTAACAAATAAAAATAATAAAAAAAAAAAAAAAGTCATTACTAACAAAACTTGTCTCGTCCTTTCAGCTAATACCAATAACTACTAACAACTACCACGAAGTGCAAAGTTCGACGGCTCATCTTGCTGTGCTGCCGTCACTACATGACACTGGCAGCATAGTCGACATCGGCTCAGTTGCCAAAATCGAAAAAAAAAAAAAAAAGTTCGCACGTCTATCACCTAGTTTACATCCCCTCTGAATCAGTGGGGTAGAAAAATTATAAGGCTTTAGTGTAAGGGTCTAATCTCTGAATTTGAATTGCAAGCTTGCTGCAAAATAGTAGTTTGCATGCCACCTGCAGGCTTATGATGCAGTTCTAACGTACATGCAGTCGGTCTTCATCCACTGTTTCGATGCTGTAAAATTTATCAATTGTGCGAAACGACATCCAAAGCCTTGAATGGAATAAGACTAGCTTGCAGTTCGAAAGCATACAGTCTAAGTAGACTGTAAGCTTTATTTTCCTGAGGAAGGGGTGAACGGTCGCCAATTCCATTACAAAAACAACGACTGTCGAATTCTACGCCACGTACAGAGCGTTTTTTAACACCAAATAGTGATGAAAACAATGAAATTAAATACCGATTTTCATTGCAGCCGCTGGACGGAATCGCTTTCCTAAGAAACCAAAGCCTAACTACCACATCGTCTCTGTTCTCGGCTAGTGTCCATGCTGTGCCTACGCAGATAAATAGTAGATAGGTAACATTATTATAGGTATTTTTATTTTTTAGGGTTCCGTACCTAAAGGGTGAAACGGGTAATAGGGTCCTATTACTAAGACTCCGCTGTCCGTCTGTCACCAGGCTGTATCTCATGAACCGTGATAGTTAAGACAGTTGAAATTTCCACAGATGGTATATTTCTGTTGCCGCTATAACAAAAATGCTAAACAGAATAAAATAAATATTTAAGTGGGGCTCCCATACAACAGACATGATTTTTTTGCCGATTTTATAGATAATGGTACGGAACCCTTCGTGCGCGAGTCCGACTCGCACTTGGCCGAGAAATCGGTGTCGGTAAGAAAAAGAGCGTCGGCTGTGACAATCATGTATGATGTCCTGGAGACTTCTTTGAGGAGCTGGTTTGGAGGGCTGTGTGGAAATAAGGAACCTCACAAAATCGAAATAAAACCAAGGTTTCGGAACACAATATATGAATTTATTAATGTGAACAAAGGCACTACCTTATCTAAAAAGGCACCCTTCTGATGCTGTTCTAATAACGCGACAACTTTGTAAATAACTCTTTTAGCGTCGATCATTTCAACGAATTTATCAAAGCAAACTTTATTTACATTATTATAATTTATGCGATTCATTGTCATGTCAGATTTATAGCAAAAGTAGCAGTTTATTAAAACCATTGTTAAGACTAGTTTGAATTAATTTACATATGAAATTGTTTTGTTTATTATCATAATTTGTTCGTTTATATTTCGTTGTCTGTGAGCACGAATAGAGCCGCGCTGCCGTAGTCTAGTATTCTACCCTTGATTCCCTTCAGTTTCTCAATGTAGTGCTTGTGAATCTTTGTATTTGTCCTCTTGTAGCGGAGGGCCGTTATCATTTTATCAACAGTGTAATGCAGCCACAGGATGTTTGTGTAGGGTGCGAAGTTCTTCCAATCATTTCTGTAAAAAAGATACAACTACCTTAGAAAAGTGATAACATAAACAACATGAGAGAACATAGGGGGTGTTTATTTTGTTAAATCATTAGGTACTTAATAATAATACCTACTAGTCTGTAAATAATTAAATTACTTACAAATAATATCTACTAGCTTCCGACCGCGGCTTCGCCCGCGTGGTATGTCGATAAAAAGTCCATGTCTTTCCCCAGAGCTAAAGTATCCCCATACCAAATTTCATAAAAATCGGTTCAGCCGTTTAGCCGTGAAAGCGTAGCAAACAAACTCACATTCGCATTTATAATATTAGTTACGATGACATCTACAAATATTGGCCCGAAGCAAAGTTCTCTAGTCAATATTATCATATGTTACAATTTAATATTCCTTGCGTCATTTTGTATGACGTGTCTGAATAAATTGTTGCTACATGTGGCTTCTGCTACCAATTCATATTTTATTCATAGCTATCGGAGTTACGTCTTGTGGGGGGAAACGAGCAGGAACTCGATAATACAAAACATGGCCACTGGGGGGCATTCCCCAGACATTAAATAAAACGACCTTTGACAGATTGGCGTCAAGAACACATATTTGAGATTGTCCTTTTTGATACTTGATTTTAGCGTCGAAATGATCTTAAAGTGGAGCACTTTACTCTTAATTGAAGATTTCATTTCGTTTAATTTCGATGGCACAATGCCAGAAACCAATGGCACCGGCTGAGTCTTGGGAATCTCATTGTAGCTATCTAGCTAAATTAATGTTAATGTCGAGGAAGTGAGTACTGAATAAATAAAACTAATCTATAGCTGGTGTTCAAAATCTATTCTGTTCACCCTGTTGTCAGTTTTTTGTTGCATTGATTTGTATGACTTTTTTCTGTGAACCAAAAAAGACGTTGCGTCGTCGTATCGCTATGATTTAGACGCACTGAATGCCATACGGGGAATGTGGTGTCGCAACGCGTCAGCAAAGCATCACGTGACCACACTCTTAGCTATTGTGGCTGGTTCACAGAAAAAAAGAGAGAACTCTCATGAGATTTGAGAGCAGCAAATTTTCTGATCTGGGACCTACCACAACCGCTTATAACAGTATTATATACAACGGTGGTCTGATATGAGCAGTTCCTCACCCCAACTTGTCTCTCATGAGGCGGTACACCTCGAACTGGTAGTCCCCGACGGCGTCGAACAGCGAGTCGTCGTCGGCCAGGTCGTTGTACAGCGCGGCGCACTCGCCGGGCGCCAGCGGCAGCGCCACGCGCGACAGCGAGTAGTCGATGACGGTCGCCGCCACGCCGCAGCGCGGCACGCGGTGGCAGCGGCCGCGGAGGACGAAGGTCGAGTACTGCGGAAGAACATTGGATGTTACTTTTGTTTTCAGTGTGCATGTTTTTGAACGCACGTTAGTACCCGTTTCTTTACTCATGTGTTAGAACTCCTGGTTTCGAGTAAGTTGTTTAGCGGCGGTTATTCGTTGGCGGCGAATTGGGTTAGCAGGCAAATATAAACCTAATTAGCTTTTGCCCACCTGGAGGACAGAAATTGTCCCACCATCGAGTAAAGACCTATTATTATAAACAGTTTTTTTTATTATTGTTCTATTTTTTTATTTTTATTAATTTAATTCGATTCTTAATTTGTGTGTGTTAGATGTATACTTTATTTTTAATCGGCCAATAAAAATGTAAAATCTAAACATATAAACACATGCATGTGGTGTCAGCCTGTCAGTAATTGTTGCACTTATGAATATATATCGTGTACTTTTAAATGAAATGTGTAATCAATTGTAGGCCAACCTATTGATAAATTTAAAAAATACACAGTCCTGAACTTTATTCCTATTGACCCCCAAATGTTAATAAAGTGGAATAACCTTGCGTCAGAGGCTAGAACTTGAACCTCTAAGGCTCCAACCTTTAACCTTTAGGCCTACCCTCAGAGGTTGGGTCTAGGTGACTTTTGATATTGATTTTAGTTTCTTTTTACAGTAGGCACACCAATGAAATTAATAATATCAGTATAATAATATTTAAAGCTATAAAATTCAGACTAATCTAACTCATCGAGTTTCAGGAAATCATAACTAAGTTTCGTTCTAGAATATAGGTACTTACTCAAGGTTATCAAAATGTTACATGACAGGAAATGGCACAGTTAGATTACATATTGAATTATCTAAATTAGTTTATTCTGTTTTGGTCGCCATTGATTTTGATAGTAATAATAGCAACATGGAGATAATCGGTTGAAACAATTTCGATAAAATCTGTTGCAGGATTTCGATGCATAATGATTAACGATTATAAAAACAATAACAACGCAAGGTTATGACTTACACCTATCTGAGCTTACGATAAATTGTGGAGGCAAGATAAATGATCATTCATTTTGAAATAGGGTGTTTTAGGAAGACTTCATATTTATCAATTTAACGTTATACCCTTTGATATAATCAAAGGTTATACCGTTGCCAGAAATATCTAATAGACTAAAATATTGGAAAAAGAAACAGTCTAATATTATAATTTAATCTTTGTTTTTATAAACGCACTGAAAGCACAACACGAGGTCTCAAAAATATTGCACAAATTGTATTATTATTTATTTCAATAAATTAATATGAACACTAATATTTGAGGTGAGGGAGGGGAGGGAACTTCAAATTCAATTTTGTTATCGATAACAATTTCGCCCGGGCTATCTACGTGAGTTCGTTGACCCGTCACCCCAGGACGTTACCTCGAGTAGACGAGACGTTTGTCCGCAAAGTCATCCACCTTATGGGGTGACTGGTCTTTTGGCAAGGTTAAAACCGTTGTAGAATTATCGGGTGCAAAGTACAATGGCGGTTATACAATTTGTGTTACGTAGTACAGCTGTTTTGGCGCGTAATTTGTAATTCGAACGTGGTTTATTTTTTCTTTTTCAGGCAAACGTGAGTGTTATGACTGTTATGTGCCGGTTAGCGAGGGAAATCATGGGAATTCATTTTTTTTTTTGTCTCTCTTATTTATTCACATTCTTGGTAATACTATCTGGCGTTGGGTTGGTTTCGTGATACGATAATATAATTAAACATTTTGTTGATGCTATTCGGAAAACCCATTTTGTAATATTAAAAGTAAAACCCATATAATGAATTAAATACAATTTATGTTTATTGTAAGCAGCTCATAATGCGTCAGTCAGAGTTTGTTATTGTGATCTCCAAAATAGCTTGACCAGATTTAATAACGTATTATTCAAACAAAGGAAAATCCGAATGGAATATTTGGCACAGCCCAGGAAAATATTAGACAAAAGAACAGAGAATCTCCCAAGGAGAATAACGATGTAAATAATAATGATTATTTAAATATGCCTCTCGGCAACTTTGTTATTCTTTGTTTGTTTACGGATCTTGATCAAATAAACTTTGTGATGATGGAACTTTGCACAATATTGAATATAGCTTGTTTCACTAATTAAACATTGCACAATACTTGTCGGGATTTATTATGGAATTTTATAACATGGTAAAAAGTGGTGCAATATTTTTGTTTTCAGTGTACAGTGAGCAATATAGTGCCATCCACGAAGACGCGCTCCACTCTGCTCCGTTCAGTGCAAAGTCTTTTTTATTTTGGCCACTCCATTCTTAGCGTTATTTCTAAAGCACAACAAGACCTTAACATACTTAATACCTGGCTTAAGCAAAACTTGCTGACCATTAATGTTAACAAAACTGCATACATAATATTTTCTCCCAAGAACAAAAAGATTCCCAGTTTCCCTCCTCTCGAGGTAGATGGTCAACATCTTTCAAGATCAAACCATGAGAAATACTTGGGCCTGATCTTGGACAGTAGACTGACATTCAGACCACATGTTGACTACATTAGAAGCAAGTTGATTCCCCTAACTGGAGCTCTGCGAAATATTGCTAAATGTGTGCCATATCAGTTACGATACACCATCTATAATACATTAGTAAAACCGCATCTAGACTATTTAATTGAAGTATGGGGACAGGCTGCTATTACACATCTTCATGATCTGCAAGTAACACAAAACAAAGCAATCAAGGTTTTATTTAATTATAATTACCTAACACCTACAAAAGAAATTTATGCTAAAACTAAACTATTTAACCTGCAAAATCTGTATACTTTTCACACATGCATATTAATAAAGAAAATGTTAACGAATAAAATACACTCACAAATCACTTTCAAGCATAAAATTCACCACTACTACACTAGGAATAGGGATAGTATAGAACTGCCCTCAGTAAGGACTTTGTACGGAAGACGAACTATCCAGTTTGAGGGAGCACGGCTTTATAATAAGTTACCAAAAGAAATAAGAGATTCTTCATCATTAAGCATTTTTAAAAATAGGGTAAAGTTGTATTTGGCTAACCAACAATAAATTAATTACTTACTGTATGTACTCGATAGATCGAACGACTGTGTATATATACTTAAGATATTTTTTTTTAAGTTTCTCATATTTAAGTGAACTATGTATGTTCTTTTGAGAAATAAATTTCTTTAAACCGAAAGTACAGCTTACAATACAGTAATCGTGGAGTGGGCCGCGTCTTAGTGGATGGCACTATCTGTAGTTAGGTACTGTACTAAGGTGTAATTCTTTTCAAGTCCAATTATCCTGACTGAAGCTAAAACATCAGATAACGTATCACTACTTAAGACAATTGATCGAGCGACAGCGCCACGACATTAGTGGGCTTGGCGATGGCACTCGATAACTGAGCCGTCGCGCCACAATGAGCTCCATCGCGATCAAATGGACAGACAATGGTGGCGTTGTCATAAATAAGGCTGCTTTTCCACCAGAGATGTGCGAGGATGCGTAGCAAGGGATGTTTATTTATTGGATGTTTTTTTTACCAACAGCACAGTCACTTACAATTCAAATTAAATAACATCTAAAATTTCAGTTACCATGCAAATGACAGGTTTGCATGACATTCACATACCTATGAAATTTAGAGACAAAGGAGAACAATATAAAGTGTCTAGTAGACATAAATCTACAACACTGCAAAAGCAAACCAATTTGAACTAGATAGACGGGCACTCATCACACTGTTTATATGTGTGAAACTAACCAATAAGATCGCTAAACGGTCATAACTTGAGCTAAGCTAGCGATGTTATTTAGTTTTACGGACATTCCTCATAAATCATTTATTTATTTGCAAACTTGGGTAAGAGACAGATATTTTTCCTTATAATAAAGTTCTCCATATTTTAGGTAATAGGTAATACGGGCTGGTTTCCGCAACTCCACGTCAAAGCGCGTATTTTGCGTACGGGTGGGAAAAATCTGTTATTCGATCCACCCCAGCTCCTCAAAGAAGGCCAGCAACGCCTTGGTGTTACTCGCAATCTCGCGTAGGGTACCTGTCTCCATATTTTACCATCACATGTATGCATGGGTGTCCTCGCTATGCATCCTCTCAAATCTGGTGGTTGCACCGTAAACTCTAAAACGGTGAAGGAAAACATCGTGAGGAAACCAGCATGTCCTAGAACTAAAAATTCTAAGGCATGATGTGACATCTACCAACCCGCACCGGGCCCGCGTGGTGAGCAGTGGGAACATTATAGACTAATTAATTATGCTTATACTATACGCAGCCTTTTTTTTTTTTTTTTTTGGTTGGGAAATCATCATAACTTCTCCCGCTCTGGGTGGAGCGGGAGGGCATGTCAGACTCTTACTGACTAAAACCCACCCGTGTTCCTTCCGTTGCCTGTACGTTGCCAGGGGCCCCGGTGTCCCTTTCGGACTTTCCCGCAACCCTGGCAGACTATACGCAGCCTAACGCCCAAGTTCTTGCTTTGGTGATTTTGTATTCACCGTCAACGACAATTTCTAGAGCAACTTTCACAGAAAATACGTTGATTAGCAGTTGTATTTATATCGATCGTTATCCTCATACAGAATACGAGGTCTAAATTGAAAGTGTATGACCAATTGGCCATACAATGGTTAAGTTCAACTTTCTTGTAAGATTTCCCCATAACGACGTAATATTACACAGTTAATCGTGTAATAATATGTCGTTTGACACATGACCAAGCAAGTACGCAAGGAACCGTGGAGGTGAAATGTTTTTTTTTTTTTTTGTAAAAAACATCTAAGGCCAGTTACATTAGTTAAAGATATTTATTATTGATATTGATTGATAAGGTCATAAATTATTGGCAGAAGTATTGGTAAGAGATTTTTTCAACATAAGTACCTTCTGCTCTGTCGGCGCTATTAGCACGTTACCCCAATGCAAGTCTCTGTGCTCAAACTGGAACGCCTCCTCTGCAACTGCCAGACCATACGCAACCTAGTAACACAAAGAACATGTTAGAAAAAGTTAATCAATTATAATTGAACAATAAACAACCATCAATAAACACAAATGACAAATGTTACACAAAAAAATATAATTATAAAAAACTACATTGAGAATCTATTAACATTCTAAAAATCAAAGTGAGCTACAAACATACGACAACAAAAACAAAATATGCAAAAAAGTAAGAATAAAACATGCCACAAAAAAAATAAAATTAAAACAATGTTTAAAAAAAGAATCCACACACTGGTGACACATGAAAAGCGCGCGAAAGCGACCTCAGAGGATAAGTGATAATCTAGTCAAGATACGTAATCAACTTGAACTAGAATATCGCTTATCTTCCGTGGAGGCTGCTTGCATGCAGTTGAGAGCCACTGAAAAAAAAAAATAAACAGAAAAAAAAAAACAAAATCAAACATAAAAATGCACTATGGCTTCTGTACATAAGTATGCAATCTTTCATGCATCGTTGAAATCGATCAAAATATAGATTTATTCAAACTCATAGATCATAATATGGTTAACGACCTGCACTGGGCCCGCGTGATGGATTACAGTCCACTCCCTCTCGCAAAGAGGAGGCCTATGCCATAAACAGCTATGTTCCCATTGCTGGGAACAGCTGATTATAGTCAATGGTGGTATTATGTAAAGGAGCCATCATATGCAGTAATTGCAGTTCTCATAATTATATTTTTCGAGATTGCAACATAAAGCCGTCAAGTAGTTATGTCGCTAATGTACGACAGCAACAAAAACGTCAATTCTTGACTTTCTATTTACAAAACCATCAATCATTTCATGAAAGTTGGTTTCTATTCTGTCAACAACAAAAAAATGCACTTGGTAATCACAAATGTTACTCAAAAAAAATTATACATTCACATATTTCACGTATATATTTTTCCACAAGTTGCGGTAGCCGACCAAGTTATAGACAGACAACTGTCATCAATTTATCGACAACTGTCATTTGTGATCGTGACATTATTCACAAATATTTCATGACTAAAATTATAATTTTAGTATCGTTAATACTTATTATTTGAACGATGCTAACGCAGAATCTGGGATACTACGCGAGCCGTTAAACCGCATTCCACCCAGTTGTCTTATTTTATCTTGGCCGACTAGCAGACAAACACAACACACAAAATTTAAAAAAAATCATGCCACTGACAAAAAAATAACAAGAAAACAAAGCACTAGTCTACTTCATACCTGCATAAACAACGCATACGCCTGTTCAGCGTTATTGAACTGATAGCTCTCCAAGTCTTGGCCCGCGTTCGCGAGTTCCAGTACTATGAACTGCTGGTCAGCTGGCAATATAGCCGGGTTATCGTTCTCCGAGCCTTTGCACTCGTCATACAGGTCCCACAGATCGAGCAAGCGAGCAGGGTAGCTGCCGTATACGCACCTTACTGCTAGTACCTACGAACATAGAGGATATTGTTATCGGGTTATATTTCTGGGTGGTCTCAAGTCACAAGATAGCTTATCTCGATGCCTCCGAGTCTAATTTTAAGAAGAGCTGTCAAAATATTATCGTCTTCTAGATTTTATAAATATAATACCTATACTTGCGACCAGCCCGCTTCGCACGTTTTATGACGTGACAAAACATCGAATTTTCTTTATTATATGTAAGTTTAATATTGATGTATTATATGAATGATACGAATGATTATGAAAACCGCATGAAAATCCGTTGCGTAGATTAGAAGAACAACGTGGTCAGACAGATAGACACGAAGACTTAAAGAAAAAAAAAAACGAAATAATAATAAAAGTAATAGAGGAGAGGAGAGGAAAGGAGAGGAGAGGAGAGGAGAGAGAGAGGAGGGAGAGAGAGGAGGGAGAGAGGAGAGAGAGAGAGGAGGTTAGTAGAGTAGTTGATTTAGAACGTGTATAGATATGTTGGAAAACATCATCAGAATTTCATACATTTCACAAAAACATTTATTTCATTTTTAAATCAGCATCTGGAATGATCAAGTCAAAAAATAACAGGAAGCTCTAAAATTAACGTGGTTTATAAATACGAGTCTAGCTCATTTTATTTTCTCTGGCAGTTCTTGCAAAAGAATCTGGGATTTCCATGACGAAACAGAATGCGTCAGTAATCGTTCTAAGGCAACCTAGCTTCCCAAAAACATGTTTATCAGTCCCACCGGTCAAACGGCAGACGTAAAGCATAGAATTAAACCCGTCATTCAATAAATTGATGCAAGGCAACGGCCGATGGCTCGCCAATAAAACGTAAAGACTTGTCACAACAAAAAATATGCAGCAGCTGCTCGCATTTATCGTGTTTAGAGATCAAAGGAAGTAGCATGTGCCATCTTGTTGGCTTACAACAGTTGCAACCTGTTGCCATACGGAATTTTAAAATAGATAATATATCCTGTATATAGGTAAAATGCCTGTAAATAGTTATCTGACTGACAGGAAAATGGAAATGATGATGTTTCCTGTTACCAGTGATGAATGTATTATGTAACTGCTTACATACTTATTTTTAATTATGTAAAAGGACTATTTTATCTACTATTCGTCCCTGCAGCGAGACTCGATTATCGATAAGACAGACAAAGGTCAGCGCGCTATCATACAATGGCTTTGAAACACAAATAAGCGCTGTTCTTCAGAGCTTAAGTACAAAAATCAAGATTATTGTAATAATAATCGTATGAACGACCTCTAAATTCAGGAGCCATAATCGAAAAAATCTGTCTGGAGATAAGTGCAAATTGCACATACATACAAAACATGATACAGATACCATAAAAGATTACCTACCGCACACATAATGAATGAAACGACTACAATGAGTAATTGTGAAAGAAATAAATAAATGCCGACAGTTTAATCATAATTTATAATTGGTTTTAACGCAAATTATGCGCCAGCTGTGGTAGAAGATAGGGATGTCTTGTTCCGATAACAAAGCGTCCTAGTTTATCAAACAAACAAACACTGTTCGTATTCGTGAATACAATGATTCATGCATTAGTTCGAAAGTAAAATTTTACGTGTTCTGCCGTACCGTGGAAACGGTGATTCATTTTCCTAGAACTCCGTGACGCGCATTTTTAATGACCTCATTTTGTATGGCTATTGGTTTTATGTGTTATGCTAAATGCATCTATGACGAATGCAGCATTATGTTGTTATTTGCGATAAATGGCTTATAACCGTGAGGATAAGGTTGCTAATTAATGTAGTCCGATTTAACAGAATCGTTTAAGGAAACTTATCGTGATAAGTACAAGAGCTCCGTATAGCAACAGCATATTAAATAGAAACATTGCATGCATAAATGCCGAGTTTCTAAGCTTATCGAAAAATGTGATGAAAGATTAAATAATCCGTTGTACTCTGTTGCCTTTTAGCAATTAATCATTGCAACATAGATTTCAATAATGTGATTTAATAACTTGCATGCTCTGTATGTGTACTCATGTTTCCACAAATTATAAATAATCTTGAATCTTGAATAGTAAAAAAAAAAATACTAGACGATTCTTGGCCGATAAAAAAACATGAGGAATAAGTCGGCCACTTCAGTTTGTAACATAATTTGCTGAAAGGGCAAAGATGACGTAAGTCGACGTAGCACAGGTAAAATAACCTCAATCTATTTTGTAGAAAGAAGAATCAGGGGGGCCCTTAACAGGTAGAAAAGTCCCACATACCTTGAACCAAATTGAGAAAGGACTATACAGAATTCAATTCACAGTCCGGATTTTATTATGATTTTGTAAGTGGATGAGTGTTTTGAGGATACCTAATCGGGTATCAGTTTTGTCTCGGAATTGTTTGGAAGTCTATTGGAATGCAGATAGGATTCCGAAAATATCGGATCGTTAAGACTTGAATACTGATTATATTTACGACCGATCAACAATGCCTAACAACGTTGTTATTGCCAAAACGTGCATGAAATGATTAACAATTCGACTTTAGAAGGAGATTTATTCAATGAATGGTCGTAAAGAAAAAATGCCGTAATAAATTGATTTAAATAACGTACCATTGAGGTTAGAATAATGCTGCTAACCCATCCTACTGATAGAAGGAAAAACAAATAATTCCCTGGAAATACAATAAAGTTCATGCAATACTTTTCCCTGTTTCAATAGTATTATTCTCAGAAACTCCGGGGGCATCGCCAGTAACTCATAACATCAACGCAAACGTCAAACAATAAGATATGACAGTTCAATTAGAGCCTGCAATGATCTCGCTCTGATCGTACTATCACAAATTACTACGTCACACATTATCATGCATTTACACGTGTGTTTTTCATTTCACCTTCAGTGGGAACGTTTCATATTGATCTAGTTATGGAGGAAAATTGTATGAACGTAATTCAGAGCTGTTTGCGTTAGTCATTAGAGGAAAATTGAATGGAGATGTTTGGACCATTCAGAGCACTGACTTATTTGACCTGTGAAGCGTCTGCATTCTGTGAGAGTTCATTCTCATCGGGATAAATATTTGTTTAATTTGACCTACATATATTTGGGATCGAGATGGTTTTACGTGATTTTTTCCCGAATACGTTTATCATTTGAACGTTGAACTTATCTAAGCACGTATTTTTTATCTGAAAAAGGCACAAAGAATGCATCAATTTCTGTTGCAAAGCATTCGGTCGGGTCGCGTCATTTATCAGCTTCCAATAATTTACATCTTGGACAATAACATTACGTAACTGCCTATTGTCTCGCGGATCATTTTTCGCACAGCTTACGTCATTGGGAACTGCACTCATTATGAACTAAAGAGTTTGAATGAGGTTATGTCATATGATGTAAGACCTAAATATTTCTCTTTCGTGTGATAAATTCATTGAAGAATATTATTCTCTTGAACTTTGGCCGACAGAACAAAATATGCAGGGAGGTCAATGTTGATGAAAAAGTGTGAGTAAGCTAGTACCTATTCGTTCACTCAGATACTATCGAACAAATGTTTATTCTAAGAAAAAATGGTCAAGGATTCCCTCCGCTTCGGAGAAAACTAAGGTTACATAATCCTAGGGTTACGTCAGACTTCTACCTACTATAAAACCTTCTTGCGACTAGTGTCAAGGACTCGAGTATCGATTGCGCTGTCGACTGCGGATATAACACAAAAGCTTACATCTATACAAATACATAGTAGTTGTGGGTGGCTGGTAACAGCTGGAAGAGGATTCAACGGCGTGCAATCGGAGAGGCTTATGTTCAGCAATGGACTACTACGCCGAAGATGGCAGTAAAGCTATGTTCACTTACCTCATTGAATATATCTGTGGCATTCTCTATAGCATGTAGATCCAGCGCCTCAACGTCCTTCCCTTCATCAAAGTGACGATTAATTTCGGCTATAGGAGCGCGTAGTGCGCTCAATTCCCTGTAGAAAAAAACATAGGTTAATAACACATTTTTGGAACATGTAATTCATGTAAACCTTCTTAGGAACGTTTTTCTTTAAAATTACGTAACAAAAGCGGGCTTTCCGAAGACCCTTAAAATCCTTGTGAACTTGTTACGTAATTTTCTAGCCCGAAGAAAAGCTTTGAGGAAAATTATACTGCGTAAGAGCGCTACGTTAACTCCCCCTAAAAGTTTTGAGAGGGAAACCGAAAAGATGAATTCAGATGGGTCACTCCGCATTTTAGGTATGAAGCTACAAGTAGGTACGCGGTGGGCTCGACTTGTCGAATTCAGTGGGCGTAACACAGTCAGAAGATATAAGAGTTACGCGATAGAAAGAGAGGCAACTTCTAGGTGAATATAACTGTAGGTAATTAGCGCTGTGCGACCTGAATTGCACTTTATTGTGTCGTAGCAATTCGCTTTTTATTTAAATGATTTTGCGGAGTCAACCATCTGTACTGATCCGTGCTTACACAGAAAACAATTACATAATTGAAACACAATAAATCAGTACATAAAGAGCTGAACAATGATTGTTATATAAACGTGTTTGCTAACTCATCGTTTGAGTGCGGAAGTAACCCGTTTCGCTCAAGATCGTTGCGCATAAATTAGCCGCAGTGTTTTATTTTCAAGGAAAATGGGTCAATTCAGCACTTAGTGCTACGATATGTTATTAGGTAGATATTCCTTTGGCATATATTAATTATGCTTATAGACATAACATCACGCCTGTAATCCTCGAAGGGTTAGGCAGAGGTGTACCTATAGTACACTCGTATTGCGTCAGTTATTTGCCCTCAACCGGGTACAAATCCAAACTCTGAGCTGCTACTGAGAAATTCCTGATGGGAAAAAGCAATAACACTGCCCGACCTGGGAAGTCCTCGGAAGAGGTCCTGGGAAGGACCTCATACGCTGAGCGATGGCCGTTTTGGGTGGATGTGACGCATATTTTCCCTAAAATTGATTATTTTTTTGTTGTGTTCTTTTTTTGCGTCATGTTTACCGCAAATAAAAGTCTTTTCTTTCTTTCTTTTCTTTATACTCGGCAGTAGTGCTTGTGACCACTACACCAACAAGGCAGTCACTATATGCTTAAGACAGTTACTATAATTTCCAAGTCTGCTATGAAACTGATAAATTGACCCAGATAAATTATTATAGCGATACGTGTAGTGATATTAAACCAAATGTTACAAATTTAAACAAAGAATATATCAGTTAATTACACAGAGACGTCTGTGATAGTACTCGAAACAATTTATGATTGATATCTAAATTAGGAAATTTATGTTTGCGAAAAATATACGCACAAGGACATTTAATATTATGATCGAAAATTATCTATTTATGATAGTAATAGATTACATAAATGGTCGGCAGACTCGATAAACTTATTTGGGGGCTGATAAATTCAATAAACCAAATCTATATTTCCCCTCTAATATTATACTTGAGTCATTCGACAGGAAGGACCGTTGAACGGTTTCGTAATCATTATGTTGCAACTCATTTCGAGTCGAAAAGACGGTCGATTTTTGAAAGTGAAAGTGGTCTGTCTTACGAAAATTACTCCAATCTATACATATAATAAAACTAGAGTTTTTTTTTTGTACGAGCTTATCTCTGAAACTACCAGTCGGATTTGAAAAATTCTTTTTGCATTTGATAGCCCTATTTTTGAGGAAAGTTATATGCTATATTAACATCACACTCCGACCCTTAAGAGTTGAGAAAAAGAAAAACAAAACTGAACGAACACTTAGGGTGCGTTTCCACTGAAGCGGAGATGAGCGGAGACCGCAGGAATCGACCAATCACAATGGATGCAATACTCATCGCATCTCTCGTCTCGTCTGGGATTGGACGAGTCCTACACGTCTCCGCTCGTCTCCGCTTCAGTGGAAACGCACCCTAATGAAGGAATAGCGCGGGCGAGCGATAGCGAGCAGAAGCTATTCATTTATACAAATTGAATGAATGTTGTATTCGTGAAAATTACACCAAAATCTGTTCCGATTTTATGTTGACATTGGACTCGAAACCTGAATTCAAATAACACGAAACAGGACTGCGTCGCCCTTATTCGGCGTAGTTCAGTAACCTTGTATTGAGTGCCAAATGTCCTTATAATAGCCGTTTAGGGAGGTTGCAAGGTCTGGATGTGTGTGTGAGCGTCATAAATAATAAAGGTCACAGCGGTTTTGGCAGGAGAATTGACACAAAAGAGCCGATTTTGATGCAGCAATGGTGTACATAAATCTAGCACTATACTATTAAAAGTAATAGGTTTGCAGTTTTCTTGACCTAGTTTAAAGTAGAGTCAAGTTACCGAGGAAATTCGTAGCGAATTGTTTAGTATGCTCTCTTTTGAGTAACATCATACGGCAAGAATCTAATTGTGCTTGTGTGGGCATCCTGAATATCCGGTTTATTTATTGCCTACGTTAGGAATCATTGAATGTGAGGCTTTACATTAAAGCCGCATTTACTATACGAGAAAAAGGGAGTTCTCGTTCGTGACTCCTTTTGTTTGTCAACATTGGGTTATGTTGCAGGTGACTCATTTGCTGCCTAGGTAAAAATTGATAAGGAACAAAAAATATCAAAAAACATACTTACATAGCAATCACAATTTCAGATATGATTTCGTGGAAGTCCTTCTGACTCTCCCCATTGACCTTGAGCGTGCCGGCGATAGGCACGATCTTCAGCACTCGAGCACGACCATCTCTGGCGCGCCACAAAAATACTTCGCCGTACACCCCTTCGCCGATTTTGTGGCAGTTCTTCAACACCCTATAATTATGATGATGTTATAGAAACGGGTCGAGATAAAGCTTAGGCTTGCCAGATATGCTGGACTTCTATGTTCTTTTTTCTTCATGTTTAAAGAATATGTCTTCAGCACAAAACATCTAGGACCAATTGACTGAACTTGTTTAGATGTCTATCATAAGTTCATAACATAACAAAAAAAACAGCATTGAAACTGATTCACCAATTTGGGAGCTACAATGCCACAGACAAAGGCTTCAAACTTATTTTTAGGTTGTAGGTTTAACAATATTGATCATACAAGTCAAGCATATCTGTTATTCTGTAGGTCACTTAGTAAATAAAAATGGTGATACACACATTGCAACAGTCTTCTTAAGAAATTTCAAGCCATACTGAAGCTTAGCTAAATATCATTTTAAATGTTACTAGAACATCCATTGCCATTTATAACAGTCTGTGTGTGCTACTTGATAAGCATTGTCTTATGTAAACAAATGAAACAGAACATACTACACATTCATTTCCTGATTAGATTAAAATGAAACCTCAGAAGGTGTTTGCTTGGGGAGAATACTTATATAAATTCCAGCCCCATTTAAAAGTCGAAAGATCTATCCTAATTCCTAAGTAATAAATAAATGCGAAATTGAGTTTGTTTGTTACGCTTTCACGCATAACTACTCAACCGATCATCATGAAATTGGCATACACGTTATGAGAGGTACAATAGGACAAAGGGTACCTTTCATCCAGAAAAACTGACTACTGATCCTGAGGGATAGACACTGAACGCGAACGAAGCCGCGGGAAAAAGTCAGTCTTCTATACTAATACATTGTATAATGAAGCAGAGTTCGTTTGAAAGCGCTAATCTCTGGAACTACCAGTTGATATGAAAAATTATTTTGGATTTGTTATCTTAGGCTATTTAACAAACCCTAAGAAGCCGAGCAATAAGAAAAAAAGGCAGAAAGACCGCTAAGCGAAAACGAAGAATAGCGCGGGCGGGGGATGCGTCGAAAAAATAAAATAAGATTATTAACAAAATTTTCATTTTTTGGGGGTGGAATTTGTAGGAGAAATTTGTGAAAATACGAAATTCACGAGAACCAAATCGCGGAGAAAGTGCTAGTTAAAAAAAAAGGCACAAAGGTAAACCAAAAGTTATAAACTTATAATGTTTGGATGTTTCATGCATTTTAAATTGAGTCCATAATAATGAAATGCCTGGAGTGACTGGATAATTTAGCATAGAAACAGTGTATGCAAAATTTTATCAGTGTTAGTATAGCATTAAATTAACGAAACTGCAACATTGATATTTCATGCATAAACTATGTATGTTACATCAGTTATAAGTGTGTTATGAAATTCTTAGTTACTAAATGACATATTAAATAAAGTTGGCAACTTTAATATCAGAGAAGAAAATTAGAACACAAGTTCTACAAAATAAATCTTATACACTCTTATTAGTCATACTCTCTAATTTATATTTGTAGTCTGTGGTTTCTTTTATAAAGATTTGATCACATGACTAATATTCAAAGATATCTTCAACTCTGCAACTTTCCCTCCTTGCAATTGTATAAACAAATGAGTTTGATTCAAAGAATCTGCCATTTATTCTTGAAATTTTATTGCTAAATCAAACATGATAAATATGATGTTCAGTGTTGAATAATTGACAAGGTTAAGTCTTGTGACACTTGCAACCTTGAATCAGAACAAATACTTATTGTGGTTTCAATGAAAATGAGTTTTTCAATAACTCATACTGAAGGGTACATGAAAGTTGAAACTTGTTGGAGACAATGAATATAGGTTAGCAGACTCATTATAGATTGTTTAGCTGTACACATTGACTAATGCATAATTATGTGTGACTCACTGCATGTCAGGATACAATTTCCATGCATATGACTGAAACTTGATAAGTTGTCATGCATTGTGTGATGGAAAAAGAATTCAATTTAAACCTCAATTATTTATAAAAACATCAATAAAGTATAAACACTCAACAAATCTTACCTGCCATTGCCATAAATGAGACAGCATAGAATTATAGAGCATTTAAATTAAATCATCTTTATAAATATGACAATAAGATTTCTTTTCCTTGAAGATTTATAACAAAATTGCAAACATTTGACGAGCATCCAAAAATACATGTGGAATAACCCTGGCCATATATAACTCTTTTGTCTTTCTTCTTTCAAGGGAAAAACAAAAACATCCTTCAAGCTTACTTCGCAGTTTGTGAGTGATGTACAAACAATAACAAACTGTAGTATGCTGGTAAATGAAGTAGATAAATAAACCAAACATATGAAAAGCTAAGGACAATGTACATTATATTAAAAAAAACATTCACTCTATGAGTCATTAACTTCTTTATAACTTTTTAGGTTCAAATCTTTGGTAATCAATTATTGTATGGGAATACCTACTTGTTTATTGGGGGTTTTCGTGACTAAATTATATTTATAAAAGATTTAATGTAGTGAACTAAATAAATAAAACCAACCGAGTTGCTTTTATTCTACTTAACTCTTAAATCACTCACCTGAGACAGAGCTGTTACATAAAGACTTTTTGCTACAACTTCAGACATTCAGATTGGCATTATTACTTCCAATGATATAAAAATATACAAATTGTGTAACAGACAAATAAAAATTGTTTAAATTACATAGATTGCTCAAAAGTAGAGTAATCATTTGAACCTAATACTCTTATTGGTATGTCAGTGAATATTAATGTTTTGAAATGTAGGACACACCCATTCATACAACTTATCTGTCTCGACGCCTACCTATCTACGGGTTACAGATGTTTTCATGTTTAATAACAATGCCACCATCTTGTATTTGCGTGACCTATATAACCGCCAATTTTGTTACTTTTCGTTTTGAATATTTTTGTGAGGGCAGAAGTAAATTAACAATAGGTTACTCACGTGTCCGGATAGCATTCATCAAATAGTATCGTGTCCGTTTGACTGCATCGACGCAACACGTAATCCCTTGCTGTAGCTATACGGCTCGAAGTATCATGGAAGGTGTCTAGTACAGTGACCTCGTGCGTCTGATCAGCGATCGAGAGTTTGGATAATTCGATAATCGTATCATCACACTCCTCGTTCAAAAATCCTGAAAAAGACAATGCGTCATTCACGAATCCACAGTAAATGACATTCATTACACAAAGTAGGAAGTACTTGAACGTACTTTCCCCCGTGCATAATCGTCTCGTTGACGCAACAAAATCACGCTACAACGAAATAGAAGGAACGAAAAACACCACGATTTGAAAACTAACCTGTGTATTGCAGGGAAAGATGCATGCACTTGGCTGATTTAACACTTTATTAGAACAAAGGGCGTAGAACCAAGCTGTTATCCCGTTACGGATACGCAATGGCAGACACCAGACACAATTAATACGTTTAGCGTTCAAACACAAATGGTCACTTCCAAAAATGTCTTTCTACTATTATCGAGTAACAGTATTAAATATAAAGTTCACTATTATTGAATTTGAAACACGCAGTTACAAATAAAAAATAAAATAAAAATGATTATGGACAAAGACCACACGAAGCGTCTTCTTCCACGAGACCACGAACGAAATGCACAGAACGGCTATCAGTGTTGCCACGTTGTATTGGTGGATGTCCCTAGACTGCCATTCGAAAGTCCCTAGATATAGGTAAACTTAGTAACATAAAAAGTCTCCAGATGTCGCTAATTTTTTTTAAAGAAAGAAACAGTAAAACGAAGAATCAAATTTATTTATTGAGTAAAAATATTAAAAACAAAACTTAAAAGTCTAACTCAACATCAAATAATGTAGGAAACTATTAAATTATTGTTATTATTTCATTAAATGTTTTTTCGATTGTTATTATTAAATTATAGTTATTATTAAATTTCGATTGTTATTATTAAATTTGCGTAGTGGGACTCGAACCCAAAACGTTAGTCACCGCAGCTTAGCGAAGCCACCGTACCATTCTATATTTGTATTACAGGTTATATTTAAGCTGCGTAAGGGGCTTCGCTTGCCCATGAAAGCAAAGGAAATTCGCTTTTTATTTGAAAATCTCCTGTCAGGGGTCTTTTTATAGTGAAGATTTATTGATATTTTAAAATAAATAAATTTATCTACAACTATGTTCATCGTTGGATACAATATTTTAAATACCCGGGCGTACGCCATCCACAGAGCATGTAATTACGCCATCTTTATTGACCCATGTGCTCGGCACTCAATAACTACTAGCGCCGCGTATCGGAAGAGAGTCAATAACAGAGTAAAAATAAAAGAGAGTTGGACAGGGCTGATGTAGATTATGCAAAACTCGCCAGAAGTCGCCAGAATATATTTTCCCGCTAAGCTTTAAATTTAACTCCCTAAATTAACAAAAATCTCGCTAGATCTAGCGACAAAGTCGCTAAAGTGGCAACACTGACGGCTATGCCACTGATGCCACAGATAATCTAGAATAGAACCTTCATAATTACAAGATGTTGAGTGTTACCATAACAATACAACAGAAGCTACTACAAAAAGTGTTGTCAATTTATAATACTCCTCTTCGATAAAATGGTAGTATATTCATAAAAATAAAATAAATGTTTTTATTATTAGCAACGAACTAAGAGCGACCCATTTAATCGAAAGGAAAAACTATATACACCGAGCACCGAGCATTTTTTATGTTAATAGGCCTAACTAAAACATCAAAATAATGATAAGTCGGAGAAAAAGTTTTTATGCAGTTTTGAAGCATATCGTATCACCATTGTTCCAAATTAGAATTCTCGATATTGAAAAAGAGAAGTTAATCGGAGTTTGATGGCAAAAGAAGCCGATTGTAATTTTTTGTTACGATTTTCTTTAATTTATTTAATTTTCTTGTAATTAATTAAGTCGGAAAGGACCTATGAATAAAAGTTAAATTTAAGTCTGTTACATTTTTGCCTGAACCGCTACTGCAAAAAACCTTTTATTATGATGCGCTAGTAGGTACAATGTTTAATTTTGTTGGATAGCGTATTAAAATATTTAATTAGGTGGTAAAAAAACCACTGTTAATATTTTAGCTTGAAGTACAGACGCCAGCACATCAACCTACTACAAGCTGTCATATTTCTTTAATAGATTTTCAATTTTATCACTGAAGCATAAGATTCAAAGTTGATTGTTAAAATTTGACAGTTTCGGGTAGGTTGACCTGCTGGCGTCTGTACTTTCATAAATATCGTATTATTGATATTTATTTTATATCGTTTTTTTTTTATCGAAATTTCCGTGGCCGAAAATGATTAATTTACTGACCTACTTGCAATACCTTATCTCTTCGACAAAATACTCCATACAAACATGTCTGTTAATATTTTTTTCTACCAAGTAGAATTTAAATTAGATGTTTTCAAAAAAACTTACACGCGGGGCTGAACTTGTCACTACCGTACGATAAATGAAAAAAGAAAGTTATTTAAAAAAAAATTAATACATAGGTCGGTAGCATAAAATTCGGCGTAAATTCTCCGGGCTATTTTGTTATACATAAAAAGAGTATCGAAATATGTTTTCTTTATTTTTAATCCATTTTGACATTCAAATATTGGATACTGAACCTGAAGTACCCGCGCAAGCCGTGACAGTTCTTCAGTCTGGACTTAGTGAGCGAAACATAAGTGTACAACTGCAAGTAAGTCGTTCTGCCGTTCAAAGAAGTGTGGAGACTGGTGGCTTCGTGCGTCGTCCAGGACCGCCGAAAACCGCCGAAACCGGGTTACTACAGTACAGCACGATCGCTTTATCTATATCACCAACTTGCGTAATCGTCATCTGACCTCAGTACAGGTCCAGAACAGCTTCGAGACTTTCATGGACTGACAGTTTGCACTCGAACTGTTAGAAGGAGACTAGAAAAACTTGGCCTGAAAGCTCATAAGCCAAGCTCATAAGTGTCTCAAACTGACCCGAGCTCACAGAATGGCGCGCCTAAAGTTTGCACGCAAACATTTGCATTGAACTCAACGTGAATGGAGCCAGGCTCTTTTTACAGATGGAACCAAGATTATGCTGTATGGCAATGATGGACGTAGAAAAGTCTACCGAGGACAAGGAGAGTGTTTTCAGCAATGTTCTATTGTAGAGAAGGTGAGTTATGGCGGTGGGTCATGGGACAGTCTGGGGCGGAATTTCCATCGAAGGTAAAACTCGCCTTGACGGGACCATGGTTGCCACCACTAAATAGTGACCGATACATTCGTCAATGTCTAGAGGTTCATGTGATGCCATATGCTGAGTTTTGAAACAGGATGTCATTTGTATGTACGATAATTATGATAAATGATAATGCAAGGGCGCACACTGCAATAATTGTTCGAGAATACCTGCAAGACTTAGTATCGCAGTAATGGAATGGCCAGCAAGAAGCCCTGATTTGAATCCGATAAAGCACTTATGGGATGAGCGTGTTCGAACTAACCAACCAGCTCCAGAAACTTTGCAGGAGCTGAAAACTGCCATCTTGGAAGCATGGGAGAACATTCCACAGCACATTATAGTGGCATTAATTATTTCCATGCCGAACCGCATGACGCCCGTCGTATATGCTCTTGAGGAACACAAGTTGCTGAATAAACGTTTTCTCTGTGTAATGCCTTTTTTTTAAATCCACGCAAATTTTTAGCCTTGAGAAACGCGAAAAGACGACTTATTGCAATTAAACATTTATTTTTTTAGTATTCCGATTTCAAATTTGGAACAATGACGAAACGGAAATGATAGTGACTGGCTTTGTAACAATATTTTATTTTCCTTTGTACTAATATTATTTAAAAAAACCGGCCAAGTGCATATCGGACCACGCACAATGAAGGGTTCCGTAGATGAGATGAATTTATCCCAAAAACAAACTTTAGATTGTAGTTGAAAAACATGTTCTCCTATACGGAATGTATGGAAAAAATATTTTCTCAATTGCTAATTTAAGTTGGGCGATTATTACTCGTAACTTGTTAAGCCTATTTAGCTGTGATAGTTTTCCTTTTAATTTCGTTATGTATACTACTGCTGTGAATTTTTCCACATATCCGGAACCAACCATTTAGCTGGCAGGGACACACACTTGACCCTAATAAAAATTTGGACTTTAGGCGCGGGACATACACAAGTGGCGAGAAGCGCGGGCGCCCGCGCCGCACCGTCACCTCACCCGCGCCACGCCTCTTGTGTATGTTCCGCGCCACGTCGTTCCTATACATTTTGTATGAAATATGAAACGGGCAGGCGGCGCAACGCCCGCGCCGTACATCAATGCATCATGAAATGAGAATTTTACACGTGAAATTATTAATGGAATTAATGTCATGAAACTAATTTTATGTGACTAATTTCGTAATGTAATATTAGTTTAATGGTTTTTTTTCTTAATCTTTCAAGCGCGAGTTTGAACTATGAAATTACTAACTTACTGAATACACAATTTTTGTAGTAGAATGTTTAAAATAAATGAATAAATAGAAGAAAAATAATATATTACCTTTCAAGTCATCAAATACACTTGTGTTGCATAGACTTAGTCTTGAAATATCAGGATCCTGAAAGAAAAGTGCACATTCTTCAGTTAGAAAACTACTATTTTCTACTTTTATTTACCATTTTTACTATTACTCACTTTCACAATTCGGATTGTAAATCGACACGGCTTAGATACAAATGTACTTCTGCGACTATTGATTGATTCATTGTGAAGGGAACCTGCAATAATTCAATACATATAGTGAAAAAAAATACAGCTTTTATTTATTTTTCTCCCAGAAAAAAACCACAAACCTGACATTACACTGAAACTTTGGATGGAAGTGTCAAGTTTATTCCATTTTTTTGTATATTTGTTTTTTATATCTTATGTGCTAGCCAGTAATCACTTAGACAAAAGAGATTGTATAAATTAGGCACCTATGTTTCTTTTTAATTAAAATATTAAATCCATGATGATTTATAATTTAATAAAGACGTGTTCACACACACCGGTACTGAGTCACCAAGTCCTAAGTTTGATTCCCAGGGTAAATATTAACAAAAATTAGAATACGATTGCGGCGCGGCGCGGCGGCGGTGGCGGAGACGCGCGGCTTAGCGAAATAGTAGGGTACAAATAGTAGGGTACAATTAGTAGGGTACAAATAGTAGGGTACAATTAATAGGGTACAAATAGTAGGGTACAAATAGACGTAATGAAGTAGTGTAGCACAACTTCCTTGAATTCATGATAACAAAAAAAACGAAGGTCTATCTGATCATAAATAAATAACCAAAATGTGCCTACCATTTAGCTCTTGCCTTTCCATAGTCTCAATAACACTTTGCCTGTATTTCCTTCCTTTCTTTTCTGTAGGTTCATCTTCAAGAATAGACTGATCAAAATGATCTGTCAACATAGTCATTCTTCTGAAAATACTCAAAGATCTCTCCCATTTCTTCCCAGGTTGTAGAACTATGCCTGGTTTCTCGAAGCATGTTTTTCTGGAAGGTTCTGGACTATGGCTCGTACTTTCTGTAGGCAAGTTAGAGCTTCTACGATTGGAAACTGTATTTTTTTTTTGTTTAACAGAACTCTTTCTATTTCTTATTGAGCTTTTCCTTTCAATGATATTACTGTTCCTAGTAGTTACAAATGATATTCTGGTGTCTTCTTTTTCTTCACAAATTGGCAAGTTTCGTATGAGTTCTTCATGTTCAACATCTTTTCTTAATTCTAATACTTCATCATCACTATCAACTTGTTTCTCTTGATTTAAGTTTATTAATGTTTCATTTTCATCTATATTATCTTTATTATTTTCATTGCTATTGCTAAGTACAGTCTTATCACAATCAGTACTAGAAGATACATAGGAATCATTAAAGATAGAAATAATTGAGTTATTTGTGACTTCATTCCTCCTTCTTGTTGTAACAAAACTGACGCATTTCTCTTCTTCATTGGATTCTTCATCATCGTCATTAGATGAAACAATATCAATATATTCGCTAACCTCATTTTCTATTAAATAATTATCTGCATTCATATCAGTACTAGAACCATTTTCAGATGTTTTTTGAGTTGAATCAGTACTGTCTTCAAAACTAGCAAACTCTTCATCTTGAGAAAGAACTTCATCTTCTTGACTAACATTATTTTCTTGAATTGCGTCCTCGTCTTCACTCATATAATTTTTGTTAATTTCGTCTTCTCTACTCATATTACTTTCATCAATGTCTTCATCTGTACTCGCATTATTTTCATTAATTTCTTTATCTTGTAAACTAATATTACTGTCATCAATAACTTCATCTACAAGACTATCACTACATTCATCTGTATCTTCATCCTTGAAACTTTCATGGGTTTCATTACCTTCAGATCCAAAACCCTTCATGTTCTCATAATACCTCAAAAATGAGGAATCATTCATTCTCCGAATCTTTACTATAGGTTCTTTTATTACTTTTTTTTCTTCAATAGAACATTGTTCACTATTGCATGTGTCATACAAAGAATCTTTTTCGTCATTTTCAGATTCTAATAATGTATTGTTATCTTCTTTCATATTATTGGACTCGGCACTAAAATTGTACTGACGGTCTTCTTCAATATTTCTACTATTTTCATTTTCATTGACTTCTATTTCAGTTACATCATCTCTGGGCTCTATTTCATCTAAATTGGAGATTCTGTGTAAACTAATATCTTCAGTAATAATTTCTCTATTGGCATCATTTGGAAATCCAAAAAATGGTTCAACCTCTGTAGTCTGAAAGGAACTTATTTCCACACTAGAAGTTGCATTGATTTTGCTAACTATTTCAGTACTTTCCTTTTCTTGTATTGTACTATCTCTATGGAAGACTTCTTCAGCATTTGTGTTTGTTTCAGGCATCAATCTTTCAATTTCTATATCACATATTATACTATCATTGGGAACATTATCTACAGCAGATATCTGAGCATTTTCTTTACAATTTTTATGTCTTAGAGTTTTATTATTACCTAAGAACACTATACTATTGTTGCTATTATCATTATCTTCAGTAATAGTTGTATACTTTGGACTATTATCATCATTTGTAATGGAAATAGGAGAGAACTTAAAAATAGATTCCCCTCTATACTTCGCTTTGAATGGAGTACTGCACAATGGTGATTTTTGTAATATTGGAGATTGTATATTTCTAGTCAGTCTATGTTTATAGTAACTTAGAGGTTTCTTCATAGAATCGTTTAAGCTATTCTTACGCTTCAATTTATTAAGTAGAGATATTTTGTTCACTATGTTATTGATAGAGTCATTTAATCTCTTTGGTGTTGTATTAGCTTCATTTTCTATAAGCAGTTGGTACGCTTTTATATCTGACGTATTTCTTGTTATATTTTCATCAGAATTTTCTTTATCAGAATCTGAAATTAAAAAATAAAGAATTTAGTCTCCAATAATGTTTGCCATAGTAATTCGGAGTATAAAAGGAGATGATTTTCATGATGGATGACCATGAAAATTAATTTCCTGTGCTCTAAAAATATTTAAAAAATAAAACTACTTACCAGAAGTCTCACTATCTGAATAGTTGACCTTTTTAGGTTTTACTGGTTTTCGTCTAGTATAAGTTTTCCCTTCACTGAAACCATCAATAAAATATTTAAGTGCATAATACACAAAACATAAAGAGTAACCCAATAGTCCGCGTTGCAACTGTAAGGAACTGAAACAATATTTCGCCTCTAATAACATTTCGAAGATTTAGAAATTATTCGAAAATAGTAAGCCTTTGCAGGAGTGTTGTTTGGTTGCTTTTAAAGAATATGTTAGTTGACTTACTTTTTCTGCACAAGTTTATCAAACAGATCCACCTTGCTAGTCACAGACTCAGTCTTAGGAGGTCGAACTTCCACTGTACATGCATTTGAAGAATTTAACAGCATATCGAAGGGATCCAGGGGTTTGTTCACTCGTATAGACTTATCTGGAGTAAGATACGCCGACCGAGACAAACTTTCTCGGCAAGGAGTTTCTACCTCTTTCACTATCCTTTTTACATATTTCCTCTTGCGAACTCGTTTAGAGGCAATTCCGTGAGCGTTAGAAGATCCAACGCAAGATAATTCTCGCTTAGTTTGTTTAATGTTTTGGATGAAAAAGGCATCGTAAGCTGAACTCTTTTCGTCCAAGTTTTGCAACAAGTCTCTGCGGTCTAGAACACCCCCGGTATCTTTTTTAGACCTATATGTGCGTCTCATTATTTATAGACACATTCACTACATACATACAAATAAATAAAGTAAGTGTCCGGCTAAATTACAAACATCTTTTCAAATTTTCAAAATGACAAACTGAAAAACGCCCGACAGAATTTGACAGAATAATTGACGTTTCTTTCAAGAAAAGATTAAAAAAAAAAACTGTTCAGTTGCGTTAGTTCGTCCATACGTAGTATCTCTATGTAGTCTGTGGTTCATCCCACACAAAGTGGGTGATAGACGTGAGCCATTCCGAGAAAAATTGACCCTAAGGAAAAAATACTGTCACAAACATTTACAAGACATTCATAATATTCTCTATTCAATGCAGTTTTTAAATATATAGTTCTTATAGTACAGACGCCAGCACATCAACCTACCTGAAACTGTAAAATTTTTCCAATCCACTTTGAACTATATATATTTATATGATAAAGTTGAAAATCTATTAAAGAAATTTGACAGATTGTAGTAGGTTGATGTGCTGCTGCTGGCGTCTGTAGTACAGTTCGCGTCAAGTAACTTTGCCGCTCTGAAGTTAGGTTGCGCATGCGCGCTACTGTTTTATAAGGAAAACTGACTACTGCGCAGTCATATGTAGCTTACTTCAGAGTGGCAAAATTATTTGACGCGAACTGTAGGTAGTTTTTTTGTTGCACTGTGTGAAAAAGCTGCTGGGTTGTATTTTTTTAACCTTTTCGTTAATATTCTATTCCATCTCATTAAACACTTTTGTGGACCCAATTGAATAGTATTTTTTACCGGACTGGAATCCTCACCCAATAACTTGGAACAAGGGCGGATCCAACCTTTGAGTCAGAGGGGGGGTTACATAATCCAAGGTCCAGTCAGGACAGGCTCCAATCTTGATCCCGGTCACCTTAGTTTCTTACGGAAATAGCAGTTGCTTTGTCGACTTACGCAGAAAAGTTTAGGAGTCAGAAGCAAGGGCCGATCCAGGGGGTACAGAGGCACGAGCACCCCGAAACGGTTTTAGTAAAATAAAATTTTAGCATCCAGCATTTATATTTAGACCTCCAACTTCAAACTGCTTCGTACTGAATATATTTTGACCATGTTTGGGATTTGATTAAAAAGTACTTACTTCTTAAGATTTGGGGTCCAGGACCAAGGGCCCGGGGCGGTTTGTCTAGAGTCTAGACCGTTTTGGGGCATGTAAATTCCACGTCTAGTTGCTCAGCTAGTTCTCTTGCCTCTTCAAAATGCTGTCGGAAAATATGTCCACCTGGGCACAGGCGGACATATTTTTGTCATTGTATCATTGATAGCGTCTATATACTAATTCCATGGGTGTCACCGACACATCAGGTGATCGGTACTGCGGCCGCGAATGAATGGGGCGGTGGGGAGGGGAGGGGTGGCCCGGCAAAATCAAACTGGAAATCGTGCGAACAATATTCATAATGAACGAACAGGTGCATCATTTATTAATTATGCGTGTCGTTCGCGTTTGTTTGCCATCATAAAATTTTTCATTGTGATTAGTTAGTTTGAATGACTGCTCGCGTAATTATATATTGTTATGTATGAATTCAAATTAATGGTTAAGTTGACCAACAAAATTTGTACGCCAATGATCTTCACACCTCTGCGATGCTTTTTCAGTGAAATATCGGTGATAACGTGTTTTTCATCGTTTGAATGGCACGGCCATGGGGTTTTAGTCTTACAGCTCCTGGAATATAAAACTAGGATTTTTTGTTGTATTAAAAAAAAAAAAGAAATTCAAATCTGGGTTTTACAAAAAAACTTCAGACGTCTGCGATGTTTTTTCAACGAGATAACGCATTTTTCACAGTTTCAATGGCGCGGCCATAGGGTTTGTCTTACAGCTCCTAAAATATAAACCTAGGATTTTTTTCTATGTTTTTAGAAATTCAATCTGTTATTTAAGTAGGTACTTACCTAAATTTCAGGTCTCTGCAACGCAAAGCTTAGTTACAGTGTTATGTGATTAGTTTCTCCGTGGCCGCGCGGTTCTCCGCGTTTCAATATGGCTCGGCCACGTTCAAACCCTTCTAACTTTTTAACCATAACTTTGACAAATTTATGGTTTGGGGAATCAACTTTTACAAAATCTTTTTTTTTTTAATATCGCCGTGGTCGCGCCATCAGAAGGCACACGAATAAAGCAGGGATCATAAAACTCTGACAAGCAGACAAATAAATTTGTGTTTGACTGTTTGTCAAAGAATCATAGAAAACCGAAAGACCGCATTTGTGAAGAGTTTATATTTAAAAAATACATTTCCTGTAATGATAAGATGATACACTGTAGCAGACTATACTAATAAAATACGGCTTTATTCTGAATATTTACACAATAATGATTATAACTATGAACAATTATTTTTAAATCACCACAAATTGGGCAAAGATCATTAATCTTTGGCAGAATTCCTTTCGTTTACAAGTGCCTCTGACTACCTCACCTCTACCTTGGATAAGCTTGAAAATATAAAAATACACTTTTAGAACAACCTGTCACATCAATTGAAGTAAATTTAAGTATTTTTAATCCAATGGGTTAATTTTATAATATATTTAGGTAAAGTATCTTCAAATAACCGCAACGAATTACAAAAAAAAAGGTTAGTCTTTCGGCTCTAAACAAATGCCCCAAAGGCAAAAAATAAAATAGCTTTACCCAAAATAATTAATGGAAGAACATAACAGTAGAAAAACTAACTGAAAAATCCAAGTATTTCTGGTTCTAAAATAAACCATAATAATGCATAATATTTAATATTTCCATCTGAATAAAAAATACCTCTTAAAAGTAAATAACAAAATCTTCCTCTTGGTTTAATCGAACTATAAAATCATATTTACAGCAAGTTTTGTAGTGTAAAGAATATTACAAGTATAATTTACGTTACAATGAAATTCATAACCAAGAGTTAGATATAAAAGGAATGGCCATTAGTACCTAAATTTTTATCAATATAAACAGGAAACATAAATATTTAAACAAAAATATAATAAAAATATTACTTACATAATTTTCTATTGTTAATTATTTTCCTAGTAAATAGCAACAAAGTTGAAAAAGGTCAAATATTTGAAAATCCTTTGGTGAATATTTTCACAACACTATTATTAATTTGTCTATGGCACCATTCCCCAATATTTTATTTGCCACAGCCCTCTGAATAATGAAAGATTGTTAAATTTTTTCTGACTATTTTAAGAGTAATGAACATGTAGAATAACTTTGTCTGTCACCTCATTTACTTAATTGAACACTATTCTAACATGAATTGTTTTATAGCATTAAATTTGGTCTCAAGTTCAATTATTTACCTATTGAACACTGAAAACACCGAATGTATAAGTTGTTGTTAACTATTGCAAAAGTTGAGTCTTCTGTTAAAATATTAGGCTCTTTTTTGGTTTGGCTTTATGAAAAATAACTTTTTTTTTAAAGATCCATAGAATATGCGCCATTGTTACTACAGTGAACGGATCATAAATAAATATTTATTGCACATTCACAAAAATACGTAATAAGTACAATAAAGATAATAGTGAAAGAGATCACCCATTGCTTGTTTTTCACATAAAAAAGTTTTACATATTCTAGTAGTTGTAGTCTATAAATCAATCACAAACAAGTTTTTAATTGAGAAGTAATTCGTCAAGCTTAATTATCACAATCACATACAAAGTTGTTTTAATTACTAATCTGAAGACAAAAAATTGCTGGGTTTAATTTATTGGCTCACTTTTGTACATAAGAATATTGTTTTCGTTAGGGTCCCTCCATCCCTTGTAGATTTAAAGTTCTTGAGTAAAATACCTATACCTAACAGTAGCAGGTAATCAACCTTTTGAAACACCCAGCAAAATATCTATAGTATTAATTTATTTTAATTCTTTACATTGAAAGCTAAAATAGAGAATGTTATCTTTGCAGTCTGTTGAGTTTTTATTATGTTGCTATTGTATCAGGTGGCAAATTCGCAACCACGCGGACGATTTCTACACGGCATTTTTCATCAAGATCAACGCAAAAAGTAGGTAGTCGTAAAATCGAGGATTTATTTAAATACCAACATAATATTAGATAGTTGGTTTACATTTATATAATTAGTTGTTACAACTGAAAATGGAAATAAGTATTAAATAATAATGATCGCATTTCAAAATCGTTGTTTGGTTAACTATAATTTTATCATAGTTATCCAAACAAAGCAATTTTAGAAACTTGCTTTTTTATCTGAAGTGCCCTGATAACATTATTTTCCTAAAATGCTTGAGACTTTTATCGACATTTACAGTGTAACAATTAAACACCATTTAAAAACTATTTGTGCAGACGAATCAAGTAATTATAAAATATCACATGACTTTGAATAAATTCGGATGCACCTTAAGTCTACGAGAACACATCGATGGGGCGGGGTGAAACAGTTGCCAGGTTGTGTGTAGGGCTGGCAAGTGGATCGCTTACGTGAGATTCATTTTTTTTAGCTTCTATTGTCGCCTGTTTTACCGCCTCTTTGTATGGTCCCCGCTTTTTCTTCATAAATCTTACCTGGAAGATAGAAATGAGGAGTTAATTTAATTGTACTGCAGAAGTCAGTAGGGACATATTTTAGGGAATGTAGAATTCGTAGAGACATACACACTGGCATAAATACTTTTTCATAACATGTGTTTTATATTGCCATATAGTTTATTTCCAAGAAATACTACATGGTTCTTTGATTTCATTATACATTTAAATATTGAATACTTAATCAGGCTATGGGGAAAACTTTTTAGAAAAACATGTTATGTTAGTATAAAAATCTATAGTTATGAAATAGGCAAGTGGAATGGAAAAAAAAAGAGAAACTATTTAGTCCGTCAGTCAGCTAATAAAAAAAATATTAGGCATTTATTCTGACAGACAAAAAAATTTACTCTTGACATTTTTTTTTTGTCAAATACCTTATTGGTGGATGTGGCTATAATAACTCTACATTGGCTAGATACAGGACCCCAAAAACTCAAATACTGTGATTCATGACCTTGTCAAATATTCTTGGCTAGTAACACTCATCACTCTGTTATTTATGATTACCAGCTGAAATATGAAAAAGTAATGATAACTCACCTTAAAATCTTCTAAGAATGGACTCAAGCTATCACATGGCATCAGTGATGATGTAGTTGAAGCATACCATGCTACATGTGCCTTAGACGTTGGAGTGATACTGATGACCTTCCCCGGCCACCATGGGAACCCTACCACCTTGCCCCACACCACATCCCCTGGCGAAACCCGTAATAACCTACCACCAACACCCTCTGTACCATTCGCAGGGAAATCTGGTACCATTTCATTCTCCCAATCCTCTGAACCACTTTCTATATGATCATTCTCACTCTGTTTCTCATGGGAATTACTACTTAGTCTTCGTAAGCTTATTGAAAGCTTCTGATTCATACAGTGCTCTTTAATATCACTAAAATAGTCTACGGATCCAGTTTCAGTACATTTACTTGTGTTTTCATCACGCTTTTTCTGGTTCTTGTATTTCTTTTTATGTTTGACCTTATGCTTGTGTTTTTTCTCTAAAGGGTCCAATGATGGGCTTGATGCATTGTTATGTGGTGATAATGCTCCAACGTGTTTTGGTGACAGCATACTTTGAGTTTTTTCTATTGAGCTACTTTTCTTTGCCTGCTTTTTAGCTTTCTTCAATGCCTTTTTAGCTGCTTTAGAATCTGGTTTTGTTGGCTTCCCCATGTCACAGGAGACACCTGAATCTTCATTAAAATCTCCTGTGAGTGGTGGTATCTTCACAACTGTTCCTTCACCTTCCCCAAAGCATATTTTAAGGGTTTTTGCACTTGAAAACATTGAACTAAAAGAAATGTCACTTTCGTCTTTTACGTCTTCATCCTTGTCGCCGTCCATGTCATCAGAAACACTGACAAAAGCCATCTCCTGTGTCACGGTTTCGTTACTAGATTTCTCACTTTTAATTTGTTTTTCACTAGCCCTAATGGAATTTTTCGATGCACCCCTTACGGCACTTGAAATTTCGCTGGGCTGCAGCCTGGACAGCTTAGGTATAAGCATGCTGCCCATCAAATACTTTTTCTCTGTCCTTGATGACTCAGATATGAGTGGTGTATCGTCATCAGATTCTAACTTACGTTTTTTAGACACGTCTACGTTTTCATTGTTCTCATTACAAATCCCTTGGCAATTAGAACATAAGACCTTCCGAGGTCTTAGTCGGACGGTCATCTTTTGCTGCTGTTTGCCCTTAGGAGCAGGCTTCTTCGATCTTTGTGAGTTTTCACCCTCATACTGGGGTTCTTGGTACGTGAACCTTTGACTAACGGAATGCAACTTATCGCTTTCATTTGTAGACACAGCCTGTTTGGAGAATGCTGGGTTGAGGCTATAAACTCCAAAAGGTAAGTTACTGCAAAAATACAGTTAAATTAATGTAAATATCAAGAGTTTTTCCAATAATCGATAAAAACTCACTGGGTTATGTCTCTGTTACCTACCCTTTGTTGGAGTCCAGAAGCACACCTTGGAACTTTTTATCGTCTGAGCAATAAGATACAACAATTAAATCGGCTAGGGCTTCTTCTACGTTTACTAGAATCTGAGAATTCTTTTGAATCGTCATATCGGCTGTTCTTACGACAGCCGCCATATTTTGTTAAATCATAGACAAGACAAAATTGAAAACTGAAAGACTGAAACCATAGACCAGTGTTGCCAACCCTACCAAACTAAAAAACAGCAAATCAACCGTAACAAGTAGTAGAATAAAGTAAATAGTAATCCCAGAACAGTAATTATTCTACTCCCAATCTTATGAAAAAGAATAAAAAATGGTCAAAATTCGATGCATACTTTTGCTGCTATATCAAGTCATAGTGTTAAAGCAATCATTGTTCCAGTGTGAGAGAGAGATGGAGCTATACAGGACGAATAGCACTATCTTTATTTCACAATGGATAAGCGATGACACGTCGTTTTTATACATTTTGGGTTAAACATCAGAATCAGTAAACGGTAGACCTTGTTTTTACACGCACGAAAAGAAATAAGCATTTTGGATTTTTTAAAGTACGAAAAATAGAAATATAGACCAAAACAGAAAACAGGGAAAAACAGTAGATCTACTTTTACTGTTAAAACAGTAGTGTTGGCAACACTGCCTTGGACTGAAACCTTTTTCAACCCATTTTTTTTTACCAAAAAACTATCACGTTCATACAATTTTATTGTTGTGTTGCCACCACAGAGTACATTTTATATAGGGAGAGTTGCCACTTCGCCAGTAACGTAGTCCGCAGCTTAGCTCAGAGATTCTTAGTACTAGAAAGCTGTAATTTGACATGGTTAATACATATTAATCACGCCGACAAAGTGGTAACATAAAACCATGAAAAAAAAATGTTCTACGGTACCTCCCCTACACGTAAAGTGAGGATGTTATTTTTATCGTCTATCCCACGGTGTAGGGTATAGTTGGAAAGGTCGTTTAAAAATATTGTGAATGTGTTAAACCCATTTTTGGGTTCTGGGATCGGTTTGCGAAATTTTGAGCTTAAAGCTTAAAATTTCGCTGATAATTTTTGTTATAGTCAAGTACCCTACCAGCTAAATAGTTGGTTTTGGATATGTGAAAAAATTCGCGGTAGTAATATATATAACGGAATTAAAAGGAAAACTATTATAGCTAAGTAGGCCCTACAAGTAAACGAGTAATAATCGACCAACTTACATTTGCAGTTGCAAAAACGGGAGAACATGTTTTTCAACTACAAAGTTAAGTTCTTGTGATATAAATTCATCCTAACTACGGAACCCGTCATTGTGCGTGGTCCGACACGCACTTGGTTGGTTTTTTACAGTACAAAATCAGGGTTTCCGTTTTCCGAGCACTTTTGTCAGAATGACAGATGACAGATTGACATTTCCAGTTTGCGATCACGACCGCGAAGATTATTTCCAGTTGTTCTAATGAGTCCGCGAAACACGCACATCTTTTATATCTTTTTGTATCAATAGCATTTACTAAAATTATATTTCGCTCTTCAGGAAATTAAACCATATTGCAGTAAGTAAAATACAGGTTCATTTCAGTTGAAAATTAACAATGTTTTGTACATATTTATTTTTTAACGCGGCCTTACATAATCTATTCTAAGTTATTCTGCTTTTATTTTCTTGTTTGCAAAACGGCAGTTTTTGCCATGGTTTTATTTAACTTTCGTATATCCAAGGCCATGTAATGTAATTTTGTTGTTGTCTCAAGTTGATTGACTACTATTTTAACATTTTTGTTCGGACTATATTCTTATTACGCGGATGGTGGAGCTGTAGCAGAGTGCTTACTATGCGGTGAAGCGTCAAGGGAAACGACGAGAGGCTTTTAATAAGAATAATAGAAAATATAATAGGTATCTGAAGAATGTATTTTACAGACAAGTGAACTGTGACAAAATAACAATACGTCATACCAAAAAAAACATTTAGAAAGAGTATGTCACTTCAGCTGAAGAAGAGTCCAAGGAGGTTTTAATACTTTCCCTCAGCTGATTGTCGACCGTTTGGTTTGTCCATCAGACCCAATTTCTGAACAAGTTCCAGCAATCTGGGTCTGGGTAGGGCCTTAGTTAAGAGGTCTGCTAGTTGGGTAGCAGAGCTAGTCCTTTCGACCACGATGTTGTTTTGAAGCACAAGCTCCCTCACGAAGAAGTGCCTCACACGAATGTGTTTGGTCCTACGGTGAAATTCTGGATTATGTGCCAATTTCACCGCGGCTTCGTTGTCCACGAACAAAACTGGAACTTCTTTCTGGCCATTCAAGTTTTTGAATAATCTTTTTAACCAAATTAATTCCCTTGCCGCTTCGCTTGCTGCTACAAGCTCAGCTTCCGTTGTGCTAATGGCGACTGAACGTTGTCTTTGACTTGTCCAGGAGATTGCTCCTCTTGAAAATAAGCACAATACTCCAGTCGTAGAGCGACCTGTTTTCAAGCATCCAGCATGATCAGCATCACTGTAGGCTTTTATTTGGTTAGGAGAATTTTCATCATGAACATACATTATTCCTCTTGATAATGTGCCTTTCAGATATCTCATAATGTGCTTAACCATACGCCAGTCGCTAGAAGTTGGCTTTTCTAAGCTCCTCGAAGCCAATCCTACAGCATAAGCCAAATCAGGGCGAGTGCCCACCATCAAGTAAGCGAGCGAGCCTACTGCTTCTCTATAGGGAAATGATTGTGACTCTTTGTCAGCTTTCCCTTTTTCAATAGTTCCTTCTTTCTGTAAAGGAATTGATACTGGATTACAGTCTTTCATATTGAATCTCTCCAAAACTTTATTTGCATAAGCTTCTTGCTTAATGAAAATCGAGCCGTCCTTCATTTGTTCTATCTCTAACCCAAGATAGTATGAAACTGGTTTGCTAGTAATCGTCAAAATTTTTTTTAGGTCAATGATGAAACTCTTTGCAAGGTTCTCATCACTCGCTGCAACTAAGCCATCGTCCACGTAGAGTGCTATTAAAATTTTCTTATCTCCTAATATCTTGGTATATAGGCATGGATCAGCATCGCTTGTCTTGAAGCCTAAAGATTCAAGTATTTCTGCAAAACAGTAGTTCCAGCACCGTGGTGCCTGCTTCAAACCATAGAGGCTTTTCTTTAGACGGCATACTCTGGATGTTCCATCTTCAAAGCCTTCTGGCTGCTTCATATAAATCTCTTCTGTTAAATTTCCATTGAGGAAAGCTGTTGCAACATCAAACTGAATAAGATGAAGTCGCTCTCTTGCTGCAACGCTGAGCAAAGATCTTATAGTTGTTAACCTCGCTACTGGGCTAAACGTTTCGTTATAGTCAAAACCTTTCTTCTGCTTAAACCCTTTTACAACTAGACGTGCTTTATATTTTTCTATTGTGCCGTCAGGGTTGGTTTTCACTTTATAAATCCATTTACATGGCAAAGCTTTTCGATTGCTCGGTAGATTCTGCAAGTCCCAAACTTGTAATCTTTGCAAAGAATCGATTTCACTCCTCATCGCTTGTAACCATCTGTGTTTATTTGTTTCACTCGATATTGCTTCCTTATACGTCAGAGGTTCTTTTTCAGTATCGACTAGGAATAAACTGTAGTCATCCAATTTGCGTGGAGGTTGAAGAGTACTTCTGTCCCTGAGATTATATCTTGGAACGTCGGATAGCGAAACGTCTCCCTCTGAATTCTCTTCTATCTCAATATGGACAGGAACGGCATCTACGAATTGTTCTTCAATCTCATTATCTGAAAATGCGGTTTCGTCTTCTATATACTCTATTTCTCTTTCTCCCTCTAATTGGACTGACTGTCCTTGATCTCCTGATTCATTTGCTTCTATTGATGTCTCAATAGGCGTCCTTAAATGTCTATCTTCTTCTAATTCGCCCTCTAATAGAACAGATCTCTGTTCAGATTGGGCTTCCTGATTCAAGGGATTGTCGATTTGCAAATGCTGTCGAATAATATTTTTAGGAACTGTATCGAATGACACGGTCCACTGTTTATCAATCGGTTTTGGGTCAGATTTTGCAACAATTCCTGAAGCCTTAGCTTCAATCCCTGGAATAGGTGTCTCTTCGAAAATAACATCTCTTGATCGGATCAGGTTGTCAACTTTATGCTGCGTTTCATACCAGATACGATAACCGTCATCATTGTCGTATCCTATGAGAATGCCTTTAGTTGCTTTCTGATCCAATTTTTTCCTTTTAATTTTCGGAACATGTGCATAACAAGTACTACCAATGATTCTAAGATGCTTTATATTAGGCTTCTTCCCAAACCATAACTCGTAAGGTGATTTGTCCTTCTCTCTAGTAGCACCTGTTCGGTTTAAAATATAAGCTGCTGCCATTATAAGTTCCGCCCATAATGCTTTTGGCAGTTCTCTCTGAGCATTCATCAATGTTCTTACGGTTTCTACTAATGTCCTGTTTTGGCGCTCGCTACAGCCATTCTGCTCTGGCGTGTACGGCATAACAAGACGTTGCTTAATTCCTTTTTTATTCAAAATATCTCTGACTTCCTTGTTATCAAACTCAGTTCCGTTATCACTCAACAGTGTTTTGATTACATGTCCTGTGACCATTGCTTCTTGTAGCATTATGCTCAATTTGTCTTTGACTTCGCTTTTGTTTCTCATGCAATAAACCATGCAATATCCGGAAAAGTCGTCTTTAAACAGTACATAATAACGGTATTTTGAAAAACTCATTGGGAAAGGACCGCAAACATCTGAATGAATAATTTCTCCTGGCTGTGTAGATCTTTCTCGTATGCCAAACTTCAGTCTATGCATCTTTCCGTAGATACAAGATTCACACAATTCTTTATTTAAAGGAAGTGTCAATCCTAACTCTCTTTGAATGACTTCCTTAACGTGTCTTTTATTTTGATGTGCTAATCTCTCGTGGTAGAGCTGCATCAAATCAGTTGTTGTAGTAGCAAGTACAGGTACCGGTGGCAGGATGTTGCGAACCTTCAACTTAAAAAGCCCTCCACAGTGGTTACGTTTGCCAACAACTGCTACTTCCCCATTCAAAAATACTTCACAAGTTTCCGGGGTCGAGACGAACTTGCTATTCCTCTGTTTGTCATGCATAGCTAGCACTGAATACAGACTTCGCTGGATCTCTGGTACATACCAAACGTCCGTGAGTGCTATGTTCACAATCTTCCCTTTGACATCTGCTTCCAAATATATTGTTCCTTTGCCTCTTGCTTGAACAATGTTACCATTCGCTGTAGTAACACCTTGGATCTCGTCAAACTGTTGGAATGTTTGGAACAAATCACTCCTATTGGTCACGTGACTAGTCGCGCCATTGTCCACGTACCATGATTCTTTATCTTGCGCTGCGAATGACATGACATTCACACTCATAATAGCCATATTCGCATTTTGACTTGAAGATGACTTGTTATTACTGTCTTTAGGGGGGCGACCATCTTTCATCCACTTCTGGCAGGATCTTACTCGATGTCCCATCTCATGACAGTAATTGCATTTCATATGCTTATCCTTATTCTTCTTTTCTTTACGAATGGTGCTATTCTGTGTCGTACTCGTCACTAATACCTCTTCACTCGATTCACCATTTTTCTTTTGAAGTGACTTCTCATGAGCGCAAAGGTTACTTGTCAAACCTTCTACTGTCCTCTGTTCTTTGGCTAATAACAACCAACTTGATTTAAATTCGAAGTATTTCTGATCTAGTGTATCCAGAATTTTGCAAATTAGGAATATTTCTGGTAGTTTCATATTGGGATTATCTTTACCAATCTCTCTATTCAACTGACACCAGAGAGTCTTCAATTTGCAAATATGTGTGGCCATATCATCAGAAGCATCTAATTTGAATCCAAAGAAATCTAAGCAGAGATTATAAGCTCGATTCTCATTATCTCCGTCAAATAACCGATGTAGTTCCAGCCATACATCTCTTGGACATGAGAATGACATTACCTTTCTAACGGTATCTTCGTTCAAATTTGTTGAAAGCAGGATCATAGCATTGTTCTCTGCTTGTATAAAACGCGCTAGTTTCGTTCTAAATGCAGTAACTTCTGCGTCTCCTACACCTGCTGGCAACACGGGTCTCGTACATCTTCCTTCTACTATATCCAATGCATCTGGTATGCTTCTAAGCAGGATGGATATTTTATATTTCCAGGTATCCCAGTTACTCTTGCCTTGAAGTGGTGCAATTTGTACCTTTGTACTTAAATTTTCCACTTTTTCGCACATTTCCATTTTTCCGCTAGCACATAACCTGTAGCAGAGTGCTTACTATGCGGTGAAGCGTCAAGGGAAACGACGAGAGGCTTTTAATAAGAATAATAGAAAATATAATAGGTATCTGAAGAATGTATTTTACAGACAAGTGAACTGTGACAAAATAACAATACGTCATACCAAAAAAAAACATTTAGAAAGAGTATGTCACTTCAGCTGAAGAAGAGTCCAAGGAGGTTTTAATAGGAGCTCTATTATTTACCACGGCCGAAGAATCGGCAGGTAATAAGACTTTACATTCTTTGCCAAAGTCCTTGAGAGTTTAAAATAAATGTTACTATAGGCAAGTGAAAGTATTAAAATATTTCTCTCTTGTTTGAGAACTCTTGTTTGATGCTAACTTTTGAAGGAGCACAGCTTTATAACAAATTACCATCCTGTATAAGAAATGTACACTCTTACAATGCATTCAAAACTCAACTTAGCCAGCACATAAATTGCGGATTGATCACTTCTGGAGAAATGAATGCATTGGATGGGTAACTATTTAATTGTAATACTGATGACGAACATATTGTAATCTATATTTTTAGTATTGTTCTCAAGTAAGGGACTTATGTCTTTATTGGGAATAAAGTTTCTTTAAACCGATATAAAAAAGTTGTAGTAAAATGGGCCCATCATATCCAAACTCATTAGTATTTTTATGTACTAGTAAGTACATAAATAAAGATAAAAATACCGACTTAGTGTAGATAAATTGTTAGTTATTTAAACATCAGAGATTTCAATCAATAGCCAGAAAGAAAATGTAGCTGCAGTGGCTTGAAACTTTGTATCATTACTTCATTAGTTAGTGTTTTAATTGAAATAATGTATCCTACAGGTGATGGCTACAGAGAGGATAGACATTACCCAGCCTCTGTGGGATCAGGGCACATTTGTGGGTAGATTCAAGCATTTTGCATTCATCTCTAATCCTCTACTGTCACTGGCTTCAGAAACTGAGCTGCATGCAGCTAAAGATCTTTATGTGAAGTATAAGTAAGTAATCATCATAAAATTACAGAAAATAAAGAATTTTTTTTTTAAAATTATTATTGCATCTGTCTTCATTATATATGTATGGGGTTTATTTATAAACATTGCTTAAAGTTAAGTGACATTCAAACATCTAAAATGTGTGGTTCACTAATCATTACACAACTTTAAGCAACATTTATAAAAAATACCCATAATTGCAATAAATATTGAACTTAGTTAATCCTCAGACCAAATAAAAAACCAAGATATAGCACTGCAAACAATACAGTGAAGCATGCCAAAACTACACCGCCGCTCTATGCATACACATGCACACACACATTTACAACCTTTTACTAAGACACTTCAATCAAACTACACCACAGAAAGAGCACACATGTTTACAAAACCAGCTTCACTACACTGCTTAAAAAACCAAGACAGTGCTGCTGTCTTGGTTTTATTTGGTCTCAGAGCTAATCTAATTACTTTCAGATAAATCAATTCAACACGATGTTAGCAAGACTATTAGATACTTAATATGCTAAACTTACAGACTTCTATACAAATAAATAAAATTGAAGTGTCTGTTTGTAATGTCAAAATAACAGCTTTTTACTAAATGCATATGAAACTATATAGTAGGTAATAATAAAAAAATAAAAACTGTCTGTTCCGGCTAATCTCCGAAACGGCTGGACCGATTTTGACGGAACTTTCACTGACAGATAGCTGATGTCATAAAGAGTAATTAGGCCCATTTTTATTTTAGAAAAAGATTTAGGCTTTGGGCGAAGCCGCGGACAGCAGCTATAGTTTGACCGAGACCGCTGTTATGCGTCTTAGGAATGCGCGGCGAGGCGGGGAGCAGCGTTGACGAATGAGCGGCGTGCGGGGCGCCGCGTGCCGTGAGCCCTGACCAATGAGCGGCCTGAGGCCCTAGTGTGAGTTTCTTTTAACCATCTCTACTTTACGCATCGACAGCTTTCGGCGCTCCGATTGGCAGCCGGCCGGCCTTCACCAGTGAAGGGCCAATCGGAGTGCCGAACGCGGTCGATGCTTAAAGTCGAGATGGTTAAAAGAATCTCACACTAGGGCCCTAGTGACTAGGGCCTCTGCACTGCCCCCCCGTGTCGCCGCCCACGTACCTAAGGCGCGGAACAGCGGTCGCGGTCAAACTATAGTTAATATTATTTTAAGTAATATTTTTCACTTTCCTTTAGATTAGGCCAAGAGCCAGCAGGCACAAAGTACGAACAACTAGTGAGAGCCAAGCAGCTGTATGAATCAGCCTTCCACCCTGACAGTGGGGAACTTCAGAATGTGTTCGGCAGAATGTCCTTCCAGATGCCAGGGGGTTGTCTTATTACTGGAGCTATGTTACAGTGGTATAGGTATGTGAACCTTACTGTTATACTTATAAGTAACATATTCCTTTGGCTAAGTTACCCAAAAATGTATTTCTCTGTAAGTCTTGTTGAGTAACATCGATTTGGGAGAGGCCTTTGCCCAGCAGTGGGACACTATGCCAAAAAAAAACTGTAATAATTTATATACAACTATAGCTATTATTGTTTAGGGGTCCAAAATAATAACCCTTTAACTTACCCAGGAGTATTTTTAATTGGTAGGTATAGGAATGCCTTGGTATAAAAATCTGTACCCTAATTACGTAATACACGATCAATCGGAATTTGAATCGTTTTGAAACAAATTGCTAATCCATTGCTTAAAAAGTTCGAAAAAAAAATCTGCTCAACTAAGTAAATAACGCAATGAATGTTGTTGAACTGTCAAAATGAAACAAATTTGTCATAATTGTTTACGAAAATATGTTGCGTAATTAGATAGCTGGTTTCCATAGAGGATAAACACGTCAGACACAGACTGTGGTAGCTGTTTTTTTCGATTAATTTAAATAGTTATGGATTGCATCACATCAAAATTGTTTCAGCAATTCGCAAATCTATAAACAAACCTAATATTATTTCAGTACTTCGTAATATTTAAAAGATATTCTATTCTAGCTTGTAATATCTCAATGCCAGAAAAGCCGCTTCTCTTGATAATTTAATAATGTATGCAAAACAAATTTATTTAAAGTACTCCATTAATTTGAAGGACTAAAGTGCATTTGAAATACAGTTGCAATGGCAACCGGCCAATATAGGTCAAAACTCAAATAACGTAGGTATACTAAAGACCGAATAATGACTTTTAATCCAATGTCAGAACATTGTGTTGCCAAGTGCCGAGGAATTTGCCATCAAGCGATTTTACAACCAGAGTTAACCGCGCGACGAGTAACTGCCTGACGATTGGTGTCGGGAAGTTGTATATATTCGTCGCGCGGAAAACTCTGCTAGCGGGATGCAGGATTTTGCGTGACGTCATGGCGATGCGTAGTTCGCATATGGCGTTGTAATATATTCACTTGCAAAACTTGCGTTTCATAACACCTTTTTTGTTCACATTTGAGGAACGTTCTTTCCTCTAAAATCGTCATAATTTTTAGTCATGTAATAGTTGTTAGATAAGACAATTGGATGGCCAACAAAGTAGCGTGATTAATACGTTCCCGAAATTGATGATTAGCGCAATATTACCTCACGACTTTTTATCTTAATCTTTAAAGACTCAAAAGGCGGGCGTAGACCTGACGAAAAGCAGCGCATTGCGGTTGCACATTGTACATGTTGCAACAAGCCCTCGTATCCATGGGGGTTTTTTTTTATCGCGGACTGGTATTTTGTCTTAACACCGAGAGTTCAAATACCAGTGCGCGATAAAAAATCGCCGGGCCACACAGGGTGAAGCGAAACGAAGCTAAGTTCGTTTAGCTTTCCTCTGCATTTTTTCATACCGATAATAGTACGCGGTGTGGTGTGAACCGAAGTATGAAAAGACGCGCAAGAAAGCTAAACGAACTTACCTTCGTGGCGCTTCCTCCCAGTGTGGCCTGCGCTAAAAATCGCCCGTGAGTACCTGGGCTAAATCTGCGCTTCACCAAGTCTGTGCTGGCCAGAGAGTTTACACTTCTGCTTAGCATTATAATTACGCCAAAAGGACGCAGAGTAGTGGCTACTTGCAGCATTTCTAAAATAATTATGCCCAGTTTCAACTACCTAAGGTTTTTTAATTTCAGACTTTTTCCTTAAAAATACTCACTAAAAGGTAGTAAAATAACCGTCATCGTGAACAAAAGGTAGACAAAAACAATGTTTAAAATATATTGTTACTCATAAATTCTAACGAGGATAACATAATGTGCTGCTGTGGTACAAACAGAGCATTGTCATGTAAAGAACATTTCCCTTTATATTCACTCGCTCAGATATCTGTATATATAGAAGGTTTTAACTAGAGATTATGTAAGTCCGACTTATTACAATATCTTCGTTGTTCGTGGAAATATGAGCATTTATAACTTTAATTTTAGTGGGCTGTGGTGATTAAAAGGTATACGTACAATGGTACAAAGGTATACGCAATGGTGGTTCCCTAACTTACCTGACCTTACCTGCTTCGTGAGGATATTTTTCTTAGTATCAGGTGCCTTCACTCTCTTTAATGGGATGAAAATGATATGGTGAAATTAGTCCTCTTACCCTTCTTCTTCTAAGATCGATCTATTCATCATGTTGGCCTCTCACTTCATTAATACACACTTACGTACAAAGACTCACACCTTTTTTTCCATGGGGGTAGGCCAGAAACTTCAGGACGCCATGACGCCACCTGCTACGATCCTAAAGCGGTCCCTAGACGTTCATGCGGCATGACATGCATTTGTATTATGCTGCATGAATGACTCTGTAGTTTGCAAGTCATTCGCATCAATCAATACAACTACACGTAATGCATGTCATGCCGCATGTTCTTCTACGGACCGCATTACATACTCTACTCGGACTTCATCATTTACGGTTATAAAGGTTTCAAAAATTAGGAAACTTAAGACATACCATCTCTCTTGCAGAACTCCAGTAGCAGTGGTCTTCTGGCAATGGGTGAACCAGTCGTTCAACGCGCTGGTGAACTACACAAACCGTAATGCGAACTCGCCCCTCACGACCACACAAATGGGCGTCGCGTATGTGTCTGCTACATCTGCCGCTATGGCCACGGCGCTGATCTTCAAGTTCAGCGTGCAGAAACGTGCGAAGAATCCTATTCTTGCTGTAAGTTGATTGTTTGCCTATGTAAACTGATTAAAGAGTTTCATTTTCCAGATGACTTCCCACGGAGAATATCACTAGCGAATTTACATCATATTGCTAACAGTATAAGGTCTAAAATCGGTGTTAAGATCCACATCCTGCTATTTTGATTTCCATGAATTCATGATAGCAACCCTATGTTTCACTTCATCCCTCACTTGTGCAGTGGGTTTGTGCACTGTGTATCCGTGAAATAGGGCACAATGGCAAGCAGGCTATAGGGTTATTAAGTTCTTAAACAGTTCTCAGAGGTGCGTGATATCATTTTAAGTGCTGCTATCTAAAAGCGCGACACGAACTATAGGTCTTGACTCAGTCAATTATTTCATAGGGTATTTCCTACTAGAATCATAATATGCTATACATACATTTATGCTGATATTATTACAATCGAATAAAAATAAAACTTGTCGACAAGATGTCTCCTTCGGGTACAGACAGTTATTTATAGACATACTTTGCGTAAAACCAAGTGTACGGCGCAATCCACATTGAAGGTATATATGTATATCTTTATATTTAAATATTTAAATCTTCAAATCTCTCTGTTGCACCTACCACTGTTTGTCTCTGCATCACCCGAAGGTTGATTGGTAGAAAATGCCCATGGCATTAAGTCCGCCTCTGTACATTTGTGTGCTTGAAGTATTAAATAAATAAATTGAAGGCAAGCAAATCTTGAAAAGTGATGAAAGTTACATTTTATATTATATTTGAAACTAGCTTCGGTCCGCGATTTCATCCGCGCCTATAACGTTCCTCAAGAATTGGGGTATCCAATGTAAAAAGATTCTTCAAATACGACTGTTAGTTCCGGAGATTATCCCTTACATACAAACTTACAAACAAACAAATTTAACCTCTTTATCTATATATATAAAAATTAATCCCTATTTCCCTTGGTCACGGCATCACGCGTGAACGGCTGGACCGAATTCACAATTTTCTTTTTTGTGTTATTTATTCTCAGGACAAGGTCCTTAGGATAGGTAAGTGAAGGTAGGGTAGGTAGGGTAGGTAGGGTAGGTAGGGTAGGTAGGAAGGTAGGTAGGGTAGGTAGGGTAGGTAGGAAGGTAGGTAGGGTAGGTAGGTAGGTAGGTGCGCCATAGATAAGTACTTCGTGCTACCCGTGCGAAGCCGGGGCGGGCAGCTAGTAATATTATAAATATATAAATGTAAATAATAATTAATTAATATTAATATAATAGTAATTAGTATAGATATTATTTTTGGTAATCTTTCGACATTTTGTAATAGTTATTTTTTGTATAGGTAATAAGTTATGTAGACATGTCACGATATCTTTTATCCGATAATCTTTATAGCAGCTTAAAGACATTATTACCATTGATAAGATATGATTATACCTCAATATTTGTACTATTTACTTATGTTTTATGTATCTACAAGATTATCTTTTGGATCCCTTGTTGTTTCATGACGGGATGTTTCAAAGTTCGGTAGATAATATTGTTACTGTAAGTACAGTTGAACGCGCGTGGCCTATCGGAGTTTAAATAGCATAAGATGAGGCTTACAACAGCTAAAGCGCGGTCATTGTCGGACTGCATAAATAAGAAAGAGAAGCGCGATGACACAACGCAGGTAGTATTGCAAAATATGAAACATTATCTATTTACTTATAAAAAAAATCTATTGATAGAACTAAACAATTAAAACACTATTATATTAATTGTTTGTAGAATAGTTTGCAAAAAATCATAATTATTGCATGTATGTATAAAAAGAAATGACCGGTGGTGGCCCAGTGGTAATGGTCCCGACTTACGAGTTCCTGTAGGCGCTTTACTTTGTCATGTACTTCATCACCACTGCTCTCAAAACGGTGAAGGAAAACATCGTGAGGAAACCGGCATGCCCTGGAACCAAAAATTCGAAGACATGTGACATATACCAACCCGCACTGGGCCTGCGTGGTGGATTACGGCCCACTCTCTCACAGAGAGGAGAAGTCTCTCACAGAAGCTTGGTCCCAGCCATGAGAACATCAGGCTGATTATGATTATGATAAAAATAAATTTGAAGAGGATCTTCGAGATTTTTTGAAGTGAAAACTTCTTTAGCGGCGTTGTGCACTTTTTTGTGATGGGTAAAAAATGTTAAACTCGCGTCAGGACACGTGACCGGATCGAAAATTCGTAAGATTGTCATGTTTGTGTACGATAGCGCAATAAATGAATATTGTATTTTACCACATAAATGATAGTACTTGTATACTGATAATTAAAGCAATTCGTGCAAAATGATTCCCTAACCATTCCAAATTATCAAAAATGCACAACGTTAATATTCAAGTTTTCACTTCTGCCGGCACTCCCGGAGTGCAACCCGTTGATTTTTTTCAATCGTATCAAATTAGTTGTATTATGTTTTCAAGACATTACCTAACTAGTATGTATCCTGGAAAATATCACATATTTTTCTGATTTTGTTTATTGCAGTGGATCATATACTTTTAGGCGTTATAGAACTTGCGTTTAGCTTCTGTAGTCCCCTTAAAATGATTTTGGTATCACTGAAATGCAGTCTACTGTTTCTAGGTGTATGTTATGTTTATGATGCGCTAGTACGTTTTATTTGAACCATATGTCTGCGTCATCGATGTCATACGATCAGTCCTAGTAAACTGAATCAGCTTGGGTGACAATAATATCCTTATTATTTACCACATTAGGTAGATTATGTCATGTTTTATTTGATATATTTTTATTCACGTTTTCCTATGAAAAGAAATTATACATTGTTTTAGCCGCTACAATCCGTCAACCTGAAGGAAGTGGCAAAATAATGAAGAAAAGACAAAATGTTTGACTTCCATCAGTCTTGAAATTTTGTGATTTTTTTAAATCCTGGAACTACGTTCTTTAGAGACTTAAAGAAATCAACAAAACACACACAAGCAGACATTTTGGATTCTTCTATGCCTTGCAAATATTTTTCCGATTGTGACAAAGCATAGGTAAAGCGACTAATCTTTTGTTCATAAGGTCAGAGTTAAAGTCAAGTTTTGGTAGTAAAATTCTTTTAATCTCGCAAATACATTGCGAACTATAGTTTTGTATAATTTAAAGCATTCTTAAAAAAAAAATTGTAAGTGTGAGTACCATGAAGCCGTTTACTATGTTAATATGTTGTATGTTAACTTGAAAGAGCATGGCAGTTGAGAGTAGGTATGTCATGCTCACTTAAATGCCTCGCTGATGGTGGCGAGTGTGTTGGATCATTCGGTTCCCTACAATATGGTTGAGCTGGATGGTGCTGATCCACGCGTCATGTTCGTGAACGGGCGCCGTCAGTTGAGACTGGTCATCTCTTATCTACCTTATGAATCGTTTTTGATTATTATTTTTTACATTGTTCTCACATATAGAAGCAACAAGAATAATGTACCCAGGATTTTGTAATATCTATATTAAGTGTCCTTAGAGTTTCTTGCCCGTTCTTATCCATAGAGATCTACGTTTTGGAATGGGCAACTAGCTTCAAATTTCTGACTAACTAACCGACTCCTTGACAATTCAAAAGTGCCTGTAAATGGTTTAATTGACAGAAATGCTTTGAGTTTGAAATATTTATTTCAATGTAGGCACATACAAGACACTTTTAACGACAAAATTTACAAAAAATTGAATTGATTCTATTTTTTGTTACGAAATAGAGTTACGTATGGAGAAAAATGGGCAAGAAATTCCACCGTTTATTCTTTTAATTTTTTTTACAATATTTTGTAAACAGTAATTATATAATTACTTATAGTAAGTATTACCTTAAGTATGGGAAAAGTTTTTTTGCGATTTCTGACTTTTCTAGTACTCAAACCTCAGTTGGTCTAATAGAGTTTTTTGATCCTTATAAGAAACAGGATCGATTGGCATCAAAAAAAGTTTTTGTGAAAACTGCTTATTTTCTTGCTGACTGTATTTTTTTTTTCAAAATCTGTGAATGCGTAAGACCGTTTTACTGCAACAACAACGGTTAAGGTAGCTGCCCTTACTGCCCCATCTCAAAAATCCACCCTGTATACTTTCAGAATTTAGTCAAAATTATATTTGACTAAATGCTGAAAGTTATTTTAAGTTATTTTGACATTACAAACAGACACTTCAATTTTATTTATTTGTATGTACCTATAGAAGTGAAAACGATGCATCATGATGTCCATTCGTTCCTTTGTGGTCGAGCCGACAATTGTATTGGTGCCGATTCTCTGGTACACCGAACTAAACTAACTAAACTATCACTAAAATTACTTACTTTTGGCTATGAGAATCTTAAAGCTTTAAAAAAAATCTCAAATTTAAAAATATATTTGACACAACTAAAATCGAATTTGACAATTGCGACTCCGCGTGGTACATACTTGTTTGCCCCACCCCGTGAATTGTTCTAGAGCCGGAGGCGGAATTATTCACTTTTTGTATGGAAAATATGAAAAATTATTAAGTACCTACATGTTGAGTTTTAGGGGTTTATGCGTTTTATAATGGGAGTCCAAATTTTCATTATTTTTGCGATAGGGCACACCATTTTCGAGATATAAGCAAAAGAAAAAAAGATACAGTACTGTTTTAGCACTTGAAGTCGAGGTGTTAGTGTAAATTTTAGTTCTTGACAACTAATTGTACTCCATACCATTTTTAATCGCGATTAAAAATAGTCAGATTTAGTTAGACAATCAAAATTTTAGGTGCAGAACGTCAAATTTCAGAATTGAAATGTATGTATCACTAAATTAAAAACTCAGTGCCATCTTAGTGGCTCGCCGTCCGATAAGGACCAGGCCCGGGTCGACGGCGCGTTGTGTTCCACGCGCGCCTCAAAGAGATGTCAGCAAGTGAAGGGGTCCGATAGGACCAATGCCTGCCGGGGTTGCGGGAAAGTCCGAAAGGGATACCGTGGCCCCTGGCAATGTTCAGGCAACGGAAGGAACACGGGTGGGTTTTAGTCAGTAAGAGTCTGACACGCCCTCCCGCTCCACCCAGAGCGGGAGAAGTTATTTGATAATTTCCCACCCAAAAAAAAAAAAAAAAAAAAAAAGTGCCATCTTAGTGCTGTCAAACTAAAATATAGTTAAGTTGTGTCACTTTAGTCTATTTCAGAATGGGAAATCGTCCTTTTACAGGAATAAACTAAATTTTGGTGCTATTTTTAGTCTAGTTTAGAGGCATTTGTGACAAGAGAATCGGCACCAATGTAGCGTTTTTCATATACCTACGACGTTAATTCACACATAAAATTGTTTATTTCCAGCGCTTCGTTCCATTCGTAGCTGTGGCGGCCGCGAACTGGGTAAACATTCCATTAATGAGGCAGAATGAGATACTGTTAGGTACGTACCTACTGCACTTTATTGACATTATTCATACAATCTTTCATTACTTTTAATCATTCGACGTGCATTGAAAGAGATACTGTGATGTCGAGATGCGTCTCATGTTTCAACGATCAATGATATAATTATACAACTTGAACGTAGTCGTATAATAAATAGCTTTTGCTCGCGGTTTGGTCTGCGGGAAATTATGACAATGTGTATCTGAATGATGGCCGCCCTTTATTACATGGGGACTTAAACATAACTGAGTGAACTATTCGTACACGCCTCTGCCTAACCCTTCCTGGAAAACAGGCGTGATGTTAAGTTATGTTATTTAGCAGTTAGAACTTAATTAGCAATTAAATGAAATGAAATTGTTTATTCTGTAAATAGAATATTGCAATCACTTTTACACGTCATATTAAAAATATATAAATAAAAAACCGGCCAAGTGCGAGTCGGACTCGCGCACGAAGGGTTTCGTACCATTATCTATAAAAACGGCAAAAAAAAATCATGTCTGTTGCATGGGAGCCCCACTTAAATATTTATTTTATTTTGTTTTTAGTATTTGTTGTTATAACGGCCACAGAAATACATCATCTGTGAAAATTTCAACTGTTTAACTATCACGTTTCATGAGATACAGCCTGGTGACAGACGGACAGCGGAGTCTTACTAATAGGGTCCCGTTTCACCCTTTGGGTACGGACCCCTTAAAATTAGCTAGATGAGTTCGTCGTTTCCTATCTGACTACTCTGAGAAGAAAGGCCGAAACAAAACTCAGAGGTCACAGTCTCTTAAAGTCCAGACATAATCTTGGTCAGGCCATATGAGAACAACATTCGCAGTCATAGGGGAATGTAATAATTTTATTTCATTTAAACCTTTTTGTAGTTAACGAATAACAACCGCAGGGCGACCCCTGCGGTTGTTATTAGTTAACCACAAAAAGGTCAGGCTTAGCTACGCTTGCCGCGGTAGGTCCGTAGATGGGTGACGATCTAGACATACAAAGACACTTCTGTGCCTCGGAAAGCACGTTAAGCCGTTTTGGTCCCGTCTGTCATGGATCTTTGACAGTCGTTACAGGGTCGTCAGAAGCCCGGAAGTCTGACAACCAGTCTGACCAAGGGATATTGTATTATCCAGTAACTGGGTAGTGGGGTCAGATAGGCAGTCGCTCCATGTAAAATACTGGTATTCAGCTGCATCCGGTTAGACTGGAAGCCGACCCCAATATAGTTTGTTAAAGGCTAGGCTAATGATGACGGCTGGCTGGTAAAGTGTTAATTTCATATTGCTTGGTTGGATAAACCAAGCAATATGAAATTAACGCTTTACCAGCATATTTTTCTACGAAAATATTGGGTTGTCGTGTTTCTTCTAACATCTTATTTTTTTACTTGCGATTTTTCAGGCTTGGATGTTACTGATGAAAACGGCAAAGTAATTGGCAAGTCTCAGATCGCACCTGCCAAGGGCATATCTCAAGTTGTCACCTCAAGGTGAGAACAATATCTTGTTATTTTTGTAAAGTTTTTCTATAGACACCTAATTGCATGTATTAGTATGCGCTTCGGGAATCATCGTCGATCTTCGGAAGTACGAACGCGCGATGATGATATCTAATATAGAGCTGTTATAACCATGAAAGTACTTGCCTATTTTGTATAACCATGTTTACAAAATTATAGATTAACAACTCTATACGATTCCAGAAAACTACAAAAAAGTTTTGAGTGGCAAATGCCGATCAGGGACCGGAGTAGGTAACCCGACAGGGAAAACTTCATACAAACGTGCAATATTAGGTGCAAAGCGCGGTACTACAGAACTTAGAAGCATTGACTGTGGGGGCTCTGTGGCGCGACGTTCGTGCTAATTCAGAAAGACGAAGATTACCGAAGCGCATACCTTTTCTGGTTTTCCTGTATCTAGGTAGATATAAGTTTGTATTAGAAATGCCGCGAATAGTTGTTATAGCGAATAGTCGAATACCGATTAACCGCCATTCCCTATGGCGAATAGTCGAATACTCGCCAATATTACTCGTCATACAAAAAAACGAGTTTTTCTGCACCACAATCTGCCCCTTTTGGATTTTAAATTCCTAACTAATTAACTTCAACATGACAGATTTTTGGCAAACTTTTTATATTAATGATAATAATACCGTGTTTTGTTTTTAAAGATTACTAGAAGTTTAATTAAATTTAATTAGTAGTACTTTTTATGTTCATTAAAAGTTTTTTTTTAAATGTCGAGTAATGCCGAATACCTAATAATAGTGAGTATTCGCGGTTTCTCTAGTTTGTATGTTTTAACCTAACGGTTAACCTGTTTGAAAAGTCTAATATATTTAATATTAGGTGAATGATCTTGCTAAACTCATCATATAATGGTGCGTATGTAGATATATTGGCAACTTCGTGTATTTATACTAGTGTAGGTATGTCAGTATGTATTTTATTGTACCTATGTCCCTGACAGTAGTTTCCTCATGCTATATTTGTCCTTTCCATTCCAGAATCGTGATGTGTGCACCTGGCATGTTGCTGCTACCAGTCATCATGGAGCGTCTGGAGCCTAAACCCTGGATGCAGAGGATCCGGTGGGCGCACATCGGCATACAGACTGCAATCGTCGGCATGTTGTGAGTATCACTTAAGATAAGCTTTCTTGAAATTTTACTGTCCCAACTCGTGGGATCAACAAAGAGGTTAAATAAAAGTAATTCATTTTAGCTTTATTTCCTCGACCTCATTGACCGGTGGGGTATTTGCGTAACAGACTAACAGTAGTAATGGCTTCCATCTTCACAGTTCAACAACATTCATTGCGTTATTTACGTTGTTGAAAAGAAAGAAAAGAAAATACATTTATTTAGAACAGACTAAAAGGCACACAAGTAAAAAGAAATCAAGTAAAAAGAAATAATACAAAATAAAAGTGTAAAGTGCGTTGTAAGATACTAGCAGGAATGTGTTCCTCGCGGCTGCGCCAAATAGGCCCAGTTCAGCAAAAATGTCAGACAACTAGTGCCTGACGCTGGTTTTCAACTGGACCTGAAGTGTGAGGTGACGGATGTAAATCAGTTTTATACTGCAATGTGTGTATGTATACTTGAACTGAAGTGTGAGGTGACGGATGTAAATCAGTTTTATACTGCAATGTGTGTATGTATACTTGAACTGAAGTGTGAGGTGACGGATGTAAATCAGTTATACTGCAATGTGTGTATGTATACTTGAACTGAAGTGTGAGGTGACGGATGTAAATCAGTTATACTGCAATGTGTGTATGTATACTTGAACTGAAGTGTGAGGTGACGGATGTAAATCAGTTATACTGCAATGTGTGTATGTATACTTGAACTGAAGTGTGAGGTGACGGATGTAAATCAGTTTTATACTGCAATGTGTGTATGTATACTTGAACTGAAGTGTGAGGTGACGGATGTAAATCAGTTTTATACTGCAATGTGTGTATGTATACTTGAACTGAAGTGTGAGGTGACGGATGTAAATCAGTTTTATACTGCAATGTGTGTATGTATACTTGAACTGAAGTGTGAGGTGACGGATGTAAATCAGTTTTATACTGCAATGTGTGTATGTATACTTGACCTGAAGTGTGAGGTGACGGATGTAAATCAGTTTTATACTGCAATGTGTGTATGTATACTTGAACTGAAGTGTGAGGTGACGGATGTAAATCAGTTTTATACTGCAATGTGTGTATGTATACTTGAACTGAAGTGTGAGGTGACGGATGTAAATCAGTTTTATACTGCAATGTGTGTATGTATACTTGAACTGAAGTGTGAGGTGACGGATGTAAATCAGTTTTATACTGCAATGTGTGTATGTATACTTAAATAAAATTACAAATAAAAGAGACGGACGCTTGATAAATCTCTAGACATCATTCGAAACGAACAAAACCTGTTTTGAACGATGCCAGACTTCTACGTTCCAACACATTATTTATTAATCCGTGCACTTCTTCGCACAATACGCTGCAAGCAGTCGATCGCGTCGAACTATTTACGGACAGTTTTGCAACTTATATTTTAAACTACAATAACAATTACACAACATTACATTATATTACAATTTTTTCGACCATAACAAGCAATGGATTAGCAATATTCTTCAAAATCATTCAGATTGTGATTGAAAGTGTTTCATGCAACAAGACCAGTGTTTCCGAAACATTGGTTCTTTGCGGACATGTGAACTATTTTGTTATTGCTAAAACTGCTAACCAACGATTGACAAACTTGACGCGAACGGTCTGAAATTGCTGTATATATCAAACTTAATCATTATCTTATTCATTTCAGCCTAACGTTTATGGTGCCGACTGCCTGTGCGATCTTCCCACAGAGATGGTGCGTATATTATTTTAATAATAACCGAAAAATGTTCATAAGTCGTTGTCTTAACCTAAACAATATTTTTCTAAAGAAAAACTAAAGTTGCTACTGATTTTATTTCGAACAATAATATTTATGAAATTACTGGATACTGTTATACTACCCACCAGAATTAATAAGTGTTTAATATATTATTTTGTCTTGTACAGCAAACTGTCCATAGACACAATCAAACGCTTCGAGAAGGACAACTACGAACAAATCCTAAAGAACACGGACGGAAAGCCGCCAGAATACGTTTACTTCAACAAGGGATTGTAAACTATTAGCTTTTAAGAACAATACTCTCTACGAGACAATACACGTGTTATAACTTGGTATTAAGGATAACCCAGTAAGGAGTAGATGGTCAAGAATAATCCGCCTTCTTTTTGGTATAAGATTCTAGCGTATTCAAGAATACTGTCACGTTATGAAAGACCCGGCCAAGTGCGAGTCGGACTCGCATATGAAGGGTTCCGTACCGTATTAAGATCGAGCAAAAATGTCGATTAAAACACCGTTTCTTGTATGGGGAATGGGGACCCTCGTTATTAATTAAGTCTGTGAAAATTCAATTGTCTACCTAGTACGGTTCATGAGATACAGCCCGCTGACAGACAGACGGACAGTGGAGGCTTAGTAACAGGGCTCCGTTTGGCATCTTTTGAGTACGAAGCTCCAAAAAACGGCCAAGCGCGAATCGGACTCCGTTCTAAGGTTTCTTATCACCAAAACTACTAGTGTTTACTTTCTTTCTATTAGTTATCGTGATAGAAGCCGTAGTATCAAATGTTCTTTAAAGCATCCTCTTTTTTATGTTTCACATGATTTTGTCGACATCTGAGGCCCTAGTGTGAATTTATATTAACCATCTCGACTTTACGCATCGACCGCGTTCGGCGCTCCAATTGGCAGCTTCACCAGTGAAGGGCCAATCGGAGCGCCGAACGCGGTCGATGCGATAAGTCGTGATGGTTAAAAGAAACACATTAGGGCCTCGGTACTAATTGCCATACGAGAATAGAATGGTATTACGGTTAAAAAGATACACACCTGTGACAAACAGACAAACGGCGTTCGTTTAAAAATAGGGTTCCATTCGCACCTTTTGGGTACGGAGTCCATATAGTTAAATAATTATTATTCTTGACCATTTTACTACATTGTATCAAGTCAGTTTATGAAACTACTGGACGTAAGGAATCATTATTTTTATTATCAATCATTATTGAATAAGAAAATTGTTGTTTTTAACCGACTTCTAAAAGGAGGAGGTTAGTTATCAATTCGGATGTTTTTGTATTATTTTGTATTATTTTCTAATCGAGTCTCGATACAGACGTGTGAAAGATATTATTTAGCGCTTTTTTATAAATATATTGATTTTCTTTATGGATTTTTTACATGGGATTGGCATGTGGGCACTCCTTGATACATGGATTTTGAATATTTGTGAGCGGACGAATCTAGGTGTTTTCGTATCGCTACGAGCTATAGGAAAATAGCGCATTCTATGGCGATGAATTCACCACCTAACTTAGGTACTTAGCTCTCTAGTAAAGTTGGTAGCGGGGCTGTCTGGCTTGGGTTCCCCGAACGTAGTTAAGAGGGAACAGGGCTTGCGAGGAATTTGAAAAATAGGTATTTGTAGAAACTATTGCCGTCTTACCTCAAGTCTGCCTCCGTAGAGTGCGATAGGGACAGCTGCAGCTCAGACCGATTATATCACTAAAACAATTGACAAGATTGACGTTTCGTATTTCCCTTTTTTCTCCTCGAAAACTGAATATTTTTTACATTAAAATTTTAAGAAAAAGTATGTCTAGGTTCCTATCATTTTACTTTTATGTTAAAAACTTTTCGAATTTGTCTGGTAGTTCTCTAATTACGGCGGCAAAAATGAGACATTTTTGTAATTTTTGGAGGGTCATATTTTCTTTACCAATAAGTTGCTGAAAAAAAGGAAATAACAGGGACGTGTCTACAGCAAACCTTAATTTTATGAAAAAATATGATTGCTCTCGAGGCATTATTCAGGAAAAAAAAAGGGAATACATTTGTATAGAGAATCGCAGGCACTGTTCCCTCTTAAGGCGAAAGCCTCAGGGTCACCCGCGATATTCAATTATTCTCACGTACTGGTTGTATGTTGATCTAAATCTAATCAAATATTTATTTACAGAATTATAATCATAAAAATCATCAATACAACCCTCTTTCTTTTCGAGTGGTTAGTGACTAACCTGGTGTCAGAGTTCTAAAGCCGCCCATGGGCCTCTGACTTGGCTTCGCATGCCGTCGAGAAATATCTCTCAGGCATGCCGGTTTCCTCTCGATGTTTTCCTTCACCGGTTTTGAAACAAGTGATAATTATACAATACTCACATCAATTCGAAAAGTCAGAGGTGCGTGGCTTTTATTTCTTTTTTTTTTTGGGTGGGAAATTATCAAATAACTTCTCCCGCTCTGGGTGGAGCGGAAGGGCGTGTCAGACTCTTACTGACTAAAACCCACCCGTGTTCCTTCCGTTGCCTGTACGTTGCCAGGGGCCACGGTATCCCTTTCGGACTTTCCCGCAACCCTGGCAGAGAGGTGTGTGCCTTGGGTTCGAACTCGAGACCTGTGACTTGGCAGTCTGACGGTCACACCATTAAGCTATCACTCTCCAATACAGCTCTCTATGTTCCCTATTGAATGACTATTTCATAAAATTATGATATTCGAAGCTAATTCTAACTTTAAGTTGTATTGCTGATTCTAATGATGATAATTCTAAAAATAATTTTAACCAACACCTGTAAATTCAAAAAAAACTTAAGAAAATTTAAATATTGCGGGCTACCTTAGCGCTTCAGCGAATCTTGCGCATATACACACACCCTTAAAATTCATGTATCATTGAAAGTATTTGAGATTGCATATAGTTTGAAAATCGAATGCTTAATTATACTTTATATTCCTATTATTTTTATTTATTTTAAACTTCTGTATTATGTAACATTTAGATCTGTTTTCTTTTGGAATGTTTTAGTATAGTTGTTGCATTTCATGAGCGCGCGTCTCGTTGTAATTTAAGCCTTATATCTATTGACATAAAAGTTACACGAGCGCGCTCGAGATTTGCAACGACTTAATTATTTTAATTGTTTTTTTATGCGTGCTGTATACATTCCGGATTCGCTAACTTTTACTATTTTGTTGCTTTTTGCGTTGTATTTAGGTATATTTTTGTATGTTAATTTCTAGTCCTGTATGTGGTCGGGGTTTTGAGGCAGTGAGAAGAGTCAGAGCAAACAGTGTAATCTGCGTTCGCAATCCATTTGCCAAACATGTAAACAAACACGAGTTTTAGGAAAAAACAACTGTAATGCCTATACATAAGGTTCAGTTTGCGCTACAACTTCATATTTTTTATGACATTTTCAACAATACTAGTCGGTCTAAAATCAACTTTAGCATGAAGTTGATGTTTGTGTAAGTGCAAAACTCGTGTTTGTTTACATGTTTAGCAAATAAATTGCGAACGCAGATTAGTGAAATGCTCGAGCATGCGCGAAAACACGACACAAAAATCTTCCCTTGCACGCTTGTTTGAACTAGAGTTGAGATTTAGTTCATTATCAATTTGCTTATGAAAAACTGATCCAGTATTTTACTGCTCTATCTGCGTAGGCTCTGGTTGTGACCGAAACTTTTTTTATATAGTGTACGCATGTCCCGATTTTTTTTTATATAGTGTATGCATGTCCCGATTTTTTTTTATATAGTGTATGCATGTCCCGATTTTTTTTAATATAGTGTATGCATGTCCCGATTTTTTGTTGCCGTTGCTGCTGCACTCTCGACAATAATTTACTAAAGCTCAATAACAATATCATTAAAAATATATCATTTAACACATGACATGTGACGTGTATTTACTTACTATAAGTTTTAAACTTGAAAGTGATATTATTTACGCTCAAGTTTTGTTGATTTGATTAAGACAAACAATGATATTATGCTTTTTTATATAAATGTGGTTCATTTGTGTAGTTAGATTTCAGTTTACTTTTCTACATAATTCACTAAGATGATGTTATCTCCGATTTGATACAATTTGTTTGAACAAAGTCAAGCAGATATCAGTCGCTTCACTTTTTGTTCATTTTTGTCTTTCATCGGTGTCTTTTCAGTGATCACTAGAGATCAGATATTCAGATGCATATTTACCTAAAGTTGAGGTGTTTGCTATTATGGAAAGCACTACTGTATCGAAAAAATCCCGGGATTCCGGGATCGACAAATTTTGAGTTCTGATTAATGAATCGAATGTATATTTACTTACATTCAGGTATTAGCTAATATGGAATGCACTTTTGTATCGATCGCAAAAATCTCGCGATTATGGAATTGATAAATTTAGTAGTTTTTAAGTATAGAAATGCTAGCTAGCTAATGTTGTAAAGTAGGTTGCCAAATTGCAAACAGCGATAAAGAACTCGGTGCCTTGAGTTTCGTAAAAAAATGTTTACAGTAGGTACATATTTTTTATGTTAACACCGCAAAAGTAACCTTTATAAGAGGGTTGATAAGTCGTTTCCATACCAGCCGTGCATTCCTGGACTTTATGGAATTCCGGGACTTATACTAAGTTTTTTTTAATAAAGCAGCCACTTCCATAATTTCTTAGCCAAAAATTCACTTTAGGTCAATATGCATCCGAATATCCGATTTCTAGTGATCACACATCGAAAGTGAAAAATGAATTAAGATCCAAGAATGTTGGATCGGCACTGGATCTTTCACTCGCTTACCAAATGATCGTAAAATGAAATGAGCAGATGAACTAAGTAATTTTGTCGGTGTCATCTGAACGTGGAATGATACAAAAAATGAGTTTTTGATATCTGCTTTACGGGAGAAAGGGTGAGGGAGAATGGTCAGGAACCCGAAAATCGTGCGTTATAGTTTGACCGAACTCGCTGTACTGCGCTTAAGGCAGGCCGCTCATTCTTCAGTGGAGGTCGTTCATTCGTCAGTGCAGTTCTCATTCGTCAACACACACGGCGTAGCTCCTCGCCTCGCCGCGCATTCCTAAGGCGCGGTACAGCGGTTTCGGTCAAACTATAGCAAAAATCACGATGCAATACTCAGGCTAACGTGGGGTCTGAGACAGAAAAGCAGTGATCTATAAACGTTACTTAGCAAGTGCTTTGACGTAGACATGTTCCAGACTCTATCTTACTCAAGTGTCAAGAATAACGCCTACGTGCTTGCCAAGGAACGTTTATACAGGGTCAAATAAATTTATTTCTTAAAAACATCAAATTATTTTTTTGTTAATCATGTGTAGGTATCGACACCCATCACGGCTGCGGAGTTCCGCTAGCTAACTTAACGTGACCCTGTAAATCTCGGCCTGACACGATAAGAACTTTTTGAACACTTTTCTTGGTCGGCTTATAAAGTACTGTAGATATTGGAATGTATCAAGTTGGATGTAACCAACGATAAAGACTATACTCCATAGGTTTAGGTAGTTAATTAAAGGTAAACAAATCGTAAAATGAGTTTTAATATATATGAAACTTTCTTGTTTAAAAATACGATAAAACCAAATTAAATTTATTTTTGGATTTTTACAATTGTTTCCTCTTTTATTAATGTATGTTAAACTTTACCTTTTATTCTTAAACTATTAAACTCTTCGTAAATGTAACTGCTTAAGCACAACTTTTTTGTTAGATTTATAATAATATTTAATATAATATTTTGTAATCTGTCTATTGTAAAGAGCCCAAAGTCTAAACGTCAACGAATTATAAAGTTGCTAATTTGAAGAGTACAACTGTGACGTAGCGTGACGATTGAAGTGACAGGCATTACGTTTAGTCGGTTACTTGACAGACAGCTGTCAAGTAACCGACTAAACGTAACGTCATGTGGTTTTTTTGTTTATCTTTGTTATTTAACTACCTAAACCTATGGAGTTTAGGCAGGTGATGTTAATTTAAACTAATAAAATGTTAGAAAAAAAAAGTATCTTAAGTTAAGCTTTATCTTTGTTTAATATTGTAAAAGGCAATAGATTTATCAGTTAATTATTTTTTGCATTTTCAAAGGTTAAAAGGTTTTCTTAATTTGTGTCATTTATTATGCTATAAGAATCTTTTGGCGTCTGACTGACATTGAGAGAGGGCGCTGTTGGTAAACATTTGCAATATTGTTTTACAAAATTGTATTGAAAAACAAGATGGCGTCGTCAGTTCTGATTTTTGCCACGCGCCAAAAGATTCTTGTACAACTGTCTTTGAAGCGATTGTATTATTTACTTACGAATGAACTTTCATGTTATCGTGTAGTATTTTAGTTGTAGTACCTACTTAGTGGCATATCTGTTGCAAAGCTGAGACAATAAAGTATTAGAAATTGATTTTATGTTTTCTTGTTGCTTTCTTCAGTTTTAACTATGAAAATAGTAGAATCATGCATTCCTGCCAACTTGATTTAAATCTATTTTCATTTACTATACCCACCTAAAGACCCCGTTCTTTATCTCATTGTCACAACAATCACACAATCTCTTAAATGAGCTGTCATTTTACCTAATGCTTGGAATTGACAGTTCACTTCACCTAAATATTCACGGTGAGATGATTTTCCTTGTATAACACCCTGGGATATTTGACTGCGATTAATGGATGACTTAACTGACCTTACCGTGATCTTTACCAGGCTTACTTACATTGTATACGATACTAGGCAGCACTCGTTAACAATAATTTCCATCTGCGCTGCCAACCGACATGATGACTCGCATATACAGGTGACACATTTAGATCGGTCAGTATGGGGAAGTCTGAAACTATAAGACACGAAGATCTCTCTCTCTATTTAGATATCGATTGTGTAGGTTTTAAAGCAGTTGAATGTTGTATTGAAAAAAAAAGGTGGTCATTTCGAAAACTTACTAAAATAAATTAAAGGATATGAAAACAATGCATTTTATTCATTTTAGACATCATGTTTCATGGTAACATTTACTGCTTAAGACCTGCACAATCGATATCTAAATAGAGATGTTAGTTTTATTTTTCAAAACGGCCGGGTTCGATTCCCCAGCTGAGTACAAGTTTTTTTTAAACGTTTGAATGCAGTTTGTCTTGTTACTAAAATCGATGACATGGTTCCTAAGAAGAGATCTTCGTATGTCTTATAGTTTCAGACTTTCCCACACTGACCGATCTAAATGTGCCAACCTGTATACAACACTAAAAACAATAATAAGTGATGTTTGAATCTCAAATCGTTGCCACGTTGCCTCTTTGTTTGGCGGAGGTTCACCGAGGGAAAAGCTAAAATCCCCGTCCATTCCACATTTTGCGTACCATGTTGGACATTTTGCTGGGAGAGCTGTCACTGGCGGATCGCGTCGGGGTGCAGCCCGCCTCTAGTGTGCGATCGTGATGCAGGAGATTTTTGCAAGGCGTTGCGTTGCGGTGCGGCTCGCCCGTATGTCCACGAGCCTCATTGCAGTGGAGTGGAAACAGTTCAAATTCAAATTCGAAATTTAAATCTATCTGTAACAATTACTGCGTTGCGATGCGACTCTTAATGGGCGCTTAGCTGTATAAGTTACACAAATTTTACTTAGGGCCGATTTTTCAATCCTGAGATAAAGGTTTATTCGATAGATAGGAAAAAAAATCAGTTGTTCAATCGTCAGATAGGCTTTATTCGTCGAATAATTCACTTATCTGAGGAATAATAAAGTTAACTGTCCTTTCAAGCCTCAGATAGTGCCTTATTCTAGGGAATAAATAATGTTTTGACGTTGATTTTGTTTAAGGTTTTAATGTACTTTGCCTCTGCGTGTTTTCGTGCACGTATTGTTGAAAACATGGATGTTTTTGATTCAATTGACTATAGTTTTTGAAATGTCTCCAAATGTATAATTTTTCTTACGTTTTCGGGACGACATTATTTAACAATTTAAAACCATTAGGCTCAACTTTTAGTACCAAGTCGAAAACGTAGTTCACAACGAAACAACACACAGAAGATTTATTTTTAACTGATCCTTTTGCAACTAAATACGTGCCCACTCATATCAACTTAGCTAAAAACAACAACAAAAAAAGGTCGTCACAATTGCTGACCATCTTAACATAAGATAAGAAATCTCGTCAAGATGTCTAACATACGTTTTGTTTCTATTCTTGTCTAACACATTGAATACTAAATCTGTGCATCTCGCTTGCACATGATAGTATGAAGTTGGTTAACAAAGACCAGAGATTCTTCAGTTAATATGCGATTGAAAAGATTTATTCGCCTGATAAACAGGCAGATCATTTTATAAGCTAGATAAGTATTCAACGATTTAACTGAGGATTGAAAAATCGGCGCTTAGTCGTATTATCATGCATGTTATGAATAAAACAACTAAAAGTATAGTAAGAAATACGTATTTTTATATTCGATGAATTCTTACAAAGGGTAAAATTAATAATTTGAACTCGATATCTTAACGGAGTTCGTAATACAAAGTATAAATTACATTCGATATGATACAGTACTTACGTATAATACAATATAAGGCACCGGAGTTAGTACATGAGTATATACCTTCAGTTCTATGTATTGGCACCTTACTAGACATTGATTGGATGAAAAAATGCTTGATTTTTGGCCGAAACTGATCGTATTGAGCGAAAGAAATTGATTATATTTCCTTGGCAACTTTGCTGAGAATTGCCCTCCTCCGTTTTGAGTAAGCTACGATTTCGAAAGTTATTAAATATGTCTTTATGATCAGTTTGTTTTGGCCTTATTGGTTATTATACATAGTGATCTCTAACTTTATTTTCGACCAGAGGTCTTTAGCAGTTTGGTCCCATATAATGGCAGTAAAAGCTTTTATATTTAATTGAACATACACAATCTCCATATTTAACATCATTCTGATGTTTACTGATTATTAATAATAATATAATATTAAAATTATAAACTTTTCCAATCATGTCCCATACCCAACATTATAGAATTATTCAACACTATAAATAAAAATCAAGTCTTCAGGTGCCTAACTAAGCTATGTTTAACATTAAAGATATAGACGCCTCTTACGTTACCTATGAGAATAAACCAAACGACGAAAAACATCCAAATTAATAATTGGAAATAATTACAACATTAAACTTTAGAAAATTAGGTACTATAAATACAAGTCAAAACAGGATCATATAAACGAAGAGGTCATCATTAAGAGTAAGCTTAAAAATGTACAATAATTAATAAACATTGGCTTTTTCGAGGAGCACGGATGCATCGCACATGGCTTTAGCTGTTGACCGGACTAAGAACATAAGGTGGAGCTGTTCAAACACGTTTAACTGAATCCTTGTTCTTACTAGTCCATGTAAGACCGTCGCCCGTTCAAGATCCAGCCATCTTTGAAGTGACAGCTCCCGTTCTTCAACCGGAACTCGTTGAACAACATCCAGAGGTCCCCAGAGCATGAATTCCAGCACAGATTTAGCCTGGTTCAAGGATACAGCACGTTCTTCATGGAGTATTTCCTTTAGAAGGGGGATAAGCTTCTCTCCTGGGAGAAGAATTTCGGTCGCTTTTATAGCACATTTACACAGAGAATTGAGATGACCTTCATCTGTCGATTTGCTGTTTATTTCGTCGCTCAATCTGGAAACGAAGTTTGATAAGAATAATTAGAAAGTTTCTAAGATAAACATTTTGTGAATGGATAATATGTGTAGGTAGTGTAGTGGTTAGCTCTAAGCTTTCTTTATTTATTCTATTGGCAACGTAATTTTACACAACGTGCGAAAAGTGGGTGTAGGTACATACTAGGTATAAAGGTGTGGTCAAATTTAATTTACGTCCAATACACTTGGGTCGAGTAGGTAGTGATAGATAGATAAATCGTTTATTTAGTGCACACAAAAAACAGCACAACATACAAAACCACGATTAAATAATGACTAATTAGCTATTAGGAAATAGCTGCAAGGTGCCAATATAAAAACAAATAAAAAAGGAAGAAAACAAGACATTGTGACACTATTGGCTATGACACACTTTAAAATAATGGATCAATGAACATAAAAAAGTGCGGTGTGCGTCTCAAGGTTGCACCAAATGGGAGTCCAGCTCAGCATGTGCCAGGCAAATATACCTGACGCTGATATTCTGCTGAATCCCTGCAGTGACATACGGACGTATACGAGTTGTTGATCTTGTGAAAAAATGAAATGTGCGGAGTGAAATGTAAGTATACCCGCAATTTAAATATTGTATTCTACAGTAAAATTTTAGCATTTGGAAATTTTTCTGTTAGATGATTATTGAAGTTTAGCATGGGGCAGTTGATAATTTTTTCGCGACTACGATGTTGGTCCCATGGAGAAAGTTGTTCAGTTTGATGGTCTGTACCACCCTTAAATTTGACCACAACTTTCTAATACACCTCTGCCTAACCTTTTGGGGGAAACTGGCGTAGGTTAAGTTCTGTATGTCATGTTATGCAATTTCTCAGTAACTTTTCAGTTCTTCGCAAATCTGTGGTTGTGTTTGAAACCGCAATTAGCAGTTTTTTACGCAATAGTCAAAACCTTCCTTCAATAAACTTCTTCAAGATTGTTTTATGTAAAAGTAAGTAATTGTGACTGTCTCGTTGGTCTAGTAGTCGCAAGCGCTACTTCTGAGCACGAGGTCCTGGGTTCGATTCCTGTGTCGGGCAAAGTGTTATTGGGTTTTTCCATCTGGAATTGCTCAATAGCAGCCCGGGGTCTGGATTTGTGCCTGGTTGATGGCAACAGGCTCGCCCCCTATTACATGGGACTTAAACATAACTGGCGAAATTTGGGTGTGCTATTGGTACACCTCTGCCTAACCCTTCGGGGTATACAGACGTGATGTTAAGTTATGTAATTGTGAGAGATAAAGAAATGTTGAACGGACCGAAACTCACCCCTGTAATATGCAGAGTCTTCCGTAAGAATTAGTTTTCGGCGCCCAAAGAGAGTTCAACCTGTCATCAGGCGACGAAGGCAGGTTCAGGGTGCTTCCATGAGACTGCAGAGGTTGCAACTCCTTCAGGGCAATGAAAGACGTCAAGGAATCAGGGATTTCTTCCACTCCTCGCGCTTGCAAGCACTTGAGGCCGTTAATCATTTGGAGCATCATGAAGATGGCTTCATGGATCTGTTCCGTTTGGACAAGCTGATGTTCTTTCGTGGTCAGACCTTCGGCTGCGTGCAGGCTCTCGCCGTAGGAGTGGATGGTGTCCACTTGGGCGTGGGCTAGCACTACTATTGTGGCTGGAATGGAGAGAAAATTGAGTGGTTATTTTAAAATTCAAATTCAAAATATTTTATTTCACATAAACCTACATGGGCACTTATGAAACTTCAGAAGCTTGGTGCTAGGTTTTATGTTGGTGCATGGTTTTTAGCAGTGATGGAATGGTGAATTGTCGTTGTCATAGTGTGTATGTGGCAGTATGGCCACTGAAAAAACACCACTATGACTTGTTTATTTTAAAATGATTTCTATATAATCTTTGATCCTATCATTGAAACATCAGATTTTAATGGAAACATTATGCTATATTTCTTAGACAAGTGCTGAGGATGAGCACATATTTATGATGTGTTGAACCACTTTGTTGCCAGACTTTTGTTTTGTCTTTTGACTATCGAAATGCTTTCGGAATGTTAAAACTTTTGTCGGCCGGTTAACTTATCGTATCTACTACATTTTATCTCACGAAGCGACTCGCGCTTTCTTGTGGATCCAAATGTTCAAACACGACGCTGTGAATGTGTAAGTGTGGGAGCTTTCGGTACCGAGATAATGGCGAAGTTGGAAGTGTGTGTATTATGTGCTAACGCTACTTTTCTTCACACACACATTCACAGCGTGTTTATGCTCTTGTTAACCAAAAGTAAAGCGCGCGTCGCTTCGTGAGATCAAAGTACTTTAACTATAGTTGAAATTAAACCAATAAGCCCACAACGGAAAAAACCAGATTTCAACACTAGGCCCTGGGCCCGTGAAATATCTGGGTTACGAAAGGAATTCATGTCATATAACAAATAAGTGTGGTCGAGCAACTTCAGATAGTAAACAAGTTTTAATAAACATTGGATTATGTATTTAGCTGAACTACATAATTATTTTTGTGCGTATCGGCCTAAATAACTTAGATGCCATGTGCCTACGCAAAGTAAAGTAAAGACACCTACATACTTATTTAAAAGAGAATGAAATCAAAATATAGAAGAATATTATAAAGTAAAATATAGTAAGCGGCTGTGTAGCCGCAGAATCTAATCAGGTACTTTCCAAAAAGTTCATCATAAAACTAATAAAGTATTCAATATTTACCTTGTACCAAATCCTCGCCCTCTTCCCCAAACTGCTGAAGAGGTACCAAGTCACAGAACTCCGTAATAGCATTCAAGCTCAAGGTCTGCGGCTGGACCGACTGCTGGCATACCATCTGCGAAGCCATCTGTTCCTTATACACCATCAGGGTCACGTTCACAGGACCCTGGTTGGAGTTCCAGACGGCTGGGTAGAAGAACCGCTTGCCGGCTTTCACTGAGCTTGGCTTGGGTTGCTGGATTGCGAAGTCGTTCCACCTTAGGTTGGTGCATGCCTTTAGACCCCGTAAGGATGATTGCATTGTGGCACTTTGTTGAACCTGGAAATATGATAAAATTTAAATTACTAATGGCCGATTCCTATACTTTAAGGACCGTTATTGGCTTGTAATGAAGCCAGACAGACCAGAGAGGCTTTGCATAGTAGACCCTCCTATATGAAAATAGCTGTCACAGATAAAATTAGCTTACGAATCTATTTATATGGCCAGTTTGGTAATATAAAAGGTTACCATTGGTAAGTAAAACGATTCGTTTTGTTTATAGGAACCGAGCATAACTCATTATTGATTTGGAATTACTCGTATAGTTAATAGATTCCTTAATTTAGGAAGCAGATAACAGCATAATCTGAGCACAAGGAGACGAATTCTATTAATCGCGTTATCAAATAGGAATCAAAAAGCTTAAGTTTATCAATCGCAAAATCGACTTCTGATGTCAGTTACTAAACAAAGCACTTAACCAAAACAAGATCTTAGATCACGAATACCATCAAGGATTTACTTCACTTGAACCGTTCCATAAATTAAACCGTTCGTACTTCAGTTACGAACTAAATGCAAAACGATTTACCACTTTATGCAATCTCAGTACTAAGGTAGGCTAAACAAATTACCTGTTCTAGAACTTGCGCGAGCGCTTCGTGATTCGCAATAACGACTGCTCCGTAATTGTCCTCTAGGTTTCTATGCACCACGCTCCGCCCTTTCCTTACTCGAAGTTTATTGGTTGTAGTTTTTGGACTCATCTCGTTCTGATAATCTTCGTTTCCAGGACTATCCATATTGTCGTTAGAGCTGTAGAAACTGTACGGAGAATAGATTTCAGATTCTGTCTCACTACCGCAGTAAGGAAGGGATGTACGGTTGAATATTCCGTTGTTGTATTTCGGGTATTCAGTATTGCTTTCTTCGCTTTTTCTGGATTCGATTTGTGAGTTGGTTTCTCGTGGTTTTATGGCAGAGTCGCATTCAGGGGAGCTTGATCTCGCGTGGTGGACGTATTCGTAATCGCTGTCGCTATTCTTCGCCGAATCACAATTTTCTTCGTCGTATTTAGCGGAGTTGTAGACGTCGTCGTAGCTGTGTATGACGGGGTCGTTGGTGGCTTGCACCAGCTCCTGGGGTCCGTCGTCTATTTCGTCTTTGTCGTCGTCTATCTGATTCCTACGTTTGGGTAGCTCCAAACGTGCTTCTCTCTCGCGCATACTCGCTGTCCGTTCCGGTTTTCTCGGCGCTAGAGCAGATCTGATTTCTCCTACAAAATTGAATATTTTTGTTACTTAAATTAATTTAATATCATTAAAATTATAATTTTTGTTTAGAAAGTGAAAATATGGTTATGGTAGTATGGTCAGCTCCTATATGAAGTTTAAATTATTGAAATTAATGTTACCAACAGTATTTTTATTACATCATTATTCTTTCGACAATTATTTCAATAACAATAATAAGGTTACATATGTAAGTTACAGGGAATGAGGGAATAGTAGGCTGAGAAGCAAAATATAATACTTGGAGAAATGAATCTAAAACAACTCACCTAAGTTAGCATAAATAGTATCAATTTGCTTAGGAGCAGTTGCCCAGGCCTGTTGTTTCTGCTTCTTCTGTAAAGCAGCTGACTTAGGAGGCGGTGGTCGTGCGGGCTTCGGTACATTTGACACGGTCTTATGTTCCTCACTCGACTGCCTCGGAGGAGGAGGGGGCTTGTTCACCACCTTAGGTGTCTCCGGCTCCGTCGCAGTACTAGAACTACTGTATATCGAGGACACGTCATCGTGACTCAATCGACGTAGATTTCCCGAGATTTCACAGTTCGATTTCACAACCTCCACTCCGTTAGATCCGTTCATGTCCAAAGGATGTATGATCACAAGACGTGGTTTCGGTTTTGGTGTCAAATCGTATATTTCTTCATTTTTGCTTGACATTTTTGTTACGGCTGAAACTGTAAGCTCCTTTTTGTCGAGGTCCTTTGATGAGCCTATCCGAAGTAGCTTTTTGATTGAGAATTTTAGCTTTCCTTTGCGTTTGTCATCCAATAGTAAGTTGTCGTGGGATAGGGATATGTTTCTCCGTGGCGCTGGTTCTGGAGTTGCATCTACCTTCTTAATCTCAATTGGTTCGTCTGCAGGTCGAGGTTTACTTATTGTAGATCCAGTAGCCTTTTCCCTTTTCTCCAATTCCCTCACGATCGGTGCGTCTGACTTCAAGAAACCAGCCGAGTTTCTTTGGTAAATATTAGGAAACTCATCAACCGTGGGCGATGATGGCGGTGTTGGCGCTTTGCGTTTGCCGAGACTACTGAGCGACGTGTCACTGTCCTCTTTAGTCAATACCGGTTGGGCATAGTAAATAGGTTCCGCTTTGTCCTCGTGCACTTCTGTTATTTCATTATTCTTTTCCTCACTCAAAGCTCCAATAATTTTCTCATCTTCCTCTTTTTTTGTATGCATGTACATATTTAATTGTTGCTGGCTTGTTGTGATAACACTTTTTTTTGTTGTCTGTTTGATAACTGGCTTGACTGGTAGCTTGGGTTTTTCAGGTAAAGCCGGTTTGTGTGCAGGCAATATGTCAGTTATCATGCCATGCAAGAAAGATGGCCGCGGGTCTAGAGTGGGGATAGGGCTTTTCGGCAAAGCTGGTGCTTCGGTGGCATCGTCCGGGTCGGCTCTACCGTCTGGCTCACCCGCCAGTTCGCGACTGGCGTCTGCAGAAAATATATTATCTGGCTGTTTAGGTATTATTGGCGGCATGTCAATGATCGGACTTTGGAATGTAGAATAGCCACTGTTAGCTTGCCCGTCCACTTTTCTAAGTTGCCCAATTGGAGACATTTTAATGTTTTTATCGCCTTCGCTGAATACTTTAATCTTAACGGTTTCCTCGCATTTATGGGTTTCCGAAAAATGTCCGCTGTCGTCATTGTCCGAGTCTGTTCGCCCACTAAAGCTCTCGTCGTCTGAGGCTAGCGAGTTATTAGCAGTGGAGTTAACAGTGCTAACAGCTGAATCAACACTGCTGTTCTCAATATTGATCTTACAGAATTTAAACTCTGACCGACCTAAGTTTACTTTTGGCCTTTCATGAGTTTTTTGTAATGGCAATTGTCTTACAATACCGTTCTTCTTAATTTCACACATTTCTTTCTTATCTGGTTCATCTTGCATACTTTCTTTCATTTTTTCATCAACCACTGTAGGTTTATTGCTATCTTTTTGAGACATATGGTTATCTTTGCCGTTAGACATTCGATTTTGTTCTAACGTCTCTGATATCTCTTCTAGCAACGACTTTTCTGTGCAAAGAGTTCCACTGGTATTGTCTGCACTTATGATTGTTTCGGTTTCTTTATACGAAGATAGAATTATATTAGTTTTATAACTATTACACGTTTCTTCGACGGATGCTTCCGATACGTGTATTACGGCGGGTTTTCGGACGTGTGACTTAGGGTGGGGTTTATTCTCTGAGCCGAAAGGCGTGACAGATACTAACAGAGTCTTCTTTTTGCCATCTGAGTCTGTCTGCACCTTTCCCAATAACAGAGACGTGTAAGATTTTGCTGCAGAATCTGCCAACAAGTTAGCTTTAACTGTGTTGAAATCTGTGTTGGACTTAGTGATTTTGTGAAGTTCTCTCTCCTCCTCTGTATCTGGGAATGGGTCATCTTCTTCAGCTTCCTCTGACATTTCGAATTCCTCTCCATCGGACCAATCGTCGCCTCCGAAGCCTATAACACTGCATACTTCTTCGGGAAAGGTGACGTTTCGTTTGTTTTTCTTCTTTGAGTGTATTTTTAGTATGCTTGAAGGCGTTTTCTTGAAGTAGTTGCTTCTGTTTTGGAAGGGTGCGGCGAGGTACTTGCCGCCCTCTGTCGCCCGCTCCTGCTTGACGTGTTCCTCGCGCGACTTGAAGCAGTTCGAGCAGAAGTCCTTCTTCCACGCGTTCTGTACGAAGTTGTGGCACACCGGTGACATCTTGTCTTTCGAGTATCGTCTGTTGATCACGTAACTGGCATTCTGGAAAGAGAGAAAGATAACTTTAGTATTTCTCGAATGAATTACTTTGTGAAAGATCCTTAAGCTTGTTAGCCATTAATGCTAGAAGGGAGATATTTAAGCAATATTGTATTTTGCATCTACAAACAACCCGTATTGCAGTTAGCACGATTCTAATTGCAGTTCGCATGATTTGAAACATAAATAACATCAAGTATAGATATGGGAACGGCATGGGAAAGATCACAGGTGTTACGGAAGCTTCTCATACAAATGTCATATAAGAAGAAGAAAGAAATTATTGCTTTGTGTTGTGATAAACACATTGTTGTGGCAGACAGACTGAGGTATAAATATTATACCGTTGTTGCGCCGTTAGTTCATAGTGAAGTGCTAATTTTTGAGATAACAATCTGCTACACGTTTTTCTGTAATAGTGCATTCACGATTACGACCCAAAAGTGTTGTTACAGTCAATTCTTAGAACTGATTGTGTAAAGGTCGCACCTTTGCCGGACTTGCAACGGACTGTGCATACAGAGGACTGTTATAAACAATTGGGTTCTTTTTTGTACTCTCACCAGAACCAGAACTTAGCTACGAGTTGTGCACCATCAGTAGCGTCACTCGATCAATATACCTAGGAGTTGATTCATAGATTGTTTTTTTTGTTTATAATTAACCTACAATCAGCTGCTAATTCAACTTAAACATTAAAAAACTAAGTATTTGTCTTCACGGCTTAGTAAAAAAAACAGAATACCACAGTTTTGCAGCCTGACCCGCATTCCGAAAGCGGATTTAGCCTGAATACAAAGAAGTATTTAATTAAACAAATAAAGAAGGAAGTAAATGTTGCCATTTATAAATATTTACTACAGTTACACATCCATCTAGTTTTTACATAATAATCATGGTGCGTGCTCTAACTAATTGATCAGAATCTTACGTAAACACTCGAGTTTAATCGGGAATCATCGATACCTGTTCGGACTCGATTAGCGATTCTTTAACGAGTCACGTTCGGTTATCGAATTGGAATACGAGAAGTGGAATAAATCCCTAGTGGACGTTTTGGGGTGTGGTGCAAGTTGAGAGAATACGGATAGTCAACAAAGTAATTGTTTATACCTATAGGTCATTTCGTATCCAGAAACCTTTAATCAACTCGTTTATTTATTTATCATACCATCAGTAGACGACCTATGTTCTGATGAAACAAAATGGGCTTTTCCTTTTTTCCGCTGACATAAGTTAAAAATTATTATTTGTTTGAGCCTGCTTTTTCCCATCTTGAGAGCAATGTAAGTGTGCAATATTTTTTTTTATTGATGACCAAGAAGTATACCTAAATTAATAATTAAGTACATATTAACAAACAATTACTTTTAGCTTAATTAGCATTTGAGTAATGACGTAAAAATTTGCATACAAGATAAAGCGGCTGTATATTCAAATATTTTGTTCCAAAAACATTAAAATCTGGTTAAACCGACTGATTGATGACGATTATGACCCATTTACATAAGATAAGCATGGTCAATAAGGTAATTTTTAAACGGTGTTTTAGGTTATGAGTTTATGTAAACACCCCTTACATAATACATTGTATCCAATCGGGGTTAACGCGGAAGTGGACATTGTGATATAACATAGTGTTTTGAAATTCAAATAAGTTATTAAAATGTAAAAAAAAAACAATGTTTAATTTTAGATGACTTAAGCGCATGACTTTCTCTTGAGATCAATCAACTTTAAATAATTGATTTGCTTATTAATGAAATGGTTTTGTTGGTGTATTGTTTTCTTAATAATTATTAACTTTCTATAGTACCTTCATATGGTTTAATTGATTTGTGTTTTCCGGATATTTTAAACATTTCATTAATTGTTTAATTTTCCATGGTGTCGTTAAAAAACTGATTTGTACTGCTTTGCCGAACGTGCGTAAACGCTGCAGCTACCAATTACTCAATCTATAAATACGAGACATTGTCGCTAAATAAAAACAAATGTAATGACGTAAATTATCATGGTTACATCATAATAATATGTACATAATGATTATTAGTAACATAACACTTATAATCATTATGTACATATTCATAATGCGATAACGGCAATTTATAAATTAATAAATTGTGTGATTTATGGGTTTACAAGAATTCTGCCATGGTTAGTTTTTTACCACATAAAAAAAACTGCGAAAGAAAACAACGGGATGTATTTGGACTTACGATCTGAAATCGGCAACATCGCTATGAGCAAACGTACAATGTTTGCACACTTTGTTAGGTGATCGATGAGAAAATGCCTTTACTCTGTACTTGTAAAATACGGTTCTTTCCTTTGACGTGAACAAAATCTATTTCAACTTATAAAATTACTAATTTAACATTCATAATCCCTATTACATTACCCGCTGTCGGTTACAACTTGAGTCGGTAATATGCGTAACAGCGGCAAGTATGTGCTTTCTCCGCAAACACCGAGTATGGATGTCACCACACAGTGCTGATCAAATATTCGTACATTGACGCGACTGAAATAGTGGAAACTGTCTATGTACATTGTCATGTGTACCATATAACATAGGTAATAGGTATAGTTGCTGATGGCGAAATCGGTAAACAAGGAATTTAAATTATGTATTATTATTGTTCCATCGTTTCAATTCCCATGATAACTATTGGTTTTTAAAGAAGTTCCGGATTTTTATATTACCGCCTCTGTGGCCTAGTGGTTAGGCCACCTGTCTCAGACCCAGAGGTCCCGGGTTCGATTCCCAGTGGGGGCAACATTTTCTGCCCGGTTTGGTTCGTGGTAGGGTTTGTTCTAAGTCCACCTGGCTAGCTACCACCATCTTATCCAAGTCTGTCGCCATAACAAAAATGTTAACAGCATTGTTGTATTTCGGCAGTTAGAGGTAAGATAGCCAGTTCCTCTGTGGTTGAGGATTCCGGGTGAAGCTCGCTTCCACTTTCGGCCTGATCATCACTTACCGTCAGATGAGATGCAAGCCAAGAGCTTACCCGTTGAGGATAAAAAAAAAGTATAAGACATAAATTGACTCGGATTATGGCCTTAAACATAACTGGCGAAATGTGGGTGTACCTATGGGGTGTACTAGGTAGGTACTCTGCCTAGCCCTTCGAGAAAAATAGGCGTGATGTTATGTTATGAAACATGACTAGGAAAATAAGCGTTTTCAATGCCGTTGGTCTACAAGTTCATCCAAGTGACCATGTATCGTGATAATTACACCTCAAATATTAACTAAGTAGCGTGACAATATGCACATTCATGCTAGAAACGATCAAATAAAAGACATTGGCGTTTGACGGCCGATCAATCATGCAATAAAATCAATATGGATTCGTTCAGTGTTGTCAGCTGATCGAATTTTATCGCTGTGTAAAAGCTATATTGAAGATTAGCTGCGCCCCGCAGTATCACACGCATAAGTCTCGATCCCGCGGGAATATCGGGATAAAAAGTATTCTATATCCTAACTCAGGTCATGGTCTACATGGGTATACCATCACATGGGCGCCAAATTTCATTCAAATCCGTTGAATCGTTTTAGCTTGAAAGTGTAACAAACAAACAAACTCACTTTCTTATTTATAATATTAAGTTAGGATGGCACTTTTTCATTGAAATAGATCAATAGTCTGAGAATGTATTGGTAATATTTAGATTTAAGATACTTTTAGTTGACTGCCATAATGACTAGATGTAGCAAGCGTTACTGTTAAGGTTGGGTAAAGTGTTATTGGGTTTTTGATTAGTTATTTTATTTCTCAGTGGCAGCCCGGAGTCTGTTTTCAAGCTTGGTTAAGGGCATACTATATACCACTTCAGGGAATATATTCTTAATTGCAAGCATGATACATGCATTCAAAATCTATGACTGAAAGTAGTGGCTGTTTGGCTACATTTTGCAGTTGTAATGCAAGCTGTCTGTACATTACATGCTCTGACGCACGTTTGCACCTTATAAGGATTATTTACAAAGCATATCTACAACGTGCCTTTGAGATTTAAAACTTTGCATTACTACGGCTGCATCGTCGCGAACATGGCATGTGCATTGTGACGTGGTACCTTCTTTTAGAAAATCTGCTATAACATAACATTAAGCTTTTCTCGAAGGGTTAGGCAGAGGTGTGCCTTATAGACTCACCCACATTTCGCCAGTTATTTCATCATGATCATTCTCCTACCCTCATCCCAATTTATTTGTGTATTTATGTCTTCTTCCAAACTTCTCTATAAGTCGTCATCTCGGTAGTCACCCCCTTCTTAGCCATATCACCTTTTACACAGTCCATCCATCGTTTCTTTGGACTTATACTCTTATAGCCATCCATATTTATGCCAAAACTTTCCTCGCCACATTTCGCCAGAACTTATCTAATGGCTCAAATATCATGTCCTAAAACCAATTGTTACTTTATTCTACCTACAAAGTGATTTCTAAACTATTGCAGAGCACGTAAGAGTAACTACCCATCAATATTTATGTGCGAACCTGATTCCGATACATTACGTGCTCGTGGCCCTGATGTAACAAGTAGATACGCCGTGTTCTGTGCTTACCACGGCAGCAAACAGTGCTCTGTTTGCTGAAGATAAATGGAGTGATGTTTACATAATGTTAACATGGTTTTGTAAACGATTGTAGTTTAAGACGGAGTTCTCCGACTACAGCACGTTGTGTTAAAAAATAATGCTGATTACAACTTTTAAGAGGTTCCAATCAATATATTTGGTAGTTCCACATAATTTACTACATTTCCAAGTTCAGAAAAGGTTGATTTAGAGTTGAATTTTTAGTGGCATATATACAGTCCTCTGCAGGCTTTTTAGTAAGTGTTAGTTCCACATAACTACCGTAACCGTTTTCGGGCATTTTCTTTTTTGGCCCTAAAAATACTTCTCTCATGTGACCTGAAGGCCTAGACAAGTGGCAATCGCTTTCAGAACGTTTCGTACTTGTACAACGAAGTATTGATATAAGCTTTTCGGTATGATAAGATAATCCAATACAATTTAGACTTGTCCAACCCCGCTATCGTTGATAGAATGTCAGGCCCTCTGTACAAGAATAGCTTGGGTCAAAGTGCAAAGATTAGCAACCAAGATTAGAAGCACAAGACTAACATAAATAAGTAGATATCGCTACTGATGGAGGCTCTTTAGACGCACCACAAGCTTGCATTCCAACTATTAACGGGACATCGCATGCTGATCTGATCGAAAAGTAACATACACTGATAAACTAATGGAAAACTAACAATCTCTCACGTATTATTTTCTTTTAAATATTGTGCTAATATACGGCAGCTAATCAACTTCTATCGTCGTATCAATCGAGCTCATCACTGAACAATACTTCATTATATATGTAAGTGGGCGTAACTATACTACAAAAAGTTAATGCAAAAGTTCTACATGAAATGAGGTTTAAAGCATCTAGATCTTGGTCGAAAAATAAAATAAATCAGAGATAGTGCAATCTGCGATAAGCGCTCTGCGCGGAGCGGGAGGGCGTGTCAGACTCTTACTGACTAAAACCCACCCGCGTTCCTTCAGTTGCCTGAACGTTGCCAGGGGCCACGGTATCCCTTTGGGACTTTCCCGCAACCCTTCTGCAATAGGCTTGGGTGAAAGAAATGAAGGGATGTTCAAGGGAAAACTTACGAAAGAAAGTCTTAGATACCTCGAATATATTTTCATGAACCAATACAAAATGACTGTCATTTGTTTGATATTAAGGCCCTAAAGTTAATGTAAAATCAACTGTTGAGACAACATCATCGTTTACATCTCAGCTTTTTCCAACATAGACATGATTGTATTGGCTATATAAAATCGACTTGATCACTTGATGAATGAGGAACATGTCGTCAAGAAAGTTTTGAGAATTAATGCGAATAAGAGTAGAAGAAGACCACAGAAACAATGGATGGATTGTGTGAAACATGCTATAGCTAAAAAGGAGGTGACTACTGAGATGAAGGCTAGTAGGGATTTACTACAAAGGAGCCATGCTGCGCCAAATAAATTGAGATGAAAAAGAAAAAAAAAACTTCATAAACAATTAATTGTGTTGGGAGCCTCCTTTTAGGCAAACAATGCCTGTGTTAGGAGAATCCGCTCTTCCATATCTTAGATATAGTTTTACATTTAAATATAACATATTTTTATTTTTTTATTGTTAGTATATACTAATATCTTGAGTATGTATCATGTGGTACGAAGCGTGGTGTATATCATTTAGTTTGGTGTGGCGTGTGTGTGAGATTTTGTGAGGTTTGGTGTGATGTGGCGCGGTGTGTGGTGTGGTGTAAAGTGGTGTGGTGTGGTGTACGGTGTGTGGTTATATTACTCATGATATTCCCGAAGAGCTTCGGTATCCTCATAAGATAAAGGTGAGAGGATAATAATAGTTGAAGATGTTCGACTTGTTAAAAGTAGTACTTCTGGAACATTCTTAAGCAGTATAACTGCTATGTCTTGCGAGGTCACTAGCTGCGTTCTTCAACACAGCCTGAAAGTGGTACATTAGTGTTTGTTTTTGTTACCGCTCCACTTTACTACTGTTTGTTTTATTGGCAGTTATTATTTTATATTGTATAATGTATTGTTTGAGGTGGAACCGGCATTAGGTCAGGGTAAGGATTGTTTGCAAAAGAAAATAAGAGTGACGCATTCAGATGATACAGGCTTTTTTTGCATGACTCTCTACATTATTGGAAATTGGTTTCCATTTGGTCACTGGAATGAAACAGATATTATTTCTTTAAAATTTCCAAATGGAATATAGAATTCTGGACCAACAGATTATTCATTTTGTATTTGCGTCCTACGGATTCCCTTGCGGGTAAAGTTTTTGAATATTCTGGGATGAAAAGTCATAAATCATATCTAATGTCGTTTTTCAGTTATCGTCAAAATGATGGGTTAGTAACTCACTCTCGCATTAATAAAAGTGTGACTAAAGGGCATCAATTTTCTCGTCAAGTTTACTTAAACACTGTTTTAATAGCAAATATTTTTTTAGATCATATGATTAAAATATCTTCACGAGAGATATAAAAGTATGCCAAAGCACGTGATTATTTTTAAACATTTTATCTTTGCGATCTAGTTTATTAAATCTTTTATCTTAAAATAAAGTATACATAGTGCGAATATATTGCAGGGTAGGTAGAGTAGACAAGATTAGTTCCCTTGGCCCGATATTTCTTGAGTATATTTGAATAGTGACGTATGGTTTTACAATACTGATGTTAATCATATTTAATTACTTATTAGGCTATTAAGATACTTATACAAAAAAGCGTTTTTAGAAACTGACTTATTTATTCAAATAAATCAACGTTTTGTTTTGAAAAGGATATATCTGTTATTGTTAGCCTCAAATTGTGATTGAGTTTTACAAGTTCAGTTCAAAGAATTCTCGAGATCCAAAGTTTTTACTGATTTATTAACAAAGCAAAATTGAATCCATAGATAAAGGGATAAGTCGATCAACATAGTCGCAATCACACAGAACTCATTTGGGAGAAACAAAATAAATGCCACACATAATTCTCATTCGACATAAGTGGTATAGGTACTAACTTCTACATAAGGTACCGTCTTACTGCAAGAAAATAAGAAGGCACTGATTGACAACAAGTTCAGAAATGTGCCACCTATGATTTGTAACGCATCAAAAACAGTTTCGCTAGGAATCCAGGCCAGAATGGCCGGTAACCGGTCCAGGTCGAGGTGAAAATCGCACGTAGCACCTTCGCAAATATTACTATAAGTACTATATCATTGTTATTTGTATATATATGACAATACGGCTGGCCTAGTTGCGTTAATGCAGCTGTTTTCAGCGTGACAACGTTTCAGGGTTTCGGATGCGGCAGAAATATTAATAAGTAGGTATGTTTTTGTTTCCGTAAGTGGGTGTCTGTCCCAAACCGATACACTTACGGAATTTTACGTTTGACTTGAATTTGTAAAAAAAAATGTAAGCAACTATCAATAGGCGGCGGTTCATGTCTTATCAGGTCTTTTCTAGAAGGTCTTCAGTGTCATCCACCGATCAGGCGACTGCTGTGCCAACGAATGGTTCTACCTTCTCAGTATCCATTTGGACATTATGACTACCATATTTTGGTTCACCTAGTGTTGTTCCATCATTTCGACTGTTTGTTTAGGGTTAAGAAGTTCGATCTTTGGGCCACTTCAAGTATTTTTTGTAAAGTATGTTGGATAATTCGCTGTATGCAAAATATAGATTTTAAGTCTATTGGGAGTTGATCAAAAGACTCAAGACACTGCTAATAATTATCGGTCCACAATGGGCTAATAGCATGTTATCTAAAGCAAAATATGGACGTGAACTAAGTTTAGTTTGAACTGTTTTGGTGCTTACTGCTCATAAGCGGTTGGTGCTTATTGGTCATAAGCGGCGGTCTTTGAGCCCAATACGGAAGCTGTTTGGCGTTGATGGATATTCTTGTGTTTTCTAATATTAGTTGCCCTTAATTTGAGAAGGAAATGGTGAGAATTTTATGTAAGTGAGTGTTTGTAATTATGCTCTTTGCTATGAACGTGAATGTGTTATGCTAGCGTTTATCCTAAAAGTTGGCAACGTCGCAAATAGCTGTCAAATATTTACCTGTTTTGATTAATTTGGCAATAATACTTACTGTATGGAAATATGAAATGTGGCTAACTAGCGAACTAAAATATTGATTATTAAATGCAATAATTAATATCGTAACACCGAATATTTGTTTTATATGTAAAAAAAGTATTTGGAAATTTTCCAAATGCCTTTTTTCTATTAAAACGGTTACAACATCAAATTCAGTGTTTTAAATTGCAATTCGTTATTAATATTCTAGTTCGCTAGTTAGCTCCATTTCATATTTCCATACAGTGATATTGCCAAATTAATTAAAACAGCGAAATATTTGACATCTCTTTGCGACGTTGCCAACTTTCAGAATAAACGCTCTTAAACGCTGAACTTACGTTTATACAGCGTGTATCAAAAAGGTGTGGTCATAATTAAGTTTGATGATATGTATCACTACTGACGATCGAACTGAACAGCTTTTTTCATAATCGTAATCGAGAAAAAAATATAGAAGAAGATAGATTTGATGGATCGAATCTTTTGCTGACTTTGGCGAAAACGTCTATGTGCCTGTAATTTGAACAAAGCACAAGTCACGACAAATCGGTATGGTGACATATGAGGTAATACTCTCTCTAGTCCTGTCGAACTAAAGGAGGACCTAAAATATTCATGCTACAAGAGAGAACCCACATGATTCACCAACATTATGTACACAGCAATTAAGACGGCGATATATGCCAGTGGCCTTGAGTGGTAAACTTGCGTGGTCGTACGTCCAGCCAGTAATAGGACTCGCACATCAAGGAGCGCTGTCCCAAATTAGACGCATTATTAATTTATTATACATAAAACAAAAGGTATTTTAATAAAACACGTATACTAAAAGATAAATAATTAAATTATGCTTAAAATGGTGAAGGTTTCAGGAAAATAAGCTTGATAGTTTTTGCGTGATTCTCAGTTTTTTAACAGCGTTAAACATAACTTTACAAATTAATTACACTATGAAATATAATCTGAAATATTCACAGATTAAGTTATTAAGAAAATGCTCTTATATATATATTTTTTTTTTTTCAAATCGTTAACACTACTCGTTTAGACGTGATCTTCAGTATAAAATGATTAAAGTTGGTTAGTGTCGCCTTAAGTAGGTATCCGTTTCTCAACACGCACCGATATCCAATAGTGTCCTACTAAAGTGAGTTTACATATGCCAGACATTTCTCTCGTCCGTGTCACCTTGAGAGACTGAATAAGTAAGTACCGGTCGAACGAAACAATGCCTTAAATAGTCAGTATTAAAGTGCTGATGATCTCACCTGTGTTATGTCATTATTGGCTGGTTTTATTGAAACAATACGATTTTTATGTGTAATATAGGTATTGTTTTTACTTGAATTGTTTGGGAAGAATAAAATTTTGAATATGGAAATAGACAATAGAGGTTTCATTGGCTCTTTTGATTGGCTCACATAAGTGTAGTCAGATCTCAATTTTGTTGTAGTTAGCATGATTCAAACCCGTAGGTAACGATATATAGCCGACTGTCATTTGATTTCCGCAAGTCAACAAAACTACCGGGGAATACCAATAGGAACCATTTCGTGTACCTACATGACGCAAATTTCCCAAGTTGCGGGACCAGAAAAATAGGTTTCCTTGTCACAGAAACACGTACACATAAAAAAGATAAGTAAGTAAATTCGAATAAAAAGCAAAGAAGGTCTATAATCACGAGCACACAGCACAAATAGGCGGCAGCTGCACTTCGTGGCTGTGACAGAAAGGCTTCCACTCAGCATGAGGCTGTGCTGTGTGCTGATTTTCAGTGGTCACCCGAAAACGACGCACGGAAACCACGTCAAGTTTAACGATTTTTACAAATTAAACAAAAACGTAATAAAATAAAATAAAGAGTAATTACTTAGAATGTAATATCAATCTGCCTAGGCTTTTCCCAACTTAATACACCCCCAACTGGTAAGACAGGTTGTCAGACTTTCGGGCTTCTGACGACCCGTAACGACTGTCAATGATTATTTAAATTGTTGCAACATAATTATGACTTTCTTTCCTGGTGGCTTCGATTCGTCACCTATGAACTTGCTGTTACAAAACTCACTAAATAATGTAGGTATTTACAAATTTTACCTAACAGCAAATAGTGCAACTCAAAGGTTAAAGACTTAACTGATTTTCGAAAATGATTTTCAAATAATCAGATTTGTTCGTATACACCTCTTATTATGGTATGTGTAAACTAGGAGTGACAAATAATATATTTCAGAGTTCATTGCGTCAATACTATGACGTAATTTTAAATAATAATTGAGGAAAGTAACTAAGTTAAACTGCAAGGAAAACTAACGGTTTTCCTAATTATGTATATAAATATTTTGTTGCATTTTCATTGTTACCTATTAACATTTCAGTTTTAGTTGACGACGGAAAAGCGGCGAAAGGTTCTTGTACGTACGTAATGGTTTTACAAGGCGTAATTAAAACGTACATTTTGTCTATGTATTCTAAGTTTTCTTCTCAATTTCAGGTTTAATCCCGTTGTTAAAGTTATTCATAATGACGGTAATACTAAATTACCCCTTTTTAAGTTTCAACACCATTGTATAAAAAATCATTAATAAAAATATATTAATATTCATAATATTTAACATAACTTATTATTTACACTAATTAAATGAGTCAGTTGACTATACAAATAAATAAAAAAAAGGACACTTAGGCAAAATATTCAAAATTCAAAATATTTTATTTTACATAAACCTATAAGGGCACTTATGAAACGTCAGAAGCTAGATGCACGGTTCCAATTGGTCGTTTCCTATGGAGAAGAGCCGGCAAGAAACTCCATGGTTACTCTTTTAAAAATAAATGGTTTTTATAATGCTTTCAAATTACAGAGTTAATAGGTATGAGAGGACAGTGTAGGCCTATCAACAAGTACCAGGTACTTAGCAAGATAGAAAATGGTCGATAGATCTACAGTCTGTTAAGCCTACAACGTTCTCACATTCACAAAATCTAAAAGAAAAGAATCTATACAAAAGCAAAATCAAATAGGTAATAAAAATAAAAAGCTATTTAGACCAAATGACATGATTGCCACTACAGCTGTATGTAACAATACTTATTTATTATAAAAAATAAAAAATATATTTTAGGTATATAATGTCGAAGGCGTCGAAGTACCTACTCATCCGCATTGCTGTCATCTGGAAACGTGCCCAGAAAACTGGCAGCATTGCCACGTTGAATGGCAATGCTAATTCTTTGGCCAAAGAAAGAGCCAATTGGTCACGTGAAGTGTCGACCAGTCGACGAGACGGGCCCCATGATCCGAGCGTTACAACCCCATTGTATTTATAGTTTATTTATTTCCACACTTAGTTCTACTTGTTATGCTTGTATTAGATATGTAGGTGCTCGGACAAGGTCCACCAATTACCACGTCAAAGATTTTTCAACAGATTTGATAAAGCTTTCAAAGAGAGTGTTAAACTATTCTCTTTCATTACAGAGGATGTATAAATAATCCCAAACATATCATTATCGAGTCGTATTGTGGATGGTGAAGATTAATGCTCTGCTTCCACTCGCAGTGAAAGCAGTATCAGGGAATTAAGCATCGATTAAAATCTAAACATCGATTAAAATCGATCCCAGACTTAAATAAATTTAGTTTTATGATAGCTTAAGCACTGTAATTTCGAATAGTTACATATACTAGTTCCTGTGATTTCTCATCTAGACGGTTTAATCTTTAGTGGCTGGTTTAATAATTTAATTCTCACTCTATAGACACCTGGGTAGACGTGTCAAACACAATCGAGTTTATTTGAAACCTAGTTTTCTATCAATCGATTTCTTAGTGCGGATTTCACCATTGAAATTGAACGCGTTCAGCACATCTAAACGCATTCAAGAGCTGTCAGTGTACAATATTCCATAACAATTTTGACACTGACAGCTCTTGAATGCGTTTTAGAAATGCTGATCGCGTTCAGTTTCATTGGTGAAATCAGCCCTTAATTACCTAGGTAAGATAAGAGTCTATAGTTGTCACATACACAGCAAATAGGGGTCATATTTTGTTCCAGCTTTTGAAATACAAAATGCTAGAAAATGTAGGTGAGAATGACAGCTATTGCAATGCTAAAACGCGACCACAATAGTGATACCTATGCATGTTGTGCGTGTAGGACTACTTTTCAAGTTTCAGCTGTCAGATTACTTTCATTACCACTGGTGTACATCTCCCACCTGCACTACACCACTAAGGCGGAGGAAAAGCGCCAAAAGAACGTCAACTTCAAGGCGTTCGTCGTGCGAGTACCAAACTGTTATCTGCCCCTCGTCATGGACGAAGACTTTTGGCTGCAGGACGTGGTGTTCCGTCGTTTCCGCGGAAAAGTTCCACAGGACAGCACAAAGCTAGTGCAAAGTGAAGTGCTACTAACATAGTCTGAGCCTTACTTATTAACACAAGTTCTTGATTATATTAAAATATGTATGTTTTGGTTAAGTTATTTTTCTATGGGTCGGTGTCGCCTGAAATAAATGGTATGTTTATTGTGTGATGTTTATTAATTAATTTATTATTAAAGAACACTGTCCTTTAGATACAGGATATTCCTAGTTTGAAGGGCGGGGGCCTTACTCTTTTGTAATAAAAGAGTAAGACACCAGCCAAAGCCATAACCATACCCATCCTATAATTAAACAACACTAATGTTACCTAGGCTTTGGTAGTTTTGGTAAATAAATTATTACCTACTTGCTTACTATAAAGACTTTTCGAAGACGTGTTAGACAAAATTAAATCAGTCTTGCAATTAATTACAGTTTCCCACAATGTTTAACACGTTAATTTAAAAAAATCTAATTCGTCTTTATTCCTAACCTCGCCTAAATAACACGTGTCTATGGTCGTTAACGTATTTTTTTTAATGTGAAAGGCCTTCTCTACCATAATTGCTTGCAAGCCGCGGGCCGCGGTTGCATGTTCCCACAGAACCAAGCTATATTAAAAGCAGAGCTATTAAACTATTTTAAAGGAATTTTAATCTACTTACTGCTGTGTGTTGGTGATTAGTTTAAGTTAAGAAGTAGTTTATAAAAAAACCGGCCAAGTGCGAGTCGGACTTGTACAAGAAGGTTTCCGTACCACCGTACAATTTTAGCAAAGAAATTCAAATACTAAACGAAAATATTATTATTTTCATCTTAAATTATAAAAATCGCAAAGATAAATTTGTATTTCATAATGTTACTAATAATTACAAAGGAATTTTTTGCTGTTGTAAAAAACGACCCATATTTAAATAAAATACCTTATAAATCGGCGTTTTTAGTATTTGTTGATTATATAAAATATATGGTTCATGATATACAGAAGTTTCAAATTCCTAACCTGTTTAGTTGTTGCGATAGAGCTCGTACAAAAATGATTTAAAGCTGACAACATTTACGGCCCCCTATTTTTTAATACAAGACGAAAAAAAAAATTGTTCTCTACTTGATGAGCTCTAGACAATACTCCACAAGGTTAGATTTTTTTTACTATTTGTTGTTATAGCGGCAATAGAAATACATAATCTGTGAAATTTTCAACTGTCTACCTATTACGGTTCATGAGATACAGCTCGCTGACAGACAGATCGACGGACCCCTAAAAATTACCCGTTGTTATTTTTGGTAGTCTTCAGCGTAATTTTTTGTTTTGTTTTGTTGATTTTATCGTTTTGGGAACATAAGGTTTTATTCTTGTATACTCTCGCGTATTACGTTGCATTTCGTATCTTCTACTTAGGGCTAAATTCATATACCGCATTTTACTGTGTAAAGTAGACGTTTGAAACGAATATGAACCTTATATTAACCGAATAAGTTTTGTATTCGTTTGAAACGCTTATTTAGAAAAAGAAATAAAATAGTAAAGCCCTTAATATCTACATCAGATTTCATTTAGATGTTGTTTCATTAGAGATTTTTCTCTCAACTGCCAACTAATTGATTTATCAATACAGTCCAAGTATTACCTACTTGTTCTAACATTTCTTGAACTGGTTACAATTTCTTAAAAGTAAAAGTTTACAGTTACAATCACCAGTAAAAAATATAGACCACTAGAAGCTTCGACTCCATATAGAAAACTCAACCTGTCAGTTTTGTGTTGAAAAGAAAAACCTAGGCGTTTGACAGGTTCGAAAACTAAGTCGCTATGATATTTTCACTTACAACTTTCTAGCTTTACGGCTTTTAAAAGCACTAATAGAAAACATTAGCAATATGTATGTGCGCGTGCGACAACTCAATATGTGAGTAGGGTTGCCAGGCCGAAACCTTAGAAACTTTTACTTAGCACACGCACCGATGAATTCAGATGGTTCATTCCGCATTTTAGGTATGAAGCTACAAGTACGCGCTGGGTTCGACATGTTGGGCCAATTCAGTGAATGTAACATAGTCAGAAGATCTAAGAATTACGCGATAGACAGAGAGGCAACTTCTAGGTAAATATAACTGTAGGTAATTAGCTCTGTGCGACCTGAATTGCACTTTATTAAGTTGTGGCAAGAGTCGCTTTTTAATTAAATGATTTTGCGCAGTGTAACATCTGTATTAATCTGTGGCACACACACCAAAACGCTGCTGTATATTATTTCGACATAAGCCTAGAGATATCCAGACAGACCATTATCAGTCTATAACGTTCCCACTGATGGAACACAGGCACAGGTGAGGGAGTGGGCAAAAATCTACCACGCAGGCCCAGTGTGGGTTAGTAGATGTCACATGTCTTCGAATTTTTTGACATGCCGGTTGGCTCACAATAAACAACTCTATAGAAAAGGGAGGATCCTCCGACCAGACGGGAGTTGTGTCTGGGGGTCTGCCCGACGATTGATATCGGGAAGTTATATATCTGTTGATCGTGCGATAAACTCTGCTTGTGCAATGCAGAATTTGTATGACGTCAAGTATTTTTGATGTGTAGTTCGCATGTGGCTTTGTAGACGCCGCCACACTTTGCCTTCACCGTATTGAGAGCAGATATTACACAAAGTAAAGTGTCTGACGAGTTCAAACCCATGACCTGACAGTTAGTCCAGCCATGCACATATTTTTGTTTGATAAGGGAGAGATAAAACAGCTAAACATTTACATTCAGCAACCCTATGCTAGTCTTGCTTGACGACTCAAAGTGGGTAAGTGAAATAACAAATAGAGGAGAAGTGATTTGATAATTAAAACATTACGATGTGAAACTTTTATCCAGACGACGAATCTAAGGCAAGAAGATGAAAAGAAGACTGGTTGCAAGGAATGACAGAATTAGAGATTGAAATGGTCCATTTTAGGAGCTTCATAATAAATTTTGGACAGAACAGAAATCGAGTCATCCAATAGCAATTCAAATACAGCGTGCAAAATCGTCAATTGCCTTAAAATACATTATTTATTTACCCATTTTCTCATTAACTAACCCATATAAGTAGGTAGTCTGGCAGCCATAAATACGTATGAATCAACCACAATGACTAACGGCAAGTTACACAATCCACCTTGTATTATGACCCACGTCCACCTGCCTATAAACATAAAATTATGTAAGGAAATGTTGGTCAGCCGTCAGATCATCATCTCATCTGCCTAGTCTTTTCCCAACTCTGTTGAGGTCAGCTTCTAGTCTAGCTGGATTTAGTTGAATACCATGTTTTAAATGGAGCGACTACTTATCCGAGCTCCACGCACACCCTGTAATACGATACACCTTGGTAAGACTGGTTGTCGGGCTTCTGAGTTCTCGTAACGACTGTCAAAGATCTACAAATGACAGCCGGGACCAACGGTTTATCGTGCTTTCTGAGGCACGGAGGGGTCTCGTAATGTAATGGATCGACCTCGGCAAGCGCAGCTTAAAATGTTGGTTAAATAATGCACACTTATGAAAATAATTTATGTTGTTAATAAATGCTCTCGCTAGACTATTATCTTTAACAAAGATAAGAGTATTAGAACGAATTATTCATTAACAGGCAAAGCCAAAGGGCGTTGACCGAACGTTGTGAAAACAGAAATGCGCGCCAAGTATGTTATCGTTGGCAAATGACATGTCTGGCTATGCGAATGATCAAAGATGTACGAAGTAGAGAGTGTGAAATTTTTTGAGGATCGGAAACAGCTTGGCAAAGCACTTGAAAGAAGAACGAAGAATTAAATGCCTCGTTGGTCTAGTGGTCACGCTACTGTTGAGCATGAGGTCCTGGGTTCAATTCCCGGGTCGGGCAAAGTTGTAGTCTGGATTTGTGCCAGGTTGATGGCAATAGGCTCGCCCCCTATTACATGGGACTTAAACATAACTGGCGTAATATGCAGGGTGTACTATAGGAATACCTCTACCTAACCCTTAGTGGAATACAGGCGCGATGTTATGTATAAAGTATATGTAAGTGTAGGAAAAAGAGTTTTCATAGAGATTGATTATTTTTTCAGTATACATTGACCCATCTGTGAAGAGGCTATTGTTAAGCCTGCAACTGTGGATACATTTTTATACTATGAGCAATTGTATTGTTAGTGATACAGCGAGAACAATTGTTTATTTATTATTGATTTGTTTTATGACACGTAATCAGTGCTCAATGTATTGTTCGTCATATAAAACTAATTAGAGATTATAAAAAGAGATGATTAATTTTATTGTTGTAATTGTTAATAATCTTTATTGGATTATTAAACACATGAGTTTTACTGATAAACATTCTCAATTTAATAACAATAATAGTATGAAGCCGTCTTTACTAACTAACGCACTTATTCTGTTTATTTTTGATCCGATTAAATATATTTTCGTAATAATTCGTAATTGTCGGAAATCGGGATCAGGTTCTTACGGAAAGAAAAAATTGACAAGTTGCCGGGAAAATAGTAAAATTCAGGAAAATAATTCCCGTTTTCTATGGGATTTTGACAGAACAACGTTTGTCGAGACAGCTAGTTTCAAATAAAATAAAAATGTTTAAGTTTCATTACTTTTGCATCTCACAATACGATCAAAGATTCAACGGCTGATAATATCATGCATTCTTATGCCGTTTCTAATGATCTCCATTGTTGATGTGCCGTGATTTATGTAGGATCGTGAGCGGCAGCACTAATGTGACCTTGATATGACTCGGCTCACATTTCATGTTAATATACTACACGTTTACTTGATTGTCTTAAAAATTATACCAATTTACTGGTTGCAAAATTCAAGGTTACTAGTTATAAGTACAGCACTATTATATTTTATCGTAGTAAACTAACTTTTCCATCCTCCGACTCTCGTGATTTAAAAAAAAAAACGAGCGAGCCTTACGGTAGATATGATGTGTAACAACTGACATCTCACCTTGTGCATCTCAGTTTGCTGTCAGAAACGACCTTGACGAGGCCTCATCAAGGTCGTTTCTGCCAGCAAGCTCTAGCACCGCGCGCGTTCATTGGTCAAATCAAATACCGCGCGCTTCCCCGGCTTCCTGTGGCATACTTCCGTCCCTTTTCACGAAATCACTCCCACAGATTTTTGTTATTTCGTTTTTTTTTAATTTTGGTTGCAGGAAAACGAGAGGAAAGATTTTATTACCTACACATCAAAAATAATGAATCACATTTAGTCATTTCCATGTATGGTTCGGAAGATGTAGCGTTGGAAGGCCTCTCTCAAGGTGGACCGAAGACCTTGTGAAGGCCGTAGGAATCCGCTGGATGCGATTAGCACAGAACCGGTCGAAGTGGCGGTGCTTGGGGGAGGCCGATGTCCAGCAGTGGACGTCTTTCGGCTGAAATAATGATGATGGTGTATGGTTCAAGTACAGGTTTTTCACACAAATCCTGTACAGGTTACATACAAGAGTCTGGAAACATAACCATAATACTTGTTGATAGGGCTGCCAAAATGACCTTAATTTTGAGCTGTGATTTATATTTTTGATTTAACTATTAATATTTTGACATTATAAATAATGCATTTTTGATGAATCTATCAGTCTATTAATATTATTAATTCATAAACTTAATACAAGATTTCATAATTTTATACAATATTCTTATAATGTACCTAGATCTGATTTGCATGTGCCTAGCTTATTATTTAATACTTCTACACCAGCAATGGAAGTATGTGTGAAAAAATGTTTTATGTAAGATCTCAATGACATATACTGAGAAATAAATAAAATTTAATTCAATTAAAAAAACTAGTAACAATAATTTTCAGTTTCATGAGATGAAGTTACTTAAATATCAGGTGAGAAAACACTGAAACTGGTTGTGTATCCATACTCATGAACTCATCATCAGCCTAAAGCAGTCCACAGCTGGACATAGGCCCCTCCTCTCCTTCAACTCTCATCCAGATGCTACCAGCCACCCTGCGAAGTTCGTTCGTCCTTCGTAGCCTGAGGGCGTCCTACCTTACGTTTGCGGATTCGCGGTCTCCACTCGTCACCTACACCTTGTTTATTATGTAAGCAAAATTTCATGGTGATGACTTCGACAGTCGAACTGAGAAAGTGGAACCAACATACACACTTTCGCATTTATGATAATAATTGGGTATAAGTCGACAAGTGCGACACGTGTATAATTTGCAAATAAGAATGTCTTTTATGTCTGTATTTGTAGATGTGTGTATGATGTGTAGATGTATTATTTAGCCAGTCTTAGGCCCGTATGACGGAACCCCACTCAAAACTCAAACATTACATAAAACTCGTCTAAAGCCTTTTGATTAGTTGAAACTAATTTTAAGTAATGCTTGAGTCTTGAGTAAGGTTCTGTAATATTGGCCTTAGTCTTAAAACATGTCTAGATCTTGTCATAAAGATAAACTAAGATCATTATAATAATTATGGTGCATTAAAAAGGTTTATGAGTTATTTCCTTACTATTTTATTAAGATGACGATTTCTTACTTACTTTTAAACTGACAGAAACTTTATGATTTTTGCAGTATCCCACTGCAAGAAAATCACTGCAACAACATACTGTAAGCAAGCGTGGTGTTACAGCGTTTTGTTTATTACACATCTACTTATCTGACAGGCCACCACGCAGAACGTGGCAGAACGTTCTGCCAAAGACGGTACCTCTCCTACTGTGTGCGAGTGATCAGACAGATCAGTGACTTACCTACGAACCAGCCTTGTATCCCGCTTTACGCGAGGGATGCATTTCAGACAAAATCGTATCAACCGAAATTCGCTTATAACGGGGTATGATGATATTAATAATAAATAATTAAAGTGCTTTTAATTGTTTTTTTAATTTAGTTGTTTTAATTGTTACAGAAAAGTTTTTACTTAAAATTTCTGTTCTGTAAATAACTTGCAGGAAAAAAAAGGCTTTTTATTTTTTATTTATAATCCTTAAAATTACACGAGAAATAGTTACCTAATATTTTTTGAGTAGCATTTTGTTCGAGTTCTTGCAACAGTCTTTCGTAGCAAACAATACTGTTTTGTATTTTTTGCCGAACATTTATAATGCGGTTAATACCACTGTCTGATAATGGACCAATGGTTATTGTTATACCGTGAAGTTTTCTTAGAAATTGTATTGTTCGAGTCACGTCGCGCTAGTCTGCACGAGGCTTAAGGGGGAACAGGGGCTGCGAGGAATTTGAAAAATAGGTATTTGAAGAAACTAATTGCTGTCGTCTTACCTCAAGTCTGCCTCCGTAGAGTGCGATAGGGACAGCTGCAGCTCAGACCGATTATATCACAAAAAAAATTGACGAGATCGACGTTTCGTATTCCCTTTTTTTCTCCTCGAAAATAGAGCCGATAAAATTTTTTGTTACATAAAAGTTTTAAGAAAGAGTATGTCTAAGTTCCTATCATTTTCTTTTATGTTATAAACTTTTCGAATTTGTCTGGTAGTCCTCTAATCACGGAGGTAAAACTGGGGCACTTTTTGTAATTTTTAGAGGATCATATTTTCTTTACCAATAAGTTGCTGAAAAAAAGGAAATAACAGGGACGTGTCTATAGCAGACCAAAAAAGGGGAATACATTTGTATGGAGATTCGCAGGCCCTGTTCCCTCTTAAAGCGGGGTGTTACTGTACTCCTATTTACCTATAGAATTATATGTATTAATTTAAACCTGGCAGTTTCTTTTACCTCTTTACATTACTTTTGACGGCCTGGGCAGTCTACCTGACTAAGCCCTAGCCGTCACAAGATTTCCTCATGATGCTTTTCATTAATGTAGGTAGGTCAGTTTGTGTATGTAACTATCTATAGATTATTTTGAAAGGCAAGTAGGGAGGTTGAACTCAGTGTGTAAGTACCTACTTTGATAATTATTAATATTAGGCCTGCTTTCCAAAGAGCGGGAAAACTGTTATCTCCTTTGCTTTTCCGTTGCGTGTAAAGACCCAATATTTAATAAAAGTACTCGTGATACAGGTCCTGCTTGTTTTTCTTGGAAAATACATGTTTGTTGACGAACTTTCTTATTTTCCATTTTTTATGAAAGTTTTGTTGACCCAGTGCAAGTGCTGACAGCTTTTGTACTTAGATGTTTATTAATCATATGTTCTCAACTGTGGCGAATTTAATTTAATTAGTCTGAAGTTTTATGAAAAATACAACCTGATAATTTTATTTGCAATCCATATTTTCTTTTAAAATTCATTTTAATCTTTAGGTACATAATTTATGTTAATCTTTGAAGCACAGCACACGTTGAAATCGAGTCACGATTGGAGGCTATAAAGAGCATTTAAAGGCATTTTTATTGGACAACTTCAACCAAATCGGTTAACAGGCGTGGGTAAGATGAGAAGATTCTTAAATGTTAATTTCTACAGACTTATATCCTTGTTCCTAGGTTTTTTTATAGCATAAATCTATTTGAAAGAGAGACTAAAGTTCAATTTAAATATTCAATAGGTGGATGATGTTGCAGATAGTTATTTTATTTCAAGAGTTCAAAGACATTTTCAAGGTGGCCGAGATGGAATGGATGCGGAAGGTAGAGAACCGGGTACTGTGGCGTGGATTGAACGAGTTATCAGTATAATTATGATTATATGAACAGCATTGCAAAAATTTGTCAATTGAAGTTTTTTTAAAGTTAATATTCAGTTTTGAGGAACTGTATATTATCTATGTGCTTACTGAAACTTGATAGGTAGACTTTCAGGAACCGGAGGTCTATAAATTGATTTCAAATACGACCCGACCAATTTAAAAGCTGCAATTCGACCTTTTTAACAGAAACAGCCTTCTAATTCGTCGAATTTAATTATCTTCGTTCTAACTTATTCCTTATTATTAGTCACCTGTTTCTAATGGAATGTGAATGGCTTTTGTGACATTTAACTTATTTATAGTGTGTATTTATGTATAATGGCCGCCGATGCATAATATGCAGCTGTTATTTTCATAAAACTTTGTGAAATAACACATATTTACGCTATTACAGAATAGGTCTGATGAATTTATGGTTTTAATGTTGGAATAGGTAAGGAATATCATCATTTCAGCCAAAAGACGTCCACTGCTGGAAATAGGCCTCCGCCAAGCACCGCCACTTCGACCGATTCTGGGTTAGGAATATATTGACTGTTAAATATTTTGTGAACTCGATTTTAATTGACTTCCAAAGTTCTCACCAAAATCGCTCGAAATGTCACTGGTCTGAATCGATGATTATTATGTCTCTAGAATATTTTAGAGAAGCTTAGTACCTTCTGCTGTAGATGTAGAGGCTACAGTCATTTAAATTTTATCAATACATCCCTTATTTAATGCATTTTGCACAGAAAAATATTGCAAAAAGGAGGAGATTTTATCCACTTAATCGAATCAAGCTACCCGGAAACACGTTTGAATTACAATCATTACAAAATATCAATTTCCTTTCATCTTTGTCCTTCCTCTCAGACTTACTGAGATAGATCTTTGTTGTCCCGAAGGTTAACAAACTGTTATCATAAAAACAGATCTACATTGACAGAAATACTATAAGTACAGGATGAAATTTATAATCTCTGAATGAATTCACATAAATAATATTGTATGTGTTATGTTATTTAAGATAGTTTAATTAAGGACCACGCTACCGTATTAGGAATTTACTGTAATGATAGCAGTGTTTGTGATAAATAAATAAATAAGTAATCCACTTTGGGTAGATTCTGAATTATAGATCCTTGAGAAAAACGCTGAAGGGCCATGGCAACCATGGGTGAAATGTTTAAGAAAAATAAAGTAGTAATATTTTATTTTTTAAACAGTAAAAAATAAAACATTAAATAAAAACCTACGTACATCTTTGAAAATACCCTTTTTAATTTTCTTTATAATCTGTTGCTTTCAGCGTTTTTCTCTATGACTTTTAGAACTTACCATATATGATGGAAAAAACACCCTGTATAAACCGCATCCGATGCGGTACAGCTGTTTATGACATCAGCGCATAAAAACAGAGATATCAAGGCCAGGGGTACTTTTTGTTTGAAACTGCAGAATTTTGTCAGCTGTTCGGTTTTTATTCTTTGTGTTGTGGAACTGTTACTAATAATTATTGGTGGGTGATGTTTTGGCAAGCAGCTGAAGCATTCAGGGCTTAGGGATGGCAAGGGCATCCATCTTCGTAGATATTTAAAATGTTTGGTATATTATGGCATCTCTCAATAGTTACTCGAACAATAACAGAGCATAGCGCATCAATATTGAGTTGCAGTTATAACAAAAATGTTAGTAGTAGATAGTTAGTGTATGCAAGATATAGGGAGCAATTTCGTTAATCAAAGCAAAAACTAAATAACTTAATTAAACCAAATATGTACCTCACAGAGGCACCGATAAACTAAAAACTACCATATTGGTTGAAGAACGACACAATTTGAGAATGGATGTTCCACTAAAAGACTAGAAGACCTATAAAAGGCCGCGATTGGCGTAACCACCTACTGGGTTCAACTCGCTTAACATAATACACGTGTTTACCATCGACTCGAAAAGTTGAAGACTAAAAGACGACAAACAAAAAGAAAAGTACTTTTATTCCATCATATTTTCACCTCAGAAAGATGTCTTTTTTGTATGCACAAGATGAATAACAAAAACATCTTTATCAGCATATTTTTGAGATGACATCACGGAACAAAAACAGAGATAGGTACTATCAAGGTGATGCAGTTTTTATCGGTCCCCAAGTTGCAGAGCATGGTACAGCTTTGTACCTATTAGTGGACACGGATATGGATTGTTGGCTTTAATGGTGGGGCGCTTATGAGACAAAAAATGTGTATGAGTATGTGTGAGGTAAGAACATGACAGGTTAGATCAACACAGAATAAAAGTATTTGTTATAGAAGATCATCTAGATAGCCAGCAGAAATGAAGGAATAGGTAGTAAAAATAATTACGATAAAGAGAACAAAAAGAATAAGCTCAGTAAATAGGTTCACAGCTGAATTTTCTTGGTTCTCAAAAAGAAGATTACGTTGCAATTGCAAGTGAGTTTGTTGGAAATGCTTCTAAAGCTATTTGATTTATGGCTTTAAACTGGAACTCTTCCAAATCTGCTCCAAATTATGCTTCAGTTTTCAATAAAAATACTGATGTTGAATCATGAAAGCAGTCTTATTAGAATCAGTTTTAAAATCGACAAAGCATGCCTGGGAATGAGTCCTCCCTACCAAATGCAGCCAAACGCTGCCACCATCAAAGCTTGAATGACAATTGACAATCAAACATCTGTGTAACCCTTCGGCAATCAAGCCGTGACGACCAGAGCGGAATACTTCATTGTTACGACTACCCAACAGTAATATGAATGTAAGAGCACATCGCGTGATAGTGCGGTGATAAGTCAATGTTTTATATTCAGTATCGTTGCATGTTATTGTTAGACATGTAAATGTAGAATGTAATAATGCTCTATAATAAAAGGTTGAAGAATTTGAATTACAATTTGCAGTCGCAGTGGCAGTAATAGAGAAACCAAGAATACCTGTTAGGTAATATAATTTTTAACTAAGCCACAGATTAAATTCAGATGGTTCACTCCGCATTTCAGGTATGAAGCTACAAGTACGCGGCGAGTTCGTCTTGTTGGGCCAATTCAGTGAGTGTAACGTAGTCAGAAGATATAATACTTACGCGATAGAAAGAGAGGCGACTTCTACGTGAATATAACTGTAGGTAATTAGCACTGTGCGACCTGAATTGCACTTTATTGTGTCGAGCAAGAGTCGTTTATTATTTAAATGATTTTGTGGAGTGAACCATCTGCATAAATCTGTGACTAAGCTAAATGAAATTGTGTAAGCAGTAGATTCAAGATAATAGAGCAACATGTAGAATTCGTAACCAGTAATTTTCGCTCATTTATCCAATTGCATATCCAATGAACCGTTTGGTATTATTTGTCACGTAAGGATGCTCCCTTGGAAAGGGAGAACTCTCAGGACCTGATACATAGTGATAAGGCTCCATATATTATACTGTATTTGAAAGTGAGATCGAAAGAAGGGTACCTACTTTATCAATAATTGGCCAACCAATCACATCAGCTTTTACACATAATTTGACGGCAGATATAATTTGTCAACGTTTTCCCAACTCTGTTGCGGTTGGCTGCTAGGCTAACCGGATACAGCTGAATACCAGTATTATACATGGAGCAGATACACTTATTAATCGGATTTCAGAAAAGGCTTCCAGAAATCACAAAACCGAATTTGGACCAGCATATAAATGTTTCCCGTGAACTCAAACTCGATACAGTTAACAAATAAGCATTGAACATGAAGTAACAGTTTCATAAGTCTGTCTCAGATATCGTGAGAGAGGATGTTCTATCTAACGGAACTGCGCTGTAATGGCGCCGGTGCTTGCGCAACTGATCTATCTATTGATATTTAACGTACCTTTTTATATTAAGTTGGAATGGATTGGATACAAGTTTAATTATTGTATCGCAGACAGAGTAATGACAATATTGCTTATGGAGGCGGTCAATGTAGCGGTATACGATAGGAACTATAGTTAACAGTTAGTAGACGTGTTATCAGGATTGGGTTCTACGTAATCAATGGACTAAAGCACAGATGGATATTGTTTTATCTACGACTAGCAACAAAACATCGATATTTCTTTATTATATGTAAGTTTAATATGTATGTATTATACACATAAACCTTCCGAAATAATTTCTCTAAATTATATTGAAAACCACATCAAAATTTGCGTTGCGTAGTGTAGAAGAACAACGCAGTCACAGAGAGAGACACAAAAAGCGACTTTAATTTATAATTGTATTGATGTAATTTTGGGTGGAGAACAACTGCTTACCAACCAATCAACCAGCTTTACGTGTCGTGTTACCTAGTAACTAGGTTGTGGAGGTCAGATAGGCGGTCGCTACATGTAAAATACTGGTCATCAGCTCCATCCGATTAGACAAGATAATTATTCAGATTTGTTACAACTGTAATAGCAATCACGTCATTTGATTTAAAATACGTTTTTATTTTTATTAATTAATTTATCTTTATATAGATTCTTTTCTATTTTATGAATGTGAGAACGCTGTAGGCTTAGTAGACTATTGTGACTATCATTATTCTGTTAAGTACCTGGTACTTGTTGAAAGACCTACACTGTCCTCCCATACCTAATAACACTGTTATTTTTGAAAATATTGTAAAAGCCAATTATTTTTAAAAGAGTAACCGTGGAGTTTATTGCTGGCTCTTCTCCATAGAAAACAACCAATTGGAACCGTGCACCTAGCTTCTGACGTTTCATAAGTGCCCTTGTAGGTTTATGTGACCTAAAATATTCTGAATTTTGAATTTTAGACTGGAACCGACCCCATAATAATTGGAAAAAGGGTAGGTGGTTGAAGATGAGCAACAGTTTAACTCATCAACCTATTAATGTCTTGAAGAGAACGAAGCTGTCTATTGCAGTAACATTTATGACATTAACTTGAAAAATACAGTGGTTGACAAAGCAAAAATTGGTCTAGGTCTAAAATCACTGAAATCTCCATAAATTATGGCATTGCTCTAAGCCCGCGTGGTAGATAACACCCTCTCACCCACTCTCACCTGTGTCCTAGCAGGGGGGTTATGATTATGCATCCTGATAAGCCTGGTAGTTGCTTGAGAAGAAACTTATGATATAAATAATACTATGACAATATACTACATTGATGAAACTAAGGTGAAAACACAGAAGGCTGTATCGATCGAGCCACTTTGCTGAATTCAGGTCAAAACTAATATTATGTGCCAGCCATAAAGGCCAGTTAGACTAGACGAGTGGCCAGTATTAACTGTCTATTGTGATCTTGTTATTGGTGCTCGTGGTCTTCAATGGTGACCACTTATCCTAGATGGGCGAACTAGATCCGTTGTTTGAGTTCATAATGATTTCAATGAATCAATATTACTTATGAGTAAAATTCAACAAATCGTTTGTAATATGGAGGAAAGATTTCTTGAATAGTTGGCTTTGAGATATTTATGAATCTGATAGATATTCCTATTAGCGACGGGATACTACGGTATGCAGTGGAACATGTTCGATCAATCTATCTTAATGGACAGTCTTCAGAACAGTCGAACTGAAGGTCGAATGTAGTTGGGATTAAATAACTGTGGAGAACTAAGTGTTTTAGTGCCATTTGGAATTTCGGGAGATGCTTTATAATAATTATGTATGTAAAACCAAATGATAGATCTGTGGCAGCATCTACTTCGTTACATGCGAACTATATATGCATCATATTACGCGAATGTATAAGACTATTTGACATCAATCGTTGGGCAGTTGCCCGCTAGACACGACACCCGTCTGGTCGGAGGATCCTCCCTTTTTTATAGAGGATGAGTGAACTGTACACCCTGTTCCTTACACCTCTAAACTGGTGACCCTGAGAATGAACATCAACGCAGCCTTCGTGCAACTACTTCAGCGTGATCAATAGATATATAACTCTTGGAACAACTACAAGAGACAAAAGTGAAAAAGGAGGTAGGAAGAATGGCTGTCAGACAACTTTCCCTTGAAGAGAAATGTTTGATTAAGATAGGGGGATAGATGTAATATTTCAACACGATATTGGTCTAATCTGAAATAAAGGAAATAATGATAAGCAGCCCATTATTGTCCCACTGCAGGGCAAAGGCATTGACCACACGAGCATTGATCACCACACTTGCTCAAGACGGGTTGGCGATTTCAGATTTATCTGTTTATCTACTAATCTGATAAGCTAATGAAATCACAAATTGTATTGATACAGCTGATGGAATGACGTACCTAGCTGTTATTTCACCAATCGCACCAATCGCACAGATAGTGCTGATACCAGAAAAAAATATGAATCACAAAATAAAAATTACTCATTCCGTTGATAAGTTTGAATTTTTAATACCGGAAACTTAGATAATAATAATATTTTTACCTTGTTTATAGACAAAACAAACAACTTATTTTGGGCCAGCTTTCTATTTAACTAATATAATATTCCAGGTAAAATACGAAATGAAAACGCCTCATACTTATGAGTATATTCTTATTCTATATGCAAACGAAATGCTTGGATTTAAAAGGAACTGAAGCTTTAGGTAAACCAGTTTCTTATATTCTTTTTAATACAGCCAGGGAATTAATTGTTTATCATATTGATATTGACGTCAATTTGCCGTGTTATAGCCATTTCATACAACTGTCAAAGAATGATACTTATGATTTGTACAATTTAAGTTGGTCATCAATTTCTTAAACAATAACTGACATCTCAAAATACAGTTACAAAGATTACTAACGCCATTCATAGCTAGCTAAATACCACATAATGATCCACTTACATTCTTGTAGCTTGGTAAGTACGAGGATTGTTTTTATGCAAACTTTCTCTGAACTACATTGTGTACATACTCTATTGGGCATTGTCAATGGATCATGAATTGATTAAAGCTTTAGGTTTTTAAATAAGCAATGCAGTTCTCATCGGAATGATTGGTTAGTAGGTCACCGGATGGACATGGAACTTATAAGAGAAGTATACAAGATGGACGAATTTGTGTAAATATTCAAAAGACGAGGTCAAAAGACGAGGTAAGGGACATTAAGGGGGATGCGCCAGGGTAGCCCGCGAAATTCAAATTTTCTTTAGTTTCTTGCTATTTACAGGTCAGTGTCAGGTTGTATGTTGATTAAAATATGATTCGCGACTGTAACAAATACGGCTTTATTTAATCATTATCAGCAATACAACTCCTTAAGTAAGCATAATCCTCAAATGTCATGATTTCAAGAAATAGTCATTCAATAGGATTACATGAACTTAGAGAGTTGTATTGATGACTTTTATGATTATTATTCTATAAATAAACATTTGATACGGTCGCGAATCATATGTAGATCAACAAACAACATGACACTGACTTGGAAATTGCAAAAAATGTAAGTAAATTCGAATTTTGTGGACTACCTTGAAGCTTTCACCTTAAGCCCTTTACGATGAAGATTCAAAGACGGCAAGAGGAAGTTTGAAAGTGGTGTAACTTGTTGTTGATAGGAAATCGGTATAGGTGATGAAGAGGGATGCAATGCATGTGAGTAAAATAATGATGAATATAAATACTCATGGATGGAGAGGGAGAGGCAGGTCAAAGACAAGATGGATGGATTGTATGAGCAATGATATGAAAGAAAAGGGGGTGAATGGCAGCGTGTCGATTGACAGGGGAGAGTGGAAGAAGGAAACGTGTTGCCGCGACCCCGTAGTAACATGAGATAAGGGCAGGAAGATGATGAACATGAAAATTTTGAAGTATATCAGGCGTATCGAGGGCAATCAGCCCAGTTTTCTTCTCGTTGACTAACTTCCAAGTCATGAACATAGTCTAAAAATCCCTTTAATCATAAAAGTGTTAAATGCTACAATTTTTGTACAAGTACCGAATGTAATATGTTTTTTTTGGCTACGCTCTCGGCCTTCAAGCTTGGTTATCATTGCAGCCCTTGCTGTCCGTGATTTAAAGGCCTCGACCTCTTGTCTGTCAAAGGCTGCAATGCTGACCGCGCCGTGTTGGCCTGGAGCTACGCTACGCTGTGCTACGCTGTGCTACGCTGCGCTACGCTGCGCTTTCGGCTATCATCACCGCTGCCAGCAACGTAGTCATTAGTTCATTACAGACCGCGGCAGTTATTACTATTTCAAGCATTAAGTAAAAGGTTGGGTTCGATTACGTAGATTTTTAGACTTCGACAAAAGAAAATATTAAAATGCCAACACTACAAAACAATAAAAGAATTTCTGAACATTTTTCTATTTATAGCGATGATTAATTGACTGCGAATAATTTTCTACATTTACGACCAACTTTTGGCCAAGATGTAAGGAGCTACACATCATCTGCAAAACCTTTCCCCAACTATGTCGGGGTCAGCTTCCAGTCTAACCGGATGCAGCTAAATACCAGTATTTTACATGGAGCGACTGCTTATCTGACCTCCACAACCCAGTTACTGGGTAACACGATAGGGAGGTACTGTAGACCTTAAATAACTTATAACCAAATACATACCTGCCCAACATATTTATGAAAGAAATCCTTAAACATTTTCAGTCACTTCACTCAGCACTTATTAGAATAATAATAAATAAGAATTGTCACGACACTAGCAAGCTGTTACAACAAACGTACGACATAGACTGAAAGATAATATTTTTATGAAATCACCACGTTCCAAGCCTTTGTTTTGTTTACTTTGATATCGATAAAATGTATAATTAACATTTTATCGGCATCAGGTACGTCATCTTTTTATCGAGATAGGCATAAAAGGCTTTGAGGAGCTCGTGGCTAAGTAATAACAGCCGCACGGTCGATACATCAGGGTAAGTTATGCTTGCTGGGGTTGGTCCGTGGACAAGTGACTATCTTTACGAGACCCCTCCGTGCCTCGGAAAGCACGTTAAGTCGTTGGTCCCGACAGTCATTCGTCGATGTTTGACAGTCGTTACGGGTCTTCAGAAGCCCTGAAGTCTGACAAGTCTTGCAGAGGGGTATCGTATTAAGCCTCATGCAGACTGGCGCGATGCGACACCGGTCATTCTTCTACCGCGAAGTTTTCTTAGAAATTGTTTTTTCGAGTCGCGTCGCGCCTGTTCGAACGAGGCTTTACCCAGTTACTGGGTTATGGAGGTCAGATAAGCAGTCGCTCCATGTAAAATACTGGTATTCAGCTGCAACCGGTTAGACTGGAAGCCGACCCCAGCATAGTTAGGAGAAGGCTAGGCAGATTGCTTGAGGCATAAAAGGCTTTAAAGTATCTTATAGGTTGGGGTTTGATTCGGTTACTGATTTTACTCCTTAATATCGAACTATACGATAACGAAGTGGAGATGGGGGGCCATCTGGCGTAATCAGAAGACGACAGGTGGACCCTAAGACGACCGCTTGGAAAGGTTCACACGGAAAGAGAAGAAGAGGCAGACCTTCAGAGCGTTGGCACGACGAGATAGTAGAGTTGATTGGCAAATCATGGTTTTAGAAAGCAAAAAACTGGAAACTACTGGAGGAAGCCTATACCCGTCGATATATCCTTAAGTTAATAAATTAATATTGTACGTATTTTATTAAGAACTTTTTTTTGTAGGTAGTTAAGGAATAATAAAGGCTTTTTATTTATTGTTTTATTATTTATTTTCGAATTATCAAACTATATAGGGTGTAAAAAACAGCCACCACCAAGTCGTCATCAACGCATTGATGACAACTTGGTGGTGGCTCTTTTGTACATGCAAAACATTGACCAAAAATTATATGTTTAAGACCCTGCCCTTTTACTACCCTTAAAATCGAATACAAAACTACACACTTACATAAAATCACGCCTTTTTCCCTTACGTGTGAAATAACACGTAAATAAGAATACCTATTAATAGTGTGTGTAACTAAATTTAGCGTTTGTTGACAACTAATTATGCTGAAGCATTCATTGAGGAAAAACAATTGATGTTTAATAACATGTTCCCTATTCGGAAACTTATTTAGAAATCATCGACCTTTTCCTCAAACATTGCGGTTTATAAAACAAACTTTATATAATTAAAGTTTGTTTTATAAACCGCAATTTTTTTAACATAATTTTGAGAAGCTGAAGAACTTTTTCAGGACATTTTACCCGTGTTAGGCAATAATGTACGGGTTTTCAAGTAAACCCGTACATTATTGCCTTACACGGGTTTCAAACCCAAGACCGATTGCAGCTGTACTTCCAACATCCCTAACAAAATAAATATTATTCGAGTAGTGTCTCCAATTTCAAAGGGCGAACTAAGTAATGCGTCCTATCGGGTAAATGGTAAATATAGGCACATCACTACTCTATTATTAGCTGAGTTAACTGACCCTCCTATCACAGAAATGTCTGCCACAGTATGGGTATCTTCAGAAGACTTATTCCGACAAAGTTCGATAAAAACTTGTCAGATTGTAACTTGATTGATTGAACCGAACCGAACATGAATTTTAATGGGTTTTTCAATGCTTTACTGAAACAACGTCGAGAATTTTCGGAGAAAAAATTTAAGACATAGTTGTAGGTCGGTAGACTGACTATTTAACAAAGGTCCTAAAAATATTTTTAGTAACGTTATGATTTGGCTTCTGTTTAATTTATTTTACCTTCGAAAATATATCTTCTATGTTTACCTTTAAGATTATTTTCCAATGTTGCAATTACTCTTTTTTGATTATTAAAATTCTGACACCGACATTGACCGAAGGGTTGAATTCGAAACGAGGCAGTTGTTTCAGGCAACCCAAGAAAATGCGCGATGTGCGTAAATAGTTGTTACTGGTACTTCTTATATTTTCTTATATGTACTTTATTACGCGCCATGCGGGGTTTGTTATGTTATTGATTTATGCTTCCGTTGCACGAAATTATTATTTTTAGTGCTATTTTATTGAGTTATGAAGTTCAAGATTCTTATGAGTATGGTAATTTAGAGGTTCAAAATCCCCATGATATTGGATATCTTTTTGCAAATGGTATTTGCTTTGGGATAATTATATGGTTTATTGCACGCCACAAAACAATGCCTATTAAATTGAGCATGGCAATTGAACAGGTACCAATTTATTATAAAAAATAGGTACAATATTTGTTAAGATAAGAAAAGATAATTTTATTTTGCAAATATGGGTACCAGGTTAACAGAATAAATACACGATCAGCCATATTTTACCAAGTAGGCATGCAAAAGATACACAAAAAACATACTAACTTGAAAATTCGTTCGGGTAGAAAACCGCTGAGTGAATTATGATGGGATTAAGAGGTAAACACTAAACGAAGAACGCGTTCAGCAAATATGTCGTCACCATCTGCCTAGCCTTCTCCCAACTGTTGGGGTCAGCTTCCAGTCAAACCGAAACCTGCTGAATATCAGTATTTTACATGGAGCGACTGCCTATCTGTCCTCCACAACCCAGTCATTGGGTAACACGATATCCCTTTGTAAGACTGGTTGTCACAGTTCCGTGCTTCGGACGACCCATAAACAAAAAATAAAATAAAATAACGTATATTAGTCGTTTGTTCAAATGCCCAACACTATACGATTTCTCCTGCATTATGAATACAACGTTTACATACACAAATTGAACATGTACAAACATCCTTTTCAATTTCTCTGAGCCGACAGGACCATATTAATATGTTGCACATGTGTTCAAATCCGTGTGGTCGACATGCAGAACGCTTTCGCTCAAGCGTACTGTATAAGTGTATACTGTCTAGAGACATTAATTAACATAATTAATGACGCAGACGTCGATATGTGGCCGCCAAATGAAAATAAAGATCCTATTGAATACGTCACAGCTTATGAGAGGATCTACAGGCTGATTAAATAAGTACTGGTCAGTTGAGAAGATATGCTGAGATGTCACTGGTTTAGTTATTTTCTATTGATGAATTGAAATTTGAATCGCTGTTAGTTAATGAAACTCGACAACTTCAGTCACGGCACAATGTTTAAAAAAATATTTGGCTGAATTCGACGTTCAGCAGTGACATTAACGTTTTGCCGAATTCATCGTTCAGAAGTGACATTAATGTTTTGCCGAATTCGCGGTCGGCATAATTCATTTTTCATTCATCGTTATGTGCACTACCCATATTTATACAGATTTGCAGGGACACACTATCGGCCCTTTAAAACGAGGTAGGTAAGTCACCAAATAATCATTTTAAACATTTTAAAGTCACAGCTTCCAACTTGATGTTCCGTTCTTGAACTTTAAACAATTGTTTAATAAATCATCGTCGTGAAGCGTGCGAGCCTTCGATCACGATGAGAAGACAATGGCCGCAGCGAAAAAGCACGTGCCAATTGGGCCAAGTTGGCCACAATCACAAACATTGGCCCAAACAATGAATGTGTCGCAAGAAACGTGTTAATCAGGCCGTGTTGGTTGTCATTGACAAATGTTGGGGGCAACGGTCCAACAATGGCACGGATGTGGGATGGAATGCAGCTTTCTGGCGCTTTTATTGATGCCGCGCGTAATGTGGGAAATGGGAGTGTTTATTCGTTTGTCGTGTAGTTTTCGTGTCCTCAATTTGTGACGGACTCATTTTCTAACTAAATATCTGTGGTGCTATTCTGTAAAAATCTCACCGTGATAACTTAGGTGAAGTGAGCTGTCATTTCACGTGGTGCTAGAGATTGACACTATTGGTAGCTCACTTCATGCTCACTTCACCTAAGTTTTCGCAGTTTGTGACAAGAGCTTTGTGTTGAATAGCACTAAGGGATTAACACTGTTGACGGAAGTGTTCACGGTGAGATTTTTACAGAATACATCGGCTGTTTCTATTTCTACATTATTGCCTTGGTTCAGCCATTTCCTATTTCTTATCTACTTTGTACTTTGTAATCTCATGTCTTAAATATTTTCTGCCCATTTTCCAGGCGGGATCGAGGTGAAGAGCTGGCCCATTTTGCAATAAAAAATAATTATAAATTACTTCAATACAGAGGATACAGTTAGTGTCCTACTAAGGTTACACTAGTTTCTCACCTATTAGGGATCCAATAGTAAAACGCAAGATATTTTGTTTAGTAGCTCATCAATCTCATTATTCTTTATTACGGAACATAAGCCTACAGTCTCATCAAACAAAGATGTCTGAAAGAATATTTCTTTGATAAATAGCTTTGACCATTCGTCATTAAGTCAAGCCGTGACCTTTATCAAAATTATCTAATTATTTCCGAGAACAAGTTAGATAATGATTATTTTTTAATAATCATACACATTTATACTTACAATACAAAATAATTAATCATTAAATATGAATGAGACATTTATAGTAAACGATGTTAAAGATGACATTTCAATCATCATAATCTAACTGCGACTGCTACTTTTAATCTAACGGCGAAAATAAATGGCGGATAAAATCGCGAGGTACAGCTCATAAAACTCATAAAGCAATTACCAACGTAATTAAAATACCGAAAATTCAAGCATCCATTATACTAAACCATTATTTACTAAAAAACAATAACTTCCATAACAAAGCTTCAAAACTAAAACATATGTTGAACACTGGAACACATGGTGAGAACTTAAAAAGGGCCAACATGAGAGATGTAAGCGACGGGTTAACTTGACGAAAGATTAATGTTCTACCGAAATAACTTACTGACACTTCCTTATTTTACACTTCCTTAAGTGTTAGTACTTATATACGTTAGTGTTTTGTTATTTATGTTGTTAATAAGAATTACGAGCTGCTTATCACATGGACAACTGTACGTCGCTTGCTCCCGTGTCACCGGTCCTGACGCTCTGTATATATTTTGATTGCTATGACCAAAACTACAAACGTATAATCCTATACAGGGAAGTTTTATAAAAATGTGGCTAATATTTTAGTATTTTGTGGTGTCTTACGACTTCCACGCGAACTAGTCGCGGGTAGTAGCTAGTAACAAAAAATGTACACTTGAAAAATATTGGTATTTCTATGAAAAAATGCTTAGCTGAGTTCTCTGTTAGTTTGTGGGGGTGAATCAAGAGTATGAAACCATTTTTTGTGGAAATGTATGACACAAAAATGCATAATGAATGTATTTTTATAGCTGCTGCTGCTGTTAAACTTTGAACTCTGAGCACAATTCGTGGTCTTCTTATTATAGTTCATATGCTACTAAAGATTTTAATAAAACTGTTTAATATTTAGGTTTAACTCAATTATTTAATTTGTATTTCTATCGAAACTCTTTTTTAAATCGCAAGATAAAACCAATAAAATTTATGGTTACATTTAAAGCATGCAGTTAAACTCCCTTTAACTAGCGTTAACTTAGCGGTACATAATCAAAACTTAGCAAACCGATCTAGTGTTGCGATAACTTATCGATACAAGAATAACTTCTCGATTAATTCGTTAATCGATTTACAATGTGAATCCGGCTGTAATCAATAACATTAATCAAATAGACGAGTAGGTATGTGGGTTTGTGTTTCATTGCAAGATCATTCGTTTATTATATGAGAAGATAATGGATGAATAGTAATTTGTGTGCCACTTACGCTTTTTACGCTTGAGGCGAATCTTGAGATAAATTGTTGTGTGTATGTGAATGTAATTTAATATACAGAGCCACTGACTCACACGTAATGAAATATCCGGAAGTATGCCTGCAAACTTTAGAAAAGAATTTTCGAAATTAAATCCCTGAGCAGGTCAACAGGAGTTAAAGTTGTAATGGCGAAACAAGACCATATTTTAAATATTCCACGTAAATTTAATTTCTACATTTACTTACTACTGAACGATGCAGAATTAAAATGAAATATCATATCAACAATCGTCTTTATCATATTAGTCAAAGTAGTCCACCCCTGGGCCTCTCCTACTATTAAAATGAAATAAATAGGTTTCATGAATTTAACCACTATTGTAGGCTAGAAACCACAACCATCTTAGTAGTCATCGTTATCCGTACAGTATTAACTAACACATCTTACTCAATCCTAATCAATAACATTGCCACCTTCAACCGCTACCTACAGACAATTACACAACACCAAAAAACCCGTACCTGTATAAAAATATGTGTATTTGATAAACGATCCTCCATCAGTCATCGATATTCGCGACTGCGCAGCACTGGCTTTCTCCGGAGCGTCAATTGGTTACGCAATCTTTAATGTCGCGATAATAATGTTTTAACGGATATTTAAGAAAGTTTTTTGTAGTAAGTACTGCAAATCTGGTGGAGTTTCTTTGTTTAATTAACTTACCGATGTCTATATCCGTGAAGCGTTAAAACTCATCAGTGGAATTTTGTAAAGACTATTTTTGTTTCTATCAAATATTTTAGTTGTTAGTTGGATAAGATCTGCCTACCCTCTTGGGAAAAAGCGTGAGTTTATGTATTTACTTTAGAATGGACAAGGACAAATATTTCAAAAACTTCTACTGCTTGAATACGAGGCTTTTGGCTACTTTGTATGTGTATTTTATGTCATTTTGTTGAATATGCGTTTTGTTTGTGCAGAATAAACAATTTTTCTTTCTTTCTTTATTTATTTATTTCTTCTTCTTAAGGGCAATACCGTAGGAGAATGATAAAACACTAATTATACATAATTTGGATAGTTGATACAAATCTTCCCGTAATTCAAAACCAAAACGTAGAGTACAGACGCCAGCAGGTCAACCTACTGTTAAATTTCCCCAATCAACTTTGAATCTTAAGCTTTACTAATAAAGTTGAAAATCTATTAAAGAATTTTGACAGATTGTAGTAGGTTGATGTGCTGGCGTCTGTACAAAATCTGGTCGCAATCTCGTCTCAGCAAAGTTCAAAAGCTTTTCCAAAATGTAGGTAGATTAGAGGTATTTTAAACAGATTGCGACTGAGATTAGAATAAGATCGATCTTAAAAATACGGGAATCGCCCCTCTGAACTCAAACTAAAAATACAGTACCCTAAAACGAATCTATCACCTAACAACGTGACAGACATTTCACTTGTCAACGTTCGAAATGTCTTCTAAGAATAGGCCACCCATTTCTCTTGAAACAAAACTCATTTCCGTTCGGGAGGCAAAGGTCAGATAACAGGCGAGGGTTGAAATCAGAAACATGCAATATTGAGGAGCAGATAATAATGTCATAGTAGTGATGCCATATCTGACGACTGATGACAATGTAAATGTAGTGTCAATGGGTTAGAAGAGCAGCACTTGACTATAGACCAAAAGGTAAACACAGGTGAAAGAACTCAAACGTATGTTGTAAGTTATTCAGAAAAATATGTCTCTTCGTTGAAAACGTTGGCACAACCTTACAAGGTATTTTATCCTATACTGTGCATTCTTAGACAAACAAATTTTATATGGCACGAAGCCAGACCCATAACAACAAGGCTGTAGGCCATATAAATACACGGGCAGGAAATCTACCCACTACCCACGGGCTACGACCCGATATACAAAAACTTAGAAACATCACCAATCGAGATTTCATTGACATTATCGCCATAAACACTGTTATGTATGACGTCAGGAGTTCTACCCACTCCATAATTAATAAACAACTTAAATACAACCGACTACTTACATATGTACTTAAATAAAAATAATCTCCTACAAAATTATAAGATCTTTCGAAGTATCAAGTACACTTGTCAAAAGTAAGAACGGATGTGAGCGCTTGCGCCACTTCCCGCATGACCTCAGTCAGATACATGTAATAAATATTTGAACAGTTACCAATGCTTAATCGATCGGAAATACCTGGGAGCTTTGATAACTGTCATAGTTTTCTTTGGACAAGTGCTGAGATTAAACGTTAAACAGGGTAGGTTAAAGGCTGTAGGAAAAAGCCTATAAATGAAGATATTCTTGTTTGTCAGAAGTAGTGCTAGTTAACCACTAGATTTTTTTAAATCGCCAGTCGTCCACATTAAGTTCGTTTTTGCCTTTCGGGACACCACTGTTCTGTTTCACACCTTTATTTCGTTTTATCGACATTTACATATTTTTAATCGGTACAAAAGTCTAAAGACAAGCCTTAAACATGCTAGAATTGGTAGGTAATACAAATAAATAATATAAAACCGAAAACAACTAGTGTAATAAACACTCCTATACCAGAAAACAGCAGAGTTAAAACCAACTAAGCTGAAAATTTATGGCACTTATGCACTTCATACAGATATTAAACCGTTGAACGCAACACAAACCTAAATAGCCTAATGTCTCATAAACCACGTCTTATGGTCTATAGTCTATTAAAGTTAGTCATTGTGGGGGCTATAAACGAAAGTTTTGAGGTAAACCACGAACTGCTGTAAACTATGTCAGAATTGTACTGCAACTAGTTTTCGCTAGCCACCCGTTTGACCTTTCCAAGTAAGCGAAAATGGCATATTGTCATTGTCAGGCGGAAAACGTCTGCTGGTATTGAATGATTCAATTCGGTTTATTTGCTGAGTTTGTTTTTAAGTTGGCATAATATCACGTACACGCAAAAGTGAACGAAGTTTTGGTGTTATTTCAATTCGAATTTAAACACTATTTAGTATTGTTTTGATAAAGAAAAAAAGAAAGAAAGAAAGAAAAGAAAGAAAATAAATTTATTTGACTCAGATCAAAAAGGAAAAAAAAAAGAAAAAAAAAAAAAGAAAGGATATATGTTGAGTTGTGTTCTGAGTTATGGACAATAGCCTCTTCAACTATTGTGTTATTGGTCTGGCGTTGTTCATTTCGGGCATGTAGAAGCAGCTCAACATGATAATTGTTCATAGTCAATTATTTCTGATGTCCAAAGGTGCGAAGGACTTATCTCATTAATTATCTGATGTAACTACTCAGTAGTTCTACATTTACATCATTAACTAACTTAAAAATAGGTATAATTTTAGTATATACATATAGGAAAATATATATGAGGATACATTATTTAAACCTATTATGAAATACTATCAAATTCGAGTGTGTGTGACATAATCGCATTCAAAATGTTATCCTTATTAAGGTATAAAATTCACACACACTATTTTGACCGATGATTAAACTTAATAACCATAATCAGCAACCTCCCACGGCTTCGAACGAGTCTTTCATACGGTGCTTTCTAATTATAATCAAATATTGCGATAGATATATCAGAACGAATACGAAGTCTATTAATTACTAACTACTGTAATCTTGGCTTTACAATAGTAAAAGAAATAGACGTCGCATTCAAACTGAGACATGAAATATTTTGTAATCATTGTAGCAGTAATGATTATATTAATGTTGTATTGCTTCAATAAATATACAAAGAGTTGTTTATCTACCAGCTAGAACACTTATTCGCACGTATATGTAGTTCTAAACCTGATGCGCAAAATGTTCCAAATACTTTAAACCCGTAACGACCAAAACTTGATGATTATGAAGAATGACATAATGTATTTCGTACATTCGCTTAGAAAATAAAAGTGATTAATGAGGAATCAAACGTTAATAGTAGAAAATCACTGTGTAAATGTGCGTACAGTGTAATCATGCAATGTCCAATAATCTGTTAGATAATTATGATTGCGACCCATCAACGGTTAATAACTGTTACACGACACTCGACAGAAGATTCAATAACCTTTCAAACTTGCTAGAAACTGTATCAAAAGCTTCACTAAAATCGTCATCGAAAGATTTCAGACAAGACTCATAAAAAATAAGTTAAAATCTTATAATTCCCATACATGTGGAAGGTAAGTTAAGATGGTTAATAGACATTAAAATATATTCGGCAGACATATTATACTCGTATATCTTTAATATTTAGAAGTCGTCAAGTTTTATTTTAATCATAAAACCGGTTTTTAGTTTTTTATAGGAGTTGGGTGCGCTCATATGAATTAGAATCAGAGCTAGCTAGCGAAGTTAATAAACTACTATATCTTTTGATTTTTAACCAAGCTTGATTTGGAAAATGAATTTTGTTTGTGAATTCAAAGGATCTGCGAAATTCCAAGTGTTCATTGAAAACAATGATTTTCGCAATAAAGATTTGAAAGCAAAGATATCATTCTAGCTGAATATATACATATATTTGATAAAACCAACTCATGAGGTCATGCATTTCTGAGGTTATAAAATCTCAGTGCAAACAAAAAATAAATTCCGTGACGTTCCTAAAATTATCTTGTAGATGCACGCCGGAGATGGCACAGACTGAGATATCTTCGCAAGATAACGATACACTTGAGCTTATAATGCTGACAGAGAAAACATTTTCACGGGATTAACAATGCCATTTTGCTTTAATTGGCTTTTTGTGTTTTATCGACTTCTCAATATACTGTATTGAGAAACTCCATAAAGTATTTATTTAAAATTAGAGACAGCTAAACCGTAAATCTTCTCGCAAATTTTTAAGACATCTGTAGTCTCAATTTTTATTAGTCTGTCATTGTAAGACCCTGCTAAAGTTTCGAAAATTGAATCTGCTTCTAAGCTACCGTTATGTTTATCTATTGACTGGTCAGCAACTGGTTTCGCCTCCGTCTCTCCGTAATCGTCATCAATATTTACCTTCTCATCGAGTTGAGGTCAAGTCCCTTTTTAAGAAGTTCTCCGTAGGAATGTTTTAAAACTTTCAGTCCAGTGAAAGTATCCTCGGCGTCTTCTCCTTTACAGTCTGGTGCACTCAAATCACTAAACACTTCACTATGGGAACACCATTGATCTTTTGAACATAACACTATACTTTTATTTATAATGACATCACCGGAACAGATCTTCGATTAGGTTACGAGATTGTCGAAATTATGGCGAGATGTCACGAGAGCGGGCAAGTTTGAATTGCGCGTGCGGCCGCATTGCAGCGCTGCGCGGGAGTCAGTGAGCGGCGCGGGCTGTGCGGGCGCGGACTTCGCGCTTGTATTTGGAATGCAATCTCCCTCGCTCTCTCAGGCATGCGCGCGTTTTCTCCTATACGCCAGTTCGTCTCGTTTCCTCGCCGTTATGAATGGTTGTTATGCTATGCAGTTATGCCCAATAACCCCGTGTGCTGGTCTTTTTGCCCTTTTTTGACGGCCCTAGTCCCTCGGACGGTTCATTCTTCATTGTTTACTGTTTTGACCTTTTGTCGTTCACCAGTCTATGTTTTCTTCGTATGGTCTTTTAATTTGTTTTGTGAAGCGGACGCTTTGGTCATTTTGTTTTAGTAATCAGTTACAATGAGGCTTGTTAAAGCAAAATTCTTGGCCAAACAAGATATTAGCGCAAGTTTGCGGGCGAGTCACGATTTTGATACCGTTATGGTACATACAGATGAAAAGCATTGCAACTCAAAGGAGTTGTGGAGCTATAGTCATTAAGATACTGATTCAGTGTGTAATATTTTCACCTAGAATGTAGCCTATTTCTTTATCGAATTTGAAATGCTTTAGAAATGTTCAATTTAAGTTCTGAACAGAGTGTTGAGACACGTTTGGTATATTTCCTTATTCCAAAGCATTCCAAATCTGTTCAGTTTTCTAATATTTTCAGGGATATTATTATTATGTCGATTCAAAACCAAAAATTCAATAGATATTGTATATAGTGAACACCACAGTTTGGAACCAGATCTAAAACCTGATCTATATCTGGATTTACTGCAGCCACAATTTGAAGAGTTAAAGGTAAGCATTAAAATTCAAGAGAACATAAAAGCGATGTACTAAGAAATGCTAACGATCGATCGTAATCTAAGTTCTGGTGCATTTGCGCAAACAAAACTAAGAAACAAGAAACAAAGGAAGTTGCACATGCATCCTATGGCGGATGAATCTTCTATTTGGAACAAAGTTATAGTTACTTTGTTTTAGTATTCATTGTTGCTACAAAATCTGGTAATTAGGGGATTATCTGATCTATGTGTGTCAAGTGTAGTTCTCTGAAGAGAATGAAGTCCTTCCTTTAGTCTTTCATTAAATCTAGACCCAACCATCAGGAACCTTCGCCTTCAGGAAATTTTATATGGCGGGGTCTACCGCCATCAGGAACCTTCTAAAATTTCACCTTCAGCTAGCCCAAATTCCAAAGGGCTTAGCAAATAATGATTGATTAAAAAAAAACTAAGATGGAATTTTTTATTGGTCCTCCTCATTAATAACTTTTATAATACCCATGAAGAAGGATACAAATATCAAAATTACAGGGGATAAAAAGAGTTAAAGAGCAGTTGGTTTTCATTCTCAAGATTACGTAAATGAGACTAATACATGAACAAAGTGTATTGTGCATATAATGACTGAAGTCTTTGTTAAATTCAAGAATGAATGTCAAACGACATGTCCAAATCATATTTTGACATGGTTAAAGATGACGAAAATTAACAAAACGTTGTTCGAGTTTTTGCATTGTAAAGTTTTAGTTTTAGATGCTTCTAGATATTGCTTATGATTTTAATTTGACATAGCTACATTTATTATGAAATAATTACGTAATTTTTTTGGAGATTATTATTTTAGGGTAAATTTACAAAATTCTCCTGACCGGACGAATTTTCTACGTTCGAGGGGGTTCTATTATGTGGGATCTTAAAAAAGAAGAAGCTCAGCAGTTGTGCCGTACATCGTCATTTTGTCTGTGGCTACTAACTTAAGTGATTCCTTCTTATGGTCTTTGTTTCTTTGTTCTTCTTATGTCTTAATGAACTCTCAGTTCATTAGTAATATATAAACCCTGGCTACGTTATCATCATCAACTTCCTGTCCTTACTCCAATTTATTTGAGATATTCTCCTATCCATCTCAGGCTACTTACATCTCTAGTAATTTTTGTTTTCATCATTTCGACATGTAAATTACATACATATTAGCATTACACTTGCATAATATCACAGTACTCTATCTGAATACGATAGTAGATCGTATCATCGTCCTTCACATGTCGAGCAAGATTTTAATTGCCCGTCAAATAAAGTCTTACCTACTTACCTACTTACATTAATGAGAGATAGAAAAAATATATATGGAAGTCGATTGATATGCAATTAAATGTAATAATCGAACTGTATGATAGCTTCCGAGGAAAGTTTGGACTGAAATTTGATGTTATATTATGGATTATTATGTGATATTTATACGTGGTCGTGAAACTCACAAGGTAGACCGTGGACCTGAAAGTCGTTGAATGCGAGAAACAGGTCGATGTGACGCTTGGGGGAGACTAATGGGCTGGACGTCTTTCGGCTGTCGTAGTTAAGAAACTTGGACTCATTGGTTTGAAATCGTCAACATTGATCGTGATGAATGCTGATTCATATTCGGTTGTAAGATCTTATCCATTTACTCACGCTACGGTATTTAATCGATCGATGATTTGTCGTGTTTATGATTTGTTTACGATCTGTTGACGTTCAGCAATTTGCTGACTGTTAAAGAAAATAATGTAAGCAAAAAATTGCGTAGTGAATGATATTGCATCTATTTGATTATAATGCTTTGACAGCCGTATCTGACACTAATAGAATTGATTAAATATTTCAACATGTTATAATCGGTTGACCTACAGAACATGGCAGTTTATTGGTTGTCCTCATTTTTGTTAGGGAATAACTAAACTACGACAGAAAAAAAATTCTCAACTAAAAATCGGTACAATCGCCCGCATCACATCGGTAGTTACACTTTTAATTTGAGCTGGCCTGGCGTAGTAGTACGTAGAGTAACAATAGAATAAGAGAGCAGCTTATACTGGTTTTGGTATAAGCCCAAGTAGTACCAGAATTTAATATCGAAAAGATCACAAGCTCAAACATGACTTGCATTACTATACAAACGCTGCTACAGTTTCATTAATTTGTAAAGACAGACAAAAAATATTACCAACACGAAGCAACTACAGCAAATAGTAACAAAAACACAATATTAACTTTGTCACGCGATATTCAATAAAAGTGTCGGATTTCGAGCGTCGGATATTTGTACTGGCGAATAGAAAACTTGACACCAACAGATGACATTGAAATTATTGATATGCCTATCAAATTTTTGGAGTAAAACTGTTTAAATTTGAAGCAGTTTCAACTCGGAAGTGTAACAGATTTTGGAGATAGTGAAAGAAGAATAGTTAAGACATTATACAAAAGAAGGTAAATAAAAAAATATAGTATTTGGTTTTGATAACGGAAAAATAAAAACGAGCGAGCCTAATAGTAGTCGAGTATGATTTGTAACATCAGACATCTCACATTGGTAATAAGCAACATTAAAGGGGCTGGGTCTCGTCGAGGTCGTTTCTGACTGCCAACTCTAGCACCACGCGCGCTCATTTGTTAAATCAAATAACGCGCGCTTCCTCGGCTTCCTGTAATACACTTCCATCGCTTTTCAGGAAATCACTCCCACAGATTACAAGAAAACGAGAGGAACGATGTTAGACATCAAAAATACTTTAATAGCTAATGATATGCAAGAATTAAACATTCGAGGAAGAAAGTGAAGTGTCGAAGCCCTGACTTCCGCAATCAATAAGGTAAAGTAGGGATTCCTAGAACGATATCATCATTATCATATCTGTATCGATGAGTACTGTTGACATTAGTAGTGTACAATATATGAATGAAGGCACTCTTTGTCAATCGCTTGATAACATTCCTTTACAAGTTCAAATGACAAATTCCACAAAAAAAGTTGTGATGTTCATTATTCTATTTTATCCAGGGATCACTTGCATCGACTCATAGTAGCAAATGGAACATCGTGGTTTTAGATGGGTTAAGTTTGTCATCGGAAGTCTCAAGTCACACACAGCCTGCCGTGCATTATTCCGAGACGGAGGATATCCATAAAGATTTCTTGACGAGGAAATATAGAAAACTGGCTATTTAAACATCGATAACAACAACAATGATGCCGCTGTCACCTCAGATTAATTTGCGCCTTGTAGGCCGTAGTATCTAAAAAAATCCTACCTCGAGCACGCAAAAAGTGGCGTCCGTATCGCGAAACATTTAGAGTGTGCTTCCGGCACAACACGGAGGTAGATAAAGGAGCTATGTGACGTGACACGGTTTCTGGTGACAAGATTTCACCTTAAATATTGTCACACGATTAAAGGCTTTTTCCTGTCTACTACTCCGCTAGGTTTGGATTTTGGGGAGTTCTGAATCCAAAATGAAGAAATGGGCGTTGGAAGGGAAGTTCACAGCAGCCATCTTTAAAAATAATTGATAGGTTTAGTGAAAGAATATTGATATTTAGTTTAAAGCCTTCCGAAAATCTTCACGACTTTTACTATCGCCACATAAGTAGGTACGATGCTATCGCAGCGTGTTATCTGGGACTTATTAAAGGAGTTTTCTAGAGCATCATCAGTGTTCCGGCAATGCTCCGGCGCACTCTGACTAGACAGTCCCGTAATCCTGCTACATTGCCAACTATTAACAGTAATCTGCACTGCACACCACAATATGTCTGATTCCACCACACAATCTAAAAAAAGTAATTCGTAAGATACAAACTTTAGTAAAGCAATAAACCAAGTAATTACAAGTCTTATTCGCCATAACACCACATCCGTTAGAAATTCCAGTAACAGTAAGTCAGTAACACAAACTTTTATAGCAGAATTTATAGTAGAAACCGTCAGTTATGCTGTTAACCGAGAATTAAAGTATTAACTCGCAATTAAGGAGGTAAGGGTCAGCCGTCAATTTGTCACGCAGTTGGGCTCCCTTCGGATAGCCACATGTTACTCAATTGACGAAGTGAATGCCCTTATGTTATATATGTTGTCAATTCGTCGCTTCTTCGAAGAGACTCGCTAGATTTAACTCCTACTGGTTCTGACCAGTTGGATTCTTTATCTGGACGTCTTAATAATGAGTATTTAACTGTTTGAAGTTGGCATATGTATGTTTTATTGCTGCCAGCTTCTTATAGCTAACTTAATTTGTTGTCAGATATGTGCATTGGAATATTTACTGGTTACTGGTTTCTGGTTACTAACATTTTCTGAACAGAGACTTGATTTTCTTTCCAGAAACCTAGTTTATCTTATAGTATATATAATACGATATCCCTCTATTTCTCTGAATCTGATAATATATGAGTCTATCGAGCCTATAACATATAGGTAGTGACATACCAATCCTAACAAATGGCTTAATCTTAACATAGATCTTAAAATACCAAATGGGGCTAAACTTAAACCAGTAAACATCATAAACCTACAGTACTTACCTTAGCCAAGTTAAACACTGACACAAAACGTAAACATTAAACAAACATTCAGACCAAGAAATCAATTTGGGCAAAATAAAAACACATTTAGGGCAAAGTTACCGCAAACATGTATTTATTTCGAGTAGGCCAATTAGGTAAGGAAATTAACTATGAATGGTTTACTCACGAGTCACGACATGGCTCAGATTTCGTACACACTTCATGCTTACTAAGTGCAAAAGATAAAATACAATACAGATGGTCTTAAGATTTTCCATATATTTGAGCACGTACAAAAATATTCTGCGGCGAATAAAGGGATGAATTATGGGATACTGTGTCGAAATCCAGTGTTTTGTGTGCACCAGATTTCCAAAGCTGGCAATATTATTGTGAGTAATCCAACTCAACTGCGAAAGTGAATCTTTCATGGTCAAATTAATTTTGATGACGAATCTGATGACTGGCTCTTTACCGAGCTATTTAAGAATACTTTGTGTCAACACGATAGAAAAAAGATGTCGATTTTTGGCACAGAGGAAAATAAATTTGTTCCTAGAAAAGAATGAATAGGTATGTTTTTTTGTTTTTGCCAAAGTCAAATAATTTATTTCAATTAGGCACTAAAAAGGCACTTTTGAACGTCAACATTTACAGACGATAGAAAAATATATACGATATAGAAAAATAATAATTGATTCTAGTCGCCCTTTCCAAAAGGTAGTTTTCGTATGGAGAAGAATGGGTAAGAAACGCCGCCGTTACTCTTTTAAAATGTTTTCACAATATCTTGTATAATTCAATTATATGTGAAGACGATGCACCTAGAATAAGATTACTATACCACGTTAGGTAAAAATAATGAAAGATTAAGGAATGACAGATAAATTAATCATGTGATAGATGCATGGTGCTCACATAATTTACAAACATTGTAAAATTATACGATATTCCTAACATTTTTACAAGTAATGCCAGTACAGAATGCTCTATTTTACATTAGACTCGCGCTTTACCACTATCTTATCTGATCCTGTCTGGATTTCTGCCCGGTTGATGGCAATAGGCTCGCCCCCTATTACATGGGACTTAAACATAACTGGCGAAATGTGGGTGTACTATAGGTACTATTGAAGAAGTTCATATCTAAGCAGTTTGAAAAGAAAATCCCGTGAACACGATGACCACATTTGTTACCGCCCCGGTTCTATAGCGGCTGAGCGCTGCAAGCAGAAATAGTCCTTACGGTGCATACATATGAACTTCTTCGATGGTACACCTCTGGCTAACCCTTCAGGGAATACAGGCGTGATGTTATGTTATCTGATGGTAAGCGATGATGCGGTAGACGATGGTGTACGATTTACAGTAGAATCTTTTCTCGAGAATTGAGGACTCCCAGTTTATCATCGTCATTGACAACCTTCTACTGCTGAGTAGGTACAGGCATCCCTCGTAAGTTATAAATAACTAAAGGAAAACACAGACTCAATCTCACAACTCTCACAGACTCCTCGTTTAGCCCACTTATCATATTATGCTTAATATTTTGGACAAACTTCACGCTCTCAAAGTGTGTCGAGAGTACGAACCGTTAAGATACGGTTGCATCTTCGGCTAATGTGTTTTCGCTTTCATAATTGTTTTTTGTTTTGGAGACTCGCCGTCACGGTTGGAGTATGTTTTGTTTTGATCGTATGGCTCGACTAATAGACAGGTGAATCGGCGATTTCATGCAGGTGACCGTCTGTTGTAAGATTGGATTGAGCTTAGTGGATAGTTGAATCTGGTGGAAGCTACTAAGAACTCATTAAATTGGATGAGTTGGCAGCTTTAAATTAAATTAAAAATCTTAACCTTGCACAAAAAAACATTCAAGACGGTCCGTTTAATCTGTGCTTATATTTTGATTCAGATGAAGTAACCTCAATAGAATATTTTGATTTGAAAAGATGGACTGACTCATAGTCTCAACGTTATTACCTAAACTCGTTAACCACAAAATGGTAGAACTCAATATGGATTAACGTAGAACTGTGTTTAAGAGCAGTTTTATATGTTGAGAGATGCGTTTGACTAGCACTGAAAGGTGATGACGTGCTCAAGCACCCTAATCAGAAAATAAATAAAAATAAGAGCCAGTCAACTTATGACTTTATGACCCTCACGAAAAATTTTCATATCCTTAAAACAACGATGAGAAATGCTAAGCTAGCTAGTTAAGCGTATAGTTAACTTTTTGTACTTTCGTTTAAAAAAACTGTTCTTCTTTCAATAACCAGGTAACTTGAACATTGAACTGTTGTGACTTGTAGTCATTACTTTTGTTTTTTCTGACCTGCGAAATTTTGTGAATGTGAAAAGATAATTTAGTTTCAATGAGTGATGAGTAATGCGCTCTTTTCATACATTATGGTTTTATTTTGATATACTTACCTAAATGAAAATCCGATGAACTGAAGTGTGCTCTAAAATTAATGACAATGCGTCAGCCTATTACATATCTTTAAAAAATAATAACAATCTTCATTGTACTAAAGCCATCACCTTGTTTAGCGAACTATCGGTAGCTGTAGAATATGTAGCGTTTTGGGTATGAGACTTGTGACCACATAAATCAGAACAAGTATCCTTATTAAAACTTATGTGGTTATAGCATTCATCATAATTATCAATGACCATTATAAAATTATAAAAGTGGCTTGCAGAATCCACACATCTTATTAGTAGGTACTTAGCTTTGTGGTCGTGTCTATTTTTCCGCACGTTTTTACCAATTCTTTGTTATGCATGTAATTCTCCTTAATAATTTAACTTTGTAGCTACTTCTAAACGTAAAAAGTTATGTTTATTGAGCAGTTCCACATGGTCAACAAAGCAAAGTAAATCATAAGGCGACCGTGAACGCAAGGTTGACAAATAAAAGTGCGAGTAAGGAACTATCAGTAACAACTTGACCATAACCAATTGTGTTATGTGACAATTCACATATTTTAAGCACTTACTTTATACATTTTCATACGAAAGTCTTTGAGTACGAAAGTTGACGCTGAATCGAATTTAGAAATTGTTACGTTGGTTTGTAAAAGCTCAAATATTTTAGAAGAAAACGTATAAAATTAAAAAATAAATAAAATTAGTCTATAAAATTAGAGTTATAAATCGTTAGTTTATAATTGGATCAAATGTTATGGCTAGTTTGTTGGTTCAAATATCAACATATTCCTTTTGGTTGATCTAATTTCTGAAGTCATGCTTTTCTGCTAATCCTTTAATGTGGTGCGTGATGCTCGTATCTCTTACGATGTTTTGATGTGGCGTTGGTCAACTTGGTCATCGTTTATGGCATGTTTTGAAATGTCTGCTTAAGCAGTTATAGGTTCAAGTAGAGATAATTTGGTGCGTTGCAGTGTTGATACTGTTTCATTGCTTTTCGCGTTAATTATGGGGTGTTTATTTGGCTTCATCGTTGATGTGTGCAAGTACTGTTTACGCTTCTTTGAAGATGTTATTGGTTAAACAGAACTTCAAATAAGAGGAATCAAAACAAATGTTTATATAGAGTTCATGTACAGTTTGAAAAATTGTTTCTAGTTTAAGGTCTCAATATTTTCATGTCGTAGGTATTTAGTAAAAGACAAAACTTGACAATAGAAAAGCATGAAATTGTAAATAAAGATTATTATATAATGATTTTTTTTTTGTACAAAGAGTTACAAGGAAATTAATTATAATAAGAAATCCCAAAACATAGCCTAGGACACATTCTACATGAAGATAAATCACATGACACTTCATGTGTTGAAATCATTGTAGTTACAGCTGTTCAAAATATTAAACTAAATATCTATGAACAGCTTTTCTTATTTTTTTATACTCAAAGGTGCAAATGTAGTAGCTACCTACAAAACGAATACTAGAGCCTTAGATGATTGCAATAGACTGACAAATCATAGTTCAGAGAGCAATGATTAATCCACACTTGACTGCTAATGTTCGATGATTAGTCATAGAGTATACTGACTCAGTTGATATTGAATTAAAGAAACTATCACGTGTATCGGTGACTTCTCTTCTCGAAGGCATGACTCAGATCGACGTGATCATTTTCGGATTTTGACCTACATTACAATATTTGTATTACTGCTGGTTTCTGACCTAAATCGTGACATTAGTATTAGTATCTTTATGATCATCTCTGTGCCCTTTTCCGTGGTCCTTATGGAAGGTCTTTGCCAAGCCATTTTTTTCTCACAATCTATCCTTCTTTTCTACCGCTGGTTTAAGAAAACTATCTTTTTTGTCACTATCGCTCCTATAGATTTTATCGGGACTTCCCGATCAGTTCCAGAGCAAAACCGAATATTTATAAGCGTGAGGTAGTGATACTATGAGGTCTCAAACCGAATATCTGAGGTAAAGGTATTCTTATACGTGTCATATTATGTACGCAAGCATATAGAGGTCAATCCCAAGCTTTCGGAGAAGTCGGATCATCCAGTCCATCATTTATTTATTTTTGTGTATAGTACTACACAAGTGAATTGAATAATTTCATTGAATATGAAGACCAGGAAGAACTCTCAGTCAACTGTTAATGTTTCCGTGGGATTATAAACAACTGCTGCAATACAGAACAGATCTAAAGGAAATAGAACTCAGCTGCCTTCCAAATGAAATTGGAAGTCATAAGAATTCCGTCTCAAAAGGGAAATGCCACCGATAACTAGAACGGAATCGGACACATCATTTTGCGTTATTAAACATTTATCGGCCGTGGGTTCATCAGCCGAGCTGATATTTTTAGTGGAAGCGCGGGCGCAGCACGAGAGTAACGGGAAAGCCGGATGCGATCGCACTGGGCCGTTGAGATGTTGGTTTTGAGAACAAATTGGTGGCTTTTTGTATGGAATAAGGACAGTTGTCGCGTGTTGTTGATTGGTTTGTAATGAAAGGAAAACTGTGATGTAGGTATTTGGCGGGTTTTTAAATTATACTGTCTGTTATACCACAGATTAATACGGATGGGAGACTCCGCAGTTTAGGTATGAAGCTAGTACAAGTGCAAGTACGCGGCGGGCCCGTCTTGCTGCGCCAATTCAGTGAATGTAACGTAGTCAGAAGATCAAAGAGTCACGCGATAGAAAGAGAGGCAACTTCTAGTTGAATATAACTGCAGGTGATTAGCGCTGTGCGTCCTGAATTGAACTTTATTGTGTCGTAGCAAGAGTCGCTTTTTATAAAAATGCTTTTGCGGGGTGTCCTATCTGTATTAATCTGTGGTTATACTGTGTGGAGCTCAAGATATGAAGTACTACTAGTCTAACATTTGCTTATATATTTTCCGTTTCCGTTTCGTTCCGCCCAACCAACGGAAAGTGTAACTAGTTATAATTTCAGGGAAGCTCATAGAGGCAGAAACTTAGTATGCGTATATATCGTCGGTCGAATCACGAAAGGGCTTATCTGAGTTCTACCAAATTTTTCAGGAGAGCGATTTTTAATAAAATGTACAATTATGTGCCGTCGTAACATTTTACCTAATTCTTATATGAGGTTTATAGAATACTCGTTTTGATGAATAGTTAATTCTGTTTATATATTTAATTAACTTTTTTGTGTAAAACAATTGGCTGTGGAGATATTCGATTTTTTTTAAAAAAAGTTTCACTTACGCCCCTTTGTGATGTCCAATTAATATCATTAATTTCATTTACGCCCGGTATCTTGGATTTAAATTAAATGAAAAACGGGAAGTATACTGAAAGCTTAAGCTTATTTTTTAATATAAGAATCTAAAAAAATACTGGTACATACAATATTTAAAAAGGGTCGAAAAACCAATCAAAATAAGTAGTAATTCTTATACTAAATCTACCCCAGGATTGAAGATTATTTTAGTAAAAATAAACTTCAATCGTGGGGTAAGCTTTCGTAGTAATAAACATGTTCTTGATTCCTTATTATCGGTGTATCTCCGCTGCACATTTTCATTAGGTCATTATACTTCCCTTTGGATTTTTTTTTAAAGAGTGGTTTAACTGTTCGACGTTTGTCCTCAACCAATGTACATTACTTCGTTTCAGTGATATACATTTGTATTGTGTTTCCATGTGACTTGTTTTAAAGAACAGTGTAGTAAGTTGGGTTCTCAATACTCTAAACTCCATGACGTCTGTCCACTTAAATGACTCACCAGTTTGGTCAGCTCCCTTTTTTAACTGTAGCAACTTTAGTTTTGAGGCTTCTGGATTATGATAATTTCAGATATTTCAAAGACAGGTCTTTGAAATATCTGAAATTGAAAAAAAAGCCTTATGAGGTCCGACTTCTGGATTATGATAATATCAGATATTTCAAAGACAGGTCTTTGAAATATCTGAAATTATCCAGGTCTTTGAAATATCTGAAATTATCATAATCCAGAAGTCGGACCTCATAAGGCTTTTTGCGTGCCAATCGTATGATCGGTTCCAGTTGACTGGGTACATAAATGTTTCCAACCTTATTCATTGCAAACGCTATCGCGCTATGGACAGAATCACACTCACTTTGCCCATGAAACGAACAAAAGTAACGCAAACTGATTTCTTCAATCGATTCACTGTTACTAATCACATATAAGAGCATTGCCGACATTGTGGAGTTTTTATTTTGGCCTACACAGCCGTCGCTGAACATACAAACTTCTTTCACTGGGGTCCTATCACAATTTGTTAAGAAATAATGTACACTAGTAGACATTACTGATGATACGCCTATTCGTGATGTTTTAAACTAAAGGAATAGTAGATAGGGCTCTTCGCGACTACTCCTAAGTCATTAAAGACTGAGATTTTAGTTACGCCGTTTCGTGACATAATAAAACTTGACATCTAGAATTCAATGGTGTAAATAGCTCAAAATCCGAAATTTTGTTGGTTACGCCCCTTCGTGATTCGACCGACGATATGTATCATAATGTATTGTACGTCTCATTTGTAAGTTTCAATATTATTATTTTATTATGACAACCGATAACCAACAAAAAACCATAGATATATTGATTGTTTGATAATAAAGTTCTTAGTAAACCTTTTGTCTTCCCCACGCTTCATATCTCAGTGCTGTTTCCAGCATCAATGAGTGTATGAGTACGATTGGCACTGTTTCAAAATATTATCTTATGGTGATGAATTTGATGACGTGTGGCTGACGAATTTCACGTCATTTACTCTCGTTATCGATTGGAATGAAGAAAGTTTTGTTGACAGACTTGTTAAGTCAGAAATTACCCTCCTTTTGGACTTCGCCGCAGTTGGCTAAAGAATGGACAACTTGGAAATTTCGCGCATCTTTTCCGTGGCCGTTTACTATTTACCAACCTACTGAGTTTGGGCGTCTTTTATGGATACTATCTGCTGTATAAACCATGGTGAATTATGTGCCTCATACCAGTATTCACTTTATCGGATGTTATGTTTGGCTAAGTTTACTTTGCTTATAAATATCTTCATCCGTCCGATGAGAGAAGTTCAGAACCGGTCGCTTTAACAATGCTCGAGGGAGGCCAATGTCTAGCAGAGGACGTCTTTTCACTGAATAATGATAAATATCTTACAAGTCCCCCCAGTACTGAACCAGAGTGGTAATTCACGTACTAAGAACCTTCAGATTCCGATCTATCAAAAATATTTCTAATTTCCCCAATTTTTTTATATTGATTTAGCTGAGATGTGATTGCGACTAGATTTTAAACGTTTTTTAAATACGGGAATTGGCCTTCAAGTCCAACACCAGTACATACTAAGTTACTAGAAAATATATCTAATTTATTTCGCATAGCAACTCGCGACTTTCTCTAGCCTCAAAAACTAATGAGATCACAGTGGTGTCCGTTCCGGTCGTCCAATATTACGAAATAATTTTATTTGTATTGCGTAACTATCATATTAGACTTTAGCTTTGCCATCCGATTTGCTACGGGCAAATATTATTTTTTGGTGTAGGTACTATGTAATTTAATTTGAATTGCTTTATGTTTTGATGACATAGGTATAGTTATTTTGAACCCTAAAAACAACTTCAGCTCAGTGTTGGATTTGTCGATTATGGACAATAGCATAATCAGCCTATAAGTTTCCCACTGCTGGCACAAAGGCCTCCTCTCAGGCCTCCTCTCTGCCAGAGGGAGAAGGCTGTAACTACCACGCGGGCCCAGTGCGGGTTGGTAGATGTCACATGTCTTCGAATTTTTGGTTCTAGGACATGCCGGTTTCCTCACGATGTTTTATTGACAAAAGGTTTGGCTTCAAAGCAATCATTCTAAACGGTGAAGGAAAACATCGCGAGAAATTCGGCATGTCCTAGAACCAAAAACTCTAAGACATGCGACATCCTCCAACCAGCACTGAGCCTGCGTGGTGGATTATGGCCCATTCCCTCGTACAGGAAGAGACCTGTGTGCCAGCAGTTGGAACATTATGGGCTTTTATGCTAATGCTATACAGGGTGGTATAAAAAATCAGCTGTTCCCAACATTTTGAAGAGCCATGCGAACATAAGTGTAGGGAACAGCAGATTTTTTTTTCACGTTTTCAGGGTTGGTCCCGTACTGAAAGTTTTTCATAATGATGAGTACAATAATCCCTTAAGAGGATGCCCATGAATTCAATTTCACCCTGTATAATCATATCAGCCCTGAAAAGCTGTCCAATAAACTTGGACTCTAGAATGCGCTACTAAACATTGACTGCTGAACTAAACAGATCCGTAATTGCGTAATACACGATCAAACAGAATCTCAATCGTTTTAAAACAGATTGCTAATCTATTGCTAAAAAAGTTGAAAAAAAAATCTGCTCCACAACGTAAATAACGCAATGAATGTTGTTGAACTGTCAAAATTAAAAACTGTGTTTCGTGATTAGGGTACAGGTCTTCTAATGACCGAAACTTCAATGGTTACAGTAGAAATTGACACACTAATTTAATTAATTAACAAATTGGTGATCTCAATTTGTTGACTCAATAGGAGAAACCTTGTGGCCATCCTCTGCGTATCCATTTTAGTTGTTTGTTAAGAAAATATTAGTAGCTATGAGCAAACGTTGGTACGATGTATTTGTACTTCGCTAGGGCTTCAATTTCTATTCAGAGAAACTCAAAGCACATTCATTTGAATTAATTAAGTAATTAATTTAATATAAGTTTCTTCAACAATGAGTACACAATTACTTTACATTTTGTACGTTGCAAACTTAATTCTAAGCGCCTCATTACTTAAAGAAAAGCATAGCATGCACTACACTATGCGCAGGTAATAACACAATTAAATAATTAAAACAAGTAACTAACATAGATCAGATAAAAGTAAAAAAATAATTATTGAAAGCTAAATTGATTACAATAAATTATATAGCTTAAATTAGATTATATTGAATATTTCTCAAAAATAAAATGAAGTGTGGAATCTTTCTCATAATAATTTTCAATAAGTGAGAAACATTATGAGTATAAAAACATTCATACGTAGAACTTCTAAAGTTATAATATTAGAAACTGTGAACGTAACAGTACGTACATTTACCAAGAGCTTAAAGAAAAAAAGTTGTTAATTTTATCGATTATTTCCGGTCAATAGCACGACTGGGTCCGGTGACTGTGGCGTGGCGTAACATTCATCGATTCCGGTTATTTATAACGGACTTGATATAATTTACATATTAATTAAATGTTTTTGTATAAAAAAAATATTTTATTTTTTTATTTATGGTATTATTTTTGTAGCTAATCAAATAGCTTCAGTGTTATTTATTACATTAGATTTTATTCGCTGTGAAGTTAAACTCAGCTTTTTTGTAACACCTTTCTAGACCTTAAATATCTGTATTTCTGTTGATCTGGAGATAAATCTGCCCGCTTCACATAATTCGCTTTGCACATTGATTGCCAGATTTAGAATCCAATCAATCTATAACCTTCACATATACTTTGAAAATATGGACCGAATTCAACTTAAATTGAATAGTTTTTAGCCTTTTACAATTTACCGTAATCTGTTCCAATTTCCAAATCCCATCACTTACCTGTAAAAGAAAAAAATAAACATTAATCAAATGAAATAGACCTTGCAATTTTATTAGCCAATTAAAAACATTAATCAATTTTAAACTTCAATGTACAAACGTAAGGTAGGTATTCGTTTAACGTTTGCTATAAATAAGATAAATCGTGACTGAACGATATAGATCATGATAGCATATATTTAGCTAACGCTACTTTATGTGATGACAATCACAGCATATCAGCTGGCCTTTCGTAAGAATTTTGATTTATAATCTGGTATGTAGAACGAAAGAAGGGAAGATAATATTAGATGGGACGAAGACATAAAGAAAATAGGAGGTTCAAACTAGGTTAAAATAGCCCAAACTAGAGAAGATGGGTTAGCGTTGGAGGAGGCCTTCACCTGTGGAGGGGTACTTGCAAGTGTAAACAGTACACAAATTCCAACAAAAAAAATGATATCACAAAAATAACATTTAAATTAGAATTAATTTCTGTTCTGTAAACAACTTGCAGCAAATAAAAGGCTTTTTAAGTTTATTATTGTATTATGTCATAAATGCCGTTCTACATAGTCTTATTGACTATGTAGAACGGCATTTACGACAATAATATATTTTATTAACTTCTGCCAGCGACTTCGCCCGCGTTGTAGTCAATTAAACTATAAAACATACGCTAAGGTACTCGGCAATAAAATAGTTTTCTGCCAGTGAAAGAGTTTTAGAAATCGGTTCAGTACTTCTATAGATTACCCCTACATCCAAATTTAATCTCTTTATAATATTAGTTTATATAAAAACCACGAATGAAATAAATAAACGATGTTGTGTAAATAAATGACGGGCTAAAACATATTTTAATATTTCACTGTCATCTAAAACGATACAGCAATCAATTTCGAGAAAATGCCTATTTATTCATCTTAAAACTTTTGATTTATAATTTTAAAATTTATTAATAGCACCTTAGATTCGCACACCTGTCTCTGAGAATATTATATAAGTGGGAGACTGTGTTAAATATTACTCGTAAGCGTAATAGAAGGCCCCAGCCCCCCCTCCGGACGCCCTTATGCTGAGTGGAAGATCTTCGCAGAATGGCTTGTAGCAGCTGGATGAAAGTTGCCGAGAATCAAGCTGAAAGGCATGCAATTGCAGAGGCCTATGTCCAGCAGTGGACTGCTGTAGACTGATGATGAGAAGACCAAAAATCTAACCTCAATTTTCTGTTAGCCTAGTAAATTAAATCTGTTGTCAAATCTTATGTCTAGTGATTTGATTGACTGTTTATTCAGTCATAGCAGTCAACATGAGTTGAACTGCGTGTTAGTTAGATTTGTGTTGATCAATCAATCTTGCAAACCTAACCTGTGATGATGCCTAATAGTTCGACCGTCGGACTGCCAAGTCATAGGTCTCGAGTTCGAACCCAACGCCAACCTCTGACGAATATCGTGAGGAAAACGGCTTGCCTGAGAGATATTTCTCGACGGTGTGTGAAGCCAAGTTAGAGACCCATGGGCGGCTTAAAAACTCGCACCAGGTTAGTCACTAATCTACTGAAAAAGAAAGAAACTTTCAAAACGGTTTTTGAAAGATGCAAACGAAGGTAGGTAAGTACGGGTTTGGGCGAAAATACGTCATATCCTTCATGTAGCCTATACTAAGTCTATCTTCCACGAGAGATGAGTATATAAATAGATCGTGTAAACAGCAGTTAACAAACACTAGGAAGCAGTAACTATTACTTATTAGTTATAACTTAACATTTCCCCGTTTTAACAAGAGCGAGCGGGAGATAAATTCTATTTAATTGATTGCTAACCGTTCGTGAGAATTGAATAAATATCTGTAGTAATTTGAAGTCAGAAAAGTAGTAAAGAATTAAAACTTGCTATTTTCTTATTGCTATCATGTAAATAATATTAACTTACTTTGAAGAATCTTAATCGTATTTTAACTAATATTATATAGATGTTAAATTGTTTGTTTGTCACAAGGTATTCTCTGGAAGTACTGATTCAATAAAATAATATAAAATCTAAAAACCAACTACGACAAAAACGCCAAATAAAAAGGTGTCCCAAGGTGTCGTGTCCCATAAATCGAACAGATTACGAGTACGTGTGACTCCGAATTTATTAGTAAATATCCTTCACTGATTTATAGCCACACTTTCACGTGGATGTAGTCACGGGACGAAGCTAGTGATTCTTATAATTGAGAGATAACTTTCTGTAGTCCTAAGAATGTTAAGTGTGCACTTAGGGCACGTGCAGTATACCTACACATAATGACATGTGTTATATGTTCAGTTACAACAGTTGTATATAAATAGTCTTGGTTAGATCATCGTCTCCGACACAATAAGTCATTTCCCTTAGCACTTTGTTTTTATATTATTATGTATATCTAAGACTAGATGTTTTGTTATTTCCAGATCGTTCAGGGGAATCATTTTCTTTCTCATAATTACCTAATTGTACAAAGTCTTCTTCTAAAACTCAATCAGTCTGCCTAGCCTTTTCCCAACTACATATATTGGGGTCGGCTTCCAGTCTAACCGAATGCAGCTGAATACCAGTATTTTAAATGAAGCGACTGCCTATCTGACCTCTACAACCCAGTAACTGGGTAATACGATACCCCTTGGTAAGACTGGTTGTCAGACTTTCGGGCTTCTGACGACACTCAAAGATACACGAATGAGAACCGGGACCAACGGCTTAACGTGCTTTCTGACGCACGGAAGAGTCTCGGTATGTAAAGATGGTCACCCATCCACAGACCAACCCCGGCAAGCGTAGCTTAACCTGATGGATTGACCCGTGCGACTGTTATTACTTAGTCACGAGCTACTTAGAAAGTCTTCTTCCAAAACTAAAAACATAATATCCTAACCTAACTAAAACTATTAACAAACTAAAAGGCGTCGAAAAATTCCTCAGCATCGCTGTCGACTGGTAATATACCGAAGAGACTGGCGACATTGCCACGTTGTATGGCAATGCTTAGCTTCTAGCCAAGGTAAAAGCGGTCGAAGCGGAGATGTAAGCTGTGCCTCGCCGAGATTGAGCTGGGCGGCGCGGCGGTACGAGGCGGAGATGTGAGCTGTGCCGCGCAAGCTGGCGACGGCGCGCAGCAGAGACTAGAACAGATGTGAGCCGCGTGCAGTGAGCGGTCAACATCCAATGCTCGCCACACGCAGCTCAGTTCCGCTCTAGCCAGCACACATCTCCGCTTCATTCTAGCCAGTACGCATCTCCGCACAGCTTCGGTGGATACACTCTAGCTGAAAAACATCTCTTCTCGTCTCCGCTTCGGACATCTCCGCACATCTCCGCTTTGGTGGGGCCAGGCTTAAGAAACGGCACCTTTACACGTTTGTTAGTTCTTTAGGCTTTGTAAATATCCAAATCGGTTTTCACATCCATGTTATGGGAACTGTTCTTCATAAACATATCAGCTTTTTCTCAGAGAAAACGGAATTCAAAACAATTACAAAATTAAAACAATCCGCTTTCTTTGTGACCTTTGCGGCCGAAAACTTATATCCCATAACATTTTCAATACAACAAACAATCTTATGCTTATACAATAGAGTTTATATTTGATTAACGAAAAGTTTCCCAGGGTCGTATTGTAAATAGTTAATCTTATTCTTATAACAATAGCTACTAAGTTATTGTTTATAATGCATACCGTTGTTTAATCAAAGCAACTTTGATATGATCTTTGTACTTGGACCTACTGCTTTAAGATTTCTTTTCGTGAGATAAAAAGTTTTTTGTCAGTTCTACGGTAATCGGGTGTAATAGGTCTGTTGCCAACCAGCTTTTACTTATCTCCCACACGTATGTATCAGTGACAGAACTTCTTGTCTCAGCTTTCGCCTGAGATTCTTCTTTCCTCTTCCTCCTCATATCGCTATAAAGCACACAAATACAAAAATATATAGTTTGGGTAAAATATGATATGCGTCTCATTTACATCTACGCAGACTGGCCATCCAGCTGCTACCAGCTACGCTGCGTTTTCCGTTGACCCGATTGGTCTGGGATGTTATAACACAGTTAAATTTTCAGGTTTTATATAATTTTCTATATTCCGGAGGTGATTTAATATAACATAACATCACGCCTGTATTCCCCGAAGAGTTAGGCAGAGGTGTACCTATAGTAGGTACACCCACATTTCGCCAGTTATGTTTAAGTCCCATGTAATAGGGGGCGAGCCTATTGCCATCAGCCGGGCACAAATTCAGACTCAGTTGTTACTCAGAAATTCCAGATGCAAAAACCCAATAACACTTTGCCCGACCTGGGAATCGAACCCACGACCCACGGCTCAGCGGTAGCAATTGCGACCACTAGAACAACGAGGCAGTCAGTGCTTTAATATAGCCAGCAATAATCACTATATTTAATTTTATTGTACCCACGGTGGGATGGATACTTTATTATGGGGACCGTGTGTACGTACGCGCAGTAGGTCGCAAATCGCAACGTCGCACGACAGTACATAACCAGTATAAGCTGGCCTCTAATTATGTGGAAACTCCGTAATACGTTAAGCCAGCTCAAGATCAAAGTGTTACCACTGACGTGCGGCCTACTGGTCTGTACACCTACGGCGCCGGCGCACCCTGGGCAGTCAGCCCAGCTACTACCTTGCTGACTTGCTTATATTTTGACTACCACGTTATGAGGTATCTTTGCAGCCAATCTTACCAAGGGGTATCGTATTACCCCAGTAACTGGGTTGTGGGGGTCAGATAGGCAGTCGCTCTACGTAAATACTGGTATTCAGCTGCATCCGGTTAGACTGGAAGCCGACCCCAACATATGTAGTTGGGAAAAGGTTAGGTAGATGCTATTCTTTAGAATCTTAAGTCCTAATGCAATGGATTTTTTTCTCAGAAACGCCTGACTTTATAAAACTCAAAAATTGTCTTTTTAGTCGGAAATCAGTTCTCAGAAACATTGAAAATTTTATATTTGAACAATGCCTCGTATATTACCAGAAGTGTCTACTTAAAACTGTTGCTTATAATTCAAAGTCAGTAGGAATAAAGTTTAATACCCGGACTTGGTCTCAAGACAAATGCACATTATTTTTGGGTTCGAGAAGAAGAGCGTGGCCATAACAAAAGCGGTAGGCGGAATGAAGATACATATATGTACAGTATGACTAACGAAGGGCGTTCCCGTTAACCTGCTACATGCTACAAAAATATGAACAATAAAAAAAAGTTTTATTCTATATTAACAATTAAAAAAAATCACAAATATTATATCGATAAATTCAAAAAATTCAAAATTCAAAAGTCATTTATTCAAACTAGGCTGAGAATCAGCACTTTTCGAACGTCAAAATCACATAAGACAGTCCCCCAAAACGCCCACCCACACCACTTCCTAGTGTTTTAGCTGGGAAGAAGAAGTGGCGCAACAAACTCCCCAGCAGCACAGCTGTCTGTTCAGTTAGAAAAAATTGATACTATATAATAGTATGCAAAATGATATTTAGATTATGCGACACAAAACATAATTTAAATTATAAAATTAATAGCCATATGACAGCTAGCACACGCCAATATACCAACCAAAAATATCGAGAACTATACTCAAGCAGAAATAAAAATAACACTTAAAAGAAATACTCTGTATACGCACACTTGTCGCACTTGTCTTTGCACGTTGAGAGGCAAGTGCACTATTTTATTATTAACCTATTTAAAAAAATAAGGAGATTCTCAATTCTGCCCTTATGTTATTCTTAACATAAATCGATCATCATAATCAAGATAAGTAGGTACCTAAGTGGCGATGGTCGAAGGCTAAAAATCACCCTATCCAATCCCATGGGATGTCTTTAAACAATAACAATTCTACCACGTGCCACACACGAGGTTAAACACGAACTAAACATGACTAACGATGATATTTCGATAAAATACAACAACAATGGTAACACAAGCTTCAGTAACACTAATTGTGGTATCGTCACGTCCCTGTCGTTACTGTGTGACTAATAAGTTCTGCATCATGCTCTATGCACCTAGATCATACCGGAACTACATAATGTAAGAATGTAGAACTAAGAGGTGGAATAGACATTAATACTTTAACAGTTAATCTATTCCTAAGTAAATCGTTGATTAAGAATTCAAAGTCAATTTTTGTCATCTATCCACGCTCTCTGGTTCTACTAACTTCAAAAGTAAGCTCAATTTCTAGATGAATGCAGAGCTTAATCCCTCCTTTTTTAACTTTACTGACGTGCATAAGCTCGATATTTTTAAGAAGAATATTTCTCCCTATTATTTCTACTGAATTCTTGCCTCAACATAATCAAAATCCAGTCAGCAGCTTTGTGTTGCTCATTCATTTTGATCCTATCTTCACCTATAGCTTTAAGCTCCCTTGCATCCAAACGTATTTCAGCAAAAATTTGCTAGATCATTTTTCAATTTGTGATAATCCCCTTTCTAGAGACTACAGCTGCTTCCGATCGCTACCGCTTATACCTCAAAAATCACAGAATTTGTACACTTAGATATTACGAAACACATTGGCTTCTTATGTTTTATAGCCTATTGAGTGCCTGTGGAACAGGTACAGTGCGACGAACCCAGCCCTCTCCCTCTTACACTATTGTTGTTCTGCTCTAGCACGTTTAATAACAAGTTTAGTCCCGGATGCGGGACTTAGAAAGCACTATGTTGCTAAGATTGTTAGTGCCATTTTATTCGTTTGTTTTAATTGAATTGTTTTCATCTTGCTGATGAAGGTTTCTTGTTACTTTGTTAGCGTCTTCTTCTACACTTATTTTATGGATATTAGCATCGACCTTCATTGCAATTAAAATGGACTTGAATATCAATGTTTTTATCTTTGTCTCTCGTCCCTTTACTTTTGTCTGTATCATTTTTAAAATCAACGACGTCCCTAAATTTCCTAAAAATAAGACTTAGAATAGAGCCATCAATTTTGAGGCGTATCATGACTCCTATAATACAAAACCCATATTCTTTATTTACTTCATCTGTGCCATTAATGAGACTACACATTTAAGAGGCGTCCAGTTTTTAATTCACGGATGTCCTACGTCCCGACTCCCGTGGGAGAGCCGGTCGTGTGTAAGATCACGCTTGGCTGACTCTTGCGCATAAGAAATGTTGAGAAGCCACTCCTTGTGTCATGCTTCAGTGCACAGCGTTTGGGGAATGTTATGAGGGTATTCAGTGATAATCTCATAATGCATTGGAGTCTAACCTTGAAAATAGTTTTAAAAGATATCTTCAATTTGCTCCTGTTTATATTTCTGGAACAGCATTTCAAAATAAATGGAAGATTTCGAAGATGTGAAGATGAAGATTTAGATTAAAGGCGATGATAAGACGCGATTCTAAATGACAATTTTTGAGCTGATGTGATACTTCTCTATAAATTAAAATTTTATCCCAATTTTTGAAGAAAAAAAACAACATATTTTTTATAGTCATTTCTACCTACGTGAGATTTTTTATAAAGTTGTCGTGAATGTCTTGCTTGAATGAATCCCCCAACATTTCTAGCCAAGGAATCGTGAGCCGTGCTCAGACCCACACCCAGAATGCTTTTAACGTTACAATAGAAATGTTTGTAAGAAGTCCCCTTTTAAGTTCCACATCACTGAGCTGCATTTCGGGGTGCGTTGAGGATACGATTTTCTGGCTGTTTGCTTTGGTCACGTTTAATATTATTGAGTGCAGGGAGTATATTTGCTTCCCAATAAGCCAATGACTTCTTTACAATAATTTGGAATGAGCAATAATAAACTTTATTCGAGTGTCTTGATCTACTGACTCATCAAGTATTTCGGTCAAAGGGTTCAGCTCGAGTTTATCTTAATTAAAAGAAACCTTTATAAAAGATTATTTACCTTGACCTTACAATACTTAAAAACAAAATTTGTTTTTATTTTGCTTTCAAGGTTGTTTTTATAGGGTATTTATCAGCTTCATAATCACAATTTAAAAACTACATTGTTATGTACTACATACACCTTGAACCGACCTAAAGAAAGATATCTTTACAAAGTCTATGACACATATTTTTTTCTAAATTGTTTTTTTTCTAAGTGGTTCGTTTCTGTTTTAAGAAGCTTCTCAAAACAAGATATTATTTTAAATAAATGCTCTTAGCCCTACTGCCTTGCAGATGGTAGCCAGTTCATAAACATAAACACATTATAATGCACTTCGTATATCGCGCTCCATTTTACTAACAAGGTAAATACTTATCGCGGTGGCATCAGAGCCGCATATAGCAGTATTGAATATAAGCTGTGTAAAGGTCATTTGTGCGTAACAGCAGCGACAGGTGAATAGTCCTTCGCCTACAAACGGTTTAACATTTACTTGCGCCTGCGCCTCCAAGATTGTATCGTTTTGATCATTTAAGATTATTTTATTGAAGTTGACAGTGACGACTTGGTGAAATATATGTTGGTAAATTACAATAGAAGATAGGAAAGTGTAATGAATTTTAAATGCTGCAGAATGTAAAAAAAATACAATTAAAAAAAGTGTCAGTCAAACGATAAAGCCAACGCCAATAATATCAATGAAGACTCTGTTAATGACTCAGATACAACTAATGAAAATATTGATATTAATATTATGTAAAAAAAACAAAGTAAATAACATCATTTTATCCAAACTACGTAATAGTACCCAAATTATACTAGATTACCAATTTAGAACAACACTATAAAAACTGAACAAGTAAACTATAAAGTGTGAAGATTCTGGAGCAAATTCCCAACGGGTAATAACGTTAATTTTATAGCTTACCAATCACCCTTCGTGAGTTTGTACCATTTATTTATAAAGGCGACGACCGAAAAAATAAAACAAAATGGAACGGAGAACACTAACATATTATGTAGAAAATCTTGTACGTGACCGTTGTGTGCTTGCAGCTTCGAGTAAAATTGAAATGGAAAAGTTACATTAGAGTAGAAGACTGTAAAATGTTGAGAGGAAAGTTTTAAGTTTGAATGTGGAGCCATCTACATTCATACCATGTTCCAGTATAAGGGGAAGTAGGGAATGAAATGGCTATAAAGTGAAGGACTACTGAGATGATGCCTAATAGAGAAGTATGGAAGGAGAAGAAATACTGCATCGACACCAAATAAATTGGAATAAGGGCAAGAGAATGATAATGAAGAGTAGACGAGTGGAAACCAATATCCACTTGGAAAAGAAAAATGGATCTAAGGCATCGCAACTAAGATGACAGCTACATAAACTCTGACCTCTACAAATATCAGGTTTTCGGAACACTTATGCAACTTCGCGAGTCGAATATGCACAAATTAACACCAAGGTGAATGCTTATTAGTGATCCTATATTAGTTTAAACATTTGCTTGGTGCAACCGGTTCAACTATCGTTTCTTATATTTCCATTAACTCAAGTTTACGGCGGCTCCATTGATCTTAGTATTCACTTAATTAGTCCATCATCCATTTGTTTGTTTCACATCTGTTCTTTTTCACATGAAGTCCGTTAATCCGGAACTGCATTAATTTTATAATGCCTTTTATGGTTATTAATGTTTAGAACTACTAATTTGTCTACTAAGTTTAGTAGTAATGGGTTCATTTCCGCTTTTGCTCTCATCTTATTGGACCCATGTTTTGCATTCGATATAATATGTAGCCAAAGAATTTTGGATGGAATTTCTAGGGCATATTTATAACATATTTGTTAACACAGGTGTGCATTTGAAGGAATATGTTAAGTGGATTTATGGTAATTTAGGTATAAAATCACCCTTTAACTCTTCATAAACTATGATGTGATTAAAATGTTGCAGTGGTCTGACACCCTAAAGAATACCAAATATTTGGATTATCTACAATGTTATCAGTCATTTAATAGGCAGTAACATGCAAGTTCACTTAATTGGTGTCCATAATTGTTTGTTTGTCAAACATCTGTTCTTCTTCACAAGTTTTATCAGCATTGGGGAAGTGATCAATTAGAGCCACAGCCATTTGAGTGTTTTTATTATGATTAATGTTTAAGGGATTGTTAATAGTGCATGCAACACTTTGACAAAGCGGTGGTTTTAGTTAGCTATTATAATAATAACTGTTTTTATTTTATTATGTTTTTGTGGTGGGCTTCTTATATGCTTAGAGCCGTAAGAGCATTAGATATAGTTCAAGTGATAGCCTATTTAGGCTCACTAGTTCATAGGTATATATTATTACAGGGTTAGCTGTTATTCGACATAAGATAGTCTTTCCAGGACGTTATAGTGTGACCTAGGCTATATGGGGTATTTAAATGTTGCAAAGGGGTCACACACACTATAAAGTCCTATTATACGTACGTTGAATTACAGTTCATCCTGTATATTTTAAACTTTGAAATGTAAGGTGGATAAAAGTTACTATTTTTGTTTATTTACACCTGAATCCTTACATTACGTTATTTTTATAAAATCCTCCGGTCACCTAAACCTGACCACCCTTCTAAACACAAGCTTTGAAGTTAAGCAGAGGTTAATCTAAATTAGAAAGTTAAAACTCACTTTAACTGAACGGATCCGTTAATAGATGAAAGACAAATGGTAGTTTCTATTTGCTGCTATATTTAAATTGCTCCTTGCAGCGATTTCAATGTAAGTAAAGATTATTTTGGATCCGAACATGGTTTTATAATTATGGTCATAAATTATACTGAAGGGAACTTGGAGCTATTTTAGGTCGTTATTATGTAGTTATAATTTAATGGGGCTATCGATTATTCTTTATTATTTTATTTTTGGTAAACTTGAAAAATAAAGAACATTAGATACTTCTTCCTGGGTACGAACAGTGGACGCAACAAGTGCTCATGGATGACAATGGATATGGATGACATTTCGGCAGCCAATACTTGCAAAAGTAATTCGGATAAGTAAACTATTTATAGAAGAATTCATACCACTGTACCCTAAAGGCCTAGCATAATCTGCCTTTAATGTTCCCACTCCACCACGCGGGCCCAGTAGGTAGATGTCACATGTCTTCGAATTTTTGGTCCTAGGACATGCCGGTTTCCTCACGACCTCAGTGGCCTAGTTGACGAATAAACATACAAAAACCCGATAGAAATTGTAACTTGTAGTAGGTAACTTCTTAACAGCAATTCCAACCGTAAAACATGTAATTTAAATTAAACTTCTATAACGACTTTAACAAGGTTCAAAGTCATGTCAGGCATTTCCACCGTCACCTAACAGTCAAATTCTTCAGTAACTATAAACTGTGTCCAATCCATCTCCTTACTTTTTACGAACTACAATTCCGTCCGGTCGTAACCATTATTTTATTTTTAACGCGCAGCCATTTGTTTTTTTTTCTAAAACGGAGCTCAACTAATTTAGAGTCACGAATGGGAAGCATTGTAATAGTTTGGTTGGTATAGATAGCAGTTGCTATGTAAATATTGTTGTTATGTATTAACCTAATTGAAAAAGCCTGCATCTTGATAGCATGAACATCTTTTGAAATCTCAGAACCTCAGGGCTTTCTTGTCTCAAAAGTGGCAGTCATTTCGTCCTCTGTTCATGGTAGAAGTCACTAAATTGATCAGGACTGATGCCCTTCAATATGTCTTTACATTGATCCTCATCTCTGACATCATCATCACCAATCTCCTTTCCTTATCCTAATTTATTTGGGGGCTTCGCAACATGTCTTCTTCTACCTTATTTCTCTATTAGTTTTCATCTCGGTACATCCATTCACACAGTCTATCCATCGATTCTTTGGTCTTTCCCTACTCTTACAGCAATCGACATTCAAACTTCACACTCCTCCACATCACATGCCCATATCATAAGAACCGATTTCCGCACAACTTTTCAGTCACCGGTGCCACTTTCAGACTTCCTCTTATGTACTTTTTTTTTTTTTTTTGGGTGGTAAATTATCAAATAACTTCTCCCGCTCTGGGTGGAGCGGGAGGGCGGTGTCAGTATCTTACGGACTAAAACCCACCCGTGTTCCTTCCGTTGCCTGTACGTTGCCAGGGGCCACGGTATCCCTTTCGGACTTTCCCGCAACCCCAGCAGGCATCGGTCCTTTCGGACCCCTTCACTTGCTGACATCTCTTTGAGGCGCGCGTGGAACACAACGCGCCGTCGACCCGGGCCTGGTTCTTATCGGACGGCGAGCTACCCATTGCTCACCGTCCGCAAGCCCGCGCCTACGGTGGCCGGGAATCGGCCTGCGATTTTCCTCTTATGTACTCATTTCTTATTCTATCCATTCGTGTAAGACCACACATCCCTCTTAGTTCGTTCTCAGCTGCATGCAAGTGTCTTTCATTCATTCCTTTTGTGGCCTCAACATCATAATTTCTGACATTAACAATATTTTTGAGAGTAACTTTTTTCATTGTGAAACATTAAGTAAGTAGTGGTGCGCCGACGCAATCCATAAGTGAAGATACCCTCACTACTGGAGGCGTTTAAATATAGCCTTGTAAAATCAATCTGAAGCCTTTTGAGTTTGGCATTTCCATGATTAATTTCTTACTAGACATGATAATGGCGTTAATTAACTTTATTGTGTAACTATTTGGCTAACCCACGTCTATGTACCATCCTTTCAGTGCTTCACCTACGTTTGAACTTTAGGCCTTTTTGGGATTGCGACGGAGTTCATTCATCAATTTTGTTTTATTAATTATTTGATTGTATTGTGAAGTTACCGGGAAAGATGATTCGCAGACAAAAATAACCTGTTAAAAACGAATGAACACATTGAATGAAGACGGTGTGTCTCGGGAAATAAAACAAAAATAAAGATGTAGGTAATTGGGTTATGGAAGGATGCAAGTCATTTGTTGCTTCAATTTTATTGTTTGCCACAAGCAAGAAACTTGCATTGTGTGAATGGGGCTTAAGAGAACCGTGAAAATTAATCAACCAATGGAACTGTTAACAGAGACTTCTAAACTTGTAATGAGGTTCAGGGTTTTAGTACCACATTTATTCCAAAATTCACTGCATGACAAACATCATGTCACCATAATTTTACTAGAACTACACTATGCATTTTAGGTATGAAGCTACAAGTTCGCGGCGGGCTCGTCTTGTCGGGCTAATTCAGTGAGTGTATCGTAGTCAGAAGATATAAGAGTTACGGGATAGAAAGAGAGGCAACTTCTATGTGAATGTAACTGTAGGTAATTAGCGCTGTGCGATCTGAATTGCACGTTATTATGTCCTAGCAAGAGTCGCTTTTTATTTAAATGATTTTGCGGAGTGGACCATCTGTATACATCTGTGACTACGTATCAACATTAATCAAAGACTGATTCTGTTCATCCTCCTCGTGACAGCGATAAAGCATATTCCACACTATGACGATGTAACAATAACAAACTGTCCAGAGTCCGCGCCACCACTCAAGTCCGATAGACGCGGCGCTACTGTCTATGCCATTGCATCAAATTACATTTAAAAAAATGTAGTTCCACAATTTTCCGCCGGACTTCAGTGGTGGCGCTAAGATTAGAAACTTTTAATTGGCACGCAAGTGTTCCTTGGGCACGAGTGACAAGCGATTTCACCCATTAAATATGCCTGACAGTGCAATCTTTATGGTAAGGATCGTTGGCTATTTAATTATGTTAATTTAATCATATGCAAGTGGAGTTGAAAGGCTGGTGCTCGTAATTGAGGGTTATTTGGGGGAAGACGATTTATAAGCTGACTTGATTGTTTAAATACCATGGATCTAGATCTTTCTAAATTCAATAATCAAGAATCTAGAATCTTGAGTAATTTAGGAAAACAATATAATGAAGCAGTCGACTAATCACCATCATCATCATTTCAGCCGAAAGACGTCCACTGCTGGACATAGGCCTCCCCCAAGCATCGCCACTTCGACCGGTTCTGTGCTTCTTGCATCCAGCGGGTTCTTGCGACCTTCATCAGGTCATCGGTCCACCTTGTGGAAGGATTTACACCACTACGTCTTCCGGTACGCGATCGCCATTTCAGAACCTTTCGGCCCCATCGGCCGCCTCTGCGAGCAAAGTGCCCTGCCCGCTTAAGTTTGGCAATTCTTTGGGTTATGTCGGTTACCTTGGTTCTCTTACAGATCTCTTCATTTCTGATCGACTAATACATAGTTAGTAATCATGCGTTTGGTCAACTCTGTTAAGTTCTCTCCGGGATATCTTTTCCAAACAAAACTTTTATACAAAAAAAAACTGACAACTTTGTAAAAACCTTGTTATTTTCTACTTTTTTGTTGTGGTACCTACCCCACACAAATTCGTTTACCACTACTTGCTAGATATGTAAATAACAGTACACAGGAAGGAAATTATTATAACAACGTCAATATACATTAAGTGGAAAACATACCGTGTATTACTTAAGCTAACTCAAAAAACACTCATCAGAACTTGACCAAATGTATAAGGTACCACAGACAGACAGACTATGCTAAATCGATTCATAAATGACGAAGTTCTGAGGTAAAAAACATTTTTTTAATGATATTTTGGGTCAAACTAGAGCAAAAAAACGTTTTAGATTATAAAATACCGAGACATGAAATTTAAGGTCGTGTGAAGAATTGAACATGTATCTGCTATAATACATAGTAAAATAATAAAGTAGTTAAGTAAACAGCATATTATGTATTTCGAAACACTGGAAGCAGAGCCAAGAAACTCAGAACCTGTGAAGTTGTTACTAAAAGAGCAAGTAAAAAAAACAAAACATCACAAAACGCTAATAACTCACAACATAAACCAAAGTACGCAACTCCCACGCCACAGGAACCACAATCTTAGTACTAAATCGTCGTTTAGCGGCACTTTATGAACAAACAAGTTCCCACGTAACATACTTGATGTGCACAATCACTTCAATGCGATCCTGTGACATCGTCAAGGTAAATACTATTAACGAAAATACGCATATAATGAATGGAAAAGACAGTTCTGAACAAGTCAAAGATAAACATCATACGGATAATGCTGAATTCTATGATTCTGATTCTATTAAATTGTAAGCACAAGAATAGACCACATTAGTGGACATAGCAACAAACCCTTACGAAATGACCCTTACTAAAGACTAAAAATATTTACACAAAGTTCTTATTTAGTGATTGGGCGACTGCAGGTATTCGTAAAAGCAGGGAAAAACTATTTGAACTTTATGGCCTAAAGCAACATACGAATAATACAAGCTTTCATAGGTATGTTGCAAAATATTCAAAAACTTTTAAAAGTGTGTGCAAAATAGCCAAAGCTCTTTATATTAGCAATAAAATAAAATCAGCTGATGATAAAATAAAAATTACCTGGCAAATAATAAATAATGAAACAGGTAGGAAAAAACAGCGAAATACTGAATTTAATTTAGAGACTGCACATGGCACTATCAACTCAGATGTAGAAATAGCTCAGGAATTTGAAAACTTTTTTGCTAATATTCCCCTTAAAACTACTGAAGCTTTAAATTCCTCACCAGCGCTTTCTGCTGCCTTACTTAGACAGAATGTGAAGGCATGCTCTTTGGAGTTCAGGTTTCAGCATACAAACCCCCAGGCTGTTATAAAAGCTTTTAAAGATCTTAAAATTAAATCAACAGAAGATCTCTGGGGAATGTCTGTAAAAGTCTGTAGATCTATTATCGAAACCATTGCGCCCTATTTAGCTTTCATATTTAACACCAGTGTAGACCAAGGAGTCTTTCCGGATCTCATGAAACACAGTAAAGTAGTTCCATTATTCAAATCCGGTGATAGTAAAGAACCCAACAATTATAGGCCTGTATCAATTCTACCAGTTCTCAGTAAGGTGTTTGAAAGGTTGATGCTCAATCAAATGTTACGTCACTTTAATAAAAATTCCATCTTTCATGAACATCAGTACGGTTTCACCAAAGGGCGTTGTACCACTGACGCCGGTGTCACCCTAATAAAGAACATTTTTAATGCCTGGGAAGAAGCACAAGATGCCATTGGTATCTTTTGCGACCTCTCGAAGGCGTTCGATTGCGTAGACCATGAGACACTTCTGCTGAAACTGGAGCACTATGGGATTAGAAATACAGCTCTTGATTTACTAAGATCATACCTGAAAGATAGAAAGGTTAAAGTTCAAGTAAACGGCGTAAACTCATTGGGGTCTGAAATGGCAATGGGCGTTCCTCAAGGTTCAATATTGGGTCCATTCCTCTTTTTAGTTTACATTAATGATTTACCCCAATTACTTCAAAATCAACCGAAGATGGTGTTATTTGCAGATGACACATCATTGATTTTTAAAATCAATCGACGGTCACAAAATCTTGACGACGTGAATAGCTCTATTCTTCAGGTCCAACATTGGTTTACGGTAAATAATTTGGTACTAAATAAAAAAAAACCAAATGCATTAGATTTAAATTACCGAATGTTAGAAGTAGCGAATGTGACATCATATTGAACGGAGAAAAACTGGAATTTATTAATCAAACTGTTTTCCTGGGAATCACATTAGACGAGAAATTACAATGGGGACCTCACATAACATCTCTTGCGGGGCGGTTAAGCTCAGCCGCTTATGCTGTTAGAAAGATAAGACAGTTAACAGACGTAGAAACCGCGCGATTGGTCTATTTTAGTTACTTCCACAGTATTATGTCGTATGGCATTTTACTGTGGGGTCGGGCTGCTGACATTGAATCCATCTTTATTTTGCAAAAGAGAGCTGTCAGAGCCATTTATAATCTACGTCACCGCGAATCTCTCAGGGAACTATTTAAAAGGATTAATATTATGACGGTACCTTGCCAGTTCATTTATGAAAATATTATGTATGTTAGAAAAAATCGACATCTTTTTAATAAAATAAGTGATAGACATAATTTTAATACTAGAAATAAAGATAAAATAGATCAACCATTTTTCAGATTATCTAAAGTACATACATCTTTTATGGGGTACTGTGTTAAATGTTACAACAAAATACCTTGTGATATTTTGCAATTAAATGAAAGAAAATTTAAAGCTCATATTAAAAGTACACTTTGTAAACAAGCATATTACAAATTAGAGGATTATATCCAAGATAAGAATGCTTGGAAACATGCTGGTCCTGCTCCATAGGATAATTTAGAATCAAGACAAAATCAAACTGGTTGCAAATTTAAGTGTATATTTTATTATTATTTTTTATTATATGACATTGATTTTACTTTCTATGACCAATTCCTCGCACACTGACTTATTAATTGTGGAATCTTAGGAGGATCGTCTACTTTTACAATGTTTGTAAATATGTGAGCACCATGTATCTATCACATAATTAGTTTATCTGTTGTTGCTTCATTTTTAATTCTTAATTCTTTTTACCTATTGTGGTATAATAATTTTATTCTAGGTGCATCGTCCTCACATATAATTATATAACTAATGTACTTATACAAAATATTGTAAAACATTTTAAAAGAGTAACGGTGGAGTTTCTTGCCCATTCTTCTCCATACGAAAACTACCTTTTGGAAGGGGCAACTAGAATCAATTAATTTTTTTTGTAAATTTTTGACGTTCAAAAGTGCCTTATACGGGCCTACTTGAAATAAATGATTTGACTTTGACTTTGACTTTGAGGAATCTATAATTAGCAAATTAGTGAACATCGAATCAATCATACAAACAAGCGTTACCTATAAGGTCATCAGAGGATCATTTTTGGTAGATAGAATGGCATGTGACTGGTAGTAACTCCAAAGGTATTCATAATTTTAAAGATACATGTTTTTATTTCTGTAAATAGGCTTGTACAAACAGTTTTAAACGTCAATCATATTTCAAGCTCAACAATTCGACAAACAATACCAAAGAAAGGACATTTGAGTAGGACGCATATAGTACTCAAACTGCCAGACCATCTAACTGAGAGACAAAACAACGACTCACATAGTCCTCATATTCAATATGACTTTAAAACGTCTATAGATGTTTTAAATCTGTACCAGACGATGTTAATCACATTGCTTTCAATAAGCGTTCACAGGTAGGGTTGTATAATAGTGCAGTGCTTGTAACTTGTCAAAGGGAACCGTTAGTTGTTCGTTTCCCTCGGTTGATTCTTGTGACAGCGGTTGACGATGAGTACTTGCGAAATTATGTAGTTACTGTTGCATTAAACATTTAACTTTGTTGCAATTATGTTAAAGTAAACAAAATTGATTCGATTTGATTCACTTTCAATCCGATTGCGCTTGGAAGATGAGCATGAAATGTACGTTAAAGTGTATGAATAGATAGACTATTTGGAGTGTCACAAACTCTTAATAAGGAATTGAGACAATTCCTTAATTAAAAAAATCTGTTCTATTAAAGTGTTTATTTGTTACTCTGTGATACTTTTTTCTTGAATTTATGTGTTATTCCTAAAGTAGTATTTTCCTTTATCATTATGTTTTACTTTACCAATTTTGTTAACCAAACCTTATTTCCTGGTAAAAATGTGATTGTGAAATTCACTCCAATTTTCTCATAGACTATTACGAAAATCCATATCTACAAGTACCTGTGAAGAAATACTTATTATCAGTTATTCTTCACATCTGCGATAAGATTTGACGTGCCCGATAGTATCGGAAATATCTATTTCTCCCTATCTTTGCGAGATATTACGTGTTTTTGCGAGATGAAAAAATATTTTAAAAACGAGAAGTTCTTTTTTTTTTAAACTCGGAAACTATCTTCATCATCTTTCTCATATGTGTGTCCCAATGTATTTGTGGTCGGCGCAACACGTCCTTTTCTTCAATACTTCTCTATTAGTCGTCATCTTGGTAGTCACTCCCTTTCTGTGTCTATATAAAGTTTTAAGTTTCCGTATAGCTTCCAACTTTCTAAACTACCGACGCATCATCAATAATGTATCAATCTGTGCGTCTATGAATGCATATGTACCTACTAAAAGGCAGCTCAAAATATGTAAAAAGTCATAAATAAACAATACATAACATTCTAGAAAAACGTTCGATGGGACCACCCCTATAATTTTACATTTCTTATTCCAGACAAGGAATTCGATTAGCGCCTCGCCTACACTGCTACACTTGCTTTTTGTTCGCTTAGTTAATTTATATTAATTAACATTCCTTTTCAGTTCATTAAGATTTCTTATTCGTCATCTTAGTATTGTCTCAGTTCTGAGATCAGCCATTGTTACATTAGTAATGCTAGGGATTTAATTTTAGTTTCACTTATTTTTGTACTATGAGAAATTGTTACTGTCAAGATTATTTATGATCAAGTATCATTCTATTTTCTTCTGAAAATATTACCTATACTTCGAAAAATAGTCCTCCCATATAAATATGTATGACTAAAAACGTTGAAATACTTATAAATACTAACTTACAACTTAAACATGATAATATAAAGATCCCACCAACAAAATATCAACAAAACGCATATAATAACTTAGAATTAGTATAAAGACATGACACACGAACACCAATTCAAGTCAAACACGCAAATCAAAGTAGCGCCTGCGACTGCCAAATCAAACCGCGATTTCGACCGCAAATCCGCTGGTGGGTTAGCCCTTATAACCGATGTGCACAAATTATGTGGTCATAATCGTAGGCTAAGGCTAACGGATGCGTTTGTTCGTAACATCCTTTATAAGTATTATATGTAGTTGTAACCTTAGCCTTGTGTTGTTATTGTTCTTACTTATAGCATTACTGTTTCTTGTGGGTTTGGGAATCAAAGGACAGCTTTGATATTGGGTGCTTCATGGTATTCTATTTTTACTTCTGGCTCGAGAGAAACCGGTTATGTGTAGTACTCACATATCAAAGTTAACACTAGATCATTCCTCCATTGAAGCCTCACGAATATTGGCATAACTTTTCTATACACTTTATAATTATTTTGAAAAATTATAACTATACACCCACCCCCCGTTTGAATTTTCATCATATTCTCATCTAAGGGGAAAGATTACATTCCTTCCTCACAGAAGATGCTTTGAAAAACATACTTTAAATTGTATTCCAAATCACTTGCAATATGCAGCTTAGCCCATCTACCAACTGATTAATTAATCTCCCCGTCCCACGTTTTTCTCGACTTCTCACTTCAATAAGCAAAGAAAAATACGTTGTTACAATCTAAGATCTATGTACGATGGAATGATAAGCAGTGTCTATGACTATATTATGTATCTTCACTTGCAAATCAGCGCGGAAGAAACGACTTCTGATTACACTACATTTATCTTCACTGTATATTATTATATCTTCTCTGTATACTTTTACAAAGGCGTAAAATCGTAGATAAATCTGTCCTATTGTGTGCTCGGCTTTGTTCGTATGAGTGTATGGTACATGACTTTGAATTACATGCGGTAGGTGTAATGTGATATAACATCATCATGTGTTATGCATGTTCTGTGTTGATCTTGACCGAGGTTGTGAGCTAGTTTTTGACGCGAAATTCGGCGCTTTCATGATAAGTCAGTCACATACGAAACTTGACTCAATAAGCAAAATTATGTTTTGGAGAATACTACGTCATTTAAAATTAAACATTGTACTGAATTCAGAAGCTGAAAATAAGGTTGATCTTAATATACTTAGTGTAAGAAGCTAGGATAAGCAGAGGATGAAGGTAAGCACACTGCTAAACAAATAGTAAATAGAAATACCAATATGAATGCACTATTGCAGTGTTTTTCAAGTAACACGTTACATGTGGCGCAAGTTATGCTGATAAAACGTTAATTGTAGCATTGTTATACCTACAATAATCGTTAAAAATATGGTAACACGTCATTGCCTTGAATGAATCTCAGTAACATGGAGGAAAGAGGCAACTGTGCCACAGTGCTTTCTATAGTCGAGCTGCAATTATCTGGGGCACCATAACGTACAATCTCGATAAACCACGCACGCGTCGCTTAGATATGGTTTGCTAACTGTATGGAGTAGGTTATCACTTGATGGGTATAATCAAAGTGGAGGAAAATTTGGTACATGCTTATGTTCAGCACTAGACTTCGATTACTTTGAGGCATACAACAGTTTCAGTCAAGTCAGACAGCGCATCACCATCTTCCTGCCCTTGTCCAATGTTACTTGGGCTCGACGCACGAAAAGAAAGAAAGAAAGAAAATACGTTTATTTGCGGTAAACGAGACACGGCGCGTCACAACGGCAAAAATATAAAATCTGGAAGGCTATGCACTCTAAGACACCTTTACGTAGAGTGAAAATGCACAGTCACAGATAGATGAATGAAGTTCTGGTTGCCTAGTGTTGTAAACACCCACACTGAAGTAAGATTAAAATAATACTGCTATAAAAGGTGGTAGTAGGCCCCTGAGTCTGAAGAGTGTCTAGAAGCAGTTTCCTATTCCACTTGCAATTGCAGTCCTGTGCAATTTTCTCAGAATAAAAAATATTATAAAACAAAAAAGGTTTTAAAGAAATTGTATACGAATGTTGGAATATTATGGCTGTTACAGCAACCGCTTAGTTTAATTTACTATCTTGCTTGCCGTCTTATACAATGCCTGGCATAACCGTTTCTAGATCCAACCAATGACCCCAAGTAACTGGAGCTTACACTACCGCGATTTTTCCTCAACAACATGCTAACTATTAAGATTTGGAATGTCGGCCATTAAAACCGCTGAATGTGCAATAGCAATGACCATGCATTAGGATAATCAACTGGTTAGAATAGTACCGTTTGTGAGCCATACAAGTGGCCTACATACCTATGATGTTAGGCGTAGTGCAGAACAGATTCATTTTTGTGTATTCTGAATCAAACACAGAATGATGGTACTAAGTAAATGGTGGCTGGGATAGACTGGATGCGGAAAGCGGAGGACAGGGTGTTGTGGCGCAGCATGAAGGCCTATGTCCAGCAGTGGACTGCGATAGGCTGTGTTCTCCATACTTAGATTGAGTAGTGCTTTTAAGAATTTAAAAGGAACTTTTTAGATTGTATTTTTATACTGAATCTAATAGTATAATGACCCCTTGTGTCTGATAAGTCAGATTGTGTCTGATCATTAGGCAAGTTTTGATGCTTAGTTGATCAGAACTACAAACATGCTGATTTATGTTTTGATAGCAGATCCAATTCATTAAGCTTGACTAGGAGCTACTAGAAAAAGAATGGCCTATGAAATATTGACCTAACTTTTAAACAGGATGGTAAAACACATTCACAAACTCAACAAGATTCATTGCGTGTATTTCTAATTATCGGTCGAAATCAATTTTCAGTTCAGTTCTTGCCTTAAAAACTGCAATTTGTAACTTTACACATTCAATTTGTAAGTTATTCAAGCCGAAGTGTGCAACAGCAATGGCCGTACATTAGGATAATCATTAGAACTGGTTAGAATACCGTTGTGAGTCACACGTGACCAGGCCAGGCTTGAGATCAACCGCGGTGTACAGTGTCTGGTGTTGAAATTTTATTAAAACCTATGGCTAAATGGGTGTTCACGTTAAGAAGGTAAACAAAGTCATGTTGAGGATCTCATCTAGTGTAGGTAATACAGATTCTGACTAAATATACATGTAAGTACCTATTTTAAACAAACGAGGCAATACTCTTAAAATAACGAGGCGTTTTCATTATTCTTGCTATTTTTTATTGACATGAAATCATTATTATTGATTGGTATTTTTAATCTAAATTATTATAGTAAATGAATAGAATTGTATTTAATTTTATTTATTGCATTGTAATCTAAATTTAAATTATTAAACTATTTTTAGTATTTTTTTATTATACTAAATGTGTACTGCATGCTATATGTATAACCAAAATGTAAAATCAGAATATTTGCACGGCTGAAATGCCGAATATAGTGAAAGACATAGATCTTAAGTACTTATGTTAGCTACATATATTCTTGCAAATAAATATATTATTCAATCATTCATTCAATATATAAACATGAATTTTGAGTCATGAAACTAACAAAACTTACTTGACTTCGGCAGCGGATGGTATGTTCACAACTCTTCTAGCAAACCATGTGTATCACAAGACATTCATAGTTTTCCCATAATATTACTCTCAAGTGTCAATCAAGTTAATTGTGTTTTTATTAACTTTCAATTCAGAGTCATTACTGCCATTACCTACACTTATTGTTATTCGAACATTGTTAACTGGTTACCATGAAAACATAACTTTGAAATCTAAGAATCGTTCTTGACCCTCAAAGCAGGGTGAGACTTTCAGATGCTCCAAGTGCTATAACCACAGATCCAAGTCAAAATGACATGACTCATTGACGTGTATTTAAATCGTGTTGTGTATAATTTGGCACTTGTGCACTGTGCTTTAAACTTTAGTCTCGCTAGAACAGCCAGCGGCGGTTACATCGATTACTTCTGCTTCTGTAAGCGCAATATCTCATTATAAGATATTGACCGAATTTGACCTAGGATATTTTAAGGTACTGCGATCCATGACCTAAAAGGCTCGAATGTATTAAAAACATCTAATTGGTGTCAGATTTTATTTTTGTCTTGTCATTTTTGCTGTGACCTTTCTAGATCTCTGTTAACCTTCTACACAAAATATTTTTTTTCTCGGAACGATTTGCCATCATCATCATTTCCTTGCTTGCCTCGTTACAACCACTGCTGAGTACAGGCCTCCTCTCTTTATTTATTTAATACTTCAAGCACAGAAATGTACAGAGACGGATTTGATGCCATAGGCATTTTCTACCAGTCAACCTTTGGGTGATGCAGAGACAAACAGTGGTAGGTGCAATTACGAGAAATTGAGGAACATATTTTAAAGTAACTATAAAGATACACATATACCTATTACAAACTATTAATATAATATATATGCCTAATTATATATAAATATAAGCACAAATAAATATACATAAATACACGAATATACTAGAACATATAAGACAGACAATGGGAAAACATTAACGTTGTATGTCTCTCTTTTGTGCCATGCTTCCCTTAATCATTTACTTAATCATGTTATGACCATACTTAGATGATGGAGGTGCTTTTAAGATAGAATTTAAATGGAACTTGATAGATTGTATTTTTATACTGAATCTAATAGTATAATGACCCCTTGTGTCTGATCATTAGTCACTGCTTAGGTGAGTACAGGCCTCCTCTTTTTATGCCATGCTTCCCTGATTATTGATTTTATAGTCTGTGATTACTTGAACTCACACACTGACTTATTAGTACCTATTACTTGTTAAAATTTTTGGAATATCGTATAATTTTACAATGTTTGTAAATATGTGAGCACCGTGCATCTATCACATAATTAATTTATCTGTCATTCCTTAATCTTTAATTATTTTTACCTATCGTGGTATTGTAATCTTATTCTAGGTGCATCGTCTTCACATATAATTATATAATTGATGTATACAAGATATTGTGAAAACATTTTAAAAGAGTAACGGTGGAGTTTCTTGCCCATTCTTCTCCATACGAAAACTACCTTTTGGAAGGGGCGATTAAAATATTTTTTTTTTGTAATTGTTGACATTCAAAAGTGCCTTTTTTGTGCCTAATTGAAATAAATTATTTGACTTTGACTTTGACCTGGTCTGCGAGTCTCAACTAGGTCTTACCCGCTTTACCATATTTCCAGTGTAATTCGACCATACACAGTTTAAGTACTATTGAACTCGTGAGTTCTTCGCCTTATTTACGGTAGAACAGACGCACTATTGCATCGATTACTGTGAGCTCATCAAGGCGCAATACTTCATGCGTATTTATGCACTTCTTGGAAGTTAGTCAGTCTCAATCATATCAGGAATCAGGTACGATAAGTGTTTATTGTGGTATTGCTATGATCATCTGCTGCTTATGGTAGACGGATGGATTATTATAGTGAATTATTTGCAGTGTCCTACTTATATGTAGCATATGTATAGTAGATCCTTGTACTATGTATATCCTACGAATAAATATCTTTGTCATTTTCTTTGTTTTGTACGATGAGTATCTACTGTATGTGGCAGTTTATGGTATGTTCCAAAACAGTATGTGATTAAAATGTAAACAAATGAATCAGAAAAGGTTCCTAAGGATGCCAATTTGTAGTGACACTTACAAGTTGAGTGGAGAATTTTGTTTATACTTTTATCAGATACTTTTGGACACTCATCATTGTACATTCATCGCTATTCCTTAGACCTCGAAATCGTTTGGTACAACTGTGAGTATTATTAGACTAGCTTCTGCCCGCGACTTTCAAAATTTCTTGTTCCTTGGCATCGCCCGCCAGCGCTGTTACTTCGTTTTCGCTTAGCGATCTTTCTAACTTTTTTTAAAAAACGGGTATTGTGACTTAACTATAATAGTTACACATATAGCCTTGCAGACTTTTATGTGGGTAATGATGAGTACTATAAACATGTACATTATGTTATGTATTATCAATAGTATTCGCGAAAACTATTTTTAATTATAAAAAGAAAATAATGCCTTTTATAGGTAAGTTTTTGGTTACATTATTGCACTCGTCGTCGCAGGGATCTCTATTTTTAATATAAAATACCCATGTTACTCGCTGAAATTGCTCGAACAGCACTAATTTTGTACAATTAGTGCCGTTCGAGCAATGCTACATCTCGATAAAGTAGCAATTATTGGCGTTAGTAATTAAATAAACTATGTTGATAGTGAATATAAAAAAAATACAAAGGATGAAAATGATATAAATGAGGAAGTAGGATGGTTTTGAAAGAGGGAAAGAAAAATAATACCTACTATAGTTGCAATAAACAATAACAGTGCCAATAAATCAAGGTTGACGAAATATACTTTGAGGTTTTGCGTGATATAACGTTGACAGAAAAGTTTAATTTTGTTCCTTGTAAAGCCTTAAATAAAATAATAAATTAGAAAATCAGTTTATTAAATACCTCAAGGAAGTATTAGATAATAAAATCCATATTCATGTACTTAATTAACAAAGAAAACAGCATCGACTTTGCAAATATTATGAGGGCACATTATTATGTGCTGCCTGGGAAAGTGTTATGCATAAATATAATCAAATGAACAGGTTTCTGTTTGTAATCTATTGATTTATTTGTTTTTTCTTTTATCTAATAATTAATTATGAAATCAGGTCTTCTGCCTGTTGTGTCGTAATAAATCCTAGATGTTGATAAATCACTAAATCATTCTAAGTCACTTTTGATTGCTTTATTATCTGCTCCCTCGGCATTTTTGGATATTTCCATAGCTCTCGTATTAAAATAATAATATACTAACATAGTTATAAATAATTATGATTTACTAACAGTGTATGGAATATTTTTTATTCTGAAATAAATTAATAATAATAGTAATAATTAAACCTAAATGCTATTTCAACATCAATATTTAACGATGCGCTATTTTGTTTTCTGGGGTGAACAGATTTCTAAGTGTTTGATTTGAAATGCGGTAGTGTTTGATTGTTTTAAATGTAATATTGTGTGTTAAGATGTCTGTTAATTGTTAGTTAACACGATAGTTCGTTTGTTAAACTCGAATCTTCAACTTTTATTGAATTTGTATTTATTTTTCTGTTTTTCGTAAACTGGGGTTACTTCAAGAGAATGGGCAGTACCTAGTCAACTCACCTGAGAACCTTGATTAAAATAGGTACGGAACCTTTTGACTTGATGATTTATCCAGATTAACCAAGGTATATTTTTTGTGATTGGCTTTCTTTCCCGGCTTCTCCTAATTTGCCTTGCTTTGAGATAATCTTATACAAATATGGAAAAACCATCAAACCAACCATCGCTTGTTAAAAAAGATGACCAAAAGACCATTGTTACGACATTACACCATACATAAGACAATGGAACAGTACAGGTATTGGATCTTACAACAGCAGACATGGAAATCGTTGCGTTTTCGTCATGTGCACTGTCTGCAACGAGTATTGCAACAGCGATGGCTGCGATAGTTGATGCCAGACTGTTTAGACCTTCAAATGTCAGACGGTTTGCTTCTGACAGTGGCTTGTTATCGTGTCAATTATGTGTGTCGATTTTTCTTGATTACAGTGTAATATAAAAGTGTACTACCTGGTGATGCTAAAGGGACATCTTTTTAATTTTTGCTGTTGTTTGTAAATCTACTACGGTTTCTGTAGGTTGAATTTATTTGACATTCCTTAAGTAAGAGCATTCATTCTAAAAGTTGGCAACGTCGGAAATAACTGTAAACTATTTACCTGTTTTGATTCATTTGGCAATAATACTGTATGGAAATATGAAATATCGCTAACTAGTAACCTAAAATATTAATAATGAATTGCAATTATAACACTGAATTTGATGTTGTAACCGTTTTAGGTGTAAAAAGGGCATTTGGAAAGTTTCCAAATAGGTCCTTTTTTTACAGCTAAAACTAAATATTCGGTGTTACGATATTAATTATTGCATAAATCATAATCAATATTTTAGTTCTGGAATATGAAAAATTAAATTAATATGAAATATGAAAATATATCGCTAACTAGTGTTAGCGATATATTTTCATATTTCCATAAAGTAAATATTGCCAAATTAATGAAAACAGCGAAATATTTGACAGCTATTTATTACGTTGTCCATTTTCAGAATTCGCGCTCTTAATTAACTGGAAATTAGATTTGACAAAACCAACTTTATAATAATATAATAAGCTATAATTTAATTTAATATAATAAGCTTTGCTGATCAGAATAAATGGATGTAGTCATAACAAAAAATGTATTTGTTTATTTAAACATAGGTACAATAATATAAAACATTCTTAGTTTGTTTGTAAAACATGGTGACTGTAGTTCATGATTGATAATTATCAAGACATTGTTTTGGAAATATTATAGTTACTTCTATACTCACGAATATGTTGATTGTTTATTAAGTATATTATTTAACTTACTTCTGCCAGTGACTTCATCCGCGAGCCTATAAGCTTCCTCAATAATTAGGTTATCCAATGCAAAAATAATTTTTCAATTTTTTTATTTTTATAAAACAAAAAAAAAACATTAAAAAATATAAAAAAAATAGTAGCCCACCGGTATTGGGAACAGGGTCCAAGCTACCGGTGGTCAGGGCTCCTGAGAGAAGAATCTCCCAACGATACGCGCCGTGTCCAGAAGTACCACTTTCTGGATCAAGTCCGCTCGAGATCCATCTGCCTAACGGGAGCCTCCTCAAGTGTTGGTCGGGGTTCTTGGCTATTATGCCATTGGCCGTCACGACTAGATGGCACAATGACTGCTGTATCCACTCCCACATGTCAACAACATCGCGAGCCCGATCAAGATACCTACTTAATCTGCTTAACTTTTTCAGCTTTCACGAGGTTCTCATCATGCGGTCCCGCTATATCAATAATAATTGTGCGACGCATAATTATTATGTCCCTTGAGGGGTAATGTGTTTTCGTATAATAAGTATCTTATGCTGTTATATTAATTGTTTAGACTTTTACACTTTTAGTAATTATTTAAAAATAGATTAATAATATCTTAAATTGTAAAACTTCTTTATGCATGTGGAGTTTACCTGTAAGTGATTGTTGCACTGTTGCACTTACATTTTTGGATGTTACTTTTAACATACAACCTGTGTTACGCAAGGCCAACCTTAATAGATCGCTGCATCGGCATACATGCATACACATTGCACACGGCACCTACGGGCACGAAACGCAAGCTCAGCATGGCGTGACCAATTGACGTCAATCGAACCTTTCCATAGAAACTTAGAAACGTGGAGCGGCACTTTTGCATCTGACATCGATCAATTGACACTTTAGTATAATTAGTCGTAATTTCAATACTTTGTAATACAGTAATAAATTAGTTTATTAAAATAAATTTGCATTTTTTTGGATCCTCCGGCCGCACCCATCGTAATTGGCGCAGTCGGTAGGATAGTCCAGTAAATTCAGTGAATCGATCACCGACAACGGGCTATTCGAACCTACGGGTGTGCGGCTACGGGGGAGTATCCGAATATCGATACCACGGAGAGATGCAGATTTGGTAAGTACCTAGATCTACTAGAGTTGCTCGCCTTCCTATGTTTTAGTATCCTTTGTGTAATTTCCTTTTTTTTCCCTGTGTTTCCTTTGTGTTAATTTCCTCAAGTGTTTCTATTAAACTTTCAAAATTTTTCACCCACGTATATCACGGACTCCTAAATCGAGTATTTCTAATAGGAACTCGCAAATCGATGCGAATAGGGATTTAGATACTATATTAGAAGATAGTGAAAGTGTAGAATCTTACTTAATTATAGAGAATAATTTAACTAACAAAATGAGTACCGATTCGGTAGATCAAGTTTACAAGGCCTTACGCCTCGTTCCCGAATTCGACGGGAACCCGAACGTGCTCACGCGGTTTGTACGTTTATGTGACCAACTTGTCGCGCAATTTGTTAGGGCAGAGCCAGGTTACGAACTAAGTAATTTATCCTTGTTGAACGGCATACTTAATAAAGTTACCGGGAATGCCGCTCGCACTATAAATTCAAACGGCATCCCCGAAACATGGCAGGGTATTAGAAACGCCCTGATTAATAACTTCTCGGACCAGCGGGACGAGACCGCCTTATACAACGATCTGGCCCTGTTAACACAAAAGAATTTATCACCACCGGAATTTTACGAAAAGTGTCAAACTTTATTTAGCACAATTATGACCTATGTGACCCTACATGAGTCCATATCTACTACCATCGAAGCCAAACGGGCACTATATAAAAAATTAACCCTACAGGCATTCGTTCGTGGCCTAAAAGAACCTTTAGGCTCGCGCATTAGGTGCATGCGACCCGACACAATTGAAAAGGCTCTCGAGTTTGTGCACGAGGAAATTAACACCATATACTTACAGCAGCGTAACGACCATTTGCCGGAGCGGAGACCTGTGCAGCCTGCGTCTTCATTTAATCCCAGTACGTATCAAATTAAGCCATTTAATTTGCATACTCCACAGCCAGTCACTTTTCCAGCGCCGTTTAATCAGCCCGGTCCCTCTAGAAGTTTTTATCAGCCACAACCGCCAAGGCCAATGCAAGTTTGGAGACCTCAAGTGCCTTTCAATCGCGGTCCCACGCGAACCCAACAAATGTTAAGCGCACCCCCGCCTAACTATAGGCCCCAGAGCAACGTGTTCCGATTGCCTCAACAAAGGCCTGGTTACACGCCCATTAATAATGGTCCCAAGCCCATGAGTGGTGTAAGCCACTTTGTTCCCAAACCTATGCCGAGACCTTCGACAGGACATGACTGGACTCAACAAGGAAATCCACCTCCCAGTAACTACTTTAAGACTCGTGAGACGAATGTTAACGAAGTAGACTTTTACGACTATTATGAGTACCCTGACTACGCCTATAATGACTATTACGACCAGTTCTACCCCGTACCTTACAATTACGAACCTGTGTATGAGCCACTAGCTCATAGTGATTATGTTCCTGTGCACGTAGAGGAACATCAGAATGTGCCTGAAGGAACATCTGCCCAAGGAACGCCCGCTGAAGGCCAGGATTTTCATACAACCCCGAAATCAGACAAACCAAAATAGAAATTAACTTGCAAACCCAGAGACAACTTCCATTCATTCAGATTGCTAATCCACCCATTAAACTATTAGTAGATACCGGTGCGAACCTATCTTTTATTAGCCCGGACGTTGTAGAAAGATTTTATCATCATATCCAGTGTAATTATGAGCCTTTCGAAGTCACTAACATCCACGCGACAACTCGTAATAATTATTCCATTACTATACCGTGCTTCCCGGAATTTAAAGAAACCTGTGACATTACCCTATACATTTACAAGTTCCACAATTATTTTGACGGCTTAATAGGCTTAGATTTACTAGAAAAGTTAGAGTCTAATATAGATTTAAAGAATAAGGTTCTTGTCACACGTAATTCATCTAACCCCCTGCGAATGTATGATTCACGAAATTGTAATCTTTACGAGGACATAGTACCCGCTAATTCATCCAAATTAGCTAGAGTCCCCATTAATCTTCATGATGGTGACGTAATAATATCAGAGCAGACTATTTCCAATTGCACTATTCGCGGCTGTGTTACTTCTGTTAAAAATAACCGTGGCATCATAGAAATAATTAATCCAACTAAACATGATGTAGTTTTCTCAATGGATAGGCCAGTTACCGCGGAACTTTTTAACGAGCAAAGCGCGACTATCTATCAGCCTAGCGATCGCGTATCCGAGGTATTATCAAAACTACGCACTGACCATCTGAATCCTGAAGAACGAGCTAACTTAGAATCTCTTTGTGCACAATATGCCGACGTTTTCTATATCGACGGTGAACCTCTAACTTTCACCAATAAGATAAAGCACAGTATTCATACCACCGACGAATTACCTGTCTATACTAAGACCTATAGATATCCCTTTGTTCACAGACAGGAAGTTCAGGATCAGATTAGCAAAATGCTAGACCAAGGGATAATCCGTCCCTCGCAGTCAGCCTGGAGCTCACCCATCTGGGTAGTTCCAAAAAAATCTGATGCGTCCGGAAGGACTAAATGGCGCATAGTCATTGATTTTCGCAAAGTCAATGAGAAAACCCTCGATGACAAGTACCCAATCCCCAATATTAATGACATCTTAGATAAACTTGGTAACTGTCATTACTTCACAACTTTAGACCTTGCAAGTGGATTTTACCAAGTAGAAATGGACCCAGCCGATATTCACAAAACGGCCTTCAATGTAGAACATGGGCACTTTGAATTTTTACGCATGCCCATGGGTCTCAAAAATTCTCCATCCACGTTTCAACGCGTGATGGATAATGTCCTCAGGGACCTCCAAAATGTTATATGTCTCGTATACCTTGATGACATAGTCGTTTTTAGTGTCTCCTTACAGGAACACATGATAAATTTAGAAAAAGTATTCAAGAGATTAAGGGAATCGAACTTTAAGATCCAGATGGATAAGTCGGAGTTTCTAAAGCTTGAAACTTCATACTTAGGTCATGTAATAAGTAAAGACGGTATTAAGCCTAACCCCGATAAGATCATTGCCATCCAGAAATTTCCTATTCCTAAGACAGCTACCGAGATCAAACGCTTTTTAGGCTTGTTAGGATACTATAGGAAGTTTATTCCTGACTTTGCGCGCATTACGAAACCCATGACGCAATGTCTCAAGAAAGGTTCTAAGATCACTTTCAATGACCCTAACTACATCGATTGTTTTGAAAAATGCAAGTTACTATTGACTAACGACCCTATACTGCAGTACCCTGACTTTTCTAAGGAATTTGTGCTTACGACCGACGCGTCTAACTTTGCCATAGGAGCTGTCCTTTCTCAAGGGCCTATAGGGCAAGATAAGCCCTTAGCATACGCGTCTAGAACATTAAACTCCAGTGAGATTAACTATAGTGTAATCGAGAAGGAGTTATTAGCCATAGTCTGGGCTACTAAATACTTTCGTCCATACTTGTTTGGGAGAAAGTTTAAGATAGTTACAGACCATAAACCCTTACAATGGGTTATGAGCCTTAAAGAACCAGGCTCCAGACTCACACGTTGGAGACTTAAGTTGAGTGAATACAATTTTACTACAGTATACAAGCAAGGCAAAAAGAACACTAACGCCGACGCATTGTCCCGCATTGAAATCAACAACGAGGACGCCATGTCTATAGCGGTAAATGTATCTGAAAAGCCTCACTCAACAGTAGGCTCTGAGACACTGACAGCCCCTACAAACAACCTTGACATACTCGACAACTCTGACACAGCAACTGTTCACACTAGTAACGAAGCCCCTATTCTAGAAGTGCCAATATCAGACGAACCCTTAAATAAATTCAGTAGACAAATCTGTTTTGTACTTGTAGGCGATATCAAAAAACGACCGACAGTGAGTAAGCCATTTGAAACGCATACCCGAACTACCATTCAACTATCCGAGTCTAACCTGACTAACGACGTTATTGATGCAGTCAAAGAATATGTGAACCCTAAAGTCAAAACCGGTTTAATCATCCATCCTCCTCTGGCCATGTATAAAATAATCCCCATAATTCAAGACAACTTCAAAAGCTCTTCAATGAACATGGTTCTAACTAAAGTTGAATTAGAGAATGTTAAAGACTACCTGCGTCAACAGGACATCATAAAGAAATACCACGAAGGTAAAACAAACCATCGCGGTATCACTGAATGTTACCTAGCCTTATCTTCTAAATTCTACTGGCCTAAGATGAAAGAACACATCTCCAAGTACATAAATGAGTGTACCATCTGTGGTCAGGCTAAGTACGACCGTCATCCCATCAAGCAAAGATTCAACATTGTACCACCCCCTAGTAAACCTTTTGAAATTATCCATCTAGATCTGTTCACAGCTCAAACAGAGAAATTCCTTACCATTGTAGACGCTTTCTCTAAGTATGCACAAGCTTATCACCTTAGAGATAGCACCGCTTTAAGTGTAGTACAAGCTCTACTTGTATTCTGCACCCACCATGGGGTCCCATTGACTATTGTCACGGACGGAGGCCCTGAATTCACAAATCAGATTTTCTTAGAATTCAGCCGAACTCATAAAATTATTCACCATAAGATATTAGCGCATTCCCCCAACGACAATGGCATAGTAGAAAGGTTTCATTCTACCATTCTAGAACATCTTAGGTTATTGAAATTAGAGAGACGAAATGAACCAGTCGTTAATCTTATGCCCTATGCCATCTTAGCGTACAATAGTTCGATCCATAGCTTCACAAAATGTAGACCTTTGGACTTGATAACTGGACACTTTGACCCTCGAGACCCAATAGATATTGACCTATCTGAACATCTACTGCAACAGTACTCACAAGACCATAGGAAACGAATGAGTCAAGTATACGACCTTATTAACCAGACATCCTTACATGACAGGACACAACTGACTGAAACCCGTAACAAGGATAGAGAACCCGGGAAGGACTATACCCCTGACCAGCAAATCTTTGTACGCAATCCCATGGCGTCTCGACAGAAGTTAGCCCCGCGTTATACGCAAGATACTGTACTCGCAGATCTTCCAATCCACATCTATACGAAGAAGAAACGCGGTCCAGTAGCAAAATCTCGCCTTAAGCGAAGTCCTAAGGATCCCACTTTGTTACAGGATAATACTATGGCTGATGACCCTACATCCGGCCCAAGGACAGGAGATAACAGTTGAATCACTTGACAATGGACCAGGACTACTTCCCTTCAAATTAGGAGCGGCAAAGATCGTTTCCCATTACCACTCTTTCCTAAGTCATATAGACTTAGAGAATGTCCACCTTCAAATTGAAGTGGTAAAAACACAGATGGCTGAATTAAGTCCCCTAGTTAACAATAAAACCTCATCCCTATTCGACCCTCATCTGAAACATCTCAATAGTAAAATCAATTTAATTATTAGTAAAATTAGTATGTTTGAATCAACGCGTAGTAAAAGAGGCCTTATCGACGGTTTGGGTTCTGTAATAAAATCAATTTCTGGTAATTTAGACTACACCGATGCACTTAAATACGAAAACGCCATAAACACCTTACGTAATAATGAGCATAAATTAGAATTAGAAATTAATAACCATGTTAGTTTAAACAGTAAATTTATTTCACGTAGCTCTCAAATAATAGACAGTATAATTTCAAATCAAGATAAGATGAACAAGGCACTAAACTTAATTTTGGAAAGTAACGCTAATAGGGATACAGATTTAATTAAATACGCCCATCTGGCCCAACATCTGTTAATCCTAGGAGATAATGTAGAAGATCTTTACGAAGAATTACGAAGTTTAGAGAACACCCTAACATTTATTCGTGCGTTGAGTACCCCGTACTCCCTATTTAATTCAGATGAAATTAAGTATATGTTAGGTAAATTAAGGATTTTATATGCTAATGACGAAATCTTTGACGTAGAAATTAGGCATTTTTATGAAATAATTAAACTAGGTTACTTCTATTCTAATAAGCAGATAGTGGTAGTTATAAAAGTCCCGATAGTTGTTTCCTCCACATACGATTTGTATAAACTTTCCCTTGTTCCTAACAGAAACCACGAAACTCTTATACCACCCTCACCTTTCGTAGCACTCTCTAGCTCAGACTCTAGGTACATAGAGACAGAATGTCCGAAGGTAAACTCCATATATCTCTGTGAGTCAACAGCCAACCTACAAATCCAGAGCAAACCAGATTGTATCCAGCATCTCATAGTCCATCAAGAACTTCAACCCAGCTGCAAGCTGACACCCGTAGCTCTCACCACCGAAGCCCTGGAAACCCTGGACGACAAGCATTATACCTTAAGTTTTCCTGTACCAACAAAAGTGAAGATGTCTTGCGGTCAAGAACAATATCGGACCCTACGAGGCAGCTATTTGGCAATTATTCCCCTCAATTGTAACCTGAGAACACCCGCCTTCACTATCTCCAACACTGACGACCACATCAAAGGACATGTTGTGAAAATCATTGAGATGCCCCTATACAACGAGACGAAGCCTGAAAATTATCCGAAGCTCATCCTAAATTCGCCAAATCTACAAAAACTTCACACCCTTAGCAACGAGATAGCGACGCAACTGCCTGTACACATAGATGACGTCACCGATCCCGTCATTTACCACACTACTATACCCATGTACCTCGCGCTATCCGGTACATGCGCACTTATCGCCACTCTAATCTATCGTCGGCTACGCATAAGAAAAGCATCCAGAGAAATCACAGAAAACCTCAACAGCAACCCCGAAGTCGCCTATGCAATCCCATCACCACGCACTATCAACCCAAGCCAAATAAGGATTGACCCTGGATGTCTACCAGCGACCATCTTGAACAAGTCCATCGATACTCGCTGTTCTACGGGGGGAGGTGTTACGCAAGGCCAACCTTAATAGATCGCTGCATCGGCATACATGCATACACATTGCACACGGCACCTACGGGCACGAAACGCAAGCTCAGCATGGCGTGACCAATTGACGTCAATCGAACCTTTCCATAGAAACTTAGAAACGTGGAGCGGCACTTTTGCATCTGACATCGATCAATTGACACTTTAGTATAATTAGTCGTAATTTCAATACTTTGTAATACAGTAATAAATTAGTTTATTAAAATAAATTTGCATTTTTTTGGATCCTCCGGCCGCACCCATCGTAATTCCTGTGTAAACAATCGTTGGTGAACCAATAAATAAATAAAAAATATATTAAATACTATTTTATAGAAACGTGCAATACCTACGGGTCACGAGGTCAAAATGTATGGAACAGCAGATTTTTTTTAAATAACCGACGATTAATTTTAACGCAGCGGGGTTCAGAATCATGTACTGAATCCATGGTATCAGTTTTCCCGTCGATGTCCTGCCACCCTGTATAGTATAGATACGACTTCTGAAGAGTAAATAATGTATCTCATAGTTTTGTAGACATAGTCACTCTTTTTTGTAGATTTCTTGGTATGCATAACTTAGACTTTTAAGAACATCTAGAGTTAGGTAAGTGTCATTTGTGAGGTATACAGTTGACCATAGCGACCTCGGGAACCTCATGTTGTCCAGTGGAATAAATATCTTATTTATCTTGTTTTTTTTGCACAGATTCTTTCAAAACGGTGTCAAAATGTTCTATTGACTGTGTCAAGGAATTGATTGTGTCCTTAATGATAAGCGCACAATCAGTTCAAAGCTAAGAGACAGAAACAACAAGTTTGCACTGAGATAAAGATAAAATTTGCATAAACAAGATGATAAAGGATTTCCGTTTTGAAATATCTTCAGATACTTCAAAACGAATCTACCTACCTACATGCAAAACGTATTACGATAGTATCCTTTCAGAAAACGGTTAATAATTTCGTTCATTTTACACTAATTCAAGGGCAAGGAGTTCAAACATAATTATTGTTAGGGACAGTATGTAAGCTTAAGAATGACTAAGGTCACCGAAAAAGGCAAATATTTTAAAAGGTAAACATCAGTCTACCCGCCTACTTAGCAAACTATCGCTTATCATCGTAAATTAATGAATCACGAATAATAAACATTTAGCATTGTTTGATATTTAAATACTGAGCAGCCTACGACGTTATAATTTGATAAACTTACCCGCAAAAACAACGCGTTTGACAAATCCTTTAACAATGCGACGAAACTGTCAACATTTCACAAAGCACAATAAACTCAACTAAAAACTTTTGTTTTTTAACTGTATTCGAATTTCGAACTATAAACAAATTACGATGACGTTTCGGTTTTTTTAAAATGGCGGCTGCACGTCTCGCGCCACCGAAGCGCGGAGGAATACTGGCGGACCGGCACATAGGAAATGCAGTGATTGCAGTGCATCAGTAAAGGTTATATCACCGGTTCCTTTCTCAGGGAAGATATTATTATGTGCATCATTGTTTTACCTGGCTTGTTTAATGATTGTAGGTTATTTTGTATGGACGTTCCCAAGAGCGCGTGAAAAAGTTTTCATTCATGTTTTTTTAATCATAAAATACCGAAGAAGTGGCTGTTTGTGTGATTGTTTGGCTGAAAGTCTGAAATACGTTACAATTGTTAACTTCTTAGTGTGACTCGTAATTTAACGTATTCTTTCCACGACGTGATAGTGTGACCCATTTGCAACAATTAAGCACCCTATAAAGCCTCTAGGCGAAAATTCATGGGATTCGAGAAAACATATATTTTTTTATTTTTTTTCTCATAATTAGTCACTAAATATCTAAATTCTATATTTGAATGGCCTTCATTGATATCCCATTGGGTACTTAATGCTTTAGCAAACCATTTGATGTAATCAAATGTTCTAAAACATAAAATAGTGAAAAGTTATAGGAAAAAGTTTATTAACCATTGTCAAAAATCATCTATTTACAACGACTGTATCATCTGTTATCTCAAAATTTTAATACACCGTTATGCGTACAAATTACTGAGAAGACATCTTCTTTACTCAGCTACCTAACGAGGTACAAAAGTAAAAAAAAAATATCTCGAGGGTCCGATAAAACAGTCGATAATACTGGCAAAGGTCGAATGAAATCTAAACAGGATACAAACTAGAATCTAATACCTTTGCAAATCAGACTTACAAAATTACTTAACCTAACTTTATCTATAGACATGCAATTGGTAAGTCTCAAGCACTTGTTAAGTACATAAGCGGCGCCAAGCATCAAACTTGTATAGGAAACGTACGCCAAGGTCTGGCAGCAATCACCGCAAGCGCATAGCGAGCGAATGTACAAACTACACATGATGTAAGAAATTACAGACGTGATACCTGTACGGTTCTAGATGATTATATGGCTGCTAGATATCCTAATATAGAATTAGTCTTTACGGACATCTAGGGCAGTCTGATTTCCCATGTATGAACGCTATGGTTGATGGTAAAACATTGTGCGATGTTATCAATTGTAATACTAAGTGGTTATTAGATGCTACGGACTGTTTTCGTCATATTCCACTTGCCGTAATCGCTATTGCCAATTTGCCTTTTACAGAATTCAATTATAATTCACAAGTGGATGCTATCGGTCATCCTTTTGAAATATTAAAATAAGAAAACTCTTACGATATAAACAGAAATACCTAGACACAAGCGGCGCAAGCGCAACATTACGCCCGTATTCCCCCAAGGGTTAGGCAGAGTTCCACCTATCGTACACCAACATTTGGCCAGTTATGTTTAAGTCCTATGTAATAGAGAGATTGCCACCAATCGGGCACAAATCCAGACTCCGGGAAAAGAGAAATTCTTGATGGAAAAACCCAATAACAATTTGCCCGACCCGGGAATCGAACCCAAGACCTCACGCTCAGTAGTAGTACTTGCGGCCACTAGACCAACGAGGTAAAATAAGAAACATACGAGATAAACAAAAAGAAACCACCAAGAATATATCATTACAGAAATCACACCATTAAACGATTTCAAAATAATCACCAACGAATGGAAGACCTTGCCACAATTCTGTTGAACTACTGTTATACTTAAATATATTGACAAATAACTCAGACATTCGTTGAGGTGTTTAATAACATAATGTCTTTATGGCAAGTCTGCACCATTCAGTAAATTAGTCTAAGGCCGGCTTCTATTGGTTTCTTATTAAATTCAACGTTCACTGTCGTTCTTGCACAATTACATCCTTGTTGGTAGCTATAGTGACAAATCAATCAAGGTTACTGATAATAATACCAGTCTATTATTGTCCCATGCTGGGCAAAGGTCTCTTCTTACAGAGAAGTCATGAGTATTGATCACCACGCCTGCTGAAGGCGGGTTAGCGATTTCAGACTTATATTAATTATCAGTCCAGGTTTCGTCACCATGTTTTCCTTCACCGATGTAAAGTGAAGGATATATTCAAGATAAATTGAAAAAGTGACATTAGTACTTGCCCAGATTTGAACCATTGGCCCTTTTATAGCCAGGATCAACCAATATAGCCAGAAAGGTTTAGGAAAGTATATTAAGAAATTGAAGACAAATCTGAAACCTAAGATGAGTAAAGAAACAAACAAAGAGGGTTTTTATTTCATCCAAAGCTTAATTTGGCAACACTGGTTCTGTAAAGATTAAAATTAAGAACAAAGGAAAAAAAGATGAAACATTATCAAAAGGAAGAACAGAAGCTGCAATCACCAAAAGTTATCTCAACTTAGAGGCATCTCTTGCAGAATACAAAGAAAATTGCAAAGAATGCCTCCATGTTAACACAGCATTCCACAGTTAAGTCAAAATAAAAAGTGTTGATGATTATAATTAACCGTAATTATAAATCAATGCATTCTTTGAATGAACGATTATTATTATGGAGATAATAATGTTCGTAACGTAACAGCTAATGGTAATGATATACAGAATCATAAAATCTAAAATTAACGTCGTCAATTTTGCGATGAAGATATAATCATAATCCAGGTAGACAGAGGTACAAAATAACTTCTTTTAACTAAATTGATTGAAATGGAAGTAATATCTTGATAACCTCACAAAATCAGGTGACAGTTTTAACACGAAATAAATTGTACATAATACAGATAGTGTACAATTATTGCCTGTAAAATGTGTAAGTACAGATTTTGTTTACCTAAAAACATCTGACATGGATACAAAATACAAGGAAGAGAAAAACCAAACAACAATGTATATATCAAAGCAAATAAACAACATACCATCCTACGATAGAAACAGTATTTCATAACAGCTGTTTGCGACGGGTGACCTCAAAAAACCGCAAACTTATTAGAAATATATGCTAACGCTGAATACCCGCAAAGTGTTACAGTAATCATGATAATACCGCAAAAGCATGTTTCAATTTATGAACTAGTGAGGGAATCGACTTACTAATCGAATTGAAAAATCGGATGTTCGAATCGCTTCAGTGCATAGATTAGTAATAGTGCTTCAGTGGTCGAGCGGGTAGCACAGCTGTCTGTGGAACTGTGAACTTTCGTTGATCTTGAATTTAATTTACTAGCATGTAATTGAATTTTTCTGTTATATATTTCACACACATCCAGGGACAAAAATGATTATTAAAAAGGCATAGATTTGGTCAGAGAACTTGATACTGTCCAGTCCACTGTTTGTTTAAGTACTTAGATTTTTTTGACCTGCCAACAAGTACCTACTTGTTAGTACTTGTTGACAGGCCTACACTGTCCTCCCATACCTATTAACAATAAAATTTGAAAACTTTGTAAAAGTCAATTATTTTTAAAGAGTAACCGTGGAGTTTCTTGCCGGCTCTTCTCCATAGGAAACGACCAATTGGAATCGTGCACCTAACTCCTGACGTTTCATAAGTGCCCATGTAGGTTTATGTGAAATAAAATATTTTGAATATTGTTTTTCTAATAATTTGGTCTTTCAGAAGATTAAAAGTCTGGAAAAAGCATTTATGAAAGGAGATTATAAATCAGGCGACGGATGTATAGTATGCGTAGAGAAACCACCTGTCGTTACACAGATTAGATTCGTGAAATTCACATCTAACTTCGTGACAAGAGCTGATACAGATAGTAAGCAAATATAAGTCTGAAATCGATCGTAACAACCGATTAAATTACTCGATACATACTCGATTCGCAACACTACTCGCAACGGTACTACGACATTGCACTGTGCGAGAGAGATGACGATATAAATAAATCCTTGACAGACAGAGAGAGACGACCGGTTTAGGAAACATATAAAACAACTTTTACACATACTTTCACACGATGAATGAGATCTATAGCCTGTAATGTAATTAAAATTTACGAACTTGTTATAAAATTAACGTTAAAATAGTAATGGCCGCTGTCAAATTAACGATGTGAACTATACATTTTTGTTTTAGCACGCATCGATTGATGTTTAATTGTTTGGTGATGAGAAAATTGTAACACGAAATGGTATTAAAGTTATGCTGGATTATGTACAAATGTACGTTATGCATTTCCTTATTATTAGTAATGGGAAATGAGGTTGATTTTGATTTAATTCTTACTTGTCTTGGCATAACCGAAGCAAGATGCATTTGTTTAATAAAAACACACAAAATATCCTTTTTTTTTTTTTTTTTTTGTTCCGGGGTGGAAAATCCTCATGGATGTCCTCCGCCCTGGGGGGGCAGAGGGGTCTGTCAGAACACAAAAAAGACTTGACTAGAAAGAAACACAAATGTAAATATATAATTTCCATAAATTATACATCATCAAGACATTGTATCCACTAATAAAATAAAATTGTAAGAATTCGTCAGGGATTCATATTAGGACCTATGCTTTTTTAGAGCAAATAGCAGAATATTGCATGTCTAGATGCCATGAATGTTTTAAAATTACTAGACAACTATGGGAACCGTTAGGGTAGTCCTAAATCCCAGCCCATAACTTCACTAGGCTAAGAAGAATTCGAAAAACATTGAGCACAATTTTCTCAGCCCATAACTTGATTCGATTAAGGAGAATTTGCAAAATATTGAGTACAATTTTCTCTGTACTCATTTCCACATTTCTGATTGACGTTTTCCACTCAACATTGACAGTATATCAAACCTTTTTGTTGATTTAACCTACTTGTAGTCATGTTTCTTCTAAAGACTATAGTACTAAATGTCCTATTGTTCTGAAGCGTTGAAGTTATCACCATCTGTGACGAATGTATGTGAACGAGCTTAATTACCGTCTTTATGTGTGATATCTCCACGGTTAATAAGTTCGGGTACAAGTTGCAGAGCTTGTTTAGGTGTTTAGTCAGTTTTTCTAGAATTTTCTCGAAACGATTCAGCAGCGCTAAGAATGATTGTATTATTTGTATCAGTGGGATTAAAATGCTCCATTTCTGGATTGTCATTAAGGCTAATGACACGTCTGCGTCAGATAGTTAAGTATCACAAACAACAACAGAAACCGAGACTTTTGTTCAAGCACGGATTGTAAGAGAGATAGGTAGAGTTAAATGCAGATAATGGGACACATTATCTGCATTTAACTCTCTCTCTCTTTAGCGAGTTATGAAAACAATCACAAGTTATTTTAATTAGTAGTAAACTCCTTAAAGATATTACATATCCCACAATAAACAGGGTGCGCAGACGAATCAATAACAAAACACTGATTATAAGCAACAGGTGTGTTTGCTTGTATCCGACAGTTTTTACGACTAAAGAAAGTCTTATTTTCTTCATAATTGACGATAAAATACGTAATATTGTTACGTGAGCAATCTTTGCTGTTGTACAAAATATGTCAAGAGGCGTATGCGCTGACAAGGTTAATTTTTCTGGTGACTTTAACAACATAACAATGCTCGATTCTTAAATTGCAGTGCATAAGGTTCACAATAATAAAGGTATCTTCCATAATGTGCAAATATAACTTGGTAGGTATGTTTGCAAAAATCGTGTAGTTTTGTTGGATTTGCATTGGATGTTTCTTACTTTTACTGATTACGAAAAGACATATAAGCATATTGATATAACGGGTTGTAATTTTCGGCTTGTTAACACTAAGTACTCTCTCTTTGCCATGTGAATTATTCATGATATTTTATGTAGGTTTTATGAGTCATCATAGCTTTTTATGTTTTTTTTTGTAATATAGTGTGTCTGTGTGTGTGTAGAGGACCAAAATAAATCGTTACTCCAAAGGCGTTGTAAGTATTATGAAGCATGTAGCTTCTAGAACTAGAGAAGATTTTATCCCAAAGTTTAGTAGATTAGACTATATGCCCGAGTGTTATGTCCACAGGGCATGAGAGGTGTTAAGGGGTCTGAAAAGATAGCAGATGACCCCTTCAGACGACCATTTCAATTTGGCACACGATGCACCAAACACCCTGCATTGTGTGCTAATCCGCTCCAGGAGGTCTACTCCGGCTCCGGCGCTTCGTACTTCGTACTTACGACGGACATACTGCAAGTGAGACGTAGAACGAAGCGCCCGTAACTTCGGCCGACACTATGGATTTCGCTTAGGGAGTAGACCTCCTGCTTCGCACGGTATTTACGACTTGACAAAACATCGAGATTTCTTAGATAAGCGTTACTTTAATATTAACGTATTATACACATAAACCCTTCGGAATAAATTCTCTAAACGATGGTGAAAACCTCATCAAAATCTGTTGCGTGGTTTAGAAGAACAACGCGGACATACAGACAAACGCGAAAAGCGACTTTGTTTTATAATATTGTGTAGATATAGATGTTAATGACTGAGGCAGAAAAGTAACATTGATAGGAAGAAAAGAACTTCAAAGATTCAATAAACATAGTCAATAAATCATGGAGGTTATTCCTTTGATTTTAAAATGAAGTAGAAATTACACTTTATTGAAGACCTCTCTGAGTAGAAGGGAGACATATTACTCTTGAACATGGATGAACCAGATTTCTCTGGACTACCACACAAAGGCAAAGCATCCAATAAAGAGCTCAAACGTAAAATCATCCTACTCAAACATAAACAAACAATACCGAGTAATGAAACCGTCATCAGTGTAAGTGTCAGTGAAATTCTGCCGCTCTCACCACCATTGTTTTAAATTTAACACCATTGAGAGGTGACCGATCCGTTCTGTTTGCTACGCCTGTCTTGTTACCGTCCAATATGGCGCGAAATTGAACATAAAATTTGCTATTTTGTAATTCGTTTGCTGAAATGGAAAATGTTTTCTAATTTGGAAGCAAAAGTATTACGACGGCGCTTAAGAGGGAACCGGGCCTGCGATTCTCTATTTAAATACACTGGACAGCAAATAAACCGGGCCACCCGCTACCTTGGAACTCTGATTAGATTTTCTCAAAAAGTATAAAACTTACAATTATCAAAGTTACACCTGCAGAAAGTGCGTTTCGTGCTAATTAAAATGACTATACATTTATTCTAAAGTACCTTCAACTCACATTGTAATCAAACAACAAACACAATGCTAACGATTTGCTATGTTTTGTCTAGAGTTCGCGATTAGCATTCTTTTTTTTCTACAAAGAGGGTAGTCGGATATTTCTTATTATTTGTTTAGTTATTGTTCATCGTTTACTCAGACGCGTATATTTTTGCAACTTTTTTCGGTAAATAATGGATACGACGCCTCAGGCAGGAAGCAGGTCAAGCTGTAGCACTACTTCAAGCAGGCGTTGCGCAACGTGAGGTCGCTCGAAGACTTCGAATCAGCAGATCTTCGGTGCAACGAGTTTACAGACGATACCTAGAGACTGGTGCATTCGATCACCGTCCAGGTACGGGCAGACCTAGGGCTACATCAGCAGCACATGATCGTTATATCCAACTTACTGTTCTGCGAAATCGCCGCCTCAACGCAGTTCAAGTCCAACAAAGTCTGCGTGACGAACACCAAGTGGTCATAAGTTCAGATACCGTCAGAAGGAGACTTGCTCAACGGAATCTGACTCCAAACAGAGCTGCAACAGGCCCAGCATTAACGGTAGCTCACCGGAGCACGACTTGAATTTGCTCGAGAGCATAGGGATTGGACGTTAGAGCAGTGGGGTAATGTACTCTTCACTGTTGAGACCAGGATGAGTCTACATGGAAGTGATCGACGTCAGAGAGTATATCGTCGCCCTGGAGAACGTTATTCTCAGTGTTGCATCGCGGAAACTGTTGCTTATGGAGGAGGATCTGTAATGGTCTGGGGCGGCATCTCGTTAACCGAACATACAGCGTTAGTTTTCATCGAACCGACGGGCCGTACACGTGGATTGACTTCTCATCGCTACATTACTGAAATCCTCGCAGACCATGTGGTACCTTATGCAGGATATATCGGGGAGGATATGCAGTTAATGCATGATAATGCACGGCCTCATGTTACTCATGTGGTGACCCAGTATCTACGTGACGTCGGCATTCGTACGATGGACTGGCCCGCTCGAAGCCCGGACTTGAATCCGATAGAACACTTATAGGATGAGATGAAACGTCGGGTTCGAGCCCGGGTACCTGCTCCAACAAGGCTTCCAGAGCTACGAATCGCAATTGAAGAGGAGTGGAACGCAATTCCTCAAGATTTCATCGTCAGGCTCGTGAGGTCGATGAATACGAGGATGCTGGCAGTTATCCGAGCAAGGGGAGGGAATACTGAATACTAAGCAAAAACTTTTTTTAAATTTTTCCTTTGTTTCTGGCTTTAATATTTTTTTCATTTTATGATTACTAACGATTAACACTACTGGAAAACAACTCTTCTTTGTAATTTTTTTAATAAACACTTAATAAATTGATTAATCCCAATGAGTTTCCATTCATTTTAATCATGATGAAACGCACTTTCTGTTGGTATAACTTTGATAGTTGTAAGTTTTATACTTTTTGAGAAAATCTAGTCAGAGTTCCAAGGCCCGGTTTGTTTGCTGTCCAGTGTATATTCCCCTTTTTTCTTTCTTAATAATGCCTCTAGAACATTTTTTTTTTTCATTAAATCAAGGTCTGCTGTAGACACGTCCCTGTTATTTCGTTTTTTTCAGCAACTTATTGGTAAAGAAAATATGACTCTCCAAAAATTACAAAAATGCCCCACTTTTACCGCCGCGATTAGAGTACTACCAGACAAATTCGAAAAGTTTTTAACATAAATGAAAATGGTGGGAACCTAGACATACTCTTTCTTAAAATTTTAATGTAAAAAATAATTGAATTGGCTCAGTTTTCGAGGAGAAAAAAGGGGAACACGAAACGTCAATCTCATTAATTTTTTTGTGACATAATCGGTCTGAACTGCAGCTATCCCTATCGCACTCAACGGGGCAGACTTGAAGTAAGACGATGTCAATAGTTTCTTCAAATACCTATTTTTCAAATTCCTCGCAGCCCCTGTTCCCTCTTAAGGATTAACCGTATAGACCAGAACACCCGAACCTCCGCTGGATTGGTCGCGGGTCCCAGTGAACCGGAGAATGACGACATACGAAATTCTCGGGTCCACTGAGACATTTACATAATTAATTTAGGGAATTGTTTCTGTAAATATGTATTATGCTACCCATCGAACCATACGCGATAGTCTTAAATCAATGTGCGTTAAATTGATTGCAAAAATAAAAAGCTTGCTCCTATAATTTTCGCAATTCCTTGTAGATACTTTACAAGGGTGCATTGTTTGTAGCTCGCCGTCCGATAAGGACCAGACCCGGGTCGTCGGCGCGTTGTGTTCCACGCGCGCCTCGAAGAGATGTCAGCAACTGAAGGGGTTCGATAGGACCGATGCCTGCCGAGGTTGCGGGAAAGTCCGAAAGGGATACCGTGGCCCCTGGCAGCGTACATGCAACTGAAGGAACACGGGTGGGTTTTAGCCAGTAAGAGTCTGACATGCCCTTCCACTGCGCCCAGAGCCGGAGAAGTAATTTGATAATTTCCCACCCAAAAAAAAAAACAAAAAAAAGGGTGCATTGTTTCGATCACACACTGAGAGTAAAACTGTCCTAAAATATCAAAAAGGCCGAGAAAACGTTCATGTGTATGCGTAAAACCATCTGGCAATAAACTATCAGGTTGGCTGGTAGCCACTAGATGAAGCAGTTGAGGATTGAGTATAATAGCGTGAGATTGGAGAGGCCTATGGGACTGCTATCGAGGCCCATAATGATGATGAATCTTGCACTGACTAAAACATTGCTTACATAAAATCGGATACCCATATCTATATACGACAAAAAGGCACAAGACAATGATAAAACTTGCCAAATGAAACGCAAGATGTTCTTAGATATATAATTTCTGTACAAAAGTCTGATGATCTAATCCTGAACTCTTCAATCACTCCTGAAACAGCTACCCAAAAAATCATAATCAAGAATAGTTATATCTGCGACTAGCATCTTAAAAAATACGTCGTTGTCGCGTTTTCATCCGGTTGTCCACATTCAAGGCAACTTATTTTTTTATATATAGCTGTTATTACGAAACACGGTTAGTTTTTTTTTTTTTTATTTTTTTTTTTTTTTTTTTATTTTTATAAAAACGTTGCCCCACACTAGGAATTTCTCCTGTATCGTGGGTGCGTTTACAAACATTTAAACTCACATACACAAACAGCCAGACCCGGAACAACTACTTGTAGGTCATACAAATATTTGTTCCGTGCGGGAATCGAACCCGCGACACGCAGCGCGGCAGTCAATAGCTTAACCACTGCGCCAACCGTGCCGTCAACCGTGCAGTTGTTTTGCCACTGGACCTGTCCTTAGTTTAATTAATATTCGTACTATTTACATAGTTAAAATCAGCTGTTAGGTAACTGGCCGGTCGAAAACCGGATCGAGCCGAAGTGACCTCCTGAATGAAAGTGTTGGTTAGAGATTTTGTTTATCAGTGGCCTAATAGAGAAAGATAGAGGTGTATTTAAGTTAAAAGACCTTATCTGCATAATCATTGCATTATAAGCCTATAAGGTCCCCACTGCTGGCACAGGCCTCCACCTTGTGAGAGGGAGAAGGCGATACTCCACCACGCGAGCCCAGTATGGGGTCGTAGATGTCACATGACTGCCATTATTTAGCGCAAGGACAAGCCGGTTTCCTCACCATTTTTTAGGATTCCGTACCCAAAGGGTGAAACGGGACCCTATTACTAAGACTCCGCTGTCCGTCTGTCAACAGGCTGTATCTCATGAACCGTGATAGTTAGACAGTTGAAATTTTCACAGATGATGTATTTCTGTTGCCGCTATAACAACAAATTCTAAAAACAGAATAAAATAAACATTTAAGTGGGGCTCCCATACAACAGACATGATTTTTTTGCCGTTTTTTATAGATAATGGTACGGAACCCTTCGTGCGCGAGTCCGACTCGCACTTGGCTGGTTTTCAAATTGGATCTGGTAAGTCTCCCTTTCTATTACACGCAAAATTTCTAAGTTTATCGAACTATGTCTGACTATCAATGACATAACTCATAAAAATAATCATTCCATGCCTAACCTTTGCATAATTCCCTCGTAAGAAAGCTAAAGAAGACATAATTCCTATCATAGATCTCCGCAATATTCATGGGTCAGACAATAGCACAATATTGCTTCGTCACGTGTGCAAGAAGAGAAAAGCACTGTTATTTTATAAGTTGTCATAACTAAACGTGATAGTATTTCGACCTCAAGTGTGGTACAAGGCATGAGCGGAGCGATAATGATTAGCGATTGGAAGTTTTGTCAGGCGATAGTGAAATTGAGAATTATTTTATCTACACTAATAATATTATATAGAGAAAAGATTTGTATTTTTGTTTGTAATGAATAAACTCAAAAACAACTGGACCGATTTAAAAAATTCTTTCACCAGTAGAATGCTAAGTTATCATTTATAAAGATATCACGCGGGCTAAGCCGCTGGCGGAAGATAGTGTTCAGATAAAATAATTCTCAATTTCTGGCTGGCTAATGTCCACGTCTTTTATTTTTATATGGAGCGTGCTGTATAGATATTACAGGTCGTAAACATTTGCATACGACGACGCGAAAAGCGAATATTAATGTAAAAACACACCCTTACAAATGACATAGTTTGTACAGTGTAGGTTTAGGAAAGCGGTGTTACAATTCTAAAGATTCTAACTTTATTACTTAACTACCTTAATTTAGATGACGGTACGCAATAAAGTTACGTAAGTTATTGGGTACAATTTACTTTTGAATAAACGATTGACGTATGATTGGTCATTATGCCGGAGTCAAGAATATGTACTTAGTATTCATATTTTAAATCCTAAATCGCTTTGACCTATGACTTGGCCACAGCCAGCTATTGCATAACCAAACACCTTTCTCACAACCTCTCGACCAAAGTACCTGCCACTTACAACTTGTATTTACACTGCAAAATGCTTCAAAATAGCCCTACATTCTAGACAGTAAGGTTGATATTCAAATGTTTCTCGGCTTTTCGAGTGAAAAGTTAAGTTGGTAAATATGACAGCTGACAAGTGATGCATCTTTAAAGTTTTTAATACGCAAGTGACAGGGACTTTCACGGCATAATAATTATTAAAAAGTTGAATTAATGATAACTTACTTAAAAGTTAATTACGTTATTAACTTCGTAGCTTAGTGTGGGAGCACTCAACTTTGTGCTTCCTTTATAATTCATGGCTGTTTTTCTCTTGTTTGCTTGTTCGGTATGAGGAGTAGATAGCTAAACTAGCAGAATAAAGCGCTACACGGATCTTCTTGAATTACATTAACAGGGTCTGGTTATTGGTGAATGTTATGTGATTTGCGAGAAAAATATCTGCAGTGCGTTAGAACCTTTTTACACAAATAACTCTAAACTGAATGAAGGGGCTTGTGGCTAAGTAATAACAGCCGCACGGGTCGATCGATCAGGTCCGTGGATGGGTGATCATCTTACATACCAAGACCCATCCGTGCCTCGAAAGCACATTAAGTCGTTGGTCCCGGCTGTCATTCGTGAATCTTTGACAGACGTTACGGGTCGTCAGAAACCCGAAAGTCTGTCAACCAGTCTTACCAAAGGGGTATCGTATTACCCAGTAACTGGGTTGTGGAGGTCAGATAGGCAGTCGCTCCATGTAAAATACTGGTATTCAGCTGCATCCGGGTTGGTAAAAGGCTAGGCAGATGACGATGAATGCATAACTGAATGACCCTTCCCTAGAATCATGGAATTTGCAAACAAATAAATTTTGGTGAAAACGGGAGTTTTTAGTGGGTTGTCTTTACTTCATAACAACAATTCATAAGACTAGACTAAGCTACTGAAATCAGGGAGGACACAAATTAATCGTCCTCTCAATAAATACAGGACCAAGAATAAAATGGAATTTACGGGACAAAAATACAAAGCAAAAATACTTTAAATGCAAAGACTAATGCTCCCGGCATCTAAAACGTGCAACAGAATCACACAATCAATCAGCAAGTGACGCATGCGCAATGCACTGCAAGCGCCATCTGTTGGCGCCGCTTGACGTCACAACTACATCCTTTTTGTTACCAAGTCAAACGACAGTGGAACTTATTTCTTAAAGGTAGAGTTGGTTTTGGATTGGTGCTTGGTTAATGTGTGAGCACTGAAATAAGCTAGATAATTAAGTGAGCTAAGTTAGCTTGGTTTGTCAAGAAATGAGGAGACAGTAGTCTAACTTGGTATCGTGATAGAGAATTCAGCTGAACTTCAGAAAATCGGCACTTTCTGATCGAGATAGGATGCAAAGTAGCAATTTCATGAACATCATCATTTCAGCCGAAAGACGCCCACTGCTGGCCATAGGCCTCCCCCAAGCGCCGACTGGTTCTATGCTTCCCGCATCCAGCGGACTCCTATAGCCTTTGTGAGGATATCGGTACAATTTGTGGAAGGCCTTCAGAGCAGCAATTTGCAACGTGTAAAATGACGATAAAGATATGGACAACAAATTTTATTTTTGTCCCTCATATTGATTATTTAAAAATATTGAACACGTATTTTGTATTTTTTTGCGTAATCAAAAGATTACTGCAATACATTGAGTTAAAATGTAGGATGACGTCACTGTCCGATAGATTTTATACTGGCTTAAGACAGAAAAATACGTGTCTAATATTTTTTTATTATGTGACTGACGGACTAAATAGTTGTTATTTCTCAGTCAGCATCCTTATTAGTGGAACTTCTGCAATTCGCCTTAACCACGACAAAAGTGTCGCAAAACATAAATCACACTTATTTTACTCTCACAATTCCCATAGCAACTGAAATATACTCCTCCATTGTTTAACCATGTCCCTGAAGGGACTTCAGAATGTTCCTAATAATAGTCCCTCGCTGTACTCGTAGTACTTGTTGGGACCGATTGGGAGGGACTAATTTTAGTACCTTTGAGCACGGAGGACTAAATACCGATGTTCCAAGCCCGTTTGTAGTTGGTTTGAGTGATTTGTAGTTCATTGTGAAGTAAAGCTTCTCGTAATGGATTTAGATAAGTACGTGTACGACTCAATTAGGTGTTCTTTGAATTGTTAAGTTAAACTAATGATAAAAGGGATTTTAGTCTCCAATTTTCCCAATTAGATGATACGTTTTGGTAGATTTATAACAGCTGAAGAAACTTTTGAGTTGCATTAACAGCTAATTAATTTTGTTGATGTCGCCTTCTCTAGCATCAGGTGCAACAATAAATGCAAAGATGAATTTTTTGCCTTTGTAATTTGTCCGACTGTTAATAAGCAAAAGTGAGGTCGTTATAGCACTCAGTAGGAACATTGATCACCACATTTACTAGTGCCTATATGATCATCAAGGATATAGGGCACCGGACAACTTTGTCGACATAATCTACTCATTACAATGTTTTTTTAATGAGTTGTATTGCAATATGTGGTTAGCTAGCGACCTCGACAATTATTGATTTTACCTCGATGGTCCTAGTTTATCAATTATAACTTCTAGTTACAGCTATATGTAAGCGGGCACGCCCATTATGCCTGGAGGCTTTTATTTAGATATTGTTTACCTTTAGTTATTTTTATTCCTGCCTGAGTATTCTTCTCGATGTTTTTGGTTGGTATATATTGGCGTGTGCTAACTGTCATATGGCTATTAATTTATAATTTAAATTATGTTTTGTGTTGCGTAATGTAAATTATTTTGCATACTATTATATAGAATCAATTCTTTCTAACTGAACAGACAGCTGTACTGCTGGGGAGTTTGTTGCGCCTCTTCTTATTCCCAGCTAAAGCACTAGGAAGTGGTGAAGGGTGGACGTTTTGGGGGACTGTCTTATGTAATTTTGACGTTTGAAAAGTGCTGATTCTCAGCCCAGTTTGAATAAATGACATTTGAATTTTGTCCTTGAAACGCTGGCCCTGACAAAAGCTAGCTGTAATCGTACGCCGAATAGAAGAACATTAATTTCCTCAACCTGTCTTCAAATATCCACCTGTCAGTTTAATTTAATGGTACAGTAGGTGGCGTAGGTTGTCTACTAATGATAAAGGCGCATTTAACTCTTTGATACCACGTAATTAAGACACCAACGCAGTGTTGGCGCCACGAGATATTGATTATTATAAGCCCCCGTAAGTTTAGGTAAGCTTAGCTTAAACGGATACCTAGAGACCGGATGCTTCCATAGATCACGTGAAACTCGAAAGGGGGGAAGAGGGGGTTCGGAAAAAATACGAAATATCACAAGGGGGAGGGTGGGTGCAGTGAGATATCACGTGTATTAATTTTTTCGCTGGACGCATAGCATTTCATGCATTTCTTAAACGAAAAGCGGCCCCCCAAATAAAATATTTTTTTTTCTTTCTTTTTCTTGAAAGTAAGAAGGAATATTCTGTAATTTCTTAAGATACTTTGTACCAAAAAAATACACCTGACTTTTGTGAGGGAGGGGTTAGTCTAAAACCTCACCACGTATCACAAGGGGGGGGTTTAAAAATTTGCTAAAAAAACATCACGTGATTTATGGACGGCCCCTATCGGTAAAGAGGTATTTTTAATCTTTCTTGCATAACAATAAAATAATGAAGGAGTGAGTTGGCTACAAGGTCCTTAATTATTTCCTAATCTATCCCATTCGATTCGATTCGATTGATGAGAGACCATCAGAAAACCTTCTTCTTTTAGAAATCTCATGATATATTATCGTATATGGACTCAAACTTTTTACAGAACCAAAAATGAATGTGGAACTAAAGAGAAACCACCGGCGATGCTCTCCACCGATAGACCGAGGACCATTGAAATATTATTTCGATAAGATAAGTTTTAGTGTACCTAGTACTTTACATTGATGCGCTGGCCCTAAAGCGCATGTCCCATAGAAGGAGTGAAGAAGAAAACTCAAGAGCGGTATTACCGTAAGTACCGTAACGGACTTTCTATGAAACTCGTCAGGCAGGATATTACTGTATCGGGCTAGGTCGTAATGATCGATAGAAAAACTTATCTTACTCTCGATTTTACGGGCCGAAGAAGGAGTTCATGGTTTCCGGATTAAAGCCGTTACATATCACCACACCAGATTGGTCTGTTGTTGAACTTGATTACTTGAAAACGGGATATCGAACCGTCTCCTACGTTTTAGTCGAGAAGTTATAGTGAACTTGCTTGACTATGCTTACATAGCGCCAATCATACTGCTTGACCCACCCAAACGAAAACCATAAACGTCCAAATGAAGACCAACCTTGTCTTCATTTGGACATCAAACAGTAGGTAGGTATGGGTATTAATTAAATAATTGTACCTACTAGTTTGTAAAGCAAAATAAATTGGCCAATTAAACCGAACACTCATTTATCATAAAGTTACCACAGCCAGTAGCCAGCCGCAGTTATCTCGCTCTAATCAACCGTGACCATACCAACCACCCAATGATTGGGAGCCAGCACCCACCAGCGGTCACTCAAGGCGAGCTGTTAGCTGTCTGAACAATGAAAACAAGAATAAAATCGTACTCCCTCGAGAAGAAGAGACATAGCACTGCTTGAAAACGAATACCGTCAATAATCTACTACATATAATCGGTGTATTAGTTGGCAAAGCAAAATAAATTGGCTTATTATATCTAAAATTCATTTATCATAAAGTTACCACAGCCTACCTCACTCTAATCACCCGTGACCATACTAACCACCCAATGATTGAGAGTCAGCACCCACCGGCAGGAGGCACTCAAGGCCAGCTGTCAACTGTCTGACAAATGAAACCGAACTCCCTTGAGGAGCAGAGACAGCACTGCTTGACAACGAATACAATCAAGAATCTGCTACATACAATCGGTGTACTAGTTGGCAAAGCAAAATAAATTGGCTAATTATATCTAAAACTCATTTATCATAAAGTTACCACAGCCTACCTCACTCTTATCACCCGTGACCATACCAACCACCCAATGATTGGGAGTCAGCACCCACCAGCAGTAACCCAAGGCCAGCTGTCAACTGTCTGACAAATGAAACCGATCTCTCTTGAGGAGCAGAGACAGCACTGCTTGACAACGAATACAATCAAGAAACTGCTATATACAATCGGCGTACTATTTGGCAAAGCAAAATAAATTGGACAATTAAACCAGCACTCATTTATCATTAAGCTACCACAGCCAAGCTTTAATCACCCGTGACCATACCTACCACCCAATGATTGGGAGCCAGCACCCATCGCCGGACACTCAAGGCAAGTTACGCAACGGGGCCGACGCGCTCTGATTCACCAGCTAATGGGACGTGACCATCGTCTACTGTCAGCCCGTACTATGAGGTGACATGAAGAATTGATGAAATTTTAAAATAATGGATTTCTTAATTACTAGCGACCCGTCCCTGCTTGCACGGGCCTGCTAACCTAGGTTGCTAGCTTTCTAACGGAGGCGCTTATTTAAGATATGTAATGAAGAATGCTGGTGCTGCAAGAAAGTTACCAAATCGTTTTATTTTAAGGTGATGCTTTTTATACTATCAATGAATAAGGAATTTGCCGCAAGTTGTGCCTTAATAGGTAGCTACCGACTTACAAACCGCTTAAGCGATGTTCGAGTGAGTTTTACATCAAAAGTAGGGGTAAAGTCAGTGTTACTCAATAGTAAGATATGCTGGAGACGTGACCGTGAGAGATGGGTACTGATTAGTATCGATTCAGAGAAACTTGCAGTTATGAGTTTGTTAAGCCAGCTTGTTATGTAACATTTTTGGTAAAAAAGAAGAAGGAATAACATTGTATTTTTAATTATATATACAAGGTCCCATTAAAATAGATGGACAAATTTTAGCACAGCGTTCAGTACGTCTAACCAAAGATATCCAAGCAAAAAAAAAAAACACTGATTAAAGTGATTTTATTTTGACCTAAAATAATAAATGGCATTGGGTAGCCAACATTGTTAGTGTATTTTCGTTAGCTGATTTATTTTTCTTGTAAGTATTTAATGCGTTTTTCTTATTATTTTTTTGTCATTGTACTTTTTTTGGTGGTCTCAATAATTTCTAAAAGTTTGTCTATCTATTTGAATGGGACCTTGTATATATAGGTACAGTGTGTTCTTCTATGAGTCTTATTTACAAATGTTTTTTTCTTCTATTAAACCTAATCTTGTTTATAAACAGAATAATTATTGAAATTGGACATTTTCAACAAGATTATTTTCTGTATTTTTTTTAGTTGTATTATTTACATCAGACAGAAATTATCAGGAAAACGAGTAGCTAGACTGGACAGGCTTACTTAGTTGATTGTGTGATTGTGTAATTAAAAGATTACACAACACCTTGACCTTGGCAGAAAACGATGGCATAAAATATTTTAATTATAGTTTCCATAAACGTGAAATAAGCCGTAAAATTGGCATTACGAACAAAGAACGTAGAGTACCTAGGCACGATGTGATTACGTAAATGAACGTAATCACAACGAACTCTACGTTCGTTGGATTTTACTATGTGTAGGTTACTATGTACTCTCAAACCTACTTTAATAACGTAATCATCCTTTGCAGGCTTCAGTAGGTACAGGCACAGTATAAATAAGTAACAGTATTGTCTTCATAGAAAACGGCCGAAACGAAACGCTTCGAAATCTCTGTGTAGTACGCAACGCAATAGTCTCGAGAGCGCGGCAGTTACGCACGGACGCGGAAGGTTTATCTATCGAACGGCCGTAGGTAATTATTTAAAGGTCACTGCCGATACATAATACTGTTACTTTATTATACTGTAGTACAGGTACAGTACAGACAAATGTAAGTCAAGTGATGCGATGGCTGTTGATAATTAATTCAACCAATCCAAGCAGTTTATGCGGGATTAACAATTTGTCAGCAGATTTTCGTTCCAGATTCGATTTCAATTTTCGATGATTTGTGGTGCAAGCGGGCCTAAAAGCCTTTTTATAGGGAGAAATGTTCAAAACTTAAAATAGCTTTCTGAGAATACCAACAATCGCGAAAAGTAAGGCAGATTGATACATTTTGAGAATCAGAGACCCGTAGGTTGCAGGCCTTGCTTGTATATATATTTAAATCATAAATAACATAATAATGTTTAAGGATGCTTACGTTGTCCGCCTGGGATCCTTACTTGGCACTGATTGCAAAATACGATGCGCGTCAACGACCTTCAATGTACTTTTAGTGCTAACGTACAGACATGAATACTGTTTAAATAAGTCAAGTAATAAAATGATGGATGAATTAAAAATGTTTTCAATACATTGTGTAACTTTTCACAATATGTAAAAGATTATCGATTTTTAGGGGTTTATAATAAACGCTACAATGATTAGCGACCGTTTAACTAAATAAAGGGGTAATTTGATAAAAAAATACTTACCAGCAATTTACCTAATTACGTAACCCACTTTCAATCACAATCTGAATAATTTTGAAGGACATTGCTAATCAAAAAAAAAAAAAATGACTGCTCAACAACGTAAATAACGCAATGAATGTTGTAGGAACTCACAAACAAAACTGTCAAAATTAAAGCCATTTAACTGTTAGTGTGTTACGCAAATACCCCGCAGACGCTTGTAGGTTAGTACTAAGTGGTAAAGGTTGGGCACCTTTGCTTCAAAAGGCTTTCAATTAGACGCATTATTGATTGTTAACCTATGGTTATGCCTCATCTCTACCGAATATAAGTTTGGATTGTAAAATTGGAAATATATTCGGTAAACTTTAGCACAATCAGCGGCTTACATCTGCATTCATTACGGTTTTACATTGGTGATAGTTTTACAGATTACAGGTCATTGGTTTTTGAAATTCATATTTGTGGAAGATTTTGATAAAACAAAAAAAAATATTACTCTTTATGAGAAGATCTCGTGTCAAAGTAACTTTGAGCTATCCGAATTAGCCAGAATTTTTGACAGGGCCTATTTTTTTTAAACCAAATAACAAGACGCGTTTCTCGCGCTCGCCATTTTGTGGCTGCCACAAAATTATGACGTAGGTAATTAAATGTTGAGAATCACTGTGAGGTCTTCAATAAGTATGCACGTATTGTTTGTCTGATAATAGGTGCCTCACTGTCACCGCTTATTGACAAGGATCCAACTTGGCAGTAGCTTAGGATTGCAACATTAAGGTGTGGGCAGGGGATTTAGTATATAGTTGCGTCTTCATTTTGTTTTTGAGCACTGAAATTGAAACAAATAGTCATCCTGATTAATTACTTAGGTATGTGTTTAAATTTTAATAGCCATTTAATTGTTTTTTTTTTTCCTCTCCACACTAGCTGTCAGTGTCAGTTAATGTTCGCTTCTGAATTAATATATTATTATTCAGAGCATGGAATTAGTATGTAATATTTAGTAATTTTGCATAACAAGCATGTTTTGTCATTGTGTGCTCTTATTGGTATTTAAAAAAAAATAAGTAGGTGAAAGTGGGACTATTATAATAAAGTAGGTAATAGAACAGACGCCAGCATATCAACCTACTACAATCTGCCAAATTTCTTTAATAGATTTTCAACTTTATAATAATAATAATAATAAAGTTCAAAATCTATTAAAGATTTTTTTTTTCAACCTACCCGAAACTGTCAAATTTTCCCAATCATCTTTGAATCTTATGCTTTAGTGATAAATAAAGCTGAATATTAATCAACTTTGAACCTTATGCTTATGCTTTTTTTTTTTGTGATAACTAATGCATAAGGTTCAAAGTTGATTGGGAAAATTTGACAGTGTCGGGTAGGTTGACCTGCTGGCGTCTGTACGTAGACTTTTGTGCGCAAGGGAGTAGGTCCCTTTCGCACAAAAGTCTACCATTCTCCCACTTTCCTTTCAGTAAAGAAATCTATGATAAGATCAGCATGCAATTCAGATCTGTAGTTTCTATTTATTTTAGATTTCGTAAAACAGATAGCAGGATATTCAACGGGCTTAACTCCACCTACAGATAAGAATATTGTCTATGATCAAACCATAGACAATATTTAAATGCAGCAGATAAAATCTGAGCAATGATATAATTTATTGTGCACCCCGAGGTCGTCAACATTTTGTATTGAAATTGTAACTTTATTGCACTGATTCGAAATTATATCACTATGTGCCAATAAATCATGTTGGGCTGTTATTATTGATGTATATTGGTTGGTACATTATCTTTAGGGATAGTGGAGAAAACTACGATCAATACAACGGAACAGCCTTATTAATCAAAGAAGATTAGGAGTAGGCAATTTACTTTTAAAGACCATTAGGTAAGTTGATCTGCCGGTGCTGATCATGATTGCTGCCGGGGTTGCGCTGCCGGGGTTGCGGGAAAGTCCGAAAGGGATACCGTGGCCCCTGGCAAAGTACAGGCAACGGAAGGAACACGGGTGGGTTTTAGTCAGTAAGAGTCTGACACGCCCTCCCGCTCCACCCAGAGCGGGAGAAGTTATTTGATAATTTAACAATCAAAAAAAAAAAAAAAAAGCAGTTAAATGATTGACACATTTGCATATCATCAAAATTGACCCAAAATTATTCGTTATACTGATTTTTAGTTTTTCATAATTATAATATCTAAGAGTTAATTTGGTTTTTACTTCTGTTTCGATTTTAATTAGAGATATTTTGGTCAATAATTAAGATTGTTGTTGCTGACTGTACCTAGGTACCCCTATCTTTACTATCTACGTTGTTTCAGTCAGATTGTGAAGTGATTCTTGGACACTAAGTAATTACTTTAAATGCTAAGTTTGACAAGGTAATATGCCTACGATTTCGTTGCTCGAAGCACTTACTAAATATAGCAAATTCCTATAATATAAGCAATAAAGTTCTCATGGTAGGTAGGTACATACCTACTTAGATATTTACATACGGTAATTTAAATTATGTATTAGAAAATGTGATTTGAATGAATATTTATGTTTTTATGTGTTGCATAATCGCATTCCGAAACAGGTGTATTAAAATAGTGTGCGGTGTTCGCGCAGCTGAATTTCGGGCCAAACATGTTTGAACTTTTTGCCATCGATACGTTAAGAAGAAGAAAATAAAATTTCAAAGTTTTACTCAATAAACGATATCATCATTTTAACTGCTATAAATTATTATTTTTGGTTTTTAATCAGAGGTTGAGCACCCCATTTCTTTTTTCTATACCTAGGTAGGCCTCGATGTGATTAACCTTAAGGTTTGTGAAATTGGGAAAAAGGTTTGACATAAATCGTAATTACCTACAATATAAAAATAGTGGACTACCTGCATAAATGAATTATGCAGAAGGTAGAGACATTCAACCAAATTGCTACCTACTGACAAAAAATCCAACAAAAAGAAGTAAATATTACAATAATTGTTTTGTATAAAACCTATAATTAAATTCCAAATATTTGTATAAGATACACGGTAGCAAGGGGGCATACGCCACGGACCGGCGCGGAAAGTGAAAGTAGCTCACCTCGAAGTCGGCTCGATCCCTTACCACCATTACTTTTTTGAAGAAAATCTGGGGCATAATGTTGTCACCTTTGACCCTCACAACACAACACTAATATCAAATTGTCAACCGAATCGATTAACGATTCCGAGTTTTTACTGCGTATTTTTTGTCTATGCAAAAAGAAATCACTTTTATTTTTGTTTATGTCAATGTCATGGTCACTGTTCTTTTTTCAAACAATAATAAAATTGTCGCCAATATAATTAATTTTCATACACAGGTAAAATTAACATGTATCTTAAAATTCCTTTGTTTATTGATAGATCGATAGCAAAGTTATGCAATTTATGGCAAAATTAGAAATAAGAATGCGATTTGTACGCAAACCTATCCCTTCTAACACTTTGTAGGCAACTAAACCACGCAACCAGCATAATGTTTATAAGTAAGAAACGTTGGCTTAGCTAGGACTGTCGCAATAGCAATATTAGCGCGATGCCGTAGAACTTCACCGAACATTCTTATTTCGTTATGAATAAGGTATAAAATTGCATAAAGTACTTAGAGTTCTTACAAGTGCCAACTTTGTCTATTTCTAGGTGCAATACACGTTCAATACGTGCAGATTGGATTTACGATAGTACCTAGTGGACTTGGATGCATTCATATATTATCATGATGGCGATGGCGACCCGTATAATTAATGATGAAGGCGAAGTCAGAAAAGCGTGAAAAAAAGAAAACGATTTGATTTTAAAATAAGAACGTTTTGTGCGGCACTGGTACTGTCGGCATGCAATCTTTGAATATTTGTGGCCTGACCTGTTTCATCAGCATTGGGTTTGTTACCTGGTACCATTTCTGTTGCAATTTGTTTTATCTGGCAGATAGATCGTTCTTATCGGAGACTGCGAAACAAGCCAGCTGTCAGCTAGGAAAAGTCGGTGCTATCTAGTTTTTAGGGTTCCGTTTCCGAAGGGTGACAAACGAAACCCTTATAATATCTAAGCCTCCGCTGTCCGGCCGTCCGTCTGTCTGTCAGCGGGCTGTATGTTATGAACCGTAATAGGTAGACTGTTGAAATTTTCACAGATTGTGTAGGTATTTCTATTGCTGCTATAACAAAAAATAATAAGGTTAATAATTAAACGAATTATTAATTTTATACATTACAAGAAACTCGGCGTTTTTTTGCTACCTTTCGTGTGCGAGTCCGACTCGCACTTGACCGGATTTTAAATATTGACCAAAAAATTGACATGTAAAAGTGTCTTAAAAGATCTACTTACAGAAATAAGCATCATTTTTCATTCCATCATCAGCCCTTTGCGAGCTTTTCGACATCGCTAAACTACAATTACCGCAACGACTTTTATTTGTAATCCATATTATTCTTCTTCTTAAAATTATTATTCGTATTTTTCCATGCCTTGATTAGTTAAAGGAAATCCTTATTACCATTAGCTCGACCAGTTCATTCCTCCGGATGAGTTTTTTACTTTTTATTCGCACTATCCAGTTACCGGTTGATTTCCGCAACCTTAGAAGATATTACGCCTTCTGCAAATCAGTGGTATAAAAATTTACTCTGACAGCGCCTTTATGGCGTTTCAGTAAGGACGATTTTGGTAGTGCAAGTAATACCACAGATGTGGACTGTACCAGTAGTTAGACTAGTTACAGTCCGGCCGTTGAGAGAATGCGTTCTTGACATCTGTCAGTTTCATACAAACGAATGTGTTTTGCGAATTTGATCCTTATTACTACTAGAAATTGTCCAATTGACAGGTGTCAGAAACGCATTCTCTCGACAGCCCGACTGTAGTCGATAGTTGTCAATGTCCTTTATCTGTCTACCAACCTCCTTATTATAGGTATGTACTAACTTGAGAACATTCGTTTTCCTTAAAAGGAGACAAAGCCTTCGACTGTACATAAACAAGGTACTTTAAGGTGCACAATTACAGGTAGATGCCTAGTATCAATAAGGTTGTATGTCTGTAGATAACTGGGGCCCTATACTTATATTAGTGTCATTCATAATGCTTTGCCCTTTACTCTTAGAGGTACCTACCTAGGTAGATTTTCTGTAGGCTTTGATAAAATCTACATTTCGCTTCTTCTTCTTTTCGTGCGGTTAGTGTATAACCTGGTGTCAGAGTTTTCCGCCGGCCGCCCATATGCCTCAGACATGTGTCCCATGGCTAAACATGTTTTATTCACAATCAATGGGGCGACAACCAGGCACGAAGCCAGAGAGACTGCTAATTACTGAGAATAAATTTTTAATATGAATGCCCAATGCCTTTACATTTTGCTCAGCAGTCGCCTTTTCGACCACTAGAGACCAACGACACCAGCCAATGGAAATAACATACAACTTCAAAATTGAAGTTATAAATCTCCCTGATCCCTATCCACAAAAACTAATTATAGAAGTAGCGAAAACAAGAGGTCTGGTAATTAATTTGTATTCCCACACAAATTAAATTGAATGCTCAGCTGCAGTTGATCGAAAAGATAGCATTAATATAATTGTAAACTTAAGCAAAACCCTACCAGGTGCATAACCTCAGAGCAACCAGTTTGACCTGTAGGTGCAAGAATTTACTTATAAATCGACTACACAAGATCAACTTTTAACAGAGACTAGAGAGTGGTTTTGCTATGGGATCTCGATTTTTTTCCGCACAGCGTTACTTCCAGTTTCGCGAAATGTTTCGTGTATCAAGTCATCACGATTAAAAGGTACAGATTAATAGTATTTATCTGACCAGTTTAATATTTAACAGACCCAGAGAGCGCTAGGGGAGTGACCCTTACCCCTTGATTGGGTTATCTGAGCCAATGTTGGTAAATTTTTGGTTGGTTTGGGCCGCTAGCCAGTTTTTGGACCTGGGACGCACATTTTTGATTGTGATAATATATATGGTTTAAAGATCAAATCGGAGTGACAGTGGTTTTTACAGAAGACGTTGAACTTGTGATTATTAAACTGTTCGTTGAATTTTAAGGCCCGCACAGATTTACTCGTATGTTATGCAGTGAATTGCGATAGACCAAGTTCATTTCGATCTTATAAAATCTTCAATCGATCCTATATCTTGAAGATGATGAAAATTACGCAACAATACAACAATTTAACATACTTAGCTAACCTAGTCAGTACAAGTTACGGCACAGTTCTCTATAAGATTCGTGAGAAAATGCGCCATACTGCGGTTTGTTGCAATAACTCTGCAAGTATCTATCGACAAGTATTGATATCAATTTCTTATTGAACACAATATGCATTGTCTTCCTATTTTGGCGTTGAGACTTGGCTAAAATGTTGTATGTTTATTCATCGTTTGGAAGTGATAGACCCTGAAAAATGATTGACAGAAACGTGTCCTGTTCAGTTCAATTATTGACAGGTAGGCACGCAGTTCGGACACCCTGCCCAAATTCGTCGCGTGCACCATACATTTTAGGAGTAACAATAAAATAAATGTCTTTACATTCACTCACCCTTTCCCCAGTATCCATTTCGCTGAAAATGTAGCTTAAGCAAGCTTGTAGATCTAAATCCAAAGACTTTTCAGGATTTAGGTACTTAATTTTAGCCTTATGGCTCCTCTATACTAAAGGATATAACGTATCTTATTTTAGGGAAGTGAGAGCTCACTTTATAGGCAGGTTTGTATCTCTATTGTGGGTTGGTAATTTAGAGGCATTTGGAACAGGGTGTAAAGTTCACTCATCCTCTATAGAAAAGGGAGGATGCTCCGACCAGACGGGTGTTGTGTCTGGCGGGCAACTGACCAATGCATGGTTGAAGTCGGGAGCTTGTATATATGTCGATCGCGCGGTAAACTCTAATTGCGCGAAGCAGGATTTGTGTGACGTCAGGTGTTTGATGTGTAGTTCGCATGTGGCGTTGTAGATAAGGCCACAGTACCTAGCTATCTAATTGACCACTTTGTCGAAAGGTTTTTCTTTGTAACAATGTGTTCACATTCAGTATTCTGCTTCCTTAAAGGATAGATCTGCGCAATAAGGTGAGTACTTACTTATCAATGAAAATGTGTGAAAATGCAAGCAGTGATAATCTTAGTCAGCTGCTCCATTATCACAGAAAAAATGTAGTTCCCTTTCTTTATCACGGACCATAGCCCTAGTTTCGAAAGATAATATTAAGTTGGTAGGTACCTACTATCGCCAAGACTATAGTTTCCCAATTTTCGTAACATTGCAGAGTCTGTCTACATTTCCTGCATTACAAAATATTACTTTTGCTATGTCTCACATCTTTAGCCTCATTTCGTTTGATCTATGCATCAGAGTGCGATCTCATACGCTAGCCTAAAATGGTGCGTTCCTAACTGGATGCAATGCTATCTTTAGACTCGTGTTTCCTCACTCGAAATATGAAAGAACTGAGTCATGATATTGACAGAACCTTAGTAGAATTTACAAGTAAAAAAATAACGATCTTTAGGTTCATACATCTCAATTTTTGATACAAAGAAATCTCATCTATCTTGGTTGAAATCTGTCGTCTCATTTGTATCAATCGTCTTTCATTTGAGTTGATGGTTTTAGTGCGGTTAATAACACTTAAGGTTCCCGTCATTTAGGCTGACAGGCTCCTTAATTTTTTTTTGCATGAGATGCAACGGGTTGGTATATTCTCGAAGATGGAAAGGATATCGTAAACTCGTAATGTAGGGCAGGACGTAAATATTATTGTTAATATTCTTATGCCGGATCAGGGGGCCTACTCTCTAAGTCCATCAACAAAGATACAGGCCCGTCCTAAATTAATTCGAAACTTTGGAGTGAACCCACTTTAGAGTGAAAAGTTAATAAATCGAGTGTACCGATTCGTTAACTTTTTCGGACGAGCAAAAACATATCGGTTGTAAGGACAACCTGACAAATCATGTTGTCATTCATTCTTATTTTGGGCTTTTGACATAATGAGTAGTTAATCATTATGTCCGTAGGTGATAAGGAGTAGGAATTGCCCGTAACTTCGGATTTCGTGCGTAGGGAGTAGACCTCCAGAACACAGCTTTACCTACCAACCTTGTACCATATCCTACGAATAAATATTTTTGTCTTTAGTCTTTGACGCCTCCAGGCTAAGGGAGCGATCATATTCGTAAGGCGGCTGGATGAGAGTAGCCGAGGGTTTAGAATGTCAGGGGCTTGGACATGACACTATGGACATCATCGAAAACCGATTCGTTCATCAAAGTGGAAAGTATTTTCTGCATGGTCGTCTCTTAATAGGTACTACTGAACCTATCCACTACAATCAACCAATTTTGATCTGATTCTTAAATGTTACTAGATTAAAAAAATATTGATGGTTTTTTTTTCTAATTTGTGAAGGTGCTTCTATGAGGTGCCCAAATAATGGTAAACACTAAACTTGACTAATGCTCAGAGAATGTATTCAATTCGTCAAAACAAAAGCGAAAATTAACATAGAATAAATGTCACTGGACACAGACCGCCATATTAGTTGGCAAAGGAGTCTAGCATTCAGCCTCATGTAAGGAAGTGACACGCATTGTGACCATGCTAATGTCCACCAAAACGAGACAATAATAGTATAGGAGAAAGTGTTGATATGTTTTGAATTAAAAATATTGTTAACCAAAATATTATGCGCGTATGCTGGTGTATTGTTCTATGCAGTTCGGTTTTTATTATTTTGTTTTTTGAATAGGGTGAACAAGTGAGGTCCTTGTCTTATAAAAAACAAAATGCGGACAATGCGGTAAACATCCAATTATTTATTTCCTATTTCCTGACGAATAACGACTTGTAAAAAGGAATTGCTTATTGTATTGGAGTGAAATGTTTTATTTTAAAATTACCTATGAGTCGTTCCAAACGTGGCTACTTACATAAATCCTTAATGGGTCATTGTTAACAGGATACATTATTTATTTCAAATGTTTTCTTTTATAGGGTCAAGACGGTGGTCTCTTGAGAGTCACGTAATAGTAGTAAGCGTATACTGTAAGTACGTGATGCCTGTATCGAAGCTCGTTATAATGTCGATGGCGAAGGTTTGCCAAACCATTATTGTTCGAAGAATCAGTGAAAGCCATTCAAGACTTTTGGAAGGTCCATCAAAAAAAGTCTATTGTAACATTCACGTATTCGCTATAGATTTACTTGAGCAATAATCAAGGAAGAAACGTTGCACTTGCTACTAGTTTTTTTTTTAAATGTGTAACATCCTACTTCTCGCTTTCTTGCAATCTGTGGCAGTGATTTCTTGAAAAGGGACGGAAGTGTATAACAGGAAGCCGGGGAAGCGCGCGCCATTTGATTTGACCAATGAGCGCGCGCGATGCTAGAGTTGGCCGTCAGATAGTACTTTGGTTAAAAAAATAAAATATATATATATAGGTATCTCATGAGCTGTAATGTTTATCTTCAGTAACATAAGCTTACCTTCATACTTGTTTCTAGGGTTGCTAAAACACTAGGATTCATGAAAAGAACTTGCTATGACTTCAAAACTGTTTTTTTTTTATACGTTTCCCCACACTTGGAATTTCTGTATTGTGGTTGTGTTCACAAACATTTAAACTCACACACACAAACAGCCAGACCCGGAACAACTAATTACTACTTTATAATTCACTTGTACGAACTGTTTCGGAATACGCGTCAGCTGTTTGAAATCCAAAGGGCCCAAGAAAGCTTTACACGCTATCTACGCAAATCTGATAGCTGTCCTCAGGACGCTGATTACTCGCAAAGGCTAAGTCACTTCAAAATGATAACTTTAAAACAGCGAAGGCATACTAACGACCAGATTTTGCTTCATAAAACCATTACAAGTCCCGAAGCTTCTCATGGAAATAAACAGGTATACCTATCTGTCCCTCGCCATAGTTCACCATTAGATGCCCAACAAGAACAACTAACCTCGGACACTCGGCATCAATGAACAGGTTGATGAGGACGTACAATGAGCTCCATAGACGTTCCAAAAGCATTGACATCTTCGCCAACATGCTATCGTAATTTCGCAAACAATTATTACTGACCCACAGTGGCCACTATCTATCTATATTATTAATTACTTATTTATTATTTGTCATTGACTGTGTCATTCCTTAGAGCAACAAGTTATATCTTTTATTTTTTTAATTATTCATTTTCAATTTTATTTTCAAGAAGTGTTTTTTTTTTTCTTTGGCAACTGAGCCTGTGTTGACTATTCTGCCAGCGTCATGACGTAAGTGTTTTTTTAAAGTCTATATGTACAGACGCCAGCACAGCAACCTACTACAATCTGTCAAATTTATTTAATAGATTTTCAACTTTATCACTGAAGCATAAGGTTCAAAGTTGATTGGGAAAATTTGACAGTTTCGGGTAGGTTGACCTGCTGGCATCTGTACTCTATATAATATTTTAAAACTTGAAATATGTAAGTGCTGTGCAAACCTGTACGTGACAAATTCACTCTAGATTTTAAATTTAAATATATTATTAAAGTGTTTTAATTTAAGGGTACTGTAAACCCTAAAAAATGTATTAGTGAATAAGTCGTTGGAGTGCTATAATTAAATAAATAAAGTACGTATCTACCAATTAACGAAATTGCTTAGATTCTCAAATATTTACTTGGTTCAAGGCATTACTTGAAATGAAAACCTCGTAACACGGTAACTAGGTAACAAAATAGTTTTCGGTTTCCACTAAATTAATTTCCTTTGCAATAAAAATATCCGCAATCATTTGCGCTGTAGTAGGCATTGATATTTCAAATAAGTTGTCGGTTACTAAATATCGTTTTGATAATGTCTGTTTTGACAATGAAGTGACATTGTTTGTATAACAACTGTCATTTCGTGCTGTTATTAATTTTCCTTCTATAATAATAACTGAAAATTTGTGTTATTAAACATCGATAGGCAGTAACTTCAAGACACGACCAATCTAAATACTAAATAACCCATGCTAATGATAATATTACTCACGTTTAAGTCGTAACCGCTGGTGATCCAAGAGCGCTTACGGAAAATGCTATATTTTCTCCTCCATTTAGTTAAAAATCCATCACTTTTGCGTTTAGAACGCCGGTTCACTACGTAACGTTCCATTCTAAGTCCGCATCCAACAGTCAATGTATCACTTATTAACTAACATCCGTAAACACCGTACACACTAATAAAAACACGATGGGGTCAGTCTGCGAATGTGTTACAACTAAAGCAAAGAAAAACAGATCCCAACTACCAAAACATTATAATAAAGTTATATAAAAGTAACGAAGCGAAGAGAATTTAATTGCAGTCTCTTTTGAATAAATAACTAAGGAGGCCGTTACGGTTGCGTCTCATATAAACATTAGAAAGCAATGAAAATACCTAAATTCGTAATTGGAACGCGGATAGTGAAAAATTAAATTTTCGCGCCGTTCTCTCGTCGGGAAAGCGTCGTCCTTTGGCTGAACTTGCGCGGTTAATAATATCGTTCGGTGCACAATTGTCGCCTTATTCGTATTACGGTATGTTGGAACGAATACGGGTGCGTGATTTGAATGCTGTGGTCATAGATTTTGATTGTCCCTCCCATATAAAACGGACAATAGGTACTCGATATGCGCCGCGACCGCCCGTCCTTTGTGTCGTTTTGTCAGTAGGTAATTTTTCTAACCCAAATACCTGATCAAGGACGTATGTGTTCTGTGTGGGAACGGTACCAGAAGTGAATTAAATGCCGAATTTAGACCGCGCCCTCATTCGGTACTATTATTATTCGGGTCGGGTAATTTCTTTGACTGGAAATGATGACTGTTCCACTTTAGGGCAAAAATTTACTACCTACCGCATCGTAGGTGTAGACTTGTAGAGATGTATGTACTACCTAGTAATAAATCGAATTATTTCGCCCTTCACAACCTATTTGTGGTTATCGCTGGACATAGGCCTCTCCTAGGCTGCGCCACAATACCCTTTCTTCCGCCTTCCGCATCCAATCTGTCCCAGCCACCTTTTTAAGGTCGTCTTACGTCTAGCTGGGAGCCGATATATTACTTTCCTCTATGCTAGAAGGCGTCTTACACTACACCACCGGTCATCGCTCTTTTGACAAACATGGCCAGCCCATTGCCGCTTCAGCTTGGTTACTTTGCAAGGACATAGCTTGCATAGCACGGTAACTTCAGTTCTTTTTTGGATAATTTCATTTCTGATTTTATCCTCCAAAGAAACTCCGAGCATAGCGCACTGAGTGACCTTGAATTTGTGAACCAGCCCGACTGTCAATGTCCAAGTGTCGGCACCGTATTGGGAGCTATCATAACCGGCAAGACACTGGTTGAAGACCTTAGTCTTCTATCTCGCAGATAGGCGTCGAAGAGACTAAGACTTGAAGAAGTTTTACAAACGTTGGTCAACCCAACTGGATCCTTCTGTCGGCTTCTTTCTCTAGGTTGTGTCTACCGAGCTGGATGACTTCCCATATGTAGACGTATACGCCGTCATAACTTCGAGAAGCGACCCTTTAATGTAGATTGGACTCGGCAAGAAGTGTGAATTCTACATGACTTTCATCTTGTCCAAATTCATGCCAAAGCCAACCAACAAACACCTTAACACTTCGATGTAGTGCTAGTCAATTCGACACGTTACAGAGAGGCCAGAACTGCCCATATTTGGATTGAGTCAAAGGCTTTCTCATAGTCCACAAATGCCTTACACAGCGGCTGGTTCAGAAATCATAGAGATATGATGGTTATTTTGTTGAGAGTCCCGATACATTTTGCCTTGCGGCATTCAAAATTATTTAATATAATATATACACTAGAACAAAAAAACATAAACAAACAGAAAAAGAGAAAGCTTTCCATCCACTATGCATAATTAAGAAAACTCATATTATTTAATAACATTCGGAAGAAGGCACAATTGTCAACAAATTAAATTAAATAAGTATATCAGAAAATTTAATTACAAATGTCAACAAATTAAATTACAAATTACATTTGTAATTATAAATTACAAATTAAATTACAAATGTCAACAAATTAAATTACAAATGTCAACAAATTAAATTACAAATGTCAACAAATTAAATTACAAATGTCAACAAATTAAATTTTAAATGAAAATAAATTAAATTACAAATGTCAATAAATAAATTTAAAAAAAGGCAAAAAGTAAATAAAATAAATTTAGAATTGCAATAACAGCTAAAGATAGAAATGTCAGTAAATTAATGTATGATACCAAATCTTAGTGAGGTGGTTGTAGGTACAGACGCCAGCACATCAACCTACTGCAATCTGTCAAATTTCTTTAAAAGATTTTCAACTTTATCACTAAAGCATAAGGTTCAAAGTTGATTGGGAAAATTTGACAGTTTCGGGTAAGTTGACCTGCTGGTGTCTATACTCTTCGTTCTTCTGCACAATTTGCCGAACAGTTTGGATGTAGTCTACGGTACTAATGCCTATTAAAAAATTGGCTTGTTCTGGTGGCTGGAACTCGTCAAGTCTCCTGGCGAGACGGTTCGTGATGACCCTCAAGAACAGCTTGTATAGGGGAGGTAGGGGAGGGACGGGCAGTCGGGAGACATGGGCACCCCCCTTTTATTCTGCTCCGGTCACAGATTTTTTTTAATTCTTAATTTGGTAGTTTACTTTACCGACTGGCAACACTGTTCATCCATAGACTATCTGTCATTTCTGTCAGTTGTCAAACACAGACACGTTTGAAGGTTATGCGCTCGTAAAAGTAAATATTATGTTGTGGATTTGAATCACAATAAAGAGAAAACTAACGAAAGGTATGTCTATTTTTTATTATATATCTATTGTATATTTAATAACTTGTAAGTTCAACTGAAATTCACGCTTGAATACCTAAACAAAAAAAAATACCGGTAACTTATGTTGAAAATGTATACAAAGGGAGCAATGGGCATTCTGATGTGAGGGAGGTTTGGGCATGCCCAAATGCTCCCTTCTTTATGTTGGGTATAGGAGGAGTTTTTAAAATTCTAATTGCCTGCTTTAATTAAACTATTTGAATTATTTTTAATTACAGAATGCCGTTTAAATTCAAAAAGCCCTGAAGTAGATGACATAGCTAGTGTCCCACTAGAGGACATCAAAACTAAATTACCAACACCAAAGACATCTCCAAGTACACATTTGATAAGCCTTTATGGGTTATAACTAATCTTAGATAAGTTAAGGTATTTTTTATTTGTTGTTAACTTTTATTTTTGGATTCTATTATAGATATAAAGTGTTTTATAGGCCATGCCCAAGCCTCCCACAGGGTGTGTCCAAACCTCCCTGCCATAGGGATCATTGGGCACTTTTGACTTAAATTCTGAATTATCTCGTAATGTTGAGACTGATTATAATTTTAAGAAAGTTCTCTTTAAGATATCTAGCCAAATGTGTGGTGCAATAAGAATTGGCAATAAATGTTGATTATCTATAAAATCTGATTTTTTATGCATTAAATTGTGAAAAAGTGCCCATCCCTCCCCTACCTCCCCTACTCAGCCACTCAGTCACTCACTTGTTGGCTCAGAAGTGAGATGAGTCTATAGTTCTTCAACAAAGTTTTGTCACCTTTTTTGAAGAACGGAATCACCGCCCTTCTGCCCCACGCGCGGCTGGCGTTATACCTTCTTGGTTAACGGAGTTGGAGAAACTCGCTAGCTCTCGCAGGACTGAAGCCCCGCTTGCTTTAAGGAACTCTGTTGTTATTCCGTCATCACCAGGTGCCAACTAGTGTTATAATAACCAATTATAATACTAGCTTATTATGTATTATGTAATTATGTAGGTTAGGTATGTACTATATTCTCAGTTAAAATTGATCGGAAATGTCATGATTTAATTATAAAAACACTCATCATCTCATTCATTCATTATTTTCACTTATTAGAGTAATTTGAACTTAGAGAGTTGTCTTGATGATTTTAATTAATAAAATCCTGTAAATACATACTTATTACGGTCGCGAATCATACTTTGATCTACATAAAATCTGATACTGACCAGCAAATTGCAAAAAACGTAAGAAAATTGGAATTTCGCGGACTACCCGGGGCGGTTTCGCCTTATGCCTCATTGATAAACATAGTTTTTTTAAATTCTTTATTTTGAGATAATCCTGGATAAGTTGGGATGGTTGGTCGACATCGCTGACATACTAGAAAATATAATATAATTTGCAACAAAAGACACGTATATCTTGGCTGCCTGATCATTCGGTTTTTTTTTGCCATTATTATTTTTCTGATTAATTATAAATAATTACATTTACAATAATACATCATTGTGGACAGATAAAATAAACAATGAACTTTGACTTATTTGAAAAATGGCAACATTTAATAACAAAATGTCAAAACCTGATGTTGACAGTGATGGTTTTCAGAAAGTGAAAATAAAACGTAATAAACGAAATATTACGAAATACAATACGAAACTGAAACATTTAAATGTTGAAGTAGAAAAAGACAAAGTTGTAGACGCTGTCAAAACGATTGAGTGAGTTCAGTGCTTGTTCTTTAAATAATAATGACATCACAAAATTTTGAGGTTATTGATATGTAATTTGCTATTTTTCAGGCGGCTTCGCTGCTGTGTCGAAGAATTACGACTTTCAAATTACTCGGAAGACGTTATAAAATCCGTGAGTAGCATTTTAGAGGACAGAAAAGTTGTAGAAATCTATTGTCTAGGCCTTGGTCATGTAGCAGAGTGCCATATTTCTAGATATCAGTTAGCTCTCTTGCTATGCTTAACCGAGCATTTTAACCCCGAAAAAGTGTTAGTATATGATCCCCTTTTTTATAACAGTGAATGTGAAATCCTTAAAAAGTTACAACTGGAAGTTTTAAATGAAAACAGTGAAGGATGTTATGCAATATCAAATAAAGGCCCCACTGTAGTATTTTTTCCCCACTGTTCAAAACAGTTGACCAATAGTTTTCTTTGGAGCAACTGGGGTCCTAATTTACACAACTGTTTACTTATTTGTAACAGTTTTAACAACCTTGCTGACAGCCAACCCAGTAGATTACTCTCAGACTCTGTCCCATTCATAGCTAAAATACTCCCACATACATTTGAGCAGCCATTGAATAACAATTTTAAATTCACTGATTGCTTCAATGATACTTCCATTCACACATTCCCTAAAGAAAATCTAGAAAAACTCGACTCAGACTTTTGGATGAAAGGTGAACAACCAACATACGAAAATATCGAAGAATTTATTACAAATAACGCAATGCAGAACTTGAAAATTTGATTTGTTTGAAGGTATAAAATGGCATCCATTTCAACAAAGCCTCCATTAGCGACACTACGTCTATTGATATCTGAGATACGTAAAACAAGCTCATCAAAGAAAATAGCAGATAATCAAATGGTCCTGTACATATTCGATCAATATAGGAAACATCAAACTACGGATCAACAGCTTTGCAAGGCAGTAGATGAGATGCATTACAAGGCTAAAACATACTGCGATTACCTTGTGAACTCGAGACGTTACAAAGAAATCAATGCAGATTATAAGGGAAAGGGGGAACGTAGCACGGAGGAGACCGCAAGGATGGTCGGTTTCAAGATGCCTCATGACCCAAAACCTCAACGAAAATAGAAGCCAGAACTATATAAGTAGAGTTAGATTTCTGTAAATAAATGTACTAATAGTTTATAAAGTCTTTTATTTGGAATACATTTTGTATAAAATATATTAACCTTGCATTTGATACAAAAGGGAAGATATTCTTTTTATAAATACATAATTATTCATACATTGTATTTTATGTACTTTTGAACTATTCAAGACTAATCTCACAAAAGGATTGTAGTGTACTATAGTAAAATGAAATGACAATATGAAAAAAACCTAAATTTACATTTAGTAAATGCACTAAAAGGCACTTATTAAAAATAATAAGTAACCAGTACTTTTCATAATATCAAAGTAATTCGGACATCCAGCAACACTGATATGTACAGTTCTTTATTTGATACTTAAACATAATAATTTCTTAATTATAATCTCTATTGGGTGTATTGCTTCTCAATGAGCTTGGCGATAGTCTGCAGCTGCATATTACTGGTTCCTTCATAGATTGTGCCGATCTTGGCGTCGCGGAAGAACTTCTCTTGAGGAAAATCTTTGGTGAAACCAACTCCTCCCATAAAGTCTATGCATTTTGATGTCAGCTTCTGGGCGATTTCTGTAAAATGAGACTTATTGTTAGTAAGGTAGGGTTTATAACCGCCAGTTGTTTTGATGTTGTCTTGTTCTATCTAACGAACATACTTGAAGAATAGAATATTCTTTATTGTCTTACATCATATGAATAACAGTTTTAAATGTAGAAATTTTACGTAGGTTGACACAATGGGTGGTTGATGCTATGTGAAGTTAACCATCTGAAAGAAAATATTGAAACAGGTTCCATCCAGAACTGCTATACTAATCTCCAACAGTCGTGGCAGACGCGGTCATAAAACTTTGAGCAAGACGACACGAGACTAAGTATAGTGCCTTTAAAAATCCCGTACTATGTCCTACTCTCATGTTTTACGGCTGCTGCTTTGAGTTTAGACTGTATCATAATGTGTAGTAGGTACCTGAAGCATAGTATTTAGCCATAGCAGCTTCCTTGACGAAGTCCATGCCGTTCTCCTTGAGCCTGGCTGCGTTGTAGGTGAGCAGACGCGCGGCTTCCAACTGGGTTTGCAAGTGCGCGATCTGATAGCTGATACCCTGGAAAGAAATAATATTTTATGGTTAATGCTATTGGACTGGCTAAATAAATTTAAACGGCCGTGATTGTTTGACTGACGTAGTGGTCGTAAGACTGAAATCAGAAATGTGGGTAGTTCCTGCCGTGTGCGTACGCGCAGCGGAATGTTGTTGAATTTAAAGATTTTAATTATGCAGATATTTAGTGTATGACGTCGTATAATTGTGTATGGTAAAAAAAAATTTGTGCACGCAACCATTGTGGAGAAATTCACCAAAAACTGATTCCGCTGGGCGAACGTTGTCCTGGCGGAACTTTTTTTAATCCATAGACTTAAGAAGAAAAGAGATGTGTCCAAAAATTAGTGTGTATTTGTGTGTAATTGTGTATGTATGAATAAAACTAGTGCATGCATAAACTTCGGAGAAATTCAAGTTTCCGCTACGCGAACGTTTGGCCATTAGCTAGTTTTCATATAAAGCGCTTACATAGAGAACTGTAGATTTTTACATACGTTGTTTTGAATTTGTTTATATTTGTTTAAAAAACAGATTTAGAAAAAATCGTAGGGCTTAAAAGATAAAAATATAAACGTAAAATACGCTTATTAGGTCTTAGTTCTTAAAGTATGCACTTTGGGGTCTAGATTTTCACGTTTATACAAACCTTGTAAGTGTCTGCAACATGTTGCCAAGTATCAATGATGTTCCGTTAGTAACTAAAGAGTTATAGGACAAATTTACCATGAACAGATCACTGTTTACAAAGCAGTCAAATATCACGACGTTCTGAAGGAATTGCATGGTAATATGTATGTCAATAATTAGTGTATTCATTCAACTATTCTTATGCAAAATTTCATGTCATTAAATTCAGTAATTAAAGAAAAACAATTATAATACTGACGAAGCATCGAAAACCTACATAACCCGACCAAGTTCGGATGGCTACAAAAAAGCGGCCGTGCAATATATTTAGGTAACATCCCAAAATTTACAGTATAATACCGGTATTGAATTGGTATAGGTGATAACACAATTGTTGTTTCGATATAATTTATAGGTCATTTATTTTTGTACACCTACTTTTTTAAATGTATTTGACTATGACAGAAAGTAGGAAAGTAGGTACGGTAGGGCAAAAGCTAGTTCATAATCTATTTTAGTTAAAACACATTTAAGTCTATTGCTGTCATTGCAAGCGTTTGTTAACGTTATTATAATTACATAATTAAGTATTATATGTAATTAAAAATATTTTTGTACGCGGATATTTAAATAGAGAAGTACTTGTTAATTGAAGATTTGTTTTTATCGTAGATAGTAGCGTTAAATTTATTAAAAAAATATTTTTCATTCAAGAAATGCAATTGTTTTATTTTTTCCTAACGCTTGTGTACGCAACTGTACCATATTAATAAATACTATATTGGAAGGTTAAGAACGTCTCTTAGATATATGGCACGGCCGCTTTTTTGTAGCCATCCGAACTTGGTCGGGTTATGTAGGTTTTCGATGCTTCGTCAGTATTATAATTGTTTTTCTTTAATTACTGAATTTAATGACATGAAATTTTGCATAAGAATAGTTGAATGAATACACTAATTATTGACATACATATTACCATGCAATTCCTTCAGAACGTCGTGATATTTGACTGCTTTGTAAACAGTGATCTGTTCATGGTAAATTTGTCCTATAACTCTTTAGTTACTAACGGAACATCATTGATACTTGGCAACATGTTGCAGACACTTACAAGGTTTGTATAAACGTGAAAATCTAGACCCCAAAGTGCATACTTTAAGAACTAAGACCTAATAAGCGTATTTTACGTTTATATTTTTATCTTTTAAGCCCTACGATTTTTTCTAAATCTGTTTTTTAAACAAATATAAACAAATTCAAAACAACGTATGTAAAAATCTACAGTTCTCTATGTAAGCGCTTTATATGAAAACTAGCTAATGGCCAAACGTTCGCGTAGCGGAAACTTGAATTTCTCCGAAGTTTATGCATGCACTAGTTTTATTCATACATACACAATTACACACAAATACACACTAATTTTTGGACACATCTCTTTTCTTCTTAAGTCTATGGATTAAAAAAAGTTCCGCCAGGACAACGTTCGCCCAGCGGAATCAGTTTTTGGTGAATTTCTCCACAATGGTTGCGTGCACAAATTTTTTTTTACCAAACACAATTATACGACGTCATACACTAAATATCTGCATAATTAAAATCTTTAAATTCAACAACATTCCGCTGCGCGTACGCACACGTTCCTGCCACAAGTTATCCCACTAATGGGCAAAGGCTACTCCCACATGACGTCTAGGAACATATTTCAGGGCTAATACGGACCATTGCTTCATGGTTTACTGATTTTGGGACGGGACCGCTGTCCCGCGCCTTACGAATGCGCGGCGACGCGGGGGGCAGCATTGATGAATGAGCGGCGGGCGGGACGTCGCGTGCCGTGAGCGTTGACGAATGAGCGGCCTGTACTGCCCCTCCGTCTCGCCGCGCACTTACTTACGGCGCGTAACAGCGTTCTCGGTCAAATTATAATGCACCTTGTATAACAATAATAAGCTATCGTTAAGTTTCGAGAAGTAATTTCTAAAGTTGTGACTCTTTAAATATCATCTCCTTTGCCTTTCGTACTTAATCAAATAAGTCTTACCTGGAAAGAGTAAATGCTCTTGCCGAACTGTTTCCTCTCCAGCGTGTAGGGGATGGTAGCGTCCATGCATCCCTGACACAGACCGATCATCTGCGACGCGATACCGATGCGGCCCTCGTTCAGGAAACCAGCTGCATATTTGTAACTGGGGAGGGAAGAAATAAGGAACTGAAATGTCTGACTGGTAATAATATTTCAAAAGGTTTTAATTTTTCAAATCATAGTTGGTTAAATTTGGCCTCTTTTGTAAATTTTCGCGCATACTCAGCACACTCTCGTTTCAGCACGAGTTAGGCCTAAATGAGGATTCAACATGCGGCCGTGGTAGGTAAAAAGATTCCAGCTAGTCAGTACCTAGTCTAGCCAATAGAGCTGACTGCCCACGGTCCGCCGGACTATCAGACATACCTACATGCTTAAAGTAAATATCACAAATGAAAGTGCAAACGATGCTGATATTTTAAGGCTAAAATAATCGTTTCTCAAAATTCTTTCACCAACTCGTTTACCAACATCTTAGGTAGGTACCTAATACGGGTTGGTGTCCGCAACTCCACGCCAAAGCGCGTATTTTGCGTACTTAAGCAGCATCTTAATGCTATATGAACTTTTAGAATGCCGAAGACATACAATATTTGAAGGTCTACCATTTTGTTCGGAGTTTCTGACATCTTATGGTGCAACATAGGTAAGTAAAAAGGCCAAAGGCTCGCTTGAAGTAAAAACAGTTCTTCCAATACGTACCCTTTCCCATATTCTCCAAGAATGCTGCTCTCATGCACCCTGACGTTATCGAAGTGTACCATGCAGGTGCCAGACGCGCGGATGCCGAGCTTGTTCTCAGGCTTGGCGACTGTTAGGCCGGGGGCGTCGCGTTCTACGATGAAGCAGGTGATGCCTTTGTAGCCCTGGAAGGTTAAGGGATTCGTGTTTTATTGTTGGAGTCAGATAAAATATAGCAATTATTTATTATGAACAGGTTGGGTAGGTTTGCTCAGAGAAAAGAAAGAAAAATGCGGCACAAAAATGTCTTCTAGGTATACCTGTAATGGTGTACTTACACCAGTACTACCCATATACTCTAAACCGGACAAATTATGCTTGTCGGAAGAAAAAAGGTATGGTATTGGTACATCATTGGAAGAATTGCATCAGAAATAGAGCTTTGGGATGGTCCCACTTTCCCATTACTTGTTCTACAAACAGATTTTGTAGATAATCACAAGACCTTACCTTAGATGGGTCAGCGTTAGCCATAACAAGGAACACTCCAGCGACGTCAGAGTTGGAGATCCACATCTTGGAGCCGCTGATGACGTAGTGGTCGCCATCCTTCTTGGCTACAGTTTTGAGAGCGAAGGCGTCGGATCCTGAGCTTGGTTCTGTGAGGCAGAAACTGCCGGCCTGGAACACGTTAGTTGAATTAATACAGATACAGGACTTCATGACTCGGTGGGGTGATAATCGTGGCAGTGTCGCGGCTAGATTATAGTAGTCGAGGTTCCAGCTAAATGTAGTGCGATTGTAGAGGCCTGCAGTGGCCAGCTATATCGTTATATGTATATAGCTGATGGTGATGATGAATCTTTCAAGACTGTCTCATAGATTTTTGGGTAAAAATATGGAACTATACGAGCCAATTTTTACTATGTCTTATGTACAGACGCCAGCACACCAACCTACTACAATCTGTCAAATTTCTTTAATAGATTTTCAACTTTATCGCTAAAGGATAAGGTTCAAAGTTGATTGGGAAAATTTGACAGTTTCGGGTAGGTTAACCTGCTGTCGTCTGTACAACATACGCACTTTTATGTAGGTATCGTGATTCTCCTAGATAGTAGATTTAATTCTGGGTAAGAGATGAAAAACCGTTATCTAATTACGCAACACATTTTCGTAAACGATTACGACATATTTGTTTTATTTTGACAGTTCAACAACATTTATTGCGTTATTTACGTTGTTAAGCAGATTTTTTTTCGAACTTATGAAGCAATGGATTAGCAATTTGTTTTAAAACGATTAAAATTCCGATTGATCGTGTTTTACGTAATTAGGGTACAGGAATATTGAAGCCAACAATCTAGGTTTTGGTTCTGATACCAAAACCTAGATTGTTCAGAATAAATCTAGATTAATTGGTAGAATCTGCTTAACTTTGCTATTGTATAAAACAAGGTATTTAACCTTTTTTCACAGAACAGTTAAGTTTAATGTTCGTCGTTATACGAGTATCCCCCATATGTTCTATTATGTATGTATGCAATACTCTGATTGCACTGACTCAATACCAGATGATAAGAAATAATTTAAAAAGTCCACTTACATATTCGGTACACAGCTTGGTCAAATACTTCTGCTTCTGTTCTTCAGTTCCCAGCTTCATGAACAAAGAGTTGACGAGCGTGTTGTGAATGTCCACGAAGGCGGCGACGGCAGGGTCTACCCTGGACAACTCCTCGACCACCAGCATCATCGTGAGGAACCCGCAGCCGGAGCCGCTGTATTCTGTGGGGGTTTCGATGCCCATGAGCTGTAAAAGTAGAATGGTTGTATGAGTATACTCATAGGGAGTATAGAGTGGTGAATGCCTCGTTGGGGTAGTGATCGCGAGCGTACCTAATGTGTCTTGTGTTCTATGGTCTATCCCTATCGGTAAAGTAAATTGTTATTCAGTGAAAATAAAGACAAGGCTTGCCCCCTATTAAGTACACGAGACTTCAACATAACTGACGAAATGTGTGTGCACCTCCAGCACCTCTGCTTCTATCTACATCAATAAAAAAGGTACATTTTAAAGTATTCTGGATACCCGTATCAAATTTAGGTACAACCCTATAAGATAAACAAGCACAAACAAACTTGATAAAGATTCCTAAATAAGAATTCATGACGTTCATTTGTAAGTCAAACTGATATCTTTAAAGGACATCAGTGAGTGTATGGTCACTTCGTAATACACAATAGCATCATATGTTTGCGTACTTGAATAACGCGTAATATCAATAATGAATGACATATTATTGTGAGAAACGACACTTGACGACGAAAAAAACGTTTTTAAAACTACTGTCCCACAGCTGATTTTTCTCAGCTTCCATCAGGTTAAAGGCCTTCCTCCATTCCTTCTATCGGCCATGCTTGTCATCACTGCGCAAGCTGGTACCTAGGTAGGTACTTCTTGCCTAGAAAGACATCCAAGTTGTTTCGCCGTCTCCTTCGTGGTCTACCGCAACTAAAGAACACCCTGTCTTCTTCTATGGGCCCACAGCTTGTTCGGGATGCGGCAGTCAAGTCGTTGTTCCTCTGAATGATTTTTTTTTGGTTTTTTGATACTCACGCCATTGTCAAAAAGTAGTTGTTTGACGCTGTCATCGATGCGGTGTTCGTCTTCCATTTTCCTGACCAGTGGACCAATCTGTTCTGTCGCCATTTTTCTGACTGTAATAAGAAATAAGAGATTTTATAGAGAAGATATAAACTAGCTAACACTTTACCTAATAGGTTGATAGGTTTACTGATCAGAGACTGGAATTGAGGATTGATTTTAAATGAATTTTGCGGCGTATATTTCCACTTTTCGAGCTGGTGGAATCCCATGCTCGAGTCGAACGGTCGAGCGGTCCTCCTAAACGTTGGAAGACACAGACCATTGGGGTTATTGCGTTACACACTTACAGTAGCAATGGCTTTCATTATGATAGTTCAACAACATTCATTGCGTTATTTATATGGTTGAGCCGCTGTTGACCACACAAATTTTTCGAACATGATAAAGCATTAGCAGTAGATATCCTTAAAAATCATTGAGATAGTGATTGAAAGTGTGTTACTTAATTAGAGTGCATGTATCAAGAGTTGGTACCTAAACTAGGTACTTATAGAGATTCTTTTTCTATACCTGAAGAAAATGAACCACATTCGAGGCAGCCACATTAATCCTGAATATGTACAGATTCAAAGGCTCTAGGATATTGGACCTACTACCTATCCTACCTGTTTCTTCAATAAGCATTTATGCGTACAATATCAATAAGCACTTTGTTTATGAAAGGAATTTGTATTAAAAAATGTTTTCCTTATTTTTCTCTACCTCGAAGGTTTGATTATAGTGTTACTATTATCTTATCAAGCAAGTTGCCGAAAGTATCATTATCAGTACCGAGTACTTACATATTAGAAAGATATATAGATCAGTAGGACCACGGAGAAAACGCGTGAGTTTATGTACCTACGTATCTTGGCAGTTTCAAATTTGGTAAAGAGTTGCCTCATAAAGATGCTTAAAATTCATTATTACAACGATGCAGTATTTGCGCACAAAGTCAAGAGAATATGACATGACTGGTTTTAAACCATGTCACGCCACTGTTGCTATGCAGCCGACCGACAATAAATACTAGGTATGCTATTCAGGACGTTCGCGTGCAGAATAAACTCATGTGGGTAATAACAAAGCGGAGTCTGCGAAGTGTATTTATTTTACTCTAGGTAGTCTGTTTATCCTAGTATTAACAGATTTAGAATAAAAGCATTCGGCTCCTTAGCTCAGCTAACCAACACTATAGAAAAGATAAAACGAGACAAAGGGAGTGAGCAGTGAATTCAATGAATATGAGGTGGCATGAATAGAAATAATTAATTAGCTGGAGACTGCTAAACCAAGAAGCACCCAGCACAAATGTTTACGGATGGACAACAAAGCTGAGAGACTATCTATTCAAATAATTGCTGAACCTCATTCATTTATCCCAATTTATTTGTGGTCGGCGAACATGTCTTCTTCTATCATACTTCTCTATTAGTCGTCATCTCGGTAGTCACTCCCTTTCTATTCATATCATCTTTCACACAGACCATCCATCGTTTCTTTGGTCTTCCCTGCTCTAATAGCCACATTTCACATTCATACTCGAAACTTTTATCACGACATTTTCCTCATTGCTTTGCAGAACCTATGTATGTCATGGGAAGCTATGGTTCACACACATGTTTATTCTGATCTTCATCATTCGCGTGCCCTTAACTCCACGCATGCATGTTCCAATCTAAAGTACAGACGCCATCGCATCAACGTACCACAATAGATTTTTAACTTTATCACTAAAGCATAAGGTTCAAAGTTGATTGGGAAAATTTGACAGTTTCGGGTAGGTTGACCTGGTGGCGTCTGTACATAAAAGCAGGATTGTCTTTCGTGACAATCCTGCTTTGCGTATTCTCCTTCACTTTGTTTTACTAAAATACCGACCCAGTTTCTTGCTATTTCATTCAAAATTACGTGTCTATAGGTATTTAACTTAACACCCACGAAACGTTATCTCTACTTCTTACATCTTATCAGACACTACGTACAAAAACATTAACGTTTATCTTCGCCGGGCTGTTGCCAAGTATTTTTGGGATTTCAAAAATTCGGAATTATCGTACGATAATTAATATTGACACCCAGTGTAGGTATTAATTACGTCATTGTGTGTTTGAGGGTTGGTCAGTCATTGTGAAAGGTCTAAGATAAAGACACGTCCTTGCTACTTATTCGGGAAAGATTGCTTCAGAAAAGTGCTCTATACCTACCTCGTGAACCCTATAGGTACCTACATAAACTGTTCGTAAGTGCAACAAAAAATCATTATCATTATTTTTCAGTCGCAAGACGTCCAGTGCTAGAAATAGGCATCCCCTAAGCATCTCCACATTGACCGATCGAAAGATGGTGGTAGGCCCCCTGTGCTTCTCGCATCCAGTAGATTCCTGCGGCTTTCGCAAGATCCACCTCGTGGGAGGTCTTCCAACGCTACGCGTTCCGGTACTCGGTCGCCAATCACGAAACTTTCGACCCATCGTTCAGATTCGTTGCAAGTGTAACGAAAAAAGAACATTAGTGCAAGCCTAGAGATACACTATAAATAGGTACGAATTATGTGTTAAGCAATTGACATTGATGACCAGCCGACGACCTGGTGAAGGCCGCAGGAATTCGCTGGATACGAGAGGTACAAAACCGGTGGCACGAAGGGGGAGGCCTATGACCAGCAGTGGACGTCTTTCGGCTGAAATAATGATGATTATGAAGAGACATTAGCTCTATTCAAGTCACATATCGACATAATCGGCTTTCTGTCCTCTCTCGTTGCAGTTGGGTAACCAAAACGAGATTCCTCGTTTACATCGTTGACGGCACCAACTAGTTCTTATTATGAAATACATACAGCTGATAGTGACAGATCAAGTGTTTGTTTATTTTTCGGGTCATATCATTTTCATCAGCCTAGCCTTTCCTAGCTATAATTATGTGTGTGTCCGTTTTCCGACCATGTGATGTGCAATGATAGCCTATTAGCCAATACTAGTTAGCTCGTTCGTAAATATCGTGATAAACTCGCTTGTTGATCTTATATAATGTCAACCAATTTTTATTTATTCTCTCACATCACCAAGCGGTTGGTCAACTCTCACGTGACCAGAGGGCTGGCCAATTTTTTGGCCAAAGAATCAGCATTGCCATCTGCCATACATACAACGTGGCAATGCTGCCAGTCTTTTGGGCACTTTTCCTGTTGACAGCGATGCGGACGAATTTCTTGATGCCCTATGTTTATTTCCCCTCCTTTGTTATATACTTGTACATATTATTTTAAAACTGTTAACTTTTTAAATTATGTAAATATTATCTTGGAAAATACAAAAATACAAATCCTCTCACTTGTAAGACGTCCTAATAAAAACGTTACCTAATAAAGAGACCGCTAAATGGAGAACTTTATAAGGCAGGTTTCTAAAATAAATTCTGTGAATAACTGTCAATGAGGCGTTTGCCTTTAGGAATTCTGTTATTATTATCAGCTCAGTTTGTACCTCTATCAAGGTCTCGGTGATATCAGAGTTATCACCATCCTCGATAACATAGTGACAGTGACATGGCAATTTTAAATCAATAAGTACATCTACAGAAAGACCGTAGTGCGGAGCTGTGCTGCTAAGGAGTTCGTTGCGCCACTTCTTCTTCCCAGCTAAAGCACTTGGAAGTGGTGAAGGGCGTTTTGGATTGTGTTATGTGATTTTGACGTTCAAAAGTACTGATTCTAATCCTAATGTGAATAAATTATTTTTGATTTAGATTTTTAATAATGGTGGACTTGTGGAGTCGGTCTTCTTTATCTTTATTCTCTAATATGCTCCCCTTCGCTCTACGTAGTTATGATATCGTTATGAATTTCTTTCAAAATCCTTCGGTTTCTGATGGAAACGCATTGTGTTTCCTAATTAGGGTGCAAGCCAGCAGCATGATCAGTGGGACTCCCAACAAAGCTAATGCGCAAGTGCAGATATTGCAATTTCGACGTAAATGGAATATTCTATGTCAAAAACCGAGTTATATGTTTGTTGTTGATATTCAACAACATGTCTATTATGTTCAATTTTCCGTAACATGTGCATTCGCGTCATATTATGCCGTGATACCTAATTACAAACACACTTATCTCAACAACTCTAGTACCTACTTATTTTATACGAGTATATATTCGATCTCTTTGGTGGACAATTCAAGTCACTCATCCTTTAAGTACCTATCTAGGTTATTTATATAGATTTGGGGGCTCCGGAATTCATTATAGTACCAAGGTATAATTTATGATAGATCCCGGAGCTCCCAGTATTTTGATGGCAACCACATTTTTTTATTTTTTATTATCTTTACGAGTACTTTAGAAAGGAGGCGGAACGCATGAGGGAGAGGCAAATTTCGTGCCCTCACGCCCCTAGCCGCCGCAGGAAACGCCCTGGGCGTCGGGAATCGCAGGCCGATTCCCGGCTACCGTAGGCGCGGGCTTGCCGTAAGTGAGCAATGGGTAGCTCGCCGTGCGATAAGGACAAGGCCCGGGTCGACGGCGCGTTGTGTTCCACGCGCGCCTCAAAGAGATGTCAGCACAACTGACGGGGTCCGCTAGGACCGACGCCTGCCGGGGTCGCGGGAATGTCCGAAAGGAATACCGTGGCCCCTGGTAACGTACAGGCAACTGAAGGAACACGGGTGGGTTCTAGTCAGTAAGAGTCTGACACGCCCTCCTGCTCCGCCCAGAGCGGGAGAAGTTATTTCATAATTTCCCACCCAAAAAAAAAAGGTGTACTTTAGAGGTATGAGGAACAGGGTGTAAAGTTCACTCATCCTCTACAGAAAAGGGAGGATCCTCCAACCGGACGGGTGTCGTGTCTGGTGTGCAAATGCCCAATGGATGAAGTCGGGCTGTCGATCGCGTGGTAAACTATAATTGCGCGATGCAGGATTTGTGTGACGTCAGGATGTTGTGTGACGTCAGGATGTTGTGTGACGTCAGGTCTTTTTGATGCGTAGTTATCATGTGGCGATGTTGATGCCGCCACAGTACCACTGACTTTCCTTTATAGTGTAAGGAGAATTTAAAACTATGAAAAAGTATTGTAGCGGACATTATAAATGAGGTAAAGTTACTTATGGTCTTTGGATAGCGGACAAAATTCACCGAAACAAATGACGTACCTAAGTGGACAAATAACTGATACTTATATAAAATAAATACTTATATTAATGTTATCTCGTCTCATAGTTTATACATTATTATGAATGATGAAACTGTCACTCAGCTATTGTTGTGTTATTGTGAAATATTTATTATAAGTAATGAAAAAATATAGATGACGTTTCAATGTAAACGAACCACTTTTGGGTCAGTGACAGCTCGGCCCGAGTCAACTGGGCCTGAATACCAGATACTACGTCGGCAAAACGCCTAAAAAGTGTATTTTTTATCGATCTCAAAAAATATTGAAGGTATTTCTAATGTATTGATACTACTTAAGTATTAATTTATTTATTTATGTTTAAGAATAAATGTAATAAATATTATTATTTTAGATCTCGTTGTACTGTTGAATCGGGCCGAGCTGTCACTGACCACACGTTTTCACGTTTTATTGCAATAGGTACACAAAAGAATTCTGATTTGGGTACCTATTACCAAGTTTGTGGTTTGTTTAGGTATATGCACCTCTTAGTACCTATTTTGAATTTCTCGAAAAGTAGTTAGACCCTTTGATCCGAATCTGTAGGTCATGCCTTTTTTTTTAACACTAGCGTATTGTTGATAAGATAGTACAAGCAAGTTTCATAATTTGTTCTGCTAAAATTATTTAATCAACCATAATCGTTCTTATCAAGAAAACATAGGTACCTATAGCTTGGTTACGAATGATCGTATATAAACTTAGTAGATCGGTCATGCCTTTATTTTTTGTAAAAAAAACGATCGTTGTTAAAGCACGTAGGAGGTAGGTAAGATAGTTATCTTACCTACCTCCTACGTGCTTTAACAACGATCGTTTTTTTTTTTAACACTAGCGTATTGTTGATAAGATAGTAGGTACAAGCAAGTTTCATAATTTGTTTTGCTAAAATTATTTAATCAACCATAATCGTTCTTATCAAGAAAACATAGGTACCTATAGCTTGGTTACGAATGATCGTATATAAACTTAGTAGATCAGTAGTGACGTCGGAATGAGGCAATTCTCAAACGGCGCAAGTACTCCAATCTTATTGAGACTTATTTTCGAGCCGTTTGGGGTTGAAACACTAGGGCCATGGGGCCCGAGTGCCCAGTTCTAGTTTTTCGAGAAATCGCCAAGCGGTTGTTCGACTATTCACGTAACCAGAGGGCTGGCCTATTTTTTGGCCGCAGAATCAGCATTGCCATAGAACGTGGCAATGCTGCCAGCCTTTTGGGCACTTTTCCCGTTGACAGCGTTGAGGACGAATTTTTTGATGTCTTAAGGTTCTTTCCCCTTTTTTATATAATTGTAGGTGCAGACGCCAGCACATCAACCTACTACAATCTGTCAAATTTCTTTAATATATTTTCAACTTTATCACTAAAGTATAAGGTTCAAAGTTGATTGGGAAAATTTGACAGTTTCGGGTAGGTTGACCTGCTGGCGTCTGTACATATCAGGTAGGTACTATTATTATTTTAAGAATGTTAGCTAATTAATAAGTTTCTTGTTTCTGTATGTGCATGTAGGTATGTAGCATGCAAATATTTTTTTTCTAGAATGTAAAAAGATAATGTTAACTTCGCTTTAATTATGTACAGACGCCAGCACATCAACCTACTACAATCTGTCAAATTTCTTTTCAACTTTATCACTCAAGCATAAGGTTCAAAATTGATTGGGAACATTTGTCAGTTTTGGATAGGTTGACCTGCTGGCGTCTGTACCTATGTTAATTTACCGGTCTCCTGTTTTTTGTTCAAAAAAAAAAAAAAAAAAAAAAAAAAAAAAAACTGTGTTAACTCGATAATTAGACTTAGGAATTGATAGCTCAATAATTAGCCACTTAAGTGTCGAAGTAAAATTGTACGGAACCCCTACAATAATAAGGGCATCGTACCATTCATAGCTCAAAGCGGTGTACTCACTTGTTTCTTTCATGGTCTGTTCATCTTCGGTCAACACGGACAAAGGTCGAGGAGCAGTCACTTCTGAGCTGTAATTTCTCTGCATTCCCGTTACGACTACAGGAGCCCGCCATTGCTCCAGGATCTGCAAAAACGGCTACTTTTATAAATCGAACGGAACTTATTCCTTAACCATATTATGTTGGCTAAACTTTAAAAAATCGAATTAATTGAACCATAGTGAACTATTTATTTTTAATTGAAGCACTGATCACACACCTTGCTGCCAACGCGGCGTAATGGGAACATTGTTTTTTTATTTATTTTATACTATTTGCATGTAATGTGGCCGCGCCTGCGCTGAGCGGACTCCGAGTCAGTCCGAGTCGAACTGGATTCATTCTCGAGGCCGGTCTGTTATCTCACTCACACCAAGATAACGAGTTTTGACCAATTGGTGATCAATGGTAGCTGATAGGTATTATGTGTTTAATTTATTCGAGTGACCTTGACAGTTACAAAATACGTGTTTATTATACCAATATTATCTTTATGGATTCGTTCAAAGAAATAATTTGTATATTGGATGATCCTAGTTAGTTTGCTTCCAGAACAAAGCTGCTGTGACATTGTGAGGGTTGAAAAGACGTAGGTTGCCGTAGGTACATGCAAAAATGGGTAAAACATTTATGGTACGTGGTACCTAGCTGACCCATTATTCAAACATCGCGCTAGATACTGCATTAAAGCCTGCTTTTAATATTAATAGGTAAGTATTACCTTATTTAATTATAGATAGCCCGGAGTCGTGCCAGCAGGACTTTAAGTACTTCCAGAAGGACGTAACTTTTCTCGGTCACAGCACTGTAATGATATACAACACAAATTTAAAATTTGCACGAAAATATAGAATATTTTTATTTCTTTCACATTGTACAAGAAACGGTTTCTAAACATATAGAAACCGTTTCTTGTAATAACATCAGCACGCGATGGCGCATGAGTATTCACGGGACAGCGCGTTCCCGCTTGCGCGACTTATTTCGACGCTCGAGCGTCGACATTTCCAGCGTAATCAAGTTTTTTTTTAATTTTCCTGATTTTCATTATTTTTGAGTACATCGCCACTCGCTCCTTTTTTTATTAATTGTTAACTATATAGGCACACTTTTTAAGTGCTTAATAAAACCAAAGTGATAGATTTATAGTTCCTTAAATAGGTTCATTATATACTTAGTATTAGATAAATGCGCTCCAACAAGATTAATTGGTTATTTATCAAGTACGAATACATCTGCTATTATTAAAAAATATATGAAATTACTTAAACAAATGAGTTTTATTTTAATACGCACTAGCCAAATGTTTTATACTTCTGACGAGCGCAAGTTCATAATCAAGGTCACCGTACTGCTGCAAGGATCAGACAAAATTTCATAAAAACTGCGTAGGAAGGTAGTGCTAGCAGGACTCACGGAAGTCTTCCAGCAGGAAACAAACCCGTCTTTCCGGAAGACCTTCCAGCAGGACAAGTCATCCGGCGATCTATCAATAAGAGCGTTTATTCTGAAAGTGGGCAACGTCGCAAATAGATGTCAAATAAATATTAATAATGAGTTGTAATTATAACATTGAATTTCAATTTGCATACAGTTACTTCCAGAACATAAATATCATGAGCCAAAGCAAACTGCAGGTCGATTGAAAATCGCCAACCTGATTGCAAAACATGGAAAAACAAACTTTTCTTTGCTAAAACAGTGCTCATGTGGACAACGGCGTTGAGTACCTAGGTGACCAAGAGAGGAAGCATGATTGAAGAGCTTCCTCATGACAGCACTCATTATGAGATAATTTCCTTTCAAAATGATTTAGGTGGACGTTTGTACCTGCAGGGTCTGTAAGTCTGTCTTACCTTCTTTTTCCCTACAAACCATAACACACGAGCGGAGCCTGGGCAAATGGGCATTCCTACCTACTTTCAAATTCTTTTATCTAGAACTAGCTTTTGCCCGCGTGGATGTCGGAAAATATCTCACGTAAATGTTAGATAATCCAGGTCAACAATGTATTAATTCCGTAAAGCTCCCAGTCGGCATGATTTTTTTCGACATCTTCAAAAATCATCGTCATATTTTAAAATAGCCAATTTACACAACACATAAACCTTCATCATGAATCCACTCCGTCCATAGGTGAAAACTATACTTAATATGAAAATCCGTTCGGTAGTTTTTGAGTTTAATCGCGTTCAGACGGACAGACAGACAGACGCGGCGCGGGCGGGAGTCTTTGTGTTGTGTTGTAATACGAAGTGACAATAATACCAAAAAAATAATCGACCTCGATTAAATTGATGCAATGATTTTATTTAGTCTTTTCGATTAACTTTTGAATCTCACTACAAAGTACAAACACATGACTAACTAAATAAGGAACAGACTATAAGCATCATACTAGACTAACGCCTTACGCGGGATCACTACTACACGCACAGTTATGTGCGCATGACCTGTCACCGACACGGCGCGCGGGGGGTACACCTGCACCGGCGCCCGCCAGAGGACAAACCGGTTTTAGCCACCCGAGTGACCCCAGGTACGCACGGACGTATTTTATCGCGGCGATTTTTTTTCGTACACTGGATTTTCAAGTCTCGGTATCGAGCCGAGCATTGAGAATCCAACAGAGTACATCGGTTGGATATTCAACTCTCGGCGCTAAGCAGAGCGTCGAAAATCCAATATGCGAAAAAAAATCGCCGCGATAAAAATACGCCCGTGCGAACCTGTACCCTAATTACGTAATACACGATCAATCGGAATTTGAATCGTTATGAAACAAATTGCTAATCCATTGCTTCATAAGTTGGAAAAAAAATCAGCTGAACAACGTAAATAACGCGATGAATGTTGTTGAACTGTCAAAATGAAACAAAGTCGTAATCGTTTACGAAAATGTGTTGCGTAATTATAAACACTAGAGAGGACAAAGCTTAGGGTGACTTGGCTAGTTTGAACATAAGTTGCGAATAATTTTATAAATTCATAAAAGGTAACAGACAATTATTGTCCCAGGTGAAATCATCAGATAAATATAAAAAGAACGATTGTATATTCAGTAATTAAAAATAATATTTCCTAAATAATTTTTGGTTTATTTCACCTACAAAAATTTCCTTTCACTAAAAAAGTCCCAACGGTGTACCGGGAAAATAAGGGAGCCCTTCTATCAAAGCAGGTAAGAGTTTTGAAAAATCGCCGCGATTTTTTATTGTGCACTGGATTTTCAACGCTCTGCTTACCGCTAAGAGTTGAAAATCCAAGAGTGTGTTTTTTTAACGCTGGGACGAGAGTGCGTCCCAACGTGTTGGATTCTCAACGCTCGGTTCAACACAGAGAATTGAAAATCCAGTGCGCGATAAAATCCCGCCGCGATATTTTTACGTCCGTGCGAACGTGGGCTTATGAAGCTTTCCCTCTGCTCGGTTTCAATTATTCATGTGCTACAAACTCATGAACCAGTTAGATATTTCTAAATTGGTCACTATGTAAATGATTGAATATTTTTTATTTACGTGTTCGGGGCAAACTCTAACTAATATACCACCCAGACAGAATAAATTATAGAATGTTTTTACCTACTTTCAGATACAATGATAGCAGTGTTAGTAGGCTATCTAGATGTGAATGTGACCGTCGGACCTCTGACTTTTCGGATTCATAATAATTACGTGTATTGTATCTATAATTATCAATTGCTTCAAAAACGGTGAAGGAAACCATCGTGGTGAAACCGGCATGCCTGAGAGATATTTCTCGACGGCATTTGAAACGAGAGGAAGTCAGAGGCCCATGGGTGGCATAAAAACTTTGACACCAGGTTAGTCACAACTACACGAAAAGATAGGAAGACTTACCTACTTTCACATATTGAAAACCAGCTGCCTTCACCACTGCTGCCACCATTTTACTTCTTATTATCTCTAAGTTGAATTATCTTTAGGAGTCAAATACCTAACTTGATTTACCTACTTATTTCGAGGTCTACTGCTTCACAGTATAGCAGCAAGCTACCCAGGGAAGGGTAAAAAAAACTGAGTTTGAGGACCAGCGTTGCCAGACGTCCCGATTTTGGCGGGACGTCACGGATGTACCGCGCGGAAAGGGTCAGTCCCGCGTTTCGGGGATTACGGTAGGGCGTTTTTTCTCAAATGCATTTTAAATGGCCGGATGCCATAAATAAATGCTTTGTAAATTTGACGAAACTAGGATTACTAATCCATTTCAAACCTGGAGCTACCCTGTGCAGAGTTTTAAGCTATGTAGGTATCAGCCGACGATAACCGACTTTTAATGATTTTATATTGAAGATTACGTCTAAACGAGTAGTGTTAATGATTTGGAAAAAATATATGTTAAATTAGAACATTTTCTTAATAAATTACATGTTTATATTACATAGCGAAATTAATTTGTAAAGTTATGTCTAACGCGGATAAAAACTGAGAATCAAGCAAAATCTATCAAGCGTATTTTTTTAAACCTTCACTTAAGATAAATTAATTATTGATCTTTTAGTATACGTGTTTTGTTAAAATACTTTTTGTTTTATATTAAAATTATTAATGCGTCTAATTTGGGACAGAGCTCCTTGATGGGCAAGTCCTATTATTGGCTGGACGTACGACGCGTTGCGCAAGCTCAGTAGGTACAGAACAGGCAGGCAAGCTAACCACTCACTAGCATAAATATCTGCGTCTTAAAGAAAAAAGGGATACTTTAAAATAATGAGGTGTCATGTGTATTGTGCATTAATTTGTGAACGCACCTTAGAATACGTGACGTTGCCTGTATTATATTTATAATAGGTCTTTACATATGAAATTGCCGTTTTGTATGAAAAAATGTAAACGATTTTTTTTCATGTATTTTTTATTTGTATTAATCGAAGTAATCACCCATGCAATCAATGCATCTTTGCCATCGCAGTGGCAGTTTATTGATGCCCTTCTTAAAGAAATCAGCTGGACGGGAGGCAACAAATTCTTCAAAGGCATTTTGTACTGCCTCTCGGGTATTGAATTTTTTTCCCGCCAAGAAGTTATCCAAATTCTGGAATAAGTAGTAGTCTGTAGGCGCAAGGTCTGGAGAGTAGGGCGGATGACGGAGAGCTTCCAACCCCAGTTCTTGCAACTTGGAGACCGTCTGCTGTGCAGTATGAGGTCGCGCGTTGTCGTGCAGGAGCAGCGGAGACGAGCGATTGACCAATGCTGGTTGGAGATGTGTCAGCTTCTCCATCATTGTGTTCAGTTCTTCACAGTACACATCTGCAGTAATGCTCACCCCGTTTGGTAAGAAGCTGTGATGAATCACACCGGCGCTAGACCACCAAACAGTGACCATCACTTTTCTAGGGGTAAGTTTTCGTTTAGGGCATTGTTTAGGTGCTGAACCAGGATCCAACCAACTTGCTGAGCGCTTGCGGTTATCAAACAGAATCCATTTTTCATCGCAGGTAACAATGCGGTTCAAAATTCCTTCATTTGTGTGTCTGTTGAGCAGTGCAAGGCACGTCTCGACGCGTACTTCGCGCTGGCGATCATTGAGTTGGTGGAGCACCCATTTGTCAAGCTTTTTTACCTTGCCAATTTGACGCAAATGGACCAATATTGTTTTGACGCTAACGTCGAAAGCTGCTGCTAATTCAGCCGTAGATTGTGTATCATCAGCTTCCACAATCGCCTTTAATTCGTCATTGTCGACCAAAGTCTTCGGACGACCGCGAGGTACATTTTTCAGGTCGAAATGTCCAGAACGGAAGCGAGCAAACCAATAACAGGTGGTGCGTTGGTTTGTAGTGTTAGGTCCGTAAACGTCGTTGATGTTGCGTGCCGCTTGTGCCGCGTTGCTGCCACGACGGTACTCATATTCCATAATTACTCGAATTTTTAACGTATTCATGATGACGAAAAAGATTGAAATGCGATGAAAATGTAACACTAATCAATAAACAAATGACTACTTTTGGAAAAAAAATATATGTTTTTATAATAAAATTAATTTGAAATTAGAATTCTTAGTCAAACAAAAATTATTTTGATTTGAAATGGCCAGTACTGCAGAACGGCAATTTCATAGGTGAAGACCTAATATAAGTATTTTTAAGTACAGACGCCAGCAGGTCAACCTACCCGAAACTCAAATTTTCCCAATCAACTTTGAACCTTATTCTTTAATGATAAAGTTGTAGCAGAATAGTTGAAAATCTATTACAGAAATTTGACAGATTGTAGTAGGTTGATGTACTGGCGTCTGTCTGTACCTAAGTAATAATTAAATAGTGTACCTAATATCAAATTATAATACCTACAATACGTGTGTGATGTTGATGTGATAATTATAATAATATTAGCTGAAAGTTGAAGTTTCACTTTTGTTCTTCGATTACAACTTCTCCTCCAATGTCCAACCTCCAATACGTGTAAGGGGAGACTCTCGGGATCTCATGGCGTCATGGAGAGTACGATTGTCGCAACCTAGTGCTGGGCACGCCACTATTGCGGCGATAAGTCCCCTCTTTGAGGAGTGGCTAGAGAGGCGCCACGGCGTCCTCACCTTCCGCCTGACGCAGGTCCTCACCGGACATGGTTGTTTCGGGAGGTTCCTGTTTCGTATCAGGCGGGAGGAAACGCCCGGGTGTCATCACTGCGTGGATCGCCCGGAGGACACGGTTGAGCATACGGTGGAGGTCTGTCCGGCTTGGGCAGAGCATCGCCGTGTCCTCGTGGAGGCGATCGGTGGCGGGGATCTCTCGCGTCCGGCCCTAGTCCAGGCCATGGTACGGAGCGAGAGGGCATGGGAGGCCGTCACCTCCTTCTGCGAAGCAGTAATGCTCGCGAAGGAGGAGGCAGAACGCGTGAGGGAGAGGCAAATTTCGCGCCCTCACGCCCCTAGCCGCCGCAGGAGACGCCCCGGGCGTCGGGAATCGCAGGTCGATTCCCGGCCACCGTAGGCGCGGGCTTGCGGACGGCTCGCCGTCCGATAAGGACCAGGCCCGGGTCGACGGCGCGTTGTGTTCCACGCGCGCCTCAAAGAGATGTTAGCAGAAGTGAAGGGGTCTGTTAGGACCGATGCCTGCCGGGGTTGCGGGAAAGTCCGAAAGGGATACCGTGGCTCCTGGCAACGTACAGGCAACGGAAGGAACACGGGTGGGTTTTAGTCAGTAAGAGTCTGAACGCCCTCCCGCTCCACCCAGAGCGGGAGAAGTTATTCGATAATTTCCAACCCAAAAAAAAAAAAAAGGGGAGACAGGTAGAATACCTTCCAGTTTCCACCTATGTCCCCAAAAAGAAGTTAAATCTTCAGAGAAATATAAATACTTGTAAGTAATTCGTTATAAATTCGTAAGTAATTTCTCTGAAGACTTAACTGCCTAACAGTACCTACAGGATCAACCAGACAGATTCCAAATTCATCATTCATTTTTTCAGATTTTCTTTCTTTCTTTTTTTCTATATATTGTTATTAATATATTAAAGTAACGTACCTACCTAGGTATTTTCTTTAAAATACATTTTCTATGGCTATCTTTCATCATTGTAAACTAAAAACTCAAATAAAAGGAAAACTAGTAAATAAAAGTATTGATTATTTAAGTACGTTTTTTTTATAAATCCCGCTTTCGACGAAAAAATCCTCACGAAACTCAAAAGGTTTCAAATCCCGCTTTGCCCGAAAAAAAACTGACAACGTTGCTGAGGACTCTAGGTAGGTAAAAAAATTGAGATCGATGATTGTTAATTTGTAACTGGTAATTAATATCGGTAGGTAGAGGTATAAATTGGACCCACTGACCCACAGGACCATAAACTTTTTGTTTGAGATCTATGATCCAAACGCTGATATTACTCAGCCTACTGCACAGTACTGTTTTCATAGCAATAAACTGCTTAAGTATAATAAATCTGGTGAAATTAAAAAAAAGTGTAGGCGCTGGTTGGTCAGTAACCTATAAACGGATAAAATTCTAAATTGACATAAAATGAACTCTACGTTTGATATAATTTTATTGTTCATTGGATGATCAAGGAAGGAACATTACATACTTCGAGGTGAAACAAAACGCACTAATTTACTACTTAAGTACACTACTTGTAATGAAACGTTGTAACTCTGACACCCGGAAGTATTTTTAGGTTGGTATTCCCGTTTTCTAGAATCATGCAGAAAACTGTCAAATAATTGCCATAGAAAGAAAAATTCCGCAAAAAGGGGTAAAATAGAACGTCAAACAATGAAAACAAATTGACTCGAGTGATGAGTCTCACTGAAGTGAAACTTGAAACTGAAACATTCATCATAATAAATATTATGAAGAATGTTTCAATTATTGCCACGCCCGCCGCGTCCGCCGCGTTCCGCGCTGGTATTTTCATAAAATGATCTTCTATTGCTTGCGCCCGCTTCAGTGGAGTTTTTAAAGAAATACAACTTCATTACAAAAAATATTTACTTAATAAATACACTTGCCAATTAATATACAACGAAAGATGTCACAAGTGAATAAAAAACTTTTGGTGGGTGGGTAAGTTAGATCAAAACATTGCAATACCTCACTCAACTGTCACTCAGTAATGGCATGGTTCGTTTCTTACGAGACTTTTCTCGAAAATTTCGCGAATTCGTAGTCAATCTAAACTAGCACGCGGTTAATTTGTAAGCTTATTGTGTGTTGTTTCAATATTTTGCGTTACGATATTGTTCCCTGACCAAGACGCGTCAAAAATCTTGACTGTCACGGTTTTGAGTTGACTTTTCGCGTGTGGTCAGTGTGGTGTTCTAAAGATTGTAAATCCTGAGAGACCTTGTGCCTAGTTACGTACTTGAAAAATGGCCAAATGGGGCGAGGGTGACCCTAGATGGATCGTGGAGGAGCGGCCAGACGCCACAAATGTAAACAACTGGCATTGGACCGAGAAAAATGCGGGACCATGGTCGAAAGATCGGCTAAAAGAATTGTTGAATAACTTCAAAATAGCTCAAAATGGTGTGGATTGTAAGGTGGTGGAGGTTGAGAAGCTCGATGGTGAGGCATCAGCGAACAATAGGAAAGGAAAGTTAATATTTTTCTATGAATGGGACATCAAACTGAAGTGGGAAGGCACCTTAGCTGGTAGCAAGGATGTTGTTAAGGGAGAAGTGTGCATCCCGAACTTGTCTGAAGAGCATGACGTTAGCGAAGTGGATGTGAGTATATTTATGTTAATTTTATACCTTATGCATTCAGAAGTTTAGCATTATAAAATTGAAATAACATTTGGGTTGGTAGAAAGTGTAGAATTTACGCTGATTCTCTGTTTTCTTTTCTGAAAGTTTTATAAATCTTGCATGACTTGACATGTGAGCATAAACCATCTTATTTATAAATATTAAGTGATGTTTAAACATCAGAAATGTATGGTTAAACGGGTGCTAATCATTACTTAACTTTAAGCAGCGTTTATAAATGAGGGGGTTAATATTTTATGAGACTTGTGTTTGTAACAATGGAATCATGACTGTGTCATTTACTGTATATCCTTTAAATCAGGGGAAATCAAACCACAGAGAGGAAACCAGTGGTTTTCACATGATAAGTATTCATGCCATAGTAGGAATTACATATTCCAATAAGATTATAATTTGGTAACCATAGGCCGGTAATTTTTTCTATTTATTTTCTTTTAATATTTCTATTGTAAGGGTGATAAATACAATTATGACTTGTGGTAATTTTTCACAAAATCATGGGATTTTCTAACATCATTATTAATTAGACAATCCTTTGAATCAGTCTATAGGTTGTACTTGTACTTAAAGTACTGGCATTCTCTCTGCATCTAGTTTAGACTGGAAATGTACCCCAACATGATTGGGAGAAAGCTAGGCACATGATCATAACTTTGAAAGTAGTTACTGCATGCTGTTTTATTTAAGGTACTTAAAGTACTGGCATTCTCTCTGCATCTAGTTTAGACTGGAAATGTACCCCAACATGATTGGGAGAAAGCTAGGCACATGATCATAACTTTGAAAGTAGTTACTGCGTGCTGTTTTATTTAAGCTTATAAGCTAGGTAAAAGACAATCAAAGTTAACTAAACCTATGTATCTACGTACTTTCACTTACTCTTCGTTTTTTGTTACTGGAGGTTGAAGAAAGGCAAAAAACATGTAACATAATCCCAATAGATCTTGTTTTGTATTATGAGGACTCAATGTGGGCAATTACAAACATGTGAACTATGAAACTACTGTACATTCTACAGGAAGCGGAATTAAAGTTAACTACAGTTTACTTTTAAAATAAAATCTGTCAGTTAGGAGTTAACAAGGGCCATGTTTTAAAAAAAACTGGCCAAATGCGAGTCTGACTCGCACATAAATTGTTACATACTGATTTAGCAAAAAAAGTCGAAAGAAACACTGCAGGCGTTTATTGTTGTCCCCATACATGAAATGCTCTTTACTTTAATAAGTAAAGAGCATTTCACCAATTTAATAATTGGTATTATTTGTTGTTGTAGCAGCAATAGAAATACACAATCTGTGAAAATTTTAATTGTCAGCTTATTATGGTTCATGAGATACAGCAAGCTGCCAGACAGACAGACTGACAGACAGACGGAGGCTTAGTAATAGGGTTTCATTTGGCATCTTTTGGGTATGGACCCATAAAACTAGAAATTATACAATATGGGGTTTATTTATAAACGTTGCTTAAAGTTAAAGAGCAACATTCATAAATAAAGATCCCTTCCTAGAATTTTCATTATGAACTGCATGAATATAAAATATCATAATACCTGATGCCTGTGCCTTGTGTCCTCATTATAATTACTTGTGTGATTGACACCAATATTAATCATTTTTTCTAAATGAACAGACAGCTGTGTGCTGCTGGGGAGTTTGTTGTGCCACTTCTTCCCAGCTAAAGCACTAGGAAGTGGTGTACGGTGGGCGTTATGGGGGACTGTCTTATGTAACTTTGACATTCGAAGAGTGCTGATTCTCAGCCTAGTTTGAATAAATTACTTTTGGATTTTGAATTTTGAATGGCAAATACTAAAGATTCTATAAATAATTTTCTGTGTACTGAATCTGCTTGTGACTGTTAGTTTAATTCATATGTATTCAGCGGTAGATTTACATTATTTAAATATTAAGTTCTTCACTTCAAAAATCTGCTTGTCATCTTATCTGATGCAAAATTCTGTAAAACATATGTACATTGAATGGTCTTCAATTAACTATTTCATCAGTTTAGTTTTATACCATTAATATTCCAAGTTAAAAACATAGTTACTAGTTCTATGTATTGGTTCTACAAGAGCGCTCATTATTTACATAATTAATGATAATCTTTTAACCTTGTTTAGATTTCAGTCACAATCAAAGGCAGTGGAGAGGAAGCTCAAAGAGTCAAAGCATTTATGCACAACGTAGGCCGAGATAAAATCCGGAACCAACTCACCGAATACCTCCGTAGTCTCAAAGAAGAATTCTCTAAAGGTCTCATTCTCCCTAAAAAAGGCCAAGACTCTGTCAAACCAGATAATGTCTCGACGATAACTAGCGGTTTTAATAAGAAAGTCAGTATGGAACCGATTGTTGCCGCGAAGAGTAAGGATGTTGGTTGTAAGTTGGATACGAAAAGTATTGAGCTGTCGGAGAAGTTCCAGTGCCGTGCGCAGGAGTTCTATGATGCTATGACTAGAATAGAAATGGTTACTGCCTTCACACAGGTACAGTACTTTTATTTATTATGTACCTGAAAAGTTGTCTGAAAGTTGCACTATTGGCATGGACACACCTGCATGTTTGGCAAAATTGAATGGTTGACAGGAAGACTTATGTGCAATTTGAAGCTAGTATTCATCTAACTAAAAGAAAAAAACCTTGCAGTAGCTGTAACAGCTATATGGGGTTGTACCTCCTTACTTTGGTTGAGTTAGACCAAGCAGGTTTGGTTATTATTGAAACATCCATACTTGAATTCAGAATCTTAGATAATTACATTCATTGCCACATATTCAACTATCAACCTCAACATGATGTATTCTAAGTTGATTTTAGAGTGAGCATTTGTCATCAAAAGGTTGTAATGGAATTTGACATTTTTTATTTATGTATGTCATAGAGTTTGTAGTTCCAAAACTTGATAATAATCTGAGATTCTGAATTCAAATGTGCCATCTTTCTTTCTCCTCTAGAACTTAACTTCTATTGCAGGGCCACGTCAAATTGGATGCTTCGAAAGGTGGCAAGTTCGCGCTTTTCGGTGGCAATATAACCGGCGAGTTCAAGGAACTGGTGCCGCATAAGAAGATAGTCCAATACTGGCGGTACAAACAGTGGCCGGCACAGCACTACTCTGAGGTCACATTCACCATTGATGAGAAGGTATGCTGTACAAATTAGCATTACAGAGGCATGATTTTTCATCTCCTAAGCTTACCAACTAGTAAAAGTGACTGTATTTTAAATAAAATGTCTGGTATTATATGATGTGGTTGTGGATTTGATGTAGAAGGACTGTGATTGGTGACGTCCAAGTCCAGCAGTAGTCCCCTATTGGTGTAACTTACTTCCCACATTTTGTATTCCCAGGTTGACTAGCGTGTAAACAAGTATCTTTTTTCAGGTTCAGTTTAAATTTTTTATATACTTGATTGTAGACGCCAGCAGGTTAACCTACCCGAAACTCAAATTTTCCCAATCAACTTTGAACTTTTATGCTTTAGTGATATAAAGTTGAAAATGAAGAGATTTCATATCCTGCGACTGCATGAGCGCAGACGCATTGATGATTTGGTATATTTATTTAAGATCGCAAATGGTACTATAGATTGCCCTGAGCTGTTAGGTAGTTTAGGATTGGTAATACGCAATGCAAATTGTTTCGTAAACCTAGTTTGTTACATGTCCCTCATTCAAAGTCTGCATACAGGCAGAATTTTAATAAACTGACTGGTGAACATGATTTGGACATTTTCAACGCCAGTGTTTCTCGGCTTAAAAGTGTGTTGGTAAAAAGATTTTTTGCGGAAAAGTAATTGTTTCGTATGGTATTTGATTTTTGTTTGTTAGTTTAATTGATCATGCTTTATTTCTTAAGTTATTTATTTATTTTACGATTGTTATGTTGTAGCTATTTTGTAATTGCCTTTATTTTTGTTGTCTTTCTTTTGTTTCAAATTTTTATCAGTGGAAACTTGTAAATGGCCTTCAAATTTATATAATTTAAGAATACTATTTGTACTAGCTGTAAGTTTCCCGAATAATATAAAATAAAATAAAATAAAATCTATTAAATAAATTTGACAGATTGTAGTAGGTTGGTGTGCTGGCGTCTGGACACCAGAAAAATATGCATGCGCATTTCTCTGTAAAACTGTTTTTCTTTAACATTTTAGCAAAACAAGGAGCAAACCAGACTTTTTCATTTATGGATTATTTATTACCCATTAATTGCAAGCAAGATTCAAATTCCTTATTTCCTCAATTCCAGGACGATCACACCCTAGTGACTGTGAAACAGGAGCTGGTCCCGACTGCGGAGGTGGATCAGACTCGAGAAAACTGGCGGCGGTACTACTTCGAAAGTATTAAGCGAGCGTTCGGCTTTGGAGCTTTCCTGTGATGCGGGACACTAATTAGGTGAGTAGTTTGACCGTGATAACTTTAAATTGGCTATAATTGAAGATATAAAGTGTGCTGTTTGTTTGAATCATCTACCGATTTAGTTGGGAAGTTCCTGCCATAAGAAACACAAAACTTAACGTCACTTAAGGTGAAAGCCTCAGGGTAGTCCGCGAAATTCAAATTTTCTTACGTTTTTGCAATTTGCAGGTCAGTATCAGGTTGTATGTTGATTTCAATATGATTCGCGGCCATTGTGTTGTATGAAAACATTAAAAAACCTATGCTTATTAAAAATATGGATGGCCAAATGGACTATAAGGGCTGATCTCTCTTAATACTAGAACTTGATAATCGTCTATACGCGAAAATCGATAGTAGGACCTAGAAAGATTAAGAAAAGAAAGAAAAAATGTTTATTCTGCACAAACAAAACGCACATTACAACAAAATGACAAAATACACACTTACAAAGCAGCCAAAAGCCTCGTATTCAAGCAGTAGAAGTTTGTCTATTGCTTGATGTCAGGGATACTGGCAAATGAAAACAAACAAACAAACAGACAATCAAAACGAAAAGCCAACTAACATAAATTTCTCTCTTTCCAGGTTCAATTTTAAAGCGATTCTGTTGAAGAATGCACCCAAGGACAAGTTTTATAAAATGCAGGATTTCATTTTATGTAAATTTTGTAATGCAACTGTGATGAATAACTTAATAATGCCGTTTTGTGAATGCACCGTTGTATGGACCTGGATTCAAGGCTTTTTATAATGTAGCTTTGCTCGTTAGCACTGTAATATCGGTGTGTTAGAGCGAGACGACGCTATACGACCCTTTGAGCGTTAGAAAGAGATAAAATCGCACCTCATACACAAAAAAAAAAACAATTTTGACTTTTAAGTACAGTCGTAGTACGTTGACTTTAGAATAACAAAATACGAAACAATCTTAGTTGCAAAGGAAACTGGACTTTGTTTAATCGAATTAAGGTTTGAAATCCTATACATGTGGCTTATTAGTTTAATGTATTGATGTTGTCAAAATAGTGTTATATATAATTATAAATTGTTTTACTAGGCTTTTTCAAAAATCTACCTCAATCTCGGTCTATGATAGTCTACTTTTAGGCCAAAGTTTCTTCTAATAGGTACCTTAGTTAGACATAATATCATGACTTATTCTCGGAAAGGTTAGGTAGAGGTGTACACCCAAATTTCGACAGTTAAATTTTAAGTCCTATGTAATAGCGGGCGAGCTAATTGCCATCAACCGGGCACAAATCCAGACTCCGGGCTGCTACTGAGAAATTCCAGATGGAAAAACCCAATAACACTTTGCCCGACCCGGGAATCGAACTCAGGACTTCATACTAAGCAGTAGCGCTTGCGACCACTAGACCAACGAGGCAATTCAACCTTAGTTAGAGTATAACAAAAAGTCATCTTTCCTTTTCATAATTAATTAAATCAACATTTAAATGAAATGATAAAATCGACCGTTTTCAGCGGTTATTTATGTGTTTAATAATTTAATCAATACAATAATAAATAGTAGAGTAATTTTGTACTTACAATATGTTTCAAAGACCTTTGGTTGCTTTGTATAGTCGACCTCCTAATTGGTATACCACTCTACAAGGTTTTAGTATAATTTGACGGAGACCGCTGTACCGTGCCTTAGAATGCCTAAGGGCGTGACGAGATGGGGTTCAGTGCAAGCCGCTCATTCGTCAACGCTCACGGCGTCCCGTCGCTCTTTCGTCAACGCTGCCTCCCGCCTTGCCGCATTTCTAAGGTGCGGTACAGAGGTGTCGGTCAAACTATAATTTAGTATCCCTCCTAGTAGTACCGCTTAATAACCGAAGGACTATCGTTCTGCCCTAATATAGGTAATTTTTCACCCATTTGCCGCATGGTTTCTTTTGCCAACTCCATTCGTGGTGAAATGAGATGTATTTGTTGGTTCTGTAGCCTTAGTTAGGACTAAACCTAGTGAAGACTTAATTGTTTAATTTTTTATATAAAAAATTTTCTTTGCCAAAACTTTCATTATCTATGGAATCGGTAAACTATTTTTTTGTTCACAATAATTGTTTTACATAAAATGTACCAATCAAGAATATTGTGTTGTAACTTTTTATTGCATTTGTGATTGTACAATAAAAAAGATTGAATGTCATTAGCACGTAACGACAGGGTCGATTTTTCTGTGACAGTTCGATAGTTTCAACCTTAGTGAAGTTTGAAATTGCTGGGAGTTCAAGAGTGGCAAATATAAGTAAGGTTTTATATTCTTCTAACCAGACATGAAATATTGGACCCAACGTTGGGCACATGCATAATAATATTTTCGCGCCTAATTTTATTCTTATTCATTGGGTCTTCTATCGAGTTAGTTGTGTTCAGTTCTGCTAAATTGTGTATCGTGTATATAGCGACCAGGATTTTTGAAACTTATATTGAACTAGCCTTGAATTCATGTCCATCAAAACTAATAAAACAATCTAAGAATCTTGTTAGCTAATACGATCGTTAGTTTGCGCCTAGAACGATTAAATTTTGTCGAAAATGCAGATAGATACTCAACATTGAAATAAAATAATGCGTGTGCTTATGGTGTCATTATATTCAGCGCCGAGTATATTATGCGATTCAACGTCACCAACCGACTGGAGCCGAGTATACCCGATTCCCGACCCGAGCGTGAAGGGTCCAGTCATGGTCTAAAAAAACAAGGTCTGGCATTCCGGGAGTGATATATGCTTACGTCACTATCCAGTTGCCACTTTATTGCAACAAAACAGGAATTAAGGAAAGATTTTCAGTCACCATTCTGTTTAAAAATATATAAAAAGCATTTCAATTGTCGTTCCTTTTATCTAATCAAACGAAACAATTCAATTGAAATATACCAACGTAATTGTTAATTAAAACCTCATTGTTTTATCGGATTCGCACAGGTAATAACGGTGGTTGGGGAGTTATTATTACACAGTACTGGTAACACAGATGTGATGACGTAGACTTGTCTCCCACGTGACCACTGTGTCAGAATGCAAGCAAGAATGCATGCATGGCGAAGTATATTATTATACCACGAGAAAAACAAAGTGCGCCTAAAGAATTTCAAAAATAACAAGTACATTTTAGTACCGATTTTTTACGAATATTCGTATGAAATGAATCAATTTCAATGTTTTTTTCTGATCTTTGTAGCCTCTATAAAGGCTATTATTATGTCAAGATACACAATTTTGTCGACAAAAGCTTGTTTTTATCAAGTTTTTTTTGTTTTTTGGCGTATGCCGCTTAATGGACAAAGTAAATAAGCATATTTTTTGAAGTTTTTCTATTCACGTGCCTTTCTACTCGATACTTAATAACAACTGTAGAATTCGATGCAGGTTGATCTCTCTATTGCGCGCAGTTTTATACAAGCCAAGGGTCGGCATTGGTTGGTCTTTAGCATTAAAGCTGCATATTATACTTGAATTCAGAAACAATTTCATTCATGATAAAGTTCAAATTCCATTGCAACCAACATTTTAAGCCCTTTTTATTACTAACGGTCAATCAAAATTCAACTTAAACTATATAACGTTAAAGTATACATAAGATAGTTGAGTTAAGTGGCAGTGAATGTAAATGATCTGAGATTGAGGATTGAAGTCATATTCAATTCAAATTCAAAAGTTATTTATTCAAACTAGGCTGTTAATCAGCACTTTTCGAACTTCAAAATTACATAAGACAGTCCCCCAAAAACGCCCACCCTTCACCACTTCCTAGTGCTTTAGCTGGGAAGAAGAAGTGACGCAACAAACTCCCCAGCAGCACAGCTGTCTGAATAGTTAGAAAAACATGATTCTATATAATAGTACATATTTATTGGTGTGTATCTATCTGTGTTATCGAAGCGACGTTCTTTGCTTAATACTGTAAGTAGCTGATTTATTGTGTAAACGATTTTTTTTAATTTATGGGATTCAATTCACCAATAAATTATGTTAGATTTATTTTGGTTTTTTATTTAATTAGAGAGCTTCCCAAATTTCTGTTCACCTGCACCCTTGACGATCTGAACAACGCATCTGACGCCGCTATAATGGTTTGCGCAGACTGGCAGATGGGAGCATTGTAATATATACCTTATTTCGATTGGATAAGCATTAGATTCGATTCGGCAGTCTGCGCAGGCCATAAATGTTGCCACCTACTGGGGCCAAACAATATAGGAAACATAGATGTACCTTCGAAACGAAAAAGAAAGAAGATTTAATTATCCACTAATTTGGGAGACTCCTTTGTCCAGCAGTGAACTGTAATGAAGTGGTTTTGATTTAAAAGAGTATCCGTGGAGTTTCTTGCCCCTTCTTTTCCATAGGAATCTACTACGCTTTGGAATGGGCTGGGAGGTTCATATTTCTGACTGACCGACCCCTTGACAATTCAAAAGTGCCTATAATTGGTTTTATTGAAATAAATGCTTTGAGTTAGAGTTTGAATGGGCTGAAGTTCAACAAATACAAGAAAGCAGTCTGAAGAAATAAAATAAATCCAAGGTGATTTATTTTCTTTGCAAATCGATTGATGTCGACTTTCACGAACGCGCGTAAATAATTCCATTTGAGACCTTATGACGATGGTATAAGAGACACACTGCTGTTCTTGTCGTTATTATTGAAAACTTGGCCCATTTTTCATACAGTTTGTTATGATCGACCTAATTCGCTCGCAGTGTCAATAAAAGAGTGCAAAAACTAAGTTCAATTGCTATATGTACCTATTTTGTTTAGATAGGTATGTCGTATTATGCTAATGATATATTATGGAGAGCCAAGGGTAAATAAACACTTCGAATAAAAATGCTGCGCTCTTTAGTTTGTGCCAAAAGTATCTAATGAAGGTGTAAACAAACGTGTACGTTACCCCAGCAGGAAAGTGTCTCCTAGAGTTATATGAGTGGAACGTTTAATTGGTGCCTTAGCTGCTGTAAATGTGCCCCCACATAAAAAATGTGTGCCCCTGTCGTTTTGGTAAAAAACGGAAAAAACGATTCCTGCTGGGGTAACGTTTTTCTAGCAGGAAAATTCTAAACGAATGATAGGAGAGAGAAAAATTATGCATGGCCAGAGAGCTTATATGTGTGCCAAAATGTGCCCCCAAAAATAAAATCTGTGCCCCTTCAGGTTTTCGAGATATTGCATTTCCTGCTGGAGTAACGTTTTGCAGAATCGTATTATCTCTAAAACCATTGCATGTGCCCTGTAGAATAAACATACACGAGTAGCTCTTAATGTGTGCCCCTTAGTGCCCCAATTAGATTTAAGAAAATATTTATAGTTTTCAAGTTATCGCGGTTTTATGAAAACCCGAAAAAACATCGCAGCGCCTAAATGAGACAAGGTATAAGTTCGCTGAAAACTGTATTCGGTCCTTCTTGACGCTAATAATAACCATACAAAGTTTCAAAACTGTTCATGCATGCGTTTTTGAATAATCTTCCTAAAAGTCAAAACGATGGTGTCATAACTTTGACGGAAAAATACAAGGAACCGGCTCAATCCCAGATGTGTAGGTGTAAACCAAAATCATGTGCCTTTAGTCAAAAATATAATGGTGAAAATATTCAGCTTGGAATGTTTTGCATTAAGTAAATATTAACAAAAAACCAAAATATGTAAACAACGGCTGGTTATCCGACCAAATTCGAATACAGATTTTATTTTTGGGGGCACATTTTGGCACACATATAAGCTCTTTGGCCATGCACAATTTTTCTCTCCGATCATTCGTTTAGAATTTTCCTGCTAGAAAAACGTTACCCCAGCAGGAATCGTTTTTTCCGTTTTTTTCCAAAACGACAGGGGGCACACATTTTTTATGTGGCACATTTACAGCAGCTAAGGCACCAATTAAACGTTCCACTCATATAACTCTAGGAGACACTTTCCTGCTGGGGTAACGTAGGTACACTAAACAAACCCTATTCAAATTATTCCACTTTGCCGCACCTAGCCGCCTCACTGGTGGGGCAAAGTGGAATGCCTAAAAATCTGTGGAATCTACTTCAGTAGGTAGTTCGATTTGGTTGGAGCAGATTCCATCACTAGTTTAAAATCTTGTTGGATTCAGCTCCACTAAGGTTGGCACCATAGAATTTGTGTAGGTAGATTTGCTTGTATTTTATATTTGCTTGGAAAAGAAAGAAATTAAATGTAACTAGGGCTGGTAGCTGCAGAAAGAGAAAGGGAGATCACTAGTGCTCTCCCGTCCCGCAACAGGCGGACTGGTCGTCGGAGGAGGGCAGATAACGCCCTTTTTCAGCCCCCCTAAACAGTAAAACAGAAGGCGCATTCGCACCCGCAGCCCCTTGACGCAAGTGTGGGTGGGAGTGGAAACACCGAGGTGGTTTTAGTCAGTAAGAGCCTGACAGACCCTTCTGCACACCCCAGGGCGGAGGACATCCATGGGGATTTCCACCGCTACAAAATACAAATAAAAGGTTCGATATTAGGCTAGATATTAGACAGATAGACGCAAATACACACATCAACACGGTCTAGGGATATTTCATACTCAATTAAATAACTCGAAAAGTACTGGCCGCATTGTAATCTTTCATACACCGATTTGTTTGTAATTTATCTCAGACTAATTCCAAATTCAAATTTTTGAAAATTCTTTTGTTTCGGTGGCATAAAAATGTCTTGATGTGTAGGAGAGGGAATTTTCATTTGTGCGAAATTTAGAAAACAATACGAATTACGTTTAGTTACAGTTTTTTTTCATTTTTAAACGAAAGATAAAGTTAAAATTGAGGTATTGTAGCCATGCAATGCCAACATTTGACGAGGGCGGAGATGTTACGAGCTGTGGGAATGCTGGAAGCTGGGTCTGTTCAGCGTAATGTTGCTGAGGCCATAGGGACCCACCAAAATGTAATTTCAAGATTGTGGACACGCTATCGTGCCACAGGTGAAGTAGCGGAGAGGCACCGGGGGCCAAGTTGCATCACTACCCCCAGACAAGATCGATTTTTGCAAATTACTGCGCGAGCTCAACCAAATGAAACGGCGACTCAATTGGTCCAAAGGCTGCGAGTGGAACACCAAGTGCTTGTGAGTGACCAAACTGTAAGAAGGCGACTGCATGAAAGCAATCTACGCTCTCGTAGACCACTCCGGGTCCCACCTTTACGGAGAGGCAATCGTGGACGACGATTAGAATGGGTTCGGAACCACGTGGACTGGGGCCGCGAGCAATGGTCCAATGTGCTGTTCACGGATGAATCCAGGTTCGGCTTCCATCCAGATTCACGAAGGACGCGTGTTTGGCGAGTTCCTGGACGATGGAGCCGTCTTCAGAACCCTCAGGAAGTTCACCATACCAAGGAGGAACAATTATGGTTTGGGCAGGAATTCGTCTTGGAGGACGGACGGATCTCGTTTGGGTGCGGGGCAATATGACGGCAGAACGATACGTCCAACAGGTGCTGGGGCCCGTAATCTTGCCCCACAGAACACAAATGGGGCAAGATTTCCTGCTCATGCACGACAATGCCCGGGCACACACGGCGAGAACGGTAGCAGCTTGGTTACATACACACAATGTTAGGGCCTTAGACTGGCCTGCTTAATCGCCAGATCTAAATCCCATTGAGCATGCGTGGGATATGCTGCAAAGAAGAGCACTGAAGGAAGTTCCTGAAAATCTGGCTACAGAAGATCAATTTTTTGCGCACCTCAGAAGGACATGGGACAATATTCCGCAGCAAGACATTGACAACCTTGTTCTGAGCATGCCGAATCGTTGCCGATGTGTTATGAACATCATGGGCGCTTTCTCAGACTACTAACTTCAAGTTTATAAACACAAATTAAATGATTTTTCTATTTTTTTCAGTTTTTACTCATAAATTAAAAGTTAATTCATATACGGTTTCCGTCTATGCTTCATTTTTTTTCCATAAAATCCTGAAATTTTAATCGAAGTACCTTAACCATTATTAAAAAATGGTAGAATATTAAATAACGTATCTTTTAAATATATACATGTCATATAAATAATTAACACATTGATAGTAATTCGCTTTTTTAAAAATATCCCTAGACCGTGTTGATGTGTGTATAAACTATTTCAAGGTTGCGCTTTGAGTGGTGAAACCGCGTGCACAGCTGCTAGTGTTAAAAATTACTTGCAATTGATTAAGGCACAGTATACACGTGGTAAGAGCATAGGTAGGTACTCTGCCCCATTTTAACAAACGCAAAATAACGCTATCGTAAGCCGTGACCCCGATATACGCGGCTAAATTATCCTCTTATGGTCACTAGTCAGTTATTCTTGAACCTTCCTTAATTAAACATGAAATTATTGTGGTTACTGTGGTTGTTTGTGTTTTTGCCAGCGGTATGTATGGATTTAGATTTTGAGACGTAGAACGAAAATGCATAAAGTCGAACATAGAATCTCCTAATTTTTGAAGTGAAGTCTGCCAGGCTCCTTGCCTTCAAAAGAGATAAGGGTGGATATCTTTAGACGTGTGCTCTAATTTCTAAATTATTTCACCAATAGAATGCTATTATACTTACTTAATCACTGAGTAACAATAGACTATAATTTATAAAGATATCACGGGTCATCACCAGCCCTTCTCCAGTCACGGAAGCTCCGACTACGACCACTACGGAAAGGACTAACACAGTTTTTGATATGATTCTGGTGCCGAAGTCTGTGAGTACTTTTGTTATTTATCAAAATATATGTAGTGACGATACTACTTTCCGCATCGCTGCTTCCCTGCAACTAAGAGCTCCTTGTTGTTCTCCTCATCACTGTCACTGTGGCGAAGTTGTCAACAGCCTCGGCAACCACGGCTTGTCTTGCAGCCGAAGTGCGGGTCGCTTAGCGCGGCACGCGAACATTAATGACATCATCCGACGAGCTCTTGTCACCGTCGGCGTTCCAGCTGTATAAGAACCTAATGGCTTGGCACGCGATGATGGCAAGAGACCGGACGGCATGTTTTTATTTCCATGGAAGGTGGGTAGGCCTTTAGTGTGGGACGCAACGTGTGTCTCTTGCGCCATCCCATCTTCCTGGCTCGGTGTGCTGTGCTGGCGCTGCGGCTGCAGAAAACCTCAAGCGGCGAAAGTATAATAAGCTTATAGGTAACTATATTTTTGAGCCGTTTGGGATTGAAACCCTAGGGCCGTGGGGTCCGAGTGCTCACGGTTTGTTCAATGAAATCTCCAAACGACTGGTTGACACTTCCCGTGACCCAAGGGCTGGCTTTTACCTCGGCCAGAGGCTAAGCATTGCCATACAACGTGGCAATACGGCTAGTGTCTTGGGTACACTACCAGTCGACAGTGATGCGGATGAATTTTTCGACGCTATATTTTAGTTTGTATAATACAATTATCAATATTTATTATTATTTATTTATTTTATAGTAGCTTCTTTTTTGGATGGGAAATTATCAAATAACTTCTCACGCTCTGTGTGGAGCGGGAGGGTGTGTCAGACTCTTACTGACTAAAACCCGCCCGTGTTCCTTCCGTTGCCTGTACGTTGCCAGGGGCCACGGTATCCCTTTCGGACTTTCCCGCAACCCCGGATTCGTAACTAGAGCGCGGCAGAAATGTGTCCTGCAAACACCTGTGTGTGTTATGTTATGAAGTGTTATAAATATAATACCCACAAAAAAATAAAGCGCTGTCTGATGTGGTGGATGGATGGATTGTATGACAGCTGAAATGGATGGAAGGGGTGGACTATTGAGACGATGGCTAATATGCAACGCCGCGATTATTTTGCGAAGAATTGCTATTCGGATCCGTCTATTGACACCGGATCCGCCGGATTACCGGATCCGGTTTTCCGGATTGAACTCCCTATCTTGTATATCCCTCTTCAAGGAATGTATCCAATTTGTGATCACCCTGTATAGATTGGACACGAGAGAAGATCAACTTTAAAAAAAATATATATATACAGGATGTTAGGCAGAACGTTGAATATACGAAAATGGTGGATAGGTGGGGTCATCTGCTACTTACTCAGCCCTAATTTATTTGGCCCTGGCCCACGTGATATTTAAAAAAAAAAAAAAATTCTTACTTCTTCTAGCTAACATCTGAATAAAGCAATAATTTTATAAGAATCTGCCAACATAAAAGATGAAAAAAAATATATTGCCTGTTTTACCCATTTTTAATAAAAATTACACTTTAAAGTTAAGAAAATGGTGAAAATAGAAGAAAGAAAAAAACATACTTACTACAACTTATTTTTTTAATATCCAGTGGGCCAGGGCCAAATAAATTAGGGCTGAGTAAGTAGCAGATGACCCCACCTATCCACCATTTTCGTATGTTCAACGTTCTGCCAAACACCCTGTATATAAATATATCTTTTTTTTCTTGGACCTACACCTTTATTTTTGATAATATGTAACATCTTTCTTCTCGGTTTCCTGCAATTAAATCTGAATATAAATCTAAAAAACATAAATACTCAAACCTTTGGGAGCGATTTCGTTAAAAAGGACGGAAGTGTGTCACAAGAAGCCGGGGAAGCGCGCGCTATTTATTTGATTTGACCAATGAGCGCGCGCGGTGCTAGAGTTGGCCAGAAACGACCTTGACAAGGCCCCGCCCTTTAATGTAGGCTCGCTCGTTTTTTTTTTAAACTTTTCTCTTCCTTACTTTTCCATACAGTTTCGAGTCCAAACCAAATTTTTATAACACTGCCAGTTTGTTCAACAATCAATCTGCAAGTTTTTTTAACATAAACAATATTGTTTTACATTTTTAGTGCGAAAAAGTAACCTGTTTCGGAACATGGGCATCATCTCGGACACAGGGATCATCAATATCGATGCTTACACAAAGATGATTCACAACTTCACTAAGCTTTATCCAGCCTGGTCCGAGGCTACAAGCAAAGTCCTCAATACATGTGTGTCCAAACCGCTGACGAATTACGATGCTGGGTGCGAGATTAACAAAATGTTGAGTTGTACTTTCGATGTATTGACTGAGGTATGTAATTATGGAAATGGTAGTAAATAGGTGCAATTAAAAAAACAAACAATATTTTATAATTATTTATTTTTGTTTCACAGAATTGCTCTCACGTGAAGAGGGCCAATACTTGCATGTAAGAATATATACGGGGTCTGTTTTTAAAACCGCTTTTGAGTTCTGAATTTGACTGAATTTTATTGTTACGTATCATAATATTGAGTTTCCTTGCTGATCGTACAGACGCCAGCAGGTCAACCTACCCGAAACTGTCAAATTTTTCCAATCAACTTTGAACCTTATACTATAGTGATAAAGTTGAAAATCTATTAAAGAAATTTGACAGTTTGTAGTAGGTTGATGTGCTGGCGTCTGTACTTACGTTATGTGTTTTTTTCAGACGTGGTAGGCACGACAAAGCTCCGTGCCAGATCAGTTCTTCTAAATCTGGACCTGTAAGTTTAAACTATTTCTTAATCTTACAATAAATTATATTTATTTATTTTAACGCTTTTCTATACATCTTTTGGGGCTTGGGTCCTAGGTCTCAAAAAGTGTTGAGTTTCTCCATCTGGAAATACTTAGAAGCTCAAACTCAAACTCAGCTTTGCTCGAAGTCTAGATTTGTGTCCGATCTATGGCAATAAGCTGGCCCCCTATTACATGGGACTTATCATAACATACCTGGGACTTACCTATAACATACCTGGCGAATGTGGGGTGGAAAACAGGGTCGATGTTACTTAACTCCTTCGTAACATGCTCACAGCATGGTTCATACTAATTATGATGAGAACATTGATCAAACGGAAATAATGATTTACATCTAGCTTAGCTGTTTGTTTAAATTCAAAATTCAAAACTCAAAAGTCATTTATTCAAACTAGGCTGAGAATCAGCACTTTTCGAACGTCAAAATTACATAAGACAGTCCCCCAAAACGCCCACCCTTCACCACTTCCTAGTGCTTTAGCTGGGAAGAAGAAGTGGCGCAACAAACTCCCCAGCAGCACAGCTGTCTGTTCAGCAATAACACTGTTATGCAAAATGATATTTACATTACGCAACACAAAACATAATTTAAATTATAAAATTAATAGCCATATGACAGCTAGCACACGCCAATATACCAACCAAAAACATCGAGAACTATACTCAAGCAGAAATAAAAATAACTTAACGAAAACAATATCTAAATAAAAGCCTCCAGGCATAAAGGGCGTGCCCGCTTACAAATAGCTGTAACTAGAAGTTATAATTGATAAACTAGGACCATCGAGGTAAATTAAAAAATTATCGAGGTCGCTAGCTAACCCACATATTGCAATACAACTCATAAAAAAAAACATTGTAATGAGGAGATTATGTCAACAATAAATTAAAATAAAATAAATTTACTTATAAAGTAAAATTATATAAACTCATATACCCTGTCAGTAAGTAAGCTAATTCTGGAGAAAGAACATTTAAACATTGTCTTGAGTTAATCACAGCGACTAACTATTCTTATCATTTAAGTAGTCGTTGATAGAATAGTATGCCTTTGAACAGAGGTTGGATTTTACTTTAGTTTTGAACGCATTAAAAGGCAAATCTAGCAAAGAAGGCAGCTTGTTATAAAAGGTTATACCAAGCCCAACAAATGAGTTATGAACCTTATGAAGCCGGTGAAAGGGAGTACGTAGTTTGTCCTTATTTCTAGTATTAACATTGTGAATATCACTGTTTTTAGTATATAAGTGTATATTTTGCCTAATATATAATATGTTGGCGAAAATGAATTGTGATGCCACTGTGAGGATACCGATATCTTTGAAAAGATCTCTCAGAGAAACTCTGGCACCTAGCTGGTAAATTAATATTTAATAAACGTAAACGAAAATGTGGGTTTTGTAAGTGTAATCCTGCCTTTATATTGATATGACATTGATCTGTAGATTTAGATGACGTCACCTAACATGACAGTTATCGAGCATTTACGAATATTGGTATTTTTTCTAAATATATTAAATTGAAATCATTTGTAGAATCAAAATCCTGATTATGTCTTGTGTCTCAATATCTATAAACAAATTTTCTTTTTTACATTATTATTTATCATTGATATCGTTAAGTAATGTTAGTATTTTTTATTATACAGAAAAACCGTCGTGAACTATGTCTGCCGCCCGAGCTGATTCGCCTTAGCAACCTCTTGGAGTGTGATTTTGAGAGTCTGTACATTTTTAGACAAGCTGCAGAGCCGCCTGAGGAATAATGGATGGTTCGCTAATAGATATTCGGTAAGGGTTGATCAATTATTGTGATAGTTTATTGAAGGTAGATGACAAGTGCCTGAGAACTAGTGATGTCATCCAAGCAGGCCAAATAAATATGGACGGTAGAAAGTTGATGCATACTTACCAACATACCAAGTAACCAAGAGGATTTAACGGACAATGAGAGCGAATCTGCCTGCCTGCCTGCGAGACTGCCTCGTTGGTTCAGTGGTCACAAGCGCAACTGCGGAGTATGTGGTCGTGAGTTCGATTCCCAGGTCGGGAAAAGTGTTATTGAGTTTTTCTATCTAGAATTTTTCAGTAGCAGCCCGAAGTTTGGATTTGTGCCCGGTTGAAGGCAATAGGCTCGCCCCCTATTACATGGGACTTAAACATAACTGGCGAAATGTGGGTGTACTATAGGTACACCTCTGCCCAACCCTTCGGGGTATACAGGCGTTATGTACAAACGCCAGCAGGTCAACCTACCCGAAACTGTCAAATTTTCCCAATCAACTTTGAACCTTATGCTTTAGTGATAAAGTTGAAAATCTACTAAAGAAATTCGACAGATTGTAGTAGGTTGATGTGCTGGCGTCTGTACGTGAGAGTGAACCTTGTTCAGTAGTTTAATTCAATAAAATGATTATCAACGAGTAGAAGAAAATTTTCTAATGCGTTTATCATCAGAAAGTAACTGCACCTACTATAAAGTAATTTATGAAAGCAGGACGAGTTTAACATCCCATAAAAGACTTCCTATCGAATGTCTGTAGTATTTATCTATTATTATAAGTTCTTCTTGGTATTTGGCACCACCTTTTCTCAAGTCCACTATGGATTTTTGAAACGGGGCAGTACGGGTAGGTACCGTAACCGTTATAGCTACAGGAAGACGGTCTTAGGAGACTGTCCTTAACTTTTCGATTTGCAATCACAGAATTTGAAAAAAAACGTACAGTCAACAATAAAATGGGCTATTTTCACAAAAAAATATTGTTTATGCCTATCGCTCCACTTACTATGAGGATCAAAAACCTCTGTTGGACCAACTGAGGTTTGAGCAATCGCAAAAACCTTTTTCATACATTTTGTAGGATGACAAGTGGGCCGCGTTACTGGAAATCTACACGAACGCCTTCATCAACTTATCGATGTATGGAGAGCAGTTGCGGAGCAAGATCCATGTTTGATGTGGTGGAGGTACATTTCGCGAGGCCCTCCGGTAGAGCAAGAAGAAAAAAAAAAAAAACTAACTTTTGAATCTGTCAAATTTTTATTCATAAAAATGCAAACTTCAATTTAATTTTTTTATTTTTATTTTATTAATAAATATTTTTTTTATTATTTTTTAATATTATATTATTTCAATTATTTATTTAATTTTTATTCATAAAAATGCAAACTATATTCTTTGACTAACATTGAAGAATAAAAATAGAGAAACAGAAATTGCCTGCCTTGAGGCTTACTGCTGAATAATTATATCGTGATTCAGCTAAGATGGTATATCTGCTTCAATAGATAAAACTGCCTTAGCTGAAAGTCTTTCTTGACTCATTAATTCATTCATTGACTAATATTGCTTGAAAAAAATATTGTTTTAATTTTTAAAAGCTCCTTTCAGCGGAGGCTTTACATTTGGGTAAACTTTCAAGTTATCTATTGAAGCAGCTGTTTCACATGTAATTTTATTTATACCATTCCCCCTCTATAAAGCTTATTTTATTCACTGAAAACACTGTAAAAAGCACTTTTAATCACTATTTTGGAGTTTGAATTTAGAATATATATATTCCAATATATTCGACCTCCATCTCAATGCTATACTACCGCCTTACGAAAAAATACTCGATTCCTTGTGTAAAGAATATTCGACATACAAACTCCTCGTTTAAATAACTCCTCGAGATTTGATTGGTCGACATTTTCGACAAGGAGTTTAGCATGAGAATAAAAACTGTTATGTGTTCTTTGCTGTCATTAGAAAATTGGCGCTATTTTAAACTCTGTAAGTTGTATGATCACAAATTGTTCCAATTTCAATGTGCCTTAGTTAATTTAACCTTCCTTTTTTCTTCAATAAATGTCTTTTTTCGCTTAAATCCTTCTTTTTCTCGTAGTCATGGTATAAAGTATAGTATGCAACTCTTGAATAAAACGGATTTATATCGAGGACCATGAATCATGCTCAGGATTCTAACACTTGAATCGTGATTCATCTATGGCCCTCGCTTTAAATCCGTTCTTTATTCACTAATTGCATAATATACTATTTTCATATGACTGTGTGTAAATCTTGACAGTTTATTAATATTAATTGCTGTTTGTGTATGTGAGTTTAAATGTTTGTAAACGCACCCACGACACGATGGGGCAACGATAAAAAAAAAATGTTTTTATGGAATATTTTTAACTAGCTTCGATCATAGAGAAAACCAAAATTTTTATTTTTTTATTTTAACACATTATCTCGAATCCATACCTATTGCTTATTATAGAATCAATCAAGGTGTTAAAAAAATCTGTTTCTTACCGGCTTTTGGGAGGCTATATAGGTTGATCGCTGCGTTCATAATCGAGCATCCTTTTCTTTTTGGCTACCCTTTTATTTTTAAAGTCTTTTGTCAGATCATAAGTGTTTTTCTCAATAAATTAACGAGCGTCAGATAAACATTTTTCGAATCCAGTTTGTCGATATTTTTTGATCCAGTCACAATATATGCGCAAATGTTCAAGAGCAATGCTTATGATATTAACACGCGATAATATCTCACACCACACGTGTAATGATATGATAGATTTGAAACTGACCTTTTCGTTTAAAACGGAATCACAATCACGTGTGTCTGATTGTTGCCTACGAAACCCTAAAAATCGAACAGACGATTTTTAGGGTTTCGTAGGCAAAAAGGATCCCTCAGGCATAGTTTCGCCATTTCCGTCTGTCTGTCTGTCCGGCTTAGGTCAGAGACTCTTAGTAGGTACTAGAAAGCTGTAATTTGGCATGGGTATTAAGAGCGTCCATTCTAAAAGCTGGCAACGTCGCAAATAGCTGTCAAAAGTTAAGTTATGGCTGAGCTGAAAGGTTGGTATAGTTATGATGTACCGTAAAAGGACCCCGCACAAAATGTTAAGAAAAAGCCGTTCAGCTAATTTGGCTGAAATTTTGGTACATTTTAAATTAAAATTCGTTGTTCACCTAACCCATATTAGAAATCTTTAAATCACACACAAATAAATGCAAACGAATAAATAAATATTAAATACTGTAACATTCTGATTGAGTCAATATGGGCGCAAAAAAAAGACTAGTTTTAGAAAAATAACCATTTTTATGTTGAAGTCAGAAAGATGATTTTTATATAAACAAAAACCAGTCACATCAATGACAACAAGTACGTCTGTATACCCTAGAGGGGTAGGCAGAGATGTTTGTCCCACATCTCTCATAGTAGACAAGTTATGCGGACGATTTTGCTGAAACTTGTATTGAAAGTGTTTTTTTTTGCTAACATTTTATGCGGGATCCTTTGTCTGTGGTTATGTTTGTTGCTCTTTTTACTCATAAACCACTTGAGCAACAGGTATCTACTGTTTTAAAAACAGATTTATTTAATGTTTGATGGCCCAGTGGTTAAGGCCTCGTCTCTCATGTATGAGGTTTTGGGTTCAACTTCGGGCAAATACCACTGTGACTTTTTAAATTCATATGTTCTTTCTAAGTTTATCTTGGACATTACTGACATCGGTGAAGGAAGAACATCTTGAGGAAACCTGGACTTGTAGGTTATATAAGTCTGAAATTCCCAATCAATCTTGAGCAAGCGTGATGATCAATGCTCGTGCCTTCTCTGTATGAGAAGAGGCCTTTGCCCTGCAGTAGGGCAATAATAGCCTGGTATTATTATTATTAATATGTTATTAACAATTTCTTGACCGTTGTTCGTTTACACTATTTTAATTCATAATCATTTTTGCTGCAAAAAAGTTGGATTGTTTTGATCACAGACGCTGGCGTCTGTGATCAAAACAATCCAACTTGGGTCTACTCAATAAATCAGCAAAAAATTGTCCTTGCACTCTTTTTCCAAAAAATCACAATTTTAGAGAAATAGCGATTCAAAACTTGCAATCTCCATAATAAACACACGTGTCCACGCCACTTGTGTGGTAGGGTACAGACGCCAGCAGGTCAACCTACCCGAAACTGTCAAATTTTCCCAATCAACTTTGAACTTTATGCTTTAGTGATAAAGTTGAAAATCTATTAAAGAAATTTGACAGCTTGTAGGATGTTGATGTGCTGGCGTCTGTACTAATGTTTGTTCCAAAATAATCTGATAAAAATGTAAACAAATGGATTAGGAAACATAGGTGGTATAGGTACCTGTGGATGCCAATTTGTAGTGCCACTTCTTCATATTAAGTGTTTTGAATTGTGTGTTATCAAAACACTTAATATGAAGCCAACATTTTAATTTTAGATCACCTTTAAGATGTTTTTCATTCTAAAATAATAATTTTCGTCGATGATTTTTGCATTACAATATTGTAATATTCCAACAATAATTGTTGGAAAAAGTGGTGAGATATAATTATGGTTGAAACCTTCTGAATACAGATGAATGTGTTAGTTGATTGGGAAAATTTTACAGTTTCGGGTAGGTTGACCTGCTGCCGTCTGTACCTAAAGCTAAATTTGTTTAGATCACAGCTACATTAGTAAAGACTCATTAGTAATACTTTCTGCGCAACTGCTTTACACTAATTGCGTAACACACTATTAATCACAATCTGAATGATTTTGCAGGAAATTGCTAATCCATGGTCGCGGGAAAGTCCGAAAGGGATACCATGGCCCCTGGCAACGTACAGGAAACTGAAGGAACACGGGTGGGTTTTAGTCAGTAAGAGTCTGACGCGCCCTCCCGCTCCGCCCAGAGCGGGAGAAGTTATTTGAAAACTCACTACACAAAAAAAAAAAAGAATATTGCTAATCCATTGCTTCATAATGTTGTTTAACTGTCAAAATGAAAGTCATTAAGTGTGTTAATGACTTTTATTTTGACAGTAACGGCAAAGTTATCAATTGGGTTTTTCATCAGGAATTTCTTAGTAGCAGCCTAGAGTTTGAAAAATACGGCTAAACGTTGGTTTTTGCTCGTCTTCATACTTCCGTAAACTATTTGAATTTAATGAATGAACAATGCGGTCAGATAAAGTCTGATTTTAGTTGTTCCGATTACAAGATGTAGGTAGCAGTCAAAGCTTATCGTTCATTATGGCAGCTGTACACTCGCCGAGGTACACCGAGACAGGCCGAGTGCGAAAATGTAGATGAGAGCGCTCAGCCCGCCTCGGTGTGTCTCGGCGTTCCTCGCTCGCTCTCCGTCCCGTGTCGGTATTTTGTGAGTCAAAGCATCTCGCGGCAGTTGCGAGTGCGTCGCTGTACAATCTCGTGTCTCCATGGACCAACGGCAGCGCTAGTTCAATGTCTGCGTCCATCCTCTAGGGGTTCACAACTTCAACTCAACTAGGCGAGAGTGTACATGGGCTGAAGCCACACTCTCTCTGTACACTCGGGCTGAAGCCCTTCACTCGAAACTTTTTCGCGAGACCTAGTGACAGCACTCGGACAGGAGTGTACAGCCGCCATTAGGAAAAGGCTATTAGACAGATAGACGCTTCTTCTTGTTTTTTTCCTGCCGATAGTACTATATTGTTTGAGCCCATTAAGTGGCCACGTTGTTTGCAGCGTTAGTGGCGTTCATTAGGTCTTCTTTAGTGGAAGTGAACGGGCACTTAGGACATGGTCACTCCAGCAAGTGGGACATGGTCTGATCAGAACTGCACTCAAACTGGATGTTGGATGATCAGTAATCACCCACTTCGACAGATTGTGTTTGCAGCGGCCTACTTGGGTACCTACGCAATCGATTGAGAGATTTCCTTATAGGCAGGCCACTGCAGATTACGATCTTGCCGAAATTTTCCTAGGGTTTGACGAAGTCGGGTGGTGGTAGATGCTTGTTTTCCCACTTCTTACTTTTCTCATTGTACGGTTTGCCCTGGATAGCCTACGTAGAGCGTAAGAAGATATAAGCAATGTGGACTGTAATAGAAACTATTTTGAATTACTCTTTTAGTGGTTTGGGAAAACACCACGAGAGTGAAGCCGCGCTGGTGTTAAAAATAACTATTGATAATTAAGACGCCAACACACGTGGCAATGGGATACTGTGCCCCCATTTAAACAACGCAAAATAACGCTATCGTAAGTCGTGACCCCAGATATACGCGGCTAAATTATCTTATTATGGTCACTGGTCAGTAATTCTTGAACCTTCCTTAGTTAAACATGAAATTATTGTGGTTACTGTGGTTGTTTGTGTTTTTGCCAGCGGTATGTATGGATTTAGAATATTTTCATATTAAGACTGAGAAACCAGAAAGAAAATACTAAGATATTTATCTGAAAACAGCGGTCGATTGTGTGGCATATTTTACCGAGACTTTTGTTTCATTTTAACGACGCTATGATGTTTGCATTCATTGTTAAAATAATGACTTCTGATAAATGATTAACGGCAAACCTTAAGTCAAAACGACACCATTCTGTTACATATGCTATCTCTGTCACTTTAATGTGTAAAGTAGTGACAGAAAGACTTTCATGAATGTTCTGTTTAGTGGCGTTTGAATATTCGGAGTTTAGAGAAACTAAGAGCTCTGCTAACGCATTAAACCAACTCAGAGTTTAGAAGTTGACGCCCCCGTGCCTCGGAAAGCACGTTAAGCCGTTGGTCCTGCGCCTGATCTCTCTCCGGTCGTGTCGGATTGCCGCCCTATCGGTCTATGATAGTGAGGGAAGAGAGAGTGCACCTATGTCTGCGCGCACACTTAAATACTATAAATAACTCCCGCGCCGAAGGCTGGTCTGGGTGAGATAGGTCGCCATGGCCGAGTTTCGGTTTGCAGGACTATTATTATTATTAACATATATATATACAAAAAAAACCTAGAATAATAGGATAGTTTTGATAACAACCACTTTTAACCATTCAACCTTCAAAGTGGAATGAATCGTCATCTGTAAATGTGTTTTTTATTTATATCCATACTATAACTCTAGGGTATGAATGAGACCTTAACAAAGAATCAACTAGCATGGTTTTTTTTTTCATTGATGAATGACTGAAGAATTACTTTGAAGTTTAAAGGATTTATGTGCTTCTAATAATCCTTTTCTCGCACTTTCGTCTTTCACACACACATAATATCACGCCTGTAATCCTCGAAGAGTAAGGCAGAGGTGTACCTATGGTCTTTCCTGGTGAATAAATTTTAATGAGATAATTAACTAAATATACAAGGAGTTTTTTTTTATATCCTATAACTCTAGGGAATGAATATCAAAGAAACAACTGGCATGTTGTTTTTTTTTCATTTTTCATTCAATATAATTCGACAGCCACAATTTATTTAGTTTAAAACCCTTAGGTGAAATATAAAAAATAAAAAACATTTAATTCAGACAATTTTTGTTCATACAAAGAAAATATGACGTCGCATTTTTTTAGCTTTAAATATGAATGAGTGGTTTGAGTGAAAATGTTTTACTCGTACTTATCAATGGTAAGTTATCTTAAAAAAATAGAAAAATAATTTATATGCTAGTTAATTCTTTGAAATGGTCTCATTAATACCCTAGAGTTATGGAATATTAAAAAAACATTTTGTATATTGTTCTATGTTAAAGATTTTTCGATGTTTTTTTGATGTTTTTTCTTTTTGAATCTCAAGAGCAGTAGGTAATGTGACAAATCTCGAATACGAAGGTTGCTAAGAGAAACACGATTGATTGCTAGTGATTGTATATTTGCAGGTTTTGGGACAAGCTGGCTTCGGAAGGTCTTACCTGAAGAATTCGCGCTTGGTAAGTTTCTGCATTCATTTTGAAGTAAGTGCGATCGGCTAATAGTAATAACTGATGGAGAAACATTATAATTTGGGGTCAATAAGTAGATATATCTACTGTATATATACCTAATGATAACAACGAATAACACGACAAGCTTAATGTGTTTATGCACAAAAATAACGAGGCATCAGAGATAGATAGTGGGGTCCCGAAACCCCGAATCTTGTGATAGGAAGCAATTATTGTTGTACTAGCTGCGCCCCGCGGTTTCAGCCGCATAAGTATCGATCCCGTGGGAATATCGCGATAAACAGTATTATATGTCCTAATCCAGGTCATGGTCTACTCATGTGCCACATTTCATTTAAATCTGTTCAGCCGTTTTAGCTTAAAAGCGTAACAAACAAACTTACTTTCGCATTTATAATATTAGTTAGGTAAGTAAGGGTTGGTTTTTTAAAGCATAGGTACACACAGAACAGATAAAACAGGGTACATACACAAGTGCTGCAGCAATAGAAATCACTCGAATAAAGCCTGGCTAAACACCAGATGAGTGATGGCTTTTTAGGAAGATTTAGTGTTGTTATTTGTGGTTTCTGACTTTCAAAATCAAATTCATCAGAGATATCTAATGAATTTTAGTAGTGTATTGGGATTTGGAATATATTATATATGTCGTGGCCAGGTCTTAAAATTGATCATTTAATTAAATGAACATCGACCGCTGGTCACATCATGATGTGGCCTGGCTAGATCATTGAATACTCAACGTTTAACGATATGAACAATTAAGCGCACGACTACTTCATGATATGGCCAAACATTAGTGATCATTTCGTAAAATAGTTAGATTATCCACCGGTAGAGGCGTTGATGTCGCATTGTTTTTGTTGTGCATCATGGCGGCGGCATACGACAAATCAAACAAAGTAGGTTGATCAAGCAAAAAATGTCGATGGACTTTTATTGGGTTTCCAACTATGATATTATGGAAAGGCGTGAAATGCAACATAGAACTTAAAATTAGTTTTTAAAAATTAAAAATTTACGCCGCTTATGTGGCACCCCGACCAAATGGATTAGGTTAGGTTAGAACTGTGACCAACCGCGCGCGAGCCGAGCGAGCAAAGCGAGCGGTGCCGCGGAAACGGCCGGCGAGCGCTACCACCAAGTTCTTCGCAGTTACTTGGCTATTTTATCTACACCTTACACCAAGGATACCCTACATTAATAATATCACTGGCTTCATCATTTATTCAAATTCCATATTTAAACATTTCCAGTGTCACCAATGGAACTGCATCAGCACAAAACTAGGTATCCCAGACTCCTTGCCTTCAAGAGAAGTAAGCGAGGACATCTTCAGACGAGTGTTGCCCGAAGGTCACTGGCAGGATGTGCTCGGCAACATATTGGATAACTGCTATGAGAACAGGACTCGAAGGTTTACCAACACTTGTCCCGGACAAGCGCTGATGCACTGTGTAGTGGATCAGATGATTGACGTAAGTATCAGAAAAATGTGTAGATACACAGATACTCCGTGTAACAATAATTGAGGTAGGTACCCTGGATTGAGGCTGGCACAAGAGCGATGGTATTGGCATAAGCAAAAAGAGGCCTATGTCCAGAAGTCAGGCTGTGAATGCTGATGTGTAAACCAGACGCAGATAAATAAGTGATCAGTTTTATACAGATAGAATGGGCTGTTGAAGTCATGCACTCCAACCTCCATGTCAGTGTGGAGATGATCTAAAGCTCTCAGACGTCTACATGTGGTCTCCATGTGCAAGCATAGCTCAACATCGTATACAATAAAAACAATATAGTCAGTACTAATATTTAATTAAATCTAATTACAGTTCTGTCCAGTTAGCAGCACGAGACAGGATGATTCGTGCTCCCCCGTTACATCTCTTGCTGGGTTGAAATACATGTTCTCACAAAGGTATGTGGATTAGATTTGCACCTCTATGCTGAACCTTCTTGTTTCCTATTCTGCTGCTGCTTGCTTCTTGTTGAACTTTGAAAACATACATAATCAGCCTATAATGTTCCCGCTGCTAGGACCCAGGCCTCTTCTCTGTGAAAGAGAGTGGTCCGAAATCCACCACGCGGACCCAGTGCGGGTTGGTGGATGTCGCATGTCTTCATATTTGTAGTTCTGGGACATTCCGGTGTCATCGTTACCGTTATGAGTGCAGTGGTGATGAAATCAATTACACAAACTAAACTGCCTGCCTGGGTTCGAACCTATGACCTACAAACTCGTAAGTTGTAGCCGTTTCTACTCGGCCACCACTGCTCCCTGAAAACCTAATTCATTGGAATTCGACTAACAAAGCAATATTTGAATATTTTCAGCCGTTACGTTAACTTGGAGAAGAATTTGCCAAGAGAGCGTCGGCCAACTTGGTTTTTGAGAAACGTAAGTACTTTCCTGCAGTTATCTCCTACAATTAGTATTTATTTACAATAAAAAAAACACGAAAGAATTGAGATCGTAAATAATGGAGGATAGTCTCAACTTTCTTTTCTTCCTTCTCTAAATAATGACTTTATATCAGTCAGTTAGTTCCCACTATTTGTTGTGTAGTTTTGTGTTTAAATAATGGGGCTATTTTTAATGCACTGCTGAATAATTTAATAACCTTTATTTTCAACAGTATTTCGACTCAAAATGCTGTGACCTGCCAGTGATATTCAATACGACAGTGTTAGAAGAATGTGGCTTCTCTACCTTTATCAACTACTATGACCACGGCCCGAGGTACACTGATGTACAGACTGTAGACTTTCAGGTAAGTGACTGTAAACGTTTAGGTTAAGTTAGATTTAGGAGGAGCTCGTGGCTAAGTAATAACTGAGGATCGATCCCATCAGGTTAAGCTACGCTTGCCGGAGTTGGTCTGTGGATGGGTGACCATCTTTACATACCGAGACTCCTTCGTGCCTCGGAAAGCACGTTAAGCCGTTGGTCCCGGCTGTTATTCGTGGATCTTTGACAGTCGTTACGGGTCGTCAGAAGCCCGAAAGTCTGACAATCAATCTTACCAAGGGGTATCGTATTACCCAGTTACTGGGTTGTGGAGGTAAGATAGCCCGTCGCTCCATGTAAAATACTAATATTCAGCTGCATCCGGTTAGACTGGAAGCCGACCCCAATATACTTGGGAAAAGGCTAGGCAGATTGATTGACTGTAGACGTTTAGGTACAAATAATTATAGATAACTGGTTTTTTCGAAAGGCTTTGCTCGCGTGGAGGTTATCCCATGGGAACGGACTACCGGGATCAAAATCCTATATACTAACCTAGGTCAGTCGACCCGTGTGCCAAATTTTATCCAAATCCGGTCAGCTTTTTATGCGCGAAAAGGTAACAAACAGACAGATTAACTTTCGCATTTTTAGGGTTCCGCACGTCAAAAGGAAAGAACACAAAAACCGAACCCTTATAGGATAACTTCGTTGTCCGTCTGTCTGTTTGTCTGTCTGTCAGCCTTCAGTTAAAACCTCTTTTCTCAGGAACGCTCCATGCGATTCAAGTTGAAATTAATATCAAATACGTAGGTCTACGGTCCCTTGGAGCTAGGGATTCCATTTTTTTAAATATCATATTATAGTATTTTAGAAGCCATTGCCTGTAAAAATATAGTAGATGGCGAAAAAATAAAAAAATATGTAGTAGGTATATTTCAAAAACATTTTTATTCTGTAAATGCATATTTTTTGCTACTCTGAACCTTTAATAACAGGATTTTTTTTGTCTCAACTATTTTTAAACTCGCAATTAAGGTTAAAAAATACCATTAAATCAGCTTTTATGAGATTAACACTGATCCTATTGCGATCATCTCGCCATTTTGTATTGAAATAAAAATATAGTAGTAGTATATGTATATGTAATATAATATTTAGGCCTCTAATACAGTTGGATACTATATTATATAGTAGGGTTGGCAACCCTACTTGGAGCTCTAAAAAATCCCAACTACGAAACCCATCATTGTGCGTGGTCTTACAGGCACTTGGCCGATTTTCTCAATATTAGTATGGAAGGAAGAATTGTGATGGATGATGAATAAAGAAGATACCTTAATTCAATTCAGAAACCGTTTATTGCATTTCATAATATTGTGTATTAAGTGGCCGGATCAAAAACTAGAACATAGCAAAGCATTATTGTGATTATAGGTACAGTATTTTTATCTCACGAAGCGACGCGCGGTTTACTTATGGTTAACAAGTGTTCAAACACGCTGTAAATATCCGCGTAAGCAAAAGAGCTCTCGGTCCGCTAGGATAATAGTGTTCTGGGGTCTCGGTACCATCCCAGACAATCGTGACGCCGGGAGTGTGTGTGTGTTATGTGCTTACGCTGTGAATGTGTGCGTGATGACAGTGTGACGCACACATTCACAGCGTGTTTGTACACTTGGTTACCACAAGTATAGCACGTCGCATCGTGAGATAAAAGAAACAATTAAAATATAGAATTATACAACAACTACTACACTCTTGTAGATAATCATTTTCTACATTCTACAGTGCTGGGCTCTTTGAGCTCTGTCAGCTCAAGTTCTTCAATATTTTATAAAATTACAGAAAGCTGTTACTACTGAAGCGACAGCTGTACTTTATGAAGCGACAATTTCTGAAAAAGTATTTGAAACCACACCTACCTATGACACTAAAGGCATAAACAGAAATCAAACGGTATTCATGCCATTTGACATCCCAGTAGAAGTAAGTACCTACCTAACTGACTTGAACCATCTTCTAAAATGATTTTTATTGTTATGTAAGTACCCTGCGCATCATCCTTCTAAAATGTTATTTTATGGCAACAAACAAGACACAACGGCCTATCTGATTACGAGTATAAGTCGCATGGACATCTCGTCATCAATACAGAGCATCGCAGATGTGTTGGCTATCTGACAGACAAAACTAAAATGTCTCATGAGCCACGAGATGCCTACCAGGTACAACAATCGGGTAGTCAGAAAATTCTCCCATTTCAATAGAGACACTTTTCCACCCTGTTCACCCAAAGCCCATATAGGTACCTTCAAAAAACGATGTACTCCGTAGACAGTTACGGAGTCATGAAGAAAGCAGAACTGCGTTCTGATAGCTAAAGTTCAATCTTTCAATGTTGCAGAACACCGCAAGGCTTCCAATGACTCCTGCATCAACACCGACTGCTGACTATGAACAGCCAACCAGAAAACGATTGCCTGTATACGATTTCAGCGAAACGCCATTGGACATACCTAGTGATGTAAGTATCAAAAACGTGCATATCCCCTGCCTTCCAAATGTTTATGGTACATATAATGATATGAGCCCCAGGTACAGTTACAATACGGCCGATGAGTCATGCCGGTCTGAACATAGACTCTCCGACCTTTCGCGCATGTTCTCTCACGCACACTCGCCTGATGTCACCATTCGGCTCCATATATTTTTTATTGCGTAGTCCTCCGCGATAAGTCCGGACCGGCCATGGTTCATCAGCCGTATTGTCTGAGGCCTATTCACACTTGAATCAATTATCATCAACTCACTCAAATCTAGCTGAGCGGCTAATATTTTTGTCAAAGCATAAGCTATCCTCATAGTTCGTGCTGAAATGAGAGAAGAGGAAAATCATCAATACTGTCAATTGTACATATTCTAAAGTCAGCGGTATGGTATAGTATCATCGTGAATATAGTCTCTTATTGGGTTCTTTTTATCGCAATCATCAGCGTCACGGCCTCTTCGACAGCTTCAAGGTCGTAAACGCGTACCTTATCCATAACCACCAATCCAAGCACTATTTGCTTGACTTGATGATCTCTTAATCGCAGGGCATCGAAAACATGGTTTCTCTTTGTTGCCCTATGTTATTTTTAGCAGCACAGAAAAATGCAGCACCGGTAATCAAATTACTTATATTCTTCAGGAACCCACAGATCCTCTCGACTGCTGTGAAATCACGAAATTCATCAACCCTTCATGGAGATCCGAGTGCGACTTCCATCTAAACTTTAAGGGTCAGGACAGACTGGTCATCGCCAGCCATTCTCCAGTCACCGAAGCTCCGACTACGACCACTACGGAAAGGACTAACTCAGTTGAGGATGTGATGTTGGTGCCTCAGTCTGTGAGTACGTTTGTTATATAAAATATGTGTAGTGGATGGATGGATTGTATGAAAGCTATCTCACTTAAAGGGGGTGACTACTGAGATGACGGCTAATAGAGGGGTATAAGGAGGACAAGGACACATAATATGATGCGCCGACGCATAATAAATCGGGATAAGGGCAGGACGGTCATGATGGTCGATCGTTCTGTTATACCTTGCTAATGATAGTAGAAGGGCTGACTTGCCTAGTCAGCATTTAGTAACTTAGAAATGATTTTCATTCGTTTTGCAAGTCAGTTCGGCTTGAAACTCTGTACGGGTCGGAAGTCCTGAATCATACTATTTCTATTGTCAATTAATTCCTGTTCCAAGTTCTCTAAATCAATAAAATCTGTTTCCAGATTAATTAATAGTATTTTTTTAAACAAGTTTCCGAACTCTCGTATATTTCGTATTCAAAGCCTTCACGAGTGGCGATTCCGTAATGTTCAACAGCGCATAATGGGCAGTCAGCCGCGCAATCAATGTGCCGACTGGCTATTACTGTCTACCGGAGAGAAGATCAACTCTACAAAATATGGGCAACATTACTGGCGAAATGAGGGTGAAGATTTCTTCACCACCACGTCCACTTCCTCTTTGGAGAATACAGGCTTATTTTTTACATTTCCAGTGCGAAAAAGAAACATGTGTGTTTCGGCAAATGGGAATTATCACAGACACAGGGATCCTCGATATCGATGCTTACATAAAGATGCTTCACAACTTCACTGAGACTCATCCAACGTGGTCAAAGGCTACAAGCAGAGTCCTCACTAAATGTGTCTTCAAACCTGTGAGGAGTTACGAAGCTGGGTGCGAGATTAACAATATGTTGGCGTGTACTTTGGATGTGTTAACTGAGGTATGTGCGGTGGAATTGGCGGTAGGAGAATTTGATAAAGAAGGAATATTTTGTATCTATTTATTTTTGCTTTCAGAATTGTCCTTACAAGAGGAAGTCTAACATTTGCAAGTAAGTAACTAAAATATAATTGTATAATTTGTTGCCATGTATCATATTGACTTTCCTTGCTGATCGTACTTACGTTTGTTTTTTTTTCAGACATGGTAACCACGAAGTTCCGTGCCAGATCAGTTCTTCTAAATATAGACCTGTAAGTTTTAGACTATTTCTTCATCTTATTTACAGTACATATACTTTTTGCGACTTCCGATTGCGGGTTCTTATGAGCTTGATCCCTACGTCGGGCAGTGTTATTTGGTTTTTATCTGGTAAAATTATCAGAAGCAACTCGAAGCCTGGATTTGTCCCCGGTTTATGGCAATAAGCTCCTTATTACCTACTTATAACATAGACTTACGTATAACATAACTGATGACATAAAGAGCCAAAGGTTTCGCTACAGATGTACAACATCTGTAGCGAAACCTTTGGCTCTTTCAGCTTTAGGTACACCTATGAAGTCTTCTGTCTATCTCTTTCAAGCGTGTTATATTGTTCTACAATATTTTTTTTTTGGTACAGAAAAACCGCCGTGAAATATGTCTCCTGCCCGAGCTGATTCACCGCAGCAACCTCCAGGAGTGCGGTTTGGAGGCTCTGTACAAAGTTGAACACGTTGCTGTGCTGCCTAAGATCAGGAATCATGGATGGTTCGCTAATAGATATACGGTAAGTTTTGGGTTATCGTGATAGTTTTTTGAAGTTAGATGCCAAATTATTGAGAACTAGTGATGTAAATGAAGCAGGCCACAAAATTTACTTTGAGACGTTCTAATGCTCACAAAAGGAAGTAAGACTGATTGGACTAAGATTTTAAAGGACAATGAGCGTGACCTTGATTCAGCAGTGGGTGGGTGTCTTCAAAAATGACTTTAAATACACAAAAGAATGTCATTAGAAAGCCTGGAAATTATTACCGATGACCAAATTAAGAAATAAACTGCACAGAGAGGATCCACATATTTATTTTCTCAATCCTTTCGTATTGCGTCTCAAGTAGTGACAATACATATATAGTTAGAAAAACCGGCTAGCTCATGGTTGCTTGTGAAATAAGACTTCGTTCCAAATAATAAAATTAGGTTAATTAAAGATGAGCGCCACTGACAGAGAATCTTCGGCTGCCAAAGTAAGAAAAGGTTTAAAAAAGGTAAGGTTACTGCTCACAACTCAATAATAAATACATAGCACAAGAAGAACTACATAAATAAAGAACTGGATCATTCATAAAAGCAGGACGATTTTAATTTCAAGTACTATTTAATATTGAAGTGGCTTTTGCTACGTTTTTTTATCACGACACAATCTGTCTATTTCTCGATTGTAAGTTCTACTTAAGGCGCTACTCAAGCAGAGACACCGTCCAACACGTCCACTTTTTCGTCGCACTGTTAGCCATAATGCCAAAAATACAGTGTATAGTCAAGGGTATAAAAAAGACTTATACAAAGATATTTAATATAAATGATGATGATAAATGTATTTTTTTTTGTAACTATAAAAAAGGAAAATTTGTCAAAAAAAATGTTTTAACTTATTGGTGTATTTTTTTTTAATTATCTCAAAACTGCGACATATCTTTGATTTTATTGGCGGACTCGAAATTCAACCACAGCCAAACGCATCGCTATTTTTAACCGTATTTGCATACCGCGATGCACTACTGTCGTTTCACCTCCTTCTATACCTAAAGATTTGCTTATTACCGCGCCATACTGTTGTTCTATTTGTTGTTTCTTCACCATTAATCTTGCTCCTATATCTGTACTAGGTATATCAATATCATCCGTAACAAAAACGTTGCATGTCACCTTAGCTTTCTGAGGCCCTAGTGTGCGTTTCTTTTAACCATCTCGACTTTACGCATCGACTGCGTTCGGCGCTCCGATTGGCCCTTAACTGGTGAAGCCCGGCTGGCTGCCAATCGGAGCGCCGAACGCGGTCGATGCGAAAAGTCGAGATGGTTAAAAGAAACTCACACTAGGGCCTCTGCACTACATCTGTCTACCTCCTTCGAAGTCCTATGAAGATCTTTCCTCATTTATCTGTAACTTTTGTTGTTCCAGTGCAAAGACTCTAAAGAACCAACCACATGCATGATGACAAAGATGGGCATCTTGAACAAGTACAACTTTATGGACTACTTCAAGATGAAGGACAGGATCCGTCAGTTCACTACAGAGCAGGCGGAGTGGGCCGCTTTACTGGACATCTACATGAGCGCCTTCATCAACATACCGATGTATGGGGAGCATTGTAACTCGGAGAAGAAGCTGCTGAATGTTATTGATGCTATGTTGATGGTAAGTCAAGTTCCTGTAGAGTATTATTCTCAATCAGCCTATAATGTCCCCACTGCTGGGACCCAGGCCTCCGCTCGGTGAGAACGAGTGGGCCGTAATCCACCACTCGGGCCCAGTGCGTGTTGGTAGATGTCACATGTCTTCGAATTTTTTGTTCTAGGACCTGCCGGTTTCCTCATGTTTTCCTTCACCGTTTTGAGAGCAGTGGTGATGAAATAATTTACACAAAGTAAAGCGCCTGTCTGGGTTCTTACCTACGACCTACAACTCGTAGTCGCAGCCGTTACCCCTGGGCCACCACTGCTCCTAGAGATTATTATTAGAGTTTAAGAATTGTAGGCTTAAACTTTCCCTTAGAGGCACAAAATGTAAACGAATAGGAACTAGATGCTATTTGTTCTTATCAAGTAGAACTACAACAAGCTTGGTTCCCAAACAGAATGCTTGCCGTAGTGTTAGTCTATAAAGTTCCTAGTGGGACTAAATGTCCAGGGCAAATAGCACCCAAAGCACATTTAAGTGCCTTCGCAAGATAAAAATCTTTTATTGCACCTTGCAACTCTCTCGATTCCTGTAAGAGCTTACCGCTGCCATTTTAAATCCTCGGACACAGTTCTCAATTAAATTAAACTTTATTTCAGAGTAAGGTCCATAATTTTGTCAGTATTTTGGTGTTAGTAACGATGGTGCCTAACAACCTCAGCGCCACCCCTAAAGCGGACGTTCTTTCAATTTTTGACAAATTTGTGACAGGCACGGGCTTTTATTTCTGCTAAATGTATAGAGAACGTGTGCCTAAAAGATACACAGCGCTTTTACCAATCAGAATACACAATGTATACTTTTAGATACACAATGTTCCAGACAATGTGTGACAAAAAGATACACATGGCGCTGAAAGTTTTAAATAAGTAGGTTAGTATTGTTGACTGATGCCACCCAGTGTCTCTGAAAAGGATAGTCCGGTCTGGCAGTGATCATTTTTAGAATGCTGTTGTCACTCCCATGTAGGCGCATTAACATTAAGGCCTTGGTGTTTCCCTTTTCATTTCTAATAAATATTCTATTCCAATCTAATAAATATATATTACGTTTCAGACTTGTCCAGTCTCCAAGAGAAAGAACACAGCGCAGTGCAACAAAATCTTCTTTGACATGACTCACACGGCACCAGACAAGCTAAACGTGACAAAGGAGAAACTCGACGAAATTATGAAGCACTACCACCACGTGTTCATGCCTAACCAGCCGATCACCACCAACCCTAATCGGGCTATAAGGAAGAAACATTCAAGAACTGTCAAAAAACATGTTTACGATACCGCTTTTTTTAATACGAAAGAAGCTCCTCCTGTCAGGGTTATTAGTGTGAAGCCTGAAGGAAGCACAAGAACACCTCCTTTGATGCTAAGGCCTGTGTATCTTCGCCCAGAATTTGGCCGAGGACCAGTCAACGATGGTGTCTTTAGAAGCAACCCGTTCTGGCAACACGATCAGAATGCCAAAGCTCATATGTCTACTAGTTCTACGATTCCTCCTATCTTGCATACTTTACCTGGTTTTAATTCTTATATAATTGCTAGACGACCTCTGTTTCCTCCTACCGTTCCTTATATGCCTCCAACTACTTCGTATTATGAAACTGCAACGGAAGTCATAATGCAGTGAAGCGCAGACTTTGTATAACTGTTTTAGTATGTATTTTTTACTTTATGTTAAATGTTTAAAGAATAATGTAGACGCGTATTTCTCTGTCCGTGTTCAATCCGGACAAGTGTAATTGTAAGTTGCGTCTTAAGCATAACTTAGAAGAAAATCCACTTTTTGAGATTTTCGAAAATACGTCAGCACGTAATTTCGTTGGACGTCTAGTTTTTTTCGTCAATTATAATGAAATTTTTAACTCCCCCTTGTATCACACCCCCGGGGATGTTTGTATTCAGATAACACATGGTCTTTAATTTAATTAGCCTTACCGTGACTTTAGCAAAAAAAAAAAAATCAACAGGTTGCACTCCGGGAGTGCCGGCAGAAGTGAAAACGTTGTGCTATTTTGATATTTTGGAATGGTTAGGGACATTTATGTGGTCAAATACAATATTCATTTATTGCGCTAACGTACACAAACATGACAATTTATATTACATTAAAAATTTAACGCTTCAGAACTATTACAATTATTTTACATTAAAAAGTTTATCTCTCAGAAAAATCAACTTCCATGCATAATAAAAGTGAAGTGATGTTCTTTTATTTTTATAAGTCTAACTAACTAACTTTCAATCAGGTCACGTGTCCTGACGCGAGTTTAACATTTTTTACCCATCACAAAAAGAGTGCTTGACGCCGCTAAAGAAGTTTTCACTTCAAAAATATTGGATTTATAGTTCGAGTCACTTAAGTTTGCCGCTCTGAAACTTGGCTTTCCTTATAATGGATAACTTTAAATCCCCTTATCGCAAATATTTCGAAAACTAGGTCATAAATAATGAAGTTTTAATTTCCCCCTTGTATAAAACCACGGGATGTTTGTCAATTAAAAGTCCCAAAAAAACCGGTGGTGATTTCAGGCGACTGGTGTCTCGAATTGAACACGGAAATGGAAATACGCAATGTAGACATAGTAGGTACTGAATAAGGGCGCTTATGAATAAGTGTCTTTTTAATTTTTTCTAACATTCGAAGCAGAAAAACAGTCGTTACGGGCAGCCTGAAATTCTGACAGCCAGTTCAAAGGGTATTGTGCTACCCAGTTACTGGGCTGTGGTCAGAATACTGGCAGCTGCACCCGGTTAGACTGGAAGCCGACCCTGACATGTTTGGGAAACGCCTAGGCAGATGATGATGATTCCGATAACTTCCGAACGACGTTGCGTAAAAGAGTATATTCGCAAAAAAAATCAACAATTTAAAATTGTGTGCCCAAATAAAAAACCAAGACAGCGCTACAAACAATACAGTGAAGCATGCCAACACTACACCTCTGTGCATACACGCTCACACGCAACATTTACAACAATTTACAATCAAACTACACCTCACTAAGTACACATATGTTTACGAAACTGGTATCACATCACTGTTGACAACGCTATTTCTTGGTTTTTTATTTGCTCTGAGGCTGTAACTTGTATGTGTATTAGGTATATCAGGTTCAAGGGTAATAAAAAACAATTTTGAAGCAATATGAAAAAAATATTTAATACAATCATAATATGTACTGCCTGAGTAACTATTGTACTTAAAATATTTCCTACTACACTATCATAGCTCTAAGTAATTGTTTCATTTATAATTTCCACCAATATGTTATCGTCAGTCTTAATAAAAAGTTGAATAATTTGGCCAGTTTTTATTTTGACATTTTATCTTCAAAACATTTGCGTATGGAATTTATCTATTGCTTGATATATTTTCACTTGTTTTTACACATTATTTGATTACATGAAAGAGAATTAAATTTTTCTAAATCTAACATTTTTGTTTTTTTATGTGACAATAATAAAGTTCGGCTATGCACTTTAAAGAATTCAAGAATAAATAAAATTATTTATAAACTAGTAAATTATAACATACATCACTCTTTTTATATAGATACATCCAACACAAACAAACAAACAAAAATCCATTACATATTCATCATTCCTAATTATTTTCACATACTTTGAACTCACTCTAGTATTTTTAATAAATTATAAATAAGCAAGAAAAGGGGCGCATGAGTTTGACTCAAATGTTGAATAAAGATTAACAAAAAAGAGAAGATTGCAAAAGTTACACAAAAAGTTTCGAGGCACCAAATTTTATTTTATTTTATAACGATGAAACAAATTAAAGCATTTCAATAAAAAAATGGCAAGCGATTAATATTTCAAAAACACGTTTATTCGAGGATAAAACTCTAATTTATTTTGTAAGACTGTACATTGTCGGATACTTAATTCTTAATAGGAAGAATTACATATTTACATGTCATATAATCACGTCGTAAATAAAATGTGTTATTAATAAAATCATTATTATCTACATAAAGAAATAAAAATAATTTTGATAATGTCACAAGAGGCAGGCGCAGTACTCCGGTATAATATTATTCAACAAAATAAAATGAACATATTTCACTTTTCTTGATATAATATCGTCTATATATCTACGTCTATAAACCATAATTTATATTTAATAACTGTCTCTAGCCTAATAGACAACCACATAAAATTTACGTATATAAAACAAAAATTGTATGAAATCGCATCTTGCTGAACAAAAATGGTTCTGATGACCAAATCTATCCATGACAATTCCCATGGAAATTGTAATAGATGTAAGAAGGGTTAAGTAAATCACTTCAAAATAAACTCGAGCACTATCTATATTGCTAATAACAATATCTAAACTCCAACAAATTGTAATTTACATTATTGTAGAAAAGCATTCAAACATAATCTTGTAAACTACAGAAAAGGACTATTAAACGGTGTTATAACAACAATAAAGTACAATTATATAGATAAAAATAACTGTTTCTATCTTAGTTTTCGTTCGTTCGATTCCCTAGATATTATTTACAATCATAGTAATTCCATTGAAGAATTATTATGTGAAATATATCAACAATGAGATAATAATAGCATAATAGACAATCCTGATAAGTCCTCTCTAAATATAGAACATCACGAATGGTAGTAAGAATATAATATTTTATGACGATAAATCGATGGGTTATGAATGATGTGTCCTAATTTCAATCTAAAAATTTCCTCTATCTATTTTTGTACATACGACCTGGTTATATTACATTTTAAAATCATGGCATATTAAGACTAATCGTGTCAAAATTTCTCATTGATCGCGTATCGCCGTTTAAACTATGGGACCCAGTATTGATCCTTGTTAGAATCTCTTGTTGGAGGGCCTTTAGCGTTCTCATTGCTGACAGGTCGGTGGTGGGGGCGAGGAGTAAAGCTCTTCTGGCATGAGGGAGAGCTTCTGAAGGCTTGTTGAGGGCGAGAATAGCTCGGGACATGGCGTAGGCACATTCGAAGGCATTCGGACGCAGTACTGAGGCCCGAGCTGCGAGGTCTAAGGCTTCTGATGGTTCCTGAGGTAAAGAAAAGTAGTTTTAGTAAAATAGTTTTGGAATAACTTGGTTAGAATTGAAGGGATTTATTTATTTATTTTAATATTCCAATTAAAAAAAAAGATTCGTGAGCAACATACTAAATACATGTAAACGCTCGTGACTTATCTCGAAATCAACTTAATAAAGTACAAGGGATATGCCAAAGAAAGAGAAACGATAATATGCCGGTAGTGCACAGTTTACTATTAACATATACATAACTAAGAACGAAGATTTTTGACAGATTACTTACATTCAATTTCCTCTTACACCTCGACAAGTTCAGCAGCAAATTCGTTTTTAACTGCACAAATGCAGACACGTGTTCATGCGGCACGGGCTGCGTGGTCGGTGTGGTCAGCCCCTCGTCGCTGATGAGCGGGTTGATCTTCTTCAGCGCGTACTGGTAGCGGTGCGCCGCCTCTGATGGTCTGTTCTTCCGGTATAGCATGTTCCCGTCTTCTAGCAACTTGTTTAGCAGTATTAGCCTGGGGAGAAGGTTTAATATTAGTTTCATGTTTCTGTATTCAATAGGCAGCAACTTCAGCGTTTTTAGGGTTCCGTACTTCAAAAGGAAAAAACGGAATCCTTATAGGATCACTTGTGTGTCTGCCTGTCCGTATGAAACAGCCAATTTGCTCCGAATCTAATGAACTGATTAAGTTGAAATTTGGTACACATATGTATTTCTGTGACCCAAACACGGACGTCTAACGTAAATAAATTAATTTTGAATGTGGGGGAATTCACTTTTGGGGGCAAACAAGAAAAAATAAAATAAAAATAATAATAAATGTACTGTGTGACATATTAAATGAAAGGACTTATTGCGAGGATCTCAAATACATTTTTGTTATAAATTTAAAATAAATACTTTTAAAGATATTTAAGGAAATAGATGAAAGTTTACCATTCCCTTATCTCCGTAACTACAGAGCCGAAAATTATTTGAAAAATACCGATAATAGTTCTATACTTATAGATTACAGGAAAACCTATAAGAAGTCTATGGTCTCGAAATAATATGGTAAATCACTCATTATTGTGTGTATTTGTACAGACATTTGCAGTTGGAATGTATGGGGAATATGTTTTTCACCTACAATGTTAATTTTGTTCTTGGGATAAATTCATCCCAACTACGGAACCCTTCACTGTGCGTGGTCCGACACGCACTTGGATGGTTTTTTAAATTAGGACTTAAATTTTTTACCATATTTTACATGCTTCCGTGTTTATGGGCCTGTCATGTGGCCTATAGTGTTCCGATAAAGGAATTTGGATTAAATTATCTGTGGTTAGACAACTGTTCTGTATGTTTCTGTATATTTTGTAACTTACATGAATTCTGGTTTGCCTGAAGCCATAACCCACGTTGTCGGACCGAGCTTAGCGCCTTTCCTCAGAAAACAATTAACGACCTGTAAACAATAAAACATAATATAAAAGTCAACATCAATTCATTAGACTGTAACATCCACAATAACGAATTTGTTCCCTGATTCATTATCTTCGAATAGCTAAAATCTCAATAAAATATGACTTACGGGAACATTTCGCTGCCCAATAGCTCTATCCAAGGGCCTGAGGCCACTGTGGTCAACCCTCTCCAGCGAGGCTCCTCTCTCCAGCAGAATATCAACCAGATCTGATGGACCACCACATGCCAGACCCAAAGGTGTACGACCACTGCCATCTGGTTGGTCTGTAAAAATATTGAGGGTATAAGAATCAAGGTAATTGAAATTGAATTGAAAAAGATTTTAGTTGTCAAAGTTGAGAATATTAACCAAATTCTCTACATGGTCTTGTTACATATACAAGAATATGTTGAGAATGAATGGCATTATACTTGAGAAAATAAATAATCGTGTAATATAACACAAACTTTCTAAATTATGTAAAGATATATTGGTATTGAAACTAAGAAAAGTGAATATTTTTTAGGAAGTGCACTTTATCCCTATCGGATAAAGTGCCGTTGTTTGCGGCATAATAGTGGCGCTGCCTCGGCCAGACTTAAGTGCCGCAAGCATTGCATTGACATTGTCACTTTCACTTGTTATTTTCTTTGATTGTTGAGGTTAGTTCGCCGCTCTTTGTATTGATTGATCGTATTTATTTACAATGACTGAATTTACGAAAAATTAAGTAGTAAATGAAAATGGCTGAACGGTAGGTTAGGTTAGGTTAGAACTGTGACCAAAAAACGCACGAGCCGAGCGAGCGAAGCGAGCGGTGCCGCGGAAGCAGCCGGCGAATGCTAGGGTCCGTTTAGGCGGAATGTGGTGTTTTACAGCGAACTAACCTCAACAATCAAACAAAATAACAAGTGCCAGTGACTCAGTAACAGTGACAAAGGCAATGCAATGCTTACGGCACTTTAGCCGGGCCGTTGTAGTGCCACTATTATGTCGCTAGCTGCACTTTATCCGAAAGGGATAGAGTACCGCTAACGGCACTCCATACACTGCCTATTTTTCATTTTCGGCCTACGAAAAAATTTTAAACACATTAAAACCGTGCTTAACAGTCTGTTGTTTTATAGCTTACGCAACAGATGACCACGGTATGTTGATAGTAAGGTAAGAACTTACCTATGGTAGCGCCTTTGTCCATCAAGACCACCATTGTAGGTATTCTAGATCTTAAACACGCCCATCCGAGAGCTGATATTCCGTCAGCATCCATTGCATCAGGGTCAGCACCTAACACAAAAGATTACACGTTTTGAAGAAATCGATCATTTGAGGAACAAACGACGAGAAAAAATTGGCACTTAGGCCTGATTTAAACGGGTTGATGTAATTGCCTGTGGCAATACATTGAAGTAACAAAAAACAACGAAAGTTGCACCGTCTAAGCAATGTTTAGATGATGCCATTTTGTTGCTTCCTTTTATTGTAATCACAGGCAAGAAACTTGCATCGTGTAAATGGGGCTTGGCTAGGCTTGAACTTGTTCAAGATATTACATTTAACATCTTCTCTGGAGATGAAAAAAAAAACATCGTTGTTATTAATAATAATTGATACATGACTGACTGATGTTTTGAATATAAAAATAATGTTAATAACTCACCATGATCTAATAACATTTCAACAACATCAGAATGACCCTCAGCAGCCGCTAATATCAATGGAATCTTTCCATCAGAACCCATTACATCAGCCCCAGAATCTAACAACCTCAACACTAGTGCTGTTCTTCCGTTTTTGGCTGCCAATGCTAGTGGTGACAGCTGACGAGCGTTCAAGGAGTAAGGTGTTGCTCCTCGGATGAGGAGAGCGTCTGAGATTGCAGCGTTGCCAGATGAACAGGCTGCCGTTAGAGCGGTCTCGCCTGTTACTGGGCATATACCATCGGGCTGTGAAAGAAAAAGTATTTATTGTATTTATGTTGAAGAAAGGAGAAATGGAAATTATAATTTATTCACCCGCCGACTATGAGCGTTAAGTTCAAAATGCATGAAAAACAACGTCAGCTGCTGACTGATTGCTGGTTGTAATAGCCGACTGAATTAGTGTTAAAAACTTAACGAAAGATTTGAAAGAAAGTGAAGCTAAACAATTACAACATGGTAACGCTAAAGATGCTTCTCATTAGATAAAATAGGCATTGTTAGTGGGAACTAGGGAGCTATAGTTCGATTCAAACTTAATGGCGGCTCGGAAGTTAGTTACTCGCTGCGCAGTACCGCACCCCTCATCCCGCTGACCCATGAATTCGTTACTGCGCAACGACTTGCCTCATGTTCCGAGCCGCCATTAAGATTTAACCGGGCTGTACTTACGATTAATTCAGCAGTATCCAAAAGATATTCAACAATATCTAAATGTCCATTCTGAGCAGCAGCTATCAGTGCATGCCGAGACCCTGGCACGAGCTGTTCGATGCTACCATCGTCGATATCCAAGGAGTTTCTGTCATTTCCAGTTTGACAGCCAAGGAGGTAGATAACTGTATCTCTGTGGCCGTTCTTGGCTGCGTGGACGAGAGGAGTCTGTTCTGCAGTGTCGGTGTGACTTAACGATGCGCCTGAAAAAACGAAAACAGAGATTAAAACATTGTCAACTAGCAAATTCGATGCAAAGGCATCATCTCAATTAAAAATTTCATCAACGTTAGGAAGTTGAATAAGTTTTTTTTCTCAATGAAGGTGGCTATTACCTGCAGCTATAAGTCTCCTCGCAACATCAGTATGACCTCTCTGACACGCCAAAGATAAAGCTGTACATCCTTGAGAATTTGTCATTTCCATATCAGCTCCAAATTCAATCAACAATCCAACCATAGCCAATATTCCTTGATACGAATACATGCAAAGTAACGGCGCATTGCCCAAGCATTCTGTGATTTGGTTAGGAGATCCACCCGCTAAGAGCATTAGACGGGAAACTTTAACATTCGGCGTATAAATATTCCTCAAATGTGCAATCGCTTCACCAACACTGGCCGAACTTGTTGCTACCAACATTGCTTGCAAATCCCTCGGGCATAACCCTAATTGCGCTGGCCCCATATTTCTGTACATGTGAGCCTTTAAAATGTGATGTCCTAACTCCATCGATTTTTCTGAATCCAAAGGAGCCTGCACCCTGGATAGTCTGAATGCAATACCACAATGTCCTGCTCTCAAATCACAGAGGAATTTTGGGCTTTCATTGTCATCTCTTCTTATTAACCATTCCCTGAACGAAGGGTGGAAGAACATGAAGGTGTTGTCGATCCTCTTTACAAGAAAGTCTGAGAGCGATTCGAATCTATGGCAGAATTCATCCCAAGGTAGGAACGTATTGACCAGTAATGAATTTACCGAGTAATAAATTTCTACCAGAGTCAGAGGATATAAAGCTGCTAAGCAGACACTCAAGATGTGAGTGACTTTCTCAAATGATTGCACTGTAGGAAATCGTAGATTGAATTGCAGCAAAAATATTTGTGCCAGTGATATTGGCACTACTTTGTAATTCGTCGATTTAACCACGATGTGACTCCTTTCAAGTAGATCTAAAATTAATTTTAGGAACAAAAACGAGCCTTGGCTTAGATGGAGCACGTACTGTGCGAACTTCATCACTGAGTTGTGTACTCCTTCAGTCTTTCCTGTCGAGCACTTGATGTTCGTTTCTATGATTGGTGCAGCTTGAAGTCTTGTGTTGAAATACTCCAGGAGATCTTTGTGAACGTTGTCTGACTCATCCAGACTAAGTCTTGTGTAGGGCAGCTGTTTTGACAGTTCCAGAAATTGTGTCCTTACAGTAGCGATAACTTTGAGCCATGAAGGCATTTCTGGTACATGCCTTGCTATGAACGATGCAATGGTGTACCCATGATCGGGTCGGTGGTATTCAGCTTCACAAAGACCGTCAACGAGAATGATGCTGTTTGAGGAGTCTATGCTTCCACTCCTCCTCAAGATTATTAGAGGTTCGATAATGCCTCTCATAAAGGCTAAGTCTGGGTCTGCGATGCATTCCTTTAGAGACAAGCAGGCAAGGAGGTGTGGCTCACTGAGGAGGTATTCCCTGTAGGCTTGAAGTCTAGGAGCTTGGCAGAGCTGTGCTGCTAGAGAGTGCACAAATTCACCCACGAGGCAGGTACTGTTGTTATCGGCCTGGAAAGAAAATAATTGTAAATGAGAATCATGATAAACAAAATATGTCGGTCATTATATTTCATCACTTTGTTTGTTCGACCAGTTATGGTCAGTCTTAACTAATAAATAAATAATATTTCATCGACATGGTACCAAAACGACATTACAGAGCAGTTATTAATTATTTAAAACTCTTGATTTTTTTTCATAAAATGGTTAAGTTTTACTGGTGCTACATTTTTTGTATTCTTGGTCTTACCTGACAAAAATGATAAGCGACGACGTGCGATGCCAGGTGGGTAAACATGCCGATAGTCAGCTCTTCTGGCAGCATCTCCCTGATGTCTGACTGCTCCCTCAGCTCCTCATACTCGCAGTTCCTCTTTCTGCCAAAGCAGGAGTATTCTACCAGTTGGAGAATAAGGGCTGTCTTGCCTGTGCCAGGACACCCGGATACTACGATACCTGCAGAGGAGAAAAAAGATGAGAAAGTTGAATTAGTTACTTCAGAATTCACATAAAATAACATAAATAAAATCACGCCTGTAATTCCCCGAAGGGTTAGACAAAGGTGTACCTAAGCATGCACAGTTGTACACCCACATTTCGCCAGTTAAGTTTAAGTCCCATGTAATAGGGGGTGAGCCTATTGCCAGTGCGGTTCAATGTAAACTAGAGAAGCTATTGCAAACAAAAGATGTGTCTCCGCGGATGTCGAATGTGATAACCGCAGTGTATGCATATTCAGGTGAGGTGGACTGAGACGTTTGTTATCCCGGACAAGAAAACGTTGCACGAAATTTTTGTTCTGTGTCTGCTCTAGTTTACATTGAATCTCAATGCCTATTTCCATCAAGGGGGCACAATGCCGACTACAGGCTCCAGGGTATTAACAATTCAATTGTAAAACAATAAAATGGTTAATAAAATGATCTATTCACAGATAATATTCAAATTGCAGACCGAGAAAGATTATTTATAGTTGTAGAGAGGTTTTATGGTCAACTTTTGCAAGTAAAAGTTGAGATGAAAGAAAAAATTGCTAAAGGTTTGTGAAATTGCAATTTGAAGTCGATCTAACTAATGGAGTATCCTTAAAATAGGGAGACAAACCTGAAGCACTAGAATCCAGGGCCTTTTCCATATCCCTCATGAGCCACTGTCTTCCTGAGAAGAACGTCTGGTTGTCTGTTGAAGGTACTTCGAAGAACAGTGGCCGTAATGTCAGTTGTGGTGATGGATGCACTGTAGGGAAATATAAAAGTATTAGAACTACTCGCTTTTCATATTTTATCTTCAGCTTCTCTTGTGTCGACGCAAGCTTTCCAAGAATTGAATGATAGATATCCTATATTACATGATATGCATATTCCAATGAAACTGAAGTCAAAGCAGCATTCAGGTTTTAGTTAGTATTCAAATAAGTTCAGTTGTTCATGTATAAAACTAATCTGCCACGGATAATTTCTTAGGTTATTGGCCAGGCTTCCTGTTTTATTCTAGCTCAATACTATTAGTGTCACATTTATCAAAATCGCTAAGAGGCTTATCGTAGTTAGCTGCTAAATTACGTGCACATTTGCATACATACTTATATTCTGAAACAAAATGCAATTCATTGCCAATTTCTGTGTCGGCCAAACGTATAATCTAAACCGAATTCTTGCATCCGAGCCTTTCAAACTTGGACGATATTTAATTACAAATCTAATTACGCGAAAAATAATTTCGAGAGCTTATAATAAAATCTTCCGCACTTTTTGCTGATTCAATATGATTGAAGAAAAAATATTAATTTGGTATAATAATGAACCTTTTTTGATTTCTGATGATGTTGATGATTGCTTGCTGTTGACCCTGGCTGAGCGTCTGGCAGCAGTTTTTCTTGTTTTGAAGAAGCCGCTGGACATTCGTGTTAGTTCGTCCGATCTACCACTTTGGAGCGCTAGAAAGAAAATATAGCTTTATTTTATATGACATTTTAGGAGATGAGTGTGAAATGAGTACCTATGCTATTGAAATGTTGTTGGGAGACTTAAAATGGTTGAGCTGAATGGTGCTAATCCATGCGTCATGTTCGTGAACGGGCGCCGTCAGTAGGGACTGGTCATCTCTTACGCTTTTAATGTTTTGCATCGTTCTCACATGTATAACTTCAACTTAAATGATGTAACCAATATTATGTAACCATTTTATTTATATTTAAAAGAGTGTCCGTGGAGTTTCTTGCCCGTTCTTCTCCATAGGTACCTACTACGCTTTGGAATGGGCGACTAGCTTCATATTTCTGACTGACCGACCCCTTGACAATTCAAAAGTGCCTGTAATTGGTTTATTGGAAATAAATGCTTTGAGTTTTGACTTTTTTTGAGTTTTAAACCTACTGTGTTTTCTGCAGTATTTAATTATTCGTAAACTGGTTTTGCCTTTATTGTTATGTCTGTATTTCAAGTTCGTCTTGCCACTTTGTCTGGGTGAGTACAATGTCCCCAGACGTATTCTGGTAACAATTTCTTTTTTTTTTGTGTTGGACCTTTTCAAATAACTTCTCCCGCTCTGGGCGGAGCGGGAGGGCGTGTCTTACTGACTAAAACCCAAACCCACCCGTGTTCCTTCAGTTGCCTGTACGTTGCCAGGGGCCACGGTATCCCTTTCGGACTTTCCCACGACCCCGGCGGGCATCTCTTTGAGGTGCGCGTCGACCCGGGCCTGGTCCTTATCGGAAGGCGAGCTTTTTTCGGTACCCTCATTTTGCCTTTAATTTTTTCAGCCATAATTTGAAAGCTTTTTGAGAAACTACAACTACAACACAATGTGATTGACTTTACGGACTAAATTAGTGGCTTGGTCAGAAACGCCGAACTAACGAAATATAAATTTCGTTGGTGGTTCTCGTGTCAAAAGCTAATAACAATTCCTTAGGAGTGGTTGTTACTATCGGCAGCCGTACAGCCCAGAGGGCGTGGTATCTTAATGACTGACCACCTCTATCTCTGAAGGCCTAATGAGGGTAGATAGAAAGGGAACTCATTTGACTAATTAGTTCAGCTAGAGTTTTGGACAAGTGGGAGAGGTTTTTAGTCGAAATAAATTAATATGCAATGAATCCTTTCCTCCTCATCCTCCTCATCCGTGACATTTAAGCATCCGAAAAATTATCAAGAGGTAAGGCCTAGAGTAGTATCGGTACTTTAAATACTACATATTAATGCCTCCGAGGCACGGGGGTATCACACCGCCGACTTCCAAACTCCGGGCTGTTACTAAGAAATTCCTAATGGAAAAACCCAATAACACTTTGCCCTACCCGGGAATCGAACCCAGGACCCCACGCTCAGCAGTCGCACCTGTCAGTTGGTCCTGCGCCTGATCTCTCTGCGGTCGTGTCGGATTGCCGTCCCATCGGACTATGAGAGTGAGGGAAGAGAGAGTGCACCTGTGTCTGCGCACACACTTGTGCACTATAATATCTTCCGCGCCGAAGGCTAGTCTCCGTTGAGATTGGCCGTGGTGGAAATACGATCTGGAGGACTATATTAATGCCTCTGTGACGACAAAGGCTGTACTCAAGTTAATACCTACCTTACTTATATTTTCGTCAGATCTGATAGGCCTCCACCTCTATTAGTAGTAGATAGGATGTGGCCATAATATTGTGAAAGAAAGCCGGTCAAGACATTTCAAGAAATCATTCTGGTGATGACTTACTGTTAACAGAATGCCGTCTGCTTCCAGGACTGGAAGACGAGCAGTTGCTGGCTGCAGATAATGACATGGATGCTAGAGAGCCCAGGGAGTCTCGACCCAGAGGCGTTGCTACCTCCACCTCTGAGGAACCGGTGAGGGTTGATACCTGAAACAAAATGGATGTTTTAGTTAGTACTGATACAAAGTGTTATAGAACAAGTCCTTAAGGAAGGACAGCAATTATGGGTATACATCAGAAATAAGATAGAAGCTGAGGCTTCTGTGGAGAGATTGAGTCTCACCCGAACTCCAAGGTTCTGCCCACCAACATACAATATTACAACGTTTGTTCATGGAGAACCATCCAAGTGGATGAGAGCATTATCACTCCCAAGGTATTTCCGTGGTAATCATCCATAAGTTACGTGTAATTTAGGGCTATTTTAAAGTAATTATACTATATCGTCGGTTTGTTTGCTGTGTCCTGCTCTGTTAAGTCGTTTCTGTGATAACCAATCTAATGACACACGTGGTTATTAGTCTTTTTCGAATCTCAAAAGGCCTGCGACCCTATATTTTTTTAGACACAAAATTAAGGCGCCATCTATACGGGCAAGAGAATCGCCGACGATAGTCTCGTCATGCCGAGGAGAAGGCGAGGAGATGGCGCCTAACCCCTGAATAAAATTAAGCTGGGAGAAGATACTTACAGGACTCGTATTGTGTGAAGCCAGCGTATGCGCGTCAAGAGAAGCAAGCGAGGTGCAGCTGTCTCTAGCTTTATTCCTGACTCCACGGCGTTCGCCCAGCAGTAAACCCAGGCGCATGTACAGGTCATTCTGTCGTCTGGACTCATAGCCTGCTTGCTTGATGTGACCGCCTTCATCATCTGTGAAGGAGATTGGGAATATGGTGAGAATTTTGTGTATATTTTCATGTTATTAAGCTAATGGTGGTGTTGGTGATAAAATAATGTCTTGAAATCTAGAGGAACTACAATAAGTAAGTAATTATCCTGTCTGTATTTGTTTAATTGCTTGAGACTGATTGTGTATCTTTTCATAAGGAGAGCAGTGAAGTAGTACCTGCAGTTCTAAAATAAAATTATTAAAGTAGGTATGCGCTCTCTAATTACAGTCGTGGCGCCGTTTAGAGATGTCAGGTATATTATTCAATAAAAAAGTTATAAAAAAGTGTACAAGCATTTCATACAACTGTGATTATTAACACATAATTGAATCCACAACAGATGCTTTCAAATTGATAAGCTATTGACAATTCTAACACCTAGGTGCAAAAATATACAAAGTGTACAATTACAGCTAATAAAAACTCTAACACAATGACTTGTTTTCCATAAATTACATGCCGGTTTTCACAAGCTTTCAATTAAACACGAACAAAACACGATCAGATAAAAGGAACAAACATCAAATCATAATAGTGTGAACTCCATGCATACAAAATCGTGCAATATTTTTATACACACATAAAATAATCAAATGAAATATTCATCCAAGCTATAGAGTCAGTAGATATTCACACATCATAATGAGAATATAATCTACTATATAAAAATAAGTCGGGTTTTCCTTCCTGACGCTATAACTCCAGAACGCACGAACCGATTTCCACGGTTTTGCATTCGTTGGAAAGGTCTCGGGCTCCGTGAGGTTTATAGTAGGGTAGGTAGGGTAGGTAGGGTATGTAGGGTAGGTAGGGTAGGTAGGGTAGGTAGGGTAGGTAGGGTAGGTAGGGTAGGTAGGGTAGGTAGGGTAGGTAGGGTAGGTAGGGTAGGTAGGGTAGGTAGGGTAGGTAGGGTAGGTAGGGTAGGTAGGGTAGGTAGGGTAGGTAGGGTAGGTAGGGTAGGTAGGGTAGGTAGGGTAGGTAGGGTAGGTAGGGTAGGTAGGGTAGGTAGGGTAGGTAGGGTAGGTAGGGTAGGTAGGGTAGGTAGGGTAGGTAGGGTAGGTAGGGTAGGTAGGGTAGGTAGGGTAGGTAGGGTAGGTAGGGTAGGTAGGGTACGTAGGGTAGGTAGGGTAGGTAGGGTAGGTAGGGTAGGTAGGGTAGGTTGGGTAGGTAGGGTAGGTAGGGTAGGTAGGGTAGGTAGGGTATGTAGGGTAGGTAGGGTAGGTAGGGTAGGTAGGGTAGGTAGGGTAGGTAGGGTAGGTAGGGTAGGTAGGGTAGGTAGGGTAGGGTAGGTAGGGTAGAGTAGGTAGGGTAGTTTGGTAAGGTAGGTAGGTGTACCGTCGATAAGTACTTAGTGCTACCCGTGCGAAGCCGGGCCGGGTAAAGCTAGTTAATTCTAAAAACTTTTCAAAAGAAATCTCCTGTAGACTTTGCTCTGATTAAATAAAATTGAAAGATCATAAAAAAAATATTCAGGTCCTCGACTGCCCGCTAACTGAAAGTTGAGACAGTCGTAGCTGGTAGTCAGAAGCCCCAAAGGCTTACCAAAGGCAGGAAGTCAGATAGGTAGTCGATCCATGTGAAATACTTCTATTCACCTGCATACTGTTAGATTGGAAGCCGACCTCAACATAGTTAATAGTTGCTAGGCAAATTATGTTTAACCGACTTCAAAAAAGGAGGAGTTACTAATCATAAAGTCGTGGCCTGTTCGTATGGATAACCCCCTTTTGATAAAAAAATAAAAATAAACTCTCAAGTCAACCAAAGGGTTCTTTCTTCTGCTTAGTGACGATTGTGTGGCGGCATCTACATCGCCACACGTGAACTACGCTTCACACTGACGTCACGCAAAACCCTGCATCGCGCAGTGACTGGCATATATACAACGTCCCGACATCAATCGTCGGGCAGTAGCCCACCAGACACAACACCCGTCTGGTCGGAGAATCCTCTTTTCAATGGAGGATGAGTAGACTTTACACTCTGTTTCTCATAGCTCTATAATTGTAACAATGAGACACAGACTACAATGTTTTCATCGACAACCACTTTGGTCCATAAATAAAGCCTGCATTTCTTACAATAAGATCTTTACCTCCTACACTGTTTTATACATATCTTTTGTTTCCACATTTCCCATGACATTTAACAACAAATTAAAGAGATTGATGAAGAGACGCCATATTCGGTATTAATAAGAGCTCTTGGTAAATAAGAGGTTTTTTCTTCATTGTGTGTTAAAAACGAAATTGTTATCATAGGAAGCGGAACGAAATTAACACATGAAGCGGTTGAGAACGTTTCTTTAGTAACAATCGTTTGAAAGATGTGTTTTTTAAGGGTTGGAGAAGAAAATATGATATATTTTCTTGGCATTTTGCCCGTAGGTATAATGTGAAGAAGCTTTGTACGGTGAATGCAGTTGTCTTTCATTCTAATTAGGCTGAAAATCAGCGCTTTTTGAACGTCAAAATTACATAAGACAGAATGGGGACTGTTCAACACTTCCTAGTGCTTTAGCTGGGAAAAAGAAGTGGCGGAACAAAATCCCCAGCTGAAATCTTCCCAAATATTGTGACAAGTGCAGTGAAACGTTGATTAGATTGCACATTTGACAGTGTTTGCGACAAAATCATGCAATGATTTAGTCATGGCAACCAGCAACCGACATCGGACGTGTTGGGGTCCTGGGGTCGTATTATGACGTATTAATGCCACCATTATTCCAGTGTGAGTGAGAGACGGAGCTATACAAGGCCGCTAGCACCATCCTTTTTTCGCAATGGAATAATGATGGCATTAATACTTCATAATAAGACCCCGTATAGTGATCATTGCCATCTTATATTCGGCCAAAAAAAAAAATATTCTTTTGTTTTACATTATATACTACTAAATCCTGTCGTCGTCACCTGTTACCGACTACAAGCAATCGATATCGGTCGTGTTGGTGTCCTGTGTAAGTCGAGATCCTCAACAGGTGCGGAAGCGCTGGCGTGGGAACGTCGCAGTTCCGAGATCACAACTCGATACGGTTACTGTTGGGCCGCGAAAGCAGTGATTTTGGTTTTTGTGATATTGTTTTATTACAATGTTTTCCTTCATAGAAGTATTTCTGTTGTTTTGTTTATGGGGACCTTAGTTAATGTGCTTTAAAGTATAAACCAAATGGAACACAATTACATTAGGATCAGGCGTGCAAAAGAAATGCTTAATTTGGTGGCGCCGCGCCGTCTTTTCTAATTTCAATCTTCAGGTACAGTTTCCATGCGACAGAAGTTTTCTGCAGGCCTACTTCATTGCTATGAGAAAGTATCCCCCAAATTCTCCAGTGGCACTTAATATGTAGAAGTTCTTAAGGCTACAAATATGCCATGAAGAGACAGTGAACAAATTCAGTTGCGTTTGATAAGTCGGCCGTATTTATTTGAAATAATTATTCCTCTTCAACACAATATTTATTACACATAAGTTATTATCGTGACTACATATTTAACTAGTTAATTTGGATTGAGTTGTCAACGAACATTGGCGTAAATTAATGAGTCTATTCAAATATCTTCATTTTAATTCGTTTCGGCTGTAAATGAAGACATTTAACAAAATGCCAGCTCCATTGGAGAATGCTTGGCATTTGTCAGCTCAAACTAGCGTGAAAGGTTAAATCTTGTAGCTCTACAAACGTACGACATTGGATCATTGTAAATTAACATATAAGCTTGTAAATGTCAACTGAATCTGGCATCTTACATACTGCATTAATGTCCTTTTTTGAAGTAATATAATTTAGCCATCATCGTGGTTAATGATTGGTTATAATAATTCCTGGCTATTACATATTAACAATGCACAATGATACTGGCCCGTTCATTTAGCCTAATTTTATTACTCGAAAAAATAAAAAAAAGTACACGTTTCTTTTTAATTAAAAGTTTACTCTAGTGTCGCTTGCTTCGTGGCCACAATCAAAAGAACATGAAGTTAGATTCTCTTTTCAAAAGTATTGTTACTACCATGTATGATCACATTGATCACTTTAATACAGATTGAGAAAGTAGCTATTAGTATGTTTACTTATCTTCTAATTTATTCATTTAAATAAAACATCTTTCTGACATTTGTATACTGCGTGGTTTCCAGGTCGTGGTGAGTAACTAACTTAGATAAGTTAGGCAGATGCCTATGAGAGTAAAAAGGTCTAAAGAATTAGCATGGTCAGCGCAATATAATCCCTGTTAATCACAACAGGCATGAGCTTCCCATGATTATCAGAAAACCTATCCCTAATTACGTAACATACTTCCAATCACAATCTGAATGATTTATGAAGAATATTGCTAATCTATTGGTTCTTATGTTCGAAAATGTTGTCTGCTCAACAATGTAAAAATCGCAATGAATGTTGTTGTCAAAATAAAAAGCCATCGCCACTGTTAGTGTGTTACGCAATTACTCCGCTGGTCTAAAAAAGTAGCAGACTTGCTCACAGTAGCCTAGATTATAATCATAGTTACAATAATATAAAATTATATTCTAAAATAATAATAATTGATATCTGACAATTGATCAACGAATGATAAAAGAAGCACAAGTAATCAATTCAAATGATTAGAACAACACGATCGAATGGAATCAATTAGTTCACTCATTCAATCCGTTCATGAATTAAATGATCGCATCAGTCATTATGATTGCGGAATACATCTGTCTGTGATCTTTTGGTACAATGGATTTATAATTGAGCTTGGAACGTTATTTAATAAAAAAAGTAGTTAATATGCAACTCTAACTGATTTTTCTTTTGAATCTGATCAAGAAAAATCTAGTGATTTTTGCTTCAAAAAGCAAAATCCACTTTAGTTTTATTGATAGGTACGAGTAAATCATTTTCATTCAAACCATTCATATTTAAATCTAAGAAAATCCGACGTCATATTTTCTTTTTATGAACAAAAACAGTCGTTTTTTTTATATATTTTACCTAAGGGTTTCTTACATGAATAATCGTGACCTGGTCGAATTAATTTGAATGAATAATGAAAAAAAAAATCAACATGCCACTTGATTCTTTGATATAGACATATTCTTTGATATCCCTAGAGTTATGAGATATACCAAAAAAAACTCCTTGTATATTTAGTTAATTATCTCATTAAAATTTATTGATTAGGAAAGACGATAGGTACACCTCTGCCTTACTCTTCGAGGATTACAGGCGTGATATTATGTTTGTGTGAAAGACGAAAGGGCGAGAAAAGGATTATTAGAAGCATACAAATCCTTTAAACTTCAAAGTAATTCTTCAGTCATTCATCAATGAGGATTTTTTCTTGATTCTATTGCGAAATCTGGGGCAGAAAAAAAAAGCAAGATGATATCGGGTTAGCCCCAAAAAAAAAACCCAAATTATTTTGACGCTCTAGAAACCAGCCTTACTAAAAGACCTTAACTAACTAAAACTAACTAACTAGACCTTAACTAAAAACATATGTGACAGTTCGTCTAACATAACACAGACACCTATTGTGTCTCATAAAAGATTCCCAACACAACATCGATGCCCAGTCTTAAACCAGCAAAAACGACCACCACTTCCTTCTAATTCATTGATCAAAAGGGATGGGATGCGGTTGAGAACTCGGGATGTCGATAAAAACTATCGACTCCCACGTTTTATAATCTGGTTCCCGTAGAGTCATTGAGCTTAAGGTCTGCAAGAACGTAATTGTGTGCATATATATTGATTTGTTATAGTGTGTTTGATTCTCTGGGAGTGGGAATCTGGATGGAATAGTGGGAGGATTCCTGGCTTATTAAAACATTTGGTTTCTTTCTACGGCTAAGCGAAGATTCGAAATGATAATTATTTTTATTAGATGAAAGGGTAGTATAATGTTAATGTCATAATTATAACATAAATTGCCGAAGTAAGACAACAGAGGACATTCATCCCAATTCTACGGTAGGAGAGCATGTGAATATATTCTCTCAGTCAAATCGTCAGTTTTGTCAGATTTCAGAAATATTTTCATCAGAAACATATCTACAACTCCAGATTTCTAACCTTAACGTAATAATTGACACACCTAACTTCGAAGTTCAATGTAACCCTGTTAATTATCAATGACCTTTTGAATCAACCAAATGGTGACCATGACTCTTCACTGTACCCAATTCACGGCATGAGTGACATAATTGTTGTAACATTACGTTACATTATATATATAACATTATGTTATATACAACCTGTTGCCTGTGAAGTTGTGAACATTGCCAAGGTTACACGTTAGATACGCAGTATATGAGCGAACTGGATGTTAATGTTATGTTCGAATGCTAGAGTTAATTGGTTCGATGATGGATATGTTACAATATCAGAGAACGTAGACGAGCGATGTGTGTATATTAAAAATGAATTTTAAACACTAAACTATACTGATTCAATGTCCCAACACACGTTATGCGTACGGATATCATAGAATCATAGATGACATCTGTAGTTCGCTGGTTTTTACAGACAGAGTGTTTGGTGTTCAAATTGTTTTAGATCATGCAGCAGAAGCGATTCGAATTTAAATGTTTGATACACTGATCTGAAGATCAAATTAGAACCTAGTCCAATACAGATCTGGATATCGAGGGTTCTAAATCTCAATGCTATTTACCAATGAACGCATATATGTTAGCGAAAGGCGTCTAAAGCGAACGTATTATTATTGGAGCAGTGAAAAGAGTTATAACCCTGACACTCATCGTGTTTGGAAGATTAACGAACCGGTGCAGCATGGTTGTTACACAACTTGTTCAAGCGAGCATTGCCAAGGTTTCTGGTTAGATAAACGTAATGTTACATAGGCGATTTGGTCAGGTGAAGTTGGTAATTTGGGCTCGTATTGTCTTATAGTGGATTAGAGTAAGGGTCACACAAGGACTCTGTATAATATCCGAATACAAGGAAGGAGTAGCTATGAATCTGAGGCTTAGGTGGAGTTTCGTGCCTGGTCTTCTCGATAGGAAACGACCACTTGTGGTTCCACGTGCAGTGCATGGTTGTACACTGCACGTTCTGACGTTTCATAAGTGCCTAGGTAGGTTTATGTGAAATCAAATTACCTATGAAGAAAGAAGATAGTGTCTTTGGTACCGTTTCTAAATTGTAATGAAGCTATATTTAAAGTTGATCAATTTTCAGCTGACAATGAGGCCGAATATTCTATGAGGTGAGACAATACAGCCAGTAATAATCCGTAATAACAATACGATGAACTTGAGTTGAAATGAGTTTCAAGTCAATTGTATAAATCCCTAGCTTTAGACAGAGCAGTGGTCGGCAAACTCATTAGTCAATAGAGCTAAATATCAATACTATAACGACTAACATTTCTTATGAGAGCCAATCCTTTCTGTGTGTCCAAAATGTCTCAATACACTTTTCTTAATCCTTTAAACTCCCATCCTCTTTCACTCCACAACGCTTCCTAAAATTAATTTGCTAAGAAGTAGGATGCCATCATCAGCATCATCATATCGATTGATAATAATATGATGAAGGCATCTTACTTAACAAGCTATCCTTGGAAAACTTTCAAAGGCACAGTAAATGATTAATGAGACAGTATCGGAGAATAACCTTGTTTCCGAAAAATGGAAAGTAGTAGCTGATAAAAAACGAACCAAAAAGGTTACTGACATACAAAAAGGAGGAAACACTCAAATTGATACCCTTCAAGCAATTCAGAGGAAAAAGTTTTTGCATGTTTGGTCACTACGTCCAGACACAACGGAGAAGGCAATAGGTGAACATGTGGAGGGAATCTGTGGATCTGCAGATATAAAAGTTGAAAAAATTGTTCCGAAAAGTGCAAGAGACTATGCATCATTTATGATTGGAGTTCCGGAATCCCTTTTTGATAAACTGAATAACGTGAACAGTTGGCCATTAAATACGCAATTCAGCCAATGGGTGTGGTTTCGAAACTACCGCAAACCAGCAAAAGGAAATCAAACCCAGCAATAAGGGCATTCAAGTGTACTATCAGAATGTTAGAGGATTACGAACGAAGACAAATACGTTCCATAACAATTTATTGGCATCGACATATGATCTCTTTGCAATTACAGAGTCAGGTCTCAATAAAGGTATTCATGACGGAGAATTAATTCCAACTCAATTCACCATAATACGATGTGATCGAGCAGACGGGCGAAAACAAGGAGGAGTATTTTTGGCGGCTTCCCCGTGTTTTGGTTTAAATCGCGTTTCTGTTGACAATGTCGACAGGGCCTTATTTGAGATTGTGTGTGCGACGGTACACAGAAAAAATCATTTTCTGTTCTTGTGTTGTGTTGTTTACATTCCGCCAAAATGTGATGCTACTGAGTATATGCATTTATTTCACATATTAGAGAATGTTTGTGTTAAATATGACAAAGTTTTAGTGATGGGTGATTTTAATATGCCGTCTACGACGGCGGAAATTCAAAGTTATTTGGAATATTTTATTGCCTACGGTGGATTTCGGCAGGTAAATAATGTTGTTAATATTAATGATCGTACCTTAGACTTGGTATTGTCTACGTTTGAGTTAAGTGACTTAGGGGTACAACTCTCGGATGAACCTATAGTTAGTATTGATACACAACATCCGCCGTTGGTAATTAGCGCCAGGCTTTCTCATCGTGAACCAGAGGGTAACCGGGGGCTTTCTCAGAATGAAAGTGTCTCTTCACTCAATAGACACAGGTGGAATTTTAATAAAGCTGATTTTCTAGGCTTGTATAATTCTTTTAGGCTAGCTAATTGGGAGTTCTTGTTTAACATTAAAAACTCCGAAGCGGCTTTAAATTACTTTTATAAAATAGTGAATGAGATCCTTGACGAATGCGTTCCTAAGAAAAATATTAAAATAAATACGCATGGGTCTAGGTTTAGTTATCCATATTGGTATACACCTGATTTGATAAGGGATATCAAACATAAGTGGCGATATCACAAATTATATAAAACAACCGGATCCCAGAGTGATTATGAAATGTTTAGTTGTTTTCGAACTCGTGTCAAATTAAAGATAACTTCAACCTATGAAGTTTACCAAAATAGACTTCAGACGAACCTACAAGGGGATCCGAAATCGTTCTGGAACTATACAATCGAGGCGCAATAAACCCAAAGTCACAAAGGACGGCTTATTGCTGAAGGAGGAGGAGTGTGCGAAATGTTTTGCCTCGTATTTCCACTCGGTATACAGTGAAAAGCGCCCAGCGTTAGACCCAGTAGCCGCGGAGCGCGCGGGTGGCGAGGCGGCGGGAGCGGCGCGCGTGCATGTCGACCGCCTCAGCGCGCGAGACCTGCGCGCGGCGCTCCTGCGTCTCAAGCCTAAACGCTCAGTAGGTCCTGACGGCATACCACCTTACATTGTCAGAGATTGTCGTATGGTTTTTGAGGAGCCCTTGTTGCACGTTTTCAGCTTGTGTTTGCGGGAGGGTCACTACCCGGACGATTGGAAGATCACCCGAGTTATACCAGTCCCTAAAGGGGGTACAGGCACTGACGTGAGTGGATACCGACCGGTGGCGGTGCTGTCGGCGTTCGCTAAGGTATTTGAATCTGTGTTGCATACAAGTATTTATACACAAGTGAGCCCACAACTGTCAGACGCTCAACACGGCTTTCGTCCGGGTCGCAGTACCGGGGGTAACTTGTTGTCATTTGTTAACTACCTGTCGCCCGTCATTGATGCCGGGGGGCAGGTGGATGTGGCGTATTTCGACTTCCGGAAAGCTTTTGATACCGTGGATAACGACGTACTTTTGTGCAAACTCTCTGCAATGGGATTTACACCGCACTTGCTTAAGTTTTTTGCTAGTTACCTTGGCGAACGCCAACAGTACGTCGAGTTTGCGGGACATGAATCCAGACCTTATTACACGTTCTCCGGGGTAAGTCAAGGGAGTAATATTGGACCTTTAGAATTCATTTTAATAATTAATGATCTGCCAACAGTCGTGAAAGAGGCGAAGTGTCTACTGTTTGCAGATGACTTAAAATTATTCCTAAATGTTGAGGACACTGCAGACTGTAATAGGCTCCAGTCTGACATTGATAATGTAGTTCAATGGAGTAAATCCAACAAGCTGCATTTTAATATTAAAAAGTGTTGTGTGATGAGCTATACCCGCGCGCGTGCTCCATTGCAGCATCAGTACGAGATGGACAGCGAATTTATACCGCGCGTCTCACAGGTACGAGACCTGGGTGTACAGATGGTGTCTGAGCTGACGTTTCGCAAGCACATAGTTGAGATGTGCGGCAGGGCTTTCAGAAATCTCGGTTTCATCTTGAGACAGTGTAAGGATTTTTCCGAAATTGCAGCTGTTAAAGTTTTATATAATGCACTTGTGAGGAGTCATCTCGAAACGAGTGCAATTATTTGGAACCCGCATGAAGGGAAATACAGCCATATGTTGGAAAAGGTTCAAAACAAATTTGCTAGGTTTCTTTACCATAAACAGTACGGGGTGTATCCCTTTTATCCTCTGATGTACCCGAGTCTGTTCGTCCTGGGCATGGTCGGGTACACCAGACTGGCAGTAAGAAGAGACGTCGCGCTGGTCAAATTCGTGGCTCGCGTACTGCTAGGGTTGCTACACCACCCGGAGGTGCTGGCAGCGCTGCGGCTGCGCGCGCCGGACGGGTGTGTAGGTGCGCGCCGCCGCCCCGCTCTGTTAGACGTGCCAGCGGCTAGGACTAACCTACTCAAGTTTACCCCTATGTCACGAGCCGCACGTATTATTAATGTTATTACGGTGTCGGAGGATATATTTGGGCAAAACCTGCCGAAATTCATGCAAATGGCACAAATAATAATTGAAAGAGGTATATTATAATGTTTGTATATAATATTGCTATCATAGATAATTTTTATTTAATTTTTTGTAAAAAACTGTTACAGACCTTGTAATTTATAACATCGCCTTGGATGAATCTGTAAAGGTGTTATAATTGTGGTATAAATAAATAAATAAATAAATAAATAAATAAATAATTCTCCTGTAATGTTTTGGTGAAACGACTTCGAGTATAAATCTTTGAAATACACCAAGTTTGAATTTTGAATGAAACTTGATATCTTGGTTAATGACCGAAATCCAGACCCCCGACCTCGCACTCATCGTCATTTGTACCAGAACCACACTCTATAGGCCAAAGAGCCGCGATTTGCCGACTACTGAGATAGAGTGACAGCTCCAGACTGCTCACTTCACCCAAATTTCCACGGTGAGATTTTTACAGAATACATCGGTTGATATATTATTTGACACTAGTAATTATAAAAGTCAAGCTACCCGCCATTTTTAAATTAAAGGTAATTAACCGCAATAATACCTCATGATTAAAGCCATGGGTCACCTTCTGTAACACGCTAGCAACGTCAACTCAAACATGTCAGAAACACGATCGCACAATAAGGGGCTTCACACTGAGCATACGACGGAAGCGATATATCGTGTGGTAGTGGACTTTACACTTCATTGACTGAAGGGTTGAGCAGTGATTCTGGAAGTTACTCGATTATGTCCTAAAGTTACTTTAACTTTCATAGATGAGAAAGAGATTCTCCCAAAATAAGATAAGTTTAGATATTCACTGTCAAGTTTTTAACATAAAATATAATATCACGCCTATATTTCCCCGAAGGGTTAGGCAGAGGTGTACCAATAGTACTCCCACATTTATGCCAGTTATGTTTAAGTCCCATGTAATATTGGCCGAGCCTATTGTTATTAATCGGGCACAAATCCAGACTCCGGGCGGCTAAGAAATTTCAGATGGAAAACCCAGTAACACTTTGCATGACCCGGGAATCGAACCCGGGACCTGACCTGATGCTGAGAAGTAGCACGTGCGACCACTAGACCAAAGAAGCAGTCAAACGTCAAAGACGGTGTCATTGTTTAGTTTTTGTTTGTTCATTTTGCGAGTATACCATACGGTCCAATCAGTAATCGTAATGGTTGCATAACGTTCATGAAATCTTGATAATGAGACCTGGTAGATAGCCTCTGAAAAACGATTTATTTCTCTCTCTTTTAGCCTGAAAAATATCAAATACTTAATCAGTAAAGGTATTGAACACAAAAAGTTATCAGAATGATTAAATGCTGAACAAAACATGACTCGTCTTTCACTAAGTCGGATTACAACTGCGAGCCCATTTACATAGTTGTTTACAGGACGTTCAGCATTGTGTGTCAATGGTGCTACCAAGAATGGAGTCATACGCAACCTGAACACATGTTATTAAAAACACAACCGTTATCATCATTGATCTATGAAAAGAGAATCATGATGGTGACCCATATATCAAACAAACAAAATCTGATTATTTGATTAAGTATTTGTGAATGGTCCAGCTCTTGACCTCGATCTCGCCTGATGGAACGAGCATACCCAGAAGATGCCTGTTCACTCTTGCTTTAAAGGCAGACGGGTTATATGTGCAAAGTAACATGACGTCATGCAACGAAATTGTTGGACAACGGCCATCTCCTCTGAAGGTCTACAATCCTGTAGGGCATCACAGTCTTGCATTCAAACAAAATGGTGTAGGTGTGGGTTGGTTTGAGTAGTGTCCACAGACTATTCAAGTCAGTTTTGTCACCAGTGACCTTATCTAATATACATACTCCTTTATAAAACGCTTACAGCAAATGATTTTGGAGGCGACAATGCAGTAATCAAGTGGGTTGTATCTCGCGACGAGATATAAGATTGGCTATATAAATAAAATAGATAAAATAGACATAGAATAAAATAGAAAATACGGCCGAAATAACTTGGCAGGTCTGAACATAGGCTCTGCGAAGTTTCGCGCATGTTCTGTCACTCACACTCGCCTCATGTCACCATTTGGTTATAAAAAAATGTCATTGCGCAGCCTTCTGCGCGAAGTTCGGAACTGCCAAGTTATATCGACCGTATTGTACCTACTGCTGAGAGTCGAATGATAGAAGTAGTTCTCTTTTACGATGCTTATTAAATGAAAGTTAATTCTTAGCAAGTGATCTTTATTACAAAAAAAAAACCGGCCAAGTGCGTGTCGGACTACACACATTGAAGGGTTCCGTAGTTGGGATGAATTTATCCCAATAACAAACTTAACATTGTCGTTGAAAAACATGTTTTTGAAACTGCGAATTTAAGTTGGTTGATTATTACTCATTAACCTATAAATCCTGTACATAGCTGTGGTAGTTTCCCGTTTAACTGCGTTATATATACTATTACTGTGTGTTTTCACATCGTGTAGGGCAGGTACCCACAAAAAAACTTGATATTATTTTACTACTTTGTCGGCGTGATTAATATGTATACCCATGCCAAATTACAGCTTTCTAGTACTAACCGTCTCTGAGCTAAGTCGCGGACAGACAGACAGACGGACATGGAGAAACTATAAGGGTTCCTTGCTTACTACGGAACCCTAAATATGAATATAATAATTAATTAGTCACAGCGTGTCTTTAAAAAGTAACTACAACAAATTCTTCGTCCGCCGACATAGGACATTATAGCCTCTACCTAGCAGTATAATTCTTGAATTGTTTTTATCTTTTTATTACGGACGCTTTTTACGTGCACGTCTTTCTACATTGGTCTCACATGTATAATTTCAACATGAATGATGTAACCAATATTTTGTAACAATATTATGATTTAAAAGAGTGTCCGTGGAGTATCTTGCCCGTTCTTCTCCATAGGAACCTACGCTTTGGAATGGGCAACTAGCTTCATATTGACTGACTGACCCCTTGACAATTCAAAAGTGGCTGTAAATGGTTTAATTGAAATAAATGCTTTGAGTTTGAGTTTGAATAGACAACAAGGAATTAATTAATTAAGACATAAACAAACAGCAATCACTAACCGGTCTGCCAAGCCTGATGATTATCCTAATGATTGTTCACAGCACCCTGACATAATGAAGTAAACAACAACGCCAGATTGTCTAATCCAATAACAAAACATTATAAAATCATTATCACCTACACTGTAATAACTTTAACTTATACAAACGTTTACATTGACAGAAGCCATACTGTGAATATGAACTATGAAGTACAGTCGCGGAATAAAAAGGTTATGCATTTCAAGGTTTACTTTATAGTTGGCAATGTTGAAGGGCCGATAGCTGTTGGAGCAGACGAGTCCTTGAATTGAGGCCGCAAATCGGTAGACTTAGCGTGGGTCGCTCTTCGACTAAAGAGACCGACGACCTTAAGAAAACGGTGGGAGCACACAGAAAACCGGGTGTTGTGGCACAACTTGGAAGAGGCTTATATTTCCTCCAATACACTACGTTGGGTATAGTAATTGAGTTTGCTACTCGTACCTACTTACCAATAAAATAATTATTTATGTTACTTTTATTGACTTTTTATGCGAACGTAATTATTCAGTATTTTTAGCTTTCTACAACTTAGATTTTTAACTTTAAGTACCTAATAGCTATGTATCTAATAATAATTTTGCAGTGCCCTGACAGGGTCCAAAACGGCTCTTAGCGCTAAGCCTTTTGTTAACATCTTGTTTTACCTTGTGGAACGCAAATAAATATGAATATAAGTTTAAATAACTCGTTCTTAAGCTCAGATTAAACTGAACACTACTTATCTACAATGTTATATAGCTCAAAGGTGGCATCAATCCGCAAACTTAGAAAGTACCGAATGGATTTAGAAGTTGCTTACCCTTTCGTTCCGCGACTGTACAACCTAAGGCCAATATTAACTATAAATATAGATTAGCAGTACTTGCTCCGATTTAACAAGGACCCCGCCCTCAGTCGTTTCTTTTGGTGACAAGGCGACTCCTGCGCAGCTTTACAGCCTACGTAGTAAAATGTAGCGTCATAGTACTACCCACTGGTGTCTAGTAATACTGGGTCGTTGATTTGGAATTAACTACATAACGTCACGTTTGTTTTCTGAAGGGTAAGGCAGAGGTGTATCTGTAAAGTTCACTCATACTCTATAGAAAAGGGAGGATCCTCCGACCAGACGGGGCTACTGCCCGGCGATTGATGTCGGGACGTTGTATATGTGCTAGTCGCGCGGTAAACACTGCTTGCGCGATGCAAGATATTGCGTGACGTCAGTGTGATGCGTAGTTCGCATGTGGCGATGTAGATGCCGCCACACGTCCACAAATCCAGACCTTGGCTGCTATTGAGTTTTCCAAAATCTGGGAATTTAACCCAGGAGAACCCAGGACCCTATGCTTAGCAATTACTTGCGACCACTGTACCAACGAGGCAACTGAGATAGAAAAATTCAATAGGTAACACTTTTCATGACCCAGGAATCAAATCTATGAACCCTCAAGCTATTGCATTTGGGACAGTGGTCCCAAGGTCAAACTCTAGTGAGACCAATGTAAAGATATTACAATTCTTTGGTCTGGTACTCCATAGAATATGAAATATGTTTTGTAAGTCATTTTGAGGTTATGTTCACCTAGGACATTTTCTACATTTCATATTTATTTGTGCCCGAGCATTCGTAGGTACAGACGCCAGCACATAAACCTACTACAAACTGTCAAATATCTTTAATAGATTTTCAACTTTATCACCAAATCATAAGGTTCAAAGTTGATTGGGAAAATTTGACAGTTTCGGGTGGGTTGACCTGCTTGGAATCTGTACCTTTTAAATTAGAACTCATCAATGGCCACAATCGAGACAAAGATACTAATAGATTTGATTGGATATATTTTTAAAGACTTTTTATTTTATTGCTACTATTACATAATACTCGTATAGTTTTTCATAGTGAAGTAGTATTTAATGTTTATCATTGCACAATGTAGCAGTCACTCCATGTAAAATACTGGCATTCAGCTGCATCTAGTTAGCTTGGAAGCTGACCCCAACATAGTTGGAAAAAGGCTAGGCAGATTCATTGTACAAATTCGTAGTCATCGGAAATTTCATTAACTTTACAACTGTCCGCACACATTTCGACATACATAATCAATTCAAATGGTACGTATACCTATTTCACTATTGTGAAGAAACGGGAGAAAATCAGAAAATTACTAGAAAATCATAAAATCACTACACTACTACATCGTTTTTACTAGTCATTTTCTATTCCTTACTTGCTAGTAATTTCTCTAGTAATTAATTGAGTCATAAAACATCAATTGACGTTAGAATAACACCTATCATTGCTTTTCACCGATTCCTTTATAAATATTACATCCACAATTTAAAAGTACTTAATCATTTCTTAAATGTTTATCTCACATAGCCAGTGCAACATCTTAAATCGGTAAAGCACATCTCGCCCACGAATCGATGTTACTTTTGTCAGCGATTCTTTATCTCGATCAAAGAATCGATTGTTCATGTCTTCATTCATCGAGTTTTCTATACGTCCGTTACGCATGCGTGAAGGTTACATTTATACAAACGATTAATGTGATGTTATGAAATCGAATCAATGAGTCCATTACAAAAATATGGCTTAATGAAATTAATAACACTTCATTATACATTTTTGTGCAGATACATGACTTAAGTTAGCATAACATAAATGTGCATATAACATAAAAATTAAAACATGAAACCCTATTTACAAATGAATATTCAAATAACGTTCAACATAAAACCGTTCAAGCGTTAAAATTGTAAATAAAACAAACTCAAAAACCACACAAAATGCAAAATAAACAATGGTAAAACAAAACCGGTATTCGCTATAGCTATGTGTCAAACGGACGGAGCGATGCGAACAGGCAATAAGGTGTGCAAAAATCAGACGACGACCGTGCTAGAGCTGGGAATGTGGACTGAATACCGATGTGTTCATTTACCGCATCAATCGATTCTACATTAATCGATGTTACAATCGATACAATACGAAGAAACACAATCAATTATTCGAAATGTGTTCAATCGAACTATCGAATCCAAATCATTCCCAGAAATCAGGTTGAAAACTTTACGACCTTACAAAGGAATAATCAATTCTTAAGCCAACATTTGCAATTAAATGAGCAACATCGGTATAATCCACATTCCAATGCAAAATTAAGACTTCGTGCCTGTCAATTGGTTGAGTCCTTGCGGCACTGAGGAGTGTGTGGACCACAGCGACCTGATCTTATTGAACACCAGGCTGTGCCACGCCGCGTTCCGAGGACCTTCCTCCGGCAACCCTGTAGGAGTACCCAGTTCCATATGTAGAACATTCTCAGATCATCCATCAACACTGACATAAAGTAAAATTTCTCTCACACGATCCCAATTGAGCCGCGATGGACAATTAATTGCTCCTCGCCACATTAACAATCCATTACAAATTGTAAAAGATATCATTATTCATATCGCCAGATAGAAACGTTAGCTATCGACAGATTAAGTACAAACGTGAAGGGGCAAGGGCCGTGGCGAATTGATTCTAATAGTTTATTAAGAAACTCCCAGCTGTGAACGAAGTGTATATTTCAATTACCCAAGAAATCTGGTCGACCGGAATGATATAATTAATGGAAATGGAAAATGTTATAGATACAGAGATAATGTTCACAGCCGGCCCGCTGTCTGCGCGGGCAGCGTTGCAAAAGTACGGAATTATACTTTAACTAATAAATACAGTAGACAGACAACCGGTCCTTTAAGGAACCCCTACGTACATCCGGCGGAGCGTCGTGGGCGCGCGTGTCGCAACTGTCACTCACTGTTATTTACTGCGCGGCGGATCCTCGCAGTTTTCGTAAAGCTCATAAAACGGGCCATCGAAGTGAGAGGTGCTACGCGGCCTGCTTGTGAATGAGATTTCAACTTTGCCCAAGAAGGCATCAATGAAGTGTAGCTTGCGTGCGCACCCGCTTGCGCAACGATGCAAATCCGCGGCTTCCACGCGCGGCCCACGGGTATGCTAATACGAGTGCAACTTACCGGAGAGGGGCACGTGGTTGTCGTGCGAGTGGCGCGCGCGCTGCCCGAACGGACTGCGCAACGACTTGGGACTCAGGAAGAATCTTCTCCTGGTGTGCGGTGGTGTTGGACAGCTCTGTGCTAAGTTCGAAGGTTGCTTCGGCGGCTTGGGCAGGCGATGCGGCGACTGCCAGTCCGGCTCCTGCCGCTGCGGCGAAGGCGTATACCTCTCCATGGCCGGCCGCCTCTGGCCCTGGCTATTCCTCGCGCACGACGGACAAGCCTCGTTCCTGAACATGCACGAGTAGCACCGCTCATGCCCGCAAGTGTCGATCAGCTTCCTCTTCTTGCCCTTATCAAAGGGCATGTTACAGCTGGGACAGGTAGTGCCTCCCGTCTCGCTCTCCAGCAGCTGACGTATCGCCGCCAAGTCTAGAACAATAATGAGGAATGTTAATATGGTTTTGATTATACCGCTTGTTGTGTCGTTCATAGATTAGTATGCGACAACGCATGGCGCTCTATGCGTGGCAATCAATTTACACATTAACGACCCTTGAAGTTATTCTAGCTCAGGATAATAATATAATTTGTACTGTACGGCGCACCGGACTGTTATAACCAATTATATCGGATGAGGATGTTGCGTCGGAATTTAAATGGAGTTAGTTATAGAGCAACAGTAAATAACTGAGTTTTTACGATGTTAAATGGTACACCAGTGTTTCCTTGCTTTACATGTACTCTTATTTTTCGAAAATGTATGTAACTGCGTCATAAATGTCTTTATGTCTTCACATTTCTCATGTTCCGGGTGGTTCAGTTTAAAACAAACTGATTTATACGTGGGTATCGTTATAACTTCTGGAAAAGCAGGCTCTCTCATCAAAACTTAAATCAACACTTTCAAATTAAGCGATTCGTAAATCAAGTGTCTGTAAACGAAGTAATTAAATACAAATGTTGCCTCACGAGTTGGGCTGGAGAGACGGTGGTATACTCTATCTCTTTTTGCCATACGTTAAAGCTCGCACCGCGTCCTGATTCCATCGACAAATGACATTACGAGAAGATTGACCGTCGCAAGCGCATTCCGCGAGCTCTTTTACAAGTTTTTATTTTCTTTATAATGCCGTCGGAGAGCATTGTGGGCAAAATTTGTTTTTTTCTACCTCTCAAATTAACAGGATTAAATCCAGCGTCAATTAATTGAATTGGTCATTTTAAAACGAAGTGCGTGTAAACAATTTTCGTCGAGTAAGTTATACTTGTCTGCTTAAGGCGTTGCGTACACGCTTTCCTTTTGTGACCTTTTCCAAAAATACTTCCCCTGTGTTGTGACAGGCGAATAACGTGTTTATGACGATATGCAGGTTAATGAAGCCAGTTAAAAATAATTTATGAGCCCGTTAATATAAAAGTACGTGACATAATGGATACTTTTTCTAAACTGCGAAAGTACGTTATGGCAACATTACTTTTGAAAAAAGTGTGAGATGCGCGGCTTTAAGACCACTTTGAAGATAAGATAGTAAACACAAATGGCGGCTAGCCTTTGTCTACAATCATAATGGATTCTTTTTATACTCTTGAATATGAGCTTCAAGATTAAACTTTAATATCGGTAATAAATTGTGAATGCGCTTTATGATACAGAAAAGAATATGGTAATTTGAATACATTGTACATTGAAGTACTTTCAAGTTTGCATCTTTAAATAACTGACTCCCAAGGGTTTTAGCTCGACGATCCGACTTAATTTATTACAAATAAAAAAATGTTGTAAAATTTCGAGATGTCCGAATCTACAGTGACAACTAGATTTATCCATTTCGTTAATAAATGTTGTCTCCAAAACTAATCAAATTAAATCCCATTGATCAAGAATTTCAACACGATGCTGACCAGTCTGATATATTCCTTAATGTCACATAATTAAAGCGAGCTATTTATTTGCCGTGTCACTATTTTAATGGAATATTTGTAGAAGATTGTATGTTGGATGTTAATTCTGTTGCTGTCTAGGTTTTGACAAGATACAACGTTTGATCAACCCACGGATCGAAACCGTCAATGTTGTCGAAATGTGTGGAGATCCTAAAATAAGTGACAACTAAAAAGCTACAGAGAAAGTGAAGAAAGGTTTGATTTAAGACACAAGCATTTACGATACCAGTTTATCATGTAGAAAACTCATAAAAAATAAAAAAATAAAATCTTAAGACAATAAATTCTAATCTATGCAAAACAATAATAAATGTTTATGTTTAGAAATAAAAATTCAATAAACAAGATACGATCACTCTGAAAGTGTGTTGATAAAATGACAATATTAAATTGAATTGGATTTAAACGAAACAAAATTGGCACTCGAGAAATGTCAATAGTCAGTCAAAAACTTGACTATATCAGGCAATGATTATTCAGTTTACACGTCGATTTGTCCAAGAAACACTTCCATAATTCAACAACAATTTAACTCCTACGATAAACTTCAATCTTTTGGTCCGAGGTTCCGAACCTACAGAGTAGCTCCGTAAATCTGTCAGGCCATGTATCTTCGTTTCTTATTTCACCGTTTTTGTATTAATTTACCTCGACATCTGTAATTTTATTAAAATTTTTGTAATTTAAATAGAGTGAGACATGACATTTATTAAATTATCAAAATACTTTAAGTGACATATCTTTTGGTCTGTGTAAGGATACGTTTTTGGAAGAAAGGTATGAGAATTGCCGTACTTTGGTCAGGGAAGATAGAATTAATTCAATTTATTTTAAGAATTTTAAAACATTGTGGAATTTGGAAAAACGCTGCTAAAAAAAGTGAATTTTAGATGCAACAGTGTTTAATCTGGTTAAAATTTATATTTTTATCAACAGATATTCGGTTTCTGTTTTATATATTGGTAAAGTTGTCGCATTGTAGCATGGCAATAACGGTCATTGACCTTTCTACATTTTCTAGTATTTTTTATTAAAACTAAAATAAATTCCTTTAACGACCTGAATCAATATCTATCATGAACATGATCTTCAACATGTTTCAATAACGAGAAACCATACATAGTTTACTGTTTGGGTTCCTACGTAGAGATATTCGGGAAAAGGCAATGACCGCTATTCTCACGCTGAAACGCGACAACTATAGCTAATAAAAATAACACTGGTTATATAGAAGACGAATTGAAGAATACCATTAAGATTGTTGTTCTGATCAGTAATAAAATTTACACATATGCTTACGATTAGTCAAGCTGCTTAAGTATTAGTATTCGGATATCCCCTTTCATTAATAACCCGTCTTATTTATTAGTAATTATAGCTCAATATACTTAAAGAAGTGATGATAATGAAACATTTCATATATTCATTATAAAAACCATTTATTTCTTGTCATCTAAATATTATATCTCATGATCATTTGGCGGAACGATGTAGTTCATTTTATTTAGTCTATAAAAGAGGAAGTGACAAATTTTTAGATGGACAAGAACAACCAGTTCTGTTATTTTATGAAATACGTTTTTTATGTGTATCATTGTTATCTCGAACATTAGTTTTTGCTGCTACACGTGTCTTCAAGTTTCAAGTGGGGCCATTGTACTAAGCGTTGTACTTCAAACGTTAGTGACGTCATGCTAGTATCTATTACAGGATTCCTAAAACTCCTAGCGACATAGTGATTGAGTTGATACAATGTATCTACTAGCTCAAATGTTCTTGATCAGTTCTTTTAGTTTCATTGGCTTTAATTTCGACAAAGTCATTTTTTTTCTTATTGACAACCGTTTCTATTAACCTATCCATTATAATTTAGAGATGCTGGTCAACTGTCATTCCAGCAATGTAATTTCTAAGTGTCATTTTTGGCTGTACATTATCAACGATCTTTACATCCGTGCGTGCTATAAGACCACCGCGTTTTAACATATGGTTTACGTTATTGTCTAGATATTGTTTAGGCTTTAAAAAAACAAGTCTATTTTCAGTCATGATCAAATAAAAACCCCGTGGGGCCTACAGTAGTTCGGCATGTCAATTATTCGTAGAGTCAATTGTTTTCGCTCCATCTACCACGAGATCTCGCATTCCGCATTACATCATTCACACACCATGGGATTCCACACTGGTCTCATAGTAAACGATAATTTGGTTTCCACATAAGTACCTTGGTATGAGGCATGTCTGGTCAAACGGACGCTGACTCACGCAAATCGGCTGGCGGTAAAAAATCATTTGCGACTGCTGTCACAATTTTATATTTACCATCATCTTCATTAACTTCTCAGACGAATATGTTCTTTATCCCTGTTGCTATTAAGGTGATAGTGTCACTGCAGAAGATTTTAGGGATGATTAAGTTACATCTGTATCTTGTATCCAAACAGGTTTTAGGTCACGCCTCAGAGGGAACATTAAAGTAATTTTCTCTAAGAGAACTCATCAATTTCTTAGTCGTTAACGATTTTTTGTTGGACACGTCTATGAGAGCCAGACGGCGTTATTATGTTTTGTGTGAGACTTATTTTGGATCAATTTCCTCGACATTTTTAGGTTACTGAGACGATTTGGTGCGTTGCGTTTTGTCGTACGTTTTTCTTAGAATTTTGCGTGGTAAGATAGTAATGTATGGTTTAGTGTTCCGTATCAGGATTAGGGAAACGTTATTATATGTAGAATCAGGTCGAGGTCAGAGATTTTTATGTGGCTTTATTTATTTTTTAACAGAACGGGTTCATTTGAGTCAATGGAATCCTTAAGCAATTTCATAACCTACATAATTATTTCTGTCTACTTACTATTAAAACCTTTTCTGTGTTACCTTCTCAGCCTTTTGCATTTAGACTAGGTAACTAATATTGTTCACATGGCTTCCTACATTCTACCAACGCTTTTTTGGGCCTCCAACAATTATATTCAGAATATAGAATAGTTCAAGGCGTACATACATTTCTGTCATGTATATCACTTGTATTAAGACTTTAATGTTCTCATAAATAGGATTTAGGTATTATGTAAAATTTATCTAATAAACGGAACCGTTTACGCCAATTGTTCAGAATTTAGTCTTGCCTTGGCTTCATATTGGTGCTATCTCTGTCTGTATGTTATTAAGTTTTAGTTGGAAAATACAAAGTTCTTAGAAGTAAAACAATTATTGCTGATAAACAGCTTTATTGTTAATTTTTATACGTATTATCTTCGAGCCCTTTTCCTTTCATTGTGAAAACAGATTATATGTATTGCTTGTTACCATTTCGCCACATTTCGCTCTCTTTTCTTCATTCTTTTTGTTGTATAGGCTGTAACTGAGATTTGTTTAGTTCTTTTGGGCATATTTAAAAACACTTTTTTTTAAGTCATGTTGCCTTTTTTACAGTCTATTTCGTAAATTGCTTTAATGCAAAAATATCTAATGTGAAAAACCTATTCTAGAGGGATATGGTAGACAAAAGCAATCAGCTCGAAATAAGGTTTAGATTCTAAAGGATCAATAGACCGACTATAAATAGTAATACAGAACTAAAATGATAATTTCTAGACTCCTAAACCAATTTCCTGCCACTCCAGTTCCTATAAATTCATAACTGTTTTCTACTGATAGTAGGCCTTACGTACATCCGCTACAATTGTATGTTGGTATGGTTTTAGAAGTTTATAGCTAAGTTTATGGGATTGCTTTCGCTATAAATACTTTGCCTTCTTCAAGTAAATGTTGCTATGTGTAAATCTATACTTCTAACTAATATTATAAATGCGAAAGTAAGGTTGCTTATAAGGGGTTTGATAGGACCGATGCCTGCCGGTGTTGCGGGAAAGTCCGAAAGGGATACCGTGGCCCCTGGCAACGTACAGGCAACTGAAGGAACGCGGGTGGGTTTTAGTCAGTAAGAGTCTGACACGCCCTCCCGCTCCGCCCAGAGCGGGAGAAGTTATTTGATAATTTCCCACACAAAAAAAAAGGTTGTTTATTTGTAACGCTTTCATGCTAAAACAGCTGAACGGATTTGGATGAAATTTGGTAGACGGGTAGACCATGACCTGGAATAGGACATAGGATACTTTTTACGTTCCCGTGGGATAATTTCCGACCTCCACGTGATCGAAGTCGAGAGCAAAAGCTAGTAAATTTATAAAGAGATAAAACATTTTTGTTTGTTTGTTTGTAAGTTTGTATGTTGGGGTAATCTCCGGAACTACCAGTCGGATTTTGCTCGCGGACGATGTCGTCGGCAGAAGCTAATGTGTATGTAAAAGTATGTTGTGATATGGTTGATATTCTCTGGCGTCTTATAGAGTTAGATAGTTGACTTGTATCTTCATACATCTTTTACAAACTTTGGCTAACGGCTTGATTTTGTCAATCTTGACAAACGAAATGATCGCTCGAGCGAATGCGTTTGATATTTTTAACCAACTTAAAAAAGGAGGTGGTTGTCAATTCGACTGTACGTTCTTTTTTTTGTATGTTTGTTACGCTATTACTCCGCCAATTATGAAATGATTTTGATGATTCTTTTTTTATTTGGTAGGTCTTTTAAATTTATATGAGACCACAAATAAATTGTATTAATTTTGCTTGGATAGTTTTTGAGTTAGCTTCAATAATAAGTATTTTTCCCACTTAGTCTATATGGATGATGTTATAAGTTCCTGTCACTGTTATTTACATAGCAGGTAGTGGTATTCGAATTTGTGTGGGGTAGGAACGAAAATACAAAACCAAAAACACCGACTTCCGAAATTAAAGTTATTTTGCACTTTTTTGAGTTTTTTTCTGAGTCGGTTATATTTTTTAACTTTTAAATTCATTGGAAACCCTATTGATATCACAAAATTGACTCTGTCATTTTGATTTCCCATTTTCCAGTTCTAATTAACAGGTAACTGCTACCATAAATTAGCATTTAACTACATTAGTATAGTTATTCACTTAACGGTTGATTTGGCATTTCTACAGGAAAGGGCAGGTGTAAACATTCAATAGCTCTCTCTCTCTATTATTTTAATACTCCGAGCTGTTCAATTCTATTATACCGTTAAAATTTCATTTTTACGAATCTGAGATTCAAATGTTTTATACATAAAGAATTCTACCTATACATATAAAATAGGTGAAATATTTATAGCATGAGCTACAAGATTTCAGTTCCTAAATCTAGCTGTTAATTAGCAATAGCTATTCTTAGATTCCTAGAAAAATATTATTATTCCCTTTATTTAATTATTTACACATAAATTACATTTTTAAATATTAGAATATTTTTTTTTTTTAAATATAAAAATAGTAGCCCACCGGTATCGGGAACAGGGCGACCCGTGTCCAGAAGTACCGCTTTCTGAATCAAGCCCCTAATCCAGCTGCCTAACGAGAGCCTCCTGTTGGTGTTGGTCGAGGCTCTTGGCAATTATTATTATTGTTATTAAATAAGCAAGTGTAGGTCTACCGTTTCAAATCAATCATTAAAGCATGGCGAATGATTCTCCGTGCTTTTATGGATATTAAACAGAAATGAACAAACGTAAATACCGAGCCTCTATTATTGATTACCAGTATTTCTATTGGTCAAGTGGTTTTTTCTTTTCTAATTATAAACTCAAACTCAAAGCAATACACATAACATACATAACATCACACCCTTACTCTCCGAAGGGTTAGGCAGAGGTGTACCGATAGTACACCCCCATTTCGCCAGTTATGTTTAAGTCCCATGTAATAGGGGGCGAGGTTATTGCCATAAACAAGGCACAAATCCAAACTCCGGGCTGCTACTGAGAAATATCTAATGGAAAAACCCAATAACACTTTACCCGACCTGGGAATTGAACCCAAGACCTCATTCATACTCAGCAGTAGCGCTTCCGACCACTAGACCAACGAGGAAGCAAAGCAATTATTTCAATTAAATAATTTACTAGCACTATTGAATTGTCAAGGAGTAGGTCAGTCAGAAACATGAATCTATTTGCCCATTCCAAAGCGTAGTAGGTTCCTATGGAGAAGAACTGTCAAGAAACTCCATGGACACTCTTTTAAATCTAAATAGTGTTACAAAATATTGGATGAGATTTAGTCTTCTTCCATCCCACATCTAAAAATGCTAATCCACATACTATAACTTGATCCACAGGTCGTGCTTCATTAACGTCTGTACAATTAATTGGCTCAATTAACAACTAGATTACTACATTAGTCACTAGTGGTGGCTCTGCCATGATGATGTCTGAGAATGTATCATCATGGAGGATGTTATGTTTATTTTTATGGTGTGATAGGATAATTATGACGGCCCCATCAGAATGTACGCTTTGTTTATGTTCTGTTGTATTAATGAAGATGTTGGTTAGAGATGGAGTTTTGTGGTTGTTTTTACGTCAGTTGATGAACGAGGTTTCTTTTTAGAAATGTTTATTTGGTAGTATTACTGACTAGCGACTGCCCGTGACTTGGTCCGCGAGAAATTTCTCGTCCCCCGACCCACCCCGTCGCATCGCGTCGCCAGCCCGCGCTATTACTTAATTTTCGCTTAGTGATCCTTCTGGTTATTTTCCTTTTACTCGTCTCCTATGGGACATAGCGAGATGTTAAATAGCTTATAGGCTTTCTCAAAAATTGGGCTATTAATAACAATAAGAATTTTTCAAATCCGACCGGTAATTTCCGAGATTGGCGCGTTCAAATAAACAAAGAAACAACAAACTCCTCAGCTTTATTATTTGTGTCAACGTTAATACTAGCATGGGTTGGTGTTGCTACTCTTTGGTGTATTTTTTATATTTGGGAGACAGATAGTGCAAAAGGGTGTTGACTGGGAAAAAAAAACTATTTAGTCCGTCAGTCAGAAAATAAAAACATATTAGACACGTAGTTTTTTACTTTATCATAGTAAACACATTGAAGTTGGAAAGGTGGGGCCCGCTACGTCACACAAGTCATTGTATAAAATCTACCGGGAGTGACGTCATGCCACATTTTAACGTATTGCCTACTCAATGTATTGCCGTAATCTTTTGATTACTTAAAAAAAGAAAAAATACGTGTCCAATATTTTTTAATATTAAATTATATTAGTTTTATTGGCATAAAACAAATGTGTACAAACAAAGTGAAGCCCTGACTCCTGCGCTGGGTAAAAACACCTGTGTTACAGGGACCAGTATCTTCTCCCAATCAGTAGATTTTATGCAATCACATATAATATAATAATCCACCTGACTGAAAAAATTCTAGTCAACATCCCTATTGATACCAGAATGTCAACAAATAATGAAACCTAACCGTTTACTAATCACTTTAAACTTATAGGAGAGGATCTGTACTGAGTTATGTGATAAAGCTACACAAGTTTTTATTTTAGCCAATAAAGGTTGACAAATTATAATTACAAGTGAGTAAAGCTGTGACATTAGACCATTTCCCTTATGTTATTGGGTATTATTATATTGGTTTTCATTAGTTTAATATCATCTATAACTCACGAACGCAGACGAGTTTCCTCTACGGTACAGGTACCTAAACAACAAAGAAAAATTTCATCAGTGTTTTGTATTACTGCATTCTGTTTGGTCTATTAATAGTTTAAGAATCAAGTAGGGTACTCCACCAAGTTTTAGACATGGTTTTTGCGTAGGAAATTAGATGTAATTGAGCCTACCTCTTTAGCTCATAACTCCATACTGCTATTGACAATTTACTTGGAGAATTTTTTTGGAGTGGGCAGAAACCACAGAACGCCACCTGCTACGGTCCTTATATACTCCTTTTGCCTCGTTTACGTTCATAAATCTGGTCATACACGCACGCCGGTTGCGAGTACAACGCACCTGACTTTTCTGAAGAACATCACCAATAAGGTCACTATATATCCTCCTAGGGCGTACCCTCCCGGCGTTTCCACTCACACCTGCCTTGTAAATGCCTTTTGTTAGTTGCCTTTCATTCATCCAATCAACATGACCAAACCATCTAAGGGATAAACCCATGAACTTGGAAATGAAACCTACTTTGGATCCAAACTTGCTAGCTTAAGACTTACTAGATATATTATAGATAACCCTTTCATTAAGGTCTATAAGGAAAATGTATTTTATATCCACTCAGTTGACCTGAAACTATGTCACTAAACTCACTACTCTGCTTACCTCATTTCAACCACAAACACCCAGATACTCTATACTTTTTGACTGATGGAAATCCCCGAACGACCATAGATCACTCGCTGTCTAAATGATCTACAGATCTATAGAGCGGTGAAGATTTATGCCGTTGCGTTCGCGCAGTGCCGACAACAATTGCATATGGAAATCATGAGGTATCTGATGTTGTAGCGATTATGTATTCATTATTAGAGGGTAGACGAATATTTAGTTGCGTCTGTGTACGTATTTTAGGAGTTATGATAGTGTTGTACGGTGTCAATTTAGATTGCTAGACATTTTGTAGGCACGTCTTATTTTAATAGCAAAATACGATTATTTATTGTCGTAAATGACATTTGATTATGTTTCGTTAAGTGATATTAGTACGAAACATGTAAGTAAAAGAAATTGAAATATAATAATTCTGACCGTTGTAATTTTGCTCTGTCAGCTAGGGAATGGCAAGTCGTGTCTATTCACAGTTTTTAAACAAAAGTTTATAATTTTATTAAAATGGGTGCTGTTCCACAAACTATGGAATTATTTTCTACCGAGCGACCGTAGGTATTTATTTCAAGGTTACCGCCGAGACATAATACTGTTACTTTATTATACTGCGCCCACGATCTGTAGAATATTAGACCATTAGCCTTTTCCCGTTTTTGGCTTACAAATAACAGGAAAGAAATCCCTATTACCATAACACTCAAGTTCAGTAAAAGAATATTGAAATAGACCACCCGTCTATTTCAATTCAAGACCACACAACCTACCTAATTAATATTAAACTTCAATACCTTAACCCTTTTGTTTTAAACCGTAAAATTTAACGACAGTTTTGTACTCAACACAAGAATACAGTTTATTCTCTTATCCCTGAAAATTATACTGAACGTTAAACTGCAGAACTGTGGTTCATCAAGTTAACGGGCCGGTTAAATTGTTAAGATCTACTGGCGAACCGGTAAATAGATGTTAAAACTTGAGAAGTTCCTGGTTAACTTGACTGTATCGTGAAAGATCGGCTTGTAATAGGAATAGTAAGGGACATAGACGCGCAAACTGGTAACAAAAATTTAGTACAAGATTCCAGAACCACCAGCGTATAAAAGAATTAGGTATTCCACTCAGAGCATTGATTTTATTTTTTTAATTTTATTTATTAAGGGATAATAAACAACTAGAACATATATAATACATAAGGTTAACAAAATTTTCGGTAGTAATGTTGCAGTCCACTGTATTATCCGCAGATAAAACATATTATAGGATCAGAGGTTGCCACTAGACGAGCATTACCAAAATTATCACATATTTTGAAACCAATAAATAAGTTAAGTACTATAAGGCTAGCTATAGCTACAAAACCAAATCAGATCAAAAACAATTTCATTCACTTAAATTATGCAATAAATAAATAAAATATTAAGATTACAATTAAGATAATTTTTTTATAATATTAGATTTAAATTTATTTTTCATACATGCAAATATATCAATATCAATGAAATTTGAATTATAGGATTCCAACCATGGAGCACAATAACCTGGTTATTATGCTCCATGATTCCAACATTCTATGAATAGGGCAGCGTAAGCCAGAGTTCGTACGACAAGAATTTAGCGCGAACAGAGTACGTGCACGAACCTGACGTACATGAACCGTACGGGGGACAGAATAACACAGCCTACTCGTCAAATCAATGGCATCAAAATGATTGTGGACTATATCATGAAGCACGCTTGCCTCCAGGTATTTGCGCCGGTTCTCCAAGCTGATAAGCTTGTACTTATCAAGAAGTTGGGAGTATGACAGATAAGTCTTAAGTCTAATTTCAACAGCACTTGTCTGAACCGCACCTGAGCACTTCCAGTAACCGCACTGAAACAATTTTAATAAGTGCGATTCGGTGGAACAGTTTATCAATATTATTTTCAGTCCCCGAACGGCACCTACGTAAATTGTCGGTGCTAAAAAAAAAAACTTTCCATAAATTTTGATCATGTAGGTATTGTACTTTTGTATGAAACAGCACATTTTTTTTTGTCTATATCATCTAATCATTTGTGCTGAACTAGACCGTGTATGGTATATTTCACAGTTTGTGGGCACTGTCTTCCAAATTACATAAATAAAGAAAAAGTGGAATAGAATTTGTATGAAATATCTGCCTGATAAGTTGGAAAAAGGTGGTGAAACGGGTAATTGATGATCCTGAAAAATCTAAAATCACTCAAAGATTTAGGCATTAAAAAGAAAAAGAAAGAAAATACGTTTATTTACGGTAAACATGATGCATAAAAAAAGGACACAAAATTAAAAAAGAAACAAGCTTAGGGAAAAACGAAAAACGGCCATCGCTCAGCATAATGCTGCGACCCTATGCGCCCCAGCGCTGGTTTTCAGCGACAGCCGTCGTTGACGTTATGACGTCGGCCGCATTAATATCTTTACCACATGTAGGCGTTTTTTATTAACTTTTGCCTGCGGTTTCGCTCGCGTGTTGGTATGAAATTATCCCACGGGAACGTACTACTAGGATTAAAAGAATCCTATGTCTGACCCAGGTCATGGTCTACGTCAATCTGTTTAGCCGTTAAGGCGTGAAAAGATGACAGACAGACAGACAGTTACTTTCGCCTTTATAATAATAATATAGAGTAAAAATGTATTTAAATGTTCGTTCTTAAATGTATTTTTAATTATTTTAATAAAAATATTTAAAAACTAGCTGCGCCCCGCGGTTTCAACCGCATAAGTCTCGATCCCGTGAGAATATCGGGATAAAAAGTATCCTATGTCCTTTTCCAGATCATGGTTTACGCTGAAAGCGTAACAAACAAACAAAAGAACTCACTTTCGCATTTATAATATTACTTAGAATAGTTAGAATGTATTTAATAAGTGTGCAAATAAATAAACGAAATAATATATAGTAAGTATGGATTCTTTATATAAGACTTCCATTCTTCCTTTATTTTGCCACTGGAACTAACGGTAAAAAACCTGGAATTAAGTCTGCATCTATCAGCCATCATCATACAGTGAGCAATGCTTCTTCTCAGTACGAGAGGGGATTTTAATTAAATAAAACAGCCAACATTAAACCATGAGTCATATCCACCTATTAAAATAATAACACATACATTTATACATACATGCACATACATAATCTACGTGCAATGTCAACCGGTAAATTATAATGGGCATGTGACTAGCCTTTTCCCAACTATGTTGGGGTCAGTTTCCAGTCTAACAGGACTGTATCGAGGTACCTATTTTACACGAGCTAACATTTATTCAATCCACTGACTAGGTAATGCCGATTGAGGTGGTTGTGGTACCGTCCGACGAGGACCAGACCCGGGTCGACGGCGCGTTGTGTTCCACGCGCGCCTCAAAGAGGTCAGCAAATGAAGGGGTCCGATAGGACCGATGCCTGCTGGGGTTGCGGGAAAGTCCGAAAGGGATACCGTGGCCCCTGACAACGTACAGGCAACGGAAGGAACACGGGTGGGTTTTAGTCAGTAAGAGTCTGACACGCCCTCCGGAGAAAAGGTAGTTGTGGTCATACTTTCGGGGTTCAATTCGTTAAGATGATTTTTACTAAACATTTATTGGGCAAAACAGATATTATATTAAGTCATCGTTATCATTGCAGCCGAAAGATATCCACTGCTGGACATAGGCCTCCCCCAAGCACCGCCACTTCGACTGGTTGTGTGTTACCTTTACCAGGTCATCGGTCCACCATGTGGGGGGCCTTCCAACGCTACGTCTAATATATTAAGTAGTTGGAGACATTGTTAGACTTTCGTTCTTTTCACTACACGTAAAGACTGTCATAGTCTCATAGCCATTTAGACTTTCGTATCACAACAAATGAATGTAATATAATTCCTTACTCTCCGAGCCACGAAGAGCTTAGACATGCAAAGAATGGTCAATGGTCATTAATCCAACTACTGACCACGGCAAGTGTAGCTTAACCTCACAAAGATTGATCCCATGAGCCATGAGTCACTCAAACTCCAAATATTCTGTTTTTTTTTACACGCGGGAGGTACGCGGGTGGTATTTATCTTAAATTATTTAGTCTATATTCTCAAGGAAGCCGGTTAGTTAGCCAGAAAGTTGAAGTTAGCTGCCCGATCCAATCGTAGATTCCTATGGAGAAGAACTAGCAACTACCCGAGAACCGGTAACTATAATGTCATAATAAGCTTATTCTATAACCTAAACCAGCAAAATGAATGCAACACCGTGAATGTCATAATCTTCATGTTTACGGCATTAGATGTTGTGATAACTTCAAGTGACAACCAATAACTTAGACTAAACAAGGTCTTCTTATCAAAGCCATCTTTGTGAAACGGTGGATTTCTTAACTAGCCTGGAACAGCTGGTTTGCTTGCTGTGAGATTGCAATCAGTCCATATTAATTTTATTGAAATTATAGCAATGAAATATTAAATCGGATTTGTGGATTGTTGGTTTGAATGCTGGAGAAAGGAATGCGAAAATTGCCAAGTTTGGCCAAAAGATTGGCGATCGAATAATGTATAATTATAGGAGGAAGCTGCCGCCGTTCTTTTAGAGGGCATTTATTGGGACAAAGTTCTTTAACGCAGCTTGCGATAAGAGTAAACGTAAACATAGAAATCGTCACGAAAAGCATTATGTGACTTAGTGAAAAAAAGTGTGAAATTGGTCAAATGAAATTAATTTTGCAAGACTTTTAGTGCATTACAGTTGGTCGGGTTATTGAACTGTTTCTAAAAAAAACAATTCGGTAAAACTAGCATGCAAACAATACATTAATTAAATAAATGAAATTATGCTAATTAAATTGGAACATATGTATATTAAGAATAAGAATGTCAATCATTTGTCAAATTATAAAAGTAAAATGTCAGTGTTAGTGTTTCAAGTCTAGGTACTCATTTACAGAATAGAATGACTTTTCTGTAAGCCATTTGAATAACGCTGTTTTAAAACGATTAATTGGCAGTTCCCTATATGATTTTGGTAATTTGTTATAAATCCTTATAGCCATTGGAGAGCAACTTCTCTAATATGTGGCTTTTCATTGGAGGAATAATGCGACATTTGTTGCGAAAATATTCATATTTTTCAACATGGTTGTCGTTTTCATGGTTTTCGAGGGTGTTTAAGCAGATAGTGACGTTAAAATGTAAATCCAAGATGGCGGCTGCAAAAATTTAGTTTTTGTTTTAATTCGTATGTGAGAAGGAACTTTGTTCCTGACGGAGGTTCTCAGACCACACACGTTTTCTAATGTTTTACGCTAGAAACAATGCGGGCCTATAAAAAATCTTGATTATCGTTCCATGTTTTTCTAGAAACCTACAGAGTTTCCTCTTTCCTAGCATTATCTATGCTATACCTATTTTATTATTCTTGATATGATTGAGATATTCTCTCATCACAGTCATCACACAAGTCAATTATTCAATACCTCTTTTAAATAAATTTCATATTAACTGTATCCTCTTTTTTAAACTCGCTCAAAGTAACTCATTCACAGTACACACTCATGTAAAAAACATGTTTATTTACAAAAGCTTTCCATATCATGCTGTGATCGTGTACTTTGCTGTCAAAATACAAAAAGTTGACAGCGCGTGGGCAGTCGTGCACTTATCAACGAATGCATTTTGATGCGACTGTACCTTCGTTGATTTTTTTGATGCTCTGTTTAAACGAGGTTACTTGGTGCTCTGTTCGGACGAAGGCTAGTGTACTGGATATCCAGTTACTAAGCGACGAAATGATCATGCCTTTTTTGCGTGAGTGTTGTAAATGGCAAAGGACGGGCTGTTATGTCCTGCTGCGTTACAATACGATATTTTCGATTATGACAATATTTATATTATTGGTCATTCTAGTCGTGTTATGAGGGTGATATAGTTTTGGATGAGCCTGGGCTGATGTAAATGAATAATTAATTAACTGTTGAGTATGAAAATGGTGCAATGTTTAGGGGCTATAGATAGATTAATCCTAACTTAATATTATAAATGAGTAAAGTAAGTTTGTTTGTGACGCTTGCACACTAAAACGGCTAAACGGATTTGGATTAAATTTGGCACATGAGTAGACCATAGCCTGGGTTTTCCTTTATGACATAGGATACTTTTTATCCCGGTAGTACGTTCCCATGGGATAATTTTCGACCTCAACGCGGGCGAAGCCGCGAGGAATAGCTAGTTATTTACATTTTAGTATTCAAAGCAGCAGCTAATTACAACATGATCAAAGTAGGTACGATTAAATAGTAATATAACACAGTAATTATCTGATTTTAGTAGTTTAGCAATTTATTCCTGCATAAAACTGTTGCGTGTGTTTTATTTTATGATTGGGTTAGAGGTTAAACTGTAATGGATTTCCCACACGGCAGGTTTCAAATAAATGTTAAAATGTGTTTTCTTGGATATAAATAGAAAACAGAGTTTCATATCCTATAAATAAATATCGCTACATTGCAGAAAATTATAATTTAAAAAATATTTTTTCTCGTTTCATTCGTCTCTTGAATAGGACTCTGTAATCTAATCTTAAACAAAAACATAAAGAAAATATTATTTGCTTGAATATTCAATAATAATAATTATGGAAATATTGCCATTTAGTAAGTATGCTGGGACATACAAAGTTAAAGTTCTATAAATTAATTTACATAAGAACCAAGCCTGTACGATTTTATCTTAATTGTATTATATTCCAGTACTCATAAGTAAATTCACACGTTATGGACACTTTGAAATAATAAATGATTATAAATTAAAACTAAATGCTAATGCAAGCAATGCAAGGTCTAAATTGCATTAGATATTACTGTTTTGAAAGGTGTGTTTTTACATTAATTTTTAAATAGTAGTAATTTATTACTGCATAGGTAACCTAAATTTGTTCTAAATCTGAATAAAATGTGCTAATGACATAAAGTTGGTAAATGCAACTTCGAAACCTTGGAATTTCTAGTGTGAGACCACAAGTACTTGCATAGATTTATGCTATTTCTGCGTCAAGTGGGTAAATCACGAAGTTATCGACGTTAAGTGCGTGCTTAAATGTCGATTAACTTTCTTCGGTGGACTTTCACAGCTTCAGAAGCCGATAATGTTTATTTTGTTTACGTTTAATAAGCTTCCCGAATTACGTAACCCGAAGGAATTATATAACTTGGTAAATGGACATGCAACATTTTACTCGTAGGTGTTGAGAAAATGTATGAGAATAAATCTTATGTGCCGTGTTAATAAGGTACCTACTGTCAAAATGATATGCTTATTACATTCATGCACACTGCACGCAATATAATTGTCAAATAAATTCTACTGGAAAATCAACTCGCTCCAGCTACTATCCCTGTACAAACACAGCATCAAATTAACGCATCAAAACGTGGGAACGAACCAACAAAACTTTAATTAAAGTGCATCTCTACATGTATATTCTCACTAAATTAGTGACCGTCTAATAAGTTCCCTTCCCTGTCTTCCCCGGAAGGGAGCAGGCGTGAAGATATTACTTAAGTAAATTGGGTAGGCACAGACGTCGAAACCCGTTGACCATTTTTGGATCACTTTAATTTGAAGGCGGCATTTTCAAGACTTGTTCCAATTACGGAAAAATAAATTAAATATTGGTTTAAATATTAGAAACCGCAAAGAAAAAGTAGTTCGGGTAAGATAGGATGGTTTGTTTTTTAAAGTAGGTATGGTTTCCGGTAAGGGACTAGATGACGCATGTTTTAAGGACAAATATTTGTTCTGGTGGTGCTTCCAACAAAATTAACAATTTTGTATTTTTAGGTGGCGACGGCGGCACTGTGAGTGTGTTTAGAAAAACTTTCCAATTTTAAGGGTCTTAGGCCTGGACTCCACCAAAGCGGAGATGCCCGGAGATGTCCGAAGCGGAGACGAGAAGAGATGTTTTTTGAACTAAGGTGATGACGGAGATGCGTACCTGCTACACTGGAGCGGAGATGTGAGTGTTATGACGCAGGGGGAACTAGCGGCGCCGTCCAGTGCTCGCGACTCACATCTTTTCTCGTCTCCGCTGCGCGCCGTCGCCAGCTTGCGAGGTACAGCTCACATCTCCGCTTTGTACTGCCACCGCTTTGGTGAAGGGTGGGCGTCTTATGTTATTTTGACGTTCGAAAAGTGCTGATTCTCAGCCTAGTTTGAATAAATGACTTTTGAATGTTACAATAAAATTCCTCCCCACATACTTCATCGAAATGAGACGAAATTCAAATCTTGTATAAAACGCACACTATGTAGGCCATGGCTTATTTTAATTTATTTTTAATTTTTGAAAGGTTTTTTATTACGGACGCTTTTACAAACGTGCACGTCTTTCTACAGTGTTCTCACATGCATAATTTCAACATGAATGACGTAACCAATATTTTGTATCAGTTATTTGATTTAAAAGAGTGTCCGTGGAGTTTCTTGCACGTTCTTCTCCATAGGTACCTACTACGCTTTGGAATGGGCAACTAGTTTCATATTTCTGACTGACCGACTTCTTGACAATTCAAAAATGCCTGTAAATGGTTTAATTGAAATAAATGATTTGAGTTTGAGTTTGAATTTCGACCCAGCTCAATCTCAACGAGGCGCAGCTCAAATCTCCGCTTCGATCGCACCATACAAATATGATACATCATCTCCGCTCGGTGGTATCGACTGCAGCTGAGTGGAGATGAGATGTGAGAATATCGAAATTCTATTGGTTATTTAAAACACATCTCTCCTCTCGTCTCGTCTCTGCTTTGGTGAAGTCCGCGCCTTAACGTGTTCTACCGGCTCGAGCCTTGTTTACATCAGGATAATAGTCAAGCAGGTTGAGCCAGTACTAGAAATGCTTTACATAAGTAACCTGACTTCAAATGGGATATCATCCTCAAGACCATTGTACACTAACAGCTTTACAATCCAGAGAAAATTGGGAGTACTTGAGAAATGGATAAGTGACAGTAGTTTGTTGTTTTTAGCGTACAGGAGAACATTGCTACTCGTACCTAAGTTGATTTTAGTGCTACGCAAAAATGAATTAACCTACAACATAACATCACGCCTGTATTTCCCCGAGTGGTTGGGCAGAGGTGTACCTATAGTACACCCACATTTCGCCAGTTATGTTTAAGTCCCATGTAATAGAGGGCGGGCCTATTGCCATCAATCGGACACAAATCCAGACTCCGGGCTGCTACTCGGAAATTCCAGTTGGAAAACCCAATTACACTTTGCCCGTTCCGGGAATCGAACATCGAACCCGAGACCTCATGCTCAGCGGTAGCATTTGCGACCACTAGACCAACGAGGCAGTCACTAATAAATTAAAATGTAATATAAACAGGAAAGTCTATTCTCAAGTCTAAAATCGTAACTCCTGAAGCTTCACCAGATGTAACACCCATTTTGACCAGCTAGTCTATGGAAATACCGGTGAAAGTACATTCGGAACTTGTCGGCTTCTAGCCAATAATAATTCTCAGCTGAAACCATAACCGTAATTCCACTGAATGGTTCCTGATCGTGACTATGTAGTGTGCGTAAGCGATACTGCAAACCGTCTTACTATTTCAACTGGCGGGCGTCGAAAGTCGGTTAAATATCGGTTGGTAACTGATCGGTTGTCGGGATTTTGTTGAACGCTTGAGGTGTTGGTTTTATATTTCGATTTAGTGTAGACAGTTTTTCTTTCTTTCGTATGCAAACGGATTATAAAAGACTGTGCCTAAGTAATAATAGCCGCACGGGTCGATCGATCTGGGCCGGTCCGTGGATGGGTGACCATCTTTACATATATAGAACTTTTGTTAGGCTGTCACATACCTCGACCCCTCCGTGCCTCGGAAAGCACGTTAAGCCGTTGGTCCCGGATCTTTGACAGTCGTTACGGGTGGTCAGAAGCCCGAAAGTCTGACAACCAGTCTTACCAAGGGGTATCGTTTTACCCAGTTACTGGGTTGTGGAAGTTAGATAGGCAGTCGCTCCATGTAAAATAATGGTATTCAGCTGCATCTGGTTAGACTGGAAGCCGACCCCAACATAGTTGGGAAAAGGCGAGGCAGATGATGAGTAAAAATAGTAGCAAGTAAGCATGGCTAGCATATCAAACTGAGTGTAACAAAGCTGACCGTCTGGGGTGCACCAGAAATTTGAATCACCGAGGTTATGTTGATCTATCTCATGGATCTCACTAACAAAGAAACCTTTTACATTATAATCCTACAAAACGTCAAAGAAACAGCACAATTAAGAACTCTTAAACGACCATTTTCACACCAGTACCCTACTGAGCAACAAAAAAATTAACGTTTAATTTCAACTAGAACCTGTTAAAGTGAGTCTTTTCGAGGAAATGTCTGTCGTGTTACGTCTGTTCCAGAAGATCTGCATCTAACGGACGATCGTGACGACAAATTCGTACGATTCGCACGAACTGTTATTGTTGCAACACTACAGTTTAGGGTTGTTACCAAGTTGTTAAGCTCCAAAATGACAACTCAATCTCAATTATATACCTATGAGAAAAATTGCAATACTAATTACTAAATAGGTGCATTTAGAACAAAATGTATTCAGAACATTGCATCTCTGTAAATTGTTTGAAGTTGACAAATAGAGAATTATGTTTAAAATGATCAAAGTATATATTTAGTGATTTGTGATGCTGATGAATGTAGTTGTAGGTATGTTTCATGGTCAAAGATATTTCTTGAAAAATCAAGTGTTTTTATCAAGCTTGAGCAACGTATCCATCCAGGGTGATTGAAATTATTGGGCTAGCCATTGAACAACTTTAATACAGAGGAAGTCCTTGACCAATTATTAAAATCACTTACACAACAATCAAAGCTGACAACCCTGACGAGATGTCTCTTTAGAGTGTCAATAATCAAGAGTAAACGAGAGATAGGTATCAACTGTCACGGGGCGCCCCGCGGTGTAAACCGAGTGTTTCATGTAGGTACAGTATTTGATTGTGATGCGATGAACTGGTGTATGGTCTGTTCTAAAAGTATCTGACTAAAATGTAAACAAATGGATCAGGTGATGTACCTGTGGATGTCAATTTATAGTGCAACTTATATAACTTCAATTTTCGTGGATGATTTTTCAAATGCATTTTAATAATGTTCCTCAAACTATTATTGTTAGAAAAAATGGTGAGATATAAAATTGAAACCTTCTTAATACAAGATGAATGTGTTTCTAATGCCTTTTTGTGGGTGATTGCGTGAGAATTTAACTTGAACAGGGTTTGTTAACAGTTTCATGACATAGTTTTGGAACAGGCTTTACATGACAGTATGAAATGAGGGAAGGCAGTAAGGACTGTGACAATTGTCATATGAGACTAAAAATTGTGGCACAATAATTATGAATTCAAACTTCGCTGATTTCAAAACTAGGTCTGATGATATAACTAAAGATCCATTTCAAAGTAGCAACTTTGGGAATGTTCTTGAAGTCACATCCATTACCACCAAGGTTACACGTATGCTTGCTAATTAATGACTGCCTTCTTTTCCTGTATCAGAAAGACATAATACTATTTCTTGGTTACCGTTTTCGGTCGAAAAATCATTTAACACAAATAATTTTAACCGGTGTCAGCTTTAAGTTCTATTATTTTTCAGAGCTTCTCTAAGACGCCATCACTAATTATTTCACAAAGAACATGGATGTTAACCCTAAAACCTGACTCGATCACTACAGTGTCACTGTTCTACAGATCGCGATACGTATCAAACGCCGCACTGGCAGGGTTATCGCGATTTTGTGCATAAGTAATATTATACCGAGCAAGGAAAGTGGACGCAGTCGGCAAGTTTATGATGTCTATCTGATTCTCTCCACTTTCATAATCGTAAGTGTTATTAATTGTGCGCTTTATGTTTTCTCACACTTTCTCGTAAACATGGTTATTCTTCACGGTAGTCTAAAAACTACTGAGAAAGAAAGAAAAAGAAAGAATAATATTTATTTGGTCACAGTTCGTGAAACACAATAATAATAACAAAATAAAAAGTGAAAATAATTATAAAGCAATAATAGTGTGTGCCTCACGGCTGCGCCAAAAAGGTTCATTTCAGCATTAATGCCAGACAAATGCTGTCTGACGCTGGTTTTCTAATGAACCATTTATGGACAAGTGACGGGGAGTACCAACAGTTTCAACATACCTATACATAATTTTTATACCTCTAAATAAATAAATAAACTACATAAGGTCTATGTAAATAATTGTTTCCAATTGATGTTATTTCCACTTAAACAAACATCAACTTTATTGAAGTGTAAATAAAATTGATTTTAGACTGACTAGTACTGTTGAAAAAGCCATAAAAAAAATGTGAAGTTGTAGCGCAAAGTGAACCCTATGTGTAGGCATTACAGTTGTTTGAGACATAAAGTAGACCGTTGTAAAAGAGATGTGATTAATATAATCAGTGAGTAAAGTTTTACTCGAATTCGTTCCGAAGCCCAGCGTTCTTCCTTGTATGTAGAATTTTACGATTTTGGAGACGGCAACGTTGTCACTTTTTATCGAGATTTTATTTTGTCGAGATAGTTTAAAGCACAAAGTAAAGAAAGAAAGAAAGAAAAATGCGTTTATTGGCATTACAAAAAATACACCTTAAAAATATAAAAACAGAAAACAAATTATTATAATGCCAAAAGGGCCTTAACTCAGCATAATGTCAAATGACAACACAAAGTGTACCACCCCAGGCCCGGGTCGACGGCGCGTTGTGTTCCACGCGGGCCTCAAAGAGATGTCAGCACAACGGAAGGGGTCCGTTAGGACCGATGCCTGCCGGGGTTGCGGGAAAGTCCGAAAGGGATACCGTGGCCCCTGGCAACGTAAAGGCAACGGAAGGAACACGGGTGGGTTTTAGTCAGTAAGAGTCTGACACGCCCTCCCGCTCCACCCAGAGCGGGAGAAGTTATTTGATAATTTCCCACCAAAAAAAAAAAAAAAAGTGTACCACCTGACGCTGATTTTCAGCTGCAACCCACGAGTGCCATACGATAGAATAATAAACATAGGGAAGTGTCTGTGTCCGTTATAATAAATAAATTAAAGGTAATATAAAATAAAATAAAACAAACTCATATAAAATCAAATAAAATGTGGTGACGTACATGTGTGTGCGTTATATGTAAAGTGAGCACACGGTACTTATATCTCTAAATATTTTCAGCAACGCAAAAGATCTGATAGAAATGGAGTTCTTTACCCAGCAGTGCAGGCTTACTAAAGTTAACAATCAATCTGCCTCGCCTTTTCCCAACTATGTTAGAGTCTGCTTCCAGTTTTACCGGATGCAGCTGAATACCTGCCTATGCTGAGTGACTGCCTATCTGACCTCCACAACCCAGTTACTGGGTATCACGATACTCCCTAGTAATACTGGTTGTCAGTCTTTCGGGCTTCTGACGACCCGTAACGAACGACTGTCAAAGATTCAAGAATGACAGTCGGGACCAACGGCTTAACATGCTCTCCGAGCCTCGTATGTTAAGATGGTCACCCATCCATGGACTGACCGCGGCAAGTTTTGCTTAGCCTGATCGATCGACTACTTAGCCACGAGCCTTTCTTACAAAATTATATGACAATAAAATTTATGGTCATTAATTTAGTATATTTGGCAACCCTACTTCCTGACGCTACCATTGTGTCAGTGATCGTAAGATAGCGCCCGATATGAATCGAGTGTCTGCAGTCTGACAGGGTTATCGCGAAACTTCGGCCATATTCATTCAGACTTTATTGTGACGACGAGCATTTCTGAAAAGTAATGTCATGGAGCTTGTGGAAAGAAAGTTAAATGGGAATAAAATCATGCAATTCATTCGAAAACGGATTCTACGTAAACCTCTTTCAGGTTAGTTCAATTCAATTCAAAATATTTTTATTTCAATATAAACCTACATGGGCACTTATGAAACGTCAGAAACTAGGTGCACGGTTCCAATTGGTTGTTTCCTATGGAGAAGAGCCGGCAAGAAACTCCACGGTTACTCTTTTAAAAATAATGGGCTTTTACAATATTTTCAAATAACAGTGTTATTAGGTATGGGAGGACAGTGTAGGTCTTTCAACAAGTACCATTAGTTAGGTCTGATGAACCTGACTTTCAGATCAAAATAAGATAAAAGAGAGAACAACAAGAAATGTAATAGGTTATTGCAGACAGGAATCCTAACTAATCTTAATCCTAACTAATTTTATAAATGCGAAAGTGAGTTTGTTTATTTGTTTGTTTGTTACGCTTTCACGCTAAAACGGCTGCACGGCTTTGGATAAAATTTGACGCATGGATAGACCATGACCTGGGTTAGGACATAGGATACTTTTTATCCCGATATTATCACGCGTTTGAGACGTATGCGGGTGAAACCGCGGGGCGCAGCTAGTGAAGTCATAATTATGGCAGCTGATTCAAAAGTCCTCATATTATGGTGACAGACGTGTTGTAAAAATTTAAAAAATGTACCACAAGTTCTACTATGGGGATAAAAGATACATAACATAACGCCTATAGTCCCTGAAGGGTTAGGTAGAGGTATCTATAGTACACCAATATCGATATATTGGTGTACTATAGATACCTCTACATAGGACTTAAACATAACTGACGATTCAGTTATGTTTAAGTCCTATGTAATAGGGGGCGAGCTTATTGCCATCAATCGTACACAAATCTAGACTCCGGGCTGCTACTGGTAGGAAAAACCGAATTAAAATTTGCCCCACCTGTGAATCGATCCCAGGACTTCATGCCAGGACCGCTTGCGACCAACGAGGCAGTCATAAAACATATTCACAGTATTTTACTCTGATCACCCCCTTTGAAAAGTACAACTTGAAGATACTTTCAAATTGAGAAACAACTAAACAAAATATGAACTTTGCACTTTCAGATTGCAAGTGTATTATTACGTATCATAGCGGATAGAAATTTTATTGCTATCATCGTAATTTTAATGTGCATGAGCGTGGGATAACTGCACGCTTCCCAGATTATAATAGGTAGACCTCTTTCGTTTTATAGTTATCGTATGAACCAAGAAAAGAAAGTAAACACTGAGATGACAAAATCCATACTTATTGTGTCACTACAAATAAATGATGATAATGGACAGGGGAAAAAATGCAAGAAAAAATAATAAAAAGAGAAACACATGTGTTTTTCAAAGAAAAGTAAAAAAAAAAAAAACTTTACTGTCTATTATTGTTCTAATTGTGTATGTTGTTGTAATTTAGTTTTTTGGTTTATACTCATTGTTAATTTATTACATTAAGTATTTACATTACATTTAATATGCACTTTCCTGAAGCACATGTTCAACTTAGTTCATGCAAATAAGCAACTGCTCTATTTTTAATTGTTAAGATATATTTATTTATTTATTTTATTATTTATGTACACACAGAAAAATAGATACAGATAAGACATAATCATAATTATGAGTACAAAGGTACTGCTTATTTCTTAAGAAATTTCTTCCAGCAGACCTGCGATAGGAGAAATGAGAAAGAAATGTAGACAATAGTGTGTGAGAACAAGAAGAGAAAAATATAAATATGCGAAGTCTTAAACTAAAATATTGAAATACACCTACACGTATAAAGTAATAAATGAATATATACTTAAATATATGTATGTAAATGTGTTAATATATATGTTGTAAATGTGTCCTTTTTTAATTATGCGATTATTATTATCATTCAAAGACCCAAGCTCAGCAATGGAACTTCAAAGGGCTTTGACATAAATATCAGCCATTTAGGAAATTATGACGTAAAGAAAAAAAATAAATTGTTTGTTGATTGGTTCCCACATTGCATCGCTATGGTTTGATAGTATGATTGACATAAACGATTGATTGATTGGTTTGGTATATGTAAAGTATGTGTTTTTATTGCTGTTGCAATTAAATGAACATGTTGTACGTTTACAGTTGGGTCAGAGGTTAGAATATCACTCACATTTATAGGAAAGAAGGTTCAGTTTTTCCACGACTTCTTAAAATAAGACATAACATCACGACTGTACTCCATGAAAGGCTAGGCAGAGGTGTACTTAAAGTACACCCACACTTCGCCAGTTATGTTTAAGTCCCATGTCACGGGTGGGCGTATTGCCATCAACCAGGCACAATTCCAGACTCCGGCTGCTCCTGAGAAATACCAGATGCAAAAACCCAATAACACTGCCCGACCCGGGAATCCAACCAAGAACCTCATGTCATGACTTCTTGTTAAGCTATATTTTTTTAATAAATGCAGGGATAAATATGATGTTTAGGTATGTGTTTGTGTTTTGAGACTAAACCAATTGGTATTAGAGAGATATTTTCATTGTTACAGCAGATTTTTCATCCCGTTCATACATTTTATTCTTAAAAACACTCCTCATTATTTTGATAAACATTAAATTCCTCTCACAAATTGAGAAGGTATCTTTACTGAAACTCATTACGCGCTAAAGTTCAGCAGCTTCTGATTACAATCAATCCATTCACAAATTATTTATGTTTGTAAACAGGTACTTACGACATAAATGCAGGAATATACTCTTAAACCATACTTAATAATGAATAGCAAGCCAATGCAATAATTATTAGGTTGTATATACGTAATAGGGGCCAGGGTGAGAGAAATCGTCCGCACTCGGGGAACCAATTAGATGATCGCGCTCACTCTGTGAGTTAGGACGCTATTAAGTAAGCACGATCAAGAAGGAAACTGTTGGAACTCGAAGTTTAAACTGAATAATGTACTGTAGTACATTTCCTGGACCTAATGCTGAAAGAGCAGGCCGTGTCTGTAGAAGCTTTACCAATGAAGTATTTTTGGTTGTACCATGATTAAAGGGAGACTATTTTTGTTCCTACAGTACACAGCAGAAAATAATGCAGAAGTGTTGGTATTTAACCAATATAGCTTATGATGATCTTTTTCAAACGTGGTTTACATTTCGTTACTCAGTTTATAAATGTTTCTCAGTTCATGTATAATTATCACTTGCTTCAGAAACGGCGAAGGAAAACATCGTGAGGAAACCGGCATGCTTGAGAGATATTTCTCGACGGCATGTGAAGCCAAGTCAAAGGCCCATGGGTTTTAAAACCAGGTTATTTACTAACAACACGAAAAGAAGAGAAGAAAAAGTGCCTTAAATATTTGATGATAAAGTTCAACGATTTTATTGAATAAATATCTGTAATATATCTATAATATATACAAGGTCCCATTAAAATAGATGGACAAATTTTAACACAGCGTTCAGTACGTCTAACCAAAGATATCCAAGCAAAAAAACACGATTAAAGTGATTTTATTTTGACCTAAAATAATAAATGGCGTTGGGTAACCAATATTTTTAGTGTATTTACGTTAGCAGATTTATTTTTCTTGTAAGTATCTAATGCTTTTTTTTTTTACTATTGTCCTTATTTTGGTGGTCTGAATAATTTCTAAAAGTTTGTCCATCTATTTTAATGGGACCTTATATAATATTTGGCTTGTGTATGCACTTTTAGATCTCCAGAGGTCCTCACGAACTATTACTAGAGATCGGGATATACCTATAACGTGTATGCCAACGCGAACTTACTGACAGTTTAATTCTTTAACCAAGGTGAAAATATATTGACACGAGAAAAGTATTTTACTTTGCACCACAGTCATGGGTCTTGTCAAAACTGCTCAAGACTCAGGAGTCAAGAAGGTTCAAGGGTCTTTTATTAGTAGTCTTTCAATATTTTACTTTATTGTGTTTAAATCTGACCCACAACCAATAGTATCCCTGTAGTCAGTTCACACGCTTATCGCCTATGAGCTCTTCCAAATGTCACATTCTCACTGCAGCACCGCCGCACTGATTGCCATGTAACCTATATAACTATTTATTTATATAAATGAACCTTTTGTTACACCAGTATTTATTGAAATATTGAGAAACAATGGTTTAGATTGTGATTCAATATTTAACATGATTATTTTGTGACTAGCGTTGGTGCTTTTTGAGAATCCTTCCCGTTATCCTCTTCTGGTAAAATAGGTTCTGATTTTTGACAAAATTTCTAGGTGAAAGAGCTATAGTTTAGCCGACTTAAAAAAAATGGTTTCTTCATTACAATAGTTTTGAGGAACAAGATTTTGTCTGGAATCTCGGATTCAAGGAATAAAATAATCCTATATTATTTAATGAGCAATATTTGTATATATGTGTAATCACGTTCTCGAAAACGGCTTTAACGATTTTGATAACAGTTGGGGTTTACGGGGGCGGTAAATCGATCTAGCTAGGTCTCATATCTGGGAGAATTCTTTTTCTTTATTTTCACCTGAGCTAAGATCGGTCGTCCAGGAATGTTGCGATCGTGTTGAGTCTGCATATTTTGCTGCCTGTCCTACTTATGCTATCTGCTTTAAAGATTTATAATCATCAAATGGAACACAACCTTACCCTGTCCTTTACAATTAACATGTTCAAACTAAAAGCATAGTAGGTATCTATACCTTTTAATTCAGTCGATTCATTTATATTATGCGTTTATACCTTGACGGATAACAAGGCGCGGCTAAAATGCCGGAACCCTTACATTGTAACTGACAGCCTGCATTCAGTGTAAATTTTTATGATCAACGTTTGAATCAATAGGTTAGGTACTGGTTGCATTACGTTGTACATAAATTAAGAGTATAAACCTTTGTATTTTGTTGTTACATAAAGGAAATAACGGAAGAATTTCATTAAGAATTCACATTTTGTGAAAAATTGTACAGAGCTTTTCAAATTACACACACAACTCTTATCATAACATCACGCCTGTATTTCACAAATGGTTAGACAGAGGTGTACCTATAGTACACCCATATTTCGCCAGTTATCCGTTTCGTTTAATAAGTGTATCTTTTCACATTGATCTAGTTTTTCATGAGAACCTTAATTATCTATACAAATAAATAAAATTGAAGTGTCTGTCTGTAATATCAAAATAACAGCTTTTCACTATATGCATATGGAAGTATATACAGTACTTAAACCAAAAAATCTTTTTTTTTTCATGTTGTCTGTCTGTCCGTTTGTTCCAGCTAATCTCCGAAACGGCTGCACCTATTTTGACGAGACTTTCTTAGCTGATGTTATAAGGAGTAAAATAGGCTACTTTTATTTTAGAAAAAAAGAATAAGGGTCAACGCGGGCGAAGTCTGCTAGTCACTAATATAAATTGGGATTTGATTTAGATTAGCTGGTGGTATTTTGGGCAACCAATGACAGCATTTCGCTTATCTTTAATATTATTCGAGTGTGATTCAGTCATTAAGGCTGATCATTCATATAACAGGATGTAAGAGGCATACAAACTTTCTTCAGGAAACCTACCAGAAAGATTTTGGTAACTTGATTATTGGTTTACCTGTGAACAAGACAAATAAATAATTACAAACAAACAAATATACATTCTAATTCTATGATTACACTTAATGACCACAATTGTCAGTGTCAGATATGGAATCTAGGCTTGATTAACTTGATTTTCGTATTATTTAAATCAATCCTTAGCAATGGAGTCAAGCAAGCCTACACGATATTAATAAATTATGAGCAGTATGTCATCTTGACTGCAAACAGATGGCGCCGCTGTCGCATTGTGCAAGAATCTGTCCTAAAGGAGGTTTAAAGAAGATAAATCTTCTTCACTGTTTCGTTCTGGCCCGTTTTACACAATGATGACTCACTGGTTTTCAGGAGATAAAATAATAGTTTGGGCATAAGATAATAAAGACTTGTTAATTAATATTAACATAACATAACATCACTCCTGTATTCCTCGAAGGGTTGGGCAGAGGTGTGCCTATAGTACACCAACATTTCGCCAGTTTTTTTTAAGTCCCATGTAATGTGGGCGAGCCTATTGCCATCAACCGGGCACAAGTCCAGACTCAGAGAATTCTAGATGAAAAACCCAATAACACTTTGCCCGCCCTGGGAATAGAACCAAGGACCTCATGCTCAGAAGTAGCGCTTACCACCACTAGACCAACGAAGCATCAATATTATATGCTATTAATAAGTACGCTTTCGTTCTTTTTTCAAAAGCAACATTGCATTTGCCTTCATCATTAGGATGACACTTTTTCAGTTGGCTTGAGCTCATATCAGTCGCTATTCTAAAATATATCATTATATGTATAACAGTCGAAGACACAGGTTGATTTCAAAATGCTTTCGAAGCAGACAAAAGGACGGTGATGCTCATTCTGAATTTGTTTTGCCATTTCTTTGCAGGGGTTGTCAGATAGGAAATATCGACTCAATCCAGCTTGTTTTTTATATGACTTAATACATGCATTAAACGGAATAAACAATTTTATTTCATTTCCTCTTGACGTAATTTTGGGACCGCTTTTACGAGACTCATGAGTGGTTGATCTGAGTGAATTCTTTGCTGGGATATCCGTGTATTACCACCACCCCAAAAGCAAAGGCGCAAAACAAAGAGTTATCTGACAATTATTCATATTAGTAGGTACTTTTTTACTGGGTTATCAAGGTCAAACAGGCAGTCACTGCGTGTAAAATACTGGTATTCAGCTGCATTCGGTTAGACTGGAAGCCGACCCCAACATAGTTGGGAAAAAGGCTAGGCAGATAATGGAGACTTTTTGCACAGGCTTTTCGTGACAAACAAGGTATGAAGGTCTTGGTCGTGAGCAAAGAATTGAGTGCGCTAGAAAATAAAATACACGAACGACGTAAAATTGAGACATTTGTCGTGTCAACGCAAATCGAAAGGATGGTCCTTGAAATTGCATACCAATAGCTATTCAGGCCGGATATCAGTCAGTGAGTCTATGGGCTCCTTAAGAAGTGGAATGTACATGTGCTGTTTCACAAACAACGGGGCACTTAATATCGTAACCAGTGTGTCCTGTTGCCTGCACCTTACAGGAACTGATGGAAGCTACTGAAGGTGCTAAACTTGTAGCAGTTATTAGTACCTATTACTTGTAAAAATTTTAGGAATATCGTATAATTTTACAATGTTTGTAAATATGTGAGCACCATGCATCTATCACGTGATTAATTTATCTGTCATTCCTTAATCTTTTATTATTTTTACCTAACGTGGTATAGTAATATTATTCTAGGTGCATCGTCTTATAATTATATAATTGATGTATACAATATATTGTGAAAAAAAATTAAAAGAGTAACGGTGGAGTTTCTTGCCCATTCTTCTCCATACGAAAACTACCTTTTGGAAGGGGCGACTAGAATCAATTATTATTTTTCTGTAAATGTTGACGATCAAAAGTGCCTTTTTTGTGCCTAATTGAAATAAATTATTTGACTTTGACTTTGTAGCCAAATTCTGGGTGGACTCTATTTAGTTTGCCATCGACCCACGAATAAGAAGAAGCGGAATTGAAGTAATTGTCGTAGAACCAGGCTGAGTGTTCTGCGTGTAGAACACTCAGCCTGGTCCTGGTTCCTGGTTTTGGGAAAGTCCAAAATTGCGGGAAAGTCCGAAAGGGATACCGTGGCACCTGGAAACGTACAGGCAACTGAAGGAACACGGGTGGGTTTTAGTCAGTAAGAGTCTGACACGCCCTCCCGCTCCACCCAGAGCGGGAGAAGTTATATGATAATTTCCCAAAAAAAAGACCACAAGTAGGCACATCTAGTTATCATTTATCCTCATGACATCGCTGGTTATCGTTATGACTTATAAGGTGGCTCGTCACGAAAGAGGTATATGTTTAAAAAAAAACTTACGCGAGTAAGCTTTCATGACATCTGCTACTATTCCTACCTATGCCAAACAAGTCGATAGGAATATAGTAATCATTGTGGGGAAACCCCGTAACATAACTACAGATACCGAAGACTTATCATCCATTTTGTCCGATAAGTTAAAAATACAGGTCCGCTGGATAGCGGCACCGCTCTTAGGAAACCGTAGCGGCCTTAAGACCTACATCCAACGATCATTAAGCAATGATGTCTATAGAAAATCAACGCGTTATGATTCAGACTGGCAACACTGACTGTTAATAAATCATTCGCTTTCTCATTGCGACGAGCGAGCGGACCCGGGTGATGTATGTAGTACATTGTGAATACAATTGCGCATAATCAATGGTAATAGACGTGCGCATTAGCTTCTGTTATTGACGTTAATTCATAGGGCTCTGATGGATTTTTCTTTGGTGCTCTACATTGCTTCAATCTGCAGGATGCATCTAAAGACAATTGGCACAACTTTATCGAACAACTAGCTTTAACTTTATTACTAACAGACCGACTCTTTGACTATCCAAAAGTGCCTGTAAATGGTTTAATTGAAATAAATTGAGTTTGAGTATTGAGTTCGAAACGTGCCCACTAACTACATATCATGTACATTATTAGATCTAGTTCTAGAAAATAGTTCTTGTTCAAAGACAATTATTTGTGCAGCAGAATGCAAAACGTAGACAAAAGAGTTTTTGTTAAAACTAGTGCAAAATGGTTTGCAGGATTCTTTTTAGTATTATTATCAAGCCACGGCATTAGCTTTAATGGACGGGGGGTACAGTACATAATTGTGTTATGTGGGGCGTATTTCTGCAACGACTTTCAACAGGATTGACATACACTTTTTGGTAACTTAGTGAGTCCCATACAATTTTGTCTGTTTCATCAACATTATCGTTGATAGAACGTCATCTTGTCTTGGCCCGCAGATCTCTTTTCGTATGCTCTCTTCAGACTTCTAAACTCAAACTCAAAGCATTTATTTCAGTTAAACCATTTACAGACACTTTTGAATTGCCAAAGGAGTCGGTTAGTCAAAGAGTTGCTAATGGGCAACTTCATTCCAAAGCGTAGGTGTCTTTGGTCAACTGGACCCGCTCGAAATGGACCCGCGAGATCACTCAACCCAATTACATTTTGAATAGGTCGACTGGACCCACTGCCCAATTTCATTATTAGTACAGTCACGGAGTAAAGCCGAATATTTTAGTTTTATTTTTATGACTTCAAATATATCAATGTTCCTATAGAGATGAACGGGCAAGAAACAACTTTATGGTCACTCTTTTTTAAATTGTATTGTTACAAAAAATTGGTTACATCATCTACGTATAATAGTTGCCTTGAACTAAAGCTTAGATCAATGCAGAAGTAGGCGAAGCGGAGACATTATACTAATGTAAATCTGCAACCGGCGCCAGCTAATAAAAACTAAAAAGGAAAGTTGCACGCTTGCTGCCGACAGATGTCACTTTCAAACATCGTTTAATGCAGATAGCAAATAAATCGCAAGAGTTTCTCTTATACCTATAAGGTATATTAATACTGCATTTTATTAATGTCATTGGCTCATTTTGTAGCTAAGACTATAAATTAATGACTCGAAGTTTGATTTGTCGCCAAAATGGCGTTGCTTTCTTCACTCTGAAAGATATCATGTGGTACTTATGTCTAAAATGGTATGAGGTACTAAAGAGACTCAACAAAATACGCGATAAGTGTGTTGCCATAAGTTCCTTGGCGGTTATTAGCAAAGTAAATGCCGATAAAGATGTTTGATATTGGTGATATGGTGACAAGTAAATGTACTAATAAAGTTTGTATGTTTGGATGTTTGTTACTCAATCACACAATAACGGCTGAACGGATTTAGATGAAATTTGGCACACAAATAGTTTATAACCTGGATTAACATATAGGATACTTTTTTATCCTGGTTGTACGTTCCCGTAGGAAATTTTCCGACATTCACTCGGGCGAAGCCAAGGGCAAAAATTAGTTTTATCATAATAATATGTTACAAGTATGAAAAGAAACCTCTTCGTTTGTGTATCACAGCCCTAAACACTGACAGCTAATTTTAACAGCTCAAAGTGTATTAGAAATCATGTTATTCTCAGTATTATGCGATTCAGACATAATGTAGTGTAGAAAGGTATTCGAATTAAAATGTCAACGACCATATGCAGTGACAGTTAGGGCTGTTAGCTACAAGTTATGGGTTAGGTTAGCAGTTTTGTATCAATAAATATGAGTGTTGCCAAGTTCAGCGTGGAAGAAAAAAGAGGTATGCTGTTCATGTAAGCTTTATAATGTATTTGTTATGAAAAATACACGCCTATAACATCACGCCTTGTTTCCCCGAAGGGTTGGGCGTGTCCCTATAGTACATCCACATTTCGCCAGTTATGTTTAAGTCCCATGTTAATAGGGGGCAAGCCTATTGCCATCAACCGGGCACAAATCCAGAATCCGGGCTGCTACTGAGTAACTCCTGGTAGAAAAACCAAAAAACAGTTTGCCCGAGATCGACCGTTGATTTGGACAGGATTGTTATGACATCTATGAAAGATTTGAGTTCAGTCAGGTGGCTAGAACTATGCGGAAGAAAGTAGCATTTTAAAATGGAGATCGAGCTACCTGTAAGGATTCGTCCGATAGAAATCCAGGGGCGAAACAAAGAAAAATTGTCTAGATATATGAAGCGATGGTAATATAAGACAAAAATAAAAAGATTATTTACTAAAAACTCCTACATTAGCTGAATGATTTTTGAATGGTTTCATTTAGGAAAAACCTGTAAGATAAACCTTACAAAAAATAGTTATGGGTATAGATAGTGCCATCCACAAAGACGCGCCCCACTTTTACTCGGCCCACGTTTACAGTAAAGTAATCACGTTTAGGAAGAAGAGTGGAGCGCGTCTTCATGGATGGCACTATATTATACCTACTGTAAACTGAGATAAACAGCTGGCTGGAGGCTTTGAGTGCAGGAAAGCCCGGTTAAGCAGCCACGACCTTAGTGGTCTAATACGAGAGGCACTAGTAAAAAAAAAAGGAGATAATCACTGTTGCATAAACATAATTTTACTAGCCTTCCTTACTGCTACCACAGATTAATACAGATGGGACACTCCGCAAAATCCATTAAATAAAAAGAGACTCTTACAACGACACAATAAAGTGCAATTCAGGTCGCACAGCGCTAATCACCTACAGTTATATTCGCCTAAATGTTGCCTCTCTTTCTACCGCGTGACTCTTAGATCTTCTGACTACGTTACTGAATTGGCCCAGCAAGACGGGCCGCGTACTTGTAGCTCACATCGACACTTTCACTTGTAAATGTAAATTATTTACTGTACCCTTATGGCAGAACCCTATCTCTTAAGATACAGGCTAGACCTAGTTTAAGGGATAGAGCTATATAATTGTGCTTATAGAGTGACAAATGTTAAACGCATAATCTACAATGTTTTAAGTGCAATGTGTTTATTATTTTATGAAATAAATATTTTTATTATTATTATTATACCTAAACTGCGGAGTAACCCATCTATATTCATCTGTGCTGCTACTTACTATCCTATAAGTGCCTATATTTATCGAACCTTCTCATAAACAGCAGATTCTTTTGCATTTTATCTCCCAAAACCTAAAAAGCCAGCAAAACCAACCACGCCATAATATATACACAAACTTTGGCAACCATGCTATGGTAACCGTTTATGGTGCGGTCGTTAGACGCTGCGCTTGCGCAACGGTCCGGGTTCAATCCCGGGTATGTAATAGTTACTGGCGGAGTGAAAATAAGCTTTTTCGCAATAGTATTTATTTATTGATGCCCCGGACATAACTTTGACTTATAAGGCAGGTGTTGCGAGTGCGATGCATTGATATCTGGTTGGTTTCAAGAGTTTAAAGATCATGTGTATGTATAGGTTTTGTTCGCCACATGCGAACTGCTCATCAAAGACCTGACCGGTGGAGTTTCTTGCCCATTCTTCTCCATACGAAAACTACCTTTTGGAAGGGGCAACTAGAATCAATTATTATTTAAATGTTGACGTTCAAAAGTGCCTTTTTTGTGCCTAATTGAAATAAATTATTTGACTTTGACTTTGACATAAAATAAAATCCTGACGTCACACAAATCCTGCATCGCGCAATTAGAGTTTTCCGCACGAACAACATATATAAGACTATCCGACGTTAACCATCGGGCAGTTGTCCGCCAGGCACAACACCCGTCTGGTCGGAGGAACGTCCTTTTTCTATAGAGGATGAGTGAACTTTACACCCTGTTCCTCATACCTCTAAAGAAGCTGACTAGTTTGTCAGTCCTATAAGATTCAGATCAGGTTCACCTGTAAAGCGGTTTGGAAAACTATAAACGTTTATTTTTCTATCTTTCATAGCAATAGTAATGATTGTCAATTGATATGCAATGAGAAAATCTTAGCAGGATCAGAGTCGCTGAAAATAATAATCATGATCAGCTATATAAGTATATAAAAGGAGAAACTGACTGACTGACTAACATATCAACGCAGATCCGAAACTACTAGGACAAGGAACTTGAAATTGTGACGTGAAATTTTTATAGTGTAGGGGAGCACTAAGAAGGAGTTTTTGAAAATTACACCTGTAAGGGGGCGAAAAAGAGGGATTTCATTTGTATGAAAAATCTTATTCCTTGTTTTAATAAACTTGAAGCTTGGCACAAAAAGTACTAGGCTTGCATGAATTCACTACAATCATTAGACGTTGTGCACAATTTCTGAGCAGTAACCTAACAAAAAGTACTAGGCTTGCATGAATTCATAAGAGTATTCAATAATTATGTTATGCTACTAATAGGATATTTATTAAGTAGACGGATAGTTTATAACCTGGATTAACACATACGATACTTTTTTTACCGGTAGTACGTTTGCATGGGATAATGTCCGACTTCCACGCGAGCTAAGCCGCGGAAAAAGCAAGTATACAATAAATTAACTACAATACTAATAAAGGTACATACTAAATGCATGCTTCTCAATCTGCAATATTTTACGTTCCTAATTTCCTTTAGACCTAAACGGTTATTCGATATCCTATATTAGGTTCACCAAAATTGGTAAGAAATGTATAAAATAAATCATTCCTGCCTTATACCGTAATGTTATTAGTTGTTAATATGATTTTGATACGGAAAATCATAACATGCGCTTGCGACTGTGACCTAAATAGCTTAGTGATGCGGCTGTACCATGTATGTTGTAGGTAGATATAGAGACTAGATTCGAGGTCGCCGACTTGATTCCTGAGTCTGGAACATATTATGTGCTGCATTCTATTTAATTAAATTTTGTGGATTTGTGTGTGCATGGTGACTAAGAATGAAGATCATACAATGTTAAAACAGAATAAGAAATGTTCGAAGACAGACAACAGAGTTTAGTGGAAAAGAAAACGAGGCAAATTGAACCACTACGTGGGCATAAATCTAGAAAAAAACTTGCAAAAAGAAGGAGGATTACAGGGGAAATGGAAAGATGGCTAGTACACAATATTATTAGAGTCTGTTCTGTCTAAAACTCAAAAACAATTTCTATAAAATCTTCATAGAAATTGCTGTACCAGAATCGCGTCGCACCGTCGCGTCGCTTCGGGCCTGTCTGTAGGAGCATTAAAGCGGACAAAAGTAAGAGAAAACAGGAGTGGCTTTTGCCTAGCAGTGGTGCATGCACTCCAAAAATAATACCTACAAGTTATATCAATGTATATTTCAGAATACCTGTACAGGATTTTTGTTTACAATATTTATCACAACTAACTATTTAAACTAGATACTAAGTAATTTAAATAACTAAAAAATACAAAAACAAAAGAACACTTAGGCGTCGAAGAACTCGTCCGCATCGCTGTCAACCAGAAACGTGCCCAGAAGACTGGCAACATTGCCAAATAAATTAGCATTATCAAATAAATCAGTTTTTTACGTAAGTATTAAAAAATACAGAGTTTAAGTTAACCATATAAATACACCCAACATTATGTTTCCACTTTTACTATAAAAAGATACCAATGTCGCATTTACATTTCAGATAATGATCAATCAATCAGACAAGACTTGGTAAATGTTTCGTGACAAGATGTACCTCTTATTCGGTTAAAATTAACTATACAATTAACTGCAGTTAAGCTGTTGACGTTAAGTTACTCTCGTGACAATCGCCGGTTAAGGGAAAAGTTAAATTTCACCCAATAAAGTTTATGTTAAGTATTACAATGGGGACATACGGGTGGACCGAATGGCGAATAGTTACTTGTGTCATTGCCGTAAAGGAACACATCTAAACTGGATGTTACAGATAACGCATTTAAAATCCTACTATCGACGTCTCCTATGTTAAGATGTTACTAGAAAAGCCTTCGCTTATTGGTTTTCAATTGCGAACGTATCCACTGCCAGACCGTAAAACTACACAAATGCCCATAGGTTTTAAAAAAGTCAGTTTAACCTCACCGATGTAGTTAAATTTAACTAGAATTAATAGAGTACCTTGTACTCATAATAATGATTATGACGTATCTGTATCTATTTTACTGTGTGTATAAATAATTAAATAAATAAATAAAACGAACAGAAAAGCAGTAGTTTTCAGCCCTCTATAAATCTGAGGGAAAAAAAAATCCTAGCCTTGGAAGTAAAGTTCAATGTAGTCGTTATAATTATCTACTGAATTTGTGACCGTGTAGCGTTTATTAAGCTGCATGGGGATCTCTCCCAACAAAGTGACCGACATGTAACGCATAATGTGGACTGGGGCTTGAAGATTTCACCCAACAAATCCGCCAATATGTTCGCCGAGCATCCTGCTCTTATATCGGTATTATTTTCCCCAATTATTATCGGTCGCCGTCGCGTCGTGTTCATTTCGGTTCACGTTTATTAGTCTTACTCCTTTTGGGTTCTTCCATCGTCTTGTTTGATCAACAACCAGTTTGACCATACGCCATTTTGATTATCAGGCCAAGATTTACTGAGGGTTTTGGTTCTTGACGACTAAGGAGCATTGTGGTGGATCGAGAAATTATAATAAGTCATTATTTTGTTGGAAAATTTATAATTGGTTGGATCGATGGGACAGGCTTAGTACACTGTTGGACAAAGAAATGATCATTCTCTTGCCCTTATCAGTAGACAATATTACTTCTTCCATACTTCTCTAGGTACTAGTCGTCATCTCAGTAGTTATCCCTTTTCTAGCAATATCAAAGTCTATCCATCGTTTCTTTGGTCTTCCCTAAGGCCCCGTTCCCACTACGTCGTGACTACAGATTATCGTGTCGTTTAAGGTCCCGTTCCCACTATCTCGTGACGACAGATTATCGTGTCGTTTAAAGCGTCGTGGCTTGTGTATTTAAATGGAGGTGTTCACATAATAGGACGACACGATTAACTGTCGTCCACGACTTTTTTTGCAGTGACGACAGATTGAGAAGTCAATGTGAACGGCTGCCACAACAGTCGTAAAACAATAAATAAACGTCACGACTTATCGTGACGGCAAATCATGTGTCGTTATTGCGACTATCTGTCGTTTACACGTGTTTCCTTCTCCCCTCACGCCTCCCGCGCCCATACTCGGCTCGCTGTCTTGTTTGTCGGCAAGACAAGGCTACTGCCGTGAACAGTAAAAATTTCGAAACGATCCAATGGGAACAGCTAGATACGACAGTTGTTCAACGATAAAATATTTTGACGACACAGTGACGATAAACAGTCGATATAATGGGAACAGCTTGAGACGACAGTCGTCCAACGATAAATTAATCGTCACGACATAGTGGGAACGCGCCCTAAAGCGTCGTGACTTGTGTATTTAAATGGAGGTGTTCACATATAGGACGTCACGATTAACTGTCGTCCACGACTTTTTTTGCAGTGACAACAGATTGTCAAGTCAATGGGAACGGCTAGCACGACAGTCTTAAAACGATACAAAACGTCACGACTTAATGTGACTGTAAATTATGTCGTTATTGCGACTATCTATCGCAACCGTGTATTTATATTATAAATGCGACTGCTGTGAACAGTAAAAATGTTGTCACGATCCAATGGGAACAGCTAGATACAACAGTCGTTCAACGATAAAATATTTCGACGACACTGACGATAAATAGTCGATATAATGGGAACAGCTACAGACTACAGTCGTCCAACGATAAATTAATGGTCACGACTTACTGGGAACGAGCCCTTACTCTAAACTATCCTATTTAATCTTATAAAATAATGTGAAAGTGAGTTTGTTTGTTCGTTACGCTTTGACGGTAAAACGGCTGAATGGATGTGGATGAAACTTGGCACACGGGTAGACCATGACCTGGAATAAGACATAAGATACTTTTTGTCCTGATATTACCACGGGATTGAGACTTAAGCGGGTGAAACCGCGGGGCGCAGCTAGTCAGTTGGCTATAAGAGCAGGTAACAAAGATAATGATTTTAAAAAATGTACGCCGATTTATGAAAAAAATTGTCATTTGCATTCACAATTAGTGTTCATAGTAACCAGCTATCTAATTACGCAACACATTTTCGTAAACGATTAAGACAAATTTGTTTCATTGTGACAGTTCAACAACATTCATTGCGTTATTTACGTTGTTGAGCAGATTTTTTTTTCCAACTTATAAAGCAATGGATTAACAATTTATTTCAAAACGATCCAGATTCCGATTGATCGTGTATTACGCAATTGGGGTACTGGACATCCTGTTTAACAAACTTAGAGATTGTACGAATATTGTACCTCCTTCAAGTTTTAAAATTATCGTGATACGTTATTAATGAATTAAGGTTACAGATGTGAAGGGTATAAGAAGTTATTTTTGGTAGATAAGAGCTGCCAATTATGGTTCCAGTAGTGGCGATTATTTAAATTTAAAAGCTGTGTCATTTGTGAGCTGTCAGTCTTGAGAAATGGGGTAATGCATGCTTGTGGGTGAAGTAAAGGCTGGTCACGTTATGGGCACGATTGTGCAGTATTTCGACTTGTGACAAATATGATCCGGTTTGTTACTGACAGGTAGGTTTCTTTTGTTTAAAGAAGTGATTGGATTAATATGAAAACTTTACCAAGGTATAATATTATGGTTGTTCAAAAGAGAGATCACGTCATCTGAACACACCTATTTCACAAGCATTTTGTAAGTTCACACAAAGCCTATTTTGGTTTAGGTTTTTGAACCAGCTGCTAAACCTACTTAAGTTCAAGGTGTTTACTTTTAAAGATGCTCAATATGCAATAGATCGTGCGGAAATAAGAACATATTATAGAATGCTGGAAACAAATGGCAAGGCAGCTTGGATGCTGAAATCTTAAAGATGAGGTCAGCAAACAGGACGGCAAGCAAGAATACTGGCAGGATGGACAATGGTGATGAAGAATCACTTTGAGAAAAGTAATCGAAGTTGAAAAAGAAAGCCCTAAAAGCGTTAAAGTTCTAAATTCAAATAAAAATTTACATTCTTTTGTTTCTCTTTACAAAAAAAACATCTTGTTGGTTTTGCGTCGAAAGCCTCGAGCCATCGACAAAGAGTTTATTATAAAAACAAGTAATATATGAAGCCGTTGTATAATTTTACAATTACCGCACTACGGTTGCAGGCGCGAGTTACGTAAACGCTATGTGGGAATTTGATAAAATTGTTTAGAAATTAAAGGCGAATATAACACAGGGTCAAAGTGGAGTATAATTACACTTTTGACTACAATCCCTGGTAATTTGAAACACTGGCCGCCTATTTTATATTTTGTAGTATTTTTTATTATGTATTTTTGTGGTGTACAAAAGGTATTACATAAAAACTTCATAACTAAGGTTAAAACTACATTACTGGCACATAGACAAATAGATCCCCTTGTTTTATGACACGTAAGATACAACCTCCAGGTAAAACAAAGTCGACTATACCTAACTGTGGACCATTTAGTCTACACTTATATTTATTACTAGCTGAGCCCCGCTGTTCCACCCGCATAATTCTCGATCCCGTGGGAATATCGGGATAAAAAGTATCCATTGTCCTAACCCAGGTCATGGTCTACCCATGTGCCAAATTTCATTTAAATCCGTTCAGCCGTTTTAGCGTGAAAGCAGCAACAAACAAATAAACTCACTTTCGCATTTATAATATTTAGTATCCTACTTATGTTTTGGACAAATAAATTATCTTTTTTTTTATCTAGGTATTGCAAGTGTGGATGTCCAAGTTAAAATGACCTCGAAGTTTTACCAGGTACTCAGCTAAAAAAGGGACGAAAGAAGTCATTCAAGAAAGAAATACAAGTGGCCAAGAATATTTTCCTCCATATTTAAGAGCATTAATCTAACACCCATCTACCAAGTTACGAACATATTATACTTACAAAATTATTATTGTATTTACAAAACTACTATAAGGACACTCTCGACTTGATTCCCGCACCTCTGCGCTTACGCCGCCCACGCTTATAAAAACATTATGTTACACATCGAAAATCCACAAGTGTTACTGACAAACAGGCTTTCAACATAACGGTTTTAGTTATAGGCACTTTCCTGAATACATTTGTGGTATTAGGTGTTATAAGATACTGGCAGTGTAGAACATAGTGTCTATTTGACACCTACACTTTAAGAAGAATAAAAACCTTCTTCCTTCCTGTTATATAAAATGAAAACGTGTGGCCTTTAAATAAAATTATTATATCCGTAAAACCGTGTGTTAACGCTAGACTCTGTCCGCCATAACCCTTATCATTAGGATGGTAGATCCTGGTAGAAACTGGGGACTTCAGTCAGGTTAAAGTCAAAGTCAAAATCATTATTATTGCTTTAAGAAAACATTAATTTTATATGAAAAGAGATAACAAGAAAATGAAATATTTACGACGTTTTAGGTAAAAAAACGTTATAAATATAATAATAATATTAAACTAATTGATTAGCATTTGAAAATACCGTTGGAGCTGCTGAAGATTTTAAAAATTATCTTTGCATTGTATAAATTCAATGTCTTAGCATTGTATAATTGCATAGCACATGTGTGAGTACTATGTACCGACTATAAAGCTACCATTTAGGTACTGGGTATGTCTTTCATTGACTTGAATGTGCCCTGGCGGCTGAGATTATGTCATGCTCACTCTAATTTTTTTTTTTTTTGATTATGTCTCGCTGGCGGTGGCGCGTGTGTTGGATCATTTAGCTCCCTTCAAAATGGTTGAGCTGAATGGTGCTAATCCATGCGTCATGTTCGTGAACGGGCGCCGTCAGTAGAGACTGGTCATCTCTTAGCTGCCATGGCTTATTTAAATTTTTGAGTTGTTCTTTATTTTTTATATTTTTATTACGGACGCTTTTAACGTGCACGTCTTTCTACATTGTTCTCACATGTATAATTTCAACGTTAATGATGTAATCAATATTTTGTAACAATTTTTTGATTTAAAAGACCGTGTCCGTGGAGTTTCTTGCCCGTTCTTCTCCATAGGTACCTACTACACTTTGGAATGGGCAACTAGCTTCATATTTCTGACTGACCGACTTCTTGACAATTCAAAAGTGCCTGTAAATGGTTTAATTGAAATAAATGCTTTGAGTTTGAGTTTATATTATGTAAACTTGTATGATTGTGGAACAAGGAACTGTAAATGATATTAAAATCCAGTTAAATAGTCCTGCTCACGCAAAAAATATTCATAATTTAAAGGCATCATGACTAAATTAATTATTTAGCTACCTGTAACCTGTATCAAACCGTTTAAAGATACAAAAAGTCTGATCAATCTTTACTTACGTAAAACTTACCGACTCGTATCGTTAAGCAAAATAAGGTTCAATTTATTTCTCAAAAAGTACCAATGTAAACATAATACATTCTTTTTATATTTAAAAACGATCGAACGTCCATTACTGATAAAACGAATACATCTTCTTAAAAACTTTATAAATTCGAAGAAAAACGTACTTAACAGGAATATTTACGCACATTTTTGTACCGTTTTTGCGTAAATACAAAGCGGTTTTACTCGAAACTTACGCATCGACCGTTTTCATTGAAAATTAACAAATAATTTGCATTAATTTTATGTTTGTGCCCCAAAATACTGCCGTTATTTTTGTGCCTTTCTCAACTGGGTTTCAGTTCGCATTATTGTGTTTTACTTTAGGTAAAACGAGATTATCAATTTGGGTTATGCATTTGTATCCAACTCAATAAAATGATTATTGTATGTATGTAAGTCGAATTAAGAAAGAAATACTTACATCTCGACATCATAATAATTATTAGGTACTTACTGTGTGTTGAATAATTAAACAAGTTTTTGTCCGTTTTTGTTAATATCTTATAAACAAAAAAAAAAACAATCTCTTAGAAAACACGCAGTGTTGTCATTATACAAAAAATCACACAACTAAAAATAAACATACTATAAAAAAGTCGCTGTTTCTGTCTGTCTGTGTGACCACTTATTTCTTCTTAATCACACAATTGATTGATGAATTATTCCACTTTGCCCCAACCAGCCGCCTCACTGCTGGGGCATAGTGGAATGCCTAAAATTTTGCAGTATGGGTTTTCGAGAATTTATGTCGGAAGGTATAAGTGAATAATACATTATTATTTAACTTAGATATAACCCAAAACTCTCTGTTTGGTCGCGGGCGTTCACGAAGCAGGGGCGAGTCGCTGGTCACCTATATGTACATTAATGTAGTTCAATTCAATATACATAATTATTTTAATGCCCTTAGGGAGGAGTAGAGATAAATGGCTATAAAAAGGGCCAAGGAATCAAGGTACTAATTCAAGCTGATTAGCATCAAACTCGACCATTCACTGGACCATTCTGGGAACCTACTGGTATTTTGAAAGCCATAATATTTCGATTTTATATGAACAGTTTAGCACTTGCTTTTAGGGGTTTTTAGAGCTGTGATTTTAATGTCACTTGACGGCGTAATAAGTAAAGTAATAGTATGTAAGTAAAAGAGAATTTGATTGGTAGAAATATTCAAGAATGTATTTATTTTTTATTTTTCACCAACACATAATTTTTTGTTCTTACAATTCTAGTTTGATGGCGAGAAATTGAAGTAGGTAATACTGAATTCATATAAGTGGCGACTTAGTAAAATGCCGATGATCAATCGATTGATTGATTGATTGAGCTATATATAAAGGGTGGTGATTTAGTGCTGATCCGTCACGAATCTACCTGTCATACCTACAACTTTCGCTATGATTCGTAAAAAAAAAACTTTTTCATACATGAATCGAAATAGCCTGTCTATTGTTGTATTGGGTTTTTTTTTTTCACGAATCGTATATGAGTTTCATGGTGAAAGTTGTTTAGTATGACGGGTAGATTCACCCCCTTGACGGATATAGGTGTCTAAATCACCACCCTGTATAAATCTAAGCAATCGTTTCAAGATTTTTTATCAGTATCTTTTTGACCCTTTATCGATTTTATATTCTTTTGCTAAAATCAATCGAACAATTTCGCTGTAGGTCCTACTTACGCTATTTGTGGATATCCCGCTGTTTATAAAAGTAAAAACCAACATATTTTGTCTTTTTCTGTATAAGTACGTATTAAGTAACACCAAGTTAACGTAATATTGATGCTTATTTAATTTAATTTGACAGTAAATGATACTAAACGACATTTATTAATTTGTGAAAGAGAGTTGACATCCATTGCTGTTCTTAATGGAGTTTAGGCGGGAAAAGACGCCATTTTGGATAAAACTTTTTATTCGGCGGATGTGAAATAAATTATTTATTGTAAATTGTAAGGTAAATAATTATTTGTGTGTAATTATTAATAACTCAAACGATTGTCTACTAGAAGCCGTTTGTATGTAATCGCTCAATATTTATATTTTATTATCGTTTCGAGTGTATTTTTCTTATGAACAATTGCTGTTTAATACGACATTAATTGTTGGGATGGTATTGAAAATCGTCCCTTACGTTTTTAAAACCTATAAAAGTTGAATTACTTTCGGCTAAATTAAAACTGAATAAAATTGGATTTTTAGAAAATGCAATCTTTTGCTATAAAAATATTTATGACTACTCAGTATTTTGAGAACTTTAAAACATTAAAATTAAAACCTTTATGACATTTTTAACAGCTGAAGCAACGTAAAATCTACAATTTATTTAACTCATAAAGACAGAAACATTTCATAATTTTATTACTGAAATTGATAAAGTTATTATTTAAGTCACTTACCGTTACCAACTGTTATAATTTTTATCTTGAATAATAAACATAATATTTAAATATCAATAATAATTTGTTGGATCGTTAAAATGTAAAACGGAAGCCAAATGATAAGAAATAAGAATAAAAATTCTTTGGAGAAATATGATACTTCATTGGAGGGCGAGGTGCTTCTGTAAGCGATAAAGAACTGATTTCAATGTTGTTCTATCAATTAATAAAAAAAAATGGTGCCAAAACTATTTTAAAACCAGGGAATGGGAGATAATTTTCCGCTTCAGCCAGCTTTAGGCCTTCTCTATAATTATATAATTCAACATAATTATAGGTACCAATAGCTTTTTGAAGGGTTTAAGTTTATTTTAATAATTGTTACCAAATACTGCCGCGCTACCGATAAGTGCAGTAAGTACGTTTTGCATAGTTTCGAGTTTAAGCTACGCTTGCCGGGGTTGGTCTGTGGATGTCATTCGTGGATCTTTGACAGTCGTTACGGGTCGTCAGAAGCCCGAAAGTCTGACAACCAGTCTTACCAAGGGGTATCGTATTACCCAGTTACTGAGTTGTGGAGGTCAGATAGACAGTCGTTCCATGTAAAATACTGGTATTCAGTTGCATCCGGTTAGCCTGGAAGCCGACCCCAATATAGTTGGAAAAAGGCTAGGCTTGTAATGATTAAACATGTATTTCTATTAGAATACTTTTAAATGACTAAAACTATTTTATATCTAGCACGAGTTTAATAACTTTAGCATCAATTGCTTAATATAACCGCAGTAAGTATGAAGTTACTGCTTATATCATTAGCAGAAGTAAGTCATTAATGATGATACCGCACTAAGAATATGGTTACTGCTGATATGCTAAGCAAAACTTATCATAAAATTTACTTACTGCCTAAACAACCTTACTGTTTAAACTATTTTATATCTAGTATGAGTTTAATAACTTTAGCATCAATTGCTTATTATAACCGCAATGTGTAGTTACCGCACTTAGAAACTCGCCGTTACTTACTGTTGTTATGCTAAGAAAAACTTATCATAAAATCGACTTACTGCCGTTATCCTGATTGAAATTATAAGGTTCCCGTTAAGATATTTAAATGGCAGTCAGATCAAATTGTACAGCTCATTGCGCTGATTCCGAATCCATGTTTAACTCAATTTAGACAAAAATGTTACTTACTGCTATTATCGCAAGCGCGGCGGAATGGTTTGGCGATGTATTTTACCCATTGCAGTTGTCCTATTAAATTTAAAAAGTAGAATGGAAATAAATAATCCATGTAATACTGTCAAAAGATAGATCTCGGTCAAATCAACACTTTGAGGGACACTAAACGTCCATAGGTATTACAAAATTAAAACTTCTATTGTCTCGTTCAGTGTCCCTGAATGCGTTAAGATGAAAGGTAATTTATGCAACAAACTGTATGCAAATATGATGTTGTTGTGAAAATGGAAAGAACTTAAAATATAAATATATTTATTGTTCTAAAAGTTAAATATAATATAATTAATAAAAAAATAACATTAAATAAAAAATAAATAATGTAAAAATCTCTTTGTCATATTTTGTTCTGTCTATATTTAGAAGCGTGTTTGCTTTGCGTTTTTCTATCACAGAAAACATTCATCTCAATCATTATAAAGATTTGATAGAAATAAATTAAAATCGCTTGTCGCTATCAATATAACCCAATCACTGAGACCGGTCAGCGGTCCACATAACATTTTTGTATTGTGGCCACTCAACGCACGTGCTAATTTGGCGAGCGATAGCGGGTTAAGTGTCCAATGGATGCAATATGTATGGTATTCATGTTATTGATACATTGGCATTTCTGATACATTGTTATTATGGTCAGATGTAAATGGCTAGTCTCCTTTGCAAATGTTATTGATTAAATCAACTTCTATGTTCTATATTTATGAACTGAAATTAACGTTACTCATTTAAAAAGTAGGTAGTATAAAGAATACAGATCCAAAGACACCGATTACATTGCCGTGTTTTTTTTGCAAGTCGTTTTTTTTTTTTTTGTTAAAATGGTTTTTGAGTAAGTTCAAATACTCAATAATTTTGTTAAGTTCAAATACAAAATTGAATAAAATTTTAATCAGGAACAAAACAGTTTTAAAGTAATGCTTAAGTATAGTTTGGCAAGTGATCAAATTAAAATTCTCAAATCAGAAATCGGCTGTATGTCCCAAAATGGACTGCTATAGGCAACAGAATCTTTTGATAATCGGAATGATGCCTGGGTCAAAAAAAGCAATTCTATTTAGTCCGTCAGTCAGATAATAAAAACTATTAGACACGTATTTTTTGCTTTATCATATTAATAAAAAAATACTTTGATAAAACGCATTTCAGTTGGGGAGTGGGGGTTGCTTCGTCACAAGTAAGTATAAAATCTACATACTCGTGACGTCACGGCACATTTTAACGCAATGTATCGTCGTATTCTTTTGATAAAGTAAAAAAAGAAAAAATACGTGTCCAATATTTTTTAATAATGCAACTGACGGACACAAAAAATATTTTTAGTCAACATCCCTATTCTTATATTACGAAAAAAAATCATACCGAAGACCGATCTAAAAGTTCGTATCATTATGTTCGCGGCAAAAACACGCGGCGTTTGCAGGACACATTTCTGCTACGCTCTAGTTAGGATTAAGCGAACGAATGAAATGTTACATGAATTTTATCATCTTTTTAAATGAAAATTTATCTCAATGGTCCTGGTTTATCAATTATAACTTCTAGTTACAGCTATATGTAAGGGGGCACGCCCTTTATGTCTGGAGGCTTTTATTTAGATATTGTTTTCGTTAAGTTATTTTTATTTCTGCTTGAGTATAAATTAAATTAAATTAAAATTCATTTATTTCGGACAACGAGGATCCATATTTTGTTAGTAATACAAACTGCTTATATTTTAGTGTTAGTAAAAGTGATATAAAAATAATTTCAATTGCAAAAGGCTGACAAGGCAGGAAAACATATTTCCTACCTAATCAACCTCCGCACAAAATCCCTTATATTTGGAGTATAGCTCTCCGCCACTGCTCTCAGGATATAGTTGCTACTACCCCGCACTCTGCATAGCAGCGACGCCGTCTTTTTGCGTATTATGGCTTGAAAGCCATGTGTGTGGGCCTCGACAAACATTTCCGAGGCGCTACAGAAACGGGGCAGCCGCAACAACATCCTGAAAGTATTGTTATATTGAACGCGCAGGACATCCAGCGATCTCTTAGTGTAGTTGACCCATAGATTGCTCGTGTAAAAACTCTGACAGTAGGCCTTAAAAAGAGTAATTTTGACTAGGTCAGAGCACTGAGCAAATCTACGGACCAACATGTTACCTCTGACCGCCAGTGCCCTACGCTCCCTCTCAATATCTATATCATCCTTAAGGTCGTCGGTGATGAAATGTCCAAGGTACTTGAACTTAGACACCCTGTTTAAAAGGAGCCCATTCAACCTAATAAGTTCCGGTACAGAGTCCGGACACCTACCAGCGGCCTTAAAGATCATATATTCACTCTTAGTGACATTATAAATAAGTCCATGTGAAGCAGCATATGTCTCACAGACTCTGAGCAATTCCCTGATTGCCCCAGCCGTCGGGCCCAGCAGCACCATGTCGTCCGCATAGCTGATGTTATTGACGCTCACACCATTTATTCGACATCCGACAGCCATGCCGCTGAGCTCGGTGACGAGGCCATCAACATACAGATTGAAAAGCCTAGGGGATGACAAACCCCCCTGTCTCACACCGCATTCCAATCTGTATGCCGGAGAGAGTGCATTAGACCATCTGACCTGGTTTTGTTGATTGGCATACCAGTACTGGAAGATCTTCAGTATTTCAGCAGGGGTACCCCTGTCCCTCAACTTGTCCCAAAGCACATTATAGGAAACAAGATCGAAGGCCTTCGAGAGGTCGAGGAAACAGGCGTACACGGGCGTCTTACGGTCAGTATAATATTGAACAGTATGCTTGAGACTCAGGATAGCAGTTTCAGTAGATAGCCCAGGCTGGAACCCAAACTGAGCTTCATGAAGGTTAAGAATCTTCTTCAAAAATGAGTCAAGCATACTGTCCAACACCTTAGCCATGGTTGTAGCCAGGGAAATCGGGCGATAATTCCCCTTACTCGATGTTTTTGGTTGGTATATTGGCATGTGCTAGCTGTCATATGGCTATTAATTTTATAATTTAAATTATGTTTTGTGTTGTGTAATGTAAATATCATTTTGCATACTATTATATAGAATCTTTTTACTGAACAGACAGCTGTGCTGCTGGGGAGTTTGTTGCGCCACTTCTTCTTTCCAGCTAAAGCACTAGGAAGTGGTGAAGGGTGGGCGTTTTGGGGGACTGTCTTATGTAATTTTGACGTTCGAAAAGTGCTGATTCTCAGCCTAGTTTGAATAAATGACTTTTGAATTTTGAATGCTCGCGCGGCAGCCGCGCACGATTGCCGCTCAATGTTTGGACAAACCTTTACCGTTTTTGGAACAACCTGATCACTTACCACACATTATTTTCATGCTATTGCAAGCTGCAAGTTCTACTAATGTGTCCAGACCAGACAAAGAGATGGTGAAACTCTTTCAAATAAAGTAAAATGGCGACGAACGATACTTTATTCACCAAAACTTGCTCTTAATTTGTTTTTTACTAAAATTCTTTGCGCACATTCCCAAGCCTTGAGGCAAAAGCAAGTGTTTTATTTATTAGCGTTTTTTTGTTATAGTTAATTACAAATTGGCGAATAAATTAACGAAATGGAAGATATAAATTGTTGAAGTATTGTGTTAATTTATAGCTTTTATTCTTATGATTAGTATTTTAGTAGTATCATTCTTTTTTGTATAGCTATTATACTTTTTACGAGGTGAAGAGCGTTCTAAGTCATTAATTCATTTCATTATACATTTTCATAATAAAATTAATTATCACGTTAAGTTCATTGGCTTTTAGTAAAACTTCGGTCACTAAGAATAATGAAACCTTAGGAAAAAAAAAGTACTACCTACTTTTGTGGTTTTTATTGAATTAAGGCTCCAGCAGACAGGCGAAGTGACGGTGCGACGCGATTCTGTTAGAACAATTTCCAGGGGCTGCAGTCTCAACATCGATCGATATAGCGATCGCTTTACGACTACTAGATGGTCAAAATTGCTTGGCAAGATCGTGATTTTAAAGTTCTAGCTCTCAATCTTTATTTTAAACTAGCTCTCGCGCACGGATTCGCCCGCGTGGAGGTCGGAAATTACAAGGTCCCATCCTTTTTTATGTTCTGAGGGTCCCATTAACATAGATGGACAAATTTTAACACAGCGTTCAGCAAGTCTAACCAAAGATATCCAAGTAAAAAAAAAACACTGATTACAGTGATTTTATTTTGACCTAAAATAATTAATGGCATTGAGTAACCATCATTTTTAGTGTATTTTCGTTAGCAGATTTTTTTTTGTAAGCATCTAATGCGTTTTTCTTAGTATTTTTTTACCATTGTCCTTATTTTGGTGATCTGAATGATTTCAAAAATTTTGTCCATCTATTTTAATGGGACCTTGTATATACGTTCCTTATATATATATAATATATGTATTATATATATTACTAGCTTTCGCCCGCGGCTTCGCCCGCGTGGAGGTCGGAAATTTATCGGGTACTTACTACCGGGATAAAAAGTATCCTATATGTTAATCCAGGTCTGTGTGCCAAGTTTCATCCAAATCTGTTCAGCCGCTATTGCGTGATTGAGTAACAAACATCAAAACATACAATATAATAGAATAATAAAATTTATTATATTAGTAGGATATAGTAGGATAATTTATAATTAGCTGCGCCCCGCGGTTTCACCCGCATAAGTCTCGATCCCGTGGGAATATCGAGATGAAAAGTGTCCTATGACCTATTCCAGGTCATGATCTACCCATGTGCCAAATTTTATCCAAATCTATTCAGCCGTATTAGCGTGAAAACGTAACAAACAAACAAATAAAAAAGTTGGATAGTAGGATAAAAAGATTTCAATGTTGATACATTATAATTATGTAGTTCAAGTGTTATGAAAAAAAAGGGCATTTTTTTTTTGACAACTGCCTAAGAAAACACTTATATTCTCGTCTCAAAATCATCATGCAAACACCATAAACGATCATACACATTCAATTACACGCTTTCTCATATCATTCTCGTTCATAGCTTGGTATCGCGAGTTAATCCCATAATACGGAATAATACCCCTCGGGTATGCGCACGCGTAGGCGGAGATACGCGTCCGTAAGTAATTAATTATTGCGTAATACTGTTTGTTTGTTGGTGGGGAGAATTAGTTTTGGAAGAGATATGCATTCAGTAGTGACAATACGCATAGAGCACGGTGGTCCAGTGGTAACTGCCTCGAATTACGTGTCGTCGATCGAGGGTTTTCGAACCTGGAAAGCACTTTATTTTAAGTAATTTATTTCATCACCACTGCTCTCAAAATATCATGAGGAAACCGTCAAGTCCTAAAACAAATAATAAAAAAACGAAAATATAAAAAACAAGTAGTTACTAGTTAATCTATAAAGAAGAAAGGTCACTTATTTACTCGCTGACTAAACTGATAAATAAAATTGTCATTGCTGTCGGGGGACCGTTGTGTCGTTTTGTGGAACACTTTTTAATCTAAGAGGTCCCCCGACGGCAATGACAATTTTATTTATCATTTTAGTCAGTGAGTAAACGATTAACGATATCCCATACATCCAAATCTGTTCTGAGGCCCTAGTGTGAGTTTCTTTTAACCATCTCGACTTTACGCATCGACCGCGTTCGGCGCTCCGATTGGCCCTTCACTGGCCTTCACTGGTGAAGAGCCAATCGGAGTACCGAACGCGGTCGATGCGTAAAGTCGAGATGGTTAAAAGAAACTGACACTAGGGCCTCTGGTATTTAAAAGTTATTGTGGATCAAAGAAACTTACATACATACATACATGAACCCTGAAAACATTATACTCCTTTTTGAGCAGTGGTGTAAGAAATGAGTGACCTCCACCAACCCGCACTGGGCTCGCGTGGTGGGCTACAGCACGTTCACTCTCCTGTGTCCCAGGAGTGGAAACGTTATAGGTTGATTATGCTAATATGCATACAAGGTACTTTTTGACCATGCAGCGTTATGTTTATATGCAGGAATCTGCATTGATCGGTAGAATATCTTGATCTACTTGTAAAATAGCATAATTATAACTTGACAAGTGAATAATCGCTGTAATTTTGTTCGTCTTATTCATTTAATAATTATGATAATTTGCATGACACACCACGTCAAATGTTCAGTATATTAGAGTGCCATAACTAATACTTTAAATGGTGTATATTGTAAACGATCCTGAACGTTAATTGACTCAGTCTGCGTGCGGCGCTTGGCGTGGCAACACGTCGTGTCCGGGTTCGCAACAAGTCAATCGTCATCCTGAGGATGCCTCGTTGGAAGGTGAAATACGTGACGATATCTTACAGGGTTCTTTATGATTCTTTGAGAACAGTTAACCGGATTGGGTTACTAAATACGTCGTCTATTGTATTTTGTATTGTTTTGTTCAACGAAATCTCCAGATGGCTGGTTTACACTTCCCGTGGCCAGAGGCTAAGCATTGTCATACATGGTGGCACTTCTCTCTCTCGCCTTTATCACTTCTTTCTCTTGCCTTTAGTCTCTGACTTGGGTTCATTACCAGTCGACTTCGATACGGAGGAATTTTTCAACGCCATATTTTAGTTTTAATTAGGTTAGATTATTATATTTTTATTTTAACAGTTTCTTAGAAATAAAGTATATTATGGTTAAAGTGGGAAAATAAACAGAAAAGAAAAGTGTAAAAGCTTTTTCAGAATGTCATGCAAACCATAATGAAACTAAAGAATGATGTGACATAAACTAGGTATTTTATACTTATTTTACTCATGTTATTAAGTCCTTATTAGTTTCTTTCGTCTAATCAAGTTCAGAGCCGTTAAAATACTAATCGGTTGTCATGACAACACTTTCTTTACAAACGCGTGTGGTCCTCTCTAATATAAGCTCGTAAATGTTAAAGTCAGTTATGGCATTCAACTTTAGTGCCATGTACAGTCAAACGCTCTTCAAAGTGGCAACTCTTAAACGAAAACTGCCGTTATGCTAGGACATAAATGATACATGATTTTTATTTTGAAAATTTGGTTAAACATAAAACTTTTACGCGTAATTTTATTGGTTGATGTTTCTTAGCCGACTACTCTGCGAAGAAACACCGAAATTAACTCAATGGACAAAGTCCCTTTTAAACTCCATACAATTACCAAAATTGTAATGTTTATAAATATAAAACAAAAAAAAAAGAGGACTATTCATTTTAATATCTGAGGTGGTCTCTTCAGGAAAGCACCACACAGGTTTGAGTGGACCTATCCAGACACTGCACGCGTGTTCGTTAACGTGTAGCTCAACTGAGAACTTTTAAGACACTATTAATTTCAATATTGACGGCGTAGTCACAAGAAAGGCTGACCTCTGAAGTTAACAATTTACACTGTTCACGCTGCGACGTACAAGAGGAGAGCGGGGAAGGGGGGGCAACGGTTGACATAACGTCAACGAGTGACATTAGCGACAACGAGTGACATGTGTCATGTGACAAGTGACAGTGACAGTGGCGTTTGTGCTCCGCGCCGCGCGCCGTTTGATTCGTTCGCGACCGTTCGTCATACCACTGCTCATCCACGTTTCAGAACAACCATTGTCGTCATCCGTTAAGCATCGTTTAAATGTAAACCGTAAAAAGTAAATTAAAATTAATCGTTTGTATCAGTTTGGAGTACATCATTTCTTCTCCTCTACTGGTCCCCAACATACACGAAGTGAAGAAAACATTTTTTTAACAAGTTAAATTTATTCATGTGAGAAGTACAATGGACACGGTAGGTATTAATACATTTTGATTTATGCTGTTGCAATACTTGCAATTAAAAATGTAGTTATAGAGATTTTACTAGAACATGCGAATTTGACCTTTAAATTCGAAACCATAAAAAGTGAATTCCGTAAAAAAAACAGATTGAAGGTATTGACACTTCGCCGTCGATATGTTACCATGGAGTGTGGTTGTCTGTACCACGTTCATAGGGCCATAAACACAATTGAATGTAAACGGTAATGAGGCACGCCTTCCTTCAGCACTTCTGATTGACATGATATTACGGTGTGGACATGTAAATAGAGTTTAGTTTCCTATGAAGGGCATTTTAAGTAGTAATAAATGTTAAGAGCATTTAGAAGGTTGAATAGAGTTTTTTTGGAAATAATAATAAGCAGCCTATGGTTAAAGTTTAGAAACGTGCCGACTCGATAGGGGGTTAGTAACACCACGCTTGCTCAAGACAGTCGATTTCAGACTTATAATATTCAACAGACACCCTTCCTAAAATCTGAATGCATTGGATGGATGTAAGAGATCCGCAGGAGAACCAAGGTAGCCGACATAGCCCGAAGAATTGTCAAACTTAAGTGGCAATAGGCAGGGCACATTGCTCGCAGAACAGATGGCCGATGGGGCCGAAAGGTTCTGGAGTGGCGACCGCGTACAGGAAGACGTAGCGTTGGAAGGCCTCCCACAAGATGGACCGATGATCTTGTGAAGGCCGCAGGAATCCGCTGGATGCGGGAGGCACAGAATCGGTCGAAGTGGCGGTGCTTGGGGGAGGCTTATGTCCAGCAGTGGACGTCTTTCGGCTGAAATGATGATGATGATGATGATCTACTATCTAATTTATCATAATTGCTACCATGACGTCCGTGACGAACTTTAATTATAATTTGCTTTAAGCATTGTCTATATGTCATAGCTAGGTGACTTTGTGTCTTTTTTGAGACTAAATATCTATCTTTAAACCTAATATTTCCTACTAGCTGATCCGACAGACGTTTTCTTGTCTTTTGTAAAAGTTAATCAAAATCCATACCCATTTATTATTAGATATAATATTCTTCTTTGGGAAAAGGCGAGAGTTTATGTACACACGGCACATTTCCAGTATAAGCTGACCTTTCATTGTATGGAAATCCTATACAATGCGAGATCAGCTTAAACTGGAAATGTATAGCTTGATGTGTAGCCGTGTGTATTTATAAATCATGATGTAGGTATATTTTCTTACATAAAAAACAAAGAAAATTCAACTTTGTTAGCCTACGAACAGCAGACTACGATGGGCTAAGTTGAATGATTAAAACTTTAAATTTATATTTTAACACAAACATAAAAAAAAAAAATACATTCACAATCATTATATCAGTGTTCAATTATATTATTATTTCTTTTTAAATACATGTTTTTTACATATTAAATATAAAAAAAAAAACATAAATCAGTTCAAAAGTTCAAGTCATTTATTCAAACTAGGCTGAGAATCAGCACTTTTCGAACGTCAAAATTACATAAGACAGTCCCTCACATCGCCCACCATTCACCACTTCCTAGTGCTTTAGCTGGGAAGATAAGGAATATTTTTTTTATTTTTTTTTATTATTATTGTTATAAGCCTGTGTTGTCACACTGAGGGGCAAAGGCCGGGGAGGCCTTTGCCCCTCTTTCTCCTCTTTCCACTTTTCCCGGTCTACTGCGATGGCGGGCCAATCCTCTAAAAAGGAGGAGCGCAAAATGGGAACTATTAGAGGTTCGATTAAATACATTTCTTAAACAAATGCTTCTCAAACTAACCCATAAAAGTCACAAGGGAAAACATTGTAAGTACACTCCTCCATGCAATTGAAACGTGACGACACATACGCCTATAAAAAAGCGCCCTTTCCATGGTTAATCTAATGCCATAAACCCATAAATAATACGAGTTGAAAGGTCGTGGTAACGACTGCAATTGAGGGATCAACTAAGTTTATTATGGCAAATGTCACACCATAAAAACTTGAAGGGTAAAAACTAAGGGAAAGGGCAATCGTAATAATTCACTGAGGGTGATATTCACAGACCGAGCTTTGTAGGTAAAGTTAGCGTGTCATACGAATTTCAACGTTATTTTTAAGGAGATAATGTTCATGTTATATAAACGAATTTTAAATAAGTGTTTGAATACGATATGAACTTTATTCTTTTAGGAGTGGGGTTTTCCTGCCCGTTCTTAATTTGGCTTTGGAATGGGCAACTAGTTTCATCTTTCTGACTGACCTATTCGTTGACAATTCAAAAGTGCCTGTAATTGGTTTATTTGAAACTAGCTTCTGCCAGCAACCTCGCCCACGTGATATCTTTATAAATTATAACCTATGTTACTCAGTGATAATATAGCATTTTAGTGGTGAAAGAATTTTTAAAATCGGTTCAGTAGTTTTTGAGTTTATTCATTACAAACATAAATACAAATCTTTTCTCTGTATAATAATAGTGTAGATCAATGAGTTTGAGTTTTAGGTACACTATTATTAGGTTCATATTCGTATGAAACGCTAACTCTACTTAGCGAAGTCAAAAGTGAGATCTGTGAATCTTACCCTAAGTCCTTACTGAAGGGTAAAAATCACTGAGTTTTAATTGAGTTCTTAGAATAAGTCTTTAAGAAAAATTGCTATTTAATATGAATGTTTTAAAGTTTTTTCTAATATCACTTGAAGTTCGCCAGACATTCAATTTATATGATCTTTGGTATGGAAGTTATTCGATATATAAATATGTATTGTGCTTCCCGCAGTTGTGGACTGGTTCGGAAATGAAAAGAAAAACTTATTCTTTTGAGAACATAGTGGTATACTTTACGAATATGGTTTTGTATGTGATATAAATTGAAGTGACTTTATGCAATAGAGTGGTATTTTATGACTTTTTGTCTTCTGTGTGAATGTTTTTGTTACAGTTGAAATTTCTTAAGATACTCATCCAAAAACTATTCGTTTTAAAAGGAAAAAAACTTTCAGTTTCCAGTCGTTTCATGAAAATTTGCTGAGGTTTAAAAGCTGTCAGATTACTAGATAATATTGTCAGATTTTCAGAGAGGAGCTTGTGGCTAAGTAATAATAGCCGCACGGGTCGATCCATCAGGTTAAGCTACGCTTGCCGGGATTGGTCCGTGGATGGTTGACCATCTTTACATACCGAGACTCCTCCGTGCCTCGGAAAGCACGTTAAGCCGTTGGTCCCGGTTGTCATTTGTGGATCTTTGAAATTCGTTACGGGTCGTCAGAAGCCCGAAAGTCTGACCAAGGGGTATCGTATTACCCTGTTACTGGGTTGTGGAGGTCAGATAGGCAGTCGCTCCATGTAACATACTGGTATTCTGCTGCATGCGGTTAGACTGGAAGCCTATCTCAACATAGTTCAGAAAAGGCTAGGCAGATTGATTCTGTCAGATTCCCATACCTATCCAGGTATGGGGATAAACAAAATAATAAGGATAAACTATTATATAACATTCAGAAACAACAGAATACTACTATTTCACAAAAAAATATCTACCTAGCCTTCGTAGTAGGTACTGTTACCAAGAACGATAGGTATTTTTTAAATGAAGAAGTAGTGTATTTAATACAAGTAAATATATCACATCTACTGACCAACGCCTCAACAAATAAATCTTTAACTAGCTCCTTGACATAAAAAGTATATGAATTTTATGCGATATGACACCAGTCTATACACATAAATACACACATAAATCATTTAAACGCGTATTTATATTGCCTATAGTGTTCTAGAAAAATATTAATTTTCTAAGCGAAAAGCTATTAAAACGTTTGACGTTAAAATTACACCTGGATAGGTATTTATAAAACAATTAATATGAGCAAGAATGTGAGCAATTTATTTAAATCATTCGTAAGATTTAAAAATAAGTTCGTCTGCTATGATTTAATTAATAATAATTAATTAATGTAACATTATGTCCTTCAAGTTCTGTGAAATTTTTTAAGCAAAATATTGGTTTTGTTTTGACTTTTGAAATAGCAAGTTTAAGGTCCATTTCTGTTTATTTATTTTTTCTATTTTCCTGCCAGTTCAGTGGTCCACTAACTAGTTTTTTTAGTACGATAAGAGTTTTAGCAGCCACCGGTACTATTCATTATATTGGTAACCAGTATGTAGCAAATAGTCGCAAAATATTCCACCGGTTTGCGACAAGAAGTCTGTTTACTTACCCATAAAGTTAAATAAATATCGTTACTAAATATGCGCGGACACAAGTGTTCTTTAAACTTTACTAATGTTTCTAACATTTAAGCAAATACTTAAATTAAATTAAAATACAGTTATGCCAACACTTTTTTAAATTCTTTTTACCTTAGCAAAGTTACCTACAGTTGCTTTTAAACCCGGATATTTTGTTGAGATCATCAAATTTTAATGCTATAGTAATATAATTGGACCATCGTGTTTTCGATCATTTTAGTTTTATCTTTATGAACACCTTAAGGCTATGATCCTGCCGAGATTTAATATTATATGCTAATAATATTGTGTCAGTAAAACAATGATCAATTTTTAAAACAAAAAATAAAATTTTAAAACTTACATTAAATTATAGAGTAAAGTTTAGAACTTTAAATACATAATTTGAAATAAATAATTTAAATTGTGTAAAACTTTTAATTAAAAAACGATAAATATAAATATGTATTTTTAGAAAATATGGAGGTTTGGCTACCAAAAGGTGTTTGATGGGTTTGGTCAACGAACTCGTTTATCAAAACCCGAGGCATGGGGGCTTCGCATAATTTGTGGCTAATACCTTCGCAAATAAATTATTAATCGACTTCCCATCGAATATTTAAAGAACGATTTTTATGGCCGACTTTACATTGTAGTAATGATCGAATTAGGTTCTTATTAGCATTATTATATTTACTGATTTATTCGTGACTAAAAGCCTAAAGATATTTTGTTTTCGTTTTTGACACCACAAATATTTCGTAATTGTATAAAAAGGTCTGTTGAAATAGTAGCAGGATGGTGGTCCATTGCATACAATTTGCATGTGGAGTTGTGGACTCTATGATGGCTCATTTCCCTTAGTTGACCTTAGTTAAGGGCCTGAGTGGACAATGGACTTAACTGATCATTTGAGCCAATGGCGTAACGTAACTGTCATTGTAGAAAAAGTCAACTCTATGCGCAATACTGGACTTTTAAACTTCGAATAAATAAATTGTTTGACTAAAAAGTCGGAAAACAGAACTTTTAAATTACGAACAAACAATTCTTTTGGCTCGATGTTTTGAAAAATGGATTTGTCAAAAAAAATATCGTCGAACTATTATTATGTAGATTAGGAAATGTTGTCTATTCTTTTGTTTTTTTTTCCTGCTTGTATTCAAAGCAGCGAACTAGATTGGACCTTCTAAACCTGCTCCATATTCTATGCATAAATCAGCGTAAACATAAACTACTCATTTAAATTTTATTATTAAATTTTGCCTTTTATAGCCAAACAAAGAAAATAACTGCCGTTTATAGAAACAGATGGCAAGATTACTGAGACTGACTAAACTACTTAAATTAACATACTTGTAAAACTGTTTGCCGTATATGTTTCTTAATAACGGATATTATACTAGTTTACTTGGTCATTACTATACACGGAATATGAAATAATATTTCACACCTAATAAATAGCTGTGTAAAGATTATTATTAAGACTGACTAAGTGAGTATGAATTATTTCCTTACTTCTTATAAACTCCATTTGAAATAAGAATAAACATTTACTAAGCCTTTTTTACAGTCCGTTCAACCGATTTTGACTTCTATTGCGTTGGTAGCATGACAAATGACAGCTGCAGTAAACAGTTGGTATTGCTACCACTTTTTTGCTTTTAATGCCATCCTTATGCCTGCGGTTTAGAAGTCAGAATCGGTTGAACGGACTGTAAAAGAGGTTTGTTTAAATGGGTAATCTTATTTCAAATAGAGTATAGGATAGAAAAAGTAATTTTATTACCAAGTTTGCCCTCTTTTAGATATTGAAATATTGCTGTAATGAATAATGACTAAATTAACTTGTAGTTTGCATCCGTGTGCGTGATATGGGGTTACCTTATTTTTCATGTTGTGGGCTAGTAGGAACTTAATAATTACCTGTAACAAAAAAATAAAACAAATAAATATGACATTCGAAAGTCTGACAGGATAGTAAGAACTTCGATTTGCGAATTTAAAATTAGAACTAGCATTTATTTTTTAAAAAGTTTAAAGAGAATTTAAAATTAGAACCCTTTTATTTTACATGTAATTCATAGATTATTATTTATGATTTGTGCCTTTTACTTAAATAAGGAAGTAAAGAGATAATTTATTTACCTACTAGACTTATAAGTAGATCCAGAGAACTAGGTTACGGTAGTACAAGCTAACAACCAGACTCATATTGCTAAATGTATTTTGGCCATTTTCAGACTCAATAATTCGCAGTATGTATGTAGATTGAAATCGTCTAGGCATCTAGTCTTTCCGAGTTTTGCCGTATTTGGATGGAATACGTTGGCTTCAGATGTTCTTGGTATCATTACGTTTAATCTTTTGAGGCCCAGAGAGGTGAGTGGTAACTACTATGATTTATACGGTTTTGGTTTGGTTTAATTTCGGAACAACACAGAAATAATCTCTAAGAAAAAGTAGGTCCTTTTTAAGGGTTTTTAGGGGCGTACCCAAAGGGTGAAACGGGACCCTATTATTAAGTACATGAGATACAGCCTGGTGACCGTCTGTCACCAGGCTGTATCTCATGAACCATGATAGTTAGACAGTTGAAATTTTCACAGATGATGTATTTCTGTTGCCGCTATAACAACAAATATTAAAAACAGAATAAAATAAATATTTAAGTAGGGCTCCCATACAACAGACATGACCCGTCTCGCACTTGGCTGGTTTTTTCAATGGTTGTCTTTGTTTTATCAGAGTAAGCAATAGAATTTGCTGTGTGTTTGTAACAAATTTGCTTCATAACGATGATCGATTATTCCTAATGTAAAATTTCGTATATTAAGTCCATTTGCAGAGTGTCATATTAAGATAATTATGACAACCTTCGCTTTGACAGCCTTTAAAAAAGGCGTTAATTTAGTCAAATGTCATATTGTTTACGGTCTGTTTTCTATCTAAAAACAATAATTTTGGAGATAAAACTCATTCGTTATCTCTATATTACCATAAAATCTGTGAGAAAACATCAGGCGCTGTAACTAAACCTGACTTATTAAAATGAAGTGTCAAAATATGACATTTTTTGCGAATAATATCAAAATATTTTAACATTCCATCAATTTTTATAGACATAAATATCTTATTGGCCTTAAAAGTTGAATATTTATACATGACTTAAATGAGGTTGATATATTTATTTACACTTTATGGTTATTTACGATATGAACTAGTTATAATATTTGGTTTTATAACTAGCTAATTATGGTATCGGAAGAGGCGGATTATTGAGAGGTATTGATTTTATTGAGAATAACTTATGATTACATAAATATTTATGATGTTAAGAACAGTTAACAACCAAAGAGGACACTTTGATAAAAGACGGAAATCTTAAAATTTGCGCCACAGAACTCAAATTGCAAATATAAACTTTAAATTAAGAACTCATTCCATAAAATTTAAAATTAAAACACATTTTCGCTTTTAAGTGCGGGATTCCAATCTTAAAATCCTCAAAGGTCGTTGCGACCAGTTTAAAAGTGGCATTCCTTTAAAAAGACTTTAAAAACTCATTAGTACAACAATGCATTCCATGTTTTGTGACAGAGAATGTGTCCCGGAATTGTTCAGTCCCGGGATGGCCAGCACTGTCTGCGAGCGAAATAGTATTGTCATCTTTAATGCAATTGCAGTTCTAACACAAAGTACATAGGGTTCAAAGTTGAGTGATGGAGAAGTGGTTAGTAAAAATTCGGCATCTCAACGTAATTGGAGTTAGATGAACTTTAATTGGAAGTTTTTGAGAAACATTTAAAAATTGAAATTTTCGCACCTTTTGTTCTAAACCGAATTTAAAATTGTATTAGAGTGGTGTATTAAATACACTATAATTGTAATTCCAATCGGTATAAGCATAGTCCCTAAAAAACAAACCAAAACGCCTATTAATTGAGTAAGAACCAAAGTTTTACTTAAGGAGGATGCGCTGAGATAGCCCGCAAAATTCAAATTTTCTTTAGTTTTTTGCAATTTTGACCTAGTGTCATGTTGTATGTTTATCAAAATATGATTGGCAACCGGAACAAATATGTGTTTACAGAATTATAATCATCAACAATAACTCTTTAAGTTAGAATTATTGGTCTAGAATGTCATGATTTCATGAAATAATCAATCAATAGGGTAATATGAACTTAGAGTTGTATTGTTGATTTTTATTATGATTTTAATTCTATAAATAAATATTTGATACGGCCGCGAATCATAAATTTATATCAACATACAGCCTGGTCCTACCAACCTACCGATTGACCTGCAAATTGAAAAAAATAAACGTAAGAAAATGCGAATTTCGCGGGCTACCTTAGCGCATCCCCCTTAAAGCTTGAGTTTCGCTAATGATTATACTTTTCCGAAATCTGATAAGTAAGTCTATCTCTTAGGGCTATCAAATCCCAATGAATAGCCAGAATGTCACAGCACTACGTACACGATGTAACTTATTAAGGGGGAAGCGCCCGGTAAGCCCGCGAAATTCAATTTTAAATTCAATTCTTTTTTTGAAATTTATTTATGTCGATCAAAATAGCTTTGAATTTGAGTTTAGACTTAGAGGGACATATCCAAGAGATGCAGTTAATACATTTTATGTGACCAAAATTACTCCCAGATTGCACAACATTTATTGAACACCCATTTAACATACTTTCACTAAATCAATCTATCTCACAATTTAATTAAAAACCGTACTTACATAGTCAGTAATTAATATAAAAAGTTTCGATCGCAGTTCGGTAGCTGATACAAACCAGTCTGGTCATCAATACGGTATGATGATCATTTATTATTATTTTTATAAGGTTGCTAAGCTGTAATCTTGTGCGTGTTATTTATGGGGCATCCGAATTAATTGATGAAAACATTAAAATGAAAACGGAATTTCGTATTAAGTTAGCTTGGGAAGTTAGTTTCGATACGGAAGGAAAGTGATGTATTGGAAATGGAAATCGACCTTATTGGGAGATGGTGATATTTTACTGCAGAGAAATCTATTTATAAAATTGTTTAAAACAATTTTTCTATGTAGGTAATGTGTATAACGCCCTATGTCAGTTTCGAGCATACTTCTTATCGAATAATCAAAAGCAAGGCAATATTATTAACGAGCAGTGGTGGCCAAGTGGTAGCGGCCGCGACTTACAAGTTATAATAGGTAGTAGGTTCAAACCCTGACAGGCGCTTTACTTTGTGTAGATTATTTCTCTCAAAACGGGGAAGGAAAACATCGTGAGGAAACCGGCATGTCCTAGAACTAAAAATTCGAAGACATTGTGACATCTATCAACTCGCACTAGGCTCGTGGTGGATAACGGCCCACGCCCTCTCACTGAGGAGGCCTGGGTCCCAGGAGTGGGAACATTATAGGCTGGTTATGCTAAGTCAATATAAAGTGTGAAGTCTCTGGTAAAATTTTACTTGCATTATAGTACTGAGTGCTAACGGCCGTATTCTCGAATTCAAATCAATTTTAAGTCACTATAAAGCTGCCACTGCCACTGTATAAGACGATATCATTAGCTTTTTAGCCGACTGCCGTCAGCAGGAGGGTAATGTTTTTAGACAATACACTCGCTGAATGTACCTTAGCCACCAAAATCGTACACAAAGCTCAGATACACCGGCCATACAACTCGCCTTAAGTGAGTGTTCAATTGAAAACGTTCAAGTCGGCACTTTCGCGGCCGCGGGCTGATCACACAATGTGAACGCTTTCTATACAACTGAGCCAGATGTAAAACCACACTTACGCTTACACGTACACGGGCAACTTTTCAGCAATTAAGAGGGAACAGGGTCTGCGAGGAATTTCAAAAATAGGTATTTGAAGAACTATTGCCGTCATCTTACCTCAAGTCTGCCTCCGTAGAGTGCGATAGAGACAGCTGCAGCTCAGTCCTATTATATCACAAAAAAAATTAACGAGATCGACGTTTCGTATTCCTCTTTTTTCTCCTCGAAAATAATTTTTACATTAAAATTTTAAGAAAGACTGTCTAGATTCCTATCATTATCATTTATGTTAAAATTTTTTCGAATTTGTCTGGTAGTCCTCTAATCGCGGCGGTAAAAATGGGGCATTTTTGTAATTTTTGGAGGGTTATATTTTCTTTACCAATAAGTTGTTGAAAAACAGGAGATAACAGGGACGTGTCTACAGCAGACCATGATTTTACGAAAAAAAAAATTGCTCTGGAAGCATTATTCAGGAAGTAAAAAGGGAAATACATTTATATGGAGAATCGCAGACCCCGTTCCCTCTTAATGGTCGGCAAAAGTTGCTGGTGGTAGTGGAGAATTAATCTCGATTGTTACACCAATTAATGAAGTGAGCAAACTATAGTTTAATTCCTAACAAAAATTACTCAGTATATTCAGTATTTGTAATTAATATATTCCCCGTGTATTAATTTCCTATCCGCCTAGAGCAGGCGTGGTGATCAATGGTCCTGCCTTACCTTTATAAGAAGATGCCTTTGCGCAGCAGTGGGACAGTAACAGTATAAGATATTAAGTTGCTTCATGTTGTTCTACATAGTGTGACAGTATCGCTAGCAACAGTTGTTGGTATAGCTGTCAACTGCTCGATGTTGTCATGTCACCAAATTGCCCAGAGTTGAGCAATTTAAGTTGCCCGTGTAAGTGCAATATAAAACTTACTGTGACTGCTACATTTTTTTGCTCACGCTTATTACAGCTGCCTTTTTTGTAAAAAATATTTTTATGTCTCTGGTCTGCAAAAAAAGTGGCCGAAAACGCTGGCTGATTTTTATATTGCAAAAAGGGTTGCATACAAATAAAATGCTCCTTGAAATTGACAGGATGATCGATTTTATGAGGATAGAAAGTTTTGTTACAATGTACATTTGAGTAGGCATTTTGTTTTGTGGCCAGTATACATTGGTATATTGTCAATATTATGGTACAAAGATTTTAGACAATTAAATTAATTCTTGTCGTCTTTTTAACTCTGACTGTACCTACTTCAAGGATGCTTGTAGAAATACTCAATCTGTTTCGTAGATTATTATAAAGTCTAGTTGTCGTTGGTTCCTGTGTAGGTGCGATTACGTATACAAATTAGCTACACCATACAGATTTGGATCAAATACATAATTTATAAGACCCCGTTAAAGGTGGGTATCAATTCTATACATTTAAGTAACTGTGTAAGTACATTCTATTCATCTATACTCTCATGACGCGTACACGGCCGTGTTAGTGAGGGTTTTGTATGGCATCCCTACAAACTATTGTTGTTTTGACAACAATGTAAGAGTCTTCTAAAAGTTTAGCACAGGTTATTGGCAAGACAACCGCAGGCCAAGGTTTCATTTTTAAGGTTCGAAACGGAACAGTAGAGGCATAATACTAAGCCTCCACTATACGTCTGTCTGTCTGTCAGCGGGCTGTAACTCATGAAACGTTATAGGTAGACAACTGAAATTTTCACAGATTGTGTATTTCTATTGCCACCTTAACAACAAATAACAAAAATTAATAAGGTTAATAATTCAAGGGGTCCCGTGTATACAAGAAACGTGTTTTTTTTGGCGTTTTTTGCTCGATCTTAGTACGTTACGGAACTCTTTATGTGTGAGTTCAACTCGCACTTGGCCGTTTTTTTTGCAAATACATAGCTCTAAGCCCAGGTACGCACGGACGTGTTTTTATCGCGGCGATTTTTTTTCGCGTATTGGATTTTCGATTCTCTGCTTAGCGCCGAGAGTTGAATATCCAACAGTGTCTTTTCTTGACGCGCTGGATGCGCTCTGTTGGATTCTCAACGCTCGGCTCAATACCGAGAGTTGAAAAGCCAGTGTACAATAAAAAATCGCCGCGGCTAATGGATTAACTTGGTACATATTCGTTTTAAAATCGGGACTTCTATAGTTAAATATGAACAAAAACTTTTCGCACATAGGTTCCAAGAGTAGTAACAGGTACCTATAGAGAGGTAGGGCCATTAATTCAATAAATTGCAAATCGAGTGTGAAATCGAATCATTTACAACCACATTGATTCTTTCTTCTCAACCAATAAAGAAAACCGTGAAACATTCACACTTCCGCTAATCAAAATGTAATCAAACTTTCAAATCAAAGCTGGCTAGTTAATTACGAAGATTTATTAACACCATAAAAAGAAACGAAAATATTGAACACAAAATATGATCCCATCAAATCATCTTGCGTAGAAAAAAATGTGAAACTTGGTAGGTTGATAACGAGGTGTGATATTTAGTATATGTACTACCGAATTTTTTTTGAGGGAAAGTCCGAAAGGAATACCGTGTGTGGCAACGTACAGGCAACGCAGGCAACGAAGGAACACGGGTGGGTTTTAGTCAGTAAGAGTCTGACACGCCCTCCCGGCCCAGAGCGGGAGAAGTTATATGATAATTTCCAATCCAAAAAAAAAAGGAAGGTGATATTTCATGTAAAACTAAGTCCCTCGTTCATGATTCTAAAGTTAAATCCTACTCAAAGCTTCAAAGCGTCTGTTGTTCAACGTTTTTTAGTATTCTGGCGAGTAACATGTAACTTAGACAAAGCGCAGACCAGAAAACCAGAGTTAAAACGGTATTGGCTGGAGTAGACGGAACAAAAATAACGTTTTTTTTTTATAAAAACAACAGTTTGTTTTCATAGAGTGACTTAAAGCAATAATCTGTCTGAAGACAGGTCTAAATTCAGGTCTACAAACAGCCTTATGTTGTGTAACGTGATCGTGTGCAGGATTAATACCACGAGGAGCGGCTAGAGGTCTTTGGGGAGGTCACGAAATATGAAGCTCACTGGTAGGTAAGTAATAATTTGCTTATATTGAAATTTGTTGTTACAAGAGTGTGGCCAACCATTCCGGTCGAGAGGAACTAACACTACTGTTGCTACACTAAATAAGGCGTGTTAGAGTTGTACCACCTAACATGTTGGAGACAGGACTTCTTGCAAACCTACGGACAAAATTTACTGTGTTGTTCACTCCAGACCAGTCGTATAGACTAGCTAGCTGCTAAAGTCTAGAGTTGTCGACTTGTGTATGAAGGGGCTAACATAATATCGACACGCATGAATAACACGCAGCCGTCACGCTCATATTGCTTGAAGGCGATAAGGAGCAAGCCTTCCGCTATTTATCGGTGTTTCAAAGCTCAGGTTAACAGCGGAAGTCTTCTGAGAATTTCCTGATAAAAATCTTAAGTACAAGTTAGATTCTATATAACTACTAGCACTTTACCAGCAAGTTTTTCTACCCGTGAAGTTCTTAGACTGTGGGAATTTCGGAAATACGGCTTAATTTCTTGTGTACATCATAAAGGAAACCTCTGTATTAAATTTCAGCTTTCTAGGTCCAAAAGTTTGCGCTGGGCGTTGATGAATCAGTCAGTGAGTGAGTGAGTCCGTGCTCTTATTTATTGTACACATAAATTACAAATTATTTGTTGTAACAATATTACAAGGATAGCTTGTGTACAAAAACGAGCTTAACCCAGAATTGGGATTTCACAGCAAACCGCAGTGCGATAGTGAAATAGGTATAGTCGATATTCTTTTATTTTTATATGTATTGATTTTAGGCTTTGAGTATCATGAAGATAAAAGACTACATATAACGACCATGTAACGACTTACTCCTACATAAGGGCGTGTTTATGCGAAGACTAAATTGTGTATCATGTGTATGACTTGGCGGGATACAGCCGTGCCTCCAGACATCAATTGGCATGACATACTTATGTCCGGAATTTGGACCCGCCTGATCGAAAGCACGCAAGCAATTGATTTAATTGATCCCGTCTATGACAAGCCTACGTATGATCAATTTGATGGCGTATGCAGTCTGTTGGCAACTTGGCATGTTGATCTTTGGAATTGCGTCCAAGGTTTCTTTCATTGGGGGGTGTGTCTGTTTTTACGTGCGCAAATGTATATTTGCCTGCTTGGACAATGTGCTCAATTTGTAGTCTAAATACCAGTTAATATGTATTTAAATAGAAAAAAAGTCGGTTCTCAGGTAGGTGTGTATGACGGTACTCAATGAATGGATAGTGAAAATCTGAATGTGGGTTACTATGTACTAGATGAAAGACCGGAACCCGAAAATATTGGCAGAGCGTTTATCAAAACAGAAATGAAACAGAATTTATTTATTTATTTATTAAAACTTCTCGCACTCAAAGAGGTACAATGGCGGACTTAATGCCTTAGGCATTCTCTACCAGTCAACCAAGGGTGGTGAAGAGATTAGATGGCAGGTGCTCTATTTGAGAGGAACAAAGAGAAAACTATTATTAAAAATATATGATAATACATACGAACTACAATAGTACTAATTACACATACATACATATTTACAATAATATAATATATCTATATTATATATATATATATATACATATTATATACGAATTCAAGAGAGGGAGGTGCTGAGATGACTCTACTCTATTTATTTTGAAAAACTTAACAGAATCAAAAATTAACAGAATCTTACAGCTAAAGACTCAAAAAAAACGTTGGAGATACCAAAAAGGGAGACAAGCATTAGATTATGAATTCGCAAAGAAAACAAATTAACTCTAACAGTTAGTTACATATAAAGATGGTACCTTCATAACTCTTCGCCAAAGCCAGGGTAACAGTAGCTATTAGTTACAAAATCAGCTGACAAGTTCAACATAGTTGAGGTCATTGCACTTTGTTATGAGAATGACGTAATTGTACGGAAATTGTTACTTGGCCATTGTTATCGCAAAATTAGTTTCTTAGTTAAAATGGTCGCGTAAAAACTTGATGTTTCTACGTTTTTAAGTTTTTACGGGGTGCTGTAATTGGATTTTAGTATTTTTCTTGGCCTTTCTATGTATAAGTTTTGCTTCAGTAATAGATTTAACTTTAGCTGTAATAACGGAGTCATCACTGTCACGCCTCATTTGCTTGATTTCGTTTTGAGAGTGCATTCCATTAACCTAAGGTTTGTCCGTAGCTAAAAATGGTATCATTGTTTTCTGAAAATTACATACAAAATTTCAAGTTACTGTTCAATTGAGGTCATCGTTACGACTTTTATTGGCTTCACCAAAACAATAACGCAGTTCATCGCCTTCACTTCATAACTGATTATTATGATAGAAAAACCACTATTTAGCACACACGGAACTAATCAGTACATTCAGCAAAGGCGAGTTCTCGATAAGGCTCATACCATCCGAGAAGCGAATCGAGAATCGAGATTTTATAACGATTATTACTTTTAGGAATCGACTTTCGTTTTTGTCTTCGGGCGCTTTACGGATTAAAATCGATTCCGTATGATTATGTGTGGTTTTTATTTTAGATAGTATCGTTTGGCTCGAGGGTACTAGTGTTGTTTTTGATACTTTGTAATCGATGTTCAAGCGATTCGTTTCGATTGTTATTATTTTATTTTGATTATGTAGTTGGGATCGGTTATTTGATTTAATGAGTGAGTATTATTAGCTTTATTACTATATGTTTATCTTTACGCCCTTTATGTCTTATGTCATGTTTATGAATGTCTGTTGTTGAACACGCTCTTTTAATTAGATCGTTGTAATGATGACATCATGTATATCAATTACTGCTTGTTTTTGCTGCTCCACCAGAAGACTTTGTTTCAGTGTGTTTGCTTTTAAGCTTCATATTATGGCGTACATAATCGATTTTTCATTATTGATTAGTTTCAATCGTTAATACTGTACTATTTAAACTGTCTACTATCAAAATGTCATTATAATCCTCCGATCATGAATCTCACTGACAACTTTAGCTGCAACGACCAAATCTGCATACACTTTATGTTATGAAGCGTAATAATATTTAACAGCAATCACAAATTAAATCTGAAGGTACATCAAGTGTGCCGCCATGATTATGGTACTATCCTAGATCGGTATAGCGGAATTATATATACAGAGAGGTAGACATAAGTCAACTTCAAACCACATAACGGTAAAACGAACAAATCATTCCATCTTGTGTCTGGAAGCGAGTACGCTTACAATTGTCGTGTTAGCCTACGAATGGAGAGCAGGAAGACCTAATAATACCTGTCTGGCCACTAGTGATGTGCGATAGACTATCGATGTCGATAACGAGAGCTCTCGTTACGAACCAGTTTTTTGCAGTAAGGGATTGGATGCGCTATGGGATTGATTTATCGATGTTGAAAAAAATAAGTAAAATACATCTTCCTGGTGCGATAAAATGTTAGCCTTGTAGTAACGAATTCTCTAAATTGGCACCTTACCTTATAGATCATAAAAAGTATTATCATGAATTCTGAATTGTAGTGAAATATAAATGTTAAAGTTGTATATGAAGTTATAATGTCTGAACGTAGCCAACTGAGATTGGTTAATAAGGGTACAAGTCCGTAGCTGACTGCAGACAGCAGCAGCAGATGACGTGTCGTTGCGACACTACTGGTTTCTAGTATTTCTATGAAATACCGTGTAGCTACGGAAGGTATTTTATAAAAATACATACAGGATGACATAAGCTCCGCCCTGCTGTCAATTTGAGGTTTCAAATAAAGTAACAGTGCGTAAACTACATACTTCCATGTGTATTACTTGCCTGCCTACAAACTAAACAGTTATTACCCGTTATAATAGAGTCGGCTGTCCACCTAAGCCTTAACCAACAACCAGTACCGATAAAATACTACACTATACTTCATTTGTTTTATTACTAACGCCGACGTAAACACACAAACAGTCCATTTGAATCTATCTTGTTGTTTAACAAGATATAATTTAGTACTACAATTGGAATTTGTCAGAGTTTATTGTGGTAATAAATATCGAATGATCTATAAAATTTGGAGGTGTTATCAATCTTTGTTTCGATGTTAAGTGACAGTGTTATAGTGACATGAATTATGGTATCATTTCTATGAAATTAGGACGGACCAATTAAATTGTGTGTCTATCCCGAAGTTAATGTTATTAAAAGATTGTTATTTACTTTTTAGTGTAGCAAACAGAGCGCGCTTAAACATTTACTTTTTATTACAGGCTAAACAGACTGTAGATCTGTCGACCATTTTCTATCTTGCTAAGTACCTGGTACTTGTTGATAGGCCTAAACTGTCCTCTCATACCTATTAACTCTGTAATTTGAAAACATTGTAAATATCATTTACTTTTAAAGAGTAACCATGGAGTTTCTTGCCGGCTCTTCTCCATAGGAAACGACCAATTGGAACCGTGCACCTAGCTTCTGACGTTTCATAAGTGCCCTTGTAGGTTTATGTGAAATAAAATATTTTGAATTGAATTGAATTAATACACGCGAAGTTATACCAAAAAATGTATGGTAAATCTGAAGGTTGATTTTACTAGTTGTAATTCCCCATTTATTAATAAGGGTGTTTAGCAATAAACTGCTGCCGAGAAATAATAAGTTTCCTAGATTTTGGTATTTTGATTTAGTAATTGCAATTAAATCATCTTTCATCACCTAATTATAATTTCTTTATAACTTTCTTTACACGTATAACCAATAGATTTTTTAAATTGTATTCGTATTTTTCCTAAATATTAAGTTGAAATTAGAGCAAATTTTATCGACATAAACCTGTCCCATCCCTGAAGGTGTGGAATTACGACCGGTCGTGTAGAATCAGCGCTTGTAAAGGCTTCTCTTGACAATCTCGGCGTTGTTGTGCAGTTCGCGGAAAGCCGGCCAAAATTAGACCCGATAAAAATAACTGTTAACTTCGTAAGTTCATACTTGTTGATGTTTTAATCCGCTGAGAAGGGCTTATTCATGTTATTATAAGATCTTCTTACTTGCAATATTTTCACTTGCATAATCTTCGTTTTTTTGCACTTTGAAGTTTATATTGTTGTGCTTCTTTTGTTATTTATGATATTTGTTTGTATTTTAGCTGTGTGTTAGTTTTATATTCCTTTTTTTGTCTTCTACATCAATATGAAGGCCGCTTCTTAGCTACTTCCAGCATCTGAACAGCAGGAATCACCAATTCAGGGGGCCTACCACCACCTCTTTAAGCAGTATTATTTTAATATTACTTTAGTGTGGGAAAGAGATGAAGCTCTACAGGACGTATTGCTCCATCTCTTTCCCCCACTGAAGTAACATTAAAATAATACTGCTTAAAGAGGTGGTGGTAGGCCCCCTGGAATGACTAAAGATATTAGTTTCATTCTGAACGATTAAAAAAATTATATGACAGTTGCGGTCGGATTGGAAAACGGTTACTAGCCACCAAAATTAAAAGAGAGAGATCGAAATTTACACACAAATTTTATCCAAAAGTCTTGGAAAGGAACTTGCTTATTTTTGTATTTTCTTGGAAATCGATCATTTCCGTCTGTAGTAGCTTTATTACTCCCGAAAACATTTTCAGCTTCGGCTTGCGTCTTGCGTCGTCCGTTGTCGTGTCGACGGCATAACATACAAAGCGCGGGCTTAGATAAATTACTCAAAAATATTAGATTGGGTTTTAGTTTAAATTTTACTGTTTACTTAACACAACAGGTCGGCGTTCCGGATGCGGACCGCGGTCCGCCATTTGGTGAGTCCTGACTAGACTGCTTCAGTAAGCACTATTTGAACTTTTATTAATTATTTGATATCTTTAGCGCTTTCAGCTTCATTATACGATGGAACAGTATCATAAACTTCGTTATCATTCTTTATACTAATAACTGTATTACACCGGAAAACATTAACAGCAGTTGTATCCACATCAAGCGCTTCCATCTTAACTTTACGTTTATCCTTCACATCTTTGCAGCGACTTGCAACACTGGTATATGAGCTATGTTATATAACTGCATCTAAATATACAAGTAACTTGATATTTCTACAGGAGACGATGATTAGCGTCTTCTTGTGTATAATAATCGTTTGATTATCGTGATCATGTACACAGAGTATAAACTGTCGGTACTGGAAGGAAGCTGTTTTATAAGTATAGCTATAAATTGCGTAAGGATTATTGCTGTTGCTTGAGATGGTTATGGCTGTCATAAGAATGTCATAAGCGGGTACAGGAAACGTACCTACCTATACATTTTTTATTTATTTTTGGTGGAAATTATCAAATAACTTCTCCCGCTCTGGGCGAAGCGGGAGGGCGTGTCAGACTCTTACTGACTAAAACCCACCCGTGTTCCTTCAGTTGCCTGCACGTTGCCAGGGGCCACGGTATCCCTTTCGGACTTTCCCGCAAACCTATCTATACTTGAAGTTCCTTTTCATTTGTTTTTTACTAACCGACTTCCAAAAAGGAGGAGGTTCTATGTTCGTAGCGTATGTATATTTTTTAATTTTTTATTTGAAAGGGTGTGCTCTCCAGGTTGTCCCATATAAATTTTATTAATTTTGCTTGGATAGTTTTGAATTAGCTTCAATAATACGTATTTTTCCAACTTAGTCTATATGGATGATTATGATAATAAGTTACTGTCACTGTTATTTACATAGCAGGTAGGGGTATTCGAATTTGGGTGGGATATGTACCCCAACTAAAAAGTGAAAAAAAAAACTTTAAACAATAAAAAACCAAACAACCGACTTCCAAAAAAAACACTACTAAGTGAAAAATAACTTTAATTTCGGAAGTCAGTGTCTTTGGTTTTGAATTTTCGTTTTTTGTAATTTTTTTTAGAAGTCTGTTGTTTTTTTTTTTGATGTTACTAACAGACATTAAATTTTATTTATTTGTGTAGATTCTGTTTTTTTGTGGAAAATTTGAAATACGGTAACAAGTTATAAGTATTAAAAAAAAAAATAGGAGATGGCTACAAAACAGTAGTGACTGGTTAGCAAGTAAGAATCAACTCAAACTCAAACTCAAAGCATTTATTTCTAATAAACCAATTACAGGCACTTTTGAATTGTCAATGAGTCGGTCAGTCAGAAAGATGAAGCTAGTTGCTTATTCCAAAGCTTCGAAATAAATTCAAGATTCCAAAACTATACAGATCACTTTTCTTACATCACCTGTCATACATTTCACTCTTCCGTCACTGACTAACTGTTACGTCACTAACATCTCAAGGGAAAAATAAGTATGACACTACATATTTTTTACTCTCGTCACAGATGAATACAGATGGGTCACTCCGCATTTTAGGTATGAAGCTCCAAGTAGGTACGCGGTGGGCTCGACTTGTGGAGTTCAATGGGCGTAACACAGTCAGAAGATATAAGAGTTACGCGATAGAAAGAGAGGCAACTTCAAGGTGAATATAACTGTAGGTAATAAGCGCTGTGCGATCTGAATTGCACTTTATTGTGTCGTAGCAAGAGTCGCTTTTTATTTAAATGATTTTGTGGAGTGTCCCTTCTGTACTAATCTGTGCTTTCGTTCATTGAAATCATTGACAGGAGCGATAAACAGTACCTACCTACTAGAAACAAAAAAATATATATCGTTAACAGCACGCATACCGATCTCCATTTTTATGTGTGACATACGGCAATAAAGAATGGTCAACAGTCAACAAGCACTTTTTTAGCCCCAACTTTTTTAACCAAGTTTGGGACGAAATGAGCGCTCGAATTAACTACGTGTTTTCAAATTAATGGGACGGAAAGTTTTTTTTAATTTTGAACGGGTGTGTGTAAGTGTGGTGGGAAATACAATTTATGGGTTTGTTTTTATTTTTGGTGCAATAATAGTTTGTTCTGACGAAATTAGAAAATGTTTAGGACATTTTTTAAACGAAATTAGTGACTATTTACATAATTTAATTTAAATCATCTTCTTAGCGTGCACGTTACACGAACTGATGGACGCTACTGAAGGTGCCAAAGTCGTAGCCAAATGAGCTGACTCTATTTGAATTGTTGCAACACTTCTTCCCAGCTAAAGCGTAAGGAAGTGGTTAAGGGTGAACGTTTTGGAGGACTGTTTTATGTAGTTTTGACGTTCGAAAAGTGCTGATTCTCAGCCTAGTTTGAATAAATGACTTTTGAATTTTGAATTGCAATCGATACGAAGAAGATCTAAATTAAATAAATGATGATCGTGTTTGATGATTTTGTCGACCGTATGTGTTTACAAACACCCATCCATTTAAAGAATTTTCTTAGAAAATATTTTGTTTTTAATATACAACTAATTAAAAAGCGGTTTATTAAACTTCAATGTTATTTATTCATATGGTCCGTAGGAATGTTGGAGCTTAAGTCAAAGGTACACCACTGTGTGTTTTATTGTTTTAATTACGTTTGTTGTTATTTATTTTATTTTCTTTGTGTGGTCTTCGTGGCATGAATAAAAATTATCGATTAATTTTATTCTTCACCTTATCATAATTCTCCTGCCCATGTCTCAATTTATTTGTGGCTGGCAACATGTCTTTTTCTTCCATACTTCTCTATTAGTCGTCATCTCGGTAGTCACTCCCTTTCTAGCCATATCGTCTTCCACACAGTCCATCCATCGTTTCTTTGATCTTCTTCTCCTTCTAGGCCTTATAAAATCCTGATAATACAGTGTACCCTACCTCTTTCTTCTTTGTCTCTTTTCTTCTAAAATAATTTCAGTCGAACTTGTAATGTAGGTCAGCCTTATCAGATTATCTTTGGTCTAAAATAGTTCGTACCTGATTTTATCTATAAATTATTATATATCCATTGCCGTGCGTTAGTGTCGAAAAAGTTCGAAAATGGCTCGACAGATTTAAATTTTTTTTTTCAATACTATTTAGGAAAAAAAAAATCTACAGTAGTCGCATTATGATGATATAACAACTGATATCTTGACAGTACCAACCTCTTGGGAAATGGGTTGGTGCCATCTGACGGCAAACTCTCGCACCGCGCGCGCTCATTGGTCAAATCAAATAGCGCGCGCTTGCCGGCTTCCTGTTATACACTTCCGTCCCTTTTAACGAAATCACTCCCACAGATTGCAGGAAAGCGAGAGGAAAGATGTTACATATTATACATTTTGGAATGGGCTTCAACTTTCTGACTAACTGACCGACTCTTTGACAATTCAAAAGTGCCTGTAAATGGAAATTGGAAATTGAAATATATGCTTTGAGTTTGAGTTTATATCAAAAAGAAAATTAGGTAAAACCTAAAAGAACCATCGATCTCACGTGAACGAAGTTTACCTGGTCATTTAGTTACCAATTAAAAGGGAAAACCCATTTAATGTTAACAAAATCAGTACGTTTACTTTGTGTAACATGATATTTTTAACCTTAAGACCAAAAGGGCAGTGACTAAGGACTTGCACTGGAGGTCACAGTTCAGACCCTACCCGTTGAACTATTGTTTAAGATTGATAATTATAGTTATTGCAGAGGCCTTTGACTGTATATTATGCAACTAATAAGTATTAGTACATAAATATGTAAAGAAAATGTCGACACTGATGTACTTGTAGCGTCGCTCTTCTTAAATTTGAATTTGCCGCGTTATCGATAATATGATACCACGCCTACCATAGACGTGGAGATGAGTGACACTTGACAGTAGCAGTGACACTGACATTTGACACATTGAATGGAACACTATAGTGTCAGCGAATAAAAGCTTTCTTATTTAAAGAAATAACAAGACCTGAAATGTTGTTTGCTTTGGCTTTAACTGTTGTTTCTTTTGTTTTTACAGGTAAATAAATAATTAATAGATGATGTGATTAGATGTTGTGGGAACATATTTTAAATAAATCTGTTGTTTTACAGAGAAACGCATTTATGTCTTGTTTCAATTTTTTTAAACATTAGTGTTAACACTAATGTTGTTTTTTTAACATATTTTAGGAAAATCGTCTACTTTTACAATGATTGTAAATTTGTGAGCACCATGTATCTATCACATAATTAATTGTGGTATGGTAATTTTATTCTAAGTGCATCGTCCTCACATATAATTATATAACTAATGTACTTATACAAAATATTGTAAAACATTTTAAAAGAGTAACGGTGGTTTCTTGCCCATTCTTCTCCATGCGAAAACTAAATTTTGGAATGGGCGACAAGAATCAATTCATTTTTTTTTTAATTTTTACGTTCAAAAGCGCTTTATAAGGGCCTATTTGAAATAAATGATTTGACTTTGACTTTACGTTCAAGGATTTTTACCTGCAGAGCAGAGCCTTTCGAGGCAGTGAGAGAGATAGAAATTGCATTAGCCGAAAATTACAACCGCTGATGCATTCAATCCTCAAAACACGAACTCTCTTGAAGGCTCTTCGAGACTGTTCGTGTTTTCGTGTTTTTCGAGAGAATGGCGCTACAAATAGCTAGGTTTGACGGCATGGTTGGCGCAGTGGTTAAGCGATTGACTGCTGCGCTGCGTGTCGCGGGTTCGATTCCCGCACGGAACAAATATTTGTATGACCTGCAAGTAGTTGTTCCGGGTCTGGCTGTTTGTGTATGTGAGTATAAATGTTTGTAAACGCACCCACGATACAGGAGAAATTCCTAGTGTGGGGCAAAGTTTAAAAAAAAAAAAAAAAATACATTTACGGCTAAACGTATTTGAAACATAATTTTGTCAGCTTCAAAAAAATTTATGAAATAGCACGACGTTTCAAATTCGTTTACCGTTAAATGTATTTAGTGATAAGTGGTGCAAGCGGGCCTAAGTGAATAAAACGAAAGGATACTTAAACCAGCATCTTCAATAAATCTCCTTAACCACAGCACGATTACTTCTCTCCGCAGTTTTTCCACCTCCGTACTAATCCAGATATACATCCTAGCCTTTCACCGGAGTTCAGTTTTTCTTGCAAAAACCGTCCGTCTCACTTTACTGAACGTGTTATGCTTCTGAGAAATACTAGATCTTGTTTTATGTGTAGTTCTTAGTATTTATCTTTGGTTTAGTAATATAGGACTGAGGAAAAGCTTTAAGAGGGAACAGGGGCTGCGAGGAATTAGAAAAATAGGTATTTGAAGAAACTATTGCCGTCTTCTTACCTCACGTCTGCCCCCGTAGAGTGTGATAGTGATAGCTACAGCTCAGATCAAATATATCACAAAAAAATTCGACGTTTAATATTCCTCTTTTTTCTCCTCGAAAACTGAACCAATTCAATTATATTATTTTTTACATTTAAATTTTAAGGAAGAGTACGTCTAGGTTCCTATAATTCTCATTTATGTTAAAAACTTTTCGAAATTGTCTGGTACTCCTCTAATCACGGCGGTAAAAATGGGGCGTTTTTGTCATTTTTTGAGGGTCATATTTTCTTTACCGATAAGTTGCTGAAAAAAAGGAAATAATAGGGACGTGACTACAGCAGAACTTTATATTATGAAAAAAAAATGCTTTGGAGGCATTATTCAGGAAGATATAAGGAGAATACATTTGTATGGAGAATCGCACGCCCTGTTCCCTCTCTTAAAGATATTTTTTTTATTTGTCCACATATTGTCAAAACATCGAGATTTCGGTGACATATCTAAGTTAAATATAAATGTATTATACACATAAACCTTCCAGAATAAATTTTCAAAATGACAGTGAAAACCGCATCAAAATCTGTTGCGTAGTTTAGAAGAATAACGCGATCACACAGACAGACACGAAAAGCGACTTTATTAGTTTATAATGTACTAGCGGCTTGCTCCTGCTTCGCACTGTTTTTACCACTTGACAAAACATCGAGACATCTTAGGTAAACGTAACTTTAATATTAACGTATTAACATATAGACCTCACGGAATAAATTCTATAAACGATGGTGAAAACCTCATCAAAATCTGTTGCGTCGTTTAGAAGAACAACGCGGACATACAGACACGCGAAAAGCGACTTTGTTTTATGATATGTAAAGATGTAGATACCAATAGATTCAATAATTTCATTCCAAAGTAGCGCTGTTTACAAAGGATATATTGTGTGACAATATGTCATTCAGAGCGATCAAAATGAATACTCTATTTTGCCGCCTGCACATTCATTTTCATTCCAATGGCAATGCGGCCGAATTATTTGTATGTGCTATTGTATCTCTACACCATACGTGTACATAATGTAGATTTAGAAGTATTGCCTCGTTGGTCTAGTGGTCGCAATCGCTACTGCTGGAGCATAAGGTCTTGGGTTCGATTCCCAGGTCGAGCAGTGTATGTTATTGGGTTTTTCTATCTGGAATTCTCAGTAAAATTCAAAAGTCATTTATTCAAACTAGGCAGAGAATCAGCACTTTTCGAACGTCAAAATTACATAAGACAGTCCCCCAAAAACGCCCGCCCTTCACTACCTCCTAGTGCTTTAGCTGTGAAGAAGAAATGGCGCAACAAACTCCCCAGCAGCACAGCTGTCTGAATAGTTAGAAAAAATTTATTCTATGCAATAGTACTTATGCAAAATAATATATGCAAAGAGGTGCCCGTAGTCCGGTTGACGACAATACGCTCGCCCCCTTTTACATGGGACTTAAACATAACTGGCGAAATGTGGGTGTAATATAGGTACACCTCTGCCCAACGCTTCGGGGAAACAAGGCGTGATGATATATGTGTTGTTTCAACTTGGTAGAATAGATTGGCTTGGGATATCAGTAGATTAGGTTAATTATGAAGATAAAAACACATCATACACCATTACAATCTTAATAATACGACGATCGTCCGCTTGCAAAGCATAGTGAATATAAACAGAAGCCATGTTGGGTAGTAAATAATAACCGGTTATGTATGTACGAGCAATTATTGTGTTTTTAATCGACGGATTAAACAAAGATTCATCAATATTTATTCCACATACTTGACTAAGAAAAGCGGACGGATAAAATATACTAAATTATTATTTTATACAATTAAAGAACATTCAATAACTTAAAATTAACAATTAAATCTGCCTAACCGTTTCCCAACTATATTGGGGTTAGCTTCCAGTCTAACCGAATGCAGCTGAATACCAGTATTTTATATGGAGCGACTGCCTTTCTGACCTCCACGACCCAGTAACTGGGTAATACGATACGCCTTAGTAAGACTGGTTATCAGACTTTCGGGCTTCTGACGACCCGTAACGACTATCAACGATCCACGAATGACAGCCGAGATCAACGGCTAAACGTGCTTTTCGAGGCACGGATGAGTCGGTATGTAAATATGGTACCCATCCACGGGCCAACCCCAACAAGGGTAGCTTAACCTGATGGATTGACCCGTGCGTCAGTTATTACTTAGCCACGTGCATAAAATGAACAATTACAATGCCTATATCATCTTGCATTTAACGATTAAGGATGCAAATGAAAAAAAGTTTATTACGATAAAATCTCTCATTGAACTGGATACTTGTTAATAGCTTGGAAACCGAATCTCGGCGCGAAATCACCGCTCCCACCTTATTTACTAGCGACCTAGTTGTCAAGTATCGACTATCGATTACACTTATTAAGCGAGCGGGTACAACACTAGTGATAGGCGGGGTTGACAAGACCATGGTAGGCATTAACGGTAACACTGTAGGTATTTACTGTTCTCCATAAAATAGTACCTAGTTTATTATCTTTATAATATACACATATTTGGACCTAAAACTGGTAGATGTAAATCGATTTTATGTCAAGTACCACAGTACATACAAAATAAAAACATTGATTAGTATTCTACTTGCTATTCCAAATTTCCCATCCATACACGATGATCACCTTATTATTCTAGCAGTGAGTCATAGATGTTAAGCCCTCAATTAGGTACACTAAATTCATTCCGTGATCGTGATCAAATTGCTAATAGAAACGATGAATAACAGTTTTGATTTTTCAATTGAGACAAAGAACTATGTCGACTACACAGAACAGGAGGTCTTCTCCCTAAGCACGAAATTCGTAGTTTCGCTTGAAGTTACGGGCGATTCATACTCCGTATCACTCATGGACTTTATGATTAGTTCGGGGCTCGAACTAAGAATGAATGACCATACGATTTGACAGCTGTCCCTACTCCCGTATTTATTTTCCCGTTCGAAAAATTGAATTTTAAACTTGTTTTGAGGGATCAACTTCTTTCGATGGGCCCGTATCTTCGTTGACAGACTTAGAGAGTAGACCTCCAGATACGTCTGGCGAAGAACCACGCCGACAACTGACCCTAAATTAGAGAATAAACCTTTTTGAAAAGCAAGCAAAACCCCATTCAGAAAGTCATCGTATTCTTCATTGATCGATATAGATTTTTGATAAGGTTTTTTTCTGACTGAATTGATGCCATAATAGATGTGTAATAGCGTCTTGCAATGGGATTTACTCTCTTAATGCAAAAAGACTTGCACAGAAGTGTCAACAGTACATTCAGTAGTGTCACTTCAACTCATTAGTATTCTATTTGCGAATGCAACTCGATTACGGACGATGTCAGTGATCAGTTTACTTTCGTCTTCTTTATCCAAGGGTTTTCCCGACCTGTCAATAGGATCTGCTTTGTATACAACGTCTACTACATAATGAGGTTTCCAGTTACTGAATACCAGTTTAAATATACGCGACATTTCTCTTATAATTTATTTTGAAAATCTAGCTACTTTACATTAGGTTTTTCCAACACGATTTGAGTCTAGTATAAAATTCGTGTCCAAACCAGGATATTTCAATGCAAAAGTTCACTGCACCCTGCCTATATGAGGGAGCACATACATACACAAACTGCGGACACAGACACATAAACATACACATATACAACGCTTCATATACCTAAACATAATCTTCGATTAGTATTCCACCATCATTTCAACAATTTCCCAATTACTATGACACCAAAGTTGCGTATGTGTGGTTTGTATGAATCGCATGTCCTGATGATCAGATAAACGGAAACCTTACAGCATGGATTACGGCAGGCCCTGACCCAGTTGGGCACTGATGAAGCCTGACGAAGGCCGATTTACTTGATATGCTTAGAAATAGTGTCAAGATAGGAATTAATATACAGAACTGTGATTTAAGACTTGTTGAAAATGAATAAACTGATAGAAGAAAAGATTGACGCCTTAGGTGAAGATGCAATAGTAGAATTAACAGATGCAGCAATTTATTTTGTTTACAACAATGCAAAAGATCTGAGCTGAACTTTGAGCTGCATTCAGAAATTAACGAAGACAAAACCTAAATTAAAGACCAAACCATTCTTAATCGTGAGTTTTAAATCCCATACTAATATTAATGATAAACTGTTATGAGCTTCAGTATTAAATACTGATTCCTGTAACAACAAACATTCATTCGAATCAGACGCAATTTCATACCCATAGCAAAGATCTCAGTACAAATTCTGTTATTACTTGTAACCTGACCGTAATCAACACTTTCTATCGAAAGAATCAATCGAATTCCTCTTCTAATATGCTCTATAATTACGCCCTATAACGTAGGTGTTAGTACAATACAGATGAATGTATTATCAAGATTTATTAATGATGTATGTGGTCACGATTCGGCCCTTCTGTTGCATGTAGGAGTAACTGATGCGTTATAATTCCAACTATTTGTATTAAGTTTCATTAAACTTTAGTTTCGAACTGAATTTGGACTGTCTTTACGCCTGAATAAACTTATATCGAACAATCTCTGTTTTAATGAATTCAACCTATATTCACCTTCTCAATTACGTCATCTTAGTTTTGAATCTAATGTTAGGACCAGTTTTACAAACATATTTTGACAGAGGACCAATTATTTCGACGCCAACTCTTAGGACCATTTCAGATTTTATTTGATCGAAAGGCTATTAAAGCAAAATGTCAAATGCGCAATAGTCGCATGCGACGATGATTAGACTGGAAACTGGGCTGCAAAGGTGAAACAATCTAAAGTACTGTTTGTTACAACTAGACTGTTAGGCGTCATTTACATCAGTTTCTACCTAGCTGTTTATAAGTTACGAGTAGACAAACAGACTGAGATACAAGTTCGATATACTTAGTAACTTATGTAGTAAATATCAATGGAATTTATTCTCAAACGAGTTACTATATCTTGTCTGTAATTGGAGCTGTGTTAATTGTCAATTATTATGATTTGTTGCGTTTAAACAAATTGCGACTTTAATAATGAATGAAGGAATTTGGAATATTTCGTCACCTTACGTCTATTATTTAAGAATGCTTGATCTAATCAATGGATTTCGTAAACTTTAACTTTGTTAGTTGGGTCTGCTTTTGCTGTTAAATTACCGATTACGATTTTGATTAAATGTAAGGCAGAGCTTTAAAGTTGTGACTTGGAAAAGTAGGGCCTAGTAGTGTGTGTGATATTTGACTAAGTTAGGTTTTTGAAACAGGCCAAGTTCAATGGAACAATCATGTGTGTAGTTTTAACAGCTGCATCTACTTTTACTGCAAATGCATGTCTTTCATTTACTTTTATCGTCGTATCGTCGCTTTTCACATATTACATATTTACATATTTTCCACACATTACCATATTTCTCCTCAAAATTACGATTCTCCACATTTTTAGAGCGTGCGTTCTGAAAGTGGGCAACTTTGCAAATAACTGTCAAATATTTCGCTATTTTGATTAATTTGGCAATATTACTGTAATTATTAATATGGAATATTTAGTTTTAAATGTAAAAAAAGTATTAGGAAACTTTCCAAATCTAAAACAACATAAAATTCAGTGTTTTTGCAATTCATTATTAATATTTTAGGTCACTAGTTAGCGATATTTCATATTTCCATATTGCCAAATTAATCAAAACAGCGAAGTATTTGACAGCTATTTGCGACGTTGCCCACATTCAGAATGCACGCTCTTAATTATAGCTCATTCTACACAATAACCTCTGAACACGATTCTGAACGCCATTTCTTTCTACCCTCCGGTGATGCAAGTGCACATGATTATATTCAATTTGTTTCAAGAAAAGTTAACAATACAGTATTAACTTACTCAGAAATGTTAATAGTTTGTCTCGAGGCTCTGTGTTTGCACATTCTTTGAGTACTTACGGCGGATAAGTTAAGTATGCACGCAGATATTATTCTGAATATTGTGGACAAAACAGACGTATTATCGTAAATTATTATTCGCTGTTATGATGATTCTATGATTTGTTTTCTTTTTCAAGTCCGCTGTTCTGCACAATGGAAACGAGGTAAATGGAAGTTAGCTCAATTGGAAGAAAGGCTGATTGCCAACGGTGCGCCCAGCGTTTTTCAGAACTGTCTCGTGAAGGCTATCCTGTGATACACTGTAAAGACTAAATCCAGCATTGGACAGGTAAATCTTAGAAGATACGCAGATAATAATAAAGTAAAAGAAGTTTAGAGGCATGAGGAAAAGGGTGTAAAGCTCACTCATCTTTAGAAAAGGGAGGATCCCCCGACCAGACGTTTGTCGTGTCTGGCGGGCAGCTGTCCAACGATTGATGTCGGGGAAACTTCTGCATTTAATGCTGTTCGCGCGGTAAACTCTAAGTACGCGATGCAGGATGTGTGCGACGTCAGGACTTTGTGTGACGTCAGGTCTTTAGTTCGCATGTGGCGATCTAGATGCCGCCACAAAAGACTTTTAATTTATAAAAGAAGATGAGCATTTTATTGTTATAAGATACTTCTAAAATGAACAATGTAAGGTTTAGGTGGGCGTAAACTCAGTCGTTTTGAGCTTGTTGTTTTTCTACCATAAAGTAAATAGGTTTCTCCAATCTTTCAATTAATAAAAATACTTCAATCAGAGTGACAGACGTGGTCGGAAGTACAACCTGCGGTTCTAGACTGCCAGTTTCAACTAGAAAGTATTCCTTAAGCACTTGAAAGTAACACAGGTAGTTTACAGAAATACCATTACCTAATGGTACTGTGACTGTGGAAGGGGTATTAATTATTGTATTATAATTATTGTATTATTATTATTATTTTTTGACATTATTTTTTGACATTATCTTATAATATTGTAATGTAATTAAAATGAATAGCATCTATAGTATAGACATAAGCGACTTGGTTTGTAAACTGTAAGCTTATGTTTTGATGAATAAATGAATTGAATTGAATCTGAAAATAGAATCTGCTAAGTATTTGTTCCTTGAAAACAGAAGCGAATAGATAATGTTTAACATTCTGTTCTTGTTCTACGTTTCCTTCTTTTATTTTCTTATGTTGTTTATTTAAGCAATTATTTAGACCTAGTTATTTTATGTTCGCATTGATGATTGATTTTTCCAACTTTTTTATTTTTTCTCTATCCTTTTCAATTAATGTAAATTATGATCATCTTGCGGTTATTTTGTTTAGACATGCTTTTGTTGCCTTTGAAGTGATTAGGTTACCATGGGTAACCTACAAGGGTTGTAACTTTTTAAGACTAGGTTCATGGAAGTTGACTACTGGATTTATCTTCAGCTATACGAGCATCGTTAAAGTACATTTAATATTTTTTCACGTTATTATTTAACTTCTATCCGTTAACTCTTTAACGTCAACTCCCGGTAGCGTTGTTCTAGATAGACGCGAATTATTCAATTATGCCAACGCGAGAGCTGTACCCCGGTTCAAACAATTGATAAACTTACCATAGCATTATCAACCTTAACAATTTACATATAAAATTGAAATTCGTTTATTGTGTTCGGATTAAAATGATTGAAAGTATAACATTACATAGTTGGACTGCATTATGTTCGTATATTAGATTAAGGAAATGAAATAAATAGAGGATTTGCTGTCAGTTGTTCCGAGCTGGTTTAAATTCAAGACATTTGATCAATCCTTGTTACGCTTATAAAGCTTAGTACTCAATAGAGGCAATATTTTGAATTGCATAATATGCACAATGCTCAAGCTGTGAGCGAAAATAACCGCAATGTGGAGCCCTAGCACAGCCAGAAGGCGTCGCAGCAGACCCTGTAGAAGATGTCGGGATGAGCTGGAGGAAAAGCGATCCACATTAGCCCTGGATCGAAAGAACTAGAAGTCATGAGGTGAGGCCTTTAGCCAGCAGAGGGATGATGCAGGCTAACAGTAACTTATGAGCTTAAAATAGGTAGAAAATTATGAATTTTATATGGGTGCACCAATAAAATTTGAGAGCATAAAAGGTGTTACTTTATTGGCAATAATGTTCAATATGATTTTAATGACGAAATGACCCACAACATTGTAGCGCTGCTAGTATGACAGTATCATAAAACTAAGTTTTTATAAACCATAAAAGAGAACAACCTATTAATAATAAACGTATTTTATTATTTTACTTGTGAATTATATTTTGCAATAAGTTCAAATTTGGGTAGTGTTAATAAATCACGAAGTTTATTGAAAAAATAAATACTACTGGCAAATGCGTGCACTGGGCTGGACAGGTCCACTCAAATCTGTGTGGTTCTTTCCTAAAAAATACCATTTCAGACACTTGCTGCATGGTACTCATATGACCTGTACCCTAATTACGTATTATACGATCAATTGGAATTTGAATGGTTTAAAAAAAAAAGATAATCCATTGCTTGGTAAGTTCGAAAAAGAAATCTGCTCAACAACGTAAATAACGCAATGAATGTGGTTGAACTGTCAAAATGAAACAAATTTGTCGTAATCGTTTACGAAAATGTGTTGCGTAATTAGATAGCTGACCAACATTATGTCTGGACTCTTAAATTGTCCTCTGAGTTTGTTTCGATCTTTCTTCTCAGAGTATTGAAATAGTAGTAGTAGTAGTAGTAGTAGTATTTGTAGACCAAACACACACGCACAACACACACTCCATACACTATACACTACTCACAGACACACCATTCACTACACACTCGCACTTTTTTTTTTTTTTTGTAATTCTGTTTTTAAATTTTTCTATTTTAGTTTATAATATTCCTCTCTGTACATGAAGGCCTTGATGTGTTCAAATTAGTACTAAATAGTATTGTATAAGAGGGTGAGAGCCTGGAGATCTGTCATACAGGTCCCGAACCCACTATAGACTCCAGCTCTCACAAAGGTTACAAATCTGATTTGACATAATATGACATGAACCAAATTCTGTACCTTTTTGAGAGAAATAAATCATTCATTCATTCATTCATTTGGTTAAGAAACACCAAACTCATCTTGTTTTAAAACATAATTTAATTTTGACGTGTATAAATGATTTTTTAAATATCATTTACCATTAAAAAAGAACACTGCTTAAAGTGTTTCGTATGAAACATTGAATAAACAAGACATTGCTAAGTAGAGCTATTTAACATTAGCCTTCCCAAAGTAGGTGGCATATCACTTTTCTTGGACAACCGTTCAAACGAACGTTTTCCTGTCATTACAAGATTAGTTTGAGCATGTAAAGTTAATATGCACTATTAATAGTATTTATTCACACCTAGTAAAAGAGCTATTTAAGTAAAAACATGGTCAGACTACAGCTATCCAGTATTAAACAACTTTTGGAGCTTGTTGCAATAAATATCAGATTAAGTGCAAAGTTTAACATATAAATTTTGTAATTTTACATTGCGAAATTAAGTCCTCAAGTTACACTCGAACTACCTCATTGATATAGTGGTTGCAAGCGCTGCTGTTGAGCATGTGGTCCCAGGTCGGGCAAAGTATGATGATTTTCTCAGTAACAGCCCGGAGTCTGGATTGTGCCCGGTTGATGGCAAGACTGCGGTAGACTCGCCCCATATTACGTAGGACTTAAACATAACTGGTGAAATGTAGGTGAACTATAAGTAGGTATACCTCTGCTTAACCCTAAGGGATTGCAGGCGTTTGTTTTTTTGGGTGTAACACAGATTTTGAAATATTTTTTGCGAAATTAAATCCTCAAGTTACATTCTATTTTTCGATGTGGAGGTGAGAATTATCTAAATCGTATTATTTAGCAGCAAAGATAAAATCATGATGTTTTTGGTGATTGCAAAAGACAACGATTTCGAGGACGATAAAGATTGATTTGCATTTTTATCGACTCTTAAGTTAAGAATCGGGTACAGATTTGATTAGATAAAGCCTATTGATTTTTTTACTTTCATAATTAAATTGATTTAAAATAAGATAACGCGTATCTGTATTCTAAATGTAACAGTTATAAAGCCTCATGATCCGTTTTTTTTCGCCAGAAAACAAGAAGATCAAACCTTAGTTTCCGAGTTTGAATAATAGCTGTGCGTAATAATTACCTGTAACAATAAAAAAATATTATTAGTATATAGTTTGTTAAATTTATAAAGAAAGATTTTATTTTCTATTTTTAATAAATTAACTATTTTGTAATAGCATTTCTTTCATTGCTTATGACGATAAAATTGGAAAGCAACCTAAACATTTCCTTCATTGATATGAGCGTAAAAAAATCTCCCAGCCACGCATACCTACATGAAATAAAAATTACATACTTCATCCTTTACATAATCCATAAAATTAATCCGCCCAACTGCACATTGTCAGTGCATGCTCCGACGAAACATAATTTTGATTTAAAACGACAGTTTCATAGTAGCATAACCAAACATTTAAAGAAATATGCCCCGAAGGACCAAATCTGGTTCGTGTATGGGCACCTTAATCATCATCTTTATAATAAACAGACACTGTGTAATGGAAATTTGGGTTATTTTTGGCCTCTTATAATAATATGGATGTAAAATGTAATGTTAGCATTTGGTTTAATTCATAAAAAGGTATGACTTTAATGTAGTATTTTATTTCCGTTGCTATATTTAGTTATCAAACGAATAGGGAAATAACGTTATAGATAAATAAATTATGCATCCTGATCTGTTTGCTTCTTGTGAGGGATGTTTTATTTAAGGAAAGTTAAGGTTGACTGAAGGAGATTAGGTTGATTTAAAAAACGAAGGCTTAGAAAAAGAACGTGTAACAGAAAAAAAACAGCGTCTTAGCTAAGTCACAAACAAAGTTATTAATAAAGGCGAAGCACCTCTAAAGTTAGAATTTGTCTGTAATAATTTTCTTATTATTATCATTTTTGGAAATTCCAATGCCAATAGCCACTGATGAATACAGATGGGACACTCCACAGTTTAGGTATGAAGTTACAAGTACAGATGGGCTCGACTTGTTGGGCCAATTCAGTGAGTGTAACGTAGTCAGAAGATCTAAGAGTTACGCGGTAGAAAGAGAGACAATTTCAAGGTGAATATAACTGTAAGTGATTAGCACTGTGCAACCTGAATTGCACTTTATTGTGTCGTAGCAAAAGTCTATTTATTTAAATGATTTTGCAGAGTATCCCATATGTCATCTGTCCAATAGCCAGAAAAGTAACACCACAAAAAACAAAACAAAGCAAGAACAAGACATCATGTCTGAACTCCCGTTAAACTGTTGTCTAAACACAGTCAGTAATGGCTCACCTGGGTAAATAAGTCAATAGTGACAATCGGTTAAGTGGGAGAGGTAGGACCGGGAATTTTTGTGTCTGTGGCACCGAAGGACCAACCCGTTAGTGAGACTTGTTTATATGTGATTATTGTTGATAGTAAGCGATGATATGTGGTTGCAAGCGCTACTGCTGAGCATGAGGTCCTGGATTCAATTCTCGGGTCGGGTAAGTGTTATTGGGTTTTTCCATTAGGAATTTCTCAGTAGCAGCTCGGAGTCTAGATTTGGGCCCGGTTGATGGCAATAGGCTTCCCCCTAGTACATGGGACTTAAACATAACTGGCGAAATGTGCGTATATTATATGTACACCTCTGCCGTGCCTAATCCTTCTCGGATTACAGGCGTGATGTTATGATGTGATAAGCGATGGCGAGATTCTCGAGATCCGTATAGAATCAGAGCTTTCTTGGAGAAGAGTGAATGTCAAATACATGTCACTTCAAGTAAAATTGAGATAAGGGAGAACCAGAGAAGAATAGATTCGGAGAAATGCCAAAGTGCATGAGAAGCTTAGGCGTAACCCTTCACTGCTTGACATTAGGCTTCTCTTCCTAAAGCAGGAGAATTGTACAAACCGTGAGCTGTGTCTTTCTAGTCTTTATCGTTGTTCAATTGGATACTAAGGCGACATAATTATTCCACGTTGATACAAAATAATGAGGTTCCTGATTCAGGCAACTCTGCTGGTCCTCAATGTTTGTGTTGGTATATTGAATTTAATTTAATTTATGTATTGTATGGATTATAATTATCTGAAATAAATGAATTAATAATAATAATTGGCCTGTGCTAGCTGACATAATATGGCCAATAATTTAATTTAAAGTTTTGTGTTTCGTAATGTTAATTACTTAGCATAAGTATAGAATCAAGCTCTTCTAACTTAACAGACAGCTGTTCTGCCGAGGAGTTTGTTGCGCCACTTCTACTCCCCAGCTAAAGCTCTGTTGGGAGACTATTTTATGTAATTTTGACGTTCAAAAAGTGCGGATTCTCAGCCTAATATGAATAAAAGACTTTTGATTTTGATTTTATCAGACAGATCAGATCCAATATCTGATTCTCATCATTTATCATTTTACATCATTCTCAAATGAGACAGGTTAACCAAACCAACGACCACTCAGCCCATTTGATAATAAAATATTCTGTTACCTACAACGGAAAACTTGTAATTAATTTCTCCATATAAGTCTAGACTTTCCTTATTTTTACGGTCAACCACTCAAATTAGAAGTTTATTACTACGGCTTAAGATATTAGTGTAACCGAACATGCCCTATGAATATTAATAGAGTGTAATCAAAGTTATAAACATGTCGATTCCGTTAAGAGCAATATCAAATTGCCGTCTAATTAACACAAGTTTTATCTCTGATTAAAGCACAGTTTTCTCTGAGTAAATCTGTCGTTAAATCTATTCATTAACTGTTAGTAAATATGTCGTTAAATTGGTTCATTTCAATTAATTAATCATTAAAGTAACAATTTTTTTTATATAAATGCCATTCAGGAAAACTATTTACTGTATAATTGCTTCCACGAAATCACTGTTTTTTACTTAAAAATTAAATAAATGAAGTTCATTGGTTTCAAATATTTTTAAATTTTAATATCCTCCAAATCATTTCAACCTGCGACACTGTTTTGAGGTTTTAATATTGTTTTTTTACTTCAAAACTGAATATTTTCGAATGATTGAATATTTCGGAACTGAATATTTTCGAATGATTGAATATTTCTGAACTGAATATTTTCGAATGACTGAATATTTCTAAACCGAATATTTTCGAATGACTGAATGTTTCTGAACTGAATAATAATGACTGAATAGTTCTTGCCCTCGTTACCTCATAAATAAATTGTATCATCATCTTATATATCCACGCTTTCACAGTACCAATCGTAAATATTAGTAATTAAGGGTTATTTAATTACTTTAGGCCTTAGTGATCCGTTTATTTACAGGAAGCAATTAAGTGCTTATTCTAAGCACCCATTCGCTATAGTTAAAACGATGAAAGCGTCTATAGGAAACGATATTCCGGTGTTATCTTATTACTTACCTTTAGTAGGTGATGACGCAAAGTCGTGATCTTTATAACTATATAAAATAACTATCCTTGGTTAGCTTCAACGGTACTTAAGCATGTCTTATTGGAAATCACAGAGTGGTTAATGTTGTGAAATTTAAAAGTATTTTATTGAAACCAGAAATAAATAAAAATGATAAAATCGTGCCTGGAATCCGCGAAGGGTTTAGGTGTACACCGACATTTCGCCAGTCATGTAATACGGGGCTAGCCTTTTGCTATTTACCGGGCACTGATCCAGATTTCGGGCTACTACTGAGAAATTAAGAGGGAACAGGGCCTGCGAGGAATTTGAAAAATAGGTATTTGAAGAAACTATTGCCGTCGTCTTACCTCAAGTCTGCCACCGTAGAGTGCGATATGGATAGCTACAGCTCAGACCAATTATATCACAAAAAAAAATTGACGAAATCGACGTTTCGTATTCTCCTTTTTCTCCTCGAAAACTGAACCGATTCAATTATTTTTTACATTAATATTTTAAGAAAGTGTATGTCTAGGTTTCTGTCATTTTCTTTTATGTTAACTACTTTTCAAATTTGTTTGGTACTCCTCTAATCATGGCGGTAAAAATGGAGCATTTTTGTTATTTTTGGAGGGTCGTTTCAATACCGATAAGTTGCTGAAAAAAGGAAATAACAGGGATGTGACTACAGCAGACCTTGATTTGAAATAAAAAATGATTGCTCTAAAGGCATTATTCAGGAAGAAAAAAGGGGAATACATTTGTATGGAGAATCGCAGGCCCTGTTCCCTCTTAATAAAGAAAAAATCCCAATAACACTTTTGCTCGATACGCGAATCGAACCCAGGACCTCATGTTCAGCAGTAGCGCTTGGGATCACTACAACAACGAGGCAGTCCGCAGACAGGAAATAATCGTCGGAAAATAATCCGTTTATTGATTTCACACTACTCGTTAAGTGTAAAGGTCATCATTCGTCATATGAACAGTACATTTTATCCACATAACACAACCTATGCTCTTAAATTATACATTTAGTGCTGTGAAATTATCGATAAGTCGACATCGTAAAATAACAATATTTAAAACAGTACTCGTTTTCGTGAAAGGCAGCCGTAAGGTTTACTTTAAAATGTGGAGAAAATTAAAAGAACATGACACTGGTAATAAGTTAACACCTACTTTTCAAGGTGTCACAGAATTAATAAAATCCAGCTAACAATTAAGATTGCGTAATTTAAAAACGCTACTTAAACGTTTATTGCTATTTTTATCGATAATATATCGATATTTTTATGGGTTATCGATTGGAAAGTTCTTTTTATTGAAAAAATAAAGTGTGTAATAAAATATAGTTGATCGGGGATTGAAGTGTACTTCGTTTGACAGTAATTAATTGCAAGTGATAATATATTCATAAGTTATTAGTAAAATCGCAAGTTATCTCCTTTTATGGATAATTTTTTTAAGTAAACATGATTGTAATGTTTATTACAATGGCGTCTTACAAATGTTTTTTAATCGTTTTCAAGTCTTTATTTAATTGAGTGTCAATTCTTCGCAATACTTTATTTTAAGGCTCCCGCAGACAGGCCCGAAGAGCCGTGCGACGCGATTCTGGTATAACAATTTCCATGAAGATTTCATCGCGTCTATCCGCGGGAGCTTTTACGTTAAAATCGTTGTTGAATTGTTGAAACCTTTTCAAATAGGAAAACTTTGGTATTTCTTTCACTTTTAAATTGGTTATAATTATTATCAAAGGTGCCGAGACCTTTACGTTTAAATTGTTGTTGAATTGTTGAAACCTTTTCAAATAAGAACACTTTGGTATTTCTTTCACTTTTAAATTGGTTATATTATCCAAAGTGCTGATAATCTATACCTAATAATCTCTAACAACATTTTGCACACCATTCGTCATCATCATTATCAGTAGTCCACTGCTGGGCATAGGCCTCTTCGATTGCACGCCATTCAACTCGATTCTCGGCAACTCTCGTCCAGCTGCTACCAGCCACCCTGCGTAAATCGTCGCTCGACCTAACGTCGGTCGACCGACCACGGGTTGCACATCATTATAAACTCGTAAGTACATAATGGTTGCACCTAAATAGCTGTTTTATTATTCCGAGTATTCATAATTTAGATCTTCAATAACTTTATACAACAGTGCCTACGTAATAATTCACAATCTTTCTTCCATAAAACACATTTCCTTTGATAAAGAGTTTGAACCATAAATTTTACGATTACTAACGACTGCTATCAACATTTTACAACATAAGAGTTTTCTCAAATGATTCATAACGTAAGTATAGATGAATCATACAAAAATCCAGTTTTGCTGCCTGTTTGTACCTGTTTAGGAAATGACCTGCATTTTTAGACGTTAAATGACCCGCAAAAAGGGTTCGATTAAGGAATTATACGAATTAAGGTAGGTATTGGAATCCCTATAATTCGATGTTAGCTGAGAAATTAAGCGAGTTTTGCTGTAAAGTGTTATTTTGTAACTTGGCTTCGGAATGTTGCCATTTCAACATCCAAAAGAGTCTTTAAAGCTGTCTTCGAATGATGCACTAAGTGATATTCATTGGTGTTCCCCAAGGTACTATTTTGAGCCCATATTTTTTTCTTTCAGAAACTGGCTCACAGTCTAGTCGCCACAAGTATGACTGCTGAGCGCTAGGTTCTAGATTAATACTCGTGTCGTGCAAAGAATTATTTGGGTTTGCTATTAAGACATTTTCGGAAGCAGTTCGGAGTCTGGATTTATGGCAATTGGCTCATCTTCTGTTACCGATTATACCTGGTGATTATGGTAGTGTATCCATCATTAATAAATCTCTGCCTACCTTTTTGGAGAATATACAGGTGTGAAGTTTGTGAGATTTTTTTTCTGTTTATTAACATAAGTAATGTAAAAGTAAACTCGCTTGGATAAACAGGAACAATTTTGTTCTGGAACTGAGATTTCTAAGTGTGTCACCGCGTCGCGAGTAAGTTGTAAGAGTGAAGTAAAGAAAGTATCCTGTTTCTTAATGATGGTCGTGGGCGTTAGAAATCTGTCAGGCTAATGAAATCCAAGATGTTGTTAAATAATACATACATTCATAAATGTCTAAGTCTAATAAATGTAGGCAAGTTGTTATTAAAACATTCGATTGAAAGACTTGTGACATTAACTGACGAAATGTGGGTGTACTATAGGTACACCTTTGCCCAACTCTTCGGCGAAACAAGGCGAGATGTTATGTTTAGATTGAAAGATAGTATTTGAATTCCAGAGAAGATTGAGATTTAATGAAAGATGGAAAAATATAGACCGAAAGAAAGAAAATACGTTTATTTGCGGTAAACATGACGCAAAAAAGAACACAAAATTATAAAATGGAAACAAGTTCAGGGAAAATATGCGTCACATTCACGCAAAACGGCCATCGCTCAGCATGATGCTGCGACCCTATGCAAGACAGAGCCCCAGCGCTGGTTTTCAGCGACAGCCGGCGTTGACGTTATGACGTCGACCGGTGCAGCATACCATGAAATATAATTAAGATATAAAAATAAAATAAATATACAATAATTAATTCTACATAAATAAAAAAAGTATAATATTTAAAAATGGCAATATTCCGTTAAGTCGAAAAAGAATCTAATCTTGATATTAGATGAACACGAAAGCAAGGTCTACACATCTTAAAACCATCATAAAAAATGAAGACTTGGAAATCTATTAAGCGTTACCTTCTTTTAAAAGTACATAAGAACAGGATACTGCTGCAAATCATTCACTGTCCTAATTTCTAACTCAAAATTTACGAGACAAATTCTCAATTGAAATCGCCAATGATTTACAGTGTTTCAATAGTTATAGTTCAATAAACAGCCACTTGATCTAATTCGTTCTTCACATTTATGTAACAGATAATCTCTAAAAGTGGAATAAAAGTAACAGTCCCTTGGTATTTCGATGGCCGCCCACAAGGTACTTATTCAATTGTTCTATATTAACATCATGAGTATAAAGTGGCATCAGTAAAAGCGTGGATGTAAAGAGGTTATTGTTCTTGCTAAAGGGCTTCGGTATGTTAATTTGGTTTTGTAGGACGAAAAGATGCTAGGTATGTTTCATCCTGTACTAGGTGTGAATTAAAAAAAAATAGCTATGAATAGAACATTATGGTGATCGAAGTTTGTGGAGTGTTTCCGTAGAAAAAGACCTTGTAGCACATTATAATCTAAGCTAACGTAAGAAAAAAAACGAGAAAACGGAACAAAAATGTTTCAAAATCTTATAACTGTAAAAACAATGCAGACACAATTTTCTCGTGCAATGGAAGAACATTTTGAGGAAGGTTGAACAATAAGCTTAAACTATCCTGACTCACCAAAGAAAACATTAATCCTATTAATAAATTCCTTTCAACATGCCCTTTACCCATCATTACCCACAAACTTAATTGAATCATTTGTTACTAAAACGCCATCACTAGGCCACGCCTCACACGCGTGAGCGCGCACGCATTGAAAAATTAGCATTTCCGTGCATGCGTTGATTGTTTGTATTCGATGCGGTGCAAAGCTCTTGTTTCATTTGGATAATGTATTCCAATGCGACACTGTGTGTTAAGTTTAGGTACTTGGAATTGAGGATTAGATCGTCGGTGATAGACTAAGCTTTGGTTTGCTTCATAATAATAAATGTGGTAGATATACCAACAAATCCACACTTGACCCGCGTGGTGGATTACGGCTCTCCCCTTCTCATAGAGAGGAGGCCTGCGTTCCAGCTGTCGTAACGTTTGAGGCTGATTATGCTATTGGTTGAATACACCAACAGTTAGAATAAGTATTTGCAGGATTATGTCGAATTTACACAAACATGAGCAATACTGGCACAACAACTGAGATGACAGTGATCCGCAGAATTTAAAAATATGTGATTAAGAAAACACAGTTTGCCTATGACGTATCTATTAATCAATTGTGTCATAGGATTAGGGACAAGCATAACCATCATTCATCGATGACATCAAAATATTGTTTGCAGCAGTGAAATATTATATGAACTTACAGCTGTGCAATACCTCTCTGCGTGCGTTCATATAGTGTAAGTATTCCAGCAAGCAACACAGCGTGCACTGTGTAACGGTACCTGCCCGGCTACTGGGCATAAAAATGTATAACAGGATGTGTGAATCACTTAGGTTTAGCACTAAGTGACAAATAATCATGGGCTCTTAGTGAGTTCCTGACAGGCCATCATTTGATTCAGATTCGTCGAAGCCTTTCGACAAAGTAGGTATGTCAGACCATATTTTATTTCTGGAATAATTAATATATTCGAAATTTAAATTGATATTTTTTATCAGTCGATGCGGTATGACAGGTATCGGTTTTATAAAGGTTTTAGCCCAGTCCATCTAAAAAGTAGATCACCGATTTCAATTAAAATTTCTTTAACCAATGACGCGTCACTTTTTATGCAACCCGCGAACCATAAAATCAACACGGTGCAATCCGCGCACGTATGTGTACTGACTGTATGACTCACCAGGCGGCGCCACGGTCGCTGCACCGAGCGTCGCGACAAGTTTCACCGTTTAAGGTAATTGTGCCTTGCCGTTCGTTTCATATAGATTTTTGGTTCATTTGCTTACGACACTGTTAAGTAGGTTAAGATAAGCTAATCTTTACTTAATAAGCGTCCGAGTTATGTTGAGTTGGCAGTGTTCGCTCAAAATTGGCGCTTTTATTGTTTGTATATAATATTTTGCTTCATCATCGTTTGTTTATGTTGGTCAATGTTGGGATTTATTGGCATGAAGTTACGGAAGAATGTAAACGTAGACATGTTTATCTAGATCAAACTGACTTAATTCTGTAGATTCATAACACGAGGAAAACACCTTAAATTGAAGTGCTATGAAAATATCGTTCAAACTCATGTTAAATAAGAAATCACACAGTATCATGGATGTACTGGCCATATACTTGATGGTACGATCTTTAGTAAATCAAAATGGACTTTGGCAATAATCTGGTAAAGGCTGTGCTAGGTTTTGCATTCAGAATTTTGTATAATATTCTCATTTTAATAAGGCAAGACCTTGGATACAGTGACAGAACTGCGTGGCTGATCCAACTTAAAATGCTAAGTACCTCATTATTTCCAATCCTTCGTTTTTCTTTAACTCCCACACACAGTCCAATAAAATTCCTCTGTAGATCAAGACGGGAATCAACTCAGATTAAACTGATCTTCATTTATCGAACCCATTAAAAAGACGAATAATTATAATTTCTTTAACAAATTGCTCCTCTATACATTCTGCACCGAAAGGCAATTTGTTTTTAAGTAAACGTTTTTGAGATTACCCGTCGTAAATCACTGGTTTATTGACTATAGAACCGATTTTGTAAACCCTTCGTTAAGGTCAAATAAAAGTAAAAATATTTTTGAATAGCTTGGTAAATTGTCTATTTGTTGAGCAGTAATTATAAGGCTTGTTTCATTATGAAGCAACTAAAAGAAGTTCGAAAAAGATACGGATATATTTTCAGTCATTCTGTCGAGCCTTTTTTTTTTGTACGGGAAATTATCAAATAACTTTTCCCGCTCTGAGCGGAGCGGGAGCGCGTGAAAACCCACCCGTGTTCCTTCAGTTGCCTGTACGTTGCCAGGGGCCACGGTATCCCTTTCGGACTTTCCCGCAACCCCGGCAGGCATCGGTCCTATCAGACCCCTTCAGTTGCTGACATCTCTTTGAGGCGCGCGTGGAACACAACGCGCCGTCGACCCGGGATTCTGTCGAGCCTTGTAAACGACTCTTCGAGTGGAGACCACGATTGGCAGATGTAACGTGTGACGCCCCTAGCTAGATGAACGGCGACCTCATTAAGGAAGCTGGGACTGACTAGATACATCTTGAGAAAGGCCTGTGGCCAACAGTGGACTGTGATTGGCTAAATTAATGATGTTCATACTTACTTGAGACAGTACGTCTTCTATATTTTTAGAAATTCTTTGTAACTGCTTCCATGCTGTCATCAATGTTGAGTAACTATTTTATAAATTCCAACCACACCAAAACCATGTCTTTGCTGTCTTGTCCTACGTGCTCATATTGTCAAACCACGTTATTTTTCGACGCAGGATTATGTGTATTTAATCGAATGTCAATCAAAGTAATTAATGCTTAGCACGTCATGTCTGTGTGACACAGGTGGCGCTTGTGTCGCATTTCTATTGGCAATACGTACTGAATTTATTATAGACCTGCGGATTTCCTTACGAGGTTTTCCTTGTGTGAAATGTGTCATTAGTTTTTTATTATTTGTGCATCACGTAATTTTTTCACACGGTAGTCTATAAAGATTTAGATATGTATATGCCTATAGTTTTCTTCTCAAACATCATCAATTACAGCAATGCTAAAAGGTTCTTTTGGCGCGTGTCCAAAATTGGAATTAACGCCGCAATTTTTTTTTGTCGATACAATTTCTGTGACATTATCACAAATGTTTACCAACAACGCCCCCTTGTCGGTGTCAGTCTGGCGCCAAAAGATTCTTGTAACACTCTGTACTACGAGTACATAAACAGGTGACAGAAAGGGTAAATTTATTTAATTTACTGCAGGTCTTACTGATTCCGTATATTACGATTATGATACGAGAATTGTATTGAATACATAAACGGAATCAGTAATAATAACTATAGTAAATTAATATGTTTACCTTGTCACCCGCACCATGCTACATCGTAAACAGTATAGCAATATTCCAGTCAATTCTGATATCTCTATGCAGTGGCTAATGCACAAACAATACAAGTTTTGTTAGATATTAAGCTTCATTTGTTGTATTTTCATAATATCTTTTATCTTAATAGCCAGTAATATTTGCTGAACACTTACTTACTTCTCAAAGCGCATATGTCAAGTAAGTAGATACTTGAAGTGGTATAATATGAGTAATGAATACGTCAAAGATTAGAAAGTTTACTCCAAGATACAGTCGACTTGTCTTTCATTTATGTCGCATGATAAAATCGCACGACTAAACGTCAATGTGAAAACGTATAATGCATCTAGATGTTTAAAGTTAGTGCTAGAATATAAGTAGACTTGTTTGTGGAAGTAGACATTTCAATTTGGTGGGATATTGGCATTGGCAGACACCATTTCAATATTATCGATTCGATCTGAAATGTGTTAGCAACATTTTGACTTCACGAATGATTGTCGGGTTTAAGTGAGTATGACATATGAGACATTGCAGACCGCCTTACATCTGCTGGGTCAAAAAGTTCTGCTTGAACAACCTCAAAAGATATGGCAGTTGAGCTCCAAAAAAGACAAACAATGAGATAGACAGCCATTTCAAAACTATTATCATGAAATTAAACAAAGAAAAAATCGCATACCCATAGGCTATAGTTAACAATGTGCTGATAATACAAATAAATGACATCGAAATCTTTATGTTTGAAACTGTCCAGTCATTCGTTCTGATGTCCTATTCTGCTAATAGACATTTCATTAAGTTTACATTATGCAGATTTACTTTCTCTATTCGAATTCTTAATTAGTTTCAGATTTTTTTTTTGTTGTCTATAAATTAAAATTGGTCTGATCTCGAGACTGGATCTGGTCTATAATATTATGTATGTGTTAATACAATAATGAATACAGAATGTCGATTGAAGATTATTCAAATATGTTTTCTTGTTGTAGTGCAATTTGTGACTGATAATGTTTAGGTTGTACAAATGTACATTTTATAAACTGTTATAAGAAAACATAATTGTTAAGTAGAACATGCATATAATTGTTTAATTTATTTTCTAATTTAAGTAATACCATTTATGCATGATTTTAAGTATTTTAATAAATTTTAATTTGTAATCCTTAGCAAGATCTGCTCAACACATTTGTACGCCTCCTGGCATAACATAGCGCTCTGTACACCAAACATTAAGATCTGTATTTCTTTACCTATGTTAACAAATAAATATTTGATTTGATTTATGCACTTCTTAAGAACATATATACAGAAAGTGGGCAACGTCGCAAATAGATGTCAGATATTTCGCTGTTTTGATTAATTTGGCGATATTACTGTGTATAAACAAAAAATATGGGTAACTAGCGAACTAAAATATTGATTATGAAATGCAATACTTAATTAATATCGTAACACCGAATATTTAGTTACATCAAATTCAGTGTTCTAATTGCAATTCATTATTAATATTCTAGTTCACTAGTTAGCCATATTTCTTATTTTAGCACAGTAATATTGCCAACGGGTAAGCATTTGACAGCTGTTTGCAACTTTACAAACTTTTTGGATGAACGCTTTTAAAGAAGCAGATACTTCTCATAAATGTCTTATGATTCACTGATGAATTATGATCAACATTAGCAAATGATAAGGAATGTAGATGATGAACTTATATACTTCGAAATTACTGCTTTTATTCAAGAAGTTTTTCTGCCATATGAATTACTATAATTAGATAAATTTACAATTGAAAGATTGGCCACACCACCTTTGAGATTTTGTGTCATAATTATTTAGGTTAGGCAAGAGTTTTCAAGTGATTCCTTGTTCATTACTATAAAATACTTCCTTATTTTTCTTCCTAGCTTTCTCAATCTTCCGCCATTCGCGGTTTGACTGCAAGAGAAATGTGTCAGACAAAGCAATAGAAATCTAACCACTAATTTGTACGTCCGGTTCTAAAAGATTTAATACCAACACTTTTATGTTTCAGATTTAATTTAAATACTGTCGTGGATCTAGAACTGAACTAGGCTAAATGCAGTTATTTACGAACCAACAATCATAATTATGGCTTTAATAATGGTGCAGGTTAATTTTACCTTAATTAGATTTTAACGTTTCCATCACGATTTTTGTTAATTAAAGAAATATGATATCATTTATTGATTGTGGTCCATTTTTGACGCAATTACTATTTAGAACTTTTTCGTTGGCAATTTTGTATGTTAATTTAATTTCGAAAACTTATTTAATTACCTTCTACTTCCTCTGAAAAATGCAATTTATTAAAGATAATGTGAGTAAGTAATCAAGCCAAAGCTATTGATTCAAATACCGTATAATTTCAAACTAATTTCAGACCACCAGTTCGATACACCATGTTTTTTTATTGGTACTTCTTGTCTAATAATTATAGCATCTTCTTTTTTTCTTTTACTAAAGATGACTACATTAAGTTGCATCATTAATTCCTCTATAACAATGGTATCTTCTAAATAAGGTTAAATTATAGCTGTTATAACTTTTGTAATTACTGGGCGTAATGCAATGAAAAGTATTGAAGAACCACTGTAACTTGAACTGTGCTTTTCATTTGTTATTTCATATACAGGGAGAAAGTTATTCTGGCTGAAGTTAATATCTTTCGTGTTACTTTCATCAACATTATTTAAATGTTAAGGCGATGTAATGAATTTTTCCAATGTGGTTCACTTGTTTTTTTTTCCTATTTTTAAATTTCTTTCGTTTCAATAACTGATTTTGTTTATGTAGTGATATAAATCTATAGTACAAATAATCCTAGCACAGCATATAATGCATTTTTGGAAGCTTTCATGGTGCTGTATAATTTATGCTTTCCTTTAAAAAATATTACAATAAGAATCAAAGTAAAACCTCGGTGGGTATCACGTGGCATAAAAGACTGTAGCACAAAAAGAGAGAGCTTACGTGTTGCGTTACGCCACGCACACGTCCTTGTTAGTCTTGACAGCGAGTATTTTATCTCCCAAGGATCTGGACTACTGGAATGGGCTTTGCTATGGGCTACATAAACGTAGGCTAAATCGTAATGAAGTATATTCACTAAAATACTCTAAAATATATAAAAATATAATTAATTTAACGCAACGAGCACAAAACAATCATACAAAAAAATCATCTACTAATAAATTCAAAAGTCAAAGTCAAAGTCAAATCATTTATTTCAAATTATAGGGGCCTATTTGAAATAAATGATTTGACTTTGACTCGTATAAGGCACTTTCGAACGTACAAAAATTTACAAAAAAAAAAATTGATTCTAGTCGCCCCTTCCAAAAGGTAGTTTTCGTATGGAGAAGAATGGGCAAGAAACTCCACCGTTACTCTTTTAAAATGTTTTACAATATTTTGTATAAGTACATTAGTTATATGTGAGGACGATGCACCTAGAATAAAATTATTATACCACAATAGGTAAAAAGAATTAAGAATTAAAAATGAAGCAACAACAGATAAACTAATTATGTGATAGATACATGGTGCTCACATATTTACAAACATTGTAAAAGTAGACGATCCTCCTAAGATTCCACAATTAATAAGTCAGTGTGCGAGGAATTGGTCATAGAATGTAAAATCAATGTCATATAATAAAAAATAATAATAAAATATACACTTAAATTTGCAAACAGTTTGATTTTGTCTTGATTCTGAGTTATCCTATGGAGCAGGACCAGCATGTTTCCAAGCATTCTTATCTTGGATATAATCCTCTAATTTGTAATATGCTTGTTTACAAAGTGTACGTTTAATATGAGTTTTAAATTTTCTTTCATTTAATTGCAAAATATCACAAGGTATTTTGTTGTAACATTTAACACAGTACCGCATAAAAGATGTATGTACTTTAGATAATCTGAAAAATGGTTGATCTATTTTATCTTTATTTTTAGTATTAAAATTATGTCTATCACTTATTTTATTAAAAAGATGTCGATTTTTTCTAACATACATAATATTTTCATAAATGAACTGGCAAGGTACCGTCATAATATTAATCCTTTTAAATAGTTCCCTGAGGGATTCACAAAGTCACATGGGTGAGTATAAATAGGTCTAAACTGAATTTACCAAAGGGTAGTATCATTTCCATAGAAACAAACTATAAAACTATAACCAGGCCACGAGAGATTGCGAAGGCTTTTAACAATTTCTTTATAGAAAAGATAGAACCAATAGCAGATGCTAGTAAAGACGTAACCGTTAATATTTCTATATCAAGTCAATCTATGTTCATGGCACCAAGTACTCCATATGACATACTTCAAATTATAAGATCGCTTAAAAATACTACAAGTGTTGGATACGATGGGATCTCTACTAGAATCCTAAAGTATATCGCTATGATCTATGCTTTACTTTTTCCTGTCCTTTTGATTCAATGGTTTATTTTGTATGTGCTTTTGTACAATCATAAGTCATATTATGTTATTACTATTTTTCAACGTCATCATTTCTAACTTTTAATAAGTTGTGCATCTATATTTCATTTTACTATCCTTAGCATGGCCTTAAGAGTAATGAAGGGAATCAATTTATTCCACATTCGTCGATGCAACATTAGTATGGTGGTCCAATATAATGATCCCATTGATTCATGTTTCGAAATGACTACCATTGATAAATGTTACGGCTAGTTTTTGGAGCGGTAACTCATAATAATTTCGAAGTTAATGTCCAAATTATTATGAAATCAAAGGGCTATAGAAAGTTGGAAACAATTGGAAATGTTTTCTATAGTAATTATGGACAAGACAGTATGCAATAAAATAGAAATGACTTCATCAATACACATTCAGGTTTTACAGAGTCACTTTTGATGAACATTTGGAACCATACTTAAATGGTCAGTAATAGTATTTGGTACAAAGTCCAATGCATCGATACATTTATTAATATCGCTTTGTGGTATATTGAGATTTATTGTGACAACGATTAGTTTGTTTCTTGTCATGAATATGCTCTTGAACATTGATACCTCTTGGACATGAAATTAGAAGCATGTATAAATAGGTTCTTATTTATGTTCCAGTTTAATGTTGTGAACTTTGAGACTACAATTATGGCGCCTGCAGGCATGATAACTAATGCTAGTACCTTTTGACGTCATCTCATCGATTTTTGTCCTCGGGGATTTATGACTAGTTTTAGTCAACTACAACATTAGGATAGAAAAGGTTGAAAGCACCAGTACTACCTACTTACTGGCGAAGCTAGTCCTATATTAATAATTTTATCATTGAAGAAAACTAACAGTTTCTAATCTGTAATCACTACCACTAAAATCTATTTTAAAATCCTTTTTGTCCAGGTCTTCTACAAACTCTGTCTACACTACACTAAGGCCTCTGTCTCTCTAGCCGTCATTCTCCGTCACGACACAGGTGTTTGTTTGAGCTCGTGTGTACTCTTCTTTGTGTTCCTCACTGCACTTTGATGATGTTTGCTTTACAAAATAGTTTGGGGCAGGTATGGTGTATGTTGCTGTTTTCTTTGGAATAGTGAGCTTTTGACGTTGTATTTTTCTGTATATAAGGGGCTTTGACACTCGTCAGGTGGAGGAATAGCCGCTAGATGTTAAAAATCTTAACGATTCTTCGAAGTCTGTCGAGTTACAGTATTTTTCTTATTTTCAGTCTGTGTTGTTCCGCTGTAGACTTTGCCTTATCACCTTCAGGCCTTCTTTTCCCTTTTCTATCATCTTTGTTATGTTTACAGAATCTTAAGAAATATTGGATACAATAGTAAAATGGAACTTTCCACAACTCAGCGACGAGCTATAAATCAAAACAAAAACAATTCTACCAGCAAAATGTTCTGTAGCACATTGTATATCTTCAATAGGCTCAATTACCATCCTTGTACGTACGATCTCTTTACGACAATTATGTTCTACAATAGCGGATCTTTTCTAAGAATCAGTTATGCGGTGTTGGAATTGCTGATGTGGATGGTAATTGTTGCAGATTGATTTGTTATTCGCAATTCTGTGTTCAGTATGGCATTATAGGAATTGATTTTTATTGTGAGTCATGTCTGTCTATTTCTGTTACTTATGTTATGATTGGCTTTTAATATAACAGATGGTATGATAGTGATCATTATTATGTTGTTTTTATGATATTTATTATGTATATATCTATGTTCTATGTTAGGGGGTTTGGTTTCCGCACTTAGTCCGTCAGGTGGACCATTATGTATATATTTTCATGTTTTAGCAAATATCACTATGCGGTTCACGTCGGTGGCATTAGCTCAGTTTTATTTATACCAGTTTTTGCCATACAGACAGAACTATTCATAAGCAGTAATCTGTTCTTCGTGGTCTTACAAAACATTTACATGATTCGTTGGTGGCTTATTTTATTCCAGAGACCACACAGACCAAGCCACATTAACCAAGGTTTTACCATTTATTCCTCCACCCAGTTTACCACGTAAATAAATAAAAACTTTTGCCCAATTGGCACGAAGCCAGGGGCCATGTGCGTAGGGCACTATCAATCAGACGCAATGAGCGATGGATACGATATCGTAATAAAATTGCATTTCGTTATGACCGATGTGTCTTGATGTACCCAGCAGAAGAACGAATGAACGAACGATGTCGGTGTTTAATTTCGGACATTGGTTTCGGATGTAAAGGGATTTATTTTTATCGATAAACTTAATGGTGGTTCGGATATTAAACAGACAGGAAGGAAATTAATAATGTCTTATAGTGCAGAGCTATATATGTTCTTAAGAATGACTGTTTAGATTTTCTGCATATGCATATGGGAATATAAAGAAGTAGCTATACTGACATTGCACCTACTAACAACATAGTAGTTTCTTTAATAGTGACTGTTCATTCTTAAAGAAACTACTATGCAATATACCTATTTTTCAAATTCCTAGCAGGGCACAGGCCCTGTGAGGAATTTGAAAAATAGGTATTTGAAGAAACTATTGTCATCCTCTTACCTCAAGTCTGCCTCCGTAGAGTGCGAAAGGGACGGCTGCAGCTCAAACCGATTATATCACAAAAAAAAATTGACGAGATAGACGTTTAGTATTCCCCTTTTTTCTCCTCAAAAACTGAGCAGATTCAATTATATTTTACATAAAAAATTTAAGAAAGAGAATGTCTAGGTTCCTATCATTTTCTTTTATATTAAAAACTTTTCGAATTTTTCTGGTAGTCCTCTAATCACGGCGGTAAAAAACGGGCATTTTTGTAATTTTGAGAGGGTCATATTTTCTTTACCAATATGTTGCTGAAAAAAGGAAATAACAGGGACGTGTCTACAGCAGACCTTGATTTTATGGAAAAAAAACAAGATTCCTCTAGAGGTTCATTGTATCTTCAAACAAATGTATTGGAAAGATGTTTACTTGCTATCATGAGAAAATAGTACCTCAAGACAAGATATGAAGAGTACTTACTACTCTTTTGTTGCTTGATTTCATATAGAAAGGCTCACAGCATGAAGTTTTTACCACTTACGTTTGAAATAAACTGTATCCATTAGCACCCGATTAAAATAAGATATCATAAAGATATCTAAAGCAGTAAATTAGACTTACAATATATTTAAAATCTGAATCGCCGCCTCCCAGTGCTATCCAAATCTTAACGTATATGATTTATATCTACACTTAGAATTTCTAATAACTATACAGCTACCGTGTAACGGTGGTATGATTTATAGTAGTTAATAAAGCAATTAATTTGATGAATTGTGATAAATGTGAAGTGATAACGATTCTGAGGTCTGACTGTCTGAATTCCGATAAAATTTGCATTTAGTTTATTTAACTTGGTCTTAGCTGAGCTTGAATAATAGGTCGAAGAACCGATGGGTCGTTGATGAATAGATAGTACGAAAGCCCATGGCGAGGACATAGAAAATGATTGAGATCAAGACCAGACAGTGCGTTGTCTGAATGCACTTTTGTATTTTCAACTTGAAAACAGGCTATTATATGATGCATTTTGTTTTCTTTGTTAAAAATCACAACATTGCTGTTATACAAATTTATTTTACCTATGTATTTAGTTATGTACCCTAAGAACTTTAACACAACGATTTTCAGTATCGTCCTTATGCTCATTTAATCTAGAAAAATTCATAAAATATTATATACTCGACGTGACTCCCATCATGACAAATACCTATATCGGTTACCTACTTCAATACAAAAAACTGAACTGATAAAAGACAAACCAACACGTCGGCTTACGAGCAACCTAAAACAACCAACGCGAAAGTTTGGTTAACCTTACACGGTCACCGCATCGATTATTAATATTTGAACACTTTATCTCGAAGTAGAGCGGCACCTTACATGTGGGGAACAAGTTAAGGAACTTTATTGAACTTAGATAAGATGCTTCCGATAGTAAATATGAAGGAAAGGAACCGAATAATATAGGACGGGAAATAAATTTGGATATTTATTGACGACATGTAAAATAATATCAACTAGTTTAAGTATTTTCATAAGTACCTTAACCATTTGCATGTCGTCTTTAGCAGCACAAACAGACATTTTCGGACCTACTTTAAAAATCTCAATACCGTTGTTATAACACTAAGACTGAGTAGTAAGACACGGCTAACAGCATTTTAGTGCTACTTTCGTAATAGTAGGTACCTTACTGCTACGAAATAAAGGTGTTGTCAAAGTAACATTGTTACGTGCGGTTGACTGTCCGACTAGCTTCTATAACCTCGAAATTACAGACAGAATATGTACCTACTGTGGTAATGGTGACCTGTTACGGGTTATTTCAAGCTCATTGTCCTTGACCCTTACCTTACACCTGTTTCAATTGTCACGCTAGTTATTATTTAGGGTGGAAATGACCCCAAGCGTAAATAATGAAGGGGGTTCCGCTTGAAGTCATAAACCGCGACAAGTAGCAAGGCTTATGTTATTTTTTACACGATTTAAACACCACATTTTATACATAACATTCCTGTTTTTTTTTATTTTGTTTCTAATTATAATAAAAACATTGATATTATCTACGTCCGCTTTATAATTTATCTGATTTGGAAAACTGATCCCATTATTTAAAAATAATTTTGTTATTTTTATTCTGAAATGTGGTTGTGCATTTTTGCCCAGCTCTTTGAGGAATATCTACTAGGTGTGATAAGTAGTGTTTTGGAAAATTAAAAAAGGTAACATTTTGTCTTCAAGCTAAATATTCTTTAAAGAAAATTGATCACTTTCGTATATTTTTCTATGAATGGATATATATGGTCATCTTATGTATCTCTGATTGCCCTAAAAAACCTTGTTTGTAAACAAAAATAAAAGTCATTCTAATTACTCTCAGCGTACTCACGACTAAGGTGTGAAGATTCATTTGGTTTTCTATCGTTCTCGGATCGAATATGGTAATAGCTAATCTTAACATCAAATGAGCTGTCAGTGTGGTCTTTCCTGTAAATAGATCAGCTTATCATAGTCAAGAAGACACTAATGGTATCATTCATTAGCCTAAAGCTGCTGCCAATCCCCTTTTATTTTTCTACTGAGATATTATAATGACTGATTATGGCAAATGTCCTTTGCGTGTTTTATTCTAAGTTCTATTGTGGCTACGGGATAATATTTTATTTTTACTTTTATAAGTTCATTGAGTTCGGTCTGGCGAAATGTGGGTGTCGCGGATTACAGGCGTGATATAATATGTGTGTTTTACAAATATTTTTCTTTCTACTATAGTTTAAATTACACTTTCTACCGTGAAATTGATATCACTAAACCTATCCCAAACTGCACAAACACATTACCGATACATACATTATTCCAATACATTACAAACAGTTGGTCAATAGGTAATTCCACTTAGCTCCAAGCTTTCACATGCTGCCTGATAAACCCTAGTTACTGAGATAAGTGCACAGACAGACAGATTTACGAGTTACTTTATCAACTAATAATGTTTTCTTAACGTTATTTCCATTAGTACCCTCATAGCTAAGGATTTAGTTTATGATAGTGTAAATATTTAAAGTTACTTGTAATTGCTCGGTAAATGGGCAAACGGTTGAGTGACATTATTATAGGCCCGGTTCGGATGCGAAAAACTTGAGATAGAATAAAGTGGCGAAGGTAATGGAGTTTATAGCCAACGGTAAGCGATTCAACGTAAATAAAGAGAAAAAACTGACGCAAGCCAGTCTATGTGATAGGAAAGGTGAAGAAGCTAAGTAAACAAACGATTTATGGTAAACGTTGTAGGCGTAAGATCGTTTCTCTGAAAACTATGCAGATCTCGAATTTGGGCCAGGATTCGAAAACGTGGGAAAAGATATTATACATAGGTTCTTTAATATATCTTTACGAAGCAGATTGGATATATTGAGTTAAAAGTTAATAATCTCTACCTCCAAGTCTCCTTCTGCTACAGAAACCAGTAGGTAATTTCTAACAATAATTATCGTATACAAACAATAAATAAAGTATTGTTTCTGTTCATAATAATTTTATTATTTCCCACAACCGCATAAATTATGATAGAACAGAATACATAATTCAACAATTAACATTTGCCAGTAAAGCCCAAGGATTATGTGAATCGTTCTTCAATTTTATCTTTATATTTTATTGAACGGGATGAAATTTAAGTGGGAACAGCAGCAGGTGCACTTTGAGATGTTTCAAAGTCATGCACGAGGTCAAATTCTCACCACACCTGGTCCGAAATCCCTAAGCAAGCATTATAATAAAAAAAATGGTTGTTAAATTTAGAAGTGCTCACTTTATATCTATCAATAAAGCCTTGTTGATACGTTTACTTTTTCATTGCGCTCATCAGCTGTTTCACTATCAAGTCTATATTTCGTTTTTTTTTCAGTTGCATCTTTTTTATGTCTACTTGATTTGCCATCCAACGTTATCCACCCATCTTTAAAACTACTGTCATATTCAATTCTACCGTATCTATTTTCATTGACATCTATACTTGCCTTCACCTTCAAAATATCATCAAGCCTGTCTAAAGTATATTCAGATTTGTTCACGTATCCAATGCAAACAGTCCCTGTGGCCGCAGCTTTGTTTGTTCGTACGTTTTTTTACTTTTTGTGTGTCTGTCTGAGGGCTATTTTTGGGACGAAGTGAAACACAAAATGTTTTAGATGGTCGGGTTTGCCTTTAGATGTTCTATATAGGTTTTTCGTATATTGAATGACATTTGTGATCAATCAGAGGAAACATCTGCTTTGCTATTATTTTTGGAAATATATGTCCCATAATAGAGATATCTTCATTAAACTTGACCATCAATACTATCACGTTTAAGTTGATTATGGCAATTATGTATTCAAACATCGTAAGTTAAGTCACTGCTGAGTAACACTTCATCAATATCCAATCCTAGGTCAAGAAACTTGTCGACGTTTTCAATACCAATTAACGATTGCAATATTTCATTTCAAACGGTACTTCCATACTCAATACCGAATATAGAAAATCCTTTTAATTAGCAACTTAATCAAAACACATAACTTCCTTCACAGCAAGAAATAAATCAAAGTGAATCAATGTCATTGGGATAGCAACTGATAGCGACTATCGCATAACGGTAGTCAGTACTTAATTGAGCCTCTAATGAGACTCGACTTTGAACATGGGAAATTGTAATTAGCAAGGCTCTAATTATGCGTCATGGAATTTGAGATAGCAATTTGTATATAAATGTTACGTTGGCAATAAAGTTTATTTGAGGAGCATTGTTAGATAGAAGAAGGGATCGTTAGGTGGTGTTTGCATAGTATTGTAAAAGAAGGTTTATTATACTGAGGTGTATTTTACGGGTTAGGCTGTTAATAAATAGAGGGTGGGCATACCTTACAATATATTAAGTTATCTAAGCTTAGGTACATATTGACTGTAACTCTAATATGTACCTTTACTTTTATTAAGGCCTATTCTATTGTAAACTACATATTTTTTAAATTGAAGATGCAAATAAACATTTTTTTTTATAAATGCATTTACTTAGGAAGAAAAAGTGAGTATTGTTTTTTTTTATTAACTTTGGAGAGCTTCCAAGTTTTGAAGTTCGAGTCGCTTATAACTTGAGATTATTGGAAAAATATCAGAAAACTAAGCACGCGATATTCATTCTTAACAAGCAGAGGCTATACCTACTTGCATAAAGATGTATACAAGCTGCGGGGCACAAGCAAATTTGCAGAATGGCACAGTGTAATTATTTTATACTGCCTCTTCTAACCGTGTTTATTTACTATCATGTCCTTTTAGCATCTAACTGCACCTTAAGTAGCGATACATCTAAAGCCTAGACCATACCACCCGCAGCGATACTAACCTTTAAACCATACATTAGTACCATCGACCATGATGATCCATCCTCTGACTATCACCAGCCTATTAAACAATAAAAGATACCCACAATTTACCCTAAGAATCAATAACATTAAATCCTTACCATATTTGTAAAACGGGAACTCTTTTCCTAAGCTAAGTAGTCATTAAGTAACGTTAGTCCACTAATACGTCAATGTAGACCGCGCTTTATTTGGTAGTTCGAGTTCTTTACAAGGAAGTTGGAAGAATTTCTAGTGTGTAAACAATATGAAAAAATGGTTCTTCAATGAACTGTTTAGTTAGATATTGGAACGGCTGGGAATTGAAGTACATTAAAGTTAAGTGAAATATATTATTTATCGTTGTAGAGAAAATGCTGTAAAAGAAAAACTGATCACCATAAAAGTGAAATCAAATATATAAAACTTAGTTATGAACAGGCTACAGGAAACAGTAATCGCAGCAAAATATTATAAAGAAGTTAAGAAGGTAAAAATAAAAATGAGCACTAAGAAATCTCAACTGCATAATAAACAATGACATACATAGTGACATTATGTATCATGGGCATTATCATTGTCCAGGATAATGTCAAAAGAATGTAGAAAACAAGAGGATAAGATAGAGTGCTGTTATTGAATTAAAGACTACGTTGAAGACAAGGAAGTTTGGCAATAATTTCTTCTGCACAACTATCTAAGTGTCTATGTTAATAGACATTAAATGTGCAGAAGGAATTATTGTCAAAATTACGATGTATATTTTTATTTTTTTCCTTGACATAATCATCTCATTATTTGACATTATAATGTAATTTCAACTCTTTATTAGTGGCTTTTGTGGACATGATATTTATTCACATTTGTTACAGTTGTAATGGCAATCATGTCATTTGGTTTAAATAGGTTTTTATTTTTATTATTTTGTTTATATTTTGTAAGACGGTTGTCTGTAGATTTGTTGACCATTTTCTGTTTTGTTAAGTACCCGGTACTTGTTGAAAGGCCTACACTGTCCTTCCATACCTATAAACACTGTTATTTGAAAATATTGTAAAAGCCAATTATTTTTAAAAGAGTAACCGTGGAGTTTCTTGCCGGCTCTTCTCCATAGGAATCGACCAATTGGAACCGTGCCCTTAGCTTCTGACGTTTTATAAGTGCCCATGTAGGTTTATGTGAAATAAAATATTTTGATTTTGATTGATGTAGATTTTGAGGAGTGTTATCCTCTTCACTTTCTGAACATAAATTAAAAAATTCTGGAAACAACAAACAATCAACAACTTAAAAAACAAGAGTCAACAATTGTCAAACCTTGTAAAAAAATCCTATGTCATCTATATGACCTATTGGAAGTGATAGGCTCTTCTATTCATAGAACACGACTTAGGAAATGGTGAAGTTCGTCGTGGGCGATGAATTAGCGACTCGGCGCTATTTATGCGCGATCATTATCATTAAATGCAACACATTATGCTGGAGGCTTTGAATTTTACCGGCTTGGGACTATAGGTAGATGTTACTACCGTGATTGGGTTGGATTTTTAGATAGGAAGGCTTGTTTAATCAAAGAGATAGTGTGTTTTAAAACTTTTATACCGACAGGAACATAACGGCCTTATGCATGTGGAAAGATGTTATCAGTTTATGGTTTTTTTCTACATCTAAAAAGGAGTAGGTTAAATAAATGTCTCGCCCAAAACCTTTTCTTTATCGTTTGCTTGGAAACAGTGACAGGAATGCCGTTCATTAGTTTCGATGAAGTATCCAAATGGTTTTCAGACCTTCATTGGACTTAAAAAGGCAACTGTTCCAGCAGTTCCAGAGTACCAGTATATTTATTAATATAGCCTCCACTAGGACACGGCCCATAAATATACCACCTTACTGACTGGCTAATGATATTTTGAGTATTTTTTACAACGTGCGTGCTACTACGTCAGAGGAAGTCGTAGACTGTAAGGACATAGATGATTTGCTTTGAATAAGTCAACGTTAGCCTTTTAAAGACCAGCCTAATTCTCGCCCCACGTTTGTCACAAAGTCACATTTTGCTCGAGAATCATAAATCGTGCTCTTACTTTCGTGACTCCGTGTCTTGTGTGTTGCTCTCAAAACTGAGTGCAGTTCATCATGTTAATACATTCCGGTTTGTTTTATTGCAGCCGTTACTTTGATGGACAGATAAGTTTTGAGAAAGCTGTTGTTCCTGTGGTAATGGCTTCTTTCTATGTAAAATTGTATGGTTAGATTTTTATGAGAACGAAGGTCCTGACCATGCAACTATGACTGTTGAGTAAAATCTCTGTGGGAACAAAAGTATTTCTATCAAAAGTAAATCGATTAGTGATCGTCGGAATACGATTTTTTTAAAGTTTTTTGAATATCGATGTGCAAGGTGAAGGTGTCTACTTAAAAGCATATATCAATCAATGGAACTAAAATATACGTAGACATATCGAAAGACAAAATAGCGTTAAATCCATTGTTATGCCAGCAGGGCTTTAGGACCTCCACATCCCGGTCGCATTTGCCAAGATATGCGATGGTGCACAAAGGTATTCGGATTTTCCTAGAGTTTATATGGATCTGCGATTGGAATTTTGGCTACTGAGTGATAATAGCCTGTCTCCTATAAGTAACTAATGATAAACGAACTAGTCATACCTTGGTCTTCAACAAGCCTTGAAGACAATACAAGAATTATGTTGGGTCTATTTTGAAAATAGAAATGAAAATTTTATTAAAAATTGTAAGCTTAAAATAGGTTCAGATTCCACAAACAATATAGAAAGAAAAATCAAATAAGGAAGCTACCCAAAAAAACCGGCCAAGTGCGTGTCGGACTACACACAATGGAGGGTTCCGTAGTTGGTATGTATTTATCCCAAAAACAAACTTAACATTGTAGTTGAAAAACATGTTACATCGATATACGTCACGGTCAATTCTCCAACTGCAAATGTAAGGTTGCAATCGCAATCGCAAAAAAAATAATGTTTTGTGTTATAAAACTACAAATTAACAATTTTCGGATTTTTTCCTTTATATGTGCTGTGAGACCTTGCTTCCTGCCAAATTTCATGATTCTAGATCAACGGGAAGTACTCTGTAGGTTTTGATTTATTTACGAGTATCAAAATATGACGCCTAAGGCCGTATTTGTGAAGCTTGATTTATGTAAAGCTCCTACCTATGTATTTGATATTAATTTCAACTTGATACCTCCACGTGTTCCGGAGAAAAAGGGTCTTGACAGAATGACTGACGGACAACGAAGTGATCCTATAAAGGAACCGTTTTTTTCCTTTTGAGGCACGGAACCCTAAAATGTAACCATCTTGTTTACAAAGTACCAACAAGACCAACAAAAATAAAAAACTGGCCACACGACACAACTATGTTACATTATGTACGCAAGATATGGATCGCTTTCTTTATGTCCGACACGTCGCTCTTATCTAGACGAGAATCAATTAACTAAAATCGAAAGTGACGCTTGACGACCGATACAAAAAGTTTTCATTTGTTATTCGCTCCTTTTCGATGGTAATCTCTTTATTATGAAAGGAGGGATGGTGGATAATGTTAATTTCAGAGAATCATTTGCGTGCTGCAGAGTTATATGCAATTTCTGAGACATTATTCAAACATACAATTTTAAATGCATAAGTTTTCAAAAAAGAACTACTTACCTAAGTTTTCTGATTTGGTAAAAATTACTTGGTGTCTAGAGAGCGAATGAGTAACTTTAATTTATCCTGGAAACTAAGTGGAACTACAAAATGCAGAATATCTTGTGATGGTTGAAGATCAAACTCTAACAAAAGAACTAACTTACATGTATGTTGACATAGACCAGAAGCAAGTGATAAATCCAAATATAATAAGTTAACACAAGCTGAGAACGTTGATTTAATTACTTCTAGTGCAGCACTATTAAGTCTTATATGTACACAATTAAGAAATAACAACCGCCCAACTACAGCCATTTAGGTATAGAGTAATGTTCCGTAACCTGCACAATTCATTCAGATTGCCATTTTCAAAGTCAACGACATTGTTGCGGCGTGTTATTATGGTTATAGGCACATTAAATCAACCGACTGCTTGACTTCATTCAATACACTAGGGAAAAGCGATAAGAAAATACCCACACACAATGTGAACTCCAAGAATGACGATCAAATCAATTGGCAGAAATATATGGCAATGTTTATTAGCAATCCTAGACACCTCATCCATAATTTAGGCCTAAAGTCTAATTTTGAAACTTTATTGAACCATAAATAACAATAAACGATGATCGTTGACAATAACCAAACTATTAGAAACGCTAAAGCCATTTGCATGTCTACAGCCCCATATAAGTACGTAGAGGTCACAGAAGCATCTCGATCGCAAAACGTGACTAATCCACCGTTGACCGTTAAGACGATATCTAAATTATACATTGTGTACAACAAAATGGTTGTACGTTTTTCGATTTCTCCCCGTCCAGCCAACCACGCCCGCAGTGCGTCCGATGGCATTTACCGGTCCCGATATTGTTTGTGCTCCACCATTTTCGCATTGACAACCTCTGATCAGATATAATGTACATTTCGTATTGAATGCAAGGGAATTTATGCGGATTCATGTCTGCGTTGTTGTGATTTTGTTTATCGTCGAGTTTGTGAAAGCTACGGCCTATTAAGATGGCCGATTTAAATACGTGGACTAGATGATGTGAGATCGGCACGAGTTCAGTTTTTTACTTGAACTATGACGTTTTTAGATAGAAACTTGTGATATGGTCTTGATGATGGCGATCGATGTTCTGAATTCTCGTAGAGCACGAGTTAATAGCTATTTTGTTCCATATTTGGTTGGAATAAGTTTTTTAAACTGTTTCATATTTTTCTTTAAGTGTTTTAAATGTGACGAAAGGATTTTATAATGAGGTACTTCTATATACTCGTAGAACTGTTAATTCGTTCCGCAATCCTTCTGAGGTATTGTACTACAGACATCGTTTGTTAAAGCTACCTGCAGGGCGGCCCATGTTAAGCTCAAGCCTGATATTACCGTCATGCTGATATTACCGTATACCTATATACAGATCTAGAAATGATAAGTATTGAGGGTGTCAGCTGCTTATCGCTTCCAGATATAAAGGTTAAAAGGCTACTATTGTACTCGTGGAATGTGGAATAGAAACTCATGACAATTTATTAGATATTGCCACCTTGAGATAAGAATTTTAGACTTTTCAACTCTCCCTTAACGTATCTTAGAAATCTTTTAAAGTTATTTCAAGCTCTCGTAAAATTCTCGATCTGCTGAATGGCTTTGTTCTAGAAATGGATTCAATTGGTATAGAATTTGAACCTATGACCTTTCCCTCTCAAGTGTTTTCGTAACAATAGCTCTTTATCTTCGAGAGCATTTTTAACATTGTCTTGGATTTTAGCATGAAAATAATTGAAAAGCTTACTATTGTCTTTAAGTTTAGCAGTGGTTGTGTTAACATTCAAATGTGATTGGTAAGGAGTTGACATATTTCGTCTTGCGTTACTTAAATGTGACATTATCACCAACTATTCATATCTATTCAGCACAGAGTCAGAGCTTTTTCTCATTAGCGCTACTTTTTCCTCGCCTTATTAAACACTTCCAAGCTTTTATATGTAATTGATTAAAGTAATCGTCATATCCACATTAACTGTTACAGCAAAAAGAGTCGAAGAAAAAAACGATATATCTTCACTAGCCAATAAAAAACACCTATAACACATCACAGCTAGGTTCGCTAAACTCTGCCATTGGTCCAGATCTCAGATACGATTGTTTTGAGTCTGTGAACCGTGTAGAGGTATTTAGTTGAATAATTTTGATGATAATGTCATCAGCTGTCGAATAAGTAATTAGCTTTCTAGATGATAATATGATAGGTTTGAGGATGTGATTCGATTTTGATGATGATTCGATTGTAGGTATTATGAATGGCAATGTTATTGGAGATAATGTATGTAGGCAAATTGGACGAGTGCTATTGATTTGTTAAGGTTATGGTTAAATTGAAGATCTAGTTGAAGTGAAGTCTAGTTGATTTCGTGTGGGCAGTTTCATTGTTTATAACCTTGATGCTTACAGAAAAGTACATTAATGACAAACATACCAATTTGCTTCGTGATAAAGTCGACTCTAAAGGTTCCAAAGAAAACTGAACTGCTTTCCTGTAACTTACCTATTGCGTAAAGAAAACTAATAGATAACTAAGTTGAAAATAGCAATAAAAGTGATCCCATCCAATTTATACAAAGAGGTCGATTGCTTTACAATGCTTTAAACTTAGCTTTGATTTATGCTTCGCTTAAAGAACTGGATCGATTTCCGCTATTAAGTTTTACAATGCTTTTAGTTTACAACTAATACGTTATTCTTTTGAAAGTTTTTTTTCTCACACATGATTAGCAAATGAGCTTATCACGTAACGGTGCTAATAAAATATAGATTTCTTCTTTTGACACCTAACTATTAATCATAATAAAATCCGATTATTGCCATTATTTTTACATATAAAAATAGAAACATTAAAACTGGCTGTAGCTATTTAAAAAAAAACACACATTCTTTATTCAAAACACACAATATTAAACATCCTGTCAGCAGTCAGCTATATTTAAAAATAATTGATTTACTTTTGCACCAAAACAAAAGAGTGTGAAGTTCGCAAATAATCATTTGCTTACAATTACGGCTTATAAGTGTTGGATAATAAATTATCAAGAACACGAACTTGGATGCCATTATAGTCACGACCTGTGCTGACTCCCCAACGGCGAAGATTTATGATCTGATCTGTTCGCACACTTCATTATTAAATGTTAATTCGATTCTGGAGTAATGGAAAGCGGTTTCGCAGACCTCGATTGCGATTTCAAAGATAGGTAAAAGTTTAGCTTGATATCCATTTTATGGGAAGAAATTTCATAAAGGTCTTACTAGCTGCGCCCCACGGTTTCACCCGCATAAGTCTCGATCCCGTGGGAAAATCGGATTAAAAAGTATGAGCATGTGCCAAATTTCATCCAAATCTGTTCAGTGGTTTTAGCTTGAAAGCGCAACAAACAAACAAACAAACTGACACAATGGTAGAAGATGCTGCTTATTTCAACTATGCGTAGAAAATATACTAAGGTTTATAAAGTAAAATACAATCAAAAAGGGCGAATAGAATAGACGTTTTGTATCTAACTAAGTGAGAAAATTACTGTGTTGTATCTACATCTGCCATCCATTCACCCACTGGTTCCGATCATGTTTATTTCAAGATATCCAAATCTGGATCTTCAGATGTTTGGCAATGGCTATTTGTGTATACCTTGCGTACAAGGAATCCTGCATTTGTTTCGTAATAGTCAACAAAGACTTGTATTCCCTTTTATGTTAATACTACAGAAAGACGTATTATCCTTTCGCCAAGCCATTCAGTAGTCGAATAGGCTAGGTTCGTTTATCACATTAAAGTATTTTAAGTAACATTCAACTTGCTACATTGCTGACACCTTAAACTTCACTCTAGGGGGCAAAACACCGTAAACCAAATTAACTTATCAACAGCAAATAACATAAACTTTACTGTCAAACATACTTTTGAATAAACATTCGATTATAAACCTTATTGCTTAGAAGATAAGAGCTGAAGAGTTGTGGTAGACGGTGATAGTGAGGAATAAACTTGAGATTAGGTACCTCCGTGGTGACTGATTCTAGGGTAAATAGTAGGGGTTTTATATGCGTTTAATGTTTAGTAAATTTTTAATTTCGTAGTATAAAATCTACTCTAAAAGTATATTTGTAACCTGAAGTTGGTGGTGCAGAAAGTAGAAACGTGAGAACAATTTGGTTTTTAATTGTCATAATAATATTTGTTTATTTATCATCTTAAATATAATATACATATAACACAAATTTATATAAATTATGTACAGTATACAGAGGCAAAAAAAAAAACTAATTGAGCATCAAAAAATTCGTCCGCATTGCTGTCAGTGGGAAAAGTGCCCAAAAGGTTGGCAGCATAATTGTTTATCGGATGACTTCATTATAATAAAGTGTGAAATGAACCATAGCGAAACTATCCAAAAGGATAATGAAGATAATCACCAAGATTTAAGTGTTGATATGCTACTATGGTCGGCTGAATCATCCGGAAGGTAATTAAAACTAGCAAACATTTTAGAATCAATGCACCACATATCATGTATAAATTGTTAATCTATTCTGACAACATGAGTGATGGGATTTAGAACGGTACGACTGAGCATATAAGAAAAACACCATGAACAAAAACACCACTAGTTACAAAATTAAGTACGCACAGCTACTTACCAGCCAAAGAAAATAAATTCCAGCTTTACGAAAAAAAAAAATCCAGTATAACTCACGAAACAGAATGCTAATACACCAACAGTACATACCTGTAAACAAGAAACAATAGATATTAACATTTATAACGAGGAATCCATACTTAGAAATAATAGTAATGGTCGTGATTGTATTATTAAATATACTGATAATGGAATTACGCAGAAAATTGATGAGACCATCGATTTGTTTAGAGAAAATTGTCTAGACAGAGACATAAAATCGAATTGCGACATTTTAATATGAAATAGAAAATTTGAGTGAGATGATGATACTCTATTCTTAGTGTTTTTACGAGACTACTTAAGCATTGGAGACACGTGGAGTGTTACTTAAGCAATAATGTATTAAGTAAACCTAGCGATATGGCCCTCATTGACTTGAATTATTTCAACACCTTCGTAGGTTACAAGGTGACCTATATGTATTGATGCAGCTACTAAACATTTTACACCAGCCACATAAAAAAAATCATGCAGCTGCAAGTAACCACATAACAGTCCTCCACTCTACAGTCGAAACCGCGAACTTCCCAACAAAGAAGTTTTGATTAAGAATTACGATCACGGTTGCAATAAGAATAAAATACAAAGAAAACAGCATACCATTCAGTTTCATTAGAAAACAACATACCATTGCGGTTAAAATTTTTGCATAACCAGCAGAATGAAAGAGGCTTTGTGTATGGCTGTGCTTACATAATTATAACATCGAGACTATAGATATGATTTGCTTACACAATGCGGTTGAGATTATATAAGATTTAGACTGCTAATCAGCAATTTTAACAAGCCAATAAATAAGTTCAGATGTCTAAGAGACTAATAAAAGAGCCATCAAACTACCTACTTATAGTGGACTCAAGATAGACCTAAAAGATTAGACCATTTAAGCAATAATCCCTTATTATTTAATTTTTTATATAATTTTGTTTTTTTTTAGTATTTTTTACTGTTTGTTTTTCCTGTGCGTGTCCCAAATAAAATATTTTTCTTTCTTTCTTTTCTTTCTTTCTTTCTTTCAATAAATTAAAACAATATTGGGTAAATGTCAGTAACATCAACAGTTAGAGGATTATTTAAATTAGTAGACAACAGTGGTGTTGAAAATTATATACACCAAGATATTAGACATAAAATTAAATCAGTGTAAACCCTTAAAGGTTTAGGGTATCGTAAAGTCACGAGTTCATGTCCCAATCTCTTTCAAATTATGTGTTCAATTAATCACTATTCTGCTTGTGAAACTGTTTCTCTTGAAGACTATTGCACGTTTAGTTCAAAATGAACGTGTTTAAGGTACAGGGCGTGACGATAGGTAGCGTTGTAGTCACGCTGGTGAATAAACTACTTAATGTGGCTGCCGATAGACTAAGTATCTACTTTGGCTTTAAATAGAAGTTGGTTTCTCTCTTTCTTATCAGTGATAGTGATTGTTTCTGGCATTCCCTGAGCAAGTTGAGCCTGTTTTGGAGTAAGTTGGGGTTTTGTATAGATATTGAATGTGGTCTCGGTTACTTGATTGTACCGATATCTGTTAATAATTACTAGATTATTACTTTGGCCATCGACTTTTGAACACTGGCCTTCTATATTAGATTCGATATTTACCTATATCTATATATATATCCTAACCTAACCTAACTTATAATATTCGTCTCACATTCAAAGCTAATCCTCAGTATTCAAAATAACTTTAATATATACTTGTACAATAGTGGTATTCCAACGATAATAAGCATATTTACATAAGTAATCATAGCTTCCGGTGTTAAGCCGACCGACGCATGGATATAGAAAAATATGCAAGTTCTGATTCGCGAGAACGCGCGAACGGTCGCGGTCTAAACAGAAGTACAAACATACATGGTTATGTTGATAGAGAAAAAGGTAGTACTAATGAATGGTTTTCTATATTTGCAAAATATGTATGAAGCGAAAGTTTTTATTCTTATGGTAAAAGAAACATTTTTACTGCGGTTTATGGCTACTAATGACGTTATGAGTCTGTTTTTGGGATGAGAAAAGATTATATCGTAAGAGGTGTTATATTTTATCATTCACCTGATGAAGGTGTGAAACTTACGTGACTTTTTATTTGAATATAAAATTCGATATTATAGTAACTTATTTCTTTGGAACTTTATTTTCAGTTTATTAGTTAATAAGATAGAACACAAACATTAAAGGAAAGTCAATCACGGACGCGACGTGATAAGTGTTGTTAAAGCTCTTATAACAACAGTCAGGCATAATTGCGCAAATATGCTAATAACATCTCTTTAAGCTAATTTCATTGTCAGTAACGAAAATACGACAAGCGTAGCCTGTGGCCTTCGGACGTCCCCCAGCTAGTTGCATTGACAACCTTAAGAAGGTGGCTGGGACAGACTGGATGCGGGAGGCCGAGGACAGGGTGTTGTGGCGCAGCCTAAGAGAGGCATATTACCAGCAGTGGCTTGCGGTAGGCGGAGTTGATAAATGAACAAAAAAAAAATTTTGTATACAGATTAATACATATGGTTCAATACACTACAATACATAAAAAGGGACTTGCTACGACACAATAAAGTGCATTTCAGGTCGCACAGCGCTAATTATCTACAGTTATATTCACCTTGAAGTTGCCTCTCTTTAATCGCGTAACTCTGATATCTTCTGACTACGTTACACTCACTGAATTGACCCGACAAGACGAGCCCGCCGGGTACTTGTAGCTTCATACCTAAAATGTGGAGTGCGCCTACTGTACTTTTTTGTGGTATTACCTAAACTTCAGTATAAGGTCAGATTGAAATGCATCCGTTGAGTTCTAGTCATATTCCGTATCGACTGATTTGTTATTGTAGGTATTGATAGTATTGTGTCGTTATTGTGTGTAGGGAAAGGGTTCCCTTTTTCCTTCCAATCCATATACTATTCCCGAGCTAAATAGTTTTGCAATATTCGCGACGAATCAGAAAAACACACAATGCTGAAATCATAGGAAATTCCTAGTAACAGCAGGCGCCACTTCTTATCCGTAATGTTTTCAAGTTTTTCGTAGTGACCGATAAGAAATGAAAAGGTACCGGTATAATCAAAGCATGTAACTAACTAATAGGCAGTATAGGCACGACTGTATGCGCTTACGCCATCTTTGATAACGATTTCTAGGTTCTTTGTATTAGTCGCACGTACTTTAAGTATTTCTTGTTATTTCATTTTCTTTTTTTATCAATACATATTTCTGTGCAATCAAATCATAAATGAGCGAACGACTCGGTCCTTATCAGTCGATGACTGTTTTCTAAAATTTTGGAATCACGCTGATAATTTCCAACCCAAAAAAAAAATGCAATATAAATTATGTTAAGGATTTTACAGCATTTTCTTTACTTTCTACTCGCGCGATAACAACCCGATAAACTCTTTATAAGAGATTGAAATCTGCACTTAAAGTTTCATTAGCATTTTCCAATAACTTAAGAAAATGATTTCCAAGAAGCATGGTCATTTCGCTTTATCACTTGATTCAAATTAACGACAACGTTAGAGAAAATTGTGTCCTTTCAGAAATTTGATTATCTACGAATGTTTACTAAGAAATGAAATATTTACAGACATTCATGAGTATTTATGGTTACTGTGATGATGCTTTCATTTTTATATTACTCTAGGAATAGAAAACTTGAAATATTAATAGAATACGGTATAAACTATGATTTTATTATTTCATCCTGTGAAAGTTGACTTAAGTAACTAGGGCAAAGCGTTTAATGACGTTTCATTCGTTATTTTTCATGTGGTTCAGTAAAATGATTATGCAACATCTCCCACTTTTTGTGATTGATTTGATCTCTCTCAATTTGAAGTCAATATCAATCTTTTTGTTAATTATTTTAATTGGACGCAGTGAGCATTAACGTTCGCAACAAATAATACAATTTTTGGTTTTGTAATTTGTCAGAAAAGGACATCTGAACGACTTTCCGATTGGCGCTAAAATGACAAAATTAATTACCCAGAGAACCAAAGCGATAATTCTTCGCAGTTTCTTTAATTTATCGAAAGGTTTACCTTAAAGATAATATACTCGAATGTTGGTAGAGACATGCGCCCGGCGCCTGCTACATTATGCTCATACTATTTATGGACAGGAATGTCTTAAGAAAACATTCATTACAAAAACAATAAAACATTTACGTTTTTCGAACAAAAACCCGACCAATTTTAGACTTTATGGCACACGTTATAAGAAACAATTGATTACATCACACTGCATTGGATGTACAGTTAACAATCTTATGTGGTCATGTTACAAAGTAGGTACATCTTTATTTTAAACCTTATGGTTATATAAATAAGTACGATATATAAAAATATTATTGATAAAAGTATGTTGGTTTTGATGTAATTAATTGGGCGCTACAGGATATCATTTTACGAGCAGTGATAATTATGAGCAGACTGTATACAGGTTAGCATATGTGCAATGAACATAATTTCAATTCAATCATAGAAACTATGAAGTTAATAAAACTGATGATTTAATTGGGAGCAGCGAATAAAAAGATGAAGCTGTTAAGAAACCGAATGAAATAGAAAGAAATTATGACACAGCAGGAACTACCATACTAGAAATAATAAAAGATTTATAATGCAAACAAACTAAGAATTTCCAGATATATGTATCCTTGTACAGTGATATCATATGCATAACACTACAACCTAGAAATTATATAAGAGAAGAACGAGAATACAAAGGATATAAAATAAATTGAAGATATACAGTACCAAATACAAAACACCAGCTCTATTTTGATGGGGCATTTAAAATTCAGGTGTGTAGACATACTTCACCCATAAGTCGGAATTGCAAATTAAATCAAATATTCAAATATGTTGGGGTTAAGCAAATTCTAATCGCAATTTTATAGCAAGCGTAGGCCTAAGAACCTGGTCTATGCGAGTGAATAGCACCAGTCCTGCTAATATCAATAACATGTCTAGTCTTTCGACCACCCGTCGCTCTGATACATTCAATACAACACCTTTATCAGATTCAGTAACAGCTGTCAAGGGAACCACGATACAACAAAGTAATTGTTATCTTTAGTATCTAATATCTTTTATATCTTTTATTTACCGACTGGCGCCATCGTATGCCCACCAATTGTGTATTATAAGTAATGATAATGTTGTGATTATCGTTCTTTTATTATCGTTAATGACAACGATAAATGTTGTTTTTTCATCTATAAGTGATTTGAATCGTCTAGAAGAAATCGATATTTATTTGGCTTGTTCGATAGGTTAATATTTCTAATCTACATAAATATTATTGCAGTCCATTTATTTCAGTTGCTAGTGTTTCACTGACGGAAATCCTTAAGCCAAATTCTATAGGGTAACTTAACACTCAAGAATCAACTATTAAAATACGTATACGTTAAACATGGTTTCTTCATCCAAAATCTGCTTTGAGACAGAAGCAAAATCTGAGACGCTTACATAACAGAAACTAACTAATATCCAACTTAACAATGTCTTGACACTTTATCAGGATACTAACAAAGTTAACCTAAGTTACAATCGCGGTACCAGTAACTGCTTACATACACAGGAAGTTGCGCTTGCACACAATTGGACACCGTTAAACAAACTCGATCATTCTACTCCGGTTATAGACGTAAGTAAACAATCACGCATTTTTACTGTTGTGGGATTTGCAGGAGTATTAGGATGAGTGACGTTTTCAATTGCTTTTGAAGGGAGCGGTAATTAGTTGATTTTGTTATCTGTGTTAAGCCCGTCATTGAAAGAGCGTCCACAAATGACAGGTCCTGATCAATCTTTTTTTGTACTCCGAATAGTCATTCTCGCTACCAACCATATTGACTGCCAAATTGTGTATATTTCACCATCATATGGACTTTTGTTCTTCAGCTTGAATATTGCAGTTGCACATTCTGAACACATATTGCTGTATTTTGAACGTCTGACGGTAACATGAAAGTTAGCTTTAATCCGTTGCTTAATCAACTGCTTCTTACGTGTGAAATCGAGTCCAAAGCTCCCATAATGCTCCAACTTTTAAAAATTCAATTTTTTTAACATAATCGGCGTATTAACTCCAAAGGCAAGTCAATCGGATTATAAAGATATCGTTACAGACATTTTATGTAAGTTTTCATGTAAAACGGAGTCGTATCGCGTGTATCGATAAAGTTGATATTATTGCTTCATAGAAGAGATAGTGGTGGCCTCGATAGATATCGACTTATAGGTGCATTTTGTTTTCATTACAGTGACAAGTTTGTAAATACTGATTCACACAAAATAGTGTTGTTGGTTAGAGGCTTTTGGCTTAAAAATCTTTCCTTGTCATCAGAATGATTCGAAATTGTTTTCAGATATAGCACCAATGAAACTTATGAATGTATGTTTACCTATATAACTTCATTTTGCATCATTTTTGTTGTTTTAAGCAATGATAAATAACCTACTATTATGTTTAATGACTTCCACATTAAACTTATCATATCCAATTCATTAATGCATTATTTCTTTCGTTCCAACTTTCATCTTTCTTTTGTTTTAAATTATACCCGTTATTGTCCCGAACATGGATATAATTGGCTTAAAAAATAACATTATCGAGTTTATCACAATTCATCATTATTATCAGTCCATTAGTTGTTAATGTCTTCGCTTTCTCACGCCTTATAGTCGTATTGTTTCGATCATTATTAATATTAGGGTTGGGATCACTTTGATCTCGTGTGGGACTAATTTGATTATCGGATTAAACTGACATCGCTATGATTTCTTCTATCATATATATATTTTTTTATAATGTGGTCTTTTTAGAACACTGCCGTAAGTGTGGTGTTTTGTTTAATTTAATTGTCTGTGAATTATTTTCTAGAGTATTAGTAGGATGCAGAAAGTAATGTCTAGTTGAACATATTCAACAGTATCTATTATTTCAATGGTGTCCAGTACGTTATAATCTATCGTTACTTGCTTTTGTAATATAAGATGAATATCTTTTTAGATTTTTATCTATTTTTGAAGTGATATATTTCTAAATTGAAATGTTATTATCAGCACTTTGGTGAATTAAGAAATTGTAGCCTTTTGGCGCCATATTTCGATTACACATCTGATAGTGGTGAAGTGAGAAATAATTCTGAGTGGTAAATATTGAGTCAGACTAGAGTCCTACTCAATATTTAGATCTGACTCAGTATACAGTTTTTACTATACTTTAAACATAAAGAGTCAGTCTAGAAATCTTATTTCAACAGTTATGGTTGTAGTTTCAGCTTGATGAAAGGCTATGTTCGTTGAGGTTAGCTTAGCCAAAAAATGAAGGCTGTCAGATGCATTTGGATATGAAAAGGATTATGCAAAGTCGCTGCCGTTAAACAAGAAATACATAACTTCCTTGAGATTTCTTCTTCTTTCCCAAATTGTTCTGACATGAATAAGGTTGACTTAAAAAGGTTTTAAAAACCAATTTGCTTAATGAATCAATGTTGTATTTCTTATCATTTAATTAATCAGCACGGAAAGCTATCAGAATGGATGATATACGACGGAAAACAGATTGTAATTACACCTCTTACTGTTTTGTTTACTGTTGGAGTCCTTATAACATTGGTTTAAGGTTCATTATTGTTTGTTTCTTTAACTTTATTGTGATTTAACCTTTTCCTCGCTCTGTTATCTTAGTCGGCGTGTTGTTTAACATTTCTGTTTATAGGTTTTGTTTAAGATCTTTCGCTTGGAGCTTGTTCTTTAAATATTGGTTCAACGAGTTGTTGCTTCAGAATAGAAATGTTTTATGAAGAAATCTGATTGGGATATTGTTTGACTATTAAATTATTTACTTCCGTGGCTTATCCGTTCACTGTTGGGTTACATCATTATACCATTTTGTTAGGTTCTTTCACTTGGAAGGTGGATCTTACACGTGTTGTGGTTTATTGTTAGTGAAACTTCATGTAATTGTTTAAGCTAGGGTCAGAGGTTTTCTCCCACAGTATTTAATAACGGTTTGCAAAAAAGAGTTTTTTAATTACAAATATAAATTATAATAATTTTTAGGTATCGCCAACATGCCTAGATTTAACCATGCTTCTCACAATTTTAAGCTTTAGACGGACTTCAAATAGAAGCAATTAAAGCAGTTTTATCTCAAGTTCTAAGATGACTTAAGAGTATCGCGACTAAAAACATCAAATTATAAATTATCAAAACACACTAGAAAGTTTCTTAATATAAAATTACTATACGATTGCAATCATAACTTCGTGACCAGAGTGTCAGCATCGGCGCCGACGTACATCCGCTAATCTTATCATACGCGTTACTTCTCGTACATTTCTGCACTTGCATTAACAGCTGCATGGTTCATCGAAGATTCCAGATAATGTATAACTAGTTTTGCGATAGTATCGCATGTGGAGGAGTCTCTTGGTATATTTTGATAGTGCGGTTGATAGACGCCGTTCTAATTATTGGTTTATTTATACCTACTTGTGTGTTTGATTGAGGATTCGTAAATAAAATCAGTGTTTACGGAAAACGAAGTGGCGACTAGATAAGGGCGGGATATAAATTAATCAAAGCTGACTCAATATTGTTTATTGATTTTAGATGTTTGCTTTGTAGCTACCTAAATTATTTGTTAGTATGTGTATTTAGTTTATAAAATAGTCATGGTCTTTGACTCTTTCAATGTGGATAGAGAATACAATCGAGTTTTCTGACCCCGAAAATCCCGGGATTGTACTGGGCTAAACTCGGAATTTTCGGGATTGCCACAAACAGGTCTGGTTTGCATTTCGTAGTCCGTTGCGCCTTGACAATGAACTTGCCTCGAATATATTAATAGACCAGTCACTTTACTCTAGAGCTACCTAAAACTGGAAGCTAAAAGGCTGGAAAAAACGGTCTATAATAGCATTTATTACATAATGACACAAAACAACCCTTAGATACGCCGTACGATGCGTACTACACAGGTACAGCCCTAATAATATGTTTGTCATAGAACTTAGATAGAAGGGACTTCCCCACTCAGAATACTTCAATATAATACTCTTAAAAACATTTTTAAAGAAATACTCAAGTTTTTTTTTCATTTGAGCACAATTAGAAACCACATAGTCTAATCCCGGGACAGTCCTAGGATCCCGGGATTACGCATAAAAAATCCCGTAATCCCGGAATTGAAAACTATGCTCAGGATTGTATTATCTAAATGTGGAAGTTTTCCTGTATATTTCAAAAGTTTCAACATTTATTCAACATTTTTACATAAAATTTAGCTTTTATCAAGAAAAACGGTACTAGTCATACAAAGCATATACCACGTCCGTTAAAAACAGGCTTTCTACATTGTAACAGGAAAAATTGCTCAAGTTTACGTGAACTAGTGTCTAAGCTCGATAAAATGGTATCTTAACGCTAGATCGCTATGGCCGTCAGCGATAGAGATTGTGAGATTACACAACTGGCTGTTCACCAGCTTTTTTTTTAAGTGCAGAAAAATAAGACGCTTGGCTTTGAACGCTGCTTTAAAATAACTTGAAAATATATTAAACATAATTTTTACCAACTTCATCCAGTAGCAGCTGGATTAGTAGATGACCAAGTAAATAGCGTGCCATTACGTAGACTTCTACATACAGCTGCATAGATTATCAAGCTGTACTGTCAAGTAGCGGAAATGATAAGCAATTTATACATATTTCTTTTCCACATATCAGGCGTATGTCACAGAACTGTCTTTTTCATTCGAATTGCTGGCAATACGTAGTCGTGAAAATAATAAGGTGCTACTAAAAATTTACCTTAAGGTGCTTAGTATTTTAATTCAACAAGTAGCACTCATACATTCATTCTTAATCTTCTTAACGCACCTACAATTTACTCCGTTCAAGAGCGTCATAGGAATCTATTAAAACACTAAAGCACCTCTTTAAGTTCTTGCATTTCATATCCTTAATTTCTCATTAGATTTTATACAACTCACATCGTTATCATTCAGTGCATCAATGAAATAACACTTAACTTCATTGATACTAATGTTACTATCTATGTTTTAAGTGTTATCATGAATGACTGATATTATAGCGAATTCCTTGTTATGAGTGTGTTTATGTACATACTCGTATATTGTCCTCATTCAGTTTTGTTAGACTGGCTTTACATGGGTTTGCTTTGAGATAGCCAGCATAGATATACTTTTTTGTGGTACAACCAAAGGTAAAACTGTTGTTGTCAGTTTCCGAAAGTGAAATGGTAGAAAGCAATTTTGACCGTTCTGGAAATGTTCAAACTGAGATTGGTGAAGCATCCGTAATTATAACCCTGACATATTTTAGGTGATGCAAGCAAATTCATTCGAATGAATTTAAAATTCGAAAAGCTCTATTGTTGCCAATAATGAGCATAAGACCTCTTTATGTTTGTATTTTTATCTTCTTTTGATTTTTTAATATTCTAATATTGTAGTCTTTATATAATATATGTCATGTTTAACACCCGCGTGTATGTGTAACCAGCCTAAGACTAAATTCCTATTATTTATTGTGCTTTCTTCCATTTCTATTCGATACAAGTGAGCTATTGTCAATAAAGATGTCCAATAATATAATCTTTTGTCATTTTCTGTTTACTTAAGATTAAAATGATTACATGTGACAAGTTAATGTTCAAGAATGATAGCCTAAAGGTGTAAGGCAGACATAATCATGAAGTACTTATATATCCAGTTTATGGTACTGGCACGTTATGTTTGTTTGTTTTGACGTGACATTTACTGGGTTAGGTAATTTGTGGACTTTAGTGTCAATGCGGAAATTTGACTCAAAATGGAAGAGAAACGGTCGTTTGTTCTTGAGTACTAATATTGTGTTTGGTGCATTGTAATATGTTTATCTCCTCTCCTAAAATGTATCTTTTAAAATAGGTACGTAATTAATAGTAGTTATTTTTAAGTATTTTGTTTTCCTTCACTTTCAAGCATACTTCGACACTACGTCAAATTTATTCGAAATAGGTATCACCTTACGAAAACTTTGATCACTTTTGGACTTTGTCACATTAAACTCGGTCAGTACTTGTCAACTGTCATTAGTCACTTGTGTATTTCACCGTTGACCCATCATATTTATAATGACAAGGTTCTCAGTATGGATGTCGTAGGATGATTTGATAATTCAAATTTACGCGAAAACCCTAAGGATATTGCAAAAACACGGATAATTAGAAAATGGTGAAAACATTTCTGTGAGCAACTTGGAAGTAGCGCTCGTTGGCCGCTGCCACGGCACCGCTCGCTTCGCTCGTTCGGCTCGCGCGCGGTTGTTCACAGTTCTAACCTAACCTATTTCAACCAAGTAAGCTCGCATAAATGTTTTTACCATTTCCTAATTATCCGTGTTTTCGCAATATCGAATTATCAAATCATCCTACAATATAGATAAGGTTTTCATTGACTGCGATGCTTAGTTTCACATACCCCAGAATCATCAATTATTTCAATTTAAAAATGCTGTGCCATGCATGTTTTAAATGACTCATATCTAAACAACGCGAGATCAAACAAGCGAATATCCGAGTACTATTGTCAATGCATCCTGTGAACACAAGGTTAATATTGTCATTTTGCACTAACACAATGATTTTACAGAATATGTCATGTTCGCGAATTTGTTGCAAACAATGGCCTTTTGAATTTGTTTCGCTGTGTGATTGTTTATGTAGAATTGTGGAATGATGTTCATGTTTTGAGGTTGCATTGAAAAATCTATTGTGATTTAGCTGGAGCTGTTAGAAAAACAACTTTTAAAATTGAAATTTTTGTGCCATTATGTGTGTGATCTGCAATTCAATGATTGCCATTGAATTTCCAGACGTTATTATCAACTGATGAATGAAGACTGATAAACGTGCATTTAGACGTCACGTCTTTAAACCATGCACAAAATTTTAAGCTCCCATATTAAATTTGGGCTTTAGAACCCACTTATGTACCATCGAAGAAGTTCATATCTATACACCGTAAGGACTATTTCTGCTTGCAGCGTTCGGCCGCTATTGAACCGGGGCGGTAACAGATTTGGTCATCGTGTTCACGGGATTTTGTTTTCAAACTGCTTAGACATGAAGTTCGATAGTACCTCACATACAGATAGACAATCGTTTTTTGCAGGCACCCCATCTACCACAGTAGGTATGTCACCACATCGACTCAGATTTCAAAAAAGACAAGCACTAATCATACGACCCATCTTCCTACCTTTTTCGTAACATCCACTTAAGCCCACGAACAATGGCACATATGCCCGTTTTATTATTATCTCTGGATTTCAACAATAACTTAACTTTTATCGGTTGCAATTCGGATTTGTAAATTTCGACCACCCATCGAAGGCCTGGAGATGTCCCGAAGTAAATTGGATCATCCATTTAGGATGTCGATAATCATAATTTAGAATTCGAGGCTTGATAGTCTGGTTTTTGTTTAGTACTGAATAAATTCAGAATAATTTGTACCTTCAACCTACGTCACAAATTCTTAACATAACTTTGTTTCAAGATTTAACAGAAGCTAACTTTGCAAAAATATTAATTGCAATAACTAGGTATAAACATAATATCATACCATCACGCTTGTAATCCCTGAAGGGACAGGCAGAGGTTATTATAGTACACCCACATTTTGCTAGTTAAGATTAAGTCCCATGTAGTAGGGAGCGAGTCTATACTTGTAATTGCCATCCACCGACCACAAATCCGGGCTGCTGCTGAGAAATTCCAAATATAACACTTTGTCCAACCCGGGAATCGAACCCGAACTAGGTATATGTTATGATTATCCATTCCTAGAAAGTTGTTAGCAGAAGAAAAAACATCGATAACCCAGAATCGTACAACATACAAAAAAACAATGCTACCTAGCACTTTAATAGCAAATATAGCAACACTAAACTTCTCCGTAGTATCAGAATTCAGAAAACACAAAGATGTGTATTGTATTCCAAGTCCATAAGTGTTAATACACTGATTCGGTTACAGATAATCTTATTGTTGATTCTGTGGGCAGCTCGCCTAACAGTGTTGTGGTCACGACAATGACAGAGTAGGTAAGCTATGTGATCCGATTTATACATGAGCACCTTATGATCTTGAATTTGCAAGAAGGTTATATAGAATGCAATAAACGGAACAATAATTTGTAATGTACAGTTTTGAGAATTGATCTTTAAAACTGGGCACGTCTGACGCTCTGTCTGGTGGCTTTTGGTCTTCATCTGATGCTTATAAAGTTGTAGATAAGGCTTTATTTGGTTCATAAAACTTCTAGTGAATCTGTGTTTGTTACTTACAAAATTAACGTCATACTAAGAGATATCTGCAACTTCGGAACTGCAGAATTTCTAACAGTATATTTTGTTTCAAGTTGGAGAAATTGTTATTCTGCTATTTGCGGATTACAAGATAAATACAAGTAACTATTATCTTGTGTATTAGCAAATAATTTGTCATCATTATGTAGAAAAGACAAAACATTATTCTTACACGCAAGACTAACATTGTAACAGTATTTTGAGGACATGCAGAAATCGGCTTTTTCACATTTCACAAAAGTTCATTGTTTTAGTTACATCATTCTCCTCAATACATACTTTTAGTTTAACAAGCAAGATTAAGATTAATTACAACGCATATAGGCTCATTTTTCAATGAAACTGCGTCAATATTTGCATAATGACCAGCAAATAAACAGCGAAGTTTCGAGGACGTTGGAAAATTGATTGTTGTGCCAATGGGGGGTTTCTGTCAGATACCTGTGTTTCTTCAGTTTATGCAGGGGTTATGTGTTATAAAGATTGAGTAAACTCGTAAAAACTTCTGAATATTTAATAAAAGAGGCTTTCATTAATTTTAATAATGTCATTTCTTTGGAATGATACGTTATTTCACTGTTTTATTGTAAGTATTTTACTTTATTATATAAGTCATGTAAATAAAAATGGTTGCAATAATATAAGCAGAATAATTAGTTGGTACAGCATCGTAGTTTTATATATCATCTGTTCTCTTTGATAATTTTTGTTAGACGTTCGTAGTACCATTTCATACGAGTAAATAAATATCAAGCCAATACCTTTTCCATTCTAGTATAAACTAAAGCACCAGCTCTCAATTCCAATAGCAATCTTACCTAAACTACTTCGACTAAATATAACATTTCAGTCAATACTCCGTTCAAGACTTCCGTGAGCAACAGCAGGTAAAGTGTGTTTCTTTATCGCTTTTGATAAGATAACATCAGAGGTCAACACAGTGCAGCGTGCAACAGCCTCGGATTTATTGTTGTTTTCACTAACATATATTTTCTTTAAGCCAGTGGTTTGTAGTTTCATACTCTTAGTTTGGGTACAAGTCTCTCTTTTGCAATCAAATCTCTTAATCCAATCTGTTTTCAAAAAGGTGTGTCGACGTTACAAGCACGACTTGGACTTTATAGGGTAATCTGGAAATCGACGGATTATAGTTTAGAAATTGATTTTACTACTAGCCCACCAACAACTTGTTTTGCAACAGACTTCCTTTAAAAAAATCAAAGTCTAAGTCTAAAGTCTTAAAATAAAACGGGACCCAACACAGTCCCTTGAGGAACTCCTTGCACATTCCCTTATTAACAACCGAAATTTTCTACGTGCGTGCACGCCCATAAATCCCGTATAATATCAGATGTAAAATAAAACAATGGCGCGATTCTATAAGCATTGAAGGCCTCAGCCTGGCAATTGAACAGGCAGAGGGCAACGCTGCCCGCTAACTTGCATAGGAAGTGTGATAAAACGGTCCATGGGAACCTGTTACACTGACTTGTAATGGACATGTTGGTATCGCTAATGCAAAGTAACGTTGGTTACTTCTTTATTTTTGTATTATTTTGATGAAAACTCTATTAGGTCTGGTATATTTCTTGTGCCTATATATTAAAATAATCATACAAATTTGAACCAGAAGTGGCATGAGCTATAAGTTGTTTGTTGTTAATTTAAAAACATTAACATTACTAAAAACTCATCTTTATCATACGTCTGCTCTTTAAAATGTTAAAATCACGATAATTTGTATATCCTGTTAGTTTATAGTTATTGTCAGCTGTGAAGCTATCTGATAATAAATACATGCATAAATCCTCTTAGATTTTTTTTTGGATGGGAAATTATCAAATAACTTCTCCCGCTTTGGGCGGAGCAGGAGGGCGTGTCAGACTCTTACTGACTAAAACCCACCCGTGTTCCTTCAGTTGCCTGTACGTTGCCAGAGGGCCACGGTATCCCTTTCGGACTTTCCCGCAACCCCGGCAGGCATCGGTCCTATCGGACCCCTTCAGTTGCTGACATCTCTTTGAGGCGCGCGTGGAACACAACGCGCCGTTGCGCGTCGACCCGGGCCCGTGGGCGATGCTCTGCCCAATCCTCTTAGACTCCGATGTCATTCATATATGGACTGAACCATGTCACCACAATGTCCCTACTTCTCATAGGTACTTTAAAATGATTTTCGCAAAAATATTTTATTTAATATGCAATAACTTTCATAAAATACAAATCAATAGTAGTAACGGTGTAACAAACGTCGGGTTAAATGGAAGTTCCTTTGTTTCATACCCACATCGGCTATTACCAGTCATGTACTGGTATAACTATGATTTGTGGCCAATGTTCGACGCATACGCAAGCTAGAATATAGCATGTGAGATTAATGTGGAGGATTCAAAGCCTATAGTGGCTGATAATACTCGTATTTGTTAACGGTAATACGAGTATGAATAATTAAGTGTTTTTGTTAGCAGTGTGTGAAACACTACGTGTTGTGTTGAACTTTTATGTATTCGCCGTATAAGTTTCTGTAGTTAATGTAAGTCAGCTTTCTAACAATACTATGTAGCGTAGAGTAGACGTGGGCCCATCAATAGTTCAACGGCTAGGATTTGAACTCACGACCTCTCGACCGCCAGTCAATGCCTCATTCGTTGGTTTATTGTCGCTTGATACTACGGGGCAGTTTCAAAGATTTATTGCAGTTATTTTAAATTCGTTTTGTTTTAAATCAATTGTACTACAACTATTATTATAGATTTTGAATAGTATTTTTATTATGTATCTTCTACAATATATAGGATAGAGTTTGATTTCATTGACAACTAATAAAACCGTTCATTTAATTTTGTCTTTAGAATCATTTGTCCAGCTTTAAATTATTTCTAAAAGCACAGCTGCATTTTATGAAACATTAAAACCGTTATTAAATACTAACAGTATAGAATACAGCCCTAACTCTCAAGTACTTGATCGTTGAGCGTTATTCATAAAATTAATACTCCACATAGTACTTCTAATTCAATAAGTTCAATGACCGATTGTCAAAGATAGATTCTTCTTCAACCTGGTTATGATCACTTTTCAACTATATACTTCATCTATACCCATCCTTCAAATAGTTCGTCACTAACAAGGATTTCACTATGTTCTACAAAAAAAATATAACCAAGCTCCATTCATTGACATCAGACTAAATTAACGTTTCCTTCCGGTGCCGCCACGTGTTCACAAGAGGGATGTCTGCTATCACATGGCTTTTTATTGGGATTTCTATGAAATTGTGTTCACTTTTTTCTATTACTTTCTGACTTTTATAATTTAATACTCTTCAACAGATGGTGGTTTCTTTATCTTATTTGGTTTTGGGGAGTTATTTTGTTCAGTAAGTTATTAAATAATGTTTTGTCTGGTATATTTAAATTATGGGCATGAGCAGACTTCTTTAGTGCTTCCGAGGAGTAATTTGTATTCTTTTTTGGATAGGAAAAGTCTATTCTTACAAGATTTACAATAAACCTTTAAAACTTGAAGACTGTACTTGCGTGCTAAAGAATGACTGTTTTAGTTTATTGTCTACAAGCATCGTAGTGTCTAGCTTATTTACTTTTACTTTCATAGCAGCAAGAAACAATATTTTCTGAGTACTACATTACCGGAGATTTATTTTCTTGTATCTTTTACACAGAACGATTAACCTTTTCGTTTTATTTTTCACTTGGTTTCGTTTTATGGGTTTTGATTTTGAGGTGATAAGCTCTATAGTTTTTTGAGTTCAATTTAACTTACGAAAAATATTTTCCAAAAGTCTTGGTAAGAGAATGATTACAAGAATTCAGGCATAATGTATATGAGAAAATGAAGCTACTAAGCAGTAGAAGTCATAAGTACTAATTATTTAAACAGTTTCTGCACATACAGAGCATATTTTTTCTCAAACACAAGTTCGTTGGCCCAGAAATTGCTTGCACAGGTCTCTACGTGTCAGTTTTGACTCAAGTGGCATGTTTGCACAGATGGCTACCGTTTTTTATATCACCAAACGTTTTGAGAATGGTACAATATGACGTAATACTTGGAATCATTTAAGTAATGACTTTTTTATTTTCATGGGTACAGAATTTTGGGATTGTTCGAAGCACACAAGTTCACAGCATGTGTGGACTTATTGCAATGAACTCACTGTTAAACATTAATTCAAAAATGTTAGAAGAAATATTAAGAAACGCTGTTCCATTTTTGAGTTGGTAGCTATTAAAATCGATGCTAATCAAAACGATAAAGATAAAAATCATATAGCTCTTCCAAACATTTATTTAATCTGCTAAACCAGTTACCGTTTTTAATTCTATTAATATGTATCTGCAAAGTTAATCACGAATTGAATACTGAATGAGCAGAAGTTGATACATATAGCGGCCTTCACTTTCTTTGTGTCAATTCTACATCAGCATAATCTCAAGGCCTGATGAATCATAGATTGTTGCATAAAGTGAATCACACGTGTCGAGTAGTAGACTCATTAACTGATTACGTAGCGTCTAGACACGTGTCTTTAATATTTTGTTTAAGATTGGACGATTTTTCTGATTCATTTGTGAATTTGAAAACATTTGCAATGTTCTGATTGTTCGTGACTGTTATTTATTTTTCTGCTTTTAGATTAATTTCACCAACTATATGTGTTTTGAGCATCGTAGTATCTTCTAATTTCACTACAGATAGACTGGAATCCGATTAGACTGGAAGCTGACCCCAACATAGTTGGGAAAATGGTTGGCAGATGATCATGAATACCTAACTTCTAATTTTTAAGTAATATTTTACTTTATTTCTAAGTGTCCTCTACTTGGCTTGCTGTGGTATAATTATATTTTATGCGTAATTGATTTTCGTAATTAAAATTTATTCCGATTACGAGACCACCCACAGTGAAGTTAGCGGATCAAAATTTAATGAAGTGTTGAAATTTATTACTAGAAACAAAGATAATGCGGACCTTTTGACCGGAGTCATTTAAATTCGGTGATAATTTAATACGATTATGTTAATGGTACATTTATGTACGGATTATATTTTTTTCACATGACTTATCTATTCAGGACGTGTTTACTAACTTATAGTTAGATTTTAACTGTCATATTTTTTCCCAAGACTTTTCTCCAAAGCAACATCTAGAAGTAAGTAATTCATGCAGCTGTTTTACACCAATAGGAGAGCTCCAATGAAGCAATATACTACAAGTTACTGAATGAACAACATACGCATTATTACACCAATCAGAGTCGAACCCACGACCGGTACCGTTACGACATCGTACTTGTTCGAAATGTCAATCGTTATTTAACGTGCGTTTGCGCATGATGGTGAAAAAAATTACTTTTATGAATACGCCGCATTAATTAAATTTTGAAAGTATTGCTTTTTATTTAAACTTTAAACTTTGCACTTTAAAGTTTTCTTTTATTCGTATGAATATTGATAATATCGGAAAAACCAGAGATTATAAAGCTGATCAGATCAGAGTAAAGCTTGCAGCGTGGAAGGTGTAAAAGTGTTTCATATTTACGAACTAATTAATTCATAAAAGAAACGGAACGATTTTAGAAGATAAATGGTTATGTGGTTATGTGGATGGGGTTGATTTCTTTTGAACTTAAATGTGCAATAGTTGGAATAACTGATTTATTTCTATGAGTATTAACACAGACTCCATTTATTTGCACACTAGCTTTTGCCTGCGGCTTCGTTCGCGTGGAGATCGGAAATTATCCCAACGTATTTCCGGGATAAAAATGATCCTACGTCCTAACCTACCTCCTCGTTCAACCGTAAAGGTGTAAAAAGGTAACCGACAAACAAACAAACAGAGTTACTTTCGTATAATTATGATATAAACGTTGTTTTAAAAACGTTTTATTCAATCAGAAGGGTAGTTTTGAAGGTCGGTCTCCTTCAAAAAGCAAAAATAGTGAACGATTTCAATACGTACCTGATATCTGTGAGTTATCGTGTTACCTGATTGCAGAATTGTGTCTCCAGTGAAAGTAGTTGTAAGTTTGTAACCTGTATAATTGAATATAATCTATGTTGGTAAAGTGTTTTCGTAAATTATGATATTTAAGCTGCGTGTTATGTGCTAGGAAGCTATTAATACTATTTAAAATCAATTTATACTATGCTTAGTACATTTTTGGTTTCTGCTTTGGTAATTTGAAGAAAATAATTATGTAACTAAGTTTACAAATATATATTATAAAATAATATATATTATAAATATATAGTATTTAAATATATATATTATAGGTAATTTTTATTATTTTTTAAATATTTTTAATAAAAACCATTTTATTCGATATTTTAATTATAAAGAATTCTTTATAGTTTTTTGAGCATTTAAAATACTATCACAGTAGATTTCCAAGTTATCAAATGTTTTGAAAATCACAAAAGACTCAAAGAAATGAATTTGTCGAAATTCCTCAACCCCTGCCTTTTTTGTGTACCTACATTAACCACGGAAAAAAATGCGAACCCCTGCACACACGACACATTCTTTAACAAAAAACGGCACAAACCCATAATAAAAGTTCACAATGGGAAAGGATTAAGATATCGTAGAACAATGGCCTATTTACCGAACTGGTTTGCCATGGGGGACTGCAGACAATGAGGCACCGATGGAAACGTTAGCGTGCATGGCAATGGACTTGACTGTCCAACGGTTTGTGATTAGGGTTGGCGAGCCTTGGCCATTCATTCTCTTAGCCTTATGCCAATTTATTTGGGGTCGGCTCATCTTTTATTCTTCTGCCATATTATCTACTTCACTATTAATCATCATCATCTCATTAAATCACATCTATCGTTTCTTTGGTCTTATCCTACTTGGAGTGGAGTTTCTTCCTTGCTATTCTCCACTGGAAACGACCAATTGGAACCGTACACCTAGTTCCTGACGTTTCATAAGTACCCATGTAGGTTTATGTGTAATAAAATATTTTGATTTTGATTGATTTAGACTCGTATAGCCATCCACATTGATCTCAAAACTTTCCTCATGCGACCCTTCGATATTAGATAGAAATACGAGGCTTTTGGCTACTTTTGTATTTTGTTTTTTATTCTAATGTGCGTTTTGTTTGTGCAAAATAAACATATTTCTTTATTTTCTTTAATCAGGCAACATTTTGCTTACTATACTTCTCTGTTTGAAAAGAGGTCTTTGCCTTGCAGTGGCATTCCTTTCTGTTGTAAACTTCACAACATGTACATTGTTGTAACTACATAGCATGACATTATTCTATCTACCGCATTGCCAACCCTATTTACGGTATTGTGAGGTCATACGAGTAATTTTATGACAGTTGCAGTTTCTTCTAAATCAGTCGGGTTACGTGTCTGTCTTCCGGTGAATAAGTTACTAAGAGTAGTAAAATATGTTCGTAAATTTATTACTAAAGTACACCACAGGCTAGTTAAAGTACTGCCGGGGTTGCGGGAAAGTCCGAAAGGGATACCGTGGCCCCTGGCAACGTACAGGCAACGGAAGGAACACGGGTGGGTTTTAGTCAGTAAGAGTCTGACACGCCCTCCCGTTCCTAGCTAAGCATTCATGTAGTCAACTTTACAGTAGTAATTTTGTTTTACTTTTTCGTACTTGAAAAAAAAAAAAATAAAAAAAAAGTTCGCTGTATATATATATATTATTACTATTACTTAATAATCATATTAAACATTGAAAATAAAAATAACACTATAAACAATAAATATTAACGAACTAATCAAATTAATCATAAATGTCCACAGGGCACAGGGTGACAAATCAAAACACGTCTAGAAAAAATATTAATCTCATACAGGTTTTTTATACTCTGTAATTTGATTATAAATAATTTATGATATATGTTTATTATAAGTGTTAGTTATATTAGAACTTAAACCACTTGCAATTTTACTATGTATGAGAGCAAATTAATAATAGGTATGACAGGTTAGGATACAAATATTTACTTAAGGAGTACCTACATAAAGTCATTCAAAATTTAAATTGTGCTTTAAAACTGCTTTTATCAATGAAGCCTTAATTATAGTGGGTAGGTACTAAGTTATTTTATAGCCAAAGTTTCTCTTAAGATTGCGTTTATCTAAAAATCTAACTACCTATTTAAATATTTGAACCCAAATCTTTTACTATTAAAGAGCTATAACTATTCAAGCAAACATTCGTTTTAACATGGCCATAGACAGCTGCAATAGTGTCAACTGTCATTTTAAAATGCGTGGGTGACAAGCGTGTCAAGTTTCTGGACGAAAAAAAGTTTGATTTGAGATCTCTAGTCTATGATTAAACGAAAACCTGATGTAATACTTCTGTAATTAAAAATTAATTAGGTGGCGTTCGAAATAGTGAGCTTTTATGATTGTAAAAATTATATCGTATATAGTGATGGTAAAAAACGTACGTATATAATACATTTTTAACATGATTATGGAAAATAAGCGAGGGTAAAAAATTACGTGTCCAATTATAGCATTATTAAGAGCAGCTTACAGAATTTTAATTAGAATTTTGATGTCTACGGTATTTTTCTGGTTGTTGCGCAGCAAACCAATTTGTATTCAAATTGTTACTAACTGCGCACTTGTAAACTGCCTCATAACTTACTGCTTATAAAACATCCAAATACATACTAAAACTGCTTCTATTCAAAGATTGAATTTCCCTTGGCGTATACAAAATTGATTAACTGCTTCCCGTGTTCCGTAAAATTTACTGTAAAACACAAATTCATATTAATTAAAGTTCATAATTTACTTGTATGTATCGACGTCTTTAATGCCGACCGTTAGCCGCGTGGGCCAGTGTTGCCCAATGCATGAATGGAGTGGACCACGTCGGGTTCACCCACGCCCGTTATCAATGAATACTTGTGTAGAAATACGCCGCCTTGTCTGCAAACACTGTGTTGCGAAATGCTGCCATTGAAACTACTATCTAGCTCGCTCTAGTTACTGACCGAGGGCTAAATAAATTTATTTGTTGCCAAAATAAATGCTGCGAGTGGGTGCTAGTTTCCGGCGACCGTGCATTATGGGAGCGCAGTAAAGCCGTTTTGTTTTGTCACTTTTATTGTTTTAGGTGTACTGTCATGGAATTTATTGACCATAATAACTGTTTCTTTCTGTATCATCGTTTTATATGCATTATAATTGCTGCTTTTTAGTACAAGCTAGAATGTGGATTATAGTACACATAAAGCTATATATATTTCCAGTATAAGCTGACCTCGTATTGTACGGAAATGATATACAATGCGAGATCAGCATAAACTGGAAATTTATAGTCTGATGTGTAGCCGTGTATACATAATACGAGTATATTACTTCTTGATTGATTGGTCTTTGTTCGATAATGGTTCTTATTTAATAGAATTGTTTGAATGAAAGTTGTATCGAAAGTGACTTCATTTGAATGTTACTCAAGGTCAGCCTGATTTTCGTAGCGTTGGTAAATAAAGTGCTGTATGTTGACATTTCATTATGTTGTGGGTCTTTTACAATCAATGAAATTATTTTGCGGTTTTGGATTTTTTTGCCTTGAGAATAATGTTTATAATCCACATGCATTCTACTTTTAAACAATAATGACGACATTAAAGATTGATTAAAAACAGTACCAACCAATAATTACATTTATTTCGCTAATAATAGTCATCCAGACCAAATTTCGGCCATGGCGGCCAATCTCAGCGGGGACTGGCCATCTACGCTGGAGATATTATGGTGCACAAGTGTGTGCGCAGATACAGGTGCACTCTGTCTTCCCTCATTCTCATAGTCTGATGGGAATGGGACGGCAATCCGACACAACCGGAGAGAGATTAGGCGCAGGACCAACGGCTTAACATGCTTTCCGAGGCACAGGGGTATTTTAGTTATTTCAATGTATTATGGTCGGGTAGGTACTGCATATAGTTATGTCGATAAAAAAAGAAAGATAGTTTCAAGTAACAAAGAAAGGTTTTCTTACCGTCTCAATATTGAGTTTTCTAGCCAGGCTGGTATACAAGCTAATTTACAGCGAATAAACCATAGATGTATTGAATAAACAGAGTCTGCTCAGTTGAACTCACGCGGCCGCTACTTTCGCGGCTTCCAATTAAAATTTCAATTAAATTCTAAAATCTTGTCAAACCCTATAACCTTGGTTGGGCTGGTACAAGTTTAGAAGGGGAAGCGAAAGGCAGGAAAGACAGAAAACTTTGCTAAGAAGTACCTGCCTATTATTACATATAAAAAATATAAAAAGTTGTCCAGATAATTATAAAGAAAAATACCACTGTGCGCCAATATTTTAATCCTTGCTTTGTTTTATAAAGAAATGATTATAATGTTAATTCTAATAAATATTAAAAAGCTCAAAGTAGGTGTTTCATGCAATGCAAAAATTCTCATTCAATTAAGGAATTGTGACAATTGAATTTTACGTAAACCTATTTATTTCCTTTACGATAAAAACTGCATCAAAATCAATTCGAATACTTCGCTCCGCTCGAATATTCCACTAGCACTGTACAAGCTATACCAACGCCACTTGTTGCTTAATCATTGGCTTCGATCAAATGAACCACTTCGAGTGTTAATCACTTCGCGGGCAAAAGCGAAATGTTTTGAGACTTTCCTTCGAGAACACTGATACGTAAAGTTGGTGGTGAAACTCTGGTTAAGTAGCGCTAATAGGAAACAACTGGAAGAAAGCATAAAAGAAAGAAAGGCTATCACGAAAATGGCCTTGGTGGGATTAGAGTTTATCAAAAGAATGGACAGCAAAAAAAGGTTTGTTAACGAAGATAATGAAACGGTTAAAGGAGGAGCAATTTATGAATGTAGTCAAGGATCTTTTTAGATCGTAGAGATCTGATCTGATGAATTTAGATTTAGATCAATATCCAATAAAATCAATCGATCTAGTAATTTGCACAAAACATTCAATGAAGTTAGCAAAAGCACCTACCTAAATAGCATAATACAACTACTCAAACTCAAACTCAAAGCATTTATTTCAATGAAACCATTTACAGGCACTTTTGAATTGTTAAGGGGTCAGTCAGTCAGAAATATGAAGCTAGTTGCCCATTCCAAAGCGTAGGTTCCTATGGAGAAGAACGGGCAAGAAACTCCACGGACACTCTTTTAAATCATAATATTGTTACTACAATAAAAGATAGTTAACAAACAAAGAAACACAAACTCATCAAACTCCCTATTCCGCAATCTTACTCCAACTCAAACATTGATAATTCGTTCCGCTTCGTTACGTCCCGAGTACCTTAAGTACTCGAAAATATTCAACAATAGAGAGAGTCAGTACCGTTCTGATCGTCTGACATACGTCCGCTTGGATCATGATAACTTTTTCTTATAAAGAATGCAGTAGATTGCTTGTCGAGGAGATTGACGCTAAAATTGTATGGTGTATTGTGTATTTTCCAACGAGCTCCAAACCAGGTATTGTTGATAGCAATAGTTTAATGCGATCGATGATTGTAATGTGGAGAGAGTTAAAGTTTAATGGAATTGTTATTGCCATTTTTAATTGCCCGGAGCTAAAAAATTTCATGCTGATCAACGAGTAATAGAAGAGTTTAAAACGCTATCTATGAGAGAATAAGTTACTGTTGTTCTAAGAGAAAGTGAACATACAATCGTTATTTTATCATTAAAACCACTTTTATTGAACAAAACATTATTGTAAGAAAGTGGTTGCTAACATTTCGCACGATTATTATCGGTTTCGAGAGAAAACATCAAAATCAATACTCATTGCGAAACTAATATTTATAACACTATTACAGAACTAATTTCATTATTTAACACGTGCGTAAAACGGTTCCTGTATAATAATTCAATTAATATAATATACTTTACAGCTCGTGTTTTGTTAAAGTTATATCTATTAACGAGTCACGTAAAGGCGTTAAAACTTAATATTGGGTTGTGAAACTCATGAATGAATTATCTTATAGTCGGTTCATTGACAAATATGTCTGTTGTGATAACCTTCCTTGTTTGGTGACCCAAATATAATTTATTAGTAATTACCATTGATATATTAAAAAACACTATCAATGTAATTACTCTAATATTTCGGAATGCGAAATTCTCCGATAATTGTACTTATGACGTAGAAAATATAGTTGACAGATACTTAGTTAAGATTAAGATAGCATAGGACAAACGGCAATTCCGTGGAAAAACTTAATTTATCAAGTATTAAGTAAACTTCCTTTCGCTAATGATGACGCAAAACTAGGAACTAGATATATCAAATAAATGAATGAGACCGTAAATGCTTTAGTTCGGCGGCAATCGCTAAGTACAGCGAAGCAATTGCTGAATAGAGCACAGCAGATAGATGACCCGTCTAGTGCAATTTTACTTAATACAATTTTAGTGGCCTTCGAAGGAGAAGACTCATTTTAGATTGAATGTTACTTCAAGAACTCGTGATGTTACAAAATGTTTGGTCCAAAAATGCAAACTTTAATCGAGAAGAGTATCTTTCCATAATGGCCTGTAGTGTGATGTTGATATCTTTGGGACTAATAAGGAATTTAACATTGTCATTGTAAGTCGGTTTCCTTTTACAGTGTAAACCAATCTTTATGTGGTATGAAGACTAAGCGCGTTGGCACCATTAGAATCCACGCATGGAGCCCAAAGGTCGTAATCGTGCGTAAGTATTGACATAATAGCCCATCTTTTATTGGTATCTGATAACCGATTTCCTTGTTTGACTTCTATAGCATTATTGAGATAGCATACAACTGTATTATTGTTATCTATATTTATATTTCATTCCGGATATTCTAATTTTGATTTTATATTTATTAGGTTGTCAATAGCCGTGGCGCCATTTTCTTCAGCAACATTTGATTTACCTAATAATTATGATGCTTGGATTTCCCTCAAATCAAGAATGCTATTCTAGAAAAGAATAATAAGTAGAAACCTTAAAATCTCAACATTGAAAACATTTAAGTGTAGAAAACTAAGATGCTCAGAAGAATAGCTTCAAATAACTTCTTAACTAATAAAATGGGTGTACAAAAGTTGCTGACGTACACTGTGTAAAAGGCCATTAAAAGGCAACTATCTGAAACAGGTTCCTTATTGCTGGTCTCGAAGACAATAGCCTATCAATCTGTCTGTGCAAAGAGGCTTACCAGGAACACTTACTACTAGCGAGCTTGCCTTTAGGTAAAAACTGAACTGCATATTTTGAATGGGACTTGCAATTCCTGATAAACCTTCTTGTATAGTTGACCTCGTAATTACAAGTTGTACTTGTCACTTGTACGTCATAAAACGACTTGAATCTATTCGTCTAAATGACAGTTAGATAGTTTTACTAGGAATTGTTGTCAGAAGTTGTAAAAATTACCAGGTCGTATACAAAACAGCGAAGTCTCGATATCTCTAATTCCAAAATCCCGTGACGATGTTGATATGAAATAAAAACCTGCAACAAAAATAAAACCGTTATTAAACAAAAGGCTCGTTATCATGCAAGATTTGATAGCTATGCTAAACGAGAACGAATTATTACGTCAGCAAATAAATATTTATTCGCTGACATCAGTGTCTATACATGGTGTAGTTTTAAAGGCAAGAAGTAAATCACCTTTAGATAGGTAGTCGTCAGTGAGTGCACATACGGAAAACTTAGGACCAAATCTTGTGGCGTAACTCAGTAGAGGACTCTAGAGTCTAGCCAGAGTATGAAATACAGCATTATTAGAACCGACAAAATCTTGTTATATAAATGTTTAGACAAAGAGGCTTGAAAATTCCAATTACATTAGAACAAAATCAACAGAACAATTACCTACGTAGTTCAATATTGACAGATAATTAACTAAATACCTACAGCCTGTATGCAAAATAAAATATTCTTGTGTAGGCGCAAAATCAGTTAATGAATGAATGAATGAGAGAACGAATCGATTTTTTTATTGAGAACTTGTCAATGACATATTCATTCATGTTTTCTTAAAGTGCCAATATGTTTTGGGTGCGGCATTAACGGTTTTTGATATTTGTATTGAAATAAAAAATATACATTGCGTTGGCAATTTGACCCATATTTGGAAATGTTGAATGAATGTAGTAATATTGTAAGGTCTGGTAAAACCTTTATGGAAACGGACTCAAATTTATATCGTATTTTAAAGATCATGTTGGCACTTGAAAATGTGTTCCAAGACGTACGTACGTAAACGGAGTATGGACTTCCAATAAAATTTGTAGATTTTTGTATGTGGAGGAAAATGTCGTGAAAAAGTTTTGAGTATGTGATATGTGGATGGCTATAATAGTAGGGGAAGAGATGATCAAAGAAACGATGGATGGACTGTGTGAAACATGATATGGCTAGAAAGGGAGTGACAACTGAGATGACGACTAATAGAGAAGTATAAAAGAATCTTGCGCCGATAAGGGCAAGAGAACGATGATGAACTTTGGGGTATCCATCGACAGACTACCGAACGGTTTTATTCTCAGGTTTTATTAGACCCATGACATTCCTTGATAGACTCATGTGAAAAGCTGAGATCAATATTATTGTTCTACTTGGCTACATAAGTACAACATGCTTCATATCAAACAGCTGTTTCAATGTTATTCTTAGCTTGAAACGTGTAAAAATAAGTTGCACTAGTTTGTTTTTATTTCTTGTATAACAAAAACTATGAACAATATACTATCGTAATCGTTTTGCTGTGTAGGAGTGCACGTGTATATTGACTTCAGGGTCAGAAGTCAAGCAACTTTTGGGTAAGCAATTTGAAGTTACTGATCATCTGCTTAATCTAAACCAGTTGGGAGGCGAATGATGAAAGATGGAGAATTGGAGATATATATATTTATAGAAAAATGAGCGTTTCGGGACCGTTGGATGAGGCGAGTTTGGGACAGGCCTATTTCCAGCAGGGGTCATCTTTCAGATGAAATTATGATGATTATGAAACTTTTCAATGGCTTCGATTTCCAAGAATATGTATAAATAAATTTTATTCAAAATAGACCGTAAGAGATGGCCCTTATAAAGAACCATGCCATAAAATTGGCATCATTAGCGAACAAAGCAAACGGATTGGTGTTCACACAGACGAAAATCTTTTCATTAAACACAGTTTACACCAATCTTGTTATATTTCTTCATATCTATTCTATTACAATATATTATGCGTAATGGAATAATTCTATGATGCATAATTATGCGAGAACAGCAATTTAAAGCGAGATAAAGTTTATCTCTTTACAAGCCTAGATACTGACGTAATCGGCTAATGCGTCTTTGTTAGCAGATGGTAGGAAATTAACGGTTTTATTAGATATTTCATTTATATTTTATAGTTCTTTAACCTGTTGACATTATGGCAGACGTTTAAGTTCATTATCAGATTTCTCAATCGGTCCTTTTTCTTGTGGTCGTTCAATAAACCAGTGTCCACTTTTTTAAATTGGCTATCTATTAGTTGCTCAGCGGTAGTCCAGAGACTGCAAATTTTATAGAAAACGCCAAGTTTGCGCGACTTGCGTTACAACTCAACCAGTTCTTTAAAGAAATTTGATTCTGATAGTAAGGAAACAAGGCATTCTCTTAATAATAAATGAGTACCACAAACGAAAATATAATATTATGCTGTCAGTTCAATCATTCATCCAATCACGAGACCGCAACAGAAAATTGGCACATTACCTGTCTCCATTGAATTACTAGAACTGTTGCTAGTTTTAAATAATTCATATCTCAATTGAAAACTAAATAATATTGAGCAATATTATCGCGAGCCAGAATTTAGTGCGTTCTCTTCATCATAATATTGTGACTCTATTTATGCATGAGAAGGCTCGAGTAATGCCGGTGCATAATCTTTTATCACGTATAAAGACTTTTGAAAGTCAAAAGCTCTATCAAGAAGCCGTTATTTCGAAATAAATTTTGTTTTAGTATCGTCTACTGCCTATATTTGATATCATTAAAATTATAAAGCCTTAAATATCCTAGTTTAGTGCTTGTTCACATTAAGCTATAAGGCAGGCGTTTACTGCTTCTAAATACAATGTTACAGAGGCAAAATTCAGGAGCTTCTGTTGAGTAATTTTGTACAATCAGAATTTTAATTGCAAAAGTTTTTCATGGTGGTTATTATTGTGCCTCATTAAATGTTATGGAAGTTCGCAGCTAACTTAGCCAGATGCCATTGATATCAATGGTTCACACAGAGACCCAGATGTTGAGTATCAAAGTTTCACACAAAGTTATTACGGGATCAAGTTCGATGCCTAAGAGTAACGATATATAAGTGCATAGTAAAACTGTTAAACAAACATATACCAATGAGTAGAAACAATACCCAACAGATCATGTAGCTCATAAAACTTAGGCTCAGTAATGGCTGTATCAATCAATTGAACAATTACAGTGATGCAAACACCAGGTGGTCAGCTTTACGTAATAACAATTGTTCCATTAATATTAATGATACATAGACTATGTTAAAGTCGACGTTAAAATATACAGTTGGTGTTTTCTTAAAATATGCAAGACATTGTTTGGTAAATAAGCTAATTGGATTTAACAGAATCTTTTGATTAATGAGGAAAGAAACAGAGATGAACAAAATTTGCTGAAAACTTAACCTAGCATTGGTCGAACACACTTATACAGTATAGCAGGTAAAAGAAGGAATATACTGTTAGGAAGTATAGTAATTATAAATGATCAACTTTTACGATGGGACCAATTCTGAAATATAAAAACAACTCAATCAGCTCTTCCATACAAAAATGCTATCCCGATCAAAATGTATGGAAAGTAGTTTTTTGTCCATTCATTACCTGCTTGATCGTACATTTTTCAAATAAAGGTAGGAGTATAACACATGAAGCTTCTAAAGCCACTCCCACTCATAAATACATTATTAAGTTCAAATACGATAAAGAACAAGCAAGAAAAAATATGAACGTATTCGCAGCTTATCAAGTAGTGTTAGTTGTAAGGCCAAGTCAGGGTCAGTCGGTCGAAAAGGGGTCAGAAAGGTTAACTTGGTGTGACTTGTAAACGATGGACTAGCTTCCTGTCAAGCATCCTGCTTATGAGCTTATGAGTAATTGAATTGAATTGTTCTTAAGTCCAAAATGCCTGCCAGATATTGGATGGTGTTGATATTGTGAAAAGTCTAGCTTGCTTTCCATATAATTTGAGTATACATTTATCGATGGTGATTATGATCACCACAGGATTTCTAGATATGCCGCTAAGAGTAGTGTTAATGTAAGGATTGTCCAAAATCACGGGATAACTAATGAAACTACTCACGTATTATTCAGTACCATATATTGTTGAATATACTCGTATAATACAACTTTCTAAAACATATTATTTAACGAAAAGACATGAAATCAATACGTTTTCAAGGTTGTATATTGTTATATATCCAAATGGTAATTTCAACTAGCATTTTTAAGACAGCACCATAATACGATTAGTAATATCGTGCCGCTTAAGATCACGAACCTTAACCACAACATACGAGTAATAGACATTGACATAGTTTGATCCGGTACAGATAACAGATAAGAGTGCAATTTAAAAAATGATGGATGGCCACGAAAAATGTGGGGACTATGGAGATACTGGGGCAACAGTGGATATTGTAAATCATATTGTATCTGAGAGATATAAGTTTCGATTTGAAGATGAAGGTTCATTGTGTTGTGTTATGAAAGATTTGAGAAGTACTGATGGATAATGAAATTTCGGCAATCGTGTTAGGATGAAGAAAAAATCCTTTGCAGTAAGCTATGATTGAAATAGTTGAAACAGTGCAACACTAACACGATATCGATGAAGCGACTACTAATCAATTCAATATCGTACCTCTAACGCCAAATTGCAAAACAATGCAAGCCCACTCTAAAACTAACAATATTGCAACATATTACCCAACAACCATCTTCAATTTTGTCCAACTATCTGTTCACATTAATTCGCATTTTGCTTTAGAAACTGGATCGTAACACCATATTAGGTTTGAACCGTTTGGTATCACTTTCTGCAAACCATTTATGGGTAAGAATGCCTCATGAATTATCCCCAATGGTAATTTGCTTTTGAATTTTTTAACCACAATGCTTGAAAGTAGCGAATTTCGTTAAGAAACTGGTTGGTATGCTATTCAAGCTTTTCTGTTTTGTTCCTATTATAAAAGGGATTGTAAAGGCTTTTATTTTTGTTTTATGTCTGATGTCATCATTTATTCTGTTGCAACGTTGTTTACGCGTGTTGCTTGGTGGGCTGTGTTTAATGCGAATCCTTATTACTATACATTGTTCTTTGTCTGTAAAATAGTCCGAAAACTTAAATAAACGAAGAAGACGAAGTTATGTTTTCATCTATGGATTTTGCTATATTATGTTGAGCTTCGGAGACTACGAAAAAATATTGGCAAATATACGAAAGTGTTAGTTTTAACCAAGAAAGGTTATGCCCATAAGAGAAGATTATAGGTGTGGAGGAACTACTTTTTAAGTTTCAAGCCTTATTAGCGATTTCCACATAACACACACTTTGAACGCTATTTGCTTTGAAAGTGAAATGTAATGACGCATACTGATGTCATCACTATTGTGACAACACATACAAGTATTATGTACATTGTTATCTATCTTTATCTGCCTATCCCTGAGAAATCTTCCAACAATTGCAAAGTTAGTTGGCAATAAGTCAAAAATATAAAAGAAAATGAAGCTTTATGCAATACAGAGTAATAAAGGTCACAATGTTATACGTGTGTAATAATTCTGGAGAATTGAAACTTACTTGAAGAGTAGACAATCGTGGGAAAGCAGTGGTACACATCAAATAATCTACAGTGCCATCGTAAGTTTAGAAACAGGAAAAGAATTCAAGAGTTTCTAAGAAATGAGATCGTGCTAAATGTTCTTTTTTATCTTTTTCCATATTATAGTACCATGTATTATCTTTATTTTATCATGTATATGGTCTTCATTGTGTTTCTAAGAATGAGTGTCGTAATAATTTTATGGTAAATTCAATGACGGTTTCAAATTATCATTTTCTTTGTCACTCGCAGTTTATATAGTCAGCTCATTGATATTGTTATGACTTAATAATAGATTCAGTTGAAAATCGAAAGATTATGGGTTAACTTTCAAGGCAGGAAATCATCAAATGAATTTTGTCATTTAATTTTATGTTTTATCATTAAAGTTAATATGTGGTAAAAAACATTAGCTCATCTTTAAACTCCTGTTTCCATTCAAGCAGAATTCATTAGTTTAAATCCATCCGGGCTAATCTCAACCATCTATGTAAGACGACTTCATTCCCACGAAAGATTTTATCTGGACCACAGCATTCAATATAATTAGCTTGCTCAATTAAATCTAGATTCTCGAGATTCAATAGTCCGTGGGTCCAACGTCTTTACGATTAGAAAATAAGCTTTCGATTAACTCTGGCAACGGAAAGAAACAGACAGAAATTATATTACACTTTAGATTTTTTTAAATGGAGAAGATGATTTTGAAAACGGTAAAAAAGTTTTGCGGGGTATATTCGATATGGACGCACAAAAGAGTATCCATACCACTCAAAGTGACGTTGTAGATAGTGCTGGGTTAGAGGTCAAAGCTGAGCATGTAAAAAAGGTAACTGACCCAACGCCCACTAGCATGGCAGCAATACATTACCCTTAGTTGACTTCGACATCTTGCGTAGGAAGTGAAGCAGATGAGATAAATCTACGGATAATGTACCAAATTACTTCTTTATTATCTTATAATTCTTTCCGAAGACCAACTGATTCTGCCAGACTTTTTATTGAAGATTAATGTTAATTTGTTTAAAGGGTCTGTTTTGTTAGCTTATAAGTGTGTGTATTTCTAGTTCCCTTGTAAGGTGAGTTTCCGGTGCTGTGTTTAGCCATTACCGTTAACTATCCACAATTTTTAATGAGTCCATGTATTTTGTAGCTTACCTAATGATGTGTTTTGTGAAATGTATCATGTAAAGTCGTAAAAAATATATGGAAAAATATATATAAAACTTCGTAACAATACCGTTTACAATATTCTAAGCGAGGAGGTAAGCTTTTCCGATTCTAGAATAATATTTTATTAGGGTCTATTATCGCGTGCCAATTCAATCAATCAAGCCGTACCTAATGCTTAAACGCAACCTAGTTTGCTCTCTCGTAAATCATGGAAATGTTTAAATATTAGTTTTTCATCTAAATATTGAAAAAATGTCACGGAGTAAGTATTTCAATTGAGGGAATGAATAAGCCATGCCTGACCTCAATTGCAACAAGTAAGAATTTTTATACTTACTTAGGGGTATTATGACAGTTTTTAAATTTAATGGTATATTTTTTTTATTAGTTAGGGATTTGAGGATCAAAATTACAATGCTAAGGCCGTAGAACACAGCTTGTTTCACCACCTGCGGATCAGTTCTGGTCACATTATCAGGTTGCAATAGTCAGGGAATTTCAAATAATTTCTTTTCCTTCCTTTAATATTTCTCCTGATAAATTATGATTATTTTTGATATTGATTATTGAGACTTGCCGTGAAACAAGCCTTTAAACTATTACTACTCGTACTATCTATGAAAAAGGTTACAATTTGAAATTCTACATATATCCTTTACGAGACTCGAAGTTATATAATTGGACTTCCGAAAAACATAATTCAAGATCCATATCCAAAATAAAAACGTTAAATAGGCTCAAATAATTGAATACCAATTTGTTTATTTTTAATGAAAACAAATTGCTGTATCAATTTGGTAACGTAAGGCCATCAAGGTATTTTAAAATAAGATTGGTGAGTCACCTTATTATGGAATTTTTTTGGTTTATTGTTATTCATTTTAGGGGCCTTGATAACGATAAGTCTACGGTAGGGAAGTGGAATTATTTGTAAACATTTGCGTAATCATCTTTTTGACTACTTTTGCAAAGTGCTCAGGCATTAAACATGGTGGGGAACCATGTTTATTGGGGTAACTTAGGTACGCTCATAGTGGTTTTTTAGGCAAGATGAACTAATATCTCCTTTTGTAATAAGACGGATACCTTCCGTCTACCTCTATCTCGAGCTTAAACCGTCGAGCTTCATATTTCGAACTTTATTCAGACTGAGGTGAAGTTCTTCATACACAACTGACAACTTAGTATTGGACTTAGTAGTCAGTTTTGTATAAAGAATTGTATTTCGATAACCTTTAGGTTCTTATTATTAAATCTGGTATGATGGTATAAGCCCTGCCAAATGATAAAGATTTATTTTGTAATAAGATCGATTAATTTTAAGTAGATTATCTCAGGTGATGTACAAAGTTCAGAATTTTCTAGCAGATACATTTGCATATTTGGGCAGTTTCCTTTTTGAAATGCCTTAAAGAAAGTCGAACAACACTAAATACCAAATAAGGTTGACCTGAGCCTCGCCTTCCACAAGCTAATATTGCTATCACTTCTCATACTTCTATCGAAGCGAAAACAGGCTTCGAACATTCAGGTACCTACCCACTGATATTTCAATTTCACGATAGCTCATCTTTCTTATCTTCAGTTACAATCTAGACGCAACTAGGCAATGTTAATTGGTGCCTAGAAAGTCTGGGACGAAGAAGATTACTGTGACCATTAACGTTTCACTTTAATTGATTATAATGACAGTTTTTGCTAAGTGAAATTGTCAGTCTTATGTGTACAAGTTTTTGTAAAGGCTTCACAATTACACGCGAATTATCTACAGGTATAACCGTCTTCATATTTGGTAAGGCCATTACTAATAAAAGAGTTTCAATGAACGTGCTGACTTTCTATATCTTTTCTTTTATTCTTGTTGACTATTTTGTTAGTCTAGTGGTTGCTAGTATTACTGCTGAGCATGAAGTCCTCCATGAGGATCGATACCCAGGTCATATAAAACTGTTATTGGGTTGTTTAGATGCTGGATTTGTGCCCGGTTGATGGCAATAGGTTTGCCTGCTGTTGCATGCCACTTAAACATAACTCGGGAAACGTGGAGGTACGGTTCACCTCTGCCCAACACTTTGGGGAAAACAGAGCCATATTAAGTAATTATTCTTGTTGATGTAGGTTGTAAAACCGGTCAGCAAGTTCCCAAATCCAGTATCATAATTTTGTGTTCATTGATTACAATTCTAGGCTCTTGACTGTTATAGATTATAGAAATAAACGTTACTTCTATTAGTCACTAAATCGATTGTTATCAATCATTTTAACAAATGTTTGTTTGAGTTTAACCGTTGTTCTACGTGACTTTAATAGTTATTAACACGCCCTGAAATAGTATTGTTTATATTTTGAATGAGCACAGAATGTACTAGTCTAGGACGGAAATAGGAGGAAAATCAAGAGAGGCTTAAGTATATCCGGATTTCCAACATTACGGATGTAACCATTTTTTTTATTTCAAAGAGTGTCCATGGAGTTTCTTGCCCTTTTTTCTCTTTAGGAATCTAGTCTGCTTTGGAATGGGAAACTAGCTTCATCTTTCTGACTGACCGACTCCTTTATAAGTTTGAGTTTGATTAGATTGTGTTTCGTTGAAATGTGAAAGAGCAACGGTTTGGACAATAACTGCTTGTCCTTGCCTGAAATAGCCCAACAATTTGAATGACCATTGAAATGCACCAGTCCTATAACAATAATGTTAAAATTGTCTCATTTCACAGCTATTTTATTTATGGCACTTATAATAAAATCAGCATTCTTGTTTTAATGAATTACCTACGTAAAGGTTAGTTTGGTTGGCGAATTATTTGAATTTTTACTGACGATGATAAAATTGGCAAATTTTCTTGCGTATTATATGCTTGCCAAAGTTTAATTTATTGTATCTAATAAATATTGTACATAGTATGTTAAATTTCAAGAGATAAACATAATTCTAATGTTATCAATGAACAAGTGTTTGCGGATGAATGGAGTAAAATGAGACGGATAGCATAAATATGCAACGGAGTCCACTGCTCCATGTTAGTTAGTAAATTGAATTATAAACAACATAATTATTGCCAACGTAATAATTGTTTCTATGTTAATTAATGTGTATTACCGTTTTAAGTTACTGTAAATAAATAAAACAATTTATGTTATTACAGAACTTTAGAGAAAAAAATACGAATACGAGTTAGCTGTAGAGTTACTAAAAACCCAGTTTATTCTAATCTAAAGTATTACAACTTTACTATAAAATATTACCAAACGAACAAGATCAAACACGGAAACATTTCAAGTCCTAAATACATTCCCAAAGCAGATAAGCGCAGGAAATAAAACATCAAAGTACTGATAAGAAGTCTAGTAGGCACGTAACGTTTCTATTTGTAAATATTACGAAATCTACTTGTAAGTGCATGTAAGCTTGATCGATAGAGATTATGTGACTATCTACTGCATTAATGGTATCGTAACCGTACTTGATATGTTGACAACCTGATTCTGGTAGGGAACTATGGTAAATTAGATATCAGTCTGCACAGCAATGGGATATGACGATCTAATAAACAAGTCAATAACTCTAATGATGATTAATAAAAATATAATAGTAAATGATAATCTAAACAAGTAGGTAGCTCAAAATGGTTATAAAGATCTTAAAGATAATGATCAAGGCGATGAACGCCAAGAGCAGAATAGTGAAGAAAAACATTAAGCAAATCCAATCTTAGAATAAAACTTTGATGTCAAAGGAACTATGACCAATGATTCTAGAGAAACAACAAAAATCAATGCTAAAGATTCCACAATCAAAACACCTAGCCCTTTACAAAGTAATTTCTATTATTCCAAGAACAACGTAGAAGTATACAATTCCACAAAATAATTTAACAAGCAATATTATGGGTCTAGAACAAGCAAAAGACAGAAATAGGTATTTAGCCACAGCTCTATGCAATATGATAGTGAAAGCCAAGCGAAATTGAAGGGTGGAAGGCATAGAAGCTTTATTTTATACTTATTGCTGGATTTCTCTACTAAAGGTCTTGGAAAATAATTTATATTTCGATATTGCGTTAGATGGTATACACACTGGTTTTAATGTAGCAGCGGCTATTAGAAACAACGTCTTGGATGAAGACAAAGGTAATGAGAAAGATAAAAATAATGATGCATGTTGCACTGTAGACAAGTGAATAAAAATTTGTTTTATAGTTTCTTTGATGCTGCCGTTCAATTTAAAAATGCCTCCAGAGCATGAACCATATCTTAAAACGTTGTTGATGAAGATATAGATGTCGGCTAGTTATGAAATCCATTACCACTTCCAACAACATAATTACGCATAATCGGTGTAATCTCACAATGCTTAACAATGACAGCTAAATTCTGACCGTTCTAATTAAGAAAAACACATTAATTATTCCTCAACAACAGCTCTATTTAAACAATCCTCACCCAATTAGCCCTCTAAAACAGCAATTTGAAAATTAATTAAATTATCGCTGCGACGATCCGTTCGTGTGAAAGCAACTTTATCTATAACTCGTTAACGGTATGCATTCAGATAGTCAGCAGCCAATTTATTACGCTGCGTATCGTTCCATCTGGGATGTATTGATAGCAATGGAAGACACGACTTTGTTACAATGAGAAATTATTTCAAATAACGGACGCTGGTCTGACTTAATGGTTGACAGAGGATTTGCATGATGGGAATCGAGTTGTTTTTAATGTTTTCCTGTGTTTTATGGTCTATTATAAACTTGTAGAACGTGACGTTGGAGAAATTGCTCTAGAAAAGCAACAAATCAAGAGTTGAAATCTTTATTTGTTTTTATGTTTTCATGCAACTGCATCCTTAGACGCAACAGGGGTTGAAGCAGTAAAATTACTAATTGCGTTAGTAGTATGAGTAGTGGCCGAAGCCATGCATCGTAGTTTGTGGCGTGTTATATTGTAATACTTTTTCACTTCAGCACCATCACTGTCTTTTCATTCCCGATGTATTGCTGCTTGAATATCTCTTCGCACTTTTTCAAGATTATGTGTAAGCACTTTTAGCTCCTTCCGTAGCACAACTAAGTAAGCCTCCACTACAATATAGTTGGCTAGTTTAACATCTTCATAACAACTACCATACATTTGCAACGACAAGAGATTCAACCCCCACGCTCATACACTTAAAATCGGATAGCCAATTAGAAGCCTTGGACCCACCTCCTGCTGCGATGAAACTATCACGCCAATATGTAAAACTAAACCGAGTAATATGATCACACAAAATGAACACAAAGCATATTTCGCTAGCGACAGAGTCGATAAAATTGCCTTTTCAGGTAGTGGGTGAGCAGAGTTGAGAGTTGAAGCAAATCATAATATAATGTCGTAAGCTCAGGGCTACATTGTAGAAATGTGTATGGGTCCTTGAAATCATAAGTTTCGAAAATCTTTTGTTTTGTTTTATCGTTATCAGATATCGATACCCATCTATCTCATCACATCATGTTTATGAAATTTTGTCAGTTTATTTAATTTGACGTTTGTATAATTGGATCTAGTATAAGCAAGGAACCTCACAAGGTTGGTTTAGTGGTCGCAAGCGCTACTGCTACACATGAGGTCCTAAACTACACTTTTGTTTTTGGGTTCTTCTATCTGGAATTCCTCAGTAGCAGCGCGGAGTCAGACTTGAATTTAAGTGGCGAAATGTGGGTGTTCTATAAGTACACCTCTGCCCGACCCTTCGAGGAAACAAGTCGTGGCATGTTACGAGTATAAGCAAGGAAACTTTTGTTCCTTTAGAAGATGGTGCATGAGCACCATCTTCTAAAGGAACAAATGTTTGACAGTTGATGATTGACAGATGATTGTCAGTTTTATTGGGAATCGAGATTTTCTCTATTTTATCCTCTAAATAAAACTTTCTTCCACTAACAAGGTAATAAGTCCGTCATACATCTAAAACTCTATTCCTCATTACGGCTAGAGAAAATAAAAATAGAACGCATCAGTTTATCTTGCCGTTTAAGTCGTAAATGTCAACCTGGTGATGGATGACCGTCGAATTAACCCATATTCCTAATAGGCTGATAATGTGAGAGGCAGAGAAGCTACTGGACATTACTTCGAGCAGTATCTAGTAGTTATACTACTCATAGTAATGAGTGTTATAACTTATACTAATCCTTACACTTTAATAATTTCATAGATAAGAGTCAGTAGACTCTTATCTATGAAATTATTAAAGTGTAAGGGTGGCAATATCAGAGGTTGATAGCAATAAGAAAACTTGCTTTAACTAAGGGAAAGCAGACAACACTATTGATACAGAAGATAACGTTTAGATAAAGTTCCTATCAGTTGACTTGAAAATGAAAAGGAAATGCAGAAATTGAATATGAAAGCATAGAATCACATATAGTTATTAATCTAAAACAATATAGCTAGTAAATACTAATTAATTAAGTTTCACTTTGTGTTGAAACTGTTCGTGGTTCTTCATCCAAGAAAGGAAAGCAAGCAAGTAACGCTTGTTATAAACATTAATAAACTTAACGCTGCCTTGTTGCAGAGAAATTTATTAACAATAATGTAACATTAATACTTTAAAGCCGTTGAAATGAAATATTACTCTTTGGCACGATTTCTGAAACTTATGTTGTGGTTGTGGCAACAGTATGTGAAATGGGCATGCCGCATGGCGCATGTCAACTGAACACAACATGTAGACATCTTTTGTTGGAAATAAGCTACCACATACAGCGCTATAAGAAATGGTCCTGAGGTCAAAGCCATTGACATAATACATGGTCGGAAGATTGGTGACGAGATCAATAGGGATGTTGACTGGGAAGAAAAACATCTATTTAGTCCGTCAGTCAGATAATAAAAAAGTAAGAGACATTTATTTTTCCTTTATCATGTTAATAAAAAATGGTTTAGATAAAACGCATTAAAGTTGGGGAGGGGGGGCTCGCTAGTCACATTTTAACGTATTGCCTACTGAATGTATTGCCGTAATGTTTTGATTACGTAAAAAAGAAAAAATACGTGTCCAATATTTAAAAAAAAAAACTAGTCAAAATCCCGATACAGCCTTAAATATTGCACTCCACGAATTTGATTTAAAAAATCAACGGGTACTCCGGGAGTGCCGGCAGAAGTGAAAACTTGAATATTAACGTTGTGCATTTTTGATATTTTGGAATAGGTAGGAAATAATTTTGCACGAATTGCTTTATTTATCAGTATAAAAGTACTATCATTTATGTGGTAAAATACAATATTCATTTATTGCGCTATCGTACACAAACATGACAATCTTACGAATTTATCAGGTCACGTGTCCTGACGCGAGTTTAACATTTTTTACCCATCACAAAAAAGTGCAAAACGCCGCTAAAGAAGTTTTCACTTCAAAAATAACAATAACAACCATAAAAAGGAAAGTATTAAATTTTTACTATGACACACACATCGAAAAATTAAACAGGAATCAAATAGATAACTAATCCCAATTATTGGCATTTCATGCTAATACTTGAAAGCTATAGAAAATTGCAAGCAATGTTCACTTTACGGCACGTTAAGTTTCTGAAATTAGCGACTTAAAGCAAAATATCGAAGATGACACATTTCCATACAATATTTCTATTCAAAATGTTTTACGAACGTTTAGCTGCTAAAGCTTTACTAATAAAATTTTCTGCTTTTCACAAAAACATGTCATTTACGAGTATTATGTCTAGTTGTAGTAATTCTTTGAAATGCATTAGCTAATCTTCAATGTTTTGCGAACGTTTTTTGTCATTCAGGGAGAGAAAAGGAAGATCTTGAAAAGTTTTCTCATGATTTTCATTAGATCCATAATGACATTCCATGGATACAATCGAGATTTGACCGGATAAATAAAAATTAGAATAAAATACGTTAAATAAAGAAGCATAAAATCCCAAAACTGTAGGAAGAACCTGACGAGGAAACATCAATCAATTTCACCAATATAAATAAACAACACAAATCCATCAATTTGAAAACGAACCTAATTTGGGTTTTAAATAATACTACCCACTTTTGTAAAATTCGGTCTCTCACACCCACAACCATTCAACACGCATATTACATTTATTACATTTTAATCTAAACAAGAAAGCATTCCGTACGTTTTGTTCAAAATGTGTAGAGGTAATTTTACACTAAAGGTCATACATGTGTTTCTTGAACATGCATCCTTCCCTTTTAAGGTAAACTGACCTCAAAGTTTATAAATACTATGTGCGTCAGAACTTTACAAATCAATTATGTGTTAACCAATAAAGAGGATTGGTTAAGTTCTACAATAGTGTCATGGTGAGAAGGTATTACATTACATTCGGTATACAGGAAGACAATTTTCACTTGCAAGACATCGAGAACATGAGTAGAAGGAAATTCAAAGAATAATGGCGCTGGCGACAAAGTTATTTGCAATTTGATACACAAATGTTTTACAGAAACGATTATTTGTTACATATTTGAAATAGTTCAGCAAGCTCCGCATGACCACCAGAGAAACGAAAGACAAAATGACAGATGGTAGAAACATTTCTACGGCGTGAAGCGTCTCTGTGGTCTAGTCATCTACTCAGACCCAAAGGTTCTGGTCACGCTACGTAAACAGCTGGCTTGGCTAGCTACTCACCACCATCTTATCTAAGTTGTGTGTTACGGCAGTTAGAGGTAAGATAGCCATTTCCTCTGTGGTTGAGGATTCCGAGTGAAGCTCGCTTCCACCTTCGGCCTGATCATCACTTACCATGAGGTGAGATGCAGGCTAAGAGCTATCCGAGGCAGAAAAAAAAAACAAAAAAGAAAGAAATGCCGGATGCAGCTGAATACCAGTATTTTACAATGAGCAACTGCCAATCTGACCTCCACAACCCAGTTACTGGTTAACACGATACCCCTTGGTAGACTGATTGTCAGACTTTCGTGCTTCTGACGAACCGTAACAGTCACCCGTAATAGCCATTGGTCCCGGCTGTCATTTGTAGATCTTTAACAGTTCAAAGATCTACAAATGACAGCCGGGACCAACGACTTAACATGCTTTCCGAGGCTCGGAGGGGTCTTGGTATGTAAAGATGGTCACGATCCACGGAGCAACTGCGGCAAGCGTAATTTAACCTGATCGATCGACCTGTGCGGCTGTTATTACTTAGCCAAAAGCCCCTCCCTCTCCCTCAGAGCTATTCTAGTCTATTCTGTAAAAACGTGACTGTAAAAGCTTACGTGAAGACAAGCGAACGAAGTTCGATCCATCTGATGCGAGGTAATGATGCTATTGGCAGCTCAAGCACACTGGACAAGTTTTTTACAGAATCGACCGGCTGGTCATGCTACGCTTGATAACGTGAAGGAAGCAACCGTCATACAAGCAAAACGAATTAAGGTTTGAAACTTTATTACTACCACACAACTGGTTAATATATTACGACACAACTTACTCAACAAGGGCTATTGAACCTAAATGATAGTAGGCACTCAGAAAAAAATAAAATAAATCTTTATAATAATACTTATTGGAGCACGATCGACCTCTTTGCGTTTACGCAGCCCGAGGGTGTAGAATATGATGAAGTGCGTACACATGCTTCGAGTAATATCGGGTTGTGAGAAATTCTGCCTTTAGTTTTATTTATTGCTCTTACTTGGTTATGTAATACAGTTCTTTCTGTATCTGCGTGTGTAGTAATTTCTGCTGCTTTATTAGAAATAGATTGCTTATAAATAAATGTATTTATTACATTGACACTTTTATTTATAAGTTGTAGTTAATCATCATCATCAATGAGAAAAGAAATGCGGTCAATATGGACGGTATAAAATTACACTGTGTTTTTTCTATCCAATTCTGCGAGAGTTTAGAAAATTAAGAATTCTGCACACACCATCATCATTTTAGCATTTAGATGATTTGCAGATTTTTTTCAAAGAATAACTTAGTCATGCAATAATGTGAATGAAATTGTGATAATGGGAGTTTAACGGTTTATCAAAACTCAATGTTGAGGTCACACCTAATTTCTCATTTAAGTGCGGGGGCGATGTGAACCTGCTTTCTTGGAGTTCACAGCTTCAAAAGTTAGTTTTTATGTTTTCATTAACATACTTTTATCCAACTTGGATGCCTTTATCCAGTAATATTTAAAAAAAATGATTTTTCATTTTTTTGCGAGTCGTTCCTACTTTTCTTGTGCAAGGTGTTTTTTAAACCATTATTGCCTCAAACTTGGTTACGGGTCTTTGATTCCATTTAGTTTAGGCATTGTTTAGTTTAGTTTTAGCTTGTAGTGCTGTTATATGCTTTCTTCATAAACTACTTAATGAATCACTTTTTTTTATTTCTGCAAAAAAGTGATTCATTCAGCAATCATGTATTTACGAACACCGTAATTACATTATATTGGAACGATTGTGTCCATATTTTTATAAGTAGCTGTGTCATTCAAGTTTTTTCTGCAAAAGTACCGTATTAATCCTTTTTTCTTCATACAATACGAAAGACACGCACAATGAAGCCCGAAATATTTACGCAACAAAGTAATTATGGCCTCCTACTTTACCAAATTGAAAAAAAAAACTTTTATTTAGACTGAATTAAGGTTCAAATTCGAATGATTCACAGCGACTTGATGTATTTAATTAGTTGAATACAATGTGGTTGTTAGAGTTTGTTCCAAAATTGGTATAATGTATCTTTCCTAAGAAACTAGTTGATAAGGCTATTGCTAAAGTGATATTATTTAATTTAATGGCAATAGCAAATCATCATGGACGACATTAAGTTTGAATTTTAAGGTATTTTAAGTTTTTTTAATTCTTATGAAAAACCTTTCAATTCCGGCTATTATCTATTCCGTTTCTTATAAGATTACAATTTAAGATATAACAACTAAACAACAACTACAACAACAACAACAACTAAAGATATTGTAACTAAATGTTACACCATTTTCGTAACATCTTAAATTGTATTGTATCATTCAGATCCAAAAAATGAGTCATAATTTGTTGTGGGCGTTACTGAACGCAATTAGTTTTTTTTAAACAACAATGACATTGAAGTAAAATACATGATTGCCCTTCGCGAACGTAATGAAGTGGTTGATGTAGAAAAAAGTGTTGCAACACCATCAAAGTAAGTTAATGAAACAATTATTTTGTTAATAAGTAATTAAGTTTTGTCACACTATTAATTATAGTTTCAATGTCATTGGAAAATGGACCATACTTTTCTCACAGCTGTTTTTTAAATTGAAATATCTACAGAAGCAATAATCAAAGGTCTTCGAGCAGGTTGACGCGAATCATCAACAGCTTCATATAGATTATAGAAGATAGATAAACTCAAACATGAAAAGGTACCAGGTAAAGATAAGTAAAGGTAAAGATGAAAATAAAATAATGAATGATGCATAAAGTAAGATAAAGAAGGCAAACGTCAATTTAATTGAATATAAACATTGTTTACTAATGCAATACAAGTCAAAGAAAACCAAATTCAAATAACAAAATTAAATACAGAACTACCTACTTACTTTCAATTCAAATCTCAATACAAAAGACCATCTCAACACTTGAACTAAAAACTTTAATTGATAAATCCCTGTCCAACTAAAGCCTATTATTAAAAATATCTCCATTAATAGAGCAGTCATACAAAACTGAGATTGTTCGTTATAAATTGTTAGTTTAAACGCAAACCATTCCTGGTAATCAATAGTTAATTCTTAGTAATAAATTTCGTTATTACAGGACTTCGATGAGACAAATTGCTTTGGAAATGAAATCCAAAATCAACCTTGTGCTTTCCCTTCTATGGTTGGTTTTTAATTGTCTTATAGGGTTTGGTTTACAAGCCTTAATCTGTAGATTTTAATGCTTTCTAAATTATATTCTCCCATAGTAATGAAAGGTGCATGTATCTGATGTTTTAATTTGGGTCAGCAGATACTGCGGTGGCCAGTGGTTGAACTTGTCGGAAATTACGTATAAATAACTAACTTTATGGATAATTATTTAATTTTCTTTGTTTATGTTCAGTTTCTTCTTTCAACACGCCCTTTTCCGGCTCATTACTTTTACCAACTTTGCTTTAATGAGGAGGTCCATCGCTCTCAGTAAACTTTACGATAGTAAAAACAAAGCTAGTAAATAATAGTTTGGAAATCCAGGCCAGGTCAGTAACCTAATCAGACGATTTAGTGCTACTGCAATTTTGACCAAAAGCCTAATTGGTTTGAATGATATTAAACTAAACAGTCTCGTCTATTAACACCATTGAAATAAATGTCTATGAGCATAACATTAGCTTATAAATTGAAAATAAAAATAACATAGCCAACACCAGAGCCCAATTTTATTGCTATTAAACTCACTATCAAAGTGATAATTACAATTTCTCAAATTCAAAAGACCCTTTTCAATTAGCGGTGTTAGAAACACAAAACTGAGGCAGATGTTGTATTTCGATCCCTTTTTTATTTCGCTTTTTATAGTATCCATCGACAGGTAATGTAAGACTACTCTATACTTTTTTTGGTATCAAAGATTGAAGTTGGAAACAGAGATGAGGATTCAGCAGCTGGCAAACATATCATTATATGGGTTAAAGTCTAGATACCTACCATCTCAAAGTTTAGTAGTCAAAATGACAAGACTTTAATGATTCATCACCTGCATACAATGATGAATGAAAATAATGCAATAATGAATTCTTGTTTCAAAGAATAACTGCATATGAAAGAAGATCTAACATCTTTGTAACCTATCTAGTACTTTTGAACCTGATTACCACTACATTCTAATCAGAGGCAATATGTAACAAAAATAGCAATAAATATGTCCCATAAACATGGCGACAAAAGAACCTTACCGGGACTATACTGATACTTCTGTGTTGGAATAACCAGTAAAAGGTGTAAGGCATCCTGGTCAGGGTGACAATGTATGGCCGATTGTAAGGATATCAGAGAGATGAGAGAAAAATTATAAAACCGAAATATTATTCGTTAACTTGCAGTAGTTATTGAAACACGCAGAATTGACTGTGTTGATGATGTCTTATTTCAAAATTTTATATTATTTAAAAAGTGAAAATGGATATCATGAGGGAGTACCATGATACAGATGATATTTTAGGCAGTTTCTCGATTGAACAAGAAGTAGTAGTGGCAGAAAATGTAAACAAGATATTTATAATTAATTCAAAATTGAAATGAAATGGATAAATTCACAGTCACTGTAACTTTTAATGAATTCCAATGTTATTTATTCCAATTCTAAGTTAAAGTACAGGATGCGTTTGTGTACCTACACAATAACACTTCACTTTTTTAACACTATCGATTCAAAGACCTAACAGCGACATGGCTACCCTTATACAAACCTGCTGCCGTCCCCCAACTATAATAGACCCTATTGCTTTCTCACTTGCACTACACACGAGTGAAAAAGATAGAAGATCAATTCCGAACGCCCACGGGACTCCCGTGGTTCCGAAGATCTCGATTCAATTAGCTATGTTATTAATGCTATGTTAACTGTTAAACTTTACTTTTAATTGTTAACTTTTAATAATTTCGTATTGATTGGAAATGTTGTTTATGGAACTTTAGTGTTGAATTTTTATTTTTGGAGCCAGTCTTGGTTTTAAATGGGTCTTTATGTGGAGATATTGATTCGAGGAGTTTTGGTTATTTGGCAGCTTGGTCAATGCCCCCATTGTTGTGCTTGCCGCTATTTACTTAGTTTTTAACTACAACACTATCCTTTTAAGCCATATTTTAATAATCTGCATAACAAAGTCTAAGACCACCTTAAATAAACAGCGTTCCTTAAGTTTTTTTTTTCTTTAACTTATTAAGATGGATATTTGCTTCGATGGTATTTGTATTGTTTATTTAAGTTTTTGGAGCTGTTTCATTAGAATTATTTTCTTGATTATTGTCTTACCTTGAATCTTGAATATATTAAAATTTAACTTAGAAATTAAGCATAAAGAGCAATTTGTCTCTAAAAAATAAAAATGTCACTTGTAGGCTGTATTTTGCATCAACAATATCTTAAAATGGACATTATATGCTAGCAAAACCACTTTAGACGACAAGTTGCAAGGTAAGGCATTGAAGAAAGCTTTGATAAAGCTAATCTGAATAAAATATTTCAATTAAAGGCGAGACGGGTTAGCACTTCATAGTCTCTGGGATCTTATGACTCATAACTTTCGCAGAATGATAAGTAATACTCCACGTTTTTCAATCCTAGACCAGCATGGTAATAAAGTTGAACTTGAACTGAGAAACCTCTCAGAAAACGAGTTACTTCACCACATATACATCCTTTAGATCGGAGAAAAAATATGGAAACACTGATTGAACTCGTAACTTTCCAACAAGTCGCTTTAGGTTGCCTCATTCGGTAATAAATAGAGAATTTCAATTGAAGACTTTCAATGACGAACGTGATGAAGCATACACTAGAGAATTTCATAGCTTTTTATAAGTTTTAAGTGTGGTGCATTGCACTCCATACAAATGCTAATATAAAAAGCAAACGAAGTTCAAAGCAGGTGGGTGTTTATTTCTTTTTGGGACCTTAAAGTGACACGTCGCCGCGTCGCCGTGTTTGAATAGGTGTCTGTTGCATGATGTACCGTCTGACTTATTTAGGTCAGTTGACCAAATGAGATGTTTGAATTCCGAAATGTATTACTTTGTTGATGAAAAGATTATTCATACTTTTATTTGTGTCAGTGCAGTAGACCCACGATTTCCCTAAGGCTGGTCCTCTATTATTTAGATCAGATTGATAAATGCGTTATGTTATGGTCCGTAGGTAGTTTTAGTGTTACAGCTTTAGTCTCAATGAGTTGGTAATAATTACCTAATAATCTTAAACGGGACATGCAAGTGTTTTATTTCTAAAGAATTTTATTTCAATACTTTTAAAACGAAAATGGAACGAGACAAAAATCTATTAAATATTGTTAAAAAAAATATGGAAAAACCAAACATTTTAACTGTTCATCGGGGTAAAAGTGCATCAGTATATCATTTACTTACACAAAGCAGAATTAATTACTATTAACGACTTGCATTAAAACATAGATCCGGATCCGAATGTAAATAAATATAAACCATAGCTAAATAATATAACTGTATCAGAAATCAATATAATGATACTAAATTATTAAAACGTTTCTAAATGTAATTTTGTAACAGTATCTTTTATGGTGGTTAAGGAATAAAAGAAACAGTATATTGACCTTCTTGTCATTCGGTATAAGATGGAAGAAAAACTTTTTTGAAATCTATACATATTATAAAACAAAGTCGCTTTTCGCGTTTGTCTGTATGTCTGCGTTGTTTTTCTAAACCACTCAACAGATGTTGACGAGGTTTTCACCATAGTTTAGGGAATTTATTCCGGAAAGTTTATGTGTATAATATGTTAGTATTCAATTTACGTTTTCCTCAGAAATCTCAATATTTTATCAAGTAGTAAAAACCGCGCGAAGCAGTGGCGGGTCGTAAGTAAGCCCACGTTCGCACGGACGTAAAAATATCGCGACGGGATTTTATCGTGCAATGGATTTTCAACTCTCGGTGTTGAGCCGAGCGTTGAGAATCCAACGCGCTGGGACGCACTCTCGTCCCAGCGCGATGTAAAAACACTGTTGGATTTTCAACTCTCGGCGCTAAGCATAGCGTTGAAAATCCAGTGCATAAAAAAATCACCGCGGGAAAAAATTGCCCTTGCGAACCTGGACTTACATAATAAAAATTGATTATCGCGGTCCTTGTAATCGATGATAGACTATATCATAATATGTCACTATTTGTGCAACAAGCACTAACCGTTATAGCGGATCAAGACTATTTGAAGAGCCCGTTCTCAAATAAATTGTCTTGAGCAAATAAACATATAGTAAGTTAATTAGAATTCATACCCATAAGGCTCGTATAATTTTAAAAGCATAAGCATGAATCGATTTGTATAACATAACATACATTACCGAAGCACACGTCAAAAGCCAAAATGGCTGAAGTTATTATGATCTAGAAAAATGTAAATGTGAGAAATCACAAGCCAAAAAACAGAAATAAATGTAAGGAATTTTATAAAATTAAATGAAATTGTTTATTCTGTAAATAGGATATCTGAATTACTTTTATACGTCATATAAAAAAAATAAGCTAGCTGAGTTCGGCGTTTCCTATCTGACTACTCTGAGAAGAAAGACCGAAACAAACTCAGAGGTCGTAGTTTATTTTAAAGTCCAGACATTATCTTGGTCAGGCCATATGAGGACCATGTAGATTAGTGTCTGAAATGATATTTTGAGGAACAGATTTGAGTGAACCTGTGTAATCGTGGAGCTCGACTCATAACTTAAGGAGCTCAACAAGACGAACAAAACCAAAGAAAGGACATTTGGGTAGGCCGAATCTACTACTCAAACTGCCAGACCTTCATTAAAACTAACTGAGAAAGAAAAAACATAATAATATCCACATAGTCCTCACATTCACAATAACTAACTAAATAAAACAAAATAAACTAATAGGCATACATATTGCCTAATTAGAAACAAAACTTCCGTAACACAATATGCCATATTTCTTATACCATAGATTTACTGTCAGCCTTCGATTTAACTTTCTATCTGCATTTGCTGAGGTCAGCTCGGGACCTCTACATGACTACCTGTCCTTAGATCGGTGCCTTGTACGGCGTCTTTATCAGTTACTTCGCCGTGGAAATTATTATCAGACAGAGCAATTTTATTGGCTTCCTTTTCATTAGATTCATCTTATAGTTTAATTACTTTGTGGTTGATTAGATCTGAATCGTTGAGGATGGCTGGGTTATCGTTACCAGTTTATGATCGAGAACATGCTTTTGAATGGTTGTGTGTGAATGTTGTGTTCTGTCTCTGAATTTTATGAGAAGTGTTAATTTATGAATATATTAATAAAATATATTTGATAAATTATGTTTAAATTTTAATAAAAACTGGTCTTCTTGTCATCTTTAATTAATTGGTGTTTTTTTTGTAGCTTATTCAAACCAATTCTTATCCAAACAACCTCAATTTTCCAAATATTTACAAAAACGCTTTTTCTAAAAAAAAACAGCCTTTCTAAAACCCATTATCTATTTTAGGAAGCGTAAAAGTAAAGTTGGACAAATATTATCCGAACAAATTAGAGAGACCCGCGGACCCGCCACCATTTGTTTAGGCACGAACCCTCTTTTGTTTTACCCGTTTTACCCCATCTGTTAGCACAGCTATCAGAATTGATGGAATATTTACAGCAGGTTCTACGGCGTCCAGAGAAGCCATTTTATAGACTGGTCCGACAGCTTTTACATGTAGGTCCAGTAAAATAAGAGCAATAAGTGGAGTATCCGTAAGGGTATTAATTACATTGTACTTTATTATAGTTTTATTGGTCCTAAAATAAATTATCACTGAATTAATGATCGTGGTCATGAAAGGTAAATGGTACTTTTAAGAAATAAATGCGATAAGCATGGATTTTCATACTGCATCAAAGTCAGATCATATGTTATTGCCATTTTTTTAAATCCTATAAATAAAGCTTATATTCAGCAGTAGACGATTCAATAGCAAACCCAATAAGAGATGAGTAAGTGGTAGGAAGCAATATAAGACAGATGATCAAAATGGATTGTATTTTGTTCAGATTTATGAAATACTTTGCCAAAGTGCTAGAGATGCATGATCTTCCTTAAATTTCAGATACAATGTTTATAAGAGATACTTTATCATTATAATTGTTCTTTCTTTTTTGTGTGGTTAGTCACTAATCCGGTGTCAGAGTTTTTATGCCGCCCATGGGCCCCTGACTTGGCTTTACATGCCCTCGAGAAATATCTCTCAGGCATGCCGGTTTGCTCGCGATATTTTCCTTCACCGTTTTTGAAGCAAGTGATAATTATACGATACGCACATGAGTCCGAAAAGTCAGAGGTGCGTGCCTTTTTTTTGTGAAATTATCATATAACTTCTCCCACTCTGGGTGGAGCGGGAGGGAGTGTCAGACTCTTACTGATTAAAACCCACCCGTGTTCCTCCAGTTGCCTGTACTTGCCAGGGGCCACGGTATCCCTTTCGGACTTTCCCGCAACACCGGCAGGCATCGGTCCTAGCGGACACCGCTAGTTCTGCTGACATCTCTTTGAGGCGCGCGTGGAACACAACGCGCCATCGACCCGGGCTTGGTCCTTATCGGACGGCGAGCTACCCATTGCTCACCGTCCGCAAGCCCGAGAGGTGCATGCCTTGGGTTCGAACTCGAGTCACATCTCTAGGCTATCACTGCTGCTATCATTATGATTGACCCTATCGAGTGGCGCCATAAAATTACGGGAGATATTTTTTCGCATTTAAGTTGATTCGATTCCTGGTTAGGTATGTGACTTTACAAAAATGTTGGAATACAGTTTTATTTACTTTCAAAAAAGTCTAATATTTGCTTTGAGTAAAAATTAGTAGCATTAACATTTAGGGTATTTTCCCTGCCTAGGCCCGCTACAACTTTCCACCATGTATTTCAACATCCATATGTGCGTTAGAATATAATGACGGTAAGGTTGATAGTCGTTATGAACAAAAAGTTAGAGGAGCAGTGTGTTTGCATTATTGTAATAGTAGGTTAGGTAAGTCAAAGCTAGTGCAATGTTGACATTACACAGTTAATGTCAACAATTCAGGTCTGTAACGTATTAGCATTTGAAGTATCGTTTGGCCAATTAATGTTAACTTCGAGAGAGCTTTTGGTGATAATGGTAATATAAGAGGTGATTTTAAGACTGATTTTAGTGTTGTTGAGGATACAATAGGCAATAATAATATAGTTGAGCCTTATCTTATAAATAAAGACGAAATAAACGTTAGACTAGACTAGTTTAACATAAATAAAGAGAGAATTTAGATGTGAAAGCAAAACGTGTTGAAGAAATTAGTTTGTTTTGAAACAGAAAATCGAATTGGACAGCGAATCATTTTTTTATGTAAATGTTTTATAACCATAGTAAAGCAATTATTTAAATACTGACATGAATTTAAACAAACATCCGAATGTCCAGTTTTGTATTACAATTTAAATATTTGATTAAGGCTCTAGATGTTTGCATTTTAATGAGTTAAATTAAGAAGTGTAAATCTATGATAGTAATAAATCAATGGTTTGGCCGGAGGCTTTATTGGGAACAGGATTCCCATATCCTTAATGAATTTTAAAATTACTATAGTAATCGGGTTCTAGGTATTAATCTCATCTGACATAGAATTATTTGGTAGTGGTAATTAAAGAATGCCAACCAAATGCCTTATTGGCTTCGGTATAACTAAGACTGTATATTTCAAAGCCATTCTCTTATAAACACAAGTCCACTACATCTAGGTAGAGAAATCAAAGTTAACGCCACTTCATTAAGGGATCGAAAAAAATCTTTAAGGGTACCGGTTCCTAAGGCACACGACCCAACGGTCCCTTTGTTGATAACTCAGTGGACCACACTGGATGCTCACGCACCGATGTGTTGCTGGCTTTATGTGTTCATGGATTACGGAAGATTATGGAGGCTTAACAGGATGTAGGGGTTAAATATGGGGACAAATTGACTAACGGTTATAACGATATGGCGCTTGATGCAGTAAACTATGTTGAGGAGATAGGAGATCAATGAAATGGTCCTTCTAAAGTAGAAGCTGGAAATAGAAAGTTGGGAATCTTAATGATTCTGATTCTAAAATTACCAATTTTAAACTTTCAATATCAGTATTATATACTACACAGTACCTACTACTCAGTTAATATTGTGGTTTATTTTATTTCACAAGATTCTCTCAATCGCGAGATTCTTTAACAGCAATCCGTGGGATTATCAGCTTTTCTTTTAAATCCGCTTTTATATGCCGTATAAAATTTTTAATCAGGCTAATCTTCTACGGATGAAACAAACCGTTAATTAAACTTGAAAATCTCTACATAAAGCTTATGCCGGGAATTTTTAAAATACATTTTAGAATAAGAATGGTTACGGGATTGCTTCCGCGTCAAAACTCATCTTTGACAAATTGTGGAATATCGACCGTAGAATGGAACAATACGAAACTCTGTGCTAATCCCCCAAGTGACTAAAGACCCGTCATGAATATCTTAAAACTGCTTTAGTTTGTAAGTCCCCACTAACTGAGCAATACAGTAGCTCATTTCAACAGTTAGCTGTTACATTCTACAAAGTGACAAACGTCTCATACAAGTACTTATATTACTTCGAGCCAATGAAAATGAAGTGTGAAGTTTCTCTTAGATAAATTAGCGTTAGCACAGGCATTTAATCTTGGTCATAGTAAAAAGCTCTTTGCTAACTGTCCATAAGAAAGCAGTGAAAGTAAATAGGGCTTGAACGGATGTAATACGATTTTAATTGGTTCGCAAATACCAGAAAACAATAAATATTATATTGCCAATTCTACAGTTGACTAAAAGTGCCTCAGAAGAGATAATGCCATTGGACTATTCAAGAACTCTGTTGAACAAATTGCAGTCAATGAAACCGAAATTGATGAATAATAAAACTGCTAGAGAAGTCTCAACAAAAGATTAAGTGTTTTTTATTCATCCTCAATTTAAACAAAAGACAATAAAAAACAACAATTTAAACTGCCACGCCAATTCCAAGCAGACATAAAAAGTATAACTACCCACAATTTTAGTACCGTGGGTAAGGCAGTTTCAAACGATTACACCAAAAGTATTACATTAGAGATACTCTTGTAAAGAATCTGTCAAATGTACGGGAATTAAAGAGCTTATTATAAAACGATACGTGTTTCGGTACTAAAGAAATATTATTCGATTCGATGAAATCGATTATTGGAAATATGATTTTGTAATCGATTTTTGTAGTGTTCAGATCCATGGTGAGAATTTAAACAGTGCGTAAACGTAATATTTTTACGATGGCTTTAGTTAAATTGAATTTGATTTATGGTTGCTTTATCGAGAGTTTTTTTTATAGGACAGGGTTTAACTTTAAACCTAAACTATTTACGATAATGTTTGTTGTGTATGAGGCTGCCAGGCAATTTCTTATCACTCTTTAATAGCCAATTTTCTTATGGTGACTTTTACAACGAGTGCGAAAACATATACAGTTCTAACATTATATTACAGTTTAAAGTCAATCAAGAAAGGTTTTCACAAGGCTTTCGATATTGTTGCACAAGATGTTATTACACAGTTGATAGCCCATATAAATGTGGTTGGACACGTCCTTGTTCCTAATTGGATTTGCAGAGTACTTAGGAAGGTGCCTACAAAACCGAAAGTCTATAATTAAGTACAGACAAGTTTGGCCCAACCAATTCATAAACCAATTAATACCCTTTCCAATGAATGTGAAATCTCAACAGATATGAAAAGTAAATTCAATTGGACCACAGTCCTACGCAACGCAGCAATTAAAACTGCAGATTTATTTCCTCTGATCGTTCACTCACCCCTCAACGTCTGTTCCGAAACTTTCACCCTCTACATGCATATCTCGGCACGTCACACCATGACAGAGATACGCAGAGAGAGTGAATGTCCAAGTATCGTGGTATTTAAACTAGCCACCACTATCTAAACTAGCAATTACTAGCTTTGAGGGCTGCCGACAGGGACTATCTTAGGCCCCGTTGGGAAAATGCTTGAATTTGACTAATCTCTTTATGAAACTTTGGCAGGATTTTGTGAAAGTAATGAATTAAACAGAAGTCAAGTAGTTATTTGATTATGTTTCCAAATATTATTTAGTTGCAATTCTTGATAACGATAACGTATAACAAAAAAAAGATTTGGCTCTGTGCGTATGCCGTCCGGCTTTAATAAGGTTACATTTTGGTGTGTATGTGGAGCTGTCTGAAAAAAACGATGTTTCTCCTCTCATCATACCCTCTGTACTCCAAAAAATGTAGCGAAAGTGATCTCTGCGTTTCCTGAAGACGCCGTGGAAGTGGCGGAGTTTTGGGCCAGTAAAATTTAATTCACTGTGGTGCCATCGACATGAATAAGTAGATAATGGCCAGTGATGTTTCATTAGCCAACAAGTGAGTTAGATCGTCATAGCAGACTATCTTTGTTTTATCATCTAAAAACATAATTCTAAATATAGATCACAAATTAATAAAAGTGGTTGAACTTCATTTTAACGCTTCCGCACATTGTAAATCCAAGGTCATTGCAAAGTGACTCCACAATGACTATTACGTCATCCCACCGTGTCGGACTGATCATGACAAATTACTTTTTGATGTATAGATCATCGAAATCTATTGTAACTGTTGTTTATATACAAAAACATGTACAGGTGTTTCAGCGAAACCTCTAGTTGCGATGTCTGACAAAAAATGGGGCACCGACATGAGGGTATGAGAACACAATAGAATTTGAAACGTATTTTGAAAGAGCTAAGGTAGAAAATTTAACTAAAGGTATTGTATAAAAGACTGATTAAGAACCAAATGCTTTAAATAAAAAGTCCGCAACCAATATAGGTCTTGATTTGCATAACACTAATTGAATGCACTCGAGCGACAGTTTTGTAGGATCCTTCCTACAGCGAGTTAGGAAAAATACCTCATATATCTTAACTAGTCTGACACTAGACGATAAGGTAAACCCATGATACCGTCTTTATCTAAATCGGTTAAATCATTAGACTAGGTAACAATATACGTTAACTTTGTAAGCTTGCATGTATTTCTAACGAAATGGGGTCATTTTGAACTAAAGTTTGAAATGTTTTGACGCCTGTATGTTAAATTTATACTCGTAGATTATCAATTGTTTTGAATTTGAATATAGTCTCAGCCTTTTATGGAAGTGTTCTAGTTTAAACTTTTATTATCATAATTTGATTTCGAAACTTGCTTACTGCATTAACATTTGACCTCGCTTTTAATATTATGTTTATATTCTATTGCACCTGTAAATTTCTTTATTTGTGTAATCAGATCACACAAGGAGAAATCTATAATAACATGTTTTCATTATTAATGTTGGCAGTCTCATATATTTCATCTTAACGAATAACATGAACAATAAAATCTGTTTAATTCATTTGCATAATGACGCTATGAAACAAAGCGTCGCGTCGCCTAAGGACCAACATGGTACCGTAAATAAAACTTTATTACCAACTCATTGATAATTATAATTACAGTTAAGTTAATCGGTATGAATCTATGACTATAAGTTTAATTAAATTAATCGCCAATAGCTAAACCAGTTAAATTGTCTATAAAACAAGAACATCCAGTTTTATTTTAATTGGTCCCATGTTTTAGTACAAATTGGACCACTTGACCGTAGTTGACACTAGGCGTAATTTCTTGTTTTTTGATATAAAAACAATATAAATAAAGTGTAACTTGTATGTTAGTTAATTAATCCATAGCGATTGGATAAGCGAGAAAGCAAAAAACGCTATATCTACTGACGCCATTAGAGACAATATTTCCAAAAAATCACACATCATAAATTCTTATCTATATACAGACATACAAAAACAGTCCATGTTTACAATTTAGCTTGAAACGAATAAAACATAAAGTTCGTAATAAAGATAATCTTTGATTCTATTTAGAATCAGATAAAGCCGATAACAATTCGTAACTTCTATGAATTGATAAACCTAATCAATTTAATGAACCTTGAAGATATAGGAGAAGTAATCCAGCACTTAAAGTGATAAGTCAGTGAAATAGTCATAAAAATAAGCAATAGGACTGCATAATGCAGACTTTACGACTATTTTGCGATTTTAAATCATAGCTTATAGTTTTTTTTGAGGTCATTGGCAAGATGAAACATTAGGACAGATTTATATGAGTGTTAATTTACTTTAATGGTAGTTAGGTATAGATCTTGAAAGACAGGTGTCTCCGTAGACGCTTTCTTACAATCTGAACAGAAAATAAAAGTGAATCTTTTGGACTACGTTAGACTACTTTTGACTCTACTGTTATAGGCGCGTATAGACTATTCCGAGTATTCTGTAACATTGATTTATTCTTCAAAAACAATGAAGGAATATTAAATACAGGTAGTATCGCAATATTGCGACACTATTTTCGGATATTAACTGGTAGCTTTGGTCCAGTTTTCTGGTCCAACATGTCGTGCCTTTAGAGATTGCCTCGATAGTCCTGATTCTGCTGTACCGTACCTACTCGCTGATTGTTTTGTTTAGAAACTTAATAATCGTAGGTACATCGAAAGTAAAATTACATTATTTGAGTTATATTAGATGAACAAAAACATTGAAACACGATATTACAGAGCACACAGACTACTTATAAAGCTATCAAAACCCATACACCCAACATTTCACTTTGAAATTTTAAACTTCATTTCGCATTACAATTTCTTTTAACCGTATTAATTTCAGGTTGTATATATTGTTTTATTTTTGAATTCATCAATAGGTACATCGAAAGTAAAATTACATTATTTGAGTTATATTAGATGAACAAAAACATTGAAACACGATATTACAGAGCACACAGACTACTTATAAAGCTATCAAAACCCATACACCCAACATTTCACTTTGAAATTTTAAACTTCATTTCGCATTACAATTTCTTTTAACCGTATTAATTTCAGGTTGTATATATTGTTTTATTTTTGAATTCTTTTAGTCCTTTCTATGTTGATGCAGCTACAATTTCTTGTTGGCAAGGAATATTGGATTTCACTTGCACTACCTACATAAACTCTTCGGTTTGCCGACAGGCATAGTTATGGGCGTGGGTTATGAACCTTCGGTGGACCTGACTCATACCAGGATACATGGCTTCATTTGTCTATGAGTCAATACACCCCCACAAAATCCAGATGTAGATGACATTGTGAAATATATGGAAATTATTGGGCAATTTCTTTTATGGTGACCTCCAAAACTGACTCATTCTAATAATGAAGTTGTAATTTGAATACCATACTAAAAGATTTTTTTTATAAAACTCCATTACAAAACAGTTATACAAATCCAAGTTGATGAAAAACTTAATGATACATAATGGACCTAAGAAAAAACTGGGACGTTTCCTTAAAGCACTGCAGTCTTTGTGAATAAAAACTTATTTTAAAATACTAAAAACTTGTACATACCTAAAGCAATGGAGGGGAATAATTACTACAGTCGTTGGACACAGCGAAGGTTAATTGCGAGACAAGATCTTTTTAGTATATCACTCGTGCAGAGCACTGTATACATAAAGTTGTTTTAACTCATAAGGAAGCTAGAACCGTTATCCATTTAAGCTATAGGTACTTGGGTAATTTTAGAATTAAGGGTTGTAAAAGACCATAATGCCATAAGGCCTTTAAAGGGAAGTTTAAGTCCCCCTTTGAATCAACTCGTTTAAATTCAAATTACAAACAGACAACACCCAATTATGGTATTCATAAATGGGATTTCAAATTACTGATGTGGAAATCTAATCTAAAGATAATAATGTATATTACGAAGTCATGATTTCTGCAGTAAAGTTCACCAGATACGACGTTTACTAATAGCATTCCTAACCCCACACTTTATCACTGACACACAAGTTTCATGATATTCATATCAATTGTCAACCTCATAAATATCAGGAGCTATCAATGAAACTATTTCTGTATACATACATATATTATTGTGTTTATTATTTATCTCTGACTTACCTAAAAAGCTGAGACTTGGCTTATCATCCACGGAATCATCGTCGTCAAAACATTCCAATTTCTTCGAATTCATATTCCCATCACTTTTGCATACAAGTTTGAGAACAAACTCCTTTTTTACAACACAGAAGGTCACAACCACTTGTCTCTACATGCACACCAGTACGGGATCAACTAACTAATTATATTTCACTCAATTCACTCACAAAATCAATAAATGTTTTAGGTTTATCACACATTTGCTTTGTTTTATTTTTTAGAACAATGTCACGATTTTGGTCTGTTAACAGTTTGAAATTTGAATTTTAACGGTCACGGCGCGCGCGCTGACGTCCGTCGCGCGACGTCTCTTCGACGCGAATGACGCTGCGCGCGGTGCAGACATGTGTGCCTAGATTCATGTTGAACGGACTGACCTGCATGATAATCTGATTATGGATACTCTATATTGTTTTGTATGTTTTGTTCCCTTTATAGCCTTATCTTTTATTGACATTGAATCCGCCATAATTCTTAGTTTTAAAGACTGGTTTGAAGTTAAAAGTGCAATTAATTATGTATTCCAATTTATTTTATAAAATAAAACCAACATTCAAACAATCTGTGCAATAATGGTGTACATGTATTATTACTTGCAAAAGGGGTCCCTCCCTCGAGAACAGGCATTGTTCTGTCCGCTTCGCCAAAACTATAGTAATAATATCACCCTCTACTTTTAAAATTAACAATACAGTTTTTGTATTCAAATTACCAAGCGGGTGTTCTGCCCGTTTCAAATTTCTTTTATACTGTATCTAAAGTCGAGAAGTTATCAGCTTCCCTGATTGAAATGAAAACCATAAAATTGGTGAGTGGGTTATAAAAGTTTGATCAGTATCAGATCGAGCGTGCTTCCTCACGGTCCATCGATCGAAAAAAGGGCAAAACTCACGTAATGTATCAAAGGATGTTCCCACACCGCTTTTCTTTATTTTTATGGTCCAAGGGCCTATGATTCCCCGACCAATTTAGTCAGACGCGACCACCTTATAATTTTGTGCACCATTAATCATCGTGAGTGATTCAAGAATGACAATCTGAACCCCGACAGTGAAAGTCCGAAACAGGTAAACAGCAATTTCGGGAACGATTGCTTTTGAATTTCCGGTCGTATTCAACAAGTGAATAGTGATGATAATGATTTTGATGAAACGCAAACATATTTAAGCACCACAGTAATTTTAGACGTCAATAATTGGTATAACGTCGGAATAAATATTATCATTGCAGACTTTAAGTTGATTTAATTTGCCACGTTGTTTGTTGAAGAAATTCCAAAAGAAGATACTGCTATGTGACCATATAGGTATGCTATGATCATAATTATAAGTCAAATATGTCTTTAATTTACTAAGTCTCATAATCGACTAAACAGCTGAAATTATTCAAAAACAATAAAAGATATGGACGTTTTATTCGTAACCGCATTGGAGTGCTCAGGAATTTCAAAATATAATTAAAATAGATCGGACGTAATCAGTCAGCGTGTACAGACCTCGACAAAACTCCTCACTCAATAAAGTCGCGAGTGTTTATTAATATCGGCCCACTTTCGTTGACAGGCTTACCATTGTTCGTAATGTCGCGTTACATAACTCTTAAATTAATACGACCGCGAAATTTATGTTTTTCAAAGAAATTCAGATTGATATTTATATTCACTTTATTAAAGCGATCGGTGGACACTTCAGAACTATATCGATCCAGATCGATCGTAAAAAGCGCCTATTATTTTAATGGCCTCAAAAACTTGTCATTATACATCATTTACATAATGACCCATTCTTATACAGATGCTGGGCGTATTCTACGTAATAAAATTGATGATGGAAAACCTGAATAATTTATAAAAGTTGCACATGATTTAAAATGTAAGTAGGCGCGAATTACCTGAGTTTTATTATGCGTTTTTAAAAACGTTGTCTTTCAAGGGAATCTCTGTTCGGTGTTTTTGCAAGTAATTACGTCTTCATGAAAAGAAAATTGTGCAAGATCAGATTAAATGGTAACACATTTATTAAAATTACGAGTGAAAATGTTAATTTTATAATATATATGCAACAGAAATTGATCCAGTTCTGCAAGTGCAAAATGTTAAAGTAAGTAGACCGCAAATTACAGATTTGAATCTATGTAGAATTGTGAACGGTATTTGTTAACAAGATAAATATTAAGTTACATATTATTATTTTATCTCTTTTTAATTAGCTTGTTAGCAGGTTCTTTGACCGCTACTTTTTTTAATACACAGATTAATTTCGGCAAAAAATTATGACCAAATTAATTTGTATCTGAGACCATCTGTACCGACTGCTAGCCATATCTAGCAATTTATCGGTTCTGTCTGAATGCAATGCTATAAAGTTTGTCTTTTCTCTATTTATTATTTGTATTTAAACCAAGTGAATGTACAACCGCGCTCTATATTCTTCTGGCTCGAGCGAGATATATTTGATCAGGTGTTTTGTAGTCCAGAGTTAATTTCTATTCACTGTTACTAAAATGGTGTTACTTATCGAAATCTAAAGCATGGTCTTTATTATGGTTGTCTCGTTGGTGTTAAATTAAGATAACACAAACCTCTTTAAATAACTTGTCCACCTGCCTCTAAATTACCACAATATCTTCTACATCTACAAATCTCCCTTTCATACCATCACGCCCATCTTTATTTATATCGAAAACAATAATTCCAGCAATTTTAAGGCTCAGACGTTCTGATTCACCGCCTGCAAGTTTTTCATCAGAGCCTAAGGCATCCCCAACGTTCCATTTTAGGAGTCCCTGTTTAAAATTCCGCTCCCGTACCGGGTGAGACGCGGTCCTAACATTTTTAGGCGTTCGCGTTCGGGCACCGCTTCTTTCCCATAGATTTTTTTCGTGAACAAAAAGATCCCTTTGTTGTTTTTTTTGTTGGATTTATGTGACGAACTTGTAAGTAAAGATTTTGTTCGAGTTCATTATTAACATTGTTGCTATTATTCCGTTTTTGAGGATTTCAGCTATTGATGTTTTATTGACTGTGTTAATGGTTTTGGTAGCTTATTTAGATCCAGAATATATTATGATTTGTGTGGTTTAAACCGTTATATTGTCGATTTTAGAAATTTTATGCTAGACCGTATTAAGCTTCGTGCAGACTAGCGCGACGCGACAGCGCGACGCGACACCGGTTATTGTTATACCGTGAAGTTTTTTTAGAAATTGTATTGTTCGAGTCGCGTCGCGCCGTCACGTCGCGCTGGTCTGTACGAGCCTTTATGAGGAACCTCTCGGCAAGTTATAACAAATCAATTTAGGATCATTCCCATAAACATCATCAACAAAAGCCTGAATTTTAGAATGTTCATTAATTATGCAAATGCTAACAAGCGTTTCAACGAGTTTCTTAAATGAGACATCTATAAAATCAATCATTCTACTGTTTTGTGTTTTTAAATAAGCTTTAATGATAAAGATCTTTCAAATATTATTATTACTAGAGCTGTCTGTCTCGGCTATAAATGGTCATAAAAGGGTCTCAGGATCTCAAATTTTATATCTTTTAATGATTTCTTCGGACAAGATTCGATTTCCTTCATTTGAATAATTATCGTTTCTACATATTGTTTCATACCTATTTTGGAACTGATATTCTCATATTAATATGATGAACTATAATTATTTCTCATAGAAATATGGTACGAAATGTTCATATATTATGTATGATTTGATGATGTCATTGTTTGCGTTGAAAATAGGACCATCTTCATAATATTATGTATTCTGTCCGAAAATCTTGTTCCCATAAAATAAATTACTTTCGATGTGACGCATGTAGAAACTAAGAAAGTTTTAAGTTAACTTTAAAGCCCAAAAAGGGTTTGAAAAATGCATGTGATTAAACAAAATGTGGGGCGTGTTCGTGTCTTGAATCGAAATTGAGTTTTTGAGTAAAATGATGAGTTTAAAGTCGTTTGTTAGTTTGTCGTAAACTGGGTTTATATTTCTAAATTATGTCCATCGATATTTTTAGTTGTAATTTTGAGATCTCCAAAATTTGCGTTATTTATTGGATCGTGTATACGTTTCGATAGAATATTAAATTACTGAGAAAGAACACCTCAAAAATATATCTAAAGTTCGCTTATTAGCCCTTTTAGCTAAAAGTAGAATAGTTGATTTTAAATAAACCCTTCCAAAATTATAGGGGTTTCTAAAGGTAGAATACCGAGGTACACATTCTTAAGCAATGGAACAAATATAAACGTGAGCTATAATTATTTTTAATTTAATATCTTTTACTATAGGTACACCTCTGCCTAACCCTCAGGAAACAGGACTGTACATAACAGTCCTGGGTGTTATGTGTGTTTTTACTACCCTTTTTTATAAGTTAACACCAGTATGGTGATGCTTATCAGTCTCTATAACACCATTTTCATTAATTTCCTTGCCACCTTTTATGCATGCTAACCTTGTTTTTTTATTATCCCCATTGAATGTTACATTCACATTATAAGCAGAATTGGAAAGCTTAGTACCACTTACAGATTAAGCTGGAATGGTCGTTAGTTAATTATTAAAAGTTAATATTAATGATATGGTTGTAAAAGCGTTTGAAATATTTTGATAGTAAACGTTCTCTGCTGCATAGTAGGTTTCTAGAAGATGTTGGTCACAATTACAACTGAATCTTACCTCCATCTCTATAAGTACAAACACATTGACAAAAGTTGATGTGGCGCCAAAGTACTTTCTACTAATAAAATTAACCGTAATTAAAATCTCGCTGCAATTAAAATGAAGATATTGCTAGTTTCACTGTTAGTTAGTGTTTGATAGTTAAACATATTTTAATCAATCTGTAATCAGATTTTAGTTTAGTATATTTAATTAAATTTGTTATTAATCAGTGTTCGTGAGTGCATTATTGCGCGAAATTTTCAACAGTAGTAATCTATGTGCTATCAGATGATCACCAAATTCCAGAAGCCCACCAAAAAATGACCCAAATCCCTACAAGTTTATTAAAAACATGAACTTTAAAGTTACCGATACAGATCCCATCAACACAAAAATAGAACGCGAAGAATTTATTAATGTAAATAATATTGAATTCATCTCGAGTGGATAAGGTTTGCAAAAAAGGTTTAAAGTAAAAAGTACCATCAAAGGCGCGCGGTTGGGTTCCGTACGTTGACTCTGTGACTCATCGGTTGGACGCAAAAACTTGCTCGCGGGCTTCTAAAATGCTGCTAGTACAGGTATTATATTGTTGTTAAGAGGATTTTAATTCTTGAATTGATGCTGAACGACCTAATGGAAGAAGAGGTTATGCCTAACTAATGGGTAGGTACAAGCATGCAAGTACATAATTAACCTCAATTTGAAAAGGATGTTCTGTTAAAGGAAAATAGCACAGAATTTAATGCCGGACCGCAGATCGGGTTGAACTTCCAATAATGGTGAAATCAACAAAACTCAAAATATTACTGTTATAGCTATAATACAGAACTCCAAAGATTCTATCCAAGTATTCTTCTGAATTTAAATCGTACACCTAAGCATTCCAAGAATCCAAACTCACTAGTACATCTTAGCGGCTCAATTTTTCTCTCGTCTAATAAGTAAATTGTTTGCTATAAATGGCGGCAACCTGTTCCATTGTTATGTTGCACCCTCAGACAAGTTCAGTAGCTATGTTTGAATGAATCTCTCATGTGCTTGTGTGTCTTTCCCATAAATGTTCTGGACTTAGGTTTGCAAGGAGTCTGTTTTGTGTGGGAAAATGTTATAATGAATATGAAGAATTTAAAGCCCTCTCTCATTCATATTTTATTTCAAATCTTAAACCTCAAAATATTTTTTTAAAGTATGAAAACACTATGGAAGCTGGTGCTGATTTGACACGTATGAAATTGTTAATGTTTATTCAATATGGATACTGAAAAACACTCCATTTGACAACATCTGACTGGCTTAAAATATAAAGGAAGATCAAGGGAATGATGAATGAAATTGTGAAAGATTATAATGGCTGCACTGAAAGTAATACTGAAATGACTGGTAAATGGCTGGTAGAGAAATACAAAGAAAGAAAAATATATACTGCACATCAATTGGGATAAGGGAAAGACAACAACGATAAAGATGGTCTTTTTAAATACTCGTTGAAGAAAAGAAAGAACTCAAAATAATTTTCGACTTAAAAAACGACATTAAATCAATTCAGACTAACTTTAGAATTAAAATAATAAAGATATTTATCATACTCTAACCACCCAGTCCATTTCCAAAGCCTAGTAGGTCACACACGAGCAACCTGTCAATATAAACCGTCATTGATATATTCAATCACAATCACATGTTATTGATCTACAAGCTTTCAAATTGAATCTACAGACTGCTTTAACTTAATCAAGTTTTTGCTAACATTGACTGAACATTGGTAGGTATAAGTAAGTTTTATGAAAGCAAATGTCATGAATAATTTGCTTGATTGATGTACTAGTAGTAAAATAGTTTTTAATTTATTAATGTACTGTGTTTTATTTATACTTGAATGATGATCTGGGATATGTTTAGGGTTCCGTACTTCAAAAAGAAAAAACGCAAACCTTATAGGATCACTCGTGTGACTGTCTGTCTATCTATCACAACCAATTTGCATCGAATCTAATGGACCGATAAGGTTGAAATTTGGTACACATATGTATTTTTGTGACCCAAACACGGACGTATAACGTAAATAAATGAATTTAGAATATATGGGCACTTTTGGTGGCAAACAAAAAAAAAAAAAAAAGTTTTGTAAGCTGTACCGTGTGACATATCAAATGACAGAGAGGAGTAGAAAGAGAGTAGGAAGATCTCAATAAAAAAAAAAAAAATAAAAAAAATAAAGATACATAAGAAAATAGATGATAATTTAAAATTCCTCTTACCCTTATCTCCGAAACTACCGAGACTAAAATTTTGAAAAAAATGCAGAAAATGGTTCTTTACTCATAGATAACAGGAAAACCTGTAAAAAGTCTACGGTCTAAAAATAACATGGTAAACCTCTCAATATTGTGCGTACAAACTTATATTTGCAGTTGGAATGTATGGGAGTTTACAATAATACCATATTTATCAACTACAATGTAAAGTTTGTATTTGAAATAAATTCATCCCAACAACGGAAACCTTCATTGTGCATGGTTCGACACGTACTTGGCCGGTTTTTTTTAATAGAGAGAGCAGAAAAGTAATTTGATTATTCAGAGCATAAAATGCTATTTGATCCCTTTTTCTTTGCAATGTAATCTGTGCAAACAAGTTCGTGTTTGGAATTTAGAATTTCTTACGTACGCGCGCGACTGCCTGAAAAATGTGAGCGGTGAGAGGGGGGACGGCGCGATTGACAAAATTAGCAGATTGAGTTAGCTTGGCCTTTGTCTACCTCCCCCTCTCGCCGGTCACATACCTCAGGCGGTAACTAGCAGTCGCATGCGTACTATACTGCTTATGATATCAGTGTTTGCATCCATACCGGTTGGGTTTTCTTATTTTGCGACCAATAATCATACTAGCCCGTCAGGCAACCAAAAATGACAGACCATGTCACTTTTCATATTGGTTTAGTTAGTTCCACTTTCAGCCGCCGCGCCGGTCAGATAAGTTTGTGCAAAAATAACTATCTATTTTAAGATTGTTCAAAATTTCTAAAAACATATCACATATATACAAAACAAAAACATCTAATTCAGGTGTTCGGAAGATTCGAATGTGCATGCTGTGCTTTTCTATAAGTAATGAAGCGCTTATACTTAAGTTTGCAGTGTACAAATTATAAAGTAATACTGTACTCATTGTTGAAGAGCCTTATAATATAATAAATAAATAAATTCGTTCATAATGATACCTGAAGAAATCATTCTTTCCATCTTAAGGCGAAGACTTATTGCTGGCAATGTTTTAACATTAAAACAGCTTATCTAAACTAAAAACAGTTGTACATAAATCAACAATAACCATAAAAATAGACATCACAAATAATTATAACCTTAACAACTAAAGCATACTTCTGGCTCACCATTTCTAAGTTGGACTTCTTATCTATATAAGTCCCTAGGACGATAACAAAGTGTGATAGAGAGGTAAGCAGGATTAGCAGTAAATCATTGAATTTATCAGAAGCGGTCACTAGATGCGCCGTTATGGAATTTATAATGGTTGAATGGCTTCCGTGATGATATGGGCATTCCTGACCATGATCTTAGACGTAGCTCTTAGTTATTGTCGTGAAGATTTTTTTGTTATGTTCCTCTATAAAACAGACTATTGAAACGGTAAGGATAAAATGGACCAAAGAAGACCAAATCTAGGAACAGGGATACGAGAACAAACTCTTTAAGAAGGCTCTATAAAATAAGAGAGGCTATTGATTAACAGCTGAGCAAGACAGGACACCAATGTGAATTTTAGTAAGGTTCGTATTAAATTAATGACATAAACAACAGAAAATCTTAAATAATCTTCAATCGTTTTTCCTACCCTAATTCGCAGCATTTCATAGAAGCTGGGTAAAATCCACAGGATGCTTACCTGTGAACAAAAAATAATAAAAACAACATTTAATAAAACATACACCACAGTTTCATAATAAAAACACATTACCAGTAACTCAAGTTTATTTAACTTACAACATTTGGTTTAAGTTATATCCAGCCAGACCCAAGTTATCTTATTCAAAGATTTCCTCATTCAACTTCATAAAGGTAGGATATTAAACAAACGTACCTTCAGAAGTAAACTATTTTTACTTTAATTATTTTACGGAAGCTAAAGAAAAAGTGTAAATATTTACGTCCGTTAGTTGCGCGCGCGCATCTGGCTTGAACATTGCCTTTCCAATAACTGTGATGGGATTGTATGGTGACCATGTGAGAAAGAGTTAGAGGAGAATTCTGTAATTTCATGTCTAATAGCAGCTTTTTTTCAAGAGGAATCATTCTCTGCGTCCATTTTTGGCTTACCAGATTGTTATTGCAAAATTCTAAAATATTAATACACTTTTACAAGACTGATTTAAAAGAAACTGCTCTAAAAAAAAACAAGCTAGGCTTACAGTAGTTGCATATGATGCGTAACATGACATCTTGGGTGACAGTACCAACCTCTCGGAAAATGGGTTGGTACCATCTGACGGCCAACTCGCTGCGCGCGCTCATTGGTCAAATCAAATAGCGCGCGCTTCCCCGGCTTTCTGTTACACACTTCCGTCCGTTTTCACGAAATTACTCCCACAGATTGCGGGAAAGCGAGAAAAAAGATGTTACACGTCAATAACTGTGATCCTACAGGTGAAAAACTAGAACCTACAGCTAATTTCTGTAACATTACCCACAGGTAAGTTTATTCTTGTATTTTTTTTTTTTACAAATTATCAATTAGAAACGAATACCTATTGTTTTTTTCTCCGTAGGACGACTAGTGACTAGAAAAGTTTGACGTTAGTAGATTTAATTGGCAATAGAAAATCGTGTCGTCTTCATATATCACCAAAGGGCACTCCTCTAAAGTTTCCTGCATAGTTACCCTATTGTAGCCCTCAGGTACTCTCTGTATATGGAACTCCCGTTTGATTCTGTTGAAACACGTGTATGATTCGCTCAATCACAGCCAGGTAAGGCGAGTTGCTTCATTGTTTTAGTTACACCTTTTCAAAAGCAATCTTACGTTTTGGGATATAGGTTAAGTTTTGTTGTAGTAGTTACTAAACGGTAGTTTTTAACCCAATTTAAAGTAGAGTGTACTTCTGCCAATAGATGAAGAGTTAAAAGATTGAGATATATGTTAGCTAGCGACCTCGATAATTTTTTAATTTACCTCGATGGTCCTAGTTTATCAATTTTATTATAACGTCTAGTTACAGCTATTTGTAAGCGGGCACGCCCTTTATGCCTGGAGGCTTTTATTTAGATATTATTTTCGTTAAGTTATTGTATAGTTCTCGATGTTTTTGGTTGGTATTTTGGCGTGTGCTAGCTTTCATATGGCTATTAATTTTATAATTTAAATTATGTTTTGTGTTGCGTAATGTAAATATCATTTTGCATAGTATTATATAGATTCATTTTTTTCTAACTGAACAGACAGCTGTGCTGCTGGGGAGTTTGTTGCGCCACTTCTTCTTCCCAGCTAAAGCACTAGGAAGTGGTGAAGGGTGGGCATTTTGGGGGACTGTCTTATGTAATTTTGACGTTCAAAAAGTGCTGATTCTCAGCCTAGTTTGAATAAATGACTTTTGAATTTTGAATTTTGAAAAAGACCAACCTTATATTTTCTAGTTAAATGCATGAGTTTCAAAGTACAAAACTCATTCCACTAAACTCATTCCTGACGTGGTCAATATAGAGCTTTCGCTGTAATAGATCATAATAAATATCACCTACACAAAAATCCACACAGTTTATAAGTTAACCCTATGTGGCCTAACCATAGTCAATAACCAATTAGATGATTTAAAATCATAAAATTTCAGCTTCAAGTTGTTCAGGAAAATGTTTTCGAGTTTTCCGCAAGCAAATTTATTTGATGGCTACAACAAACAACATGTAAGTAAGGCGTTAAACAATTCATTCAATTCACGGTCTTTGAACGTGTTTATTATATTAAGAACAACAATTGTCTTGCACAATCCTATTTCTATTAATAGGGACGAGCAAACAATGAAAGTTTGTCAATTATTGTGTCGGAATTAAATTGTATGGGCGTATTGCGCAGCTGTTATGATGACTGGAAAACTTAGTAAATGAACATGAAACAATAGGGTTGAGTGAAATAAATAATAATAATTTAATTTACATCGCGGTCACGCATATCTAACCACTTTGAAAACAAAATCCCGTGCACACGATGACCACATCTGTTTACCGCACCTTTTTTTTGTACGAGATAGCGGCCGGGCGCTGCAAGCAAGAATAGCCCTTACGGTGTTCAGATATACCTATGCGCGATAGTACATACATAAACTCACACCTTCTTCTCATGGGGATAAGCAGAAACTACAGAACGACACCTGTTACGATCCTTACATACTCCTTTTGCCTCGTTTACACCGATTGCGAGTACTACGCACCTGACCTTTCTAAAGAACATCACCAATAAGGTCACGATATGTTCTCCTAGGGCGTCTTCTCCCGGTTTTTTCACTGACATCTGCCTTGTGATAGTCGCCTTTCATTCATCCTCTCAACTTGACCAAACCGTCTTTTAATTGTTATTATTGTCACTACATCTACTTTTAAACCGCACACTTGCCTTATCAAATCATTTCTGTCTACGTTTAGTGTATTGAATTTATACTGCGATAATAATTCGCAGGCCACATGATAGCCATAGATCAGGGCAATCGTCCACGACCCTACTCAAAAGAAACGTGTTATAGACTTGAATCACAAGTGAGTAGTTAGATTTGAGTTTGTATCACGAGACTTTTGAGTACCCAATAGTTATTATTTTGTTTTTTGCATTGTTCTTTCAAGGTGGCTCAAGCCTATACTCTCACTGCTGGGACTCAGGCCATCGCCCTATGAGGACATGCCAGTCTCATTACAATGTTTTCCTACACCATTTTTAACATCATTTACAACAAGATGATAATTATCATTACGAAAATACTCTTGTAATAATTCTCTTTTGCACAACAAAAAGAAACTTAAGTATTTTGTTTCCACATAATTACTTACAATTACATTAATTTCCCAGCGGGCCACCGAGTAAACACAACATTACTTCAAGTTATATCAGAAGTTACTTAAAAACTTCACTTAATCAAAGTGCTAAGTTATAAAGTATTTTTTAATTTCGCTCTAAGATTAAGTAAAGCGGCACATAATTGATTCGCAAGTGAAAGCAATGCGAAAGTCACTTGATTAAACTTTGGGCCCGATAATAATTGTGGTTATTTTTGTTTTTTTGTATGAGGTGGATGTACCAGCTGGTGTCAGTCGTAAAAGTTTTTTTTAAATTTGATTAATTTAGTTTTTTTTTGTTTTATTAACAATTCAGAAGTCTTCTTGTTTTGCTTCATTCACTCAACTCAACTCAAACTCAAACAAAATAAACCAATTACAGGCACTTTCGAATTGTCAAGGGGTCGGTCAGTCGGAAATATGAGGCTAGTTGCTGATTCATATATTTTCTTTTGATATCTGGTGTGGCAGGAATATTAATTTTAATAAAGATTTGAAGACATTATCATAAAGGAAATGCAATACACTCGTCCATTGTTGCTAAAGAATGCAATTTTTATAAATTATATGCAAATGTTCTCCACAAATCTTACAACGTAGTAAGTGACTCCATCTGTTGCGACAAGCACGAACTTTACGTAAGATTTCGTAACTCTATTTATGCAAGGGTGCATATTCATAGACTTAGCACTTTAGTTCAAAACAGCAATGTGCAAAGTTATGGACAACAATATGCAAAGGCATGTGTGAAGCAAGACTATTGTTTAGTTAGATTTTATGAAAAACTGAGGTGCATTGTCAAAAGCCACTCTTAGTCAAAATTTGCATAGACTTGTATTTGCATTGTGACATTCTCTTGCATATCATTGGCATTGGGTGTGGGCTAAACATTCTTTATATTTTATCTTTACTTCTGCATAGAATTTTGATAACAGATTTAGGAGCAAATGTTTTTAGTTTTTGAAAAAAAAATTTTTTTAATACATTATGATGTTTGTGACAACGATTTGGATTTCCTGCACCTTATCAGCCGATAGTATTTAATCAAAATATCACAAAAACATGAATTATTTCTCAAAGTCAGTTTCTGTCCCTCTCACCCTAATTCAGATTGAATCAACTTATTTGTCTTGTACAACGGTAGTCATTTTTTGTGCCTTCCTTGTCTCATTGCTTGATATATTAATGTCTTTGTTAATTTGTCTACCTGCACTGACAGTATACCAGAAAATAATTCATGATTTTTAGTGAGTTTGCGAAGTAATAAATTGTATAAAATTATTTATACTTTTTGCTTCTTTCCGGTTTTCAGCCTGATACTTCGGTTACTTAGAGCAGCTCGTGGCTAAGTAATAACAGCCGCACAGGCCGATCCATCAGGTTAAGCTTCGCTTGCCGGGGTTGTTTCGTGGATGGGTGACCATCTACATACCGAGACTCCTCCGTGCCTCGGAAAGCACGCTAAGCCGTTGGTCCCGTCTGCGAATTTATTGTATTTTCAATACAATAAATTCGCTAAAAAATACCAATAGCACGGGATTTGATGAAATCTCAACAAAGATTCTAAAACTAGTGGCGCATGTAATTGCACCCGTGCTAAGCTTTATAATTAACCTATGCATAGAGTGTGGTCACTTTCCAAGCATACTAAAAACGACCATAATTAAACCACTTCATAAGAAAGGTGATAAAACAAACCTTTCAAATTACCGTCCAATAGCATTAATACCAGTATTATCAAAAATTTTTGAAAAAGTAATTTATACTTCTCTTAACTCATTCTTTGAAAAAAATCATATACTTGCAAAGGAACAGTATGGTTTCCGGAAAAATAGAAATATTGACAATGCAATCAATGACTTGGTTATGAAAATTATTAGTAATGTTGACAAAAAAAATCCCATTGCCGCAGTACTCATGGATATGTCCAAGGCATTTGATCACGTGGATCACACAATACTGCTGGGTAAAATAGAACGTTATGGTGTTCGAGGAAATATATTGAGCCTAATCAAAAGCTATCTGTATGGAAGAAAACAAATCACGGTTTTAAATAGAATTTGTCCTAACTCTAAGATAGAAGTCGCTCACAAGTCGTCCATTAGGTATACTACCCGCGGTGTACCCCAAGGCAGTGTCCTTGGGCCCTTGCTCTTTCTCATATTTATTAATGATCTGCCGAAATGTACCCACTACCAAACCGTCTTGTTTGCCGATGATAGTACGCTCATTGTACCATGTAGTGACCTTCAATCATATGAGAATGAAATAAATAAGTCTATCCATAACATTATACATTGGTTAAATAACAATAAACTTAAAATAAACTTAGAAAAAACACAAATTATGATGTTCCAACAAAGGACAAAAAAACTAAACTTAAATATAAAATACAACGATAAAAAAATACTCGAAACTGATAGTGCCCGTTTTCTGGGACTTCACTTGGATAGTCACCTAAACTGGAAATGTCATATAGAAACCGTATGTAAAAAACTAAACCAGTATTCCTATGCACTTCATAACCTTGCAAAAATATGTAACGAGGCTGTAGTTTTAATAGCATACAAAGCTTATATTCCATCATTGTTGCGCTTTGGAATAATGTATTGGGGAAACTCCACTGACAAAGAACTTGCTTTCAAAGCCCAGAAGAAGTGTATACGTAGTATGTTTAAGCTGAAAACGACTGACAGTTGTAAACCATTATTTAATAAATATAAACTATTGACTTTGCCATGTATGTACATATACGAGACAGCAGTATTCGTTAGATTGAACTTGCATTTGTTCCAACCGCTCAGATCAAAGCGACGCAATGATATATGTGCTATTCCACACAGAACTAAGCTCTATTCGAAAAGCTTTTTGGGAATGGGTCCCAAATTGTACAATAAGCTACCCATTACAATAAAAGATGTTGGCGGCATACAGCATTTCAAAAAGGCTCTTCTAAATTTATTAGTCGCAAAAACATACTATACAGTCAATGAGTTCTTAGAAGATGTATTTTAATTTGTTGACATTTCATTATTTTATTGTTATTTTAATCCATTTATTTGTAATTAATTGACATTGACATAATATTATAATTGAAAATTGACATATTAAGAAATTGACATAGTATGTAATAATTAGTAATTGAAAATTGACATATTAATATAATTAGAAATTGACATGGTAATAATTAGTAATTGAAAATTTACATAGTAATAATTAGTAATTGACATATTAATTAATTAGAGATTGATATAGTAATAATTCGTAATTGTAATTAGAATATTTTAGAATTAAAATTAGAATATTTGTACGCCGCTGACGGCAAGACATAGCGATAATTTTAAGAGCACTAACATCTGCATATATGTATTTTTTCACCTATGATCTACAAATAAAGTGATTTGATTTGATTTGATTTGATTTTCATTGGCGTGGATCTTTGACAGTCGTTACAGGGCCGTCAGAAGCTCGAAAGTCTGACAACCAGTCTTACCAAGGGGTATCGGGGGGTATAAGGGACGGATGTGTCTCGATATGGAATGGATGGTCACCCATCCACGGACCAACCTCGTCAAACGTAGCTTAACCTTTGATCGACCCGTGCGGCTGTTATTATTTAGCCACGAGTCTAATGACCACACACACGCAAAAAACAAATAAAATAGTCCCAAATGTTCCTGACTGACCATCAAGATGATTTTTATAAATACTCTAACTCTGCGGGTCACACCGGACTTCGAGTTTGTATGTCTAGTCGACATAAAGAAAGAGCAGCTTCATTACAAACACGGAACCAGCAGCTCACTATCCATTCCTGACAAGAGCCAGCAAATAAACTGCGAGAAAACTTAATTACGAATTCCCCATTCCTATAATGTCTAGCAGTAATTAGGAATAACTTCAAGTAATAAATACATGACGCCGAGATAACTATGTTTCTAATGTCATCAAACTTGTTTACATGTGAGAGTAGGACGTAAATACTTCTGTAATTTCTGCACACAACTAGTGAAGGGACACAAGATGCTAGTCGTGATAAATCGAGTCTGTGATAATCGATAAAACGCATCGATAGAGTCGTTACTCGTGATCGATGATTAGCTAGCGATTAAGTCGATTTCAATTTTCTCGATATGGCACACTGTTATATATAGCTATCAATGATTGCGGTGATTGATCAGAAAATGTTGAGTAGAAAACGTTTTTGAAGTGTGGAAGTGGGTTGGGAAAATATAGGCTGAATGCAAAGCGGTTTAATCCGATTTAGAATATAAACAAGTGGTTATTGATGGGGATTTATAGATAACTTGAATTTAATAATGGCTTTCGCTTGCGCAAAGGCGTAGTTTACGATTCATCTGCCAGGGAAAGCAGAAATCAGTCATCTTATTTTCGTAACCAATTGTTATCCTGGTCTACTTTCCAAATCCGCCTTTCGCCTGTCTTATCAACGTTTGTTAATATACAGAGCATCGTTTGAATTTATCTTGGCTTAAAATCAACTTTAAAATTCGAATGAGTTTTATTATCCATAGTAAATTTTATCGATGCTACAGTGGGATTCCAAATTCAAATTAGACCTTCCAAAAATGTCATATAACAGGGATCGATTCTAAAATCGATTCAACCCAATCCCTAGTGTTGTGCCCGGGAAAGTTGATACGTATTTATTTAAATACGTGTACCGTGTGAATGTTATTATTTATAGTCGTGGTCGTTGGAAAGCGGACACGAAAGCTACTGGCGGTGACGGCTCTTGAGATCAACTCGATGCTATTATTTTGTGACAAGGTTTATTGCTGAAGGAAAAGGAAATATATAAAAATATACTATAATAATATAATATATTTGATAATTATGAAACATTTGCAGTGCCTTTACAGAGTGCTTGTCTTAATACTGTGTCATGAAATTTTAATGCATGCCTACTAAACAGTGTTTTACATGTTAGCAATTAAATAATAAATAAATAAAATGTTGATGGTAAATTGATTACGTCGTAAATTAGCGATAGTGCAGTTATTGATGATTCTACAATAATGATTGGAACAGTGGCTTGGAATTGTGATAAAATTTACTAATTTAATATACATAATAAAATGTCCAAAGTAAATTGTATATCAATTTCAGTGCACTTTTCCAATGATAATCGTGAATTTCCATTAAAAAAACCAAAGTGTTAAATAAATATACAATGCAACAAAAACGATCGTGATTGGTACTGAAATGCCAACCTCACAAGCACAAAATTGGGTGTTCGTTAAATCCAACGTTTCAACGACGTGTTCTCTACAATAAGCTCTTTGTCAACGATACTGGTAAGTTTCTATTCTTGATTTTCATCAAGCAGTCTACAACAACAACAACACGACCACATTAAAGCAACATTCACTTAATCGCAGACCTCAATGAAGAAAATGATTTAGGAAAAGTTACTTTCCGTTATATCGTCGTATATCATGAGATTTCAGTACTTCAACAACAAATTGACGTGTACTACTAACTTGCATCGAAAGCAACGCGTACGGCTGTGTGAAAATCGTGTGATTGGTTTTATTAGCTTTGGCGTATGCTAATATAATATTGCAAACTCCACCGTTCATGTAAAGGACCTTTCATATGGTAACCACCTCGTTGACTAAGGTTTTGTCCGACGTCATTTGTGGGTGCCGGAAGCTTGTAAACAAGAGAATCTATTATTTTAACTTGACTTTCGACCTCGTGAACATTGTTGGTAAATACTTTGTTTTCCTTCGGACGAAAATCGGCATGAAATCGTAAAGTATATATTAAACACATAGGTACAATGTTTGTTTGAGAAATAGTATGTTACGAAAAGGTTAGTGAAATGTCTTGCTCAGCAAAATACTGTTTCAAAGGATTTCAAAACCGACGAAATCTGAATAAAGAATAGATTTCTAATGAAAATTAACCCAGTAACACTGTTGAGTAAAGGTATCAATATTTAAGATTTACTTAAGGGAAGTGGCGATCGTAGACAGCAGCTAGTCTTGTGTCAGTAAACATACATCATTATAATGATGAAAATAATAAAAGAAGCTAGAAAAATATGGGTACAGAGAGCAAAGAACAGAATACCTATTCAGAAGTACAGTAGCATACTTCTAAGAAGGTCTTGTATGATAAAGGGTAGATAAGGGCTATTATTGATGGCTGATTCATACAAGTGAAGTAGGTATACCATACATAAATCTCTGTACAGAATTAGAATGAGCCTTCGCGATTCACGATTTTGATAGGGACTGAGGTTATTATTGTCTTAGTTTCAATGTACCTATACGTCACAGTTGGATGGTTGAAGCCGTGAAATAGTTACATCCTTAGGGATATAAGTATATTCCGTAATATAGTTATATGAAAGCGGTTCATAACTGTCGGAGTGGCCTAATTTTGTTACTGCGTCCAATTTCGACTGTTCACAGTTCTAACCCAACTTAACCTATTTGGTCGGAGTGCCCTAATAGTTGTATATATAACTAGATCGTGCTTGTATCATAGTTATATTCTTGGTAAGATATTACGGTATTTAGCTATATCCCTAGGGATATAACTATATCACGGCTATAATCATCTTATTGCGACATATACATACCGAATGCAGTTTTGGAATAAAATTAAAGCAATTGGGTGACAACATACCAATGAATTGATTCGATTTTGTGCTCTTTTTTGCCGTGAGTAAGATTTTGTTAAAGAACACATAGTATGACGAAATCCTTTTAAAATATTCCTCGACGTTTTCGATCTTGTCTGAAAGAGTCATTCCAGTGAGAAATTGTCTAAAAACCCATTCACACCTCTCCTGAGCTTATCAAATTGAACCTAGCATTTTAAAGCCGCTTCCACTAGGTCAATGAGACGCTGAAGATAAGCAAAACTAATGTAAGCATATTCAGGTCGCAACGGTTACTGCTAGTGCACTTAATCAAAGGGTAAACTGTGCTATTAGCGGCATCATTTTCTCCTGATTTGCATATATAGTGCCGTGTGTGGTTATAATAACTGGATGGCTCAAGTATATATTCTGGATGATTGGTAATTTGATTTTAGTGGGGATGTGAAAGCTTGTGGATATGTGGAGCGGTTTACTTTCATATAGGATTAATCAATTTTAGTAAGAATTTTCCCATGGTGTCTGCTTTGGTGCATAATTTGTTTTAGCCAATCTACTTATAGCTAGTAGTTTAATTGGATGGACCAGCTAAGCTGGACAGGACTAAAACGACGGAGGAAAAAATCAAAAGAGAATGGAGAAGAAAAAAACAGTCGAATTTAGCAGGAAAATTATAGCAGTGGTAGCCTAGTCGTGTGACCGTTGGATTGCCAAGTCACAGGTCTTGAGTTTGAAGGAGTTATTTCATTTAGAATTTAGTATTTGAGGATTTATAATTCAGAAAAATACTATTTACAGGATTCTCTGTCAAAGCCTGGCTTAATTCCGTTAAAAGGCGGTAATTCCATTCTGTTGCTAACCTACCGAATTTGCGAATTCATGTGCGTATTGTACATATAATTATCACTTGCTTCTAAAACGGTGAAGGAAAACATCGTAAGGAAACCGATGCCCGAGAGATATTTCTCGAAGGCATGTGAAGCCAAGTCGCCCATGGGTGGCTTTAAAACTCTGACACCAGGTTTAGTCACTAACTACAAGAAAATAAGAAGAAGAAGCAACAATTATATTATTATCTTCCTGTGCGAGACCAAATATAAATGTTCTGTCTTTTCAATTTAGGGACGTGCAAAAATGTTAGTGTTCAAGCACATGGTAGAAAGTTTCAAGCCCAACTGTAGGTTGAAAAATCATTAATTCACCCAAATTGACTGCCACCTGACCTTTCAAACAAGAAGGAGATACAATTTCAGCACCACATAAATAAGATTAAAAACACAAGCTCCAACGAATCCAGATATCCATCTTCCCGGCAATCATGTTTTCTTATTTTGGCAATCCAATATCGGATTACTGTTTGTCCAATCCTTATCTTGTCTTGTAGTCTATTGCAAAACGTAGTTTATTACAGCGATTTTAAGATTTCTTTGGGCTTAATTAACACTTTAAATGGAATCCCAAATTATGTGCTGTAAATACAAATCCGGATAGTGGTAATTTACTCGTAAGGCGTCTTAAATAAATATGGATTTGTGTAGAGTTATGTGTTTTGTGTAATTATTTTGTTGCATTTGCTGTGGAAATCACTGTTCACCTTATAGAGTTATAAATGGTTACTTTTTATTTTCCATAGTGTTTATTTCATTAGCTATGACTTTAAATTGTTCCTAGTAAATATGACTTGAGAAGTGAAAAAATCTTTCTCAACCTCGAGGACGCCTGGTTCAGGTGTCCTGACAGGATACATCTGCTCATCCTGATGATCCTAATCATCTTTAGTTAAAAGCAAAAATATACCAAACAAATCCTGCTAATTCCAATGGATGAATTATTTCCTTTCATTTGTTTCTCGTGATATTTTTTTCGTGTTTTATTGTACTGATGTCTTAAACCGAATAAAGGTTATTTTTTGCTAATACGTTTTTCTATTCAGTAATTATTACGCTATGATTTAATTTATTACTTAGCAACTAAGGTTCAAGTTTAACACCTAGCTATCGTTTATCGCTTTTAACTTGAGACTTGTAAGCGTCTAGACGAGATAATAGTACCAAAGAGTGCCAGCCTACTTGTGGGCCCTTTTACTACGGCTCAGATGCACAAATACATAGCATTATGTATGCATCGAGCTGATATACAACCTCACACACGAGATATGTGCATGCGACATAGTCTACTATGTCACGTGCACATGCGCAGTGTCTCCTAGGAATAATATACATAGGTACAAGTGCCCGGTAATTATTAGGTATCCTTGAAATTGTTTATTGATATAAAAAAAGGCGTTAAAAAAAAAGTTAATAAATTGTTTAGTTATAAAAACATCTCTGTTATTCCTATTTGATTTTTTTAAGAAGGTATTTTTTTCAAACGGCCTTTTTATGTTCTTCTATCCATTTCTTTATCAATTAATCATCGAACACCCGTATGTTTCATGGAACAGCACTATGTTATTTATTACAAATTTTTGTGAAAAGTTTTGCTCGAGTAGGAAAATGGCTGAGAGAATCCCACTTCCAAAAACAAAAACCATAATCGTGACCCGGTTTACGTCATTTTTACCCATACGAGTGTTTAATGCTATAAGTAAAACTTTTACCGTACCGAAAATCTACTCTGAGGCCAAAACTAAACTTAAAGAATGGCTGCTGGGCCGGACTTATGAGGAAACAGAGAGTTTACTTTGTCGCAGTTGATACCCACCACACTCTGATAAAAATACATAACTACACTCACACATACACTCCACACTTACTCACCTCAACTGTTTGTGTATATTTATTCAATGTAATTAGCTTGTTTTCACTCTCATATTTGTTAAATTTTATTATTATTATTTTAAACTTAATTTTGAAACTATCAATAGCAATCTTGCGCTAGCAGATCCCTTTAAATTGCTAACTTTGTGTAGTGTTTGGGTCACCACGATACAGACAGTGCCTAGTTTGGGACCCGCTGTTCAATCTGTCTAAGTTTTCTGTTGGTTAGAATCTCATGTCATGTTACTTGTATGCTTGTGAACTATATTATGTAAGTTTAATAAATGAATTTGAATTTGAAATCAAGGATGATATTTAAATGTTCTAGTTGTCTATTTATGGTAGGAAATGTTCTAGAAATTACCACTCACCAAATTGATCATATAAATGCTATAATTTTTAGTACTAAGGAAGATATTTTATTCCTTATTAAGAAGAGATGTTTCGTCTGCAATAAGAACAATTGCAGGCCAGTAAAAAACATGTGTTTTTTAGTTTGCTGCTGCACACCCTGTTATCCAAATGATTGCTTTTAGAAAATCGTGGGAAACATAACCAAATGTTACTTTGTTGTAGTCATATAGACTAAGCAGGCTAACAGTTTAAATGCAGGAAAGTATTTACCATAAAATTTATCACCAGGTTCTAGTCTGATACCATTTTATAGTTCCTTTAACTTTAATCATGCAATCAGTCGCCTTATAGATAGGGCGTATCCATCACACTTAACTGAAACATTTAAGTGCTTTAAAAATATATCAAAAGAAAAAAAATATATTAAAAGATAAGACATCATTTTTTGTTGCGGAAATTATTGGTGAATTAATTGGTTTTGTCCATTTTGTAAGTTCAGAATTGCGGTGGCCATTGTAAATATATCAGCATTGTTTATTTCCGGTGGCGGCGGTGTTAATGGTACCGAAGATTTTATTTGGAACATAAAACTAATTTACAACGATCAGAAGCTTTTCCAAATTTCAAAACAGGTAGGTTGTTGAAAAATTTGTAGGTGTAAGTTATATAGAATTTAGTAGAAGAAAACGTAATAGAAACGTCTTAGTAAATTACCAAGGTTAAGAGTAATAAAATAGATGTACCATCCAGATTAAGTGTTTCAACGAAGTTATAGCTATTCTTCAGATTTTATTATGAGAGTGATTCAGAAGTTAATAGACAAGCATCTTAATTATTTTAAAGCAGATGTGAGTGAAAACGCCGGGACCGACGGACGCTCTAGGAGGACATATAGTACCTTATTGGTGAAGTTTTTCAGAAAGGTCAGGTGTGTAGTCCTTGGGCACGCCACTATTGCGGCAATAAGTCCCCTCTTTGAGGAGTGGCTAGAGAAGCGCCACGGCGTCCTCACCTTCCGCCTGACGCAGGACCTCACCGGACATGGTTGTTTCGGGAGGTTCCTGTTTCGTATCAGGCGGGAGGAAACGCCCGGGTGTCATCACTGTGTGGATCGCCCGGAGGACACGGTTGAGCATACGGTGGAGGTCTGTCCGGCTTGGGCAGAGCATCGCCGTGTCCTCGTGGAGGCGATCGGCGGCGGGGATCTTTTGCGTCCGGCCCTAGTCCAGGCCATGATACGGAGCGAAAGGGCATGGGATGCCGTCAACTCCTTCTGCGAAGCAGTAATGCTCGCGAAGGAGGAGGCAGAACGCGTGAGGGAGAGGCAAATTTCGCGCCCTCACGCCCCTAGCCGCCGCAGGAGACGCCCTGGGCGTCGGGAATCGCAGGCCGATTCCCGGCCACCGTAGGCGCGGGCTTGCGGACGGTGAGCAACGGGTAGCTCGCCGTCCGATAAGGACCAGGCCTGGGACGACGGCGCGTTGTGTTCCACGCGCGCCTCAAAGAGATGTCAGCAAGTGAAGGGGTCCGATAGGACCAATGCCTGCCGGGGTTGCGGGAAAGTCCGAAAGGGATACCGTGGCCCCTGGCAACGTACAGGCAACGGAAGGAACACGGGTGGGTTTTAGTCAGTAAGAGTCTGACACGCACCCAGAGCGGGAGAAGTTATTTGATAATTTCCCACACAAAAAAAAAAAAAAAAAGGTGTGTAGTCCTCACAACCGGCGAGCGTGTATTACCAGATGTATGAACGTAAACGAGGCAAAAGGAGTATGTATGGATCGTAGCAGGTGGCGTTCTGTAGTTTCTGCTTACCCCTATGAGAAGAAGGCATGAGTTTATGTATGTATGTATGTATTTCAAAGCTTCATCATCATTACCATTTACGAGTCTTTCTTAGTTATAATGATTAGGATCGCCTTCTAGTCCAAGTCACTGAAATTACAATATTAAATAAAGCCTTTTTACCAAGGAGATAGCTCGAAACTACAAATTTCACTTGCTTCTGCATCTTTATACATTGCTTTTGCTTCGTCCACGTTCATAGCTATAACGCGCCGAAACATTATGAAAGACATCACCAATGAGGTCAGTTTTGTGCCGTCTAGGAGCGTCCCACTACGGCGTGTACAGTAAAATTCTACTTATATTACCATTCGCAGTAATATGCAAAAAAACCGGCCAAGTGCGTATTGGACAACCCACAATGAAGGGTTCCGTATTTGGGATGAGTTTATCCCAAAAACAAACTTACTTAGTTAGTTGAAAGACATGTTCTCCCATACATCGATATACGTCACGATCAATTCTCCAACTACAAATGTAAGTTTGTAATCGCAAAAAAATATTTTATTATGTGATACAACAAAAAAATTAGGATTTTCGGCCTTTTTCCGTGACTTGTGCCTTGCTTCGTGCCATTTTTGATGATTCTACGTCAACGGGAAGTAGCCTATAGGTTTTGATTTATTTGCGAGTATCAAAAAATGTCGCTTGAATGTCCGTATTTTTTTAATTGTGTTTACTTATAAGTTTGATTTTTTTTATAGTTCTAAGGGACCATAGACCTATGTATTTGATACTATTAATTTCAACTTGATATCTTCACGCGTTCTTGAGAAAAAGGGTCTTGATAGACTGACGGACGGACAGCGAAGTGATCCTATAAGGGTTCCGTTGTTCCTTTTGAGGTACAGAACCCTATAAACTAAACTTCTAAGCTTTTCTCTAATTTCCCTTTAACAAGTCACTTTCCTTATTAATGACGGACACAATTACACCGCAATTTTCTCTACTAAGTGGGCAAATTGAACAACGTTCAATTAACTCCCAATGATCGTATGAATTCCGATTTATCTGTCAAGTCTTAGACGCACTCTCTTGTGCCAATTAGATCTCTATTGCTTGTGAGATTACTATGTGATACTAGATAACCACAATGATAGGTAGTAAATGATAAAAGGTGGATAGAAAATTTCTTAAAAAAATAGTCAAGGAAGAGAGAGAAGAGAAGACAAGTCAGGACAAGAAGACAAGTCAGACAAGAAGAGAAGAATAGTCAAGGAAGAGAGAGAAGAGTAGAGAAGTCTTTTTGACTCCGTTTCTGAAACTCTAAACAAGTGCCTGATTAATTCGTACCCCGAGCCCCAAGATACAGACTAACTGTCTAGTTTGGGGTTCACTGGCAAATTATATTTTGTAACATAGCTATAGGTAATATTTAAAGCTACTGATGTCGTCTCAATTTGGTGTTAACTTGTAAACCTGCTTACTGTATTACCTGGACAATAAACTATTTCTATTTCTAATCCTGGTCATGTCTTGATAAATCAACAATAACAACAAAAGTTTTGATTTGGGAAATATGATATTACAAAAGTGATGTATGAGTGTGAATGTGGATGACTATAAAAATAGAAGGAGACTCAGGAATCGAAAACAGACATGGCCCGTTGACCCTAAATAAATCGGGATAAGGGCCCGAGCTGATTAACTGAGAACAGAAATAACTGAACATTCCGAAAATAGTTGTTGACATTGTATGATATAGATTATTGATACCAAAGAAGTGTTCAATTGGTGACAAAATTACAGATCTGCATGTGCGCGTAATGCTTGTGTTATACTGTGGCAGTGACTGGACCCAGTGAACTCGGAATTTCGAACCCAGTCAGTGGGTTCATGTAGACGCGATCGGCAGTAAGTCAGACGGGGTGAGCGACTGGGCCCAAAAATAGACGGTTAGGTTAGTCAACGGGACTGACTTCAGGGCGCGAAGTCAGCATCAGGTTGAAACTAGTGTCTACACGAGCCCAGTTGCAAGTCAGCGTTGGACTGACTTACTGTAAATCTGCCTTTACTTTATAACCCAAATAATCACTCTACATAAACATTTTCTCCTCTATTTTATCACTCATAAAGTCCCTTTTACGAGCAAATAGTAGCGGCTATGTTGTCCATTACTTTTTCTACGTTACTGGTCAAGACTTGCACATTTAACTTGTAACTAGCAGTTAATTCATATGCTGTTTTTTAGTCCCCTATTACTTATAGAACAACTTTTTATCCGATATTTATTGAGACCACCCGTGGTTTAGCAGCACTTTATGTCGTTCTATGAGATTTCTTTTTATTCGAAATTAGCTTGGATTGGGAGTAAATGGAAGAATTATAGGAGTCTTATCTGATATCATGATAAGAGCTTGGGGCTGTTTTAAAGTAGTATATTTAAGTAGGTCTTTCTCTTCCATGCAATGTGCATTGCGTGGTTTTAGCTATGGCCAAACTTTCTATTGTTGTTTAGTTATATCTGCTGGTATATTAAATACTTAGTTATTTGAGTCAGGTATTTTGAAGTCGAGGAAATCAATACATTTCACAAATCGTTTTTGACTGTTTCTGGGGAAAGTTGAGGGGCAACAGTTGTAACAACAGATGTAAAGTTGCTTCACTTAGTAGATACAGTTTAGTCAAGAATCAAATCTGACATTCGTTGGTATTTGAAAGTCATAAGTAAGTGATTCCTTTACATTTATTATACGTGATACATTATCGTTCTAGTAGAATTCTTATTCATCTTTAACAATATGCTTGTTTAAAATCTGGATCTCAAACTCAAAGCATTTATTACAGGCACTTTTGAATCGTCAAGGGGTCGGTCAGTCAGGAAGATAAAGCTGGTTGCCCATTCCAAAGAGTAGTAGGTACCTATGGAGCAGAACGGGCAAGAAACTGCCCGGACACTCTTTTAAATCAAAATATGATTACAAAATATTGGTTACATCATTCATGTTGAAGTTATACATGTGAGAACGATGCAAAACATTGAAAGCGTCCGTAATAGAAATAAAAAAATAACAACACAAAAATTAAATAAAAATATGCCGTGGCAGCTAAGAGATGACCAGTCCTTACTGACGGCGCCCGTACGCGTATATGACGCATGGATTAGCACCATTCAGCTCAACCATTTTGAAGGGAACTAAATGATTCAACACACGCGACACCGCCAGCGAGACATTCGAGTGAGCATGACATGCTCTCAGCCGCCAGGGCACATTCAGGTCAATGAAAGACATACCAAATACCTAAATGGTAGCTTTATAGTCGGTACATAGTACACACACATGTGCTATGCAATAATACAATGCTAGGAGATTGAATTGATACAATGCAAAGATAGTTTTAAAAATCTTCAGCAGCTCCAACGGTATTTTCAAATGCTAAAAAATTAGTTAATGCGCCCTTGTCGAGCAGGACCAGCTTTGAGCCAAGCATTTTTATCAGCGATGTAATCCCCCAACATATAATATGCTTGGTTGCATAGTGTGCGTTTAATGTAAGATTTAAATTTCGTTTCATTCACTTGAAGGATGTGGGGAGGTATTTTATTGTAACATTTTAAACAGTACCCCATGAAAGATGAGTCCACTTTAGCCAGCCTGAAACGCAGTTGAACTTATTGGCCCCTATTCCTAGTGATATAATTGTGTCTTGCACCTCTTTTACTAAAACGATGTAGATTTTTTCTCACGTAAATAATGTTTTCATAGATATATTGACAAGGTACCGTCATGATTTTAATATCTTTAAACAGTTCCCTTAGAGAGTCGCGCCTGCGGAGGCCATATGCCATCTGAAAAACATGATTTAACTATCCTGTTATAAAAAGTCCATGAGAACATGAAAGTTGGTTCAGCGTGGTAGTCTCATTACTAAGTCCTCAATTAGTGTTTGTCCCCGACTCAGTTCATCGATCAAGATGTAATCTGCAGGAAGCTGGCTTGTTTATAGAGCTTTATGTATGTTGCCTAGAAAGGCTATCTAGGAGTAGCAGGTTTTCTACGTATTTAATTGTTTTTGTTTAAAAGTTTTGTTTGTAACATATTAATGGATGTGTCTTTGTTTTGTAAACTGGATGTTTATGAAGAATTAGAAGAGCAACTTCAATGTCGTAGAATGAATTTCACAATGAAACTGGACTCGATCACATCGGTCAGATCAGCAGGTCGGATCAGCTCGGTCGCATCTAGCCGTTTCAAGAGTTGTCAGTTTCATCAGTGCTGTAGAGTGTTGTCACTGAACGCAGTTTAGATCAGCAGATCATGTTCATTTTCTTTGGTAATGAAAAATATTTTTTGGTAATATTTGTACATATGTATAGTTGTAATCACGTTCTGGAAAAGGGCTCTAACGATTTCGATGAAAGTTGCTATATAGGTGTTTACGGGGGCAAAACCGATCTAACTAGGTCCCGTATCTTGGAAAATTCGTTTTCTCCGTATTTTCACCCGAGCAGAGCTCGGTCGCCCAAAGTTTAGAACAAGATGGCTGCCTTAGAATAATGACATGGCAGCATGGAATTAGTAAGTACCTACTATCGTGGCAGCGTGGAAGTAGTAAGTACCTACTATCATGGAAGCATGGAATTAGTATGTACTATCATGGCAGCATAGAATTAGTATAAACTTTCCGACACTATTAAATGAGCATTCTCTATTTTCACCAAGCAGAGCTCGGTCGCCGAGGTACTAAACCTTGATAAGTCATAGGTCTCGAGTTCAAACCCAAGGCACGCACCTCTGACTTTTCGGATTAATGTGCGTATTGTATAAGTATCACTTGCTTCAAAAACGGTGAAGGTAAACATCGTGAGGAAACCGGCATGCCTGAGAGATATTTCTGAACCAGCATGTGAAGTCAGAGGCCTATGGGCGGCACACGAAAAAAGATAAGAAGAAGATAAATATACCTATTGTATGTATGTTTATGTATTTAAGCTCTACCTATGATTTTTTTAAGTATATGTTAATTTATTACGGTATTACGTGTAGGTTTTTTCAATATTTTAGTTTAAGACTTCGCATATTTATATTTTTCTCTTCTTGTTCTCACACACTATTGTCTACATTTCTTTCTCATTTCTCCTGTCGCAGATCTGCTGGAAGAAATTTCTTAAGAAATAAGCAGTACCTTTGTACTCATAATTATGATTATGTCTTATGTGTATCTATTTTTCTGTGTGTACATAAATTATAAAATAAATCTTGATTTAGTTGTCATCATTTTAGAATACCGTGTTGTAACGTATCTTCATATCTCTGACGTTACAAAAATAAATATACGGATAGGATATAATTCTATTATTTAGTAATAAGCTTCCTCTCTCCTACTTATTTAAAATTTTGCTGTGCCCGACAGGGTCCATAGTTGTTTCAATTTATTTATTCCTACCACCTGTATGTGTACAGACGCCAGCACATCAACCTACTACAATCTGTTAAATTTATTTAATATATTTTCATCTTTATCTCTAAAGCATAAGGTTCAAAGTTTATTGGATTTGACAGTTTCGGGTAGGATGACCTGCTTTTTTTTTTTTTTTTGGTGGGAAATTATCAAATAACTTCTCCCGCTCTGGGCGGAGCAGGAGGGCGTGTCAGACTCATACTGACTAAAACCCACCCGTGTTCCTTCCGTTGCCTGTACGTTGCCAGGGGTCACGGTATCCCTTTCGGACTTTCCCGCAAGTAGGATGACCTGCTGGCGTCGGTACATTATGGATTGCAATAAGGATAAATTGATTGAATTGAATGATCAGAATCTTTTTTCAAAGCTGATGCTTCCAAGTTCTTTACGTAGTTACCTATTAGTACTTAGGTGTTTAATTAATTAGTTTTCGGATATTCAGTTTAAACGGGATTGGGTAACTAAGGATGCTCACCGACTTCCTGGAAACGGATATGGTAATGAGTTATTTTGGTTTTAAAATATCCGATAGATATTATCTTCATTCATAAAATCATGCTAATGACCCATGAAGGCTTTGAGCAGATTCATATTTCAAAATACTTCCTGGTACAGATTTTGGCAAAAGATGATATCTTATCTGAATCAAGTTATCCCTTTTGCGTCAGAAAATGGTATCTGCGGTAAATTCTTGATTGTATTAAGATTATGAGGAAAAAAGGGTTAAACATCGACTGATACAGTTAATCGATGTAATAATCTCTTTATTTCCTTTGAAAGTACGACATCACCCCTCTTTTACATCCAATTTATGTAATTAAACGAAAACTATTTACATATAATATCTTATATCTAATTAATTAATAAAAATAGTAAAATTATATACAAAAAAACTGGGGTCCCAGTGCTCACGGCCTCTTCAACGAAATATCAAAACGGCTATTTGACACTTCCCGTGACCCAAGGGCTGGTTTTTACCTTGGGCAGAGGCTAAGCATTGCCATACAACGTGGCAATGCGGCCAGTCTCTTGGGTACACTACCAGTCGACAGCGATGCGGATGAATTTTTCGATGCTATATTTTAGTTTTTCAATAGTTTTAGTTAAGTTTGTATATAATCTCTTTTAGTTTGTACTTTTAACTGTAAGTGTTTGTAAGTGTTTGACTGACTTGTTGGTCTAGTGGTCGCAAGCGCTCTGCTGAGTATGAGGTCCTGGGTTCGATTCCCAGGTTGGGCAAAATTTGGTATTTTCATCAGGAATTTCTCAGTAGCAGCCAGGAGTCTGGATTTGTGCCCGGTTGATGGCAATAGGAAATAAATAATATAATAATAATTTGTAATAAAAGTATCTTGACTTGGCTCGCGAGATTGTCGACATGTGGGATGTGGACTTAGCGATCATTGTGCCGATAGTCGTATCAGCCAATGGCTTAATTGCCAAGAGCCTCGACCAACACCTTAGGAGGCTCTCGTTGGGCAGCTGGATTAAGGGCTTGATTCAGAAAACGGTACTCCTACGACACGGCTCGCATTGTAAGGAGGTTCCTCTTTCTGGAGCCCGGTAGCTTGGACCCTGTTCCCGATACCGGTAGATTACAATTTTTTATATTTTTAAATGTTTTTGTTTTTTATTTTATTTTATAAAAATATTTAAAAATGTAAATTATATGTGTATATATTAAATAAAGGAATTTGTAATAATAATAATTAACGTAACTAATTATATTTTGGTGGTTGGAGGAATACAGGCGTGGTGTTATGTTAAGTATTCTAACTAAGTATTTCTCTGTAAGAGCTATTTGTAAGGCTCAAAGGTAGATTTTTATGGCATGCTGTCTGTTTTTGTAATCTGAAACGGGAGGTTTTCCAAATTTTGGTGTTTCTGGTTTTATACATCATAACTAATATTATAAATGCGAAAGTGAGTTTGTTTGTTTGTTTGTTACGTTATCACGTCTTAACTATTCAACCGATCATTATGAAAGTTTAAATACACGTTTCATCCAGCATAAAACTACTGTTCCTGAAGAATAGAACTACATTAACGCGAGCGAATCCGCGGGCAAAAGCTAGTTATCCATAAATTCACTTAAGCATTCTCGGGAAGGTCTTTTTCGTGCCACCATTTTTCGTTACAGGTGCCAACATTGATTTCACATGACCCTGGAAGTAATCGCAGTCCTGCCTACCCACGAACTAAGCTTCAAGATAAATAAACAAAACGAAACAGGTTCTTATAATCGGGCCCACTTAAAAATGCCGAAATATACTCGTGCTTTATTCAGAAGAGCCGAAACGTGGTCGGCACCGGTATAATTTGGTTAAAACACCATGCAGAATCGCAAAATGATAGTCCCATGCGCAGGAGTCGGTACGGCGACGTGTTTTGGTGGGAACTTATATTTTATTCATCCTCGTTATTATATTTTTAAGTTTTTTGTGGAAAATTAGTATTATTAGTGGATTAGTGACCGTACAAGCCATATTTTGCATGTGTTTTCAACCACATTTTATAAAAACTGTAAGAAGCTGAAAAAAAATGAGTCTTGTGTGGAAAAAAAGTCGTAAGAGCAGACTTGTTCATTGACAGACATAAAGGCTTTTTAGTTTCGAGTAACGATGGATGTCACAGAGATTGCTTAGGAAATTTGGCTTAACCACTGACCGCCACAATCCTTAGATTATGCCATGCCTATCAGATTACATGACAGAGGTATTGGTTTAGAGTAAGTATTAGGCTTTAGTTAACTATCTTCTGCCACTAATCTAAAAAAATATAGTGATATCCGTGCATGAGCCCTATGAAAACATTCCAATGTTTTTTAATACTTTGATAATACTGTACACACGGCTGCACATCAAGCTATACATTTCCAGTATAAGCTGACCTCGCATTGTACGGAAATCCTATAAAATGCGAGATCAGCATAAACTGGAAATGTATAACTTGATGTGTAGCATTGTGTACGGTATTATAATAATGTGGTCACCATTATGCTCGGATGTCAAACAAAAAGTATCATTAGGAATCGAAAATAAAAACTAGTATTACTCGCTACGTTTGTAATCTTCAAAGGAAAAGGGATGGGCTGTCTTTAAATTATGGTGCCTGCATCCGTTACTTGTGGTAAAGAAGCCTACCTTGTTAAATAAGAGATAATTTTATATATTTTCTTTCTGTAGGTTGTTGAGATTCTTGGAAACTCCATGTCACAAGTTTAAAGTTTAAGGGCGAACTTCACCAAAGAAACTGAACGCGATCAACACATCTAAACCGCGTTCAAACACTGGATTTAATCAATATTTACACACTGGATTTATTCATATTTAGTTACTGACTTGATGTCCGTACGTATTTTTCGGGTGACCACTGAAAATTAGCGCTGTGCTGTGGGTCCCTTATAGCACAGAATTATGCTGAGTGGAAGCCTTCTTGTCACAGTCATGACGTGCAGCTGCCGAATATTTCTGTTGTTTATATTGTTGTTTTTGTATGCACGTGTATCTGTGACGAATAAACCTATTTTTCTTTCTTTCTTCTTTCTTCAAGAGCTGGCAGTGTCAATATTCCAAAGAAAATAATGACAGACAGCTCTTAAACGTGGTTTATGTGCTGATCGCGTTCAATTTTATTGGTGAAATTCGCTCTAAGAAGTTATTTTTACATACATAATTATGTAGAGTTGTATATTACACAGAAAAATGCTAAGCCAACAGCCACTTATAGCGTTACTTTAATGGCCTTTTCATTTTAGTTATGCTATAGGTATTTATTAGGGCGTACCCTTTAGTTGTCTTCTCTATCGTTGCTCCTAAGTCCTATGAGGATCAGCTGGTCGCATCGCATGTATTTGTCTCTAAGATCAACTTGCTGGACTTATTGCAACGTCTATAATAATAATAATATTCTTTATTCAAGCAAAAAGGACTCAATGTGTTAGTAAACTTAAGAACTACGAGTATGTTAGTTTATTTTACTTTTATTTACAGTTATTTCATCCCATGGGAGTGATTGATGTACATGCAATCGAGCCTGCTAGCGATCATTTTCAGGATATTGTTGGAGCTGGCCCGTACTCATTCGCATCGTTGCGTAAAAGCAATTTATATGTGCGTCCGCGAACATTCCCGATTCCCTATGCATAAAGGTAATATTTCTACTGTCTCCTCTATGAAATATGTTCAAACTTTCAATTTACCGCCCTTATGGGTTGGGTATATCTGAGTTTTGGCTATCAGTATCTATCTATATTAAACCCTCGTCCCTCGTATTATGTTAGTTTTGTATCTTCTTATTATAAGTACCTACAGTTTGAATTCAAGCTCCAGAATAAATTCAAACCAAATGTTTACTAACATTGATACAATATTACATCGATACATTACAGAGGCCGTAATTATGATAATGTCCAACATTGATCACCGATCTCGAGAGGTCGGTGAACTTGCAGGTATGATCGGGAATCTTGTTCGTGGTTATTTTTAGAAAGATTTCCTTATAGTTCTGTCTGTACGAATTTGTGCTGTACATTTGGATTGATTCTTGATTTAGCTGTCGTTATAATAGTACTTTGGTACCTAAGGTATGTTTACTAGCTGCAGATGAAACATGAATTGTGAGGAAAAAGGTTTCAAAAAGTAATTAACGGCCTGTTTCACCATGGCCGGATATGTTTTGGTTTAACTAATTTGATGGTATCTGGCAGATAATTTCAAACACATTCTGTTCTCTTTTTCAGTCTATCTGGTAGATAGTGCTCTTTTCGAACCATGTTAAACAGACCTCGGTAGTCAGTTGTAGGACTTCAATTAAATAGGTACCTATGGTGGGTACCGAAAGTAGTTTAGATTTTAAATAAAAAACAAAAAAAAAAAAAACACCCACCTTCATTCCACGCCGAAGTAATATTTTCATGATAGAAGTACTCTGTCTCCTCTTCATCTGACCACAGCACACCTTCGATGCTCGAAGTGATGCCCTGTCCATCAGGCCCCTCCACTAACGACCTACGAGATAGCTGGTCATAACTAGGAGGCCTAGACAACGATCCCCCGAACCCAGAAATATCAGCCAATGATGACCGAAAATTCTTGTAACTACGACTGTCTATTGGCCGGTAGCTGCGGACCGATCGGGCATCTTCGGATTTTACCGAACGGAGGGATCTACAATCGTAGCTTGGACCTTCACTTGAACTAAGATCGCCTAGGGAGACTTTGAAATTGTTTGATGAAATATCCCCTAAAGGGACTTCACATGATCGACGTTTCATGCTCGTCTTTTGCGATGGGGTCTCCCCAGTCGCTTGCATGTGCCGACTGACACCAGCACTATGCAAGAATTCATTGGAATTGTACATTTTATACTACACTAAACTACTAGGAACTTGATCTGACTAATTTTGGAGGAATTATTCGTTCGTTGGTCGAGGGCAATCTGGAACAAAAGAAAAGTCTTTATGAGAGCATATAATTTTACAAAACGTAAATGGTAAACTCTAAATACCACATATATGATACTACTCCATTTCACTTTGTCTATTTAAAATCACAAGCATAGATAAGCCGTAATTAAAATTTTCACGACAAAGGATTTTTGGTCAAAATTTATGATCAGCGCCATCTAGGAAAGATTAGTCCAACTTACAAGAGTCCCCACGTTACTGAACATGAACACGCATGAAGTAACTTTTATCGACACGCCACTGACTTTCATAATGTTGCGAAAGTTACTGTGTAATTTGGTAGATGGCGCTGTTTATAAGCTTATCACTTAATAAAATAAAAATAATTATTAAGGAAGTAAATAATTAATATTATAAGAATAACAGAGATTTTAGTACCAACTAAAAATCTCTGTTATTCTAATATTAATGTGTTGTCCTAATAAAAATGATTGCATGAATACACAATAAATTATAATCTGGATAAAAAAACTTTGTCATTTGTAGTTTGGTACCTGCAATAATTCTAGGAGTTTTTAACTATGAAGCTGTCCTGGTTCCAATCTTCAGAATATTTTAAATCACTAACTATTCAGTATGAAAGACATCTCCACCAGGTGTCACCTGGCGATAATGAACTAAAAATAGCCCCGAAACGCCCTCACTCAGGACCCCTTAGATAAATAAAATACCCACATATTAATATTTTTCGAGTTCATCGATCTTGTCTATGTGGTTATAAGGTCTTTGAACTTTGTTTCTATCGAAGTAGATACGATTTGTAGATATTTGCAATAGACTTAAATATGTTTGGATACATTATTGCTCTGTCAATCATCGGATCAATTTCGTTCGCTTTCGCAATTTTGAAGATAAAGATATACTTATTTATTTTGTAAAGCATGAGTGAACAATACAGGTCTTATATATGAATAAGAAAGTAGCTACATGTTTTACCATTTAAGTGTAGGGACAATTTATTTTGAGCTACGTGTGTGTATGTTACAATCAAACTTGATCCTAACTATAATATTATAAATGCAAAACTGAGTTTGTTTGTTATGTTTTCACGCTAAAACGGCGGAACAGGGGGTCTACTCCCTAAGTGAAATCCGTAGTTTCAGCCGAAGTTACGGACGCTCCGAACTCCGTCTGACTCACGGACATACCTTAAGTGAGACGGAGCCTGAATCGTCCGTAACTTTGGCCGAAACTACGGACTCTGCTTAGGGAGTAGACCTCAGATTTGGATGATATTTAGCACCCCGTCGCATCGCATCGCCCGCCCGCGTTATCGCTTCGTTTTCGCTTATTTATTAATTCATTTTTTTTTCTCCTTTCATGTAGCATGCCGTTTAATAGCCTATATCCTTCCTCAAGGCAATACTTTCATAGCCCAATGGCTATCAAAGGCAAAAAAAAAACAATTCCCACTGGCAGTTTCAGAGATTGCGCATTCAAACGAAAAAAACAAACAACTTCTGCTTTATTATTAGCATAGATGAACTGTGAATATATAAAGTATAACATTAGGTAATTATTACATCTTAGCTTCGCCTAGCTTTTCAGAGAGATGTTAAAGCCGTGTATCAGCTTGTACTAATTAAGAGCCTAGCCTAAGTACAGACAGAGCATTAGGGTTATACCGGAGGACTTAACCCAAAAGCAAGCTTTAAAAGACGGTCATAAAACGGTAAGCTTAAGACATGAAACATGTCCCCTGACTAAAGATCTTTGAGGAGATAGTGACGAAGATCTAATTTAACCCTCCTGCCCATAACTCGGATTTGATGTGTGTTTTAATTTGTTGGAGCACACGGCACAAGCCCGGCTCGAGATAAATGGGGTTATCCCAATCTTTTGTTCATAGTTAACACGTGCCGAAGCCACTCACACGACCGCAGCTACGCAGTGAGGGGACAGGGTGGAAAAGGTGAGATTAAATATCGATATGGACTAGATTGTAAGAATGGCTAAACAAATTGAAAAAAAAGCGATTTTTTTTCTTATTTGTTTGGTGATATCTAATTGAACGTTATCGGAAAAATATTTGAAGAAAACAAATCGACTCGCTTCTCGTATTCATATCGTTGTAGTTAGTTACGTGGTTCCGCAGTTCATTTTCATTATTCATGGGAAGGATGTAAATAAGGATAGGCACCCATAGCACCGCAACGGTAGAATAATAAGGTTGTCATTTTATCTTGCAACTGTTTATTCAGTAACTTAATATTTTTAAATACTTCTTATGATTTTTAGCATTATTTGTAGCAAATGATATTTAAGGTGCCTATGACTGCTCTATTTGTTTCATGATTAAACTTAACTTCAAATTTACAATAGCAGTGTCGTAAATAAGACGAAATTGAAAAGAGTGATGAAATGTGGTGTGATTTAACATTATGCTGAGCTAAGGCCCTTTTGGCAATAGAAGCACTGTTTTCTGTTATTTATAGTTTTAAGGTTTTTTTAGCTGTAATGCCAATAAACGCATTTTTCTGTCTTCTTCTTCTTTAGTCAGTGAGTGGCTGTAAAGCCAAGACCCCATCAAAAATATAACATGTAAAAAAATGAAAGTCTCACAAAGCAGTTCTTCTGCCGCCAAACGTGAGATTCAGGTCGGTTAATTTATCCAATACATATCTATGGGAGCATCTATCCGACAACTTTGTCATAAATTTTGATCTAATTAGTTAACTAACAACATTTTATAGTGACCGAATCAATATTAGACATCTTTATTTCTAATCACATAAGAATAATCTACTATATTAAATAGTCCAAATTAAGAGCGCTTATCCTAAAAGTTGGCAACGTCGCAAATAGCTGTCAAATATTTATGTCTAGTTAGCCACATTTCATATATATCCATACAGTTATATTGCCAAATTAATCAAAGCAGCGAAATATTTGACATCTATTTGCGACCGCGACGTTGCTAACTTTCAGAATAGCGTGTTCTTAAATAAAGCGCTCACAGCGTTAATATTTGGTAGAATTTTTTGTACGTAGATTCTGTTACCGTGTGCGATTTTTCCGATTCCATAATAGCCAAAGAAAATTTATAAATTGAAATCGAATTCCTAATCGACCATATCCCAACACTACGCTTTGATTAATTATACAAGGGCTAGACTGTGGGTTGTAATGAAACTGCTGTCGATCGCTCTCCCGTACAATAGCCACCTTTGAACCGATAGTCGATGAGAACGATGTCTTGCAGTAATATCGATTTGGTTATTTTTTGACATTTGTATAAAGAATAGAATAATGTTAAAGGTCGTATGTGTTGAAGGGTATAATCATAATTTAGAGCTGAATAATTGAGTCATTTATTGAATGTAAGGTTATTAATTGAGAACGTGGATTTGTGAATGGTGGTGTGGTAAGATATAAATAAATTTGGTAAGGTTTTTGCTGTCACACTGTAAATTTTGATGTTCAAAAGTGCCTTTTATGTGCCTAATTGAAATAAATTATTTGTTTTTGACTTTGAACAATCGTAACATCAAGCCTGTATTCCTCGAAGGGTTAAGCAGAGGTGTACCCGTAGTACACCCACATTTCGCCAGTTATGTTTGAGTCCCATGTAATAGGGGGCGAACCTAATGCTATCAACCGGGTATAAATGCAGACTTCGGGCTGCTACTGAGAAATTCCAAATGGAAAAACCCAATAACACTTTGCCCAACCCGGGACTCAAATCCAGAACCTCATGGTTAGTTAGGTTGGTTGGTAGGTTAGGTCAGTAGCGCTTGCGACCACTAGAACGAGGCAGTTAGACTGTACATAATAGAACATGTAATTTGTTAAATTATAATTAGACTGATGATTTTATAGATAATAATTAGGATAGGCGTAGGCTCATACTGACGATTTCCATGCGGTCATTCGGAAAAAAGTCGTGTCACTTATGAGGAGGGTGCGGGGGAGTCACAACAGCATCCTGAAAACAGTAGCTGAAGATGTTCGTGCACCTGTTTTGAGGCATTCCATTCGTCTGATGATTTCGGGGGTGGTATCTCCATATTGGTTATCTTGCCGGAGCAGGGTGTCTCAGCACAGGGGTCATTTATTTTTGTGTTTATTATTAGATGACTATTATTATGATGAGTGTTATCCTTTGTAATTGTATTTAAGTACAAACAATAGTTTCTAAGTTTTTTTTTTGTATAACTAATTCTTGGATCAGTTGTCCCAAATTAAATATACAAGGTCCCGTTAAAATAGATGGACAAACTTTAGCACAGCGTTCAGTACGTCTAACCAAAGATATCCAAGCAAAAAAAACACTGATTAAAGTGATTTTATTTTGACCTAAAATAATAAATGGCATTGGATAACCAAATAATATACTTACAAGAAATAAATCTTCTAACAAAAATACACTAAAAATTAGTGTATTTTTGTTAGAAGATTTATTTCTTGTAAGTATCTAATGCGTTTTTCTTATTATTTTTTTACCACTGTCCTTATTTTGGTGGTCTGAATGATTTCTATAAGTTTGTCCATCTGTTTTAATGGGACCATATATTTGAATTTGAATTTGTAAACAGAGTTAAAACTTTATCTATACAAGGCTGACTAAACCTGGTTATCTGCAAAATGTCGGCGATAAAAGTTCATATAGAGCTACTGACGTTTCAGTGTGACTTCGAAAACTGCTGGAATTCGGATAGTCATATCTAACTCAAACTCAATGCATTTATTTGAATGAAACCATTCACAGCACTTTTTAATTGTTAAGGAGTCTGTCAGTTAGTCAGAAAGTTGAAACTAGTTAGTAGTAGTCTATTAGTAGATTTTTGCTCTAATAATCTCTGAATACCTCGTTAGGCTAGTGATTGTAGTCGCTACTGCCGATCACGAGGTCCTGGGTTCGATTCCCAGGTCGGGCGGAGTGATATTGGGCTTTTTTATTAGGAATTTCTCAGTAGCAGCCCGGAGTCTGGGTTTATGGTCCGGTTGATGGCAATAGGCTCGCCCCCTGTTACATGGGACTTAAACATAACTGGCGAAATGTGGGTGTACTATTAGGTACACCTCTGCCTAACACTTCGGGGATTACAGGCTTGATGTTATGTGTTAATCTTGTTGATGATAAACTACTTAAATCTTTTCCTTAATTCCTGAAATTCCTTCGTTCATCCTTTCATGTCCAAAACACAGCCTAAAACCTTTCAAAGAAAAGTACGTGGAAAGAAAAGAATATAGGGTATTTTCGGAATAATTCACACGCCTCCAGCCATATTGATTCTAACATGTCTGTGCCTCGGTCGACCAGACCATTTCATTTCCTGTGATGTCCCCTGCTAACATCGGATTTTTTTTGGGTTCCGTAGACTCGGTTACTAATATTAGAATGCTTATTTTCGTTGTGTTTCTTTGAAATAGAATTGGAAGAATTTTATGTCAGTTTTGAAAATGATTGATAAGAAATCTTCCAGTCGATTTTGATTCTACTGAACTGCTTTCCTAAGCCCAAGTACGCTCGAGCAATTTTTTTCCGCGCGCTTGATTTTCACCTCTCGTTAGTGAGCCGAGCATTGAGAATTCAATCGCACCTCCCAGTGCGGCAAGAAAACACATTGCAGCACAGGGCAAGAAAAATTATCGCCGCAGTACAAATACGCCCGTGCGAACCTTAGCTAAGTTGTGTCACAACACCAGATTTTCCATTTTCTGATGCTTGCCTATTTGAAGTTCCCGTCGGCTATCTGGCTGGGGTGACCTACCCTAGGCTATGGAAGTTCTTATCCAGCAGTGGAAGGCTAAAGGTGGAATTCATTGATTGAACTACTTTAAAATAGACGTATTTGCAAAGCAGAGAAACATTGACAGAATAATGTATGTAAAGGAGAGTTTGAGCTTATGTATATATTGTGTAGAATACACACTGTGCAACAAAACAAATATTTACCGATTTTTAGGTCAATTAACGTTTTTCATGTAAAAAAATACACGTGTATCTGTAACTATGATAAAACAATCTACTGAACCCCACTGTACGCGTTCCCTTTCACGCACTTAGCAACGTTTTTTTTTTAGTAGGTACGCGTTTTTAGGCTATTCGATTTTAATTTCCGGCTAAAACAAGATTTCTGTTTTCTGTAATATAAAATTGAAAATTAATATTCTATTCTATTCGGATTTGCTTGATTTGATATTTAAATATTCAGTTGGTGTTTTTATTGGATGGGGAGTTTAATGGCTGATCTTAAATTCAATTTATTATTAACTAGTTTAAGAAAGGTGGTTATAGGATTTTTGGTTTGTTGCGAGTGCTTAGAAAGTACCTAGATATCCGTTATGTAGATAACAAACAAGTGGCCAATTTCTTATTAAAAGCAGCATTTTCACTAAATGTTTTAAACGAATACCGTTAATACGGTAAATAAATGTGGTTAGGGAACGAACATGTTTATGCGCACAGATGCTTGCACGGTTCAGAACGCTGAGTGAAAACGCAGCTTACACTCTCTCCTGCATGTCTAAATTAACTTTAATACTCTAGAAAACGTACGTTTCTATATAACTTTGCAACTATGTAATATTCTTGCCAGATCTGGAAAGAAAATTATGAATTGGGTGGCTATTAGAAAAGAGGTAGATCAAGGGACACAGGGATACATTTTGTTAAAGATAATATTGCAAGGAAGGAAGTGAATTCTGATCGTTTGACGGCTAATAGAGATTTATGGAAGAAAGACGTGCTGCGCAGACACCGTGGGTTAAGACCAGGATGACGACAATAATGATAATATTTTTGAATAAGGAACTGTGGTAGTGACTATAAACCCGATCAAATTACATTTAGTGGAGGCACTCCACTTAAAAATATCCATTAGATTCGTTATCCGAACCGAACCGAAAGTTATTCGAAACCTTTACAATTTTAACACAGTTGCAAACGAAAACATTTGAACGAACTATTATGCAAGCTAAAGCTTCAAAGAGTCCGTCATTCGCTCGGTTTCAGGCTGTAATTAAGCTTAAGTTAGTGCCAAGCTTAAAGCTAGTGCCGTTGGAATGCGAAACGAAACGGTTTTTTTTTAAAACATTGCGGTATTTAGTGGGGTCTACCGCTGAGCTTGAGGTCCTGGGTTCGATGTCCAGGTCAGGTGGTATTAGGTTTTTCTATCTGGAATTTCTCAGTGGCAGCCAGGATTTGTACCCGGTTGGTGGCAATAGGCTCGCCCTCTTTTACATGGGACTTAACTATAAGTGGCGAAATGTGGGTGTACTATATGTACACCTCTGCCCAATCCTCCAGGGAAACAAAGCGTGATGTTATGTTAAATGTAGAAAGTTTATGATTTGTCGTGAGTCAAGAGATTGTAAGTAAAGAGTATATTTGTTAAATATTTCAAACACACAAATGTATACGAGGCATAAAGGCATAGGAATTTTCTGCCAACCTTTGGTTGATGCAGAAACAAACAGTGGTAGGTAAGCAGCGTATAGAGACAATCAATAATTGACTATTAAGTGAAAAGAGCAGTTTTTAATCCGAGTAGCGATATGCAAAGCTAGTTGGTTTCATAATGGTTATCATCAGTCTTGAATCCCATGGTTTAAGTGCGCATACACACGTGCGGAATGCGTCAACGGTAGAGGCAACTTCAGCCGCCGACACTTATCGACGGCCGTCGTCGACGCGTCGGCAGCCGCCGTCGACAAAGTGCCGCACGAGTATTTAAGTACGGTGCTCAATTACATGTACTAAAATTGCCTCAGCTGTTGACGCGTTCTGCACGCGTATATGAGCACTTTCATCGAAATCAAAGTTCATTAGTAAATGCATTTATAAATGAGAGTGCTGTTAAAACAGTAGGTAAGCTCTAACTTTAAATAACAGATTATGAAACATCATGACAAGAGATCGCAACGGTCAAAGAACTGACAAGGGTCTAGAAAGGTTGGCTTCAGGTCTCCGGTCATGTGGAAACTATGTATGAAAGGCGATTAACCAAAAAGGATTAACACTATAATGTATTACGACGTAAAAGGAACTTATGCAAACTGACCACTGACATAGGTGATGTTTTAAAAAAGGTTATAACGTGCATGTATGCAAATAACTGTTGATTTCACTGAGGAAGGCCTCAGTATCAAGAATATGCTTTGTAATTATCGTAATGTGGTCACATAAAGACGCCCGTTGACATTATTATTTTTTTTTTTGTAAAATTGACATTGTCAAGTTTTAGGAAAATCTTAGCCAGTCAGTAAGGCACTTATCTATCTTCTCTTGGCACTGCACGAGTGCACGGCATAAAAGGACCATCTGGATGGAAAACAGAACAATAAGATGTCATAGATCTTGATTTTAATTACAATACAATATCATGCCTGTATTCCCCGACGGGTTAGGCAGAGGTGTGCCTAAAGTACACCCACATCTTGATAATACTACATGTCATAAATCAAAGAATAAACTTATATTTCCAAATAACTTTATCGTACAGAATCCTTTTATTCCCACACAAAATAAAAAAAAGGATAAAAAAGATAAGACTTCTGTGCTATCTTTATTTAATGTGACAATTTAAAGTGCAGCGCCATAAAATAGCTTTATGAGCTTTACAGACGGAAAATTTGTTCAACTACCTACAAAATACATTGTCTGCTCATTGTAGTGTTGTTATTTTTTCCGCATTTTCATCTTTATTGTGTTTGTGTGTAAAGAATAGAATAGAATATCATTTTTCTTTGTTCGAGTAACCAAGACACAACCAGATTGTTAGTCAAACTTACGACTATGTTAATAAGCACAGACATTAAACCAAAACAATACAAGAAATAACAAGCAACAAGAAATAATGGTTGGTTACCGTTGCGACATCTCATGAGAGACGGCACGACCCACGTATATACAGTCCAGGCAACTCGCAACCATGCCTAAGAAACTGTCAAAGCCTTAAAATAGAATAATATGTTATATTTTCTTGTAAGCAATTAAACGCTAGGACGCCTAAACGATATGCGATTGAAGTGGCGTATATTATCCAGCAGTGAACTTCCATAAACTAGTTGATAATGATTCTACTTGCCTTACCACTGATTTCTGATTTGTTCGAATTCTTTGTAGGTCTGTGCATTAAAGTTTACCCTTACGTCTTCGTCGTCTCCCTTACTTAAGTCAGTAAATCGTTTAGCCAAAAACTCAAATGTCAGAGTAGCCAGAGTTGAAGTGCAGTGCAGCAACAAAACTTGTTTCGGTAATATCTTCTTTGAAATCGCATTTTGTTAACACTATCTCATGTGACAAAGAACTTGAAGAGGGGCTCGTGGCTAAATGATAACAGCCGCACGGGTCGATCGCTAACGCTAACAATGCTTGGGCAACGCAATGGGGTTAACAATGTTTGTGAAAGTTTGTACGCTTATTACCTTTAAGCAAAAACATGCATGCTCTTATTATTATTTTTTTGTAATTTACCATCTTTTTATACCATGTTTTTAAGCAAATAAATATTATTCTATTCGAAGGTTAAGCTACACTTAACACGGTCGGTTCGTGGATGGGTGACCATCCATTACATACCGAGACCCCTCCGTGCCTCGGAAAGCAAGTTAAGGCGTTGGTCTTGACTGTCATTCGTGGATCTTTGACAGTCGTTACGGGTTGTCAGAAGCCCGAAAGTCTGACAATTACCAGTCTTACCAAGGGGTATCGTATTACCCAATAACTGGGTTGTGGAGGTGAGATAAGCAGTCAATCCATGTAAAATACTGGTATTCAGCTGCATCCGGTTAGACTGGAAGCTGACCCCAACATAATTGGGAAAAGGTTAGGCAGATGATGATGTCATGTGACAAAGAAGAATAAAAAAATCTTATCATCCAAACAACAAAACTAGTCACCAAACACAACGTCCATTATTCAAAACCACTCCAAATAGCTCCACAAATATAAATCTTGATCCAATATCAGCAGCTGACAACATCTATTAAAGTTGCCCAGATAAACTTCGTAAAAACAGTGGCGCCTAAAGTCGTTAGCTCGGTTATAGTTAAATTTATTCCACCCCGGCTACGGCGAGGTTATTTGTGGCGATAGCCGGCCACCCCCTTTGAAATGGGGACGAATTTTGGGAAGATGCATAGAGGACGTTGACGGAGATTTATTTTTTTGAGTATTAAAGTAGTTCTTCGAGTAAGCAGTCAATCAAGCCTTTTCCCAACTATGTTGAGGTCGGCTTGCAGTCTAAGCGGATGCAGCTGAATTCCAGTATTTTACATGAAGCGACTGCCTATCTGACTTCCACAAACCAGTAACTGGTTGTCAGACTTTCCGGCTTCTGACGACCCGTAACGACTGTCAAAGATCCACAAATGACAGACGGGACCAACGGCTTAACGTGCTTTCCGAAGCACGGAGGCGTCTCGGTATGTAAAGATGGTCACCCATCCACGGACCAACCCCGGCAAGCGTAGCTTAACCTGATGAATCGACCCATGCGGCTGTTATTACTTAGCCACGAGCTCCTCGAGTAAGCAATATAGATGGATATAACGACTGTGGCAGGGCTTATGTAGGATCGCTTTTTGGTGATGCACATGATAGTTAACATAAGTGTCGATGACTGTGATGTTCAATGTGTGTTTGTGTGTGGCCATCGCTCAGCATAATGACACACTCACATAAGTGTGTCATTATGCTGAGCGATGGCCGTTTTGCGTGGATGTGACGCATATTTTCCCCCAACTTGTTCTTTTTTGTTTTGCGTTCTTTCTTTGGGTCAAGTTTACCGCAAAAAAAGTTTTTTTTTTCTTTCTTATAGTTCATACTGTCAACACAATGTATTGTTTATTTCTTTTTGTTTTGTTTGTATATTGGCACCTAGCAGCTATTTCCTAATATTCATGTGATTGGTTATTATTTAATCGTGCTTTTGGATGTTGTGCTGTCTTTTGTATGTACCAAATAAACGATCTATCTGTCTATCTATCTAATGAACTAGCAGGTACTCTCATTATTATAAGAATGGTTGCTCTGGAAATTACCAGTCCAAACTACAAAGCCACAGCAAATTCTGAGTCTCTAAAGTTAAAACCATTTTCAATCTCACTGAGTCTTCAAGTTTTGCAGTTCTGTTTATTTACAAGAGAAATAATGAAACGTATTTTATTGTTCATTGCTAGTCCTATAAAATCACTATACAAACGACTACACGATGTTATCCATAGATGCAATACACCTGTTATTATATTCAAGTATAATTCGCACCACATAAATAACATAAAAAAATAAGAAAATTCGTTTGTTTGCGGTAAACATGACGCAAAGAAAGAACACAAAACAAAAAAGGTCAAGTTGAGGGAAAATATGCGTCACATCCACGCAAAACGGCCATCGCTCAGCATAATGCTCGCAGCATTATGCTGAGCTATGGCCGTTTTCTGCGATGGCCTTATGCGAGACAGAGCCCCAGTGCAGGCTGCAAATGTTAACCGCAAACAAAAAGGCCAAAATAAACAGGACAGCTCAGACACAAATCACTAAGCTAAGCGTTGGTAAAGCATCCTGTCACAACTACTGCAATATTGCTAAGTTTAAACTTAGTCCCATTATACGTAGCTTAAACTTTACTTCGAGTTCTGTTGTACCCGTATTTGAAATTAATTCCCTAGAGGAATGTCCACTGAGTTTTGTTAGGAAGTTCTGGTGCTGCTGCAGTTAGCATGTCCGTCTGTATGATTGTTTCATAGTCACGTGCTGCCTGATGTGAGGTGTTGGGGGAAACGACTTTGTATCCTTTGGGATATGTCCGAAGCATGCATTAACACCTTCACTGAAGATTACAGTCCACTGAAGATGCCAGAACCACCTTCGATATTTGCAGTTACATCGGCACATACCTAAGGAATGGGGGTTCTGCCATCTTTGAGAGAATGTAAATCCAGTGGTATTGTTTGGTATGAGCCTGACATACTGCCATACCTCAGACAGTTTATCCAAGAAAATTTTCGCAAGGAAAATGTTGTGGACTAAAAATAAATTGTTTGTCATATTTAGGGTAGGTAAATGGGCTATCAATAGATTTTGGTAGAACCCATTTCATTCAGAAAAAAAGTCATTAGTCTGTAACTCAATCTTTAAATGGACGCCTTTTTACAATGTCTTTTTAATAACATAGTCTGGACCCCAATAGTACACATTTTTAATCACAATCCTTAGGATTTTTAAGGAAATTCATAATCCATTGCTTCTTATGTTTAAAAGATTCTCTGTCGTCGATTTTCTCGTCTGTTCAAATAACGCAATGAATACCGTTAAATCGACAAAAAGAATGGCTTTGGGATTGTTTGTTTGTGACCCAATTACCTTGCTATTCCATTTTAATTTTCAAAACCAACTTACTACAACATACTATCTTTAAAACACCACAGACCATCGTAAAACACAAAACCTCCAACAATTAACTCGTAACGTTATAACCTTCCTGATATCTACCCTACCTAAATGACAAGACCACAATCTACCCTTGCAGACAGGTCGAAGGTAAATAGGTTAAGTACAAGTAAAACTGTCAGTATTATCTCGTTTGACAGTTAGCGGTGGCCAATCTCTGTCGTAACTTTGTCCCGACGTGACGATCTAATTGTGTTGGGTGAAAGTGTTAGCGGATATGAGTAAGCATCTAATTAAGAAAGCCAGACTTAATTCTTAACTTTAATTGTATTGTTTAAAAAAAAATATTGTGCAGTTGATGAATGAAGCTCCTGGGGCCATATTATGACATATTAATGTCACCATTATTCCAGTGTGAGTGAGCGACGGTATACAAGGCCGCTAGCGAGTGGAATAATGATGGCATTAATACTTCATAATAAGGCCCCAGTAGTCAAAAACTCAGGGATACAGAGATGATTTTATGTCGAGTCCTGCTACCTGATTTCGTTGCGGCGTTGCCCTCTCAAAAACTATCTTTATTTGAGAAAATTAAAGGTAAAAAAAAAAACTACAAAAGAAAACAGATATAATTTTATTATCTTAGATTATAAAAATATATTACAAACAGAAATCGCGATCGCCTATAACAGAACTCAACCTTAATACTTAGGTCAGCAAGAGTTCATTTACGGCAGAAGTTGGGATGACAGATCACTTTCCACTTGATTAAACAATTAACTTAATCGTCACTTCTGTGCTGACTTGTCAGGGAAGGGAATAAAAACGTACGGTAGACATTATTAGAAAAAGAGGACGGTAGAATTACTTTATTTTTCCGGCATTTTTTATTATTCAGTAGTAGCAGATTATAGATCTAGAGAATTGTACCTCAGCAATGATAATGAGGATAGTTTAGACTTGGATTAAATTAATATTCATAGAGAAGTATTATCATTCTCCTGTCCTTATCACAATTTATGTGGAGCCGGACCACATGTCTTTTTCTTCCATATTTCGCTATTATTCGTCATATCGGTAGTCACTTCCTTTCTAGCCATATCATCTTTCACACAGTCCATCTATCACTGTTTTAATAATAATAATTTAAACTTTATTTTCAGACTTCAAAGGCCCATAGCGTGTTAGTATTACAAATTACTTAAAATCTATGTTAGTATGACAATTAGGCACCAACACAATCGAGTGACAACCAATCGCCATCCAGTGACATATTAGGAGACCATCCACCCTGGCGGCTACAGTAGCCACGAGGCTGCTGGGACTGTCGCGCACCCGACGTGTCAGTGATGCGATTCGCAGACGCAGCAGCGAGCCGAAATTCGGAACGCGTGCGTCCGCGAACATTCCCGACGCGCTTCAGAAGCGAGGCAACCCCAGCATTAGTAAGCATAGTTTTGGTCTTCTCCTAGTCTTATAGCCATCAAGATTCATCCTCAAAACTATACTGACGACATTTCCCTCATTCCTCCGCATCCATGACAACCTATTTCCACGTAACTTTTCAGTCACCAGTGTCACTTTCAGAATGTCCACTGTCCTCTTAAATACTCATTTCTTATTATATCCATTCGCGTAACACGACGCATCTCACTTAGCATTCTCATCTCAGCTGCATGCAATTGCCCTTTTGTTTTCATCCCTTTTGTGGCCCAACATTCTGATCCATACAAGAAAGCAGGTCTAACCATTTTTATAAATCTTCCCTTTAAATTTAAGGGAATTCGGGAATCGCAGATTGTTCCCGTCACTTGAGCGAATATTTTTCCACGACTAAACGGAACCTAAAGCGATTCAATAAAGACCAAAGACGCAAGCTTTAATTGAAGCCACCGTAAAATTATTTTTTAAACCACGTTTTACTACCCAAAAACCAATTAAAAATCTTCCCAAAGCATTTTCCTAACTCGTTAAAAACTAAATTTTTCTACTCTTCGAATTTTCCAACTACCCACCGACGAAATTGTGATGTCAGAATCTCGACTGGACTTGAAAGCCGTCAGTTTATGCGGGTTTACCCAGCATCAAAGCATTTTCGACAAATCAACGGACAATAGAACCTCGTTGCCATGGAAACTCATAGAAATTAGACATACCTACATATTCATTAGAATATCCACCTTTTGTGGTAGGTTATTTGAATTCTGTGTAATTTTATCCTTTGGAATCGAAGGGATTTGTGTTTATTTTTAGACTGTTTTCCTAGAGTTTTATTGAATTCAGATATAAATGTACTATACGTAAAGAAGTTTAAATATCACCAGAAATTCTGAATAAAAATAATTTAAGCACGCATAATAAATTATATTTATTTTTCATATAACATATCAAATCAATGCCTAACAGCCAAGTTATTTCTGTGTCTGTGTAAGCTACGGTTAAAGTTCTTTATCTGTACAAAGACACGCAGAATACAAGACAAACAAATAATTTCTTCGCCCACACATTAACTAGGAGTAAATTAAACCCCTCGAATTACAATTCCAAAAACCAAACAACGATATAATAAAATTCGCGGCACCGACAAATAAATCAACCCCTTCAGGTGGTATACGCTCGCCTTTAAATTGGAAACTTCTATAAATGAAAAGCAAGCGAAATAATGAAGTGGCAACCCGAAAAGTTGGTAACCCCTGACTTATTGTTGGACATAAATTACGATAAGTTTTGACGATAAATTTCTGGAAGGTTGATCTTTAAGATTGTGTTGGGAGGCTGGTTATCGGTGCTTGGCCGAAGTCGTATATTTCGAAGTACATATACAAATGAAGGGACTATGTCACTTTTATCTGTCCCAGGGGTGTCGTTAGACTGTTTTGATACATTATCATCTTTACTGTTGCAAATAAAGGACTATAAATCATTTATGTAGAAATAAGTGACCTTCAAGATGTTTTCTTGGTAAGAAAGTTTGCTTTTAAATGTTGATATAGCGTGCTAACCAATTCTCACAACTTGTCATCATTATCTTCTGCTTTATAATAATGGGGTTGAAATAATAATCCACAAAAAAACGATAATTATCAAATTGCTTCCTTTACTTGGTTACGATGTCCAAATATCCTTTTTTGAAAACTTTAGTATCATAAAACCAACTATCGGAAAGCCATTGAATATTATATGGCTGATGGAAATTTTGAAAGAACTGTTATGGTAAAATTGTTGGTAAGGTATCTCTGGTTATGTTCGTAAATGAAATACAATCACCACTGGGAAAGGAAGATAGCGTTAAAGTGTCTTAAGTATTAAAATGCTTTTAAAATAAGGAACACTTACACAGCTATGTTCGAGAGATTCTGAATCTATCTTGGGTGCAGGTTGAAGAAATAATGTAGATAGATGGAAGAGATAATAGATGAAAAATAATGATTCCTTTTCAAAAATATTTGACACTAGCTTCTGCCCACGACACGCCCTCATGAAGTTTCTTGATTTAACATAATCATCATCAACATCATTTCAGCCGAAAGACGTCCACTACTGGACATAGGCCTCCCCCAAGCACCGCCTCTTCGACCAGTTCTGTGCTTCCCGCATCCAGAGGATTCCAGTGGTTTCGCCTTGTGGAAGGCCTTTCAACGCTACGTCTTCCGGTACGCGGTCACTTGTTTTAACATACATAAACATATACATACTGTTTCTCAATTCAAATTTCGAGTAAAAGAGCATTACCTTTCCTCTCAACTGTGAGTATTTATATACCTATAGTATGTATGTTTATATATTTAAGCTCTATGTATTTATTTAAGTATATATTCATTTATTACTTTATACGTGTAGGTTTATTTCAATATTTTAGTTTAAGACTTCGCATATTTATATTTTTCTCTTCTTGTTCTCACACACTATTGTCTACATTTCTTTCTCATTTCTCCTATCGCAGGTCTGCTGGAAGAAATTTCTTAAGAAATAAGCAGTACCTTTGTACTCATAATTATGATTATGTCTTATCTGTATCTATTTTTCTGTGTGTACATAAATAATAAAATAAAATAAATAAATAAATAAATAAATAAACCATAACCTATGGTACTTGGTACTAATATAACTTTCAATCAGTTTTTTTTTTTTTGTGTAAGTGGTTTAGAACTTCCAGAGATTACCTTTTACAATCAAACACCTCTTTTACAATATTGGCTTAGATGATTGGACAACACGTAAATGAAACATAACCCAACAAGTATCTATTAGAGATAGGTACGTAAACCTCAAACCCACAAACACTCTCAAAAGTTCTATTTTACGTTATACGACCAAAAGATATTCGATTGGGTTGGGTTCCGACAAAAATTTAATAAATTGAACGAGCTTTAAGCTTCGTTTAAGCCAAAGCCATACAAACAGGAAACGGAAACAAGCGTTTAGCCAATGAGAAATAGTTGGGTCTTACTCCGGTGCGCGGAAAAGAGTTTGCGAAAGCATATGGAAGCGAACATGTGTTTAGGGTTCCTTGGTGAAAATAGTAAATGCATAGTTTAAGATTCTGAACGAACATGAACCAAGGTTATGTCTCTCTCTTTTTAAGTCCAAGAGAGACTGAGATATCTGGGTTTATTTCGGTGTTTCTTCTCAGAGTTGTCGGATAGGAAACACCAATCTCATCTGGTTTTTAAAAGTTATTGATGTTTAAAAAGTGTTTGTATAAACGTTCTTACTTAAATAAATATCCTTTATGATCATTATTTTTCATTTAGATTTACTTTGCTCTTTGTTAGAATTTTGAATGGCAAGAAAAGCGCGGAAACGAATGCATCGAAGAAATTTTCGCGTTCATTGTAGTTGCTTCGCCATTTGTGTGTGTTGTAAAAAGTGATTACGAGATATTTGTATCATCTAGTGTAAAGGCAGCATCGTCCTACTGCTCATTTATTTAAATAAACTACGATCCGTATTGGCGTTAATATGGCCAGAGATTGCACAAAATCGAGACCTTTGCCCAGCAGACGGGCACAATGTATATTAAGAAAAAAAAGTATTTTACACAAATCATTTAAATACATAATTCATTTAAAAAACAAAGTTAACAAAGTTTGTTGTGCAACAAAGTTAAAATACGTCAAACGCAAAGCTTGGTCGATATTCACTTCAAAAACATTCCAAGTCCAAATACGGAACCTTTTAGTGCTTCCACGAACTTCCTAACACCGACAAACTGTATCAAAGGAAACTAAATTTCAAATAGATTTGTATTTTTACGAATTGAAAGCGTTTACGTTCTTCGTTGCGTTTCTTCGAATGCGCAGAGGTAATGAGAAGGGGTGTAATTCTGCTTTATGGGAAGCAGGGGCTGGAAGAAAATGTGTTTCGTATGTGCTGGTTTTTTAGTGTGCTAGAAAATGGGAAATGGATTTTTCGGATGGATTTTCGGTTTTGTTTCTGGAATATGAATAGGTTTTCTCGTTTGTGGATTTGTTCCTAAAAACTATCTGGAGGATGGGTGGTAAGTGGTAATAAACTACAATCAAATATTTAATCTCTTCCAAACCAATTCATAAGGCGTACTTACTTATCAGATTACGTACTAATTATTTTGGATATTGCCCTTGTAATGTTTTAAAAGTTTTGGCCAAGTTTAGGCCAAAGAAACCAGGGCCATCTCAAAACGCGTTAGCTTGATGATATCTTCAAAGTCGTGGTTAATACATGGATGAGGGACTCACGGAACCGGGAAGTATGGGAGAAGAAAGTGGAGGCCTATACCCAGCAATGGGTGATTCCGGGCTGAAATGATGATGATGATTAATGTTCAGAAAGTATTATGTAATTCTTAATCATTATTGTGTGTCTTGGCAAATAGCTGAATTCACTTAATTTGACTGCAACTTTCCGCAGTTTCATACATATCTGAATGTTAAGTTTAGGAAAGGTCCATCATGGAGTTTCTTGTCCGTTCTTCTCCATAGGTTCCTACTAGGCTATGGAGTGGGCAACTAACTTCATCTTTCTTACTGACCGACACCGACTCAAAAGTGCCTGTCAATGGTTTAATTAAAATAAATGCTTTGAGTTTGAGTTTGAGAATCTAAACGAGGTTAACATCAGCAAAAAAATTACTATTGTTCAAAATTTCGACATTAAAAGAAAGGTAATTTTCACAATTTTTGCGATTAAATTCGTAACAGAGATACTGTAGAACATAAAAGTTTATTATATAGCAACTATGCACAAAACAAACTATTGTATGCTTCAGAACAATATTATTCCAATAAAATTATATTGGAACGCGTTCTAGTAAAATGATCGCAACTAGATAAAACCGATATTAGTTTTTCTTTACTTTTGAAGTAAGTTTTCATGATACTGTGTTTTTTAATCTATGTTTTATAACTTAATATCGCAGAAACTTTTGCAAAAATTGAATTATAAATTCGAGTAGATAAAATTTTATAAAAATTTGCGCAGTGCAGAATTATTTTATTTTTGTTCTTTTGATTGTTGTGTTCTGTATTTTTAGTTCGTGGTTGTTCTTGTGTATTTCTCTGCAAAAAAATATTATACCATTCTACTCTTCGATTTAATTTATTTGAGTTAGCTTTTTACATACTTTATACTTTGGATACTTATTTATTGCTCATCCCTGGGCAGTTAGTCGAGCTATTAACCTACTGACTGGTTTTACCATTTTCTCCAAGGCACGGCGCGGCATCGTGAACTACCAATTTCAGAAGCATGAAAGTTTGACCGCCAGTCTCACCAAGGGGAATCCTGTTACCCAGTTACTTGGTTGTGGAGGTCAGATAGGCAGTCGCTCCATGTAAAATACTGGTATTCAGCTGCATCCGGTTAGACTGGAAGCCGACCCCAATATAGTTGGGAAAACGCTGGATAAGTCGCGTGTACAAGCTAGTTGATTATATGTTTGTATAGTTAATGCCAAAATAAGTGATTACTTAAACTGATTTAACAATTTATAGTTAGTTAGGTGACAAATCAATTAGCGATTAGAGCCAAAACAATTAGACCGTTAATTACTAATTGCAATATTAGGTAAGCGATACAATAGATTGATTATCTGATTGTCTTCATTAATTAAGCGATGAACATGTTCTCTAATTATCATTACGTAAGACTTAGATTATGGAAAGTCAATCTGTTGAAGCCAGATCGTTACATGTAGGTACCTACTCGAAGATAATTTATTGTTGCGTGTATTTATTATTTACTGTATCCTTTGCCTACCGCTGTTTTAACCTCCCCTGTAGTCTAGTGGTAAGATTACCTGTCGCAGACCCAGGGGTCCAGAGTTCGATTCCCAGCGAGTGCAAAATTTTATGTTCGGTTTGGTTGGTGGTAGGGCTTATTCTAAGTCCGCCTGGCTAGCTAACACCATCTTATTTTAATCTGTCGTCGTAACAACAATGTTAAAACAGCATTGTATTTTCGGCAGTTAGAGGTAAGATAGCCAATTGATCTGTGGTTGAGGATTCCGGGTGAAGCTCGCTGTTGCCTTCGGCCTAATCATCACTTACCATCAGGTGAGATGCAGGCCAAGAGCTTTCCCGTTGTGGTTAAAAAAGAAAAAAGAAAAGTGATCTAAATACGCCATATAGTCTCCGAAACTATTCATCCGATTTGAAAAAATATTTTGCTTTAATTGAAAGTTACACTATAGGCATGTTGACAGGGAAAAAAAAACTATTTAGTCTGTCAGTCAGATAATAAAAAAAATATTAGCCACGTATTTTTTGCTTCATCATATTAATAAAAAATGGTTTAGATAAAACGCATTAAAGTTGGGGAGTGGGGGACATAACTTGTGTAGAGAATAAACGTCTTATATTATTATTTTAGTTTGTGAAATTTTCAACTGTCTACATTTTACGGTTCATGAGAGACAGCTCGCTGACAGACACCAGACAGACGGACAGCGGAGTATTCGTAATAGTTTTTACCTTAACAAGCATTCGCTTATTCGCTGATTACTTGTTTACATTCGCTGAATAAGCTATCGCGCCCACCGCGAGTAACCTACTTTATGTATATATATTTTAATGTTTTTCTTAATAAATCGAACAATCAATAACGGACACAAAAGAGTGATTTTATTCCCTGTATACATCCCGTATGATTCGTATCCATCAACAGTTTAGATACTACATCTCCGTGTACGGACTTACTGTCCGTAGAGCAACAGTGTTCCGTTTGGCACCCATCAGGTACGAAACCCCAATAACAAATAAGTTCGCTTTAAAATTGTGTACGGTGGAATTATCTCTTTAGAGCGTCAAATTTTACAGTTTAAAGAACCACAAGACTCTTCAAAGCATTAATACAATTATTTTAGCTATTCTCAGTGAATATTTACCTTTTCACATGAATCTAAGTCTAACCGTAAACTGCGAGACTAGGTTTGACCGCAATTAAGTAAAGACCTTTAGTAAATTTTGTCGGTTTAACGGCTTTATCACCAGAGCAAAGGTAGACTGGAATTATTATAACGTTAACTGCTTTAGGCCTTGGTTTAGATTAGTGCTTGTATGAAAGGACCAGGGATTAGAAAGTGGTCTTTTTGACACGCACGATGAAAATGAATAGAAAAATCTGCCTGGACTTGTGTTGGATATTTGGACGGAAAAAGAAAGCTTTATCGAGATTACTATGAAATTTATTACTGAAACCAAAATAAACACAGTCGTACAAAATCTTGTAAGGACGGAAGGGGCACCTGTCAGAATCAAAAGACAGATATCACAAAAAAGGTTGCGTTTAGAATAGTTCTAACAACTTGCTCTTGGGAAATATTTTTTCTGTAAAAAAAAATATTATTGATTTTATCATTCTTTTAATTCTTATTTTTTACTGACAAATGCGTGCACCGCACTGAAAAGACAGTTCTACTCAATCTGGGTGGTTCTTTCCTCAAAATACCATTTCAGACACAATCTACATGGTCTTCACATGATCTGACCAAGATTATGTCAGGACTTTAAAAGAGACTGTGACCTTTGAGTTTGTTTCGGCCTTTCTTCTCAGATCAGTCAGATAGGACACGCCGACGTCATCTAGTTTTTATAGTATGATTGACGTGTAAAAGTTTTGTAAAAATCTACTTAGAGAAATAAAATAAGCAGTAAAATTGCGTTATTATTACCACTTGGGTTAGCAATGTGGGTGGATTATACGAACACCTCTACCTAACACTTCGGGGCAAAGAGGAGTGATGTTATTGTATGTTGGATTGGCTTTTATAAATGATTTTATTTCTGTTAGTTTTAGTAGGTTTTTACAAACACTATTACAGCTCATTCACACGGGATCCGTCATTGACGGTTCGTCAAAAAAACGATACGTCATGACGGATGCACGTTCAAATTGCATACGGAAACGAGTTTTTTCGCGTTTCGTCAAAATATTCGAATAGAGTTTCACACTTGATTCGTGAGTTTAGTCTTGGACGAGCATTCAGCGGACCCGTCACAAAAAAATCACGATTCATGCTTTTTGACGAACGTGATTTCTAAAAGATGATACGTGATTTAAGACGTGGCCGTAATTTTTCACGATTCGTGATGCGTGTGAACACAGGCATTTAAAAAGAATTGCCGCTGTCAAAAAAAACGAGTCGTGAAAAAAGATAATTCGTCTAAAAACACGAATCATCCTCGAGTGAACGAGCCTTACACGTCAAAACTCAAAACTAAAAAAATAAAATTTTCACTTTTATAATTTTATTTCCAACGCCAGTTTCAGAAAAATAATTTCTTTCTTCATTTTCAACAGTTTTACCTAAAAACGACGAATCTTCTGCATTATATTGTTACTTTAATGTTTCATAGTGTGACTGTCAATATCGACACTACAGGTACGCTAGTATTAGTATCTACTCCCAGCAAAAGATCAGCAGCAGGGAGCAGTGGTGGCCGAGCGGTAACAGCCCCGACTTACGAGTTGAAGGTCGTGGGTTCAAACCTAGGCAGGCGCTTTACTTTGTGTAACTAATTGCATTATCACTGCTCTCAAAATGATGAAAATGATGAAGATGATAAACAAGCATATTACAAATTAGAGGAATATATCCAAGATAAGAATGCTTGGAAACATGCTGGTACTGCTCCATAGGATAATTTAGAATCAAAACAAAATCAAACTGGTTGCAAATTTAAGCGTATATTTTATTATATGACATTGAGTTTACATTCTGTGAGCAATTCCTCGCACACTGACTTAGTAATTGTGGAATCTTAGGAGGATCGTCTACTTTTACAATGTTTGTAAATATGTGAGCACCATGTATCTATCACATAATTAGTTTATCTGTTGTTGCTTCATTTTTAATTCTTAATTCTTTTTACCTATTGTGGTATAATAATTTTATTCTAGGTGCATCGTCCTCACATATAATTATATAACTAATGTACTTATACAAAATATTGTAAAACATTTTAAAAGAGTAACGGTGGAGTTTCTTGCCCATTCTTCTCCATGCGAAAACTACCTTTTGGAAGGGGCGACTAGAATCAATTATTTTTTTTTGTAAATTTTTGACGTTCAAAAGCGCCTTACACGGGCCTATTTGAAGTAAATTATTTGACTTTTGACATTGACTTTGATGAAAGAAAACATCGTGAGAATACCGGCGCATGTGTAAGAACCAAAAAATCGAAGATATTCGACATCTACCAACCCGCACTGGGCTCGCGTGGTAGATAACAGCCCACGTTCAGCCCACGCTCAGCTCTCGAAGGGAGGAGGCCTGGGTCCCAGCAGTGGGCTCACGGTGATCCCATTATAGGCTGATTATATGTAAGTTCAATATTAATGTATTTTACACATAAAACCTTCCGAAATAAATGCTCTAAAATATGGTACAAATCGCATCAAAATCCGTTGTGTAGTTTAGAAAAACAGCGCAGACACACGAAAAGCAACTCTATTTTATAATGTTAAGTATGTGTATACATAGATAGATCATCATTCATCATCTGCCTAGCCTTTTCCCAATGTTGGGGTCGGCTTCCAGTCTAACCGGTACAGCTGAATGACAGTATTTTACACGGAGCTACTAGGTAATACGATACCCCTTGATAAGACTGGCTGTCAGACTATCGGGCTTCTGAAGACCCGTAACGACTGTCAAAGATCCACGAATGACAGTCGGGACCAACGGCTTAACACTTTCCGAGTCACGGAGGGATCCTGTTATGTAAAGATGGTAACATATCCACAGACCAGCCGCGAAAAGCGTAGCTTAACCAGATCGATCGACCCGTGCGGCTGTTATTACTTAGCCACAAGCCTATATATAGACAATCAAAAGAAGCTGTCTAATGATATAATGGCAATGTTAAACTTCGGTTAACCATCCCACACAAAACAAACTATAGATATCGATAGCATCCGTTTAAACTTTGTTTTATGTCTAGCCCAGTAATTGAACGCTCCCAATATCGTTGGGTACCTAAGGTCTAGCAATATCAAAGTTATCTAAGATAAATATGATGTTAGAGAGAATAGTTCACTTAAGCTAACATAAACGTGAGTCTGTAATGTATTTACCTGAGAATTACTCTTGTACAATATTCCAATCTTCTAGTCTAGCCCAGCGGTTTAGGCTATGCGTTGTCTACATTTAAGAATTTTATTAAGGCGACGATAACCGACTTGTAATGATTTTATACCAAAGATCACGTCTAAACGAATAGTGTAAAATGATATGTGTTAAATAAATATGTTTAAAAAAATATGTGTTAAATAAATATGTGTGCTGCAGTGAAAAAAATATGTGTTAAATTAGAGCATTTTCTTGATAACTTATGATAACTTTAGATTATGTTTATATTACATAGTGAAATTAATTTATAAAGTTACGTCTAACGCGGATAAAAAACTGAGAATGACGCAAAATCTATCAAGCGTATATTTCTAAAACCTTCACCATTTTAAAGATAATTTAATGATTGATCTTTTAGTTATGTGTTTTATTAAAATACCTTTTGTTTTATGTATAATAAATTAATAGTGCGTCTAATTTGGGACAACGCTCCTTGATGGGCGAGTCCTATTACCTACTGGCTGGACGTACGACGCGTTGCCTGAGCTCAGTACAGTACGTCGATTCTGTAAAATTCAAACAACAACTCGCATCTCACTTCGCTATTCACTCTCACTTCGCATAAGGTTCAAAATTACCTTGATTTTGCATTCTGTAAGCATCACCCAGTCACTTGCGAAGTGAAGTGAGTTCCGAAGCGACCAATATTGTACTAGTGACTGCCACACTCAACAAAATGTTAGTCGAGTTTTATCGATTCCAGTTTTTTGACACAATCGTTATGTTTTTGGCACAGAATTTTAGCTAATATAATGTTTAAATTAAAATTTCTTATTTTAAGGAATTTGAGGCAGCTAATAATAAGTAAAAATACAGAAAACTCTAAATTTGTGCCATGAATATAATCTATGCTTCCCTTACGAAAAAAAATTAATGTCAGATTGACAATATTTTGATAGTACGTTGCGTTGTTTTGCTTGTGTTTCATGTCTTTGATTTGATCGTTCAGTGCCGAATGACTGTGAAATAATCATGAAGTAAGTTTATATTTGTGGTTGTGAAGTTTAAAAATGATATAGTATTTATTTTGTTTTCTAATCCAACAATAATGTTCCAGTCCAAATGAGACACGTTCTTCTCACCCATCGTCGGCTCAGGATGAAACTCTGGTAGAGTTTATGGAAAGAAACCCGGCATGGCGAAGGGTTTTTTGAGAACTCAAAATGCCAGAGAGCGAAGTCGACGCCAGTGGGAGGAACTAGCCGTGTGCCTAAATAAAATAGGTAGCACAATAAAAAAATGCAAACAGTGGACCAAGGTTAGCATCGCTTTTTTTTACTATACTCGTACGTTATTTAGAACCACTTAACATTCCTCAAAGCAAACCACTTAAAATGTGCGACGAATCTTGGTTTGAAGTGTGTTCCTTGATTTCATAAATTGTATCATATTGTTAATTTTATTCAATCAATGACTATTAATCGGTTTAGTCCTAGCGGCACCCAGAGGGGTCGGTTACTCCGCGCAACCGTTAGGGACCGGTGGCACCTCCCGCCATCGCGCGCTGGCTCCCGAAGGCGCCACCTGTAGCCTTCGGGAGCCGCGCAACGGTTGCGCGCGGTAACCGGCCCCTCCGGGTGCCGCTACGACTAAACCAGTATAAGAACAGCACTATAACTCATAATTTCGTCTATAATTGCACAGACAAAACCTTCGGTTTCCCCAAAGAGTCCACCAAAACGCAGCCAGGCTACGGACGCTAGTAAATCTACATCGGCTCCATGTAGGGCCTGGAAGTAGCGACTGTGAAGCTCCTTACTCTGCCACACCTCCCTGCCATCGTTAGTGTCAAGCACTACATGCTTGGGCCAGTTCTCTTTGGTCAAGGAGAGCGGGGTAAGACCCTTATCCACCGCGACCACAGTCGACCACAGTCCACCCTGAGACTGCATATCTCGCGATTGTGGAGGGATTTCGCGTTTAAAAAGCCTCGTTCTCCACACTTTCGCGGGATTTACAGTCTCATTACCGATGACCGTGGGTGATGCATTTGATGTGCAGTCAGCAGCGTACGGACCCTCCTATCCAGGGCATCGAGTTTGGTCTGTGTCAATTTGAGTATGCCGAAAGAGTACATCAAAACCGGCATGACCCAACCGTTGAAGGCGCGCACCTTGTTTCATAAAAATAACTATCAAAACTTAATTTTTCAAACGAATAACAACGAATAGCTGCTATTTAAGATTTTTTATTTACACATCATAGTAATCGGTGTTCTTTTTTCAGCATCACGTCACACGTCTTCAGTTGAAAGAAAGAAAATACATTTATTTGCGGTAAATATGACGCAAAGAAAAAAACACGAGAATAACAAATTAGGGGAAAATGTGTCACATCCACGCAAAACGGCCATCGCTCAGCATAATGCTGCGACCCTATGCAAGACAGAGCCCCAGCGCTGGTTTTCAGCTGCTCCTCCACCATCTCAACGGCGAAAGGAATTCTCCACCACTACTGAGAGACTCCTGAGGGTGGAAGAACAGCAGCTGGAGATACAATAACTAAATGCACAAATTCTACAGTGCTTTCTGGAGAGGAGTGTGGAAAGAAAGAGGGCCATGGATGAAAGGAGTGCAGAGAGAGATAGAATCTTAGCTGAAGCTGTGGCTGCAGGGGGGAAAGGGCTGCAAGCATTGGCAGAGTTTATGAATCAAACTCAAACTCAAACTCAAAGCATTTATTTCAATTAAACCATTTACAGGCACTTTTGAATTGTCAAAGAGTCAGTCAGTTAGTCAGAAAGTTGAAGCTAGTTGCCCATTCCAAAACGTAGATCTCTATGGAGAAGAACGGGCAAGAAACTCCAAGGACACTCTTTTAAATATAGAAATTACAAAATCCTGGGTACAATACTTTTGTTGCTTCTATATGTGAGAACAATGTAAAATAAAATAATAATCAAAAACGATTAAAAATATAAGATTAAAAATAAGCAATGGCAGATAAGAGATGACCAGTCTCAACCGACGGCGCCCGTTCACGAACATGACGCGTGGATCAGCACCATCCAGCTCAACCATTTTGTAGGGAACCGAATGATCCAACACACTCGCCACCATCAGCGAGACATTTAAGTGAGCATGACATACTCTCAACTGCCATGCTCTTTCAAGTCAACATACAACAAAACAACATAATAAACGGCTCCATGGTACTCACATTTACAAATATTGAAAAAAAAAAAAATGCTTCTAAATTATACAAAACTATAGTTTGCAATGAATTTGTGAAATTAAAAGAATTTTACTACCAAAAGAAAAAAAAAACATTATTAACTTTTGGAGTATTCAACAATTAAACCTTGGTTAAGTAAAAATAAAAAGTAAACATTAAGTTCGTAAAGTCAGAAAAAATAAAAAATAAAATAAAAAAGGGGAAGCAACTCTTCCAAAAATAAACATGTTAACTAGTGAGCCCAAGTGGCTGTGGAGCAGGACCAGCATTAAGCCAAGCATTTTTATCTATGATATAATCATCCAACTTATAATATGCTTGTCTACATAGTGTGCGTTTAATGCAAGTTTTAAATTTCTTCTCATTTAGTTGAAGAATATCGAGTGGTATTTTATTATAACATTTTACACAGTACCCCATAAAAGAAGTGTGTACTTTAGACAACCTGAAACGTGGTTGATCTAATTTGTTCCTATTTCTTGTGTTAAAATTATGCCTATCACTTATTTTACTAAAAAGATGTAAATTTTTTCGAACATACATAATGTTTTCATATACAGGGTTACTGGTAACTCGACGTATTCCTTGCAGGACGTCATAGTAGGGTTAAAATGCAACAAATTAAGCCACCAAATGTTCTACCGAAATTCAGTAGTTTTTGAGTTAGTTCGATTTTTAGAGTTTTTATGAATAATCCCAGATTAAATCATTTGAAACCAATTTAAAAATTATTTACGGCGCGACAGTACAGAAATTTTAAGTTATTATCGTAGTTGATGCCGTAGCAGATCTTTGTTAATAATTAAAAGTTCAAAAATGCCTTAAACCTTGGCAAATATCACTAATCAAACATTTTTTTTTTTGTAATTTTTGTTATTACTCCATACAAATTGTTGTCTAGTGCAAAAATAAAATACTACGCCTGATGTACAAATTACTAGGAAAATATCCTTATCTTATCAGCTATCCAAAAAGGTATGAATGTTAATACAAAGTCATGGACTACATTATGAAAATCGTTTTTTATTTAGTACAGGAAGACGTGCGTCTCACAAAAAGGTGATTATTCGGAAAATCAAATAAAACAATTTCGTGAATGTTATTATTATTTTTAATAAATTTCAATTTAATAACTTTTATGACATACATTTCACACGTCTTGTTCGATGTGCTGCCCTCGGTTTCGAATACATGTTCTTATTCGCTTCCTCATTTCAGTTTTTGTGATTCTTGATGTGATTGTTGCCCTCATCTGGTCCGCCGCATCTGTTATTCTCTCCCTTAGTTCTTCAATTGAATTTACTGGGGTCACATAAACTAGGTCTTTCATATGACCCCAGACGTAAAAGTCTAGGGGCGTCAGATCAGGGCTTCGCGCAGGCCACGGAATCGGCCCACCGCGCCCTATCCATCGGTTTGGATAGTTTTCATCCAGCAATTGTCGAATTGTGATTCGGAAGTGGGCTGGACATCCGTCATGTTGATAAATCATGTTTGCTCTTCTTTCTTCCGGTACATCCGCGAGCAGTGGTGTTAAATGATTTCTAAGGAAATCTTCATAAAGTTCCCCATTTAGTGTTCGGGGTAAAAAATGTGGACCGATTAATTTGTCGTCGATAATACCCATCCAAACATTAAGCGAGAACCTACGCTGGGATGCGGTTGGTTTCAGTTTTTTAGGGTTTGCTTCTGCTTTCGGTGCCCAGTAATGTAAGTTGTGGTAGTTTGTGATACCATCACGGTCAAAACATGACTCATCGGTCCACAGAATGTTTTTTAAAAAGTTTTCGCCTTCGGCGTCGGCACTCAGCATGAAACGACAAAATTCAAGCCGTCTCGGCGGATCTCCCTCTTCTAATGACTGGACTGGTTGGTAGTGATATGGATGTCGGCCTGACAAGTGAACTACAGACCAGACTTTCCACTGTGACATACCAAGCTCACGCGCTACGATGTTTGTCGATATGTTGGGGTCGTCAATAAAACGTTGAAGAATCAGCTCTTCGTCGTCAGCCGTGTATCTCCGGGAACGACCAGTGTCAATTTGCCTGGTTCTTTGGACGCTGCCAGTTTCAGATATTCGCCGATAAGTCGATCCGAAGACACTAACGTGTGGGAGTCGGCGGTTGGGAAAGCGAAGTCCATATTCTCTCCGCGCTTCAGCAGCGTTACCGTCACAAAGTCCGTAACAGTAAATTATGTCAGCGTATTCAGGATTAGAATATGCAGCCATAGTCAGCACTTATGAAGGCACAGCACAGCACGAGAGCAAGATACGCGATAGGGATAGCCAGATAACAAAACACGAGCTTGCGCGACGTAGAGTTGAGACTGACTAACACTGACGACCAGAAAATCGCACCCCGAGTCATGCCGAGAGAACAATAGTAACCAATCACAAAGCTTACCGTGTGTTTGGAGTTCAAGCTCAGGTAAAACTACGAATTCTACGAATAACAAACAAAATGTTGATTGTCTCACAATTTTACCTGCTCCCCATAAAACTCTTCTCTACCCTGTCATACATGCAAAAGTATTGACAATCATACCTTTCTGAATAGCTGATAAGACAAGGATATTTTCCTAGTAATTTGTACATCAGGCGTAGTATTTTATTTTTGCACTAGACAACAATTTGTATGGAGTAATAACAAAAATTACAAAAAAAAAAATGTTTGATTAGTGATATTTGCCAAGGTTTAAGGCATTTTTGAACTTTTAATTATTAACAAAGATCTGCTACGGCATCAACTACGATAATAACTTAAAATTTCTGTACTGTCGCGCCGTAAATAATTTTTAAATTGGTTTCAAATGATTTAATCTGGGATTATTCATAAAAACTCTAAAAATCGAACTAACTCAAAAACTACTGAATTTCGGTAGAACATTTGGTGGCTTAATTTGTTGCATTTTAGCCCTACTATGACGTCCTGCAAGGAATACGTCGAGTTACCAGTAACCCTGTATATACTGACAAGGTAAATGAATAGAGATAGGGTGTAGTAATATAAGTTAATATAATATATATTGTAAATATGTGAGAACTAAGTATCTATCACATAATTGATTTATCTGCCATTGCTTCATTTATAATTCTTTTTACCTTTTGTGGTAGACTAATTTTATTCTAGGTACAACGTCTTCACATATAATGAATGTATACAAAACAATTTAAAAGAGTAACGGTGGAGTTTCTTGCCCTTTTTTCTCCATACGAACACTACCTTTTGGAAGGGGCGACTAGAATCAATTCTATTTTTTTGTAATTTTTGACGTTCAAAATTGCCTTAAATGTGCCTATTTGAAATAAATTATTTAACTTTGAATAAATAAAACACTTTTAAACAGATACCTGAGCGGTTTTATTGAAAGTCCATCGGTGATTAGTTTGGATTTGGTTTGATTACATACATTTCCCGATATGCTAAAAATAGAAATCTATTGAATCTACCACCATTTCACAAATTGGGAGGCTTCTCCAAGAAAGAAATGGCGAAAGTAAACTTGAAAGGGTTGTTGACCTCCGTCTTTTATATTTATCTATTTACAAAAACAACTAACTACCATTAGATTTGATCCTGCAGTGTGTATTTTAGGGTGGGGCTTTAACTTGTGAATTTATCACTTTTAACGAATACTAGCGCAGTTTTATTGAAAGTCCATTGGTGATTTGTTTGGATTTGGTTTAATTTGACACTGCAGACTTATAATAATTGACTATGTCTGGACGATAATTAGGTATCTATTATGAAATAGATACATGTTCTTTACCGTGAGCTTCACGTTCAGAGTGAGTTTATACTCACTCTGAACGTGAAACATGTCTAACATGAACATAGGTGCTATTTGGAGCCGCTGACGTATCTCAACAGCGGTAAGGTAGCGGTTTCTTAGAATTTCCAGGACAATAAACCGGTGGTCCCGGGCCGATGTGCATCTAACTCCTCCGCTGCCTGGTCTGCGAGAGTAGTGGCCTGTCTCCTGGTATCATTTCGTGGCATACTGCATTGACTAACGTGGTACGTTAAGCACCACAGCAACTTCGCGCTGTGTAAAGCCTTGGTCGATTAAGGCTACGGCCTGTGCAACCTGTGCTGGTGTTAGTGGCATTTTTTGTATTATAAAGCACCTTTAGTGTTTGAATGAAAAGCACAAAAACTGAATAACTTAACCGTAAACTTTCACAACACACAAATTCAAACTTGCAATTTAGTCGCTCAAGAAACCCGATTCAACTAAGAATTAAAAGTTACGCTACAGTGCACTCAAACATAATGAATTACCATCTTCAACTAAGGGTAAACATTTTTTGACTTAGCTTCATAAGAAAAAACCGTTAGAAACCATCGAGATATAAGTACTAACGTACAGTACTTATATCTCGATGTTAGAAACACTTAAAGCTATCGCAAGTATTTGCGAGATAAGCGGTTGGCCAAGATTTCGTGCCGCTGAGTAGTTATTGTACTAATTTTTAACACTGTAACATAAACATATTATTTTAACACTATTTATATAGGATTTCTTCTATTTTCACTCGTAAAATAGATGCTTTTTATTTGACACTTTGAATCGGGTTCGAGTGCGAAGTGAGCGTCGAAGTGACGGCGGAATTACCTTACTGAATGCCACTTCTTACGTCATCTCATACTTTATCGGTCAAAATCTCACGTCAATGTAGTTCAACTCGCCAACACGCTCGCAATGGTAGCGCTAGTGTAAATTCGAATTCACAATCTCACGTCAATGTAGTTCAACTCGCCAACACGCTCGCAATGGTAGCGCTAGTGTAAATTCGAATTCACAACCGAGTTTTTAGAATGCCAATCAAGAAACTCACAGCGGATTCAGATTCGAACTTTAGAACGAGGTCTTACAGAATCACATTACAGAACACGCAAACTAACCACTCAAGGTCACTGGCATATATCTGCGTCTTAAGTAGACAAGCCGTGTGCCCGATTGGATTTCCCATCGACAAAGATCACAAACTTCCTTATAAACTTTCATCCTCTATTTTAACCCCTTTAACGGACGAATTAAAAAAACCATCCTTAGTGGCCACTTTGACTATTTATGGAACACTTTTGAAAATTTCAAGCTTCTAGATCCAAGCGGCTTAGGCTGTGCTTTATCTGTCAGTTAATGAATGAATGAATGAATTTTATTAAGATCTTTGAAACCATCGAGACAATTTTTGTAATAAGAACGTGACTTTGATTGATATACAGCCGGTCATGTCTGTAAAAATCTCTCCGTGAAAACTAAGGTGAAGTGAGCTCGACGTGAACTGTCAATAGTGTTAGTCCCTACCACCAGGCGAAATTATTTTGAAGAATTATTTTTTTCCTGTGGTTTGACATATAATAGGGATGTTGACTAAACATTTTTTTTTTGTCCGTAAGAAATATTGGACACGTGTTTTTTCTTTTTTTACGTAATCAAAATATTACGGCAATACATTGAGATAAAATGTGGCATGACGTGACTGTCCGGTAGATTTTATACTGAATTGTGATGTAGTGAGCTCCCACTCCCCAACTTTAATGCGTTTTATCTAAACCATTATTTTACTTATTTTGACGGACTAAATCGTTTTTTTCCCCTGCCAACATCCCTATTGGCTCAATTTGGAGTAGTAACTAAGGTTCCTAAGTTAAATTTAGTACAGAATATAAATTCTATTGTTGAGCAATGTTTAGTAAAACAATATATAGAAACTAAACCGGTATGAACAAAATGTTAATTTTACGAAGTAAATGTATGTGAAAATTTAAAGGAAATAAAGATAGTTATGTACATTATGTACTATCTAGTCTATGTACTGTATAATAGGTAAGTGATCTGTTGTTAATAATGTTCTAGAACTTCTGAAGCATGAATATAATTCTACCGAAAACGTCAAAGTAATTACAATGATAATTATTAGGCGTAGTGCACACTTCTTCGGGTCGGTGTTATTCGGCACAGCTGGCCGGTAATATCGAATATATGCACATGCAGATATAACATAAACATGACATCAGCACGCTTGTATTCTCTGAAGGGTTGGGCAGTGGTGATGCTTATAGTACAGTCACATTGCGCCAGTTCCATTTAAGTCCCATAAACACTTGGTATCGAGCAAAGGACTTCATGCTTAACAGTAGCGCTACCAACGAAGCAGATATAATATGTTTAGAAAAAAGGCCGTTCGGCCCACCGAGCCGGACGGTAAAGATCTACTGCAACATGCCAATTCAGCGAAGGTAGATGCCGATTGCCACGAGCCGCAAGAAAGCCGAATATGAGTAGTAATTGCTTCGGGTAACCATCCCGTTACTCCCGCGGCGTTATTCCTAATAACTCTTAATATAACTAATATTACATAAGTGTGTCACCACAGTGCCCCACGAACTCAATGATCGCCAGCGCGAAGTACGCGTCGAGACGTGCCTTGCACTGCTCAACAGACACACAAATGAAGGAATTTTGAACCGCATTGTTACCTGCGATGAAAAATGGATTCTGTTTGATAACCGCAAGCGCTCAGCAAGTTGGTTGGATTCTGGTTCAGCACCTAAACAATGCCCTAAACGAAAACTTACCCCTAGAAAAGTGATGGTCACTGTTTGGTGGTCTAGCGCCGATGTGATTCATCACAGCTTCTTACCAAACGGGGTGAGCATTATTGCAGATGTGTACCGTGAAGAACTGAACACAATGATGGAGAAGCTGGCACATCTCCAACCAGCATTGGTCAATCGCTCGTCTCCGCTGCTCCTGCACGACAACGCGCGACCTCATACTGCACAGCCGACAGTCTCCAAGTTGCAAGAACTGGGGTTGGAAGCTCTCCGTCATCCACCCTACTCACCAGACCTTGCGCCTACAGACTACTACTTTTTCCAGAATTTGGATAACTTCTTGGCGGGAAAAAAATTCAATACCCGAGAGGCAATACAAAATGCCTTTGAAGAATTTGTTGCCTCCCGTCCAGCTGATTTCTTTAAGAAGGGCATCAATAAACTGCCACTGCGTTGGCAAAGATGCATTGATTGCATGGGTGATTACTTCGATTAATACAAATAAAAAATACATGAAAAAAATCGTTTAAATTTTTTCATACAAAACGGCAATTTCAAAGGTAAAGACCTATTATACAAATTCAAGGAAAAGAGGTAATTGAGATGACTACGCTATTTGTTTTGAAAGTAACTACAATTTTCTCTTAAAAGCATACCGATTGGTGGCCGTTCTGATAACAAGAGGAAGCCCATTCCAGAGAATTATGGACTGAATTTTACGGTTTAACAGTTCGAACTTTACGCTTTCCATGCACAATAAAAACATATTGTTAATTCAGAATGAAATTAAATGTACATTCAAAAAAATCGGGAGGTGTCGTTGGACATCCGGTTGGAACGCAGTTCCTTTCGCTGTATATTATATACTAGCTTCCTCCAGCGGCTTCGCCCGCGTGATATCTTTATAAATTATAGCCTATGTTACTCAGTGATAATATAGCATTCTACTGGTGAAAGATTGTTTAAAATCGGTCCAGTAGCTTTTCAGTTTATTAATTAAAAACAAGATCCAAATCTTTTCTCTATGATATTAGTGCCATCTAGTATGGTCTCAAGTTTCAAGTTTTCAAGATGGCTCTGTATTAAAAAAAAAACTTTTGACACTTGAAACTGAGTTTTGACACTTAAAACTGACTTTTTCGGGCATAACGCTTTTTCGTTACGTGACGATTTCTGCCAGTTTACTCCTACTGCAAGCCGCGTTAAAGATCTTCGTTCCAAAAACAACTTATACCTAATTAATAAATAAAATAATAATATAATAATCCTAGCTAAAACAAAAATAGTGCGTCGAAAGATGCTTTTGAATTTCCGTCCACGATAACGTTATATCGTGCAAGTATTTCCATACATTAACACAATTGCAGGTTGTTATCTACAAATTTGTATACTTATTTGAAATGTTTTAACTTGGGTATATAAGACGGCTGCGTAGCATAATAATTATTACATTCTAGTAACGGAACCTGGACGGGAAACAAAATGCATACTACTACGGTGGTAAGTTATCTAGGTATTTATCATTTACCAATATAAAACATTTTCTAAAAACCTTTCATTTTGTGTCCTGAATTATATTTTTATGAACTTTTCAAGATTTCCTGATTTGAGCTCTACGATTACTGAAAAATGCTTGCAATAACTGGACAGCTCCTCTCAAATCTATGTAGTTCTTTCCCCAAAAGACCATTTTAGACACTGATCTACATAGTCTTCACATGATCTGACCAACCGACTGATCTGAACACCTACTACCCAACGACCTTTGAGTTTATTTCGGCCTTTTTTCTCAGAGTAATCAGAAAAGAAACGCCGACCTCATCTAGCTTAATTTTAATATTTTTTTTAATATGACATGTTAAAGTGATTCCAATTTACTGAATAAACAATTTAATTTCATTTCCAATTAATTGTTTACCAAATCGACTATTACCAATTTAAATTGTCCGTATATTTAAATCACAACTGTCATTCTGTGTTTCATAAACAATTAATAATTTCCTGATTGTTTATTCCGAAGTTGTCAAAAACATCCACAAGTTGAGGAGTTTACCATTTAATTCTTTGACTCATGTCGCGTGACGTTTTTCGAAAAATTCTACCTTTTGAAGTCTTGTCGGGTGTCGGGTCGGGACACGACGGGTGACGGACATTTCCAAAGAGCCGCCAAAGCCTTTATATACTGCCTACATTTGAAGTTCGCTTTTTGGGCAGTTGCACTTCCCAAATGTGTGTTTTATGGTGTAATTTAAATAACTAAAAACTTCTAAAGGTATTGCTGTAGTATGTAAGCAACGCAGAAATGTAGAAAAAAAACAGCTGTTCCTACAAATTATGTCGAGTTATGCGAAAATAAATGATGAAGAAGCTTTTATTAAGATTTTGTTTTTGGTTTGCAGCGCTTTGTTGGAATTACATTATTACGGCTAGACCACCAAAGGTACAAAAAATCTAAAAACTCTTCGATTCTACGTGATATGACTCAAAGAATTAAATAGTAATCTCCTCGACTTTTGGATGTTTTTACAGTTACTATTCTTTCACTTTTTGTCACTGTCATTCTTTGACAGTTATATAAAATGGCTATAACACAGCAAATTGACGTAATGTGTCAATTTGATAAACAATTAATTTCACTGACTGTACATTCATTTTAAATAAATATTGTATTTTCTTTTATATAATAGGTATTTTCCTACATTTAATTACGCATCGACATCAGAGGTGATTTGACATCGATAGCGCTTTTACGTCGTAGCAGTAAGGACTATATTGTAGTTTACAAATCACCGCTGTTGTGCGATTGACTGTATCATCATCAGCTTATAGCTTGTTGAATGTATGATAAAGTATAAATAGATTAATATTTTTTTTATGCATTACAGCTATTCGTTTGTCTGGTCGTGTTGGCGGCTATAACAATGACCTGGGCAACTACCGTACCAGAACCGCAAGGAACAACACCACCTGACTATAATTCAACGGGTCCTGAGTATTCATGGAGCACGTACACAGTTTGAGACGAACTAACTGACTAAACCTACGATGCAATGTTTTAAGAAATTCGAATGTATACTTTGCCTCCAACCAATAATATGCTTTCAAGAGAGTTTATCCAAAATCCATTATGTAAAGATTCTTGAGTTTGATTCTATGTAATAAAAATCAGTATAAAAAAGTAATTGTGTATTTTATTCATTATTTTTAAGAATCAGTTTAGCCAAATCATTTAAAAAACGTGGATTTAAGTAGTGCCAAACATACACCTAGAATCAATCAATCAATCTGCCTAGCGTTTTGCCAACTAAGTTGGGGTCGGCTTCCAGTCTAACCAGATGCAGCTTAATACCAGTATTTTACATGGAGCGACTGTCTATCTGACCTCCACAACCCAGTAAGTGGATATAATACGATACCCCTTGGTAAGACTGGTTGTCAGACTTTCGGGCTTCTGACGACCCGTAACGACTGTCAAAATTCCACGAATGACAGCCGAAACCAACGGCTTAACGTCAGGCACGGAGGAGTCTCGGTATGTAAAGATGGTCACCCATCCACAGACCAACCCCAGTAAGCGTAGCTTAACCTGATGGATCGACCCGTGCGGCAGTTATTATTTAGCCGCGAGCTCGAACTTACACCCAGAATAATGTATGATTAATCTGAAATTATAACTGGTTGGAACATTACACCGCGTTTATACAAGGAAAATATAAAACATCAAAGTACTTTTTTTTATTAACAGCCTGTATATTTGAGAATTGCGTACCTATGCAATCGTGGAACATAAGTAAATCCATGCAAAAGTGTCCTTTTTAATAGAAATGGATACTAATAAATATAGTAAAATAGAGCAGTGGTGGCCCAGTTGTAACGGCCGCGACTTACGTGTTGTAGGTTTTAGGTTCGACCTCTGAGAAGTGCTTTATTTTGTGTAAATTATTTCATCACCACTGCTCTCAAAACGGTGAAGGAAAACATCGTGAGGAAACCGGCATGTCCTAGAACCAAAAATTCGAAGACGTGTGTGACCAACCCGCACTGGGCGCGCGTGGTGGATTACGGCCCACTCCCTCTCACAGAGAAGAGGCCTGAGACCCAGCCGTTGGAACATTATAGGCTGATTATGACTAATAACAATTACGTGAACGGGGGCCGCCGTTTGTTTGACTGGTCATCTCTTAACTGCCATGGCTTGTTTTAATGATGTCATTTTGAATTGTTTTTTTTTTGTTTCTATTTGCTGTACTCTGGACGCTTTTAACGCGTAGGACTTTTTTATGGTTCCGTAGTCAGTAAGGAACCCTTATAGTTTCGACATGTCCGTCTGTCTGTCTGTTTGTCTATCCGCGGCTTTCTACGTATTACAAAAGCTGTTATTTGCCATGGGTATACCATACGTATTGTACCTACGTAAACTGCAATGATGATTTTTTTTTCTCGTCTATCCCATGGGGTATTGTAGGATAAGCAGTTCAAAAATATTGTGAAAACCATGTTTAGATTCAGGGATCCGTGACTTTAATACACATAACATTATCGTGGGGATACCGTGAAACTAACGCTAACGGCAACTCTGTCGAGGAATGGACCTTTCAACTTACCCTCGTACATAAAACCAAACAACCTGCATCTTTAAACAGTCAGCGATAGAAACGTGGTAACAACCCAGATTAAATTTTCGTCAGAAGCGCTATTAATTCACTTTGTTCTAAATAGGTTTGCCAGCTTATCCCAAATACACAACACAGACCCATCACGTGCGAAGTACAAGCTGCAATCAAACCGAGACAAGTTCTGTTTATATCTCGTTTAAATTTCTCCAAGGCAATTGGGAAAACTTTTCTACAGATGTGGACGGAAAACTACACGAAATAGAACCCACGCCTTCCAATTACGAACAATTCGTTAATAGTACTGGACCGTGTCTCGTCAATATATACCTAGAGATTGCCGGACATCTACAGACACATATACTCGTACCATGGGCTAAGTCCACAGTCCTCAAAACTCCTTAGGCTATATAAAGAGCTTTATGAAACCGAGTTTTTCTTTGAGGAAACACTGCTTGCTGCGGATGAGATCGTATACATGATGGGCGAAAACCACAAACAATAAAAAAAAACTTCAAAAACTAAAGCTCGACTACGGAAAACTCACGCTCTAAAAAGTATGAAACAAGAAAACATTTCAAACAGAAATAAAGACATAGGTACAAAATTGGTCATAGGTAAAGCCGTCGCATGCCTGCACACCTACAAATCACCACCAGCAACACCTTATAATGCTATGCTACAACGGATTTACCTTGACTACGAGGCTAACAGAGTCACTGGTGTCGTATTTGTTGACATGTCAGCAGCTTACGATACCATAAATATGAAAAGGCTACTTGAGAAAGTAAACAGTGTTACCAAGGTTTCGTGCACATACTGAGTGAAATCCTACACAACCGCCGCTTCCAGGTATGCTAAGACCAGACAAAACCTTTTAATACCTTTTTATCATATAAACAAACGACCAGTCTATCACTTAACGCTGCCCGCTTCCTGTACGCGAATGACCTAGGTTTGGTGGCTCAGTCAGCAACTTTCGGCGATGTTGATCATAAATTGTCTCTGACGCTAGATTCGCTGGGAAAATACTATGAAAATAATACCTTCGACGAAACCCGTCACAAACACAATCTTACGCATTCCACCTCCACAACAGAACCTCTAATAGGAGGAACAAAAATCGAAAACTGCTCAAATCCTACATATCTAGGTGTAACCTTAGACAGAGCCTTAACTTATAAGTCACAGTGTTATAAAATAAAACAGAATAGAAGGCGCGGATCCGAAGCTTCATATTTCTAACTGACCGACTCCTTGACAATTCAAAAGTGCCTGTAAATTAATTAAAGGTAAGGTATCTGGGCTAGGTTTAATTGAAATAAATGTTTTGAAGCGTTCTCCCTATTTGTATGATTTATTTTGTTATTTCAGAAATTAATCTGCCTAGCCCTTTCCCAACTATATTGGGGTCAGCTTGCAGTCTAACCGGATGTAGCTGAATACCAGTATTTTACATGTAGCGGCTACCTATCTGACCTCCACAACCCAGTAACTGGGTAATACGATACCCTTTGGTAAGACTGATTGTCAGACTTTCGGGCTTCTGACGACCCGACTGGACTTTCTGTTCTAACTTCGATGATGGGTGAGGGACGAAGTTACTTGTATTATAATTGTTTATGTTGCTTCTTTTTGTGTACTTACTGTGCAAATATTTCTACACAAATGTATTTTTGTTATGAAATAAATAACTTGAACTCGAAATGTTAAAGATCCACGAATGACAGCTGGGACCAACGGCTTAACGTGCTTTCCGTGGCCGGAGGAGTTTCGGTATGTAAAGATGGTCACCCATCCACAGACCAAACCCGGCAAGCGTAGTTAATAAAAAAAAAAAAAAAAAATTACTCAAAAACAGTAGGTAGATACAGTACATTCTTACAAATATAAGGGTTACAGTTTAATTATAAATAAGAGAATGAGCATCCGCAGCTGAACTAGGCGTGAGCCTGTATCTCAGCTAACAGTGCCGTTTCCCCTCAGAAACAATACACTAGGTAAACTAAATTAGCAAGATGCAAGAGTTTAGGACCATTACAAATCAAAGAGAAATAAGAAATTAAGGTAAAACTAAACTTAAATTACTAACAATTTTTTTTTTACAGTTGCAGTTTAACCTGATGTATCGATCCGTGCGGCAGTTATTACTAAGCCACGAGCTCCTCTATCTCAATATCTCTTGTTATTTTTCAGAAATGTAAAAAAAAAATATTATATTATAAAAAATACTATGCTATATTTTAGTTTTTCAATAGTTTTAGTTAAGTTTGTGTATAATTTTGCTATTTTTATTAATTGATTTGTAAAATATGTTTTTGTCCCTTCAAAAAAAAAAGCTTTTTTCTCAAAAATGCTTGGAAATTCGGTGCGGTTTTTGGTTGTGTGTACTTTTAATTAATTTAAACAAAGCACTCCACACTTTGAATTAATAATTGGATATAAAAGAAGTGACAAGGTGCATAGTTACATCAATCGTAACTGATACAAGTCAATTCAATTATTTTATCATTTTTAGTGCGTGATAAGCGTGTGTTCATTAACGTGATCATTTTTAGTAAAGTTAAAGCGTGTATCATTTTTAGTATTTTTAAGCGTGTTTTTGTTTTATTTTAAACAGCCACCACTCTGCAGTTTTGTTTTTAAATAAGTAGGTATATCTTTAAAATGTTGTCATTTTTAAGCGACCTTCTTTTAAGTAGAACAACTTAATTTATTACCGAATTGTGCATTAATTACACAATCATCTTTTCCTATAAAAGACACATACACTCTTTCGAACCTTATACTACGTTAAAAAAATTGCAGCCATGAAGTTTCTTCTAGTTTTGGTAACTTTAATTTACTTCTTTTTATATATTTTTTCCAATAATATTAATATTAGTTTATGCCAAAATCGTATAAAATCTGTCAAAATTCGAGCATCACTGTTTGATTAGAATGACAGTGACAGTAAAATAAGGCCGTGCCTTAATATACTCGTAAGTGATCGTCGCGCAATACGCGAGCAAATGCTCGTGCATTTGTTCAGAAAACAATAAGGCCCTCTGACGAGACGACGACGACGCGTTCAGAATCGCCGAACGAATGATCGCTACGATTGCATGTTCGCGTGACGATCGCTTTCTATTAAGACACAGGGTACAGCTCCACCTCTCCACTAAAATTATTATTTAATAAGTAATCAGTTATTCAAATCGCTAAAAGGAATAACATTTAATATCAGTTTTTAAATAAGTCCTATTTCAACAGGTTTTACTCGCTTGTGTGTTGACGCTACCGTTGATTGAAGCCCAAATTATAAGACGCACCACTCCCAGATCGAATCGTTCAAGTAGCACCACTTCCTATACCAGATCTATTCGCTCAAGCACCACTTATAACAACTTTATCACTGGATCCAGCGCCCGACCACCAAGGACTACAAATACAGCTAGTAGAACTTAGCCGTCAAGAATACAGAACAACTAATTCCACACAAGAAAATACTGTTCCCACAAAACAAAACGAATGTACCAACAAAAAAAAAAACTACAGTTCCTCCGCAAGCAACTACTGTTTCCACAAAATAACAAGGAACTTAAATTCCACAATATTCTACTGAAGTAGATGATGCTACTGTTTCCGCACAAGAAACTACAGTTCCTACGCAAGCAACTAATGTTTCCACAAAATAACAAGGAACTTCAATTCCACAATATTTTACTGAAGTAGATGATGCTACTGTTTTCGAACAAGAAACTACTGTTCCTACGCAAGAACCTACTGTTTCCACACAAGAACAAAGAACTTCTCATTCCACAAAATTCTACTGAAGTAGTGATGCTTAAATGAGGTAGTGATTTTTTTTTTTTGGGAAAAGTTTGAAACGTCATCTTTTAGATTCCAATTAAAATATGTATGACAAATCAAATAATGTATCAATAAAATTGTTTTTTTTTCTATATCCCTATCCTTCATTTGCTCAACCGTTTGCCCGTCTGTCTGTTACAGGCAACCATAATGAATAGCAAGTTGAAATTTTCACGCGCAGCACAGTGCTGTACCTATATCTTGATGGTTAGTCATCTTAAGATATAGGATGACTAATCATCCTAAGGGACAGACAGAGCAGTAAATTTCTCGAGCAGATTTTTATTGGTAAATTGATAAATATAAGGTTAGCATTGAAGTGCAACGCAATGTGTGTACAAAAAGTTCGAGCGACTTTCAATTTTATTGCACAATTTTTACATATAATACCGTGTAGGAGCAGTATCAAATCAGCACTTTAATTGCGGAACACGCTTTGAATCATAATCTGATTTTGAAGGACATTGCTTCATATGTTCGTAAAATTTGTCTGCTGAACCACGTAAATAACGCAATGTATGTTGTTGAACTATCAAAATGAAAGCCATTGCTACTGTAAAAGTGTGTAACGCAATTACCCCGCAGCGGGGCGAACAAAGGCGTACCCAAGACGTTTGTAACGAGACATGGTAAATTTTGACGTCTTGTAACATAACTTCTTGAAGTTTAAGTTGGGACTCTATATGTCTTATTTGCTCACCCATTTTGTCACAAATCTCACATTTTGACGGATACGGAGAAGGAACTTCGTTATTTATTCAATAAGTACCTACACCAACAGCTTAAACAATAAATATAACAGTAGCTTATTTGCCTATTGCCTTCGGGCAAGAATATATTAAATAAATTATAATAAAAAAAAACGTGTGCGGTTGGGTGATCCCGGTAACTAAGTTCCTTCTCACGTATGATTTAAAATAAAAACAAAATTATCTCAGCACCATCTTGGATTTTCATTTTGACCTCAATGTCGACTTTAGCGAAGAAGAAGACCATGAAAACGATCCACATGATGGAAAATTTTAAATAACTCTTGGCAAAAGCGCCTTGGTGACTTTTATAAGACCAGTTTTTGCTAGTTGGGATGTCACATGGTTGATCCGTGCTAACATTTAAGACACGGTTTTATCGCCCAAACTGTGATAAAATATGTGACTGAAGCCACGTCACAGTAGGCCGTGTTAGCTCCGCAGGTCTTTTTCAAGCGAAAACACTGAAGTTTATATGCTTTACTGTTGCCTGCAAATAATTGATCGTTTGAGTGCAAGGGGTGAGACTCAGTCATATTGCGCAACCTTTTTGTAGGTGTCATTCAAATTACATTTTGCAGCTCTGCCTGCGCTGACCCAAATAGTGAAATTTTTAGCGCAACAATTTTTTATTGTGCACTGGTTTTTCAACCCTCGGCGCTGAGCAGCGAACTGAAAATCCAGTAGGTACGGCAAAAAAAATCACTCTTGCGAACCTGGGCTTATTGACTCCATAACATACAAAACAGGACATTTAGCCTGACAACCTTAAATGGAAAACATTTTATAGTTTAGAATATCAGTCCGATTTGTTTGTGGGTATCAGCAATTGATGGCTTTTAATATTGGGCCATAAAATTAACGAATAATGGTCATAGCACCCATATCAACTCGGAAAGGGATCGTAAACGTATCGCCTTTCGCCTCGCCGTCAAACAGACGTCAACCACGTAAGCACGTAACCAAAGCGGATCGGCAGCTCCGATACGTCGACTTGGCTACGTGTAGGTGACGCCGCGCGCGCGGCAGGCAGGCTGCGGGAGGGGTGAGAGGAGCAAGGGTGGAACAAACGTATCTCTCGCGTCCGGCCCTACTCCAGGCCATGGTACGGAGCGAGAGGGCATGGGAGGCCGTCACCTCCTTCTGCGAAGCAGTAATGCTCGCGAAGGAGGAGGCAGAACGCGTGAGGGAGAGGCAAATTTCGCGCCCTCACGCCCCTAGCCGCCGCAGGAGACGCCCTGGGCGTCGGGAATCGCAGGCCGATTCCCGGCCACCGTAGGCGCGGGCTTGCGGACGGTGAGCAATGGGTAGCTCGCCGTCCGATAAGGACCAGGCCCGGGTCGACGGCGCGTTGTGTTCCACGCGCGCCTCAAAGAGATGTCAGCACAACGGAAGGGGTCCGATAGGACCGATGCCTGCCGGGGTTGCGGGAAAGTCCGAAAGGGATACCGTGGCCCCTGGCAACGTAAAGGCAACGGAAGGAACACGGGTGGGTTTTAGTCAGTAAGAGTCTGACACGCCCTCCCGCTCCACCCAGAGCGGGAGAAGTTATTTGATAATTTCCCACCCAAAAAAAAAAAAAAAAAAGGGTGGAACAAACGTAAGTTCAGATACGGAGAGACGTAAGCGCAGGGACGACGAGCCGAAAGCGTGGAAACTGCAAGTTGACCAAGAACCCACCGTGGTTCATAAGCTTGTCCCGAGGCGAGGCGATTACGTTACAATTCCGAATAGTGTGCGTTGCAGTAGGGAGGTTCATACAAATAATACTAAATGGCTCGAGTTGATACGGTGACGATCCCTTTTCGAGTTGTACTGTGTCCATTAGACGTTATAGAAAAAAGTATAACTGAATGATTTCCTCGTTGATATAGTGGTCGCAAGTGTAACTGCGTGATGACGAAAAAAATTACATGGTCTTAACTTCAAATTATTTAATTAGGATTTTTGAGCGAAAAGGATCTTCTTCATATGTAAGTAAACGTGAAAGGTACAGGTAAAATTCCTGCAGAATAATTTAAAAAACTTGGCTACAAACGAAAAACAGGGTGCTGGCAAAGCTGTGGACCCGTATAGTGCAAGTCTGAAGCCCTGAGTCAACTAGAAGGGGTCGCGGCAGACCAAGGACGGCGAGGACGTGCGGCTGTTATTACTTAGCCACAAGCCTATATAGACAATAAAAAGAAGCTGTCTAATGATATAATGGCAATGTTAAACCTCGGTTAACCATCCCACACAAAACAAACTATAGATTATATACAGCATCCGTTTAAACTTTGTTTTATGTCTAGCCCAGTAATTGAACGCTCCCAATATCGTTGGGTACCTAAGGTCTAGCAATATCAAAGTTATTTAAGATAAATATGATGTTAGAGAGAATAGTTCACTTAAGCTAACATAAACGTGAGTCTGTAATGTATTTACCTGAGAATTACTCTTGTGCAATATTCCAATCTTCTAGTCTAGCCCAGCGGTTTAGGTTATGCGTTGTCTACATTTAACGCGACGATAACCAACTTTTAATGATTTTATACCGAAGATCACGTCTAAGCGAGTAGTGTCAATGATTTGGAAAAAAATATATGTATGTTAAATAAGAGCATTTTTCTGATAACTTAATTTAGGAATATTTTAGATTATGTTTATATTACATAGTTAAATTAATTTGTAAGATTATGTCTATCGCGGATAAAAAAACTGAGAATCACGCAAAATCTATCAAGCGTATATTTCTGAAACCTTTACCATTTTAAAGATAATTTAATTATTGAGCTTTTAGTATACGTGTTTTATTAAAATACCTTTTGTTTTATGTATAATAAATTAATAGTGCGTCTAATTTGGGACAGCGCTCCTTGATGGGCGAGTCCTATTACTGGCTGGACGTACGACGCGTTGCGTGAGCTCAGTGCAGAACTCGCAAACTAACCACTCAAGGTGACTGGGATATATCTGCGTCTTAAGTAGACAAGCCGTGTGCCCGATTGGATTTCCCATCGACAAAGATCACAAACTTCTTTATAAACTTTCATCCTCTATTTTAACCCCTTTAACGGACGAATTAAAAAAACCATCCTTAGTGGCCACTTTGACTATTTATGGAACACTTTTGAAAATTTCAAGCTTCTAGATCCAAGCGGCTTAGGCTGTGCGTTATCTGTCAGTGAATGAATGAATGAATGAATTTTATTAAGATCTTTGAAACCATCGAGACAATTTTTGTAATAAGAGCGTGACTTTGATTGATATACAGCCGGTCATGTCTGTAAAAATCTCTCCGTGAAAACTAAGGTGAAGTGAGCTCGACGTGAACTGTCAATAGTGTTAGTCCCTACCACCAGGCGGAATTATTTTGAAGAATGATTTTTTTCCTGTGGATTGACATATAATAGGGATGTTGACTAAACATTTTTTTGTCCGTCAAAAATATTATTAAAAAATATTGGACACGTGTTTTTTCTTTTTTTACGTAATCAAAATATTACGGCAAAACATTGAGATAAAATGTGGCATGACGTCATTGTCCGGTAAATTTTATACTGAATTGTGACGTAGCGAGCTCCCACTCCCCAACTTTAATGCGTTTTATCTAAACCATTTTTTTATTTAATATGATAAAGCAGAAAATATGTCTCGAGTATTTTTTTATTATCTGACTGACGGACTAAATAGTTTTTTTTCCCGTGTCAACATCCCTAATGGCTCAATTTGGAGTGGTAACTAAGGTTCTTAAGCTAAATTTAGTACAGAATATAAATTCTATTATTGAGCAACGTTTAGTAAAACAACCTATAGAAACTAAACCGGTATGAACAAAATGCTAGTTTTACGAAGTTAATATATGTGAAAATTTAAAGGAAATAAAGATAGTTATGTACATTATGTACTATCTAGTCTATGTACTGTCTAATAGGTAAGTGAGTGATGTGTTGTTAATACTGTTCTAGAACTTCTCAAGCATGAATATAATTGTACCAAAAACTTCAAAGTAATTACAATGATAATTATTAGGCGTACTGCACACTTCTTCGGGACGGTATTATTCGGCACAGCTGGCCGGTAATATCGAATATGAACATGCAGATATAACATAAACATGACATCAGCACGATTGTATTCTCTGAAGGGTTAGGCAGTGGTGATGCTTATAGTACAGCCACATTGTGCCAGTTCTGTTTAAGTCCCATTTAATAGGGGGCAAGCCTATTTCCATCAACCACGGCGGCCACATATCCAGACTCCAAGTTACTACTGAGAAATTCTTGATGGAAAAAACCCATAAACACTTGGTATCGAGCAAAGGACTTCATGCTTAACAGTAGCGTTACCAACGAAGCAGATATAATATGTTTAGAAAAAAGGCCGTTCGGCCCACCGAGCCGGACGATAAAGATCTACTGCAACATGCCAATTTAGCGAAGGTAGATGCCGATTGCCACGAGCCGCAAGAAAGCCGAATATGAGTAGTAATTGCTTCGGGTAACCATCCCGTTACTCCCGCGGCGTTATTCCAAATAACTCTTAATATAACTAATATTGCATAAGTGTGTCACCACAGTGCCCCACGAACTCAATGATCGCCAGCGCGAAGTACGTGTCGTGACTTGCACTGCTCAACAGACACACAAATGAAGGAATTTTGAACTGCATTGTTACCTGCGATGAAAAATGGATTCTGTTTGATAACCGCAAGCGCTCAGCAAGTTGGTTGGATCCTGGTTCAGCACCTAAACAATGCCCTAAACGAAAACTTACCCCTACAAAAGTGATGGTCACTGTTTGGTGGTCTAGCGCCGATGTGATTCATCACAGCTTCTTACCAAACGGGGTGAGCATTACTGCAGATGTGTACTGTGAAGAACTGAACACAATGATGGAGAAGCTGGCACATCTCTAACCAGCATTGGTCAATCGCTCGTCTCCGCTGCTCCTGCACGACAACGCGCGACCTCATACTGCACAGCAGACGGTCTCCAAGTTGCAAGAATTGGGGTTGGAAGCTCTCCGTCATCCGCCCTACTCACCAGACCTTGCGCCTACAGACTACTACTTTTTCCAGAATTTGGATAACTTCTTGGCGGGAAAAAAAATCAATACCCGAGAGGCAGTACAAAATGCCTTTGAAGAATGTGTTGCCTCCCGTCCAGCTGATTTCTTTAAGAAGGGCATCAATAAAATACCACTGCGTTGGCAAAGATGCATTGATTGCATGGGTGATTACTTCAATTAATACAAATAAAAAATACATGAAAAAAAATCGTTTAAATTTTTTCATACAAAACGGCAATTTCATAGGTAAAGACCTAATATACAAATTCAAGGAAAAGAGGTAATTGAGATGACTACGCTATTTGTTTTGAATGTAACTACAATTTTCTCTTAAAAGTATACCGACTGGTGGCCGTTCTGATAACAAGAGGAAGCCCAATCCAGAGAATAATGGACTGAATTTTACGGTTTAACAGTTCGAACTTTACGCTTTCCATGAACAATAATTAAAAACATATTGTTAATTCAGAATGAAATTAAATGTACATTCAAAAAAATCGGGAGGTGTCGTTGGAGATCCGGTTGGAACGCAGTTCCTTTCGCTGTATATTATATACTAGCTTCCGCCAGCGGCTTCGCCCGCGTGATATCTTTATAAATTATAGCCTATGTTACTCAGTGATAATATAGCATTCTACTGGTGAAAGAATGTTTAAAATCGGTCCAGTAGTTTTTGAGTTTATTCATTATAATTCATTAAACAAAAATACAAATCTTTTCTCTATGATATTAGTGTAGATTTATAAATTATGTATTAATACAGAGCCATCTAGTATGGTCTCAAGTTTCAAATGAATGTCGATAGATGGCTCTGTATTAAAAATCAAAAACTTTTGACACTTGACACTAACTTTTTCGGGCATAACGCTTTTTCGTTACGTGACGATTTCTGCCAGTTTACTCCTACTGCAAGCCGCGTTAAAGATCTTCCTTACAAAAATAACTGATACCTAATTAATTACCCTAACTTATGTAACTAAAACAAAAATAGTGTGTTGAAAGACGCTTTTAAATTTTCGTCAACGATAACGTTATATCGAGCATGTATTTCCATACATTAACACAATTGTAGTTGCTATCTACAAGTTTTTAAAATTTCAGAATACTTATTTGAAATGTTTTGACTTAGGTATATAAGACGGCTGCGTAGCATAATAATTATTACATTCTAGTAACGGAACCTGGACGGGAAACAAAATGCATACTACTACGGTGGTAAGTTATCTAGGTATTTATCATTTACCAATATAAAACATTTTCTAAAAACCTTTCATTTTGTGTCCTGAATTATATTTTTATGAACTTTTCAAGATTTTCTGATTTGAGTCTACGATTACTGAAAAATGCTTGCAATAACTGGACAGGTCCTCTCAAATCTATGTAGTTCTTTCCCCAAAAGACCATTTTTGACACTGATCTACATAGTCTTCACATGATCTGACCAACCGACCGATCTGAACACTGAATATGTCTGGACTTTAAAAGAGACTGCGACCTTTGAGTTTGTTTCGGCCTTTTTTCTCAGAGTAATCAGAAAAGAAACGCCGACCTCATCTAGCTTAATTTTTTTAATTTTTTTATATGACATGTTAAAGTGATTCCAATTTACTGAATAAACAATTTCATTTCATTTCCAATTAATTGTTTACCAAATCGACTATTACCAATTTAAATTGTCCGTATATTTAAATCACAACTGTCATTCTGTATTTCATAAACAATGAATAATTTCCTGATTGTTTATTCCGGAGTTGTCAAAAACATCCACAAGTTGAGGAGTTTACCATTTAATTCTTTGACTCATGTCGCGTGACGTTTTTCGAAAAATTCTACCTTTTGAGGTCTTGTCGGGTGTCGGGTCGGGACACGACGGGTGACGGACATTTCCAAAGAGCCGCCAAAGCCTTTACATACTGCTTGCATTTGACGTTCGCTTTTTGGGCAGTTGCAAATGTGTTTTTTATGATGTAATTTAAATAACTAAAAACTTCGGAACGTAGAAAAATAAAACAGCTGTTCCTACAAATTATGTCGAGTTACGCGAAAATAAATTATGAAGAAGCTGAATTTATTTTTGGGTTTGCAGCGCTTTATTGAACTTACATTGTTACGGCTAGGTAAAAAAAATCTAAAAACTCTTCGATTCTACGTGATATGACTCAAAGAATTAAATAGTAATCTCCTCGACTTTTGGATGTTTTTACAGTTACTATTTTTTCACTTTTCTGTCACTGTCTTTAACAGTTGTATAAAAAATCATTTTATACAACTGTTAAAGACACGGCAAATTGACGCAATGTGTCAATTTGATAAACGATTAATTTCACTGACTGTACATTAATTTTAAATAAATATTATTGTTTCCTTTATATAATAGGTATTTTCCTATATTTAATTACGCATCGAAATCAGAGGTAATTTGCCATCGATAGCGCCTTTATGTCGTAGCAGTAAGGACTATATTGTATCATCATCAGCTTATAGCTTGATGACTGTATGATAAAGTATAAATAGATTAATATTTTTTTTTATGTATTACAGTTACTCGTTTGTCTGGTCATGTTGGCGGCTATAACAATGACTTGGGCAACCCCCCTGCCTGAACAGCAAGGAACAACACCACCTGACTATTATTCAACGAATCCTTAATATTCAGGGAGCACGCACGAGCACATAGTTTCAGACGCTAAACTCACGAAGCAATATTTTAAGAAATTCGAATTGTATATTCTTTGCCTCCAACCAATAATATGCTTTCAAGAGAGTTTACCCAAAATACATTAAGTAAAGATTCTTGAGTTTGATTCCATGTAATAAAAATAAAATAAAAAAAAGTGTATTTTTTATTCATTATTTTTAAGACTCAGTTTAGCTCCCTTATTTAATAAAACGTGGATTAAAGTAATGCCAAACTTACACCTAGAATTATGTATGGTTAATCTGAAATTAAAACTGCTTGGAACATTACACCGCGTTTATACAAGGAAAATATAAAACATCAAACTACTTTTTTATTTTTTATTAACTGCCTGTATATTTGAGAATTGAAGAAGAAAAAGAAAAAAAAAACATTTATTTGCGGTTAACCATGACGCAAAAAAAAGAACACAAAATTAAAAAAGAAACAAGTTTTGGGGAAATATGCGTCACATCCACGCAAAACGGCCATCGCTCATCATAATGCTGTGACCCTATGCAAGACAGAGCCCCAGCGCTGGTTTTCAGCGACAGCCAGCGTTGACGTTATGACGTCGACCGGTGCAGCATAAAATGAAACATAATTAAGATATAAAAATAAAATAAATATACAATAATTAATTCTACATAAATAAATAAAGTACAATATTCAAAAATGGTAACAATCCGTTAAGTCGGCAATCGACTCGCGCGCCGAGTAATCTGTGCGCGCAGCTGTCAGAAAACTATTTGTATGACGTTTTGACCTCTGGTTACAAAACAATTAGCATGGCGCATTCGTATAATTATCCAATGAATGTTATGATTATGATGGAGTATGGAATTGTGTAATATCAAAGGATGTGATTGCGTAGGTAGTGCTATTGCGTACCTATGCAATCGTGGAACATAAGTAAATGCATGCTAAAGTGTTCTTTTTAATAGAAATGGATACTAATAAATATAGTAAAATAGAGCAGTGGTGGCCCAGTTGTTATGATGTCATTTTGAATCTTTTTTTTTTTTGTTTTTATTTTTGTACTCTGGACGCTTTTAACGCGTAGGACTTTTTTATGGTTCCGTAGTTTCGACATGTCCGTCTGTCTGTCTGTCTATCCGCAACTTTCTACGTATTATAGAAAGCTGTTATTTGGCATGGGTATACATACGTATTGTACCTACGTAAACTGCAATGATGATTTTTTTTTCTCGTCTATCCCATGGGGGGGGGGTATTGTAGGATAAGCAGTTCAAAAATATTGTGAAAACCATGTTTAGATTCAGGGATCCGTGACTTTAATACACATAACATTATTTTTATTTATTTATTTTATTTTTTTATTTAGGTTAACCAACAATTGTTTACACTATATACATTTCTGATTTAATAACAAGAGTAACATATTCAAGTGCAACAATTAATTACAGGTTAACACCACATGCACAAAAAACGGCTTACATAACATATTTATAGCTTATAGAAATTAGAATTTATACATACAAAAAATAATAATTAAAAGCATTAATAAAGAACATTATCAAATCATTCAATTCTGTATACAACATAAAAAAATCATTGGTATGTAAATTAGGAGATAAGAAGGACAATCCCCCCTGCCTCACTCCACACTCCAAACTGTACAATTGCGACATGCTTCCCGACCACCGCACGCCATTGACCTGATTACCGTACCAGTACTTGCAGATGTTGATGAGTTCCGGTGGTAAACTAGTGTTTAGTAGCTTTTTCCATCGAATATCATAGGAAACCAGGTCAAAGGCTTTCGAAAGATCAAGAAAGCATGCGTGAACTGTAGTATGACGTTTGGTATAGTATTTGACAGCATGTTTAACACACAGAACTGCACTTTCAGTGGAAAGTCCGCTCCGGAAACCGAACTGATTGTCATGCAGTTCAATGTGTCTGGTCAGCTGTGAATTCAACATGCTGTCAAATACCTTCGATACCACTGTAGCAAGAGAGATAGGCCTGTAGTTATTCCTATCTGATAGATCAGCTGTCTTATTTTTAACTATAGGTATAACAATTGTTTTGATCATCTCTTCAGGCAGATATGAGTGGCTCAGACAAAGGTTAAACAGCATAGCCAGCAATCTCGGTAAGTGGGGTCCAGCATGCTGTAGATGTTCAATGCTTAACCCGTCATGGCCGGGAGATTTACCTCTAGTCATTGATTTGATTATCAGCTTCACGTCTCTAGTGGTACATCTAAAACCCATTTTTTTTTAAAGCCGTCGCATGCCTGCACACCTACAAATCACCACCAGCAACACCTTATAATGCTATGCTACAACGGATTTACCTTGACTACGAGGCTAACAGAGTCACTGGTGTCGTATTTGTTGACATGTCAGCAGCTTACGATACCATAAATATGAAAAGGCTACTTGAGAAAGTAAACAGTGTTACCAAGGTTTCGTGCACATACTGAGTGAAATCCTACACAACCGCCGCTTCCAGGTATGCTAAGACCAGACAAAACCTTTTAATACCTTTTTATCATATAAACAAACGACCAGTCTATCACTTAACACTGCCCGCTTCCTGTACGCGAATGACCTAGGTTTGGTGGCTCAGCCAGCAACTTTCGGCGATGTTGATCATAAATTGTCTCTGACGCTAGATTTGCTGGGAAAATACTATGACAATAATACCTTCGACGAAACCCGTCACAAACACAATCTTACGCATTCCACCTCCACAACAGAACCTCTAATAGGAGGAACAAAAATCGAAAACTGCTCAAATCCTAAATATCTAGGTGTAACCTTAGACAGAGCCTTAACTTATAAGTCACAGTGTTATAAAATAAAACAGAATAGAAGGCGCGGATCCGAAACAACCTACATCGCCGCCTTATTTCAACCAACTGGAGTGCAGCGTCCGATATTCTTCGCACCACTGGCATGTCTATATGCTTCTCTGCTGGCGAATTCGCGTGCTCAGTGTGACACCCATCTGCTCACGCAAAGCAAGTCGACATTGCCCTGAACGAGACGTGTAGGATTATATCGGGATGCCTTAAACCGACCTCCCTCCACAAGCTCTACCCGTTCGTCGGTATTGCACCACCTGTCGCTCAAAGGGAAGTCATGTGACTTCCCTTCGAGAAACAATTGTACGTGGTCCGACACGCATTTTTTTTTTTTACATTTTTCTCTTATATATAATAATACCTTCAACATTAATGATGTAACTAATATTTTTGTAACAATATATTAAAAAATAATGTCCATGGAGTTTCTTGCTCGTTCTTCTCCGTAGGTACTACTACGCTTTGGAATGGGCAACTAGCTTCATATTTCTAACTGACCGACTCCTTGACAATTATTCAAAAGTGCCTGTAAATTAATTAAAGGTAAGGTATCTGGGCTAGGTTTAATTGAAATAAATGTTTTGAAGCGTTCTCCCTATTTGTATGATTTATTTTGTTATTTCAGAAATTAATCTGCCTAGCCCTTTCCCAACTATATTGGGGTCAGCTTGCAGTCTAACCGGATGTAGCTGAATACCAGTATTTTACATGTAGCGGCTACCTATCTGACCTCCACAACCCAGTAACTGGGTAATACGATACCCTTTGGTAAGACTGATTGTCAGACTTTCGGGCTTCTGACGACCCGACTGGACTTTCTGTTCTAACTTCGATGATGGGTGAGGGACGAAGTTACTTGTATTATAATTGTTTATGTTGCTTCTTTTTGTGTACCTACTGTGCAAATATTTCTACACAAATGTATTTTTGTTATGAAATAAATAACTTGAACTCGAAATGTTAAAGATCCACGAATGACAGCTGGGACCAACGGCTTAACGTGCTTTCCGTGGCCGGAGGAGTTTCGGTATGTAAAGATGGTCACCCATCCACAGACCAAACCCGGCAAGCGTAGTTAATAAAAAAAAATTAAAAAAAAATACTCAAAAACAGTAGGTAGATACAGTACATTCTTACAAATATAAGGGTTACAGTTTAATTATAAATAAGAGAATGAGCATCCGCAGCTGAACTAGGCGTGAGCCTGTATCTCAGCTAACAGTGCCGTTTCCCCTCAGAAACAATACACTAGGTAACCTAAATTAGCAAGATGCAAGAGTTTAGGACCATTACAAATCAAAGAGAAATAAGAAATTAAGGTAAAACTAAACTACACGACGACACGTTGGTCCTGGCGCAGGGGAGGTCGCACCAGGCGGCGGCCGAACTAGCTACACACGGGGTTGCGACAATCGTGGACAGGATCCGGCAATTGGGACTCGAGGTGGCCCTGCACAAGTCCGAGGCCATGTGTTTTCATGGTCCTCGGAACGCGCCACCGTCGGGTTCCCAAATAACGGTAGGAGGAGTTCACATCGGCGTCGAGTCGACGATGAAGTACCTAGGACTCGTCCTCGACAGCCGGTGGAACTTCGTGGAGCACTTCCGACGTTTGGCTCCCAGACTGGAGCGGGCCGGGGCTGCTTTAAAGCGGCTCCTGCCCAATCTAGGGGGTCCAAACGCCTCCTGCCGGAGGCTATACGCGGGGGTCGTGCGGTCCATGGCCCTTTACGGGGCACCGGTTTGGGCGCGTTCATTGAGGCGGCGGCCAGCCCGCCGGTTGAACGCGACCCAGAGGGTCATGGCCACCCGGATGGTCCGGGGATACCGCACGGTCTCCGGTGAGGCGGCGAGCCTCCTTGCCGGATTACCGCCATGGGATCTGGAGGCAAAAGTCCTCGCGCACATTTGGGAGTGGCGCGAGGAGGCGAAACGCCGGGGCGTAACTCCGCTGCCGCGAGAAATCGCGGCACAGCGGACAGAGCTCCGGCGAGATCTCATGGCGTCATGGAGAGTGCGATTGTCGCAACCCAGTGCTGGGCACGCCACTATTGCGGCGATAAGTCCCCTCTTTGAGGAGTGGCTAGAGAGGCGCCACGGCGTCCTCACCTTCCGCCTGACGCAGGTCCTCACCGGACATGGTTGTTTCGGGAGGTTCCTGTTTCGTATCAGGCGGGAGGAAACGCCCGGGTGTCATCACTGCGTGGATCGCCCGGAGGACACGGTTGAGCATACGGTGGAGGTCTGTCCGGCTTGGGCAGAGCATCGCCGTGTCCTCGTGGAGGCGATCGGCGGCGGGGATCTCTCGCGTCCGGCCCTAGTCCAGGCCATGGTACGAAGCGAGAGGGCATGGGAGGCCGTCACCTCCTTCTGCGAAGCAGTAATGCTCGCGAAGGAGGAGGCAGAACGCGTGAGGGAGAGGCAAATTTCGCGCCCTCACGCCCCTAGCCGCCGCAGGAGACGCCCTGGGCGTCGGGAATCGCAGGCCGATTCCCGGCCACCGTAGGCGCGGGCTTGCGGACGGTGAGCAATGGGTAGCTCGCCGTCCGATAAGGACCAGGCCCGGGTCGACGGCGCGTTGTGTTCCACGCGCGCCTCAAAGAGATGTCAGCACAACGGAAGGGATCCGATAGGACCGATGCCTGCCGGGGTTGCGGGAAAGTCCGAAAGGGATACCGTGGCCCTGGCCCCTGGCAACGTAAAGGCAACGGAAGGAACACGGGTGGGTTTTAGTCAGTAAGAGTCTGACACGCCCTCCCGCTCCACCCAGAGCGGGAGAAGTTATTTGATAATTTCCCACCCAAAAATTTTTTTACAGTTGCAGTTTAACCTGATGTATCGATCCGTGCGGCAGTTATTACTAAGCCACGAGCTCCTCTATCTCAATATCTCTTGTTATTTTTCAGAAATGTAAAAAAAATATATTATATTATAAAAAATACTATGCTATATTTTAGTTTTTCAATAGTTTTAGTTAAGTTTGTGTATAATTTTGCTATTTTTATTAATTGATTTGTAAAATATGTTTTTGTCCCTTCAAAAAAAAAAGCTTTTTTCTCAAAAATGCTTGGAAATTCGGTGCGGTTTTTGGTTGTGTGTACTTTTAATTAATTTAAACAAAGCACTCCACACTTTGAATTAATAATTGGATATAAAAGAAGTGACAAGGTGCATAGTTACATCAATCGTAACTGATACAAGTCAATTTAATTATTTTATCATTTTTAGTGCGTGATAAGCGTGTGTTCATTAACGTGATCATTTTTAGTAAAGTTAAAGCGTGTATCATTTTTAGTATTTTTAAGCGTGTTTTTGTTTTATTTTAAACAGCCACCACTCTGCAGTTTTGTTTTTAAATAAGTAGGTATATCTTTAAAATGTTGTCATTTTTAAGCGACCTTCTTTTAAGTAGAACAACTTAATTTATTACCGAATTGTGCATTAATTACACAATCATCTTTTCCTATAAAAGACACATACACTCTTTCGAACCTTATACTACGTTAAAAAAATTGCAGCCATGAAGTTTCTTCTAGTTTTGGTAACTTTAATTTACTTCTTTTTATATATTTTTTCCAATAATATTAATATTAGTTTATGCCAAAATCGATATAAAATCTGTAAAAATTCGAGCATCACTGTTTGATTAGAATGACAGTGACAGTAAAATAAGGCCGTGCCTTAATATACTCGTAAGTGATCGTCGCGCAATACGCGAGCAAATGCTCGTGCATTTGTTCAGAAAACAGTAAGGCCCTCTGACGAGACGACGACGACGCGTTCAGAATCGCCGAACGAATGATCGCTACGATTGCATGTTCGCGTGACGATCGCTTTCTATTAAGACACAGGGTACAGCTTCACCTCTCCACTAAAATTATTATTTAATAAGTAATCAGTTATTCAAATCGCTAAAAGGAATAACATTTAATATATATTTTTTAAATAAGGCCTCTTTCAACAGGTTCTACTCGCTTGCATGTTTGTGCAACCGCTGATTGAAGCCCAAATTATAACACAGTCCACTCCCAGATCTATTCGTTCAAATAGCACCACTTCCAGTACCAGATCTATTCGCTCAAGCACCACTTATAACAACTTTATCACTGGATCCAGCGCCCGACCACCAAGGACTACAAATAGAGCTAGTAGAACTTAGCCGTCAAGAATCAGAACAACTAATTCCACACAAGAAAATACTGTTCCCACAAAACAAAACGAATGTACCAACAAAAAAAAACTACAGTTCCTCCGCAAGCAACTACTGTTTCCACAAAATAACAAGGAACTTAAATTCCACAATATTCTACTGAAGTAGATGATGCTACTGTTTCCGCACAAGAAACTACAGTTCCTACGCAAGCAACTAATGTTTCCACAAAATAACAAGGAACTTCAATTCCACAATATTCTACGAAGTAGATGATGCTACTGTTTTCGAACAAGAAACTACTGTTCCTACGCAAGAACCTACTGTTTCCACACAAGAACAAAGAACTTCTCATTCCACAAAATTCTACTGAAGTAGTGATGCTTAAATGAGGTAGTGATTTTTTTTTTTTGGGAAAAGTTTGAAACGTCATCTTTTAGATTCCAATTAAAATATGTATGACAAATCAAATAATGTATCAATAAAATTGTTTTTTTTTCTATATCCCTATCCTTCATTTGCTCAACCGTTTGCCCGTCTGTCTGTTACAGGCAACCATAATGAATAGCAAGTTGAAATTTTCACGCGCAGCACAGTGCTGTACCTATATCTTGATGGTTAGTCATCTTAAGACATAGGATGACTAATCATCCTAAGGGACAGACAGAGCAGTAAATTTCTCGAGCAGATTTTTATTGGTAAATTGATAAATATAAGGTTAGCATTGAAGTGCAACGCAATGTGTGTACAAAAAGTTCGAGCGACTTTCAATTTTATTGCACAATTTTTACATATAATACCGTGTAGGAGCAGTATCAAATCAGCACTTTAATTGCGGAACACGCTTTGAATCATAAACTGATTTTGAAGGACATTGCTTCGTATGTTCGTAAAATTTGTCTGCTGAACCACGTAAATAACGCAATGTATGTTGTTGAACTATCAAAATGAAAGCCATTGCTACTGTAAAAGTGTGTAACGCAATTACCCCGCAGCGGGGCGAACAAAGGCGTACCCAAGACGTTTGTAACGAGACATGATAAATTTTGACGTCTTGTAACATAACTTCTTGAAGTTTAAGTTGGGACTCTTATGTCTTATTTGCTCACCCATTTTGTCACAAATCTCACATTTTGACGGATACGGAGAAGGAACTTCGTTATTTATTCAATAAGTACCTACACCAACAGCTTAAACAATAAATATAACAGTAGCTTATTTGCCTATTGCCTTCGGGCAAGAATATATTAAATAAATTATAATAAAAAAAAACGTGTGCGGTTGGGTGATCCCGGTAACTAAGTTCCTTCTCACGTATGATTTAAAATAAAAACTAAATTATCTCAGCACCATCTTGGATTTTCATTTTGACCTCAATGTCGACTTTAGCGAAGAAGAAGACCATGAAAACGATCCACATGATGGAAAATTTTAAATAACTCTTGGCAAAAGCGCCTTGGTGACTTTTATAAGACCAGTTTTTGCTAGTTGGGATGTCACATGGTTGATCCGTGCTAACATTTAAGACACGGTTTTATCGCCCAAACTGTGATAAAATATGTGACTGAAGCCACGTCACAGTAGGCCGTGTTAGCTCCGCAGGTCTTTTTCAAGCGAAAACACTGAAGTTTATATGCTTTACTGTTGCCTGCAAATAATTGATCGTTTGAGTGCAAGGGGTGAGACTCAGTCATATTGCGCAACCTTTTTGTAGGTGTCATTCAAATTACATTTTGCAGCTCTGCCTGCGCTGACCCAAATAGTGAAATTTTTAGCGCAACAATTTTTTATTGTGCACTGGTTTTTCAACCCTCGGCGCTGAGCAGCGAACTGAAAATCCAGTAGGTACGGCAAAAAAAATCACTCTTGCGAACCTGGGCTTATTGACTCCATAACATACAAAACAGGACATTTAGCCTGACAACCTTAAATGGAAAACATTTTATAGTTTAGAATATCAGTCCAATTTGTTTGTGGGTTATCAGCAATTGATGGCTTTTAATATTGGGCCATAAAATTAACGAATAATGGTCATAGCACCCATATCAACTCGGAAAGGGATCGTAAACGTATCGCCTTTCGCCTCGCCGTCAAACAGACGTCAACCACGTAAGCACGTAACCAAAGCGGATCGGCAGCTCCGATACGTCGACTTGGCTACGTGTAGGTGACGCCGCGCGCGCGGCAGGCAGGCTGCGGGAGGGGTGAGAGGAGCAAGGGTGGAACAAACGTATCTCTCGCGTCCGGCCCTACTCCAGGCCATGGTACGGAGCGAGAGGGCATGGGAGGCCGTCACCTCCTTCTGCGAAGCAGTAATGCTCGCGAAGGAGGAGGCAGAACGCGTGAGGGAGAGGCAAATTTCGCGCCCTCACGCCCCTAGCCGCCGCAGGAGACGCCCTGGGCGTCGGGAATCGCAGGCCGATTCCCGGCCACCGTAGGCGCGGGCTTGCGGACGGTGAGCAATGGGTAGCTCGCCGTCCGATAAGGACCAGGCCCGGGTCGACGGCGCGTTGTGTTCCACGCGCGCCTCAAAGAGATGTCAGCACAACGGAAGGGGTCCGATAGGACCGATGCCTGCCGGGGTTGCGGGAAAGTCCGAAAGGGATACCGTGGCCCCTGGCAACGTAAAGGCAACGGAAGGAACACGGGTGGGTTTTAGTCAGTAAGAGTCTGACACGCCCTCCCGCTCCACCCAGAGCGGGAGAAGTTATTTGATAATTTCCCACCCAAAAAAAAAAAAAAAAAAAAAGGGTGGAACAAACGTAAGTTCAGATACGGAGAGACGTAAGCGCAGGGACGACGAGCCGAAAGCGTGGAAACTGCAAGTTGACCAAGAACCCACCGTGGTTCATAAGCTTGTCCCGAGGCGAGGCGATTACGTTACAATTCCGAATAGTGTGCGTTGCAGTAGGGAGGTTCATACAAATAATACTAAATGGCTCGAGTTGATACGGTGACGATCCCTTTCCGAGTTGTGCTGTGTCCTTTAGACGTTATATAAAAAAGCATAACTGAATGACTGCCTCGTTGATATAGTGGTCGCAAGTGTAACTGCGTGATGACGAAAAAAATTACATGGTCTTAACTTCAAAATTTTAATTAGGATTTTTGAGCATAAATGATCTTCTTCATATGTAAGTAAACGTGAAAGGTACAGGTAAAATTCCTGCAGAATAATTTAAAAAACTTGGCTACCAACTACCAAAAAAAGGGTGCTGGCAAAGCTGTGAACCCGTACAGTGCAAGTCTGAAGCCCTGAGTCAACTAGAAGGGGTCGCGGCAGACCAAGGAGAAGATGGTGGGACGCCCTGGATGGGTTCCTTGTAAATTAGGGAGAAGAAGCACTACATCGAGATGAATGAAAGAAATGGGGAGAGCGTTTGCTCAGAAGTGGCAAAGACCACAATAACAAAAAAAAAACTACCAAAATATGCGAATGTTTCGGGAAAGAGCAGATAATTTTTGATAATTGGAAGTAAGTTTCATCTATTTATAATATTGTTTATATAGGCTGCTAAACTGAAGGTAGAAACCCCAAATATGCGCCTGTGAAAAATAGAAAACATAAAAGGGTATAAATAAAAACAATGTTTAAAGTTGAGTCATTTAAACGTCAAAAAAATTATTATACGTTTCGTGTCGTGATGGCTCAGGGCTCGCCTCTCATGTACGAGCTTGTGAGTTCCAATCCAGGCAAGTACTAATGTGACCTTTTCAATTTATATGTACATTCTGAGTTAATCTTGGAAATTACTGATATCGGTGACGACAAACATCGTGAGGAAACCTGGTCTTATAATGAATTTAAGTCAGACATCGCCAACCCGTCTTGATTAAGCGTGGTGATCAATGCTCGTGCTATTTCTGTATGAGAAGCCTTAGCCTTAGCTCTGAAGTGGGACCGTAATAGCCGTAGGCTGATATTTTTATGAGCAATGTTTATACATAAATAAATCCCAAAAGGTTTCAACGCAGCCTGTTTACTGGCCCAACTGTCGTATAGAAAGGTAAAATATGATTAACGCGGTGAACCAAATGGCGTGAATCGAACCGAGCACTTAGGCCGAAAGCTGGGCTGTGCCTAGACATAAATCATACGATGACAGCTTATTTACTCCAGGATGATGGCCTACTTATGTAGGTTACTAGAAACTGGGGGAAAAGCCTATAAGCTAAGTGGCGTTTTAGATTTTCTTGTCAATTTTGGTCTGACATGGGCCAAAATACCTACTGGACGTTGAAAGCTAAGTGATCCTACAAATTGATTGATGAAATCGCTTGTGAAAAAAAAAACATCACCTGTTCACGCCTGTATTAAGCTAAGGCCGTTTCCTCATTGGTCGGTGCAGTACCAAAACGGTACTGCACTGCTTTCATTTAGAATTCCAAATTCAAATTAATTGTATTGGTACGAGAGCCCATGACCAACATTTTTGCCTTATCGTTTTACGAACAAAACCGTATAAAATCGATAGATTTGATAGAATTAAAAAATCCTAATTTCAGAATTTTTCCGCGTCACATCTGACCTAACCACATTTTTAAATATGTCCAAAAAAAATACCGAACTGTTTCAACCTGATTTTCAGAATGTAGTTGAACGATAGATTTTCGATACCGAAAACACAATTTTCAGAAACCAGTAGCGTCACACGTACCGAGGCGACCATTTGTGAAAATTTAAAATGAGATAAAAAATAATACCCATAGCAACCCGTCTGAAAATCATGTTTACATATGAACATTGGTCAGTTGATGCGAATAAATAATTTTTCATAAGAAAATGTGAGCATCTTATGTGTTGAAACCATTTTGAACGTGTTGAATTTTTTTTGCGATCGGTAACATAGCATTCTGTTTGAAAACTGTTAGACGTAATGAAAAAGGTTATCCAGATATAGACAAAAATTATAGCAGACAAATTTAGGGTCTTTTTTTTTGGATCGGAAATTAAAAAATAACTTCTCCCGCTCTTCGTGTCAGACTCTTGCTGACTAAAACCCACCCGTTTTCCTTTGCAGATTGCAAATCCATTGCTACATATGTTCGAAAAAAAAAACTACTTAACAACGTAAATAAAGCAATGAATGTTGTTGAAGTGTCAAAATGAAAGAGATTAGTCGTAATAGTTTACAAAAATGTGTTACGTAATTAGATAGCTGGACAGTAAAGGATTTGTCGAGGAAAGTTGTGGAATTTAAGCATTTTAAGCTTCAAGCGTGTTGGGAGAGTTGCAAAGAAACTAGAAAAGTTTTTTGAGATAGAGAGGGGAGAAGGGGACAAAAGAACATTATACAAAAGGCAAAGAATATGAACATTCCGGCCAAGGCACCACTTGAGCTTCACACGAAATTCGGCAACGTGGTCATATTTGCGCAAACCGAATATGAACCTTATATTATTACGTACAAACATTTTGAAGCCGCTCAAGTTTATCGAGTTGATTTTATCCTGTTTAGATTTCGATCATCACGTCTGCGGGGTTTCGCTTGCTAATTAATTTTGGCAGTGTATACAGTGCCGCTAGCGGTACTCTATTTTTTCGCTTCGCTCTATTCGTTCGCTATAAAACACCACATTCCCAAAACATTACATCCTCTTGTGCCTAAACGGACCCTGGCATAGTTCTGGACTGGACCTGGTCATAGTTCTAACCTAACAGGTTAGGTTGGGTTAGCTTTCAGCCATTTTCATTTGCTACTTCATTATCGTAAATTCAGTCATTGACTTGATTGACTTTTGATATAATTATCTAAAACAAATACGATCAATCAATACAAAGGGCAGCGAACTAACCCCAACAATGAAACAATGACAATGCAATGCTTACGGCACTTTAGCCGGGCCGAGGCAGTACCACTATTATGCCGCAAATAGCGGCACTTATTCCGATAGGGATAAAGTGTCGTACTCTGTACACTTCCATTAATTTTTGGCCCTGTATATACAATACACAAAAATATGAAACTGTCATCCAGTTTCCCTTGTTATTCATACCTTTCTGAGAGCTTTTAGCTTGTTTATTTAGATAAATCACGGTGCTCCACAAAGTGCGTCGGAGCTCAAATGTGCTCATATCTCTTAATACAACTATTTTATGGATATTTCTCTCTCTACGAACTTTGCAAATTGCTCTTCTCCATATGAGGACTTTTTTAGTGTAAGTAAACGAGGAATTAGATGTAAAAAGGAATGTTGGATTTATTTGTTTTTCTAGCAGTGTTGTTTTTCTTGTTTATTAGAAAGTTACTGAGCTAGATTCACGATGGAATTGAAGACGAGCAGACAGGTAACAACAAAGCACAAATAGGGACGATGACAAAAAATATTTTTTTGTCCGTCAGGTAGATTATTAAAAAATATTGGACTCGGTTTTTTCTTTTTTTACGAAATGAAAAGATTACGGCGATAGATTTGCATTGAGTTAAAATGTGGAATGACGTCAACCCTTGCTAGATTTTATACTAAATTGTGACGTAACGAGCCCTCACTCCCAACTTTAATGTGTTTTATCTAAGTAATTTTTAATTAATATGAACAAGGAAAAAATACGTGTCTATTGTTTTTTTAATTATTTAACTGACGGACTAAATAGAATTTCGTGTTTTTTATCTCTATTCTAAATGGACATAGTCAAAGTCGGATAATTTATTTCAATTAGGCACATAAAAGGCACTTTTGAATTAGTGTAACTTTTTGTATGGAAAAAAATGGGCAAGAAACTACATAGTTACTTGTTTTTATATTTTAAATTTCTTAGTAACAGCCCAGAGTTTGGAGTTGGCGGTGTGATACCTCCGTGCCTCGGAAAGCACGTTAAGATGAGGAAACCTAAATTGTATATTAATTTCAATTAATATTCAAAACTCAAAAACACAAAACACAAAACTCAAAAATTTCAAACATTTATTTCAATTAAACCATTTACAGGCACTTTGGAATTGTCTAGGGGTCAGTCAGTTAGAAATATGAAGCTAGTTGCCCATTCAAAAGCGTAGTAGGTTCCTATGGAGAAGAACGGGCAAGAAACTCCACTGACACTCTTTTAAATCATAATATTGTTACAAAATATTGGTTACATCATTCATGTTGAAATTATACATGTGAGAACAATTTAGAAAGACGTGCACGTAAAAAGCGTCCGTAATAAAAATATAACAACAATTCAAAAATTCAAATAAATTAAAATAAGCTAAGAGATGACCAGTCCCTACTGACGGCGCCCCTTCACGAACATGACGCATGGATTAGCACCGTTTAGCTCAACCATTTTGAAGGGAACTTAACGATCCAACACACACGCAACCACTAGCGGTAGCGAGACATTTGAGTGAGCATGACATACTCTCAGCCGGCAGGGCACATTTAAATCAATTAAAGACGTACCCAGTAAATGGTAGCTTTATAGAAGCTCCAGTGCTCACATATTCTGAAACAGTCACGCATACAATCAAAATGGAACTTTAGTATATGATTTATTGGATCTTTTTCTTTCCATGTACAAGACAGTTACGTAATTGTAACATTTTCGCTCGATTTATTTTTTATTCCAAAATCATGTCTATTTTTAAAGATTATTTAAATAAAATGAAGATAAGTCGGTTTTTATGTCTAAAATAAGTATTCGCAGTAAGAAAATATACTTCATTATCCAGCCACAGGATATTTTTTCTCTAAATCAATGATTACTTTAGTTATAAACGAAATAGGAATTGAGACTTACACCATTTAGTTTCGTGCTCGACAACGATCAAAGAACGCACGCGATATTCAACTTTATTATTGATGTGTTAGCGTTTAGCACATATCAGAGTGCAGGGTGCATGGGTGGAGCTTGCGTGGAAATTGTCTTTAAAGTGTCTGGTCTTACGGCGAAAGCGTCAGGTTAGCTCGCGCATACCCTGGTCACCAGGGAGAGTGGAACCGGCGAGATGTCGTGCGGTGTCCCACAGGGTTCGGTTCTGGGGCCGCATCTGTGGGACATCGGATACGACTTGGTGCTGCGCGCCGACCCTAGCGGCGTCAGCGTCGTTTGTTACGCTGACGACACGTTGGTCCTGGCGCAGGGGAGGTCGCACCAGGCGGCGGCCGAACTAGCTACACATGAGGTTGCGACAATCGTGGACAGAATCCGGCAATTGGGACTCGAGGTGGCTCTGCACAAGTCTGAGGCCATGTGTTTTCATGGTCCCCGGAACGCACTACCGTCGGGTTCCCAAATAACGGTGGGAGGAGTTCACATCGGCATCGAGTCCTAGTAGTATAGTCCTAGTACTATGAAGTACCTAGGACTCGTCCTCGACAGCCGGTGGAACTTCATGGAGCACTTCCGACGTTTGGCTCCCAGACTGGAGCGGGCCGGGGCTGCTTTGAAGCGGCTCCTGCCCAAGGGTCCAAACGCCTCCTGCCGGAGGCTATACGCGGGGGTCGTGCGGTCCATGGCCCTTTACGGGGCACCGGTTTGGGCGTGTTCATTGGCTGGTCCGGGGATACCGCACGGTCTCCGGTGAGGCGGCGAGCCTCCTTGCCGGATTACCGCCATGGAATCTGGAGACGAAAGTACTCGCGCACATCTGGGAGTGGCGCGAGGAGTCGAAACGCCGGGGCGTTACTCCGTTTCCGCGAGAAATCGCGGCACAGCGGACAGAGCTCCAGCGAGATCTCATGGCGTCATGGAGAGTGCGATTGTCGCAACCCAGTGCTGGGTACGCCACTATTGCGGCGATAAGTCCCCTCTTTGAAGAGTGGCTGGGGAGGCGCCACGGCGTCCTCACCTTCCGCCTGACGCAGGTCCTCACCGGACATGGTTGTTTCGGGAGGTTCCTGTTTCGTATCAGGCGGGAGGAAACGCCCGGGTGTCATCACTGCGTGGATCGCCCGGAGGACACGGTGGAGCACACGGTGGAGGTCTGCCCGGCTTGGGCAGAGCATCGCCGTGTCCTCGTAGAGGCGATCGGTGGCGGGGATCTCTCGCGTCCGGCCCTGGTCCAGGCCATGGCACGGAGCGAGAGGGCCGTAACCTCCTTCTGCGAAGCAGTAATGCTCGCGAATTAGGAGGTAGAACGCGTGAGGGAGAGGCAAATTTCGCGCCCTCACGCCCCTAGCCACCGCAGGAGACGCCCTAGGCGCGGGAATCGCAGGCCGATTCCTGGCCACCGTAGGCGCGGGCTTGCGGACGGTGAGCAATGGGTAGCTCGCCGTTCAATAAGGACCAGGCCCGGGTCGACTGCGCGTTGTGTTCGACGCGCGCCTCAAAGAGATGTCAGCAAGTGAAGGGGTCCGATAGGACCGATGCCTGCTGGGGTTGCGGGAAAGTCCGGAAGGGATACCGTGGCCCCTGTCAACGTACAGGCAACGGAAGGAACACGGGTGGGATTTAGTCAGTAAGAGTCTCAAACGACCTCCAAAGTTATTTGCTAATTCCCCATCCAAAAAAAAAAGTGTAGCTGTGCTCAGACACACGTGCACTGTCTCTTCACTCCCTCTCATATCCCGATGGGATGGAATGCAATCCGACACGACCGGAGAGAAATCAGACGCAGGACCAACGGCTTAAGGGGGATGCGCAGAGGTAGCCCGCGAAATTCAAATTTTCTTACGTTTTTTGCAATTTGCAGGTCAGTATCAGGTTGTATGTTGATCTAAGTATGATTAGGTTAGGCCATGGCCTGAATTAGGACATAGGATACATTTTTATCCCGATAGGAAGTTCCCCTGGGATAATATCTGACCTCCGCGCGGGCGAAGTGTCGAGCAAAAGCTAGTTAGTTATATCTATAATTATGTGAGAAGACAAGTCGATGTATGATAGAATAAAGCTACTATTTAACAATAGATACGAAGTAATAAAAAGCCGGCGACATCCAAGTCGAGACTCGCACACGAACGGTTCCATACCACTGTAAAATATTTAGCAAGAAATGCCGAAAAAAACACGTTTCTTGTGTACAAGAAACGTGTTTTCCCCTTTAATTTATTTTCATTTTGTGTTGTTATAGCGGCAATAGAAATACATTATCTGTCTTCCTATTACGGGTCGAGATACAGCCCGCTGATAGACAGATGGACGGACAGCGGAGGCTTAGCAGTAGTGTTCGGTTTGGCACACTTCGGGTACAGAATTCTAAAAATGAAGAAATGACAGTATGTTGCATGCCTGGTGGTCATATTTACAAATATTGTAACTGTAGATGATTTTTCCTAACATTTTAATTATTGACGCAGTGTGTGAGTCAAAGTAATCACAGAATATGTTACAAGAATATTATAATAAATTAGGTATATAATTAAATTAGCAACCAGTTAGATTTTTTTTAGACTCGTTTTTGTGTCGACACTCAAAAGTAAGCAAAAGAAAATATCAAACTCAAAGTTAATATATAGTAGCTAACTAGAATATAGTAAATTCATTCTCTAAGTTCGTATTGCTATGAATTCCAATTCGAATGATAACGTGTTCTAAGTCAAATGTAATTAGTAAATAGCAAGTAACTTATATGATAGTAAACTAGTTTAATGTCGTCTAAATGCAAAACCGTTGTTTCACGTCTTATCTTAATTGTAAAGGTAGAAAATGAGCGTTTTATGACGCAGAAAATAGCATTTTGTTAAAACACTTCAGTAAAATTATTAGACTGCAATTAACCTACATAACTCTAGTAATTAAATGAGTTTGTGAAACTCTTGCTGAACGTAAACTTTCAAATAATGCATGGATCAATGAAAAGTAAATATTGCATTGATTAAACTTGACCACTTTTAAAATTTCTGGTAAAAAAACACTACATCTCTCTCTAAACATCATCATTACATATAAGGTGGTAAACTGATACCATGGATTCTGTACATGATTCTGAACCCCCCTGCGTTAAAATTTTTCGTCTGTTAAAAGAAAAAAATCTGCTATTTCATAGAAAAGTGCAATACCTACGCGGTCAAAATGTATGGCACAGCAAATTTTTTTTAACCGACGTAATATCCATGGTAACTGTTGCGTCGATGTCCCTGCCCGCTTGTATAGTTCCTTGCTCTTGTTTCATGTTTATTATTGTATAGATATATTTATATAGATAAGTATATGCTTTATGTATGTATGTATTTATTGTACAATATGTGAATGGTACACCACTGACTACCTGCAGTATTGTCTCTCCTTCTCCCTTTAATCCATCCAAAGGTTGTCTGTAAAAGACCGCTTTTAGCGATAAGACCGCCCATTGTGTCACTCTATGTAAAATAAAAATTGCTACATTTATATCTGTAATTTGTTTGGTGTACATAATAAAGAATATTATATCTATCTCTCTATCGAAAGATCCTGGTATCTAGTAATATTTCTGATCGTATTTTTTATTTTGTCTATAGGAAATAACAAAACAATTGCCGCCGATATTAAACATTAAATAATAAATCCAGTTATTCCTAAGCATATACAAACATAATGTTTGGGTATGTAATTCTAAATATTTAACGCAAACCTAGTAACAACATCACCTTTTTTTTTGGGGCGTTTCGTTCTCTTTTGACTAAAACCCACCCGTGTTCCTTCAGCTGCCTGTATGTTGCCAGAGGCCACGGTATCCCTTTCGGACTTTCCCGCAACACCGGCAGTAACAACATCACCTGCCTTTTAAATATTTAAAAGCTAGAATCCCATTATAAACAATTGCAATACTGTTACAGTTTAACAATAGTTTAAATTATATTTTGACTTACGTTTCATGGAGTTCTGGAACGGATCTGAAAATATAAACAAATATTTTAGATATAAAATTTTTTATGTTCATTTGCTTTAATTTGGTAAATTTATTTTCGTTATAGCGACGCTTAGGGGAGACCTATGTCCAGCAGTGGACGTCTTTTGGCTCAAAGAATGATGATGATGAGTTAACTTTTAGAAATATGTAGACTATAAGGAAATTAAAAACCTCAAAATTAATAATAAGAAGTGGATGTCTAGTCAAAAGGCGTTAGACATAGAATAAGATAAGATACAAAATAAACGTAAAAGTAGCCCAATAAAGAGTGGAAAAAACAGTTTAAATAAAGAGTGCAAAAAACATGAACCATCATTATCAAAGAAAAAAGAGGAAAAATTAACATGCATTTCTCAAAATTTGATAATTAAAAAGACTGTTTAAAGTTATATACAGTAAAAAGTGTTATCATATCAGTAGACTATGAATAGTAATTTAGCTTGTATAAAATACGTGGTAACTGTCAATTCACCACATTCAGTTTTGAAGTGTCATGTGCAATCATGGGAGGTTTAAGATGTCTAGTTTTGGTAAGTAAACAATAATTATTCTTTTTCTATGTTTTTTTTGACAAACAGTCTGATATCTGCCGATCTATTCTGTAAAAACCTTTGCTTAAGTAAAGTGAGCTGTCAATAGTGTTAATCTCAGGCTGTGGTAAATGACATTGACATTGACATGACAGGTCACTTCATCTAAGTTTTGAGATTTTTACAGAATAGACAGGCAGGTATGCAGTCTACACTTTTAGTCTGGTGGTAGGAAAGTGGTAACTTTGGCCTATAGTTTGCTGAAGCTAGGAGTTTTCCGAACGGGTCTACTGAATTAAAGTTTTTATTAGCCGTATGCGGTCACCGATGTGTTACATTAGATAAGATACATACATATTTTTCCCATGGCAAAACTACAAAGCGACACCTGCCATTGCAGGTGTCGCTTTGTAGATTGATAGATTTATATGCATATTTATTAATATGCATATAAATTATTATAAGATAATACTAATAATAGCGTACTAAGGTTTTGATATTCGAAAAATGTATGTATTTTGATCTTTTATTTTAATGCAATCTACATAGATGCTCCGATAAAAAATTATAATAATAGTACTGACACATATCTTTCTTCCTCCAGGTAACATTATGCCTTATGGCATTATCACATAATCGCATCTCAATTGACGCTAAGCCAAGCAAGCAACTTACTATAAAGTCAAAAGCGGAAGCAAAAGCAGAATCGGTGATTGTGTACCAGACTGGCGGAAAGAGTAAAAGTGCAACGGCTGCGCCAGGTGGTGGTAGTGGCGGAACATTGACCACAGCACCAGACGATGGTCAAGAAGATGAGGAAAGTGTCGGAGGTACAACACCAGATAGCGGCAGTGGTGGAAATTCGACTGCAAAACCAGACGAAGTTGAAGAAGACGAGGAAGGTATTGGAGGTACAACACCAGATGGCGGCAGTGGTGGAAATTCGACTGCAGAACCAGATGAAGTTGAAGAAGACGAGGAAGGTGTCGGAGGTACAACACTAGATGGCAGCAGTGGTGGAAATTCGACTGCAAAACCAGACGAAGTTGAAGAAGACGAGGAAGGTGTCGGAGGTACAACACTAGATGGCAGCAGTGGTGGAAATTCGACTGCAGAACCAGACGAAGGTGATGATGACGGAGATAAAGATAAAGCGGAAGGTGAAGATGGTGACGATTACTATTATGACGAAGACGAAGAAAGTGTCGGAGGTACAACACTAGATGGCAGCAGTGGTGGAAATTCAACTGCAGAACCAGACAATGGTGATGATGAAGTAGATAAAAATAAAGCGGAAGGCGAGGATGGTAACGATGACGATGATGAAGAAGATGTGGAAGGTGATGGAGGTGATGACGGAGCAACATCGAGTGCAGCACCAGAAGAAGGTGAGGATGAAGAAAATAAAGAAGAAGAAGACGGAGATGGTGACGATGACGATGATGAAGAAGATATGGAAGGTGACGGAGGTGATGACGGAGCAACATCGAGTGTAGCACCAGAAGAAGGTGAGGATGAAAAAAATAAAGAAGAAGAAGACGAAGATGGTGACGATGACGATGATGAAGAAGATGTGGAAGGTGACGGAGGTGATGACGGAGCATCATCGAGTGCAGCACCAGAAGAAGGTGAGGATGAAAAAAATAAAGAAGAAGAAGACGAAGATGGTGACGATGACGATGATGAAGAAGATGTGGAAGGTGACGGAGGTGACGACAAAGGTGAAAATAAACCCCATAAGTGCGCTTGGGAACATACAAAAGAAGAAAAGGTAACAGAGAAAGAACCAGAAATAGAGGAGAAAGGGCACGGCTGTGGATGTTCTGGTTAAAATGTATTAAATGCGTCCAAAAATAATGATTTGGACGTAATTTGTATTCATAGAAACAATTTTATTTTTATAGTGTTAATAAAAATAAATTTAAATAAAATGATTCTTGTATTAATATAAAATTTGCGTAACATATATCGTCGTTAATATAGTATACTTATATTTTTAGATTCAAAGAAACTTTATTTCAAACCCATAGAATAAATAAGATGAGATTTTCAACATTGGTTAAATGTATAGCAAATATACCTATATTTGCTATGCAATATACAGTACAAATATAAACCAATAGATTGTTTTTATATAATCTTATATTTATGTTTTATTCTACTTTTTGCACAATTTAAATTCTTATTTAACCATAAGAAGTAAGAACCAACCGGAACATAGCAATGATGCTTAGTGCCGATATAAATATTAAAAGAGAACACTAAAATGGCTTCATCCTCTGCTTAGCCTTTTCCCAACTATGTTGGGGTCAACCACCAGTCTAACGGGATGCAGCTGAATACCAGTATTTTACATGGAGCGACTGCCTATCTGACTTCCATAACCCAGTTACTGGGTAACACGATACCACTTGGTAAGACTGGTTGTCAAACTTTTGAGCTTCTTCGACTACCCGTAACGACGATTAAAGATAGAAGAAGACAACCGGGATAAACGGCTTAACGTGCTTCCCGAGGTACGGAGTCTCAATATGTAATTTATGGTCACCCATCAACGAAACGACCACGGCAAGCCTAGCTTAACCTTCGATCGACCCGTGCGGCTGTTGTCACAGCAATCTTCTGCTCATCAATAAACCAACTCTGCCAATAGCCATGTATTCCCTCATAAAACCAATAAATTCGATTACCACCGATATTTAAAAATTTAACTTATAAGAGATTGAATACGTTATTTATTTATGGGTCCGAAATAGAATTTTCGTTGCGAATTCACAGATTTTCCTGACGGATGCATAAATTCGTTTTGAACTGTTTAGAATTCGCAGGATTTACTACTGGAGATTCTGAAATTATTTTTGTGTTTCTTTTCACGTAAAGCGTTTTTGATAAATAATCTCGGAGATAGTTATCCAAATCTAAAAACACTGCATGGAAATCAGACTAGGTATATTTGTTATGTTTGCTCATATTTTCATTAGCAATCGATGTTTTAGTGACAATCGAATATTTCTTAACTTAGCGAATGTAATGCGTAAAAGCATTTTCAAACCATAAAAATTCCAAATCTGAAACCATAAAACATTAAACAAAATACTCCAATGGCAATAAGAAAGAGCCAAGTCGAATCAAACTATTGTAAATTTTTATTCATGATGTAATGTTTAACAACCAAAACAAAAAATGATTAATCGTTTATACCGGCGGCTAAATAACGCTAAGTATAAGGAAATTGTCTATTCAGGGCAAACGAGGCTGTTAAAGTAAACGACGTTGGAACTAGGGATGGGAAACATTGTCTGGACGTTTTTATCGACCCTTTCTCTAATTTTTTCTGCATGAATTTAAATGAGATAAATGGGTTGGTTCTACTTTCAAGCTATTATCGTTGAATATAGCCTTGAACACCATACCACCACACCTCTTACACAAAACAGGCATACATAAACTCATGGTCTTCTTCTGATGGGGGTAGGCAGAAACTACAGAACGCCACTTGCTACGATCCTTATATACTCCTTACACAAAACCTACATCATAAACTCAGTTGAAAGCATAAGGTCGCGTCCTAACCAAAAGCGAGTATCGCGCGAGTACGCGAACGTCGTGCTCTTTTGTATGAATATAAGCTAGTCGCGCGATCAATGAAGCCGCGTTTCTATGTAATAATTCGTACAGTGATTTGAACATGTCGATCGCGTTTTTAGTTAGGAGGCGGGGTTTGTAACAGTGTACCTTTCCGCTTATTATCATTTTAACTTACTAGTAAGATTACAATCTGACAATACCAGAAAGGTTAAATGAAAAAGTGACTTAAGTAATTGAATTTGATACTTGTTCGACTGTAGATCTTTGAGGGTAAATTCGTCGAGATTCAACTTCTGTAAAGTTTGATTCAATAAAAGCGAACGCGCTGTGTTCAGGAGAACAATAACCAGTAATTCTAAGGACAAAGTAGATATTATCGGTAATAACACCAGCGGATTCTTACTAGTGCCAGAAGTTGTATAAACTTAAACTGAAAATATAAAACAAGAAAGATAATCTGAGAAGAATGAGCTTGGAGAAAATTACAACAAAGAATATTTTACGCGAATTTCGAAGAAGATTGAAAATCAAAACAATTTTGTTGAAAGACTTGAAACTGAAGAAACTCCCCAGTTTCTTCAGTTTGAAGTCTTTCAACACAATTAAAGAAAAATCCATTTTATCATGAATATTTAATGAGTTTTATATTTGAAAAAAAGTAAATTAAAACGATAGCTTCCAAACAAGTATTTTTTTCTTGTATTTTATATATGGAGATAGATTTTTACATACACGAGACATACAGGGTGTCTCAAACGTAGTGGTCCAAAGGCAAATAGTAAGGTGGCCACCTATTATTAAAAAAAACAAAGTCGGGATATTCTTCACAGTTCAGAAAATTTCACAAATTTAATCATTTTACACTTTCACTTCGATTTTTCTACCCTGTATTTTCGACATAGCGCGTTCAAATCTGGCTTTAAAAATTCTGAACTCTTTAAAGCTATGTGCATGTACTCGGTAGTAAATTTTTTTTTTAATCTGGGTTTAGAAAGTTTCGCTAAAGTTCTATAAAAAGTTACAAAAGACAAGCAAAAATAAAATCTGAAACATGCAGAGCCACACTGAACGTAAATAAGAACATAATCTATCATGTACCTACACTATCAAGGCATCTTCCAGCCAGATTTGAACTACGATTTCGCTACGTCGAAAGTTTTGTCATAAAAAAATAAAAAAATTGGGAATGTTTTAATTTTTTAATGATAGGATTTTACCCCATTTGCCTTTGGACCACTACGTTGAGACATCCTGTATATATGTTTAATTTAGTCTTCATTCGTTCCATCCACATTCTTTTTTCTATCGATAACAATAAAAATACAAGTCAGTCCATCCCTATTCCTAAGATTGTGAGGCATGCCATGATTTAGATATTCCGTCAGCTATTTCCGGAATTATTTCAGTCCTCGCAAGTTTGCTTGTTATTATTAGCCTTTACTGCTACTTATTATGCCAAAGATAAGGGGTTCCAACTATATAAACTGACGGCGATACTGCATACTAACGTGTTGTTGTACGTGAAATCTACAAGGTGTAACGTAAATAACGCAAGACCTCTTAAGGGGTCATTGTACTCATCATTATGAACAACTTTTACTATGGGGCCAACCCTGAAATCGCGAAAAAAAAATCTGCTCTTCAGTACATTTTGACGAATTATACGAACACAAATGTACTGAACAGCTGATTTCATTTTCGCGATTTCAGGGTACAGGGTACAATGACCCCTTAAGAGGTCTGGCGTTATTTAAGTTACACCCTGTATATGTGAAGCAAAAACGTTGTACCTACCCCTTTTTATGAAAATTACGCGGTCGGAGGAGTATGAAATTTGGCACAATTAAAGTTTATATGGCGAAGGAATGCAGAAAGCTAATATTTTTATATAATATTTTTAGCAATCAGATGCGTTTTGACAATTTAATATAACAGCCATAAAAAAAGACAAGCCCTTTGAGCGATTTTGCTACCACGAGAGACACCCAACAAAAAACGAAATAAGGATGCGTGAGCTCCTTGTACAAGATTCTTCCTAGCAATATGCATTAGAAATAAATTTAATTTATTTAAATAAACATTACACACAATACCATGCGTTCGAAGCACACACACCTTAGAATAATGACATGGCAGCATGTAATTAGTATGTTCTATACATGGAATTAGAATGAACTATCTTATCTTCTATATGTATAGCTTTGGCGAAATCTGTGATTTTCGAGGTATATACAGGGTCTCCCGTAAATAATGGATCAAACGTAACGGGTAGGTAGCTTACCTCATTTCCAACAACTAATTTGAACAGTAAAAAAAAAACTGATAAAGTAACCAAGATATTTTTTTTTTCGATTTTTTCAAATAAAATGTTATTTAAAAAAATGGTATCTTATAACATTAGTAAACTATTCAGAAATGTTTGACAAAAATCACACCTAAATATGATACCATTTGCAGCAACAGCATTAAAAACACTGAATGCTGGTACAGAAAATAGTAAAAATCGAAAAAAAAAATATCTTGGTTACCTTATCGGTTTTTTTTTACTGTTCAAATTAGTTGTTGGAAATGAGGTAAGCTACCTACCCGTTACGTTTGAAACTTAAAATTAAAAAAAAATATGGTCGAATTTCGACCACTGGGCGACCACTAGTTATATTAATTTGGCTTACTTATAAGCTTTAAAGGGAAAAAGTTGATAAATACTTATGCTAAGTGTGTGGCAAGGAAAAATAATTCTATACTAATATTAAAACAGTGTCAATTTGAGTTTGTGTATAGGAGGTAATCTGCGAAACTACTGACCTGAATACGAAATTTCTTTCACTAAATCCCTTTAGTGAAAGAAATTTCGTATAGCTATAGTATAGGCATGTTGACTGGGAAAAAATAAACTATTTACAGATAATAAAAAATATTAGACACGTATTTTTTGCTTTATCATATTATTAAAAAATGGTTTAATATTTTTTTTATAATCTACATGACGGATAAAAAAAATATTGTCTACATCCCTATTGCCGAATGCGACATGATAATTATAATTATTTTATGTTAAAACAGGAAATTTCACGTTGCGGGCAGAATCTAGTAATAAATATAACATTCTAAAAGTAGACGTGTTACGTAGTGAGACTTTAAATTTATAATTTATTAATTATCATTACATCTCTCAATAGATACCTGTTTTTATTTTATATTAAAACTATTAGTAATTTATCTAATAAAATACCTACATCATTATTAGTTTGCTAAGTAATTATATATAATTAACAAGTGCTTCCTCTCTCCTAACTCACTTATTTTGCTGTGCCCGACAGGGTCCGTATGATCTGATTATAAGTTTACCACCTACTGTGGAATGCAATAAAAGTATTGAGTATTGACGTTTACATTGATCATTGACTCAAATATATTGATGATCAGACTTTTTAATAAAATAACGTCGCAAAATTTCCTCACAGAAATCCTTATCAAAAATATTATCATCATCATATCAGCAGAAGACCTGCAAGACGTGGGCCTACTGCAAGAACCTATAATTATTACAAAAACCGGTGCTGTACTGCCAGCATCCTCATCTAGCGGGGTCCCGTGGCCATCACAACTAGCTCGTTCAAACTCAAACCCAAAGCATTTATTTCAAATAAACCAATTACAGGCACTAATGAATTGTCAAGGGGTTGGTCAGTATACCGTGGCCCTGGCAACGTACAGGCAACTGAAGGAACAGGGGTGGGTTTTAGTCAGTAAGAGTCTGACACGCCCTCCTGCTCCACCCAGAGCAGGAGAAGTTATTTGATAGTCAGACAGATGAAGCTTCATGCCCAATCCAAAGCGTAGTAGATTCCTATGGAGAATCACGAGCAAGACACTCCACGACGGTCCTGAAAGATCCCATATATACACATTATTCCCTAAAATCACACATCACCCCATCCTGAGCTCAATCTGAGCTTTAAATGTGAATACTTAAGCTCGGGAATGTTTATTTAAGAAAATTGGAAGACCGGCTTAGTGTATGGTTGTAATAGGAAATTATTTGTGTTGATAAGTCGCGGCTTTTGATGTGGGTACTACTATTTGTTACTTCTTATATTATTTTTTCTTGCTTGCAGAATAGATGGCCGATGCGGCCGAAAGGTTCTGGAGTGGCAACCGCGTACCTGAAGACGTAGCGTTGGAAGCCTCCCACAAGGTGCTCCGATGAGCTTGTGAAGGCCGCAGGAATCCGTTGGATGCGAGAATCACAAAACCGGTCAAAGTGGCGGTGCTTAGGACGCCTATATCCAGTAGTGGACGTCTTTCGGCTGAAATGATGATGATGATGAATTTATTGTTAGCATTTTTCTGACTATGTGAAGAACTAAGATCTCCAGTGTCCTACTCAAATGTTTTGGATTGATGTTCGAAATAACAAAATGGATGCGGAACGCACTGGCTGTTTTGGCGCGACATAGGTGAGCATGCTTGGCAAGCGGGCAAGTCTTTACCTGCCCAGCTACAGGGCACTGCAATATGCCAAGCTGATTGGAGGGAAATATGTCACCACATGCGTATGAGTCACGATACCACCGTTATTTTAATGTAAGCTTATTTTTCGGTTCCCAACGAAGTCATGTTTTTTGCAGTCGCAGCTGTCGAAGTTTATAATTTCATTCAACTTTCACCTCACAGAATTTTTCACATAAAAATCCTTCATAGTAGGGGCTTTGGAATTGATTCGACATAGTAATGCCCTCGACAGTCTCTCCATCACGCTCGTAGCCATCTTCGCATAATTTCCTCGGATGTTCCTCGAATAAATAACATCAAAATCAACTTTCGTCTCAGAAAATCTTTGGCGATGTAAAAATTAACTCGTTCTGAAGCGGCGCGGCGTGAAATTATTTTTATTTTTGATGAAAATCAGAATGAATTTTGTTTACGGATTACCTTCGTGATTTATATGAGGGATGAAAGATTTTATTTTTGATATAAGTTCTATACGATTAAATGAGCATTGTATATATATTTGTAATCACGTTCTCGAAAACAGCTCTAATGATTTCGATGAAAGTTGCAATATAGGAGTTTACGGTGGCGACAAATCGATCTAGCTAGGTCTCATATCTGGGAAAAATAGTTTTCTCTATTATCACAGCCTTGGGAATGTAATACAACGTTGGTATACCTGGATGATATGTTTATCTATTTTCACCCGAGCAGAGCTCGGACGACCAGGTACTGATAGTAAAACAAGGTAGAAATGTATTGGTTTATTTTGTTGTTAAGAAACTTTTGAATAAATAACATGATTACTTTATCGGGTAGGTCTTCTGGTAGGGCTTTTGCCCGCGACATCGTTCGCGTGTTTTAACATAAAATATATGCTATGGCACTCGACGATAGCGTAGCTTTCTATGAGTGTTTTTTTTTTTTTTAAACCGGATGAATTGTTTCGATGATTACAAACAAAAAAACAAACTATACCTCTATATACTAATTATTGTTATAGTATGTATAAATACATCATAAATGGTAATAATACAAGGTGTAAAAACGCATCACCAAGCCAAATTCTACGTATTCAGTAATATATACCTACGTACATAATGTACGTAGGTATATATTACTGAATACCAATCTTGGGACTCTTGTAACCGTAAGACATCTGTCCTAATAAGATTTGCATGAAAATAATTTATGCGTATCCTAGCTGTAATAGTAACAAATCAATGTAAACTAGTTATAAGTTCAAAGTCGATTAGACCTAGTCACAGATTAATAAAGAATGTTCACTCCAAAAAATCATTTAAATAAAAAGCGACTCTTGCTACGAAACAATAAAGTACGGTTATATTCACCTAGAAGTTGCCTCTATTTCTATCGCGTAACTCTTAAATCTTCTGACTACGTTACACTCACTGAATTGGCCAAACAAGTCGAGCCCGCCGCCGCGCCGTACTTGTATCTTCAAACCTAAAATACGGAGTGAACCATCTGCTTTAATCTGTGGCCAAATTTAATTACGACGAAGATTGTACTATTATAACTGGTTTATATGGTACTTCACTTCCCTTGGGTACCTACATCTACTATGAGATCACTAACTAATATGCAATAGTAATAATAATACCAGCCTGTTATTGTCCCACTGCAGGGCAAAGGCCTCTTCTCATACAGAGAAGCTATTTATGTCTAATAAAAAATAATACTATTAAATTAAATTAATACATAAAATTAATAAATTAAATTAATACATAAAATTAATAAATTAAATTAATACATAAAATTAATAAATTTAATTAATACATAAAATTAATAAATTAAATTAATACATAAAATTAATAAATTAAATTAATACATAAAATTAATAAATTAAATTAATAATTTATTCTACTTTATTACTTCATCACCGCTGCTCTCAAAACGGTGAAGGAAAACATTGTGAGGAAACCGGCATGTCCTAGAACTAAAAATTCAAAGACGTGTGACATCTATCAACCCGCACTGGGCCCACGTGGTGGATTACGGCCCTCCTTCTCACCCAGAGGAGGTCAGTGTCCCAGCAGTGGGATTTAGCAATGATTATAGGCTGATTATGCAATAATAATACCAGCCTATTATTGTCCCACTGCCAGGCCTCTTCTCATAAAGAGAAGGCACGACGATTGATCACCACGCTTTCTTAAGACGGGTTGGCGATTTCAGACTTATATTACCTATATAGGTTAAATTAAGTTTAAGTTTCTCTCTAGTACTTGTTGAAAGACCTACACTGTCCTCCCATACCTAATAACACTGTTATTTTGAAAATATTGTAAAAGTCCATTATTTTTAAAAGAGTAACCGTGGAGTTTCTTGCCGGCTCTTCTCCATAGGAAACAACTAATTGGAACCGTGCACCTAGCTTCTGACGTTTCATAAATGCCCTTGTAGGTTTATGTGAAATAAAATATTTTGATTTATTTTTTTCCTCACGATCTTTCACTATACCCATGTCAGTGATGTCCAAGATAAAACTCAAACTCAAACTCAAAGTATTTATTTCAAATAATCCAATTACAGGCACTTTTGAATTGTCAAAGTTAAACTTAGAAAGTACATATAAATTTAAAAAGTCACACTGGTACTTACCCAGATTTGATCCCACAACCTCGACAATGAGTTGCGAGGCCTTAACCACTGGGGCCATCACGACAATTATGTAATGACGAGTGTCTCAATGACTAAAGAATCACGCGCACTACGCAGCAACGACCACGACTTGTAGCACGACTAGTCACAATCTTGGCCGCAGAAAATCCTACCAGGAATAAAGCTTGGCCGTAGGGTCGTTCATCCGACCAGTTTTGTTTAATATTGCACCTGGTCGTGCGACAAGTCGTGGTCGTAACCACGTACTGCGCGAAGTTCCTTAAGGACCTGATCCACCACTCAGTTTCAATGTCGTTTTGTTGTTTTGTCGGTTACGGTCGTTGATGGATCATGGAAAGACCGCGGTCTTGTGAACCGCAAGCTTATGGCTCTTCCGACGATCAGCAGATATATTTTGTAAAAATCTTACTTTGAAACAAAGGCGAAGTGAATTTGAATTGAGCTGTCAATAGTGTCAATCCCTAGCATCAGATGGAATGACAGCCACTTCAAGCTCACTTCACCTATGTTGACACGGTGAGATTTTGCAAGGACAGCTCACTTCACCTAAGTTTTTACGGTGAGATTTTGCAACGATAGTTAGCATGTAAAGATGTCACCCATTCACGGACCGACCCGTGCGGCCTTTATTACTTAGCCACAAGCCCCTCTTTTACACGGCTTTTACACTAAACGTGTTCCATTTTATTTCGACTCTGAATTATCATCATTTCTGATGGTATCGTTAAAATATTGTACAATAAATTTTAATGTTATACGTTTTCGCATGAAAGGATTAATTCGGAAATTTATGACACGCGCCATTATTCAAAGCAGAGTCGTGATAAATCGAGAAAAATTCCAACAATAGAATTCTCATCTGTCAAACTGGTTTGTTACAAAAGGATTATTGGCGAGCGCTGTGAAAAGTTTTTTGCTACTATTACGTGTGATGGCAACTTGAAACTTCAATTGGAGTTCCTTTAGGTATTACAAGTACCGTTAGATTTAAAAAAGTACATGAAAAGGCTGGTATTCTCACGATGTATAAAATAGGAAATGTTAAATAACAACACGCCTGTAATTCCCGAAGGGTTAGGCAGAGAACTATAGTACACCTACATATCACCAATTATGTTTCAGTCTTGTGTAATAGCAGGCGAGCTGCCATCAACCAGGCACAAATCCAGACTCCAGGCTGCTACTGAGAAATTCCTGATAGAAAAACCCAATGATACTTTGCTCAACCTGGGAATCGAACTCAGGACCTCATGCTCAGCTGTAGCACTTGCGAATACTAGACCAACGAGGCAGTCAAGGGTCAATATTCTCGTAGATAAACGGTGTTCTTGAATCAAAACAGTTTCTCAATAAACCAACAGCAACGTTAACAGAAAAGATGATCCAAATGATAAAAAAAATACGAAAAAAATAAAATAAAAACACGACTGCTCTGCCAAAAGACGAACCAAAAAGTAAAAAACTAGTTGTATTAGTTAATCTGTATATACAAAACGAAAGGTCACTCATTTAATCGCTTACTAAAAACATAAATAATATTCTCATTGCTGTCAGGGGACCGTTCCGTCGTTGTGTCGTTGTGTTGAACACTTTTTAAACTAAAAGGTCGCCAAAGGTAATCTATGTCACTCGGGATGATGTAGGGATTCTAACGATACTCCATATATCCAAATCTGTTCAGGCATTTAAAGGTTATGGTGGAACAAACAAACTCACAAACATACATATACATTACATGAACCTTGAAAACATTACACTCCTTTTTGGGCAGTCGTGTAATAATAAAATAATTATGCATGAACTGATACAGAAACAACACATTCATGAAAAAACAGACATCAATAGACAATAGGAAAACAACTGACAGCTATCAAAACACGTAATAGCAATGATTTTCCACTGGCACTCGACTTACTGCAAAACTGTCAACCGACGACGACACAAAATCCTTGGCTCGAATTTTTCCGAACTTTTCGATTCTTTTGAAATACTTCTTTTTTTTTTGTTACCTCAACAACATTCCGAACGCCTTAACTTAGCGTTGGAAGTTCAGATGTGGCAATCGAATCCGCGATAATCTGAAGATGTTCCTTTTTTATAAAAAAAAATTTTTTGAAGCCGCTTGTAAAGTTGTTTACTTGTATTAGGGTGGGTGAACTTTTTTTAATGTTTTATGTTTATAAGGAAAGGCGTGGAGGATTTTTTAATAAATAATGGCGTTTTCTTGTTGAGAATTTTGTAGACATTATTTCTGGAGCTTTCTAAGTCTTGGACATCACAGACATCGGTTAAAGAAAATCAATCTGCCTAGCCTTTCCCCAACTATGTTGGGGTCGGATGCAGTTGAATACCTTTATTTTACATGGAGCGACTGCCTATCTGACCTCCACAACCCAGTTACTTTTTAACTTTTTGTTGTGGAGGTCCCCCTACCCCTTGGTAAGACTGGTTGTCTTAACGTGCTTTCCGAGGCGGAGGAGTCTCGTTATGTAAAGATTGTCACCCATCCACGGATCAACCCCGGCAAGCGTAGCTTAACCTGATGAATCGACCCGTGCGGCTGTTATTATTTAGCCACGAGCTCCTCGGTGAAAGAAAATATCGAGAGGAAATACAAGTCTGAAATCGCCACTCCACGTTGCGCAAGACTGGTGATCAACGCTTATGCCTTCTCTGTTTAAGAAGTGGCATTTGCTCAAGCTGTAAGTCATTCAATAATAGGCTGGTATTGTCATTTATCCTATTTATTATTTCTAGAGCGAAAGGTTTTGGTATTCTTCTGAAAGTCACGTTTAGAAAACCATTCCGATTCTCAACTGACAAGCTCTACAGAGAAATTCAAGTCCACCGCGTGAAGAATTCATTTTAACTGCAATTGTCAGCACTCACAAGACCCTCCCCAAAATAGCTGACTATTGTGAACTTTTGCCTAAGCGGGTGTTCAGAATTCGCAGAAGACGCAGTCCAGCTTTATCTCACCTACACACATTTAACAAGGTTTGCAAATAACTGGATATCAAAGACTCGCTATCCGCTCGCCTTAAAAGTGTACTAAAGAAATGGCTTCTGGAACTAACATACACCGAAACAGAATCATTTCTCTAACTTTTATCGACAAGCCAAAGTGCCATCAAACAACATCCCTCTCTCACACTTTCACCCTCACAGACACTTACCTAAACACACACAAAAACTCACACAATAACACGCTTTACTAAACTAGCCCTGTAAACTGACATATTATATGAAATTGCCGTTCTGCAGTACTGGCCATTTCAAATCAAAATAATTTTTGTTTGGCTAAGAATTCTAATTTCAAATTAATTTTATTTTAAAAACATGGATTTTTTTTCCAAAAGTAGTCATTTGTTTATTGATTAGTGTTACATTTTCATCGCATTTCAATCTTTTTCGTCATCATGGATACGTTAAAAATTCGAGTAATTATGGAATATGAGTACCGTCGTGGCAGCAACGCGGCACAAGCGGCACGCAACATCAACGACGTTTACGGAGCTAACACTACAAACCAACGCACCACCTGTTATTGGTTTGCTCGCTTCCGTTCTGGAAATTTCGACCTGAAAAATGAACCTCGCGGTCGTCTGAAGACTTTGGTCGACAATGACGAATTAAAGGCGATTGTGGAAGCTGATGATACACAATCTACGGCTGAATTAGCAGCAGCTTTCGACGTTAGCGTCAAAACAATGTTGGTCCATTTGCGTCAAATTGGCAAGGTAAAAAAGCTTGACAAATGGGTGCCCCACGAACTCAATGATCGCCAGCGCGAAGTACGCGTCGAGACGTGCCTTGTACTGCTCAACAGACACACAAATGAAGGAATTTTGAACCGCATTGTTACCTGCGATGAAAAATGGATTCTGTTTGATAACCGCAAGCGCTCAGCAAGTTGGTTGGATCCTGGTTCAGCACCTAAACAAGGTCCTAAACGAAAACTTACCCCTAGAAAAGTGATGGTCACGGTTTGGTGGTCTAGCGCCGGTGTGATTCATCACAGCTTCTTACCAAACGGGGTGAGCATTACTGCAGATGTGTACTGTGAAGAACTGAACACAATGATGGAGAAGCTGGCACATCTCCAACCAGCATTGGTCAATCGCTCGTCTCCGCTGCTCCTGCACGACAACGCGCGACCTCATACTGCACAGCAGACGGTCTCCAAGTTGCAAGAACTGGGGTTGGAAGCTCTCCGTCATCCGCCCTACTCACTAGGCCTTGCGCCTACAGACTACTACTTTTTCCAGAATTTGGATAACTTCTTGGCGGGAAAAAAATTCAATACCCGAGAGGCAGTACAAAATGCCTTTGAAGAATTTGTTGCCTCCCGTCCAGCTGATTTCTTTAAGAAGGGCATCAATAAACTGCCACTGCGTTGGCAAAGATGAATTGATTGCATGGGTGATTACTTCGATTAAAACAAATAAAAAATACATGAAAAAAATTCGTTTAAATTTTTTCATACAAAACGGCAATTTCATAGGTAAAGACCTATTATTTGTTTCTGCTCAATCGCACTGTGACCCACAAGTTACAAAACTTTGTGATGCACCTATAGTCTTAATTGTATTTATGTAAGATCACTGTATGTCATAAAATTTTCATATGCCAATAAAACTTTTTGTATTTGTATTTTTATATTTTGTATTTTTGTTTTTTGTATTTTTTTGTATTTAGTATTCTTGGTTTTCTTTAAACATCAAAGATTGTTTTGACTACACGACTTTTAAGTCCTATTCTTCAGGTTGGGAAACTGATAAAATAGCCTATCGCACTCTATGGGGGCAGACTTGAGGTAAGAGGACGGCAATAGTTTCTTCAAATACCTATTTTTCAAATTCCTCACCGGCCTTGTTCTTAAGATTAAGCAAGCCAATACAACGTTCAGTTCCAAGAACCCTAATTATCGATATATTAAGCTTTTAAGTACACAGGAGTAGATTGTATACCTAAAAGTTTCATCAACCAATTACTGGGATACCTCTTGCGAGTTCGAGCTAATAGCCAGGCATGCATTTCCAATAAAACCCAGTCGGGACTGTAACTCAATTAAGAGTTATTCCTACAACGACAGAGTTTTGATCGTGTTATTTCTCCTGTAATAGGTTTCGAGTGCATTTTGCATGAGGCTTGTACGTTTTTCTTTAGCATGTATTTGAATTACCAGTTTATGCCAGATTGTTAATTGGTTTTTCGTTTTTGCCAAATGATTAGGTCTTGTAGTTCGGAAAACAATATAAAAAAACTTTCTTAAAGGGGTTGGTAGTGGTGTTGATTAAAACTATAATATTTTTGCCAGATATGTTTAATATACACGTAATAGGGAGCGACGCGTTTTCACCCGGGAAACAATTTAGACTGTGTAATAACACTTTGGCCAAACCGATGGTCAGACTGAGCTGCTCACAAATTTTAACTACTTAATTAATTACCTATAATTTTACTAACTAAAAGATACTACGATAAATGAATATACCTACTTAATAATATGTATGACGTACATTGTGAAATTATAGTTTAAACCAGTCAGGTCAACAAACCTAACAAACGCACAAACTACAAACGCTGACACATTCAGTATAGACACGAGGACCCCCAGCGAACGGACGTACCCGCCATTTCCGCTCCAAAAATATACCAACGCAAATAACTCAGTGATGAACTCTCAAGTTTTATTGTACTTAACGAAGGGATGAAGGATGATGCATTTGAAGCGGGAATTTCACATGTTTCCGTAGTTGATTGAAGAATTATTTATTTACTTTTACAACTTTTATGGGGGTTTAGTAGGTACAGGACTTGAAAGGAGGAGATGAAAAAGCTGGCCATAATTCCAATGACGGTGAAGGATTTCATTTAGATAAAGATAATGCAGGTATAATAATTGTAATAATAAACATATCTAAAATTACATTTATAGCAACTTTTTTTGCAGTTAACGATAATACAGTACTAATCAATGATGAAAATGTATTTTGTTGCGTACTCAAATTCAAATTTGAAGATATGGATATGATTGATGACAGACCAGAAGTTATATAAGCTAGTGTAAATAAATAACTCATGTGATTAACCCCGAGTTTCATTGTACTTAATGAAGGGATATACGATGATGCATTTGAAGCAGGAATTTTACGTTTCCGTAGTTAATTGAAGAGCTGTGTATTAACTTTTATGATAGTTAACGATACTGCAAGATGATATGGCTAGAAGGGGGTGACTACCGAAATGATGATTAATAGAGAAACATAGAAAAAAGAGGCATGTTGCGTCGACCCCATATTAATTGGGATAAGAGAGGAGAATGATGATGAACCATAGTGCAATGCTTAGAAATAAAAATGTGAACGACAAACACAGAGACGGCAAATATATTGCAGGTAAATTTTAATCGTAGCTTATCTAAAATTAACGACATAGTTTCTGTTATTGCAGTTAATGAAGACATAGTACTTAGCAATTATAAAAATGTAAGTAATAATGTGGGCATAACATTTGATTGTATAAACAAGAAGATATTGATAATAGACCAGAAGTTTATAATATGCTATTGTAAATAACTCCGCTAATGAACTCTCAAGTTTTATTGTACTTAACGTAGGGATATTGAGGATGTTTACGTACTTAACTGAAGCGTTTATTATTTACTTATAAGGTAGTTAAAGATCGGACATTACTTCGACATAAAAATGTTAACGTACTAGCGGTTATCTCGGATCACCACCGGGTCTTCACAGAGGGGGAGTCCCAGTAGTGGAAACATTACAGGCTGATTATACTGACATATTAGATTGCATAGTAATAGTAGACATAGAAGTTCTGCTGAGTTTATTGCACTGCTTAAACACAAGGAAGTTTTGGAATATGCGCATGCCTTCGCCAAGTCCGAAAATAGTCGGACATTTCCGAAATATTCGAAGTGAGTTAAACCACGTGCTAGTGTAAGTACTAACATATACCAATATTACTGTTTAAATATAACAAACACTCAAATTTAGGAAGAAAACTATTTTATTTTGAACTTCATTTCTGTATTGCTACAAGTATATACCAACATCAAACTTTTATTTCATTTTTAGGATGCCGAAGAATTCCAAATGGAACCCTATTACTAAGCCTCCGCTGTCCATTCGTCTGTCTGTCAGCGGGCTGTATCTCATGAACCGTAATAGGGAGACAGTTGAAATTTTCACAGATTGTGTATTTCTATTGCTGCTATAATAACAATAAAATATAACTACAAATAGAAATAAAAATAAATTTAATAAAGTTAATAATTAAAGCAAATATAAAATAATTCTCATTTTCCATCCAGATGCAAAGTATATTCTAATCCTGAGCATATCTGTCAGAGATCCTAGCACGAACGCGCGACGTAAATGTAACGTTTGTAGATTCGGCCAATTTTGAGTCGAAAATAACACTATCAGCTTTTATATCATCATACACAACCCCTCACACACACACACACGCCATCACACATGTCATAATGTACTATTATTGCTGGCATGTTTTGTTTATTTATTTCTCTTTTATCCTGTAGTTTTCATTTTTTTTAATTATTATTGGCATAACATATTCTCTCATTTATATTTATAGGCCAGTCAAATTAGCGTTAAAAGAGGGTAAATCTCGGGATGAGAGATAATAAGCTGGAAACTCGCATACGCCTTAATTTTGGCGTGAATTCAGTTCAAGTGACATTTCAACTAGCAACAGCGCCTGTTGTCAACGTCATAACTATATATGCAGTACTAAAGAAATACAGTGTTAAGAAAATAAAAAAGGTAGGTATCTTTCTTTTCATCAAATTTAATTAACCAGCGAAAATTCCCATATTTATCTTATCCCATCTAGATGGAAAGTATAATCTAATCTGTGCATATCCTTCAGGCCTGTAGCGTCGTTCTGTGATGTTGTTAGCGCGGTTCAAACGTGGCGGCTCTAGCGGAAACGCGGCGCGCGCGCTTCCGCCGCGTTGCTTCCGTGACGTCACTCCCGTCTGCCTGATTCGCTTCACTGGTGACATTCACACCGTAGTGTAATGTTTTCATAACAAAAATTGCCAAAGGCAGTCAATACCTTGGGCTTAGGTAATAGGTAATACGGGCTGGTTTCCGCAACTCCACGTCAAAGCGCGTATTTTGCGTACGGGTGGGTAAAATCGGTTATTCGATCCACCCCAGCTCCCCAAAGAATGCCAGCAACGCCTTGGTGTTACTGGCAATCTCGTGTAGGGTACCTGGGTTACCGAAGTACTTTGTCCTGTAAGTGGCGACCACCGGGCAGTTTAACAGCACATAACATTACATTTTTCAAGCTTAAATTTTTCTTTGTTTTCAATATCGCGAAATAATGAATTAAAAAACCGGCCAAGTGCGTGTTGGACCACGCACAGTGAGTTCCGTAGTTGGGATGAATTTATCCCAAAAAAAAACTTAAAATTGTAGTTGAAAAACATGTTCTCCGATACGTCGATATACGGCACAGTCAATTCTCCAACGGCAAATGTAAGTTTGTAATCGCAAAAAAAACATTTTTGTGTGTGATAAAACTACCAATTAACAATTTACGATCATTTTTCTTTACATGTGTTGTAAGGCCTAGCCTAGATTCTAGGTCGACGGGAAGTACCCTGTAGGTTTTGATTTATTTGCGAGTATCAAAAAAAATAATTATGTCGCATAAATGGCCGTATGTTTTATTGCGTTGACTTAGAAGCGAGATTTTTTTGAGCTCCAATGGGCCATATGATAGACCTACGTACTTGACAGTAATTTCAACTTGATACCTCCACGCGTTACTGAAATAAAGGGTCTTGACAGACTGACGGACGGACAACGAAGTGATCGTTTTTCCATAAGGTTTCCGTATTTTCCTTTTGAGGTACGAACCCCTAAAAAGAACCTCGGTTTTGTTTATATTATTAGCTGCCAATTTATTAAGGCACGATTTTTGATCATAGAGGTTAATGAATTGCATTTTGATAACGATTATAAAATTTGAAAACATTTTAGTCAATGGATAATTACGTGTTCGATGTGCTCACAATAATCTTACCTACTTATCGTTTTCATGGGGTTCAGTGAAGTTTACGATGGTGACAGGATTCGATGACACATTAGAAAAGATAGAAGATGCCAAAAAAAATATTTCATAACATAGCCGTTTGCTGTTTCTTGTTGGCCGACTTAGAATATTTATTTTATCACAAACAAAATTTTAATTATAGCAGTAAACTATTTTATCTTTGTTGTGTAACGGTGTAATAGAACGCCCATTCCATATCCCGCCGGTAAGCAAACAGTTTAGTTTGTTGACACCTAAAAATGTACAAGCAGGCCAATTTGGACCTTATCTCCCAAAACATAGAGGTCTCAAGCAATTTATTTAAAGTTTAACACTGTGAATTATAAATTTGTATTTGTGAGCGTAAATTTTGATTTGTGCCGAACATAAATCCGTGTCGCCCAGTGGCTTTGAATTTCAGAGAAAAATTACTATTGTACCGCACTGCGCGTGCGATGTGAGAATAGATATTGTCGTTATTAATAACGTTTGGTGTCAATGGGTTTGCTTGTTCATTTGAGAACTGATGAATGAAATGTGTCATCAGATTTTCCGGGTCAATTTTTTTTGTGGTGCATTTCATTTTGCGAAATTTTGTTGAGACTGTTTTAAGCATTTCGGCTGCCGATATTAAAATCTATAGATAAAGCAATACTGAAAATACACTGCAGAAATGTAGGCTTTAAAGGAATTTAATTTTGTTGTGGATACCAAAACACATTCTACGCTTGAAAATTAACAGGACTTAGATTTATGACAGTTTTTAACTGACTGAAAAAAGAAGGAATTTGGGAAGTTAATCACAAAAAATGAAAGATTACTAAAGAATAAAAAATTGACTTCCGAAACTAAAGTTTTTTTTCACTTTTTTGTGGGTTTTTTAAGTCGGTTGTATTTTTGTTAAAAGTTAAAATAGGCATATTTTATTTACCTATCAGAACACATAAGCAATCTATTATACATTGTAACAGCGAATCAATTTTCACGCTTCCCCCTTAAGACTCAGGCCAAATATTTTTTGATATTCGGATAGCTCATGACTTAAAAAGATGCCATAGAGAATATAATTAAAAACAAAAAAAAAAAAAACGCGAAATTTCGCGGGTTTTCTGGTCTTAAATAAATCATTGGCAATAGCTAACATTACCACTCGAAATATCTACATAGCAAGTACCTTTAATTTATTTTATTCCCCAACATGAGTGGTAGCTATGCTTATCACAGTTCTCAGCGCATTACACACGTTGACAATTTATTAAAATTTTCAGTTCCCTCGCTGTTATTTTTCTTTCTTGATGAATGAATGTGATAAATTGAAATGACACACGCTTACTCTTCTTGCTTTCTCGTTTATGTTGTTCAGAGATTTAAGGAATATGAAATGAGTTGATGACAGTTAATGGAAGAAAAACTTTATTAAGAAAGTTTTAGGACATTAGAAATTGTAAAGGCAATGAATGTGAAGAATTAGGTTGACCATTCATTTCGGAAGCAAATTTTAATTTAACATGAATTTAGAAATATTTTAAATAGGTTAAAATTCCGGTATTAAATTAGTCAATCATAGTCAAAATTTCTAAAAAAGTTTCTTATACACTATTATATACTCTTTTTCTTCAAGAACAAAATAAATCATTTTAATTTTCCTGAATTCCATAGGTAACACAATGACTCTACATTAAATCTAATTTCCATAGAAAACAGGGTTCGAATTTAAATTCGCTGTTGAATGACAATTGCAGACAAAAAAAATGGTCGCCTACAAATATGAGGGCAAATATTTTAATCCGACTCAACTGAGGTGAGAGTAAAACCGCTTTGCGTTTTTCATAATAATAGCTTTAAGTCGGGTTCAGACGCGTACAGTTGACAGTTGACAATTTTGCAAGCAGCCGAGTTATTTAAATGGAATGTCGAGGAAATTGTTGTTATTCTGTCTTCGTCTTATCTTTTAGGTTCCTTGTTAAAGGACGGAGCTTAATGTCGTAGGCAGAGATTTTTACTTCAGAAATAGGGCATCTTTTATTAACCTATTTGGAGTATAATTGGTTCAAAAGTTAACTAACAAAGAAAAGTTACAACAGAGTTAGAAGTGCTCACTTTAATGAACAAGTAGAACAAAATTACCAAAGTGATGTTGTGCGTATTACACGTAATTAATTACACTCTTAGAAATTACCAAACTTACTAGACTGTAATTTGAGTGAAATTTACTAACTAAGTTGAGAAGCTAGTCTCCGTAATATTTACCAGGTTTAGAACTAAATACATATTTTGTTGTCCATCAATTAAATTCGGACTAACACCCTCTAAGGCCACCAGAAACCAGCTTTAATTTAAATTTCGAACGTAATTCGTGAACTCGTCCCATTTACACCACAAAGAATTCACATTACAATGCTTTTTGGTTTTTAATTTTACGTTTGAGGAGATCCGATTCAGCAGGGGATTCAGGAAACAAATTAAAAGATATTACTTTTTTATTTTATTACATGAAATAATTACGTTTACAATGCAACGGAGTGTACTGTCACTTTAAAGGTTTAAAGCCTTTGTATTCCATAAAAATGTCACCATGAAAACGAGTTGAAGTGAGCTTTCAATAATGTCAATCTCTAGCATCATGCAGGTGGAATGACAGCTCACTTGACCTAAGTTATCACGGTGAGATTTTTACAGAATTAGTTATTTCAGTTATCTAATGTTTTAACGGGCGAATGTATATGTTGGCCACCCCAAAATAATGACTAGAAATATTTTTCTGTAAATCCATGATCATCAGCATCATCATATCAGCAGAAAGACGCCCCCCAAGCACCGTCACTTCGACCGGTTCTGTGCTTCTCGCATCCAGCGGATTCCTACAGCCTTCACCAGGTCATCAGTCCACCTTGTGGCTGGCTTGTGCCTTCCAACGCTACATCTTCCGGTACGCGGTCACCTTTCGGCCCCATCAGCTTTCTGTTCTGCGAGCAATGTACCCTGCCCACTGCCACTTAAGTTAGGCAATTCTTCGGGCCACGTCGGTTAACTTAGTTCTCCTACGTATCTCTTCATTTTTGAAACTCCAAGCATAGCCACTCTCCATTGCCCTTTGGGTGACTTTCAGTCTTCTAATGAGGCCCATTGTGAGCGACCACGTTTCAGTGCCATAGGTCACACGCACTGGCCGTCTTGAGACACTGTCGTATATAAGCAAAAATTTAAAAAATACTATTACAACTACTTATTTAACTTAGTTTCATAAAATATTTTTCAAATTTTAAATACTAATATAAAATAAACAAAAGCGAAGCAACATGTATAGGAATTTCGTCACGTTGACTAGAACCGGTCGAGTAACGAGCAACTCAGATTCAAAACATTACATGTGGGTGACTCACGTACTTACTGATAGATGTTTACGGCTTAAATAGTTACGTATAAATTATTGTTCATGTACCTACATTGTTTGGTTATTTTTATAATATAGGCAAATAATGTAGGTACATAGATAATATACATGAATAATATATAATAAGTAAATACAAGTTATATTTAAGTGATTAAGGAGTGTTCTTTTAGCGAATGTGAGTACCAATACAAACCATTTCTGGTTTAATGGTACAAAACAAACACAAACCTGTATCAAGACTGTATGCAAATAAATAAATAAATAAATAATAAATAAATGAAACGAGAAGATAATACGAAGCTGTAGCATAGTGTAAAGAAATAAAGTTTGTAAATATAATAATATTATTTAATTATTTACTGAGATTACAACGGAAACGAAAACATAGCAGTGAAGAGTGATTGTGCTATGAACCGATAAAGCTGATTGGAGGAAATTGGCTGCGGGAAATGTGAGTCGCTTAGCAGTCGAATAGCTATCTCTAATTACAAGTGAGTGGTTAAGGCGCTATGTTATCAACGTTTACTTATTTACAGGGTGGAAGTAACTGTTTTGGCAATGTCTCAATTTTGTTAAACATGAAAATAAAATATGTCAGTTCAGCAGATGACTAAAGTATGTTACTGTGTTACTCTTGTTTATTAACGTTACTTAAAGTTTCAATTACTAAACTTTGAACGATTTCTTTCTTGACGTTATACATCTCTTTAACTTTAAGCAACGTTTTAAAACAAGGGGGAAACTGCTCCATATCTTAGCAAAAACTTTGTGATAATAATTACTTGAGTATGATAATCATAATAATTATGATTCGGCAAAACTCTTTGAAAGAAAAAAGAAAAGAAAGAAAATACGTTTATTTGTGGTAAACATGACGCAAAAAAGAACACAAAATTATAAAATGGAAACAAGTTTAGGGAAAATATGCGTCACATTCACGCAAAACGGCTATCGCTCAGCATGATGCTGCGACCCTATGCAAGACAGAGCCCCAGCGCTGGTTTTCAGCGACAGCCGGCGTTGACGTTATGACGTCGACCGGTGCAGCATAAAATGAAACATAATTAAGATATAAAAATAAAATAAATATACAATAATTAATTCTACATAAATATAAAAAAGTATAATATTTAAAAATGGCAATATTCCGTTAAGTCGGTAATCGACATACGTAGTATCTCTATGTAGTCTGTGGTAATCGACTCGCACGCCGTTGGCTTAGAGTAGTCTGTGCGCACAGATGTCAGAAAACTTTCATCGCTATTTATGTTCCTAATCCTAACTACTGCTATATACGCGAACGTGAGTTTGTTTGTTTGTTCCGCTTTCACGCTAAAACGGCTGAATGGATTTGGATGAAATTTGGCACATGGGTAGATCATAACCTGGACTGGGACATAGAGTACTTTTTCTCCTGATATTCCCACGGGATCGAGACTTATGCGGGTGAAACCACGGGGCGCAGCTAGTACTTGAATACGAGTAAATTGTCGTTAAAGCATTTTCTAATAAAATCTATAAACTATTTCATTCACCATTTTTTTATGAAACTTTAGTTTTGGTTACCCTATTTTGATTGCTATCTGTAGGTGTAATATTTACTAAAAACATACTTTTATCGAAACGAATTCCATCTTACCATAAAAATACTGAACTACACAGTAACCCTGTCACGGTTCAAGTTTGTGAACTAATAACACAGAGTGCACGAGCTAAACGATGGAGCACTCCGCAGGGATTCTGGTTGTATCGAGTGGCTCTCTTATTTGTATTGTTTTATAGTTTTATGGGCATTACTTGGAAAGTTGGATAGAGATAGTAGAAGAAAATGTGCTGGGATTTAAAGGTATTAAAAAAAAAATGGAGTCGGCAAAGTGACATTCTGTCAATGATTCATCCGGCTGCCCTCTGTCTCCCCCAAAACATGCAGTGAATGTGACCTCTGTGCTGCCACCGATAACGCCGTGGAAGTGGCGAAGTTTTGGCCCAATAAAATTTGAATAACTGTCGTTCCAGCCATTGGAATAAGAAGAGCGATAATGATGATAAAGAGTAAAAAAAATGTTAAAAACCATTAACTGTACTTTCTTTCTTTCTTTCTTTCTTTTCGTATGGTTAATGACTAGCTAGTTTTAAACCCACCCATGGGCCTCTGACTTAGCTTCACATGCCGTCGAGAAAAATCTCTCTGGCATGCCGGTTTCCAAACGATGTTTTCCTTCACCATTTTCGAAGCAAATGATAATTATACAATACGCACATGAAACTTGGGTTCGAACTCGACATCTGCGACTTGGCAGTCCGATGTTCACACCACTAGGCTACCGAAAAGCTAATGTCGTTGTAGAAATATAAAACGTTTTGAAAGCCATTGCTAGCTTGTCTAGGTCCTCTGGTTCTAGTGAAAGGTCCAACCGTTCTTCAGTTAATGGTGTAACTAAACCCACTTTGTTTTATAGATAATATAAGAAATCTACACATTTTCAGTGCATTTAAAACTCAACTTAGTCAGTATATAATTGTGGATCGATCACTTTGGAGAAATAAAGGCATTGAATGGGAATCTAGTTTGTAACTGATGACGAATTTTGTGTAATTTATATATGTATAAGTTCTAGTATTGTTCACAAGTAAGTGATATGTATATGTCTTTATTAAGAATAAAGTTTATTTAATCGACAAAGCCCCACTGTGATCAATTGGTTACGGTCGACTCAAGCAGCATAAATCACAATTTTTAATGCTGATTAATGGCTATTATCGTCTGTTGGCTGTTTCACCCTATGGCCTGACGGATATTCTCGTCGATTAGACCTGAAATAATCAAAAAATTACAGGTAACACCGAACAATTCTGAAAATGTTTGAAAGTGACGTAAAGCGCGGCGCGTCAATGTCAAACCGCGGGGCTTGAATGTGAAAGAATGAGACGTTTCAATCTCATTTTTTGAAGGCCAGACTGGTTTAAACCTGCTGAGCATTAGGTCCTGGGTTCGATTCCTTCGGACAAAGTGTTATTGGGTTTTTCTATCAGGAATTTCTCAGTAGCAGCCTGGAGTCTGAATTTATGCCCGGTTGATGGCAATAGGCTCGCCCCCTATTACATGGGACTTAAACATAACTGGCGAAATGTAGGTGTTGTGTATCTCTGCCTAACCGTTTGAGGAAAACATGCGTGATGTTATGTTATGTTACAAAATATTATGACATAACTATCATGACTATTCAAGTCCGTGTACAGGCAGAATTCATTTCTAATCCGTGCGAGCACAAGTTTTAATAAACTGCCTAGTGAATATGATTTGGATATATTCAATCCCAGTGTTTCTCGGCTTAAGCATTTGTTGGTGGAAAGCTTCTTTACGGAAAAGTAACAGTTAGCATTAATTTAATTTTTAGTTTGTAATTTATTGTGTACTTCCTAATGTGTATTTCGTAATTATGTTTAATAGGAATTTTGTACCGACCTTTTTTTTTCGTTTTTATTTTCAGTATTTATCAGTGGAAACTTGTAAATGGCCTTCAATTTTATATTGTTTAAGAACACTGTGTAAGTTAGCTGTGAGTTTCCCTAATAGAATAAAATAATATTTTTACAATTACAAATATTCAGTAGATAGTCACGGCGTCATGCATCAGTTTCCATAGCAAAACATTGTAATATTGGCGAGCTCAATATTCGTTAAAACTATAAAATAAAATCTGGTTGACTTACGTTTGATTGTGGTACCGGAATCGGGAAAATGGATTTATTTATTTAAAAACACATACAACTGACGGGTCCAAGGGTGGTTTAGATTTGGGGGCTGCGTTCTTTGATCCACAACTTAATATTAAAGCAAAATTCAAAATTAATGCCAAGATTTCTATTATGTATTGTGAACTCATAGCTATTTCTGAAGCACTGTTATATTTATTGAGCATAAATCAAGACAAATTCGTTATATTTTCGGACTCAAAAAGCAGCCTCCAACATTTGGCTCGGGTACCCTCGAGTCTTCGAGGATTCCCGATAGCCATAATTATTTTAGATTTAATCTGTAAGATGCAATCTTTGAATAAAACCGTCACCATTCAATGGATACCTTCACACATTGGAATCATGGGTAACGAAGAGGCAGACTTAGCAGCTCGACAAGCATCGAGCGAGGGTATTGACTATGCTTGTGTACCATTATACTCTGATTGGCTTGGTCATGTCAAAGATTTATGTAGACAAAGATGGCACGAATACTTTGATGAGCGCTCAAAGGAAAAAGGAATCTGGTATAAAACCATTCAGTCTGAACCGCTTCGTTACCTATGGTTTGAAGGAGGGAAGATAGACAGGAAATATGTAGTGGCTATGTTGAGGATGCGTTCCGGCCACATCCCATCGAACCAGTTTAAATATTTAATGGGACAATGTTCTTCACCAAGCTGTACAGTTTGTGGGGTAGTTGAAGACATTTATCACGTATTGATGGAATGTGACCGGAACATACAAGAAAGACAATGTCTATTTGGTGTTGGATTTGAGGTGGGGGCATGTAACAGTATCTTAGCGTCCCCGAGGTCGGAGGAGGCTAGGATGTTGTGTAGCCTATTATCGGTTATCTACCGGAATGTATAGGCCATCATGTCTTTATATTGATGATTTAAAATTTATGATAGTAACTGTGTTTTACCCAATGTGTTAGATTTAAGTTATTGATTGTTTTCCTTAACGGGGGTGACATTATCACTAAGTGACAAAACCCCTTTAAATAAATAAAGATTAAAAAAAAAAAAAAAAAAAACTATCATCGCAGGCTTACCTATTATAACAGTGTAGTTATAGTTATAATACAAAGATTAGACTTACAATTATATTATTATAAACAACTAAGAGTAACTTTACAAAATGCGGCCCGTGTGAATTCAATCAGAGTACAATTGAAGCAGTCAATCTGTTGTGACACCATATTGAGTGTATGCAGGGCGCGCGTCAGCGGCGCGTGCTGCAGCAGGTTGGTGCGAGCGGGCGGCACCCACAGCAGCGGCGGTCGCCTCCGTCGCCACACAACCGTGCGTAGAACGCCTGGGTTGTGTATTTTACCGCGCATAATCTTAAATAGGTAAGAGGTGAGATCTTATTAAAATCAAGTGTAAGTATAAAGTATATCATAATTTAATGTGGATGAAAAGAAGTAGAATTCAATTTTTTACTAAAATTCCGGGACTAGAAACGAATAAATGACCTTATTACTTCAGGAAGCGTAAGTAATTTAGAGTTTCAAGCTGTTATAGAAAAACGCTAAACTCAAGGTAAGAGACATCTCATTAAATATTAATTTCAGATTACGACCAGCTGACGGTTTTTAATTCTCCTTAATTAGCATAAAAGTAATTAAAAACGATATTTAAATACGTCCAGATTGGCAGACACAATTAATAAAAAAAATATTTCGCCGAAATATTTCTGTTTTCTGATTTACGAAGATAAAACTCATCATCTTCCTAGCCTTTTCCCAACTATGTTGGGGTCAGCTTCCAATCTAACCGGATGCAGCTGAATACCAGTACCAATATTTTACATGAAACGACTGCCTATCTGACCCCCACAACCCAGTTATCGGGTAATACGATACAGCTTGGTAAGACTGGTTGTCAGACTTTCGGGCTCCCGAAGCGGGATGACCCGTAACGACTGTCAAAGATTCACGAATGACAGCCGGGACCAACTGCAACCGCGTTACGTTCTTTCTGAGGCACAGAAGAGTCTCGGTATGTAAAGATGGTTACCCATCCACGGACCAACAACCGCAAGCGTAGCTTAACCGGATTGATCGACCCGTGCGGCTGTTATTACTTAGCCAGAAGCCCCTCAAAAAACAAAGATAAAACTATTTACTGAAACTGTAAAACATGGTGCAATTTGCAGTATATTTACTAATTGACTTAACAGGTTCATATGAAAATATTTAAAATATTCTTTTGACATGAAAAAGCTAAAATTTTGCAAGTTTATTCCTGCTTTCAATATTACTATAGTTATTTGCGTAGAATTTACCTTATTAATTTAGCTAAATACAACTCTGAACAACGGAAAATTCAATGGTTTTAACGCGCACGTTTACGTTAGAGCGCAATGAACAAACGTACGAATGTAATTAGATTACTCGTATCGTTGTAGTCTGTAACTTTAAGTTGATTTCGTTTGGTGTTGCGAAAAGTATCTTCTTTGGATTGTACGGATAGAAAAGACGCCTAACACACCGTGTTGACTATTTTCGAATTATTTTGTTATAGATAAGGTATTATAATATGTTTTTTTTTGTGGTGTACAATAAAGAGTATTCTATCTATCTATAAGGTAAAATTTTGTCTTATTGGTAATTCGCCCAAATTTACTCGCCCGAAACGGGCGAATCGACAGTTTTAAATAATAATAAAAAATCTCGCGAATCGATTTATGGAGTTGTCAATATTGGCCTACAAATAAATTAACTTCGTGCAAATTGCCTCTACAAAAATAATATTATTTAAAAAAGTCGATTCGTCCGGTCTTGCGAGTAAATTCGGGCGAATTACCAATAAGGCAAAATTCTTTAACAAAAGTCATATTATTTCTTGATTTTCAATAACTAGCTACACTCGCCAACAACCAATTTTCATACCAAGCATTTAATAAAAATAACATTGGCTATTGAGGTGGTAGTGCCTTGTACTAAACATTCTTAAGAGCTTAGCACATTGTTTTATAATTCTCTACTATCTAGGTAAGTCTCAGTGGAAGCAAGTTAATGATAATGTGACCTTACTATTAACCTAAATTAACCTTACGTATTAATTATTTCGCTGGTTTGATCATAAAAGTAGATTTTGAAACAGAAGAGTAGTAAGCGAGAACAGACCTAAAATCACCAGTATACTTGCACGTTACCGACCCAACGGGTTGAGTTGACTCGGGCCGAGCTGTCACTAACCCAATACCGATCACCTATTTGTACTCCGAATTTAAACAACATTGTTCGTCGTTCCACCTCTCCGTATTTCTAAAACCAATTGCCTTCCGAATGAACGTGTGTACAATCATCAGGACGACGCTGGCGCACTTATCGCGATTGAGATCAAGTGAATGAACGTAAATTCAAAACGTGAGCAGTGTGATACTTTTTCCTTTTTCACGTGTAGTACCTACTTATGTACCTGTTCTTAATACAAATCGTTGGCATCCCATTGGTTTGGGACGTGAAGAAGACATTTTTACTAAGAGGTTTTCGTACTCTTCTAAGCTGAGTATCATGACTCTTTAGAGCAGTGGTGGTTTAGTGGAACCCTGGCAGGCATATTGGTTTGAGAAATAAATGTGTTAAAAAAATGACTTTGTTTTCTCTTCTACTGTTATACACGTTATCTACATCTCTTTTTATATACTTTCCTATCGCAGGTATGCTGGAAGAGCCTTTATATGTATTTCTCTGTTCCTTTCTTGAGATCTTTGTATATTATCACCTATGTTTGACAAATAAATTATTCTTATTCTTATGAACTTTCTTCTTGTCTGTTTATATGTTTGTGCATAAATGGTTAAATAAATAAATAAATTACTCGAACATGTGGGTTTGAGTAATTTATTTCATGCTCACTGCTCTCGAAACGGTGAAGGAAAACATCGTGAGGAAAATGCGTGTACTAGAGTCAAAACGAAGACATGTGACATTCACCAACCCGCAATGGGCCCGCGTGGTGGATTATGGCCCGCCCCCTCTCATAGAGAGGTGGCCTGTATACCAGCAGTGGGGACATTATAAGCTGATTATGCTGATGTATTTACATATGCTTGCTCACCAACCCGCTTCTTCTTTGTAGGTATTTGCATAAACGTCCACGAAATGCGTGGAGCACTTTTGGTTCGCGACCGTAGTCAATACTTAGCTCTAGAATGTGGAATAGTCTTTTCAAGATTCTGTTTAAGTGAGTATCTTTGTACTTCTAAAACGCTTATCATGGTTTCTTCTGGCAATAAATTTCTAAGTTTTAGATAATCTTTGCTGTATGCCTTATTCTATGTAATCGCTTGTTGCTTTCGCCGTAACTGTTTGTGTTGCGTCGCTAAGAGTTGCGATTTCGCAGAATTGGTGCACGTAGACACACCAACTATACCGTGGAAAGATACGTGAATTTAAATTATAGTAGTTATTGGAACGAAGTTCTTTAACGTGGATTGAGGTAGGAGTAAACTCGCTGAAATCGTCACGTAATGAAAAAGCGTTACGGCAGTAAGTTAGTCCAGCGATGACTTGCATCTGAGCTCGTGTAAACACTAGTTTAAACCCAGTCCAGTGCTGACTTCTCGTCCTCAAGTCAGTCCAGTTGACTGACCTACCTCTCTATTTTCGGTCCCAGTAGCTTCCTCGCCTGACTTAGTGACTAACTGTGGATCTGTGAACCCACTGACTAGGTTTGAAATCCCGAGTCATTAGGTCCAGTCACTGCTATCATAATAGGTTGGGGAAAAAGTTTCTTCGCATTTTTTAAGAAAATTCAAAACATTTTTTAACATAGTATGTTTACATTTAACTAAAGTATGTAGGTACCATTTTGTTCGATAACTTTTTGCCATCTTGTAGGTAGGGACATGATCCCATTGCTATAGAAATTTTGGGACTTCTGATCAAAATACCGCGACAAGTGGTTTTGGCAGTCCTCCCGTGATGTTAACCTGACACTGCCTAAAGAATTCTGAAGAGACCGAAACAGGTGGAAATCTGAAGGTGCAAGGTCAGGACTATACGGCGGATGCATTAACACCTCCCAGCCAAACTCTCTTAATTTTTGCTGAGTGGCTAAAGATGTGTGAGGTCTAGCGTTATCATGATGAAAAACCACACCCCTTCTGTTGATTAATTCCGGCCGCTTTCTCTCAACTTCTTGCTTTAATCTCATCAGTTGTTCGCAGTAGAGTTCAGAATCGATGGTCCTGCCTGGTGGTAACAGCTCATAATGAATAATGCCCTTCCAATCCCACCACACACACAGCATCACCTTGTTGCGAGTTAACCCGGGTTTTGCCACAGTCTGTGAAGCCTGACCGGCCTTTGACCACGACCTTTTTCGCACGTTCTTGTCGTACGTGATCCACTTTTCATCACCAGTTATCAGCTTCTTCAAAAATGGTTCGGTTTCATTACGTCGTAATAAAGAATCACAAATGAGTACACGGTTCATTAGGTTTCTTTCAGTGAGCTCGTGAGGTACCCAAATATCGAGCTTTTTTGTGTACCCAGTTTTTTTCAAATGCGCCAAAACTGTTTTGTGGTCAATTCCCAGTTCTTCAGCTACGTCGTAACTACTAATATCCGATCCCGCCGATCTTGCTCCACTTTTTCAAAAATGGCATCCATTTTATCCGTAATAGGGCGACCAGAGCGACGTGCATCTTTGACATCAAAATTTCCGGATTGAAAACGCTTAAACCAAATTTGTGCTACTCTCACAGACACTGCACTAGGTCCATAAACATCGCAAATTTTTTTCGCGGCTTGCGTTGCATTTTTACCTTTTTTGTAGTAAAATTTTAAAATGTATCGAATTTCTTCATTAGATTCACTCATCTTGACAGTACGAAAAACAAATAAAAATCACACATTTTCCTAATTTGAATTTGGAATTATGTTCTTTAAAATTTAAACTTTCAATGATACCAAAACCAGCCAGATACACATAGTATAGCCAAAGAGATTTTATTACAAGTTCATACATACTATAATGCGAAAAGACTTTTTCCCCAACCTAATATAAACCAGGCATTATGCCCGGATAAGTCAGTTTCAAGTATTATTAGCAAGCTAACAACTTATTATACTAGATGGCTCTGTATTAAAAAACAAGAACATTTGACACTTGAAACTTGAGACCATACTAGATGGCTCTGTGTTAATACATAATTATAGTGAAAGGGACTTCGTTCCAACCGCTTGTCTCGCGACACCTCCTGAATTTTTATATAGCTGTGGGGAGACTGCCCAGCAGTGATACAAAACAGGTTTAAAAAAAAATGTCATATTGCAATGCTTTTGTGGTTAATCCTAGAATACTTATCTTATTTGACCACCGCTTATTACAAACTAGCTTTCTTCAGCGGCTTCACCAGCGTGATATTTTTATATATTATAGCCTATTATATATTACTCAGTAAAAAATAAATACAAATCTTTTCTCTATATAACATTAGTGTAGATGATCGTTTAGGAGGTTATTTTATAAAGACGTCGATATTTTGTCAGTTTACTCTTTTTATTAAAAAAATTATAACAAAATCATCATCATTTCAGCTGAGAGACGCTGCTGAACATAGGCCTCCCCCAAGCACCACCACTTCGACCGTTTCTGTGCTTCCCGCATCCAGCGAGTTCCTGCGGCCTTCACAAGGTCTTCGGTCCATCTTGTGGAAGGCCTTCCAATGCTACATCTTCCGGTACGCGGTCGCCACTTCAGAACCTTTCGGCCCCATCGGCCATCTGTTCTGTGAGCAATGTGCCCTGCCCATTGCCACTTAAGTTTGGCAATTCTTCGGGCTAGAGATTTACTGGAAGTTAAAGCTATACTTCCTTAGAGAAGATCTTTCTTGACATTAAGACTTTCACAGAAAAATCTAGTCTACATAATCTCATCTTACTACTAGTAGGTACAAATCAATCAATCAATCAACTCAGCCTATACACTGCTGGACATATGCCTCTTCCAGGCTGCGCCACAACACCCTGTACTCCGCCTTCTGCGTCCAGACTGTTCCAGCCACCTTTTTAAGGTCGTCAGTCCATCTAACTGCGGGTTGTCCCATACAAAGCTTACCGATACGCGGTCTCCACTCCAGGACTCGTTGGTTTCACCGGCCATCGGTCCTTCGACAAACATGGCTAGCCCACTGCCACTTTAGCTTGCTTCCTAGGTACAACTACTTACTTATAATACCTACATGAAGACGTAATTATACGATATTCTCACTGATATCTGATTACTTATCACTTCCAACCGTTAAATTTTCTGAAGGGATGAGATTTTCACATCACGATTTATAACTTTGTCATTATGAATAATTTATAACTTTAAGAGCTTCAGTCTTCGCAAGTAAGCATGGTTATTAGGTTTTCATGACACGTAACGCACATATAGAGGGGAAAGTACCATTTTGTATAGGTGTACGAACATTTTCAATAATCTTAATACTTATTGCCTGTTTGGTATGGTTTGGGGAATTACAATGGATTTTTGCTTTCGTAAATTTGGTTTCATTCTGAAATATTAATACACAAAGTATGCTGTCTTGAAAATTATCATTTCCTTTTGTACGTATAGTGTCGTTGTACATTATACAGTTTTATTTTCAATATAATCACAAGTAGAACTAGGCGTAATCACTTTGTATTCCTTTAGGTACGAGGTCATGCGAATGCGTACGAAAGCGCACGAACGTTCATGCGATCCTTCATGTAGGTACAAGTCGTGCCATTAAAGTTGAGACTTGACCGCGCCTCCCGCCGCTCTTTCCACCGCCTCAATGACGCCCCGGCGGAGACCTCATACCGCTGAAGAGACCCAAAAATCTTCTACTGCGCAAGTCAAACCACGTGGTGCGTCAAGCCTCAACTTTAATGGTACGACCTGTACAATGTTCGTTGTAAGTACTAAGTTCTGAGTTCAGTTATACGATTACTATAACAAATGCGTGCACTGATTTTTAGTTCTAGGTCATGCTGGTTTCCTCGCTTTCGTTCGCCGTTTTGGAACAGTCATGGTGAAATTATTTACACAAAGTAACCACCTACTTGGTTTCGAACCCACAACCTACAATTTTAAGTCGGGGCCGTCACCACTGGGCCACCACTTCTCAGAAAACTTTCTTTTTTTTCCCTTTTGATCTGCAATTAGTCAGTCAACTATGAGCAGATGTGAAGTAGGTAGGGCTTTGCAGAGTAATTTCTTCATTAATAATTCTCTTTATTTTCATTAGACTTGCAGGGCGTAGTCTAGCTTGATAGGTAAGTAAAAGCTACTTAGAGAAATAAAATACATTTATAATTAATATTGAGCTTACCCTGGATGCGAAAGTCGTACTTTAAGTTACCCGTACGTCGAAAATTGCTAATACTACTCGGCAGTTAACACTACGTCATTAAAAGACAAAGCCATTCAAAACAGCAACTACACCCTTAACCACCCATCTAAAAATACCTCCATCAGACGTCAGACAACTCATCCCTTAGCAAATGAGCTACAAGACTTGTCCCTTCGTGACTTAACACCCTCATTTGGCGGGTCACATACTCGTCCTATTATTTATGCAAACGTATGGGATCCCTGGACGTCATGTCGTCAAGTTGGTACCTACGTACAGTCAGCCTTAAAAAGATGTATACATCAAGGGATTATTCCACTTTGTCCCAAAAATCTGTCCCACCAGTGAAATTGATTGAATGAATGAATGAGAAATAGCTAATTGATTACTGTTTGCGCTAGCGAGATGTTAAAGTTTTGTAATGCATATCATTTTTTTTTTTTTATTGTTTGAATGATAAATAGTAATTGTGTAAACTATATAACTGAACTAGTAAGTGGGCCACGTGTATGTAGAAATACACGTGGCCCACTTACACACGTTGTAAGAAGGAGAGAGAAGCCTGATAAACTGCTGCGAACTTAAACACGAGTTTACACGAGTTGCGAACTCGATCACGGTCCATAATTGCTTTCTTTTCTCCCTTAGCATAAACTACCACTAAACTAGAAGTAGTCGCGGGCAGAAGCTAGTCTAAACTAAAAAAATTGCATGTTTGTTTGTAATGAATAAACTCAAAAACTACTGGACTGATTTTAAAATTTATTTCTTTAGCAGAATGCTATATCATTGAGTAACATAGGCTATAATTTATAAAGATATCACGCGGGTGAAGCCGCTGGTGGAAGCTAGTTTATACTATATTATATTATAAAAAGGTAACACTTGTTTGTTTGTTTGTATGTAGGGGGTAATCGCCGGAACTACCAGTTGGATTTGAAAAATTCTTTTTACATCGGATAGTTCAATTCTTGAGAAAGATTATAGGCTCACGGACAAAGTCGCGGGCAGAACCTAGTCATGAATAAGAAAATGTTGGTGGATGCTAAGAGAAGACCAGAGAAAATATGGATGGACTGTGTGAGGATATTCTATTTAAATGGTTTAGTTCTCTTTATCCTAAACACAATAATCATCTAACAGGAAAATTTCCAAATGCTAAAATTTTACTGTAAAATACAATATTTAAATTGCGGGTATACTTACATTTCACTCCGCACATTTCACTTTTTCACAACATCAATAACTCGTATATATATCTCATCTACTCGACGTCCGTATGTCACTGCAGGGATTCAGCAGAATATCAGCGTCAGGTGTATTTGCCTGGCACATGCTGAGCTGGACTCCCATTTGGTGCAACCTTGAGACGCACACCGCACTTTTTTATGTTCGTTGTCAATCCATTATTTTAAAGTGTGTCATAGCCAATAGTGTCATCACAATGTCTTGTTTTCTTCCTTTTTTATTTGTTTTTTATATTGGCACCTTGCAGCTATTTCCTAATAGCTAATTAGTAATTATTTAATCGTGTTTTTGTATGTTGTGCTGTTTTTTTGTGTGCACTAAATAAACGATTTATCTATCTATCTATCTATCTATCTAAACATTATGCCCGTGTTGTCTACCAGCTGTATTACCGACAATATCAATCTACCTAACCTTTTCTCAAATATGTTGGGATCGGCTTCCAGTCTAATCAGACACAGCTGAATACCAGTATCTTACATGGAGCGACTGTCTATTTGACCTACACAACCCATCAGTTACCGGGTAACACGATACCCCTTGGTAAGACTGGTTGTCAGACTTTCGCGTAACGACTGTCAAAGATCTACAAATGACAGCTGTATTGTCGATAATTGAATTAATATTATTGACGATGTATAAATCTTTTTGAGGTTGACTGTACAGACTAGAAGCTACAATTGAGGACAACGGTCGCTTCTATAAAAGTGAGAGTACTCAGTAATGATTGGTTGACTCACTAAGACGGTGGTAAAAGTAGGGAAGTTAATATTCTTGGTAGGTCGAAAATAGTTAAGTGCCTGTAAATGGTTCAATTGAAATAAATGCTTTGAGTTTGCGTTGGAGTTATTCTGTATAATATATTAAACACTTTATCGTACACCACATAACAGAAAACGGATTAACATAACCATTCTGTGAAGAAGCAGAAATTCAAATCCACAAAGGAATTATTTTCAGACTAGCGACTTGCTTCGCACGATTTTACGACTAGAAAACACATCGAGATTTCTTTAATAAGTAACGTATAAAACACATAAATCTTCCGGAATAAATACTCTAAATGATGTTGAAAACTGCATCAAAATCTGTTTCGTGGTTTAGAAGTGAGCTTTAGAGATTACTGACAAATGCTTGCACTGACAGGACAGGTCCACTCAAATCTGTGTGGTTCTTTTCTCAAAATACCATTTCAGACACTAATCTACATGGTCCTCATATGGCCTGACCAAGGTTATGTCTGGACTTTAAAAGTGACTGTGACCTCTGAGTTTGTTTCGGCCTTTCTTATCAGAGTAGTCAGATAGGAAACGCCGAACTCATCTAGCTAATTTTTAATTATAATTTTAAGATGACGTGTAAAAGTGATTCCAATATCCTATTTACAGAATAAACAATTTAATTTCGAATAACAACGTGTCACACAGACAGACACAAAAGCGAATTAAATTTAAGTATAATATGAATAGATGAATAGATAATAAATAGAAGCCGGAGAAAGTAAGTTTTAACCAACTTCAAAAAAGGAGGAGGTTATTTATTTTCGTGCACGTGTTTTTTTATGTATGTTTATCGATATTTTCGACAATTTTAAGACCGATTTTTAAAATTCTTATTTCATTTGGTAGAAAAAGCTTGCGCGGTGGTTTCTAACTGATGGGCACTGACTACCGAAATATTTTTTTTACAATAATGTTTTTTTTTATGAACGATCTTTTTTTTTTTGTAAAATATTTTTAATTTTTCACTTTGCAATTACGATAATATGATGCGTCTGATGTACGCAATCTGTTGGATCGACTTAAAAATAGATAAATTCATGACATCGGCGAATACAAATCATTATTATTTTTCAACTTCTCTAGAATCACTTTCTTTACAAACTGAAAGACATCGCTTCAGGAGATTATATTTACTTAGGATAGAATCTCCTGCCTTCGAGCAAAACTTAACGCCTCATTTGAAGGGTCCAACTTAACTATTACTTATGTAAGCCTTCACGTAACAGGCTAAGCATCAACATTAGATCAATTTTACTTACACAACATAAATAACTTCGAGCCGGTGTTTGATGGAGTAGGCAGATTTCCATCCTCATGTCAATCATAATTATCATAGGGGACCGTCAATCATATCATAGGGGGTATAGGGGGCATCTTATTATCATCAACTTTATATGTACTGAATACTGTTAGGGTTAAAGGGGACACTAAAGGAAAGGCTGTTCTAAAGATTTCAATAATACCTTTATTATCCTTTTCTTTATACAGGGTGTTCGGTAAAGAATGGATAACCTTGAAATAGCATATACAATAGACACTATGGCATTTAAAAAAATATATATTTTACATTCTACGTCACCACGACCTCAAATGAATGAATTCCATCAGTTATTTGTTGTTGTAATATTTTACATTGACTATGCCGACAGAGACGCAGTAAATTATGTGATATAGTCATATAATTTAATTGCACAGTATTTTTTTCATAAAATCTTTTCGTACTTCTTGGGATGTACAATATGTAAAAAAAAAAACCTGTCCGATAAGTGAGGGTTTTTTAGGTATCGTACTGAATGAGTGGGTCTATTTATGTGGTAATTACCAAGAAAAAAAAAGAAAAAATCGCCACATTGTATATTTTTTCAATGGGGATTTTTACATGGGGCGCAGGCGGTCGTTGTTTAGCGGGTGTCTACAAGTCATTATTTATGACCCCGGTTGAAAATTTTCTAAAAATGTGAGTTTTAAATAGCAATAACTTTTTTATTTTCTATAATAATAAATAAATAAAATACTTTTTGGTAATGTTATTGCAGTATATATTGGAAGGTGTGTTTTACAAGTATCACGTGAGTCATGTGATCTCAGACAATGCTAAAATAATAGTGCAGTCACTACGAGAAAGTAACGATTCCAGTCAAGTGGTTAAAGGCGGGCTAGGACAGAAAAAAAATATATTTATGAGTTAGAATGAGAAAGACTATAGTGTTGAAGAAGGATCGTTTTGTTTTTGTTGTACTCCAACAAAACAAAACCTAATAAACACCTTGCCCGATCTGGGAATCGAATCGAAAACCTCATGTTCAGCTATGGCGCTGGTGAGTTGCAACCACAAGACCAATGAGGCACTTAATCAACAAAGCAGAATAATTTTACTTAGGTATAATATTCTCAGAATAATATGTATAAAGACGCATGTTACAAATTCTAAGGTAAATTTTGGGATATATTGCTTGCGATATAGCCCGAAGGTATTTAGAATAACGTATACCTATTGTAAGGTATTTATACAAGAGTCTGTAGTCTGTACTATTATTGGAACACAATGGCTGGAGGAATAACTTCGTATAGGTATCTAATTATTAAGGAATGCCTTATTGACAAAGTTAGATCGGTATTAGTTGGAATTTTAACCACGATTTGATTATTACGGTATCTAATTGAAAATATCGATAAATAGTTTTAATAAACCAGGTAAGTAATTACTATCGATTTTGTATGACGGTGCCTTTACATATTATTTGCTATTTGAAACCGAACATATTTTCTGAAAAATTTACAGGTTTTGTGAAAACATATTAAAATTAAAAAAAAAACCCGAAACAAACATTTCCTCATTTCTCTTTCCTACTCCATCACCAGACCCTGTTCATCATTTATCTCTAACTTATTCATTGAGACCATTCCAATGAGCCCAAACTCGATACCTGCGCTGTAAGTTAATAAGGGAGTTGGGTATCCTGCAAATTCCAGGTGACGCTGCAGCATCAGTTCAAGATTACTATGTCCTTCAAATATCCATTGAAGTAACAGAATACCAAATTTCAAATCGATCAGACCTGTGGAAGATGCTCACATCCATTCATTAACTAGAAAAGAGCTGATAATCTTCAAACGGCTGAACCGATTTTCATGAAACATGTCTAAGAACCATCGCTAAAAAAACTGTTTTCAAATAAAAAAAACCGCATTCAAATCGGTTCACCCGTTTAAGAGCTACGGTGCCACAGACAAAAACACAGACATAGCGGTGAAACTTATAACACCCCTCGACGGGGGTTAAAAATGGTTTCTAAAAAAAATACATCTATGTACCTCAAGGATGAATTTTAGATAGGTGCCACTTATGTACGTGATCGGTAGGTACACGTACCGGTGTTGGGCTATCAATATTAGATCCATTTTTACACGTCAGCCCCTTCCGACCGGGAGATGTGGACACACCAAGTGCTTATATTACTAGCTGTTTTGAATTTTTTATAGAGAGACTAGACTTTGGCGCGGGAGATATTATAGTGCACAAGTGTGTGCGCAGACACAGTGCACTCTATCTTCCCTCAGTCTCATAGTCCGATGGAACGGCAATCCGACGTATTCTATGTATATGTTTGCCTGGCATTGTGTATAGGTGAGATTGACGCAGGATTGTGGAGAATGACACAGCCAAAGACAGCCATCTTACACAGAAATGGGTAAAATTGGTTTGTGGATGATATCTTAAGAATTTAAAATGCTCGTAGTGGGTTACTAGTAAACAAAAGTAAATAAATTGACACTTACCTATGAAACCGTTTTACCTACTCCCTAGCTCGCCTTTATAACCCTAAATTCATCCCCTAACCTCATCAATATTAGATCAATTTTTACACGGCATGTAGTCTCCTCTTATATTGCCATTTGTTAGAACTAATGTATTTAACATTACTCTCAGAGAAATAACAAATCGTTTTCGCGGGACCGGGTGGTGTAGGCAGATTACAAAGGTTTTTGCGCGAACAATTTTAAGATTGTGCGTTGACAATATTTTGTGAATAATGCCGCTTTTTCTGAGAGACAAATGAAGTGGGTTTTTCGTTGGGTATTTTTTTGTGTCGGTTTAAGGAAATGTGGAATTAATTGGCCACTGTTTTGTCGTAAGACTCAGTAAGGAACTTTTTCAGGGTTACGAAACAAAATGGCAAAAACGGAACCCTGATAATTTCGATATGTCCGTCCGTCCGGATTATACACAGCCATTTTACTCAAAGACTATTTGAACTATATCGATGAAAATTGGGAAGAAAGTTCCGTGCACCGCTAAACAATGGTTTAATGAAATTACGATAAAAACATTCTTTTGCTTGGTCTATCCATACTAAAATATCAAGATCATCAAAAATAATGCCAATTTTTTTTTTTTACTTTTTTCATATATTTTCTTGCCCGTTCTTGTCCATAGGAATCCACTACGCTTTGGAATGGACAAAAGTTTCATTTTTCTGATTGACCGACTCCATGACAATTCAAAAGTGCCTGTAAATTATCCTAACTAATATTATAAATGCGAAAGTGAGTTTGTTTATTTGTTGAATATGTATTAAAAAATCAACCACAAATGGTGTTATTTGCTGACGATACTTCCTTAATTTTTAAGGTAGATAGACGTGCTACAAATTTTGACGACGTAAATAACGCCCTACTGCAGGTCCAAAATTGGTTCACTGCTAATAATTTAGTATTAAATGGAAAAAAAACTAAGTGCATTAAATTTTCTTTACCAAATGTTAAAAGTAGTAATTGTGAGATAGTATTGAATCAAGAGAAACTAGAATTTGTCGATGAAACTGTTTTCCTAGGGATCACGCTCGACTCAAGGCTACAATGGGGTCCTCATTTAACATCTCTTGCAGGACGGCTAAGTTCAGCAGCATATGCTGTCAGAAAAATCCGTCAATTAACTGATGTAGATACCGCGAGGCTAGTCTATTTCAGTTATTTTCATAGTATCATGTCTTATGGTATTCTGCTGTGGGGACGGGCTGCAGACATCGAGTCTATTTTTATTCTGCAGAAAAGAGCTATCAGAGCCATATATTATCTCCGCAGGCGCGATTCTCTAAGGGAACTGTTTAAGGACATTAACATCATGACGGTACCTTGTCAATATATCTATGAAAACATCATGTACGTAAGAAAAAAATTACATATTTTTAGTAAAAGAGGTGATAGACATAATTATTGTACAAGAAATAGGGATTTATTAGTTCAACCAGGTTTCAGACTGGCTAAAGTAGACTCATCTTTCATGGGGTACTGTTTAAAATGTTACAATAAAATTCCTCCCCACATACTTCAACTGAATGAGACGAAATTCAAATCTTGTATAAAACGCACACTATGTAGGCAGGCATATTATAAGTTGGGGGATTACATAATTGATAAAAATGCTTGGCTCATTGCTGGTCCTGCTCCACAAGCATAAGCTAATTGATTAGCATTTGAAAATACCGTTGGATCTGCTGAAGATTTTAAAAACTATCTTTGCATTGTATAAATTCAATGTCTTAGCATTGTATAATTGCATAGCACATGTCTGAGTACTATGTACCGACTGTAAAGCTACCATTTAGGTACTGGGTATGTCTTTCATTGACTTGAATGTGCCCTGGCGGCTGAGATTATGTCATGCTCACTCTAATGTCTCGCTGGCGGTGGCGCGTGTGTTGGATCATTTAGCTCCCTTCAAAATGGTTGAGCTGAATGGTGCTAATCCATGCGTCATGTTCGTGAACGGGCGCCGTCAGTAGAGACTGGTCATCTCTTAGCTGCCATGGCTTATTTTAATTTTTGAATTGTTCTTTGTTTTTCATATTTTTATTACGGACGCTTTTAACGTGCACGTCTTTCTACATTGTTCTCACATGTATAATTTCAACGTTAATGATGTAACCAATATTCTGTAAACAATTTTTGATTTAAAAGAGTGTCCTTGGAGTTTCTTGCCCGTTCTTCTCCATAGGTACCTACTACGCTTTGGAATGGGCAACTAGCTTCATATTTCTGACTGACCGACTTCTTGACAATTCAAAAGTGCCTGTAAATGGTTTAATTGAAATAAATGCTTTGAGTTTGAGTTTTGTTACGCTTTCACGCTAAAACGGCTAAACAGATTTGGATGAAATTTGGCACATGGGTAGACCATGACCTAGATTAGGGTATATGATACTTTTTATCCCGGTATTCCAACGGGATTAAAACTTATGCGGGTGAAACTGCGGGGCGCAGCTAGTATGAAATAATTGCTTTCAGTTTGAGCTTTTGCTTTTGCTCTGGTTCGATGTTCGTTAGATCTAAACCCAAATTGTAACGAATAATCTTTTGAACACCTTCGGTGATATGTTTATCTTTTTGTCATACAGTGTCTGGAATATTGTGTATCCAAAAGTATATATATCTTTCTACTTGGTAAAAGTGCTGTGTATCTTTTTTTCGTTTTCTATACATTTATTATGCAAAAATAAAGCCTGTCGCATTTTTTTCTATCTGGGAATCCAAACTTGTCAAAAATTGAAACAACGGAAAGTTACGGTTAAACCAAGTTCTGAAGTCAAAGTTCGAATCTCTTCTAACTTCCGTCATGCCTAATCCTCTTAATACCACATCAAAGGCCGCGTTCAAATCGATGAAATTCTTATCCCATTAACGATTATAAACATTAACTTTGTGGTGGCCTTTACAACGCCACATGCGAACTACACATTAAAGAACTCAAAAATTGAATTCAAAAATTCAAAATATTTTTATTTCATATAAACCTACATGGGCACTTATGAAACGTCAGAAGCTAGGTGCACGGTTCCAATTGGTTGACTGACGTCACACCAATCCTACATCGCGCAAGCAGAGTTTACCGCGCGATCAACATATATATAACTTCCCGACATCAATCGTCGGGCAGTAGCCACCAGACACGACACCCGTCTGGTCTGAGGATCTTCCCTTTTCTATAGAGAAAAAGTGAACTTTACACTCTGTTTCTCATATCTTTGATACTAAAAATAATGATATCCGGTCTCACCAACCAATGGGTATCGTGTTACCCAGTAACTGAGTTGTGGAGGTCAGATAGGCATTCAGCTGCATATGGTATGAGTAAAAAACCGACTCCAACATAGTTGGGAAAAGGTTGGGTCGATGATGACTATCAATAATGATATACCTAAGCCATTTAGTGTTGTTTTGCGAATAATCTGAGTAAATAGGATTGTTTTCTTGCAAAATCTAATCAGGTATTTTGCGCAAACTATGAAAATAAGGAATACTATGATTCTTTCAGGGTTAGTTAGGGGTTAGAGATGTTAACCACATTTTGACATTGTTTTTCTTTACGCCATTTAGCGACTGTTTCTGTTACAATGATTAAAGAACATCTTGTTGTTCGAAGTTACCGTAAATAGTCATGATGTGATTCCTCGCTGACTATATGAATAGGTATTACATTTTTTCTCAATAGTGTTATTTTTTTGCGTTTTTTAGAATTTCGAGCTTCAATTTTTAAGCTAAAAAATACTGTACTGCATACCCATTCCAAGCTGTGTTTTGTCTGATAAATTAACAGCAATCAAAGCTCGGACGCCGATATTTCATAACTGGGTCAAATTCTGCTGGGATTTAATAAATAAACGAAATTGTAAATATAAATCGAATAGGAATGACATTGTTGTCTATTTCTAATCCATAACGTACCTATTAGATCGTATTACCCAGTAACTGGGCTGACTTGATAAGTCTGACAACTTACCGAGGGGTATCGTATAACCCAATAACTGAGTTGTGGAGGTCAGCTAGCCAGTCGCTCCATGTAAAATATTGGTATTCAGCTGCATCCGGTTAGACTGGAAGCTGACCCCAACATATTTGGGAAAAGGCTAGGCAGATAATGAACGTACCTATAAGATTGATTTTTAAAACCTCAGTTTTGAATAGAATGCTGTGTGGATTTCTTTAAGTGGTCGGGATAATTATATTATTATCTTCTCTTCTCGAAAATGTTGGAATATGTATCTTAGGTAAATTTTAGACTGAAACCTTAACACGTTTGAAGAAGCAATGTGTTCTTTATTATCTAACGATATACGAAACTGAGCTCTAAAATATATTATACGGGAAATAGCACAATGCATTTCGTGGTCCTTTGAACGACCAAATAAATGTGCAACCAATTTTAAAAACTTTTATATATGTGAAAGTGATTTTAGCAATACTGGTATTCAGCTGCTTCCAGTTAGGCTGGAAGCCGACCAGAACATAGCTGGGACAGGCCAGGCAGATGATGATAAAAGTGATAGCACTCGGTGTTCTGTAGGTTCAGCCTACTCTTCTGAACAATTAGAAGTCAGTCGAGCACTTGGTGGTGGAATAAATGACCATCGATAGAAAATCTCTAATCCAATTACAATAACATAAATCTACTACATAATCCCAAAATCATTACAGACAATACCGAAACAGTTTCACCCTAATTACAACCCAAACACAAATAACGATGAACCCCAATTTAACCCTGCCGATGCCGTCTTAAGTTTCGTCTTATCTCGCGCGAAAGATAAACAACTCAACGGTTAGCTAAAAGCCTAAGGGTTAAATTTAGAAGCGTTTATTGGGAAGTATTTAGAGACACGTGCATGCGCATGTGTTTGTGTCGTCTGTCGGTAATTCTAGAAGGGGTGAGCAGAAATGGGCACGTGCTTTCTTTTTATAAGATGCTATCGATAAGATGTTTTATCCCATATCTGAGAAAGTCTTGGAGTTCAATGTTCGTGTTTGGTTGAGACGAAATTTCAATTTGGTGTTTCGTGCATGCATGTAGAGGGAGCAAAATGCAACAGAATGCTATGGAAAAGTAAACTACGTCACAATACAGTCTTCGGTATCGCCGTAGGGCAACTCGTAAATGATAAGTAGTAGGGAGACAATAAATTTGTTATCACAGATACACTTTATCGTTTGAGTTTCCAATGAATTTAATAAATTCTGAATACATTCAAGAATTTTCTTTTACCTTTTTTCAACCATCGATGAAGACCTCAAAAACGCTTTAAAAGATGCTACGTCTAACTACGCCAATGACCAAATACACTTAACGCCAATGACACGTTAAATTTAAACCAATTTATTGGGGCAGTATTTAGAGGGAGAGGTCTGTGGCTTGGCTTTAGACAGATCTACTTTTAGATAAATTTGTTGATTAGACAAATAAGTTGGTTTTAGATTTATTTTGGAAGACGGATTTAGAGGGAATTGTCAGTTCAGGGCTTTTTTGTTTGTACAAACTGACTTACAGAAATAAAATCATTTATCATTTGTTGAATGAGATGCGATTATGAAATGTCACTTAGACCAAAAAGTTTTTATAGAAATAAACTTTTACAAGGTTATAAGAATAAGGTGTGTACCTACAGAAAAAAAATAGTACATAAATAAACCTAAAATCATTAGGTACGGGGCATTTTGTATTATTTCCTGACATTTTTATCTTCAAAGAAAAGGAAAATTAGATTGACAACTATGAAATCAACACTCTCATCAATTGACTTATACAAGGTGTTCCATTTGATATCCCATAACTCTCGGGTATTAATGAGACCATGTCAAAGAATTAACTGAATATGCATATGAATTATTTTTCTTTTTTTTTCATACAAAATACTTCGACAATGTCACGATTATTTATGTAAAACAACATTCAGTGAAAAAAAAAAGCATTTAATTCAGACTTTTTTTGTCCATAAGAAAATAAAAATGACAACATCGCAATTTTTTAGCTTTAAATATGAATGATTACACGGTGGCTCCGCGTTCATAGAAACGCGGTCGGAATGCTTATATTATGAGATAATTTACCTAGTTTATGGGCGTTTTCTATTCGCAATATGTGTTAGTGTTCTATACTATATTATATATACTTATAGGTAATTGAAATAAAACATTATAAATAACTTAATATTTTTATGTTTTTGAGAAAATAAAGTAGTAAATGTGAAATAAATAAACAGAAAATTTAACATAAAATATAGAAACACATGGAAACCAATTTATTTTTACATAGTAAGTTTCTTAGACTTGAAACAAATGGATTCGACTGCAATCATCAAATCTGTGTTGGTAAATGCACGTGACATTTTTGAAAAAGAAAAATAAACCATTTAAGCACAAACAGCCAGATACTTTAGTCTACGTAGCCAAAAGCTACGTCGGCCTACGAGATCGTAATGGTCTTGTACAGTTAAGATGGGCAAAGCTCGGCAGTAAAATCCTTTATGGCCTTTAAGAACACAAATTCAAGATTATTAAAAAAAAAAAGAATCAAGCCGAGGCAGGCGACATTGTTGAAACTTAACAAAACCATGAATTAAAAAAAAAACTATTCTATTTGACGTATATCGGAGCAGACCCATATTTTCTTGTTTTTAGACAATATCTATCAAATAAATATTAAAAAACATAGTACAGACCTTGGTCTTGAATGTCTATGACAAAATTATAAGCATTAATTAATACTTTCGGAGATATAGTCAATAAAGAACCTCTCTCTTGATGAGTTTCTGATAACGCAAATTACGCAAAGTTTTGCGTTACATTAATAGTATATGATAATATTTAATTGTATCGAAACTGTTTATACTTTTGAGACGTTGGTTAGATCGTAAATGATTATGTGACTTAAAATTTTGGATCTACTTCAATATTTTTTCATATTGACCGTCAAGGGACCACAGTGGATTGGTTTGAATGAAAATGATTTACTCGTACTGATCAACGAAACTTAGATACACACGTCGAGAGTCTAGTGTGATGTTATCTTCGAAACTATGTATTTTTTGTAGTACATACACATGCAAACGACCTAAATGTAGAACGCGCACTTTAAAAGGCTAAAAATAACACAGTTAAAATATTAACACGGTCTATTATTTTTCTTTCAACCCACGTGAACTTGGAACAAAGACAAAGGTTCTTTGAAGTGGCTAAATGTGTGTAGTTGAATGAAAGTGTAAGTAACCCCTGAAGCCCTCGCATTAGGGAATGTAAATAAAGGGTTGCATAGTTGCGTGTACAGTCGAACAAAATATTTGGTACTAACTGAGCCCCGCAGTTTCACCCGCATAAGTCTCGATCCCGTGGGAATATCGGGATAAAAAGTATTCTATATCCTTTTCCAGATCATGGTTTACCCATGTGCCAAATTTCATCCAAATCCGTTGAGCCGTTTTAGCGTGAAAGCATAACAAACAAATCAAAAAACAAACTCACTCTCGCATTTTTAATATTATTAGTTAAGATTAATAATATTACAATTTTAAGTTTTATATTTAGTAATACAGGCAAAAATATTCATCTTTCCATTAAAGCTACGGTTTCCGTGCGGTGGCCGTCATATTATGACGTCCGTCATGAAAATCTGTAATTTTAACCAGTATTTGACATTAAGGTGTCAAAAATCTTTCTATAATTAGACAGCTGTTGTTGTGTGACCGTTCACCGCTTTCTTAGAAAACCAAAGCTTAATCTGTTATGAGAGAATGCATTTCGGACACGTATCAGTTATATGTATACTAACAGCAACCTTATAGAAATAACAATAAAGATCACTGTGATGCAAAATCAGAGGTAAAATAATTCTTAAAGGACTGCAAATGCTGAGTACAAAAAAAAATGTATTTTTACGAAATTAAACTTTATTAGTTCCTAAACGTGTCCAAATGACAGGTGTTAGGAACGCATTCTATCGGTGGTCGGAATGTGTTGCACTGCGAATGTGTGTTTTTTTTTGTGTTCGTTGGCGCAGTTCGCGCTGATTTGGCAAAACGTATGAAAACTGTCTGCGCCGATCAGCAGTGACAACTAGCGCTTGTGTGCCGACAAGTGTTGGCATATTGGCGCCGGCTGCCAGCGTTCTACATGAATACATCCTTATGAGTGTAATGTAAAAAAATATATAAATATATATAAATAAGTTGCCTTATACCAAAATGTAGTTGTTTGAGTGTCCATAATTATGTATGTAAGTAATGTATATATGTTTAAGTAAATTGTGGTGAGCCTTTGATGTGTGGTCTAGAAATTTCTATTTTTTCAGCAAAATTGTTTAAAGTATTATTTGTTTTAAATTTTAACTCACGTCTAAAGATGGCACCAGCATGGATCTGGAAGATGAAAAATATTAAATAAGTAAAAATGTTTGAATTCACAACAGTATAGTGGGCTAAATAAACACTTAAACATGATTCTTGATTAAAATATCTAGATTAATTATCAAGATTATTCTCTTAGCTATAGTTATACAAATATTGATATTTCTCTCAAAGAGCGAGTATTAGAAAATAATTTACCGTTAGGTACTCAATGTTATATCAAAAATTCGTTCAATAAACCCAATAAATATCGGAAAACATTAATTCGTTAATAGTGGCACGGTCCATAAAGTTTGGGTATAAAGGCACAGTTCCATTGCTGCCCACGGCTAAGCTATGCACGTGTACCTACTTAGATTCGCTTTGTATGAAAATGTAGGCGGGGTCATCCACTGCGACACACGACACACACACATGTAGGTATGTATGCTGGCAAACAATTGAATGTGCGTGTTAGAATAATTCAGTCAGTTGATGTTGATTTTCTATTGAATATTATCTAAGAATTACGAATCAGCTTTTATTAAATTGCTTAATTACCTTGTATTGTTTTAAAACGATTTCTCTACATAAGATTTGTTTATTATTACCTGTATCAGAAGTTATTAAGCCAAAATATATGAGCATCTGTGATTTATTCAAAATGGCGGTAGATGTTTGACATAAAGTGACGTTGGTAGGATAAAAAAAGTATTGTATTTGTATCGAGTGATTTGCTCGGTAGATGTTAAGTTGGTTGGTCTAGTGCCGTTGTTGTGTAGAATAGACCGATCAGATGTCACGTAAGTTAAGACATTTTATATTATACCGTAATTATTGCTTATTATGCCAATATTGTGAATAATGGTCCAAAACATAGAATGAACTGTTTTTGAGATAACTGTAACTTGTGGAAATATAAGAAATGTGTTCATAAAACACTGTAAGACTGTTTCCATGGAGTTTGAGACCTAGCTTTGCGAACGGACAAGAAGTCTAATTAAATAAATGTCTAGCCTTGTATTTCGATTTTGTGCATTCCGAGTTACGCTGTAATCGATTTGAGCGCGCTAACTCCTGTACCAAATTGACGTGGGCGCGATAACAGTGTGTCTTCAATCGTCATAGATGACGTCATGACATGCGCCATCTTGCGATAACGCCGACCATGCCTTTTCGTAATATCACCGTGAGCCCTGTCAAAAATGACAGTTGTGCTGTTGTGTTTTGACTCGCATTCTATCTTTAAACCAACGTGGCATTTTTGAAATTGTGCTTCTGGCTACCGTTCGCCACCTAACCAAAGAAGAAGAAGAAAATTGTGGTATAAACACAAAGAAATATGATATGCAAGTTTTGACGTTGAGCGAGTACTGTGAGCGCTTTCACGAGCATTCCGAATTGTTGACAGCCCTCAGCTGTCATAATCGCGATATCTTAATCGGAACGCCAATTATCGATGTCAGCGCTGTGAGCGATTATGTTCTAATTCGGAAAGCGGTGTAATTTGGGTAGTAAATTTAAATACACTTGTTGTAGCGCTTACCGCCTTTACTAACATGCGCAGCTAAAGTGCGTAACGTTTCCGTGCATATCAAATTCAAAATATTTTGTTTCACATACATATGGCACTTATGAAACGACAGAAGCAAGGTGCACAGTTCCAATTGGTCGTTTCTTACGGAAAAGAGCCGGCAAGAAACTCCACATTTATTCTTGCTTTTAAAATGTTTTAAAATTATACTGTTAATAGGTATAGGAGGAAAATGTAGACTAGTCAACAAATACCATGTACGAAATAGAAAATGGTGAACATCCTACGCAGCAATGGAATTCCGCCTTTATACCTTCCTACACTTGTATCTCTTCCGCGTGGCTTGATGTCCACTGTCGGGGCTTTCATACTTCATTAGCCTTTGGCCCTCAAATGAAGTGTGTTTTGTTCGTGTATTTAAGTGAAGCGTGATTAGATATTTTCTACCGCAGTTAATTTTATTATTATCTTATATTATTTATATATATTTTACTAAAACATTTTGATCACCTACCCTTATGGAATCACTGATCCCCAAGTCACAGGCTATAAACCTAGTTTGGGTGCCAGGAGATAATACTCAATGCACTTTATGTTGTACCATATTACTGTACTTGTAACCTTTGTAAACATTTTACTGGAAATAAACATTACTGAAATAGTAATGTTTATTTCCTATATTAACATATAATTTACATTTTTAAATATTTTTATAAAAACAAAGAAAAACAAAAACATTTAAAAATATAAAAAAATGTAAATTATAAATTATTATATTAGATATTTTCTACCGCAGTTAATTTTATTATTATCTTATATTATTTATATATATTTTACTAAAACATTTTGATCACCTACCCTTATGGAATCACTGATCCCCAAGTCACAGGCTATAAACCTAGTTTGGGTGCCAGGAGATAATACTCAATGCACTTTATGTTGTACCATATTACTGTACTTGTAACCTTTGTAAACATTTTACTGGAAATAAACATTATTATTATATTCTTTTATTTAATATATACACATATAATTTACATTTTTAAATATTTTTATAAAATAAAATAAAAATAAAAACATTTAAAAATATAATTTTTATTATTATTATATATTATAATTAGGGTGGGCTTAGCTTTCATTGATCCGATGCAGAAAAAAAACAGTTTCAGAAACGTCAGTCATAATACGAGGTATACACGGACACTATAAACTAGGAAGAAAAAAAAAAAAAACTACCTCAAGTATGATTGATGTAAAATATTTTGAACTTTAAACTAGAAGACTTGGGGTATTACGAAAAATTCAATACATATAACCGAAGTGAAGAAAAACACTATGCAACCAATTTAATAATAATACATTGATTTATTCATAGCACCATGTCTTTTTTTCTTTTTTACTTGTAGTATATATTGTTTTGTGTGCCTTTTAGTCAATCTGCATAGCCTTTTCCCAACTATATTGGGGTCGGCTTCCAGTCTAACCGAATGCAGCTGAATACCAGTATTTTACATGGACCGACTGCCTATCCTGATCCCCACAACCCAGTAACTGGGTAATACGATACCCCTTGGTAAGGGTGTGCCTTTTAGTATGTGCTAAATAAATGTATTGTCTTTCTTTCTTTCCCGTAAATCTGCAAGACGTAGAAAATTCCTTAAAGGAAGGCCAAAGACAAAACCACAAGTCCGACAACGTAACAAATGATTTCCAGAGTCCATAGATCAGCGACTGTTCTTTACTACCAATCTAGGTCAAAAGATAGCCGAGTCTGCAGAAAATCTAGGTAAAGGACGGTCTTAATGTGCTCCAGAATTGAGCTCCATGTTATAAATTGTGCTATGAGAGTGTTCCGATAAAATAAACTGCGTAAAACGTAGTGGTTTAGTTAAAAACGAAGTAAAGTTTAGTTTTTTTTATATGTTAAAAAAGGGCATTAGGCAAGTGTTACTATGCAAATCTAGCGATTTCGATTAGAAAAAACTAAGCATTAGTCTTTGGAAGTGAACATAATAAATAATAATGATATAACGAAGCTCTGACTCCTAAGCTAGGTGGTTCTTGTGTTTTAGGAGTCAGTGTCTTCAGACCTCCTTTAGGTTAAAAAGCTAAAATTAATCAAAAGGACGTATGATATCTCAGTATGTTCCCTAAAAATCCTAGACTTACCACGTAAAACATCACTATCAGCTTATCACAGTTTCTATTCATTGGACACCAACTACCGGACAGGAGCCGTTTACGCACGATTTGATGTAAATTGCCCCTAAAACCGAACGTATTATCATATTGAAATCCATGGAGCCTAAAATTATGATATTCGAGAAAATAAGGCTGTTTTCAGAACGCGAACTTGCAAAGTCTAGCAGGCTTTATTTTTCGCTGTGGTATTTCTTTTACATGGGCTCGTATATCAGCTATAAACATTTTGAAAGTAGTTCAACTAGTGTCAAAACAATTTTTTATGAAGCATTATAGAAAATAATTGTAGAATTGAAATGAAATGTGACTTTCTGTTGTTTCTGCTATGTGGAAAAGGGTGAGCCCAAGTAACTACAATTCCTGAAGAAACTTTTAGTTATTTAATCTTTTATAAGGCAAAGGGAATATTATAACTGTGACAAAACAATCTGAATAAAGTACATATTTAGTCTGTGATTGATACATCTTCAAATAGCCTTTGTAAAACGATGAAATTACTTAGAACGTAATTTTTGGTTATTGGGCTGTAAAATAAGGTGGGAAGAATATTCTGTTTGCCTATCACTGACTGAGAAGAAAATCAACATCATAGTCGCAGCTTGCAATATTAACCGGTTTCTATCTATTATAATGTTAATTTTTATTGACAAGTATTTTTTTTTTTGCCCTAGTCGACATCCCTATTATGATGGATTAATACGTGTTCGATGAATAACACAATTTCAAGACCACCATTTAAACCCAAAATCCACTACCTAGTTTCAGAATACTTGCACCCAAACTATCCCACTAGCCCGCGACATGTCTCCTCTCCATTTGAGTATCTCAACATGTCCAAACCAGTACATGTTAGAGCTTGAAACTTATTAATTATTGATGCTGCAAGACATGGCACTGTTGGGGCTTGAGACTAGTTGAACAGATGAAATAAAGGGGTATATTGCGAGGGACAAAGAATTTCGGTGAATAGATGTGACAAATTAATTGTTACATGTTATGTCTACTTAGTAAATTTTTGGTTTTCTTTTTATGCTCTAGAAAATCGCGTTTGTAATGAACAGACCGAACGTATTTCATTCAAACTTAAAAAGCTTTCCATGATGGTGATTCTCGCGCATTCGAGTTGAGCTCTAAGTTCTGAGTTGAGCTCCACGATTACTGACAAATGCTTGCACTGACAGGACAAGTCCACTCAAATCTGTGTGCTTATTTTCTCAAAAGACCATTTCAGACACTAATGTGCATGGTCCTCATATGGCCTGACCAAGATTATGTCTGGACTTTAAAAGAGACTGTGACCTCTTGAGTTTTTTCGGCGAACTCATCTAGCTATTTTTTATTTATTTTTAAGATGACGTGTAAAAGTGATTTCAATATCCTATTTACAGAATAAACAATTTCATTTCATTTCACGCATTCTTGCATGTCGTGATTTTGATTCGTACTTTTCTTCCCCATGAAAATCAAGCTTAGCTATTCACGGAATGTCGATGGAAGCATTTCTCTCGCAGCTAAGCCAGTGACATGCCTTAGTATATATGCGACATGCTAAGAGTGGTTGGGACAGAGTGGAGGTCCTGACAGGGATAGACCCAAATCCCTTATCAGTGTTAAAGACGCAGGCTTCCATCTTTTCATATTATATTGTATATAGTATTCAACTTTACAGCATTTTGACATACACATATTGACAAAAAGGTATACCGTGTGGTCATGTTAATTGAAAACACAACTGTGTAACAGGCCTTACTCATAATAAATTTTAAGGCCCTATTCAGATTTAATAGAATTATCTGAAAGATAAGAAATAAGCCTCTATAATTCAACTATTTAATATTGTTAATAAAAACCCTATTCTCGTAAAACAAAAGGATATTCAATTTGGTTTAGATGAAGCGTAAATATATAAAATAAACTGTTATTTGAGCAAAATTTTTCTCATTTTTACAACTTAAGGGATCACCACACGAATTATTTTAAATAAAATTACGGTTTCACTCTTTTACGGTTTTGGTTTTTACTAACTTTTTTTGTTCGCGTAGATCAAAATGAAAAAAATATCAATCAAAAATATCTTTTCTTCGCTTATAGTCTTAAAGTAGGATAAATTTTACTACCCATAAATATTCAAATCTGATGAGGCAGCTGCACTGCACTTAATACTCAACTTGTAGTTAGACAAGTTGAGTACCATTCTCCTAACTCCTACGGTTTCCAATATTAATCCACGCAATTTATTACCCAATAGCATTCTCCTATTAACCGGACGATAACATTATTTTATTGTATTGTTTGTCCGATATTTGTCTTGATTAATTACAGCAGGATAAAATATTATTACGATATTTTGTTTTGTTGTGTCAAAATGTAGGTAGGTATTGCATAACATCGTGATCGTAAGATTCATCCGGGCTATTTTGTTCCTGTCTAGAATGGTGGCCAATTTAGACGATCTGAGCATTCACAGTTGACAAAAACTATAGTACATTTCTTGCCTGGCAAATGTCACTGTCATACACTGAATATTGCGTGGTGCTCATCATTCTTGCTTACCAAATTAAAACAATTCAAAATCATAGTCAAATAATTTATTTCAATTACGCACTTATAAGGCTTTTGAAAGTCAACATTTACAAAAGAATAGAATTGATTCACCAATGTTCCTTCAGTTGCCTGTACGTTGCCAGGGGCCACGGTATCCCGCAACCCCAGCAGGCATCGGTCCTATCAGACCCCTTCAGTTGCTGACATCTCTATGAGGCGCGCGTGGAACACAACGCGCCGTCGACCCGCGCCTGGTCCTTATCGGACGGCGAACTACCCATTGCTCACCGTCCGCAAGCTCGCGCCTACGGTGGCCGGAATCTGCCTGCGATCCCCGACCCCGACGCCCAGGGCGTCTCCTGCGGCGGCTAGGGGCGTGAGGGCGCGAAATTTGCCTCTCCAAAGAAATAATTATTGATTTTAGTCTCCCCTTCCAATAGGTAGTTTTTGTATGGAGAAGAATGGGCAGGAAAACTCTACCGTTACTCTTTTAAAATGTTTTACAATATTTTGTATACATTATTTAGAATGTCAAGACGATGTACCTGAAATATGATTACTATACCACAATCGGTAAAAATAATTAAAAATATGACAGATGATAGATATAATGATATATTGATAGATATATGGCGCTCACATATTTACAAACATTGTAAAAGTATACCATATTCAATTTTTTTTTACAAGTCATAGTAATAAGTCATATAAAAAGTCACACCGCAAACGGTTCGATAAAACTGAGGCTTAAATAAAAATAAAAAAAATGATCTTTTAGGCTTTAAAATTAACAATTCATTCATTAAAATTGCAATTTACCCACTACAAAAGTAAATCATAAAATAAAAATCACAACTTACATAACATCGTTTGTGTGTTGATCCTCTTAATTCCATCTAGAATCTTTAATTCCACGTGCCCGCCGTATAATACACTCAAATTAAAGGACGAATTATTTATACAAAGGCCAGTCTTATACACTTCGTATTTAATTTGCTACCCACACCTGTGGCTTTGTTTATTTCGTGAATTTAGCTTCACTTAATGTTTCAGACGATTTGCTCGCTCGAAAATTATGCATCCCGTCTTTTACCCCGAATTTAGGGGAAGTGGGAATAAGTGGGTATTTTTGGCGAAATCTGCTGAAGACGGTTGGCTGTTTATTGGACTTTTACATGTGTTGCTTTACTTATTGGAGTGTTGGTTTAATTGGAGTGTTGAATCAAGGGGACAGTGACACAATTGATGGGGCAGTTGAAGCAGAGTGGAGCTTCCTTTTGTTGTAGCTTTTTCTTGTCTCAACAAGGAAAATACTTTTATGTTACATCTAGCACACTTGAGGCAATTAGCTCTGTTGCCTGCTGTACATGTAACGATATATCGTAGCGATTTGAGACTGTGTGGTGAAATCGAACACCCCTAGTGTCTCCACATGCCACCGATATCAGCGTCGATCGTCAGGTTGCAGAAGCTCGCGTAAGAAACATGTCATCCACGATAGAAGATAATGACGCACTAGCGAAAACTGTGCATACGCAATCGATGACGAGATGTATCGATGATGATTTATCTAATAGTTACAACTACCGCCGATGAACGATACTCTGCAATGATTTGTCATACACACGATCGATAAATTTGCGCAAATCGGTTTGCACAGATTAATTGCTACGATATATCGTTACGCGTGTTGCAGGCATTACCCGTTACTTGCAATTTTTTTATAGTCAAACTGATGATGAAACACGAGACGAAAGAACAAAAAAAAATTTGGAAAAATATATAGTAGGTACCATATCAACGAAAAAGTAACAAGTTTTGCCGCACAAATCTTGATAGAAGACAAGGATTTTATGAAAAGTTCGATAACTTAACTAGAACAGCAAAACAACAACACAATAAAGTCTACCTAAAATATAACCTTTCTGACCTTTATCCAACAATACCTTTACAAACTACCCAAGATAAGCGTTGATGTGAGAACACACGCTACATGAAACTACGTCATATTTTAAGCTCAGTCTACATACAGTGGGTTGCCAAATTATTAGGGACAGTCACATTTTTTATCAATTTCTTACTTTGGGCGCACTTGACTGCAGTTTTAAGTGGTACAAGGGCTCCAGGAATGTATTATTTATTTTCGTCATATCTCTGTAACTCATATTTTAAGTGGATGTTGAGATTTAAAGGGTATATTTATTTTCTACAAATTTTTAAGTTACGTCAGAGCCGTAGTGCACTTTAGACGCTAATCAGTGAAAGACTAATTTGAATATTTTAACAAAGTTATTTTTATATTTGTGCTACAAAATTTTGATAAAATGTAAGTATTGTTATTATGTTATTATAAAATTTTATTATTTGCACATTGTATTAAAAAATATTTTTTATTTTTATTTTTTTTGCTTTCAGTATGGGTCGGAGGTGCGATTTGACTACAAAAAATATATATATATATATTAACCCTACTCCAGCATACCTGTCATTTCCAAAGGAAAATTACAGACATTGCTGGTGTTTCAAAGTCGGCAGTCAATCAAATAAAAATTAAATTAGACCTTAATCAACCAATTTCGCCTAAGAAAAAACGCAACTGCGGCAGAAAACGCATCACTACCCCACGTTCGGATAGGAGAATTAGAGATATCTGTTTACAAAATAGAAAAAAAGTGCTGGACTGTTAACTCAGATCGTCCAGGAGTCGGGGATACCAGTTTCCAAGATAACTGTGCAGCGTAGATTAGCACAGGAAGGCTTGACAGGTCATCGTCCTGTAAAAAAATCACGTTTGACTGACGCAATAAAGAAGAAACGCCTTTCCTGGGTTCCGGAACCCCACCAGAAGATGGTTAAGGACTGGAATAAGGTCAGTTTTCATTATTACTGGCATTTTACATCATTTAAAATAATAATTTTCAAAATAATAAACAACTTTCATTTTTTTTCAAGTGTGTATCTCTGACGAGTCAACTTTCGAGATTTTAGCTGACAAGAGCAGCTTCGTCAGGCGACGCCTAGGAGAATAATGCCACCCCGACTGTATCGTGGAGAGGGTTATACACCCTGTTTAAATAATGGTGTGGTCTGTCATAAGCGCCAAGGTGGTTGGGCGCCTGAACATTGTCCATTGGGGGTAGGGAACCATGAAACAAGACCAGTACTGACAAGTTTTACAAACTAGGCTGTTACCGACTCTTGAAGAATGGTTCCCTGATGGTGAGGAATTTATGTTTATGCATGATTCAGCGCCATGCCATAAAGCCAGAAGCGTTACCAAGTTCTTGGCAGACCACAACATTCCAATTTTACCTTGGCCTGGTAATTTTCCTGACATGAACCCCATAGAAAATTTATGGGAGATTACCAAGGCCGAAATAGCCAAAGTAATTATAACCACCAAGGTCAGGCTGATAGAAATGCTCATTAATGTTTGGCATCACAACCCTAAAATAAAAGAAAGTTCCAAACATTGCATAGAAAGCATGTCCAGGCATATAGACGCACTAATAGAGGCGAAAGGAAATGTCACTAAGTACTGATCACTACTAAGTAACATTTATTTTTGCCTATTTATGTACTTATTTATTATTATTATTTATTTTTTTTGTTATATTTTACTTCCTTAATAACTGTTTTGTGTAATTAAAGCTTTTCTCGTTCAAAAAATGTGTTTTTCTAATTAATTTAAGACTCATACTTAACAAATAATAAAAATTCGTGACTGTCCCTAATAATATGGCAACCCACTGTACATAACAGGTTAGATTTCATTACGCACGTCCTGAAAGCCTTTTCGTACGCTTTCATTCTTGCTTCATTGTGTACCGTCTTTTGTTCACGTTTTAATTCAACACGCCACCTGGTTGTTAGGTATAGTGTCATAATAAAAGTAGGATAGAAGGTTTGAATATAATTATTTTTGTTTCTAAGGACCAAATAGTTATAAACACAAAATGTGTAATTCTTAAAATGGGGCATGAGACTACAAATGTCTACCTCATTTAAAATATATTTAATTTTGTGAAAAATTAATTTGTATAATTTGTCACTGCGAATGTGACAACAACATTAATTTTATTTCATATTACCGTAATTAATGGATTTTAAAAGCTAACAGTCTTAAAATACCTTATAATAATATGTACAAGGTTATAAAAAAGAGAGCGAAGAGAATCATAGGACATCAAAAAATTCGTCCGCATGGCTGTCGAATTACGAAAAGTGCCCAAAAGGCTGGCAGCATTGTCGTTGTATGCAATGATGCCAGCGTTTCACTTAAGTTTAGCAATTCTTCGAGCTATCTCGGTCTCCTTGGTTCTCCTGTGGATTCCTTTATTTCTGTGTCTTCGTATCAAGATTTATGCTTAGACAAAACACGTGCTAAGTAACGTTTATAAATCTCAACCTTACTGACATTCGAATAGAGTTGAATTTCTGTATCTCTCTATCATAACAATGGGTGCGTATTATAATCTCATTTTGTATGATACGATACGTCTGACGCTCCAAGACGTGAATTATACAGAATTAATATGTATAAAAGTTGTTCCTCATTGGTACCATGACGTTACTTTCCTAATTAAAATTTTGCTTCTATTAAGTCTTGTTTTATTATTTTTATAGGAATAGGTACTACAAAGCCAACCCGATTTTATTCAGAAGATTAATAATTAAGTATTACGTCTAGGTACAATACAAACTTACGCTCAAGCAATTATTAAAATAATGTTGAAAACTGTTTCAAAATCAATCAAATAGTTTAGAAAAACTTAGTGAGATCTTGTTTAATACTATCTCAATACATTAAAAACAACAGCAGTTTTAAGTTGCATAAAGCAACCAAATCCAATCTTGAAAACATAAAAGAAAATCATTTAATCATTTAGATCCTTCTATGCGCCTTTCAACCAATCATCTTGGTTGAACTACATAATATTGCCATTAGACATTTCATAACTTACAAAAGGTAGGTCGTAGGTTCGAACCCTGTCAGGCGCTTTATTAGTAAATTTATAAATTATTTCATCACCACTGCTCTCAAAACGGTGAAGGAAAACATCGTGAGGAAACCGACATGTCCTAGAACTAAAAATTCGAAGACATGCGACATCTACCAACCCGCACTGCGCCCGCGTGGTGAATTAAGGCCCACTGCCCCAGCAGTGGGAATAGTATAAGCTAATTATGCTAACCTACAAAATATCTAAGTACAATATCTACAAACTGAATCTAATGTTTTTCTCATTACGTATGATAGTCAGAGGTTTCATTTCCATCATCCGCCTACTGAAAGTACATGTGCGTCAAGCAACATACACACAGAGTCAAAGGGAGTAGGCTACGAGGGCCCTTTGCGCGGCTTTCCGCAGTCACTTCATTAGAACATGGCTTTACGTTCACGCATCGTTGTAAGTACTAGATTTAATGAAGGCTGCATACGTGTGTCAAATGTGTGGTTTATGTGGTTGTGTATGTGTGTCTAAGGTAGTAAATGTTTTAAGGTCAGTATTCAAATAACATAAAATCACGCCTGGTATTCCTCGAAGGATTAAGTAGAGTTCCACAAGTTATATTCAAGCTCCATACTCCAATTATAATTGGAACTTAAACATAGCGAGCCTATTTTAATTTAATATTTGGTTATTTTCATTCTTTTAACATAAATGCGGTAACAAGCTAAACGCTATAGAAGTATTTTTGTATGTTGCAAGTCCTTTTGTTGCCCTAAAAATACAGCTGACTTTATTTGGCTCTTTCAAATACAGCTTACTGTGTTTTAAAAACTTCAGCTAATATTAATTAGCTGAACTTATTATGTAGTGATGTGCTTTTTGTGTAGTATTCGCACCTTTTTCAAAAGACCACATTTTTCCTATTATCCAGTTTTTACCTTGGATAATATTCAGACAACTTTATATCTATTAAAAAACAAATATTGGTATCAAATTAATTGGGCTGTTATTTTTCACACCAAGGCTTCGTAGCCATCGTAGCACCAGCTACGCCGTAGCTCTAAGCATAGCGTAGCAATCTCCGCGAACTATTCTTAACGAAGCGACTATGTGTAGTGTTTACTAACAATTATTATGACTAGTTTAACAACATAACAATGAAACAAAACCATGTATTTAAACCTTCAGTTTAATTAAAAACTACGTCAAAATTAAAATAAGCTAAACCTATTTGCATAGTAGCACTAACGGTTAAAATGAATACATTTCAAACGCGTACTGCTGCGGACGTACGGGTGAGATGTGCTTGACACTTGACATTAGCGATGCGGTGAAAACATTGCTGTTTGAATTATGAGTTACGCGAATTATGCTGAATTTAAAGTAAGAACTAACTACATGTTTTTGAAACTTAGAACATGATACGTTAAAAGTTAGGTAAAAAGTTTATTATTCTGTTTATATGTAGTACCTGGGCGACCGAGCTCCGCTCTGATGAAAATAGAGAATGCTCATTTAATAGTATAGGAAAGTTCATACTAATTCCATGCTGCCATGTCTTTATTTTAAGGTAACCATCTTGTTCTAAACTTTGGGCGACCGAGCTCTGCTCGGGTGAAAATACGGAGAAAACGAATTTTCCTAGATATGAGATCTAGCTAGATCGATTTTTCACCCCCCAAAAAACCCCTATATATATATATATATATATATATATATATAGGGGTATATATTGGGCAATATTTGTATATATATATATATACAAATATTGCTAATTTAATAGTATACGATGTATGATTATGATTATTAGATGTATTATTTATTATTTTTCGAGAGTTAATTGATTCAGGCGTGATCTTGCGGAAATCCATTATAAAATACAATACGTAGATGTATTACTATATTATTTAATCGAGTTATCTATCCCTTATTTTGCACCTGCCATGTTTTGTTTCTGCATCTTCCTACTAAGGTTGACTGGTAGCATTAATTCCGCCTTTTTCACAGTACTTGTGTATAAAGTTTTAATACATTAATAAATAAAAACAAATGAGGATCTGGTTCAGTAAGGAAACTCATGTGTTGATGCGTTGCCGACCTTTAACAGAAATCCACAACGGGCCGTATTATGACGTATTAATGCCACCATTATTCAAGTGTGAGTGAGAGACGGAGCTAAGCAAGTCCGCTAGCACCATCCCTTTTTCGCTATGGAATAATGATGGCATTAATACTTCACAATAAGGCCCAAGGACTCTCTTTTTAAGGGTTTCTTTTTATACGTATATTTTTTTAAACACCTCCAGTAGGAGTTGATTTTATATTTTACGACTTGATAAAACATCGTGATCTCTTTATTATAATTATGTAAGTTTAATATTTATTTATAATGTACATAAGCTTTTTGGAATAAGTTCTCTAAATGATGGTGACCATCGCATCAAAATTTCGTTGCGTATTTTAAATGAACAACGCGGTCACACAGATATATACGAAAAGCGACTTTACGAATTATGATGAATTAATAAGTAGGAAAAACTTCGTAAACTTCCTAATAAAGGGACAAACGAATGACCATCGGGTTTATCAAGGAAATTTATGTGTTGTTGCATTGCAGATAATATTTTAATCCTGACTTACATGGTGCCATTTCATTACCACAGGTAATGAAATGGTATACCATAACTTGAAGCAACAAGAGGAAAAACACTTACATCGTGTAAATGGGGCTTTAAGATTTTGTCATACTCTTCTGGAAAGCGTTTGATACACAAGATGGATATAATAACTGGACTAGAATTTGCATACCTAGGCTAGGTACTTTTTGTGTTATGCTACTGCACTCATCGCACTAAGATCTTTCCTAGAATCTGAGCACAGCTGCTCATTTGGCGGACTGCCAACACTGTGGTAGGTATCCTTGAGACACCATTTTCTTGAAGACGTCCTTTAGCTTGCTAAAACATCGCCAAACGTAGGTCGATTCAGTTGTGTTTAAAAATACACGTTTATAAAAAAGACATACTTATAGTCCATTAGTTTAGGTTTTTAAATAAAGGTAAACAAATTGTTAAAAAGGGTTTTTATAGATGAGATTTTCTTGTTTAAAAATACGTTAAACCAAATTAAATTTATTTTCGATTTTTCAATAGTTTCCTCTTATACTTATTAAAACCCGTAAAAGAATGATGATGACTTTAGTCATTTACCGCAGTTATTCAAAAGCGACCGTTTTCAAAACGGTTACCTTTATAACACGTCCAAAATCATGTCACCTATCAAAAGGCTCTCTACAAACTGTTAATTTGCACCGGTCCCCGTAAACGTAGACAGGTTGGAACGAGGAACGAATATTAACACATATAGCTAACGCCATCTGTCGGGCAAACAATGCGACGGATGATTTATAGTCACTGACGGTTGCAGTTGCGAATAACTTGCGCAAAACGTGTTGTGTTGCAGGATGTACGGGATTTATCTTCTGTTGAGGTATGGATGATGAACTGGTGTATTATGGTCTTAATAATAACAGTTGCACGCATCGATCGATCAGGTAAAGCTACACTTGCCGCGGTTAGGTTCACGAATGGGTGACCATCTTTACATTCCAAGGTCCGAGACTCCCCGTGCCTCGGAAAGCACGTTAAGCTGTTGGTCCCGGCTGTCATTCCTGGATCTTTGACAGTCGTTACGAATCGTCAGAAACCCGAAAGCCTGGCAACCAGTCTTACCAATATGTATTGTGTTATACAGTAACTGGGTTGTAGAGATCTGATAGGAAGTCGCTCCATGTAAAATACAGCTGCATCTGGTTAGACTGGAAGCCGACCCCAACATAGTTGGGAAAAGGCTAGGCAGATGATGATGATGGTCAAAAGTCAAAGTCAAAGTCAAAACGTTTATTGCGAATAATGTCGGTGTTATGTTATGTTAGTACTTATGACTTAGCAGCCTTTTACAAGCATTGTAATTATCATTCGCCTGCCCTTATCATCCTAAATTAGCATGCATTAAACAGTATTAAAAGGTACTTAATTATTTTCTTTTATATTAAGTAGTACAATTAAATTGAGAAATTATACTTATATCAAAATTAAATGTCAATTGAATTTAATACAATTATTCAGCAATATTAATGTCATCCTTTTCAGGAGTTTTCAGGGGTCTTATTTGAGGTAATAAAATGTCGTGTCTTCTTTGCTAAAGTTTCATTATTTGCAGATGATGTATCACCCATATACAAATTGTGGTACCTACTTGATAAACCATACATCATAAATGTATTGAGGTGGTTTCAGGCATGTATAATTGTGCAATTTTGATCATCTTTTTTATTTACATTTTTAACAAGTTTTGTAAGTAGATTTTACAAATTATTTTACATACACACATACATAAAATCACGCCTTCTTCCCATGGGGGTAGGCAGAAACTACAGAACGCCACGTTTTCAGTCACATCTGCCTTTTTTTTTTTTTTTTTTGGGTGGGAAATTATCAAATAACTTCTCCCGCTCTGGGTGGAGCGGGAGGGCGTGTCAGACTCTTACTGACTAAAACCCACCCGTGTTCCTTCCGTTGCCTTTACGTTGCCAGGGGCCACGGTATCCCTTTCGGACTTTCCCGCAACCCCGGCAGGCATCGGTCCTGTCGGACCCCTTCCGTTGTGCTGACATCTCTTTGAGGCGCGCGTGGAACACAACGCGCCGTCGACCCGGGCCTGGTCCTTATCGGACGGCGAGCTACCCATTGCTCACCGTCCGCAAGCCCGCGCCTACGGTGGCCGGGAATCGGCCTGCGATTCCCGACGCCCAGGGCGTCTCCTGCGGCGGCTAGGGGCGTGAGGGCGCGAAATTTGCCTCTCCCTCACGCGTTTTGCCTCCTCCTTCGCGAGCATTACTGCTTCGCAGAAGGAGGTGACGGCCTCCCATGCCCTCTCGCTCCGTACCATGGCCTGGACTAGGGCCGGACGCGAGAGATCCCCGCCGCCGATCGCCTCCACGAGGACACGGCGATGCTCTGCCCAAGCCGGACAGACCTCCACCGTATGCTCAACCGTGTCCTCCGGGCGATCCACGCAGTGATGACACCCGGGCGTTTCCTCCCGCCTGATACGAAACAGGAACCTCCCGAAACAACCATGTCCGGTGAGGACCTGCGTCAGGCGGAAGGTGAGGACGCCGTGGCGCCTCTCTAGCCACTCCTCAAAGAGGGGACTTATCGCCGCAATAGTGGCGTGCCCAGTCAGTCACATCTGCCTTGTAAATACATTTTCTTAATCCCCTTTCATTCATTCTCTCAACATGACCAAACCATCTCAGCATACCCTTGTAAATTTTTGTCACTACATCTTCTTTTAACTCACACCGTTGCCTTATCACAAATTATTTTGTAAACGATAAACGAAACAAGAAGACAAATAGACCCAACATGATTGTAGAAAAGTTACTTACATATGATTTATCTCTGGGTATACACGAGGGGTTAGGAAAATTGAAGGAACTGTTGTGCTATTGAAATGATCAGCTTGCTTATTGTTAGAGATTTCAGACCACAAAGTCTTCATCGTTAGTAGTGTTTAAAATGAACTAAAAAAATAACATACTTGCGAATATCATGTCAAAATAAAATATTCACTACATTATGCTTGCGAAATGAGTCTGAATATTTACGAGGAGCCAAAACATTAAGTAAAATGTTTATGAAGCGGCACCTAAATTCAACAAACTTCAGACTCCCTACTTCACACTTTAGCCGAACCGACCATAAATTCACACCAAAATTTTTTGTGCGTAAAAATCAAAGTTTTCTTTCCACAGTTCGCGACAGAACCGAGCGAAACGTAACCAACAAACATCGCAATTTCTTTAACTTTAACATAATTTTGGCTCAAAAGATTTACGGGCAAAAATAACTTGCAGCCAAGGCAGTACTTGCTAACAAGTTTAAATGCCCAACTTCGGAATCCATTTTGCAACTGAAAGTCGGAATGTATGGATCCATTTTCACTTACATACAGTTGCAGGTTTAAAAGATTGATTAAAAGTTTTCGTTGAAGTTATTCCGACCGTAATTGGCAAACTCTACCGATTTTAAATGGAGTAGACAAGTTTGGGCTGAATTTTTAGTTGGTGGCTTTATGGATGGTGAAAATATTTATGTTATTGCAAATATTCATAATTCTTTATATGGTTAGGTACAGGATAATGCTTCTAAAAGGACTTTTACTGATTTTTGTCATTCATTTTGAAATGCAAAAGTTGGTATCATCGACTATTCTTGATCAATTTATTATAAAATAGTTTTCAGTTAAACGTGTGAACGTTTACATTAGGTAACTAATTACAGTATCCTATTGCACAAAAAAAGGTGTACATTTTTAAATTGTTTTCCCTTAATAATTTAAGAAAAATGTGTGAATACTGATTTTCTTTACTGTTAATTCAATCAGTTGAAAGGAGCTCATGGCTAAGTAAGAATAAGAATAACAGCCGCATGGGTCGATCCATCAGGTTAAGCTATACTTGCCGGGGTTGTTCCGTGGATGGGTGACCATCATTACATACCGAGACTCCTCTGTGCCCCGGAAAGCACGTTAAGCCGTTAGTCCCGGCTGTTATTCGTGGATCTTTGACATCTTACCAAGGGGTATCATATTACCCAGTTACTAGGTTGTGGAGGTCAGATGTGAACTATTTGCTGCATTGTTCCAAGTGTCCATACACCTGTACTTTCAGGATCTAATGAACGCCACTGATGCCGGGGCTACCTTCTGGTCACAACTGATTTAAAAAGTACCATCGACTCGACTCAAAAAAAAAAGGGTCGAAGAGCGAGCGTAGCGAGTTTTGCCGTGGCAGCGGCCACCAAGCGCTACTTCCAAATTGTTCGCAGAAATGTTTTCAACATTTTCTAATATTATCCGTGTTTTCGCAATATCCCTAGGGTTTTCGCGAAAATTCGAATTATCAAATCATCCTATCATCGACATATACATTATTAATTATTCGTTTGTTTCATACATTTTCACTTCTAAACTAAGCATTATTGTTTTGATGAGGATTTTGGTTAAAAAAAATGGAAGTTTTTTTTTTTTTTTAAACGTTGCCCCACACTAGGAATTTCTCCTGTATCGTGGGTGCGTTTACAAACATATATACTCACATACACAAACAGCCAGGGAGTATTCATGTAATTTTATTGTTCACTTTATCAATAATCGAATCGGTGAGGGGAGAAAATGTTCTCAATTTTTATAATATTTGTCAATTTTGTCAATTTTGCCCATTTACTTTATCACAATTTTATCAGTTTTAATTTTTATTTGTCAATTATCATATTATACCCTAAATGAAAATAAAAAGCGCATCAACCTCCGTTTCGTAGTTTACAAGAACAACGCAGTCGCACGATTTTGCATAGATTTATTATTTTAATGTAGGAAATACACAGATACAACGCACACACACATGTACGTCACAACATTTTATTTGATTTTGTATGAGTTTATTTTATTTTATTTTATATTACCTTTAATTTATTTATTATAACGGACAGACAGTTCCCTATGTTTATTATTCTAGCGTATGGCACTCGTGGGTTGCAGCTGAAAATCAGCGTCAGGTGGTACACTTTGTGTTGTCATGTGACATTATGCTGAGCCGAGGCCCTTTTGGCATTATTATAATTTGTTTTCTGTTTTTATGTTTTAAGGTGTATTTTTTGTAATGCCAATAAACGCATTTTTCTTTCTTTCAATAAAAGACGGTAATATAAACCCAAGAAAAATATTAAAAACTACTGCTTGTTGCTCAAAATGATGATTAAAACCTCCAACGTTTTTCTACTACTTACAGTTTAAACATCAGTTACTGTCGCAGCCGTGATATAAAAAAATATAGAAAAGGTAATAATGTGTATTATATAACGAAAAAGTTTTTAATTACTTGGACATTCCCCATTCACAAAACAACATAATTAATACCTATAACCTTTAAGTCTCCGATCGAAAAGATTGATCCAACGGAATCCCTTCAAGTTTTTCAATTAATAAACCGAATAAACAGACCTCAGGCGATATTGACGAATATTTGAACGTTAATAACCGAAGTTTAGGATTGTCAGGAGTTTGTTGGAAGATGCTACGGTTTCCTGATGAGAATTGTTTGGATGCATGGTTGTTTATTTTTAAATTACTTGTACAGTTTTCTTCCACCGGTGACCTTGAAGTGAGCTGTCAATAGTGTCAATTCCTAGTATATTATCAGGTGGGATGACAGCTGACTTCACCTAGTATATTATCAGGTAGAATGACAGCTAACTTCACCTACTATATCATCAGGTGGAATGACAGCTGACTTCATCTAGTATATTATCAGGAGGAACGACAGCTGGCTTCACCTACTATATCATCAGGTGGAATGATGGCTGATTTCACCTATTATATCATCAGGTGGAATGACAACTGACGTCACCTAGTATATTATCAGGTGGAATGACAGCTGACTTCACCGAGTATATTATCAAGTGGAATGACAGCTGACTTCACCTACTATGTATATCAACAGTGGAATGACAGCTGACTTCACCTAGTATATTATCAGGTGGAATGACAGCTGACTTCACCCAGTATATTATCAAGTGGAATGACAGCTGACTTCACCTACTATGTATATCAACAGTGGAATGACAGCTGACTTCACCTAGTATATTATCAGGTGGAATAACAGCTGACTTCACCCAGTATATTATCAAGTGGAATGACAGCTGACTTCACCTACTATGTATATCAACAGTGGAATGACAGCTGACTTCACCCAGTATATTATCAAGTGGAATGACAGCTGACTTCACCTACTATGTATATCAACAGTGGAATGACAGCTGACTTCACCTAGTATATTATCAGGTGGAATGACAGCTGACTTCACCTAGTATATTATCAGGTAGAATGACAGCTAACTTCACCTACTATATCATCAGGTGGAATGACAGCTGACTTCATCTAGTATATTATCAGGAGGAACGACAGCTGGCTTCACCTACTATATCATCAGGTAGAATGATGGCTGATTTCACCTTTTATATCATCAGGTGGAATGACAACTGACTTCACCCAATTTTTTACGGTGAGATTTTCACAAAATAGTCGGGCTGTTCTAAGAATCAAATTCAAACAACGTACTTAGGAATTGCTGAAAAAATTTTATGTCCTATTCTAAAGTTATTTCAAGGATAAGTAACTATGCAGATTAGCCCTAAGTTTCTGATTGAAACAAATTGTTTTTATAGGCTATAACTTAATGTACGCACTTAGGTCCTATCCTTACTAAAAAGATTTTACATTATATCCTTCTATCAGCTACGATTAATATGAATAAGGTATGAATCTCATCTTATAAAATGAAATAATATAAATAACTAGTGATTCGCCCCGGCACGTTATTTAAATTTTGACAAAACATCGCGTTTTCTTTATTATTCATGTCAGTTGAATACTAATTTATATAAGTACTAATAATAAAACTGATGAGTTAGTTTATTTTTTTAACGCACTTATCTCTGGAACTACCCATCGGATTTAAAAATTGTTTTTGCATTTTATAGCCCAATTCTCGAGGAAGGTTTTAAGTTATATAACATCACGCTACGACCATTAGGAGCCGATCAAAAAGAAAAAAAGTCACAAAGAACGCTAATCGAAAACAAACGAAGAACATCACCAATAAGGTTACTATATGTCCTCTTAGGACGTCCCCTCTGGGCGTTTTCACTCACATCTGCCTTTGTTAGTCGCCTTTGATTCATCTTCTCAACATGACCAAACCATCTAAACATACTCTTATTCTTCATTTTAACTATGTTCAAGCAAAATGTTAGTTAATATCTTTTGGTTTGGTCTTTCAAGATTACGACATTTTCTCAAATGGAATAGACGATATAGTATTCACCATTCACATCAGGATCAAACTGTCATTATCAGTCATTACTAAACCATACACTTCTATGAATCCTTAGGAGATAACATAATGGATAATATGAATCAGTCGGATACAGCTTGCCATGCGATATATATATCATATAGCCTTACATTAGATTGATTATATCCTTAATGACGTATTCCATTAGGGGCTAACTATTCACTGGTTTGCTTCTCACAGTTGATAACACAGTAATAATGATGTTCGGAATTAGCATATTGGTCCAGACACGTTGCATTGAGGATAATGAATGGCTTTTCATGGCATTCGATTAAAATGTATGATGAATTTATAAGAGCCTTTGACAAAAATTAAAATTAAAATGAGTGACACAGAAAATTAATGAGACCTTTTAGAAAAAAAAGAAAATAAATTTATTTGACCCAGGTACACAATATTCACACAAAAACAGAAAAGCCTTAAGAGTGTTGTGTGCCTCACGGCTGCGCCAAATAGGCACAGTTCAGCATAAATGCCAGACAACTAGTGCCTGATGCTGGTTTTCAACTTGACCTTATGTTACGAGGATGTCTTACGGATGTAAACCAGTTTTATAGTGTGTGTAGCCCTAGGGCCCTTCAGAGGCCCTCGCTCGAACGCACGAAGTAAACGTAACGTAAATTCGAAAGATTTTTAATTGAAAACACAACTATCATAATTATAGCATTTTGGTTTAAATTTACGCGGCTAGCACAATTAATATCCCATAGTAAGTCTGCGGAGGGGAGCTTGTAGCTACGTAATAACAACCGCACGGGTCAATCGATCAGGTGAACCTAAACTTGCCGCGGTTGGTCCATAGATGGGTGACCATCTTTATATAATGAGATTGCGTTTGGTCCCGGCTGTCATTCGTAGATCTTTAACAGTCGTTACGGGTCTGACAACCAGTCTTACCAAGAGGCATCGCATTACCCTGTAACTGGGTTGTGAAGGTCAGATAGGCAGTCGCTCCATGTAAAATACTGGTATTTAGCTACATCCGGTTAGACTGGAAGCCGACCCCAACATAGTTGATAAAAGGCTAGGCAGATAAATTGAGATAGGTATAAACTCTTATAATAATAATATCATATTCTTTATTTCGGACTACACATACAAGTACATACAATCCATATAGTGTTAGTAACAATGACTTAAAAACTATGTTAGTAAAACTTTACAAACTAAACAACTAAAACTGACGTGGCCCAACACACGTTGGCACGTGCCTCCGTACCCAGTGCCTTATAAAGGGACTGTCCACTGTATAAATATTATATGCGAAACAAGTAGGTACTTTAAATTTCAAAATCTTTCGTTATGTTACGTTTGCTTCGTGCATTCTTGCTAAGCCTACCTGCCTTTCATTCGAATAGTATTTTGAGGTATAGCTTTGCATCTCATTTTCAATCTATAATAACTCAAATGTATGATGATGATGCATGATCCTCCGTTATATAGAAATACTGCAGCATTAATTTTGAAATAAATAGATGGTAAAGTTGAGGATTAATGTTAAGTAGTATGTTAGACGAAACCACGACTCCTTATTTTTTTAAATTATTTAATAACCTAAACTATCGGCGCCTTGGAGCCTTCTCCCCACTACTCAGTCTCGCTCTCACTCAGCCCGCGAGCAAGTAGTAGGTATGCGAGCTAGATAAAGAGTGAGTTTGAGTTCAGGTATTATGGACTCTTAAAACTCGTAAATTAAATTAAATTAAATTAAATTAAATTAAATATTTGTTTATTGATGGCAACTAGGCCCAATTGTTAGTAACATTGTTCTTAAAAACTATTGTTAGTAAACAAACACAAAGACAAAAACCAAATAAAATTGTAAGGTTAGCTGTGGGGTCTTCTGACCAGCACCTCCACAGCGTGCGACAGCCAAGGTGCGACGTACTTTTCTGACAACATACCTAGGATGCCGTTAGAACTAGACCAAAGAAGAAAGAATTAAAAATTAGAAGTAAAAATTTCTTGTTTTTTTTATAGCAAAAAAGATTTCATAGACGTCAACTAATTTCACCCTGTTGTAATTTATTTCCCTCCTACTTTAAAAACGCGACATCGCTACAAAATAGCCATTTAGATTCAAGGGAATCTCTCGAAAAGAAAATTCCTAAGAAATATTTATGAGAAGATGTCACGAAAAACGTCCCTTCGAGTTGGATCCTTCATTTTCTATTAGTCACAACTGACTGATCAAAACGAAGGGTATCAGACGATTTTCAATATAAATTCTATAAAATAGGTGATGGAATGATTCTCGTAATTCCTTTTAGGGAGGTATTCTGGTTTTATTTGTTGCTATATTCGTCGTTTCATATTATGTAGATGAAGTTTAGGGGGGTCATGTAAAGCCCGTGGACGTGTGAAATACTGTTGAATGGAACATGTCCAGAAATAGAATATTGTTTCAGTATGTCGTAAATATTTGATAAATTCTAACTGTTTCTATGAAACGACTGGTCTGTTGGTAAAAATGTTTTTACGTACTGGCGAAAGATTTTGTTACAATAGTTGTTGGATTTATGTATATTTAGGTTTATAACAGGACTAGCCGCGCCCCTCGGTTTCCCCGCATAAGTCTCGATCTCGTGGGAATTTGGGAATAAAATATATCCTATGTCATATTCATCAAAATTCGTTCAGCCATTTCAGTGTGAAAGTGTAACAAACAAACAAACAAACTTCTTTCGCATTTTAGATAAGATTTCTTTGTTCGATGTTCAAAAAAAGGTTTGTTGATAGTCTTGAGCCTATTTTAAATAATATTTAGATACAAAAAGAAGGTATTTACAAGGCAGATGGGATGCCTTAAGAGGACGACACCTTATTGGTGATGTTCTTCAGAAAGGTCAGGTGCGTAGTACTCGCAACCGGCGTGCGTATGAACGGTAACAAAGCAAAATGATTATTTAATGATTATAGCAGCAGGCGTTCCGTCGAGTTTGCCTACCGCCATTGAAAGACGGCGTGAGTTTGCGTGTGTATGTGTATGTGTTAGATTTTGATTCTGTACATAATAACACTATTCTGAAGCGACGCACCAAATATTATTTAGATATTGGCGATCACTGATGACATAGCATACAGAGTCGGTCACGGAAGTGCAGACAGAACACTGATTGAATCAATATTTACACACTGGAATTTTTCTTATTTCATTCATGTTTAGTTACTGACTTGATGTCCGTACGTGTTTTTCGGGTGACCACTGAAAATCAGCGCTGTGCTGTGGGTCCCTCATAGCACAGAATTATGCTGAGTGGAAGCCTTCTTGTCACAGTCATGACGTGCAGCTGCCGAATATGTCTGTTGTTTATATTTTTGTTATTTGTATGCACGTGTCTCTGTGACAAATAAACCTATTTTTCTTTCTTTCTTTCTTTCTTTCAATGGTTGTCGCTAAACTGTACAGTGATCTAGAATATATAGAATATTCATAGCTAAATTATCATTAGCAAGCGATTGGTTCTTCCTGTCACGGATGATGGACTTTGGCAACTCTCTGGTATGGAGCAAAGTCCAAGGATTTTCTTATTCAGGTTGGGATGCATTTACTTTAGGGGTGAACCTGTATGTGCAAATATCCCACGGCTTTGCCCGCGTGAGTTCGGAAATTATTCCACAGGTACGTACTACCGGGTAAAAAATCCAACGTCTTATCCGGGAGGTAACTACGACAGAGTTACTTTTGCAATTATAATATTATAGTATGGATGCAAATACGGGCAAATATTAAAACATAGTTCATTGAACTCAAGCAGAAATTATAATTAGCATCAATACTAATTGATCAGTCGAGAGGAGCTCGTGGCTAAGTTATAACTGTCGCACGGGTCGATCCATCAGGTTAAGCTACGCTTGCCGGGGTTGGTCCGTGGATGGGTGACCATCTTTACATAACGAGACTCCTCCGTGCCTCAGAAAGCAAGTTAAGCCGTTGGTCCCGGTTATCATTCGTGGATCTTTGACAGCCGTTATGGGTCGTCAGAAGCCCGAAAGTGTATGTGTGTGTGTTGGATCGTTAAGTTCCCTTCAAAACGGTGCTGATCCATGCGTCATGTTCGTGAACGGGCGCCCGTCATCTCTTATCTGCCACGGCTTATTTTAATTTTTGAATTGTTTTGTCTTTTTATTTTTTATTACGGACGCTTTTTACGTGCACGTCTTTCTACATTGTTCTCACATGTATAATTTCAACATGAATGATGTAACCAATATTTTCTAACAATATTATGATTTAAAACAGTGTCTATGGAGTTTCTTGCCCGTTCTTCTCCATAGGAACCTACTACGCTTTGGAATGGGCAACTAGCTTCATATTTCTAACTGACTGACCCCTAGACAATTCCAAAGTGCCTGTAAATGGTTTAATTGAAATAAATGCTTTGAGTTTCAGTTTGAGATACATTTTATCCCAATATCCCCACGAGATCGAGACTTATGCGGGTGAAACCGCGGGTCGCAGCTAGTATTTCATAATAGTATTATTTCGAAAATACTTTCTTCGAAACACTATAAAATTTACATCAATACCGCTTTTGAATCTTACGTAAGTGTGAGGTTTTTATGTTAGTGACTGTATCTAAGTCACATTTTAATTAAAGTTGTTCTAAATTACAACTCAAAACAGTACGTACATTCAAAAACCAAACATAGCAGAATCCTACAACACATAAAAACCGGCCAAGTGCGTGTCGGACCACGCACAATGAAGGGTTCCGTAGCTGGGATGAATTTATCCCAAAAACAAACTTAACTTTGTAGTTAAAAAACATGTTCTCCGATATTTCGATATAATTAAGTCACGGTCAATTGTCCAACTACAAATGTAAGTTTGTAATCGAAAAATATATTTTTTAAATTAGATAAACCTACAAATTAACGATTTTCGGACTATTTTCGGGAGATTGTAGGTTTTGATTTATTTACGAGTATCAAAATATATCGTATAAATGTCCGTATTTTTTATTGCGTTGACTTAGAAGCTTGATTTTTTTAGAGCTCGAAGGGACCATAGACCTACGTAGTTGATATTAATTTTAACTTGAGACCTCCCGCGTTCCTGAGAAAAAAGGTCTTGACAGACAGACTGACAACGAAGTGATCCTATAAAGATTCCGTGTTTTCATATTGAGGTACGGAACCCTAAAAATGAAACGGTAACACACATTCCGGGCTCGTTACCTCTTCGAACTGAGTCGAGGGTCCAAATCCAACAGTTTGTATTCCGGGAAGGTTCTGATGGACCCTATTTGTACCCTGGATGTAGTCTCGGTGGAAATCGATTCCTTTATCTGATACCTTTCGGTTGTTGCATAACATTGTATGACGCGAGTTAGGATTGCGTTTTCGTACGTGAGAATAGGTCTTCGAATGATTAGGTTTTGAAAGGGAATTATTAAAAAAAAAGGACTTTTTTTTATCCGACTTCCAAAAAGGATAAGGATGTTCGTCTGTATTTTTTTATGTTTGTCCATCGATATTTTCGTCAATTATAGACTGATTTTGAAAATTATTTTTTCTTTTGGTAGAGGATGCTTGCACGGTGGTCTCATATTTAGCTTCAATAATATGTATTTTTCCCACTTAGTCTATGTGAATGATGTTTTATTAACTTCTTGTCACTGTTATTTAAAAACAGCCGACTTCCAAAAAAAATAATACAAAGTGAAAAATAACTTCAATTTCGGAAGTAGAAAAACGAAAATTATAAACAGAAAAGACACCAACTTCCGAAATTAAAGTTATTTTTCATTTTGTCGTGTTTTTTGAATGATTAGTTTGTGAATGGGAATTATTATATTTTTTAAATGTTTTTTTTTCTCAATCAGTGTCAATAATCACTTAGGGGTTTATTTATAAACGTTGCTTAAAGTTAAGTAATGATTAGCGACTTTTTAACCAGACATTTTTGATGTTTGAACGTCACTTAACTAGGGATCTTTTGGCCGCCCCCATCTTAATTTTTCACAAAACAATTTCACAATGTTTGCCACCAATGTTCAAAGTAGCACTGTTGTTTTGATGTAACAAATGCCAATGACAAAAAAATTGCGCTGTTTCAGATGGAAAAAAAAAACGAAATTCTGTATGTGGTTAAAGAACAAGAAATATACGTATTTACCAATTTATGAAACAATTTTTAAGATTGAGAATTTACAATTACATGATATGAAATCCATTCACATTAGTCATTGAGCAACCCGAATAGATCACTAATTGTATCGAACGTGTCAAAACATAGACTCATTGAGAGCATAATTTCGTATCTAATGCTGAAGATACATCCAAAACTCCAGAGAGATTGACCCACAAAAACTGACCGAACACAAACAAAACACAATCTAGAGGATCATCAAGCTTCTAAAAACAAATAAAAATCACTAATCCAACAATACGTCACGGTAATTCGTTAATAGATCACAAACTTCCATGTCAGTCTGTCGTAACAGTCATAGATAATTTTGTATATTTTTATTTTTAACTCCATGTTGTGGTGGCTCACCCACGCTTGGCCGCGAATTCCACTTTCGCGATTCGTGTCAATTGCCTCGCAAAAAAACTTTGTCCGGTTGCCAAGTCCTCGTATAATATTTTCCATCATATTCCCCGGTACAATGTTGTGTGTTTCCCGTTTTTTTTTATAGGAGTTTGTTGCAGTTACAGCATGTTTGTTATGCAAAATGTCTGGACTTTCGATGTCATATGAATGTGGGGCAATGTATCATTAAATGTGTTGTTAAAAATATGTTGGCTGTGCTCTATTTACTTCGATCTCTTTATTAAAACTAGTGAATAGTTAGATCATTTCCTGCATGTCCTGCATAGTTTAAAAAAATGCTTCTACATACAGTTTTTTATATACTCTAAAATGAAATGACGTCACACAAATAATTTCATTGCAAGCATCTTCTTATTGTTACTTCAGAAGACATAACAACTTATATTGAAGTTTCGGATTTCGTCGACTTTATGATGGTATACTCTTACACTTTGAGGAGGAAAATGATGCAATTTTATTCCTTATTGTCTCGCTTTTAATTAGAATAAATAGGTCAGTAGAATTTTGGTTTTATTTAAAACGGTGTTTCTTCAAAGTTAGGTAAATTAATCAAAATGGATAGGAGTTACAATCACATTGACTTGACTAGAGTCATAATGTTTAAAAAGGATTTTATTCCTAGGTTTTTGGAGGTGATCGGAATCGAAATCCACGTACTATTGAAGAACTTCATATCTAAGCAGTTTGAAAACAAAATCCCGTGAACACGATAACCACATCTATTACCGCCCCGGTTCTATAACGGCCGAGCGCTGCAAGCAGAAATAGTCCTTACGGTGTATAGATATGAACTTCTTCCATGGGACCTACATATATGACTATGTATCTTAGTTATATCTAGCTTCTTCCGCATGCATCTATAGCATTAAATAACCACCCAAGCTTTTTCAAGAAACCCTTCCGAACGCCAGCTTTGGAAAGCTATGGCAAAATATTTACTCAGTCAGAAAACTGCACGAAATTTTCGATCAAGTTATTTCCATACCACCTTGAATACTTAACGGAAACTTGAAGCTACTATTTAAGTACACAATATCCTACACAGGATGAGCACCTCATTATAATTCCCGCGAGGCCATAACCGTCCATGCTGTCTGTTCGGGTTTCACTGATTTTATGACGTTTACGTATGGCTGACTGTTATACCAAGCAGTAACGTTGGGGTTGTAGCAGTTCTAGGTTCTTGCACCGCTATTCCAGACCGCTGGGAATGTTCAACACCGTCTATGAGGCGGAGTGTGTGGGCATCATACAAACGGTCCTCGCCCTAGAAGCCAGGAGGGTTACGGACACCCACATACATATACTCTCCGACAGCGCCTCAGTTCTCCAATCCTTACGGAAAAATATATTACCTCAAAGCTAACACTAGAATGTCACAATGAGAACAAATAACGGTATCTAGCCGCAACACGGTGACACTGCAATGGATAAAAGGACACAGCGGATCGCTAGGTAAAGACGCAGCTGACGAACTTGCTAGACGTGGATCCAGCACGGCAGTCTGTGGACCCGAGCCTATCGTACCCATCTCCTTCAACCAAATACGTAGGTGGTTACAGGAACTCACTCACACACAAGCGGAGTACTGGTGGACCTCGACACCGGGCTGCAGGAAGTCCAAGGAAGCTATGCCATTCTTGGATAGCAGGCTATCCAGGCGTTTATAACGCCTAGACAGGAACGACCTGCGTCTGGTGACGGGGACCACCACGGGACAATGCACGCCAAACAAACACTTCCACACAATAGGCATAACGGACAGTCCTCTGTGCAGGGCGTGATGGCGGCTGAAGAGACCGTTGCACACGTGCTCTTTGAGTGCACGGGCTTCACCCAGATTAGAACAGAAACCTTCGGGTCATCCAGATCCTACACAGGTGTTCTGAACAGACTAGGAGATTTAATTATCTTCTGGAGGGAGGTGGGCTAGTTGGAATAACCGCCAAACGGCCGCAATGGCTCACGCACAATTGTCCACCTGACGGACTGAGTGCGGAAACCAAACCCTCTATTATGGAACATAGATGTCTGACTGTTATACGAAGCTGTAACGTTGGGGTTCCAGGAGTTCTAGGTTCTTGCAGTAGCTACCAAAGGAATGTCAAGTTGGCTTGTTTTAGTCCAAGGCATCGTTCTTTATGGCAGCGAAACGACTGGCTTCTATGTAACTCTATGAAAACACTTACTTAGATACCGAAATTGCTGCCTGTCACCGCTTTCATAGAGCTACATAGGAACCAGTCGTGTCGCTGCAGTCTGTCATTGCGATTGGGCGAAGATGCCGCTTGCGGTTTTGCGAATGCGGTCGCCTTCGGAAAAGCATATTAAAACATGTCTTTGTTATCCGTTATTCTCTTGCATCGGCACAAATTGCAAGATACTATTTCTTGCAGTGGTAATAATAGAATAGACTTAGACGTAAATTAAAATTATATTATTAAGAAATGTTTTAAGTAAGTGTAAGTTTAAATAATATTTAGTTTTAAGTACATTTAAGTATGTCTAGAGACTCATTGACCCCACAGTCAAACCATTGCAACGGTTTTGTGGGGCTTAGCTTATATGTTACTTACCTTTTTGGAATAAAGATAAATATATAATAAATAATAAATATTAGCAAATTAGCAAGGTGGTGCTCCGGAAGCTGACTTTCCAGGGTGTGCCAGAGAAACATTAAATATCGCCATTGTAGGCTTACTGTGCCCATGACCGTTTTTGAAACTACCTTATTCAATTTCCGTTCCATTTATCAATTCCAGTTCATTACATAAATTAATTACTATAATGCAAAAAAAAAAAAACCTTAAAACATTTTATACCTTAGAATTTTCTTTATCCTAAGGAAAATTGACAAGCATAACCTCACCCCTATTTTTCCCGAATGGTTCGGCAGAGGTGTACCTATAGTATACCCACATTTTGCCAGTTACGTTTTAGTCCCATGTAATAGGTGGCCAGCCTATTGCCACCAACTGGGCACAAATTCAGAATAAGGGAAATTCGTTTGCCATTTTCCCAAAGTTACGCTACGGTGTGATACAGGCCGTTTTGTTATGAAGCTCAAGTGCGCGTAAATGAGATACTTGCTCGTGTTTTACGAGATACCCTGAAAATTTTACGAGAACTTTCTTTACATAAGTAGAGATGTAAATCAATAGATGTAGAATTGTAGATATACGGATGAGTTCATTTGACTTGCTTTGTCTGTCTTTGATTTCGCTTGCTTGTATTGCTCTTGAAGAATGTTTTTACGTTTTAAAGTAGATACGTGTCCCATTGTTTTGAACGAATATTCGAGTGTAGATCCTACTGTTTGAAGAGAACTTTACAAAGATGTGTGAGGAAGTCATAACATAGAAGCATTCCACAGTCCTTTCACAGCTATTTAACCTACGACAGCAGCAACCCAACAACACCCTTACTGAAACGAGAATAAAGATCATTATGATTTTAACAGACTTGTCAGTGGCAGCAACCCAACAGCGACCTTATTATTAGGACAGTAAAGGTCACTGTGATTTATACAGTGATGCAAAATCAAAACTAAAATAACTATGAAAGGACTTCATGTAAATTCATAGATAATCTCATTTCATATTATCTTCTAACGCAATGACTCATTCTTCAGACATAATTCTTAAGCAACAATCATCGCTTTAGTTCACTGCTAGATGGCAGATCAGACCGGTTGTCGCTGAAAACCAGCGCTGGGGCTCTGTCTCGCATAGGGTCGCAGCATTATGCTGAGCGATGGCCGTTTTGCGTGGATGTGACGCATATTTTCCCCCAATTTGTTATTCTCGTGTTTTTTTTCTTTGCGTCATATTTACCGCAAATAAACGTATTTTCTTTCTTTCTTTTTTTCTAGATCAGGCAATAATTTAACTAAGGATTTCAGTGAAGCTGAGATAAGGTGAGTTTTAATTAACCGGAGAATTAAGGTTATTGCACACTGCTGAGCCATTACACCGTTGCGTTGACGAGGTAACGAGGTGAGGTGATGCTTATCCGGAGTCCTTCTGTCTCGATTCGACCTTCATGCGGAATACCCCGACATTTTTCATACACTTACAGCTGAAAACAACCCCTTACTTTCACTTTTTTGTGCCATCGCGTGCAATCATTATATCATTATACTTCCCCATTAAGGGGTAGGACAAAAAATAGCCACAAACGGCTGTATATATCATTTCTATTCACAGTGGAAACAGGATATTAATTATAAGATATTTATGGGGTGTAAGGGATTCCTTGATGGGTATTTTTAACCCTGTTATACAAAGGGGAATTTTTAGTAGAATAAGGCAGGTTTGATTTGAAAGTTACTAAGGACTATTTTTATTCAGTGTTTTTAAACGTTGACCATATTATAGATTACTAACTTTTGCCCGTGGCTTCGCCGACTTAGAGCTCGGAAATTATCCCACGGAAACATACTACCCAAATAAAAAATATCCTATGTCCTAGCCCAGGTCATGGTCTACCCATGTGCAAAATTTCATCAAAATCCGTTCAGCCGTTTTTGCGTGAAAGCGTAACAAACAAACTCACTTACGCGTTTACAATATTAGTTAGGATACAGACATACTCTCGAAAAACATTACCCTCCTTCTGGGGCGGGCGAGTCGGGTAAAAATATAGTGTCCACATTTTAGAACTATAACGATCCACCCTAGTTTTTATTAACTATTAAATCACAAAACTTCTCTTCTGTGTGTGCTCACGTTAGGTCTATCTATGGACGAACTTTACCCGTACCGCACCCGGAATACATTCTAGAACGAGTTTGGATTTTCTGACTGGAATTTCTGGTCGAAAGTTATGCCGGAATTATTCTGCTTTTGCCTTGTCGTTAGTGCTATGGATACTTCTGGGAAAGCTTCATGTGCTTTGTATGTGGCATGTTGCTTTGTATGACAACATCGTGGCAATGTTAGACGCAACCTAACAGGAGCATTATGCAATGGGTATGCTTATATTATGTTCCTTTATGATTCAGAGTTTGATAAACCCTTGTTTACACGATGTTTTCTCTTATTATTTATACATTCATAAATACATAAACTCACGCCATTTTCGAGGACGCTACGATCCGCCATCTGCTTATATTTTATGTTGGAAAAAAATGAGCTGCCTGCCTCGTTGGTCTAGTGGTCGCAAGCGTTACTGCTGAGCATAAGGTCCTGGATTCGATTCACAAGTCGGGCAAAGTGTTATTGGGTTTTTCTATCTGGAATTTCTTAGTAGCAGCCCGGAGTCTGGATTTATGCCCGGTTGATTGGCTCGCCCCCTATTACGTGATTACTTAAGCATAACTTGCGAAATGTGGGTGTACTATGGGTACACCTCTGCTTAACCCTTCGGGGATTATAGGTATGATGTTATGTTAAAAAATAAGCTTCTTGCCACGTTCTATCTCACAGAATTGAAGTCTGGCCTCCTTTTGACTGACTGATATTTTAGCCAAGAAGAGGCCTACCATAAGCACCTGAGGCACGTTATTCTTTAATAGCGTCTGCCCGTGACTTCGTTCGCGTGGAAGTCTATAAAATATAGCCCAAGTTACTCGCTGATAATGTAGCTTTCTATATGTGAAAGAATTTTTAAAATTGGTTTAGTAGTTTTTGAGTTTATCCATTACAAACAAACATACAAATAATCAAATATTTTCTCTTTAGTTTAGATGACTGCATAAAATAAAAAAAAATGACTGGGTCGAAACCGATCCGCAAAACTAAAGTAGTCATCACATTTCCATTCAAATCAAATTCAGTCAAATCTGTGCCAAGGTATTCAACCTTGTAAATACACCCAAAACAACTTTTTTCCAACACGATCTTAAACATCCCTACATCCTGTAAGGGTGTTTTTCCTATAATCAAATACAGGGTAAAGTCAGCCACAAATGTTCGTCCGTTAGCCAACAATTACTGACCCACATTTCCCTCATCGGGGTATTTTTCCACTTGAGAAAACTTCTTTCCGTAGCAATATCGTTTTGCAAATCTACTGAAACTGTTTCACATTTAATTTCTTTGTTGGGTACTTGTTCTCTTAATTAGCAGTTGGTAACTATGCTTTCTTGTTTTTATTTTTTAGTTTTTTTCTTGTAGATGTGATCATAGAGATGGATAGGGAAGTCTTTGATGTTTTTTCTAGTTACCTACCTATACCAAGTCAGGACGACAATTCCCCAATAAATGAAAATACTGGCAAAACTCGTACTATACCCGAGTCGCCTATATTTTCAAGCATTCTTTATTTCAGAAACAAATAGCGCCCGTTAACTTTCTAAATCAATATCTATCGTGATCTTCAACTTGTTCCAATAACGCAAAAACCTTACCGCTAAAAAAAAATATGGCTTCACAGTTCAAATTATAATGACACAGTTACTTTAGCTTAATAATAAATATTATTAGTGATGTTATTCGCTTATTTAGCCACTCATGTACACTCAACATCTGTCTCTCTCACACACTCACACACACACCCCAACACTCATGCACACACACTCGTAAAAAGTGATTGTAGTTTTATTTTTTCTTTTCTGTTTCTCAATATACCTGTTTGTGCTCGTACATTTATGATGTAAGGGAAGAGCAGAGTCAACTACAGGCATTTTCTATGCCTAAATGGAGACTCCTGGATAGGCAATGTAAGCCAAACGAGATATATGAAATAAACTTATTTGAATTTAATAATTTAATACCTAAATGCAAACACGAAATAAAAACAATTTTTTTTCAAGCAATCAAAATAGTAGTAATGGGCCGACTATGGATTTTGCCAACCAGCCGGCTAGCAATGGAGACTAATTGGATATTATGTACACTTGGGAGCAAATAAATCGAGCCACTACCTTTTTTCACGTAAAATGGTAAATATTTTTGGTAATATGGAACGTATCAATTCGAACTATATATCGCCTAAAAGTTTAGTTAATAACCTTTACAATGAGGGTAAATTATTGAATAATAACCTTATTGAATGATAAATTATTGGCTCTGCAAGAAAAATGGTAATTTTGATAGAAAATTTAGTAGGGCTAAAACAGTCCATAAAAACAATAAAAAACAAAATTATTGCAAAAAAAATATTCTTAATAACTGGTATTACCCCCCCGGGCCCTGATACATTCTTGTAGCCTATTAGTCATCGATCTGATCAGCGTTACGATGACATATTGTGGTATGTTCTCCCACTCTTCAAGCACAGCGACTTTAAGCTCGGGAATGGATGAAACAGCGGGAACCCTGGCTCGGACTCTCCGTTTTAGCTCGTCCCATAGGTGTTCGATCGGGTTCAAATCGGGACTTCGTGCTGGCCATACCATTTGTTGAATCCCGATCGCAGACAAGTATTCCGTAACGATCTGCGCGGTATGAGGTCTCGCATTGTCATGCATAAACAAGAAATTTTCTCCGACAAAACCAGCATACGGCATTACGTGGTTTTCAAGAATGTCAGTTATGTATCGGTCAGCTGTTAATCCACGTCTACCACTGCCATCGTTGGCGGGGTCGACGAAGACAAGTTCCGTTTTTCCGTCTAGAGAAATTCCTCCCCACACCATACAAGAACCACCACCAAAACTCACCGTTTCTCGAATGCAACATTGGGCAAATCTTTCACCAGGACGTCTATACACTCGGTTTCTCCCGTCATTGCTAAAAAGACAGATTCTTGACTCGTCAGAAAACAAAACTGACCTCCAGTCTTCTAACGTCCAATTAATGTGTTCTCGAGCAAACTCCAAGCGAGATCGGCGATGAGCTACAGTCAATTTTGGGCCAGTTGCTGGTTTGTGTGATGTTAAATTTCGTTCTTTTAGTCTTCGTCTCACTGTCCACCTACTGATTGCGACTCCTCGAACGTCACGTAACGCTTGCTGTAGCTGAACAGCATTAAGTCCACGGTCGCGCAACGAATTGGTTGCAATAAAGCGGTCGTCACGTTCTGTTGTTGCCCGTGGTCGGCCAGTTCCAGGTCGCCGAACAAAAGCACCAGTCTCCAGATACCTGCGGTATACCCGCTGTACCTTTGAACGACTCAAATGAAGTCTGCGTGCCACTTCACGTTGTCCGTGTCCAACCTCAAGTAAAGCTACAACTTGGGCAGCTTCCGTCGGTGTAGTATCCATTTTATCAGGTTATTTTGATTACACAGACACAGATAAAGACAACAATAACAAGTAATATGGGTATGATTAACAAAAACCTCAAATTTAATCTTTTCTTAACAGAGTACAATAAAAAAGTCATAAGCAAATTAAATGCGATAATTTTATTCTACCCTTTAAACTTTAATAAAAATGAAATTTTGACAACTAACTACCCTCATTGTAAAGGTTATTAAATACCCTTTTAGGCGATATATGTTTCGAATCGATGCGTTCCTTAATACCAAAAATAATTACCATAATGCGTGAAAAAGGAAGTGGCTCGATTTATTTGCTCCCAAGTGTATTTGACAGAACTTTTGTTAGTACTTGGACGACATTAGTTAGATATATTATGAAGTTTATTTCAAGGCTCCTGCAGACAGGCGCAACGCAACACCGGTAGAACAATTTACTTGAAGTTTTCATAGAAATTGGCCCACCAGAGCCGCGTCACATCCGTCTGGGGAGCCTTTTTTGTCGTATTGATATCCCCGCCCAATATAAATTGTTTTATTTCTTTCTTCCTTCTAAGCTTCCAGTAAATGACAGATGGGTTAGTCGCGGTCACACGTCAATAATAGTATGGTTGGCAAATATATTCAAGCCACGGCATTGTTACTTTTGCTTCTATAATAATCGCTTTTTTATAACGTTCATAAAATGTGAAGACTAATATCACATAACAGCTAGAAGCAACAACTCATTTATAATAATATTTTGATACCAACAGAACTAAAATAATAAAAAATCAACGACCAATGCAATATTAACGCAATTAAAAGCTAATTAGTACATTAATAGTGTTCCCGTAATAGGATTTATTACTGAAACATTTTTGGTAATGTACTATGTACTGATTTAAAATAGATAGCTACTAATTAAATTTGGAAATACGAGATTTCGGTAAATTATAACAGCACAGTTAATGCTGCATTGGTATATACTAAATCTATAATTACATTAAACGATAAATAAGTTGTTGGGACAGTCGGGGGCCTTATTATGAAGTATTAATGCCATCATTATTCCACGTCAAAAAAAGGATGGTGCTAGCGGCCTTTTATAGCTCCTTCTCTCACTCACACTGGAATAATGGTGGCATTAATACGTCATAATTCGGCCCTTGAAGTAGGTTCTGGTCAGTGCCCTGGGGTAGAGCGAGTGGGGCAGTACTTCCAGGTACCAGATGGCAAGGGGCGCCAAAAAGCCAAATGCAATTGCCAGAGCGAAATAACATTTTGATAGCGCCTTTTGAGCGGTGCAGGTGAGCATTTCATTATTTAGTGGCTGATTGAAATTAACACCAATTAATTATACAGCGTGACATTTTAGTCGTTTTACAAAAGCAGCCCACTTCATGTTTCCAATGACTACTAAAGATTCATTAAAACAAATGATATATTGTAACAATTTTTTAATTGCCTAGAGGTACATTGAGTGGGCCTTTGTAAGACGACTATGTCACGGTATATAGCAGTAAAAGCTTTCTTAAAGCTTTCTTAATTTTTGAGGGAAATATTATTTATTTAAAATGAAACCGTCGTAGAATATTTACGCCAAGTGAAAGCGTCGATCAAAGGGCGCCGATAGACAATCTCGCTCTACACTGATCAAGTGCTAAAGCCGGCGCTGGTTCTGGTTCTGGTAACCTAACGATAGATAGTTACTTAATTAAAACGACATAGATATACCTATACTATTCTTGCACAGCGAATAAAGGAAATTTTCATTTAATTCCTATAATAAATTACTGCTTTTAATATTAATGTAAAAATTGTGATTAATATTCGATTTTTTAGGGCGTCGTAATTCACTACTGCAATAGTTTAAGGATGAAAAAACTCACACCAATCACACACATCACTAATTATAAAAACTAATCACTATCACTAATATAAATAAACACTAACAAAAACAAATGCGATTCATTAATATGCTATATTATTGAGTATTTTACAAAGGAAATCATCCGGTCTATTCTGTAATCATTTCACGGTGAAAACTTAGGTGAAGTGAGCTGTCATTCCACCAGCTGCTTGGGACTGACAGCTCACTCCGAGCTCACTTCACCTAAGTTTTCACTATGAGATGGTTACAGAATAGCACTGCATATGTAATTGCATAAGTTCGATATTGAAAAATGGGGTGGGTGAGCTGGCAAAAGCAACCTTTTTATTTATTTTATGTACATGGTGAAGTTACAATATCAATCTCTAACGTTGACATGGCAACAAAAGTATTCGTCATCATTATCGTACGACTATCCCAATTTATTTAAACATGTCTTCTCTTCCCTTGTCTATTAGTCGTCATCTCGGTAGTCATTCTTTTTCTAGGCATATCATCTTTAACATAGTCCATCCATCATTTCTTCGGTCTTCCCCTACTCTTGTAGCCTCTCCTTAAAATTTTCTCTCTCTGGTACAAAAGTAATGGGTACCTATGCTACACCTTTATCTCAAGAAAGCAAAATAATTAGAGAAAACCAAGTCGCACACGGCTGATATTTCAGACTACATCTCGGCCCCTAGGGTATACTCGTATATTCCTTATAAGTTTATTAAGGGCACGTTACATGAACCAAGGTAGTTGGATGTTGAGGAAAACTGCGGTATTTTGTTAACAATATTATTGATTACCAGTTGTCGATGTAGGTAATGTTAGAAAAGTTTTGTAAGGAAGGCGAGCTAATTATTTTTCGTGTTGTGAGAAGACTCCTCCTGAAGTTATATGGTATATGGTTTCTTTGAAATACAAGTAGGAAAATTGAGGTCACCTTTTTGTATGTTTCTTTGAAACTATGAAAAAACATGTTTTCGTTTTTTGTGAGTATCTGGATTTGAAGGCAACAGTTGCTAAAGAAAATCTGTCTGTGTGTGTGTTTAGAAAGCCAATATTTTATTGAGAAACTTCCCTATATAATTCCATAGGTTTATTTTACAAAGCCTTGGCTAAGGCTGACTATCCACTGGAGCAGGGAGGAAAGGAGCGGAGCGGAACTGTGCCAATATTAACTAATGGAATTTCCTTAAAAACTCCGCTCCGCTTCAGTGGACAGGGATTTGCGAACTAGTTTAAAAATTCCTACAAAACCGGGAAGCGGAGCGAGGAACTGATCTCACGCCGCCACCACCTAAAATTACTCGTCGCGTGAACTCGGCCTAGCTCCGCACAGTCCGCAACTCCAATCCGCACCACCTCGCTCCGCATCAATGGACAGACACAGTCCGCTCGGGATTGCTCCCTTGCTCCGCTCCGTTGCCTCGCTCCGCGTCAACGGATAGGCAGCCTCAATGTCTTTTTTTCCATAGCAATTACGGACAGCTTTTCCCATAACCCCAAAAATAAACCATCCCTCCCATAATAACGCAATTTACGAAAAAAAAGCCGGTAGCTACATCCAAAGTTTCATTCCCACCGCAAAAGAAAAACTCGAATAAATAAAAGCCAAGAGGAAAATTGAAAACATCTTTTTTATATATGTAAATGCTAACATATCTCACGGTTTTTAGCCGCCATTCCCTTTTTTGTCGGCGATATGATAAATATGTAAATAGGCGGATGCCAATGTGAAGTTTCTTGTGTTATTGATAATGGTTACTGGGACGGACGGATATTTTTGCTTCCAAAAATAATGTTTTGAATAATTATGGAGTAACAAACCATGCGCCTATTCTATAGACACTTTCATTCCTTATGTAGTGTTTAAGATGTTTTTAAAGTTAGCCCCTGAAGAGGTCAGGGGCTTAATTTAAAAAATCCTTCATTAGTGCTCACTTTTATCACACCAAGTGTTTCTTTTGATATCCCATAACTTTTTACGTTCATACGGTTACGATCATAAGACCATGTCAAAGAATCAACAAAATTATTTTTCTAAAAAAAAAAAAAAAATATTTTAGTTTTAAATTATTCTTTTTTTTGACGGCACGGTTGGCGCAGTGGTTAAGCGATAGACTGCTGCGCTGCGTGTCGCGGGTTCGATTCCCGCACGGAACAAATATTTCTATGACCTACAATTAGTTGTTCCGGGTCTGGCCGTTTGTGTATGTGAGTTTATATGTTTGTAAACGCACCCACGACACAGGAGAAATTCCTAGTGTGGGGCAACGTTTTTAAAAAAAAACAAAAACAAAAACAATCTTTTTTTTTTAATTTTTTTACCCTGTAATTCGACAGTCACGATTATTTATGTAAAGTACCCTTGCGTGAAATATATAAAAAAAAAAACATTTATTTTAGACTATTTTTGTCCATAAAAAAATATATGACAAGGTCGAATTTTCTTAGCATTAAAATATGAATGGTTGGTTTGAATGAAAATGATTTACTCGTCCTTCCAGCGGTTACGTCTGTGCGTTGTTTGTCAGTGATTTTGAGAATTGTAGAACATGAAAACATCTGAATGTCTAGCTCCTTGAAAGTAGATACTGACGTTTTTGAACCCATTCTAAATGTATGACTTTGCGGAACAGGAGATCAATCTCTATAAATTGGCTTGCGAAATCCGCTACAGTATCAAAAGATGTGACCAAGACTTCTTAATAATTTTGATAAAAGGTATGAGGAACAGGGTGTATAGTTCACTCATCCTCTATTGAAAAGGGAGGATCCTCCGACCAGACAGGTGTCGTGCCTGGCGGGCAACTGCCCAACGATTGATGTCGGGGAAGTTATATATATGGTGTTCGTGCGATAAACTATAATTGCGCGATGCAAAATTTTTGTGTGACGTCAGGATTCTGTGTGACGTCAGGTCTTTGATGCGTAGCTCACATGTAGCTATGTCGATGCCGCCACAGAAACATGTTTATATGTTTGACCTACTCTAATCAACTGTAAATCTTACGTAAAGAAATTTGAGTTTAAAGTTAGACGATCTAAATATTAATTACCCAAGACACAATATTAAACGTAAATGACGAAGATCGCTCTCCATAATTAAAATAGCTGACATTATTGCATCGATGAAAGCCTCGCAGGAATCCTGACCAACAAGCTGTTTAATAAATTGATACCGACGATGTTCGAGGTTGCATTTAGAACGTCGCGTAATTTGAATTGATAATAGTGACAAGAATATTTAGGTAGGTCGTTATGATTCGGTTTTGATAGGTTGAGAAGCTGTCAGTTTTTGATATGTTTATTTTTAACTGACATAGCAAGAAAGTATTTAAACCTTTCCTATATATTTTTTTTCATTTTCAAGTTAATTTACCTTAAAAATAATTGTCAAAATTCACTTGTCCTAAGCTACATTAAGGCGACGATAACCGACTTTTAATGATTTTATACTGAAGATCACGTCTAAACGAGTAGCGATAATGATTTGATAAAATAGAGATTAAATTAGAGCATTTTCTTAATAACTAAATCTGTAAATATTTTAAAATATGTTTATATTACATAGTGTAATTAAATTGTAAATTTATATCTAACGCGGATAAAAACTGAGAATCACGCAAAAACTTCAAGCTTATTTACTGAAACCTTCACCATTTTAAAGATAATTTAATTTTTAATCTTTTAGTATACGTGTTTTATTATCAAAATAAGTTTTGTTTTATGTATAATAAATTAATAATGCGTCTAATTTGGGACAGCGCTCCTTGATGGGCGAGTCCTATTACTGGCTGGACATACAACGTGTTGCGTGTGCTCAGCATAAAACACGCAAGCTAACCACTCAAGGCCACTGGCATATATCGGCGTGTTTACACTTATAATCGAGGACACTTTATGAAGCTAGCGATTCGCCTTCTAAAGCTCATGAGAGATAGTTTTAACTGATAACAACATAAACTCAAGATATGTAGGTATGCCTTTGGTGTGGGATGCAACGTTTGTCGACACCCCTGCGCCATCCCATCGTCCTAGCAGGCTGGGCTCAAAAGGCGCAAATACTTCAATCTTATTGGGACTTATTATGTTCGAGCTGTTTGGGGTTAAGCACTAGGGCTATGGGGTCCCAGTGCCCGCTTAGATTTTCGAGACATCGCCAAGCGGTTGGTCGACACTTCACGTGACCAGAGGACTGGCCAATTCGTTGCCAAATAATCAGCATTGCCATACAATTTGCCAATGCTGCCAGCCTTTTGGGCACTTTTCCCGTTGATGTCGTGCCCTATGATTATTATTCCCCTTCCTTTTTTATATTACTTGTACATATTACTACTTTAAGACTATTAGCTTTTTACATTATGTTAATACTAGCTGCGTCCCACGGTTTCACTCGCATAAGTCTGGATCCCGTAGGAATATCGGGATAAAAAATATCCTATGTCCCAATCCAGTTCATGGTCTACCCATGTGCCAAATTTAATTCAAATGCTTTCAGTCGTTTTAGCGTATAAGCGTGACAAACAAACAAATACACTCACTTCCACATTTATAATAATATTTAGGATTATCTAGGAAATTGAAATAAAAACTCAACAATGGGTACTTGATGACTTTAACCCAAATTATTTAGTTTTAGTTTTATTTTGCCGATGGATGGAATGTAGGGATTACAAAAGTTATTATAGTAATATTGCTGATCGCACGGTGTACGTAAACATTTCGTATCGAAATCAAATGGACTTTAATAAAAAAACCTGACCAAAAAATTACTAAGCTGTAACTGAATAATGTTTCTGTTTACAGGCCTTTCAATTACCACGAAATTGAAGTGTTTCGTGAACGTGTACTTGCATCAAGAAATTCGTGAAAATAAATCTGTCAAAGCGATTTTGGCATGAAAACAGAAATGCGATTAAAATTATTTTTCTGTGAACTGTTTCAGAAAAAAAATGTTACAGTATGGTGTGACTGGCATCTCATTGTAATAAAACAATTTTCATGAGCGTCATAATTATAATAATTGTTTTTAAAGAAGAAATAATTAATATCACTTAAACGTGACCTAAATAAATCTTACTTACCTAAATGTTCATTTCGAAAGAATAACATGAAAAGAAAATTTCTTGAAAGCAATTAATTTAAGAGTCTTGAAAATACTTTTTGTTTTTTTTATGAAGAAGATTATAATTAGTTTGGGGAAAAAGAAGAAAATTAAAAAAAAATGGTGTTAATCTCGTAGAAGTAATTTGGGTTCTGTACCCGAAGGGTGCCAAACGGAACCCTAATGCTAAGCCTCCGCTGTTCGTCCGTCTGTCTATCAGCGGGCTATATCTCATGAACAGTAAAAGATAGACAGTTGGAATTTTTACAGATTGTGTACCTATTTCTATTGCCGCTATAACAACAAATAATAAAAGTAAAATAAAGTTAAAGAATAAAAGGGGTCTCCATACAAGAAACATGTTTTTTTGGCGTTTTTTGCTAAATATTGTGTAGTGGTACGGAATCCTTCGTAGTCTGCCCGAGTCCGACTCGGGGTTTTATAATTAGGTCATACCCTAAACCTTTCCTAACCTGGTTAGGGACCGCTTGTAATCCAACAAAATTACACGATTGAATATTTCAACACACGGTATTCTTTTTTTGTCCTAATCATCATTTGTCCAAATGATAACTTGCCAAACTTAATGTCACATAATATAACATGCCATAAAATTGAAATCCCTAAATACAATTTGCCATAAATATTACAATCAATAATATACAAAAGACTTAAAACCATTTTAAATCACTACATAGTATAAAACAAAGTCGCTTTCTCTGTCCCTATGTCCCTTTGTATGCTTAAATCTTTGAAACTGCGCAACGGATTTTGATGCGGTTTTTTTTAATAGATAGAGTGATTCAAGAGGAAGGTTTATATGTATAATAACATCCATTAAATCATTACATAGTATAAAACAAAGTCGCTTTCTCTGTCCCTATGTCCCTTTGTATGCTTAAATCTTTGAAACTACGCAACGGATTTTGATGCGGTTTTTTTTAATAGATGAGTGATTCAAGAGGAAGGTTTATATGTATAATAACATCCATTAAATAGTGGAGAAGTACTGTTTTAATAGATAGAGTGATTCAAGAGGAAGGTTTATATGTATAATAACATCCATTAAATAGTGGAGAAGTACTGTTATTTTTGAGGTTTCTAATGTGATGTCGTAAATAATTACATTTCTTCCGCTTACATTGCAAACGCAGGCTGAACCCTACGAGTTTTATCAAAATAATGTACTAAGTATTGTACACATTGAAAAGGTCTACAGAAAAGTCCGTGATGGTATATTGTCTATCTCTTATGGATAACCCACAATAACTTTTTTTTGTCATTTACTTTTTACGACATATAATGGCTAATTTTCGAAGAGCGATTCTGTCACCAACTAACGAACAAGTAGATAAAGTAAATAACTTGATTCTTTCAAAGATTGATGCGCCGACGAAAATTTACTACTCGGTCGATACTGTTCTCGATTTGGAAGAAGCTGTTCATTTTCCTACAGAATTTCTAAATTCTTTGAACCCGCCTGGACTCCCTCCTCACAAAATGGTGTTGAAAGTAGGTTGTCCTGTTATTTTATTAAGAAACCTGAATCCACCTAAACTTTGCAATGGCACGCGTTTGCTGGTAAAATCATTGAAAACTTTCATAATAGAGTGCACAATACTCACAGGATGTGGTACCGGAGAAGATGTATTGATTCCCCGAATCCCTCTGATACCATCGGATTTACCCTTCCAATTTAAACGTTTACAGTTTCCGGTAAAGACATCTTTTGCAATGACCATTAATAAATCGCAGGGTCAAACCTTCAACGTTGCAGGCTTAGATTTGAGCGTTGACTGTTTTTCACATGGACAACTGTATGTCGCTCTTTCAAGAGTGACCTCCAGAGAAAACATGTTTGTATTGTCTAATGACAAGAAAGCTGTGAACGTTGTTTATTCTGTAATATGTTGTAAAAATAAAATAAATAGTTAAAAATGTAAAAAGTAAATAAGTAAAAATGTAGTGTATGAATTTAGATATTCCAAAGATAGCAGGAAATCTTCATGGTGTAGGGAAAGGGGGATTGTTTTACTCCAAATTTAACGCGTGCGGGCCACGGGCAGTAATGAATAAATCAAAACTACTGGATCGATTTTAATCACATAGGCTATATATTTTATACCCGTGCGAAGCCGAAGCGGGCCGCTATGTTTTTATATACAACGTTCACAGTTTTTCTGTAGTGTATTTAGTATCAGCATTGCACCCGTGCGAAGCCGGGGCGGGTCGCTAGTAAAGTTATAAGTCCCAAATTCAAATTATTTAATGTTTATTTATCCTGATAATGTTTGTAAAACAAATTTGTTTTACAAAGCAGCAAGAATGCAGCATGCAAGCAAGCATGCAACATGCAGCAGGCATGGTTTGAGTCACGGCTCCGGCGCTGCGGGGCTTCGGCTATCCCACGAGAGCTGATCATCGCAGATGGTTTAACGCTCACCACCTGCTCCTCAACTAGTAGGCTGCCTTGCCGCACCGCGCCTACGCAGTTCTAAATTACACTATAGGGCAGACAAGATTTCGTCGAGTCGGACTTACAGCGATTCGTTTCTGTCACTTAAACCAAATTTTTAGCAAATGTTTTAGGACTAACAATTTTATTATAAATAAACATTCAGAATAATATACATTATATAATACAATATTTAGGGCATATGACTTTATTTCATGCAAGATGAGGAGATTCAATGATTATAGTACTCGATATTATGACAATAGTTTTAGAAGTAAAGATAATTATGTAAAACAAAATATCGAATTTTTGAACATTATGGTTACTGAAGTTTATTGCAAACGTGTTATCGATAATGATTTTCAGACAAACAATTTTTGGAGAAGAAATCTCCCAGTTGATTTATTAAACTTTCGAAAGCGCATTTCTTTTCTTTTCCAAGTCCTCCTACGTTCAATCCCCGAAACTATATTCTTAGCGCACTTAATACCTAAATTCACGAGCAGACTTGGCACTTTACAGACCGCTACACAACAACTTTAAAGAACGGATAAACTTAAAGCACTAACACTAGAATTTTATCGTTTTCTTGCGACTTGTTTACAGTAGTTTGGCACTAATAGTGTCGGAGTTTGTAAACAACCGATGTTGATTTATAAGCTCTTGTTTAGGACTGTTTTTGTGCGGATACATCGTAAATTGTGGGCTATTTTTGTTTTTGAAATGGAATACATTCTTATTAGCAATGGGATTTGGGTTTTAAATTGAAGATCAAGATAGGATACTGTAGGAACCTTTACCCTGCATGGTTTTACCATGCAGCCTATATGAGTCTAAACTAATCTAATTATTATTTATTATTTTTTTTTTTTGTATGTTTGTTTGTTATACTTTTACGCTAAAGCGGCTCAACGGATTTAAATGATATTTGGCACATGGGTAGACCATAACCTGAGTAGGTATATAGGAGACTTTTTATCCCGATATTCCCACGGAATCGAGACTTATGCGAGTGAAACCGTAGGGCGCATTTAGTAGTTTATAAGTTGATGGCATAATATGACACAAACCCTAATTCGTATTAAGAATAGAAGAAAAACAGTAGGAGTTAGCTGATGAGCTGACATGGCCAATGTCATGATACAAAAATGTAAATTAATTTAAATAAGTATGCAAATTAAACTATAAACACGCGTTTCATCTTCACCCCGGTGCTGTTAGAAAGTAGAGTGCCAGCAGAACCTACAAGTTCTATCTTTTACTTAACTTTTGATAAAAAACTTATTTATTTATTTATCTATTTAAAGACTTTGGAAAATACAATGGTGTTAAATAACAGTATGATAATCTGACAGCCAATTACAGGTCTTCACGTTTAGAGCTTGTCTGGTATAAAAGTTATGTGGAACAAAATATACACACTTCCAAATATTGCCAAAAAAAATCGTAAATAAATATAAAATATAAAATTTGCAGGTAAAAACTAATATAATTGCGACAGGTTGTTTCCCATAAGAACCAAGATGTTAAAAATAAATTTTAAAAATAAAATTAAAAAGAATACAAAGTCTAAAGATTTAAGCTTTCAATAAATTCATTGCTAAACACTATTTTGCCGAAGTCGAACTGTTTGCACACTTTATTAAAATACCTACTCACACGCACAACGTACGAATTTTGTCTGTAGTTAGTATTTGCAAATGGCACTCTAATATACCTACTATTACCTCTTATACTATTTTAAGTGACTAAAACATGCAGATTCATTTTCTGGATCGTATAATGTAAACATTGTGTTTAAATAATTACAAAACATGGTCCGATTAAGTCTTTAATAAAACTATTTTGGGTACTATTAGAGCTTCTTTTAATAGCACAAGAAATACCCAAATTGAGTCTTTAATTTAATTTTCAGATAGTACTTAATGCACACTTCTAATAGCTCCCTGGCTCGCCTTTTCACCAAGACTTGATCTATTGTTTGTCTATTATTTCCCTAAATATTAAATAATATAACAGTAATCAGTACTTGCGAAACTGCAAAACAGTTTGCCAAAATGTTTTACAGTTTGGCAAGTATTGATTACTGCAAAAGACGAATAATTCAAAACGTTTGAATAATAAGTTATTTAAGCACTCTACCACACATCCATTTAAAAGGTTATACAATGGTAACTAGAACAAAACTACTAACACAAGGACTAGAACAAATTCCTTCCACAGTACCTTGGTTACATTATTTACGGCACTTCGACAGTATCCAGTAAACAGTCGAAGCTGATTTATAAGGCATTTAAAACCTTGTTCTTGCTACCTAATGAGGATTTATAGTTTCAACTCGCGTTGGTCAGTACACCAACGACGTGAATTACTGGTGCTAAATGAATGTTTGAAAACTTTTGAACTAATGTTTTGGGATCCTGAAGTGATTGACGTATTCTTGTTTAGGTTGTATTTGTGTTACAAGTTGTAGTAGGAATAATCTACTATGTTGCGGTCGGCTTCCAGTCTAACCCGATGCAGCTGAATACCAGTATTTTACATGGAGCGACTGCCTATCTGACCTCCACAACCGAGTTACTAGGTAACACGATATCCATTGATAAGACTGGTTGTCAGACTTTCGGGCTTCGGATTTTAATATACATAATTATATATGATATTCTATATCTACTTTTAGAAACTTTAAACATATTTTGACTTGATGATGAAGTCATTAACGTCACAGGATGATAAGGTAAATAAATATGTAGTTGCAGGTTATTACATTATATGAAAGTGCAAAAGATTGTAAAAGCGTCGGGAAATTTAAAAATTTCCCAGTTATTGGGCAATATCATACCGCTTGGTAAAGACTCGTTAGCTGGTTGAAGTAGGGATATATGTGAATTTGACTACGGAAGCCTACGTAGGATTTTCACAAATATTCTTTTGTCTAAAGAAAATATCTCAATGACTTGAAAAATGGTTTATGTTATTGTTTATTTATCTCGACCTCGTAGAATGGTTTAATCCAAATTTGCATCTTTATAACGTGTTACATATTCAGATCAGAAAAAAAATGTACGCTGTGCTTTAATGCCTTTGGCAGTCGGACTAATAATAATTGTGATGCTTATGTCCTTATTGATTATTTCGCGATTAATAATAATCATTAGGAATATAGGTACCTACTTATTGTTCTTTAAATATCTTACATTAATATTACAATAAACCTTGATGTTTTATATATAAAATAAGTTTCAATCTTAGACCCTGTTCACACGATGCGTTGCGCCGCCGCATCGCAAAGATTTTGCCGCATTGATTCCGGCATCGCAATGCGTACACCACTCCCCGCCTCATCAGGTGTACGTGCGGTGCGACGCCATACGCACCGTGTGGCATAGTATAGATATTTGTATGTAGAACGCCGCAGTGACACCATTCCGGTGCCGCGCCGCAACGCATCGTGTGCATCGGCCCTTGGGGCGAGGCCACATCACTGCGTTGCGGCGTCGCATCGTAAAAATCTACGACATTCGAGATACGCATTGTATTGCTGTCCGACGTCGTTTTTGCGATACGACGCCGTAACGCAGTGTTGTGGCCTCGCCCTTGGGGTGTTAAACCTATTCGCACGCCAAATATTTATAATCAGCCCATAACGTTCCCACTGTTACGACACAGGCCGTCTCTGCGAGAGGGAGTGGGCCATAATCCACCAAGCGGGCCCAGTGCGGGTTGGTAGATGTCACATATCTTCGAATTTTTGGTTCTAGGACATGTCGGTTCTTTCACCCTTTTTAAGAGCAGTGGTGATGATATGAATTACACAAAGTAATGTGCCTACCTGGGTTTGAATTCACGTCGTACGAATCGTAAGTCGGAACCTCTGGGCCACCGCTGTCCCGCAAAATATAAATGTATTCTTATTCAAGCGCCGCTTTATCTTCACATAGTATTCGTAAGTAAATCTATCGCTCACAGCTGAACTAAGGCCTCCAAAATCACGGTTGGCGAACACATAGAAATTCGTAGAAAATACATTATTTACAGGCTCAAAGGCATCAAAGTTCCACTACCCGTTGCGTAGGTAACACGTTAATAAATCTACATTTATGTCAACCTACAAATTTAGAAAGTTCCATTCAAAAGGTAGTTGGCAATTACGAAGTAGAACAATTATTTCAATTATTTTGTGGGTTAATTAATACACGTCACGACGACCTGTCAAGGTTGTTCTATATTTAGTTACGTTCATTTTACTTAATGGGTCACGACCCAGTAGACATATTGAATAGTTGACTCAGTCAGGTAGCTAGAGAGAAAACTAACAAATCATTGATACGATAATCATTTATACTGATTACGTGTTTTTTTTGCTTAGTTCTTGTCATCATTATATAGTCACAAATAATTAATTATAAAGTGTTGCCAAAACTGTTCCCAAATTATTTGCGTTAGAGTTCTATAACCTTCTTTTTTGGCTTTTCTTGACACAAGAATCACGTTTATATAGGTAACTGCTCATCTTGCTTGGTAGACTTACAATTTTGTTATAAAAACAGAACGTGCTAACAAAAAGTATTATCAGTTTTTATACAGTTTAAGCAAAGCCTCCTGAAATATTTTCAACATACATACATAAAGGTACGTTCAAGTAAATAAACACGTCACAGACGTTATTCAGTGTAGCGAGCCTCAAAAATATAAATACATCGACAAGAATTCATTTGATTGTCTACAATTATTTGTATTCCATAATACTCTATCACTGTGTAGCGATAATTATGTACCCTATATGTGTAGTTTTGTAGCTACACATGGATACAATATTATGAAACTAAGATTGTAGACAATTAAATGAATTCCTGTCAATATATAAAAAAATATATAAACACGGGTTGCACTCCGGGAGTGCCGGCAGAAGTGAAAACTTGAATATTAACGTTGTGCATTTTTGATATTTTGGAATGGTTAGGGAATAATTTTGCACGAATTGCTTTAATTATCAGTATATCATTACTACTATCATTTATGTCGTAAAATACAATATTCATTTATTGCACTATCGTACACAAACATGACAATCTTACGAATTTTCGAACAGTTGTCCTGACGCGAGTTTAACATTTTTTACCCATCACAAAAAAAGTGCGCAACGCCGCTAAAGAAGTTTTCACTTCAAAAATCAACTTCCATCTATAATAAAAGTGAAGTGATGTTCTATTATTTTTATACGTCTTACGAATTTTCGATCAGGTCACGTGTCCTGACGCGAGTTTAACATTTTTTACCCATCACAAAAAAGTGCACAACGCCGCTAAAGAAGTTTTCACTTCAAAAAAAAATTGAGTAGGGAAAGCCAAAGAAAAGATAGATGAACTGTATGAAAGTTGATATGGCTACTAAGGGGGTGAATACTGAGATAAAAACTAATAGAGAAGAATGGAAGAACAATACAAATGTTGCGCTAACATTCAAGCCTTAATCTATCTGCCTCCGAAATTATTAGACTCGTAACCTTCCTTGGAAGTTGGTTACAGTCAAGGCATATTTACGTTATTGGTTTTCACTTCAGAGCCCCCAAATGTGGCACTGGAGACACATTCGGAGTCGTTCTATGTATTAATGTTGTTCTTGTTTATTTAAGCGGGTGTTTCAATTGTCCCGGGCGATTTGTGGGTGAATGTGAATGTGGGTTATTGAACGTTTTCTTGTAGAATTGGAATCCACGAGGATTCCCTATAGAAAAAAAAAAGGTCATAAATATTTTAGTCAAGATTTCTCAAAACGTGGATTTTAGACTTGTAGATCATTCCTAAAAATATTAATGAGCGCTGAAACTGCCCTTATATTCATAATTGGGTTAAGTTTACTTTGGATAATATCGATACATTCTGGTTTTGTGTGTTCAAAGTTTCACACCGCACTCAAACGTAAACAGATCTCTTGTCAGCACAGTGAGTTGTGGACAACACACAATGTCACACTGCATGACGAGTAACATCTTACGTCGACAGACCTTAACACCGGAATCGAACATGAAACACCCTGTAAATGGATTAAACGGCACCAATACACCTGTCGCCCTCTACCAACCACATCCAAACAGACTTTACATTCAAAACCTATTATTACAGAACAACTAAAAATATTGAACAAAGCAGATGAAAACAAAATAATTCGCTCCACATTTTCACGTAAACAAAAACACTCATATGCAAATGATAGCCATCGATTTCGAGGCAATAAAGGCTTAATTAAAGCCTCCATTTTACGAATGGGTACGTATCAAAGTAGAATTGTACCAAATGTTACTGATGATGCCGATAAGCCGGCCGTCCGCGTTAATCGGGTGACGGTAGCGAAAATAAATATTTTGCTTTTAGGATCTGGCGGAAATGACTGGTTTCAGAGAAGAGTAAAATGATTAATTGTTGGTGGGAATGAATAGTAGTGTTATGGTTGCCACACACGTAACGATTTACTTGCGTAAATTTAGGTTTGCGCAAGTAAATCATTATGGTAGTCATACACGTTACAATTTACTTGTGCAAATTTAGAGTTGCGCAAGTATTGATGACGCCGGTATTGACCACACACGGCTCAAGTTTACTAGTAACAATAATATTATTTCTATTTAGTGTGTTGTGTTTCCCGGTAATGACATCCGTTGATGACGCCTGAATTTGGATTGGATATTGTTGAAACTATGGATCGCGAGGAACTGATAAGTTTAAATCTATTCATTCACAACATTTTCATCTCGTTACATTCAGGCCCAAAATTGTATGTAATCGCCACACACGTAACGATATACTTGCGCAAGCCTAAATTTGTGCAAGTAAATCGTTACGTGTGTGGCTACCATTACGTATGTTGGAAGACTTTTGCGCAAATTTCTTCCAACACACGTTACGATATACTCTTGCGCAACCCTACATTTGCGCAAGTATATCATTACTTGTGTGGGTACCATTAGGCGCCATCGCCACGGGCGAGAAAATTGCGGTGATAGTCTCGCCGTGCCATCAAATTCCATAGAAACTCTATGAATCAATCTCTCTCTATGATAATTTGAAGGCACAAGCGATTCTCTCGTCCGTGGAGATTGCGCCTTACTCAGATTTTTGTCCCACTTATTAATTAAACTCGGAGTAAAGTTATGCAAGACATATTAAGTTGGAAAAATTTTTGGTTAAACCGAAGTTAATAGTGGTGTAACTTTTGAACTGGAGTTTATTAACTAGGGGATTTGTGTTTAATCTTCGTTTGATGTCAGACAGAAACTTACTGAAACAGTCACATTAAAAAACGTGGAAATCTCTTGAAGAAAGAGCAAAACAAACAACCGTTAGCAATATTATATTTTAGAAAAGAAATCTTGATAATATCAGGCCAAGGTAAATCTTGTATAAAAATTCTGTAGCTCCCTACAGTCTTAATAAAACATCTGTTTGATTAGTATCGATGTTATTCAACCAAATAAATTGACTTCTCCGAAAACTGAAGCAAAAAGAATCAGATATCTTTTCATAGCAAAAGTCTTTAGAAATACAACAGAAGCAATTTCTCTCATAGATATTGCTTTATTAAGTTTGTGTTGGCGACAATTTATTATTTTAGACCTGGTAAAACTTACACCTTACGATCGTTTGTCATGAGACAGTTTTTACGAGTTACGACACAAAAGATTAGTTCTGTGGGTGGAGACGGGAAAGTGTTAAGAATGAAAAAGGCTCACCCTTTACTGGTACTTTTTTGAGGCAAAAAACGCAACTCTTACATAAATCTTAATGATAAGGACCTATATTTTTTGAGGTAGAAATCGAAATCTCGACAATATGAAATGGTTTAGCTTTAAAATGGCGGATCAGGAGCCCAAATGTAGATCGTTCCAACTTGTGAAAGTCATCAGTAGCGAGCTCCAAATTATAGCCGAAATCACGCAAGTATTTTGGCGCCTGAGTGGAATTGCTCTAATGTAGCTCAATTTTCAGATTCACATTCGCTTCCCGTATCTCGATTCAAAAGTCGAGCTGCAATCCAGCTGGTTTAGAGCACGCATGATTGATAGGTGCACAATTACCTTGCGAATTGAAGTTCGGAAAATCTCTCACATATCATGCTTCGGAAACGTGCCAGGAAGCGCACACAAATTGGCCTCAAACCGGCTAAAACTGGCCACGAAAAAACAGGCCAGTTGCCACAGCATTAAATCACCCTTCTGCTACCAAAAAATACGAATGTGCTAGACATTTATATGGAAAAACCGCGCGAAGTCCAGTGAGTTTTTCCACAGTAGCTCCTGTGTAGCTGTGTTATTTCGTTTATCGCTCCGGCCGTCAGTTCGTTGCGAAATTTAATTTATCAGCAACTGTATGGCAAGTGCGAATGGACCCAATACGAACGTATCATTTCCTTGAAATGTTTTTTTTTTAAAAAAGCCTACTTCGTATGCAAAATTCATGTGGAATCAGTTCGTTAAGTTAAGCTCAGTTTTATGCAATGTTATTTTTATAGTGGAGATGGGATATGGGATCGGGTTCCTTAGTAACCTTGATTACTTTTGTTGAATGAATGAATGAATGAATTAATGATATATTTATTTGCAAGAATATAGGTAGCTAACATAAGTTCTTAAGATCTATGGGTTTCACTATATTCGGAATTTCAGCAGTGCAAATATTCAGATTTTATGTTTTAGTTATAGATATAGCATGCAGTACATATTTAGTAGTTAGCAATGATATAAAAATACTCAAAATAGTTTCATAATTCAAATTTAGATTACAATGCAATTAATAAAATAAAAATTATATACAATTCTATTCATTTAAAATAATAATTTATATTAAAATGTTAATAGTGTAATGTTGCAGTTGGGCGTAGCTGAAATTGAGTTTACTATCGTTGCTGGGTTTATTAACCTTTTCATAGACAGTTGAAAAGATCATTAGGGATCGTGCCAAATTTTGTACCACATGCTAGTGTTGTCTATTGTTTATATTATTATCTTTTGTACGCTACATGAATTATAAGTATATGAAAAACATTTAGCTCAAAATATTCTATACGTCTCAATGAAATTAATAATAATTGAAATTGTCATGAAATGGTAATAATGGTAATTATGATACTAGAGAGAGTAGTGGTGCCCTGTGGTAACGGCCCCGACTTGCGAGTTGTTGATCGGAAGTTCGAACCCAGGCAGGCGCTTTACTTTGTGTAAATAATTTCATCACCACTGCTTTCAAAATGGTGAAGGAAAACATCGTGAGGAAACCGGCATATCCTAGAACCAAAAAATCAAAGAAAAAAATGTGACATCTACCAACACGCACTGAGCCCGCGCGGTCGATTACAGCCCACTCCCTCTCGAAGAGAGTGAGTGTCCCAGTAGTGGGAACAACATAAGCTGATTATGTTTACGCTTATTATATAATACTAGAACATTTACTTTGGAATAGCCGTCTGTCGGAATATTTTTTTTTTTTTTTTACTTAACATGTTTTCAAGGATTATAATCATTCGTAAGTCACATAAACCACTAACAAAACGTGTCCCTTCATAAATTACCTATCCTAACACTATACTAGCATAATTCAATTTTTTCGCTCGTCAAACACGACAAGACCCATCTCGAACTATCGTTTTATAACCAGAAGCTTTTATATCTTCGTTGAGAAACCCTAATAAAGGCTAACATGGCAGCTGATGACAAAATATGCCTTCACTTCAGGTTCAAGGGCATGCAATAGGAAGTTTTTTGGAGATTTTTTTACTTGTTTTATGGTGGCACTTGTGTCGACTTAGTTTCTTGTATGCGGAAAGTATACATTCATTACTGCTTTTGAGTTTTAAAATAAGGCTTTTCGATTTATTTTAGAAAACTTATGGTAGGTTTAGAATTCTCGGTTTTTATTAACAGTCAAGTTACATACTCTAAGAAGATATTTGAATTCAGCGATTTATGTTTATTCGTACCTACCTACTCTAAAAACAGTTTAACTACAAGTTTATAGACAAAAGCAGGTTTGCACAGGCTGAAACATCTGTCAATACTACACACATCTCAAACTAAATCTTTAAGCCAGACTTTACACGAGTTTCCGAACAAAACATTCGTCGAAAAACTATTCATTCTATCGGGAAACCCGTTCGGAACACAGTCGAGTAATCAAAAATTGGACCAAAAACTCCAGCTACAAAACCTGTACCGTAATTCAAAAAAGGAAAAGAAAAATATTGAGCTCTATTTCACGGAGGGTCGTTAAAATACGGTTTATTTTAGTAGTTTTCCGTGAAGCGTGCGCAACCGGGAAAAAAGGTAAGTTAAAAAAGTTTTGGCATTTTGCTTTTTTTCAGGAGAGCCCCAAGAGACTGGTTTTCGACCTCGACGGTTAATCTGCGGATACCAAATGGCGTGGGCCGAAACACTTTTGGACATGCTGTGACAGGCGTGAAATATTAAAACACGGACGTGTATTTTTTTCCAAATTATATAATTCAGTTTCGGCGAATTTTCTGGATGGTTTTCCTGCGTAAATATTTATTTTCAGGCGCAAGTATTTCTTGATATTTATGTAAAAATACTGGCATATTTTGCACCGATACAAATATCGGGAAATATAGTCAGTAAACAAAATTGTCGATTTCAAAATAATGTATGGTTAATTTCAACCCGCTACCCTTCTGTTTGAAAACGAAAATAATTTTCACATTCGTATATTTCCACAATTTAATACGAAAAACAAACAAAACAAGCCAAGTAAGGGAGAATTTCATTTTGCTTGCACATAGAACTCATTTTAGCCAGACATGGAGGTTAAAGAGAAGCTGAGATTTTGGGTCTCGGCCTAATGTTTAGTTTCGGCTATATATGAGACTCTATATAACCTAATTAACCTGATACGGTTAGATGAAAAAGAAATTTTCTGTTTTAAAACAAAAATGTCTGTTTGGATTAACCTCAGTCCAGATTAGGGGCAAGAATTTACATTAAAAATTCAGACAGAAACAGAAATATCTGTAAATTTAGATTCTACTAAGATTACTTTGCCCACATTGAGACCTAAATCCCCAGCGAATTCATCTTATTTTAAGTAATTGTTCAAATGAATAGGGATAAACGGAATAATGAAAGGAAGTCCTGCTTTTAGTAAAGACAGTGTATCTCTAATCTGTCCTCTTTGTAGATTTAAAGCTAATTTATCCAGGCTAATGCTTTCTTTGCTCGACTGAACAGGCTAAGAGCTCGAATACGCTAGTCTTGTGACCTTGTAAAGGATTTTTTAAAATTATTAATGTTTCTCAAGGTTTGATATTTATTGCACAATTTTTTGTATTGGTATCTACAGTCAGCAATGAAAATCGTATTATCTAGTACTTACTCAAGTTTTAAGATAAGTTATGAAATCAGGCGCTACTTTGTGGAAATCCATGACAGTAAAATACTAAATATTGCGAATTAAAACTAAATATCTTTTCAATCATAATTATTGAAGTCGATTTAAAAAAAAAACCCTATTAAAACACTACAGTGGCAAACAAGTTTGTTGAATAAATTAATGTGTTACATTTTGAAGGCTTTTAAGTAAGACCCTCGAATAATTAAAATTACTGATCAAAAACAATTAATTGTAGAATGAATTCACGTCGAAAAGTTTCGGTATCGGCCAACAAATTCAGTCTCGGCCGAAACCACGGGACATGCCTAGCAAAGGAGTTTAATAGTATGGAAATGAGCGCGCATTGAATACGACTCAGGAGCCGAACGGAACGTCTTTTGTTCTAATCGAGTCGAAAACGTGATAAGGAAACGCGCTCTGTTCTTGTAATAAATTCTTGATATAATTTTAGGGTTGATTTTGATTGAGAGTTTCGACATTGTTATTTCAGTCTAATGTGTTAATCAATAATTATACGTTAAAGGGTCAGAAATCGACTGAAGTAAATATGATATTGTCTGAGGATATTTGTCATAATCGGTGGCTTGGGTTGTACACCCTGATGGAAAGATCTGGTTTTCATTGTTTCAACTTTTTCTTTCGTTACTTCTTCGGGAAGTTGAAAAAATAAGGTGACCGTCAAACTGCCAAGTCGTAGGTCTCGAGTTCGAACCCAAGCCTCTCACCTCTGACTTTTCGCATTCATATTCATGTGCGTATTGTATAATAATCACTTGCTTCAAAAACGGTGAAGGAGAACATCAAGAGGAAACCGGCATGCCTGAGAGCTGTTTCTCGACGGCGTGTTAAGCAAGTCTCGAGGCCCATGGGCAGCTTTAAAACTCTGATACCAGGTTAGTCACTAGCAACATTAAAATAAAGAAGAAAAATAAAAGTAATAGTAGACCCGTATTTGTAATGATTTTTGTGTGCTTTGCGGCTGCTACAAAGCACACAGAAGTCGATGTAAGAAAGATTTATTACAATATCATAAATGGCTATGCATATTGTAATAAATCTCTTAAATAAATCCTTGTTGGGATTTTTTTGTCTATAAAACACCACAACATTCCCAAAAAGGTAAAAGCAATCGTTTACCTTCTTTAACATCAAAAACACTCAATTTATACGTCAAACCAGCAGGTATTCATGGAATTTTGTTGAAATTACATTAACAAATATAAATTATTGCGTAACAGTCTTGGGTTTTCGATAAGAAATAATTATCCTAAAAAGAGGTATGACAATAGAAAGCCTTTTGATCTCTGAAGGTTGTTTTAAGTTAAATTTGACGGGCTGAATATTTTAATCCATTGCTACCTTTGATCATGACGTATTTATATAGGGTTTTCTAGGATCTGGCTTGTTGCCCTGGCTGGAGGCCTTAATTTATTGAGGCACCCACAGTGACAGGAAAGTCCGGTTAAGCAGCTGACAAGGTTGACCTGCGAGATGACCTGCCTGATGACATTTATTTAATTTTTAGTATACATACACACATAAAACTGATCTACATCCGTCACCTCATACTTCAGGCCCAGTTGAAAACCAGCGTGAGGCACTAGCTGTCTAGCATTTTTGCTGAACTGGGCCTATTTGGCGCAGCCGCGAGGCACACATTCTTGCTAGTATATTACAACTCACTTTTCAGTTTTTATTTGTTTTCTTTTTTTTTACTTGTTGTGCTGTGTGCCTTTTAGTCTGTGCTAAATAAATGTATTTTCTTTCTTTCTTGCCTGCCATTCCCCAAAAACAAAAAAACTCTGACTTGTCTGAAATCGTCATATCCAGCCTTCAACTTCATCCGGCTATACATAGTCTCTACTCCAGTATTGTGTCCCCCCTATTACCTATAATGGGACTTATAACTAGTGAAATGTGGGTGTGGATGACGCACGCCTCAATATCGGTTTATATTTATAGCTGCTAAAGGTAAATTATATGATTAAGTTCAGGACTCTTAGTGCTATCTATCGGCAATGCGTAAAACGTGCGAGTGGTCCCGGCCTAAGTATTTTTTGTCAAACTCAAAGCATTTATTTAAAAAAAAACAATTACAGGAACTTTTGAATTGTCTAGGGGTCGGTCAGTCAGAAATATAAAGCTAATCGCTCATTCCAAAGCGTAGTAAGTAAATATGGAGAAAAACGGGCAAGAAACCGAAGTTATACACGTGAGAACAATGCAACACATTAAAAGCGTCCGTTAGAAATAAAAATAAAAAAAACAATTCAAACATTACAATAAATTAAAATCGCCGTGGCAGCTAAGAAATGACCAGTTCCTACTGACGGCGCCTGTTCATGAACATAACGCATGTTGTTGGCAACTTTGTTTTTTTCACTGTCAACAAGCACCACGTCGTGGCAAAAGGGTCGCTTACAAATATTAATTTTAAAAAATCAAGAAAAGCTGGTACTTTTTTGAAGCTCTGAACCAAGTGCACCTTCCAAAGTGATTCTGTTTTTTTTTTTTTTAACTATGGCATCTCGCAGGTGACCACTAAGGTCGTGGCTGCTTAACCGGACTTTCCTCTGGCTGCCTTTAGCTTCTACACTAAAAGCCTCCAGCCAGGGGCATATGCAAACTATTCTAAATTAATACTAAACGAGCGCTCGCTAAGGGCACCCCCTGTGGGGTACGAACCTCGGCTTAGGGCGTCGTTGAGGGGAGGACAGCAAGATGGGACAGGCTGGATCAAGGAATCATCATTATTATTGAGCGGGGAATTTAAAGCTACACGCTCAGCTGCGGCACGGGCTGGACACACGTTTCATCGGACAAGGGTGATTCTGGAACCAAGACTGCCTTTTATTTCGCTTCCATCTGTAATAGTGGGTACTATAGGTATACCTCTGCCTAACTCTTCGGGGAAACAAGCAGTGATGTTTTGTTTATGTCTCCTGTGTTACTTCTTGCATTAATGGTAGTTGTGACTTGTCTAATCTAATTCATTCTTAGACCTTGCAACAAGACGTCTTGTATTTGTCTCGTCTCGCCTAGTCTCGTACTTCGTTTGGACTACCATTCTGTCGTAATTATGTTTCTGTTTAGTTATTAACAAGTCAATCAATCTTAATTTTGTTTCATCTTATTCTTGCAATCATAACTAATTCTTAGCTAGATAATGCTCAGTCTTAATTTAGTCGAGAACACAGAACTTAATAAATCTTTCATTGCGAGAATTGCTAAATTTATATTGTCTTAGTGATTTTAGAAAATTAATAGTAAACTCAAACAAGAACTAAATCCATTATTCAGGTTAATAACATTGATATTTTGAAATTTTCCACCAATTCCCGGGAAACGGAGATTGATGTCTCAAAACTTGGGTCTTTCTTCAATCAAAACTTGAAAAACAATTAAAATGGTAATCATTTATCTGTCCTTCCAATTAGTGTCGTCAAAATAAACTTATTCGTGGGCTCGGTTTTCTCGTATTGTAAGCGTTTGGCCTAAGGCAAAAGAAAATTTAGGTTTGCAGTTCGCTCTAATAATTTTATTGATACCTGACAAAAAAGCTCTGTTAGTGTTTTCCTATTCAAATTTCTTAAGTATTAAGCATTAAAAGTTAATCTAAAAGCACTATTGGGCTCACCAAGACATAGCGCTGTGAACAATACAGTGAAGCATGCCAAAACTACACTTCCACTCTGTGTATACACGCTCACACGCTCACACGCACATATTTACAATCAAACTACACCTCATTCGGTGTAATTCGAAATTCAAAAGTTCGTCTGCTCAGCCACGTAAATAACGCAATGAACGTGGCTGAACTGTTAAAATGGAAGGAATTGCGATCAATTGTAATTTTATGTGTGTTATACAATTACCTCTAATCAAACATTGTCAGACTGCCATAAGAAATAATTGTCCAATTCTGAATTCAATGTTTTTCTATACTTGCACCACACGAACGAGCTGTAATGAACAAAAATTCGACGGAAAACAATTTTTATCGGCAACATTTTCGGTATTTCGAACAATTTCAGCGGGAACGGTATTGTACTGAATTTTTTAGCATTCCCGTCCACCTGTTAAGTTTATGAGTGTCTCGTTTTTACAAATGCTTCGCCGGTAATATTATTAATGGAAAACGGATTCATTTTTAATTCAGTTTCCATAATTTATTGATTTGTAATATGTTTACATTGAAATATCTTTATGTTTAATACTTTCCTTGATGTCTAGTTTTTGTTATAGCCATCCGCATTATTCGTTTTGCCACGGACTGCCCTTGTTCATAAGTGCTACTGTCTACCAGATCGCAGCCGACCTCTCAGGCGATAATTAGTACTCTAGGGTAAAGTGCGGTATACAGCGTGTATCAGATATGTGCGGTCATATTTAAAGGTTCAGACCATCAAACTGAATCACTTTCTTGATATGACCTACATCGTAATCTCGAAAAAATAATCAGCTGTCCCATAAGACTTGCGTCGAGTAATTATTGAAGTTTTGTATGAGAGAGGTGATTATTTTTCCACATTTTCACTTTATATATGAGAAAACATCTAACAGACGCCGCCCGTTTGTAAATAGAGTATTTAATGATTAAGTTATCGTATAGTTCTCGTCATGTTATAGATACTAAAACAAATCCTGTTATTAGTCTTACTTCAAAATAATAAAAGAAAAAGAAAGAAAGAAAGAATAATATTTATTTGGACACAGTTCGTGAAACACATAATACAAAGATAAAAGTGAAAATAATTATAAAGCAATAATAGTGTGTGCCTCACGGCTGCGCCAAAAAGGTTCATTTCAGCATTAATGCCCGACAAATGCTGTCTGACGCTGGTTTTCTAATGAACCCTGGACAAGTGACGGGAAGTACCAACAGTTTCAACATACCTAATACATAATTTTTATATCTCTAAATAAACTATATAAGGTCTATTTAAATAATTGTTTCGAATCAATGTTATTTCCACCTAAACAAACATCAACTTTAAGAAAATGTAAATAAAATTGATTTTAGACTGACTGTCATAAAAAATAATATGAAGTCGTAGCGCAAACTGAACCCTATGAGTAGGTATTATAGTTGTTCTTCCTAAAAATCGTGTTTGCTTACATGTTTGGCTAACAAACCGCGAACGCAGATTAGTATGCAAACGTGAATTAAAAACCAAAGAAAAAGCAATCTGAAAACAACAGGAACTGTCCAAGCAAAAACCTGTTCTTAGCGATGAGCTAAATAGTGCACCGTCCGTGCACTCACAAAGCGCAACAGACCGCCGGGCGCGGCGGACAGATACACTCACTGTTATTTAGTTATAAGACAAGAAAAAATAATGTAGGGCGGTTGAATAAAAAATATGAATAGATTAATAACAATAAAATAGTGAAGAAAGTGTTATAAAAAAGTGAAGGACCTATAACATTAGATGAAATAGGTACACAAAAGGTAGAAAAAAAAAAGGTAAAGGTAGGTAGGTAAAAAAAAACATCATCTGTCTTCCCTGAAATCTATCTGCCTAGCCTTTTCCTAACTATGTTGGGGTCGACTTCCAGTCTAACCGCATGCAGCTGAATACCAGTATGTTACATGGAGCGACTGCCTATCTGACCTCCACAACCCAGTTATGGGATATCGATACCCTTGGTAAGACTGGTTGTCAGACTTTCGGGCTTCTGATGACCCGTAACGACTGTCAAAAGTCCAAGAATGACAGCCAGGACCGACGGCTTAACGTGCTTTCCGAGGCACGGAGAGGTCGCGGTATGTTAAGATGGTCACCCATCCACGGACTGACCGCGGCAAGCGTAGCTTAACCTGATCGATCGACCCGTGCGGCTGTTGTTACTTAGCCAAGAGCCACTCGTGTCTTCTCTGAAAATAGTACAAAATAAATCAGGACATAAAACTCGGAAAATAATGAACTCTCCTAGCGATGTTACTCTGATACTGTCAGTCAATGATTGACAGTAACTTTTCAGTGTATTTTGACGTTCGAAAAGTGCTGATTCTCAGCCTAGTTTGATTATAGACTTTTGAATTTTGAATTTTGTGTAACCAATGTTGGCAGTGTTTGAGTAAAGGCGCATACTGCATGTTGCCAGATTTTAGAATACAGGGTCAAATTAAATTAACTAGCAAAACTCCGGAGACGGGTAACGATATCTAAACACGACAAAATAAAAACGCTTAGATGATTTAAACTGCCACAGATTTAAACAAATTATAGCCATACAAATTCCGAAAATAAAACGTATTGAACTCGGTACCATGTTTTGAGAAATAGAATAGGTAATCCTTGAATATAAATATGGAAAATTACCTACGCCCCGCGGTTTCACCCGCGTAAGTCTCGATCCCGTGGGAATATCGAGATAAAAAGTATTCTATGTCCTAACCTAACCAAATTTTATCTAAATCTGTTCAGCCATTACCGTGAAAGCGTAACAAACAAACTCAAACTCAAAGCATTTATTTCAATTAAACCATTTACAGGCACTTTTGAATTGTCAAGAAGTTGGTCAGTCAGAAATATGAAGCTAGTTGCCCATTCCAAAGCGTAGTAGGTACCTATGGAGAAGAACGGGCAAGAAACTCCACGGTAACTCTTTTAAATAAAAAATTTGATACAAAATATTGGTTACATCATTCATGTTGAAATTAATCATGTGAGAACAATGTAGAAAGACGTGCACGTTTGGAAAAGCGTCCGTATTAAATAGAAAAAAGACAAATAACCATTTAAAAAAAAATAAGCCATGGCAGCTAAGAGATGATCAGTCCCAACTGACGGCGCCCGTTCACGAACATGACGCATGGATCAGCACATTTCAGCTCAACCATTTTGAAGGGAGCTAAATGATCCAACACACGCGCCACCATCAGCGAGACATCTGAGTGAGCATGACATACTCATAAACAAACTAACTTTCACATTTATAACATTAGTTAGGATGAAAACCATAGGTTCAAACAAGAATATTTTAATATAACTGAAATACATATTATAATTTGTAATATTTGATGTAGGTGTTTAACCGCTTCAGGCGTGGGCAATCTTTTATGAACAACTCTACATCGGCGTCCTGAAATTACGGTATCCTGAACAGCATTTTGTGTGTGAGACCTTTGATAACAATAATAATAATAGGATCTATTTATAAATGTAGGTCGTTTACTGGTTTATATGGTACCATATTTTATCCCTTTTCAATTTCTAAAAATATAATATTTTTATTGTAGCTGGAAACTGGTGGGACCTACTAGATACACTTAGGACGCATTCATACCAAACATATTCCTAGTCAGTAGCCGATTATTTATACGTATAGTGTGAACGCGGCCATAGTATTGATAATTTTATGTCACAACTTATGTTTGATTTTGCCTCGTGCTTCGGAAAGCACGTTAAAGGTACTGTTCCATCTCCGACCGCAAGCGGCAACTGCAGGCGACGTGTCGTGGCGTCATGTCGCGGCGTCATGTTGCTGCAGTCATAATTCCGAACCCGACCACAGGCGGCAGCAATCCGTATTCTAGTCGGTAGATAGAAGATAAAAAAACTACTGGTCTGCGGTCGGGCTTCACTTGTCGCCTGTCGCTCGCCCGTAGCTGCCAACGACGTGTCGCTAGCTACGGAAGGTATTTCATAAAAAATCATAGTAACCAGTAGTGTCGCGGCGACACGTCGCCTGCAGTTGCCTCCTGCGGTCGGGTACGGAATGATACCTTTAGCCGTTGGTTCCGGCTGTCATTTGTGCCTCTCTGACAATCATTACGGGTCGTCAGAAGCCCGAAAATCTGCCACCCAGTCTTACCAAGTGGTACCGTATTATCCAGTTACTGGATTGTGGAGGTCAGATTGGCAGTCGGTCTATGTAAAATACTGGTATTCAGCTGCATCCGGTTAGACTGGAAGCCGACCTCAACATTGTAGTTGAGAAAAGGCAAGGCAGATTGATTTATATGTGCTTGATTTTCTTATGGGTCTGCAACAGATGAATGATGACCGCCACCAACAAGTGATACAGCCATTATCATAATCAAAACTTTGTGTCACACAAAGGCAAATAGCCACCTCGATCCTCATACGTGTGTCTCGAAAACTCATTAAATTAAAATGACTAAGGCTTTTCTTTTTCTTTTGTTTGCTTTTCTTGTACCGGAAGACGTAGCGTGTGAAGTTTCTTTCGGCTGAAATAATGATGAAGGCTTTTCTAGATAATATAAAACATACATAATACATTTACAAAAATCAATTTGTAGCTATCACATGGGGTATTATTTTGTTGTCCTCGGATTGAGTGAAATTTTTGTAATTACTAAAATATAGGTACCGTATTTTAGTAATTTTTTCCCGCCTTGTATCTTAAATTTTACTCGAAGCAAGTTTATAGTATCAATCAAACCAATATCTAAAAGTAACGAACACAAAAAAATACACAAGTCCTACAAAAGGACGCCGAACCGGATGCACAGCGGAATTTCTCCCTCAATATGATGTGTACCTAAACTTCGAAATATACGTCGGTGTATCCGCACCTTTTGTCCGCCATTGTACAACGAATTGGAAGGAAGGATGAGACACTCGTAAATATTACTCAAAAGAGAATTTTAATAATTAATGTATGAGGATTTGTAGGTTCTTAGTCTTATTAACATCTTGGGGATTTGCTAGGCTTTTGGAGACTTAATTGTTTGCAGTCACTGCTTGAATTCTTATAAGAGCTTGTCTATGCTTCATGGCGGTTTTGGATTAAAAGGGAGGAACTCAGGTATTGTGTATTCTTCTTAATGATTCAAGGTTTACTATTGGGCAAATAAAGACACTAATCTCTAAGTACACATTTGCATAACCCTTTTTGGAAAATAGGCATGATATTATGTTATGACATTATTTTTCATGCAAGATAACTTTTCTCCATATTTTTATCTTAGTACGATACGTGACTTTACATAGTTATTTACCCTACAATTTAATCGGAAACACTACGGCTAAGTCAATTAATAATTACGTAAATTGAATTATAACCAAAGTACGTATGTAGGTGTACTATAGGTACACCTGTGCCCAACCCACGGGGGAACAAGACGTGATGTTACTGCAAAGCAAAGTACTCTGTGTCAATCAACAAAGCAAACAGTAAGATGAAGACGGGAAGATAGTAACACAACTTAACTCTGAAGACAATAACAATTATTATTGTTGACCTTCCAACAACAGTAAAATAGTTGGTCAAAGGGTTACCAAGTTAGTTTAATTTTATTTTAATTACATCATTGTATCGTTAGAATAATAATTAAATTATTAGCTTAAGTTGTTGCAAATTAATCGTGTAATTAGAGAATTATGTTCTCTTTGAAGTTGATGTTTATGAAACTATTTCATGGTTTATTTAAGTAGGTAATTGTGTTCTAGTTAAGAAATGTATGTGGCATTACTAACACTGAGATAGACAAATTATAATGTAACGGTCTCCTAAATAACCAATTATACCCGAATCACTTTAGCGTGGCAATAGGGGTCAATGCCCTTTCCCTAATATGTCTCCGTAGGAATCCAAACAATAAACTATGTATGATTTTTCGTTATTGGAACATGATAAAGATCATGATAGATATTGATTCAGGACGTTAACGGACTTTATTTCAGTTTATGAAATAAATAATGCCAGTAAATGTAGGTGGGTCAGTGACCGTTATTGCTACGCTAAAGCGATTTGGGTATAGCTATTTTAGTTTAATTTATTTTTCTTCTTCTCTGAACGGAGCAGCTTTAAGATGATATTCAATTTCGTAGCAAGTAGCGGGTATCACTGCCCTTATTTTTCTAGTAGATGTTTTTTCGATATCTATCCCTCTTAAGAATCCATCTATTCATTGTCAGCTGTTATAATTATCCGCATCCAAATAACTGCACTTACAAGCTCTCCTTTTAACTCTAAATATATCCCATCCACAAAATACTCCGTCATCTCAGACTCAACAAGTCAGAACACGTTCAGCCATCTCACGTTTACACCACATTCGCATCCTACCCAACATGTTCTAAGATACAGAATCCGCTTTGTCTTTGAGCTTTCGCGTTTATCAAAATTACTGAGACATAATAAATTCCAGTTTCAGTAAAGGGTGTGGATACCAAGATGGCGGATGTTTAGCGTGGATGAAATTTATGAGGAGTTGCGTTGTAAGAGGCTTTGTAAGCATGCTTAGCGTTGCTATGTGGTATTTGTTAGCCTTTGTTTTTGTTTATGAGGGCTAAGATAATTTATCTTTACATAAAATAAAATAGTAACGAAGAACTTTTGTCCGTTTGTCTGTTTGTAATGGATTTGGATGAAATTTAGCACATATATAGTTTGTAACCTGGTTTAACACATAGAGTACTTACTTTTAGCCCTTTCACGCACTAGCGGTTAACCGCGCGGCTGACCGCCGCGGTTGATGACGGCTAAGTGCGTACAACCATAAGCGGTTGCATATAAAAAAATAGCGGCTGCATATAAAAAATATAAAAAGCGGCTAGCCGCCTTCGCGGTTAATCGCTACTGCGTATGAGGGCTTAATCCCGGTAGTACCTTCTCGTGGGATATTTACCGACATCCACGCGAGCGTACTCGGGCAAAGGCTAGTGTTACAATAAAGAATTATTTGTAACAATTTCTATGACAAAATCGTCAGTCAGTTATTTTATTATCATCACCTTCCTGCCCTTAACTTTATTTATTTGGGGTCAGCGCAGTACCTACATCGTTTTCTTCCACACAATTTCCGTCAGTCATCTCAGTGTTCATTTCCTTCCTTGCCATCATTATTATCTGTCACACAATCCACCCAACTTGTCTATACCCTGTCTGTTTAAAAAAAAAAAAATATCACAGTACTTCTCGTCAATTATTTCATATAATATATCATACTACAAAAAAATTCCTAACTGAAACATTTCTCGGGAAGCCGCCACGGGAAATCTAAACATCGAAAGATGACGTCACGACCTCTCATTTGCGCACAAACATAAACATAATAGTAGGGCAACTCTATTTATGCCAGACAATATCCACAAACATATTTGAATACCGACTACTATTTTAAAACGATTCATTTCGAGATACATTTTTAGAGCCGTGTACAGTTCCAACGGTTTTTGATACTAGCTATTTCAGAGGTTGTTTTCATTTGTGTAATTATTAGAAAAACAAAAATGTATCGAGTGGTTTTTAGTGGAATAACTATCGCCCTTTTAAAATCACAAAGTGCTTTATACGTTTATCTTGGACAGTATTGTCTATTATTGATAGTAAAAGAAAATACCTGCCTCGTTAGTCTAGCGTTCGCAAGTGCTACTGTTGAGCATGAGGTCCTGGGTTCGATTGTCGGGTCGCTGAGTGTTATTGAGTTTTTCCGTCTAGAATTTCTCAGTAGCAGCTAGTTTGAGACAAAAAAACTGTTTTTTTCTAGCAAATAGCCATTTTTCACACAGGTCGAGCTTAGACCACTAGGCTCACACATTGCGCGTATGTTGAATTTTAGATTTACCTACAGGATTTTTCACCATGTTTTCTTTTAACATAATAGCCTATATTCAACGAACGGTTAGGCAGAGGTGTAGCTAGAGTACACCCACATTTTGCCAGTCATGTTTAAGCCACATGTAACGGGGAACTCGCCCTGTCTGGATTTGTGTCCGGTTGATGGCAATAGGAGTATATTGCCATCAACCAGACAGTACACAAACAGACTATAGTTTTAAATGTGAACCCAAAACCGAGTATCTGTCTAGAATACAGACACATTAACCTCAAAAACTATTACACTGCTTTACCCAATTCTTTCAAGGAGTGTTTTTGTATTTCAATTCGACGCGTGCGGCCAACTATTTATAAATTAAGTTTTAATGCATCAGCTGTCTTTACGTGTCAAGGTAATGTAATGATTCAATTCATTTGTTCCTTTACGTTATAGCGCTATATTTCTAGGAAAACCGTGATTTATGGACGTTTCTCTAGACATTATTTATGGTTTCAGTGAGTCATTTCGGAGTGTCCAATTTCTGTGACTATTGAAGTTACTTGGTTTTGTTTGACCACTGACGATTCTATTCTTTTATTGTGTCGATAGCTTGTAATTTACAGCTAGTGTATTTTCACATGGACTGGGGTTTTCGTAGTTTTTCATAGATTTTTTTTATAAAACAACGAAACAACTAATATTATGCTTTATTTGGGGCCGAGCAATGTATTTTTTCCAAAACTTGTTATTGGATCTTATTTAATTTATTACTTGCTTCTGCCCGCGACTTCATTCGCGTCAAATTTCGGGCCCCAACCCGACCAGCCGCGTCGTATCCCATCGCCCCGCCCCCGCTATTATTTCGTTTTGCTTATCGTTCCTTCGGATTTTTGTGGGACGAAGGGTCGTTGTGTGATGTTACGTAGCCTATAATCTTCCTCAAGAATTAGGTTATCCAATAAAAATATTTTTTCAAATCTGACTGAATATTCCGGAAATACAAACTCTATACAAACTAACAAACAAACAAACAAATGTTACCTCCATTATAATATTATTAAATATTATATATTTATTATTTATTTATATAAAGTTAACAGCAGTCTTATACTTAAAACTATGCCATATTGCCTTTGATGTATATCAGTCTTCTCAAAACTATATTGAAAATATGTTTTCTTATTTTGCTTTCTTTATGTTGCAATGACTTGAAAATTAGTCCTTTGTAGACGTATCCGTGAGCTATCTGATCATGATACTGAAGTTCCATGTCCAGTTACCAACAACCTAAATATAGTCACTAATCCACAGCGTATAAAATACAATATGCTATAACAACATTACGAGTCCGATAACCCATTTCGTTCCTCTGTAACATGGACTAATAATTTATCTTTCGTTCTAAGGAAATCCCTGATCTCATCTTCTAAATCCCAATACAAATCAATGGCTCACTATTAAGTGGCTGAAACAATTTAAATAGTTTACGTTTAGTGGGAATGTTCAGAAGCATTCTTTGTAAATGTTATCGACCGCTTTGGATCGTCTGATGGCCCCTTTACAGTACGGACGGACGAGCGAATTATTAACGTTAACAGTAGTGCTGTTTCACAGATATACGAAAATAATCGGATATAAATAAAAACAACAATAAGTAGGTATGGTTCTTGAGAATATTAGGATACTGATGCGTCTAAAAACATAGAATATTATTTTTTTCTTAAAGTGACAATGGCTGAAATCTTGAAAATATATTTCCTGATCTTGTAGATAGAATACAAATAAATACTTACGGTAACTATGGTATTAGATGTTAGTAAACAACAACTGTAAAATATGAAATAAGTAGACCTTGCAGGAATTATTACCGATATCGTCACGTAAACGATAGACAAATAAACCAAATTAAATAAGTTTGGCAAAGTTGCTAACCGTAGAACCTTACCAAAATATTATCCGCAACAGGAAGCAACGCGGATATAATACTCGCCAAATATCCGCAAATACCAAGCACATCACTAGCAATTCATATAAATGAGGTCGGTAACTACTCTGTATTAATTCGTTAAACGCCGCTTTTAATAATTTCACATTACAAGGTTTCAAATAATTTCAGGCAGATAGTTTAATATTTATGAAGTGCCTAAACACCCCTTTAGGCTTTTATCAGCAGGTTCATTTCAAAGGAATATTCTAGAACCTAATACATTTCAAATAACTAGAGTTAATGTAGTTGTTAGCGAGCCAATGACGTTCTTTTAAGATATTTACAAATAATGAGGTCGCTAAACTATTTAAATCTTCAGTGTTTGGTGGATTCCTATATTCTACCAACAGAGTAAAATATTCAAACGCATTACTTTTCAGAACGAATGTTCTGATAGAGCATATCTTTTTATCTGTTAGTTGCATTCGCAGTCACGAGAAAACCTTTTCATTGGTAGCTTAAAATATTGTCGATGCGTATAGAATTCGGATGAAGATATGAATATTTCATACAATTTGGATTTCGCCAATCAACTCAATTGTTAAAAATATTTGCAGGTATATTTTGCCGGTTGCATATATATTACAACAGCTACAAATATGCAACCCAAAATATATTTAAAATATTCCATTATTCAGATTCGGTTTCAAAAGAAATTCCTTAATATAAACATACCGGCTATTAAAACAATGTGCAAAAAATCTGCGTAGAATTTCCACGTGGCGTAACAATACGAAAAATATTAAAAGTAATACATACCCAAAAAAAAAACTCGAATTTCCAAAAATATTCATAAAACACAATACACATCACACATCCGTATCTACTAACACAGCCACTCAACACCACATCAAAAGAGAAAAAAAACGGAATTCCGGAATTCAAATAATCCGATTTCCGCGGCGGAAACAACGCACGCGCCGGCGCGCTGTCCGACACTGACTCACGCACATCCCGAAACACCCTTCATTTCTATTTTTTGAATTTCAAAATAGGAACAAAAGAAGAGGGGAGCGAGCGCCCTCCGTCAGGCTATTTTCGACCGCCGCAAGCGCAAGCGTGTTCGGGTGTACTCGGGTTCGTTCACTCGGCTGCGACTGAAAGGTATGCCGATGTCATTCTGTTTTAACTGAAGTTCAGCTGTAACTGATGGAAACATTAGGGAGGGAAGAGTGCTCATAGCTTATGTAACTGTGTGTGTGTCAGCTATTTATTGGAAACGTAAGTCCAAAATGTGTTGCTATAATTAGATTTGACGTTTTTCTTCATTATGTAAACTGAACTTTTGGTAAATTGAAACAGAATGGTTTCATAATTAACTTGAAACGTAGAAGAAGAATTAGGTGGTTGTAAGACTGAAATCAATTTCTATAGTGCAGAAAATGCTCGAAACTTTTGTTTTTAGCAAAATCTATAGAATTGGTTAATCTTTCACATCTTTTTGTTGACGTTTCATGAAAAACTATATTTTCGGTTGAAAGTTTAATAAATTTAAAAAAAGCTATCGTTTCCTATATGTATGATAAACACAAATATGTAACCTTAATAAAATATTGAAACTTTATACTAATATTAAATCTTTCAATAAAAAATAATAAAAAATTCCACACACTCGTAATATTCTACTGAAATTGTCTGAATAAAATTACATTCGTAAAAATGCGATTGTATCGGAACTGTAATGTATTATGCCTTCCGATGCAACTGGCGCAATCAAATTAATTTTTCATCATTTTGTTCAATGAATTCCGTAAATATCTTTGTTCGAAAATATATTCGAACCAGATGTAATGTCAGCTTCATCTTTTTGTGGAATTAATTAGTTCTTACTTTTGTGGAATTTCAAGTTAATTTTGCAGTGGAAGACAAGAGGATATAGGTACTACGGCTATTGTCATACTTATTTAATTAAATGATTTTATTGTGTGGTTTCTGGTATAAAATCGACTTCATTTGCTCTCTGACGGCGACTGTCGTAAAAGACGAATGAGGAATTTGGTGAAATGCAGACAACAGCGTCCAGCGTCTTCCCGTCTAAATGAACTAAGAAAAACGGATATAAAAAAACGAATACCTATATACCTATTATTAAAACAACGAGCAAGAAAATAAATTCAATTACAATTATAAGTCACGAGAAAAGAACTAGAGGTCATAATTAATGGTCATAGTATCACCACTCACACTATCAGCTGAAAAACGCCCACTGCCAATCATAACCGTAATTGAGAGTTTGCACTTTCGACGCGTTTTCGTACGAATTTTACTCGTATGAACACATACGATCATGCACCCACGATCCCGACCTTCCAATTACAAAGGGAGTGCGCAGACTGAGTGCGAGTTAGTCGTACGTATACGTACGTATAGTTCCGACGTCCGAAAACAATCCGAACTTGTTGGGATTTTACGTGCGTTCAATGCGATATCACCGGAACACTACCTATTTGACGGAGAAAAATGTATTCAGTGTGCGCACGATCGTAGTCGTACAAATTGATTGTACGGCCACGATCGTACAATCGAATCGATACAATTTCGTGTCCAAACTGCACGCGGTCTAAAGGTACCTATGGTATAATCATATATTTTTGTAATATCCACAATTAATTCTTCGTAGGGACTGCCCCGACGGTCGGTTGAGGACCTGGTTGAGGCTTGCAAAGACCAGGGAAGCATGGCCCAACAGTGAGGAGGTCTACCCCCAGCTTTGCAAAATGATGATGATGATTGCAGCTCACAGCTGGATACCTAAAGTTATGTATACAACATGTCCCGGAATTAACGGGGTCAGTGACAGCTGGGCCCGAGACAACTTAACCCGAATAACACAGATACTACGACATCAAACCGCCTAAAAAAAGTGGTGTGTACCGTCGGCATTAAAAGTATCGATCTCTTAAAATATTGAAGATGAAGAAGAGAATCGATTTATTTATTTATTGAATAAATGTAATAAATATTATTATTTTAAATGAATGAAAATAAATTGAATGAAATAAATTGAATGCTATGAACTTGTTCTGCAATAAAGACTGTTTTTATTTATTTATTTAATTACTTATGCAGAAATCATAATCGCAGAAATCGCCTTCTAGTCTTATATGTTCTAGATGAATTTGATGTGCGAGAGTAAGATAGAAAACTTTTCTATTGTCATCGGATAACTGATGTGTGTATTTTTCTTAGCAAATTAACGCTTGTCTTTTTTAGTCTAGACAATTTAAATAAAACTAATGAACTTAAGTCAATTATATAGGTATCCCGTATCATAATTTAAAAAACCAAAATGTAAGGAAAATAAATTAAATTTTAGTAATGATTTGTTTTAAAATATCGTGTTTCTGCCTGATCGTAGAAATCACCGTAATCGGGAGTGAAATATCTGGTATTATTATTCGGGTCCAGTTGGCCGAGTTATCATTGACCCAATTAACGCACGCCACACAAACACACCAATAAGAATTGGTATTATTGTTATAATCCTATTACATACACTGAATTTTTATTATTATGTATAAAACATTGTATATTTATTAAATTAGTTAATAATGATTGTAGGAAATAAAACAATAAAAATGCTTGAACATTATTGTGGTCCATTACAAATCTATACACATGCACAGTAGGTAACGTATAAGGGTCTGGCGTAGTAGGTACTTCGTCCATTTTGGTTTGTTTGTCTTGTACTGTACTTTTGACTGTACAGTGAAATGTGACCGTAATTTACGTAGTTTACATTATTTTAGGGATAAAAATTACGTAGGTATAAATACAAAATGAAATAAATCGATTAGGTAAACGATTCTCAATAAACTAAGGTACTTTTATAATCAAAATTGCATTAATTCAGTTACACATGTACATATTATTAAACAATAATCCACAAAAAATACAAAATTAAATTAAAATATACAAAATAACCTCACCATTGTTAAGTACAGTCCCAAACCCAAACTTGTCCTAACAACTGCCCGTTATTAAAGTTACTTCTGCCCAGGGCTTAGTTTCGTACGGTCTGTATGGTACAGGATATGACATCTGTAATTAAACTTTATTAGTTTTGATGAGCTCAAGAGTTCAGACGTATCCTGCGAAAACTTTTGAACAAAAATGTTCGTGTACGTGGTCTGTTTTGAGCATGGCAGACGGAGATTCTAATTATAAATGTTTCGTCATATTTAGGTATGTGACGTGGCTTATTAAAATTACCGTATATTTCAGCATAGCTTGCAATTTGATTTTTAAACAACATAAAAAAGTGGAAAGGTTTTTTATGTTAACCAGTGTTATTTCAGGGTTTGGTTTAATCTTCATGGCACGGTAGACATACGATACTCCCAAGTTGCGTCACGACACCCGATTTTCTGCCTTCCAAATATGGTCTGTCTCGCTATGGCCTTTTCAACAGCGTCGTTTATGCTGTGGCTACATTGTCGTGTTAAGGCGAACTACCTGTAGTTCGCTTTATCTATACAATGTAGCCGTAGCATAAGAAGATGATGTTTCAAATAATTGAGCTGTAGAGAAAACAGAGACTTACGCTTCGAGGCACTTAAAAAGGAAATGAGGCCAGTGTTACAAAGAAGAAAACAAATAGCCGATTTTGACATATTCAAAGAAGTAAATCGAATAAAGTTAAGAACAAAACACGTCATGATTCTTTCCATAAATATCTACAGACACGTCATCATAAAACAATGGAAGATCTATGAAAGCATATCCATTTAAAATATCTTTTGATCTCCATCACGAAAATAATACGTACCTACTTAGAAGAAACCCTGACTCACTTCCTAAACGTTTGATCTTATTTCAATTGTATTTGTAATAATGGGTTAAGAAAATATATAAAGTAATGTAATTTATTGAACTCCTTAAGTCAAAAACAATATTTCTTAGGCCAAGATCTATAAACGTTAGCGCTTACTTTTACTAAGTGTTATTCATATGTCACTGTCGCACAGCTGTCTAATTACATCTGCAAGATAGAGACGGGAACGTGTCTAATGCTCGGTTCCTATAAAAAAAACTACCATTAGTACGATTTTTTCTTACCAATGGTAGTTTTTTTGTATTGCCACACTGGGCATATAAATAGATTCGTAAGCTAGTTTTACCTGTGATAGGTACTTCCATATTAAAGAGTAGACTATGCAAAAATATGAGGTCTTTGCTTCATTATTGGTAAAGATACAAGTCTTCATTTTTACCAATAACGGTCCGTAATTTATAGGATTGGCCATTAATAAAAGAATGTGTTAAGTTTAGTAATGTTTATAGATATCGGCCTTAGTGTACTGCTCGCATACAACTTGCTTTGACATAGTTGGCTTCTATTCTCGACAAAAAGTAATATAGCTGTTATTCAAATCAAATCTAACGTTATGGTTTCATTGATCCTAGTTAATTTAGCAATAAATCATGGGTAATAATTATCCACCAATGTTAGTAATTGGTGGATAAGAATATCCTACACTTCTGCCCTTTCTAAAATAGATAGCCGAAACGAGAAAATGTGTCTGACAAATCACACTTTCTCACTCACACATCCCTTTATCCATGATCAATTGAATCCTAATGGTCGCGTTCAAAATCCACAGCGTTATTCCACACATAAACCAAAAAGACCGTTAAATTGAATAAAGAGATCCCACACTTTTACCGCACGTGCACTTACATAGAAGGAAAGATAAAATCCAGAAATAGATATCCGTTTTCTATTCAATATCGTTGATTCCGGCCAGTTGCTGACTGATAGTTCCCATTCTCATTAACGGAATCGTGCCTGTGACGTATTCCGAATGACGTCGTAAAACTTCGGGTAAGATCGTAAATAACGAATAGGGTTGTCGATATGGGTGTCGATTTAAAAAAGTTCGAGCACGTGCTTAAGAGGATGTGAGTCGTTGCGGGTTTTATTAAGTGGGGTGGGGAAGAGTTTTTCATAGAAGAAGTTTTAAAGGGAAGTTTCATTGAAAATTGCGGTGAATGTAGCAATTTAGGCTAGTACTGATGACGTATCATATAACTACGTGAATTGATAAGTTATTGAATGAAACGTCTTCAAAGTTAGACTGTTCATGAACGAGTGTCCTGGCTATAAAATGGAATCTATTTTTAAACAAACCACAGATCAAAAATGTTTTTGCATTAGGTTATCTTTTTTTTCTTCATACAGCACTCTTTTCAGAGCGGTCATGGTCTTCATGTAGTTTCTTGTCTTGGGTCTGATGTGATAAGGTTATAACGTAATTTTAATCGTGTTTTGTTTTTTCTTTGCGTCATATTTACCGCAAATAAACGTGTTTTCTTTCTTTTTTCTTTCTTTCTTTCTTCTATTTAATTACGCAACACATTTTCGCAAACGGTTACGACAAATTTGTTTCATTTTGACACTTCAACAACATTCATTGCGTTATTTACGTTGTTGAGCAATTTTTTTTCGAACTTATGAAGCAATGGATTAGCAATTTGTTTCAAGACGATTCAAATTCCGATTGATCGTGTATTACATAATTAGGGTACAGTACTTTATTTTTAATTTCAATAAATCATAAGTCTAACAATTATATTATAATCGTCATTCTTAGTTATTACTATTATATTATTATTGTCTTAGTTATGGACACAGCTATATTTAGCTGTGTCCATGATTAGACTCAAACATTCGGCTTTGAGTCTAATCATGGACACATAACTTCACATCAAAGATTAGGTTTGAGTTTTTCAAAGGAAATCAAATTCTTACTAAGTATCGAATTACATAATTGAGACTAAGGAATCCAATCTCGCTTATGCGGTATCCCGTATCATTTTTGCGGTACTAGATATATAAATCATAAGTATAGTTTAAAAATCGAATCGTCTTTTATTTCATATAAAACTTCATAAATTCATGAACATAACTTACTTGTACTTAGAACAAAAAGTATGATTTATTGCAGTCTCGCAAATACCGCGGATCCACGGGATTGATGATCTCGATCCCGCAGGTTTGCGGGATTGGGTTTTTTATGCAGAATTGGATTCCCTATTTGAAACATTGTATAATTAGGTTTTTGTATGATTCGTCTCAGCGACATTCTTGAAGAGTGCAGTCAGATGACATGTCTAGACGATTCTAATTTTGGAGAACTTGATTCAAGCATATTAGTTCAAGTATTTTTAGCTCCATCGCTTGCTTTAAACCGTAAGTTTTGTAGGTGACACTTTTGGATTTGCAATGGATTGAAAATGGTCTGATTGGCTGCCAGTCGGAGTAGATGTCTACTGCATTTAAAATTATAGATTTTGTTTTACTGAATTAAAATCATTATGTAGTAAATTAAAGTCTATACAATGTTATTAGGCTCCCACAAGCTGGACCGATGATCTGGTGAAGACCGCAGGAATCCGCTGGATGCGAGTAGCACAGAACCGGTCGAAGTGGCGATGCTTGGGGAATGAAGGAGGCCTATGTCCAGCAGTGGACGTCTTTCGGCTGAATGATGATGACCGTGTTGATTAATAAGGACTATAAACTTTTGATTTCTCACTTTCACATATCCCATTACGAAACACCACCCATTTCTCATTTACCGTTACTTTAACTATTCTAAACCAACTACCAAAAAGGTCGTACTCATAAAATTCCACCAAACGCGTTTTACGTCCCATTCAATTCGGAATCAATTCAAACTATTTACGTGTACAGAAATACAAAATTACTAATCAAAGGTATCGTTTCGGTAAACGTCAAACGTGAGTAGTTGGACAGATTTAGAATTCGGATATTGGGGGGGACTTGAGTTTTTTGCCGGCGTTTCGGAACGCAACTGATGGCTAACGGCCGCTGTTGTGGATTTAGTGTAGCTGGAAGCGGTGGGTTTTTAATTTTGACATTTTTGTTCTTTATAAAGATACTTGGTCAAACAGTTAAGTTTCATTTATTTACATATACATATTGATATTGTTTACATATAATATCTTATATCTAATTAATTAATACAAATAGCAAAATTATATAAATACAAACTGAACTAAAACTATTGAAAGACTAAAATATAGCATCGACAAATTCATCCGCATCTCTGTCACTGGCAATGTACCCAAGAGACTGGCCGCATTGCCACGTTGTATGGCAATGCTTAGCTTCTGCCCAAGGTAAAAACCAGCCCTTGGGTTACGGGAAGTGTCAAATAGCCGTTTTAATATTTCATTGAAGAGGCCGTGACCACTCGGACCCCACGGCCCGAGGGTTTCAACCCCAAACGGCTAAATATATAATTACCTGTAACGTTATTATACTTACACCGCTTGAGGTTTTCTGCAGCCAGGAAGATGGGATGGCGCAAGAGTGTCGACACAGGTTGCATCCCACACTAAAGGCCTACCCACCATCCATGGAGATAAAGACATGCCGTCCGGTCTCTTGCCATCGTCGCATGCCAAGCCATTGGGTTCTAATATAGCTAGCTGGAACGCCGGCGGTAACAAGAGCTCGTCGGATGATGTCGTTAATGTTCACGTGCTGCGCTAAGCGACCCGCACTTCGGCTGCAAGACAGGCCGTGATGTCCGAGGCTGTTGACAACTTGGTCAAACTATGTAACTGTTTATCTTTACCTAATAAGTGTTGCCAACATCATCCTCCTCCTGCACTTATACCAAGTTATTTGAGATTGACGTAGCACGAACAATGTTCCATTTACCCCTGTCATCCATAATCTCAGGGGTCATTCCTTTTCTAGCCATATCATATCAGTCAGCATAGTCTTATAGTTTTTGTAGCTGTTGAGTTTATGAATCTTAGATTTCTGTTAGAATACGAATGTCCAGCCTATGTTTGTCTCACTGCAGGACAAAGGCCTTCTCATATTCCGTCATTGACTGTCTCGATTAAAATAAGCCGGTTCAACTCTTCGTGGTTTTGAAGTCTAGTCGTGGCTTTGGCATTGTTTTCAAAAGGTTATTTGTTATCTACTTCACTTCCAGTCCCACAAACATCTTCACCGCCACTCGATGGGCCACTTTTTTCACCCCCCTTTTCCTTTTTTAGTCACGCCTCATGTATTAAAGTGTTTAATTTGTTCGTGCGATGGTCCCAAGATAAATGGCGCGTGGTACAACGGTTGATAGTACCTCCTTGTTGTTTGATGGATTATTTTGAGATGCTGTGACGTTCGACGACTGATGTGTGGTTTTTAATTAGTCTGTTTTTGTACTTTTTGGCTGTTTCTCTTATGATTTAAGTACTTTGTTGAGTGGTAGATGTAGTAAGCTACAGAAGTTTAAAGCAATTTTGCTAACGTCTTTTAAAGCAATTATAGTGGTACTCATTTTTTAAAGGTTTTTTTTTTAATGACGATCCGTCAGACATCCTGCCTTTTTTTTTTTGCGTTGGAAATTATCAAATAACTTCTCCCGCTTCGGGCGGAGCGGGAGGGCGTGTCAGACTCTTACTGACTAAAACCCACCCGTGTTCCTTCCGTTGCCTGTACGTTGCCAGGGGCCACGGTATCCCTTTCGGACTTTCCCGCAACCTCGGCAGGTATCGGTCTTAACGGACCCCTTCACTTCTGCTGACATCTCTTTGAGGTGCGCGTGGAACACAACGCGCCGTTGACCCGGGCCTGGTCCTTATCAGCCGGCGAGCTACCCATTGCTCACCGTCCGCAAGACATCCTGCCTGACAACTAAAAAAAAACCCATAAAATGTTCCAAAAATCCTTAACTAACGTCACCAGTGGAACTGTATACAAAAATCTGATTTCACATGAAACCTATCCATCAATGTCCAGTTGCTAAACAAGACTAAAAGTGGAATGGAACAAAAACCTTTATGTTCAAGCCGTGGCAAAGGGTATGAAAAATGTATTTGATGGATTTCGCTGAAATACTACTGTTGATAAATCAAAGGAAAATTAAGCTTAGGGGAAGGGCGCAGGAATCCGCTGGATGCGGGAAGCACAGAACTGGTCGAAGTGGCTGTGCTTGGGGGAGGCTTATGTCCAGCAATGGACGTCTTTACGTCTTTCCGCTGAAATTATGATGTTGATGATGAAGCTTAGGGGGAAAGTATAGGAAGCTGTTCACTGACTGAAATTTTTGACTAGCCTAAATAATTAAGTTTAATTTACTATCATAATTTGTTTCCGATAGGTTACCCAATCTTACCAAGAGGTATTGTGTTACCTGGTAGGTGGGTTGTGGAGGTCAGATAAGCCGTCGCTCCGTGTAAAATACTGGTATTCAACTGCATCCGGTAAGACTGGAATCAGACCCCAAAATAGTTGGGAGAGGCTAGAATAGGCAGATCATTAATTGTTTCCGATAGGTTAAAGAGAGCTATCAAAGAGTTTTTAATTTTTCTTTAAAACTGCTCTAAAGCTGCTTGGTTTTTGTCCAATTTTACATTATTACGTTAAAAATGCGTCGTTGGTCTAGAGGTCGCAAGCGCTACTGTTGAGTAAGAGGTGCTGGGTTCAATTCCCAGGTCGGGCAAATTGTTATTGGGTTTTTCTTTCTGGAATTTCTCAGTGGAAAGAAAAAAGAAAGAAAGAAAATACGTTTATTCTGCACAAACAAAACGCACATTTAAATAAAATAAAAACACAAAATACACAAATACAAAAGTAGCCAAAAGCCTTGTATTCAGCCAAGAAACAAACGCTATTTATAAAATTGATTCATTCATCGGTTGATGTCAAGGCCACAGACAAAGACAATATTGCGCAATTACTGTAACAACATTACATACTCTGTGGTTGCGACATTGGCAAATGACAACAAAAACATAACAAAAACAAAATGCCGATTGCAGAGTAAACTACTTTTGTAATAAATAATAAGAAAAATTAAACTGTGCGCATTGTGCAGCCCGGAGTCAGGAATTTGTGCCGAGTTGATGGCAATAGGCTCGCCCCCTATTACATGGGATTTAAACGTAACTGGCGAAATTTTGGTGTACTATAGGTAAGCTGCTCTGTCTAACCTTACGGCAAATACATACGTGATAATATGTGTGGTTCATAATAATAAGAAACAAAGCTCAAAGCACAAGATCGAACTAATAATTTTCACCGTTAGCTTATTGAATATTTTAAGTTAAAAAAACGTCCATTCGAACTCTTAATTAAATTTATTTAATGTACCGTTATAAAAAAAAGTAATAAACTACTTCTACTTTTATAATAGCTGAGCCCACCGAATTATAATTGTTCCAGGAAGATACAAAGAGATATTTAGAACCCTATGTCTAAGGATTAAGATATAAATTACAATAAACTAATGCAGTCTGACAAATGGTGTAAAAATTTGCATGGAATTGCGAAAGATATGGTTCATTTAATAGGGATGATGACTAAAAAAATTACGTACACGTATTTTTTATTTTTTTACGTTATCAAAAGATTACGGCAATACATTGAGTTAAAATGTGCCATGACCTCACGAGTATGTAGATTTTATACTTACTTGTCATTATCTAACCTACGGACTGAACAGAATTTTTTTCTTTTGAACCAGTCATCTTCCTTATTATTAAATGCTTGGGAAGCTACAAACAGATATTTTACTTAATTATTGAATTTAGATAGAAATTATTCTATCATATATGTCAAAAAAAAAAAAAACAAATAATTTATTTTAATTAGGCACAAAAAAGGCACTTTTGAACGTCAACATTTACATTCAACTCAACATCTACATTTTATGTAGAAGTTATTCGATTAGATACCTCTTAGTCAAAAGAAAATAAAATAATAAATACGAACATAGACCCATCAGGGTAGAAGCATATAAAAAAGTACATAAGTCTACTACATAAGGAAAAAGTCTTTTCGCATTATAGTATGTATGAACTTGTAATAAAATCTCTTTGGCTATACTATGTGTATCTGGCTGGTTTTGGTATCATTGAAAGTTTAAATTTTAAAGAACATAATTCCAAATTCAAATTAGGAAAATGTGTGATTTTTATTTGTTTTTCGTACTGTCAAGATGAGTGAATCTAATGAAGAAATTCGATACATTTTAAAATTTTACTACAAAAAAGGTAAAAATGCAACGCAAGCCGCGAAAAAAATTTGCGATGTTTATGGACCTAGTGCAGTGTCTGTGAGAGTAGCACAAATTTGGTTTAAGCGTTTTCAATCCGGAAATTTTGATGTCAAAGATGCACGTCGCTCTGGTCGCCCTATTACGGATAAAATGGATGCCATTTTTGAAAAAGTGGAGCAAGATCGGCATATTAGTAGTTACGACGTAGCTGAAGAACTGGGAATTGACCACAAAACAGTTTTGGCGCATTTGAAAAAAACTGGGTACACAAAAAAGCTCGATATTTGGGTACCTCACGAGCTCACTGAAAGAAACCTAATGAACCGTGTACTCATTTGTGATTCTTTATTACGACGTAATGAAACCGAACCATTTTTGAAGAAGCTGATAACTGGTGATGAAAAGTGGATCACGTACGACAAGAACGTGCGAAAAAGGTCGTGGTCAAAGGCCGGTCAGGCTTCACAGACTGTGGCAAAACCCGGGTTAACTCGCAACAAGGTGATGCTGTGTGTGTGGTGGGATTGGAAGGGCATTATTCATTATGAGCTGTTACCACCAGGCAGGACCATCGATTCTGAACTCTACTGCGAACAACTGATGAGATTAAAGCAAGAAGTTGAGAGAAAGCGGCCGGAATTAATCAACAGAAGGGGTGTGGTTTTTCATGATGATAACGCTAGACCTCACACATCTTTAGCCACTCAGCAAAAATTAAGAGAGTTTGGCTGGGAGGTGTTAATGCATCCGCCGTATAGTCCTGACCTTGCACCTTCAGATTTCCACCTGTTTCGGTCTCTTCAGAATTCTTTAGGCAGTGTCAGGTTAACATCACGGGAGGACTGCCAAAACCACTTGTCGCGGTATTTTGATCAGAAGTCCCAAAATTTCTATAGCAATGGGATCATGTCCCTACCTACAAGATGGCAAAAAGTTATCGAACAAAATGGTACCTACATACTTTAGTTAAATGTAAACATACTATGTTAAAAAATGTTTTGAATTTTCTTAAAAAATGCGAAGAAACTTTTTCCCCAACCTATTATAAAAAGAAGTTCCTATTATTCCAAAGTACTCCTTAAGATAACAGAACTAAAGACAAAAGACCTCAAGAAGATATTTTAGCAAATTACTTCCTCCCTTATCCTTAAATTACTAGGCCTTGTTGGCTCAAATAATTATTTTCATTATTGTGATACAAAAAAAGCTCTCCCTTATAAACATTTACTTAGGAATCTCTCTTTAAAGGTATTATCCAAATCTGTTGAGTGCTTTCGGTGATCTATTGATAATTTAAAAAGTTACGATGATCACTCGGTAATGAAGGAAAGCTCTCTAAAATGTTTATCGAAGATTGGCAAATTAAAGTCTAGATTGAAAGCTGTAAAAGAAAATGCCCTGAATTGTTTGAGATTATGCCTCAAAGACGACTGATGATTTCTCCTTTTAAACTATTTAAACTTCTTCATTTGTCTGAGGAGAAATCTACATTGCCACATGCGAACTATGCATCACACTGACGTTACACAAAATCGACGCGCGTCTAGCATATGACCACCATACACAATAAAAAAAGACAGAAAGTACGTTTATTTGCGGTAAACATGACGTAAAGAAAGAACAAAACACGAGAATAACAAATTGGAGAAAAATATGCGTCACATCCACGCAAAACGGCCATCATTCAGCATAATGCAGCGATCCTATGTGAGACAGAGCCCCAGCGCTGGTTTTCAGCGACAGCCGGCGTTGACGTGATGACGTCAACCGGTGCAGCATATACTGAAATAACAAAATCTAAAATAAATACAATAGTTCCTAAATGTTTATATAATTATAATATGTAAAATTACTAAATTTCGTTCCGTCGGTGACTCAAGCGCCGCGTCCACTTAACACTTGTCTGGTCGGAGGATGGTCGCTTTTCTATGCAGGATGAAGAAGTTGTTGCTCATTCCTCTACATGTCATAATCGTAGGTCTTATTCTTATTTATTTGAGGTTCGCATATCAAGCCGTCTGTCCATTCATATCTATCAGTTGTTGTCTCATTATTCACCTCTTATATATAAGAAAATATAATATCATGCCTAATTAAGAAATTCATTCCATTCTACACGTGGCCCATATGTGAATACCGTGTCGTAGAATTGCTCCAAATTAATTCTAATGGCAGGCATTACAGTTATTTTAACATTTCCCGAAAGCAGTTTTCAGCGACGCTTTTACAAAGGAATTCGTTTTATTGATTCTAATTAAGGTTTCTAGTAGATTACACAAGATCGATGTTAATAATCTTTTACACTTTCATTTAATATTATAACCTGCAACTACATATCATCAAGTCAAAACATGTTTAAAGTGTCTAAAAGTAGATATAGAATATAATATATATGCTTATATTAAAATCCGAAGCCAGAAAGTCTGACAACCAGTCTTATCAATGGAGTCTTATCGTGTTACCTAGTAACTAGGTTGTGGAGGTCAGATAGGCAGTCGCTCCATGTAAAATACTGGTATTCAGCTGCATCCGGTTAAACTGGAAGCCGACCCCAACATTGTTGAGAAAAGACTAGGCAAATGATGATGATATATTAAAATATATTCATATTCAAAATTAAAATAAATTATTTAAAGAAAGAAAGAAAATACATTTATTTAGCACATACTAAAAGGCACACAACCCTTACCAAGGGGTATCGTATTATCCAGTTACTGGGTTGTGGAGGTCAGATAGGCAGTCGCTCCATGTAAAATACTGGTATTCAGCTGCATCTGGTTAGACTGGAAGTTGACCCTAACATTGCTGGGAAAAGGCTTGACAGATGATGATGATATATTAAAATATATTCTTATTCAAATTATTTAAAGAAAAAAAGAAAGAAAATACATTTATTTAGCACAGACACACAAGTAAATAGAAAGAATACAAAATAAAAAGTATAAAGTGCGTTGTAAGATACTGGCAGGAATGTGAATTTGAATGTGTGTATTTGACTTTAACTTAACAGAATGCTCTCTTGAAAACAGTGATGGCCCAGTGGGAACGGCCCCGAATTACGAGATGTAGGTCGTCCAAGCAGGCGGGTAAATAATTACATCAAGTGGTGATGAAATTATTTACCCAAAGTAAAGCGCCTCAAAACGGTGAAGGAGAACATCGTAAGACATCTACCAACCCGTACTGGGCCCGCGTGGTAGATTATAGCCCACTACCTCTTACAGAGTGGAGGCCTGGGTCCCAGCAATGGGCACATTATAGGCTGATAATGTTTATGCTATGCTCTTTATTATGTACACCATACGAATTACAGATAAAGATAAATTTATTTGTTCAAACATGTGTAACATGATCAGTGATCGGAGTAGGCAGAGCTATTTTTTGTAATTGCAATACGTTGTCTTAATATGGACACTCCCGGAATCCCGGGATTTGAAATATATATTATTAAATAAGTTAGAAACTACTTTGTAAAAAGCTATTCACGTCTTAAAGAATTATGGATACATATCCCTCCTCCCCTCCGACGGGTAGGTATAAGACGGACAGGTTTCAGGTTAATGAAATTAAAAACTTTATTTTTTAAATGTGTTTTTTTTTAATTTTCTGTAACAATTTTGTATAAACAAGTACTCGCGTTACAACTGAGCGGCAACATCACGCGTGTGGGCATTGGAAATTAGGAACGCTTCGCTGATGTTAGTTTGACAACGTCGTGCGCTCACTGCCCATATATAAGACAAGCTTTCTTTTATCCTTGTTAATAAAAAAATCTATTAATATTTTTTCGAATCCCCGAGTTTCAGTAAGAATCCCGGGGAATGTCCATATTAACATCAACGTTTGCGGTCATTGAACCAAAATAGCTCTACCTACTCCGATCACTGAACATGATACATGAATATGCACATACAGATGGAAACATAATTTTACCGGACCAACATGTTTTGCCTCACTCGGCGTACAAAATGTTTATAATAATATTATTAATTAAATTGACAATTATAAATAAATTATTAATTTCAGTTTCATATATAAAATTAGAGTCAGTGCAAAAATATAGTCAATAATTAAAATATACAATCAGAGTCAGTACAAAAGTAGTCAATATTACTCGTAATTACAGACAAAATATGTCAATATATCTTAAAATTAAAATCAACAATGAAATTCAAAATTTATCATTTAAAAATTCAATAATGTTATAGTAGCACTTATCAGTAAGAAGCTTTTTTTTCTTCTTTATAAATGTAGAATTATTACATAGGGTGATACAATGGAGATCCTATCGATAAAAGTGATCTTTTAAAACTTTGGATGGATTTAAAGAGAAAAAGAGAGAACACTACAGGTAGTCTGTGGTCTACCAATGTACAATTTACACAACAAATACATACATACATCAATCTGCCTAGCTTACTATGTTGGGGTCGGCTTTCAGTCTAACCGGATGCAGCTGAATACCAGTGTTTTACATGGACCGACTGCCTACCTGACCTCCACAACCCAGTAACTGGGTAATACGATACCCCTTGGTAGGACTGGTTGTCAGACTTTCAGGCTTCTGACGACCTGTAACGACTGTCAAAGATCCACGAATGGCAGCCGGGACCAAAGGCTTAATGTATTTTCCTAGGCACGGAGTTTCGTTATGTAAACATGTTCACCCATCCACGAACCAACCCCGTCAAACGTAGCTTAACCTGATGGATCAACCCGTGCGGCTGTTATTACTTAGCCATGACATCCACTCACACAAACACACACACACACACATATACATTTAGATATATACAGCATACATTTCAAGAAATTAAATTAAGAAATTAATTATAACTTACAAGTTATTACATAACAAACAGAGTGTTTGTATGAAAACTTGAGGCAAAAACAGATTTTACTTCACCTTTCTACAGCTTAAAATTCACCTTTAAAATAATTGCCGAAATGTTTTCACAAAAAGAACAAACTTTTCTTTTAGCCATTTTTCCCTAAAGAGATACAAAAAATTCCGCGGAATTGGCTTCCACCAATCTTTTTACACGGGCGGACAAAAAAATCTGCAGCCATTTCCTTGGGGCGCAACGGTTCGTTAAACAGCAATCGTAATTAATTAGCAGCGGACGCCTTCGTCCAAAACAGGAGTTCTTGCTACTTTTCGATAAATTTCTCGACGAAAAATTCGATCCTTCACCCTTTTTTTGCACGCCAGTTTACTGTTTCGTAGGAAAACATGTTGAGAAAGGTTTACATTTGAAATTGTTTTATTGATTTAATTTTGTTCAGTTGTTGTTTGTGTTTTGTTATTTGAGGTCGTGGATCTTTGACAGTCGTTACGTGTCGTCAGAAGCCCGAAAGTCTGACAACCAGTCTTACCAAGAGACGGGCAAGGGGAGGGAGAACAGTGATAGCATAGTGGTGCGACTGTCAGACTGCCAATTCATAGATCTCAAGTTCGAACCCAAGGCACGCACCTCTGACTTTTTGAATTCATCTGCGTATTGTATTAATTAAACTCACCAGTTTTTTCACTAACCTGACGAAAAGAAGACCAAGGGGTATCGTAGGGCCCAGTTACTGGGTTGTGGAGGTCAGATAGGCAGTTGCTCCATGTAAAATACTGTTATTCAGCTGCATTCCTTTAGACTAGAAGCCGACCCCAACTTAGTTGGGAAAAGGCTACGCAGATTGATTATTTTTTGCGGTCGGGCAAATTGGTTTTGAGTTTATCATCTGGAATTTATCAGTAGCAGCCCGGAGTCTGGATTTGTGTCCGGTTGATGGCAATAGACTCGCCCCCTATTACATAGGACTTGACGATGTGTGTGATTTGTAACAGTTATAAATGTTTGTAATTTGCGTTGGAATAGACCTTCGATACTTACTTAGCTAACTATTCAAGACTTGGTTAACTCACAAGGAACACACATTTGTTTATATTAAGTGAGTGCCACAAACTTTGATAGATATATCTATAGGAGGCTTTGCAAACGGATATTAAATCCAAGAAAGTTCAATACTCATAATCTACCATCTACCGTCAAATAACCTATGATTCTTAAAATAATTATTTAATACTCATGATATTATGAAAAAAAAAACCCGTCCGAATTACAGAACCTTACTCAATACTGAACCATTACTTAAAAGCAGGCTTTGGTACGGGTGCCAAAAGTATAGGCTGTATCGGTACTTAGCTACTTTTAGCTATTTTGGTATCATAATACCGGTTAAACACAGGTACAGGTACTACTCCACTTAACAAGAACCGTACCCGGCGCGTGCCACAAAATTGTGTGATAATGTTACAGTGCCGATACTGATTACAAATCCCAATAGTATAGGTACTACATCTGGTACCGGTACCAATAGTACACTGGTACTGGTATCACACCAAGACCAATTGTACTAGTTCACAAAAATACTGGTGGCTTTCAAATGGCTTTAACTAATTTCAATTAATGCTAGATGAATGATGATTATTCAGTAGAGCCTTGAGTGAAGTTCTGTAATACGAACCTAATTTTATAAAATGGCTGATTTTACGTTTACTCCTTTCAATATTTTGCACCCAAAACTATCCCCCAAAACACATGTAGGTATCCGAAAAGGTTTTATAAATTGATCGATCCCTAGAGGATTTGACCCGTAAACTACTATAACGAACGAATGCGGTCAACCCGTAACTGTACGTAATAGATTTAAACGTACGTAAGTGTTTTCATTCAACTGTAATAATCGATGTGAAGGTCAATTTGTATTGTTAGGTATCGATTTGGTTCGATTGTGAAAGGGTTATTATAATTGACTTTGGAAATGTTATGGTACTGATTTAATTCTGTCATTTTTGACCAGTTTCATTTGTTTGAGCACATATCGCTTTGAATGAGAATATAAAAAATGAAAATAGAAACAATTACTTAAACATATTCGGTGTCGTTGCTCCATGTAAAATACTGTTATTCAGCTGCATCCCTTTAGACTGGAAGTCGACCCCAACATAGTTGGGAAAAGGCTAGGTTATTATTTTTTGCGGTCGGGCAAATTGGTTTTGAGTTTATCATCTGGAAATTATCAGTAGCAGCCCGGAGTCTGGATTTGTGCCCGATGAAGATGCACCTATCGCTTTGAATGGGAATATAAAAAATGAAGACAGAAACGGATACTTAATCATATTCGGTATAATGAAGAAAAATAACGAAGACTGAGCAAAAGAGTGTTACAGTCTTATTCATCGTGATGCCAAACTTTTTCAACATAACGCAAAATAATAGTTATCTACAAAGGTTGCTAATGAATTATTGATCAGGTGATCTCATATAAAGCGTTAAAATTCAACTCATAATGTCCAAAAACATGTAAAAAATTTGGCACCTTTTTTTTGACACCTTTTTTTATAACATACGTTTGTTGCGCCACTTCTTCTTCCCAGCTAAAGCACTAGGAAGTGGTGAAGGGTGGGCGTTTTGGGGGACTGTCAGTAATTTTGAAGTTCGAACAGTGCTGATTCTCAGCCTAGTTTGAATAGATGACTTTTTAATTTGGAATTTTTTTATTTTGAATTTTGACAATTTGAGACTGAAATTAGAACGCGAACATTCTTAAAAATACGGGAGTTGTCGCTCTGATATCATTAAACTTACACTCTTGTTGTTATTGGGTTTTCCATCTGGAATTGCTCAGTAGAAGCCTGGAGACTGGACTTGTACCCGGTTGATAGCAATAGGCTGGCCCCCTATTACATGAGACTTAAAAATAACTGGCGAAATATGGGCGTATTATAGGTACACCTCTGCCTAACCCTTCAGGGTATACAAGCGTGATGTAATTTTAAGTTGTTGGTAAAAGTACATAACTAATAACAATAGGTAAGATTAAGAAACTAACTTAAGATCTAAGTATCTCACATAACCGTACGTTCAAATTAACCAGTCTGTAGACAAAGCTGCCCTCTGGGTGACATTATATTACGCATAAATGAAAGTCAATGGTACCGTAATACGGGAATAAATCATGTTTATCTAAACCCCGGATTGCTCTGTAGGGAGTCGGTTGGCATAAAACCAATACAAAACGATTTGTTTTACAATTTTTGAGACTAGGTACAGCTTTTAGGCATTGGTTTTAAACTGTTTTTATAGGAAAAGTCTTCATTAAATTTTATAAGGTAAGTATGTCTTTAATTTAAAAAATAATATTGCATGGCGATTGTAAGCTCTTTAAACGCGTTCATCCAAAAAGTTGGCAATGTCGCAAATAGCTGTCAAATTTGAGTTAAGTATACCAACTATCTCTAAATAACTGGTTCTATTTTGTCACAAAAACACGTATCTCGATGACACTTTATTTCTTAAATAGTAGTTGACGTATCTATATTAATGCGAAAAACAGAAAAAAACACAGAAACTTAACTGAAGACACGTATGTGTATTACTAACAATTATGCGTAAAACAGAAACTTATCTAAAGATAAGTATGTGTGTTACTTAGTGTCTTTTAAACGGTGAACGAAAGCGTATGTGTGTGCGTACGTGTTTGTTGTTTGGCGCGTCACTGTCATTTTTGTAATAATACGTTATTTATGTTTTAGTATGCCGTTTTTGAATATCGAGTGTTGTTTAGGTACCTTATCTACACCTTTTTACTACTAATATCATTGGGTAAAACAATAACGAATCTAAATTATCATCAAAATTATTTAGTGTAACAATAATCTCAAAACGTTTTGCCCAAGGTCATTACAGGTTTAAACTTGCATGCATGATTAAAACCGAAGAAACTGAGGTAAAAAAAGAAGTCCTTAATAAGAAGAATATATGCTAATTTAGTTTTTGGTATTAAAAATAAAAGAAAGAACGTGATTTAGGTAAGCATAGAGTAATGTAGTAGTATTTTGTATCTTCTAAGGACACTTATGAATTAAACCTGACGTATCTCATTTTAAATTAATATAATATTAGGTCTTTACCTATGAAATTGCCGTTCTGCAGTACTGACCATTTCAAATCAAAATAATTTTTGTTTGGCTAAGAATTCTAATTTCAAAATAATTTTATTTTAAAAACATGGATTTTTTTTCCAAAAGTAGTAATTTGTTTATTGATTAGTGTTACATTTTCATCGCATTTCAATCTTTTTCGTCATCATGGATACGTTAAAAAATCGAGTAATTATGGAATATGAGTACCGTCGTGGCAGCAACGCGGCACAAGCGGCACGCAACATCAACGACGTTTACGGAGCTAACACTACAAACCAACGCACCACCTGTTATTGGTTTGCTCGCTTCAGTTCTGGAAAATTCGACCTGAAAAATGAACCTCGCGGTCCGAAGACTTTGGTCGACAATGACGAATTAAAGGCGATTGTGGAAGCTGATGATACACAATCTACGGCTGAATTAGCAGCAGCTTTCTACGTTAGCGTCAAAACAATATTGGTCCATTTGCGTCAAATTGGCAAGGTAAAAAAGCTTGACAAATGGGTGCCCCACGAACTCAATGATCGCCAGCGCGAAGTACGCGTCGAGACGTGCCTTGCACTGCTCAACAGACACACAAATGAAGGAATTTTGAACCGCATTGTTACCTGCGATGAAAAATGGATTCTGCTTGATAACCGCAAGCGCTCAGCAAGTTGGTTGGATCCTGGTTCAGCACCTAAACAATGCCCTAAACGAAAACTTACCCCTAGAAAAGTGATGGTCACTGTTTGGTGGTCTAGCGCCGGTGTGATTCATCACAGCTTCTTACAAAACGGGGTGAGCATTACTGCAGATGTGTACTGTGAAGAACTGAACACAATGATGGAGAAGCTGGCACATCTCCAACCAGCATTGGTCAATCGCTCGTCTCCGCTGCTTCTGCACGACAACGCGCGACCTCATACTGCACAGCAGACGGTCTCCAAGTTGCAAGAACTGGGGTTGGAAGCTCTCCGTCATCCGCCCTACTCACCAGACCTTGCGCCTACAGACTACTACTTTTTCCAGAATTTGGATAACTTCTTGGCGGGAAAAAAATTCAATACCCGAGAGGCAGTACAAAATGCCTTTGAAGAATTTGTTGCCTCCCGTCCAGCTGATTTCTTTAAGAAGGGCATCAATAAACTGCCACTGCGTTGGCAAAGATGCATTGATTGCATGGGTGATTACTTCGATTAATACAAATAAAAAATACCTACATGAAAAAAATTCGTTTAAATTTTTTCATACAAAACGGCAATTTCATAGGTAAAGACCTATTATATTACAACGTATCTAGAACCTTGTTTGCTATTCTATTATTGCTACCTTTAAAAATAATCAGTTAATTGCTTTGCGGCCCTAAATTTTTGTCTTATACAAAACATATTCTATGCTTTAAACGTAATAGCTTCCAAAGGTAGCAATTATATTCTCATTATTGTATCGTGTCGCGCGATTTTTAGTCTGTTTTATCCTTTTTCTCAAATTGAACAGAATCGAGATACGTTTTAGTGATACTAAAGGGACGAATTATAACACTGAATTTGATGTTGTAACCGTTTTAGGTGTAAAAACTTTTTTTTACACCTAAAACTAAATATCCGGTGTTACGATATTAATTATTGCATTTCATAATCAATATTTTAATTCGCTAGTTAGCCATATTTCTTATTTCCATACAGCAATATTGCTCAATCATAAATATAATTGGGCAATATTAAAAAAGTCAACGTCGCAGAAACTGTCAAATATTATTGTTTTGATTAATTTGCTAACTAGTGAACTAAAACATTGATTATGAAATGCAATAATTAACGTTGGCAACTTTTTGGATGAACGCTCTTAAATTTGATATTCTTTTAGTTTCATAGAACTAGTTACCTCTTAGTCAGACTTTTGGGCTTGTAACTAGCCGTAACGACTGCCAAAGATGTATGAATGAATCTATAAACCTAATCGTGCAAATCATACTGTATCTTTCTTTCTTTATTTATTCATCAATCAAAACCTCAATACTTAATCCTTTGAAGAATTCCCAGTAGTTTACCAAAATATACCTCTAGTCTATGATAATTATTTCATCCACAATATGAAGTCTTTATCAGACGCCCCACAAACAGCCTTGGTCCCAAACAAACAATCAAGGTTCCAAGTCCACCTGTCTACCGTATAGGTCAATAGGGTTCACCCTCGGGTTATTTATTAAACAACTCAACATAAACAACAATTGAATGTGCTAGTTTGGCTTTGATTATTTTTACTTTGGTAACGTTTTGTGGGTAAATTTCTTGTGGGAAGCTGGAAGGTCGTATAAAATTGATAAAACTGAAATTGCTTTCTTCGTAAAACAAGAATCTGGACTATCACAAAAACAGAACAGCCTCCTGAAAGCTATAGCCAATTGGCGTGACGGTAGCGGATAATGAGGCATCTTAAAAACCACCCGGTCTGTTGTAGAATTTAAGTACTAAAAAAACATATAAGTTAAATTGTTTACTAACATCTAGCATTTTTGTATTGGATCTAGTTACCTGATAAATCAGTAAATTATTTATTTTATTATTTATGTACACACAGCAAAAAACATAGAGATACGACATGTGTATAATTTGAGTACAAAGATACTGCTTATTTCCTAAGAAATTTCCTTCCGCAGACCTGCGAAAGGAGAAATGAGAAAGAAATGTAGACAATAGGGTGCGAGAACAAGAAGAGAAAAATATGAATATGTGAAGTCTTAAACTAAACTATTAAAATATACTAACACATGTAATGTAAAAAATAACATGTAGGTACTTAAATAAATACATAAAGCTTAAATTTATAAACATACATACTATAGATATATAAATACTCACAATTGAGAGGAAAGGTAATGCTCTTTTAGTCGCTAATTGAATTGAGAAACAGTATTATTCTTTGCAATCGAGAATCACCGTGAAAATAATTTGTGATCAAAGTAAACAATAGTTTAAGGCCTGCACATCAATCTGATGAAATCCCTTAAAACTGTAGGCAATCACGATAAACTCTTTTTTGTTTTGTCGAAGACGAAATTGGAAAAGGAATTACATCGAAACTCCTTCTGTTTTCTTTCGCTTCAATTCGTTACTTGCTTTCGAGACAGTTAAACGTTTAATAGAACACGTTGAACGTTTTTCTTGGCATATCTATTACAAATCAATGTCAGTTTATATTCACGATAGTTTTTTCATTAGTTATCCAAATGTGTGTTGTTATCTTTATTTTGTTTAATTTCCAGTAAAGAGAAATATTACTTGAAATTGTATAATAAAATGTTGGTCAAAAGAAATCCAATTAGGTACCCAATTTCAATAACATTCAGTAGCACAATATAAGGGTTGTTCAAACCTGGGTTTACCGTTGAAATATATAAAAGGGTACACGAAAAAATCCAGTGGAAACCTCAAAAGGTTGCCATGAATTACGTATTCACGACGTAAAACTCACTTCACTAAATAACGGACAGCATTATGGATGGTTCAAGTTATGAGGGTTTAGAGTATCGTGTGTTTATTTTAGTAAAATATTTAACAACAATTTGCATAATAGCTGCAGTAACAATACTTATTGCTGATATTGAGTGCAAGATCAAACACAAACAAAATTATTAAACAGCAGTCATGATTAAATTAATTTGGGTGTATGCATTCTATCCCTTTCTTTTTTACCCCGGTCTTCGTTGTTTCCGATAAGCAAGTCTTTATTAATTTTTAAGTTATCATCATTCAGCAAGCCATGTTCTTAAAAGTCATCATAAGCGCTCCTGCACACGATGCCGCCACCGCGCCGTCGCCGCGCCGACGCCGCACAACTACACTGTACATACGAGTCGCGCGAAGACCGCCACCGCGCCGCCGCCGCGCCGCCACCGCGCGCGTTCCCAGTTATTTCATTATCCTGATTCATTCCATTGCCGGCCGCGTATGAACATGCACGTGACCGTGGCCGGTAATGGAATGAATCAAATAGATGCGCGGTGGTGAGACGAGGACCGCGCGCGGTGGCGGCGCGGCGGCGGCGCGGTGGCGGTCTTCGCGCGACTCGTATGTACATTGTAGTTGTGCGGCGTCGGCGCGGCGACGGCGCGGTGGCGGCATCGTGTGCAGGAGCGCTTACATTTAACTTGTTACCTTTGTGAAAGCTTCTTCATAATAATGAAGAAATTACCTATGTCATAATGTTGTGATACAATGGCAACAAAGCCTTCATTGTTTCAAATGTTTCCGGGTGTAGAATAATTAGGATCATCCAATTAATCCCGCTCATTTCTCCTAACTTTAACTTCACCGGAGTGCCTCAACAACCCGAGACAGATTTCAATTTAGAGTGTACATGTTTCTTACTCGCCCCTAATTTCTCGCACGATTGCATTCCAAACGGAACGTACTTTACCCACGTGTTTTATATTTGGATATTATTGCGACTGAATCGAAAATGGCGGTTTTATGGGGATCTTTATTGGAGAGAATATGTTTTTTGGTGTACTTGGATAACTTTCTTGTTTCTGTTATGGCTTAGCTTTGTATGTTAATATTGAGTTGTATCTATTCCGAAAAGCGTATAGTGTTTATGGTTGTGAATATTTTCTGTTATTTTGTGAAGGTTAGTTGAAAGAAAGATTGTTGTTTAATTAAGTGACGAAACTGTTTCTTTTGATACTCCGTGTACTATATTCGCTTTTGTTTGATTCTAAAGACCATTTGCTACCTCTAGGTCCTTCACATAACATCTGCGGACTAATTATTTTTCAGAATTAAAATGGTCTCGGGAGTCTATAACTTTGAAGTATAATAACAAGCCTAATTTCTTTTATTATACCTGCGTCACGGGCCCTACAGATTTCAACATTGTCTGTACTCAAACACATTATCTTCATTACATTGTCTACTATGATTTCTTTAATTAGCTAGTTTAATTAAAACCAGCATGCATGATATTTTTTGTTCAGAGATGAAATTTTTTCGTGGTTTTAATTAGATACTTTACTTTTTCTTGCTGCTTTTTTACATACATTTTATGCTTTCCCACCTTTTTGTTCATTATCGAGTAGGCTTTGTTAATCAGTTTGTTAATCACTGATATTGCATAATTGATCATTGTATTTTTAGGGGTAAATATGTTCGCTTCGCTTGCAGGGCTATTTACGTAGAATGGAATGTTTTGTGTATGTTCCAAAGTTCCGCTACCTGAATAGAATATTTTAGTTGACTCTTACGACGTCTAAAGGACGACACAGGACGACAGGTGACCTATTTTTAGTCTGGATTACCAAAGTCGTCCTTTTTCGTAAGACAACAATAGCAAAGTATTCGCTACTTTTTACCTGACTCGATATATTTACTTTTCATGAATTTTTCTTTAGGAATATCCTTATCACTTTCACTTACCCGCGTTGTCACGTGTTGTTTGATGTACTGAAAATGAATCATTAAATTATTTCCTATTTCTATCTATTCTTTTTGTCCCCTAACCTACATAGTATTAGAAATATGAATAATAAAATGACAAAAAGTTCAGCAATATATATATCTATCACTGGTAATCATTAGGGTTTTTCGGAGAAATTTAACAGCAATTTTTATTTTATTTTAGTGATTGAGTTGATTTGATAAGGAAATACCGTTTTCAGTGGTGCTGAATATTGTAAAGGTACCATTCCGTACTCGATCGCAGGCGACAACTGCAGGCGACGTGTCGCTGCGACATGACTGGTTTCTATGAATTTCTATGAAATACCTTCCGTAGCTAGCGACACGTCGTTGGCAGCTACGGGCGAGCGGTAGACGGCAAGTTTAGCCCGACCGCAGACCAGTAGTGCCATCAACTCTCGAGTGATAACAGGTTTTTCTATCTTCTATCTACAGTCTGGAATACGGGCTGCTGCCGCCTGCGGTCGGCTTCAAAATCATGACTGCAGCTACATGACGCCGCAATGTGTCGCCGCGACATGACGCCGTGACACGTCGCCTGCAGTTGCCGCCTGCGATTGTGTATGGAATGGTACTTTTACAATATTCAGCACCACTGAATACTGTATTTCCTTATCAAATCTGAATATTAAATCAACCCAATCACTAAAATAAAATAAAAATTGCTATTTAATTTCTCCGAAAAACCCTAATGCCGCATGCATGATGCATGAGCGGAAGCCATCATTTGGTTTTAGTAAAAGCTAATTTTATATTTTCAAATCAAGGTTAAATGTATGGTGGTTTAATTAAAAAGCAATAGTAATGGAATAGATTTTACTACTACATGTATTCTGCATACCACCTGACACGTAAAATCACCTGTCCAGCCTTTTCCCAACTATAATAGGGACGATGCCTAGGTCAAAAAAAGCAATTCTATTTAGTCCGTCAGTCAGATAATAAAAAAATATTAGACATGTATTTTTCGCTTTATCATATTAATAAAAAAATACTTAGATAAAACGCATTAAAGTTGGGGAGTGGGGGAGTGAGTGTACGTTACAAGTAAGTATAAAATCTACATACTCGTGACGTCATGGCACATTTTAGCATTTTAACGCAATGTATCGCCGTAATCTTTTCTTTCGATAACGTAAAAAAATAAAAAATACGTGTCCAATATTTTTTTTAAATATAACTGACGGACAAAAAAATAATTTTTAGTTATCATCATATTGAGTCGATTCCAGTCAAACCAGATGCAGCTGAAAACCAGTATTTTACATGGAGCGACTATCTTACGTCTACAACCCAGTTACTGTGTAATACGATGCTCCTTGGTAGATATGACTATACAGTGATATGTATGACGATCGTTAATATTTAAGTCGCAGACGCCCCATTTTCTGTCATGAACCTTTATCAAATGTCAATTTAGTTTGTAGACGGAGAAACTTCTGAAACTTCAATTTATTAATATATAAAGGACACTTCATTATTGTGTCAATTTTTGTGTTTCTCAATGTTTTGTCTGGTGTTGTGTGCCCTTGTATAAATTAATTTGGGGTCGATGCAGCATGGTCTTCATCTTCAATACTCAGCCATATACACTCTTCTCAGCCATAATCCAGTATTTGCACCATTTCTAGCCATATTAGCTTTCACACATTTTAATTGTTTTACTGGTCTGCCCTGATTCCTATCCCATTCCAACTCAAGACTTTTTTCGAGACAATGTCCTTCATTCATTCGCGTTTCTAGTGTCCATTTCAACTACTTTTGCTGCCATTATTACATGTCTTTGGACACAGGACTTTCTACTTTTATTTTAATTTTTACTTTGTTTGTATTTTTTATTTTTAAGATCTCCTGTGCTTGTCCCAATAAATACTTTTTCTTTCTTTCTTTCTTGTGGGTCAAAAAAATATTTAAAATTATCCTATTTTTTCCGCAATTACGCCTATAATAGAACAATTATACCTATAGATTTCTGCCTTATTAATCTTTAATCAAAAATTCCAGATAAATACAAGCTAACTTATAAATTATTAGCTTAAGCCTTTACACTTATTACTATGTACAGTTTATTCAGCATGATTTGCTATTCAACATTATCATGTCGATGCCGTCGGGCAAATGGAAATTGACGATCATTTAAATTCAAAGGATGAGCCAATCAGGCGAATCCCATTTAATTTAGCCAAAGCAAATTATCGAAATTTCTCACAGAGACAGATTTGCACACAATTAGTTTCGAAAGCTTTCCAACTAGTTATTGTTAAAATATTTCGATCGTCAGCTGTTTGAGATTGAGGTTTGTAATAATTTAGTGGATGAAAATGGTCAATTGGACGGGAAAACATTAAATATTGGTGTCTAATGGCAATGGGTTGTCTTTATTTATTTATTTATAAAGGTACACCAACAGCTTCTGTATACAAAATATAAAATAACAGTAGTTAACAGTTATATGCTTATACAGTATGCAATAACAGGTGAACCAACATTCTCAAATACAGTGATAACCAAAGGTAAAAACGAAATGATAAAAATTTATTGGTAACAAACTATGTAAACAGAAATATAAAATGATACAAGATTATGAGATATAACTAATCTACATTATACATATTTATATACTACATAAATATACGTTATTCTTTCTTTCTTATTTTCTTAAATTATAAATTAAAGTCACTTTTCGTGTCTGTCTGTGACTGCTTTTTTTTCTAAGCTACGCAACGGATTTTGATGCGGTTTTGACAATCACTATGAGATTTTTTATATGTGTAATACATTAATATTAAAAATATATAAAAAGATATCTCGATGTTTTGAAAACCCGTGCGAAGCAGGGGCGGGTCGCTAGTCGCATAAGCGAATTGGTAGAACCTTTTTTAGAAGTAACTCTAACTACCTAATAGATAAAACATAAACCCTTACATTTTTGTGCCAAATAGCAACAAATAGTTTTATGAATATTTTAAAAGAGAAAGCAGTAGAATGCTGCACCATCAAGAAAAGAAAGAAAATAAGTTTATTTGCGTAAACATGACGCAAAGAAAAAACACAAACAAAAAAGTTGGGGGAAATTATTATAGGTTGAATAAGGGGAAAATATGCGTTATATCCAAAAAGCAAAACAAGACGAGAAAATTGAAAGCAATAGAACGAGAAAATTGTGATTATCTGAAGCAGAAGACCTTAGCATAATCAGCCTATAACATTCCCATTACTGGGACACAATCTTCCTGTAAGCGAGAGGGATTAGCCCGTAATCCACCACGCGGGCCCAGTGCGGGTTGGTAGATGTTGCATGTCTTCAAACTTTTGGTTCTAGGATATGTTGGTTTCCTCACGATATTTTCCTTCACCGTTTTGAGAGCAATGGTGATGAAATAATTTACACAAAGTATAGCGCCTGACTGAGTTCGAACCTACGTCGCTCAACTCGTAAGTCGCGGCCTTTACCACTGGGCCACCACTGCTCTGAAATCTCACTGCTATACAACAAAAAAGTTTAGCCTTCAAACGAACACAAAACAAGTAAAATTGTATTGTACACGGTTTAGAAAGAAAAAAGTGCCAAAACCTAATCCAGAAAATAAAACCAGTACCAATAAGAATCATGTGTAGTAACCGAAGCTTTTCAATTCTCACCTAGGTACAATATTCAACAAAGTATAACTTAGGTAACAAAGTTACTGATACGCCATCTCACGTACCTAAGTACAGTGCGGCACAACTTAGAGGTTGCATCATAATGTACCTTACCGAAAGACGAAAGCTAGTCCATAGCAATCTTTTATTTCTGACCTACGACTCATTAAACGTATACAAACCGTATAGGAAAGTGCCAAAGCCGCCATCCATCTGCCCAGCCTTTTCCCAACTACGTTGCTCGGTTACGGTCTTCTTGGCTACGAGTTCAGCTTCTAGTCTAACCAGATGCTGAGTACCAGCGTTTTACATAGAGCGACTGCACATCTGACCATCACAACCCAGTTACTGGATAACACGATACACTTTGGTAATACTGGTTGTCAGACTTTCAGGCTTCCGAATACCCGTAAGAACCGTTAAAGGATTACAAATGACAGCCGGGACCAACGGCTTAACGTGCTTTCCGAGGCACGGAGAGGTTTCCATGTGGATGGTCACTCATCCACGGACCTACCTCGGTAAGTGTAGCTTAACCTTCGCTGAATGTAAAGTCTTATGGAAAGCTTAGCTCCATTTTATTTTTCATACTGTTAACAATGCACACATCTTTCATCTTGACTCTATCTATTCCTGCCTGATTGCGTTTAAACTCAAGTCGAGAGCAAAGTTATAGTATCTGAAGAATTTAGCCTGGTTTGGAAAGGCTGGTATCCGTAACTCCACGTCAAAGCGCGTATTTTGCATACGGGTGGGAAAATGGGTAATTCGATCCACCCCAGCTTCTTAAAGAAGGCCAGCAACGCCTTGGCGTTGAGTTTGGTGATGAGGTCATTAATCACCAGGTCCCATAGAAGGAGGCACACTTCCCCGGGGGGCAGCCTTTAGCTATCATAGCAAACTGCTGCTCATCCTTAAGGCTAGCCACTCGCTTGCTTAACATATTTGTAATCCAGTGCGCTAGTACCTGTTTTACTCCATGTCTGGGGAGTGCGCTGCGCTGTGCTGGCGCTGCTGATGCTGCATGTAACCTTTCCATAGTCTTTAGTTGAAAGGAAGTCAGGCTGATTGGTCGGTGGGATTTGGCGTTTGTGTAGTCACCCTTACCTGGCTTAGGGATGAATATTACCATAACTTCCCTCCATTCTTTAGGAACGTATATAAAGGCCAGGCAGGCTCTCATTAAAGGCACCAGACTTATTCCGACAGAAGCTCCTCCACACTGTAGTAAAATGGGAAACACTCCATCTAGACCAGCTGCCTTAAAAGGGTTTGAGCTCCGGATGGCCCATTGGAGTTTCTCCAACGTGATCACGTTGTGCGTGCGTGCGTAACGCCAATCATTGTGTGATAGTGTCTGAGTTTCATCTTGCCTGTCGATTACCTGCGCGAAGACACATCCGGGGAAGTGAGTCTCAATTAGGACGCGTCTTGTTTCTTCAGGCGGCGACGTGAGTGTGTTATCAGGTTTGCGGATGGTAGTGGGCCCAGGTGTATTCTGTTGCGCCAATACTTTCCTTACCCTGTTTGCTTGATGATAAGATTCAATGCTGCTACAGAATATGTGCCATCCTGCGGTGCTACTGAATCTGACGCATTTTTTGTAGCTGGATTTGGCCGCATAGTAGTTGTCTCAGTCCTCATCGACACATGTGTTATTTGGCTCTATTCAGAGCAGTTCTTACCGTGCTGCGCATGAGCTCCAGATCAGCGCCCCACCAGGGTTGTTTTCCCTGTGTGTTGCGCGGCATGGTCTCTGGGCATTCAGTCTGATAGCTCTCTATGATTGACTTCAATTGAATTATTAATTAATTATGATAATTAATTTTTGTCTAATTAATTAATAAAAATAGCAAAATTATATACAAACTTAACTAAAACTATTGAAAAACTAAAATATAGCATCGAAAAGTTCATCCGCATCGCTGTCGACTGGTAATGTACCCAAGAGACTGGCCGCATTGCCACGTTGTATGGCAATGCTTAGCCTCTGCCCAAGGTAAAAACCAGCCCTTGGGTCACGGGAAGTGTCAAATAACCGTTTTAATATTTCATTGAAGAGGCCGTGACCACTCGAACCACACGGCCCGAGGGTTTCAACCCCAAACGGCTCGAAAATATATAATTACCTATAAGGTTATTATACTTACGCCGCTTGAGGTTTTCTACAGCCACAGCGGCAGCACCAGCAAAGCACGCTGACCCAGGAAGATGGGATGGCGCAAGAGTGTCGACACAGGTTGCATCCCACACTAAAGGCCTACCCACCTTCCATGGAGATAAAGACATGCCGTCCGGTCTCTTGTCATCGTCCCGTGACAAGCCATTGGGTTCTAATATAGCTGGAACGCCGGCGGTAACAATCTTTTCGAAACGTTGTTGAATTTTTGTATTTTTCCCTCAACAAAAACGGGAAAGGAATTCTTGAAGATTGAAGACCCAAGGAGACGAAGAAAGCTTTTTTCAATCATTTTAATTTCTGGAGCTATGGCGCTAAATTTGGGAAGTGTCAGTTGTCTGTCGGTACTTTCCGCTAAGTATAGTTCACATTTCGAAAGGTCAATGGAATGAAGTTCGTTTTTTAAGAAATTTTGGTCAATTAAAACAGTTTCTACATCGCCTCCCAAGGTTCCATCATAACTTAATTATTAATTTAAATTATGTTTTGTGTTGCGTAATGTAAATTATTTTACATACTATTATATAGATTTTTTTTTTCTAACTGAATAGACATCTGTGCTTATTTTTTGGGGGCTGCCGTTTTGGGGGACTGTCTTAATCTTAAAAAATTGTCTGTGTAATTTTGATGTTCAAAAAGTGCAGATTCTCAGCCTAGTTTGAATAAATAACTTTTGAGTACTTAGTAAGATGCCTTAATTGTGCTTCAATCTGTGTCGTGACCTCAAATGTCGACGGGTTGTTTAATATCGCAGTTTGCAATCATTGTTGCGTGTTTAGGTGGCTCGATCCATTACACGCGTTCCGCCGCGGTGGTGTTGGTGGCACACAGACCTGGATGTCGAAGCGGATCCACCTGTGATCAGAACAGGAGGCCTTTTTGGAGATTTGCCACCCAGTGATGATTCCCGCCGCGCCCATTAGAAGTCAGTTAAGAGCTGTGTTTTAAGGTTACCTGTGAGATAGATGCACGATCTGGGATGATCTTGATCAGACATGACTAGGAACTTACCGCCAAGATTGGAGAGGCCTTGTATGCGGCTCGCCCTAACCCACGGCTCCTGGATTAAGGCAACGGCCGAGTTTCACTGTAGTGGAGGTTTGCCTGAAGGACTCTACAGGCCTACGCCATCACTGGTCGAACCCTCATCGTCCTTCCTAAGTCTGAGCCCGGCAAACAGGTCACCGTCGTCAAAGCCGTCCTCTCCCGGACCTGAAGCCAGGGACAGCATCATGCAGGGTCAGCTGACTCAGCAGTAGCAGGTTCAGCCGTGTATGCTTCCAGGTTGTGTAAAGGGGGAGTGGACTCCCCTATTGTTGCCTTTTTTTTTTTTTTTGATTACGGTGGAAATCCTTATGGATGTCCTCCGCCCTGGGGAGGGCGGAGTGGTCTGTCAGTCTCTTACTGACTAAAACCACCCCGGTGTTCCGTCTCACACTTGCACCGGGGATCACGGGATCTAATGCGACTTCCACGATCCTCGGCTACTCGGCCCGCATCTGCGGGCCACCTTGAGTTAGGGGGGAGTGAGGTGTTAAACTCCCCCCTTACGTCATAGAGAGGCCCTGCGCGCGAGACACTACGCGCCACCATCTCGGGTCCTAAGGAGTAGGGGGGACGGATTTCCCCAGATCCGTCGCCCCTGGACCCATTTAGGGGGGCTGGAACAGGGCGTTATCCGCCCTCCGCCGACGCCCGGTGCGTCTGCTGCGGATCGGGTTAGTGGAAGCAATCTCTCGCTCCCTTTCCGCAGCCTCCTTCTGCGAAATGACTGTTTCGCATACCACCGCGTCTCAGGACTCCTCGCTGCCGACCATTGAGTTGACAACGGCCGGCAGCGACAAGTCACTGCCGACACCTGAGATGAGGGCACAGCGCGGCTCCTCCCAAGCGGCACACTCTGCCAGTGTGTGCCGAGCCGTGTCCCCTGTTGTTGCCTGCTGCAACTGTTTCAACACCTCGCAGATGGTTCCAGTGGCAAGGTGAGAGAAGTCAGTGAACCTACCTTTCCGACCCTGGAACTTCACGTACACTGCCCATAATCCCATTGAGAGGCGGCGTCCGGCCTCCATCAGGGTCGGGATTTGGTCCACAGGGATACCGACCACCACGAACCACGCTGCGGCTTGTTTGTCAGCGTGCAGTAGTACCCACCTCCTTATGTTCACCCAAGGGTTCTGGTAGCTGAACTTATTGGATTGATCAAGACGCGCCCACTTATGTTCTCCCCGAGGTGTCAAGGTCTCGTTGAGAGCTCGCTTGGCCGCCGCCTGATCCTTCCAATCGCGTCACTGTTTAGTATTTCCTTCAGTCGGTCTCTCCGGAGCGCTGGTTAGCGGTTGACTGGGCGCTGGTCGGCTTGTGCCGGTGGAGAAGTTTAGCTGGCCGCTCTTTGGTTTTACCGAATTAGCGGCAGTGGCCTGTTGCGGGAGCCTTTACTAGATTTCCTAATTGCTTGTCAGCACTCCTTCCTCGTCAATCTGTCTCTCCTTTTGCGCTGTTCCGGGGCAGCAGATGGACCTGAAGGGTCGGTGCAAGGGCAATGGGCTTGTTGAGTACGTTTACCCTTGCGCTTGCGTTTCGGCACAAATTGCCAGGCGCGTGAGAACACGTCCTCGGTGCAGCTGGCCGTCTCCGCTTGACCGGTGATGACTGTCTGATGAGGGGAGGCTAAAGGAGCCACAGGAGGAGGAGGGTGTTTGGCTGAGAGCTCAATACCAGTTTTACCCGGCACCGGGGACTGTGTGGAGAGGGTCAGACAGGCAGTGGTATTAATCGTCGTCTTGGTTTTCGTCTGTGTATCAGAAGGGTCGGTACTGGTCCCAATCAGCACCAACGTCCTGTTTATACTGTTACTTTTTAGGTTTGGTTTTAGATGTGGTTTTTGCCACAGCAGGACCGGTGCCCGCACTAGTACCCGCAGGGCAAGCTGCGTGGCCACCAAAGGCTAGGGAAGTGCAAGCACCTCCCTTGGGAGTCTCATTGGCTTTCGCCTCTACTCCGGTTGTTGGTTTTTTTAACAGGCCTTAAATTATCAATGTTAGTTATGTTTTAAAAATTCATCTCTCTGGCTCACACCTTCCATCCTCCAGTAAAAAGAAGTAAGAACGAAGCTGGTTTACAGTGCGACCTCGGGTGCTAGATCGAGCTGGCGTAGGGGGTCGAAAGGCCCACCTCCAACGAACTGATCAATCTTCGCTTACACCGTCAGCATGACCTTTACCTACCGCTTTGACCATCTGAGGACGACCTCAGCGGACCTCACACACCTCGCCTGTGGCTCTCTGACGGGACACTATGGCCATTTCCCTACCCCTGGCTATTGGGTAGGGCCATCGTTTTTTTGAAATCCGGACCAAATGGGGCGTGTTGCCTTACGGACACATTACAGCCAGAGCTGCTCGGCTTAACCCCGCAGGACTCTTTCATCCCCACTCACGGCACTCAATTGCGCAGGTCCTAGCGCAGGCTACTGCTTTCTCCTACTCGCCATCAGCTGATTTTAGGGATAGCCGAGCCCGCCACCAGTCACAGGGGGTCACGGTTAGGAGTGGAAGTTGGTAAGGAGGAATTGGGAGGAGTGGGGATATGGTTTGGATGGAGTGAGGAGGATTTGTGACAGGACATAAGACGGGAAAGAAAGAGGTTAAGGGAATTGAGGACAGGTTGCGATGGTACCTGGTGGTTTTAGTTACGTCTAATTGTTAAGGAATTAGACCAAGAACGGAGTGGTAACCTCGGAAAGGTGCATCCGCCAGACTTGCCTTGAGGAGCCTCACGACAGTAGCGCTCTCCCTCGAGACCCCGCCATCCCACCACCTCTGAAGGAGGTGGCATGGTAGGCCTGCATCTATACTACCAAGCAAAGCAAAACAAAGGATGTCGTTGTGCAACCGCGAAAGCATAAATACAGACCCCCCCCCTAGCCTAGCTTTTTCCCCATTTTGTTGGGGTCGGCTTCCAGTCAAACTGAATGTAGCTGAATACCAGTATTTTATATGAAGCGACAGCCTATCTGACCTCCACAACCCAGTTACTGGGTAACACGATACCCCTTGGTAGAACTGGTTGCCAGACTTTATGTATCAACAGATGACAGCCAGGACTAACTGCTTTACTTGCTTTCCAAGGCACGGATGGATCTTGGTACGTAATGGATGGTCACCCATCCACGGACCGACCTCGGCAAGCGTTGCTTTTCCTTGAAGATCGCCACGTGCGGCTGTTATTATTTAGCCACGAGCCCCTCTTTGGGTAGACCGCCATTATTCCTCTAAAATTAACGATGCTTTAAATGAGTTGGGTCACAATAAAAAGTACAAAAATATCTAATATATTCTATTCTTTGCCGATGTAACTTCAAAGTTGTGTCTTCCTGAAACAACATGGAAGCTCATATAGCAAGCAACACACGTTTTCTATTTTACTCGGCGGAGTAAAAATTTTAAGTCTGCGTCAGAGTGATGTGTATAAAGTTAGTACGTGAGCAATGCGCTAAGAATTTATGCCATGCACTTTGTGAGGCAGGCTTATTTTATTGGTTATAAGGTGTAAGTAAGATTGATAGAGAGGACAATGTTTCTTAATTTACTTTAATTATCTATTAACAATAGGTACTAAACTTAATTACTACTAAACTAACTAAGTATACAAATAAATACAAAAACAGTAGGACACTTAGGTGTTGAAGTACTCATCCGCATTGCTTTCATTCGGAAACATGCCCATAAGACAGGCAGGCCAAAGAACGAGCCAGCGCTCTCTGGTCACGTCAAGTGTCAACCAGTCGGCGAGAAATTTCCTTCCTTTAATTATTATTGTAAGAATACACTCAGCTTTTGCTTTATATCTCGTCGATTTAAACATTTAAAATCAGCTAGCAAATTAACATCCATTGTTAACTGACGTATGTTTTTTCAAAATATGTATAGCAACAAACATAAGTTTTTGTGTCCCTATGGATTGAGGAGCCATATCTCATATTTAAACGCGGGTACTACCAATATTTAGTAGTAAATTAGCTGATTTTGTAGGCCCGATCCTGGAATTTGTAGTTAAACCCTTAAAAAGTTACAGGACGCTTAAGGTGGCTCCTCAATACAGTTTTCAAATTTCTGAAAACAGGTTTTCAGTAAATCCGGTAAACATATAAAAATTAAAAAAAATATGAACCAGATTGCTATGAGACAGATCGTTTTTTTTTTTTAAACTCACGCTCTTTTTTTTTTTTTTTTTTTAAAAACCTTGCCCCACACTAGGAATTTCTCCTGTGTCGTGGGTGCGTTTACAAACATATAAACTCACATACACAAATGGCCAGACCCGGAACAACTAATTGTAGGTCATACAAATATTTGTTGCGTGCGGGAATCGAACCCGTGACACGCAGCGCAGCAGTCATCGCTTAACCACTGCGCCAACCGTGCCGTCATGTCTTTCCACATGTGACGCGCAAAATGTCTGAAAACAAACGTTTTCGTAATAAAATTACCAATTCAGAATTATCTAACCGTGTAACCACCCTATTGTAAATACCTACATTCTGAGCAAATAAATGAATATGAATATGAATCTAAACTACCGATTTTACACGGTTTTAATATTTAGTAGAAATGTCTACTAAATATTGGTGTGAATGTTATCCGGTTTGATTAACTACTTTAGTAGCTACGTAACATATATTTTATATAGACCGTCAGGATTGACGAGCCACCTTAAACGTCCTGTAACTTTTTAAGGGTTTTACTACAAATTCCAAGATCAGGCCTACAAAATTGGCTAATTTACTACTAAATATTTGTAGTACCCGCGTTTAAATCTGATAGATAGATTGATAAATCGTTTATTTAGTGCCCACAAAAAACAGCACAACATATAAAAGCAGGATTAAATAATGACTAATTAGCTATTAGGAAATATATGAAAATTTATAAATTAAAAATAAATTAAATTAAATTTATTTATAATTTATATGAAATATGGCAAGGTGCCAATATACAAACAAATAAATAAAAACTTTTTTACAAAAAAAAAACAACCGACTTCTAAAAAAAACACTTAAAAGAGAAAAATAACTTGAATTTCGGAAGTCGGTGGCAAAAACAATAGTATTTTATTAGATACATATATAGTAAAATATACCTACCGTAATATGAAAGCAATTCATAACTATTTCCCTAGGGATATAACTATATCACGGCTTCAACTCTATGCGAACTGCGAACCATCTTAAAATATAACTATATGGATCTGTATTTTCGTTTTTGCCACCGACTTCCGAAATTCAAGTTATTTTTCTCTTTTAAATGTTTTTTTTAGAAGTCGGTTGTTTTTTTTTGTAAAAAAGTTTTTATTTTTCACTTTTTAGTTGTGTTTATACCTACCCCGCACAAATTCGTATACCAGTCGAATAATGGAAACATAACAAAAGATTAAAAAAAAAATAACGAATCATTCCAAGCGCCCCGCTGGTGGGGCAAAGAGGAATGCCTTAAAATTTTCAGTGGAATATGCCCCACTAGTTCGACTTAGTGGGGCAGATTCCACTAGTCTAAAATCTTTATGGATTCTGCCCCACTAGGGTTGGCACCTTAGAAATGTGTAGGTAGGTATGCTCGTATTTTATATTTGTTTGGAAAAGAAAGAAATGTATAGTAAAATATATATTTTTTGGTAATTTAATATGTTATGATGGCCCAGAGGTTAAGGCCTCGCCTCTCATGCATGAGGTTGTGGGTTCTAATGTGACTTTTTCAATTCATATGAACTTTCTGAGTTTATCTTGGACATTATTGACATCAGGGAAGGAAAACATCGTGAGGAAACATGGACTTATAGTTAATATTAGTCTGAAATCACCAACCCGTTTTGAGCAAGCGTGATGATCAGTGCTCGTTCCTTCTCTGTATGAGACGAGGCCTTTGCCCTGCAGTGGGACAGTAATAGGCCAGCCTATTACTGTCCCACTGTCCTATTAAAATTGTAAATAGAATATTATCACGATGTAACATTTAGTTTATGTTTCATTGCAATCGTCTCATACAATAAAAAGATATGCTAATTTAAAGTTTTCAAAGTGAGACCCATACCACCAACAAGCACTACGTTCCAGGCGGCAAGGGGTAACGGAGATGTGGAGCGTATGCTGCTTCTAATATTAAGCTGGGCGGTCACAGTCCATAAATTACAGGCTACCACCCCCGAAAGAGCTGTGATCGACTTTGGTAAAAAAAACTTTGCAAAAGAACAAATATACGTCGCGCTTAGTCGTGTCAGAAGTTTGGAAGGCACAGTTTTATCAGAGTTGGACGCCAACAAATTATTAAAGCGACCACACGGCCACAGATCATTGACGGAAATAACGAGGCTACAAAATCTGTCTTCTGACAATCAAGGCCACACATAACATACGACTCAATTAGCGCAATTTGATGCCGGGATATTACCATTAAAATCATTTATAGCCAGAGTACATCTCATGGCAATTCGAATAAGCCCAAACACGGCTAGGATACATTGTTTTATGACGGAGTTCCGGTGCCGTCCTTCCGGCTTCATCTTCAGATCAGTTCGATGGTCATCAGAATTATTTATTTAAACGTGCTTCATTGTCGCTTAACTATCTTAATCGAGATATCTTATCGCCACCCGTGAAATACTTATCATTGAGTAGTTCCGGTGGCTATCTGTCTTCTTCATCAGTTCCATTTCACCAAATGATACATTCTAAATGCAAATGCTTAATTTGTTGCTGAAAATACCTAAATCGCTATGTGTGTGCCTAAATATTTGAGGAGTTCCCTCAATTCGTCATGGATTCCATCATCAGAACTAAATTTTGATAAAAATGAGACCAATCGGAAAGTGTATCCTTTCAAATAAAAAAATAATTTTCAAAATCGGTTCATAAATGACGGAGATATGAGGTAACATACATAAAAAAAAATTTAAAAAAAAAAAAGAAAAAAAAAAAAAAACCGAATTGATAACCTCCTCCTTTTTGGGAAGTCGGTTAAAAAGGAAGAAAACAAGACATTGTGATGACACTATTGACTATGACACACTTTAAAATAATGGATCAACGAACATAAAAAAAGTGCGGTGTGCGTCTCAAGGTTGTACTAAATGTCCAAACGCCTCCTGCCGGAGGCTCTATGCGGGGGTCGTGCGGTCCATGGCCCTTTACGGGACACCAGTTGGGCATGTTCATTGAGAAGGCGGCCAGCCCACCGGTTGAACGCGTCCCAGAGGGTCATGGCCACCCGGCTGGTCCGGGTATACCGCACGGTCTCCGGTGAGGCAGCAGTCTTTTAACGCGCTGTCATAGTCACTTGGCTTGAAAGAGATATAGACTTGTACGTCATCTGCATAAATGTGGTACATACACCGCTTTAAGGAATTTATTATATCCGCACAATACAAAATTAAGATGATGGGGCCTAGTATTGAGCCTTGCGGGCCCTATTAACGGAAGTAAGTGACGAAACAAGGGAAGAGCCTTTGCTTAATTGTATTTCTACACTCTGCTGACGGTTGGTAAGATAGCTTTGGAACCAGTGTATCGTGTTTCGATCAAATCCGTAATAGTTCAGCTTTGATAGAAATAAATCTATATTAATGCAGTCAAAAGTTCGCGAAAAATCGAGTAGTACGAGAAGTGTGCAGAGGCCCTTATCCTGTGCTGACAGAATGTTATCTGTCACGTCCAAAAGAGAAGTAGAAGTACCACGTCGTTTTCGAAAGCCTGACTGTAGCTCAGGTAGAATATGTTTGTCTTCCAGATAATTATTTTGACAGGTGCTGACATACAGCCTTTTTTGCAATTTTTGATAGGCAAGGCAGAATACTAATGGGCCTGAGGTCTTTTAAGTCAGTTGGATTTATTTTTTTAGGTAATGGCCTAACAATTGCGACTTTCCAGATGTCAGGCAATGTTGCTGAAACAATTGAGCTGTTCACAATGTCGGTGATGGCTTTTAGTGTATAGATATAGTGGGAGTGTAAGCAAAAGCATATTCAGGATCACCTTATAACAGGGTCCATCAGCGTTAGATTTAAGCTGGCAGAAGTATCGCAGAATTTGATCAGGAGTTACAGGTTGTAATGCGAATGTGAAGCTATCATCGCCATAACGATGAAATTCAAAGAAAGTGTGTTGTGATATATTGCAGACAGGGTTACCAGGAACACTCAAAAGGTGATTATTTAATTGATTTGGATCTCTGAAGTGAGCAGGAAGGTCATCAATTCGTTTCTTTAGTAATGCAGTGTTTTTAAAATTTTTCCATAATGTTTTAGGATCTTTAATTCTGTTATTAATATTGAAATATCCATACAGACACAAGTGTTTTGATTTAACAAAGTGCCTTTACACAACTTAACTTCTATTTTTAAGTTCTATTCGTAATGTGAACCTGAAGTCCAACTCGACCTGTAAAACAAGGGTGCTTCAAAATATAAACGTAATAATGATTAAATATTTTAGCCTATTTTCTCGGAAACTGGGTAAAAAGAAAACAGCTACCTAATATACATTTCAACGTTAAGGAGATATTATAAGCTTGTTTGTTTAGGAGAAAATTAATTTAACAATCTGTTAGAAGTTTAACCATTTGGAAGGGAAAATCTTCCTTTTGTGATTTCGCAAATTTTTACACAATGTTAAAAGCTTCTTTTCACTTTGGTTGAAAATTCCAATCCCAAGTTTTATTAATATTCATATTTCTATTTCGTTTTGCGTATTTATGGAGGCTTACAAAATATTGGAGCTATTTTGTTGCTAGATAGCTACGCTCAAGGTACTTTGACCTTGACCTTTGGCCTTGTATTTGAACTTTAAGACCTTGTATCTTTGTCGAATAATTTACTTTGTCGATTAATGAGTAGCCAGTTAGGCCTGAAAGATTTACGAGTATAAAAGGATTGTTCATCACAATTGTGCAAAATCTTGTTAATATATTGTAAAGTGAAGGAAAATCTTTGCTAAGAAAATTGACACTACCTCAATTTTCCGTGTTAAGGCTCGCGCCCACTAGCCTCCACAAGTTATGGCGAATCGACGCGCAGAAATTTGCCCCCATATGTATTTACTTTGAAAGCGCGTCCATTAGCGACGCGACGCATCGAATCACCCGCGCGCATTATTCGACAGGCGAATTTCTTAGCCAACGCGTTTCGACTCTACGCGGCGCGCCTCAGTCAACGCGGGAAATCGGATGCGCATTCATTCGCATAGTTTTTTTTAATTAACAGGGTCCTGTTTTAAATCTGGATATAATTGGTGAAATTCGCCGTAGATATTTCTTTTCAAATAAATATCGCGTACCCAGTATTTGGGAGCATGCCGTTTCTTTTTTCTCCTTTCCTCCTTTTCTTCATCAAAAAGTATTTGAAATAAAAACATTTCGTCATCCGAGCTATGCACAGCTCGGCACGCACACACGACCTACTTTGATAAAGAGTTGCGATTAACGAACGTTTTGATTCGATTCTGCTGCGATGGACGCACAATGAATAAATGCGACTCGACTCGGCTCTCTACGATTCGACCCATTTCGTCTGTAGTCGACGCCAGGCTTTATAGTCATTTTATAAAACTGTCAAAGAATGACAGTAGTGATTTGAATAAATAGACAATTTAATTATGTAGTCCGTTTGCCTAACAATATTAATATCTCTGGCTTTGCATGTTTCTGTTCTTTACTTTTACTCAAATAATTGAATTTCTTTGCTTTTACTTCAAACTAAGTATGTGGTAGCAAATCTACGATTACAGTTTTAATAATAACAATAATGTGATGTTCCCTTCTGTTAATATTCTGATCAATATTCCGGAGCAAAATGATAAACCAAAGCCGAAAAATGAAGCTAAGGCTAACGTTGCTAAAATAATCCATCCGTTTATAAGCAACTAATTAAAATAAGATCATCCAAAATCTTATTACACATGCTAAAATTCCGTTAATCGAATGAATTATATCTCAATTTTACAGCTACAGCTCTTACAAAATATTACAACACAATAAAAGGCAGCCATTACATTCATATAGCATTAAACGACAGAAATAAAGAGAATCTATAAGACAATAAAAGAGATATTCCGGTTCATATCGCTAAATATTCGCGGAAAGCGTAAAATAAGAAATTTATGGCCGCCACTTTGAAATTTATAGTCCGCGACTACGAAAGCTATGTAAATGGCAGAATAAGAGAAACAAAAGGACAAAAACCAATAATTGCTTCCAAGTTTATTTGCTTAAGTATTTTTATTAAAATTTCTTTCAACGATCTTTGTGTTATTTTTTTGTGAGTTGACTTTTCTTTTGTTTATTCTTGCTGATGTTATTTTGTCTCAAAAACATTTTTTTTTCGTTATTAAAATAAAAATGCCAGCTTCTTGTTCTTAACGTGTCGATGACAATCTAAATGGACTCGGCTCAGAATTTGGCTACATGTTTGGGGCCATCAGTAGCTTCCATCAGTTCTATGTTGTTACAAATTAACATGTACCTGGAACAAACCTTTGTGAAATTATAAATGATTTTTGCTTTTGTTGGAAATGCATCCTCGATATCTAAATATGCATAGCTTGTTTTTCTGAAAGAATTGGAAAGTGTCCTCGCTTTGAACTAGTGTTCAGAGTTAATTGAGGAAAATAGAACGTAACAGCTCTTGATAAAAAAGAGCCGCTTAGAAAGCAAGTTTGAGACAGCTGACTGTATGAATATTTAGATTCACTATAGCGAAAAGTGACTACAAACGTGGTCCTTTGAGAAACCACACAGAAAACTTACCTTTAGCAATTTGGAGCCTTTGGAGCCAATTTCTGAGACAGTGATCAGACTAGTCAAGAGATAAAGTTAACTATACAAACATAAGCTGGCTTGGTAGAAGTTATAATGATTATATTAGAGGTGTTGGCAATACCTAAAGACATACTGAAATTTAAATATTTGAATCAGTCCAGACCAAACGGTAAATATTAGCATTACCTATTTTAATAGATATGTTGCAGATGATTGTCGAATTCGCTGTTTTAAATAACCGCTAGCTGTTTTACAACCGGCCGCTACCGCGAAACTGTTCACTTCGCGAAACTGTGCTCTTGCGCGGTTGTCACAGTTCTAACCTAACCTAAACCAATTGGTCAGGGTGCCCTAGCATACTATTGTGACCGATTCGGCATTAGCAGCCGCACCAATTACGTCTTAATATCGTGGGTACCAGTTTTGTTAAACGTAACGCAATGACAATCCAGCTAAACGTCGTTCAGCTGTTTTACATAACGCAGTGATTTTATAAAACGGTTAGCGGTTATGTAAAACAGCGGATTCGATAATCCATCTGCGACAGATATATCAGATAAAAAGTAGCTAATGCATCAAATACACAAGATGTAGAAAATGCAAGGAGAAAGAATTGAACCCTTAAATAAAAACCAGCAATTTATAAACCTTATCAAAAATGAAACTTTATTCTCAGCTCACTTGAAATATGTTTTACTAACTCTAGCTCCACTCCAGCTAAGGCACTTAAATCTAGCACTTAAGCCACTGGACTAAAACGATAACTTAGCTAAGAAGATAATATCTAAAAGTCTTCCTAAAAACTAGACTGACCGATGGCATCTATTACTTTAGTTCGTTTATTTGTAGAAGGAGTCTTTTTTGCGTTGTAATTCAGAATAATATAACATCACGCCTATATTTCCCCGAAGGGTTAGGCAGAGGTGTAGCGATAATACACCCACATTTCGCCAGTTATGTTTAAAGCCGGTTGCAGACCTTGAGCTAAGCTGAGTTAGTTTAGCTTAGCTCGATAGATGAGGTAATTTTCCATACTAGTGTTCATAGTTTGCGGTCTGCACACAAGTATGAAAAATTACCTCAGCTTTGCGAGCTAATGAGATTAGTTTTTGGTCTGTAAACCGTTTTAGTCCCATGTAATAGGGGGTGAGCTTATTGCCATAGATCGGGCACAAATCCACCCACGGGCTGCTATTGAGAAGTTCCAGATGGACAATTCACCCAATAACATTTTGCTCGACCCGGGAACCGAACCCAGGACCTCATAGTCAGCAGTAACACTTGAAACCACTAGAATAACGAGGCTGTCAGTTGAAAGTCAGTATAAATTCAAAATAATCTGATGCTATTATAATAATCTATTTATAAAACTTAATAATACTTTTTGTAATGCACGATTATCACAATCTGAATCATTTTGAAAGAGATTGCTAGTCCATTGCATCATAAGTTCAAAAAAAAAACTATTTAACAACGTAAATAACGCAATGAATATTGTTAAACGGTGAAAATGAAACTGATTAGTCTTAATCATTTACGAAAATGTGCTACGCAATTAGATAGTTGAAGAGTTTGTTTGAACGCCCTTATATCTGAAACTACCAATTGGATTAAAACAAATCTTTTTAAATTTGATAGCCTAATTCTTAAGGAAGGCTATAGGTTATTTAACATCACGCTACGACCCTAAGGAGACGAACAAAAAAAAGAAGGATTGCTAATCAAAACGAAGTAATAGCAGGGGCGGGCGATGTGAAGCGTCGCGGTGGGCCCGACTAGAACCGAGCATTACCGATTATGACTTCGCGGGCAGAAGCTAGAAATATTATAAATTCAATAACTGGCCTCCATTATATCTTAATCCTATTATACCTATACTTACTTTATCATAGCAAGATTTTAAAACGAAGATGAAATGTGTTAAGTGGGATTATGAGTTTGAAGTAATAAAAGAAGAATATTAATTTGAAGTAACGTCATTAGTTGCTATCACCTACGCATGACATATGCTTGGTACTTTGTAATATCATCTCATATTATTAAATGAGCTCTAAAGATTTCGGTCAAAGTCGCAATATAGGGGTTTACGGAGGCGAAAAATCGATTTAGCTATGTCTCTCATCTGAGAAAGTTAATTTTCTACATTTTCACGCGAGCAGATCAGGTACTATATCATTAAGTGGGTACATTGGAAGTGAATCTAAATCCTTTTGATAGAAATGTAGATTACTAGCTTCAGCCCTCGATTTCGCCCGCTATAAAACATACACTATGCACTCCACAATACCAGTGAAAGAATTTTCAAAATCGGGTCAGTGCTTCCAGAGATTACCTTGTACATCCAAACTTATAAACTTAACATAAGGGCTATTTAAGTGGCCAGTGATCATACAATTATACTACGATAAAATAAATCGTAAATAGAAATATTAAGACTCTCTTTTCTTCAATTCGCCTACTCTTTGCACGTTATTCGTTTTAATTTTAGTCATATTCATATTAATGAATAAGTATTTGCTTTCCACAAGGTAAAATAAGATGTTAACAAGGCTTAGAGCTAAGAGCCGTTGTAGACTCTGTCAGGGCATAGCTAAATTATTATTAGATACATAGCTATAGCTAGCTAAAAATTAAAACAAAATAAAATTATACATGAAAACTGAATTCGCATAAAAAGTCAATAAAACCCAATGCTATGTTATCTCGGCAAATGACCTCTGCGCTACAGTTCTTTAAATATAGGTTGCTCCAAAGTGCTATTTTAGAAGAAAAAAATAATTAGTAAGTAATTTATTTATTTATTAATAGTAGAACCAACAGCTAAAACAAATGCATAACAGTTGATTAAGAAACATAAAGCCAATTACAGGTACAGGTAATAACGTTTAATTAAATTATAATATCTTCATACAACTAAAACGTGAAACCGTATACATTTGTTAACAGGCCGGCGGAGCATGCGTAGTTCATACAAACGTAATACCAAAATAATTAGTAAATAAAACATATTCTTGAGGTAGTGTGTATTTATTCCGATTGGATTACAGAATATCTCCCAAATATATATTTTGAATGGACACTGATTTAAAGATGAGTTATGAGAAAAATAAGTTTTCTATAGAAATTTGAAAAACCTATAGAAAACTTAAACTTATTCCTATTCCTAAAATGAATGTCGCCATTAAAGCGACGCTGTAATATTAGTGTAAATTGTAGCTGCAGGAATAAAAGACTTTCGCAGAAAAGATAAGAGAGAAAAAGATTACATGGCTGGATTTAATGTCCCCATCATTTCATTGACAAGCCACGGTAATTTCAAATACATATTTTATTCAACCACCAGTAACTCACAGCCTACTCTATAAATAACCCTCTATACACAGCTGTCAAACTACCAAGACACAGCCTACATTATTGAGTAGCCCGCACAGTAGACCAACGTTAATAGTTTACGATTCTGCCTGGACGCACGACAAATGATTAATAAGCTATGGTAGCCTTTGATTGGTTGACTTAAGCTAGGTATGCGGTGTGTGTTAGGGTGTATTTGCATAACTGTGTTGTGTAAGCGTGGAATCTAGAAGTTATTTGATATAGGTACCTTTTGTATCGGTGTAACTGTATTGGTGTAGATTTAAGACGACTCATCCAGCCATGATGATACAGTAAAATTTCTCTAACGTGGTCTCTTAGGTAGGTATAATACAATGTGTAACGTTAAATGCGCAAAACCTCAGACACCCCAACTGATTTTTAATTAAATTAACCTAATTCAGCTAGAAAAAAAATCATTAAAAAAATTGTAAAGGTTTTATGTGCTATTTTAGTTTTAGTAGATTCGTATTTGCATTGAAATAAAAGCTATTATTATCCCGGGTATGAGAAAATTTAAATTGGTCGACGACAATTTGTGTTTTTTTACTTATTTTGGCGGGTTTGCGCATGTGATGGCTTGACCTATTAATAAATAGACACGGCAACGTTTTTAATTAAGGGTTTTTTGAAATGTGACCTATATTAAAAAGTGGTTCAATTGATTCTGCTCGTTACTCTGATCAAATATTACTATTTTAATATTATACTATTTTCAGGTTTACGCATTTAACGTTACAAGTTGTATAGGTAGTCTTATGCATTCAAAAGACTATCTAAATAACATCGTAGGCCCACTTGCGCGTTCATGGGTTATCCTAAATAACAGCTAATTCAAGGTTAATCAATTAATGCATCTTGCGCCACCAAGAGTTAGAGGCAAACCTAGAGTTAAACTTCTAAATATTTAACCCACGGATGTGGTAGAGCTAAGTCGCTTAACTCTTGGGTTGGTGTTCATACATTTTTGGTCGGATTTATTTTATGTTTCGACGAATGAACTGGAATGTTCCCAACTCAAAAAAATAAAAATGTTAGGTTAACTAACCCGGTGTTGCTTTTTAGTAGCGCAACGCGTAAAAATGTTAATTACTTAACTTCAAGCTTACAAACTCTACATTTATTTATTTAACCTGACTATACATGCAAGTGGGCCTTAGATAAATGTGACTTTGTGTAGGTATCTTCAATTACAAGATTTGTGTGTATTTGTTTGTGATCTTCGTCAATAGGTGGCTAATTCCTTATTAATTTTGCAAATCATAATTTTCTTTGTGAGTTATTATTTTGATTGTATTCCGAAATGAATAATTACTATAAAAGATTAAATGGAAAACGGGGCTGCCACATACATCTTTGCCGCCATGCTGAATGGCTACGTTCCAGTTAACTTTTCTGTGGGAGAAATTACAATTTTCTATTTGAGCACCAAAAGCCTTGAAAAAACTCACTGGATAGTAGGAATGTTTTCTTAAGATAATTGTTTGCCGAATGAATAATGACTATAAATAAATAGATTGACTATCACGTACTATTTGATAAAGGAACTGTAATGAACTAGCTGCGGCCCGCGGTTTCACCCGTATATGTCGCGATCCCGTGTTAATATCGGGTTAAAAAGTATCCTACGTCCTAACACAGGTCATGTTCTACGCATGTACCAAATTTCATCCAAATCCGTTAGCCGTTTTAGCGTGAAAGCGTAACAAACAAACAAACACACTTTCGCATTTATAATATTATCAGTTAAGATCTTGTTAAGATATATAATGAAATGAAATGAAATTGTTTATTCTGTAAATAGGATATTGCAATCACATTTACACGTCATATTAAAAAAAAAATAAAAAAAAGAAGAAAATGCTAGATGAGTTTTGCGTTTCCTATCTGACTACTCTGAGAAGAAAGACCGAAACAAACTCAGAGGTCACAGTCTATTTTAAAGTCCAGACATAATCCATATGAGGATCATGTAGATTAGTGTCTGAAATGTTCTTTTGAGGAAAGAACCACACAGATTTGAGTGGACCTGTCCAGTCAGTGCAAGCATTTGTCAGTAATCGTAGAGCTCAACTCAGAACTTAAGGAGCTCAACAAAAGCTCAACTCGACGAACAATACCAAAGAAAGGACATTTGGGTAGGTCGCATAAAGTACTCAAACTGCCAGACCATCATTTAAACTAACTGAGAAAGAAAAAAATTAAAGAAAGAGGAAAAACAATAAAAATAAAATATCCACATAGTCCTCACATTCACAATAATTAAAACAATATAATACTTTACAAAGTAATCATGTTATTTTGTATATAATTTTCAACAATGTCAATATGTACATAAAAAACTGGTATTTTTAATGATTTACATAATAATTAAAATGTCAAATTTTATGGTTTTATCACAAAGCTTAGCAGAGCGAGCAGCTCAATCCCACGTTTTTTTTATCTTCTAAATAATCTGAAATTTTATAGTACCCTTTTTTACAAAGTTTGGTTTTAATACAGCTTTTAAATCGTTTAATGGGTAAGTTTCGAATATCAATGGGAAGTTTGTTGTAAAAGCGTATACATTGACCCATGAACGAGTTGCCTACTCTGTGGAGACGTGTGCGATGTACAGCAAGGTTGTGTTTATTCCTGGTATTTAAACTATGAATATCGGTCATTTTCTTAAAATTTGATATATTTTTGTGTGCATGTAATAGGTTTTCAAAAATATATTGTGAGGCTACAGTCAGGATGTTTATTTCTCTGAATTTTTCTCGAAGGGAATCCCTTGGACCTAGGTTGTAAATGGCTCGAACAGCCCTTTTCTGTAGAACAAAGATAGTATTAATGTCCGCACAGGTTCCCCAGAGAAGAAGAAGAAGAATATACGTACATATAGTTAGGATTGACGAAAACATCCCCCAAAAAGTACAATCCATTTTCCTCAAACTACTTACCGATATTTCTGAACTAAAAGTGATATATCACCGTGAACCTATACAAATTTCAGGACACCCGTGAGGCCTCTGGCGTGTAGTTCAAGTTGTGTCAAGTCAGCATTTATGGAAGGTGTGTCGCATATTGACAGGAATATACGAGAAGATAAGGTGCCTCGCTTTTTATATAGTCCGTATCATTACAGGTATTTAAAAAAAAACTAGCCTTGTGGTAGTCGGACGAAGGGTTCCGTACCGTACGTATTAAGATCGAGCAACAAACGCCGAAAAACAACACGTTTTTTATATGGGGACCCTGGTACCGGACCTTTAAATATTCGTTTTTTTTTTTTTTCTGTTACAGCGGTAACAGAAATACACAATATGTGAAAATTTCAACTGTCTACCTATTACGGTTCATGAGATACAGCCCGCTGACAAACAGACGGCCGGACGGACATTGGAAGGGTGTAAGGGTTCCATTTTGCACCCTTCTAGTACGGAACCCTAAAAATAGTTGATGCTGGGATTGATGACTGAAATGTAAATTGAATTTTCTATGATAATGTTGAATTTGGTTGATCAAAATGTTATTAGGTAACATTACTAGAAAATTTTAAGAAAAAACGTATAACCGTCAAAAGTGAAATTAAGTCTGTTAATATAGACGTTTTGTATAAGATTCAGTTTCGTTATTTTCGAGCAAAAAACATCTAATGCTGGGCAGGTACAACCGCGGACAATGGCGGTCGACCACTTTTCAACCTTATTACTAAGGGTGTTAGGGGTGATGGTGCATTGTAGAAACATGCGTAACGTCATTGTAACGATAGGTACATATATTACGAAAATGTTTTAGTAACAGTTTAAATTGAAAACATTGTAGTGTTATGCACATCAAGAGATCGCCAAAATAAAATTCCGTGAGTATCGGACTCTGCAAGCTGATGCAGGATGTCTTCATACCGGGTTCCTGCAACGTTAATTTATTGCTATCGTAGCATCCTTGTTTTGAATCTACAGATAGATAGCATACTCTTTATTGTACACCATAAAAATTACAGACATAAATTTTGAAATTTTACATAGGGTGACACAATGGGCGGTCTTATCGCTTAAAGCGATCTTTTACAGACAACCTTTGGATGGATTAAAGGTAACAGGAGAGACAATACTGCAGGTAGTCAGTGGTATACCATTTACATATACAATAAATACAATAATATTTTAAGCTTAAACTTATTCATATAAATATAAATATATTTATTTTAATCATGAAACAGTGTTTAAAAACACACTTACAGATTACTGTTTCATGATTAAAATAAACGAACGAAGAACGCCTCTCAATGTTGATGAATGTAATGAAATAAATGAATGTAAAAGTTATTACTAAAACCTTAGGCTGTGTTTCTGCCTAAGTACTGCAAAATAAGGATGACAAATATTTTTAATATAATACAAAATGTATTATCAAGTTAAACGACACAATAAAAATTCAAACCAAAGTCAATACATAAACAAATACTATTACATTATATCGGTATTAGAAATAATAGAAAAATAAATATTATATTTCACATAAACCTACATGGCTACAGTTATGAAGCGTAGAAGCCAGGGGCACGGTTTCAATTGGACGTTTCCTATGGAGAAGAACCGGCAAGGAACTCCATGGTTACTCTTTTGTAAATAATTAGCTTTTACAATGTTTTCAAATCACAGTGTTAATAGGTATGGGAGGACAGGTAGGCCTATCAACAAGTACCAAGTACTGAAAAAAAATAGAAAATGGTTTTCAAATGGACAGCCTATTAAGCTTAAACGTTCTCACATTCACAAAACATAAAAATAATCTACATTAAATATGAATAAAAACCTATTCAACTGTTATAAATAAATCAAAAACTTCATTAATGAATCGATAACTTCTTCGAACTTCAATTAATGAAGACTTGCTTCTGAAGTCTTCGTTAAGAAACAAAATACTACCGATCCAAAAGTATAACAACTAAATACGCAGTAAAGAAACAGTAATTCGAAGCAAGTTTTGAAATAATTAATTTATTCTTTTCGTGTAGTTAGTGAATAACCTGTTGTCAGAGTTTTAAAGCCCCCCAGGGGGTTCTGACGTGGTTTCACATGCTGTCAAGAAAATCTCTCACTATGTTTTCCTCACCATGTTTTCCTTCACCGTTTTTGGGGCAAGTGATAATTATACAATACGCACATGAATACGAAAGTCAGAGGTGCCTTGGGTTCGAACTCGAGACCCATGACTTGGCAGTCTGACGGTCCACACCACTAGGCTATCACTGCTCAATAAATAATTAATATTAGAGGACTACATTAAAGAAAATTACAGGAGTAATTAAATCCATCTTTATGTTCAGAATTATACCTAATGACTACATTTAACTGCCCCGTTGGTCTAGTGATCGCAAGCGCTACCGCTGAGCATTGAGGTCCTGGGTTCGAATCCCAGATCGGTCAGTGTGTTATTGGGTATTTCTACCAGGAGTTTCTCAGTAGCAGCCCGAAGTCTTGACTTGCGCTAAGTTGATTTGACTTTCTCACCCCCTATTAAATGGCACTTAAGGGGACTACAGGACCTAAACGTGCCTAAACGCATGTTTTATAAAGTCTAAAAGTATATGATCCACTGCAGTAAACAAAATCAGAAAAATATATGATATTCTTCAGAATATAAGCGAGTAAGATTGTGTATTGAAAACATAATACAACGAATTTGATACGATAGAAAAAAACACGACGATACCTCTAAAAAAATCTTTTAACGATTAAAAATCATGTTGATATACTCGTACATGCATTCATTCAATTTTTGTCAGATAATTCTAAAAACAACATATTACCGTAATAGTGTTTTCATTTTTTAGTCCAATCAATCAATTTCTTGTAAATAGATAATTGCTTCATATTTTGCAGTAAATTACCTGCGTTGTGTCATTGCGCTTCTCTTTCTTTTCTATGCAGTCCGACAGTGACCGCGCTGTAGCTGTTGTAAGCTTCTTAAATATAACTGGCGAAATGTGGCTCAATACTTCTGCTCTGCTCAATACTTTGAGGAAACAAGGCGTGATGTTATGTTATATTACTTTTTGACGGCACGGTTGGCGCAGTGGTTAAGCGATTGACTGCTGCGCTGCGTGTCGCGGGTTCGATTGCCGCACGGAACAAATATTTGTATGACCTACAATTAGTTGTTCCGGGTCTGGCTGTTTGTGTATGTGAGTTTAAATGTTTGTAAACGCACCCACGACACAGGAGAAATTCCTAGTGTGGGGCAACCTTTAAAAAAAAAAAAAAAAAATTACTATATTTTAATTAGTTGGTCTAATTGAACAGAATAATGTAATACCATAGTGGGTTAAGGATGCGTGTTCATTGGAGCGAACATGATAGCAGACTTCGCAGCGACCAATTAAATTATATAAACTGATACAAATCGCGCATTTTGTCGCAATGGCCAACTAACCACAGACTGGGCCATCACGGGCCACGGACTCTAGTGCGCAAGACCCCTTAGTGGACCTGGCTACTGCGGAGATTACTTTGCGCGATTTCAACCCCCGAATGTATGTGATGCTGTATCATCTGTCAGCGCACTTTCTCCTTTTCGCTCTCATATGCACCTTCGCGCCGTTTTGCTTCAGTGGACAAGAGGGTCTAGAAAAGTGGCAACAATCGCTTACAAAGCGTTTCGTCTCTTCAATTAGCTTCAGCAGGATGTACTATCGAAAAAGTTTGAAAACAAAATCCCGTGAACACGATGGCCACATCTGTTACCACCCCGGTTCTATAGCGGCCGAGCTCTGTAAGCAGAAATAGTCCTTACCGTGTATAGATATGAACTTCTTCGATGGTACATAAGCTTTTCGGTAGCTTATATCAGTCCCTTATTACTATAAATTTTTACTTTTTCATACATCGTTACCGTTGATAAAATGTAATTTTTGTCTGTGCCCTAAGGATAGGTACACAGCTACCACTTTTCCTCACTTCTCCTTCACTCATCTCCGTTTACTCGCTTCGCTCCTGTGGAAACGCAGCCATACCCTGCGTCCTATTTAAAAACGATCGTTGCGCAAATAAAAGAACGATCGAACGTTTTGTTTGGTGAACCTGAATGCGTGGCATATGCACGCGACAGACCACGTATGTGCAACGATCGCTTTGCTCAAATGATTAAAGTTACATACTAGTGACCACAAAAGCATATTATACTTGAATCACAGCACATTATTTGAAATTATTGTGGTTGATATTAATTATTAATTCCTGGGTTTATTATTGTGTACTGGTTTATTCACAAGCTTTCAGTTATGATGCAGTCAAATGTTAGTTTTACCTGAGGTATTTATAGATTTTTGTTTAGTATGTTAAGGGATTGAGAATTAATGATAAGAAACTTTATTCTGATAAGATTGGCAGATAAAGTGGGCGCAATCGAGATCCTAGTGGAGAAGATAGAAAGTAAAGATACGAGAAGAAAGAGATTTCATCTTATCATTATCATCATATGCCATCCACTGCTAGATCTTTAATTTTCGGGTGGTTAGTGACTAACCTGGTGTCAGAGTTTTTATGCCGCCCATGGGCTTCTGACTTAGCTTCATATGCCGTTGGTTAATATCTCTCAGGCATGCCGGTTTCCTCACGATGTTTTCCTTCACCATTTTTGATGCAACTGATAATTATACAATACGCACATGAATCCGAAAAATCTGAGCTGCGTGCCTTGGGTTCGAACTCGAAACCTATGACTTGGCAGTCCGACGGTCAGACCATTAGGCTATCACTGCTTTTTTGCCATTGACGACATTGTTGCCATCGCAAGTATGGTAAGTTCGATCCTGGGCTATTTCCTTTTCTCTATTACCAGTCATTTTGCCAAGATCGACACCTGAGGAAGATGAGCTCGATCCTGGGCTATTTGCTTTCATCTCTTACCAGTTACCCTACCAAGATCGACACCTGAGGAGGATGAGCTCGATCCTGGGCTATTTGCTTTCATCTCTTACCAGTTACCCTACCAAGATCGACACCTGAGGAGGATGAGCTCGATCCTGGGCTATTTGCTTTCATCTCTTACCAGTTACCCTACCAAGATCGACACCTGAGGAAGATGAGCTCGATCCTGGGTTATTTTCTTTCATCTATTACCAGTCATTTTGCCAAGGTCGACACCTGAGGAGGATGAGCTCGATCTTAGGCTATTTGCTTTCATCTATTACCAGTCACCTTGCCAAGATCGACAACTGAGGAAAATGAGCTCGTTCCTGTGCTATTTGCTTTCATTTATTTATTACTAGCTACCCTACCAAGATCGACACCTGAGGAGGATGAGCTCGATCCTGGGCTATTTGCTTTCATCTCTTACCAGTTACCCTACCAAGATCGACACCTGAGGAGGATGAGCTCGATCCTGGGCTATTTGCTTTCATCTCTTACCAGTTACCCTACCAAGATCGACACCTGAGGAAGATGAGCTCGATCCTGGGTTATTTTCTTTCATCTATTACCAGTCATTTTGCCAAGGTCGACACCTGAGGAGGATGAGCTCGATCTTAGGCTATTTGCTTTCATCTATTACCAGTCACCTTGCCAAGATCGACAACTGAGGAAAATGAGCTCGTTCCTGTGCTATTTGCTTTCATTTATTTATTACTAGCTACCCTAACAAGATCGACACCTGAGGAGAATGAGCTCAATCCTGGGCTATTTGCTTTTATCTATTACCACTCACCTTGCCAAGATTCATACCCGAGGACACCTCCTCGGGTGTGAATCTTGGCACTTAGTTCTGGCACGCCGTCTCCACTCAAAAGTAAGTAAACTCTAGCAGTCATTAGTACCCTAACTGCGTAGCGTATATGGAATCTATACCTTCACACAACGGTCATGACGTCAGAAACCGCGTTGCCTTCGGGTATATTTTCAAATCCAGTAAACAAAAATCATTTCAATAAAGCGTACCTTTACCTAACATTTGTGACGTCACTGGCGCGTGTTGATATCGGGTATACATTCAGATTTAGTATACGCCCCTGCAAGTATTTTAAAACATACCCGACCGCAACGAAGCAATTGTTCGATACTCTTTTGGCACGTTACTATTTCAATCGTTCTTTCCTTTTCGCCCGCGGCTTGACGCAATATTTTGTTTGTTGCATCATTTTGTGACCACGTGCGAGTCAGTACTGTTTGAATTGTGATTTCAAGTGTTTTTTTATTAAAAAAGTGGTAATAAGTGCACAGTACATTGCGAAAATTATAATAAAGCGATAACTATATGGTTTGTGATCCTTTTAGCGTAAAAGTAGATGCGAATAATGATAGATAAAGCTAGTTTAGAGGGTTTTATAACCGAACATTGTGGAGTTATCGAGAATCTGGATTTTGAATCGGAGACATTGCACTGGCACTCGCCGGCCGCTGCCGCGGCACCGCTCGCTTCGCTCGCTCGGCTCGTGCTTTGTCTGGTCACAGTTCTAACCTAACCTAACCTACCATTCAGCCATTTTCATTTACCACTTCATATTTCTATAATACAATGTTTTTTATCCCACTGTTAATATTAGTCGCCATGTCATTATTTATAGTACCTCGCCTATGATTTTTAGTAGCAAATAATTAGTCGCCCTTTAAGTTGTTAGTCGCCTGGAAAATAATTAGCCTAAAATAAACGTCCCTTTATCTGATATCTATCCCAAACGAATGTTGCGGTCGGGTATATTTTGAAATCCTTAACACGACGGTAAATATTTTTATACTATACCCAAAACGAATGTTGGAGTTGGGTATATTTTAAAATCCTCAACACGGCGTTACATATTTTTATGGTATACCCGAACTCAACACTATAGAGCGTTGTGTGAAGGTATAGATTCCATATACGCAACTGCGTAACATTTTCAATTACAATCAACGTAAATAACGCAATAAATGTCTTTGAACTGTCAAAATTAAAGCCATTAACTACTGTTAGTGTGTTACACAATTACACCGCACCTCTACGAATTTTATACCGTTTGAGCAATGACCGAAGAAAAAAAAGAAATGAAAGTGTAGCTATCCTTTGTAATCCTACCTTACAATTCTCACAATATTCAAATGATCTTAATTTCACGGGCTATAAGTATTTTATTCAGAAATTTAGCTTGTAAACGTTCCCAAAACTTTGGATTGAGATTAATTACTTTTTGGTGTGAATGACCTTTACAATTCTAATAGTTTACAGATTATGCGAAGTTTACTCTTGAGTGTCTTTTGATTTCGGTAAACAATCTGTTTATTTAACCGAAAAATTCGATCATGTAATAAAAGTCCCGAGTTGTATTTCAGTAATTAAACGATTCAAAGGAAAATGTGGATTTAAAAAAAATATGAGCACAGCCTGCTTTCTCGTTTCCTATTACATGGGACCTGGCACATTGTTGGTGTACTATATGTATACCTCTACCTACGTCCCTTTTGAGAAAACAGGCTTTATATTTTGTTTGTCATTTTTCTCGCCCGTTTTACCAGATTCCAGATATAAAGGTAGAATGAATTCCTGGAATCCGAAATAACAGTACCGTTGACGTATTTTGTTGACGTTTTTTCGTTATTTGTTGTGAACTCCTATTCCATTAACGCACATCAAGGACTGATAGCGACATCTCGAGGCAAGAAACGATACCATACGCTACGTCATACCTATATTTCGACCGTGATTGGTTTTATTTAAAATTTTGTTCCCACACCCCTCTCCTTGAATATTTTAAGATCAAGATGGCGAACACATAATTTGTTCGTATAAATTAATCCATCGTTTTTTATTGAAAATCCTCAACAATGAGGATTTTCTGAAATGACGTGGCAGCACTGAGACGTCAGGCGGCACCTGTCAAAAGTGTCAAAGCGCCTTTATTTTCCTTAGTCGTGACTGAATGATGAACGAATGAATGAAACGAATGATGAACGTCATCATATATTTTATATTCATTGTCGAAATGGAAGATCTCTTGTCAAAGTGGCGCCAACTAGTGGCGTGAATTTACATGAAAACTCTCATTGATAAAACTGCTGCAGTTATTGTCAAACATTAAATCACTGTGGCTCAGTTCTCTGTTCTTTTACAAAGCAATGTGGGTATGTAATCTTTGGTTGGGATGTGCGTTTAAAAATTACCTTTCTGTATCTTCAAAGGAGGTAACTCTAACTCTTCGAATATTACTAAAATGACTATCAAAACTTTGTTACCTACCTTTTCTATATCCTCCTACGAAAATGTTGTTGGTATACCTGCCCTTTGACAAAATAATCATTCTGTCAAAATTATTTGTCACAGAGAATGTCTAGACGAATCATAAATTAAGTGACTAGTGAATTGTTACATCGCTATGATCTAAGTATTTGTAATAATATTCTCTAGAATACAATTCATATAGAAACGTGAGGGTCTTTGTGTATTTATTATGAACATTTGCGTAGGAGTTGGTTCATTATGATTGGTCCAAATGATACCTCATTAGGTTTGATATTCAATTGGAATATATTTTTTGCTTGATTGCTTATTTAGCAATAATGATGTTCACTAATGGTTGTTTTGGAAACTAATACCTAATGTCACAGTATAAATAACTACAGTATTCTATCTTCATGGAAAACGGCCGAAACGACGTGCTTCGAAATATCAGTACGCAACAGTATCGAGTGCGAGGCATTCACGCGCGGACGCGGAAGGTTTATCTACCGAGCGGCCGTAGGTAATTATTTGAAGGTCATTGCCGAGATATAATACTGATACTTATTTATTCTGTGCTAATGTCATGGTAACGATATTATAAGAGTGGGTACTAAGCTTCGGCGAAAAGGTGTCTCATTGTATGCTTATTGTAGGTAGGTATCAGAAAATCTGCTACCGTGATTATTTGCAACCTCGTCAATAAAATCGACTGTTGTCGTTGTCCTCGTTTCATTAATATGATTTTAATTAAATGTTTATATTAGATTTAATACGAAATCAAATTAGAATTATGATTTCGTATTAAATCTAATTAAACATTTAATTAAAATCATAATTCTAATTTTATTATGGTTTTAATATCATTATTTGTGATGAATAGTCTGCTTTGAACGATAGTATTTGCAATTGCGTCAACCTGAAAATAGGTCATGAATTATTTCGATAAGGAAATTTATGTTTGGATGGATATGGTTGAAGGCCGATATAAGATTAAGAAGACTGCTAGCGAGATTTGCAAAAAACCTGAAACGGATACCATCTAGACCTCAGACAAAGACATTGGAAACAGCAAAGAGTTGATGCACCGAAGGAGCTGGACCAACGTCGTGGCGATGTCGTAAAAGATGCCCATCCATAGATAAATCGTCTCTGCACTATTCCATTGCCTTCTCTAGGATGCATATCCGGTACGGCTCGCAAATCCTTCCATATCCCAAGGGCACGTCTTCCCTACTATTAGAGCGCCCCCCAGTCTACTCCTTGATATGCAATGGCCTCTGTAGCCCCATGAAGTATGAGGCTCCAGGGGTTAGTGAAAATATTGGGGTTCATTAGTTTTATTGAGCCCGGTTAAACCACGCATTCAACCATTATTTTGTTTTTACGTATTTATATCATTTGAAATGTATTGACCTTTTATTTTATTCTGATCTACAATACATATACATACATAAACTCACGCCTTCTTCCCATAAGAATAGGTAGGTAGAAAACACAGAACGCCACCTGCTACGATCCTTACATACTCCATTTGCCTCGTTTACGTTCATACATCTGGTCATACACGCACGCCGGTTGCAAGTATGTAGGAGGATTACTTTTCTAATCTATTTCGTATAAAAATCGCGATTTTTATTTTATGTAGTAAAGGTTAAACACAAAATAAATGTTTTGTTCTTTTAATAAAAGTGCCAGTAAGGAAAATTATTATTTTCATGCACATGTCAACAGCATTAATTTCCATTTCCTCATGCCAAATGAAAACGTCAAGTTGTCGACTTAAAGCAGCTTTTTCTCGGCCCAAAGTTTTAGAAAACTGTCACCAAGTTAAAATTACGCTAAGGCACGATACGGGAGTTCTTTGCTTTAATTAACTCTTGACAAAACAATAATAAATTTTCATTAATCAATTGTCCTTATAAATAGGATGGAGATAATGTCAACTTAGGAGTTTTTAGCCTATAATTCTTGGGATTAATCTTGTAATTTTCATTAAAGAATGTTTAGAAGTGGGCTGTGTAAGTTTATTGTGCTTGACAAATCGCAATTATGACGAAAGGTTTTAAGATCGATAGTGCATTTTATTTTTCTAGTAAGGCCCCGTTCCCACTATCTCGTGACGACAGATTATCGTGTCGTTTAAAGCGTCGTGGCTTGTGTACTTAAATGGAGGTGTTCACATATAGGCGATACGATTAACTGTCGTCCACGACTTTTGTCTACAATTTTGCAACGATAAATTAATCGTCACGACATAGTGGGAACGCGCCCTAAGGAAGATATCTTTACGATGAAAAGTGGTCATCAGTGTTTATGAAAAACAAATGAAAAAAAAAGTTGTGCCGATTCCAAATAACATGGGGCAAGGATGGGAAGATGATGAGTGCTATCTATGGAAACCAGCAGGTTCAGATGCATTACTAACACAGGAAGCTTTATTTGCCCGTTATTGAACAAGTTCAATTAAATCCAGCACGCTTAGCATGACCACAATAGAAACGAGCTTTGTCGACGGAAGAATAGACAAAATAACATAAACAATCACAATCTGTCATTTTGTCTATTCTTCCGTAGAAACCCGTTTCTTCGGTTGTCATGCTACGCGTGCAGGAGATAGCGATACTGCGTAGTCATACGTAGGGTAGAGTGGTATTTTTTCAGATTGAATAATTCACAAAGTTCTCTGTTTCTGTTACTTGTTTTACACAGATTCACTCATGAGGGTTTCGCAAATACAATATTTTTCGTACTAAAATACTTTTCTGGAATATCTTATGACAACTTTAACCTCATTTTGTATGTTACTATGTATTATTTATAGATAACGGCTAAGAACGGATTTATGATAATGTTATCCGTGAAAGGGCAAACCACGACCTTCTGGGGTGCGCTAGTTATGAATAAAACACGCAATGTAACATCTTAGAGATTCTGGGGTCAGATTTTCTCTCTCTTTGATCTTGATTTCATTGATTCGACTTTCGGGTTTTTGTATTGATATCAATACATCGGATTTTTTTTGTACTAAGTATTGTTATTATTTTTTTCAGAATTGTGGTGTAGCATAATCAGCCTATAATGTCCCCAGTGCTGGCACACAGGCCTCCTCTCTTCAAAAGGGAATGGGCCGTAATCCACAGCCCAGTGCGGGTTGGTAGATGTCACATGTCTTCGATTTTATGCTTCTAGGACATGCCGGTTACCTCACGATGTTTTCCTTCACTGTTTTGAGAGCAGTGGTGATGAAATTAAATACACAAAGTAAAGTATCTGCCTGGGTTCGAACTCAAGACCTATATGCAACTCGTAAGTCGCGGCCGACGCCACTGGGCTACCATTGCTCTTCAAATTGTGGTGTGACCGGAAACATTTCAAAACTATCGCCAATCTGTCTTTAGCAAGCGTGGTGACGCTCTTGCCATCTCTGTATGAGACGAGGCCTTTGCTCTGCAATGGGAGAATAAGCTTGTTTTATTATCTCCTTTATTTCATTTAAATACTTATATTTTTAAAGAATAATAAAAAAAATAAAAAAAATTGTAACCCACCGGTATCGGGAACAGGGTCCAAGCTATATAAGTCAGGGCTTCAGAGAGAGGAACTTCGTAACAACGCGAACTGTGTCCAGAAGTACCGCTTTCTGAATCAAGCCCTTGATCCACCTGCCCAACCGCCTTCTCAGGCGTTAGTCGAGGCTCTTGACTTTAGGCTTTTAGGCCATTGGCTGTCACCACTGTCGGCACAATGATCGCTGAGTCCACATCAGACATGTCGACAACCTCGTGAACCAAGTCAAGATCCTTGATTTGTTTATCTTTCTCGACTTTCAAGAGGTTTCCGTTATGTCAATAATCATAGTGCGCCAAGCTAGTATTATTATTATTACTGCAAATTTTAACAAATCAGTCTAAAAGGCAAGTTGAAATTGTTTATCATAAGTTATTCATCAGCGATTTTTAATGGTATGGACAAGATACTAGAGATACCTAAGTCAAAAATTACATCTACTCCTGGTGGTCTACTCCCTAACCACGATGTCCGTAGTTACGGGCGTTTCCTACTCCGTATTATTTATGGTTTTAAGATTAGTACGGCTCCCGAACTAACAATGAATGATAACACGATTGTCAAACACACACATTGTCAAAACAGTTGTAAATACATTTTTTTTTTTTTTTTGTTTGGGAAATTATCAAATAACTTCTTCCTCTCTGGGTGGAGCAGGAGGTCGTGTCAGACTCTTACTGACTAAAAGCTACCCGTATTCCTTCAGTTGCCTGTACGTTGCCAGGGGCCAGGGGCCCTTTTGGACTTTCCCGCAACCCCGGCAGGCAGTTGTCCCTACTCCCGATATGTTTTTGCGAAAAAAATAATTTGACACTAAACTTGTTTTGACGGATCAACTACTTTCGGGATTAGAGAGTAGACCTCCTGTTACGATTACATAGGTTCAGGTAACATACCTCTGCGCATTGACATTCACAGAGGTAGGTATGTCAATACCTGCCCGATGACATTCACTTGCATAATATCTATGAGTTGGCATACTGGTGGAGCACATATTAGTAGTAAATGCCTCCGTTGTACATTATTGTACAGTTACGAGGGAATATTGCCACAATAACGCTTAGCATGCCGCTTGCATAGCGATATTCGCACACAGGTGCATGTAATCTCTAGTCTTCTCTTATATAATAGACATTTAAAGGATCCAAAGCCAGTTGTATTTAATGCTGGATTGGTATCCAAAGGCTCCAAGACGCATTGAAAAAATATTTGTTTATTTAAATAAACAAAATAGGTAATTCGAAGTCGTATCGAATATGAAAACTTTCCTTCTGTTTTATTTATTGTAAGGCAGTTGCAAGTTTGCGGCGATAAGTCCCCTCTTTGAGAAGTGGCTAGAGAGGCGCCACGGCGTCCTCACCTTCCACCTGACGCAGGTCCTCACCAGACACGGTTGTTTCGGGAGATTCCTGTTTCGTATCAGGCGGGAAGAAACGCCCGGGTGTCATCATTGCGTGGATCGCCCGGAGGACACGGTTGAGCATACGGTGAAGGTTTGCCCAGCTTGGGCAGAGCATCGCCGTGTCCTCGTGGAGGCGATTGGTGGCGGGGATCTCTCGCGACCGGCCCTGGTCCAGGCCATGGTACGGAGCGAGAGGGCATGGGAGGCCGTCACCTCCTTCTGCGAAGCAGTAATGCTCGCAAAGGAGGAGGCAGAACGCGTGAGGGAGATGCAAACTGCGCCCTCACGCCCCTAGCCGCCGCAGGAGACGCCCTGGGCGTCGGGAAAAGCAGGCAGATTCCCGGCCATCGTAGGCGCGGACTTGCGGATGGTGAGCAATGGGTAGCTCGCTGTCCGATAAGGACCAGGCCCGGGTCTACGGCGCGTTGTGTTCCACGCGCACGTCAAAGAGATGTCAGCAACTGAAGGGGTCTGATAGGACCGATGCCTGCCGGGGTTGCGGGAAAGTCCGAAAGGGATACCGTGGCCCCTGGCAACGTACAGGCAACTGAAGGAACACGTGTGGGTTTTAGTCAGTAAGAGTCTGACACACTCTCCCGCTCCACCCAGAGCAGGAGAAGTTATTTGATAATTTCCCACCAACAACACAAACAAAAAAAAAAAACAAAAAAAGGCAGTTGCAAGTTTGACAAAGATATAAGAAGGATTTCTTCGGTTTTCAGAATCCGATGAAGTCCTTTTTTCTGCCAAGAAGAAGAGAACCACGTAAAAAGAAAGAGATGAAATCTGTAGGTGAAGTTACATGAGAATAAAGTGAGAAGATGCTGCTTTTTAACCGACTTCCCAAAAAGGAGGAGGTTATCAATTCGGTTGTATTTTTTTTTTTTTTTTTTTTTTTTTTTTTAATGTATGTTACCTCATATCTCCGTCATTTATGAACCGATTTTGAAAATTATTTTTTTAATTGAAAGGATACACTTCCCGATTGGTCCCATTTTTATCAAAATTTAGTTCTGATGATGGAATCCATGAGGAATTAAGGGAACTCTTCAAATATTATAGGCACACACATAGCGATTTAGGTATTTTCAGCTACAAGTTAAGCATTTGCATTCAGAAATTATCATTTAGTGAAGTGGAACTGATGAAGAAGACCACAGATTGCCATCGGAATTCCTCAATGATAGGTATTCCACGGGTGGCGCCATTTATGAACCGATTTGGAAAATTATTTTGTGATTTGAAAGGATATACAGCCAGATTGGTCCCAATAAAAAAAAACAGTTCTGATGATGGAATCCATGACAAATTGAGGGAACTCCTCAAATATTATAGGCACACACATAGCGATTTAGGTATTTTCAGCAACAAATTAAGCATTTTCATTCAGAAAGTATCATTTAGTGAAGTGGAACTGATGAAGAAGACCACAGATTGCCACCGTAATTCCTCAATGATAAATATTTCACGGGTGGCGCCATTTATGAACCGATTTGGAAAATTATTTTCTGATTTGAAAGAATATACGTCCAGATTGGTCCCATTAAAAAAAAAACAGTTCTGATGATGGAATCCATGACGAATTGAGGGAACTCCTCAAATATTTATTTATTTATTTATTTATTAAAACTTCTCGCACTCAAAGAGGTACAATGGCGGACTTAATGCCTTAGGCATTCTCTACCAGTCAACCAAGGGTGGTGAAGAGATTAGATGGCAGGTGCTCTATTTGAGAGGAACAAAGAGAAAACTATTATTAAAAATATATGATAATACATACGAACTAAAATAGTACTAATTACACATACATACATATTTACAATAATATAATATATCTATATTATATATATATATATATATACACATATTATATACGAATTCAAGAGAGGGAGGTGCTGAGATGACTCTACTCTATTTATTTTGAAAATAAATCTGCAATTTCCGCTTAAATGCATACCGACTGGTGGCCGTTCTGATATCAAGAGGAAGCGCATTCCAAAGAAGAATGGACTGAATATGAAAGGAAGAATGAACAAAGTTAGGTAGTATGAGAAGGACAGAGTAGGAGAAGATTATTAGAAGAACGCAGATTCTTAGAGTGTGAAGAACATAGATATTGGAAGTGAGACAAAAGATAAGAAGGAGGAGAGGGAGAGTTGAGAAGGGAGAAAAGCGTGGTCAAAGCACGCAAACTTCTTCTTTGGCGAATGGACATCCATTTGAGCTCAGACCTATAGCTCGACACATGATCATATTTTCTGAGGTTGAATATGAACCGGATACAAATTGTTGAGCAGTCTGTCGAGCTTATCCAGCAAAACCGCATTCAAGTCAAAGTAGCACACGTCACCATAGTCGATGATAGGGAAAATCAAAGTCTGCACCAGCATAGTTTTCGTCTTGGCGGGCAAAAAGTTCCTCAGACGATACAGAGATCGCAGAGTACCATTGACTCTTTGACTTACACTAGAGACCTGGCGTTGCCAGCTAAGTGTCGAGTCCAGATGCAAACCGAGATCTTTCACAGTAGGGGTTATGGGTATGACGGTACCATTAAAAATAAGAGGAGGTAAAGAGCTAAGCGTCACCCTCCCCATCATGCGTGAGCTTCCAATTAAAATGGCCTGACACTTTGAGGGGTTTACTGATACCCCAAATCTATCAGACCAGTCCTTGATGGCATCTAAATCTCGGTTTACATCTGCTATAGCGCCCGATAAACCTTCAACCCACTCAGCTGTATATAATTGAAGATCATCGGCATAAAGATGATACGAACACCGAAGACAGTGAGTTATAAAATTTATGAAGATGGAGAATAACAATGGAGAAAGAATACCGCCTTGTGGAACCCCAGCATCCAAGTCGCGCCAACTCGATGAGTTCTCATCAACGCGAACCGACTGCTGACGTCCCCGAAGATAAGACGAGAACCATTCCAGAGCCTCGGACGAAACCATAAGATGAGAGAGGATAGAAAGGAGAATATCGTGACTGACGGCGTTAAAGGCATTGGAGAAATCAATTAATACCAAAACTGTAACCTTGGTATCCTCCATCGCTTCTCTAACGTCACCAGTCACTTTAAGGAGAGCGGATGCTGTACTGTGCCCAGGCCTGAAACCAGACTGAAAAGAGCTAACAAGGTTGTTTCGGTGAACAAACCCCGTAAACTGCTTGTGTACGCAGGCTTCAAGCACTTTTGACAGGAATGGGAGAATGGAAATGGGTCGAAAGTGACTGGGTAGGGAGGGATTTGAAATCTTAGGGAGTGGGCGTACATAGGCCATACGCCACGAGGATGGGAATTGTCCGGAATCAAGCGAAAAGTTGATGATGTGGGCAATCGGTGGGAGCAGGATATCAAGGATCCAAACGACCATACCACGGCTGATGCCGTCATAGCCCACAGCCTTAGATTTTATGGACAGGATGATCCTTTTAATTTCGTCCAAGGTGACAGGGGAGAAGTGAAATGGTTCTATGATGGGACTAGCTAGGCCAGCGATGTAATCGACCGTCTGGGACAACATTTGAGAATCCAAATGGCAAGCGGTTGTGAAGTGACGGTTGATATCATCAAGGCCAATTGTATTAGGAAAATCCACATGACGTGGTCTGCCGATACCAAGAGTACCAAGGAACTTCCAGATATCAGCAGGTGAAGAAGAAGATATGTTCTCGAGAATATGGCGGCGTTTAGCGTTACGTATCATCTGATTACACCGATTTCTAGCAGCTTTGAAAAAGTTCGGATTTTCTTCACTACGATCCTTTTTAAATTTACGAAAGGCCCGATCTCTACGCCTCATTGCCATACGAACTCCTGTCGTCATCCAAGGAGCAGGAGGACGCCGAAGTTTAATCATCTTTACAGGGGCGTGTTTGTCGTAGAGAGCAAGGACCGTCCGATCGAAAATGCGCAGTTTTTCGTCTACAGTTGATGCCGCTGCCAGGTGCTCCCAACTGAGGTCTGATGCATCCTGACGAAGCTTCTCAACGTCCATGCGCGCAAAACACCGCATGTGCAGAACTTTTGGGACAGGTTTAGGCGGTTTTAGGACATACGAAAGGTAAATGAGGTCATGATGAGAAAATCCAGGAGCGGGACACTGACCATGTGAGGAAACAAGGGAGGGAGTGGATGTAAGGATTAAGTCGAGCCAAGTGTCATCGCCTGAGATATTGAAATGGGTAGGTTGCAGTGATAGAATATCGAGACTAACGGACTCAATGATGTCAAGGAGTTTACGGGAACGGGGGTTGTGGCGAGCAAGGTCAGTGTTAAAATCGCCCATGATGACGCAATGTGCATACTCTGACCCTACGGATTCCAGCGCCAATTCAAGTTCGGAAAAATAATCAACGGTGGGTGGACAATAGACAACACCAAGAAGTGCCTTGGCGCCTTTGACGTAAACTTCCAAAAAGAGGTACTCAGCGGAAGCATGGTTTTGTGAGGGAGATGAGGCAATGATTTTGAATGGTAAATCGCTACGAAGATAGATAGCTACACCACCCCCTCCCCTTCCAATCCTATCATTGCGGATAAGAGTGAAACCTGGGAGGGAGTAGGTGGTGGAGAGAAGATGAGGTTTGAGCCAACTCTCAGACACCAAAACGGCATGGACATTGGCGTCGGTAAAGGTATCCAACAGATCACTGTAGTGACTTGGGACACTTTGAGCATTTATATGGCAGACATTAAACAAATGACCTTTCTGTTGACCGAAGATCGTCGGATCTTCGGTTCAAACTAGGCTGAGATTCAGCACTTTTCGAACGTCATAATTACATAAGACAGTCCCCCAAAACGCCGAACTTTCACCACTTCCTAGTGCTTTAGCTGGGAAGAAGAAGTGGCGCAACAAACTCCCCAACAGCACAGCTGATTGTTCAGTTAGAAAAAAAAATATTTTATATAATAGTCATTACGCAACACAAGCCATAATTTAAATTATAAATTAATAGCCAAATGTCAGCTAGCACACGCCATATACCAACCAAAAACATCGAGAACTGTATTCAGGCATCTAGCCAGATGCCCGTTCTTCTCCATAGAGATTTACGTTTTGGAATGGGCAACTAGCTTCAACTTTCTGACTAACTGACCGACACTTTGACAATTACAAAGTGCCTGTAAATGGTTTAATAGAAATAAATCCTTCGAGTACGAGTTTGAGTCCTGCCCAGTTGGGAAGGACATCTGATTAGACGTAAGTGAGTGGGGTTCCACTGAAGGCGCATCGTGGGGGCAGTTATAGCCTAATATTGTATTGTACCTATCATCGAATTTTCATAATGTTGTTGTTGATGTAAGTACTATTTAATCCAATTTTGTTTTCTTTAACACATTTTTCTTTTGTTTTACGTTCACAAAGTCTAGAAGGAATTTCATTAGTTCAGTAATATCTAAGATATAACAATTAATTCAAAAAAACTCAAAACTCAAAGCATTTATTTCAATTAAACCATTTACAGGCACTTTTGAATTGTCAAGGGGTCAGTCAGTCAGAAATATGAAGCTAGTTGCCCATTCCAAAGCGTAGGTTCCTATGGAGAAGAACGGGCAAGAAACTCCACGGACACTCTTTTAAATCATGATGTTGTTACAAAATATTGGTTACATCATTCATGTTGAAATTATACATGTGAGACCAATGTAGAAAGACGTGCACGTAAAAAGCGTCCGTTATAAAAAGATAAAAACAATTCAAAAATTAAAATAAGCCGTGGCAGATAAGAGATGACCAGTCCCTACTGACGGCGTCCGTTCACGAACATGGTTTTCTTTTCTTCATTACTGAAAGAATAACATTTTTTTTTTTCGTTTTGATTCGTAAATAGGTACGTTCCAAGAAATCTTTTGTAGTAAGACAAAATGTTCTAAATTGAATAGTTTATTTTTTCTTTTATGCGTTATATTTCATTCTAACATTTGAATTGTGATTCTATGTCATTAATCAAGTGTATTTTAAGGGCAACTGAACAGTATTCGAGTCCTACTAATATTATAAACGTGAAAGTTTGTGAGGATGGATGGATGTTTGTTACTCTTTCACGCAAAAACTACTGAAAGGATTTAGATGAAATTTTGCACATAGATAGTTTATAAACTGGATTAACACATTAAATTTTTTTTATCCCGATATTCCCAAGGGATCGAGACTTATGCGGGAGAAACCGCGGAGTGCTGCTGGTTCTGAACGGCTAGAACATTAGACTGACGAGCAAAAAATAGTAAAAAATATTCTAATCTAGCAAAGTAAAATCAATAATTAAGTATCTTTCAGTTTCTACTAATAAATCTCTTAACCATTCTCGAAAAAAAAGTACACTAAACAGCCAACAAAATTAACACAACAACTAAGAACTCTTATAAGTTTTTCAAAAACATTGTTTCGTACAAAAATCACGTACTGGCTTGAGCTTCTTGACCCTGCCTTACAAACTTCATAGAAACAGCCATAGGATAAAAATGTGTAGATGGGAAACTCCAGATTCAAACGCATTTTAACTGCCTATATTTTAGGAACCATAAATATCTGAATATCTTTAAACCATTTACAGGCACTTTTGAATTGTCATGGGGTACTATAAATGGTTTAATTGAAATAAATGCTTTGCGTTTGAGTTTGAGCGTAAGGTCGAGGCGGTAAGTGCTTATTTCGGAGGCATCAGAAAATATTCTATAATCATCATCATTTCAGTTGAAGTAAACTCACTCCGACTGTCGAGTAATGGTCCTTTGTGTCAGTTTTGCAAGCCAAAAAATTGCCTCAACGACCTGCTCTACACTGTCCGCCTTGCGGACTCCTGTTTGTCGTCAGTTAATTCCTATGATCTTCACCAGAGTGCCTAGAAAAAAAGACATTCTATCAGCGATATCGATGATGCAAAAGTCAGAAATGTATGAGACTAACTTAAAATATCGAAAAGCTTATGTCAATCCCGTTGAAAGTCGTTGTAGAAATAGAAAACGTTTTAAAAGCGGCTGCTGCTTGTCTAGGCCTTCACGTCGACGGACCACTTTCTAGAGAGCCTCACACGCTGCACCTTCCAATACCAACGTGGTGTCTACTGAAGTTATGCAGTAGACACCCCGTCAGCCATACTTTTTGCAAGTAATGTGCCCCACCTACCGCCACTCAAGTTCGGCAATTCTTCGGGCTTTGTCGGTTATCCAGTTTCTCTTCCAACTCTCCTTATTTCTGAATCTTATTCTATGGAATAGCTAAATAACTTCGTAACGAAGTTCTCAACAGTATTTCAGCACGTTAATGCCTTTGTTTGTGTTTAGGCTCGAATATCTTTGAGGTATTTTAAAGTTTCGCCCTACGGGTATTCAGTTTGGAACTTTGATCGGGGGTGGGAGCCATCACGTTGTTGGGAGGAAGTCAAGTGTCATACTGATTAACTATCCTGTGCATGGAATTAGTATGTAGTATACGGTTGATCGTGTTTTATGGTCTTTTAATACTCATCTTCGGTAAGATTGTCTTGTCAGTTACGTTGAGTAAACCTATGTATAAGGTTCATAAGGGTATGTCTGGATGGGCACGCCACTATTGCGGCGATAACTCCCCTCTTTGAGGAGTGGCTAGAGAGGCGCCACGGCGTCCTCACCTTCCGCCTAACGCAGGTCCTCACCGGACACGGTTGTTTCGGGAGGTTCCTGTTCCGTATCAGGCGGGAGGAAACGCCCGGGTGTCATCACTGCGTGGATCGCCCGGAGGACACGGTTGAGCATACGGTGGAGGTCTGTCCGGCTTGGGCAGAGCATCGCCGTGTCCTCGTGGAGGCGATCGGCGGCGGGGATCTCTCGCGTCCGGCCCTAGTCCAGGCCATGGTACGGAGCGAGAGGGCATGGGAGGCCGTCACCTCCTTCTGCGAAGCAGTAATGCTCGCGAAGGAGGAGGCAGAACGCGTGAGGGAGAGGCAAATTTCGCGCCCTCACGCCCCTAGCCGCCGCAGGAGACGCCCTGGGCGTCGGGAATCGCAGGCCGATTCCCGGCCACCGTAGGCGCGGGCTTGCGGACGGTGAGCAATGGGTAGCTCGCCGTCCGATAAGGACCAGGCCCGGACCGACGGCGCGTTGTGTTCCACGCGCGCCTCAAAGAGATGTCAGCACAACGGAAGGGGTCCGATAGGACCGATGCCTGCCGGTGTGGGGCACTATACAACTCCCGGGGAAGTGAATAATGAAACTACATTTGTTTCCTAATCGAGTACAAAAATGTTCGAGACGTCGCGACGCCCCCGCAAGGGGGCGTGGCGGACGGGGTCGGGGCGTCGCCCCTCGCCCGCGGAGGCACACCGTGACCCGCGACTGCGGGCCCCTCACTATATGCGGCCTAATATCGGCCTGTAGCATGTGATGCAGCAAGCTGCATCTATGTTATTGGTTGCTATGCGTATTTCTGTAGGCGCGCCACGACGCTAATAACAATAGCGTCGCTTTCTTCACGACATCTCGGCGGTCAGTCCCCGCCAGGTGAGACCCCCAGTTACCTGGGGGAGGCCCGACGAAGACGACCAGCGACAGAGATGCCGACTCGACGCTCCTACAGGTAGATATGTAGTTTACCCTCGCCCCGTTCACAGATCTAGCCGTTTACGGATTGAGGGATAAACAGTCGTGTATGTATGAGCGGCTAGTACTGTAGTGTATCACCGCTCAGTGTCAACGTGCGTCGCGGCCCACGTCGCGCCTGCACGTGTTGTGTAAGATGCATGTTTAGTAATGGTTGTCTGTATATAGTTACGTGACATGCCTATATTAACTTAGAACACGCCACGCAACAGATGTATGTGTACATCTGTAGAGTCTTATTATTTCGAGTGAGCTGCGTGTAACCTGGATGCTACTCACTCGAGGCGTCATATCCGGTGCGATGGGGTCAATCGTCCGCTACCAGGTCGCGGGGCAGGGGTCTCGCGTCGGGCGGGCGCGCGTGCAATGGCGCTATCTGCCTGACATGGGGCCAGGCAGAGGCGTCGGCACGCGCGAACATCGCCTTCGCGAGTCGCCCTACAAACTCGTCCAGGCTCTCAATCCCGAGATCCCGGTGGAGTACGTCATTCCTCACAAAGGGAGGAGCATCGACAATGGTCCGCAGCGCAAGACTTTGTTGCGCGCGGAGCGTCTTGCGGCTCGACTCCCTTGTGAGGGCGAACCACGCGGGGGCGGCGTACGTCAAGATTGGGCGAATGTACGTTTTGTACACGCCCAACTTGACGCGCGCCGGGATGCGGGACGAGAGCACAGGTCTGAGTAGGTTGCGGGCGACCCTACCCTGCGCGGCGACCTTGCGGACGTGGGGCCCCATCGTGAGGCGGCGGTCGATGGTCACACCCAGGTATTTGACCCGGGGCGACCAATCGACGGCGGTCCCTTGTAGTTTCAAGGGTGGTGGGACAGGCGCGTTTCCGGTGATCATCGCCTGCGTTTTACTCACGTTTACCGATAGCCGCCACTTCGACAGCCAGTCGGGGAGTAGGTCGAGGGCGCGCTGCATCTTGACCGCCGCGTACTTCGCATTGAGCGAAGTTGTAATGTACGCGGCGTCGTCAGCGTACAGCGCGAGCGTCGCCTCTGTAGTGGTGGGGATGTCGTCGGTATAACGTGAGTAACACGCCGGCGACATACAGCTGCCCTGCGGCACACCTGCCAGCACCGGGCGGGCGCCGGAGAGCGCCCCGTCGACCACCACCCTGAAAGTCCTGTTCGACAGAAAGGATGAGACCACTCTAACAACGCGACGGGGCGCGTCGGAGGTGGCCAGTTTGTAAATAAGACCGTCGTGCCACACACGGTCGAAGGCCTTCTCCATGTCGAGGAATACTGCCACCGCGTACTCCTTCTTGTTGAGCGCTGTTGTCAGAAGGTGCAGTACCCTCGACAACTGGAGCGTCGTACTGTGGTCCGCCCTAAACCCGAACTGTTCCGGGCGTGGGGCGATATGTTGCATGAGGTGTCGCAGCAGGAGTACTTCGAACACCTTGGAGACTGTCGGCAGCAGAGTAATGGGCCGATAGCTCTCCGGCTTCACCGGGCTCTTTCCCGCCTTGGGCAGCATGATGACGCGCCCCTCCTTCCAGGATGTGGGAAAGACCCCCGTGCGCAGTATCCCCGTAAACAGGCGCGCCAGTGCCGCTACTGTGCGGAACGGCAAGTGGCGCAGCGCTGTGTTGGTGATACCGTCAGCACCGGGGGCCTTTCTGGGCTTCGTTTTTAGGATGGCGCGTCTGACTGCGCCCGGCGAGAAAAAGATTGGCGTTTCCTCGGGAGCTATCGGCGATGCGAAGTAGTCTCCGAGGTGCTGCTCTACCGCTGCGACATGCTCGACGTCGGCGGTCGGGTTTGGGCGGAACTGACGCTCCAGGTGCTCGGCGAAGACCTCCGCCCGGTCCTCTGCTGCATACTTGAGCGCCCCGTCGCTGTTAAGCAGAGGGCGCACCGGAGCTGGGGTATTCGACAGCTGGCGGCAAAGGCGATGTACAGACGGCCAACTGTCGACAGCGGCGTCTATTCTATCTTCCCAGCCCGCGGCGGCATGTGCCGACAACTCGGCCTTTACCTTCTCCGCGAGACGGTTCAACTCTTTCTTCATCGTGGGACATCTTGTTACTTGCCACTGCTTGCGAAGGCGCCTTTTCACGGCTACCATCGCTTGGATATGAGCCGGTAGAGGCGGCAAAAGCACTCTCCCCTCCGGCTGTATCGTCGTCGCCGCTTCCAAGGCGCTCTGGATGCAAGCAGTGACATCGTCCGCCACTCGCTCTACGTCCGCGGAGGAAACTATAGGCCGAGTTGGCGTGGTGGTCTCCATCCTTTCTGTGAACTTAGTCCAGTCCATTAATCGACGTGGCGCTAAGGGCTTCAGTCGGGTCGGCTGATCCGCTAAGACGACGAGTACAGGTTGGTGGTCCGACTGTAACTCGTCGTCTATGACTTGCTGCGTGATCTGGCGGCGTAGCCCTCTGTGGACTACGATGTCCAGCACGTCCGGCATGTAAGTAGCCGCGTCCGGATAGTGTGTCGGCGTCTCCGGGCCGGACACCGTAAACCCGAAGGCTTCCGCGTCCGCGAAGAGTCGTCGGCCGTCGCTGTTTGTATTCATTGAGTTCCACGCCGGGTGCTTACAGTTAAGGTCGCCGGCAAGGATGACTGCGCTTGTATGCGTGCTAATTAGCGCCCGCAGCTCAGCCAGAATAAGGCGAGTCGCGGGCGGCTTGTAGCACGCATAGATATTTACTTCCTCGCCGGCGACGTGCAACTGCACACCCAGGGCGTAGAAGCTCGTAGTCGTCGGCACGGGGAGCTCCTGATGGACGACTCTACGCTTCACTAGTACCGCCAGACCACGGTACCGGATGTGTTGAGCCGACCTTTCATCCTTACGGTAGACATGGTAACCCGGGAACCTAACCCTATCTTCGGGTCCCAGGTGTGTCTCGCTGATTAGCGCCACGTCGATGTTTTGTTCCCGAAGGAGATGGCGGAGGGGGGCGACCTTATCCCTAAGGCCGCGGGCATTCCAATGAATAATCCTCAACGGTCTAGCCATCACAGAGTGACAGCAATGTGGCCAGACCGTCAAGGATGACCGCCTCTATGTCTCGGCCCTGCCTTATAGCTTTGATTAGATCCATCAATAGCTTAATCGCGCAGGTTGTGAATTCTTTATTTTCCTTTGCGCTTTTTAGCGCGGTAGAGGCGCCGCCATGCGTCGCCGCCGGGAAGTTTTGCCGGGCGGCGATTGGCTGCGACACCATCTTGGTTTTTGTCGCGCCAGAGGCGGCGCCTTGCGGCTTTTGGGCGAACCTACTAGCTTCGTCGCTCCGCCGCTGCGCCGAATTGGCGCCACTAGTAGGTTCGTCCACTAGTATTATGTCGTCGTCCTTAGACTTGACAACCTGCGCGATGGTGGCAGGGCCGGCCTCAGGGATCTCTTCTTGGTTTTCTGGGGGGGGGGGCTTCTTGCCTTTCCCCCCGCGCTTCTTCTTCCTCCGCCGAGAAGAGGAGGAGGCTTGGGTACCTCTGGGTGTGGGCTCGTTTGCCGCCGCCATTAGCGTCGGTCCGTGAGCCTCTACGGTGTTCACTTGCTGTATTGTGGCTGCTTGCTTTGTAGACGACGCCGTAATGGCGACGGTGCCCGCTCGCTTGTTCCTCGTCTCCTTGACGAACACGGGGCACTTTATAAAGCTCGCGGGGTGCGGGCCGCCGCAGTTTGCGCAGGTGGCGGGCTCCTCCCGCGGGCGGGGGCAGTCGCGTGCCGCGTGCTCGTCGCCGCATCGCACACAAGCGAGCGGACGGTGGCACTGGTGCGAGCTGTGTCGAAACCGCTGGCACCGGTGGCACTGAGCGGGCCCACGCTTTCCACGCCAAGCCTCGATCTTGACACCACGCATATACATAAATGTCGTGGTGCCATAAATCTCCCTGGCGTCCGGAGTTTTCTTAATAATTGCGTGGAACACGCAGCCGGGTCGTCCTTGTGCGCCCTTAATATGGCGCACATACTCCGGCTGGTGTCCCATCGTCCGGAGCTCCTCTTCAATCTCCTTGGGGTCTGTATCCGCCGGCAGGCCCCTAATGGCGATCTTCAGATTACGCTCCGCTGGCAGCGAGTACGCGAACCAGGACACGCCCGCGCTCTTTTCAAGGCCAGTCAAGTAGCGCTGGACCAGCCGATACTCATCCTCGGTCTCCGGGGTGAATCTCACCCCGGTCCCGTAGGGACGAGCATTCGGGGGCCGGCCCAGCTTGGCGTGAATGGCCCTGAAATGCATGGCCCAGTTCGGTAGCGTCTCTACCACCAGCGGAGGGAAGCGCAGTTTCTTCTTCCCCTTCTGTTGCTTCGTTGTTGGCGCCGTAGTTGAGGCGCCAGTCGAGGCGGCAGGGGGGGGAGAGGTTGTCGTGTTAGGGGCCGGGGGCGAGTTGGTGTTTCTCGCCCCTGTGGTTACCGTATTTGTTGTTTCCGGGCTCGGCGAACGCGGTGGTGTGCGGCGGGCCGCGTCGGCAAAAGTGGGCGACATCGGCATGCCCCGACCCCGCGGCGCGCTTTCGCGCTGTGGCCGCGGCGGGTCCAGGCAATACCGCTTCGCTTCCTCCGACGCGGCCTCGCCGGAGCTTCTTCTACGTCGCTGGGGCCTTGCCTCGAGCTCAAACTCGTAGTTGAACCCCAGCGGCGATGTGGGAGACGCCGGCGACATCGGTCCGGCGGCTGGAGGTCCGCCCGCGACAGGGCGGGGCCCGGATCGTGAGGTCATGTCCGGGGACATGTCTCCACGACCGGACGCGGCCGAGCCCACAGACGACAGCGACATACTCGACCCTACGCGGGAAGAGCATGCCGACATCATCGCGGGCGAGTCGCGGGCGGAGAGTCGGGGAGGCGCCGGCGAAGCGGGCGCCTGCGTCGTAGTAACGGCCGGCCTAAAATATGGGCCAGCACTCGCTGGCCGCTCCTGCTCAGCCATCGCCGGACCCGCCAGCGAGAGGCGGGGACCGGGGGAGGCGGTGCTAGAAGCTGGCACAGCTCGGGTGGTTCTTGGTACGGCGCCGGTAGATGGCGCCGGAGGCGACACGAACCGCGGCGGCGGAGCTGCGGAACGCGCGGGGGGCGCGCGGGCCCGTGTCGACGGCACGGGAGTGCGCGGGGGTGGCAGCGCGGGGTAGGCGACGCGAGGCGCGGCGGAGCGCGTTGTAGTCGCGGCGTGCGATGCGGGCGCGGGCGCTCGAGCAGGAGGTGCGGGCGCGCGCGCTTGCGGTGCGCGGCTAGTGGTCGCGACAGGCCCCGGGGCCTGTATCGGTACAGGGCGGAACGAGGCGGGACGGACGGGTACCGCGTGCTGGCGGCCCGACGACGGCGTGGGCGCAACGCGCGCAGGCGCCGATGTCGTCGGTGGGCCGGGGGGCACAGCGGCTCCCTTCCCCCCCCCCTCTTCTTCAGGTGGCTTCTTCTTCTTCTTCGTCTTCTTCTGGGAACCGGCCGGCGGTGCCCCGAGCGCTGCGTCGCCAATATTTGGCAGCGACAGCGCCCGATTCATCGCCGGGCGGGCTCCCGGGGACCCGGCATCGCAGCCCAAAGAGCCACGCGTGCCGGGTTTCGGCATTTTAAAACTTTGATACGCCCTCCGCGTCCGCGACGATGCTGGCGTAGCACCGGGCAGCACGGGGCGACCCTCTCTGTGCCTGTACAGGGACCCGACGGTGTCCTGTACAACACAGAGAGAGACGAGGTATTGCGGACCGCGCGGATTTTCGCGACAATTTACGTTTAGTACGGCAGACTATCGCGACTGGTACGTTGGCGAATCCAAGTACAAAAATTTATTTCTCTCAAAGGGTATAGTCTACACGCGGAGAATCTCGACACCGCGATTCAAAAAAACACACAAAAAATACAACGCCATCTATCGAGCGCATGAACAAACTTTCGCTCAAACATCCCGCCCACCATGGACAGAATGTCCAGAACTAATACAAATGTAAAGGAACTAACTGTCCGCCCACCATGAGGTCAGGGGCAAAAAAAAAAAACTTATTAGCAAAATTGTTAACATAAACAATATTAACAAATATTTACTCAAAGAATATTAACAAACTATGACAGATGACGTAACTTTCAACGATAACTACTTGAGGACTGTATATAAAAATCAACGTTTACTATAATAATAATAACTTGTGGACTTTACAAAATCTACATTTCGGCAATTTTACAAAAATTGCTCAACTCAACTTTACTTAGACATAAACTCACAAAATAAACTCAAATAACTATACTTTAACATGATTGTGCTAGAACTTTACAATTTAAAACATTATGTTTACTTTGCGATTGGCAAAATGCACAATTTTGAAATTGGTCGTTTAATCAATGATCCGTTATACTTGAGAGTCACTACTCGTGTAACCTTATCCAAACCAGGGTGCTTTTCCACTACTTTGCCCAAAAGCCAACGGGCAGGAGGTAAGTTATCCTCCTTGACCAAAACTACATCTCCAATACCTGGTTCTGGAATGTGTTTAGTCCATTTGTAACGTTGTAACAACTGAACTAAATACTCATTTGACCAACGTCTCCAGAAATCTTGCAACATACGTTGTGTTACTTGCCAACGCCTTAGACTACTGATGTTAGAACTCTCATAATTACGTTCAGGCACCGCTATCAGAGGCTCCCCTATCAAAAAATGACCAGGTGTAAGAGGAGTTGGATCTATGGAATTGTCAGGCAACATTGATAACGGCCTAGAATTAAGGCACGCTTCTACTTGGGACAAAAGGGTTGACATCTCCTCAAACGTAAGTGTTGAATTACCTATCACGCGCCTCAGATGGAATTTGGTCGATTTTACACCGGCCTCCCATAAGCCACCGAAATTTGGGGAATGGGGCGGAATAAAATGCCAAGAAGTACTGTTGTTGCCTAACCACTCTCGAATTTCTACAGCTACGGAAGATTTTTCCGCAGCGACTAAATGCCGAAGTTCTTTAGCAGCGCCAACGAAATTGGTGCCGTTGTCGCTCCAAATATTACTAACAAAACCTCGTCGAGACACAAATCTCTTAAAGCCAGCAATGAAACCTTGCGACGTCAAATCGCTGACGGCTTCTAAATGTATGGCCTTGGTCACCATGCACACAAAAACACAAATGTACCCTTTGTATGATTGGTGGCCACGCCCCTTTGAAGTTCGCATACTGATGGGACCAGCAAAATCCACGCCACTATTTAGGAATGGTCTTGCCGGTGTGACTCGACTGGACGGTAACTGACCCATGAGTGGGGTTTGAATAGATGCTGAGTACCGCTTGCATTTTACACATTTGTGTACGTAACTTTTAATCCTTGTTTTTGCGGAAAGAATCCAATACTTCGTACGCAGATGGCTCAACATCAGTGTTGGCCCTCCATGTAACGTCTTCTGGTGAGCTTCATCAATCACTAGATTAGTGAAGTGACTATCAGATGGTAGGATGATGGGATGTTTAACATCTTCGTCTACATGAGCATTCTGAATGCGCCCACTGACACGGAGTATCCCTTCATCGTCTATGACTGGACAGAGACCTTTAAGCTTGCTTCTTACTTTCACACTTCCTGATTTTCGTAAGTCTTTCATTTCTTCGAAAAACTCTTGACTCTGAACAAATCTTATACACGTCCTTGTTGCTTCTTCTATTTCTTCTTTAGTAAGATATCTTTCATATCTCTTCTCACCGTGTGCTTGTTTCTTCCAACTCAAAACTCTTCTGCAGTACGCTATAACCCGAACTAGCCTCTTTAATGACGAATACTTTGTCCAGAAAAGATCCTCTTGATAAGCTTCAGTTACGACGTGAGCCTTGACTGATCTTTGCTCCGTGTTGGTTGTAATTGACTTTGGCCTCGTATACTCTATCCTTTCATCATGAAGCCATGAGGGTCCTTGACTCCACAGTGAGCTGCACACCAGTTCTTGTGGTGTCACACCTCTGGATGCTAAATCGGCAGGGTTATGCGCGGATTGGACATGAGCCCAATGTGAGTTGTCGACGTGAGAGAGAATTGTGGACACTCTGTTTCCAACAAAAGTAGTCCAGTGACTGGGGTGTTTACTAAGCCATGCCAAGACTACTGACGAGTCGGTCCAGGCATGTATTTGAGAGGGTGTGATCTTCATTACTTCAGCGACTTCAGTAATAAGTTCTGAAAGCAACACTGCTCCCATCAACTCTAATCGCGGAACTGACTGCTGTTTGATTGGTGCAACTTTAGTACGAGAAGTGGTTAAACTGACATGAATGGAGTTGTTGGCGTCGATGACTCTAACATACACTACAGCGGCATAGGCCGCGATCGACGCGTCACAAAATCCATGCAACTCTACCAATCGATCGTCTGACTTTGTGTTAATCCACCTGGGAATGCTGAATTTGTTCGTCTCTACAAGGCTTAAACGGTAAATTTCCCACTCCGAAAGAAGTTCCGGGGTCAACTCTTCATCCCATTCCAGGCCAGCAAGCCAAAGCTTTTGAATGAATATTTTAGAAGTTACTATGCAAGGTGCCACCCAGCCAAGCGGATCGAACAAACGCGTGATGTCGGATATAACTTTTCTTTTTGTGGTTGGAGTGTGCTGTGGCTCAAGTTGCACTGAATATTTAAACTCATCATTTTTTCTATCCCAAGAAATTCCTAAAATTTTCATAACTGAATCTAACTTAATGTTCTTTCCAGATTCCTCTTTCCTTTCTCGTCCTATCTCCATACTTTCTTGAATTTTCTCATTTAATTCGTCGCAGCTGCTGACCCATTTCTGTAGTTGGAATTGACCTTTGGTAAGTACCTCTGTTAATTTTCTATGTATGTGTAAACCTTCTTCAACTGTTTGACATCCTGACATCAAATCATCGACATAAAACTCATTTTTTATTATTTCAGCTATTTTAGAATGACCTTCGCATAAATCAACTGCTACTTGCTGCAAGGACCTTATTGCAAGGTAAGGAGCTGCTGCTGTACCGAATGTAACTCTTACTAATTTGTATTCCTTTATTTCAGATTCCGGATCATCGCGCCACACTACTCGCTGAAACTCTGCATGTTCAGGAGAAACCTTCACCTGTCTGTACATTTTAATAATGTCAGCACAGAGACTTATGGGATGCATTCGCCATCTCATAATTATGTGACGCAATGGAGGTTGCAACATGGGACCAACCATGAGGTCGTCGTTCAGAGACACTCCATTTGACCCTTTCATTGAAGCATCGAATACTATTCGAACTTTACTGGTGAGCTTGTCCTCACGGACTACAGCGTGATGTGCGAGATATACGGCTGTACTCTTATTGCGCTCATCATCGCGTACAGGTTCCATATGGCCGAGATCTATGTATTCTTGGAATACATCTGAGTATCAAGGTTTGATTGAGGGGTTTTTCTTAAATTTATTTTCAAGAATATGAAACCTTTTTATGGCGAGGTCTTTCGAACCCCCATATTGGCATTGAGGATCTTGATCCCGAAAGGGAAGATTAACTACGTACCGGCCTTCCTCATCGCGATACGTGGTTTGTGAGTAAATGTCCTCACAACGCTGTTCCTCTTCAGAAAGGATCTTCTTATCGGGGATACCCGACTCTATTTCCCAAAACTGACGCAAAAGTGCATTGTCATCAGCCTGATTTGAGCTGCTTTTAATGACATGATGACAATGTATGGACTCCTGGTTTGACGATATCTGTCCAAAGAGGATCCAACCAAAGGCCGTATTTTGAGCTACCGGCGAGTTTGGCGGACCTTGAATCAAACCGTCTCTGAGAACCTGACTATATATCTCTGCACCAAGTAAGATGTCTATCTTGCTTGGCGTGTGGAACTCAGGATCAGCTAAAGTTAATTGCTTTAGCTGGGGCCAATGGGCCTGCTCTAATCTTTCAGAGGGTAAAACCGATGTAATCGTACCTAACACGAACGCATGGACTTGGACACTAAACTGTGGATTTAAGCGTGAGTGAATAGTCACCGTGACTGTAAACTTTGAAGCGAAAGCGCTTCTCTCACCGCCTATCCCTGATATAACCGACTGGACCGGTTTCTTCTTTAGTCCAAGTAACTGTACTGCTGATTCTGCTATGAATGATGCCTGAGATCCCTGATCTAATAGCACTCTCAGCAGTTGTGTTGAACCGTTTCTCGTCTGTGCTTCGACAAGAGCAGTGGCCAACAAAACTTGAGTGGGTATTGATCCCTTAGAAAAATGTGAAACTATAGAATTTGAAGTTAATGGGTCGCCTACTGACAACGATGCCTGAACGTTAGACACCGCTGTTTTAACTTCATCTGCTGTATTGGAAGTTTCTCTAACGACTGTGGAGTTTGAAACCGAATTTGGATGTAGTAGTGAGTGATGCCTCCTTTTACATATTCGACACGTCGCGGTGTGTCTACAAAACTTAATTGAGTGGTTTGCGTTTAAGCAGTTATAACATAAGCGCCTGGTTTGCGCAAAGTTATGACGAGATTCGTAACTCTCTTGAGCGAACTTCTTACAACTAGATATTTTGTGATTTTCATTACAGAATGGACAAGTATCTACGGCTTTATTATCGGTAGTGACTACATGGTGAACTTTAGGTTTGGGTTTACTGGGTTTTGTGTCAAAAAACTCTAATGCCCGAAATCGGGCTTCTAAAAACTCTCGAAATTCCGATAGCACGGGTAACTCATCCTTGGCACTTATCTTTGTCTCCCATTGCTTTCTCGATTCGGGATCTAACTTTGAACTAATTATGTAAATTACTATACTATCCCACGTACTCACGTCAATACCGAGATTTTTTAAACCATTTAAACTTTCCATAGTAGTATCTAGTAAACCTTTTATGCTATTTGAACATTCATTTACATTACTCTGACTTAATAAACGTTTTAGTAAACAATTTGACAGAAATCTCTTATTATTATACCGGTTATGTAACAGAGACCAACACTCTTTATAATTGTCTGAAGAGACTGCAATGTGTCTGACAAGTTGCTCTGCTTCTCCCGATAATAAGCCTTTTAAATAATGCAATTTTTGCACGTCTTCTAAACTATTATTGTTGTGAATCAAAGATGTGAACAAATCTTTGAACGTGGTCCATTCCGCATAATTGCCCGAAAACTTTGGAATATTTATCTTTGGTAATCTAACACTATTTGAAACTGTGTGGTCGACATTTGTCTTTGGATTTTGATCTGACTGATTATTGCTAAGTTTACTTAACACTTCTTTTAATTGCGATTTATAGAGAACGTAACTTTCTTTGGTGACATCATAAACGTCGTTAACAAAATATTTATCGGAATCTTGTTGTGCGTCATTTAGCAATATGCTCCTATGTGTAGACGAAAACTCTTTCCACAAATTTTCTAGAATTTCTAACCTTGTCTCCACATAAGACCTAGTGATTCTATCTTTAGGTGCTTTTTTGAAGTTAATTTGCTCTTTTTCGATGAGAATCTTAGTATTGTTTTGCAGTCTATATAAAGCGTCCATTTTTTAATTTTATGAAAAACTACCAAAATCAGATTTCTACCAAACTACCAAAGGAATTTTCTACCAAAGAACAAATGTTAACCACTGGTGCAAATATCCCCTAAGATAAATTCAATTACGTATTTTGACTCGAAACACCAATTTTAAAAATTTAGCAACAATGCGTAAAATGGGCACATAAAATATCATAAGTTCAAAACAGGTCACAAAAACAGGTACACATAAAAACATCTAAATAAAGTGCTACTAAAATCTACTAAAGTCCAATAAAATCTTCCAGACGAAATTTTCTATGTTCAGAAAATCCGACTTGTAAACATAACACAGTGAAAGTACTCACGATTTTATCTTCGACAAACCACACTTCACTGAATTGGCAACTCCGCACTCACTCACTAGTAACTGCGTCACCCAGCTGTTGACAGCAGGTCGTAACTCCACTATCGCCCTGGTGACTAGACTATTCCCGCCCAGCGCCTCACTGAGCTGGCGGTGTCTAGTCAGCCCTGCTCCACTCCTCACGCTGTGGTACTCGAACTTCGCCCTGTGCCTCCTTTTTGATCTGGTACTCCAATAGCGTCCTGCGCCACCTGGTACTGGTCCTCGCCCTGCGCCAACCTGATGCTGCTCCACACCAACTTCACTGCTGCAGCACTCACTCACTGTGCACACCAGCTTGGGTATGCGGCGCTTCAGGGCGATCCACCCTGGTTTCCACGCCAAGTATCACAGAACACTATCTGGATCTCACTATTCGGCTCGATGGACCAACATGTGGGGCACTATACAACTCCCGGGGAAGTGAATAATGAAACTACATTTGTTTCCTAATCGAGTACAAAAATTTATTTCTCTCAAAGGGTATAGTCTACACGCGGAGAATCTCGACACCGCGATTCAAAAAAACACACAAAAAATACAACGCCATCTATCGAGCGCATGAACAAACTTTCGCTCAAACAGCCGGGGTTGCGGGAAAGTCCGAAAGGGATACCGTGGCCCCTGGCAACGTTCAGGCAACGGAAGGAACACGGGTGGGTTTTAGTCAGTAAGAGTCTGACACGCCCTCCCGCTCCACCCAGAGCGGGAGAAGTTATATGATAATTTCCCACCCAAAAAAAAAAAAAAAAAAAAAAAGGGTATGTCTGGATAGATACAAAAATATGTGAATTTATCATATTGTTCTTTATTAAAATTATATGTCACTCACATAATTAGTTATCTAGTGTTGCTATATACGTACTTAAAATTAAATGTACCAGCTCTATGTTTTCTTAAAGATTTATACAATAAATAAGTACAAAACGGTACTATTATTTTGTCCTTCATAAGTCTGGTAATAGGTAGGTCTTAAATCAAAGGCCTTGGTACGAAGTTTTGGCTAAATTAAGCCGCTGAAATGAGAAAGAACAATTTGTTAGAGGTCCCAAAGGAACTTTTAGTCTTTTCGAAGTATTTACTTTACAAGATTTAGTTAAATTACGGTAGTAGAGCAAAATGTACGTTATGTGTTTGCTTGCTTATTCTATGAAACAACATAAGATGAAGCCAAGTACTCTGTCATGCTGGAACGCGTACAGAATAAGTTCACGCGTCACTTGTACTTCAGACTGTACGGGGTTTATCCATTGTACCCGCTGATGTACCCCACCCTGTTTGTACTGGGCATGGTCGGGTACAATGAGTTAAGGGTGCGACGACAGTTTACTCTTGTCGTCTATTTAATTAAATTACTCCGGGGTAAGGAGCACAATCCGGGAGTGCTTCAGTGCTTGCGGTTTGCTGTTCCAGACCGCTACGTGTGGAGGCGGCGGCGCCCGCCACTGCTGGCTGTGCCAACTGCCAGAACCAACCTGCTGGCCAAAGCACCTCTCACGCGAGCAATTCGTACTGTTAACGAAGTTCAGAATAGGTTGGACATTTTTTCGTGTTACTTTAGTGAACTTGCAAGAGTAAGTTTATATATAATATGTTACGAGAGCAACAATTAGTGTAATTTTATGTTTATTGTTTCTTTTATTGTTTTTTTTTTTTCTTTTTATTTAGAACATATGTATGTTAATTTTCTGTTAAGATTACATGGTTATAATTATAAGGTTATATTGTTTTAGTTATAAGTAATTTGGTGTTAATGTATTGTGTAGTTATTTGTAATTGTTAGTAATAGTATTATTTAAAATAGTTAATATTATAAGTAGGCTTAGCTATCGCATTAGGTTTCTAAACCTGTAATGATAGTTTAAGAGTTTTAAATAAATAAATAAAAGATTCACAAATAATTTTAAATAATTTTCTCGTGAATGTTATTGTTTTCTTTACTACGGTTTAAACATACAAATTAAATTTTTAAATATATTTTCATCACAGACATAATTAAAAATATTTTAAAAAAATTGCCCACGGGTATCGGGAACAGGGTCCAAGATACCGGCGGTCTAGTTTCCAGAGAGAGGAACCTCCTAACAATACGAGTCGTGTCCAGTCGTATCTACCACTTTCTGAATGAAGCCCTGATTCCAGCTGCCCAACGTTATTGTTTTGTATTGGTAGTTAGTTACTTGCAAAGATTTATTCCAATAAAATACTGTAGAACGCACATTTCCAAACGGTATTTGCTTGCCTATCCTGTGAAAAAGTTTAAAACTCATAAAGAAGTAACAATAACAATAAATTAAATACGTAAATTATTGGAAACCCCATGCTTGAAGTTGGTAGGATTTATGATAAAAAACATACAGCGAAACCGAAACAAAAGAGTTACGAAAAACCTACAGCATGCTGTTTTTTAACCCCCTACAGAAAAAGAGGGGTGTTGTAAGTTTAAACGTGTGTATCTGTGTCTGTATTTCTGTGTATCTGTCTGCACCATCGTAGCTCCCAAACACTTTTTTTTAAAGGTGATTTGATCGAGAGTGTTCTTAGCTATGATTCAAGAAAATCGCATCAGCTGTTTGAAGATTATCAGCTCTTTTCTATTTGATGTTAGCATCTTATACAGGTCTGATCGATTTGAAATTAGATATCATCATCTGGAATATGCAGAATACCCAAATCCCTTACAAAACTACAGCTCATTGGAATGGTCTCAATGAATAGGTTATACATAGATGGTGAACAAGGTCTGGTGATGGAGTAGGAAAGAGAAAAGAGGAAATGTTTGTGTCGGGGTTTTTAAAGTTTTAAATTTATGCTTGTCTTGTTATAAACTCAGTTAAAAGTCCCAACAATTTTTATACCGTAGAATGTTTGTTACGCTCAAAATCCAGATGTAACCAAGCGAAGCACCACCTTTATCCAAATCCCTTGTTAGTCGAGGCACTAAATTGGCCCCAGTGCAAAATTTCAACTCTGCACCCTGTCTGCTACCTAGAAATACTGAAAAGTAAAAACGAATCCTGAAAACGAACACAGTTGAGGGTTTCGTTTTATTCGTCTTATTTATTTTCAGGTATAAAGTTTTTATGCTGTTTTTATAGGAATTGTTAGATTTTTCTCACATTTTGCTTATATTTCGGATATATTTTGGTACGAAGTTCTTTAGTCGGCTTGCGGTAGGATTTAACTGAAATGAAATTGTTTATTCTGTAAATAGGACATTGGAGTTACTTTTACATGTGACATTAAAAAAAAAAAAAAAATAGCTAGGTGAGTTTGGCGTTTCCTATCTGACTACTCTGAGAAGAAAGGCAACGTACAGGCAACTGAAGGAACACGGGTGGGTTTTAGTCAGTAAGAGTCTGACACGCCCTCCGCTCCACCCACAGCGGGAGAAGTTATTTGATAAATTCCCACCTAAAAAAAAAAAAAAGGCCGAAACAAACTCAGAGGTCACAGTCTCTTTTAAAGTCCAGACATAATCTTGGTCAGGCCATATAAGGATCATGTAGATTAGTATCTGAAATGTTATTTTGAGAAAAGAATCACACACTGGTAGAAATCGTCACGTAACGAAAAAGCGTTCTGCCCGAAAAAGTCAGTTTCAAAGTCTCAAGTATCAAAAGAATTTGTTTTTTTTTTATTACGGAGCCATCTAGTATAAGTTGTTAGCTTCTAAAAACTTATACTAGATGACTCTGTATTAAGGTTGTAATCGTATCGTCATTGATTATTAGATTTATAGTGGAATTTAAGTAGGAGAAAACGCTCTTTACAAAGTCGAACAAAGTCGATCTTAGCCGAATGTCACTGACTGAAACCTCATTGTACCAAATTGAACGGTTGGTGTATTTTGGATCTTGCTATAATTCTTCTCTTGTTTTTTGTGTGCGTTTCAAACGTATGAAGCTGCTAGGAACCTCCCTCTAGTACCTACATTAAATTCAACTTGAATTGAGTTCTCGAATTACATAATCAGGACAATCGAGCGCCTGACCGTTAATGACAACAACATTCGAGCGCCTGACCGTTAATGACAACAACAACTCAAACTGACAAGCAACCAATAACTACAATCTGATTCACTTTGATGATTATTTTTAAACCACTCTATGCACGAGTAAGCAAACTTAAAAATGGGACTAAACACAGAAGGACCTACTTAATAAAAACAGATTTATATATACCTCGAACCGTAATTAGGTTAACTAATTTGTTATTGTTTTCATAAAATCGTTAAAAACGCTTCAATACATGCATTTATGATACTGACAACCATAACTGGAATTGAAACAATAGAGCGCGTTTTCAAAACATTTTCTTTTAATTACGATTTCGTGATTACAGTAAGATTTTATTTGAAAAATCTAAAAAAAGTTAAAAAAAAATATCTCCTTTTTTTGTTCGTTACCATTGAACATATTAGGACAGAGAGGGTTTTAATTGAATAAACGAGCTAGATTTCTTGTACCAAACATTTTTTTTTAACCTTCTACATACTTTGGTAAAAAAATAACAAGAGAAAAACAAAAAGTGTCACAAGACAGTAAATAAAAATACATAACCACAGACTAAAATATAACTGTCAGTGTGCATAAACCGTGGCACTTGCAAACTTACGTATTCTATTATCCAACAGAAAACAGTTTTTCACTTACACGTAACATTTTTAATCCAATATCAAAATATACGGAACACATAAAAAACTGCACATCACAAGGTTTTTCATGAGCAGCGGCGCAAAACTGTTCACTTCACTTTACATACGAGTGGGTTTTCCATTTGATTTGATACAAAACTGGATACCCACTCCGATGTATGTTGTTCTGATGTTTGTTTTGATATCTAATACCTATCGGTATCTATACTTGTTTCTTGTAGTTGAAGTGATCATTATTAAACCAGTACGCTTAGCATGACCACAATAGAAAAGGGTTTTGTCGACGGAAGAATAGACAAAATTACAGATAAACAATCACAATCTGTAATTTTTTCTATACTTCCAGGAAGTTTGAATAGAGATATAGAGTGAGCTCTGTTTCTAATCAAATAATGAAAAGACTATGAACCTGTCATAGTTTTTTCATTATTTAAAGATAAACGGGTTATCTACGGGTTTTGTCGACGGAAGAATAGACAAAATGACAGATTGTGATTGTTTATCTGTAATTTGACATTTTCTTTCTAGGCAAAATCTACCACACTGAAAATTGGAAAGTTTCTATGTAATTATTTGGTAACTGGAACTCCGGAGGTGGTTAGAAACCACACCTTTAAATAAATAAATAAACTTTATTGAAACGAAAAAACTCAGTTTAAATAAAGTCTGTGTTTGTTAGCAACTGCGATAGTATAATACTGTGTAGCAGTCATTAACGCCCCCCCCAAAAAATCCGAGACAAAAGCAAAACTAAAACAAATAATAAAAACAAGAATAAAAATAAAAATAAGAATAATAAAATTAAAAATAAAATTTGTACTCAAAATTTAAACTGAACAATATTTTTGCTGTGCAATTTTATGTGAGATTATGGAAGGATTGTGTAGTTTTGAACGTGGAGTGTATTTGTGTATGTGTGTGTGTGTTTATGTGGGAGAGAGGTGTCAGTTTGTGCAGGGGGTGTGTGTTTGCGCATGCTATACATATAAAGGGCAATTGAAGAGTGAGTTTAAGTTTTTACATATGTTTCTAATTCATCATAAGTAATTGTACGAGTGTGTCTTTACTTTACTTTTCCCATGATTCTTGGGGTCGGCGTAACATACAACATACACACAGTACTATTCTAAGTTATTTTAATTCTTTTGTTTTTGTGTAATTATTGTGTGCCTTGACCTGAGTCAAATAAATGTATTTTCATTCTTTCTTTCTTTCTAACATCTATCTATAAACCTAGGAAGGACGCTATGAATATCTTTCAACTAAAGGGTACTTAAACTTGTAAAATTTTAAAATTCCATTTACTTACGGAATTGATCAGTTCGCGAAGCTGTAGTAATTCTCTTCTTTCAGAACACAGTTTTTACCAATGAAAACTTATGGCAGTGTAAAATGAGTTAAGGCTCCTGCAGACAGGTGCGTCGTGACAGCGTCACATGACTCTTGTCAAACAATTTCTATGAAAACTTCATGGAAATTGCTCTACCAGACTCGCGTCGCGACCGTCTGCAGGAGTCTTTAAGTCACGAAAGCATAATACTATTCACACAATAACTTACACTCCACACAAAATCAGCTCAAATACCTACAAGCTATTAAGTGCTATCCTTGTCTTCAACAAATTAGTAGTACAGGTTAAATTATTAGTAATATACTTGAGTGATAATTAGACATAGCATCGCCATTAGTGGGGCGCTGTTATGCGATACATCTTGCGACTTGTCTTAGAACACAAGTTGTATTAATGTACACATAGGTACGTACACGGTATACAAGATGGGTGTATTAGTGTCGTATAATGTCGGGTTGTGTACGGCACTTAGTGTGACTATTGTTATTCTAACTGTGCGTTTGCACTGGCGAAACATTCACATAGAAACATGTTGAAATCACAATTTTCTGTCAATGTTCCATACAATGTTTGGCAGGAAATAGAGATTTAGTACGGTTAGTTAAGTGCAAAGATCTAATTGTATTTTTAAGTTGTTCTTGCTAGTGGTTTCTAGCCCTAAGCAATGTGTTCGATTGCTGTGTTGTGTTTTCATAGTCATGTGTAATCGTTCATCAACTGTTACAGCTATTAGTGAAGGACTCACAACGCTACAACATTATTTTGGCGCGTGGCCAAAGTTGGAACTAATGCTGTCATCTTCTTTATCTGTAGAATTTCTGTGACAATTTCACAAATGTTTACCAACAATGCCCCTCTGTCATTGTCATTCTGGTGCCAAAAGACTGGTACGTACGGCTACCTATTTGTTTCACCGTTTCTGTCATATTTTTTTCCTGTGAATTTGCGTTATTCACACTTTTCCGTCACAAACGAACATTAAATGTGTTATTTATCAGAAAAAGTACATACAGTATTCTATACCAGGAAAGTCTACCCTGAGGGCTGTTGTCACTAAATAAGATAAAGCTCGATTCACGGAACTCGTCAGTAACGTATTTGTTATTCCAACAAAAATCCAATAGGTATAATAACCCAGTAAACAAAGAAAAAAAAATGAAAAGTGCGAATTTAAAAACAAAAGGAAAACAATTTCAAATCAAGAAAGAATACGTGTTATACTTAATCAAAGGCGCAAAGAATCACATGTAAAAAACAACAATCTACTAGAAACATTAATCATAATTTTTTTTTATAATACAAACGAACCCATAAATGGATTCAAAGAAACTCCCGAGGGATACATGTTTTTCTTTGTACTGGGATTTAGTAATTTAATTTTGATGCCTCAAAGCAATCAAAGAGGATAAGAATGAAATAAAATAAAAAAGCTAACGAAAGTATTTGATTCGAGAGTTGAGGATTCTGAACTGAATATTTTGTTCTAGGAATGCTTAAATGAAACGGTATAAAGTTTTAGTTAGAGATCGGACAAAGGTGCGTGAACTATCTGGTTATACGAAAAAATAGAAAGTCTGAAAAATACTAGAGATAGGCTAAATTAAATGTTATATTGGAACAAAGTTCCTAACGCACGCCAAGTGCGAGTCGGACTTGCTCACAAAGGGTTCCGTATCGTATTAAGATAAAAACACTTTTCTTGTATTGGGACCCCCTTTAATTATTAACTTTATTACATTTTTATTATTTGTTGTTATAGCGGCAATAGAAATACACAATCTGTGAAAATTGCAACTGTCTACCTATTCATGAGATAAATTCTGCTGGCAGACAAACGGATAGCGGACAGTGGAGCAACACGGAACCCCCGTGTACCCCTCTTCGGGTACGGAACCCTAAAAAGTATAAAATTTTAACCGTCACGACACTTTCAATTTTTTTTTTCATTTGTTACCCTCACACGTTGGTAATTTATTTCATGATGCCTGTGATTTAATACATAATAAATACAGCAAAAGAAACTTCGTTCCAACCGGGTGTCCTACGACACCTCTAGATTTTTTTTAACTATTATAGGATTAGTCGACTTTAAATAATTTTCTACAGATGTTTTGTTTAAAAAATATTCTGCCATCAAATAACTGAAAAACTATCCCAACTGCAGTTTAGTTTTGATTTTATTTTACGGAAGTAAAATAAAATTGAGAAAATCATGCTACGAATTCGCAGACCGAAACCACCTCAAACGGCAAAACGAAGACTTTTAAGAAAAAACATACATTTTCAAACGCTCTCCTACCAAATTAAGTGACATTATAGTCACTAGAATTTTAAAATTCCATTTCACATAAAGGAATCTCATAAAAGTCTACCCAGAAAACTACTTTTAAAAGTTATCCAAGATTCCACCGAATAGTATTTTTTTACCTATTTCAATGGATAATAATCACTGAATTTTAAAATTCAAATTTACACTGGCATTCAATCTACAGTCCCATTTTAGCTGAAGGTGTGTAATTTTTTTGCGGAAAGCTGAGCGAGAAATGAGCAACTAGATATTATACATTTCCACAGGCGTCCGCCTATGGAAATTTATTATATCTGCGGAGTAATTGCGTAATACACTGTCAAAATGTATAAGGCCTTTCATTTTGACATTTCAATAACATTTATTGCGTTAGTCGTTGAGTCGAATTTTTCAGACATAAGAAGCAATGGATTGGCAATTTCCTTCAAAACATTTCAGATTATGATTGCAAGTGTATTACTGCAATTATGGTGCAGGATACCACATCTCAATGTCACAATCAATGTCAAAAGAGACTGAGATTATAATTTAATGGTCCTTAAAAATACCAAACCATCGCAGGTCATCCAAAGCTGAAATGTCTCATATTCTTGTTCAACTTCGGAAAACCAGAAGACAGTAACGCTGCCTGACAGCAGAAACAATTGCACTAGTGGTAACCCTCAAACGAGGACTTTCAAAAGGAGCTTTTGCATTACCAACTACTGTTTAAATAATAAACGTTCTAACTTCTGGCATTAATTGTCTCATCTGTCTAGCCTTTTTCTTAACTAGGATCGGGTTGGCTCACAATCTTACCGGTTGTAGCTGAATACCAGTAATTTATACCTCCACAACCTGGTAACAAAAAGCTTAACTATATTATAATTGAGCAAATTAAATAGAGATATTCTTTTCTTATTATAAAATCGGTAGGTACGGATATCTTCTAATCTAAAGCAAGCCATTTATTAGATTTTAAAGAAACATGGAAGACAAAATGCTTGTGCCTGGTGTGATTAATTTCGGTAGTTATCAGCTTTCGCGTTTGCGCTCAATCTTGTCCTTTTAGAATACGTTATAGAATATATTATAATGATCAAGTGACGTCATCATTTGTACTTGTCGAGGAAAAATAAAATGGAGTTTGAAGCATGGACGTAACCTGAAGGAAAGGGAATTTTGATCCAGCGTAAATTAATCCTGCGAGTCCAGAGTAACCATCCATCTAGAAATAAAAGACGATCGCTGTAGATGTATCACAGTTAGGTAGTAAACGCTTTACGTCCGTGTCCATTCCAAAAATGCACCGGATTTTTGGCAAAATTACTTCGGTTCACAACCCGGGTTCAAAGTGTTCAAATCCAATTGGGTTTCCAAAATTTACGACATCCCAAACCAGTCCAGAATCGGTCCCAGTCAGTCCCATGCAAAGTGAAATGTACGGAGTTTTCCCCGCTCATCTCTCGAAGGAACCACATGCTACGGTGGTTCCATCTTGCGTCTGTGAATCCATTACCATTATTATGCATATTGGAAGACTCGAGTGGCGTGTAATCTATTTTTCTCTCATATAATTATCTTCTGCGACGAATTTTTATGAAGTTAAAGCTGTTAAAAATTTTCGAGGTGGTTTAAATTCAGTTGTGGCTTTCATTTTGATGTTCATGACTTTTTTGGTTGTTTTCTGTATGTGCGGTTTCAATTTAGCACGTTGTCGTTTTTAAGTAAGCCTTACTAAGACAAAGTAGATAACTTATTGAATCTCTTCCATTTGTTTTGCAACACGATCCGTATTCATTTCAAATCCTCTTCGTCCTGGCACATTTCAGAAAGTTTTATAATTGTTCAGTAGTTCAAAGCAAAAACACCTATACACTTAGGTTCCTATCTGTGATGTTGTGATAATTTTTTATTTTTTTTATTTTTTATTAATAGTTGCCCCACACTAGGAAATTCTCCTGTATTGTGGGTGCGTTTACAAACATTTAAAGTCAGATCCGGAACAACTACTTGCAGGTCATACAAATATTTGTTCCGTGCGGGAATCGAACCCGCGACACGCAGTGCAGCAGTCAATCGCTTAACCACTGCGCCAACCGTGCCGATAATATTATTAATATTATTTGCCATGTTAAGTTAGTCAAAAATAGACAAAATCCTCAAATATAGCTAGTATTTCCCAGATGTATCTATAAATAATACTATCATAAACATTTAATTTCGTTTTAACTTCCAAAACAGACAATTTATTTAGTTGTCAACGCACTGAAATATTACCACGGAGCAAAATTACTTTATTCACAAAATAACCGAAAAATATAACCATTCCAACTCAAATTACATAATCCGCTTACCAAAATGATTATACTCGGTAAACACATTTTTAATTTAACATCAAAAATAAATTACCGACTCAAGATTCAATTGGAAGGCAAGTAGGTAAGCAGGCTTATTCCTTTCTTCCCGCCAATGAATAAATTAGCCTTTTATCTAAATGTGCTATCTCTTTAAAAAGTGCTTTCGAGACATTTTGGGACATAAAGGAAATTGCGATGTAAACGAGGTTTTCCTTTCAATATTACGTCCGAGAATATTTTGGGCATAAATCAGAAGTAAGAAGGCTAGGCTGAAATATTCTTGCTCTTTACTTGACTTATATCTTGAATGATGTCAGATTTAAGAACCTTATTGATGTTACATGGAATTCGGTTTGGGGAATATTGTGTTAGATTTTGCGAATAAATTCTGACAGTTGTTTGTTTTTCGGGAATGGGTTTTGTTTGAAGGGCTCCACGTACATTGTTTGCTGCACTGCGGGGCCGCACGGGTGAATAGGTAGGTATATGCTATAGTAACAACACGGAACACCTCAGTATAATGCTCGATGACATTAGTAGAGCTTCCGATAAAACTGGATCTGAAAATGAACATGGACAAAACAAAGGTATGTCAAATGCCGATGTAACACCCACTGTCATGAAGATCTAGGACCTTCTTAGGATCTAGGTCTTTCATGAGACTCTACACTCGAAGTTGTGGAAGATTATATTTACTTAGTACAAACTATCTATTTAGGTAGGTCCATCTTCAAGAAATTGGTCGGTCGTCGAATCCGACTCAGTTGGGCAGCGTTCAAGAAGCTACGCAATATGTTCCCGTCCCACTTATCGCAGACGGAAGTCTTTGACTAGTGATAACCTATGGCACTGAATCGTAGTTGCTCACAACAGGCCTCATTAGTAGGCTAAAAGTCACCAAAAAGGGCCGAAAGGTTCTGGAGTGCCTGCGCCTGGTGACGGGGACCATCACGGGGCACTGCTCGCTAAACAAGCACTTCCACAAAATAGGCATAACGGACAGTCCTCTGTGCAGGGCGTGCATGGAGGCTAAGAAGACCGTTGCGCACGTGCTTTTTGAATGTACGGGCGTCACCCAGATTCGAACAGAAACCCTCGGGTCACCCAGATCATACACAGATGTTCTCAACAGACCAGGAGACTTAATTAACTTCTGGAGGGAGGTGGGCTGGTTGGAATAACCACCAAACGGCCGCTATGGTCCACGCACAATGGTCCACCTGACGGACTGTTCGGAAACCAAACCCCTTAACATAGAATATAGAAGGTTCTGAAGTGGCGACCGCATACTGGAAGACGCAGTGTTGGAAGGCCAAGGTGGACCGATGAACTTGTGAGCACTGCAGGAATCCGCTGGATGCGAGAAGTACAGAACCCGTCGAAGTGGCGGTGCTTGGGTCAAAGTCAAAGTCAAAGTCAAATCATTTATTTCAAGTAGGCCCGTATAAGGCACTTTTGAACGTCAAAAATTTACAAAAAAAATTAATTGATTCTAGTTGCCCCTTCCAAAAGGTAGTTTTCGTATGGAGAAGAATGGGCAAGAAACTCCACCGTTACTCTTTTAAAATGTTTTACAATATTTTGTATGAGTACATTAGTTATATAATTATATGTGAGGACGATGCACCTAGAATAAAATTATTATACCACAATAGGTAAAAAAAAAAAAAAAAAAAAATTAAGAATTAAAAATGAAGCAACAACAGATAAACTAATTATGTGATAGATACATGGTGCTCACATATTTACAAACATTGTAAAAGTAGACGATCCTCCTAAGATTCCACAATTTATAAGTCAGTGTGCGAGGAATTGGTCATAGAATGTAAAAACAATGTCATATAATAAGAAATAATAATAAAATATACACTTAAATTTGCAACCAGTTTGATTTTGTCTTGATTCTAAATTATCCTATGGAGCAGGACCAGCATGTTTCCAAGCATTCTTATCTTGGATAGGCCTTGGGGGAGGCCTAGGTCTAGCAGTGGACGTCTTTCGACTGAAATAATGATGTTGTAAATAGTGCGTGCCCGTCACAAATCTTTGCAAGCTGTATATATCTTGAATAAGCAATGGTATTTTGATATTAGTTATGTATAATTATGCGAAATTAAGGCCTCCCACAAGGTGGACCGATGACCTTGGGAAGGCCCAGGAATCCGCTGGATGCGAGAAGCACAGCACTGGTACCGACGTTTAGGGGAGGCCTATGTCCAGCAGTGGACGTCTTTCGGCTGAAACGATGATGCGAAATTAGCTTTAAATGTGACTACAATAATTATTTATACCTCGTACGGAACACAGTTACATGGCCTCAAGACGACAGCTACCACCCCAGATCCATGATACTTACGAATACGATTACCTTGTTATAAATAGAATTCGATGTATCTGTAAGTACCTGGAAATAGTGATAATATCAGAACTTATCTCGATCAACTGGAATGTTACGGTATTCGCAAATAGCAAGAAATATTCGCAATAAATACGAATTTTTATCATATTTAAAAGGCAATAAGGTACTGGGTATTGGGATTTAATATCGAATATCAAAGTAATAGATTCGTATTGAAGAATCTAATAACAGATTTTGTAAATAGCATCACGACTTGTTTCCCCGAAGGATTAGACAGTGGTGTACCCATAGTAGGTACACCCACATTTCGCTGGGTATGTTTAAGTCCCATGTTATAGGCACACATCCAGACTCCGGGCTGCTACTGAGAAATACCTAATGGAAAAACCCAGTTGGATAACACATGAATAACACTGATTAAGTCCTTATTTGCAAGGAAAGAAAATATTTACTACCTGTGTCACTTTTTAGGGTACAAAAGGAATAGTACAGCTAGCCTCAAAAGGATGTAAACATCGACAAGAATTCATTTGATTGTAGTTACAATTTAGTAATATGTAATATTATTTGTGGCTACATTGATAAAGTATTATGGGACAATCAACTCAGCCTATTGCAGTCCACTGCTGGACGTAGGCTTCTACCAGGCTGCACCAAAACAACCTATCCTCCGCCTTCCGCATCGTCTGTCCCTGTCACCTGTTTAAGGTCGTCGGTCCATCTAGCGGGGGGGCGAACCACACAACGCTTTCCGATACGCGGTCTCCATTCCAGGACTCGTCAAACAATAATGGTGGACGATCGAATGAATTCTAGTCAATGTAAACGACTTTTTGAGGCTGACCTTAACTACCTACATCATGGTTTTCGACTGTTTCAAAATTATTTTCGTCAGTTTTGGTTTAAAAAATATTGAGCACGTTTAACTGCCTGTAGTTCGAACCAGGACTGAGTCAATTAGTGGCGAACCCTCTTGTCCAATTTTCAAACGCTTTCGCAACTCTATTTGCAAAGGGCGCGCGAATTCAAAAAATGGTTGCTCCATTTTTAACGCTCTGCATCAGTGCCTGGTATTTATCGGTTCGTAGCGAATTACTGAACTACTGCTAAATACAAACACTACTAACAACACTAACCAACAAAAACCAACTTACCTAAACTATCTATTAAATAGATCACGTTTCACTGTGTTTACCACATACAGACACACACACACACCCTTGGGTAAGTGGATGCTCACGCCCAGTGCCCCTCACTCGTTGTTGGTCGTGAGGATCTATACTGCACCCACGGACACACAACACTCCCCAAGAACACATGTAGTTTATCTTCTTTTGTTTTGTTATCAGATAACCCTCTTCCTCTCAATACTTGGAGCTTTTATTATATAGTTATAGTTCGTAAGCGCAAGTGAATAGTGTAATTTTAAATGGTGTGAGCCTGGAGATCTGTAATACAGGTCCTGAACCCAGTACAGACTCCAGCTCTCACAAAGGTCTGAATTTTGCTTGCAACCCATATACTATACACCAAATTGTACCTTTTTGAGAGAAATAAAAACTTATTCTATTCTATTCTATTCTATTCTATTCTAACATCTTTTTCTATGGAACCAACTCTGGAATATGACAAAAAAAACAGCTGATCCCTAAATTTTGTTGAGTTATGCGAACATACAAAATATGGAGCCTGCAGTAGATTTTTTTAGGGTTGATCCCATAAGCGAGCCAATTCATTACCGTGTCTAATGTCGCCTGAGCATGCTGTTCAGTTTCTCACCAATCAGTGCCATGTTTAAGAAGTGCTGTGTCATCAGCGTAGGTAATCACGGAGCAATTAGTGAGGGCTAGAGAACATATACACATAATTGGCTGACACACTGATTTTATTACACGCTGTCTAAACCAAAATTAGATTATTGCTATAATTTGCCGACAAGGGACGCTGACGGTTTAGAAACTGTCAAACTAGTTTACGTATCAAACTTCAGTGCGGATTTATGTGACATGTTTTGAAGTTCAAAACTTGTATGGTAGTATTAATTCAACGTGTGAATCCCTTGTCAAGGATGCTACACATCGGCATGAGTCGGCAAAAGCGGGCGGCAAAATTGAATATAATTTTATTGACATTTATTACAAAATACAAGTTTAGAGGTATGAGGAACATGGTGCAGAAGTTCCTCATCCTCTTTAGAAAAGGGAGGATCCTCCGACCAGGGGCCTTATTACCTATGAAGTATTAATGCCATCATTATTCCACTGCGAAAAAAGGATGGTGCTAGCGGCTTGTATAGCTCCGTCTCTCACTCACACTGGAATAATGGAGGCATTAATACGTCATAATACGGCCCCTGATGGGTGTCGTGTCGGCGAAGTTTGTATATATGGTGTTCGCGCGGTAAACTCTAAATGCGCGATGCAGAATTTGTGTGACGTCAGGATTTTGTGTGACGTCAGGTCTTGGATGCGTAGTTCACATCTGGCGATGTAGATCCACACAACCACTGACTTAGTTTGAGTATTAGTATCATTACTATAAGTAAAAAAAAAAGTATCTATGTATGAAATTCTTGTGCATGCAGCTCTCATTAGTGTCAATAAACTTTTTACTTTTAAATTTAGCTTCGGGAATAAGCCGCTCGGATATCGCTCGAATTGTGCCGAGTCGACCCGAGCATGATTCAGCGAGGGTAAATGCTGAACGGAGTTTACCGATCGGCACGATCCGATTGAAAACCGGCTTTTTTGTTCAATAAATACTGCCGAATCGAATGTACCCCGACAATGGGTGGGATGGCAGTATTAATCCATGCAAGTAGTAATGTTGTATTCTCTTATTTATTCATAAGGCATTTTCCATGGAAAGTGGTACAGCCAAAATATAAATAGTCTCACGATTAACTTACCAAAAATAAGTGCCGGAGAAGTTAAAGTTATTGCATAAGCATAATCAGCCTACAAATTTTCCCACTACTGGCCTTACTCAGGCCTCTTCTCTTCAAGAGGGAATGATGAATGAGGCTGTGATCTACCACGCGGATCCAGTGTGGGTTGGTAGATATCACATGTCTTCGAATTTTAGGTTCTAAGACATGCTGGTTTCCTCACGATGTTTTCTTTCGCCGTTTTGAGAGCAGTGGTGATGAAATAATTTACAAAGTAAAGCGCTTGTCTTGGTTCGAACCTACGACCTACAACTCGTAAGTCACGGCCGTTACCACTGGGCCATCAAGTAGACGACGTGTGTATCAACAATTTAAGCTATGCAGACGACATGGTTGTGCTGAGCGCGTCGATTTGTGGTCTAGGGAGGTTGATAGCGACGTGTGAGGATTACGCTGTTAAACATGAACTTGTTTATAATATTAAGAAAAGTCAGTACATGGTCTTTGAAGCCGGCGGTGCTATATGCCCCGACTATGTACCATCTATGCGTTTAAATAGTGTACCCTTAGACAGGGTGAATCAGTTTAAATACCTAGGATAGTCACGGTTGACCTCAGGGATCATGCTGACTTGGAACGGGAGCGGAGGGCGTAGTCTAAAAGATCCAATATGCTGGCCCGCAGGTTCGCGCGTTGCTCGGATGGTGTGAAATGGCGTTTTTTGCTTGGATATCTTTGGTTAGACGTACTGAACGCTGTGTTAAAATTTGTACATCTATTTTACCATGTATATAAAAATCCTAGACTAATGCCGTGCATTAGTCTCGCCAAACTCGAAAATGGCTGGACCGATTTGGATAATTATTTTTTTTGTTTTGTTCGCCTCAATACAGGAGAGAAAAAAAATGGAAAAGCCCAAATGAACAGCCGAAAAATCTAAATCAAATATTTGACAGGACAACGACTGACGGGTCAGCTAGTAAGTTATGAAAATCGAGACTGGATTTTGTTTAAAACTCTTTGCAGATACGATGGACAATAATAGAAGTTTGTTTGGAAACTTTATTTTTATGATGGACTGGCAAAATAATTCATTATTTCGGAAAGTTCTGTAAACTTTGACTTTCTAGTCTAGAAGTCAATAACTTATCTTTATTAAATTAAAATGTAAATCTGGTAATGGATGTTTACGTATTTAATTAGTGCTTAAAATAATAGATTCACGAGTATTGTACTTAACTTTTTATGTACGTACGTAAGGATGAGTACGTCAACAAAATTACATGCTACGTCGTCAACATCAGGAAAGCAATTCCCAAACCGATAATCATATCATTACCCCAAAATTGCTCGTAAAAACCAGTAATATATACATGCAGCCCAAAATCACTTCAAATTTAAATCGATTCACAAAAAATCGAGTACCACCCACCGTAATCTCGATTCCAATTCTGATTCGATTTACGACACGTTCCGTTTCGCGAAGTATCAGAAAGGGGCGTATCCTAAACGCCATCGTATCGAGTGATCGTATCCTTAACAGATTCTCGATGCCGCCAGCAGATTGCGGGCTCCAACCTAATGTGTGTATCTATACTCTTGGTTTTAAGAGACATACGGTAAGTTTAAATGTGAACTTTTGTTGGGAGATCGTTGTTGTAAATAAAATCTAATAATAATAATAATTTTATTTCAGAAGAATATTTCCTTAATTTGTTAGTAAACATTAACCTTAATAACTATGTTAGTAAACATGTAGGTTGGACAAATAATGGACGAGAGGACAGTTAAATTTTCCCGCAAGGACATTCAGGAGACTGTTCGAGCTGCCCCAGACCCTATGCAGCAGCGACGCGGCACGCTTACGTCTGATCGCTGCGAAGCCATCAGAGTGCGTGGCAGTCCCAGTAGCATCCTGAAGACATTGTTGTATTGCACTCCATGAACACTTATTTATTTATTTAATACTTCAACCACAGAAATGTACAGAGGCGGATTTAATGCCAGGCATTTTCTACCAGTCAACCTTTGATGGCTTTCTGCGTACAACTTGTCCAGAGGCTGCACGTGTAAAATATCTGACAATACGCTTTAAAAAGCGTCAGCGTCGTTTCAATTCACACGTGCAACGAGCCAACCTTGCTGACAAGCATGTTGCATCGAACCGCCAATGCTCTTCGTTCACTTTCTACTTTCAGATCATCTTTGATGCCCGCAGTAACAATATGGCCGAGATATTTAAATTCTTGAACACGATTTAAGATATTACCTGCTAGTTTAATGGGAAGAAAACTTTCTGAGGACTTTGCTCCAAAAATAAGAATCTCACTATTTTTGGCATTGTATCTTAAACCGTGTTTCTCAACATACCTCTCACAAACATCCAACAGCTTTCTCAAAACTGAGACTGACGGGATCAATAGTGCCATATCATCAGCGTAGCTGATATTATTAAACGCTACTCTATCTATATAGCAGCCGGCCTGCAAGCTACTGAGTTCACTAATGAGTCCATCTATGTATAGGTTAAACAATATCGGAGAAGTCAAACCACACTGTCTGACCCCTCACTGCAACCTCATACTCATCAGAATTGGCCTCAGCCCAACGCACACAGTTCACCTGGTGACCATACCTAAAGATCTTCATAATTTCTAATGGTATATTTGCATTGTCCCCATAACTTGTCATAATTCACCAAATGCGTTTAGAGGCTATGATTCTGATCGTGGACGTGGTCATTCTGAAGGGGTCGAAACTGTTGACAAAATAATCGAATTCCTTTTCAGATTTTTTACCACAATTTGGACAACTGAACACAGTTGATGAAACTTTTTTTTACCACAGAAAAATAAAGTTATATGTTAGTTATGTATCAATTCGGTAATTGTGTATAATCACTGGCTTATAATCACTTCAAAGTGCAGAGAGTATTGTCTGTTACAAAAGTATCTGATGAAAAAGTTAACAAATGGATCAGATAACGTACCTGTGGATGCCAATTTGTAGTGCCACTTACAAGTTGAGCTCTTTGATTTGATTATTGAAATACCCTTATAGAACCCAAAATATATTTTTCATTTGACAAATGAAGTTAGTTAATTTTATAACCTCAGTTTTGGTCGATTATTTTTCAATTACAATTTCAATCTCAATCTGCCTAGCCTTTTCCCAAGTATATTGGGGTCGGCTTCCAGTCTAATCGGATGCAGCTGAATACCAGTATTTTACATGGAGCGACTACGTATCTCCACAATCCAGTAACTGGGTAATACGATACCCCTTGGTAAGACTGGTTGTCAGACTTTCGGACTTCTGACGACCCATAACGAGTGTCAAATATCCACGAATGACAGCCGGGATCAACGGTTTAACGAGCTTTCCGAGGCACGGAGGAGTCTCGGTATGTAAAGATGGTCACCCGGCAAGACCTAACGGATCGACACGTGCGGCTGTTATTACTTAGCTACAAGCTCTTTTTCAATTACAATTTAATAAGGTTATTTAAACAATAATTGTTGGAAAAAGTTGCGAGTTGTAAAGTTAAAACCTAAAATACACATGAATGTGTAACCTTAAGTATTAATTGCAATTGCGTAAGTAAGAATTTAAACTGATCAAGTTTTGTTTACACTATTATCAGATATTGTTGGAACAGACAGGTAATTTTGTAAAAGAAAAACATTTTAGTTATTTTCAATGAACGCTAGATTCAGTCAGTTATGTCTTGTCTTGAACATTCAGAAGGAAGAGAACGATAACTATACATCACACTAGTTTCGCAACATTTATATCTGACACTCCATTTCTGTGTCCATTCCGAAAACGGACTTAAGACCTATTTCCTAGTTCCATAACTCATCTTCCCATTAAGATGGTGCCATGAAAACTTGGCACTATTTTAGATATTTCCTTGTTAGACTAAGAATTGGCAGACGTTTTAAAATTTTATTTAAGTGTCACGATGTATCAAAAATAATTTGGTTGGTTTTAAGCTGGTTGGGGGCCTTTGCCCTGCTGGGACAACACAAGCTAATTTATTTAATCCTTTACCTACAATTAGTAATAGAGGAGTTCGTGGCTAAGAAATAACTGCCGCACGGGTCGATTCATCAAGTTAAGCTACGCTTGCTGGGGTTGGTGACCATCTTTACATAGAAAGAAAGAAAAGAAAGAAAGAAAATACGTTTATTCTGCACAAACAAAACGCACATTTAAATAAAATAAAAACACAAAATACACATACAAAAGTAGCCAAAAGCCTCGTATTCAGCCAACAAACAAACGCTATTTATAAAATTGATTCATTCATCGGTTGATGTCAAGGCCACAGACAAAGACAATATTGCGTAATTACTGTAACAACATTACATACTCTGTGGTTGCGACATTGGCAAATGACAACAAAAACATAACAATAACAAAATGCCGATTGCAGAGTAAACTACTTTTGTAATAAATAATAAGAAAAATTAAACATCATAATTATCTGTGCAAGAACAGGTCATTGCTCAGCGAAATGCTGTGACTTCGGATGAACCTAACGTCAACAGCGCTGGTTTTCAGCAATTACCTACCTAGCAATTACATACCGAGACTCCTCCGTGCCTCGGAAAGCACGTTAAGCCGTTGGTCCCAGCTGTCATTCGTGGATCTTTGGCAGTCGTTACGGGTCGTCAGAAGCCCGAAAGCTGGGTTGTGGAGGTCAGATAGGCAGTCGCTCCATGTAAAATACTGGTATTCAGCTGCATCCGGTTAGACTGGAAGCCGATACCAATATAGTTGGGAAATGGCTAAGCAGATTGAATCCTTTACCTACAATACTGATGATATTCATGTCTGTAGAAGGTTTCGTCTTGAGAAGGTCGTGAGAAAAGCTTTTGAGTGTGAATATGATACGGGAAGACCAAATCCAAAAATGCAAGTTTCGCAACGCAGTTCTTCTACCGCAAAAAGATATGAGATCTAATGTAAAACCAAGTCTGTTAATTTATTCAGTACGTATCTATTTGTCATCTTCGTTTCTTTAATAAATAGAATGACTTGGCCATCGCAGGGAAACATAATCACATAAGAATAGTCTACTTTTTTAAATAATCCTAATTAAATAAAGCGCAGTGCTTATAATGATTAGGTAGATTTTACTGTATGTAGAATGTAGATTCTATTCGGTGAGTGAGTGAGTCAGTAAGTGAGTGAGTATGTCAAAACTTTGAACTGCAACAGTTTTTAAACTACAGGTTCAAATTGAATGTAATTTGGGAATATACCTAGTTATACTAAGCCCTCTTGGTCACGGTTACGTCAAAATTCAGGCTTCTAGCTTTAACCGGCTTCTAACTTTACAGAACTTAGCGATGGAAAGTTCAAAACCCACATCAAACGTGTCCTTATCAAAAAAAGCATATTATAAGATTAAAGACTACGTTGAAGACAAGGAAGTTTGGCAATAATTCCTTCTGCACATGTGGCTTCCCTGGTACCTCATTAACGGCATAACTATGTAAATTTCTATTAACGGCTCCCAAATTAAGATGATTATTTTATTTTATTTTACCTTTTTTCTTTTACATACTACCTTGACATAATCTCTTCGTTATTTGACATTATATACCTAAAATATTATATATATTTTTTTTTTATAATAAATAAGTATTGTTACATACAGCTGTAGTGGCAATTATGTCATTTGGTCTAAATAGCTTTTTATTTTTATTATTTGATTTTGCTTTTATATAGATTCTTTTCTTTTAGAATTTGTGAATGTGAGAACGTTGTAGGCTTAACAGACTGTAGATCTATCGACCATTTTCTATCTTGCTAAGTACCTGGTACTTGTTGATAGGCCTACACTGTCCTCTCATACCTATTAACTCTGTAATTTGAAAGCATTGTAAATACCATTTATTTTTAAAAGAGTAACCATGGAGTTTCTTGCCGGCTCCTCTCCATAGGAAACGACCAATTGGAACCGTGCATCTAGCTTCTGACGTTTCATAAGTGCCCTTATAGGTTTATGTGAAATAAAATATTTTGAATTTTGATTTTTTTTTAATTTTGAATTTTGAACCACAACGAAGTTACAGGGGACCAGAAAAAGCTGTTATTTTAACATTACAAACAGCCACTTAAATTTTATTTCTTATTTCATCTCCTACCGTAATATAGTTATAAGAAAACGATTCATAACTGTGTCTTACTAGGAATATAACTATGATACGAGCACGATCTAGTAATATAACTATTAGGGCACCCTGACCAAATAGGTTAGGTTAGGTCAGAACTGTGACCAACTACGCGCGAGCCAAGCGAGCGAACCGAGCGGTGCCGCGGCAGCGTCCGGCGAGCGCTACATCGAAATTGGTTGCAGTAACAAAATTAGTGCACTCCGACAGTTATGAACCGCTTTCATATATACTACACTTTTCGCGGCTTTTTTTTTTCTTTCCTAAGATTTCGTTTATCATCCTTCTTACCAGTATGGCACTTTAACTTCAAGTCTAACGTAAATATTTGAATACCACAGACGGAGGATGTTAGCTGTCGAGAAAAACGGCATAGGGGAGAAATTTTTGTAAGGGAATTTTTAAATCAGAGCCTCGCGTGTAATTTTGCGCACATTTCACGGTATACAAGGAAAGTGTGTACAATGTGTTTATTATATATCTCGCCATCTTTTTGGAACAGTCTGTTTTTGTAATTTTGAGAATTTTTCAAATTTATTGTTGTGGTTTGTTTTATGAGATTATGTGTGGAGATTAATGTCAGAGTTGAGAGCAGATTTGTTTTGATTTCTAAAACTTCTACATACTTGACGATCTTTGGGATTGCTCAACCAGAAAGGAATGAGACACAGTATTCTTCTTTACCATTTTAATTTACGATATTTGTTATTTACTTTTTCATACATAATATGTAATATGGACTCGTGGCTAAGTTATAACAGTCGCATGGGTTAATCGTTCAGGTTAAGCTACGCTTGCCGCGGTTAGTCCGTGGATGGTACTTGTCAATAGGCCTACACTGTCCTCTCATACCTATTAAAACTGTATTTTGAAAAAAAATTAAATACCATTTACTTTTAAAAGTATAACCGTGGAGTTTCTTGCCGGCTCTTCTCCATAGGAAACGACTAATTGGAACCGTGCACCTAGCTTCTGATGTTTCATAAGTGCCGTTGTAGGTTTATGTGAAATAAAATATTTTGAATTTCAATTTTTGATGGTTGACATACCGAGACCCCTCCGTGCCCCGGAAACACGTTAAGGCGTTGGTCCTGGGTGTCATTCTTGGATCTTTATCAGTCGTTATCGGTCGTCAGAAGCCCGAAAGTCTGACAACCAGTCTTACCAAGGGGTATCGTGTTACCCAGTAACTGGGTTGTGGAGATCAGATAGGCAGTCGCTCCATGTAAAATACTGTTATTCAGCTGCATTCGGTTAGACTGGAAGCCGACCCCAACATAGTTGGGAAAAGGCTAGATAGATTGATTTTGATAATATATAATATCACGTTTGTATTCCTCGAAGGGCTAAGGCACAGGTGTATCTACAGAATGGACTTTTTGAACCTCACCTAGAGGGAAACTACTCTAAATACTGGAGATAGCAAATTTACCTCAAAGGAAATATTCCTTCGTTTTTAAAAAGAAAGAAATCTGCATTCAAAGATTTTCGAAAATTCGCTTTCCACCCTCGGGAATCAAACCGGCTAAAATCCAAAAAAATAGCACCCTATATTTTTATGCGATCAATCGATAGAGTCAAATCATAAGGATCAAATCTTTCTAAAAAATATGATAAATTAAATGACAGGAAAATCATAAAATCGAAACTTATAAATTCAATGGGACAAGAATATAAAGTACTTTAACTCAAAGGCCCATCACATTACTTATGTTAGTATCTAATTACCAATTATCTTTAGATATTTTTTTATGGGGATATGACATCTTGAATCAAATTTACCAAAAATCCTATGCAACTGTAAACGTTATAAGAACTGAGGTTCATACTACAATTTTCAATATGTATCACAACTCGCTATTAAAAGTTACTACAAATGAATTCCATATAAGAATAAATTTGTGTATCCAACAAAATGGAGTTCATTTCGAGCAACTAATTAGTCAGTTTACCCAATTAAAATAAGTTAAGATTGTATGGTTTTCCTTTCATTTAATTTATCATGTTTATGAGAGAGATTTGATCCTAAAGCCTTAAAAGTACAGGCTGTTATTTTTTCGGATTTTAGCCGGTTCGATTCTCGAGTGTGGCAAGCGAATTTTCGAAAATCTTTGAATTCAGATGTGTTTCTTTTTAAAAATAAAGGAAGGTTTCCTTGAAGTAAAATTTGCTATCTCCAGTATTTAGAGCACTTTTCCTCCAGGTGAGGTTCAAAAAACCATAACTTTTTCAAGTAGGTACATCACTGCCTCTGTTTTAAAGTGTTGGCATTTCCCAAAGATAATATTGGCGATAAATGTGTCTAAACCGTCACTCACAAATTCATTGGAAATTGCAAGTGTTTCCCAAATATTGTGTTCATTTGGAAAATATCTCTCAATATTAATAAAATCATAATTTAGCTCCCAAGACACGATGTCGACGTAAATTTTGGCTATGTTCAGTTATTAACGAAATACCTTATAGATTTTATGTTTACAATAGGCAAAGTCAAAGGCATAACTTTAGACAAAGGACAAAGGCCTTTTCTTGTAGGTCACATAAGAAAATAATGAAATTAAATGCTGTGTTTATAGCCAAATGAAAAATATAAATCTTTTGCCAGAATATTAAATAAAAATATTAATATTATTATTATGAATCACTCTGAGAGGCCAGAGGCTGCAGTGCTGGGGAGATTCATCCAGCTTCATGTGACGAGATGACATGTCACTATGATTTTTTTGTCATGATTGATTTTACTATTTGAATTTTGAATGATGCAATACTAGCAGAGTTTTAAGACCTTTGTAACTAACATTTATGGACAAATTAATTCATCTGAATTTAATTTTAATTAATTAATTTTTAAAAAAACCGTCCACGCACAATGAAGGGTTCGTAGTTGGGATGAATTTATCCTAAAAGCAAACTTAACATTGTAGTTGAAAAACATGTTCTCCTATACTTTCCAACTGCAAATGTAAGTTTGTACGCACAATGTTGAAAGATTTGCCATGTTATTTTAAGATCATAGGTTAGAGGTTTTCCTGTATTCTTTAAGGGTAGAACTATTTTTTTCCAAATTTTGGGCTCAGTAGTTTTGGAGATAAAAGGGAATGGTCAATTTCATATATTTACTTAAATGACTTTAAAACTATTTATTTTAAAATTAAGTATAAAAATAATATATTATGTTTGAGACCCTTACAGTAAGCCCTTTCATTTGATATATGACACGTTACAGTTTGCAAAAATTGTAATTTTATTTTCTTATTCGCCTCCTAATATATTTACGCCTACAAATATTGACGTGTAACGTAAGTTAACCCCCATAAAGAAAATGTATTTATTTACTTTACACATCCATATTTGTGGAATAGATAGACATAATTATGTGCACCAAATTTCAACGTAACCCGTCCAGACAGATGGACAGACACACACAAGTGATCCTATAAGGGTTCCGGTTTTTCATTCGGACGTACGGAACCCTAAAAAATGATAATACCAGCCTATTAAAGTCAGGGCAAAGGCCTCTTCTCAAACAGCAAGCACACGAGCATTGATCACCACGCTTGCTCAAGACGGGTTGGCGATTTCAGACATAAATGAACTCTTAACTATAAGTCCAGGTTTCCTCACGATGTTTTCCTTGACCGATGTCAGTGATGTCCAAGATAAACTTAAAAGGTACATAACAATTGAAAAACACTGGTACTTGCTCGGATTTGAACCCACAACCTCGTGCACGAGAGGCGAGGCCATAACCACGGGGCCATCACGACATAAAAAACAACTATATAAATATCTACGTAACATACATTTATTTATTTCGAAATATATTTTATTTTAAAATCAAATTAGGTATAATGTCAATTAAACATTAATTTGATTTCAATACAATGTCCATGTATAACTAAAATATTATTACAACTGCGCAATTTTACATTCTAATTATTACTCTCATTAAAATTAAAATGTACTATTTTCATTTATAAATTATATAAATGAAATTGGTACATTTTAATTTAGGGTATTATCAAACATTAGGGTATTATTCATTCAAACTGAACTGTTTATAATCAGCCTATAATGTTCTCACTGCTGGGTCACAGACCTCCTCTTCCTCTGAGAGGGAGTGGGCCATAATCCACCAAGCGGGCCCAGTACGGATTGGTAGATGTCACATGCCTTCGAAGTTTTTTTAGTTCTAGGACATGCCGGTTTCCTCACGATGTTTTCCTTCACCATTTTGAGAGCAGTGGTGATGAAATAATTTACACAAAGTAAAGCGCCTCTCAGGGTTCGAAGTTACGATCTACAATTCGTAAGTCGCGGCCATTACCACTAGGTTACCACTGCTGCAAATTTAACAGAAAATCATAATAATGTAATTGAAAGCAAACATTAAAATGTAAAGGGTTGCCATATTTGTGTTCTGCCGCTACATTCGGTAAAAACCTCACCTAGAGAAATTTGGGGAAATGAGCTTGATGTAAGCTATAAATAGTATTAATCCCTAACATCACAGGCTTCCAGTCTAATCGGATGCAGCTGAATACCAGTATTTTACATGGAGCGATTGCCTATCTGACCTCCACGACCCAGGTACTGGGTAATGCGATATTCCTTTGCCAGACTTTCGGGCTTCTGACTACCCGTAACGACTTTCAATGATCTAAAAATGACAGACGGGACCAAAGGCTTAGTGTCGGTTCCTAGCATCATAGTGGAAAGACAGCCCATTTCAAGTTCACTTCATGTAAGTTTTCACGATGAGATTTTTACAGAACAGCAACACGCCGCTGCTCTAACATAAGCATTTTTATTACCTAGCTATTTTCGATTGAAAAAAAAGTGGTCAAGTGCAAGTCGGACTTGCATACAAAGGGTTCCGCACCACCATACAATATTTAACATTAACAGTATAGGGACCCCCTTTAATTTTTATCTTTGTAACAGTATGCGGACCCCCCTATAAGGATATTTTTATTATTATTTTTTTCTTCTTTCTGATTTAGTTTTAATGATGGTCTGGCAGTTTGAGTAGTTGATGCGGCCTACCCAAATGAACCGGTCGAAAAACCGGTCGTTAAATATCGAAGAGTATCAGCCAATCTAAGTGAAACACTGGTTGCATTTCAAAATTTTGTTCTAAATATTGCTTCTATATTATTATGGGTTAAATTTTTTGTAACAGTATCTCGAAGTTTGTTTTGCTCATTCGGGTAAAATTCGTAAAACATCCATCAACCACACGGAGATCACTGAATACATTTTTTTTATTTTGTAAGTAATTTCTAACCCACTAACGTGGTTTTTTCTTTTTGATCCTTTTTTTAGATAAAATTATTACCACCGCTGCTAAAATCAACACTAGTCAAAAATATAATAAATATTAAAAAAAGAAAAAAATAAGATATGAGTAATAAATATTATTCTTTCTTTCTTTCTTTCTTTCTTTTTAGTCCTCTGGCAACATGTTGTCGACGACTGATCTTGCGTATACAGACAACGTTGCTAATCAAAAGTTCCGCGCTATCTTTCAACATGTTGAGCAACATGTCGCGCGCCAAATGTTGCCTAGTGGATTAAATTTTATCTTTATTAAGGGGACTACAGGAGCTAACCGCAAGTTTCATAATGCCTAAAAATATATTATCTACTGGAGTAAAAAAAAATAGAAAATATTACGATTTGGTACGATAGAAAAAAATCACGAATATACCTCTAAAAATGTCTTTAAGCTATTAAAAACCATGTTAATATAATATGTACATGCAATTACTCCAATTTTTTGTCATTTCATTTGAAATATGTTGAGATGAAATGAAATTGAAATGAAATTGTTTATTCTGTAAATAGGATATGGGAATCACTTTCACACGTCATATTACAAAAAAAAAAAAATTGCTAGATGAGTTCGGCATTTCCTATCTGACTACTCTGAGAAGAAAGGCCGAAACGAACTCAGAGGTCACAGTCAACTCGACTCGACTCAACTCAACGAACAATACCAAAGAAATGACATTTGGGTAAGCTACTCGTACATAAACTACTCAAACTGCCAGACCATTATTAAAACTAACTGAGAAAGAAAAAAATAACGAAAGAAAGGAAAAAAAAATATCCACATAGTCCTCACATTCACAAAAATTTAAATAATATAATACTTTACAAAGTGAGCATTTAATTTTGTATTTTATATTCAACAATGTCAATGTTTATAATGTAATACTGGTATAATTTGATGATTTTACTGGATAATTACAATGTCAAGTTTTATGGTTTTATCACAATGGTTTTAGCAGAGCGAGCAGTTCAATCCCAAGCTTTTGTATTTTCTAAATAATCTGTTATTTTTAAGTACCCTTTTTAACAAAGTCAGCTTTGAAATCTTTTAATGGGTAAGTTTCGAATGTCAACGGGAAGTTTGTTGTAAAAGCGTATACATTGACCCATGAACGAGTTGCCTACTGTGGAGATGAGTGCAATGTACAGCAAGGTTGTGTTTATTCCTGGTATTTAAACTATGAATATCGGAAATTTTCTTAAAATTTTATATATTTTTATGTACATACAATTAACGATTAATTAACATAACAGTGTTTTATTTTTTTAGTTCAATCAATAGATTTTTTGTAAATAGATAATTGCTTCATATTTTGCAATAATTTACCTGCGTTGTGTCAGCGCGCTTCTCTTTATTTTCTATACAGTCCGACAGTGACCGAGCTTCAGCTGTTGTCAGCCTCTTAATTTATTTTTATAATTTGTTGTTATAGCGGCCATAGTAGTATACACTTTATGAAAATTCTCTATATCTACCTATCACGGTTCAAAACATACAGCTCTGTGACAAACGGACGGACAGACAGCGGAGACTTAGTAATAGGGTCCTGTTGGCACCCTTTGGGCACGGAACCCTAAATAAAATGCGATCGGCTTTGAATTAAATGAATTTAATTTTAATATTTTTTTATTTCTTTACTTTCTAGAGAATTAAAGTACTGCAAATTAGGTTAGTATTGCTATAAAAGCAGCAAAAACTTAAGTTCATTTTGTATCTTGGTAACTTATGTAAGTACTAGTTGTTTCACCAACATAACCAACATTTACGAGTGTTATGACAATTGTAAATGACGTCACAGTCGCTGTAGGAGATTGAAACGGATATTTTGCAGATATATCGCCTGCGACAGACCGCCGTCTGACAGTTGGAATAGTTGAATAGTTTCAAGGATCCGAGGGGTTTGGTCTAATACACAAGCGAGACGTGGGACAAAGGAACCATGATTTGCTTCTGGGGCGTAGTAGAAAAGACATTGGTGCATTCTACTGGTAGATAGATAGATAAATCGTTTATTTAGTGCACACAAAAAACAGCACGACATACAAAAACACGGTTAAATAATGACTAATTAGCTATCAGGAAATAGCCACAAGGTGCCAATATACAGACAAATAAAAAAGGAAGAAAACAAGACATTGTGATGACACTATTGCCTATGACACACTTTAAAATAATGGATCAACGAACATAAAAAAGTGCGGTGTGCGTCTCAAGGTTGCACCAAATGGGAGTCCAGCTTAGCATGTGCCAGGCAAATATACCTGACGCTGATATTCTGCTGAATCCCTGCAGTGACATACGGACGTCGAGTAGATGAGATAAATATACGAGTTATTGGTGTTGTGAAAAAGTGAAATGTGCGGAGTGAAATGTAAGTATACCCGCAATTTAAATATTGTATTCTACAGTAAAGTTTAGTTAGAGGTTAGTTTTAGATTAGTTTAGTTCAGTAATATCGGAGTCACTCTGAATGTGCTTAGGATTTCCATCGGTATAAGCCTTCGCCTTTCCTTAGCGGAGAGCTATATATCTATTTGAATGTCGACCATTTTTTAACTGGACAGCGATGGTTTTGAAGGTAACTATTTAATTTCCTAGCTTAAAAGTAGTTATGATTTTTTGTATTACTTGGAAGATCTGTAATATTTTAAAACGAATGCAGATGTTAGCCGTTAGTCATGGACAGTATGCGTAGAAATATGTAGACATCGAAATCACGACGTGGTGTGTCATGGCTTAGTTAAATAAATAGGTCACATTCAACACGTGCGTAGTTATATCATGACCGAAATACCTAATTAGTGCAAAGTATTATACATTGGGGTAATAATTACTAAAGCAGGTCAATTTGATTTTTAATATTTAATGATCCTTACATATGATTTTGACCGCTATTTATAAGCTGGCAAATCATAGTTTATTTATAACCTGATTGTGGCGAAGCCAAAAAAGGATGGTTATGTGTTTGACATGTTTGTATGTCCGTCTCTATGTTCCCTCGTAACTACTAAACGGCTAAACCGATTTTGATGAATGATATGTCGTTAGATCCGTCTTTATTGCGCGAGTGTTAAATCTATATGGAGGCTCCAAAAAAACGTTTAAAAAAAACACCCAAACCTATCAAGTGGGGTATCAAAATGAAGGGTTTTAAAATGTGATTACAAAAATATACACAAATTATATTTTTAAATGTAATTTGTAATGAGAAATGATAAAAAAACTAAAAAGCTGAAAACAAAAACAAAAATAACAAAAATAAAAACCGCGCCTGCAAAAACAGAATAACAGAAAAGAGAAAAACATGCATTATAATTAATTATAGAATTTTGGGGTAGCAGGCGGGTGAAACAACAAAAGTTACACCATAATTCAGGTTATTGGTTTGTCCCCGCCAACGATACCAAAATCCTTTAATTTATTTTCATCCTAATTATTTTATTTCGCTTCCGCTTCCGCATATAACTTAGCAACATAAAGTGATATCTCTTGAACACATCCGGTTGATATATAGAGGCAATACCAGGGGAACTGTAAACCACTCTGGTGTTGTGTTACAGTAATGATACAATTTTCTTGGTAAATGCCATCGCTACACTTTGTTAAGCCGAGCTCACACGGTATTAGTTTCAACGCAAAATTACAGCACGTTGTCGCGTTTTCAGCCTGGTTTAAATGTAATTTCAACAGAGACTTCACGTCTAAATCCCCTGACGGCCATCTTGCTAAAGATATTTGGTGCTGTGTGAAGTCTTTTGCTATTTCATCAGTCACAATTAAAACTCACAATAATTCTAATTATCAGGCCTCTAAAAAGGTTCTTATAGAAAAACTTCATATCGGTAACGTTCAGCTAAGAAGTTAGAACAATGAGACATTTAGAAGACTAACGTGATTTCATTTCTGCCACAGTTATAGGCACAACAAGCCTTGTTGATTTGAGAGGCGATTACCGTACTTCTAAGAAAATTCATTGCATTGTATTTTTTGTATTAGTTTAAAAAAAACTCCTGTAATTTACCTACATTTTCCCAACAGTTTTGACCTTGATTAAGGCTGAGATGAGATTGCGAATTGAGCCTTTCTGAAGTGCTAAAAACACTCAGTTCATTGACTCATTGAATTTTATATACAGACTTTTTTCGTGAGTACGTAGACATAAGACAAAAGACAGACACTCACTTGTTGATAATTGAGAACCCTCTCATTCCATTAATTGCCCTGTTTTACATTTCAACAACTAACCCACATCGCTTATTCATTTGGCGAGTAACAGCGACCAAAACGTTCCCAGACCAGCATCTAATTCGTGCCCTAATCTACGAAAATCTCCAAATGTAACCATAGTGTGGACAAGCCGTTACCGAGCAGCGTCCGGTTATGTCAACGTGCAAGTGAAATATAACGCTCGGTGATGTATGCTACATTACTGGAGGATGTATTAAACTGAATGCGCTTTCGTCGGTAACGTTAAATACGACTTATTGCAGTTTTAGTGTTAAGGAGTCTCTGAGAATGGATGATTGTTCTTTTTGATGTGTGATGTGTCTTTATTTTTATTGAAAGAGTGGTTGAGATCTTCTATTGTTTTCCCCCGACGACACCAGTAGGCAGTGCAATAATCGTCTCATTATTTTCCCAGTGCTGGGAGGGACACAGGCCTCCACTCAGTGAGAGAGAGTAGATCGTAATTCACTATGAAGACCCAATGTGGGTATCACGTTATGCCTTAAATTTCTAGTTTCTTAACTCGCCGATTTTCTCCAGATGTTTTGGCTTCGCCGTTTTGAGAGCAGTGGCGATAATGTCGCTTTTTTATTACACTTAGACTTCAAATATTTTGGACTCATCAGTCCGAGTGACAAACGAGAGAAATAATTCAGTTACAGAGATACATCAACGTGTCAGTGTAATGTTTTGTAAAAAAAAATGTAATCAAAATGCTGGGAGTGAAGTTAAATTATGGGCAGTTGCAGTCACTCAGTGTTATATGCAGGCGGTTTAATCTGTTTATTTACATGCTTTTTGGCAAAAGCTGCAACTTTAATCTAGTTATGTAAAAACAAAAGAAAACATGGTTTGCTTAAAATTAGAAATTCTAATTATTAACCTCAGAAACCAAATACCTTTCATTGATTCCAAGAATCATGAATCCCAACTATATTCCAATGTTACTAAAAAACGACTTTTAGTAACACAATTTATAAATCAACGTTTTTACTTTACTGTACCTAATTGACTTCAAGTTATGTAACTGAAAAAAAGATTTAAAAGGAATAAACGTTAACAAACCTCAACAAAAATCGAATAATCAAAACGATATTAATCAACAATTCACAACTCAACTCCTGATCTACAGACCTTATACAGTATGCAAAATTATTCAAGCTCTAGTAACAGCTTCAGCTTTATAAATGTTCGATTCTAGAGAAGAATATTCCAGAACGCCGGGATTTTTACAAGGAGGGTAGTACAAGATAAGCTGACGGATATGGTGGAAGTTTAGATATGTGATGGAGACGTGACGTTTTAGAATGATGGCGTAACGAGAACTAATGTAGGTACTTTCATACGAAAAGTAGCACTTTTATAAAGCTACCTCGTTGACCTAGACTGCAAATGGAGCTTAAAGTTCCAGTACCATTCTTGGGTCCGGTAGTTGTTTCTGGATCCATCTATATTAATGGCAAAAGGCTTGCCCCGATTATACATATAAAAACACATTACCCCATTCAAGATCGTCTCATGCAGGTGTTCTGACACGGTGGACAAGCCAACAAGTGTGAATTCGTCTCTAATTCGTGACCGTAATAAGGTTCAGTTCACCCGTATCCCTATAACTCTATCTTCTCATGTTGAACCTTCATTTACTATCCGATGTCAATTTATTCCGCACTGACCACGGTAGATTCCGGTGGGACTTGGTTATGCCTTAACAAAATCTATGAAATTTAAATGATATCTCGCGGCATAATAATCACTCTGCGGGTGTTGCCAACTACCTTCCTACTCGTATCAAGAGGGGTCTGAACATCCCAAGGCTCATATTCACATTAATTTATTGTAGAAAAGATGTTACATAAGGCTAGGTACAAGCATATGGACCCTGAAGGGATCCCTTCAAAGACCTGACCCCTAGTTCCTGGTTCTGAGCCCAAGGATGTTCATGATGCAGATTATACTTAATTAGAACTTATACGTGGAAAATAAGAATCCGATAACCTTGCAAATTCCTCATTTATGGGGATAAATGAGATATACCTTTTTTTTTGTAGGCCCCTTTTACACGGGACTCAAACATAACTGGCGAATTGTGGGTGTACTATAGGTACACCTCTGCCTAACCCTTCGGGGAATAGCGTGATGTTATGTGTATGTGATTTACCTTTCCTCCACGTGTACTAGGTGGAGTGATGACCTGCTGGAGGTCGTGGAAAATGTGCTGGATGCGAGAATATCAGGACTGGTCGATGTGGCGACGTTTGGGGAGGTCTATTACAGCACGACATCTTTAGGCTGAAATTATGAAATATTGTTTAGATATTAATAATGTATATTGTATTTGTAGATGTAGTTTAGAATAGTTTAAGTTATGATGAGGCTGGCATGCCACTGTGGATAAAAGAATATAAAACACTACAAACTTCTACAAAAAATAAAATAAAAAATAAATTGATGACACTTGTATTAAAGTATGTACCTTTTATATCTGTTGGCAATCAATAAGTTGGCATCAATTACAGAATTATTGTTTGTGTTGGTTTACAGGCAATAAATAGTATGTAGAAAATAAAATCATTGACTGTTTATTTTTCTACTTTTTTCTATGTATTTTGGGCTGCCATAAGAGACCATTTTAAATGAATGGTCATAGCATTTCTGTCAACATCTGCCCAAGCTGCGCACGATGATCATTTAATTTAAACAGCATTCGTGGAGGCTATACATTTGAGGTGACCACAAATTTCTGATACACGCTGTATAAAAACTATTTTACAAAAAAAAAACAACCGACTTCCAAAAAAAACACTTAAAAGAGAAAAATAACTTGAATTTCGGAAGTCGGTGGCAAAAACGAATTATAGTTATATTTTAAGACGGTTCGCAGTTCGCATAGTTGAAGCCGTGATATAGTTATGAATTGCTTTCATATATATTACGGTAGGTATATTTTACTATATATGTATCTAATAAAATACTATTTTTTTCTCTTTTAAGTGTTTTTTTTGGAAGTCGGTTGTTTTTTTTTTGTAAAATAGTTTTTATTTTTCACTTTTTAGTTGTGTTTATACCTACTCCGCACAAATTCGTATACCAGTCGAATAATGGAAACATAACAAAAGATTTTTCAAAAATTAACGAATCATTCCAAGCGCCCCGCTGGTGGGGCAAAGAGGAATGCCTAAAAATTTTCAGTGGAATATGCCCCACTAGTTCGACTTGGTGGGGCAGATTCCACTAGTCTAAAATCTTTATGGATTCTGCCCCACTAGGGTTGGCACCTTAGAAATAACTATAAGTCCATGTTTCCTCACGATGTTTTCCTTCCCTGATGTCAATAATGTCCAAGATAAACTCAGAAAGTTCATATGAATTGAAAAAGTCACATTAGAACCCACAACCTCATGCATGAGAGGCGAGGCCTTAACCTCTGGGCCATCATAACATATTAAATTACCAAAAAATATATATTTTACTTAACTATACATTTCTTTCTTTTCCAAACAAATATAAAATACGAGCTTATCCCCTAACCTTCTAACCTTTCACTGTAAGTTCCTATATGTACTGTTCACCGATGAGGAGTTCCATGCGGTATCTTCGAAGACTATAATTAGTTCACCACGGATGGATAGATAGAACCAGCAATTATTTTTGATCTTTAGTACAATATCCAAATCACATTACGTGTACTGTTTGTTTTTGAGGAGTTCCTTCGTTTATCTCCCAAAGTATACATCAAATCTTCACAAAATTAATATGGGACCACCTCAGGAGTATACCCTTACGAATAAAAAAAGAATTTTCAAAATCGGTTGACTGTTGGCGGAGAAATCGGTGAACATACATAAAAAAAAAAAAAAAAATACATACAGTCGAACATATAACCTCCTTTTTTTGAAGTCGGTTAAATGATAAAAAGCAATAGGCGATAAAGAAGTTATATACAATACAAAGCCCGTAAGTCCACTTTAAAGGTAAAATATCTCGCATTGAAAATTACAATCAACATTGTGGCGTGGCGTTGTTATTTTTTATTCCCTCAATTATGGGTGCCATGAAAAATGGCCGCCAATTTATCAGCACGTTTTGGCTGATGTTCGTGTTTTTTGTTTTGTTTAAATTGATTAAAGCAAACATTTTTGCTGTATGTAGATATTTGAACTTTTGGTGTTTGTTACACATGGTATATTTTTATTTGCCTGTTTACTTTGATTGCTACTGTAAAGATTACTTTTTATCAGTTCCGCTTAAGACCAGAAGAATGTTCATAATGTTACAATGAACCAAAGACCTAAATTGCTAGATTTATCATCACCGTACTTAGTCACGCGAAAAAGTGTCCATACTGAAAAGAGTGAGCTCACAAAGTCAAAGTCAAATAATTTATTTCAATTAGGCACAAAAAAGGCACTTTTGAACGTAGTTTTCGTATGGAGAAGAATGGGCAAAAAACTCCATACAAACTATTAAATAGCGTTTCCATGACAATCAAGATAAGTCACTGTCATTGTGTGTCAGAGGTGTCAAAACGAAACAGAAACGCGACTATCTTTTGATTTAAATCTTTGCTCTAAACCCATTTCTTATCGGATTAGTAGTTATTGATATTTATAAACTATGCTAAGATTTCAAATTTCATCCAAGGTCAGGAAAAAGAAGCACTGAACATGCGGCAGCAAGATGGGCAGATGGCAATACTGTCGTTGCCATCGCGGGTAAAACTTGGATGAGGCTGGCACAGGAACGGTGAGATTAACTCAAACAAAGAGCTGCCCAGCAGTGGGCAAAGTCAGGTTGTGGGTGACGAGGAGGCTAAAATTTTATTTTGATTTTTATTTTAAGAGCGCAGGATAGCCTTTACCAGAAGTGGTCATCATATTAGTTGTTCAGTAGCTTCAATATAATCAGAATTGTGTCGGAATAAAGAATTTCGTCGTGGACGTGGTACCACAGCGGCTCCCCGACATCATCTTTGTCATCAGAAGATAGCTGCCACTATGCAACCATCGGCCTCGATGCGACACTCTGCTAGAGTCATAGTAATCAGCCAGCCAGTGTCATTCTTGTTTCTATTAGTTACTTCGTAAAAAAAACTAGGTGGCGCCACTTGCTTTGCCGTCATTATGTTACCAACGTTAGCCTGTAAATCATATTTATCAAAATATTTAATATATTACATACATACAGGGTCGTCCAAACAGCGAAGTCATAAACAAAAAAATTGATTCGTTATGCCCAAAAGTATCCGAAAATACCCCATGTATTTTCCGCGATTCTTGGCAGTTTTTGAGATATTTTTTTTGTTTGTTTTCATGAAAAATTTTAATTTAAAAAAAAACTTTATTTTTACACAATTTTTCACATATTTTTTCCCATTTTCATTGTTATGAAATATTCTTTCATAAATAAAATAATCATCTTCCTACCATTAATTCAAGTTACAAAAATTTTCTTTCGTCAAAACTACTTCAAATAAAATTTATACTTGGCCCTCGGAACACCTACCCTCGCTGTCATTATTCAACAGCCCAAAACATTATCTGGCGAACAAACAACAATAGTAAAGATTGATGCTGCAATCATGACTATATTAAATTGCGTCTCATCAGCGGTCACGGGGCCTTTGTTTGAGATGACGTTTATTTGTTGCGCTCTCTCTTCTTGATATTATTCGTGAACGGATATTAATATTGTTGACACACCGCTGTTGAAAGCCATAAACATTTTCTGTCGTCGGTAAGAATTATTCGAGGTGAATAATTCGAAGAAGAGGCGAGACGACCTGGATGCGTACTACGAGGTGGTGCGGGAAAAGAATTCCTGGAAAGACATGGCGAAGGCCTTTGCCAAGCTGTGGGACAGCATAGGCAATAAAAATAAAAATAAATTAACTAATGAACCGTAGTTGACGTAGTCTCATAAAACAGGCTTTTCTAAAATGTTTACTAAACAAAAATACAAACCATGGTACGATATTTCCTATACAGATTGGTTTAAATATGTGGTCAGGGGGCAGTCAAAAGCCCATCCTACTATAATATTATAAACGCGAAAGTTTGTGATGGATGCATGGATGTTTCTTACTGTTTCACGCAAAAACTACTGAACGGATTTAGATGAAATTTGGCGCACAGATAGTTTATAACCTGGATTAACACATAGGATACTTTTTATTCCGATATTCTCACGGGATCGAGAGTTATGCGGGTGAAACCGTGGGGCACTGCTAGTAATATCATAATATTGATACGGTTTAATAAAATGGATTGTGATAGTGATTTAGGGATCTCGCGCACTAGATGGCCATGACTCCGGCTAGTCGTGGTCGTTTACGGGTATTGTATGGTGTGCGGCTAGTTGGCCGTTGCGACCAAGCGCGCGATTCGTATCCGTTTCTATAATTTACATGATCGCGGTCTTGGTTGTGGCCGTCTAGTCCGCGAGATCCCTTACAGTTATGTACGTTATTTAGAGTGCTTATATTATTCATCATCATCTGATTACACCGAAAGCAGTTGGCTTCAAATATTGCCATTTGTGTGACAAAACTTTTTACCGTGTGTCTCACTCTCGAGTATGACGCAATTTACGTTTCCTTTATTATATCCGCTTTTGTCAGCGGAATCGACGACGATTACAACAGAATGTTGTCCATCCAGCCTTCATTAAGGTCTCGCAGTACATAAAATTTGTTTTATTTCGTACTGTGTTATTGCTTTAACAATTCCTTCATAGTTATTAAATGGTGTTATTATTTTTCTTATTTTTCTTTATGGCCAGTTAATGTTGCCTTCTTTTTCATCTTACTGTTGTTCGTTTACGAGATAATGATTTATGATCAGACCATTTTAATATGGAAACTACTTCTCTTGAACCAATGACAGAGGAATCAAGACAAAGAAGAAAAGAAAGAAAATACGTTTATTTGCGGTAAACATGACGCAAAAAAAGAACATAAAATAAAAAAAGAAACAAATTTAGGGAAAATATGCGTCGCATCCACGCAAAATGGCCATCACTCAGCATAATGCTGCAACCCTATGCAAAACAGAGCCCCAGTGCTGGTTTTCAGCGACAGCCGGCGACGTTATGACGTCGACCGGTGCAGCATACAATGAAATATAATTATGATATAAAAATAAAATAAATATACAATAATAGCACCATTATTTAAGACCATAATTTTATTTCTTTCAAAAGGCCAGGAGCATTACCAAGCCTTTTATATTTTGTGATTGTGAAGATTTAAATGTTCTGCTAACTTGAATGATTTACGCATGTGTGATGGTTTGCCAATAGCAATAATAGGCTTGTGATAAAGTACGATCCTGCTGTTATTAACCTGGCATAATTCCAACCCTGGATAATGGCAAATCATTTATTGCTGCTTCATGGGACTAATGGTCGTAACCCGACTGCTAAGCGTGGGATACCTACATGTGGAAGTGCTAAAATACTTCTGCCCTAACCCCTACGCGGAATACTGGCGTGATCTGTCTCTGTGCCTAGCCTTATCCTATTTCATTTAAAGTTCGCCTCATCATTCTCAATCAGACGTCTGTGTTGTGGATACGCAAAATAATATCCCTGCCAGGTCCATATGAGAATTTAACATTCAGACAATTGGACTAAAATTACCCTAAGGCATCCTAACCAAAAGTGATATTCGCACTCGTTTATATGAATCTCACAGATAGTCAAATCCGCTGTTTTACATAACCGCCAGCTGTTTTACAAAACATCTCCGTATTGTAAAAAGGCCTAGAGGTTATGTAAAACAGCGGATTCGACAATCCATCTGCGACATGATTATGGCATACTCGCACGATCAATCAAGTCGCGTATGTTCGTCATTATTCAGGTAAACGCTTGCGTAATCGCGTATTCGCGCGACAGTCAATTTTGGCTATGACGCAGGGTATGCCGCCGAGACATCTAGGTACTTGGGTTTTCTTTAGGTAGGTACAGGAATACAGGCGAGATCTTTTGTTATTATTAGACCAGCCGGTTACACTGGAAGCTGGTTCGATACAAATTGGTTGAGCTGGATTGTGCTGATCCACGCGTCATGTTCGTGAACGGGCATCGTCAGTTGAGACTGGTCATCTCTTAACTGGCTTATTTTTAATCTTATACTTTGAATTGATTTTTATAATTGTTTTTACATTGTTCTCACATATAGAAGCAACAAGAACAATGCACTCAGGATTTTGTAATATCTTGATTTATAAGAGTTTTCTTGGAATTTCTTGCCCGTTCTTCTCCATAAAGATGTACGATTTGGAATAGGCAACTAGATTCTCGTTACTGACTAATTGACCGACGTACGGAATCAATATATCAAAACTCTCAAATTCAAGAGCTTCTTCGTTCAAGGGTCTGCCATTCCAGTAACAGTGTAGGTCAGGTCATAAACTAGTGAATCTATTACCCCAAATCACTAGATATCTCTTTGGACCCGTCCATCCACCATCAAAGCAACATTCAGGTTCACATAACACTAAATATACCAATACCAACTATTTGTATCATTGACATCTAAGATGGATATGGGCAATATTATTACGGCCGTGCTATCTGTCTAGGGTTGGCAGGCTGCCAAGCTATGTCACCATAACGTGAGCAGATGTAATCCAATAAACTAGGGTGCTGAATGGTGATCTGAAGAGCGCTGAGTACGAGACCAGAGTGACCAAATTCATGATTCAAAGTTGAATGGGACCATTAGACTGCGACACTCCACGTTGGTTTATGTGAGGAATATTTTTATTTATTTGACTGAAACGAGAACAATATGTTTTGTAAATACAATAATGTACGAGATATTATATTATTATGAATATACGAGTATTAGTAGTTGGAGTCAGAGAAATTTATTGTTATGCAAATTGACTTACAACTTACATTACCATTTTTTTACGTTTATCAAAAGTACAGGTTACATAATTTCGGTAACCAATACACTTAAAAAAAGTGGCCAAGTGGGAGTCAGACTCGTACACGAAGGGTTCCGTACCACCGTACAATATATAACGCTAATTTTTTTTAATACTTTAGTTAAACACACATTTCTTGTATGGGTATTTCATTTTTAACTTTGCACTCTGTTAAAATTTCAAGTATCTACTCGTACCTATTACGGTTGAAAACATACAGCCCTGTGACAGACGGACAGACAGCAGAGCTTTAGTAATTGGGTGACATGATCAATAAAAAAAACTATTAATATAATTTATGTTAGCCGCGGTACCTTTGTTTTTGTTTTAACAATTAACAATATCATGCAAATTAATCTAGAGTACAACCTGGTGAATCCGTGACCGGCAAAGATAGTATTTATATGTACTAGTATCGAATATGAACGGTTCCCAGTACAAGAGCACCATGTATGTATCACATAATTAGTTTATCTGTGGTTGCTTCATTTTTAATTCTTAATTCTTTTTACCTATTATGGTATAATAATTTTATTCTAGGTGCATCGTCCTCACATATAATTATATAACTAATGCACTTATACAAAATATTGTAAAACATTTTAAAAGAGTAACGGTGGAGTTTCTTGCCCATTCTTCTCCATGCGAAAACTACCTTTTAGATGGGGCGACTAGAATCAATAATTATTTTTTGTAAATTTTTGACGTTCAAAAGTGCCTATTTGAAATAAATTATTTGACTTTGACTTTGAAAACTTTACTGTAGATAAAATAACTTAAATTACGGGTATACCTAAGGCGAAATCAGGGTAAACCGCGAAATTAATTTTTTCTTACGTTTTTTGCAATTTGCAGGTCAGTATCGTTGTTGATCTAAATATGATTCGCGGCTGTATCAAATATTTATTTATATCCGCGGCTTCGCTCGCGTGGAAATCAGAAATTATCCCATTAAAACGTACTACCGGGATAAAAAGTATCCTATCTTACAAAGTATCTTAAGTTATCTTCAAAAGTATTCAATCCAGGTTATAAACTATCTGTCTGCCTCGTCCAAATCCTATTAGTAGCATAATGTAATGATTAAATACTATCGTGAATTCATACAAGCCTAGTACTTTTTATTAGGTTTCTGCTCAAAAAAGAAATTGTGCACAACGTCTGAATGATTGAAATACGAATACCTACGTGAATTCATGCAAGCCTAGTAGTTTTTTTATCATTTATGGCATTTATATCGAGATATTATTCATAAGTGCAAAATTTATAAAAAACATGATTTTTCTTCATAGGTATCTGTTTTTTTCGTGAAATTTTCCAATGTTTTGATAGTTATTCTGCTATTCAGGGCGGAGACAAATCCAACAAATAAAAAAATATTCTAAATGGGTCCAGTCATTCTTTAGTTATAAATGGTGAAACTAAAACGACTTTCTTTTATACAGATAATTATAGAAATCATCAATGCAACTCTCTAAAAAACTCTCAAATTTATATTACCCTAATGAATAACTATTTCATGAAATAATAGTTGCTTTTTTTGGATTACTTTTTAGATTGCTGATTCTAATTGCTGATTTATGAAATATTATTATTAATTTGTGCCAATTTTTACGATACCAATTTATTTTGTTTGAAAAATGAATTGTTTCTTTAATTATTGTAACAGAGTTAATGTTCGGGAACGGGCGCTGTCAATAGGGTCTGGTCATCTCATATCTGCCACGGCTTATTTTAATTCTTGAATTGTTTTTATCTTTTTATTACGGACGCTTTTTACGTGCACGTATTTCTACATTGTTCTCACATGTATAATTTCAACATGAATGATGTAACCAATATTTTGTAACAATATTATGATTTAAAAGAGTGTCCGGAGTTTCTTGCCAGTTCTTCTCCATAGGAACCTACGCTTTGGAATGGGCAACTAGCTTCATATTTCTGACTGACTAACCCCTTTTTTTTTCTTTTTTTTTTTTGGTTGGTAAATTATCAAATAACTTCTCCCGCTCTGGGTGGAGCGGAAGGGCGTGTCAGACTCTTACTGACTGAAACCCACCCGTGTTCCTTCCATTGCCTCTACGTTGCCAGGGGCCACGGTATCCCTTTCGGACTTGCCCGCAGCCCCGGCAGGCATCGGTCCTGACGGACCCCTTCACTTCTGCTGACATCTCTTTGAGGCGCGCGTGAAACACAACGCGCCGTCGACCCGGGCCTGGTCCTTATTGGACGGCGAGCTACCCATTGCTCACCGTCCGCAAGCCCGCGCCTACGGTGGCCGGGAATCAGCCTGCGATTCCCGACGCCCAGGGCGTTTCCTGCGGCGGCGGCGGCTAGGGGCGTGAGGGTGCGAAATTTGCCTCTCCCTCACGCGTTCTGCCTCCTCCTTCGCGAGCATTATTGTGGTGACGGCCTCCCATGCCCTCTCGCTCCGTACCATGGCCTGGACCAGGGCCGGACGAGAGAGATCCCCGCCACCGATTGCCTCCACGAGGACACGGCGATGCTCTGACCAAGCCGGGCAGACCTCCACCATATGCTCCACCGTGTCCTCCGGGTGATCCACGCAGTGATGACACCCGGGCGTTTCCTCCCGCCTGATACGAAACAGGAGCCTCCCGAAACAACCATGTCCGGTGAGGACCTGCGTCAGGCGGAAAGTGAGGACGCCGTGGCGCCTCTCTAGCCACTCCTCAAAGAGGGGACTTATTGCCGCAATAGTGGCGTGCCCAGCACTGGGTTGCGACAATCGCTCTCTCCATGACGCCATAAGATCCCGCTGGAGCTTTGTCCGCTGTGCCGCGATTTCTCGCGGCAGCGGAGTTACGCCCCGGCGTTTCGCCTGCTTGCGCCACTCCCAAATGTGCGCGAGGACTTTTGCCTCCAGATCCCATGGCGGTAATCCGGCAAGGAGGCTCGCCGCCTCAACGGAGACCGTGCGGTATCCCCGGACCAGCCGGGTGGCCATGACCCTCTGGGACGCGTTCAACCGGCGGGCTGGCCGCCACCTCAATGAACGCGCCCGTACCGGTGCCCCGTAAAGGGCCATGGACCGCACGACCCCCGCGTATAGCCTGGCAGGAGGCGTTTGGACCCCCTAGATTGGGCAGGGGCCGCTTCAAAGCAGCTCCGGCCCGCTCCAGTCTGGGAGCCAATCGTAGGAAGTGCTCCACGAAGTTCCACCGGCTGTCGAGGACGAGTCCAAGGTACTTCATCGTCGACTCGATGCCGATGTGAACTCCTCCTACCGTTATTTGGGAACCCGACGGTGGCGCGTTCCGAGGACCATGAAAACACATGGCCTCGGACTTGTGCAGGGCCACCTCGAGTCCCAATTGCCGGATTCTGTCCACGATTGTCGTAACCCCGTGTGTCATTAGTTCGGCCGCCGCCTGGTGCGACCTCCCCTGCGCCAGGACCAACGTGTTGTCAGCGTAACAAACGACGCTGACGCCGCTAGGGAGGTCGGCGCGCAGCACCCAGTCGTATCCGATGTCCCACAGATGCGGCCCCAGAACCGAAGCCTGAGGGACACCGCACGACATCTCTCGCTGGTTCCACTCTCCCTGGTGACTGGAGTAGATGACGGCCCTGTCCGTCAAATAAGCCTCGACCACACGACAGAGGTAGGTCGTATGATACCAGAGTGCCTCCCTGATGCAACTCAAGGGCAGAGTATTGAAGGCATTGGCGATGTCTAGAGACACCGCAAAGACGACCCCACCCTGGGCCACTGCATCCCCCGTCGTGAGGGCTCGCACGCGCATGATGGCGTCCACCGTAGAGCGCCCCCTGCGGAAACCATACTGGCTCTCCGCCAAATCCGGCCCCACCCGCACCAGCCGCCCGACGAGGCGGTCTGCAATGACTCTTTCAAAGAGCTTGCCCACCTCGTCGAGCAGCACGATGGACCGGTAAGCGGACGGACTGACTGACCCCTTGACAATTCAAAAGTGCCTGTAAATGGTTTAATTGCAATAAATGCATTGAGTTTGAGTTTGAGACATTTTATATCGACTTGTATAAATCGATGTAACCACATCGCCACTATGTATAATCAAGAGTATTTCTCTATTTTAATCTATTGCTCGCTCAAATAGGTGAAGGAACAATGTTAATAGCGACAACGGACTGTCTAAACCGAAATCCCATATTTATGTATAACTCATCCCAACAATCAAATTGGCGATTTAGATTTTATTTGTAAACTTTTATAAAATCAGGGCATGAAAGTAATCTGGCACTTACACACTACAACTTAGCTGCCAGTTACTCAAGACACAGGAAGAAACGTGGTGGAACATGCGTTTTAATAAAAAAAGATCTAAGTTTTAGCCCGTTACCTATAACTGATGAACTGGCCATTGAATATTGCTTTGAATGCTGTGGCGTCGAAATATTGACTCATAATTTAATTTTAGTGTGCATATATAGAATTCCAGATTCTGATGTGTCTATATTTTTTAAAAATCTTGAATCATTAGCATTACTACGCAATCTAACTCGCAAAGTTAAAAAAAATATTATTCTGTGCGGAGATTGGAACATAGACATATTGAAAGATAACAAATATTCTAAAGAATTAATATCAATAATGAACAATTTTAATATTTCCCTACATGTTAGGATGCCTACTAGGAAAAATACTAGCATAGATCAAATAGCTAGTAATCTCCCAGCAGTTGATCTGAAATGCAATATACATAATTTAGCTCTCTCCGATCACGATACTGGACAATCATTAACGTTTTACCTTGAAGAGATGAATAATAATAAATTAAAAACTGTACAATTCTGGTATGATACGAAGAGAGCTTACGATAAGAGTAACATAGCAAAATTTTTAGATTGCTTCTTTTTAGCAGCTTTAAGTTTTGGTGAAATGTACGAAGAGACAGACTGCAAAAAAGCAGTTAATATTTTTCATGACATATTCACGCTCTTCTATAAATTATGTTTTCCCGAAATACTTGTCAAAAGGACCAATAAACCCATAAAAAACAAATGGCTCAGTACGGGTTTAAAAATATCATGCATTAAAAAAAGAGCTTTATATTACGCATATCAACACGATGCTATAAGTAAAGGTTACCACAAGAAAAAATACCGCAATTACACTAAGATTTAAAAAAAAATGCATATCAAAATCACAGCAGATCAACAACAACAATTTTTTCAATAATTCTAAGAATAAATGTAAAGCGACATGGACAATCATAAAAAATAACTTAAATAAATCTAATAATAATAACTACATAAATGAATTAATAATTAGTGACACAAAAATGAATAATCCTGTTGACATATGTAACCAATTTAATAATTATTTCATCAAGCTGACACAAAAAAATAAAAATAATAATCATGACGTACACAACATTGACATTGACAATAACATAAATACTTTATTTTTAACTCCTGTAAATGAAATTGACATTATTAAAATAATGTATTCATTAAACAATACAAATTCTACGGGATATGACGAAATAACCACCGAAATAATTAAATTAAGCGCGAAAATTATAGCATCCCCACTTAGCTACTTAATAAACCTCTCATTTGAAGAAGGTGTTTTTCCGTCGAAATTAAAGGAGTCTATAATTAAACCATTATTCAAAAAAGGTAACTGTTCTGATATGGGTAATTATAGGCCCATTACGCTGATCCCAATCTTTTCAAATTTTTTTGAAAAAGCAATGCATGACAAAATAAATAGCTTTGTAACTAAACATAATCTAATTGCAGAGAGTCAGTTTGGTTTCAGAAAAAATGGTTCAACAACTCTAGCCTGTTTTTCATTAATAAAGCTAATTACCGAAGCTCTGGATAAAAAGATGTCTGCTTTATCGGTATTCTTAGATATGAGCAAGGCATTTGATTTTGTCTCACATGAGCGACTACTCTACAAAGTAGAGAGATATGGAATAAGAGGCAAGGCGCATGATTGGCTTAAAAGCTATTTGTCTGATCGCCAACAGAGAAATGTTATTTCTAAAATAGAAAAAAACACTAGGACGACATATAGCTCAGAATTAAAAATGAATAAATCTGGCGTTCCACAGGGAAGCGTACTGGGTCCGCTACTATTTATATTATACATAAATGACCTCAAAAAATGTTTAAAATATGAATGTATCCAATTTGCTGACGACACTACTTTGACTATAAAATCTTCCAACAAAACTGACATGGAAACTAATACTACCGTTGAATTAATTAATGTAATAAAATGGCTCGGGGACAATAATCTTAATGTTAATGTTAATTAAAAAAATTGTTCAATTTCAAACATGCAACATGTCGGTAACACCAACAACAATTCGACATGATAATACAATTTTGCAACCAGAACCATCGGCTTTATTTTTAGGTATAATAATTGACAATAAACTGAACTGGAAGGAACATGTAGAAAGAGTATGCAGCAAACTTGATAAGTTTGTATATGCCCTACGTAAGTTAAGACTGGTGTCCAGTAAACAAACTGTCCTCAATGCATATCATGGGTATGTTTCATCAGTATTACGTTACGGTCTAGTGATATGGGGTAATTCAGTGGATGTGGACAGAGCATTAAAAGTACAAAAAAAATGTATCAGAGCCATGAGCGGAGCAGAATATTTAGACCATTGCAGGCCATTATTTAAAGAATTAAAAATTCTTCCACTCCCGTGCCTGTATATTTTTGAGGTTTTTTTATTTGTAAAAAAACACCCACATTTATTCCTATTAAATAAACAAGTCTCCCAAAGACTGAATAAAAAAAATGCCGGGAAATTGCTAGCACCTCCTCAGAGATTGCAACTATACAGTAGAAATGCCAGTTGTATGACAGTAAAAATTTATAATAAACTACCATCTGGCTTGAGAATGTTACCAATGAATAAATTCAAATGTAAAATGTTTAGTTGGCTCTTAGACATGTGTTTTTATTCCGTTAATGAATTTTTAAATCATACTTTTTGACATTGTAATTAATATTTTATGATATTAGTATTTTGACATTGTAATTAATATTTTATGCTATTAGTATTTTGACATTATAATTAATATTTTGACACTATGTAGAACTTATATTTTTGACAGGCAATTTTTTTTTTTTTTGTCGTGTTTTGTATTTCATGTTTGACAAAATAATTAATATCTTAACATTACACATAATCCTATTCAATTAATCCAAATCAATATTATTGTATCATATCATTAAATATATAAATTCAAAACAATTATATTAATTTATTATAATTTTTATTGTAATGTCTACGATTTGCATGCACTTAGCTTATTTAATTTTTCTACACCAGCAATGGTAGTATATGTGAATCAATGTTTAATTTAAGATCTCAATGTACCATATACTTAGAAATAAATATTACTATTACTATTACTATTGTCCAATTAATTTGAATCAAAATAATTATCAACGCCAATTTTGTATAACAATAAAATATCTATAATACCCTTTCCCAACAATATTTGTATTACCCGGGTACCCGGGCGATATTCGGAATACTCAGCTAAAGTTAACACATCCCGATCCCAAAGTTCCATTGTGACTTAAGTCTCAATGGAGCCGGCTTATAATTTAAGGCCATAACTGTGTATGTTTAATTGTTATGTTAATTACCAGGCCGGAGGGGGGATACGGGGGATAATTAGTCACTCAGACGGTCCTCTGTTTTAAGGCGCGATTTGATTGCTGCGAAGGCTACGAGAGGCTACGCACACTAAGCTGTAGGTTTATTTCTTTGGTGCATCTGTCTACCTTTCCACTGAAGCACAGTTCATACAGTTTTGGGAATAAACAAACATAGACGCCTTTAAGGTTCGCCTCTGTGTGACGCAAATTTAGCGGGCACCACGTTATACTGCTTGAGTGACACTTCCGAGCAGGCCATGCGTGTGTTGGTGACTTCATCGTATGACGGCATCGTACCTTTTTTTTTTTTTTTTTTGGGTGGGAAATTATCAAATAACTTCTCCCGCTCTGGGTGGAGCGGAAGGCCGTGTCAGACTCTTACTGACTAAAACCCACCCGTGTTCCTTCCGTTGCCTGTACGTTGCCAGGGGCCACGGTATCCCTTTCGGACTTTCCCGCAACCCCGGCAGGCATCGGTCCTAACGGACCCCTTCAATTGCTGACATCTCTTTGAGGCGCGCGTGGAACACAACGCGCCGTCGACCCGGGCCTGGTCCTTATCGGACGGTGAGCTACCCATTGCTCACCGTCCGCAAGCCCGCGCCTACGGTGGCTGGGAATCGGCCTGCGATTCCCGACGCCCGGGGCGTCTCCTGCGGCGGCTAGGGGCGTGAGGGCGCGAAATTTGCCTCTCCCTCACGCGTTCTGCCTCCTCCTTCGCGAGCATTACTGCTTCGTAGAAGGAGGTGACGGCCTCCCATGCCCTCTCGCTCCGTACCATGGCCTGGACTAGAGCCGGACGCGAGAGATCCCCGCCACCGATCGCCTCCACGAGGACACGGCGATACTCTGCCCAAGCCGGACAGACCTCCACCGTATGCTCAACCGTGTCCTCCGGGCGATCCACGCAGTGATGACACCCGGGCGTTTCCTCCCGCCTGATACGAAACAGGAACCTCCCGAAACAACCAAGTCCGGTGAGGACCTGCATCAGGCGGAAGGTGCAATGAGGACGCCGTGGCGCCTCTCTAACCACTCCTCAAAGAGGGGACTTATCGCCGCAATAGTGGCGTGCCCAGCACTGGGTTGCGACAATCGCACTCTCCATGACGCCATGAGATCCCGCCGGAGCTCTGTCCGCTGTGCCGCGGTTTCTCGCGGAAACGGAGTTACGCCCCGGCGTTTCGACTCCTCGCGCCACTCCCAGATATGCGCGAGGACTTTTGCCTCCAGATCCCATGGCGGTAATCCGGCAAGGAGGCTCGCCGCCTCACCGGAGACCGTGTGGTATCCCCGGACCAGCCGGGTGGCCATGACCCTCTGGGACGCGTTCAACCGGCGGGCTGGCCGCCGCCTCAATGAACGCGCCCAAACCGGTGCCCCGTAAAGGGCCATGGACCGCACGACCCCCGCGTATAGGCTCCGGCAGGAGGCGTTTGGACCCCCTAAATTGGGCAGGAGCCGCTTCAAAGCAGCCCCGGCCCGCTCCAGTCTGGGAGCCAAACGTCGGAAGTGCTCCACGAAGTTCCACCGGCTGTCGAGGACGAGTCCAAGGTACTTCATCGTCGACTCGATGCCGATGTGAACTCCTCCTACCGTTATTTGGGACCCCAACGGTGGCGTGTTCCGAGGACCATGAAAACACATGGCCTCGGACTTGTGCAGGGCCACCTCGAGTCCCAATTGCCGGATTCTGCCCACGATTGTCGCAACCCCGTGTGTCGCTAGTTCGGCCGCCGCCTGGTGCGACCTCCCCTGCGCCAGGACCAACGTGTCGTCAGCGTAGCAAACGACGCTGACGCCGCTAGGGAGGTCAGCGCGCAGCACCCAGTCGTATCCGATGTCCCACAGATGCAGCCCCAGGATTGATCCCTGTGGGACACCGCACGACATCTCTCGCCGGTTCCATTCTCCCTGGTGACCGGGGTAGATGACGGCCCTGTCCGTCAAATAGGCCTCGACCACACGACAGAGGTAGGTCGGCATCCGGTGATACCGGAGTGCCTCCCTGATGCAACTCCAGGGCAGGGTATTGAAGGCATTGGCGATGTCTAGAGACACCGCCAAGACGACCCCACCCCGGGCCACAGCGTCCCCCGTCGTGAGGGCTCGCACGCGCATGATGGCGTCCACCGTAGACGGCATCGTACCTGTACCTAGTGTGGCTATGAGTCGCAGTGAATGATCCTCTCTACATTTTCATACAAAGCAAAGTACACGAGCGTTATGTGCTCGTGGGCAGTAATGAAACTGCGCCTTTACAGTAACGGTTTTGTGTGTATGTATCCAATGGGCTGAAGGTATGTAGAAATTTTCTTTTATTTTTATCACGCCTGTGGATTCTAGAGTTTTTAGGTCTGATATGTTTGTATAATTAATGTTTTTTCCTTATTTTATTCTGGTAGGTACCTAGTTATTTGAAGAAAAAGTGTAACTGTCAAACTTTCTGAGCGACAGTTCTATTATTTTTTCCATCCAATAAATTGTAATTTTCTCTTCAATTCAATTCCATTCAAAATATTTTATTTCACATAAACCTACAAGGGCACTTAGGACACGTCAGAAGCTAGGTGCACGGTTCCAATTGGTCGTTTCCTATGGAGAAGAGCCGGCAAGAAACACCACGGTTACTCTTTTAAAAGTAAATTGTATTTACAATGTTTTCAAATTACAGTGTTAATAGGTATGAGAGGACAGTGTAGGCCTATCAACAAGTCTAGGTACTTAGCAAGATAGAAAATGGTGACAGATCTACAGTCTGTTAAGCCTACAACGTTCTCAAATTCACAAAATCTAAAAGAAAATAATCTATATAATAAACCTTCACCTTTCTTACCCAAGAAGTGAGAAAACAATAGTGAAATTCAAGGTATAAAACTGCCTATTTCAAGGTCTACCTAGATCATCATAATTCTGCCCCCAACCCATTTCTCTAGCCTTCTAACCTCTTCCTATTTATCTTGGGATCGGCTTCCAGTCTAATCGATGCAACCGAATACCAGTATTTGAAAATGGAGCGACTTCCTTTCTGACTTCCACAACCCTTTAGAAAGACTGGTTGTCTAAATTTCGTGCTTCTGACTAACTGCTGCCAAAGGTCGTAATCCTACCTTATGAGCGTTGATCCAAAAAGTTGCCAACGTCGCAAATAGCTGTCAAATATTTACGTGTTTTGATTAATTTGGCAATATGATTGTATGGAAATAAGAAATATGGCTAACTAGTGAACTAGAATATTAATAATGAATAACAGAAAATATGAATGAAATCTAATATTATTATCTAAAACAGACTATATTTGGTGTTTATTCCTGCGTGGTAATTGCGTTACACACTTACAGTAGCAATGGCTTTCATTTTGACAGTTCAACACCATTCATTGCGTTCATTATTTACGTTGCTAAGCAGGATTGGCAATATCCTTCAAAATCATTCGGAATCTGATTGAAAGTATGTTACACAATTAGAGTGCTGTTCCCTTTTTGCAATTACAATGCATTCTTGCAGGTAAAATGCAAAAAAAATAAACAACTATCATCAGTATTCTACATCGTTTCTTCCTAAAAATTCACTACACTCCATCACTTAGAGATTATTACTTTCATCACTCAGAGATTTCCGTGCCTATACTACAAACCTTTTACAAGCTTGATTATCAGATAGACTTAATATGAATGAAAGCCTATCCTCTTCTGAAACAGGAGGCCTCATCTCCATATCCACATTAGACCTACTATTTGCCGGTCACGTTTTCCCATTCAAGCCGCGCACGCGTCGGGACTGCTGATCCGAACAATCACGGTAATGTATCACCGGGGTATGCTGGGAGCTCGTTAAGTGGTATCAACTTTATCTGTTCAGGATAATGGGGTCTTGTCGATGGATTTTGCCGTGTGAGACGCTAGATTTTTGGTTTTTACACATAACTTAACATCACGCTAGTATTCTCCGACGAGTTCGGCAGAGATGTATGTATAGTACAACCACATTTCGCCAGCTATGTTTAAGTACTATGTAATAGGGGGAGAGAAATGAACGAGGGTTGTGGTTGCATTAACGATTACCAAGAGTGTGGTGTATGTTTGGAATTCAAATTCAAAAGTCATTTATTCAAACTAGGCTGAGAATCAGCACTTTATGAACGTCAAAATTGCATAATACAGTCCCCCAAAACGCCCACCCTTCACCACTTCCTAGTGATTTAGCTGGGAAGAAGTGGCGCAACAAAGTCCCCATGGATGGCCAGGTAGAGAAATATTGAGGGAATTTTGATACTTAATTCTCAGTAGCTTTTAGACTTTTAATGATACATAACATCACGCCTGTAATCCTCGAAGGGTTGGGCAGAGGTATATATATAGCCGCAGATGCTGGTGGTGCCGAGTGCGCGCACTAACCTGGTGGGGCGCGCGTCGCTGACTCGTGCGCTGCGCACTCTCAACCCGATGGCGGATGCCATAGACCTATTCACCTGTACACTGGGTGAGTTCACAAGGGTCACGTACTGTATAGCATGTAAGTTATAGTTAAGTATATTTTAAGTTACTTTGTCGCATTAGATTTATTATCTGTAATGGAAAAGGAAACATGTGACGTGATAAATAAATAAATAAATATAGTAGACCCATATTTCGCCAGTTATGTTTAAGTCCCATGTAATAGGGGGCGAGCCTATTGCCATCAACCAGGCACCAATCCAGACTCCGGGCTGCTACTGAGAAATTATTGATGGAAAAACCCAATAAACACGGCCCGACCTGGGAATCGAACCCAGGACCTTTTGCTCAGCAGTAGAGCTTGCGACCACTAGACCAACGAGGCAGTACAGCTGGCAGCAGGCTGCAGTACTTTTAATGATTTTGTACAATAATATTGAACGATCGCCATTTTTAACCGACTTCCCAAAAAGGAGCAGGTTATCAAATCGGTTGTATTTTTTTATTTTTTTTATTGTATGTTACCTCATATCTCCGTCATTTATGAACCGATTTTGAAAATTATTTTTATATTTGAAAGGATACACTTCCCGATTGGTCCCATTTTTATCAAAATTTAGTTTTGATGATGGAATCCATGAGGAATTGAGGGAACTTCTCAAATATTATAGGCACACACATAGCGATTTAGGTATTTTCAGCAACAAGTTAAGCATTTGCATTCAGAAAGTATCATTTAGTGAAGTGGAACTGATGAAGAAGACCACAGATTGCCACCGGAATTCCTCAATGATAGGTATTTCACGGGTGGCGCCATTTATGAACCGATTTGGAAAATTATTTTCTGATTTAAAGGATATACGCTCAGATTGGTCCCATTAAAAAAAAAACAGTTCTGATGATGGAATCCATGACGAATTGAGGGAACTCCTCAAATATTATAGGCACACACATAGCGATTTAGGTATTTTCAGCAACAAATTAAGCATTTGCATTCAGAAAGTATCATTTGGTGAAATGGAACTGATGCAGAAGACAGATGGCCACCGGAACTACTCAATGATAAGTATTTCACGGGTGGCGATAAGATATCTCGATTAAGATAGTCAAGCGACAATGAAGCACGTTTAAATAAATAATTCTGATGACCATCGAACTGATCTGAAGATGAAGCCGGAAGAACGGCACCGGAACTCCGTCATAAAACGATGTATCCTAGCCGTGTTTGGGCTTATTCGAATTGCCATGAGATGTACTCTAAAAACGAAAATACAGATCCAAAAGATCCAGAGGTATTTTAAGATGGTTCGCAGTTCGCATAGTTGAAGCCGTGATATATTTATATCCCTAGGGAAATAGTTATGAATTGCTTTCATATATATTACGGTAGGTATATTTTACTATATATGTATCTAATAAAATACTATTGTTTTGCCACCGACTTCCGAAATTCAAGTTATTTTCTCTTTTAAGTGTATTTTTGTGGTTTTTGTTTTTTAAAAAAGTTATTTTAGTATTTTTTTTTGGAAGTCGGTTGTTTTTTTTTTGTAAAAAAGTTTTTATTTTATTGAAATTTATTATGGTTTTTGGATTTCAGGTTTATTAGGTATGTATGGAAATATCTTGTAAAAATTCGTCAAAATTAATAAAGTTGTTAAAATTACGTACAAGAGATGCTCTGTTGACAAGGTGTTGCCAGTTATTATTATTATTATTATGTCTTTGACATTTCTCGGGACCCTAGGGTCCCGGACCTTTGAAAGGCGTACGAGGGGCCGAAGCCAACTCGCAGAGGCCCGTTATACGTGTTTAATGAAACGAGGCACCAACCGACGATTATCCCTGTACGCACTATGCTAGTGCACCCAAGGACAACCCCCGGTTGGTGTAGAACTATTGCAAGTTATGGAAACAAAGATATTGGATTATGGGTTTGGGTGGTTAAGTGAACTGGTTATCTAGAACTATGGAAAGACTATGGCCCCTGCCTGACCAATATTTTATATAAAATACACAGGTAAAATGGCAGGGGGTGACTTGCACACTCAATAATGGGCCCCGGAAAACGGCCGGTAGCACAAAGTGTCGTAGGGACAAGGATGCAACATGTCCTGAGGTACTTATAAGGAGTGGAGCGGTATTTCACGGCTATGAGGACAATCCCGGAAGTACGGTCAAGATCCCTACCAGCATCGTACTGGAAAACTTCCTTCCTCCGAGCTCGTTTGCTCTTGCGAATCTCCACTCAAGCCGGCCAATAAAGGCAAGAAAGAGGTGGGAGCTCTGTTTTTCATCAGTTTTTACTCCAGCCGGCCAATAAAGGCAAGCCAGAGGTGTGAAACAAGACTTCTCCCGGGAGATAGGGTCCGTGGGGTCGCTACTGCCCAACAGCTCGCCACATGCTGCCCTGCGGGTTTATTTATTTATTACAGCAAAACTTCATACATGTGAATCATTCTTGAAAGACAGATCCAGCGCAAAATAAATAAAGAAGTCCTGAAAATAATTTTCCCATAATCAACTTAACCTACGGGAAATGCAATTTGTCTTTATAAATATCTATTAAGCACTTATAGAGCCTTTAAAGGCACGTTAAAACCACAACAAAATGCAAATTTAAATCAAAACAGACAACTACGTTTCAGCACCTAAGCCCGTACTTACACCGTAAACAATAAATCGATCGATTCCTCTAATACCTGGGACGTTTCCCAGAACAGGGATCAATGGGGCTTGGACCTCACTAATTGGGGATCCGTATCGCGACAGTTGAAATTTTGCGACGACTTTTAAAGCCCATTGGTTGCGAGCAGCGTTCGGAAACTTGGGCAGTATGCCTAAAGGTGTATGTGAGTGTCAGCGAGTATGATTTGCTGACCTTTGTATTTCTTATATATATTAATTAATTTATTTATATTTCAGACAACATGATCCATTTTGTTAGTAAAAAAAAAAAAAAAATTGTGCTTAGAGCTATGTTAGTTCACACATAAACGCATACAATGTTTGAAGAACGGACAGTCATACCTGTCCGCTATCACACTCAGGATGCTGTTGCTACTCACACGCACTCTGTGCAGCAGTGACGCCGCTTTCTTGCGCACGATTGCCGCGAAACCATCTGTGCGTGCCTCCATGAACATGGTGGACGCGCTACAAAACGGAGGGAGCCTCAGCAGCATCCTGAATGCATTATTGTATTGAACCCGCAGAGCATTGACAGCCCTTTGCGTATAAGCTGTCCACAGGCTGCTGGAGTAAAATGTCTGACAAAAGGATTTAAATAACAATATTTTTACCTTTTTTGTGCAGCGGGCAAACCTGCGGGCCAGCGTATTAGCCCTGACCGTCAACGCTCTGCGTTCCCTTTCCATGTCACTTCCGTCGTTCAAAGAGTCCGTGACTATATGCCCCAGATATTTGAATTCATAGATTCTTCGAAGTTCAGTCTTACATAACATAACCGGTGGAACCTTATCCAATCTCCTGAATCTAGGAGCAAAGACTAAGAACTCGCTCTTTTTCACGTTATACTGCAAGCCATGGCTGGCAGCATACGTCTCACACATTTGCAACATATGGTATGGTGGTGGTTTATGGTTGACATAAAAATTTCACTTTGTTAAATAGGTAATTTAATAACCTAACTAATTAATAAGCATTAGGTATCTGTAGAAGAGCTTTAACGCACTGTGCACAACATTATTATAGTTAGGCAAAACATTACTGTGTGTATATACTCATGTTTTGAACAAATAAATGATCTTAATCTTAGTCAAACATTCTCAATAAAAAAGTAGGTAATGTATTAAAAAAATACCTAAACACTCCATAGAGATTCAACTAGAGAATTTCCACACTCTGTTGCCAGTATCTTTTTATAAATCCGATTACCCTTTTCATACACTTGTTCTGAAACTTCACTGAAAACATTTTCAAACACAAGCAAACCTTTTTAATTAACTAAATCTTTTTCAATGACAATTTAAGCAAAAAATTTTAAAAATGTTACCGTCATTTAACTTTGCGCTATTCACGTTAAAAATATGCTGTTAAAAATTGTTAACTAGTTTAAACAAAGCCCAATCCAACTTTAATTACTAAAACACGTACACTCCGAAATTATTTGCTTTTACACATTTTATTCTAGGCTAGGTTTTCAGCTAGTTTCTTGCTTCGCAAATTGTTTGCAACAATTTCTATTTTCGTTTTAAGCCACAATAATTCTAAGGCTTTCACCGTGTCGTTTTGAGTTTAATTCTGTCCTGTTTTGTTGAAATGTTTTGTTGAATAAATTTATTACAAATTATAAAGGGGTTTATAGGTTTGTCTGTACCTATTTATATCTTGGAGGGTTGCCCGATTTAATTATAAAGCCATATACAACTTAGTTTAAAAAATATCACAAGTAAGTTTTGATCAGGTTATATTTTTCCTGGGGATTATAATCCACATCATCATCACTGCATCATTATCTTCCTGCAATTGTCCCATGTTACTCTTTCCATTCGAATTGAAATGAAATGAAATGAAATTGTATATTCTGTAAATAGGATATTACAATCACTTTTACACGTCATATTAAAAGAATTTTGCTAGATGAATTCGGCGTTTCCTATCTGACTACTCTGAGAAAAAAGACCGAAACAAACTCAGAGGTCACAGTATCTTACGAGGGGTACAGAGCGGCGAAGACCGCCCTCCAAGCGGAGATCCTGCGGGCCAGAGGAGTGGCCCGCGAGGAGTCGCTGGAGACTCTGAACAGGGACCCGTGGGGACGCCCATACAAGATGGTGCGGGAGAAACTCCGCCCATGGGCTCCCCCGCTGACGCAGAGTCTCCGGCCGCAGCTTGTGGGGGACGTGGTGAGCGCTCTGTTCCCTTCGAGAGGGGAACATGCCTCCCCGCCCATGGCTCCGCCTACTGCGGTGCCCGATGCGGATCACACCGCCGACGACGACGACGATGCTCCGGAGGTGACCGAGGTAGAGATGAGAGTGGCGGTACGTAGGCTGAATGCCAAAAATACCGCCCCAGGACCCGACGGCTTACCTGGGAAAGCCTGGGTCCTGGCCTTTGAGGCTCTCGGGCCTCGACTAAGGGGGCTCCTAAGCGCATGCTTGGAGAGGGGCCAGTTCCCACTTCGCTGGAAGACGGGGAAACTGGTCCTCATCAAGAAGCCGGGGCGCCCTGCGGACTCTCCGTCCGCTTACCAGCCCATCGTGCTGCTCGATGAGGTGGGCAAGCTCTTTGAAAGAGTTATTGCAGACCGCCTCGTCGGGCGGCTGGTGCGGGTGGGGCCGGATTTGGCGGAGAGCCAGTTTGGTTTCCGCAGGGGGCGCTCTACGGTGGACGCCATCATGCGCGTGCGAGCCCTCACGACGGGGGACGCTGTGGCCTGGGGTGAGGTCGTCTTGGTGGTGTCTCTAGACATCGCCAATGCCTTCAATAACCTGCCCTGGAGTTGCATCAGGGAGGCACTCCGGTATCACCGGATGCCGACCTACCTCTGTCGTGTGGTCGAGGCCTATTTGACGGACAGGGCCGTCATCTACCCCGGTCACGAGGGAGAATGGAACCGGCAAGAGATGTCGTGCGGTGTCCCACAGGGATCGGTCCTGGGGCCGCATCTGTGGGACATCGGATACGACTGGGTGCTGCGCGCCGACCTCCCTAGCGGCATCAGCGTCGTATGTTACGCTGACGACACGTTGGTCCTGGCGCAGGGGAGGTCGCACCAGGTGGCGGCCGAACTAGCGACACACGGGGTTGCGACAATCGTGGACAGGATCCGGCAATTGGGACTCGAGGTGGCCCTGCACAAGTCCGAGGCCATGTGTTTTCATGGTCCTCGGAACGCGCCACCGTCGGGTTCCCAAATAACGGTAGGAGGAGTTCACATCGGCGTCGAGTCGACGATGAAGTACCTAGGACTCGTCCTCGACAGCCGGTGGAACTTCGTGGAGCACTTCCGACGTTTGGCTCCCAGACTGGAGCGGGCCGGGGCTGCTTTGAAGCGGCTCCTGCCCAATCTAGGGGGTCCAAACGCCTCCTGCCGGAGGCTATACGCGGGGGTCGTGCGGTCCATGGCCCTTTACGGGGCACTGGTTTGGGCGCGTTCATTGAGGCGGCGCCGGCGGCCAGCCCGCCGGTTGAACGCGTCCCAGAGGGTCATGGCCACCCGGCTGGTCCGGGGATACCGCACGGTCTCCGGTGAGGCGGCGAGCCTCCTTGCCGGATTACCGCTATGGGATCTGGAGGCAAAAGTCCTCGCGCACATTTGGGAGTGGCGCGAGGAGGCGAAACGCCGGGGCGTTACTCCGCTGCCGCGAGAAATCGCGGCACAGCGGACAGAGCTCCGGCGGGATCTCATGGCGTCATGGAGAGTGCGATTGTCGCAACCCAGTGCTGGGCACGCCACTATTGCGGCGATAAGTCCCCTCTTTGAGGAGTGGCTAGAGAGGCGCCACGGCGTCCTCACCTTCCGCCTAACGCAGGTCCTCACCGGACACGGTTGTTTCGGGAGGTTCCTGTTCCGTATCAGGCGGGAGGAAACGCCCGGGTGTCATCACTGCGTAGATCGCCCGGAGGACACGGTTGAGCATACGGTGGAGGTCTGTCCGGCTTGGGCAGAGCATCGCCGTGTCCTCGTGGAGGCGATCGGCGGCGGGGATCTCTCGCGTCCGGCCCTAGTCCAGGCCATGGTACGGAGCGAGAGGGCATGGGAGGCCGTCACCTCCTTCTGCGAAGCAGTAATGCTCGCGAAGGAGGAGGCAGAACGCGTGAGGGAGAGGCAAATTTCGCGCCCTCACGCCCCTAGCCGCCGCAGGAGACGCCCTGGGCGTCGGGAATCGCAGGCCGATTCCCGGCCACCGTAGGCGCGGGCTTGCGGACGGTGAGCAATGGGTAGCTCGCCGTCCGATAAGGACCAGGCCCGGGTCGACGGCGCGTTGTGTTCCACGCGCGCCTCAAAGAGATGTCAGCACAACGGAAGGGGTCCGATAGGACCGATGCCTGCCGGGGTTGCGGGAAAGTCCGAAAGGGATACCGTGGCCCCTGGCAACGTAAAGGCAACGGAAGGAACACGGGTGGGTTTTAGTCAGTAAGAGTCTGACACGCCCTCCCGCTCCACACAGTATCTTTTAAAGTCCAGACATAATCTTGGTCAGGCCATATGAGGACCATGTAGATTAGTATCTGAAATGGTCTACCAACCAAACAGATTTGAGTGGACCTGTCCAGTCAGTGCAAGCATTTGTCAGTAATCATGGAGCTCAACTCAGAACTTAAGGAGCTCAACTCGACGAACAATACCAAAGAAAGGACATTTGGGTAGGCCGCATAAACTACTCAAAACTGCCAGACCATCATTAAAGCTAACAGAGAAAGAAATAATTAAAGAAAGAGGAAAAAAACAAAAACCACATAGTCCTCACATTCACAATAATTAAAACAATATAACACTTTACAAAGTAACCATGTCAGTTTGTGTATAATTTTCAACAATGTTAATATGTTTATAAAACTGGTATATTTTAATGATATTACATAATAATTAAAATGTCATTCTCCCCGGTCAACCGTGACGCTATCACTTACTCCCTTCTCTTCCATATCACTCCTCACACAATTCATCCATATTTTCTTTGGCCTCCCTCTCCCTCTACATCCATCAACATTCATCGATTATATATTTTTATTCATCATTCTTATAGATACATGCGTTTCTGCCCTTCTCATACGAAGCCAAACGATTTCTTTTTAACTTCTCTATCACTAGCGACACTTTGAAACTTCCCCTTATATACTCATTTCTGACTATCCATTTTCGTTACTCCGCACATCCATCTCAACACTCTCATCTCCGCTAAAAGCAATCTTTTTTATCAGTCTTCTTCACGGCCCAGCATTCCGATCTATACAGTATCACGGACTTGTTAATTTTTCCCTTTAACTTCAGGGGCATCCGTGGGTCGCAAGTTGTTCACACAAGACCACTGAAATAAGCAGAAAAAAAGAATTTCCTTAATCACCAATCTTAACAGACGGATTTGTGATTTGAGTTGAGTTATTAATAGCAGATGGGGCAGGGCGATGTCAATATGTTATCATCAACTTCTACACGTTTTCTCTAGTCAACGACATTTTTTTTTACATACTAGAACTTGAATATCGCTTGCACTCAGCCCCCGTCCATTTCGTCATAAGAATCAATCGTTTGTAACATTTTCTAATAAACTATCACAACTATCGATGAACTGAGCCTGCCCCATATACAGGGCGCTCTAAAATAAATCCCCACTGCGAGCCCCAGGGATTTGTTATAAACAGATTTAGATACAAATCGAAAGGAATATTTCGTTACTGCCTTAATTAATTTTGTTTAAAGCTTGTAAGCTTATTATTATGTAAGGAATCTTAATTTAGAATATTTTTATTTTTGGTGGATGGGTTCTCGAAAATTGATTGCTTAATTTTGGCTCAACTCTTTCTTTATTGTTGCTTTGAGAATTTGGGGATTATCATAATGATTATAATCATTAATGAGTTTTTAGTTAGCCGGGGATTGAAGCCACCTTGTACTCTGAAATTATTTTTAATTTAAGAGTTGTGGAATCAGACAGTCTTTCTCTTCTTCTTCGCTTCGCTCTTGACAGAGCGGTAATTTTCACAATGAACTGTGTCCAATCGCAAGTGTAGTCGTTTTCCGCCTCACTATCTCTCTCCATCTAGTTCTGTTACATGACAGTCTGCCAAAGAACTTCAGTATTCGAGACTGTACTAGTGCTAATAGACGCTGTTTGATGCCGATTTCTTGGAATGTCTATGGAGACGTTTGTGCGGAATTATGTCCATAATATGGCCTTTGGTTTATTTGAAATAGAAGATTCTATAGTTATTATTGAAAACATACCCTTCATCATCATCTTCTTGCCCTTATCCCATGTTACTTTGATTCGGTGCAACACGTTTTCTTCTTCCAATCTCCACTGCCTACCGTCACGCTGTGGCATGCGAACTACGCATCACACTGACGTCACGCAAAATCCTGCATCACGCAAACAGAGTTTACCGCGCGACGAGTATATAATATAACAACATCCCGACATCAATCGTGGGACAGTTGCCCACTAGACACGACACCCGTCTGGTCGGAGGATATTTATTTTCTAAGGAGCATGAGTGAATTTTACACCCTCATTCATACCTCTAAAACGGTATCATTGTTTCCTTTTCTCTTTCATAGCATTCCAAACTCACCTTATTTTATTAAAACAGAATAACCTGCGATTTAATTTAGTTTATTAAATTATGTTAAACTGAGGCACCCAAAATATAGTAGGAAGACGCTAAGCGACCAAACGCTTCGACAATACTGTCAATTAACCTTGTAAAATTCAATTACCATTAAATTGATCGATTCCCCAAACACGAAATCTTTTTAAAAACACGATCATCCAAAATACATTTTCCCATTTTCAATTAGATGCTGAACCATAACCGCTTTCTCCCAAATAATATTTTATCGCTTTAATAAAAACATTATGACCAAGAAAAATATTAGTGAAAGCAAAAAAGGGGCCTCTTTGTTCCTAAACGAGTACATTGAACGACTAACTGGTCATAATCGGAGCGATATCAAAGATTGGTTGAATCGTTACCATAATGAAAGTACTGGCTTTGAAAGGAATTCTTCAGAATTATGTTATTTTTCTTGTCGAGTGTACAATGTTGGTTGTTATGATTGGTCCAGTTTTAAAACACTTCTAAGTTTATGTAGATGATTATTCATTCATAATGAAAGGATTTTTTCAGGTTTTGTCAGACATTATTCAGTCGGGATGTTTTTTACCTTTCAGTTCTAAAAATAATCTTGGTACGGTCAATGGCTAAGTAATATCTCGGACGTTGAAAATAAGTTGTGTTAGCCTAGAAGGTTTATATCATCCTAAGTATTTGTATTCATATCACGAAAGTGTTCTTCATGTCCATTATTTTGTTAGCCTTCAACTGGTTGTTTTTTGGGATGCTTCGTCTACACTTAAGAGAAAAGATTTATATGTTTGTTTGTCACGAATAAACTCAAAAACTACTGGCCCGATTTTAAAAATTCTTTCACCAGTAGAATGCTATATTATCACTGAGTAACATAGATAAATAATTTATAAAAATATCACGCAGGCGAAACCGCTGGCAGAAGCTAGTTCATCATAGTTTTATCGAATTCTATACTACACTGACACAAAATCTAAAAAGCATGACATTCAAACATCAAAATAATTAATTAATAACCCACAACATTATTTGCTTTCATGCAATGGACACATGTCATTACAATTCATACCAATATCTAATTTAACAAAACTTTCATTATTTGCAAAAAATCCATTACATTTTCGATCGCCTACCTTCGGGATGAATTGGATGATCAAGATTAATCACATGTTTCATCGTTTCATCCAACTAATTTTAATCACGGTGCTTGTGCAAACCAATACTACCGCATAATCCTAACATCGGGTATCGGCTTGTAAGGGCGAGTGCAGATAGTTCTATTAATTTGTTCCAAATTCGAAGTTTGTTCGGCCAACACCTAGAATACACTATCAGTTTACTGTCTGTAAAAAATAATCAACTGCAATTACTTGAAATTACGTTGCGAAAAAAAAAACTATCGTTTATATCGTGAAGAGCTTCATCATTATCACCTAAAGCAGTCCACTGCTGGAAATAGGCCTTTCCAATTGCATGCCTATCAGCTCGATTCTCTGCAACTCTCATCCAGCTGCTACCCGCTACCTGACGAAGATCGGCACTCCACCTAGCTTGAGGGCGTTCTACCTTACGTTCTACCTTTGCTGATACTCAGTCTCCACTGAAGAACACGTCTATCCCAACGGTGATCGGTTCTTGATGAGCTTATTACGCCTATAATACTCGTAACTCCTTAGCTTCAATCAGCCTCTTCTTGTCCCTTAATAATATTATTATGGATCTTTCAATTACCACAACAAGGTCAATGAGCTCTTTGGGCAAACGGATTCGCTACAGAATTTAAAAAAAGAACGAGTGCATAGGATCTGTAACATCTGACATCTTGGCTGACAGTGCCAACCTCTCGGAAAATGGGTTGGTGGAACACCGCGCGTGCTCATTGGTTAAATCAAATGGCGCTCGCTTCCCTGGCTTCCTGTAACCCCACCCTTTGGTACGACTGATTGGCAGACTTTTAGGCTTCTAATGACCCGTAACGACTGTCAAAGATCCACGAATGACAGCCGGGACCAACGCCTTAACGTGCTTTCCGAGGCACGGAGGAGTCTCGGTATGTAAAGATGGGCACCCATCAAACACAAACTCAAAGCATTTATTTCAATTAAACCATTTACTGGCACTTTTGAATTGTCAAGGGGTCAGTCAGTCAGAAATATGAAGGTAGTTGCCCATTCCAAAGCGTAGGTTCCTATGGAGAAGAACGGGCAAGAAACTCCATGGACACTGTTTTAAATCATAATATTGTTACAAAACATCCACGGACCAACCCCGGCAAGCGTAGCTTAACCTGATGGATCGAGCCGTACGGCTGTTATTATATAGCCACGTGCTCCAGCAAAAAATTGAATACCTACCAACTTTAATTATCCGTATATTGAAATCACAACTATCATTCTTTGACAGGTGCATGAAACAAGGCAGATAGAAGATTTTTTTTAAAAAATGTATACAGGCTCAAATTAAATTAGCTAGCTAAACTTCGCAAACGGGATGAGTATCGAAATCTAAACATGATAAAGCAAAAAATAAATTAGTTTTTTTTTTTGGGGTCATCTACCTCATCATACTTCATATATCAGTTTTTTTTGTGTTAACGTCACAGACTTGATGGTTATCGATAGCTAAACATGATAAATTAATAAAAAAACATATTTCTCAACTAATACTTCAAGCAACAAAACTACCAGAGAACATTGACTCAAAAAAAAAGTTAGAAGACTCTGTATAACCCAATTTGATAAAAAAATCATATCCCTGACTATATAAACATTTCCTGTGCTTTACTATCACAGACAAGCCTCCGCAACTACAAACTTAATCCCCTAAACCTGACTATAGTGTATATCAATACCCATTCAATATGCCAGTTAGCATTGACCAAACACCGGTATGCTTTCGCCCTAATACCGGCCGATCGTTCGGTAATTACCGTCACTATTCGTCACCGCACTATTTACATATTTGATTGGGCACAGCCCAAACATTGTGCTCATTTTGAAAATAATAATTGAATGTGCGATTGTATGATTGGCGATTGTGATAATAATGTAATTAAAGTTTTCTGTGTATGGGAATTTGACCATTATACAATGGGAAAAAGGTGAAAATTTCAAGAGTCAAGTTAATGTTAGGTACCTTATTTAATTTTTGACACTTGGAACGGACATATGAACAGGATCCAAGAACTATGTTTGTTTTTTTTTGTTATAAATGAACATTGGACACTTTTTTTTTTTTTGGATGGGATTTTATCAAATAACTTCTCCCACTCTGGGTGGAGCGGGAGGGCGTGGCAGACTCTTACTGACTAAAACCCACCCGTGTTCCTTCCGTTGCATGTCCGTTGCCAGGGGCCACGGTATCCCTTTCAGACTTTCCCACAACCCTGGCAGGCATCGGTCCTATCGGACCCCTTCATTTGTTGACATCTCTTTGAGGCGCGCGTGGAACACAACGTGCCATCGACCCGGGCCTGGTCCTTATCGGACGGTGAGCTACCCATTGCTCAACGTCCGCAAGCCCGCGCCTACGCAGGTGACGCCCTGGGCAACATTGGACCCAGTCATTAGATAGGCCAATCGGTTGGATGGCAGTTCATGTTGTGGATTTCTAAACTTCGCTAATAAAAGGAAACATCCATTCATATAAGATGTATAATTAGTAGTTTTCTATGTTATGTGTTGTGTTTTACTTAAGTGGCAATGAGCAGAGCACATTGTTCGCTGAACAGATGGCTGTTGGGGCCGAAAGGTTCTGGAGTGGCCGTGTACCGGAAAACGTAGTGTTGGAAGGCCTTCCACAAGATGGACCGATGACCTTGTGAAGGCCGCAGGAAACCGTTGGATGCGGAAAGCACAGAATCGGTCGAAGTGGCTGTGCTTGGGGGAGGCCTATGTCCAGCAGTGGACGTCTTTCAGCTGAAATGATGATGATGATGTTGTGAATTAAGTAGGGTAAATCTAATAAATACAATTGAAAAGACAGATTCATTGTAAATAAATATATGTATTCTGTTCTGTACATTTTTACTCCAAGAATATTTTAACAATTCTTGGAACTCAACAAAAACATAGTGCACGTTGTATTTTATTTTCATTCACAGCGGGAAAAAACTAAATTATACCTACCAACCAAATCGACGCGAAACTCAAGTTTCGGTCACTCGAGCCTTTACTGCTAAAAGAAAACGTGACAACCCTACAAATCAAACTATTCGAGAGTTCATTGCCCTCCACAAAAAGTTCCTCCAAGAGAACTTTAAATATTAAAATCGGTTCTTTTCAGTAATTGCTGATTGATATCGTGAATGTAGAATTAATGGTAGATGAAAACGTTGGAGTCGCCTACAATTTATCTTCCAAAGATAGAGCTAACGAAGTCGCGAAAATTGATTTTAAACGAAGTGAAAGAAAAATTGTACCGGACTGAGTTTTAATCAAATTGCATCTTTCTTGATCTGGGAGTGAAGAAAAATGGAGCAGCGGGTTTATCTCAAAAGGGTCTCGATTAGAAGATTGGATGTTTTATCTTTTTGGATTGGAATTGAGATCTGTTTTTAGGTGCTTTTAGTGTAGGTATTGAAGTTCTATTTATTAATTCCTCGCGTGACTCTCGGGAGTCATGCAACAATAGAAAATTAATTGCCTCCATCGCAATGTATGACAAATCTGAAGGTTTTAGTTACCTACTGGTTGTAACTTTAGGCCGCGTTTTTTAATAAGGAAGAATATTATGTATTTGCCATTTTATTTGAATCTTAAGTACTTATTAAATTCTTTGACTTTTAGATGCCTTGACGTTGTTTTTAGCTAGTGGTATTTAGTGTGAACCATAGACATTCAGTTATAGCTTTAGCTACATCATACTTGACTTACTGTGAGCTATGAAACGAACCTATGTAGCTACGGCCATTAAAAATAATCTAAACTCTGCCTTTGCACGTTATAATTAATAAATAGTATTATATAAATTAATTTATTTCAGGTAAATAACACCCATTGCGAAACATACATTCATAGAAATTATGTAAAATTAATCAAATAAAGTCTAATAAAATTTTAGAGATATGAGGAACAGGCTGTAAAGTTCACTCGTCCTCTATAGAAAAGGGAGGATCTTCCGACCAGACGGGTGTCGTGTCTGGCGGGCAACTGCCCAACGACTGATGTCAGATAGTCATATATGTATATGTCGTCCGCGCGGTAAACTCTAATTGCGCGATGCAGGATACCCTTACAAACAAAAGCTTGTAAGAACGATGGTTTCATACAAGGTTTATACCTATCCTGATTGGGCCAGAAACTCTAATAGTGCTATTTTATAAGTATATATTATACTTGTAACATATTTTTATAGACGTACATAAGATAAATAGTATTAGTAAGAGCAGTGGCATTATAAGCGCCTCTTTACAACTCTAATTGCATTTGATTCTTTAATTAATACTTATAAATACATTTTATAAGTACATTCAATCTTAGAAGTGACTATACTAAGGGTTTTATTAGACTTTTGTAAAACTAGTATATTCGGGTTCACCAATTTAGAGGTATGAAGACCAGGGTGTAAAGTTCACCCATCCTCTGTAAAAAAGGGCGGATCCTCCGACCAGACGGAGAACGGGTGTCATGTTTGGCGATTGATGTCGGATTGTCATATAATGTCGTTCGCGCGGTAAACTCTAATTGCGCGATGCAGAATTTGTGTGACGTCAGGTCTTTGATGCGTAGTCCGCATGTGGCGAAGTAGATGCCGCCACAAAATCAAATAAAATCTAATCTAATTAAATCAAATCAAATTAAAACGCAACATTGTAGTCCCTTCCACATCAATCACAGCCACCTAAATCCAATGGTAATAGAACAGGAATCTAATAACCTAACACGGCGATTTAATCTGAATATAAGTTGAACGAGCGCGTATTACCCGAGCACCTGGTGCAGCGGTTTCATAATGAAACGCGATATGCACTAACATTTCCCGCATCTAGTTTTGTAGTGTTCAAGTGATAAGATTACAGCGATTTGAAAAAGTGAAAACTTCTTCACGATCTCTTTCTGAACAGTGAACGAATCTGAACCGTCACGCTCGGGTCGGTGACGCTAAATTGGGTGTAACTACTAGCTGTGCTTGCGGCTTCGCTCTCGTGACTGTATTCTGCTGGCAAGTTAATGGGTACGTCACTTAGTTACAGAACAGTAATTTAGTTTTAGTAAGGATTTTATCCTCGGCAACATCAGTTGATTTTGTTAATTTACACTAAAACTTGTAAAACTATACAGTTATTAAATTGTAAAGCTTAGGTTGACGACTACGATTACCAAGTAGATGTAATTGCTGCATAACGTTTCAATAAATAAGAACAAAATATTCATTCACATTTAAATATCTCAGAAAAAACCTGTGATTTTAGGCAAAATGGCGTGCTTTTTCTTATTCAGCGCGTTTCGTAAGTTAAAATGAATATTTATTTTTGCCATATTGACGATCAATAGTGCCTGGATCATTGTTGTGGTCACAAAAAGGCCAATTAAAATATTGATTTAAAACCAAACTGTGGACTTTAGCAAAACAAAAAAAAAATGTAAATCCTTTTAGAAGAGTAACTATAGAGTTTCTTGTCCATTCTTCTCCATACGAAACTACATTTTGAAAATCAGTTCTATTTTCTTGTAAATTTTGACGTTCCAAAGTGCCTTTTAATGGCTTACTTCAAATAATTTATTTGACTTTAACTTCATTTATTACCTAAATAAAACTATAGCTTTTATTTCACTAACATTAATATTGACATAAGTAACAGTCCATCTCTCAGCGTTTTCTACAAAGTTTATCACTTAACCCTCACCCGATATTTCAGTACTTACTATTAAAATATTCACTGTTGCGTTTTGAGTTATAAATCACGGATTTAACCCACACGGTACCATGTACACACAACAAGTGATCACTTTAATATGCTGGTGTTATGTTACTTGTTACTTTAAATTATTATACTACTAGCTATTACTCGCGACTTCATCTACGATCCAGGATGAAAAGTAGCCTATGTCCATCTCCAGGTCATGGCCTACTTATGTGCCAAATTTCATTCAAATCCGTTCAGCCGTTTTAGCGTTAAAGTGTTATTCTGGGGCCGCACCTGCGCCTATCGTGACAAAGCAATGCATGCCGAAGCTTAATATGTTTAGCTCGTTAAAAAGTTATCGCGCTAATGCGGTGGTCACATTAGTGGCTTCATTATTTCGACAGAGCGTCGACGCAGTCCGGAAACAAAAGTCGAAATTACCAGCGCTAGTCCGATCACGCGCCATGCTAATCAACGCGCTTAACCCCTTTGATGTATCGCCCGCCATCCGGGTGATAAATGCTACGAAGCCCGAACTATCGCGACGATAGCTGATAATGATTGGTCTCACCTGCGTGTATTGTATCACTATGCGGAGCTTCGTCATGATAGACGCAGGTGCGGCCCCATCATAACATACAAACAAACAAACTCACTTTTGCATTTATAATATTAGTTATGATTAGAGAAGTGGGAATAAAGATATAATTCGTTTAAAACTACACGTGTTTGGAGAAAGTTTTATATGTATCCTGTTGATTCTCTTTTGTACGAAAACTGTCTTTGGATTTTTGCTGTAACAGTTTTGCGATGCAATATGATGGTGTTGTATTTATTTATATTGTGAACTTAGAATCTAGAGATTTGACGGCACGGTTGGCGCAGTGGTTAAGCGATTGACTGCTGCGCTGCGTGTCGCGGGTTCGATTCCCGCACGGAACAAATATTTGTATGACCTACAATTAGTTGTTCCGGGTCTGGCTGTTTGTGTATGTGAGTTTAAATGTTTGTAAACGCACCCACGATACAGGAGAAATTCCTAGTGTGGGGCAACGTTTAAAAAAAAAAAAAAAAAAAAGAGATACCTACCACTATTGCCAGCCTTGTCCTTCCGGATAATGATGCGGCCGAGTACTTCAGCGCCTTAAGTGTTCTTTTGTTTTTGTATTTATTTGTATATTTAGTTAGTCATTTAATTTAGTACCCAGTGTAAATAGTTAGTTGTGTTATGTATTGCATAATTATAAGAATTACAATGTGTATGAAATAAATTAGAAATGATCCTATGACGATGATCCGAAACGCCTAACTGAAAATATTCTAAACGTAAACAAAGAAATGAAATTAGTGGGTTTATGGCGAAAGTTTAATAAGTCTAATCGATGCGGGTTGTGATCTCAACCTTATAACGATGGACTTATTTTTTTAACTGACATTTTTACACAAAGGAAAACAAAGAGCTAAGGGGTTCAGGTTGTAGCAAGGTAAAAACTGACGGTAAGTGTAAAAATTTGTGATAATTGTTTTAATGTAACTTTTAACAATGTCACATAAGATGCTTTTAGTTCAATATTTTTTTGATTTGGTGAGGGTGGTTTTAATACAGGTGTTACGAGCGTGATTCATCAGGGTGAGGGTGAAATATTGCTTTCAGATAATATAGGCTCGACCTCAAATGAGTTGAGCCATGAACTTCCAAGTTTTCGAGCAGCTGCGAAAGATCTGGTTGACGGTACTCCCTTGATTTATATTTTTTTAAATCAAAGAAGCAACGCTAGTGATGGTGATTGTGTTGAAAGACATATACTGGTGATGGAGCAGAACAAGTAATTAGAGTGGTTACAGAAGGAGAAAATGGTGAAGGATCGCTTTTCTGTCCTAATCGTTGACCATCATTAAAACAAGCTCTCAGGAGCTACTATTTTACACTAATTTGAATTTGAAAAGTGTATTTCTTTTATTTGAAGATTGTCAGAGGTGCTAGGTAAAGAATAACGAAAACGGGTCCAATGATTGTTTTCTCGTTACTTAAATAAAAAAATAGATATGGGTATTATCCCTATTTGTATCTGTCTCTGTTTGTTGCGGGATTGGTAGCCATTAACACGTTGGAACTGAGATGCAAGTGTTACTCTAGCTCGTGTTCATTGTTTGCTCCGGACCGGCTGCGGCGGTCGCGCGCCTGTGCTTCGTGCTGCCTGTTCGCGGCTCCGCCAGTGCATACCCATACTGCTCGATATGCTCCCACAACCAAGGTGATAAATGTGCTGAACGGGCCTGATTGCTCAGGAGCCCGATGTTGACCTATTTATGTAAATCTATGTTTAATGTTTGTGTAAAGTTTTTTACTTAAATGTTATGTTATTGGCTTGTTGTGCGCTTTGGTGTTCACTGTAAGTGCAGCAAGCAATTGATATAAAAATAAATTAAATAAGTAACAAAAATAAATCATGTCACCTATAGATAGAAAGCTAGCCAGACTGAAGTAACATTTAATTTTATTGCTGATGGTATAACACTATGAAATTGTTTGGTTACCCTGAGTTTCCAAAATAAATTTATATTGAAAGATAAAAACATTTACTTTCAGCTTCAGATATTTTGTATGTCTATTGAATTTTTTTTATATCAAACAACACGAACATTATTATAACAGCTTTTCACGATAATAATAGTGCGAGGCGTTATCTGTTATATTATTAAAGGTTCCCAATTCTTCCGACCTTCGTCAAAGTACAAGAATATAATAAAATAATTACATGAGACTGTTGAACGATATTTTTTCTGACAAACATTTTCTTAAAATAAGTTCTTTTGAAATGAATATGAAAGTTTTCATTTTGTTGAAATACGAAATAAAAATATTTTTAACAGTAGGTAGTTAGTAGAAAGGCAGTATAAGTTATTGTTTAAATAAAAATACAGTGTCACTGCTTTCCATCCACCAAAATATTAGACTTATACGTTTCGAACTCATAAGATTGCCTCGTTGGTCTAGTGGTCGCAAGTGCTACTGCTGAGCATGAGGTCCCAGGTTCGACTCTCGGGTCGGGTAAAGTGTTATTGAGTTTTCCATCTGGAATTTCTCAGTAGCAGCCCGGAGTCTAGATTTGAGCCCGATTGATGGCAACAGGCTCGCCTCCTATTACATGGGACTTAAACATAACTGGCGAAATGTGGGTGTACTATAGGTACAACTCTGCCTAAACCTTTGAGGAAATACAGGTGTGATAATATGTTATGTAGTTTTAATTTCAAAACTTCATAAAGTGAGTTTTGATAAAATTAGAGTGCCAAGTAACGTAATAAGGTGCGCTACCGAATGGCATCAATACAATAAGAAGAAATAGAAGGTCTAAGATTTTTTTCCCAAATGAATTCTTAAATACCTTATCAGCCAGTCAGAGACAAAGATATAAAAAGTAAAAATTAAAATAAAACGGATTTACAAAAGGAAATCGGAAACCAAAAGGAAAATACCTTATTTCGATTCAAATTGCGAAAATAGTTCTAAGAAAATCGCTTGCGAGACAGTAGCGATGCTTAAGACGGCCGTTTGTTCTAGAATAAGAAACAAATCTTTTTGTTTTAAAGGAAACTTTTAAGAAAGTGGAGGAAGGAAGGCATTTATTGCGCTAAAAGCCCCGCCGGAACTAACTTTAAAATGGATTCAACTTTGTCCGTTGCATTTAACTTGGCTGTCTGTGACACCGTTGCGTAATAAATGTTAGGTCGTAGAGTTATTATAATGAATTTTAAACCTACCATTATGAAGATATTTGTCTAGTTTAAACTGACAAGAGCTAAGCCGCTGTCATTGTCGGACTGCATAGAAAAGAAAGAGAAACGAGATGACACAACGCTTGTTATTTATTGCAAAATATGACGCAATTGTCTATTTACTCAAATATTAATCGAAAATACAAAAACAGCCAAGTTCTGCTGACTAAGACCGAATAATACGTTCTGGTTATTAATTAAAATACAACGTACTTTGATATTTCATACAGCTATTTTGGATTGGACCTAAAAGTAAAATTGTTAGTTTAAAATATGTTCAAGATTAAAAAATATTTTTCCGCTACCACAAACTATGTATATAGATTTGGCAATTTTTTTTTTGTTTAAGACCTGCCTATTTTTAACATGTTTTTGCCGCTTGTCAGCGCCTAATTAATATATTTTGTATTTTTGACTCACTGACATATTTCAATAGTTGTGGTGTGAGTTGTGTTTTTCCCTCTGCCTGAGAATGCAGGCGTGATATTTATGTTTAATAATTACTGCTTTTTAAACTCTCGAATTCCTTGATTGTCGTAATTTTATCTGATTTATATCATTGATTTTATACAAACCTCGTAGCAACACAGAACGAACACACGCGTATTTCAACACAGAACTGGAATATTATTGCAATAGTGGAACCACCGACAACTGAAGCGTTTTTAAATATTGGTTGTATAAAACAGAACAGAAATGTAAACTACAGCAAGTGAAATAATACTTTAAAATTGTTCGGTTTCAATATCTTCTCTAAAAGAAAGCTACGATTTTAACCAGATCAAGAACATTTCGTGAAGTGCTACCAGCTTTGTTTTACACTAGGTAAATTGAGTAGATACAAAATATTTTTCAATTTGATGTTGATATCAGAAAGAAAATGCTATTCTTTTTCTCCGTGAATGCTGTAAAAATTAATTAAAAACTGTTTCAATAATAAGTTGCGAATAGCAATCTGTTAACTAAGTGCGTTGAAGAAGCGATTTTAGTATAATTTAATTCTTCTTTCACAATTAATTGTAGTCTTTAAAAAGCTGACGTTCTAAATTAAACATTTAATTCCCACTGTCTCCCTCACTCCCTTCCTTTCAACATTTCAGCAGAAATACGTCCACTGCTGGACATAGACCTTCCCCAAGTATCGCCACTTCAACCAGTTCTGTCCTTATCGCATTCAGCGGATTCCTGCGGCCTTCATAGGGCAACCGGTCCACCTTGTGGGAGTCCTTCCAACGCTACGTCTTTCGGTACGCGGTCGCCACTCCAGAATATTTCAGCCCCATTGGCCATCTGTTCTGGGAGCAATGTTCCTCGGTCCCATTGCCACTTAAGTTCCCCTTCCGAATTTATTCGAGATCGGTGCATGTCAGTATTCCACCCTTTACACATAACCATAATATCCCAACACACACAACCGTCTGTTCTATTTTTGGTCAATAGTGAACATTTTCACGATGTCAAAATTGCAGCGAAATAATTTTCAATTGTTCATTACACTACGGTGTGATGAGCATTATGACAGACAAAAGAAGATTTCGCGTAGTCCTTTGAAAGCAAAGACTCTTTAATCTTATTGTTCTTTACTATTTTCCAAGCGTTTTCATTGATATCAAAGTTTGGTCGATATCTCTTTGACTACAGCCTCAAGTTTTCTTTAGACATTTGAAGTAGTCTGTCTGGCTCTGTTGTTATTAGATAACGGTACAATACTAAAAAAAAATCTTATAGAAGAAAAATCCTATTGAAATATTAACGATCGAAAAAATGTGGCTCCAATCAATGTATCCGGGTTTTTTTTTCTATTAAGCACATTTTTTCGATCAATAACAGACTGTCACTTACTTCAAAAAGGTCTTAATCGCTTAGTAGAATATTGCAATAAAAATAAACTCCTACTTAGTATTCCTAAATGTTGCTGTATCAGCTTTACTAAAAATAAAACACCATTTAACAGCCATATGCATTTAAAAGTAAAATCTTAGCCAGAGTTAACACAATTCGTGATCTAGGAATACTGCTCGATAACAAACTGCACCTAGACGCACATGTTGATAAAATCATGAGTCAGGCTTATCGTATGTATGGATTCGTGTTAAGACTAGCCACGAAATTCATCCAACCAAGCACATATTTACATTTGTATCGATAATTAATCCGGTCTCAACTAGAATATGCAGTACCAGTGTGGGACTTACGTATTAAAAAATATATACTGACTGTATCGAGTGCTTACAACGTAAGTTCCTGAAAACGATGCATTACCGCTGTTCTAGAAGTTATATTTACATCCCCTATAGCGACTTACTGAAAAAAAAACAACTTAATCTCTCTGAAGTCTAGACGAACCTTTCTAACAACTATGTTTCTATATGATCTGTGTAATAACTCATATGATTGTGTGGATATTTCTAACAAGCTATGCTATGTTGTCCATAGAACCATTCAGGGACGTGAGGTGCGCGCACGACCTGTTTTCGCCATCACTCTGAGTCGTACGAATACAGGCTTGCGGGCACCCCTACGTCGCCTTACAGGCAATTTCAATAAGTTTTTCTCTAACTTGGATCTATTTGCTTTATCCGTTTGAAAATTTAGAAAAATATTGCTTGACACAATAAAAATTGTGTGAATAATATTGAACCTTTAGTGTTCCTTGGTATATGTAATGTATGTGTATCTTATTTTGTGTACTTTTCTATTCTGTCTGACCTTAACTTTATCAACATTGTCTTTTTCTTTTTGTGTACCTGTGGAGAACGTTGTTGGTTGCACATTTGTATAACTCCTTATGTTCTATTTGCTTGTAATATATAATGTGTTATTGTTTGTTCTTCCGAATAAATAAAATATAGACATAAAGCAGGAAAAATAAACATGGTTATGAATTTGCACAGCAAGAAAAAAAGAGGCGAAAATGGACCCCATCACAGCAGTAACTGCAACAGTAAATTTTGCAGCAGTAATAATCTAAGTAGGTTAAATACAATTGGACTCAGCTAAGGAAGACTTTCTGTTTCTCAATTAGAAACTGAATACTACAGCAAATTGTAGATCCCATTGGTAAGTGGACACCACTAACCCCCACACATTTCTGACTTCATCTAATGGTTTCTGTTTTTTTAATATTTGATTTGTTGTCGAATACTTATCTCTTCTATAAAGGTCAGCTATTTTTAATGAACACATTACTTTAGCTGCCAGATTTTAGACAGCAGATTTACCTTTCGGAGTCTTGATTAGGCTTTCAAAATTCTTTATTCATTTTCCGAAAAGATTCTTAGATGCATTTGCCTCGTTGATCTAGTGGTCGCAAGCGCTACTTGAGTATGAAGTCCTGGGTTCGATTCCCAGGTTGGGCACTGTTTTTGGGTTTTTCCATCTCAATAGCAGCCTGGTTGATGGCAACAGGCTCGCCCCCTATTACACGGGACTTAAACATAACAGGCGAAATGAGGGTAAACCATACTATAGGTACACCTCTGTCTAACTCTTCGGGGATTACAGGCGTGATGTTATTTTAAAAGGAATCTAGTATAAGCATTCAGTAATACGATTGGTATGAATCACGAGCTACAACGTGATATTAAGCAAATCCCCACGAGTTTATCGCACGGACATATTGGAAAATATATTTCACTTGTTGCGGGACTCTGCAACGTATCACAGTATAAAATTAAGTTAATACTGGCCGGATACTCTTGCTTATCTTAAAAATATACGAGAATGATTTATGTGGATTTGCTGTGTTTTTATGAATATTGATAAAACTTTATTCATAAGAAGTGAACATTGGTCTTTTTACACAAAATCTAATATTTAGTGGCTTTGATAATGATGTTCAATCTGGCAAATAAATTTTTCATCAAATTGACTAACAACTCAAAATTAAATTAAATTAAACTTTATTTCAGGTAAAAGTTTCGTCCAAAATTTTATTAGTATTTTTGGCGTTCAATAGTGCTTAGATACTCTTAAATAGATTTGTATTGTTAGTTTTCACAAATTAATTATTTGTACCTATGAGTGCCCCCACCCAGTGTCCTTGAAAGGGACAGTCCGCTCTAGCAGCGATCAAATTAAATTGTTGATATTGTTGTGAAAAGATTATTGTTGATTAAATTGTTCTTAAATTCCAAACAACAAATATCATTCTTTTACAGTTGTAAACATGAAACAGCTATAAATCAGCAAATTGGCGTAGTGTGTCAATTTGAGAAACAATAACTTCCCTGTTACAATTAAGTTGAATTTTAATCCATAACGTATCACAACGAACAGACAGATAGACCACATCTCGTTCATTGGATTCTTTTAATCCGGGCAAATGAAAATGTCTCCCAAGTGTGAAAGGGTGAAACCACGTGCAACTTGCAGTTAATACCACCACCTTCATAATAATATTACGTATGTATGTTGTTAGCCTGGTGTCGGTTAAGAGCAGTGGTGGGCCAGCGCTAACGGCCGCGATTTATGAGTTGTAGGTCGTAGGTTCGAACCGTGACTGGCGCTTTGCTTTGTGTAAATTATTTAATTACCATGTCAGGCTCACAAAACGGTGAAGGAAAACATCGTGAGGAAAACGGCATGGCCTAGGACTTAAAAATCGAAGACATATGTCGTGTGTGTGTGTGTGTGGGCCCGCGTGGTGGATTACGGCCCACTCCCTCTCATTGAGAGGAGGCCTTCGTCCCAGCTGTACTACAAAATCAGCCTTTAATGTTTCCAAACATTAAAGGCTGATTTTGTAGTACAGTCAAGTCTAAGATTTCGAGAGTAGGCTTTGACTAGTAATTCTTTCAGTGGAATAATAAATTATGTTCAAGAAGCGTTGAATTATTCATATTGTATACACTGTGTAAGGGACATCGAAGCATCGCAAACTGTTACCATGAGTTCAGCACATGATTGCTGTTTCATACAAAAGATTCAACAGCTGATATTTTTAATTAATTACTGACGAAAAAATTCAACATTAGTCTAGAATCATGCTATGGCGCATCGATGTCCCTTGCACCCTGTATAACACGTTTGTTTTGCCCAGCGTTAGGCACAGGTGTACCTACAGTGCACTCACATTTCGCCAGCTAGCGTTAAATTACTTTCCTTTGTTTTATGCAGTAGTTGAATATAGTGGTCAATTTTATCATCATCATACCAACCTTTGCCAATTACTTATACAGGTCTACTTTCAATCTTAAAATGTACATGAATATGTATAGAATATACCTACTGAATGCTTTCAACGGTTTACGGTGCAAGTAGGTCGCATGTAAAATACCCAAACTGGATTAATAGGATCACAAAGAACTTTGTCGAATAAATTAGCAGTCATTATGTATGCGCCTTTATAATGGCTGTCCACACCTCGGAAAATTAGTTCGGAATGCTGTCAATAGAGGGAGCCATTGTTTGGGCTTTTTGAAATATGATCGTCGTTTACCGATTACTGGTCTGATGGAGTATTGGGTTCCCTTTCGGGTCGTGTATTGTGTTCCAATGTTTGGTATAATTATTTGCATCGTCTTTTGTTTAAGATCTGGGGTTTCAAGTTATTTGATCTTCGGAATCTTGAGTTTTAATTTGTATGATTTCTCCCTAGAGGGTTAATTTTGTTTTTCCATTTTCTGGGAGTTTTGTTTTTCCTTACATTTGATGAAAGTGACAGGATTCTTACAAACCAAGTCACTTCTTTCTTACCAAGCTTGCAAGTTTTGAGTGTATATATCGCAGCCAGTGTAGTATCTGGTTAAACGCCTAGGCCGTTTATTGGACGCCTAGGCCGTTTATTAAACGGTGGCATCCAATTAAATAGCTGAACGACAACTAGCCAAGTCTTTGAGCGTAACGTTTAACCAGATGGCTGAATGTAGTCATTTAGTTAAACTGGGTGAAATCGGTTAGACTAGGTTAGAACTGTGACAAACCGCGCGCGAGCCAAGCGAGCGCTATTTCCAAGTTGCTCGCAGAATTTTTTTCACCATTTGAATCACTTGGCTGAGTTTTGGTTAGTCATCTTCAAAGGGCTGACTTTCAATTCGCTAAGTTGTTAAACGTTGAATGATTCTAGTTGAATTAACTATCGGCCTAGACATCCAATTGGATCCTGGGTTTTAATGAACGGCCTAGGCGTCCAAATAACTGGCTAATTTAACCAGATGGCTGCGTCATACATATTTATTTATTTTATTTATTTTATTTATTTTATTTATTTTATTTATTTTATTTATTTTATTTATTTTATTTATTTTATTTATTTTATTTATTTTATTTATTTTATTTATTTTATTTATTTTATTTATTTTATTTATTTTATTTATTTTATTTATTTTATTTATTTTATTAATTTTATTCATTTTATTTATTTTATTTTAGGAAAGCTTACAGTCTAATAACTATAATTATAACAATAATTTATATCTAATTTAATAATAACAAGCTTCCACAGATAACTACAAAAATAGCTTCCTCAACGTTACTTCCAAAATTACAATATAAAACTATAAAACTACCAACTTTCAACACAACAAAATAAAACAAACTAACTTGATACTGTAGTACAATAAAACTTACTTAATTACAATAAAACTACTTAAACGTTATTATGTAGGTATGTGTTTTTCCTTTAATTTGTACCTTAATTTCAACCAACGTGAAATAAACTATTTTCACAATACTAGGAAATATCAACTCTCAACTCCAGCTTTTTTATTTCCCCAAATGTTCGATTCGCAGTCACTTTAAAAACAAAGGCTTGTTGAAAATATTCATCGGTCGGCAGTCACGTTGAGGCACTCATGGACCGTTCGCCCATCGGGAGCGTGATCCGACTGACAACTGCCAATGTTGGGGCAACAGAGTGAATCAAGTCTGCTGGACTTTAAGCTGGCAAGTAAGCAAAAAATAGTTTTTGGGTGACTAGAGGTAAACAGAAATAATATTGGTAGGTAATATGCTTTTTCTCTTTCAAAAATATAATTTCTGTACGTCAATCGTATAGAAATTAGATTGTTGAATTGAAAGAGAATAGCCGGTCTATTCTGTAATAATCTCACCGTGAGAACTTAGGTGAAGTGAGCTCGGAGTGAACTGTCAGTCCCTAGCAGCAGGTAGAATGACAGCTCACTTCACGTTCACTTCACCTAAGTTTTCACCGTGAGATTATTACAGAATGGACCGGCTGTTATTAAGACTTCGAGATTTATACTTACTATAGAATAAAAACTAAGACTAGAGATTATAGACAGGATCACTTATTTTGTCCAGACCGAATTTAAGGCCAAAAATTAGACTATAAGGTCACATTAAATTTAAGTATCTCGGAGATCTCATTATTTTGACAGCATTGGTCAAAGTCAAGCCCTCATGCTCTTACTAAAATTAATCATCGCTTCTTGAAGTTGCACCCTATATACTCACCATTTTTAGCTAATTAGTTGATTTACTGTCTTCAATCTGCACTACACCAAAGCCCCAGTTTCCCGCTGCTCTTACAACTTGATGACGACCTCTGCTGTCCTCGATTATATACGTTATTACTGTTACGTTTTACTTGTATTCTGTCACTGGATATCGAGTGTTCCGGGAAAATTGGGAGATCTCTCTTATTTTTCTTGTTGCGTAGGATTGAATTCGTATTTTGAAAACGGTCGCTAAAGATGAAGAGAACTGTTAGTATAGGCAGGTAAAGGAAGATTGAAGAAGTGAATTGCATCATCTTCTTCGTTAACATCTTTTAAAGCTTCCGACCTAAAAAGGACAAACGGAACCTATATTCGATTACTTTTGTCCGTTTCACAGATGTTTATCTCGAGATCTATACAACGTAGGGATTTGAATTTTGTTGTAAGGCCTTGAGGATGTGCACGGATCGCCAGTCAGTCGCCATTTTGTAACAATATTATGATTTAAAAGAGTGTCCGTGGAGTTTCTTGCCCGTTCTTCTCCATAGTAACCTACGCTTTGGAATGGGCAACTAGCTTCATATTTCTGACTGACTGACCCCTTGACAATTCAAAAGTGCCTGTAAATGGTTGAATTGAAATAAATGCTTTGAGTTTGAGTTTGAGTCAAAGAACAAAATAATTACATGTTTTTTTTTCACGATATCTATTACCGAAGTCGCTTTTTGTGTTGTGATGCTGTACTAGATTTGTGTCGCGGATATAGAAAAGATTCGTGTACTTTACAAATACACACTTTTAATATAATCCCTCTCTTTTTCTCTTTTAAAAGCACAAACCATTTTACCCTAGTTCATGCCGTGTTAAATATTTTCCTGATTACAAGTGCACCGGACATAGTTAGATGAGGAATTTATACAGGAAGACCAGTAAATAGTGCGACATACTGCGAGGGGCGATAGCTTGGGTACCAATAGAAAACAATATAATAATCCTTCAGGCTGAATTTCGGCTATAGCGACCAATCTCAGCTGAGACCAGCCTTCGACGCAGGAGATATTATAGTACACAATATAATAAACATATATACAAACAGCAACCAGGGGCCTATTTAGGAAAACTGACACGTGACAAGCGACAATCCGACAATTTTACGAGTTTCTTTTCATAGTTTTTACTTTATTAAACAGCACCTGTTGTATTATGAGATAGTCTTGCATTCTTTGACAAATATGGCGCATTGTTAGTTATTAGTTAAATAGGGCCCTGATAGCTTGCGGAAGGTGAGCAATGGGTAGCTCGCCGTCCGATAAGGTCCGATAGAACCGATGCCTGCCGGGGTTGCGGGAAAGTCCGAAAGGGATACCGTGGCCCCTGGGAACGTACAGGCAACTGAAGAAACACGGGTGGGTTTTAGTCAGTAAGAGTCTGACACGCCCTCCCGCTCCGCCCAGAGCGGGAGAAGTTATTTGATAATTCACCTCCCCAAAAAAAAAAAAATGGCGCGATTTAGGGTTAAGTTTGGTAAAAACTATGAAGTTTATATCACTAGCATTTCAACTAAAAAGCTCATAGAAATGCGCATTATTTCAACTGTACCATCCTTTTCTTCTTTCCTGGTCCCCAAGTCTCACAACCCACAATTCCATCCCAAATTGATACAGGAAACCGAAACATAATGATTACTAAAGCAACTGACATATCACCCCTTTTATAAAGCAGTTGGACCATTGTTTCCTTCGCTATAGTAAGTCATATGTCAAAACGTCGAACACACATGAACCCATGTTACAGTTCTGTCAATAACATTCGGTTATACAATGCATTTATTGTCTGCAAAATAGCCTTATGGTATTCATTGTTCTGCAATATTACGGTCAATGGGTCGGGTCGATTTACCTACTGGAATTTGTGCTTGATTTCAGGCTGGGATTTAAATGTTTATTGAACAAATGAATAATAATGTTTGGTTTGTTTTAGGATAATAATTCAGAGATGTTTTGATGGGATGATAGCAAATGAAATGTTTATTAGTTAAGCCTGGCAGTCTCAAATTATTATCTAAATGTTATTGCTCACTACATAATAAAATTGTTGGGCACGTCACGTTGTTTTATAATCAAAACAATAATTTTGATTTTTTTTGTGAGAGCCACCACAATGGCCCCAAAGTGATCCCAATGCCATTTGACGGCACGGTTGGCGCAGTGGTTAAGCGATTGACTGCTGCGCTGCGTGTCGCGGGTTCGATTCCCGCACGGAACAAATATTTGTATGACTTGCAATTAGTTGTTCCGGGTCTGGCTGTTTGTGTATGTGAGTTTAAATGTACGCAAACGCACCCACGACACAGGAGAAATTCCTAGTGTGGGGCAACGTTTTTAAAAAAAGAAAAAAAAAAGAAAAAGAAATACCTACCGCTATTGCCAGCCTTGTCCTTCCGGATAATGATGCGGCCGAGTACTTCAGCGCCTTAAGTGTTCTTTTGTTTTTGTATTTATTTGTATATTTAGTTAGTCATTTAATTTAGTACCCAGTGTAAATAGTTAGTTGTGTTATGTATTGCATAATTATAAGAATTACAATGTATATGAAATAAATTAGAAATGGTCCTATGACGATGATCCGAAACGCCTAACTGAAAATATTCTAAACGTAAACAAAGAAATGAAATTAGTGGGTTTATGTCGAAAGTTTAATTAGTCTAATCGATTCGGGTTGTGATCTCAACCTTATAACGATGGACTTAGGTATATATTGAACTGACATACTCTTTTTACACAAAGGAAAATAAAGTGCTAAGGGGTTTAGGTTTTAGCAAGGTAAAAGCTGTCGGTAAGTGTACAAATTGATGATAATTGTTTTAATTTAACTTTTTACAATGTCATATAAGATGATTTTTTGAAGATTTTTTGATTTGGTGAGGGTGGTTTTCGATACAGGTGTTACGAGCGTGATTCATCAGGGTGAGGGTGAAATATTGCTTTCAGATAATATAGGCTCGACCTCAAATGAGTTGAGCAATGAACTCCAAGTTTTCGAGCAGCTGCGAAAGATCTGGTTGACGGTACTTCCTTGATTAATATTTTTATAAATCAAAGAAGCAACGCTGGTGATGGTGATTGTGTTGAAAGACATATACTGGTGATGGAGCAGAAGGATCTCACAGAACAAGTAATAGAGTGGTTACAGAAGGAGAAAATGGTGAAGGATCGCTTTTCTGTCCTAATCGTTGACCATCATTAAAACAAGCTGTCAGGAGCTACTATTTACACTAATTTGAATTTGAAAAGTGTATTTCTTTTATTTGAAGATTGTCAGAGGTGCTAGGTAAAGAATAACGAAAACGGGTCCAATGATTGTTTTCTCGTTACATAAATAAAAAAATAGATATGGGTATCCCTATTTGTATCTGTCTCTGTTTGTTGCGGGATTGGTAGCCATTAACACGTTGGAACTGAGACGCAAGTGTTACTCTAGCTCGTGTTCATTGTTTGCTTCGCACCGGCTGCGGCGGTCGCGCGCCTGTGCTTCGCGCTGCCTGTTCGAGGCTCCGCCAGTGCGTACCCGTACTGCTCGATATGCCCAAGGTGATTAATGTGCTGAACTCCCTGATTGCTCAAGAGCTCGATATTGACATATTTATTTAAATGTATATTTAATTTTTGCGTAAAGTTTTTTACTTAAATGTTATGTTGTTGGCTTGCTGTGCGCTTTGGTGTTTACTGTAAGTGCAGCAAGCAATTGATATAAAAATAAATTAAATAAGTAACAAAAATAAATCATGTCACCTATAGATAGAAAGCTAGCCAGACTGAAGTAACATTTAATTTTATTGCTGATGGTATAACACTATGAAATTGTTTGGTTACCCTGAGTTTCCAAAATAAATTTATATTGAAAGATAAAAACATTTACTTTCAGCTTCAGATATTTTGTATGTCTATTGAATTTTTTTTATATCAAACAACACGAACATTATTATAACAGCTTTTCACGATAATAATAGTGCGAGGCGTTATCTGTTATATTATTAAAGGTTCCCAATTCTTCAGACCTTCGTCAAAGTACAAGAATATAATAAAATAATTACATGAGACTGTTGAACGATATTTTTTCTGACAAACATTTTCTTAAAGTAAGTTCTTTTGAAATGAAAATGAAAGTTATTCATTTTGTTCAAATACGAAATAAAAAATATTTTTAACAGTAGGTAATTAGCAGAAAGGCAGTATAAGTTATTGTTTAAATAAAAATACAGTGTCACTACTTTCCATCCATCAAAATATTAGACTCATACAACGTTAGACAACTCATAAGACTACCTCGATGGTCTAGTGGTCGCAAGTGCTACTGCTGAGCATGAGGTCCCAGATTCGATTCTCGGGTCGGGTAAAGTGTTATTGAGTTTTCCATCTGGAATTTCTCAGTAGCAGCCCGGTGTCTAGATTTGAGCCCGATTGATGGCAACAGGCTCGCCTCCTATTACATAGGACTTAAACTTAACTGGCGAAATGTTAGTGTACTATAGGTACAACTCTGCCTAATCCTTTGAGGAAATACAGGTGTGATGATATGTTATGTAATTTTCATTTCAAAACTTCATAAAGTGAGTTTTGATAAAAATAAGAGCGCCAAGTAACGTAATAAGGTGCGCTACCGAATGGCATCAATACAATAAGAAGAAATATAAGGTATAAGATTTTTTTTCCCAAACGAATTCTTAAATACCTTATCAGCCAGTCAGAGACGAAGATATAAAAAGTAAAAATTAAAATAAAAATAAAACGGATTTACAAAAGGAAATCGGAAACCAAAAGGAAAATACCTTATTTCGATTCAAATTGCGAAAATAGTTCTAAGAAAATCGCTTGCGAGACAGTAGCGATGCTTAAGACGGCCGTTTGTTCTTGAATAAGAAACAAATCTTTTTGTTTTAAAGGAAACTTTTAAGAAAGTGGAGGAAGGAAGGCATTTATTGCGCTAAAAGCCCCGCCGGAACTAACTTTAAAATGGATTCAACTTTGTCCGTTGCATTTAACTTGGCTGTGTGTGACACCGTTGCGTAATAAATGTTAGGTCGTAGAGTTATATAATGAATTTTAAACCTACCATTATGAAGATATTTGTCTAGTTTAAACTGACAAGAGCTAAGCCGCTGTCATTGTCGGACAGCATAGAATAGAAAGAGAAACGAGATAACACAACGCTTGTTATTTATTGCAAAATATGACGCAATTGTCTATTTACTCAAATATTAATCGAAAATACAAAAACAGCCAAGTTCTGCTGACTAAGACCGAATAATACGTTCTGGTTATTAATTAAAATACAACGTACTTTGATATTTCATACAGCTATTTTGGATTGGACCTAAAAGTAAAATTGTTAGTTTACCGTTAATTTAAATATGTTCAAGATTAAAAAATATTTTTCCGCTACCACAAACTATGTATATAGATTTGGCAATTTTTTTTTTGTTTAAGACCTGCCTATTTTTAACATGTTTTTGCCGCTTGTCAGCGCCTAATTAATATAGTTTGTATTTTTGACTCACTGACATATTTCAATAGTTGTGGTGTGAGTTGTTTTTCCCTCTGCCTGAGAATGCAGGCGTGATATTTATGTTTAATAATTACTGCTTTTTAAACTCTCGAATTCCTTGATTGTCGTAATTTTATCTGATTTATATCATTGATTTTATACAAACCTCGTAGCAACACAGACCGAACACACGCGTATTTCAACACAGAACTGGAATATTATGCAATAGTGGAACCACCGGCAACTGAACCGTTTTTAAATATTGATTGTATAAAACAGAACAGAAATGTAAAAACTACAGCAAGCGAAATAATACTTTAAAATTGTTCGGTTTCAATATCTTTTCTAAAAGAAAGCTACGATTTTAACCAGATCAAGAACATTTCGTGAAGTGCTACCAACTTTGTTTTGCACTAGGTAAATTGAGTAGATACAGAATATTTTTCAATTTGAAGTTGATATATCAGGAAAAAAGTAAATCTGCATCACGCGCAATTCGGCTTCCAACCTGGCCTTTCTACTGAGAGTGCTATTCTCTGCTTGAAGCACACAGTTAGGTATTATTTAGATCGTAAGACACCTATTTACGCTTGCTACCTAGACCTGAGCAAAGCATTCGATCTGGTTTCTTATGAGGTCCTGTGGGATAAACTTCGTAAACAAAATGTACCCACAGAGCTAGTGGAGTTATTAAAATTTTGGTATGGCAATCAATTAAATGTTGTGAAGTGGGCTAATTGCTTCTCTGAGGAGTACAGACTAGAATGCGGTGTGAGGCAGGGGGGAATTACCTCACCCACTCTTTTTAATGTGTACATAGACGACCTGGTTGGCGAGCTCAGCAGCATGCATGCTGGCTGTCACATTGACGGCGTGGCCGTAAATAATATAAGCTATGCCGATGATATGGTGCTGCTGAGCCCGTCAATAGGGGCGCTTCGCAACCTACTGAGGGTTTGTGAGCGATATGCTGAGAGTCATGGCCTCATATACAATGCGACCAAGAGCGAGTGTATGGTTTTCGGCCCTGATGGCAGAACCTTGCATGAGCTGCCGCCTATTTGTCTCAACGGTTCTCCTCTTACTAGAGTTAAAAGATTTAAATATCTAGGGCATATTATCACTGACAACCTGAAGGACGACGATGATATTGAACGTGAACGCAGAGCGCTGGCTGTTCGGGGTAATATGATGGCTCGCAGGTTTGCTCGTTGTTCAGTTGAAGTGAAGTTAGCATTATTCAAAGCCTACTGCCAATCACTATACACGAGCAGCCTGTGGGTTAATTATACTCAAAGGGCATACAGCGCTCTGCGGGTACAATATAATAATATCTTCAGGATGTTGTTGCGGTTGCCGCGGTTCTGCAGTGCGTCCACGATGTTTGCCGAAGCGCGTACAGACGACTTTTATGCAAACGCAAACGAGTGGCGTCGCTGCTGGGCAGAGCGCGGTAGCAATAACCTTCTGAAGATAATTGCTAGTAAATATTATCAGTGTCCGATACACTCGCTTTGGGTGAAAATTGTTATTGGCACGGTAAAATGAATTGATTCAATTATTGTTATTTTATAGTTATTATAATATTGTGTCGTTATTCCTGTATTTTGATATTGTGCATACTAACATAGTTATAAGTTTCTGTTGTTACTAACCATTATGGATCAAAGTTGTCTAATATAATAAATGAATTGAATTGAATTGATATCAGAAAGAAAATGCTACTCTTTTTCTCCGTGAATGCTGTAAAAATTAATTAAAAACTGTTTCAATAATAAGCTGCGAACAGCAATCTTTGACAAATTGCTAAGTGCGTTGAAGAAGCGATTTTAGTATAATTTAATTCTTCTTTCACAATTAATTGTAGTCTTTAAAAAGCTGACGTTCTAAATTAAACATTTAATTCCTACTCTCTACCTCATTCCGTTCCCTTCAACATTTCAGAAATACGTCCACTGCTGGACATAGACCTTCCCCAAGTATCGCCACTTCAACCAGTTCTGTCCTTATCGCATTCAGCGGATTCCTGCGGCCTTCATAGGGCAACCGGTCCACCTTGTGGGAGTCCTTCCAACGCTACGTCTTTCGGTATGCGGTCGCCACTCCAGAACATTTCAGCCCCATTGGGCATCTGTTCTGGGAGCAATGTTCCTCGGTCCCATTGCCACTTAAGTTCCCCTTCCGAATTTATTCGAGATCGGTGCATGTCAGTATTCCACCCTTTACACATAACCATAATATCCCAACACACACAACCGTCTGTTGTATTTTTGGTCAATAGTGAACATTTTCACGATGTCAAAATTGCAGCGAAATAATTTTCAATTGTTCATTACACTACGGTGTGATGAGCATTATGACAGACAAAAGAAGATTTCGCGTAGTCCTTTGAAAGCAAAGACTCTTTAATCTTATTGTTCTTTACTATTTTCCAAGCGTTTTCATTGATATCAAGTTTGGTCGATATCTCTTTGACTACAGCCTCAAGTTTTCTTTAGACATTTGAAGTCTTTAGTCATTTCTAATAACAACAGAGCCAGACAGACTTGTCTGGCTCTGTTGTTATTAGATAACAGTAAGATACAAAAAAAAATCTTATAGAAAAAGAAATCCTATTGAAATATTAACGATCGAAAAAATGTGGTTCCAATCAATGTATCTGGGTTTTTTTTTCTATTAAGCACCAAACATTCAATAAAACACGACATAATCCATTAGATCAATAACAGACTGTCACTTACTTCAACAAGATCTTAATCGCTTAGTAGAATATTGCAATAAAAATAAACTCCTACTTAGTATTCCTAAATGTTGCTGTATCAGCTTTACTAAAAATAAAACCCCATTTAAACAGCCATATGCATTTCAAAGAAAAATCTTAGCCCACGATTCGTGATCTAAGAATACTGCTCGATAACAAACTGCACCTAGACGCACATGTTAATAAAATCATGAGTCAGGCTTATCGTATGTATGGATTCGTGTTAAGACTGGCCACGGAATTCATCCAACCAAGCACATATTTACATTTGTATCGATAATTAATCCAGTCTCAACTAGAATATGCAGTACCGGTGTGGGACTCCACACGTATTAAAAAATATATACTGACTGTATCGAGTGCTTACAACGTAATTTCCTGAAAACGATGCATTATCGCTGTTCTAGAAGTTATATTTACATCCCCTATAGCGACTTACTGAAAAAAAACAACTTAATCTCTTTGAAGTCTAGACGAACCTTTCTAGAAACTATGTTTCTATATGAACGGTGTAACAACTAATATGATTGTGTGGATATTTCTAACAAGTTATGCTATGTTGTCCATAGAACCATTCAGGGACGGAGGTGCGCGCACGACCTGTTTTCGCCATCACTCTTAATCGTACGAATACAGGCTTGCGGACACCCCTACGTCGCCTTACAGGCAATTTCAATTGTTTTTCTCTAACTTGGATCTATTTGCTTTATCCGTTGGAAAATTTAGAAAAATATTGCTTGACACAATAAAAATTGTGTGAATAATATTGAACCTTTAGTGTTCCTTGGTATATGTAATTTATGTGTATCCTATTTTGTGTACTTATCTATTCTGTCCGACCTTAACTTTATCAACATTGTCTTTGTCTTTTTGTGTATCTGTGGAGAACGTTGTTGGTTGCACATTTGTATAACTCCTTATGTTCTATTTACTTGTAATATATAATGTGTTATTGTTTGTTCTTCCGAATAAATAAAATATAGACATAAAGCAGGAAAAATAAACATTGTTATGAATTTGCACAGCAAGAAAAAAAGAGGCGAAAATGGACCCCATCTCAGTAACTGCAACAGTAAATTTCGCAGCAGTAATAATCTAAGTAGGTTAAATACAATTGGACTCAGCTAAGGAAGACTTTCTGTTTCTCAATTAGAAACTGAATACTACAGCAAATTGTAGATCCAATTGGTAAGTGGACACCACTAACCCCCACATTTCTGACTTCATCTAATGGTTTCTGTTTTTTTAATATTTGATTTGTTGTCGAATACTTATCTCTTCTATAAAGGTCAGCTATTTTTAATGAACACATTACTTTAGCTGCCAGATTTTAGACAGCAGACTTACCTTTCGGAGTCTTGATTAGGCTTTCAAAATTCTTTATTCATTTTCCGAAAAGATTCTTAGATGCATTTGCCTCGTTGATCTAGTGGTCGCAAGCGCTACTTGAGTATGAGGTCCTGGGTTCGATTCCCAGGTTGGGCAGTGTTTTTGGGTTTTTCCATCTCAATAGCAGCCTGGTTGATGGCAACAGGCTCGTCCCCTATTACACGGGACTTAAACATTACTGGCGAAATGAGGGTAAACCATACTATAGGTACACCTCTGCCTAACTCTTCGGGGATTACAGGCGTGATGTTATTTTAAAAGGAATCTAGCATAAGCATTCAGTAATGCGATTGGTATGAATCACGAGCTACAACGTGATATTAAGCAAATCCCCACGAGTTTATCGCACGGACATATTGGAAAATATATTTCACTTGTTGCGGGACTCTGCAACGTATCACAGTATAAAATTAAGTTAATACTGGCCGGATACTCTTGCTTATCTTAAAAATATACGAGAATGATTTATGTGGATTTGCTGTGTTTTTATGAATATTGATAAAACTTTATTCATAAGAAGTGAACATTGGTCTTTTTACACAAAATCTAATATTTAGTGGCTTTGATAATGATGTTCAATCTGGCAAATAAATTTTTCATCAAATTGACTAACAACTCAAAATTAAATTAAATTAAACTTTATTTCAGGTAAAAGTTTCGTTCAAAATTTTATTAGTATTTTTGGCGTTCAATAGTGCTTAGATACTCGTAAATAGATTTGTATTGTTAGTTTTCACAAATTAATTATTTGTACCTATGAGTGCCCCCACCCAGTGTCCTTGAAAGGGACAGTCCGCTCTAGCAGCGATCAAATTAAATTGTTGATATTGTTGTGAAAAGATTATTGTTGATTAAATTGTTCTTAAATTCCAAACAACAAATATCATTCTTTTACAGTTGTAAACATGAAACAGCTATAAATCGGCAAAATTGGAGTAGTGTGTCAATTTGAGAAACAATAACTTCCCTGTTACAATTAAGCTGAATTTTAATCCTTCACGTATCATGTCACATTGAACAGACAGATAGACCACATCTCGTTCATTGGATTCTTTTAATCCGGGCAAATGAAAATGTCTCCCAAGTGTGAAAGGATGAAACCACGTGCAACTTGCAGTTAATACCACCACCTTCATAATAATATTACGTATGTTGTCAGCCTGGTGTCGGTTAAGAGCAGTGGTGGGCCAGCGCTAACGGCCGCGATTTATGAGTTGTAGGTCGTAGGTTCGAACCGTGACAGGCGCTTTGCTTTGTGTAAATTATTTAATTACCATGTCAGGCTCACAAAACGGTGAAGGAAAACATCGTGAGGAAAACGGCATGGCCTAGGACTTAAAAATCGAAGACATATGTCGTGTGTGTGTGTGTGTGGGCCCGCGTGGTGGATTACGGCCCACTCCCTCTCATTGAGAGGAGGCCTTCGTCCCAGCTGTACTACAAAATCAGCCTTTAATGTTTCCAAACATTAAAGGCTGATTTTGTAGTACAGTCAAGTCTAAGATTTCGAGAGTAGGCTTTGACTAGTAATTCTTTCAGTGGAATAATAAATTATGTTCAAGAAGCGTTGAATTATTCATATTGTATACACTGTGTAAGGGACATCGAAGCATCGCAAACTGTTACCATGAGTTCAGCACATGATTGCTGTTTCATACAAAAGATTCAACAGCTGATATTTTTAATTAATTACTGACGAAAAAATTCAACGTTGGTCTAGATTTCTAGAATCATACTATGGCGCATCGATGTCCCTTGCACTCTGTATAACACGTTTGTTTTGCCCAGCTTTAGGCACAGGTGTATCTACAGTGCACTTACATTTCGCCAGCTAGCGTTAAATTACTTTCCTTTGTTTTATGCAGTAGTTGAATATAGTGGTCAATTTTATCATCATCATACCAACCTTTGCCAATTACTTATACAGGTCTACTTTCAATCTTAAAATGTACATGAATATGTATAGAATATACTGAATGCTTTCAACGGTTTACGGTGCAAGTTGGTCGCATGTAAAATACCCAAACTGGATTAATAGGATCACAAAGAACTTTGTCGAATAAATTAGCAGTCATTATGTATGCGCCTTTATAATGGCTGTCCACACCTCGGAAAATTAGTTCGGGATGCTGTCAATAGAGGGAGCCATTGTTTGGGCTTTTTGAAATATGATCGTCGTTTACCGATTACTGGTCTGATGGAGTATTGGGTTCCCTTTCGGGTCGTGTATTGTGTTCCAATGTTTGGTATAATTATTTGCATCGTCTTTTGTTTAAGATCTGGGGTTTCATGTTATTTGATCTTCGGAATCTTGAGTTTTAATTTGTATGATTTCTCTCTAGAGGGCTACTTTTGTTTAACCATTTTCTGGGAGTTTTGTTTTTCCTTACATTTGATAAGTGACAGGATTCTTACTAATAGTACCAAGCTTGCAAGTTTTGAGTGTATATATCGCAGCCATCTGGTTAAATTAGCCAGATAATTGGACGCCTAGGCCGTTTATTAAACGGTGGCATCCAATTAAATAGCTGAACGACAACTAGCCAAAGTCTTTGAGCGCAACGTTTAACCAGATGGCTGAATGTCTTGTAGTCATTTAGTTAAACTGGATGAAATAGGTCAGAGTAGGTTAGAACTGTGACAAACCGCGTGCGAGCCAAGCGAGCGCTATTTCCAAGTTGCTCGCAGAATTTTTTTCACCATTAGAATCACTTGGCTGAGTCTTGGTCAGCCATCTTCAAAGGGCTGACTTTCAATACGCCAGGTTGTTAAACGTTGAATGATTCTAGTTCAATTAACTATCGGCCTAGGCATCCAATTGGATCCTGGGTTTTAATGAACGGCCTAGGCGTCCAAATAACTGCCTAATTTAACCAGATGGCTGCGTCATACATATTATGTAGGTATGTGTTTTTTCTTTAATTTGTATCTTAATTTCAACCAACGCGAAATAAACTATTTTCACAATACCAGGAAATATCAACTCTCAACTCCAGCTTTTTTATGTCCCCAAATGTTCGATTCGCAGTCACTTTAAAAACAAAGGCTTGTTGAAAATATTCATCGGTCGGCAGTCACGTTGAGGCACTCATGGACCGTTCGCCCATCGGGAGCGTGATCCGACTGACAACTGCCAATGTTGGGGCAACAGAGTGAATCAAGTCTGCTGGACTTTAAGCTGGCAAGTAAGCAAAAAATAGTTTTTGGGTAAACAGAAATAATATTGGTAAGTAATATGCTTTTTCTCTTTCAAAAATATAATTTCTGTACGTCAATCGTATAGAAATTAGATTGTTGAATTGAAAGAGAACAGTTATTAAGACTTCGAGATTTATACTTACTATAGAATAAAAACTAAGACTAGAGATTATAGACAGGATCTCTTATTTTGTCCAGACCGAATTTAAGGCCAAAAATTAGACTATAAGGTCACATTAAATTTAAGTATCTCGGAGATCTCATTATTTTGACAGCATTGGTCAAAGTCAAGCCCTCTTGCTCTTACTAAAATTAATCATCGCTTCTTGTAGTTGCACCCTACATACTCACCATTTTTAGCTAATTAGTTGATTTACTGTCTTCAATCTGCACTACACCAAAGCCCCAGTTTCCCGCTGCTCTTACAACTTGATGACGACCTCTGCTGTCCTCGATTATATACGTTATTACTGTTACGTTTTACTTGTATTCTGTCACTGGATATCGAGTGTTCCGGGAAAATTGGGAGATCTTTCTTATTTTTCTTGTTGCGTAGGATTCAATTCCTATTTTGAAAACGGTCGCTAAAGATGAAGAGAACTGTTAGTATTGACAAGTAAAGGAAGATTGAAGAAGTGAATTGCATCATCATCTTCGTTAACATCTTTTAAAGCTTCCGACCTAAAAAGGACAAACGGAACCTATATTCGATTACTTTTGTCCGTTTCACAGATGTTTATCTCGAGATCTATACAACGTAAGGATTTGAATTTTGTTGTAAAGCCTTGAGGATGTGCACGGATCGCCAGTCAGTCGCCATTTTGTAACAATATTATGATTTAAAAGAGTGTCCGTGGAGTTTCTTGCCCGTTCTTCTCCATAGTAACCTACGCTTTGGAATGGGCAACCAGCTTCATATTTCTGACTGACTGACCCCTTGACAATTCAAAAGTGCCTGTAAATGGTTGAATTGAAATAAATACTTTGAGTTTGAATCAAAGAACAAAATAATTACATGTTTTTTTTGTTCACGATATCTATTACCGAAGTCGCTTTTTGTGTTGTGATGCTGTACTAGATTTGTGTCGCAGATATAGAAAAGATTCGTGTACTATACAAATACACACTTTTAATATAATCCCTCTCTTTTTCTCTCTTAAAAGCACAAACCATTTTACCCTAGTTCATGCCGTGTTAAATATTTTCCTGTTCACAAGTGCACCGGACATAGTTATATGAGGAATTTATACAAGAAGACCAGTAAATAGTGCGACATACTGCGAGGGGTGATAGCTTGGCAATAGAAAACAATATAATAATCCTCCAAGCTGAACTTCGGCTATGGCGACCAATCTCAGCTGAGACCAGCCTTCGACGCAGGAGATATTATAGTACACAATATAATAAACATTTATACAAACAGCAACTAGGGGCCTATTTAGGAAAACTGACACGTGACAAGCGACAATCCGACAATTTTACGAGTTCCTTTCATAGTTTCTACTTTATTAAACAGCACCTGTTGTATTATGAGATAGTTTTGCATTCTTTGACAAATATGGCGCATTGTTAGTTATTAGTTAAATAGGGCCCAGAGCGGGAGAAGTTATTTCATAATTCCCCACCCAAAAAAAAAAAAATGGCGCGATGTATTGTTAAGTTTGGTAAAAACTATGAAGTTTATACTCGTATCACTAGCATTTCAACTGAAAAGCTCATAGAAATGCGCAATATTTCAATTCTACTATCCTTTCCTTCTTACCTGCTCTCCAAATCTCACAACAATTCCATCCCAAATTGATACAGGAAACCGAAACATAATTATACTAAAGCAATTGACATATCACCCCTTTTATAAAGCAGTTGGACCATTGTTTCCTTCGCTATAGTAAGTCATATGTCAAAACGTCGAACACACATGAACCCATGTTACAGTTCTGTCAATAACATTCGGTTATACAATGCATTTATTGTCTGCAAAATGGCCTTATGGTATTCATTGTTCTGCGATATTACGGTCAATGGGTCGAGTCGATTTACCTACTGGAATTTATGCTTGATTTCAGGCTGGGATTTAAATGTTTATTGAGCAAATGAATAATAATGTTTGGTTTGTTTTAGGATAATAATTCAGAGATGTTTTGATGGGATGATAGCAAATGAAATGTTTATTAGTTAAGCTTGGCAGTCTCAAATTATTATCTAAATGTTATTGCTCACTACATAATAAAATTGTTGGGCATGTCACGTTGTTTTATAATCAAAACAATAATTTTGATTTTTTTTTGTGAGAGCTACCACAATAGCCCCAAAGTGATCCCAATGCCATTTGACGGCACGGTTGGCGCAGTGGTTAAGCGATTGACTGCTGCGCTGCGTGTCGCGGGTTCGATTCCCGCACGGAACAAATATTACGTTGTTATAGGAAACCATTTATACAATGTCATACACAAACGAACACCTATATTTCAACTTCCGCAAAATAAAATAAAGCTAGCTACAACTGAGTGGCTAATGACCCTAAACTTCGAAGAAAGCGAAAAGCTTTTACATACACCCACATAAACCCAACAACTGAAGCGCAAACCCCTCACATACGCATTACACAACTTCACTCACATACCATCACCCACACACTCACTACACATCTCACTAACCCATACTACACTTACACAATTACATACTCTCCAGATCAACTCTACTCACATTTGTTTTTTTTAAAGTAATTTTTCTACTTGCATGCATCCCTTTGCCATGTTATTGCATATTAGTAATATATGTATAAACGTTCGAGAGAGCCTTGACTTTCATAGTACAAGTTTTACTTAGTTTGGAAGTCAAGAGTTTCAAAGTGTGTACCAATGTTTCTTGTGCAATAAACGATTTTTATTTTTTTATTTTTTATTTTATTTGTATGACCTACAATTAGTTGTTGCGGGTCTGGCTGTTTGTGTATGTGAGTTTAAATGTACGCAAACGCACCCACGACACAGGAGAAATTCCTAGAGTGGGGCAAAGTTTAAAAAAAAAAAAAAAAAAAATGCCATTTCAGTCAAATGTAAAACAAAAACAAATCATAAATATCTAACAGTTACATGAAATCCGTAACAAGCACTGTCGTTTAAATAAAACGGGACCTAAACACACGTAAATTCGGTTATTCCGTGCAAAAATATCATAACAAGAACTATGTTTTACGATATTTTTATAGCTAAATAAAAATCACACCTGTGAACATGTTTAGTTTGATTGTCCTTTGTTAGAAATTGAGATGGATTTGTACCAGATTTTGACTGTGTTTGTTTGAACTTGAAGATATAAGATAAGATATAAACTTGCACTTAGTAATGTTACGAGTCTAACCCCTGCTTGTACGTATGCATTTCAATGTAACTGGAACTTGCAAACATTATAGATAATGCAAGCATTTTCTTGCTTGATACAGTCAAGTTATGCAATCTTCCTAGTACCTTGTTGCGCACTTGTGGCTCATTCCCTAAGTAGTTTATTTAGATAGCAACTTTACCGGATTAAAAGCTGGTGTAGGTAAGGTACTATAAATAAATTGATATAAATTATATACAATGCCACCCATGGGCATGTGACCCCGTATTTTTCTGAATATTCATGAAAAATTATCGAAAATTCACTTTAAAAGAGTGGGCTCTATCTTTATTTTTTTTAAGTTTTTTCAAAATCCCCCTATTTTTTAATGGAGTTGTGTTTATAAAACAAATACTGTTTTTTTATTTTTTTATGGTTGCACCTCCGTTTTTTTTTTCATAGTCGACAAATTTTAATAAAAAATGTTAGTTACTCCAATAAAATAAGTCATAAGCTTTTAGAAATAATAATCAGAATCCAAATCGAGCCAATAACATCGGAGATATGGCAAACGCTACTCAAAAAACATGAAAAATATTAAAGATAGACCCCCCTTTTAAAGTTAATTTTCGATAATTTTTCATGAATGTTCAGAAAAATACGGGCGGTAACATACCCATGTACGACATTGTATATAAAATAAAACGATAATATTTTAAATGTTTCCCATCCGATTAATAATTTAAACCTTTATTGCCCTGAGGTTTAAATTATGACGATATTTTCCAAAAGTGACACACGTCATGGTTATCCGTTATCACAGATAATAATATTTTATCAGTATCGGTCGGTAACCGTTCACTCCTGAATTCGGGTTGCCCTAGAGACCAATACTGTGAATGATATCGTTGGATAAAATCGTAGTCGCTACGCTACCCACATTGGTGATTGCGGTGTCACACCGCAGTCACGTCGGGTAATTATGCGTCAGAAATGGTCACGCTAGTGGACATTTAAAATCATGTACGAGTAGGATTATTAGAGAGATGTTTATTAGTAGATAGGTAGCTGGTAGGTAGTACTTATTTTCATTGAGATTGAGCGTCGTTCTGGCATCGATGGTAAATAACTACAGGCATATTATTTTCATTTTCATGTCATATTTTATATTTTCATACCATAAGTACCACATAAGTCTATTCTTCACACAGTTCACAGTTGTAGAATATTTCACGTTTGAAGTGTTTAGTTAAATATCAAAACCCGGTAAGTCGCACCCCCTACTCGAAATTGAACTGTGAATGGGGTAAAATTTAAAATAAAAAAATGCATTTTGTTTGTTTCCAAATCAAGTTAAGCCTCCAAAAACACTACTGAAATAACGGTTAAAATTGTTGATTTCTTTCATATGTCGGAAATCCGTTGATTTGTTTTTATCAAAGTCGAGTACGAGTGAACCAAATGTTAATGTGCAATTGGGACTCGAGGTGGCCCTGCACAAGTCCGAGGCCATGTGTTTTCATGGTCCTCGGAACGCGCCACCGTTGGGGTCCCAAATAACGGTAGGAGGAGTTCACATCGGCATCGAGTCGACGATGAAGTACCTTGGACTCGTCCTCGACAGCCGGTGGAACTTCGTGGAGCACTTCCGACGTTTGGCTCCCAGACTGGAGCGGGCCGGGGCTGCTTTGAAGCGGCTCCTGCCCAATCTAGAGGGTCCAAACGCCTCCTGCCGGAGGCTATACGCGGGGGTCGTGCGGTCCATGGCCCTTTACGGGGCACCGGTTTGGGCGCGTTCATTAAGGCGGCGGCCAGCCCGCCGGTTGAACGCGCCCCAGAGGGTCATGGCCACCCGGCTGGTCCGGGGATACCGCACGGTCTCCGGTGAGGCGGCGAGCCTCCTTGCCGGATTACCGCCATGGGATCTGGAGGCAAAAGTCCTCGCGCATATCTGGGAGTGGCGCGAGGAGTCGAAACGCCGGGGCGTAACTCCGTTTCCGCGAGAAATCCCGGCACAGCGGACAGAGCTCCGGCGGGATCTCATGGCGTCATGGAGAGTGCGATTGTCGCAACCCAGTGCTGGGCACGCCACTATTGCGGCGATAAGTCCCCTCTTTGAGGAGTGGCTAGAGAGGCGCCACGGCGTCCTCACCTTCCGCCTGACGCAGGTCCTCACCGGACATGGTTGTTTCGGGAGGTTCCTGTTTCGTATCAGGCGGGAGGAAACGCCCGGGTGTCATCACTGCGTGGATCGCCCGGAGGACACGGTTGAGCATACGGTGGAGGTCTGTCCGGCTTGGGCAGAGCATCGCCGTGTCCTCGTGGAGGCGATCGGTGGCGGGGATCTCTCGCGTCCGGCCCTAGTCCAGGCCATGGTACGGAGCGAGAGGGCATGGGAGGCCGTCACCTCCTTCTGCGAAGCAGTAATGCTCGCGAAGGAGGAGGCAGAACGCGTGAGGGAGAGGCAAATTTCGCGCCCTCACGCCCCTAGCCGCCGCAGGAGACGCCCTGGGCGTCGGGAATCGCAGGCCGATTCCCGGCCACCGTAGGCGCGGGCTTGCGGATGGTGAGCAATGGGTAGCTCGCCGTCCGATAAGGACCAGGCCCGGGTCGACAACGCGTTGTGTTCCACGCGCGCCTCAAAGAGATGTCAGCAGAAGTGAAGGGGTCCGTTAGGACCGATGCCTGCCGGGGTTGCGGGAAAGTCCGAAAGGGATACCGTGGCCCCTGGCAACGTACAGGCAACGGAAGGAACACGGGTGGGTTTTAGTCAGTAAGAGTCTGACACGCCCTCCCACTCCACCCAGAGCGGGAGAAGTTATTCGATAATTTCCCACCCAAAAAAAAAAAAAAAAAAACAAATGTTCAAAGTGATGTTTTTCAAAATACGGTACATTTCGTCGGTACATTTTAGTGTTCATACTTTATAGTATCTACATACTACAGACACTACATCATATACTTACACTATGCATTCATTAATATTATGTATTATACTCGTTTATTGATTTTGCATTATTATTTTGCGAATCGTTCTAAAACGATTAGTTTTCTTTAATTTTCATATTTTTCAATGTTATGACACTTACGTCAGGCTGTCAAGCTGTCATTATTTTTTCTTCTAATTTTCTCTCTAGTTTTCTTACTGGCTTAGTCCATGAAGGTTACTTTTGATTTATATAATTTAAATTATTTTTATCAATATGTTTAGCTCAAATATGGTATTTTATAGGCAATTATAATTGTTTACTGTAAAATATTTGTATCCTAACTTACATTTTATAATAATAATTGAAACGCTCTCAGAATTCATCAAAGAGGTTTTTTTTGGTACGAATATGTCTGGCCCTTTTCGATCTTTGAATTTGAAATTAAATTCTGTAAAGAACAAGAAAAAGATGATTTCAAAAATAAACCTCAGAGGGACTACGGACTCATTCGGCAGAGCTGATCTAGAAGCGCTCAAGGAAACATCTCTTCAAGAAAAGTCTTGCAAATTGGTCTACATACATTTCACCCTGAAATCATATCTGTCTTCACGGTACTACGTTTCTTGCCAGGAGGACCTTCCACTACTAAGTCCTGTCTGGACTGTCTGAGAGACTGGGAATCGGATCTTCAGGCCTCAGAGCTAACGAGGCCTGACGTCTTCTACATTGCCTGTGAATCAATCAAGATATCTGGGAAACGAATCTGGATGTTTCAGAACTGACGGACGTCTCGAACCTGAAAGCCGTAACATTTACTTCCTTTGTAAATATTCTTTTCTGAGAGCGCTAGGTAGGATAGGTTCTTTTTTAATTATATTTCTGTTTTTTTTTTAATTATTTACCTCAAATTATATAATTTTAACTTGTCTGCTTTCCTTTTATTTTAATAAATAGTAGATATGTTACAACTTTAACCTGATTTTTTAACGTGATCAGTTATTTATACTATTCTAATAAACACAATCTCCTACATGAGTGATCGTTTAATGAAAAACCTCTTTTCTTAGTAATCCAAAAAATATTTCTTTGATTTGCCACTTTTCAAAAGGCTACCTAGAAAATGCCAGAAATTACTAGAGTAAGAAAATATAGGATATAATTCTTATTTGGTTTATATTATAGGGCCTCTCAAAAAGTTTTTGATGTGGAAGTTTCCTTTGTAACCTTCAAAGAAAATATTATTAAAAACTTACCTACCAAAAACCCAAAAACAAACACAGTCATTACAAACACGTTTTCTAACATATCCCTTATGTATAGGAGGCATAATATCCACGTGTTCGTTTGATACGTTCCGCTCACAATGGCCATATAAAACGCGGCGATGTCGACGGCTGGCGTGACACGCTTCGTTAGTAGTTCTTTCTCTATGGTTCGTGTTAACTTTGCGATACATTGTTCTTTGAATTGTCCAACTTTTTTTGCGGAAAGTTGTGCGAAAACTCTCGAATGATTGGAGATCCAGAATGTATAAGATTGGCTGCCAATTATAACTAGCAAGTTACAGATTGGCTAATAAAACGGCGTTTTTGAGACATTTTTGATATGGTCACTACGGTCAGTCAGCGCAGTGGTTGACCATTCTCTTTATTCTAAGTTTGTTTAAGTAATATTTTTAATAGCTAGATGTTTATAATATCCAACATTAAGAATGGCGGCTTATCTCCAAAAATTGGTGATAAATCAGAATCTGTTGAGAGGCTATTTATGTGCACGGAATATGACATTCTTGCATAGTAGCCTTTTTCAATGTATAATTATGTACTTTCAAATTTTATCATGCACACCACCGATATCGGTGAAGGAAAATATCGTGAGGAAACCTGGACTTATAGTTAATATAGGTTTGAAATAGTCAAACCCGTCTTGAGCAAGCGTGATGATCCATACTCATGCCCTCTCTGTAGGAGAAGAGGCCTTTACCCTGCAGTAGGACAGTAATAATGGAAAACTGGAGTGGTTAAGTGGAAAAGCTAAGTTAAGGAAATAGCTAGATAAACTTCGTTACCATGTGTCCCGAACAGTACACACTTTACTCCGAACCATCTTAAGATATTTGGCTTGGTATTCATTATGTCCCGACTGAGACGTCTTTTTGTCCGAGAAATAAATCTTCTTGCTTCATATTTCTCACGACTGGAGACAGACATTTTTTTGGCCAAAAATGGCCGTTTCCTGTTCTGTTTCCGTTTAAAATAGACTCATAAAGTTTTAGTATGTTCTAGAATTCTGGAAGTATGCTGGGTCATAAAGTTAATGACCCGTATGGAGTGACATTAGCAGAGCATCGAGAACAATGGTTGACCGCTAACGAAAAGGTCAACCTTTATTTTTTGGGTCGTAAGACACGAGCGTAGGATTTATATGGAAATATTTTGCGACCAAATGTGAGCGAAATTTCGAATATTTGAAACTGTACCCGTTCAAAACTAAAAGCCATTTCATATTTAATCAACTTATACCTATTTAATGGACTTTTAAACACATGTCTTTTCTAAGTGTCGCCATAATACCCTAGTCTTCGCCTTCCACATCCACACAGTAAGGGTCGACCGAGACAGTTTTTCGGCCGAGGCCGAGACCGAGAATAAAATAAAATCACGGCCGAGACCGAGAGCCGAGACCAAGAATAGAAAAATCGTGAAAAAAAAAATGAAAATCCGCTAATTTTGCATATTATATACAACGGAAGAGGGGTAAGTCTCTCTTTCGTTAATATCAGCCATAATTTATCTACTTTAGGCGTACTATGGGTAGTGTTGTTTATAACGAAATAGAAAAACCGTTTTCAGTTCAGATCAAATTATAATTTACGATAACATTAATCACACTAGCATTTCACACGCTGTAGGTACACGACACAACTATTCGAAACGCGCGACAGTTTCTACACGTCTTCACTGCTTGACCGCCACCCATCAAGTCTGCTTTACTTCGGCCGGTCCGAGTGTTACGTCGTAGACTCTGTCAAGCGCCGCTAGGCAGCGCTGGCGTCCCGATTAGTCAGCTCACTAACGTATTTCCGACTTATATTTAAGAGTGTAATAGCTTGTATTTTCAAAATTAAAAAATTCGGCGTTTACACCCATCGAGAAGAGTGTCGCCGCTCGTCGTATAACTAACTGACCAGCTCATAATTTTTTTAGGTGGTGCTGATAATTTTTTTTTTGCTGCAGGCCTAAGTACTTTATAGGGTTCCGAATTTACTAAAAATATTTGGATTTCTTTGCAGTCTTGGCTCTCTAAGAAAGCTATCAAGCGCTATTTCGATTACAGCATTTGAACTGTTTTTGTCTCTGGTCATTGACTCATCTTCAAATTCTATGGAATCATGAGCTGCCCATAAGTTGAATTCATCTGTTGCGGCCATGTTCGATGAGCTAGCTGACGATGCAGTCAATTATTGCCATACAATAAGTCTCGGTAATGGCCGAGAATCTCGGCGATATTTAGCCGAGAACCGAGACCGAGTTCCCGGTCCGATTTGTAGCCGAGAATGCCGAGACCGAGACCGGGACCGAGAACTCGGTCGAGCCTTACCACACAGCCTATACTACCTTCTTCAGGTCGTCTCTCCATCTAGGTTTAGGTCAAGATCTATAATCGTTACTTAGCATGTGCGAAAGTGACAGGTATAGCGCTTAGTCAGAGTACGTCCTAAGTAACGATTATAGATCTCGGCGTCAGAGTGCTCTATGCACGCAACGTTTTTCAAAATTCAAAATTCAAAATTCAAAAGTCATTTATTCAAACTAGGCTGAGAATCAGCACTTTTCGAACGTCAAAATTACATAAGACAGTCCCTCAAAACGCCCACCCTTCACCACTTCCTAGTGATTTAGCTGGGAAGAAGAAGTGGCGCAACAAACTCCCCAGCAGCACAGCTGTCTGTTCAGTAAAAAAGATTCTATATAATAGTATGCAAAATGATATTTACATTACGCAACACAAAACATAATTTAAATTATAAAATTAATAGCCATATGACAGCTAGCACACGCCAATATACCAACCAAAAACATCGAGAACTATACTCAAGCAGAAATAAAAATAACTTAACGAAAACAATATCTAAATAAAAATAATTTCGTTCGCAATCTCTCATCAAAGGCGTCTGTTTACTTATCTAATAGCATGATCACTGGCCACTTCAGTTTCTTGTCATCAGCATCGTACTAGCCTTTTTTCAACTATGAAAAAAGGTCAAAAAGGTCTGCTTGAAATCTAACCGAATGCAGCTAAATACTTACCAGTATCATTAATGGAGCGACTGGCTCTACAACCCAGTTACTGGGTGACACGATGCCACTTTAGTTTCTTATCTCTGCAAAAACATCATTTTAATTAAAACAGTATTTTTTTTCCGCAGTTACATAAAAGCAAAATAAATAAAATGAAAATCTTCGGTCAACCTAAAGAGAATGAAAATCAATCAAAGAGGCTTTGACTTGTTATAAAAACTTCAAATACCATAGCTTAATAATGTAATTGGAAGGAGGGAAAAAGAAAATTCTTGAAATATGTCCCACAGAGAGGTGCTTAATTAATTCTAAGTAAATATTGAGTGGCCAACATCTGGAATGTTATTGAGGACTGATGGAAAAAGTACAAGTAATACAGCTGGGATTGATTTTATGGATGACATCTTATCCTCCCACATGTGGCTTAATAAGTAATTAGCATACCTACGTCTATTCATTTTTAACAGACTTCAAAAAGGAGGAGATTCTCATTCGACTGTATGTTTTTATTATTGTTTGTCACGCGATTATTCCGCCAATTATGAAATTATTTTGATGATTCTTTTTTTTTATTGGTATAGTCATATTTTAGAAATGGTCCCATTTAATTTGTATTACCTTTGCTTGGGTAGTTTTTTAGTTAGCTTCAATAATACTTAGTCTATATGGATGATGTTGTCAGTTCCTGTCGAATTTGTGTGGGTGTGGTACCCACACAAATTCGAATACCACTACCTGCTATGTGCCTGCTAACCTGCTAACAAAAAAGCGAAAACAAAAAAAAATACCGACACTAAAAAGTGCAACATAACTTAAATTTTGAAAGTTCGTGGCAAAACACGAAAATACAGAACCGACACCGACTTTCGAAATCAAAGTTATTTTGCACTTTTTTGTGTTTTTTTTTGTCGGTTCAATTTTTTAATTAAATATTATTACAAATTAGATTAAAATTAGTTTTTGTAATGCTGCCACTCTTCTGGGCACGTTTCCGGATGACAGCGATGTGGACGACTACTTCGACGCCTAAGTGCCCTTTTGTATTTATATAGTTAGTAAGTTAATCATTTAATGTAGTGGTACATTGGTGCCGATTCTCTTGTCACAAATTTCTCTAAACTAGACTAAAAATCACCAAAATTTAGTTTATTCCTGTCAAACGACGATTTCCCATTCTGAAATAGACTAAAGTGACACAAATTAACTATATTTTAGTTTGGCAGCACTAAAATGGCACTGAGTTATTCATTTAATAAAAATAGCAATTATGCTATTCTGAATTTGACGCTTTTTACCTAAAATTTTGATTGTCTAACTAAATCTGATTATTTTTAATCGCGATTAAAAAGGTTTGGAATAAAATTAGTTGACATGAACTAAAATTCACACGAAGACCTCGACTTCAGCAGAACTGAATCTTTTTTTCTTTTCTTTTGCTTATATCTCGAAAATAGCAAAAGTCAAACATACTTTTCGATTTAGAGGGTTTTTTTTTGCAGAATAAGCTTTAAGGTTATCATAGCCAAAAGTAAGGAATTTTAGTGACAATTTAGTTCGGTGTACGGCACCATTGTATATTGTATTTATGATTTGGCGTAAATTAACTGAAAATAAGCTTAGAACTTGTTCATGCTTAATAAAAATGTTTGAATAATGATGTAGACAATAATAATAGTAACTCAAGGGTTATAGATATAAAATTTGTTTTTATACCTACTACTCGTAACGGACTTGTTTTTGTACTTCATTATTTTTTATGTGAAACATGTATTGGCGCGCCTTGGGGGTAAGACCGACTCGTATGCCGTTATTCCCTCTCCGCCGCCGCTCTTTTCGATGTTTTACATCTGCCGGGCGTCTCGTGACGGCCACTTTTTTAAACACACATACACACATCAACACGGTCTAGGGATATTTCATACTCAATTAAATAACTCGAAAAGTACTGGCCGCATTGTAATCTTTCATACACCGATTTGTTTGTAATTTATCTCAGACTAATTCCAAATTCAAATTTTTGAAAATTCTTTTGTTTCAGTGGCATAAAAATGTCTTGATGTGTAGGAGAGGGAATTTTCATTTGTGCGAAATTTAGAAAACAATACGAATTACGTTTAGTTACAGTTTTTTTTCATTTTTAAACGAAAGATAAAGTTAAAATTGAGGTATTGTAGCCATGCAACGCCAACATTTGACGAGGGCGGAGATGTTACGAGCTGTGGGAATGCTGGAAGCTGGGTCTGTTCAGCGTAATATTGCTGAGGCCATAGGGACCCACCAAAATGTAATTTCAAGATTGTGGACACGCTATCGTGCCACAGGTGAAGTAGCGGACAGGCACCGGGGGCCAAGTCGCATCACTACCCCCAGACAAGATCGATTTTTGCAAATTACTGCGCGAGCTCAACCAAATGCAACGGCGACTCAATTGGTCCAAAGGCTGCGAGTGGAACACCAAGTGGTTGTGAGTGACCAAACTGTAAGAAGGCGACTGCATGAAAGCAATCTACGCTCTCGTAGACCACTCCGGGTCCCAACTTTACGGAGAGGCAATCGTGGACGACGATTAGAATTTGTTCGGAACCACGTGGACTGGGGCCGTGAGCAATGGTCCAATGTGCTGTTCACGGATGAATCCAGGTTCGGCTTCCATCCAGATTTACGAAGGACGCGTGCTTGGCGAGTTCCCGGACGATGGAGCCGTCTTCAGAACCCTCAAGAAGTTCACCCATACCAAGGAGGAACAATTATGGTTTGGGCAGGAATTCGTCTTGGAGGACGGACGGATCTCGTTTGGGTGCGGGGCAATATGACGGCAGAACGATACGTCCAACAGGTGCTGGGGCCCGTAATCTTGCCCCACAGAACACAAATGGGACAAGATTTCCTGCTCATGCACGACAATGCCCGGGCACACACGGCGAGAACGGTAGCAGCTTGGTTACATACACACAATGTTAGGGCCTTAGACTGGCCTGCTCAATCGCCAGATCTAAATCCCATTGAGCATGCGTGGGATATGCTGCAAAGAAGAGCTCTGAAGGAAGTTCCTGAAAATCTGGCTACAGAAGATCAACTTTTTGCGCACCTCAGAAGGACATGGGACAATATTCCGCAGCAAGACATTGACAACCTTGTTCTGAGCATGCCGAATCATTGCCGATGTGTTATGAACATCATGGGCGCTTTCTCAGACTACTAACTTCAAGTTTATAAACACAAATTAAATGATTTTTCTATTTTTTTCAGTTTTTACTCATAAATTAAAAGTTAATTCATATACGATTTCCGTCTATGCTTCATTTTTTTCCATAAAATCCTGAAATTTTAATCGAAGTACCTTAACCATTATTAAAAAATGGTAGAATATTAAATAACGTATCTTTTAAATATATACATGTCATATAAATAATTAACACATTGATAGTAATTCGCTTTTTTAAAAATATCCCTAGACCGTGTTGATGTGTGTATAATTCACACATTTTTCTCATGGGCGTAGGCAGAAACTACAGAACGCCACCTGCTACGATCCTTACATCCTTTCAATTAATTTAGTCTTTAATTAACACCTTCAGAGCCATAAGAATGAAGTTGACGATGTTGACACAGCCCAAGTTAATGTTGTTGACATTGGCACTAAGTTTGAGTAACACTTGGTGTACTTTGATAGAACAAGCGTTACATAATCAACCTATAATGTTTTCACTGTTAGGATACAGCCCTCCTCTCGGTAAGAGGCATTGGGCAGTAATTCACCACGCAGGCCCAGTGCGGGTTGGTAGATGTCACATGTTTTCGAATTTTTGGTTCTATGCCGGTTTCCTCACGTTATTTTCCTTCACCACTGTGATTAAATAACTTACACAAAATAAAGCGCGACCTACAACTCGTAAGTCGGACCGATAAAATTGGGCCACCATTGCAGCCCTATTATTATTATTATTATTATTATTATTATTTATTTATTTCAATCATCTTGGATCATAGGTACAATTAATTAGAATGAATAATTACAAAAATCATAAACACAATAAAAATTAAATTTAACAAAATTAAATCAAATTAAAATCAACATTACAAATAAAATTAAAATGATTATAAAATTAAAACAATATCTTAACATTAACATTAGTCAGTACGTGAACCATACAGCAGTGGTTCACGTACTGACAGTCGAAACGTTCAGCAAAACCCTCCAGGATACTGTTGCGGCTGGCCCGCACTCTGCGCACCAGGGATGTGCACCGCTTGCGCATGACTGTGTAGAAACAATCCACACGCGCCTCGGCAAACATTCCCGATGCGCTACAGAAGCGAGGCAGCCCCAAGAGTACCCTGAACGCGTTATTGTATTGGACACGCAAAGCGCTGTACTGTTTCTGCGTGTAATCCAGCCACAGACTGCCGGTATAAAAGGACGTACAAAATGCCCTAAATAGGGCTATTTTGACGCCCCTCGAACACCGAGAAAATCTGCGGGCTATCATGTTCGCACGAACAGACAGCGCCCTGCGTTCCCTTTCAATGTCTGCATCGTCTGCCAGGTCAGAAGTTAATAAATGTCCAAGATATTTAAAAGTATTTACTCTATTAAGTAGGCATCCGTTGAGCTTAATTGCCGGCAAGTAATCTGGACACTTCCTCTTGGCCCAAAAGACCATGCACTCGCTCTTTTTCGCATTATACAACAAACCATGTTCCTTAGCATACTTTTCACAGATGCGAATCAGTCTTGACACACCACAGACAGAGGCGCTCAGCAGCACCATGTCGTCCGCGTAGCTGATATTGTTTAGGCACACACCTCCAATATGGCAACCGACATGCGTGCTGCTGAGCTTCTCTATCAGTGCATTAATATATAGGTTGAAGAGCTTCGGTGAGGTTAGCCCCCCTTGCCTCACGCCGCACTCCAACCTGTATGGAGTCGAGTAAGCCCCCGACCATCGAACAACATTGACCTGATTGTTGTACCAGTATTGGAAGACACGGACCAGTTCGTCTGGCACTAACGCTTGCTGCAGCTTTTGCCACAGCAGATCATAGCAAACCAAGTCAAATGCCTTCGACAAGTCGAGGAAGCAAGCAAAGACAGGTGTACTTCTATCAGTGTAGTACTTGACAGTCTGCTTTAAACACAATATAGCTGTTTCTGTAGAGTGACCAGCTTTGAAACCAAACTGGTTATCATGTAGATTCAAGTATTTATCCAGCTGAGTGTTAAGCAAACTGTCAAGCACTTTCGAAATAACAGTGGCCAATGAAATGGGCCTATAGTTATTTTTATCGCTGACATCACCGGTTTTATTCTTAATAATTGGCACCACCACAGTTTTCATCATCCGCTCAGGCAGATAGGAATGCCCTAAGCACAAGGAGTAGAACATCGCTAAGACTCTGGACAGATGATGACCAGCATGCTTAAGGTGTTCAATACTTAAATCATCGTGGCCTGGAGACTTGCCCCTCGACATAGACATAACGACATGTCTTACCTCTTTTGCCGTAAACCGGACACTGTACTCCTGACCATTACAACCGTTACTGCCTGTAAACTATGTTGCCTTACCTGTACGTTGATAAATAAAGGAAAAACACTCTTATATATTTTTGTTCTGAAAAGAAAAGACGTACATTTTTTTTTATAAATTCCGGAATCACTGTTTCAAATCAAATAAAGAATGAAACCAAGAACAATATAACAAATACCAACTCATGTAACAGAAATTGTCACTAAAACATCTAATAAAAACAAGTTAGATAGAACAGTTGTTGGTACCAAGAGATATTACGTAAGGCAGTACATGAAAAACAGAGACGGAACATAGCAACGCGTTGACACGATCACATAACGGGCTGTTACTTAGATAAGAAAAGGCAAAAAAGTAAGAAAATATAATATTAAATAAAATAACAGTAGCTAGGAAGGGGATCGCAAAGACGTAGTAGAATAATGTACTAATAGCCGACCCAAATGACATCAATTTCGGTATTAATGATTGTTTTTTATTTTGAAACTGTTTGGAAGACCAAACTATACTTTCAATAGCTTATTTAAGGAGGCTTTTAATACTATGACGGTAAGCGATGTGTTCGCGAATGAATGGAAGAAGATCTCGTCAGTATGTCTGGAGTATTGTGAGATGAGCGTACGAATGTCGAGTAGATGTATATTTTTTGTTATTGTACTTAGCTAATGTGTTTGTGTCTTTAGCCTTGGCCGTTTTATGTTAAAATGAGTAAATAGGTACATAAATAGACATTTCAGGTTTTCTGTAGAAGGATAAGATTGTACGAACAGTTAGTGCCAAGTATTGAGGATATCGAAGAGGCCTACGCCAAAGAGGCGATTTGTATTTGTATACATTAACTATCATACAATTAAAATCTCGAATAATTAAAAACTGAATACAAATTTATTTGCATGTTCAAAATTGTCTTTTTTAGATTTTTATTTAGATATTTTAAACGCATGCTACAAAAAAAATGTTGTAAAAAAAAATGTAGTTGGGATAAATGGCTGTTTTATTTATTTTATTTTATTTATCGAGGATATCGAATTTAAAATATTTCTCTCAATAAACTATCACCAACTGCTTAGTTATTGTCCCAGGGACGATAACTAAGCAGTTGGTGATAGTCTGTAGCTTGTGATAGCTTTGGCCTCTTCTAATACAGAGAAGGCATTGCATGAGCATTGGTCACCCAAGCTTACTAAAGACGCGTTGGCAATTTCAGACTTATATTAACCATGAGTCCAGGTTTCCTCTCGATGTTTTTCCTGCGCCGATGTAATGTCCAAAATAAACTCAAAAAGTAATCAATACAATAAAAAAGCTCACAAAATCAAGTTTAAAAATCTCCCTAAAGAACCCTCAATATGGAGTGTCACCTTTCCAAAATTGTACACTTGAGGCCACAAAAAGAGACGGCTCAGTTATGATTTATTTCAGGCTGTTTGCTGACGCAACGTCACTGTACGCTGTCTTGAGATTTATATGGAAGCTCAGCGTTTGAGGAAAAAATATATTTATACAGTTCGAGATAGGTATACGAGGAAAATTGCTTACACGGAGTAATTTATACGGTATCTGGAGGATGCCAAAAAAAATGTGTATGCATGATTGGTAGAAACGGTTTTTTTTTTATGCTCGTACAAAAATAAGTTGTTTTTCTCATTATTAATTTTCTCAGGATAAAACTTGAAAATAAAGGAAGAATTAACTGGCTTTTAAGTGTGAAATAACTAACGTCAAAATAGTATGTTTTCTGGTTTTTAATTAGTGTGAATATGGGAAAAGTAATTATCTCTGGTTTCAACGCTAGGCTGAGCCTGCCTCGTGGAGGCCTAAAGTAGGTATAACTGTTTAACAAACGTTATTTTGACTTAGGTCCTAATAAAGTTAGAATAATTAGGAAATGGCTTTTTGAAAGTAACAATAACAGAAGAATAATTAGTGTCAAAAACCGGCGTGTCGAACAACGCAAAATGAAGGGTTCCGTAATTGGGATGAATTTATACTAAGGACACACTTAACATTGCAGATCATTTTCAACCATACATTCCAACTGCAAATGTAAGTTTGTACGCACAAAATTGGGAGATTTACCGTGTTATTTTAAGATCATAGACTTTTTATAGATTTTCCTGTAATCTATAAGTAGGTATATTGTTAATAATTATATTATTTTCTGAATTAAAAAAAAAAAACATTGGTTCAGCAGTTTCGAAGATAAGGGGGGAATGATCAATATTCATCTAATTTCCGAAATATCTATAAAAATATTTATTTTAAAATTATTAAAAATAATATTATGATGCATATTTTTGATCACAACAAGCATTTTGTTCTAGTCTTCTAATCTGTCATCTATGGTTATAATCAAAATAAATATCTATGGTTAGGTGACTACTTATGAGAAATTCCGTGTGTTTACAATCTACCGTTATATTATTTTAGTGATAGCCGTTCTTCAGGAATAATCTGGAAGAATGCATCAGTAAGCGTATCAATTTTGTGTTATTAGGTACTATAGTAATGTGTGGCTGCTAATTTAGTATAATAATATTTTGGTGTCTTACGACTTCTGCGCGAACAAAATCGCGGGCAGAAGCCATTGCCAGTGCATTGATGAAATAACTGATCCGGTATCATACCGCTTTGTAGCGTGTAACTTTGTGGACGCGTGTTACTGCTCATCAACGCATCAGACTGTGTACACCAGTATTACCAGCCCAAAAACCATTGAAGAACTCGTTGGTACCCTTGGCGACCTCATCCTTATGAAACTGATTTTGCTCGTGCTCACTCTCACGGTAACCATATACGGAGTAACATCGTGGTGCATGATCAAGAGGTTTCGGCATTTCAGAAACTATTTGTTTCTCAGTGCAATTATAGTAAATATGCTTGCATTGTTACTCAGTTTTCTACCTTCTGAGGTCGAAATAAATCTTTTGACTGCAGTTTTATTAAGTATAGGTTTCTATTTTGAAATATCGTATCATTAATGGTTACTAGTGTTGCGGGAAAGTCCGAAATGGATGCCGTGGTCCCTGGCAACGTACAGGCAACTGAAGGAACATGGGTGGGTTTTAGTCAGTAAGAGTCTGACACGTCCTCCCGCTCCGCTTAGAGCGGGAGAAGTAATTTGATAATTTCCAACACAAACAAAATAAAAAAAATGGTTACTAGTGTTGTGCTACATCTTTTATCTTGACTTTGTAAAAGTTTTTAGTGTTGTCATTCGTAGAAGGTACCTTAAGAGTAGCCTACTTGCGTGGGGTCTACCTTGTTTAACAGACGTATTACTTGTAGTTCCTACGTTGCTTTATTCTATCTATGGCCTGAGAGAAACAATAACATTGCATTATTTATTTTTTCTATTCCTTTGTTAATGTTATTAACACCCGCAGTGATTAATTTTGTTTGTAGGAGGAAGGTAAGTAATACGCGTGGAAGTGGTTTACGCACTGATGCTTTATTGGACAACCCAAAGTGACAACAGGGTGGGGCTTATGTCATCCTGACAGTTGTGTCACAAATCAACCAATCGCAGTTATGGCTGCGTTCCCACATCATAACTTAATGTAAAACAAAGTTTAATATTGTTTGAGCCACGTTAGTGAAGCTGGTGCGAGTATACCTTTTAACAAATGGCGTCGCATATATATAGCTACGTTGATTTTTGTACTCAGCTATTTAACAGTTTTATTTATATATTTTATTATTTATGTACACACAGAAAAATAGATACAGATAAGACATAATCATAATTATGAGTACAAAGGTACTGCTTATTTCTTAAGAAATTTCTTTCAGTAGACCTGCGACAGGAGAAATGAGAAAGAAATGTAGACAATAGTGTGTGAGAACAAGAAGAGAAAAATATAAATATGTGTAGCCTTAAACTAAAATATTGAAATAAACCTACACGTATAACGTAATAAATTAACATATACTTAAATAAATGCAAAGAGCTTAAATATATAAACATACATACTATAGATATATAAATATTCACAGTTGAGAGGAAAGGTAATGCTCTTTTTCTCGATATTTGAATTGTGAAACAGTTTTTAAATCACGAATGCTAGGCGAAATGAGTTCCACAACCTTACTGCATGGACAGTTTTACCTGCTATAATTATAACATTGGATGTAAATATATTGACCATTAATGTTATAATGCAATTAGGAAATTACTTGAACACAATAGCATTGGCTGTGTATTTAGTCATTTTAAAGAGTGATAAAAAATATCATGTTGTCTTCGTTATTTTTGCGGTATTTCATCATTTATAACACATACCCACCTACTAGGTTACTGGTTAGGTACATACCATACCACCGTGCAATATTTAGCAAAAAACGCCGAAAAAATACATTTTTTATTGCGGCAATAGAAATACACAATCTATGAAAATTTGATGTGTCACACGGTACGGTTTGCTCCGGAAAAGTGACCCCCATATTCAATTTATTTTTATTTTTATACACGTCCGTATTTAGGTCACAGCGATTCATATGTGTATTAAATATTAACTAAACTGATCCAGTAGATTCAGAGTAAATTGGCTGACAGGCAGCCAGACATACTAGTGATCCTCCAAGGGTTTTTCCAATCGGAACCGTAAAAACATTTCAGTCATTTCAATTTAATACAAAAAGAAATATTTTATATTCCCTCACATTGGTGATACTGGCTGGCAGGGTTATTTATTCAAGAGATATTAATTTCAAAATATTAATTCAGTTTGCTTTTTCGAACATGTAACTGGCACGATTTTAAAACCACATGCAACAGATGTAGGATTAAAAATCAGTTATGCTTAAATAAATGGTGCTCTATGGCTACAATGACTGTTTTTGTGTGTTGCAATATTGTGATCACAAACTGCAATATTTTAAAATATCAATGGGGCGGTAATGTATTTTTTTTACCTAACGTTGCAATACAATACGCTAGTTTTATTTGCGAAGATGATATACGAACCAACCTCAGAATTTCAATCAATATTTTAGGACAAATTATTGTTGCGTTTCACTATTTTTAGATACATTTTGCCCTTGCCTGTAGGTACATACCTACCACAAGTTTTTATTAATTTTTTTAAAGCTACAAAAATAATAAACGCTAGTAGATAGCTAGTGTCAACTGAACAGACAGCTGTGCTGCTGGGGAGTTTGTTCCGCCACTTCTTCTTCCCAGCTAAAGCACTAGGAAGTGGTGAAGGGACGTTCGAAAAGTGCTGATTCTCAGCCTAGTTTGAATAAATGACTTTTGAATTTTGAATTTTGAATTTCAACAAATGTGAAAAAATACAATTTTTTTTTTAGCCTTTAATAACTAAATTACCTAGTATAATCCAAAATAATCAGAATCATCATCAATCGTTTTGTCCACAGAGTGGGAGCTATTGAAACCTATCCTGATTGTTTCCTCGTATTACTTGTTTTTATATAAATCTAGGTGAGGATAACGATGAAGCAATGGGGATTAACCCTAGCGGCTATCCGCTTATTACTTAATTATTGACGCTTCGGTCATAGCCTTCGCTGTCGGAAAGGTGCCAGTTGTTTGAAGAGCGGCTTGTCTCTATCTTTTTTATTAATATATTGAATTTCGCCTAATCGAAAAAAAAGAGATTGTGTTGCCCGTAGCGCGTCTACCGGCGGCCTTGTTCTTGTAGCCCTTCGATCGACAGAGATTTGGGATGTTCTATCATGTTGCTGTGGAGATCGTGCGCACAAATGTCCCACGGGTCTTGTTGTAGTATTTCCCAGAGTAGATCGGTGTCAGTGCGTCTGGGTAACTGTGCGGCACTCTTCAATGCCAATTTATACTGCCTCTCAAGTTTGAGCACGTTTGGTTTCAAAGTCAAAGTCAAATCATTTACTTCAAATAGGCCCTTATAAGGCACTTTTGAACGTCAAAAATTTACAAAAAGAAAATGATTCTAGTTGCCCCTTCCAAAAGGTAGTTTTCGCATGGAGAAGAATGGGCAAGAAACTCCACCGTTACTCTTTTAAATTGTTTTACAATATTTTATATAAGTACATTAGTTACATAATTATATGTGAGTTATATAATTATATGTGAGGACGATGCACCTAGAATAAAATTATTATACCACATTAGGTAAAAATAATTAAGAATTAAAAATGAAGCAACAACAGATAAACTAATTATGTGATAGATACATGGTGCTCACATATTTACAAACATTGTAAAAGTAGACGATTTTCCTAAAGTTTTACAATTAATAAGTCAGTGTGCGAGGAATTGGTCACAGAATGTAAAATCAATGTCATATAATAAAAAAAAAAACAATTAAATTTGCAACCAGTTTGATTTTGTCTTGATTCTAAATTATCCTATGGAGCAGGACCAGCATGTTTCCAAGCATTCTTATCTTGGATATAATCCTCTAATTTGTAATATGCTTGTTTACAAAGTGTACTTTTAATATGAGTTTTAAATTTTCTTTCATTTAATTGCAATATATCACAAGGTATTTTGTTGTAACATTTAACACAGTACCCCATAAAAGATGTATGTACTTTAGATAATCTGATCTGTTTGCACCTCGGTAGCAGTTGTATTACTCCGTAGTCTATCACCGGTACTCTAATCCAAAAACGTGTCAAAAAAGGACAATTGGCAAACTTGCTGAACCGTTTTTGATGCCAACAGGTCAAAACATGCGCAACGTCCTGTGATAACCAAAATAAACGACCAAATAAATTAAATCATTTCCTTATAAATCTTACCTAATAAAACACCATTATTAAGAGAGAATCAGCGACTCCATGGTTTATTCCACTTAAATAAAATAAAACATTCTTCATAGGGTGGAATATTTTACTACGGCAGAGCCTCATTAATAATGCTGGGTGTACAATGACGACAATCGCGTTATTCATCGCTAGGCGACGATTTTAACGATAGTCATCTATTACGTCATTGAGTAGCGGGTGTTGTATTGCTGTATTTTGGTTTTCATGGTAATGTGCACTAGCGTTAACAATAACGCCACTGCACATTATCATGAGTTTATAACTACAAGGTTATAAACTTAATTTTCACATACAGGTAGAATGTTAGAAAAAAAAAATCAAACAGTTTAGAACTCGGTGGTGTAGCACTTTACGTATGTCTCAATACAGGTGGTCTACTTCCTAAGCGAAGTCCGTAATTTCGGCCGAAGTTACGGCAGCCTCGCGCTCCGTCTCACTTACGGTATGTCCGTGAGTCAGACGGAGCGCGAACCGTCCGTAACTATACGATCCATAATATAAATACACGTAGTAAACATGAAATTGTGATACCCAAATTTAGATTAACTAAAACTAGTAAGTCATTTGTAATAAACAGTATTCGATTTTATAACAAGTTGCCAAAGACGATTACAGAACTTAGCGATGGAAAGTTCAAAACCCACATCAAACGTGTCCTTATCAAAAAAGCATATTATAAGATTAAAGACTACGTTGAAGACAAGGAAGTTTGGCAATAATTCCTTCTGCACATGTGGCTTCCCTGGTACCTCATTAACGGCATAACTATGTAAATATCTATTAACGGCTCCCAAATTACGATGATTATTTTATTTTATTTTACCTTTTTTCTTTTTTCTTTTACATACTACCTTGACATAATCTCTTCGTTATTTGACATTATATACCTAAAATATTATATATATATATTTTTTTTTTTTAATTTTTTATAACAAATTAGTATTGTTACATACAGCTGTAGTGGCAATTATGTCATTTGGTTTAAATAGCTTTTTATTTTTATTATTTGATTTTGCTTTTATATAGATTCTTTTCTTTTAGAATTTGTGAATGTGAGAACGTTGTAGGCTTAACAGACTATAGATCTATCGACCATTTTCTATCTTGCTAAGTACCTGGTACTTGTTGATAGGCCTACACTGTCCTCTCATACCTATTAACTCTGTAATTTGAAAGCATTGTAAATACCATTTATTTTTAAAAGAGTAACCATGGAGTTTCTTGCCGGCTCTTCTCCATAGGAAACGACCAATTGGAACCGTGCATCTAGCTTCTGACGTTTCATAAGTGCCCTTATAGGTTTATGTGAAATAAAATATTTTGAATTTTGAATTTTTTGAAAAACTTCGGCCGAAACTACGGATTTCGCTGATTGAGTAGACCCCCACACTCCGGCTAAACGTGGAGAATGAGCCCATACTACGCTGGATAAAAAAAAATTGGAGACCATAATAGTCAGTAGGCTGGAATCTAGACTGTTTCTTTGAAAACTGGTGCTTATTACCGCATCTCTAAACCAGGGGCATTGAACTTAGGTATATAAACCCTTCTTCAGTAAATAAAACATAAGACGTAGAATTCCTGCCTAAGTTCTCCATTTAATAAAATTTAAAATTACTTTCTTCAAAGCTCTTGCCTCATTAATACCTAAAATAAATTGAAACTAAAACATAAAGGTAGAATTTTAGTCACAAAGAGCTATTCAAACAGTTTTTAAGTGCCCAACACTAGCACCAATTTGTTACTCGATAAAATTGAGCTCTCCACATAAGAGAATCCTCCGATGAAAGTCGAACAAAAAAACAGTTTTTCTCTTTATTAAGTTTTCAGTATTTCATTTGGCACATTGTTTTTTTTATTGGTTTAGGCTCTGATATGTGTTGGAAGGTTATTTTTTTAGATGGCGGCACAAATTGTGTCAACAGCTTTGATTATTGCTGATTGGTTCTGTATACTTACTTTTGTTGGAAGTTTTTGTTTACTTTGCTGGTAATGTAAGGATATTTAATAATGATGTTGATTTGTAACTTGTAGATATGCTTTTTGTCTAAATTGTCGCCATCTTGTTGCTAAAACAAAAATATATTTTTGCTGACCTTTACCCACTAAAAGTAACAAAAAATTAAGTTATTTTTCTGTCCCGCAGTGTGTAAAACGTGTGTGCTAAAACTGTTTTAAATAGCTCTCGAAATTATTCATAAGCACGTTTACTTCACGAGAAAATTCTAATGAAAAAACTATTGCTTTTATAAATTACATTAGTTCTGAAACAAGGACTAAATCAAGCGAATTAATTTGCCCAGTGAGATGAATAGACTTCATTTCTGAAAATATACATCTATAATATGAAATTAAACTGTCCAATTGGTCTAGTCGTCGCAAGGGCTACTGATGAGAATGAGATCCTGGATTCGATATTAAGTATTTGTGCCCGGTTTATGGTACTATAAGTACACCTCTGCCTATCCCTCTGGGGAAAACAGGCTTGATATTAATATGATAGATATTAATATAGATAGAAACTTACCACAGAACTGCAATTTGATACAATAAAAATATCAAAGAATGAGCCTTGTGCGTGTCAGTAGGTACCCCATTTTGGTTAAGCTATTAAGGAAACAGAAAAAGCTGTTGTATATTCAACATCATTTTCAACTCAATTATTATAGTTACAGGAACTTTTAATGTTTCTACTAACGATAATTGTAGTTTCTTTTATTATTTACGTACTCTTTTGACTTTTTGACATGTAAATTGTGAGCAATTTGCCTATCATAGTAAGTAGGCACGACCATGCTGTGTAAATGGGTTTTAAGGGTCAGTTCACACCGAGAAACGCCGCAACGCGACGCTGCGCGCACTTTTAAAAAACAATGGAACTTATTTTCTTCACAAAAAGGTATAATTACAGAGCAAGCGTGAGGCCGAACGCGCGTGTACTTTATCCTGTAGAAAATAAATTCGATATTATATCGGATCTTAAAAAGTGCGTGTCGCGTCGTGTCTCAGTGTGAACTGACCCTAATTCTACATATTCAAGTACGTAAATATGAGGTCAAAAGGTTTGGTTTTCAGTCTAACCGGATGCAGCTGAATACCCGTATTTTAAATGGCGCGACTGACTATCTGACTTCCATAGCCCAGTTTACTGGATAACACGATCCCTTTAGCTAGACTGGTTGTCAGACTTTTGGGCTTATGACTACTCGTACCAACTGTCAAAGATCTACGAATGACAGCCGTGACCAACTGTTTAACGTGCTTTACGAGACGTGGAAGGCTTGATATGTAATTGATGGCCACCCATCCAAGAACCAGCCACGGCACGCGTAGCTTAACCTTCGATTGATCCGTGCGGCTGTTATCATTTAGTGATAAGCCCCTAGGTATATATATATTAAAAAAAAAATTGCAGTATAACAGCAAATATATATTTTAAACAGTTCGACATAACATCAATTATTTTATTTACTAGCTTTCTTTTGTCTTGTTTTTTGTTTTTTTTGTGCTGCTTTACCCCCTTGGATGTCAGAAAATATCCCACGGGAAAGTACTACCGAGATTATGCTATCATGGACCTTTTTCTTGAACTTTTTAAGATGTACAATCCTGTAGAACATCTATTTTATGTATCTCTTACGGTTGACGCGCCGCACGCCAGTAAAACTCCCATTCCCAGCATGATTTTTTCCGACATCTTCTACAATCATAGTCATATTTCAGCCAATTTACACAAAACCTTAATGTGTTGTTTTATAATAATTATGGGGATTAACTCTTTTCATTATGGAGCATTTCATTGGGAGCAGAATCTAGCTTCTCTGACAATAGTGCTACATTGATTATATGCTTTTCCAGCAATTTTATCAACCCAATTAGAAACATGATTATCAAAAGGACAACAAAAAGTAAATTAGGTTTTATAAAGTTTTTAATAACCACCCACCCACGCAAGTAGTAGGTACCTTTTTTTTTTTTTTTTTTTTTTTTTTTTTGGGTGGGAAATTATCAAATAACTTCTCCCGCTCTGGGTGGAGCGGGAGGGCGTGTCAGACTCTTACTGACTAAAACCCACCCGTGTTCCTTCCGTTGCCTGTACATTGCCAGGGGCCACGGTATCCCTTTCGGACTTTCCCGCAACCCCGGCAGGCATTGGTCCTATCGGACCCCTTCACTTGCTGACATCTCTTTGAGGCGCGCGTGGAACACAACGCGCCGTCGACCCGGGCCTGGTCCTTATCGGACGGCGAGCTACCCATTGCTCACCGTCCGCAAGCCCGCGCCTACGGTGGCCGGGAATCGGCCTGCGATTCCCGACGCCCAGGGCGTCTCCTGCGGCGGCTAGGGGCGTGAGGGCGCGAAATTTGCCTCTCCCTCACGCGTTCTGCCTCCTCCTTCGCGAGCATTACTGCTTCGCAGAAGGAGGTGACGGCCTCCCATGCCCTCTCGCTCCGTACCATGGCCTGGACTAGGGCCGGACGCGAGAGATCCCCGCCGCCGATCGCCTCCACGAGGACACGGCGATGCTCTGCCCAAGCCGGACAGACCTCCACCGTATGCTCAACCGTGTCCTCCGGGCGATCCACGCAGTGATGACACCCGGGCGTTTCCTCCCGCCTGATACGGAACAGGAACCTCCCGAAACAACCGTGTCCGGTGAGGACCTGCGTCAGGCGGAAGGTGAGGACGCCGTGGCGCCTCTCTAGCCACTCCTCAAAGAGGGGACTTATCGCCGCAATAGTGGCGTGCCCAGCACTGGGTTGCGACAATCGCACTCTCCATGACGCCATGAGATCTCGCCGGAGCTCTGTCCGCTGTGCCGCGATTTCTCGCGGCAGCGGAGTTACGCCCCGGCGTTTCGCCTCCTCGCGCCACTCCCAAATATGCGCGAGGACTTTTGCCTCCAGATCCCATGGCGGTAATCCGGCAAGGAGGCTCGCCGCCTCACCGGAGACCGTGCGGTATCCCCGTACCAGCCGGGTGGCCATGACCCTCTGGGACGCGTTCAACCGGCGGGCTGGCCGCCGCCTCAATGAACGCGCCCAAACCGGTGCCCCGTAAAGGGCCATGGACCGCACGACCCCCGCGTATAGCCTCCGGCAGGAGGCGTTTGGACCCCCTAGATTGGGCAGGAGCCGCTTCAAAGCAGCCCCGGCCCGCTCCAGTCTGGGAGCCAAACGTCGGAAGTGCTCCACGAAGTTCCACCGGCTGTCGAGGACGAGTCCTAGGTACTTCATCGTCGACTCGACGCCGATGTGAACTCCTCCTACCGTTATTTGGGAACCCGACGGTGGCGCGTTCCGAGGACCATGAAAACACATAGCCTCGGACTTGTGCAGGGCCACCTCGAGTCCCAATTGCCGGATCCTGTCCACGATTGTCGCAACCCCGTGTGTCGCTAGTTCGGCCGCCGCCTGGTGCGACCTCCCCTGCGCAAGGACCAACGTGTCGTCAGCGTAACAAACGACGCTGACGCCGCTAGGGAGGTCGGCGCGCAGCACCCAGTCGTAACCGATGTCCCACAGATGCGGCCCCAGGACCGATCCCTGTGGGACACCGCACGACATCTCTTGCCGGTTCCATTCTCCCTGGTGACCGGGGTAGATGACGGCCCTGTCCGTCAAATAGGCCTCGACCACACGACAGAGGTAGGTCGGCATCCGGTGATACCGGAGTGCCTCCCTGATGCAACTCCAGGGCAGGGTATTGAAGGCATTGGCGATGTCTAGAGACACCGCCAAGACGACCCCACCCCGGGACACAGCGTCCCCCGTCGTGAGGGCTCGCACGCGCATGATGGCGTCCACCGTAGAGCGCCCCCTGCGGAAACCAAACTGGCTCTCCGCCAAATCCGGCCCCACCCGCACCAGCCGCCCGACGAGGCGGTCTGCAATGACTCTTTCAAAGAGCTTGCCCACCTCATCGAGCAGCACGATGGGCCGGTAAGCGGACGGAGAGTCCGCAGGGCGCCCCGGCTTCTTGATGAGGACCAGTTTCCCCGTCTTCCAGCGAAGTGGGAACTGGCCCCTCTCCAAGCATGCGCTTAGGAGCCCTCTTAGTCGAGGCCCGAGAGCCTCCAAGGCCAGGACCCAGGCTTTTCCAGGTAAGCCGTCGGGTCCTGGGGCGGTATTTTTGGCATTCAGCCTACGTACCGCCACTCTCATCTCTACCTCGGTCACCTCCGGAGCATCGTCGTCGTCGTCGGCGGTGTGATCCGCATTGGGCACCGCAGTAGGCGGAGCCATGGGCGGGGAGGCATGTTCCCCTCTCGAAGGGAACAGAGCGCTCACCACGTCCCCCACAAGCTGCGGCCGGAGACTCTGCGTCAGCGGGGGAGCCCATGGGCGGAGTTTCTCCCGCACCATCTTGTATGGGCGTCCCCACGGGTCCCTGTTCAGAGTCTCCAGCGACTCCTCGCGGGCCACTCCCCTGGCCCGCAGGATCTCCGCTTGGAGGGCGGTCTTCGCCGCTCTGTACCCCTCGTACAGCTCCGCCTGAATGGCTTCCGTATCCGGAGGACGAATACGGAGCCTGCGGTGCCTGGTGTACCGGCGTCGCGCAGCAACGCACGCATTGCGCAGTGTCGTCAGCTGTTGCGACCACCAGTACACCTGGCGCGAAGCACGTCCGGGCTGGACCCGGGGCATTGCCACGTCACATATTTCGGACATGGCCTCCCGGAACCACTCCGCCTCGTCGTTGATGTCGGCAGGCCTGTCCGGTGGTGACACCCAGGCCTGCACGATCGAGGCTTCCAGGAGGAGCTCCCGGTCCAGCTGCTTCAGCGCCCACCGCGGACCACTCGGGGCCTGTCGGACCGGCGCACTCGAGGTCTGGGCGGAGACGTCAAACCGGATGTACCGGTGATCGGAATAGGTCTCCACCCCCTCCATGACGCGCCAGTCAATTACACGCGGCGACAGAGCGGGGCTGGCGAACGAAATGTCCACCACTGATTCACCCCGCATCCGTACGCATGTGGGGACAGAACCCCGATTCAGGACGACCAGGCCTGTCTCCAGAGCCCAGTCCTCCACCATCCTGCCCCGTGTGTCCGTATACCGGGAACCCCAAGCCACATTCTTGGCATTGAAGTCCCCGAGGACGAACACGGGAAGGGAACAGAACCCGACGACGACGACTCTCAACTCCGCAAGGGAGTTGTGGAACTCGGCAAGAGTTCGGCTCGGGGAGAAGTATACCCCTACCACAACGATCTCCCCGAACCGTGCTGCAACGCAACCCCGTCCTCTCTTAACAGCCTCGAGGGACGGAGTACCGGCGGCGGCCGACGAAATTAGGGTCACTGAGCCGCTCAGGTCCTCCACCCAGTCGTCCCTGGGCGGGACAAAGTACGGCTCAGCGACCACGGCGATGTTAATCGACCACTGCGCCATGCTCTGGAGCAACAGATCCTGAGCTGCGGCGCAGTGGTTGATGTTCGCCTGGAGGAGGCGTAATGGGGCCATTATTGGCAGTCCATGTCAGCCCCCTCCCGTGCCCCCTGTGAGGGCCCTGCCGCGGCGGCTGCGGCGGCGACAACGACTTTAGTGGAGGCGGCAACGGCGGTGGTGGCGGTTGCGGCCGTGACGGCGGTGGCGGAGGGTTTGCCTTTGGCTTTGGCGGGTGGGGCGCAGGCCTTGCTCCCAATCCGGTGATTGGCCGGCTTGCCAGCTGCCGCACATACAGCGCAGTGCGGCGCGGCGTCACACGAGCCGGCCTTGTGACCGGCCTGACCACAGCGGTAGCAGTGACCGCTGCGGTCCACCTCCGAGGTACATTTAGCTCCCACGTGATTACCCACATGGCAGCGGAAGCACCTCAGAGGTCTGGGTTCCAGCAGTTTGACCTGCGCGGAAACCCAGCCCACCAATAGCCTTTGACCCTCCCCGGCTATTTTCTTGGCCGCCGACACAGGGCAGCTCACCGTAACGGCTCGCATCCCCGTGTAGTCAGGACGGATGGTGCCTGCCCTCACCTGCTCGGCAGAGCACCCCCCAGTCCTAACGACAGCGGCCACCACCTGTCCCTCCGTCACTGAGTCGTCCAAGCCCAGAATACGCACATCAGCGCATTTGGTGGGCCTGGACACTCGGGCCTCGTCCGCATTTAGGGACGCCCTAAGCCTTGCGGCCAGAGCGTCAGCGGCCGGACCGCTTGCCGCACCGGGGACCTCCAGCATCCGGGCCCCAGTCGCCGTGACCCTCACCCGGATGCCATCGGCGGCGCCTATCTCTTTAAGGTCCACCGCCGCTCCCACCTTGGCGAGCACGTCGCGGTAGGACACGCCCTTCTTTTCCGCCTCTGGCTGTAGTGTTATCACTACAGCTGCGGACTTAGGGGCGCGGAGCCTAGCCGCGGCGCTTCGCTCCTTGCGCCGCTGCCGCCTCTCCTTCCTTTTGGCCGCCCTCTTTGCCTTGCCCGCTGTCCTCTTTTCCCCGGCTACTTGCCATTCAGCATCAGCCGGAGGAGATTTAGAAGAAGGAGGTGGGGGCGGCCGTTTCGCCGCTAAGGCCAGGGCTCCCGCTGCCCGAGCCGGGGCCCCCGCTGCCTGGGCCGGGGCCCTCGCCGCCTGTGTAGCCGCCCCGCCCTTGGTCTGCCCCGACGAACCCGGTTTGGCCGAGGCAGCTGCGGTGGCGGCATAAGAGGTCGCCTTCCGTTGGCCAGAGGCTGGCATGCTAGCCGCCAACGGGGGGCGCAGGACGATGGCCTCTATAGCGGAAAAACGAGACCGCAGGGACGCCATCTCCTGCCGCACCAGGGTCAGGACCCGATCCTCGGCAGGCACGGGTCGTCCCTGCCCGTGCTGCTCCTTCCCCTGCGGCCCCACACAAGGGCCGGCTCCTCGGAGCCCTGCCAGGTCCGCTCGAAGCTCCTCGTTCTCCTTTCGGAGAAGCTCCATGGCGGCTGTCAAGCGGGCGACCTCCGCCCGCATCTCGGACATTCCGTCCGACGGAGGCCTGAGGACATAGGTCTCCGCTGCCGCCAAAATAGAGGCCATGGCCGCGGGTATGGCCTTGTCTTTGGAGGACTGAATCCTCTTCAAGGCCACACCCTTGATTGCCGCTGCCACGACCTCCGCAAACCTAGCCGCTTGCTCCGAGTTGGAGCCACCAGCGGCGTCCGGCACACCACCTGCGGGTTCCGTAAGGGCCGCCCCGGTGCTGGTCTCTACAGGCTGGTGCTCCTCAGAGGATGGCCTCTCCCGCTCAGCTGGGCTGGCCCGGCTCGGCTCGCCGGCCTTCTTGGTCTTTTTGGGGCCTCTGCCCAAACCTTTTCCCCGGGCCGCACCCCGCCGACTAGAGTGGATCTTTGACCTATGGGCAGTGCCCGAGACCCACTCGTCAGCGGACGACCCCTCTTCCGGTTTGGAGCGCTTCCGGAGGAACTTCCGGTTCCTCCCTGCAGCTCCCACCACTTCGCGCTCCGAGCTCTGACTCGAGCTCATTGCGCCCGATGCAGCGTCGGACTCCGACCCCGCATCACTCCCCTCCTTCTGGTTTTTGTTTTTATTTTTTTCAGTTTCCATTTTTGTTCCCACGAGTATATATCATGTTTTATTTACTCAAAAAATTGTGGTTCGCACTAGCGATTAATTCCTTAGCTACCCATTAATCAAGCTTACAACCTCCCTCACGGTGCGCCGCCGCTTGGAGGTTTGGGGTAATTTTTTATAGAGGATTTCTTCCTCGCGGCCCGGGCGGTTAAGCCAAGACCCTCGACCCCCGTCAAGTGCCAGAGACATGACCTTGACACTCTTCGGGGCTACGAGACCAACGGTGGCAGAAGAAAAGACTTCCTCCTGCCTGCCCGACGGCAGTGTTAGTGCACGCCGAGCCCGCACTCCAACGCTGCTCAACGTGTGCTCTCTTCGAGTACACGTTAGAGCGTTCCTCCGACAGGATATTGGCATACGGGCAACGAGACCCCTTAGGCATAAAGTACCTAATGGGGAGTCATTGCCCGTACCCCAGGGTGCACCGTCCCGGAGACTGGTCTTCCCCCCGGACGCATCCATAAGGGAACTCCAGCCCACAGGCACACGGGGAGGTTTCCTGTCCAAGCACCCCAAGTAGTAGGTACCTCCCACGTGTTTATTTTTCTTTGAAACATAAACGTTTAAATGTACATAAATTGTTCTTTTAATTACACTAGAGCAAGCTAGACATTTATTTCAGAAAGTTTTCTCAATAATGTTTCACAAACTTAGAAAGTTTCTACTAAATTGCTATTTTAATTGTGTATTTACTGGCAAGTGTACATTTGTACAGTCTGTATGGCTTCCGGTTTAAAAATAAAATAGTAAAAAGTCTATGAAAGTATACGCAAATCTGCAAAAAAGCTATTATATAATATAGTTTCTTGCTTAACCACTGTAGTTATTGTGGAAGAGTTTACAGACACAAGACTTATAATCTCTTTTAAACATTAGATATAGACTCAGTCCTCCTCTCTGTAAGAGCATAATTTTGTGTTTTATGACATGCCTAAACGTGTAAGGAATAGTCTGTTCAATGTTCCTTCTTATGCCCTGCATCTGCTCACAAAAAAACTCAGTGAAAAGTAGGTATTTAAACTAAAAGCACTAGGAGTCGTCTGTAGCGTTTTGAACCGGACTTGATACCGTATACCGATTTCCGTACGTGTTGTTCGGATGACCACTGAACTGGGACTATTTATGTCATTATATTAATATTTATACTATTGATCTATTTTGTTTTCTGATTATCTACTCTTGTCCTTTAGTATGCACGTGTTTCTGTGACAAATAAACCTATTTTTCTTTCTTTATCTCATAATAAACGTTAAAATCATCATCATCTACTTAACTGATACAGTGTGAATTAGTTGAATACGTGTATTTTACGTGCGGCGAGATAGCAAACCTATTAATTTACTTCATAAACAGCCAATGTTTCCCACTGCTGGGATCCAAGCCAAGCCTCTCAGTGACCCTCTCACACACACGTGGGCTGTAACGCGGGCCCAGTGCGGGTTGGTAGATGTCACAAGTCTTCAAAAGAAGATTGTTCGGCGTCCACACATCGTTCGCCTAAGAACCAACAGAGACGTGAATTTACTTTTTGTGTTCTAAATAATGCATATATTCGATTGTAACTAAATTAAAATCTCGGACACTTCTGAGAATTGTAAAAAATGTTTTCGAAATTAGTGTCCGTCCTATTGTAATAATCGTAATGTAAATTATAAAATAAACTGTATTTATTGTAAAGGTTTCATACGTGTTGATTCATAGGCCATTTTTAACAATATCCTTTTGGTTCTACAACATGCCGTTTACTCACGTTTTCCTTCACCGTTTTGAGAGCAGTGGTGATGAAATTATTAACACAAAGTAAGGCGCCTGCCTGGGTTTGAACCCACTACTTACAACTCGTAAGTGAAATTGAACGCGTTCGGCACATCTAAACGCGTTCAAGAGCTATCAGTGTACCATATTCCATAACAATTTTGACACTGACAGCTCTTGAACGCGTCTTAGAAATGCTTATCGCGTTCAGTTTCATTGGTGAAATCAGCCCTAAGTCGTTCATTTCATTAAAAATGATTAATATTCAATTGTTAAATAACGTAGATACGTAAACAAAGTTCACAAAAGCATCGCCATTTTATTACTTACTTCAGTATTTATTCAGAAAAGTATAAAAGATAAATGGAATATGTGATTAATGATCCAGGACCGTAATTATTCATGACTCTTGAAGTTATTCTGAAAAATGTACTGTAATTGATGTTGAAAACTATTGTGTCACTGTTTCTTAATACAACCTTTTTTTTTGGGTGTGAAATTATCAAATAACTTCTCCCGCTCTGGGCGGAGCGGGAGGGCGTGTCAGACTCTTACTGACTAAAACCCACCCGTGTTCAGTTGCCTGTACGTTGCCAGGGGCCACGGTATCTCCTTCGGACTTTCCCGCAACCTCAGAATTAATACTACCTTACGATACTATTTACGTAACATAACATCACGCCTGATTTCCGCTAAGGGCTATGCTGAGGTGTACTTAAGGTACACCAACATTGCACCAGTTATTTTAAAGTCCCAATTGGCAAGTAAAATAGAGGGCGAGCCTATTGCCATCAACCGGGCACAAATCCAGGCTCCGTGCTGCTACTGAGAAACTACAGATAGAAAAAACTCAATAACACTTTGCTCGACCTGGGAATCCAACCTAGAACTACCTAGCTTAGCAGTAGCGCATGCGACCATTAGACCAACAAGGTACCTGTTTCTGTAAATAAAGGGAATAATTACTAACTAACGTAAAACGTTATTAATACATAGTGAAGAATGATATGCAAGGTCTAACAATAATAATAGTGTAAAATATTTTAATAAGTGATAGAAATCATGAACTAGGTACTATAGGAACTCTGGGAAAAAAAAAACTATTTTTCCATGCTTAAATGCGTCGCTGAGAAAAACCTCCCTAAAACAAAGAGAAGGTGAAAAGCCTGACCTTTTAAAATATCAATCGTCTGGTGTAATTTAATGCTAAATAAATGTTGCACTTGCCACCCAATTTAACACGCTGATTTTCTTACTCGAATTTGCTTTTTAATTCAAAACCATTTTCAAACCAAAGCCCGCTTGCACCAAAACTCACGAAATGCATTTCAAAGTCAAATATGTAGTTTATTTCAAGTAAGTCATTAAAATACACTTGTCTTTTGAACGTCAATATTTACAAGAAAATCGAATTGATTCTAGTTGCCACCTTCCAAAAGGTAAACTCCATAGTTACTCTTTTATTAGGGTGTCTGTAATAAATAAATTATTATCACCTTTATTCAATATGTATACATATATTTTACATTTTTAAATATTTTTATAAAAACAAAGAAAAACAAAAACATTTAAAAATATAAAAAAATTGTGTTCCGCCGGTGTCGGGAGCAGGGTCCAAGCTACCGGTCGTTAGGGCTGCAGAGACAGGAACCTCCTCACAATGCGAGCCGTATCGAGGAGTACTGCCTTCTGAATTAGGCCCTTGATCCAACCGCCTAACGAGAGCCTCGAAAGATGTTGGTCGAGGCTTTCGGCCATCAGTCCATTATATTAATATTAATAATTATTTAAAATGTTTTAAACATTTTTGTATACATTATTTTTTATAAAACAAGTTTAATGCTATACATATTTAAAGCATCATTGTCATAATGATGTTTTAAATAATTATAGCGTTAAACTTGTAAACTGACATATTAAAACGATTGACAGAAACTGTTTAGCTACCTGATTGCATTATGTTTAGCGCTAAACGCATGTTTGTAGTGCCTTAATGCTTTTCTGTCAGTTAGTACAAAACGATTGTTCATGCATGTTTGACACTCAAGCAATTACTTGTATGGTTGGCCTTAAGACGAATAACGCATCCTAAATTGCTCCAACCATACTGGAGTCAAAGATTTAAATCGTCAGATTCGCTCTACCGCGTCAAAAGATAGTAGCGTTTCTGTTCGTTTTGACACCTCTGACACACAATAACGCAGTGACTTGTCTTGATTGTAATGGAAACGCTATTTAATCATGTGCGATCTGACTCTTCTCAGTATAGACACTTTTTCGCGTGACTAAGTACGGTGAGGGCAAATCTAGAGATTTAAATCTTTGTCTAGTGTACAGTGGTGTACAAGGCAGGTCTGATTGGATAACCACGATTGTAATGGCACCCAGGACATTGGAAATCCTTGTACATGGAGCGCTTACGATGTATTCTCGGTATTGGTGTGGAGCGTTAGTTGGGCTCGATGAATATAACAACGTGTAGGTAAGTAGGTAGTGGTGATGGAATATTGAATGGCCTATTCAAAATTAGGTGCCAGTTAACAACAATATTATTAGGAAAACAACAGGAGTTTTTCACTTTTACGAATGATTCAGGCGGGACTAAGGCAAGTTAGCTTTCATGAATTTATTATCTCACTAGCTTTTACCCACGACTTCGTTCACGTTGAAGTTGATACAATATAGGTGAAAGAATGTTTAAAATGGGTTAAGTATTTTTTAAGTTTATTCATTACAAACAACCTAAAAAATATACAAACATACAAAAAATCAAAGATTTTCTCTTATTTTTATAATATTAGTTTAGATGAATAAAACAAATGAGTCTTTATATTTTCTATCAAACCCGAAATGAGAAAAAAAATCGAAAACGATCATGAAATTTTTAACTATTTCCGATCTTAATTAATATTGTGCACAGAGTTTACATTTTTCATTCTACAACATTACGGAATTATATTAATTATACATATAGTACAAAAAGTTGTTGTAGTAGTATATATAGTAATTTAACCAGGAACTAAATATAATATGTAGTTCTAATAAAAAGACAACACTTCTAAAATTATTCAAAGTATATAGAATAGTTCGAACAGCGTCCAATTAAAGTTGAGCTCTAAAAAAGGCTGGCAATTGGTTTTTATTGGCAATTTGGAACACAACGAAGGGAGCCGGAGGTCTCGCAGCGTTGGTAAGTGCATACGGTGACACTGCAGCTCTGTATAATGATAACATACGGGTATTTAAATTGTCAAGCAATGGTGATTAGTTAAGGATTAACATTTTGCAAAGTTTTATTATTTACTAAAATGACGTTGTAGGTTTGTAAGTATTGTAGGTGGAAAACAGAAAAAAAAAAAAATAGAAAGAAACACCTCAGGCCTGATAATATTACGGGAGTAATAAAAACAACTCTCTTAAGAGGGAACAGGGCCTGCGATTCTCCATACACATGTATTCCCCTTTTTTCTTCCTGAATAATGCATCTAGAGTAGGTAACATAAAATCAAGGTCTGCTGTAGACACGTCCCTGTTATTTCCTTTTTTTTCAGTAACGTATTGGTAAAGAAAATATGATCCTCCAAAAATTACAAAAATGGCCCATTTTTACCGCCGTTTTTAGAGGACTACCAGACAAATTCGAAAAGTTTTTGACATAAATGAAAATTATAGGAACCTAGACATACTCTTTCTTAAAATTTTAATGTAAAAAATAATTGAATCAGCTCAGTTTTCGAGGAGAAAAAAAGGTGAATACGAAACGTCGATCTTGTCAATTTTTTTTTGTTACATATTCGGTCTGAGCTGCAGCTGTTCCTATCGCACTCTAAGGAGGCAGACTAGAGGTAAGTACGGCAATAGTTTCTTCAAATACCTATTTTTCAAATTCCTCGCAGGCCCTGTTGCCTCTTAAACGTGGGATAAAACAGATGGCTATATTTAATATTATGAGTATTTTATAAGCACAATATGGTGCTGCTTCAAACACTAAGTCACGATCCAGACTGCAAAAGTGATTAAAAAAGCCCTCGATGATCACCAACATCAGGAAAAATTCAAACTAAGAATGCTTAGTCATTCGACTAATGTTAGTCCAATGGCTATATATTATAAGCTTATTTATACTTATAAGGTTAAATCATTAAAAGAGGAAGGGGGGTTATTTAATTAGTGTTCTTGAAGCTTTCATTGTATTGCCCGATTTGTGAACAATTTTACAAAAGGAACCATAGAAGGGTACAGTTAAATAATAAAAACTGACTTTTTTTGCAACAATTAATATACCAGTAGTGAAAATAACCACGTTAGTATAAAATCCTATAATTAATACACATATCCAACTTAAAAAAAAACCGACTGCAGCTGTAGGTTACAAAAGAGCATAAAATAAGCTAAGTGCGATCTTTGTAAACTAACATTAATATTGGTTTTAAAGCATTGTTTTAGAGAATTCTGTTTATTTTTTCTGAATTCTCTAGTTTTGTGATGACAATCAAACCTAGTATTTAAAGGGCGATTCCACTGGTAGAAATCTAAAAGTGAGCAATTTACTGCATTTTGGGGAGCTATTCTGCTCATCACGCCGAATATCGTCATCAGATCTTCACCCCTGAAGACAACAAGTATACCAAGTTTGGTCCAAATTGGTTGTAAAATACGACCTGTAGAGGATTACCAACAAACTGATAGAGAAAAGCAAATCTTGCCAGACTTGAAGCAGAGACGCTTTGCTCGCTCGGCTCGCATATTTATAGGCTCCACAAATTACCATACCGTATGCCCGCAAACTTCTATAAATGTTAGTTTTAATCGCCCACCTCGAGCCACCTACGCCATATGAAAACACGTCCCGAAGCTACACTGTCCTGGCTTATTGCGTTTGTTATATCACTATTTAATCTGTTGTTTTAGAAACTGAGTAATTTTAATGTAGGTACTTGTATGATTATGTGTGTTATTGTACTTGTTCTGTTTTACTGACTGTGAGTCTGGATTTTTGACTTGGTTCGTCTCTGTAGTCGGTAATATTATTAAATAAGATTTTGGTCATTGTGTCAAGCGCTTCTGCTGAGCATGAGGTCTTAGGTCAGGCTAAGTGTTTTTTGGTTTTCCTACCAGGAAATTTTCAGTAGAAAGAAAGAAAGAAGAACAAGAAAGAAAATACGTTTATTTGCGGTAAATATGACTCAAAGAAAAAAACACGAAAATAACAAATTGGGGGAAAATATGCGTCAAATCCACGCAAAACGGCCATCGCTCAGCATAATGCTGCGACCCTATGCGAGACAGTGCCCCAGCGCTGGTTTTCAGCGTCAGCCGGCGTTGACGTGATGACGTCAACCGGTGCAGCATGTAGTGAAATAACAAAATCAAAAATAACTGTATAGTAGCAGACCGGAGTCTGGATTTGTGCCCGGTTGATGGCATTAGGTTCGCCTCCTATTACGTTGGAATTGAAAATAACTGGCGGAACGTAGGTATACTATAGGTATACCTCTGCTTAACCCTTCGGGGAATATAGGTGATGATATGTTATGTTATATTAAACTAACGTCATAATGAAGAAATCTCAATAATTTGACATGCTGCCATTACGCTCTTGTGAAGCAATAGCGAGTCGCTATAGTCTTCTATACAAATAAATAAAATTTAAATATCTCTATGTAATTTTAAAATAACAGCTTTGTACTAAATGCATAATGAAAGTATATACGGTACTTATAATAAATTTTAGAAAAAAAATGTCTGTCTGTTGGTTCGTACTATTCTTCGAAACAGCTGGACCGATTCTGACGGGACTTTCACTGGCAGCTGACGTTATTATGCCAGAACCTTTGTGAGAGCTGGAGTCTGAACTAGGTTCGGGACCTGTATGACAGATCTCCAGGCTCACACCCCTTTAAACATTTATCATATTTAACGGCATTATTGTTCACATCACTATTAGCAAACAGTTTGGATGGAGAGCTAAATATAAAGGTGGTTGCACCTGCTTACTGTATTACCTGGACAATAAATATTTATTTTTCTAATTTCTATTTGTGAAGTGTAATGTAAGGTGATTTTATTGTAGGAATGCGTGTGAAGTGTAGTGCGTGAATGTGTGGCGGTGTTATGTGTATGTGCATGTAAGTGCTATATGAGAATTTGTGCTTATTAGTAGAAATGAGTGGGAAGTACGAACAAAATTATTTAATGGTTTGGATGATACTTTCTGTGCTTTCATAATCCATGTCCATCAGCCAGTTCGTTACAGTAGTTTTGCATTTATATTTAACCATTGAGTACATTATGTAAGATTGTATTAACTTTGTTGTATACATAAGGACCAAGGAAGTAAAAGAATCGTTGAGCTAGCTTTGAATGAACAGGAATGGACGAACATACTGTATGCTTCCGTCTCAAGGCTTCGAACTTTTCGGGATTAGCTATATTGAGTAAATTAGGCTACCTACATTTAAAAAAAAGGGTATACGCGGGTAAAGCCGCGGACAGCTGCTAGTATCATTATAAAATTAATTAACGCTTTCATTCCCACTATATTTTGAAAGGTCAAGAAAATAGTCTCACGAACAGATTCTAATTACTACAAGATTAAGCGCCTTAAGGCCCGTTGTGTCCAGAGCGGGTGAAGTTATTTGATAATTTCCCACTCAAAAAAAAAAGGCCCTTTGTACACGGCACGGTTTCGTTACGGTACGGCCGCACCGTAGAATAATCGTGTGAGCTTGTATATGACACAGCAAACTACCGGACGACGCATACGGTGACGGCGCCGTGCTGTAGTGTCTCCGGGTCTGTCAACAAGCTTCCATAATGATACATACAACACTGACGACCATAGCTACACACGGCGAAATCAACCGTAGTTTATCACGGCAAAAAAACGTGTGTGTACAACGGGCCTAAGCCAAAAACAGTTACTCAAAAGTAATTATTTACTCAGTTAAGCACCTGAAATAACTAGATTACTAAGCTACATGTTTCTGACATTAACACGAACCGTTGATGTAGGTCACAGACTAAGTAAAATCAAATAGAAAGAAATATTCGTTCATTTATTCTGGTAATTACCTCTCCCGACTTAATGCCTAAGTAATGAAGTTAGCCAGACAAATTTGCTACGAGCGCTGAAATATAATTAATGAAATAGATGACAGTAATAAAGAAGGTATTAATTGGATGAATAATGTATTAGTAGTGGCTTTTACTGGTGGAGGGTAGTTGCGAGATCAGCCGACTCATTTTGGCCGACTACTAAACCCCTTGGCCACCATGTACACGGTCAAGCGACAATCGTCTTGCGACAGCGGCTGCGGATAAACAAATATAAGGCGTGTACGCACGAACGAACAAGAACATGGTGAACAACACGAACATCGAACACTTTGTTAGCGGTACGTACATGCGAATGTACGTACCGCTAACGAACATGAAACAATGTGTTCGTCAAAAACGGTCTGTGTGGACGATATTCGGTTGATGCAACATTGCAAACATTGGCGACTCCATGGCTACTAAAAAGAGCGGGGCGGTTAAACCGAATGTTCTGTGTTTGATGTTCGTGTTCACCATGTTTTGTTCGTTCGTGCATACACGCTTACAAGTGCCACGAGCCTGCGACGCGACTTGCAGAGCAATAATTTTGCGCGTGTTACTCGAAACAGGTGATGTAAGATTTGTCGGACTAGTGAATCAAATACTAGCTTGTTAGCTAGTAGCCTTATATTTGTGGTACCGGTTGACTTACAAGTCACCGACGCGGCGCCAGCAGGGACGGGTCGTCGCATAGCATGAAGTCACGCGCGCGTTTCCCTTTGACGCAACTCGCGTCGCAAGTCGCATCACCCGAGGTCGTGAACATGGCCTAATGTTAGGAATTTTCGTTGAAAAACCAACGGAATTTGCGTTATATATTTCTGTTCTCGGATTATTGACTAAGTAGTAAAAGTAATTATGAAAAAATATCTTACCAATATGTAGTAAGTTATAAAATCTAGGCCGAATATAATTGGATGCCTTTTTAGGCACAGGTAGAATTTATTCAATGTTATTGTTTATTCAATTCGACACAGATATTTTTTATTTTTAGTACCTTCTAGTCCTCAGCCTTGGGGTTAATTGATTATTGCTAAAATTCTAAATGCAAGCTTTATTTAAGTCAATCAGGATACTCCTATCTGGTTCTTATTTGATGTCGAAGAGGCTTTTCATCTTCTACTGAACCTATAATGCACAGTCAGGGCAAATAAAATCTTTGTTAATGAACTTAACACAAAAATGGGACGCTCTATTGGCAAGATTGCCTTCATTAAAAAATTGTGAAGGTTTAGAAACTCTTTTTTTTTCAACGCGGCAATATTCATCAAACTTTACAAAAGGGCGGTGAAAAAAATCTTTATTCAAGAAGTTTGGCTAAAGAAATTCTGAAACAAAACTTTTCTCTTTTTCAGGGTCGGATCTTCATATTTTTTTCTGCGAACATAAACACGCCATGTTGTTATTTTTTTTTATAAGTTCGGATACAAAACTCATGTAAGAAGAGGTGTTTTAAAAATAAAAATATTGTTTTTATTTGATTCATTCCTATAAAATAATACACTGTTCCCCAGTGGAAAGAGTGTATTATTTTCTTGTTTTTTTTCTTGGATTTCATTTTGTCGAAAATTAAGTTTTTAATGAACCAATGGTGGACGACTTAATTTTCGATAGCATGAAATCCAAGATTCTTTACAACAAAAGGAGTAAAATTTTGACACCCTAGTAACTACATAATATATTGTTGTCTTTCAAATTTTTCCGAAACATTGGAACAAAGGTTTAAAAAGGTTATAAAAGAAAATTCCAGTGTTCGGTTCAACACTGAAGTTATTGTGGCCTTTCACGGCCAGAGCTGAGCAAGTGATTATTTTTGCAACACTGACAAGTGAAATTCGTTAGTAACTTTGTGAATCATGAATTGACAGTTCAGTGTGACAGTTCTTAACTTTTGTGTCAAAAGTTTTTAATGGGTTGCGCAACGTTTTTATCGTTGATTCTTTTATGAAGTTATATTTTTGATAAAAGTGAATAAAAAGAAACATCGAGGACTATTAATAAATAACAACGACTAATGCGCTACAAGGTTATTTTGTGATCTAAAACAAAAATAAAGCCGCCATCTTGTTTTTTCAAAATTCAAAAGTCATTTATTCAAACTAGGCTGAGAATCAGCACTTTTCGAACGTCAAAATTACATAAGACAGTCCCCCAAAACGCCCACCCTTCACCACTTCCTAGTGCTTTAGCTGGGAAGAAGAAGTGGCGCAACAAACTCCCCAGCAGCACAGCTGTCTGTTCAGTAAAAAAGATTCTATATAATAGTATGCAAAATGATATTTACATTACGCAACACAAAACATAATTTAAATTATTAAATTAATAGCCATATGACAGCTAGCACACGCCAATATACCAACCAAAAACATCGAGAACTATACTCAAGCAGAAATAAAAATAACTTAACGAAAACAATATCTAAATAAAAGCCTCCAGACATAAAGGGCGTGCCCGCTTACATATAGCTGTAACTAGAAGTTATAATTGATAAACTAGGACCATTGAGGTAAAGTAAAAAATTATCGAGGTCGCTAGCTAACCACATATTGCAATACAACTCATAAAAAAAAACATTGTAATGAGTAGATTATGTCAACAATAAATAAAGTAAAATTAGTAAAATTATAAACAATTATATAAACTCATATAACCTGTCAGTAAGTAAGCTAATTCTGGAGAAAGAACATTTAAACATTGTCTTGAGTTAATCACAGCGACCAACTATTCTTATCATTTAAGTAGTCGTTGATAGAATAGTATGCCTTTGAACAGAGGTTGGATTTTACTTTAGTTTTGAACGCATTAAAAGGCAAATCTAGCAAAGAAGAAGGTAGCTTGTTATAAAAGGTTATACCAAGCCCAACAAATGAGTTATGAACCTTATGAAGCCGGTGAAAGGGAGTACGTAGTTTGTCCTTATTTCTAGTGTTAACATTGTGAATATCACTGTTTTTAGTATATAAGTGTATATTTTGCCTAATATATAATATGTTGGCGAAAATGAATTGTGATGCCACTGTGAGGATACCGATATCTTTGAAAAAATCTCTCAGAGAAACTCTGGCACCGAGCTGGTAAATTGCTCGAACAGCTCGTTTTTGAATACAATACAATTTCGCAAAAAAAGTTCACATGCTTACCAACAACTACACCCTGTAGATAATGTCATTCAAGCACCAACAGATTCTTGTAGCAATGTACGTAGAAACACAAGTCAATCAAAAGACAATCAGACACTCATACAATACAATACAACACAATTACGAGATGTTTGTGTTATGTGCCTTTAGTCTGTACTAAATAAATGTATTTTATTTCTTTCTTTCTTTTATCTGCATGGTCGTGACCAAGCAATTGCCTGGACTTTAAAAGAGACTGTGTTCTATGAGTTTGTATCGGTGTTTCTTCTCAGAGTAGTCGGTTAGGAAACAGCAAACTCATCTAGTTTTGAACATTTAATTTTTTTGACGTGAAAGAGTATTTGTTAAAACCAATTTACAGAAATAAATATCATTTATAATTATTATGTATTTATATTGTCCTGTATTTCCCAAATCGTATCCAATTTGAAATGTTGGATAGAGTCTCTGGGTTCAACAACCCACGGAGGCTTCGTAGCTACAGTATGTTTATTATATTTTCAGTAATGAATACTGATGGTTAAGCCCAGAAAATTAAGGAACCCTCGGACAACAGTATGAAACAATATCCAAGGCGAATGGCCGAAAATTAATTTGATGTCACTTTTGACAGTGACAAATAGCGATCTTTGCCAGCCCAAGGGACAAGTTTGAAGATAAATAAGCAAAAAGCATAAATTAAATTCTTCTTAGTACATAAAAATATGTATTTCCCAATAGGGCTGTAAAAGAATAGGGCTGACTGTTGTCTCAAGAACTTAAAATTACTTTTCATCATACTTTTATTATTTTTTAGATAACTGGGTATGAAGGAAGGAAAGTATTATTTGTAAGAAAGGGCTTTATTACATAAATCTCTGCTAGAAAACTTGCCTAATGGTGCGTCCAGATTATGTTACACATAAACTTTTATTATGTAACACGTCCACATTATTTAACATTGTTAATCTCTATAGAGAAACTTGTTACATAACTATGTTTTATAAGGTGTTATCTTATACAGTGTAGACGCTTAAGAAATAATTAATAAAATAATTACGGTATAAATTACGATAGGTATAGTCGTGATACTTATAAAATATCTACAATCATTTTTCATACAGGAAAATGGAACAGTAACGCATTTCCCCTTGCTCGATTTTTTACGCATTCAATAAAAATCATTTCTTACCCCAGATCAGATTCTTATTCTACCCTTTTATACTTTTCTGATTTAAACACGTGTTCAATTTATTATCATGCTCATTTTCGCTTTTCAATAAAATCTGTCAACCCTAAAGAAAGCTCGCGTACAATCGGAAAAAAAGCATGAAATTACATTTTCGTGCGTCGTTTTAGTTTACGAATTCAATAACGTTTGTAACATGGCTCCGTGGTTCCATTTCCTGCCTTATATTCTGACTGTACATATTCATCATTCTACTATTTCTCAGACAAAGTTCGCTTTGCTGACGTTACATTATGAGCAGTGTTCGGATATTTGTGGAGAAAGTCTGTAGACAGTTGCTAGGCGTAGTTTCCTAGCAAAATACATACTTTGATGGTTGTCGTGTGGTTTCTGTGATAAGGATTAGGATGAAAGGAATCATACCTTACATAGCTTGAGATGTTCACAAGTAAAATTAAAACTAGCCCTGTTGAGCTTTTAAAAATATCTGACTACCCTAAATCCGCCATAAATGAAGTGTCCACATTTTTCACAAATGTAGGAAAAAATATGGCCGCTAACATCATGTCTCAGTGTCAAATCTCCTCTAATCAGCCTAGCAGTGAAGTTTCAAAAATTAGCGACAACACCTCGCTCTCCCCTGCCAATTCCCTAGCGCTACTGGAGGTTGATGAAACTGAAGTGGAATCCTTATTTCTACAACAACGCAATGACTGTGCATTGGGTTGGTATGGTGTATCATCCTTATTATTGAAAATGTGCCGTCAGACACTTACACAACCATTGACGCATATCTTCAATGGCTGTCTGCAAAAGGGTGTCTTAACTATGCGCTTAACAAGAGCTATTATACACCCAATCTATAAGGCGGGGAACAGAGGCTATGTCAACAACTACCTACAGACCCATTTCGGTTCTGACAGCTCTTTCCAAGATACTTGAAAAGATTCTTAGCCACCGTCTGAATATTTTTTTGGAAAAGTACCAGGTCATAGCCAATAACCAATATGGTTTTCGTGCTGGAGTCTCGACCGAAGATGCAGTTCTTGATTTGACGTAGTTGATTGCCGGGAATCTGGACAATAAGTCTTGGAATATTCCTAGACCTTTCAAAGGCATTCGACACAATTTCTGTTCCCTTACTTTTCGCAAAATTGGAACAGCTTGGTGTAAGAGGCATCGCTCTTCAAATCTTTAAGGATTATCTGACCAATCGAACCCAAATCACTAAAATGGGTAACCTCCTTAGTGATGAGGAACTCATCTCTCACGAAGTGCCACAAGGAAGCATCCTGGGTCCCATTTTATTCCAAATCTATTTAAATGACTTATGCAGAACGACCCTACCTAATACCAAAATCTTTGCATATGCTGATGACACCGTTATTATATTTGATGGGTCAACGTAGGATAGCGTTAAAAATAGCGCAGAATCAGCACTTACTAAAGTAATGAAATGGCTCAACCTATATCTGCTAACGCTTAACTTTGACAAAACGTCCCATATGCCTTTTTCTATTTGTCAGAACACTGCACCAGAACCTACATTCTCGATAATAGCTCACATCTGCTCACGGCTATCATCTCCGTATGAATGTCGAAAACTTACAAGAACTGAGAATGTAAAATATCTTGGAGTAGAAATAGATGCAGGGTTAGATGGGATAAGCAGCTTAATGCCTTGACCTCCAGGACTATGAGACTGATACACATTTTTAAGTGTCTTAGAGAGTCGGCAAACCCTGAGACTCTTAAAATGGTCTTCTATGCTCTGTGTCAATCAGTAATAGGGTATTGTATCACAGTATGGGGTGACACAACTAAAACCAGTTTAATCAAAGTTGAAAGAGCACAGAGAGCAATATTAAAAGTATCTTATCGCTATCTTTTATCGCTATCTTACAACAGAATTGTACTCGGAATGGAAGGTGCTTACTGTCCATCAGCTCTTTGTGCTCCGATCGGTACTTAAAAGACACGCTTGCGTCCCTCCTTCTGATCCTAAAAAATGTACTAACATTCCCCCAGGCACACAGCATAAAACATCGTTTGGCAGACACCAGTACCACACACTTAGTGCATATATTTACAAAAAAACTCACAAAGACCTCAACATCCGCGACCTCAACAGATATCAAGTAAAGTCTAAGGTGACAGAATGGCTATTTCAACAAGATTATTTACATACCAAGTTTCTACTTACATACATTGCTTAATAATAATAACTATTTCTCACTGCACACTCATAATTACACTCACCCACACTCTCCACATAGGTGTGCAGTTACAGTTACATACATTCACACACACTCTCCTATATTCTTGAGCTGCACTCCCTTCTCCTCCTTTAAACCATATATCTATGTTTAGGAAAAATACATACTAATATAAGCAAATATACTTAAGTAAGATATTATATAAACACAAACATAGCAAATTGACACACTTCACAAGTTTTGTTTATTTTATAAGATACCTTACAGCTGATCTCTTAAGATACAGGTCACCCTAGTTTACGAGGCAGGGCTCACCCAATTCATGTACAGACCTTGTGGTTACAGCATAATTATGTAATTATGTAATGTAGTAATAATAAGCCGTACGTTCGATGATCCTTGTAGAAGGAAAACTGGTTCATCTTCTCCCGAAAATGTGGTAATTTGTGATTTATTGATTAGACTATATTTTACATTGATTGTGCCTTAAAGCTATCTGGCTGTTAGTCTGGCAAGACTTGTTCTACAATTTCTCAATAACCGTTCAGTAAAGGCTGTACTTCTGCCATCACCACAACACTCTCAATTCTACGTTACTTTCCTTACAAAACACTACAAACCATGATACACAATTGCTTTCTCATTGTTCGAATGACTATCCTACTCACGTCCTTATTCGCCCTCTCTATTCACCCCTACCTACTTGACCTTCATTGTGGGTTCGAAACGAGTCACATACGAACGATATGCAACTCTACGTAATGAATTGTCCCTACAGACTATGATTTGAGATAGTTCTGCTCTTATTTCACTATGACGACACCTAACAGAAAAATAACTACCTATTGAAAATCACAGTCAACAACTCTCTTATTACGCGACACAGAGTGTTCTGTGTCGCGTGCTGGCAAATCAGGTCCTAGCTGGGCCTAGGTTAAACACTGTAGTAATCATTTGGCCAAATAGGATATCCTCGACCTATCCAAATACAGTACCAGTGTGGAGACCCTTTACATTCTAGTCGGATACAATTTGAGTTAAATAGACACGTAAAAAAGAAGAAGAAGCTAGCAAATCTTATCATAATAGGGATGTTAACTAAAAATATTTTGTTTGTCCGTCAGGTAGATTATTAAAAAATATTGGACACGTATTTTTTCTTTTTTTACGTAATCAAAATATTACGGCAATCCGTTAAAATGTGGCACGACCTCACTACCCGGTAGATTTTATACTAATATACATACGGTACATTTTTTATTAATATGATAAAGCAAAAAATACGTGTCTAATATTTTTTTATTATCTGTCTGACAGACTAAATAGTTTTTTTCCAGTTAACATCCCTATTGGTTAAATAGTTTAAACAATAGGGATGTTTGATAGCAATTCATTATTTCAAAACATATTTTACGAAATAGTGACATTACTGGTAGCATAACTAATTTCAAAATCAGACATTTTTACGACCTTGCATCTTTAACAGTAAGTACAAGATTAATTAGTCTTGTATTCTCCTCATCGTACCAGGACACAAACATAAAACACATGATCCAAAAACCTTCCTCACAAGTGTTTGTATTTCGATGGCTTTAAGATCCCCTAGAACTTCAGACCCTCAGTTTGTGTTCCCTTCGAAGGACCCTCCAATATTTGACGAGAGAGTTAAGGGCCCAGTCTGTTGTGTCTATATTTAGAACTATCGTATACTACAAGCGAAGGAGGTCACTTCCTTTTGATCTTAGGAGGAAAAATCTCGTATCGGTTATAAGGAAATTTGCTGTTTTGAAAACAATAAATGGCTTTTGTTTTTTATATAAATGGATGATTGGTTGCTTTGGTTATGAATAGGAATATCGTGTTACATTGTTGTAATTGGGAAGTTGGTATTGAGAGAATCAATCTGCCTAGCCTTTTCCCAGCTATATTGTGGTTGGCTTCCAGTCTAACTGGATGCAGCTGAATATTTTACATGAAGCGACTGCCTATCTGACCTCCACAACCCAGTTACTGGGTAATACAATACCCCTTGGTAAGACTGGCTGTCAGACATTCGGGCTTCTGACGACTCGTAACGACTGTCAAAAATCCACGAATGGCAGCCCGGACCAACAGCTTAACGTGCTTTCCGTGGCACGAAGGAGTCTCGGTATGTGAAGATGGTCACCCATCCACGGGCTAACCCCGGCAAGCGTAGATTAATCTGATGGGTCGACCCGTGTGGCTGTTATTACTTAGCTACGAGATCCTAATTGGTATTAAGAGAATAAGGTGACAATTGTGGTTTATTTCAAAGATAAAAATGCGAGGTAGAACATCTGATTGCTAGCCACGTATTAACATAAAAAATCATATGTGCTACCTATTCATGAATCTATAAGGCTATCTATTTTCTACCTATATAATGTCTGCTGCTGAACATGACTATTAAAAGACTACTCTAAAGGTCATCGGTTAGTGGTCATCTCGCTGATGGCGCGTTGGCAACAAGCGGGTGGATTTTCCAAGACGGTGCCAGGCCGGCACTGCACTGGAGCGGTGCTGTTATAATGAGTGATGACCTTAAGGTGCGTTTTGTTTGTGCAAAATAATAAATTTTTCATTCTTTCTTTTCTTTTCTTTCTTTTCTTTTCTTTTCTTTCTTTTCTCTTTTCTTTTCTTTCTTTTCTTTCTTTCTTTCTTTTCTTTCTTTTCTTTCTTTCTCTTTTTTATTTCTTAAGGTTTCTTTGGGTCAATGATTTCCGTCATTGCCATGCAGGGAGAATAACGCAGTAAGTAGGTATGTTGTTATTTGTAGAATAAAGTACGAAGCAGCTCATAATCTTCGGGATCACCTGGTCATTTTTATGAAAATCGTGCATCGTGCAAGCAAAGATATCCGCGTGACTGGCATATGTACAACGTCCCGACAATAATCGTCGAGCAGCGGTTGCCCACCAGACACAACACCCGTCTGGTCGGAGGATACACACGTGACACCAACCTGCAAATTAATAGTAAATAGGAAGCCACTTATTCCTGGAATCCAACTACTAATGAGACTTTAAAGAAAATTTTAATAAAGCAAGTATAAACACTTACACTGCAAAATTATACTCAACAACTTCAAGAAGTGGTAGTTAGAAGTTTTAATTATATTATTGTTCTAAAAGTAAACTAAAGTATTTATTATTTTGAAGAAATGTTTTCGCTGTAAGACACGATTCCCTCCAGACTTCTGCCCTAGTTTACGTTCATTTGTAGGTGCTTGAATTTTATTTAGCTTTTTCTTTTTTCTTTTCTACAAGACGAGAAATATCATAAAAAAAGTTGGAAGAGAATTTTTGTTTTATTTATGATGAGAATCTTAAATTGATAACTTGGTTTCGTGATTGTACGCAATTTCACATTTTTTATGAGACGGTACTTTCATTTACTTTTAAACTACTGAAATAAACATTATTTGTACTAAAGCCAAGGCACCAAGTTTTAATTTTAGAGGACCAAATCACATAGTTTATTTATACGTTGTGTTTTGGGGATATTTTTATTTTACATTATTGGGACAGATCATAACATAGCGTAGGGATCACCAATTAGTTTCATTGGGGGTCCGTTTTTTTAAATAATACGTAAATAAACTAAATAACATTTTAATTTTTAATTTTAAAATTTTAATAACTTACTAATGAACCAAAATTACAAAAAAAAAAAATGATTTAGAAATATACTGTTTACTTAAGGTCCGCCATTTGGTGACTCCTGACATAGCGGATACATCCTTCGACAGCTTCGCCATAGTTCGCATAAAAAGCTAAGTAAGCTTTTTTTTGTTAGATTTGCAAGAACATATTTTTCCTTCCCATTTAAAACTGAGCTAAAATTGATTATCTTCCTTCCGTCTTTCATTCACTCATTCAACTCCCATATCTAGAGAAAACAAAACGAAACGTTTTGTTCATTCATCACTACAATGCAGAGGAATGAATGAGACCCAATTTGAAACTCGAATAATACGTGAGTCACTTGTGGCACGAACGGTCTGGATTTAAACTTTACCATTTAAAAATCTTTGGATATTTTTTTTTAAAGCTACTTGTGCAACTATGTGTAAGTTATTTCTAGTGTAGGTACATATTCTGAAGCATTTTATGATTTTGTCGTTTTCAGAGTAAACCTAACTGCCATCTCAAATAAAACAGATAAGTCGACAATTCAAATATTCCGATCATTTTAAGAATTTGTTTGATTTTTGACTACTCAACTGACTAATTGTCATAGGTCTATAATGCAGGATTAACCATTCAAAGTCAAAGTCAAATAATTAATTTCAAATTGGCACTAAAGTATAGACTTCGTTCCATAGTAAGCCCACTGCCGGTGCCAATGCACAGAACTGCAGCATTCAGGGGGTGTTTCAGGTTCGCAGCCACACGCTGTTGGAATGATCTCCCACCACCAATACGACGCCTGAAATCAATACAATCTTTCAAATTCCAATACAAATTACAAATTTTACTTCAACCTTAGTAATGTACTTTGTATTGGTTTACTGTACCTCAGGGTTTATGGCCTGCAGGCTTTGGCTCGGGATCTCCAAGAGCGTGGGCTGCTGGGAATTCACTCTTCTGTTAGTGGGACTCTACTGATCTGTATTTTCGCTACAGTATTCATCCCTTTTATTAGGAGCGCCACCTTGTTTCTGTAATTTATGGTCAAACCTAAATAATCAACTGCAGCCCCCTACGGTTTGTCAAGTAGGTAGTTCCTTGATAAAAGAATATCCAAATTTTATATAACTAATTTAATCGATCTAATTTAATTTATTTAATTGTAACAAAATTCATCACAATGCATAATATGCGCATTCACGATGCACAATCACGATGCATAATCTAAATATAATTTTACACTTACCTTTTTATCATTGATCTGTGGTTTGATCTTTTTAATATCTTAAGAGACCTTTCGTCTGTATTTACTTAGGAAAGGATAAATCACTAAGTTTGTCATACACTATCTAACACAAATTTCACAGACACTGTTTAGGAAAGCATCCATTGTTATTAAACAATTCCATATTCCATCATAATCATATCATTCATTGCATAATTTTATTATACGAATGCGCCATGCTAATTGTTGTGTAACCAGATGTCAAAAACGTCATACAAATAGTTTTCTGACAGCTGCGCGCACAGATTACTCTAAGCCGACGGCGCGCGAGTCAATTGCCGACTTAACGGAATGTTGCCTTTTTTTTAAATATTATACTTTATTTATTTATGTTGAATTAATTATTGTATATTTATTTTATTTTTATATCTTAATTATATTTCATGGTATGCTGCACCGGTCGACGTCATAAAGTCAACGCCAGCTGTCGCTGAAAACCAGCGCTGGGGCTTTGTCTTGCATAGGGTCGCAGCATCATGCTGAGCGATGGCCGTTTTGCGTGGATGTGACGCATATTTTCCCAAAACTTTTTTCTTTTTTAACTTTGTGTTCTTTTTTTTGCGTCATGTTTACCGCAAATAAACGAATTTTCTTTATTTTTCTTTACATAAAGGCACCTTTGAACGTCATAATTTACGGAAAATAGAACTGATTCTAGTCGTTTCTCTTTTCAAGCTCTAACTCACTGAATAACAAAATACTCAACAAAACCGGTACACTACAGCTCTGCCTACACGTTTTGAAAATACAGATGCTGTCTCCTAATCTTAGACAAACAAGCAGGCATCATCATTTCAGCTGAAAAACGTCCACTGTTGGTGATGAACATACGCCTCCCCAAGCACCGCCACTTCAACCGGTACTATGCTTCCCACACCCAGTGGATTTCTGCGGCCTTCACAAGGTCATCGGCCAACCTCTTAGGAGGCCTTCCAACGTTACGTCTTCCGGTGCGCGGTCGTCACTCCAGAACCTTTCAGCCCCATCAGCCATCTCTCATCAGCTCGCAGAACGCCGAGCCCTACCGCTGCCTAAGGACATCTGCAATACCGAAGTCTAAGCTGAAATATCTTATGTGCCTGTAATTACAGTGTTGTTGTTGTTGTTGTTCAGATTACAAAGCAAAATGGTCTAACATAACTCTAGATTAGATCTAACTTCGACCTAGTTTTGCTGGCCGTATCTTCGTTATTATGATTGAGCGTGTATAAGTTGGTGCCAAGTGCCAAATCAGAGCTAAGTATGCATTATTTATGTTGATTAGAAATCGTATGTAGACTTCTAGGATTTGATTCATCACCAAGGTGGACTGATGACCTGGTGAAGGCCGCTGGAATTCGCTGGATGCGAGAAACACAGAACCGGTTGAAGTGGCGGTGCCCATGTCCAGCAGTGGTCGTTTTCGAGTTCAGATACTTTTTTCAGTCAGTAAAGACGGTTATTGACGCCATGACACGACAACTATAAGATCATTGTAAAATAAGGAAAATTAATTGTCAACCAAATTTTATACCAACTTACTGACTGTCAATTCAAATCACAACTGCCATTCTTTGACAGTTGTATGAAATGGCTATAACACGGCTAAGGTGTCAATTTTATAAACAAAGTAAATATTTTTTCTGACTGAAATGAAACGAAATTGCTTATTCTTTAAATAGGATATCGGAATCACTTTTACACGTCTTATTAAAAAATATTAAAAATAAGCTAGTTGAGGTCGACGTTTCTGACTACTCTGAGAATAAAGGCCGACCAAAACTCAGAGGTCACAGTCTCTTTTAAAGTCCATACATAATCTTGTTCTGGCCATAGGACCATGTAGATTCGTGTCTGAAATGGTCTTTTGGGGAAAAGAACTACACAGATTTGAGTGGACCTATCCAGACTGTACAAAGTAAATAAACAAGAGCCAATAATCATGGATTTCACGTGAGTAAAAGTGCATGTAAAAGTTTCCCGTGCTAAAAGCACAAGATAAGCAGAACTAAAATACTAGTTTCATCTTTATAAATATTACTTTATCTAGAAGCTAGGAGAAAATTTTAATAGTACACGTAGCACAGACCCGTCTCCACGTCATCACTTAGAGAGTTGATTAAATTTTCAAGAGAACATGTTACTCAGAAAAATATTCTCACGTACGGTACATTTTGTAGTGGATCGTAGATTAGATCTTATAGGTACTGATGTTTAAGCTTTTAAAGGTAGGAAGAATGGCGTTGTCATTGTTTAGTATTATATATTCTTACTAACGAACCGCCCCTGTTTCGCATGGTTTTTACGACTTGACTTGTTTTGATACTTCGTTATTATATCCTAGTCAAATTAATTTATTGTGCTCATAAACCTTTCGGAATCAATTCTTTAAAATCGTACTTCCACTCAAAAAGTGTCAAAACTCAAAAAAAAAAAATCTCTTTTATTGTAACATTCTTTATCTCAGATAGTGTCATACATTTAATTATTTATCCCTAGATGGCACTAGTGTCATTATAATGTTAAATTCAAGTTATGTCATACCAAACATAAACAGTGTCACATCACGGCCTGCGCGAGGTTTTTCGTATCTAATCGTGTATCTAAATACTTGTTTAGATACACGTTGTTGTTTGTCCAGTTATGACGGTATATTATGTGATTAGGGCTAGTCGAAAATCTTTTCTTTTTTTTTCAATTGTTGTTATTTGGGTTCTAATTAATTTATGATTAGAAAAGATGATTTATATTAAGTATCAGTTGCAACTGAGAGTTCTGACTCCCATTATGAGTCACAAGTTATGTTTCTATTGTATTTCTTACCAAGAAAGTTTTTTTGAATTATTTTAGTTAAACGATATTTCGTAAATTATTCGTTATTTTTATCCCATATTTTTTATAAATATTTTTACATGTTTTCAGGATACCTAATACATCAGTTTGCAGAGCTTCAAACATCATTATAACTGGCGAAAAAACTTATTGCGCTTATTTTGTTACTTTTCGTTATAAGACCCGAAAAGTGAAACAAAAATGTTAGAATAGATATGAAACGCCTTTTTCTAGTTTTAAAGTTTGCTCTTTTGATTTACGACACTATTTGAGTGGAGATGCGTAAGTGATGGTGCAAACCGTATCAAAATCCGTTGTGTAGTTTAGAATAACCATGCATTTATAATACGTATAGATCATTCGTGTAGTCTGGGGACAATTTATAATTTCGTTATTTGCGGCGATAAACGCTTCAAATTAATACACAATTAGGTATTCCTGTTGAATGGAACTCATTCTATTTTACATTGCAAAGTGTCTTAGATGGTTTCAGATTGTTAAAACTCATTTCTTAATATGATTCCAAATTTCAATACCTCGAAAACTGTTAATAGGAAATTCAAATGGTAAATTATGATAATCCGTAAATACGAGTACAGTTGTTAGAAGTATCATTTGTTAGAAACAATTTTGTTAAGTTATTAGTACGATTTATGTTTATTTGTACAACAATATCGTTTTCCTAGAGGTAATAAAAAGTGTAAAGCTGTCGAAAATATTGTTGAAGCTGCTGAAGATTGCAAAAACTATCTTTGAGTTGTATAACTTCAATTTCTTAGTATTGTAGCACATGTGTGAGCACTGTGACCTTCTATAAAGCTACCATTTACTGGGTACGTCTTTCATTGACTTGAATGTGCCCTGGCGGCTGAGAGTATGTTGTGCTCACTCAAATGTCTCGCTGGTGGTGGCGTGTGTGTTGGATCATTAAGTTCCCTTCAAAATGGTTGAGCTAAACGGTGCTGATCCATGCGTCATGTTTGTGAACGGGCGCCGTCAGTAGGGACTGGTCATCTCTTATCTGCCACGGCTTATTTTAATTTATTTTAATTTTTGAATTGTTTTTACCTTTTTATTACAGACGCTTTTTACGTGCTCGTCTTTCTACATTGTTCTCACATGTATAATTTCATCATGAATTATGTAACCATTATATTATAACGATATTATGATTTAAAAGAGTGTCCATGGAGTTTCTTGCCCATTCTTCTCCATAGGAACCTACGCTTTGGAATGGGCAACCCCTTGACAATTCAAAAGTGCCTGTAACTGGTTTAATTGAAATAAATGCTTTGAGTTTGAGTTTTGAGTTTAATGCAATTTTCACAATAAAAGTTCCTAGAAACAGCCTATTGATAAGGAAATTTCGTAACGCAAAATTAATATAATGCATCGTTGACAGCTGTTCATCAACTACATGCTATCTTCTTTCAAAGCATTAATCACAGGTCTATTGATTTCAAATATTCCAGTAGTATCGAATCATACATTACGTAATTATCGCTCGATGTAACTGCTCTCAAATGAGAATTATGAACTGAAATTAATTCCTGATTTCGGAATTCGGAACGGATATTGTTCCACAGACTTCGATTGGCTATTAATCCTACATTGCATTCGTGTTACCGTTCTATCGTTAAATTTCGTTGGTATTTTTGGGGGACAATATCTGGGGCACGGTAGTGCCCACGCCAAGACGAGCCAAAAAAAAAGCAGCCACTACCTACCTTTTCTCGAAGGGTTTCGACGTATTTTCAAACTTTCTTAGCTTTATAGGCCTGGATAATGCTAGAGAGCTCAAATTCTTAGAATAAGATGTAGTTAGCAGACTTATGAAACATGCTTAGTTTCATTTATCTAGCTTTTATACTTTGGATTTTATTAATACCTAAAATAGGTAGGATTATACATCGATTTCGTCACTGACTGACTTACTCACTCATCAAAACCTCTTGGGCATTTCCCAGAGTCCCCAAAAGTTGAATATTGGTATGCAGGCTAGGATTTTTTTTTATTTTTTTTTTATCTGTAACTTTTGCCCTACCACCGCCATACGGCCCTGCATCCCCCGTGGGTGCAGGTCCGTATTACATATAAGATGGAAGTAGCCGAGAAGATTTAGTTCTTGGGTACTTCCCGAAGTCCTAGAAAGCTGAAATTTGATATGCAAGCTAGAATTTTGAATTTTGCACAAATTTTCACCATATATACATTCACGATAATAGGTCAGTATAATATCACCGCTAAAACCAAAAGAAGATGCTCTCTACCTTACAAACGTAAAAAAGAACCCATCATAAAAAACATGTAAAGTAGGTTGCCAAGGTTTACATAACGCCTTCACTGTTAAAAAAAAAATCTGATCTAATGTAGAGTCAAGCCAAGCTAGCCAAGCCACTCTACAAATCTTACATCTTGGTTAAAATGTATGGCTTGGCCGTTTCGCGGCCAATCGATATATACATATATGAAAATGAGAGTGGTGAAATGTGCTGTGATTTATTTATTTAATACTTCAAGCACAGAAATGTACAGAGACGGACTTAATGCCATGGGCATTTTATACCAGTCAACCTTTGGGTGATGCAAAGACAAACAGTGGTAGGTGCAATTACGAGAAATTGAGGAATATTTTTTAAAGTAACTATAAAGATACACATATACCTATTACAAACTATTAATATAATATATATGCCTGATTATATATAAATATAAGCACAAATAAATATACATAAATACACGAATATACTAGAACAAATAAGACAAACAATGGGAAAACATTAACGATGATGTATGTGGTGGTGTGTGATGTATGTGGTGTTGAATATTAGTTAATTATTAGAATAGTTTAGTTGGCCATCTTTATTATTTCTTAAGTCTAGGTTTTTTGAGGTTAATCTTATGCTACTTTTTCAGGGTTAATTAAAATGATGTCGTACATAATGACAAAAATTTAATAAACAAAAATATCACCTTCAAACTCAAACTCAAATCATGTATTTCAAATAAACCACTTTTGGATTGTCAAGGGGTCGGTCAGTCAGAAAGATGAAGCTAGTTGCCCATTCCGAAGCATAGTAGGTTCCCGTTCTTGTTCATAGTGGAGAAGAACGGGCAAGAAACTTCACAGACACTCATCTCATTCATTATGTTTGCAATAAAAACCCTCAAAACTTTCATCAACAAGAAGCATTTGTTTCGTCAAATCATTAGCCAAACCAACTTTAATTAGTGGTTTAATAACTTAATTTACGCCATAATTGATTGCGTCAGTGATTGATTATAATTGAAGGGCTATTTACTTAGTTGATTGATCACGTTCTAATCGATTGGTTTTGGTACAAATTGCACACTGCTATGTCTTCGGTGTAGTTTATTATGAATAGACGGATAGATTCATTATTCTTTGCCTTTTTTTTTTTTTCTTTTTGAGTGGGAAATTATCAAATAACTTCTCCCGCTCTGGGCGGAGCGGGAGGTCGTGTCAGACTCTTACTGACTAAAACCCACCCGTGTTCCTTCCGTTGCCTGTACGTTGCCAGGGGCCACGGTATCCCTTTCGGACTTTCCCGCAACCCCGGCAGGCATCGGTCCTGACATCTCTTTGAGGCGCGCGTGGAACACAACGCGCCGTCGACCGACCCGGGACTGGTCCTTAACGGACGGCGAGCTACCCATTGCTCACCGTCCGCAAGCCCGCGCCTACGATGGCCGTGAATCGGCATGCGATTCCCGACGCCCAGGGCGTCTCCTGCGGCGGCTAGGGGCGTGAGGGCGCGAAATTTGCCTCTCCCTCACGCGTTCTGCCTCCTCCTTCGCGAGCATTACTGCTTCGCAGAAGGAGGTGACGGCCTCCCATGGCCTCTCGCTCCGTACCATGGCCTGGACCAGGGCCGATTATTCTTTGCCTTCCTTATTAATAAACGCAGAGTAAAGTGACAATCAGTATAAACTTCAGATTAAGTACACATTTTTCGAGTTGTTAGTTGGACATAACTTCACTCCACGCCACCAAATTGTGGGCATGTGAATAGTGTCGTTCCAGCTTCTTGCAGTTGTGTTGTGGTGACTACGAAATTCCGATGTGGTTGCGTTATTGCTAGTAGTTGCGATGTGGTTACGTTGTGGCTAGTGTTTGCAGATAGACAGATCGACCCCAGTTTTTGTAGAAAAAGCACGCTTTGACTCAACAAATTCATCGACTTCGGAGAGAAATCTTTGTTGTTGCAATTTCTGTTATGGCTTTTATTAAGAACTGAAGAATCTTGCGCACAATGTTGTCGCGCCGTGCAACGTTGTGGCTGCGACGAGGCCTTGATGTGGTCGGTATCACCCACACGGTTGATTTTGACGGCCAAATGTTCAGTGTGCGCGGGCGCTATTTTCTGTGAAAATTATTATTAATATTAATATAAAATTATTATGCTATTTTCTGTGGCGCTATTTTCTATTTTCTGTGTGTTGAAATTAGCGCCCATCCACTTGTTGTCGTTGTGGTGGGGTTTTGGTTGTGGTGTGGTTGTGGTTATTGCAAGGTTGTGGTACATGTGATCGGGCCCTTAGGAGGTACGAATTTTGCATAGCGAACAAAGAAAATACGTACTAGTTTTTAAAGAGGGTGAAACAATGGATGCAAGACGCTGTTATTAATGACACTTTTAGCTTTAATATGTAGAGGGTATGTGTTATAAAGATTGTTTTCATCATACAAATATTACATGACATAAAAGGGTACACAACGCATATAAAACTATGCTAACATGCATTTGGACTAGCACTTTGATCTTAAAACCTTTTACATTTTCTAGCAGAAACGAGTAAGTTGTTTCTTGGTTATTTTTCTTTTTGCTCGGCGCCTATGGGTCCTAGCGTGATGTTAAATAGCCTGTAGCCTTAAGAATTAGGCTATCAAATGCAAATATATTTTTTCAAATCCGACTGCAAGTTCCAGGGATTAGCACGTTCAAACATACAAAAAAAAAAACTATTCAGCTTTATTATGAGTATAGAAAATATGAACCGATTATCATGACTTTTTGAACAGCCTAGTATGCACCTTGCCATCTATAGCTGGATAGCTGCAAGGCTAAAATGATATGATGAGTAATATAACCTCCATGAGGTACGGTACTGTAAAATTATAATAGTCTTTCAGACCAAATTTCGGCCATTGCGACCAATCTCAGCGGATACCAGTCGTCGGTGCGGGATATATTATAGTGCACAAAACTGCCCTCACTCTCATAGTCCGATGGGACGGCAATCCGGCACGACCGGAGAGAGATCAGGCGCAGGGCCAACGGCTTAGCGTGCTTTTGAGGCACTGTAAACTGTGTACTGTAAAGGTTGTCTGCAAAAGGGAACCTTACATCATGCAGGCTGGTAAATAAATGACTCTGGTTGCACTCGATCACTCAAGTGAACTTAGAGTTAGTTTCAAAACTGAATAAATTTCTGATTGAACTGAGAAGGTTGTTTTCATAAAACAACAGTTATGTGATAGGCGCGTAAAAGTGAGCACGTCCTCTTGAAATAAATAGCGCAATTTAGTTTTGCTTCTTATTTTCCTATGTAATGCCTACACCCATACAGATTCCGAGTAATATGCGTTTGTTTGGAATTCTCTGGGATACCAGCCTCCTTCATTCATTAACACCCGGTTAGTAAAATGCTAAGTAATCTGACCGACAACGACGTTGATAATTCAGTAAACTAATTAAATTATTGTGTAGTTTTTTACCGTCCCGGAAACCGGGTACCGACATGATAGACGGTAAGCAATACTAGATACCAGCATTATGGCAATTTAATACATCATTTCAGCTGAAAGACGTTCACTGCTGGACATAGGCCTCCTCCAAGCATCGCCACTTCGACTGGTTTTGCGCTTCTCGCATCCAGCGGATTTCTGCGGTCTTTACAAGGTCCTCAGTCCACCTTGTGGAAGGCCTACCAACGCTAAGTCTTCCGGTACGTGGTCGCCACTCCAGAACCTTTCGGCCCCATCAGCCATCTGTCCTGCGAGCAATGTTCACTGCCAAGTCAGTTACCTTTGTTCTCCTGCGGATCTGTTTATTTCTGATTCGATCACGTAGGAAAACTCCAAGCACAGCCCTTCCCAATTTAATACAACAAAACTATACCCAGAGATAACTCAATATTTACAAAGTAAAGGCAATCTTTCTAGCCACCAAAAAAGCTTCCCTTATCCCAAACCGATATTATCCCTCAGTATCACGTCACTTCCCTTAAAAATATGGCCCGGAAATTTCATTTAGGTCACAGTAGCCCAAGCTATTGTGTAAAAATGGCCGCTCAATTTACGCGTCACCTATTTCTAGTGTACTATGATCTAGTGAAACACCGCCCAACCACATTGGTTACCCGAAGACCAGAGGATAATGGAGCACAGAAGGTTAAGTCTACAAAATATAATATCTACAAAATTAAACCTTCTTCTATATGTATAACTTAGAATAGTTAAAGTACATTGTTTAGTTTTCTGTTTGTTCTATTCATGTAAATTTTTGTTTAAAATTCATATTGTACCTCCTAGTGGTATGTTGTACCACCTACAGCAACAATATATTCTATTCTCTATTCAAAATTGAGTAAAATTAGAAGAGTCGGTTTGAAAAATAAACAGATAATTCCAAGAAAGAGAAGAGAAAAAGATAGGCTCACTTCGACCACATCCTTAAAAGGCTTAGGTATGTACTTAAAGCACCCTTACCCCATCCCAAGATCGTTGTCGCCATACAGAGTAGGCAATTAGCCCTGGTACGACTGCTTACAGTTTCATTTATTTTGAGTTATTTCTATATTACCGACGTACCATTGAACTTCCTCCTAAGCAACACACTAACTTAACCTCACATTAATTTATTTTTTTAAACACTCAGTGACCGTTTCCTTGCTTTTATTTATAACACCAGAATTAAAGCTGCCTTTACTTCGATGTAACTTACACAATGACCCTCCCCCCCTACCCCATTCCACATACCCCTTCGTTCTTTTCAAGACTAGATATCGTTAATCCTGTCCCATATAGTGTGGACATAAAACAAATTGCTTCATTAATGTTTTTCATTGTTTCTTTTGTTCTTCCCCTCTGCTGGTAGCGTTGTGTTCCTTTTTGAGTACGTTGTGAAATGTGGCATCGGTTTCTGCTGTTTAGATGGGGCTATTGTTTTGTTTTGGTATCTGGTTTGCGATGTTGATTTAGAATCGATGGGGGGGATCTTGCGGGGTAATATATGTGTAACATACTCACAATTGCAATGCGTTTCATTTTGACAATGAAACAGCAGCAGCAGCAGTAATAACCTAGTTGTATGACCGTCGGACTGCCAAGTCATAGGTCTCGAGATAGAACCCAAGACCACTGACTTTTCGGATTCATGTGCGTATTGTATTTCACTCGCTTCAAAAACGGTGAAAGATAACATCATGAGGAAACTGGCATGCCTGAGATATATTTCTCGACGATATGTGAGGCCAAGTTAGAGGTCCACTGGTGGGTTTAAAACTCTGACACCAGGCTAGTCACTAACCACTCCAAAAGAAGAAGATTTTGACAATTCTACAACATTCATTGCGTTATCTACGTTGTCGAGCAGACGAAGTTTTCAAAAATAATTATGAAGCAACGGATTAGGAATTTCTTTGTAAAATGTGTTACGTAATTGAGGTTCTGTATCATAACGTACCACCACCGTAAGGACTATTTCTGCTTGCAGCGCTCGGCTGCTATAGAACCACGCCGCGAACCGCGAACCGCGGTAACAACATGTGGTCATCGTGTTCACAAGATTTTGTTTCCAACTGCTTGGATATGAAGTTCTTCGATAGTATCTAATTAATAGTATATTATGCAATTAGTGAATAAAAGACGGATTTAAAGCGAGGACCATAGATGAATCATGAGCAAGTGAAGGATTCTAACGACTGAATCACGACGCTCGTGATTCAAGTCTTAGAATCCTGAGCGACGCGAGTGATTCATGGCTCTCGATATAAATCCGTTTTATTCAAGAGTTGCATACTATATTTTATACCATGACTACGAGAAAAATAAAGATTCAAGCGAAAATAGACATGTAATCAAGAAAAAAGGATGGTTCAATTAATTAAACTGCACATTAAAATTGGAACATTTTCTGTTCGTACAACTTATAATATTCAAACTAGCGCCAATTTACTAATGACAGCTAAGAACACAAAACAATTTTTATTCTAATGCTAAACTCCTTGTCGAAAATGTCGACCAATCGAATTTCAAGGAGTTATTTGAACAAGGAGTTTGTATGTCGAGTATTCTTTGCACATGGAGATTGTATCGAGTATTTTTTTTGCAAGCAGGTTGTAAAGCATTGAGATGGAGGTGGAATATATTGGTGTGTTCTAAATTCAAACACCAAAACAGTGACTTTATTGCTTTTTTTTTTATTGCTGCTTTTTATTCACTGTTTTCAGTGAATAAAATAAGCTTTTTAGAGGGGAGATGGTGTAAAAGGGATATTGTAATGCAATTACGGAAATCACCAAATGAAAAAAAAGGTACATGATGAAGATATTATAACTACGAAATAAATACAGTACAGTCAACTTAATATAAGGTTGAGTCGGTAAAGCAGGTTCTATCGTGCAATGAGCAGACAAAAATAGCTCTTACGGTGACGAACATTTTGGCTGTGACTGTACTTCCATAGAAATATACAATTGGCTCGCGTATTAAAATGACTAGTGGCATGTTTTGTGAAAGTGAGTTTGCTGTGAATAAACAGAAATTTTTCAGAAAAAAAAGCATACAAAGTTGACCTGCAATATCTGTTTCATAAAACATACTGGTATAAAATTAAATTACAGGTTGCACGCAAGAGTAACGACACACTTTCTTGAGTGCAAGTTACTTAAGATTTTCGCTACGGTAAATAATAGGGATGTAGACTAGGAAAAAAAAACTATTAAGTCCGTCAGTCAGATAATAAAAAAAAAATTAGAAACGTATTTTTTGCTTGAATAAGTAAAGTTTTTTACTGACTTGTGACGTACCGTCACAAGTCAGTAAAAAATCTACCGGGGAGTGACGTCATGTCACATTTTAACGTATTTACTCAATGTATTGCCGTAATCTTTTGCGTACGTAAAAGAAGAAAAAATATGTGTCCATTATTTTTGAATAATCAAACTGACGGACAAAAATATTGCCAACATCCCTATTAAATGAGAAGTCTTTGCAGGTAATCTTTCAGCGGCCCAGATTTCCCTTCCTTACCGAATTATGGAACCGTGAAGAAATAAACAGACAAGTAAGAAGTCTTAATTATATAAGTATAAATAACATTATCCAGATACATTTTTATTTGCTAAAAAGGCTCTGAAGCCATATATATAAAAATATAATTAACACGGTCATTCTGAAGAATTTATACGTGCCACGTTATCCTCATGGCTTAATAAGAGATCATTAAAGTTCACGGCTCGAGTGTTACAGCTCTAAATGGCAAACAGTCAGCATTTCTTTTTTAAATTGATATTTCTGTTGAGTATGCTGTCTTAATTTTACTGGTATTTTAAAGTCGTTTTCTTTTTACTAATCTTTTGCATGAACTGGTGAAGTAGGATCTGACTTTCTTTGTTTTGGCATCAGGTGTACTTAAAATGGGCACGCCACTATTGCGGCGATAAGTCCCCTCTTTGAGGAGTGGCTAGAGAGGCGCCACGGCGTCCTCACCTTCCGCTTGACGCAGGTCCTCACCGGACATGGTTGTTTCGGGAGGTTCCTGTTTCGTATCAGGCGGAAGGAAACGCCTGGGTGTCATCACTGCGTGGATCACCCGGAGGACACGGTTGAGCATACGGTGGAGGTCTGCCCGGCTTGGGCAGAGCATCGCCGTGTCCTCGTGGAGGCGATCGGTGGCGGGGATCTCTCGCGTCCGGCCCTAGTCCAGGCCATGGTACGGAGCGAGAGGGCATGGGAGGCCGTCACCTCCTTCTGCGAAGCAGTAATGCTCGCGAAGGAGGAGGCAGAACGCGTGAGGGAGAGGTAAATTTCGCGCCCTCACGCCCCTAGCCGCCGCAGGAGACGCCCTGGGCGTCGGGAATCGCAGGCCGATTCCCGGCCACCGTAGGCGCGGGCTTGCGGACGGTGAGCAATGGGTAGCTCGCCGTCCGATAAGGACCAGGCCCGGGTCGACGGCGCGTTGTGTTCCACGCGCGCCTCAAAGAGATGTCAGCAAGTGAAGGGGTCCGATAGGACCAATGCCTGCCGGGGTTGCGGGAAAGTCCGAAAGGGATACCGTGGCCCCTGGCAACGTACCGGCAACGGAAGGAACACGGGTGGGTTTTAGTCAGTAAGAGTCTGACATGCCCTCCTGCTCCGCCCAGAGCGGGAGAAGTTATTTGACAACTTCCCACCAAAAAAAAAAAAAAAAGGTGTACTTAAAATTAATTCTCAGTATGAGGGAAAATAATTAGACTGCCTCATTTGTCTAGTGGTCGCAAGCGCTACTGCTGAGCATGGGGTTCTGAGTTCGATTCCTAGGTCGGGCCCGGGTCGACGGCGCGTTATGTTCCACGCGCGCCTTAAAGAGATGTCAGCAGAAAATCCGAAAGGGATATCGTGGCCCCTGACAACGTACAGGCAACTGCTGGAACACGGGTGGGTTAAAACCCACCCGTGTTCCAGCAGTTGCCCTACTCTCTGACACGCCCTCCCGCTCCGCCCAGACCGGGAGAAGTTATTTGATGCCCGGTTGATGGCAATAGGCTCGCCACAATTACATGGGACTTAAACATAACTGGTGAAATGTGGGTGTACTATAGGTACACCTCTGCCTAACCCTTCGGGGACACAAGGTGTTATTTTATGAAGCTATGAATAAAATAATTGAATATCTGGTTAGAATATGTGATGGTTAATATTTGCTTTAGCTATGAGAAAAACCATTTGCCCTGTTCTAGTGCCTTAAGTGCAATAATACATATATTTCTGATCTGACTGTAGTAAATGGTTTTTTAGAGCTGTTGTCTGTTATAGAAAATAAGGAAGTTATTATTATAAAATTAATCACACCGATCCTGTAAAAATAATTTCAGAAATAAAAGATCTAATTAAACTACGCTGCAGGTAAAATGACGCAGTAGACCCTTATCATAATGACACAGTCTGACCATAATCATGACGACCCAATTAGGTCCAAAATGTCATCAAGATAAAACAAAATACAAGTCCCTAACAAGTAGTAAATTGGACAAAAAATCCTCTTAGTTGAAACCTTGAGGGTGAAATTTTCTTGAGCGCCGGTTGGCTCCCAAAAAACGTAATAGCGAAATAATCTTAGACCTTCAATAACAATGGTGACATACGGACTAGAAAGGTATCGAACTGTGAAAAAGAGCTCAGTAAAATATCGTAAGTTAGTAGTTATTACTTTTCTGTGTTTATTTGCTGAAGTACGCAGTACCTAAAGCTTGCGTAACACTTAATTCATTGGAAAATAGTTGATTTGATCTGAACATATGTGACGATGTTTTTGTGAAGTCAAGAATTTAGCATCTAATACCAGACTTTTGACATCAGTAGTCTTAGCTTCTGCCTAACGCGACGTGACATGACTTCTGTCAATACTGCTTACAGGCAAAATTATGTCTTCTACTTTTTTCATATCAACTCTTTTTGGCGGTTACCAAGATGATTTTATCTGAAGAGACTGATTCCAATGCATTATCTACCATTTACTTCCATTTACTTCGATTATGTGGTAAAACCACCTTATCGGTTTTGGAGATTCTCAGTCGCTCGCCTTCCTCGATAATGTGGTCATTCTAAGTTACATGAATACTTTAAAATACCTTCAAGGGTGGACCAAAACCTACCGCTTAACTGGGGCGGTGCGTGAGGTAGCTGTGCGGTGCGGGAGGAGTGTGGTGACGTGTCGTGACCCCTCCCACACCGCACAGCTGCCTCAGGCACCGTCTAGTTAACTGTGTTTTTTATATTCCTTTATTCACATACTATCATTTGAACGGAAACTTCGTGATAAAAAATAGAAAAATAAAACGGAAAAATCGTGATAAAAAATAGAATGACTGGCGTCATTGGTCGACACTACCTCGTTGGTCTAGTGGTAGACCACTACTGCTGACTACGTTACTGCTGAGCTTGAGGTCCTGGGTGCTATTCTCACGTCGGCCAAAGAGTTATTGGGTTTTTATCCGGAATTTCTCAGTAGCAGCCCGGAGTCAGGATTTGTGGCAATAGGCTCGCCCCCCTATTACATGGCACATAAACAGAACTGGCGAAATGTGGGTGTCCTATAGCTACACCTCTGCTAGCCCTTCAGGGTCTACATGCCTGATGTTTAATAAATGACCTTAAATTCTGCTCTTTGTAATTTTCGCCTGTATATTCGCACCTTCAGTTCTGCGACATAAGCGCCCTGTCATGGTGATTTTCTCCAAATCTGACGACGGAATCGGCTGATAGTGCCTCTTTCGCGTATAATCCCTGCTAATACCTTCAAGGCGACGCCTTGAGTGCGTTCCCTTGCACGGCACAGATAATACCTACCTTTTTTTATAGGACTTGACTTTCTTTGTTTGACTTTTGCTTGGTTTTTTGTATCGTTGAAGGTTTATTTATTTTCATCTGAAATCGCGCACGATATTAAGATGCATACCTAAGTATTATTCATGTGTTAAGGCTCGTGCAGACTAGCGAGACTTTTCGCGCGACGCGACACCGGTAATTGTTCTACCGTGCAGTTTTCTTAAGCGCCTTATTCACCATCCATCTTGCTGTACGTCCGCTCAAAGCCGCGGTTAATGTTGTCAATTTTGGGTTTTTTTTCGCGATTTACCTCAATATTCCCTAAATCCCCGTCAAAATAAAATGTACACAATACGAGTTCGATATACCTACATATTTTTTACAAAAAATAAAAAAATATCGTATCTTTTATTATACGTTGCAAGCATGTTCTTACAAGAGCGAACTTCATTCACTTCTTAAGATATTTTTTTTAACTTACCCAGTAACTGGGATGTGGAGATTATTATACGTCCGGTTAGACTGGAAGCCATCCCCAACAATCTGCCAGGTCTTTTATCAACTATGTTGGGGTCAGCGTCCAGTCGAACTGGATGTAGCTGAATACCAGTATTCTACATGGAGCGACTACCTATCTGACCTCCACAACTCAGTAATTGGTTAATATCACGTTGAACGCCACGCGGCCCACCGGTGGGCGATTTAAGCAAACCCGTTCAGGCTTAGTGGAAATCATCAATTCCATAATTTTTCGCTTAAGTTAATATCGTCACAAAACAATGAAAAATGACTAAATTTGCATATTTAATTTGATTTAAACAATTTTTCGTGATATTTTCTTAAGGAAACTTGTAATCTGTCACCGGTGACCCCCGTGGCCTGGTGATATAAAATCTCGATATTATGTTTGCGGGGGCCGCGGGGTCACCGCGCGGCCCACCCCGCGCGCCCGCGCATCTTTCTCGCGCGGTGTAAGTTATTCCCGCTAGCCGCATTTAGGGTGTACAGTCATGATTGAACACGTGCACGTGTTATGGCTGCCTATTCAACACCTTTGCGTAAGTCGGTTAAATGGTACAAGAAACTGGCGATAGATCTTCTTTTAAATACTGCTATTGTTAATGCTTTGACGTTGTATAAAAATGTAACAAAAAAAAGCATTCAAATCGTAGATTTCAGAAAACAGTTATTGGTGCATCTATGTCAGAAACTACAAGAACCTGAAATCCTAGTAAGACCAAGAAGAATAAAACATGTTTTATCAAAAAGAGATGGTATGGTAAGAGCAGCTAGAAGAACTTGCCGTCAGTGCTATAAAGAGATAGCTTCAACCATGGGTAGCAAGATTGCTAAAAATAAGTCACAAAAAGTGATCACTTATTGCGAACAATGTCCCTCCAAAACTCCAAACCATCACTCTGCTTGCCCTGTTTCAATAAACTTCACTAATAATATGTACTTTTTTCTATTTTAATATTTTTTAGATCATTTAATTGTTAGCCATTTTTATACATAAATAAACACAAGAAAAATTATACATTTTTTATTCTGTTTTAGGGCACCCCTAACATCTCCTAAGAAATTCGCTGTAATTTTTAATCTTTTCTAAATATTAAAAAACCAAGCTGTTTTGGGCGTTGCACAGGGCCACGCGGGTCACATCTTTACCGTTTTCATTCAATATTAATGCCCCGTGGCTTGTAATCAATGTTTGATGTGAACACCTCTCTCCGGTCACGGGTGTCCTCCGTGGCCCGAACAGTTCAATACAGGGTGGCCCACCGGTGTCCCCCGTGGCCCAAATGACTAACTGCCATTTTTAGCTCGGCGTTTAACGTGATATACGCTTTGGTAGATTGGTTGTTAGACTTTGGGCTTTTGACGACCCGTAACGACTGTCAAAGATCATCCATGAGTCTCGGGATGTAAATATGGTTACCCATCCACGGACCAACCGGAGTTGGGAAAAGTCATGGCAGAATATGATGTTAACTATAAGATGATTTTCTTTAAGATCAGTACCTATTTGCTATTAAATAGCAAAAGCGAAAGTAAAATAATTATTTGTTAACAGAATATGATGTTAACTATAAGATGATTTTCTTTAAGATCAGTACCTATTTGGTATTAAAGAAAATAATTCTTTTACTTTGCATAAAATCGGTCCAATAATATTTATATGGAAATTATGTTTCTGACTTAATTTTTTATTACTTCTTAGTGCAAACAGATTGATATAAAAAAGACCTTAATTTTTTTGACGAAATGTCAACCGCTTAGTTATTAGAAAGAAAATAAAGAAAGAAAATACGTTTATTTGCGGTAAACATGACACAAAAAAAAAAAAAAAGAAACAAGTTTAGAGAAAATATGCGTCACATCCAAGCAAAACGAAAACAAAAAAAGAAAAACTTCTCTAAAAAATATAACAACCTTTCTAATTGATTACATAAACCTTTTGTCCATTTAAAAAAACTATGTATCTATAGTACCTACCTGCTCAATCAAATAACATGAAAGACAAAGAAACCAAGGAAAGTTTAGTTTAATCAACCATTTTGCTTGAACTATAGTGGAAGACATCAAGTTAGTTCCAATCCAGCGGAATGTTCTAAAGAGCTTAAGTCAGGACCAATTAATATTCTACTAATTAACTTTAGCGGATTTTTTCTTGTAGTAATGCTTTGAGGATTTAAGTCTCCAGCAATTTGCGAGATTCATCTAGGTGTGCTTATTTCCAGTAACTGCCTCGTTGGTCCAGTGGTCTGCTGCTAAGCATGAGGTCTTGGGTTTAATTCCCGGGTGCGTAAAGTCAATTCTAGTTTATGAACCAACACTGGATGATGCTGAATAGTACACAGACATTGTCCTGCAAAATTTTGAAACAATCATACAAATATGTTTCGAGCCAGCACCTTAGTTGATTGGTTTTTTACGCATAGATTTGGCCCTCATATGTTTGCAACAGACAGAAGGACAATCATGTTCGCTCTCAACACTTTTCTAAAGCTACGCGCGATACCGCAACATGATTGTCCCTTAAAGAAACTAAGGCATCTAGAAATAAATCTGTGCCCAATATGGAGTGAGTTAGAGCGAGACAAAGTGTATTGCATCATAGTTTACCATCGTTTGTTTTTATCGAATTTTCGTAAAAACCCTAGGGATACCGTAGGGATATTGCGAAAACACGGAAAATTAAACAAGCAACCTGCGCTGCAAGCACTACTTCCAAGTTACTTGGCCAATAATCCGTGTTTTCGCTTCGTTCGTTTAAAAAAAATCGAATTATCGAATCATCCTCCGACTTATAACATCAGAAAGGAAATGCAACTAACATGCGCCAAACCCCTTTAAATAATATTTTCAGTAACCATGAGTCAATTCGTAACAGATTTGTCCATTAGAAAACTCATAACATCCTTAATAATGGGGATGCATAATATTGCGACTCTCCGCCTAGAGCGCTGGTTCACACACAGATATTGGCTTCACGCTTCCCGGATCAGGTAGGGTTTTTCCATCTAAAATTTCTCAGTAGCAGCCCGGAGTCTGGATTTGTGCCCAGTAAAGGGCTCAACTCCTATTACTTGGGACTTAAACATAACTAGCGAAATGCCTTTGAGGAATACGTATAGTATGTATTCCAATAACTGCCCAGCTGTCTTTGGAGGTGTAAATACCAGGGTAATGTTAGGTATGTTTAATGTATTTATACCATTCCTCCTCTAAAAAGCTTAATTTATTCGCTTTTAATCACTATTTTGGTGTTTGAATTTAGAACACATCAATATATTCGACCTCCATCTCAATGCTATACAACCTCAAGGAGGTTGTAAAAAATACTCGATACAAACTCCTTGTGCAAATAACTCCTCGAGATGCCATGACTTACTCGAGTCACTCAGGATTCTAACACTTGAATCACTCGCTACACTCGTGATTCAATCATCATGCATCACTCTCTACGGTCGTGATTCAGTCGTTAGAATCCTTCACTTGCTCGTGATTAATCATGGCTCTTGCTTCAAATCCGTTCTTTATTCACTAATTGCATAATATACTATTTAACCACTATTTATAAAAGTAGTGTTTATTCGCTGCACTTCATATTAAGTGCAGCGCGAGTAGGCATAGTAGTATAAGGTGAAAGTATGACCTAGCACAGTAGTGGCGACGCTATGGGGAGGCCTATATCCAGCATTTTCGTCAGTCGATGGTGAACTAACTGTTGCCCGCGACTTCGTCTGCAAACCAGGATGTAAAGTAACTCATGTCCTTCTCCAGGTCAAGATCTAACCCTGTGCCAAATTTCATCCAAATCTGTTCAGCAGTTTTAGCGTGAAAGTGTAACAAATAAACAAACTAACTCACTTTCGCATTTTTAATATTAGTTAGGATATTGAGTGAGCGTATCATTATTTGCTCAATAGGATTCCATGCCAAGTTTATTAATATTATTTAGTAAGAAAACTTTGGTAAACAGTTCTTGTTTAGTCATTTATGTATCTAGAATTTTATTAAACCTTTTCATCTTTCTTTGGCGTTTCACTTCACTTTGTAAAGTTCTCTGTAAAACCTGTAGCTTCGAAATAATACTTTACAAAAATTAAATTAAGGAACTACGTGGACCTTAATTATTCATTTATTTATTCAAGTAACAAGACTCATACACAAATATTCAATACATTACACACACAACAGACAATACAATACAATACAAAATAACAACTAAAACCACCACACATCAACATTTACACATTATTTCGTACCCGACGACTGTAGGTGACGTGCAAGTCACTGCAGCGTCTAATTATGAACAGTCCAGCCTGTGATAGAAATCCAACTTGCCGAAAATATTTGTTCTGTACGGTTTCCTATCCATTTGCATAAAATTATAAGACATAATATAACATAGCATACAATTGTTTATCCTAATTATATTGACGCATAAGATTATTAACGCATAAAAGCTTACGTATAATTTTTTAAGCATAAATTCATTTATGCAATGATATTTACACATAATGTTCTTTGGAATAAAGCCCTAGTAAACTCATATAAAAACAAACATGTTCGTAGCTCATGGGTGGCCAAGGGCCAGCCCCGCCGCACTATAATCTAATCCAATAGAGTAATTCCCAAAGTATAATGTATAATGTTTATATTTATGGCTCATGATTAATAGATGAATAAATATTATGCCTTAAAAATGTACGCAACTCCAAATTATGCCAAAACAAATTAGCCCACGAGATAATTATGTCAACATAAACTACATGCCAAAAAAAATTATGGCAAAGTATTATTATACAACAAAAAAATATGCCAAAATAGTTATGCCAAAGTATATTAAGAAAGAAAAAAAAATATGCGAAAAGAAGGGATCCCGTACTGTACCTGTGGAATGACATTTTGTAGTGCTACTTACAAATTGAGCGCTTTAATTTGCTTATTTGAATACTTAAACCCGAAATTCGGATTATAAATCACCTTATAGACGTTTTTCATTTGACAATTGTGGTTTATTTTACAACTATAATTTCGGTCAATGATTTATCAATTCAAACAAAAGGTTGTGAGTTATAAAGTTGAAACTTTTTACATACAGATTAATGTGTTACTAATTACATTTAGTGAGTGATTGCGTAAGAATGTTACTTGAATAGAGATTATTTACACTTTCATCAGATACTATAATTAGTGAATTGTTTTTTGATTTATGTATTTTGTTTTCTCTTTTACTCTTACACACGTTGTCTACATCTCTTTTATATACTTTCCTATAGCAGGTATGCTGGAAGAGAATTCTTTAAAAATAAGCATCACTTTTGTACGTATTTTTCTGTTCCTTTCTTCTTGTATGTTTATATGTGTGTGCTTATGGTTAAATAAATAAATACTTTTGAAACTGACATTAACTTTTCATAATAAACCTGCCGTGGCTTTTCATACAATATTATTTATGACCAAGTAAACAAGAAAATAAATAATTGTATGAAACCCTTATTCTGCACTAGAACCATCAAATATCAGAAGCTTCTAAGTTATCCTAGACATTCAAAATCAATTACAATGTTCCTATGTATTATAAGCCTCTAACAAAGTTTTAGCACTGGCCAACAAGCTTACTAATAGAAGTACATTCTATTCACAACCACTTAACCTAGACCCCTGAAAATGTTAACTTTAACTTTATCGCAATAAAAATAAGGTGTATTTTAGAATGGTAGGATATGTTGTCTTATAATGGACATGACGATGACATCCGACCAAGTTAGCGCTGTGCTGTTCGCTTGTGTTCCTTCTACTGTCCGGAGTAACTCTTTAATTAGGTCAAGAAATGTAAGGGAACCGAGTGTTCTCTTAGGTAGGGTGACGCTTCCTTTGGGAAGAGTCCTGAATTGAATAATTTTGGGTAAAATTAATGAGACAGTTCAGGTTTTTGTTCTGTCAGGAAAATTAGAGTGTAAAGATATGCTTTTCTAAGAAAGAGGTGAACGGTCACATATTTTTGAGCTAACAGAAGAATTAGCTGCTGAGCTGGGCAGCGTTTGGAAAGCTCCGTCGAGTCTTCTCGTCACGTATTCCACAGAGCCTAAAGACTAAAGTCTTCAATTAGTGCGTCCTGCCTGTTAAGACTTACGGAGCCGAAACGTGGGTACTCTGGTCCATAAATTCAAGGTCAATTTGGAACGAGCTATGCTACGAGACAGAGAACCAAAGATGTCGACATAGCTCACAGAATAAGCAAACTGAAGTGGCAATGGGCCGGCCATATTAGCCATAGAACCGATGACCGTTGGGGTAGACGTGTTCTTGAGTGGAGACCGCGAATGCAAACGTAAGGTAGGACGCTATGCCGTCACCTCCTTCTGCGAGCCGTCACCTCCTTCTGCGAAGCAGTAATGCTCGCGAAGGAGGAGGCAGAACGCGTGAGGGAGAGGCAAATTTCGCGCCCTCACGCCCCTAGCCGCCGCAGGAGACGCCCTGGGCGTCGGGAATCGCAGGCCGATTCCCGGCCACCGTAGGCGCGGGCTTGCGGACGGTGAGCAATGGGTAGCTCGTCGTCCGATAAGGACCAGGCCCGGGTCGACGGCGCGTTGTGTTCCACGCGCGCCTCAAAGAGATGTCAGCACAACGGAAGGGGTCCAATAGGACCGATGCCTGCCGGGGTTGCGGGAAAGTCCGAAAGGGATACCGTGGCCCCTGGCAACGTACAGGCAACGGAAGGAACACGGGTGGGTTTTAGTCAGTAAGAGTCTGACACGCCCTCCCGCTCCACCCAGAGCGGGAGAAGTTATTTGATAATTTCCCACCCAAAAAAAAAAAAAAACAAAAGGTAGGACGCTATCAGGCTAAGTGGAGTGAAGACTTCGCAGGGTGTCTGGTAGCAGCTGGATGAGAGTTGCCGAGAATCGAGCTGAATGGCGCGCAATTGGAGAGGCCTTGGAGAGTCCAGCAGTGGACTGCTGTAGGCTGATGATGACGAGGGAACAGCTGTTTTTTTATCGCGATTTCAAAGTAAAAGTAATTACAATTACCCCTGATATGCACGGTCTTACGTGCATATCAAGTTTGTATGATTGGTAAGTACCTGAATATTAAAATACAAACTTAAGTGATATTACACATCTTTCTTACACTCACTATGATTGGTTGTTCCTTTGGGATACGTAGGGAGCAAAATATTATTTCTCGTCTGCGTCTGGCTTCTGTCTTGAGAAACTCGAGGTACTAGAAAATGTTATGAATATAATATCACCTGAGATAGATTCATACTGAACCTTTCTTATTTCCGAGACTTAGATAAAGAGATTTTATCATAATCAAGCCCAAGAAATCTAACCTAACATAACATCTTACCTCATCTTACCTCTCCAAAGAGTTAGATAGAGGTGTCCTACGTAATAGTAGGTACTACATTCCACCTGTTATTTTTAAGTCTCATGTAAAAGCTTGGGGCGAGTCTACTGCCACCAACCGGACACAAATCCAGCTCCGAACTGCTATTGAGAAATTCCTGATGGAAGATCCCAAAAACACTTTGCCTGACCTTCGAATTGAACTCAGGATCTCATGCTCAGTAGTAGTGCTTACGATCACTAGACCAAAGAGGCAGTCTAATGCACACAGCGACTTCAGTAGCCAGTGATTTCATAATCTCCTGTCCACACACGGATTTTGACATAGCCAGCGACAAAATGGCTGTCAAAATCTGTGTGTGGACTTAAGATTTTGAAATAGCGAGGCGCTGGCGATGAGTGTCGTTGCATGTGTGCCTAGCAGACGTCCAAGAAGTCTAAAGCCGTTTGTCTACCGGCACCATCAACGGGACGTCAACGAGAACGAGATGACGGCGCTGAAGTGAAGATACATACATTTTCTATAGCCGCTTGTCATGTTCGGTTCGAATAATCTCGTTTCTCGTTGACGTCCCGTTGACGGCGTTGGTGGATAAACAGTGTAATTCTGAGATCTTCGATTCTTTGAATTCGTTCATGTCTGTAATAGTTTGGCTTAAGAAATTTATTTAATCCATCGCTCAGTCAAGTCAGATTAAAGAAGAACGCGAGTTCAAAGGAAGATAAAGTTTTCCCGTCGAAGTATAATAAAAAGTTTCAGAAATCCCCTTTAACTTTTGATCCTTTGATGGAGAACCACTTTGATTTATAGGAATAAGTTCGATTTTAGATTATTAAAACCAAACTTAAAGACTTGAAAGAAAATGTCTGTAACGCGTTTTGGTCACTATAAATTAGACCAACGTCCAAAATTTTGGGAAACAAAAACTCTCAATGTATTGTGTTCAAACCTAACTCAGAAAAAACTACATACCGCAACAATACTTGTAGGCAGTGCCTTAATTTAATTTAATTTATTTATTACAGACAATCCAATTTGTTAGTATAAATCTTACATACTTAAATCACTCAGCATCGTTAAACCGCCTCTGTGGTCTAGAAGTTAGACCACCTGTCTCAGAACCACAGGTCGGGGGTTCGATTCCCAGGAGTGGCTAAATTTTCTGCTCGGTTTGATTGGTGGTAGGGCTTGTTCTAAGTCCGCCTGGCTAGCTACAGCACCATCTTTTCTAAGTCTGTCGCCATAGTAACAATGTTAACAGATTTGTTGTGTTTCGGTAGTTAGAGGTAAGATAGCCAGTTCCTCTGTGGTTGAGGATTCCGGTTGAAGCTCGCTTCCACTTTCGGCCTGATCATCACTTACCATCAAGTGAAATGCAGGCCAAGAGCAACTACGTTGTGAAAAAATAAATAAGAAATAATCGTCATTTCAGCCGAAAGACGTCCACTGCTGGACTTGGGCCTCTCCAAAGCTCATCATTCTTTATCGTAGGTAACAATTTTTTTGACACATACACACATACATAAACTCACGCCTTCTTCCCATAGGGGTAAGCAGAAACTACAGAACGCCACCTGCTACGATCTTTACATACTCCTTTTGCCTCGTTTACGTTCATACATCTGGTCATACACGCACGCCGGTTGTGAGTACTACGCACCTGACCTTTCTGAAGAACATCACCAATAAGGTCACTTATGTCCTCCTAGGGCGTCCCCTCCCGGCGTTTCCACTGACATCTGCCTTGTAAATACCTACCTTTTGTAAGTGGCCTTTCATTCATTCTCTCAACATGACTAAACCTTCTAAGCATACTCTTTGATTTTTTTTGTAAATTCAGCACAATTTACATTATATCCTAATTTCTTCGCACAAAATTGGTATCCCTAATCACAGCTTCTTTTTGATATTTGTCGACACTTCCTTTTGAGTTTTATTGCTGAATGAATGAACTGAAACTGTAGTAAAGGGCAGGCTTTATTACAGCTTGGACAGTCACTTCGGCTGAAAACTTCAGGAGTTTGTGGACAAAATATGATTACGTGGTGAGAGTGAATTATTGCTATTATATGCCGGTTTGTTTTTGATGTTACTTGTAGCATTTTGGACCTTATTTATGTTTATTCAAATATACCTACCTACTACTAACTCTAACACACTATCTCGTAATCAAGTTGCAAAATCAGTGGGTTTCGATTTAGATGTTTTACATTAAAAATACAGAAAATAATATAAAAATAGAAGATATGTTTTTTTTTTTTAATTTAATTCAAATTCCTAGACCACTCATTCTTTATTCTACGTACGAGTCCATACTTACAAATTTTAATAATATTATTCAAATATGAACGCACATCAGCTGTGAATAAAATTAAAATTGAAAGCATCGAATAAAACTTTTCCATCTACGAAAACTGCTCACAATATTTATAAATCACTCAAATTAAATTGATACATAGCACCGCTTACTCATCTTCTCAACTTTTTCGCTCCAACAAATAGCTAACTGTAGCCAACTTAAATATTAAAGCTATCCTAACAGTAAGCATTGACACGCTCGATGGCAGGTTGCCAAACCGTACGCTGATAAGTTCAAATAAACGCCTTCGTTACTATGAACATTAAACATAGAGTATAGAGAAAATGGAGTGTTTGCAGAATCTCTGAAAAGTTTGTTATTTTAAGTTTGACCTTATTAATTATTAATAAAAATAACAATATAATATTCTAACTTAACTAAAACGATTAGCAAACAAAAGTATGACGTAAAAAAAATCACCAAATCACTGCCAACTATATATATAAATATATAGTTGGCAGCGATTTGGATGATTTTTTTTATTCTGAATAAACGATTCCATTTATCATTTAAGTTTGTCAATAAACAACAACTTAGTAACGTACCTTAGAACTGCTTTCACAGGTCATGATACAATACATAATTATGGTTGTTGTGTTGTGGGCAATTTAAATTCTCTTGTGGAATGTGTAGGAATACTCTCAAGTTAATGACAAATTGATAATTGTAATTAAAGAAAGAAAAGTCTATAACAGAAAGTTCACCCTCTTGACATACTACTTCACTCTTCCGTTGTACGCACGGCACCCATAATTGAGCATCTACCCAAATAAAATATAGGATACTTAAATATGGGTACCGTCTGTAACTAGTCATAATATTCGTCATAAGTTGATCGTTTCATCGCTTGTGTCATATTATTATGGAGTATTTTCATATTGATGATTGCCAAGGTCAGCATATAACGATGTTCATGCTAATTAATGTCAAACACGTTTTGATTCCGCACCTGTGAACTCCATTTCCTCTTAATCTGTGTCTGAACATTAACAGCCCGGGGCTAATGTGCCACTAGCAACTTTAATTGCCAGTTTATAACATCGTTGTCTTTAGTAGAATTCAGAGTATTAAGCCGATGAGAAAAATAAGAAATTAGTGACTGAAACAGTAGTAAAGTTAATGAGAGGATGGTCGTAAAAAAACCATCTGTTTCCTTAATGGAAGTGATTCTTTTGTTTTAGAAGGTCTAAGGTCAATATAACAAACATATCTTGCAGAAGAAAGACTTATTTAACTTAGGAATAACTGCTAGTTATCATTTCACTACAGGATTTTCGTATAATTAACTGGTTTCGTCCGCGTGAATTTCTTGGTTTAAAATATATTTATAATATAAAATATATCCTACTATCTGCGCCCGCCGTTTCACCCGCATAAGTCTCGATCCCGTGGAAATATCGGGGTAAAATATATCCTATGTCATGTCCATCTAGGTGTCACCTGCTCAGCCGTTTGAGCGTGAAAGCATAACAAACAAACTCACTTTCGCATTTATAATATTAGTATGGATTAGGACGACACTCGCCAATACTGTAGCTCCCATTAGTGAAGAGTTTTCGCTGCGATATTATGGAGCCGACGGCAACGTTGCCGTAAAAGGCCTGCGCGGCAGCCGCGGTCGACCTTGCAGCGATACCGGCACTACCGTATCCTGGGTGTAGTTTGTAGGTAATCTTTAGAACAGTAGTTCCGAAGATTACACACAAACTTACAAATTTTATCTCTTTATAATATTGTATAGATAGATTAAGCCTCCTAATAGATCAATCAGGGCTACATAAGTTTAGATAATCCATTATGTTGACAAAATAAATCAATGCGACTAAAAACGTTACTAGATCCTACCGCCTAGCTCATAAGGTTCATTTTATCTCATAGTTTTACTTACACGTGCCTACACGAATTGATAGGATAAAAGAAAACAAAAAGGCCAAACAAATATCTCATCTGTTTGTGATAGGACCTTTTTACTCGAAGATAGATTGAATAACAACATAGACCGTTTCTAGACATATCTTAGGTCTTTACCTATGAAATTGCCGGTCTGCAGTACTGGCCATTTCAAATCAAAATAATTTTTGTTTGGCTAAGAATTCTAATTTCAAATTAATTTGATTTTAAAAACATGTTTTTTTTTTCCAAAAGTAGTCATTTGTTTATTGATTAGTGTTACATTTTCATCGCATTTCAATCTTTTTCGTCATCATGGATACGTTAAAAATTCGAGTAATTATAGAATATGAGTACCGTCGTGGCAGCAACGCGGCACAAGCGGCGCGCAACATCAACGACGTTTACGGAGCTAACACTACAAACCAACGCACCACCTGTTATTGGTTTGCTCGCTTCCGTTCTGGAAATTTCGACCTGAAAAATAAACCTCGCGGTCGTCCGAAGACTTTGGTCGACAATGGCGAATTAAAGGCGATTGTGGAAGCTGATGATACACATTCTACGGCTGAACTAGCAGCCGCTTTCGACGTTAGCGTCAAAACAATATTGGTCCATTTGCGTCAAATTGGCAAGGTAAAAAAGCTTGACAAATGGGTGCCCCACGAACTCAATGATCGCCAGCGCGAAGTACGCGTCGAGACGTGCCTTGCACTGCTCAACAGACACACAAATGAAGGAAGTCTGAACCGCATTGTTACCTGCAATGAAAAATGGATTCTGTTTGATAGCCGCAAGCGCTCAGCAAGTTGGTTGGATCCTGGTTCAGCACCTAAACAATGCCCTAAACGAAAACTTACCCCTAGAAAAGTGATGGTCACTGTTTGGTGGTCTAGCGCCGGTGTGATTCATCACAGCTTCTTACCAAACGGAGTGAGCATTACTGCAGATGTGTACTGTGAAGAACTGAACACAATGATGGAGAAGCTGGCACATCTCCAACCAGCATTGGTCAATCGCTCGTCTCCGCTGCTCCTGCACGACAACGCGCGACCTCATACTGCACAGCAGACGGTCTCCAAGTTGCAAGAACTGGGGTTGGAAGCTCTCCGTCATCCGCCCTACTCACCAGGCCTTGCGCCTACAGACTACTACTTTTTCCAGAATTTGGATAACTTCTTGGCGGGAAAAAAATTCAATACCCGAGAGGCAGTACAAAATGCCTTTGAAGAATTTGTTGCCTCCCGTCCAGCTGATTTCTTTAAGAAGGGCATCAATAAACTGCCACTGCGTTGGCAAAGATGCATTGATTGCATGGGTGATTACTTCGAAAAAAAATCGTTTAAATTTTTTCATACAAAACGGCAATTTCATAGGTAGTAGATTAACGGTATTCTGAAAACTAGTGTCCGACCGAAAATGGATTTTCAGCCGAAAACCGAAACGAAAATGAAGCTTTGGCTTTAGTCTTAGTTTTGGCCGAAAACGAAAATGATTTAGACATTAAAACATATTAATATTTCCGCTGTACACTGAAATATATTTTTTTTATTACACCTAGGGAATTAATTGACACAGGCGTGAAGTTGCGGATATCCATTATAAATGGATGATATTCGAGTAATCCTATATAAGGATTCCTGCTCGGTTCAGGTCGGCTAGGATCGTTATCAGCGAGATAAGGGGCGAACAATCGCAGCAAAGGTCACCTTTGCATCATCATCGAGAGGATGAAACACGTGTCGATTTCTTACAGGGTTCATTAAGACTCTTTCAGAACAGTTAAGCAGATTCGGTTACTAAATATACATCGTCTATTGTACCACACGACACAAACCCGATAATTCTGTTAGAGATAGATACATTTCGTGTATTTCTTGTTGTATTGATTCACCTGACCGAATGACGCGCGACAATTCACGAACTTCTGATTTTCGGCATGGTCGAAGCTTCGGCTAGTTTATGGCCGAAAACTAATATATAACCGATTTTTTTTTTTACCGAAAATGGCCGAATACGAAAACGAAATTCGGTCGGTCATTACTGAAAACATTCAAAAATAGAACAGTTCTCGAGATTCAGAAGACTGAAAATGTTTACTCGTACCTTGCGTTAAGACAGCTGTTCCACCACCGATGAGGAAGCGACTATCTATCAACGATTTTCTCGCTCAAGAAACGTACAAAAGATTGTAGGTCCCGTGTAAGTAAAAGAGAAACTTTTATTATTTGTTGATCGCTGACTATTCGCAACACCAGCGAGTACTCGTTTGTCGTAGTGACAAGATCTATCAAAGAGAGTACTCGCTCAGTGACGCTCGCTTGGCGGGTAAAACACTCGCTGAGAGACTCACGCTTGGTACATACTCATACCAGCGAGTAATCGCTCGTCGCTGTCGCGCACTCGTTGCTCGTTACTCCCCAACTTTTTTTTAGTTCCTAGCTATACTCGCGTCTCGATAATCGTCGGGCGGCGCGACGGTGGGACACGTGCCTCAGAGTGCCATTTCGTGGAATCTGTCTGCATGAAATGTGAACACCTTTTATTACCTTTACAGTTGCGAAAGATCCATCAGTGACTTTGAAGATGTAAGCAGTTTAAAAAGGGACCTTATATATAACCAAGAATCACAAAATTATGTGAATAGTAAACAGTTTCGAGGGACTAATTGACTGAAGGTAAGGCACAGTTTCGACTACTAAAAATATCCATTAAATTTAAAAGCTACAAAGAACTATAATAATAGCATCCCTTCGCTTGTCATATTAGATAATAGTCTATACCATGGACAAGTGATGTTGGAACGTCGGGCGTGATTGGATTAATAAATTATTATTATACGAGTACATAGTTTCGTTTTTTTATTTTATTGTTTTATTATTTGTTTTTAACCGACTTCAAAAAAAGGAGGTTATATGTTCGACTGTATGTATTTTTTTTTTTTTTTTTTATGTATGTTCACCGATTTCTCCGCCAATTGTCAACCGATTTTGAAAATTCTTTTTTTATTCGTAAGGGTATACTCCTGAGGTGGTCCCATATTAATTTTGTGAAGATTTGATGTATACTTTGGGAGATAAACGAAGGAACTTCTCAAAAACAAACAGTACACGTAATGTGATTTGGATATTGTACTAAAGATCAAAAATAATTGCTGGTTCTATCTATCCATCCGTGGTGAACTAATTATAGTCTTCGAAATTTCAATCATTCCACTTTGCCCCATCAAGTCGCCACTGGTGGGGCAAATGCATTCTGCCCCATGGCATGGATTCTTCCCCACAAGGGTTGGCACCTTAGAATTTGTGTAAGTAGGTATGCTCGTATTTAATATTTGATTGGAAAAGAAAGAAATTTATATGTAAGTAAAATGTAACTAGGACTTGTATTCATTTAGATTTTATTTTATTTGTAACAAATCGTGTAATTAACGTATGATTTACAACCCGATTCCTTCCAGAAACAACTAGTAAATAAAAATTAATAATAAAATAATAATACCAGCCTATTACTGTCCCACTGCAGGGCAAAGGCCTCGTCTAATACAGAGAAGGAACGAGCACTGATCAACACGCTTGCTCAAAACGGGTTGGTGATTTCAGACTAATATTAACACTATAAGTCCATGTTTCCTCACGATGTTTTCCTTCACTGATGTCAATAATGTCCAAGATAAACTCAGAAAGTTCATATGAATTGAAAAACTCACATTAGAACCCACAACCTCATGCATGAGAGGCGAGGCCTTAACCTCTGGGCCATCATAACATATAAAATTACCAAAAAATATATATTTTATTTATTTATTTATTAAAACTTCTCGCACTCAAAGAGGTACAATGGCGGACTTAATGCCTTAGGCATTCTCTACCAGTCAACCAAGGGTGGTGAAGAGATTAGATGGCAGGTGCTCTATTTGAGAGGAACAAAGAGAAAACTATTATTAAAAATATATGATAATACATACGAACTAAAATAGTACTAATTACACATACATACATATTTACAATAATATAATATATCTATATTATATATATATATATATACATATTATATACGAATTCAAGAGAGGGAGGTGCTGAGATGACTCTACTCTATTTATTTTGAAAATAAATCTGCAATTTCCGCTTAAATGCATACCGACTGGTGGCCGTTCTGATATCAAGAGGAAGCGCATTCCAAAGAAGAATGGACTGAATATGAAAGGAAGAATGAACAAAGTCAGAAGTATGAGAAGGACAGAGTAGGAGAAGATTATTAGAAGAACGCAGATTCTTAGAGTGTGAAGAACATAGATATTGGAAGTGAGACAAAAGATAAGAAGGAGGAGAGGGAGAGTTGAGAAGGGAGAAAAGCGTGGTCAAAGCACGCAAACTTCTTCTTTGGCGAATGGACATCCATTTGAGCTCAGACCTATAGCTCGACACATGATCATATTTTCTGAGGTTGAATATGAACCGGATACAATTGTTGAGCAGTCTGTCGAGCTTATCCAGCAAAACCGAATTCAAGTCAAAGTAGCACACGTCACCATAGTCGATGATAGGGAAAATCAAAGTCTGCACCAGCATAGTTTTCGTCTTGGCGGGCAAAAAGTTCCTCAGACGATACAGAGATCGCAGAGTACCATTGACTCTTTGACTTACACTAGAGACCTGGCGTTGCCAGCTAAGTGTCGAGTCCAGATGCAAACCAAGATCTTTCAATAATGTCAATAATGTCCAAGATAAACTCAGAAAGTACATATGAATTGAAAAAGTCACATTAGTACTTGCTCAGATTTGAACCCACAACCTCATGCATGAGAGGCGAGGCCTTAACCTCTGGGCCATCATAACATATTAAATTACAAAAAATATATATTTTACTTAACTATACATTTCTTTCTTTTCCAAACAAATATAAAATACGAGCATACCTACCTACACATTTCTAAGGTGCCAACCCTAGTGGGGCAGAATCCATAAAGATTTTAGACTAGTGGAATCTGCCCCACCAAGTCGAACTAGTGGGGCATATTCCACTGAAAATTTTTTGGCATTCCTATTTGCCCCACCAGCGGGGCGCTCGGAATGTTTCGTTATTTTTTGAGAAATCTTTTGTTATGTTTCCATTATTCGACTGGTATACGAATTTGTGCGGGGTAGGTATAAAGTATAAACACAACTAAAAAGTGAAAAATAAAAACTTTTTTACAAAAAAAAAACAACCGACTTCCAAAAAAAACACTTAAAAGAGAAAAATAACTTGAATTTCGGAAGTCGGTGGCAAAAACAATAGTATTTTATTAGATACATATATAGTAAAATATACCTACCGTAATATATATGAAAGCAATTCATAACTATTTCCCTAGGGATATAACTATATCACGGCTTCAACTATGCGAACTGCGAACCATCTTAAAATATAACTATATGGATCTGTATTTTCGTTTTTGCCACCGACTTCCGAAAATCAAGTTATTTTTCTCTTTTAAGTGTTTTTTTTGGAAGTCGGTTGTTTTTTTTTTGTAAAAAAGTTTTTAATCCCCTAGTGGGATTTATCTAAGTCCGTTGGTGTGTCCGTGGCATCACAGTGGGTCCAATCAGAATACCAGTGCGGTGGTATTTATTTATTTTTATTTAAATATCACCGTATTATGCTGAGATAGTGGCCTTTTTGGCCTCGCACAGGTCATTACTATTTTGTTAGTTTTTATATGCTCCTTTTCATTTTATTTTTAAATAATTATTTTTTATACTGTTTGTATTTCCTGTGCGAGTCCCACATAAAATATTTTTCTTTCTTTCTTTCTAGTGACATTTTCTATGATTTACGATCTTAATTGAAAGGAATAAAGTAAACAAAGGAAGATAAATAAAATAAAATAAACCAGCCTAGTGCGAGTCGCACTCGCACATGACTATTATCAGCTCACTACACCTAAGTTATCACGGTGAGATTTTTACAGAATAGCACTACAGACTATACCTACCCAGCGTACAATATTTAAAACTATTTTTTAAACAAGTTTCTTGAATGGCGACTTTATTTCATTTTTAACTTTTTTTTTTTATAGCGGCAATAGAAATACACAATCTGTGAACATTTTCTGTCTACCTATTACGGTTCATGAGATACAGCCCGTTGATACAGACGACAGACGGACGGACAGCGGAGGCTTAGTAATAGGGTTCCGTTTGGCGCCTTACGGGTACAGAACCCTAAAAACTGATCATATTGCCTCAAACCAAATTATTAAAATGAATACAGTAACCAGGACTGTTCATTTCATTTCCTAAATCGCCTCTATAGGCCATGGATAACCAGGGTAGTGGGGAAATAAGATCAGTTTACACATTTTCATTTAGTTCTACTTGACCTTAAGGGCGTCAGTTCACGAACGAGCTCATAAGCAGTTCACTGCCAAATTGTGAGATAAAGAGCACTGGATAAATTCTCTTACCCATCCGATCATATTCGCTGAATAACATACATAATAATTTTGATTTATTTGTACAGTAGGTAGGCAGGTAATAGGTAATACGGGCTGGTTTCCGCACCTCCACATCAAACAGCGTATTTTGCGTACGGGAAAATTCGATCCACTCCAGCTCCTCAAAGAAGACCAGCAGCGCCTTGGTGTTACTGGCAATCTCGCGTGTGGTACCTGGGTTACCTAAGTACTTTGCCCTGTAAGTGGCGACTACGGGGCAGTTTAACAGCACGTGAGCTACTATCTCGTCGTCCTCCATGCAGGCTCTGCAGAGCGGACTGTCTGTGACTCCTATGACAAAGAGGTGTTTATTAAATGACCCATGGCCAGTTATAGCTTCTGTAACCGTACGCAGCTGCTGTTTAGTTAATCGGAGAACCTATTTCGTGAGGCGGCTATCAATTGAAGGGAGTGCCTCCTTAGCCTGCCTGCACTCGCCTTGGTCCAACCACAGTTTGTGATGCTGATCCCTGGTTCGTTCCTTACCAGAGTGCGTAGGTAAAAGAAGGGGAGTGGCACGATGGGTTCGGGCCCCACTGGTGCCATGCTCGACCCCCTTCTGGCAAGTTCGTCGGCTGTATCGTTCCCCAGCGAACCGCTGTCCTTTGATCCATTGAACCGCTCTGTCCTTGTACAGTATTTGTGCGTTTTACTATTTCAGGGGCTAAGTATTATTAAGTTTATTTTTGATTTACTTTACATTCTGTGATTACTTGAACTCAGACACTGACTTATTAGTAGGTACCTATTACTTGTTAAAATGTTAGGAATATCGTATAATTTTATAAATGTTTATAAATATGTGAGCACTGTGCATCTATCACATAATTAATTTATCTGTCATTCCTTAATTTTTCATTATTTTTACCCATCGTGGTATAGTAATCTTATTCTAGGTGCATCGTCTTCACATATAATTATATAATTGATGTATACAAGATATTGTGAAAACATTTTAAAAGAGTAACGGTGGAGTTTCTTGCTCATTCTTCTCCATACGAAAACTACCTTTTGGAAGGGGCAACAAGTTTTTTTTTTTTTTTGTAAATTTTGTCTTTCAAAAGTGCCTTTTTGCGGCTAATTGAAAAAAAAAAGACTTGACTTTTTTTTAACTAAGATCGTAAACTCGTGGCTAAATAGTAACAGCCGCACGGTTCGATCGAGGTTAAGCTACGCTTGCCGCTGTCGATGCCAATCCGTGGATCTTTGCATACCGAGACCCCTGCATGCCTTGGAAACCACGTTAAGGCGTTGTTCCCGGCTGTCATTCATTCGTAGATCTTTGACAGTCGTTACAGGTCGTCAGAAGCCCGAAAGTATGATAACCAGTCTTACCAAGGGGTATTGTGTTACCCAGTCACTGGGTTGTGGAGGTCAGACAGGCAGTCGCTCCGTGTAAAATATTGGTATTCAGCTGCATCTCGTTAGACTGGAATCCGACCCCAACATAGTTGGGAAAACGCTACGCAGAACTAGATCGTATTTTAGTAAAGCGTGTTTTGCTAGGAGTCGTGCGGTTTTTACCAATGAAATTGAACGCGTTCGGCACATCTAAACGCGTTCAAGAGCTATCAGTGTACAATATTCCATAACAATTTTGACAGTGACAGCTCTTGAACGCGTTTTAGAAATGATGATCGCGTTCAGTTTCATTGGTGAAATTGACCCTTATAAAAGTTAGGTTTTACAAATAATTTGACACAGGTACAGGTACGAATCAAAAGGATAAACCTACATAGACAGCGAAAATAAAATTTCGCATAAAATGCCTCCGTATCGCCAAGCACAGTTTTCGAAATCACTCAGCGAAGTCAATAAACCCAATAAGTGCCACTAAAGAAAGGTTAATGTACCACCATTTGTTCTCTTCCCAACCATGACTAAACCAAACTAATCACAGAACATATCCCAATTCCATTCCTACACCAATATCCAGAAATATGACCTTCATAAACCCAATCAAAAATAAACGCGGGAATTCGCGCAATTTCTTACAGTCCCAGTATCGGATAACAATGACCATAATTCACGTTTACGCGTGATGTCCACGATGGGCAAGCCGGCTTCGGCTTTCGGCTTTCGTCATGATTTATGAGCGGTCAGAAGATTGTGGGCAGAGAAATAAATCTAGAGATATTAATACCCTTCGGTCGATAGAGGTTAGGAAGAAAATTATGAATCGTCTCGTGTCGCCTTTGATTCTTCTAGTGTGAATGATTGACAGTGAAGTGGCGGAGATGAGATTGGATTTTTATTTGTTTTCGTTAGAGGGAATATGATACAGCTTGGTTATATGACAAATGCTGGCTGTTTACTGTTTATATCCGTTGAACTGGAGCCTTATTATAGAGTATTAATGCCATCATTATTCCACTGCGAAAAAAGGATGGTGCTAGCGGCCCTGTATATCTCCGTCTCTCATTCACATTGGAATAATGGTAGCATTAATACGTCATAATACTGCCCCTGATTTCTGAATAATATATGTAGTATCCATGGGGAAAAGGCCGTCGCTAGTTTCGCGGATACTAGAGTTTCCAACGGGTACATGTGGAATATTATGTCTATTCCGTTCTAACCTTTACATTAACTCGCTTCAAAACATTTTCGCAGCCGCTAAAGAACTAATTTTGGGTAATATAGTGTCCGGCCGTCCCTTGTCTCGGCGGATACTAGAGTATCCACGAAATCCCCGTGCCAGCGGAACAAGCGATTACAATAGCATTCCAATATAGCATTTAGATTTTACGTATTCAGCAACGTTTATAAATAAACCCCACAATATTACACTATAAATGTAACACATTATTGCTAACTATTTAAGGTTAGGCTTTTAGTTCAATTAAATGCCACAGTATCAGTCAAAACCAGTATTTTATACCAAAACAACTGTCATCAGATAAATGGTCACTAGTTCGCCACGAAGTAATAATCAACACAAACAAAAGCTCTAATAAATATTCATTTATTCGTAATCCATAAGCCAAGTGTCATTACAATATTGGCGCTGTAGCTTGGCCAAACCTTTATGACCCATTTTAATGTGAACGTATGCACATAACAATATTTAGCTTGTGGAAAGTTATGGCAAATATCATTGACCTGATTCATCGATTGGGGGCGTAATTTGGATTTAACTTCACGTAAATATTATTACTGCAGTCGTCACTAGTATCAAGTTATGAAGAAAAATATCTGGAATTGATTTGTGCTTCTTTGAAGACTAACGTACTCTCTGGACACACTTAGGTAGACCATGGTCTACCCATGTTCCAAATTTCTTCCAAATCCGTTCTGCCGTTTTAGCGTGAAAGCGTAATGCTGGGGCCGCATCTGCGTCTGTCGTGACGAAGCTTCGCACAGTGATACGATAGACGCAGATGCGACCAACCATTATCGGTTATCGTCGCGATAGTTCGGGCTGCGCAGGACTTATCACCCGGGTGGCGGTACATAATAAGCGTGGCGCGTGGTCGGACTATCGTTGGTCATTTCAACTGTTGTTTCCGGACTGCGTACACGCTCTGTCGAAATAATGATGAGCCATCTTGGATTATTGTACGATAGTTCGCTAAAATTATGAAGCCGCTAATGTGACCACTGCAGTAGCGGGATAACTTTTTAGCGAGCAAAACATACGAAGCTTCGGCACGTATTGCTCTGTCACGATAGACGCAGATGCGGCCGGGGCATTACAAACAAACAAACAAACAAACTTACTTTCGCATTTATAATATTATTATAGTTAAGATAGTTAGGATTAAGATGGGGATTAAATAGTGTTATTTTATAGAAAATACTAAAAGAAAGAAAACCTTTACTTATACCATTATTATTTTTAATAATTTTCTCTACAGTGTACATTTTAGAAAAAGTGTTTAGAAAAATGTTCAAATCACAGCTCGTGACCAATGAAAAACTTTATAACATTATATTAATGAAACCTACACCAAAATCACAACAACTTTAAAACTAATCTAACTTCCCTAACAAAATTTAATTCTTTCCATAAAATCTATTGCTCCCTAAGCTCTTCACATAAAGAGAGCCCCCATGAGATATTGCTGGAAGATATATCACGGCCCCATTTTCAATTGGACCCGAAAAAGACCTGACCTCATTAACGCGGTACCATATGTGGGGAATGCTGGGAATAAAAAAGTTCCGATTGACCGGCTCCGTCGTAAAAACATGATGGCTAAATGTGGTGGAAAGTGGAAGAATTGGGTACTTTATTTTGTAATGGGAGATTACTTAAAACGCAAGAGTTCAAATAGTGTCAATTGTGTTGTAGTTATGTGTAACTAAAAAAATCTATTAATTTATGGCCTGTTTCAATATCTCTAATCAAGTATGATTCAGTAACTTTATACTATCTTAAAAACTCTGTACCAGAAATAGCATAATCAGCCTATAATGTTCCCACTGATGGTACACAGGCCTCTTCTCTTCGAGAGGGAGTAATCTACCACGCGGGCCCAGTGCAATCCGCACTGGGCCACTGGTTTATGTCACATGTGTTCAAATTTTACGTTCTAGGACATGCCGGTTTCCTCACGATGCTCCAGAAATAATGACATTAATCTAGTAAATCATCTTTTTAGTGACTTTGTAAAACAGGTCCCCAATGAGAGATTTTTCTGTTATTACGGTAAATATACTATCAGAAATCTCTAATGAACTAACTAAAGAAAATTAACGAGGTGACTAGCTGCCCAACCTTGGAATAAGGGTTATGTCTGCCTGCAAGAAATCAATGTTTGATACAAAATTAAAGAAAACCAATCACAGTGATTGCCGAACGCAATAGCGATCGTAACAAAGCATAATCAGAGGCCTGGGGTCAATTTTACTAATCGGTTTTGCAATATGAGTACCTTCTGCTAAAATCAATACTCTTGACTTAATCCGAAAGTCACCTTTTACGACACTGTACAAGAAAAGGGTAGGTACCCACTTCTAACCCTTGACCTCTTCAAACGACATTACAATTATCGGCACTATATTCTGTAATTTAATTCTAGCCTTAATGACTTTTTGATCACAGCAATTAACAGTAGGCTATCAGCATTGAATATAAAACAAAGATGGGACTCTAATGTATTTAATACATGAGGTTCTGAATACTAAATTCATGCAATTATAAACTAATTCGTGTTTCATTGAATCTGGAATGGTTCACAGAATTTGTATGTATTTTGGTGCCAATTGCACTATGATGTCGTGATGAGTGAAAATGTTATTGATACATAGTTAGTGGTTTTCTTGTATGTAGGTTTTCACTGGAAAATAGTCCGCTCACAGTTATCCATACTAATTATATACATTAATTATTAATATTGAATGCGAAAGTGAGTTTGTTTGTTTATTAGTCAAGCTTTCACGCTAAAATGGCTGAACGGATTTGAATAAAAATTGGCTCATAGGTAGACCACTTTTTATCCCGATATTCCCACGGGATCGAGACTTATGCGCGTGAAACTGCGGGGTGCAGCTAGCTTACCATAAAAGATTGGCAATTTTAAGGGAAATAAAAGGTAATGCAGATCCAGTATGTTCTGAAGAACGGTTTTTATCTTTACTTCGCTTTCCTCCAGTAGCCTGGGTCCTGTTCCTAGTGCTACTATTAATTATGTATATTTTTTTATAACTCATAAAATTTTATCATGTTCAAAATATCAAACTGCCTAGCCATTTCCCAACTATGACTGAGAGCCGAGACTAGCCGGGTGCAGCTGGCTATTATAATGAAGCGACTGCCTATCTGAACTCCACAACCCAGTTACTGGGTAAAACGATACCCCTTGATAAGACTGGTTGTTAGACTTTCAGGCTAAATATAAAATTGTATCATGTTATTATAAGTATGTAATGTATTAATTACATAATAAATAATACAGTAATTCCTGGCCTAATAAATGTGCATCACAAACATATTGTCCAAAAACTATTTAACAGACTTCCTTATTGGGAGCTATTATATATTTGAACTGTTGAAACTCTAGGGCCGAGTGCCACCGAGTATTTCGGGAAAACGCCAAGTGGTGGTTCAACTCTTCGTGTGACTAGAAGGCAGGCTTATTTTTAGGCCAAAGAATCAGCATTGCCATTCAATGTGGCAACTCATAGCTTTTCGGCCACGGTGCGAATTTCTTGATTCCCAATGTGCTCTTTCCTTTTAATTTTTCTTTTTATATACTTTTACATACTAAAACTGTTTTCAACCAGGTTGCTAATATGTATAAACGTGCGTTCAACAGACTTTCTTGTTTAGAATAACATTTACAAGCTGGTAAAAGTATTTACAACAATCATATTTATGAAAAACTAAAATATGTTAGTGCATCAGCTGGTTTTTGTAGCCCTGATACTCGTTACCCATAGTCTGCTAGGTCATTACTGTTGCAATATTCGAAAACGTTGATCGTAAACGTAAAATAAGTTGTACAATATAATATCAAAAACTACATTTTATACTTTTTTATATTTGCGCGAAAAATTCGTGAGGAAGCCTTTGGATAGTGTTAAAAATTGAAACGATAATATTTTAATAAGTTTATACTGACATCGTGATTTTGTTTAGAAGCTATAAGTCAAACCCGTTTTTAAAGACTTCGAAGGGACCGTCAGATTACGGTTGTTATAGCCGATACACGTTATAAATTCAAAATCAAATAATTTATTTCAGAAATAATATCCATATATTGTTAGTAGTAGTATAAGTTAGCCTAATGTTAGTATTAAATTAAATTTACAATAATAAAGCACAATAAACAATCAAAAACTCTGTTAGACAGAAATGCTGGGTCCTCTAAATTTCGTCGTTATAACCAGTACGTTGATTAAAGCGAAATCGTTGAGGTTTTGACTGTATTACGAAAAACATTGCTTAGTCAATCGAAAATGTTTTCTGGATTTATTTAGATATAAAAGCTATCGTAGTTTTTCCCAACAACGTAACGAAATGGGATATCATGTCTATTGTTCAATGTCACTTCTGGGACATATTTTTTTTTAAACTTTGCCCCACACTAGGAATTTCTCCTGTGTCGTGGGTGCGTTTACAAACATTTAAACTCACATACACAAACAGCCAGACCCGGAACAACTAATTGTAGGCCATACAAATATTTTTGGGACATGAGCCTCCTTTCTGTGTAAGGTTCTAACTTTAGTTTATATAACGAGTTGCTGCCCGCCCCATCACCCCGTGGATTCTAATTATTTTCTAAAATCAATGGAGCCTAAGTCCTTATAATAACAGCTATCTTCAAGTGAAAGTCCCGTCAAAATCGGTTCAGCCGTTTCGGAGATTAGCCGGAACAAACAGACAAACGGCCAGACAAAAAATTTGAAAATAGTTTTTTGTTATACATAAGTACCGTAATACTTTCATATGCATTTAGTAAAAAGCTGTTATTTTGAAATTACAAACAAACCCTTCAATTTGATTTATTTGTGAAGATATACCTATTCATTTTAATTATTTTCATTCTCGATAAAAATCACAGATTGTTCTATAAAATCAGATTACTAGTAGACGAATGATTACTTAGAGTGAACAAAGCCAATCCCGTTTTTTTCTGGAAAATGACAATTTTAAACTATTGAAAAGGCACTTATCTGTAGGTTCATACAAATCTCGTAACAGTTTACAAAAAAAACAGACAGATTTCTTAGAAATAGGGTAGAATAATCTAGGATTCAGGCTATCAAAGTGAATTCAAATTGATTTACCTACTGTCTGAATGTACTGTATCAATATAATAACCTATATCAATTTTATAAGCGAAGTCTAAAACAAGAAAAAAAAAGATGACATATTATTATTATAACTTTATTCTATAAGAAAGTCTTAAATTTATTTTGTATAAAATAAACCCGAATAGATGTAACTCATAAAATAACTTTGTTAAAACATATTGCATAGAACATCAAAGATAAACGCTACGGCGTAGCTTCGTATCCTCGTAGCAATACTCGTAGCCGCGTAGCGGAAAACGGTAATCCGTAGCAGTTCGCTTAACTGTTTACATATTACAGTCTGTAATTGCAGATTGGTATTAAATATTGACTGTCAGCTTTTAAAACTGCATTTTATAGCTTTTATCTGTACTAATATTATAAAGAGAGAAAGTGAATTTTGTGAGTTTGTGTTTATATGGAGAGTCATATACAGAACTCACAGCTCTTATTTGAAAAATTATTTCACCGTTTGAAAGGTACATTATTCCAGATGGAATAATGTACCTAAGGCTATAATTTATTATGTAAATATATACAAAAAGAAGTACTTAATAACACTAATGTAATACTATCTTGAATTCATGCATTTCTTTCATTCTGTTCAGAAATTGTCCACAGAACAGAATAACGTCTTCATATGTAGTTAGTAGTTTGTAATAAAAGAATGGCTGTAAATAATGGTCTTCTTAGATAACATGAGGCACGAGCAGGAGGAGGTCCTAGGTTCGATTCCCGGGTTGGGCAAAGTGTTATTGGGATTTCCGATCTGGACTTTTTTTTGTTAGTAGCAGCCCGGAGTCTGGTTTCGTGCCTAGTTGATGGCAATAGGCTCGCCCCCTGTTACATGGGACTTAAAATAACAGCCGCTCTATTGCAAAAAAAAAATGGTGAAGTGAGCTTGAAGCGAGCTCACTTTACATAAGTTTTTTACGGTGAGATTTCTACAAAATAGACCGATTATCTACACAAACGTTATAAAGAAAAAGATTTGTATTTTTGTTTGTAATGACTAAACTCAAAAAAAAAAGAACCGATTTAAAAAATTCTTTTATCAATTGTATGCTGTACTATCACTGAGTAACTTAGGCTATAATTCATAGAGATATCACGCCGGTGAAGCCCCTGGCGGAAGATAGTGTTAAATAATTAGATCATGTTTCAAGTGTCAACAAAACTCCTTTAACCAAAAACAAAGCTTTATCCCCACAGATAACCAATAAAGAAAGAAAGAAAGAATAATATTTATTTGGACACAGTTCGTGAAACACATAATACAAAAATAAAAAGTGAAAATAATCATAAAGCGATAATAGTGTGTGCCTCACGGCTGCGCCAAAAAGGTCCATTTCAGCATTAATGCCCGACAAATGCTGTCTGACGCTGGTTTTCTAATGAACCCTTATGGACAATCAACTAATTACTTATTTACGTCCGCACACAGTACAGAAACTGAACCATGCAATACCATGTTTTCAGTCCAACGGCACAGACAAACAGGAAAACAAAGTTAGTTTGAGTCAGGAACTCGGGCCAAGTTTGTGTGTGTTCACGCCACAATATCGTAGACTATCGATCGAAGTTGATCCCGGAATTAAAAGACAACAAACTGAGCTTAACTTGGCAAGCGAAGTTGTAAAAGTGCAGCGTTGACTTGAACTACATAGGATTGGAAATGTATGGGATTTGAATTGAATTAGATTCTAAAGCTTACGTCGTTGTTTGTGTCTCAGATGCTGAAAGCGGTTGCCAAGTGTCATGGTTCTTTCGGGTTGCATAAAAACACGTAATCTTGTACAAGGCTGGAACTAAGGCAAACATACTTGTAGTAAGAGTCTGTTCAATTATGCACACACAATATCGCGCCTGTGCTCCTCGTAGGGTTAGGCAGAGATGTGCCGGGCACAAATCCAGACTCCGGAATGCTACTGAGACATTTCTGATGGAAAAACAGTAAAACTTTGCCCTACCTGGGAATCGAACCAAGGACCTTATGTTCGTCAGTCCCACTTGCGACCACTAGACCAACGATTTTGTCACACAATCACCAACTTTCAATCGTCTCTCAGTACCTTAATGCATTGTGGCTTTCCTTCGTTTTTTTTAAGGTAAAGTAAGGGTAAACAAACAGATATTAAAAATAAACAGAAATAACAAAAAACTTAATAAATATACTACCCACTACATTTTCCACTGATTATATGAAATTAAGAAATTTATTGTAACGTATATAATATACTTAATACATGCATACCAATAAAATGTTAATGGAACGAAGGAGCCTGGATCTCACGACACGGGGAATCCTAGTGTGAGTTCCAGGAATCAACGCACTTGAATGTAATTTTTTAAACAATAAATTGTTCTTATTCTTACTACTTAGATTTTTACAAATGCAAATGTAGTGTAGTCAGGGCAAAATATGTTGTCCCTAGAACCATTCAGGGACGGAGGTGCGCGCACGACCTGTTTTCGCCTTCACTGCTAGTCGTACGAATGCAGGCTTGCGGGCGCCCCTACGTCGCCTTACAGGCAATTTCAATAAGTTTTTCTCTAACTTGGATCTATTTGCTTTATCCGTTGGAAAGTTTAGAAAAATATTGCTTGACACGTTCAAAAAATTGTGTGAATAATATTGAACCTTTAGTGTTCCTTGGTATATGTAATTTATGTGTATCTTATTTTGTGTACTTATCTATTCTGTCCGACCTTAACTTTATCAACATTGTCTTCGTCGTGGAGAACGTTGTTGGTTGCACATTTGTATAACTCCTTATGTTCTATTTACTTGTAATATATAATGTGTAATTGTTTATTCTTCCGAATAAATGTAATAAAATTAAAAACAAAGCTTTTCTTTGTGTATTCTTTACTACGGATCCTATGAAAATAATAATATATTTTTTAAGCATACGGAATCTACCGCTGATACCCCAGAATTTTAGTTGTATTAATATTAAAAGTATTTCGGTTAAGAAATAGCATGTCGATATCACTAAATCGCTTATTTTATGTGTCGACTAAGCGGTGTACCGGTGATCGCACACCAGCATTGAATTTACAGAAGCTGGTAGCGAACAGTCTCTTCGAGGCACCAGGTATCACCAACTGTTCACCAAGTCAGGGCAATCAAACTTGTTTCGACATACACTGAATAGAGTCATGGTCTCAAGCAGGAAACATCTTGACTGTAACGTAATTAGGTGATATTTTTTAAGAAGCGATTGTTAAGATGCTTTTTTCCTTAGTAAAGCTTAGACTTTATACGAGTAGTACTGGAATTTCTCATAACTAAGGGATTATTAGGAGCTACCCAATGTAAATAACCGTCTCTGTGGTCTAGTGGTTATACTACCTTTCTCAGACCCGGAGGTCCCGGGTTCGATTCCCAGTGGGGAAAAAAAATCTGCTCGGTTTGGTTGGTAGTAGGGCTTGTTCTAAGTCTGCCTGGATAGCTACCCCCATCTTATCTAATTCTGTCGCCGTAACAACAATCTGAACAGCATTGTTGTGTTTCGGACGTTAGAGGTAAGATAGCCAGTTCCTCTGTGGTTGAGGATTCCGGGTGAAGCTCGCTTCCACCTTCAGCCTGATCATCACTTACCATCAGGTGAGATGCAGGCCAAGCGCATAGCCGTTCCGGATAAAATAAATAAAATACCTAAATCAATTTACAGATAGATCAAAGTCAAAGTTGTCCAGTGATCAAAACATGCCTTTTAATTCGATCTTTTCTTTCTCAAAAACCTATTACTGACTAATTAAACAATTAATAAGCTACAGAGGCTTTTTGTAAAGTACAAAAACACTTCCACTTTATTTCGACAAAACCTTCTAAATCTTCCATAATCTAATTAGGCAATTAAGTACCCACCTAACAGGTACTTATTTACCTAAGTATTTTCATAGCCCCTATTTTGTTAATAGTAATATATGCGTAAATCTTGTTAAAACGAGACTGACTACCGTTAGCTTGATAGATCATTTTGTTTGTTTCTTTCTTAAGATATATTACTAGAGTTAAAACAACAGCTTTTTATTGGATGTAGGTATTTAAAGCTGTTTGGGGCATTTAAAGTACTAATTTAGGGGACTTTTGAAGAAGTATGATAGTCAATTGTATTTTAGTTTTATTTTGTGGAAAAACAGAAAAATAAAACATTATTTAAATACGTTTTTCTGTTCACAATGAATTAATAATAAGGTTTTTTTATCCCTCATTGGTATAGTGGTCGCAAGCGCTACTGCTGAGCATGAGTTCCTGGGTTCAATTCCCGGGTCAGGCAAAGTGTTATTAAGTTTTTCCATGTTGAATTTCTTTGAAGCCCGGTGTCTGTATTTGTACCCGGTTGATGGCATTAATAAAATAAAATAAAATAAAATTCATTTATTTCAGATAACTTAGATCCATAGTATACAACATTATCATTTCCAAATTAAAAATATATAGCCAAAAATAAATAGTAATAAATCAATAAAAATAAACTAAAATAAAATTATCCGCATTCAATTAAAATCACAAGTAACACACACAATTCAAATCAAATAATAAAAATAATAAAATAAAAAATAAATAAAATTAGGCCCACCCCCTATTACATGGGACTCAAGTACAACTCTGCCTAACCTTTTGGGGAATAAAGGTGTGACATTTATGATATTTTATTTTCTTTTCTTTTTTTTTTAAATTGACCCAAATAATGTCTTACTTTATTTTGTTTTTTTTTAATTACCATGGTATTAGATAACTTCACTGTAGCTTTTTTTCCCATAAATAACCACTATCTTATTTTTATTTTCCCGCAAAATAGGGTACTCAGAAATGTATGATCACAAACAAACAATAACTTTTTATCAGAATACTTTTTTTCTGTTCATAATATTAATGAATGCCAAGCTTTTTTTATCCCTTACTGAAAATAATACACCATTCACACGACCAACCCATTTTCTTAGACAATCCAAGTTAAATATTTTCTTAACAACAACCTTTTATAAAGCATGCACCACGTTTCATAGCGTGTGAAGTATAACGTCGCTTCCGGTCATGCACGCCCCCTATTTCCGCTAACAAGTGCAAACTTAGTTGACGGTACAGAACTGTAAGGGGACTGAAAAGTGAAGTTAGAAAAATAGTACTAAGTCATAGTAATAGTAGGTCACCGACTTGTTACTTACTTACTTTTAACTAACTGCCCCGTTGGTCTCGTGGTTGCAAGCGCGACTGCTGAGCGTGAGGTACTGGGTTCGATTCCCGGGTCGGGCAAAGTGTTATTGGGATTTTCCATTACGAATTTCTTAGTAACAGCCCGGAGTTTGGAAGTTGGCGGTGTGATACCACCGTGCCTCGGAAAACACGTTAAGCCGTTGGTCCTGCGCCTGATCTCTCTCCGGTCGTGTCGGATTGCCGTCCCATCGGACTATGAGAGTGAGGGAAGAGAGAGAGCATCTGTGTCTGCGCACACACTTGTATAATATCTCCCGCGCCGAAGCCTCGTCTCCGTTGGGATTGGCCGCCGTGGCCGAAATACGGTCTGGAGGACTATTCTTACTTACTTTTATAGATACAAACTGAATCCATATAATTTTTAAATGTTAAGAGTGACCGCATACGCAGCTATAATATCGACTGTGAACTGGCAACCGATACTATCTCAATTTTGACAACATTACAGGCTGAAGAAAAAACTTGTTTGCGTCATTTATATAGCATCTGGTATATTAAATAAAAATACATGGCTTTTTAATATTTTTATTACACTTGTTATTAAAAACAAAAGTAGCATTTTAGGCTTCCTTCTAATATAAAAACGAGATAGGACAATATAAATCAACACAAGAACAAAAATTGAGATAGGACGGGTTGTCAGTTCACAGTCGATATATTATATTTCTATGACATCACCATCCTATACTGTAATTTTTATTATTTCATAAGCCGCTAGGCCGACCATCAATGAAATGAAGGTAAAACATAATTATGTTATACCATCGTCAAATTCAAATTCAAAATATTTTAATTCTCATAAACCTACATGGGCACTTATGAAACATCAGAAGCTAGGTGCAATTGGTCGTTTTCTATGGACAAGAGCCGGCAAGAAACTCGACGGTTACTCTTTAAAAGTAATTGGCTTTTACAATATTTTCAAATAACAGTGTTATTAGGTATGGGAGGAGAGTGTAAGTCTTTCAATAAGTACTTAAAAGAATAATGATGGTCAACAAATCTACAGTCCACAGTCACAAAATAGTAAAGAATCTATATATAGATAAATAATTTAATAAAAATAAAAACGTATTTTAAACGAAATGACGTGATTGCTATTACAGCGGTAACAAATCTAAATAATTATCATGTCCACAAAAGCCACTAATAAAGAGTTGAAATTAAATTGTAGGTATATAATGGTCTCCGTATGTGGTAGCTTGCTATAATATATAATAGCACAGTATATTAATATATGTTTATTATAGCTACGTCTGTGATGGGCCTAATATCGTGATGTGGACCTGTAGTTATTTCTTATAAAAATATTAGGTGATAAATGTGATGAAAAGTGTTGGGGTAGTAAGTTCCAGTGAAGGTTCAAGAGCTACTTATAAAAGTGAGCTAGGTATATTGTATACACTGTCTATTTTTTAATCTCATAAAAAAACATAAACAACAGTTTATTGCTATCAGAAAATCATTAAAAAAACAATTTCAAAGGAAAGGCAAATTACTCTTTTTAAACGTCGTAATATTGTTTATTATCCCTTTTGATGAACTTGGAAATAAAAACGTAGGTAGGGACGATTTTTTCCATGTTAATTGGTGTTCTTAAAGGCTACAAGTACAGTTATTTTTTATATTCCCTATTCTGCAAGGCCATTAGAAAAATCCAACGCCTTTCATTTTGACAGTTCAACAGCATTCATTGCGTTATGCACGTTGTTGACCTGACGATTTTTTCAATCCATTTTTGAAGCAACGGATTAAAAATTTCCTTCAAAATTGGCAAGATTTTGATTGCAAGTGTGTTACACAATTAGGTGCAGGTCTTAAACAGCCCCGAAAAGCGCGTCTGTCGCAACTTCTACACACGAAAGTAGACCTTTTCATACCGCGACTGCACATATAATGTTCAGAGACAACACTTTGGTATCACACAGTCGACACTCGCTTCGTCTGGCTTGTTGCCACATGTTTGTAACGCGAACTAGGTACTCATGTTGTTTACGATGCTAGTTGGTTGTTACGTTTTCATAAGGCAACTAACCTAACTTCACCGTTTTCTGACGAGCTTGAGGACCTGTAGTACTGATCTGAGATCTGAGATCCTTCGTTTCAAAAATATGAATTGATCATTAATTGATTTACTTCACCTTCGAATATTTTAGCTTGATGATTGGATCATTATAAGTTTTATGTTTCGTTGTCCAAACGACAGGATTATTTTTAATGTGGAAGGTTATTTTTTTTAGTTTGCCTTTGTACCTAACAAAAGCAAACTCAATGCCTTAAATTCCGTCCATCATATTTTATTGTACCGATACTGGCATCGCAAAACAAAAGAAAGGTACTCCTATAATGACCATGCGGTGGTAGCTAACTAACTCTTACGTTTATTCCTATCTTGACATAAAGAACGTTACGTCAATTAGCATTTAAAAGCTATTGCGCCATTATAGCTTCTCCACTCTAAAATGACGCGCCCCACTACCGCATTACCATGTGATAAAGTGGACAAGCTTCACCACTTAGCTGTAGGTATTCAATTTCTGACCTCACTCGATCCTTCAGATGCTAGCCTTGTGAAATGCATATTTTAAATATCTCTTCTAATAACTAAAACATACTAAGCTGAATCACCGTTGGACGGCTTCGGGTAATTTTCATACTGTTTTGATTTCTCAGTTTTATTTGAATCGTAACTACTGAAGTTTGAATTGGTTTGTAACACAAATTATTCCCAGAATCAGGGTTGGGTTGTATCATTTTAATTGTTTTTTTTTAATTGTTAATGGGCCCGTTCGTGACCTCTTGCCATAGTTTATTGATTAAGTAGTTTGGAATGTTACTCATGATGGATGTGATCTAAATAAATCTTTGCTGTAGTGCCTTTGGCAACTATTGGAAACGTAATAATCAGAAACAAATATCCACTAAAACCAGATTATTCAATCATCCGTTTACAACCGACCCATTAATTTGTCACAGCAAATTAACGAAAATGCCACAAAACAAAACGATACATCAAATGGAGCGAGATATCAAGCACGTGTCGAATTCCACATTTTATGTTTGGCATAAAACACTGGCAGGATGCCAGCCGGTCTGGCATGCCATTTTATTTCCAAATTGGCGCGAGCTTATTGAGATCATTGCTTAACTTTGTGGCACATCCTAGCTCGTATGAGGCTATAAATTCAGCGGGTATTTTAGACCACCTGCGTGTTGTGGCGGGCTTTGAAGACTTTATTGCATAGTTTTCTGTGGATCTATCATTATTAAGTCTGTTGCAGTTTAGAGTAAGTACGCTATAGATAAATGGATATACCTAGGAAAATATATTAAATAAAATCATTCATTTCAAATGATTATCATGTAGGTACCATCAGACTGACTTGTTAGATTTATAAAAACAAAATAAAAAACCGGCCAATTGCGAGTCGGACTCGCGCACGAAGGGTTCCGTACCATTATTTATAAAAAACGGCAAAAAAATCACATTTGTTGTATGGGAACCCCCTTAAATATTTATTTTATTCTGTTTTTAGTATTTGTTGATATAGCGGCAACAGAAATACATCATCTGTGAAAATTTCAACTGTCTAACTACCACGGTTCATGAGATACAGCCTGGTGACAGACGGACAGCGGAGTCTTAGAAATAGGGTCCCGTTTCACCCTTTGGGTACGGAACTCTAAAAATGTATTTTATTAACTAGCCATAATAACGAGTATCACTGTTTTACCTTTCATATTATTATTCTTCTTTTATTATTTATCCCGCTGCCGCGCTGTTAAGGTCATAAGGTCAAATATTCGAAAAAGTGAATTAAAATTCAACAGAAGTCACAGACAGTAAAATAATGCCACAGCGACACAAAGCAAGATAAGCAACTCGTAAAACTTTCATCGTACTTGCAATTTTAAAGTACTTACAACAGGGTACCAGAAAGTACCACCACATAAGTGCAGCTTTAATCTCTTCACGTTGGGAAAGGACATGAATATTTATGAAATATTAACGGCACACCACAATAGCTCGTTTTCCTTCGTTTTTTAAACTTGCATGAAAGTGGCTGGACTGGAACTTTTTGTTATTTCGAGATTTGCATAGTGTCATTTGATATTTCATTAATTTTGTCGTTTCACTGATGTCTTGTCGTATACAAGTAATTTAATATTTTTATTTCGTATCGTATGTTTTAACATGAGGGTTGTCAGTCAACCCCTGTAGATTGCAGTTAAAATATAATTAAATTATTCAGATAGTAAGTTTGTAGAATTACATTCGATTTTGTTTTTTTCTTGACGTTCCTCTCACTAGGATTTCTAGTATATTTACAGATAAAAATGTTAGCGGCACAAAAATTCAAACCCGAAAATGTACCTGCGGGTTATCTTTTGTACCAAGCGGAAATCGAAAACGCGACCCGTAGCGTGCAAGCGTGTGCGTCAATCTCAGCATGACACATCGAGATCGTTACTGAACTATGATTTGTGATCATAAAATATACCAGTTGTTATGAAATAAATTCTATAAGTATTATTTCACAAAAATTTCCAAATATTATCTTTACTAGAGTTTACAAAATAATGCAGTCTGAAATCATTACTGTTCTTATGTTTTTTGCAAATTAAATACAATATAACAACAACAACAACATAACATCACGCCTGTATTCCTTGAAGGGTTAGGCAGAGGTGTACCGATAGTACACCCACATTTCGCCAGTTATGTTTAAGTCCCATGTAATAGGGGGCGAGCCTATTGCCATCAACCGGGCACAAATCCAGACTCCGGGCTGCTACTGAGCAATGCCAGATGGAAAAACCCAATAACACTTTGCCCAACCCGGGAATCGAACCCAAGATGCTCAGCAGCTGTAGCGCTTGCGGCCACTAGACCAAAGAGGCAGTCCAATGCAATATAAGTATGCGAAAATTTCAAATGAATGAATTATTATAGACGTACTAGATTTGTGATTTAATGCGTACCACATTCAACCCGGTGTGTACTAGTCTGTATTTAAATTAAATTCAACAACTATTTACATTTTCCACTTCAGTTGCGTCAAAGTGTTAGCAAACGAATGAGTACGTACGTTAATTACTTTTAATATAGTTTTGGTAGTGAGACATACTATAAATAGTGGAACTTAGTACTAATATAATACTAATAATGTTTATTTATAAAACAATATATTATTATAGTCCTCCAACCGTATTTCAGCCACGGCGGCCAATCTCAACGGAGACCAGCCTGCGGCGCGGGAGATATTATAGTGCACAAGTGTGTGCGCAGACACAGGTGCACTCTCTCTTCCCTCACTCTCATAGTCCAATGGAACGGCAATCCGACACGACCGGAGGGAGATCAGACGTAGGACCAACAGCTTAACGTGATTTCCGAGGCACGGGGGTATCACACCGCCAACTTCCAAACTCCGGGCTGTTACTAAGAAATTCCTAATGGAATAACCCAATAACACTTTGCCCGACCCGGGAATCGAAACCAGGACCCCACGCTCAGCAGTCGCGGTTACGACCACGAGACCAATGGGGCAGTTAAATACAATATATAGACACAGGTTCAACACAGTAGTAGATATACTAAAATTATACATAATTGTTTGTACAAACGTTGAAAGGCTACAAAAATCTATATGACAAAGTATAAACCCTTTCTCTCAAACTAGGAGGCCTGTATCTTAAGAGACAGTGTTCGGTCAGATGGTTGCGTAAATTAAGTTGTACACTTTAAAAGTGAAATAGTATCGATTTCTAATCTGTGCGAGCAGAAGTTTTAATAAACTGTCTAGTGAACATGATTTGTATATATGTTATAGGCAAACTCCGAAGCTCCGGCGCTCCTAGGTTGGACTGGTCAATCCTCAGGTCAGACTGAATGACTTAGTCAAAGCCCAAACAAATGTAAATTTTCGGCCTTTGACTAAACAATTTTCGTCAAACCTGGGAGAGACTAATTTGGTCAGGCAAACGTCAAAACACAATTTTATTAAATCGGGGTTTGACGAGTCAAACTCCGATATAGGTATGAAGTGTCTTATCTTCGTATATTTGGAAGCATTTTATCATTTAAGCAGCTTTCAAGTCTTAACAAACCGCTTAACTCTGCCAGTTCTGACACCTGATTGGTTACGTGATTTTCACTTTTATATTTGAGATGCTTTGAGAGAATGCCGTGTGGCATTAGGCCCGCCTTTTGTACGATGTGCAATAAAGTATAAAATAAATAAATAAATGCTTTGGAATATACGGAGGTTAGTTTGTAAGATTAGGTATAAAAATTTAAACATGTTCAGATCAACGTTTGACCGAGTTTTGCAGTCGCTTCTAGGATTGACTAGGCCAAAACCGAAACAGAATAATTTACTTTCGACGTTTGACTGAAAAGTTAGGAGCTCCTGGGTTTGACTAAAAATACTTCAGGCAAAGGGCGAAATTGAAATGTATTTCGGGGATTGCCTGATGGCTTTGGCCAAACCTAGGATAAACCAGTCCTTCCGCGAAGAGACTGTGTATCGGACTTTGACTATAACATATATACATATTCAATCCCAGTGTTTCTCGGCTTATGCATTTGTTGGTGAAAAGCTTCTTTACGGAAAAGTAATTGTTAGCAAAATATGATTTTTAGTTTGTAATCTATCGTGTGCTATTTATTTCCTAATTTTTGTTTAATAGGTATTTTGTACCGACCTTTTTTTCGTTTTTATTTTCAGTGTTTATCGGAAGAAACTTGTAAATGACCTTCAATTTTATATTGTTTAAGAACACTGTGTAAGTTAGCTGTAAGTTTCCCGAATAGAATAAAATAAAATATATGTATGGTGAACAACATTATCTGTATATTTAACATTTTAAGTGAACACTTCCTACAGTTGTGATTCAATTTAATTAAATCTGTTTGTAGTGAGCTGTCACAAACACAAACACACAGATTAATTTATCTAAATCAGTGGAGCATTTAAAGGTGTGTCCACAAACTCCTAGTATTATGATTTTAACATGCTATGTATGTATGTTCTTTTGTGTCCTCATAACTCCTAAACTACTCATCGAATTTTGACCATCGAGGTATCGGTAGAGGGGTCATTTTTTTCGCGGATTATTATATGACGTCACATAAAATCCAACATGGCTGCTTATAGCGGATATAGATGAAGGATGTAAAAAAACATATATTTATATATCGTGTTTTTATATGGCAGATGCCTCAACCCGGGGCACGCGTCACATGCGTCGTGGCTTACCATTCAAAGCACATGCCTCGAACTATCTGGATGCATCTTAATGAATACTTAACAACCATAGATATGATTACAGCGAGGTCTTAATTCCTGGAAACCCTTGTCATATTTGTGTATTTATTTATAATATTTATACTATTCTGCTGATCTGATTTGACAACCCAATACCAACTAAATTGCAGTGGTATTTGTATGTATACTTTTGTGTGTCTTAAGTAAATAATGTTTTTTAATTCTTTCTATATTTAAAAATGTCCTGATCTGTGACCAGTCATCATACCGTACTAAGTGCTATTCTGTAAAAATCTCAACGTGAAAACTAAGGTGACGTGAGCTGTCAATAATGTCAATATCTTGCACCAGGAGGTAAGAACCACTCCCACCTTGAAGGGGGAGGGGAACCCAGTGACTGGCCCTCGATTCCGAGGGCCGAGAGAAAAATTCCTCGGGCAAGGGGCCAGAAAGCTCCCAAACCGATGCCTCACGCCGATTCTTCGGGGGCGCAGGGACGACCTTACGACTGGTGTGGCCCACACTGCGTTCAGCGCTTGTGTCCGGGTTTGCAACAAGTCAATCGTCATCCTGAGGATGCCTCGTTGAGAGGTGAATCACGTATCGATTTCTTAGAGCGTTCTTTATGACTCTTTAAGAACAGTGAAGCGGAGTAGGTTACTAAATATACGTCGTCTATTGTATTTTATAATGGATTTCCGCAAAGTCACACCTGAGTCAATTAACTACGTAAAACGGTTACAACATCAGATTCAGTGTTATAATTGCAACTCATTATTAATATTCTAGTTCACTAGTTAGCGATATTTCATATCTCCATGCCAAATTAATCAAAACAGGTAAATATTTGACAGCTATAATTTTCAATGTTGCCAACTTTTAAAATGAACGCTCTTAAGGTGGTATTGACGTGAGTGCAAGCTGGTTTACAGATTCTAACTGACTGTTAATTTCTTATGTTAGTTTTTGTTTGATTTACTAAAAGAGACAGAGAGCCAGTATCGGTGCTTTGACAAATTTCAATAGGCTCATACATATTTCTATGCAATTCAACAAGTAATTGCATTGAACCGTTGAAATTACATCGTTGTCGAACTACAAACCCCAGTTCAGATTAATTAGATCAAATTATAACAATGCGGGGGCGGGTTAAATGATATATTAATTATGCTCTGTGGTTTTTAAACTAAGCCAAAACGTGATAGCCGAGTTAATACATTAAATTAATAAAATATTTCGTTTATCATTTAGTGCCTATGTTATTGACTTCGTTCATGGTTAATAGATTGTTTACCTAAATTTTGTTGGATGCATTATTTAAAATAACCTTTGTTTGTGGCAATAATTGACAAATTATTGTTTCATAATCAAATTAAAATGTGTTATACAAATATAATATACTGGATAATGTAGTAATTTTAATTAGGTGTACTCGTATGTTATAATACGTGGATCTCTCAAATTATGTTAAGGTGCCTGCCTCTAAAGATTTTAAGGCTTTACTATACAATAAAGTTTAAGCAATTAGCTTGAACTTAATTGAATAAGAAACGTTATTGAACATACAAGAATAAGAAACTTGTCTTTTGGAAGGTCAGTAATCTGATCTTCCAAATGACAAGTTTTTTATTCTCTAATATACAACATATTGTACCAAAAAAGTGTGATTATATTTAAGGACTATCAAAGTGAACATGGGGCCAACAGCATAATCGAAAAAATATTATCTATACAAAACTTCAATACCTATTGGACGCAAATGTACGGGACAGCTTATTATTAAATTTAAGCACATATTTCTGATATACGTGGTACGTATATAAATACTCTCAGTATTTTGATAAAATATATTAATATAATAATATATTTCTCGACGGCATGTGAAGCCAAGTCAGATGCCCATGGGCGGCTTTAAAACTCAGACAACACTAACCACACGAAAACCAGAAGACGACACAAATTAATAAACTTAATACTAATTACTTCCAAAAAAGCAATCTCACTTGAAAAGACAATATATATTTAATAAGGGACCGCAAGTGTTGCGAAGAACAAACTCGTTAAGTACATTCATTAAAACTTTCTAACTATTCAAGTAATACTAGGTGTGGCTAAGCGTTTGGTAAGGAAATGCAGGACGGAAAATATCGCGATAAACAACGAAACAGTGGATAAATTTACCTATCTACTGACACTAACATTATAAAGAGAAAAGATTTTTATATTTTTGTTTGTAACGAATAAACTGAAAAACTAGAGGGCCGATTTTAAAAATGATATCTGCAATATTATCACTGAGTAACATAAGTTATAATTTATAAAGATATGACGCAGGCGAAGTCGCTGGCAGAAGCAATTATTTATAATTTTATACCCATTATTTTAAACTGCTCAACAGTAACTCTCTGTTCTATTTTAGATTATACAATTAGGTTATAGTAGATCTGCCGGGGTTGCGGGAAAGTCCGAAAGGGATACCGTGGCTCCTGGCAACGTACAGGCAACTGAAGGAACACGGGTGGGTTTTAGTCAGTTAGAGTCTGACACGCCCTCCCGCTCCGCCCAGAGCCGGAGAAGTTATTTGATAATTTCCTACCCAAAAAAAAAAAAACAAAAATGTTATAGTAAGATAAAAATGCAGTATTTATTTTGTTCCATATTTTCTGCTGCTTCCTGTAATTTTTGTAGTGACTACAAATGTTAGTAAATCTTAATTACATAATATCATGCCTGTATTTCCCGAAAAATTAGGCAGAGGTGTACCTACAGTAGACCAACATTTCACCAGTTGTGCATAAGCATGTAGCATACAACTCAAACTCAAAAACTCAAACTCAAACTCAAAGCATTTATTTCAATTAAACCATTTACAGGCACTTTTGAATTGTCAAGGGGTCAGTCAGTCACAAATATGAAGCTAGTTGCCCATTCCAAAGCGTAGGTTCCTATGGAGAAGAACGGGCAAGAAACTCCATGGACACTCTTTTAAATCATAATGTTGTTACAAAATATTGGTTACATCATTCATGTTGAAATTATACATGTGAGACCAATGTAGAAAGACGTGCACGTAAAAAGCGTCCGTTATAAAAAGATAAAAACAATTCAAAAATTAAAATAAGCCGTGGCAGATAAGAGATGACCAGTCCCTACTGACGGCGCCCGTTCACGAACATGACGCATGGATCAGCACCGTTTAGCTCAACCATTTTGAAGGGAACTTAACGATCCAACACACACGCCACCACCAGCGAGACATTTGAGTGAGCATGACATACTCTCAGCCGCCAGGGCACATTCAAGTCAATGAAAGACGTACTCAGTAAATGGTAGCTTCATAGAAGGTACATGGTCACAGTGCTCACACATGTGCTTTGCAATTATATAATACTATGAGATTGAAGTTATACAATTCAAAGATAATTTATGCAATCTTCAGCAGCTCCGACAATATTTTCGAATGCTAAAATTAAATTAGTTTATGCGCCCTTGTGGAGCTGGACCAGCGTTGAGCCAAGCATTTTTGTCACCTATATAATCCCCCAGCTTATAATATGCTTGGTAGCGGGCAAGCAAGGCTTGGTAGCAACCGGGCGCATATCGAGACTGCTGGTACTGAGAAATTCCAGATGAAAAAACCCAATAACACTACCCGACCCGGGAATTGAACCCAGGACCGGGACAGGAGTAGCGCTTGCGACTACTAGGCCAACGAAGCAGTAAATGCATTAATAAAATAAATTTGTGACCTTGATCCAACCATAGAAAAAGCAGTCTGGAAATCGGGACTATCCGTACTGAATCCGTCCCTCTGGCAACCCTGGTAAAGCTCACTGCTTGCGGACACTTTTGCTTGGTAATCATGATTCTATGACATGGAGAAAATTAACTTGACTCAACTATTTAGTCTTATTATCAAAGTAGGCAAGAAATGGCGCTCGTTAATTGTGTTTTCTTATCACATTGATTTGTAGGCAAAACGGTTTGAGTATACTTCTTTACCTTGTAAACTTTAGGGCTGGTTGGTTTTAGATTGTTATGTACACAGTCCTTCGAATTTCTTCGACAAACTATTTAAGGAGGGTGAAAAAGAGGGAAAATTTGAGAAATATTTTCGTAAACTCGTTTATAGAGCATCTTAGGAGAAGTTTGTAACCTACAGTTGTAAGCAGCTACATATAGTAACATAACATAACGCCTTTATTCCCTGAAGGGCTAGGCAGAGGTGTACCTACAGCGCACCCATATTTTGTCAGTTATGCTAAGCAGATATGTTTTCATTTATACTATGAGTTGTATCAGTTTAGCCATCACCATGTCAATTATTATTATATTTCAGTCTGCAAGATTTTTAGAATATTTGACCTTTTGTGATTTGAATTATCTTTACTACCTATATACCCCAGTTTCGTACTGTTCCAGTACGAATCTGGGCATAGCAAAATAATGGTGTGGCGACATGTAAAATTTTCAACTTTTAAGTGCTATATCTAAGTTAAATATGATTGTATTATTTCATGCATTAATTTCCAAATGCTAAAATTTTACTGTAGAATACAATATTTAAATTGCGGGTATACTTACATTTCACTCCGCACATTTCACTTTTTTCACAACACCAATAACTCGTATATATATATTATGTCATCTACTCGACGTCCGTATGTCACTGCAGGGATTCAGCAGAATATCAGCGTCAGGTGTATTTGCCTGGCACATGCTGAGCTGGACTCCCATTTGGTGCAACCTTGAGACGCACACCGCACTTTTTTATGTTCGTTGTCATTCCATAATTTTAAAGTGTGTCATAGCCAATAGTGTCATCACAATGTCTTGTTTTCTTCCTTTTTTATTTGTTTTTATATTGGCACCTTGCAGCTATTTCCTAATAGCTAATTAGTAATAATTTAATCGTCATTTTGTATGTTGTGCTGTTTTTTGTGTGCACTAAATAAATGATTTATCTATCTATCTATCTATCTACATAAATCTTCCGAAATAAATTCTGAAACTTTTTTTATCTTTAAATAAAAAAACGTTGCCCCACCCAACTGATAGTGAAAACCATGTCAAAATCCATTGTGTAGTTTAGAAGAACTAAGCGGTCACATAGCTATACAAGAGAAGCGACTTTGGTTTTTACTATTTATTAGATATAGATTATTACAAAAAATATAAATTGTCAGCAATAGATAGCAAATGGCTTAGCAAAACCTTTTTCAGTTTAAGATATATTTTATAAGCGCTATAAAATCTCTTGTTCAGGAGAGTAGCAAATCGCTGAACTATCGTCTTCTACTTTAATAAATGGTAATCAGGTAATCAGGTTTAGCAAAATTCATAAAATGGTACAACGTTTTATGAATTTTGCTAATCTTGAAGTTTAGTAAATTCTGTAAGTTAGCAGAGAATTCAGTACTTCTGGTCTAAGCAAGAGAGTGTTATAGCTATTGAAACAATTTATTAAAAACTAACCTTTCAACTCGGTTTTGGTCCCTTTTGGTGGATATTTCAGGGATAACAAGTGAAATTATATACAAAGGACCATGCAAAAAAATGTATGGGCAGTGTCCCATCCCATCAACAGACATGGGACAAGTTTCAATATCATTATTACGTCCCATGAAAAGTCAGTACCAATTTTTAGTTCGGAATTCGACGGGGTTTTTTTTTTAAAAAGACTTTTGACAAAAATAAAGTATTTTTATTTTAAAATAAAAAAATACATTTTAGACGATAATTACAAAAAGAAATTGTTCAACTAGACATTTTAAGTAATAATAACACAAAAACAATTGTGCAAGTAGACACTTAATAACAACAGAACTACTATCCAGACAAAAATAACGTTATATTATTCATCTATTATAATAGTCGATAACATTGCCGCTGGTAGATTAAAGTCGATATGTCGACCTTTGCCCATATACCATATAATTGATATTATATGGGCACAACTTCCAACCGTACGCGCCCCTGTTAGGCATGTGCAATACCACTGTTCAATAGCACGTCTGCCAGTTTCACTTCGGTTTATTAATATGTAACAATAATAAACGCGCGATCTAACGTGTCGAGATTGTATTCGTCCTCTAATTAACCAGACATTATCTTCTCGAATATTATACCTAATATTATAATCTAATATTCTTATTCTTATTATATATTCTTATTCTTCTAAATCTAATATTATACCGCAAACAAGCCGATAACGCACAAATAAACAACGCGAACACAGTAGAACGTACTAGCCACGACTGAGGGAGGTGCGCGGGCGCAGGCGTCGAAAGGGTGCGGTCGGGGTAACGGAGCAAGGAGGGAGGGTAAAGTACGTCTTACGGCTGTTCTCTCTCGAGTTTTTTTTAGTTAAATAGTACATTTTTAATTCAGTTCTTAATACTTAATAAAACTGTATAAGTATAACATATTTTTTTTTATTGCACGATAACCCCATATCCTACAGTGATGTCGCCATAGTAAAAAATAATCATAATGTCGAGATGTATTTAATGAGATATGTTTGGCATCTGTTGATGATATGGGACGATTTTTTGCATAGTCCTTTAACAACCCCTGACACAGATATTTCCTTATTTATCTTTCCTACTCCATCACCGGACCCTGTTCATCATCTATCTATAACTTATTCATTGAGACCATTCCAACGAGCCCAAACACGCTACCTGTGTTGTAAGTTGGTAAGGGAGTTGGGAATCCTGCAAATTCCAGACGATGCTGCAGCATCAGTTCAAGGTTACTATATTCTTCTAATATCATTGAAGTAACAGAATACCAAATTTCAAATTGATCAGATCTGTGGAAGACGCTCACGTCCATTCATCAACTAGAAAAGAGCTGATAATCTTCAAACGGCTGAACCGATTTTGATAAAACATATTTAAGAACCATCGCTAGAAAACGTGCTTTCAAATAATAAAAAAACGCATTCAAATCGATTCACCCGTTTAAGAGCTACGGTGCCACAGACAGGCACACACACTTAGCGGTCAAATTTATAACAACTTTACGTCGGGGTTTAAAAAAGGCGTCACTCGTTGGTTCATAAACTATATACTCGTATATCTCTTAGAAAACTCTGTCCCGTTGCGGCAGTAAGCAGCACTATACAGGTTTCTCTGTATTGATGGCCAGCTTGACCCCCTAGAATATATATATATAGTCCTCCAGACCGTATTTCAGGGTCCACCCCTACCCTAGCTCGACGATACACCACCCCGCGTCGATGCTGAGCCTGTAGCTTTAAACTCCCCGACTAATAATAATAGTATATCTTTGATCCAGCCTGTCCCATCTTGCTGTCCTCCCCTCAGCGACGCCCTAAGCCAAGGTTCGTACTCCACAGGGGGTGCCCTTAGCGAGCGTTCGCCTAGTTTATAATTAGAATAGTTTTTGCCCCTGACTGGAGGCTTTGAGTGTAGAAGCTTAAGGCAGCCACAGGAAAGTCCGGTTAAGCAGCTACGACCCTCTTCTGAGGTCAACTGCAAGATGACCTGGTAGAAAAAAAAAAAAACCTATTTCGGCCACGGCGGCCAATCCCAACGGAGACTAGCCTTTGGCGCGGGAGATATTATAGTGCACAAGTGTGTGCGCAGACACAGGTGCACTCTCTCTTCCCTCAGTCTCATAGTCCGATGGGACGGCAATCCGACACGCCCGGAGAGAGATCAGGCGTAGGACCAATGAGTTAACGTACTTTTCGAGGCACGGGGGTATCACACCGCCAACTTCCAAACTCCGGGCTGTTACTAAGAAATTCCTAATGGAAAAACCCAATAACACTTTGCCCAACCCGGAAATCGAACCCAGGACCCCACGTTCAGCAGTCGCGCTTGCGACCACGAGACCAACGGGGCAGTATATTACGCATCATAAGTAAGTATTAATTTATTATATTCATTGTAACCATAGGCACCAATTCAATCAATCCAAATGTCTTCCAAACTAATCTCCACTATACACGATCGATCAATAAACTGACAAAAACCAACGGCTAAACAAACTAATCTTATTACAACGTAATAAGTCGTAAAGGGAACCACAATAGGTATTAAGAACTCGCCCAGTTCTTTGTTGGCGGATAGATAGAATTACTCTGGCTATTGACAGGCGACTGCGATATTGGTACTGAGAGTAAATCTAGCATAATAGTCTATTTTAGGATTAGGAAGAATAGGGGCTACCTTGGGCTCTGAAAGATAAAGCTGAAGTTTATCAAATTGAAGTTTTCATAATGACAATAGCAGGAACCTTATGAAAAACAGGATTGTGTAAATGTCCCGTTGAATAACGGGATAATAAATTCAAAGTCTGTTTAATTTCATGCTGCTGTGTCGCCTTGCAAATTTCAATTTCCTGATCGAACCATAAAAATGTGTAAGGAATGAAATATTGTTCAAGTTATTTTTACGAATCCACTTCTAAACCGAAGAATAGGCCAGCTCTCTCATATTTTTTTGGAAAAAGAATAAGCATTGCCATAGAACGTGGCAATCCTTTTGGACATTTTCCCTGTTGACAGCGATGCGGACAATTTTTTTGATGCCCAATGATTCTTTCCCCTCATTTTTAACCGACTTCCAAAAGTCGGTTAAAAAGGTTATCAATTCGGATGTTTAAATATATACATTAAAAAAAAAAAAACATGCACATATTATTATTACTAGCTTGTATATTATGTAAATATTATCTTGTTTGTAAATATAAATATACAGTAATACTTTTTCTTAAATTTTATATATTCTTTTTCTTCTTATATTCGTGTGGTTAGTGACTAACTGGTGTCAGAATTTTGAAGCCGACCATGTGAAGCGAAGTCAGAGGGACTTCGCTTCACATGCCGTCGAAAAATATCTCTCAGACAAAAAGAAAGAGAGAAGGAAAACATCGAAAGGAAACCGGCATGGTTTCCTCTCGATGTTTTCCTTCACTTTTTTTGAAGCAAGTGTTAATTATACAATACGCACATGAATCCGAAAAGTCCGAGGTGCGTGACTTGGGTTCGAACTCGAGACCTATGACTTGGCTGGCCGATTTATTCAATGATACGTTTCTATTTCGTGCGATGAACATTGTAAGAAACCCTCCATTAGCAGTATGAATGCTTACCAAATCCCATTATTTCTTATGCCCTATTAACATTATTACCTATAATAAGTTCAGAGAGCCATTAAGTGGAGAGAATGAATACATTTTTAAAGTGATAATCCAACAAAAACCCGGCCAAAAGTTGTTAAGCCACACAAACTTTTTCAAAAATACTAAGCCAGTTACTAAGCTTCAACCAAGTACTCTATTTTTTACTGATTATACATTTTCTGGTTCAAAAGTTGAAGCAACAACTTCAGCTGGCTTTCAGCTCGGTTTTAAAAACTTTACAGTATTGTTTATTTTTATTTTAAAAGTACCACTGAGCAATGCCGAAGGCTTTTACAACTTTTCATTGTTTCTGACCTATCCAATTAATTTGTATCTCTTTGTTCATCTTTATGAACTTATTTTTACACTTTGGAAGTAGATTCATTTGTTTTTTTTTATTGAACATAGTTTTACTTTCAGAAAAACATCTTTTATGCTTTTAAAAATTGCAATACAATATCTTAAATAACGGTGAGTTTTATAGGGTCTATAAAAGTAGAAAAAATAACCACTGAAAAACGGAATATTTTTTTTCTATAAATGTAAAACAATGCTACAAACATTCTTATACGAAGTTTAGAATCGTACTATATACCTATTTAGTAATAGGCGCAGACACTGCACTATTTACTAGTTAAATATTAATTGAAGTCGGTAAAAAAGGAATAGAATCAGATGAAATGATGTGCTAATGACTTGTAAGTTATTCCGAAAGTGGTATCCTAATACTAACTAATATCATAAATGCGAAAGTGAGTTTGTTTGTTAAGCTTTCACGCTAAAACGGCTGAACAGATTTAGATGAAATTTGGCCCACGGGTAGACCATGACCTGGGTTAGAACGTAGGACTTTTTATCGTAGTTGTACGTTCCCGTGGACGAAGCCGCGGGCTAGGCTATAAAATATCACAATTTTGTAAGACATCAATACCTCAACCATCAAAAGCCATATCATAAATAGTAGAAGGCTCGTTAAACTTTATCCAGTACAAGTTGATAAACTATCAAATTTCAACGAACCGGTGTAACTTAAGACATAAACTGTATCATGTTTTCTTAACGTTCTACCCTAGTCATAAAGGTCAACCAAGGGTGGTAATCCTCATGGATTTCCTCCGCCCTGTGGCGCTCGGAGGGATCTGTCAGACTTCTACTGACTAAAACCACCCCGTGGGCCCTCGCACACTTGCACCGGGGGCTACGGGGGCACTTAAGCACTCTTCAACGCTCTCATCCGGGAATGAGTGACCATACATTATATCCCAAAATGCCTTGCCCGTGTCGATGAAGCGTGCTCATTTTAAATAAGCAAAGGGATTTAAAATAATTTTTATTTTAAATCCCTTTGCTTAGTCTGACGAGCGTCGAGACGCTTCGTCAGCTTCAGCGAATTGGTTTTAGGGGCCTTTGGGCAGCCACGGTAATTGGCTGTATGGCCTTCTTGCCCGCATAGCACACAGCTAGGTGGGCTCAGGCAGAGATCGCGGTTCTTGGGGCGGGGACAGTCGACAGTGCCATGGTCGCCTAGGCACTTGACGCACCTAGGTTTCGCATGGCAATGCTTCTGCGTGAAGCGTGCTCAATATTTGTCCACTTTTAAAATGCTGGTAAAAAACACTTCCTCTCTCCTTACACATCATCATTACATATAGTTCCTTGCGCTTGTTTCATGTTTATAATTTTATATATATCTATGTATATATAAGTTTATGATTTATGTATGTATATAATTATTGTATAATATGTAAATGGTACACCACTGACTACCTGCAGCATTGTCTCTCCTGTTAACTTTAATCCATCCAAAGGTTGTCTGTAAAAGATTGTCTGTGAGCAGTAATTTACAATAAAGAGTGTTCTATCTATCACTCGGAAAACACGTTGAGCCGTTGGACCTAGCTGTCATTTGTAGATTTTTGACAGTCGTTACAGTCAGAAGCCCGCAAGTCTGACAAGCAGCCTTAGGTTACGTTACGTTGTGACTTCAACATTAGCTCCGTGTAAAATGTTCAGGAGGAGGAATCACTACATGAATAGATACCAATAATAATACTGTATAAACAACCTATAACAATAAAAATATTGTAGGTTTTATGAATTGCACTTTGCGTACAGTGCAATTAATAAAACCACTCAAATACTTACGTCATGAATTGATTGTAAAAGCTTAAAGTGACTTTTAGTAGTTGAAATACATTGCAATACTTTTGAATCTGTTATTTCAGCTATCAGAGGCAGTTATTTTTTGTTTTTTTTTTATATTTCTGAATCAACGATTTTATAGATATTTACTACAGGAGACTTTAAGCTACAATTTGTTTTGTGCAAAAAGGTTAACAAGCCTAATTACCTGCCTATGTTGATAGCCGGCTACTAACCATTGCAACTCTTAGGGAAAAACATCTTCTCTTCGATATATCTTACCTCTTTTCTCTAAGATACACAATACACAATTACATTTTTGACCGATTGAAACTGAGGTTAGAATCTATTCTATTCTATTTTTTGTTATGGCAAGCAAAGCCGATTTCGACTATTCTGCCAATGTCTAAGTGAATTGGAAAAGCAAGTGTGTACTGCAAAAAAATAACAACGGGTTGCACTCCGGCAGTGCCGGCAGAAGCGAAAACTTGAATATTAACGTTGTGCATTTTTGATATTTTGGTACTACCTCCGTCTTACGAATGTTCGATCAGGTCACGTGTCCTGACGCGAGTTTAAGAGTTTTTACCCATCACAAAAAAAGTGCACAACACCGCTAAAGAAGTTTTCACTTAAAAAAATATACGAGTATATATTAAAAATCTTCGATGATCAGTTAAACTTCATAGAACTTGTGTTTACTGCACTGAAACAAACAAAATGGTAAAATTACATAAATATTATAATTGTTAGAACATTAATATGCATATACCACATCCAGACAGACAGAACATTTGGGAATATTTTATAATTTTATCATATTGTGACGGATGAAAATCATTACCACCATAAGCAGTTCTGGAGAGGAATATGTTAAAAAGGAGAAGAAATTAATAGGAAGGAAACCTCAGTTTCAATCTGTCAATATTTTTATACCTACCTAGCTACCCGTTTACCTTCATTTTGACATTTTATAGTCGCTCTAAGCAATCTCATGTCAGCGACTAAAACTGACTAGATTTTGAACCTTTTTAACTACGGGAGTTGACCTTCAGGTTTGAGATTAACCAACGTTATTTTAAATAGAGCCTTATTTACCTAAAAATTAAAGGCTCGTTGCGTGAGCTAACCTAACCACATTTAGCGCGAACATGTTGTTTTACTACCGAGCCTACGGATATGTCGTGATAGGCACTAACGCCATTACCTATGTGTCACAGCCTTGTGTTGTGTTGTTATCACTTGGAACGTAAAGAAGGGATTTTCAACTCTATTGACTTGTGAAATAATGTTTATTATTGATAAGTACCTAGCTAAGAAGTTTCAAACCTGATTCATGCTCAGAAACATCTTACGAGTTTCATTATATAATTGTTTTACAATAATTACCATTACATCTTACCGTTTTACCTCTAGAGGTACTCGTATATTATAATACCAAAATAAAATAATAACTCAATATGAATATACTAACAGCAACAAACTTCGAAAATATCTGTCAGTTAAAATGCTAATATTTCGATGACGCAAGAGCTTCTACCGACTTGAAAACGTCTAGCCTAGACAATTTCTATAGGTGCTGAACAAAATTGTAGGCAACACGTCCACATCATAAATACAAGAACTCAGATTTAGTAGGCTTTCATCGTGGAATGTATAGAAAATCCAATAATAAATATTAGTGGCAGAAATCGGTCGGACGATGCTAAGAATATTGCTGGAAGTGCTATTTTTTTGGATAACAGTTTTCTTTTAGATGTAGATGGAGTAAATACACAAGTGAATAGATTTATAGGTAAACAAATGAATAATAATTCTAAAGAGAATATAAAAGATTTTCGAATTCCAATAGAAATCAGCGTTTTTGAGTCAATAATGCAACGTTATTTCACATCAGACGAGACAGCATAATTTATACTGATTAGCGTGTATTTTATTCATTTACATCAAAAACAAACCTGTCTTATTTAATCAGCTAATCAATAATCTAATTTTCAACAGCTTTCCAGAAAGCACAAACTCTGAAATCATAATTACAATACCCAACACTATCAGTTTCCGCGAATCGAAACCTCTATCCATCCAATCTTCTGTTTCAGACATTGTTAAACGGTATCTGTTAATACCGTTTGATATTGTCTGAAACAGGCTAATGCCAATTCTAGGCGTTTGTGCCTCTTCTACCATAAGTAGGTGGTTGTCTGTATTCCTAGCACGCACGCTACCATCGTAATTGGAATTCCCTTCGAGATTGTGATCTTATGAGCGAAGATCTGCGTCAAATAAATCACGTTGTGGATGCTTTTAAAATTGTAATGACAGTAATGCTTGATTATGAATTTTTGGGTAGGAATTTTCCTTTGTGGTAGGTACGTTTATTATTTTGTTCTTTACTTTATCAATATTTGCTTCAGAATCACGGTCGAAATCAAGGTCACGTAAGTCTCTTTTGGATTTAAAAGTGTAGATATTGATGTCTAGTGGTATTAACTATACTTTATGACATTAGTAGATTTCTTTATATCTGTATTGTTTTTATTTCATTCGTTTTGTTTATTTACGTTTATATCAATCAATGGATAAGATTCAAAGAATTACCAACCATGTTAATCTCCTTTTTCTTCTCTAAAAACTAAGTTGTTTCTAAAGTCAACTCAACCTCACATTTACGTTTTGTGTCTTGATTCTCAGTAGTGTTTGCTAATGTTATTGCTTGTTGGGAGTTATACTCACTTCTAATAGCCTAAATAAATGTTGCTCGTTCAATCTCTTTAGCAACTCATACATTTTTTTCTTTGCAAAGGAAAACTTTGTAACTAAGGCCCGCTTGAGCCACAAATCGCTAAATGCTTTTATACGTATTTAAAACATCATTGTGTTTCTGTCAATCGTTTGAAGATGAGAAAAAATTATGTTTTAAATATGTTTAGTGTTTAATACATTTTGGTGATTTGTGGTACAAGCGAGCTTTAATGTCTTAAAGCCACACATTTATTCTAGACTAGCCTTTGCCCGCGCATTGCCTGCGTGGATGTCGGTAAATATCCCACGGGAACGCACTACCGGGATTAGAAGTTAAAGTACCCTTTATATTAATCCAGGTTATAAACTGTGTGCCAAATTTCATCCAAATCCGTTCAGCCGTTTTTGCGCTAATCCGGAACATACATCCAGACAAACGGACAAACAAACTAAAAACTATTTTTAGGCATCAGACTCGTTCCCACACCTCGTAGCAATTACATTTGTTCAAAATATTCAATGTACAGTTTTGACTTCGTTACTATTTTATTATATTATGTTCATGATCGTTGGTCAAAGCACTTAATCGAGTGTTGTTTTTCATTCCATTTTCTGCTTGTGGATATTTTTGTGGACAATACTATGTGCATCCAAAATCGATAATAGAACAGTTGGAAGAATTATCACAATGAATTCTTAACGCAATAACATTTTTTTTTACATCTATTACAAATTCATTTAGTTCAATGACTGGTCTATTGATCTCTTCAGTTCTTAAGTCGACGAACTCGTTGGTGGGCGTGATAAATATGCATGCTATTATTAGTCTATTTATATATTTATTTATATAGTTTTTATTTATCTATTTATCTAGTTTTTATTTATTTATTTATTTAGTGAAATATTATTTATAACGAAAACGAGCTCGTCGAACTCGTTTGGGTGTATAGATATCATGAAAAAACTACTGTATGTATTTACTCAAAGTATAATTATTTGAACTATTGAATAAATTATCTATACCAGTACGTTTTCTATTTTGCCATTTTCATACTACATAAGTTATGTATTTACGCCCAAAGATGAGTTAAAATTAGTGTTGAAATATGGATGTTTCGGCGCTCATAACTTCCAACCCTATTTTTTTTTTCAATTCTGCTTCCGTACAGGGCTAGATAATAACAAGACAAACTGATATTATAATTTTTAGTTTTAAACGTACACCGTCAAACAGACGAGTAATCACCATACTACGTTTGTATGGAAGAATGACCGACTAGGGTACCGTTTATTCTGAAAGTGGGCAACGTCGAAAATAGATGTCAAATATTTCGCTGTTTTGATTAATTTGGCAATAAGAAATGTGCTTACTAGCGAACTAGAATAATTATAATGAATTGCAATTATAACATTGAATTTGATGTTGTAACCGTTTTAGGTGTTAAAAAAGACATTTGGAAAGTTTCTAAATACTTATTTTTTAAAGCTTTTATTCAATTTGTAATGTTATTTAGTAAGTTTGTTTAGGGCAAATCTTGCAAGCTGAATTAAAACCACTTCCTCCTATTCTCCGCAGTTGACATTTTACATGTTCGTTCAGTTCCAAAGACAATGCATTTTTATGATAAGCATGACCTAATTGGCCACCCAGGATTGGCGCCAGACGAAGTAACTCCTCAACGGTCAACCGTGCAGACACAAAATTTTATAGACGCTATGATAGTCCGTTCTAAAGTCCACCATGATTTGGCTTCTGCATCCATGATTGGCTTCAGACGAGGGAACTCCTGAATGGTCAATTGTACAGATACGAAATTTAATATACGCTATAATTATGATGATCCGTTCTAAATTTCATCATAATCTGGCTGCTTCAATCAGGATTAGCTTCAGACGAGAGAACTCCTCAACGGTACACAGTACACACACGAAAGTTAATAGAAAACACGCGACAGTACCATCAAGTTTGGACTCGTTGGCATTGTCTTGACAAGTACATTAGCCCAAAGTAGTATCCAGGGTCTGATGATAGAGCCGAAAGGTGATCATTGTAACTCCTCAACCAAACGTAATAGTATCATTGTAATTGCAGTCGTTGGTTTTGTCTTGCTAAGTATATAGTTCAAGGTAAAGTACAGGTCCTCAGTATGGATCCGGAAGGTCACCATAGGAACTCCTCAACTAGAAATAATAGCCCCGTTGTGTTTCGGCCGTTTGGATTTGGTTTGACAAGTACCTAGGCACGTTAGCCCAAGATTTAGTCTAGGATCTAATAATGGAGCCAGATGGTGTCTATAGGGATTTCTCGACTAAACAACACAGCCCCGTTGTCTTCTGCTTTATGTCTTGCCAAATAGGTACGTTAGCCCACGGTGCAGTCTAGGACCTGATGAAGGAGCCGGGAGCAAACCTTAGAAAATTTTACAGAGACAAGACAGCCCCGTTGTCTTTCGGCTATGTTGATTTGCCTTGACAAGTACTGTAGCCCTGATTGAAGTCTAGAGTGATAGTGGAGCCAGAAGGTGGCCACAAGAACTGCTGAACTAAATAAGATAGCCCTGATGTGTTTCGGCTCGTTAGTTTTGTCTTGACAAAAACTATTGCCCAAAGTGTAGTCTATAGGGTCTGATGGTAGTGCCGGACGGTGAGCTTCTACACTTCAACTTTACAAGGTAGCCCTGTTGTGTTAGACTCGTTGAATTTGTCTTGACAAATACCTTACAAATGACGGTGATAGAACAGATATTTTATCAAGTTCTAATGCTAAAAACGACAATATAAAACATAAGTAAAAATCTTTTTAAAAACAATTTTTTATTGAACTAAAAGGTAAAAAATAAAACTTACGTAAACAGAGATCTTTAATGTTTTCTTAAAAGCTTGAGGCGTGAACGTCCTTCTTAAACATAAAGATAAGCCTCAAGCTAAAAAAAAAACATTAAAGTTACGTTAGTTTTATTTTGTACTTTTTAGTTCAATAAAATCTTGTTTTTAAAAATATTTTTACTTATATTTTATTTTACATTAAAACTAAATATTCGGTGTTACGATATCAATTATTGCATTTCATAATCAATATTTTAGTTTACTAGTTAGGGTCATTTCATATTTCCATACAGTAATATTGCTAAATTAATCAAAACAGGTTAATAGGTCTTTACCTATGAAATTGCCGTTCCGCAGTACTGGCCATTTCAAATCAAAATCATTTTTGTTTAGCTAAGAATTCTAATTTCAAATTAATTTTATTTTAAAAACATGTTTTTTTTTTCCAAAAGTAGTCATTTGTTTATTGATTAGTGTTACATTTTCATCGCATTTCAATCTTTTTCGTCATCATGGATACGTTAAAAATTCGAGTAATTATGGAATATGAGTACCGTCGTGGCAGCAACGCGGCACAAGCGGCACGCAACATCAACGACGTTTACGGAGCTAACACTACAAACCAGCGCACCACCTGTTATTGGTTTGCTCGCTTCCGTTCTGGAAATTTCGACCTGATAAATGAACCTCGCGGTCGTCCGAAGACTTTGGTCGACAATGACGAATTAAGGGCGATTGTAGAAGCTGATGATACACAATCTACAGCTGAATTAGCAGCAGCTTTCGACGTTAGCGTCAAAATATTGGTCCATTTGCGTCAAATTGGCAAGGTAAAAAAGCTTGACAAATGGGTGCCCCACGATCTCAATGATCGCCAGCGTGAAGTACGCGTCGAGACGTGCCTTGCACTGCTCAACAGACACACAAATGAAGGAATTTTGAACCGCATTGTTACCTGCGATGAAAAATGGATTCTGTTTGATAACCGCAAGCGCTCAGCAAGTTGGTTGGATCCTGGTTCAGCACCTAAACAATGCCCTAAACGAAAACTTATCCCTAGAAAAGTGATGGTCACTGTTTGGTGGTCTAGCGCCGGTGCGATTCGTCACAGCTTCTTACCAAACGGGGTGAGCATTACTGCAGATGTGTACTGTGAAGAACTGAACACAATGATGGAGAAGCTGGCACATCTCCAACCCGCATTGGTCAATCGCTCGTCTCCGCTGCTCCTGCACGACAACGCGCGACCTCATACTGCACAGCAGACGGTCTTCAAGTTGCAAGAACTGGGGTTGGAAGCTCTCCGTCATCCGCCCTACTCACCAGACCTTGCGCCTACAGACTACTACTTTTTCCAGAATTTGGATGACTTCTTGGCGGGAAAAAAATTCAATACCCGAGAGGCAGTACAAAATGCCTTTGAAGAATTTGTTGCCTCCCGTCCAGCTGATTTCTTTAAGAAAGGCATCAATAAACTGCCACTGCGTTGGCAAAGATGCATTGATTGCATGGGTGATTACTTCGATTAATACAAATAAAAAATACATGAAAAAAATTCGTTTAAATTTTTTCATACAAAACGGCAATTTCATAGGTCCTACCTATTATTTGACAGCGATTTGCGACGTTGCCAACTTTTCGGATAAAAGTTATTAAAAGCATTTAAATATTCATTCAGTTTTAATTTCATCTCCTCTTACACGACAAATAGCTTGAAATCCTATTTCTAGTGCTCAAAACTTTTAAAGTATCCTAATTAGGATTGGCATCTTCATACCGAGTGAGGTAAAGTTAGCTTTATAACGCTGATACAATTGGATTCAGTTCAATTGTTTTTAGAACAAAGACGGCTGGAATTTTGCTTCTTCAAAATATAAAAAATAGAAATATACTACTACCACAACTATGCGCTTCCTCTGAACATCAGGCTGGCAACCAGTCGGTTATCTTTCAACTGATTCGAGAAAAGTTGGCAGAATCTTTGCAGTGCTGATTTGCTGGATTTGTTTTCTCCTCTACCTATCGTTATTTCTCCTGACAAAGTTTATTCAGTTTATATGTATGTATCTATGTATGTATGTATTAGTAAGTATTCATTTTCAAGTTATCTATTACTTATGTTGCACCTGCCATGTTTTGTCTCTGCTCCACCCTAAGCTTGACTGGTAAAAAATGCCTAAGGCATTAAGTCCGCCTTTGTACAGTATTTTTTTTTACTTGTGCATAAAGTTTTAATAAATAAATAAATAAATAACTATATCTATGATTATATAGATATATGACAGTGATATTATAGACATGTGATTCATTTTTGAGAGAAAAAGAGTTTAAGCCTAGATAAATGATATGCTATGATAGTATAATATAACCCCTTGAATAAAAAAAGTGTAACAGGAGTTAAAAAATAATATCAATTGCGAAGGGGATCACGAAGGTTTTCGTCTCACAAAATGTTCATTTTCCTTTTTTTTTTTAATTGTTTGAGCTTTTTTTATTTATTTTATTTTAACATAAAATGGCCAAGGCATTAGTTAAAGACAAAGACAAACACATTATTAAAGTATAGTAAACAAAATCAAACAACTACTCGACAGTCATACGCTCATCTCACATAGATTAGCTCATCGCTATAGATTTAACTAGTCATAATCAATACGCTTACTCCACGTTTTCATATTGCTAAAATATATACAATATGTTTTGCTAATACCAAGTGAGACAGTACGAATTTATTTCCCATACAACAAAAATTGTTTTAGTGTGGAAATAGCGAAAGTAGAGTGATATTGGCGCTGCGGTAAATTGGCACTTACCTACTGTTAGTAGAAATATTTCGGACAATATTTTTATTTCCTTACTTACCTGTAAGTTCTGGAAATAATGCTTCAATTTCACTATTATCCTCGAAAATAAAAGAGTGTAAAAGAGTTTTTTTTTTTTTAATAAAAAGTAGCAGCCTCTAATGAAATCTTTGTCGGGAATAATAATTATTCATAGCCTTTTTGTAACAAAGCTTCGAAGCATGAGATTTTTCTCGTAAATTTGCATCATTTTTAATTTAATGCCGAGTTGGTGGAAGGTATCATGTAATTTACATTGAAAAATATTTTCATTCTACGAATGAAAACAATGCAATAAAAAAATAATGTGAGTTATTCCTTTATTAATTTCTGGTAGAACATTTCTGTATGTTTTCTCCCTTCATAAGAAAATTCCTGAGGTAATATTATGCATTCAAATTAATTTATCTACAAGATGCGTGGACATATAATATTGATTAAATTAAGGAATTTGATTAAAACACCACACATGTATAATCTTCTTTATTTCATTATCCAAGAGAAATATAAACAGTTCCTTTCATAACATTACACAGTTTATTTTAAACAATAAAATATTTCATAAATGTAAATTAATGAGATCAACTGATTTGCTATAAATAATATCTCAAAACCCATGTCCTAACATTATTTAATTACATTTATTATTGAATGTCACTATCAAAGAGTTTATTTACAACTTTAGGCCAGCTAATGTTAGAAACGCTATTATCTCAAATGCTATATTCTATTACAGTTATATCGATTTCATTATTATATCGTGTCATGTAAATTAATATACACACATTATATCATAAAATTACGTAAAACATTAATAAAACAAAGACCGTCTCCTTAAACTCGCCAAGTTAAAAGACCATACATTTACAATTGAAAATTTATTCAATTAATTTAAGGTTGCTTTTGAATAATTATTACGTATGAAAAGTTACCGCACATATATAAAAACATAAGGACAAACGTTACCGTACCGTTAACGAAAAACGTTTGAAATTCGAAAGCGTAAAGAAATCTAATTTACAATTTTGCCAAAATACAATTAGCTTTCTTTCTATAAATAAGTGTTTAACCAATGTCTTTATCATAGCAGTTCACATGTAATTTATTTAGTCTATACAGCGTTATTATGGTCCTAATTTATACAATACTTTATTCCATATTTTATTGAGCTTACTATATTATTGATTTTTTGTTACATCCAAATTTATGGGTACATTATTTTATTCTTCGCATGAATTTCAACGCCCCTCAAAGTTTTAATGAAAAAGGGCCATTGTAATGTGAGCTATGTGCTTATGGAAACGACCGTACACCGTATCATAAAATTAAAACGGTAAATTTTAATAAGGTTCCATTTGATCAACGCTCGTTGGTTAAATGTGTTGCAATATTGTAGGCTGTTACCATAATTCTTGCGTACATGGACGGGCATGGAAATGAAGACTGGCCCTTATTTGGTTCCACATATTTTATTCTGTTTTTGTATCAGATTCCTACGTCCCAAAATGTACATTATTGGTAAAACAATTAAATCTTCCATTTTAAAAAATTACACACCCATACATATTTTTACTCATACATTTTCCTCAAGATGTTAGCCACAAAATTCCTTGAAAATCGTGTTCTTACATTATTGTGTTCCTGCTCCAATTTTCAGGTTGAGATAATCTTCTAACTCCCAGTTACGTTTCGTGTATTGTGACATAAGGCGTAGAGATGCCAGCCACTTGGCTGGAACACTGCTTCTGAGCTTGGCCGGCTTTTGGCACCAACACCAACTGTTCCAGATCGCCCTGTCAGCAGAACATTGTGTTATAATCAGATAAGACATTGCAAGTTATAGTTGGGAAAGGCTGTGTTGTCGTTTTGCGGGTGTACTCGTTGAAGGACTGTTAAAGTAGAATCATTAAATTAATATAATTATTACGGACAATTTGAAGATTCATAATATTGTGTTCTAAAAAAAGAAAAATAAAGAAAACAGAAGTCATTTTATCAGGAATTATTGGTTTTTATAAATATCGGACACGTAACACACGAAGATACAATTTAAGGCTGATGCACACTTGGACGGGCGGCGATGCATTGCAATTAATCCTCCTGCATCAGCTTCGTAAATTTTGTATGAAGCATCGCACACAACAGGCGGGTCATATCGCACTTTTTGTATCTAGATTTAATTTTAACGGCATACTTACAGAGAAGAGATAGCCGATAATGAGATCGGCATCTCTGGGAGTATCAAGGGCATCTTTCTCGAGAACGTCGGTCCTTAGCCAGCGACAGTCGACGTACGCGCGAACTGTGTTGTCGTCGTGAACACTGGGGATAAAGATGGCGTTAGTCCATGTGATACAGTCTGCATTGCAATGACAATACACTGTATTTTAAGATAATGTAATGTTTGGTAAGATACATTGTTTTGTCGTAACACGTATAAATGAGTTCTTAGCGTATGATTACATAGGATGGCATATCAAAGTTCCGAATAATAATTCTTAAATCCTAACAAATGTTACAAATGGGAAAGTGAGGTTGTTTGTTTGTTACGCTTCACGCTAAAATGGCTGATCAGATTTGGATGAAATTTGGCACATGGGTAGACCATGACCTAGATTAGGACAAAGGATATTGTTTATCTCGATATTCTTACGGGATCGAGACTTATACGGGTAAAACCGCGGGGCGCAGCTAGTAAAGTAATTAACTAGTAAAGTAAGTAGTAAAGTAAGTAAAGTAATTACTTTTCAAACACAATTAAATATAATAAAACACTTGTCTTTAAACCACTATTTGAGGACATAATAATTAATCGCTTGTCTGCTTCATAACCTCGGATTTGGCAATGTGACATTTGAAATATATTTTTGTAGTTAACCATTGACCCAGTTTAGATATAAACATTGTAAGTAAATGGTCTGAAGTCACTAACACGCAATAAGCGAGCATGGTGGTCAATAATATGCTCGTTTCTTCTGTGTTTAAGAAGAAGCCTTTGCCCTGCGGTGGCACAATTACAGTGAAAAATGTTCCATATCGTAAGCATACGTCACCCACGTACTCTTAAGTGATTTTAAATCTTACTCCTGTTTATTTTCAGTAAACATAAGCCACCTTTTTATTCAATTTAATAAATATTGTATATTTCAAATTCATTTAAATCTTATCTATTCAATTGAAAATTCCCAGGATTTAAACCCAAACAGATTGCAAGCCTTAGCAAAAAAGGGATTTCAACGATGTAAAAATTCAGACGGTTTTGTGAATTAATTCTTTTGGGATTTATTTTGGTACCTAAATGTTGTAGTTTAAGCTCGTATTTTAAAATCTTATGTCGGATTTTATTTTGTGATGGACTCAGACTCAATTTTATTTCATACAATGCGTTCAACTTCGCTTTGGCAAATCATTTGTGTTGATTACCTTTTTACCTTCGGGGATTACTTTTTTTTTTAAAACGTACATATTCTAATATCTGTCTCAATCTGTCGAAAACACTTCTAATTTATCATTTAAGCAACATAGATTGTCACTTAGATGATATTACGACTTGAAATATGTGTATTGTAATGCCGTCAGCGGCGACCACTTGCGGCAATCAAGTGGAGTTATGCCCAGTTTGCCAACCCGCGATTATTCAGCCTTGCCTATGTATAAATATAATACTTTGCATAAAGAGTTCTTGGTCTTTGCTCCTAGATGCAGGAGATTGGATAAGGTTCCACCGGTTATCTTATGTAAGACTGAACTTCGAAGAGTCTATGAATTCAAATATCTGGGGCATATAGTCAAGGACTCTTTGAACGACGGAAGTGACATGGAAAGGGAACGCAGAGCGTTGACGGTCAGGGCTAATATGCTGACCCGCAGGTTTGCCCGCTGCACAAAAGAGGTAAAAATATTGTTATTTAAATCCTTTTGTCAGACGTTTTACTCCAGCAGCCTGTGGACAGCTTATACGCAATGGGCTGTCAATGCTCTGCGGGTCCAATACAATAACGCATTCAGGATGCTGCTGGGGCTCCCTCCGTTTTGCAGCGCGTCCACCACGTTCATGGAGGCACGCACAGATGGTTTCACGGCAATCGTGCGCAAGAAAGCGGCGTCACTGCTGCACAGAGTGCGTGTGAGTAAGTCAAAGTCAAATCATTTATTTCAAATAGGCCCGTATAAGGCACTTATGAACGTGAAAAATTTACAAAAAAAATTAATTGATTCTAGTTGCCCCTTCCAAAAGGTAGTTTTCGTATGGAGAAGAATGGGCAAGAAACTCCACCGTTACTCTTTTAAAATGTTTTACAATATTTTGTATAGTACATTAGTTATATAATTATATGTGAGGACGATGCACCTAGAATAAAATTATTATACCACAATAGGTAAAAAGAATTAAGAATTAAAAATGAAGCAACAACAGATAAACTAATTATGTGATAGATGCATGGTGCTCACATATTTACTTTTTAATTTCTCATATTTACATTTTATTTAGTAGCAACAGCATCCTGAGTGAGATAGCGAACAGGTATGACTGTCCGTTCTTCAAACATTGTATGCGTTTATGTGTGAACTAACATAGCTTTAAGCACTATTTTTTACTAACAAAATGGATCATGTTGTCTGAAATATAAATAAATAAATAATAATAATAATTCAAAATCTCGACAAAGTGCCCACTGAACTTCTACTCTTGCCCCGCTTATCTAAAAACCGTTTTAAGACCACGAAACTAAAACATTTACCATTTATTACGTATTTTCCAATACCGTAGAAAACGAAGTTATTCGATTCCTCTGCTATCCTTATCGAACTATTCCTGTTACCAACGTTATGGCTGATAGGGTTATACCTCCCGTGGGTATAGCTTCGCTGTTCAGGTCCCTATAGTGTGATTCTATCTGTGTACTATCTCAGTGTGATTTGGCCTTTTTTTTATAGAAACAAGATACTCGAAGTTTCGGTTTGACATTAAAACTATTTTGTTTGGTGTCACTAGGTTGAAGAATTCTTAATAGATGAATGAACCTTTGTGAAAAAATGTGTATTATTTTAATTTATTTATTTATTTACTTCATTATATTTCATTGTTTTATATGACTAGATAGTGACTTAAATATAACCCCTAATAGCAAAAAAGTAACAATATAATAATATAAAAAAGCTTGAGAAAGTTCAGTAGGAAAATCATTTATGTTTTTAAATTAACAGTATCGACATTATAATGGCTCAACAAAGAAAAGATTAACTACTTCAAGCGCTTAATTTCTGTCGCAAGACAGGTAGCCGCAGTTAACGTAAAGCCTTCATTACACGGTAATTTAAAATTATTCAATCGAACATGAAATAATTAGTTGAAATAATTGTCGGAATAAATATTGAACGTAATTCACGTCCAATTAGTGCTGCCAATTTTAAAGAACTGTCATTCCTGTCCTGAATTCAATTTCAACGTATTTATAAAAGCGGATTTCAGAAATGAAATGTATTTTCATTTTCATAATATTTTAAGTGAATTGGGAACTGTAGTGAGAAACAAGTAGGTAAGTATGTTTCTGAGTAGATTTTACAATAATGTAAGTATTGTGTTGGCAAAAAATAAAAATTGATTTGTTTTTAGACTAATAAAGATGGAAAATATGTATATCAAAACAACAAAATAAAATATGAATACGTACGTTGATGTCACCATTACTATACATTATCTAATTATATTATTACCTATCATTAATCGGTTCAAGGATACTGAGCTCGACATAATAGAAGTTTTATTGTTATTACGTCTGGGGCCGTTTAGTGTCTCGCAAACTGTTAATTAAAAATTTATTGAACTCTTTAACAACTTTTCATAATAATTACGCGTCGTTCTGTCACTACCTTTATTAAAGCTAAAACAAAAGCTCTAAACTCTAGAATATTTTTAATTAACCCAGCCCTTAAAAACATTGGACTATAATAACCTATTTCATTAAAAAAACATAATAAAATATTTAATTAAACGTCTGAAACAGTAAAATTGCCTTGAAGTTTTCATTTCGTAGCTACACACAAAATTAAATAAGTGTCATGGCTGCTCCGTAATGGGGTAACGAGATTTTCTAACTGGGTCTCTGTTTATTTAAACTACGTCGTTGTCGCCATGTTTGTCTGGCGTTTCTGTGTTAGTCCTTAACTTTATTTTCTTTTAGAGAACTAATTTTAACAGCGATATTTGTTAAAGGCGTTTAGCTATCGTAAGTAGCTATAAGACTTATCTACGATAACAAGCCTTAGTTATACAGGCTGTCATATGGCTGTCATGGAACATCGACGTGCGAACTATTACCATGAATCCAGTACATAATTTTAAACCCAGCGTAGTTCGTCAGTTATTAAAAAAACTCAGCTGTTCCATACATACCAAAGACCCTACCACATGAAGACTAAAAAAAATATGTTTATTTATTATTATTCAGTAACCTACGGAATTAATATTTCTGCTGTCGACGAAATCTCCTAAAAACGCTTTAATGAACAGTAAAACATATAATTATCAAAAATTAGATGCGCCTCGCGGTTTCACCCTCATTAAGTCTCGATCTCGTGGAACTATCGAAATAAAATCCTACGTCCTAACCCAGGTCATGGTCTACCCATGTGCCAAATTTAATCCAAATCCGTTCAGCCGTTTTAGCGTACAAGCGTAACAAGCAAACAAACTGATTTTCGCATTTGTAATATTAGTTAGGATATCGTATTAATAATTAATTTCCAATAAATATGTATAGAACCAATACCAAGAAACATATTCATGGTTATGGAAGAAAACTCCGTATGAAACCAGATATTGCAGTTACTTCCTGTACCCTAATTACGTTATACACGATCAATCGGAATTTGAATAGTTTTGAAACAAATTGCTAATCCATTGCTACATAAGTTCGAAAAAAAAATCTGCTCAACAACGTAAATTACGCAATGATTGTTGTTGAACTGTCAAAATGAAACAAATTTTTCGTAATAATTTACGAAAATGTGTTGCGTAAGTAGATAGCTGGTCTCCTATTAACATTTTTTAACAAAGGGTCTTGAGTACTCGAATTACTAAAATTTAGCAATATTGAAAGTTGTCAGTAATCAGAATTTAGTTAGGACCGTAACGCGATAGTTTCTATCAATTTTACCAAGAATCTTGAAGTTAGCTTTCACGCTAAGTTACGCTAAGCGGTATAATTAATTAATATACAGGGTGTCCGGTAAGTAGCTCGCCGTCCGATAAGGACCAGGCCCGGGTCGACGGCGCGTTGTGTTCCACGCGCGCCTCAAAGAGATGCCAGCAAGTGAAGGGGTCCGATAAGACCAATGCCTGCCGGGGTTGCGGGAAAGTCCGAAAGGGATACCGTGGCCCCTGGCAATGTACAGGCAACGGAAGGAACACGGGTGGGTTTTAGTCAGTAAGAGTCTGACACGCCCTCCCGCTCCACCCAGAGCGGGAGAAGTTATTTGATAATTTCCGACCCAAAAAAAAAAAAAAAAAAAAGGGTGTCCGGTAAAGGATGGGTAACCTTGATATAGCAAATAATTCATATTATTCCATTATACAAAATAAAATAAACCCTAGTAGTACAATTACAGAAACATTTTTTTTTATACTGTGCAATTTCTAGTCACATTATTTACTTCCTGTCTGCCGGCATAGTCAACGTACAATGTTACAACAACAAATAACTGATGGAATTCATTCATTTGTGGTCGTAATGAAGAAGAAAGTAGAACAAAGTTAGATTAAAATCTTAGGTACTACTAGGGGTATTTTTTTTAGAACGGCTATAAGGTCTATTTAATGCTATTTCAAGGTTATCCATTCTTTACCAGACACCCTGTATATGGGTGATTCTGATCCAACATCTTATGACTGTTCTAGGAAAACTTAATTTCCAGTAAGGAAACACTTTCAAGGCTAAACTAGGGACAGTAGGCCGCAACTGTAACAAAAGCTGGCCTCGCACTCAATTGTAACTCCATACTACGCTAGGCCAGCTCGAATTCAAAGTATTACCACCAGCCATGGCGTAGGTACAGTCTACTATTTCAGCAGTCAATCAAGCTTCAGATTTATTATAAAAAATAAAAAGGTTTGAAGGGGCAAAACTTAAAAATATTAGCAATACTTATGCAACTGACTTTGATTTCATTGCCAATCTTTTTTTTTACTGTTTTTCTCATTTTTATTGGTTAAGAATTGCACTTTTATACGATAAACGATTTTTTTTCTCGATAGTTCAGAGTTGGTCTCATCGCACAATTGGCTTATGAAATTCATTAGTACGTACAGCCCCAAAAAGATTGCTAATTAATGCAAAGTCAGGCTATAAAATAGACAGATAAGATAAAGCAACCATATTATACAGTAGGCTCTGGTGACATACCTGATAGCAATATGATGCCAGCGGAAGTCATACAAAGGTACGGCTAAGTATATGGAGCGTGATGTCCCCGAGCCAGCATGGACCAGCCTGGCCGCCCCTCGGCCTGCCAGCTCCAGGGATAGGAAAGATCCTGTGCGTCTTCGTGACCGCAACGAGAACAAGGTTCCTTGCCCGTAGCCACCGCTCTGAGGGAAAAAAATTGGGTTAGTGATTTCTTTATTCTTGTACGTTCGTTTCTTCTTGAATAATATATTTTCATGAGATCCATCAGATTAAGCTACGCTTGCCGGGGTTGGTCCGTGGATGGGTAACCTTTTTTACATACCGAGACTCCTCCGTGCCTTGGAAAGCACGTTATTCCGTTGGTCCCGGCTGATGTCATTCGTGGATCTTTGAGAGTCGATACGGGTTGTCAGAAGCCCGGAAGTCTGACAACCAGTCTTACCAAGGGGTATCGTATTACCCAGTTACTGGGTTGTGTTTCTTTTTTAATGTTGTGTACTTTTTTTTTCGTCATGTTTACCGCAAATAAACCGCAATTTACCGTAAAATAGAATGGGAACCGATCCCAACATAGTTGGGAAAAGGCTATGCAGATTGTTTGATTTTTCTAAAAATATTGGCCGGTCCAGACAGTCGGTTGTAGAAGATTAAGGTGCATCACATGATGTATTTAGGAGGCTAAGGCACCTGTCCAACCGCCGATTGAGGGAGCAACTAGCTAGGTATCGACTATTTTCTCGCTTAAGGAACGTACAGTACGACACAACTTAAATGTAGCATCGGCAAAATTCGTAAAACCGATCACCATCCGAACTGAGTGCGCCTTCAAAATAACCAATCTATATTACTGCTTTTGGTGAAAATAATCTTTACAAAAACGTAATAACTTGGTATAGGTCATATAACAAAATAAATTCGTAAACTTGAAATGAACGTATAAAAATCCTCAAATTTATGCTACATCTAAGTTGTGTCGTACTGTACAAATATATTGTAGGTCCCATGACAGTAAAAGAAATCCATACATATAAAACAAAGTCGCCTTGCACGTTTGTCTATAAGTCCGCGTTGTTTTTCTAAACCAGATTTTAATGAGATTTTCACCATCGTTTAGACAATTTACTCTGTAAAAACGGTGCGAAGCAGGAGCGGGCCGCTAATATACTTATATATGAATAGTTGATCGCTGACTGTTTCCAACGCCAGCGAGAACTATTTCTTTCCAAGTTTGTCGCAGCGATAAGAGCTGTCAAAGAAAATACTCGCTCAGTGACCCTCGCTTGGCGAGCAGAACACTCGCTTAGAGAATCTCGCTTGGTACATACACAACCAGCAATTGACTGGACAGTCATTCTACTCGTCGCACTCGCTCATAGCCAACGACAAAACTATCCGAACTACACACTCGCTGCTCGCCAACTCGTTTCTAGCTCTCTCACTACTCGCTTTTCTGCACCCCACATCTTAATATTATTTTGCAAAGCTGATTTATTTAAGGGTAAACCCTCAGTGAGATATTTATTAAAAACCCGTGAAGGTTTTTGTGGTTTAAAATTATAATTCCCCTCTTCAAAAATGTACATTCTAATATTCTTAAACTCGAAATTTCATTAAATATTTCAGTTTAATCTTTCCATTATTACGACCACGCTTAAACCAGTCAGGCAGTAACCCTTGATTTCTTTTTTCGTGAAATAAGACTTTACTCATAGTCCACTTCCAAACGTTAAAATTAAGGCTGGTTTTAACCACAATTTTCCTGAAGATGCTAAGTGATTAAGGTGGATCCACTATTGTAGCCCACGAAATTCAAATTTTCTTGAACAGATATACATATATGTTCCATATGAACAAATCTCTTATGGAAAAGTTGTTATGGAATAAATCTAACTAACAGAGATGTATTAATGATTCTAATGATTATAATTCTATGAATACATATCTGTTATTGTCGCAAATCATATTTTGTTCAAGATACAACCGGACACCTGCAAATTGCAATAAACGTAAGAAGATTTCACATTCTGAAATAGACTAAAGTGACATAACTTAACTATATTTTAGTTTGATAGCACTAAGATGGCACTGAGTTTCTAATTTAATGAAAATGTAAATTTTGCTATTCTGAATTTGACGTTTTTCACCTAAAATTTTGATTGTCTAACTAAATCTGACTATTTTTAATCGCGATTAAAAATGGTGTGGAATACAATTAGTTGTCCTGACCTAAAATTCACACCAACACCTCGACTTCAGGTGCAAAAACAGTGCTGTATCTTTTTTTTTGCATATATTTCGAAAATGGTGTGTCCTATCGCAAAAAAATTCCATACAAAAAGTGAAAAATTCCATATAAAACACGTCGAGGCTGCCTCCGCTGCACGAATCCGGCTTTAAAAAAATTCACGGGCTAGCGCTTTGATTTTAGTTGTGTCGAAATTATTTTTAAATTTAGAGATTTTTTTTGCAGAATAGCTTTAAGATTCTCATAGCCAAGGAATTTTTTGTGATAGTTTAGTTAGTTTAGTTCGGTGTACAAGAGAATCGGCACCATTATCTGACATTTGCTTTAAATACAATATTTTAAGTTTAAGATAACCACTGTACTCTATCTTGATTTAACAATCAATTAAACCTTGCGATATTATTACCATATTATTCCATTAAACAAAAGTTAAAGTAGCAGTTTGAAACAGCGATATTTTTACTCTTCAAGTGTTTCTCTGATAACGTTATAAATGTTTTATAAAGTTATCATATCAATTCTTTGAGCAATTTACTTGGAAGTCAGCAAAGCAATTTAATAAAGTATTTGCCTCGCTAAAGAAATAGCTTTATTTCCATGAAAGCAATGCCAGTATTTTTATTTCTCTCTTTGCAAAAGAGGATTTATTTAAATTTCGTCATTCTTTTTCACCAATGAACTTCGGTAGCTTCGAATCGGAATATAATAACATTCATCAATGCAAATTGTACGGTAATATTCAAAAAGCAGATGTGTCCATTGTTTGACATGAATGATGAATTAAAATTATCCAATAACAGCTCGTTTCACTCCACGTAATTAAATTCATTTTGATTCATATTCAACTTACCTCGGGCCGTAATCTCAATGAGATGAATAATGTGAATTCTCTGGGAAAAGTCTTCCCTGCCGAGAATAGTTCCGATGACGCAATCCAGATGTAAGAGTTAGGCCTTAGGCTGAAGGCATGCGGTCGATCAGCTACAGGCCCCCACCGTGCCTGGGCAGGGTGGAAATTGCGCCTCGCTCCCGGCGCCAACGGGTTTATTGTACCTGAGAAGAATTAAATTATAATGTACGTTGACGTTATTGCTTTCCAGGTGAATAAGGTTTTAATTTAATGTTTCTTTGTGTTGATAATTAATTTTCGTAAATTAATATGAGTAGCATTGCACAGCCAGGGAACGAATTTTTTAAAATAAATGACACCCTACGTCAGTTTGTCGTGTTATATTAACTTCATACAACTATCAATGAACGACAGTTGTGATTTGAATATACGGACAATTTAAGTTGGTGGTTAATTTGCTTAGCAATTAATTTTCCTGACTTTACATCACGAGTTGGAATCAGAAACAGTAGGACACGATTTTAGCAACTGCAACTGTTACACAATGTTCACTCATTACACTCGTCAATCAGTAACACATGTACCACGTCAAAGTCAATTAAAAAGGATTCTGCAACAAGCTGTTTTGACGCTAAAATCACTTTATCAAAATGTCACCTACATCTTGCATGCTTGATCGGTAGTAGTTGGGCAACTCCAGTCGACCGATCGATTTCATGCTGTTACGATGTCAGTTAACGAGCTAGTCTGGAAATAATTTAAAATCCAATATTCGTTTACGTTTAGACGGAGAACAGTTTCCTAGTGATGCGGAACGTTTACTTAAATGTTTGCTTTTAAGGTTTCAGAATTGAGTGGAGGTTTGCGGAATAGAACTTAAATTGAAATTGCTTTTTAGCAGACCATGTATGGTGGTTTTGAAGGTTTTTGAATGTATGACCTACTTATTCGTGATGTAGGAAGAGCTTTATGCAGGGGACCAAAAGCATTATTCTTTTACCATCGCTCAAGCTTTTAAGTAATTAACCTAACCCAAGAGGGTTTAGAACAGGCGAAATTAAACAATAAACGCGATTTAATCCGTGAACTCGCATTTCAAAGTAAGTTCGCATTCCGTTGCCTTAATTACGGCGGAAATCTACTTACCTTCACAGTCGAAAGAGTTACATGCCCTTCCTTGTTCCCCGTACCCCTCGCAGGTGGGTTTCGAGCAGTATCTCCTGCGGGTCTGTCGTCCCCCTCCGCAGGTCCTGCTGCAAGCCCCCCACTCCCCCCAACCCGCCCAGCCTGCAATAATGATAGATGAACTCTCTTCCGGGAGTAATTGCAATAGTTTTACGTAGTTTTATTTGTGGAGAACTTTCGTACCGGTAGCTATGAAATTTCGTTTGTAAAGCTCTATAAGGTGGAGTTCATTCTGTTTTTGATTGGTGGCTAGAAGTTGAGTAGCGAAATGTTCGGTCGGTTACACTTTTAAGTCTTGTTTTGAAGCGAATTAAACAAGTTTGTTGATGTGAATGTTGTCTAACTTCAAATAGTCCAAAGGAGTTTTTGATTAAAAACATGAGTGCTGAATTATCAGGATTTGGAATGTTTTGATACATTAAAATTCTAAATCAACAACTGACTTTCAGAGTCATTGTTTCTTTAAACCTATTTCCATATTTACTCAACAGAATATCCAAACAAAAATATTAAATCATTAAAAGTTCCTCATAACAATACGAGGTTCGTAAATTTTCATAGTGTTTGTTATAAATGGCGATTCTAGATCTGAAAATACAAACTCATTTCTCTTAGTTACTCTTCAAACTTCAGCCGTAAATTGTGAACTTCGTTCATCTATTTCTTTTACTTCGCTGTGTAATTAACAGGTAAATTTCAGTATTCATTAACGGAATTTAGGTAATGGCGTTCTGTCTCCGGCTGGGATTGAATTTGTGGCTACGGAGTTATGTTATTTGAATGGTAGCACAGTTCCCTTACACAATAATAATAATTATACCAAGAAACTTTTGCATCCCTTAAAATTGCTGGATGGAGACAAATGGTACTTTCCACTTGGAGCTCATGGCTAAATAATAACAGCCGCATGGGTCGATCCATCAGGTTAAGCTATGTTTGCCGGGGTTGGCCCATGGATGGGTGACCATCTTTTCATACCTATTCTCTTCTATCTTTACATACCATAAGACTAACTCCGTGCCTCGGAAAGCACGTTAAGCCGTTGGTCCCGGCTGTCATTCGTGGATCTTTGACAGTCGGTACGGGTCGTCAGAAGCCTGAAAGTCTGACAACCAGTCTTACCGAGGGCTATCGTATTACCCTGTTACTGGGTTGTGGAGGTCAGATAGGCAGTCGCTTCAATAATATGATATATATTTGAAATCATGTTGTTCTGGAAAACGGCACTTACGTATTTGATGAAAGTTGCAATATGGTTTACGGGGGTGAAAAATCGATCTAGCTAGGTCTCATATCTGGGAATTCGTTTTCTCCTTATTTTCACGCGAGCTCCAGAGCTCGGTCGCCTAAAGTTTAGGACAAGATGGCTACCTTAGAATAATGACATGGCAGAATGGAATTAGTATTAAATGAGCATTCTCTATTTTCACCAGAGCAGAGCTCGGTCGCTGAGTTACCGTAATGTGATAAACAAAAGAAGTGTATAAATATTCAAAAGTCTTACCAACAGCGTTCCATATGGCTATATCAACGCCAAGGCTCCACGGTACGGCAGAAGCTGTCGCTTCTAACCACGGACCATCAGGAGGCGTCGTCTCCAAGTCTACAGCAGGATCACTGATCCTGGCGAAGACTACCAGCTCACTTTGCGAAGGCATCATGCTCCAATTGAAGCAGTCACCAAGTTGTGGACCTATTTTTAGATTCACCTGCCTGTCGACAAAGTAAAATAAATAAATAATCATCGTCTATTGTCCAACGGCATGGCGGAAGACCCAAGCGTTGATGACGGGGTGAGCTTGAACCTTAGACGGGTTGTTTCATATTGGCTTAGGATCAAGCTGAGTACATCTGGACCCGAGGTGGCGGCGCGTAGTGTTCCACGCGCGCCCCTCTTAGATGTCGCGGGGGGAGTCAAACACCTCACTCCCCCTGCTCGACGAGACGGAGCCCGCAGAGGCGGGCTGGCACCAGTCGGGGTCGCGGAAGATTTGAACGATCCCGCGACCCCGGCGTAGGTGTGAGACGGAACACCGGGGTGGTTTTTAGTCAGTAAGAGTCTGACAGACCCCTCCGCCCGCCCCAGGGCGGAGGACATCCATGAGGATTTTCCACCCCGAACAAAAAAAAAAAAAGGATCAAGCTGAGTGGAAAATAAATAAATAATTTAAAAAAAAACCGGCTAACTGTGTGTGGGACGCACAATGAAGGGTTCCGTAGTTGGGATGAATTTAACCCAAGAACAAAATTGACATTGTAGTTGGACAACATGTTTTCCCATACATTCCAACTGCAAATGTAAGTTTGTACGCACAATATTGGGAGATTGACCATGTTATTTTAAAACCATGGACTTCTTATAGTTATTCCTGTAATCTATTAGTATAGAACTATTTACTGTATGTTTTATTTTTTTTGAATTTAGTAGTTTCGGAGATAAGGGTGGGAATGGTCAATTTTCATCAATTTTCTTAAATATCTTGCAACTCATTCGGTACAGTCACTCGGTACAGTTTGCAAAATTTTTGGTTAACGTTTAGAAACGTGCCGCCTCGAATCGCTAGAAAGAATACTCATATTCTTGCTAGCGAGACGGCACGTTTCAAAACGAAGTTTGGGGGTTCTAAAGGGTCTCCTGAAACCTCTACAACATTATACATTTTATTATAAAGAAAAAAAACATCGGCAAAAAAAAAATACGGACAGACACACGAGTGATCCCATAAGGGTTATTTTTTTCCTTTTGAGGAACGGAGCCCTAAAAATAATAATAAAAGGGAGGTTTACAAAATAGGTAATCTTAAATGTGTTCACGCTTCTCAAAGGTAAGCTGAATAATGTAGTATCTTAAAGAAACTCTTAACTAATTACATAGGTCACATGAGATACGGCACTTTGAATTTACCTAGCTCACATACATTTTCTTAAACGTATAGGTTGCTATGACAAAATACTCCGCCAATATTATAATTTTGTGATATTGTTATGTTACAAAATTGCTCAAGGTGATACGAGAAGTCTAAGAATATTTTGCTCGGAAATATATAATCAGTATTTTCTAATAATTACGTTTATTTTAAGGTGTGTTGCGGAGCTTCTGATAAAATGAGATAGGTAGTTTGACTAGGAGTTCGACTTTAGTGATTATACAAATTCTGCCATTAAAATAATTTATTTTGTTTTCATTCAGTACAAGCCATGTAACCGGAGGAATTTTCTATCGACAATAATTACGAAATTCTATACAAATTTTCATCCGCTATTTGACCCCTTTAGGGGGTTATAATGGTATGGATTTTCAAAAATCTTCTTTATTGCGCACCTTAATTATAATAACGAACTCTTGTGCAAAACTCAATTATTCTAGACTCAGCGGTTTAGGTTGTGCGTTATCTGTCATTAAATTAATTTAATATTTTAAATAAATAGATTAAACTTTTAAACTTTCCATCATCGTGTTAAGCATAAGCAAGCGAATGCTGTTCTAAGTTTCTCTATTTACCGCTTTCCACTTTGACAGTAGTAGGTTAAGCAGTGGCACAGTTTAGTTCGTACTCGACAGTACTCGTAATAGAAAAGACGGTCAAGAAATGTCTTAGAAAACTCCATAAAAGTGTGCCAAGTATTCTTGAAAATGAAAACTTAAATATAGTCGTTAATGCTGTCTCTAAAAATACAAGTGAAGATGATATTTTTCTAAGAGAAAATTCTTTCTCCATGTCTCCTTGTTTATATTTTAAGCATTACAGCTTCAATTTATTCGACATCATTTTAAAAACGCGGGGTTTGTCTCTTGAAAATAGAATTTAAAAATCATTGATGACATAATAATGTCTTTAGTTATTGTTATGTCTTGTTATGAAGATCACGTGATGTTTTTGACTTTGGCTGTACTGTGGTCTTTTGTCAAACAGACTGTGTTGAAATTTAAGTTTTCTAAGTGCTTCCTTAAATTACAGTCGCGGTCAAATAATACGGATCGATGACGAAAATCCCTGTAACCTGCAAATTCATAATGGTACTTGCATGAAATTAACTTCATATTACATAAAATTTTAATATTGTATGGAATAAAAACTTAAATGATCTACAACATAATTTTAAAAAGTTAAAATTTTAAAAGACTCAAATTTGGAAATAAATTATATACGCGGTTGTTTTACTTTTGCTTTTTTTCAATTTTGTTTTCCATCTTTCAAATCAAAATGATAAAAGGCGAGCATTGTCGTCTTCCAGCATCATTATTGAATTACTATCATGTCGCTAACACCAAAAGAATGTACACGTATCGTCACTATGTCAGAAGTAGGCAGAAGTCAGCGAAGTACAGCAACAATATTGTACACGCCCCAGCTACACTTCGATACCTGAAACATGCGTTAGTGGAAGATTGGACCAATATTCCGCAAAATCGCGTAGGAAACTTAATAAACAGCATGTCCAATCGCCTGGCAGCTTTGAAAAGAGCCCGTGGAAGCAATACAAAGTACTAATTTTGTTTTGAAGTGCGTTTTTGTGTTGTATGTGAGGTGTCAACCATTATTTTTTCAACGTAAAAGTTTTGACAATTAAAGTAATAATGTTTCCAATATTGGTTTTTTTTATTAACTGGTAAATGATCTACAATATACAGTTTCATTCATGCCACTAGCTCTATAATTTTAAGAGTAATTTCAGTTTTTCATACTGACCCGTATTCTTTTTCTGCGAGTGTAATAATACCAATGAAGGTTTGTTTTTTTTTTTTGGCGTTTGTGATTGGTTTTATGTCAAGAGATTAAAATCTACCTTTTAAAAACACTGAACGGGAAAGCTTAGTTAAACTGATAAAGTAACAAAGTGCAACAAGTTTTCCGTTTCTCGTTTAACACAAAATAAAAGAACAAATTCTGTTTCACTACTTCTCCGTTATTTGCAAGAATGTAAAAAGAAAATGAGCTCAAAACTTTTATACGCAACAATCTCGTAGGCGGGCCATTGTTTTGTTTATAGTTAGAAAAAGGAACTAATCATTCGAGAATGCTTACAAATGAAACAATTTTACCTTCATACAAAAGCCATTAAGGCTCAAACGTGAACGTAGTAAGTTATTCAGAGACACAATCCTCGACATAATGTTCATTTGTCTGGTAATTACTGAGTCAGAACTTTGTATAACTTTTACATTAAAATTGCTCTTTTTGTTATTAATGTTATTTATTAAGGACGTTACCGGGTGTTTTGGTATGATAAAACAATAAAACTGGTAGAAATATTTTACCATGAATATAAAATAGGAATGTTGGAAGTTGATTATGGTGATTAATGGTTAAAATGAAGGTAATTATAGAAAAGTGGTTTTAGTGACCATATTAAAATGAACAAGGTTTTTGTATTTCTTCCTGAACATTATCATTTTTATGACTTCATTACACATTATATTTTAATTTTGTCTCTTTTGAGAGTTATCAACGAACAGGACAGATAAGTAAATAAAGTTATAACGCGAAACTATTTCCGACCGCTCCCGCCACAATCTGGCGGAAACGCCTTTGGTGCCCGCTCGGCAAATAAGGGCAAGTTGAAGGTTCTAGAACATTCTAGAAGATTCCTTAAAATAAACGACGAACAGCCTTCCCTTTCCTTTTTGACATTAGTCGCCTGACGTCCGTCAACTGGGATGCGCACCAAAAAAGGGATTTTTTAATACAATTTATGAAACTTTACCTTCCCCCCGAACCCTTTTGTTTTTATATCCTATCCTATAGTATTAAATGAGCAATATTGGTATATATTATTATATATATTTCTAATCACGTTCTCAAAAACGGCTCTAACGACGCGGCTCTAAAGTTGCATTATAGGGATTTACGGGGGCGAAAAATTGATCTAGCTAGGTCTCATATCCCGTATATACTTTAATATTATTATGCATTTAGTAAAAAGCTGTTATTTTGACATTATAAACAGACACTTTAATTTTATTTATTTGTATATATGTAAAGATTAAACATCCAAAGTGCATTTAAACAAACACATTTACAACTTAATTAGAAACAGCATGTTTTATTCTAATTTGAGTTGTGCAATAACTGTATCCACTGGACTTTCACAAGTTGCTTGAGCGTGAAGCTCGGCTAGTTTCAAAGCTTCAACGGTACATAAAAGAACTTTTCATGGATAAACCGAGCTGATATTTTCTGGGGACTTCATTTTAAATTCGGTGATAAAAGTCACAATTAACTCGTAAAATAGTAATAAAAACATAAACGTTTGCATCAAAATCTTATAATTTCACTACACTATCGCTGGATAAAAACTTAACAAGTTTTCCAGCCCAAAAAAGGATCTGTTTCGCAATAGAAAAAATGCACTTTTGTTGATAAATAAATGAGCTTTGGAATAACAAAAAACCGCTAAAAACCGTTAATAATAAAACATTATATGTTTTATTATTAACGGTACTTAGCGGTTGTATTAGTCCATAATCTTTCTTATTTAATACAATATGTCGAATACTTGACTGAATATAATCATAGTTCTGAATTCATAAATAATTTTTATCGTAGAAAGTTAATAGAGACATACTATTATAGAGATATTACCTCTACTAACTTCCTTTGGTAATATTCAAGTCCAACTTTGCTACATTTTGACGTGCGCCAGCATACACTTCTGTTGTAATATCACCGCCATCGTGAGTATATTTACTAAGCCATTATTAAAGAGTACTAAGGTTCAGACTTTTGTATGAAGTTTTCATGACATGATAAAATCATCCATATAAACTATAATAATATTGTATACCTACCACTTAGTCCTTAAAATGTAACTTTCTGTAAAAACACAAAATAAAAATGATTGATAATTCCACAACAAAGCCTTTATGTAACTTGCTTCTCTTCTTGAACCCTTACACCTCGTTATGTTACTTTTAAAGAACTTGACGGTATCCGCTCTCCGAATCCAAAAAAGGTAGTTGGCAAAAACTTTTTACGACGAGCTTACGTGACTTCTTTTCGTGATACGAGCCCAACATGTCCTAAATTGAGTGGGAATCCGACTAAATGTCTAGTCAGAGCGTAACTTAGGTATAAGACCGCAGTAAATTGAATCTGTAGTCACTTTTCGTAGTTGATTGGTGTCATAGGAAAATAAAATATAATAAATGCCAGTTAGTTTTGACATACAGTTTAGTTTATTGTGTTTACTTTGTTTTGAATATGAAAGAAAACAATTTTTATTTTAGTGGGTATTTGATAAGTATGACACTGTCACTACTAGATCGGTCTCATTTTAAAATGGTATGACACTCTCACTAATAGATCTGTTTCATTTTAAATTGAGTTAAAATGTTTAATTTTAGGTTTCTGAACTATCCCGCTAATAGTAAATTATTTTAAGCCAAACAATCGCAATTGCTTACGATAGGTAAGAAAATAAAGGAAAAGCCCAATGCTTCACTCTATCTTACGACAGAGTGAAGGATTTAGTTTTTACTTTATTTTAAACCCTCAAAGCATTCGCAAAGAAACTGCTTTCCATTACTCTGTATCTTCAAACTTATTTAAATAAAACTGGGTTTGCGAGCGATAAACACTGACGCCTGCATCCGAAGTACATTCCGATCACGCAGCACTTTTCCTGGGAAAATTTAATTATACGGATCGCGATCTCTCAGAAACTTCGTTGCTTTAATTGAGTTCCGCACTAATCTTTAACTTGCTCCCTCTGTGTGGCAAGACTCAAGCGATAAGCGTTTATCGGTTGAAAGTTTTCAAGATGTTTTCTAGAATGTTCGATAGTTTACGATTCCAAGTTTTTAAATTACGAGAGTAGTGGTTTTCTAAACTCCTTTGTATCTGAAAATGGGGGAACTTGTTCTTTGGAAGAGATTTCAGGCATTACCAAGCCGTACAATGTAGTCAAAATTATAGCGTTTTCTTATTTCATGTCATATGTCCCAAGTATTATAATAACAACAAAATTGGCACTTGGGGTAAACTAGTATCATGCGTTTAATGCGACAAAATCTCTTGCATAGACGTGAGTTTTATCGTTTCGGGAAATCAAAAGACGCAGAATATTGTGATAAAGTCCCATTTAAAAAATATACAATGTCTCTTTATTTTGAACTGTCGTGTTATTCCTGTTACTAATTTCAGGAACATTCTCTTACAAAATTAGACTAACAATCGCAACCGTAACTCAAAGCCACAACTTGCTACGATTACAAAAACTTCTCACTTAGTACATCCGTCACTACGCTTATAATTTAGCCCACAATGCTAAACTTGTGCGTGTTTACTCCGGTTTTCTTAGGCAAACTTCAGTGCCTTCAATACCGCCGCGGTGGCTTTCACTTAGTTTGTTTTGTTAACCAGTTTATTACGCTACACGGTAAGATTGAGGTCTTACATGGCATCCCGATCTTAACATCCTCAATGTAAGCGAGATGATTTGTGACGGGGTTGTGGTGAAACGTCAAAGTTTGGTAAGGTAACATTTGGGTAAAGTTTTGAATCAAATATTTGAAGGGAAAGGGATTTGAGTACAAGTTGGTTGGAAATATAACAAAGATCAGATTTTAGTGAATGAAGATTACCGTTAAAATATGATCGCCTAACAAAACCAAAACGAGACTAATCCTTAAACCCATAAAACTTTTATATAATCCCCATTTACTTAAAAATAATAAGAAGCTCGTATTATTAGTTACAATCAAAAGATTTAAAAAGCAGTGATAGTCTAGTGGTGTGATCGTCAGGCTGCCAATTTATATACAGGTCTTGAGTTCGAACCAAAGGCAATCACCTCAGACTTTTCAGATTCATGTGCGTATTGTATAATTATATCTTTCTTCAAAAACGGTGAAGGAAAACATCGTGAGGAAACCGGCTTGCCTGAGGGATATTTCTCGACGGCATGTGAAGCCAAGTCAGAGACCCATGAGTGGCATAAAAACTCTGACACCAGCTTAATCAATAACCACACAAAGAAAGAAACATCAAGCTCATAGTAATTCCCGTTTCAAAGAACCATCAAGTCGTTATATTCGAGGTAGAATTACTGTTTTTAGACGTAATGGCACAAATAACAATTACTACAGTGTATATTGTAGGTGGAGACAGGGGAGTCATATTAGCACGTAATATGTAAGACGCTAACGAGACAAACATTATTAAATCCACTATCACACCTCCGGGAGGTTCCTTTGTTATAGAAGACGTATGAAATGTAATTTAAAATGTCGGGAAGTCAAGATAAATATACAAGATGATAAGGTTATTAAAGGGAAAGTGGGGAATCAGAACCATTTTGTTGGTATTATTGGGTGAATTATACATTAAAAACGTTCGAAATGAGAAAAAAGTGACAAAAATAAAAACTTGTTACTATCTAAAGACGATAGTTATGAAATTAAAATAATTTTATCGTAAATGAAGAACAATACAATTTGCCACACATGTCTTGCCTACATAGCTCGCCAAAGACTTGCAAATTCCCGTTATTAGAAGTAGTTGATAAAAACATGTACATCGGTCTAATGATTTATAGCCGATTCTGTTGGGGACCGCACATAGATTACGTATTCAACAAATTGAGGTCTATTCTAGGTAAGCTTAGCATGCTTAAATATAAACTATCTTACAAAACGCTTAAAATGTTATATATGACATTAGCAGACTCGGTTATCAGCTACGGACTCAGCTACGAGAGAATTCATCATACATACCTGACAGATATTTATAAGTTACAACTATGAATATTAAAAGTAATTACGCCAAAACATTTAAACAAGAAATGACGACGATCTCTTTAAATACTGTAATTTTATGAATGTGGTCAATAAAGTTGTCAATGGACCAGAGCTGCTGACCGAAAAAACAAGACCTGACTTTCTGAGAAACAAGAATCCAATACACTTAAAAATAAATACATCCTACCAAAGTTCAATCATGTGCTTTTTTTTTTTTAATAAACTGCCAGAAGACTTACAAACGTTATTATACATAGTGAATACTTAGTGAATTATTAAAAAACCAAACAAATGGTGTTATTTGCTGACGATACTTCCCTAATTTTTAAGATAAATAGACGTGCATCAAATCTTGACGACGTAAATAACGCCCTACTGCAGGTCCAAAATTGGTTTACTGCAAATAATTTTGTGTTAAATGGGAAAAAAACTTAATGCATAAGAATGTTAAAAGTAGTGATTGTGATATACATAGTATTGAATAGGGAGAAACTAGAATTCGTAGATAAAACTATTTTCCTGGGGATCACGCTCGACTCAAGGCTGCAATGGGGTCCGCATTTAACATCTCTTGCAGGACGGCTAAGTTCAGCAGCATATGCTGTAAGAAAAATCCGTCAATTTACTGATATAGATACCGCAAGGCTAGTCTATTTCAGTTACTTTCATAGTATCATGTCTTACGGTATTTTAATATGGGGACGGGCTGCAGATATCGACTCTATTTTTATTCTGCAGAAAAGAGTCATTAGAGCAATATATTGCCTCCGCAGGCGCGATTCTTTAAGGGAACTGTTTAAAAATATTAACATCATGACGGTACCTTGTCAATATCATGAAAACATCATGTACGTCAGGAAAAATCTTAATCTTTTCAGTAAAAGAGGTGAAAGACACAATTATAGTAGAAATAGGGATCAATTAGTTCAACCGGATTTCAGACTGGCTAAAGTAGACTCATCTTTCATTTCAAAAATGCTTGGCTCAACGCTGGTCCAGCTCCACAAGGGCGCATAGACTAATTTAATTTTAGCTTTCGAAAATATTGTCTGAGCTGCTGAATTATTTTTATATTGCATAAATTATCTTTGAATTGTATAACTTCAATTTCGTAGTATTGTATAATTGCATAGCACATGTGTGAGTACTGTGACCATGTACCTTCTATAAAGCTACCATTTACTGGGTACGTCTTTCATTGATTTGAATGTGCCCTGGCGGCTGAGAGCGTGTGTGTTGGATCGTTGAGTTCCCTTCAAAATGGTTGAGCTAAACGGTGCTGATCCATGCGTCATGTTCGTGAACGGGCGCCGTCAATAGGGACTGGTCATCTCTTATCTGCCACGGCTTATTTAAATTTTTGAATTGTTTTTATCTTTTTATTACGGACGCTTTTTACGTGCACGTCTTTCTATATTGTTCTCACATGTATAATTTCAACATGAAGGCTTGATTCATAAAGTGGTATTCCTGGACACGGCTCGCATTGTTAGGAGTTTTCTCTCTGGACTGGTGGGCTACTATTTTTTATGTTTTTATTTGAATATTTAAAAACTATAAATATTTCTTCAAGGTTCCCTCATAGAAGCCCCAGAAAGCTAAGCTAAAACCCCAAGAAATAAATAATTCCCGAAATGAATAACAAAATCGAATCTCTAACATTTGGAAGGTTAATAATTTGAAAGAGACTTGTACGCTCTATTTCCTGGAGGGCGACCAGCAGTCCCAAGGTAGTGTCGGGTTTATCATCCCTTGTGAGCAGCATGGTGAAGATCGAGAGTGTGTTGACCAGGGTGGCGTACCTTATACTCAGAATATCCGCAAGATATTCGCTGAAGGTCGTACAGGTGTACGCCACGACCTCGTCACACCTCGGCGATGAGGTGGAGACCATGTATGAGGATATTTTCAGAGCCATACATCGCTCTAAAACTGACTTCAACGCGAAATTGAGAAAACGAAACTATGATGAGCTGCGAGTGGGGCAATTTTAAGTTGGACGGCGGAACCACTTTGGTTACCTACTGGCCAGTTTTATGGAGAAGGAAGGCCTCTTTATGATGAAGTCCTTTCCTCCCTCTTTATGACGAAATTGGACCTGGCAGAGCCCTGATGGTGCAACAAAAAATGAGATTGACTTCATTATGTCGACGAAGAAGCATAAGTATTCAATGATGTCTCTGTGATCAACGCGGTGAAACTGGAAGTAATCACCGCATGTTAAGAGGCACATTGAAATTAAATATCAAGCTGGAAAGATCTCAACTGATAAATTTTACGCTCCGCCCAGCACCGATCCAAATCCAAAACCCCCAGAACTTTTAGCTCGAACTTTAGAATCTTTCGAGTGCCTAGGGAGCTCCGTGGATGATTATAACAATGTGTTCGTGGAAACTTCCCATAGTGCCCATACGGTTGGGTCCAAGATCTTTAAGACCCGTCGAACAAATCGAAACAAGAAGCTCTCTGATGCTACTTTACAGCCCATGGAGGAGAGGCGCGAGATGATCCTGCAGTCTTTAGACGATGCGCTCAAATACACTCGGCGGCTCAATAGATGACAGATCTCTAAGTCCTTGAAAAGTGACCTTCGCCATTATAATACAAACCGTATTTAGAACGCGATAGAGCGGAACAAAGGCTCCAAGGTTGGACAGAGCCAGCTTGCGAAACTGAAGATCGACGATGGCAGAATCGTATCCGCCAAACCTGAGCCATTAAGAGAGATCGAGACTTTATATGGATAGTTATACACGTCAACCAGTAACCCCGTTATGAATCTAGTAAAACGATCCAAGAGCTAGATTGACCCGACATTATACCGAAGACATTCCGGACGTCAGCTTTTTCGAGATTAGGATAGCTTTGAAGCAGCTTAAAAACAACAAGGCAGGTGATGACGGAATTACGGCCGAACTCCTGAAGGCCGGTGGAAAACCCGTTCTTAAGGTAAGGCCCTCCAGAAGCTGTTCGATTCCGTCATTTTCGAGGGTCAAACGCCACAGGCATGGAACAGAGGTGTGGTGTTACTCTCTTAAAAAGTGCGACAGTGCCCTGCTTAAGAAATATAGACCCATCACACTTCTGAGGCATGTTTACAAGCTGTTTTCAAGGGTCATCACGAACCGTCTCGCGTGCATATCTGGCCACTTCCAGCCTCCCGAACAAGCCGGATTCCGTAAAGACTTTAGCACTGCAGACCACATACATACGCTGCGGCAAATTATACAGTAGACCGAAGAGTATAACCTGCCTCTTTGCTAAGCGTTTGTGTACTACGAGAAAGCCTTTGATTCGATCGAAATATGGGCTGTACTGCAGTCTCTTCAACGGTACCAGTTCGACTATCGGTACATCGAGGTGTTAAAGTGTTTTTACGAAAACGCCACTATGTCAGTCCGTCCACCAGACCCCGAAAACTATCCTTCAACAAAACTATCCGATCTTAGTACAACGCTCGATGATCTCAGTAGATCCTTCGAAAGAGTGGGTCTTAAAATGAATATGGACTAGACAAAGGTAATGTCAAATGACCATGTAACACCCACTCTCATGAAGATCGGAGACGCTACGCTCGAAGTTGTGGACGAGTATGTTTACCTGGGATAAACTGTCCAGCTAGGTAGGTCCATCTTTGAGAAAGAGGTCAATCGTCAAATCCGACTCGGCTGGCTAGCGTTCGAGAACCTACGCAATATCTTCTCGCCCCGCATACCGCAGTGTCTTAAGACGAGTGGCAATGGGCAGGGCACATTGCTCGCAGAACCGATGACCGATGGGGCTGAAAGGTTCTGGAGTGGTGACTGTGTGCCGCAAGACGTAGCATTGGAAGGCGTCCCACAAGATGGACCGATGACCTTGTGGAGGCCGCAGTAAACAGCTGGATGTGGGAAGCATAGAATCGGTCGAAGTGGCGGTGCTTGGGGGAGGCCTATGTCCAGCAGTGGACGTCTTTCGGCTGAAATGATGTACGCCTGGATAGATTAGCAAAGTCAACCGCAGCAGAAGTTCCTTCAGAAAACGTTTTTTCTCTATCCAATAAACAATTGTAATTGGTACACAAGATATGGGACTTGAATTTTCATAATAATAAGAAACTTCCATTTTATCGTACTTTTCCAAAATGGTGATTAACGTTTTCTGATAATGATAGGTTAATAAATGTTTTAATAGGCTGATAACTAGAAAAATATCTTTCTAATTATCAGCCTATTAAAACATTTTATAAGGTCAGAATCATTAATTTAATTATATAGGTTGAAGTCCATGAACGTCCTTCAATAAACCGTTAAGGAAGTTATCATTATTTTAATGATGAGACAATTATCACCATAGTTATCTGTGGTGCTAATTGTGTCATTATTATAATAATAGAGAGGTTTCGGCGGCCACTGCTGGAGGTGGAGTTGGCTTTGAACGCGGTCCGAAGTTGTGTTGAGTGTATTTATATTTATACAACTGCCAATATATTACGTATCTCTTTTCACGAGACCTACAATCTTTTGTAGTTTTATTGAGCGAGTAAATCGTTGCTAGTCGCTTCCTCCGTGGCGGTGTTTCTTCGTTTTTGTGTGGTTAGTGACTAACCTGGTGTCAGAGTTTTAATACCGCTCATGGGCCTCTGACTTGGCTTCACATGCCGTCGAGAAATATCTCTCACTTTCCTCACGATGTTTTCCTTCACCGTTTTAAAGCAAGTGATAGTTCAATACGCACATAAATCTGAAATGTTAGACGTGCGTACCTTGGTTTCGAACTCAAGACCTATAACTTGGCAGTCTGACGGTCACACCACTAGGCTATCACTGCTCATTGCGTCGGGGGTTTGGATGCCTTAGGATGGTGCCTTATGATGTGAAAGAAACACATTTAGTTTTTTTCTTAATAAACAAGATTTCTTACCTATCTGTAGTATTGTATGGTGAACCAGCATATTGGCTGATGGAAGCCAACTCTACACCTCCTCTGTATATTGACACTAGAGCCAAGTCTAATGTTTTACTCTGAAACAAACAAGACATAACTTAATACAGGCAACATACACAACATTTCATACGTTAAAACAACAACCTGTAAAGTTGAAAAAATTGACAGTACACAGTTCTAATGACTGAATATGGAAACATGTTAAGAATTTAAGTTCAGGATTTTTCGAATCTCCATTCTATCTCAATCGGCGGGTAAACTCGCGGACAAGAGCTATATTCCATTTTAAATTAGATTAGATATTTAACTAAATCTTTTTTACAGTCCGTTCAACCGATTTTGACTTCTATTGCGTTGTAGGCATGACAAGTGGCAGCTGCAGTAAACAGTTGGTATTGTAGCCACCTTTTTGCTTTTAATGCCATCCTTATGCCTACGGTATAGAAGTCAGAATTGGTTGAACGGACTGTAAAAAAGGTTTGTTTAAATGTCTAATATTATTTCAAATGGAGTATAGATACTTATGTAATAATAACAGATATTTTTTATCCTGCTCGTGATAATTAATAGCTAACATAAGACCTAATTATATTTTAATAAATTTTATTAAAAAATTCACGACTATGAGGATTCAAATCCGGACAAGTACCTATGTCTGAGTTTTTCAATTTATTTTGTTTACACTTAAACAAATTATTATTTACATAATAATATGCTAATGAAAAGCTTTTAAAAATATGTAAAGATCAGAGTAAATTCATAATAAACCTTCATCAATTTATTTTCCTGTATACAAATAAATTAAAGATAAAAGACATGTTTAGTTAGGCACGTTTGAAATTTTATATTTGTGTACTTGAAATAACATTATTTGTTATACTGGTCGTACTACCGGAACGAAATTGTAATTTGTATAAATCCTTTATTGTGTTTATTTCTGAATTGTATTTATGAAAAACCTTACTGTTGAAGGCTCTCTAATATTTATTACGATTTTGGAGAAGCCTTATATAAATAACTTGTTATTGAATATTTTCGTTGGTGATTTTTTCTGGTGCTAGACGTATAGCCGATATTATACATAGGTGGTATTTTGAACTCTCGGTACTTAGCCTAGCGTTGAAAATCTAACAGTGTGCTATAGTTTACTGTCATTATAATTAGGTGTCGCCTGGTGTTAGAGAAAACGGGCAATAATTTGTCACCATCTAAGAAATAAGAAACGAAACTCGTTTGTATCACAGCTTATCCGGAGATCAAAATTAAGAAAAACAAAACATAAAAAAACAGATGTCCTACTTTACTTTGAGGAAAAAAAGAAAAGCCAACCAAATAATAAATTACCTCATCTCGTTAAACAAAGCCAACATTTTGTAAGTCACTCCTCAGAAAATTATAATTTTACACAAAGGTAAAATGCGTACATATTTCTGGGTACAAAGAAAATACATACCTACACTTATTTGTCTTTGTGGGATAAAGAAACAAAATAAGGATTTACCAAAATGACTGCGACATATCCATAAAACGTGAAGATAATCGCCCGACGAGTAATAAAACTTCACACGTGGAAAAACATACCTTACCCTACCCTGATAGGGTTTAATTTTCTTTGGGGGAAAACGGAGGAGTTTAGGTAACATGGGTATCTGTCTTTTCTCATACGTTTGTGTAAGGGTTTGGTAGAGAAATATTAATATTTTCGCTTGTCTCTGGAATATTTCTTTGCCTCTTAGAACAAAGAGACAAAGTTCTTCTTCCGGAACATAAGGACTGGCCTCTGGGACGGTGCAGTTGCAGGAAGTTATGTCTTTAAGAAAACTTGTTTATGAGCTTTGGAAGGAAGTATTTGAGTAAGTAAAATATTATTCGTTTTAAGTTTCACGTTTGCGTAAAGGAAATTTGCCCATTAGATGGAAAATGGTTATAGGTACTCTAGTCGCTGCGTTAAGAACTGAGTCGTCGGGCCATAAATCATTGTTATTCGTCTTTCTCGCTCGCACTTATGGAGTTTATGGTGCAGGTAACAAACTATCAATAAGAAGCAAGGCGTTGCACATTCTTAGGCCTCATTTACGGAGACGCGGGGCGTCTCGCGTCGCGTGTGGCGTGGCGTCTCGCGGCGCGTCGGACGTTTTTTCTGTTTACGGTGGGGCGGCGCGTGAAGCGGCACGCATCATCGCACGCGTAAACACAAACTTATAGCAATATACGACCATGTTCATAGAGAAGCGAGACGGGCAGCGTGGCGGTGCCCGCCGCGGCGCCCGCGGCGAATCCTCAAGCGTGTAGCGAAGCACGCGGCGGGCATAGCTTCATCGAGAATTGCCGCTGCGTGCGCCGCCGCGATAAACGCCGCGTGAGACGCGTCGGTGCCATCCGCGGGCTCGGCCGCAAAAAACGCCCTAATTCAAACAAACGCGTCTAAAATCGCTTCTCCGTAAACGCACTCATACAACGCCATATATTTGAATTCAGTGCGGGCCGCGCCGCTCAACGCAACGCGCGACGCCCCGCGTCTCCGTAAATGAGGCCTTATTGCTACTGACATTTATGGCCTGACGACTCAGTTCATAACGCGAGTACCTACTACAGTGCCTATTCACGACTGCAATAAGTAGAACACTGATAGTCTATGCGATGTCATTCTTGGGTTAAAAAATTGTCATGTATGCACATGAGAATTTAAGTGGCAAACAAGTTTACATTCCTATATTTTTAACCCACGACGGGAAATTTAACGTGCGTATATGTGTGTCTGTCTGCACCATCGTAGCTCTTAAACGGCTGAACTGATTGTGTTTTTGTTTTTTAGGGTTCCGTACCTCAAAAGGAAAGAACGGTACGCTTTTAGGAGCCCACGTGTGTCTGTCTGTCTGTCCCTCTGTCACTGCCAATTTGCTCCGAATATAATAGACCGATTAAATTGAAATTTGGTACACATAATATGTATTTTTGTAACCCAAACAGCGCCGTGTATCGCAAATAAATGAATTTTGAATATTGGGGTCACATTTGGGAGGCAAATGAAAAAATAATTAAAGGGCTTATTGCGAGGATCTCAATTTCTTTAATTATTATTTTAAAATAAAAATATTTAAGAAAATCGGGGAAAATTAACCATTCCCTCCCTTATCTCCGAAACTACTGAGCCTAAAATTATGAAAAAAATATGGAGAATGGTACTCATAAATTACAGAAAAACCTATAAGTCGTCCTATATTTGATGGTCTTAAAATAACATGGTAAATCTTTCGATATTGTGCGTAGAAACTTACATTTGCAGTAAAATGTTTATTCTTGGTATAAATTCATCCTAACTACGGAACCATTCATTGTCCGTGGTACAACACGCACTTGGCCGGTTTTTTTTTGTTTGTAAGGTGTCTTGATCAAGAGCGTTCTTAGCTATGATTAAAAAAACCGATTCAGCCGTTTGAAGATTATCAGCTCTTTTCTAGTTGATGAATGGATGTGAACATCTTCCACAGGTCTGATCGATTTGAAATTTGGTATTCTGTTACTTCAATGATATTAGAAGAAATTCAAAATTCAAAAGTAATTCAAACTAGGTTGAGAATCAGCACTTTTCGAACGTCAAAATTACATGAGACAGTCCCCCAAAACGCCCAACCTTCACCACTTCCTAGTGCTTTAGCTGGGAAGAAGAAGTGGCGCAACAAACTCCCCAGCAGCACAGCTGTCTGTTCAGTTAGAAAAAAGAACATAGTAACCTTGAACTGATGCTGCAGCATCACCTGGAATTTGCAGGATACCCAACTCCCTTACCAACTTACAGCACAGGTATCGTGTTTGGGCTCATTGGAATGGTCTCAATGATAGGTTATAGATAGATGATGAACAGGGTCTGGTGATGGAGTAGGAAAGGGAAATCGGAAAATATTTACGTCGGGGGTTTTAATTTTTTTTATTTATTCTTGTTGAAATGAACGTTCATTCGGTCGCAGTTTTTGGGGCAGATTTAAATGAGTTAGGATTTTGTGGTTTTCTGTGCCGTTAATAATACGTTACAATGTTGATAAAGATACGATTGGGGCAAAACTTTTATGAATGATGTTGTAGGTGTTTCAGTCCCGTACTAACCTAACAAAATCTAAATTATGCTACTGTATCAATCGATGAATTTTATTCCTAGAGGTTTTTCCAGGTATTATTTGGAAGCGGTTTCTAAATTCAGTACCTATCTGTCAGACAATATTTTTCTTACTGTGACCGCCATTTTTATTTTGTGACCCAAAGTAATTTAAGTATTTATCTTTGTCAATATTAAAGTGGTAATCATTTAATTTCGCATAAATAGGTCTTTATTTTTATTATTGTATTTATCTTTTATATAGATTCTTTTCATTTAGATTTTGTGAATGTGAGAACGTTGTAAGCTTAACAGACTGTAGATCTGTCGACCATTTTCTATCTTGCTAAGTACGTGGTACTTGTTGATAGGCCAACACTGTCTTCTTATACCTATTAACACTGTAATTTGAAAACATTGTAAAAACCATTTACTTTTAAAAGTGTAACCGTGGAGTTTCTTGCTGACTCTTCTCCATAGGAAACGGCCAATTGGGACCGTGCACGTAGCTTCTGACGTTTCATAAGTGCCCTTGTAGGTTTATGTGAAATATATATTTTTTATTTTTTTTTAGGTGGTAATATTTCTATCTTATTCTAGCCAACTAGACCCTAGAACGTACTTTGTTACATAAAGTATTTTTTTAGGAAGTTGGAACACTACAAAGTGAAAAATAACTTTAATTTCTGAAGTCAGTGTCTTTGGTTTTGTATTTTCGTATTTTGCCACCGATTTTCGAAATTTTTCACTTTGTATTTTTTTTTTTGAAGACGATGTAGTCTTCTTTTTTTTCTGTTTTTAGTTGCTTACTCGAAAACTACCAAAGCAACGTTAATATTTATACGGGTACACCGCGCAAGCTTCATCTACCAAATGAAAAAAGAATCACGTAAATCGACCCAGTAATCACGGAGAAATCAATGAACATACATAAAAAAATATATACAGAACATAGAACCTCCTTTTTTGAAGTCTGTTAACATAATACTTTTCGTTTCTCATACTTGGAAGTACGCTTGAAGTTACCAGATCAGAGGGATGAAAATAGTACTTTTCATCCCAGGGCAACAATATACCCTCCTGTCAAAAAAATTAAAAACTATGCAAGCCGTGTCCATGCTAATTTATTATACTTTGTTATATCGCGGCGTAAAATTTTAACAAAAAAAATATCATCAACACTTTTGTAACATGACTAAGTACTTATAATTTAATTTTCACCAAATTATTATTTAATTAACATAGATTTGAGATAAATATTTACCATCATCAGTGATAAAAAATACTGGCTGGTAGAATCATAAATCATTTAATAGTTTGTTAAACATAGGTAACATAAAACGGTCTTAAGCTATAATACATAGTGCGCCATGTTTTGTCAACAATGACATACAAACAAATTCAATCAAATTAAATTATTATACAGATTAATTAAAATTGTCATTAGAATGTCATTATACAGATGTCAATATCATTATACAAATTAATTAAAATTGTCATTCAGAAACTGGTCCAATGTATAGCATTTATGAAGTAGTAAGTTCTTTAAAGTTTTTCTGAATTTTTGTACTGGCATACATTTGATTTTGTCAGGTATTTTATTAGAAACTTGGGGAGCAAAACCAAAGAAACTAGAATGCCACAGAAAAAGAAATATAATAAAAAAGCGACAATTCGATCTACAGCTGTTTTCTCGAGTACTAATTATTTACATAAACCAACAGATATTTGTATAAAATGAGTTCATTAGATTCAGAAAAGAATTTAATGGCTGATTTCACTAGAGAAGAGGCTAAAACAGTAGCCGAAAACCTTTTGCCGCCAAAATCAAAAGAACGATAGGTACTTAAAATCTTACGATGTTTTTATGAAATCGGGCACTGAATTAAGAGTCAAGTCTTCTTCGGAAAACGTGTTACTAACATAGTTCAATTATTTATTTAAGAATCATAAATCTTCAACTCTATGGAGCATGTATTCAATGTTAAAGACAACTTTAAATACAAAACACGATACACATTTGAAAGATTTCGCCAAACTATCATCTTTTCTGAAAAGACAGTCGGATGGATTCAAAGCGAACATATTCAAAGATTTAACAGTACAAGAGATCCCAACCTTCCTAATCAAGCGCCAGAAAAAATATACTTAGAAATAGAGTTAAGGAAATCTTTATAGTATCATCGCATCTAGGAAATTTGTCTTAAACTGTAATTAGATATCTAAGATATTGTACAAACCTACAAGAGAACTACCCATCAAAGATTTAGATTAACTTTTCAGGTCGTGTTGATACTGGCCATAAGTGGCGCTTGCAGAAGCATCGAACTGGTGAATATGGAGGTACATGACACAGAGAATCAATCTGCCTAGCCTTTTCCCAACTATATTGGGGTCAGCTTCCAGTCTAACCGGATGCAGCTGAATTCCAGTATTTTACATTAAGCGACTGCCTATCTGACCTCCGCAACCCAGTAACTGGGTAATACGATAACCCCTTGGTAAGACTGGTTGTCAGACTTTCGGGTTTCTGACGACCCGTAACGATTGTCAAAGATCCACGAATGACATTCGGGAGTTGGTCCCGGGCTTAACGTGGTTTCCGAGGCACGGAGGAGTCTCGGTATGTAAGGATGGTCACCCATCCACAGACCAACCCAGGCAAGCGTAGCTTAACCTAATGGATCGACCCGTGCGGCAGTTATGTATTACTTAGCCACGAGCTCCTCTCACATGACGCAGAAAAACAAGTTTAAATAATACTAGTAAAGTTCAGAGGTACTAAAACAAAAGTTGACCGAACTTTCGTAATAAAGAAAGAATTTGTACAAATAATAGAAAAATTCCAAGGACTTCAATCTAGCGATATGGAAACTCATAGTTTTTTCCTGAATTACCTAAAAGGAAAATGTTTGAGGCAAGTAATTGACAAAAACAAAATGTCTGGTATCCCGAAACAGGTAGCCACGTATCTTAATTTAACAAATCCAAACTTATATTCTGGTCACTGCTTCCGCAAAACTTCAGCTACTTCGTGAGCTGATTCAGGCACAGATTTGACTACAATTAAAATACACGGAGGATGGAAATCGAGTAATGTAGCCAAAGGATACATAGAAGAATCAGTGGAAAATAAGACTAAAATATCAAGTAAAGTAATAAAAACGATAAATCTACATTCCTCGTAATTCTCTTCGCAACCTAGTACTTCCAAAGACTATCCGGAGCGAAGTAAAAACCTTTCCATTCCAGCTGGAGAAAATGACAAAATATTGCTTTCTCCAACATTTACAGAAGCTCTAATTTTAATATTAATTTTAAATAGATATTATGTTACCAATATTGTATTGAAAGTTTTAATAAAACATTGTTTGTTTAACTAATCAGGTTTTTATTTACTTTCCTCATATTCGAAATGACGCGTGCTAAATACGTACTTTTCTTCCCTTGTATAATAATCAACTATTCTTCCCACCCCTTCAAGAAACACAGCCAGGATGCTGTTTAATGTCATTAATTAAAACGCTATCAACATTAAAATTTCCCACACTGTTACATAATAATGTCATAGTCGCAGAGTAGTTCTAAGAGAAGCTCAAACTTCGGGCATGGAATTATGAACAAGTTTACGAGTACACGACGCTCTGTTACAAGATTCTAAGGGAAATTGTCTTATTAGTACCACGTTAAGAAAGATAGAAGTATAATATTCTAAGTTTAATTATAATTTAGATACGTTTAACATTATAAATTTTGATGGCCCAGTGATTAAAGGCTTTAACTCTCATGCACGAGGTTTATATTATTCAAATTTTGATTTCAGTAATTCTCTACTGTACTAACTGTGATATATTAGTATTAAGTAAACAATAATTTATGATTTTATTATAATCGAATTGAAATGTATTTTTAAATTATTAATAATGTATTTTGTAATTATTGTAAGGAATTAATAAAAGTTTTTACTGTAGGGAGTGTTATTTTTCTCAGGCCAAACTTATTACTATTATTATATTATTATTACTGACATCGGTGAAGAAAAACATCGTGAGGAACCTGGACATAATAGTTAATATAAGTCTGAAAAGCCCAACCCATCTTGAGCAACCGTGGTACTCGTGCCGTCTCTGTATGAGAAGAGGCCTGTGCCCTGCAGAAGGAAAATAATAGACTAATACTAATTATAATAATGTTACCAAATAGTTACAGGTAAAACAAAAATATGATCAAAAGTAGACTTAAAAACACAGGTATCCTAGTATTATAGGGAGAGCACGACGATTGCGAGAGTAGTGGTGGCTCAGTGGAAACAGCCGTGACTTAGGAGTTGTACATAGATTGTAGGTTTAAACTCGTCAGACACTGCTCGCTAAACAAAAACTTCCACACAATATACATAACGGACAGTCCTCTGTGCAGGGCGTGGCTGGAGGCTGAGGATACCGTTGCGCACGTGCTCTTTGAATGCGGGCGTCACCCAGATTAGAACAGAAACCCTCGGGTCACCCAGATCACACACGGATGTGCTAAACAGACCAGGAGACCTAATTATCTTCTGGAGGGAGGTGGGCTGGTTGGAATAACTACCAAACGGCCGCTATGGCCCATGCACAATGGTCCACTTGACAGATTAAGCGCGGAAACCAAACCCTTTAACATAGAACATAGAATCCGTCAGACGCTTCAATTTGTATAAATTATTTCATCACCACTGCTTTCAAAACGGTAAAGGAAAGTGAGGAAACCGGCATTTCCTGGAATCAAAATTCTAAGTCATGTGACATTCACCAACACGCACCATGTCCGCGTGGTGGATTACAGCCCACTCCCTCTTAAAGAGAGGATTCCTGTTTCCTAGCAGTGGGAACATCATCGGCTGATTTTTATGCTATAAGAAAAAGTACTACATAAAGTTTATTATAGAAAAGACTATAAATATTGTAGGGACCATAAAAGTTGGAGTCCCTCAGGGCGTGAAATATTTTAGAAGTATGCTTCTTTAAAATGTTCGTAACATCGCAACCAGCGTTGCGTAAGCAACTTAGTACATAGTATACAAAAAACTGCTTTATGGGAGAACAAAAGCTTCAATCTTCTTTTTGTCAATCAGTCAATCTGCCTAGCGTTTTCCCAACTACGCTGGGGTCGGCTTCCAGTCTAATCAGATGCAGCTGAATACCAGTATTTTACATGGAGCGACTGCCTACCTGATCTCCACAACCCAGTTACTGGATAACACGATACCTCTTGGTAAGACTGGTTGTCAAACTTTTGGGCTTCTGACTACCTGTCTACCCTTAAAATCAACCCCTAAATACCATGGAATCTAAATTACGTACAAAATTACTATGAGCCATAACATCAACGATAACCCAAGATTACCCATAACTTTATTCTGGCGTCACCCGTTCTGGCAATCTGGAAGCGTATATGCAAGAAGTCGGAATTCGTCGTTTAGACTGGCTAGCTTGAATTCCTAGCCTCAATCCAATAGCCCACATCTGAGATGTTCTGAAGCAATGAGTAAGATCAGTGGAGCTTGCTCTGCAAAACATCACGGAACTCAAGAATGTAATTGCCGCGGAGTGTGAACGTATTTCACGAGAAACCATTAGAAGCATGCCCAGACGAAAGCAAGCTGTCATTTTAGCAAGAGGGAGCCACATTCATTATTAAACTTCATAAATATCAAACCCATTGAATCTAAATCCCGTACAAAATTACTATGAGCCATAACATCATAGGCACGATAACCGAAGATTACCCATAACTTCATATCTAAGACCCATCCATACCTTTATTGAACTTAGAATAATAAGAACATAGTGCCCCATAAAATTATACGGCAGGTTATCTCTGCAGGGTAATATTAACCTTATGACCTTCATTATAGGGTCGTGATCTGATATTCAGACTTAGGCGTTATTATATGTTTTGGAATTAGGTGAAAATGTGTTCAATGTTATCGAGTTCAAGCGTGCAATCTTATTGAAATACACGTTTATGTTATTAGAAAAGTTTTTTATTGAGTTATTCAGTCATTTCAGTGAAGTTCAATTGTTCAGTTGAAAGTTATTTTGTGTCAGCATATTGAAAACTTCATGAAAGTATTTTAATACAAAATTTAGCTAGTATTTTTTAAATCAACTTATTTATTGGACTTTAAATAATGTAAAATTTTCGTGAACAAAACTTGAAAAAAAATCTCGGTGTTTGTCAATCATCTTACGAATAATTTCTCGAAAAACTAAAAAAAAACTACCAAACATTGATTTTTAATAACCCATGGGAACCCAAGGGCACGTTGCTATTTTTCTGAATATAAATAAAACATGCTACCATTTATCACTCATCTATAAATCGTATCCAAATAGTTGGTGTTGAACCTTATAAACATTAGATTTAGAAACGAAATAGAGCGTAATAAATGTTTGATACCTAAGAAACTCACAAAATTTACTTAACAAATAAATAAATAAAGGTACCTACCACTGTTTAACTTGATATAACCAACCAGTACTTAGAATTACTTGGTAAGGTCAAAGTTAAATTTTGGGTGATAATGAAGGTGATATGAATTTCTAAACTTAGATCAAATTTAAAGTATATTACTAGAAATCTATTTACTAATAATAAAGCTGGAGTTTGTTTTTTTGTTTGTTTGAACCCGCTAATCTCTGGAACTACCAGTTGGATTTCAAAAAATCTTTTTAGCATTTGACAGCCCAATTCTTCACAAAGGCTTTTAGGCTTAACATATTAACATTCCGCCAGGACCCTATGGAGCCTAGCAAAAAGAAAAAAGTCAGCGAAAACGAAGAAATAGCACGGGCATATGCAATGCGATGCGACGGGGTGGGTCAGGGGAGCAAGAAATTTCGCAACGAAGTCGCGGAACGTGTACAAGTAGCAATCGTTTAAAAAGCGTTTAGTATTTTTACAAAAACTTTCAAGCTTTTCGGTAACATAATTATGTCAATCCAATAAATTATTGACACTTCCATCATCGCTATCGCTGATATATCGTCAGTTTATCTAGGCCCTCTGGGGCATACTAGCCTATTTAATTTGTGGCGGTATCTACATCACCACATGCAAACTACGCATCACACTGACGTCATTCAAAATCCTGCATCGCGCAAGTAGAGTTTACCGCGCGACTAGCATATATACAATGTCCCGACATCAATCATCAGGCAGTAGCCCACCAGGCACAATACCCGTCTGCACGGCAGATCCTCCTTTCCTATAGAGGATGAGTGAACTTTACAACCTCTTCCTCATACCTCTATAAATTATTATTAAACTGAAATACTCTTTCTGAACAGTGTACGAAACTGAACCGTCACGCTTGGGTCGGTGACGCTGAATCGGGTATACTTGGCTCCAATCGTAAGTTTTCACTTTTATCGTGTTAAGTAAAATCCTCTTTTTTATCTTTTTTATTTATATTTAATTTAGTAGTTTTAATATTTCAATATTCAATATTTTATTAGCGTAACATATTATTGCGAGTTTTGCTTCAGCCAGCCACAGAAAATATTATAGATCGTATCTAATTTATTTATTTTATGATCCATAAACAGACTAGGTAATTACTACATGGCAGTTCACAGACATAACATTACAAATTCACCCAAAAACATCATAAACCACGTAATATAAAACAGACACAGACATTGCCACCAGACTGGTGTAAAGCAATTTGGTAAAATTAAACAATAAAAAGTTACTTTCGCAAATTGTCCTAGGTATGACTTTCACTTCAGACTAAAATATGGAGCTTATATCGTTATCCAGTTAAGTTCTAATATTTAGTGTTAGTGTTTAAAAAAAAGGAAAGTGTGAGTGTGTGTGTATGAGTGTATGTGTGCGTGCGTGAGTGAGTGTATGTAGTAAAGTCTTTGGTCCCTGGCCCTCAAATCAAGCAATGGACAAAATTGTAAATGAATACGAGGCTAATTTGTAAATGTGCATTTTATGTAATTTTTTGTAATGTGCGTTTAGTTTGTGAAGAATAAAAATCTTTCTTTTTTTTTCTTTCTTTTATAGACTGGTGCTTTTTTCGTCTAGTGGTCTTATGCGGGACTGCTGAACTTGTGGTCTTAGGTTCGATTTCGATTCCATCAGGCGAGATCGAAATCAAGACGCTATAAAAATATTATATATAATTGAACTTATTAACTATTCCGCAATAAAAATAAATAAAAAAGGTTTCCGAATCATATAAAGTATCATAAGGTTCTGTAGAAGACCGGAAGTCTGGATGTATGCAGGTTTTATGGCCGCGTCCTTTTTAAAAGCGATCGTCGAGCGAATACGCGATCGGTCGTGTGCATGTGTCACTTTTTGTTCGGAAAACCGGAAAACGCACTCTGTCGGCGCGACCACGCGTTCAGGTTCACCGAACAAAAAGTTCGAACGATTGTGTATTCGCGCGACGATCGGTTTTAATTAGGATGCTAGGTTAGGCAACGAAATGAAATAGTATTGTAATAATCTACAACTTTGTTTTCTCCTTCGGGGCATACGGGCATAGTGTTATATTTGTATGTTAGGTACCTATTTTGAGCTGTGGATAAACAAAGTGGCTACGTGGTTTAGTTAATTGAATTAATGATAGGTTTCAATTTCGTCGACCATCGGCGGGAGTGGTAAGCCGGTTAACCACGATGCATGTAATGACGACTAGAACAGATTTCATGAACCAGTCTTTTAAGCAGATAATATTAATAGTTATTCTTTTGTGTCGTATAGGTGAAAACTTGGTGCTAAGGTACATAGTAATAACTTTTTTTTTTTTTTGGGTGGAAAATTATTAAATAACTTCTCCCGCTCTGGGCGGAGCGGGAGGGCGTATCAGACTCTTACTGACTAAAACCCACCCGTGTTCCTTCAGTTGCCTATACGTTGCCAGGAGCCACGGTATCCCTTTCGGACTTTCCCGCAACCCCGGCAGTACATAGTAATAACACATGTCGTGGTAAATACAATTTTCTTCATGGGACGAATATCGTAATCGCGAAAATATAATCAGCTGTATTATCCTCTTGGTCGAGTAGGTACTGAAGTTTTGTATGGTTTGTTGTTTGATAGTCGGTACCACACCCTTAAAAATATGACCACGCATTTCTGAAACACATTGTATTAGCCAGTCAGAGCAGTACTGACTGCCAAGGGTGCACCGGACGTAGATTAAGATTTAATAATCGTCTGATACATGGCCGGGCCTGCCAGCGGCACGTCGCCTTGCGCTGGTGCAGGCAGCTCCCAAGCGGTTCCACTACGTACCACCTACAGTCAACTCCCAAGCGGCTCCATTACTTCCCATCGTTTCTTTTATACTATCACTAGCTAAATTGTTTCTTTGTCGTAAGTATTGCTCCCGATTAGGTTCCATTTCCTCTTAAAAGGTTTTCAAACGCGGTAGGTTCATCGCGACGAATTTCAATTAGTGTTAAACGCAGATAACGATGGGGCCTTTACGTCTACGATAGCTATCGTACGTTCACACGACTCGTTTAAAAAAAAACCCAGTTAATTCACGTATTCCGGTGGGCCTAGAGCGTCCTTTTCCCAGAAAGATACGAATAGGTAACATTATAAACAAGTTTTTTTTTTATAAATTCTGACTACCGATACATTTTAAAAATCTTTCTTCAATATACTTTGTGATTTTACCTGGATAATGCATTTCATTATATGACCTATGTCGTGCCGGGTTCGACTCCTGGGCGACTTTTCACTTAAATGTAGCAGAAATATATTTGTTTTCTACAATGTGTAGGTATTTGATTTTTTGACTAGCCTGATAGTTGATAATCAGCTACTATTCACACCTAAATAGATCATTAAAGGCATTGCAAATGCACGACCAATCATAGAAAGCAATTTTTTGGTTGTAATTTCATCATCTGAAACATCAAATTTATCTAGCTACAGAATACCTAGACAATGACTTGGTAATTCGCCAGACGAATGCCTTTACAAGAAGCTTGCGATTAATTATGATGTTAATTTATTCATATACCCAACTACGTACCATACAACCACGTGAAATCATACGATGTATCCTTGCACCGTAGCCAAATTCTGTACATCGTAACAGCGTCATTCACACAAATCTGGAATAACATTGACTTGGCAAAGTCCGGCCATTTCCCATACTACGCTATAACGTTTAGTCGTATGGTTAAGCCTTTTAATATTTTAAATTGGAGTGGTTGCTTTGTTACAATGTCGTTGTGACTCGAAAGTTTAACAAACTGCGTTTTATGTTCTGCTATACTTTCTCAATTAATAAAAATATACTTGGCTTTATTTTAACGAAAACATTGGTATACCTACTGGTGCATTTGGTCAAAAAAATAATTCTAAAGTATTTTTTTCAAACTAGGCTGAGAATTAGCACTTTTTGAACGTCAGAATTACATAAGACAGTCCCCCAAAAACGCCCGCTGTCTATTGGTAAGACTGGAAGCTGACCCAAAATTTGGAAAACGGCTAGGCAGGTGATGATGGTTGTAAGGAAAGCTGGATCTTGTAGTATCAAGCTTGGTTGTCTATACTTGTTCTTTCTTTTAGAGAAGAAGGTTTTGTTTGCCTGTGAAACAATCCCAGGATTTTATAATATCTTGATTTAAAAGAGTCTCCATGGAGATTCCTGCCCGTTCTTCTCCATAGAGTTCTACGTTTTGGAATGGGCAACTAGCTTCAACTTTCTGACTAACCGACCGACTATTTGACAATTCTAAAGTAAATGGTTTATTTGGAATATAAATGCTTTTAGTTTGAGTTTGAGAATCGCAGGTTGATAGAGGTCTGCTTGCACCGCTATCACTAAATGCGTTTTGCGTTAAACGTAGATACTTAAAACATCGTTCTGGTTCTGTGAATCGTTTAAAGAAGGCAGGGACAGAATAAAATTTTAAGAATCTTTAGTGCTAAACGTATTTAGTGATATGTTATAATTTTGTGCCACTTGCCAGATGTACCAGAATACCACCACTCTTCTAGGAAACCGCAGCTTAAAGCCGCGCGTACTTTGAATGCGTTTTCGTACGAATTTACCTCGTGCGTATACGTACGACCACGGTTGTACGAATTAAGTGCGCACATTGGATACGTTTTTCTCAATCAAATAGAACAAAGCCCAAAGTTCGGATTGTTTTTGGACGTCGGAGCTATACGTACGACAAAGTCGCCACCAGTCTGCACGCTCCCTTTGTACTTGGAAGGTCGGGATCGTTCGTGCGTGTTCGTTTTACGTGAACGCACGAGTGAATTCGTACGAAAACGCATCCAAAGTGCGCGTGGCCACGGTAAAACAGGCAGCAATACAAACATTATTTTGCCTTTATCATTTTGTTATTTGTATTTCATGAACTGTGTCCAAATAAAAGTTATTCTTTCTTTCAATAGATTTTCTATTATTTCGCTGCGTGGTGCTATGGTTTAATTCACTAAACTTGATTATGATGTCCGTTTAATCTCATGGCCGTTAATTTTAATCGTATATGAAATGGCTTTTCAATATTTGATTTCAACTAGCTGATATTATGATGCTAACAAAAACCATACCCTATTTTGGTTTCGGCGCAGTTGGGTTTAAAAGAGGTTACGTATGAGAATATGTTAATTAAAAAAATGTTTTAATGTACGTAAGTAGTGCTAAAGACTTTGTACACAGTAAAAAATACGGTAAAAACCAACAGTAATTAAAAATAAATCCCCGATGTCAGCGGCAGTCGGCAGGTAGGCTTTAAAATCGTTCTTTTTTTGCTGCGAACCATGTTTGTGTTCAGTGTGAAAAGACGGAAAGGATAATATATAGAAAATTATTAAATTAAAAATAAAGCTTATAATTTAATAGCCATTATAGAGGCATAAGGAACAGGGTGTAAAGTGCACTCATTCTCTATAGAAAAAGGGAGGATCCCCGACCGTTGTTGTGTCTCATGGGCTACCAACATCCCGACGTCGGTGATGTCGGGATGTTGGAAATATGCTGGGCGCGCGGTAAACTCCGCTTGCGCGATGCAGAATTTTTCGTGACGTCAGTGTGATGCGTAGTTCACATGTGCCGATGTAGATGCCACCACAGCCATCAATCTGTATGTAATTTTGACGAATACTTTACTTGCGATCCACAATCCGTCAGTCTAACAAAGCTTCTGTTAAAAGTCTGAAGCATACGTAAAAAAAAACTTGCTATCGTTCCCAGTCCTTTCAACCACTTTATGTATACTATCTACTCATACAAACCCAAAATAAATAACAAACCCAAGTTTAATTCAAAATATTATCAAACGAAAGGGTCGAGAGGGTTAAAATGAAGTCCTAATTACCCAACCCTCCACTACCGAGCTAGTTAAATTGCCTCATTATTGTTTTTCATTTGTGATATGGACTTGCGAGTGTTGGCCTCGCAAATAGCGGATCTTTGCCAAGCCGACAGTGGACCTAATTTGTGGGATTGTGGCTGCGGACGACCGTAAAGATAGCTCTGGTGTTAAGGGGGAGTTGAGTGTTAGTTTTGTTTTTAGGGTTCAGTACCTCAAAACGAAAAAATGGAACCCATATAGGATGACTTTGTTGTCCGTCTGTCTGTCTGTCAGTCTGTCAAGACCCTCTTTCTCAGGAACGCGTGGAGGTATCAAGTTGAAATAATTAATATCAAATTTGTAAACCTAGAGTCCCTTGGAGTTGTAAAAAAATCAAGGTTCTAAGTCCACGCAATAAAAAATACGGCCATTTATGCGAAATATTTTGGTCCTAGTAAATAAATCAAAATCTACCTATAGTACTTCCCGTTGACCTAGAATAATGAAATTTGGCAAGAAACAAATTCTCACAGCATAAATAAAGGAATAAGATAATTGTTAATTTGTAGTTTAATCACAATAATCGCGTATTTTTTTTTTTTTTGCGTTTACAAACTTACATTATTGCAGATGGACGATTGACCGTAGCGTATATGTATAGAATGTATAGATGTATGGGAGAATATGTTTTTCAACTACAACGTTAAGTTTGTTTTTAATTCATCTCAACTAGGGAACCCTTCATTGTGCGTGATTCAACACGCACTTGGCAAAAACTGGCCAAGTGCGTGTTGAATCACGCAATTAATGATTTTTTTAGTTTTGAATAGTTGGGACTGGTGATCGATGATACGGAAGACGTCGATATAAATATATAAGGTATATTTAAGTGTTATATTTTACTGTTTTCTAAGCCGGAAACTTATATTAGTTAAAAATGCTTTTTTTGTAGCCGTAGATTTTCCCCAATAAATATTATTGTAACTCGTTGATGAAATAACTGTGGTAACTTTGCTGTAAGTTGCTAACATCTGGTCGCAAAGAAGTACGACAAACCACAAGCAAAGCTAATAAAATAAAACCTTTAATTTCTGTGATCTATGGAACTAAATAATATTCAAAAGTAAGCGAATACATGGGAATAAAACCTTGAGATTTGTGTTAAAGTTGAGATTCCCAATACAATTTCCAAGAAAATGCTGTGACAGATCGTAAAAGCAGATTCAGAAATTAATAAATCAAAAGGTATTCGAATCGTTATTATCAGAACAAAGGTAGGCTTTCGTTGAGTAGCAATTTGTACAGAACCTTATTTACAAAACGACTTCAAACACTTAAGTTCGTTTGACTAACCCTAGGCAACACTTAAGTGAATGACGAAATAAAATCATGCTGTTGGATTTTCAGCTTTCCGCGCTAGGCCAAGCGTTGAAAATTCAACAGTGTGCTTTTATTTACTTAGGTGTTGTCTAGTGTTAGTGAAAATGGGCATTTGTTTTCATAACGTTTGAACATTTAGTATAATAATTATTATTTATTGTTAAAATCGTATCGTTGTCTAAAATTATCTTGTCGTCTTAACGTTTCCCTGGCAATTTATTGTGGTCGGCTGCCATTTTGAATACTAATACAAAATAATGCTTATTATTCCTAGCTTTATTTATCTTGTGGACGGGAACGTGGCGGGGTTTGTCCTTGGGTTTATAAGCCATATTTATCTCTATTCTCATTACGTTTCTTGACTTTCAAAGTACCTTTGTATGGTGTCATTTAAATGAGAGTTTTGACTGAACAATGTGTGTGTTTGTGTATGAAAATGGAAAAGCTAGGTAATTTGTAGGCCATATGTAGCGGCAAACTTTGATAAAATGAACACTCATTTTCAAAGTCAGTAGACGCTACACGTTTTTGTTTAATTTCATTCCAAATATGGGAGATTTGTAGAGTATGGCCGAATTTCGTTTTCAGTTTTCGGCCGAAATAACCATTTTCGTCAATATTCGTTATCGGCCGAAAAAAAACGGCAAATCAATAATTTCAATTCATTCTTTCAGAGAAAATCTATAGTTACAACAACTAAAAGCACATTAACTGAGAAAATGACTGAAAATATTACTTTTACTCGCATAATATATTATCAATTTATCAAATTGTTTGATTATTATTATTAATGTCTTTGAGAAAAAAAAAACAAAAGTTCGTGTGATTTAAGTTTAAATCGTTAATCATAATAGTTAAAATATTGAAACTGCATTTCTTTTACTTTTACCAAAGAAACACTTTAAAACAAGTAGTTTTTGGTTTTCGGCCGAAACTGCAAAAATGGCCGAATTTCATTTTCGGTCGGTCTCTAGAGATTTGTGTACAAAGAAACGAATCTTCCATATTTGGATGAAATAAAGAAAATGAAATAAAGTGTCCTAAGAAAAAAAGGAATAGTTCAATATCTACGATTTTTACTATAACTATTAGAAGTTTAAAAAAAATATGCGTTGTTACTTACGATTAAAAATATCACTGAGACCTTTTTCAGCTTATACTTTTGACTTTTCCTCTAACTTCTTTAATTTTCAAAGCAGCTACAGCCATAAAAAACGATGTAGTAGGTTCAATTAAAGATAAATGATTTCTTTCTGCGAATTTATTATAAAAGATAACCGACATACCCCGAAGAATGCCAAACTTAAGTGGCAGTGGGTAGGGCACATTGCTCGCAAAACAGATGGCCGATGGGGCCGAAAGGATCTGCAGAGGCGACCGCATACCGGAAGATGTAGCGTTGGAAGGCCCCCCGCAAGGTGGACCGACGACCTGGTGAAGGTTACAGGAATCCACTGGATGCGAGAAGCACAGAACCGGTCGAAAGGCGGTGAGGGAGGCCTATCATCGATAAGTCCCCTCTTTGAGGAGTGGCTAGAGAGGCGCCACGGCGTCCTCACCTTCCGCCTGACGCAGGTCCTCACCGGACACGGTTGTTTCGGGAGGTTCTTGTTTCGTATCAGGCGGGAGGAAACTCCCGGGTGTCCTCACTGCGTGGATCGCTCGGAGGATACGGTGGAGCATACGGTGGAGGTCTGCCCGACTTAGGCAGAGCATCGCCGTGTCCTCGTGGAGGCGATCGGTGGCGGGGATCTCTCGCGTCCGGCCTTGGTCCAGGCCATGGTACGGAGCGAGAGGGCATGGGAGGCCGTCACCTCCTTCTGCGAAGCAGTAATGCTCGCGAAGGAGAAGGTAGAACGCGTGAGGGAGAGGCAAATTTCGCGCCCTCACGCCCCTAGCCGCGACAGGAGACGCTCTGAGCGTCGGGAATCGCAGGCCAATTCCCGGCCACCGTAGGCGCGAGCTTGTGGACGGTGAGCAATGGGTAGCTCGCCGTCAAAGAGAAAGAGTGCCTCAAAGAGATGTCAGCAAGTGAAGGGGTCCAATAGGACTGATGCCTGCCGGGGTTGCGGGAAAGTCCGAAAGGGATACCGTGGCCCCTGAAAAAAAAGAGAGGCCTATCATATGTCCAGCAGTGGACGTCTTTCGGCTGAAATAATGATGAAGATGATGATTAAAAGAAAAACAAATACGTCAAAAAGAAATAATAATATTTTAAAACTATATTAGGCTGGTGTTTCCTAAACGAGTACTCTGAGAAGAAACAGCGCAACTAACTCAAAGCTCTTTTTTAAGAGGCTTACAACAGCTAAAGCGCGGTCACTGTCGGACTGCATAGAATAAAAAAAGAGAAGCGCGAAGACACAACGCAGGTAATTTATTACAAAATAATTATGAAACATTATCTATTTACAAAAAATCTATTGATTGTACTTAAAAATTAAAACACTATTACGTTAAATTGTTGCTTGGAGAATAATCTGACAAAAAATCTGAATGATTGCATGTATTGATATGATTTTTAATCGATAAAAGAATTTTTTTGAGGTATCTTCGTGATTTTTTTCTATAGTATCAAATTAGTTGTATTATATTTTCAACACACTATCTTACTAGCATATATTCTGAAGAATATTCATATATTTTTCTGGTTTTGTTTACTGCAGTGGATCATATACTTTTAGACACTATAAAACTTGCGTTTAGGCACGTCTAGGTCGTGTAGTCCTCTTAAAGTCCAGACATTATCTTGGTCAGATCACACAGGGACCATACAGATTAGTGTCTGACATGATCTTTTACTTGGACCTATCCAGTCAATGCACTTCGTGTAGCTCAACTTAGAACTTAAGGAGCTGGACGACTCAACGAACAATACCAAAGAAAGGACATTTGGGTAGGTATAATTAATTCAATATCAAGGTATTCCTAGTATTACCTAGTTTGAGATATCGTACGAAGCTAACGTAAATACCTCAGCGACCCTAACTTGAACAAGTTATCAGACGATCCGAGCTGTACTTAATTAAGCTAGAGCAAGCTTCTCGTATATTAGGTTATCGCCTCTATCCTTCATAGGGGACTGGTCCTGGGAGAATTTGTTGGTAGGTATGTGCCGCTTTTCTCATTAATTTGGCGTCTGTTGAGTTTATGATGTCATTAGTGGAGTGGAATGCTTTCCAACATACCTACTGGGATGGGATCTTATAATAAATATTTTTATGAGTTCGACTGGATGTTAAATATTTAGCTAAATACTAACCCCCTTATTTATAATCGTTGCTAAAAGTGAAGAGGCGTTTAAACGTCAAAAATTGTATGGTAAAGCAGACGCTAATAATTACTTAACTTTAAGCAACGTTTATAAATAAATGGGTAGTGTTGGGTTACTCGGCACATGTGGTAACACAGTTGTAGCTACTAACTTGGATGAAAAGAGTCACTCACTCTTTTTATTTTGATGTGCTACCATACACCAAACGGTTCCAGATTAGCCACACAGAACATTTATAGTTGTACGTAGGTATTTTGAGTTTTAAACGAAACGAGACACTCACTCAATTGCAAGTCTATTTGCAATTCTCAGAAAAGAAGTTAAAGTCTAAGTTTAATTGCCATCTTTTGCTTTTGTTTGACGACGTTACGTAACCATTCTCATTTCTCTTTCCCTCATCATCATTCGTGCGAGCTGCGTGACGCGCTTAACCGATCAGTCACCGCGTGTGCCTACTCTTATGTGTAATGTGTGCTGTGTCACGTTGTCGTCACTACACACCGCACTCGCGACTCACACGGCGAGTCACCCGACTCACTGATACACTCACAGCACGTACGTGCTCAGTGCTCACACGCCATTGCAGCCTCGCCTCATTCGTGTTAGCACAATGTGCTAGCACACTTTGTAAAAAGAGTGCCTCGCACGATCCTCATTTTAAAAGAGTGTGCTACCCATCTCTGTAAGGGGTAGTATGCAATTACTAGCATACATAGAATCTAGTACGATGTGGGAGGGGCTTCATCTTTCCGACTGACCGAGTCCGTGACAATCCAAAAGTGCCTCTAATTGGTTTAATAGAAATAAACGCTTTGAGATTGAGTTTGCAGTTAGAGGAAGTTGAAGAACACCGTGTGGTTTTAGTCAGTAAGAGGATCACACCAGGGCGGAGGAGATCCCAAGTAAGGAGGAGATCCACATGCTAAAAAGTTGGCCACCAAACATTCGCCGTTGAAATATTCTATTGACGAATTTCTCATATTATATGAAAGGTTATGTCAGCGAAACAGCCTTAAACAAGACTCAAGCATTACTTAAAACTAGTTTCAACCAATCAAACGAGTTTTAAGTAATGCTTGAGTTTTAAGTGAGGTTTTTTAATACGGGCCTAAGTGAATCGTTCTGTCGGCGAATAGTTCATTGGAGAAGCGAATGTTGTAGAACTGTGTGAGAATCGAAAAGGCAAAGTTATCAAGAAGGATTCGTTTATGAGAGATTACAGAGAAATTCAGTTGGCACGAAACGCCTTGAGTTGCTATTAGATTTCTTGAAACCTGATAAAATTGAATTCCTTGTAAATCCTCAGTTTTATTAACTTCTACTTCCTAGAAACACGATCTCAGATATCTTTGAACCTACTTTACTTTTAACTTTGTAAGTCTAAGACTTCCCGGCACAGAAATTTCAGGGAAATTAATATTACCATATCTAATTCATATTAAAATGTTTTGAAAACACACGCTTATATACTTTAACATGTCGTTTTAAATTGAAATTATTCCTTCTATAATTATAAGTAACGTTATCGTAAGTACCTACCTATTATCAATTTTATAATTTAAAAAAACACAACTGAAAAGAGAAAAATCTGCATAATTATAATCTAAAGAAATTTGGTATCACAGGTGGGAGACAAACAAAAGTTACACCATATTTCAGATTATTGGTTTGTCTATGCCCCCCCCCTCCCCCTCGCAATAGCAAAATTCTTTAGATTATAATGCCTTTTTTTCTCTTTTCAGTTATGTTTTTTGCAGTGTTTTTTTTTATTTGCTTTTTTATACATATATATTTTGAATTGACTCATTTACCTTTCCCTCCCTTTTTTTAGTATTTGCAGATGCAATATATAAATATTATATAGCATATGACACTCCATTAAACTAACGATTCAATTATTTGTAAATCCATCAAGCCGTTTAGGCTACAGAGCATGCCAAAGATATAGACATACATAAATAAATACATACAGACTCTCGAAGAACCCTGCTTCAGAATTACCCTGCTTCTGGGGCAGTCGGGTAAAAAGATTTCTTTATAAATATGTTCACAGACACAGCTTTCTCTTTATTTTATATACCAACCTTCTTGTCGCGGGTTAATCGAAAACAGTCAAGAGTTGTCGTGTCTCACCCGGTTGAAACGAAGTTCTATAAAACAGTCAAGAGTTGTCGTGTGACACCCGGTTGGAACGTAGTTCTATAAAACAGTCAAGAGTTGTCGTGTGACACCCGGTTGAAACGAAGTTCTATAAAACAGTCAATAGTTGGCGTGTGACACACGGTTGAAACGAAGTTCTATAAAACAGTCAAGAGTTGTCGTGTGACACCCGGTTGAAACGAAGTTCTATAAAACAGTCAATAGTTGTCGTGTGACACCCGGTTGAAATGAAGTTCTATAAAACAGTCAAGAGTTGTCGTGTGACACCCGGTTGAAACGAAGTTCTATAAAACAGTCAAGAGGTGTCGTGTAACACCCGGTTGAAACGAAGTTCTATAAAACAGTCAATAGTTGTCGTGTGACACCCGGTTGAAACGAAGTTCTATAAAACAGTCAAGAATTTTCGTGTGACACCCGGTTGTAACGAAGTTCTATAAAACAGTCAAGAGTTGTCGTGTGACACCCGGTTGGAACGAAGTGCCTTCCGGAGTTGGGATGAATTTGTCCCAAGAACAAACTTAACATTGTAGTTGAAAAACATGTTCTACCATACATTCCAACTGCAAATGTAAGTTTGTACGCACAATATTGAGAGATACCATGTTATTTTAAGACCATAGACTTCTATATATAGGTTTTCTTGTAATCTATGAGTAAGGAACCATTCTCTGAATTTTTTCCAAAATTTTAGAGTTGTCTCAGTAGTTTCGGAGATAACGGAATAGTCACTTTTCATCAATTTTCTTAAATATCTTAATAAGTATTCATTTTAAAATTGAGATCCTCGCAATAAGCCCTTTCATTTGATGTTATACGGTACAGTTGGCAAAACTGATTTTTTAATTTTCTTATTTGCCCCCAAAAGTGACCCCGATATTCAAAATTCATTTATTTTTGTTACACGTCCCTGTTTGAGTCACAGAAGTACATATGTGTACCAAATTTCAACTTAATCGATCCATTAGATTTGGAGCAAATTGGCTGTGACAGACGGACGGACAGACAGCCAGCCAGCCAGACATACGAATGATTATATAAGGGTTCCGTTTTTTCCTTTTCAGGTACGGAACCCTAAAAAGTGTAACATTTTGACCGTCACGATACTACGAGTATTCATTTAATTCGCTAAGTGTGTAGAGTACAACGTGTGATAAGGAACTTAGTTCCATAAACTTCTTCATTCTTCTTCATTCTTCTTCATTCTTCTTCTCAGATAACTAGTAGCTTTTATTTAACAGTGACATAATTACAGGAATCAGTAGAAATTGTGGCAACACAATAATTATTTTAGCGCTACCTTCTCAACAATCTCTTGTGAAATCAGGCAGCGTATTGTAATTAATTGGAAAATCGTAAGGTTTCGATATTTCCTTTTGATTAACAGACATCAGAGGATACTCTATCTATGCGTACCTATTCTAATCTGAACATTATATCAAAGGCATTAAGTATGTGAAATTCTGTGTTTGATGTGTGAGAGATGTCAAGAGTTCCATGTTTATCATAAATGAATCTATGAGTAATTTTATTGGTGTAGTATTTATCTTATAAAGTTGCTTGCATCTCACACTAACTATATAATTATCTCACACTCCGGTTCTGTTATGTTTGGGACAATTCCGTATTTTTAAAAACGTTACTCAATACCTACTCAATATCAATCTGCCTAGCCTTATCCCAACTATGTTGGGGTCGGCTTCCAGTCTATCAAATGAATACCAGTATTTTAAATGGAACGACTGCCTATCTGAGTACTGCTTATCTGAGACTATCTGGGTTGTGGACTGGTTGACTGGTTGCCAGACTTTCGGGGTTCTGACGACCGTAAGGACTGTTAAAGATCGCGATGTTCAATCACTCAACATATTTATTGCATTCCACAATGTGAACTTAGGTGGTAGGTTTTTCAAAAACATGATCATTGTGGATTCTGTCAGTCACAGCAAAGTAGGAGGGGGAAGACGGCTTTAATTTGACTTATAGGTACTACCTATATATTATTTAAGTACATATACATACATAAACTCACGCCTTCTTCCCATGGCGGTAGGCAGAAACTACAGCGACAACAACGCCACCTGCTAAGATCCTTACAACCTCCTTTTGCCTTGTTTACGTTCATACATCTGATCATACGCACGCCGGGTGCGAGTACTACGCACTTGTCCTTTCTAAAGAACATCACCAATAAGGTCAGTATATGTCCTCCTAGGGCGTCCCCCTCCCGGCGTTTCCAGTCTAATCTGCCTTGTAAATACATTTTGTTGGTCACCTTTCATTCATCCTCTCAACATGACCAAACCATCATTTTCATTTTCTTTTTATTTAAGTAATCCATACTTAATATTATTTAGAGGTAACATATTGTTTGTTTGTAAGTTTGTATGTAGGGGTGATCTCCGGAACTACCAGTCGAATCTGAAAAAATCTTTTTGCATTGGATAGTCCAATTCTTGAAGAAGGTTATAGGCTCACGTACAAAGTTGCGGGGAGAAAGCTAATTATTTTATAAAACATGATTTTATAAATTTAGATATTCATACGTTGATGTTCGCATTTTAATATCAAAATATGTAAAAAAAAACCTCTAATTAAGCGAGCAGACGCCAAGACGAAGAATTTTACTCAATTTTTGTGATTATTTCGTATGTGGTTCCCAAAGGGGTACAAAAGTAATCAATAAGTTTGGTAATGTGGCGGCATCTACATCGTCACATGTGAAATACGCATCAAAGACCGAACCTCAAACAAATCCTGCATCGCGCAATTAGAGTTTACCGCGCGAACAGCATATATATAACTTCTCCGACATCAATCGTTGGGCAGTTGCCCGCCAGACACGACATATGTCTGGTCAGAGGATCCTCCCTTTCCTATAGAGGATGAGTGAACTTTACACCCTGTTTTTCATGCCACTAAAGGCTTAACAGTCCTCGATTTTCTGAACACAAGAAACCTACACTTGAACACATAACTTGACACATTTATCAATTTACGGCATGATTAACATGATCCAGTTGAATACAGCATTAACTGTTGAAGTATCATTAATTCATTGAACCGGTAATATTTCACGCGGCTCCACCAAATTCTGATTTAATTTAATTTAATTTACTGCATTTAATCAAGCACACCACTGAAGTTTGTTTCAATGGTTGGCGATTGATTTCAAGTGAATTTTAAATATTTTAATTAGTCAATATGACTTTGTAGATTCCAATACTTACACATTTCGGTTAATAGAGCATCCCCATGAGCCTTTCATATCATGACTCTGTTTGGGATCATTATGGTCAATCTAATCTAAAATATTCTATATTTTATAATTAATTACATTTGTTACAGCTGTAGTGGCAATCATGTCATTTGGTTTAAATAGGTTCTTATTTTTATTAGTTTATTTCGCTTTTATATAGATTCTTTTCTTTTAGATTTTGTGAATGTGAGAACGTTGTACGCTTGACCGAGTGTAGATCTGTCGACCATTTTCTATCTTGCTAAGTACCTGGCACTTGTTGATAGGCCTACACTGTCCTCTCATACCTATTAACACTGTAATTTGAAAACATTGTAAATACCATTTACTTTTAAAAGAGTAACTGTGGAGCTTCTTGCCGGCTCTTCTCCATAGGAAACGACCAATTGGAACCGTGCACCTAGCTTCTGACGTTTCATAAGTGCCCTTGTAGGTTTATGTGAAATAAAATATTTTGAATTTGAATTTGAATCCAAACCTCTGAAGAAGCTTCCAATAATTCTCAAAAAAATCCGTGTACAATATTTTAATAATTTTTTAACCAAAGTTTGATCCCGAAGTCCCTTTCTACAATTCCCACGTGAATTAAATGGGTGACGTCATAATTTTTGCCGACAACTTTTTTTAACGCAGACCTTCGGTCCAACAAAACAATATCTTCCTAATGGCTTACTGGTCAAATTTGCTGTACACAGTAGGTAGTAGTAATTAGGTATTTAAAACTAAATTCGGTCTGGTGAGTCATATTTGGGCACACGCAAGAAAATCATAATTTCAAAGGGGCCTTTACCGAAATCGATAATAAGGACTCAACGAGTGCGGTGTGAAAGCATAAACGCAAGACCTTAGACACCCCAATTAGAATATTAAATTATAAAACTAGAAGATAATATAATATAGAACCAGGAGTTTGGAAGTTGGCGGTGTGATACCCTCTGTGAGTTGGAAAGCACGTGAAGCCGTTGGTTCTGAGCCTGATCTCTCTCCGGTCGTGTTGGATTGCCGTCCCATCGGACTATGAGAGTGAGAGAAAAAAGAGTGCACCTTTGTCTGCGCACAGGTGTGCGCTAAAATATCGCTCGCGCCGAAGGCTTGTCTCCGCTGAGATTGGTCGCCATGGCCGAAATTCAGTCTCAAGGACTATTATTATTATAATTGTTTAATTATTATCTCCAATACCTTCAAGATCAGTTGTAATACTAGTCAAAAGGATCCTATTCAAAACCAGACAATTATAGGCAGATAATAAACCTGTCTGAAGTCAAACCAATGATAAAATAAGACATCGTCTCGCTTTATAAAGGCCCATTGTTCTTAGAACAGGAGATAAGTAAATTCAGTTTAATATCTCAATGATACTAAAGACATCCTCTTGAGGCTTCATCTTTGATAGAGGTCGAAAGCAGTAAAGTTTTACGCCTTACCTCCGATGACATATTCATTACCTATTCGTAACGTAAAAAGCAGACTCTTCGAAGAGTTTCTCGGTTGAAAGTATTTTTAATCAGAGACGTGATAAATTACCTATTATGATATCATAAAACGAAATATTACATTTGTAATCAAAATGACAATAATGAAAAAAGTAAGGGGTGCTACTCATTTGTTCGGGTTCATATTCGTTTTGGCAGTATTTGTTTAACATTAAAGCCGACCCGAAGCAAATACTACTCATATTCGGCTCGTGTCGAGTGGCAAATTCCGTATGATATCTACACTCGCTGTAACATTTTCGGGTCGGCTCGGCACAATTCGAGCTAAGCCGAGCGGCGTTTTTCCGAAAATAATCATCATCTGCCTAGCCTTTTCCCAACTATGTTGGGGTCGGCTTCCAGTCTAACCGGATGCAGCTGAATACCAGTATTTTACATGGAGCGACTGCCTATCTGACCTCCACAACCTAGTTACTAGTATACCCCTTGGTAATACTGGTGGTCAGATTTTTTGGGCTTCTGACTACCCGTAACGACTGTCAAAGATCTACAAATGACAGCCGGGACCAACGACTTAACGTGCTTTCCGAGGCACGGAGGGGTCTTGGTATGTAAAGATGGTCATCCATCCACGGACCAACCGGGGCAAGCGTAGCTTAACCTAATCAATCGACCCGTGCGGCTAAAAAAAAAAAAAAAAAAACCAAATGCATTCGATTTCAATTACCTAATGTTAGAAGTAGCGAATGTGACATCATATTGAACGGAGAAAAACTGGAATTTATTAATCAAACTGTTTTCCTGGGAATCACATTAGACGAGAAATTACAATGGGGACCTCACATAACATCTCTTGCGGGGCGGCTAAGCTCAGCCGCTTATGCTGTTAGAAAGATAAGACAGTTAACAGACGTAGAAACCGCGCGATTGGTCTATTTTAGTTACTTCCACAGTATTATGTCGTATGGCATTTTACTGTGGGGTCGGGCTGCTGACATTGAATCCATCTTTATTTTGCAAAAGAGAGCTGTCAGAGCCATTTATAATCTACGTCACCGCGAATCTCTCAGGGAACTATTTAAAAGGATTAATATTATGACGGTACCTTGCCAGTTCATTTATGAAAATATTATGTATGTTAGAAAAAATCGACATCTTTTTAATAAAATAAGTGATAGACATAATTTTAATACTAGAAATAAAGATAAAATAGATCAACCATTTTTCAGATTATCTAAAGTACGTACATCTTTTATGGGGTACTGTGTTAAATGTTACAACAAAATACCTTGTGATATTTTGCAATTAAATGAAAGAAAATTTAAAGCTCATATTAAAAGTACACTTTGTAAACAAGCATATTACAAATTAGAGGATTATATCCAAGATAAGAATGCTTGGAAACATGCTGGTCCTGCTCCATAGGATAATTTAGAATCAAGACAAAATCAAACTGGTTGCAAATTTAAGTGTATATTTACTTTTACTTTTACTATGTTTGTAAATATGTGAGCACCATGTATCTATCACATAATTAGTTTATCTGTTGTTGCTTCATTTTTAATTCTTAATTATTTTTACCTATTGTGGTATAAAAATTTTATTCTAGGTGCATCGTCCTCACATATAATTATATAACTAATGTACTTATACAAAATATTGTAAAACATTTTTAAAAGAGTAACGGTGGAGTTTCTTGCCCATTCTTCTCCATACGAAAACTACCTTTTGGAAGGGGCAACTAGAATCAATTAATTTTTTTTGTAAATTTTTGACGTTCAAAAGTGCCTTATACGGGCCTACTTGAAATAAATGATTTGACTTTGACTTTGACTTTGGCTGTTATTACTTAGCCACAAAAAAATAAAATCCTTATAATATTCGATTATGCGCCCATGTGTAGCATACCTTACAAAAACTAAAGCAAAAAGATCTTTTATTTATCAGATTTCTGTGTATTCTTATGATTATTTTCTCAGCCTCGTCCTATTTGCGAATGAGTACTTCTGACCACAGGGCATTCCAATTCTTTACAGACCATAACATCGACACGCCTGTAATCCCCAAACGGTTAGCCAGAGGTGTACCTGTAATACACCCACATTTCACCAGTTATGTTTAAGTCCCATGTAATAGGGGGCGAGCCTATTGCCAACAAAAGGGCACTAATCCAGACTCCGGGCTGCTACTGAGAAATTCCTGTTGAAATACCCAATATTACTTTGTCCAACCAAGGAATCGAACCCAGGACCTCATGCTCTGTAGTAGCGCTTGCGACTACTAAACCAACGAGGTAGTCTTTACGGACCAGATTAATAATGATTAAATTAAAGCAGATCCATTTGTAAAGCCGAAAAACATTTCCATACTTTACGATACGAAAACGCTAATGATATGGTTATGAAAGCATTGTTCTAAAACTTTATCTCACAACGCGATGTTTCTACAACCACAATGTTAATTACTATGCGTAACAAGCTGTGGGTAAGGCCTAGTACATACATACGTTTGTTTTTTTACCGTAAAATCTGTACAGCGCGCATTGAGATGACAAAAATGGACCAAGGCACCGACCAAGCAGTAAATATAATCCTTTTTTTGCATACGCCATTAAATCTTTATAGTCTTAAGAAAAAATAGACCCTAATTTAGGCCATAATACCGTCAAAAGATGCATCAAAAACTAAACTTGGATACAAAAAAAGCATTTTTTTCAACGCCAGTGGGCGAAAGAAGGTCTATTTTATTATAACGATGCTCTCGTAACAAGACTATTAAAAATGTTAATGAAAAACGTTTCTAACAATAACATAACATCACGCCAGTATTCCCTGAAGGGTTAGGCAGAGGTGTTCCTATAGTACACCCACATTTTGCCAGTTATGTTTAAGTCCCAAGTAATAGGGAACGAGCCTATTGCCAACAACCGGGCACAAATCCAGACTCCGGGCTGCTACTGATACATTCCAGAAACCTTGCCTATTTTTTGGGGGGCAACGTTTAAAAAAAAAATCAAGAGTACTCAGACAGGAGTGTACAGCCGCCATTAAGTGAATGTCAATTGAATGCCATAAAACGACAAGGTTGTTTGTCTATGTAATAGTTAGACAATTTCAACCTTAGTGAAGTTTCAAACTGCTAGGAATTGTTTTCAAAAGCGGCAAAGATCAACTTCCCGAGGTCAACTTTATAATGTGCTGTTTCGATCAAGTCAGTTTTCATCATCTGCCTAGCCTTTTCCCAATTATATTGGGGTCAGCTTCCGGTCTGACGGGGTGTATCTGAATACCAGTATTTTACATGAAGCGACTGCCTGTCTGACCTCCACAACCCAGTTACTGGGTAACACGATACCCCTTGGAAAGCCTGGTCGTCAGACTTCCCGTAACGACTATCAAAGATCTACAAAAGACAGCTGGGACCAACGGCTTAACTTGCTTTCTGGAGGGATCTCGGATGATCGATTCTCGGATCGGGATAATGGATGGTCACCTATCCAAGGACCGACCTCGGGAAGCGTCGCTTAACTTTGAAGATCGACCCGTGCGGCTGTTATTTCTTAGCCACGACCCACTCTCAGTTTTGATAAAGGTATTACCCATAAATAATAGCATTCGTTTTTGTATTGTAGATACATGTAGGTACCATCGCGGACGCTGGCGGTGGACCATTTTTCAACATTATTACGAACGGCACAAGGGTGAAATGTGGACGACCGCCAGTATGTTAAACTCAATATTTTAATTAGCTCTTCCACTTACTCTGTTTTACATTGTATAACTCTGCTAGCAACACTTTTATTCTATTCAACCAGCTCTTTTTAAAGCTGGCAAAAAAGAAAAACAGTTGGCATTTTGTTGTTCTTTCATTCCAGATAAGAGGGGAATGAGGACGGAGGAGGGAAAGCGGGGAAGAAAAATATATACACTTCAGCGATCTAGATTGAAAATTCTTACAGCTGCATCTATGCTAGTAACTGTACTGAGTTGTTCACGGTAAAAGATTAAAGAAACTTTGAACTTGGTAATTGATTGAAGTACATTGTAATAAAATGGTGAACACTCATAATTAGCCTATAATGTTCCCACTGCTGGCTCATCTCTGCGAGGGGGAGTGGGCCGTAATCCACCACGCGGGCCCAGTACAGGTTAGAAGATGTCACATGTCTACGAAATTTTGGTTCTAGGACATGCATTACCGTTTAGAGAAGAAGCATCAGGGCTCTAACCTACGAGGTACAACTTGAAAGTCACGGCCGTTGCCACTGGGCCATAACACTCTCCGCCTTCTATAGTTTTCTATGAGACGTCTATGTTTCTAACTATTAATCATAAAATATTTATTCCTGTGCATAATATTTATGTTTTCGATCGCTAGGTATCTATTTTAAATCAGTCCTAGCTTGCCACAGCAACTTTTACAACTAGCATAACACGATAATACGGTTAAAACAGTACATAATCGAAGTATTGACGAGTACTTATAGTTCAAAATTAAAACATGATATCTACACGAGAAACAATCGAAATATTGCGTCTATGACTGCGGCATTAAGACAGGATAATCACGACACATACACATAATGAATATAAAATTGATATAAGAACTCACCTGATAATGTGTTTGTACGACCACCGCCCTAAAAACTATGGACGCATCTTGAACTCTCGTCTCGAGCGGCTTTTCCGCAAACTTTGGACACTGACTGTCACAAACTATTGTCCTGCACAAGAACAAAACAACCACCAACAAATCTCTGTTCGTGAATCTACCCATTGTTGGCCACAACATTGCTAAACCCATTTTGAACTTTAAGCTCGATTTTATAAATTACATTTTTCTATGGCACGTCCATCGCACGACATTAATTCTCTTCACCCGCCTTTTCTTCTGACGTTTCCTGGCTTGCATTTTTTATCTGTAACAAGGAAATATGTATTAAATTTTCTGTTACTTTGTTCCATTTGAGTAATGAATAGATTAATGTTTTATGAGGGAATATTAGAACGTCAATCCACTTGCTGCTGTAGCAGTGTTCCTGTTTATTTTTTTTTGTTAAATTCAATGTTATTATTACACAGAGTATAATTATTTATTTTACGTTTGACTTATGTTTAGAATCACAAAGGACCATGGGGGATTTTGTCTGGACTCCTTCCCGACCCTCCAACAGTCATAGACTTACTTACGAACTAACCAAGAAAACCTCGAAAGTGCGAAGAAAATAAATTCAAAACTAAATTCTAAAGTTTTATTAAATTACCAACACTGAATGTTGTCAAGCAATTACAAAAACATTAATTACGTGCTTAAGTAAACCGAAGTATTCAACAAAAACCGAACTAAAATTAAAGTTATAGTACCTTTAAAAGCTCGATGTTGATAAGCGAATTTTCTATAATTATTTAACAAGGAAACTGTTTCAACTTCGTTTTACGTCAAAATTTAACAGTTTTACGACTTGCCATCTTATAAGCAATTAACTCTTAAAAAATAATTATCTATTAGTCTTTGCCCTTTTATTACGAAAACTTGACGAAATTAAGATTGTAACGACAATCTTGCTTGTGTGTAATTATTGCCTCGTGTTTCGTATGAAATAAATTTTAAGTAGCGTACCTTAAGTAGTTACCTACTTATTAAGTTACATTTTATTAATAAATTTTAGGTTAAATACAGGTTTTAATGAGATGATAAATATATTAAACGGGCTTTGCCCTACAATGGGGCAATAATTGGCTCGTATTATTATATATTATTTATTATAATAAACACGCAAATGTTTAAAAAAAATAAACAAGCGGTGCGGGCAATGAGGCAATAACGGTACCCTATTTCCCTATACTTACCCCCGTAAATCTCAAAGTTAAATCATTTATTTTAAAAAGCCCTTGTAAGGCACTTTTGAACGTCAAAATTTACAAATAAATTGAATTGATTCTAGTCCAATCTAATAAATATTAATTAATAATTTCAAAAAATATTAATAATCTAAAAAATATTCCGACAATGGGGCTCACATTTCTTTGCAACACCTCGACAAAATTGTCTTCAATCTAGATAATAAAAAACGACGGTTCATAAAACATCTTTGTTTTCATCAAAAGATTCCATATCAGTCAACCGATTAACCTGGACTCTGTAGGAAATATCACCTGCCGCCACTGGTTGATCGACGGAAATTTGGCTGACTGACTGAGACTGTTTATTCTTGTTTAAAATCTTCAATAACAATATTGATAACCCTGAGTTATTGTCAACATTTTATTTTAGTGTGCCTAGTAAAGCACTTCGTTTTAATCCACCCATACGCGTACCTTAGAATTATAGGCAGAACAGTTATATTGTGCGCGCAAGTAGAAATTTCAATGACATAAAACTTTCATGACACAAAACCAAAGGCATACGGCACAAAACTCACAAACACACTACTGTAAAGTTTTACAAAGCATGCCTAACTCAAACTCAAACCATTTATTTCAATTAAACCAGTTACAGGTACTTTTGAATTGTCTAGGAGTCGGTCAGTCAGAAATATCAAGCAAGTTGCTCATTCCAAAGCGTAGTAGGTACCTATAGAGGTTAGGTAGAGTGGGCAAGAAACTCCATGAATACTGTTTTAAATATTGTTACAAAATATTTGTAACATCATTATTGTTGAAGAAGACGTCCAGAGATAGGAACAGCAATAGAAACAAAAAAAAATGTAAAAAGAACACAATTAAAAATAAGGGGTGTACTGTGTAATGTAATGTAATGTGAATAGTATGGACGGCATAAAAATCCAGTATGTGTTCGACTGCGAGAGCCTTTGTGTTCACGCTACAAACCAGCCGATGGATCAGCGCTAGCGTTACATGTATTACTCGTAGTGCCGTCTACACGCATAATTCACGTTACATTACAAGATGATTAAATTACACTACACGCGTCTGATTCGTATGCGTGTGCGCCTTTAAGAGATGACCAGTCCCAACTGATGGCACGTTCATTCACGGCGTTCGTTCCATTCAAAATTGCAGAACAGCACTCGCGTTTTGACAGTAATCCATTTGCCAACAATTCATCGGATTAACATTCGAGTAAGCCCCATAAAATATCGCACACAAATAGGCATTAATACACTATAATGGAAATAATGTACAACCATTAAAATTAAATATTCAAGCCTGTAACTTTGGAACAGAAAATTAATATTTGATTTGGTACAGACACGTTACTCAAATTTTTAAAATCGTATCATAATTATGATATTTCAAAAGTTTTTTTTTTGACATTGTTTCCTCCTAAATAAAGCACCTGCCTATCTCTTCAACACCCTTGGTTGACTGGTAGAGAATGCCTAAGGCATTAAGTCCGCATTGTACCTTATTGTGAGAGAAAAGTTTAAATAAATAATTGATATGTTTTGGCATTGGCCTATAAAGTGGGTTTATGATAAAAGGATATTCCTTTTTTAGTAGAAGTGTTGTGATCAATATGTAGGTACTCTTTTCATTTCGTTGAAAGAAGAAATATATATTATGCTCAGTAGTAGAGCAAGTAATGGTGGCTGAATCAAACCGACCGACTTTACAGACATTTACATAACAACTTAGTAAAACCAACAATCTTGTTGGCACAAAAACAATTTATAAGTAAATCCAGATGCAAAAGAAATCCAATTTGTAACGAAAATACTAAACGTGAGATAAAAAAAACAATAGATAGGAAAACTATTTGATAGTTCTGAAATAATAACTACAGAATAGAATTTACCAAACCTCTACAGACTCAATATTATTTCATCGTAACACACAAGGGGACTCAAATTAGAATCCCGTCTACCCGCCCCCTCACACAATTACAACTTGTTTCGTATATTGAAACAAAATTAATTCAAAGGGTTACGGCAAAAAATATATAGGTACTGGTTCAGTACAGTTCGCAGCTGTCAACGATGAAAAGGGTATTGTTCATTTATATTGTTCATTGTTTTTGGCCTACATGGAAATTGTTACATAATAATTAAGAGTAATAATTTGGCGGTAACTTAAAATGGGTCAGGGTGAGATGAAAGTTGTTCGTAATGGTCTAATTTATGTGTCTCTGTCACAAGAAAATGTACAATTCAAGATGGGGGAAGACTTGACGACTTGCTAAGGAGTTGCCATTAACACAATTATTGTGATATATAATGACATAATGTAATTCTATAACAGAAAGTGTTTCTAACAAAACAGACAATGTATACAATATTATTTGCAGTATGTTATAGTGCTGCAGGTAGTAATAATAGTGGATAAGAAACTTACTTTTACTGATTTAAACAATAAATCAGACCAAAAGTTCATATAGGAATAATCTAAATTATCTACAGAAGCTCGAAAACAATCTGTTCATGATATACCTTACAGCCTAAGTAATAATGAACAAGCAGTCATTGTGGTAGACACCAGAGACAAAGCAACAATTGTTTCAAAACAATATATAACCTCCAAACACAAAATCGATTCAACTACAAACTAACAAGATATATCCCAAATCCCTGTTCACATAATCAAAATCCCTACAACTAAATTTGTTGACAAAAGTATTACATTCGATCATTAAATAGGATGAACTCAATCTGCAAAGCATGAGTAATCCTTCAAACACGGCCTTATTAGGGTTCCATATCCGTTATATGAGCCCTTAAGCTCCGAAGAGTGCCACTCCCCTCCTCATATTCAGAGATAAACGAAAACCTTCTTACAGCTGTGCTAATAATATCAGTACTAGAGGTTTTGTGTAACGAGATCCTCGTGTATGTCAAGTATGTTTGAAATGTTAAGTGCTATATAATTTTAGAGTTGACAGAAATGAAATACAACATTTTCTTCTGCAAGAAAACGTCATTAAAAAAAACGTTTTTGTAAGATGGATTTTTAGCTAACAATCATCGTAAAATGGATTATCAACCAGATGTAATAGAAATAGACTGTTTTGAAGACATACACATATGCATATATTTTCTGTGTAGGACATAAAACGAAAATGTTTTCGAGGAAACTGCAGGTGCCATCTCCACTCACGTGTATCCTAAAGTCGACTTAAAGATTACGTGAAGAGGATTGGTAGCAATCTTCTCTTGTCTAATAATCAATAAGACCCATACGTGAAGCTGGGGATTATGGCAATATTCTCGTTCGCTTATTTGTAGCAACCGTTCGAGAGCCCATGATTATCTATGGAAGACTGAGAATTTCTGGGAGGATATATGTTGGTTTTTTGTCAGCCATTAGTAATAGTATGCTTGTAAATAAAGTACAAAATATTATTTAGTATCTCGGTTAACCTTTAATAACGACTTATCTAAACTAATATTATAAAGAGAAAAGATTTGATTTTTTGTATGTTTGTTTGTAATGGATAAACTCAAAAACGACTTAACCAATTAAAAATTCTTTCACAATAGTAAGCTACTTTGTCAGCGAGTAACATGGGCTGTATTTTTTAACGAATTCGCGGACAGAAGCTAGTGTGAAAATAATTATATAATAATAACTCTGTGGTATATGAGACGAGAAGATAGTACGCAGCTTCCCGAAGACCTCCCAGCCGAATCGGATTCGACAATTGACCTCTTTCTCGAAGTTAGACCTACCTAACCGGACAGTTTGTCCCAGGTAAACGTAATTGTCCACAACGTCGAGTGTCGAGTTTCCGATCTTCAATGTGTGTCAATGTGTTTTTTTTAAACCCACTCTTTCCGAAGCTCTATACCCTCATCAACTACCTACTAAATTCAAATTCAAATTCAAAAGTCATTTATTCAAACTAGGCTGAAAATCAGCACTTTTCGAACGTCAAAATTACATAAGACAGTCCCCCAAAAACGCCCACCCTTCACCACTTCCTAGTGCTTTAGCTGGGAAGAAGAAGTGGCGCAACAAACTCCCCAGCAGCACAGCTGTCTGAATAGTTAGAAGAACATGATTCTATACAATAGTAATAATTTACTTTACGCAACACAACGCACACTTGCTGCCGGTTGCTCAGACAAGATTAGTATGATCAATTTTCGAGGTCGCTAGCTGACCATATATTACAATATATTTCATAAAAATAAAAAACAAAAACTGTGTAAAGAGTAGATTTCGTCAATAATAAACAAAATTTAAATTAAATAAATTGACTTATATAGTCAAATAAAATTAACTAAACAGTTAAATTAGTATGGAGTAGTATAGAGCTAGTCCCAAGCCTTTTTGTCGTCTAAGTAATCTCTAATTTTGTAGAAACCTTTTTGACATAGTTTGTGTTTAATAAATGATTTAAATTTATTGAGGCTCAGTTCTTTAACATGGATTGGGAGTTTGTTGTAAAAACGTATACTTTGGCACTTAAATGAATTACTAGTATTCACAATGACAATTTTCAGTAACGTCATAATGAACCTTTACCAATCTATCATTAAACCTAAGTACACAGATAACAAACATTTCCACAAATGTAGACACACGTCATTTATTCCCGCTTAGTCTTATACTCCATCGTCTTAAATCAAAGTCGTATCAAAGGACCAAGAGACAGGGTTTAATATATCAGCATTATTACTTTAACAAAGGTTGAGGACGTCATTTACCGATTCTATTTCACTGGCCAAGTAAAATTGATTTATTGCCCGATAAGAGTGCCTTGTGGCATCTAGGAATACGGTCCTTTTTAAGTGTGTGTTTAGATTTCCTTTTAAAGACTCGAAGTGATAAAGTGAGGCTCTAGTGGGGAAAAGGACCTCGTTCGTTCTTTAAGTAAAAATGATAACTTATTTATAAGACCTTTTTTATTTTGTTTGGGATTACGTTGTGTTCTAGTTAACTGCCTTAGTTTCTGTTAATATTACTTTTTTTTTTACTTTTAGTGACTTCTGTATGCGACGAATTGACTAATAATTCTAAATAGAACTGAATAAAGTAATCCGTGACCATACACCATTACAACTCCTCACGCACACACTCTTACACACCCACCCACACAGTCCTACACACCCACCCACACTGCACCCTTAGATATGCTGAGAAGGTGCTAGCATGGCATCCTGTTTGTTTCTGATACATGTATAGTTATTAAATTGTAAATCCGTAATTGGCTGTAAGATTAGTTTATCTATCCTAAGTGAATTTGTTCAAGAGCTGTGGATTTTGTGAATAAATAAATTAATTAATTAAGTAGCCTTGGCTTTGTATTACTTCAATAAACTTCTTCAAAAGCATTGTAAAAGTGCTGGCACCCACATTTCAGCAGTTATATTTAAGTTCCATGTAATAGGGCTAGAGGGCGAGCCTGTTGCCATCAACCGGGCACAAATCCAGACTCCGGGCTGCTACTGAGAAATTCTTGATGGAAAAACCCAATCTGGGAATCGAACCCAGGATCTTCTTTATACTTTTATTGAAGAAAGTGTTTGTTTTGTCATGGCCAGGAATGTATTTTTTAATGTGAGATGAGATGTTACTTCCTAACATTGTTACATTAAACTCGAAGGACGTATTAAAACGAAATAAACAGGAAGTCTTATTTTCGACAAAACCAATACACCTAAAGTACTGATGGAGGCGTACAAGGCTCCATAATACGACATGAGCACTCTGTTTAACTTCGATTTCAGCATAAGCCTCTCAAAAAAAATCTAATAAAAAGAGCTCACATCAAATTACTTATATGTTTTCTCTGAAAATAAAGGCGAATCGTTATATCCACATTTAATAATAAAATAGGAAGCAGTCCGCCTATTCAATGCTGAAACCATAAAAATGAAACGAAGATATTTTTTTTGCATGTTATATTATACCTGCGGGTCTTAGAAACCATAGGAATACTAAGTATACTATTTCGAGGAAATGTTTGATTGATCTCGTTCGTAATTAGAACGAATTGGAATTATTTGATTCAAATCAGACTGGATGGAAGTATTTTAGCCAAGAAATTGAAATTCAAACAGTGATTGCACTTCGTAACGCTTCGTAACAAGTATGATATCTGGAAACAAAGAGAATGAGAAAAAGCTTTACCAAAAAAAAATACTAAGCAACAAAGCTAAACAGATTTGAACAAAACTATTCAAAACAACAAAACATCAGATTCACAACAAACAAAAAAGAAATAACTGGTTATATTTCTGGAGAGGAAAATGAAACAGATGTATATGTATTATAGACAGATATCCCTGTCGACGGTATCGTTACAACACAGCTCAGCATATTTCTCGGTACATTAAGCACTTGATTTATATCCAAACAAATGGTCTGACGGTGGCATATGGAAGGAAATTAAACTAACATTTTTCAACATTAGAACGAGTTCAGAGGTTAACAGTTCTGGGAAAAGAGGGGTGCGTGTGATGTCAGTAATTTGTTTTGAAATATGACAAGAGGGTGTGGTGTCTAGATTGGAGGACAGTGATGGTCTCTAAAATAGCTGTGTACAAATTTATTTGTATGTCGATTTGACTATAACGTAGTCAAATCAAACCTATGTATATGGACCGCCGTTTAATTAAAGACGTCATTGATAAAAAATAAAAAGAATTTTAGTAACTACAAAAGCGTAAATCTAATTTCTCAAAACGCCACTAAAACCACACCCAGGTTTATCCCACGTCAACCCCGTTTTTTCTTTTTCCTACTTAAAAAACGACGCGTCGAGTAGTATACGGAAAATTAAGCCCGCTAATTCCAAAACGCTGACTTAACGCATCTGAACACACCGTTATAAATGGAGTGATTTAACTGGATAACAGACCTTTTCAGTGTAAATGTGAAAAGGGTTTTTGAGTTGGCAGTTTTCGTGTGGTACATATGGTTTTGGGGCAAAAAAAAGATGGGAAATTAGTTGAAAATTACTCTGAGGGAAGTAATTTTGCAGTGAATAGGCTTCGTTGGGGTGAGACAGAGAGTAATAGACCGCATGATATTATATTCAATAGTAATCTCCTTTAGTCGATTAGATCTTCTTATAGAGTCTATTTTTAGATAATTGGTTATTCCAGGCGTATAATGAAAATACTTATAGAAATAGGATTTCATGGTACAGAGGGTTCTCGGGCTAAGTCGTTATGGATTTATTTCTTAATACTATATGATAATCCAATCCAATTTTGAACTTGGTAGATGGCCTGGCAATTGCTTAGAGATAATTGTTTAGATGGCACGCACACGTATTTTCAGGCAATTACACTAAATTGGTCACTCCTGCGTTTACCTCTTTCAAGAACCAGCAGACAATTTCAGCAAAAAAACAATTGATTTTGAAGACGATTCTAATAATAGAGACGTTTATTTTCACTGGAATAGACATAGCATCATAATGATAACCTATCTTCACCATTACGTACGTAAGCTTTTGGATACATAAATAAACAGATTTCAGGTTTAACCCTCATACTAAGAATAATAGAAAAAGTCAATGTATCATAAAAATTTAATACAAACAAAGATGCTTAAAATCCCGTGAAGAACTGAAGATACCCTTCACCCGACCTACATGACGTGGGATCCAAAACAAGACCTCTTTGTAATAAGAAAAAGGTTTTATATGAGTTATGGAATAATCTATGAAGTGTGGATAGCTGTGATGTAGGTGCAGAATCTATGGATGAATGAATAAGTTTTAGGTTTGATATAGTGTTTTCTTGTTTGGATATTGAAATAGAGCTTTCGATATTGAATGGTATTGGGTTATAAAGATACTGTTTTATGAAACTATTGGCAAAGAGCTGGGGATACATGACAACGGTGTAACATTAGGAATTGACGAAAAGCCTTCTGCTCATGATAACATACATTGTGACAAGCTTGATGATTATGGAAACTATTTTGTAACGACCCGTTCGAGTTCTGTGTAAAAGCAGCACATATTTAATGTTAATGATGATGACGATGGGGCATATTATGAAATAGAAAAGAACTACCGTGCAGATTAACCTAAAGAGAAAACAATGTTGGTACATACAAGTCTTAGATCGCTGACTTTAAGTATGGAAATGACGACAACAAAATCATACAAACATTGTTCCAAGGGACAAAGAAAATGTTCTATGCAATGTAAAATAGGTAGCCTTTAAGGAAACAACATTCGTTGGTGTTGCTTGTAGCTCAGCATAGAATATGTTAATGCTTCAAGCGACAGGTGGCGTTGAATCTGACGATTCTCAGCGACCTACATACATTCAGAATTTATATTTTAGCACGAGGCTGTCTTAAAGCATTTCCCTTCGTGGTATGTAATTGGTGATACATTTTGATGAGGTACTAACGAGGGCGTATTCAGAAAAAGCAGAATCGTAATTTCTGGAAATATATAGAAAATATTTTCCAGTTTCAACTTTACATCTGCATAAATATTATTGTTATTCTCTAAAATTCCATTAACCCAGGCACTAGGCATTCAAGTAAAATCTAACCTTTCATCCTTAATATATTATGTCATCTAGCTTAGACCGACACAGCTATCAAAAAGTTTTGTCCAAGATCGTCAAGAAGTTGTTTTTACAACAAAACTGTATCTGATTAATGATTAGCGTGCTTACCAATGTTGACGTCTTCATCTTTAGTATAAACTCCTGCATTACCAACTTTGTGATGGTCTAAGGATAATCTCTTTGCTAATAAAACTCCTATCTTACCAACTACGCATGCGTACAGTCCCGATACCTTGTAACCCTAATTAAAACTAGTTCTAACAAACAACGTAACTACCTGTGTTTTGGAACTAATTGTTATAATCTCGGCAAGTCCTCTGTTATCGCATTAATTGTTCCCTAGTTTACGTTTAGTTACCAGATCGTGAAAGTGATCATCTCCTATTATAGGTCTATTAGACAATGGGGTAAGTCTGAGGTCGAAAGATTAGGATTGTTTACAGGAGCCAAGTTTGTTGGTTGGTGGTTAATAGAGAGATGGACGGTGGTGGACGGATTTTCCAGTTAAAGTTTACAAAACGCGTTGGCGGGACTTATTATCAGACGGTCTAGTAATCTGCCTCTAATGAAAAAAAAACATAAGATAAAATAAATAATATATAACATTTCATCACGCATGTAATCCCCGAAGGGCTTGGCAGAGGTGTTCCTATAGTAAACCCACATTTTGCTAGTTATGTTTAAGTCCCATGGAATGGGGGCGAACCTTTTGCCATCAACCGGGCACTAATCCCGACAGTGGCTACTACTGAGAAATTTCTGATGGAAAAATCCAATAACACTGTCCGATCTGGGAATCGAACACAGAACCTCGTGCTAAGTAGTAGAGCTTACGACCACCAGACCAACGAGGTGACAATTAAAAAAAAAACTACCTACTGTATGTGGCCTATAGCAATAATAATAAATGAAATAAAATGAATAATGAAATTGCGGCCCACGCCGCGGGGCACAATGACTTTTTGGCTGTAATTCGCTGTCATTCGTCGCCGAATTGAATTGAATTTGAATTGAATTTCTTTATTTTGCATAAAATATGGTACATAAAATTTCCACATATTTTGCTTACTTAAATAATCCAGCATACAAAAAATACCTTATAATAAAATTATATACAAAACCACTTCAATTGTTACTATTGAGATCATGATGTAAAAAGTAAGAAATAAATAATTTAAATCCTTAAAATTACGTTATTTCATTATATTATTACTATTTACTAGTGAGATCATATTTCGAACATTATTTATAATTTGAAAACTCACTTATTGCATAGAACGCATTATTAAAGAGCCATTTCTTAAGTTTCTTCTTAAAGTAGTTTAGTGGCAGCTCTCTGATCTGTTTGGGTATTTGGTTATAGATTTTAACAGACATAATGTAACTGAAGGTAATGTGAATGTAATGTGTCTGAACTAGTGTGCTTTTACATCTTGTGAAAGCTAGTCTAAAATAAACAAACAGGTGTTTTTGTTGTTTTTAATAGTTTACGTGTTGAAATTATCTAAAAGTTAAATTGTTACTCGCAGAACATAACCGAAGTTAAACTTTTCATTTAAATCATTTTTCGTGTATGTAAACTGTAAACGTTCACAATTTGACGGATCGAAAATTAATACGTTAAATTGTAAGCAGATGGTACAGTTCACAATTGAAGGCTCGTACAGACCAGCGCGACGCGACGGCACGACGCGACTCGAACAATACAATTTCTAAGAAAACTTCACGGTAAACAATAACCGGTGTCGCGTCGCGCTAGTCTGCACGAAGCTTTAGCTTACAATCTCGCGAGATAGATTATAAAATAACGGTGTTCACAATCTTACGGTGACATATATATTTTAAATATACTGGAAATTTTACTGTACCTACCGGTAGGCAGGTACAAAACACCCAATATCCTATTCAGTAATACTTACTAGCTTTTGTCTCAAAATAGCTTAAAATATAATACAATTCAGAATACTCAATTTGGTAGATTTCTTGGAACCGACTCAGTAATTGGAGGACCACCGGTGAAGGCCGAAACCTGACCGCACTCAGTTTTCTATTCCGCATTCAAATTATTATTAAATTTATTCTATCTTCGGATCTGTTTTCTTATGCAAGGATAACAAATGACTTGCTGATTTGAATTAATACTGATTATTTATGTTAATTGTTCTCTGTTAAGATTAGACAGACTGAATATCGTCTTAAAACAGATGTATGACGGAGGACAATATTACAATTTACTTTATAAGTCAAATTATTTTATTTTAATTTATTGTTGACATAATCTAATCATTACAATGTTTTTTTTATGAGTTGATTGCAATATGTGGTTAGCTAGCGACATCGATAATTTTTTAATTTACTTCGATAGTCCTAGTTTATCAATTATAACTTCTAGTTACAGCTATATGTAAGCGGGCACGCCCTTTATGCCTAGAGGCTTTTATTTAGATATTGTTTTCTTTAAGTTATTTTTATTTCTGCTTGAGTATAGTTCTCGATGTTTTTGGTTGGTATATTGGCATGTGCTAGCTGTCATACGGCTATTAATTTTATAATTTAAATTATGTTTTGTGTTGCGTAATGTAAATATCATTTTGCATACTATTATATAGAATCATTTTTTTTCTAACTGAACAGACAGCTGTGCTGCTGGGGAGTTTGTTGCGCCACTTCTTCTTCCCAGCTAAAGCACTAGGAAGTGGTGAAGGGTGGGCGTTTTGGGGGACTGTCTTATGTAATTTTGACGTTCGAAAAGTGCTGATTCTCAGCCTAGTTTGAATAAATGACTTTTGAATTTTGAATTTGAAATAATGGAAACAGATAATAAAATGAACAGATTTAGATAATAAAAAGAAACAGTTTGACAAAGTCACCATACTAATTGTCAGCGGAGAACATTCCCTCCTTTCGGATTTCGCTATAGTTGGGTTAAAAAATAGACATTGGTAAACACAGAATTTCACTAATTAACACACAATTATTATCATATTCAAATTCACATAGAAATAAAAAATACACAAATATATGAAAAAAAAACTAATATATTGAGCTAAATCATAAAACAAACATATCTACCAACACAAGTGCTCGTTTTGCATTTAAAACTAATATTTTATCTGTTACTGACATTTTTATTCGTGTGTACGCATGAAAATATTTTGATTGCTATTTCTGAGTTGAAATGTTTTAACTAAAACGCTATCAAATGTAAAATAAAAAAAATATTGATGCCCGAAGCCAAACACGTTTCTATCACGCTGCGCATAAAACGATTTCGAAAATGCAATAACCGAAAAAATTGTGGCTCGTGACTAAATAACAACTAATAATGCTGACCTTATTGGAAAATTTCTTAGTTACTGTTTATGTATCTACAGGGTGTAAAAATATCCATCACGAAGTCGTCATATACGCATTCTGTACAGCAAACTAAGTAACTACAAAAATGCAAAAAAAAATGCTGAGAAATGACTTTTATTTTTTATGTGAAAGTTCGCTGTCTACGGTAGTACGCTATGTAACGCACATTGTGCTTATGCATGCTAAAGTTAAGTTATAAAATTTAACTTATATTCGTAAAACACTAGGCATTTTGCAAAACCGCATCGTCAAAAGTAGGTTGGAGTCTCATTTCCTATGAAATGTATAGGAAAAGTTATTTGCTATTTCTGCAGACGGTTTCATCACAGTATAACTGATATTATAAATGTACGAGTAAGTACAGAGGTTTCGTAATTTTTTTACCAAAAAGATTGTTTTCAGACATTTGGCGTGTCAAATGTGGCCTGAGCACATTTTCAAAAATGTCAAAATATTTAACCGGTCTGTCTCATAGCAATTTGGTTAAGTTTGTTTTTAAATCTCTTATTTAGTTACCGGGGATACTAAAAACCTGTTTTCAGAAATTTCAAATGTCACCTATAAATTCCAAAAACCAAAAGAACGTTTCGAAGCCGCCCCACAAATGCGCGGTGCTTGTTACCCGGCCATGTGCGTGTCGGACCACACACATTGAAGGGTTCTGTACTTGGGACGAATTTAATCCAAATAACAAATTTTACATTGTAGTTGAAAAACATGTTCTCCGGTAATGTATGACATGAACATGTTTTTCAAACTGCAAATTTAAGTTAATTATTACTATTAAGTCGATTATTACTCGTTAACCTATAAATCCTTCTTAGCTGTGATAGTTTTCCTTATAACTTGAGTATATATCACAAATCCAAGTACAATCATTTAGCTGGCAGGGGTGGTGTCACTTGACTCTAACAAGAATTTGCACTTTAAAGCTTAATATTTCGCAACCGGATACCTTAATTGAAAAATGGTTTTCACACACCCTCAATATTTTGAACAACTTTTCCAACGACACCCACACCATTGGAAAGACGAGAAAAAAAAAACATCCCCAGTTTACGTGTAGGGGAGGTACCCTCAATTTTTTATTTCTTGTTTTTATTTTACCACTTTGTCGACGTGATTAATATGTATACCCATGCTAAATGACAGCGTTTTAGTACTAACTGACTCTGAGCTAAGCCGCGGACAGACAGACAGACAGACAGACGGATATGGCGAAACTGTAAGGGTTCCTTGTTTACTACGGGACCCTAAAAACGTTTTTTTTTTTTCAATAAACTATTTTTCAAACGTTATCCCAGTTTATTTTTGTCCAATTTATTTAAAGAAACATTTTAATGTTTTCGGGTAAGCTCTTTATTAATTGTACATAAAAACGCTGCAATATGATTTATGATTAGCCTTATCAGCAATCTTGGCACAGCACCTACACTTTCAGCCGGTCCCACAAGCAGAACCCATTCTACCCTATCCTGGTCGACGCCAGTAGTCAACCACAACCCGGCGCTGTACCACATCCGACTCACTGGATCATGACGCAGTGCCACCCGACTCACTGGGGAATCACCGCAATTACAACAATAACCACAATCACCGCAATCACCACAAACAGTTCCGACTCACCGCGAACTATGCGGCACCCGGTTCCGACTCACTGGAACCTCAAGTGGCACTGTGAAGCATCGCGAGATACAAGACTCAGCCCACTATCGACCTCCGGTCTCCGGAGGGGAGTGACGTGGTGACATCTACATCGCCTCATATGAACTACGCATTAAAAACCTGACGTCACCCAAATATCCAGACGTCACATAAATCCTGCATCGCGCAATTAGAGTTTACCGCGCGAACGACATTATATACTATTCGACTTCAATCGTTGGGCAGTTGCCCGCCAGACACGAAACTGTCTGGTCGGAGGATCCTCCCTTTTCTATAGAGGATGAGTGAACTTTAGAACCTGTTCCTCATGCCTCTAAAATATAATCAACTTAATTACGGGATTAGCAGGATTCTATAGGTACGTTTGTGAAAATAATTTATAGCTTCTAAATCTATAGCAAAAATGGTATGTAAATTGGCTTTACGTGGAACGAAATGTTATATCTTTACAAAGCGTTTAATATAAACATTTTATGTTCAGAATTTTTGCTTCAATAAATATCAGGCCTGATAATTCAACCTTAATAAATATCGCAGAAATTCCTACTTAAACTTTCGCTATATCCAATGGCATTATACGTTTTCAACCATTTTACGAGAACCTCATTTAGGTACCTTTATTGATGATAAATAAACTGTAATTGCAGAAAATAACGATCCTTTTTTGTTTTAATAGCCGAATCAATAGCTTTATCAAAGGCAAATAATTTACAGGCGTTATATATATGCCTAATTGGAATATTAAGCTAGAGTTGTGATCAGGTTATTTTTATTTTTATTTGTTTGTATTACTTAGTATTTTTACCTGAAATAGGAGATTATTTTTTATAGATTAGGTATGAAGGGTTATCTACTTGTTTGATTAGTATAAATTTCGTTTTGGGTGATCTGGCTCAGTAACTGTGTAACGTTATGGCAGACATAATTGTTTTTCTAAACCAAAAGTTGATGATATTTTAGTTAAAAAAAAAACATTTAGGCATTTATTTAGTTAAAAAATTACATATCAGTTAAGTAGCAATGTTAGCTAACATAACTCAACAAAACTAAACTATTAACCCAAATTGCGGCATTTTCTACATAGTACAACAAAATAGTTTATTCAATTGTAATAGCCAATCGAACAAACATTGAAATCACGAGGTATGTGCTAAGCAAAATTCCGACTACCATGGTATTGCAACCTCCAATGGGGTTTTCGTTTGCAAAATATGCGGACCGCATTCTGGCTTCTGAAATGTGCTGTACTGATCCCAGGCTTTAATTATATAACTGATGTTGCCGGTGACTATTGTAGTCAGAAGCCACCCCTATTAACATTGTTAGTATAGTTCAAAAGACAGAATTAAAAATAAATAAATCAGTTATACGAGTAAAAATATAGAAACCAAAACAATCTGAACAAAAGCTGCTTTTGTTCATTGAGGTTTCCATTTGGTAGGCTAGCTGGTTTAAATCTAGAGCTAATGTTTTTTTTTAAATATTTTCTAGTGTTATATATTTTCCAACTAAAAGAGTTGTCATGCGAAACCATTAGGTACCTAGTAGTACCCTTTTATTTATCTTATATTCTATCATAAACTATTACAAGAAAACCCGAGGAGGATTGTCTTGTAATTGCCATTGCTATGAGTTTGGCTTCATTTTTGTGGTGTACATCGTAGTTACAAATTTCAATCAAAACATTCCTACCGTATTCTGCGACTTTATATAAAACTTTATTGAAAGCTCTAATTTATAACCCGAATAAAATGTTGTACACCACCCAGTTCATCGTTAACTCAACGAGCAACAAATAATCGGTTGCCAGTCAAAACAAATTGTGCAGAACAAAAAACCTGTTTAATCTGAAACCGCACGAAAATTAAAATTCCACCCAAATACTTTTCGAAGCAGTCGTCAAAGCGACCTCGCATTCACAGTACGATGGAAATTGTAATTTATATTGCAAAATAATGGCAAAGCATTTTAGGGTATTCAATAACTTTTTCAATTATTATCAAATACGCTCTAACTTTTACAATGCGCACGGTTTCTGCTTATAATACGGTGTCGGAATCAGTTTTTGTTTTCGCTTTAGAGCACAAAAGAGCACAAATTTTGGGAATAATAAAGTGTTTAGGGCTAGCGCGATCGTTGATGCCCTTTCAACTTTCGTTATTTGATGTTTTGACGACAATTTCTGTGATAATCGCTTTTGTGAATTTCAGTGGTGTTTTAATTGTTGGTTTTGTTTCTAAATAAACAGATCAAAAATTTTAGGTTATTATTTTTAAATTTTACGTATATTTTTTTGCTGAAGTTGATTTATTGCTTGATATAACATCACGCCTGTAAGCCCCGTAAGGTTATGCAGAGGTTTACCTATAGTACACAAACATTCCGCCAGTTATGTTTAAGTCCCATGTAATACGGGGTGAGCCTATTGCCAACAACCGGGCACGAATCCAGACTCCGGGCTTTTACTGTGAAATTCTGGATGGAAAAATCCAATAACACTTTGCCCGACCTGGGAATCGGACCCAGAACCTCATACTCAGCAGTAGAGCTTGCGACGACTAGACCAACGAAGCGTCAATTTTATAAGAACTGTATTTGATCTATGTTTGTTATCAGCGTTTAATTATTATAGAATTATATTATTTAATAATTATATAATTTAATAATTTAATTATTATATAATTATATTATTATTAAATAATATAATTATTAATAATATAATATAATATTATTATTAAATAATATAATTATTATATAATTATATTATTTAATTATTATATAATTATATTATTTAATTATTATAAAATTATATTATTTACATTATTATATAATTAGGTAAATTTTAGAGTTTCCATTTAGCGGGTAATCTTCGGAACTACTGATCCGATTCCGAAAATTCTTTCACTAATGGGAAGCTACAGTATTGTCGAGTGTCATAGGATATGTTAAGACAGTAAATATCACGCGGGCGAAGTTACGGGCAGAAGCTAGTATACCATATAGGGGTATAACAAAAACTTCTAGACATTATAACTGATTTCTGCCTTGAGACACATATCAACTGTTTAGATTTTAAGCTCGTATCTTCACGACTTCACAGTCTATATAAGGTCCCATTCAAATAGATGGATAAACTTTTAGAAATCATTCAGACCACCAAAATAAGGACAATGTTAAAAAAAAGAATTAAAAGAAAGAAAAAAAAAAGAAAGAAAAAAAAAAGAAAGAAAAAAAATTTATTTGACTCAGATAATTTGAAAAAACGCATTAGATACTTACAAGAAAAATAAATCAGCTAACGAAAATACACTAAAAATGTTAGTTACCCAATGCCATTTATTATTTTAGGTCAAAATAAAATCACTTTAATCAGTGTTTTTTTTTGCTTGGATATCTTTGGTTAGACGTACTGAACGCTGTGTTAAAATTTGTCCCTCTATTTTAATGGGATCTTGTATATTCATTATTTCAAATCATTCACACAATTTCAATCTTTGAAGACTTCATAAAATGAAACAAGTTTTTTTTTTTATATTCCAAACGACAAAAAGTCGCAACAGTACATCATTAGCGTCCGACCCTCACACTGAAGCGAACTCTCATATTACAGTTATTGCACTACGAAATTTGCCCGATCTGTTCTACCCAAGTTATATAAACTTTGATGGAAAAGGTGCTGCAATAAAAAAATCATAAAACCCTTTCTGCTAACTCGGTAGATTACGGTTCACAGTACTAAAGTTGGTTCTGTGGAAATTCGAGAACAGTAATCAGTTTACAGATAAGAAAATACCTACTGAGTATTTCATTCGCCATTTTTATTTTTATCTTGATCCAGTTGTATTTTTAAAAGTCGTAAAGTCGGTCGTCATTTGGTTTACCTTTGGTGGCTTTGATTGGTATACCAAGCGTGCACTGCGGTGAAAAGTCTCAAATTATACGACGTAAATGGAATGGAAACTGATGAATGTAGAAAAAGAAAATAAAATCAGTCGTTACGGCGAGGCGTTTAAAAGGCAATATGGTAAAACAAGTATCATTTGTGGGTATAAAAATTTCATTATTAAATTTACGTGTTAGACTTTTGACAAGAACTCAAACTCAAACTCAAAGCATTGATTTCAAATAAACCAATTACAGGCACTTTTAGATAGATAGATAGATAAATCATTTATTTAGTGCACACAAAAAACAGCACAACATACAAAATGACGATTAAATTATTACTAATTAGCTATTAGGAAATAGCTGCAAGGTGCCAATATAAAAACAAATAAAAAAGGAAGAAAACAAGACATTGTGATGACACTATTGGCTATGACACACTTTAAAATTATGGAATGACAACGAACATAAAAAAGTGCGGTGTGCGTCTCAAGGTTGCACCAAATGGGAGTCCAGCTCAGCATGTGCCAGGCAAATACACCTGACGCTGATATTCTGCTGAATCCCTGCAGTGACATACGGACGTCGAGTAGATGACATAATATATATATACGAGTTATTGGTGTTGTGAAAAAAGTGAAATGTGCGGAGTGAAATGTAAGTATACCCGCAATTTAAATATTGTATTCTACAGTAAAATTTTAGCATTTGGAAATTTTCCTGTTAGAAGATTATTGTGTATTTGATTACTTGATTATTTAAATAGATAAATGTATATTGTATAAATGATTAATCTAATTATGATAATAGTGGTATAGGTGTGAATAAAATAATCGAGTTAAATGGATTAAAATGTGTTTGAAATAAATAATTATAGGTAAATAAGCATAATGTATTATAACCATTATCTAGTAATAGATCCACAAATAATTAAATCATTACTATTCCCTTTGTTTACAGATATTGTGACTACGAGTTGCACGAAAAAAGAAGAATGACTCGGGAAGAACACGACAGCCAGCTTTTGAATTGTCGAGGGGTCGGTCAGTCAGAAATATGAAGCTAGTCGCCCATTCCAAAGCGTAGTAGGTACCTATGGAGAAGAACGGGCAAGAAACTCCACGGACACTCTTTTATATAAAATAAAACAAACTGCCGAAAATATCAAGAAATAGAAATATTTAGCAAAAATGCTACATTATTGTCATTCATTGCTAAAGTTTATTTCATCTCCACTTTCTTTTAAAGACGCAGAAAACTGACGCCTTCAGTTTTCAGTATTTTTTATTGATTGAACGGTTGATTATAATTATTATACCCTTGAAAAGACAAATATTGTTTTTTTTTTGGCAATTGTACTTTACAATAAGCAAAAGAAAAATTCCAAAAGAAAAAATTGTTATTTAAAATAAGACATAAACACCAAACTCCTCAAATAACACAACGGTCTAAAGATAATCCATCAAGGATTAATCTAGCGGTCTAGTTCTAACAGCATCCTAGGTATGTTGTCAGAAAAGTACGACGCACCTTGGCTGTCGCACGCTGTGGAGGTGCTGGTCAGAAGACCCCACAGCTAACCTTACAATTTTATTTGGTTTTTGTCTTTGTGTTTGTTTACTAACAATAGTTTTTAAGAACAATGTTACTAACAATTGGGCCTAGTTGCCATCAATAAACAAATATTTAATTTAATTAATTAATTAGACATTGTAGCGATAATAGAGGGCGCCACGTTAATATTACCAATGAAATTTATTACGTCTACCGTTCATATTACCAACTTATCGTACAAAGAGCACTGCGAACTATTGTAAAATTCTTAAATACAGGAATTTCATTATTTTTATGTTACATGGATGGGTAGGTATTTACTTTTGGTCAATCAATTTGCCTAGCCTTTTCCCAACTAAATTGGGGTCGGCTTCCAGTCTAACCAGGTGAAGGCCGAGCGTTTTTGGGGGACTGTCTCATGTAATTTTGACGTTCGAAAAGTGCTGATTCTCAGCCTAGTTTGAATAAATGACTTTTGAATTTGAGCCTGATATAGCACCAGTATTTTACATAGAGCGACTGCCTATCTGACCTCCATAACCCAGTAACTGGGTAATACGAAACCCCTTGGTAAGACTGGTTGTCAGACTTTCGGGCTTCTGACGACCCGTAACGACTGTCAAAGATCCACGAAAGACAGCCGGGACCATCGGTTTTACGTAGTTCATAGTCACTGAGGAGTCTCGGTATCTAAAGATGGTCCACAGACCAACCTCGGCAAGCGTAGCTTAACCTAATCGATCGGTCCGTGCAGCAGTTATTACTTAGCCACGAGGTATTTACTTTTGGTAAGACCTCGATATTGGAAAAATTCTGCGTCACTAACATTCATTCATTCAATACTAACGTTGATTTAAAAAAAAAATACAGTAAAAAAATAAAGATAAAACACCACCAAGTCTTAAAACATCAAACTCCTCAAAATCCACAACGGTCCTAAGACAATCCAACAAAGATTAATGAATTAGACGTTGTGGCAACAATGTAGGGCGCTACGTTAACATAACCAATGAAAGTTATTACGTCTACCATTCAGAGGAGCAATTTATTAAATTCAAGCACTCTGGACTATTGTTTCGAGTAACGGGAACCGAATCGGCCCGAACGATGCTTAAATTTTTGTTTAAGATTAGGTAAGTCTTTTACTTTGCTTTTCTGCTCTAGGGCTGGAAAGTACGCCACAGATAATTAATGAGAGATACACTAGTCAGAGATGTGCGTTTATTTTTTAATCTCTGCAAACAGCTTTCATGCCTTTTTATGCAGGTATATAAACTGTGTAGTTAAATAAACACTGTATTTCATCAAATTATTTATTTTTGTAAAAAAAATAGTATTAATATGTAATTATGTATCTATATATTATAATATTATAAATTTGAAAGTAACTCTGTCTGTCTGTATGTCACCTCTTCACGGCAAAAAGATAGATAGCATCCTGGAGAAGGACATAGGGTACTTTTTGTTCAAAAATAATCCTTAAGGGGGTGATATAGGGGATGAAAGTTTGTATGGGAAACCCAGCATTTCTTAAGTTAGGGATATGAAAATTCAAATTTATGCTTTTGATAAGAAATAAAGAATTACGCATTTCAGTGGTTTTGTAAAATCATCCCTCAAAGGAGTAAAATAGGGGATGATTTTAAAACTCACATGTATTTTGTGTCTTCTTTTCAAGAAAGTTAAGGGATTGGAAATATAGTCATAGTGCATGTAATCATAGTGCATAGTAATTTAAATCTAATATATTATTATACGTGTGTATTAGTATTACGTGGTCAATGGCGGAACTGTACTTAGATGATAATGTAAAATGAATAGTTAGTATTTTAAGGAATTTAGAATCATATAAACCTGTTTTATTTATTTGAAAAAACCGGACAAGTGTGAGTAGGACTTGCGCCCAGAGGGTTCCGTCTCAAAGCTATGCTTGCTCGGCTGCCCGAACTTCCAAATCCGGATTGAAGGACAAACTTAACATTTCAATTGAAAAAGAACTTTTAATAGATTGGAGAGTACCGATTTGAATGAAATACATACTAAATGTTACTTCAAGACACGGCCTATGAATTTATGATCCCAGATTGAAGAACAAACTTCACTTTGCAGTTCATATATAACTACAAATTATAAATTTTCGGATTTTCCTCTTCACTTGACCTTGCTTCTCGCCAAACTTCATGCTGCTGGGCCGACGGGCCAAATAGGCTTTGGTTTATTTGCGAGTGTCAAAATATGAGGCATAAATGGTGTTTTTTTTTATTGCTATGACTTGGAAGTTTGATTTTCGTTAAATGATCCAAGGGACCGTAGATCTAAGTTTTTCATGTCTATTTCAACTCGATGCCTCTACGCGTTCCTGAGAAAATTGGTCTTGACAGACAATGAAGTCAATGGAGGATGACTTCATTGTCTGTCAAGACCAAGACCACTATTTTCTCAGGGTATTTTTAAGGGTTTAAATTTTTCATTTTGAGGTTCGCAACCCTAATATCTGCCTGTAACCTTTTCATGCCGTAACGGCTGAACGGATTTAGTTGAAAGGCATACGGATAGGCCATGGGTTAGGACATAGGATACTCTGAATCCCGGTAGTACGTCCCTGTGGGATATTTTCTGACCTTTACGCGGGCGAAACCGCAGGCAAAAGCTACTTACAGTTTCAAAAAAATCTGTTTAAAATTGTGATGGTAGATATTAGGATGTATGGCTTCATACATTTATTAAGCCGCCATACAGCCTAATATCCTACCATTCAGAGAAACAATTTATTACCAAAACACTCCGAACTATTGTCTTGAGTAGCAGGAACCGAATCAAACGGCATAATGGTTGAATTTCTGTATAAAGCGATTTTGCAAGCCTTTAATGTTTGATGTACTTGGAATCAATTAGGATTAAGTTACTATAATTTGGCTTTGTAATTCAAAGAAAGAAAGAAAAATAGGTTTATTTGTCACAGAAACACGTGCATACAAAAAAAAACAATATAAACAACAGAAATATTCAGCAGCTGCACGTCATGACTGTGATAAGAAGGCTTCCACTCAGCATAATTCTGTGCTATGAGGGACCCACAGCACAACGCTGATTTTCAGTGGCCACCCGAAAAATACGTATGGACATCAAGTCAGTAACTAAATATGAATAAATCCGTAATAAGTGTGTAAATATTGATTGAATCTAGTGTGGATTTGAAATACAGACCTTTGGTACCTTTTTTACCTAACCTATGGCCTCATATAATTTCAGCGAAAAGTTATTGTACTGACTTTTGTAATCCATACTAAAATAAAAATTCAGCGTGTATGAGAAAGGTGTGGTTATATGTATAGACCTTACATCAAATTGAACAACTTTATTCATGAGACGAACATCATAATCGCGAAAAAATCTGCCTTCCCATATTTTGAATCGAGTAGGTTTTGAGATTTAGTGTTCCACACTTGATATTTTTTATATACATGCTGTATAACCCGTTCATCTTTAAAGCAAGCATGAAAAACCCCAAGTTCCTTGACAATTATGATTATAAAAAAATATAAAGTAAACATAAAACAATCCTACTAAAACCAATTCACTTAATCAAATCGATCGTCTCATTCAAACTCAGACTCAAAGCATTTATTTCAATTAAACCATTTACAGGCACTTTTGAATTTTCAAAGAGTCGGTCAGTTAGTCAGAATATTGAAGCTAGTTGTAGCCATTAGTTCAAACCATTAGTTCAAAGTTGAAGCCATTAGCCGTTCTTTGAACCATGATCAAGATGGTAAAAAGAAAATTATACAAAAACACAACCAACAGATAGCCTATGTAATATCTATATCTACATTATTCTATTTCCATGTACAATACAATAAAACACACAATTACGTTCTGTATTCAAATCGAGGCCACGCATGAAATCTTATGGTAGCGAACGCCACAGGCTACGATTTCAACCGCAGAGGAACAATCTACTAGCTTACTTTGATTACATAGTTCTCCTTACTGATAAGATCGTTTGTTTCGATTTTGCGGTTGCTTAAAGTTGTTTTTAATAAATGTTATGTATTTTGTATGCTAGATCAATATCGTCGAAATTAGACTTCGAAAAGAGGTCAAAGCTGCTCAAGGTCTGATAAAATATGATGACAACCTCAATACAGTCGGAAAAATGGAGAACTTGTAAATTAATTAATGATATTTCCATCCTATAGTTGAATTTAGATATCAGTGTCGTGTTTTCATAGATGCATTTAGTTTTTATTGGTAAAAAGAATAAGCTTGAAACTTTACTTAATTTAAAGTCCTCATACATACATTTTTTTTTTTGGGGTGGGAAATTATCAAATAACTTCTCCCGCTCTGGGCGGGGCGAGGGGCGTCTTACTGACTAAAACCCACCCGTGTTCCTTCCGTTGCCTGTACGTTGCCAGGGGCCACGGTATCCCTTTCGGACTTTCCCGCAAACGCTAGCGATCCTTTCATACTCATTTTGCTTAGTTTACGTTCATACATCTGGTCATACACGCACGCCGGTTGCGAGTACTACGCACCCGACCTTTCTGAAGAACATCACCAATAGGGTCAGAGTCCTAATCTGTTTCTGACAGCTGCAAATATACTAAGACCAGTAGTTATGGCGATTCTTGGTCGAGGCTTTTATCATAGTGAATGACTTAATAACAAAATATTTTATTTCACATAAACCAACATGGGCACTTATGAAACGTCAAAAGCTAGGTGCACGGTTCCTATTGGTATTTTTTTATGGAGAAGAGCCGGCAAGAAACTCCACGCGCGGTATATTCAAATAACAGTGTTAATAGGTACAGGAGGTGTAGGCCTTTCAACAAGTACCAGGTACTTAGCAAAATAGAAAATGGTCAACAAATCTACAGTCCACTATAAATCAAATTAGAAAAAACCGTTTTGTTAAAAGTACCCCATGATTATATATTATGATCATGATTATAAATTGAACAAAACTCGATCAAACAACGCCAATAAATAATTATAAAAGCCGTAATGTGTTCAAATGTTTTCGTAGAGTTTCAGGAGCTGAACGCAAAATTGCTATTCTGTACAAATTGTAGGTAACTAAATGAAAGGCAAAAGCTGCTTTGTTCTCATAACAACGAAGATTATATTATTTGATTTAAAATAATTTTGGAATCCACTTAGAGTTTCATCTAGTGTTTCTGACAGCTATTTTAACTTAGATTTTTACTCAGAGGCAGTAAGTAGTTTGAAAATTAGCTATAATAGTTTTGAGCTTATTTTACAAGGATTGTCATGTAATCTTCTATTATAATATCACACTTTCTGCTGCCCGTGGATTAGCGCGCGTGAACACTATTTTTTTTCTAAAATAAAAACCTAAGTTACTCCTTATGACATCAGCTATCTACCAGTGAAAGTCTCGTCAAAATCGGTCCAGCCGTTTCGGAGATTAGCCGGAACAAACAGACAAACAAAAATTTAAAAACATGTATTTTTGTTATAAGTACCGTATACTTTCATATGCATTAAGTTAAAAACTGTTTTAACATTATAAACAAAAACTTCATTTTTATTTATTTGTATCTAAGACACATGTACCTTTTACTCCACGCTAAATTAATAAAGATTAGTTATATATATATTTTCTGACTACGTCATTGTCAACATTATGGATGAAAATGGCAGTTCGAAAAGGTGTACAATACACGCGCCCGCTATGTTGAAAAGGCATTTTTTTTTAAATTGCTTATCGTTATCGCTATTTCTCCGTATATAAAATGAGGAATCTACATTCGGCCCTGTGAGGTATCAGGTGTAAAACCACTGACCTCAAAGTATTAAGGCAAGTTATTAATTATAAGACCTCCAGGCTGCTTCATGTTTTCGATCCCTAAAACCAAATGGTAAAGGTATGCCCGCAAAGGGATTCCAACCTTACAATCGCCTAATTGGATACACACACAAGTTAATAAAAACTCTAATACGATTACTAAAGGTTGATAATGATTATAACTGTTTTGGCTTGATATAATTTTTGTTTCAAAAACTACATATTTTTGTTTATATCGATGTCAGTTATTTTTTCTAGACATGCGAGGCGGTGATCAGTGGTTTGAACTAGTTCTTGAATACATACCTATGGTCATGTAGACAGGAAAATGATCGGTCTTAGAGTTATATAAAGCGATAAACGATATCCTAACTAATATTATAAATGCGAAATTGAGTATGTTTTGTTTGTTACGCTTTCACGCTAAAACAGCTGAACAGATTTGGATGAAATTTGTCACATGCGTAGACCATGACCTGGATTAGGACATAGGATACTTTTCATCCCGATATTCTCACGGGATCGAGACTTATGCGGGTGAAATCGCGGGGCGCAGCTAATACTTATTTATTGTATAAAAGGTGTTTCGATTTCTGTACATGATGACCAATTTTCGTACTTCAAAAACGTTCTAATGCAAGTTGCTATCTCATCTCAGCAACAATAAGCATCATCATGATCATTCTCATGCCCATATCCCATTTTATTTGGATTCGGCGCAACAATCAATGTCAAAAATGTAGGGAAAAGAGAGATTTTTTTGACATTGCGGTGAGATTAGAACACGTATGTTCTTAAAAATACTGGAATTCCTGGTCTATAAATATAGTTTCCAGTACCGTAAAATACTGAAAAACATTATAATTATTTGTGTTTTGGGACATAACTGAGTGAAAGTATTATATAAGAAAGCAGTTTTTAATAAAATACCTACCACGGATTGTTAGGTTTCAATTTATTAATACATAGTTATTGGATATTGTACTGGCAACACCAAAACATTCGATATGTCAAAATGGCGGAACAACGGCATTCTGGCTCAGGCGCTCACAAGAGTAAGACGTGCTAGGGGCTGTGTCGGTTTAAAATATAGATTGGCATAGAATGGTTGGAGATCTACTGTAAATTAAGGTAACCTATTAGTTTTATTGTTAATATTCGAATATTAAATAAATAGTTATATTATGTGGGGAATTATGAGATGTGATGGTATGGTGTAGAATGTTGAATTTGATGTTGGCAAAGAAATATAAATGAATGACAAAATATCTTGGTGTTTCATATAAATTTCCTTATACCAGGCAGTTTTAAATTATGATATTGGGGTCCATTTGGAAATTAGTAACTATTTAGAGGTTAAATAATTATATTCGGTATTAAATTAGTTATTTTAGAGCAAGGGTAGAAAAATAAAAACCTCTCTTTGTGATGTGATTGCAATATCCTATTTACAGAATAAACAATTTCATTTCATTTCATTTCAGCAATTTTCTGTGAGACTATTATTTTTCTTTTGTTTACTCTTCATGATTGCATTTGCTGAAGGTATAAAGTTTCATAAGTCGCAGTTAAGTACTGAGAAGTCTTCTTTGGCTCAATTTCTAATAAAAGTCATTTGAAATATTATCTCTCATTAGTTATGTAATTATTTGCATTTTATTACATATATTTCCTTGGAGAGACCAAGGAAATATAATAAATAAAATGCAAATAATATTTTTGTATTCAGATTACTTACCTATTCAAGCAAGGTGGGGACGTCAATACAGCAATAAATTACACTTCGTATTTAATCAAACAAAAGACGTTCCCAGAATACAAATAAAAAAATAATCAGATACAAAATATCCAATTAGTAACTATAGCTAATCAGCAGATTGGCAAAACCCATAATAGTCGGCCCATCACTACTACATTGTTTGATTTTTTATTTAAGTATTTAATGATTTCAAAATACTGCTATGCAATCGTAAGTATATACAGTGATTACATTTGTCGTATTGGCGTTGTATCTTTGTTTGTAGTCTATACATCTATCTATAATAATAATACAACAATAACAAAATAACTACGAAGTCAAAAAGGTTTTTTTTTTTGTAAGTAATTTCTACGTTGCCGTTGGTTCCCGAGTCTGATGCCGAAAATATAGTTTTTTGTCAGTTTGTATTAATGAATGTTCCGGATTGGCGCAAAAACGGCTGAACGGATGTGGATGAAATTTGGCACACAGATAGTTTATAACCTTTAATCCCGGTAATACGGCCCCGTGAGATATTTACCGTCATCCAAGCGGGCGAGCCCCGGGCAATAGCTAGTAGTAAATAAATGAAAAAATAATGAAGAAAATGTAACATTCGATAAACTAGATATTGAAACCCTATAGTTATTTAAAACGACCGGTGATTACACCATTCATTGGGACTGATGACACGAGGCCGATGGCAAGTAATGGATTGTACGTTTAATTCCTAGAAACCTTTAATTCAGGTATTGATTTAGGATTGTTACGTTGAAGGCACAAATTTAAGCTGTTTCATTGGGTCTGTGTGTTTTAATCATTAATAGGATTTTGATACTAAAGATGATCCAATTCTAGGTGCCCAAATTTTATTTAAAAAAAAACCATTAAATGTAACAATATCTTAATTATTTTTTCTTTAGTCAGATATTCAGTGTTATTCATTCATTATGGAAAATGATGTCAGGGAAATGGCCGCATCTGAGCCTTCTGCAGCAGTTGATTCTTTCGAGGTAATTTTCGATGGGTTTTTCGCAAATTTTGGGGGTTATCTCGGCAATAACTTGGCGAATGTTAGTTTTTAGGTGCTCCAACGTTGCAGGTGTGTTGGTATAGATTCGCATCTATTAAAAAAAACCCACAAAAAAATACAATGGCGTTAAATCGCACAATCGTGGCGGCCAGTTGACGTCACCGAAACATGAATCAATTATTTAAATAGACCTTATATAGTTTATTTATTTATTTAGAGGTATAAAAATTATGTATTAGGTATGTTGAAACTGTTGGTACTTTCCGTCACTTGTCCATAAGGGTTCATTAGAAAACCAGCGTTAGACAGCATCTGTCGGGCATTAATGCTGAAATGAACCTTTTTGGCGCAGCAGTGAGGCACACACTATTATCGCTTTATGATTATTTTCACTTTTTATTTTTGTATTATGTGTTTCACGAACTGTGTCCAAATAAATATTATTCTTTCTTTCTTTCTTAAATAATGCAACCACTGAACGTTTCACGCGTTGTGTGGCAAGTTGCGCCGTCTTGCAACAGTAAAACGATTCATTTTGTAATAAATTGTTACAAACTAACATAATTTGACGTTGGAAACAGCGCCATTACTAACAGCTGTCAAAATTATAGTGTTGCCAATATAGGAACCTCGAATTTTATCACCCTTTATAACGCGGCAATTACCTACGTTTCCTTAGGACTTTTAATTTGTTGAAAAAAACAATTTTAATAGTGTTAACGTAAAAGTAAATCAGTCAAAGTCGGTCATACTTAGTTTTTGGCTTTCGATTAAAGGTGAAATAATTTGGTTGAAGCGTATACCGATTGAAGGGGTCTGATAGGACCGATGCCTGCCGGGGTTGCGGGAAAGTCCGAACGGGATACCGTGGTCCCTGGCAACGTACAGGCAACTGAAGGAACACGTTTGGGTTTTAGTCAGTAAGAGTCTGACACGTTCTCCCGCTCCACCCAGAGCTGGAGAAGTTATTTGATAATTAGATCAAAAGACGTCGACTGCTGGACATAGGCCCCAAGCGTTGCCACATCACACAATTATCATGGCACAGTTAAATAGGTAACTGTACCTACCTAATTCAAATACACTGAGCATTTTATAAAAAGTTATGCAATATTAAAGTTTTACTTAAACGCAATTCAAATGAAATAAAAATACAAAGATTCACAAAATATAAATTTGAAACGTACCACAGAATTTAATATCTAGTAGGCTTAGAGATATTTTTTAAACCTCAAACGAAAAGCTACATAATAAATGAGTTTTAGTGGACCTCACACAGTTTTCGGTGATACCAAAGGAAAAAGAGCACGAACGTAGGGCGAAAATTTTGCAATACTGAACTCGAATGAAAAAAGCGCCAGATGTGAAAAATGCAGTCTCGTTTGCAGTTGAAAAGTTCATGTCGCCTCTGTTTTTGATCCATGACCGTCCTTATTTTATTTTTGCAGTTTAAAACTGGATGCCCGGTTTTCTGCTGGCTGACGAAGGTAATAGGATGGTAATATTTCCCGAAAATAATGACTTCGTTAAGTGTAGCAAAAAAAGACACTTGAAGTATACCTATGTTACAATTAGTCCAATATTCAATTATAAATATCCTTTAAAATTTTGACACTTCGATCTCCGCAAGATGGCTAAATGAGGGTAGCCGAGGATTAGCTCGCCGTCCGATAAGGACCAGGCCCGGGTCGACGACGCGTTGTGTACCACGCGCGCCTCAAAGAAATGTCAGCACAACGGAAGGGGTCCGATAGGACCGATGCCTGCCGGGGTTGCGGGAAAGTCCGAAAGGGATACCGTGGCCCCTGGCAACGTAAAGGCAACGGAAGGAACACGGGTGGGTTTTAGTCAGTAAGAGTCTGACACGCCCTCCCGCTCCACCCAGAGCGGGAGAAGTTATTTGATAATTTCCCACCCAAAAAAAAAAAAAGGGTAGCCGAGGATTGAGTTGAACAATATGTGACTAGAGGGAACTATGACCAGCAATAGACTGGCTGATGATGATTCCTTCTCCACTTACAAGAAGTATCTACCCTACAATGGAATCGATACGGGCAGCTAGCTATTATATTAAAAATCTGTATAAGAATTCAATACCAATATTTTTAAATTCCTCCTTCAAAATCCACTCCGCTAGCGAGTAAGAAGCCAATATTGTAAGATAAAAGACTAAGAATCTGCATAGTAAACACTGCCCGGAGATAAAGCAAGCAACTCTTCGCTTAACTCCAAAGTAAAACCACATAGACTAAAAAGCACTACTTTCAAATTCACGTCTTACGAACTAGTTTCCCTAAAACACCTAGGTGGTACAACAAAATGTGTGGAAAGTACATTATGCATAATATCAAAAGGAGCTTAAACAAGAACAGAACTGTGAATTTCATTAAAGCTGAACTCAAAGTCAGCTAAGTGAAACACTACCTGGTTTGAATCTGATTTACATAGTTTGTTAATTAAATTGTTGTATTAAAGAGTTGGGCCTGCTGTGTATAAAGTTGGAGATGAAAATCTGTATGTGAAAGTTTTATTCGTGAAGTAAGGCAATCCAACTAGGCAGAATTTCCAGTTGGATGGGTCATCCATCATATCTAATTTCAACAGAATGAAGGTTGTTAGCAAATAGTTCTTGCTCTGGGGGCGAAATTGATGAATTCATTAATATAGAACGTATGTATATCTACGTTAATCAACTGTTTGAAGTATGATTCAGCTAGAAAAAGGTGACTACGCAGATGACAGGCCACAAATTAATTAGATTACGAGCAGGAAGGTGACAATTACGATCATTCAACAACGTGTAATATTATTGACCTGTCATAAAACCTCGGTTTTCAGCTGAAGTTATTGACATAACTACAGTACCTTATATTCCAAATAATCAATAGGAAAATATTTTCAGAAGTAAGTTAATTCAATACATTAACACCAATAAATCCTTCACATTCGATACAATGGTCACGGAAGAATGATTATGTTTTTTTTTTTTAATATTGATAAATATAATACAAGTTTAGTTTATAGTATTTTATATTTTTCAACGAACTATCACTAATAGTCATGTTTACTGTTAATTCTAAAGCAGTATTATTGAGTTCCATATCTCATTGTTAAGTTGATGTAAAAAAATCCCAGATCCCCAAAAAACCAAACCAATAAAGCAAATGATTAAAAAAAACAAAAATGTGACTGCAGAAATACTTAACAGAAGAGAGAAAAAACTAGCATTATTATCTATTGAACGTTGTTTTTGTAAGATATTGCAGGCTGAACTAAACCAGCTTTTTAGTTTATTGTGTATTTGGAATTGAGTCATTACTAGCTTTTCAATGATACCAATTCATAAATAGTAATTATTTAATCGTGCTTTTGTATGTTGTGCTGTTTTTTGTGTACAGTAAATAAACGATTTATCTTTCTATCTATCTATCTATCTATCTATCTATCTATCAATAATGTTGTAATTCATTAAAAAAAAAAAACCGTTTTCCTCCCTTTTTTTGTATTTGCAGATGAATTATATAGCCTATGTCACTCCTACAACTAAAGACGAATCTAACGACACCTCATAATTATGTTAAAATCCATAAAGCCGTTTAGGGTACAGAGCGTGCCAAACAAATAGACATAAAACTCTCGAAAAACATTACCCTCCTTCAGGACCAGTCGGGTAAAAAACGAAATCCTGAAAGTCTCATAGACTATCGAGAATATTTGAGTTTACGAAATAAAAGCCCAATCATCGATATTACTGCCAATAGTAATTCTGCCGTTGACAATACCCAAGAGTTGATGTAAAAATAATGATTCCCCGTCCCATTTTACGCTTTCAATACAAATTCCAAGAATCAGTTGCTAGCTACCATTAATGAGATCCACAATCAGCAATTTCTTATGATTTGACCTTCTTATGAATTGCTTAGGATGTTAGTATCCTTCCCTCCTCTTATTCCCAAATCAGGACGGGAGTTCCGGTATCCGTTCCCTGGTTAACATTCCAATTACACACCTTGCAAATTGCGTGAATTGATTAGTTATCAGCCGGTACTATATTCACACATGGCTTAATTCTGAGCTTTTAAATTGTTAGGTGATCAACCCGTTCTTCACGGTGATCATCTTGTCGGTGTGACAATATTTTAGTAAGCAATCCGTTTGTCGGCGTGACCATCTTTTTGTCAGCAATCCGTTTGTCGGCGTGACCATCTTTTTGTCAGCAATCCGTTTGTCGGCGTGACCGTCTTTTGGTCACTAATGTATTTGTCGGTGATAGGCTAATGCTACCTGCTTTCCAAAAGCCTGATCCTGTTCTAGATGAAATTTATCGATCAATTTTTAAAAGTCTGACGAAACCGTCTGTGGGAGTGACCATGTAATGACAATTAACTCGATGCGATTTTCTGGCCATTTGCAAAAAAATCTGATTAGTAAATCTGCTTTGAACTCCCATACTAACTATAGTGATTGACTGATTTATACAACAGCCAATGCTAATGAGTTGAACTGCGATTTCAAGAATGATAAAACTGAACAGACTTCTGAAATTATTACAGCATTATTTGTACCTAAACATCGCGATAAATATCTTGAAATGTTAAACGCTGCCAATTTCGTACCATTTGGCCGCTTGAAAATCATAAAGATAAATCAAAATTACTGTTGCAGGGCAATCTAAATAGGTGCTCGGAACGCAAATGTTGAAATATCGGCACAAAATATTGGGGCACGTTAACATTGGGTCAATTTACTTGAAATTCTTTGGCGAAGTATTTCAGGTAAGAATAAAAAAATGTTCCGTTTTTATCGCGAAGTATCGCCAGGTTGGGTTTATCGATGGTATTCGATAAAAAGCTTGCCTAATTTGTTGCGTACCTGACATGAAAATTTGATGTCGGTTTGCCCCTAAGGGATAAAAGTTCTATCAAATAACTTTGAAGTAACACTGTCTTTGTTTCACGAGACTAGTGGTGGCACAGATGTAACCTACATTTATGTCTGTATAATATAATATTTTAGGTATGATTATATCAAGAAGAAAATAATGAATAATTTCTTACAGCTAATATCCTTAACTTAAAATAAGTAGGACCATATCAAGACGAAAATAAATATTATAGTTACACAGACAAAGCGCAAAATGTCCGCAACCAACAAATTAGAGATCATAAATAAAACCTAATTGTACCGAAAATGATGAAGCATAAAATAATTTTCACGTCAAAATATACGTTACATTATCGTGTATATCCCAGCCACAGTAACACACACGTTTAAATCAAACATGCGTTATTAATTAGCCATTAAAACAAATTATTCACAAAAACAAACAACGCTACTTACTTCTATGGCAAGTTTATAGAATCCCCTTTTTATCACAAACACAAAAAAGTTAGATCACCGATTTTAATTCACAGGCACGCTCCCGTTGAAGTTATTACAGAATAGGTGGGTGATCGCTCGGGACGTGCGACCTCCCCAACGCTCGGGCCACGACTGAAGCTCCCTCACTGCAATCTAGATACCAAAGGGTGTGAAGAAACGTCCTATCAACCCCTACATTATAGGGACATTAGTGACTCCCTGATCAGTTAATTAACTAAAACTTTACAGTTACTCTAACGATAATTTTGTAGGATATTAAGGTCGAGTTATGTACCAGATTTTCGAGTCGATGCTGATTTATGGAAGATATTTCCTGTTGCGTCGAAATATGGGGCGAATTTAGAACTTACATGTTGAATGACTGTTCAAGATTAGTTCCAGAATTTTCTCTTGGACGAAAATGCAGTCATGACTTTTTATATTTCCGGAGCTTGCTGCTTTGTCGTAAAACCCTTCAGGTGGGAGTAGGTACCCGTTTTGTAAAATTCAGACTTAAATTTTTGAGCACACCCATTTTATTCGCTCGTAATATTTTTACGTGACACGTTCCAATTTTCGTCAGCTCTAAAGTATTGCATAGTATTATTTTTATGTTTCAAACTTCCTGAGGTTTGTAGATTTAAAAGAAACAGGGAAACTGCTAACTTATAATTTATTTGGCATCTAGACAATTTTATTATTTTACATTTCAGTTTGTAAATAAAAGGTTTCAGATGCGGAATATTTATTTTTGGTTTATTAGATACCTTGTAATGTATTTTTTTGACAAAATAGATAGTCTACATTTCCTATACAATATAAGTACCTAGGTATTTAATAATATATGATTATATAATTTTCCTACGATGATTTTCAAAGTAAAAAAATATTAAACCCCTTATACAAGTCCTTTTATAATATTTTTCCTTCCTTTGTGCTAATCTTGACAAATCTTTCTGGCGATTTCAGCGTGGCTGCAATTCAATGATCAAAACAAAATTATCATTTTATTAATTGATAATCCTCAGGATCCATTTAATATCATAATCCTGTTCGACATGGGATCAAATTATATTTCAATTGAACGCAATTTATAAGCAAAAGTAATTTTGTTGATGGGTTTCACATTGAATTAATGAACATAAATCGTTTTGATAATTATCGGATTTTTAATAACTAAACCGTTTTTGGTTCGATTTTATTAATTGTTTTATGATTTGTTGGAGTGATTAATTTTGTGAGTTTGGAGAAATACAAAATGAAAGGATTAACCTAGGCCCTTTGTACACACATGTTTTTCTTACCGTGAATAACTACGGTTTTTTCGCCGTGTGTAGGCACGGTCGTCAGTGTTGTGTGGATCACTATGGAAGCTTGTTGTCAGACACGTTTTTTCTACGACACGGTTTAAACGCCGTACCGTAAAAAGATCGTGCCTGTTACAAAGGGCTTAACTCTTTTATCGTTTGTGGCATTAGGTTTGGTATGCCTACTACAAATCCACAGAGTAATTACAAAATTTTAGACAAACTTCGTTTTATGTAAATCAAATGTACTTTTTTCGATAGAATCTTTAAATTTGATTTTTCAAAGCTTGTAAGCAGCTAGTTTTGAAATATTAAGTGATTTATTAGAGTAGTGGTGGCCCAGTGCAGTGGTAACAACCGCGACTTAATAGTTGAAGGTCGTAGGTTCGAACCCCGACTGGCGCTTTACTGTGTTAGAGTATTGGTGGCCCAGTGGTAACAACCGCGACTTAATAGTTGCAGGTCGTAGGTTCAAACCCCGACTGGCGCTTTACTGTGTTAGAGTAGTGGTGGCCCAGTGGTAACAACCGCGACTTAATAGTTGAAAGTCGTAGGTTCGAACCCCGACTGGCGCTTTACTTTGTGTAAATTATTTGATTACCACTGCTCCACCACTGTTTGAATTTTACAGAACTATGTCTTTCTGTCTGTTGGATATTAATAATTAATTCTTTATTGGAATAAAAAAATGTGTACAAACAAAGTGAAACTCTGACTCCTGCGCTGAGTAAAAACACATGTGTTACAGGGGCGAGTGTCCTTTCCAAATCATTAGTTTCTGGATTTTATGCAATACACATCGTTTGAATTTACTGTACGATAAACAAAAAAATATAATTAAAATAGTAGTATTGAGGCTCCTGAACCTAACCATCACAAAACAAAACTTATAGAAGTATTAAAAAATGATGAAAACAAACGTGGACCCGAAAAAACAAGCATTTAACGGTAGCGACTTACCTGTACATCGTAGGTTCGAATCGAGGCAGGCGCTTTACTTTGTGTAAATTATTTCATTACCACTGCTCTCAAAACGGTGAAGGAAAACATCGTGAAAAAACCGCCATGGCTTGGAACCAAAAATTCGAAGACAGGGTATATCTACCAACCCGCACTGGGCCCGCGTGGTGGATTACGGCCACTCCCTCTTACATAGAGGAGGCTTGAGTACTAGCAGTGGGGACATTATACGCTGATTATGCTTACTTGCTTGATTGGGCAACTAGAATCAATTCTGATTTTTGTCAATGTTGACGTTCAAAAATGCCTTTTATGTGCCTATTTGAAATAAATTATTTGACTTTGACTTTATTCCCTATTGGTTGCCTACAAAATGGTTGAGCTGGATGTTGCTGATCCACGCGTCATGTTCGTGAACGGGCGCCGTCGGTTGAGACTGGTCATCTCTTATCTGCCATTGCTTATTTTTAATCTTATATTTTTAATCGTTTTTGATTATTATTTTATTTTACATTGTTCTCACATATAGAAGCAACAAAAGTAATGTACCCAGGATTTTGTAATTTCTATATTTAAAAGAGTGTCCTTGGAGTTTCTTGCCCGTTCTTCTCCATAGAGATCTACGTTTTGGAATGGGCAACTAGCTTCAACTTTCTGACTATCTGACCGACTCTTTGACAATTCAAAAGTGCCTGTAAATGGTTTAATTGAAATAAATGCTTTGAGTTTGAGTTTGAGTTTGATTCTAAGTGACTTTTTTATTCGGAGTTTTATACATAATTGGGAAGAGAAATAGGTCAAGGTTCTTGTGTAAGCATAAATGTTATGCTTTTCACGGGAAATTAATTAAAACTTTGTACCCAATTGCGTTTTGCGAGAAATTCCTAGTGTGGGGCAACGTTTAAAAAAAAAAAAAAAAATTACCTATAAGTTATCAGAAGACTGATATCACAATATTGAAAGGATGATTAATTTTAGTAACTATAGGTAACAATGTGGAATTCCTAATAGTTCTTATGTCAGAACAAGGTATTTTCTAGCACAAAAGCATGACAATAAAGGAGCAAAAACACGCACTTTTCAAAACTATGTTCTATTATCCCATTCTTTGTACGTGCTAGCGATATATTTTCTTGAGAGCCTATTCACAAAACCTCGTGGTATATTCAAGTAACCTAATGTTTGCAGAATACAAGATTATTTAGCGCATATTTGTATTTTTCCAGCCTACGCATTGTGGAGGCGTGTAAAAATATAAAATAATATAAGAAAAAAATGATAAGGTCAAATATAGGTGCTGGTGGATAAATGTAGATACTCGTATAGAGAATAAGGCGCTAGATACACAAGGTGCGATGCGGTGTGATGCGGCGAGGTCGATGTGCTTTTGTTTTGTTAAGCCTGATTTATTGACTGGCACACGGCGCGTTTTATTTGTCTGTGGCAAACCATGAATCCTGATTTAAATTTTGTGCGATTTAATTCCCAGCGGCGTACCACAACTTGAAGCAGCAATAAAAGTTGCATCACCTTAACAGTATTTAGACGATGCCAGTAATTTTTGCTTCGATTTTATTGTAAGCCATAGACAAGAAATTTGCATCGTGTAAATGTGGCTTTATAAAAGCGCAGAACAGCGATCTCAACTTTAGTTCTCGTCACCATCTTTCAAAGTTACTTACATTAACCTTAACGAGTGAGCTCGTACGTCATCAAAATAAGTCAGGCAAAAACGACGAAACAGTGAGAAACCACAAAAAAACGATGTTAGAAAGAAAAGAAGAAAGAAAGAAAATGTTAGTTGTCATCCATATAAAACGCGGCAGAAGAATTGTAACAAAGCACAACGACCACGTTGCACCAAACCACAACGGTGTGTGGGTAAGAGCATATAGTACAAACCTCTCAAGGCATCTGATACAATCACATAGTCGAGATTCATCGCGTAGGTGAGCACACTAAAATGCCCACAGAGTACTGACTCTGTGTAAGTGTGGCAATTGAAAGTTTTACGTTTTACTTGTGTATTGGTACTGGACTGGCGTAAGCGTTCATTGGACGTATAAAGTGTAGACATCGAGGAAACGTAGAGTAGTGAGAGCAAGAGAGCGCGTTTTTATTGAGTTACGCGCGATGTCGCGTTTTCCGCACCCTGTCCCAGAACGCGTTGCAGTATAGACGGCTCCTAGTAACTGCGTATGTTATAAAGTAGACGTGTATGCTACACATCGTAGCTGCATATGCTACGTTATAGCCACGTATGGTACATACATAGAAGCCGCGCGTGTTCCGTCTTAACTGAATATGCTACGTCAAAGCCGCGTATGCTATGTCGTAGCCGCGTTTGCTACGTCGTAACCGCGTAGGCTTTGCGTTGACACATCGCGTAGTCTTAGTCGTGGAGATTACTTCGGCATTTTCGTCAACATTAGTTCCGGGCAATGACCACTTATCCGCAGCCTGTTACTGTTATCAAGAACATCATCTAAGTTCTAAGCCTAACTATTACAAGACTTCTTGACTACTTCGGCTGATTAATAATATTAAATATAAAAATGTCGACAATCAACGCAATTTAATTCAGAAAATCTGAATGATTAATTAACCAAAGACTGTTGAGGTAAATAAAGAATTTTTGACCGTTTGTTATTTCTTTGTTAATTAATTTAAAAGGAAATACATTTTCGTGGCAGCCGTAGTTAATGCTTAAACTTTTTTCGTTTCAACTGGTATTTTACTTTTAAATGTGACTGAGGCTAACATAGCCCATGTTCCCACTGCTGGGACAGAGGCCTCCTCTATGTGAGAGGGTATGGGCTGTAATCCACCACACGGCCCCAGTGCGGGTTGGTAGATGTCACATGTCTTCGAATTTTAAGTTCTAGGACACGCCAGTTTCCCCACAATGTTTTCCTTCACCGTTTTGAGAGCAGTGGTGATTAAATAATTTAGACAAAGTAAAGCGCCTGTCTGGATGTACAATCCGTAAGTCGCGAAAGTTAAATGCTTGTTTATCCGGGTCCACGTATGTTCATAATTTTTTAATCCTTCTATAAATGATTTTTTGTGATGGGTAGGCTTAGGAGCCTCTATTCTATTATTTTGCTATTTTCATTATAATTATTTGTTTATTGTAAAGTAAATTCAAACGATTTAAATTGCATAAAATCCAAAACCTACTGATTGGGAGAAGACACTGGCCCCTGTAACACAGGTGTTTTTACCTAGCGCAGGAGTAAGGGCTTCACTTTGTTTGAACACATTTTTTTATTACAGTAAATAATGTACATTGCTGAACGACATAGTTCTGTAAAACTCAAATTATTTTTTTTGTGACATAAAATAAATTACATCTAGCATCATAATCAAGTAAAACTTATTAAACGAGTGTCTTTCACCCCGCGATTACACCCAAACAAGTGAAATGAAATGAAATTGTTTATTCTGTAAATAGGATATCGCAATCACTTTTACACGTCATATTAAAAAAAATAATAATAATAAAAGAGGAAAATGCTAGATGAGTTCGGCGTTTCCTATCTGACTACTCTGAGAAGAAAGACCGAAACAAACTCAGAGGTCACAGTCTCTTTTAAAGTCCAGACATAATCTTGGTCAGGCCATATGAGGAACATGTAGATTAGTGTCTGAAATGGTCTTTTGAGGAAAGAACCACACAGATTTGAGTGGACCTGTCCAGTCAGTGCAAGCATTTGTCAGTAATCGTAGAGCTCAACTCTGAACTTAAGGAGCTCAACTCGACGAACAATACCAAAGAAAGGACATTTGGGTAGGTCGCATAGAGTACTCAAACTGCCAGACCATCATTAAAACTAACTGAGAAAGAAAAAAATAAAGAAAGAGGAAAAACAGTAAAAATAAAATATACACATAGTCCTCACATTCACAATCATTAAAACAATATAATACTTTACAAAGTAATCATGTTATTTTGTACATAATTTCCAACAATGTCAATATGTATATAAAACTGGTATTTTTAATGATTTACATAATAATTAAAATGTCAAATTTTATGGTTTTATCACAAGGCTTAGCAGAGCGAGCAGCTCAATCCCACGCTTTTTTACGCTCAAGTAGTGGTACTGACTTGGCAAAAATATGTCGTGTATAGAACATGATTGTATTAAATGCAATAGATGTACTGCTGTTTCAGATATGTATTCTTAACTGTTTTGTCCACCTTTTAGACACTTTTAACAAGTTTTATATACTAGTGTTTCCAACTTGTGTAAGATAAACGAAAACAGTGGACACAACATGCAGAATACTTGTTATAGACGTTAAGGTAAATGCAGGGTTACCATGCATGTAAATATTGCGCAGTAGGCGTGTATAAACACGTTAACCATTGATTGGGTTTTAAAAGACTAACTTGTCTTCCCTTAGGAAAACCTACTTCCAACAAAGGACGTATTCTGTCTGCTATGACGGGAGACACATGATCATATTCGCTTCCTTACTTCCCAACCACAAGTCAATCTACCAGGATAACATACAGCTCATAAACTGATTGTTCAATGGCGTGGCCGTTTAAACTGTCGCCAGTAGATTCCTCTGAGCGGTTCGGCGGGCGCCAATCACGGAGTTAAGATAGATTGCCAATACCGGTGCGGCTTTTGTGCTCCACTTGGGACTTTGCTTTGCGGCTTAACTATTAAATTCGATAGTGGAATCAGTCGTCATTTTTTACGGATTTTTTTTAAGTCTCATGTCATGGGCCTATTAGACTCCAAAAGAGTAACGGTGGAGTTTTTTGCCCATTCTTCTCCAATCAAATCAATTTTTTTGTAAATTTTTGACGTTTGAAAGTGCCTATTTGAAATAAATGATTCGACTTTGACTTTCAAATTTATAGTGAGAAATTCCTAATGGAAAAATGTGACGACATTTTCCTCATTAGCTCTTATTCAAAAATATCTAAATTAAAAAGTCGTTTATTCAAACTAGGCTGAGAATCAGCACTGCTCAAACGTCAAAGACCATGCTTGTGATCACTGGATTGCTAAATATAAAACTATAATTTCAATAATCATTACTGATTTAACACATTAAAAAAAATTGGATCATTCATTAATTCTTCGAATAATTACATTTAATTATATTCTATATATCTAAACTTTTAATTTTATATATGTAGTTACTATGCTTAGTAGCCAGCAACGTTACATAATTAATACTAAGCTTTATTATTAAAATTTTATCGAGCCTCGAATATGACGAAAAATGTACAAAACGAAGAAGTTATTTTTTAAGAAATATGAATTTAAAACCTTTTTCACATTGATTTGGATGAAAGTGAAATGAAGAAATGAATTGAACTCCGGGAGCGGATTAATTCCCTAACGGTCGTTAATCTATGCGATTAGCTGAAAGAGAATGAAATTAAAATAATTACATGATAAATCGATATAATAAATCCTGATATTACTGTTTCTAAAGTCTGTCTTCACACTTCCTAAATAATCTTCCTACTACAGTATAATAATAATGTTAAATAACTGATTATTTTTTCGACAAAATTCGAACTGAGAACGTCTAACCTAATCATATTATTGGCCCGGGGGCATCTATTTTCTCCTACCAAACTCAGCTACATATGAAACCCTCTTAATATTCCACCTAATCCGTAAAAAATACAGTGCAAGACCTACACAAAATGAAAAACAAAACAATAAACAATCCGTGCTAATAAAACAAAGCTCAACCAACTACATTTGGTCGGAAAAATAAAAAGCAAAGGATCGAACCGAAAGTTAATAAAAGAACGAAACCCGACAAAACCCGACTAGGTTCGATCAATCACCCGACAAGTTCGGATGAAGACCGAACGTGTGATTACGGCATAATGACGGTGCCACGGACCCCTAAAATGTGCCCACATATTTATAGAGTTGTCTCTTTTTGTTCTCGTGCAGAATTTTGTGGGGAATAGAGTGGGCATTTTGTCAAGTGGATTTTTCTTTAGTGTGCATTTGGATTTGGTTTGGGATAAATGTAAAAGTTTGAAATGGATAGATTTTAGTTTTAAAGCAGCGTTTTATTCTTGTCTGATGAAACTCGTTCTGTTTAAGAGGAGAAAAAAACGCATTGGCTTTCTGTTTTATTTACCACAGTGATCGAGTAATTCTGCTATTCATTTCAGACTGCTTACACTTTATAGTTACTTAGTAGTTTAAGTTATATTTAATGTACTTATTAGGTAGCTTGGCTAGATTGTAATATGAATAAAGTATAATCAGTATATGATACTTTACAAACGGAAAAAAAAAACAATCTGCGGAACAAAGATTGTATTGCTATTCCCGTAATTTGGATGTCCTCAAACGCAAAGCATTTATTTCAATTAATCCAATTACTGACTTTTTAAATTTTCAAGAAATCGGTCAGTCAGAAAGATGAAGCTAGTTGCCGAGACGAAAGAAGAAAGGGTAAGAAACTCCATGGGCACTCTTTTTTAAGCGTCTTTTAACTTGCACTCCGTCGGTGCTCTAGAAATAATCATCGGCATTTTATACAGTTATTTCTAACTATAGGTATCGTATTACCTAGTAACTGGGTTGTGGAGGTCAGATAGGCAGTCTCGTTTATATTATGGTGGTCACCTACATCAGGTTAGACTGGACGCCAACCACAACATAGTTGGAAAAAAGGCTAGTCAGACGATGATTTCTAATCATTTAATTGTAACTGTAAAAAAAAAATGTATGTATACTCAATAATAATATTATATAGTAGAAAAACAACATAATCCGCTTCATATCACATCATGCTAGGACTACAATATTCACTATCTTCAGAAATATTAAGGCCAACTAAAGCACCAAAGGGAAGCAATAAGCGGTCATTAGAGGCCCTGCGGTACGAAAGCCGATTTCAGCACTTCTTACATAGAAGAAATATGAAATGATTTATAAAAGACGAGATACGTAATTTATCTAAGAAAAGCTGACGTAATGAATTGGAACTTGTTCAACTAAATAAATTAAGTGTTCATTGTGATCGAGCTTCTGTTAAGTTTTGATCGTGAAATTGAAGTGAGAAAGTTTCCTTTTGATGCATTTAACGCTATTGTAGTATTGCTAACATTACATTTTGTAAATCTGTTTGATAGAATGGTAAGTAAATATGCTATTAAAGATAAATAGAACACTCGTAGCAGAATATATATATGAACAATATGGAAACTAGGCCTATTTGTTGAGATAATTAGATACGTTCCATTTTTAAAAAGATCGGGGCGACCTTTCGTCGCAATACAGCGGCACCCGCAACTGACAGCACCGCGACAATCGCTTGGTGTCTCATCAATGATCGCGTCTAAGTGAGTGCTGGTTCAAACGTTTACTACGTAGTTTCTGTACTGACCATATTTATAATGTGCTTGTAGGCTACTACTATACAAAAAAAAAGGTTTTTTTCCTTCAGTGCAAACGCGGGAGGGGTCGCTCAAGAAGGACATATAGTGGACTTATTGGTGATGTTCTTTAGAAAGGTCAGGTGCATAGTGTGGCTCAAGTTAAATACCTAGGACATCTGGTTACGGAGGACTTATCTGATGATGCAGATTTGGATAGAGAGCGTAGGGCGTTGACGGTTCGGTGCAATATGTTAGCCCGCAGGTTGTAGTGGGGATTTGAAGGTGTATCTTTTTAAGGCCTACTGCCAAACCTTCTGCACGTGTAGCTTGTGGGTGAAGTATACGCAGAGGGCCTATAACGTCCTACGCGTTCAGTATAATAATGGGTTTAGGACGTTGATGGGGCTTCCGCGCTTCTGCAGCGCTTCGCAGATGTTCGCGGAAGCCCGTGTTGATGATTTTCATGCCATAATGAGAAAGCGGGCGGCATCCATAATGGGTAGGTTGCGCAGAAGCCCCAACAGCATCCTAAAAACATTGTTCGGCAAGATGGACAGCCCCTTTATTATGCACTGGATGCGGAGGCACGTGCCAACATGTGTTGAGCCACGTAGATAATTTAATGTTAGGTTAGTTTCTAAGTTTTACTAACATCGTTTTAAGTCTTTGTTACCAATACCATATGGATTGTATGTATTTACTCTTTATGTTTGATCCAAAATAAATGATATATATATATATATATATAGTACTCGCAGCCGGCGTGCGTGTATTACCAGATGAACGTAAACGAAGCGAAAAGGAGTATTTGTAAGGGTCGTAGCAAGTGTTTTTCTGTAGTTTCTGCCTATTCCCATGTAAAGAAAGCATGAGTTTATGTATGTAACTATCACCACGATTCATATAGACCCGTCAGATGTAAGTAATAGCTTTTTTTCCACACCACATCCTTGAAAAGTAAACAAAGTCTATGCATTTCTCGACCAGAAAACCAGCAAAAACTTACAGTCGAATTTATCCGCGGTGTGACTACGGCTTCACACTACGTAAACACAAAATAGAACGGGATAAAAGTTTTAATAAAACACGATTTCGTTTCGATCCTGTTACGAGTCTGTTCGCTTGTGAAGCGTACAGTCGCCCACGCAAGTTGTGTCCACCAAGTTCCTATTTGTGTTGAACTTGAAGTTATGTTAAGCGGTGTATTTTTGAGATGATGGTATGTTATCGCACTGTAAACAAGCATATTACAAATTAGAGGATTATATCCAAGATAAAAATGCTTGGAAACATGCTGGTCCTGCTCCATAAGACAATTTAGAATCTAGACAAAATCTAACTGATTGCTAATTTAATTGTATAATATATATAACACGGAGGGGTATCTATCCTGTGCCGTGTCTAACCAGTCTCCGGTTTAATTCTTCGTTGATAGTAGAATAGGTAGGTAGTTGGTTTTCAATCACACACAACTCTTAACTCAAACTCAAAGCATTTATTTCAATTATAACATTTACAGTCACTTTTGAGTTATCACTTATCAAGGAGTCATTCAGTTTGAGTTATTTTTTGAAGCTAGTCGCCCATTCCAAATGAAGTAGGTTCCTGATGGAGAAGAACGGGCAAGAAACTCCATGGACACTCTTTTAAATCAAAACATTATGGTACAGAGGTTATTTGTTCAACAATTACAATCACAGTTCTTTCTAACACAACTTTTCCTTTCATGTTTATTTCCAACACCCGCCATTCGGTGCGCCTCGCTTTTGTCAAAGTCCGGCGATATATCCCGAATTTCAATACAATATCTTATTACTAAGTTTGTTCAATAAAACTTACAAACAATGCTAAAATGCTTATCAGTTAATTCTTTTATAATTAAACAATGCTAATATTCACAAATACAAAGGTTATTACTTTCTACCACTTTTTTATTGCTCCTTTGACAACACTTCCTGTGGTTCAAGGAATTTAATCAAACAACAGGTAATCACTAGTAAATTGCATTGTAAAATAATCTTATTACTTTATAGTTGGTTTTCTATTATTGAAACTTATTTAGTTCTTGTATTCAATTATTACATTCGGTTATTGATCATAATATTCGGAAACCGCGCCATCTTCGGTACCGTTTTGTCATAAACAAATTTACTATGTCAAATGACCACTTGTTAATATGACTAAAAACCCATAAATCATTAAATAAATGTTCCCTTTTAATTTTAACTTTAGTTTATTGCCCCAACATCGAAGTTAGTAAATTTCTCTTCCAGTTGACCCACAGTTACCCATAGAGGGCAGGATCAAAGACTTTATGGTGAATAACAATTATAATAAGTAGTTACGCATAAGATTATGTTATAATCTTTACAGGTAGACGCTTTCGCGGCGACATATATATATTTTTTTAATATTGATTTTATTTTCTGTGATTACTTGAACTCACACACTGAGTTATTAGTACCTATTACTTGTAAAAATGTTTGGAATATCGTATAATTTTACCATGTTTGTAAATATGTGAGCACCATGCATCTATCACATGATTAATTTATCTGTCATTCCTTAATTTTTCATTATTTTTACCTAACGTGGTATAGTAATCTTATTCTAGGTGCATCATCTTCACATATAATTATATAATTGATGTATACAAGATATTGTGAAAACATTTTAAAAGAGTAACGGTGGAATTTCTTGCCCATTCTTCTCCATACGAAAACTACCTTTTGGAAGGGGCAACTAGAATCAATTATTATTTTTCTGTAAATGTTGACGTTCAAAAGTGCCGTTTTTGTGCCTAATTGAAATAAATTATTTGACTTTGACTTTGTTCTTGTTGATGTTGAAGGAAAACAAGGCAGTGTTAAAAAAAATGGCGAGGAACAGAGTTTCCTTACTTAATCAATCTGCCTAGCCTTTTCCCAACTATGTTGGGGTCGGCTTCCAGTCTAATCGGATGCAACTGAATACCAATATTTTACATGGAGCGACTGCCTGTCTGACCTCCACAACCCCGTTACTAGGTAACACAGAACCCCTAGGCAAAACTAGTTGTCAGACTTTTGGGCTTCTGACTACCTGTAACTTCTGACAGTCGTTACAGGTAGTCAGAAGCTTAAAAAGTCTGTACGCTTCACAAGCGAACAGACACGTAACAGGATAAAAACGAAATCGTATTTTATGAAACCTTTTTCCGTTCTATTTTGTATTTACGCGGTGTGAAGCTGTAGTCACAGCGCTGATAAATTCGCCTCTAAATAGGTAGTAGGTGCGTATGAGTTTTTTTCTGGTTTTTTGGACGAGAAATGCATAGATTTTTCTTACTTCTGCAATAGTTTGGCAGTCCCTAACAGGGGCGATGCCTCCAAACAACCCGATTCCTACCGGCTTCCCTTCGAACACAACCACTCTATCGTCATTGAATAATCACTATTTGATACACCGTATAATTAAAACATTACAAAGCGCCTACATTTTTTTTTGTCTATATGTCTCAACAACAAAACATTTTGCTCTAAAATAACTCGTAGGCGCGTCCGGCTTATCGTGAATTCAATTTCTATAGAAAATAAAGTCCGTCTTGACGTCACTTCGGTCACGTGACGCTGCAGTTTCTTAGCAGCCGGGTAAGCCGCTCTGTACCGAGTTACGATAGAATACGCATGCGCGTCGTGGAACCAGAATGAAGGAGCTATTGTTCGGTCAGTTCGCTCAGTTGTTCGGTTGTTGTCGTTGAACTTCGTAATGCGTTCGGCTCGGAGTTCGGACATCTCATCATTCGATTGACAATGTGTGGTTGTTTTTTGACGTAAACGCATTAGAAAAAAATGTACAATTAAGTAGTTAATTTGCTTTTTGTTCGCTCAGTGTAAACTGAATTTTATATTATTTTATTATTGTAGAGTGAACAGTGATTAAGATAGTGTTTATGTGTTTTGAGTTTAGTGAAAGAAAAGTACGTTGTAATTAGGTATTTGGGGTAAGTAGATAGTTTATTAAGTTGAAATTACTTATTTAAAGTAGATTTCAAAGGTAATTAGTAGGATCAGTAGGATTAGGATGACGGCATGTAAATTATTGTGTGATTATTTGTTTTGTGACGAGACGGGTCATCTTTTCAAGGTTATTGAAAAATAAAATAAGTAAGGCCGAGCTCGCCCAGATATGACTATAAATTACAAACGACGCGATGGTTTTTTCAAACATTTTAATGTTTCCCTTTACGATAAATATCAAATTAAATAAAATGTATTGTTTCCCGTGTTTACCTATCTTAGATTCTAGTAGTTCATGGAATAAAGCTTTTACAATTTTAAACTGACGAATTCATCAAAAAACATGTGCAGACTGAAAAACATGTACCTAGCTGTTTTATGAGTTCGGGACTGGTAGGAAATGAAATATTTTCACTAATTTGCATGAAGCTCTTATTCGGAAAGTAAATCGAAATACAAATACACGTTTGTTAGGTCAACAAGAAGTAACTTTTCGCGGCCACCATGAAAGTTGAAGTGACGTCATAACAATTAATAAACAATCTTTTTTTTTTTTTTCTTCTTTTTTTTAAAGCTCCGGCTTCCTACTTTCATTTCATCACACCACGCCACTGGTCCCTAATGACAGGCGGAAGTGAATGGTGTCATCACTGCGTGGATCGCCCGGAGGACACGGTGGTGCATACGGTGGAGGTCTGCCCGGCTTGGGCAGAGCATCGCCGTGTCCTCCTGGAGGCGATCGGTGGCGGGGATCTCTCGCGTCCGGCCCTGGTCCAGGCCATGGTACGGAGCGAGAGGCCATGGGAGGCCGTCACCTACTTCTGCGAAGCAGTAATGCTCGCGAAAGAGGAGGCAGAACGCGTGAGGGAGAGGCAAATTTCGCGCCCTCACGCCCCTAGCCGCCGCAGGAGACGCCCTGGGCGTCGGGAATCGCAGGCCGATTCCCGGCCACCGTAGGCGCGGGCTTGCGGACGGTGAGCAATGGGTAGCTCACCGTCCGATAAGGACCAGGCCTGGGTCGACGGCGCGTTGTGTTCCACGCGCGCCTCAGAGCGATGACATTTGGCACATGAGTAGACCATGACCTGGGCTAGGACATAGGATACTTTTTATTCCAATATTCCCACAGGATCGACACTTATGCGGGTGAAACTGCGGAGCGCAGCTAGACTCTTTATTGTACACCATAAAAAATACACAGAGAGAGATAGAGAGTTCATAAAGAAAGTAATCAAAGTTATTATTTAAATTGCAGCCTGTTCTTTTACCAAAATATTCTTGAAAGTTTAAAAAATCCTTTTTGTTAACATCCTACCTATTAATTTTCATTCAATCTCTTAAAATATTCATACCTTTAGTAATCCATTGTTGTTAAGACACATATCCTGTTCATAATTTATTAACAACGCACACAGCGGAGTCTTCACCGCTAAGATGCGGAAAGGAATCAGGGCGAGCACTAATTAGTCGTGAGCTCTCGACGTGTGTTTGTGAAGACATCTGCAGTATTTGTGGCGCTTGAAATATATCTTAGTGCAGTAGGTATGTACAAGGATATTGTTTTGTGTGGAAATGGAGGATTTAGAAGAAATTTTATCAGATTCATAAAGGCTGACAAGTGATGACAGGATGCAGATAATAGGAAATAAAGTATTAGAGAGCAGAAAAGGAAAAAAAAATTGTTTATAAAAAATTAAAGCCTCCGAAATTTTAGTATCATATGACAACAACTTTAGAAAATAGTGTCATCTGCATGCTACAGCAACTCATGCGCTAAAATTGTGGTCATAATGTTGAGAAAAATACCAAGATATTTTTAGAGATCTAATTATTCATTCCTCTAGTAATCCATTGTTGGTGAGACACGTGATTAATGTGGAAATGAAGGATTAAAAAGTAAATGACAGAGTGAAGAAAGACAATAAACTATGAGAAAGGAGAAAGGGAAGAAAGAATGTAGGAATTATTGATGATAACTTCATAAACGCTTGTACCTAAAAGCGCTGTAGAAATAATAAAAACAGCCAAGTGCGAGTCGGACTCGCACAAGAAGGGTTCCGTACCACCGTACAATATTTAGCAAATAAATTAAAATACTAAACGCAGAATATTATTATTTTTCATCTTAAATTGTCAAAATCGCCAAGATAAATTTGTATTTTATAATGATACTATGAATTACAGAGTTATATTTGCAGTTGCAGGAAATCACCCATATTTAAATAAAATTCCTTATGATTTGGCGAATTTGTTAATTATATACAGTATATGGCCCCCTATTATTATTATTTTTTTAAGATATATATATTTTTTTTATTTGTTCTCCACTTGATGAGTTCTAGACAATGACACCCCTGCACAAGCCAGGAATAGTTTTTTTTTCCAACATGAAAATTTTAATATTATTATATGGAGCCCGGGTGTCAATACAATAAAATCACTTTAATTTTTATTATTTGTTGTTATAGCGGCAAAATTAGCGGCAACAAACAATACAAAACAGTATTTTAGAATCACTACATTACACTACAATTATAAGCTCATATAATTGTTTAGTTTATTTTATTTGACTGTATATAATTATGTCAATTTATTTTAATTTTATTTTCATTTATTATTGACATAATTTACTCATTACAATGTACTTTTTAATGAAATGTATTGCAATATGTGATTATGTAAATTATTTTTGCATAAGTACTATTATATAGAATCAAGTTTTTCTGACTGAACAGACAGCTGTGCTGCTGGGGAGTTAGTTGCGCCACTTCTTCCCAGCTAAAGCACTAGGAAGTGGTGAAGTGCGGGCGTTTTTGGGGGACTGTCTTATGTAATGTTGACGTTCGAAAAGTGCTGATTCTCAGCCTAGTTTGAATAAATTACTTTTGAATTTTTCAACTTGTCTACCTATTACGGTTCATGAGATACAGCTCGCTGACAGACAGACAGACAGCGGTGGCTTAGTATTAGGGTTCCGTTTGGCACTCTTCGGGTTCGGAACTCTTAAAATGTAGTATCGTAAGCATGCTACAGCAACTCATACCCATGATTAGGTAAAAGACAAAATAGCGGTATAAGAACGATAATCTACAGATACTACACAGTATTTATTGAACAGGTTTCTTCTGGGCTCGTTCCTCCCATCGTAGACGTCATCCATCGCTTTCCATCAGATGATATCGAAGTCAATAGCAGGCCTATCCTGCAATAAATTAATTATAAATAAAGTACACGTGATGGCCCAGTGGTTAAGGTCTCGCCTCTTATGCACGAGGTTGTGGTTTCAAATTCGGGGCAAGTATCAATGTGTCTTTTTCAATTCATATGTACTTTCTGAGTTTATCTTGGACATACTGACATCGGTGAAGGAAAACATCGTGAGGAAACCTGGACTTATAGTTAATATAAGTCTGAAATCGCCTACCCGTCTTGAACAAGCGTGGTGATCAATGCTCGTGCCTTCTCTGTATCAGAAGAGGCCTTTGCCCTGCAGTAGAACAGTAACAGGGGTACACGAGAAAATAAAAATCCATAAACAATCATACATAAATGCAGTCTTAAATCCAATCTCAAAATAAGACAACATTTTAAAAAATGCTGTTTCAATATATTGAGCACCTGTGCCCATATAAATTACTAGGCGTGGCTTGTTCATAATAAATATAACATTTGCATTGAGGCACAGAAATTCGAAGCGATATATCCAATGTTCATTTTAAATATCCTATTGAAATATAATTTTTAATAACGAGCTGCTTTTGAATCTATTGAAATTTTGTATAAAATGCTTTTAATCAGTGTTTAAATGAATAGGTAAAGTGGTAGTCTACATACACCAAATTATACAGTTGATGGTTGTAGAGATAATCCTACAACCACCAATTATATCATTTGTAAATCTTTGACAGTCGTTTCAGGTACCTAGTCAGAAGCCCGAAAGTTTGACAACCAGTCTTACCCAGGAGTATAGTGTTACCTAGTGACAGCATTGTAGAGGTAAGATAGGCAGTCGCTCCATGTAAAATACTGCTCAGCTGTATCCGGTTAGACGGGAAGCCGACCACGACATTGGTAATGTAGGTGGGAAAAGGCTAGGCAGATGATGATGATGGCGGGCGGTGGTGGGGTTGGGTTAACCCCACCACCGCCCGCGTTCCTGACAAATAGTCCTCCAATCATCTCGCAAAAGAAACTAAAATATTAATTCCGGAACTAACCAACAACAAAGATATCAAAAAGAGTTTATATTTACAAAAGAAACCTTTGCACTGATCACTCCATATCCTCGCAAAGAGGTCCTATGTGAGGTTAATAAGCCACGAGCAAAGAACTTCGCTGACGATGCAGGAATTCTGAATAGCATTACTGACAATACAATGAGAAATCTTAAAGTGGAGATAGCGAGCGAACTTTGTGTGGCCTTTCATCTTTAGCTTACGTTGAAATTAGATTCATATTGCGATGTTTCTAGAGTTGAGATAGTGGAAAATGATGCCGGATAAACATTAAAGTTAACACACATTTATAATACAACTTATATCTCATCCCGTTCTTATCAGCGCGAGACGATGGTGTCAACTCACACCTCGTCTAACTCTTAAGATCACGAGAGTCTTTGTATGTTATATCTTTGGTTTAATTTTAAATAGGGAAACATTTGACACATCATTGAGTTGTTTGTTATGAAATCAAATGCTTTGTTATATATTTCTATTGTTTTAAGACACGTAGAGTACCTAACGTTTTGGAAATCAGATTTTGTGGAATGGGTTCGATGCAGAGGATTGAGGGACAATTCATGGAAACATTTTGATTTTGGCTATATAAGAAATAAAAAACAAAACGGTGTATGGAATGTGTAAAAGATTATGTGGCTAGAAAGAGATTGAATACTGAGATGGAGGGTTACTGAGTTTTTTTGAACGAAAACGACATGCTGCGCCAACCACAAATATGAATCTATGTTTTTTATACTGTTACCAGAAAATAACTGATTAACTTTCATATTCATTTCCTTTTCTATATTTCAAGCAGGCAAAATCAAACTGATACTTAACGCTTTCTAGGAGCACATCCTTTTCACTTGCATTGACACGTCCTATAAAATTCATAACTGTCATCTGTTCAAGACCGATGGCATCGATAATTCCCTCGATCGACTCAAACGATTAACCCAATTAGAAACTACACATATAAAAGTAAAACATCGATAGATCATCTCCACGACTGAGTCCAGACCTATTACACTAAGAAACCCTAATAAATAATACTTACATGTCATCTGTGTAATTAATCAAATAACTATATCGACTTGTATTTAGAGGCTGGTTAAGATGGTGCCAGTGAGTGAGCGAGTAGTAAGTGCTTTGGCAAGTTAGGGATTATTAACTTGAATTTGTTTTTAATGGACTATCGAAAGTTGGGTTCTTATTAAGAACTAATGCACACCAAAAAAGAAAGAAAGAAAGAAAGAAAAAGAAAATGAAGAACACCAAAGACACCAAAATGCCAAAATGAAACTAATTTGGAAGAGACTTGAAGCTGAGTTCAAGATACGCGAATCAGAAAATAAAATAAAAATTATGATTATTTGAAATAATAAAATTCACAAACTCATTTTACGAGGATAGTGTGACTGGCATAGATATCAAAACTGATAATAATATTAAGAATAACCTTTTTACTACCGTCAATATTTTATTCGCTGAGGTGTTAACTCAAACTTAACTGTTCAATTTTATTTGATACTTTTACTACTTCTCACTTCCCAGTTTGTGAGAGTAACTTCCAGGTGGATTCACTTGGATATGATAAAAGGCGACTAAAGGATTATTGCTAGTGGGGTGGACAGTAGCAGTCGTCTGTGTTAATGCGATCATCAACTCGCTTGCAAAATTGCGTGTTTTATAACCAGAGACACCTGAAAAGGTTTTTTATTTTGTGTTTTGATTTAGTATGCTTGCTTCTTGATAGTTCCTCGTGCGGGTAAATCCTTCTTATATTATAAACGTGAAAGTTTGTGAAGATGGATGGATGTTTGTTACTCTTTCACGCAAAAACTACTGAACGGATTTGGATTAAAGGATAATGGCGGACTCCCAAAAAAATTTTTTTGTTGAAAAATATGTAAAAGTACAGAGTTTGAATTCCTGCAGGCCTAACATGACGCACGCGACAATTACTCGTTCTCGCGTGAGTAATTTTTGTCTATTTTGTCTCTTTTCTCGTTTTCTGACAGCGCCTCCATACAAAATAGTCGACTCGTTCTGTCAAACTTTATGTTTTGTCGACAAACCCTAACATGGCACCTTAGTTATCTCGATTTTTGACAATTCAACACGAGATAATCTCCGATTCTGCTGTCATTAAGTCGTATTTACTCGTCCTCGATTTTGACGACGAGAACGACGAGAAGAGTAGACAAAATTATTATACAAAAAATATCTCCAAAATAACATGGCAGTTTCATAATTGTAATTATTTTAGTCATCATTTTATTTTACAATTATATTAATAATGAAAATACTTAGTTTTAAACTACTATTTATATTGGAACGACGTGTTTTATATGGATTTTTTCGTTTTTTGTATTGAAAATATGAAAAATTATTACCTACATGTTGGGTATTAGGGGTTTATGGGTTTCATAAAGGGGGTTCAAATTTTCATTATTTTTGCGATAGGACACACCATTTTCGAGATATAAGCAAAAGAAAAGAAAAAAAAAGTCGAGGTGTTGGTGTGAATTTTAGTTCATGAAAATTTATTTCCACACCTTTTTAATCGCGATTAAATACTTGGACAATCAGAATTTTAGATTTATATGATTTTAGAAATTAATAACTACTAAAATATAGTTAAGTTGTGTCACTTTAGTCTATTTCAGAATGGGAAATCGTCGGTTGACAGGAATAATCTAAATTTTGGTAATTTTTAGTCTAGTTTAGAGGTATTTGTGACAAGGAAATCGGCACCATTGAATGAATGAAACGGAATCTCAAGCCGATGTTGCTATCATAAAAATCATTTGTTTTTAATAACTTGCAACGTCGGTTTCTCGTCGCGAGATGTAGAAGTGTCAAAATGCTTTTTTCGCGTTTACTCGTCGTTTACGGTCATGTTAGGGTTTAGAATGACGTCAGAATCGTAGACAAAATTCGACAAAACGAGAAAAAGAGCGTTCTCGCGCTTGTCATGTTAGCCCTGCTGGACAGTTTTGTCTTCAGTTATATTTTTATAACAAATCAGAAATTAAAGATATTCCAGTTTGAAGTTCACAAAATCTAGAGCCTGTCTTGTCAACAGACCCTAATTAAAAAGAAATAGGTATAGAAATACCTAGTTACCACAAATTTAGAAAAAAATAAAATTTAGAATTTTTGTTAGTTAGAATATCATTGATAGACATGCATTTTTACAGCAAAATAAACTACGGACTACGGAATTGTAAGTCTAGCCGACAGCGACGTGCGTAGGTCTGCCACATGGCCCACATGCGACGTACCTAAGCTAATAAATTCAATCTGCCTAGCCTTTTCCATACTATGTTGGGGTCGGCTTCCACTCTAACCGGATACAGCTGAATACCAGTATTTTACATAGAGCGACTGCCTATCAGACTTCCACAGTCCAATAACTGGGTAATATGATACCCCTTGGTAAAACTGGCTGTCAGATTTTTGGGCTTCTGACGACCCATAACGATCGTCAAAGATCCACGAATGACAGCCGAGACCAACGGCTTAACGTGCTTTCCGAGGCAGGGAGGAGTCTCGGTATGTAAAGATGGTGTGGTGTACGAATAAATCTGGCAAGCGTTGCTTAACCTGATGGATTGACCCGTGCGGCTGTTATTATTAAGCCACGAGCTCCTCCGTAAGTAAATAAATGTCGAAGAAGAATATTCATTTAATAATCTTAGCCAATTATCTTTAGGACAGTTATAAATATGCATATATTTGATTAATTACGAGTATATGGTAGGGGTAGGTCATAATCGAAAGCTTATAGGAATAGATAAAAAAACAAATTATATTTTTCATATTTATTCATTATCCCTAGCCACAATGTTCACAGCTTTTTCTTCACTGCCAGAAACTTCTCTTTGCAAGTTATTATTAACTGCAGGCATTGCAAGATCCCTGCATGCCTCGTAGACATAGTCATTTTCCAAATCTAAAAACAAAAAGGATAATACTGTTAATGCATTAGAATGATTTATTAATATTTCGTGACCAATGCAAATGAAAGTTTCAATTACTTTAATTGAAACTTGTAATTCATGATATTTAGGTAGAAGTGCAACATGTTGCTTGAACATTTCTTTAACCTATTTATTATAAAGCTTTAAATACCTACATACTTCATAATCATGATTTTTAATAACATAGTTAGCTTTATAACAGAAACGAACACATTTTTTTCAACTAGGGTAAATAATCTTGTACTACAGTACAATACTTGTTATACAGTTATGCAATAAAGATAATCACTATCTTGTAACTTGACTAGTCGCCAGAAATACTTACAATTTGGGGGTATACCCTGGTCCCGGTTGGTCCGGGGATACCGCACGGTCTCCGGAGAGGCAGCGAGCCTCCTTGCCGGATTACCGCCATGGGATCTGGAGGCAAAAGTCATCGCGCACATTTGGGAGTAGCGCGAGGAGACTTCCGCGAGTAGTAGAGTCCATAAGCAGAACCAGTCGATAAAGTAGAAAATCATCTAACAGAAAATCAAAGAAAAAGCAACGAACGACAAGTTGTCAGTATTCGTTACTTTGTCAGTTAGTCGATTGGTAGAAGATATGTCATGTTCTTTTTTGTTGGCGATGTTGCCATAGGTACTCGAATTGTACAGTGATTTCATTTATGAATTAAAAATGATGACCGCTATATTCTTAACACAAAATGTTATCTTTATTTTCACATTTATATTCTGATGCAGAATTGTATTTCCTTAGTATACCTATTAATGCAATACGTAAAGCAAAGCATTATATATACCTTGACCAAGATTTTTATTACATGACAACATTAAAAGTTCAGGTTACCGTGAAGTCAAGTCAGAAAAAAAAAAACACTCCATGATTATTTTTTTATCATTAATAAACTAGTCAATTCAGATTTCAATTATTACGATTTTTTTTCCAGACGTCGTTAAGCCTTATGCTTAAGTCCTCGCGCACATCTGGGAGTGGCGCGAGGAGTCGAAACGCCGGGGCGTAACTCCGTTTCCGCGAGAAATCGCGGCACAGCGGAAAGAGCTCCAGCGGGATCTCATGGCGTCATGGAGAGTGCGATTGTCACAACCCAGTGCTGGGCACGCCACTATTGCGGCGATAAGTCCCCTCTTTGAGGAGTGGCTAGAGAGGCGCCACGGCGTCTTCACCTTCCGCCTAACGCAGGTCCTTACCGGACACGGTTGTTTCGGGAGGTTCCTCTTTCGTATCAGGCGGGAGGAAACGCCCGGGTGTCATCATTGCGTGGATCGCCCGGAGGACACGGTTGAGCATACGGTGGAGGTTTGTCCGGCTTGGGCAGAGCATCACCGTGTCCTCGTGGAGGCGATCAGCGGCGGGGATCTCTCGCGTCCGGCCCTGGTCCAGGCCATGGTACGGAGCGAGAGGGCATGGGAGGCCGTCACCTCCTTCTGCGAAGCAGTAATGCTCGCAAAGGAGGAGGCAGAACGCTTGAGGGAGAGGCAAATTTCGCGCCCTCACGCCCCTAGCCGTTGCAGGAGACGCCCTGGGCGTCGGGAATCGCAGGCCGATTCCCGGCCGTAGGCGTGGGCTTGCGGACGGTGGCAATGGGTAGCTCGCCGTCCGATAAGGACCAGGCCCGGGTCGACAGCGCGTTGTGTTCCACGCGCGCCTCAAAGAGATGGCAGCAAGTGAAGGGGTCCGATAGGACCAATGCCTGCCGGGGTTGCGGGAAAGTCCGAAAGGGATACCGTGGCCCCTGGCAACGTACAGGCAACGGAAGGAACACGGGTGGGTTTTAGTCAGTAAGAGTCTGACACGCCCTCCTGCTCCGCCCAGAGCGGGAGAAGGTATTTGATAATTTCCCACCCAAAAAAAAAAAAGGCCTTATGCTTAATATTGCCATCAAGAATTCTGCTGCCATTCTTCTTTACGACACAGATAGTTTATAGCCTGAATTAAAACAAAGGATACTTTTTATCCCGATATTTCCACGGGATCGAGACCTATGTGGTGGTGAAACCGCGGGGTGTTGTTGGTTCTGTCATTTTTTTTTTAAATATTCCTCTTTACGTATAAATGTTGCTTAAAGTTAAGACAGGTTTAAACGTCAAACAACGTGTGGTTAAGCAGACTTTAATCGTTACTTAACTTTGAGCAACGTTTATGTTTAAAGGGAAGCTTGTTGTCATTTTCGAATCAATCCAGGGATGTTGCATTTATTGCTTATGTAATCCAAAAAAAAAGTCAATCGACTAATTCACCCTTTTCACGTCATACAACTAAAATATATGTATGTAAATAGCTTTAAAACTCTTGATCATCAGGATTACTCACACTCACTCACAAACACACACACAAACACACACACACACACACACACGTAAACCACATAAATGTATGTCAAGCCTGGCACATTTATCTGTACCTAGAAATTAAGTTAACTTCATCACTTACTTTTGTTAATTAATCTAAATGAATACGCACATATTTAAGTATCGGGGGCCTGGTGACTCGTAACACAGGTATTTTATGCCTTTTTCGGGTACCAGTCTCTAACAAATGTTAACCCAATTTTTTGATTAAGCACTTTCTGTCCAAATCAATATTTGTGATAAGAAATAAATAAAAAAAACAACCCAAGCCACCTCATTCACAGTAAAATAATTGTTCTGCAACACGTTTCCGAGCTGCAACTTCGCGCAACGTAGCCTGCGACGTGACTACCTAATGCAAAATGAAAGAGAACCTCTTTCGAGAAACTTGCTTCAGTATTGTGAATCGTTCAACAGGTCGGTCAATATATTGCTCGACATTTGTCGTCCTTCAACGAAGCCTTAATCAAGATCTAACCAACAATACGACTGTCTCACGCAAACAGCTATTAGTCTCGCTTCTCTGTAGTCTTGGAGAAGGGATGGTCAACCAATGGCACAAATTGTTGGACTTAATTGAGGCAACCTGGCATGATGTCAAATTATTGGCATTTGAGGATAGTTTTAAAGAATAGAAACTATTGACTAATAGTAAGTAAGTATCAGTTATTGGGTTTTTCTGACAGGAATTTCTTAGTAGCTGACCGGAGTCTGGATTTGTGCCCGGTTGATGGCAATAGGCTCGCCCCCTATAACATGAGACTTAATTATAACTTTCGAAATGACAACCACATTTCGAAAGTACACCTCTGCTTAACCTTTCAAGGAAAATAGGAGTGATGCTATGATATGTTATTTTATTTTATGGAGCGACTACTAAGATTGTTATTTTAGTGACAACAAGTACAAATAACAACAGCTTACAGTACAACTATTTTCTTAATCTCCCTCGGCAAACTTCGTGTCTCGTCAGTCTAGCAGCTTTCCTCCCATTCTTAAAATATATTACATTAAGTTAAAAGAGTATTAACAACTCTATATACTTCCAAGTCAATTGAGAGCGTCCGGTCTGCACCAAGTGCAATAGAAATCCGACTAAAATGACAAAACACGAAGTTAGTCGAGGGACATTAAGAAAATAGTTGTACTGTACAATGCAAAGCGTGATTTTGAAATCTGTCGTATTAATTTCTATCAATCTATTAATAATATTTTGTCTTTGCTTCCAGGAAATGGAAAATAGACTGTAGATGTCTATTTTCCATAGAATCCCTATGATAAAATATTTCTTTTAGTTTTATTTTTTACGTTTTATCAAAATATTTAATTTAACACCCATATTACACGGGTCTAAAGTACAATCTGCTGATCAGTTCCTTGTTTTCATCATGAATTGCTTTTCATTTCGACCTACTCATAATCTTCTTATCCCCACTGACGCAATTAATTCCGGATATTGCCAGGATTAATCTACAGGCTCAATTATTTTCAGTTCGTCCGGTCTTCATTATTCATCCTGATTGGACCCATGTTTAATCATTAAGCACGTATATTGAAAATTTATTGAAATCTAGTTAAGACTTCGCCCGCTTTTTATAGCACTTAGTATTTCAAGCTACCCTCGCTATGAAAATTAATCGATATTAAAAAATGTTTTATTTTATTTATTTTAACTCTCATTTACAACAACAGGGACACGTACTTAAAACCGTAACTTATAAGTAATTATTACAAATTAAATTCAGCCGGGTTTCACTATCATTTAGAAAATATATTCTAGAAGGTTTATGTGTATAATACACATTGATAGTGTCATCACAATGTCTTGTTTTCGTCCTTTTTTATTTGTTTGTATATTGGCACCTTGCAGCTATTTCCTAATAGCTAATTAGTCATTATTTAATCGTGTTTTTGTATGTTGTGCTGTTTTTTTGTGTGCACTAATTAAACGATTTATCTATCTATCTATGATATGATATGTTCAAAAATGAAAAAATCTCGTTGTTTTTGTCACAAAACCCGCACAAAGCGTTAACGGGTTGCAAACTATTTAATAACCAGAAACTACTCGACTCGATTACTCGACCAAATCACTGTCCTAATCTGAACCAAGCTCTACCATCAATATAAATCAGTCATGTAGAGTTCCAACAAGATCGATAGCGTAATATCTTGGGTCATCTTAATTGTCTCTAGCAAGAGCCAATCAATCACTTGAAAAAAAATAAGGTGAAACGTTTTTCAGCCAATCACGAGATTGGATGTAGATTGTGAATATTAAAACAGGATTTACGATGATAGCCATTTAATGCTTCCATTTTTAAGAGGAGTTTTATAGTGTTGTTTGTTTTGTGCGGGCATTTAAACGATTAATGTCGAGATTTTTAATAGCAACTGATATAGGTAAGTCTGCAGTACCTATTAAAATATTTATCATCCTTTTCTTGAGCATATTTGAAGTCGTTCTATGGTGCCTAAGAAAGAAACTAGCAACTCAATCTTGAATTTTTCATAATAATTATATAGAAAAGTAACGAGAGTAGTTTTAGGTATCATAAAATTTGTAGAAGATTCAGTTGCAACTGCAATAAGATAAGTCCGATAAGGACCATTAGTTCAGCCGGTACATGTCTTGGCAAATGACCCTAAATCGATAGCTTTTCACTTTTTGGAAAAAAATGCCCATCTTTGATTAGCTGTATCTTCGCAACCAATATACCTGAAGTGCTTGGGTTTAGGTCAGATTGTATCAAATTTAACGTGCTTCATAAAAATATATACAAACAAAGATAACTAAAAACGTATCCTTAAGGTAGGTATATTTATCAAAAAACTGAAATAAGTACCAGAATTTCGCAGTTTTTCGAGCACCACGGGAGAAGAACAAGGTTTTCAGGGTTGGGAACTTGGATATAAACTACTCTCAAAGGACCTAACATCATATAAAAGAATCGTGGCTACATGCGCGTTTGCGATGTTGTTTTTAACTGGGCTGTAGAAGTCCTAGAACTTTTTTTCAACCTGTTTTTGACAAACGTCTCTTGTCTAGCAGAGGAAAAAACATAGCATTCTACACTTTACCAAACTTTTCCTAAACTTTATACAAATAGAACCTTTAAAACATAATCCCATATCGAAAACTGTCCAATAAAAAATAAAGGTGACAACACCATTTTGGCGACTGTCAAAAAAGCTAAATTTATACCAGGCTGGATATACAGTGCCTACTCTTTATGCATTGTGTGGCCTCCAGACTTATGGCCGCTTGGGACTTGTGCTTTTTATTTAAGTTTAATGGCTTTTTGAAATGTTACACCGTTAAGTCCCGCTTTGGTAGGTAGGTGCCTATTGGATTGGGAGTCAGGGGTTAGAGGCGAAAGTGGGCTAAGGTGCTTTGTTGATTTGCATATACTTAAGCATGGTTTTTTTTTTAAACATAATTGAAAATAAGTCAGTTACGATGATAATTTTCAGTCTGTACCATTCCATTGCTGAACATTGGTCTTCTGTTTTGCATCCACGTATAACCTGCACCAATTCATGCTCTGATTCGGACTGATACAAAACCAGGTTATTCACCGAGTTTGCATTCAACCAATGGCATAAGTGTATGCCTTAACCAACCTGGGGCGGCGGTGTCGACATAGTTAGCGATCGCTATACGACCGAATTCGGTAAGTCTGTATTACTAGACAAGCTCGAAAAAATCCCGTGCTTGTGAAGCACGTCACGCGCATCTAGGGATGCCATTACTACTTTGCGACCGAATTCGGTCATATAGCGATCGCTATCTATGTTGACTGCAGGGCCTGGGATGATTTCTCTTTTAACCCATTGGTATTAAATACATTGGAAGGCTCCTGTTCAGAATATTTTTGTTGCTTTCATGATTGCATAACATGCATAATTAGCCTATAATGGTCCCTGCTGGGACAAAGACCTCCTCTTTGTGAGAGCGGGCCGTAATCCACCACGCGGGCCCAGTACGCGTTGGTAGATTATGTCACAATGTCTTCGAATTTTTTGGTTCTCGGACATTCTCAGAAGTTTTCGGTCTTTCGTGATTGATATCTCGTAAAATATTAAAGTTTTAATAACTTTCGAAACTAACTCAAACTGATTTCGAAAACCGATATTTCTCAAAAAAGTTGATAATAAATGAGTTAAGTAGTTACACCTATAATATTGGCAATTACATAAATCTGTATGATGCTCTATTGAATTGAATTAAATTTTCAAATAAGATCAATTAAGTAGGTACATAATTTACTCTGAAAGCCCGCAATTTCATTGAAAGTATTTTTCAGAGAATAAATTTGATGTAAATGTATGATGTACCTACCTGGGATTTTCCATAGCTGATAATCAAAATCAAGTCATTTATTCAAACTAGGCTGTGAATGAGCACTTTTGGAACGTCAAAATTACATAAGACAGACTGTCTTATGTAATTTTATCACAAAAACGCATAAAAAATACAAAATCATATTGAATTTTTTCAAGAAGTCTTGATAAGTATTTGCTAATATAAGTATAAATAATAAGTTATCAGTTCTCATGTAGAGCTAAGCTTCTAATTCTACACGCCCTAACTCTACAAGCCCTAACTTCACAAACTATACACCTTAGTTAAAATATGTGCATTATTTTATTATTTATAATAAGTCCCTTTATTGATTTTCAGACCTCTAGCATCAAAATTTGCGGAAGTCTCATACAAGCTTCCATCCCCTAGTTTAAGGGGTTGGGGGTAAAAGTTCCAAGTTTTAGAATTGTTTTGTTGTTTGTGTACTAATACTAGCTTACATACCAAATTTCTGCTTTCTAAGACTTCAGGAAGTACCGTAAGAAATTTGATGATCATCAGTGAGCCAGTGACGAAATTGAGGTTTTTTAGATATCAATAAAATCTAAAGTATGAGAGCTATTCAATTGAAACTTTATATGTTTAATAAGTCTTCTATTGACATCATATCCCGAGAATTTTGTTTATCTAGTATAATCCAAAGCCAAGTTATGAGGGTTCAAAACAACAACGAAGCGCTTCGAGAAAAGGTAGGTAGTGCCCTTGCGCTTCGCTTGGCTCGTCTTGGCGGGGGTGCTCCCAGATTATTATAAAGTAATATTTATGTGACTTGGTTGCCGCCATAATACCATTTAACAGAGTATTTCGTCAACTGCATTAAAATTGCGGTCACCCCTAAAAGGTAATAACTATATTATGGCCCACTTATCTTACACTCACGAACGCCCTCTGGTAAAATATAAAACGAAATAATTTAAAGATTAGATGTTGAATTTTACTACAGTCCTTTTTTATCGCTGAAATTTTGCGTTTTGTATGACCTAACGTGATGCCGAACAGTTAGGCGTTAGTCTGAACAAAAGTTACCGTCAATCTGTGTAGTCTTTTCTCAACTATTTCGGAGTCGGCTTCCAGTCTACGACTGCTTATCTGACCTCCACAACCCGGTAACTGGGTAATACACATGACAAGGTGGATCACATGCTTCTTTTGGAAAAGCTGGCCTTTAACGGAATTCGTGGGAACTTGCTGCGTTGGTTTGTCTCATATATTTTTAACAGGACTCAAAGAGTCGTTATTAATGGCTACGAATCTGAAGCCGTTACTGTAAATTTTGGAGATCCACAGGGATCCATTTTAGGACCTTTTCTTTTTATTATCTACATAAATAACATTAAAACACGTTTCGTTAATGATCGTTTCTTAATGTATGCAGATGATATAAAAATATATAAAACATGCAAAAATATCCAAGATTGCCGACTCCTCCAAGACGATCTTACCAGACTTAATAACTATTGCAAAGAGAACAAGCTCTTTCTTAGTCGCCCTAAATGTCATAGTGTATCATTTACAAAGAATAAGAATAAAATTTATTTTTTTATTAATAATCAACAATTAAATGTAGTAGATTCCGTTCGCGACCTAGGTGTTATCATGGATTCGTGTTTGCATTTCAACCTGCACATTGATACTATAATAAATAAGGCTTTTCAAATGTATGGCTTCGTCATGAGATCCTCAAAGGACTTTGTGCGACCTTCTATTTTTTTGATGTTGTATAAGTCTTTAATACGCTCTCAACTTGAATACGCCATACCTATTTGGAATCCATATTACCTCAAATACAATAGCAAATTAGAAATGATACAGAAAAAATTCTTGCGTGGCATGAACTACAAATGCTTTCACTCAAAGATTCCCTACACACATTTATTACGTAAGTACAACATTCTAAGTCTACAATCTAGACGATTACTTTTGGATGCAATGATGCTGCATGGCTTGTGCCACAATAGATTTGACTGCACTGAAATTACAAATAAAGTATGTTACACGGTAAAGAAATGTAATCTGGCGTGGGACTCGCGTGCCCCACGTTCACATTCCACGTGAATTCATGTAAGACCAATGCCGGGGCACGAGTACCTCTTCGACGCCTTGTGGAAACTTATAACGCACACTTCATGGACATTTCCTTTTTCTCTAATAAAAAATTTAAAACTCTCGCTATCACTTCATTAGCATCAAAATTTTAAACTAGCACCTAATTCAAATAATTTACAACAATATTCTTAAAATCAGCTTCCGTTTTTCACTTATTTGATTAATCCGTGGACAATAGTGTGGGTTATATGTTTAACTATTTATCTTAAGAATATTATTGTATCGCCTTAACATGTAACTGTTTTTTTTGCCTTAATAAATAAATAAAAACTTTCGGGCTTCTGATGACCCGTATCGACTGTCAAAGATCTACAATCTGATTTTAATTCAGATTTTTATATAATTTTTGGTAAATTTGTGATTATTTTGCCTTAATGATTGAAATATTGTTTTTTTAAAATAATGTATCGAACTTGTGTGTTATTTATTATCACAATTTTTTTATTGTATTAATTCTACATAATGTTAATTAACATCACTACTTGATGGCTATTTTTAAGTGTTCATTATATGAGCGGTTTGGCGCTGATAAAGGCTTTCGCCTAGTTCGGCTCCATGTGCCTAATTAATAAAATAAAAAAAACAAAATACAAATAATAGCTGGAACCAACGGCTTAACGTGCTTGCTGAGGCACTGAATGTATGAAAAATTACAGTAGGTATTTGATAAAAATATATCAGAACATTAATTACCTAACGTAAAACACACAACAAAACTTTTGAAGACCAACAAAGTCAAATCGATTATTTGTTTAATATTTCTCGCACTCTTTACTAAATCAATTGTTTAGAAAATTCAACTTCATCAATTGTTTACAAACTGATATAAAGAACTTAAACATCACAACACTAAATAAAACATGGACTTAACAACTCCATTCTCTATAACCAAAAACGTAAAAGCCTTTGTAAAGCTTTCCATAAAACTATTTTTACTAAGCTTCACTAAATGGTACTTCACTAACTTCATAAATATGACAATAAAAATAAAATCTGACACTGAACTTAGAAACATTTTGTTTTTACGAAGAAAGATAAAAGGGTAGCATACCCTGAATATTTTTTGTTTAAGTAGAACATAAAGGCGAGCTATTTAAACTCTTCGGAGACCTACTTTTCACTTTCTTAGATAGTCTGTTAGTAGTTTTTGTATCTAAATAAATGTAAAAGGATCTAAAGGCTTTTTGTATCACTGATATTATACACGATGTGTTTTATATTATTTCTTGTTTTTCTTATCCATACTAATATTATAAATGCTAAATTAACTCTGTCGGTACGTCTGTCCGTCTGTATAAATAGTCCTTAAATGCTTTTTTGTTAAATTTTGTTCTACTTTTGTCACATCCATTGCCTCATTGGTTTAGTGGTCGCAAGCGCTACTACTGAGCGTGAAGTACTGAGTTCGATTCCCAGGTCGGACAGTGTTATTGCGTTTTTCCATCAGGAATTTCTCAGTAGCAGTCTGGAGTCTGCATTTGTGCTCAGTTGATGGTAATAGGCTCCGCCCCCTATTACATGGAACTTAAATATAACTGGTGAAATGTGGGTGTACTAGGTATAGGTATACTTCTGCCTGACTCTTCGGGGAATACAGGCGTGATGTGTTATGTTATGTGTGTTTTGTCACATCATCAAAGAAATTCTATATTTGTAAATTCATTAAGGCGTGTACGCATGAACGAACAAGAACATGGTGAACATGAACATCGAACACTTTGTTCGCATGTGCGTACCACTAACGAACATCAAACACTGTGTTCATCAAAAACGATCGTGGCGACGATGTTTTGAGAAATTTGATGCAACATTGCGAACATTAGCGAATCCATGACTAATAAAGAGGTCCAGGGGCCGTATTAATGCCACCATTATTCCAGTGTGAATGAAAGACGGAGCTATACAAGGCCGCTAGCACCATCCTTTTTTCGCAGTGGAATAATGATGGCATTGATACTTCATAATAAGGCCCCTGGTTGAGCGTAAACACAAGTCGAACTTTGTTCGTATGGTGTTCGTATTCGCTTTGCCAATTTACACGTACCAACCAAATGTTCCGTGTTCGATGTTCATGTTCACCATGTTTTGTTCGTTCGTGCGTACACGCCTTTAGTCATTTTCAAGGTTCCAGAATCCATTTAAGGCCATTGATAAATTCAATAAAGATTATTCATTAGCAAGCAAAACGTGTTTTTTATCAGTAAATCTAATTTTAGACTTCATACTTCATTATGTAAAAAGCTTTCCAAAAGTCATTCGTGGTAACTTTTCCTACTAATATTATAAATGTGAAATTTGTGTGTTGTTATGTTTGTTACTCAATCACGCTAAAACGGCTGAACGGATTTGGATGAAATTTTGCACACAGACCGTTTATAGACTGGATTAACATATAGAATACTTTTATCTCGGTAGTACATTCCGGTGGGATAATTTACGACCTCAACACGAGTGAAGCTGCGGGCGAAAGCTAGTTCTTCATATTTTTTTAACTTTGCTTGTACTCTCAACATCAAAAACTTCTCCGAACTCTAAGATTCATCTTATGGACCCCTGAAAAATATTCTTCAGTGTTGCTCGTGCCACTTTCTGAAACAACTTTCAGATTAAAAGTCTGTCTCAGTGGTGAGACAAAGCTTCACCCTTGCCTTTTTAATCAGAGCGTTGAAAGTAGGACAGAAGGCTCCTGAAAATATCGATGCTGGTAAATAACGATGCTTTGAAATCGGTTGTTGAAATATTTTCAGAATCTTAATGTAATAGAAAGGTGTATGAAATTACTATTAATTATATTATTTTGGTAAACTAAGCTCCTTTTCTATTCGTTTTAAACTGATTGGTTTTCATTTTCAAAAGCTTGTATAAACCTCACACGTATTTATTTACGTATGTCTTCAAAAGACTTACAAACTAAAATACCATTTTACAATATTTTATAAATGTTGGTCTTCAGATTTACGATTTTTGTCGAGTTTTTGTCTCAAATTTGGATATATGATAAACTAACATTAGATGATTTTTTTGACAAATCTCATTCCTAAAATGGGAGGACGATGGAAGATTGACGTTGCCAGCAGGCAACTCCCGTGATTAATAACGTTCAAAATATTGTCGTAATCTCATGTCAGCGGCGATCAAAGTTAATCAAGATAAAAATTCGACATCCATCAACATAATTGCAGCAACAAATCAAAATCAGAGGGAATTAAAAACATTTAGAAACATACGCAGCTAGACAAATCGATACCAACTATAAAGGCAGCTCTAAATCAAATTAGTCAGACTAATTTCGATGTCTACTATTGACTAAAATGTATTGAGAACATTATTTCGTTCGTGTATTGAATATTAACCAATGTTAGTAGGTACTGAAAATACAAGTTGCGTCTGTAATTTTGCTCAGGTAATACGTGACTCGTGAAAATGTTCAATGTTTCTCATTTTGATATCTTTAGAGACATTGGTGCTTATTCTCTTGTACACCGAACTAAACTATCACTAAAATTCCTTACGTTTGGCTATGAGAATCTTAAAGCTATTCTGCCAAAAATCTCTTTAAAGTTAAAAATAGTTTTGACACAACTAAAATCGAATTTGATAATCGCGACTCCACGTGGTACATACTTGTTTGCCGTACCCTGTGATTTTTTTTTTTTTTTTTTTAATACCTTGCCCCACACAAGGAATTTCTCCTGTGTCGTGGGTGGATTTTTTTTAGAGCCGGAGGCGTGGTGGGTGCTGCCTTGACGTGTTTTATATGGAATTTTTCACTTTTTTTGTATGGAAAATATGAAAAATTATTACCTACGAGTTGAGTTTTAGGGGTTTAAGGATTTCTTAAAGGAGGTCGAAATTTTCATTATGTATTATTATTTATCGTGTACCGCGTACCGCGCAAGCGAACGGACGTATTACGGAGCGTGTGAGTCATAAAAATAAAATAGTAAAAAATAGTACGTAGTGCGGAATTATAGATGGGTTCTAAATGTAATGGCTGTGATGCCATTATTGAGGACTCACTGTATTTGAAGTGCTCGCAAGAAAAATGCGAGAAGAAATTCCATATAAAATGTCTTGGCTTAACTAAGGAAAAGGTTGAGTCTCTCTCGCAGGAATATAAGAATAAATGGATATGTCCGGAATGTGCTTGCACAATGCCTAAAAGAGGAAACATTAATACCCCTGTCCGGGGAAGCGCAGTCCTGGACAAAACATTTACACCGAGTGAGTATGTGAACATCAACCAACGCGGAAGTCATCGAAATACTGGGGAAGTAATTGTTGACACGGAGAAATTACTTCTAGAGGAGTTGCGTGAGTTCCGTTTGGAAATGAAAAATCTGTTTGAAGAACAAAAAAAGGAATATAAATTATTGAAAAATAGATTTGAAAATACAGAAGCAAAGTTAAAAGAATTAAAAGAAATATTGAAGGTTGTACGAGAAAAAGCAGAAAGAGTAGATACGTTAGAAGAAAGGATTAAAATCTTGATAGAAAAAAATGAAAATCTAGAAACGAATCATAACATAGAAATACAAAGGAAAAACCAGGATCAGACGGATAAAGAATCTAAAACACCGCAGATAACGTTTGCAAAAATTGTTGAGAAAAAGCAAATGCGGGTAGTTAGTAACAACAAAAATGTACCAACAAGGGAATGTGTGGCCATGAAAACAGTGGAAATAGATTCAAAGGAGGATCAAATACATGAAAATGTTCAGAGAAATTTGGAAAAAGATAAAGAAGATTCAGAAAAAGAAGGGGAATGGACTACAATAGATAGGAAAAAGAAAAATAGATATTCCAACAGCGATGTAATGAAAGGTGGAAATACAAAAATAATAGATATTCAAGGAACCGAGAAGAAAAAATACTAACATGTATGGCGTTTGAAAAAAGAAACTACTGTACAAAATATGGAGAATCATGTTAAGAAGATCTACGGAGAAGAAATACCAATTAAAGTAGAAAAAATAAAACACAAGACAGAAAGGGATTATGAGTCATTTATCGTAGGAGTACCAGAGAGCAAGTATGAAAAACTGTGTCAACCGGAAAACTGGGCAGTAAATACAGAATTTGCAGAATGGGTGTGGTTTCGTAGACCAACCAATAAACCAAAACTCCCATAATAAATCTGTCGATATACTTGTGTTATATCAAAACGTTCGAGGTCTTCGTACGAAGTTGGAGTATTTTTACAACAGCATTCTGACAGCGAGTGAAGATTTGTTTGCCATCACGGAAACAGGCTGTAATGAATCCATCCATGACGCAGAAATAGTTCCACTGGGATACACAATTTTACGGTGTGATCGAGCGGATGGGCGAAAGCAAGGCGGCGCGTGTCTCGTGGCCACACCGCGTATTGAACTGCGAAGAGTGTCGCTGCCAAATGACGTCAACATCGATAAGCAAGTGTTCGAACTGGTTTGTGCTACTGTGCATCTACGTAATAGACAAATGTTTTTAATGTGTGTTGTTTACATACCACCTAACAGTAACGAAAACGAATACATGTTATTATTTCATATAATTGAGCAGTTATCTAACAAATACAAAGAAATAGTGGTTTTAGGAGATTTTAACTTGTTTTCATGTCCATCTTCAGTTGATAATTATTTTGAATACTTTAGTACCTTTTGTGGATTTATTCAGAGTAACAAAGTGCGAAATTGTAACGATCGTCAATTAGATTTAGTGTTGAGTACACTGGCTGAGGAAGGGAGTGTGTGTGTGCGCGCGGCAGAGGCACCGCTAGTACCGATCGACGCATATCACCCTCCACTCGAGATTACGGTAAGTAAGCTGACGACGCGCCAGCGCCGGCCCTCCGGCTCAGCAAGCTCATCAACACCTGACACACACACACCTATAGGTTGGAACTTTAATAAAGCCGACTTTTTAACAATGTACTCTCGAATTGCGACAATAGATTGGTCTCCTTTGTATGAAATGGATTTAGAAATGAGCTTAAACTATTTCTATAATGTTCTTAATTCTATATTAGGTGACTGCGTTCCGAAAAAAAAGCGGAGTCGTGTAAACTCAAGGTACATTTACCCTGAGTGGTACACGTTAGAAATAATTCGCGACATAAAGGAAAAAGCTATGTTACATAAGCAATACAAAACAAGCGGGTCTAGGGCGGATTACGAAGCGTTTTCTCTGTGCAGAACTAAAATAAAAAATAAGATAGCGGAAGCTCATGACCAGTATAGGCATCGAATCCAAGACCAGATGTTGAAAGATCCAAAGTCATTTTGGAATTATGCAAAATCTAAGAGGGGTAGTAGAACTCCGAAAAAGATTTTTAAGAACGGTGAGGAGTTATCTGGCAAGCAGTGCGTACAAGCATTCGCTGAATACTTTTACTCAGTGTATTGCACTGAGCGGGCCGAGTTGGATGTAGGTGCGGCTATGGCAGAAGCGGGTAGTGAAAACGGAGCGGCGCGGGTACATATAGACCACCTTAGCTTAAAAGAAGTTAATTGCGCGCTTCAAAATCTCCAACCCAAAAGATCGATAGGACCAGATGGCATTCCTCCTTACATCTTTAAGGATTGTCGGTCGGTGCTTGCCAAGCCGCTTCAATACATTTTTAACAAATGTTTAAACTCTGCGGTGTTTCCAGAGCAGTGGAAAATTACTCGCGTCGTCCCAGTACCAAAAGGAAAGCTAGGAACTACAGTCGACGGTCATAGGCCAATAGCGGTATTATCAACTCCTGCAAAGGTCTTTGAAGCTGCTCTTCATAAAAACATATACCAACAGGTCAGCAGTCAGCTGTCAGAAGCACAGCACGGGTTTCGACCAGAACGAAGTACCACTACTAACCTTCTCAGTCATATGACTCAACTGGTGCCCGCAGTGGATGGTGGGGGACAAACTGATGTTGCTTACTTCGATTTTAAAAAAGCATTTGACCTAGTTAATAACGACGTCTTGCTCAAAAAGTTAGCATCAGTTGGTTTTACCCCACATTCATTGCAGTTCTTTGCAAGTTACATGTATGAGAGACAGCAATATGTAGAATATGAGGGATATACATCAAATCCATATTTTACCAGATCTGGAGTGAGTCAGGGCAGCAATCTCGGGCCCCTACAATTTATTATTACGATAAATGACTTACCGAGGATTGTTAGGGACGCGAGGTGCTTGCTGTTTGCGGATGACCTCAAGCTGTCTCTCGCGATAGGTAACGAGCAAGACTGTGCGAGACTACAGCGAGACATTGACAGGGTGGTCAGCTGGAGTAAGGAGAACCGCTTACAGTTTAACGCCGAAAAGTGTGTGATAATTTCATTCTCGCGCGCACGTAGTCCTGTATTATACAATTATAATATAGATGGTTTACCAATGGTTAGGGTAACAGAAGTCAAGGATTTGGGAGTAAATTTCAGCACAGGGTTAATGTTTCGCGATCATATCATTGGTTGTTGCCGGAAAGCCTATAGAAATTTAGGATTCATGCTTCGGCTAGTACGCGACTTCAAGAACATTAAAGCAATGGTAGCCCTTTACAACGCTCTAGTGAGAAGTCAGCTAGAATGTAACGCAGTCATTTGGGCTCCGCATGAATCTAAATATAGGCTCATGCTGGAGAAAGTTCAAAATAAGTTTGTGAGGTACTTGTACTTACAACTGTACGGGGTATACCCATTTTATCCATTAATGTACCCTACTCTATTTATTCTGGGTATGGTTGGATATAACGAGTTGAGGGTCAGGAGGGATCTCGCACTCAACTCATACCTATTCAAAATACTTAGAGGAAGGGTGCATAACGCAGATATATTGGGGTTGATGGGTTTGTGTGTGCCGGATAGGTATGTATGGCGGCGTAGGCGGCCGCGGCTGCTGGCGGAGCCGCGCGCGCGCACCAACCTCCTGAGCGAGGCGCCTCTGACGCGCGCACTGCGCACTCTCAACCTTATAGCAGGGGACATAGATCTATTCAGCTGTACTCTGAATGAATTCACAAAGGTGGCAATGTTTATAATTTCTTACAGAAGTGTGTAATATGTGTATGTGTACCTATGTGTTAGTAGGGTATGTTGTACCTAGTGAAATGTAGAATATTATATGTGAGTGTGTATGTTTAACTATCGTCTTGGGTTGCCTGTAAAGATAGCTTAAATATGGTTAAATAAATAAATAAATAAATTATTTTTGCGATAGGACACACCATTTTCGAGATATAAGCAAAAGAATAAAAATATACGGTACTGTTTTTTTCACCTGAAGTCGAGGTGTTGGTGTGAAAATTAGTTCATGACCATATTCCACACCATTTTTTCTGGAGATTAAAAATGGTCAGATTTAGGTAGACAATCAAAATTTTAGGTGAAAAACATCAAATTCAGAATAGCAAAATTGACATTTTCACTAAATTAAAATCTCAGTGCCATCTTAGTGCTGTCAAACTAAAATATAGTTAAGTTGTGTCACTTTAGTCTATTTCAGAATTCCCATTCTATCGTCGTCGTTTGACAGGAATAAACTAAATGTTGGTGATTTTTTGTATAATTTAGAGGCATTTGTGACGCGAGAATCGACATTGTCATAAGTAGAATAAAAATTGAAGTAAAAGGTGAAGTTGGAATATAGTCTTAATAAGTATCTATTGAAATTGGTAATGACCGTCACAAATGAATAGGTAAATTTTAGAAAGCGTGTGAGATAAAAGTAAATCGCAAATATATTCGATCTTATTAAAATTAGCAATATTAACTAGGCATTTGTTTAATCGAACCTCACATAATTCCCATTAAGCTTTCCTAAAAATATTATCGAACACTCAAATTTATTGATTGCAGCTCTTTTTGCCTCAAATAATTACTATTTTGGGGTCCTAAAAATACTAAATAGCTAAGTAACTGCGACCAACTTGGAGGTAGCGCTGCCGCGGCACCGCTCACCTCGCTCGCTCGGCTCGCTTGCGACTGGTCACAGTTCTTACCGCCGACGCGTCGATGGCTACCGTTGGCAATGCTGCTCGTGTATTTGAGCACGTACACTTAAACGAACGGCATGTTGCGGTTGACGCGTCAGCGGCTGCTCTCGCCGCGTCTACGGCTGCCGCCCGGCGAGTGTCGACGGCTGCACTTGCCTCTGCCGTGGCAATGTGCCGGTCGTGTATATGAGCACTAACCTAACCTAGCCTGTATGTTTGCAGTTACTAAGCTAGGATATCCCACTAGATTAGTTACTGCGGCCAACTGTGAGAAAAGGCCAGAAAATGAAAAAGGGGCTCATTTATTTAAAAAAGTGTGCATTACTAGAAGCCCAAACACGTTTTAGAGGCTCATTAGAAGGTTAATCAATTTTAAAGGCATTATGTACTTTTGTAAAAACCGAAATAAATCTGTTAGCTATAAATCCGTGATTTAGTCCTTTAATAATATGAATAAGTACGTAGTAAAACGTTCAGATTTCGTCAGAAAAAGCTGTCTGCTAAATTCACCGAAAAGACTACTAAAAAAACTCATACCAACGGCTGCAAATCACAATTACTAAGCTTTAACGAAACCATTTCTAATACACACTATTTCATAAATATGTATGTGCTTTGTCATAGATTAAGAAAATAATAGATGCGAAACTTACCAACTTAAATTGTCCGTTTATTTGAATAACAACAGTCATTCATTGACAGTTGTATGAATTGACTATAAAGCTTCGTGCAGACTAGCGCGACGCGACAGCGCGACGCGACACCGGTCATTGTTATACCGTGAAGTTTTCTTAGAAATTGTATTGTTCGAGCCGCGTCGCGTCGTCGCGTCGCGCTGGTCTGTACGAGCCTTAACACGGCAAATTGACCTATTCCTCTCAGCCACAGTCCAACAACCTACGTTCGTCGAAGCCGAAATATGACAAAATATGTAGGTATTGTTTTTGGTTTTGGTGTAACTATTAACGAGGGTTTTCATGAAAATTCACGCCACCCCGGTTGGCGCCACTTTGACAAGAGGTCTTCCATTTTGACAATGAATATAAAATATAATATGATGACGCTCATAATTTGTGCATCATTCAGTTATGACTAAAGAAAATATAGGCGCTTTGGCACTTTTGACAGGTGCCTTGAACTGACGTCTCAGTGCTGCCACCTAGTGAACGCCATTTCAGAAAACTCTCATTAATTGTAAGCTGCACTGACATCAAGCAATGAACAATATCGTCCAACTTTAAATTTTTATTTATGGAATACGAGGATTTTGGCTAATTTGTATTAGTGTGTGTAGGTATTTAATAATATATTTTTTAATGTGCGTCTTGTTTGTGCAGAATATACAATTTTTGTTCTTTCTTTTCTTTAAAATAGGGTAAAAATTCCTAATAATCGAACCCGTAATGCGACGCGCGCCAAAAACGACAGTAGATACTTAATCGAGGCTTTTGTATGCTTTTGTATATATTATTATGTGTTTTTTTTTTCTTTAAATGTGTGTTTTGTTTGTGCAGAATAAACAATAGTTTTTTTCTTTAATATTGACTGCGTTGAACGTTTCTTACGCCCCCAAAATGTAAACATTTGGAATGCATTCGGGTTGGGTTTAGCAGTAGTTTATAAAATCAGAACTGAACAAGAACAAGAGCATTCTTTTCTTGATATTCTTGAAATTTTAGTATGAAAATACTGTAACTTAAAATAATAGTAGAATGAGGAATGTGCATCACATCGGGGTCACCAGTATAGACCAGTATAGACTCTATGGAAAAGGGAGGTTCATCCAACCAGACGGGTGTTGTGTCTCGTGGCTACTGCCCGACGATTGTTGTCGGGACGTTGTTCTAATGCTAGTCGCGCGGTAAACTCTGCTTGCGCGATGCAGGATTTTGCGTGACGTCAGTTGTGATGCGTAGTTTGCATGTGGCGATGTAGATGCCGCCGCACACATTCGCTCGTTTGGTCTTAATCGATGAAGTTTCGCTTCTATAAATACAATTCTGTGACGTTGTACAGACGCAATCTCTTTACACATTTATGATACTAGATATGCGCATAAAATACAAATAACTGAAAGCGTTCGCTTTATCAATGATAATGATATTCTAGATTTAATGTAATGTGTCTGTTTTGTTTTCCCGGGAGGGTAAACAGGATTCTCACGAGGATTTCGAAAAAAGTTAAAAGAGGTGAGAATAGTTGTAAGTTCTTTGCGAATGTTTAATGGAAGGTTGTTTTATCGATTTTCGTACTTTCGATTTCTTCATTTCGTGAAAGTACTTCACAGATTAATGATTGATCTTGATATACTGGCAAAACTTTACCTACGTAAAATATATTTTTTATCAAATTGACACACTGCGTCAATTTGCCGTGTTATTTTGTCGGCGAATCGTTCGTCGTTGAAAAGTTCTGTCGGCGAAACACTGAAAAGTGAATTGTTCTGTCGGCGAACTGTGCATCGGAAAAACGAATGTCGGAGAACTGTGTCAGAATCTGTTATAACGAATTCATAAGAAAGTTGTTATCAAGAATTTCAGTTGTGATTCGAATATACCGACAAATTATAGTTACCTAGTTACTTTGATAATCAATTAATCTCCCTGACATTACCTCATCAAGTAAAAATAAGATTAAGATTATTCAATGTGTGTTTTAGAGATGAGGCTAGCTGAATGATATGCATCCTATGTCAGAATACATTCTTCGTTTTTTTTTTACGAATACGTGGAAGCTCTTAGCTTGCATGTCACCTAATAATGATGATCAGGCCGAAGGTACTCGCCCTGAATCCCCAATCACAGAGGAACTGCCGAAACACAACAATGCTGTCAGCATTTTTACTGTTTCTATCTATTACATAGTTAATTGTTAGCGTAAGCATCATCTGCCTAGCCATTTCCCAACTATATTGGGTTCTGCTTCCAGTCTAACCTGATGCAGCTAAATACCAGTATTATACACATGAACCTTTCACATCAAAATCCATCGAGTAGTTTAGAAGAACTAAGCGGTCACACAGACAGACACAAAAAGTGACTTTGTCTTTTAAAATAAGACAAAAAAAAAGAAAAAAAAAATTGACCCAGGTTAAGGCACACAATATTCACCCAAAAACCAAAGAACAGAAAAAACTTAAAATACTTTTATCGTCATCTCGCGACTGCGCCAAATAGGCCCAGTTCAACATGAATGCCAGCCAACTAGTACCTGACGCTCTGGTTTTCAACTGGACCTTATGTATAACTGGCAGTGGCTTGGCCCGCGTGATATCTCTATAAATTATATAGTCTATGTTACTCAGTGATAATATAGCATTCTACTGGTGAAAGAAGATTTAAAATTTCAAAGAAAAATAAAAAAAAAATCTCTTTATATTATTACTAGCTGCGCCCCGCGGTTTCACCTGTATAAGTCTCGATCCCGTAAGAATATCGAGATAAAAAGTATTCTATGCCCTAACCCAGGTCATGGTCTACCCATGTGCCAAATTTTATCCAAATCTGTGCCGCCGTTTTAGCGTGAAAGCGTAACAAACAAACTCATTAACACATATTAAAAAAGTTAGGAAGTTAGGATTAAGATTAGAAGATACTCAACGAAAAAGCCAGGCGACTATGAAACTAACTGACTTAATTCTAAAATACAATTTCCCATACATATCACTAAACTTCAGACTGTGTTTGAGTCCACACCTCATGGGATATCATGGCGAAACGGCGCGTCGCAGAGCAGGCATGACTGATAGATAGTATAGCTTGTTGAACGCAGTACCCCCATATGATTCGTTTGTCTTAGAGTAGACTGTGGCCTAATAATAGTGGTAAAGTGGTTTGGAAGCCACAGTCGATTGCAGATGACTTACACACACACTTACACTTAGAAGCATGTTATTCATTTTTATAAGGGTGTAGAAAAAGGCAACATTTTTATTCGCCAAATGGAACGTTTCATTCGGCTATCAAAAGACTAGACTGCTTATGAAAATGAGGTTCTATTGAAAGTTTATTTATGTGTATTTTATATATTATATATGTTTCTAAGACAGACAGCCTTTAGCAAAAGTTTTTAGTAGGTATTGAAAATAAAAAGTTTTAAGTTCTTATGCCTGGTTTATACGATGGCAGTGATTGGATCCACTCGTTACTCGAAATTTCGGACCCAGTCAGTGGGTTCATGTAGACGAAATCGACACTAAGCCAGGCGAACTGAAAATTGACGTGTAAAAAAAACGTATTTATTATTACCTTCAGCTATGCAGCGTTACAACTAAGGGAAAGAGTGTTTTCGATGAACTCTGGCACCCAAAGTAAGATTTAACTTGTGTTTAGGGTGCCAGCGGCCACACCGATAATTTGAACAGGTTGGTTAGTCAACTGTACTTACTTGAGGGCGCGAAATCAGCACTGAACTGGGTTGAAATTAATGTCTACACGAGCCCACTTGCATGTAAGCCCTGGGGCCCTATTACGGCGTATTATTGCCACCATTTTTCCAGTGTGAGTGAGAGACGGAGCTATACAAGGCCGATAGCTTCATCCTTTTTTCGCAGTGGAATAATGATGGAATTAATACTTCATAATACGGCCCCTGGAATGATTTACTGTACTATCACATTAATGGGTTCGTATAAACCTGCCTTTCGTATAAAACAGTAACATCTCTTAGATGTAACTGTTTTTAGAATGCAATAAAATTCTGACACAGCCATGTGAAAGCGATTATCCAAAGCCGATTTATATTACATCTTTGAAGCCCCAAAAAAGCATGAAAAAAGAAAACACAAACTAATAAAAAACACGTCAAGAAAATTCGTAACATAGCTCCTTGATTTCCCTTTAAAAAGACACATTTACCGGGCATAGGTCGGTGACTTTTGATACCAAAAGTACCTACAGACAGTCCCCAAAATCCTCTAAAGTTATTCAAATGAGCTGGAGCCACAGAATTCCGAATAAATGCATATTGGATTTGTTTACGTACGTCGAAACGGAATAGAGACCATACTTCTGTATTTAAATTCTCTCCGACAATCTACATATTATTGCTGGTCGAAACGATACCTGATTTTTTGTTTAAATATTAGGTTGGGGAAAAAGTTTCTTCGCATTTTTTAAGAAAATTCAAAACATTTTTTAACATAGTATGTTTACATTTAACTAAAGTATGTAGGTACCATTTTGTTCGATAACTTTTTGCCATCTTGTAGGTAGGGACATGATCCCATTGCTATAGAAATTTTGGGACTTCTGATCAAAATACCGCGACAAGTGGTTTTGGCAGTCCTCCCGTGATGTTAACCTGACACTGCCTAAAGAATTCTGAAGAGACCGAAACAGGTGGAAATCTGAAGGTGCAAGGTCAGGACTATACGGCGGATGCATTAACACCTCCCAGCCAAACTCTCTTAATTTTTGCTGAGTGGCTAAAGATGTGTGAGGTCTAGCGTTATCATGATGAAAAACCACACCCCTTCTGTTGATTAATTCCGGCCGCTTTCTCTCAACTTCTTGCTTTAATCTCATCAGTTGTTCGCAGTAGAGTTCAGAATCGATGGTCCTGCCTGGTGGTAACAGCTCATAATGAATAATGCCCTTCCAATCCCACCACACACACAGCATCACCTTGTTGCGAGTTAACCCGGGTTTTGCCACAGTCTGTGAAGCCTGACCGGCCTTTGACCACGACCTTTTTCGCACGTTCTTGTCGTACGTGATCCACTTTTCATCACCAGTTATCAGCTTCTTCAAAAATGGTTCGGTTTCATTACGTCGTAATAAAGAATCACAAATGAGTACACGGTTCATTAGGTTTCTTTCAGTGAGCTCGTGAGGTACCCAAATATCGAGCTTTTTTGTGTACCCAGTTTTTTTCAAATGCGCCAAAACTGTTTTGTGGTCAATTCCCAGTTCTTCAGCTACGTCGTAACTACTAATATGCCGATCTTGCTCCACTTTTTCAAAAATGGCATCCATTTTATCCGTAATAGGGCGACCAGAGCGACGTGCATCTTTGACATCAAAATTTCCGGATTGAAAACGCTTAAACCAAATTTGTGCTACTCTCACAGACACTGCACTAGGTCCATAAACATCGCAAATTTTTTTCGCGGCTTGCGTTGCATTTTTACCTTTTTTGTAGTAAAATTTTAAAATGTATCGAATTTCTTCATTAGATTCACTCATCTTGACAGTACGAAAAACAAATAAAAATCACACATTTTCCTAATTTGAATTTGGAATTATGTTCTTTAAAATTTAAACTTTCAATGATACCAAAACCAGCCAGATACACATAGTATAGCCAAAGAGATTTTATTACAAGTTCATACATACTATAATGCGAAAAGACTTTTTCCCCAACCTATTATATACTGCCATTTTTTTGGCTTATACTCGCTTATACTATTTGGTGAACGGGTTCCGCTATCTTGAAGATATGTTGATAGTTAGTTGCAGTAGCGGCCATAATTTTATCACTATTGTATTATGTACTTCCATATGCTTTTTTATCATTATATGCTTAGCATAGTGCATAATACGATGGTAATCAAATTGTGGTAGTTGTTGTAATAAAAAAAGATTAGGAGAAAATAGCTGAATCTCAATAATTTTCACTGTGAAAAAATTATTTGCGGTATCTCGACTGTCATAGTGGATGGGTCATCTAATACCCAATGGAGCAAAAATAAATTATCAAAACAGTTTGAAGATATTAAAATAACAAATTTCATGGCAATTGATCATTTAAACTATTTGAAAAGGTAAATTCTACAACGGCAACGGAGTGATACATTTTGAGGCTGTTCAAGAAGCCGGGGTTGCGGGAAAGTCCGAAAGGGATACCGTGGCCCCTGGCAACGTATATGCAACTGAAGGAACACGGTTGGGTTTTAGTCAGTAAGAGTCTGACACGCTCTCCCGCACCGCTCAGAGCGGGAGAAGTTATTTGATAATTGCCAAACCAAAAAAAAAAAAGGCTGTTCAAGAAAATTTCCAACCAAAATAACGAACCAGCCTTCGTGCAGCGCATACAAATATAACATACAACATTCAAAGGTCACAAAACAGCACCTTATACAAGACTTTCTTCAATAAAAATGACAAATGACTGCGAACGGAGACTTCATCAATCTACCAACAAAAGATGTTATGTAAAAAAAGAAAATATTCCTTACACAGTCGCTTTACAAGGAGTGGTCACGAGGCCTCGGCTTTACAGCATCATAAAGCCTCGACTCTATTCATTTTACGAGTTGAATTTCATCACCGTTCACTGAAATCCTACTTTCCAGTTATCTTTATATTTATTTTACGACACGTGCAGATGAGGTTTACAATATTAAAATTCAATGACATCACTTAATAGGGACTAGGTTTGTTAAAGATTTTTAGAGGGATTCATCAAATAGTGTTTATTTTGATACGGATTTGACAATAATATCGAGACATGAACGATAATCAGTCAGCTGGTCTCAAAAAAATCGTCTATGGTAATTAGGCTAGCCTGGACCTCCTTTGATGGTTCGAACATCGCGGAACATCGCACGCAAAACATGATAATCTGACAGAAAGTGCAGGTTCCTTCGTAAAACCGATGACTGTTGTAGCCGATGTGTTTATAAGTGGAAACAATGAAACTATAAACTAAAACTTAGGTCACTCTTTGTCTTGGTAAACTAATGATCTTCGCCGGACGACAGATGAGGCTCTGTTTAAGGCTTATGATGATGAAGATGATATTTCCACAACTATACCGCTTGATAACCGGATTAACCAATAACCAATATTTTGTAACAATTTTTTTATTTAAAAGAGTGTCCGTGGAGTTTCTTGCCCGTTCTTCTCCATAGGTACCTACTACGCTTTGGAATGGGCAACTAGCTTCATATTTCTGACTGACCGACTTCTTGACAATTCAAAAGTGCCTGTAAATGGTTTAATTGAAATAAATGCTTTGAGTTTGAGTTTGAGTTTGATTTTAACGACCCTAGAAGCTCACGATCACAAGGGGAGTTATTCTGTCCATTATCTTGAATAATTTTAATATTACATAGATGTTCCGCTTTGGAAATACTATCCGACCTGTTGATTCCATTCGACTGACGTGCCCGATAGATTTATAGTGCGGGGAGGCTTTAACGGCCTTGCATAACTCTGAATCCTAGATAGAATACCGAAAATGAAATAACGCTCCCTAGCCTACTATCCAAATAAACCTTTCTAGGTACCCAATATTAATAACTCGTGAGGAGATTCTTTTTCTTCGAATATTATTTCATGGAACCTGGATGGCCTCGCCCGAGTTATCGTTTTTTTTTTTCTTTGTTGGAGGAGTAGTAATTTGACACTTCTATTTTGATAGCTTTTAGGGCAGGTCCTTCTTTTTAGATTTTAAACGGCCACATCCAGCAGTAGAATTTTACGTTTACAGTGTAGACATTGATGAATCCACGGTTCCCATGGATCAGAGTATGGATGACGATTTTGGTTCATTTCTCTAGGTAAATGATATTTTATCTCTGTAAATGGACGCCACAGCTGTAATCATTCAAAATTGTTTTTATTACAACAAACTGACTTACAAACTGTTAAAATTAAAATATAATAACCTAACCTAACCAAAACTATTAACAGTCTAAAATATGGCGTCGAAAAATTCCTCCGCATTCGTGTCAACTAATAACATACTGTCAACTGATAACGTCTGTCGACTGATAACATACCCAATAGACTGGCGGCATTGCCAGGCTGTATAGCAATGCTTAGCATCTGGCCAAGGTAAAAGCCAGCCCTTGGGTCACGGGAAATATCAACCAGTACTTTTCTAAGTTAAGTTGTTTTGCATCAATAAGACCTGTATGATTATAACAAAAAGACGATATTTTCTAACTTAATAATATTGAGAATATGAAGTACATTTACTTATTAACTTCCAAAATTAATAACATGTCTTTCCAACGACAACAAACTTCTCTAAACTTTATTTACCCAAAAATGAATATTCAACCAATATCTAAAATGTTAATAAACATCTCCAACCAACATCTCTGAATTGTAAATCCAGTTGAGACATGTTATTCCTAATAAGGCCAAAGTTAGGCGAAGTTTGCATACTTACAATATAGAATAAACAGGTACCTGCAGAAGGCCGAATTCATACAACGACCGAAAACAGGCGCATGCATTCATAGTCACGAACGTACGACGATCTCAAACGGACCAGTCGTAAGTGCGCTTGCAATTGCTGTACGTGGAGTTTGTCTATGTGTGAGTGCGTGTTCGCTCGTTATTAGGAGCCGACCTTCTGTACCTTTTTATTTCATACCTTTCGGCGTTAGGTTGGATTCATTTAAGGATTCCATAACAACAATAACTTCTTAGAGGGACGCATGATATATGGGAGAATGGATTATAACGGTTTTGAACTTGAATTATTGTTTATTTTATAAATAGATTGTTGTTGTAGACAGACAAGATTACAGTAGTTTTTCTTGATTACGGATATTGGTTCCATGGAGAAAGTTGGTTAGTTTGATGGTCTGTACCACATCTTTAAATTTCATCTCACCTTTCTGATATACACTGTAATACATAGAAAAGAAGAACAAAAACTCTATAAACTAGACAAGCTTGAAAAATATAGACCACGCAAAGAAACAAAAAATGAACTCCAAAAAAGACCCAAAAACCTATATTTCTCAAAAAATCACAGTCATTAAACATTACGTCCGAGGAAATTTATATTTATGATTGTTTAACAATTGAATAACCTCTCCTCTTAGAAACGTGACTCATTTTAAATTAAATATATTGGTGTGGTATTCACGCATAAGAAACTGTTACCAAGCTCCTCTACTGTATTGAAATCAAATTACATGATGCTATCTTCAGCATCATAGGGAACAAAAATGCATTAAAATTACTAATGAACTAAAGCTCATTTGATTATGACTATACCATACCAGACGCTCGCTGGTGATATTTTTTACGATAATCAAAAAACACAAAACCAGTCCAAAAGTAAAGACACTACAGAAAAAAAAACACTATCAAAATTTTATTCTGGGATATTTGATCGATTTGTCACCTAAGGTACGCTTTATAGTTTCACGGAGTTTCAAAAAAACTCAATTCCCATTACTGTCCTGCGATCTGTCGTGACGCTCTCTAACTCAGCGTAAATAGGATATCGGAATCACTTGTACACGTCATATTAAAAAATATTAAAAATAAGCTAGATGAGGTCGGCATTTCCTATTTGACTAGTCTGAGAAAAAAAGCCGAAACCAAACTCATATGTCGCAGCCTGGTCAGGCCATATGTGGATCATGTCAGGTTGTCCAATCAAAACTCGTTATGTTACGATGATCTTCTCACAGTCTCGTTTAATTGGACAGTAATGACATGACACCTCAACCTAATTTGAATCCGGCTTTACCCTTTAAACATGAACAAATTACTTGCTAGGCGACAGAAATTCATGCGTCCTTCTAGTTCAGATGAAACCTTTGACCATTTCTGAAAATTAACGTTACACCTAACAGAATCAGATGGAGAGTGATCGTGAGGCGAGCTACGACTAGGTACACCTGTGATTGAACAAACTTTATTTTTTATTTTTTTATAACGTTGCCCCTCACTAGGAATTTCTCCTGTATCGTGGGTGCGTTTACAAACATTTATACTCACATACACAAACAGCCAGACCCCCGACAACCACTTGCAGGTCATACAAATATTTGTTCCGTGCGGGAATCGAACCCGCGACACGCAGTGCAGCAGTCAATCGCTTAACCACTGCGCCAACCGTGCCGTAAACTCATCGTGAACACGACTGCTCTGTCAAGAGCGAAGCGAAGAAGATGAAAAAACCTACACAAGCAGCTTCTATATTTCAATTCTTATTTACAACAATACGAGTACCAAGAAGCGACAAGTCTGTCATTAGATATACAGGGTGTCCCGTAAATAATGGATCAAACGTAACGGGTAGGTAGCTTACCTCATTTCCAACAACTAATTTGAACAGTAAAAAAAAAACCGATAAGGTAACCAAAATATTTTTTTTTTCGATTTTTACTATTTTCTGTACCAGCATTCAGTGTTTTTAATGCTGTTGCTGCAAATGGTATCATATTTAGGTGTGATTTTTGTCAAACATTTCTGAATAGTTTACTAATGTTATAAGATACCATTTTTTTAAATACCATTTTATTTGAAAAAATCGAAAAAAAAATATCTTGGTTACCTTATCAGTTTTTTTTTTAAAGTTCAAATTAGTTGTTGGAAATGAGGTAAGCTACCTACCCGTTACGTTTGATCCATTATTTACGGGACACCCTGTATGTAACAACCCCGTTTTCAATACTTGAAAATCGAACGTAATTGCAGAAACAACTCGCAGTAGCTATACCTACCCAACTTTACCATTTCACTGCACATCATAAGGTTAAGCTCTTCTCAAATAAATATTCAGGAGCAGTCGACTGGATTTGCTGGTAAAACCGTATAGCTTCACCAGCAGAACAAGCTGACTGGACTGCTGGAGCTGTCTAACCGGACGATGTTGTCCTGGACGTCCTCGTCCACGTCACGGCATCACGATAACACAGGGAAGAAAAATGTATGGAAATATATGAAGACACTTTTTTTCCGTCCACAATAAGGTATCCTTACATTTAATGGATGTGGACGTGGACATCCACGATCATATCGACATGTTAGAAATTATAAAAGCGCATATCCTATGGTGTTTTTATTTCAATATATTATTGTACTAGCTGTGAATGATAAATAATTATAATGTTTGTTCCTTCCCCATACTAGTAAATTAGACTGATAAAGTGTGACAACCAGACAACCAGACAAACGACTTATATCTTTACATTAAATTACACAAAATCATCTATGTAGATGGCGGATAATTGCAAATGGCTCCCTAATACATGGGACGTATTAATAACATAATATAAACTAGTGAAATGTGGGTGTCGGTTATAAACCTCTGCCTATCTTCATGGGAAATCCAAGCGTGAAGCTACGTAGGTACACAAAAGAAAAGCTACTTTGAGGTCACAGTAAAAATAAGTTTGACCTTTTCGCCAACTTCGGGTTACTGGGAAATGTTTGTAAAGAACGGGCTGACTCATCTTATTTCTATTTTTAACACACAAAACTGTGTTAAAAATAGAAATCATACATACAAAATTGTTTTAAAAATAGAATTCGTCGCAGTCATCGTTCGAGCCAAAGAATTGCCAAGCTTAAGTGGCATTGGGCAGTGCACATTGCTCGCAGAATAGATGGCCGATGGGGCTGAAAGGTTCTGGAGTGGCGACCGCATACTGGAAGAAGTAGCGTCGGAAGGCCCCCACAAGGTGAACCGATGACCAGGTGAAGGCCGCAAAAATCCGCTGGATGCGAGAAGCACAGAACCGGTCCAAATGGCGGTGCTTGGGGGAGGCCTATGTCCAGCAATGGCCGTCTTTCGGCTGAAATTATGATGATGATGATGAACACATACAACCAGCTAAAATACACACATATCGTACAAAAATAGCAAACATTTAAAAAGTCTCCACGATGTAAAATGTCAGTCTGGCGTACCTATAGTCACTTAGCTCCGCTATCACGCTGCTCTCTGGCTAATATTTTTACTACGCCATATACTATTCCTGTGGCGGGATCTACAACGCCATATCACGCAAAAACCTACATCCCGCAAGCAGAGTTTACCGCGCGACGAGTACAAGTACAATGTCCCGACATCAAACGTTCGGCAGTTGCCCACTTACATTTCATGCCAAATCGAGAAAAGAATATCAACTAATAACCTGTTCACACAAAACCCTTAAAATATAATATGAATACATGAAAAACCTACAAAAACACAAGAGAACATGAAATAAAAATACAGTTTGCAATACCACTTCAGTCGGTACATCCTTTACCGATGATAAAAATCTAAATAAACTCTAGTAAGTATTGCATTGCATACGGGGAACTTGAAGCCTTGTTAGTAGAATTTAAACGTGCTTTTTTTGTTCGTTGTCTTTGAAGAGCAAATAAGTAACATGCATACAGAATGTACATTGAAAATGCCTTTGCAATGGCACACAATAGATAGGTTCAGAAGGTCGACTCCGTACAACTACCGAAAATGCACACACACATAGACACGCGTCTACGTACAGTGAATGCAAGCGCACTCGCGACTGGCATTCGTTTGACATAGTTTGAAATCGCTTGTACGTACGCGTTTAAACTCTGTTATCTGATTAAAGTGTGCTCAAAGCGTGTTTACGTCAAATTCGATGAATCACTCACTAAACGGCATTAAATTAATAATACATTCATCTGTATTTATACGGTTTCAACTTTACATCTCACGAGTTTTTCCAACAGTAAATCATCGAATAAAATTAACCTCAATTGTCAAATGAAAAACATCAAATAAAAAAATATAAATTGAATTTCAGGCATAATTGAAATAATTCAATCAAAGTACTCAATTTGTATGTGGCACTACAAATTGGCACCGACAGTTTTCTGATATATTTGTTTACATTTAAATCAAATTATGAAATAGTTATTATTATTTTATTATAAGCTTGTGTTGTCCTACTGCAAGGCAAATGCCTCAATTTCCTCTTTCCACTTTTCCCGGTCTACTGCGATTATGGGCCAATCCTTTAAGAAGGAGCCCAGCTCATCCGTAAATCCCTTTCTGGGCCTGCCACGTAGTCATTGCCTGCTATTTGGAATCCACTGAGTGGTAGTTTTTGCGTATTGCTGCTCTGACATGTGACAGATGTGGCCAGTCCAGTAACTGTGCGGCCAGCGTTCGCTATTTGTATTTTGGAACGAACTATAAAGTTCCTAATGCGGTTGCTAATAGTAATTAATTTACTTTTTATTTTATCCTTAGGGTCAGACCAGATTACGTGTGCTTGTTTTTGAACGTTGAATGAAGCTGATCTTCTGTACCTCTATCTATTTTGTGGCAATTATGCTTGAAAATATCTCCGTAATTCTTGGAATTGTCTGTTTGAATCGCGAATGGGCAAAATGTTTTTACGGATTAATTCGTTTGCTGAAGCCTGGTCTATGAATAAAATGCAGGATATTGGTATTGCAATTTAGGATTTTGTTTTACTAGTAGCTCAGAAATAATTGTATTGGATTTTAAATGTTACCGTTATATTAAAAAGTAGTGAGTTTATGTATGTGTGTATTAGGGCTTGTGGCTAAGTAATAACAGCAGCACGGTTCGATCGATCAGGTCTACACTTGCCGCGGTTGATCCGTGGATGGGTGACCATCTTTACATACCAAGACCCCTCCGTGCCTCGAAAATTGCATTAACCCATTGGGCCCGGCTGTCATTCATGGATCTATGAACTGTCAAACAGGCTTCTGACAACCAGTCTTACCGAGGGGTATCGCATTACCCAGTAACTTCGTTATGGAGGTCAGATAGGCAGTCTTATGGAGGTCAGGCTTGGAAACATGCTGGTCCTGCTCCATAGGATAATTTAGAATCAAGACAAAATCAAACTGGTTGCAAATTTAAGTGTATATTTTATTATAATTTTTTATTATATGACATTGTTTTTACATTCTATGACCAATTCCTCGCACACTGACTTATAAATTGTGGAATCTTAGGAGGATCGTCTACTTTTACAATGTTTGTAAATATGTGAGCACCATGTATCTATCACATAATTAGTTTATCTGTTGTTGCTTCATTTTTAATTCTTAATTCTTTTTACCTATTGTGGTATAATAATTTTATTCTAGGTGCATCGTCCTCACATATAATTATATAACTAATGTACTTATACAAAATATTGTAAAACATTTTAAAAGAGTAACGGTGGAGTTTCTTGCCCATTCTTCTCCATACGAAAACTACCTTTTGGAAGGGGCAACTAGAATCAATTAATTTTTTTTGTAAATTTTTGACGTTCAAAAGTGCCTTATACGGGCCTACTTGAAATAAATGATTTGACTTTGACTTTGACAGTCGCTCCATGTAAAATAATGGTATATTTAGCTGCATCTCATTAGACTGGAAGCCGACCCCGACATAGTTGCGAAAAAGGCTAGGCAGGTGTATATATGTATCTAATCAACTCCTATATAACGAAACTAAGGTTAAAAATAGGCAGTAACGGGCACCCACCAAGAAAAAAAATATTAAGAACAAGTCGGGCACGTGATAGGATTTCTGATCTTCAAAACAAAAGAATTTCCACACAAACTTTCAAAATTCAAAAATTCTAAATTTATAATATTTTATTTCACATAAACATACATAGGCACTTATGAAACGTCAGAAGCTAGGTGCACGCTTTCAATTGGTTGTTTCCTATGGAGAAGAGCCGACAAGAAACTCCACGGTTACTCTTTTAAAAATAATTGGCTTTTACAATATTTTCAAATAACAGTGTTATTACATAGGTATGGGAGGACATTGTAGGTCTTTCAACAAGTACTAGGTACTTAAAATAATAATGATGGTCAATAAATCTACAGTCCACTAAGCCTACAGCGTTCTCACATTCACAAAATAGAAAATAATCTATATAAAGATAAATTAATTAATAAAAATAAAAACGTATTTTAAATTAAATGACGTGATTAAATTACATTAAATTAAATTACAGCTGTAACAAATCTGAATAATTATTATGTCCACACAAGCCACTAATAAAGAGTTGAAATGAAATTGTAGGTATATAATGTCAAATATAGGGTGATTATGTCAAGGAAGAATGTAAAAAATATAAATTACCATGTAATTTGGGAGCAGTTAATAGACTCTTACATAATTTGCCATTAATGAGGTACCACATGTGCAGAAGGAATTATTGCCAAACTTCCTTGTCTTCAACGTAGTCTTTACTTTTATAATATGCTTTCTTGATAAGGACGCGTTTGATATGGGTTTTGAACTTCCCATCGCTAAGTTCTGTAACCGACTTAGGCAACTTGTTATAAAAGCGGATACTGTTTATAAGAAATTACTTGCTTGTTTTAGTTAATCTAAATTTGGGTATCACAATTTCATGTCTACCACGTGTATTTATTACTTCTTATTTTGAAAAGTCCTAGGTTTTTGCGAACATACAAAATGCTTTCTAATATAGAAAGCAGAGTCAGTATATCAATTTCTTTGAATTTGTTTCTAAGGGACTCGCGAGGAACCATTTTATAGATAGCGCGGATTGCCCTCTTTTCAAAAATGAAAATTGAATGTACGTCAGCTGCCGATCCCGACAGCAGAATGGCATAAGACATAATACTATGGAAATAAGCAAAGTAAACTAACCTAGCTGTGGCTATATCAGTCAACTGCCTTATTTTTCTTACTGCATATATATGCAACTGAACTTAATCTACCTGAAAGAGTTCTAATGTGGATGCTTCAGTTTTCATCTCCTTTTTAACCCCTTTAGGGATTTTTTTTTTTAAATCCTTCCTTTGTTCTCACCTTCGTTATGCAGGATGTATCAGATAGGTGTGATCAAATTTAAGGATGCGGTACCTACAGACTATCAAACTGATCAACTTTTTCCATCGTAATCGAGAAAAAAATATCAGCTGAAAAAAATTCCATACATTTGGGTCGAGTAGGTATTCAAGTTGTGTATGAAACAGCTGGTATTTTTTTTGTCAATTACGATGTTGGTCCAATGGAGAAAGTTGATCAGTTTGATGGTCTGTACCACACACCTTTAAATTTAACCATACCTTTCTGAATAAGGAACTCTAGCAAAATTTGATAGTTCTAAACCCAGCGGTTTAGGCCGTGCGTTCTATGTTAGTGAGTGAATTTAAGATTTTTATTAAGGGGACCACAGGACCTAAATGTGCCTAAACGCAAGTTTTATAAGGCCTAAAAGTAGCACGGCTGTAAACAAAATCAGAGAAAAATTTGATATTCTTCAGGATATAAGCTAGTAAGATAGTGTGTTGAAAACATAATAAAACAAATTTGATACGATAGAAAAAAATCATGAAACTACCTCTAAATCTTATTATCTTATTTTAACGATTAAAAATCATATTAATAAACATGCAATCATTCAGATTTTTTGTCAGATTATTTTACAAGCAACATATTACCGTAATAGTGTTTTAATTTTTTAGTCCGATCAATAGATTTTTTGTGAATAGATAATTGCTTCATATTTTGCAATAAATTATTTGCGTTGTGTCATAGCGCTTCTCTTTTTTTCTATTTTGTCCGACAGTGACCAGTAAAAGAAAATCAATGTGCAGTGCGAGCTATCAAAAACTGCCTGACCCTGTTGCTTATAACATCTAAATCCAATCAAACAACCTTATTACAGGTATTCTCTCTATTCCCAAACCCCACAATACATAACTCACGAGGCCTATTAGATACCCTATACACACAATCAGATAATGTGGCCCATAACGCCTATTTTCTTCTATTATGCCTTCAAATATTTACTTAGGCAATATTGCTCGGATGATAAAAATAATCATTCCGTTATTTATTGGAGCATAGCTCCGGACCGGAGATCCGTAGGATTCTAGTTTATTTATAGCCCCGTTCATTCGTTGTACCTACGTGATTACGGGGACTACAGGACCTAAATGTGTCTAAACCGCTTATAAGGCCTAAAAGTAGCACTGCAGTACACAAAATCAGAAAATATATGATATTCTTTAGGATATAAGCTAGTAAGATAGTGTGTTGAAAACATAATAAAACAAATTTGATACTATAGAAAAAAATCACGAAGATTCCTCTAAAAAATTCTTTTATCGATTAAAAATAATATTACTAAACATGCAATAATTTAGACTTTTTGTTAGATTATTTTACAAGCAACATATTACCGTAATAGTGTTTTAATTTTTTAGTCCAATCAATAGATTTTTGTAAATAGATAATTGCTTCATATTTTGCAATAAATTACCTGCGTTGTGTCATCGCGCTTCTCTTTCTATTCTATGAAGTCCGACAGTGATCGCGCTTTTGCTGTTGTAAACCTCTTTCTTAAGTAGAGAATACCAGAAAAAAAAAACAATGTGCAGTGCGAGCTATCAAAGACTGTCTGACCCTGTTGCTTATAACATCTAAATCCAATCAAACAATCTTATTACAGGTATTCTCTCTATACCAAAACCCCACAATACATAACTCACGAGGCCTATTAGATACCCTATACACACAATCAGATAATGTGGCCCATAACGCCTATTTTCTTCCATTATGCCTTCCAATATTTACTTAGGCAATATTGCTCGGACGATAAAAATAATCATTCCGTTATTTATTGGAGCATAGCTCCGGACCGGAGATCCGTAGGATTCTAGTTTATTTATAGCCCCGTTCATTCGTTATACCTACGTGATTACGGAAGTAAATGTTAGCACAATTAGGCACGTTAAGGAATTTGTCTTGGACACGCTCGCCGAATAGGGCTCCAGTGATAGCGGAATGGCGGCCATTTGTTTTGTTCTGCGCCATTTTGTTTCTCCTGTCATTTGTTTTTGTCGGACAGAAGAGTTTAGTGCTTTGTTGTACTTATTGCAAAGTTTATTTATTTAAGTTTTCATGCACAACATTTCAGAATATAATCCCAAAGCGCAAAGTTGCAATGGCATCTGGTGTCTTGTGATGAATCTCATTAGTTCTTTTTCATCGTTTATTTGTTTATTTATATTTACTTTGTGTTTTTGTAAGTTTTCAAAACATTGGGCGGCCTAGTATTTCAGCTGATGATGATTAAATTATTGTCTTATCTTTCAGTATTTTCTCCTAATCGAAAAATTAATGGAATTCAGAAGAATTTGAGAATTACTGAATCAAAGTAGTTTCATTGCTATAATTCGGAAAGAAGAAAATCCTAATCAAACGTGATTACAAAAAAAAAAAGCCTTGTCTAGTCTCTCTGGACAAACCTGCGAGAATAATACGATTATCTAGTGATAAATTGAATTATTGTTCGTCAAGCTTTAGTTTAGCTCAATAGTCAGATTGGATTTATGTTTGTAGTTTGTCAGATGAATGGAACTTCCCATAGGTTTGATTGTAATTGAGACAGCGAAATGTTTGTTCGGGATTTAGAAACGCGGCGAACTTAGGCGAATCCTTAACGGTATCGGAACTGTTGCTGCTGTCAGCTGTTACCTACTTTGTTGACCATGTGATGGGCTATTACTCTTATGGTTCGTGCCGGTGCCAAAGTAGATACACAAAATAGAAATATAAAAATTTAGTAAACAAACCTGTAAAGGAATGTTCTTATATCTATACGTAATACTAGTTTCCACCCGTGGCTTCGCCCGTGTGATATCTTTATAAGTTATAGCCTATGTTATTCAGTGATAATATAGCATTCTACAGGTGAGAGAATTTTCTAAATCGGTCCAGTAGTTTTTGAGTTTATTCATTACAAACAAAAATACAAAGCTTTCTCGTTATAAGTAGATAAATTAAAATTGTTTTTCGAGTCAGTCTGTGTGACAGCATTGTTCTTCTAAACTACACAACTGATTTTGATGCAGTTTTCGCCATCATTTAGAGAATATATTCCGGAAAGTTTTATGTATAATACATTAATATTAAGGTTACATATTAAATTAATCTAAAGAAAAAGAGAAGAAAGAAATATGTTTATTCTGCACAAACAAAACGCACATTTAAAGAAAAAACACAAGATAACCAAATACAAAAGTAGCCAAAAGCCTCGTATTCGAACAACAAATAAACGCTTGGAAGTTTTTTTCATTGGTTGATGTCAAGGCCACGGACCAAAGACAATATTGCGTATCTCGATGTTTTACCTAGTCGTAAGAACCGTGCGAGGCAACGACGGACTGCTAGTTTATTAATAAAGAAAGAAACCAAAAGGTTGTAAAAGGAACACACTTTTTTAATTAAAATATACCGCCCGAGTTCCTTATAGACGAGAACCAGAAATAAAGAAAGAAAATACATTTATTTAGCACAGATAAACCAGGTGCATCCACTTTGTATTAAGCGCAGCGTTTGATACATAACATAATTAAAACTAAATTTCCGTAAACATATCGATTTACTATGTACTAGAGTGCGCAAATTAATATATGTCTTTAAGAATTTACGGAACATAGCCGACTTTAAATTAATTAAACAGGTTTATTTAGCTTTGTGTCAATCCATTCTTACCTATTGTATAACTTCTTGGGGTGGTGCTGCAAAAACAATTTTACTCCCTCTAGAGCGTGCTCAAAGAGCAATTCTAAAGGTTGCTACCTTTCGCCCTTTTAGATTTCCTACGCACCAGCTTTACATAGCATGTAATGTACTAACAGTACGGCAATTATTTATACTAAGCATAGTACTACACCAGCACACTGCACTTCCCTTTGACCCAATACCTTCCGACAAGAGAAGGAAGGACTTGGTTTGCATAAAGCCTCAAACTAGACATGCGTTTGCTAATCGATTTTATGTGTTTTTAGGACCTTTTCTGTATAATAAGCTCAACAAGTTACTAACCTTCTATAACGTCTGTTTTAAAAAATGTAGTAAAATGATATCAGAACATTTAGCGATACTCAATTACACAGACACAGAAAAACTTCTAGAAATCTTGTCATGATGATAATTTATTTACTCGTAAGTATTTACTTTTGTATATTTACATAGGTTTAGTTTTAGATATTAATGTACCAATATGCTTATTCTCATAGTTGTTAATAGATTATTTTATATCAGTTTAACTTTAAATTTTAGTGTTCCGTTCTAATTGAAACGTAAAGTGATGGCCTGAAACACAGGTTTGAATTAACCTAGATCGGGCGGGTCGCTACCTAACATTGTAATTCCGTACCATGATTACTTGAACCTGTTCTTAACATATTTTAGTTTTAGTTTATTTTAGGCACTATATTATTGTTTGGAAAATCTTACTGTTGATTAAGTGTACAATCTTTGTAAACGTTTTATTCAATAAACATTATTATTATTATTTCCTTTATTTCATTCAAATAACTTATTCATTACATTTTTAAATATTAGTATATAAAAAAATAAAAACATTTAAAAATATAAAAAATAGTAGCCCACCGGTATCGGGAACAGGGTCCAAGCTACCGGCGGTCAGGGCTCCAGAGAGAGGAACCTCCTAACAATGCGAGCCGTGTCCAGGAGTACCGCTTTCTGAATCAAGCCCTTAATCCAGCTGCCCAACGAGAGCCTCCTTAGGTGTTGGTCGAGGCTCTTGGCAACTAAGCCATTGGCTGATATGACTATCGGCACAATGATCGCTGAGTCCACATCCCACATGTCGACAACCTCGCGAGCCAAGTCAAGATACTTAATTTGTTTATCTTTCTCGGCTTTCACGAGGTTCTCGTCATGCGGGACCGTTATGTCAATAATCATTGCGCGCCGCTCTCCTCGATCCATCACCACTATATCAGGTTTATTGGCAACAATAGTCCTGTCAGTGATGATGGATCGATCCCAGTACAATGTGATATTTCCATTTTCGAGAACTGGGTCGGGCACATACCTGTAGTACGGCACTTCCGATTCCACAAGATTGTATTTCAGAGCAAGTTGCTGATGGATAATCCTGGCTACAAGGTTGTGTCTATGCAAGTACTCTTCGTTTGCCAGACGAGAACACCCGGAGATAATGTGTCGGATTGATTCTCCCGGACGGTGGCATGCCCGACAGATGTCAACCGTGCCGTCCTTCACAATAAATCTCCGGTAATTGTTCGTCATCATAACTTCGTCCATAATTGCACAGACAAAACCTTCGGTTTCCCCAAAGAGGTCACCAAAACGTAGCCAGGCTACGGACGCTAGTAAATCTACATCGGGTCCATGTAGGGCCCGGAAGTAGCGTCCGTGAAGCTCCTTACTCTGCCATACCTCCTTGCGATCATTAGTGTCAAGCACTACAGGCTTGCGCCAGTTCTCTTTAGCCAAGGAGAGCGGGGTAAGGCCCTTGTCCACCGCGACCACATCCCGATGCATCCCCACGTCGGCTTCTAGGAAATATTCCCTGAGACTGCATATCTCGCGATTGTGGAGGGTCTTAGCGTTTAAAAAGCCTCGACCTCCACACTTTCGCGGGATATACAGTCTCATTACCGATGACCGTGGGTGATGCATTCGATATGTAGTTAGCAGCGTACGGACCCTCCTATCCAGGGCGTCGAGTTCGGTCTGAGTCCATTTGAGTATGCCGAAAGAGTACATCAAAACCGGCATGACCCAACCGTTGAAGGCGCGCACCTTGTTTCCGCCTGATAGAAGACTATTAAATACTTTCTTCAGGCGGCCAAAGAAGCGCTCCTTCAACGATTGCTTCATGTCAGTAACATTGATGCCCAACGCTTCCGACATACCCAAATACTTATAGGTTTCGGATGCGGAGAGGGATCTAAGGGTTATGGAATCCGAGAGTTGGGTTCCCACGGATTCCACAATCTCCCCTCGCTTTATATGCATGACCGCACATTTGTCCACACCAAATTCCATCCTGATGGCGCTACTGAAAGTTTCAGTTACTTTCAGTAGCTCCATCAGTTGCAAATTGTTGGAGGCAAAGAGTTTTAGGTCATCCATGTAGAGGAGGTGAGATATAACCTGACCACCTCTCCTCAACCGATAGCCAAGCCCTGAATCCTTCAGCAGTGTGCTAAGAGGATTCAGGGCCAAGCAGAACCATAGCGGACTCAAACTATCGCCCTGAAATATGCCTCGCTCGATCCTTATCGGCTCGCTATTCCTTTGGATATTTCGACACCCTGGATAGTGAAGGACCGTCCTCCATTGCCCCATACACGACATCAGGAAGGTGCGCAGAGTTGCATTTACTTTATACAACTCCAGCACCCTCATGAGCCATGTATGTGGCACCGAGTCATAGGCCTTTTTATAATCTATCCAGCATGTCGACAGATCTTTTCGGGAACGGCGAACCTGTTGGCTAATGGCCATATCAATGAGGAGTAGCTCCTTAGTACCGCGGGACCCGTTCCTACATCCATTTTGAGAGGCAGACATGATGGAGTTGGTGTCTATATGTTTGTTAATTTTAGCTCTCAAAATGGATGTAAGGACTTTATAGACCGTCGGTAAACACGTGATCGGCCTATAATTTTTGGGTTCCGCGGTGCTACCCGATTTATGGAGCAGGTGGGTAACTCCTGTCGTTAGGAACTGGGGTAGCGAACCAGACTCCAAAGCAGTCTGGTACTGAGCCGCCAAGCGAGCGTGCGATCTTATGAACCATTTTATCCAGAAATTGTGCAGCCTGTCCGGCCCTGGAGACTTCCAGTTAGGCAACGGACGAACTGCACGAGCTACATCTTGGGGGCAGATGGTAATAGCCCCCATTTCTGGTATTGGATCGCAGGCTCGCTCGACTTCCCGAGTCCAATCACCTTCGGTGTGACTGACAGGCGCCGACCAGATACTTTGCCAGAAAGAACACATGACATCATCATCTGGAAGGCGCGTGTCAACCACACCTTGGTCCGGTCGCTCCCAAGCCCTATAAACCCACCTTTCATCACTCTGGAAGGTGCGATTCTGAGTGTATCGCTCTACTCGCCGCTTATACCTACGAATACGGTTCGCCCATGCATACACTTTCTGCTTCAGGAAGTCGATGCGCTCTGTGACACGGGACACATAGTCCTCAGGGCCAATATCAGTCCCTGAGAACGCCCGCCTCACAAAACGCATCACTCTAGGGCGAGTATTGCCCTCCCTGAAGCAGATAAGTTTGCCAATGAGCGCTCTGGCCCCACCAATACGCCGTTCAATTCTGCACTGCCAAGCTGGTACGGCTGATTTAGGTCGTGTAGCTCTAGAGTCATTTGCAAATTTGACGTGAGCTACACGACATGCCGCTACAGCCGCGCAGTACAGAATTGAATGAGTATCGGTGAGGTTTTCGCAGTTATCAAAATAGCTTGATAGCTGCGAATCCAGAGCCGCCACCAGCGCCCTATTTTTGTTATGCATGGGCAAACGAGGTAAGCGTGGTCTAAGTTCGGGCGACATGAAACGATATTCCCGAATCGCACCTTCCAAAGCACTCCTCAATTCCTCATTGCATTGGGTACTTACGTTCGTAGCCCTGTCATCAATCCTCTCGTCAGCATGACTTGGAGTGAGCTGTGGTGGTACTATAACACTCTGCGACGGGGGAGCGATGACATGGCTACTCTGCATTTCAGTTCGCAAGCGATCAAGTACAGTGTTATCCAACATATGATTACGCTGGATGACCCGCACTTGATCCGATAGTCGTTGTGCCGTAACGTTGACAGCTGGCTCAAGCACCTGAAAAAGAGAGAGCATCCGGACACGGTACGCGGTCAGGTTGTTTCCCCCCTCTGTAGCCCCATAGTATGAGCGCATGACGTTTTCGTTAATGGATCGTGTCCATCTCATGCGCTGCACACTTCCGCCGGGAGCTGGGACCCTATCAGAGGCCGGTGGGCCTCGAGGTCCTAAGCCGTCCGGCGGCCGGCGTCCTCCCCGTCGACGAGCAGGTGGTGGCGTCGTGGGCGGAGAGAAATACTCGTCGCTCGAGCTCGACGCAACTGCCGCGGTCGGTGTCATCACAGCGCTCACAGTGGGGCTGGGTACCGGCGGCGGCGAGGCGGAGCTGAGCAACGAGTCCGGAGGTGGTGGGCGTGCTTTACGTGCGGCTGATCGTGTCAACATTTCTCAAAATATTTCTTCATCATTTTTTTTCGATTTATCGGAGGTGACATGACAGCTGATGTCACCTCTTGTTCGGCAATTTTTGATTCATGTTTTGCTCTTTTTAGGAATATGTTTGTTTTCTGGTGTTCTGGTTTGTTTCCGGATTCTTTTTTGCTGATAGAAACTGTTAAATTGCGTCGAAAGATATTACAATATGATTAAATATGATAAAAATGTGATAAATAAAATTTTAAGACGTTTTGTTGACGTTGGTGTTGCCAGCTTATTATTATTATTATAATATTAAATACTATATTTTACTCTATTAGCTACAGGCTGCGTGTTTTGCAGTACCAGCCCGGAGTCTGAATTTCTGCCCGGTTGATAGCAATAGGCTCGCCCTCTTATAACATGAGACTCAAACATAACTGATGAAATGTGGGTGTACTGCAGGTACACCTCTGCCCAACCCTTCAGGAAATACAAGCGTGATGATAGGTTACGTTTTACCTACATGATTAGGTGATGTTTTTTATCTGTTATGCAAAACTATAATCGCTTTTAGTGAGACCATACTTACCAGTTCCTTAATGGATGTTTACACTGCAAGGCACTATTCGATAAAATAGATTATGTTCTCTTTTATTTGTCTTCCGTCCTTGTCTAGTTCAGTCCATCGTTTTAACTTTAACAATGGAGTTATTTCGAATCTGTCATAACTTTTTGGGCCAGAACTGATTTATTTAAAAAAAACAGACACTAAGTATAAAAACTACACTCTCGTGAGCAGTAAGCCTCTTTTTACTTCGAAGTTGGATAGAATAGGTATTTATGGCGGCAAATAAATAAAGGAAAAATAATACATTAAAAAAATATACGGCATTATTTCTGTACTTAAAGCCTGCCTGTCTAAATCAGAAGTGTAGCTCAAGCACCCAAAAATATAACTAACAAATAACTCTGAAATCCCAGTTCCATCCCATATTCATCAAGTTAACAGACAGCTTTCCAATGCAAACGAGTATAGTTTCAGGTGTTTGTGTTCTTTGTGCAATCAACTGAGGTATACCTGTATACAATAGAGGTATACCTGTATACAACTCAGGTATACCTGTATACAACTGAGGTATGCCGCGTTGTTCTATGTGTTGTTATTGCGATAGTACTAATGTCTTCCGTTACCGATCAAGGATTGTTGGTTGCTCGGTAGTGTGTTTCAACTTGCTTGGTCTAAACTATGTTTGCCGCGATCGGTTCGTGGATAAGTAACCATCCATAATATATCGAGACGTTAAGCTTAATCGTTGACAGTCGTTACGGGTAGTCAGAAGCTTGAAAGTTTGGCAACCAGTCTTGCCAAGGGGTATCGTATTACCCAGTAACCGGGTTATGGAGGTCAGATAGGCAGTCGCTCCATGTAAAATACTAGTATTCAGCTACATCCGGAGAGACTAGAAGCTGACTGATTGTTAATTGTGGCTTACGTTGGATTTATAAAAGAAAAATCTGTCTACAAACATCTAGCATCTACTTCAAATACAATACGTTTATTCAATTTTATATTTTTTATTCAACAACTAAATTAATTAATCATAAACAGAAAAATCTTAAAATTAAACTTAACAAATATACAAACTAAGTATTATACACCCCACGGCCCTAGGGTTTCAACCCCAAACGGCTCGAAAATATAGTTACCTATAAGGTTATTATACTTTCGCCGCTTGAGGTTTTCTGCAGCCGCAGCGGCAGCGCCAGCACAGCACGCTGAGCCAGGAAGATGGGATGGCGCAAGAGTATCGACACACGTTGCGTCCCTTACTAAAGGCCTACCCACCTTCTATGAAAATAAAGACAAGCCGTCCGGTCTCTTGCCATCATCGCGTGCCAAGCCATTAGGTTCTAATACAGCTGGAACGCCGACGGTGACAAGAGTTCGACGGATGATGTCATTAATGTTCGCGTGCCGCGCTAAGCGACTCACACTTCGGCTGCAAGACAAGCCGTGGTGTCCGAGGCTGTTGACAACTTCGCCACAGTGACAGCGATGAGTAGACCAACAAGGAGCTCCTAGTCGCAGGGAAGCAGCGATGCGGAAAATAGTGTCGTCTAATAAAGTGCCTAAGTTCGATGACGGTAGTGCATGAAGCCACAGGCCCGACTCCCACTTACACACAGCCAGCAGGCGCGCCCGCTCCACAGTAGTAGCAGACGAGTCAAGTAAATTTTCTGTACTACTCTGCAGAGCGTCTCATCTCATCGTCTCTGGGAAAATGGATTGTCGGGCGGATCGGAATTCGGGCAAGCGAGTCTCCAGGCATCCATAGCCTCAGTGAGGCACGGCACATCAAAATTAATCAGTGTGGGGATATGAAAGCCGGTAAATTAATACTGGAAATTTTGTGGACTCCAAGGCCTCCCATACGGATAGGAAGAGTAGCTTGTGCCCAAGCTCGGTCGTCCATGGCCACATTTAAGATCGAAGTTAATGTATGCCGGATAAATCAAATTAATCTTGTTAGTGTTTCTTGCTCTCCAGACTCCATTCATGCAAAACGAATAATTTTATGATAATTCATCATCATAATTTCAGCCGAAAGACGTCCACTGCTGGACATAGGCCTCCTCCAAGCATCGCCACTTCGACCAGTTCTGTGCTTCTGCAGATTTCTGCGGTCTTCACTTTCTTATTATAATTTCTAGTCCTGTATAATATAAACACACTCTTGTAAATATTCATTTGAAACATAAAACAATAATTATATTACTAAGAATGTGAACCATAAGTGGTAATTGTTCAGTTAAAACATGAATCGTTATGTAGCGAAGATTTAATAAAACGGGTGTGTAAACTGTCTTACTGATTTTAATTAAGATATCGCAGAAACGTAAATCCACTCTTATCTTAGCACATGTTTTCTGGCTTCGTTTACATGAATATAAATCTTTGAATATTTACACAAGGAGCTTCAAGGAACTAACTTTAACTGGAAATTTTGAAAAAGTTTTGTGCAAAATAGCAGTTATAGTTTATTTATTTATTTATTTATTTATTTATTTATTTATTTATTTAATATAGGTGTGCCGTCGGACTGCCAAAACTGGTCTCGAGTTCGAACCTCAAGCAAAGCACCTCTGACTTTTCGGATTCATGTGCTTATTGTATAATAATCACTTGCTTCAAAAACCGTGAAGGAAAACAACGTGAGGAAACCGGCATGCCTGAGAGATGCATGCAAGACAGCATGTGAAGGCAAGTCACATCGGGGTTGCGGGAAAGTCCGAAAGGGATACCGTAGCCCCTGGCAACGTACAGGCAACTGAAGGAACACGGGTGGGTTTTAGTCAGTAAGAGTCTGACACGCCCTACCGCGCCCAGAGCGGGAGAAGTTATTTGTAATAACCCATCCCAAAAAAAAAAAGGTGGCTACTATTTTTACCACGGCTTTTTTTATCATTTACAAACGTACATAACTTTTTATTCAAACAATTTTACTCGCCAAACTTACTTTGATGGCAAGACGCGCTTGTTAATTAAAACAAATTTTAATAAACTAGTAAAAAACTACTAACTATATTAATACTTATTTCTCAGTAAAGACTGAATCCGAGAAATAAACTCCTTAATTTTAATTGTAACATACCTTTACATAATTGAACGTGAGTTACTTTAGTGGAGTCTTGAAAGAAAATAACCGAAGGCTTTATTCGTTACAATTATTTTAGGAGTATAATTTACAATTCTTCAAGCTTAAGAATATTTTGAAGCTCGTTTTACTATCACCGATAATATTTATGGATCATTTTTTTTTATAGCAAGTGGATTTCATGACTTACCGGATCTCCGAAGGAAATGGCTATTACCACAGCAGACACATTTAATTTTAATCTGTTCTGAATCCTGACTTATTAATTGTAAAATTTTAGGAAAATCGTCTACTTTTACAATGTTTGTAAATATGTGAGCACCATGTATCTATCACATAATTAATTTATGTTGTTGTTTCTATTTTAATTCTTAATTATTTTTATCTATTGTGGTATAGTAATTTTATTCTAGGTGCATCGTCCTTACATATAACTAATGTACTTATACAAAATATTGTAAAACATTTTAAAAGAGTAACGGTGTAGTTTCTTGCCCATCCTTCTCCATGCGAAAACTACCTTTTGGAAGGGGCGACTAGAATCAATTCAATTTTTATGTAAATTTTGACGTTCAAAAGTGCTTTATAAGGTCCTATTTGAAATCAATGAGACTTTGACTTTGACCTTCAAATCTTTGAAAAGGGACTCCTGCAAAGTTTGAAGATGAATGACTTTATTTCTGTAAGTAGATCTGTACGCTGGAGTGACAGGGTTCTCCATTGGTATCCTCGCGACGCACCCCGCAACCGAGGCAGACCCATGCGCCGAAGGTGCGAGGATATTGTGGCTGTAATTTGCCCCACTTGGACTAGGATAGCCCAAGACAGAGACGAATGGCGAAAAATAAAGGAGGCCTTCGCCCTTAAACGGGCACCCAATAATAATAATCGAACAAAAGATTATGTTATTTTATTGAATTCAATCTATGAAATCAATCTATTTTTTTTGTCTATCAATTTATTATCAAAATGCATCCTTAAATTATGTATTATAAATGAATTAACTAGTTTTTAAGTAGAAACAAATGAATATTTTTTGATACTATTGTAATGAATTTTAAATGAAATTTTTGGGAAATAAAAGGCATAAGTAGGTTTGAACAAACACTTTTACACGTCAATCATAATTTTGTAAACTAGACGAGGTCGGCATTTCCTATCTGACTAGTTTACAAAAATAATGTTCTACCAGTTTTCCAGCTAACGAAAAGTCACAAAAGTACAGTCAACCCACTATTTATTACATAACATCGGTGCGAGACATATAGCGGTGGTGGCGAGTAACAAGACCACATTTATTGTTACAGCGAAGCAGAGTACAATCTTTAATCACTGGCTCGTGAGTTTTAGCACTACTTCGGACTTTGTTACGTGTTTTAGAGGGAATCGAATTGCTTTGAAATAATGTATTTTGTGAACTTTTGAACGAAATGGGTGTAAGTATGTTATATTGATAGCATGGTTGGCGCAGTAGTTAAGGGATTGACTGCTACGCTCCGTGTCACGGGTTCGATTCCCGTACGGAACAAATATTTATAAGTAGACAAGCAGTTTGGCTGTTTGTGTATGTGAATTTAAATGTTTGTAAACGCACCCACAATACAGGAGAAATTTCATTAGAAATTAATATTCATTCAAACGATGCCCCCGTTTAAAAAAAAATATATATATAATAATATTGATTGTTAATTAGTTACATTCCTAACTTTTGATCATTCTCATGTATTTCACTGTACTTAAGTACATAAATATCATTATATGAAAAACAGACTTCTCGATCTCTTTTGACCATTATAAAAGTTTTCAATAAAAGTATAGAGTTGGATACTTAAAAAAGTAAACAAAATTACATCCTTCTTTTTGGCTTGTTAAATAGAGTCACCCCAGAATTTGGGTACGAGTTTGGCACCATCAATCTATTATTATTATTAATATATCAATTACATATATTATTTATTATTATTTATCAGCCATTATATCCAAAATTTGGTTTAACATGAAACCAGTGCTTTTCAGATCATGATCTCGAATGAAAAATGTTTCTTCAGACAATGATAAATGAAGTAACTATAACTAAGCCAAGTAAACATAACGATGAAAACGAATCTCCATCAAAAGATTCCTTAGGACACGTAATACCTCTACATCAGAGTACTCCGGTGCCTGATTGTGACACTAAATTACACGCTAACGACACAACACTAATTGGAACAGCACTAATGTGTCGAAGCTGAAAATATTGCGAAGATTAAAGGGATGGAGGGGATCGATCTTGGTTAGTGTTTGTGATAGAAGTAGTTCGCAATATCGAGAAATTAGGCCATTATTTGTAGACACAATTTTCGTCTTGTATGTGTCAAAGTGTAGTGTTGTGTGGGTGTAGTAAATCCTCTTTAGAACAATCAATCTGCTTAGCCTTTTCCCAACTATGTTGGGGTCTTCTTCAAGTATAACCGGATGCAGCTGAATACCAGTATTTTACATGAAGCGACTGCCTATCTGACCTCCACAACCCAGTAACTGGGTAATACGATACTCCTTGGTAAGACTGGTTGTCAGACGACCTGTATCGACTGTCAAAGATCCACGATTGGAAGCCGAGACCAACGGCTTAACGTGCTTTCCGAAGCACGGAGGAGCTTCGGTCTGTTAACGGTCACCCATCCACGGACCAACCCCGGCAATCGTAGCTTAACCTAATGGATCGACCCGCTGTTATTACTTAGACACGCTCCTCTGAATCCTCTTTAGAACAAAGACGTAAAAGGACAATAAAACGCTTTTCAATTTCGGAATCCGATTTCTTTTTTCTTTGACTGATTTAGTGCAATCGTCCCAAAGGTGATCTTATTTTATCTGATAGCCAGAATTGAGATCGTTAGATAGGTACGCTACGAAAGGTTTATTCAAATGTGAAATAATTGTATTCTGCGTCACTAATTTTTCTATCGTTTGATATTGTTATAGGTTGTATATAAGTATTGTTTGTTCAGTCAAAGGTTTAAATCTTTAGATTTGCCGTCACCGTACGTGCGATCTATGCGCGATAAATTATGTCTACTGAGATGAGTAGGTCACACAATACTGCATTAAAAGATAGATACGATTTTCAGTATGAATGAGCGAGACAATAACTTTCAAATGCAACGGTAACGTGACCATCTTTTGAAGCGGTCGGGCGAATCTGACGATTTCAATCTTTGTGTTCATTAGTTTTTTGTACAATCAGATTCGTCTAAGCTTGGATTTATGGATTTGTAATTCTTTATTTATTTCATGACAAATGTTGACACTCCTGGAGCGCAACTTAAGGCGACAGCGCCGGATGACCCGAGAAATTCAATATTTTTCACGTTTTTTGCAATTTGCATGTCAGTATCAGGTTGTATGCTTATCAAAATATGATTCGCGACCGTAACAGATATTTATTTACAGAATTGAAATCATTAAAATCATCTATACCCACTTAAGGCGCAGGCCACACTGAGAAACGAAACTAAGTTCGGTTCATAATTCACAGTGTGAATTGAAGTATGAAAAGACGCGGTAGCTACATCAGCGAAGTTAAACGAACTTAGTTTCGCTTCGCTTCATTCTCAGTATGGCCTGCGCTTTAGGCATCCTTTTTAAACACTAGCTTAAACTGTCTACTTAATTTATATAGTAAACACTCGCTGCTTAGCAATCTCAACAGAATAGAACATCAGAAAATTAAACTATAAATAAAATAATAAGACCGTATAATATCTACAAAGTCAGCAAGAACTAAGAGCCGTTTTATTCCAACAATTACTTTATTTCTTATTTGCAGTTTCTCGTCTAGATAATTGGTTTCTGAAGCAATTTCTTTCATTTCAGTGAACTTTAAAAGTACAACTATGTATCCGTTATTAGAAATGTTATAATACTTTGTTATCTTTTGTATTACTTTTATTACCAGTCGTTATATCTTGTAAGCTAGGGTAGTAACTTTTATACCTAATAAAGGTATTAATTAAATTTTTAAGGTTGAAGGGTGCCAAACGGAACCCTATTACTAAGCCTCCACTGTCCGTCCGTCTGTCTGTCAGCGGGCTGTATCTCATGAACCGTAATAGGTAGACAGTTGTTTTATTTTTTCAGTTTGATAAAAATAAAATATAGTTAAAATTTTAAAGGGTCCCGATACAAGTTTCAGCGTTTTTAGCTAAATATTGTACGGTGGTACGGAGCCCTTCTTGTCCGAGTCCGACTCACACTTGGCCGGTTTTTATGCACCTAAAATAAGTTAGTATAATAATTCTTCTTATGATTTTGCAGCCGAAACAGTCGCTAACTAATTAGTTTTTAAATAACTTGTCTACCTTTTTTTTATTGATAAAAGCGATAAATCTGAAATATTTTTTATAAGAGAACCAAACGACGTAATCAAGAAACGAGAAAGAAAAATATATCAAAAATATATTCTGGCTTATTTTAACAAAGTTCCGCGAAAGAATAACAAAACAAAAAAAAAAACTTGGGAAGCTTCCGAGCAAAATCTGGATAAACAAAAGCCAATCTCGAACATAATCCATAATGTATTGGTCAAATCTGAGACCAAAACAACTGTCTACCCAAAAACAGATGTTTATGCTGCAAGTGCACTACGGATGAATAATTCCAACAAAATACGGGATTATGTTAATATTAGGAATCAGTGCGAGCTGTTTGCCGTCCCCTGTATATTTACAATACAAAACAATGCAGCAGAGGAAGGAAATAGTGGTGGGCGCTTCTTCTTTTTCACCTACAATATAAATCAAGTGTATTTGAATTTAGAATCCCAGATTTTTGTCAAGTTTTAGGAACATAAACTCAATATTTTACATGACAAGGGTCAAATTCCATTGCAACCGATCTAGGAACCTTTTAATAAAGATGGTCGATAAAAAATTAACTGAGGTTATATAATGCTACAGTCGATAATTGATTATGTGGTAATACATATAAATTATCTATGATTGGGTATTCCAGTATAGTTAAGTAAAAATTCTACAAACTGAAATACTACCAAAAGTTCTCGTTATTTTTGTGCCCAGCTGTTTTTTGGTACAAGAAATTTTTTATAATAGAAAAGGTAAAAGCGCTTTCATTTTCTTTGAGAGGCTTACGTGGGTAGATTGTTTTATAGAGTCAAAAACGTGTGGTACGAAAGTTTTTTATATCAGTTGCGTTAATAGTAGCAATGTCGTGAAAGTAATAATTTACGTAATAATTTACGTAGAAATAGGATAAAATATAGGTAGAAAATACAGAATGAAGTGTGAATTCTTTAACCTTTTAAGGTTGTCTAGGTCAAATTTTCCTTAAGTAACGTAGTAAAAAAAAGAAAATACCCACGTAACTATCGACATTCAATAAAGACATCCCTAAAGTGCGAATCCAGTCTAATATGGCGATATAAAGTCGGAAAGTCCCACCGTATCGCCAGCCAGCTGAATTGTACTGAAACACGAACCGTCATTTCGTATAGATGTCGGGAATTTAAATGACACTTCATTTGAAAGTTTAACAGATTACATTCTACATTCTATCGAAAAGCATCGTAAGGTGATTCGCACGTAGTCTATAGATAGGTGTAATATGCTTTGTCGTTCACCTCAATAGCAGGTAGGAATAGACTTAATGGTAACTTTGCTTCGCTCCCTGGGCATCGTAAATTGGGTGTAATGACAACCAGAAGGCTTAGACAACGTGACATTCTATCAGCGATAATAATGATTAAAAAATTAGTAAAAACGTATTCGATTGACATAAGCTACCGAAATTTCAATCCTGTTGAAAATCGTTGTAGAAATACGAAATGGTTTGAAAGCGATTGCCACTTATGTAGGCCCTTTTTTTTTGTTTTTTTGTGTGGGAAATTATCAAATAAATTCTCCCGCTCTGGTCGGAGCAGGAGGGCGTGTCAGACTCTTACTGACTAAAACCCACCCGTGTTCCTTCCGTTGCCTGTACGTTGCCAGAGGCCACGGTATCCCTTTCGGACTTTCCCGCAACCCCGGCAGGCATCGGTCCTAACGGACCCCTTCACTTCTGCTGACATCTCTTTGAGGCGCGCGTGGAACACAACGGGCCGTCGACCCGGGCCTGGTCCTTATCGGCCGGCGAGCTACCCATTGCTCACCATCCGCAAGCCCGCGCCTACGGTGGTCGAAAATCGGCCTGCGATTCCGGACGCCCAGGGCGTCTCATGCGGCGGCTAGGGGCGTGAGGGCGCGAAATTTGCCTCTCCCTCACGCGTTCTGCCTCCTCCTTCGCGAGCATTACTGCTTAAATTCGCAGAAGGTGGTGACGGCCTCCCATGCCCTCTCGCTCCGTACCATGGCCTGGATCAGGGCCGGACGCGGGAGATCCCCGCCACCGATCACCTCCATGAGGACACGGCGGTGCTCTGCCCAAGTCGGGCAGACCTCCACCGTATGCTGCACCGTGTCCTCCAGGCGATCTACGCAGTGATGACACCCGGGCGTTTCCTCCCGCCTGATACGAAACAGGAACCTCCCGAAACAACCATATCCGGTGAGGACCTGCGTCAGGCGGAAGGTGAGGACGCCGTGGCGCCTCTCTAGCCACAGGATCTATCGGTACAATGAAAGGTTTCGAAGTTGGGGTGAATTTATCCCAAGAACAAACTTTTAGTTGAAAAACATATTGTTCCCCCATACATTCCAACTGCAAATGTAATTTGAAAGCACAATATTGAGAGATTTCGCATGTTATTTTAAAACCATGCACTTTCTGTAATCTATAATAGCATATAACTATTTTTGTAGTTTTTTTTCAAAAAGTTAGGCTTATTAGTTTCGAAGATAAGGGGGAATGGTCAATTTTCATAAATTTTCTTAAATAACTGTAAAACTATTTATAGTAAAATTATTAAAAAAATTGTTTCGGATCCTCACGGTAAACCCTTTCATTTGATATGTCATAGGGTACAGTTTGAAAACTTTCTTATTTGCCTCCCAAAAGTGACCCCATATTAAAATTCATTTATTTATGTTACACGGCCGAATTTGAGTCACAAAAATTCATGTGTACCGGAACATTGGATTCGGAGCAAATTAGCTGTGACAGACGAACAGACAGACAGACACACGAGTGATCCTATAAGGCTTCCGTTTTTTCATTCGGGCGTACGAAACCCCAAAAATATGTTTTTAAACAGTCAATTTCAATTAAACAAATGAGCAACAGCCTGACCTTATATACCCATATATGTATACACACATCAACACGGTCTAGGGATATTTTTAAAAAAGCGAATTTCTATCAATGTGTTAATTATTTATATGACATGTATATATTTAAAAGATACGTTATTTAATATTCTACCATTTTTTAATAATGGTTAAGGTACTTCGATTAAAATTTCAGGATTTTATGGAAAAAAAATGAAGCATAGACGGAAACCGTATATGAATTAACTTTTAATTTATGAGTAAAAACTGAAAAAAATAGAAAAATCATTTAATTTGTGTTTATAAACTTGAAGTCAGTAGTCTGAGAAAGCGCCCATGATGTTCATAACACATCGGCAACGATTCGGCATGCTCAGAACAAGGTTGTCAATGTCTTGCTGCGGAATATTGTCCCATGTCCTTCTGAGGTGCGCAAAAAGTTGATCTTCTGTAGCCAGATTTTCAGGAACTTCCTTCAGAGCTCTTCTTTGCAGCATATCCCACGCATGCTCAATGGGATTTAGATCTGGCGATTGAGCAGGCCAGTCTAAGACCCTAACATTGTGTGTATGTAATCAAGCTGCTACCGTTCTCGCCGTGTGTGCCCGGGCATTGTCGTGCATGAGCAGGAAATCTTGCCCCATTTGTGTTCTGTGGGGCAAGATTACGGGCCCCAGCACCTGTTGGACGTATCGTTCTGCCGTCATATTGCCCCGCACCCAAACGAGATCCGTCCGTCCTCCAAGACGAATTCCTGCCCAAACCATAATTGTTCCTCCTTGGTATGGGTGAACTTCCTGAGGGTTCTGAAGACGGCTCCATCGTCCAGGAACTCGCCAAACATGCGTCCTTCGTGAATCTGGATGGAAGCCAAACCTGGATTCATCCGTGAACAGCACATTGGACCATTGCTCACGGCCCCAGTCCACGTGGTTCCGAACCCATTCTAATCGTCGTCCACGATTGCCTCTCCGTAAAGGTGGGACCCGGAGTGGTCTACGAGAGCGTAGATTGCTTTCATGCAGTCGCCTTCTTACAGTTTGGTCACTCACAAGCACTTGGTGTTCCACTCGCAGCCTTTGGACCAATTGAGTCGCCATTGCATTTGGTTGAGCTCGCGCAGTAATTTGCAAAAATCGATCTTGTCTGGGGGTAGTGATGCGACTTGGCTCCCGGTGCCTCTCCGCTACTTCACCTGTGGCACGATAGCGTGTCCACAATCTTGAAATTACATTTTGGTGGGTCCCTATGGCCTCAGCAACATTACGCTGAACAGACCCAGCTTCCAGCATTCCCACAGCTCGTAACATCTCCGCCCTCGTCAAATGTTGGCGTTGCATGGCTACAATACCTCAATTGAAAAAAAACTGAAATATCCCTAGACCGTGTTCCTGACTTACATATTTACCTGTTTAAATGTTGGTATGGAGGCCAGATCAATAGCGTGAGTAGCTGCTCTCAGCAGTCATCATATCGGTTGTCATATTGATGGAGTTTGCCTGAATCATATCAGATAAGCGGACGACGTGGTGCTGCTGAGCGCGTCTGTTTGTGGCATTAGAACATTGTTGGAGATTTGTGAGGCATATGCTGAAGAACACAGTCTGAAATACAATGTGACGAAAAGTCATTTTAAAGTATTTGAGGCCGGCTCAAAATGTCCTATAACAGTTACGAAGGGACATTTTTTTTAAATTGCGGTTTATGAAATAAAACATGTCATGAAAGATGAATTTTCTTAAAAGCTCGACAGAACAGTTTTTTTTTTATATTGCTCGTTAATCGTCAAGGACTCCTAAAACAGAAAATTTTATTTTAAATCCCAACATTCAGCACACACATCTCAGTACAAAGGCGTCACAAATTCAACAGGACAAGCTAGAACATGCTGGGGCAGGTCGTAACGCGCTGACCGCAAAGTTCCAAATGTATGCAAGGATGCTCTGTACAATGTTCGTACATCTCAGCGCCAAATTACCTTTCTCTTGAAAACGAGGCAACAGAAACTACAGCAAATGTAGAAACAATGTGTGAAACATGACAATTTGCTATCATGGCGCACAATAAATATATATTTTTTAATTACTATTCACAAACATACATTTTCTGTTCTTACAATTTTACTCGCCAAATTTTTTAGTTTGATGGCGAGAAGCGATAAAAACTAGCAAACCATAATTAATACTAACTGCCCCGTTGGTCTCGTGTTCGCGTGCGACTGATGAGTTTGGGTCCTGGGTTCGATTCCCGGGTCGAGCAAAGTGTTATTGGGTTTTTTCCATTAGGAATTTCTTAGTAACATCCTGGAGTTTGGAAGTTGGCAGTACCCCGTGCCTCGGAAAGTACGTAGAGACGTTGGCCCTGCGCCTGATCTCTCCGGTCGTCTCGTATTGCTATCCCATCGCACTATGAGAGTGAGGGACGAGAGAGTGCACTTACGTCTGCCCACATACTTATGCACTATAAAATCTCCTGTGCCGAAGATTAGCCGCCATGACCGAAATACAATCTGAAGGACTATAATAAATATGTTATTACTATATGGTGTGAATTTATTTCTCGGTAAAGACTGAATCCTCGTGACATGACTAATGGAAAAGTAAAATGACGATATGGTTGTCGCAGTGAATAAGCTATTGACTGCTGCGCTGCGTATCGCGGGTTCCGCACGGATCAAATATTTGTATGACCTACAATTAGTTGTTCTGGGTCTGACTGTTTGTGTATGTGAGTTTAAATGTTTGCAAACGCACCCAGCGTTTGCAAACATTTAAACTCAATACAGGATAAATTCCTAGGGCGGGGCAACATTAAAAAAAAAAGTATATTATGTGCTAAATGAAATTGCCATGATTTCATATTTTCTATTAGGAATTAGACACTACTGAGAAGTAGTATGCGTTTGTGTCCGATAAATTGCAACAGGCTCGCCTCCTATAAAATAAGGCATGACTGATGAATCCTGGCAGGGCGTTAAACAAAACTAGAGAGGTATGGGTGATTATAACCCTGTGACTAATCCTGTGAGGTATAAAGGCGTGATGTTATGGTATGTTATAGATTATTATGATTGTGGTCAACTTTAAATACACCAAGATCATCATGATTGTCCTGCCCTTACAGCAATTTATTTGGTGTCGGCGCAATATGTCCCTTCTTCCATACTTCTCTATTAATCGTCATCTCGGTAGTCACCCCCTTTCTAACCATATCATCTTTCACACAGTCCATCTATCGTTTCTTTGGTCTTATCGACATTCCAACAACAGAACTCAAAACTTACCTCACGACATTTTCAAACCAACAATACGAATTTAATTAAACGTTGAATTATATCAGTTGTAGTACAAAGATGTCACCATCTAAAGTGACATATAACAGCATGCCGGCGGGTGTTCGGACAGGATGGGACATGTGGCCACAAGACCACAAACCGTCACTAAATGTATGCAAGGATCGCTTCACGCTTCGGAGCTACATCGGAATAACGCATTGTTGCACTGAATAATCGTTTTGGGACTGATGGAGTTAGGCGTACAAAGTGGGCCTATAATGGAACCTTGTGGCATTACTTTCAAATACTTACATAATAATTATACACCATTTATAAAGAACACTTCTGATTGGGAAATAAAATTAAAGGATGACTAAGTCACACTTGAAATCACGGAACCAATAACCTCGTTGACAGAATAATAAAAATACCACTTTTATGAAAGTCTCATATCGACGGCGAAGTGCCAATACCTCCTAACTGTAATTTTTCGAGAAATTCACTTTTTTATCGTTTTGAATTTAAAGGCGTTATCCGCATGTTTTAGTGAAATCTCCTAAGCGAATTTTTTGTTGCAACAGCATTAAATTAAAATGTGGAAATATCTCCCAACTAAACCAACGTGTCTTTATTATGGCATTACCTCCTAACTTTTAAGGGACACGTCTATACGTGTTCGTTGGTTGCTTTCGACTGACAAAAGTGGTGGCCTGGCCGCGCCGCCGCGCCGGCGGCGTATGTTAGGACAGGAATATTTGGGATACACAAAGCCAAAGAATAGAAAACTAAAACAATATAAAGTAAGACCTGCTATAAAATTAGGTGACAGGTGCAATTCGCAGTTTTGCAGAAAGAGTAAGGTGCGAAATTGTGAAAAATTTGATGATGAAAGACGTCAAGAGATACATAACCGTTTTTGGAAAAATATGAACTGGGACCAGCGCAAAGTGTATGTAGTCGGACTTGTAAACCGTAAGGGTACAACACGCAAAACCAATGATCAGAGATCGAGACGTGAAGGTACGTTCGATTACATTTTGCCAATGAACGAAGGCCAAAATTAAACATGTTTGTAGAACAACATTTTTAAATACTTTGTGTCTGGGGTCATACACGGTTCAATCTTGGGTCAAAAAATCGCGTGATAGAGTAATTCCCACAGTAATTGCCACAATCTAGAACACAGCGAAAGCTTCTAACCGCACGCAACTTTTTAGATAATATTCCCAAGTTACCTTCTCACTATGCCAGAAAAGAAACGTCAAAGTTGTTTTTAGAACCTGTTTACCGTTCTCTGAGTGATTTATATAAACAGTACAAAGAACATTGCACTGAAAACGAAGAGCCTGTGCTTTCTCGTTTTACTTTCGAAAAACTGTTTCACGAGAAAAATCTATCCCTATACACCTTAAAAAAGGACGATACCTGCTGTGGCCATGCAGTAGGGAATATTACTACATTCGATTATGAGCAACACATTAGACGCAAAAATAGAGCGAGGCAAGAGAAGGAAACAGACAAAAAGAAGGCTAATTCCGGTGAATTCATTTTTTTGTCAATGGATTTAGAGTCTGTAAAAGTATGCCCTTATCATACAGCTAGCGCACTATATTTCAAGACCAAACTTACGTGCCATAACTTTACAATGTATGACCTGGTTACCCACCAGGCCTCCTGTTATTGGTTTGATGAAACATGCGCAGATCTTACCGCTAGTACTTTCACATCTTTTGTGTCTGACTACATCATGAGATATTGTTTGCCTAAAGGATTGCCTATAGTCATTTATTCAGATGGATGCACCTATCAAAATAGAAATAACATAATGGCAAATGCCTTGTTGAATATTAGTATTCAACATGAAGTGACTATCACACAGAAGTACTTAGAGCCTGGGCATACACAAATGGAATGCGATGCAGTGCATGCTGCGATCGAAAGGAAGCTAAAGAATAGAGAGATACATCTTCCCAGCGACTATATAACTGTAACGAAGGAGGCACGGATAAATCATTTCCCCTATGAAGCGATTCAGATTAACTATGATTTTGTTAAGGATTACAATAATAAAATAAATTGGAGATACACCACGATAAGGCCCGGTCGAAAAGCAGGCGATCCTGTAGTTGTTGATCTGAGAGTCATCCAATACAGACCAGATGGCACTATTTATTATAAAATTAACTTTGATGATGATTGGACAGAGTTACCCGTTAGACCGAGGAAACTAAACACAGTCACTTACTCAGCTTTACATGTGGCACGAATTCCCATAGCTTCCACTAAATTTAATCACCTTCAACAATTAAAAGACGTCTTGCCAAGAGATTGTCACTCATTTTATGACAATTTGTCACACGAATGACGATCTGTTCATCATGTTTGATGGCTTATTTTTTCTTTTTTTTAATTACTAAACCAAGCAAAAAAACTGCTTAATTACATTGTTTTTGTTTCTTTTTTGTTTATTCACAAATAAAGGTTCTGATTAAAAATATCGGTGTTTTGTTAATTCCATTACCTTCTAAATATCATAACATTATCACATAAAAAGAATAAATACAAAGTTAATACCTCCTATCTGACCGAATACCTACTTCACTATCATAAAATATACGAATTCATCATAATATATTAAGTATACATTATTATAATTCTAAATTAATAGATATTATAACTAATTTTTAACATTTCAAGAAATTATATATTTTTTTCAGTTTGTGTAAATTTTTAACTTTGTCAGTTAGGTGTTATTGGCACTTCGCCGTCGATATGCGTTAGATTAGTCTGAAATATCGTTTGAAATGCGCAGTCCAGAAAATGTATGACTTATCAAATTGATACACTACGTCAGTTAGCCGTGTTATAGCCAAATGTCAGTCGTTATTTGAAAATACCTACGTACAATTTAAGTTGGTAGTCAATTTGATAAACATTTCTCTTGTAGCTAAGTAATAACAGCCGCACGGGTCAATCGATCAGGATAAGCTACAATTGCCGTGGGCAGTCCGTGGATAAGTGACCATCTTAACATATGACCCCTCCTTCCCTCGGAAAGCACGTTAAGCCGTTGATCCCGGCTGCTATTTTTTTATCTTTGACAGTCGTTACGGGTCGTCAGAAGCCCGAAAGTCTGACAACCAGTCTTACCGAGGGGTATCGTGTTACCCACAACTGGGTTGTGGAGATCAGATATGCAGTCGCTCCATGTAAAATACTGGTATTTAGCTGCATCCGGTTAGACTGGAAGCCGACCCAAACATAGTTGGAAAAAGACTAGGCAGATTGAGTCAGTTTGATTAACATTGACTTTACAAATTCAAAACCTAACATTAATTAAAGCAATACACAATACAAGAGCTCCCATACATTCGGATTTCGAATCAGATTTTCAGAACAGTAGCTCTTGTAGATTAAATTAAAGCTACTAAAATGCATGGCGGCATTGCGTTAAATCGCAATTCTATTGAAAACAGCTATATAAACGAATATCTGTGGTGAATGTTTGGCAATCTGTTTATTTATACTAAGCTTGGAGTTCGTGCAATGATTTAGAATTCTGTGTTTCATTTACTTGCCGTTCTTTTTATGTGTTTATGAATGTGTCGCATGATTTAGATGAAACCAGATTTCAAACTGATTTCTGTGTTTTTATCAAAGACCGGATTTTGACATGGAGACTCAAGTTTGTCCTCATCCGGAGCAGATCCAGCATTCACATAGACATAACACTGATTACACACTAGACACTTCCCGCGGTCTCATTAGCGATAATATCGATGTTGCTCAGGAATTTGCAACTTTCTTTACTAATATTCCAATTAAAACTACAGAATCTTTAAATTCCTCCCCCTTACTGGCTATTGATTTATTAAGAGCGAATGTTTCATCCTGTCCTGTGGAATTTAAATTTAAACATATAAACCCTGTGGACGTTGTAAAGGCTATTAAGCAACTTAAGATCAAAATCACCGAAGATCTGTGGGGCATGTCTACTAAAGTTTGTCAATCAATTATTGAGACAATTGCACCCTATTTAGCTTTAATGTTTAATTTGTGTGTAGATCAAGGGGTATTCCCGGATTTAATGAAGCACAGTAAAGTTATTCCACTTTTCAAGTCCGGGGACAGCAAGGACACTAATAATTATAGACCCGTGTCGGTTTTGCCGGTTTTCAGCAAGGTGTTTGAAAAAGTAATGTTAAATCAAATGCTCAATCATTTTAATCGTAATAACATCCTACACGATCAACAGTATGGTTTTACCAAGGGACGTTGCACAACCGACGCCGGTGTCACTTTATTGAAACATATCTTTAACGCATGGGAAGAGGCACAAGATGCAATAGGTATCTTTTGTGACCTATCCAAAGCATTTGATTGCGTTAATCACGAAACACTGCTGTTGAAACTTGAGCATTACGGACTGGGTAAACTTGCGCTTAGCTTAGTAAAATCATATTTGAATGATAGACAGCAGCAAGTTCAAATAAACGGTGTTAATTCATTGGGTTTAAAAGTCAAAATGGGTGTACCACAGGGCTCGATATTGGGTCCATTCCTCTTTTTAGTATATATAAATGATTTACCTCATTTGTTGAAAAACCGACCACAAATGGTGTTATTTGCTGATGACACATCACTGATTTTTAAGGTGAACAGACATGCAAAGGAACTTGACGACGTAAATAACGCTATGCTAAAGGTCCATAATTGGTTTACTGTAAATAATTTAGTATTAAATGAGAAGAAAACGAAATGCATAAGATTCGCGTTACCGAATGTTAGAAGTAGTGAATGTCACGTTGTATTGAATAAGGAGACACTAAAATTCGTCGAAAAAACAGTTTTCCTGGGAATCACGCTTGACTCAAAACTACAGTGGGGTCCTCACTTAACATCACTTGCAGGGCGGCTGAGTTCAGCCGCTTACGCTGTTTGGAAAATCCGCCAACTAACAGACGTGGATACCGCGAGACTGGTCTATTTTAGTTACTTTCATAGCATCATGTCTTACGGTATTTTGCTGTGGGGACGGGCCGCAGATATTGATTCTATCTTTATTCTGCAAAAAAGGGCTATCAGAGCCATCTACAACCTCCGCAGACGTGAATCTCTAAGGGAACTGTTTAAGAAAATTAACATCATGACGGTACCTTGTCAGTATATATATGAAAACATTATGTATGTTCGAAAAAAATTACATCTTTTTAGTAAAATAAGTGATAGGCATAATTTTAACACAAGAAATAGGAACAAATTAGATCAACCACGTTTCAGGTTGTCTAAAGTACACACTTCTTTTATGGGGTACTGTGTAAAATGTTATAATAAAATACCACTCGATATTCTTCAACTAAATGAGAAGAAATTTAAAACTTGCATTAAACGCACACTATGTAGACAAGCATATTATAAGTTGGATGATTATATCATAGATAAAAATGCTTGGCTTAATGCTGGTCCTGCTCCACAGCCACTTGGGCTCACTAGTTAACATGTTTATTTTTGGAAGAGTTGCTTCCCCTTTTTTAATTTTTCTGACTTTACGAACTTAATGTTTACTTTTTATTTTTACTTAACCAAGGTTTAATTGTTGAATACTCCAAAAGTTAATAATGTTTTTTTTTTTTTCTTTTTGGTAGTAAAATTCTTTTAATTTCACAAATTCATTGCAAACTATAGTTTTGTATAATTTAGAAGCATTTTTTTTTTCAATATTTGTAAATGTGAGTACCATGGAGCCGTTTACTATGTTGTTTTGTTGTATGTTGACTTGAAAGAGCATGGCAGTTGAGAGTATGTCATGCTCACTTAAATGTCTCGCTGATGGTGGCGAGTGTGTTGGATCATTCGGTTCCCTACAAAATGGTTGAGCTGGATGGTGCTGATCCACGCGTCATGTTCGTGAATGGGCGCCGTCGGTTGAGACTGGTCATCTCTTATCTGCCATTGCTTATTTTTAATCTTATATTTTTAATCGTTTTTGATTATTATTTTATTTTACATTGTTCTCACATATAGAAGCAACAAAAGTATTGTACCCAGGATTTTGTAATTTCTATATTTAAAAGAGTGTCCTTGGAGTTTCTTGCCCGTTCTTCTCCATAGACATCTACGTTTTGGAATGGGCAACTAGCTTCAACTTTCTGACTAACTGACCGACTCTTTGACAATTCAAAAGTGCCTGTAAATGGTTTAATTGAAATAAATGCTTTGAGTTTGAGTTTGAGTTCATTTTGATAAAAATCCTACGTCATAGGTACATAATATGTACCTATGACGTAGGATATATAACCTCCCAATAAAGAAAAGTGTGACCTTAAATAAAAAACCGGCCAAGTACATTATCTATAAAAACGGCAAAAAGATCATGTCTGTGGTATGGGAACCCCACTTAAATCTTTATTTTATTCTGTTTTTAGTAATTGTTGTTATAGCGGCAACAGAAATACAACATCTGTGAAAATGTCAACTGTCTAACTATCACGGTTCATGAGATACAGCCTGGTGACAGACGGACAGCGGAGCCTTAATAATAGGGTCCCGTTTCACCCTTTGGGTACGAAACCCTAAAAACAACCGACTTGCAAAGAAAACACTACAAAGTTCTTTGGAAGTCGGTTGTTTTTATTTTGTAAAAAGTTTTTGTTTTTTACTTTTTAGTTGTGATGCCTACCCCTCATAAAATTTGTATACCACTACCTACTTGCTATGTAAATAACAGTGTCAGGAAGTTAATCTAACATCATTTACATGCACTATGTGGAAAAAAATGCGTATTATTGAAGCTAACTCAAAAACTACCCCAGCAAAGTTAATAAAAAAATAAGGAAAATCTACGCAAGCTTCTCCTACGAAATGAAAAATAATTTTCAAAATTTCTTAAACCACAATTGACGAAAATGTCGATGAACAAATTATATAAAAAAAAAATACAATACAGACGAAGTGAGAACCTCTCCTTTTTAAGAAGTCGGTTAAAAAACTGGCAACACACAGGCAACTAAGGAACACGGGCGGGTTTTAGTCAAAAAGTACGAAAAAAAAATAAAAAGAACGTACCTATATTGAATGAACTACACGTACCTACTTTCATTGTGAACTAATGAAATTAGGTATTTATTTTTATCTAAATACGGGTTTTTCAAGACTCACTACTTATATTCTGACACGAAAACAAAATTAAGAAGATTCGTTAAAAAAAAATACGTACTCACTGAATTTGTCTTTAATTTTCTCCACTAAATACTTTACCGGAGTTTCCTTAAGTTCCGTCGACAAAGATAAATGGTAGGTAAGGTTTGCATCCAGATAGTATAATAAACTTTTGTTCATGATGCTACCTCGAAGTTTCTTCGTGTTTTCCTACAGTTCAGGTAAGACTATATAAATTCTTAGTCTCCATGAATTTCCTCAAGCTTTTTCGGTCCTGTCAGCGTTTTAATTCTTCGAATAAAATTTTCTCGGAGCTGTTTATGCTCTACTATTTTATTGTAGTGTTTTTATTTGTTTGCTACTGGATACGGGGTTATTTTGCGTTTATTCTGAGCTAGTTACGTGCGAGGTTCTTTGTGAAATTATATTTTTATGGTCTTTAGTTTGAGAATTTATATACCGGTTTAAAGTTCAAGGGCATTTTATCGCGTAGCTGCAAATCTACAGTTGTACATTTCTAGTAAAAGAATTGTTGTTATCTGGATAACTTTATTATACTACGTGTAACAACAACAACAACAACAACATGCAACATGGCTTCCTCAACATAACTCCCAAAAATCTTATTATCTGTAAATTGCCTTAAATTATCTAAACAAGTATCTTCATAAGAGCAACCAAGAATTAACTGCCGAACGGTAAAGGCGATATTTAAAATCTAATTTATCCCTTTAATACTTCAAAAGCTAAAGAGAAGACACTTTTATCTCCACGCTTGATCAGATAAGGGTGACTGTTAAATAAATGTCTTTATAATAAGGTTTACGGAATTACCGACTTTTGCTGCCACGGAAAATTTGGAACTCTATAGAATTTCAAATTTATATTTCTCGATAACTTTGGTTAGTAATATCAAGAAGTTGGGTCTTATATTGTAGGATCTAAAAGACTATTATTAATAGGAAAGTATAATTTTATGTACCTATTTGATTATAAAGAAATATCTTCATAAGACTAAAATATATATATTATATACAAGTATATTATAAAAAAATAAAATAATAAGAAGAGCTCATACGGCATAAAATATTCGTTATTAATTGGAATGGTGACCAATTAGGTAATAATAATTTATCAAAGTTATTATTACCTAATTTTTAATTTGGATTTGGCATACTGGTTGGTTTGCAGGATTGATTACTTCGTCGAAGGCTCCTTATGTACAAAAAAAACATTTATAAACATTTATCTATGTATGTATTTATTGAAACTTGTATTTGGATTTTATATCTGTAATAAAGAATTTCATTTCATTTGTTTGAGTATGAGCTATTTACAAAATAAACATCATTTCATCTCTCTAATTTAGCTTCATTTCAACTAAATAACGACAACAAGAAAGCTTAATAATACACTAATGTAATAAAAGCCAACATAAGTCTAAGAAAAATACGTCCTTGCAAAAACTCTAATTTTAGTATCCACTTAAGTCTAGACAGGCGGAGAAATAATACTAGCAATAAACTTATTTCTACCACGATATATAACATTCTAGCTTGGGTTGGAATGTTCAGAAAAAGACTTATTATTGCCTAAACTTTTGTCTGCAGCAGGTGCTTTCCTAGGAGGCAAACTATTCTAGGATTTTTTCCCGTACAGTAGGTACTTACATAGTAATGTAGTAAATTTATATACTCGCAGTTCCGCAAGCCGAATTAGATGGTCTTCTTTTTTTGACTAACCTAGACAAAGGGATATCCTATCAGTGATAACAATCAATGAATCTGCCTAGCTTTTCTGGTCTCTGGTCAGCTTCCAGTCTAACCGGATGCAACTGAATACCAGTATTTTACATGGAGCGACTGTACATCTGACCTCCACAACCCAATAACTAAGTAATCAAGGCCGTCTGTAATCTATTGGAGGCCTTGGGTACTTTAGGTTATAGAGAATGCAGGACGCAGGAGCGGGATAGAAATTTATAGCACCCCGTTACTTTGTCGACTTATGCAGACAAGTTTGGGAATTAAGAAAACGTAGGATGTACCTATGAGTGAGCGAAGCGATCTTGAAAATTTTAGCACCCCGTCTTAGATTTACTTAGCTATTATTTTGACAGCCCCTAGCTACGACGCTAGCAGGAACTAGGGGGCCCCATGGAGCGTGGCGGCAGTTGCCCAGACTGCCCAATGGCAAAGACGGCCTGACGATACCCCTTGTTAAGACTGGCTGTCAGACTTTCGGGCTTCTGATGACCCGTAACGAATGACAAATATCCACGAATGACAGCCAGGACCAACGGCTTAACGTGCTTTCCGAGGCACGGAGGAGTCTCAGTAAATACACCCATCCACGGAGCAAACCCGGCAAGCGTAGCTAAACCTGATGGATCGACCCGTGCGGCTGTTATTAATTAGCCTTCTTAGCCACGAGCTCCTCTTTCCATCAGTGATAACAATGATGGAAAAGTAAAAATGTATTGGCTTGACAGAAAGCTTTATATCAAACCCGTTGAAAGCCGTTATAAAGCCGCTTTAGGGTAGAAAAAAAGTTCTGCTATAAAGGGTAGACCCGGACCAGAGAGCCTAGATACTTATCTAGGCTCTCTGGTCCGGGTCTACCCTTTATAGCAGAACTTTTTATGTCATAATATTATTTTGCATAACAACGGAAAGCATAAACTTCGTTTCGCAAAAAATCGATTGGCATGCACTCATTTATCATACATTCAAAAGTCATAATTTGGTAAGTCAGAATCATCTTTAGGCATAAATTTCATATCCATTATAATTAAAAAGTAGAACCATTTTATCGCAGAAAGTTCACAGTCAGAATCGTCTTTTGGTATAAATTTCATATCGACAGTCATTAAAAGGCAGAACTATCATTTCTCAGAAAGTTTACAGTTAGTCATTTACAGGGCAATGCATAATGCCTAACCAAACTTAGCTATACTCCGTTAGTTTAGGTAGTTAACTAAAGGTAAACAAGTGACGAGAGAGCTGTCAAAGGCGTCTGGTTAACCGACCAAACGTAATACCTGTGAAACTTATTCCCTGTAAGAAGCATGCAAACATGCAAACAAGCATACACCATGCATGCAAGTAAACATTGTATGCTGCATGAAAGTAAACATTGCATGCTGCATGCAAGTAAACATTACATGCTGCATGCAAGTGAGCATGCAGCATGCAAGCTAGAATGCAGCATGCAAGCGAGCATGCAACATGCAGCAAGCATGGTTTCTGTCACGGCTCCGGCGCTGCGGGGCTCCGGCGGTCCCACGCGAGCTTATTGTCACACTACGTGGAGTCGGTTTTGCAGCGATTCTTTTCTGTCACTAACTTTTGTAGTGACTTTTTAAGAATATTATTTTTATTTTTATTAAAAGTTAAAAATTATTTCAAATGAAATTCTGCCATCTTAAAGGTATTCCATTGTAAATTCGGACATATAAACATTCGGCCAAACAATAATTATATTAAATATTTTTTATGCCTTAATAATATTCGTTTAAAGAAAATTATGCCAAGTGTGTTATGCCAAATAAATTTCGGAGCATCAAGATTCTGCCAGATAGAGGGAACCCCTCTCGTCCATGTTAGGTACTTTGGGTCGACGCAGTAAGTTTTTCGCTTTCATCCTCCCTTGTCACACTATTACTGTCTCCCTTTTCCTTCATATCCTCTCTCTCAATCTATTCATCTCTTCTTTGATCATCCTCTCCCCCTCCATTTTGATTTCGATTAATTATGCTACTCGTATGTGTTTCATCTTTCCTCGTGCAAAGTTGGAATAGATGGTGTTTATTTGAAAGAAGCTAGATTAAATGAGTATCGTTTAGTCTCTGCGACTAAAGTTTGGTTTCTCGAAAAAGTTCGAGTTCGAAGTTTGGTTTCGGAATGCTCCGGATACAAATAACAACATGCTGTTTAAAATAAAAAGAGAACCGGTCTCACGCATCGGTATTAATTCAGTCGCTAACAGTTGCTGTATTTAACCAGGTGCAAGTAAATAACCTGGTAAATATTGTAAAGAAAAATAAAAAAGATAGCAGAAGAATATAGTTTAAAACAAGATATTTTCTTATAAACTAAAAACGTTGTACGCTCAACAGTTTATTCAATAAAACTTAGAAAAGAAACTAACTTACATAATAAAAAAATATCGTATATAACTGAAGAAAAAAAATTGGCCAAGTGCGAGTTGGACTCGCACACGAAGGGTTTCGTACCACCGTACATTATTTAACAAATAAATGAAAATACTAAACGAAAAATATTATTATTTTTCATCTTAAATTTAAAAAATCGCAGAAGTACCTACTATGAATTACAAAGTTATTTTTGCAATTGCAAAATTCACCCATATTTAAATAAAATACCTTATGAATCGGCGTTTTTAATATTGGTTGATTATATAAAGTATATGGTACATAATATACAAAAGTTTCAAAATCCTAACTTGTTTAGCTGTTGAGATAGAGCCCGTACAAAAATGGTATAAAACTGACAACTTTAGTTATATATATATATTTATGTTTTTCAACATTTTTTAAGATAATAATTATAGAAATTAAATTTTGTTCTCTATTCGATGAACTATACATAATGACACCCCACATTAATGGGTTAGTTTTTTTTTTCTTTTCAAAATAAAATGTGTATTGTATGGAAACCCCATTAATTTTTTTATTTTTGTTGTTATAACGGTAATAGAAATGCGTGAAATTTTTAACTGTCTATCTATTACGGTTCATGAGATACAGCTCGCTGACAGAGAGACAGACAGACGGACAGCGGAGGCTTAGTAATAGGGTTCCGTTTGGCACCCTTCGGGTACTGAACCCTAAAAACTAATTCTAAGAAAAAGACAATTAAAAAAACGTATTACATTAGAAAAAAGATTGTTCAAACAGTCCCGACATTTCAAGATCATAAATCTAAAAAACCTACACACGAACTTTCAATAAACGACCAAACACAAAGTATTCGTTACGTGTAAGGACGATAAGTGTGCAGTAAGCCTAATAGGAAAAGTTAGAAATTGCCAAAGTTTAATGGGATCTTTACGTATTGTGACACTTTAGTAGCAGTGAAACTACTAAAGTGCTTTTATTGCAATTATACTAGCTCTACGTCTCGTCATTGCTCGTAAACGGTTTAAGAGTTTTAGTGCTTGTTCGCTAGTTTTATTTTAGTTTTTATTTCTTGTTAACATTGAGGAACATCTTCAGTTTGTTAGTTTTTAACAGCTTCTTGAGTTTGTGGATTTACAATAAGATTTTCATTCGTTCGACGTTATTCTTGTTTATCTTTAAATTTAGCAACTGTTTTTCATTCAACGGCATCTTATTAAAAAATTATGTTCTATTCTAATAAGCTTCTAAAATCTGTATTTTACGTGACCAGAAAATTTTATGATGAAGAGAATTAATTAATCTTCTGACGTAAAAACTTCAAAAGTCACACTCCTTAATTAAATAAAATAATAAAAATGTTAATTACTCTCCTGCTTGTCTTTCGACAGACATGAGCTTACCTGCTCGTATAAATTTCAAAACTTCTAGCAAGTAGAACCAAGTTCTCTTAACTTATTAAAAAGTTGAAGTTTTACATTTCCGTCTTAAAATTCTGTACGTTTCATTAACTTTCTGTGTATTTTGTGAAGGCAGCTTAGGGAGTGACAAACCTTTGTTCTTCTGTTGCCTTATTTAAAACAACGTTAGGGTAATTATACTTCATTATTTAATTTTCTTCAGTTTGTTCAACATTAAAACATAATGAGAGTGTAATTAAATTGTATCATTAAAGTTTTTTTTTATACGTTTCACCAACAATTTATTGATTACACTGATAAAAATACATAATACATTTTTAAATGTAAAATAACAGTGCATCAGTTACTTATAGATAAACACCACATGCATAAAAAAATGAAGCAGACAATAAGCTAACTTACTTAGTAATAAGCACTAATATTGAACATTTGGTAACATCAGTAAAAAGTGTCAAAGTGTTTTTTGTTTAGGATATTAAAATATATTTTAGTTTTAAATATTTGTGTCAGAATATTAGATGTATTCAGTATCTAAAATTCGTCCGTATTGTGAAAAGACGCACTTCGTTTGCTCTTGCCATCCTCCTTTTTCTAAAGCATCTTGAATGCGTGATATGTCTGCAATATACCAACTAACATCAGGCACGGTCTCATCATCGACTTCCTGCCCTTCTTCTATGTTACTTGATCGACGCAACACGTTTTCTTCTTCCATTTCCCCCTGTCAACGGACACGCTATCATTTACTATCTCTCTTTCATATATCATTCCTTAAACAATCAGGTCAAGACAAGCTTTATCAAAAAGTCAATACAATTTTATATGAAATATAATCAGATATTGCGTAACATTTTTCTGGTCATTCCTTTAGTTCTTGCAATAAAGAAAATTAGAATATTCTTCTTCTATGTACTTTAATACTAAAACATTATTCAAACTCAAAGCATTTATTTAAACCAATTAAAGGCACTTTTGAATTGCGAAGGGGTCGGTTGGTCAGAAAGATGAAGCTAGTTGCGCACTCCAAATCGTAGTACGAGTAAGTAGAAGAACGGGCAAGAAACTCCACGGACACTCATTTAAATCAAAATATGGTTACATCATTCATGTGAGAACTATGCAGAACGTTCAAAGCGTCCGTAATAAAAACAACGAAAAAAAAACAGTTAATTAAAATTAAAATAAGCCGTGGTAGCTAAGAGATGACCAATCCGTACTGACGGCGTCCGTTCAAGACCCTAACGCATGGATTAGCAGTTAGCACCATTCAGCTCAACCATTTTGAAGGGAGCTAAATGATCCAACATACGCGCCACCGCTACCGCTATATCACATGGGACTTCAAGAACTTGAGAACGTGACTACAGCACGAAGGGGTCGCTCGGTAAAATTAATACGAGTGAATGAACTTTATGTTATAACTTTATATACTTGTTTGAGTTATATTAATAGCATCGTAAATTGTACTTATCATACGTACCTTTATTGCAAAGGTGGCTGGGACAGACTGGATGTGGAAAGCCGAGGATGTCCAACAGTGGACTGCGATAGGATGTGTTGATTGATTGATACATATCTAGATCGCTGATCGCTGAAATGTGGAAGTCAGAAAGGCAGTCGCTCCATGCAAGATAAGCTACATTTATTGAGCCTGGAAGCCGAGCCCAATAATGTTGGGAACTGGCCAGGCAGATGATGTTGATGATTATCACCATGCAAGTCGATGATCCCATGGTTATTTTTAGTGCAATACAATAGACGACGTATATTTACTAACCTAATCCGCTTAACTGTTCTTAAAGAGTCATAAAGAACCCAGTAAGAAATCAAAATTTAATTTAAATTTTATTGTATTGATTTCTTATTTTATTTTGTAATGGATTTCCGAAAAACATGCTTCTTCAGCAGCCTGGGTCAATTAACAAATTTTAGTGCACTTATGATAGAGAATTCTGATATTTTTTTAGGGTTCTGTACCCAAAGAGTACCAAACGGAACCCTATTAATAAGCCTCCACTGTCCGTCTGTCTATCAGCGGGCTGTATCTCATGAACCGTAATACGTAGACAGTTGAAATATTTACAGATTGTGTATTTCTATAATAAAAAATAAATAAAGTTAATAATAAAATGAGGTCTCCATCCGAGAAATGTGTTTTTTCGACGTTTTTTTTTAAATAAAACAATATTATTTACCTTTAGGCATTATTAACAATGCCTCTGTTTTAGTCTCTTTGTTCATCGTCCTAGATATCGTATTTTAACCGACTTCATTAATTTAGGCTGACAGATTCCTTAAGTATTACTTTTGTATAAGACAATATTGTATATTGTATTAGACAATAATAATAAACTGGATACGACAGGTCGGAATAAGGCCACAGGATAAGACCGCAAAATAAATAATAGGGAACGCAAATAATTGCTTGGCAGCTGCCGTCAGGGCAATCAAGTTAATTTTGCTGGTTGTCAGTGAATGTGACATAATTTGCTAATTCTCGAATATACGGCATCCATTTATATTAGTTCATAAACTATAACGGTATTCCGGATCGCTAAGTTTAGGCGATATATTGTTAGAATGGTATGCTTGACTTAATTGAGTAGGTAGGTGCACGCATCTGGCATAATTCCGAAAATAGCATTCATAAGCTGGAATCATGGTCACGCTGTTTTCGATCTTGAAAGAAGCCGCGTCGTATGCGCGCGACTGTTAGTCACCACCATTGAGAAAATTGGCAGACTGAGTTAGCTTTGCCTTTGTCTACCTCCCCCGTCTCACCACTCACATAACTCAGGCAGTGACTAGCAGTTGCGTGCGGACTATACACTATAGTGAAAAGATTTGTATTTTTGTTTGTAATGAATAAACTGAAAAACTACTGGACCGATTTTACATTTTTTTTTTCCTTTTGAATGAATTAACACTGAGTAACATAGGCTTTAATAAGATATCTCGCGGGCAAATCTGCTGGTGGAAGCTAGTGTACAATAAACAAAGAAGTGCACTCCAGAGCGCTGTCCAGCAGCAACAAAGAACACAAAGAAATAACGCACAACTCCGGTACGTGTGACCAAAATTCTTCGACACCACCACGGTCGGGCATTGACGTCCTTCAATATGAACAACGCGTAGATGGTTTTGCCTTACTACGGTAGCAGTAAAGTAGGTAGGGCGAAATAAGGGCTGTGTCGTCGCCCGAGCAATCAGGCCCAAAGAGGGAGCACGCAGTGTTCCATGCGAGCCTTTATGGTAGGACGTGTGGTCTTGGGATCAGCCGAACTCGGTTATGGGGCCCACAAGGCATGGCGGGCTGATACCAGTTGGGGGTGCGGCGAATGTACAAGTATCTCCCGGGCCCCCGACATATGGTAGTAGTAAGAACAGTAGGGTTTTAATCGGTAGGAGTCTGACATAACCCTCCGTTCTCCTGAGACGGAGCATATCCATGAGGACTTTCCCACGGAAAAAAAAAACATGGTAGTTCGGTCCTTACAACAGTATGTGACCTTAATGAGCTCTTCCTCGTACTGAAGCAAGACTGCAAACCTTTTGAAACGTCTGAAACAGACTGCTTCTGGCGTAGATATTACCTTCCATACTTTTTTTCTATTAAATCTTCCAAACTTTACAGACTCTGTCTTCAGAATTTTCTTCCACCGCCAGATCAGCAGGAAACTAACACAATATAATATTTTAATTCGATCTAGCGTTATTGAATTCCTTCAAAGGAAATTCCGGAGAGCAATAAAGGCATTCTTTGGCGCAATGCCATTCTCAAGGTACTGGCGAGCCGTCCTCACCCCCGTACGTTGATTTTTATTTTTAACTATCCACATTTTATAGTGTGGAGCTTCGGCTATTAGCTTTACAGTTCTTAGACTTAATATTTATATTTTCTGGAGGAAAGTGGGTTCAAAATACATCAAAAATAAAGTTTATTTAGTTTGAACAAAGTTGAATTTCCTAATCCTAACTTTATCGTAATATGTATTATAAATGCGAAAGTGACTTTTTTTGTTTATTTGTTGTTTGTTACGCTTTCACGCTAAAATGGCTGAACGGATTTGGATGAAATTTGGCACTTCGGTAGACCATGAACTGAAGAAGGATATAGGTTACTTTACATCCCGGATTCATCCCGTTTTCGAACTGGCGTACCAATCGTATTTTTTTTCAAAACAGCGTGCGTCGAAACAACGTCATTCGAATCTTCACATCACTCCCTTGTCCCTACCTACTACTGCCTGTATTAATGTGATTCAATTCAAAATAACATAAAAGTAAAGTTCAAATTCGTATAAAGAGAAATATGAGACAACGTAATTAATATTATCCAACAGCATCACAATTTTCCGATACAACATATTTTTTTGTTTAACCCAATTACTTTTTCTACCGGAATGAAGTCCTCATTCATAAAGTAATAACATACGAAATTCTCCATTAACCCGAACGAACGTACTGTGACACAGCCATACGGCATACGACATACATGTGTCATACGCTGTCGAACAGGGCTGCCGAGCACGGGAGCCATCTACATAATTAAATTGAATTTGCATCAAGACTCTATTCACACAGGCACAGCCCTACCTACTTATGTAAGGGACAATTAGGACCTTTTAACATAAGCCCGCGTGCATTTAGCGCGGTTCAGCGAAATTTTCGGGTAATGGAATTTTGGCTTCGAATTCTTCGCTTCTCTTTGCTTTCATGGTTTTGGGTATTAAAATAAAGCGTAGGATATAATTTGGTATAAGAGGGAAGTACATTAGCCCCCAATTTGGTTTTAAGCTCGCCTGTACTCATCTGTAAACAGAAGATTTTTGTGGAAAGTCAATGGGGAAATTCATTCTTGCTTAAGCGGAATGGGCTTGGACCCCACCAGCAAAATAATAGAAGGTAGATTTTGTCCAGTATTGGACAGTGTTAATGATTTAAACAAAAACGGAAATAAAATGTATACCTATAATATTCTATATTTTAAAATAAATTATATTTGTTTCAGCTGTAGTGGCAATCACGTCATTTGGTTTAAATAGGTTTTTATTTTTATTATTCATTTTGCTTTTATATAGATTCTTTTCTTTTAGATTTTGTGTATGTGAGAACGTTGTAGGCTTAACGGACTGTACATCTGTCAACCATTTTCTATCTTGATAAGTACCTGGTACCTACTTGTTGATAGGCCTACACTGTCCTCTCATACACTGTAATTTGAAAACATTGTAAATACCATTTTCTTTTAAAAGAGTAACCGTGGTTTCGTGCTGGCTCTTCTCCATAGGAAATGAGCTGACCTAGCTTCTGACGTTTCATAAGTGCCCTTGTAGGTTTATATGAAATAAAATATTTTGAATTTCGAAAAAACTATAGTTTTAGAATAGATATTATTTTTATCTCCTTTATTTCATTTAAATACTTTCAAATTACATTTTTAAACATATTCCTTAAACAAAAATATATATATATATATAAGATTTCAGCTGCATCCGATTAGATTAGAAGCTACTCCAAAATAGTTGGGAAAAGGCTATGCAGATGATAATGAGATATTATTATTTTAGTCCACTTATCATAATAAAACCGCTTCTAAAACAAATGTTATCTTGATCCCCAGTCACATGTTTGCAAATAATTTATTCCCAGGTCGCGGGCCACATATAGCACCCAATAAATTTATCCGATGTCAAATAAAGCCGATGGGTACCTACTAGATTTATAAGGGACGGTAGTCGGGACGCTTACCTTGGCGCTTTGTTTCAGAAATTATTCTTAGTTGCGAGAAAACGTTTTGATATCTATTAAAATAATTGCTGAACAAAATACAAATAAAATTCTTCAAAATCTCTCTTGAGAACTAACGAAATGGCTACATTGTAACAAACTTATATTTTCAACGGCGATTCTTAGAAATAAATCTATTTCTATTTATCTTATTCGTTCCTGAACATAATAAGTTTCTGGAACTGTACTTAGATGAACATCATTAAAACTCAGTTGAAGTTTCTTGTGACAGACTGGTGAACCCAAAATGTATGAAGCCAACTGTTATTTGTACTGGTAATTTGAATTATAAGTCTAACCCAATCTAATTAAAAAATCCTATCGTCTCTCTCGAATTATGTATAACAACACAATTTAATCATATGAATTCAAACATTGGACTCCAATCATGCAGAAACTCGTTTGAATTGATCAAAGCACGTTTTAATGGAATTATAATTAGGTACTTGTTCATATTTGTAGCTTTTATATCGATACGTTAATATTAAGCTGATGTCAGACGCTTCGCTCAACCGATGTAACCGGTTTACTCGAAAACATGGTCATTTTTGAAGTTCGTTCTTTCTGAAAAGTGAACGAATCTGAACCGTCACGCTCGGGTTGGTGACGCTGAATTGGTATACTTGGCTCCAGTCGGTCGGTGATGCAATCGGCTCCAGTCGTAAGTTTTCACTTCTATTTTCACTTTTTCATTTCATTCCCGATCATTCGGAGCGCGAATGAATGATGCCGAATGCCGAAATCCAACATCGTTGGTTTGTCCCTTTTAATTAATTTGTATCAGATGTTTCATATCGGGTGAAAAACCGAACACCGAACGAAAGATATAAATGAACAGAAAGTGAAGCGTCCGATATCAGCTTAAAGACGCAACGCGACACCGCACCGGTGCACACAAAGAAACTACAAAATGTATCAAACAATAAATATATTTTTAACCAATACGTAGCCTAACTTAGATTAGGTAGGTGACAATAAAACCTATAGTATGCCAGCCAGCTTAGCTTCTCTTTAATAAGAGCTAGGGTCGTAGGGGGTTGTGAAACCGTCATTCAGTCGCAATCCAGCGACTGAAGCATATTTTTACTGCTTCTAAAGCGCAGGCAGCGGCTATAAGTTTTAGTTTAGAGGTGTATAAATCACTGGTTACCGCAAGGCAGTGGTAAGCCACTGCATTTAGTGGTGAGATAACTATTCCAGGTATGCTTGTGTTTTACCTACAGGTAAGTAGGACAGGTGTGTCTTTGTGTGTGTGGGACAAAGCTAAATACATAGATTAAATTGATCTTTAGGTAAGATAAGGCTACGGAGGCCGAGAGTAATGAAGGCAAATTACAAGTAGGTTAAGGTTGACGATTAGGTAAGTAATTATAATTGGTGTGCGAATTATGTTATTACTTATTTTGAGGATTTTTAATCGTTATTATGAGAATAATTTCATTTATTCCACATCTGGCATAAATTTCCATATTGTTAGTTGATAGTTTTATTACCTACATCTATTAGCTTCTTGTTTAATCATGTGCTATTAGTATTTTGGCATACAATAAAGCATATTATTATTCTATCTATTTTTCTTAAGTACCAAACTGACTGTATTGTGGTTCATTGCAAAAACCAAAAATATCTCCATAGATCTTTAAAGAGATTCTCTATCAGCTCGAAAATAAACTAAAGAAGTAAAGATGGATGTAATAGATGGATTTCTATTGGATGGTAGAAAAGTCTAAAAAAGGAACTCTTCTGTAAACGAAAGCTATATCCTATATATAATGATCCTTTACTTATCCCATTAGATATTAGAATTTTAACAAAAAATCCAGCCATTTTTCCTAAGTCAACGTTTGTTGTACGGAAAAAAGGAAGCACTATACATTTTCTTTTCAACATGACGTCGCGTCTCCTTGAATATTCAATCTCAAAGGAACTTTAGTGCTTACATCAAAGAAGGTACCATTAAATGATAAAGCACCAACGAACAAAACCAGGTGCCCTAAAAACCTAGTAAGCATAAACACCGAGATTTTTTTAAAGCCTGTAAAAAATACAACATTCCATCTACGAAATTGTAAGGACACGCGAAATTTGTATTAAAATTTACGTCGAACGGTGGATAAATTAGTTTGTTATTCAGAACACGGGACCAAGGATTTAGAGCCAATTCCCTTTTTGATCTCTCCCGTGCAAACAACAGAAGTCTGTCACGATGGTAGACGGGCCCCGTCTTTGCATAAAATATTAGGTGGGACTGGGCTGCCGCTGAGCGAATAATATGTCACTTGAATCTGGGCGTGCCTGCAGCTGCTGTATGGTACCTGCTTAGAGCGAATTTTACCATTGGAACCAGAACGCGATCAGCACACCTGAACCGAGTTAAAGAGCTGTCAGGGTCAAGATTCCACAAAAAATATAGTGACACTGACAGCTCTTGAACGATTGGTGAAATTCGCCCTAAGATGGTGGTCAAAAAGTCAGTTGCTGACGCGTGGGAGATGAAAGAGATTTTTCTGTAAAAAAATAGGGTTGTTGTCTGCGCTGTTACCAACAAGTCTGTTGGTAACAGCCGGATGAGAGGAGCTGAGCACCGAGTAAAATCGCATGTAATTGAAGAGGCCTCTGACCAGCAGTGGACTTAAAATAAGCTGATAATGATTATGAATATTGTTGAATTTAATCGATGTTTGAATAGAATATACCAAATAAATGAAAATTGAACAATCAACATGTGTTTTTGCATTATAAAGTACTACTTCGTTTTGTATTGTATGGTCAAAGCTTTCAATTAACGATTAATCTCTATAAGCTCGCACACGCTTCCAAAATGAATCGCTATATTTCCACGTTACCCATTTCTATTGACCACTCTAAAATGAGCTCAGTTAGTTCCTCTATTTCTTTGCACGTTGAACACCAGATGGGTTACTTTAATAATTTTGAGGGATTAACTTAAACTGGAAAAAGTATATTACAGCTAATATGTAGATGTAAAATAGTTATTTGTTATACAAGAGTGCAAAGTTGCTTTTTAACCGCGTGTTCAATTTTGATGACCGAGCAAGCGAAGGATTCTAAAATTGAATCACGAGCGCAGCGAGTGATTCAAAATTAGAATCCTGAGCAAAATAATACTAAGGTAATTAAGAAAATTTTAAAGTAACGTTGCTACAGTTATTTAAATTGAGTGTAATATTTTTGTTTGGTACTATAATATTGGTGTTAGTCACTTGTGTACTGTTTTTCGGTAAACTATCTGTCATACTTAATAGTTGTACCGATTCATCGGATTCCCTTGGCGTGAATGTTGGAGAAAGAGGGATATGGTTAGGTGTTTCATAACGGCTTATTTTTGATGTAGAAGGGCCAGTCCAAGGATCCGATTGAGGCTCTTTCAGTGTAATGGCTCCTACGATGCCTTCACATATTTTAGACTTATTTTGGATGGAATCCTCTATGTATCCCTCTACAACTACATTGGACTTCCAGCCTCCGTGGCGCTTAAGGGACAGGAGATCAGCTCCGGAATCAGCCAAAAGTGTGGCTGAAGTTCGTCGGAAACAATGACCCGTGTACAACAGGGGTTCTGGAAGTTCAAGAAATGTTGCTATTTCTCGTGGGATACTGCCAATTTTATTAGTACCCATAGGCTGTCTAACACACTTTCCATTGCGATACTGTAGAAAAAATCGATTGATTGGAGTGTTAGGCGGGCGTAAGGCTTGATATTTCTCAACAATCGTTACGTATTCCTTGGGAATGACGAAGTTGCGGTCTCTTTTTGTCTTTGTATTAGGTAAATTAATTAATAGTAAGTCATCTGAATGTTTCTCAATGTTTTTGACATTAAGTTGTGTTAGTTCATTAGTTCGACATGCTCCGTTTATTCCAATAATAAGAACAACCTGTAACGTAAAGAGTATTGTAGTAGATAAATGAATAAAATTGATATGAACGCATAATATTATGCCTATCAACATCTACTAAGTATACTATTTAATTGAGATTAATATACTTAAGTAGATACTGAATGTGCAACTGACTTACTTTTGCCGCCGGAATCGGGTGCTTCGTTAAGAAACTTTTCAATATCAGATACTGTGAAAACCTTCGATTTTTTTGGTTGATGACCAGATGAGGCTCTTTTTAAAAATGCCACTAATTTAGGATAGGTATCGATATGTTTGTCTTTTTTCATCTTTATTGTTGCTTTTAGCATCGAATACGTACTCCATAGAGTGCTTGCTTTCTTGTTCTCGGATAATTCTATAAAATATGCCAGCAAAACGTTTTCTGAGAAAGTTTTGGCTCCTTTTGCTAGTCGCCACGTGTTGAACATATCGTACTGTTTTAAATACTTCTCGCGTGATTGTTGAGGGAGAAAGCTCATTTGCGCATTATTAACAGTTTCAGTCAATTCTGTTGGCGTCAAGCAAACTTCCTCGTCGCTAGAATCACTCATTTTAGTTTTTTCACTTGTTTTCAAGTTTCTTGTTTTTAATATAAGGTTTAACAATGACGTGAAAAAATGCTGCGTAAAGAACCGCGTACAAAGCAAATTGAAAAAAGAACACCAAGAAGGTTCCGAGTCTGAGTTTTTAACAAATTAAAAAAAAGTTGTATGATATATTTGGCACCATAGAAGTAGCAGTAAATAGGTTTAATGTTTTTTTTAATTCACAAACTTAGTGCACACGATGTTCTAAATTCAATTTACTTTATCCTCTAGAGAATAAAAACGGCTTTTCCACTCAGATATTGAAGATTAAAAATACTCTTTCCGAGATGGTGGGATGAAAATTAAATTATTTAATCAGTTTCCTTTAAAAAATGTTGCGTCAACATTACTTGGTTTTGCATACAATTTTGTATGAATTTTAGTTGCAGATGTTGACAGTTATGTTGTTTTTTTTTTTTTTTTTTCATTGTCGAGACACCTGGTTTCGTGGGACACGCGGTTGGAACGAAGTCCCTTTCGCTGTATATTATGTATTAATACAGAGCCATCTAGTATGGACTTAAGTTTGACATTTCAAAGTAACTTTTTCGGGCATAACGCTTTTATATTACGTGACGATTTCTACCAGTTTACTCCAACCGCAAGCCACGTGAAGGTGAGTATACACTAGAGCATTTTGCCGAGCATTTTCATGTAATGTAACGTTCTTACGAATGGTAGGTACAATACAAGCAAATGCTCAAAAAAAAAAAGGATTTCCATGTAATTTTAAGTTCCTGCGAATGCTCGACGTTGCGTTCGACGTAATGCACATGGCGAGTGAGCATTTACCTGTAACATTTACTTTCTACCTTGCGTTCATTCTAACGACCTGCACTTGGCCCGCGCACCTCACTCCGCGTCGCCCGCTCTCATGTCTTTGCTTGACAAAATGTTACATCAATACGCTCGTTGGTTTTTAAAAGCAGGTTGTAACAAAACAGCGAGCGTCGTGTTTGAAGTACCATTCGATAAAATTTAAAAACGGCGTATGCTCGATGTTCTGTTACAAGTAAAATGCTCTAGTCTATACTCAACTTTAAAGAACTTCGTTCCAAAAATAAAACAGTGGGTATTGTTCTATTAGAAGGCTGAAAAATATGATAATAATTCTTGTTTTGTCGGGGTATGCTGGCTCCAATAAGTTTTGTTCGCTGGTGATACAATCGAATAAAGTAATATTGGTAATAACGCAGAATGTCGAATGGCTTATATTGGGTATTCACACTTCGCAAAAAAATATTAACGGATTATACGAGTAATCGAGAACGAAAGATGACAAATAATGTTAGACGTAAAAATTTGTTCACGTTTAGGTAAAGTTTATAATATTTTCGAAAGACAAATAAAAGATCTTATTAACAAGGGGAAATGTTTACTGATTCTCTAAAAACTTTTTGGGCTTCTAATGATCAACACTTTTTTGATAAATAAATAAATCTACTCATCTACGAATCTTATAGTCCACGTTCTACCAAACACCATTTTTATGCTTTATTAGAAAGAAACAGGCTCTTAATAATTGATTATAATTTTGCCTTTAAGACTAATAAGTAATTTGAATCTAACTTAAACTTTTATTTGATAATTATTTGAAAACTTAGAATAGTGTTTATTGAACTTTATACTAGTCCGTTCTACTTTCTTAGAGTCTATTATAAATATTTTTTTAATCTGTTATATGTATGTCATTGTCACTATTATTTACCTACCAAACACCCTGTAAGTAAAGTACTTAGGTACACAACATTTCAAGTCGATCAGACGAATGAAAGTTAAATAAATCACCATTGTATGGCTGAGATACCTACCCCTATTAGAAAAGAGCTGATTATCTTCACAACGACTGAACAGATTTTTATGAAACAAAGCCAAGAACCACCCTATTTTATCCAGCCTCCTAATGGGACAACCGCATTGAAACTGGACAACCCGTTTGGAAGTTATGATGCCACAAACAGACATACAGATATACGCAGAACGACAGAGCCGTCAAACTTATAACACCCCTTTTTATACTTCGGAGGTTAATAAACGCGGAGTATACGTCAAGGGTTAATAAACGCGGCAATCTGCAGCAATCTATAGGTATAAACTTCTCATTTACCACACATTAAGGTCTTACCTGCTACGGCTTATTTTAATTGTTTGTTTTATCTTTTTTATTACGGATGCTTTTAACCTGCACGTCTTTCTACATTATTCTCACATGTTTTGTTCGTTTTGTTTGTCATGTTTTGTTTGTCGTGAAAGTGATCGATAGAATTTTGCATATTTAAAATATGCAAAATTCTACCGATCACTGTCAAACATAAAACAAACACAAAAATAAATATATTTTATTAGTTAACCACCACAGTAACCAAGCGCATAGCTTAACTCACGTATACAACAATCATAATACACGATCTATGGCTGCTGGTAGATTCAATGTACCCAGAGTCACCAATTACTTTGATGACAGAACACTAAACAAGAGAATACCATACCTATTGAACAGTCTGCCGGCAGACATAAGGAGTGAAACAAACACAAATAGATTTAAAAAAGACGTAAATTAAAATTATATTATTTAGAAGTTTTTTAAGTTTTATGTAACTGTGTGTTTAGTTTTAAGTACATTTAAGTATGTCTAGAGACTCATCGACCCCACAGTCAAACCATTGCAACAGTTTTGTGGGGCTTAGCTTATAAGTTACTTACCTTTTTGGAATAAACATAAATAAATAATAATAATGTTTAATTTCAACATGAATGTTGTTACCAATAATTTATAATTAATATATAATATATATAAGAAATAATATAATAAAAATAATATATTACATATATATAATATATATATATAATAAATAATTTATAAAATAATATTTCGATTTAAAAGAGTGTCTTGTGTGTGAGTGAGTTGCCCGTTCTTCTTTATAGGAACCTACTTCGCTTTGGAATGGGCAACTAGCTTCATCTTTGTGACTGAACGACCCTTGACAATTTCATAAGTGAATGTAATTGATTTATTTGAAATAAATTCTTTGAGTTTGAGTTTAAGATTGACATGACTTTACTACGCGTTTATTACTAGGAGTGCCTAAAGAAAAATACCAAGCTACATAAATATGGCGCTGGTACTTCTATTTTAGGCATAATTTAGATTTTGAAAGTAATATTAAATATTAAATTAATATTCAAGATTTTAAAGACCTCAAGACCTGTCTCAAACTATATGATTTCGGGCAAGTTAATTTAATTCTGTATCATATAATAATTTTGAGTAAGGTCTTTGTATAACATATTAGCAAAATTTATTAATTAAAACTAAGTTTGTTTTGAATATTAATTCAAAAACTTAGTAAACTTCTTCGTATTTTAAATTTTGTAATTAATGTATTTTTGTATATTATTATTTTATTATGAGCGTCATCGACTTACATTTAAAATTATATTTTTGGAAATTCAACGAAATTGATGCTCATTGGAGTTAACAGATTGTAAATAGGTAAGTAAAATCAAGAAAAGGTTAAGCAAAATTGACTACCAAATTAAATTGTCCGCATATTCAAATCACAACTATCATACTTTGACAGTAGTATGAAATTACTGTAATACGGCAAATTGACGTAGGGTGTCAATTTGCTTAACAATTAATTTCCCTGACTGTATGTATTTAAAGCCAAATTATTCAATTGAGTTCATTACAATCTAGGTATTATTAGTAAATCTATTGGCTTTTTAAATGTCTTTCTTAAACATGATTTTCTGTTGAACTGAGTGGGTATAGATCATAATATATAATATTATATAGGTTATTTTAATAATTAATTTCATCAGCAGACTTACATTATTATTCGCGTTTGTCTGTATGTCCGCGTTGTTCTTCTAAACCACGCAATAGATTTTGATGAAGTTTTCACCATTGCTTAGAGAATTTATTCCGGATGGTTTATGTGTATAATACAATAATTTAATAATATTAAAGTTACGTTTACTTAAGAAGTCTCGATGTTCTGTCAAGTCGTAAAAACCGTGCGAAGCAAGAGCGGGTCGCCATTAATTTTATAACACAAAGTCGGATTAGTTACACCATTTATAACTCAAGAACGGGTAGACCAATTTTTTTCTTCGATTTGTTGGATTTGTCTCCACCCCGAATAGCAGAATAACTATTAAAACATCAGAAAAATGTATTAGATAGATAGGTATAGGTAGGTGGTTTACTAATGATAAGCATATAATATAGTGTCATAATTTACATTGGCATTTCGAAATTCAGCATAATGATCATTACGCATAAATGTTTATTGGTATAAATACTGTTGGCATAATAATTATAAAGTACAATTTTATAAAGTATAATCTTAAAACTGTTTTGGTATCTTTTTTTTTTGGTACAATAAAACTTTTCCGTAATTGTTTTTGGCATATAGTTTATGTTGATATAATTATCTTGTAGGCTAATTTGTTTTGATATAATTTTAATTCGCATAATGTTACTAGGCGTAATGACTATTAGCATAATAGTGTTAAGGCATACAAATTAATAGGAATAATGGAAACATATTTTAGTTATTTTTACGATTTTATTTTGATTATTCATACAAAAGATTTTTTATACATAATATTATACATATAACTGTCAGTAATTAGAAATTCTGGGTACATCATCATCATTTCAACCGAAAGACAGGGTACATATTTGAACGTCGAAAGTTAAAATATGGAACGAACAAAAAACCGAAAACCAAAATAACATAATATAAGTTTATACTGTCGAAAGGTTAGTTAAACCTACGTCCAATATATCTAAAATCTAATTATCTACAAAAGTGACATCGGTAAACCTAAATATCGAAGTACAGAGTTACTTCGATATTTAGGTATCGAATGTTAGAAAGCTATGGAGGTTACTACAATGTTACTTCTACTGTTATTAGGAGAACTTTGGATGCAAGAACGAGCGAGTGATCTTGGAACTTGGGGACCCGACTCGGACAGGTTAAATCCCAAGGGGATGGCGGGGTCTCGCTCACTAGACCCCGCCATCCCCTTGGGACTTAAACTGTCCGAGTCGGGTGCCACAAGTACCAAGCTCTTTAAAAAAAAACAACCATGGAGGGGATTGCGGGGTCTCGCTCACTAGACACCGCCATCCCCTCCGTGGTTATTTTTTTAAGCCATTTAGAAATAGGAGCCCCGCAAAGAGGGTCTCCGTCAACTACGCCGTCACCCTAGACTACGCCGCCGTCGCTATTATTGACCGAGAAACAAAAAAAATATTTGTTCTACCTACAATGTAAAGTGCCTACAAATTTAATTAGAGCAATATTGTATAAACTCAAACTCAAACTCAAACTCAAAGCATTTATTTCAATTAAACCATTTACAGGCACTTTTGAATTGTCACAAGGGGTCAGTCAGTCACAAATATGAAGCTAGTTGCCCATTCCAAAGCGTAGGTTCCTATGGAGAAGAACGGGCAAGAAACTCCATGGACACTCTTTTAAATCATAATGTTGTTACAAAATATTGGTTACATCATTCATGTTGAAATTATACATGTGAGACCAATGTAGAAAGACGTGCACGTAAAAAGCGTCCGTTATAAAAAGATAAAAACAATTCAAAAATTAAAATAAGCCGTGGCAGATAAGAGATGACCAGTCCCTACTGACGGCGCCCGTTCACGAACATGACGCATGGATCAGCACCGTTTAGCTCAACCATTTTGAAGGGAACTTAACGATCCAACACACACGCCACCACCAGCGAGACATTTGAGTGAGCATGACATACTCTCAGCCGCCAGGGCACATTCAAGTCAATGAAAGACGTACTCAGTAAATGGTAGCTTCATAGAAGGTACATGGTCACAGTGCTCACACATGTGCTTTGCAATTATATAATACTATGAGATTGAAGTTATACAATTCAAAGATAATTTATGCAATCTTCAGCAGCTCCGACAATATTTTCGAATGCTAAAATTAAATTAGTTTATGCGCCCTTGTGGAGCTGGACCAGCGTTGAGCCAAGCATTTTTGTCACCTATATAATCCCCCAGCTTATAATATGCTTGGTAGCATAGTGTGCGTTTTATACAAGATTTAAATTTAGTTTCATTTAGTTGTAGTATGTGGGGAGGTATTTTATTATAACATTTTAAACAGTACCCCATGAAAGATGAGTCTACTTTCGCCAGTCTGAAACCCGGTTGAACTAATTGATCCCTATTTCTAGTACTATAATTGTGTCTTTCACCTCTTTTACTGAAAAGATTAAGATTTTTCCTGACGTACATGATGTTTTCATATATATATTGACAAGGTACCGTCATGATGTTAATGTTTTTAAACAGTTCCCTTAGAGAATCGCGCCTGCGGAGGCAATATATTGCTCTAATGGCTCTTTTCTGCAGAATAAAAATAGAGTCGATATCTGCAGCCCGTCCCCATAGTAAAATACCGTAAGACATGATACTATGAAAGTAACTGAAATAGACTAGCCTTGCGGTATCTACATCAGTAAATTGACGGATTTTTCTTACAGCATATGCTGCTGAACTTAGCCGTCCTGCAAGAGATGTTAAATGCGGACCCCATTGCAGCCTTGAGTCGAGCGTGATCCCCAGGAAAACAGTTTTATCAACGAATTCTAGTTTCTCCCTATTCAATACTATATCACAATCACTACTTTTAACATTCGGTAAAGCAAATCTTATGCATTTCGTTTTTTTCCCATTTAATACTAAATTATTTGCAGTAAACCAATTTTGGACCTGCAGTAGGGCGTTATTTACGTCGTCAAGATTTGATGCACGTCTATTTATCTTAAAAATTAGGGAAGTATCGTCAGCAAATAACACCATTTGTGGTTGGTTTTTTAATAAATGGGGTAGATCATTAACGGTTTTTACGGTTTTAGACATTTATTTTCTCAAAAGATTTTACAAAATCACTTACAGAGAAAATACAATATTTATAATTAGGTAAGAATACATTAAGCCGAATGGCGTAGTGGGTTATTGTTCACATTATGGCAAATAAACCGTGTTACAATAATAGTAGCAGTATATTAGTAGGTATAGTGGGTAGTTGTAGAAAATAAGTGTAGTAATAGAAACTTACTTAAAATAGAGCTAGCTTCCCAACAGCATGGCTTCTGCACACAAAGATCCACCACGACGAACCTGAGTCTTTATATCAATGACCTCAGCAAACTTATCGACTCTCGCACACAAGTTGACTCAATTTATACAGACTTTAGCAGTGCCTTCGACAAGGTCGACCACCAGATCCTACTGCAGAAACTTTCTAACCTCGGCATATTCGGCCAGCTCCTCCAATGGTTCGAATCTTATCTGACTGACAGAAAGCAAAAGGTCGTAGTAAAGGGTCACCAGTCTTCCTTTTACAGTTCTACTTCCGGAGTTCCACAGGGCTCCCATATGGGTCCGATACTATTCCTAGTATTCGTCAACGACATAGTGAACTGCATAAAGCACAGTGAATGCTCACTCTTTGCAGACGATGTCAAGTTCTATAAGCAAATAAATTCACCCAGAGATATCTCCTTGCTGCAAGAGGATCTAAATTCAGTGCACAACTGGTGTATAAAGAACAGAATGACTCTTAACGCTGAAAAGTGTCAACATATGACCTTCACTAAAAAACGTAATACCCTTCCATCCTCGTATTCGCTGAACGGTCTAACGCTGCAGAAGGTTAACACAATTCGCGATCTGGGAGTCTGCCTCGACAGTCAGCTTACTTTCATTCCCCATATAGACAATATTGTCAAAAAGGCCGCTAAAATGTTAGGTTTCCTGAAACGTATCTGTCACGACTTTAAGTCTATTCGTACCCTCAAACTTCTCTACTTCACCCTCGTCAGAAGTGTACTGGATTATGCATCGCAGGTGTGGAACCCTACTTATCAGGTCCATATCGATCGAATCGAACGCGTACAAAAAAGCTTCACTAGGTACCTGCGTTATAAATCGAACAGCTGCCCCAACACAACTAATTACCCTGAAAGATTGAGTCACTTCAACCTTACATCCCTCGAAAGCCGAAGAAAAATTATGGATCAAATTATGCTCTTCAAAATTGTCAATGGACTGATCCACGTTCCTAAACTTCTGGAAGATATAAATGTATCTGTTCCCCGTTGTAGTCAACCTAGGCCCGACCGCAAATTAGATGTATTTTCACCATTTACAGCTCGAACCAATCTCGGGCGATCAGCGCCATTAAACCGTTTGATGAGGACATATAATGAAAGCCACTCTCGCACTAATAGCATTGACATCTTCTCCAACACCCTAGCACAATTTCGCAACCATCTTTCACGGCAACTTCTTTTTTGAATTCCATCATACATTTTTTGTTCTGTATTTTATTTTATTATTGCAACATAAACTTTTTTTAATTAATGCAATTATTAAATTCTAATTCTATTCACTTGTCTAAATTATTATTGATTAATTTGTGTTTTATATTGTTAATTTATTTGATTTTATTGTTATTAATTTATTTGATTTTTTTGTTACTAATTTATTTGATTTTATGATTTTAAGTTATTTGATTTACGATTATCTTTAAATCTAATAACCTACAGACAAGCTATGTAAGTGCTGTGCATACCTATAAGTGACAAGTTCGCTGTAATAATTATATATTAAGACTAGTTTATATGTTAATGTTTTTGTGAATAAGTCGTTGGTGTGCCATAATAAATAAATAAATAAATAAATAAATAAATAAATAAATGAAACAAAGTGCGCGATGTCGAGTTCACGTCGCCGCTGCAGGTTAGTGTGCGTGAGTGATAGTGTCCTTTTTGCTAAGGCCCGCATCACAGCGATAGCGTTGCGTTTTAGATGTTATGTTTGTTGTGTTTTTTTTAGTTATATTATTGTTATGAGAGTTATCTAACTTCTTGGTATTTATTTGTTTATTTGTGTATGTATAAGATATTTATTAGGTTATATAAAGTTAGTATAGTGTTAGAATATTATATTATCGTTATTATGAATATACATTTAATATATTATGTAGTTATTTATTTAACGTAGATTGTAATATAGTGTAAGTATATATGCTTGTATGGATGGATGTATGTATATTATTGTTTATACAATGTGTATTATATTTAAACATATAATATAATTTATTGTTTTATAAGATGTGTTTAACAGAAAATTAAGTACTTATTAATGAAGAATCCTTTAAAAAGTGGTTTTTTAATAGCTTTTTGAATGTAAACAGAGATTTTGCTTCTTTTATATTTTTCGGTAATTCGTTGAAGTGCTGGGCTCCTTCATATAGAATACTCTTTTTTCCGTAGTTCGTTCTATGGGATCTTAAACGTAGATTGTTAGCCTGCCTTGTCATGCGTTTATGGTAATCTATCATTTTAGTGAACGTAATTTGTGAGTGTATATCTTTTGATAGAATTTTTCTAATTAAAATGCATGTGTTATATTTATATATTTGGGTGAGATTGAATAGTTTTGTTTCTTTATAAATTTTTATGGTAGGTGTTAGATAATCATATTGAAACAATATTTTAATGATTCTATTTTGTGCAACTTGTAGTTTTTGCAAATTAGATTTAGTTGCAGAACCCCACACTTCTACTAAATAATCTATTTGAGACTTGACCAACGAATTATATATCGTGTATCGGATATGATTTGGGAGAGATCGCACTATGCCTCTTACTGCACCTGTTAGTGAGTTAATTTTGTTTCGAATTTTATCGATATGCGGTTTCCAGGTAAGTTGGCTATCCAGAATAAGGCCTAAGTATTTTTCATTGTTGACTTTAGCAATTTTTTCACCGTTAATAACAAGAGGACTATAATTTTCTATTTTTTTATTCTTAGCAGAGAAGATAATGTATTTCGTTTTTGCGGCATTTATAGTAAGTAAATTTGACTGTAACCAAATGTGTAAAAGATGTAGATCATGCTGAGCTTGGTTTATTACTGTTTGTATTGAGTGACCAGAATAGAACAAGCTAGTATCGTCGGCATATAAAGTGATGTCTCCCTTTAGCCCAATCTCATAAATGTTATTAACATATACAAGGAATAACAGGGGTCCTAAAATTGAGCCCTGAGGGATACCACAAGTAACTGTTTGAGGGCTACTTTGCTGGCTATTAATTTTGACCACTTGAGATCTGCCTGTAAGGTATGATTTAAAAATCTCATATGCTTTGTCAGTTACGCCTATGTCCTTTAGTTTTGACAGCAGTATGTCGTGGCTAACTGTATCGAATGCCTTTTTCAAGTCAATAAAAATTCCGAGAGTAATTTTTTTCTGATCAATGTTAGATCTAATACTGGTTACTAAATCAACAGTCGCGGAAACAGTGTTTGACTTTGGGCGGAACCCGTATTGTTTTTTGTACAGATAATCAATAGTAGTTAAGAATTCATACAGTTGTTTATGTAGAATTTTTTCAAATATTTTGGACATGACTGGTAGTACCGATATAGGTCTGTAGTTACTGGGGTCAAGTTTGCTTCCTGATTTAAAAATTGGGCTGACCTTCGCAATTTTAAGGCGGTTTGGGAAATAGCCTTCGTTAAAGCATTTATTAATACAACTAGTTAAGCTTTCCGCTATATTATCTTTAACACATTTAACAGATTTTGTATTTATGCCATCTAAACCGGAGCTAGTGTTGGAATCTAGGTTTTTAATTATTTTTAAAACTTCGTTTGCAGTTGTTGGCTTTAATTTTGACAATTCAGTATTGTTATTATTAGGTTTATTATACGTTAAGGTATGTGTTAAGTTGTTGTGGTACTTTTGTGGTATTTTATTTGCAAGTTCAGTACCTATTGTAGCAAAAAAATTGTTAAAGTATTCGCAAATTTCTTGAATATCTGAGATTTGACCATTAGGGGTATTGATTTTTAAATGTCCAAGGTCTGCTGATTCTGTTTTATTATTTGTTAGTCTGTTAATTAGTTTCCACATTTTTAAAGGATTGTTCTTACAATTCGCAAAAGACTTACGGTAGTACTGATTTTTAGCACATTGTATATTTTGAAAGGTGCGGTTTCTTTGCTTTAAGAATTCTTCTTTCACGTGTTCGTCTTCAGGTGTTTGTATTAAGCTGTGATACAGTTGGTTCCTTCTGTTTATTAATGTTATGAGGTCCTTATTTATCCACTCTTTGCAAGGAGGATTTAACATTTTTATCTTCATTGTTTTGTTGGTTGAAATTGCTTGTAAAAGCTGAGATTCCAGTTCTTCATAGTCAGTAAATAGGTTTGTGTGAAAAATTTCTTTGATGTCGTTCTGTAAGCCAGTGTAGTTTATTGATTCATATTCTATTTTTTGGACACGTTCTTCTTGAGTTCTGTTTATCTCAAGGTAAATTTGTTTATGATCGGATAAGGAGGACTCAATAATAGACATCTGGAAAGTGTTTTTCTGTAAGTTTGTACACACATGATCTATGATTGTTTTTGAGGATGTGGTCTCCCTAGTGCAATATTCTGTGGTGATTTTATTCAAAATTTTTATATTATGCTCTCGTAGGGTTTCCTTGTATTCCATTGTAGGTTTTTCGTTATTTAGTAAATTTAGGTTGAAGTCACCAAAGACTATAACACGTTTTCTTCTTGCCAGTTGTTGATTATAATTTTCGAGAAACTTGCCAGTGTTTGCTGATGGTTGTTTGTATATGGCCCCTATATCAAGAGAAAGTGTGTCAAGATGTACCCATAACCAATGGTTTCCATCTTCGTACTGCTCTTCCAAAAGTTCATGTTTTAAACTGTTATGAATGTACAAGGACACTCCACCACCTCTGGATTCTTTCCTGTAATTGTAGTAGTGGGTATAGTTTGGTAGTTTTAGCCTTTGTGCTTCCTCATCACTTTTTATCCAGGTCTCGGTAAGAATGATTACATGAACTTTTGTTTCGAACGATTCTATTATACAGCGCATTTCATCCAATTTGCCTGGTTTCACTATACTACGGAGGTTAGCATATAAAAATTTTAGTGCTTTTTTTGTGGTTGTTATATCGGTATAGTTGTTATAAATTGTTTGAGTTATAAATCTATTATCTTTACTTTTATTTATTGTGTGTTCTCTTGTGTCTCGTTTTTTGCCTGCTGTTTCAGAATTTTAGGAGTTCCCTTGATATATTTTATAATTAGATCATTTTCACCTTTTTCTTTACGTTGACGCAACTCTTCTCGTAGGTTTGCCATATCCTGTTTTTGATTGGGTGTCTGGTCGGAGTAGATTTTAATATTATTATCCTTGTAATTTGATTTAGTTTTAAGTATTATTTTAGCAATTTCCGATGTTGAAAAGCAGACTTTTAGAGGTCGTGTTTTCTTCCCATCATATTTTCCTAAGCGCAGTATTTTTTCCGGTTCAGGATAGGATGGATATATGTCTGATAGTATTTTCTTCACTTCACATCTATCGTCTTCCCTCTTCTTCGTTATATTTTCTGAATACGATTCGGCAACACCAGTGATAACTATATTTTTACTACGCTCCAAACGCTCTTGAAGTTCGATCACTATGCTACCATAAGTAGTTGTTGGTGCAGGATATTCTAAAGATGACGATGCATTTTGGAGAGCATGTACATCGTTTTCAATACCTTGAATTTTTTCCTGGTTCTTGTTGACAGTACTTGAAAGGTTTTTAATTTCCGCCTTGATGTTGTTATGTTCCATAATCACTTGATCTGTTTTGGTCTTCATTTCAGTCAACTGTTCATTAATAGATGAAATATCTTTTCTTATGATATTGATATTTTCAATTTGGGAGTTACCAAACTCCTTAAGCAGTCCCATAATTTCCTTTTTAAATTCCTTAAATTGGTATGAGAAATCATCCTCGGGCGTTTTTCTTTTGCGTTGTGACACATATTCGGTATAATCGCAAGTTGATAGGTCGGGTTGAGAACTACTATTCCCACTAGTAACACTCGATTTGTCGCTGGATTTATGAGTGGGAGAACGTTGGACACTCATGTTATTCTCGCTCCGTTTTATCGCTTCGCTCGGTTAGTGTGCAGTGAACCTTATAATGCGTAACCGGTATGAAGCGAGTTTATCTGTTTCGTTCTAATACCTGCTGCGGTTGTTGAGTGACACTCACTGCGTAATGTAAATTTACACTTTATATCGATAACAATTAAGTTTAGAATTGAAAAACAGCTATTTTTATTTTAATATTTGCCACAAGTAAAACTTTAAACACGTCCGCTCACTACGCTAGTCGGATTAATATAAACTAAAAAGAGGAAAGGACCTAAAATCGAGCCTTGTGGAACACCCATTTTTACTTTTAGACCCAGTGAATTGACACCATTAATTTGGACTTGCTGTTGTCTATCATTTAAATAAGATTTTACTAAACTGAGCGCAAGTTTACCTAGTCCGTAATGCTCAAGTATTGATATAAAATATGTATTGATATAAAAATGTGTATTGATGTCTAACATTTTAGTTAGTTATTATGCGTATTTGTTATGCCTATAAAATTATATTTTAGTATCAATATGCGTAAATAAATTTATGCTTTTGAATGTTATGCTTGAACATTATTATGATTAGTGAAATTATGCTTAAAAAATTATGCGTAAAATGTTACGCATACTTTTTTCAGCATAATTTCTCTTCGTTATGCGCTTTTATGCGTTAATAATGTTATGCATAAATATAATTAGGATAAACAATTGTATGCTATGTTATAATTATGTCTTATAATTTTATGCAAATGGATAGGGAACCGGCCGATGGGCTAGCCCCGCCTCACCGATGTTCGAGTGATTCGTCTATTTGAGCCATAAATAATGTTTATATTTATGGCTCAAATAGACGAATAAATATTATGCTTTAAAATTTTATGCCAATAATTATTTAATCAAGAACTTTACCATTTTCCTCACCATGAATAAGACCAACCCAATCTATTGTCGACAGCAGAGATCTCTTTGTGCAGACGGCACAAGATCGCGATATGAACCCCAACAGTTTAAAATGGCCGAATAGCCTTTGATATTAAATTAAATGTCAATCGTGTTCTACGATTTGGTCTCGGTTATAAATGGGGTCGCTTTAGCATTTTTCCGTTGGTTACTACGGGTCTATCAGATTGACAGCATCTATCTGTGCTATTTCCCTTTTGATATGGCGTTTGTCTTTTGTTTTGATTGATTTTATAATTGTATTCCTGTGTCTGTAAGGTCCCGTTAACACGATGCAAGTTTCTTGCCTATGTCATACAGTAAAGTTGTAGCAACAAATGAATTGCGTCGTTTAAACACTGTTTAGACAGTGTAATTTTTGGAATTAAGTTCTTTAACGCGGCTACCGGTAGGACTTGACTGGTAGAAATCATCACGCGAAAAAGTGTTCATACTTGCGAGTGTCTTCTTCTGATTCGATACAGAGAGAAAGAAAAACATTGTGAATTTAGTCTCAAAGAAAATCCAAGATGACGGCTGCGAAAATTCAGTTTTTGTTTTAAATCATACGTGAGAAGGAACTTCGTTCCTGACGGGTTACCCCGTTCTCACACGTTTTTTTTTGTTGTTGCTTCAATTTATATGTTATGTATGCCACAGGCAATAAAATCGTACCGTGTAAATTAGGTTTAACTTAATGTGCCTAAAGTTACTTAATATCATAATCCACTTTTTTCGTTTGTGCAAAGAATTATCTAGTATTCTATCTTCTTTTTCTAGAAAATTTAACACGAAAGGGATTCCACTTACGAGGAAAATTCACAATTTCAGCAGCCATAATATCTTGTGTCATTACAATAACTGTACCGCACCAAGTAAACTGTAAATATTCACATACCTACGTGTGGTATATAAAAGGGCTTGTTATCATGCTCATCCAAATGGAACTAAATCATAGATTATAAAGTGTGGGTGAACTAATCATTCCAGCCTACCTAGGTTTATATATTGTTTCCTGACTAGCTATCATTTATAAACCCAAACTGACGAAGCACTAGATTATTTTTGCCAAGAACTATGTTTTTCCGTGAAACTGACACTCATATCCCGCACAGTATTTAATCAATAGAAATTCCTCTTAAACCGTATGTTGTGTATGTGTGTTATGTTAAATACACCCATCTTTGCGCGATATTCAGCTGAATTCTCGCATATAAAGTCACATTTCTCTGAAGCTTGTAATTCGGGTACATGTTTGCAATCATGTTATTTCATTAATTTCTCTTCATCCTTCTGAGTTCTATCGGCTTGTCTTGTAATTTTGTAGCAAAAACCTTGTTATTTGTGTTAAAAGTAGATTTTCACTCATTCTGAATTATGTTAGTCCAAATTATTGTTTAAAATGTTTTACATGACTTACGACAGAATATAATAGGTCCATCTTGTGGGAGGCCTTCCAACGCTACGTGTTCCGGTACGCGGTCGCCACTCCAGAACCTTTCGGCCCCATCGGCCATCGCTGGGGCCGAAAGGTTCTGGAGTGGCCGATTCGAAAATAGCACGTCGAAATCAACAAAACTAGCAAATGACGACTATACATGAATTAATTTAGTTGAAAGTAAACGAAGCAAAAAGAGTATGAAAGAAAGAAAGAAAGCTTTATTTGCATAAATTGTAGGTAGGAAGTACGTACAAAATGACATACAGTTTTGGTTTTGGGTCATAACTCTTTAATGGTAAATCACAGCGCATTCATATTGCACACCAGTAATCTTAGGTTTCATATCTTTGAATTATAATAGACACTTAAAAGATAAACCAACTAGAAAAAATAATATTTTTAAATTTAACTGAGATCAACGAAATCCATTTTGTCCATATGCTATGGACAAAATGGCATACCACATACGGACTAAATGACATACACGGCAAAAGATATAAAATTACAAGCAAAGCTCACAAATAAACCGCTTGGTTCGTTTAGAAACGTCCGCGCAAGAAGCGTGGGCCCAATGCGAACATTTTAAACACCGCAACCAGTCTTCTCCAGGTTTTGATCGCGAATAAAGATCAGGCATTGTTATATCTGTAAAGAAATTAACAGCTGATTAACGAGAAACTGGTGTTGGGTACCTACAATGAACTCATTGTATTGAACATACCTATGTCATTTTGTCCATTACATATGTATGTCATTTTGTCCATAAAGCGTTATAAAAAAACAAAATTCAACAATAAATGCAAAATGATTATTATTTACGGAAAAAACTATTTGATCGCGACAATAAATACTTAAGGGATGTAATAAACGTAAACACAAGATAATATTATGAAAAACATAATATTAATACACAAAACTCCCTGCAGTTAAAAAAAAAATCGTAACTTACCAAAGTTTATCTTCGTCCATGACACCCAAACGAAAGACTGGCGCGAGTTCACGTTTTGACAGGTTAGTATTACCGGCTGGAGTCACGTGATGTAGTTGTCTATGGCGGACTAAAAGCGGCAGAATTTGAAATATCATGCCTGTGTCATTTTGTCCGTATATGTCATTTTGTACGTACTTCCCTTACATGACATAAGATATTAAAATAAGTTGTGATCCTTGTACAATTTACCTTAAAATAGGCATGCAAAAATTTTTGGTTTTATCTCATAATAAATTATAATGATCATGCAAGTAATATTATTGAACATGAATATTGAATATAAATTAATTAATTAAAAATTATATGAAATAAAAAAATACAATTGAATGAACGAACACAATTACACGAATATAATGTCAAAACGAATACTTTATTAAATGTAAGGATATGTAAGGATCGTAGCAGGTGGCGTTCTGTAGCTCCCGCCTACCCCCTTGTGAGTAGGTAACGCGTGAATTTGTGCATGTGTGAAATTCACTTAGTTTCAGTTATTAGTGAATGCTCAAATGGATTAACGCAAATAATTTGGGCCAACTATCTCTATTGTTCAGAAAATCTGAAACTATGGTGACTGCCTTGACATACCCAAGTTTCGCTACGTAAATTACATTATCGTAGATTTTCGCAAAGCATTATTTAAGTTAAGACTAAATTCCTTAACCTATGAAGCTTAAACACGACATATTGCTCAATAAATTCATACGTCGATTCTGATGGCTTCCACTGACGTAGCTTCAAGAAAATCGTGGAGATTTTTCCCGGAATGGGATAATAAATTTAAAGCGACGATCGGTGACAAGAGTGCAAGATGGAACGACTTGAAAACTTACGACGAAGGTGAGAAATAGGAAGAATCTATCTAGGTTAGGAAGTAACCAATGCCCTGAATGAAGGGATATTCTTGTGTCTTAGATAAAAGTCCATTGTACAAAATACACCAAATATTTTAAGCAGATATTTTTGCCACGTTTTACCATTTATGCAACAATAATATTTTTGTGTTTGTATTTGAATAAAATACCTATCTGCATTGAGCGATTTACATAAAAATAACTAGAGCTAACACAAATAGGACACTAGTTAAACCATTTAGAACGCATTTAAACGTCACTGGAATGGCCGTATAAAATTTTATCATTCCATTTTCAGTAATACAGGCCGACACAATTTTGTTGAACGAAAAAAAAAACTTATGAATCAGACCAATCACAGCCATATTCGAAATACAATTTAAATAATATCCGTTTGATGTCATACCCCGGAATTATATTCAGCCAGGAACATTGTAGCCTATAAAAATTGTCACCAACACGCAGCACCGCCATTTTATAATTTGAACAGTAACGTTAACTTGTTTATCGCATATTTTATTAGAGCTCGCATCGTATTGACCAATAAAGTCGATCCCGTAAAATGGTTTCGATTTTAAATTGGATGGGCAGTTCAACCGGTAATAAATGTAATAGGACAACGGGAAATAGGTTTGTTAATTTATGGGTCATGATTTGTGATGTTTATGGAGCTGTTCAAAACTTTTTGTTTTCATTGTTTTATTTTTCAAGTAGCGGTGTGTAGTTTCTGCTCATGGAGGTTCTATGAAAAAAGCGTGTAAACTTAATCTCTACGTCTTACGTCTATATCATTTTTATATCTTTGACATTCGTCCCGGGTAGTCAGAAGCCCGAAAGTCTGACAAACAGTTACCAAGTTACTGGGTTGTGGAGGTAAGATAGGCAGTCGCTCCATGTAAAATACTGGTATTCAGATGCATCCGGTTAGATTGAAAGCCGAACCACAACATAGTTGGGAAAAGGCTAGACAAATCGATCTCTACGTGTGGGGGACTTTTCCAGTATAAATTGTGATGTGGCACATTAGTGGACGATTTTAGTAAACTGCCCTACGAGAAAACGAAATCACTCATTGACTTTAAAGGCCTGGCCTTCATTCCTGATTCCTGAATTCTAAATAAAAATATTACAACCACTAAAATTTTAAAAACCAAATCTAGTTTCAATACAAAAATAACTCAACTTTCGAAGCGTCTGTTAACTAGATTAAATAATATACCAGCACTATTGAAAACGTGACATTTCACGTATAAATTATTCATAACCTGTTATGAAAGGTAATTCAATTTTTTCCGGTGGCTCAGATTTCATATTCTAACCGAAACTTAGTTTTGCGAACATAAATATCAATACACTTTGTTACGGTTACGTGGCGTTTTCTGTTTTTCCATCCGAGTCAATATTGTATTTCAATATGGAACTAAAATGGTCATAATTATAATCAATTAACCGACTGCCCCAGAAATAGGGTATTTTTTTTCGAAAGTATGTATGTCTATTTCTTTGGCACGTTCTGTAGCCTAAACGGCTTGATGGATTTTAACATATGAGACATCGTTAGATTCGTCTGAATTGTGGAAGTAACATAATAGGGTATATAATATTTACATAATATTGCATCTGGAATTATAAAAAAAAGCGTTAAAATAAAAAAAAGGAAAATTAAAAACTGCGTAAAAAGTGAACTTTAAAAAAGATATAAATGTTTACATCATACCATAAACAATCTCATGCGGTCGGAAGCACCTACTGCTTCCGACCGCATGAGATTGTTTATGGTATCTCTTTATTATGTAAGAAGATGCCTCCGATCTTGTTTCCATGTTTTATTTAAGTTCACTTTTTTTGTTTCTTTTTTGGCTACCAGTCTAACCGGATGCAGCTGAATACCTGTATTTTACATGAGCGACTGCCTATCTGACCTCCACAACCCAGTAACTGGGTAATATGATACCCTTTGGTAAGACTGGTTGTCAGATTTTCGAGCTTCTGACGACCCGTAACGACTGTCAAAGGTCTACAAATGACAGCCGGGACAAATGGCTTAACGTGCTTTCCGAGGCACGGACGAGTCTAGGTATGTAAAGATGGTCATCCATCCACGGACCAACCCCGGAAAGCGTAGCTTAACCTGACGGATCGAACTGTGCGGCAGTTATTACTTAGCCACGAGCTCCTCCGCTGTTTTTGAAGACCGTTAGCATGAAAATCGCGAATACCTGCATTGAATAAACTCGCAGTGATATTGCCTTTAAATTCCTGAATTTTGCGGCCAATCTCGTGTGTTCACGCAATTAGGAATTTGCCCTGTTACCTATGTGTATGTATCTACAGTAAATAAATAACGTACATTTCCACGTGAACCTTGTAGTGTTACGAGCAACAACAAAAAGAAGAATGGCTTATTTTGTTGGTTATAAGATGTAAGTAAGATGGATAGAGAGAGAGGGATTTTTTTCTCAAGTCACTTTAATTATATATTTAAACTAGGTACTAAAGAAGAATGGCAGCAGAATTGTTGATAGAAATATTGACCGTCTACTTATGTCACCGTCACGTCGCAGTCGGATAGACTTATAATTCCGTAGTCCGTAGTTTATTTTGTTGTAAAAATGAATGTCTATCAATGATATTCTAAGTGGTAACTAGGTATTTCTATACCTATTTGTTTTTCAATTAGGGTCTGTTGACAAGACATAACCTCTAGAAGGAGTGACTTCAAACTGGAATATCTTTAATTCCTGACTTCTTATAAAAGTATAACTGAAGACAAAACTGTTTAGGAATACAAAAAATGTCAATATAAATTTGTTCGGGAGTCTGCCCTTTGGTTCGAGTGAGAATGTCCGAGTATAATTGACAATGGAGTGTAAAAAAATCAGCTAAATTGAAGATTAAAATTGGGTAGTAATTTACTAGAACGCATCATTTATTGTTTGTGCTTGCATAATTTTATTTCCTACCTTAAGTCGATTGAATAAGAAGAAAAACACGTTTTAACTATAGAAAAGCAGCTAGTTGTACAGTCAGGAAATTAATTGTTAAGCAAATTGACACCCTCGGTCAATTTGACGTGTTATAGCCATTTCATACAACAGTTAGTTGTGATTTGAATATAAGTACGGACAATGTAAGTTGCTAATCAATATGCTGAACAATAAAATTTCTTGATTTTACCTAATGTCGTTTTGTTTTTTAATCAAAACTTTTTGTTTTTGGCGATTTAGAAAATATACATTAAACTGGTGATATAACCATTTACTATTTTAAACACAGTTTGAAGTGATCCACATAGAAATTATGAACAATAAAAGAAAAGAATGCCAAACAAGAAAACAAAAATAATCCCAAACAAATCCCGACTCTCAATTCAATGAGCTCTAAATTATATTTTTCATAATGGCGCATAAAACTTTTCCTTTCTAGCGCTTGTTTCATTTGTATAGAGAATCCTGAAACCCAGTCTAACGACGCAACTGATATGCTAATAGCCCTCGTCAGCACCCATTGTGCATCCGAACTCGGCATTTTATGTCATCTCTAGAAAAAAATAAGCAGCATGTATAAAAATGTGAATACTTGAATAGTTCATTAGAAGAGAAATTCTCATAATAAGCCTTAGTGTGGTAGACAGGATTTTGAAAGCCAAATCTCTGGCTTTAGAGCGATTATGTAAACATGTTCTGAAATCGTAACCTCTTGTTTACACGAAGGTAGAAAACATGTATCCTATGTACATATTGTGTTTACACTGTTTTTGATTATAGTTTACACCACTACAAGTAGTAAAGAATAGTTGTTGACAAAATGTCGAAAAGGTGGACAAAATTGCATAAAAAGTTTGACATGTTTTGCTAACTATTTTCCAACTTTATTATTTTTATTTTTGGAACTAAGTTCTTTAACGCGGCTTGCGGTAGGAGTAAACTGTCAGAAATCGTCACGTAACGAAAAAGCGTTATGCCCGAAAAAGTCGAAATAAGTTTTCAGCAAGCAAAAATGTATGATAGATGGCTCTTCACATGACATTTGAAACGTGAGACCATATTAGATGGTTCATTAATACAGTCATATTAAACAGTGAAAGGAACTTTGTTTCAATCGGGTGTCCCACGACATCTCCCGACTTTTTTTGTTATTTGGAATAGTCTTATTTCACAAGCAACTCTCTACATTGTGACTTAGCTGTATCTAAGCAGTTTCAAAACAAAATCCCGTGAACACGATGACCACATCTATTACTGCCCGGGTCTATAGCGGCCGAGCGCTGCAAGCAGAAATAGTCGTTACGGTGTATAGATATGAACTTCTTCGATGGTACATATTCTTTGGTACATGTTTTCGACAAGTTGTTTACAAAACTTGTAGAAAACAAGTATCACAACTTGTATACGGATGTAAACCAGGGTTAGACGTTGTCTACATGTTATATTATTAGCGAGCTAGTGAATACTTGAATTACTCTTGTATTGTGGTTGTGGTGGCAGTTTCAAACCGAATGTTACGAACATTTCTGTGATCAAATATCCGTAGGCTAACCTAATATTTGTTACGAGTATGGGTATTCACTGAAGCTAATTCACAACGCAGTTACACCAGTCAGGTAAATTCTGCATAATCCATTATTTACTCAATTCTTTATTACATCTGTTTTGTGTTATATTGTACACCATAGTAACAACGACTGTAGAAGTTCACATGTACCCTATATTTATTGTATAATTAGGTAGGTATATAGGTGGCCAATAAAATGTAGACAGCTCCAAGGGAGTACACAGCACATATTCATCATGCTACCGATATTCAATTGTTTTTTAACAACGTTTTCTAATTTTCGCTCTTTGGTTTCCTAATAAATCGGTGAATGGTCACACAATAACGGCAAATACAGGGCGTTTAATGTCAAATATTGGTGAAAATTACAGATTTTCATGACGGTCGTTATAATATAGCGGAATCGCTCTTCTAGGAAACGTGATGAGTAAGGGTCAGTTCACACCAAGACGTGGTACAACGCTGTGCGCACTTGTTAAGATGTTGATACAAAATATTACTTTATTTACTACTTAAAAAAGATACACATTTAATTGAGATAATTCGAAAATGCCTCGCGGCGTCGCGCTGCGCCGCGTTGCGCCTCGCGATGCCTCGCGGTGTAGCGCGACGCATCACGAAGCAGCGACTGCCAGCGACTTCCCGATGCGCCTTGTGACGTCGCGCTGCGTCTCGCGGCGCTCTTCAAGCATCGTCGCGTCGCGTCTCGTTTCGGTGTGTACTGACCCTAATGCTCCTTCCTTTTCTGTAAAAGAAGAGACAAGACCCTACAATGATAAAATCACAGACCGGTATAATGACCATAGTGAAGTGCAATTTCGTCAAATTGTGAATTTTCGGAAAATCCGCTTTCGATTTCATGCCTGAAAAAATTGCAATCGCGACTCCCAATGATGATTGCGTACGGTTTCATTTTTCCTTTATGTTGATTGTGTAATATGACATTTTCGGAAATTGTCATCGTTGAAAAACATATTTGGATTTACACTTCTCGACAAAACTACTGCCGATATAATTGATTGTGTTTGTTTGGAAAGCGTGATAATTTTCCGTTTTATCTTTTTGAACATTGGCCATATTTCGGAGCTATCACAATATTTCTAGACGGCAAAACAGCAGTAGGGAAAGGATCATCTCGGAACCAATATGACCGAAATACTAAACTTGATCTCTAAGTTTTGAAGCCAGGACGGTAGCTGCAGTATCATTTTCATCTTAATTCTACTAAAGATACATTTGTAGAGTTTTGAGAATAATAGTTCTTACAACCGAGGCACTGAATACTAAATTGGGCCTATTTAGTATTCAGTGCCTCGGTTGTTGTATACCATGCTTGTTTTATACCAAGTACCAACGCAAAAAAAAAAGATTTCCAAATTACCAGTCAAAAGGGCTCCCTCTCACAATTTCAACATCAAAATAAACGTTGGAAAAGCATTCGTTAGCCCCAATACCGCATTGCAGACAGAAGCGTCAACAGTTGGTAGTAACTAACTCTGATAGAGGCATAAGCGATTTACGGTAAATCGATACATTGTGTTCACGCATGGATCGAAAAGGGGTAATATCGTTTTAGCTGTTGACTGGCCACTGCTGGACAGCGGTTTTTTAATAAACGTTATCCGAAACGCCTCTACTTAAGATGATTTGATTGACGTTCAATGTCGCCGTCGAAGTTATAATTTTTTACGCGTTTTTCAAATTGCCGCGCTCTTTTACTTTGTCATAATTTCATTAAATAGTCTTATTTGCAGTAAATATAATTTCAAGACCTATTGATGTTGTAAATGATTACAATTTAGTAATTACAGATTAAATTTTTTTGTAATTAAATTTCGAGGGCTACATTGACAGATCCTCCATAACGTAGGGCACGTTTGGCACTCGTATTGATTCCAAGCCCTGTTCGAATATTAACCCATAGGTTAGTTAGTTCAACCCTACACTTTTCCCATATCAGCACGAACTTTAATATATAAACTCACACATGACTCTTCTCATCATGGGGGTAAGCAGAAACTATAGAACGCCACCTGCTACGCCTACGAAATATATAATACCTATTGATTTATTTTAATCAGGCCGAGAAACCACTTTTTGTAGTTATATTCCTAGTGTTTGACCAACCCCAAAATATAAAATAAATCTGTTCCATTGTGTGTACATTTTGATCGCGTTAGTATTATATCACTTACCACTACTGCCAGATAAAATCACTAAGATAAACTTGGTTGACAGACTAATGAACGCAGTAAATCGTTATCAGCAGACAAGGTAGTCATAATCTCACCATCGTAATGGGTGAGTGGATTCAACGTGATGATAACAATCAAAGATTTGGTGTAAAAATAGTAGTTATCAAATAAATATGGATAATCTTTTTCAGATCTGATTGAAAGTCGTATCATGGTTTTAAATTAATAATTAAACTTGGCTACCAGATAGATCGTGCAATGATTACAGTTGTTAAGACGTTAAATTGCAAAACACTGTCGTGGGTCGAAGGTTTATAAGCCCATAAATTAAAAACCTTATTATGTAAAGTTGCCTAAATAGCCGATAAAAAAAGCCTAATAGGCCTAATGCAAACATAAAGTGATATTGTAATGATCGCACTGTTAGATAAAAACTTTTTACAAAAAGTCGTTGGTTTTGAGTTTTCGTTTTTTGCTACCGACTCCCGAAATAAAGTTATTTTTCACTTTTTGTTGTGGTTCCTACCCCACACAAATTCGAATACCACTACCTGCTATGTAAATAACAGCGATATGAACTTATTATAACATCATCCACATAGACTAATTGGGAAAAATACGTATATAAAGCTAATTCAAAAACTACCCAAGCAAAGTTAATTAAAGTTTTATGAAACTACCGCGCAAGTTTCTTCTACCAAATAAAAAAATATTTTTCTAAATCGGTTCACAATTGACGAAAATATCGATGAAAATACATTTTTAAAACAATGTCGAATATAGAACAAAAGTTCTTTGACTTCAAGTATTTCTTCTCTCGTACCGGAACGAATTTAAATATCTATTAGTCAATTAGCTGTTTGCCCAGTGGTCAGCGTCTGCCCAGGCTTTGGCCTGAAAGCCAGAATATACGACCAAAGTTTCTGATTACAATCAGAGTTTTTGAGCTACACGATTACTGACACATGTATGTACTGACTGCACAAGTACACTCAAATTTGTGTGGTTCGTTCCTCTGAAGACCATCTCAGACTAAAGAAAAATCAAAATCAAAAGTGGGATGTGAATCAGCAGTTTTCGAACGTCAAAATTACATAAGACAGTCCCCCAAAACGCCTTCACCACTTCCTAGTGCTTAAGCTGTGAAGAAGAAGTGGCGCAAGAAACTTCCCAGCAGCACCAGTCTGTTCAGTTGGAAAAACCTGATTCTAATCGATGTTTCAAAGGAACCTGTCATGGTTTTATGGCCGCTCTTACCTCACATGTAATGATTCTGTATTTGAAATGAGATATATAATATATTTTGTCAAAGTTGATCTAAATTTCTCATTTTAGCTGCCTAAAAACTCAAATTAAGGCCTCAAAACGTACATATAATAATACAAACCTTCCAAAATTGAGGAATACCAGTAACCATAACTAACAATTTAAATAAAGGGGGCAAACATCAGCGGTGTTGTGGTCTGTGACCGTCTTTACCCACGATATACGACCTACCCTCCTCAGTATTGGGACATATGACCATATTTTGTATAGGATTACGTCGAGATCAAATTGTACAGTTAATTGTTTAAGGATTATAAGGGATAATGTCAAATGTTAAGTTCCTGAGATTCTTAGTTTAAATTACGGGGTGTGGTGCGATAGGGTTATTTGATAAGTGCGGTAAGGTGGATTGGATTAAGTTTGGTGGTAGGCTCGTCTTTATAGGTAATTATAGTGTTTGGATTTAGACCTAATTCGATTCAAGTGTAATTCGCACGGACGTAATAAAATCGCGGTCATTTTTGTTACTGTACTGGATTTTCAACGCTCTGCTTAGCGCCGAGATATTGAAAATCCAACAGTGTGTTTTTTCAACGCGCTGGAACGAGAGTGCGTCCCATCGCGTTGTATTCTCAACGCTCGGCTCAACACCAAGAGTTAAAAATCCAGTGCGCAATAAAATCCCGCCGCGATATTTTTACGTCCGTGCGAACGTGGGCTAAAAGTGAAGGTTTAACCACCAAATCCTTATTATCTTCAATAAGTACCTACCTACTTAAAAATTATCCTCTCAAGTGCTTAAAAATATTCGCCAAGTGCTCAACAAACATTACCAAATGACCAATATTTTTACCAGGTATACACTCAATATTCATCATCAAGTACTTGTATACCATTACCTATCACTAGGTATTTGTAAATCTTCACCAAAAATACAAATAATTATAATCACCAAATCCTCAAAAATCTGGGCCAAAAACTCAAAATCCTAATACCTCTTAAAACGGTACAAGACCTCATGTTCTTTTTCAAATTGGTTAACAATAAATTAGACTGCGATAATTTAACTGAACAAATTGGACTAAAAGTCCCCTATAATTTACCCAGATATCCCATTACCCATTTATTCTGCACTAAAGCATCCAACACAAATATAGGAGTAAACTCACCTCTCAATAGGCTCAGCCGAGAGATTAATTCTTATGTAAAATCCACTCCACATGTTGACATATATCATGACTCCCTAAAAAACTTTAAAACCCAAATTTTAAGATCCCAAAGCACGCAACCCGCACAATCTAAAGATTCTTTGTATGTGTATTTAAGTATTTCTTGCAACCATTGTAACTTTTAACTTATATCATTTTATATTTCTGTATACATAGTTTGTTACCACTTAATTTCTATTTAAAAAAATATTCATTTCGTTTTTACCTTAGGTTATCACTGTATTTGAGAATGTTGGTTCACCTGTTATTGGCAACTGTATAAGCACATAACTGTTAACTACTGTTATTTTATATTTTGTATACAGAAGCTGTTGGTGTACCTTTATCTATCACGTGTGCATCTATCACATGATTAATTTATCTGTCATTCCTTAATTTTTCATTATTTTTACCTAACGTGGTACAGTAATCTTATTCTAGGTGCATCGTCTTCACATATAATTATATAATTGATGTATACAAGATATTGTGAAAACATTTTAAAAGGGTAACGGTGGAGTTTCTTGCCCATTCTTCTCCATACGAAAACTACCTTTTGGAAGGGGCAACTAGAATCAATTATTATTTAAATGTTGACGTTCAAAAGTGCCTTTTTTGTGCCTAATTGAAATAAATTATTTGACTTTGACTTTTATAAATAAATAAATAAAAACGGATGCTGTATGATCTACCATTTTGACACCTCGAAGTAACACGCTGTCATGTAACCACTTGTCAAGACCACTCGTGCCGTGTGAGCTTGGTACTGGTTCAAGCAAAAAATATGACTTATGAAGTCTATGTTATAAGCGTTAGCGATAACTGAAGTATACGAGTATCTGTGGAGAACGTTGTTGGTTGCACATTTGTATAACTCCTTATGTTATATTTACTTGTAATATATAATATGTAATTGTTTTCTTCTGTTCTTCCGAATAAATAAAATAAAATATACGAATTTAAAGACTAGCGAAAAAAGTATAGGTATTTCAGTCTTTTACAGACACAAAAGTTATTCTTCTTACAACCATTCATTTCGCCCAGGAATCTACGATTACCAATCTAAATGGTAAGAAGTAAAGACTGGTAAAGAAGTGTTTTCTTCATGCTCAAATATCAAACTCGTCCATGTTGTTATTTCTACAGGATGCGTTTCAGTAGATATTCAACCGTAATAAAAACAATATCTATGGCTGCTGGTAGATTCAATGTACCCAGAGTCACCAATTACTTTGATGACAGAACACTAAACAAGAGAATACCATTCCTATTGAACAGTCTGCCGGCAGACATAAGGAGTGAAACAAACACAAATAGATTTAGACGTAAATTAAAATTGTAATTTGTAAATTTTTTGTATATAATTATTATTATTTTAACAGACACAAAAGTTATTCTTCTTGCAACCATTCATTTCACCCAGGAATCTTCGATTACCAATCTAAATGGTAAGAAGTAAAGACAAATAGATTTAGACGTAAATTAAAATTATATTATTTAGAAATGTTTTAAGTTTTATATAAGTGTAAGTTTAAATAATATTTAGTTTTAAGTACATTTAAGTATGTCTAGAGACTCATTGACCCCACAGTCAGACCATTGCAACGGTTTTGTGGGGCTTAGCTTATAAGTTACTTACCTTTTTGGAATAAAGATAATTTTAAAAAAACTTGATAATCCTACAATAGCTCGTATTTCTAATTAAAACAAGAAAACTCAATTCAATTAATTTAAAAAGACAAAGACTGACTGACTGACTGACAAAATTTTTGTCCCATACACGTTGAATAAGTCTGTATTCAGTACCTAATCTCTTTTAACTTGGATCCTTTTGGTCCCGGATAAATCCGGATATTAGTCGTCCGGCTAGCTTCACCGGATGGTTTTAACTATGTTTAACAATCCGGAGTTTTAGTAGAAAGGCGTTACGGTTTCTAGGTCAGTCTGTTTGAAAATAATTATGTTGTTCTGCAAATAGTACTAAAGCAAAGATATATTAACAGGTTTTATTTCTTAATAAAGAAGTCTGACTGTTTTGTTGCTAGTTAGGAATTGTTGTCTGCTTTAAGAGGAATCTTTTGTTTATTAGTGTATTCAGTGTTGCCTCATTAAGGAACTCGATTCATATTTAGGGTTCCGTACCCAAAGGGTGAAACAGGACCCTATTACTAAGACTCCGACTCAGATTTACTAAGACTCATATGGCCTGACCAAGATTATGTCTGGACTTTAAAAGAGACTGTGAGCTCTGAGTTTGTTTCGGCCTTTCTTCTCAGAGTAGTCAGATAGGAAACGCCGAACTCATCTAGCTAATTTTTAATTTTTTTTTTAAGATGTCGTGTAAATGTGATTCCAATATCCTATTTACAGAATAAACAATTTCATTTAATTTCCGCTGTCCGTCTGTCACCAGGCTGTATCTCATGGACCGTGATAGTTAGACAGTTGAAATGTTCACAGATGATGTATTTCAGTTGCCGCCATAATAACAAATACCGTAAACTGCCCTAACTTTGCCTGGCGTCCTAAGTTTGCCTATAATGAAAATGATGTAATATCTTTTTCATTTTACTTGTATGGCAAAGAAAACTTTGAGATTTTATAGACAGCTTTAAGTTTCGATTGCCATACAAGTAAAATGAAAAAGATATTACATCATTTTCATTATAGGCAAACTTAGGACGCCAGGCAAAGTTAGGGCAGTTTACCGGTACTAAAACAGATTATAAATATTTAAGGGGAAAATGAAATGGGAGCCTCCGTACAACAAACGTGTTTTTTTTGCCGTTTTTATAGATAATGGTACGGAACCCTTCGTGCGCGAGTCCAACTCGCACTTGGCCGGTTTTTTTCCACTATGATCATCTATCGAGGTTTAGATTCTTACGTTAAGTTACGTTGTAACGTTACCATTGAACTAACTACACTAATAAGTTAGCAAACTTATCAGCTAGATAATTCTGTTTATACGTATGCAGCAATAGTACAACCGCATTTTAGAATACACATCATTATTATTAAATCATGACTTATAGCTCTGACTTTACCTTCGATTTGTAGTGCCGTGACAACACCATTTCAAAAAAGTACAAAAATTGTGACGAAAACAACACAGAACAGCTGAAAAGCAATCTTGTAAAACAAAGTCACAACTTCCTTACTACCAAAAGCAACGGAAACTTAACTTAAAACCGTTTCCTTTAACATAACTTGCCCTTAATGATAGTACAAAACTGTAAGCTATTTACATCGGATTGCATCTGAAACTTGCCACTTTAAACTACAGAATCTACATTAAAAATAGAAACTTACTGGAAGTACTATTCTTAATTCGGAGCACTCAGAAACTTAATCAAGTGAATAAAAACGGCAAAGAAAAAAATACGAGCTGGCTGGATGAAATTTTAAATCTGGATTCTGTGTTTTGTTTTAAACAGGGATGTTGTAATAATGTTGCTGTTTTGTTCGCTCCTAATTCTGTTTTGTTTTTATTCGATTCTACTTTTGAATAATACATAGACAAAGAGCTAGCGCTATTTATGAACAAGAAAGGAGATTGAAAATAAGTAAGAATGGCTGGCATGCAGTGCGTGTCATCAATAAGGTAGTAGTTCTATAATGGTCCTTTAACGCCTGTCCAATACAATATATATTTATCTTATCATACAGACTAGCCAATCGTTTTTTCTGTGACATTATTTTATCTTCAGGACAAGTGCCAACTCACGACAAAAGTGACTTATCCTACAGCCAAAACCAACTAAAACTGTTATTCAATTCTACCTTCAAAAGGTAACCCAAATAATTGAATTAACCCTTATTACCAATCAACTGACCCTCGGCTTACCCACATCAAAATACATATCAATGAATTGGGCAGGCTACCAACTGAAGCGTAGTTGTTTAACTGCATTAAAACATTTTCCTGACTGGGCCTGGCTTCTCAGGCACTTTGTGAACTGGGGCAGCGTCATGGGGATATCTGAACTCGAGTTATTAATTTGATCTGTCAAGCCTCCGCTTCGCAAAACAATGCAGTTCGCAGGTAGTCTGTGGATGGTTTGTTAGTTAACTTTTGATTGACTATTTTAGAAGTGTTTATATTGAAGATATAAGTGGGTGAGAATATATTTATTCAGATACTAGTACTTTTATCTCATGATCATCATACATGATCATTGAACATTTTTGATGATGATTTCTTGAATATGATTTCACCGCAAACGACAAAGAAAAATATTCTAAATGGATGGTTAAACTTCATTTATTGGAGAGGCACTAAAAGAAGAAGAAGATTTATTTATTGAATTATTTAAAAACACATACAACTATCATCACAGGCTTACCTAATACAGCAGTGTAGTTATAGTTAAGATCATGATTGTAGGCTATTATTATTAAAGAGGAATGAAAAACAAACAAACAAATTAAGAAAACAAAAATTATATTGGATTTGGATTACGTACAACACAGAAAACTCTTTCGAAGAAACATCATGTTAAATTGCAAATCATTCTTGAGCAACGGTAGCATCAGGAGCATCAGCCTTCCATGGGCTGCTTTCAACAAAGGTTAAATGGTGCCTCTGAGTGGTCCGACTCTGACTGTTGTCAGCAGAATGACGGACCGTGGACACCAGCTCATAAGTTCCACTGGCAGACACAGGAGCATTCAAGAAACCAATACCGCAGCTAGTGAAGGGTTGGACGGCGTGCAAGAAAGTGATTGGACCGGGAGGTAGGTTGTTGTTAGGGTAAGCCTCAAAGGGAAAGCCATTAGGGAAGATGACGCGGCATTCTTCAAGGGTGTCAAGGAAAGACTTGGGGATGGTCACGGTCTTGCCGATGAGCGGGTTAGTCACGAATGGTTGGTGGTAGTGGTCCGGTAGTGTGATTAAGGTGACCGCTTGACCTGTGAAGAGATAGTGGTTATTAGTACACGGAAAAGTTAGCTTCAATTGTCTGGCTAACGGACTGACTCCTTGACAATTTAAAAATGGTTTCATTGAAATAAATGCTTTGAGTTTGACTTTGAATATTAAAACAATGAAAATGGATATATAAACCTAATTATCAGCATCACACACTTTAATGAACTTGTGCAAGTAAACACCGAGTGTGATCTCTTCACACATAAAACACAATAAAACATTCTGATTTCATAGCAAAATTGAATAGAGTAAATAGTACATTACTGCCACGGCCTGCAACAGGGGCATTGAAGGATACACATACGTGAGTCGATCAATGCCTGGTTGCGGTAAAGGCTTGTAAAGTAGATTTCTTAAATAATGCGCGGAAATTTAAACTAAGTAAATTAATTATAAATTCCAGAATCAATGACGAACAATGATAATTTTTTCACGCGTCAATTTGTTTCTTCTTTCAATTAAACAGCTCTATTTGCATGCCAAATCGAAACAAAATCTTTGATATGTTACCTCCTTGGTTGCCATATGTCGAAGTAAAAAGTTCGTTCCTTTTTTAAATTACAAGACAGATATGACTTTTCATAGTAATTTATTCGGCCGGTATACACGACAGATTTTTATAGTAACATTGCCGGCCGCTTACTCGCATTTATTTGACCGGTACAATATTTTCGATTTATCTCGAAGAAGATTGTCAAAATAATGCTCAAATTACCAAGCATGTTTGAGAAAATAAAATGAAGAAGACCTTATAGCACTAAAAATGCACAAAAAACACTACATTGTAAGTTATTGAAAATGAGAAAGATTTTTGGCCCAACCCTTTTATTAATTATCAAGTGAAAAACCGATTTCCAAAAAACATAACTTTAATTTCGGTAGTCTTTGGTTTTGTATTTTTGTTTTTTGCCATCAACTTCCGAAATTAAAGTTATTTTTCACTTCGTAGTGTTTTTTTTGGAAGTCGGTTGTTTTTTTGTAAAAGGTTTTTATTTCTCGCTTTTTAGTAGGTCAGGTTGTAATTTACCTAAGTTACAATGGTCTAATGACAACTGCTCATCACCTTTTACAAAATATTGCTTTTCCCGATGCAGGGACGTTAATTGTTGAGGAGTTCTTCTGGTACTTCACCATCAGCTCCACTTTATCACATGCATTGTAACGAGCATAAATTGCTTGGCAAACATATCAAAGTAATTGAATCGCAACCCGTGAAATACTTAATATTGAATAGCTCCGGTGGCCAACTGTGGTCTTCATCATCAGTTCCACTTCACCAAAAGGTGCGTTTCGAAAGCAAATGCACAAGTTACTATTAAAAACACACAAATTGCTATAGGTATGCCTATAATATTTGAAGAGTTCCCTCGATTTCTCCAGGATCCCATCATCAAATCCTAACCTGATGGGACCATCTCGACAGTATACTCTTTCAAACAAAAAAATAATTTTGCAAATCCGTTTGTATATGACGGAGTTATGCCCGAACATACATTTAAAAAAAATATAAGTATAAACATCCGAATTGATAACCTCCTCGTTTTTTAGAAGTTGGTTAAAAAAGACAATAGATACTTTGTAAGTTATTTAAAATGAGAAGAAATGATCAAGTGAAAAACGAAAAATGTTTGGATCCATCACAAACTTTTTTTAAACTTATAAACTAAACTCTGAAATTGCTATTGAAAATATTAATATTTTAGTACCTTGTGTCAAAGCCACTGCAACCACGAATAAAGTCAATAATTTGATTGCCATTTTCACTACCGAACTGTAAGTAGCTACTGCGTTTTCTGCTTATATATTATCATTTGGTAACATTGCCATCTGATAATTGGCACTAATCAATTACTTTTTAGGGTTCCGTACGTCTGAATGAAAAATGGAACCCTTATAGGATATAGACGGACAGACAGACACACTAGTGATCGTGTGTCTGCCTGTTCAATTTTCTCCGAATCTAATGAACCTATTAAGTTGAATCATATCCATATCTATGAACCAAACATGGACGTGTTACGTAAATAAATGAATTTTGAATATGGGTGTCACTTTTGGGAGTATAATATTTTATTTAGGATGCTGTTGGGACTGCCACGATGGTGCAGCGCGTCGCTGTTGACAAGGTTGCGGGCGAGTGGCAACAGCATTCTAAAAACTATGACGGAGAGTATCGATTCTCCGATTATTGAAAGTTTTGTGAGAAAGATAATCACTAAACATTAAGTTGGAGATGTCCTCACAATGCTATTTATTCTGTGTTCTTCTCTACTTATTGTATTTTAACTACTTACACTAGTAAAAAGTTATATTATTGTTTACTAACACGCTGGATCATTGTTGTCCGAAAATAAAGAATATAGGTAATAATAAATGCTTACCGTAAGGGCCTCAAGTATATTTTTTTAATAATTTTAAAATGTTTTAAAGTTATTTATAAAATTGATGAAAATTTACCATTATCTCCGAAACTAGTTCTATACTTATAGATTACAGGAAAACCTATAAGAAGTCTATGGTCTTAAAATAAGATCTCCCAATATTGTGCGTAAAAACTTACAAATGCAGTTGGAATGTATCGGAAATATGTTTTTCAACTATCATGTTAAGTTTGTTCTTGGGATAAATTCATTCAAACTACGGAACCCTTCATTGTGCGTGGTCTGACACGCACTTGGCCGTTTTTTTTTTCAATATGGAAATAAATCATAGGTTACCTACAAGATAACAAATTAACGCTCACGATCAAAGATAATCAAGAGATCGGAGGATATAAGATCTTATCAAAATTACGTGAGCTCCATTCCCTACAGATATAGTGATTAAATTAAAATGTTCTTTATGTAATTTTATACATCAAATAGGTACTTTTAAATGATTATTATTTTTAATGCTATTAGATATGTACCTTCTAACCCATCACGTGTATGAAGTTTTTTTGAATTTTTATATCTACTGATTTTTCATAGCAACAGAATGATCTTTTCCTTTTAGTTATGTTAGCCCTAGTAGATATTAAGGGCGTGCATTCTGAAAGTGAGCAAAGTCACTTTTTTTTTTTACTAGCCTACCTTGTCCCACACCTGGACAAAGGTCTCCCTCCACTCCTTCGATCGTTCGCGAGCCCACGCGTCCTCCTTCCAGTTTTGACGGAACCTATCCAGCTCATCTCGCCATCTTCCACGTGGTCCACTGTCTCAGGGCACCAGTGCTGTGCTATTTGGGCCCACAGTCTGTCCGGCATACGGCAGACATGTCCTGCCCAGTCTCATTTAAGTTAGGCAGCCTTTTGAGCCACGTCAGCTATTTTTGTTTTGGAGCGCAGTATTGTGTTTCGAAAACGATCCGTTAATTTAACGCCAAGTATACCTACTGTGCTCCATTGCTCGTTGTGCAGACCTTGGGTTTGAACTTCTGTAAGACGGTTAAGACGAGAAGAATACACATGTCCAGGAGCCTGCGTTTCAATGCCATAGGCAACTCACCCGTGAATAGTTTCTTCATGGACCAGTAGCTCTTCCAGGCGTCCTGTGATTTCTTTATCTTGCTTTGCCTGGAAAGAGACTACTTGGCCCAAGTAAAGGTATTCCTGGACATGTTGTATTATCTCCCCGTATACTTTTATACTTCTAAGTGTTTTGTTGCACATAGCTTTGGTCTTCGACAAATTCCATCTTCAGTACAACCAGTCGGAAATAGATGTCAAATATTTACTTGTTTCGATTAATTTGGCAATATTACTTTATGGAGTTATGAAATATGGCTAACTACTAAACTACAATATTGATTATGAAATGCAATAAGTAATATCGTAACACCGAATATTTAATTTAGGTTTAGATTTTTAAAAAGTATTTGGTAACTTTCCAAATTCCTTACACCTAAAATGGTTACAACATCAAATTCAGTGTGATATTTCATATTTCCGTAATATTGTCAAATTAATCAAAACAGGTAAATATTTGACAGCTATTTGCATCGTTGCCAACTTATAGAATGAATGCTCTTAAGTACACGGGCTTAAATGTGAAACGAATGCATACGCTAATTTTCAAATACACAGTTCTGTTGTTAAAGAGTTGTTTTTCATTTATTTTTTAATACCTACAAACAAATAAATAAAATTGGACTACGGAACTTTGTGGGCAGACTCGAATGCAAGCAGCACCTGTGATCACAATTTATTGTAAAAGCTTTAACTATATTATGTTATGTAAACATTTGTATATCATACCGTCCGTGGATCGTTTGACCTCTCAAGCGTCGTCGTAATACCAATGGATAATAAGATTTAATGGCTCGAAATGTCAGCGTTACACCTTTGGATAATAACAACTGACCGTTTTTTCGAAGCCTTGCCCAAAACTCAACAAGTACTTCCAAATGTGCCGACGTTTGTGGCACATGTGCGGTACAGAGGCCTGAACGTCCGAGGGGTTTGAAGTGAGTTGTACAACATAACAACAACAACGTAATGACTTTCTGTTGACCTTTTATCTCATGTTCATCATGGTCCTCTTGTCTTTATCCAAATTTATTTGGGGTCGGAATCATGTTTTCTAGAGATGTTCCGACTAGTCAGCGACTAGTCGGTAAAACCGAGTATCCGGCCACTTTCTTAGTCGGTGACTATTCGGCAAAGACCACCGACTATCTGGCTTCTTACTTAGTTGTATTTCTCAATAAAACATATATAAGAGGAATTATATTAGCTTGATTGTTAATTCATATTTTTATTTTAGAATCAGTTTTACACATTTTGAAATGTAAAGCAATCTTTTCCTTAGTAATCAGTCTCTGAAATTACTTACTTGTAAAGAAAAAATATCTATGACATTCATCAAACAAAATTCAAGACATGATAAAAAAAATGTTTAGCTCTTTCACTTTAATGAACAATAACGGTATTGTCTTTATTTTTTTACACAAAAATAGCGCTCTGACCCGTGCAAAAGCAAAAATCAAAAAACAATGCGTATTCCGACACGCTCGCAGACGGCGGTTGCGACTTGCGCGCGATTCAGGGGGCCTACTCCCTAAGCACGAAGTTACGGACGCTTCGAACTCCGTCTCACTTACGGACATATTGTTAGTGAGAAGCGCCCGTAACTTCGGCCGAAACTATGGATTTCGCTTAGGGAGTAGACCCCCAGCTGTAAACGAAGCGTCACGGATATTGCCGAATACCCCCGAATCCGTGATCGGCTTAGCCGACCAGTCGGCCTTTTACAACCGACGAATCGGCTAGTCGGCTAGTCAACCAAAGTCATAGTCGGCACATCTCTAATGTATTCTTCTTCCACACCTTTTTATTAGCCGCCATCTTCGTTGTTTTTTTGAATTTCCCTTCTTTCTTCTGTTTCCTTTATCTCATCTCATTATGTCCAATATAAACTCATAATGCTAAAATTACTTCAATCGAACTAAAATAAAGAACCAGCCAATCACAGACGCGCGTAACGTTCACCGGACCGCGTAATTCCACAACAGTACGACCGCAGACCACTGGTAATAAAATAAAAAGGTTATGGCGTAACTGAAAATACAACAAAATGGGAAATTAATTAAATAACATCCATTCTACGTATTTAAATGTATGTTGCACCGATTTTGGGGACATCTACATCTTTTTAATAAAAGAAGTGATAGATATAATTTTAATATTAGAAATAAAGATAAAAAGATCAACCATGTTTTAGATTATCTAAAGTATATACATATTTTATGGGGTACTGTGTTAAATGTTACAACAAAATACCTTGTGATACATTACAATTAAATTAAATTAAAACTCATATAAAAAGTACACTTTGTAAACAAGCATATTACAAATTAGAGGATTATATCCAAGATAAGAATGCTTGGAAACATGCTGGTCCTGCTCCATAGGAAAATTTAGAGTTTGGACAGAATGATACTGTCTGGTTGCTATATTAATAGTATTTTAATTAATATTTTATTATATGACACTGATTGTACATTCTGTGATTCCTTCCTCACACACTGACTTATTAATTGTAAAACTTTAGGAAAATCATCTATTTTTACAATGTTTGTAAATATGTGAGCACCATCTATCACATATTTAGTTTATCTGTCGTTGCTTCATTGTTAATTATTTTTACCTATTATGGTATAGTAATTTTATTCTAGGTGCATCGTCATCACATATAATTTTATAATTAATGTATACAAAATATTCGAGGGTTCGAGGAGTTTCTTACCCATTCTTCTCCATAGAAGAATGGGTAAGAAATTCCACCGTTACTCTATATATATAATTTGACATCCAAAAGGTAGTTTTCGTATGGACGAAAACTACCGTTTTGTTGTTACGTTTTCTGTGCCTAATTGAAATAAATTATTTGACTTTGACTTTAACATCTTTATAAGGAGGTCTGGAAATTGATATTGGACGGCTTAGTGTCATTATTATGGCATCTCTTTGATGTTAAACGCATATATTTAATCCCTTATTAGAATGTCCTTATCCAATTAGTGGTTTTCTTGATAAGCTTTCAATACGACTTTATCAATATAGCAGTGAGTTCATGTTATTGTTATTAGTAATTAACTGTTTATTTATTTTACCTCGATGGTCCTAGTTTATCAATTATAATTTCCAGTTACAGCTATATATAGCGATATGTAAGCGGGCACGCCCTTTATACCTGGAGACTTTTATTTAGATATTGTTTACTTTTTATTTCTGCCTGAGTATAGTTCTCAATGTCTTTGGTTGGTATATTGGCGTGTGCTATTTCCAGTTACAGCTATATATAGCGATATGTAAGCGGGCACGTCCTTTATACCTGGAGACTTTTATTTAGATATTGTTTACTTTTTATTTCTGCCTGATTTTCTAACTGAACAGACAGCTGTGCTGCTGCGGAGTTTGTTGCGCCACTTCTTCTTCCCAGCTAAAACACTAGGAAGTGGTGAAGGATGGGCGTTTTGGAGGACTGTCTTATGTAATTTTGACGTTCGAAAAGTCGTGATTCTCAGCCTAGTTTGAATAAATGACTTTTGAATTTGAATTTTGAAGTGATAGCCGTATGGTGTGAGCGTCGGACTGCCAAGTCTAGGCACGCACCTCTGACTTTTCGGATTTATGTGCGTATTGTATAATTATGACTTGCTTCAAAAACGGTGAAGGAAAATATCGTGAGGAAACCGGCATGCCTGAGAGATATTTCTCGACAGCATGTGAAGCCAAGTCAGAGGCCCATGGGCGGCTTTAAAACTCTGACACCAGGTTAATTACTAACCACACGAAAAGAAGAATAGAGCAATTTGCAAACTGTATGCATTTACTTACAATCTAGTTCATTTGATTTTGATGATTTATATTTCAATCTAATGAAGCATTCAATCTGTCATCATGTTCAAACAAATTAGTTGTACATTAAATCCTATAGAATCCCTTCCTGTAGCGTGTGTTCAACAAGCTATTGAAAATGTTGCTTCACTCTTTATAAACCCAATTTAAATGTATTATATTCTTACGCTAAACTCCATCCAAAATGTGACATTAAAATCTCGTCACCAAGAAATCGGTCGATAACTTTAACAATTCAAAACGCGTTCAAAGAGAACAGTCTCGTTCGTTACATAATGTGACACGTAAAACAATTTCCAAGACCCTTATCCAAGACTACGTTGGGAATACAATACACGTTGTAAAGAACCAGCTTATATTGAACCCTGGTGATGAAGAAAAGAATACATCTGCGGGTCTACATAAAATGGTCAAGCCGTGATATCATTGAGTTGTGATGTAGGGTAAAGTACATCGTGTACTCCAGTTTGATGGAGTGGCTTAATAACTAGATTTCATTGTGGTGAAGTTACGGCAAGATACAGTGAGAAAAATGGAAGTCAAGATTTTGCAGGAGTGAATGTATCTGATTCTGGGAGTGGGTATTTTAGAAAAAGACAATGAAAGTAACTTATGGTGACAGAATTAAATAAAACAGGAAGTCATTTAGACGATATCAAGGCCAGTCCAGAAATCAAACTCAAACTCAAAGCATTTATTTCAATTAAACCATTTACAGGCACTTTTGAATTGTCATGGGGTCAGTCGGTCAGAAATATGAAGCTAGTTGCCCATTCCAAAGCGTAGGTTCCTATGGAGAAGAACGGGCAAGAAACTCCACGGACACTCTTTAACTCTAAATCGGGGTTGTACATACCAATCAGCCATAAGAATCAGACTTGTAGACATATGTAGAGACCAGTGCTTTTAAAATAGAATATCTAAATTATGACTTACCAAACCAACGAATTCAACAACTTTTATATCCCGACCTCAACGCAACCAATTCCCAAAACCACACAGAAAACAAAACAAACACTAAAAGGAAAAATCAATTTGCAACATCCATTGAAGATATTTACGGACTTCTGCAACACAAATAAATGTACAGGGATCGATGGACGCCTTATTCGTTCGTGTTTCACTAAATGGCCTAACTTTAGGCCATTCTGTACACCCACGTTCTATTTACAGGCTCTTGTTAACGTTTTTGGGTTATTTTTTTGCTATATACGACTTGTGAAGTGGATTTTGTTTCTGGGGGGCTCTACTTTGATTGGTTTTCAGATTTGTGATTGTTTTTTTACTGGTTTTAACATCATGGAGTGCTTTAATTCAACCTTGGTAGATTCATATTTAACTACATGCATAATAATACTTGCGATAAGATCATGCACTACACCATTTTATTTTGCACTTGATTTTTATGTCTGAAATTCTTGATCAATATTGACTATATATTATTTATATATACACACATCAACACGGTCTAGGGATATTTTTAAAAAAGCGAATTACTATCAATGTGTTAATTATTTATATGACATGTATATATTTAAAAGATACGTTATTTAATATTCTACCATTTTTTAATAATGGTTAAGGTACTTCGATTAAAATTTCAGGATTTTATGGAAAAAAAATGAAGCATAGACGGAAACCATATATGAATTAACTTTTAATTTATGAGTAAAAACTAAAAAAAATAGAAAAATCATTTAATTTGTGTTTATAAACTTGAAGTTAGTAGTCTGAGAAAGCGCCCATGATGTTCATAACACATCGGCAACGATTCGGCATGCTCAGAACAAGGTTGTCAATGTCTTGCTGCGGAATATTGTCCCATGTCCTTCTGAGGTGCGCAAAAAGTTGATCTTCTGTAGCCAGATTTTCAGGAACTTCCTTCAGAGCTCTTCTTTGCAGCATATCCCACGCATGCTCAATGGGATTTAGATCTGGCGATTGAGCAGGCCAGTCTAAGGCCCTAACATTGTGTGTATGTAACCAAGCTGCTACCGTTCTCGCCGTGTGTGCCCGGGCATTGTCGTGCATGAGCAGGAAATCTTGCCCCATTTGTGTTCTGTGGGGCAAGATTACGGGCCCCAGCACCTGTTGGACGTATCGTTCTGTCGTCATATTGCCCCGCACCCAAACGAGATCCGTCCGTCCTCCAAGACGAATTCCTGCCCAAACCATAATTGTTCCTCCTTGGTATGGGTGAACTTCCTGAGGGTTCTGAAGACGGCTCCATCGTCCAGGAACTCGCCAAACACGCGTCCTTCGTGAATCTGGATGGAAGCCGAACCTGGATTCATCCGTGAACAGCACATTGGACCATTGCTCACGGCCCCAGTCCACGTGGTTCCGAACCCATTCTAATCGTCGTCCACGATTGCCTCTCCGTAAAGGTGGGACCCGGAGTGGTCTACGAGAGCGTAGATTGCTTTCATGCAGTCGCCTTCTTACAGTTTGGTCACTCACAAGCACTTGGTGTTCCACTCGCAGCCTTTGGACCAATTGAGTCGCCGTTGCATTTGGTTGGGCTCGCGCAGTAATTTGCAAAAATCGATCTTGTCTGGGGGTAGTGATGCGACTTGGCCCCCGGTGCCTCTCCGCTACTTCAGCTGTGGCACGATAGCGTGTCCACAATCTTGAAATTACATTTTGGTGGGTCCCTATGGCCTCAGCAACATTACGCTGAACAGACCCAGCTTCCAGCATTCCCACAGCTCGTAACATCTCCGCCCTCGTCAAATGTTGGCGTTGCATGGCTACAATACCTCAATTTTAACTTTATCTTTCGTTTAAAAATGAAAAAAAACTGTAACTAAACGAAATTGGTATTGTTTTCTAAATTTCGCACAAATGAAAATTCCCTCTCCTACACATCAAGACATTTTTATACCACCGAAACAAAATAATTTTCAAAAATTTGAATTTGGAATTAGTCTGAGATAAATTACAAACAAATCGGTGTATGAAAGATTACAATGCGGCCAGTACTTTTCGAGTTATTTAATTGAGTATGAAATATCCCTAGACCGTGTTGATGTGTGTATATATATATAGTATATATATAGTCAATACTATGTACTATTATACTGACTACATTTAAGAAGACCATTTTATCGAAACAGACACTAGACTCAGCTCAGCTAATTATTTTGATCCTAGAATATGAATTGTTAGTATTGTAGTAAGCCACTAGATTACGAATAGTACACACAAACACAAATCCAACATTGTTACGTTTGCAACGTTTGAAGTGCGTACACTGCAGCTAGATTAGCATTAGCACTAACAACTATCTTAGTACAATAACAAACACATGCATTAAGCAATGTAGGTACCAACTACATATAGGTACGTAAGTACGCATGCACCTTGCTAATTCAACAAGAAACTTCTAACAGTATCTCAGCAATATTAAACTATCCCAAACCACTTGGTTCGTACACGAAAGGTAACACTTATACAAGAGTTAAACAACAACAAGAAACATTAGTTCAGTAGTTCAAATATCGACGGCCTATAAACATAGGGGCAGGAATTTTTGGCGAGATCGTTGACAAAATGATACATGAACTATTTGAGAAATTTTTCGTCGATTACTCGCTTTGGTTTTTCAGTCAGTACTGCGAATGGATACACGACTTTTAAAGGTACTCATATTATTTGAATGCCAAGGTTCTGCGAAGTATTTCTATCTACCTAATTATCTGAGTTACTTTTCTTCCACTTACATTAACCATCCATTCATGCTTTCTTTGGTTTTGCTTTTATTTAATAAAAACTTTATTATACACTACAAAAAAAACAAAAAACACAAACATTACATTTTGCCTACGTAATACTTTTATTGATAGATACTTAGAGTATATAATTACAATATACTCTAAGGATAGGTACGTCATGTACTTTCAAATGTATTCACATTCAAAACCGTACCGTCCACAACCACGATCCATATAACCCTCAAACAGCTAAGCTATACATCAACCAGTTCTTATTAAACTGTGCCAAGTTTTGGACACTCCTGAGACAATGGCGGACGGGTTGAGCCAGCGTGACAACAAGATGGATGATCGCTAACGATTCAACGATACCTAATCAGTGTGAGTGGGTGAGCTTGTTTGGGTTTTTGCTGTCCCCCATATGGATTTGGGATGGCAAACAGATTTTGCGCACTTAGCGAGGCGTTGATTGTGGTTTGAAATTCGGGAACGAAATTCCGGCTAAGACTTTTTAGTCTAAGCTAGCTTTAAAGATTATAAAGACCTTGGTTTTTGAAAATAGAAAATCTAGATTTTTAATTGGATTCAAGACGGGTAGTTTAAGCCTATAGAATGACTTGGACTTGGCAAAAACCATTTAAAAATACAGTTTTTAATTATCCGTCTGAGATAGTTTTTTTTTTTTTCTATCTCCTAAGGTTTTGTAGGTCAGCGTAAATTCTATTAAAAAAGTCCTGGAGACTTTTTATTTAATCATTTTCTTCATATAATAGTCCAGTACTAAACACGTACTACACACGCTATCAGATTTAACTCAATAAACAATGTTAGTTTGCAAACATACAAACAACAAAAATTGTAATCAATTTGTGACTGAATAAAGTACGGCACACCACAATTCAACAGACCAACCACCGAAGCGCCCCCAAATCACAATAATCAAGCAGGACTGACTAAAAGAGTCCATTTCATTAATAATATTCGCAACGGACTCACTACGCCTACGCAAATGCAGTGAAAATAGAGTATCGCATTAAATTTAATTGCAACGGTCCTTTTCAGTGTTGCCGTGCCGCGCCGCACTCGCCATAATGACGTCATTTCTGTAATGCTATTACTTGCGACTCAACTTGGGGTCGAACCGATGTTGAGCTGCAACTATTGTTGATTAAAACGCGGGGAAATGTTTACTGTGATTAAAATGTGCGTTTGTGTGTAAACAGAGCAGTGTTTTCTTTTGCGACGGATTATATTATTTAGAGTCGCAAAGGGCATTGTTTATACTTTTGTATTTTACGTGTGTTGAAAACAAAAATATTGTATTTAAGTTTTTTACAAATAAATTTCTTTATTATCTTCGTATTACATTTTTGTATCATGGTCAAATTATAAGTAAATAAACTAGTTTTTTGATGCTATTAGCACCAGTGTTGGGTCAATCAACTAATTTTTTCAATCAATTGATTAGTTATGACTAATTTAGTCACAACTAATTTAGTCGTGATTGATTTAATCATGACTAAATTAGTTAATCATAATCATAACTATATAAATTAGTCATTAGTCATTCAATCATTATTTTTGATTGATGACTAAACTAAAAATGCTAAGCTGGCTAACTCCATTTTTTGTTTCATGAGACATCTATCGCGCTATTTAAATTATTCATCACTCTAAGTTGATTGATAGCGTTCTCCATTTTTGTATTTCATGATTTTTTTTTTTATTATAACTGCTACTACGGTAAAAAGTTGAAAGTAGATAAAAGGCAAAAAAGTCTACCAAAATCACATAGATTGTCTGATGAGCAATTTGAAAACCGTGTGGTTATGAAAACCAATTTAAATTATTTTAAACATAATTAACCCATAGTTTGTTGTTGTAATTGTATAACGTGCTACTGTCTACATGTTAATTAAAAAAATATACTAATTCTGTTGTAAAGGTTGTGTTTTATTTTCTGACAAAAGCTTTTATTAAAACTTGTGAATAACAAATGAACATTCTGTGAATGTTAACTTGGCAACGTCGTAATTTTAGATATTAAATTAGTCATGAGAGATTTAGTCATGATTAAATAACTAACACTAACACTAATCAATCTTCAATCACCGTACATGATTGAATTTTTTTAGTCATTACTCATTAGTCATGATTAAATAATTTAATCTTAGTTATCAATCATCAATCAAACTAAATTTTGCACAACACTGATTAGCACCACATTCATCATAATGACGTTTTTTGTGTAATACTCAACTTGGGGTTGAACCGATGTTGAGCTACAACTGTTGTTGATTATAACGCGGGAAAATGTTAACTGTGATTTAAAAGCGTGTTTGTGTATAAACAGAGCAGTGTTATCTTTTGTCCTGGACTGTAACTATTTAGAGGTGCAATGGGCATTGTTTATAATTTTGTATTCTACGTGAGTTGGCAACATTTCATTTCTAGAATAATGTATGTAAGGGATTTGCAAAGGTATATTGAGTCGCGCACTAGAAAACTCTTTTTTTTTTCGACTTGTGCATCTCGCAGTTGAACTCAGAAGAGGGTCGTAGCTGCTTAACCGGACTTTCCTGTGGCTGCCTTAAGCTTCTACACTCAAAGCCTCCAGCCAGGGGAAAAAACTATTCTAATTATAAACTAGGCGAGCGCTCGCTAAGGGCACCGCCTGTGGGGTACGAACCTCGGCTTAGGGCGTCGCTGGGGGGAGGACAGCAAGATGGGACAGGCTGGATCAAAGATATATTATTATTATGTCGGAGAGTTAAAAGCTACAGGCTCAGCATCAACGCGGGCTGGCGCATCGTCGAGCAAGGGTCGAGGGTCACCTTTCAAATAACTTCTCCCGCTCTGGGCGGAGCGGGAGAGCGTATCAGACTCTTACTGACTAAAACCCACACGTCTTCCTTCAGTTGCCTGTACGTTGCCAGGGGACACGGTATCCCTTTCGGACTTTCCCGCAACCCCGGCAGGAATCGGTACTATCAGACCCCTTCAGTTCACTTTTCTAGGGTTTCTCTATGGAGAACCCCATGAGTTTTTAGTTAGTTTTCCATGAGTTTGTCTGGAAAATGGGGTGGTAACCCTCTACCGGGGAGTAGACTACAAGGACCATGTCGTATGCTTCACCGCGTTTACTGCGGTGCATGCGGTGGACCTCGTCGACTGGGACGTTTTGCGACTGAAGGTCGGCTAGAATATCGGAGGAGATTAGGCGGATTTCTTTAGGGTTCCTTTTGATCACCACTCGGATCTGACGTTCGTCTGGGAGGGAGAACGTGTGGAATGACACACTTCTCTCTCTCGGGAGTTTAGTGACTTCGGGGGATGGTGACTTTGATACCCTGTTGGGTATTTCGGGCGCTGGTGTATGCGATCTTTTGATCGCAACACCACTTTGAAATATCCGTGCACTTTCCCTTGTCCTGAACGAACACGGGTGGTGGCGGGGGGCATTCTTTGACCCGGAAGTAGGTGGGGTGGGGGCATCCTGTGCGGAGGATGACGCAATCGGGCGGGAGGCGGGGGAGGGGGAAGCTATGGGTGCGCAAGTAGCAGGTGGGGCTAGGGACGGTGGAAACGTTGAGGCTCAGAATGTCAACTTCCCAAAATGTCCCCTGGTACCAAAATGTCAACTTCCCATAATGTCCCTTTCCCAAAATGTCCCTTTCCCAAAATGTCTCTTTCCCAAAATGTCCCTTTCCCAAAATGTCCCTTTCCCAAAATGCCGCTTTCCCAAAATGTCCCCCATTCTTAGAATTAAGCGTTATAACCCAACTAAAAAATAAAAAACAATAATTATAATCGTCCTCGCTTGTGATTGGATGTAAAGAAATGTAACTACGAACATCATAACTGTTAGAATGTATTATGTTGGTCACATTTAGACGATCTTGTTCGTCCAGAAATTAATTGAACTAATTGACATTAACTTAACTAAATTAATTGAACTAGATTATTATCTATTCGTTCTTGACCATTTCCTCCGACATATTATGTAATTAAATTTTATATTATCAAGTTAAAAAGAAATTTAAATAAATAAAGAAAGCCTCTAAAAATCATTTTCTTTGAAACATGTTGCATAAACTAAACGAAACTATCAAGATTCTTTATTACATTTTATTCTATTCAATGTTATTGTTAAAATTCTTCTTTATTACATTTAATTCTATTCAATGGTATTGTGTATACTTTTTTCACAATAGTATAATAGTAATACATATTTTTTCAAAAGTACGAATAGATAATAATCTAGTTCAATTAATTTAGTTAAGTTAATGTCAATTAGTTCAATTAATTTCTGGACGAACAAGATCGTCTAAATGTGACCAACATAATACATTCTAACAGTTATGATGTTCGTTGTTACATTTCTTTACATCCAATCACAAGCGAGGACGATTATAATTATTGTTTTTTATTTTTTAGTTGGGTTATAACGCTTAATTCTAAGAATGGGGGACATTTTGGGAAAGCGGCATTTTGGGAAAGGGACATTTTGGGAAAGGGACATTTTGGGAAAGAGACATTTTGGGAAAGGGACATTTTGGGAAAGGGACATTATGGGAAGTTGACATTTTGGTACCAGGGGACATTTTGGGAAGTTGACCTTCTGAGCCTCAACGGGTGGAAACAACTCACGAGTCGTCCGCCGCGACGACCTTCTTGGCCTGGGTGGAACTCTGCTTCTTGTTCTTCCTCTTTTTCCCTTTTCCATGGACGGGGACGAATCTGTCGTCGTCGAAATGGGAGGAAGAGGAAGAAGAGAACTAGGCAAAGTTCTCTTCTTCTCTTCTTCTTCTAATTCAGATTGTGAGTAACGGGACGGATTGACCGGGGATGTGTAAACCCTCCCTGTTAGGTGTAGACAGGGAGGTTGTGTGCCTACGGGTGAACCCTAAGCTTGCTTTTGCCCGTTGCCTTTCTTATCGTGCAACGGGGTTACGATCCAGTCTAGTGCGAAGGGTGTAGACACACCCAACCGATACTAGGTGTGTAGCTGTGAAAGCAAAACTGTCACCAATGCCGACTAGGAGACCCCCCAAGGCCGGACACTGGGACCCGTCCAATTGACTGCTCGGCGTGTATGATTAGGTCAACACCAACTCAGGTTCGTTGGCACCGTATAGGTATCCACTGAGGACCACGAAACTGTGGTTTTACCCAAAAGGGGCCAAAACAACATGACGATGTGTGTTTTTGACGGTCTTAGTTAACGAAATACTTTATTAATTGTGTCTTGAAAAAGACAAACAATTAATAGCATTCGGCAGTCTATTCGACTATGTAGCTCGTCGCAATGCGCGACGATAACAGGAACCACAATCAGGATCTCTCAAACACACTGGAGCGCACGTCCGTCCGCGACCGGTGCCGAGCGTCGAATAATGTATTCTTGCTAACTTCTTGATTAAATATTTATTGATTGTACGTGTTTACAATACAGTCGAAAGTGTACTTAACAATCTTAGTAAGAATATCGATTTACATTAAGTAAAAATGCGTATGCTAGCGTGTTAAATAAATGTGCGATGTAATCGTACAACTACATTCGCCTTAATAAGGTAATTTTTGTAATAATTAATTGTGATTCAACTTGGGGTCGAAACGATGTTGAGCTGCAACTGTTGTTGATTTAAACGTGGGAAATTTACTTGTGATTAAAATGTGCGTTTGTGTGTTAAGTACCTACGCAAACCATCAGAAATGTACCAACACCACCTAGCTATTGCATCAACGGCGACACAGTTAGTCTGCTGAGTCGGCGCAACGTGACGTACATCAGCGGCTGACACGGTGCATTCGGGAAGACACCTCACTTTCGGTTCATACTTCGAACGATTGTCACCACCAAGTAGTTTTAAGAATATATTGTAATTCGGCAATAAACCTGTTCCAGCCACTCGAGTTTCCCTGCAACCTTCCTGCTGGCCCGACATAATTTGTGTGTAAACAGAGAAATGTTTTCTTTTATATCAGGCTTTTTATAGTTTTTCGGACAGTGTCAATAATACTTTTTTTCTACAATAGAAGAAATTTCGCAAAAAGGAAAACTATATTCACCAATACTAAAAACGACAAGTTACTTCTACAATCCTAAGTCAGTCAGTAATGTATTTCACTTCTCATGAACTTTATTACATACGTGCACATACAGCTTACAAGCCAATATCACTTAGACTATGGGCCTGTAGCGTCAGAGAAATTGGTGTAAATAATAAATACTGCACTACAATATGGCTCTATCTGAGTATCAGCTTGCGTAGTATGACATAGGTAGGAATTAAGTACATGCCTAGAACATACCTAGTACCTAGGTACTTACGTTTTTAAAATACACTATATTATGGACACGAGCTTTTGCTCGCGACGTTCTACCGGTTACACTCAATTATAGGAGCGTAAAATAATCTTTATAAACATTATCTGCATAAACTTATTTACTGACCGAACGAGGAACCCTTATAGTTTCACCATGTCCGTCTGTCTGTCTGTCTGTCTGTCTGTCTGTTTGTCTGTCTGTCTGTCCGTCTGTCCGCGGCTTAGCTCAGAGACTGCTAGCCCATGGCGTGGGGTGTCGTTGGAAAGGTCGTACAAAAATGTTGTCGGTGTGTGAAAACTACATATTTTTCAATTCACGGCGGATCCGTGAATTGAAAAATATGTAGTTTTCAGAAATTTTTTTTTTTTTTTTGAGAAAATTTTAAGCTTTAAAGTGCCAATTTAATCTAAATATTGTTAGAGTCAAGTGTGTGGGGTACACAAGACTCTAACAAAAATTAGGGAGATCATGTTTTTGAACTACAATGTTAAGTTTGTTCTTGGAATAAAATTAATTCATCCCAACAACGGAACCCATCATTGTGCGTGCTCCCATACGCACTTGGCTGGTTTTTATTAAGTCAAGTTTATCTACTTTAGGCCTTATTCAAGTGAACGCAAATAATTAAAAATCAAACATAAGAAGGTAGTTTTGAAGCATATCGTCGTGGACGTTGCATTGTTTAGATTTTGAAGTAACGTTTTACAGTTGAGACTCAAACAGAGGCCCTAGCACGAACTCAACGTAAACGTAACGTAAATTCGAATGATTTTTTAATGAAAACTACATATGTATTTCTGGCAATTTTTTTGTTACAAGTATGTGCGAAATCCAGGCGGGCGCTTTACTTTGTGTAAATAATTTTATCACCACTGTTCTCAAAACGGTGAAGGAAAACATCGTGAGGAATCCGGCATCTCTTAAAACCAAAAATTCGAAGACATCGACTCCAACGCGCACTGGGCCCGCGTTGAGTTTATGGTGTGCTATGGGGGAACATTATAGGCTGATTATGTATGTTCGAAACGCGTTTGTTTTAAATTTTAAAATCGTTCCAATTTAAGTTTTTTTATACCAGTTGATGGCAAGACATGCAGATCATAACCCTATTATTAAGACCATTACTGTACGCAAATAAATATATATTCTATTATTTTCTATAACGGACTGAAAAACATCAATAAAGTCCACTTTTATTAAAGTATTTTTAAAGATCGATTGGCTTTGATACATAAAGTTTTCTCGTCCAATGCACTTTCAAACTGTAATAAAAATAGTCTTAAACAAAGTTGAAAAACTTGCTGCGTAGTTTGTCTTAGGGTATTTCTACGTTTTCTTCACCAATAGCAAAACTTTTTGAAGTTGAATGTCTTAACAGTATTTTATTTATCGACTCTCATTCAAAAGGAAAATGCACTTTTCTTTTGATGGAAAGTCCACAACCTTATTGATTTTACGTAGGTATCTATCTTATAAAAAACAAAGGCATATTAAAATTACAACTATAATGCAGATAATTGCGTTTACCTACTTCACAAAACAATTTTGAAACTCAGGATAACAATACCTAAGAGGGAACAGGGCCTGCGAATCTCCATTCAAATGTATTCCCCTTTTTTCTTCCTGAATAATGCCTCTAGAGCAACCATTTTTTTCCTAAAATCAAGGTTTGCTGTGGACACGTCTCTGTTATTTCCTTTTTTCAGCAACGTATAGGTAAAGAAAATATGACCCTCCAAAAATTACAAAAAATGCCCCATTTTTACCGCCGTGATTGGAGAGTTACCAGACGAATTCGAAAAGTTTTTAACATAAAGGAAAATGATAGGAACCTAGACATACTCTTTCTAAAAAATTTATGTTTAAAATAAATTGAATTGAGAAAAAAGGGGAATACGAAACGTTGATCTCGTATTTTTTTTTTTGTGGTATTATCGGTCTGAGCTGCAGCTGTCCCTATCGCACTCTACGGAGGCAGACTTGATGTAAGACGACGGCAATAGTTTTTTCAAATACCTAATTTTCAAATTCCTCGCAGCCCCTGTTCCCTCTTAACTTTTTTCATACCTTCTAACTCTCAATGTGCATCTCTACAATACTGCGTTCATCCATCTCACGAGATTCCACTTTTTACCCATCTATTTTTGTACCAATGTGAATAATGTAAAATCCTTCAACTCTGACACCGCTCCGCTCATCTCGCGACTATTATTCAACACTGAACTAGTGCTAGTAACACATTCTGTTTACACTGCAGATGTAGCATGATTAACAGATGCTTGGAGACGTAAGAGGAGCTCCCTACTAAATTATTTGTTACATTTATTATGCCCAGGGCCTATTACGAGAAACGTCCATTAAAGAAATTGAGGTAATACAGAGAATGTCCAACTTTGTTGGGTTATTAACTCTCGCTCACTAACGGACTCTAAAAAACGTTATGTGGGAATGGCCACATAACGTTTTTTGGACTGTCGTCATTAACTCATTTGTCAAAAAAGAGGTTAAAGCTCAAAACACACACCAGGCAGGTTCGTGTAGGGCGCGGGTCGGGACGTCAGTAAGGCGGGCACCACACGAACAGCATGCGCGGCTCCCGCTCCCGACCCACTCCGCGTCCGACCCGCGCTTCGTGTGCTGACATCCTTATAGTACAATGAATTACAACGTCATTATAACCACGTGTCGTGTCACGAGTCTTATTATCAGCAACGTGACGTATGCAGTTCATTTCCTAGGAAAATTAACCACCTTTTCTCATGAAAGTCGCTGTCACCTACTGCGGCACCGAAAGAGAATAAATGTATTTTGTTGAAAACATGTGATTTACAATACACGTAATTTGATGATTCGCTTTGATGCACTTTTCATTTAGAAAAAACTGAAAAAGTCGTAAACAGAAAAGTGAAACACACAAAAAATATTCCGCTTTTTACAACCCCTTTTGCACATTCATAACACAAATTAAACATAAAACATAGTGAATACCGTTTGCACAAAGACAACACAAAACCCACAAATAATATTGCAAAAGCAAAAATGTTTTGACAAAACACGGAAATTGCCGAAACAAAGTTATGTTTGCAAAGCGTTCGTGCCATTTTACGTGTATGCACGCGGGCTTAGCATTTCAAAGTGTCAAAATTTTAACATCTCGACTCCCCATCCAAGTGGTTCCGAATCTAAATAGTTTTGCACAAAAATATGCATGTTGTTGCCTTCTGCTTTCCAGTTCGCGACGTGATTTTTTTTTAGCTTGGCAGCATCTCTTTTTAGCGGCCTGTCTTTTTAACTGACTGGTTGACAAGGCACACACAAGACGAGAAATTGTGTTAAGTTGTTTTATTTCAAATTCGGGTTTGAAGAAAGAAAATAAGTTTTTACGTATTTTCGCTTTTTATCTTAATGAGAATAGAATTTGACGTTACGTCAGATGTAGGCGTAAGAAGCTTTCCAATTTTTGTAATGATGCTTTAAATGTCAAAGTACTTATCAATAAATAGTAGGTAGGTTGGTAGGTAGGGTAGGTAGGTAGGTGCGCCGTAGATCAGTACTTAGTGCTACCCGTGCGAAGCCGGGCCGGGTAAAGCTCGTTAATAAATATAAGTACTTTGACTTCGATAATAACTATATTTTATAAATATGTTTGTCCTTTTTGTTTTAACTACCTACTAAGATATTTTTACCTTCGATAATTAGATATATTTAAACTCCTGACTTGTGAGCTCAAATGAGTCTAGATAGAATCCCGCGCCACCACTGAAGACCGGCGGAAAATTGTAGAACTACATTTTTTTAAATGCTTTTTGATACAATAACTAGTGCCGCGTCTATCGGACTCGAGTGGTGGCGCGGACTCTATAATACAGTATCAAACAATTATGCAAAAGAGAAACAAAATAAAACCGTTAAAAAAACGTTTACATCTCACGTAAACAAAACGAAACTCACACAAACTTGACATTCAAAATATTTCCCTTAAGATGCCTCAAGTATCTATAATACATCAAGACAAGAGTTAATACATTTCAGGGCTAACAAAGACAGAAATCCTTTTAATAAATATATACAAGTGTCATCAAACAAAGTTCCTGGGTTGCCCTTAAATGAGACCGAAGGACGAAAACGTGGAGACTTTATTTCTAGCCAGATGTTCACATGTCGACACCAATAAATTCTTAACATTTCTCACAAGGACTTACGAAACACGAACGTCGGCTCCCAACAAAATTTTATCTGCACCTCTTGAAATTTCATCCACACGATTTCGATTAATAATTTCATGAGCATAAAGATCATAATTGTATGAATGTGACTGGAATAAAAGTAATAGGTGGACCGGAAAATTAATGTTGTTATCCCAAACCCTACTTTCGATTCATGCAACAATTTTCAGGGGAAAATGTTACAGAGTTTTGGAAAGGCAATTTTTCATATGCGCGAATCAATCGTCATATTTTTATGTCACGGTGTCTGGATTTAGTTATGAAACTCGAGAGGAATGATAAATAATTTTGCATTGATACATACAAAAATGTTATTTATGGTCGGAGAGACTGACAACGCGCAATTGATTATGGTGCGAATAAGGAAAAATAAAATCATCTTTTGAAAAACCTATTATTTTTATTATAGCTTACAAATAATGTATTTTTACGCAATATGGTTGTTATAGTGTTAATATTGTTGGTGTCAATAAATAAATAATTATGTTAATATACATAATTATTTATTATTATTCTACAGAAAACTCCAACCAAAAATTTAAGGACCGGCTTACATTCCTGGTTTATAAATGTTTTAGTCGATTTCACTTATATTTTACTACAAATCTCTTTGAGATGCTAAAGCCTCTTTTAGGGACTCAGAACTACTTACTTACTTACTTTAAAATATTTACGTAAAGCCCTCTTTACAGCAGCTTTTTTAGAGTTCTAATATAGTTTAAAGAGTCCCAAATAAGTTAATACTACATTAAGAGAATATAACACTTAATCCTGTAGTTCTAATAGGATGGCTAATTTAGACCACTTAATAGATAAGCTATCGAATAGTGTTCGGTGAAGTAAAGCAGTTTTTTATTTTAAACTCGTGATAGGTAAATTATTTCCATGTTGTTGGTGCTGTCATTCATGAATCTTTGACAGTCGTTACGGGTCATTAGAAGGCCGAAATTCTGACAATCAGTCTTACCAAGGGGTATCGTATTACCCAGTAACTGGATTGTGGAGGTCAGGTAGGCAGTCACTCCATGTAAAATACCGGTATTCAGCTGCATACGGTTCAAAGTCAAAGTCAAATAATTTATTTCAATTAGGCACAAAAAAGGCACTTTTGAACGTCAACATTTACAGAAATATAATAATTGATTCTAGTCGCCCCTTCCAAAAGGTAGTTTTCGTATGGAGAAGAATGGGCAAGAAACTCCACCGTTACTCTTTTAGAATGTTTTCACAATATCTTGTATACATTAATTATATAATTATATGTGAAGACGATGCACCTAGAATAAGAATACTATACCACGTTAGGTAAAAATAATGAAAGATTAAGGAGTGACAGATAAATTAATCATGTGATAGATGCATGGTGCTCACATATTTACAAAAATTGTAAAATTATACGATATTCCTAACATTTTTACAAGTAAAAAGTCAGTGTATGAGTTCAAGTAATCACAGAATGTAAAATAAATATTAAAAAAAAAAAACTATGATGGTTAGACTGGAAGCCGACCCCAACATAGTTGGGAAAAGGCTAGGCAGATGATGGTAGGTAATGAAATATATACGTTAATCATACCTTTATAAATAACTCTCCTTTGTTGGCTCCACCGCAGTCGGGTATCACCTCGTTTCAGACAAAAACGTCCATAGGAAAATAATTACCAAAAAAAAAGAGGTTTCGTGTTGTAGCGGTATATACATGCAAACTACGCATCAAAGACCTGACGTCACACAAGATCCTGCATCGCACAATTAGAGTTTACCGCGCGATCGACGTATATATAACTTTCCGACATCAATCGTTGGGCAGTTGCCCACCAGACATGACACCCGTCTGGTCGGAGGATCCTCCCTTTTCTATAGAGGATAAGTGAACTGTACACCCTGTTCTTCGTACCACCGGAGCTTGTGGGCTTGTGGGCTGTGTCTTTCTCAGAATAAGTCCTAAAATCCATTATAAAACCAGCCACAACCCCTAAAAACGTTTACTTAATTAACTTACCCTTTATTTTAATGCCACTTATCTATTCCTAGTAATTACATTACAGTAATTACAGTGGTATATAGTTTCTACGTACGTTTGTAATTAGTAAGTCCGGACATTATTCTGTTGGCTTACAGACCAAGAGGAAGGCGGTTAAAAATTCATTCGAATTAGAGCTGTGTTCTTTGAATTTTGTTGTACTTGTATTTATTTTGAATTCGAATGTCTATTTTTTACAGAAAATTAAGTAATCTAGCATTTCTTAAAGGAATAAAAATACCTACATCTACTCGTACAATAATATTATAAAGAGAAAAGATTTTTATTTTTGTTTGTAATGAATAAAAAAATATTTCACCATTTGAAGTATTAAAATAGTAGATTGTTTGTCGTAGGGAGCAAAGAACTATTTTTAAGGCGAGAGTGTTTCTTTGAATCCAGAACGGAGCGAAGGATTCTAGACTAGAATCCCGAGCGTAGCGAAGGATTCAAAGTACGTTACTCGAGCTTAAAATAGTGTTGCTTCCGAGGTGAACGCTCTACTTTTTTCACCCTCTATGAGAAAAAAAAAACGTGTGCAGTCCGACCCCCATCAGGAACGAAGTTCCTTCTCACGGATGATTTAAAACAAAATAAAATTTCAGGCGCCATCTTGTATTTACATTTTGACATCACTATCGACTTGAGAACCTTTGAAAACTATGAAAACGATGTACATGACGAAAAATAAAATAAAAAAAACTTTTAGGCTAGGCGCAACCGAGCCACCCGGCCACAACCACCGGGGCTAATAATTAATTAGATTAGGGTATTATGAGGCTGACGCACCTTTGTAAGGTACAAGCCCCTAAATAAATAAAGATAAAAAAATAAAAATAAACCGGTGGCTGTCACCTCTTGCTGCGGTGTTCAGTAATGCTGTAGCGGGTGGTCGCTATCGGCACACAGTATGCAACGAATCTATATAAAACGTATGAAAAAGCATGTGAACTGCTTATTGCTTGACTACTGGCGACTGTTGCCAGTGACTCGTTTGCGCCTAGCCTTACCGATGCCAACCTTTGATTACCAACCGTCAGAACGTTTGACATTAGTAAAAAAATCATTTAAATTATTTAAATATTCGGTAAATTATAAAATACTAACAAAAATAAACCGTCACTATGAGGTTTGCAATACCACAATGTACAATTCCTTTTTTTTTAAAGCGCTTTTCCTAAAGTTGGCAACGTTGCAAATTTCTGTCAAATATTTACCTGTTAACTGTTTTTATTAATTTGGCAATATTACTGTATGGAAATATGAAATGTGGCTAACTATTGAACTAAAATATTGATTATGAAATGCAATTATTAATATCGTATTACCGAATATTTAGTTTTAGATGTAAAAAAAAAAGTATTCGGAAACTTTAAATTTTAACCAACATCCAATTCAATGTTATAATTTCAATTAATTAATATATACTAACAAATTGCTAATATAGTAGCTAATATATACTATAATATATAGTTGCTAATATATACTAACAAGATATGGATTTTGATTATCTGAAATAAAATAAAATAAAATTATTAATATTCTAGTTCTCTGGTAAGCCACATTTCATATTTCCATACAGTAATATTGCCAAAATAATCAAAATAGCGAAATATTTGACGTCTATTTGCGACGTTGCCCACTTTCAAAATAAACGCTATTAATGTCCTGTCATGAAGGGCGTATAACACGAGACATAGAACTGAACTGAGCAAGGTGTGGCTTGTAGGCTACTACCAAGTAGATTTTGATGTTGTTGGCTTTGTGCAGTCTATCGTAAGTATATTTAAATGTCATCAAATCATCTTAACCTTTGAGCTGTGAAAAGCGTTCTGAATTTTTACAAATTAAGCAAATTCTTTCATCATTCAAAGGGCATAGTCAACACAGGTTTCCTACAAATTACATGAATAATATTCATTACACAAAATACATATTTATATCTGATTATACTCTACATATATCTATTTTTTTTGCGGGCAAAGATCTTCCTTAACCTTTTCGTATTATTAGTTAAAGTCTGTCTGTCTTTTCATCTGACTGTGTGACCGAGTTGTTCTGCTTAACTACGCAACAGATCGCCATGCGGTTTTCACCATCATTGAGATAATTTTAAATACAGGGTGTATCAGAAAGGTGTGATCAAATTTAAGGGTGTGTCATCAAATTAAACAACTTTCTCTATGAGACCCACATCGAAATAGCGAAAAAAATATCAACCGCCTCATACATTTGAGTCGAGTAGGTATTGAAGTATTTTTTAATATAATGAAAGAAATAGAGAAAAAGTATTCATTGAGACACGCACAGGAAATCACAAATTAAATTAAAAACACACTAAACATAAATAAAAAAATTAAAAACAAAGTCAAATAAATGCAGGAAGTCCTGTACAAGGCCAAAAAACTCCAGCATCTCAGCACGAAAATAAATGTCGCAGCGCGAGTATTATGATAGGGCCCGCAGTGATGTCACGGATAGACACAGGAATAAATACTAAAAAAAATAAAAAATAGGTGTGTGAAATACAATAAAAAGTAAAATATAATTATGTAGACCGAGTGTCTGAACCCGACATAACATCAGTTACGTCTATGCCTTTAGTGTCTGTGGTACTCTATGGCATCGTTGTGACAAGTAAACAGACACAGATGCCGAGACCGGCAAAAAGCAGTTATTTATTACATTGCGGCTGTATATTGCTACAATAGTACAATGAATAGTAGAATAAAAAGTATTTTGTGGTATTCAGTTATATGGGGCAGTTGATTTATTCAGTAACGGTCCTATGGAGGAAGTTCAGTTTGATGGTCTAATGGTCTGTACCACACCCTTAAATTTGGCCACACATAATAAAGAAATCTCGATGTTTTGTCAATTCATATAAGTCGTGAGAAGCAGGGGCGGGTCGCTAGTATTAATATAAAGCAGAAAAGCAAGACATTGATGGAAATTGGGTGATTACAGTTTTTATCCACAGCTGGTTCAGATCCGGCTCGAAGGACCAAAATCAGCAAGATGGAAATAAAAATGCTGTTGAAAAAGTAAAATTAACTAATTTATTAAATTAGCAACTGGAGCACATTATACTCATTCCAAAAGAAACAAAATTGAACCGAAATAAAAAGAAAACTAGTTTACACCACAGCCAAACAAGTGGCCTAACATAAATCAAATAGTTTAAGTATTTGTTCATGTAGTTTGTACTGAACATATATCATTACATACCCAATTCAAGAAATATTAGGGCCATATAAATTTCTTTCTAGCAACCCACCGTACGTACCATATTCCAAACTGGGCCAAGTTTTTACGAATGGTAATTTCGTTTGAGGCCTCTAATGAATATCTGAAGGTTTAGTCCAATCAAAGTTTTCTCATTTACTATGATGTATACCGCCAACTCGCCGAGTTATATTTTGGCAAATCTCCGTTTGGAGAATGTTTAAAGCGGTTTTCATGGGTGGGAAAAAGAAATGTTTCTTTTTGAACCGGTTGACGTGATGCGCTGTCGGTTACGTAATCAAACTTTTGAAAAAATAATCATCGTTCGATAGATGACGTAGAGTATAATTAACGGACAATAATAAAATCATTAATTTGCTTAGATCTTAAATACTGAATGGAAAATACATACTTTTGAACAAAAGAGCCTCATAATTTTGATGGATACGTATCCACGAACCTAGAGGTATTCTTTCGTCCTGTTGGTCTTTAGTTTTCATGTTAATATAAATCGTCGTCACCATCATTATCATCATCAGACTCTCCAAACGCAAGCTATTGGCTACTTTCATCCAGTTACTAAAAAGGCGACAGCTATAGTTTGACCGATACCACTGTACCGCGTCTTATGTATGTGCACTGCGAGACGGGGGAGCAATGCAGGCCGCTCATTCGTCAACGCTCATGGCACCCCGGTCCCCGCCTCGCCTTGCATTCCTAAGGTGCGGTACAGCGCTATCGGTCAAACTATAGTAACGATATCTAGTAGGTCTTCCATGTTATTTTTCTACACAACTTCGTTATTTTTTCTCTGTCATTATTTCAAGTAATATGTGTGTTGTAAATAAATTGTATACTATATAAAAGCCCAAATTCCTTTTGATATGTGAGACTTAAATAATCAAAATACAATAGTGTTACCTTAATTTTCCTGTTACAGTAACAAATTACTGAGTCTTTGAAACAGAAAACTTGGTACTGAAAACAAGAGAATTGTGGTGGACAACATTTTCATCTTAATAAACCATTCCCCGTAAGCCGCGCACATCGACGGACGGCCGCAAACCAGAGTATTTTAAATTTACCAAAGTAAATTCGTACGTATCTAATGGTCACAAGATATAGATTCCAAAGCTCAGAGACGAACCACGGAGCATCAAAGGGGATTTCTGTCTGCGGCATTGAAGAGCGCGCTGGAGGATACCGCGGTGCGATGCGACGACATGCGGCGGGATGCGACGGTATACGCCGAGTCTGCTTGCATACGATCGCCCGCACCTCCGCTCCTGCCGGTCTATTCGGTAATAATCTCACGGTGATAACTTAGGTGAAGTGAACGTGACATGAGCTGTCATTCCACTTGCTGCTAGTGACTGACAGCTCACTCTGAGCTCACTTCACCTAAGTTCTCACGGTGAGATGGTTACAGAATACCACTGCTGCACACAACATCCATTTTCATAAGGGTATGGGGCTGAGTTACTGTAGATGCTTTGTAGGAAGAAAGTTTATTTTTAAACCTTTTATGTTCCAGTGCTGGAAAAAGATCTTGCCCATAGCTTTCCATTGCTCCTTGTGGGTTGCCTTCTCGGAACAATCTCCCGTAAACCCGTCTAGGACGTAAAGAAGGACAAAAAAAAATTAAGAAAATGATGAGGTTTTTGCACACTTCCTATACCTATATAAAAAGATTTAAGTTCACTGGACTACTCATTCTATTTCGCTACTCTCGTGGTGATCATCAGCCTAGCCATTTCCCAACTTTGTTAGGTTCGGCTTCCAGTCTAACTGGATGCAGCTGAATATCTGTATTTTACATAGAGCGACAGCCTATCTAACTTCCACAACTCAGACTTACTGGGTAACATGATACTACTCGCGTAGACAGTGTAGCGTGATTGCAAGCTGTCAATACGGATCTCAGTCTTTCGATATGTGGAACTCTGCAAATAGTTTACCACGCATTAATGCGTGTCCAGAGAGGTTCTTTGGCCATAACGGCTAAAGCGTTACAATGTTATTTCAAAATTGGAACTAACGCCGCCATGTTGTTTATTGAATACAATTCAAACAAAGATATAAATAGGGGAATAGATGGCGCTGTGTCTAGCTTAACGTGGAAAAAATCGCTCTGTGTTTAAAATATCTTTAAAAATACTATAAGTGTACAAAAGTAAACAAAAGTTTGTGAACGGATACAGAAATAACCAATAAGTTAGTGATAGTGTTATCTCCGAGTTTTGTACACAAACTATAAAGTGACAACGAAAACAGTACCATAAAACAATAACAACAAAACAAAGTGACAATCCTCAATAAACCTTAAAGTTAATATCCATTATACATTCTGTGATTCAAATATTTAATAATAAGTGTATAAAAAACCATAACAACAAAGACAAAGTGAAAAAGTGTTTAAAAAGTGAAAAAGTGATTCATAAAAACATTTAAACTTCAACCGTCACCAAGAAAAAGTAATTTTGAATTATTAACTGTCGCAAAAAGCAATTAAGACTTTGCCGCAACTACTCCAAAAATTCAATAAGTTCTCGTAATACATAGTTGGTCTAGTGGCTAAGGCAGCTACCTATTTTTTAACAATTTACTTGCGTCGCACAAGAAGTCGCGAGTTCAAATCTCACTCCGAATATAAAATTACTTTTCGAAATTTCGAAGAAATAAATTTGAAAAATACTCAACCAAATTAATAACAATGTCATCAAATAACACCATAATAAGTAACAGCAGTTATAGTCGTCGAAAGGTGGCGCCACTAGTTACATGCCATACTTGTAAAAATAAAGTTGACATAAAAAGCACTGCTTTGTGTTCTGCTTGTGGAAATAGATTTGAATTTGACTGCGTTGGATACCCAGAACCTACTTATCGGCTCAAGGATACAGAAGCGAGGAAAAAATGGAGATGTAGGATTTGTATTAGAAATAAAATCTATGCCAAAGCCGCCGATACGTCATCCAATATTACATTACGGAAAAAACAAATTTTAAAAACCCCGTCGCCTCCAAAACAAATAATAAACACACAGGCAAAACTAGAATGCGAGACATTGGAACGTCTTTCCCCTGTTCAGAAGGGTATACAGTTATTTAGCTCCATACTAACCGACTGTGAAACATCAGACGATGAGTCATATGTTACTCCCAATAGACTTTCAAAGAGTGTTGACAGAACTGTCACTGACTTGGAAACAATCTCAGAAATGAAGGAGATCATAGCTCAACTCACTCATAAACTTGAAAGTACAGAAGAGGAACTGGGAAATATATTATTAGAAAACACCGATCTACGAAAACAAATTGATAAACTAACAACGGTAAACAAACTCCTTCAGAAAATCGATAGCCCCGCTAAACCAAGATCTACGCCAAAGAAAACTACAAACAGATGTGCAAATAATAAAGAGACCCAAACAGACAACTTAATTAACGTAACTGAAAGCATAAATGATAAGACTAATACAAGTGAGTTATCACAAAAACGTTCTAATACTACTCGAGTATCACCGCCAAGCAGAACCCACCGAAAGCAGACTATTACTATAGATAAACCAAAAATACGTATATTAAGCAGCGAAACTTCAAATATATTATACACCGCTTCAGAGGAAACTAACCTGCGAAACTACGAGATTTGTCACTATCGCAAACCAAAATGTGGATTGCATCAAGTACTTGAGAATATTGACGTAAAAGTTCAAGACTTAACAAGTAAGGACTACTGTATTATTTACATCGGCGAAGAGGACTTTCGAAGAACGCAAAACTATGTAGAACTAGTCATGTTTATTCGAGAAAAATTAGTTGCATTAACCCATACAAATATCATTATTTGTCTACCGACTTATAAATTTAAATTTAATAATAACTATTATGTAAGACAACAAAATTATGGCAATACTCTGTACAATAGTAGAATAGAAACTTTTAATAACCTTTTATATATGGATACAAAGACATTTAACTACGCATACCTGTTGGACTCTAATCTAAATCTTTCCTATAACTACGATATGTATAATCAGCGCACGGGCGCACTGAATAGTAATGGCACGGAAGTTGTTATATCAGACCTACAGGATCTTGTCATGACAATAAGCAACCTAAAAAATGAAGATCTCGAAGTAGAGTTTTTACAGTCAGATAAATCAGAAATATCTACGGGCTCACAACCACAAACCAGCCCTAAGTTTTTTCTTTAACAACACATCAACAAACAGTACACAAACACATTCATGCAGTAACATAAACATCCTTTATCAAAACATACAAAGCCTAAAAAATAAACGTTACCTTATAGAAGCAATCACGAACGAACATAGAATAGAAGCGCTTTGTTTTACGGAAACATGGATTACAAAAATAAAAAAAGACCTACTAAGTTTGGAGGGATATACTATAGCCGCCAAATACTGCCGCCCAAACTATGCGGGAGGTGGTGTTTGCATATTCTTAAAAGATGGAATTGATTCCAAAGAAAGACGAGATTTAACGGAATTGTCAATTGAATTTATATTTGAAACGTGTGCAGTAGAAATTCCTAAAATGAATCTGTTACTAATAGTTATCTATTGGCCACAAAAAAATAGGGAAACTGACATATTTTATACATCCTTAGAAAAACTGCTGCTTAAAATTAACATAAAAGACAAACATAAAGACATAATTATAGGCGGGGATTTCAACGTAAATATCCTTGAGAAAAATCGTAATTCATTTAATCTTTTAAATACTATGACAAAGTTCAACTTTCGACAACTAGTGACGGAACCTACCAGAGTAACAGCCTCAAGCACCACATGTATTGACCTAATATTTACAAACACACACGACAAATTCCATTTAGAAGTAATAGAGCTTGGACTCTCAGACCACAGAGGAATAGCAATCACTATACCTACCCACGATCCAATAATTAATAAAAAACAAATATTAACTCTAAAAAGGATCTATAACAAACAAAACATAGACGCGTTTAAAAAAGAGCTAGAAAAACTAGAATGGAGTAAAATAATAAACACAAACCAAAATATAAATACTAATTATCTGTCATTTAATAATACCCTACAAAACATATTAAATAAGTGTATACCTAAAAAACCCGTGAAAATTAAAAAGAGATCATCTAAATCATGGCTAACGACTGGACTAAGAGTAGCGTGCAAGCATAAAAGACAACTAAAAGCATTAATTACTACAACTAATAATACTACATTGACAAAATACTATAAGCGTTACGAAAAATTACTTAAGAGAACAGTAGCCCACTCTAAAAAACTAAACTACATAAGAATAATGAGTAAATCGGATAATAAAACTAAAACAATGTGGCAAATAATAAAAGAGCGTACAAATAAGAATAACAAAAAGCCAATAAATAACATAAAATTGCGTGTACAGAATACTGTGACAGAAAACGCGACTACCATTGCCAACGCTTTTAATGATTATTTTGTATCAGTAGGAAAAACGGATACCGTAAATGGGAACGCTTGTCCGACTGGCCGTCCTACCTCCTCCCAAAGCGTAAACTCCATTTACCTAAGACCTGTTGACCCTAACGAAATAAAGTTTATTATAAAAAAATTGAAAAACAAGCGAAGTTATGGTCATGACGAGTTACCGCCTATACTTATAAAAATATGCGCTGAAGAATTAACGTTACCGCTAACTTATTTAATAAATCAGTCCCTAGATGAAGGCTCAGTCCCTGACCTGCTGAAAGTATCGATAGTAAAACCGATTTATAAAAAGGGAGACAAGACTGACACAAGTAATTATCGGCCGATAGCCTTGCTACCGACCTTCTCAAAAATATTGGAGACTGCGATGTCAAAAAGACTTTATTCTTATTGCGAAAGATATAAAATATTCAACGATAGCCAGAATGGGTTCAGGAGAAACAGATCCACAACATTAGCAATATTTAAGTATATCCAGGAAGCTTTAAATATAATCAATAACAAACATTATGCAGTAGGTATTTTACTGGATATGAGCAAAGCCTACGACAGAGTTTCATATGAAATTTTACTTAATAAATTATATGCAATAGGTGTTAGAGGTACAGCACACAAGTGGTTCTGCTCGTACCTAGAAAATAGGGAACAATTCGTAGAGGTAGAATATAGCGACACACATACTGGCCAAATAACACGCGTAAGATCCAATAAAGCAAAAATAACAATGTCTATACCACAAGGCAGCGTGCTGGGATGCTTATTATTCCTAATTTATATTAATGACCTCCCTAAAGAAATTGACGCTCAAAGTATTTTATTTGCTGACGATATCTCTATCATTTTTCCTAACACCAATACAGAAAACTTAAACTTAAGTCTAGACGAGAAGCTCTCCAAAATAATAGCATGGTTAAAAGATCACAACTTAGAATTAAATTTTAACAAAACAAAGCTAATGCAATATAGACCATACCAAAAACGCAAATTAGATATAAACTACTCATACAACAATATAAAGCTGCAATGCATAAACGAGTTTAAACTGTTAGGTCTGAGTATAGACACTAATATAAATTGGAAATCTCATATAGACACATTGGCAAATAGACTAGCCAGCTTTATATATGCCTTGGAGGAGCTTAAAAGAGCTACCGATTTTAAAACTGCTCTAACAGCATACTATGCCTACGCATACTCCTGGCTCAATTATGGAATCGTGGTCTGGGGAAACAGTGTAGACAAAGATAGACTTTTTATTCTACAAAAGAGATGTATACGTATTCTTGCCAATATAGATAACACAGTAAGCTGCAAGCCATTCTTCGTAAAATTCAAAGTTCTTACACTAACTAGTATCTACATTTTTGAAGTTAGCAAATTTGTAAGAAAACACCAGTCACTGTTCCCACTCACTAAAGACCTTCGCCCACAACATCGCAGTATTAGACGCCAAAACCAACATGAACTAGCTTTACCAAGTTCAAAATTAACTATGTTCCATTCAGGACCTTTAGCCATGTGTGTAAAAATATATAACAAGCTTCCAAATTCAATTAAGGATATAGAGTACGAAAATAAATTTAAAAACAGTCTCCAAAAATATCTAACAATAAAATCGTATTATACTTTAAAGGAATTCTTAGACGATAAGACAGTAAATTTTGACATTTGAATTCACATCTTTACACAACACACACAACACCTACATTTTTATCTGATTACCTACCTGTTATGTTATTTTATGATTATTATTGTTATTGCTGATTGCTTGATTTTATTTAATTTTATCTTTAATGTTAAGACAATAAATACAATTTTGCTGTGCCCTAACAGGGTCCATAACTGTACTTTAGCTTTAAGCTTCATGTAACATCTTTTATACACATTATGGTACGCAAATAAATGATTATGATTATGATTAAATATGTCTAGATAGACAGTCAAAGCTATGAACTCGTCGAAAAAATAGTGTCCAACTGTTGACCGGTAAACGCACGCACACTAGAAAAGCAAAATGACGAGGCGTGAGTGTAAGACGTAAGCATATAAAAGTTGGCCTGTTTGTTTTAGTTCTTTTGCAGCTCGACACTCAATCTAGACATAAATAATCGAAGATTTCAAATGAGTAACATTTTACAAAACAATTGCAGAAATGTTTACCAACAGCGCCCAGGCAGGGGCAGGGAGCTTCAAAAGATCATTGTCAGGCTATAATGTTCAACACAATATGTATATGTTGTATATGTATATGTTGGACACAAGGCTCCTATCTGTGAGAGTAAGTGGGCCGTATTCCACCACGCGGGCCCAGTGCGGTTTGGTAGATCTCCCATGTCTTAAAATTTTTGGTTCTAGGATATACCGATTTCCTCACGATACTCAATACTTTATATCTTTATTGCTTTACCATAATGTGTACTTAGGTGGTAACTATATAATTTGGATCATTATGGACCCTGTAGGGCACAGCAAAAGGGTAGGAGAGAGGAAGTACTGTTTTACGAGATAATTAAGTTGTTTTTGTGGAAACAAGTTTTAACTTAGGTACCTACATATTATAATAATCAAAGTCAGGAGATCGCGAATAAGACACTAAGTTCTTCACTTATCTATTATTTATGTATTATTTTATCTGCAAAATGTACTAAAAATGTTTTAGATTATTTTATATACTTGTACATATGTATTATAATTCTGTTTATTCATTTGTATACTGTTTTTCTTTGAATAATTATTATTGCTACATTATTTAATTTTTATTATTTAATTTATTATTATTGCTATTTTATATGATTATTATTTTTGTTATATTATTTATTAATTATTATTGTATCATTAATATATTTTAAACATACTTATTACTTGCGTGATATTCATTAATTTTTATTACTTATGTTTATCATTTAAATATTCATTGATGTTTTCGCTTCACCATTTTGAGAGATCATTTTTCATCATCTCTTTGAGGCGCGCGTGGAACACAACGCGCCGTCGACCCGGGCCTGGTCCTTATCGGACGGCGAGCTACCCATTGCTCACCGTCCGCAAGCCCACGCCTACCATGACCGTGAATCGGCTTGCGATTCCCGACGGTCAGGGCGTCTCCTGCGGCGGCTAAGGGCGTGAGGGGGCGAAATTTGCCTCTCCCTCACGCGTTCTGCCTCCTCCTTCGCGAGCATTACTGCTTCGCAAAAGGAGGTGACGGCCTCCCATGCCCTCTCGCTCCATACCATGGCCTAGACCAGGGCCGGACGCGAGAGATCCCCGCCACCGATTACCTCCACGAGGAATTTTGAAAGATCGTTGTAGCAGTGTAAATAAAAATGTATAATACCCCAGACGTTTCAGGCCAAAATTTTCGCACGTTCGCTCAAAAACAGTATATTTCGCAGGCTTTGTTCGCATTGTTTTCTGTCGCTACAACGGTGACTTTTATAAAAACACTCATTTGTTTAGGTCTTACATTCTAAAAGCGAAAATGACGTATATTTTTGAACAAAAGAAGAGTACTATAATTATTTTGATGGATACGTACCCGCCGAGAAAATAATAGGTACCTAGGTTTACCTATGTATTGTTTTATCTTTAATGAGTTTTTATGTTTTTCTAGGGAGTAACAATGAGAAATATAACACATTACTCGTTCTCATTAAAGTGTAGTTTCCAATTCTCATTATATTCGAATGGCCCTTATAAAAGCAAAAAATACGTTAATCGGCCCATTAATTTGCTTGAGACCATTAACGTAGCTAGAATTACATACATAAATTAATGACTGATAAATGATGGGCTAACTAGCTATTTAAAACCTTTTGCCCTAATAGTCGAACCAAAAAACGAATATGCTTGGGTGCAAGACTTTAGGCTACTGACGTCCAGACCGAGAAAAAATATACCTATCTGAAGATGTGATATAAATGATCTAAACACGAATTACTTTACACTTGAATCAAAGGAATAATATCTATGATTTAAGTTATTTAGTATATAGTAATTATATTTAGTCAAAGTCAAAGTCAAATAATTTATTTCAAATAGGCCCATAAAAAGCACTTTTGAACGTCAAAATTTACAAAAAAAAAATTTTTTTCGAGTCTCCCCTTCCTAAAGGCAGTTTTCGCATGGAGAAGAAACTCCACCGTTACTCTTTTAAAATGTTTTACAATATTTTATATAGGTACATTAGTTATATAATTATATGTGAAGACGATGCACCTAGAATAAAATTACTATACCACATAAGTTAAAAATAATTAATAATGAAGCAACAACATATAAATTAATTATGTGATAGATACATGGTGCTCACATATTTACAAACATTGTAAAAGTAGACGACTTTTCTAATCACTTTCCATCACGACCTCAAGGTCAAGAGCAGGCCTAACCAGAAAAAAAATAAAAAATTGGTTAGAATGGTAAAAGAATCGAGCATTTGCTTGATTTGATGGCGATGACTATAAATTCGAATAAGTGGATACTTGTACTCACTTATCGTCATCATTATTTTGGCCTGTTCCCAATTTATTTGGCGTCGGCGCAACTTTTATTTTTCTTCCATAGGCTATATTAGTCGTCAACTAGATAGTCACCCCCTTTCTAACCAAATATTTTTTGTGAATGATGCGCCAACTAGTGGTTCTTAACTGTAACTAAGTGGCAACATAAATAAAACTAACCTAACCTACTTACTTATGTACACAATGTACAGACACCAGCACATCGCGTTGCTGTGGGCTGTCAAATTTCTTTAATAGATTTTCAACTTTATAACTAAAGCATGGGGTTAAATGTTGATTGGGAAGGTTTGGCGGATTGGAGTGGCTCATTGTTTAATTGCTGATTGTTCGGCTTTAAGTAATCGATATGTTATATATCTGTGGAGGCTTGTTATTAGGAACTTGATAATGTTTTGTGGTTACCTTTTATTTGTCGTCTGTAAGCCTTCTTAAAAGTAATAAATAAATATCATCTTTGACACAGTCCATCTATTGTGTCTTTGGTCTTCCCCTACTCTTATAGCCATACTACTTATTCTCATATATATCGCATGAAATACAGTGTTGCCGACTGAATACTCTATACAGTCGATGCGCTATGACGGAGTCTAAGGACCGCAGGGCGAGGGCGCCGGAAACAACGGGAGCGCCAGTCACCCTTCAGCCCTAGGAACTGTCACACGTTCATGAGACGCGTGCGCACATAGATTCATATCAAGTTTTATTACTTTATTTCGATTATTATTGTTAATGGACAAGATGAATTAGGACAACAGTTGTTAATTTGTGATTTGTGTAACTGTATAGACTAAGTGTACATAAACTAAGTGTAAGAAGCTGTTATCATCTTTGAATTGCCTGAGATCCACAAACAGCCCACAACAATGTCAGAGGGTGGAAGCACGACCCTTCCCCAATGTCTCCCACCGACATATATATTAATGTGGATACTTACGTATTCGAAATACCTACTTAGATTCTTTTGACTCTGGAAATGCAACTAAACTACCGAACGAAATCTAACTTTGAGATCCATATTTTAAGGTCTTTCCAATCAAACTCTTAACATCTCAATGCCCAAAGATCACCAAAAACAAACCTCATCGCTATCACAGCCTCAAACCAACTTATAGTTTAAATTCGTTAGCCAGTTTACAAAGTAAAAAACTTTTTAATTTAAATTCCTGTATTTATTTGTTCAGTGTACCTCAGTTTGTAAACTTTCGCCTCTGATTACTGTAAACATTTACTTTTCACTTTGTTGTCACCGGAACGATCCCTGCACTGATTTAGTTACATTTTGGACTTTGTTTTAGAATTTTTTTTTACTTTTGTGTTAAGTTATATAAATTCGACGATTGAACTGTAAGTTAAAAAAAAGAGGTTAAGCTGCTCTTACTGCGATCAGTTCGGAGATGGGTGACCATCCATTAGATATCGAGACTCCTTCGTGCCTCGGAAAGCACGTCAAGCCATTGGTCTAAGTAAGCTGTCATTCGTAGATCTTTGACAGTCGTTAGTCGAAGCTCTATAATCTGACCAGTCTTCATCTGGGTATCTTGTTACCCAGTAACTGGGTTGTGGAGATCAGATATGAGCTGATCCGGTAAGACTGGAAGCTGACCCCAACATAGTTGGAAAACGGCTAGGCAGATAATGTGTGAAGTTAAATAAATAACGACGTTACAATTGTAATGTTAACCTACTCTTACCACGGTCAGTTAGTAGATGGGTGGCTGTTTTCTACAAAAAGAGACATTCTGACCAGACAGCATGATAAACTGTCGAGGGTAGTTTGAAGGCGAAAAGCCTGATATGATTATAATAATATCATTTTTTCTTTGCAGTTTATTTGCTCTGATCAAACGGCAGGCGCTTCATAAAATACTATAAAGGTATTAATCCGTACCCGACCGCAGGCGACAACTGCAGGTGATGTGTCGCGCGTCATGTCACGGCAACTTGTCATAATTCCGAACCCGACCGCAGGCGGCAGCAGCCCGTATTCCAGTCGGTAGATAGAAGATAGAAAAACGTGACGTGTTAACGCTCGAGCGTTGGTTGCACTACCGGTGTGCGGTCGGGCTACACGTGTCGCCTATCGCCCGTAGCTGTCAACGACGTATCGCTAGCTATGGAAGGTATTTCATAGAAATTCATAGAAACCAGTCATGTCGCGGCGATACGTCGCCTGCAGTTGCCTCCTGCGGTCGGGTACGGAATGGTATCTTTATTCAGCATCTAAATAGATTTGAAGGTCACTCTAACGTAGATAAAAAGATAGGTTAGATGTTTATTCTATAGAAAAGTCCATAGAATATTATTAGATAACATTACATTATTGGTCTAACAAGCAAGTTAACTCGATAGGTTCTTAGAACTGCTAATAATTCGATACTCAAGCTCCACTTACGTCTAAACTAATTGGGGTCTATTGCCAGAAAACTTCTTATATTGGAAGATGCCTGGTGGTTACTTACACGGAAATTTCTCATTAATTCAACCGAAAGACGTCCACTGCTGGACATAGGCCTCCCCCAAGCACCGCCACTTCGACGGGTTCTGTGCTTCACGCATCCAGCGGACTCCTGCGGCCTTCATCAGGTCATCAGTCTACTTTGTGGGAGGCCTTCCAACGCTACGTATTTTGTTACGCTCCCGTCACTCCAGAAACTTTCAGCCCCTGCGGTCATCTGTTCTGCGAGCAATGTGCCCTGCCCGGTTACCTTGGTTCTCCTACAGATCTCTTCGTTTCTGATTTGATCACGTAGGGAAACTCCTAGTATAGGCCTCTCCATTGCCCTTAGGTTGACTTTCAGCCTTCTAATAAGGTCCACTAGGTCAATTATAGGTATCTAATTATAGAAAAAAAGCCAACCAATAAAAAACATTGTCAATAAAGAAAAACATACAGATAACAAAAATATCGTAAAAAAATAATTAGAAAAACTTATTACCTACCTATATAATTTACGGCACGCGGAAAAACATAAACATAATTATACCAGAATTGAACTGTAATGAGGACCTTTATTCAAATTGGTTATATAATCAGACCTACATAGGTCTGATTGATAAATGATATATTATGTATATCTGTAGGTAGGTTATACAAAAACTTATTACACGTCTAAATATTTTTTTTAATGGAAGGTCGGTATTATTACCTATCTGACTTTTCTGAGAAGAAACACCAAGACAACTCAGAATTCAGTCTCTTTTAAACCCAAGACATTGATTGCCTGAGTCATCATGCAAAATCCATCTTAACATTAAACAGTATCTCCCTCATTTTTCTCCTTCCTCGTGCATCATTATAAGGCCACTTACTCCATTTGAAATAAGATTAGACATTTCAATAAACCTTTTTTACAGTCCGTTCAACCGATTTTGACTTCTTTACCGTAGGCATAAGGATGGCATTAAAAGCAAAAAAGTGGTTTTAATACCAACTGTTTACTGCAGCTGCCATTTTTGTCGTTCCACCAACGTAGTAGAAGTCAAAATAGGTTGAACGGACTATAAAAAAGGTTTATTTAAGTATCTAATCTTATTTCAAATGGATTATAGTTATTATATTAAGTACCTACTCATTTATTATGTCAAAACCTCGAAGAAGCTTTATTTTGGACACCCAGCAAGGGGACAAATCACCTTGTCACAAACTTCCTGTTACTGTAATGCCATATTTTTTGCTACAATTCACTTACGAAAAGGAACTTTGTTCAAATGCCAAATGGAATTAGGTACCTCTCAAACACGGAATATATATTCGCTGACAAAACTTTTAATTCCACACAAAAGGGCTGTTAATGTCCATATTTGCATTTATATTCCTTATATTTTACATTTACAAATGGCAACTGAGGGGTATTTAGGCGCGGGAAAGTCAATTTATGTTTTCAACAAGTACGTACGTACTTTCCACTTATAATGATTTCCCGGGACATTTTCAGGGTCTTGTTTACTTTCATGAAGCTTCTAACCCGACTGCGTCAGAAGAGGGGTATGTGGGTGGAGTTATTCAATGATAATAATAGTCTTTATTGAAGTGTCGTTATGTTTTTCGAATCATAAGCGTTTAAAATTTTACCTTATTTTATTGAAGCTGAGACATGATGCGTTTCCGTGAATGTTCAACCTCCTGAAATAATGACTAATGACCAGTGATCGGAGTAGGCAAAGCTATTTTTTGTACTTGCAATACGTTGTCTTAATATGGACACTCCCGGAATCCCGGGATTTGAAATATATATTATTAAATAAGTTAGAGCTATTCACGTCTTAAGGAATTATGGATACATATCCCTCCCCCCTCCGACGGGTAGGTCATGTATAAGACGGACAGGTTTCAGGTTAATGAAATTAAAAACTTTATTTTTTAAATGTATTTATTTTTAATTTTCTGTAACAATTTTGTATAAACAAGTACTCGCGTTACACCTGAGCGGCAACATCGAACGTGTGCGCATTGGAAATTAGCAACGCTTCGCTGATGTTAGTTTGACAACGTCGTGCGCTCACTGCCAATATATAAGACAAGCTTTCTTTTATCCTTGTTAATAAAAAAATCAATTAATATTTTTTTGAATCCCGGAGTTTCAGCAAGAATCCCGGGGAATGTCCATATTAACATCAACGTTTGCGGTCATTGAACCAAAATAGCTCTACCTACTCCGATCACTGCTAATGACACACAATTAAAAATTAAACAATTCTTGTTTAATTAATGATTGCTCATTTTTAATCGCATCGCTTAGTCTATGTAGCAGGAGCATAATCAGCCTATAATGTACCCACTTCTGGGACACAGATCCTCTCGGTGAGAGGGAGTGGGCCACAATCCGCCACGCGGACCCAGCGCGGGTTGGTAGATGTCACATGTCTTCGAATTTTTGGTTCTAGGACATGCCGGTTTCCTCACGATGTTTTCCTTCACCGTTTTGAGAGCAGTGGTGATGAAATAATGTATACAAATCAAAGAAAGAAAAAGAAGAAAGAAATACGTTTATTTTGCACAAACAAAACGCACATTTAAATAAAAAACACAAAATACACAAATAAAAAAGTAGCCAAAAGCCTCGTACTCGCCAACAAATAAACGCTATCTAAAAAATGTTGTTCATCGGTTGATGTCAAGGCCACGGACCAAAGACAAAGCACTTTCGAACCTTCGACTCGTAAGTCGCGGCCACCACAGCTCTAAGTTAATCTCTAAGTAATTAGTCTATGTAAAATTATAGATTTACCCCGTGTCCTAACAAAAGCGAACGGTCGCGCAAATACTCGATCGCCATCTTGTTTTTAAAATATTATTGACGTGTAAAATTGCTTGTTTAAACATAGGTATGTCGGATTTAAATTTCACAGATCTATAACCAACTTGAGAAGGAAGACCAAGGTGTAATTACAAGTGAATTCTGTAAGGAGGTACGTATTTACTCGTTCAAAAAATAAGTACCTAAGAGAATATAAGTTCATTTAAAATAATTACGCAAGACTTTCTTTTACGTACCTACCTACTGCCCTAAAATTCCACCTAAAAGTAACATTCAAGGCAATTTTATTTCAGGATCAAAAAGCCCATTACGTTTAACGTTATTTATACAAAACAACTTTTTACTCACTGAAGTATTCGGAGCAAACAAAAATATGTTAATTCGAACATTAACAGCCCTTTTGTGAGTGTTCATTTTTGACATCTTTCTCTTAACGTCCCTCCTTCTAGGCGTGATGAAAAAAGTTCTTTTTGACCACATCATAAGAAAGTACAGAATGGCCAATCTTAAATATTCATTAAATAGCCATGGAAGCAGCTATGTCGAAGTTTCCCTCCGCATCAGAATCGGGAAGTCCATATGAAAACCACTTTATTTTGTGCATAGGGGACATACCTAACAGTTTCCACCAAAAGATTCTGCAATCGCAACTACCAATCCTGATGGAAATTATGGAGTTAGTGTTTTGCTAGCATAGAACTTTCTTGGTGGTAATAATATATTCCAGATTCAGCTTTTGTGGACTAAAACGCAACAAAAGCCAAGCAATAGGGATGTTGACTGGAAAAAAAAAATTGTCCATCAGTCAGATAATAGAAAAAAATTTGACACGTATTTGTTGCTATATCATATTAATAAAAAATAATTAACATGAAAAGCATTTTAAAGTTGGGGAGTGGGTGCTCGATCCATCACAATTGAGTATTAAATCTACCCGAGAGTGACGTCATGCCACATTTTAATTCAATGAATTGCCGTAATCTTTTGATTACGTAAAAAAAATACAAACAATTTTAATAATTTTATTTTTTTGTCAACATCCCTATTAGGGGTAAGAATAACTTCAAGAGTACAGTAGGCCGCACATCGGTGGAAACACATTAACTTTGAGCTAGCCTGGCGTAGTTCGGTGTTTCAATAGAATAAAAGCTAGTACAAATAGTTTTGTTGCCACTGAGGTTCGGCTTATTATGCAAAGGGGGTACCTCTAGCAACAATTTCGCATTCACTTGATCTTTGATAGAATGAGATTTCTGTTTCCATTTAATTCATCTTGCCCTGCTTTATTATCGTCTACAGTCGGTGCGGGCCGAAAATTATCTCGAAAGTCTTTATCGCTAACTCGAAACGGTTGGTGGTCATAACTTTGTCTTAGTCCAGGCGATAATATCTGGAACAGTTTACGTAAGTCAAAGGAGTTTTGTGTACTTTCACTGGTTTCCGAGTGAAGGGGAAAGGGTACTTTTTTGTTTCGAGGCACTGGTTGGAACTTAGGAGGAAAATGTGTTACTATTAAACTTGTGCATAGTTCGGGAAATACTTTTTCTTGTTCAATCCAACGGTCGTGAATCGTGAGTCGTAAATCGCCTATAGGTTATTGGATCATTACAATTATTATCAGTCAGTTCTTTATCGGCAAATAGTCTATCCTATGTCGTTTCGAGATTGCTTTCATTTAAGATATATTCACGATCTTTATTTGTTTTTTATTGATAAACTTTCTGACTCCACAGAACAGATAAATGTGCTTTACCACAATAGATGCATGAAATAAACAAGTTGTTTGTCACGTATAATACAAAACCGACCAAGAGCGGGCTCACAGAATGAAGGCTACGAACCAAACTGTACTTAGCAGGCTCTGGAACGGTCGCTGACCAGCCGCTAAAATTACGTATTTTATGAAACCAATAAACCTACCTTAGCTCCTAAACTATACATCTGACATCGTGTCAAGAGAAAAATATAGCGTACTATTCAGCTAGGTAACAATTTTTATTAGATAAAATATAATACTACATAGGTCGTAAGCACCAGTTTTTTTTTAGCAGTTATAAAAATCGCTATAATATTCCTATAAAATATGGATCAATAACTAATAACACATTTTGTTTGTGTATGTATATTTATCTCTTAAATACTGCACAACGCAATATAATTTAACCACAGACCATCCCACCTTCTGCATAAACTCCATTATATAATCCCAAAACCAAATCCTCAAGATCTAATCCGTCGACCGTTACGTCAAACGGCTTAATGATCTCATGATGTCACTAACACTAGTTGTCATGACATTGCGAGGTTGTCAGTGACAAAGCAAGTATTCTCTTTGGTCGGCACTATTACTTAATTTTGTGAGTGCCCGTGCACAGTCGAGCGAGCTTTGGTATCTCTTTTGATCCTGGTTTTAGCTTCGAATAAAGTATAGGTGGAAAAAACCTAAATTTGCTTTACAATGTTTTCAGAGGCTTGTGGTAAAGTAATCACAGCCGCAAGGGTCGATCGATCAGGTCAAGCTACGTTTGCCGCGGTTGGTCCGTGGATGGGTGACCATCTTTTCATACCAAAGTCCCTCCGTACCTCGGAAAGCACGCTAATCCGTTGATCCCGGCTTTTATTTGTAGATCTTTGACAGTTGTTACGGGTCGTCATAAGCCTGAAAGTCTGACAACCAGTCTTGCCAAAGTGATATCGTATTTCCATGTAATAATGACATGTAAAGATGGTCACCCATCCACGGGCCAACCGCAGCAAGCATAGCTTAACCTGTTCGATCGATCTGTGCAGCTGTAATTACTTAGCGAAAAACTAACTGTGTGAAACTTGATAACTCGACAATTGCTTTCGATTTTTACATAATTACCATTTGAAAAGCATATCGGTAAAAGCTATCAACTTATTTCCAGAACCACTTAGACTCAGTTAAAGGTTTTTGTAGTATTCATATAAAATATGCAAATCAAAACTATTATTTGGATTCGGAATATTGAAATGGACCATTTTCAATATAAAATATTCCACATTTCTGACTAAAAAAGTATCTAAAAGGCGTTTGACATTTCTGGAATGAAACCACTCAACGAAGGCAATTTCTCCTTTTGGTGAAAATGGTCTCAATTACACCGTTGTGTAATATAAATATTGCTTTATGGCTCCCTTGATCGAGGGGTAAGTAAAATGCTTACAAGTTTAATCGATAGGATACAGGCTTATCTCTAACAAACAACTTTACTCAAACACCAGCCTATTACTGTTCCACTGCAAGACAAAGGCTGCATCTTCTCATACAGAGAAGGCACGAGCATTGATCACCATTTGCTTAAGATAGGTTGACGATTACAGACTAATATCAACTTTCAAATCCAGGTTTCCTCATGATGTTTTCCTTCACCGATGTCAGTAATGTTCAAGACAAACTCGGAAAGTATAAAATGAATTGAAAAGTCACATCTGTCAAGTTTCTTTAATGGATTTTCAACTTTATCACTAAAGTATAAAGTTGATTGGGAAAATGTTACAGTTTCGGGTAGGTTGATCTACTTGCCTGGATTTGAACTCACAGCCTCATGTATGAGAGGCGAGGCCTTATCAACTTGGTCATCACGACACCTTAGTTGATTTTGCAGTATGATATTAGGTCTTTACCTATAAAATTGCCGTTCTGCAGTACTGGCCATTTCAAATCAAAATAATTTTTGTTTGGCTAAGAATTCTAATTTCAAATTAATTTTATTTTAAAAACATGGTTTTTTTTTCAAATTGGCAAGGTAAAAAAGCTTGACAAATGGGTGCCCCATGAACTCAATGATCGCCAGCACGAAGTACGTGTCGAGACGTGTCTTGCACTGCTCAACAGACACACAAATGAAGGAATTTTGGACCGCATTGTTACTTGCGATGAAAAATGGATTCTGTTTGATAACCGCAAGCGCTCAGCAAGTTGGTTGGATCCTGGTTCAGCACCTAAACAATGCCCTAAACGAAAACTTACCCCTAGAAAAGTGATGGTCACTGTTTGGTGGTCTACATACTGCACAGTAGACGGTCTCCAAGTTGCAAGAACTGGGGTTGGAAGCTCTCCGTCATCCGCCCTACTCACCAGACCTTGCGCCTACAGACTACTACTTTTTCCAGAATTTTGATAACTTCTTGGCGGGAAAAAAATTCAATACCCGAGAGGCAGTACAAAATGCCTTTGAAGAATTTTTCCCCAAAAAAAAAAAAAAAAAAAAAAAATACCCGAGAGGCAGTACCATTCATAAAAAATACATGAAAAAAATTCGTTTAAATTTTTTCATACAAAACTGCAATTTCATAGGTAAAGACCTATTATTATGATTGTTATGTTATGCATAAAAATGTTACAGTGTCACATTGCCTCGCAATAAAATATATGCGAAATTTGACAGTGAATGTGATCTTATTTTTCCTGTATCGAGACTTTTCAATGTAAAATGGAATACAATGGCTCAATTCGCACTGAGTGTCGTCGTGTATTTGCAATATCATCCAGATATTGTATGTTTCCTTTTAAATAAAATATTACTTCTGGAAACGTAACGTTGATATAGGAGCAGTAAATACTCAAATAAGGAGTGATTAAGGTAACTAATAATGCTAACTGTTTCAAGGTTGATATTATATTAATAGGGATGATGCCTGCGTCAAAAGAAAGAAATTCTATTTAGTCCGTCAGTCAGATAATAAAAAAATATTAGACTCGTATTTTTACCTTAATCATAATAATAAAAAATGACTTAGATAAAACGCATTAAAGTTCGCAAGTAAGTATAAAATCTACATACACGTGACGTCATCGCACATTTTAACTCAAAGTATCGCCGTAATCTTTTGATAACGTAAAAAAAGAAAAAATAAGTGTACGTTATTTTTTCATAATCTACATGACGGGCAAAAAACATTTTTTAGTCATCACCTATTAAGGCGAAAACGTCAAGGTAGCCCGCGAAATTCAAATTTTCTTACGTTTTTCGCAATTCACAAGTCATTATCAGATTGTATGTTCATCTAAATATGATTTGCGATCGTATCAAATGTTTATTCATAGAATTATAACAATCATCAATACAACTCTAAGTTCTTGTAGTTCCATTGAATGACTATTTCATGAAATCATGACATTTGAGGATTATGCTAACTTAAGGATTTGTATTGTTGATTGTAATGATTATAATTCTATAAAGCCTTAATTGTTACGGTCGCGAATATCATAATCAACATAATTATAACCTGACATGTAAATTGCAAAAAACGACAGAAAATATGAATTTCGCGGGCTACCTTAGCGCATCCCCCATGTGCTAAGGTAAATTCATGTTTTCTGTCGTAAGCATTGTCGTTAAGCAATGAACGTTTCGAAAACGGAACGAAATAATTATGATTACACACATTATTCGGACTGGCTTCTTATGCTCGGTTCCTATAAACGATAACGAATCGTTTTCTAACCAATTGTAGCTTTTTTATTGCCAAACTGAGTATATAAATAGATTCGTAAGCTAATTTTACCTGTGATTGCTACTTCCATACTGTGCAAAGCTATGAGGTTTTTGTTTCATTATTGGTAAAAATACAGTAAAGGATCCGACCTAGGAACGACCTTCACCCATCTGTTTAATTGATGAAAAGTATTTTATATCAAATTTAGTATGTTAGAAAATACATCGCGAGTGGGTTGGTATTTGAAGAAACTATTGCTTTCGTCTTACCTCAAGTCTGCCTTCGTAAAGTGTGATAGGCACAGCTGCAGCTCAGACCAATTATATCACAATAAAAATTGATGAGATCGACTCTTCATATTCCCCTTTTTTCTCCTCGAAAACTGATCCGATTCAATTATGTTTTACAAAATTTTTTTAAGAAAGAATATGTCTAGGTTCCTATTATTTTTATTTATGTTAAAAAAAAATCGAATTTGTCTGGTAGTCCTCTAATAACAGCAGTATATAAAAATGGGGCATTTTCGTAATTTTTGGAGGGTCATATTTTTTTTACCAATAAGTTGCTAAAAAAAGGAAATAACAGGGACGTGCCTACAGCAGACCTTGATTTTATGAAAAAAAAAATTGTTCTAGAGGCATTATTCAGGAAGAAAAAAGGGGAATACATTTGTATGGAGAATCGCAGACCCTGTTCCTTCTTACTTGGCCACCTAAGCTTAGGAATGTTTTTGGCGCTCAATAGCCGTAAGTGATATATCAATGAATAGTGCTTTTGATGATAAACATTTATTACCTACTAAAAACGAATAATCTGGCCAGGATTTTTTTAGCCAACCCACTCGCGATATATTTTTTAACATACCAAATTTGCCATAAATTCGTCTATTAAAAAGATGAGTGAAGGTCGTCTCTAGGTCGGATCTTAGACCAATACAAGAGATACTTAGATCTTAATTTTAACTGTCAAACTGTGAAATGGCCGATTCCTATAATTTACGGACATTTATTTCCGTAAATTATAGGAATCGGCCATTATTCTAATGAAAGTCCAGGCCAGCTCAAGGTTAAAGCGTTACCATCGACGCGACGTGTGGTTGAATGTACCTTCTCGAAATAGCTTAAAAAAAACGTAACGGTGTAAAAAAAGCCGAATCCTTTAAAATTTCGTCATAACAAATGCTTATACAAATAATAGGCATAGAGACTTGATAATAAAGGATCTGGAAAAGGTTCGCTTTGTATGTTGTTACCTTAGCCGAAGCGAGTCACGGGCTATGACTTCGAAACGTGACGAGGGAAATGGAGGAAAACCGAAGAAAAGTGTGGAAAAGCAAGGGTTACAGGAGGAAATAAATGGAAAAGGTTTGTATGCCTGTTATGAATGAATGAAAGATTTTTGGCATACTGATTTTAGGGTATTTATGTACCCTTTTAAGCGGGTTGCTTGTAGAAGGGAAGTGTCCAAATAAGTCATTGTGTGAGGGTGGGAGGCTTTATTGGGTCCAGCGGGGTAGTGACAATTCATTGAAAGTCGCCAAGCAATATTTTCTGCCTTTACCGAATCTGTTCGAATGCAAAGCATTTAGCAGCCTATGCCTTTTCTAACCTGACAGGAAGGTAAAGATTTCAAGTTCTGGGTTGGAAGAAGAACAGGACCCTGTTCCAGTTATTTAAACATGCGGCAAAAAATAGAACTACGCAACCCTTCTAAGTTCAAGATAATTTTGAGAATATCTGCCTAGCCTTTCCCCAACTATGTTGGGGTCGGCTTCCAGTCTAACAGGATGCAGCTGAATACCGTATTTGACATGGAGCGACTGCCTATCTGATCTCTATAACCCAGTAACTGGGTAATACGATACCTTCTGGTAAGACTGATTGTCAGACTTTCGGCACGTAACGACTGTCAAAGATCCACGAATGACAGCTGGGACCAACGGCTTAACGTGCTTTCCGAGGCACGGAGGAGTCTCGGTATGTTAAGATGGTCGCCCATCCACAGACCAACCCCGGCAAGCGCAGCTCAACCTGATTGATCGAACCGTGTGGCTGTTAATACTTAGCCACGAGCTCCTCAAGAGCCCAGATTCTGCCAAGAGCTTCAAGATAATTTTGACATAAACCCGAATTAGTTACAGAAAATAGCGCTGCCATAAATTACAAAGATAATTCTTCATTAGCAACCCACAAATCATAACAGGAAAAACCTTTCCAAGGCCAAAACATACATCTTGAAGACAGTCTGAAGCCAGGTGAGAGTGGCAAGGGCTACCCAACATGGAATATAAATCACTTCGTATCACGCGGCTACTGCGATGAAAAAGTGCCTCGAGTAACGTTATGAAGGGATTGTGGGGCTGTGGGGCATAAATCATGCTCTGATCTTGTGTAATGATATTATTTGGTCACGCGAGATCAGTAAATTTTTGGTAGTGGAGCCTTAGTTTTATTTTGTATTTAGTGAGAATAAGTAGGTAGTAAAATTCATCAAATAAATCAGTATCACGTGCTTAAATTCAGTTGTATCGTTTGATAATCAAACTTACTTTTTTGTTTTGATGAGTTTTATTCAATTTGGCGTTTTGATGTTTTCTAAAAATGCTTAAGTTCGTTTAGAGGTTCGTTTAAACTTTCTAATAATCTTTTCTTCAAATTTTGAAACTAAACAACTTGACAAAATTGTTATAGACAGAATCTCGAAATTTTATTGAAACATCTAACATGCAAACATGAGTAGCTTAGCAACATCTAATAACAAAAGTATGACATTATCTTCCAACTCAGTTTAATCTTGGCAACTTTTTAAGAAAATATCGTAAAGAAAGTTTTGCCAACGAAACATTCTTATTCTAGTAAGTTGGTACCCTTTACAGGATTTTGCAAAGTGTTCCATTATATCTCTAGCATCAAAAAAGGTAGTCAAATTAATTGGCGTTGAGTTCAAGTTAAATTTTGTAGAAGGCACGCTTTTAAAAGGGTGGCATGCTTTTGAACTATGATGATTTTCGATGTTGATTAACTTTGTTTCACTTTGTGGGTCGAGTTGAGACCTAAGGGTAGATTTAATTCTCTCGCGTCAGGCCATGGTACGGAGCGAGAGGGCATGGGACGCCGTCACCTCCTTCTGCGAAGCAGTAATGCTCGCGAAGGAGGAGGCAGAACGCGTGAGGGAGAGGCAAATTTCGTGTCCTCACGCCCCTAACAGGAGACGCCCTGGGCGTCGGGAATCACAGGCCGATTCCCGGCCACCGTAGGCGCGGGCTTGCGGACGGTGAGCAATGGTTAACTCACCGTTCGATAAGGACTAGGCCCGGGTCGACCGCGCGTTGTTTTCCACGCCCGCCACAACTAGATGTCAGCACAACTGACGGGGTCTGCTAGGACCAATGCCTGCCGGTGTCGCGGGAAAGTCCGAAAGGGATACCCCTGGCAACGTACAGGCAACTGAAGGAACACGGGTGGGTTAGTCAGTAGGAGTCGGACACCCCCTCCCGCTTCGCCTAGAGCGGGAGAAGTTATATTTTGATAATTCCCCATCCAAATAAAAAAAAAAAAAAAAAAGGTTAGGTTTCATCAAGATGAGCTGGTATTGAACGATCAAAGTTTTGTAGGTGTTATCATATTTTGGGTAAAAAGGAAGGAAAATGATAAAGAAACTTAATTTGCGAAAAAAAAAAAAAACCTACATTCACGACTAAAGGCTATTTGACCGTTGTACAACTATCTTATTTTTATAAAAATAAGAGGTTACTAAATAAATAGACAGAATTTGTGTAGAAAAAACTTATTCTCTACCTAAGTGCTCATGCTCATACACACGAGCAGCACGCGTCAACGGCAGAGGGAACTGCAGCCGTATACGCGTCGGCGGCACGTTGTCAAAGTCAGCCGTAGACGTGTCGACGGCGGTCGTCGACGTGTGTCGCAGTTGCTTCTGCCGTTGACGTATGCCGCTCATGTAAATGAGCGCTAATATTGCACATGTCAACGTCAGAAAGTTCAAAGGTCCTTACAGAATGAATTGACACAAGTAAAAATATCTAGGTAGCTAAATGTATTTTCTCATTCGTCATCAATCTAGTATCTAATCGGAATTTTCCGCAGCCAGCAATTCGAGATATCTATAAAAAAAACATAATCCAAGTAAAACAATCGCCTCTCTGGCAATTATCGGAATCGTTCACGGTAGAGAAAATTATACGATTTCCGTGTTCCCTTCCAATGTCAATGTTGGAACAAATCGATTTGTTTTAGATTGGAATAATAATTAGGAATAATTAGATAGACAGTCGCTCCATGTAAATTACTGCAGGTATTCAGCTGCATCAGGTTAAACTAGGAAAAGGCCAGGCAGATAATTATGATGGCCCTTTCCGCACTGGTCGGTACGTCTGCGGTACGGGATCAGTATGCTCGGTATACTCGGTACCGAAAGCTTACCGAGCGCCGATTTCACTGAGTGTTTCCTGATTGGCTCGGTATACGCAGGAGCGGGGCGAGATCGTTTCAGTTTACCGCGTACTCAGTAGAAATATTCAGTGCGGTACCCGCTCACGTCACGCGTTTTACAGCATACTCATATTCGGTACCGTAAAGCTTACCGAGCACCTATATTTCAATGAATTAATCGGTACAGCACAAATTATACCAAAAACATAACGTTAGGTCCGTAAATGAAAGCAGTGCGGTATCGTTTCGGTATAGGTACCTACCGAAACGATACCGCACCGACTAATGAGGCAGCTGATGTTAAAGGCTTTTGTACTGACTTGACATCTATTGGAAATATCATCGTCATTATCTCAGCCAAAAGATGTCCACTGCTGGACATAGGGCTCACCCCAAGCATCGCCACAAACACTAGTCCTGGGCTTATTGCATCCAGTGGATTTTCGCGATACCCCATCGCGATCGTCAGTCGACCTTAGGTCTTATAAAAATACTTACGAAATCAATCGTTTAGAAGACGGATATCGCATGAATGTGGAAAGATGTGAGTAAAAACATAAATAATGTTTGTTTAAATAAATGATGTTTTTTTTAATAAATGTTTGTTTGGCACCGCCATCAATTACCACAAGACAGATAAAAGTATAACGTATAAAAGTGTTTTAATCAAAATATATTATTCCGTAAAAATATGCAATTAATATCTAGCCATTTAATATCATTATCATCATCAATTATCATTATTAATTATCATTATCTCATGTTGCACTAACATGCATCCATTGTGCAAACACATAATCTGCGGAGATATTGCTAACTTGACATATTAATTATAATTTTATACAATACGTAGTCTGCTTACTAGAGATAGATAGCATGTAAATTATAATAATGATAAGTTATCTGCGAGTATTATAACGTGCGAATAATGATTCTCTTACGCAATATTTTATTGCTTTATTAACAATTAACACAGGTTTTACAATAGGGACGTTGACGAAAAATAAAATATAATACATATAAATAAAATAAAAAAATGTCCTTCAGATAGATCATTAAAAAATATTGGACACATATTTTTTCTTTTTTTTCATAATCAAATGATTACGGCAATACATTGAGCTAAAATGTGGCATGATCCCCGGTAGATTTTATACTGAATTGTGACGTAGCGAGCCCCAACTCCCCAACTTTCATGCGTTTTATCTAAATCATTTTTTATTAATATGATAAAGCTAAAAATACGTGTCTAATATATTTTTATTATATGACTGACGGACTAAATAGTTTTTTTTTTCCCAGTAAACATCCCTATTACGAGTATTATAACTTCCAATTATAATGAATTATAAAGTAAAACGAGGTTATTAGACTACGGATGTTTTTCAAATATTTATCAGCAATGCGTCACAAGATAACTCCAAGAAATAATGTCAAAATGTAAAAAAATACAAAATATTTTTAACAAGAAATCAAAAAACTCGGTGCTTAAATCTGTCTTTCCTAATTGGAATATTATGAACCATTTATTTTTATTTTCTTGTCCGTTCTGTCGCACTTGTCATGTATAATTTAATGAAGGGTTTTTTAAAAGACCTTGACTTTAAATCAAGTCCAACAAAGCTAGATCAAACTTGTACCCACCTTTTCTTGAAATAGGTACAGAAAAGGTAGGTCGAGAAAAGGCTGGTACGGCTGTAAATTCGATTATTTGTTTTTGTTCGACTTGGCCTGGCTTGACCTGGCCGTGGACACAAACTTATCTGGGGGCACGGCAGTACCTCGGTGCCCCCAGATAAGTTTGTGTCCACGGCCAGGTGGGTGGACGACCTACAGAAGACCGTGGGGAAAACTTGGATGAAAGTCTCACAGACCAGGGAACAAGCACAAAAGGGAGGAGAGTTAAAGTTTAGTAACGTGCCGCCTCGATAGGGGATAAGGGAGGGGTGGTTTAGTAAGCTGGCTAGGCTCGTTCTTGCATCCGTAGATACATAGTTTTTTTTTAAACTTACTTAAAATTACTCCTTATTCAAAAAAATTGCGTCGACGGCAAAAAAAAATGTTGTGGAGGGCTCAAGAGACCCTCTAGAACCTCAAATATTCTTACATTCTCGTTTCTAAACCCAACCCGAGAAGAGACCTATACTCAGCAGTGAGCGGAATAAGGCTCCTAAAGATGATGATGACGATCCATTGAACGGACGGTTGGTTCATTAACTAAACCATCTACCATACATTTACCTTCTCTTTCATTTACCAACATAACCGATACAAAGATAAGCACAGTCATGGAAACAATCTTATAGCAGTTGGAAACAACATTGATATATTATGTACAGAAATTATTACACCAGCCGTGATCGCAGGCCGAGATTATCGACCTGTTACGATAACCCGACTAACTGTGGCTGGCATGCGTGTGCTTTTTTTACCTTACTTTTTACGGCAAAACTATAACGATGAAATCATAAGTGTTACTGAAATATTCTGGGATTCCTTTCTAGGAATCATAGAAACTTTTGCTACATAATAATATTACTTTTCTTTACGTTTTGTATGAAGGCCGACTGAACTGACGTCGCGCAAAATATGCACTGTAAACGATCACGATCTGACTTTTGTCTGAAACTTTGTGAAACGCGTGCATGTAAGGTCTATTTAAATCCTTGTTTCCAATTGAAGTTATTTCCACTTAAACAAACATCAACTTTATACAAGTGTAAATAAATTTAATTTTAAACTGACTAGTACTGATGAAAAAGTAAAAAAAAATGAAGTTGTTGCGCAAACTGAATCTTATGTGTAGGCATTACAGTTGTTTTTCCTAAAACTCGTGCTTGTTTACATGTTTGGCAAATAAATTGCGAACGCAGATTAGGTACTTGCACAAAATTCACGTTTTCTGCAAAAGGCCATAGAATCTACTCTATTCCATCCAGGGGTCCTCTAGCACATCGTATTCCGCCACTCTCGTTGTAGCTGGAGTAGCAGTAAATGCGGGATTGAGTCTCTGGCATCAACGCTGGAGTTACAGCAGCAGGGGTAACTATTTGTTGGCAAGGTACCAGAGCCCTTTGCATTCTCCAAGCAAAGAGTTTGGGATGAGGATATATTACACAAAAGGTATAATACCAACATTTATGAGTTGTAAAACAAATCAGAAGCTCGTCAGAAAGTGTAAAGAGCGTATTATATACAGAAAGTGGGCAACGTCGCGAATTTATAGCTGTCAAATATTTTTCTGTTTTGATTCATTTGGCAATATTACTGTATGGAAATATGAAATATGACTAACTAGTGTACTAAAATATTGATAATGAAATGTAATAATTAATATCGTAACACCGTTTAGTTTTAGATGTAAAAAAAGTATTTGGAAACTTTCCAAAGCCATTTTTACACATAAAACGGTTACAACATCAAATTCAGTGTTATAATATTTACAATTCATTATTAATATTCTAGTTCACTAGTTAGCCATATTTCTTATTTCCATTCAGTAATATTGCCAAATTTATCAAAACAGGTAAATATTTGACAGCTATTTGCGACGTTGCCAACTTTGTGGATGAACGTTCTTAAAATGGATGATTCTTAAAATGACAGATGTCTCTGATGTTTTCTAATTTTACAACTTCAACATTACATAAAGGATTTTGCATAACACAATGTGAAGTTGACCCTCACTGTCTTACAAATTGTATACATATTTGTAACTAGAAATATGGTAGATAGATAGATAGATCATGTATTTGTCCAAAACAAAAGTATACACACACATGGCATGCAAGATGTTACATAAAACTATAGCACAGTCATATTTTGCCTTAACGGCGTACAAATACAAACTGGTAGGTTATTTTTAGTAGTGTTGTCCATTATCCAAGGCAATTAACATATCAAATGAAAACTTAATCAATCAAATGAATAAATATACTACAGAATAATGTCATCAAAATAAAATTAGCGAGTCAAAAGTTAAAGCAATTAGGAATAAAACTTTAAAAAAACATACTAATGTTTACAATGGCGCTTCTGAACAATCTATTATAATAATATTATACTAGCGACCCGCCTTCGTACGGTTTTTACAACTTAAGAAAATATCGAGATTTCTATAATATATGTGAGTTTAATATTAATGTATTGTACTTATAAACATTCTGGAATAAGTTCTCTAAATGATGGTGGAAACCTTATCAAAATCAATCCGTTGCGTAATACAGAAGAACAAGGCGGTCACACTGATTGACACAAACACCGTCTTTAATTTATAATATCTACAGATAAACAGCGTGTATCAGAAAGATGTGGTCAAACACCGCCACCTGTCTCAGACCCAGAGGTCCCGGTTTCGATTCCCAGTGGGGGCAAAAAAAATCTGATCGTCATGGTTGGTGGTAGGACTTGTTCTAAGTCCGCCTGGCTAGCTACCACCATCTTATCTCAGTTTGTCGCCATAACAAGAATGTTAACAGCATTGTTGTGTTCCAGCAGTGAGAGGTAAGATAGCCAGTTCCTCTGTGGTTGAGGATTACTGGTGAACGTCGAAAAAAAAAAGGATGTGGTACAGACCATCATACTGAACAATTTTCTAAATGGGACCAACATCATAGTCGCGAAAAATATATCGACTGTCCCATACAAAACTTCAATGCCTACTCGACCAAAATGTAACGACTGATTATTTCTTCTCGATTACGATGTTGGTTCCATGGAGATAGTGGTTCAGTCTGATGGTCTGTACCACACTCTTTAATTTCCACACCTTTTATAATAGACGCTGTAGATATATACCCCTTATTTATAAACGCTGCTTAAAGTTAAGTAATGATTAGCGCCTGTTTTACCATACTTTTTTGTCGTTTAAGCGTTTCTTAACTTTAAACAACGTTTATGAATAAAAGGAATAGAAACTATATCCACTTCGACATACAATTCCATCTGTAATACAGATGTAAGTGGACGGCACTTGAAGTATCGATTAATTCTGAAAACAAACCTCCCATGTTTGTTCTACATTAGTTAGAAGTAGGAAGCTATAATGTATGTATGATTGGTTATCGATAAAGTACATACATTGTTTCTGTAATGGCTGATGTTACTATTTGTTAGGGACTACCCGTTAGCGTAGTCAAAGTATAAAAGAGTTAGTAGTTTATACTATATCCGCGCATTTTTCGTTTATTTCCTTTCTATATTTATTTCTGTAAAGCGCACTCGCACGTATTGTCGAGTTAAATGAATAGATGTAGAGTTTGTAAACTCGGAATTAAGTCATTAGCATTGTAACTCTTATTACGCGTTGCGCCACAAAAAAGTAACACCGGGTCGGGTTGAATTGACCTGGGCCGAGCTGTCACTGACCCGTTAGTTAACCTACCATTAGTATTTTTTGAGTTGGGAACATTGCAGCGACTCCCACATCTGGGGGTTAAATATTTAAAAGTTTAACTCTTTGTGGCGCAAGATAAATGATTTGATTAACCCTGAGTTAGATGTTAACTCCGAGTAATTAAGGCGCCATGAACGTGCAAGTGGGCCTCATTCATGTGGTGTACATAATAAAGAGTATTCTATTCTATAAGTTATCAGTTTATTACAGTTATAGTGTAAGTAACTGTTCTAATATCGTTAATAATCAAATAAAAAGTATGTTTACCCTACTAGAATTATTTCCAAAGAAACAATACAGTTGATTGACAACCAGTAACTGATTATGACAATGTTTGTAGTCTCCAAACCTGACCACTGCTAAACACTATAGTTATACTATACTTCATAAAATTTATTTTAGACTAGCTGTGCCCCGCGGTTTCACTCACATAAGTCTTGATCCTGTGGGAATATATATCTATATATATCCTACTTATGTCCTAATCCAGTATATGGTCTACCCATGTGCCAAAGAAGAATGGCAGCACTCCATGTTACTTGGGTGTCGCACTTAGACTTCGCGTACATTTGTAAAAATAGTCTCAAATTATAGATCTCGGTCAAATTAAGATAAAAAGGTAATCACAGCATATTTTTTTAATATTGGGTTTCGCCAGAAACACGTTGTTTAAAAAGCAAGTGGCTCCGTATAAACAGACCCCATGACAGTAAACCAAAGAGTTTATTATGCAGTAAACCAACGAGTAAACAGTATAGATATTCAAAGATGGCGGAAATGAATAGAAAGAAGAAAGAAAATACGTTTATTTGCGGTAAACATGACGCAAAAAGAACACAAAATTAAAAAAGAAACAAGTTTAGGGAAAATATGCGTCACATCCACGCAAAACGGCCATCGCTCAGCATAATGCTGCGACCCTATGCTAGACAGAGCCCCAGCGCTGGTTTTCAGCGACAGCCGGCGTTGACGTTATGATGTCGACCGGTGCAGCATACCATGCAATATAATTAAGATATAAAAATAAAAGGAATATACAATAATTAATTCTACATAAATAAATAAAGTATAATATTTAAAAATGGCAACATTCCGTTCAGTTCTACTGAAGGGAAATGTGGTACTAGTAGTCGACTTAGTATATTAAACCCTCTACACATTGGACCTCTAGAAGAGTGTCATGTCCTATTGTACTCTATACACTTCCATGCAAAGCAATCAGACATAATTACGTTATGATTGACAAAATGTCTTTTGTTATTACTAAAGTATGTGAATGTCCTCCTTACTAATATTATAAATATGCGAAAGTGAGTTTGTTTGTTTGCTACACTTTCACGCTAAAACGGCTAAACAGATTAAGATGGCACACAAATAAAACATGCCCTGGGTAAGGATATAGGCTATATATTACATCCTGGATCGCAGACGAAGTTGCGGGTCATTTATAGTATAATATACAAGCAAAACAATGAATTCAATGCATCTAAAAGATGAAGAAAACCAAAAATGTAAACTAAGGATACGTCCAAAAAATTACATGGACGATGGTTGCCCTGGAACTGCAAACCAACGCGCTATCGCTTTGCATCGTGCACCGTACACGGCCGGACAGGCTCCGACTCATAAAGCTTCCCACGACATGTGTCCCTAGATATGTCTGGCAATATCAAAACCAATGAAAAAGGTCGTGAGGCAAGATATCTAGAGACATTGGTTAACATCGCCCGACGTTTCAAGCGACTGGTGCCGCGGGACATTTGTCAAGTGAATGCGTGCTTTATTGCTGACAATACTTGTTACTGGGCTTAATTGGACAACTCACAACTGTCAGTCGTGACGTCATTTACAAATATTTTCAATATTAGGTACTAGGATGGTACTAGGCTAGGTATTTAAAAATTAAAAAAATTTATTTCACATAAACCTACAAGGGCACTCAGAAGCTAGGTGCACGGTTCCAATTGGTCGTTTGATATGGAGAAGAGCCGACAAGAAACTCCACGGTTACTATTTAAAAAGTAAATGGTTTTTACAATGTTTTCAAATGACAGTGTTAATAAGTATAGGAGGACAGTGTAGGCCTATCAAATTTCTTTGCCAATATCTTATTATATTTATGTTCAAAGGCAAATGTAGAATTTAAGACCTGTGAAGATATTCAGGCTGGGGAGGCCGCGTTTCCCATCATGTTGTCTTACTATCTTGGTCGGCTTATTCCTACCTATTATGCATTAAGCAAAAATAAAACATTTATTTGGTAATTGAATAAAGCATTTTTATTATATTACTAGTTTTTACCCGCGGCTTCGCCCGCGTGGATGTCGGAAAATATCCCACAGGAACGTGCTACCAGGATTCAGAGTATCCTATGTCCTAACTCAGGACATAGCCTATCCGTATGTATACCTTTCATCTAAATCCGTTCAGTTGTTACGGCATGAAAAGATAACAGGCAGTTATTAAAGCTGTTTTAGTTTTTAAATAAAGGGTTTTAAAAATTGAAACCCTTTTTTTTTTGGTTGGGAAATTATCAAATAACTTCTCCCGCTCTGGGCGGAGCGGGAGGGCGTGTCAGACTCTTACTGACTAAAACCCACCCGTGTTCCTTCAGTTGCCTGTACGTTGCCACGGTATCCCTTTCGGACTAAAATTGAAACCCTTAAAGGATGACTTCGTTGTCTGTCAAGACCCTTTTTCTCAGGACGCGTGGAGGCATCAAGTTGAAATATATATCAAAAACATAGATCTACGGTGTCTTGAAGCTATAACAAAAATCAAACTTCCAAGTCAACGCAATATTAAAATACGGCCATTTATGCCGCATATTTTGACACTTGCAAATAAACCAGTTTATTTGGTACTTCCCGTTGGCCCAGCAGCATGAAGTTTGGCGACAAGTAAGATCAAGTAAAGAGGAAAATCCGAAAATTGGTAATTTATAGTTTTATATGAACTGCAAAGTTTGTTCTTCAATCTGAGATCAAAAATTCATAGGTCGTGTCTTGAAGTAACATTTAGTCTGTATTTAATTATAGAGTAATGAAATACAAAATATATTTCAATTATTGTATTTAATTACTCTATTAAAAGTTCTTTTTCAATTGAAAAGTTAAATTCGGGCAGCCGAGTAAGTACAGCGAGTAACATGTCCGGTTTAAAAAAAATAATAAATCAGGTTTATATGATTCTAAATGCAACAAATATTTACAACGACATATCAAGACAAAACAGAGTAATGACATTAAAATGGGACAATTGAGATATTTCTGATTTGAAGCTGACATCGATAGATTTTAATGTTGCTTTAGAATGTGGAACCGGGTGTAAAGTTCAGTCATACTCGATATTGGTCATGTAATCAATGTAGGCAATGTAATCAATATTGAGCATGTATTGATGTTGACATTCTCGGTGTGGACTCGGGTACATACACAATCATAAGTGACGCTCACGGCACAGACGCCAGCACATCGACCATATACTACAATCTGTCAAATTTCTTTAATAGATTTTCAACTTTATAACTAAAGCTTAAAGTTCAAAGTTGATTGGGAAAATTTGACAGTTTCGGGTAGGTTGACCTGCTGGCGTCTGTACATGCAGCTGGTTAGATCATTGTATAGTTACGAAATCGGCAAAACGATCTGTCACTAATGTTTACGTTAGTTATGAAACGCTGTGGTCTGATAATTTTCCTCTAATCATTGAGTGTGACCTTGATTTACTTACACCTAAATTACAGAATGAAATGTCGTTGACCGATAACTCTGTTTCGCGGGGCATTAGAAATAAGGAACAGATCGCGAAATATACCACAGAGTGACATACCTAAACGTTTAAGGTTGGTTAACTTTCCTACCGAGTGTATAAATTGTGCTGATTTTTACTGTAATGACCCATATTACCATCGTATTCTTGATTTGATGTACTCTAAGGTTGTGTCCGTCCTTCGTGCTGCGTTCGTGGCGGGTCTAGAGGGCATTCTATGGAGTCTACAGTACCCTTTTTTTTGGGTGGGAAATTATCAAATAACTTCTCCCGCTCTAGGTGCAGCAGGAGGGCGTGTCAGACTCTTACTGACTAAAACCCACCCGTGTTCCGTTGCCTGTACGTTGCCAGGGGCCACGGTATCCCTTTCGGACTTTCCTGCAACCCCGGCAGGCATCGGTCCTATCGGACCCCTTCACTTGCTGACATCTCATTGAGGCGCGCGTGGAACACAACGCGCCGTCGACCCGGGCCTGGTCCTTATCGGACGGCGAGCTACCCATTGCTCACCGTCCGCAAGCCCGCGCCTACGGTGGCCGGGAATCGGCCTGCGATTCCCGACGCCCAGGGCGTCTCCTGCGGCGGCTAGGGGCGTGAGGGCGCGAAATTTGCCTCTCCCTCACGCGTTCTGCCTCCTCCTTCGCGAGTATTATTGCTTAGCAGAAGGAGGTGACGGCCTCCCATACCCTCTCGCTCCGTACCATGGCCTGGACCAGGGCCGGACGCGAGAGATCCCCGCCACCGATCGCCTCCACGAGGACACGGCGATGCTCTGCCCAAGCCGGGCAGACCTCCACCGTATGCTCCACCGTGTCCTCCGGGCGATCCACGCAATGATGACACCCGGGCGTTTCCTCCCGCCTGATACGAAACAGGAACCTCCCGAAACAACCATGTCCGGTGAGGACCTGCGTCAGACGGAAGGTGAGGACGCCGTGGCGCCTCTCTAGCCACTCCTCAAAGAGGGGACTTATCGCCGCAATAGTGGCGTGCCCAGCACTGGGTTGCGACAATCGCACTCACCATGACGCCATGAGATCCCGCCGGAGCTCTGTCCGCTGTACCGCGATTTCTCGCGGAAACGGAGTTACGCCCCGGCGTTTCGACTCCTTGCGCCACTCCCAGATGTGCGCGAGGACTTGTGCCTCCAGATCCCATGGCGGTAATCCGGCAAGGAGGCTCGCCGCCTCACCGGAGACCGTGCGGTATCCCCGGACCAGCCAGGGTGGCCATGACCCTCTGGGACGCGTTCAACCGGCGGGCTGGCCGCCGCCTCAATGAACGCGCCCAAAACGGTGCCCCGTAAAGGGCCATGGATCGCACGACCCCCGCGTATAGCCTCCGGCAGGAGACGTTTGGACGTCTACAGTACCCTCCGCATTCAATTTAACAATGCTGCAGCGCTTCGGGTATGTTCGCATGGGCGCGCACAGACTGTTTTCATGCGACCATACGGAAGCGTTGCGCGTCTCTTGTGCGCAGAGTGCGGGCTAGCTGTCCCTGTCCTCATGTACAACACTTCTGTGACAAACAAGTTACATATAGTGTCGCATGTAAGAGACTACTGTAATTAATGAATACGATCTAATTATGATGATTAATTGAATATGAATTTGAATGATTTAATTTGTGTTTTATTTTGTATTTTTATTGTATTTATTTGTGTGTGATTTAAAGATTTCTGATATGGGTTATGTGGTACCTGAAATAAATGTTTTTTTTTAATATTTATATAGAAAAGGTAGGATCCTCTGACAAGACGGGTGTCGTGTCTGGCGGGCAACTGCCCAATGGTTGATGTCGGATAGTCTTATATAATATGTCGTTCGCGCGGTAAACTCTAATTGCGCGATGCAGGATTTGTGTGACGTCTTTGATGCGTAGTTCGCATGTGGTGATGCGGATGCCGCCACATTGCCATGGAAGCTAAATTCTCCAAAAATCGTATACATAATGGATTCATTTTGGATTAATAAAGATATAATTGGAATGATAACTAAAAGAAATCAGCTATGGTCTTTTAACAAGAAAAATCCAAACGACGAATTAATAATTAAAGACTTTATAGCCCCACGAAATGCCGTGTCTGAACAAATTCAGAGTACTAAAAATAGTTATTATTAGGTACAAAGCTGTCAAAAACTGTGAAAGAAAACCTTTAAACATGTGGAAGTTAATCGGGAACTTAGCTGGTAACAAAACAAAGTCGTGCTCTACTCCTACAAAACTAGATACACAAAAGGGTTCAATTACAGACATTCAAGAAATATTTAATTATTTTAACACCATATTTACCAATATAGATTCTATTCTAGCAAACAAAATCAAAACGCATACACATACGCAGTCAAACAGTCAATCGGCCTCAAAGTCTAGTTCATGCAAACTACTATATTGAAGTCCGACTACGGAAGAGGAAGTAAGCCAAATCGTAGATAATCTTAATCCGAACACTAGTACGGGCCTAGACGCAAAACCATAAAATGCATCAACACTTAATTTAAACCTAACTTAGTATACAGGCTATTAACAAAGAGTACAACGGTGGAGTTTCTTGCCCATTCTTCTCCATGCGAAAACTACCTTTTGGAAGGGGCGGATTTTTTTGTAAATTTTTGACGGTCAAAAGTGCCTTATAAGGGCCTATATGAAATAAATGATTTGACTTTGACTTTGTTTTGACTTACACTCTAAAATAACGTTTATAAAAAAGGACAAACACGAAAACGCGAAATTTGGTCTTAAAGTAACAGACAGTTGCGTACCTATATTTAAGTCTCATATATTATTAACCTTCCCATGCCTTTATATCCTTGAATTGGCGATATTTGTAATAACAAACCGATGTCTATTTGCAACTTTAATAGAAACTAGAAAACGAAGTACACCTATGAGATCACAATACCAGAATCTATTATGCCCAGGCGTATTTAAAACTAGTTTACTGAAAAGAAATGTGATATGTATGGCTCCTGTAATCTTTAATAAAATACCTGACGAAATTAAAAACTTACCGTTGCAAAAATTTAAAAATCTTTTTACAGAATTACTTGTAGATAAATGTTATTACTCTGTGCAGGATTTCTTAAATGATATTTTTTTTTTTGTAATACATATTTTTATTGTAATACATTTGCATGCTATATTAAGGCAGAATGAAATGAAATGAAATTGTTTATTCTGTAAATAGGATATTGCAATCACTTTTACACGTCATATTAAAAAAAAATAAGAAGAAAATGCTAGATGAGTTCGGCGTTTCCTATCTGACTACTCTGAGAAGAAAGACCGAAACAAACTCAGAGGTCACAGTCTCTTTTAAAGTCCAGACATGATCTTGGTCAGGCCATATGAGGACCATGTAGATTAGTGTCTGAAATGGTCTTTTGAGGAAAGAACCACACAGATTTGAGTGGACCTGTCCAGTCAGTGCAAGCATTTGTCAGTAATCGTAGAGCTCAACTCAGAACTTAAGGAGCTCAACTCGACGAACAATACCAAAGAAAGGACATTTGGCTGTACATGGATCCTATTATGTAATTTAACAACTCATTTTTATGTACCTACATTCCAAGCAAATAAAGACCTATTCTATTCTAAACGTATTACTAGACGAAAAAACAACATCTACCTAAGAACACCACGTACTAACTACGGAAGGAGAAACAGGCACTCAAACTAGAGCAATTAAAAAAAAAAACTCAAAACTCATAGCATTTATTTCAATTAAAATATTTATAGGCATTTTTGAATTGTCAAGGGGTCAGTCAGTGAGAAATATGAAGCTAGTTGCCCATTCCAAAGCGTAGGTTCCTATAGAGAGGATCATAATATTGGTTACATCATTCATATTGAAATTATACATGTGAGAACAATGTAGAAAGACGTGCACGTAAAAACCGACCGTAATAAAACAGATAAAAACAATTCAAAAATTAAAATAAGCCGTGGCAGATAAGAGATGACCAGTCCCTACTGACGGTGCCGGTTCACGAACATGACGCACGGATCAGCACCGTTTAGCTCAACCATTTTGAAGGGAACTTATTGATCCAACACATACTCTCAGCTGCCAGGGCACATTCATGTCAATGAAATGAAATGAAATGAAATTGTTTATTCTGTAAATAGGATATTGCAATCACATTTACACGTCATATTAAAAAAAAAAATTAAAAAAAAGAAGAAAATGCTAGATGAGTTCGGCGTTTCCTATCTGACTACTCTGAGAAGAAAGACCGAAACAAACTCAGAGGTCACAGTCTCTTTTAAAGTCCAGACATAATCTTGGTCAGGCCATATGAGGACCATGTAGATTAGTGTCTGAAATGGTCTTTTGAGGAAAGAACCACACAGATTTGAGTGGACCTGTCCAGTCAGTGCAAGCATTTGTCAGTAATCGTAGAGCTCAACTCAGAACTTAAGGAGCTCAACTCGACGAATAATACCAAAGAAAGGACATTTGGGTAGGTCGCATAAAGTACTCAAACTGCCAGACCATCATTTAAACTAACTGAGAAAGAAAAAATTAAAGAAAGAGGAAAAACAATAAAAATAAAATATCCACATAGTCCTCACACTCACAATAATTAAAACAATATAATACTTTACAAAGTAATCATGTTATTTTCTATATAATTTTCAACAATGTCAATATGTATATAAAAACTGGTATTTTTAATGATTTACATAATAATTAAAATGTCAAATTTTGTGGTTTTATCACAAAGCTTAGCAGAGCGAGCAGCTCAATCCCACGCTTTTTTATCTTCTAAATAATCTGAAATTTTATAGTACCCTTTTTTACAAAGTTTGGTGAAATGAAAGACGTACCCAGTAAATGGTAGCTTTATAGAAGGTACATGGTCACAGTGCTCACACATGTGCTCTGTAATTATGCAATATAGTCCTCCGGACCGTATTTCGGCCACGGCGACCAATCTCAACGGAGACTAGCCTTCGCACTCTCTCTTCCCTCACTCTCATAGTCCGATGGGACGGCAATCCGACACGACCGTAGAGAGATCAGGCGTAGGACCGACGGCTTAACGTGCTTTTCGAGGCACGGAGGGGGTATCACACCACCAACTTCCAAACTCCGGGCTGTTACTAATAAATTCCTAATGGAAAAACCCAATAACACTTTGCCCGACCCGGGAATCGAACCCAGGGCCCCACGCTCAGCAGTCGCGCTTGCGACCACGAGACGCAACGGGGCAGTTACAATACTAAGATATTGAAGTTATACAATTCAAAGATAGCAGATCCAACAATTTTTTGAATGCTAATCAATTAGTTTATGCGCCCTTGTGGAGCTGGACCAGCGTTGAGCCAAGCATTTTTGTCAGCGATATACATAATCCCCCAGCTTATAATATGCTTGGCAGCATGGTGCACGTTTTATAGAAGATTTAAATTTCGTTTCATTTAGTTGTAGCATGTGGGGAGGTATTTGGACGTGCTGGTTGGAGTTCGTTTGGGGTATTTTTTGTCAATATTAGACGATTAGGTACTTTACTGTGCTGTACGTGGGTACTTATTTGTTTGCTAAATTATATTGTAATATTTCTGACACTATTGACCTATTTTATTTTTATTGGAACCAGAGTAAATTGGTAGAAATCGTCACATAACGAAAACAGCGTTATGGTTGATGCAGCTTTTCTCTGAGAAAGCGTGAATTTAGTCAAAATGAAAATCCAAGATGGCGGCTGCGAAAATTTTCAAGTATTTCATCAAGGGTATCGTTTTCATAGTTTTCGATGGTGCTAAAACCGATAGTGAAGTCAAAATGAAAATACAAAATGGCGGTTGCGGACATTTTCAAATTTTTCGTCATAGGTATCATTTTCATAGTTTTTGAGGGTGTTAAAGTCGATAGTGAGGTCAAAATGTAAATCCAAAAGGTCGTCTGCGAAAATTTTGTTTTTGTTTTAAATTATACGTGAAAAATAACTTTGTTCCTGACGGGGTTGCCAGACCGCACACGTTTATTTTATTAATAATCAAATTATACTTACAGTTTGCACCACACATACAAGTTATCGGTCAATACTAGTACAGACGCCAGCACATCGACTTACTACAATCTGTCAAATTTCTTTAATCGATTTTAAACTTTATCACTAAAGCATAAGGCTCAAAATTGATTGGGAAAATTTGACAGATTGTAGTAGGTTGACGGGCTGGCGTCTGTACATACTATATAATCATAAAATTAGGTTAAATTACATAAAACTATACAAAATTATTTGGGTATTTTTCCGTTGCGACTACGCACACTCGGATAACCTAAATTCTTACAAAATAAATATATACAAGTACAAAAACAAGACCTTTGTTTTGTTTACGGACCCGGATATATTTATTTACGATTGGGTTTGACTGCACCGTAGGTGTAGTTCAAATTCAAATTTAAATTCAAAAGTCATTTATTCAAACTAGGCTGAGAATCAGCACTTTTCGAACGTCAAAATTACATAAGACAGTCCCCCAAAACGCCCACCCTTCACCACTTCCTAGTGCTTTAGCTAAGAAAAAGAAGTGGCGCAACAAACTCCCCAGCAGCACAGCTGTCTGTTCAGTTAGAAAAAAATGATTCTATATAATTCAACACACAGCTTATTTACTCTTCTTAAAACATTAAACATAAACAATTTACATCTAACACTAATATACAGGGTTATTTGTAAAACACCGGCAACCTCTCAGGGCTATGTTACTAACATCATAATCAACAACTTTTGTTCTATGACTTTTAAAAATTCATCATATTTTATTTCATCAGATTTTCATACAAAAATAAAAATATTTAAATTGAACGCTCAAAATGTTACGAAGTCTATGCGAAGCAAAAGAAAGCGACAGTACAATAGCGAAGGGAGCGGGGTTAGGGCGGCGGGGGCGCTTTGAACTTGACCTATTTACGGGCGCTCCTCAGTCGGTCGTTCGCTTTGATGCGCTCGCGTCGTCGCGTCATTACGTGTCCTTGTAGTAAAATTCGGCAGTGCGGACGTAATTATCTTTACATGATGGCGTATCAATATTCCAATGTCGAGTACACGGAAATGGTGCGAAAAGTAAAGTATTGTTTGATGATTGTTTACTTTTCGTTCCGCGTGCCGGCCAGCCGCAATGACTAGTTATTAGTAATAACTAGTCATTGCGGCTGGCCGGCACGTGTACGTGGCATTTCCTTACAAGTAGCAATAACAGTAGGCTCAAAGGGACGCCGCACAGTGGAACGAATGTATGGGAGAGGTTGGACGTAGACATCTCCGAAAAAAAAGAGTTAAATTATGCCAAACTAATGATGCCATCTTATTCAATTACCTAATGCCTTCATAACTTGTTCTGATAAATTTCTTCATAACTCCCATATTTCGGAAGTTATTTGAGAAAATGTGATATTTTACTATGAAAATGAGTGTATCGAGCTCTCTCCCTCCTGATTCCGGCCTTGTTTCAAGTAGCGGTCTCTAATATCATAATGCTTATACTAAGAGCTATATTTAACACTAAGACACATGGTGCGCCAAATGTGCACTTTCTGGGATAAAAGGAAATGAAAATTTAAAAAAAAAAAATGGTTTTTCCCCATTTTTATTTACTTTAAACTGCAGACAGACGTATTTAGATGTTATAATACATATATATATATATATAATATATTATATATTGTTTTTAAAATCTTGTGTACTTATTATTTACAAAAAAAATCATAAGAACAGATGAGATTATGACTTTTTCACATAATATTTTATTTATATATGTTTTACAATAACGATAAAAACACTGTATTTTATAAGTTGATAAGAAAATAATAAATGACCTAGTTTAATTAATAGTACAATAAATAATTAAGATGTAAGCTCTAATTTACTAAGTTACACATTTTAAAACAATATCAATATTTAATTATCATCGTCATCATAATCATCATCATCATTCATTCAAATTCAGAATCGATATCCGCTAAATCATTTATGTTAACAAATTCGATATCACTTTTCTCAGAATCCGTAAGCTCATAAAATTCCTTAAAAGAAGATGTTTTTGCAAACTTATTTACTTTTGGACGAATGCTTGTAACAAGTGGATCAGAAGACAGTAAACGATTGTGCATAATATCTTCATTGCATGAGATACTGCTATGCTTTCGAGAATGCCCCTCTCTATATTTTCGAAAATCTTTATTTCTGGCCTCAGATGCCTCTTCGGATAGAAAACCAATGGGCACAATTGACAAGTTCTGAACTATGTCTGGCCCATGCATTAAAATTTTATGAAGTGAAGAAGGCATATAATACCATAGGTATAACTCCACGTAAAGCTTAGCAGTATCAAAGCAGAACTCTCGGAATTTAGTTACGTTGATCTTCTCCCCTGATGAAATACACTGCAAGATCACACAGATTTTTCTTAAAAGCATAGCGTCTATTCCGATCAGTTCAGCAGATTTTGTGTAGTTTTCAAAAAATCTCCTGGCCGAGTTGCCATTATTGGTGGATTCACAGCCTTGTTTCACAACATCGAGAAGTAAGCCCGTTTCTCTTCTTACAGCCTCTTGAACTCTTTTCTTCCTATCATCAACTTGCTTTTTTGCTATATCACCCTTTGCTTGCCATGACTTTATGTCTAATTTGTAGGAAATGTGTAATAAGCATTCCATTGAGCGAATCCAAGCGTGAAGGGAGCTTAAGCTATATTTATACATGTCCTCGTTAGCGTGTTTATCTTTGATTAACTCTAAATTATTCATCTCTTTAGGACTAGCTTTGCATATGTCACACACTGAAGCTGCTGTATCGGATTTAATGGAATGAATTTTACCATCAATCATTGCCAACAGGAGTTGGTGTTTGACACTAATTCCATCAGTGATGGTGGATGGAGTTAGGCTTCAATCTCGGCTTCGATTTCGGCCATCTCTCTCTGCACATTTTCTTTGGTTTCCTTTATAAACTTAAACAATATTGGCCGGCAAAATGAAGTGGAAGATGGTCGCTCGTTTTCCCAAATTGTTACATCTTTTGAGACGAGCCGCAGTGGTACAAGACTAATCATAAAATTACTAGCAAGATCGATTTGCTCATCTTCACTCGGCCTTTGATGATAAATGCTTTGGCTAGATGATCCATCAAAACCCCATTTGCTGGTCAAAACGAGCTGTTGATTGGGATCAACAGGGGTTTTTAACGACCTAATAAGTCTTCTTGAGGTTAAATCCATCAAGCCTTGTAATTTGATTTTTGCAGAGCTCTCTGTAACTGTGAGATCTTCTTTGGCCGGATAGGACTTAATTTTTGTTTAACCAACATGTAGTAACTCGGGTATTTAAGAGCTCCTTCTTGGGTGTTGAAATCCCAAAGAGTGTTATATGAAGAGCCAATGCCTTCAAAGGGGATATTTCCCGTACCTGAATCGATTTACCTTCAATGTAGGCTTTGATTTTTGAGGCCTCTTCGGGATTCTCCATCAAGTATTTAATTACATCAGCTGTATCGCTTTCTCCTGCCTTTCGAAGCGCCCTTTCGGCTGAAAACATAATTTCAGCGCTGCTACTGCTGCATGGAAGAGTATCTTCAGTGCGTCTTCTTTTTTGCCGGTTACTAAGGTCCTCAAAAGATTTACGACGACTAGGATGTATACAAGTTGAAGCATCAGATTTAGCACGAGAAATTATGGGCTCGATGACGTCACTTACATTTTCTGTAGAAGATTCCATATTTTCATTCAGAAATTCCGGCCTGTAGCCAAATTGCAGCCTGTAGCCAAATCTCATGTTTCTTCCGAAACTTATCTGTGCTTCTTCTAGACTGTGTCCATTTTGCATAAATGCGGTAGCAAAATCGACGACACCAGTCTTTTAAAATTGTTTCAGAACTTTCACACGCGCGTGCGCATAAAGCAACGTGAAGATCAAGATTTGTATTATTTGGAAAATGCATTGCAAGATTAGCGTGGCTACAACGAGGTATAAATCAACACTGATTTTAAAGTTACTAATAGTGACCTATTTATATTTACTCGAGGTACCCTCATTTGTTAAATATTGCAAGGTAATTCGTTTGAAAATGATGTATGCTAAATTAGTGTATTGAGAGCCATTTAGTAATTAAATAATAGCAATCTTCTTATCAGTAATCATTAGTGCATCAGTTTTATATGTAAACCTTAAGTCCCTAATCACATGTCCTAATTAGCTTATATGTTCTCTAATCGGCTGCTCAGAAATGTTATTGTAATAAGGTAAACCTTTAGAAAAACGGTTTTAATCAACAAAATAAACAAAAAATAATATTTTTGTATTATAGAATAAACATCACTCTTTATCCCAGAAAGTGCACATTTGGCGCACCATGTGTCTTAGTGTTAAATATAGCTCTTAGTATAAGCATTATGATATTAGAGACCGCTACTTGAAACAAGGCCGGAATCAGGAGGGAGAGAGCTCGATACACTCATTTTCATAGTAAAATATCACATTTTCTCAAATAACTTCCGAAATATGGGAGTTATGAAGAAATTTATCAGAACAAGTTATGAAGGCATTAGGTAATCAAATAAGATGGCATCATTAGTTTGGCATAATTTAACTCATTTTTTTCGGAGATGTCTACGTCCAACCTCTTCCATACATTCGTTCCACTGTGCGCCGGCCACCCCGAACAATCTTTGCCCCGCTCCTTCACTCGCAAAAATAAGTTTAAAATAATGCCAAAGAGTTCAATTGCACCCTTTAAGGTAATTGTTAGTTATGTTTGATTTGTTTACGTTTGTTCGCAAAATGTACCGAAAACTGCTTAATTACGTCAGATTTGTAAACGCGACCTTAATCAACAATATCGCCGCGCCGGAACCTGTTAACTTAACTTTCGTCATATTACGTAGGTAGGTAATTTAAGTACCTACATGCGATTTTATTTTATTTTATTCTTTAATGTAGCCAGTCCTAAGCCTGGTTAAGTATGAAGGGAGAGTGGATTCAGTCTATCTACAAACAAATAGGTACTTTTATCTGCCGTTGTAGCTTTACAGAAAATGTGAGAAGTCATTGGTAGTTTGTTTTTATTACGGTGTTTAGACGTAGGTACTGTGAAATATCAAGGTTATTTCCATGTCGAAGTCCGATTGTAGGTATCATTTGGCTTTTGCGTAAAAAAGCGGGAATCGTAGCGTAGCGAGTTACTAACTCAAAAGTATTACGACGACAGAGCGCTACAGCGTGCGCGCGAGAGCTACGAGGACAGAGCGCGGCAGGCGCGTAGGTAGCAAAATACAGAGTTGAAATGTGTAAGATAGGACAACGAAATCTTGAAGGTTTGTTTTTAGTAAATGTATTATGTTTTGTAAAAAGTCATGGAACAAAAGTTGTTGTTTATGATGATAGTAATACAGTCCTGCAAGGTTGTTGGTGTTTTAGAAATAACCCTGTATATAAATTATGTACAAGTATAAAGAGGCAAAAAAAATCATCATCAATCATCATCGGCATCAAAAAATTCGTCCGCATCGCTGTCAGTGGGAAAAGTTCCCAAAAGGCTGGCAGCATTGCCACGTTGGATGCCACGAACGGCTCGAAAATATAGCTATCAATAAGGTTGTTATATTTGCGCCGTTTAAGGTTTTCTGCACCTGCAGCAGCCGCTCCAGCACAGCCCGCCGTGCTAGGAAGATGGGATGGCGCGAGGGTGTCGACACAGGTTGCATCCCACACCAAGGGTCTACCCAACTTCCAAGGCATTATGGTCATTCCATCTGGCCTCTTCCCATCGTCGCGTGCCAAGCCATTAGGTTCTAAAACAGCTGGCACCCCAGCGGCGACAAGAGCTCGACGGATAATGTCATTAATGCTTGCGTGCCGTGCCAAACGACCAGCGCTCTTGCTGCAGGAAAGACCATGGTGTCCGATGCGGTCGACTGCTTCACCGCACTGAAAGCGATGCGGAGCTCCGCAAGGAGCTCCCAAACGCAGAATTGTAGCGAGTCGGAAAGTAGTGTCACCCAGCATAGTGCCTATGTTGGGTCAAGGTAGCGCCTGAAGCCAGAGGCCCGATTCCCATTCTCCCACAGCCAATAGGCGGGCACGCTCAGCAGTGTTGGTGGACGTATTAATGAGGTTATTCTGTACCAACCTGCAGAGCGACTCATCCCACTGTCTCTGGGAAGACGGGTTCTCGGGCTGCTCCGTGGCCGGACAAGCCACTTTCCAGGCGTATATCGCATCAGTCAAACACGGCACTTCAGAGTCAACCTGGGAAGCGGTCAAGATTTTTCTGGTTAACTTTTCTATATAATAGTATGCAAAATGATATTTACATTACGCAACACAAAACAGAATTTAAATTATAAAATGAATAGCCATACGACAGCTAGCACACGCCAATATACCAACATCGAGAACTATACTCAAGCAGAAATAAAAGTAACTAAACGAAAACAATATCTAAATAAAAGCCTCCAGGCATAAAGGGCGTGCCCGCTTACATATAGCTGTAACTAGAAGTTATAATTGATAAACTCGGACCATCGAGGTAAAATAAAAATATTGAGGTCGCTAGCTAACCACATATTGCAATACAACTCATAAAAAAAAAACATTGTAATGAGTAGATTATGTCAACAATAAATTAAAATAAAATAAATTGACTTATAAAGTAAAATTATAAACAATTATTATAAACTCATATAACCTGTCAGTAAGTAAGCTAATTCTGGAGAAAGAACATTTAAACATTGTCTTGAGTTAATCACAGTGACCAACTATTCTTATCATTTAAGTAGTCGTTGATAGAATAGTATGCCTTTGAACAGAGGTTGGATTTTACTTTAGTTTTGAACGCATTAAAAGGCAAATCTAGCAAAGAAGAAGGTAGCTTGTTATAAAAGGCCAACAAATGAGTTATGAACCTTATGAAGCCGGTGAAAGGGAGTACGTAGTTTGTCCTTATTTCTAGTGTTAACATTATGAATATCACTGTTTTTAGTATATAAGTGTATATTTTGCCTAATATATAATATGTTGGCGAAAATGAATTGTGATGACACTGTGAGGATACTGATATCTTTGAAACAATCTCTCAGAGAAACTCTGGCACCTAGCTGGTAAATTGCTCGAACAGCTCGTTTTATATATTTTGAATATCAGCAGCTTTGCTCCACAGCAGAATACCGTAGGACATAACGCTATGAAAATAACTAAAATAGACTAATCGAGCTGTATCAACGTCAGTGTATTGTCTTACTTACCTGACGGCGTAGGCGGCCGAACTGAGCCTTCCCGCTAGGCTCGATATATGTTGGCCCCACTGAAGTTTGGCATCTACTGTTATGCCCAAAAAAACTGCCGAGTTTACAGTTTCAAGCAACTCTTTATCTAAGACGATGTTGGGTCCTAGATTTCTAACATTTGGAAGGGCGAACTTTACACATTTCGTTTTCTTGCCATTTAGAACTAGGTTATTTGTCGAAAACCAATCCGTAACTATTGAAAGTGCACTGTTTACATCGTAAAAGTCTTGTCTATTCCTGTCTACTTTAAAAATAAGTGAAGTATCATCTGCAAACAGTACAATTTCACAGATACCCTTTAAATAGAATGGTAAGTCATTGATATAGACTAAGAACAAGAATGGACCCAGTATTGAGCCTTGAGGTACACCTAACTGAACTGGTAGCCCGGAAGATTTCACACCATTAACATCTACATATTGGGACATATTATGTAAATAAGAATTTATAAGGTTGAGAGCTTCATTTTGCACACCGTGATCACGCAGTTTACGCAAAAGCGTGTCTTGGTGCACGCAATCAAAGGCTTTGGAGATATCACAGAAAACCCCAATAGCATTTTGCGAGTTCTCCCATGCGTTAAATATGTGTTTCAGCAGAGCAACACCCGCATCTGTAGTCGAACGACCCTTTGTAAAGCCATATTGTTCATTATGAAGGAGGCTATTTAAATTAAAATGTCTCAGCAACTGCTTGAGTATTAACTTTTCAAATATTTTGCTAAATGCTGGTAAGATAGATCATTTTTATTACCTGATTTAAACAATGGTATGACTTTACTACTCTTCATGAGGTCAGGAAAAGTTCCTAAATCAACACATTTATTAAAAGTAACAGCTAGATAGGGGACTACGATGTCTATTATATTGCTTAAAAGTTTAATGGAGATGCCCCAGTAATCACCAGTGTTTTTAGACTTGAGTGTGTTAAAAACATGAACTACATCACGCGCCGTTATGTTCGAAGCTAAATAAGCGACTACTTTTAGACACACTACTAAGCAAAAGGTTGTCAGCTTTAGACGGGGACGAATTTAAGGAGCGAGTCGTAGTTATAGGTATGTTTGCAAAAAACTTATTAAACGCTTTAGCTACGTCAGCTGCTTTAGTAACAAATTTACTGTAGACCATAATCTCAAGTTATTTATCTTGCTTGACCGATTTACGCATTTCATTGTTAATAATTTTGCAAGTGATTTTTACTTTATTATTGGAATTTTTTATTGTATCGCTTAAAAATTTTGATTTAGCAAAAACACTAACCTTTTTAAATAATTTTGAATAATTTTTTACATACTCTAGGAAAGGAGTATCAAACCTATATTTTTTCAAACCGTATAACTCGTATAGTCTCGCTCTACTTTTATAAATACCTGGTTAAAGCTGGTTACATTGTTTAAAGCCAACGCAGGTGCCATTCATTTTAATAGTGGTCGCAAGCACTGCTGCTGTTTAGGTTCTGTAGCAACTTGGAGCCTGGATTTGTGCCCGGTTGATGACAATAGGCTCGCCCCGTATTACATAGGACTTAAACATAACTAACGAATTGTGGGTGTACTATAGTAAACCCTCTATCTAACCCTTCAGGGAATACAGGCGTAATTCTGATTACCATAATTATTTTTTTCAATTGAATTCGGTCGATAATATATGGTCACCGTACAAGACTTTATCACGTTTCGACTCATAGTTTTTTAAATGATGATGATATCAAAATCTCTGAAGTAAGAACATAACTAAATAAATGGGTATTCAAAATCTTTGTTTATTATTTTTATTATTCATAGCTCGGAACGCTGTTATTTATCTGAATTTACGGAGATCGTGTAAATGTAAATTATTGGAATATTTTTCTTTTACTAATATTTTGCATAACACTTGACTCTTTTTTACTAATAATAATATTTAAAGTTTAGTAAAAGGATTACTGAAATAAGAGAGAAGCCTTTGTTTTTTACCCAACTACAGCGAAGCGAAAAGTAGGGTTCTTAAAGTTGAGAGTTGAAACTACCCTAAAGGAAATAAATAAACATAAACAGGCATAAATAAAGACACTAATAATAACTTTATAGGTAGGTACCTACCTTATTTATATGACGTACTAAATTTTCTCTAGATCTCGAGATAATATAATATATTGAGATATCGGCATGGTAAAGCTATTTCTAAAAACGCATTACTAGTCTGTACAACTAACGATTCCCCAAAGTAGTCAACGAAAATAAAGCAAATATTGAACATACCTAATTACTAATAAATATAAATACCGTCGAGTCGTTATGAATTAATGGCAAGTAGGTACAGCTGATAATAGATTAGAAACCCACTCATACACACACACGGCTCCGCACCGCGTCCCCCGCTCGTCATCTTTTGTCAAACAGAGATAGCAATATTTCGAACGAATTTCGCACGCGTCTCGATTTGCAGTTGCGAGCGTTGTTCGTCTTCCTCTTAATAGATTATTTCAGTATCTTATTAGTTTAAACGATGAAACCACTACCACCAAAATCCTGCTAATTAGTAATTATAGAAATACCATATTCTGGTGAGTATGGTAACTCCATAGCTACCGTCCCAGGTTCTGCGTTTAGATATTGCAAATAATTGCGTTATGATTATGATAGATTTAATCAAATATTTGTTTATTCTTTTTTTCTTTGTGCAGCTTAATACAAAAAAAGCTGATGCATAAAGAGAAAAACCCTGTAACTGTTTCATATAATGTACATACTTTCATTCATGAACGCTTCTGAAATTAAGCAACACCAAAACTGCCAATCTTCTTTCACCTAAATCCGTTCATCCATTTTAGAGTGAAAGCGTAACAAACAAACATAAAAAAAAAAATCTTTTCTCCTTATAATATTAAGTTTGGATAAAAGATTACAAGAAATGTTACATTGGTTAGGGAAACGGGTTAATGATAAAGATTTCAGCGCAGCATCCCTTAGTAACCTTTTACGACGCCCATGGGACCATCGGGGTTAGTCTTTTATTCTCTCGGAAGAGCAAATCTGAAGTCACACTTGGGAATTACAGACACAAATTGCGAACAGTTCCGTCTTCAGGGTCCCAGATTGATTCCCTCGTCCTGATATCTTGAAAAGAAAGTACTCTTAAAAAGAACCACGTAAACAGAACATGAAAATTATGATGTGACGTAACCAACACATAAGCTTAAGGCCCGAGTTCACCAACTATAACGTAATCATTGATTACGTAACCGTTCTGTTAGAATTAAACAGTTGTTTAAACAAACCGCGTTTTTTTCATGTTCACTATTTATTTCTAACCAACGGTTAAATAACCAAGCGTTTTTGAACGAGATTTTTGAGCGTTTTCGAAAATGAACGAATGATCGAATCGTATAACAATATTTTGTGAATGTGGAATGTCAACGTCAATCAATTTTCGTTGTCAAACTCACAGAGTACATTTTTAAATAGGTTATAGACGTCACTCGAGTCATTTTGCGGAATCTATGCCGTATGGCGCCACCTGGTGCTTTGTGCAAGGTACTTTCACACTAGGGCTTTTTTTTTCTTTTAATAATCTGATTGAAAATTAAATAAAACGAAGTAGTTAATACAAAAATCTGTTTTTATTTTTTTAATCTTTTCGAACAGTATATTTTATATGGACTAATTTAATTTTTGAATTTCATTATTGCGCCGTATTTGAAATATACAAAATTATCTAACACATTATCCTCTTCAAAGATATAATTCAAAGCGTCTTGCGTTTTTATTTTGTAACTAAAAGTGATGCACAATGCAAAACTTCACATCGGATCAGGAAGCGTAAACCAATGGTTAAACTGAGTTGGCTACTACGTTTAAGATAACCGTTCGATTAGAGTACTTAATCAATTGTTTGTGCTTGGTGAACAGTAAAATATTGTTAAACAGCCGTTTATGGTTTAGACAGATGTTTAAAATTTAACCATATATTGGTGAACTCGGGTCTTAGTATAATAACATTCCCATTTCTGGGATATAGGCCTCCTCTTTGCAGAAGTGGGCCATTATCACGTGGTGGATAATGGACCACTAACCTGAGGGGTTATCACCAGTTGGTGGATGTCAAATGGCTTCGTATGTTAGGTTCTAGGATATGCGAGTTTCCTCACGATATTTTCCTTTACCGGTCTTTGCCTGTCTGGGTGCGAACCCACGACCAAAAACACGTAGGGGCCGTTACCACTGGGACACCACTGATCTTCAACACTCAAGCTTATTGAATATACCACCACTTACCAAAGACCCGTGTTGCAACGACACAATATTATGTCGCCAATAGAATGAAAGACTATTCAAGTGCTCAACCAGAGAATAGGAACTGGTCTAGATACATAGGTATATAAAGAAAGAAAGAAAGAAAGAAAATAAATTTATGTATTTGACTCAGGTCAAGGCACACAATATTTACACAAAACAAAAAAAAAAAACTTAGAATAGCACCGTGTGCCGGCTGTGCCAAATAGGCCCAGTTCAGCATAAATGCCAGACAACTAGTGTCTGACGCTGGTTTTCAACTGGACCTTATGTTACGAGGACGTCTTACGGATGTAAATCAGTTTTATAGTGTGTAAGTGTTTTATATTTAAATAAAAATTGATATATGTGTAGCAAATAATATTAAACTCGATTAGATATTTATATACATAAAACTACATTACATCCCCGCGTTTACACAAATAGTTATGTAGTATAACCTTTTTTATACGACTATACTACCATAGTCGTATAAAAAAGGTTAAAAAACGAAAACGGTAGACACAACATGTTGCATACATATGCAACATGTTGTGTCTACCGTTTTCGTTTATTGTTTGCACCTGAAACAAGTTCTAGACTAGTGGTGTACAAAACTTGTAAAGTCAAAGTCAAAGTCAAATCATTTATTTCAAGTAGGCCCGTATAAGGCACTTTTGAACGTCAAAAATTTACAAAAAAATAAATAATTGATTCTAGTTGCCCCTTCCAAAAGGTAGTTTTCGTATGGAGAAGAATGGGCAAGAAACTCCACCGTTACTCTTTTAAAATGTTTTACAATATTTTGTATAAGTACATTAGTTATATAATTATATGTGAGGACGATGCAGGAAGTCGATATATGTATTTCACACGACATATATGTTTCTGCCAAGTGTTTGATGGTCTCGTAATAACCGATCTGATTCCGACCTTATTGATAACAATTATCACAACTTGGAGGTATACACCGTGAAATCTTAATGGTTGTTTTCCCGCGGCAGAACAACTTGCCATAAGGAGTACTTTCGAAGCATAGAGTAAAAGTTAAAAAATAAAGATGTTTTTGTTTTAAAATAATTTAAAAAATATTCATTAACTCGAAAAAGGTACTACTCGAATCGCACGCGCCGCTGACAAAGGGAACAGCGATGCATAAATGTTCAGAGCAAAATAAACTCTCGCACGTAGTGATATGGTATAAATTAGTTTGCACGCAACAACAAAAAAATTGTTTTCAAAATTGTTTCTAATATTTTATTTGTTTATAATAATATAACGATTGTATTACCAAGACAAAACCATTTCGCTTCGGGAAAATAACCATTAAGATTTGACGGTGTATATATGGGTAAAACGCGAAGTGAGACTGATTTTTGCGAATATGTGATCCATCAATGTAGGGTATTCTGTAAAAGTCTGTCCGAAGACAGTCTTTAGCCAGTATTTACTAAATAACATAAGTATTTACTAAACACCTAGTAACATAATTATGTTAGGCTGTGCGCCAATTGAGTCAAGACTTTTGTGAATACATTGATGGATCACATATTCGCAAAAATCAGTCTCACTCCGCGTTTTACCCATATACCTCCATTTTGTGACACCTTTTGGTTAACCGCAATGGACACTGTCTGTGATTCACAGTTCACGCTATTGTTTTTGAAATACGTCATTGTTGATACGTGGGAACTTCAAAATATTAAAAGGAAAATAAATTGATTCAATACTATTTCAACAAAATGGGTAGCCTCTACCATGAGTTGCCATCGAAAACTTACTCGCTAGCGTTAAACTCGCTAGCGTATTAACGTGAGTCAAATAGATTTCGATGACGTCAAAACTCGCTAGCGTCTCTGTATATGAATTATATGAAAAGTAATTGTACAGCGCCCCTAGCGGTCACAGAAAGAATTGAAATTCGTACCAAGAGCACTATAGATTTCGATAGGTAAGAAACCGAACGTAATCTATTCGATAGTCACTGACGTTTTTCAGCTGTCACCATACAAAACGGCACCATGAGTCACTAATTCGACAGACGCTATCGAAAAATACGCTTGCGATAGTAGTTACGTAACTCACTAGCATTTCGAGGTGTGAAACATGTTTACATTAAAATTATGTACGTTTTTGAGTCTATTAAAGTCAAAATAATGTCTGGAAGAGCTTATTTAGCATGGAATATGTTAGTGGCCGCTAAATTTGGAGACTAACGACTTTCAAGAAAAAATCAAAATAAGTTCCTTTACAAAAATTTCTATTATTGTAAACCTCAGACCAAATATAAAACCAAGACAGAGCGCTGTGAACAATACACATGTCAAAACTACACCGCCGCTATGCATAGACGGTCACACGCACACATTTACAATGAGACTACAATCAAACTACACCACACAAAGTGCGCACATGTTTACGAAACCGGCTTCACTTCTATCACTGGTTGACAGCGCTCTGTCTTGGTTTTGTTGAGGTAGGAGTCCCGGAGTGAAAGACGATTGAGATGCGAATGAATTTTATTGCTAAACTTATTAACTTTTTATATACAAAAATATTTACAAAATAATTAGCGACTACCTACATACATATATTAATTAAATAAATCAAAGCATACGTCGGTAAGTCGAGAATTGTTGAGTCTAGTACACCATCAATCCGTGTGGTGTCGCGTCGACGCAGTGCTTGCGCGCCGTGCCACACATTTATATTGAGGCTCCATCTAACCGTAAGTGAAGCGTTAGCTGTGTCGGCGGACGAACTTCCAGCGTTATGGTCTTCGTAGTTTCAGGTCCAATTCGAGCGTCTTCTCACCGTATGTCAAAATAGTAGTATTGTTGGCCGCATATAGGCAAAAGCTTGTAGGTGTAGCTTTCATACCGGCTTTCTTCGGTATGACAGATGTTTGCGCCGGTGTCGATCAAGAACGATAGACGTGAGTTCCTGTCGGTGATAAATAGACGGTGTGATAGTGTTCTTGCGCCGGTTGCCGCCTCAGCCAACGCAGGTTTTAGTTTTCCGAGGTCGTCTTTGGGTCTTCATAATGGCATGGGCGTGTGCATCGTTGAGCTTGTATCCCAAACTTCCGATGGTAAAAATAGATTCCTGTTTGTTCGGCTCGTCGGGGCGTATTACTGTGCTGTGCGCGATATTGATTGGGCCTACTTGACGAACGTAATCTTGAACCATATCTGCTGAATGGTCTGCGATGGTAATGGTTTGATTGACTTGCCTTGAGTTCTGCGATTTCTTTTGTGAGCATGTCGATTTTCTCCTCGATCGATGTAGGTACATGGGCGTTAGGTTTTGTGGCTACTGCAGCAATAGCACCATGTGGTTGCACCTGTTCGAGGATCTTGTCTGCAATCATCGCCAGCTCGTGGATATCGGAGTGTTTCGCGATGCTATCGCTGACGGCGAGGACTGCTCGTGCGGATTGTGGTAGATGGTTGGTCCACATAATACGCAGCATGTTGTCGGCGGCGAGATTCTTCATGCGACGTAACAACTGCGATGGTTTCAAGTCGCCGAGTTCCATTTCGGGTAGTAGTCGCTGTACTTTTCGTTGCTCGGATTCTTCATAAACCTGGAACAACCGCTTCTTCAGTGCGTCGTAACGATTTTTTTCCGGTGGATGGAGAATGATGTCTGAGATTTCGTCGAGATCGTGTCGCTCAAGATGACCGATAACGAGCTCAAACATTGTTTGGTCCCCCTTTTTTTGTGGAGATATGATGGCTTCAAACTGGGCGAACCACAGTCGTATCCTGTCGCGCCAGATAGGTGGGATGCGCTGTGACGTCGAAACACCAGAGACTTCTTGACCTTGGTCGTTATTGTTCGGCATGTTTTGATACAGCTGGTTTAGTCAGTAGTAGTAGCTTCAATTAGAGTTTCGGATCTTGGGCTCCTTGTTGGTAATCACGTCGGGGTCACCACGATTTATTTGGTCTGAATTGTAAACGTAGTTCATTTTAAATTTAAATCAAAAACGCCGCGAATCACACATCCTCAAAAAAAATACAAATTGAATAGACGTACATAATTATTATAAAGAATACAAATTCAACAACCCCTAAATACCATAAGTAGTCCACTAACCGTCAACCTTTCTATTTAGACGGATTGTTTCATGACATTGACTGCCATAAATAACATTGTTTGTTACCATAGTGATACTACTACGTTTTGATCATATGAGCCGTTCTCTTTTCTTATTACTGAGAAAGAAAGAAACAAAACGATTTATCGAGCTTACCGTAGCGTCTGCGTAAGACTCCGTCAAACTCATGGTGCGAGCATTATCGAAATCTATTCGATCCACGTTAAAACTTCCGACGCCACCCACTTTTGATAGAGCTCATACGCCATGCCGCCATACATATTGGAAGTGAACCCTCCGGGAGGGTCACCGGCATTACGTTTGCGCTAAAGTTAACCATCGCGGACGGTCAACGTCATTAGGTTTAAAACAGTATTATAAAACTCTGTAAAACTAAGTAAAATAGTGTTTTCAGGGGGTCTTGTCGCTACACGTAGTTTCCAACCTTTTAAATATTTAGTGAATATTTGTGCCGTGAACAAAATGTTTTTTATAATTTAAAATTAGCCCTCCGCGAGGGCTCCCGGCATCTCATATGCGACTAGGTGAACCCACCAGGAGGGCTCCCGGCACTGAACGTGTTAATACGCTATCGCTAGCGAGTAAGTTTTCGATGGCAACTCATGGTAGAGGTACAGAAACAATGCGTCATAGGATGAGTTAGCAACATAAGGAAATGTTTGGAAGATCTATGAGCACCGTCTTTTAACTCAAAATATAGATAAATAATTATAGCATTTTAACGGTAACTCATTTATAGGGTTTCGTACTCTAATGGTGCAAAACGAAACCATACTGCCGCCGCTGTCCGTCTGTCTGTCTGTCAGCGAGCTGTATCTCATGAACCATAATAGGGAGACAGTTTTTTTTTTTACAGATTATATATTTCTATTGCCGCTATAACAAAAAATTATAAAAATTAAATAAAGTTAAAAATTATACGGGGTCTCCATACAATAAACTTTAAATAAAAAAATAAAAAAACTAACCTTGGACTGAGCGATTTAAAAAATTTAAGAAATTCAAAATTCAAAATATTTTATTTCACATAAACCTACAAGGGCACTTATGAAATGTCAGAAGCTAGGTGCACGGTTCCAATTGGTCGTTTCCTATGGAGAAGAGCCGGCAAGAAACTCCATGGTTACTCTTTTAAAAGTAAATGGTATCTACAATGTTTTCAAATTACAGAGTTAATAGGTATGAGAGGACAGTGTAGGCCTATCAACAAGTACCAGGTACTTAGCAAGATAGAAAATGGTACACAGAACTACAGTCTGTTAAGCCTACGTTCTCACATTCACAAAATCTAAAAGAAAATAATCTATATAAAAGCAAAATCAAATAATAAAAAGCTAGTAAGACCAAATAAGATGAAAAATAATAATATTATTCGTTTAGTATTTTCATTTATTTGCTAAATATTGTACAATGGTATCCGAACCCTTCGTGTGGTATGTAAAATTCAATTAATCCTGATTGAATTTTACAAACCATAATAATACTAGCTGTTGCTCGTGACTTCGTGTGCAATCCAGGATGAAAATTAACCAATTTCCTTACCAACGTCATGATCTATCTGTGCGACAAATTTCATCCAAATCTGTTCAGCCGTTTTAGCGTGAAAGCATAATAATCAAACAAACTCACTTTCGGTCCCATTAAAATAGATGGACAAACTTTTAGAAATCGTTCAGACCACCAAAATAAGGACAATGATAAAAAATAATAATAAGAAAAACGCATTAGATACTTACAAGAAAAATAAATCAGCTAACGAAAATACACTAAAAATGTTGGTTACCCGACGCCATTTATTATTTTAGGTCAAAATAAAATCACTTTAATCAGTGTTTTGTTGCTTGGATATCTTTGGTTAGACGTACTGAACGCTGTGTTAAAATTTGTCCATCTATTTTAATGGGACCTTGTATATTATGTAAGTATGTATATGTATAAAAATTCATAGTTCTCTGTCTGAATAAACTATTTCCTCAATTTTTGTGAAATGAGTTTGATATTGATGTTAATAAACTTATTGTTGTCTTCTTTTTAAATGTTTGATGTAAATTGATGGCCTGAAACACAGGTTTTCACAAACCTATATCAGGCAGGTCTTAATTACAGTTAGAATTAAATATTACTCGAATGTAATTAATCTGAATCATAATTTTACTTTATACTTGAATATTTTTTTTTTTTTAGTCATTTGACGTAACTACTCATTGTTAACTCTTCCACTTTTGCTTGCACGTGGTAACAATGTCACATACATACATCTATAGGTATTAAATTAACTTCAGAAATCTGTCTGTGTGACCGCGTTGTTCTTCTCAACCACCTTTGTGGTCTAGTTAGACCACTTGTCTCAGACCCAGAGGTCCCTGGTTCGATTCCCAGCGGGGGCAAAATGTTCTGCTTGGTTTGGTTGCTGGTAGAACTTGTTCTGATTCCGCCTGCCTAGCTACCATCATCTTATCTTCAGCCTGTCACCATAATAACAAGGTTAACAGCATTGTTGTGTTTCGGCAGTTCAAGGTAAGACTACCTTCGGCCTGATCATCACTTACCATTAGGTGAGATGCAGGCCAACAGATACCACGTTGTGTTGTAGAAAAAAAATACGGTTCTTGTTACGGGTTTCACCACCATTTAGAGAATTTATTCCGGAACGTTTATATTCATAAAACATTAATATTAAACTTACATATAAAAAATAAATCTCGATGTTTTGTCTAGTAGCAAAAAGCGATCGAAGCAGGGGCGGGTCGCTAGTTAAAAATAAATTGTATCACGAACACAATATTTTTATAATCAACATCTATAATGATAACAATTAGAACAGCAGTGTAATTATACGGTAGAAATTAATATCAAGGTCGGAATCGCGTCATGGACGCCCGATCGATAGTGTAGTGCGCGTCTCCATTGAATTTTATTTTGGTTCCTTAGCATTATTCCCTCGTGATATATGATTTTATTTTTTATTCATTAGATAATGTATAGTCGTTCTCTTTAACTGACATGTATAATTATTTGTCTATGGGTTTTTATTTGTGTTTATTTTTTTTGATTATTGTTTGCTTTTATTTTGACATATAGCCTTATAATTTATGTTTGCATGGTTTTTTTATAATTTTGTTTATTTAAATATTATTTCGTAATTTAAATTGAATTGCATGTTTCTTAATAATAACAATAATCTGTATCATCGTCATAATATGACGATGATACAGATAATCCAACATGAAACATACACAAATATTACAATATTATTGTAATATTTGTGTATTACTGAATAAATTGAATGAAAGTATTGTTACTGAATAAATTGAATTGGAATTGAATTAGATGTGTGTTTTTAAATTATGAACTGATATAGTTTGACGATAATTTGCTAACTTAATAACCATAGAAAAGTAAAACTGGAATGTATAAGAACTCCGTTACTGTTGTATTTTGTTTTCATTACGAAAATATTTTTGAAATGTTTAATACTTTTGGATACATTTGTAGATGATCAGATTGAAACTGTTTTGTAAATGTACAAATATGACAAAACACATTTTTATAAACCGACTTGGAAATCTCAACTCAGTAAAAAACTGTTTTCAACTAAAATTTAAACAAAATAGGTATTGTCAGGTCCACCTTTCAACAATTTTAATTAAATATTACCATTCAGTATAAGTATTAAGATAGTTGATTTTCCTTGAAGAAAACAAAGTAACTTGTAATCTCCCTAAACTCCTTATAATCGATCCATCAACCGGGACTCAGGACTTCCAGGGATGAACAACCCTTTAAATAGACCAACTAGATTTATTATCCATTAAACTTTAGTAGCACTCTAGGGAGATCGTATGAGGCAGCGAACTACATAATTTTGTCTAATTTTGTTTTCTTTTATCTAATTTTGTATAATTTCAACTAATTTTGTATACTTTTATGTAATGTAACCTAATTTTATGATTGTATGAACTAGTATTGACCAATAACGACATTTTTCCGCTGCGACTACGCACACTCGAGTAACCTACATTCTTACAAAATAAATATATACAAGCCCGTAAACTAAACAAGACCTTTGTTTTGTTTACGGACTTTGATATATTTATTTACGATTGGGTTTGACAGCCCCGTCGGTGTAGTGGTCGGAAGCACCACTGCTGAGCATGAGGTACTGTAGAAGCCTGGAGCCTGGATTTGTGTCCGGTTGATGGCAATAGGCTCGCCCCCTATTACATAGGACTTAAACAAAACTGGCGTAATGTGGGTGTACTATAGGGAGACCTCTGCCTAACCCTTCGGGGATTACAGGCGTGATTCTGATTACCATAATTGTATTTTTTTGACTTTCAGTGATGAACAACCCTTTAAATAGACCGACTAGATTTATTATCCGTTAAACTTTAGTAGCGCTCTAGGGAGATCGTATGAGGCAGCGAACTAGCTTAGGTAATTTATCTGTTTCTGTACCCTAGGTATCGAAATTAGCCCGTAAGGTAAAATAAACTTAACCAATTTCAAGATCCTATTAGTTTATTACGAAGCCAGTGAGATTCTCTTGGGGTTTTTGTGTTTAAGGTTTATTAGGGTCCATTGTGTTGTGTTTTTATTTTTCATCAAATGCAGTTTTAAATGCCAACAATATTTTTAATTTTCTGTTTGTTATAATACACGAAGACTGAGGTCTTTTATATCTCAATAAAATTACCTTATAATCAATAATACACTAAAGTCGCTTTTCGTGTATCTCGTGTTGTCTGTGTGACCAAGTTGTTCTTCTAAACTACACAACAGTAAAAACGGTGTGAAACCGGGGGGGATCGCTAGTATAAGTATGAACTATAATAATATTAGAAAACAGAAACATTGATAAGCAATACGAAACAATATCATGTATACTTATAGGCTATACAAACATGCGATAAAAACGCAGAACGATTACTATAATTCCTTAGAACAAACACAGCCGTCACATTTTGATAACGTAATCAGACGCTAGTCACACAATGTTCCAAAACTCTTCTAATCAACAAACACCATGTTGCACAATAATCACGTCATTAAATACCGCACAGACTATACACATGGAAACACACACGCCAACCCGTCAGTTTATATTTACGCGCCGCCTGACGCAAGCGCATTGACTTACGCGACGAGGTTATAATCGCACGTGCGTTTATAAAACACCGATAAATATTGCTTATAAACAGTTAATCGTTAACAGAACAACTGATTCTCGATATGGATTCGATACCAGTGAACCTACAGGAGTTGAAACCAGAGGATTTTAAGAAATTTCTCGATTCTTTCGATCATGTGTTCTCGGATTGTGATGGTTTGTTGAATTAATTATCTGGTGATTTTGTATCTATTGTTTCTGGAAGTGTTGTTGTTATGTTACTTCAAACTAGTGCAATGTTATTTTGTATCATATTGATTTATAACCATAGTGATATATTATCTACTTTACGTTGCTTGCTACTGTCAGTAAAAAACCGGTATCGATTCTAGATTTCTGTTGACCTCTTGACCTCTCTTCAACATAATTTTGCATGTGTATTAGAGAGTAATTCACTGAACTTTTATATTATAACTGTCCATAGGTAAGGCATTTGACTATAGTAGCTTGATAGCCAATTTTATAATGCGTTCAGGGTGCTGATGGGGCTGCGGCGATTCTGTAGTGCATCAGGGATGTTTGCTGAACATCACGTCTAGTCAGCTTTTACGCTGCGATGCGTAAAAGGTGTGCGTAAAGTACGTGGCAGCGCCAACAGCATCCTTATCATGATCACTAGTCTGCTGGACTGTAGTTACATCAGTAATTGCTGCGTCATTTGTCGTGGAATGGCGGAGTAGTGATTGTTGAGTTTATTTTCTTTTTATGGACGAATAAAAAAGTCGGACGGATTCTCGCTAACAAGAAACTGTGTCACTCAAGTCGGCCAGCTCGCTGTACGTATGGGTAAATATTTATGTGTGAGTGTTAACATTTGCGCAACTATTGGCTGACCAACTAATGTGTGAATTTGTGCGTGCCGGGCCTGCAGTGAGCTGGCCGACTTGAGTGACACAGTTTCTTGTTAGCGAGAATCTTTCCGACTTTTTTTATTCATCCATGTTTCTTTTATATTTTTTGTTGTGGGTAGTTTTAAGTATTACTAACACTAGTCTATAAGAACATTTTTACCAACAAAATAGACATCATGGTCTGAAATAAAGTATTTTATTAAAGCGTAGCGTTTATATGTATTCTTATCAATGGACAACTTGTTTAGTTGACATAAATTAATGACATGAACAGCCGTTATAAGCTGATAACACCAATGTTTGATAAATTAATGAAATATACTAGACAACGACAGATCTAGTTGGCCAATGCCATAAATGTTGGATTATTTACATAAATAATAGAAATATAGAATTTATATTTATTTACATTATTGACATTGGAATCTTCAGATTTCAAGTAACCTTGGACGTTATCATCGACAGATTACTTCAGTTATTTGATGTTGTTTATTTTGAGTCAAAATATTTGCCCGAAACATTATTCGTTATACTGGAGTTGAAAAAACTTTGAACGTACGTAAAAAGAGTAGATTTTGTTATCTCATCGTCATTATCAGATAAGCACCTACTAATAATAACCGACTTTCAGAACACACTCTCATTCGAATCCGAAGGATTTTAAAGGAAATTACTAATCTATTGCTTCATATATGTTGGAAAAATTTGACAACGTAAAATAATGAATGAATGCTTAACAACAAACGCAATGAATGTTGTTGATCTGTCAAAATTAAAGACATTGCTGTTGTAAGCGTGTTACGCAAATACCCTGCAAAAGTTAATGTTTAGGCTAGTTTTCAGAAACATGATAATTTTATTTTAGGAAAATCGTCAATTTCAACGTTTTACATCGTAGATTCGTCCTACCACGTCAAAAGATGGTCGCACTTCTGTTCCATTTTGACACTTTGACACAATTTCGTAGAGACTTGATTTGATTGTCATGGACACGACATTATTATTGAGTGACCTTACTTTTAACAGTATGGACATTTATTCGCGCGAGTTTGCGTGAAGAGGGCAAATCTAACGATTTAAATCTTTGGTCACTTACGAAAAAGGCAAGCATAGACTAATATACCTATATAAGGCAAGTATCTATCAGGTGCAACCTTGCATTGTAATAGTGTAGTGGCGTGGTACAAGTGCTTTCCACTGATCATCATGAAGTAGACTAGGAGAAAATTATCTTTTGCCCGTGGTTTTGATAGTGGTCGGAAAATACTACCGAAATTAAAAGTCTTATGTCCTAACCAAGGAATACATACGTTCAGCTGTTAAGGCGTGAAAAGGTATAACAGATAGACAGACAGAATTAGGTACTTTTGCATTAAAAATGTGAAGTATGGATTTAGCTGGATTTGTTTGTGCCAGAAGGAAGGTTTCAGGAAAATTATAATTTTTGTATTTTTGTTAAGCTTTTCTTTTCTTTTCAGGAGTAATATGGACCAAAGTACCTACGCCTGATGCTGGCAAATTCTTCAAGCTGATGAAGAAACATGGGAAAACAGTTCACTTCGTTTCAAACAACAGTTTAAGAAGCAGAGAGAATTATGAAGATCTATTCAAAGCTGCTGAAATTGAGAATGGCTTCGTAAGTAACAAATCATCCTAATCCTAAATTTTAATAATATAATATAATAATATATATATAATATAATACTATATATATAATATAATCCTAACTTAATCTTATAGATGCGAAAATGTGTTTGTTTGTTTGTTTCGCTTTCACGCTAAAACGGCTGAACAGATTTGGATTAAATTTGGCACATGGGTAGACCATGACTTGAGTTAAGACATAGGATACTTTTCATCTCAATATTCCCATGGGATCGAGACTTATGCGGGTGAAACCGCGAGGCGCAGCTAGTATTGTCATATTTGTAAACTAAACTGAGATATCTCGAAGACAAGCTCTTGGGTAAATGCCATTGCTTATACAACTCGGATTTGGTATTGGTAACTCAAGGCCAAACAAATATTTAGATCTGTCAATGCAGAATTAATACACTGGGAATACAAAGTGGAATATATTCTCGATTCGGAATTATATAAAACAAATATGAATGATTTTGCGTCAAAGATTTCATTGATAATTTTGATCCCTCACTATGCCTCATGGTTATCAGTAATGGAAGCATGAAAGCGGAATTGAAAACAATAGGAAAGGCTTAATCATATTTATGCAAAACCATTTAAATAGTCAATTCAAAATTCAAAATATTTTATTTCACATAAACCTACAAGGGCACTTATGAAACGGCAGAAGCTAGGTGCACGGTTCCAATTGGTTGTTTCGTATGGAGAAGAGCTGGCTAGAAACTACACGGTTATTCTTTTAAAAATAATTGGCTTTTACTATATTTTCTAATAACAGTGTTATTAGGTATAGGAGGACAGTGTAGGTCTTTCAACAAGTATCAGGTACTTAACAGAATAATGATGCTCAACAAATCTACAGTCCACTAGGCCTACAGCGTTCTCACATTCACAAATAGAAAATAATCTATATAAAGATAAATAAATTAATAAAAATAAAAACGTATTTTAAACGAAATGACGTGATTGCTATTACAGCTGTAACAAATCTGAATGATTATCATGTCCACAAAAGCCACTAATAAAGAGTTGAAATTAAATTGTAGGTATATAATGTCAAATAATAGGGTGATTATGTCAAGGAAGAATGTAAAAAATATAAACATGGTAATGTGGGAGCAGTTAATAGACTCTTACATAATTTGCCGTTATTGAGGGAAGCCACATGTGCAGTAGGAATTATTGCCAAACTTCCTTGTCTTCAACGTAGTCTTTAATTTTATAATATGCTTTCTTGATAAGGACGCGTTTGATGGGGGTTTTGAACTTCCCATAGCTAAGTTCTGTAACCAACTTAGGCAACTTGTTATAAAAGCGGATACTGTTTATACGAAATGACTTGCTTGTTTTAGTTAATCTAAATTTGGGTATCACAATTTCATGTCTACTACGTGTATTTATATTATGGAAATAGCTTCTTATTTTGAAAAGTTTTTGCGATCATACAAAATACTTTCTAAGATATAAAGAGAAAGCAGAGTCGTTATATCAATTTCTTTGAAGTTGTTTCTAAGGGATTCGCGCGGACTATTTTAAGGATAGCGCGGATTGCTCTCTTTTGTAAATTGAAAATTGAATCTACGTCAGCTGCCGATCCCCACAGCAGAATCGCATAAGACATAATAATTACTGTGGAAATGAATGTGAAACATTAAAGATTCACATTAATTACGTTATTTAACCGTTACACTGCTGAAATGGAAAATTCTATAATTATGACGTAAAACAAACTATATACATCGTGACATTTTAGTTTATATTCACATAATATCGATTATAATACAGCGTGACATTTTTGTCGTCTTACAAAAGCAACCCACTTCATGTATCCAATGACTACTAGAAATTCTTAAGAAAATAAATATATTGTAACAACTTTTTAATTGCTGTACATTGAGTGGCCTTTTTTAAAACGACTAAAATGTCACGGTGTATATAATTTATTTTTAATGAATGATTAGTAGTCATTGGATACATGAAGTGGGTTGCTATTGTAAGAAGACAAAACAAAAATGACACGCTGTATTATAATCGATATTATGTGAATGAATGGCTGACAGCCAATGGTCTCTTCCCAAGTATGTCCAAAGCTGTCATTTTATAAACATACCTAAAGTGAATAAATTTAGTTCTTCATTCTCTGTAGTGATCTTAGATTTGTTAATTACTTACAAAGATCTAGAGCAAAATGTCTGCAATTGTCCCAAAAAATCTGCAAAATAAAATAAATCAACCTCATTTAATTTTAAATGCAGAAAACCCGCTGAAAAGGAAACTGTCTGTTATTATGCAAAACGTTGAACTATAAACTCGACGCGTCACTGGGCTTCTAGCCAATCCATAGTTCTGTAACCACTTGGAGACCTGCCCGCCTCGTAAACTGAGAACGAGGAAGCAAATAAAGGAAATTCTCTAAGATTTTGCAAAGTTTTCTGAGATAGATTTGGCTTTTCATTTGTCCAATACGTTGGAAAACCAAATCAATACGTGGGTGCAGTACTTACTCAAGGTGCCATATTATCGTCAGCCCGCATGCAGGGTTATAATGTTCATTCTTTAACTATGTCATGTTTTACCCTAGCAACTGTAGGTAAGCGTAGACGGTTTCTGAACTGGCGCACTCGAACGGAAATTATACACTTTATAGGACTCCTCTCAACCCTTCTAGATCTCACATACACACGGTTGCGTTTGTTGCAACCAAAGCTGCATAACACGTATCTTGCATAGCCAAACTTAGGTACACATTGCCAAACACGTCAGTGCTAGAACCATCTGCAAAGAGACAGTTATGAGTAAGAACAAATGGGAATTATTCGTTATACGTCTGGTTGGCACTTCAAAAGCACGTGATCTGCTGGGCAATATAACTTGAATGCTATGACAAGCACCTGACACTTATTCAATTTAATGCCGTTTTTGTTTCAAAACTAACGTTGCTGCCAAGCCATTTTTATTGCTGAGAGATGTGACAGAGCTCTATACGTATTAGTTCGCAGATGATGGTTTTTGCACGCGGTAGATACGTTCTTGAGTAAGACATTTCAAATCTTGAGTAATGGCCATTATAAAATCATTAAATTCTTCTGCACCTTAAAATTCAGACACATTTGGAAGGAAAAGAATAGCCTTTTTGCATAGATACAAATTAAACAGTTCTTTTTTCCATTTTTAGAATCGTCATTTGTAAACGTAGCTACTAACAGTCACCTTATCAAAATAAAACTAATATTAAATTAAGCACTTTCAATTCAAAATACAATTATAATTATAAACTAAATAGTATTCGAAATAGCAAAAAGTAATCGAAGAAAATTAGTCATTGTGTGATACACATGATTTCATCATTCCCTTCAATAAAACTTTATACCACATAACATATTGTTAACTTCTTTGCCAAATGAATTGTTTTATGTCAGTGGTATTATGATAAGATTAGCTGTACAGAACAATTTAATCAAGCCTTACCTTGATGGCCACACACGTAACTGCAAGCATGATAAGCCTGCATGAACAATCATTTTGTGCAAGCGTGCACAACTTCCCTATAGGCAGACACTACAAGCGAGCTGGAGCAGCATCAGTTTGTAGATGAGCGATGCAAACGACGACGCGCTTGCTTTAGCTACATTAATTGCGTGCAACTGGCGTATGATTCCGCAAGCTCCTGCACAAATTCAATCATGCTTGCACAAGCGAGGCTCGTTCAAGCCGCATTATGAAAATTCTATCAATCTTCATGTCACTTGCACAAAATCATCATACAGACGCTCAAGCACGCTTGCATAAAATAATTATGTGTGCAGGCACTCGTAGATAAGTAAGGTGTGATTTACGATATTAGCCCCGTATACTCCAAAAAATAATTAGGAACCACAAACCGATTTTCGGATTAGGTACCAAGATTTGAGCATATCTAATACTATTAGCTACTAATGGAATCTCTGCTGAAAAATATTTTACCTCAGCATTCTCCTAAGATGATTGCTTCATAAAATATATTCGTGGTACAGACAGACATAAAAATATTTTCGCCCATACATAAAGCATAGTTCATACTAATTCCATGTATAATAAATACATACTAATTCCATGCTGCCATGATAGTAAAGAGTTTTCCAGGACTGGTCGATGTTGACAGTCTGTGGCGGCCATATTGTTTTGGCGGAATCTGTCAAATCTGTTGTTTATTATTCAGTCACTGATGCAAAATCATCATGGCAAGTTATGTACACGAATGAGCACCACGTCGTAATGATAACACTTTATTATCAAAAATGAGTGCTTCTTATTCCAAACGAACGCCAGGATGTACATTCTGTATGAACGATTTGAGGATATGGTAATCTCTCGCAGAAGAGACGTGTATTGGCCACCAAGATTGTGCGATTTGACCCCACTAGACTTTTTCTTCTGAAGTTTTCTAAAGTCACAGGTCTATCTGCTATCAGGCTATCAGCTATATCTGCAATCAACCAATGCCCTAAAAGTCGACATAATCCAGGCCATCGCTCCAATTCAACCAGATCTATGCAGCAGAGTCATTAAAAATTGGACCTATCGGATCCGTGCCACCGTGCGAAGCCGCAGCGGACATTTGAACGATGTCATATTCCATAAATAATGGCAAACATAGACTTAAAAAAAAAAAAAGATTCGCAACATCGAACATCGACCCGCCCTTATTGAAAAACCCATACTAATTACATGCTGTCGTGATAATACTTACTAAATCTATACTGCCACGTTATTACTCTGACTAGTAATTAGTTATCTGTGGCGCACATTACCGTACTAGTGCGATAATATAAAGTAAAAAGCACGCGTGTTTAATACAATGCATTATGAACCTTAAAGCGGTTTAATAAGAGTCACTTTACGAGCAAGTGTGTTGAAAAGAATATGTCACCCGGATTATTGAATACAAACTCGCCTACCCGCAACCTTGTACCCATAATAATAATATGATAGTGTTCTGGCGTCATGTCATGCTATTATAGAAGCCTACATTAAAGTTATTGTCAAAAGCTTGACGTCTTTGGACTCCAATAGAATAAATTTTTGTATAAGTAGTGTTTTTTGTTTGAAAATATGTATAGTCGCCGGGCACGTAACTTGGCAAGAATCGTAGATGCGCAGAATTCGTTTTCGCTTGTTTTCTTAATAAACATGTTCAAAAATAAATTATGCCAATAACCATAGAATAATGGCATGCAATAAAAGTGTTTTCTTTATTTGTTGCACTAAGTGTAACATGCACAAACTTACTCCCAATACAACTCTTGCCAAGTTACGTGCCGGCGACTGTATATAGAATGAACTCGTCAGATTTATCTCGTGAGATTTATAATTTAGTATCCTAAAAGAAAGTACTGTCTTGCGCCTTAGAAGCATAACTAAAATATTTTGCTCTAATGCGTAATAATACCTCACCACAAGGCGGTTCGGCAGAGATGAACTTCCTAGAACCACAGGAGCTAAAAGATATTCTTGCAAAGTGGAAGAACAAGCAGGATGATAGAATTGCGGAACTACTTGCGGACCAAAAAACCATAATAGCTGAGCTCTCTTCGAATATAAAAGATATTAAAATTCAAAACGGTAAAATACAGGCATCCAACTCTGAAATATGTAAGTCAAACGCTGGTATCGTTCAGTCTATTGAATTCTTTAATAAGCAGTTCGAAGATTTAAAGATGGAAGTAGATATTTTGAGGAAAGAGCGACGCGAGCAGCATTCCCATATTGAGTCTCTCGAACGGAAACTAGCAGATCTTCAACATAAAGCGAGATCGTCGACCATTGAATTACGTAACATCCCGCAAGCAAGTCTCGAGTCAAGCACCAGTCTACTAAAAACGGTGTGTAGCGTAGGCACAGCTATTGGTGTACTTATTGGCGAAACAGAGCTGCGCGATATTTATCGTCTTCCAGGGAAATCTACCACATTAACCACACCGCGCCCAATAATAGCGGAATTCTCGACTGTGCAAACTAAGCAAACCGTCCTGTCGGCTGTGCGTGCGTACAACAGAGGAAAAGGAAAAGACGATAGATTGAACACTGCAGTCTTGGGTTTGCCTGGTGATCGTCATCCCGTGTACATCTCTGAACACCTACCAGCAAACACCAAAAAGCTTTTCTACCTAGCCAGAGAGTTCGCCAACAAACACACCTTTAAGTTCTGCTGGATTTCTAATGGAAATATATTCCTGCGCAAGATAGAGGGCGACAAACAGATTCTTGTAAGTTCTGAAAAATGCCTCACAAACCCGGATAGCCCAAATCACATCATCTGACCGTCACTGAATGTTCCTATTTTTCATATTTTTTATTTAGTAATCATTCCTTGTTTATTTTACATTAGTGTTTTAAAATTAACTTTTACGGCAAACAATACACTCTTACCTACAGTTATCTTATACATCTTACATACAACAAAACAACGCACTCAAACTATACATCATACACATGTCTACACACTAAAATACAATATACTTTATCCCATCACCATACACACTAATACAATACGTACCTATCAAATTGCCCACCATAAAATATTAATTCAAACATTATTATTCACAAATACTGCTACACAGCATGTAGCACTGACCCTTTTACCCGACAACTTTCGTTTCAACTTTCTGGCATATTCTAATAACAAATGGCTAATCTAGATATTATTAATGATGAAATAGACGCGCTTCATATTTCTAAATCGTTCAAGTGTCAACCTGAGAGTTGTGTGCAATTTATGAAAGACCCGACAAAGGGTTTAAAAGTACTACATCTTAACATACGAAGCATCTGTAAAAATTTCGATGAAGTTTCGGTGCTTATGCGATTATTGGGTTTCCAGACCGACGTGCTCGTTCTCTCCGAATGTTGGCTAAGCAAACTTTCACACTTGCCGACCTTGGATGGCTTCACGTCATACTACACTAAAAACACATACAACCAAAATGACGGGTGTGCTATCTACGTTAAATCTTCCCTTAACGCTGATGTTAAGGAACCACATTTTGTTGACGCGAACTGCCTTATTTGCCGCATAGAGGATGTTACAATAGTTGCTATATATCGCCCTCCTTCTTTTAAAAACATTAACAATTTTATTGACAGTCTCGATAACGTACTCAAATTAACAACTCCTTCCGTGGTCCTGATCGGTGATATCAACATTGATATTAAGACTGACAACATTGATAGTCACTCAGATGAGTATTTAACCTGTGCTGCCTCTAATGGCCTTCTCCCAGCTCATCAGTTTCCGACACGGCTCACAAACTGTTTAGACCACATTTTACTTAAAACAAATAAATCCGCTACGACTTTCGTTATTGAATAATCCATAACAGATCACGAACCGCTGCTATTGTTTCTACAAACAAGGAGTGGCAACTCAGATGTGACCCGCTTTAGATCAAAAATAAACTACGATGCCGCTATAGACAATATCAAAACGCATGACTGGTCTCCAATACTGTCAATCTCAGATCCTAATGATGCTGCAGATGCGTTAATAGGTGATCTCTCCTCTATTGTCCTATAGCACACCCGGGAACAAACTGTTCCAAGAAGAGAACGTAATCTGAAGCCCTGGATTACGCCGGGCCTACTCCGCTGTATACGACACCGTGACCGCATGCATGTCAAACTCAAAAAGTCGGATGATAATTTAATATTAAAAATCACCTACACTCGCTATCGCAATTTCTGTAACTCCCTGCTGAGAAAACTTAAACGATCGTATGAAAGGGAACAGTTTTGTAATGCAAAAAATAATATTAAAGCTACTTGGAATGTTATTAAGAGAGTCTCTGATCTTCAAACTCAATCTTCTCCCTCTATTGACCTGTTACATTCATTTGATAATCCTAAATCCTCACTTAATCATGTCAACAACTTTTTTGCTAACGTAGGAAGTAGGTTGGCGTCGAAATTTAAATCACCCTCAATAGTAATGTCTAATTCTGTGCCGAATTCAAATTCGTGTAGCTCAATGGCCCTCTTCGAGGTTACCGAAGACGATGTTTGCTCCATTATTTTGAGTCTTAGGTCTGATTGTGCTACTGGGTTGGACTGTATACCGTCTAAAATAATAAAGGCCTCGAGATCCGTATTAGTTCCGGTTATTACACATATCTGTAATTCGTCTATAATGGCAGGTGTCTTTCCAACGGCGTTTAAAAAAGCAGTAGTTCACCCCATTCACAAATCTGGGCGCAGAGATGACGTCAATAACTACCGTCCAATCTCGATTGTAACAGCGATGTCAAAGATCCTTGAACGAATATTGAATAAGAACCTGACCAGTTTTCTCGACGCAAACAACATCTTAGCGAATAACCAATATGGATTCAGAAATGGAGTTGGCACCGAAGACGCAGTCATGGATTTGTCTACTCACGTGGCTAGAACGCTTGATAGAAAACACAAGTGCCTAGGAATTTTCCTCGATCTGTCAAAGGCATTCGACACTGTTTCTGCCCAAGCCTTATTGAATAAAATGGAAAGCATCGGTATACGTGGACACTCTTTGAAAACCTTCGCAGATTATCTCAGCAATCGTACCCAAATAGTGAAGATCGGCCCACACGAAAGTGATGAGCTTCCAATCACATACGGCGTTCCACAAAGCAGCATTCTGGGGCCTACTCTCTTTTTTTCATTTATATTAATGAACTCTGCAAACTGCCTCTCGAAAATTGTAAGATATTTACGTACGCGGATGACACTGCCCTTGTTGTAGATGGTGATGACTGGCCACAGACATACCAAAACGCCGAGGCTGCGCTGTCCACCGTAATGAAATGTTTGGCCGACAACTTGCTCACCTTAAATGTTGATAAATCGGTATATGTTCCATTTTCCATTCGGTCCAATCTGTGTCCCTAAAACTCCTTTACCATAAAAGCGCATGCTTGCGGATCCTTAACACAGTGTAGCTGCCTCTTCCTTGCCAAATCCACTTCTGTAAGATATCTAGGAGTAATCATCGATCAGCATCTCAACTGGCACCCCCATATAGCCAAAGTCACGTCCCGCATACGTAGGCTTATAAATGTTTTCAAGAAGTTACGAAACTCTGCTGATAATGATACCCTAAAATTAGTATATTTTGCCCTGTGCCGGTCTGTCCTAACGTACTGCTTGCCCGTCTGGGGTGGTGCCACCCAAAATGTATTTATTCGCCTTGAGAGAGCCCAGAGAGCTGTCCTTAAGGTAATGCTCTCTCTTCCCCGTAGGTATCCCACTGTGCAGCTCTATTCCGACTGCAAGGTACTCACAGTCAGACAACTTTATGTGCTCCTGTCGACCCTACGCAAACACTCTGCCCGCCCTCCAAAGGAACCGACTGGCAGGCTTAAGCATAACGTTTTTCCCCAGGAACGCCATAGAACTGCCTTCGCCAAACGCCAATTCTACGTTAATAGCATTAATATGTACAACCTCCTAAATAAAAAGTTTAAAATTTATTCGTGCCCTAGATATAAATGCAAAAACTTACTTAGAGATTATCTCCAAACACTAAGTTGTGATGACACTGAGGATCTTCTGCTGGGTAATTTACAATGATAAGGTATACTATACATGTAAATATAAGTCTAAATCTAACCATAAACGGATGTGTACCGTTTACACCCCTATCTTTCTCACTTCACACACCCTACACCTACACACCACATATGCACTCACACACATCCTACACTTACTCACTACACAAACACACAGTTAAACGTTTTTCATTTTTTGTTTCTTTACATAGATTACTCCTGTTTTCTTTTACACCATTTGCTTATTGTTGTAACGTCCCGTTTTACTATACTGTGGCTTTGTCTTGGTTGTTACGGAGAATCACTGACTCCTAAGACACAGGCACATACACCTAGTTTAGGAGTCAGGGAATTAAAATTATTGTGACCTAGTTATAAGCTTTATATGCTCTTAGTTTTTGTTTCTTGTACTGTGATGGCTTTTGGTGAAATAAAGAATTTATTTATTTAATGGATCTGCCATAATAATATTGAGTGGTCGCCGTTGATGATATCCGATGCTCAAACGTAAACGGCTAGGTACAATAATGAACCTGTTGTGAACTATATTATTTCTTTCAGTTAAAAAATCAGCCTAATTCAGTTTTTGTTTTCAGGATTACCTCACCATACCGTCTATTGCCATAGCCGAGTACTTAAAATCACTCAATTTTAACAAGAAAATATATAGTATAAGCTGTCGGGAGGCTAACAATGTATTTAAATCCTACGGTTTAGAAATTAAAGAAGGGGTAAGTGGTTTTTCTGATTATTTTGTTTTAAGACAGTCCTAGGAACATTTCACGCACCCACAAAATTAGTTAAAAAGTGAATTCAGACTTTGTGGAACTTATGAGACTTAGAGGGATGATTAAAACGTGAAAAGTTATTTTAGCATTTATTTGCTCACGATAACTAATAAATCGAAAAAAAAAAGAAAATATCGAATCGCGTGCATCTGTATTGCGGGGTACGGGATAACTGAGGCTCGCTACGTATGTAACTTTAACCAACCAACTACAAAATGTGTGGGCCAGAGTTCGTCTGCACATTTTTTTGTTGTTTTTGTTTAGCAGTTTCATCTTTGGAGTTCAAATAGGCAATTATTTAAAACACCATTTTATAATGTTTAACTTATACATTATTTTATTATTTGTAGCCAGATGTAGGAGCAGACTACTATGAAGAATATGTCCAGTACATGACAGATGACCCTGAAATAGGAGCAGTGGTCATGGACGGTGACTTCAAATTGAACCTGCCTAAAATAAACAAAGCCATCACTTATTTGGGCAGACCTGAAGTTTTGTTCCTATGTGGTGCTACGGACAGACATGTTTATTATAATCCTGGTGTTAAGACTATAGGTAAATATGATTATGTCATTTTTAATCCATGTGTACCATAATTAAGTACGTAATTTGTACCGCTCCAAATCTTAATGACTGCCTAATGATAAAGCCGATTTTTTTTACAATTGATAACACAGAGCACGAAATTGTTGCGCCAGCAGTGACTACAACATTACACATAACAACATTACAACATTATGACATTACAATATTACGACATTACATCATTACGACATTATGTCATTACAACATTACGACAGTAAAACGGCACAAAAAAGGCACTTTTGAACGTCAACATTTAAATAATAATTGATTCTAGTTGCCCCTTCCAAAAGGTAGTTTTCGTATGGAGAAGAATGGGCAAGAAACTCCACCGTTACTCTATTAAAATGTTTTCACAATATCTTGTATATTTATTTATTTATTTATTTATTTAGGGACAACAAACAGTAGTGTAATAATAAGTAAACATAGGTTAGAACTTAATAATAGAGGTAACAAATACACTACTCACAACGTTATCCACATATTATTAAACAGATCTACTAGTATACATCAATTATATAATTATATGTGAAGACGATGCACCTAGAATAAGATTACTATACCACGTTAGGTAAAAATAATGAAAAATTAAGGAATGACAGATAAATTAATCATGCAAGCAATTTGAAAACAAAATCCCGTGAACACGATGACCACATTTGTTACCGCCCCGGTTCTATAGCGGCCGAGCGCTGCAAGCAGAAATAGTCCTTACGATGTATCGATATGAAGTTCTTCGATGGTACATGTACAGTCAAAACAAACCCAAATGGACGAAGTACTATCGAAGAATTTCATATCTATGCAGTTTGAAAACAAAATCCCGTGAACACGATGACCACATCTGTTACCGCCCCGGTTCTATAGCGGCCGAGCGCTGCAAGCAGAAATTGTCCTTACGATGTATCGATATGAAGTTCTTCGATGGTACATGTACATTCAAAACAAACCCAAATGGACGAAGTACTATCGAAGAATTTCATATCTATGCAGTTTGAAAACAAGATCCCGTGAACACGATGACCACATCTGTTACCGCCCCGGTTCTATAGCGGCCGAGCGCTGCAAGCAGAAATAGTCCTTACGATGTATCGATATGAAGTTCTTCGATGGTACATGTACAGTCAAAACAAACCCAAATGGACGAAGTACTATCGAAGAACTTCATATCTAAGCAGTTTGAAAACAAAATCCCGTGAACACGATGACCACATCTGTTACCGCCCCGGTTCTATAACGGCCGAGCGCTGCAAGCAGAAATTGTCCTTACGGTGTATAGATATGAACTCCTTCGACGGTAGGCTACGCTAGACCCGTGTGCGACTGTGTGCGTGCGTAAATTTGTAATGTGTCCACATTTTCTCCCACAAACAGTATAAATAATTTAATTAATAAATTATCATTTATACTTAATAGTAAAAATTCAGTGTATGAATTATGATTATAACATTATCATTACAATTTCAGCTTGTGGAGTATTTTCGGATTTAGTGGCTGAAGAAACAAATCGTGCGTTTGTTTCTCTGGGCAAGCCAGGAAAACTGTTTGGAGAGTTCGCGATGAAGAGGGCCGGAGTCACCGATCCTAGCCGAGTCCTATTTATTGGAGACATGTAAGTTTTAAAATACTGTGTGACTATTATACTAGCTAACAGAGATAACTGTATAGAAGAAAAACAAATCCTTAAATAAATTGGTATATGGACAAAAGATAGATGAGAATGATGGCTAAAAATATGCGGGGGTAAAATTTATAACCGCATATTTTTGTATCAGCATTGTACGTCCAACGAAGATAATAACGTTTAAAATAATGAAAGATAATTCGATGCATGTGTTCAGAAAATTAAGGAAATTGAGTTTATTATAAGAAGGGCCCTTCTTTTACTGCATCACCATTAATTAATTAAATAAATAAATTGTAGCTCACACAAGACTGTTATTTGTCGTTTATTTTTACTCGTTAGAAGTTAAAAAATGTCGTAGTTTCAATTGAAATTTAATTTAATTTAATATCTATTGCTAATTCAGTGAAAAGTTTCTGTATTTCCAAACTAACTAAAATTAATACTTCCAGCTTATGTTTATTTTTTACTTTTATTTTTTTATTTAGAAATCTTCACTTTCTTTTACTTTCAGGATTGAGCAAGACATCGCGCTAGGCAGAGCAACAGGCTTCAAAACGTTACTAGTACTGACAAACTTATCTAAAGACACAATGCTAGCACATAAGACTATTCGACCACACTTCTATGCCGATTCACTCGGCAGCATTGTGCCTTTCTTAGAGAAATAATCGATAAATTTAATTTTTAATTATAAATAACGATAATTTTAAATAGCTATTCACGCTTAAGGGAGCGTTTCCACCAGAGATGAGCGAGGATAAAAAGTAGTGTTCATCTCTGGAGCAACACTATTTTAAGCTCGAGTGACGTACATACTTTGAATCCCTCGCTGCGCTCAGGATTCTACTCTAGAATCCTTCGCTCCGCTCTGGACTCAAAGAAACACTCTCGCCTTAAAAATAGTTGTTTGCTTCCGAGGCAAACAATCTACCTAACTGATGTGTGTGATCATCTATATGTTTATGTTTTTTTTTTAATCATGCGCATTTTTTTTGTATAATTAACCTATTATCTGTATTAAACCATATGAATGCAAATGAAATCGTGTTCAATCTGCCTACCCTTTTCCCAACTATGTTGGGGTTGGCTTCCAGTCTAACCGGATACAGCTAAATACCAGTATTTTACACGGAGCGACTACCTAACTGACAACCCAGTTACTACCCAGTAACTGGGTACCCCGATACCCCTTAGTAAGACTGGTTGTCAGACTTTCGGGCTTCTGACGACCCGTAACGACTGGATCAACTCAAAAATCCACGAATGACAGCCGAGACCAACGGCATAACATGCTTTCCGAGGCACGAAGGAGTCTCGGTATGAAAAAATGGTCACCCATCCACGGACCAACCCCGGCCAACGTAGCTTAACCTAAATCCTGATGGATTGACCCATATGGCTGTTATTACTTAACTACGAGCTCCTCAAATGAAATCGTATACATAATATATTATCAAGAAATATCAAAATGAATGAGACATTATCTTTAAACCATTAAAAAGTCAAAGTCAAATCATTTATTTCCAATAGGCCCTTATAAGGCACTTTTGAACGCCCATGGGCATATGACCGCCCGTATTTTTCTGAATATTCATGTAAAATTCTCGAAAATTAACTTTAAAAGGGAGAAATCTTTATTATTCATTTTTTTTATTTTTTGAGTAGCGTTTGACATAATATCTTTGATATTGTTGGCCTGATTTGGATTCTATTTATTATTTCTAAAAGCTTATGAGTTATTTTATCGGATTAACTAACATTTTTCATTAAAATTTGTCGATTATGCTGTATTTATTTAAAAAACATAAATGTAAGTTCATAAAATCAAAGGGGGATGTTGAAAAAATAAAGAATATGTGAAAAAATCTTTAAAACATTAAGTTACAGAAGTTAAACTCGTGCACGCATCTTGTCTTCAAATTGAGATACTAGGTAACATTGTCCTTGGCGTATATAGGTCCCCTGCAAATTTAAGCGCAGATAATTTTATTGACTCTTTATGTTTACATTTGAAAGCATTAAACTTACAAAAAGGAAACATTGATCACAGGGGATATAAATATAAACTTAAGAATCAGGGAAACTGAGCAATAATACTAGGAACGTAAAAATAGAATAAATTACCCTACTATGTTATCGTCACATGGAATTCTGGACGGGCACATTCAGAAAAATACGGGCAGCACATGCCCATGGGCGACATAGTATAGATATATTTGACATTATATATTAACCAAACGTTTTTACAGCCCCAAAGCTATTATAATATAAAAAATGATTGCGAAATAAAAGTCAAACTTAGTTCATTTTATTATGAATTTTAATGTATGAGACGTGTTCATAACGTTTCTTTACGACCGACTTCTATAGGACATCACATGATTATAAAAGAGTTTTTCTTCTCAAATACTACTGATTATCAGATAATTGAAAATAGAGTGCAAAGCGTTATACTATGCCGCCCATGGGCATGTGATCGCCCGTATTTTTCAGAATATTTGTTTGTTTTTCGAAAATTAACTTTAAAAGGAATTCATGTTATTCAATTTTAATTTTTTGAGTAGCATTTGTGACGATGCTTTACATTTTTTGCCATATCTCCGATGTTATTGGCTCGATTTGGATTCTGTTTATTATTTCTAAAAGCTTAACTCATACGCTCTTATGCTAAGAATACTCATGCCAGTAACTTGTACACAAGTGAGCAAGTAACTTGCGTGCAAGAACCGGGGTTACCGACATAGCTTGCAGAGTAAGCAAGTTGAAGTGGCAACTGGCCATGGTTTTCGAAGGACAGGATGGCCGGTAGAGCAGACGAGTCCTGGAGTTGAGACTGCGTATTGGCAAGCGTAGTGTGTAGGAACCCCCCAACTAGACCTACGAATTTAAAAAAAAAGATGGCTGGGATAGATGATGTGGAAGGCGGAGGATAGAGTATTGTGGCGTAGCCTGGGAGACGCCTATGTCCAGCAGTTTACTGCGATAGGTTGAGTTGATTAGTTTGAACTTGTATGCCATTGCATTCATTGTGACGACCGCCAATCAAGTGATTATGGCCCAATAGCATGCAAGTTACTTCCATACTTTCGTGCAAGTTACTGGCAAGTGCATTCTACCTTTGCTCATGTGAAATAGGCTTGGAAAACGTGTTAAAATGGCGGAGGCAATACACATAAATTATCATTGGTTGCGAGCAGGAATCTATCACGCCAATGTAGCAGAAAACTAAATACCAATCGAAAAACCACAGTAAATATTTAAAATGAAAAATGTAGTTTTGCAATAATTAACTAATATTGAATAAACGTACAAATTAAATGACTGATTTATCAAACACAAAACACCAATTCAATTGAAATTATCAAAATTTCCAGAGCACTGAACGAATCAAAACCAATTTCAGAACAAAAGGCTACCTCTGGCCGAACATTTATTTGCAACAAAACATCCATATTTTGTATTGACAATAAAGAATTAAAATCAATACAATTGTATCCTATTTTCTAGTTGAAAAGTCTCCATTCTGTCTTCAAATTGTGTCCAGTGGGCCGCAAAAAGGTTGAATTGATGACGTTATCCAAAAAGCATTTTTATTTATTGGTCTTCTTTTTTTCAATATAAATTCTAGCGACTGAATGTTACCAATGCTTCCGGCATTTATATTGGTTCCAAATAAAAACTGGGAACTAACAAAATACCGCAAAATTCTGTTTTTTAGGATTCCTTGAATGTTCAGGTCTTTGTGGTTGGTCCGGGATTGTAGGTTACGTGGGTGCGTGAATCGGGATTCCTCTTGCGTGTCAATGGTTCACACTTTGATCGTGTAAAATTTTGCCACAAAGGTAGGGAATTGCGCCTACACGATTAACACGAGTTCGGGATATTTCCAGCGATTGAACAGTCGCAAAAAAAAATTACAATTGTAACGTTCAGTTAGTGGATTAAAAAAGCCTTACGAGTGGTTAAACTGATGTATGGGTGACACAAGAAAAGGAGAACACGCTTTAAAAAAGCTCCTACGGTTTTGTAGCAGCATATAGGAAGACATTAATGGAAAAAATATTGTTTTCTCCATAACTACAAAAATACCTACCTAATAGCTCATTATTATTATTATTTTTGTTTATGGCCTCTCGTCAGCTGCTTAACCAGGTTATTATGTGGATGCCCCAGTAAATTAAGACCTCCAGACAGGGCATAAAACTTATAAATGTGCTATTATGTGATTAAACTAGCTTTAACCCACGGAAATTCGCGGTTTTTTTATTTTTTATTTTTTAAATATATTCTTTATGGCACCTCTTCAGGTCCTGAGCTATCCGAATATCAAAAAAATATTTGGCCTAGGTCTTCAAAAAATATTTGGCCTAGGTCTTCAAGGGGGAGGCGTGAAAATTGATTTTGTTACAATGAATAATTGATACAGCCACCTAATTACGCAACACATTTATTTATGTAAACGATTACGAGAAATTTGTTTCATTTTGACAGTTCTTGTACTCTCTTTCTTATCTGTACATAACATAACTTACACCGTTACACCACAAATTACTCATTTCGCATAACTCAATATACATTTCTGCTTTTTTGTTCCTGCATTTATTTTAGTTTTTATATTCCTTATATTTCTTGTTTATGTTCTGATCACGTTGCATGTTCTTACTTGCCTCACGCAAGTCTATAAGTGTTTAATTTTTTCCAAGGGGAGGTCCTGGTGACCTGTATCACAGGTCTTTCTACAAAAACCTATTTCAGGCACCAGTCTCTTACATTGGTGAATATGGTAATACTTTTGTCTTAATTATATTAATTTTAAGGCAACCAATGTGAAGAGAAAAATAAATGTTTTTTGAATTTGAATTTTTGAGTTCAACAACATTGCGTTACTTACGTTGTTGAGCAGATTTTTTTTTCGAACTTGTGAAGCAAGAGATTAGCAATTTGTTTCAAAACGATTCAAATTCCGATTGATCGTTTATTACGTAATTAGCGTACAGAACCCCATAGCATTAAGGCCAAAATACACTCTACTGTACATTTTTTTATTCAGTGCTGCGTACGTAAGTGTAAACCGTTGGTGGTCGGTTTTATTGCTGTGCGGTGTCATTCAACTTTTTTGCATACATTGCCACAGTTTCCAACGTTTCGGATACGCTCCTGTGTTTACACATTCAAATGAGAGCGTTAGAATCGGCGTGATTCGGTGCCGTCCGTGTTATTTGGTCTGTTGAAGTGTGAATTGACTCTTCTCTGCTTAAAGTTTATTAGGACTTTGTTACAGAAATAAAATACAACAATAGGATATTTTTTTGATAAAACTTTTTGGTTTAATATGTGTAGCGTACCGACATGATAAACTAGCGCAGTAGCGCGCGCCCGCAGAGTGGTCACTTGCATGCTGGCGCCCGAGCGATGCAGACGTGTGACCTCTACTGTTGTACATTGAATTGTTATTTAATTTACCTACTCGAATACCACACTATATATGACTCACATAGATTCCAATCTATACAGGGATATTGGTTATAAGTCGGCAATCCTTTAAGGGTATATTTATAGGAGAGTTCATATGCAACCAAATGACCCCTCATGACCCCTATGCCAATGTCAACCATTTTCGAGTTATTTGACATTTTGTATTTTAAAATGAATAAAAATATAAAATGTCAAATGACTCGAATTTTATTGACATTTGCATAGGAGTCAAAGGGGGTCATTTGGTTGTAAATGACCTCTCCTACATCCTCTTAATGGATTGCCGACATAAAACCAATAAACCGGTATAAATCTTCATAATAACATACCATGAGTATCACTATCCATCATTTTTGCATAGCAAACAAGCACGGACGGCGCGTTGTGTTCCACGCGCGCCTCAAAGAGATGTCAGCAATTGAAGGGGTCCAATAGGACCGATGCCTGCCGGGGTTGTGGAAAAGTCCGCAAGGGATACCGTGGCCCCTGGCAACGTACAGGCAACTGAAGGAACACGGGTGGGTTTTAGTCAGTAAGAGTCTGACACGCCCTCCCGCTCCGCACCCAGAGCGGGAGAAGTTATTTGATAATTTCCCACCCAAAAAAAAAAGGCTGCTACTGACAAATTTCTAAAACAACTAAAATGTATGTAATATTATTAGAACAATATGAAAAGCTTCCTATATTCATTTCCTCTTAACACCAGCATAAATACCTCGATACACGTTCGCACCTCCGACATCACTTAACAATTCCTAATTGCTGACACGTACGTGTACGTGATCAACATACTTAATTGCAGCACTATCGACCGCCTGGTACCTACGGAACCCGCAACACGCTTGCCCCGAAGTTTTGATGAACGCAATCATCCGACGGAACCCAATTAACGTTTGTTTTACGTTTCAAACCCAAGGGTGGGAAGCTGGGAACGTGGAAATTTTGTTTTACGCAGTCTTTTGCAGAAATGGGCTTTGAAAAATTGGTTTTGGACTTGTTTAGGTGTTTTTTTGTAAAAGGTCTTTTGAGTGTATCGCTGGATTTTATCGCGCAAATTAACGCAACGCTCTGGAGTCCTGAAATAATTGATAACTAATTGCATGACCCATTAGACCCATTAAACGACCCATAACTGGATGTTAAATATTTAAAATTCTGAGGTCAATGTTTAGGTAGTAAATTTTCGTATTTTTCTATATGACATGGTTATGGACGATACCATAACATCACGCCTGTATTTCCCCAAAGGGTAAGGCAGAAGTGTACTCGAATATACCCACATTTCGCCAGTTATGTTACGTTCTATGTAATAAGGGGCGAGCCTATTGTCATCAACCGGGCACAAATCCAGAACCAGGCTGCTACTGAGAAGTTCCTAATGGAAAATACCCAATAACACTTTTCCGACATACTCAGCAGTATCGCCTTCCTATTATAAAGTAGTCCAAATCGGCCACTACCTACTCCTGCATACCAGATGCCTGAACATTGAAAACCACATTTTCATGCTAGGAAAATATTTAATCAGAACTATTCGCAAAGTGGAATGCTGCGCTCACACTGCTTACGCTCCGAACACTGAAAAGTGCTTCAATTATTGGAAATCTAAAAAACTAGTTTCATTTTGATGCAAAACTAAATTATCGCTATGAACATTTCTGATTAAATTAAACACGTTTTGACCTTTTTTTTTTTAAATAATATTTACTTATTAATAAAAATGTATGCCCAATGATGACAAAGCGAGTTTTGATCGAAATAAAATGCTAATGATTAAGTTTAAATTATATTTTATTTTGAATTTGCAACAGGTTTTCCTCTGAGTAAAATTAGCATCTATAAATATTTGCGGAACGTTGTTTCTGAAAAGCCCACTGTGGCGTTTATTTTGTGACACCTTGTACACTTGGCATGAGCAGAATATTTGCGTACACATAATGGCAATCGATGGCAATGCCTTTACTTTTGACAGTTCAGCCACGTTCATGGAGTTATTTATATTGTTGAGCAGTCAAATTTTTCAAATCTATGAAGTGATGGGTTATGAATTTCGTTCATTTATATTTTATTTTATTTAATACTTCAAGCACACAAATGTACAGAGGCGGACTTAATGCCATGGGCATTTTCTACCAGTCAACCTTCGGGTGATGCAGAGACAAACAGTGGTAGGTGCAACAGAGAGATTTGAAGATTTTAATATTTAAATATAAAGATATACATATATACCTATTAAAAACTATAAATATAATAAATACACCTAATTATACATAAATATAAGAACAAATAAGACAAACAATGGGAAAAAAATTACCGTTGTGATGATACTGCCAGCTTCTTGCGAATATGCACATAACCCATATATGCATATGTTCATAACACTCGGATTGCGATTGAAAGTATGTTAGTTACACAACTAGGGTGCTGCAGTGCTATTCTGTAAAAATCACACGGTGAAAACCTTGGTGAAGTGAGCTGTCAATACACAGACAGACAGGGTTGGCGCAGTAGTTAAGCGATTGACTGCTGCGCTGCGTGTCGCGGGTTCAATTCCCGCACGGAACAAATATTTGTATGACCTACAAGTAGTTGTTCCGGGTCTGGCTGTTTGTGTAGTGAGATTAAATGTTTGTAAACGCACCCACGATACAGAAGAAATTCCTAGTGTGGGGCAACGTTTTGTTTAAAAAAAAAAAAAAGTGTCCATCCCTAGCATCAGTGGGATGACAGCTCACTTCACCTAAGTTTTCACGGTGAGATTTATACAGAATAGCACTGCTGGTGTTAGTAAACCCATTCACCCCGATAGATTACCAAAAAAAAAAACAAAAGCCCATCACTCGTGCAAAAATACGTTCGAAGCAAGTGAGGTATTCGAAACACGTAATGGCAATGTAAACAAAAATCCTAAATGCGACATAGGTAGATTTATTAGGGTTGAACAGGGTACAACAGGGTAGGACAGGGTGGAACAAGCTCACCGTGGATTGCTTTCGGTTTTATGGTATGTTAGGCAAGATCGGCAAACATGTCATTCAGCAGGTCAAGGTTGAATGCTTTGGCGATTTCAATATGGTTGCCGTTGTGTCTTACGTCGGCTGTTTTTCGAGTCGTTTGGATGGTTGTGTCAGGATCATTTGGCAAGGTAAAAATAAGATATTTAGAACCTAATTTTGGACATGGAAATAGAGCTATAAGGCTGATTGGAGCCTTGGTTATTGCAGAATGAAGGGCACTGAAATATTGTTTCAAAATCTGAAAGCCTACGATTGATGTAAAGTACCAATAAAATGGGGGAATCGGTGGATTTTATAAAATCCACGACCGCGTGGGTGTATTGCTAAGGCCAATTCTCGTACTTAAAAAACGTCCACATTCAAATCCGTCAAACTTGTCAATAATGTTGGTAAATAGACTGTATTTTTGACAGATTGCGGATGAGATGCGAATGTGAATATTCTTAAAAATAGGCAGTGTATAGAGTGCCGCTACCGGCGTTGCCTCGGCCCGGCTAAAGTGCCGTAAGCATTGCATTGTCATTGTCACTGTCACTGAGTCACTGTCACTTGTTATTTTGTTTGATATAATTATCTAAAACAAATACGATCAATCAATACAAAGGGCGGCGAACTAACCTCAACAATCAAACAGAATAACAAGTGACAATGACAACGCAATGCTTACGGCACTTTAGCCGGGCCGAGGCAGTACCACTATTATACCGCAAATAGCGGCACTTTATCCTATAGGGATAAAGTGACCGGTTTTATCCACTTTTCCCTATCTAACAGCTTATTTATCTAAAATGGCACACATTACATATTTAATACAGATAAATTGACTAAAAGCAGTATCCTTTTTCCACAAAGTAAATACAAATTATACAAGCGAAAGCTCTCTTCATAGAAAACATTTTATCTTCGTTACTTCACGACCTATATGGGTAACGTGAGTAGCAGTTGCATATTTTCCATCGTGCAACTTAACGTTATAAATTCCGTTGGTCCACTAGGTAAATAGCTGTCGTAAGGGTATGTGTAGAATGGTGCTTTTGATGCAAATTTTTATCATGATAAATAAGTTGTGTGGAAATCGGTTGTCATGGTATGTTGCAGAGGAATGAGGAAAATGTCGTCAGGAAAGTTTTGAGTATGAATGTCGGTGGCTATTAAGAGTAGTGGAAGACCAAAGAAACGATGGATGAACTGTGTGAAAGATGATATGGCTAGAAAGGAAGTGACTACCGAGACGACGACTATTATAGAAGAATGGAAAAAAAAGACATGTTGTGCTGACCCCACATAATTTGGAATAAGGACAGTAGAATCACGATGTTATGATTATTAATATTTATTTCTGTAAGTAGGTTTTAACAAATACTTTTACCCAACAATAGGGTCTTTGTTTCTTATCCGACTACTCTGAGAAGATACACCGACACAAGCTCAAAGGTCACAGTGATTGTTGTCACTAAGATACACCAAGTTACGGAATGAAATGTAAGATGTAGCTCATTTTGTAGATTACTTAAAATGGCAATTTCCTTTGCTTTGAAAATTATATTACCAACCTTTTTGGGGAGGGTTTAGCAGTGATAATCGTCACGATTTCAAAGTTATTTTTGCAACAGTTCACGAAACTGGTGCAAGTCGTCGATATGCATGTAAATTGGGAATAAAACTATCTACTGACGTGATGACGATCCTCAGCAACGAGGAGATGAATGCGGAAAAATAATTTAACGATTAGTAAACTAGTAGGTGTATCTTCTTTAGGCTCTGACTACTCCATATCCGGGTAATCATGGAGGCGTGAGTTAAGTTAAGAGTCCGCACCACCACTCCGAAAAGAAAAGTTTATTCCACAATTTTCCGCCGGACCTCAGTGATGGCGCGGTCTCTATGTATGTATGTGTATATCTTATTTTTATAAGAGTGGTATCAAATAAGGTTTTACGACTAAAATGATAAGCGGCCAGCAATATATCCGACTCTCATATCCAAAATTCCCTCTTGTATCGCTAAAAACTACCTCCTACTCTCGCCCTAAGCCAACCCGTAATATTCATTATCGTAAAACTCAGGTGCTAGCTCCACCGAATAGCCACTCGATATAAAAGTTCTTTGACAAGTTCAGTATTATCCGACCGAATTGAGAGTGCACTTTGCTCTAGAGGGTGAATTAAAATAATAGAACTTTGTAACTTGATAGCGTAATGTTATTTTTTTGTTTCGTTTTTTCTAATTTGAGATAAGGATCGTTTTGGAATATAAAAGTGTTTTATTATGATTAATGTTGAGGTATGAAGTCGACATCAACAGTTTATTGCTTAGACAGGACTGCATACAAAGAATAATATTTTGAGCATAATATTCTTTAATGTGCATTTACTTTGTTACAAAAACATGATTGTCTAAACTCATACTTACAATTAACTACACTAGCAATGGCCGTTGACCCCTTAATGAAGCAACAAAATATTTTATTTCCCATAAACCTACATAGGCGCTTATGAAACGTGAGAAACTAGGTACACGGTTCCTATAAAGGAGAAGAGCTGGCAAGAATCTCCACGGTTCAGCTCAGTTTTTTTTTGGTTTTATATTTAAGTATCATACTTAGATAATATTGTCACTCATGACTCATAACTCTCTCTCGGCTTCGAGGTTTTGCCGTTAAATTTAATTTTGACTTAGTATATTTTTTCTTTTCAGCTAGTTAGTTTTCTACCTTATCGTACGTCATTGCGAACTTCTAAGGGCATAAAAAGTAGGTTGGAGTGTAATTTCCTGCGAAATATAAGGGAAAAGTTTTTTGTGATTTCTGACTTTTCTAGTACTCAAACCTCAGTTGGTCCTATAGAGTTGTTTGATCCTTATAAGAAACAGGATCGATAGGCATCAAAAAAGTTTTTGTGAAGACAGCCCTTTTTCTTGCTGGCTGTTTTTTTTTTTCAAAATCTGAATGCAGATCAAAATTATGGACAGTCTTCTAAGACCGTTTTCTTGTAGCTACAACGGTTAAGATAGCTGCTCTTACTGCCCCTTCTCAAAAATCCATCCTGTATATAAATCCCTCATTAACCTACCCACAAAAATACCCATTCCCGTTTTTCAATACCTCCCATCTTTCGTAAAACTTCGGCTAACCTCGGGAAAATCCGGCGTAATCCCAGCTAGTATATGTTCAGCATAACGGTGCAATATTCATTACCATATAAACCCAGGTGCGCTGGCTTTAAGGCCCTACGTGTCTTATTTGTGTAAAATATAAAAGGCATGCACTCGCATTACGGTTGATGAGGTTGCTTTTACTTGAGGAAACTTTAACATGATTTTGAGGTGCATTAGTGTTCCATAAAGTGGATTTTATGCTATGAGGCTTCGAGATATTTCTCTTTTATGTGTGATGTGTTGGTGAAAGAACCCGAAGTCCATTGACGAACAAAGTTCCTCTTTTATGTTAGACAACATAACTGCGGCATCGTTACGCACTTGCTTCAGAAACTGTGAAGGAAAACATCGTGAGGAAACCGGCCTGAGAGATATTTCTCGACGGCTTGTCAAGCCCAGCCAGAGGCTCATGGGCGGCTTTAAAACTCTGACACCAGGTTAGTGACTAACCACACGAAAAGAAGAAGAACGCTATTATTCACTGCACCTAACGCCTTGCAAATCTTATATCGCCTAAGCCGAGTTATCCGCGCAAGAAACTCATCCGGCCACCAGACAGCACCCGTCTGGTCGGAGGATGATCCCTTTTCTATGGGGGATGACGAACTTTCCACCCTGTTCCTTATATCTCTAAAACACCTTCAACAATTTTACCGACGCGTCAAGTGAAAAAAAGTCGTATGTGTTGGTAGTTTTACCACCGAAACCCAACAATGTTGATAATAGTAATAGATGGTGCTAGTACTTTATCGGTTCCGTTACCAGAACGGTTTCCGGAATAAAAATCTCCCCGAACATATTCACAAAGAGATATACAACTAGAACAACAACTTCTTCATCTTTCTACCTACACGTCAATAATGCCGTGCCGTTACTAAGTGGACTACCCTGGGTGTGAATCCCTGACCTTTCTCATTGTTGACTCTGCTATTTCCACGATACCAATGTATCGACATTTAATGTTGAGGTACGGGCTTTGGTACCCGAAGGATACCAAACGGAACCCTTTTACTTAGCCTCCGCTGTCCGTCCGTCCGTCTGTCCGTCTGTCTGTCAGCGGGATGTATCTCAAGAACCGTAATAGGTAGACAGTTGAAATCTTCACAGATTGTGTATTTGTATTGCAACAGCAAATATTAAAAATAAAATAAAGTTAAAAATGAAAGGGGTCAGAATACAAGAAACGTGTTTTCGGCGTTTATTGCTAAATATTGTACGGTGGTGCGGAACCCTTTGTGTGCGAGTCCGGCTCGCACTTGGTCGGTTTGTTTCTATTTAAAGTAAAAGCTTAACTCGTGCTGACTCGAGAGAAGAAATAGATAAGTTTTCAATTAAAAGTAAAAAGCAAAGTTTATTTCCACGCGAGTAATTATTTTCTAAGTAAATAACTTGTTTAATTAATAAATGAAAGTAGTTTATTTATTTTCAAAATATTATTATTAAGTAGTTGGTTTATTACTTGGGAGAGCTCGTATTTATGAGCGTTAGAACAAGTTTAATTAATGTTAACTTTTAGATTCGACGCATAAGTACGTCCCGTCCTAGTCTAGGGCATAATAATATTAAACACAGATTTAGAAGTCAGAAAATGACTCAGAAAAAATTCTGCCTTATCATCATTAGTCTAAACCAGTCAACTGCTGGATATAGGTAGGCCTAACCCCTACGATCGCACGCAATTTGTCACTCTCTTCAGCTGCTACCAGCCACCCTGCGATGATCGTCGCTCCACTTATCCTGAGGGCGTCGATTCGCTGTGAGAGGGAGTAGGCCGTAATTTACCACGCGGGCCCCGTGCGGGTTGATGGATGTCACATGTCTTCGAACTTTAAGTTCTAGGACATGCCGGTTTCCTCACGATCTTTTTCTTAACCGTTTTGAGAGCAGTGGTGATGAAATAATTTATAAAAACTAAAGTATCTGCCTGGGTTCGAACCTACGTCCTCGTAAGTCACGGCCGTTTCTACGACTACCACTGCTCATCAAGAACAAGCCTTCTCCAAATGTTTAAATACTCGTTTCATCTCTGCAGGTATTTGATAAAAAAGGACTGTGTCCTACTGAAGTAGATCAAAATATGTAATATAACAATTTCATTACCAAAGCCCTGATAACAAAAGCTAATTAGTCCGACATTGTGAGCCTATTAAAACTTAATAGTGCACTAACATTGGTCCAACCTATTTCGAGGTCATTAACCTACAGAAAGGTATTAGATTCACAGTAAAATGATTATTGTATCAACTAGGGTTTACCAAGGGTCGAATGGAGCTAATCTAAATAAATTCAAATGGGCGTAGGCTGAATTATCCCGAATTATTTATTTGGTACCTACTATAAGCTGATATTTTAGTGTAGTGCCGTGTGGTTTAACGGTGGCAAGGGCAGAAAATTGTAATTGAATTATCATCATTTGGAACAGCAAAATAATTAAAATTTGTGCTAGGAGTGAGTGCAACAGATAGAGATTCAGATGACGCGACGAACACAACTGGGACTAGACAAATGGCAATCACTTTCAAAGCGTTTCGTATTTGTACGACAACAGGATTGACATAAGCTCTTCGGTAGTTTATGTCAATCCAATTTTTACATTTTTCAAGTTTCTATCGTCGATAATGCTGATAAAATGTCACTGTGTATAGGACTATTGAAATGTAAAAAAAAAAATACAAAAAAACGCCACTGTTTTCTATATTTTGGCAGCTTATGCATAATTATACCTATTTAATCCTTGTCCATCTGGAAACTACCAGTAACTTGAAAAGGTTTTGCATAACAAATTCCCGAATGAATCTACTACAAAACCAAAACTTTTGAATTGAATGACTCAAACGCGAAGACACGTGTCTCTCAGGTATATTTGCGCACATGCAAGACATGTGCTCAAAGTGATTGTACATAGAAATGAGTAAACCTGGAGTGAATCTAAACATATTCTTCACGTGTTACTACAAAACACGTGTTTCTAACATTGCCAACTACTATATTATTCTCTTCATACCTACATAAGAATAATGATTCATCATGACATATTACGATCTTGGTATTAAGGAATGGAAACGTTAAATACCTTTAATATTTGCACGACTGCAACATCGAATATAGTTGTACCGTTTAAAAATTCCCACCACCAAGTAATAACCTTCTAGCCGATAAAGGATCATTAATTAATTAATTAATAATAATTGCTTTCACAATTTTCCAAGGTATAATGTATACGTAAGGGATACTCAATCTCTAAAGGTAAATTTGTCAACATGATCAGCACCGTAATTGCGTAACATACGGTTGGGTGCGCCATGATAATGTCTGGATTTTAAAAGAGAACTCTGAGTTTGTTTCGGTGTTTCTTCTCAGTGTAGTCAGTTATAGTTCGACCGAAACCACTGTACCGCGCTTTATTTGTCAACGCTGCCCCCGGCATCTCCGCGCATTCCTAAGGCGTGGTATAGCGGTCTCAGTCAAACTATAGGAAACACTGCCCTCATCTAATTTAAAAATATATATATACCGGCCTTTACGATGTGGTCATCATATTAGTGATTCAGCAGATCCATTTTTTTTTTGGTCGTGTAATAGAGTTTTTTTAAACTTATTTAACTACAGAAATAACATATAGTTTATTATAACTGCAGAATAAGTTATGACTATAGATATAAAAAGCTGCAATTTCCGTAAAAACACAAGGCACAAGAAGGCCTTACAGTCGATGTAGGAGTCTAATTTTATAATGACGAACATTAACAAAATAGTGAACGTAAATTTAGGCTTTTAGATGTAATTGCGTAATTTCGTTTAGGAATTAATGTGGTTTTTAGAGCTTTTGATAACTTTGAAATGTACATCAAAACTTCAGTGCTTTAGGCACTGCTTTAGTGCTTCAGGCACTGAAGTTTTGATGAGACCACACTGTCTTAATTTTGCAATCGTAAATAGGATTTTCTGTCCGATAATAACGACTAGCAGAGCAGATAAATAAATAATAAAACAGAATTTTCCTTTCATGTGTAAAGTAGCAACTACAATAATCTGCCTAGCCTTTTTCCAACTATGTTGGGGTCGGCTTCCAGTCTAACCAGATTCAGCTGAATACTACTACTGGTAATATGATACCCCATGGTAAGACTGATTGTCAGACTGACGACTGTCAAAGATCCACGAATGACAGCCGGGACCAACGGCTTAATGTGCTTTCTGAGGCACGTAAAGATGGTCAGGAGGTATGTAAAGATGGTCACCCATCCACGGACCAACCCCGCCAACCGTAGGTTAACCTGCTGGATCGACCCGTGCGGCTGTTATTACTTAGCCATGAGCTCCTAGCAACTACAGTAAAACAAAATAAAATATTTAGCGCCACCAAAATGTAATTATGGTAATTAGCAGAAAGGCAATCATTACGATTGACTTTCTCCAGATTAACCACTAATTTAAGACCATTTAGTCGATATTCATTGCATAGCGTTCTAACAGCTTAACGTATCGATTCTGAGAACCGTTTAAGCTTTTGAACACTGTAGGTAGTCTGTAGTAGTATTAACATTTGATAATGGAGATTTAAAATATTAAATCAGTGAATATAATGATCATTGCAATAGGGATTTTAAGTGCTTTATAGGTAAGATTATATTGTGTCTCATACTTGTTTTTCTTAAATAATGGAAAAAGCTCCGCCAGTTCCCAGTACTTCAACATGCAGTACAGTGGTGAGAGCAGTGGTGGCCCAGTGGTAACAACCCTAACTAACAAGTTGTAGGTCGTGGGTTCGAACCCAGGCAGGCGCTATACTTTGTGTAAATAATTTCATCACCACTGCTCTCAAAACGGTGAAGGAAAACATCGTGAGGAAACTGGCTTAGCCTAGAACCAAAACTTCCAAGACATGTAATATCTACCAACCCGCGTGGTAGATTACACACGTACCCACTCCCTCTTGAAAAGAGGAGGACTTTTTCCCACCAATGGGAACACTATAGGCTGATTTTGCTATGTTTATGCATATGCAACATGCCATTAAAATTGCATCATCATCATAATCATTTCAGCCGAACGACGTCCAGGACATGCTATAGGCCTAACCGTCGCCACATCGACGAGTCCTGTTCATGTATGCCATCTTATTTAGAAGTTATTCATGAATATTTCCACACATATAGAGTGTAAAAAGGCCCATCATGAAGCCGTCATCTACCCATTCTGTACATCAATCTAAATTCTATGTTCTATGTTAGAGAGTTTGGTTTTTGCACTGAGTCTTTCAGGTAGACCTGGGTGACGACGCTTGTGCATTCAAAGAGTATATGCGCAACATCAAACAAAGAAACTTTCTGTAAAAATATTTGCGTAGAAACGACTTTTATTCTTGGTGTGAAAATTCGCTTTTACTGTAGTGCGCAAAACATTGTGCTTATGAGTGCATGCAACGGTACAGAGATCGTAAAAAATAGTTGAAAAAATTTGAACTTTGCCCTTCAATATCTTCATAACCAGAAAGTTCCCAGGTCTAGTCTAGTACAAAAAAAAAACATAATAATTAGAAAAACAAGTTACTCGAGGCTTCATTAAGGGTATTTTTATAACCATTATTTATTTATTCCCGCAGCAAATCATTCACAAAGCAAAATATTTGTGAATAACCAACAAAGCCAAAATCTATGTAAACACAGAATCATTTGAATATACCCTTTAAATTGTATTGAATACGAACGCTTTGATTGAAACATTTCAATTATCAGTTTCTGATCGCAACGCTTCATTGAGCGGCTCATTGATATTACATTTCTCATGTAAACAGGATTATTTGATGTATAATATGTACCTTAACAAACACATAATACTACGCTTTATGAAGTTCAGTATATGGATATAGTACAATAATGCCGTAATGTAGTTTTGTAAAGATATTAATTTCTACGGATCTGTCTGTTTCTATCAAAATCAGTAGTAGTCGCCTGTGTTTAGCAATGGGTAATGATGACGAATCTTTCGATGTCGCAGAAGATGGACTATGTGCAACACTTTCTATACAAACCTAGCGTGACACCCATATTACGAAATAAATAACGTAAAATATCTGACAGCTTTTCAGAGAGAACAGGTGACGAACAGCCTGTGACGAATTTGAAAAATAGGTATGTGAAGAAACTATTGCCAACGTCTTACCTCAAGTCTGCCTCCGTAGAGTGCGATAGGGACAGCTGCAGCTCAGACCGATTATACCACAAAAAAAATTGACGAGATTGACGTTTCGTATTGCCCTTTTTTCTCCTCGAAAATAGCCTATTCAATATTTTTTTTAAGAAAGAGTATGTCTAGGTCAAATTTGTCTGGTAGTCCCTAATCACGACGAAAAACAGGCATTTTTTTGTAATTTTTGGACAGTCATAGGCGGTAAAAACTGGCATTTTTTTGTAATATTTGGAGAGTGTATTTTCTTTGCTGAAAAAAAGGAAATAACAGGGACGTTTCTACAGCAGACCTTGATTTTATGAAAAAAAAATATTGCTCTAGAGGCATTATTCAGGAAGAAAAAGGGGAATACATTTGTATGGAGAATCGCAGGCCCTGTTCCCTCTTAAGGCGGTCCGTGACAGTTATAGTGATTCGCTTAACGAACTTTCGACGTCACGAAAATTATTATAGTATGACCAATACCGCTGTACCGTGCCTTTGATATCTGCGCGGCGAGACGGGAGGCAGTGTAGGCCGCTCAACCATCAACGCTCACGGCGTTCCACCCCTCGCCTTGCCACGCATTCCTAAGACGCGGTACAGCGGTATCAGTCAAGCTATACTACTATCATCTGTAAATGCTGCCATGGCAGCGGCGCGACGCGGTGATGGCGTGATCTGCAACATGAGTCCATTATAATACCTACGTGCCAGCCTCACGCGCACAATATACTACTTATTACATATTAAGATGCTAAACGTCTATTTTATCCTTTTCAAAATAGAACAAGAGCAAGCCTGAAGGTAAAGTATCATCCTGTAAAATAAATCGAACCCAAATATGACTATATCAGGAATATCATTGACGTCTATTACAGTGTCTATTCATTTGTAAACGCTTAAATACAGGAGCGCTAACTAATAAATAAGGATTCAAATGAATTCCTTGATACCTACCGCTGTAAGCTAGACTACCTGTACATGGAGGATCAACAGCTTTACGTGCTTTCCGGCACAGAGAGGTATGTAATGGATGGTCACCCATCCACAGACCGACCTCGGCAAGCGTTGCTTAACCTTGAAGATTGACCTGCACGGCTGTTATTACTTAACCACGAACCTTTCAACTTTTAACAATGTATTAAAACGTAATGGAGTTCATAATTTGATACTTATAAAACTACGAGATAGAAAGATGAGCAAAAGACGTCGAGTGCATGTTATTATAATTTCAATTTTCCTTGTGAAGTAACCCACAACTTAATTGCATAACACAATCCGAAGGATTCTAAACGAAATTCATTATCCATTGATTCATAATAATTATGTTGGAATAAATTGTCTACTCGACAACGCAATGAATATTGTTTAACTGTATATAGCAGCTTAATTGCGTAATGCCCCGGCCGCATCTCTGCGTCTATCGTGACGAAGCAATGCGTGCCGAAGCTTCGTATGTTTTTCTCGCTAAAAATTTATCACGCTAATGCGGTGGTTTTAGTAAGTTTTCGAAATGACCACAATATTTTTCAATACAACATTCAACTCGTTTAGGTAACAATCTTGCGTTTTGTATCTTCAGGTGGCGAATTTGCGTTAAAATGGACTCTGAGGCTGCTTTTAGGTCTTCAATGGTGTCGTAGCTTGTTTTGTACATAGAGACAATTTTACGCGAATAAATGAAAGGATATGAATACAATGCATTTTATTCATTTTAGACATCATGTTTCATAATAACATTTACTGCTTAAGACCAACACAATCGATGTCTAAATAGAAATTATGTTAGTTTTATTTTTCAAAACGTCCGGGTTCGATTCCCGCGCTGAGTACAAGTTTTTTTTTAATGTATGAACGCAGGTTGTATTGTTACTAAAATCGATGACATGGTTCTTAAGAAGAGATATCCTCGTATGTCTTATAGTTTTAGACTTTTCCATACTGACCGATGTAAATGTGCCATCCTGTATACGTACTATAGCAAGTAAACTCAGAGTGAGGCAACTGTGTACACCAAGGAATTTACGCAGCGACGCAAAAATTTACGCGTTCTTTACGGCCGGACTAACACGTCTCGGCGTTTTACGAGTTTCACCGACTTTTTTTTTCATAATTTTTACGTTTTTTAAGGCACAACAGTATAAAAGTTTTTAAATGTCCCGACAACACTGTTTTGTGAAGTTTTTTTTTTTTTCATAAATTCCCGTTGGTGCTATAAATATTTTTGAGCTACGTAAGTAATATAATTCGATTGTGAGATTCAAACTTCAAACATAATATAGATATCATAATTCAAATGAATAATAATTGTGTTAGATTTTGTAACAGATGAAAAAAAAACAAGTCATAGTTTCTATTATTATGTAAACATTCTTTTCAAAATAAACTATTACAACAGAATTATCAGCACCGCTACCAAGCTTGTCTCTAAACAAAATTATGAGCCTGTCTAAACAGTTCATGAAGACCGTGCTAAATTCTAAGTGTTTTTGAATTCAAATCCATCTGAATCCTTTTTACATAGCTTACAAAACATAAGTAAAAGGTAAAAAAAAACCCTAAGTATTGCACAGCCCAGTGATTCACACCGGATGAGCTTTAAACGTGCAGTAAACTCCATTTCCATCCGTATTCACCCATGTGAAAAGCTAAACCCCAGGCAATTTGAATAGTGATGAAAACTAAAAAAAATGTAAATAGCCAGCGAATGAAGCTGCGTTTTTTTACACACTAGGGCTGTAACGAGTAGATGAAAAATCAATATGGCCGCTCACAAAAGTTTGACAGGATTTTAGTAAGGTGATGATTACGGGAATATCTTCCAGGGTAGTTCATTAATTCACGGTCTATATGACGCCTTTATCCAGCAGTGAAATCTGCTTTTCTCAATGTTTCCGGCACGAAATATCTGAGCCAGTTTGCAAGGTAGCAGGGTTGACTACCCATTATGAGCTGGACATACACTTGTAATACGGGATTGAAGGCTTTTAAAGCACTCTATAAGAATGTTTCTTAATGTCTGGCAAAAAACGAGCTTACGCAAATGAATATGCAATAGATTATGTTTAAAATAGGATGCCGTACAACCCTAACTGCGCATAAAATATCTTTATTACCTGCAATATTTCTGGGTTCTCTATACCTAATTAAATTAATGAGTTTTATAGTTCATTATAAATTAAAGGAAGAATTTAATTTAGTAGACGTGAAAGCTTTTTAGGAGAAAAACGTATTCACGTTTAGTGCTTGTTAAAATGATTTAGTATACCTACATTAAATTTCTTTACTCATAATAATCTATTATTTATTTTCCTTTACATACTATAAAACATAAACAATTTACATCTAACACTAATATATATAAATTATGTACAAGTATACAGAGGCAAAAAAAAAAAAAATATATGAAGAACTCACTGGGCATCAAAAAATTCGTCCGCATCGCTGTCAGTGGGAAAAGTGCCCAAAAGGCTGGCAGCATTGCCACGTTGGATGGCAATGCTGATTCTTTGACCTAAAAATTGGCCAGCCCTCTGGTCACGTGAAGATTCGACCAACCGCTTGGCGATGTCCCGAAATACTCGATGCGCACTGGGACCCCACGGCCCTAGAGTTTCAACCCCAAACGGCTCGAAAATATAGCTACCAATAAGGTTATTATATTTGCGCCGTTTGAGGTTTTCTGCACCCGCAGCAGCCGCTCCAGCACAGCCCGCCGTGCTAGGAAGATGGGATGGCGCGAGGGTGTCGACACAGGTTGCATCCCACACCAAGGGTCTACCCAACTTCCAAGGCATTATGGTCATTCCGTCTGGCCTCTTCCCATCGTCGCGTGCCAAGCCATTAGGTTCTAAAACAGCTGGCACCCCGGCGGTGACAAGAGCCCGACGGATAATGTCATTAATGCTTGCGTGTCGTGCCAAACGACCAGCGCTCTTGCTGCAGGAAAGACCATGGTGTCCGATACGGTCGACTGCTTCACCGCACTGACAGCGATGCGGAGCTCATTGCCTCTGCATTTGATTACTTTCATTAGAATTTACATTTGGCAGGAAATAATAAATTATGCATAGAAATGTTTTTAGTAGCGTATTTTATCCACGCATCTAATATCTAGGAGTCCTATATGATAGGGAATCAGGAATTCAGATTACTTAGCGCGTGTTGGAACGCTAAGTACATCACAGCACGTAACGCTAGTGTCACGACGATACTAGCGCCGCCGCCGCGCCGGCGCTCTGTTAAACAGTAAACGTACGTCATAATATGTACAACACAATTCGGCGCTATAGCGCGGCGACAGAAGAACGCGTTCTATTTGGTGAAGCCTTTAAATAAAATCAAACAGAGAAAATTTGGTAATATCTAAGTTTGCCTGAAATTGACGTAGTCTAATGAAGTATCAATCTCTACAATCCGATCAAAACGATTAGAACAGTGACTTAGATTTTGCGTTCATCTTAATATACCTACCGTTCAGATCTGTCATAAGCAAATGATGTCACAAGTTTACAATTGACAGGTTTTATATAATAATCATGGTCAGGTACCTCGTCAATCAATCAATCAACTCAGCCTACCGTAGTCCACTGCTGGACATAGGGCTCTCGCGCCACAACACCCTGTCCTCGGCCTTCCGCATCCAGTCTGTACCAGCCACCTTCTTAAGGTCGCTTTTTTAGGGTTCCGTAACCGAAGCTGCCAAACGGAACCCTATTACTAAGCATCCGCTGTCCGTCTGTCTGTCTGTCATCGAGCTGTATCTCATGAATCGTAATATTTCACAGATTTTGCATTTCTATTGTCGCTATAACAAGTTTTTTTATTTTTTATAAAACTTAAAATTAAAGGGGGGTCTCCAATACAATTATTGTAATTTTGAAAAAAAAATCTAACCCTGGCATAAGAGAGCCACGCGGACTTAGAACAAGCCCTACCATCAACCAAACCGAGCAGAAAATTTTGCCCCCACTGGGAATCGACCTCGAGCTCTTTGGGTCTGAGAAACGTGGTCCAACTACTAGACCACAGTGGCGGTCGTCGATCCATCTAGCTGGAGAGCGTCCTACACTACGCTTGCCAATATACGTGGTCTCCACTCCAGGACTCGGCTGCTCCACCGGCCATCGGTCCTTCGACAAACATACTATTATATGTACCTCGTCAGTAAAATGAAATTGTCCGTAATCAATTGAAATCACAACTGTCATTCTTTGACAGTTGTATGAAATGGTACACGGCTAATTGACAAATGACTAATACCTGACTTTACCGCGACTGCACGTAATACGTCATTTAAACTTACAGTGCCACTGGAAACCACATTAAAGTCACCTACGTGTTGAAAAACATGTAGGTGTTAGCACCAAAAACGATTAGCTTACGATACTCTCTACATCTTATCAGATTGCCCAAACGGCCGGACATCGGCACTTCCTAACAAGTATTTAATTAATTCTAAGACTTTGCCGCCACTTAACCTTAATTACACAATATTGCGAAATCGATAAGGATTCTTTTCTTCCCTTTTTTTGTCTTCAACCGAAGACGGAATTGGGAAGCGTTTAGCGGCGATTGTTTTTAAGGATTAAGAGCAAAACAATGCTGAAGTAGAAGATTTTTTTTTTTTACTTCAGTATTGTTTGTCTGCCACAAGAAAAGACGTTTATTTACAGTAAACATGCCGCAAAGAAAGAATACAAATAAAAACAAGTTGAGGCGAAAATGTGCGTGACATCCACGCAAAATGGCCACCGCTCAGCATAATGCTGTGACCCTATGCGAGACAGAACTATAGCGCGGGAGTACCGGAGTGCACCTATATTTCGCCAGTTATGTAACTTAAGAGTCATCTAATAGGGGGCGACATGGAACAAATTCATAAATTCTACAAATTAGAAAAAAATATACATAATTTATTATTATTTTATATATTTCGATACATACAAGGAAACTCAGTACCATATGTCAGCTATAACAATGGGCTTTATCAATATTCTGCCTCGGTAACTGCTTAAGAGGAGCGTTAAGGGGATCAATAGCGAAACTTTTCTCATCGTGTCGAGTCTCGATGATTCCCTAAAGATTACTCGATTCGGAGATAACTAAGACGGGAAAATGGTGTGTTTTTACTTTGTATTTCTGATCTTCTCCTTCTTTTTTTGTGGTTAGTGACTAACAGTCTCTGTAGCCGGTCGGTGTCTGGATTTGTGCCCGGTTGACGTCAATAGGCTCGCCCCCTATAACATGGGACTTAAGCAAAACTGGCGAAATGTGGTAAAAATAGGTAGTACCTGTGCTTGTCCCAATAAATACTTTTTCTTTTTTCCGATATTATGTTATGTATTAAAGCATATTTGTACATTGTGGGTGGGTAAAGGCTGATGGCCTGACAGAAAGACGTCACTGTAAGACATCTGTAAAACACAGAAAAAACTTGAATAAAAAAGCTGAATGTGCCTCTTATTACACAGACTTAGACATCCTTTTCATTCACACATCACATCTCACTCTCATCTCACATTTCATGGACCTCATATAAATGATCTGACCAATACAATGTAATTGTATCGACGTTAAATGAGACTTTTATTTCTGAGTTTGTTTTGGTGTTTCCTCTCAGAGTATCGGCTAGGAATCATCGACCTTATCTCGCCTAAATAAATAAAAAAACCCAAGCCGTGCGTGTCGGACCACGCACAATAAAGGGTTCCGTAGTTGGGATGAATTTATCCCAAGAACAAACTTTTGAATTGAATTTTTTGCGCTGACTTATGAGCTTGATTTTTTAGAGCTGCAAGGGAACATAGATCTACGTATTTGATATTAATTTCAACTTGATACCTCCACGAAAAAAACTTGAGAATTTCCTGAGAAACGGAGTCTTGACAGACTGACGGACGGACAACGAAGTGATCCTATAAGGGTTCTGTTTTTTTCCTTTTGAGGCACGGAACCCTAAAAATTACCCCAAACCAATCAATTTATAAAATTAATACCATTTATCATTTTCTGTTGGGATCTATGAGAATTGTGGATTGAGAAGGAGTTTCAATAAAATCCCAGTGTCCAGGGCAAAATCTAATGTCAGATGACCATGAATATTAAGCACAGTGACGCTTCTTACATAAGATATACAGAGTCACGGCGAAAACGACTGGCTGCTAAACCCTATAACATTGCATTTTACGTTGTTACCTGTAGTTTCTACATGTTACATCGAGCTTTATAGCGCAATTACACATGGTCGTTCTCCCGAATTTGATTGCCTGTGGAATTCGAGCAAACAACCAAGTGTAAATGAACGGGGTCAAGTACGCCCGTCTTCGGACACTCTATGCTCAATTGGTTTAGGTAGTTAAATAGAGGTAAACAAATCGTAAAAAGAGTTTTTATAGATGACACTTTCTTGTATAAAAATACGATAAGACCTAATTAAATTTATTTTAGGCTTTTTCAATAGTTTCATATTTTTTTATGTATATACTTATCATTTATTCTACTTATATATATTATATATATTATACTTATATATTTATTCTAATTATATATATATGTCGCCGCGAAAGCGTCTACCTGTAAAGATTATAACATAATCTTAAGCGTAACTACTTATTATAATTGTTATTCACCATAAAGTCTTTGATCCTGCCCTCTATGGGTAACTGTGGAATACTGTTACAGCCATTCGCGTGCATCTGTGAACGTTATTGATTCGTTTGCAATCGAACGCCATCTATTACCAACTTTGTGAACTCAGTCAATATACTGTGGGTCAACTGGAAGAGAAATTTACTAACTTCGATGTTGGGGCAATAAACTAAAGTTAAAATTAAAAGGGAACATTTATTTAATGATTTATGGGTTTTTAGTCATATTAACAAGTGGTCATTTGATATAGTAAATTTGTTTATGACAAAGCGTTACCTGAGATGGCGCGGTTTCCGAATATTATGATCAATAACCGAATGTAATAATTTAATACAAGAACTAAATAAGTTTCAATAATAGAAAACCAACTATAAAGTAATAAGATTATTTTACAATGCAATTTACTAGTGAATACCTGTTGTTTGATTAAATTCCTTGAATCACAGGAAGTGTTGTCAAAGGAGCAATAGAAAAGTTGTAGAAAGTAATGAAGCTTCTAATTCAACTTTAATCTGAATAAACTTTGTATTTGTGAATATTAGCATTGTTTAATTATAAAAGAATTAACTGATAAGCATTTAGCATTGTTTGTAAGTTTTATTGAACAAACTTAGTAATAAGATATTGTATTGAAATTCGGGGTATGTCGCCCGACTTTGACAAAAGCTAGGCGCACCGAATGGCGGGTGTGGGTAATAAACATGAAAAGAAAAGTTATGTTAGAAAGAACTGTGATTGTAATTGTTGAACAAATAACCTCTGTACCATAATGTTTTGATTTAAAAGAGTGTCCATGGAGTTTCTTGCCCGTTCTTCTCCATCAGGAACCTACTTTATTTGGAATGGGCGACTAGCTTCAAAAAATAACTCAAACTGAATTACTCCTTGATAAGTGATAACTCAAAAGTGACTGTAAATGTTATAATTGAAATAAATGCTTTGAGTTTGAGTTAAGAGTTGTGTGTGATTGAAAACCAACTACCTATTCTACTATCAACGAAGAATTAAACCGGAGACTGGTTAGACACGGCACAGGATAGATACCCCGCCGTGTTATATACTTTATCATTTATTCTTAAACTACTCTTCGTAAATGTTACTTCAAAAAAATTCAAAATTCAAAAGTCATTTATTCAAACTAGGCTGAGAATCAGCACTTTTTGAACGTCAAAATTACATAAGACAGTCCCCCAAAACGCCCACCCTTCACCACTTCCTGGTGCTTTAGCTGGAAAGAAGAAGTGGCGCAACAAACTCCCCAGCAGCACAGCTGTCTGTTCAGTTAGAAAAAAATGAATCTATATAATAGTATGCAAAATGATATTTACATTACGCAACACAAAACATAATTTAAATTATAAAATTAATAGCCATATGAAAGCTAGCACACGCCAATATACCAACCAAACACATCGAGAACTATACTCAAGCAGAAATAAAAATAACGAAAACAATATCTAAATAAAAGCCTCCAGGCATAAAGGGCGTGCCCGCTTACAAATAGCTGTAACTAGAAGTTATAATTGATAAACTAGGACCATCGAGGTAAATTAAAAAAAATATCGAGGTCGCTAGCTAACATATTGCAATACAACTCATTAAAAAAAACATTATAATGAGTAGATTATGTCAACAATAAATTAAAATAAAATAAATTGACTTATAAAGTAAAATTATAAACAATTATATAAACTCATATAACCTGTCAGTAAGTAAGCTAATTCTGGAGAAAGAACATTTAAACATTGTCTTGGGTTAATCACAGCGACCAACTATTCTTGTCATTTAAGTAGTCGTAGATAGAATAGTATGCCTTTGAACAGAGGTTGGATTTTACTTTAGTTTTGAACGCATTAAAAGGCAAATCTAGCAAAGAAGAAGGTAGCTTGTTATAAAAGGTTATACCAAGCCCTACAAATGAGTTATGAACCTTATGAAGCCGGTGAAAGGGAGTACGTAGTTTGTCCTTATTTCTAGTATTAACATTGTGAATATCACTGTTTTTAGTATATAAGTGTATATTATGCCTAATATATAATATGTTGGCGAAAATGAATTGTGATGCAACTGTGAGAATACCGATATCTTTGAAAAGATCTCTCAGAGAAACTCTGGCACCTAGCTGGTAAATTGCTCGAACAGCTCGTTTTTGAAGTACAAATATATTTTGAATATCAGCAGCTTTGCCCCACAGCAGAATACCGTAGGACATAACGCTATGAAAATAACTAAAATAGACTAACTGAGCTGTATCAACGTCAGTGTATTGTCTTACTTTCCTGACGGCGTAGGCGGCTGAACTGAGCCTTCCCGCTAGGCTCAATATATGTTGGCCCTACTGAAGTTTGGCATCTACTGTTATGCCCAGAAAAACTGCCGAGTTTACAGTTTCAAGCAACTCTTTATCTAGGATGTTGGGTCCTAGATTTCTAACATTTGGAAGGGCGAACTTTACACATTTCATTTTCTTGCTATTGAGAACTAGGTTATTTGTCGAAAACCAATCCGTAACCATTGAGAGTGCACTGTTTACATCATCAAAGTCTTGTCTATTCCTGTCTACTTTAAAAATAAGTGAAGTATCATCTGCAAACAGTACAACTTCACAGATACCTTTTAAATAGAATGGTAAGTCATTGATATAGACTAAGAACAAGAATGGACCCAGTATTGAGCCTTGAGGTACACCTAACTGAACTGGTAGCCCGGAAGATTTCGCACCATTAACATCTACACATTGGGACCTATTATGTAAATAAGAATTTATCAGGTTGAGAGCTTCATTTTGCACACCGTAATGACGCAGTTTACGCAAAAGCGTGTCATGGTGCACGCAATCAAAGGCTTTGGACAGATCACAGAAAACCTCAATAGCATTTTGCGAGTTCTCCCATGCGTTAATATGTGTTTCAGCAGAGCAACACTCGCATCTGTAGTCGAACGACCCTTTGTAAAGCCATATTGTTCATTATGAAGGAGGCTATTTAAATTAAAATGTCTTAGCAACTGCTTGAGTATTAACTTTTCAAATATTTTGCTAAATGCTGGTAATATAGAAATAGGCCTGAAATTGCCAACGTCATTTTTATTACCTGATTTAAATAATGGTATGACTTTACTGCTAGAGCACAATAATTGTTTCGTTAGATATATAATAATAATATAATATTTTGTAATCTGTCTATTGTAAAGAGCCCAAACTCTAAATGTCAACCAATTATAATGTTGTTAAATTGAAGAGTACAACTGTGAGGTAGCACGACAACTGAAGTGACAGGTATTACATTTAGTCGGTTACTTGACAGCTGTCTCGTCGCGAGGTTTTTTTATTTACCTTTATTTAACTATGCTTCATCTTCCAATGCGATGAACAGCGTAATCGCATGCATCGGGTATCTACCCGAATTCGAGTAAAGTCTTTCGAGCACCCGAATACGGGCTAACGACCAAGTGTAATTGCTCCTAGAAAGGGAATGCCATAGAGGTATGAGTGACCAAGGCGATGCTGTACAAAGCCGGACTTTTTCGTAAACTCAATGAGCTTATTTTACACTCCAGGGTCCTTATTATGAAGTATTAATGCCTTGCGAAAAAAGGATGGTGCTAAGGCTATGTATAGCTCCGTCTCTCTCTAATACTGGAAAAATGATAGCATTAATTCTTCATAATATGGCCCCAGGACTTCATAATTGAGCCAGCGCTTATTTACATGAAGGTATAAACACCAAAATAATGATGTGTCAAAAAGAATTAATTGAATTTTGGAGCCGACATACTGGCCATCATTTTGGTATCATCTTGTTTTGGTATCACCATACATTGTTCCAAATTTTAATTCACAATCATCTAAACATTTATAGACCTTTATGTAATAAAATGCTGGGTGGCTCGATTTAGGTGTGAAGCCGGTTACTATCATGACATGTACATTACATCTATGTAAAAGCGCTAACACACTAGGTAGTACGCCATGGCGACGTCGCTGGCTACGTAGCCATGGCTACCTCTGGCTTCCTAACGTAGCCAAATGAGGTTTCCAAATAAATAGCCTGTAAAACGCGGGCGTCTGTCTTGGCGATCAGTTGGCCACTGAGTAAGAGAGGCGTAAATTACTTGTATACAAAATACTGACGACTTGGCTACGCATCGCCAGGTCACCAGAGTATCCACTCTCCACGTAGGGGCTGCTCGGTCATGGCTTCGTTTCCGAATTGGCGACGTTGCCAGACCGTAGCCAAGTGAGTTAACTGTCACACATTTCAGTACGAATCGTTTGGATACGTAGCCGGCGACGTCGCCACGGCGTACTGGGACGCCGTGTTAGCGCTTTAATAGGTATTTTATGTAGGATCAATACATTAAGGCTACCCAAATACAACCATTCAGTTCTCACACCAGTAATCGGGTACCAAAAGACAAATACTCCACACGAACCGTATTTGAGATACCCATTGTTGAGTCTCACGGTAACAAAGGGATGCATCAAACTGTGGTGACGACAATGGAACCTCATCTTGAAACTCACACTGGATAGTGAAGTTCTAGTAAATCTGTAGTATGTATCGGTGAGTATTTGTATTTGTATAATAATAATAATAATATAAACTTTATTGGCACGAAAAACTGTTTACAGAAACTCTATGTTCGATAACGACTGTCATTAACGCCCACCTCCAAAAAGTTCGAGACAAAAGCAAATCTAACTAAAACTAAAACAAATCAAACTATAAATAAAATAAGAAAGAATAAAAATGAAAAAAAAATAAAAATTAGAACTTAAAATTAAAACTGAAATGTGAGATTTCGTGTATGGGAAGATATTGGAGAGTTTGAAGAGTCAGCAAAATATAAGATACTTCCTGACGTTACCACAAAACCGTGTTTAAAAGTTGTTTAGGCTAAACAACTATATGTATTGAGTCTGACGTTAGACTGACATTAGACACGCGTTGAACAAGTGGCTAAGGGCTTTGACCACTAAAACCGAACGCGATCAGAACATCGGTAATGTTTTCCCATTGTTTATTTTATTTGTTTTATATATTTATGTGCTTATATTTATATATAATTAGGTGTATATATATTATATTTATAGTTTTTAAAAGGTATATGTATATCTTTATATTTAAATAAATATTTGTTCCTCAATTCTCGCTATTGCCACTGTTTACCACCGTTACCACTGTTTGTCTCTGCATCACGCAAAGGTTGACTGGTGGAAAATGCTTATGGCATTAAATCCGTCTCTGTATATTAGTGTGCTTGAAGTATTAAATAATAAAAAAAAAAAAAAAAAAAATAAGTAAATAAAATAAATAACGAAGCAAATAAATAAATAAACATCTATCACGAGGTGTCAGTGTCATCGTTGTCGTGGAATATTGGCACTATTGGCCCCAAGTTTTTGTGGTTAAAACGATCCTTTACATCAAACAGTGCCCTAAAAACAATTCTGTTACGAACACTTATTGGATATATAGTCATCATTTCTGCCAATGCTAGAAGCCTACCTATTTAAATCGATAGAGCTTTCAAAATATTACAAGAGAACTTTGTGACTTAATAACAACACCATAATAATGTGTAAGGTCGTTGTCTCCTTCTTTGGGTTATCAAATAGACAATATTTGATCACCTGAAAACTATTTTTTAAGCTCAGTTGAATCGGACATACCTACACCAAAATGGCAAATTAAAACGAATAAATTATTTTAGAGCTACAAAATAAAACAGATAAAAAACCATATTAATTTCATAAGTACTTAATTACAAAAGTGTTCAGCCATTTACGAATGAAATATCACCGTTCACCTCGTTAAAACTTTTGCAATGAACCAATTAAGAAATTCTCAACAGGCACTCGAAGAAAAGTGCTAAAGTGACTACAGAAAGGTTACCGAAGTACCAATTTCTGAATAGGTATCACTTACTCATTTAGCTACGTCATCTTTTTCTCAACTTCTGAAGTCAAATATTTGAGTTCCATGAATTTGTTCTGCAAGTTGTTGGAGTTGGATTTCAGTGCAAATATGTACCTTCTTAGGGGCTTTATATAAACTGAATAGTTTATCTCTAAGATTTATTTCAGGGTAAACTGAGAACTGCGTACTTTGGCTCATTTACTATGGAATTTCTAAGTAGTGAAATAAACCACATTGTGAGACAGAATGCACTGGCTTTCAATATCTGTTGCTATTCAATAGAAAAATTTTCTTTCCTTACTTTATGTTAAAACCAGCGAGCCGCTTCTGCTTCGCATGGTTTTTACGACTTGATAAAACATCGAGATTTCATAGGTCAAACGTAACTTTAATACTAACGTATTATGCACATAAATCTTTCGGAATAAATTCTCTAAACGGTGGTGAAAACCTCATCAGAATCTGTTTCGTGGTTTAGAAGAACAACGCGGACATACAGACAAACGCGAAAAGCGACTTTGTTTTATAATATGTATAGATGACACTTGCTGAAACGACCACAGGATCATTAAGCAAAAATCTGTATTACTATGAGCTGGCCATTAAAATCTTCAAAGGAAAAAAAACAAAGGAATATCAAAATTATTAGCGAGGATATACTCAAAAACGTTACGTAATTTATCTGCGTTCTTCGGCAGAAAACACAAGCATACAATTTTACTTATTAAAACATCAATCTGAACGACTAGCACCGGTTTAATTAAGATTTAGGTACTCGTGAATTCCCTAAAGGTCTTAATTATCACAGAAGCCTTAAAACTTTTAAGTCCGGACTACATCAAAATAATGAAGGCCAAACAAAATTAAAACCATTGTCAATTCGTTGATGGATTGCGAAGATTTGCTTCCAGTTCACAAACGAAAAACGTTTGAAATCATCATATATCTACAAAGTGTGTCCTAATACCTAAAGTTCTTTTTTTTTCCCCTGGCTATGTTCTATGCCCACACACTCCGTCTGAAAGACGGTGTTGAACATTCCCAGCGGTCTGGATATATTTATGTTGAGGTCGTGTGAGAAAACTCCGACTCCGGTACCGGAGTCGGTCTTTGATCCGTCGGTGTAAACTCTCATCTCTTTTGGGCCTGAGTAGTCACACTGTTCTTCTGTAAGTGTTATATTGTAGTGCCTTTGAAAGTGGTGTGTTTTCGGGGCTTTATCGCAGGGTGATGCTATCATTGGCCTACGTTTGATCGCATCCTCCTTTATGCGTGTGTGCTTAACTCTGGAGTCGTTGCATAGGGTTCTTTTTAAATGGAGCCTAAAGGTAGCCAGGGCCGCCTCCTCCCGCACGATGAGGTGCAGAGGTGGCAGTCCCAGCATTGCCTGTAGGGCGGCGGTGGGTGGCCCCTGGCTATATTAGAATGGGGTCGGCTTCCAGTCTAATTGGATACAGGTGAACATATTTCACATGGACCGAATGCTTATCTGACCTCCTCAACCCAGTTAAGCTTCTCCTAGAAGAGCGGTGACCACCACATAGCGTCTAAAATTTACCGGCGAATGACGTCATTGAAACGGTATTTATGAAAGTAAGTTGTTGTTTTCTCAGAGAGCGTTTTTTGACACGGTAAAGTCAAACCCCGCTGCCATCTTTTCATAAAAACCGTCACGGCGACGACGTGGCGGCCACCACACACATCACAATTCGCAACAAATTTGAGATCGACTTGAAATCTACCTAAATGCATCAAAGTTTCAGTACCTACCTATTTTAATAATACCAGGAATTTCCATGGTATGACTTTATAGTTAATTGGAACTGACAGAATCATTTTCTTGGCACAAGGCGAAGAATTTTCCCTGTCATTCTTTAGCCATAGGATTTATGGAGCCATAAGACATACCCAACTGTTAAACATAAGAGAACATTTCTATAATACATGGTCTCTTCTAGACACTTCACAAAACACCTAGCGTATGTCTTCGGTGATATATCTCCCAGGTGTCCATACGAACAGCGTACTCAATGTTACAAAATAATTACTTTGCGCGACCGCCGACTAGTACAAGATCTTTTTAAAATTAGTTAACAATAGATTAGACTGCGATAATTTAACTGAACAAATTGGACTAAAAGTCCTCTATAATTTACCCAGATATCCCATTACCCATTTATTCTGCACTAAAGCATCCAACACAAATATAGGAGTAAACTCACCTCTCAATAGGCTCAGCCGAGAGATTAATTCTTATGTAAAATCCACTCCACATATATCATGACTCCCTAAAAAACTTATAAACCTTTAAGATCCCAAAGCACGCAACCCGCACAATCTAAAGATTCTTTGTATTAGTATTTAAGTATTTCTTGCAACCATTGTAACTTTTAACTTATTATAATTTTATATTTCTGTATACATAGTTTGTTACCACTTAATTTATATTAAAAAAAATATTCATTTCGTTTTTACCTTAGGTTATCACTGTATTTGAGAATGTTGGTTCACCTGTTATTGGCAACTGTATAAGCATATAACTGTTAACTACTGTTATTTTATATTTTGCATACAGAAGTTGTTGGTGTACCTTTATAAATAAATAAATAAATACTTTTATAATTATTACATGAGTTACAGAAATTGCAGCATTCAAGAAATATTGGTGGATATAAAACAAAATTCCCATAACATCACGCCTGTAATTCTCGAAGGGTTATTCAGAGGTGTACCTATGAGTACACCCATAACTTTAAGTCTCGTGTAATAGGAGCGAGCCTATTGCCATCCACTGCGCAAACATCTAGACTCCGGGCTACTACTGACAAATTCCTGTTGCAAAAACCCAATAACTTGGTTCCAAAACTATGGCGACGAGGCAGTAGAGGCCAGGTGGTGCGTATTGCTTCTTCAACAAGGATGCCGTTTTTCCTAAATTGCACCAACACTTGGTAAGCTCAACGTCCAATCTGGAACTCATTAATAATAATCAACATAAATTCGGTCAGTGTTGACCAGAAAATGATACGCACGCAGTTCATAGTAACTAAATGATGATTCCCTTGTGGTTGTATCACCGCACTGAGCACCGTTATTAATTGTGCTGTAAATTAATGAACAGGTTTTGAATAATGTATCATAATAATGTGTCAACTCATAAACAGCCCTAAATAATTGTTACAATGAACGGTCAAAAAGATATTGCTATAGACGCCAAGCTCGGTTACCAACACGCAGCAACCTTGTATAGTGGCCTATCTGCTCACTGCAGTTTCATATAGAGATATGAGACTGGAGTGATCAGTAGACCATTGTACAATCATGTGACGATCACGCTAGGCAAACAGATTGGTTGGTCTCATGCAGTTTGTTACTCATCGCGTTTCAGGATTCAAAATTCAAAATATTTTATTTCATATAAACCTACATGGGCACTTATGAAACGTCAGAAGCTAGGTGCACGGTTCCAATTGGTTGTTTCCTATGGAGAAGAGCCGGCAAGAAACTCCACGGTTACTCTTTTAAAAATAATGGGCTTTTACAATATTTTCAAATAACAGTGTTATTAGGTATGGGAGGACAGTGTAGGTCTTTCAACAAGTACCGGGTACTTAACAGAATAATGATGGTCAACAAATCTACAGTCCACTAGGCCTACAGCGTTCTCACATTCACAAAATAGAAAATAATCTATATAAAGATAAATAAATTAATAAAAATAAAAACGTATTTTAAAAGGTCGTTGTTAGGGACCTACCCTTGCGGCATAATTCTTAGGGTGTATTCACGTAGATGGTCAATGGGGCCGAACTCTTCTGGAGTGGCCACCGCGTACCGGAAGACGTAGCGTTAGAAGGCCTCCCACAAGATGGACCGATGACCTTGTAAAGGCCGCTGAATCCAGGAGGCACATAATCGGTCGAAGTGGTGGTGCTTGGGGGAGGCCTATGTCCAGCAGTGGACGTTTTTCGGCTGAAATGATGATGATGATGATTCACGTAGAGAGCTGGTAACCGGCTCCGGTATGCCAGCGCTTCTCGGCACCGATAAGAGCTGGTTGTCAACTGCGCTGTTGTTCAAGATGCCCACGAATGAAGAAAGCTGCCTCTGTTCTATTTTGAGAAAGATACTATCTTCTAATACCTACCTATTGTCGATAGACTGCATTATATTCACCTTCTTACTGTATTTTCTCTTATCAACAATCTTCCTCCATATTTTAAAGCCAAGAACACACAAACAAAACAATATCATGACATATCTATTATAATCCAACTGTCATGGCGCGTAGTTTACGCAAAAAACACAGGTAAACAGGAGAATATATAAAATCCCAAACGTTCCATGTACCGCAAATATAAAGACAATAAGGAACCCTAAAGTGGGGTTGTCGCTGTGTCTGTACCTATTTGGGGGACCGGTGAAATGCTCACTTGGGTTCCGCAGAAATCAAGGTGGGTTTGGGTTGTGGTTCTGGTAACAGCGGAAAGGACTTGAACGTTTATAATACAAGACCGTTTTACTAGAGTGCCATACCCGAAGGGTGCTGAACCTGCGCTGTCCGTTCGTCTGTCTGTCAGCGGGCTGTAAATCATGAACCGTAATAGGTAAACAATTGAAATATTCACAGATTGTGTATTTCTATTGCCGCTATAAAAACTCAAATTATTATTATGTCATGCATGCAGCATGCAAACAAGCATACATCATGCATGCAACAAGCATGCAGCATGCAAATAAGCATTCTCACCACCTGCTCCACAGCTCGCGGGCCGCCTCGCCCCTCCGCGCCTACGCGGGTTTAAATTACACTCAAACACAGGGGTAAGGCAGACAAGACTACGTGGAGTCGGTTTTGCAGCAATTCTTTTCTGTCACGAACTTTTGTAGCTCTACTTAATGAATTTTTAAGAATATTATTTCAATTTTAAAGTTAAAAAGAAAGTTGAAATGAAATTCAGCCATCTTCATAGTATGCCAAGTGAAATTGTACCAAATAATCGTCATTGTAAATAAAAGTTATGCTAAATGAAATTATGCAGAATTTTAACTTTGCCAAATAAAATTCTGCCATCTTAAAAGGGCATCCATTGTAAATTCGGACATATAAACATTCGGCCAAACAATAATTACATTAAATAATTTTTATGCCTTAATAATATTCGTTTAAAGAAAATTATGCCAAGTGTGTTACGCCAAATAAATTTCGAAGCATCAAGATTCTGCCAGGTAGAGGGAACCCTCGGCCAAACAATAATTATATTAAATATTTTTATTCCTTAAAAGTATTCGCTTAAAGAAGATTATGCCAAGTGTCTTATGCCAAATAGAGGGCCCCATCGTCATCTGGGAATACCTTCTTTTTGCATAATGTTCTTTGTCCTAATATCCTTCGGCATAACGATGTTGGCACAATTTGTTTTGGCATAATAATACTTCGGCATAATTTTTTTAGGCATACATTTTATGTTGGCATAATCATCTTAAAGACTAATTTGTTTTGGCATAAATTTGATTCGCATAACGTTAGTAGGCCTAAGAACCGAATTGCTGCAAAACCGACTCCACGTAGTCTTGTTTGTCCTACCCCTAGAGTGTAATTTAAAATCGCGTAGGCGCGTAGGGGCGAGGCGGCCCGCGGGCTGAGGAGCAGGCGGCTGCGAGCGAGCCACCGCGGCTGAGGCTGGCCGGCAAAGCCGGCCAACAAGCCGAAGCTGCGGTGGTGAGCGAAAGCCGTCTGCGACGATTAGCACGCGTGGGGCCGCCGGAGGCCCGCAGCGCCGGAGCCGTGACAGAAACCCTGCCTGCTGCATGTTGCATGCTCGCTTGAATGCTGCATGCTGCATGCCTGCTTGCATGCTGCATGCTCGCTTGCATGCTGCATGCTTGCTTGCATGCTGCATGCTTGCTTGCATGCTTTAACTTTATGCTTAATAAATTTATGCTTTAACTTTATGCTTGATAAATGTATGCTTTAGAATATTATGCTTAATCATTATTATGGTTAGAGAAATTATGCTTAAAAAAATTATGCGTAAGCTGTTATGCGTAATTATATTATGCGAAAATATAATTATGCCAAACAACATTATGCTAAGTTATATTAGGTCTTAAAATTTTATGCAAATGGATAGGGAACCGTCATCTGCATAGCTTTCCCAACTATTTTGCTTCCAAGTCGGCTTTCAGTCTAACTGGATGCAGCCGAATACTAGTATTTCACATGGAGCGACTGCCTACTCCACAACCCAGTTATTAGGTAAAACCATACATCCATCTAGCTGGTAAGCTTTGTTGTCAAATATTTGAACTTCTGACACCCGTAACGACTGTCAAAGATCTCGAATGACCTTAAGGTGCTTTCCGAGGCTCGGTGTGTTATGGATGGTACCCATCCACGGACCGACCTCGACAAGCGTTGCTGTAATTTGGAGATTGACCAATTTGGTTGTTATTACCACGAACTCGGTTTATATCATAACATGTATATGTCGTAGAATGATTTGATAATTCGAATTTTCGCGAAAACCCACGGATAATTAGAAAATGGTGAAAACATTTCTGCGAGCAACTTGGTTGAAATAGGTTAGGTTAGTTTAGAGCTGTGACCAAAAGCGCGCGAGCCGAGCGAGCGTTGCGAGCGGTGCCGCGGCCGCGCGGCCGGCGAGCGCTACTTCGAAATTCCTCGCAGAAATGTTTCACCATTTTTTAATTATCCGTGTTTTCGCAATATCTCTATGGTTTTCGCTTTCAAAGAATCCTATAACATTTATAAAAAAACTTCGCTTACACTGACACCATACTGAAAGGCAGTGTCTCAAGAGAGCGCTCTCATCTTCTTATTGCAGAGAGTTTTCCCATCAAATCGGTGCCCTTTTCGTCAGGGCCTGTTTGTGAATTGTACTCGAAGAACAATAGGGACCTCTCGCCAGACAGGTGCTTATTATATAGAAGTGTAATATCATAAAAAGCTAACACGTGTGAAACGAATAGGATGGCTAATATTTTTTTTCTTTTTAGGGTTTCAAAAGGGAAATAACATAAGACTTTTAATTAAGAATGTGGAGTAACTGCATTGAGCAGTGTTGGCCCAGTGGTAGCGACCGCGACTTACGAGTTGTAGGTCGTAGGTTCGAATCCTGACAGGCGCTTTACTTTGTGTAAATAATTTCAGCACCACTGCTCTCAAAACAGTGAAGGGAAACATGAATTTCCTAGAACCAAAACTTTGACGACATCTACCAACCCGCACTGGGCCCGCGTGCTGGATTACAGAGGAGGGCTGTGTCCCAGCAGTGGGGACATCATAGGCTGATTATGCTTATGCTTATGCTAAAACTACAATGTAATAGAACTGAATAAATTGCTATAAGGACACTAGGGTGATAATAGTAAGTTACTGCTCATGGGTTCTTTTATAAGTCACTGGTTAAGAAGATTTGTGACCAAATGACACTAACATCACAACAAATTGATAAGTACTTCTGTAATACAAACATCTAAATAGCTATTTTTTTTTAAATGTTGGACCAAAATTTCAAATTAAAAAAAAACAATTCAAATTCATTTTTTTTATTTGTAGTTCGGTCAAAAAAGTATAAATGTTAATATTAATCAAATGAACGCTTAATGTCTTGCCGTCAGCGGCGCACCAATATTGTAAATAATAATAATAATATTTATAGATATTTTTTTGGTGATAGATCGACAAGAGCGCCCTGCAATGATTGTTGATATCGCTGTCCCTCATGACGAGAATCTCATGAAAGCTGAGAACGACAAAAAAATCAAGAATCTTGACTTAGCACACGAGGTTGTCGACATATGGGACGTGGACTCTGCAACTATTGTACCGATAATTGTTTCGGTTAATGGTCTAATAGCGGTGAGCCTCGATCAACACCTCAGGAGGCTCACATTGCGCGACTGGATCTAGGGCTTGATTCAGAAAGCAGTACTTCTGGACACGGCACGCATAGTGAGGAGGTTCCTCTCTCTAGAGCCCTGACCACCGGCAGCTTGGACCCTGTTCCTGATGCCGATGGGCCACAATGTTTTTTATTTTTAAATGTAAATAATACGAGTATGAATTCAAAATGAAATAAAAGATAATAATTTTATAATCGATTAGTGCCTCGTTTCATTAAACACGTCTAACGGGCCTCTGCGAGCTGGCTTCGGCCCCTCGTACGCCTTCCAAAGGTACGGGATCTTGGGTCCCGAGAAATGTATAATATTTATAAAAGAAAACCTTACAATGTTACATTTCGGTGTGACCCTTACCCAGTTTTATTCCACCTGAATATTCTAAAACAAAATTGTGATAAACCTTTATTGTTGTCCTCAAGAGCGACATAGCTTTGTTCCAGTTTGTGTGCGATATTGTTCTAGTTTCTTGTCGTGCGTACGGGTTCGGTCTCAACAAAATGATTGGAGGTCTTATTTCAATGTTTTTCGCCACTGTTTTGGTGTTTTCGGAGTGTGATTTCCGTCTCAGTTTGGAAAGAATTGAATAATAATAGACACGTCTATTTAGGTGGTTCTAACAACCTCGATCTGATAATCAGTTACTATGCCAACCAAATACAAAACTTGGGCAAAGTTACTTAGTGCAAGAGGCATGCAAGACTAGCGTACGTCAACCCCCAGTTAGAGGGATCGACGACCTTGAAAAGACGGTTATGACAGACTGGGTGCAGTAGGCAGAAAACCAGATGTTATTGGGAGGAGAGAGGAGAGGCCTTTGTCGGATAGTGGACTGCCCTAGGCAGAGTTAAGTAAATGTAGACTAATGCTAAGGTTACTATTAAGGCTATTGAGGTTGTAATCTAACCCGGTAATGGCTCATTTTCACGCGCTAACTCGGTCGATGACCAATGAAAATCATAAGTCGATAACGCGGTCGGTACACCGTCTGCGGGGAATCGCCATAGCGGGCGTAGCGACCAAATAAATTCATCGGTCGGTAAAGAGTGTGCTGAGACTCATACCCAATGAAAATGAGCCTTCAAAGCAACCGCTAAACGTGCAGTGCAGGCTCTCCGTATACAGCAACCGTTCCCTATCGACTAATTTAAACGGTTACCCGAATACGGGCTTTATGGCATGCGTTATAGAAACCTCCCCCACCTCGCATACGAACCCTATCAATCAATGAAAATGAGCCTTAACATGTTCAATGGCCCGAAGACTTAGCTGTATATATAGCATAGCATTACATTGCTGACATGACCACCACCACCACCACCAACAATTGGCGTCACATGAAGTATTACTTCAATGCCCCATTATACAAACACACCAGTTGACACAATAAACAAATAGATACAATCAGAGCATCCCAATTACCAAACAGTTGGAGTGAATCCAGATGGAATTGCAAATTGATTTGCGGTATGGATAATAATCTACGGAATTCCACTAACAAACTGACCTAATAATCAAATGTAAATCAGTGAGATATTAAATCTGTTGGAACTAATGAGATATGAACTATGTACAGATTTGTCGTGTTTGTCAAATATTTGTTATAAATGTTGAATATTGACTTCTTCAGTTTGAGCATAGGCAGGTAGGTAATAGGCAAATTAGTTGCCTCACTCAAGTATTAAAATAAAGTTTTTTTGAAGAGAATTCTAAACCTAAAGTTACTCACAGATAAAAAGGTTTGAAAACCACGCACATAAGTGAAACTATTCGTATGTTTCTTTCATGATAGGAGTCACACATTGATGAAATTAACAATGATAACTAACACTTCATTATAAGTTCGACATAATTATGTTTTTCGATTTCCCGGGCACAGCAAGTATCCAATTAAATTAAAGACAGGTCAGAACACTTCACAAAATCAGGTCAGTCAGCATTTAATTTCGTTTTCTCATTAAGTCCAGGACGTATTTTTATCGCGGCGATTTTTTTTCGTACACTGGTTTTTGAACTCTCGGTATTGAGCCGAGCATTGAGAATCCAACAAAGCGCATCCAACGCGTATCCCAGCGCGTCAAGAAAACACACTGTTGGATATTCAACTCTCGGCGCTAATCAGAGCGTCGAAAATCTAATACACGAAAAAAAATCGCCACGATAAAAATACGCTCGTGCGAACTTCTGAACTCTTAAAACGTGCCTACAAACACTTATTTCAAATACAATTCGCACTAACATTGCACGAACCACAAAATCGAAGAAACCACACTGCACGCAACGCAGAAATGGCTCTCTAACTTTATTACAAAATAGTTCCGCTGTAACAATTTCATTTCTGTAAAATATATAAGAAACCAATTGTCTTGGAACACTCGGTCTAACCAATTGCTTATCTGGAGTTGCCAGACTGGCCTCACTCCAAATAGATTCTTCGTGGACGTAAAGTAGACTATTCTATAACCTCAGTATTGGGTACACATGGCGACTTAGTTTTGCGAGCTTATTGATGTGATAGCAAGGACATCGCCAGGTTTAATCATATTTTAGGGAATAAAGAGTAGCTATCCAATAAAAAATATGGTCAGTTTAGTTTAAGACCTCTGTTCCGGCCTCGCCTCTCACGCAGGAGGTTGAGGGTTCAAATAAGTACCAATGTGACTTTTTCAATTCATATGTACTTACTAAGTTTATCTTGAACATTACTGCCACCGGTGATGGAAAAACATCGTGAGGAAATCTGAACTTAGGACTTATAGTTAATGTAAGACTGAGATCACCAACCCGTCTTGAGCAAGCGTGGTGATCAATGCTCGTGCTTACTCCGTACGAAGGAGGTCTTTGCCCTGCCGTGGGACACTAATTGGCTGGTATTATCATTAGTTAAGACAAACATCGGTAAATAAGAAATATATTTTTAGGTACAGTACAGGTTTATAATCTTCAACTCTATAAAGGCTCAAGGCTTTACAATTTTTTTCTCTATTATCAAATCTGGAATTAGGAAAAATAAATTAAACAAAGAGAATTTATCTCTGTCCGCTAAATTGTTGACCATAAAGTTTACACCGGATCTCAACATTAATATAAAATCAATCATCCCTTTATCATTTATAACCAGTAACCGTAAAAATCAGTACGCGGCCATCAATATTATAACCAAAAAGAATTGTCGACCCAACTTAATAATACTTCCCATTCTATCAGCCCATGAATCACTTTATGAAAATTGCATCGTAACATTTTAGTGACGTAAAAACATTAATTTCATACATCCTGATATCCCGTCATATAATATGACGTCATATTTTATGTTTTACGATCTTTGCCCTCAAGTTTGGTAGCACTTTGCCGTTAAGTAGTTTCCGACAGCCGTCAAGTTTGTAAGTATTGAAGTGTAGTATATCTTTGTGAATTGGTCATGAGAGTTTCGATTTGAAAGGAGTATTTTTTGAAAGATGGTAAGGGTTATATTGGAGGGAATTGGAGTACTTACCTAACGCAAGAAGCGATTATTTTGAAGATTGCTTACTATACACACAGACTCACACAATAAACAATACCTACTTGTATTTGTGCATATTTATGTCGTGGATAGATCTTAGAATTGACCATTTCGTGAAATGGCCTGCTAACATTGACCATATCGTTTAAATGTAAATTTTTAATGATATGTCAGTCGACGTTTGGCCATATAAATCAATGTAGGGTATTCATGGTGTAAGGTGTAGTAAAAATAACCAAGTAACTGTGACCAACTTGGAAGTAGCGCTCGCTGGCCTCTGCCGCAGCACCGCTCGTATTGCTTGCTCGGCTCGCACGCGGTTGGTCACAGTTGTAACCTAACCTAAACGTCGAGGTCGAGGTGCCACATAAGCGGCGTAAATTTTTAATTTTTAGAAACTAATATTAAGTGCTATGTTGCATTTCATGCAGCGGCAGCGGCTGGCGAGCGCTACTTCCAAGTTGATCACTGTCCATAATATCATATTTGAAAACCCAATAAAAGTCGATCAACTTTTTTTGTGTGGTCACCCTTTTTTTTTTTTTTGGGTGGGAAATTATCAAATAACTTCTCCCGCTCTGGGTGGAGCGGGAGGGCGTGTCAGACTCTTACTGACTAAAACCCACCCGTGTTCCTTCCGTTGCCTTTACGTTGCCAGGGGCCACGTTATCCCTTTCGGACTTTCCCGCAACCCCGCAGGCATCGGTCCTATCGGACCCCTTCCGTTGTGCTGACATCTCTTTGAGGCGCGCGTGGAACACAACGCGCCGTCGACCCGGGCCTGGTCCTTATCGGACGGCGAGCTACCCATTGCTCACCGTCCGCAAGCCCGCGCCTACGGTGGCCGGGAATCGGCCTGCGATTCCCGACGCCCAGGGCGTCTCCTGCGGCGGCTAGGGGCGTGAGGGCGCGAAATTTGCCTCTCCCTCACGCGTTCTGCCTCCTCCTTCGCGAGCATTACTGCTTCGCAGAAGGAGGTGACGGCCTCCCATGCCCTCTCGCTCCGTACCATGGCCTGGACTAGGGCCGGACGCGAGAGATCCCCGCCGCCGATCGCCTCCACGAGGACACGGCGATGCTCTGCCCAAGCCGGACAGACCTCCACCGTATGCTCAACCGTGTCCTCCGGGCGATCCACGCAGTGATGACACCCGGGCGTTTCCTCCCGCCTGATACGAAATAGGAACCTCCCGAAACAACCATGTCCGGTGAGGACCTGCGTCAGGCGGAAGGTGAGGACGCCGTGGCGCCTCTCTAGCCACTCCTCAAAGAGGGGACTTATCGCCGCAATAGTGGCGTGCCCAGCACTGGGTTGCGACAATCGCACTCTCCATGACGCCATGAGATCCCGCCGGAGCTCTGTCCGCTGTGCCGCGATTTCTCGCGGGAACGGAGTTACGCCCCGGCGTTTCGACTCCTCGCGCCACTCCCAGATGTGCGCGAGGACTTTTCCCTCCAGATCCCATGGCGGTAATCCGGCAAGAAGGCTCGCCGCCTCACCGGAGATCGTGCGGTATCCCCGGACCAGCCGGGTGGCCATGACTCTCTGGGACGCGTTCAACCGGCGGGCTGGCCGCCGCCTCAATGAACGCGCCCAAACCGGAGCCCCGTAAAGGGCCATGGACCGCACGACCCCCGCGTATAGCCTCCGGCAGGAGGCGTTTGGACCCCCTAGATTGGGCAGGAGCCGCTTCAAAGCAGCCCCGGCCCGCTCCAGTCTGGGAGCCAAACGTCGGAAGTGCGTGGTCACCCTTCTTTGTTTGATTTGTTGTATGCGGCCGCCATGATGCACAACAAAAACACAGCGACATCAACGCCTCTACCGGTGGATAATCTTACTATTTTACGAATGTGATTATAGCCACATCATAAAGTAGTCGTGCGTTTAACTGTTAATATTATTAAACGTTTTATATTCAATGATCTGGCTAGGCCACATCATGATGTGATCAGCGGTCGATGTTCATTTCATTTCATTTATTAATTAACAAATAACATTCTGTTGGACATTAAATATTATTTAAAATTATCACATGCAGAAACAATACATTTAAAAGCCTATTTAAAATTGACTTGAAATGTTTAGTTCAATATTTTATGATCTGGCTAATATTACTAATATTATTTGGAGATATACCATATGTATATCTCCAACTAATATTAGTATGACGTTCGAAGATTGTTATTGGTCCGTCACCTTTTTTTTTACACAACGCGCCGTCGACCCGGGCCTGGTCCTTATCGGACGGCGAGCTACCCATTGCTCACCGTCCGCAAGCCCACATCTACGGTGGCCGGGAATCGGCCTGCGATTCCCGACGCCCAGGGCGTCTCCTGCGGCGGCTAGGAGCATGAGGGCGCGAAATTTGCCTCTCCCTCACGCGTTCTGCCTCCTCCTTCGCGAGCATTACTGCTTCGCAAAAGGAGGTGACGGCCTCCCATGCCCTCTCGCTCCGTACTATGGCCTTTGGTCCGTCACCTTACGATCATTGTCTATTAGATACGGTGACGTTCATAAATATGCAGAATTTAGAGTTTTTCTAAACTACACAGATAGATGAGTATGTTTTATATTTATTTGCTTAACATTCGTAATCATTTCCTTGGCAAATGAAAACCAAAATGCCTTCCTTATAAGAAAACATCTCTAAATAACTCCAATATTGGGTATTACGCAAATCAACAGACTTACGTTAGGAGCAGATAAAAATATTCTCTCCCGGTACGTTTTTCCGGATCCTAATAAAACTTTCTTGCGTAAATCCGTTGCCCCATTGAGCGAGACTTGTAACGGTCGAAGCGATATATGAATGTTTTTCTTCGGTATATGGGTGTTGGTCTCTGTTTTGGTAGCATTTGGCTTGATAAGAAAACAACATTTTTGACGTTCAAAAGTGCCTTACAAGGGCCTATTTGAAATAAATGATTTGACTTTGAGTAAAGGACGAAAATAATTATGGAATTCCAATGTTGCGAAAAGTACATCCAATAAGAGTCTTTTCACTTTCATTGCATCTAAATCTAGTGAATGAGTTACAGTAGATTATTTAGTATCCTAAATCACAAATAATCAACGAAGAGTTTCTACTAATCTATATTAATACCTACTAATACGAATAATATAATAATATTTCCAGTAAGATGCTGGTAGGGATCTTGACCGTACTCCGGGATTGTCCTGATAGCCGTGGAATACCTCTCCACTCCTCATAAGTACCTCAGGATATGTTGCCCCCTTGTTGCTACGACACTTTGTGCTAGCGACCGTTTCCGGGGGCCCATTATTGAGTGTGCAAGTCACCCCCTGCCATTTTATCTGTGTATTTTATATAAAACATTGGTCAGGCAGGGGCCATAGTATTTCCACAGTTCAAGATAACCAGCTCACTTACCCACCCAGACCCATAATCCAATATCTTCGTATCCATAAACTGTAGTCCTACATCAACCGGGGGTTGTCCTTGGCTGCACTTGCATAGTGCGAACAGGGATAATCGTTGGTTGGTGCCTCATTCCTTTAAAAACGTCTAACGGGCCTCTGCGAGTTGGCTTTGGCCTCTCATACGCCTCGCAGACAAAGTCGTGGGCAGAAGCGAGTGCTTTAGATAAAGGCAAAAACTGGCAGCAGACTTGATGTTCTGAACTAGATTGAGTTTGAAGAAAAGTGCAGCAAGTACACTTGGGACGATTGGTGTTACTGTGGAAATCAAAAAACAGTTATACCTAGCGCTTAATTTAAAAAAACTGGCAGCAGACTTGATGCTCTGAACCAGATTGAGTTTGAAGAAAAGTGCAGCAAGTACACTTGGGACGATTGGTGTTACTGTGGAAATCAAAAAACAGTCGTACCTAGCGCTTAATTAAAAATATCTAAGTGAATACTGGAGACTCTAGCCAATATTAGCGTTAGTTATAGACCGGAAATTAGGCAGAATAATAAGGAAAGAACAATGGGGCTGTTTGAATGGTTACATAGTACCTATAATGATAATAAATTGTAGTCTTATTAATTCATAGGCGTTTGATTATTACGAATGTCTATCAGACAATTGGCAATGCCTGACAAGCCCCCTCTTGTGTATTTATAGAAACATTTTACTTCTGTGATCACCATATTCAAATCACTGTTATTCAGTAAAGTCTGCCATTTTGTCCATGCAACCTGAATCAGAATATACCAGATAGTAGGTAATTAAAAACTCAATAAAAACAAAACAAAGGCCAGAAAAATGGCAGAAAGATACGTTACACACAAAATTAAAATAAAAACCCCATCAGATCTTCAACCTACCATCAAACGTAACGAACACGAATCCCAACTCACATAAGTTAGCAGTGGAAATTAAATTTAGGAAGAATTGCCCAATTCCGAAGCGGGTGTGGACATAGAATAAGAAAATTGTACAGAAGTGAAACTTGTGAAATAAAAACAGTGTTGTCAATGGTCTAGCAAGAAGCGCGTATACTAGAGCCACATGCGACGATTCATTCCTACTGCATCATTCGGCTATCGTTAACTCGATTTTTTTTTTGGAGTTCGGTCTGCACGTCTTCTTCTGCTAACAACTCTTTTAGCCATAATATTAGTAATAATTCCTTTTCACATCAATCATCATTTTTTCCTTTTCCGACGACTACAACTCTGTTTCTTACGCCCGAAATTGTAGCCGTTCGGTGAGGGTGTTTTTAACCGACTTCAAAAGAGCCTCCTCTTAGGTTAGTTATGTTCGTCAGGATGTCTTTTTTTTTGTTTTATGTATTTTCATCGATATTTTCGGGTAATTTTTAGTTACCTTCGAAAATACTGGTATTTAATAGTCACTGTTATTTAAATAGCAAGTAGTGGTATACGAATTGGTGTGGGGTAAGTACCATAATAAAAAGTGAAAAATAAATAACACTATTATGATTATTTTCACTTTTTATTTTTGTATTATGTGTTTCACGAACTGTGTCCAAATAAATATTATTCATTCTTTCTTTCTTTCTAAAATTTTTACAAAAAACAAACAAATGGGTCGGGCCTTTTTCTTTGCAAAAAGTTTTGTTTATACCTATTCTTAATCTGTGGTTCGGGTTCCACGTAAAAGTTATACGTCATTTTTATGTGCGGTTACGTTGAATGTAACCAAATATTTGTATTGTGTGTGGAGTATCGCATATTTTAGGGATTTATTCCCCACCTTTTTCTATTAAGGATGAGTGTGGCTGTATAAAATTGGAAAATTTCTGGAGCGTTTTGTTTTTAGTATAGTAGTATAAGGACAGCAAATTATTCGTAGAATTCAGGAGAAAATCAAGCTTTTAGCCATCATCACGTTTCCAAAAAGTTATAGCATAATCAGCCTATAAAATTCCCACTTCTAGGACACAGGGCTCCACTCGGTTAGAGGGAGTGGGCCGTAATCCACCACGCGGGCCTAGTGCGGGTTGGTCGGTGTGGTGTAAAGGTCATAATAATTCATTATAATGGTATTGACAGGCCACTGTCCTACCCACCGCAATGTGTCACAAAGCAATTACTCGAAGCAAAACCACATGTGGTGTCGTGGTAGGAATTTTAGAATCCTTATAAACAGAGCATATCACCACTAGCCACAATTTGGAACGTAAAACTTCTAACATGGTTCTTGCTGCTGGATATAGGCTTGGAAGGAATGATACTTAATTCCTGGACGGAGACTTTACTACTTTATCTATAGGGGTCTACAGCCCATCAGCGATGAGGTCATGGTCTTTTATACCATTCCCCCTCTATTAAAGCTTATTGAAAACAATGAATATAAAGCACTTTTAATCACTATTTTGGTGTTTGAATTTAGAACACACCAATATATTCGACCTCCATCTCAATGATATACAAACTCCTTGCGCAAACTCTTGCAAATAACTGCTCGAGGTTTGATTTTCGACAAGGAGTTTAGAATTAGAATAAAAACTGTTTTGCCGTCATGAGTAAATTGGTGCTATTTTGAAAACTGTAAGTTGTACGAACACACACAATTGTTCAAATTTTAATGTGCATTTTAATTAATTTAACCTTTTTTTTTCTTCATTAAATGTCTATTTTCGCTTAAATCTTTCTTTTTCTCGTAGTCATGGTATAAAGTATAGTATGCAATTCTTGAATGAAACGGATGGCCATGAATCACTCGCGTCGCTCAGGATTCTAACACTTGAATCACTCGCTACGCTCTTGATTCAATCATCATGAATGACTCCCTACGGTCGTGATTCAGTCGTTACAATCCTTCACTTGCTCGTGATTCATCTATGGCCCTCGCTTTAAATCCGTCCTTAATTAACTAATTGCATAATATACTATTTTATATCTATAAATGTCGTTAATCCATGATAATCAGTAAAAAATCTGACGTCGACGGCTAAACATTTCTATTAATTTACGATATTTTTTTCTTATTTATTACGGTTTATTTTTTAACCTTTTACGCCTATTTAATCGATACAATATAATCACGTGAATTTACTGCAATATTTCATTTCCTTCGACGTCCGGGGCTCGATATCCTGGCGTCATTTGACAAGGACGTCGCAAACCATTCTTTTTTTTACTACAATAGGCAGAAATTCAACAAAGCAATTCATAATTACAAACCCAGCAGACCCAAATCTAGACACAGAAGCGTACGTACATACATACATTCATACAGAATATTGAGGCAGGTACAAATAAGTTACGCTTGTGAGAAATGTTTTCATCTATTGTGGGATGTAGACGAGGGTAGGTACGGATGTCGAAACGTTGGCAAATGTATTTACTGAAATTTACAGAGGTATTCTACGTACTTTGGACGTGAATAGAGCATTTTTGTACACTGTGTGGGTTTTCGTTGGGTTATTTCTTGTTTGTATTGCCAGTAATTTAAGAGTTTAAAAAGGTTCAGACGGCTATTTATAGGTTTTAGGTACCGAGAAGGCTTTTTGAATAAAAGCTTGTCGTAAAAATTACCTTACTGGGGGTTTTTTTTTAGGTATTTATCGGTTATTTTTTAACTGTGAATTTCTTGAGTACCTAATTAATTTTTTGTGGGTAGTGGGTTAACAAAGGATAGAATCATAATTACCGATCTTTTTTAACGGTCTTATAAAAAGCTCTCCATTGCTTATTTAATTTTTAGGACCTGGGCGACCGAGCTCTGCTCTGAAAATAGAGAATGCTCATTTAATATTATAGGAAAGATTATACTAATTCCATCCAGTATAGTACGTACTAAATCCATGCCGCCACGATAGTAGGTACCTACTTACTAATTCCGTGCAGCCATGTCATTATTCTAAGGGAGCCATCTTGTTCTAAATCTTGCTAATCTCTGCTCGGGTAAAAATACGGAGAAAACGAATTTTCCCAGATATAAGACCTAGCTAGATCGAATTTGGCCCCCGCAAACTTTCATCGTAATCGTTAGAGCCATTTCAAGAACATGATTACAGGTTCTTTGACAATTTGACAATTTGACATTGATAGATTATAAACAACCGAAAATGAATGCGTTATATTGTAACAGTTCACAATTTTAAGTAATCCTTTAATAGTACAGAATTATTTAAAGAGCTCAATGACATTAAAAAAGCCTACAGTTTATTAAAATAGATCTCAGATAAGCAAAACATCTATTTTTAAACGATGCCATTCAAATTCCAAATTATAAGTTTGAATTATTTTTTTAATATTTAATAATGTTAGACATTCTTTATCACACTTTTTCAAATATACTTCAAACGGCTTCTCGAACGAACTATTTTCTAATTTAATTTTTCTTTGTCTACCCTCCAAATATTAAAATGACATTAATTCACGTCAATGTCAGCGTGACAGACGAAGTTATCAATTCCCGAGAGTTTGGAACTTCCATTGAATAATTTGCATACATTTATTGAAAAATAATTTGATAGAAAATGTTATTAGTGAAAGGTAATTTTCTCTACTTTGTATGAAAGTGGATCAGATTAAGTTGATTCCTAGGGGACGATAATTAGTTTGTAGAACAATATTGTAGTTGTTGAATAGGAATATAACTAGACATAGAAACGATAGTAGTACCTACAATGTTACGTGCTACGTAATAGGGAAGTTGATAAACATTTTTTTTAAGGCAAACCGTAACATTCCTATTGCACGTGCATTCCTATTGCATTGCAAATTCTAATTATCATTTTTTTTTTATACCACGACGTGGAAGCTCTTGCCCTACATCTCATCTGATGGTAAGTAATGATCAGACGGAAGGTGGAAGCGAGCTTCACCCGGAATCCTCAAACACAGAGGAACTGGCTATCTTACCTCTAACTGCCGAAATACAACAATGCTGATAATATTGTTGTTATGGTGACAGACTGAGATAAGATGCTAGTGGCTAGCCAGGCGGGTTTAGAACAGTCCCTACCACCAACTAAACCGAGCAGAAATTTATCACCCACTGGGAATCGAACCGGGAGGAAAACTCCTAATAGGTCACAAGAGAATAGTCTGATAGGAGATGGTCTGTTTCTGAAAATATGCAGAAAACACTACCACTACTAGGAAGCTAGTAGTACCTATATACTTTATCCATTGTATGTTAGTATGTTTCTCTCATACAAAAAGATCAAGCATTGATCACGACACGCTTACTGACTGTAAAAAAAGCTTCTCAAAATTACACTTATATAACGATTGCCAGTTATTTATAAAAGGTGTAAAATGTAATACATTTTACGGCCACAACTGTTTCTAGAAAAATAAGAAATCTACACATTTGTCTCTCGAGGATCGAAAATGTAGTTCTTTAGTAAAACGAGCTGTTTTTAGTTTATTTATTTATATATTGTACACCGTATTATACATTACAAAAGAAAAAGTTATACATTACAAAATATACAAAGGGCGGCCTTATCGCTTACTGCGGTCTCTTCTCTATTTTTCTTGGAATGAGGATCATGGTTAAATAACCCTGTCTTGAAGTCGTACAGTTGGGTAAACAAAATGCTTTTCAGTTTGTCTTTTTTATTGACTAGTTTGTTTTAATTTTTGGAACGAAGTTCTTTAACGCGGGGCGCGGTAGGAGTTGACTGGTCTGGGAGGGGCCTGACCTGGCCGAGAGCCAGTTCGGCTTTCGGCACGGGCGCCTCACCATCCACGCGATATCGCGGGTAAGAGTCCTGGCGGAGGAAGCGGTGTCCCGGGGCGGGGTGATGTGGACGGTGATGTGGACGGTGTCCTTGGACATATCCAACGCCTTCAACACCCTGCCCTGGAGCTGCATTCGGGAGGCACTGCGGTATCATCGGGTGCCTCCCTACCTCCACCGCACCGTTGGGGTTTATTTGGCGGAAAGGTGTGTCACCTACACGGGATGTGATGGCGGAAACCAGCGCAGCATGTCGTGCGGTGTTCCACAGGGTTCGGTCGTGGGACCGCTCCTGTGGGACATCGGGTACGACTGGGTGCTGAGGGGCGAGCTCCAGCCGGGCGTGAACTTGACGTGTTATGCGGATGACATGCTGTTCACGGCCCGGGGGAGCTCGTACAGAGAGGCTGCGTTGCTGGCGACGGCTGCGGTGTCACAGGTCGTGACCCGCATACGGCGCCTAGGCTTAGAGGTGGCCCTCAACAAGTCGAAGGCCATGGTCTTTCATGGCCACCGGCGGGCGCCGCCGCTGGGATCACATATCGTGGTCGGGGGGTCTCGAATCGCTGTCGAGTCCACCATGAAGTACTTGGGATTAGTGCTCGACAGCCGGTGGGATTTCGGTCCCCACTTCAGCGGCTGGCGCCCAAATTGTTGGGCGCGGCTGGGCTGCTGTCAACGCTGCTTCCCAATCTGGGGGGTCCGAGCGTGGGAATCGTGCAATCGATGGCCCTGTATGGGGCCCCGATCTGGGTGGCTGACCTGACGGCCGGCAGCATCGCTGTCCTGCGGAAGCCGCAGCGAGCGATGGCCGTCAGAGTCATCAGGGGGTATCACACGATCTCCTACGAGGTGGCTTGTGTACTGGCTGGATCCCCGCCCTGGGACCTCGAGGCGAAGGTACTCGCGTCACTGTATCCGTGGCGCGAGGACTCGAGGGCACGGCTGAGCTTCCCGCAGCCATGGTGGCGGAATCGCGGGATAGTCTTTCACGCCCTACCACTGGCCCCGTCACTATCGGGGCGGTCCGGCCAGTGCTCGAGCGCTGGCTCGAGAGGAGGCACGGCTCCCTGTCGTTTCGGGTGACGCAGGTGCTTTCGGGGCATAGTTGCTTCGGGAAGTACCGGTGTCGCATAAACAGGGAGCCGGACGCTCGGTGTCACCATTGCGTCGACTATCGGGAGGACACTGCTCGGCACACGCTGGCAGAGTGTGCCGCTTGGGAGGAGCCACGCCGTGCTCTCATCTCAGGTGTCGGCAGTGACCTGTCGCTGCCGGCCGTTGTCGACTCGATGGTCGGCAGCGAGGAGTCCTGGGATGCGGTAGTATCCTTCTGCGAAACAGTCATTTCACAGAAGGAGGCTGCGGAAAGGGAAAGGGAGATTGCTTCCGCTAACCCGATCCGCAGCAGACACACCGGGCGGCGGCGGCGGAGGGCGGATAACGCCCTCTTCCAGCCCCCCTAAATGGGTCCAGGGGCGACGGATCTGGGGAAATTTGTCACCCCCTACTCCTAGGACCCGAGATGGTGGCGCGTAGTGTTCCACGCGCGCCTCTCTATGACGTAAGGGGGAAGTTTCACACCTCACACCCCCCTAACTCGAGGGGGCCCGAAGAGGCGGGCCGGCACTAGCCAGGAATCGCGGAAGTCGCTTTAGATCCCGTGATCCCCGGTGCAAGTGTGAGACGGAACACCGGGGTGGTTTTAGTCAGTAAGAGTCTGACAGACCCCTCCACCCTCCCCAGGGCGGAGGACATCCATGAGGATTTAACCCCGTAATCAAAAAAAAAAAAAAAAGGGAGTTGAATGGTAAAAATCGTTTTAAATCATATGTGAGAAGGAACTTCGATCCTGACTGGGGTCCCACGACCGCATACGTTTTTAGGGTTCCGTACCTCAAAAGGAAAAACGGAACCCTTATAGGACCACTTCGTTGTCCATCTGTCAGTCTGTCTGTCTGTGTGACAGACTGTCAAGACTCTTTTTCTCAGGAACGCGTCGAGGTATCAAGTTGAAATTAATATCAAATACGATCTAGTAGGTAGTAGGTCTATGGCCCCTTGGATATCTATACAAATCATGCTTCTAAGTCAACGCAAAAAAAATATCGGCCATTTATGCGACATATTTTGTACTCGCAAAGACATCAAAACCTTCAGGGTACTTCCCGTTGACCTAGAATCATGAAATGTGGCAAGTAGTAAGGTCTCACAGCACAAACATTAAGGAAAAATTCCGCAAATTGTTAATTGGTAGATTTAACACATATTTGTATTTTTTTTGTATTACTATTTTACAATTATGCGGTTGGAGAATTGTTTTTCCGAAAATGTTTTTCAACTACAATGTTAAGTTTGTTTTTGGGTAAATTCATCCCAACTACGGAACCCTTCATTGACACGCACCTGGCCGGTTTTTTATTTGAGAGTTGTGACGTCATCTGATACTATGTGTTGATATTCAACTTTGTCACACATTTGCTTCATTTGCAACATTTGCTTCATTTATTGATTTTCTTACAAGGCAAGCATAATTTTACGCATTCAAATTTTACGCATTCAGAAACCGCAGGTTATTCTCATAAAATTTCTTTAAATGAATGCAAATCCAGGTACCACACATATCTTATGAATTAAAATCACGATTGCATAACTCGTGCACGAATAAATTTTCAAATATTCCATTCGTAACATTGGATAAGTCATGCAAAGTTATAATTGGCTAACTTTATCTACTTGAATGTGCGGTGAGGTATTCAGTAACAATAAAAGCTCAGATTCTTAATATTATTATAGAAATTTAATGGAAGAAACTTGCTGGATTATATTTTATACCGTATGTAAGCTTTTGCGGGTACACGGTTACATAGTTTTTAACTAGCGTTGCTTAGAATTAGAAAAATGTTTAAGCGTAGAAAAAATATTTTTTTCTTTTTATTTTTAACATGGATGTTGACAATTTTTTTTTTGTCCGCCAGCTAGATTATTAAAAAATATTGGACATGTATTTTTTTCTTTTTACGTAATCAAAAGATTACGGCAATACATTGAGCAGGCAATACGTTTAAATGTTGCATGACGTCACTTCCTGGTAGATTTTATACTGACTTTTGACGTAGTGAGTTCCCTACTCCCCAACTTTAATGCGTTTTATCTCAACCATTTTTTATTATTATCTGACTGACGGACAAAATAATATTTTTATTTTCCCTAGTCAACATCCCTATTATACATTTTTTTACAGAGTATGTGTTTTACAGTATTGTATGGCAGCTATAATAGGCTTCCCTGTATAAGTAGGATAAGTTTATAACGTACGGCAAATAATTATAAACCAATAACTTTGGTTCCCATACTTTCAAAAATATTTGAGAAAGTAATGAGCAAAAGGCTTATAAATTTCTTAGAGAAACATGATGTGGTCAACAGAACGGTTTCATTAAACAAAAATCTACAAATTTTAGCATGTATTAAACTAGTTAAAGAAATTATGGATCTTATCAATAAAAAAGAAATCCCAGTAGCAGTATTTTTAGATATAAGTAAGGCGTTTGATATGGTATGTCATGAAACATTATTGCATAAACTTGAGCAATATGGTATACGAGGCGTTGCTTATAGTTGGTTCGAAACCTATATATGAGAACAATGCACGGAGATTCAAAATAAAAAATAAAAAATTCAAAAGCCATTTATTCAAACTAGGCTGAGCACTTTTCGAACGTCAAAGTTACATAAGACAGTCCCCCAAACCGCCCGCCCATCATTAAAAAAATATGTTTCGAAACTAACACCCAGAAAACCTTTAGGTCGCCGCTAGTTAGCAAACTACTGTGGTGTACCAAAGGGAAGTGTCCTTGGCCCCTTATTGCTTATAATATATATAAACGAACTGGCCAACTCCACGAACCAATATACTATATTGTTTGCAGATGATACTACCGTATTGACAAAAGAGAAAACACTAGATAACAGTAAAATAATTACGAATGAAGCATTGACAGGCTTAATCAATTGGCTTTATAGGAATAACTTAAAAATAAATACAAATAAAACTAAACTTATAACATTTTTGCCATATAATAACCACAAAAAATTTTGCAAGGAAATGAAATCAAGTTTAAAATACAATAATAATAACATAGGAGAAGTTAATAATATCAAATTCTTAGGAGTAGTAATGGACAGACGTTGCAATAGGAAAGCTCAAGCTGCATCGTCTGAGGAACTTTTTGCCCGCCAAGACGAAAACTATGCTGGTGCAGACTTTGATTTTCCCTATCATCGACTATGGTGACGTGTGCTACTTTGACTTGAATGCGGTTTTGCTGGATAAGCTCGACAGACTGCTCAACTATTGTATCCGGTTCATATTCAACCTCAGAAAATATGATCATGTGTCGAGCTATAGGTCTGAGCTCAAATGGATGTCCATTCGCCAAAGAAGAAGTTTGCGTGCTTTGACCACGCTTTTCTCCCTTCTCAACTCTCCCTCTCCTCCTTCTTATCTTTTGTCTCACTTCCAATATCTATGTTCTTCACACTCTAAGAATCTGCGTTCTTCTAATAATCTTCTCCTACTCTGTCCTTCTCATACTTCTGACTTTGTTCATTCTTCCTTTCATATTCAGTCCATTCTTCTTTGGAATGCGCTTCCTCTTGATATCAGAACGGCCACCAGTCGGTATGCATTTAAGCGGAAATTGCAGATTTATTTTCAAAATAAATAGAGTAGAGTCATCTCAGCACCTCCCTCTCTTGAATTCGTATATAATATGTATATATATATATATATAATATAGATATATTATATTATTGTAAATATGTATGTATGTGTAATTAGTACTATTTTAGTTCGTATGTATTATCATATATTTTTAATAATAGTTTTCTCTTTGTTCCTCTCAAATAGAGCACCTGCCATCTAATCTCTTCACCACCCTTGGTTGACTGGTAGAGAATGCCTAAGGCATTAAGTCCGCCTTTGTACCTCTTTGAGTGCGAGAAGTTTTAATAAATAAATAAATAAATAAATAAATAAATAATGTATGTAAGAAAATAAACAAATTCATATTTGCATTTAGGAGGATCAAATATTTAACAGACATTCAAACAGCCTTATTGGTATACCACAGCCATGTTTGTTCTGTTTTAAGGTATGGAATAACTATATGGGAGAGTTCAACAGATGCCCAGGGGGCATACATAGCCATAGCAATTTTCAATCTTAAGTGGACAGACTCTTGTAAACCTGTATTTGTTAAGCAAAAGCTGCACCCTCCCGTCTTTATATGTGTTTGAAATCTGCAAATTTGTAAGAAACAATTACTCGCTTTTTGAAAAAGATGAAAAGGTTATGACACAGAGGAAAATAGTACAAAAGCCACTAGTAGTACCGCATAATAGACTAAAAGTTTGCAAAAAAAATTGTTAAACCATGGCGCTGAAAATATATATACCAGTGGCCGAAGAATTTAAAAGTGTTACACATTTAGAATTTAATAGAAAGTTATATAACTGGTTGTGTGAGAGATGTTTTTATTCCATCAATTAATGTTTTGAGTGTAAAATGTAAAACGTATTTATTATAATTATTATGACATCTACATATTAACATTACTTAAATAATATTGAAACATTTTCATTATTCTTGCTATTTTTTATTGGACATCATTATTATTGATCGCTATTTTTAACATAAATTATTATTTTAAATGAATAGAATTGTATTTAATTTTATTAATTGCATTGTAATTTTAATTATGAAACTATTATTAGTATTTTTATATTATTGCTTGTGTACTGCATGCTATATGTATAACCAAGATGTAAAAAATCTGAATATTTGCACGGCTGAAATGCCGACTATAGTGAAACCCATAGATCTTAAGAACTCATGTTAGCTACCTATATTCTTGCAAATGAATATATCATTCATTCATTCATACTCATAAAGGGACAGGTCGAAACATTTCTAGTTAAAAGGGATTTAATCCTTGTGCGAAATTTAAAAATTGTCACCGGGTAAACCTGGGTCATTCTATTTTGCCTAGGCCTATCCCAAATTCCAGGTAGCCTTACAAATCCCGTAAGCTTTCTGGTAAATTCAAACACATTTTTAGAAATAACGACACTACCGGGAAACTATAGTTTAAATACATATACCTATGTTAAAAACTAACAAACTTAAAATAATAATAATAATAGGTCTTTACCTATGAAATTGCCGTTTTGTATGAAAAAATTTAAACGAACTTTTTTCATGTATTTTTTATTTGTTTTAATCGAAATAATCACCCATGCAATCAATGCATCTTTGCCAACGCAGTGGCAGTTTATTGATGCCCTTAAAGAAATCAGCTGGTCGGGAGGCAACAAATTCTTCAAAGGCATTTTGTTCTGCCTTTCGGGCTTGATTGAATTTTTTTCCCGCCAAGAAGTTATCCAAATTCTGGAAAAAGTAGTAGTCTGTAGGCGCAAGGTTTGGTGAGTAGGGCGGACGACGGAGAGCTTCCATCCCCAGTTCTTGCAACTTGGAGACCGTCTGCTGTGCAGTATGAGGTCGCGCGTTGTCGTGCAGGAGCAGCGGAGACGAGCGATTGACCAATGCTAGTTGGAGATGTGCCAGCTTCTCCATCATTGTGTTCAGTTCTTCACAGTACACATCTGCAGTAATGCTCACCCCGTTTGGTAAGAAGCTGTGATGAATCACACCGGCGCTAGACCACCAAACAGTGACCATCACTTTTCTAGGGGTAAGTTTTCGTTTAGGGCATTGTTTAGGTGCTGAACCAGGATCCAACTAACTTGCTGAGCGCTTGCGGTTATCAAACTGAATCCATTTTTCATTGCAGGTAACAATTCGGTTCAAAATTCCTTCATTTGTGTGTCTGTTGAGCAGTGCAAGGCACGTCTCGACGCGTACTTCAAGTTTCAGGTCGAAATTTCCAGAACGGAAGCGAGCAAACCAATAACAGGTGGTACATTGGTTTGTAGTGTTAGCTCCGTAAACGTCGTTGATGTTGCGTGCCGCTTGTGCCGCGTTGCTGCCACGACGGTACTCATATTCCATAATTACTCGAATTTTTAACGTATCCATGATGACGAAAAAGATTGAAATGCGATGAAAATGTAACACTAATCAATAAACAAATTAATGACTACATTTGGAAAAAAAAACCATGTTTTTAAAATAAAATTTATTTGAAATTAGAATTCTTAGCCAAACAAATATTATTTTGATTTAAAATGGCCAGTACTGCAGAACGGCAATTTCATAGGTAAAGACCTAATATTTAAGGGGGCTCCCATACAACAAACGTGCCTGCGTGCGCGAGTCCGACTCGCACTTGGCCGGTTTTTTAACTTTTCCATCATCGTTAACGCTGATAAAATGTTACTTTGTCTCTTAGTTATATAGGATATCGCCAAGAATTCTAATAACAAATTATTTTTTTTTTAAAACATGTTTTTTTTTTCAAAAGTAGTCATTTGTTTATTGATTAGTGTTACATTTTCATCGCATTTCAATATTTTTCGACAGACACGCAGCGACTAATAGGCCACCGTCACCACTTGTCAATAGCTGGGCTTGTTGATTTACGTGGCAAGTGCACAAGTGACTCACCGCAGGCTTCCTCAAGTTACTAATGATTGATTTATTCGACGAAAAAGATAGTATCGAAAACGGTTTCTCTATATAAAGCTTTTAGATAGTTTAAGGAGTATAACAACCCTTAAGATCGTTTATTCTGAAAGTGGGCAACGTCGCAAATACATGTGAAATATTTCGCTGTTTTGATTAATTTGCGAATATTACTTTAAGGAAATTTGAACCTAGTGAACTAGAATATTAATAATGAATTGCAATTATAACACTGAATTTGATGTTGTTACCGTGTTAGATGTAAAAAAGGCATTTGGAAAGTTTCCAAATACTTTTTTTTACATCTAAAACGAAATATTCGGTATTACGATATTAATTCCTAGTGTGGGGCAACGTTTTTTTTAAAAAAAAAAAAAAAAAAAAAATTACGCCTTTCATAATCAATATAAAGAGAAAAGATTGTTTCGTTTGTCAATTTGTTTGTTTGTACCGAATAACCATTTTTTCACAAATAGAACACTAAAGTATCAGGAAGTAACATAGGTTACAATTTATTTAAAAAAATTAAATTTAAGAATTAAATTACAAAGTCAAAGTCAAATCATTTATTTCAAATAGGCCCTTAAAAGGCACTTTTGGACGTCAAATTTTACAAAAAAATTGAATTGATTCTTGTCGCTCCTTCCAAAATGTAGTTTTCGCATGGAGAAGAATGGGCAAGAAACTACAACGTTACTCTTTTAAAATGTTTTACAATATTTTGTATAAGTACATTAGTTATATCATTATATGTGAGGACGATGCACCTAGAATACAATTATTATACCACAATAGGTAAAAATAATTAAGAATTAAAAATGAAGCAACTAATTACATGGTGCTCACATATTTACAAACATTGTAAAAATAGACGATTTTCCTAAAAAAAATACAATTAGCAAGTCAGTGTGCGAGGAATTGATCACAGAATGTAAAATCAATGTCATATAATAAAATAATAAAAATAAAACTTACAATTAAATTTGCAACCAGTTTGATTTTGTCATGATTCTAAATTATCCTATGGAGCAGGACCAGCATGTTTCCAAGCATTCTTATCTTGGATATATTCCTCTAATTTGTAATAAGTTTGTTTACAAAGTGCACTTTTAATACGAGTTTTAAATTTTCTTTCATTTAATTGCAATATATCACAAGGTATTTTGTTGTAACATTTAACACAGTACCCCCTAATAGATACTTACTTTAAATAATCTGAAAAAAGGTTGTCAATCTATTTTATCTTTATTTCTAGTATTAAAATTATGTCTATCTCTTATTTTATTAAAAATATGTCGATTTTTTCTTACATACATAATATTTTCATAAATTAATTGGCAAGGTACCGTGCAATAATGAAACCCAAAGTGGCAAACTTTTGCCTATAAAATTCATTATTTGGCGTACCCTTTTTTTTTTTTTTTTTCGGTTGGGAAGTTATCAAATAACTTCCTCCGCTCTGGGCGGAGCAGGAGGGCGTGTCAGACTCTTACTGACTAAAACCCACCCGTGTTCCTTCCGTTGCCTGTACGTTGCCAGGGGCCACGGTATCCCTTTCGGACTTTCCGGCAACCCCGGCAGGCATTGGTCCTATCGGACCCCTTCACTTGCTGACATCTCTTTGAGGCGCGCGTGGAACACAACGCGCCGTCGACCCGGGCCTGGTCCTTATCGGACGGCGAGCTACCCATTGCTCACCGTCCGCAAGCCCGCGCCTACGGTGGCCGGAAATCGGCCTGCGATTCCCGACGCCCAGGGCGTCTCCTGCGGCTGCAAGGGGCGTGAGGGCGCGAAATTTGCCTTTCCCTCACGCGTTCTGCCTCCTCCTTCGCGAGCATTAATGCTTCTGGCTTGCGACAATCGCACTCTCCATGACGCCATGAGATCCCGCCGGAGCTCTGTCCGCTGTGCCGCGATTTCTCGCAGAAACGGAGTTACGCCCCGGCGTTTCGACTCCTCGTGCCACTCCCAGATGTGTGCGAGGACTTTTGCCTCCAGATCCCATGGCGGTAATCCGGCAAGAAGGCTCGCCGCCTCACCGGAGACCTGTGTGGTATCCCCGGACCAGCCAGGTGGCCATGACCCTCTGGGACGCGTTCAACCGGCGGGCTGGCCGCCACCTCAATGAACGCGCCCAAACCGGTGCCCCGTAAAGGGCCATGGACCGCACGACCCCCGCGTATAGCCTCCGGCAGGAGGCGTTTGAACCCCCTAGATTGGGCAGGAGCCGCTTCAAAGCAGCCCCGGCCCGCTCCAGTCTGGGAGCCAAACGTCAGAAGTGCTCCACGAAGTTCTCCACGAGTCCAAGGTACTTCATCATCGACTCGATGCCGATGTGAACTCCTCCTACCGTTATTTGGGACCCCAACGGTGGCGCGTTCCGAGGACCATGAAAACACATGGCCTCGGACTTGTGCAGGGCCACCTCGAGTCCCAATTGCCGGATTCTGTCCACGATTGTCGCAACCCCGTGTGTCGCTAGTTCAGCCGCCGCCTGGTGCGACCTCCCCTGCGCCAGGACCAACGTGTCGTCAGCGTAGCAAATGACGCTGACGCCGCTAGGGAGGTCGGCGCGCAGCACCCAGTCGTATCCGATGTCCCACAGATGCGGCCCCAGGACCGATCCCTGTGGGACACCGCACGACATCTCTCGCCGGTTCCATTCTCCCTGGTGACCGGGGTAGATGACGGCCCTGTCCGTCAAATAGGCCTCGACCACACGACAGAGGTAGGTCGGCATCCGGTGATACCGGAGTGCCTCCCTGATGCAACTCCAGGTATTGAAGGCATTGGCGATGTCTAGAGACAACGCCAAGACGACCCCACCCCGGGACACAGCGTCCCCCGTCGTGAGGGCTCGCACGCGCATGATGGCGTCCACTGTAGAGCGCCCCCTGCGGAAACCAAACTGTCTCTCCGCCAAATCCGGCCCCACCCGCACCAGTCGCCGACGAGGCGATCTGCAATGACTCTTTCAAAGAGCTTGCCCACTTCATCGATCAGCACGATGGGCCGGTAAGCGGACGGAGAGTCCGCAGGGCGCCCCGGCTTCTTGATGAGGACCAGTTTCCCCGTCTTCCAGCGAAGTGGGAACTGGCCCCTCTCCAAGCATGCGCTTAGGAGCCCTCTTAGTCGAGACCCGAGAGCCTCCAAGACCAGGACCCAGGCTTTCCCAGGTAAGCCATCGGGTGCTGGGGCGGTATTTTTGGCATTCAGCCTACGTACCGCCACTCTCATCTCTACCTCGGTCACCTCCGGAACATCGTCGTCGTCGTCGGTGGTGTGGTCCGCATCGGGCACCACAGAAGGCGGAGCCATGGGCGTGGAGGCATGTTCCCCTCTCGCAGGGAACAGAGCGCTCACCACGTCCCCCACAAGCTGCGGCCGGAGACTCTGCGTCAGCGGGGGAGCCCATGGGCGGAGTTTCTCCTGCACCATCTTGTATGGGCGTCCCCACGGGTCCCTGTTCAGAGTACCCAGCGACTCCTCACGGGCCACTCCCCTGGAGGGCGGTCTTCGCCACTCTGTACCCCTCGTACAGCTCTGCCTGAATGGCTTCCGTATCCGGAGGACGAATACGGAGCCTGCGGTGCCTGGTGTACCGGCGTCGCGCAGCAACGCACGCATTGCGCAGTGTCGTCAGCTGTTGCGACCACCAGTACACCTGGCGCGGGGCACGTCCGGGCTGGACCCGGGGCATTGCCACGTCACATATTTCGGACATGGCCTCCCGGAACCACTCCGCCTCGTCGTTGATGTCAGCAGGCCTGTCCGGTGATGACACCCAGGCCTGCACGATCGAGGCTTCCAGGAGGAGCTCCCGGTCCAGCTGCTTCAGCGCCCACCGCGGACCACTCGGGGCCTGTCGGACCGGCGCGCTCGAGGTCTGGGCGGAGACGTCAAACCGGATGTACCGGTGATCGGAATAGGTCTCCACCCCTTCCATGCCGTTTGGCGCATTTGGCGTGCCCTGAGAAAACGATTAATGATACATAAAAAATATGTACTACTTAATCAAAGTAATTATTATTACCTACAAAAAAGTCTGCGAGGGAATATATTTATTTATTAATTTATTTATATATCTAACTATCATAGTTAAGTCACAATAGCAGCTTTTGTGTTCTAAAATTTAATTGAATCACCGGTAGTTACAAAAGTTAGTTTCTTATCCTCCTCAGTCCTGAGATATTAATTTGAATGTTACTTGAATATAATTATTTCAGGCTTACTTAGAGACCCACAAAAAAGCATAATGAGAATGTTTGATGATTTTAGTATTTATAGTTTTTTTTTTATTGCATGTCTCCTATAGGGGACAGTCGGTTTACATGTTATAAAAAAGGTTGGTAATGAAACTGAAAAATCATACAAGATAATCAACGTTTATTAACAATATCTATAGAAAATTTAGAAGAAAAGTGGTTAGCATAATTATATATCTTAAAGACCAACATTTTCGTGGTACTGCTTGTAGCAGTTTCGCCCTACCACCAAACATAAATGCATATTGCAAGTTGAGCAATATACCCTTGCTTTCTTGCTTTTGCAACTTGGCAAGCGGCATCTGTGATCTCCAGACTCGGCTATCATTGGCAAATGTCCCGCCATGGCAGTCCTTAACTGCAAAGGGGGCTGAGGCACATATTTCCTTTTACGGCTGGTAGACCCTTCTGGTGTTTCTGCTGCAGTAACTGCTTCTTCATACATTTGTATTTGTTCTCGAGATGGAGTGAAGTAAAGTAATGAATTTGCTATGTCTGCTTTGAATTCTAGGTAGTCTAGGATGTCTTTTTTAGGAGTCTCTAACAGTTGAGCCTCTTTTCTGTAGACTAACCATCCGGCAGCCGCAGCAAAATCAAAAAAATGAAAAATTAGACGAATAGTCCATTTCTTGGTTCGTGCGCAGTTTCTGTAAAAACTGATTACTCTATCCAGCATATCTACGCCTCCCATCTTTTCGTTGTACTGTTTTATAGCAAACGGCCTATCAATTTCAATATATTGCTTCGTTTTCTTACACGCCTGCACTTATTTTCCGGTTGTTTAGAATCCCCAGATGATGCCATTACTACCGGTTTGTTATCAAACCACTTCAAACATGCTACTTGGCCATCATTGCGTACCAACTGATCACAAGAACCACGTCCTTGGTCCCTCAATTGCTTGTCGGTCTTAAAATTGCATGATTTAGGAATTTTAGTTTTCCTAAGAGTGCCTGTTGCCTGCATCTTTTTTTCTGTACGTAGTTTGTCCAGTAAATCAACTGACGTAAAATAACGATCCATGTATAATTTTGTGCCTTCAGGTAAGTTGTGAACCAATCTCAAAACAACTTTTCCTCCAATATCCAGAGATACAGCTTCATCGTTTGACAGTATGGTGTCGCCTTTGCCCTCGTACAAAAAAAAATCCAAGGGTATGCCGTCTGGAGTTTTTCACACGAAGTTTTTCATGCCACAAGGGTTAGGTTTTCCCCTGATAAATTGTCGCATTGATACTTTACCCCAAAATGGTATCATCTGCTCATCGACACTAACTTCTTGAGGTCTGGGGTTTTCTAGGCAAGCTGCTCTTACAGTTTCAATCAAGGGTTGCACTTTCCAAAACTTGTTTTGTTTGGATTCCGAACTTACATCCAAATCGTTTACTAGTTTCAGGTTTGTTCGAATTTTGAAAAATCGATCCCTGGTCATTCGGTCAGCTATCATTGGGATTCTAGTCTTAGCCATCCAGTACATCTTAATTCTTGGCAATCGCAAATAGCTCATCGCGAAACATACACCGAAGAAGATTTTTATTTCATCTTTTGTAGTGCCTAGGTTTTTACCTGTTTGTATCAAATAGGTTTGATTGGAACAGACGCTGAATGTTTCATAAATTCTTTCAGGAATATATCTAGTAAAATATTCATAAGGTGTTTGCAATACTCTGACCCGAGTGCTGGCTAAAGTTTGACAAAAAATTCCTGAGGAAGATGGCGCAAAACTGTCCTGGTGCTTCCAATATACTCGACGATTTGCAGCTTGAGAAGGCTCTGTAGTTGAAAATGTGGATAATGGCACTTCGTCGTCGCTTGAATATTCACTGGAACTACTTTCTTCAGCTTCTTGCGCGGTTGGTTCATGAGTAAAAGCCAATACGGGGTCGTCATCATCATCAGAAAAGCCATCAATGATGGAGTCATTATCATTGAATTCCAGAATTGTCGCTATGTCCTCGGCATTTAATCCTGTAAATAAATATTGCATTAAAAATATACCAGAATAGTACAACAAATAATAAAAAAAAAATAAGGACCAGAACCCAGAGTCCCCTATAAGGGACCAACATACGTAAGGAAACAATACAATCAAATTATTTGACAAAACACAAACAAAAAGTGTTTTCCTAAATCTCATATACTCTAAACAACACAATACACACTGATTTTACAAACTAAGTGCGTTAATTTATCTAAAAACAAAAAAAAACTTACCTCGTGTCGCCATATTTGCAACTGTTATTTCGCGCGCGCATTCACTCCGTCAAAACAAAAACACCGAGATCGCTAGTTACTTAGATTTAGGATCTGGTAAAAGCGCCATCTGTTTGCAAGTTCATGTCATTATTATATTAAAATTTAACTCATTCGCCACTAGGAGGCGACACTCGAAAAATTGTCCCCATACGGGACTTCAGTTCTGAGGAGGTTATTCAAATAAATAGTTTAATCATCAAGAGTATATTTTATGTAGCAGTAAAATACTTTTTAATTCATTCGAATCGGACATTAAATTTCGAAGTTATCACGAATATAAAAATACAATACGCGAACCGTTCGACGACGCCGCGTGACGTTTCATACTCTACGGTACGAGTACGTTAGGTTATGCTACGAAGTGTGGGGTACGAGTCTGATGCCATAAATATAGTTTTTTAGAAATTTTGTCTATTTATCTGGATGTATGTATCGGATTGGCACAAAAACGACTGAACGGATTTGGACGAAATTTGGCACACATATAGTTTATAACATGGATTAACACATAGAGTACTTTTAATCCCGGTAGTACGTTGCCGTGGGACATTTTCCGACATCCACGCGAGCGAAGCCGCAGGCAAAAGCTAGTAATTAATATTTTAGTTCACTAGTTCAGCACATTTCATATTTCCATACAGTAATATTGCCAAATTAATCAAAACAGGTAAATATTTGACAGCTATTTGTGACGTTGCCAACCTTTAGGATAATAACACCTTTTCTCGCCACCTGCAAAACCCGCAAACTATCCAACAGCTTGCAATAAAACTAAGTACCCATTTCACCGTAAAACAGATATCTTACTTTATTACCCGTTAAGTACTCTAGCACCTTTTACACCCCACACGACAATGACACAAACTTCAAAGGAATCCCCGAAACCGCGTTTTTTCTAGAAACCATCGTATTTCAATACCTGTCAAACATTATAATCCCCTTTGTTCTTTACGCCATTGTTTAAAACCTACCTTGTTTCTTAAGTCTCAAGGTTCAAAATCGATTAGCAAGGTGCCAGGTGATTAGTTTATTAGTATATTATTATTGCAGAATACCTGACAGGAGTCCAGTGGTACAATCAGTCAGTGTTGGAACACCGAGCCAATAAGTTGTGTCTCAAATAAAAATTTCAGGTATATTGAAGTACTCAAGTGCAAATGTTATTGGATTTATAGCCATTGTGATCATCCTGGGATCTTTTGTGACAGGTTGGTGTTTTGTTTGTACTAGTTGTTAATGTATTATGTTTCTATTATATTGAGAATAGATACATCGCCTTGTAAATTGCACAGACAAGTATTATGTAAGGTCGAAAAAACATTGCTAATATTCATTTTAATTATGTGCGAAATAACTTTTTAATCTTATAGCCTACTCAAGAAAGTGAGGCACATTTCAGAGAGTGATGTAAAGCAATTGCTAGCTCAGTGCACTCACAGCAATATGTATTTAAAACTAGTTGCAAGTTAGCTGCGTGTATACCAAATAAATTCAACTGTACTTGAAACAAGTTGAAAACTAAAATATTACTTTTAAAATTGAACCTAAAATCATTCAGAAAGATACCTTAATCAATCTTGTAAACCAAACTAAGCTTTTCCACGATTTCCCTAGAGATGCGCTAGCGCATAAGGCGTTAATTGACGAAACGACAGATGAAGCGCTTGCACTTGATTGATTAAAAAATAATAACACGTGTGTGAATGTAACTTAATACTTGAAGCTATGTTGAAGAGACTTGACTTCATAGAGGTGTCATTTCTTATGTGTGTTTCATGGTGTTGAATATACAAGTTCAAATAAAATCAGCTAGCAAAACTCCGCAGAGGTGAAACGAACAAAACAAAGATTTGATGATATTATTTTTAGGATTAGCAACCCCTGGTAGTGTAGTTAGATACTTTAAGTTATGACCCATCATATCCGTGACGAATACACCAAAATAAAAATAAAATGCGAGCTTAATCAATTTGACCCTTTAGAGGTTATTACTATGGATATATCAGTAGTTAAGCCGAGAAACATTTGAAGTTGCAATGTAACTTTTCGGTTTAAAGACATTTATTTCTCAAAGAACAAATTACAGTTCACTTAAAGAGAAACTTAACTAAATTAACAATAAGTTGTAGTTTATATTACGACGTTCAAGCCATCCAAGAAGCTGAACACCATAGTTTTATTTATATAATATTAAACGTATGTACTTATGTCCTAATAAAATACAAAACAGTTCAAGCTAAACTTATGTATCTAATATATAATTCATTAGGCCTTTTTTAAATGTTGGTATGCTTGTACACTCTCTGACATTTTTAGGTAATTTGTTATATAGCTGAACCCCCTCATACTGTATTGTTTTCCTGCCGTACAGGGTTCTCACTCTTGGTACTTCCAGTTCGTCTTGATTGCGGGTATTATATCTACGTGTCTTATGTGTAAATGAAATATTTGTGTGTATGTTGGTCTTAAGGATCTTCCGGATAGTCATGCATGTATGGTATGTATACAATTGTTGTAGGTTAAGTAATTTTGTTTTTTTGTAGAGTAATTCTGTAGGAGTATAATAATTGTAATTGAAGAGTACTTTGATGATTTTATTTTGTGTTCGTTGTAGGTGTTGTTGATTTGTTTTTGCAGCTTGTCCCCATACTTGAATAAGATATTCCAGATGTGGCTTGACTAGCGTGTTGTAAATAGTATGTCTTAGTTTGTAGGGTACGCATTTTGCAATGTTACGTATGGCTCCGGTTAGTGGGAGTATTCGAGATCTTACGTAGTCAATATGCGCTCTGAATGTCAGCTTACTGTCCACAATTAGGCCCAAATACTTTTCATGCGTTGATTTTCGTAACGGTTGGTTATTTATTGTGAGATTTGGGAATGATGGTATTTTTTTATTCTTAGCTGCGAAAATGATATAAGCAGTTTTAGTAACATTCATGGTCAGAAGGTTTTGACCAAGCCATACATTTAAGACATTAAGATCATTCTGTGCTTCTGAGATAATATCAGCAATGGAATCGCCAAAATAGAAAAGACATGTGTCGTCAGCATACAGTGATATGTGTCCAGTCAGTCCAGCGGTACTAATGTCATTCATATATATGAGGAAAAGCAATGGACCCAGGACCGACCCCTGAGGTACTCCGTACTGTATATTGGCAGGGGCACTTGCAAATTTATCAAGTTTGACAATCTGTTTCCGGTTAGTAAGATAAGACTCAAACATTTTGTAGGCTGTAGAAGTAATTCCTATTATTTTTAGCTTTTTCAGAAGGATGACATGACTAACAGTATCAAATGCTTTTTTAAGGTCGATAAAAACACCTAAAACTAATTGTTTTTTGTCTATATTATCTTTTATTTTAGTAATTAAATCAACAGTAGCCGAAAGTGTATTCGAGTGTGGACGAAAGCCATATTGATGCGAGTAAAGAAAGTTGGTATTGGTTAAATGTTTAGATAAGCGCGTGTATAAAACTTTTTCATATATTTTGGAAATAACAGGCAACACTGAAATTGGTCGGTAGTTTCCGGGGTCAGTCCTAGTTCCAGACTTGTATATAGGGGTTACTTTAGCTATTTTAAGACTGTCGGGAAACACACCACTGTCAAAGCAACTGTTTATGCAATTAGTAAGGTTAGTTAAAATTAGTTTCTTAATGCATTTTATAGATTTTGTTGTTATTCCATCAATGCCACAGCTGGTATCATTATCTAAATTATCTATTATTTTGGATATCTCATCTTCAGTGCAGTGTTCTAAAATGGTAAGTTGATGGTCTATGTCTGGCGTATTTAATGTAGTTTGTGGGTTGGGATTGGTTTGTATTATATTCTGGGCCAACAGAGAGCCAATAGTAGCAAAGTAGTTATTAAATGCGTTACAGATTTCTGTGCCGTTTCTTATTTCTTTGCCGTCAAGCATGAGTTTAGGAAGAGCACAGACATCGTTAGTCTTATTTTTAGCTAGGGTGTTTATCAATTTCCACATTTTTTTGGGGTTCTTATTACATTTTGAAAATGCATCATAATAGTAATTCTTTTTATCTTCTTGTATTTTACATTCTACTCTTTTTCTAGCAGCTTTATATTTAGATTGCAGTTGTACATTTTCTGGATTTGTCAAACAACCATGCCATAATTGATTTCGTTCATTAATATAGTTAATTACTATTTTATTGATCCAGTCCTTTTGCGGTAGGTTTAGTATTTTGTATTTTATTATTTTCGAGTCATTTATATTCTTTATTAAGTATTGTTCAAGAATGGCATAGTGGTTTCCCATTTCTTTCGAGTCGTATTTTAGTATGTTCTCATACAGAGCGTTGTAATCAATCGCATCATATTGAACTTTTTGTTTTAGGGTCTGTTTGTATTGTTTGAGCTCAAGGTAGATTTGTTTGTGGTCTGATAGTGTTGATTCAATTATTGCCATGTGTGCCTTAGCATTCCATATATTAGTACATGCATGGTCAATTATGCTTTTTGTGTGCTTGGTTTGTCGAGTACAGTAATTTTCGTGTATATTGTTTAGTATATAGTATCCTGATTCTTGTATAGTATCTGTATAGTCAGTTGTTTTGCGCCCACTGCCTAGTAAGTCGATATTAAAGTCCCCAAATATAATTGTCTTGCGTTTACTCTTTTCCAGACTTTGTGTGTAAATGTTAAGAAAGTCGTTCAGGTTCGTATTTGGAGGTTTATAAATTAAGCCAATGGTCAGAGAGTGTTTTAATAAATTTATCCATAAAAAATTATTACCGCATTGATATTGCTCCTCTTTTATATCAAATTTCAAACTTTTGTGTATGTACATTGAAATACCCCCGCCTATACAATCTTTCCTTAAATTAAATATATGTGTGTAGTTGGGTATATCCAGTATATCGGCATCAATTTTAGATTTGATCCATGTTTCAGTTAAAAGCACAATGTGTATGGTATGATTAAAACCTCGTAGGATACATTTTAATTCATCAAGCTTACCTGGTTTTACCAAACTACGCACATTAGCATAAAACATTCTTAACGAGGCTATAGATGTACATATATTCTGGTAGGTATCTACACATTGATAGGTTACATTATCTAATTCTGAGGTGTCGTAGTTGCTTTGTCGAGGGATCTGGGTGGGGGGTAGTTTTTTGCTGTATTTTTAATTATCTTTGGTATACCATTTATGTACCTTATCGTGAGATCTGGCTCACCACTTTCCGTTCGTCGTAACAACTCCGCACGTCGATCCTTCATATATTTTATTTGCATTGGTGTTTGATCCGGTAATATGCGAACGTTATCCTTTGTGAGATTCGATTTGTTACTTGAACTTTGAACGTTGAACTTTTCAAGCGTGCGGTGTCTTAATTTCAATAGTTCTATATGTTACTTAAATTAAATGGAAATGTTTGGACAAACAAATTTAGACAAACACTAAGTATAGAGTAGAAATTTTATTTGATTTCAGACCTTATTGCTATCGCAAACAGTACCTACACACAGGTAGAAATGATAATTATGAATACAATATTTACCAAATCAAATATTTTGCTTGAATATGGTACACAAGGTGATACATACAACAAAAGTTCTTTAAACCATATCCTACCTAAACAGGTGTGCAAATATCTATTATAATAAAAATATTATGCTGTATGCATTTGCGCCACACAAAGAAACCTTTCCTACCTGGACAATGTACTCCTACGTTAAACATAGAAATTCAGTTTTTTGTTTAAACAGATGTTATAGCATCCTCCTTATGGCTCGTTTACAAGCAGATGTTACCTTTATCGTTCACTTTTTTGGGGTTCTTTTATTCATCATGTTATCAACTATTTTTGTCTTGCAGCTTTTGTAAGTCTTCCTTCCTGAGGTCAAATTTTAAACATCATTTTTACCCCTATCTGAAAAACTGTTCTGTCGGTCAACCAAGCAAAATTTAAATCAAAAACATTATTCTACGGGTTTCAAGAATATTCTCTACACAATAAAATATTTATGTTATTAAAAATACAGGCTTTTAATTTATAATTCGTGGAAATCTTGAATGAAAATTCATTTATTTATACGAATTAGTAGGCAGGCACTTAGGTAGTACTGCCTATCAAGCGCGAGGCGCGAGATGTATTTAAGTACTGTACGGTAAAACACACACCTCGCCAGTAATGCTTCAGTTTCATTTTATCACAGAACAATGACATAATATTTTGTAGGTAAAATAAAAAGCATACTAAAAACTGAATATTAGACTAATTTCCTAGAAACGTATTCAAAACCTTTTAGCTTAGACAAAAGCCTTGTTTAGCTGTCACAACAGATTTGCAATGTATTTGCTAAATCAATACTTACACACCCATGACCAATAGCTCTTATTGGATTATGATAATCCCATTGGCACTATTGTATTCCCCATTTCGGATTACCCTAATCCCCCTTTCACACTAAAATGGTAGGTAGGTACAGTCAATCGCACGTCAGTAAGTTTGAGCTGGCCCAGCGCATAGTTTGACCGAGACCGCTGTACCGCGTCTCAGGAATGCGCGGCGGGACGTGAGCGTTGACGAATGATCGGCCTACCCCGTCACGTCGCGCACATACCTAAGGCGCGGTACAGCGGTTTCGGTAAAACTATAGTTCGAAATTTCAATTAAATAAATGGCCTTTTCCGCTGAGGTGAGGCCTACTGTAGTTACATAGTTCACTTCGTAATTGCTTTGTCACTCTAAAGTTGAATGGCGCTTGCGCATCAGAAAACGACACGGCCTAAATGTGTATGTAACAGTTAGATAGTTTGAACCTCAGTGAGAGAGAGGCCGAAAAGTTCTGGAGTGGCAACCACGTACCGGAAGACGTAGCGTTGGAAGGCCTCCCACAAGGCAAACCGATGATTTTGTGAAGGTCGTAGGAATCTGCTGGATGCGAAAAGCACAGAATCGGTTAAAGTGGCGGTGCTTGAGGGAGGCCTATGCCCAGCACTGGACGTCTTTCGGCTGAAATGATGATGATGAACCTTATTGAAGTTTCAATTCAGTAGGAATTGATGTCATAAGTGATAAAGCAATAACGAGGTTGACTGAACCAAACCTAGTAACTTAAACTGAACAAAAATGCTCGTATTTGTCTTATCTCAAAGACAATTGAAAGGATTCAAAAGCGAGTTTTCTCAGTCATAAATTCCGTTGGCTTGTCGCAGATTCCGTTGTATAACAAATTGGGTTCCGATAAAGGGTGGCAAAAGGTAAAGGTAAAATTGTATGGGAAATAGTTCTGTAAGGTTTTATGTTATATTCGTGCCCTGTGGTTATCCTTTGTCTTTTATGGGATTTGGGTAATCTCCGATTTGTAAGGTTTGGGTTGCTCTGAGTCTTTTATAGGTTGTTTTGAGATCATTGTCAATGTTTGGTAGGACTTTTGTTGTTTTGAATAAAGCATGCATTTCAAAAACGTTAATTTTGACTGATTTCAGTACCAATACAAAATTGCGTGACTTCCATAATATCGTCAAATCACATCTAGAAAGAAATAGTTTAGTCGCAGAGTTGTAAAATTAGATAATAATGAAAAAAAATTAGATATATTATACCTACAATACGAATGTAGATTCGTGTATTTGTTAGGAAGAGTGTAGCGTTATTTTTAACTATTCGTTATTTCAATGAGGTGTTAAAGCATGTTCATAAATACATATTGTTTTATGAATACACTCAGACCAAATAAAAACCAAGACATAGCGCGATCAACAGTGACATGTGTGCACTTAGTGAGGTGTACCTATACTCCATTTATTATAACATTATGCAATTAACGGTTATCACCCTTTCGTTATTTCGATATAAATGTATAATAAACTCCGTTATTCCACGATAAATACAAAGCATTGTAATCTATATACCATTTACATTTAAAAAAATACTCTACAAGTGCAGTAATTTCAAAAATATTACACATTAACTGTCTTATTTAACCGTTATTTGCCTATTCTATACATATTATATAACAAAGTCGCTTTTCGCGTTTGTCTGTATGTCCGCGTTGTTCTTCTAAACCACGCAACAGATTTTGATGAGGTTATCACCATCGTTTAGAGAATTTATTCCGGAAGGTATATGTGTATAATACGTTAGTATTAAAGTTACGTTTACCTAAGATGTCTCGATGTTTTGTCAAGTCCTAAAAACCGTGCGAAGCAGGAGCGGGTCGCTAGTGCTATAATAAATGGAGTATAGTTTGATTGGAGTTTGATTGTAAATGGTTGTAAATGTGTGCGTGTGAGCGTGTATGCACAGAGCGGAGGTATAGTTTTGGCATGCTTCACTGTATTGTTCGCAACGCTATGTCTTGGTTTTTTATTTGGTCTGAGCGAGTACAGTAGTGCTCAAAATAAAAAATATTTGGAACATTATCTTCAGCTTGCCTTATAATTATGGATTACCCGCCTGTTGGTTGTTTAATGCTTTAGGTACAATGTAGTATTTATAAACTACTACAAGTAGCGTTACTTTTAGTGTTAGTGTATAATGAAACACCAGCCTAAACTTAACACATTATCAACGTTTATACAAACGTTATATATTCGTACCTGGTCAACCGAGCTCTGCTCGGGTGAAAATAGATAAAAATATCGTCAAGGTATACCGACGTTGTATCACATTCCCGTGCCTGTGAAAATTTCCCAGATATGAGACCTGGCTAGATCGATTTTTCACCCCCGTATGCCCTTATATTGCAACGTTCATCGAAATCGTAAAAGCCGTTTTCGAGAACGTGCTTACAAATATAAATATATATATAATATATAGTTGTATATACAAATATTGCTCATTTAATAGTATAGGATAGGATGTAGTTAGGTATTCTATCCAAATATAATACCTAACTTTTGTATAAACGTTGATAATGTTGGGAAAAGTACCTACTTATACTTTTCTACTGAAACCCGGAATCTACGGTTTCAATATACACCCTACATGATCTCTCGACCAAACCTCGACCTTTTTTTCTAAAACAATAGTCCAAGTATGTCAAACAGTTAGGTACTAGTTTTTGTAACAAAAAGGACATAAGTGCGAACAATAACATGTTATAACAGCAATGTAGTGTTATTACTACAAATATAAACTGTAACCAGGTATGTTAGCAGTGAGATCATTGTCCAACACGTGTTGATTTTTCTATGAATAGTTGATAAAACAATTGCAAAAAATACCATAACTGTAATAACGAATGTCACAGGACTGACTTGTAATGAACGTAAAGTAAAATTAAATCTAACTGCATTACCTACTAACGACTATTTGCATAAAATTACCAAAAAAAAAATTTATGAAAATTTCTACTAAACGTCAAAGAGACATATTATTATCAAAAAAAATACCGTAACATGCGAAATGATTTTAGTCATTATTTAATATCATTCTAAATGTCATTAAAGTAAATTGAATCATTACTGCACAAAATGCAATTCCAATAAGTATTAATTACCCAATACACTTATATTTTTGTTGATGCAATCATTACTACACTAATAGGACACTAGAAACTAATCGAAAAATAATTATGCATCATCAATCTTAAAAATATAAATTACATTGCGCAATTCTTGTCACAAAACCTCCATTAATGTCATCATTTTATCGTTACAGATCCAAAATGGCAGCAAAAAGGTCAGGAAACGCTACAAAAGAAAATATAATGCAGCCAGCGACACTTCAAGAGGCAATAAACGTTATTAAATTCCTCAACACGACACATAAACAAGAAGTTGCGAGGCTGAAAGAAACATACACGAAACAAGCTGATTTTATAAAGAAATTGGAATCGAATAGGAAAAAGGAATTGGAATTCTTATCGGGTGAATTGAGAAAATACGAAGTAAATTTAGCTTTAAGAACAGAATCGGTAACAGAACAACTCGCACAGAAGGATTTAATAATACAGAAACAAGCTGAGAAAATAGAAGAATTATCGAATCAGTTGAAAGTTAAAGAATTAACAGCTAGTTTACCAGAAATTAATATAATGGTCGATTCCAATTCTGACTCAGGAGTGGCGTTAGAGAACGAAGACTGCAAGGCCGAAGAAACCAAACCTGAAGTGAAAACAACTAGAAAGTGTAGTCGAAGATTTGGAGATACTATAAGTTTTCTCCGGAGAGTTGACTTTTCTCCAATTAAATATAAACCATCTAACCGAGAAGGTGCTAAAAAGAAAGATGATAATAAAAATAATAAATTACAAGTGCCAACTGCACATAACAGGATATTTAATCGTCAAACGAGTAATGAGAAGTCTGCTAGTGAGGATGAGAGAACCATCACTGATGAATCAATTTTCTTTGATGCTAGTGTGGACCCTGTAATACTAAGGCCAAATAAAGTGAACGATAGTATGAACAACCATTTCTCTGATGATGGAAGCGAAGATACCAGTGAAGAAATCTTCGACAGAGTGATGAGCAGAAGCAGCATTAGAAGATCTGTGAAAGCAAATCCCAAATACAAAAAAATTAATAGAAGTAAATCAAAACTTTTGGAACATGTCAAAGTGAATATTGTTGATTGAAATGTTAACTATATACATAATTATAACCATTATGAGCAATCCTAATGTCATTGTACCTATCAATCTGAAATTATTAAAGGTTGTTTTTATCTGAATTCGTTTTTTATTCCCCTTTGTCCAAAACCAGTGTCATGAAAATTGTATTTTAAATTAAATCATTAGCTAGCATCATCATTATGTACCTATCATACAGGTAGGGGTAGCAATAATTTTCATAGCCTACATCTCACTAAAATTCATACGATCAAAGAAAATCAAAAGAGGACAGGTTAGAAACCTCACCTCCCTCATTTACCTACAGTCTGAAATAAATCGACATAAACTGGACTTATTGGCCGAATGCATACAAGCCGTCCGGATATAAAACTCGGTAAAGGTCGATGGGTGGGCAGGGAAAATAAATTATATTCAATTGAGTTGCTGACGAATAAATTGAGGGTCAGAACCCACCGATACTTATTCGCATACCGAAATAGACATACATTTCTTGAGTTCCAAAAGGTAAACCTTCTTATATGTAGAAAACATAACAAACAGATGAATTAGACGTCGAGTTCTTCGTAACATTCTGGGGTTTATTTATAAACGTTGCAAAGTTAAAAATGTATAGTTAAATAGTCGTTAATCATTATTTAACTTTAAGCAACGCTTATAAATAAACCCCTCTATATTCAAAACAGTCAATTTGTATAGCACAACATCATGGCTGTATTCCCCGAAGATTTAGGCAGAAGTGTATTGTATTGTACACTCTCAATCCAAGGAAAGACTGCTGAGAATGGAGCCCTAGGTTCGATTCCCAGGTCCCCACCTGGGAATCGAACCTAGGGCTCCATTCTCACAGAGTGTTATTGAGTTTTTCTAAAAGCTTTTTCTCAGTAGCAGCTCGGAGTCATATCAACATATATAATGTCAGCTTAAATGATTGAGTAGTAAGATTACTACTCAATCGTTTAAGCTGACATGTGAAATGCATATCTGACCTGCGAACTTGGACATCGACTGCACTACCAGCTATTTTGATTGGCTCAGATTTTGACCCAGTGGGCTTTCTCGCAAAGCTCGTGATGTCACTAAAATACATAAATATATATCCTATCGTATTAAACGGGCAATAAACATACATTTCCATTTGATGTGAATTGGCTGCCATTTTGTTAAAAGAGAAAAAAATTGGGTCCTGTTTTCACGGAAAGATTATTTAAAGGGGTAAAATTGATGACATTAAGTCAAAATAATTATATCGGTTAAATTACCACCTTCTGAGTTGATGCACGTTTCTGCTCTCATCAATGTTGGCTTTCAAGACTTGCAAGGTTGTGGTTTATGTTGGTTAGCGCGAGATTGGCAAAACGCCCCAAAGGAAGATGTCGGAACTGGTCAGCCAGATCAAATCACCAAAACGAGAGATTATACGGCCCAGAAATAGTTTCAAAATATCCGACACTGACGGAGGTTCCTGGCTCCATTGCATTGTCAACTTACTCTCCATCTGTCTATTATCTAAATGTCAAAGCACATTGACATTTGACGCCATTTGCAAAAATGATGGCACATTCACATTGTGACATTACTTTTGCCCCACCTTGTAAGTACATTAATAAAATTGTAATCACGTTCTCGAAAACAGCTCTAATGATTTCCATGAAAGTTGCAATATAGGGGTTTACGGGGGCGAAAAATCTATCTAGCTAGGTGTTGCATCTGTGAAAATTGGTTTTCTCCGTATTTTCATCCCAGCAGAGTTCGGTCGGCCCAAAGTTTAAAACAAGATGGCTACCTTAGAATAATGAAATGGCAGCATGGAATATAAGACAAAATATTGTAAAACATTTTAAAAGAGTAACGGTGGAGTTTCTTGCCCATTCTTCTCCATGCGAAAACTACCTTTTGGAAGGGGCGACTAGAATCAATTCAATTTTTTTTGTAAAATTTTGACGTTCAAAAGAGCCTTATAAGGGCCTATTTGAAATAAATTATTTGACTTTGACTTTGACTTTAAGAAAGTACCTACCATCGTGGCAGCATAGAATTAGTAAGTACGCTACTATCATGGCAGCATGGAATTAGTATGAACGATCCTGTACTATTAAATAAGCATTCTCTATTTTCGCCAGAGCAGAGCTCGGTCACCCAGGTACTCTATATCTATACAAATAAATCAAATTAAAGTGTTTTTTTGTAATGTCAAAATAACAGCTTTTTACTATTTGCGTGGATGTGACGCATATTTTCCCCCGATTTGTTATTCTCGTGTTTTTTTCTTTGCGTCATATTTACCGCAAATAAACGTATTTTCTTTCTTTCTTTCTTTCTTTCTTTACTAAAGGCATATGAAAGAGTAAAGGTACTAAAGAAAAAAAAAAGTTAATCTCCGAAACGGCTGGACCAATTTTGATGTTATAAGGAGTACTGTAGGCTAATACTTTTATTTTATAAAAAATAATTTGGGTCTACGCAGACAAGCTGCAGGCAGCAGCTTATATAGTTATAGATATATACAGCACGAGAATTTCAATAAAACAAGCTCCTTAAGAGTCATCAACAGACGCTCAACTTAACATCGCTCTTACACAAAGATTTAACTAAAATACTGGACATAATAAAGTTATCTAAGACAATAACAATCAACATGAAACTACTGTAAAACTAGTTAAACCGACAAAGTTAAATTGTTAGTATACACTACTACAGTTATATTCGTGTAACTATTTTGTAAGTGGCAATTTTATGTTTATGTCTATGTTTGTAGGAGATCCAACTGACGTTAACCTTTTAGGCGTTTTACTTCCGTTTGACTTAAAACTGGTAGAACATTATTTTATCCCCTTTAATTTTCTTCAATAATGGGGGTTTTCATTTTGCTCTGATAATTGAAAAACTATCTATACATATAAAAACCAATTGCCGTGCGTTAGTCTCGCAAAACTCGAAAATGGCTCGACTGATTTCAATATAATATGTTTTTTTTTTTTGTTTTGTTAGCCGCAATCCTAGGGTGGTTAAGGAAAAAGTAAAATCAGTAAAAACCCAAAAAAAAACGATAAATCGAACATATCTAAATTTGCATAGATCTCACGTGGTACGAAGTTGACCGGGTCATCTAGTTGACTAATGACGTTTTTCTATGAATAAAAATCAGTTTGAGAATTGACCTGAATTTATGATTATAGCGTAAATGTCAAGTTCTTGGACCGAGTCTCGGTGGAAAAAAAGCAATTTACTTATAACACAGACATAATTTAAAAAACAATGCTTGAAGAACGTAAGTAACTACAAAATCTAAAAACAAAGTAACAAAGACCTATTATTATAAAAAAACTCTTTTTATCTTTTACAGTCTTCAAGCTTTTTCGCAAAACGGTTTTATAATAAATTCGTCAAAACTTTTGCTTACTAAAGCCGTCTACGCAAGCAATATAAGTTTCCAACAAAAAATACAATCTCAGCGTAAACAAGATTCACTTGACAATTCAAAGTAATTCCTTTCGAAGTTAAAAGGTACTAAAGCAGGACTTATTTATGCCCTTCCCTTAGGTGTCCTTAAGCCTACAACATTATTCGTCGAAATATCTTGTTTAAGAAATGCGTCTCCTGTGAATTTCTTGTCGTTTGAATGGATATTGGGCGGTTAGTATACGTTAAAAAGTAATTGAAGTATACGTATAAAACTTCGTCTTGATAACATAAGAAGCTCAACAATTCCATTATGGTAAGCTAGCTTTTGCCCACGGCTTCGCGGAAGTCGGAAATTATCCCACGGAAACGTATTATGGCGGCATCTACATCGCCACATGCAAAATACGCATTACACTCACGTCGCGCAAAACTTTCTTTTAGTTTTATTTTTTGTTGATAAAGCGGCAATAGAAATACACAATCTGTGAAAATTTCAACTGTCTACCTATTACGGTTCATGAGATACAGCCCGCTGACAGACAGACGGACGGACAGCGGAGGCATAGTGATACGCACCATTCGGTTACGAAACCCTAAATATTCACATAACTGCTAAAGTGCTGGATTTTTGAAACCATGTTTACAATCTCTGTCATCTCAACCATGCATGGGTGTTACCAAATGGGTGGTCTTTAATCCAGTCAAGCGGTAAATCGAGACCGATCTAGACCGTACAAAGTCAGACATTTGACACTATATTGCAATGAAGTATTCGCTTTATGAATTGAATAAACCGGATTCGATTACCTATTTGAAACAGATTTGACATTAAAGTCCATTGCTTGTTGAAGTTACGAGACTGGATAAACATGACTTACCACGTTTAACAGCATCAGAAAAAAAAAGTTCAGTTTAGTAGTATATTATTGGGCATTCTAGACCACTTTCGGCAAATCGCTCGGCGAGTACGCCTCGCTGCCGAAAGTGGTCTAGAACGCCCAATAATCGGTAATCGACTCGACTCGTTCATTTGTTCATTCGTTCGAGTTCTTAGCATTCTGTCCCACAGATCGCTCGGCGAACCGATTTCACCATCGCTTTGAATCTATCAAATTTCTTTAATAGATTTTCAACCTTATCACAATAGTGGATGGTACATGTATGTAGGTTGAATGAAACACTTATGCTAATGAGATTCATTTATTTTTAGTGAGCACAAATTACAATATTATAATTCCGTTGATATACAATGTATTATTTATCGTAATATGTTGGTGGTTCGGGAAATAAAGCATCAGTCGATATAATAAACTCTTGTAGTTTACGCCATTGTATAGAATTGACGTCGGTCTGGACCTTAATGCGGACCAACGCCTTTTTCCACAGCTCCAACGAGTCGGTGACGCGCGCGTCCTCAGTTTTGTATACTTTACAGTCGATGTAGTACTCGCCGTTCGTGCTTGTCGTTCGCCGCTCACTGCCGTTGGCCACTCGGTTCACGAAGTATGACGGGAGAGAAGAGGTTTCGCTGTTCGCTGTTGCCCTCCCGTTGTTATGTTTGCGGCTGATGCCAAATATATCGACGTCAGATTTCGATGTTTTACTGAAACAAACAAATTGATCTCTTGCTAATTCGCACCCAAATTTATTTATAGTTTTAACCTGAATGTGCTTTAAAACATAATATACAAGAATAAGAGACGAGACATACTACACAACGCTACCATGTCCTATGAATAGTAGACAGCGGATATACATTACAATTAAATACTGTTTATTAGTAAAAACATACTACTTTATATACACAGGAACATAAAAAATCATTGCTATTAATTAAATTCATGTACACATAGGTATTAATCTCGAACCGGCATTGAACCCGCGACATCAGCATAGCAGTCGCTTGCATCAAGCGACTGTCATATGCAATTGATTGACAAAACAATGAAGCAAATAAATCGTAAAGTTTACCTTGGATGCGTAACATTTTGCTTTGTTGACTTCCGTTTCCTAGGGACTGGTAGAGTTGGTTTGCGGTTAGACTTAGAGTCGTGCTCCATCACATCACTTGATAGGTAGGTTTCGTACTCAGAGTCTGACCTGAAATAAATACATAAAGTTAAAAAAATGTTTGGTTGACCATGCAGGGTCAGAAGTTTGTGGAGAATACTGGTTTTTATACTTACATTTTCACTTAATTATTTAGGAATACCAAATAATTAGTTTGAAGAGTCGGTCGGCAGGCACAGTGACTATGTCGTTGAGTCGGTTGGCTGATACAGTGGCAGTGAGCAGCTACTGTCTAACTATCACTGATAAGTACTTGGAGTCTTGAAGATTTCTACTGGCACGCTCGTCGAGTCGATTGTATAGAGCACACCGATAACACACTGATTATAAGTCAGAAACTTACAATAATGTCGCTATATTCAGAATATGTACAACTGACCAAATAACTATGTAAAAAACAACTTTTTTCTTGATCGTATTATACACATACGAAAAATAATTGGCTAGGTGATATTTCAGGAGCATCGACGTTGATTAGTGTTGATGTAGTAAAAGCGTTCAGGGTTGTCACACCGATTACATTAGTTATCGAACATTTTTAATGTGCTCGAGTGCATAAATGTAAACTCGTGGTAACTTTAGGTAAAATAGCTTGGACAAATAAAAGTGTCAACTTACTGGAAAAATAAGTAGGTTGAGCACACGTGTAATTTTTACGCAATATCATATAAAATTATTTGGTTCCAAATTTGATAGGTATTTCAAAGCATTATTGACTAAGACCTCATGATTACTCGTTGTATATCTCGTTCTTTTATCGAGAATAAAATAAATTGTCTATAAAGATTGGTAATTTTTCACAAATTTCATTGAAATAAAAAAATACAAAAATATCGACATTCTGACTTCCAAGGTTTCTTAAAAACGAACGTCGATTAGAAAATTATAAAACACAATTATTACATTTCTTGATTTCCAAAAGGTAAACCTTCTTACATGTAGAAAACATAACAAACAGATGAATTAGACGTCGAGTTCTTCGTAACATTCTGGGGTTTATTTACAAACGTTGCAAAGTTAAAAATGTATAGTTAAATAGTCGTTAATCATTATTTAACTTTAAGCAACGCTTATAAATAAACCCCTCTATATTCAAAACAGTTAATTAGTATAACACAACATCACGGCTGTATTCCCCGGAGATTTAGGCAGAAGTGTATTGTATTGTACACCCTCAATCCAAGGAAAGACTGCTGAGAATGGAGCCCTAGGTTCGATTCCCAGGTGGGGACAGAGTGTTATTGGTTTTTTCTAAAAGGATTTTCTCAGTAGCAGCTCGGAGTCATATCAACATATATAATGTCAGCTTAAATGATTGAGTAGTTAGATTACTACTCGATCGTTTAAGCTGACATGTGAAATGCATATCTGACCTGCGAACTTGGACATCGACTGCACTACCAGCTATTCTGATTGGCTCAGATTTTGACCCAGTGAGCTTTCTCGCAAAGCTCGTGATGTCACTAAAATACATAAATATATATCCTATCGTATTAAACGGGCAATATTTGTGTATATATAATAATATATATATATAAATAAACATACATTTCCATTTGATGTGAATTGGCTGCCATTTCGGTAAAAAAGAAAAAAATTGGGTCCTGTTTTCACGGAAAGATTATTTAAAGGGGTAAAATTGATGACATTAAGTCAAAATAATTATATCGGTTAAATTACCACCTTCTGAGTTGATGCACGTTTCTGCTCTCATCAATGTTGGCTTTCAAGACTTGCAAGGTTATGGTTTATGTTGGTTAGCGCGAGATTGGCAAAACGCCCCAAAGGAAGATGTCGGAACTGGTCAGCCAGATCAAATCACCAAAACGAGAGATTATACGGCCCAGAAATAGTTTCAAAATATCCGACACTGACGGAGGTTCCTGGCTCCATTGCATTGTCAACTTACTCTCCATCTGTCTATTATCTAAATGTCAAAGCACATTGACATTTGACGCCATTTGCAAAAATGATGGCACATTCACATTGTGACATTACTTTTGCCCCACCTTGTACATTAATAAAATTGTAATCACGTTCTCGAAAACGGCTCTAACGATTTCCATGAAAGTTGCAATATAGAGGTTTACGGGGGCGAAAAATCTATCTAGCTAGGTGTTGCATCTGTGAAAATTGGTTTTCTCCGTATTTTCATCCCAGCAGAGTTCGGTCGGCCCAAAGTTTAAAACAAGATGGCTACCTTAGAATAATGAAATGGCAGCATGGAATAAGACAAAATATTGTAAAACATTTTAAAAGAGTAACGGTGGAGTTTCTTGCCCATTCTTCTCCATGCGAAAACTACCTTTTGGAAGGGGCGACTAGAATCAATTCAATTTTTTTTTGTAAAATTTTGACGTTCAAAAGGGCCTTTTAAGGGCCTATTTGAAATAAATGATTTGACTTTTACTTTGACTTTGACTTTAAGAAAGTACCTACCATCGTGGCAGCATAGAATTAATAAGTACCTACTATCATGGCAGCATGGAATTAGTATGAACTATCCTGTACTATTAAATAAGCATTCCCTTTTTTCACCAGAGCAGAGCACGGTCGCTCAGGTACTACATATCTATACAAATAAATCAAATTAAAGTGTTTTTTTTGTAATGTCAAAATAACAGCTTTTTACTTTTTGCGTGGATGTGACGCATATTTTCCCCCAATTTGTTATTCTCGTGTTTTTTTTTCTTTGCGTCATTTTTACCGCAAATAAACGTATTTTCTTTATTTCTTTACTAAAGGCATAAAAGAGTAAAAGTACTAAAGAAAAAAAAAAGTTAATCTCCGAAACGGCTGACCAATTTTGACGGGACTTTCACTGTTAGATAGCTGATGTTATAAGGAGTACTGTAGGCTACTACTTTTATTTTATAAAAAATAATTTAGGTCCACGCAGGCAAGCTGCGGGCAGCCGCTTATATAGTTATAGATATACAGCACGAGAATTTCAATAAAACAAACTCCTTAAGAGTCATCAACAGACGCTCAACTTAACATCGCTCTTACACAAAGATTAAGTTAAATACTGGACGTAATAAAGTTATCTAAGACAATAACAATCAACATGAAACTACTGTAAAACTAGTTAAACCGACAAAGTTAAATTGTTAGTATACACTACTACAGTTATATTCGTGTAACTATTTTGTAAGTGGCAATTTTATGTTTATGTCTGTGTCTGGAGATCCAACTGACGTTAACCTTTTAGGCGTTTTACTTCCGTTTGACTTAAAACTGGTAGAACATTATTTTATCCCCTTTAATTTTCTTCAATAATGGGGGTTTTCATTTTGCTCTGATAATTGAAAAACTATCTATTCTTATAAAAACCAATTGCCGTGCGTTAGTCTCGCAAAACTCGAAAATGGCTCGACTGATTTCAATATAATATGTATTTTTTTTTTGTTTTGTTAGCCTCAATCCTGGAGTGGTTTAGGAAAAAAGAAAATCAGTAAAAACCCAAAAAAAAAAACGAAGAATTGAACATATCTAAATTTGCATAGATCTCACGTGGTACGAAGTTGACCGGGTCATCTAGTTGACTAATGACGTTTTTCTATGAATAAAAATCAGTTTGAGAATTGACCTGAATTTATGATTATAGCGTAAATGTCAAGTTCTTTGACCAAGTCTCGGTGGAAAAAAAGCAATTTACTTATAACACAGACATAATTTAAAAAACAATGCTTGAAGAACGTAAGTAACTACAAAATCTAAAAACAAAGTAACAAAGACCTATTATTATAAAAAAAAAACTCTTTTTATCTTTTACAGTCTTCAAGCTTTTTCGCAAAACGGTTTTATAATAAATTCGTCAAAACTTTTGCTTACTAAAGCCGTCTACGCAAGCAATATAAGTTTCCAACAAAAAATACAATCTCAGCGTAAACAAGATTCACTTGACAATTCAAAGTAATTCCTTTCGAAGTTAAAAGGTACTAAAGCAGGACTTATTTATGCCCTTCCCTTAGGTGTCCTTAAGCCTACAACATTATTCGTCGAAATATCTTGTTTAAGAAATGCGTCTCCTGTGAATTTCTTGTCGTTTGAATGGATATTGGGCGGTTAGTATACGTTAAAAAGTAATTGAAGTATACGTATAAAACTTCGTCTTGATAACATAAGAAGCTCAACAATTCCATTATGGTAAGCTAGCTTTTGCCCACGGCTTCGCGGAAGTCGGAAATTATCCCACGGAAACGGTACTATGGCGGCATCTACATCGCCACATGCAAAATACGCATTACACTCACGTCGCGCAAAACTTTCTTTTAGTTTTATTATTTGTTGATAAAGCGGCAATAGAAATACACAATCTGTGAAAATTTCAACTTTCTACCTATTATGGTTCATGAGATACAGCCCGCTGACAGACAGACGGCCGGACAGCGGAGGCATAGTGATACGCACCATTCGGTTAAGAAACCCTAAATATTCACATAACTACTAAAGTGCTGGATTTTTGAAACCATGTTTACAATCTCTGTCATCTCAACCATGCATGGGTGTTACCAAATGGGTGGTCTTTAATCCAGTCAAGCGGTAAATGGAGACCGATCTAGACCGTACAAAGTCAGACATTTGACACTATATTGCAATGAAGTATTCGCTTTATGAGCTGAATAAAGCGGATTTGATTACCTATTTGAAACAAAACAGATTTGACATTAAAGTCCATTGCTTGTTGAAGTTACGAGACTGGATAAACATGACTTACCACGTTTAACAGCATCAGAAAAAAAAAGTTCAGTTTCGATCAAACAGTGTAGCCATAGCCGGTTGATTTAACGCGGTGTACGTGCGCTCAGTCGTGCAATGCAAAGTAAACTTCTCACAACGCGATTGGTTGAAAATTGTTCTTTGTTACTCATGTGGCTTCGGGTTGGAACACTATAGTCTTACACTCGGTCTGTACGCCCAAAACACTTCCTCTAGAACTTAAAACCATTACGTAGCTATAATATCTTGAAAGTTCGCAGTTGGTGGAGAGTGCCAATAGTCCGTGTAATGTAGGAGGCGACAAGGCGCCAAAGTTGGGCCCAACGTAGCGATACCAAACTTTTCACTCGATGTATGCTGATTCTCCTATGTGGTACGGACAGCATATTAAACTTAATTCCTATTCATTTATTTATTGTTTTTGGTCGTATTACTTTTGTATATATATTGTGTAGTAGGGTATGTGATGGCTGCCTCGAATTTCTGTTTTTTAGTCTACTACATTTTGGGAGGGGTTAGCCATAATCGCCACGCTTGGCGCCTGCGGGTTGGCGATCGCAGTATGCCCATTCTCTAGTAAGTCCCTTAGTTGTCTTGTGACGACACCCACGGCAAATAAAGGTGGTGCTATTCTTTAAGCACGCGGCACCGGCAACGGGCAATGAAGAGGGCAAGCTTGAAGTTTCCTTACGTGATCACATCAGAAATTAAAAGATCCACAGAAGAACCAAGGTAACCGACATAGCCCGAAGGATTGCCAAACTTACGTGGCAGTGGGCAGAGCAAATTGCTCGCAGAACAGATGGCCAATGGAGCCGAAAGGTTCTGAAGTGGCGACCGCGTACTGGAAGACGTAGCGTTGGAAGTCCACAGGGTGGACCGATGACCTTGTGAAGGCCGCAGGAATCCGCTGGATGCGGGAAGCACAGAAGCGGTCGAAGTAGCAGTGATTGGGGGAGCCCTATATTCAGCAGTGGAAGTCTTTCCGCTCAAATGATGAGTCTGCTACATTGAATTATCAATAGAAGATTATTTTTGCAAGCATCATTTGCCGTACCCTTTAACTTTAATTTATTATGCCAGAAATTAAACAGTAGCAATTTAATCATATTAAAAAAATACAAATAAATGCTGGTTTACTATTTCCACGTTTAAAGAACAAGTATTCCAAGTTAAAAATCCTTATTTTTTGTCAGAATTGTTGTCCTATCACCTGTGTAACATTTATTTGCGTAAACATTTTGAGTGAGATTTTTCATGGGCCACATTTATATGGATAAAAATGTTGTTTGCATTTCATTGACAATATGGTCGCGAGTTATGAAAACAGATTTCTAGTAATAGCAGGGATATAGGCAGAAAAAATTGGCATATTCTGTTTTTTTTTCGGACAGGCATTTTTAACAGGATTTGGTAAACCGCTGATAGGTGTCCAGTTTTTAAAGACGAATGTTCTGACCTTTTTCTGTACATATTTTTTATCTGAACAGAACCATTAGTGTTCTAGAGGAAGCCATAAATTGTTCTTATGGCCAAAATTTGAAATACAGAGTTGCCGCGTCGCAGTACATTTGATTTTCATTTCAGGAACAGCGTATGTCTTTATTATCTCATCTTCAAGATATTTTTGAGATGATACCTAGAGTTAGTTTAAAAATAATTTTAAAAAATAAATGATGCCTATATTGTCGAGTGACTACGCAATTCGGATTGTCATGATTTTGGGATACCTTCTTTTCGCATAATGTTCTTTGTCCTAATATACTTCGGCATAACGATTTTGGCACAATTTGTTTTGGCATAATAATACTTCGGCATAATTTTTTTAGGCATACGTTTTATGTTGGCATAATCATCTTAAAGACTAATTTGTTTTGGCATAAATTTGATTCGCATAACGTTAGTAGGCCTAAGAACCGAATTGCTGCAAAACCGACTCCACGTAGTCTTGTTTGTCCTACCCCTAGAGTGTAATTTAAAATCGCGTAGGCGCGTGGGGCCGCCGGAGGCCCGCAGCGCCGGAGCCGTGACAGAAACCCTTCCTGCTGCATGTTGCATGCTCGCTTGAATGCTGCATGCTTGCTTGCATGCTGCTTGCTTGCTTGCATGCTGCATGCTTGCTTGCATGCTGCATGCTTGCTTGCATACTGCATGCTTGCTTGCATGCTTTAACTTTATGCTTAATAAATTTATGCTTTAACTTTATGCTTAATAAATGTATGTTTTAGAATATTATGCTTAATCATTATTATGGTTAGAGAAATTATGCTTAAAAAAATTATGCGTAAGCTGTTATGCGTAATTATATTATGCGAAAATATAATTATGCCAAACAACATTATGCTAAGTTATATTAGGTCTTAAAATTTTATGCAAATGGATAGGGAACCCATGATTTTGAGTTCCAATGTAACATTTTTTTGTGTTAATTAAATAAATTATCAATTGTTTTGCCAACGTTACTTGCACACAACTTTAACCTGCAGTACCAACGCAGTGTCGTATCCCGGATATTCTGATACACCGGAATATCGTCTGAATTGTTAGTTGAGACCCGTTTCATACCAGCGTATGTACAAGTTTACCTTCCAAAGCTATGACATAGATATTTTCAAGTGATATGAATCGTGTCTGTAACTTACGCGACCCTACAGCTTACACAAGAGGCGATGCTTGATGCAATAATATAAAGGATGTTTCTGGGAAGGAAAGGATAATCTAAGTCAAAGTCAACGTCAAATCATTTATTTCAAATAGGCCCTTATAAGGCACTTTAGAACGTCAAAATTTACAAATAAATTGAATTGATTCTAGTCGCCCCTTCAAAAAGGTAGTTTTCGCATGGAGAAGAATTTGCAAGAAACTCCACCGTTACTCTTTTAAAATGTTTTACAATATTTTGTATAGGTACATTAGTTATATTAATATATGTGAATACGATTCACCTAGAATAAAATTACTATACCACAATAGGTAAAAATAATTTAAAATGAATCAACAACAGATAAATTAATTATGTGATAGATACATGGTGCTCACATATTTACAAACATTGTAAAAGTAGATGATTTTCCTAAAATTTTACAATTAATAAGTCAGTGTGTGAGGAAGTAATCACAGGATGTAAAATCAATGTAATATATTTAAAAAAATATATAAATCATACAATTGAATTAGCAACCAATTTGATTTTGTCCAGATTCTAGATTATCCTATGGAGCAGGACCAGCATGTTTCCAAGCATTCTTATCTTGGATATAATCCTCTAATTTTGTAATATGCTTGTTTACAAAATGTACTTTTAATATGAGTTTTAAATTTTATTTTATGTAATTGCAATATATCACTAGGTATTTTGTTGTAACATTTAACACAGTATCCCATAAAAGATGTACTTTGATAATCTGAAAAATGGTTGATCTATTTTGTCTTTATTTCTAGTATTAAAATTCTCTCACTTATTTTATTGAAAAGATGTAGATTTTTCTTACATACATAATATTTTCATAAATGAATTGGCAAGGTACCGTCAAAATATTAATCCTTTTAAAAAGTTCCCTGAAAGATTCGCAGCGACGTAGATTATAAATGACTCTGACAGCTCTCTTTTGCAAAATAAAGATGGATTCAATGTCAGCAGCCCGACCCCACAGTAAAATGCCATACGACATAATGCTGTGGAAGTAGCTAAAATAGACCAAACGCGCAGTTTCTACGTCTGTTAACTATCTTATCTTTCTAACAGCATAGGTGGCCGAGCTCAGCAGCCCCGCAAGAAATGTTATGTGAGGTCTTGTAATTTCTCGTCTAACGTGATTCCTAGGAGATAGAAGCTAGAAAATAATTTAATTTCCTGCTATTGATATAGGCACTGATTTATAAACAATGGGAAGTGTCATAGGCCTTTTTTCCAGTAGGATTCTACGGCAGATAGTGAATTGGAAGAAATTACTTGGTCACGAAAATGAACTATGAAGACTGTGGGAGGCCTACCTACATCAAGAGCTGCTAATAGTGCCCACGTATGCCTCTCCTTGAGTGAATGGGGTAAACGTTTTATTGACATTGGCTATATATTGAGTTGAAAACGTATTAGGTAAGAGAAACGTTTCTAACAAAAGACAAATAAATATATAGGTACTACTATTAAGAGAGAACAGGGCGTGCGATTCTCCATACAAATGTATTCTCCTTTTTTCTTCCTGAATAATGCCTCTAGAGCAATCATTTTTCTTTCATAAAATCAAGGTCTGCTGTAGTCACGTCCCTGTTATTTCTTTTTTTTCAGCAACTTATCGAAGAAAATATGACCCTCCAAAAATTACAAAATTGCCCCATTTTTACCGCGGTAATTAGAGGAGTACCAGACAAATTCGAAAAGTTTTTAACATAAATGAAAATGATGGGAACCTAGACGTACTCTTTCTTAAAATTTTAATGTAAAAAATAATTGAATCGGTTCAGTTTTCGAGGAAAAAAAAGGGGAATACGAAACGTCGATTTCGTCAATTTTTTTTTTGTGATATCTGTTCTTCTTCTGGTCTGAGCTGTAGCTATCCCTATTGCACTCTACGGGTGCAGACTTTAGGTAAGAAGATGGCAATAGTTTCATCAAATACCTATTTTTCAAATTCCTCGAAGCCCTGTTCCCTCTTAAGGAGAAGGAAAATAGCAAAAAAATGTGCCTTCACTTACATTTTGAACTTAAGGCAAGCATTTTTTTCAAATGAGGATTGGTGGCCCAGTAGTAACGGCCACGACATACGACGATGTAGGTCATAGGTTCGAACCCTGACAGGTGGTTTACTTTGGGTAAATTATTTCATCACCACTGCTCTCAAACCGGTGAAGGAAATCATCGTGAGGAAACCGGAATGTCCTAGAACCAAAAATTCGAAGACATGTGATATCTACCAACCCGCACTGGGCCCGCGTGGTGTATTACGGCCCCTATCACAGAGAGGAGGGCTGTGTCCCAGCAATAAGAACATTATAGGCTGATTATGCTATGCCAAATAAGCAGCAAATAAGCTCTATTCCATACTTCTCTGAACGACAATTTGGATTAATTTACAACACAAAAGCGGCTCTGTGGTTATTATGAATAATTATAATTGAATTTAATGCATTGGAACCCTTTAATTAATAATAACCGTTGAATACCGTATTCGGTAAAAGCTTTTAGCACCAAATAAACAACTAATAACAAACATACTTACCTAATTGAATTTAAAATTAATAATGAATTTCAAAATGTTTCAGTACGATCATTTTAAAGTAGGAAAGTTACACAGGAGAAGTTTACAGTATTTTAACGAAAACAGAAATATTGCACAAAAAAACATTCCTACTAAAGTAAAAATACCAACAAAACCAGGTTTTCGTATTTCTTCTTTGTTAAAAATTCGGAATCTTGTAAATCATACTTTTCGGAATAAATCTAAACATAATAAAGAGCAAAGATTTGATTTTTGAATGTTTGTTTGTTAGTTTTCACACTCAAGGATGAAATTTGGTACATGGGTAGACCATGACCTAGGTTAGTACATAGGATAGTTTTTATCTCGATATTTCCTCGGAATCGAAACCACACGGTGCAGCTAATTGCGATTGTCGCAACCCAGTGCTGGGCGCGCCACAATTGCGGCGATAAGTCCCCTCTTTGAGGAGTGGCTAGAGAGGCGCCACGGTGTCCTCACCTTCCGCCTGACGCAGGTCCTCACCGGACACGGTTGTTTCGGGAGGATCCTGTTTCATATCAGGTGGGAGGAAACGCCCGGGTGTCATCACTGCGTGGATCGCCCGGAGGACATGGTTGAGCATACATGGAGGTCTGGAGCATCGCCGTGTCCTCGTGGAGGCGATCGGTGGCGGAGATCTCTCGCGTCCGGCCCTAGTCCAGGCCATGGTATGGAGCGAGAAGGCATGGAAGGCCGTCACCTCCTTCTGCGAAGCAGTAATGCTGGCGAAGGAGGAGGCGAAACGCGTGAGGCAGAAGCAAACTTCGCGCCCTCACGCCCCTACCCGCCGCAGAAGACGCCCAGAATTAATTTCCGAACCAAAAAAAAAAAAAAAAAGTGTGCAGCTAATTACTTATAAAATTATAATTTACTACCTTCACAGTTACTACATAATTATGTCTAATTTGGTACCTATAGTTTCCGAGTTTACTTAGAGCTGTAGTAAGTAAAACGATTCGTTTTGGATATATAATATATGGTAGTAGCGCTTTCATTTTCATACCTGCAATTCGACGAGAGACCTTCTCACAAAGCAGAATTAAACGACTGCCATAATGTCGAAATAACACAAAGATAGTCCAAAAGAGAGTATTAAAAATCTAATCTAAACAGACCTTCGTACTGGTCTGTTTTATCCACAGGTCTAAGATTAAACATCAAGTTTTACAGTAATGGATATTGCGAGTCTCAGTTGTAAGTGGTTAGTTTTCTTGTATACCTAGTTTTTAGGTTTCCGTACCCAAAGGGTGCCTTTACTAAGCATCCGCTGTCCATCCGTCCGTCTGTCTGTCAGCGGCCTGTATCTCATGAACCATAATAGGTAGACAGTCGAAATTTTCCCAGATCGTATAATGCTATAACACAAAATATAATATATAAATTAAATAAAGTTTATAATTAAAGCGGGTCTCCCTTTAATTATAAACTTTATTTTTAAAAATACACACTCGAAACGTGTTTTTTATTTGACGTATTTTTGCTCATACGGTACGGAACCCTTCGACCTTCGTGTGCCAGTCCAACTCGCACTTGGCCGGTTTTTTGTTGTTATTGTAATGGCTGAAGTAGGAGGTGCTTGGAAGTGTTGCTGTTAATGTTTGCTAGAAATGACAATATTAGTAATTGTGATAGGAAGGAAAAAGCTGTGGTACATGTTGTGGTCCAAAAATAGTCCAATAGATATAATTATTGGTGAGACATTTTATCACAAGGCCTTTTGACGTTCAAAAAGTGTTGATTCTCAGCCTAGTTTGAATAAATGACTTTTGAATTTTGAATTTTATCATCAGCAGCCTTCTCACGTCTGCTAATAACCACACAAGTTTTTTTCAAATAAGTATTTATGAATTTCAAGTATAATGCAGAAAAAAACTATAGTGCAGAAGAAAGGCTTAAAGTTTTAGAATGTTGAAGAATAACAAAAACAAATCAACAACAATTGTATTTCTAAAAACAATATAGTTAAGGGTCACGCAGACTGGCGCGACGTGTCACGTGGTGATTCTGCGATATTATCATCACGTAACACCTTTCACATTGGCGCGCCGCGATATCGCGTGCGCGACTGGCAGCGTGACCCGCAGGGCGACACCAAAGGAACATTTTGTATGGTGTCGGGTTGATATCGCCGCGATAACAAGAGAGTATTTTCTATGTCGCGGCGCGACGGGTGCTCCTGTGTGTCGCGGGCGTTATTATAAATATTGTTCAACGCATATAAACGCTCGCGTAGACAGGCACGACGCGACACAGGTACAACCATTTCTGTGAAGTTGAAGAAGAATCGCGACGCGAATGTCTGCGGGAGCCTTAAATCGAACAATCGCGTGCGCGACAAGTCGCACCAGTCTGAACGAGCCCTTACTATTATTATTTTCTTTGTTTGATAGACCCGCTTTGTTCACCTAAGGTGTCTGGCGTAGTCCACCGTGGAGTATACCTGACAATATACCTTTCCAATGAAAGCAATAGAACAATAAAGTCAACTAGGTAGGTGCTCCATGTGTGAGTTCTGATGACGACCACGTCTCGGGCTGGGCGTGTAAACTGTAACGTACTGGAGACAAAGGACCACGAGCAATTGCTCTTCGACTAACCCGGATGGTGTAAGGTACAGTATCAAAGCGGGTTTGCTGTAACGACAACCACACATTTATGTCAGTCTGACAGTAACATAGAGGTAAGAAGCGTTCCCAGTCAACCAATACCACAGACTAAACACAGTTTGGTGACGACTAGCTACGCCTCTAACGCAAGAGATTTTAACCTTACCGAATGCAGTCAACTGCGTATTTTATTTACCTATGGATTCATAATGTCATAATTAGTATGTTTGCGAAGGCAATCAAATCAAATTATAGAATAGAATAGAATACTTTTATTTCAGAGAGAGTCCTTAGGGTGAGTAACAATTTAACTTAACATCTAGCGTAGCTACAGACACAGATTAACATAAAATTAAAATTCAGCGTGGAGCTGCATCTACCTCCGCAACATCGGGGAATCCCACCGATCTGCGAACACACTGAGAATACTGTTGGTGTCAGCCTGTAAAGTACCTAGACTGAACGTGGGCAAACTTTCTGCATTGAATGAAGGCACCATGATTGGAAGGCGCCCTCTGTCGGCGCAACCACGCGTTCCGGTTCACCGAACAAAAAGTGACATATGAACGCGACGATCGCGTATTCGCGTGACTATCGCTTTGGTTCGGACGCGGTCTGAAGCATTTTAACATTATTTTTAGAGCTGGGCAGCTCATGGGCAGCCACATAAGCACCGCATGTATCAATAGTGGTACAAGAACCCATGACCATAGTTTTTGCCATATCGTTTTACGACCAAAATCGTATAAAATCGATAGATTTGATTATTCTGAATCCAAAAATCCTAATTTCAGCAATTTTTCGCTTATTCTTTTTTACATTTTTGAAAATGCTTTCACGCCATTGCCTCAAAATGTCTGAAAACAAAGTTTTTAGTAATAAAAATACGAAACTTATGTACATTTTTAATATCAGACATATGTGACGAAACCGTCTGCCTGTTTCTTTGACATAGCAGAAATGGGCTCCCATAAAACTGTGACTGTGTTTCTGACCGGTACTGTACAGGTTCAGAATCATTTAAGCTAACAATTTTATACGGTTTTTGCCGTAAAACGATGCGACATGGTTTTGGTCGTAGGCTCTCGTACTATAGACGTAACTGTTCTACTTTCAGGTCTGATGAGCCAGGTAAAATATAAGCGCTAATCAAATCATTTACATTTGTAGTAAATAAGTATTTCCAGGAATGCTTGAAGAGAACAATGGATTTACAAAACGCTACCGCTCATGACTCGCGCCACAATTCAATTGTACGTGAATCCAAACGCCACGCCCTCGCCGGTCAAAGGAGACCGCTTCTGGGAACGCTTCTTAATATTTTCTCAGGAAATAAAGGTTATTCGTACTTTCTGTGCGAGGTTACTCCGTATTTTCATTGTATGCCGGTTTGCTTTGTTTTAGAAAGAAAGTAAAGAAACGTATTGTGGCAAGTTTAGTGGAGTATAATTGAACATCTCTAATTAAAATAAATATTCACTTGCATCTTCCTCTTTATCTAAGTTTATCTTGGAAATAGAATAGAATAGAATAGAATAGAATTTTATTTTGCAAATATGGGTAATACATTATAGTTCTTAAGATTACATTTAGCTCAGCCACATTTTACCAATCGGCATGCAAACATTTGAAAATTATTTATATCACTATTATTACACTTATTTGGAATTACTATATACATTTCTAAATAAATTATACAAATTACTATTATAAAATTACTATATAAATTACTATTATAAAATTTTAAATCATCAACTTAAAAATATATGTTTGTATTAAAAGGAAAATATAAATTATTATCATTAGATTATATATCATCATTTAAAAAATGTCAGAAATCAAAATGTCAAAGATCAAAATGTCAAAAATCAAAAATGTCATACATGAAAATTTCAAAAATCAAGATGTCAGTAATTATCAAATATTTTCTCCGATACGAACTCAGTTACACTGTAGTACGTTTTATCTACCAAAAAATTCCGTAATCTACTCCTAAATTGTGCTGTATTTAAAGCTTTCCAACTACTCGGTAATTTATTGTAAATAATTGGGGCCATGCAAGAAATGCTCTTACGCATTAAAGTGGTTCGACATGGTACTTGACATAATTTGCTGTTGTCACGCCTATTCCTTGGGAATACAACAGCCAGGCGCTCAAAACGAGATGGATTTTGCTTGACAAACATAGCTACTTCAAAAATATAGATACAGGGAAGTGTCAAGATTTTATGTAACTTAAAATAAGGCGCGCAACTGTCTGTCGATTTAAGTTTTAACAATGATCGGAGACATCTTTTCTGGGCTTTAAAAGCTATATCTCGATCAGTTGAGTTCCCCCAGAAAATGATACCGTAGCGCAAGTGCGATTCAACTATTCCGTAGTAAGCCGTAAGAAGTGTTTTGACATCTACTATGGAGGATAATTTATATAACACATATGCGGATGAACTCAATTTTTTACACAAACTGTCTATATGTGCTTTCCAATTTAAGTTGCAATCTATTTGCAACCCTAAAAATTTGGTATCCTCTGCTTCCTCAATTTTGTCATTTTTATAATGGATGTTGAGATTAGTTCCGCCGGGAGTACGTTGTCTAAAGTGCATTACCTTTGTTTTACCTAAATTAATATTTAAATTATTTTCGTCTAGCCATTTAATTAGTGCGTCAAGAGAATTATTTATGTCATTTTCATATGTATTTGTACTTTTACATGGGATTGTTACAGTGCTATCATCTGCAAACATAGTTATAGGATATTCAAGGGACTTGGGCATATCATTAACATAAGTTATAAATAAAAACGGGCCTATCACGGTTCCTTGTGGTACACCGTATGAGATTTTACGTTCTCGAGACCTTATAATGTCTTCGTGTTTGGTAACTTTGTTAATGTTGCTAACTTCGGTTATTTGTGTTCTGTTTTCCAGATAAGATTTTATAAGTTCGAGCACGTTACCTCTAATGCCATAGACTTCTAATTTATTAAGTAATATATTATAATGGACATAATCGAACGCCTGGGTCATATCGCAGAATATAGCGCATATGGGGGATCGTTTATCTATGCTACTCATAATAGGATTCAAAAAGTCATAAATTGCCATATTGATGGTTCTGTGCTGTCTGAATCCTTTTTGTTCTTCGCAAAGTATATTATATTTTTCCATATAATTATATAATTCCCTGCAAATGTATTTTTCAAAGATCTTCGAAATAACCGGTATGAGCGAAATAGGTCTATAATATTGCATCAATTCCTTATCTTCTTTCTTAAACAAGGGTTTTATGATAGATGTTTTTAAAGCATCTGGATATTTACCCGTACAAATAATAAGGTTAAGTATGTGGCTTAAATGTTCGCATATCGCGGTTGAGACAGACTTCAGTATCTTTGTGGCGATTCCATCAAAACCAACACTGTTAGTATTTTTTAGCGACATTATTATTTTATTCAAATCGTGTGGTGTGCTGGGTGCCATAAACATTGAGTTATGTTTCATGGACGAGATGCATGTTTTCGGCTTACAGTCAACATCTATTTTCGGACGTATTTTGTCAACGAAAAAGTCATTAAAAGCACTAGCGATATCATAAGGTTTGTATAAAATTTGATTACCAACTTTAATTTTCTCAATTCGGTGTCTAGGGATATTGTACTTGGTCTGATTAATTACCTGCCATGTAGTCTTTGATTTATTTTTAGCTTGCTGTATTTTGTGGTTATTTTGAGCTTTTTGTGTCAAGTTAATTATTTTATTATATAGTCTAGAATAGGTAGTGAATTTCTTTTTGTTTTCATGGTTGGGTTTCAACCTGGATCGCCACAAAAGTTCTCTTTTTTTCCTACTGCATAATTTAACGCCACGTGAAAGCCATTTTGGTTTATTCATTAGGTTTATTTTTATTTCTTTATACGGAAAACATAACTCGTAAAATAACTTGAATATGTCGATAAATTCATTGTAAGCTACGTTGGGATCGTCAGTACGATATATTTCCGAAAATTTGAGACTACTTATGCTATTTTTGAATTTCTCTATATTATCGTTACTGTAATCTCTTCTAGTTATATACCAGGATTTGATATTATATACATTAGGAACTGGACATTGCAGTAGCTGTGCTGTATGGTCTGATAAAGCAAACTCAAGTACATCTGTCTTACAACTCTTCTTAAAATTATGCGCAAAATTATCTATACATGTCCCACTAGCCATTCGAGTTGGCTGTTTTAGAGCAAGTTTCAGATTGTAACCTAGTAAGAGATACTCAAGTGCAACTGAATTGTTACTCGGTTTTAAGACATCAATATTAAAATCGCCCGCAATTACAATATTCTTTGAACGCCTGTTAGATATCTCTTTAAGCAAAGTTTCAAGTTTATCAAAACAGTAATTTAAATTCCTGGCGTTTGGTACTCTGTAAATACATACAACTATTAATTTATAATTAATAAGCTCGACAGCACAACATTCAAAAACCCCTGGTGATGACAGCTTTGATATTTGAGGAATTTCCCTCCATTGGTGACAAGTATTAACCATTATACATGTTCCTCCTCTCTTCTTTTCCTGTCTACTGTAACATGCAGCTAAACTGAAATTTGGTATGCACAGATTCTTTTCGTGACCTTTCATGATGAAATGTTCGGTAATACATATAATATCTACATTTAAGTTTGTATCAGATAGTTCATTCAAGCATACCGTAAGAGCATTTGATTTATTTAGTAAACCTGCAATATTTTGGTGTAAAATGTTAATGTATTTACTAGAGAAAAAACTGGTTTTTTGATTCACTTTCTTCGAGAGCGTTTTCTTCTAAGATTTCCAATCGAAGGTTGAAAAGGTCCTCAAAAATTACTCTCATGGCGCAGTCTTTTACGGTTCCTGACCTTATGTACGTTGAATGATGATAGCTCAAGTGCAAATTGGAGTCCAGCACATACGAATAATTATGTGTAATATTGTCCATACATAGCATGTTGTTGAACATTTCCACTCTTGAATTATATAAAATATTATAGTCATTATTATATTTATATGTTGGCAAAGTAATAATTATATTTGTGTTCTTTATGTTTTGTAATGCGTTTCTCATGTATGAAATTATGTCAAAGTAACATTTAGTCATTTTAAAGTCTTCCTCGCCGATCATTATTATACAAAAATCATTCTTTGTGTAATGTTGAAGTTTTACTTGTAAATCCCGTAGAAGGTGCATAATATCCACCTTTGGTGTTAGGTAATGACATATTTGATAATTGTCTGTAAAATATTCTTTTGCCAGAGTTAATATATTATTAGTTTTATTCGTACTTAATATACATAGCTTATTTTTCAATTTATTCTTGTTCAATTGTATATGTTTTTGTGGTGTCCCTTGCTCATTCGAAGGCAGTGGCGCCATCTGTGGACTGGAATGTGTAGTAATTGTTTTTTGTTGGTCATAGTTTTTGGTAACTTTTTCTTTTACTGTTATTTCAGAATCAGTCTGTGTTTGTTTATTTATACATCCTGCTTGTTTTGAATATTTAGACCCCCTTTTTTTAGGCGTATTGGTAGGAGATTGTGTCGGACTAGTCACTATTTGTTTGTAGAGTGAGTTTTTACGAATCAGATTTTCATTTTCCTTCTTAAGCTTTTCAATTTCAAGGCTTAGTGAGTCAATTTCTCCATTTGCACTACTGAGTTTATTGGTGAGATCATCAATATTTTTCTTTAATTGAGTTATTAAAATCAATGTCGTCATCATCTGATATATCAGGCATACTGCATACAGTGCCATCTAGGGTGCGATTGGCGAGGCTTTCGTCTAAGTTGTAGTCCGAGTTTGAGAGCGCTCGTGCGCGTCTTACGGTGACGTTATTGATTTCGCTCATAGTTTGTGTATGCAGTACTGCTATTTCCCACTAGATGTCTATTGCACCGTATCGATTTTTTAGACACTAGATGCCACTCTACTCAATTTTCGTGGGTTTATGAATTCAAAACATTGAAAATTAACGACTATTATTTTCACTTATTTAGATAAATGAGTTTTACATAGAAATTAGTTATTGTACCTGTAGTTGTTGGTATTAGTACATCATCAAGTCGCCTTATACGCTTTCATTACGCCCGTGTCATTGATTTATTTGAGTTTTAAACACTGCACATATAGTTGTTTATATTGTCACTTTACACTTGAGTTTTGTGAAGATAACACTGATTAGCGTCAATAGTCACTTTATGCACACAATAGAATAAAGAATTAGTTAATTAATGCACAATTACTATTTATTTACTTATTTCGAATACGGAGCCGATGTTAAGTGTGCGCCACTAGCGCCCTCTCTTCATCACTGACTTCGGTTAAGGAAAATATCGTGAGGTAACCAGAGCCTCTACCATGAGTTGCCATCGAAAACTTACTCGCTAGCGTTAAACTCGCTAGCGTATTAACGTGAATCAAATAGATTTCGATGATGTCAAAACTCGCTAGCGTCTCCGTATATGAATTATATGAAAAGTAATTGTACAGCACCCCTAGCGGTCACAGAAAGAATTGAAATTCGTACCAAGAGCACTATAGATTTCGATAGGTAAGAAATCGAACGTAATCTATTCGATAGTCACTAACTTTTTTCAGCTGTCACCATACAAAACGGCACCATGAGTCACTAATTCGACAGGCTATCGAAAAATACGCTTGCGATAGTAGTTACGTAACTCACTAGCATTTTGAGGTGTGAAACATGTTTACATTAAAATTATGTACGTTTTTTAGTATATTAAAGTCAAAATAATGTCTGGAAGAGCTTATTTAGCATGGAATATGTTAGTGGCCGCTAAATTTGGAGACTAACGACTTTCAAGAAAAAATCAAAATAAGTTCCTTTACAAAATTTTCTATTATTGTAATCCTCAGACCAAATATAAAACCAAGACAGAGCGCTGTGAACAATACACAATATGTCAAAACTACACCGCCGCTGTGCATACACGATCACACGCACACATTTACAATGAGACTACAATCAAACTACACCACACAAAGTGCGCACATGTTTACGAAACCGGCTTCACTTCTATCACTGGTTGACAGCGCTCTGTCTTGGTTTTGTTGAGGTAGGAGTCCCTGATAGTGTCTGGAGTGAAAGACGATTGAGATGCGAATTAATTTTATTGCTAAACTTAACCTTTAACTTTTTATATATAAAAATATTTACAAAATAATTAGCGACTACCTACATACATAATTATATTAATTAAATAAATCAAAGCATACGTCGGTAAGTCGAGAATTGTTGAATCTAGTACACCATCAATCCGTGTGGTGTCGCGTCGACGCAGTGCTCGCGCGCCGTGCCACACATATATATACATTGAGGCTCCATCTAACCGTAAGTGAAGCGTTAGCTGTGTCGGCGGACGAACTTCCAGCGTTATGGTCTTCGTAGTTTCAGGTCCAATTCGAGCGTCTTCTCACCGTATGTCAAAATAGTAGTATTGTTGGCCGCATATAGGCAAAAGCTTGTAGGTGTAGCTTTCATACCGGCTTTCTTCGGTATGACAGAGATGTTTGCGCCGGTGTCGATCAAGAACGATAGACGTGAGTTCCTGTCGGTGATAAATAGGCGGTGTGATAGTGTTCTTGCGCCGGTTGCCGCCTCAGCCAACGCAGGTTTTAGTTTTCCGAGGTCGTCTTGGGGTCTTCATAATTGCATGGGCGTGTGCATCGTTGTGCTTGTATCCCAAACTTCCGATGGTAAAAACAGATTCCTGTTTGTTCGGCTCGTCGGGGCGTATTACTGCGCTGTGCGCGATATTAATTGGGCCTACTTGACGAACGTGATCTTGAACCATATCTGCTGAATGGTCTGCGATGGTAATGGTTTGATTGACTTGCCTTGAGTTCTGCGATTTCTTTTGTGAGCATGTCGATTTTCTCCTCGATCGATGTAGGTACATGGGCGTTAGGTTTTGTGGCTACTGCAGCAATCGCACCATGTGGTTGCGCCTGCTCGAGGATCTTGTCTGCCATCATCGCCAGCTCGTGGATATCGGAGTGTTTCGCGATGCTATTGCTGACGGCGAGGACTGCTCGTACGGATTGTGGTAGATGGTTGGTCCACATAATACGCAGCATGTTGTCGGCGGCGAGGTTCTTCATGCGACATAACAACTGCGATGGTTTCAAGTCGCCGAGTTCCATTTCGGATAGTAATCGCTGTACTTTTCGTTGCTCGGATTCTTCATAAACCTGGAACAACCGCTTTTTCAGTGCGTCGTAACGATTTTTTTCCGGTAGATGGAGAATGATGTCTGAGATTTCGTCGAGATCTTGTCGCTCAAGTTGACCGATAACGAGCTCAAACATTGTTTGGTCCCCCTTTTTTTGTGGAGATATGATGGCTTCAAACTGCGCGAACCACAGTCGTATCCTGTCGCGCCAGATAGGTGGGATGCGCTGTGACGTCGAAACACCAGAGACTTCTTGACCTTGGTCGTTATTGTTCGGCATGTTTTGATACAGCTGGTTTAGTCAGTAGTAGGTAGTAGCTTCAATTAGAGTTTCGGATCTTGGGCTCCTTGTTGGTAATCACGTCGGGGTCACCACGATTTATTTGGTCTGAATTGTAAACGTAGTTCATTTTAAATTTAAATCAAAAACGCCGCGAATCACACATCGTCAACAAAATTACAAATTGAATAGACGTAGGTACATAATTATTATAAAGAATACAAATTCAACAACCCCTAAATACCATAACCACTAACCGTCAACCTTTCTATTTAGACGGATTGTTTCATGATATTGACTGTCACAAATAACATTGTTTGTTACCATAGTGATACTACTACGTTTTGATCATATGAGCCGTTCTCTTTTCTTATTACTTAGAAAGAAAGAAACAAAACGATCTATCGAGCTTACCGTAGCGCCTGCGTAAGACTCCGTCAAACTCATGGTGCGAGCATTATCGAAATCTATTTGATCCTTGTTAACACTTCCGACTCCACCCACTTTTGATAGAGCTCATACGCCATACCACCATACATAATTGGAAGTGAACCCTCCGGGAGGGTCACCGGCATTACGTTTCCGCTAAAGTTAACCATCGCGGACATTCAACGGCATTAGGTGTATTACCGTTTAAAACACTGTAAAACGAAGTAAAATAGTGTTTTCAGGGGGTCTTGTGGCTACACGTAGTTTCGAACCTTTTAAATATTTTGTGAATATTTGTGCCGAGAACAAAATGTTTTTTTGAAAATGAAAATGCTTGGGTTTTAAAACCAATGCATGTACTAATAAATCTTGTCAAAACATACATCACATTTTATTTTCATGGTTTATAATGCTGTATTCGCTAAGAAAAACCTACATTTAAATTTCCCGGCATCTCATATGCGACTAGGTGAACGCACCAGGAGGGCTCCCGGCACTGAACGTGTTAATACGCTAGCGCTAGCGAGTAAGTTTTCGATGGCAACTCATGGTAGAGGTACAGCACTCTAATTCCGTAATACACGATCAATCACAATCTGAATCATTTCGAAACAGATTGCTGATCCATTGCTTCATATAACTTCGAAAAAAATCTGCTCTACAACGTAAATAATGCAATGAATGTTGTTGAACTGTCAAAATGAAACAGATTAGTCTAAGGCCGCTTTCCGAATTAGAACATAATCGCTCACAGCGCTGACATCAATCATTTATGTTCCGATTTAGATATCACGAATTCTCGTGAATGCGCTCACAGTGCTCGCTCGTGTCAAAACTTGCATAACATATTTCTTTGTGTCCCATAAAAATAGATGGACAAATTTTAACACAGCGTTCAGTACGTCTAACCAAAGATATCCAAGCAAAAAAAAAACACTGATTAAAGTGATTTTATTTCGATCTAAAATAATAAATGGCATTGGGTAACCAACATTTTCAGTGTGTTTTCGATAGCTGATTTATTTTTCTTGTATCTGATGCATTTTTCTTATATTTTTTTTACCATTGTCCTTGTTTTGGTGGTCTGAGAAATGTCTATCAATTTTAATGGGACCTTATACACCACAAATTATTTTTTTCGAAAATGCCACGTTAGTTTAAAGACATGATGCGACTCAAAACAAAACAGCACACCTGTCATTTTCGACAGCGTTCGCGGTGATATTAGTAAAAGGCATGGTCGGCGTTATCGCAAGATGGCGCATGTCATGACGTCATATATGACAATTCACGGCACATTGTTATCGCGCTTACGCTAATTCGGTATGGTTGTTAGCACGCTCAAATCGAGTACAGCGTAATTCGGAACGCAGCCTAATCATTTACGAAAATGTGTTACTGAATTAGATACCTAGCTAGATTTATAATTAATTTTCCATGTTTACATACATAAATTTACGTCTTTGTCTTATGGGGGTAGGCAGCAACTACAGAACGTCACCTGATACGATCCTTACATACTGCTTATTTCTTAAGAATATTATTTTAAATCTAAGTGTTAAATTAATTATACTTATTTAAAAAATTCAAAAATTTAAATCAGTTTTATTGTTATCATTAATAGAGTATCGGTTATACATATATTGTTGTCTATGTCGAATGAATCGTTTGAAACTTATCAATTTTATATAATAATTTTCCATATCATATTGCAGTAATCATAATTTTGAATTCATTGCACTTTGTTTGTCGGGAGGCCGTCATCTCCTTCTGCGAAGCAGTAATGCTTGCGAAGGAGGAGGCAGAACGCGTGAGGGAGAGGCAAATTTCGCGCCCTCACGCCCCTAGCCGCCGCAGGAGACGCCCTGGGCGTCGGGAATCGCAGGCCGATTCCCGGCCACCGTAGGCGCGGGCTTGCGGACGTTGAGCAATGACGGCGCGTTGTGTTCCACGCGCGCCTCAAAGAGATGTCAGCAAGTGAAGGGGTCCGATAGGAGCGATGCCTGCCGGGGTTACGGGAAAGTCAGAAAGGGATACCGTGGCCCCTGGCAACGTACAGGCAACGGAAGGAACACGGGTGGGTTTTAGTCAGTAAGAGTCTGACACGCCCTCCCTCTCCGCCCAGAGCGGGAGAAGTAATTTGATAACTTCCCATCCAAAACAAAATTAAAAAAATGCTAGCAGCACACCGCCGGGTCCAGTTCACCCAAGTCTTGCATTTAAGTTCAAGATGCATCAAAAGAACATGTAAGAACGAAGATACTTTAGTACGTCCGGTGCACGTTGCCTAGTCAGCCCCGCTACCATCCTTGCTGACCAGACAATCTTTTCACAACGATATGTACTATTCTCGTATCACGAGAGAAGACTAAAATATCACAACCAGCTAATTACGTATAGATATACTTATATAAAATTATAAAAGTGAAACAAGAGCAAGGAACTATAATGTAATGATGATGTTTAAGGAGAGAGGAAGTGTTCTAACGACACAGACGATCTATCATCCATGGAACGCGTCGGTCTACAGCAGCCCACGGCAACTACTATTGCTACTACTATTGTGTTTCTCGCAAACAAATGAAGCGCGCAGCTGAAGCGACAAACCTCTCCGTGCACATCGTTCATAGCAGTGGACAGAAGACTGCTTCTTTTCATTTTAGAAGTATCACAGCTGGTAATACTTTATTCAAATGATTACAATCTAGCCTTTTTGTTAATATAAAACTGCCTTGCCTTTTTCCAACTGTGTTGGGATCGGCTTCCAGTCTAACCGGATGCAGCTGAATACCAGTACTTTATATGGAGCGACTGCCTATCCGACCTCCACAGCCCAGTAACTGGGTAATACGATACCCCTTGGTAAGACTGGTTGTCAGACTGACGACCCGTAACGACTGTCAAAAATCTACGAATGACAACCGGGAGCAACGGCTTAACGTACTTTCCGAGGCACGGAGGAGTCTCGGTATGTAAATATGGTCACCCATCCACGGACCAACCCCGGCAAGCGTAGCTTAACCTGATGGATCGACCCGTGCGGCTGTTATTACTTAGCCACAAGTTCCTAGCTTATTAGTTAATAAGTAATTAAAACTGCTAAGTAACTATACAATTAAGAAATCATCCAATTACGTCTTGCCTGTTCACTTTAATATGTTAAGGAGACACTTAATTCAAGTGTACTTTATAGTAGACTGTACTGACACAGCAGTTTAAGCTTAAGACGACTTGATGCAAATTATATATCAAGGTCTCCTTCTCGATTGCCTGTTCCAAATATACAAACCAAGAAACGGGTCACCTATTCATAGATCTCTCATTTCCATCAAAAAGGATAGATGATATTCGTCATTTCAGCATATTGTTTACATTTTTATTATATCCGTATTTTCGTGCAAGGATAAGACAAGTCCGTAACATGAAGGACAGCAGCTATGTCCCCTGAGGCGACCCTTGTCTCTTTGATTTTTTTATTTGTCCCTCCGTTAGCGTTGTTCCTCTGGCGTTATGTCATATTAAATGTCTTCTTATTATCTTTCTTGTGTTGCTTTTATTTTTGATGACGTAGAAGGTCGTTGTTATTCCAACTGTTGCTTCAGATAGGCCGTTTACAAAACCTACTTATACAGGGCGTTGAAATTTTTCAACGGTTTAAAAAAAATATCTGTTCCATACATTTTGAACGCGTAGGTATTCATATTCATATTAATTTATTTGCATTCCATATTATAGAAAAGTTGTCACATAAGACTTAAAGCTAGGTACAAAAATATGGACCCTGTAAGGGCACAGCGTGAGGTTAAAATTAAAATGACAAAAAAAAAAACTCTAGCACTAATATAAAAATAAAAAATCTTAGTATTTATTTATTCATTTAACACTGAAATAAGTATAAAACATGTCAATTAAAAATTGTTATTTAGATATTCATTGATATTATAAAACCATTTAGATATTAGAAATTGTTTCAATTAATTTATGAATATATTAAACTTTTTATTCATGTTTAATGATTTCCGGTAATTTCGATACATACTTTAATTGACAGGGTTTTTCAGTTATGTAGGAAACAGTTTTTTTTTTTTAATAAATTTCGATGAATTTCATCACAGGGGCTCCAGAATCATGTACTGAATTCATGGTAATACGTTGTGCGTATATCCTTGCCATCCTGAATAGGTACGTATTATTTTTACAAGAAGTAAAAGTAGGTATATACGTTTTGTATACCCTACCTACTCTGTTTTAATACCCGAATGAAACTGAAATAAGCGATTTTGCCTCGGACGAAGTACACGCTAAGACACATGCTAATAAAGAAGTTCCCAAAAAAAAAACTTTTTATTTTTTAGTTTGTTGTGAGACCTCAAAGTCAAAAGCCGGAAATTCTTCAAAATCAATTAATTTAATTTGAGGATAGTTGGGTACTTACTTACGTACAAAAACCGTTGTAGTGTTTTAACTTGAGAACCACTTATTCTTAGATAATTATTATCTGGCTAAAGGAGCAAAATGAGCAAAGAAAAAGAAGTATTGTAAGAATCGTGGCCAGCGGCGGCGTTTAGTAAAAACTACAGAACGCTTACCTCCTTAGGAAATAGGTAAAGGGTTTTTCAACAAGAACTTTGTTTTCTAAAACAAAATAAAACAAAGAATTTGGAGGAAAATGAATATTTTTTTTATTGTATTACAAAGAGAAAAGTTTGGCAATTATGAATGAAAAATGATATCTGGCAAATGTCCACCACGACCACGCTGACAGATGTTGATTCTTTCATCAAAATTTTTAATCACTTTTTGGCAATATGGAGGGTCTATTTCGTCAATGACATCACGGATTTTGAGTTTTAAAGCTGCAATCGATTCGATTGGCTCCGTATAGACTCTATCCTTAACATAGCCCCACAAAAAATAATCCAGTGGTGTTAAATCACACGATCTGGCTGGCCACTTAACAGCTGAATTTCGCGAAATTATGCGATCGGGAAATTTGGTTTGGCAATAAATTGATCGTTTCATTGGCTGTGTGACACGTGGCACCGTCCTGTTGAAACCACTTTTCAGTGATATCCATGTCATCAATAATAGGCCAAATTTTTGGTCTCAGAAGGACGATTATGTTGTCCGAAAATATCACGAATTTTACGAAATGTAACTTTAACAGAACGACCATTTTCATAGTGGATTTGAATTATTTTAATGCGAATTTCGAGCGAAATTGAATTCATTGTAACAATTGCCAAAGCACCTACTACGAATACCGCCAAAAACTACAGGTCAAAACTATCACGTTCTTGGTGTTGCCCCAATTGAAAAACAAAGTTCTTGTTGAAATACCCTTTATGAGTTATGTTCCTACGTGTGTGTGTGTGTTCTCTGAGTATATTTTAGTATAAAAACAAACCACTATAATAGTCCACGGGAGTTTTTAACCCGATCCAGCCTGTCCCTTGCTGTCCTCCCCAGTGACGCCCTAAGCCGAGGTCCGTACCCCACAGGGGTGCCCTTCTGCCGGGGTTGCGGGAAAGTTCGAAAGGGATACCGTGGCCCCTGGCAACGTACAGGCAACTGAAGGAACACGGGTGGGTTTTATTCAGTAAGAGTCTGACACGCCCTTCCGCTCCGCCCAGAGCAGGAGAAGTTTTTTGATAATTACCCAACCAAAAAAAAAAAAAGGGGGTGCCCTTAGCGTGTAGTCACTTAGTTTTATGGCCTTAATTAATTGAAGCAGCCACAGGAAATTCCGGCTAAACAGTCAAAAACCTCCTAGGTTGACCTGCGAGAAACCATTAAAAAAAAAGGTCCACGCGCGCAGAACTGTAGGCTTAGCTCGTAATTAATAAAGTCACCAAACATCTCCTACAGCAAATGTCAGAGTGATTTGTAGCGAAATATTGAAGTAGTGCTCACAACTGTTGTACAGGTCTTCAATCATAACTGACGGTTGACGGCTGACGGACAGCCAATATGGGTGATGAACTGACACAGGCTGGACTGACCGGTAATTGAACTCTAGAACCATTTTAGATAGGAGGCTCTTTGGTTGTTATTGGAGTTAGTTAGTAGTTGTGTGAGAGAGTTAGGTACCTATAGTTTGACCGAAACCGCTGTACCGCGCCTTAGATATGTGCGCCGCGAGACGGGGAGCAATGCAGGGCGCTCATTCCTCAACGCTCACGGCGTCCCGCCGCTCATTCGTTAACGCTTCCCCTCGCCGCGTATTCCTAAGGCACGGTACAGCGGTCTCGGTCAAACTATAGTTAGATTGCTATTGTTTTAGAGTTATTACTTGAAATTCCCATCAACAATCGGTCCTCCAAAATATTTTTATTAAAGAAAGTAAGTAGCTTCAATCGCTTTGTTTTACTCGGTAACTGAATCTTTTTCTTCCGATTTACACAACACAGTCAGTCACAACACAACGATACCAACTTTATTCATTTGCACCACTTTCTAGCCTTATTTTATATTTATTCACCTATTGTTTTATTTGTATCGTTACCTCTCGTTAAAAAGTAGTATAATCTTTGATCCATAATATAAAATTTCTATTTGTTTCCAAAATTTACTTTTTGACAGCCAAATGCTTCGCAGATTCGCAGTGCGCCCGCGTCCCTTCGCTTGTCACCATAGATAATAGTCTATACCATGGACAAGTGATGTTGGAACGTCGGGCGTCATTGGATTCTTAGATTATTTATTGTACGAGTACCTACATAGTTTCGGTTTTTATTTATATATTTTTTTTTAAATTGTATTATTATTTTTGTTTTAAGTTTTTTGTAATCCCCTAATGGGATTTATCTAAGTCCGTAGATGTGTCCGTGGTGGCATCACAGTGGGCCCTATCAGAATACCAGCGCGGTGGTATTTATTATCGCCGTATTATGCTGAGATAGGGGCCTTTTTGGCCTCGCACAGGTCTTTATTATTTTGTTAGTTTTTTTTTAACTTAAGCTCCCTTTTTATTTAATTTTTTATATAATTTTGTTTTTTTTTATTTTTTACTGTTTTTATTTCCTGTGCGTGTCCCAAATAAAATATTTTTCTTTCATTCTTTCTTTAGAAGTGACAGTTGTGGGAATGTATCTGTAATTCTCGTTTTCAATACCAAATCTTTCCTTCTATTTAGGGTTAATAATTTAAACGAATTCGATAAATAAGAAGTCTTACTTTGTGGGTTAACAAAATTAATGCTGTTGTCGTTGATTCAATTTTTATAAACTTCCATTAAATTTTCCTTAAAAATGAAATCCTTTACAAAAAACAACTGCAAAACATCATTTCTTACCACCACAATTTTAAATCCTTTACAAAAAGTCCAGGATATTGTAACAACAAGTCCAGGTGACGTATTTCGTACAATGGACGATCGTTAGGAGTCGCCGGTACGCCAGCAATTTGCGCCAAAGCAGATTCTTTTAACAGACGCCTGTCATTGAATAATAATGCATAGAAGCGTCACTCCAGCTTTCAAAGCGTTTCGAACTTCTACAACGACTTTCAACAATAGTCAAAAATGTATGGGACTGACAGGTTTGACATAAGCTTTTCGGTAGTATGCTATCGAAAAGCTTACGTCAAACCTGTCAGTCCCATAAATTTTTGAGTTTCGCATAAGCTGATAGAATGTCACTTTGTTTAGCTTCAAACAAATTTTGACAATTCAGGATGTAAAACAGCGGTGCTGCCACGTATCGGCCACAATTTTATCGGATGACGTCACTAGTCGAATTCTTTGTCTACGGTAATGTATGGTAAACCATGGTTTTCTATGCCTGGTTGTTTCGTTTTTTTTTATATCGTAAAAACAAGCAACTGGAAAGAAGTTCTGGAATGGTTACCGCGTAACGGAAGGGGTAGCGTTGGAAGGATCAAGGTGTACCGATGACCTTGTGAAGGCCGTAGGAATCCGCTTGATGTGAGAATGTCTATGTCCAACAGTGGACTTTGACGAATACTAAAATACCAAGGACCTTTTAAGTTCGTTGTATTGCGCGTATTGCGGCCGATGATCGGGCCTCTCATTTATGAGTTTCGCTTCTGTACGGGTTTTCTTATTCTGTGTCCCATTGAATAACGACGAGGATTTAAAATTAAATTCTGAAGGAGTTTGTCTGCAGGGAGCTGTTATTTTGTTCGACTGAGATATTAAAGATTGACTGCGTTTACTTGTGAACTGATAATGTCGTAGTTTGTGAACTTCTATTCTCTATAGTGCGGTAAGTTCAGATAGCAGTTGGTCCGCGTGTAATAAAATGGTTCTTCGGTTTATAAAACAGTCTATTGATAGTAAAAGTGAAGTTGTGGCAAAAGACGTCGAAAAATTAATTTAAAAACTTAAAATATATTAGAAATCTTAAATGCCGTCCCACAGTTCTTCTGCCTCTTTAATTAGACATTATCTTAAAGTGGATGTTCAGCGAAATGTCATTTTTTGCGTGCGATGTGTATTATACATACATCTTGTTGGTATTTATGCTAATTCCTGTTCAATCCTTCAAGTCTGCCTACCTACATAATAGAATGAACAGAAGTTAGGTGTACCATAGATATTATTTCTACGTCTGGATTATAGCTACAACACCAGAGGACTAACTTTATAAATATAGGTAACCGAGGACTGAAACAAGAAAAGCGACCGGAAAATTATGCTGAAATGGGAAATATTTAATAATTACACTCAGGGAAATTAATTGTGTGTAAATTGAGACATTACGTCTGAGCTACGGCGTGCACCAGTCGCACTTACGCTGAGCGCGTACTTAAGTATTTGCTGCTACCCACTATTAGATATAAATGAAAATATTACAATAATTTAATTTATGTTAATATTAAAGGTTTAATTAATAAATGCCTCATTTATTTTTATATTTTTATTTATTCACAAATAAAGCATTGTAGTACACGTTATAAAAAAAACAGTTTTACAATATAAGTCTTGTACTATATCTACAAACTTGTGGGTGAGCACTGCTCTCCTAGCTAGGTTATGAAAACTAATGTTAAGGAGAAGCAGTCCGGTCCCCTAAGGTATAATGACGTAAAGGTTATATAGTGCTTCTGATATTCCTGTTACAATTTTGGAGTATTGAGAATTTGAGATGGACAATTAAAGTTTAAAATACGTTTTATTAAACGTGAAAATAAGATGATTTTAATTTTAAGGCAATTAAATGTGTGTGTGTGTGTGTATGTTTGCTTGTCTGTTGTTTATGATAAGATTTTTTCTGTTTCGTCATAGGACTTATTTTGGAGGTACGACTGCACAATCTTTTTGCATTTGTAGTCCATAGATATGACAAACTCAAAGCATTTATTTCAATTAAACCATTTACTGAATTGTCAAAGAGTCGGTCAGTTAGTCAGAAAGTTGAAGCTAGTTGCCCATTCCAAAACCTAGGTCTCTATGGAGAAGAACGGCCAAAAAATTCCAAGGACACTCTTTTAAATATAGAAATTACAAAATCCTGGGTACAATACTCAATACTCAATACTCAATACTTTATTTGCATTCCACATGTTGTCTTAGGTGGTAAACTTAAAACTAGATCATGACATGGACCCTGTCGGGCACAGCAAAAACAAGTGAGTTAGGAGAGAGGAAGCATAATCATTGATAATGTTAGATTATTATCAGAAATAAAAAAATAAAAAAATATTATGAAACTGATATTTTATATATAATAATTAAATGGTTCTATATTTATTGAGCAGTGTAATATGGCCTTTAGTTACTAGGTATTTAATAAATAAATAAATAATTAATAATTGTATGTCATATTTAATATTGTCATTGTTATATAGAATTTATTTGAAATTTTAATTAATAATGCAGAAATAAAAAAATAAAAATAAAATATATGTATAGTCACGAGATTTATAGTTATTACGATTTTATGTAATACTCTTGTTGCTTCTATATGTGAGAACAACGTAAAAAAAAAAAAACTAAAACGATAAAAAATATAAGATTAAAAATACACTCAACTCGATTAAGAAGACACTCTTCGTTTAATTGATTATATAGGAACGGACCAAGAAAATGAAAAATGTCTTTTCAAAAGCTGAGCGCGCAAGCAGTCAACTTGCGGCAGGGTGCATATCCCATCTTTTCGACGTTTCGCACACTGACTTATTAATTGTGGAATCTTAGGAGGATCGTCTACTTTTACAATGTTTGTCAATATGTGAGCACCATGTATCTATCACATAATTAGTTTATCTGTTGTTGATTCATTTTTAATTCTTAATTCTTTTTACCTATTGTGGTATGATAATTTTATTCTATGTGCATCGTCCTCACATATAATTATATAACTAATGTACTTATACCAAATATTGTAAAACATTTTAAAAGAGTACCTAACGGTGGAGTTTCTTGCCCATTCTTTTCCATACGAAAACTACCTTTTGGAAGGGGCAACAAGAATCAATTAACTTTTTTTGTAAATTTTTGACGTTCAAAAGTGCCTTATACGGGCCTATTTGAAATAAATGATTTGACTTTGACTTTGACTTTGTTTACTACGTTTTTTAAGTTCTATAATTCGGTATGGGGTTTTGCGGTCTTGCAGAATGACTGTCTGTACGAGTAGTATGAAGTGTTGCCGAGCATTTAGAACTTTGCAGTGATTGTATAGTTGGTCGGTTGGAAAAAGAAGAGGACGACGAGTGGGCAAAGTGCTTTTCTCAGTGGTTCCATCGGATGCAACGAGGTATTGATGTAAATGGACACTATTTTGAAAATATATAATAAAACTAATAACTTGCTAGTTTGTTCAGTTTTTGATTTTCTAAGAACTTTCAGTGTCACCCTCGTAAGTGTAATAAATGTGTAACCATTATTATTATATACTCATAAAGGTGCTCCTAGCCTGTAAAAGTGTTGTTATTAATATTACTGTAACTGTTACTTTATTTTTAAGTACGAGTAGGTACTACAGCTCTGTATATTTTTATGTTCATAATCAATTTTTCTAAACGCAAACTAAGCTAAACTACGTCATTCGCCATTCATACAATTAACAAAGACGGACAGTTTTGATTTGAGTATATGGACAATTTAAGTGTGTAGTTAATATTTTAAACAATTAATAAAAAATGTGTTAATGATCATGCATGATCAATAGCCGCTCATTAGATCAACAAAATTAAATGTATTTTTGTCCAAAGTTGTACACAACGTAACTAGATGGCGTTGGCGTCGAATTAGCAGTCGCTATGGTTTCGTTACAACGATTCCGCTAGGGTCTTGAAAATTATACTAAATGGAGCAGCATCATGGAAACATCTATAGATCAGTATACAGTTTGGTTGTTTCATTTAAACCCTCAACCCTACTAGTATACACATAAGGTTAAAATTTAAGTACTGAGTACCATTCCCGGTAGGCATGGGTCGTACTTGCAAAATCAAGTACCAGGGCTTCCAAGTACGTCCACCTTTAAACACCAGGGCCAAAAACCAGGGCTCGAAATACTTTCAAGTATTTTCTTTCTGCATCGATAATAGATCCGTAAATTCATACAAATAAGGAGTACGATCGCGTATGCAAAAAAATATACTTCCAGATTCCAAGCCTCGGTGGAAGAAAAATACTTGCATAGAACATTGGTCCATAACTTTATAAAAACATTAACAAATAAAGACCACAATAGTGTTTACAAAAAAAAAATACTTCCAAAACCTTTAAAGTAAAAATACTTGCATAGAACATTGATCCGTAATTAAATATAAATAAGGAGCAGAATCGCGTCGAGCGTCGAAGAATCGAGTAGCTGAATAAAATACTTTGAAGTCTTGCGAGTATTTCGGATCAGCACTTGGTCGGCGTACTTGCAAGTAAATACCTGGTGTAAAAACCTGGTTGCGTAAATACGCACCTTCCCTAATTCCCGGTGTTCGGTATTTAACAAAATGGAATAAGTGAAGCACCTTAAGTTTCACTAGAATCGACAAATTAAAAATAAATTGAATTGTACCTACTTACATAATTTTATGTCCTAGACTCAGTCAGCATAATTTAACATTTATTATTCAGTTACCGTACTCATAACCTTATTTCATACTCGTATGTAGCAGTTTACTTCAAAAGCCTTAAGGTGAAACCTTCTAGTTTACGATTACAACGTGGAACTTTAAAAGCTTTGTCACATTATAGAAAAATATATGTATGTGTTAAGGGAAAATACGATTTGTAGAGTACCGTAAACTGCCCTAACTTTGCCTGGCGTCCTAAGTTTGCCTATAATGAAAATGATGTAATATCTTTTTCATTTTACTTGTATGGCAAAGGAAACTTTGAGATTTTATAGACAGCTTTAAGTTTCGATTGCCATACAAGTAAAATGAAAAAGATATTACATCATTTTCATTATAGGCAAACTTAGGACGCCAGGCAAAGTTAGGGCAGTTTACCGGTACTTAGTTGTAATGTTTACCATAATTTGTATTTGTATGGGCTTAGTCTAAAGTTCAGATGTGCTTGAATATGACATAACTACCTACTTAGCATCACACCCGTTTTCCCTGAAAGGGGTAGGTAAGATGTCACACCCAAATGGGACGAGTCCCATTAACCAGCGTAACACACGATCTGTTTAATTTTGACAGTTCAACAACATTCATTGCGTTATTTACGTCGTTGAGCAGACAACTTTTTCGAACATATGAAGCGATGGATTAGCAATTTCCTTCAAAATGATTGAGATTATGATTGATCTCGTGTGTTATGCAATTAGGGAGCAGGACCAAACCCATTTGGCCCCCAGGGGCCAAATCGTGTTATTTTCAATGATTGGTAATTTCGACAACCATGCCAATATAACAACATTACTATAAGTGCAATAGCGTGTCAGTGATCAAACGAAATGTCAAATTAATATGAGATTACGACTTGTCAATATGTTATACGATATTAACCCATGCATGATATTGTGAGTTGAATTTTTTTTAACCTCGATAATTTGTTTAACAAATTCAATTGTTTTTTTTTTTCAATAGATTGTCAGTGACCAAAGCGGAGATGTGCGGATGTGTCCTAAGCGGAGACAGACGAGAAGAGATGTTTTTCAGTCAGGGTGTATCCACCGAAGCTGTGCGGAGATGCGTTCTGGCTAGACTAGAGCGAAAATGTGTGCTAGCTAGAGCGGAGGAGAACTGCGTGTGGCGAGCGTTGGATTTTAACGACATTACTCACATTACAACTTTTCTCGCGCCGTCGACAGCTTGCGATGCACAGCGCACATCTCCGCTCTGAACCGCCGCCCAGCTCAATCTCGGTGAGGCACAGCAAACATCTCCGCTTCGATAGCGCCATACAAATAATAATACATCTCCGCTCAGTGGTATCCACTGAAGCTGAGTGGAGACGAGATGTGTGAATAACGAAAGTCTATTGGTTGTTTAAAACACATCTCCGCTCATCTCGTCTCTCGCATTGGTGGAGTCCAGGCCATAATGACGCTTTTAAGTTAGTAGATTACCAAAACTGTTACAATCAACAATTAAACTGTTAATGATCGGCCATCACGAAACAATTGCGTTAACACTTTCGATTCCACCCATTTTCAAAGAACTCATACACCATGCCGCCATACATATTGGAAGTGAACCCTCCTGGCGGGTTCCCAGCATTACGTTTGCGCTAAAGTTAACCATCGCGGACGGTCAGTGGCATTAGGTATAAAAACATGTTATAAAACACTGTAAAACGAAGTGAAGTAGTGTTTTCAGGGGGTCTAGTTGCTATACGTAGTTTCCAACTTCTTAAATTTTTTGTGAATATAATTACGTTACCGTGAACACTAAAAAAAAAATTATCGAAATGCTTGGATTTTAAAACCAACGCATATACTAATATATCTTGTTAAAATATACATCATATTTTATTTAAACGGTTTATAATACTTTATTCGCTAAGAAAAAACTATATTCTTCGCGAGGGCTCCCGGCATCCCATATGCGACTAGGTGAACCTTCCAGGAGGGCTCCCGGCGCTCAACGTATTAACAGACTTGGCCCCCTGGTTGCTACTGAAAATTTCCAAATGAAAACCCAATATCACTTTTCCACTCCGTAAAAGTCAGGATATAATCTCAGCCACTCATGAAAATGGGTTCCCGTTATGGTATAAATAATTTCTGAAAAGAAAATTCGGTCGGTCAGTGAGAAATGTGTCAGGGCTATCCCTCGGGATTTTTCGGGGCCACGATTCGATTCCGGAATGAAAGTACCTACGTACACAGTCCATTCGGGCTATAATTCGGTTCAAGGTTTATGTCAAAAATATAGTAGGTAGGTGTAGTAGGTAAAGTAATCACAGCGACGAATGAGTGACATGCCTACCAATTTTATGTAACTTTATGATATTATAGGTAGGTACGATCAGCTTACGAAAACGTTCACATAGTCGCAGTTGACGCGTCATTTTTGGTATTGCGAGTTGCATATAAGGTGTATCTATTCATACACGAAATATTTTAAGACATATACCTATAGCTGGTAAAGAACCCAATGCAACAAAAAAAAAAAATATATAAAGGTATATTATAAAAAAAATTAAATAGTTTAATATTACTTGACACACATAATAAATACTGGTTCCTTCTTATTTTTTAACATCCATTACGCTAGTTTACGCGGGCGGCGGTATTTGAGACGGCGCGCGGCTTTTATGAATGATACACAAAGAGAGAGAAACACGTGAGCGCGCCGCGCGGGCGCCTGCCTCCCCCGCCCGGCGCCCGCGCCTCGCCTAGCGCGCGGAATGTGTTCAGCAGTCCCACACAGTCCGCGTGTTGTGTCGCTAGCGCGCGCCTTAGCTGACACGCATCGGGCTCGCTTGGGCGAGATATTTAACAATGCCTAACTACAGGTATACCAACCAGGAGTTGGGTTGCTTAACATCCACAACGCGGGCATCAGAAAATCCACGTGTTGTTAGGCCGGATCATTTCCAGAGGCGGTTCAGTGTTAATGTGTGGGCTGGGTTAATAGGCGATAGACCCTTAGGAACGCGAATTGTGAACGCTTTCGCAGTGATGGCTAGTGATAGAGACACATTATTAAAAGTGCAAGGATACATATTAAAACGTGCAGCCATCTGCGTCCAACAACAGGGCGAATATGTACAACAATTGGTGTAAATAGTGTAAATAAAAACTACGCAAGTATTAGGTATGTACATTTTAAATTATTGTAAAAATAATTCGTAAAAGGCACCTGCATACCTGATGCAATGGGATAACTGAATTTCGTTTAAAATAGACAGGTTTCCGACTAACGGAATCAGTCGTAAACCTGTGACGATAACATGACAAGCCATTTATCCCGTTTATCTTTTGACCACTGCGAGGTGACAAACCGCGTGTACCTACAACAGTAGGTATGTGCACGTCTGCTAATCTCTTAATGTTCACATCTGTATAAGTAGATAGGTAGGCAACTAACAATCAGCTGACGGATAGGACTCGCACACACAGACGGACAGAGGTTATTAACATGCGAATTCGAGTTGCTCCTATCAGCTGTTTATTGGTATCTCGACGCGGCGGGGCTTTACCGTGGCGGGTGGGTCATTCATAGAACATGGAGTAAAGGTTTTATGCCAAATGTCTCAAGCAGTTTTAAAATTATAATAATTACGTAAAATAAAAAACATTGAGATATCATCTTTATTTTTGTGTTTATAGTTTCTGTGCCAGCTATAGGTATATCTCTTAAAATATTTCGTGTATGAATAGATACACCTTATATACAAGTAAAAAAAAAGGTCTATTTAAATTCTTGTTTCCAATTTGATGTTATTTCCACTTAAACTAACATCAATTTTATGTAAATGTAAATAAAGTTGATTTTGGACTGATTAGTACTGCTGAAAAAGTTATAAAATATATATAGTTGTAGCACAAACTGAACCCTATGTGTAGGAATTATAGTTGGTTTTCCTAAAACTCGTGTTTGTTTACATGTTTGGCAAATAAATTGCGAACGCAGATTAGATGGATGGATATCAATATCTAAACACAACTTTTTGTTTTGGTTCTAAGATAGTTTGTAGTGTAGTGACTTGAAGTATAAGTTGAGAAAATCTGTATTTAGGGTTCCGTACCTCAAAAGGAAACAACGGAACCCATAAAGGATTACTCGTGTATCTGTCTGTCTATCACAGCCAATTTACTCCGAACCCAATAGACTGAATAAGTTGAAATTTGGTACACCTTTCAATTTCTATGACCCAAACACGGACGTGTAACGTAAATAAATGAATTTTGAATATGGGGCTCAGTTTTCGGGGGAAAATTTGTGAGCTGTGTGACATAATCAATTGAAAGGGCTTGTTGTGAGGATCTCATTTTTTTAAATAATATTAAAATAAATAATTTTAAAGATATGAAAATAGTTGAAAATTGACTGTTCTCCCTCCTTATCTCCGAAACTATTGACCCAAAACTTAAAAAAATTAAATAAAAAGTAGTTCTATACTTATAAGAAGTCTATGGACTTAAAATAACATGGTAAATCTACCAAATATTGTGCGTACAAACTTACATTTATAATATATTCTTTATTTCGGACTACACATACAAGTACATACAATCCATATAGTGTTAGTAACAATGACTTAAAAACTATGTTAGTAAAACTTTTACAAACTAAACAACTAAAACTGACGTGGCCCAACACACGTTGGCACGTGCCTCCGTACCCAGTGCCTTATAAAGGGACTGTCCACTTTATCTGATAATGTTTTTAGGATGTTGTTGGAGCTTCCGCGCAACCTACCCATTATTGACGCTGTTCTTTTCGTGGTAATGGCATGAAAATCGTCAACACGGGCTTCCGCGAACATCTGCGAAGCGCTGCAGAAGCGCGGAAGCCCCATCAACACCCTAAATCCATTATTATATTGTACGCGCAGGACGTTGTAGGCTCTCTGAGTATACTTCACCCACAAGCTGCACGTGTAGAAGGTTTGGCAGTGTGCCTTGAAAAGCGAGACTTTTGCAGTTTTTTGACATTTGCAGTTGAAATATTTATGAGAGAACATGTTTTTCAACTAGGTGTACCTAGTTTTTTTTTTAAATCCTTTCCCCCTACACTAGGAATTTCTCCTGTATTGTGGGTGCATTTACAAAGATTTAAACTCACGTACACAAACAGCCAGACCCGGAACAAATACTTGTAGGTCATACAAATATTTGTTCCGGGTGGGAATCGAACCTGCGACCACTGCGCCAACCGTGCCGTCAGTTGAAAAACTCTCAATTTTTTTTAGTTTATCCTTTGGGATTAATTGATTCTAACTATGGAACCCTTCATTGTGCGTGGGCCGACACCTGGCCGGTTATTTTTTGTTTTGTCGCGTTTCGATATCGACACCCATCACATCTTCAGAGTTTCACTAGCTAATTTAATTTGACCCTGTATATTGATAGGGATCTAAGAATGGTCATGGTTTCCGTAGGTCTACTGTACTGCAGAGTGACGATGAGGTTATCATTATTAAATAGTTCAGTGGTCAAATAGGTTGATTACAACGTCTGTAAAAATAATTTTAAAAATTACACTAATGCTACCCTCAAGAACACCGGCAGCGGCGACGCGTCATCGGATGAGTGAGTAAAGGTCATCGCACATTATACCGCACCGCTCCAGTGCAGTAACGTCTTTAAGTAATGTTTTTCATGTTTATAATATTCTTTTTTATTTTTATTTTCATTTTTATTATTTATTTATATGTGTTTTAGATTCTTATTGCATAAAAATCGACTCATGTAATTGGATTGGATTGTCATGTGATTTCCCAATTACATGAGTCGACACCGGTGCTATACCTTGCGCAGGAGTTAAGGCCTCACAATCTTTGTTAAAAATGATTTATGCCAATAAAGAAACAAATTATAAAAAATATATATAAATTATAGCGGCCGCACCGTCTCGAAAAATATCCGCTCGCTTGTCACCAACGCGGCAACGCGCCGTTGGCAAGACGACCGCTCGCTCCTGGCACGCCACCGGTGAGGTGACAGCTTATTGTTCATGCGCCGCTTACTAGTTGGTAGCTCACCGTCCACGTGCCAACGGCTGGTTGTCAGCAGATGCTGGGGCAATATTGTCGCGATAAGGCGAACTACATTTCACGCGCTCTCTCTCCCACCCCGCTCGACGTCTCGCTAAGTAAAAGTTGCTGTAGTTCGCTTTATCGCGACAATATAGCCCCAGCATTACAGAAGGAATGGTGCGCCGGCGACGGGGAGACAACCTTTCGAGCGGCGCGAGGACCGCGCGGTCGGCGAGGCGTCACCGCGCACCGTCGCGCGCATGCATTACGCGGAATACCGCCTGCAGGCGTTTCTTCGTCGAGGCGATTCTTCTCCATGCGAAAACTAACTTTTGGAAGGGGCGACTAGAATCAATTCAATTTTTTGCAAATTTCTGACGTTAAAGTGCCTTATAAGGGCCTATTTGAAATAAATGATTTGACTTTGACGTTGAACGAGCCTCAACGCATTTGATTTAAAATCCTAACTTGAATGACAAGTTATTTGCCGTGTAGCAGCGGTGCTGTAATGAGCGATGACCTTAACGCATGTATACCGTCGTTGCTTCATCGCATGCGCTGGAGCACATACCCACTCCCGTCACTCCATCCCATTTCACGCATCTAGCGAAAAGCCAAAAGTCGTTCATGCCTAAAGTCGTTTCCGAAAGCGAACAGTATTAAAAGTCTACATTACTATGATTAAATTCGGTCTGAATATCCAACCATACATTATATCCATATTCAGAAGATAATTTTTCTAAAAATTACGGAAATGGAAGGGAAGTATTATGTAAGTAGTAGCAACGTATTGTTTATATTTCACACAAAGAACCTAAAATATTATTTAAGACTTAAAAAAATATTTTATACCATTTAAATAATATTTGTGAAAACAGGACAATGTGTTTTCGTTTGATCAAAATACAGTTTAATCTGTTCCGTTTTCGCTTCGCTAATTGCGAATGAATATTGTTTTTCAATTAAGTTCGCCTAAAATGTAATTTATTTTAGTGTTGTTTCAAATTATATTAAATATTTTTTCTTACTACACTATCAATAACAATATTTTTTTTATCTGTGGGCGAATACTTTGTGAAACTTCAAACTTTTTACGTAGTACCCACATTTGAAATTTTGTAAACAGTATTTAAGCCACAATCCTATCCTAATCAAGTATCAAAAACCATGTGACGAAAGTAACTTTTACTTGATAAGATTATAATGTTTTCCTTTCAATAATTTAAATCCTGCAGAGGTACCAGTAACAAACATTAAACAAAATACACCAGAAAGGTAAGAATCATAAACTTTGTATTTCAAACTTGAAATGATATTCAAAATGATACTTAAAAATAGAGTGATACTAAAGTTATATTGTAGTAAGCAACAGATAAATTAATTATGAAAGAACACAACCAAAAAATCATTGACAAGGGCTTTAATTGTGATCAAATTGGTTGTATATATGATTTTAAAAAAACTTGATACATCTTTAATTTTTGTGCTTTGTTTTTAAGAGAAATAATTAGTATTTTTGTTTGTAATGAATAAACTCAAAAACTACTGGACCGATTTTCAAAATTATTTCACCAGTATAATGCTTTATTATCACTGAGTAACATAGACTATAATTTATAAACATATCACGTGAGCGAAGCCGCTGGTAGAAGCTAGTAATAAATAAATCCAATAAAATACTAAATTGTTAAATCGTACCTGTACATTTTCAATATCATTACTAATGAACATTTTAACGATATTGTTTTACATAGTCTCTGGGATAATCAACTAATTAATGCCTATTAAATTTCAGGCTTGATTCATAATGGCACTCACTACATCAGCAGATAGAACTTCATACATAAACTATGATACGCTTTCGAACTCAACAACCACACCAAGAAATCTGTGTTGCTTGAGAGAAGCTAAAAACATAGCGAAGAAGAAGCTTCTTCAAGCCCATATCATTCTCAAGCTGAGGAAGAAAGTGATTAGTCAGGGTACCTCGTCACCTTGCTATGGACTTTGCAGCAAAAAAGTGTTACCCGCTCCTATTCTGATGCCTGCAGCTCCATTGGTCACCACTTCCTATCCATACCAACCAGAATTGAGTTGTCCTCTACCTTTGAACGATTGGCATCCAATGAATACACCCCTATTCACCATTCAACCTTTACCAGTGATTATACCTAGTCCTAGCACAATATTTGCCACACATATTTATCCATTTGGTGGAACTGTGGTACAACCTATTATAACTCCAATCATTCCACAAACATTTGTACAAGATAATGGTACAAATGTTTCTAGTTACATAAATGAATTTAATTATTCTTTGGAACTGATAGATGGCGTCACAGAGGTAGCTAATGTTAAAGATACATATTATATGCAAGAAGAAACTGCTACAGAATTGAAACAAACAAATTTTTTTAATTGTGAAAATATAGAAACAATAAATATTGCTAAATTAGAAGCTCAAAGTGATCCTCTTGAAGTGTATCTAACTTTACCAAAAGAATTCTTTCCAACAGCAAGAATGTTGACTGTTGATCCGAATGCGATCATAGATGAATTTTGTAAAATGCCGAATTTGCAGCGTCACGCCCCTTGGATTTTAGACCTGGAGTTTGGCATCCCCAGGACTCTTATAACTCGTCCGTTACCTATTTATAATGTCAAATTTAATAGCATACACTGTAAGAATACTCCGGATGCTATATATCCGGCTTTTGAGAGCTGCACTCCAGATTTTAAAAGGGCATTATTATTTTATTACGACTGTGTAATTTCTGCATGGTATAGAGGTTATATGATGATAACTAGTGACAGATCGGTTGAGAACTTTCAGTCGTGGTTGTCACTACCAATGCAGGTTCTAGGGATGTGCTGGCCCTAAAAGCATGTTGCATGTTTTAAATTATTTTTTTATGAAATATTTTTTATTGCGTCAGTTTTTTTTTTGGTTTATAAAATTTTTAATATCTTATGATTTGATTTTATTTGTCTCAAACATTCACAAGAGATTATCATTGCTTGCAATAATTTAAGATTAATATATAATCATCTTATTTTCAAGGTTATAATCTTTGAAATGTCAACAATCTACATTTTTCTACTACCTACCAGAATCAGACCAGAAGTAATAATCCCTTGAATCACCGTAAAATGTTACAGTGCAAAGATTTTAATTTAAAGCCAGAGCAATCCCATTTTACCTTCTGACTTCTACAGTTGATTGCACGGTGTCCCAACCGCATTCTCTCATCAAAATCTGACCCAAATTTAAGATTCCTAATGACCCTGTGGAAATTTGTGGGCCAACCGCTCCGGGCACGAAATAGACAGGTACAGAAGGTACAAGGTTGGCAACATGCAATGAGCGAAACGCACACACACATAGATAACCTTCTCGTACAGCGAGTGCAAGAGCACTCGCGACTGACATTCGTTTGAGACCGCCGTACGTTCGCATACGTACATATGCGTACATCTGTTTTCGCTTGTGTTTTTGAGCCGACCTTCTGTACCAGTCTATTCTGTGGACCAACCACTCTAGGGATTTAATTCACGCTGTCCTTTATTTATCGACGTTGACTTAGTTTCTAGATTCTTTTAGGTAATGAACTGAATTTTAGAATGGCAGGTTAGAGGGGGTTTTCTTTAAGTGTTTAAAACTAATTAGTTTCTTCACTAAGATGATGTGATGGTAAGTGATATCACAGTCGTTCATTACGTTGTAATGCCAAATACATCATTTGTAAACTGTCAAGTCATTTACAATAAATGAATCATCAATTTGCAGAATATGATTATAAACCAATAGAACAGGGAATGGACGAAAATGTCTAAAGAACTAAATTATGTACGTAGAAGTAATCAGGCTGCAATAAAGAAATGAAACGAAACATAAAAAAAATATCTCAATATTTTAATAATTATTAACAATAATATTATTGTGAAACAATCAACGTCATCATAAACTATCATTTAATAAAATCGCAATAGTTAACTAAATCAAACAAACAGCACTGAAGAACTTCGATATTTTACTAAATGCAGTAACAATGCGCGATTTGGTAATATTCACTTTCATTCCCTTTGTTTATAACAAGTTAATTTATATCAATTTACAAAAATATATTAATCATTACTATTATACGTATAAAAGTGTTAAAATTCGAAAGTGTTTAACAATCAGATAGTGAAGTAAAAAGACTTGCTAAAGATGAAAAGTGGGTTAGTATATACAAATTGGATCTTAATTCATCTATATTGTAATCTTTTACAATAGCTTGATTAAAGAAACTAGCAAAGATATTAATATGTCTAGATAGATAGTTAAAGCTGTGAACTCGTCGAAAAAAATAGCGTCCAGCTGTTGGCCGCTAAATTGCGTGCATTTAGCGGCCAACAGCTGGACGCTATTTTTTTCACTAGAAAATCACAATGACAGCACAATGACGTGACGCTAGTGTAAGACGTAGCTGTCGCGCACACCAGGATAACAAAGTTGGATTGTTTGTTTTAGTTCTTTTGCAGCGCGACACTCTATCTAGACATATAAATAATCAAAGGGAACTAGATTCCTTAGCAAATATGAAAATAGTTTCTTCATTAATAGTTCCGAATGAGTATTGATATCAGCTTTGACTTAAAACAACTTTAGTCGTCTCTTTTCTTCGTCATCTCATTATCAAACATTTCAATTTCCTAACAAGGAACTAAAATAAATTCGGATAATATTTACAAAATTTTTGATTCCTTTACTAAATGCTGGAAACAAGTAAATAATACTGTATTATTAGTACAAACTTAACTAAAAACGGCAAGATACATACGCAAAAATATTTACAATACGTTTGAGCATACAGAATTACCTTAGGATGTTTTAAAACTAGTAAAGATAATAAAAATGATCTTAAAATAGTTTGTATTTACAAAGAATTGTTTCAAGTGCATTAGGCAGAGTAGTTGTAAATAGTCTACTGGTCTTACTATCTTACAAATTCATGATCAGGACCAACTGTTAATATTATTATGAAGTAGCTGGTCGACCGAGCTCTGCTCGGGTGAAAACAGATAAACATATCGTCCAGGTATACCAACGTTGTATCACATTCCCGAGGCTGCGAAATTAGAGAAAACGAATTTTCTCAAAAATGAGACCGAGTTAGATCGATTTTTCGCCCCCGTAAACCCGTATAATGCAACTTTCATCGAAATCGTTAGAGCCGTTTTCGAGAACGTGTTTCTGTTCAAATGTAGCTCATTTAATATATAGGATATGACAGTTACAATAATTTAAACGTCATGACTACATTTTGCTTTGAATAATAATCATGTAGTCAAGCTGCTGCGAGCTCTGGCTTTTAAGGTAAATGAGTAACCAAGCACGTTTGCTATTTCGACTGCAAATCGGTTACGTTTACCAACCCAATTTGCCTACGGCGCATCAGGGTATATCGAATTAGCTACGTTAGCTACCAAAGTGTATTCGATTCTAGTACAATGCTCATTGGAACTAAGACAATGCTCACTGGAATTAAGAGCTTTTCTTATCAAACAAAGTTACCTATCACATCACAGAATACTATTTATTGTATGGAGGACAGCATTTTAATTATTATCTGCCTAGCCTTATCCGTTGCAAGCGGTAGCCGACCTCAAAATAGCCCAACTACTTTGGGGTCGGCTTCCAGCCTTACAGGTTGCAGCTAAATACCAGTATTTTTCATGGGGCGACTACCTATCTGTCAATTATTTACCAAGATTTTAAAATAGCTCTAATTTCATCAATATTTGAAGATAGTAAGATCAATTTCGTCAAGTACTCATGTTTAAGTTCTACAGCCTCAAAGCAGTCATCAGGGCGTTTATTGTGAAGCTTAAAAATATCACCATATTGAAGCTCCGGTAACGGTTGTTGATGCAGAATCTCGCTTTCACGAGTTCTGCAAGCTCCTGGCGAGATATTCCTAATAAAACGCCTCAGAAAACGTTGAATCCAATCAACATTTTTGAAGGTAACTTATGCTGCACTTGTAACCAATTCGTTTCGTGTCTTTTTTTCACTGTTCATCACTTTGTCACTTAACTCAACCACCTTCAATTTTTTCTTCGGGTTTTGATAAGCACTTATCATGTGCTTCGGTTTAGGAGTTGACTGTTTGCAGAATCCAAGGAACGAACTTTGATATCCTGGTACAAACTCCTGGTAAGTTCGCTTCGCCGCATCCGATGCCCCAGCTGATGATTCCAGCTAGGAAATACTTTGAGTCTTTTCCTTTGACCTGGAATTAAAGAGCGAATATTATAATTATTATAACTTCGACATCAGAAAATATTATCCTGGCCATCCATCTACCACAAGACAAGTCGAAGACATTTCACAACTTAGAACACGTTTATGAAAACTAATCTAGACCTCAGACAACTTATCCCAAAAACAGAAGTTTCTATAGGAGCTTTTTGTCACCAAGCCTTTTCTTGTCATTTTGCAAAGCTCTTAAAATTTTGTTCAAGAAGGCGTTATTTATTTACTTGTTTCTAAGCCTGTACATGTTTAGCGAACATTCCAGAAGACCAAAGTAAAGTTCGCTGAAGATTTTGTATAATGAGTTTCTGAAACTCCTATAAAACTATTTCTTGGAACCTGTAATGTTATTCATGAAAGTTTTGAGCGCCAAAGATTTGTTAATACTTATGAAGCTTAAAGTAACTAAAATTGTTTAAATTTTCACAAAGATAGTTCACTCGAAAGTACATATTCCGAGTAGTTGAAATTAAGGGACATGGGGAAAGTTGGAAGGGTTTATCAACATTTAACTAGTATTTTGTTGGTATGGAACTGTTTTATTACTGCTGTACTATGGGATTTCCATGGGTTAATGTGCTGCCGAAAACTTTTGATGGAATGGTATGAATTGCCAACAACTTTTATACTTTTTGAACGACTTGTCTGTTGAAAAAAAGTTGACTACAATACATGTCCTTATTTTATTCTGATTGCGAAATCTTATTGGTTTAGCACGGAACAAAAACTTTTTATTTTCTATGTATTTTTTAAGTGTTTACCTGTAAAGGTCCTCCGGAGTCTCCCTGACAAGAGTCGTGACCTCCTCTCTCGTGGCCAGCGCACAAAAAGATGTCTGGAATGAACTCGTGCCTCCCAGCTCTCAGGAACATTGACTTACATCGGTCGTTCGATACTATTGGTACTTGCACCTGATGACGAAAGAAAAAATGATAAGGCGGTCTCACAGCAGACTTTCGTCGACAGTAAAAGCTGGTTGATAAAATGTGTCAAACATTTTTAGGGCTGCTTACTCAATGTTTAGGTTTTCCCAAGAGATCAAGATTTGTTTATCAGATTCTGATGGTATACATTATGGTGACCAAATAAATCTACGGTAACTAAATATATAGGCACTCTTATTGTGACGCATTTAACCATCGCTTTTATCAATGAACAAAAACTGTCAGATGGGAACCATTCCATGAACTTTTAAATTTACCTCTTGCAGAACCGATGGCAACACACCGCCTTCGGACAGTCTTCCCCAACCAGTCACTGTAGCATTCTCTCCTACCAACAGATCATCAGTTGCAGGCAAACATATAGGCGAAATATGAGGAGCAAACTGCACAGGAGCCTCCAACTTCACCAACGCCAAGTCATATTCATAAGTATAGTAGTTATATTTTGGATGAACTGCCTTCCTGGCCACTCCACTCTCCACGAATGGGAATTCTTCTGATACGGATGAGAAGTCGTATTCACCGACCCGGATCCTTATTTGTGATGTTAGAAGACTGTAATGGAGAAAATGATTTCATTAGTGATGTAAAAAAAGCTTTACTTATAACAATCCTGCATCGCGCAATTAGAGTTTACCGCGCGATCGACACATCTACAAGCTCCCGACTTCAACCATTGGGCAGCTGCCCGCGAGACACGACACCCGTCTGGTCGGAGGATCCTCCCTTTTCTATAGAGTATGAGTGAACTTTACATCCTGATCATTATACCTCTAAAGGAGTACCGAAACACCTGTAGGTATTAAAAATAAAAGTGGGTTGGGTAGATAAGTCCATCATTAATTGTTTTCCATATTTCCGATGCCTTATAATCATGCATGAATGCTTTCAGACAAATCAGTGCTTTACTGTTTTAATTCTATTACACAGGAGGACACTGCTACCATTCCTCTAGTCCCTTTTTACGAAACTTACTGATAACCAGAAACTGCACATAACCTATAGACTAGAAAACTTTCTAAACGTGTTGCTGTAAGGCTCCAATCGTCCATTGTGTGTATAAGCCATTAAAACTCGCTCAGCTCGACAGACGGTACGCCTTAAGAGCGTTTATTCTGAAAGTTGGCAACATCGTAAATAGATGTCAAATATTTCGCTGTTTTGATTAATTTGGCAATATTACTGTATGGAAATAAGAAATGTGGCTAACTAGCGAACTAGAATATTAAAAATGAATGGCGAATATAACATTGAAATTGATGTTGCCGTTTTAGGCATAAAAAAGACATTTGGAAAGTTTTCATCTAAAACTAAATATTCGGTGTTACGATATTAATTATTGCATTTCATAATCAATATGCAATAGTTAGCCACATTTCATATTTCCATAGAGTAATATTTCCAAATTAGGTAATCAATACAGGTAAATATTTGACTGATATTTGCGACGTAGCCGACTTTTAGGATAAACCTCTTAATTCCCGAAAAGCTTAAAGATCACATTGAACGTTATTTTGTTTTGACGGCAAAACTGGGAAAGGTGGTTACGCCGTCTCCCAGATTTTGAAATTCTTTCAGGATCTAATAAATAATGTCAAACCTCTTATTAGAAAACTAACAAATATCCGAAATCTTTAAGTTGTCGTTGTTTGTTTGTTGTTTTTTTGTTGTTGTTGTTGACTCCTAAAAACCGGTACTACAACGCAATTTTTTTCAAAAATAAAAAACGACTGTAGATACCTTCTTTCACCGCAATAAAAATTGTATCTATGTTGCGGAACATAAAGTTGCAGTCCTTAACTTTTGTGAAACCTTATCCGGTACAAGACAGCCTCCATTAAATATAATTACTTCGCTTTTAATTCTCTTTTTACGGTGTTTAGACTGTTCTTTTTACTTTGTTTTTACAGTAATCTACTTAGAGACGACTAAGAGTTGGGAAATATAAAAAATAAATGAAAAAAATCCGTCCGTCTGTCTGTATGAATGCGTTAATCTCGGGATTACTAGATGGATTCTGATAAAACATTTCTCAGGAAGACTTAAGATGTTTAAGGCTTTTTCGTGATAAAAAGGAGGACGGAATGCGAATTGCGAAATTGTGGGCAGTTTGTTTCAAGCCGGCTAGCCTTTTTAAGTCGACAGTTTTATGAAGTATTTACGTTGAAGTACTTTAAAAGAAGAAGCTAATGTTTAGCGGTAGATATTTTTCTGTTTTAATCAAGTAATTAAAATATAGGTAGGATTGACAAAGAATTAACTTTTTTTTTTATTACTCAACATAGCGACCTGCCCCTGCTTGGCATGGTTATTCAACTAGACAAAAGTTTCTTTACTATTATGTAGGTTTAAAATTATATATAGAATTTATTCCGGAAGATTTTTGTGTGTAATAAAAATGTATTAGATACACACATAAACCTTCGGGTATCAATTTTCTAAATGATGGTGGGAACCACATCAAAAATCGTTCCGTAGTTGAAAAGAATAGTACGGACACACAGACACAAGAAAACCTACTTTATTTTACTATAATTATATAGATGCCTTTTTCTTTTTTTTTTTGTGTGGGAAATTATCAAATAACTTCTCCCGCTCTGGGCGGAGCAGGAGGGCGTGTCAGACTCTTACTGACTAAAACCCACCCGTGTTCTTTCCGTTGCCTTTACGTTGCCAGGGGCCACGGTATCCCTTTCGGACTTTCCCGCAACCCCGGCAGGCATTGGTCCTATCGGACCCCTTCACTTGCTGACATCTCTTTGAGGCGCGCGTGGAACACAACGCGCCGTCGACCCGTCCTGGTCCTTATCGGACGGCGAGCTACCCATTGCTCACCGTCCGCAAGCCCGCGGTCTACGGTGGCCGGGAATCGGCCTGCGATTCCCGACGCCCAGGGCGTCTTTGAAATTTGTCTTTCCCTCACGCGTTCTGCCTCCTCCTTCGTGAGCATTACTGCTTCGCAGAAGGAGGTGACGGCCTCCCATTATATAGATGCCTCAATGGTGTAATGGTAGAGACCTACACACCCAGCATTGGGTGGATGCGGATGGACGAACAAAAGATAAGTCAATGGAAGAAAATAAATTGAAAACCTTTGCGTTCTGATAGGTATTTAAAAAAATAAAATTGATTTAATTGATTGTACACATAGGTGTAATGATGTTGTAAAATAAAAACATTGTGTCAATAGTGATACAAACATTGCTTACACAGTAGGTAATATATATATATATAACTGGCAGCGCCCCGCGGTTTCACCATAAGTCTCGATCTTGTGGCAATAGGTACCGGGATGAAAACTATTCTATGTCCTAGTTCAGGTCAAGGTCTACCCATGTCCCTAATTTCATCCAAATCTGTTCAGCCGTTTTAGCATGAAAGCCTAACAAACAAACAAAGTCATTTTCGCATTTATAATTGTTGAATTAGTATTCATCAAATTCAATGTAATCTGTCTAAAATAGACAATTAACTCTTAATCTATAGTTTATGGTATCAACGAGTGTTTCATTTTATTCTATTTCGAATATAAAATAATAATGTTGATTAAATATCAAAGTTAACAATAATATTATATGATTAGTTAGGATTATAAAAATACTGCAAAGTAATAAGTCTTAAATCTTTAGCAATAAAATAAACAATGTAAGTATATAAAACCATATTATTATGTAAAAGCTGGAGTATTGCCAGTACAATTTTCATACAGTTTTCTTATAAATACGACTGTTTTATCAAAACACAGAATCAGTGCACAGACTATCAAAATAATGAAAGTATTTGTTCGCAGAACACGAGCGGAAATATTCTTTAGCACTGTTTTGGGATGCGAGTTCCAGTTGAAACATGCAAAATAGTTAATAGAATCAAGTCTGGTGAAAATATGTGTTTGAAAATGTAGTGAATTTTTCATTTACGTAACTATTTTGGGTTCGCTTAGGGTTTAGTATGACAATTTCATATTATGTTCTGGTTGTACAAATAGTTAGTCTTTTTCTAAAATGTTAGAAATAAAAATAAAAAAAATACGTTTATCTAGCACAGACACAAGTCATCATACGATGATGAGATGTAGGTACGAGTATTTGTACTTTGAGACTTGAGAGCACTGGCAATTTTCATTTAGCTGTGGTTACCCCATTGGCCGGTATAATAGGGTTTCGCTAATAGTGGCATAATTTCTGGCATAATTTTTAGTGATAGGTATATCACAAAAAAATATGCCAGAGGTATATATAAATTACAAACAGATTTCCGAGCTTAGCAAGAATTTTACTGCTTGATAAGGCGTGAGACACACATGGTGCGATTTAATTCCCTGTAGCCTACCATAAGTTGAAGCAACAATAAAAGTTGCTCCGTCTTAACCCGGTTTAGACGATGCAAGTCATTAGTTGCCTCGATTTTACTGACTCTGGCCAGTCGTAGCCGTCTAGTGGTATTGTATGGTGTGCGGCTAGTTGGCCGTTACAACCAAGTGCGCGATTCGTATCGATTTCTATAGTTTACCGGGTCGCGGTCGTGGTTGTGGCCGTCTAGTGCGCGATATCCCTAAATGAGGCTACACTCGGTAGCTTGTGCATCAAGTAGACAATTCAACTGTCAAAAATTACTTACTCATCAACACAGTGTCCAGCAGTTGCGATCCAGCCCTCATTGATGATAGCTCCTCCACACCTATGCGTTGATGAGAAGCCGAAGTAAGACGTTCTTCTGACTGACACCTGCCATGGCCACCGACCGAAACTGGAGTCTTTGCCACCCATGATCCTCGACTCTGGTCGTGGCCACATTGCTGTGAGGCCACATTCTGGAAAAATAAGAAGGTTTTATTTAATACGAGTCATTGTTGTTATTGTGATGCTTGAGAGTTGAGAGTAAGTTAAAGTTTTAGGAACAAAATCAACTTCAACAAAGACAAAGAAATACGTTATTATGTTGAGCCTTCCACAATGATCACAGTATGAACGTTGAAAATAAAAGTTATTGCTATTCATTAAAAAAAGCCCAAAAACACAATGCTCATTCCAAAAAATTAATGTTACTTTCAAGAGATAAACATAAATTATGATCCCAATTTAAATGCAAACCGCAGTAACTCGACACATTTTCTCTGCACCCTGAGTGCAGCAACGAGGTCGAGATTACTCCAGAATTCCAGATAGAATCATCCAAATGCATTACGAAAAGGTACCTATCGCAAACGTAAATTACAAGGGAAACTGTGGAAAACCATAAAAAGTTTCAACTCCAGTTAATGGCTCTTATTATAATGCATTTAATGTAAGGGTTCCTAACGGCCACGAAGATTTGTGAGCGAGAAGTCTATTTGGGTCAAGTCTATGTAATTTGCATTCGGTCATTTTAATTCTGTGGGAGAGGTTAAACGGATTTTAATGCTGTGGTGAGAATTAATTGTGGAGACTACCTATATCAGGGTTTCAGTTGTAATCCATTAGTGACACCAAATAATAAACAAAGGCAGACCTAACTTACAGAATGTGATTGTAGATGTTTATGAATTAAACGAGCAAACAAGGTCCCATTAAAATAGATGGACAAATTTTAACATAGCGTTTAGTACGTCTAACCAAAGATAACCAAGCAAAAAAAACACTGAATAAAGTGATTTTATTTTGCCCTAAAATAATAAATGGCGTTGGGTAACCAACACTTTTAGTGTATTTTCGTTAGCTGATTTATTTTTCTTGTAAGTATCTAGTGTGTTTTTCTTATTATTGTTTTACCGTTTTCCTTATTTTGGCGGTCTGAATGATTCTTATTATCTATATTTGTAAACACGTTCTCGAAAACGACTCTAACGATTTTGATGAAAGTTGGAATATAGGGGTTTACGGGGGCGAATAGACGATCTACGTAGGCTTCAAATCTGGGAAAATTCGTTTTCCCTATTTTTACCCGAGCAGAGCTCGGTGGCCCAGGTAATGTTTATTAATATGTATGACAATGATCATAGGCAAGACTCAGGCATTATGACGTGCTGTCACACTATCGACAAATCCGTTAAAATGCTTAGCATGACATTAAAATACAGTTGAATAACTGAGTAGATCTGATGAAACTGTCTTTCAGTTAATGCTTGCCCTACTGTAGCTAAATACCTATCTGATTTAATTAAAGTTTCCTTTCCTTCTTCACTTTGTTTTCTTTTACCAAAATACTTACCAACAGTGTTGGTAGCAGCCGTTGTCGGCGCAGAAGTAGACTCGTCAGTCCTGTTAATCATATTCAGCGCCGGATCTTTAGGCTTGATGTAGTTCTTGTGTGGCTTGCTGGTGGTCGTCGTGAACTTCTTCGTTGGTTTAGGCTTCCCCGCTGGCTTCTCCCACGAAGGTCGAGGCTTCGTAATGAAGGATGGCTCCGTCGTGGCCTGCCAGTGGATCGTGTTCAGGTTGCTCGGCCTTGAATTGAATTGGCCTGGAAATATTTTATGAAAATTAAATGTTATAAAAATGCATGATCAGCATGAGGTCCTGGGTTCGATTCCCGGGTAGATCAAAGTGTTATTGGGTTTTTTCATCTGGAATTTCTCAATAGGAGCCCGGAGTCTCGAATTGTGCATCGGAGCACTTCTACCAAACCCTTCGGGGAAGAAGCCGTGGTGCTATGTTATAAAAATTAAATGTAAGAAATTGTCAATAGTTTAAATTCAAGTTACTTGAATAAACATTTACAATCAACCAAATTTACAACAGTACAGCTGTATAAATCTATCAGATGAAATGTACTTAATTACGGTCAATCATTTGAATAAGAAAGAGAACAAGCAAGGTAAGCTAGCTTATGGTTTACCTACTAGCTTCGCCTTGCCGGCGTCTTAGCCCACGTTGAGGTCGGAAATTATCCCACAGGAACGTAAAACCGGGATAAAAGTATCCAATGTCCTACTGAGGTCATGGTCTACCCATGTGCCAAATTTCCAAATCCGTTCAGTCGTTTTAGCGTGAAGGACAAACAAATAAACTCACTTTCATTTATATTATTAGTTAGGATTATTTAGGATGTTAGTGTTGATAAAGGAATTGCAATTAAATTAAATACTTAGAACTACTACTGCTTCTGTTTATATTAGGGCTCGCTTAACGTGAGTGTACAGACGCCAGCACATCAACCTACCAAACCAGATCACATCAACCTGTCAAATTTCTTTAATAGATTTTTAACTTTATAATTTTATTAACGTATAAGGTTCAAAGTTGATTGGGAAAATTTGGCAGTTTCGGGTAGGTTGACCTGCTGGCGTCTGTACTAAACACATCTGTCCAACCCTTCAAGGTATAAAAGCGTTATTTTTATGTTTATTAGAGACACTGCCATCTTGCTTGTACCCTTTTTACTTACAATGAGATCTCGGACCCTAAGCTAAATTGTTCAGTAATTTGTACCACAGCCACCAATTCATACCAATCTCAAAGTTTTATCCTAATCCGATAGATGGCAGCATCGTCGTGCTAAAACAAACTACAGTAAGTTTGAAAACAAAGACCCACCTGAGTTGATGCTGTTCTCCGAATGCTGCTCTGACACAGCCATAGGCCGTGCTCCAGATAATATGCTAAGACTAGACGAAATCTTATTGTGGGGACTAGTTTCCGCTTCACTGTTCGGCCTATTTACATTTTGGTATTTATTTACACTGTTATAAGGTATTTTATTAACTATATCACTATTTTGTTCGCTACTTGAATCTAAATTTCCTAATGAAGGTAAGTTTATTTCTGGCGGCCGGTAGCTGTATGACGTTGGGGCGCCATCTATTGGTTTGGTCATGAACGACGGCCGCTGTGTTTGCCAGTTCGGCCGCGAGATGGTTTGTGTCGATGTCTCTGGCGGTTGAGTTGTAGTGCGAGCTGTACTAGATGGCGTTGTGTACGTCTTCTCAGTGACCGTGACTGGAGGGGCGGGTTCTGAAAAATCAATGATAGTAAGGTGAATTTTGGTTCTTACTGTAAACACTAGATGGCGTAACTTGGACCAAATTAAACTTTAACGAAGCAAAATAGTAATAATTATTGTTTTGATTATTTTCATGTCTAGATTGTTAGTCTGTTTGTTTTAGTTCTTTTGCAACTTTTTTATGTTGGTTTGCGTGACAGCTACGTCTTACACTCGCGCTACGGCATTGTGCCAACACTGTACTTTTGTAATGTGCATGCATGTAGCGGCCACCGATTGGACGCTATTTTTCGACGAGTTCTATCAAGACATTTTATATCTTTGAATTATTGTTATATTTTCTAGACCGACAGCATTTTGCCGTGGATTATGGATGTTGAGATCAGTAAAGGGCAATTATAGCTAATGGCAATATTGTCTACAAGTGGAGGTGCGTCCAGAGCGCCTCTAGCATTCAACGTCACTACTATCCATGCTTATCTAATGTCAGCATGGGCTATTCTCATGTTACAAAATTTATATCTCTCTTCTTATCCCAATTTATTTGTGCTCGGCGTACCCATTCAATTCATTCAATTAAAAATATTTTTATTTCATATAAACCTACAAGGGCACTTATGAAACGTCAGAAGCTAGGTGCACGGTTCCAATTGGTTGTTTCCTATGGAGAAGAGCTGGCAAGAAACTCCACGGTTACTCTTTTAAAAATAATGGGCTTTTTCAATATTTTCAAATAACAGTGTTATTAGGGAATAATAATTATAATAATTATGTATGGGAGGACAGTGTAGGTCTTTCAACAAGTACCATACACAACAAGTACCATGTCTTCTTCTTCCAAACATCTCGGTTAATTAGCCGTTATCTTCAAAGACACCCCGTTTCTAGGAATATCGCCTATCACACAATCCATCCACATTTTCTTAGGTCTTCTCCTACTCATACCTAAAGCCATCCACATGCATACTCAAAGCCTCCCTCACAACAAATTCCTCATGAAAAGAAGAACATGACTACCAAGGAGGCAGCTTACCTTCCACAACCACCGGCTTGTCGGGCAGCCGACAGCAGGACCCGAACATGAAGCCGTCGACGCACACGCCAGCATGCGTCCCCCCCACCCGGTTGCACTCCTGCACCCACATGCAAGCGCCGCGCGCGCCGCCCGCCACGCACGATTTGCGCGACATCTGGTAACCTGGAGAAAAAAAGAAGTTTTAGTAATTGTGCAGATAGAAATGAATTCGAAGGTGCGGTGAACTTAGAACATGCTACAAGATACCATAAACAAAGAAAAAATACATACAGTAAATTGGATCATTTGTTTTAAAGAAGATGCTTTCAGCCCTAGGGCCTACCTAACAATGTCCGTACAGGGACGATCTACCAGATATTTGAAAAATAAATTTTTCATTGAAAATATCTGCGACAATAACAGCGTTCGAGCACTCTCGATCTAATTAATAATTTAAATTCATACGCTTTAACTAAATACACCCTCTTAAATCAAAATATCAGTAGAATCCGTCACAATTAGATAAATACAATAAAAAGGTTTTCCGCAAAAATAAAAAAAACAAACAGCTACATGAATTTCATTATTAACTCGACAACTGAAGATTAATTGACCAGGAAAAACAATGTTACATCCTAAACCCAAAATAAAAAGGGCGAACGTTAGAGTGAACCGATCCAATTCGACGCAAATAGGAGCTCCTTTTAATTTAGGAAAATTGGAGTCCATACATTGTTGTTTTCCGAAAACACACATAGAACACGCATTTGAAGTGACGTGGAATGTGTAACTAACGGGATAAAAAACTCAATAAAAACAAGCTTGAAATGGACCAAGAATCAGCACTTTTCGAACATATTTTGGAGGTCGTCTTTGATAACTACAAGTTATCAAAGACGACCTCCAAAATATGTACCCTTTAGCCCTTTGAAAAAGAAGGACAAGACCATCTTCAAGATAAGCCTCAATGTATGAGTATCATGCCTATTAAAATACCAACACGTTTGCTAGGCCTTACGTCAGCATGGAAATACCGAAAACCGCTATTCTTAACTCAGCTAAAAACACCAAAGAACAATACCTACCTCTCAGAAACTAAATACTTGCTAAACATAACACTTACCTTACCGTTAAAATCGCCTAACTAAATGCATTGTCTATTTTCCATTTCGCGAAAGATTCTATTTATTGCCTGCTGAAGTATGGACAATCTAATCTGCAAGTCGCTGGCACGTTTCTGTTACACCCATTGTTGTAAATCATATACAGGGGGAGGGGGGTAGTGCCAATAAATTTACAAGTGGTGGTCTACAAACTGCTCGCCGAAGGCGCAATTTGATCCATCTATGTAGCTTTATTGTGGAGGTGGATTGGCAGTACAGCAAGTTGGGTTTGTCTTTGGGATGCGTGCAGTGCAGATTTATGAATAAGGTAATGCTGTTCATTTATTGTCCTAAGGACGCCTGGACCATAAAAACATAATTGCTTATGAAGAAAAGCAACGCATTGTAGTGCTACTTTTTTACAAAATATGTATTTAACCTTTTACATTAATTTTTAATTATTTTTCCATTGAATTACTATTCAAAGTCAACTTATAAAAGGTTCAAAAAGGTTGGTAAAATATTGATTTTAGCGCCAGAAAAGCGGTTGCCACCAAGCTGACAAAGTAACTTCATAAATTCAAAAAAGGAACATCATGCAAAGCATATGAGACACACCGTTAAGATTTCTCACATTCACAAGAGTGAATAAGAAAAAATTACAGAACGTTAGCTTGCCGCCTGTTCCAGTAATAATCTCGCTTGACTTATGGGTCACAAGTCATAAGGAAAGCTCTCCCAGAATAACAAACATCCCGGATGATTGCTCTATTTTTTTAAATTCCTAAATCAACATGCTTCTTTGTTCCCGCCATAAAGGAAAGAAACATATGAGGGAGTGGTTTTTATTGTTATGATTCTCTTTTAGATGAAGTATTGTGGCGCTGGCTGTTAGTATAATAAAATGGGGTGAAGATTAGTATTTTTCATGGTGTTTTCAATCTTTTATGGCATTTTGTTTTCATTTCCAACCCGCAATTTGAAAACTATGATATCAGGTCCTGAAAGAGCTTTTATTCAGGACCCAGTGCTTAATGCTACGGGGTGAATCATCCTCGATAAGTACCCCTCCCCACAAAATAAGTCTTGCAAAGCAAGTTCTTTTTCATTGCATCACAGAGGGCCAGAAGCAATGGATGCTTTGATTTTTTTGATAAATCATCATTGTCTACTCAACTTGCCTTACTGTGTCAATATGTACTACCTATATATTACAAATAATAGTTGAACTACTGTAATACTTTTACTATGGCAACCTAACATTGTTAAAGAAAGTTCGTTTCAAGAAGAAATAACAGGCTCGCGTACGTGTTACTAGTGATTTTGTTGTAATATCACAAGTATTGAAAACTAATGCAATTTTATACACAGAAAATAGATAACAACAGACAGCTGTATCCGATGCTGCGATCGCGATAGAATTTCATAATTATTCTTTACGCCGCAGTAATTTAGCTTTTGGTTGACATAAAGATAGCATTGAAATGAGAATTTGAGTTCTCTCACATGATACATCCATATAGTGGTCCTTCTAAATTTATAACTTAGAAATTTATATTACTTGACTACCACTTTAAGTACCACTTTAAGACCTTTTGACTTGGCTTTTACAACTAATCTTAAGGAACCCTTCTCATGCTGAAAGGTGATTAAGGGAAAACAGAGTAATCAGAAGCGTCTGCTTGTTTAATAGTACTTATCAATATTTTGATTTAAAAGAGTATCCGTGAAGTTTCTTACCCGTTCTTCTCCATAAGAACTGACTTTGCTTTGAAATGGACTAGCTTCATCTTTCTGACTGACCTGATCCTTAAAAATTCGAAAGTGCCTGTGATTGGTTGAATTGAAATAAATGCTTTAAGTTTAATTAACCACACAATAGTGCCGATTCTCTTGTCACAAATGCCTCTAAACTAGACTAAAAATCACCAAAATTTAGTTTATTCCTATCAAACGACGATTTCCCATTCTGAAATAGGCTAAAGTGGCACAACTTCATTATATTTTAGTTTGACAGCACTAAGATGGCACTGAGTTATTAATTTAGTGAAAACGGCAATTTTGCTATTCTGAATTTGACGTTTTTCACTTAAAATTTTAATTGTCTAACTAAATCTGACTATTTTTAATCTCGGTTTAAAAAGGTGTGGTATAAAAGAAGTTGTCATGAACTAAAATTTACACCAACACATCGACTTCAGGTGCAAAAACAGTACTGTATCTTTTTTTTTCTTTTCTTTTGCTTATCTCGAAATTAGTGTGTCCTATCGCAAAAACAATGAAAATTTCTAACCCTTATATAGGACCCATAAACCCCTAAACTCAACATGTAGGTAATAATTTTTCATATTTTCCATACAAAAAGTGAACAATTCCATATAAAACACGTCGAGGCTGCCTTCACAGCGCACCTCCGGCTCTAAAAAAATTCACGGTGTAGGGCAAACAAGTTTGTACCACGTGGAGTCGCGATTGTCAAATTCTATTTTAGTTGTGTCAAAATTATTTTTAAATTTAGAGATTTATATTTGCAGAATATAAAGCTATTCTGCAAATATAAATCTTTATATTTGCAGAATATAAAGCTATTCTGCAAATATAAATCTCATAGAGAAAAATATGGAATTTTAGTGATAGTTAAGTTAGTTTAGTTCGGTGTACAAGAGCATCGGCACCATGGTCTTAAATGAGACATTTTAACTTTTCTTTTCATTTTTCTGATCGGTGAGTGAGGCATTGTAGGTGAGTACCTACAATACTTCACTCACCGATCAGCCACGGTCTGTTAGTAGATAGTCATTCTAAAATAACACATAATTTCTTCGAATCGATGATTCGCTAAATCAAACAGATTATCACCTGATTATCCCCCAAGCTGTAATAGTCGTTATGTTTATTTGTAATGGTCTAACAGCTTGTCGCTACTCGAGCTGCGACCGGATAATTTATAGTTAGCTTAGAACTACTAAGTACAGCTCTTGTTACGTCTGGTCATATAATTCAGTTTATTGCAGTCGTATTCAATGGGAATTGTATTTAGGAATAGCTTTTTACTTTCAAGAACTAAAATTATTTGTAGACTACTAATATCTACTAATAAGGACCGGGTCGTCTGCGCGTTGTGTTCCACGCGCGCCTCAAAGAGATGTCAGCACAACTCAAGGGGGTTCCGAAGGGCCGGTGCCTGCCGGGGTTGCGGGAAAGTCTGAAAGGGATACCGTGGCCCCTGGCAACATTAAGGCAACTGAAGAAACACGGGTGGGTTTTAGTCAGTAAGAGTCTGACACGCCCTCCCGCCCGAGTGGGAGAAGTTATTTGATAACTTCCCACCCAAAAAAAAAAATGTATTTGTACCTATATAAGAAAAAGATAAATAGGTAAAAAGCCAGTATTGTATAATAAACATGTGTATTTTCAATACATTTTCTTTAGTGATTGAAATCTGAATTCACCTACAACCACGCTCATATTTTCTAATCATATTTACTCCTTAACATTACCGTATTTGAAGGTTAAACTAGGGCTTTAAATAACAGCAATTCTATTCTTAACTGGGATCCCCATTTAAAAACTGCCATTGAAATATAAGGTCAGGCGCTCCGGGCAGAATGAGGAGCTCATGAAACGAACGCCTACTCAGAATGCTATTCATTCACCCCAGTGGTCTACTGACCTAGCAAGGGAAGCTACGCATTGACGACGACGTTCTCAGTTCTATTCTGAAGGAATTAAGAAAAAACGTGGGGTACTGAGTTCAGTTTCCTAGAGCGGTCAAAGGGCAAGTGACAGACAGTTAAATATCTGATGGGAAAAATCTTCAGATCATTATATTTTGTCTGTCTGTAACGGATGTGGATGTTTGGTTCAAGGATAGACCATGACCTCGATTAGAACATTTTATACTTTTTATCCCGGTACTGCGTTTCTGTGGGTTATTATATATATATATATATATCATCTCCTCACTCGGCAAACCGTTCCTTCATTGCTTATTTTAGTCCAGAGTAGACCATTTCTTGTTGATATAGTGGCATATTCTACGTGAAAAATGTATTAAATTGAATTTTCTGATGGAAAAATTCTCAGCTATTTACCATCGAAGCGCTTGAAAGCGCTGAATTTGAGTGCAAGTAAATATTCGGTTGGAGAATACTGAAGTAAATCGAAATTCAGATTGAATTCAGTGTACACTCACAGACGTTCTGAGCTGTTTGTTGGTGTTAAATTCTGTAAAATACGATAAACTTACAACTCTACGAATAGGACGTGATATATTTTTCTTTTCAGGAAGAATCCGGTAAGTTAATTTACATGATCTTACATGAATCATATTAATAAAAAATACCCAATAAAACCTTTCTTACGTTAAGCATATTTTTACACAGTAAAACCTTCATATCGAAGTCTTAGGATTTCTGATAGTTAAACAATGAATAAGAGTGAGGTAATTTTGACCACAATTAGAGCAACTTAGTCAAAACGTAAAAATGTATAATTTTCCCTACGTAATGTGTGTGTTTATGCAGTACGCAGGTATCTGTATACGTCATGAACACCGTTCATTTAGAATAGTAATTTCCATATCCCGCCATATCTTAACAATAAATATTCTATTTTTAGGCGTTCCCGTTTAAAAGTAGTATCTTTGAAGTGCACCACCGCTCGGTCGCTGCAAAATGAAGAGCTCATGAAAATTGAACGCTTGCTCGAGAGAACGCTATTCAATGCGATGCTTATAGTTCTGTAGGAAGATAGGAGGGTATAAAAATGGGTACATTTTTTGGAAAAAATATGTCACGGTTTTAATATAAAAGCTATTTTTATTCATTTTAAATGAAGGGTCAAGTGTGTGCCTCTATCAGGCATATGCATGTGAATAAATATCTTTTCTTTTTCACCAAAATTTTACTATCCTGTCTTGGCCACATAGTTTTTCAGAAGCCCTGTAAGTTGCAAAGTGGCATTTTGCATAATAAAAACCAATCAATATAAAACTGCCCACACCAAAGTCAAAACAGTATTTTCTAACCACACAGAAGTTTTTCCCGCGAGTGTGAGCGCCACTTTTGTTTTCATACAGCAACAATCTGACTAAATTCTGTGCACAGCCTTAGATATTATTGTCACCCGGTTAGCAGTCCATAGCCCCAGCGCAGAAATCTTAGTCATAGCTCAGTGACGTCACAAGAACACAACAGAAACACTTCCTCACACCTTGTATCACACGTCATCTTGTCTTGTAACTCAAATTCTACAATCGATGCGTTTAGATCAATAAATCCCGACCAATAAACTTAGGTGTCTTCAGTATCAGATTTTCCTCAGCATTATGTACCAATAACGATAAATATGTCAGTGGAACAGGTACTGAAGGTACACCTTCACTCCCTGGTTACTTACAAAGACCTCTAGTCGTATTTTGTTAGACCCTGGATTTTCATCGAGAAATAATTTTCTAGTGGCGATAAATTGCAAGTAATATATTGTGAGTTAGTGCACAGAGTTAGCTACCGGTTTGCAGTAGTGTGGCTTAAGGGATGAAGATAAAACGGGTTTAGAAAATGATTTATTACCATTGCCACTCGAAAAAGGGCATTTGATTCATCGATAACAGGGAATAAAACTATCTTTTAGTCACTGAGTGAATAAAAACATTTTTAACTTGTAACAACCACGAATGCTAGCTGTCCTAAAATCTCACCTATTTTAGTTAGGTTCTTTTCTATCCGCTATCTTGGTTGTTTTATGTCATTGGAAAATCTATTAACATAATTATAATAGAATGAGTTCTTCCAATGACGAAAATGTGACTGTATCTATGGAATTATTTCGTTCTAAAGCAGCAATTACAGTAGATAATTTGTTGCCGATACTACTATTTATTTTCTCGCAGTCAATGGTAAAAAATAGAGTAAACAACAATAACTCGTGAAAATAAAAATCATCTCAATAATCAATCCCCGTCCTTGTCCTCGCTCCGCTTAGGATTCTAATCTAGAATCCTTCGCTGCTCTCAGATTCCAACTAAGTCCCTCGAATTAAATTCCCTTTTTTTCACTTGTTGTATAATCTACTATATTCTATCTTTAAAAACGTACTGTTGACATGTGATAAAAAAATGCTTCCGTTCGAAATTGTTCTTCAAAAACAATGAACGCGTTCATTGTTGAAAATTGCCAGTTTCATAATCAATGTGGTCACAACCTGCCCCAATGTTTAAAATAAAACTGGCTTTACTTAAATAAGGAAGAACGAAAAATTAAGGTTTTTCGTGATATTCGCATTATTGTTCCCTACCACTGCTTTTCCTGTAGGTAAGCCACAATCTACAGTAGTGATCAACCACCGACCATCTCAAACGATTTTCTGCATAGTCCTCACATGATCTGACCAAGACTGTGACTGTTTGTTTCCACCGAAAAAAACTCAGATGTTACACTCTCTCGCTCTTCTCAGAGTAGACACGGGAAACACCGACCTAATCTCATCATCATCATTTCAGCCGAAAGACGTCCACTGCTGGACATAGGCCTCCCCCATGCACCTCCACTTCGACCGATTCTGTGCCTCCCGCATCCAGCGGATTCCTGCGGCCTTCACAAGGTCATCGGTCCATCTTGTGGGAGGCCTTCCACCGCTGCGTCTTTCAGTACGTTCGCCACTCCAGAACCTTTCGGCCTCATTGGCCATCTGTTCTGCGAGCAATGTGGCCTGCCCATTGCCACTTAAGTTTGGCAATTATTAGTGCTATGTCGGTTACCTTGGTTCCCCTGCAGATCTCTTAATTTCTGATTCGATCACGTAGGAAAACTCCAAGCATAACCCTCTCCATTGCCCTTTGGGTGACTTTAAGCCTTCTGATAAGGCCCATTGTGAACGACCAAGTTTCAGTGCCATAGGTCATCACTGGCAACACGCACTGGTAGACCTAATTTAGTTAAAAAAATGTGTAAAAGTGTTTGTCCTACTTAGAGAGATAAAATATCATATTATAAAATTTTGCTATTTGGCTATACTTAGAATGATGATTCTAACTAATAAAAGCTACTTTAACCCGCTAATCGCCACTAACTCGGTCCGTATCAACAAGCTTGTTCTGTAGAACATCGATGCGATCGGCGCACGCGACGCCCGGCGAAAGTGTGTGCTCAGCTTACAATCATATTTACTTATCCTCACGGTGATTTTCTCTCGTGAAGTGGACAGGAGTTGAGGTTTAACTTTATGAGTCAATATTTGAATTTGTATGCAACAGAAAATGGTTTGAATTATGAAATTGCTACCCTATTTTCCGGTAAACGGAAGACAGTTTGAAGATGTGGGTAGAATATGATAAGTAAAGTAGACAGACCCTTCAGATTCCTTATAATTCTAGAAAATATTGTAGAAATGACAGCAAAATGAATTATTTTTTAATGTCTTTTGATAAACAAAATTACTTATTTTTAATCGACTTCAAAAAAGGACGCTACCCATTCATCGAGTTTTTAGGGTAAGTTGTTAGGGTCCGTAACGAAAGGGTGAAACGGGACCCTATTACTAAGACTGCGCTGTCCGTCTGTCACCAGGCTGTATCTCATGAACCGTGATAGTTAGACAGTTGAAATTTTCACAGATGATGTATTTCTGTTGCCGCTATAACAAAAAATACTAAAAACAGAATAAAATAAATATTTAAGTGGGGCTCCCATACAACAGACATGATTTTTTTGCCGATTTTATAGATTGGAATGGTACGGAATCCTTCATACTCGCACTTGGCTGAATTTTTTTATCTTTTCACATTTCAGAAGTGGCTTCCATTATGCTACTATGAAGAATGATGCAGTACTAGGTAATTCAAAAATCTATGATATATAATTATGTAGAAAAGTGGAACTATTTATTTCTACATATCAAAGTAACGTATTTATTCCTCACCCCACAAGAACCAGCTTAAGAAAATCCACACAAACAAACAGACAAACACAACTACAAACAAACATGGCCGCGACAAACACAGGTGTTGCTTATCTCACAACTAATTAGTGAGAAGGGAAACTGTGCCGACAGCCAAGTCCAATTTATTTATGTTGAGATCGGCTTATTTAGGAGTCGTTTACACTTATACTGATCAAGAAAGGTTTGATCTGAAGTAAGATTTGATGCTAGCTAACTTGAATTGCGATCTGAGTGTTCAATTATTTTTACATAGGTACCTAACGTATCTTTTACTGAACTTTTTTTTTAAGAAACGGCACCGCATTTTTGTATCACACTATATGTCACAATCTGAAGGATTTTGAATGAAATTCATATTCCATTCCTTCATATGTTTGAAAAATCGTCTGCTCGACAACGTAAATAACGCAATGAATATCGTAAAAGTGTCAAAATAAATGGCATTGGGATTGTGATGTTACTCAACTACTTCGCTGGTCATCCAAATATGGTGTACATATATGTTGCTATTTTTATTTTTCAGAACCTTGTGTTGGATTCGGTGTAGTTGCTATATAGTCCCCATAATCAATGAACTGATTGACCGTCACCGATAATTTAGTTATCATTGAAATTACCTAATCAATTCCGAATATCACCAATTGAACAAAAAAATAATATCTTTATAAATAAATTAAAACAATTTCTAATCTGTAAATGTTATTATAATGTACATGAATATTTAAATGATAAATTTAATAAATAAACAATAATATCAAAAAAAAACGCAATAATAATTTATTTATAATTACCAATGATAATAATAATATATGTATAATTTAAATAAATATTAATGTTTAAATCCAATATATGAGTGGTAAAAATTATATGTACACAATTAGTTATCAGCCTACCTACCTACACAAAACGAAAGAGTAGATTAATATTAAAATTGTTAACAAATATCTATAATAGCCCTCCTCCTAATTTTTATGTTGTTATGCCCGACAGGGCCCACAATGCTCCAAAACGAATGTATGTCTTTATGTACCTACCACCTAAGTTCACATTGTGGAATGCAATAAACGTATTGAGTATAAAAGTAAAATAATACTATTGTAAAGCAAGTAACTGAACTTTATAATGGATTTCTTCCTTACGAGAAATAAACATTCATTTCCCGACAATAACATCAAAATCTACATTCATCCCGTCTTCCTCCATTAAAAGTACAATAGTCGCGATTTCCATGTTATTTCGTTGTACAATTGCTCCGATTCCGTTGTTCACAATCCTTTTCCTATAGGATGTCAGTCTCTGCAATATCCTCTGTAGTATATTCCCCTGCGGAAGCCCATTCGACGCCGAGATTGCGTCGGGGACAGTGTTACCCAAAGTTAGGGGTGCTAGCGGCCATTTTGTTCTGTGCGGAAGCAGCCTGTTTGCGAATTCTCAATTGCTATTAGAATCAAAAATTCATGGAAATTAAAGTTACCCACAATTTTTATTATTTTATTTTTCTGTTCCACAAAAAGTTTGGAAATATCATGTAGTTACTCATATTATTTTTATTTTATATCTTAGTCAGTAGTATCAATTTCATGAAAAATCTAATTTACGATAAGCATTTTAGTTACTATAAATTAAGGAGGCGTTATACTTTACGTTATTGTGGTATTAACGTTTCAAGTAGTTTAGGTATTAATTATTTATTGGGGTAGATAAACATAAAATGTTTACCACAAAGATAAATAAATATACACATCAAAAGTCAAAGATAAAATATTAAAGAAAATTTTCTACTGAAATGATTAAGGATTGAAACATTATTATATTAATTTGCATTGCAAAATAATTTGAGACGACCTGATGAATTATTTATTTTCAGAAGTCTTAAGGTCCTCTGCGTGCTCGATCTAAATAATTATCTGCGAAATCTCTGCAGCCACAAATCGATGCAAATCTCTGCCGCACAGGTGTGTTAACTGTAATAGCAAATCATTTACTAGTATTTCTCCAATTTTCAAAGACATTTTGATCTTTTGTCATCTCCAAGTAAGGTTTTTCAACAAGTGGGTAAAAAAAAAAATGCGCGTGTAGCACCATACTCGTGGTAGAAGTGAAACTTATTAAAAAATTAAGAATAAAAGAGATTTAGCCCAGTTTCGTACGGGCGATTTTTTCCCGCGGTGATTTTTTTGTCGTGCACTGGATTTTAACGCTCTGTGTAATGCCGAGAGTTGAAAATCCAGCATTGTGCTTTTTCAACGCGCTGGGACGAGAGTGCGTCCCAGCGCGTTGGATTCTCAAAGCTCGGCTTAACAGCGAGAGTTACAAAACCAATGCGCGATGAAATCCCGCCGCGATATTTTAACGTCGTGCGGACGTGGGCTAAGTGTGAGAGACAGAGAGAGATATCTTTCTTCTCTCTCATGTAACGAAATGTCCCTATACGTGACGTGTCCTTGAAATGTTCACTCTCAATTCTCAGAAGTTTCACTTCAAAAAGTTTGAGTATTGCTGACCCAGAGGATGCGTTCAATTTCTTTGCAACGACAATTTACCCATTGTTTACTTCCTTTCCTTGATTTTCCTGTCTGATACCATACTTTCAGAACATCATGTTTTGTGTTACCGAATGTGTTTTGTTTATTTCATACACACGATGTATTTACTTTAATAAAAAGCCTATCTAAATGGTAATGGTACCTAATAATCTACAGAGAAATATATCTTCATAAGACAATAAAACCAAATTCAACCTTTTCCTGGAAAAAGAAAATATAAACCACAAAGAAACCTAAGTAACGTCTTCTAAAAAGATAAATCGAAAGGTCACGTAAAACGTGGGGTCCGAAGACTCCTTTTATCGTAAACCTCTTCGTAAGAAAAACACCAGGAAAATGGCCTTATCATGTCTATATAACTTTGACAAAGGCTTCAGAGGGAATAGCAAAATATGTTTTTTTTATCTCAGAGCGACCAAAAATACGATGAAATATTAAATATCTCATCTCACTGACAGCTTCAATAAGCGTCTACCTTTCCGAAACCGTTGGACGTTTTAGTAAACTTTTCAAATCCTGCAAAATTTTATAACGAAATTAGACTTTGCTGCTCGAGTTTAAAGTTCAAAATGCGTCGGAAATGTAGGCTGTCAATTAAGGCAAGTCGCGTCCCCTGTTGCGCTTGATTTATGAATGAACACGAGAGGAATAACCGTTGATTCCCTTTGGACTCAAACTTTCCCTTTCAAACGGTTACGTGACTTGTATCGCCTCGAACTTGCGCGTCCATTGATGCAAATAAATCAATGTCAAGTTACATCATAGAAGGTTGACGGCAATGAATTCCGAATGATTCGGAAAAGTCGATAGTCTTGGGACGTTGGCTGTTGAATAGTCATGAGGTAACATGAATGGAACTGAATAATGTAGGGTGAAGGTTGAGTTGGTGCTCAAGGGACAAAGGTTTTTTGGTTGTACGTGAATAGCAATGTGGGAAAGCGGGTTTACTTTTCCTTTTAATTTGAAGTAACAACAGTGGGTTAATGAACCGATAAGGTGATTAGTATTGATTGTAACCTACGCCTGGAAAAAAGGTCTAGTATAAAAAAGGTATTGCTTTGATTTCTGATTTTGGGTCTGATTTAATTTGCAACGACACAGTTTGATTACAAAATGGGTCCTGATTATTTTCAAATTACTCTTCTACATGAAAGAAAAACGTGTTTGTAATTCGAAAACAAGATAATTATCAACTTCAAAGGCGTTACAAGATTGAGCCGCATCCCGATTAACCAACAGATAAAAAATGAAAAGCATTTTCTTTAGAAAACTGCCGATTACAATCCGAAAGTTTATGACAAGTTTCCATTACCAATTTTCTAATTATACCTTATTAAGAGTACATGTCTACCATTTATCAGAATGAATGGTGAAGCAACTACGTAATACATGCACAGACATCTTAAGATCCCTTAATCTAGGCGATCTGCGCTGGAGGGCAGCAATTACACCATTAGAACTAAGTAGTACCAGTTCTTAATTAAACATGTTAGTTAAATTACTGGCCTATTTGCGCTTTTAATTAGAAGAAAACTAGTGTAGTTTATACAGTGCATTTAGCGCTTAACGTTTCTCTGAATGGAAGTTTTCTCATAGTAATTATTTCCCTCGTGAATATAATTATTTCAGTCTCAATTCTCGGGTATAATTTTGTTATGCGATAAAATACTATAACAGACTTATTCAGACCTTTACTATCCACAAAAAGTAAGATGGATGCCCATTTTCATCATTGAAAGAGTTCAAGCAACAGGGAATCTACTAGTAGAAAAAAACTACGGGCAGCTTCAGCTATCCATTCATCTAATATAATAAATCTGCTCTTTCAACATCCAAGGATAACCCACAAAGCAAAATAAAGTACTTCGTTAACATAACAAAAGACTACAATACAAGAAATCAAATTAGAATCGTACGAAATTATAGTAATTTTCTTTTTATTGTGTGCTTCCATTTATTTCTAAATCAGACGAACAATGTCTGTCATCATAATCAAAAGACATTATTTCATATACATATTTTTCCCAAACGAACTCTTACCGAATCCTAGTTTCGTAATATTACAACTGTATCCTAAAATTGCGTAATATTCTTGTATTACCAATTCCGAAATTTCGTGAAAAACTAGACCGTGAAACGTTTACGTCGGCCTTAAAAACGAATTTTATTTTCTTAGCCCTCTTTTGTTTATACCAACAATAGGGTGTGATGTAAACCTTTTGAAACTTTTCTGTGTTCATTTATTTATGTATCATTATGAAGGTAAAAGGCTGGGACAATGGAGAGAGGTTTTTGTTACCTTCACAAGGTATTTTGTCATGTAATATGTTGGAAAATTCGTCTGTATCCATCTGCCCTATATTTTTTGCTAATGACTGCTGTGGTATTTTAAATTATGTGTTGTTTTGTTTATCTTTAGGGTTTACGTCGTATGGAGCTTTAATATTTTTCTTTTGTGTTTTGGGGACCTTATTTGGCAGTATTTCCGAGGTTTATAAAGAAAATGTAGAATTAGGGTTAATTACTAATGCTCGCTCAAGTACCTATCATAAACCTCTCAATGCCAGTCACCAACGAAGTGATGAATTTCTGAAATAAGACTTTCTTCATGACTTTATTAAGGATCCAATCTTTATCTACGATAAAGACTAGGTACCTAGTACCCCTCTTGTCTCCGCAATTTGTAAAGAGCCGCGAGTCTTTCACAGCCTGATGGAATTAACGCTGACAATGAACTTCTTCATAATAGGAACTACCCTTGACACGATATTGGATGTCTGATAAATTCTGTTTCACAGAATTCTGCCTTGTTGGTCGCGGTGTTATCCGAGTCTATTCATGAAAATAATACTGGCAGTATGAATTTTTGCCCGATAGTGGCAATATTCTACTATGTATTTTTTTGACTTACAATATACCTTACTAAAAAAATGTGAGTGTAATTACCTGCTACTCATCCACCTACGCTTCAAGCGTGACGTTATGTCATTCTGTGTCATTCACAGGAATCACAAGAACTAAAGACTTGACAAGTCATGATGACACATTGTCCGTACAAATTACGTCACACACAAGATAACTCAATCCTCGTAACAGAATCATCCGCTGACCAATCCTAGCCATCCGATTACGTACTCACATAGTATCGGAACAAAGTGAATAGCTTCCCCACATTGTTGTTGACAAGGAACTGTATGATATCTCCCTATTGTTTGAACAAATGAGTTAACTTCTTGTAACTTATGTAACTGAGTGAATGGCGCTTCTTACGAAAGTTTTAAGGGGTAATCAGCCTGTGAAGGGGTTGGAACTTGTCATAGTTATATGTAATGCGCATATACATGACAAAGCAGAGTAATCTACATTTAAGAAAGGAAAGAAAACAGAAAGAAAATACGTTTATTTGGGGTACACATGACTCAAAGAAAGAACACAAAACAAAATAATAAAACTAATTTTGTACGCCATAAATGGCAAAACATGTAGCCACCACATATTAATTATAAGACCTTCATACTGTACTCATGTTTTACAAAATAAATATTATCTTATCTTATCTCATCTTATCTAAAAAAGAACAAGTTGGGATTTTTTTTGGGAAGTGATATCTGATTAGATTAAAACGTACCCAACATTGCATGAGACTGATTATGGTCTCTCCTTTGTACTGGCCCAAACATGCACCACGAGAAAAACCCATTGCAACTTTTGTAAATCCACACAGATATATACATATTTTATGGGTTCTCAATGTAGACGGAGTTAAGTTATCCGAACTTTTTCAGAATGAAGGTGTCAGACCGTACAAAGTCAAATTGAAATTAAAGGTTAGAGAAGAAGAAGAAAATAATAATTTTCCAGCACATTTCGTATGATGCCAGACGCTGCTTACAGTTAAGTAGTGGGTGGTCTTCTGAAATCGAAACAGCCTCTTATTTACGACCAAATATATCACGATTCCATCCAATACATTAACGGCTAAGTTACTACTTCTTTAAGGCCAATAATTAATTACTGAAGGAAATAAAACCAAAGAAAATGGCCAAGTGTAATGGATCGTAACATTACGAGCCAAAAACTTTTGTGCCGAAGAATTCTAATATCGGCTTGAGTTACTGTTTTTGTTTTACTGGCATATCGCCATGTACATAAAAAAAGGATATTAATATTTTATACAGGGAGAAAAGTTATGATTACATACCAAAATCCTACTCATAGATGCTTGTCAAAATGATTCAGGTAAGATTTCATTAGAAGAACCTACTAAATTTGCTGTGGCATTATGTTACCATCTAGCTACTTGAATCTAACGGTGACTACGAAAATTAAAACTTAATGTTTGTAAAAAGAAAGAAATTCGAAAAAATATTCCTTTTGTGACAAAATAATTACGCAAATACCTACAATGCGATTCAATGCGATATAATTTATCCATCTTGGTTCTGGTATCGCGTAATTGAGTTACGCGATACCAGAACCAAGATGGATAAATTATACTAGGACTATATAATATATAACTATTATATTAAATGAAAACCAAGATGGAGAATTTATATTAATTTTCTCCATTAATATTCTGTTACATCTCTTTTACCATAATTATACCTACCCTTTGTCCTATTAAAATTAGAAGTCAATTCAACCATTTTACAAATCAACACGCCTAATTACAGAAGTAACTGAAGCTGGGTAGTTATCAAAATACGTGTACAGCCAATAAAATTGCTAATTGTTATAATAACACTTAAAATAACTGTTTACGACGATGCCTTACAAGCGCACAGGATTAGGGTTGATAAGTATGTAAACATGGAAGACTTTAAGAGTAAATAAACATATTAAGATGATGTTAATGCTGACGTAACAGCTGAAGACCGAAGAAATGGTGATGAAAAAGAGGTTACGAATAATTTTAAGTCTGAATAAATAGATTTTGGAGTCGTTGAGTTCAATCAAGAAGTTGATAAAGAGAGTTAAGGTAATGTGAATAAAGAAGAAGTTGATAGCAGCAAAGCTTTATGAATCTTATATTATGGTGGACAAAGCTGATGAAATGAGATTCTTAATTGAACAAGTTTAAAAGAGATCCTTACAAAATTCATACCCAACAACATAAAATAGAAGTAGGTACCAATAAAAAAGCAAGAGAGAATTATATTAAATAGTTTTTAAATAAATTTATAAAAGTTTGGAAATAAGAAGACTTTTCTGTAACTAATAGATGTCTATGAAGTTGCCTGTTCATCACCTTTAAGCTAAAGTTAGGTGACTAGTTAATCGGCAGTAAATCCAACTTAGCGCATCTATTTGCCAGGAAAGAAAATAAACTAGTAAACTCTACTAAGCCTGGACTTTCTTTATAAAAACAAATTGCACCTTAAAAAATCGAAAAGAAAATCTATTATGACCTTTATAGCTACTTTTTTAGTAGCAGTTTTATTGACCTGATATGAATGGCTCACCTACCATCTTGCGCCCTGTCACCTGTACATTTGACCTTATGAATGACTGCGTCAGTGAGCGGAGTTCGGGTAACTGAATTTTGAGTAAAAGATCAGAATTTGTTATTTTTGCCTCGTTGTGTATCAATATACACAACGAGGAAGTAGAAGTATACACATCCGCAAAAGACAAAATATTATGTCGATAATGCCGTGCTTTTCTTGTGGCACATTACTGCACAAAAGATGAATGTTTAATAAAATTGTTTAGCAGTCTTCGGTCGTAATTCCAAGTAGTAACCCTGAACGTAACATGACCAGTGAACTGCTTCAGCTATTTCTTAGCTGGCGGTGCTCATAATTTTAATGCGTCAAAACCAGTAGCTATTAAGATCCTGGATACCGTTGAATACCAAGGACGCGCAGCATACTCTTACGAGTTCATACTATGAGATATCGATTTAGAACTCGAGTGATTTATATTCGAGATCCCCATATCGATACTATGCAATATACAAACGATGACGGACTAGTGTGCAAATAAAGATACAGAAATAAAAAAGGACCCAAGAAACATTATGCCTGTTGCACCTTTTATGATATTTAGTGATAGAATTCAAGTTTTCCGTGCCCTAGAGTAAAAATGTTTTCGTAATTGTTGTATTAGTATCCCAGCCTCCATTATTACTAAAGACATTTTTCGTGTTCCCAAATAATTGGGATAAGGGCTGGAGAATGATGATGATAATGAAGACTTTTTTCGTGTCGTATATTGTCAAATGATTTTTGGATTTATAATTTTCGACAAACATGTCATTGACTCCAATATCTCTAAGGCATCTGATAAGTGTAGTGTATCGCGAGCCGACTGGACTGTTTGTGTATGACTCGCAGATGTAAGCTTTCCACATCGGTGTTGAGCTTGAAGCAGGGATTCTCATAACTTTATAGGAGTTTTCGGTTAAGTTTACTTACATTGTTGTTAAGAAATATTGTTACTAACATATTGAGTCCATTGTTACTTGTTAATAAAATAAATACTAATAAGATCTTCTCACAACTTCATCACCTTAGTAGGGCCAATAGTTTGCGGAAACTAAAGCTTAATAAACGGCTTGTAGGACACTATAGCATCTGTATTCCTAATCAATGTGATTCGCCGGGGCTAGGCATTAAATAGCCCTAGGGATAACAATTATTCAGGTCCAAGGGAGGCGTGGGGTAGACAGCATAAATAACCTCCAAAGAGTACGAGCTTGGTTTATTTATTGCGTTGCCATGGTGATCGGGGAAAAATAGATTGTATCTTCTCTTGGTAACTTGGAAATGTTTGTGAGAAAAATGTGGCATTAATTAAAGTTTCATGGGATTTTATTAAACGTGGGTACGTACCTAATTCGCCTCAGAAAAAAAACATAGACAGTCATTGAGACAGCTGACAGATGTGAAAACTTAAAACTATTAAATAACAGTGGTTTTCCCTCCTTGCTAACACATTCTTCTCCTGAACTGCTCGTGGCGCTGATGACTTTCATCCGTCATAATAACATAAAACTGTTCTGTGTGTGTGGTATGCGTATATTTTATGTTTTAACAATCATAATATTTATTTATTTTTTGTTTGTTTCAGTCCCGTACTAACCCAACAAGATCTACTACATTGTGTTCAACTGTATCAATCGAAGAATTTTACTTGTGTCTTCAGTTATTGTTTTTCTTTTCATTTTCATTTTTTTTTCCTTTTTTTTATGCACTCTTGTTTTTCCAATGCATTTTAGACATTGGCAGAATAGTCGACATTGGCTTTGCTTGCCATTTAATAAAAATAGAATGGAATAGAACAGTGTTTTTTTCACTGCTGTCCAAGCGTAGCACGTCATATTCACAGCTACTGATATACTGTTAACATAATGCTGCGGCTACATCTGCATCTATCGTGACAAAGCTTCGCACAGTGATACGATACACGCAGATGTGACCAACCATTATCCGTCATCGTTGCGATAGTTCGTGCTGTGTAGCACTTATCGCCTATGTACCGCCAACATAATAACCGTGGTGAAGCCGCTTATGTGACCATAGCATTAGCACGATAACTTTTTAGCGAGCAAAACATACGAATCTTCGGCACGCATTACTTCGTCACTATAGACGCAGTTGCGGCCGCAGCATTAACATGTCGGTGACTCGAACCCATAAGATTTTCCTTTACCAAAAATCGCTCAACGCGCCTAAAGAAGTTTTCACTTCTAAAACGAAAAAGGCTGCTTAAAACAGGATAAAAACAATGATAAATGAAAACTTACGATGTAAAAAGGTAAATGAAGAAGCTAACAATTAATACACAAACTTGATCCTTGTTAAACTTTATCAACAAAAGAACTCCATAAACAAAAAAAACGGCAAATAAGAAAAGTACCACCAATGACACTCAAAACACAAGATTAAAGGATCAAGCAGGACCAATCCACTTTTCATTCTCCGACATTGGCATTGAAATCAAAAACTCAATCAAGGCGTTATTTTCTTCCAAATAAAAGCCCTGGCGAAAATCTTTTAAGCGAAAATCTTTTAAAACGTAATGAGTCCTCCCTTTGTTCGATTACAGTAATTGCAGATGAAGGGACTTCTTTCCTTCGAAGATCCAATTTCGAGTTCGAGGTTGAGGCTTTTACTGGTTAATTTTATTTCTTTCTTTCTTACATTCACACACATTATTGGGTGAAGATATTTTCGTATTGTGTGTCAGGAGTAATGTGATGAAAGAGTTCAGTGTATTTGTTTTTTTTCTCGGTAATCTGGGGCCGTGAAATTGGATTTATTTGTGACGGGTAGCACTAAGTACTTATCTACGGCGCACCCACCTACCTACCTACCTACTTATAATCCTACCTACCCTATCTTCACCTACCTATCCTGAGAACCTGGTCCTAAAAATAACGAACACAACAAAAAAAGAATTATCCAATTTGGTGCAGTCGTTCTCAAGTTGACCTGAGTTGAGTTGAGTTGAGTTGTAGTCGTGACCAGAAAAATAGGGATTCATTTTTATATATTTAAAAGGGGTTGTGGGGTGTTTAAGATTAGGGATTTAAGGCTTCTGTAAGGATATTACTTTGAGAAGAACAGTAAAATGTAGGTATAGTCGTGCAACATGGATGTTTTAGAAAGTCCCTGGAACAGAGGACGAAGAGCCTACAAAATCCCGTAATAGCTACTATAGGGAGCTACCTGCCATAGTGCTATCAATAAGGATGACTTAGAGAAAAAAAAAATGGTTCCTTATCTTTCCAGAATGCTTTTTGCACCTTTTATTAATTCGTTAACGGTTATCAAAATGATAAATGATTTCAGTCTAATCTTCAACTTAATTAAGATTTCACTTCTGCAAAAAAGCTCACTATCAAATTAAAAAAAGAAACAATTGTCTCGATACCGTAAATCGGAACATAATGGCTAACGGAACGTATCTGATCTTATATTTGAGCATCGATTAATTTTCTTCAGAAAAAAAAGAACGACTTCTACGACAAAAAACAAGGCATATCAATTAAATGCAACACCCTCGCTATGTTACACGATCAATGGCTGAAAACTCACACTGAATTTTCACCTGTATTGTTTTAGTCATAAGGTATATTATCGCGTGAAGGTTTCATCGTAATTGTATTAACATTAGTTCGCGGCGGTACCGTGAAGAATAGTACTTTGAATTGAGTCGGAAATAAATGATCTGTACATTTCTATTGTTAGTTTTGGCAAACAATGGGATGCTATACGGTTACCGTTTTTTTGATTTTGTAAGTAATGATGAGTTTTACATCTTACATCGTTCTTAAAGCTTTGTCTTTGTCTGGGTGAGACAATAATATACTTAAAAGTTATAATATGATGGAAACGACATCGGATTGTGGCTAAATAGTACCATAGTTGCTTAACATCACGCCCGTAATTCCCCAAAGGGTTAGGCAAAGGTATACCTTAGAACACCCAGTTATGTTTAAGTCCCGTGTAATAGGTGGCGAGCCTATTGCCATCAACCGGGCTCAAATTCAGACTCCAAGCCGCTACTGAGAAATTCCTTATAGAAAAACTCAATTGGCCTTATTACAAAACAAGGTTTATATTTAGAACCAGGTTTAACCCAGTGAGCCATTTTTGAATTTCTTAATTTATTTCGACGTCGTTAAAGTTCTAAACACAAAAACTGATTTTAAATCCGAGTCTAAGTTCTAAATTTTTTATGAAGAACTTTAAACTAGTCGGAATAAGGTTCTAAATAAAACAACTGGCTGGATGGATTAAGCTTGGACCAAACTTAGAACTCGTTTTGTAATAAGACGGAATAACACTTTGTTCGACCTGGGAATTGAACTCACGACTTCATGCTCAGCAATAGCTCTTGCGACCAACGAGGCAGTCTGTACATTTCTATTGTTAATTTTGGCAAACAAAGCGATACGATACGGTCACCATTTTGTAAGTAATTATGAGTTTTACATCATACATCGTTCTTAGAGCTTTGTCGAGGAGAGATAATACACTTAAAAAGTTTTATGTAGCCGGCAAGGGCTCGTGGCTACATAAAAATAGCCGCACGGGTCGTTCTAAGGTTAAGCTACACTTGTCGAGGTCGGTCTGTGGATGGGTGACCATGCATTACATATCTCACTATCTATATTTATACTTATACTATCGGACTCCTCCGTGTGTTCCGAGGCTTGTCATTTGTCGTTATGGGCAGTCAGTAGCCCGAAAGTCTGACAACCAGTCTTACCAAACAGTATCGTGTTACCCAGTAGCTGGGTTGTGCAGGTCAGATGGGCAGTCGCTCCATGTAAAATACTGGTATTCAGCTGCATCCGGTTAGACTGGAAGCTGTCCCAAAATACTTGGATGTCATTCATAAAGAGGTCTCGATATGTATTGAATGGTCTGGTGACCCATCCAAGAACTGACCGCGGCAAGAGTAGCTTAAACCTTCGATCGACCCGTGCGGCAGTTATTATTTACCCACGAGCTTCTCATTTTCAATAGTCATTATATTTTATATTGACATGATAATGTTGTTTATAACCTCGTTTCTTCCAATCATTTATAATATTTCAAACAATTTAATAAACAGTTAATTAACTTCGCATTTTACATGCAAATATACTAATTAATATGAAATATCAGACACAAAATGAGCCCCACTTAATAATACAACATAGCATTTATATGATATTAAATAAATAATTTCACCAATTTATTTATTTTGATGAATTCTTAATTATCAATTAACTTAATAGATTTCTAAGGAGAAATTTTTACTTTAAGTGCCAATTTGGAAACGATAATAGTTTAGAAAATGAATTTATCAGGGTATTTAGATCCGTTGCCTTTCAGATAAGATAATTATAATATTTTTACACACACTGATACTGATACTAAAGACCATCTTTTTCAAACTACTTGCAATGTTACAACAGAAGAAAGACAAAGAAAATAGTTTGTTTTTATATTGCACAAATTAGATTCATATTATAAAATACACATAAATATAAACAACTAAAAATTTAATAAAGTATTTTTGTTTTGAGTTGGATTTCCATTATCGTCTTTTTTCTGAAAACCAGGCATATTAAAACAGAGGTTGGAAATTTATTCAGAAGTATGCATAGTAAATGCATTCCTTCATTCAACCATCATAATGACTTCAATTTATACAAAGATTTCAATTAAATTAATTAAGATGACTTGCGAACCGAAAAGTTCAATAATATTCCTACGAGTATAACACTGCCAAACTCAAAACACCCTTTTCCAAACTAACATTGAATGAGAACATGAACATCTTTTTAAATCAGGATAATCTCAACAAAAGTATCACAAGGTACATTGTACTGTCAGTTTAAAATTACAGTAACGGTGATCAAATCGTTAGGATTGAAATAGCTGATGACATCATGGTATGATGACGGAAAAAAAATATGATTATATCATAATACAGTTACAATCGGTGGTGGTATGTCTCTGCAGCGTTGATTTCAGCAAGTTTCGTTTCTTTTAAGTTAGAAAAACACTTCAAAGTTTCTTTAGTGAAGTGCTTTTGGGACTAATTAAGCAAAGTGTGACTTTTTGGGAACGGGTTCGATTCCCAGTGGGGGTAAAATATTCTGTTCGGTTTTGGTTGGTGTTAGGGCTTGTTCTAAGTCCGACTGTCTAGCTACCATCTTATCTAAGTCTGTCGCCACAACAACAATGTTAACAGCTTTGCTGTGTTTCGGCAGTTTGAGGTAAGATAGCCAGTTCCTTTGTGGTTGAGAATTCCGGGTGAAGCTCGCTTTCACCTTCGGTCTGATCATCACTTACCATCAGATGAGATGCAAGCCCATAGTTTATGATTATGATGATATGCTTTGAAAACAAGGATACTCGTAAGAACAATAAAAAATATGAAACGTAAAAAAGAAACAAATGAACACGATACTTAAAGAAAAGAGAAGAATATAAATCTCTAAAGCCTAACCTATGCTAACCTTTACACAGAATACCGAGAAAGAAGAATTTAATCGCTGACAATAAAACTGAATGGAACGGAATCACACACTAAAATAAACAGCTGGTAAACGTTTTACTCGTTCAAGTCGAACCGAATAAGGCCTTAAACATTTCAACAAGTTTAATTTAAGTGTCGTAAAAAGCAGGGAATATGACCAATGCAGAGATAAAATAAAACTTTATCGACGTTATAGTGCGATAAAGGGTATATTCACTGGGTGACACAAATTTTGTTTTTATTTTGTATTGTGATTTGTAGTAGATGGATTAAAATAGTTTTATGGCAAATAAAGGTGCCGTCTAGCTAAGAATTGGATAACTATTTCATTCAAAACAATATAAGACGAAGATGGATGATCAAAAGTGATATTAATTATACAGAAATAAGTAATCAATTAGAGGTTTGGGATGACCAAACGCAAAACATTAAACCAAACTACAAGATCCCAAGGGCATTGTAGCAACACAACTGACAATTGACACAAATCAAAGTGTTACATGAAATATAGTCAACGATATTGACGCAATGAATATGCATGAACATTAGCATAATAGTTCCAAAGTGTCAGTCTTGTCTGAAATTTCCAAACATTCAGAAGTGTGGGTAGACTATGCAAAACGTGACACGTTGGTACTCCTATCAACAATCTCAGTACTGCACACCAATGAAGTTTATGGAGAAGTCATTGACGTATTCGTTAATATCTTGTGTCGGTGACGAATATTCAATGTGCAATATAAATTCCGAGGTACCTACTCGTAAGCATAATAGGTACATTTTGACTGTATTGTCAGTGTCCGTATCCAGGTTTTATATTCTAGGTTTTATTTTCCTTTTCTGACCTAAATTCTCTATTCCGATAAATCCCAGCACAATATTTCACCCAATCCAACTATTGGGGATTCAATTTTGAAAGCGTTCAAATAAAATTTTCGATTCCTCTACAGGATTTCAGACCATATATATATTTTGTGAGCGGTTCGGATTGTCAGATTTTCTTGGGCTATCTCACGACCTTGTTACTACCAATAAATTGGAAAGTATATACCAAGCTTAAGACCGTTGCAACAATTTTTAATTTGAACATTAGTTCCGAATAATAAAATTACTATTTTGACATCGGCCATTCCGCGAATAAGGTAGTTTCGACATAAATACTATCGAATACTTCAGTTAATTCTAATTTAAGTTTTAAAAAGCGTAATGTTTTAAAGTTATGATCGGCTTATCCATAAAATATGACTTAGCGGCTTCCAATAAGCTTTTAAATAAGTGCTCAATAGAATTCCATCGCTTAATTAGTTTTATAGAAATTATTGTAGGGAATTGGATTCAACGGGCGTGCTCTGGTTGGAAATATCCGCAAATAAAAAGAGCCCGTTTTTGTAATAGCCAAATTCATCAACCTGTTTCCCTAAAGGCTATAAAATATTACCCAACAAACGAGATATCCTATTACTGAAAACATATTTGTTTTTAATCATAAAATCAAATCTACAGGATCCGAGGATAAAACAAACATTAACATAGCCTTACAAACTCCCAATCTAAATTAACCTTACGCCGAGCTCTAAATTCTACATATAAATTACCACCGATACAACAACAAAATAAATTCTGCTACACAATTGGGCAGCAAAAACCAATCGACCAATGTACACAGTCCTTTCCACAATTCGTTTTCGTGAACGGTACATGAAATCTCGTTTCGGAATTTCATTCGAACATAATACTTGAAAAGGGTCGAAAGTTGAGGCACCCGTTTTTTTAAAGACTGACAGACAATTATGCAGTCATCCAGGTAAACGGTGATGACCTTCAATGTTACCATTTAATCGTAACCGTAAGACCATAATAGGGATGGCGATTTAAGATCGATTAATCGAAGAATCGATTTTTCGAGCCAAAAAAATCGATTTTTTAAATCGATATGTAGTTCTGAATCGATTCAGTGAATCGATATTTCACCCTTGAAAATCGACTTTCGATTTTTTCAGTTTTGGTAAAAACCATAAAATTATTTCCAATTAGGAATTTAAATTGCGCGCTTCGCGCGCTTTTATTTTTCAACCAATAAAGAATCAGGGGCCATATTTTTGCGATAATTCGATACTCAGTTAACTTTACACTTATTTTGATTTCATCTATTTTAATACTTATTATTATTATATTATATATATTATAAATCATATATATAATAATAAATATAATATAGAGGATAGAGGATTGGTTGAATGTACCCTTAATATTACGGTGTTGTCGGTTAAAATACTATTTATCACAGGCAGTTGTGCACCTGAAGTATGATCCTATACTTTTCTGGCAAGAACAAAAAAGCTCTATTTATCACCACATTCACTCAATAGCAATTACGTATATGAGTATCGCGTGGGATCATCTGTTCCTTGTGAGCGCCTTTTTTCCATTGCCGGCAACATCGCAAGTGATGAGCGAAACCGTTTGGATCCCAGTAGACTTGACAGGCATAAGCTGAATTATCTATTTTCTTCACTTTTGAATGTAACAAATACATTTAGAAAATAAATGTATTCTTTTAAACCTGACCTGATACTTTAACATGGTAATAAAAATAATTTAATAATTATAAAATAATTTATTAAAAAATAATTTTCTATAATTGTCATTATCGAATTCTCTGAACTAAAAAATTCCGTGATTTTACTGATAAGAGATCATTTATTATGGTATTTTTCTTGTTTTTCATAAAATGGATTTATATTTACATTGAAAATGCAAACTTAAAAAAATCGATTTTTAAGGAATCGATCTTTTGGACCTCGATTTTTTTGTGAATCGATTTATTAGGTTACGATTCGAATCGATTTAAATATCGATCTTTTTCGTAAAGAATCGCCATCCCTAGACCATAACTGTTTTATGAAGACTTTGTTATTGAAATTCTTTCTTGGAGAAAAGGATTCCAGGAATTAATTTGGTTAGTTTTCTGTTGAATGACATCAAAATTTAACCATATCGAGAAATTATATCTGATTGTAAGCTCTGAAAATGTCTGTTAATATAAGATCTAAATAATATTTGTTGCTGTAATTTGTTTTGGTACTTCTTTCTATGCCAATATAGGTACAGGCTACAATTATTGTAATAATTATAAAGGATAGGTATAACATCTGCCGCCCATCTGCCTAACATAATCTTTTAATGTATTCCTACGAAAGATGAAGAAGCCTTTGGAGTTAGACCACACGGCTTAGCCGTACACTAAACTTGAATACGTAATTGTTGAACGTGACTTTTCGCACTACTGATGGATCCAGAGTTAATAATAGCAAATAGTTTAACTTGTGCGAGTACGTGCCCTTTATGTTCGCGTGACTCACATTGTCGTGATAGTACAGAATTGTTATGTCTTATTATGCTTCAAGAATTCAATTATGATTCTCAAAGGTTAGTCATGGTCGAATATTTCGGCTCAATACGTTTACAACAAATGTATTTTATATCTTTATTAGCTTCAACCCTATGAACTTACGTCTATAATCACAAAAACAATGATTAGGTCTAGTTATGAAATAATACTATTTTATTTAATTTTAAATTAGCGTCATCTGAATTCAAAACATCTTCCAATATTCGAAAACAATTGAAGAAAGTAATTCAACAATAATTTACCCGTTTTACATTCATTGTTACCCGGAGATCTTTTCATGGTCCATTTGATTCAACTGGAATCCATTTTAACTTTGCCTGCTATTAAATTAATCCATTCAGTCTTCGATCCTTCCAGACGTTTGATTTGGAAGCCGGGATTATGAGCTTTAGTCTCGGGACAGCTTAATGGGTAGCTCTGAAAGGGCACTTTAAAATGGGCATTTGATTTAGAGTGGAAACGTTTGAACACCATCTGAAGTGATATTTGAATTTGCTTGCGAAATATATTTGTCTTGTTCACAGTTAAATTGCATATTAATGGAATTATTAAAATATTCCCAAATCTAGCAAAGATAATTAGTTTAGCAATTAATAAATATGTCGCAGAACCATCTGACACAGAAGAAAAGGTAACGACGAAAGTCATAAAGAAAATCAAAATGGGAGTTAACCAACAATTCGTCGGAGCTAATTCGACGGCATCTGCCCACCTCATAAACAAAATCAAGCCAACTGATAGCCAAACATTAATCAGTCCAACAAGTAGTAATAAAATACTCCACAAGCAAGCCATATTCGATGATGCCACTGGCCATACCAAAAATGGCGGGCGCTGGCTACAATGTGGCGGTTCCCAAGAAGCATTCATACAGAATCAGGTCGTTCGTCACGGCCTTAATGCGAAACGAACAGCTGTACAGATTCCAGGTTAGAACACATACAAGGTGAATGTATTTATGAGAGTAAAGAAGGTGATTGTATATGGGAAACGTTTACAATGAAAAGATATATTTTGAAAGTATTTTAGGATTTGCATGTTTAGCATCAACCTTACTGACCTTACGACCGTAATACAGATAATGATCAATTTGGTCATGTTGATCTGCAACAAGAAGTATAGCCACCGACTCTAGAATTTACATTGATTAATATTCAGCAATATTGTGCTCGTAATGACCATTCAATTTCAATCTCCTATTCTTGAGACTCATATTTTATCGTCATCTCAGCCGAACACGTCAACTGTTGGACATAGACTACCCCCCAATGATTGTCACAATCTAGATTCAATTTCTCAAAAATCTTATCACACTATCTTAGATATAGAACCATGAATGAATAAACTTCAGACAAGCAAAGATAATGCACCGCTAACGAAAGAAAACGAAGATAAAACAAAACACAATAGCACATTACTCCACTACAGTTTACCCAACAGTCTCTAAGCATTAGCGTATCAGCAAAGTGCAGGTGTAATGAGCGAGCTATTATAGCGCTAACTAGCATAAATACACTAGTAACTAGAGTCAAGCTAGTTTACGTATCTGAGGAGATCTCAGTGAATAGCATCGTTTAATTTTACGCTACTCGCGAGGGATCGGGCGTGTCCATTGTTGAAGAAATATTGGGTTTATATTGTGAGGATGTTCGAATTGTGTGTAAACTGGTATTCTGTTGTAGTTCAATAAGTGGAAGATGAAAAGAAATAAATCGAGATGTTCTTTGTCCGCTGTATATTATAGAAGATCTCAGCTGTTCTGCAGACTGCAGTGGGTACTGCCGTCATTGTTATGAAGAAAGTGCAGTAGGTTAGACAGAATCGTCTAAAATTGAGAAAGCATCTTCAAACTAAACCAAATACTGTCATGCGAAACCCACTTATCAAGTCATGCCCACCCAAACCTTTAAATAAATTACAAAACCGGTTAAGTGCGCACGAAGGGTTCCGTACTTATTATCTATAAAAAGGGCAAAAAAATCATGTCTTTGTGTTGCATGCATGTTGTATGGGAGCCCCACTTAAATATTTATTTTATTCTGTTTTTAGTATTTGTTATAATAGCGGCAACAGAAATACATCATCTGTGAAAATTTCAACTGTGTAACTATCACGGTTCATGAGATACGGCCTGTGACAGACGGACAGCGGAGTCTTAGTAATAGGGTCCCGTTTCACCCTTTGTGTACGGAACCCTTAAAAGAGGGTCTGTCATTATGAAAGCACGATAGAATTGAAAACTTACGACTGGCGTCGAGTATACGCGATTTAGCCCCTAATTTATGTGTGATTCAGCGTCACCGACCGACTAGACCCGATTATACCCGATTCAGCATCACCGACCCGAGCGTGACGGTTCAGTTTCGTCCACTGTTCAGAAAGAGCGCAAAGTGCGCGTAGGGGAAGGTTTTTACTTCAAAAACCGTAACAGACAACAATGAAAACAGTAACCCCGTTGAATTATACCGCATCTGAGTGAGCCGCAAAGTAGAGTAAGCGAACGACCGATGTTTTCACTATCGTTTGGCCAGTACAGTTAGCTTGAAGCCGGCTGAGCCAACGACATCAGGTATGTAAGGCGGGCTGCGCACACGGCGATTATGTGTTGCCGATCTTTGATAAGCGAGAAGTAATTTAAATTGTGTTGCATATTACATGGTGCCTATGAATTATATTTTTAATTATTATTGAAGTTTCGATTTCATTAAATGATAGAAAAGTTAAGTTAGGTTTGTATTTTGGCGGTTAATTAAAGTCAAGATTTAGGTATTCTTTATGTAGACAGGGCAAAGGTTTAAATATTTGATACCTTCCATCAATTCATTTTATCTTTAACATCTTAGAACCCAGCATAATAGATAGGTTGGTACTACTATTAATTAAAAATAAAAACTAAAAACACAATTCAACTTCATGGTCCAGCTACTATATTAAATAGATAAATTCCTTCTTATCTTGTTCAGTAGCAGAATACGGCTGGACTTACGTGTAGATGGCTCGCGTTTTCACTATCGTTAGGAGGAATACAGTTAGTTGGATCGTCAGCCGAGCCAACGACGTCTAAGGCGGCTTGCACACTGAGCTACTGTGTCGATTAAATAGTTGCTGATATTTTTAATGGGTAGTGTGTGTTAGTACTGCTTTATCAGTTTTCAATCATGTTGAATGTTAGAAAGGCGTTCGATTACATCTGTCATCGGATCGTCATTGGTTGAGTGGTGTTTAGCACTGTCAATGACATGATTATGTTTTGGCTTAAGGATGTTTTTTTTAGTCAGATTTCAATTTTATAATCGCCGACAAGAGTGACAGATATGGCGGCCATAGGCCTCGTTATGTATTTTATGGGAAAAGTAATTTATAAGATTTTATCGTTACACAATATTTATACAAATATATTAACACGTAGATAATATTCTATGAAACAATAGTGAAACAGTTTCAAATGGCATTCTCAGTTTAAGTACTGTATAGGTTAGAACGTTTTAGCCGTTTATCACTCAACTTGAACATTTAGACATTGATAAATAGGAAGCTCCTAAAACACTAAACACTCTGGAAATAGTATACTACTAACAATTCAACCACGACTTTATTCTAACAATAAATTGTCAATTTTGGGATAAAATATACTTCCGTTTTCAGTTATTTGTGGAAACCATTTTTTTATTGACTCTGTTATTCGCAGTGCCAATTCAGATTTTAAACACTCTTTTCATTCAATAAAGTTTACAAAAAAAAAAATGTTTCAGCCTTAAGTGGCTAAAATCTGCAAGAAAAAAGGCAAGCAAGTAAATAATAAATTTTATAAAATGGGTACTGAGATATTCATGAAAAATTCAAGTCACCTTGGATTCGCAACGTCACGTAAACTTGAAATAAATTAAGGGACAAATCTCTTAAGCAGAGAGATATACTTTGGAATGCAAATTCAGCTTAATATAAGCGAAAAGTGTATATAAAGCTTAGGTCTCATTAGCGGGCGCGTAACCATGACCAAGTCGCGGGTATGCGGTTGGGTTGCTAGTTGGCAACCATGTTTTTATTTAATATTTTTTTTAATGAACGGACCGTCTTGTCCGGCTTGTAACCTATTTTCTGCTTGCGGCTGCTTTGAGAGTTTTTATGCTCTTAAAATGTCATTCAAGCGAAATTCTTAATTCAATCAGTCTATTTGTGCATCTAAAACGCCATCTCAATTCGGTCGCCCGATTCAATATTTTAACCTGCACTAAATATCCGGTATGCAACTCCTCAGACAATTAACTTGCCAGCTAATTAAAGAATGAAGAAGTTCTTAAGGAAACAGGTTGCCGCGTTGCTCAGTGCGGCAAGCTAACAACCTGTCTTCATTTACACCTACTGCATTAATTAATCTCAATGAATTATTTCCGCAACTTGCCTACAGCTGTAAGTACCAACACCTCGTTAGCACAAGTTTAAATTCCTTTCAGTTCTTCAATTATCTCGCTGTTTTATGAAACACAATTATAATAAATATGCCTAGATAGCAGACTGGACGAGACCTGTTTTTTTGTTTTTGTATAGTTATCTATTGATCTAAGGTTACTCTGGTTTAGAACTTGAGACCTTATCCAATAGCTTTAATTATAACTTACAAAATAAAACCGGATTGGGCCAGAACTTAGTAAATATACTGTGAATTAATTTAAAAAAAAACAGTAACAATTTGAACGTTAACAGGTAAAAAAAAATTGGACACTAAACTAACTAAACACTTTATCCTTCAGTGAGTAACAAACCTTATTCCCACAAGAATTGTGCTAAGGACTTATAAACAATTTCGCGTTGCTTATCGCTCGTATTATTGCGCCGTGAAAAAGTGGAGCAGAGCAGATATCGTTTTATAGGTTTACGCGACTTCGCTTGGACATCAGATAGTATGTGCTAGTATGATTATAATATAGACTTGGTAAGTATTTTACAAAAATATGCATCGCATCAGCATCGTCTTTATTTTAGTCTTCATTGTTTTTTTATTGTAAGCCAGAATCTTTTACCTAGATTTCACCTTATATAGCAGCCCTTAAATTGATATTACATACCTATCATTTTCCCAAACAATGTTACCATCAGCTTATATTTAATCAGATTTCACTACGTCATTAACGTCGTCAGCCTTAAGTAGTCCACTGCTGGTCATAGGCCTCTCCAAATGCACGATTCTCGGCAACTCTCATCCTGCTGCTACCAGCCACACTGCGAAGTTCGTCGCTCCACCTAGCCTCAGGGCGTCCTACCTCACGTTTGCCGATTCGCGGTCTCCACTTAAGAACAAGTCTACCCCAACAGACTTCAGTTCTACGTCTAATATGGCCGGCCCATTGCCACTTCAGCTTGCTTACTATGTGAGCGTGTCGTCAACTTCGGTTCTCTGTATATTCTGGTATTTCACTACGTACCGACTACTATTATAACTTTGAAGTGCTATAAGAACTCTGCATCTTATTTATATGGATATTCCGGTAATATAAGGGACTGTTTATGAGACTTTTTTGGTTAGGTTGTCCTATCCACGTCAACTGTAACTTGGTCTTTCAAATTCCTCCCATCACGATTCTCGATTTCAAGCCGCCATTGTCGTTTAAGAATTAATCTGCCTAGCCTCTTCCCAACTATATTGGGATCGGCTTCCAGTCTAACCGGATGCAGCTGAATACCAGTATTTTACATGGAGTGACTGCCTATCTGACCTCCACAACCCAGTAACTGGGTAATACGATACCCCTTGGTAAGACTGGTTGTCAGACTTTCAGGCTTCTGACGACTATCAAAGATCCACGAATGACAGCCGGGACCCGTGCTTTCCGAGGCACGGAGAGTCTTGGTATGTAAAGATGGTCACCCATCCACAGACCAACCCCGGCAAGCGTAGCTTAACCTGATGGATCGACCCGTGCGCCTAATATTGCTTAGCCACGAGTTCCTCGTTCGTGAATAAAACCTCTTTATTTCCAAATTACTTTCCCTATATTAAACAGACCCGTTCTATCCCACATAAATTCTCACGTACTTATTGAATTTGAAGTACCTACTCATACAGGCAAAATCAATTTAGAGCCCCGAATGCCGAATGCTAGGAAATTCAATTTAGGCCTTAGCTGGCACTAGATCGAAACCTCCGTATCTTATTGAATGATAAAAAAATTAGGTGAAATAAAATAAAGAGTAGGTATTCAGAAAGTGATTGATTTTTTACTAACCTACATTTTGACAGGTGTCATGTTCTCATTAAGCATAGCGTGACTCCATTATTATTCATCTATATCCTAAGTTCCTAACTAATACCTATTATAAATGCGAAAGTGAGTTTGTTTGTAACGCTTTCACGCTAAAACGGCTGAACGGATTTGGATAAAATTTGACACATGGGTAGACTATGACCTGGAGAAGCACATTGGGTACCTTTTATCCCGATATTCCCAAAGAATCGAGGCTTATGCGGGTGAAACCGCGGAGCGCAGCTAGTAAATAATAAAAATTAAATACTGTTAATTGGTAAGCACAGCACTTAAGAATGGCTGAACCGATTCAGTATTTTTTTGTTTCTTTTATAATGTTCGTAATAATCCGAATAAAGCTTTTAGGGAAAGAAAAATTGGAAGTGTCCCGGAAAATTGGAAAAATGGGAAAAACTGAAAGTCCTTTTTTCTATTGGATTTTTGTATGAACTATTTTCTGGAAAGGACAACGTCTGTCAAGTTAGCTATTTAGTAAAAATTGCTTCGTGAGTGTCATGCCGCAGGCCGCAGGAATCCGTTGGATGCGAGAAGCACAGAACCTGTCAAAGTGACGGTGTTTGGGGGAGGCTTATGTCCAGCAGTGGACGTCTCTCAGCTGAAATGATGAGTGTCATGCACGTTTATAGAAGTATTCGGTTAACGAGCAAATTAGCAATTTTGTAAGCCGAACAAATAGTGTGCCATTATGATAAGACTCAGACCCAACAATGTTTTAAAATTCGTTTAACACTTTAGTGATTTGTGATGCCACTTGCATCACAAATCACTACCACTAGGCAACAGAGTATGTCCGAAACTTAACTATAGTTGTGGCGTTTTAGCATGGCGATAGCGGTCATTGACCCACCTTTTTTGTGTACAAATAAACTATTTTATTATTATATTATTATTATTACCTACATTTTCAAGCATTTTTACTTCAATTCAGTTATTGAAGTAAAAAAATGGTATAAAATGTAAGTAGGAATAAAATCCGTTAACTGAATCAATATTCCACTAACGAAAACCATACATAGTTTATTATAAAATATATTAAGGAAAAGGTAAAACGCGACTACTATAATCGAGACAAGTGTATATATCGTAGCCAGATCTTAGAATTGACCATTTCATGAAATGGCCAGCTAAAATTGGCCATATCGTTTAAACGTCAACGTTTAATGATATGTCAGTCAATGTTTGGCAATATCATTAATGTAGGGTATCCATGGCTTAAGGTGTAGTAAAAGTTGCCAAGTAACTGCGACCAACTTGGAAGTAGCACTCGCCGGCCGCTGCCGCGTCACTGCTCACTACGCTCGCTTGGCTCGCGCGCTGTTGGTTACAGTTTTAACCTAACCTAACCGATTTGATCGGGGTGCCACATAAACGGCGTAAAATTTTATTTTTAAAAACTGATTTTAACATCGGCTAGCGCTACTTCTAAGTTGATCGCTTTCCATAATATAATATTTGGAAACCCAATAAAAGTCCATCGACTTTTTTGGGTGGTCACCCTACTATGTTTGATTTGTTGTATGCCGCCGCCATGATGCACAACAAAAACAATGCAACATCAACGCCTCTACCGGTGGATAATATACCTATTTTACGATATGATCATTAATGTTTGGCCACATCATGAAGTAGTCGTGCATTTAACTGATCATATCGTCAAACGTTGAGTATTCAATGATCTGGGCAGACCACATCATGATGTGACGAGCGGTCGATGTTCATTTCATGAAATGATCAATTCTAAGATCTGGCCACGACATATGTACTGCTTGTACCTAAACTAAACTTTTTTTACAAAGAGCCAACTCCCAGCACTTTGAAACATAAGCATTAATTATCCATGCAAATATGCGATTATACATAATTAGATTAGTGCGTAATAAAATCCAATGCGTGTTGATTGTCGCGAAAGCGCCGATGGTACCAAGATACCATAGCATAAAAGATACCTAATAAGGACTTTATAGTTGAAAATCTTCGCTTAGGATAGGTTTTCTAACTCGTAAGGCTGGCTGGATATAGCCTAGAAAATGTAGGAAAGGTTTTTATAGATGTTTGTGGCACTTTCCCGACAAAAAAACCCCGTGCCCGGTTGATGGCAATAGGCTCGCCCCATTTTACATGGGACTTAAACATAACTGGTCAAATTTAGGTGTACTACAGGTACACCTATGCTTAACCCTCCGATGATTACAGGCGTGATGTTATGTTTCCGACAAAAAAAAAAGAAAATAATATAGGACACTGAAGAATCGGCTTTTTTCTTCTATACCTATTTACATAAAAACAGTTTGTGTTTCACTGACAGATGAACATCTACTAATTTATGTTTGATTGAAAATGAAATAGCTTGGGGCTGTTAATGTCATACACGGGTAAGCAGGTACCTATCGATCGAAACACAAACATTAAAACAACGACAAAAAAACCAAACTTTAAAAAAAATGACCGTTTCTTTATATTGCATGTTACATATAGGTATCATTGTTAATGTTGTAATGTATTTGATTATTGTATTATTAATGATTTTGACATTATTATTAATTATGACCAAAATTTGCCAAATGACTAAGACTAGTGTTTTTCTTAAACACTAGTGTTAGTACATTACGAACAAATTAGATGTTATGATTTGTATAAAAAAAAAATTGATTTGATACCCAAAATATATACTAGGCTATTCAAAAGCCACGTCATTCTGATAAACTGTGTGATGGATCACAGTAGACACTTAAAGTGATTGATGGCAGCCCCCTTCAATGAGATAAGTTATGTAAATCAGCTTCTGTCACTTAAGTTACATGCATAAGTGGCACTTTGATGTTTTCTAGTTGAGCTTGAAGTTATGTTGGGCGTATTTTTCTGTGTGTAGGATTCTTTATTGGGTTGTACTTAACGCATAGCATCACGGGTGTTTTTCACCACCTTTCGCCAGTTATATTAAAGCCACATCTAATAGGGGGCGAGCCTATTGCCGGGCACAAATCCACTCCAGACTGCTACAGACAAATTCCAGATGGAGCAACCTAAGAAAACTTTGTCCGACCTGGGAATCGAACCAAAGACTTCATGCTTAGCAGTAGCACTTGCGACCGCTAGATCAACGAGGCAGTTGTTTGAGGTTTTTGAGTTGTGTCTGCCATATTGGCTGGTTCAGCTTTGAAAACTTTAATTTATGCTTAAGTATTTTAACTATAGTCATGACCACCATGTTTTTGTTTATGTGTTGGGAATTACCAGAATTTCAGAGGGAGAGGTAACCTCACAACTTTTGAAGTTCTACTGGGATACCTATTTTGAACTTTAGTCGTCATAAAGCTGATATCAGACGCTTGTCTGTAACAAAGACAAGCCTTCCGTATTCACACGACATCGACAACGTTACATAGGAATGAACGTTCATCATTTAATTTTACGATCGTAGGCGAGTGCAAGATGTCAGGTGCCGAAATCTAACATCGGTGGATTGGTTCACTAATGAATGAATTGTGTGTTCAGACGATTCACTTCGAACGACAGACAAACATGAACAAAACGTGAAGCGTCTCATATCTGAAAAAACTATAGAAAGAGGTGTTAGGGGTCAACCCTGGTGTTATGGCCATGGTTTTCATAATGTTTCATATAAATCCTCTTGAGCGAGTCTTTACTATCATAAAAGTTTATGACATTCACGAGAATGTTTTGCAAAGGCGGATGTTTTGTTAGTCGCAACCTATATTAACCAATAAACGGTATACCTCAACAAAACAAATTAGCTAAATGTCAAAATATTTACAGGGTTATTTTAAAATACCATAAGTTATTTAAAGATTCTAATCTGATAATATCCTTATCATTTTTATTAATTTCTTAATTGACTCGTATCTTTTTTTACTATACCCAAATTGGTGACTTACTTTAACTTAACTCATTATTATTTACTAACATAATGTTTATTCATTATCAACTTCCTTTAAGCCACCAAAAACGAGATTTAAACGGTATATCAACATTACTAAAAAAGTTAGAGATCTGTCTGTTTGGACATAATTAAATATTTTAATTAATTAATTTGCATAATGTGGAAATTGAATTCGTTTTAAACTGTATTCAGATGTGCAAATATTAACAAGATAATTAATTAACAAAATAATCATGGATCAAATATTGGCTATCGCGTATGGCCCACTGTTGGTTGTTTCGGGTTGGTTTAAATTATGTGGAATGACAGATGATAAACAGACATCCATAAACTCACGCCCACGGGGGTAGGCAGAAACTACAGAAAGCTACCTGCTACAATCCTTACATTCGTTTAGAAAATGGAAATGGTTAAAAAAGGTTTTTTATGGCCATACTTAAGAAGGAAAGCAGTGGTGTCCCGGTGGTAACGGCCCCGACATACGAGTAGTAAGGTCGTGGGTTCGAACCCAAGCAGGTGTTTTACTTTGTGTAAATTATTTCATCACCACTGCTCTCAAAACGGCGAAGAAAAATATCGTGAGGAAACCGGCATGACCTAGAACCGAAAATTCGAAGAGATTTGACATCTACCAACCCGCACTGGGCCCGCGTGGTAGATTACAGCCCACTCCCTCTTACAGAGATGCGGCCTGTGTTTCAGCAATAGGAACGTTATAGGCTGATTATGCTATGCTAACTCAAGAAGGTATTAATAAAAAACTAAAAAAAATAGTATGAAAACTGATTATTAAAACTGTTACTCAAGAGAGAAATAAAATCAACACTTAACAAAATCTCGAATACTCTAAACCAGGACTACAACATCAAATCTGCAATTCTGAATACCGACAATCAGCAAAAGCCGCGACTGAATACTAGTTCAACATAAATAAACATGATAACCATCAGAGATTTAATCAAAAACATAAAATCACTGCTGTGAAACTCGTACAAATCATTAATCTTATCTAATACGACACAATATGCTAAACCGTCTGTCTGTTTACATAAAGCTCGGGAAATAAACAACCGAGTATTTTTCTTATTTTAAAGAGGATCCTCAGTGGTAGCCCGTGAAATGCCAGATTTTCTTACGTTTTTTGCAATTTCCAGGTTATCATATGTCATAATTTCATGAAAAAGTAATTCAATGGAAAAAATCTAACTTAATCAATCTGCCTAGCCTTTTCCCAACTATATTGGGGTCGGCTTCCAGTCTAACCGGATGCAGCTGAATACCAGTATTTTACATGGAGCGACTGCCTATCTGACCTCCACATCCTAGTAACTGGGTAATACGATACCCCTTGGTAAGACTGGTTGTCAGACTTTCGGGTTTCTAACGACCCGTAACGACTGTCAAAGATCCACGAATGGCATCCGGGACCAACGGCTTAACGCGCTTTTCGAGGCACGGAGGAGTAAAGATGTAAAGATGGTCACCCATCCACAGACCAACCCCGGCAAGCGTAGCTTACTCAACCTGATGGATCGACCCGTGCGGCAGTTATTACTTAGCCACGAGCTCCTCGAAGGAACAAATCTAACTTAGAGACATGTAATAATGATTCTAATGATTATAATTCTGTAAATACTTATTAGTTATGGTCGCGAATCATATTTTGATCAACATACACCCTGGATTGCAAAAAACGTAAGAAAAATTTAAATTTCCATTGCGGATCGACCTTAAAATCGAGATAGTTAAAGCGTCGTAAATTTTATTCACTGTAAAAACACTCACAGAAAAGGTTTGTTAACCATTATAGCATTTAAATTGTACGTTTGGGAACATAATGCCTTTATTCAGGTTTTTTATACCCCAGCTTTTAACCGCCTCAGTGGTCGGACACCTGTCTCAAACCGAGAGGAATTCCCAGTGGTAGAAAAACTTTTTGCTCAATTTTGTTGGTGGTAGCGCTTGTTCTAAATCTGCTTAGCTATAGCTATCTTATCTAAGTCTGTGGCATAACAACAATGTTAACAGCATTGTTCGGCAGTTAGACATAAGATAGCCAGTTCCTCTGTGGTTGAGGATTCCGGTTGAACCTCGCTTCCACCTTCGGCCTGATTATCATTTACCATCAGGTGAGATACATGTCAAGAGCTTCACCGTTGTGATAAAATTATAAAAAAAACACTGAATCATAATGATTACTGAAATTAGTAGCGGTTCTGATAAGGTGGTGGGCAGGACACTTGTCTAGACGCTGGCAGGTGAAGTGAGGCCCTTACTGAATGGTTCCCGAGAGACGGTAGAAGGAGTGTTGAAAGACCAACATCAAGATGGGTGGATGACATTCAGAAGATCAAGGGTTAGACTTGGTTGAGCCTCGCAAAGACCGGGGAAATATGGCACAAAACGGAGGAGGCCTAAGCGGGTGGAACAAACCTGCCATTGATGATGACTAAAAATATAATTTTGGTCATGATGTACCAGTAATAATAGAGAAGTACAGAAGAAAGGGACATGTTGCTTCGACCTCAAATAAATTGGGATAAGGCCAGGAGAATGATAATGATGATGTACAGCCCGATTCAAATTTAATGGCGGCTCGGAATATGAGGCGAGTCGCTGCGCAGTAACGAATTCATGTGTCAGCGGGGGTGAGGGGTGGGCTACTGCGCAGCGAGTGGCTAACTTCCGAGCCGCCATTAAGTTTGAATCGAATTATACCAGTCTTACTGTTGCGAGTTGACTTTCTGACTGTTTTACCAAGTAAATCTTGCGGCTCATATTTCAGTCAAATGTTTTAAGTAATGCTAATCGGGTAGGTACACACGGCTACATAAATATCTAACCATACATTTCCAATATAAACTGACCTCTCATTGTACGGAAATCCTACTCAATGCGAGATACACTTATACTGGAAATGTATAGCTTGATATGTCGGCTACATATCAAGCTATACATTTCCAGTATAAACGTACTATAGATCGTGCGCTATTGTAAAGTTAAATAATAATAATAATTTCACACAAGCAAACCCGCGTCAAAAACCTTGTTGTCATCAACCAGTTAATTATCTAGTATTAAGTCGAAAACCCAACGTTTTCGGTTGTCTATCTAGTTTTCACATAATAAAAATATCTGTTATAGTAGAAAGCGTTCGATTTGAGGCTCTTCGCCACAGAACGATGCTTGGTAAGACTTTATGGCAATTAACTCGTTGATAACTTCTATACATACATAATTATATCCTATACTATTAAATGAGCAATATTACTGTTTATCCTTGTCTTATTTTCTGTTTTTATTATTAATTTACTGAATATAAATTAACTAAATTAATGTACCTTTTAAGCACTTTTACCCTTTATCTGGAGAAGAGCGTTGGTAACTGCGCTACAGTTATACTTTTGCAGCTATTATCATTTTAGTTGTACTTAGTCCTGTATTATTTGTTCCGAAATAAACTTTTTATTATTATTGATATAAATACTAGCTAACCCGTCAGACGTTGTCCTGTCAAAATGTTCGATTTCGATTTTTCTGCTGTTCCTATAGGTTTTTCTTAATTTACTTTAAAAAAAAAAAATGAAATCGGTCAAGCCATTTGCGAGTTTTTGCGAGACTACCTAATGCACGGCAATTGATTTTTATATAAATATAGATTTGTAATCACGTTCTCGAAAACGGCTCTAACGATTTCGATGAAAGTTGCAATATAGGGGTTTACGGGGGCGAAAAATAGATCTAGCATGGTCTCATATGTGGGAAAATTCGTTTTCTCTATTTTCACGCAGGCATTTCCACTCAAGTACATAAAATAATTAGTAACGTAGTCAAAACCGCAAATGGTTTTTTTTTTTTAAGTAATTGCTACAACGCATGGGAACGAATCTGATGCCGAAAATATAGTTTTTTTTTTTTGATTTTTGTCCGTTTGTCTGGATGTATATTGTATATGATTGTTTTTAATTTCTGTTTCTTTTCTTTTTCATTAAGTTAGCCCTGATACAGTTACGTTTACTAACAGCTTGTAGTAATCTGTGGAAAATGTTGTGGGTAGTATATTTTGTTAAGTTTAATTTCAAGATTTTTCTGTTTATGCTTAATATATGCTTAATATTTTCTGTTTATGTATATGCTGTTTGTTTTCCCTAATGTAATAAATAAATAAATATTGCGGATTGGCGCAAAAACGGCTGAACAGATTTGCAAAAGCATTTCGCTCATAAAAGTAAGAAATACGTGTTTCTATTGGCTGGTAATAAGACTTGATAATGATTCGTTTCTGTCAGTGCATGTCCGCTGTTGAATGTGAGATTTGCAATAAGCTGTACAACGGTTATTGTTAATGTAAGTATCTTGGATGGTAGATGGTCTTCTCTTTCATTGACAGACAAAAGTAAGCTACAGTTAATCCGCTTGGTATTTTCTCGTCTATGTCAAAACCACGGGTTTAATAGCCTGTTTTCTGCAAGATATCAAATAAGATATTGGATAGGTATTTGTTTTTCCATTTCTGTCAATATAAAAACTCGAATTGAAAGTATTCTTAGTTATAACATAATCTATCACGTAAATTAATAAGTTAGGGGTAAATTGCTGTTCTTAATAACACAGGAAGAAAAAATAAAACTCTTCTTTAAAGGAAGTTTCATATTAATAATGCATAACTAGATGAGACATAAATGAGGAAATAAGATGAAATGTGGTTATAAGCAGCCTAAGCAAAACTTGATATTCTTTGGAGTTACTTCTAGCCTTAACCCAAATATAATTACGAAATTAGTGGCATAAAATTATAGGACGACTTTTTCGTTCAAGTGTGCGGAAGGGACCGCGCGCGCCGGAGTGTCATTCGCCGCGTGAACCATGGAACTATCACCGACGAAAAAGTAGCCCCATGATTTTATGTAATTTTGGCTTTATGAAAGGTGGCGTTGAATGCTTACAATAACTGATAAATTGAGCTAGTCAACATAAATGAAAGTTATCACACCGAAAATATTCATTACCCAGCTTGTTTATTAATTCTTCAAATCAACACAGAATTGTATCCCTTATCAGATCTTTAAAGTATTGTACTTAATAACTGTGGTGAATAAACAGAGAGCCCACAATAGGTAGATAGGCAACGCCTGGAGTTTATCTAATCTCATTTGGTACAGTGGAACTATTTCAATTGTACTTCTGTTTGATGGCGACTCACTGGCTGGAATTTTGGCGAGCGGAAACTGGAGCACAAGAGCAAGTTCGAAAAAAAGAGTTGGAATGACATTAGCCTGTGATATTCACTGTTTGCACTAGAGAGTGGAGAGCAGTAGTGGCCCAGTGGTTACGGCCCTGACTTAGGTACGAGCTGTAGGTCGTGGGTTTGAACCTAGGTAGGCGGTTTACTTTGTGTAAATTATTTCATTACCACTGCTCTCAAAACGGTGAAGGAAAACATCGTGAGGCAACTGGCATGTCCTAGAACCAAAAATTCGAAGACATCTGACATCTAACAACCCAAGCTGCCCGCGTTGTAGATAACAGCCCACTCCCTCTCGAATGATGATGATTCACTGTTTATTAAAACGGTCTCACGTTTCACTAATTTGTCACGTTATAGTAGACAGATTTGTAATGCCGATTGCAGTACGCATATTGCTGCATATTGCGATTGCCATAAAATCAAAAGTCATTTATTCAAATTAGGCTGAGAATCGGCACTTTTTGGACGTCAAAATGATATAAGACAGTCTCCCAAAACGCCCACCCTTCATCACTTCCTTGCGCTTTAGCTGGGAAGAAGAAGTGGCGCAACAAATCCCCAGCAGCACAGCTGTCTGTTACGTTAGGTTATAAGGTTTCATTAACTATGACAAGAAGATGCTGCTTCTTATTGTCTGAGGTGTCTTTGTCACTTTTGTTAAAAATTGTGACCATCTATTGATTACCGAAAACAATGTGGACAGCGAACAAAAGTATTTCCGAACCTTTACATCATGCAAATCTGATAACAAGTTTATTCAAAAAGTTAAAGGCATAGGATACCGAAAAAAACTACACAAATATTGATAAACGTATTCAGTCACTTTCTAATAAAGCCTTTATGAGGTGTTAATTGGACAACCAACACTCATTATCTCAAAAGCTCTTCAACTTGCAAAGCTTTCGAAAAATTTACATAATTGTCAAATTAAAAAATAAACAATCTTCACTAAAATAAACATAGTGAGGAGTTATTTTGCATAATAACCGTGACATTTAACAAACACTTGAAATTCTCAAGTACGTCTCAATAGTAAAGCTTAGGGTACTCCTAAATCGACTTTCCACACCATTTCACAAATCGAGAAGAGAAATCCGAGATAAATTCGTAAACAAACCAGTCAAGATTAGCAACTACCCGGTTATTATCAACACTGCCAATTTCTCTTTCTAAATGCTCATGTTTTACTTGAAATTGTGAGCTTTATCTATTCGAACGATCAATTTGTTCGCTTCAAGTTGCGTGAGCTTGTAACTAGAAAACCAAGTTGACTTTTTGCATAACTTTATTATTAGTTAAAGCTGAAAATGCTGATGAAAATGGCGATGCGTTTGATTTTGGTTGAATCTCGTGTCCGACAATAAAATGAAGGATATTAAGATTATTACGCAGTTTTAAGTTAATTTATAAAAAATACACTAATAAGTTAAAACATTTTAATATTTCTTTTGTTGACTTTTTTTTTTATAGTTACAAAAAAATGAATAGTTGTCGCTCAAAATATTGAGCATTTCGAGACGAAAAAGTTCGGGGTCTTTTTTGCGAAGCTGCTAGATCATTTCTATTAAATATATTTGTATAAGTCTTTTTTTATACCCTTGACCATAAACTGTATTTTTTGGGCTTGTATATGTAGCATTACGACTAACAGTGCGACAAAAAAGTGGACGTTTTACGTTGTCTCTGCTTGGATAGCGCGTGAATCTAGCGGGCAGTGTGTAAAGTCGCGCGTCCATTTCAACGCGGCCATTTTCTCCTTTTCACCTTTAATGAACTGAACCATTGTGGCTAGAAAGAAACTCGTAATGAGTTAGCGAAATATGAATTGCTCTGCCTATAACGTTATGTGTAAGCCTATGAATTTATGTATTCAAGTGTTCGAGGACCTATTTATGTTTTCTGTAGAGCAATATTGTTTGCTTCCGACGATTTTTTTTACGATTGTTACAAGTAACATATAAAAATTACTATTTCCTTTTCAGCATAGATTTACGAAAGTGGAACTTTTTGAACAGTTAAATTATTCACGTACTAAATCCAGAACCTGGTCGACCGAGCTCTGGTCTGGTGAAAAAAGAGAATGCCCATTTAATAATATAGGAAAGTTCATAGTCACTTGTCCATAAGGGTTCATTAGAAAACCAGCGTCAGACAGCATTTGTCGGGCATTAATGCTGAAATGAACCTTTTTGGCGCAGCCGGAAGGCACACACTATTATTGCTTTATAATTATTTTCACTTTTTATTTTGGTATTATGTTTCACGAACTGTGTCCAAATAAATATTATTCTTTCTTTATTTCATACTAATTCCATTTATTTATTTATTCAGCTACAACGGTTTTGTTACACAACCAATTACAGTAACTAAAAATTATAAAAACAAAAGAAACCACATTAAAATATACAAAATAAAAATATGAAAACATAATAAAAAACATAAAATAAAAGAAGGTTAACAACACTGTCATAAATTCCTCTCACAGTACTTCTGCCATCCATCCGCCAACAGGTCGCCTGTAGGGTTAGAATCCAAGAGATCATTAAGCGCGGCCGGAGTGCGAGGAATTGGCGACTTAGCACGTGCAACAGTACGAGATGGAGGCACGGCAAACAGCCTGTGCCTTCTACCCCGGCAGTAATTGTCTGGGACAAAGAAGCGCGCCAAAACATTAAGGAGATCAGGAGCGTCAATAGTGCCACGGAACGTCTTACAGACTATTGTGAGCTGATCTCGAGCTCGCCTAACCTCTAGCGAGTTGTATCCGAGGCAACCTAGTAAGAATTATGTCGGATATAGGTAAGGATAGTACTTACTAACTCCATGGTATAGTAATCTTATTCTAGGTGCATCGTCTTCACATATAATTATATAATTGATGTATACAAGATATTGTGAAAACATTTTAAAAGAGTAACGGTGGAGTTTCTTGCCCATTCTTCTCCATACGAAAACTACCTTTTGGAAGGGGCAACTAGAATCAATTATTATTTTAATTTGACGTTCAAAAGTGCCTTTTTTGTGCCTAATTGAAATAAATTATTTGACTTTGACTTTGACTTTGACATGCTGCCATATCATTTTTCTAAGGTAGCCATCTTGTTCTAAACTTTGGGCGACCGAGCTCTGGTTAGCTGAAAATACAGAGAAATCGAATTTTCCCAGATATAGAGACCTAGCTAGATCGATTTTTCACCCCCTATATTGTAACTTTCATCGAAATCGTTAGAGCGGTTTTAGAGAACGTAATCACAAATATATTATCTATATAATAATCATATATACAAATATTGCTCAATTAATAGTACGGGATAAATTATCTTAACTTATCCACGGTACATTTTTATCTAGAAATCTTAACAAAACATAAAATTCTCAATAAATATCGTTAAGAACGCACCCAGTACTAAAGTGTGCCAACACCGACTGACCCGGGTACATAGAATACAGTCAACAAAACAGTTTAGTTTGCAGGCAAATAATCAACATCTCAACACAATATTATCTATAGTTAGTTTTTTACTAATATTTAATTGTAATTTGACAGGTGCAAATGTCAAACTCAGCAAATAGAGTGCGTTTCATCGAATAGTTCCTTTGTCATAATGTTGGCTTCATTATTAAATTTAAAAAGTTTACCTATATATTAGGTAGCGCCGTAGCGGCGTAGTGTATTCGTATTGTTCCTACAAAATTGTGTAACAAAGATTTGGAATGTCAAACTACTATCTGGGATTAAAAAACGAACATTAATATACTTTTGGCTACTTTATATTAGTGCGAGTATTATAAGTTTATTTTATTATCTTCTTGGGTATCTTTATATTTTATATCTTCTTTGTTATAGTATAGTACGTGAGACGTCTTATTTGTTCTCAATAAACAATTTTTCTTTCTTCTTTTCTACCTGTAAGAAAAAATCGCAAACTTTTCAAGTCTTTAAACAATTATGGTGAAAATTCTTTTGAAGTGCTCACCTGCATTGTAATTTTGCAAACAAAGATTACGTGAGTAGTGTCTTTTGCAGCATGCACACGGAAAAAAACATCAGGACAGGTTTTTATAGATTGTTCACTGTTAGCTAACGACGTGTCATTGCTTTGACTACCCAATACACGCATATGGGTTGAAGGTCAAAAGCCAGCTGTATTTTGCTGCTTGCATACTAATCTGTTTGGTTGACTGTACGTAATGTTTATGTACTGAGCGAACGAAAACGACATCAGACACGCTTTGTATGTGAGTGAGGTAACTTAATATTGAGAATCGGTTGTAGGCCAAAGAAATTTCGGTGAGTATTTCTTGATTATGCAGAGTTTGATGTCAATTTACGAAATTAAGTTATAATTTTTATAACGTGTTATAAATATAAGTTATTATTTCTATAATTTTTTTCCTCATTAATTTCCACGTTTTTATTTTATAATGAGTTTAAAAAAATCTCTCCATTTCATTATTTACTGTTATTTAGATCATAACTTAAAGCTAAAAAGAAGACTTAATTCATGGTGATAATGACTAACCTAACAATTATTCTGTCAAAATCAATTCGATTAATTAAGTACAGGACCTAAATTACCTTCTGACCTAGGAACAGAAACTAGAGCATACTTTAATCCAGTGAACCAATCAATCTAATAGAAGTAATTGGATTTAACACCCACATTCAATATGTAAATTTATACCTAACAAATGATGGCATTAAATCTTATTGTAAGCCAGATACGACTCATTTGTTTAGATCAGTTCGATCTTATAGTTTGAAACTGTTAAGCTTTAAGGTGCTGATTTCACCAACGAAATTAAACGCGTTCAGCACATCTAAACTCGTTCAAGAGCTGTCAGTGTACAATATTCCATAACAATTTTGACACTGACAGTTCTCAGTTTCATCGGTAAAATCAGCCCTAAGACGAAATATGTAATCTGAGTTAGCATTACCTATTTTAAACTTAAGCTAACTTCGAGAATATATTATGCAGGGTGAAATTTAATTCATGGGCATTCTATTAAGGGGTCATTGTACTCATCATTATGAACCACTTTCACTATAGGACCAAGCCCGAAATCGCGAAAAAAAATACAGCTGTACCCTACATAATTTATGTTCGGATACCTCATCAAAATATAGGGAACAGCTGTTTTTTTGAAGTGAAAACTTCTTTAGCGGCGTTGTGCACTTTTTTTGTGATGGGTAAAAAATGTTAAACTCGCGTCAGGACACGTGACCTGATCGAAAATTCGTAAGATTGTCATGTTTGTGTACGATAGCGCAATAAAAGAATATTGTATTTTACCACATAAATGATAGTACTTTTATACTGATAATTAAAGCAATTCGTGCAAAATTCTCTAACCATTCCAAAATTCTCTAACCATTCCAAAATATCAAAAATGCACAACGTTAATATTCAAGTTTTCACTGCAACCCGTTGATTTTATGTTTTGCGATTTCATTGTTCCTAATGATGAGTACAATGACCCCTTAAGAAGATGCCCATGAATTCAATTTCACCCTGTATAGTTACCAGCGGCACTGTATGATGGACCCTGTGACAGCTTAAGAATTATAATAATATTGCTTTTATTGCGATTCGATAAATTATAGTTCCAGCGGTACGTCACTACTGCGGCCCGTACAGCAATGTACTATGATTAGTTTATCCTGACATTTAACAATCAATATTAACGGATATTTATAAAAACCTCGTTGGTCTAGTGGTCGCAAGCGCTACTGCTGAGCATGAGGTCCCGGTTCGTATCCCAATTCGAGCAAACTTATTATTGGGTTATTCCAACAGGAATTTCTCAATAGTAGCCCGGTTGATGGCAATAGGCTCGCCCCCTATTACATGGAACTTAAAAACATAACTGGCGAAATGTGGGTGTACTACAGGAACACCTCTGCCTAACACTTCGGGGAAACAAGGCGTGATGTTTATTAAATGTCGCAGCATCATGCTGCGATAGGAGCCTTTTGGCCTCGCACAGGACTTTCCACTTTATATTAATTTTTACTGTTTGTGTTTTCTATTTTTATTTTTAGTGAGTGTGTGTTGTGTGAGTGAGTGTTTAGCTTAATTAAGATCTCCTGTGCTTGTCCCAATAAATACTTTTTCTTTCTTTCTTTCTTTCTTTCTTTCTTTCTTTCTTTCTTTCTTTCTTTCTTTCTTATTTTCTTTCTTTCTTTCTTTCTTTATAAAGTATTTATTTATTTATTTATTAAAACTTCTCGCACTCAAAGAGGTACAATGGCGGACTTAATGCCTTAGGCATTCTCTACCAGTCAACCAAGGGTGGTGAAGAGATTAGATGGCAGGTGCTCTATTTGAGAGGAACAAAGAGAAAACTATTTTTAAAAATATATGATAATACATACGAACTAAAATAGTACTAATTACACATACATACATATTTACAATAATATAATATATCTATATTATATATATATATATATATATACATATTATATACGAATTCAAGAGAGGGAGGTGCTGAGATGACGCTACTCTATTTATTTTGAAAATAAATCTGCAATTTCCGCTTAAATGCATACCGACTGGTGGCCGTTCTGATATCAAGAGGAAGCGCATTCCAAAGAAGAATGGACTGAATATGAAAGGAAGAATGAACAAAGTCAGAAGTATGAGAAGGACAGAGTAGGAGAAGATTATTAGAAGAACGCAGATTCTTAGAGTGTGAAGAACATAGATATTGGAAGTGAGACAAAAGATAAGAAGGAGGAGAGGGAGAGTTGAGAAGGGAGAAAAGCGTGGTCAAAGCACGCAAACTTCTTCTTTGGCGAATGGACATCCATTTGAGCTCAGACCTATAGGTCTGAGCTCAAATGGATGTCCATTCGCCCTCAGAAAATATGATCATGTGTCGAGCTATAGCTCGACACATGATCATATTTTCTGAGGTTGAATATGAACCGGATACAATTGTTGAGCAGTCTGTCGAGCTTATCCAGCAAAACCGCATTCAAGTCAAAGTAGCACACGTCACCATAGTCGATGATAGGGAAAATCAAAGTCTGCACCAGCATAGTTTTCGTCTTGGCGGGCAAAAAGTTCCTCAGACGATACAGAGATCGCAGAGTACTATTGACTCTTTGACTTACACTAGAGACCTGGCGTTGCCAGCTAAGTGTCGAGTCCAGATGCAAACCGAGATCTTTCACAGTAGGGGTTATGGGTATGACGGTACCATTAAAAATAAGAGGAGGTAAAGAGCTAAGCGTCACCCTCCCCATCATGCGTGAGCTTCCAATTAAAATGGCCTGACACTTTGAGGGGTTTAAAGTATGTATTTATAAAAACGTGCAAATTTCACAAGTACATATGTACTTCAAGTCATCAACTCATCATACAGTGCCGCCATTGTACTGCCGTTTGACATATTACATCGCGATAATATTATCTTAGTATTTGCGACTTAGTACATAATCCTCCCTTTTCTAGGGATGATGGGGAACATCCCCACCCTATTCCCCCCCCCTACTAATATATTAAACGAGAAAGTTTCTGATGATGGAGGGATATATGGATGTTTGTTACTCTTTCACGCAAAAACTACTGAATGGATTTGTATGAAATTTGCCTTCAGATAGTCACCTGGATAGTATACTTTACGGATACTATTTTTATCCCGATATTCCTACGGAATCGAGACTTATGCGGGTGAAACCGCGGGGCGCTACTAGTTACTTCTCCAACAAGCTCATATTTTTAGTGTAGGTAACACTTTGAAATCTAATGACAGAGTAATAATATAAAAATCCGGTCACACATCCTATTTCTTTAGAAACATTCTGTAGATATGTGCCCCACAAATGACAGTACAAATATAAACAAATCTTGAACATAGCCTCTAAGAAAAACTTAGAAATTTTCTAACAACTTTTCTTTGAAACTCGTATGTACCCGACAGCTGTGAGTCTAGTAAGACAACTCCATTATTCAGTTCCAAGCATTTAATACTTTGTATCGCTACAAAAGAGTGAAAACGCTTGAAATATCGCGTACTAACACTTTGTATGGAAAAGTTAGCGCGAACATGACTAAGTAAAATTACTTGGTAATAAGGGCGCGAATTTTCGAGTGGATTTTTCACGGTCACTCCAGAACGCAAAATGTGAGAGATATAATAAGTGAAGTTCTATTAGACTTACAGGTTTTTATTTATTTATACTTAGGTGGAGTCTTTTTGAACCTATTCTGTACCTACAATTTTTACAGCTTGTCATAGGGACTTCTGGTTAACGACAAGGTTCAAATTGAGAAGATTTTATTTGTTATTGGGGACACGGCAGTGCCCCCACCAAATCGAGCAAAACAAACACAAAGGCACAGCCATCTTTTCTCGACATTTCGGACATTTTGGAACCCCTTTAACGTCGTTGTGGATAAAGCTAGAAGCCTGAATTCTCAGTGACCAATAGAGCTTATTATAATCTAATATATTATCTTTATTTCTTTATAAATAGATTTATCAATCGCACACGGTAATAGAATCTACATTCTACATACAACTAAATCTACCTAATATTAGCGGTGCGCTTTATCTAATTAGGACTATTTAAATAGTAGATTATTCTTATGTTATTATGTTGCCGTGCGATGGCCAAGTCATTCTATTTATTAAAGAAATAAAGATGACAAATTAGATCTAGAGTTTTATATTAGATCTTACAACTAAAAAAAAAAAAAAACTTTTTACGGTAGAAGAACTGCGTTGCGAGTCTTTTTTTAAATATTTTTTTTGTTTGATGGGATTCATTTTAATTAGAAGATATTTATACAAAAATGTATCTACTTTGCATTGCTATCTACCTTGTTCTTCAAATTCTTCTCTTTTCATAAACTACACAGACCGTCAAACACTCTCTTATCTACTCCAACAAAACTAAGACACACGACCGGAATCGAACTAGTCCGAGTGTCCGACGGAACATTTCTTGGCGTTTTCCTCATGGACTATTAGCTCCATTGTAGGGCGTAATTGTAGGATTTCCGCACGATGTGCAAATAGTTTCTCCGACACGTTGAAAGTAGTCGGCGTGGACGAAATGACCGACTGACACGAGAGAGCCCTATGGTTTGTTTTAAGGGCAATATTTGTGTTTGGTTTTTCGTTCAACAGTTAGGTGTGGTTTTAAATACTTCCATAATTTACTTAACAGTATGTTGTTATTTGGCTTAAAATTATTATTTGAGAATAGTAAACTAGTTAACTTAGGTATTTGTATCTGTTGTCAAATGTTGATGCAAATACCGAAATTATTTTGACTTTTCAAAATATGTACCTACATAATTTATGTTAGGGCTTACGTCGTCGCGTTGACAGAACTAAGTAATGGCTACAAAAGGGTCAACCAATTTTGAGCAAAATATTAAAAGAGATATCCTCGAGATATTATTTTACGCAGAGCGGCCGCTACTCTAGGTAATGAAGCCTACACGTAATTTGAGCATAATGCTAAATGAATCTCTAAGCTCTTTCACTCTATCGTGGACGAAGTTAATCTTATCAGAAATCTTGATCATGTTTGACGTAATAACTGTCACCCACACTTTTTCTATCATACGAAAGGCCCATAAACTTTGGTCCACGACTCAGTTTCCGCCACTTTCCACACGCGGTGAAATGTTTGCACATCTCACGGAAATCCTACAATTACGCCCACTATCTCTGACTTATCACTGATGGCTGGTAGATAAGGCAGAGTTTCTCTTTGTAATCATAACATGACATAAAGGTAAGGCACAGATAAGTGATTGTTAGGGGCTTCGGGGCTTCACACACCGTTGACGGTGCGGTAAAGTGGGGGACTGTCGATGTGCTTTTGTTTTGATTATTATGCCTTCGATGTGATATGAAAGGCTGGGAGTTTATGCCCAGTAGAAGACTGATAGGTCGAATTGATACCTTCGATTTAGTGTATATTGTGTTGAAAAACAATACTGCAAATAAAACAAAAGCTCAGACTGAACCGCGTCTAACGACAGCAATTTGGGGAGATCTCGAGCCTGTTATATATTTCCAATAAGTTATCACCAGCTTATAGAATCAAAATTTGGTTTTTAATGTCCATTAATACAAAAATACCTACTCGGAAGCACTAATACCTACATGAAATCTGTATTTACCTACCTACTTACGTAAATACTTGATCGCTTGAGAATATTCTAAAAGACAAACTCAAGGGCTTCAGAATCAGTAGCCTCATTTACCAAAGACTACATTCCACCTAAAACATAATCTTGGATCTTGAACACAACATCGTTGAAGCAACATTGGTGAAAATTCTATTGTCTCTGAGATACAGAATTTTGTTGAAATTCAAATAGCTATTTGCGACGGCGAAATACTCTGAAGCTATCTAGTTCAAGTAGTTTAATAGTCATTTGGTTGTTCGTAAGCATTTACGTGAACAATAACGCACCTATTTCTAAGCCTCTGGGTATTTCAGTTAGAATAGTAACACTGCCTACCATGGTTTTCCCAGTAATAAAAAAACACGGCCAAGTGCGAGTCGGACTCGTACACAAAGGATTCCGTACCACAGTACAATACTTAGCAAAAAACGCCGAAAAATTAATTTATTTACGTTACGCATCCGTGTCCCAAGTGACGGACGTGTAACGTAAATAAATGAATTTTGAATATGGGGGTCACTTTTGGGGGCAAGTAAGAAAAATAAAAAATAAAGTTTTGCAAACTGTACCGTGTGACATATCAATTAATTATTTTAAAATCAAATCTTTTAAGAAAATTGATAAAAAATTACCATTCCCCCACGCTCATTTCTGAAACTACTGAGCCTAAAATTTTGACAAAAAATACAGAGACTGGTTCTTTACTCATAGACCATAGACACCTATAAGAAGTCTATAAATAACATGGTAAATCTCTCAATATGTACATGATGTACAAACTTAAATTTGCAGTTGGATTGTATCGAAGAACATGTTTTTCAACTACAATGTTAAGTTTGTTCTTGGGATAACTCCGAAACCCTTCATTGTGCGTAGTCCAACACGCACTTTTTATTATTTGTTATTATAGCGGCAATAGAAATACACAATCTGGGAAAATTTCAACTGGCTACCTATTATGGTTCAAGAGATACATCCCGCTGACAGACAGACGGACAGCGGAGGCTTAGTAATAGGGTTCCGTTTGGCACCTTTCGGAACCCTAAAGAGTAGTGGAAAATTAAATAACGACGAGCCATTTACAAACCTCTTCGTTAGAAAAATACATTTACAACAGATTTTTTGACGAACCCAGGAATTTAAATCAAATTAAGTACTGGATCTATAAGTACCTAACTTTATGCGTACTCTATATACGGGTTAATTTCAAAGGCAATGCAATGGAACGATATAAGAAGAGGAACATACAAACGTAAGATCGTTGGACTAATTTGCGAGTGAAACTCGGCTGGACAGGTATCTTGAAGTCAAGGGTATTGGTAAACGTAGATGTGTCGGATATAAAAGTCCCAAATGCGTTTTTAGATCTATTTACTAGCTACTATACCCGCGGGGTAATTGAGTAACACATTTACAGTAGCAATGGGTTTCATCTGTCAGCGGGCTGTATATCATGAACCGTACTAGATAGAACGTTGAAATTTTCACAGATTGTGTAAGTCTATTGCCACTATAACAACAAATAATAAAAATACAATATAGTAAAAAAATTAAAAGGGGTCCCGATACAAAAAACGTGTTTGTTTCGGCGTTTTTTGCTAAATATTGTACGGTGGTACGGAACCCTTCGTGTGCGAGTCAGACTCGCACTTGGCTGGTTTTTGTACTTATTCAAATACGATACAATTAAATACTGTAGATATACCCGGTTTTATATAAATCAAAATTTTCAGTAAAATCTTTACGAGAATTTGAGTATTATTTTCTCCGTGATTGAGTATCGGCAAATTACGTTAGTAGAACTATATGGTAAGGTGGGCTAAAAGGTATTTCTTTATCAAAGCAACTAAGCTTAGTAAATTTATTGAAAGCCATCTAATTTTATACATCACGGTCTGTGATTTTAGTGATCTAAAAATAGCTATCCGTTCTAGCCTTTATAAAACCTGAAAATGTTGATACTAGCATTATCAGTACCATCGAGTCGTCAAGTACTTGTACAAGATCGGTACAGCCGGGTAGTAAAGTGGAAGGCAGCGATCGAAAGTGATGAGTGTACTCACTAAACAACTTGAAAGCTTTTACTATAGCAGCAGGGAGAGCACTTATAGTGGAAATGTGAGACTTTACGAGGTTTTTAGATGTTCTCGAGTAGGAATGGGTTTGTACGGTCGTGTTAAGTTTGTGGGTTATTGACGCACGTCGGACTAATTGTAGGAGATTTATAATCTAATTTAATTTAATTTAGAATTATAATTTATTGGTCCATTGTTACAAAATAAAAATTCTGAAAATAAAAATGTTAACTTATTTACCGTATCAATTATTATTATTCATATTCCCGGAAGTTATCGAACATGGATCAAAAATTATAATAGAGCTGGTAGGTACTAGTGAAATAACATTCCATTAAAATTAAAATAATTGTAACTACTCATTGATTTGGTTTCTTAATTTTCGTAAGTCTAACATACAGTAACGTAGAAAAAAAAACAAAAACTTCACCATTCTTTAAAATTAATTGGTAAATTGAAAACACATAATTCTACCAAAAATACAATATAAATACAGTAGATGATCAAAACACGCCACATTTTCATTTTCAAAAATACATGTAGATTCATAAAGAAAAAAAAAAAAAATTTTTAAAAAGCCTTTCCAACATTCCCATTCTTACAGACAGCATGGCGTCCCCACATAAGGGCCACGAGACAAATAAAGGTGTGTGTTAGATCCCATCACACCATAATTTGTATGAAAGCGAAACCACTTCGCTTTCTTTACACGACCTAGAGTTGGGGACACGAGACACGGAAATAAACTACGTAAACATTTCCGGAAAATTAGAAAGAATTTCACACGTTTTGTGTGATATTGACTTAAATTGAAAAGAAAATCTCTGTAAATAAAAATTTTAAATTATCATGAATTTACACACATATTTTCTTGTAGCATGGAAATTTTTTGAAGAAGATCAGATAGGGCCAGAATTTCTAATTATAAAGGCATACCATTAGGTGAAGTACCTAGTACCAGTTTTTGCATCGATGTAGTGTCACCCTGTATACCTATGTATACAGGGTGGCACTACATCGACGCAAAAACAGTTGACATGGTATTCAGTACATGAATCTGAACAACGTAAGGGCAATATTTCAACACACCCCTGTGTTGAAATATTGCGTTGGTTATTTTTTTTTTTTCTGCTATTTCGGTCAAAATTGTATGGAAATAATCACTCTTCTATGTAACGGCCATTTTTTTTTTTGTAGATAGGTAGATCGTTTATTTAGTGCACACAAAAAACAGCACAACATACAAAAGCACGATTAAATAATGACTAATTAGGACGCGGTGTGCGTCTCAAGGTTGCACCAAATGGGAGTCCAGCTCAGCATGTGCCAGGCAAATATACCTGACGCTGATATTCTGCTGAATCCCTGCAGTGGCATACGGACGTCGAGTAGATGAGATAAATATGCGATATGTAATAACCGACGAAACATTTCAACGTGTCGATGTCCCTGCCACCCTGTATGTTTGTCCTTTTCGTTTAATATGGTGTACAAATACTTACAAGTTATTTTTATTGAAATAAAGTACCTATTGATGTAGTAATGTGAACTTATGTGTCGCCAAGCTACTTATTATTTTTATCTATCGTTTAACATTGAGTGCAATGCACATTACAAATATTGCAGCATTAATGCTTTTGTAAAGATATAAAACGAGCTTCCAATGTGCAATTACATCGGGTAATCTCATTAATGAATACACGTAGATTGCACGATTTAGATTTCATTAGTATTAATGGTCGTGCAATTATCACAACTGAACCCAAAAAGGACGATAATATTTTTTTCTAAAAGAACAAGATTTTTTCTCACGGCTCTAGGCAATGAAGCGTAAAACACATACGGTCATATTTTACGGACTATACCAGACAGATTAAATGGCTCGTGATAATGCATTTACTTCGCGATAAGCAGGTTTATATACTTACATAGGGATCTATACATATTATAAATTCAATTCGCGTTTATTTCGGTCTGTGTGGCCGCCGTGTTGCAGTGTTGCGATGCGGTTCTCACCATCAGTACGATAATTTATTCCGAGTGGTTTATAAATAAATAAATAAAAATGTTTAGAGCAGACCACATTATAGATAAAAAAAATTACACATCAATTTAAAATAACAAAATCAAAATTACAATGTAAATCAAAATTAAAATCAATGTTTACGTGTCTAATACATTAATTTAAACATTTAACATGCATCTAATAAAGTAATCTCGAGGTTTTGTCAAGTTGTAAAAACCTTGCGACCCACGCAAAGCGGGGGTGTGTCACTAGAATTAACTAGAATATATACTTCACCGTAAGATTGTGATAACTGTTAGTTTATAATATATCGGTATTATTTGCGTTAAACTGTCGAAAAATTGTGAACTGGGTAAATGGGTTAGGTTAGGTTAGAACTGTGACTGGTGCCGCGGCAGCGGCCGGCGAGTTCTACTTCCCAGTTGTTAACAGCTAGGCAAGCTATTTAGTATTAGCGCAAGGTGCGTTTCGTCGCAAGCATGTTTGATATCAGTTTGACGTTGATATCAGTTTGGCGTTGATATCAGTTTGACGTTGATATCAGTTTGGCGTTGATATCAGTTTGACGTTGATATCAGTTTGGCGTTGATATCATTTTGACGTTGATATCAGTTTGACGTTCAAGAGTGCCTTATAAGGGCCTATTTGAAATAAACGATTTGTCTTTGACTTTGACAATATGTTGGTGTCCCATGGATAGATTATAAACTATCGAAAAATAATGCGTTAAACTGTAAATGATTTGTTGCAGTTCACAATTTTTCGATAGTATATTAAATTAATCTGCCTTGCCTTTTCCCAACTATATTGGGATCGGCTTCCAGTCTAACCAGATGCAGATGAATACCAGTATTTTACCTGGAGCGATTGCCTATCTGACCTCCACAACCCAGTAACTGGGTAATACGGTACCTCTTGGTAAGACTTTCGGGCTTCTGACGACCCGTAACGACTGTCAAAGATCCACGAATGACAGCCGAGATCAATGGCTTGACGTGTTTTCCGAAGCACGGAGGAGTCTCAGTAAGTACAGATGGTCACCCATCCACAGACCAACCCCGGCAAGCGTAGCTTAACCTGGTGGATCGACCCGTGCGGCAGTTATCACTTAGCCACGAGCTCCTATCTAATGAAAATAATACCGATAGATTATAAATTAACATACATAGTTCATCATACTGTGACATATATAAAAGGTCACAGACAATAACAATACAAGTTCAATGAGACGTTGCGTGTCTTTGAAAGAATAGATAAAAGTGAGAATGAGAATTGAGATCTATCAGCTGTTTTTGTTGTTTACTTGTCTGGGAATAAGTTGTATGACTTGAGGTAAGGTGTTAAATACTCTAATCATTGTTTAAGATTGTTTTAACAAAGATGAACAGTTTGTTTCTACAAAAAAAAAATTGTAAAAGCCTACTGTTCAAAACAGCTCTTACCAACGGATTTCTGAAAGGCTGTTACTGTACTGTTATCACTTAACACTGCTGCAAGCTAAAGGTAAAATAACGGTGTATGACTAGCTAGCTGCACCACGCGTATAATCCGCATAAGTATCGATCCCGTGGGAATATCGAGATAAAAACTATCCTATGTCCTAATTCAGGTCATGGTCTACCCATCAGCCGTAAGCGTGACAGCGTAACAAACAAACATACAAAAAATCTAATCTTTTCTCAAAGCTTATATTATTCGTTTAGAAGTTTATATTAAATGACAATCAGAGCCGACACCATAATTATCATAAGTCTGCTTATTTTCTAAATTTAAGTACAAACAATTTTTCATTTTGAGATTGCAGTTTACCCCACACATTGAGAAAAAACTTCGATAAATAAGTATGCGGTTACAAAACCCATCTGAAAACAACGATATCTCTCCATTATATTCATATTTTGACCAAAATATCCATAAATCAAGTAACCGCTCTACCGCTGCTCCATAATTTACAGTTATTGCGCAAAAAATATGGAAATTTTTCGAAAATAACACAAATTCTATTATTTTACATACAAACATTCTGTAGATGATAAGATGTGAAATAATGTGTTAAAATATGAAAGAAAATAACGTAGAATTTCCAACAAATATTTCAAGTAACTTATAAAACTTGTCATCGCTGCAATATCAGTAAAAGTTATATATTGTTAAGTTATATATAGTTTAGTATAAGTTCGTTTTTTTTATATAATTTTTTTTTTTAGATTTCAGCTTGTACAGTAAGCGGCACATCAGTGGTAACAATTTAACCTTGAGCTGGTATAGCGTACTACAGAATTTCAAAAGGATACGAGGCCAGCTTATACGGGTTTTAAGTTATCACTGACGTGCTGGTGCGGCCCTACTGTACGAGCACAACATTGAGCTGATTCAGTCACAATATAAATATGGACAGTATAGAAACTAGGCCTATTTGTTGAAATAATTACATTCGCTCCATTTTTTAAAAGATCGCTGCGACCACTCGTCTTCTCGACACGGCACCTGCAACTGACAGCACCGCGACAATCGCTTGGAGTCTCATCAATGAGCGCGTCTGTGTGTGTGCCGTTTCGAACGTTTACTAGGTACATAGTTTCTGTACTGTCCATATTTATACTGTGGTAGGAATTTTGCATATAACACTGTCAAGATTCATGAAAACTGATTCAAAAATTTTGCCATTTTTAAACAAACAAGAAAACTGACATTCGCCATGATAATATAATTATTACACATTGATGCTAAAGTCAGCTTCTCTTAATGAATCCATTTTTATGAAAATTTACAGAAAAGTATACCTGTCTGCCTAGCCTTTTCCAAACTATGTTGGGGTCGGCTTCCAGTCTTACCGGATGCAACTGAATACCAGTAAATTGAAGCGACTGCCTATCTGACCTGCAGAGAAGTATGTATACATATCTAAAAAAAAATCGTCGAGAGGGCCATAGAGCGTATCTAGTCCCTACATAACACGACACCCAACCCATTATCAAGAAGTTTTAGACCATTAAAATTCCTGTATAAAATAACACTAACTAATAACTTTTAAAATAATGCGCTGTGGCTAGAATTTGTGTGAATATCTGAATAGGGTCTAGGAACATAAACATGTCGGTACACAGAACTAAGCGTTAATGCCAGCAAATAATGTGGCTAGTGGCTACAATGTTGTCATAGCATTTATATGGAAATAATAAGGTTGATTCAAGGTATATGGTTTATAGACCAATTGGAATAAATTAATGTTTGTAGGGAGAAGATAAAAGACGGTGAAGTGTTTAGAAGCTTAGAAAATATTGAAGCCCTTTCCAGCTATGTCGGGGTCGGCATCATAACCGGATGCAGCTGAATACCAGTATTTTACATGGAGCTACTGCCTATCTGACCTTCAAAACCCAGTTATTGGTAAGACTGGTGGTCAGATTTTCGGGCTTCTGAAGACCCATAACGACTGTCAAAGATCCACGAATGACAGCCGAGACCAACGGCTTAACGTGCTTTCCGAGGCACGTAGGAGTCTCTGTACATAAAAGATGGTCACCCACCCACGGACCAACTGCGGCAAGCGTAGCTTAATCTGACTGATCGACCCGTGCGATTGTTGTTACTTAGCCACAAGACCCTTAACGGGAGCACCCTAATGTATTTTTAATATCTATTCTCAACATCTAATACCAAGTTTGGAAAAAAGTTATCAAAGACATAATAGGTAACAAAGAGACTTTTTCTTTCTTTCTCTTATTTATTTTCTTCTTCTTCTTTTTCTTATTTATTTCGAGTTTACGAGTCTGTACACAATGTATGACTAGAGTGATTGGAAAAAACTACATGGCAGCACACATAACTGTAATGAAAGATTTGAAAAAATATGTAGATATGGCTTTTGCAAACCAACGCAACTGGATGAAAATCCCATCAACCTCTGAAACCGTAACTCTTCACGGGCCATAAAACCAGCGGAGATAATTCGCGGTTTACGGCACATAGCGATAGGCGCGAGTGACCGCGAACAAAGTTTATAAACCACAGACTTTGTTTGTGATCCAATGTTCGAAACTAGGCCACAAAGAGATGACAGAAAGGACTATACTCTCGGGTACAGATTGGTGAAACGTAACAATGTAACAACAACTGGGTGAATTTTGTTTCAAAGTGTGTTACATTTCGTGTTATAGTACGCGCGCGACTGTTAGTCACCGACTGAGGTAAGTGAGCGGTGAGAGGGGGAAGGTAGACAAAGGCCAAGCTAACTCAGTCTGCCAATTTTGTCAATGGCACCCTCCCCCGTTCTCATCGCTCAGGCGGTGACTAGCAGTCGCACGCTGACTATATCAAATAGACCTCATTCTACGGATTCGTTCGACTATGCTGTGTAATTTATTGTGTTATTGCCAGTGGCAAAACATTACTGAATTTTAAGGATCCATAACTTTATGTTAGTCTGGTACTTGTAGGCTACACTTTAGTAAGTTCTCACTGTTTATGGCATACAGCCAATAAAGCCTAGCCAATATCGTAAGCTTTAAAAATTTGGTGTCGATTGATCAATAGTTTGAGCGACCAAGAGAATGTGTTGGGTGCTGAATTGAAGGTTTCAAACATCACTCTTTGAAACTGTTCCAAGTAAATACAAGCACTAATCTATTTTCCTATAGAACTATAGCCCCATTTACATGGTGCGATGTAATTGCTTGTGGCATCCCATGTTGCAGCAACAATAAAAGTTGCATCGTCTAAAAAGTGTTTAGACGATGCAAGTCATCTGCTTCAATTTTATTGTATGCCACAGGTAAGTAAACTGGCCTCGTGTAAATGGGGCTTTAGGATAGAAAAATTATTGCCTTAGCCAGGTATTTAGTTTTTCCCAGACTTATGGACCACATGATGTTTCAGGAAGACGTAGCGTTGGAAGGCATCAGGAAGGTGGACTGATGAACTTCTGAAGGCCGCAGGAATCCGCTGGATGCGGGCAGCACAGAACTGGTTGAAGTGGCGGTACTTGGGGGAGGCCTATGTCCAGCTGTGGACGTAAAATGATGATCATGAATGTTTCTTGACGATTATTGAACTAATAGGTAAGTATTTTTCGCGGAAAGTGATAGTGTTAAAGACTCAGAAGTCTATGTAAAACAGGAAAGCTTTCAGCATTTACAAAACCACTGTAATTTTTATTCACGATTATTATTGCTCTAATTATAACTAGTACAATATTTACCTACTGCCGCGTTGGTCTAGGTGCAAGTGCTACTGCTGAGCATGAGTTCCTAGTTCGATTCCCAGGTCGAAAAAATGCTATTAGGTTTTTCGTCTGGAATTTCTCAATAGCAGCCCACTATTGAGATCTAGATTTCTGCCCGGTTGATGGCAATAGGCTCGCCTCCTATTACATGGGACTTAAACATAACTGGCGAAATGTGGGTGTACTACAGGTACACCTCTGCCTAACCCTTCAAGGATTACAGGCGTGATGTTGTGTATGTTCTGTATTTTAGTATTCACTTTTTGGTACAATACATAAAATCTAAAGGTAATATTCACGGTTTACGACATACAGCGTATTATAAACCACAGTCTTTGTTGTTGACCCAAAAACTAAAACAATGTTTCAAGCTACAAAGGAACTAAATTGGGCCCGTTAGGTAGCCAAAATATCGGGCCGGTCGAATATTTTGATGCTGGACAATGAATTTGATATCCTTACGGTTTTTAAAGTTGCTGAACTATTTTGGGTCAAGTATTTTTATTGTTGTTCTATATGGTACTGAAACCGGGAATAAAAAAACTTTTTACAAAAAAAAAACTTAATTCCAAAAAATACACTAAAAATCGAAAAATAACTATAAGTTTTCCGAAAGTATAGTTATTTTTAGATTTTTATTTTTTGGAAATCAGTGTTTTTTTTGTAAAAGATTTTTGCCAGTGTTTTTAACCATTTTAGTTAAGGTACCTACCTACCCTACACCAATTCGTATAACACTACTTGCTATGTAAACAACAGTGACAGGAAGTATTAAAAATCATCAAGATACACAAAGTGCAGATTAGATACGTATTATCGAATCTAACAAAAACTACCCAAGCAAAGTTGATAAATTTTATATTGGAACACCACGCACGCTTCCTCTAATAAAAGAAAAAAGGAATTTTCAAAATTGGTCCGTAATTGACGAAAATAAGGATACTGTACTGTACTTCTCCATATGCCGTTAACTGACTACCAAAAACTCTTTAATATTCACTTTTATGATGTAGGAATAAACAGCCGTAATGTTAACAATTTTTAAAACAATTTTTGGCCGGTGTCGGCGTCTGCGTCTCTCTACTTGTCACAACAATGCCACAGACAGTAAAAGCATAGACAAGTAACTGATGTTACGTCGGGTGCTGACACGCGGACAACATTATGTTTTTCTTAATGTGCCTATTTAATACTTCTGTTTAATTACTTTTATTTTGTATTTATGTATATGAATCTTTCTGTCCGTGACATCACTGCAGGCCCTATCAGAATACCAGCGCTGTGACATTTATTATTAAATGTCGCAGCATCATGCTGAGATAGGAGCCTTTTGGCCTCGCACAGGAATTTCCACTTTATATAAATTTTTACTCTGTTTGTTTTTTATTTTTATTTTATTTTTAGTGAGTGTGTGTTTAGTTTAATTAAGATCTCCTGTGCTTGTCCCAATAAATACTTTTTCTTTCTTTTCTTTCTTTCTTTAACATACTTGAAAAAATCGAATCGTTTATAAAATTCAACTTAGGAAGTAGTCGTACAACACAAAACATTTTAGTTGCCATATTTTCTCGTCGAGGATGACAATATTCTTTGAGTCAAACAATATTTTTTCTAACAAAAAACAAGTAAATAAATGTTACATTTCTAAAAAGAAACCGTGTTTCGCTTCCATTATCTTCTGTCCAATAAAGTAAAATATATACCGAAGACTGAAAAGAAAACTATTTTCTTTGCCAAAAGCAAATCTGTTCATCTCATCTTTCATTACTTTACAAAACTAGATATATTTTATCCCAGCACAAATAAAAAAGTTCTAGGCAAAGACAATTTTAAATTAAAGATAAAAAGTCCTATTATCTGCGAGTAATCAAAGTGTCTTAAGTCCCTTTTGTAAGTTGAAAAGAAAAGAAAAAAACTTTCGGTAAGCGTTGAAATATCGGCGCTGTAATTTCACGTTCATTCCAACAGTTTAGAACTCCTGACATTTCTTTTATTCTCTTGAAAGGAAAATCGAAATTTTTGAAGGATATTTTTATAAAAGCTGTGCGTTGTAATTGATTCTTCGTATTTTGCCAGATGCTAGAATTGGGTTCATTCGCACGGGAAGACGGAACTTGGCACAAAGATTGGGAAGCCATAATCCGGACCAACGAATAAAATAAAAGTAACAGCAATTTGAAGGGTAAGGTGAATAATATTGTCGCCATAAATCAGTCATCTGAAAAATCTGTTTCATTATGGAAACTAAAAAGTAAAGTTAATCAATTCGGAGCTTAAAGTCTTAAAGATGACTTTAACTTAGGAAGTAAAACATAAAGTTCTTGTTTAGAAGAACAAAATTATATACCTAGATTTAAAAAAAATGTCCTTACAAAAGGGTTACATCCGGAAAAATCTGTTTTTCCATTTCAATAATTTTGTAAGAGGACTTTTCAAGTAAAAATACATAAATGAAGTAAAGATACAAATACAACAGCTAAATAGGTACAACAAGTACAACTATTACCAGAGAAGATCGAAAGTAAGTTAGTGCTTACTGACGTCACTTTGCTGATAAGTAGTGAACAGTCGCCTGATTGCGCACACGCACCGTACAAACACTGTGATTACTACGTCACCGCGTTTGTGCGTCCTACTCCTTCACTGGAGCAACCGATAGCGTCGCTGTTCTTCACAGTTATTTTTTTACATGAAAATCAACAAATAATCGATAAATTAAAAATGATAGTTACGATTATTTTAAAAACAGAAGCCAGATTGTACTAAGATAGTTTTTTAGGCCAATGAAATAACCTGCAACCTAATTTTGTAACCCACGATCAATCACAACCTGTTTCATTTTGATGGTTTTAAAACATTCATTGCGTTATTTACGTTGAGCAGACAAATTTTTCGAACATATGAAGCAATGGATTAAGTAATATCCTTCAAAATGATTCAGATTATGATTTATCGTGTGTTGCGCAATTAGCGTATTGAACTTAATGAGAAAAACAGTTTAAACTACAAAGGTGAACATTTTCTAGGCAGAATTTCTTTCAGTCACTTCCATTGATGTTTTGAAAGCAGTGATTTCGAACGATTATACACAAAGAGTTCGTTAAAATCTCAAGGTCCTTAGAACACCGATGACATAAACTTGACCCGCGACATTATCGGTTGCCAGCAGGAGCGCAATCACGCGGGAAGTAGTGCACAAAGTGATGCTTACTGTAAAATTGCTCACCGTTGCCCGCCCGGGGAGCGGGGCGGGCGGGCGCCGATAGCGCTAGCAGCGCCAGCGCCCACCACCATGTCATCACAACCACACCTGGAAAGAAGAGAAAGAAAGTATAAGTATGAGAATACTGAATTTACGTGAGTTTGATTATCTTCTTATCAGCCTAGTACAGGATGGATGAACCTCATTGTACTAAGAATACCTCAAGACGTGGTAGCTGAGTAACCGGAACCATAGGGCCTAGACCTAGGGCTTCGCTGTCGCGTTTCGTATTTCTACGACTTTCAACCGATTGTCATAAGCTTTGCGATAGTTAGTGTCAATCCGATGCATTTTGACTTTTCCACCATCGTTATCGCTGATAGAATATCACTTTGCCAAGGCCCTCAGGTCGATAAATTAAACTCAACCATGTGACCTTCTTCTTAATAATAATGAAAAGTTGACTAATGAGTCAAATTTTAATTTCCCATAGGTAAGGACTAGGTAGGTACTCTCAACGGAGAGTGATAGAGACCTACAAACTTTCATTGTATAATAAAGTAGTAACGAAGAATTTTTGTGCGTTTGTCTGGATGCATGTTTCGGATTGGCGCAAAAACGGCTGAACGGATTTAGCTGAAATTTGGCACACAGATAGTTTATAACCTGGATTAACATATAGGGTATGAACTTTTAATCCGAGTCGAAGGTGAGATATTTTCCGACATCCACACGGGTAAAAAAACGGGTCTACTACACCCATCACCGTATATTCAACACAATACTGTTCGTAGTCCAAAATACTTAGCTGAATTCAATCATAACTTGGCAGTGGAATAAAATTATACGTTTATAATAACTAAACTTTTCATCTACAATGAATATGAAATTTAATTCGAACACCTGCTCTCGACGAAATAAATTGAAAACTCATTTATTTCAGACAACCGAAACTGAAAATTTAATATAACAGCAATTTAGAGTTGAAACGAAAACAATGGCTATGAATTATTATTGAGTAAAGCTACTAAAAAAGTGATATTAATCATGTCTAGGGGCAAATGAATATCGATACTTTAGATTATTACAAAAGCCAAAAGCATTAAATCAAGGGTTTTTGTAACATTAGTCTATTGAATGTAGAATTCACAACTCCACAACTGCTAGTAATAACTGCAGATTAATAAGGCAAATATATTATTATTATATATTTATCAGGAATCCGTTGGATGCGGGAAGCACAGAACCGTTCGAAGGCGCGGTTCTTGGGGGTATGTTCAGCAGTGGAAGTCTTTCGGCTGAAATGATGATGATGATTACTTTGAGATACTGAAAGATAAGACGAGATATTTTTTTCTGTGAACATTAAACACAGCTTGAAAAGGGTTACATTACTACAGAGTAAAATACAATAGACGTAGAAATATTTAGTAACCTATTCCGCTAACTATTCCTAAAGAGTCATAAAAAACCCTGTAATAAATCGACACGTGTTTCACCTTTCAACGAGGCATCCTCGGGATGAAGATTGACTTGTCGCGAACCTGGACACGGCGTGGTCGATTTCTTACATGGGTTTTTAATGACTCTTTAGGAATAGTTAAGCAGAATAGGTCACTAAACATTTCTACGTGTATTGTATTTTATAATGGATTTTCGCAAGGTCGCGCCAGAGTCAATTAACTATTATTACTGCAGAGTTTCATGCAAAACTTTTTAAAAGGTTCGTAAAACACAACACTTTTCTTTACCCCTCGTAAAAAACGTTTCATAAAACAAAAGATAATCATATAACTCCCATATTCTGTTATCACCATATCATAATCAGGGCACAAAGTATTCAAGCCTTTATGCTCGGTGGCATATATTTTTGCTGACCCACTTTTGACATGGCCGACTATTAAAGTCTGTGCGATAACTTGGGAAAACAGACGTCGTTAATATTTATGATAGTCTGTAACAGTAATAAGTTTATATTATTAGTGAGTTATGAGCTTTGTTGAGTGCGAGGTTTATAAGGTGTTGGTTTTCAGGCTTTGAGGGAAGAATTTAATGTAGGTCTTTACAACTTTATAATGTAATCCGTACAGAGGCTCTATAGAACAGACTAAAAACATTACCCTCCTTTTAGGTTTCGCCTCAGTCGGGTAAAAAGGCCAAAGGCAATTTTAGTCTTTTCTCCTTGACTTTGTAAGACCCAACAAAGAGGACAAAAACTAGTAGGTATTATAGTATAGGATATTTACAGCTGTAAATATAATTAAACTTGATGAGATTCAAGGCATATATATAGCCACACGTAAATAATTTCTATATATTATAAATATTTACGCAATCCTAAATAATAAGTGTGCATAACCAGTCCCAGAATCAAAGAATATTTCACCACAGGAAAAGAATCACAAACACAAAACCCAATTCCGTCACTTCATACGAAAGACCACAGAAATTCCTGAACAAATTCCAACAATACATCGTTTGAGACATGAAAGCATAGATTAATACAGATTGGACACCCCACACTTTAGGTATGAAGCTACAAGCACGCGGCGGGCCCGTCTTGCTGGGCCAATTCAGTGAGTGTAACGTAGTGAGAAGATCTAAGAGTTTACGCGATAGAAAGAGAGTCAACTTCTAGGTGAATATAACTGTAGGTGATAAGCGCTGTGCGACCTGAATTGCACTTTAATGTGTCATAGCAAGAGTCGCTTTTTATTTAAGCGTTTTTGCGGAGTGTCCCATCTGTAGTAATCTGTGACGAAAAAGGGACAAGTGACAAACTTCAAAAATTACTTCTAAATATCATAACCTCCCATTCTATCCCTCGTCACACGGCGAGTTCAAAAACTCTGTTACACGAACTATTTTGAAGAGGGTTGGTCGAAAATTTACATTATAACTTTTGTTGTTTCATAAACAACTTGCTTTGTGTGGCGGTGGAACTATGAGTTTGCGAGTAGTGTTGATGTGGGTAGGTAAAGCTTTACATAAACACGTCGTTTTGATTGAATATTTACATACTTAATGGTTTTTAACCCCCGACGTAAAAAGAGGGGTGTTATAATTTTGACCGCTATGTCTGTCTATCTGTGGCACCGTAGCTCTTAAACGGCTGAACCGATTCGAATGCGGTTAATTTTATTTGAAAGCAGGTTTTCTAGCAATGTTTTTTAGACATGTTTTATCAAAATAGTATCATAGTACGGATCTTAGACGCATAATGGGTATTTTTATACTTTACTTTCAAACATGTGTGTGACTTAAAATAAAAAACACCCATGTATGCTATATAACTATGCAAGATTATGGAATTCTTGGTCTGATGATGCAGCCAGGATATCAAGCACACTAGCAAACAAGTTTTTTATTTTTAAATTTTCGCTTTTCTTTCCTGCGTTGGGTTTTTTTTAAATATAAGTATTAAATAGGTATTAATGAATTAGTTTCGTAATTGAGCGTGGTTTTAACAACTAGTTAGTTAAGTCTTTAGAATATCATCGTCTCCTTGTTCCATGTTACTTGGGGTTAGGGCAACACGTTTTCTTCTTCCATTCTCCCCGGTCAACTGCCACACTATCATTCACTCCCTTCTCTTCCATAAGTTGCCAGATTTGCCTTTTAATGCGTTCAAAACTAAAGTAAAATCCAACCTCTGTTCAAAGGCATACTATTCTATCAACGACTACTTAAATGATAAGAATAGTTGGTCGCTGTGATTAACTCAAGACAATGTTTAAATGTTCTTTCTCCAGAATTAGCTTACTTACTGACAGGTTATATGAGTTTATATAATTGTACTAATTTTACTTTATTTATTGTTGACATAATCTACTCATTACAATGTTTTTTTTTATGAGTTGTATTGCAATATGTGGTTAGCTAGCGACCTCGATTTTTTTTTAATTTACCTCAATGGTCCTAGTTTATCAATTATAACTTCTAGTTACAGCTATATGTAAGCGGGCACGCCCTTTATGCCTGGATGCTTTTATTTAGATATTGTTTTCGTTAAGTTATTTTTATTTCTGCTTGAGTATAGTTCTCGATGTTTTTGGTTGGTATATTGGCGTGTGCTAGCTGTCATATGGCTATTAATTTTATAATTTAAATTATGTTTTGTGTTGCGTAATGTAAATATCATTTTGCATACTATATAGATTTTTTTTTTTTTAACTGAACAGACAGCTGTACTGCTGGGGAGTTTGTTGCGCCACTTCTTCTTCCCAGCTAAAGCACTAGGAAGTGGTGAAGGGTGGGCGTTTTGGGGGACTGTCTTATGTAATTTTGACGTTCGAAAAGTGCTGATTCTCAGCCTAGTTTGAATAAATGATTTTTGAATTTTGAATTTGAATATCATCCCTCACACAATCCATTCATCTTTTCTTTGACCTTCCTCTCCCTCTCCATCCACCAACATTTATATTCATCACTCTTTTAGTCAGATTTCCGATCAAGTCTTTAAAATATCACATGATAAAGACGTGACAGGCAAAGTTTCTGTCATGCATACGAAAAAGACTATAACGTTCATCGTAGCATATTCGTCAAAGTTTCTACAAATTATACATAGCATTATTTGAAATAAAATTATGTTTATTTCTGTAAAAACATAGATCTTTTAAAACAATTTTAGGTCACTATTTTAAAACTAGATGGCGCCCTTTCTAGCTGACTGATCTCGGGAAAGAAATGCCTAAACATAGTCCGGAGCCCACCCTTTCTAATTCGCTTCCTGTTTATGGATTATTCTTCTTAAACATAATAAACATCACAACACTATCGGAATCAGAATCACTTATAAAAATCATCTCCTCAAAGATACTTGACGCTATAGTTAAAATAGATCAATCAACCGATCATTGGAAACTTCAGAGCTCATTTACACATTCCAAGGATCTGGACAAGAACATCAAAATACCATTTACCAAGAGTTCTTATCATACCTGTCTGTACTAATTCGTTTAGCTGTCGTTAAAATATTTGCGATTAAATGTTCTGGTTTAATCATAGACTAGGTGGTTGAGGTACAAGAAAATATAGGTTTCCTGTCAAAGGTATCTAGTGGATTTATGTTCTAGCACAGATAAATACAGATGGTTTAGTCCGCAAAATCATTCAAATAAAAAGCGACTCTTCCTACGATACATAAAGTGCAATTCAGGTCGACAGCGCTAATTACCTACAGTTATATTCACCTAGAAGTTGCCTCTCTGAATGGGCTCGACAAGACGAGCCCGCCACGTATTAAATAATAAATAAATAAATAAATGTTTATTTCTCAAACAACTTAATACTAATTTACAAAGTTTATAACTTGGCAACAATATTATTATAACTGAGAGTTTAGCATCTGTAGCCGAACTAGGCTGAGCCTGTATTTCGGCTATCAGCGCCTTTTCCCCCTAGTTATTCAAAGTAAACGTAACTATCATCAAGTCCAAGTACAGGGTTATGCTATCCATTACTGAATTTAGTAGGTAAGTAAAATTATGTTACAAATGATTTTTAGATTTAATTGTATAGTAAAAATGTATGTGTGTTTTAGGTGTAGTGTAAATGTGCGTGTGTGGTGTGGGGGTGTGTGTGTGTTGTGTGAGGGTGTGTGTGGGTTGTATGGGTTGTATTTGTAGCTTCATACCTACAATGCAGAGTGAACCATCTGTATTCATCTGTGATTGTAGTTCGATTAATTGCCGTCGAAATTCTGATGAATGTAGATATTTTCTGAATACAAGAAGATGTTGAATTAATACTACCTGTAAAGCATGTTAATCGAAACCAATTTTAAATCTTGGCCTAGTCATTGGAAAACGAAAATAAAGTAAAGAAAGAAAGAAAGAAAATACGTTTATTTGCGGTAAATATGACGCAAAGAAAAAAACACGAGAATAACTAATTGGGGGAAAATATGCGTCACATCCACGCAAAACGGCCATCGCTCAGCATAATGCTGCGACCCTATGCGAGACAGTGCCCTAGCGCTGGTTTTCAGCGACAGCCGAAATAAGTAGTAATAAGTAGGTACAATTGCTTAACAAAAAGAAGAAATGGTTAAATAAATAACAATTATGTAAAACCATCAATTGATAAATTCATAATGTTCCAAAATAACAGAACAACACTTTAAGTTTGAAGACAGATAAAGGGTTACAGCAACAAATTCCAGAAACGTTACAAAATACCAACAAAAATGTATCTATCAAAGACAATCCAAAGAAAAGACATCAACATTTATGATTATTTCTCCCCTTAAGATAGCAAGAATCTCTTCTTGCCTTCTAAGTGTACTTAAAATCCTGGATAAAGGTGAAAGTGAAGAAAGAATCACACTTTACTATCACCGAAGGTATTGCTACAAAACGTTTACTTCTGACGTAACTAGAATCCGGCACTTAAGTTTCGGGCCATAAAAACATAAAAACAGAGGGGACCATTAAAAAATGGAAAGTAAAAGCGGTGATGTAAATCTTTTCATTGATGGCTTTTGTTCCGAACTGGAACGGAGAAATAAATAAATTATTGAAATTGAAAGCTTTTGGTTGGGAATAATTACCGGTGAGCTTGAGTTCTTTGAGGCTTCTTCTAATGAAAATACTTTTGTTTGTAATCGAATTAAAATTTGGGAAATAAATTGCTGTGTAACTTTGTCTGTCTGAAATAATTTGAAATGCTGTTTTTGTTTACTTAAGAGGGAACAGGGCCTGCGATTCTCCATACAAATGTATTCTCCTGTTTCTTCGTGAATAATGCCTCTAGAGCAATCATTTTTTTTTCATAAAATCAAGGTCTGCTGTACGTCCCTGCTATTTCCTTTTTTTCAGCAACTTATCGGTAAAGAAAATTTATGACCCTCCAAAAATTACAAAAATGCATCAATTTTACCGCCGTAATTAGAGGAGTACCAGACAAATTCGTTTTTTTTTAACATAAATGAAAATGATAGGAACCTACATACTCTTTCTTTAAAATTTTAGTGTAAAAAATAATTGAATCGGTTCAATTTTCGAGGAGAAAAAAGGGGAAAACGAAACGTCGATTTCGTCAATTTTTTTTGTGATATATTTGGTCTGAGCTGTAACTATCCCTATCGCACTCTAGCATTCTACGGGGGCAGACTTGAGGTAAGAAGACGGCAATAGTTTCTTCAAATACCTATTTTTCAAATTCCTCGCAGCCCCTGTTCCCTCTTAAAGCTCAAATAGAATAAGAAAAAAATAAGAACGTTTATTTGGACACAGTTCAGTAGATACTTTAATACTCTTTAAAGCCGGCTATACATGTTGGTCATAGCTCGCCGAGTGAAAGCAAGTACCAACGTATAGACAGCCCATTTGTCTTGCCTCGCCATTGCTCGTCGATGCTCGCCTAGCTGTTCGAATGCAGGCGAGCGCCAACGTGTATACGGTTCATTTGGCGAGCCTTGCCACCACTCGGGATCACTCGCTACGACTCGTGTCACTTCGGAACAGTGTCGGTTTTTCTGCACAAATCAAATGCGCTCGCCTGCACTCGGTAATTACGGCCAACATGTGGATAGTTCCACAAAAACTCGTGATCATTGGCAGTTGGCATTGATCTTTTTCGAACTTGACCAACATGTAGACCGTAGCCGTAGCACTCGCCTTGTATCAATTATGCTTACGCTCCCGTTGGCCGAGGCTTGGCCAACGTGTATTGCCGGCTTAAAAATCACTTCATCCTTACAAGCCTAAACCACAAACATGGGCCATTAGCACACTTTTAAATTTTTCAATCAATTAATCAATCATTTCTTTATTGTAGATCAGAATACAGATTTTTTATGACAGAGTGAACAGCTATGTCCCGCCTTTTAGGCATACAATAGTAATTATTTAATTTATAGAAATGTCATATAATTAGGTTCACATCCTCATTGTTGATGCTCAATCTTAATACTTTATTTCATTGAAATTTCATTTTTTGTTCCACACGTATCCATCTAGTATAGTAGTAGATTCTTAGAAACGCTAGGTGGAGTGACGATTTCGGTAGGGTGGCTGCTATCAGCTGAATGAGATTAGCCCCTAAAGAGAGGTCTGTTAAATCATCAAAGTCAAAGTCAAATCATTTATTTCAATTTTATAAGGCACTTTTGAACGTCAAAATTTACAAAAAAAAATAAATTGATTCTAGTCGCCCCTTGCAAAAGATAGTTTTCGCATGGAGAAGAATTGGCAAGAAACTCCACCGTTACTCTTTTAAAATGTTTTACAATATTTTGTATAAGTACTTACATTAGTTATATAATTATATGTGAGGACGATGCACCTAAAATAAAAATACTATACCACAATAGGTAAAAAGAATTAAGAATTAAAAATTAAGTAACAACAGATAAATTAATTGTGTTATACATACATGGTGCTCACATATTTACAAACATTGTAAAAGTAGACGATTTTCCTAAAATTTTACAATTAATAAGTCAGTGTGTGTGTCATCATGATGATGACAACTCCCGCTCCTCTTATAGCTTACAAACTCTTCTCTCAAGGCCCAACGTTCCAACATATGGTGTGTACCTACTGATCTATCTGTCAATAGGACTTTTATTAGAAGAGAGAGTTGAACGATTCGGAAGAGGGAACCCCTCCTCCAACTTACGTCAAAGACATAAATATTCTCTGTACATGGTCGGAATTTTTATTAAAAAAGCGACCCTTGTAAAACAATCTTGTTGAGTTATTATTGAGGAAGGTTCGTATCAATCTTTTGCCTTTATACTACCGAGAATTCGAGGTTGTGAAAAAGACTCATAATGGCATGAATGTACTTACAGTTTTTTTTTAAACTAAATTCTTATGTATATAAAGTTACAAAGAAGGTTTTATAAACTATTTTATGTAATTATTAATTTAACTAAAGGTACCATGCAAGACTGGTTGACACAACCCAGTTTTCTCTAACTAAGCATGACCAGATATTTAGGTCGCGTAATTTTTTTTTTTTTAATTTTCCTTTTCATGACTAATTTCTATTCCGTAACCGACCGCAGGCTGCAGCAGCAGGCGACGACTGATTTCTATGTATTTCTATGAAATACCTCAGTAGCTAGCGACATGTCGCCATGCACTCCCGAAAATTACGCGACCTAAATATCTGGTCAAGCTTTAGAATCTACACAATTTTCTTGGTCATTTCTAAAAAAAAGTATCGTCAGAGAAAACTGGGTTGTGTCAACCAGTCTTGCACCGTCATTATCTGGGACCACCTGAGTTAATATACCTTGAAGCTCATAAATAGAAGCGTTCCAGTAAAAAGCTGATAGTCTAGTGTACAGAGATATAAAGACTTGGGTACTGAAAGAGTCAACATAATATTATGATTATAAATGAAGGAACTCCCTTTTTTATGCAGTTCACAGTGTAGTTATTAGACTGTGAATACTAAGCAAAAAAAACCAATCTGCCATGCATTTTCCCAACTATGTTGGGGTCGGCTTCCAGGCCAACCGGATACCGCTATTTTACATGGAGTGACTGCCTATTCGACCTCCACAACCGAGTAACTGGGTAATACGATACCCCTTAGTAAGACTGTTTGTCAGACTTTCGGGCTCCTGGCGACCCGTAAGGACTGTCAAAGATCCACGAATGATATCCTGGACCAAGAGCTTAACGTGCTTTCCGAGGCACGGAGGAATCTCGGTATGTAAAGAAGGTCACCCATCCACGGACCAACCCCGGCAAGATGGCTGATGGATCGACCCGTGCGGCTGTTATTACTTAGCCACGAGCTCTTCTTTTTATTAACGTTTGATACTAAGCCCCATGAAAATAAATTACGTAAGGAATCTACGACAGACAACACACATTGCCAAACCGCTGGGTCTAAAAGCATGAAATAATGCACAAGGATTCTTGAAAATGCATCCCCAACAGGGGAGAAGAAAGTTTATAATTATGGAATTTCGTCATTTTTGCTAATAGGAAACCATCCGGGACACGGTTTGAGTAGATATCAATAAAACCAGCTAAAATAAAATCCTTTTAATCGTAAATTGACTTTTGATGCCTCACAATGTATGAAAAACAGCTTCGCACATGAAACCCTCCGTACCACCGCACAATATTTAGCAAAAACCACAAAAAAAAACACGTTTCTTTTATAGGGACCCCTTTATTTTTTTACTTTATTTTAGTTTTATTATTTGTTGTTATAGCGGCAATAGAAATACAGAATATCTGAAAATTTCAACTGTCTACCTATTACGGTTCATGAGATACAGCCCGCTGACAGACAGACGGACGTACAGTGGAGGCTTAGTAAAAACAAAACATTTCCTATTCTCTTAAATCTTAGAACCCTTTGGTTGGTTTTCTTATCTCATCATAACAATACAACTTGTTGGCTCGTAAAAACAAACAACTGAACATCAGTACTGTATCTCTGCCAGTAAATCTAATTCCTCGTCAGTTTCATCAACTAGACAGGCGTGCGAACTAATCACGGAGCTACAGAACACTGTGAGACTTAGATACTAACTGATGCAGTTATTGTTTTTTTCCCCTACTGTTGTAGCTTAGTATTGATGTTGTTGCTGTCTGGAGTTTGACACTTTGTGGCTTGCGTAGTCTGCCTTTTATATCGTGGAGGACTGCAGAATATAATAAAACTTTTATTGGCTATCGTGAGTTTTTATGAAGTCTGTCTAGCTGTGTATGCTTGCAAAATGAACTGAATTTCGTGCAGCTTAAAATGATGATACTAATATTACAATATTCTGTTTTTTAGCTAGCAAGATGATGAAGTCAAAAGCTAAAATCAAAGACATAAAATATTAATTTAGCACTAAAAATAAAGTTAACCATCACTGTTATCCGTCGAAAATTTGCCCCAAACAGTGGTATGCCACTCGCTAGACAAGTACTTTAACTTCTCACAAACTCGAACCAACAGACCAAACCGTACCGTATCATTATATCATTACAAACCACTAATCAAGAGAAATTGTACTTTCATTGGAAATCAAAATGGAAAATGGGAAGTATATCACACAATTAGATGTCATGCATAGACCGTTTCATCGCTAAATTGTCCATACTTAACCATCATTACGGGTTTCCTACACTATCGGCTTAGCGATGGCGAAAATATGAAATAGTTTGGGTTTGACAGGTAACAATAGATTCAGTTAGATTGTAATGGTGTCGTGCGGGAAAGTCCGAAAGGGATACCGTGGCCCCTGGCAACGTAAAGGCAACGGAAGGAACACGGGTGGGTTTTAGTCAGTAAGAGTCTGACACGCCCTCCCGCTCCACCCAGAGCGGAAGAAGTTATTTGATAATTTCCCACCAAAAAAAAAAAAAAAAAAGCAAGAACCGCATTATAATTGTCCATTGCATAAGGCTATTATAAGTAATGCTTCTCATAGCAGAATTTGATATAAAAAGTAAGCCTAATAATTTAAATTCAAAAATTCAAAAGTCATTTATTCGAACTAGGCTGAGAATCAGCACTTTTCGAACGTCAAAGTTACATAAGACAGTCCTCCAAACCGCCCACCCTTCACCACTTTTATGCTATGGAACGGGGTATGCTTGGAGTCTCTCTGAGGGACCGAATCCGGAACGAGGTGATCCGGCAGAGAACCAAAGTTTTCGACATAGCTCACAGAATTAGCAAGCTGAAGTGGCAATAGGCCGGCCATAGACCGTAGAACCGATGACCGTTGGGGTAGCCGTGTTCTTGAGGAGACAGTGAATCGGAAAACGTAAGGTAGGACGTCCTCAGGCTAGGTGGAGCGACGATCTTCGCATGGTGTCTGGTAGCAGCTGAATGAGAGTTGCCGAGAATCAAGCTGAATGGCGTGCAATTGGAGTGGCCTATGTCCAGCAGTGGACTGCTGCAGGCTGATAATGAGGATGAAGTAAACCTGCGTAATTTAATTGCCAGATGCAGTCCACTGTTAGACATTCATTAAGCCATATCTCCTTTAAGTTGCAGTACAAGAATCACCATATTTCGGACTTAGTCTAACGCCAGCAATTTTTTTCAAAATATTCTCTATATCAAGCGCTGCCTCATATGATTGTGGTCCCCAATCTCTTTTATCAAAAATCTGGTCATCGATTCCTTCATCATACATGGCCAGTTCTCTGCAACAGCAACTGCTGACACAACAAGTTAAATCGATTAACGACGTTAGGAAGCCATTAACACAATATTTTTTTCTGCATTTCCTAGTATCATGGAAATCGAATACTACAAGGGACCTGATTTGCAATTTCTACTGAACATTGTGGTTCAATTAAATTGAATTATCTTAACTCGTTTAGTTTCGCTACACTTCCAACTTTCTACGTTTTAATTCGTTGTATGACAGCTTAGTATACTATGAATAATAGGTCAATTTGTACTTTTCTTTCCCGATTTCACTTCTGCGAGAAATGAACGAAAATGTCTTTAAGAACGTTTAATTTCAATGTGAGACTAATTTGCATCCATTTGGATTCTATCTTAGCGGAAGAAGTTTGAGCGAATGGCCTTTTCCCAACTATGTTGGGGTCGGCTTCCAGTCTAACCGGATGCAGCTGAATACCAGTATTTTACATGGAGTGAATGCCTATCTAACCTCCACAACCCAGTAACTGGGTAATACGATACCCCTTAGTAAGACTGGTTCTCAGACTTTCGGGCTACTGACTGTCAAAGATCCACGAATGACAGCCGGGACCAACGGTTTAACGTGCTTTCCGAGGCACGGAGGAGTTGTGGTATGTAAAGATGGTCACCCATCCACGGACCAACCCTGGCAAGCATAGCTTAATCTATTGAATCAACCCGTGCGGCTGTTATTACTTAGCCACGAGCTCCACTACGGAGTTTCGCTGATTAATTTAATTTGACTCTGTATACTAGCTTAACGTGGTCGCTCACAATGGGCCTTATCAGAAGGCTAAAAGTCACCCAAAGGGCAATGGAGAGGGCTATGCTTGTAGTTTCCCTACGTGATCGAATCAGAAATGAAAAGATCCGCAAGAGAACCAAGGTAACCGACATAGCCCGAAGAATTGCCAAACTTAAGTGGCAATGGGCAGGGCACATTGCTCGCAGAACAGATGGCCGATGGGGCAGAAAGGTTCTGGAGTGGCGACCGCGTACTGGAAGACGCAGCGTTGGAAGGCAAGATGGACTGATGACCTTGCAAAGGCGCAGAAATTTGCTGGATGCGAAAGGCACAGAATTGGTCGAAGTGGCAGTGCTTGGGGGAGGCCTAAGTCCAGCAGTGGACGTCTTTCGGCTGAAATGATGATGATGAGGATACTAGGTAGGCTTTTGGAGAAGAATAATTTCAAGTAGCTTGGGATCAAAATAATCCTTGTCTTCTTACAAGCATTTATAGTATCGCCTAGTATCCCTCAATACACATCGTTCCAATAATTTTACACGAAAGTAAACTCATAATAGTACCAGCACGATTAACTTGAAGTTATTATTCGAGCAACTTGTTCTAAGCACTATGTAGTAACTAAGTTGAAAGGATTAGCAGTACTTAAGAGCATATTACTTAAGTAATAGTGGACCTGTTAGTAGTTAGTTCTGAGAGTGAAGTTTCAGGAGTTTTATGGAAGGAAACGAATTCTAAATTACTTCAGAGACTAAGCTAGACGAAACTGAAGGAGAACCTTCAGTTTCGTCTAGCTTAGTCTCTGAAGTAATTTAGAATTCGTTTAGAAAAAGTAACGTGAAAGCTTTGAACAAATATAAAAGTTTTCAAGAACATATTAAAACAAAATAGTTTCTGAGCGAAAATGAATTTTCTGCCGAAAACGGAAAAGAAGCTTCGACTTTAGTCTTATTTTCGACCGAAAATTAAGCCGAAAACGAAAATGATTTAGACATATTAAATATTAATATTACCACTGTACACTGAAATCGTGTTTGTTTCTATTTACATCTAGGGAAAGAAATAGCAAATATAGGCTTTAAATAAATAAAACACGATTATAAACGCTCCTGTAAACAGGCGCGACGCGACAGCGCTTTATTCCATTAGAAGATACATCATTTCGCATATTTCTTGTTGTATTGTTTCACCTGATATTGCCTAGCTTTACGAAGTAGGCCGAATGACGCGCGACAATTCACGATCTTCTGATTTTCGGCTTGGCTGCAGCTTCGGCTGGTTGATGGCCGAAAACGAAAATATGGCCGAATCAATATATTTTGGCCGAAAACGAAGCTTTGGTCGGTCACTAAAACAAAATATTTTGTTAGTAAACTGCAGTTAATATAGAAATAGATTATTGAATATTCTGAAAAAGTAATTGCTAAAGATTGAATGGCTCGATTTTGTTCAATTTCTAACTTCTAAACGAATATTGAATGCCTAATAATTCATGTCGAAGCAAATATATCTACTTTACAGTTGTTCTAATACTTACATTCTGTTTCGAATATGAAAAAATCCCATCTAACACTCCTCAAAAGTAACTTTTACGACATCACTGCCTACCCTCTCACTCGCTACAAGTACAACACCTTTTCCCAACTTTACATGTGCCCAGACATCCATTACCGTAATATCTTTCGCACCCCAAATACACGTGTCATAGCACTTAAGTGGGTCAGACATATTTTACGACACGTTCTCTGACGTCAGAGGGAATGTTTAAAGTTTTGTTTTTTGAAAAAGGAATGTGCAGTCTTTTGTCTTTTGTACTTAAAGAAAGGAGGTTATTTTGAAAGAATTTATTTGTGGTTTTGTGAGCAGATTTTAATATAAAAGATTTGGATCAGTTTTGATTCGAATCTTATCGACTCCAGTACTATGTGATGTGAACACGTAGACTTATTAGCACAGCTACCTATTTAACAAATAATAGTGTCGTATATCCATACCACAGAATATTAATGACCATGACACTTACCTTTTTTTTGGCTTTCAAGTCATCAATTACTTACCTAGCCGTCTTTAAGCTTCAAGCTGCTGTAATGAACAATATAAGTAAATCCAATCTATCCAATGACATATCGAGATATCGGTAAAGAAAAATCTTTGATCCAAATTGCATACTTTCCTACTTGTATATTAACATACATGTAGAAACTTATCTGACGATTTCGAAATCGTCACGATAATCGTGAGATGGATTGAATGGCGTATATCGAGCTTCGAAGAGACACAACAATCAATTTGAATCCTACATATTCTGTGTGAGCTGATTCTGTTCTGTACCACTTTAATGAAAGTATTGCTATCTTTTTCTTATTACAAGACTGAAAAAAGACGGCGATAGTTTTACAATTGTAAATTACCTATTTGACAATTTGACATTTTGCACTTCAGCAATATTTATCTGTTTAGCATTACTAGCTGCTGCTCACGGCTTCCTGCGAGGACATAAATTCTTTTTTTCCGTCCGTCCCGTCAAAATCGGTCTAGCCGTTTCGGAGATTAGCCGGAACAAACAGACAGACAGACAGACAATTTTTTTTTTAATTGTTTATTTTTATTTTTGAACCGTATATACTTTCATATGCACTCAATAAAAAGCTGTTATTTTGGCAATACAAACAGACACTTAAATTTTATTTATTTGTATAGATTTCAACAAATTCATGTAATCTTCTTTCATTAAGTATTATACCTAGTGAAATAGGCGTAAAAGAGGTGGTGTCTCAAAAAAAAAAAAACAACTTTTGAGGTGTGTCCTTCAAATTGTTTGATGTCAAATTCAACATCAAACTTTCTGAAGAACTGTCAAACTGACAGTTCACATTCTTCTATTTTGTTTTTAATTGTTCTACGTGAAAAAGATATCAACAAAAAATCCTACAGTTTATGTGCAAAACAGAATCAGTCCAATATCTTTTAAAGAAAGTCTAGCACAAATGAAAATGTCGGCGTCATTTTAAGACGTTCCATCCAGATGCTGAATTTAAATTTCGAATGCTTACATTTGAATATGTAAATATTCATGTCTATACGAAGGCCCTTTGCTGAGAATCTCTCGAGCATCTGTTTAAGAGACTGAAGAAGAATTTATTTTCAAGGCTTTCAGCCTATTAATGTATATTGATGAACGATAATTTAGGTAATGAAGGTTTTCATGAAAATTCACGTCACCAGTTGGCGCAACTTTGACAATAGGTCTTTCATCATTATTTCGACTATGAATATAAAATATATGATGACGTGACATTCAGGCATAACTACAGAAATTTTGACAGGTGCCCCGGACCTGATGTCTCAGTGCTGCCACTTAGTAAACGTCATTTCAGAAAACCCTCATCACGGTACAATACAAAATAATATACTTTATTGTATACAAATAATAATAAAAAAGTGAATGCTTGGAAAAATTATCTTTATTTATCTATTGATCTTGGAAAAGTATAAATTCAGTTCTAGATTCTTACTTTACCAGCTCAAGTGTATCTTAAAGACGCCTGCAATGCTGAATACAACACAAATAAAGAATTTCGAAAACAAGTATTATAAAATAAGCTAGAACAAAACCGTACCAATTATATATACTTGAATAATACTTTTTGTTAAAGAAACGGTCACCCATCCATGGACTAGATAAGCACAGAAAGCACTGCTTAACCTCGCAGATCTATCGATCTAAGCTGTTGTTACTTAGCCGCAAGCCCCTGATCCATTAGAAGGGTTAATACCCTTCTGCTTCCACGCACTTTAAGATGAACAAAAATTTTGTCCTAAACCATCATTAACTTCAACCCTATAAGAAGTGCAATTTTTCGAATTCTACATAAAGTAATCCTAACTAATATTATATACGAAAATGAGTTTGTTTGTTTGTTACGCTTTCACGCTAAAACAGCTGAACGAATTTGGATTAATTTTGGCACATGAGTAGACCATAACCTGGGTTAGAACATAGGATACTTTTTATTCTGGTAGTACGTTCCCTTGTAATAACTTCCGACTTCCACGCTCACGAAACTGAGGGCAAAAGCTAGACAATTCATAAAGCAAAACATTTAGCGCGTCCCTATAGCTAATCTAAAACACTTAAACAAAGCTACTGCAATCTAAACAATTGTGAACATTATCTCTCACCCACACATCAAGCCATTCAACAAAAATTGCCAAGTCACGAGTGACCTAAGGGCACGCAACAGCACACAAACTTTCTTCAAATTCGTTATAATGTTTTGACAAGTAAATTTGCCGGCGTACTTAACCAAGCTTTCTCGAATGATTGACAGTAAATGTATCAATGGCTCACGACTGTCACTTTCGCTTGATGGACTGATGTACAGACTGACAGCTTATCTCGCGTCAGTATTAAATTAATTTTATTTGCGATTATTGATTCCTTTTGTTGTGTTATTGAAGTTTATTTGATGTGTATCTTCATGTATTTGTTAGTGGTTAATTGAATTTGAAAGGGAAATTATTTGTGAATGCAAACGCAGTCTTGAGACGTGCCTGTCTAATTCTCAATGAATGGATAAGCAAAACTATGTCAGTAGACGTTTTTTCAGCACATTCTAAGTACAGCTGTCGTTTTTTTTTTTTGCAATACCGTAGCTTGCCTGATTAGCTCGAAGTCGTCAATTTAGAATAATTGCCACTTAAGCATACTTGTATTAAAATAAATAAGCACGACTGAGCCCATGAAAAACCGACTAAATCAACTGTCATTTGATAGTTTTTTACCTGACTGCAAAGAAGGGTTAGATCTGTTTTTTAAAGGGCTGATTTTTCCAACACCAGATAAATATTATATTATACGTGGAATAAAATTGGCGTTCGAAATTCAAAATTATTCCTCGAATAAAAATACACCCACAGATAAAACAATGTCAGCATAACAAGAGCTGAACAATTTGACCATTTTATATATATAAGTAAATTTTTATTCCATGCTATAGTTAGTTGACCTACTGTTTTCCACGCCACGCACGATTCTGAGTCCACTAAGGGGAACAAGATTATTTAATGACGCTCCCAGATAGGGCTTTTAACCTGTTATTACCGACTATTATTCAATTTGCATGTAACATGGAAATTCACTCTCTAAACTTAAGTAGCAAAGAGCAAACCCTTTACTTGCTACATATTATTTTAATTATGTTGCAGCTATTAAAATAATAATAATGTTTTGTACATAAAAAGCATACAAATTTTCCACTCAGTATCATCACATCAAGCAGCGAAAAGTTGTTATTTTTAAACATGGTTTAAATTAAAAAATATATATAGGTAGGTATACTTATTGTTCCCACTCTTTTGTAGATAATTTATTATTTTAATCATTTGTCTACCATTTTAAGAAAAAAATCAGCACTTTCGTTCATTCAATAAACCTAAAAATAAAACTACTCACTTGAACTTACTGTTAGATTTTCAGCCAAAGGACAGATAAATACTTGTACATCTATAAACCCCCAAAACATTAATTTATTAAAATACCAAACTAACAAAGGTGAAACACGCAGATGACTTTAACACATACTTATCTCCCGAAACTACCCACATAAAGCCGTAACTCCCACAGGCAAATAAAAACGGGGTCCCTCCAAATGATTAAATAAAGACAAAACAACAAGGAAAATGGTTGAAAAAAGGGAAAGCTGAGGGCTTAAGGAAATTGATGACAACGGAGCGTGGAACCAGTAGACCCCAGTTGCACATTCCAGACATATGAACCTACCTACATTTTATTCGTAAAGGTACTACACACATAGTCGGCGAGACTTTTATCGGCAGTAGTGCGTATAAAACTCGTAAAGAGTCGAGAAAAGTGGCTGTGGAAGGGTTTGGAGTCCCAAAAGACCTGCCTTGAATTTAAACCGATAAGAAAAAAGCCAAAGTCTTTTTTCTAGCCTCGAAGTCTATTTTTTATCAAAAAACTTATGCATGAAATAGATTTTCCTTATTTATCTTGAGTTTTACCCATAAGATTTTCGCTGCATAAGTACTGTAAATTATTATGTTGACAAAAAAAATTGCCGCATGATTTCACACTAAAAGCCGACCCAAACATGCATTAGAAATGTTTGGGATGACGATGAGCCATAACAGCATCTCATACATTTTTCTTTCATAGCGACGAAGGCCCAACTCATAACGAACCGCAACGTGCTAAAAACGACACTATAACTTAGTCCGAATATTCTAACCGAACGACCCGACCGAAAATAGGGTCCCCAATCCACATAAAAGAAATAAAAACTAAATTTGCGACCATCCCTTTAAACATTGGCTCCTTTTGAGAGAATACCTATGTAAACAGAGAATCAAAATAGTTAGGGTTGACCTTCATATTTCGGGTAAACCATTTACACTTTTTCTCTTTGGGGGCAGATAAGCTATCAGAAGTTTGGCCCATTTGTCATTCCGTATCGATGCTGTCAAAATTGAATGAGGGATCGTGTACGTTATTTTCTACATTGTAATTCTACTTTCGGCTTATCTTTTACAAGTAGAGCTGGTTGGCTCGCTCTCGTTAATGTGGAAATAGGGCTGCCCGTCTTACCTCTGTGACCTTTAAGGAAATGTAGGTTTTGAGTTATCAGTGGATCGTTGACAGGTGTTAGCTATTCAACTGATACAAACTCTAGGATATGCCACATGGCACATGGTCAGATACGTAGCGATTAACTGGCCGGAATCTAAACAAAAATGTTTTAATACGCGCGGCTTCGCCCGCGTAATTATCGGTGAAATGGTGTTGCAGTTTATCAATCTCTTAAACACCAACATCCATTTTTATATATAAATAATGGTATCAAAATGTTTTCTTCGTAAAACTCTAATCACAAAAACATCTAATAATAAAATTATTCATTGAAAAAACCAGGCCTTCACTGAAATAGGCATAATTACAATCCCATTAGAAACACCTAATACCACAGCCTAACGATGTAATTACTGCCACCTATATCTCTTCACTTCCTTCTACGAACTGGACTTACCATATACCACAGACTACAAAATAATTACTAGTATTCCATTTCAGTCCAACAATTTGCCAAGAAATGTTCTGATGCCATAGTTTCCATTTATTACGTTCCATATTGGTGAAGAAGCGAATATCTGCCAATTCAAGTTTCACCTAGGGATATAATATCGAATCGATATGGAATAAAATATCGATAAACAGATATCGAGTACTTTTGTAACATAATGAAAAATTACGATTAAATTCCGTCAAGATGGTGCCAGTTTAACACAACAGCCTCTCTCACATAACAGGCTCTCACATGGCATTAATAGTACAGACGCTAGCAGGTCAACCTACCCGAAAATGTCAAATTTTCCCAATCAACTTTGAACCTTATATTTTGGTGATAAAGTTGAAAATCCATTAAAGTAATTTGACAGATTGTAGTAGGTTGATGTGCTGGCGTCTGTATTTATCGGTTATCGTATAAGGTATCGATAATTGCCCGCGTCTCGCTTGACAATATCGAGTACAACAAAAAATACGAATTAATCAAAGCATACGTCAATACTTCTGTGAGATGTATCGATACCACTCAAGAATCGATTCTTTTTCCGATCCCTAGCTTTCCTTATAAAACCTTGCGTCCCATATAGGTTAGTGTGTAAGATCCATTGGTAGCGTATTTCCAACATACGAACGTGAGTTACCGGTCGCCTTGTTAAGTGAAAACTTTGTGGGTAGGTATGTGCTCAGCGCTCGTTGGAAATCGTGTAAAGAATTATTGTCCGCGTGTGTTGGTTGCTTTTCTAAGATTTGTCGGTATGCGGTTAGGATTTGTGGTTGAATTTTTGTTTTAGAATTTAGAGCATGATAATCTCACGCTAATATTCGAAGTAAGTTGAAATATAGAACATACTTTTAGGTTGCATACGAAACTCAATGGCGAATCTTCGGTGGTAAAGCCTTGTTAAATAAACAAGCTTTACATATAAGTTATCAGTGGTTTTTTCAGTCGATTTTTCTGTAGGCAATATCAAACAATGCATTGTTTTAAAACCCAAAATCAGTGCCTACTTAAGTGCCCTTTTATCTAACGCAGCAGCATTCTGCTTACGTAACCAATTCAAAATCTTTCGACTAATCTCAAACAGATAGAAGCCGAAAGATAATCGCATAAAAAAAACTTTTAAAATAGCCACATTATAGATTCACATCACGGAGTGATAACAACAAACTCCTCTGAAACTGAAATTGAGTTACAGATTTCTTTTTCAGTATACTTTTGTAAAACGCGCTATCAAAAGAAGCGTTATAACATTCCTACTTTTAGTTAAGGGGATGCTCTTCAACCTTATAAAATGACTCCTCAAATCGAACCTCAGTTATTTTTTGACACACTCCTGCATAGGGGCTGCCCCAGCTTTCCATCCCCTCTATTGATGTTAGGATTAGTCTTTTAAGTACCTATCGCAACAGGGATGATGACTGGGTAAAATAAAAGTAATTATATTTAGTCCGTCAGTCAGATAATAAAAAACTATTAGACACGTATTTTTTGCTTTATCATATTAATATAAAATGACTTAGATAAAACGCATTAAACTTGGAGAGTGGGGGTTGCTACGTCACAAGCAAGTATAAAATCTACATACTCATGACTTTATGGCACGCTCCTGGCTGGAGGCTTTGAGTGTAGAAGCTTAAGGCAGCCACAGGAAAGTCCGGTTAAGCAGCTACGACCCTCTTCTGAGGTCAACGGCGAGATGCCATAGTCGAAAAAAAAAAAAATTACGCAATGTATCGCCGTAATCTTTTGCCAAAGTAAAAAAAGAAAAATACGTGTCCAATATTTTTTAATAATACAACTGACAGATAAAAAATAATTATATTTTTTTAGTCATCATCCTTATTAGTTTGAATATCAGATGAGATAATTTATTTACCAAAATACCTATTGTTCAGGAATGTTGTAAAAAATAAATTTGATTTGCTGGAAAAACTATTTGAATGCAGACTGGTGGAGGTTTCTCTATTCAAAAATTCTATTGCTGTCCAGCATTTATTGCATATATTACACGTTTCATCATTCAACTTAATTTCAGCCAAAATTCGTCCACTGCTGGACACAGGCCTGTGTTTCTCGCATCCAGTGGATTCCCGCGGGCTTCACAAGATCATCGGTCCACCTCGTGGGACGCTTTCCAATGTTACGTCTTCCGGTACGTGGTCACCATTACAGAACATTTCAGCCCCATCGAGCATCTGTTCTGCGAGGAATATGCCTGTAATAAATATAAAATATAAACGTATCCTTAAACTAGAATTCAATAAAAGGCTCTCCCTTCGTCTTGTTAAACTTTTTAACAACCTCCTTAACTTTCTTGCCGTTCGTAACAGTTATTGGGAAATACTCGCAGCTCTGAACTCAGTCTGTTTCTTATCCTTTAGTTTAAATTGACCTAATAAAACATTTAGTTAGAACCTATTGGAACGTATGTTTATATAGTTAGACTATTTACTTGGGAGATACATTTTAGGGTTGAAAAGATAGTGCTTACTTTGAAAGAGCTTCTGTTATTAATTCTATAACTCCACATTGACCTTAATTATTATATGAAACCAAGAATAATCGCTCGCATCACATTCTCTCAAACTATAGTTGAACAAGGATCTTATGGCACGTGGTCAAAAACAGAACTAACACCGCCATCTTGTTTTTTCAATACATTTCACAAAATAATTGTACAAAAATGTTTGACCAGCGCCCCCGTCAACGTCATTTGAGCGCCAAAAGAACCTTGTAGCAGTATACATTTATCCTGATCCTCCTGATCAAATTTCGGCCGTGATCTCAGCAGAGACCAGCTTTCGGCGCGGGAAATATTATAGTACACAAGTATGTGCGCAGACAGGTGCACTCTCTTTTCCATCACTCTCATAGTCCGATGGGACGGCAATCCGAAACGACCGGAGAGAGATCAAGCGCAGGGCTAACGGCTTAACGTGCTTTATGAGGCACGGCGATATCACACCGCCAACTTCCAAACTCCGGGCTGTTACTAAGAAATTCCTAATGGGAACCCAATAACACTTTGCCCGACCCAGGAATCCAAACCAGGACCCCACGTTCAGCGACCACGAGACCAACGGGGCAGTCAGTGTACATTTACAACTTCACTGAAGGAAATGTAACCCCAACGAGTATAATTACCCTCATAAAAGATAACATTTCCTCTATACTGTAACCAATGAATCATACAACATTCATTTAACTTATGAACGTTATAAATTGCGAGTATCTCTTCCGATATTTTATCTCTAACCACGCCCAGGCTCGGTACGGTAGGATGGTCGGTAACCAATCAAAATACTAAACTAGATGCTAAAGCGACCGTAAAATGTATGTATGTAGAGCTAAATTAGTGGTTCATACGGATTCTCATTTGATCTACGTAATTGGTACATGAATTTTCTAGTCTGGTCGACGACTTAACATGAACGGTTATTGGTCTAGGCTTTATGTCTAAGTACTAACTATAGGGTTAAGTCCTTAGTAACTGTTGGTCGGTGTGATAAATTATATTGCTAGGTACTGTTGCGTGTGTTTTTGAGAGTGTGTATGTACGTATGTATGTCTCTCAGTAGCCTTTAGGCTCAAATTATTAAAATTTCAATTTTATTATATATTTATTTAGTCTTCGCCCGCGTGTTATGTCAATAAAAAGTAGCTTATGTCCTTTCCCAGGGTTCAAAGTATCCGCATAACAAATTTCATCTAAATTGGTTCAGCCGTTTAGCCATGAAAGCGTATAATCATACTGGACTTTAAAAGAGACTGTGACCTCTGAGTTTGTTCCGGTCTTTCTTCTCAGATTAGTCAGATAGGAAACGCCGAACTCATATAGCAATTTTTTTTTATATGTCGTTTTAAAGTGATTGCAATATCCTATTTACAGAATAATCAATTTCATTTCATTTTATTTCATTTCATTTCATAATAATTCACAAGAGAGAAGTGATGAAACAGGGAAAGCAAAAAAACACAACGCCCATAAAATCTAAACAATAAAAAACGCCACCGATATTAAGATTTAAGTATACTCATACACTATAATGAATTATAATTATTATGCGATAAACAGTGAAAATGGAAAGTTAAGACAAAATCATTAAAATATCGTTAAAATTGGTTCGCTATCATATTGAATATGCGATTCATAAGCGACTAGCGGAATGTCTGCGTTATCTGTAAGGAAGTATAACAGTAATTTACTTTTTTTAATTTTGAGGAGAATCGATATTTGGCTACTCTCTTGTAAGCAAGTTATATTTTTGACGACGATCATTCATTATTTCCCCTGCTTTAAAAAATTAAATGAATATTATCCAATGATTTCATTAACAATTTAAATTGGCCATAGTTCTTTCATTTTAGTTAGTTCTCCATAGTTCTTTTGTAGTTTTTTTAATTACTTGGTAGCAAATTAGCAGGCAGCCTGGGGGAGATAATCAACATTTACTTCTGCAATACAAAAGGTATCACAGATGCGTTCCAAATCCAAATAAAAGACTTGCAGCAACCTCAACCTAAAAAAGTCTCACGATATCTATTTCATTTTTGTTTTTGGTTTTTACTTTGAACTTCTGTCATGGACTGTCAATAAAAATAGACGAAATATATTTTATTATTTTTGCATTTAAATTCCATATATTTTAATTTTCTACCCATTCTCCCTTGGAATTATGATGTTCTGAGATGTCACCAAGGATGAGGTAGCTACAGACTGAAATGTGTCATATGCCTGTAACTATACAGCTCCTTTACAGTCAGAACTTAGCCACGCTGCTTGTCGGCAGGTATGGCATAGGTTTTGTCAAAATAGTACATTCCCGTTGGACAATTTCGGATATCCACGCGGGCGAAGTCTCGGGAAAAACTTAGTTCAAAAATAAAAGTTTTGTAAACAAACAAAAAAGTACGGAACACATGACTTGACACGGAACAACGATTGAGGTCGTAACTGGTCCCCTGCGATTGATGTAAAGAGATGTTCTGGGAGCTATAAAACACAGCTCTGTGAATGGTGACCTTACTACGTCACTGACACTGACAGATAACTGTTTACACTTTGGTATTGTCAGTTTTAGTAGGGTTCATGTTTAGATATTCATTTAGCTGTAAACTGACATTCTTAAACAGTAACATCCAAAGCAATGAGGGTTTTTTGAAATGACGTTCACTAGGTGGCAGCACTGAGACGTCAGGTCCGGGCCACCTGGCAAAAGTGTCAAAACGCCTACATTTTATTTAGTCGTGACTGAATGATGAACGAATGAATGAAACGAATGATGAACGTCATCATAATTATATTCTAAATTCATTGTCGAATTGGAAGACCACTTGTCAAAGTGGCGCCAGCTGGTGGTGTGGTGGAATTTTCATGAAAACCCGCATTAGTTCATAGATGTGACTTGATCTTGACGACCCCTGTTTTTTGTTTTCAGGAATCATTAAAGATCGAATGGACTTTAAAGCAGGCGCAGCTGTCGAATGCGGAGACCCGATACCCGTGTTAAGAGAACCGTTCGTTTTGTGTACCTATAAGGAAATTTTTGACAGTGCCTTTTCGGAATTTTTGTGTTCTCTTTCTATACAATGTTCTCTTTCTCACGATACAATCTGCCTCTGTTTCGAGTCTGACTTTGTTTCGGCCTTTCTTCTCAGAAGAGTCAAAAGGAAACGCCGACCTCATCCAGTTTTTAAAATATGATTGATGTGTAGTGTTTGTACAAACCAATTTACTGTAATAAAATCATTTGTCATTTGATAATCAGGTCACGAGGTCAGTATTTTTGTGAAAAAATGTGGATAAATGAACGCCAGTAAATTCATGAATATTGTGCTAAAACCATATCAACTCAAACTAATATCAAAGTGAAAATACGAAATAGAAACCTTATAATACATAGGACTTAAATAACAATAAATTTTGCTATCACCAGGTTTTCTTATAAGTCGCAGAATGACCAGAAAATCGGTACATTTCGCGTCATAAACATGTTTATGTCCAGAACCGCATAAATTGGCGTTTAAGTCTAAGATTGCGCACTAGATTAAAATCTTTCATCGGCCTGTGTCCCAGTTAGGGAGCCCTACTGGGCTTGTGAGGGCGCGTTTACATTTGGTCGAGTTGAGATGCGTTTGTGCGACAGTAAAGCTTACACATGCATTTTCTTCTCTACGCTCCTGCTTTTTCGTCGGAAAAAGAAACATTTAAGAAGTCTGAGCAAAGCACGAGAAATCCATGTTACAAAAATTATCATTTCTGAAATTATAATTATTGTAACTGGAGGGGCAACTCCCGTGGTTGCGGAAAAGTCCGAAAGGGATACCGTGGCCCCTGGCAACGTACAGGCAACGGAAGGAACACGGGTGGGTTTTAGTCAGTAAGAGTCTGACACGCCCTCCCGCTCTACCCAGAGCGGGAGAAGTTATTTGATAATTTCCCATCAGAAAAAAAAAAAGAAAGGGGCAACTCCCGTATTTTTAAGAACAGTCGCATTCTAATCTCAGTCTAATCTATTTTTGACCGAGAGAAATGTTTTGAATTACGAAAATTGGCCTTTCGAACCTTCCACAACAATGAACTATCGAAACAGAAATATTATCATAATCACCACGAATGGCAATTATTAGTGTTGAAAATTAATTTGAAGGTGGAAACTAGATCACTGCTGCTCATGATCTTGGTGTATGTAATTCCTTCCTGCATCTAGTATGACCCTGTTTACTTGAACAATGTGAACGAGTCTTAATGTTGCTTATTATAGCGAAGACGTAGTGTGACCATCACTGGCTTTCCCATTCAAACGGTTTTCAGAAAATAGTGGTAAATATTATTTAAGTGGATAGTTGTTGTTGGCGGTAAAAGTGATAGTTACACACACTGTATATAATATTGTTATATGCATTGGGTACTTCTGAACTTAGAAGTCGATCTCTTTGAAAGATTTCGGCAGAGAAATACTACCCCTTCTATCGCTGCATCGTGAGGAAACCGATATGTCTAAGAACCAAAAATTCGAAGACACTCCCTCACTCCCTCACTCCCTCTTGAAGAGAGGAGGCATCTATTCCAGCAGTGGGTACATTATAGGCTGCTTATGCTTATGCTACCGGTAAGCCGAATTCTTTCATTTAAAAAGATATGAATGCCGTTGAGTTCAAAAACAAAAATTCATTTCAGTTCATGTTTTCAGCGAACCCTTACGTGTAGCTTTGTTTTTAACCAGGTATTTAAACCTACCTTCTAGTAGATCTTCAAAATCGGCCAACTTATTTTTAGAGTTCCGTGCATCAAAAGGTCATCAAGCTGGAGCTCTAAAAAAATCAAGCTTCTAAGTCAATGCAATAAAAAATACGGCCATATTAGCGACATATTTTGACAGTTGCAAATAAATTAAAACCTACAGGGTACTTCCCGTTGACCTGGAATCATGAAATTTGGCAAAAAGCAAGGTCTCACAGCACAAGTAAAGGAGAATGTCAGAAAAAGTGTAAATTTGTAGTTTTATCACAAAAAAAAAGCGATTTCAAACTTACATTTGCAGTTGAAGAATTGACCGTGACTTATATCGATGTATGGCAGAACATGTTTTTCAACTACAAAGTTAAGTTTGTTATTGGGAGAAATTCATCCCAACTACGGAACTCTTCATTGTGCGTGGTCCAACACGCACTTAGCCGGTTTTGTTTTTATCACAGACCACAGCAAAATAATCTATGTATGTATGCTTGCAAAGTTTTCTCAATTCTTGTGCTACCCTATGGATACTCAATTCTTTCTACCTACATTCTAATATTTTACAACAAAGAATGCTTAGGTTAACAGAATTACTTAAAAAGCTATTGTCCTTATGGCTATTACCTTATATACCCATTAGCTAAATACACCATAATAAAATAATTCTAGATCATTGCCCGATAAGGTTTAGTGGTTTAATCTGGTCTAATACACTCATGAAATTTAATGGCAGCACTGATGGTCAAGCGTAGACGTTACAATGTTGCCAAGTAATGGACCTTATCTTTTATCTTCACGCTCTTTTGGGTTTTATGGGTTGCAGGGTTTAAGGTACAAGCGGGTTGCACTTGCATCGATACATGCATCAATCAGATCAGTCATACGTGATTTCACAAAGATATTATCGTGTAATAAAAAACTTTTCACTTTAATACGGAAGAAGTAACTCATTTACCTACTCCATGAAATATCATTATTTTATGAAGTATCAAGACTCAAGAGTGTTTTTTTTTTATCTTAAGGGCGGAGACTGACTTGTAACGTTTGTTTGTAATGTGAGTTTTTGTAACGTGTACCAGTAGTCAGTGCAGCGAGCCGAGCCGCTCGATGCGAGCCTGGGTCCTCCGCTCGACTGTCGGCTGTTTGTCAATCCCTTTGAAACGGAAATATGAAAACCGAAAATTTCATTGTGCTCGAACCGAGCGTTCGGTGCGTCTTGTGTATCGTCATTCATTTTATAATCTCGCTTCGAATGATACATTACAAGCAAACGTTACAAGTCAGTCTCTGTGTTTACGCATTTAACATGAACAATGTAGAAAGTGGAAAATCGTTAATGTTTTACCCTTAGCTTTTAAACTAAATTTTGCTTTTATTATGACATTAATTGATTCCCTTGATGATTGAACAACAATATAATAATAATACGAGTCTATTACTGTCCCACTGCAAGGCAAACGTCTCTTCTCATACAAATAAGGCACGAGCATTGATCTCCACGCGTGCTCTAGACGGGTTGGCTTCAGATTTCAGACTTAAATTAACTACTATCTGCGCCCCGCGTTTTCATCAGCCTACCTATGTGACGATCCCGTGGGAATAATGGGATAAAAGTATCCTATTTTCTAACCCAGGTCATGTTCTACCCATATGCCAAATTTTATCCAAATCCGTTCAACGTAATGTCCAAGATAAACTCGGAAAGTACAAATGAATTGAAAATATCACATTGGTACTTGCCCAAATTTTAATCCACAACCTTGTGCATGAGAGGCGAGCCATCACGACTAATACCTAGGTAATCTCACTGTCGTTGTAAACTAAAAAAATCTTCGGAATAAAATCTAACAGCTCAAATCCCACGACATCTTACTTGAGCAAGACCTAAACACCCGACGAACAAATAAATGGAAACTAAACACGAAATGTATTACCTAATATTGAACCCATCAGCGCTGCGACAAACTTTAACAATCGTAGCTATTTGTTGAATGTTGTGACCCGATATTAGAACGTCTTGGGTGCAGCTTTCAATTTTGTGTTGAGAGTTCCATGTTATGGTACTGTAAAATATATTTTCTCAAACATGCTTGGAAATTTCAGCATTATTTTGACAATCTTCTTCGAGGTAAACCTAAAACTAACTGGTCAAATACATGCGAGCAGGCGGGCGGCAATGTTTGTATGAAAAACCTTAACTGTCGTGTTTAGCGGCTGAATAAGTTACGATGAAAACTCATATCTGTCGTGTAATTTAAAAATAGAACGAACTTTTTACTTCGACACCTGGCAACCAAGGAGGTAACTATCAAAGATTTTATTTAAATTTCGATTTGGCTTGCAAATAAAGCTGTTTTAAGTAAAAAATTAACAACTGAACATACCCTATAAAGGCGCGTGAAATTTTCGTTGTTCATCATTAATTCTGAAATCTAAACTAATAGGTTAATAAACAGAGAAGATTTGATTTTTTGTAGGTCTGTTTGTTACACTTTCACGCTAATACGGCTGAACGGATTTGGATGAAATTTGGCACATAGGTAGACCATGACTTGGGTTAGGACATAGGATACTTTTTATCCCTTGGTATTCTCACGGGATCGAGACTTATGCGAGTGAAACCGCGGGACGCAGCTTATCAATCTATAATTTTGTAATCATGGTAATACAAAATAGGCAAGTACGTTCATGTTTGTAACAGCTCTATTATATTTCCGAATATAGACGATGATCCCCGAAGCGCATACTTCAAAATCAACAGGCCTATCAAACTTGTATACCCATCTCACGCAAAGCGAAACGATTTTTCGAATCCACATAAAATCTAAATCAAACATTCATGACTCCCGATCGTTAAAGCAATTTGAATCGATTACCCATTACGCCTATCTAAATATACAAAAAGCGTACTTATATGGTTCTAATATAATTCGAAACACGGAAAACCTTAAATAAATTTACATATAAATCGAATAAGGGCCATGAATGTGTGGCATTAGCATGGGAAGCTTTAGCTTCAGGGATAGCGGGAGCAGTAGGCTGTCGCCAATTTTGGGCTTAAAATGAAAGCAATAGGGAATCAAAATAAGAGGCCAAAGTTGTAGAAGAATATAATGAGTTACAAATTGGTAATTCAACAACAGACTGTGTAACTTATAACTGTCTAGTGTGAAAATGATGTGATAAGAATCAAATGAGCAATTAAACTATTGAGTAAAATCTTCTGAACTTCAAATCAAGTATTGAGGAATTCGTGGAAAATTATTGATAACGATTTTACTGGGTGTCCGGCAAAGAATTAATAACCTTGAAATAACATATAATAGACATGAAGGCCGTTCTAAAAAAGAATACAAATAAAATTAAATATCCCAAGTAGTACCTGAGATACGATTTCTTTGGAAAAAATACTGTGCAATTTCTAATCACATTATTTACTACCTCTGTCGGCATAGTCAACGAACAATATTACAACAAAAAAGAGCCGATGGATTTCATTCATATGTGGTTGTGATGAATAAGAATGTTAAATAAGGTAACAAAAGTAAGTTAAAAATCGTAGGTACTACTTGGGATATATATATTTTTTGGATGAACGGCCATAATGTTTATTATATGCAGCTATTTCAAGCTTATCCATTCTTTACTAGACAACGTGAATACCACGTAAACATTGAAAAACTATTTATTAACATTTATATTATTATATTTTGTGTTCTTTTTTTGCGTCATGTTTACCGCAAATAAACGTATTTTCTTTCTTTCTTTCTATCATTCATCATTACCGTTGTCCTGCAATTAACCTAAAAAAAAATTGTGATCGACAGTATGTTTGCCTCTTCCATACTTATTTATTAGTCGTCATCTTAGCAGTCACTCAACTTTCTAACCATACCATCTTTCACACAGTCCATCCATCGTTTCTTTGGTCCTCCTCTATTATTTTATTAAGTACCTGGTCAACCGAGCTCTGCTCTGGTGAAAATAGAGAATGCTCATTTAATAGTATAGAAAAGTTCATACTAATTCCATGTATAGTACTTACTAATTCCATGCTGCCATGTCATTATTCTAAGGTAGCCATCTTGTTCAAAATTTTGGGCGACCGAGCTCTGCTCGATGGAAATACGGAGAAAACGAATTTTCCCAGATATGAGACCTAGCTAGATCGATTTTTCGCCCTTTCATTTTGCAACTTTCATCGAAATCATTAAAGTCGTTTTTGAGAACATGATTACAAACATACATATAACATGTAAAAAAAAAACCGTGTCCTTTCCGTGACGGTGTTGTTAGGTATCGTACTGAGTCTATTTATGTGGTAATTCAAAAGAAAAAAGAAAAGTAAAATTAGCCACATTTTTTTTCAATGGAGAATATTACCGAGTTAGTACATGAGGCACGGGCGACCGTCATTTAGCGGGTGTCTACAAGTCATAACTTATGACCCCTGTTGAAAATTTGCTAATTTTTAATGGATTTGGGGTCATTTTGGTACTAAAAATGTGAATTTTAAATAGCAATAATATTTTTTTATTTTCAATAATTATTAAGATTTTTTATTACTTTTTGGTAATGCAGTACGAGTACCTACCTATGTACCCCTTTCGGATCTGACAGAGTTTTTTTTACATATTGTATACAAATATTGCTCGTTTAATAGTATCGGACATTAATAAAAATAGATTCACATTGATCTTCATTGTTATTATGTGTTTCACGAACTGTGTCCAAATAAATATTATTCTTTCTTTCTTTATCTTAATTTTCTTTCACGCCGTCTTCCAGACCACGGCCCCAAGCCATAATAATATTATAAAATACAATAATAATAAAATGAAATAAAACGTTTAACATTAAACTCTATCATCGCAGTTACTATTGCTTTTATTACTTATATTATTTGCTATTTACATACAGACTGAGATCTCGGAGAAAATCGCTTTTGAATATGTTTATTTATTTTACAGAGGCTTACATTTTCTATTGGTAAAAAACAAGGCTACGTTTAGGCTGCTCAGCATGAGATCCTGTACCCTAAATGCGTAATACACGATCAACCGGAATCTGAATCGTTTTGAAACAAATTGTTAATCCATTGCTTCATAAGTTCGAAAAAAATCTACTCAACAACGTAAATAACGCAATGAATGTTGTTGAACTGTCGAAATGAAACAAATTTGTCGTAATCGTTTTTTACGAAAATGTGTTGCGTAATTAGTTAGCTAGGTTCGATTCCCGGATAAAGTGGTATAGGACTTTTCATCTGGAATTTCTCAATAGCAACCCAGAGTCTTGTGCCCGGTTGATGGCAATAGGCTCGCCCCCTGTTACATGGGTACCCCTAACTGTTACATAGGTACCGCAAATACAGGCGTGATGTTATGTTATGATAAGTATTTTAAAAAAGGCACCAAGAGAAGAGAAAGAAGATTCTCCTTAAAAATCATCATTACATATAGTTCCTTGCTCTTGTTTCACGTTTATAATTTTATATAACTATATCTTATATATAAAATTCTCGTGTCACAATGTTCGTTCCCGTACTCCTCCGAAACGGCTTGACCGATTCTCATGAAATTTTGTGAGCATATTGAGTAGGTCTGAGAATCGGCCAACATCTATTTTTCATACCCTATTTTTTTTTTTTTTTTTTCATTTTTGCAACACAACGTTTGCCGGGTCAGCTAGTCTATGTATATAAATATATATTTATATGAATAAGTTTATGCTTTATGTATGTATGTATTTATTGTATATGTAAATGGTACACCACTGACTACCTGCAGTATTGTCTCTCCTGTTACCTTTAATCCATCCAAAGGTTGTCTGTAAAAGATCGCTTAAAGCGATCAGACCGCCCATTGTGTCACCCTAGTAAAATTTCTAAATTTATGCCTGCATAGTGTATGGTGTACAATAAAGAGTATTCTATCTATCTATACATATTTGTTAAAAAGAGTAGCATCCCTCCTTTATCAATACAAATAAACCTCGACTCAAATATTTTTGAAGCTGGTGTTGTTGTGTTTATACAACAAATGAGGCAAATTCTTGAGCGCGTCGCGAACGCATATACAGTGTATATTTTCTCATGTCTTGTTTGGTAAACAAACACGATACAAAAATCACGAGCTTTCGCATAGTCACCCACTTTAACTTAGGTATGAATGAACGTCATGATTTTTTGTAAGAAACATTAAGTGCTGATTTCACCAATGAAACTGAACGCGATCAGCAATTCTCAACTGCGTTCAAGAGCTATCAGTGTCAATGTTCCAAAACAATGTTGACATTGACAGCTCTTGAATGCGGTTTAGATGTGCAGAACGCGTTCAGTTTCGTTGGTGAAATTCGCCCTTATAGTACTAGCTGTTGCTCTTTTGTTTTTTTTTTTTTAGGAAAATATCCAGGATGAAAAGTAGCGGATGTCCTTCTCCTAGTTCCAGGCTCATATCTGCCAAAAAACGATGGGCAAACTACTATAGACCCCGTCCCTATTTTTTTTTTTGATTCAACTGATCTTTTTCGTCTTATAATTTTCGTTATGAACTAAAAAATAACAAACCGTTTGATTGTAGTCTTAAATATATTATATAGGTTTTCCTGAAAAAAAATCTTTCAGTTTTATTAATCTTAAGAACATACTGATGTTTGTTTTCTGTTTCATCACAATAAAAAAGATAAAATACAACGATCGGTTAAGTGGTTTCGGCTTGAAAAGGTAACAGACAGACGGAGCTATTTTCGCATTTATTATGTTAATTACTAGCTGCGCCCCACGGTTTCACCCGTATAAGTCTCGATCCCGTGGGAATATTGGGAAAAAACGTATCCTATGTACTTTTCATCATCGCCGTCATCTGTTAGCTGCCATGGCTTATTTTAAATTTTTGAATGGTAATTTTTTTTTTTTCTATTTATTACGGACGCTTTTACAAACGTGCACGTCTTTCTACATTGTTCTCACATGCATAATTTCAACATGATTGATGTAACCAATATTTTGTATCAAATTTTTGATTTAAAAGAGTGTCCGTGGAGTTTCTTGCCCGTTCTTCTCCATGGGTACCTACTACGCTTTGGAATGGACAACTAGCTTCATATTTCTGACTGACCGACTTCTTGACAGTTCAAAAGTGCCTGTAAATAGTTTAATTGAAATAAATGCTTTGAGTTTGAGTCTTTCCAGGTCATGGTCTACCCACGTACCAAGTTTCATCCAAATCCGTTCAGCCGTTTTAGCGTGAAAGCGTAAGAAACAAACAAAGTCACTTATAATATTAGTTAGGATTTTATTAATATTGCTGTAGAGTGATATCATAAATTACTTCAACTCTGCGGTGCGTCACCAGAGACGTTTGCGTTGCAACAAAGCTACCTTCTTTATGTTCTCTCTTTTACTCTTACCGGGAAGTAAATTAGATCCATAAAACGTACATATCTATCTGCTGCATGTCATCTCGGTAAACCCATAAAAGGTGACTCAGGAGGGGATTTATGATCCCCAACGGGTTAAATAGAGGTACAATTAGAGCCATAATCTTACAAGAAAGTACTTAAAACCACGTTGCGTTCACTGTGAATACTAGTACAAGTGTACAGTCGAACAAACTATTAATCTTTTTTTTCCGTTTTTTTCTCTTTTTAAATTTTTCTTTTGTTTTTTTTATTTTTTTTAATTGTAAATATGAAAGATTTTAAAATTTTAAATACTCGTTTCATACATAATTAATGACGGCACGGTTGGCGCAGTGGGTAAGCGATTGACTGCTGCGCTGCGTGTCGCGGGTTCGATTCCCGCACGGAACAAATATTTGTATGACCTACAAATAGTTGTTCCGGGTCTGGCTGTTTGTGTATGTGAGTATAAATGTTTGTAAACGCACCCACGATACAGGAGAAATTCCTAGTGTGGGGCAACGTTTTTTCAATAAAAAAAAAAAAAAATTACTTAGTTTTAAGACTCTAGTGATATAAAATAATTAGCCACTCAGCACACTCACAAAGCACACTTGCACAATAGTTGCAAGTTAGCTGCCTGTATACCAAATAGCTTGGTCGACTGTACTTATCTGCTTTTACACCGTTTTATGATTTGTCTTTTTAAACATACTGAAAAATAAAATAAAATAATTATTTCTTAGGCAGAAACTACAGAACGCCACCTGCAACGATCACTACATACTCCATTTGCCTCGTTTACGTTCATACATCTGGTCATAAACGCACCTTTCTGAAGCACATCACCAATAAGGTCACTATGAGTCCTTCTAGGGCGTCCCGTCCCAGCGTTTTCACTCACATCTGCCTTGTAAATACCTTTTCTTAGTCGCCTTACATTCATCCTCTCAACATGACCAAACCATCTAAGAATACTCTTTTCAATATCTGCCACTACATCTTCTTTTAAACCACACACCGTTGCCTTATCACATGGCATCATTTCACAGCCTATCATTCACCACACATGCTTCCCAAGGAACGCATTTCCACGGCATTTATTCTACTTCAATGCTTCTTTTACCACACCCAACATTCACTTCCATACACAAGCGTAGTCACCAGTACATCATTGTGAACAGCCAGTCGAGCGTTCTCGGTATAAATTGAGCAATAATATTAGATAGCCGTAGAAGAATACTACAAGACTATATCGTTTCATTTTATTAAACGCGGGTCGTAAAAACAATGGCGTTCCGCGTAAAGCGGATATAAAGCCATAAAATATATATTATATCCTTTATAAGCGAACCGTGCAGTTCCCCCAAAGGAAATCAAAACCAAGTAAACGTAGACGTACATAAAACTTTTAGATATTTCAATAAAATCTGTATTTATTGTCACTAAAAGGAGTTACCGTAGTCTATTCTATAAGAAAGTATACGGTTTGTAAGAAAATATCCGGTCTAGCTCACAATGTCAGAAGTCAGAATCGATTGAATTGCAGGAAACCTACTGGCTCCCTTTTAAATACCACGAGGCGCTTTTGATGTTCCGCGACACATACCGTAGATCGCAAATACAAAATCAAATAATTTATTTAAACTAGGTTGAGAAGAGAAGAACCAGCACTTTTCAAACTTCAACATTACATAAGACAGTCCCACAAAACGCCACCAGAGCCTGCCTTCACCAGTTCCTAGTGCAAGTGGTGAAGGACTTGCAGGGCACTTGCTGGCAAGAAGTGGCGCAACAAACTCTCCAGCAGCTCAGCCATCTGCTCAGTTAGAAAAAACTAACCTAACCTAACCTTTAAAGCCATTCCACGCAGTCTTACAGTGTTTTATTGTGTTTAGATTATATCCATTGAGCCTATGAAGTTTTGCCAGCTAATTTAGTTTGATCCTGTTAAGTATTGAAGGGTTTTTCAACCACACCCGATACAGCAATATAATCACACATTTTATCACCAGTATTATGAATAAACATAACAGAACCGAAAAAGCTTGAAACTTACCCAAAAGTGCCAAAAACACAGTCTAGACACATTTTAATCAAAATTCCGACACATACATTTCCCGGCTTCCTTTATGAGACTGTCATATCCAAACTTCGGCTGCGCTCGGCCATTTTCGGGACATCGCTGTCCGAAGTTTTATGTTACGACTGTTCGATCGTAGGCCGTAACCCGAAGCTGGTACCGCGAAGCCCACAATATTACCGAATTTCTGAAAACCGCAACTTTCTGTCGTAAATCGAAATCTCTTAACAACTTACTAGGGGGTCTTACCACTAGTGGCTACAAGTCACCCGTAAGTAAGTGATATTCACAGCAGTACTTAGTGATATTCCGTAAAATTCGTTTCAACAAGCCAGTGGTACCGAGGTGCGAATGCGAAGTGAACTTTCCTTAGGGCGAATTTCACCAATGAAACGCGATCAAGCACACTTCGGTGTTATCACTTTTATGGAATATTGACACTGACCACTCTAGAACGCGCTGCTGATCGCGTTCAGTTTTATAGGTGAACTTCGTCCTTAATAGCACTACGATGCTATACTATATCGAACGGTTGTTAACTACATATCCAAAGTTGTCTGTAATATTGATACACAACAGACAATAAGACTGATTGATTTGGTACCAGCCGATCTATTCTGTAAAAATATATCACCGTGCAAACGAAGGTGAACTGAGCTGTCAATAGTGTCAATCCCAACAGTGCGTTCATTATAACTTGTCCCGGTAGCACTGTTTAATCAGTCGCCATATTGAACTCTATTAGTATTGCAACTAAGCTTAACAAGCAATAGTGCAAACATGACGGCAGGGACAATAGTTATAGTGAACGGTCAGTAGAATGACATTTCACTTCATCTAAGTATTCACAATGAGATTTTTAAAGAATACTTCCGATTTTGATTGATTTATTAATCAATCATTCAATGTTGATTGATTAATTAATCAATCAAAATTGGAGGTGGTAAGCTTAATTAAGCTGCCCAACACATTAGTTAGACAAACATCTAGAATTTATAAGAAGATGTATACCTAGAGTACCAACAAGTAAGATTTATAGCAAATAATCTAGTGAAAGATTTTATAGTGCCATTGCCATTGAACGCAGTAAACGTTTTCTACTCAGAGCCCTAATAGATGACGTCATAAACTAGAATTAATGGGTCTAGTTTCAATCATCAGGTACTCAATGATGTAATAAAAAAGTTTCTAATACTGCTTTAAAGATTAACTTCTGTGTACTTACTGTATTTTCTTACTGAAGCTTTTAAAATATGCTCATGAGGTTTACTTCTATTAATTCTAGTAATGAGATATTGTTAATTATATATTGGTCTAGTGGTCGTAAGCGCTACTCCTGAGTATGAGGTCCTAGATTCGATTCCCAAGTCAGGCAAAGTATTATTGGGTTTTTCCAACAGGATTTTTTCAGTAGTAGCTCGGAGTCTGGAATTGTGCCCGGTTGATGGCAATAGGCTCGCCCTCTATTACATGGCTTAAACATAACTGGCGGAATGTGGGTGTACTACAGGTACACTTCTGCCCAACCCCTCGGGGAAACAAGGCGTGCTGTTATGTGTTTATGTTAATTATATTACTTCCCATGTTGTGGGAAATAATTATAATTAACAATATCTCATTCCTAACGTAAAACGAGAGAAGGGTTTCTTCTTTAACTACACGTTTAATTTCACGTTTAGTTACTGCTGCAAAATATAATTTCACATACCTAGCTCTTCAGACGCCCCGCAGTCACAGGTTTTACCTTCGTCTACCAATAACCCAGAGCATTAATTCAGACTTCCATATAACCAATCCTATTTGTTGTTAAATGTTTAAATCCAATATATGAGTGGTAAAAATTATATGTACACAATTAGTTATCAGCCTACCTACCTACACAAAACGAAAGAGTAGATTAATATTAAAATTGTACAAATATCTATAATAGCCCTCCTCCAAATTTTTATGTTGTTATGCCCGACAGGGCCCACAATGCTCCAAAACTAATGTATGTCTTTATGTACCTACCACCTAAGTTCACATTGTGGAATGCAATAAATGTATTGAGTATTGAGTATTTGTCAATATTCTAATCTTCATAAACTTCAACACTTATTACAATGCTTTTGCCCGTGGGTTCACCCGCGTGGACGTAAAAATATCCCTCGGGAACGTACTACCGAGATTAAAAGTACCCTATGTGTTAATCCAGGGTATAAACTATCTGTGTGCAAAATTTCATCTAAATTCGTTCAGCCGTTTTTGCGCCAATCCGGAACATACATCCCGCAAACAGACAAACGGAAAAAAAATCTTCGTTACTATTTTATTATCAACACTTATTTCAAAGAAGAATGGCAGCACTCCATGTAATCTGGGTGTCGCACTTAGATTTCGCGTACATTCGTAAAAATTGTCTCAAAAGATAGATCTCGGTCAAATTAAGATAAAAGGTAATCACAGCATATTTTTCTAATATTGGGTTTCGCCAGAAAACCGTTGTTTAAAAAGCAGTTGGCTCCGTATTTACAGACCCCATGACAGTAAATCAAAGAGTTTATTATGCTGTAAATCAATGAATAAACAGTCTGAGACATTCAAAGTTGGCGGAAATGAATAGTTCCAATAATGGCTACTGAGGGGCAAAGTGGCACTAGTAGCTGACGTTGTATTAAGCCCTCTACACATTATACCTCTAGAAGAGCGTCGTGTCCTATTGTACTCCATGGACTTCTATGCAAAGCAAGCAGACGTAATTACGTTTTGATTGACAAAATGTGTTTTGTTATTACTACTAATGTGAACATCATCGTAACTAAAATTATAAATGTGAAAGTGAGTTTATTTGTTTGTTTGTTTCGCTTTCACGCTAAAACGGCGGAACGGATTTTGATGACACACAGGTAAACCATGCCCTGGGCCATAAAGGCTACATAAGCTAGTATAATATAAAAGCAAATCAATGATAACAACACTTTGCTCGAAGGACCAAAAAACTATGTAGGGTGCTTCCCTAACATAAGTAATATCAATGCAGATGTAAAAAGTCAAATTTAAACTTAAATGCAGAAAATGTCAGTGAATGCTCAACGGGATGAATCTAAATAAAAATGCAAGTTGTCCGACTCAAACCACGTCTAATTGAACACTAAAATGTAATATACATAAAATGCATAGAACAATGCAATAAATATATTTTAGTACGTGCACCGCACATATGAAGAAAACCAAAAATGCGACCTAGGGATACGTCCAAAAAATACTATGCATGATGGTTTGTTGCCGTGTAACTGCAAACCAACGCGCTATCGCTTTGCGTCATGCATCGTACACCGTACACGGCCGGACAGGCTCCGACGCATAAAGCTTCCCACGACACGTGTCTTTAGAGCAGTTTTCGAGAACGTGATTACAAATATATATACAAATATTCCTCATTTTATAATATACGATTATAAATTCATTTACTCAGACCCTAATTTAGTTATATCGTTTTACGTAGCTATGTCGAAGCGAACTTGATCACTTCGCGTGATTTCATGGTAGTGGTTTCGCTCGCTAAGCGATATTTATGTCCCAGCTCGCTTACACACGGACCATAAAGTTCCGAAGACGCTTACAAATCAGTTTTCTTTTACAATCCACCGCTTTTTCCTGTTTAATTACTGAGATTGCGGTAATTTGCTGTTACGCGAGTGTGTTTACGGATAACATGGTTGAGAGAACTGGGTTCTGTTTGTAAAGGTTTTTTGTATGTTCTCGGCGAATTGGATTTTGTGGAAGGTTTAAAAATGTTTTGACGCATTGGGTCGACTTGCGTGTTGTGTGTGACTCATCGACATTTGTTTTGATTAATCGAAGTTTCGTGTTTTGGTGCATGTCAAAATATACTTCGTTTCGATTTAGTAACGTGATTTAAATCATTTTAATTTCACTGCATTCAATTTACCACGAGGTCAAGCTTGTCTCCTAGAACAAGGGACTGAAACCGAGTATCATCAATACGGGTATTTTTTCGGTTACATTTATATATTTAAAGGTTACCCTAAATTGAATACAACCAGTGTTACACACACAAGCGTGGCCGTTTTAAAACGGTCACCTAAATAGAGGTAACATGTTTCTTCTTCTTGGTTACCCAGATAGCGGTAACCGTAGTCGTAGAAGTAACCAAAATTATTCGATATCTGTACCGTAATTTATAAAGGTTTTCGGTCCCTGCCCAGTAGTAAACTTGAGCTCCTTAAGTTGAGTTGAGCTCTTCGATTACTGGCAAATGCTTGCACTGATAGGACAGGTCCACTCAAATCTGTGTGGTTCTTTTCTCAAAAGACCATTTCAGACACTAATCTACATGGTTCTCATATGGCCTGACCAAGATTATGTCTGGACTTTAAAAGAGACTGTGACCTCTGAGTTTGTTTCGGTCTTTCTTCTCAGAGTAGTCAGATAGGAAACGCCGAACTCATCTAGCATTTTTTTTTAAGGTGACGTGTAAAAGTGATTCCAATATCCTATTCACAGAATAAATAATTTCATTTAATTTCATTTCATTGCGAGATTCAACAATGCGAGATACTTTACTGCTCATTGGCACTTCCTAACTCGAATTCCAATTAAAGATGCCGTGCTCAGCGACTTCTTGCTGGGGAATTTTAAAGATACTTTCTTACCAAGCGAGTATACGAACTAGGAACATACCTGTCAACAAAAGCAAACATAATAAATTAGTATTTTACATAAGTTCTGTAGGTAGTTGTGTAGGTTCTATGGACAACTAGTCTTACCAAGGGGTATCGTGTTACCCAGTAACTGGGCTGTGGAGGTTAGATAGGCAGTGGCTCCAAATAAAATACTGGTATTCAGCTGCTTCCGGCTAGACTGGAAGCTGACCCCAAAATAATTGAGAAAAGGTTAAGCAGATTGATTGATAAATTCATTAAGTATAGCTTCCCTAATTATTTATAGAAGTAATCAATTAAATAAATGAATAAAGATAATTTATATGATATAAAACTTATCTTATAAAAGATGGCCACGTAAATATTGATTGGCCAAGGAAGCAGCCAAGATCAGGCTTAGAAGTTATAAAGGAAGACGTAAATACCAGGTTATAGAGTACATAAATAAATTACCAGCGCCGATACATAAGAATATACGATTCTTCGTGACAGAAACAAAATAAAAATGTATATAGAGAAGGAAGTCCCGTTAATTAAGATAAGTTGTGTTAAGTCAATGATGTTTCTTTTGGGATTTATTGGTCTTATCTTCGGGGAATTAGGATTTATGGTTAAAGAAGAGGGATTTTTGTAAGTTATCATGTAATAAGATTAACTTATTACATGATAACTTACAAAAATCCCAAGGAAACATATTTGAGGATTTTATTTGGTACGTTTATATATGGATTTTACAAATAAATAATCCATGCGTTGTCTTTCCCTGGATTTCGGTGCTAATAGACAAACCTACAGTGTAGTTTTTTTTTTTTTGGTTGGGAATTTTTCAAATAACTTCTCCCGCACTGGGCGGAGCGGGAGGGCGTGTCAGACTCTTACTGACTAAAACCCACCCGTGTTCCTTCAGTTGCCTGTACGTTACCAGGGACCACGGTATCCCTTTCGGATTTTCCCGCGACCCCGGCAGGCATCGGTCCTATCGGACCCCTTCAGTTGTGCTGACATCTCTTTAAGGTGCGCGTGGAACACAGCGCGCCGTAGACCAAGGCATGATCCTTAACGGACGGCGCGCTACCCATTGCTCACCGTCCATAAGCCCGCGCCTCGCCTAGGGCGTCTCCTGCGGCGGCTAGGGGCGTGAGGGCGCGAAGTTTGCCTCTCCCTCACGCGTTCCGCCTCCTCCTTCGCGAGCATTACTGCTTCGCAGATGAAGGTGACAGTGTAACGCCTTTTTATTTGTTTTAGTTGGTAGACGACCCACGTTTTCATTTTCTACACAGTAAAAACCTACATGATTAGTTACGAGCTGAAACTAATTAGGTACGACGATGACATCTGCTGCTGATGTGCTCACAATGTTAATGTTTTCCCATGATTTGTCTTATTTGTTTTAGTATATTCAAGTATTTATGTATATTTATTTGGGCTTGTATTTGTATATAATTAGTCATATTATACATTTATATTTTTTTTTATTTTTTTATTCTCTAACATTGGTCATTACTTGTTCTTTTAGATATTTATTCGCCAAACTTTCAAGTTTGATGGCGAGAAGTGCTTGTTACATACCAACAGGAAAAAATTGTCTTAAAACTATCAACTAAACACTATTTCACTCAAGAAGGATCGGCCACACCGCGGACAGATTGCGGACGAGCCGCGGGTTTTTAATAGGCATCTGGGTATACAAAAAAAAAACCTACATTTTTTTTTCGTAATTTCACCTACCAATGTTTGTCTCTGCATCACCCAAAGGTTGACTGGTAGAAACTGCATATGGCTTTAAGTCCGGCTCTGTACATTTCTGTGCTTGAAGTATTAAATAAATAAATAAATATTTCAGACCAAATTTTCACTAAACAAACATCAGTAACCGAGGTGACCTGGACCCGTACCGTGAAGATGGAGCGGAAAAGCCGTTCCTGGAAGGATTTGGGGGGGCCTTTAACAAGCAGTGGGATAGAATAGGCTACGTAAAACAAAAGACATCAATAAAATTACTCCTGCTAACATAATTAATTTCCGAATTAAAATCGAGTCTTAATTTCCGAAGTCGAACCATTGCAAGCCGGGCACATCATGATATTGTAGTAGCCGCCCGCCATAACGACTCCCGTGTCGTTCGGTCACGTCAACACGGACCTTTATCTTGAGTCTTGCATGTTATCAATCTCTTTGGATCAGTCACTTACTACATCAAAGATGTTAAGAAGCTTTTACACTATTTAAAATGTGTTATAGGTACTTTAATGTACCTACGTACATTAGGTGTGTACTCTGATTGAAGAGATTTAGATTGAAAATGTTTAAGACCCGGATATGAAGTGACAAAGGACAAAAAAAAACAAAATTTTAATGGCATAGCTATGAAAGTAGACGAATTTTACAGAAATAAACAATTTAATTTCACGAAGACCAGAAAAACTACGTGAGAATTATGTGAAATATGATAGGACTAGAAGATGTAAAAATGAAGATATGCTTCGCCGAACCTAAACTAATCGGGATAAATGCAGAATGATAACGAAATGAAAGAAATCTCTCCAAAACTAAAGAAAGTTATAATATAGTGTTAAACTATACCCTCATTTGCTTGTCAGTAATAATCATAATATTAACCTCGTAATATTAATGGAGGTTTCACCGCTGGCTTTGATTAGCTATTAATTATCCATAAAACTTGATTGACTTGTGATACGGGCTTAACTTTAACTATGTAGGTTCATTATAAGATTACTCCATAGTAACCATTATTAAGGATTACGTTGTAATGTTAACGAGAACGCGGTAAATGTATGTGATTCTACGTTAGTTTGAGCCCGAAAGCTTAATAGCAGAATCGTGTTACACCTTCCTTACTAGCTTCCGAAACATCAACCACGGCTTTGGTAACCAAGATTAAGATACGCAGTAAATGTAGGTACTTTTGATTTTGCTCCACCATATTGCTGGTTTCTACTGGTTTCCGAAATATCGGCTACGGTTTTGGTAACCAGTAAAACGACGGTGGAAATTTCAGATATCATAAGGGACGATGGATTTGAATGACCCTTTTTATTAACCCCATCGCAGGCCAAAGGCCTCCCTACTCTGTTTCCACTTCTCTCTATATAAAGCTGCTAAGGACCAGTTCTTGTGGAAGGAGTCCATCTCATCCCGCCATCTCTATTAAAAATGTCAATAATGACATTTAAAAATTTCCGCCGTCAAAATTTATTCTTGATTTTGCTATTAGTCCCACCGCTGCTTTGTGTTGCCTCTTTCTGGCTCCCGAAATATTGACTTCGGCTTTGGTAACCAAAGTTACAACAAGCAGTAAATGTATTCTTAGTTTTACTCCTTAATTTGAGCCCTAAAGCTCCACCACAGCATTGTATTGCCCCTTTCTGGCTTCTGAAATATAAGCAACGGCTTTGGTATTCGAAACTACGACGGATATTACAAGATAAACAAGCTTGGTTGTTGTCCCAATTGCCTTCTAGCTGAGTTAGTAACAGCTTGTACTAATTAATACAGGCATAGGTTTACACAACCGCTTGTACCACAGGACATTCCGGAGCCAGTCTGTGGTTTTCGACATACCACCTTCAACTAAGGACAACTCTGAGTGTCTAGATTGCGGGTGTATTTCGGCGCCTTATTCCGGTAAGTTATATATCCTTAGCTTGTTTTTGTCATTAGGACTTCTGCCATATTTTTTTTTATTTCCTTTTATATCGGTTTCAAAAATTGTATAAAATCTGGTTATAAGCCAAATTAGAGGCCCATGGGCCATAATGACTCTGACATCAGTTTAGTCACTAACCACACGAAAAAGAAAGAAAGTCTTAACAAACAAACAAAGAATTATTTATACTTTTTTTTCAAACAAGGTGTGCAAGGCATCTTCGAATGTCATAGCGTCTCCGGTCTCCCACATTTGACATTTAATACTTAACGTCGAAATGGCCCACTTCCATACAGTTATAATGAAAGAGGCTAATCCAATTATTATGTCGATAACCCTGATCGCCTTATGATATTATTATGATGGGATTCGTGTGGGAAACATTAAGCTTGCGAAGCTCAAAGTAAATAGATGTAGTAACAATGAAACCAAAATCTAGCTATAGATCCACTATAGCTGGATTTTGTTGAAATATTCTCTTCTAAGTCACAGATAATTCGAATTTGGCTATAGCTTGGAATTATATAAACTTAATACAAATAAATACAAAAACAAAACGACATTTAGACTTACAAGTACTATTGGAATTATTGGTTCTGGGTTCTGGAATTTGTAATTGTGAAATTGCGAAATAATCTCTTCAAAAAATTATAGTCTATTTTTTATCCATTGAAGAGATAGAGCAGCAGCATCAACATCATTCAAATCAGCAGTAAATTCAAAATTGTTGATTTTGCCACAACTCCTTTTGAAACAACTGTCATAAAACATACGGTATGACAGGTAAATAGAATATCCCATCATGTTATTAAATCTGAAAACTTGGCAGAAGGCGGATGTGGCGATGCATTCTACAATAAACATGTTCTTGGTGAGACGCCAAAAGAGAATGATATACAAGTATTGGAAACCGCAAACGATGAAGTAAACATTTTCCAAGACTTGGAACAAAAAGTTTTCGTGTTTGCATTCTGAAAAGGAAGTTCGTGTCAGTTTGAGAATGGAAGGTCATTCAATAATATTACTGCAAATAATGCTGAGAACACTTTTGAGGAATGGGGCTAATTGATTTTAGCACTATAGGTGTTATTTGCTTATCAATTACTTCACCATCATAAGTATACAACTTATAAATTAGCGCTGCTGATCTAAAACCAATATGTTTTGTATGTTTTAACCTCGACCATCCAGGTGTCTCAAATATTTTTCATTCTTTCATCAGTTTTGGTCTTCATCTCCGTTTTCATTCTTCCCCACTGCCATATCATCTCTCAAATTTCTGTTACCATTGCATTTCGCTTCATTATTTTCTTTAATTCACTTTTAGATGAAAGTAAGTCTTCTGCTTTCAGTGTTCTAGTAGTTTACTTTAAAGAGACTTTATTTTAACTAAGTTCTTATAAGCATTTATGTGAGAGGGAGAAAAAGACAAGCCATGCACAATCAGTTTAATTCTATTAAAGGTGAGAATCCCATCAATATAATATTTCAGTTTCACTAATGCTTCAGACCTGATTAATTCCTTAAATAGCTCTTACACAGACTTTAAAACATTAACTAAAAATTAAGCCTATATTTTAATCACATCATTTACCTCAATCATAAACTTTGTAGCCTTAACTACTAACTTTGCAACAACAAAATAAGAGAAAGAAATGTTAGTAATAATTCCAGTAGCTAGTTTATATCGTGCGGTTGTTATCTGTCACAGTGTACGCTTGCGCTGTAAGTAAGCAAATGTGCCGACGCCGCGGCGCACCTTGTTGCCGACGTGTATTTGACACACGGGCGAAAAAGATAGACGCTGATCTTAATAATTTATTAGCGTGAACATTATTAAAAGGAGATAACGATTTTGATCCGCTTGAAGTAAAAAGCGTTGGTGATACATTGGAATCTACCTAGAAGTTTGGCCGTAGAATAGGCATGTATATCAAATTTGATATAGAAGATAAGATACACACATGAATAAAAGCATACTTGTAGGAATAGCACACAAGTTAGTAAAGAAATGGACAATCCAAGTTGACAATATCAGGCAGATCAGTTCAAGCTATTCTTAGCCCTCACACATCATAGACATCATAGCCATTGAATATTTTTCCAATAGCCATACTCGCAGTAAATTGACAAAAAATAAAAATACGAGTGCAACAAGACTGTGGTCGATCGACGTTGACCATTGCCTCAAAATATTTCATCTCATATTATATCATAATAATATGTCTGAACATATACGCCACGATGTCATCGATCAACCAAGGTCTGGGTTGCACCCTGCAATTTTTATTGTAACAATTTTCCTCATTCCACCAACATCCAACAAGTTGGCCCAAGCCCCAGACTACTGTCCAAACTTCGCACCAATACAGCTGACGAACGCAAATCAGATAGCACCATCTTCTAAGCCGTCATAGATCACAATCGTGACACTTCATGACATCCACATGCAAAATGAATAATGGCAGCTATCTTCATCAGTAGACATATCGTCTAGCAAGATTCTCTGCTTAGAAAGTAGATGGTTCTATTTGATCTGGGAGTTCTTGTACATGTATATGTACAACTATTGTTCTTTTGGGGTGCGTTGAAACAGGTTGGGTCTGCTTGTTTGCGTAACTTTCACTGTAATTTGAGGATTGAAGTGTTGTTTTTGTAAGTGCACGGATGTCTTTTCGTTTGTCTGTTTATCATCCTTTTAAAAACTATTAGTTGGAACTCGAAATCTTTTGACCACTCTCATCATCCGGAAATCTTGAGTTCATAAGTTGCAACGAGTATAGGGTCAAATAAAATTACCTAGCGAAACTCGACCGACGTAATGTGTTTTGATATATAAACATAATAAAAAATAAAAAAAGTTTTTTTTTGCGGGTCAACGACCGCTGGTAGTTGTGTAGTTAGTATTTGAAGTATGAGTTTAGAAAATCAGTATTTTTTTTTGTTTTATAGAGTTTAGATAAATCGATACCCACCACTTCTGTGAAATTATAAAAAAAAAACAATTTTTAGGCATCAAAAAGGAAAAACCCTTAGGTTACGTTAGGACGGCGACTATACGATCCGATTTTATCACGTATACGGTTTTACCGTGTACGAGACAGTCGTTCACATGACGACCATTTCCATTCGATTCGCAGCTACGTCATAAGGACAACTGCGTGCAGGCGCGCGAGCCTTGAATAGGAGAGATAAGTTTGTTCGTGTGAACGATACAACATGAACACAAGCGCCACTGCATGTCGTATTCGATAAAATTGTTTCGAGACGCGGCCTCCTCGGTTGCAACTTCGGGTTAAAATAATTTCCGAATACGATATTTTCCCGCATAGTGTGAACAATTTAATATATTTTCTACTGTCATCGCTCTATTGGATAAAATCTCGTGTACAGTATACGGGAAAAAACTCGCCGTGTACACGTAGCCTTATAAGATCACTTCGTTGTCCGTCCGTCTGTCAGTCTGACAAGACCTTTTTTCTCAGGAACGCGTGGAGGTATTATCAGCAAATATTTCTTTTGTTTTGTCAATTTTAGATATTTATGCCCATGACGTCTGCAGAGTTTCGCTAGATAATTTTATTTGACCCTTTATATATCCTGGACTAGTCCTAGTTAGGTGCTGCACTTATTATGATATTTGTCTATTGCGCTTAGATCTGATAACAGTGTGGTAATCATTTCTACTAATATCATGAATCCTACTATTATATATATATATATATATATGTTTGTTACTCAATTGCGCAAAAACAGCTGCACTGATTGGAATGAAAATTGGCACACAGATAGTTTACAACCCAGATTAACATACGATACTTTTTATCCTGGTAGTACGTTCCCGAGGGATAATTTCCGACATCCACGTGGACGAAGCCACGGCAAAAAGCTAGTCAAATATAAGCTTGGCTTACTACAATCAAAAGAAAAATATTTTATTTCACATAAACCTACATGGGCACATATAAAACGTCAGAAACTAGGTGCACGGTTCCAATTGGTCGTTTCCTATGGAGAAGAGCCGGCCAGAAACGCCACAGTTACTCTTTTAAAAATAATTGGCTTTTACAATGTTATCAAATTACAGTGTTAATAGGTGTGGGACAGTGTAGGCCTGTCAAAAAGTACCCAGTAGTTAACAATATAGAAAATGGTCTACACATCTACAGTCTGTTAAGCAATGCATCTTACAACAGCTATTTGAACTTAAAATTTACCAGTTTCGTGCATAAGAAGTAAGACAAAGTGCTAAAGTATTTATAATCTTCAAATAACAATATAAACGACCAGCATATTAAGTGTGGAGTATACAAACGCGCCATATTAACATCAAATAGTCGTCTCCGCGCAGATTGACGCCAGATTACGACTGCTCATCTCACTTAATACGAACATCAAGACTTACAAAGTATTTAATGGCTTGCATAGCAATGACAATCCTTTCCTTCGCCATTGAACATCGTTTATCTGATCTCCGTACACATAAAAACTATTACAATGTTTTATAACACATCGCCATTGCGATCTATTGACCTTAATCACACGCATTAGAAATGTGACTAGCAAACAGAGAAATCAGACATTACACTGCTCCCGATATGTAACGGCCACACAAAGAAATATTATTGAAATCAAGTGAAAATATTGTTTCCGCCACCATTGGCGATCTCCCGTCTTTTTTCTAGCACCCATCTCGTTCAGATTCATTAACGCCGAATCTTCTGTCTCCTTCACGCAGACCGTGACGGCTGACTGATCTTATTTGTTTATTTATCTATTGTTTAGTAAAAGCTGTTTCACGGTTGTGCTGATTATAATCATTGTCCACCATTCGGGTCGTTTTCTCATCTGTTTTAATTGTCAATACTTTGACACTTTCAAATTATACAGAGAAAGTATTACAATGGTATGTCACGAATCGATTTTAATCAAAAAATGTTTCTATATTGCTAAAACATGGCGGTCAGTCGTGCGTCTTAATAAATGGATGATTACATTCATTCGTGTTATGATAGCATCTAGTATTCAGGGCATTTCTCGATTTCAATAAATTCTGGTTCATGGTCTAGATATTTATGTACATGAAAAATATTTCGTATATATTTAATGTGTCTATTCATTATTCAGATCGGCTATATTGCTTGCGGCGTGTGATTACTCGCTGGATGTACTTAACTGAGCACATCTGTACTTTTTGTAATATTAATGTCACATTGTGTTCAATCTTCGTTGTCATCTTAACGACTGCATGAATCTTTTTCTTTACTTCTTTCTTTTGTTTTATTAGCATTTGTATTCAAGTGTTGAATGGAACTTGCAGTTTTGTTTAAAAGTTCATTAACATTATTGATGTTAATGATCGCAATTGCGATTAAAAGATTCATGATTTTCTTTATTCTAAAACGCATTTTAAATTCACAATAACTTTAGGCTTTTGATGCTGGTAAGCTTAATATCAGATGCAATGATATTTAAATTAACGTGATGTTCATCGTTCATCATTTATAATAAGAAAACTTGAGCCCCGGTCTACCTTAATACCTTTTCAAAGTAGGTTATATGGATTTAACATTTAATATCTACGGTTTTAGAAATGAGCTTATCCTAACAACTCGATTGTCAGCTCAACAGCAGTTTTACTATCACGAATACTATTAGACATTAGAATGTTGTTAATAATTCAATAAATAGCTGTAGTCTAAGCAATTACTTGGTGTCTATATATTGGATTCTGTACAAGTATTTATTTGTTTAATTAAAAGGTCGTGACCTCAGATGCATCGGACAGAAACCCATGTTGTAATGACACCACAAAATGAAGTTTCCGTTTGTAATTCTCACAAATGTATTATTAAATTTGTATACATTTATCGCTGTTCTCAACTTAGAAAGTGAAATTTACACATTTGTAATAGAAATCCTATATTTTATGGGTAGTGGATAGTCAACGGTTAGTGTTAATAAGTTTGCAAAAAGCTTACGAGATTCATGAGTAAGAGCTTTGTTTATGTTCAAACCTAGTGCCTAGGGATCGACAAAACGTGTGCGTTATCATTTGTTTACACTTATTTACCTTAAGTCACTATCGAATGCTACATATGTAAGTATGTCAAAAGTAGGTATATTATTATGTAAATCAGAGAATTTTTAAATTTTATTTTGATGTAGTCCATGCAGACAGGCTCGACGTAACGGTGCAACGCGATTCTGGTAGAACAATTTTCACGAAGTTTTCATTTAAATTATTCTACTAGAGTCGCATCGCGCCTGTCTGCGGGTACCTCAAAGCGTCCTGGGTTCAGACATTTGCACTTTTGAGGACCTAAAAACGCAAGTAATGCCGCGATTGTCGTGGCCACCTACTGGGCCCAACTCATCCAACATAACATAATATTTTTTTCCTTTGGCATAAACTAGAAAAGAAGAAGAAGCGTCCTGTGAACATTGAACTTCACAAGTTTATGATATTTGATTGATGAGGAATCAGATAAATAAAACTGAAGTGTCTGTTTGTAATGTCAAAATAAGAGCTTTTTACTAAATGCTAAATATTATGAAAGTATATACGGTACTTATAACAAATTTTAACAGTTTTGTCTGTCTGCCTATATGTTTGTTCCGGCTAATCTCCGAAACGGCTGGACCGATTTTGACGGGACTTTCACTGGCAGATAGCTGATGTTAGAAGGAGTAACTAACTAAACACACACTTACACACCCACACACCCACTCAATCACACATACTACAGATCTACTAACATTTGTCTCGCATACTTAATCTAGATATTAATTAAAATAAAACTATAAAATGTCATACCTTACTACATTCTGTCAGCGCGCATAGTACATTTGTAAAATGAAAATGTAAAGGGGTGGGATCCTGGTGTCCTGAAACACAGGCCACGAGCCTAACTTAGGCACCAGTCTCCCACAATATATCGAATTATATTTCAAATAACATGTATATCTGTATGTAAAATAACATGTATATTGTGGTGAGAAAATAAAGTTTATTTATTTATTTATTTAACTTAGGCTACTTTAATTTTGTTTTAAGAATTAGCGTCCACGCGGGCGCATCTGCGGGCAGCATCTGTTGGTTATAATGTAAAAGCACATCAAAATATAGCTAGCTTATGAAAACAATAAACCTGCCAACAATATTCTCTGCTTATTACCTCTTAACCTATAACAGCCCGTGCGTCTAACTAAGTAACTCTGTTTACCCCATAAAGGTTTACAAACTTTGATGTTAGTACATAATAAAGGGTTAACTCATACGCTGGTAAAGTAAGGTAAGATGGGCCTGTTTATGGAATGCATTATAACCAGCCTGGATATAACAATAACTTGCTATATGGGTTAGTGTTATAATAAAGCGAACGTACTGAAAGCTTTTTAATAGTATAATATTATATGGCTACCTATTTATACATGGAAACTGAAGTAAGCTTGTTTTATCCTCATAAAACAAGCTACTATTCCTATTCCTTCTCTGTCCATGCAGTAAGGTTGTGGAACTCACTTCCGCCTAGCATTCGTGATTTAAAAACTGTTTCACAATTCAAATTTCGAGTAAAAGAGCATTACCTTTCCTCTCAACTGTGAGTATTTATATACCTATAGTATGTATAATGTATGTTTATATATTTAAGCTCTATGTATTTATTTAAGTATATATTCATTTATTACTTTATACGTGTAGGTTTATTTCAATATTTTAGTTTAAGACTTTTATATTTTTCTCTTCTTGTTCTCACACACTATTGTCTACATTTCTTTCTCATTTCTCCTATCGCAGGTCTGCTGGAAGAAATTTCTTAAGAAATAAGCAGTACCTTTGTACTCATAATTATGATTATGTCTTATCTGTATCTATTTTTCTGTGTGTACATAAATAATAAAATAAATAAATAAGATGCCAAAAAAATAAGGCGTTTCCAGGACACTAGAATCGAAAATGTGGACTTCAAACAACATAGAAGCCGGATATTTTGCATGTTTTTAAGTGAAAAACCTTTAAAAACTTAGGAAATTTTAAATGAGCAAATCGTGTTTTTTTAATGAATAGGTCAATAGCTACTAAAATCCTCACACCTCTAGGGCGATATCATCATTTTTAAACAACATAAACGTACAATAAATAACCGACTATTCTCACGATTCCATCTATAAAGAAATGAGGAGGCTTTAAATATTTCAGAAACAGGCTAAGGCATTGTAACGCCATAAAATTACACCGTACAATTCCGTGTAGTACCGTTTAAATCATAATATGGTAACAACACACGTAAAGCAATCTAAATACCTTATTAAAATAAAAATACCTACAGACGAAACCTCACAAAAAATATCGACACACGACCATTATCTCAAGCCTTTTCTTTCACAACACTGAGGTAAATAACTACCGATAATATCTTCCTCGGATAAATCTCGTGCTCATACCCATTAAGTAAATCGTTCTTACTTACAGAAGATAAGGTTCCATTTCACTTTCATAATACACCTCCCAATCTTAGTAATGAATACCTATAAATAATAATGTGTGTAAGCAATTATGTGCGCTGCAGTAAAGTCGACCGTCCACTGCTATAGGGACGTGCACGGAGAGTTTTGCCGCGTTAGCTGCGCGGTTCATTTGTTTGCGAGCCGAGCCATGCATCCCATAGCGCACGAAATCGCCACGCGCCGGCAACGTCTAAAGACGGCTGTACTAATAAAATGCGTTGCGCTAAAAGTACGTTGAGCCACTTCTGTCACGAACCGCCTTCAAAGCTGTCAGTTTCTATCAGTGTCATAATGCGGACGCTCGGTTTGTATGGAATGTTTTGACAATGCTGCATCTAGCAGCGGCCGTCTAGGCTTGTCTGTGGTCTGTGCATGTATCCGTACGTAGCATAGCCGTGGTGGACGATTCCGCTTACATTTTCATACAAAGCGAAGCTAAGTACACATGCGTACCTTAGCCGTGGATCGGGGCCTTAATCGTTCAGTCGAAAATAGCCCTAATAAAAAGTGAAAACGCGTCTCGACACGTGTTTGGAGCACGCCCCGGTGTTTAGGCTTGATACACGTGGGCGACTTGTCGGTGCAATTATTCACGGCACGATTTTGTCTTACCCGTTTATAGTTTGTGTATGTTACGTTGTTTTGTAGTTTTTGATGAATATTTAATTGTTTAGGAAATGGTGATTTAGTTTTGAATGTTTTTTTAAAAGATTTATTGCGTATCAATCGGGTGCCGACGCAATACGTCTCTTTCTTCCATAGGTATATGCCTATCAGTCGTCATATCAGAGTTCACTTTTTTCTATTCATTCATCTTACAGACAATTCGCATCATTAATCTTTTCTTTGGTGTCCCTATTTTGTACTAAATAGATTTTCTAATACATTCAAACTTAATTAAGCTTGACACATGGCCCTTTTGCAGCCTCATCATCATTACACACCAATCTATTACTCGATAGGTTTTTGTCATCTTCTCAAAATCCCTCCTCCCACATGACAGCAAACAATTCAGATCTAACACTAATTGGTCAGTAAAAAAAAAATATCTGCCTAGCCTCTTCCCAATTATGTTGGGGTCGGCTTCCAGTCTAACCGGATGCAGCTAGTATTTTACATGCGAGTGCATCTGACCTCAACAACCCAGTTACTGTATAATCCAGGTAACACGGATACCCCTTGGCAAGAGTGATTGTCAGTTTCGGGCTTCTGACGACCCGTAACGACTGTGAAAGATCTACGAATGACAGCCAGGACCAACGGCTTAACGTGCTTTCCGGGGCACGGAGGGGTCTCGATATGTAATGGATGGTCACCCATCCATGAACCGACCGTGGCAAGTGTAACTTAACCTTCGATCAATCTGTGCGGCTATTTATTTAGCCACCAGCCGCTCCCACCTTTCGTTAGTTATGTTTAAATCCAATGTAATAGGGCGAGCTTATTCCCATCAACTGGGCACAAATCCAACCTCCAAGCTGCTGCTGAGAAATTCCAGATGAGAAAACCTAATAACACGTTGTCCGACCTGGAAATCGAACCCAAGACCCTATGCTGAGCAGTACTACTTGCGACCACTAGACCAACAAGGCAATCTCAGTCGCAGTCTACTAAAATCTCACATTTTAAAACAAACTCATTGAAAAACTGTGCCTACTACAGTATGTAATCCTATAATATTATAGAAGCAATATTTGTATATAAGAAAGAAGAAAGAAAGAAAAAGTATTTATTGGGACAAGCACAGGAGATCTTAATTAAACTAAACACACACTCACTAAAAATAAAAATAGAAAATACAAACAAAGTAATAATTAAAATAAAGCGGAAAGTCCTGTGCGAGGCCAAAAGGCTCCTAACTCAGCATGATGCTGTGACATTTAATAATAAATGTCGCAGCGCTGGTCGCAAAAAGTTTAGAACAAGATGGCTACCTTAAAATAATGACATGGCAGCATGGAATTAGTAAGTACGTACTATAAAGGCAGCATGGAATTAGTAAGTACTGTACATGTAATTAGTATATAGTTCATACTAATTCCTAAACTATCAAAAAGTATTCTCTATTTTCGTCCAAGAGAACTCGGCCGACCACCTGGTCCTGGTACTATTTATATAAGTACCAACTTGTATAAGTAGTAAGTACTATGAGGCACTCCATTTATCTCCTTCGCACCGATCGATCTCTCGCAACGTGATAGATAAGAGTCCCTATTATCCTAAAGGTCGCTATGTACTTTAATGTTATCGCCAGCGATTCTGTTAGATGGATTGTACGTTTATTGGAGTCTTCGAGAAGAATAATAAAGAATTTGGCACAGAATTTTCTGTAAAAAGGCCAAATAAGACGAAAAAATGTTCATGGTATGAACATAATGTTGTTTGTTTTAAGGTTTCGGGAGAAAAAAATATGTTCGATTTAAATAAATTACGACTTATCCATACTTAGGATCATCCCGATTTCCAAGACAAATTGAATTATTTCCCTGAAACCAACAAAGATTTTTTATTATTTCCACGATTTTCTGGTTGTACGCGGATAAAGTGTGACAAGAATTACCGAAAAACAAACATCATTTTAGTCCTTAAACTATGTTTAGAATTATGTTATATTTCAACACATAACTTATCATCACACTTGTATTTTTCAAAGGGTGAGGTAGAGATGCACCAAATAGCAGTACTCCCCTAGTTATGTTTATGTCCCACTACAGAGGACGAGCCCATTGCCATCAACCGGGCACTAATCTACTGCTACTGAGAAATTGCAGACGGATAAATCCAATAACCCTTTGCCCGACCCGGGAATTGAACCCAGGACCTCATGCTCAGCAATAGCGCGAGTTTATTTTCTATCTTTCTTTCTTTCTTTCATTTAAGCTCCCGCAGATAGGTGTGACGCGACTCTAGTAGAACAAGTTCTATGAAAAATTCATAGAAATGGTTCTACCATAATTGCGGCGCACCGTCGCGTCGCGCCTATCTGCCTTCACTTAAAAGTTTAATTCGATAGACAAAGTAAAACAAATAAATGAACAATTGACAGTCAAACAAAACAAGAACAAATCGTGTACAATTGTTAGCACTTACAATAATCACAGGCAATTTAAAACATCGAGGCACTGATCATTCAATGCTCAAATCGAATTGATAAGTCGCAACACAGGATTGATCTTACCCAGAGGCCACAAGCTACACGCCCAAGCGACACGCGTCTTGCGACGGCGACAAAGGGGAAGACAGATGAAAGAAGTTGAGAGCATGTCACTACTCAACGCGACGCGACTCGCGGAGCGGCGGACGGGCGGAAACAAATGACGAGCGAGCGTGTCGCTTGACGCAAGTCGCATCGCTTAAACCTGTGAACGGGGCCCTTAGGCAGGCTTCACGTGGGCGACTACTCGATTTGTTTATAGATCGAACGCGTTTTGGGAACGCGACTCACGTTATCAGATTGTCAGACTGTCGCAGTACAAGTTTGTGTGTTTGATAAGGCAGTTGTAATGTAAATGAGGGTGACAACCTGCTTAACAAGTGGAGTTGCTTGACTAGATTTGGACCTGATTAGGTTCTTGTCTAATTATCTAATGATGTATTTATTTCTGTACCAATTCTATTTATTCTAAACTAACATTATAACGGGGTAAAATTGTTTGTTTGTAAAAGCGTAGATGAATACAGATTTTTCACTCCGCATTTTAACGCGGCGGGCTCGACTTGTTGGGCCAATTCAGTGAGTGTAACGTAGTCAGAAGATCTAAGAGTTACGCGATAGAAAGAGAGGCAACTTCTAGGTGAATATAACTGTAGGTAATTAGCGGTGTTCAAAAAAGTGCAATTCAGGTCGCACCCTGAATTGCACTTTAATATGTCGTAGCAAGAGTCGCTTTTTATTTAAATGATTTTGCGGAGTGAAGAACCATCTGTATTAATATGTGGTAAAGGTAACACTCTCTGGAAGTACTGATCTGATGATAAAAATTATTTCACTTATAGAAAGTTGCATTATTACCGAGTGTCATAGAATTATTTCAGGTTAAAGCAAGCACGCGAACGAAGTCACGAGCAACAGCTAGTCATGAATAAATTAATTTACAGCTTTAAACGTTGTGCTTAAATTTAAGGTTATATTTATCATCTGCCATTAAAGGATAGTTCTGTGTTTTCAACAAAATTGTTAAACGAATAAAATTCACTTTTGATTTCACTGCGTCTATCTTTTTTCGCAGATTAAAAAAAACTTCATCAACATGCCTAAAACTATCTCCACGATAATAAAGAACGCGTAGAACAAAAAATAAAAAGCGGTCTGAAGCCAGTTTCGATCGTCGAACCCACTGATTCGTAACCACCCACAGTAATTACAGAGAGCAATTATCTAAAAACGAGTGAAAGTGATAAACGTCAGTGTTTTTAAGAAAAAGCATTTATAAAACTAACAGCTTTTAGCGAGAATGACGTATTTTTGACGGCCATTGAAGTCGAAAAAAACTGTAATTAAGAGTTTTTCACTAATGAAATAATGGAAGACAAACCTAAAACGCTTTTCGATTACTACCACTGTGTGATGTCCAATGAAAACTCACTACCTGTTCTTATCGATGGCTAAGAAACAGCAACAGCAATGGATATCAAACTCTCAGACAGACACGTTCTTACGTCCTTATTACGTAAACGAGCCGCTTGCAGAATCTCTAATGCTTCTCGCCCGTGACTTAAATGCTGATGAACCTGACTTTTGAATCTATGTGACTCATCGCTTAGTGAAATTAAAAGTGTTAATTCAGTTTCGTTGTTATTTTTTATGTTAATTTGAGAAACGAAAGAGAGTTTCGTGTTTATGTAATTGAGTCTTTCAGGGACTTTTTGCTGGTGAAGTTATCTTAACTGTTTTCTGTCGATCAGGTGATTTTGCGATATCGGTTTTTGCTGGATAATTGTCATCACATTTCGAAGAGGTCGTTAAGAGGGAACAGGGCTTGCGATTTTCCATACAAATGTATTCCCCTTTTTTCTTCCTGAATAATGCCTCTATAGCAATCATTTTGTTTCATAAAATCAAGGTGCTGTAGACACGTCCCAGTTATTTCCTTTTTTTTCAGCAATTTATTTGTAAAGAAAATATGACCCTCCAAAAATTACAAAAATGCCCCATTTTTACCGCCGCGATTAGAGAACTGCCAGACAAATTCGAAAAGTTTTGAACATAAAAGAAAATTATAGGAACACTAACCTCTCTTATAATTTTGATGTAAAAAATAATTGAATCGGCTCAGTTTTCGAGAAGAAAAAAGGGGAATACGAAACGTCGATCTCGTTATTTTTTTTTGTGATATTATCAGTCTGAGCTACAGCTGTCCCTATCGCACTCTACAGGGGTAGACTTAAGGTGACATGATGGCAATAGTTTCTTCAAATATATATTTCTCAAATTCCTCCCAGGCCCTGTTCCCTCTTAATGTTTTTCGCTCATCACTTGCCTATCTAAAATGTTAATGTGCGCTCGTTAGAACAGATAACTACATAACATAATAGTACGTATAGTACACCGATATTTCGCCAGTTATGCTTTAAGCCTGAGAAATTATTAATGGAAAAAACCAATAACACTTTGGCCGATCACAGACACAGAACAGATAACTATTTCGGATAACACAAAAAGATCCATAAATTCTTAGTAACATGTTTGTACTTAAATCACTATTGTTAGTAACTTAAACTAAAGACGAATTTATGAGAAGACCACCCAACGTCTAGACACAACGAGAAATGGTAATGGTCTAACTATGGTATAAGTCTTCGCACAAATTGCCTTATTATGATGGAGGTAGTATCTGCGGCCACAGCCTTCAGGATGCTATTCTGACTGCCTCTTATTCTGCTCAGGAGTGAGGCCGTTTTTTTGCGGATGATGGCATGAAATCCATCGGAAACAATCCGGAACACTTCTGATGCACTGCAAAAACAAGCCAGAATAGTATCCAAAAAACATTATTATATTGGACGCTTAGAACATCCAACGACTCATATTTTAATCAACATAAAACCTGACATTGACCTGCAAATTGCAAAAAACTTAAGAAAATTTGAATTTCGCGGGCTACCTTACCGCATCCCCCTTAAATGTATAAATAAGATAATAATAAAAAAACTTCATTTAAATTGGTTATTATAATAGTTTACTATCCTATTAAATATTATTACTTGTAAAATCCACTGGGTATCGCAAATCCACCGCAAAAACATACACGTTTGCGATTTAATGCTTTCGACCCTGTGTTTCTACCTTATAATATCTATTGCATTTAGACCCAATAATGACATTCCTATTATTACAAAGCAAAAAAAAGAGACTAGTTTTTCAAATTTTTGTGTGAATCAGCACATCGCTAAACTTAAAATGACAAAAGACATGCAGTTTGCCCAGTATAAAGTAGAGCTAGAAAAAAGATGCCTCGCAAATAAAAATCTTTGGTCGATGGTCATCGTATTAATGGTTCAGCTTCAATATCATCAGGATTGTGCCGGAATATAGCAGTTCGTCGACGACGTGGTACGACAGCGGCTACCCTGACATCTGTCATCAGAAGACAGCCGTCACGCAACCATCGATGCGACGCTCTGCTAGAGTGACTGTCACCAGCCAATGTTACTCTTATCCGACCTTTTCGGTGGTTCCTAGTGACTTCGTAACAAAACTTGACGGCACCGTTTGCTGTGCTGTCACGTATAAGTTTAAGAAACGCAGACATAGCGGTTCCCATACAAGGAAATGCCAGCACTTAAATATAATTGTTAATAATCATTGTATAACTTCCAAAAGTTACGATTGTTACAACCGGTTACAGCAGAGACGATCGCAATAAAAAATCGATTCAATTTGAATCGGTTAGGGTACGTCCTCATATCGATTGTTTTCTCGCAATCCGATTACGATCGCTTTTTTTATGATTACGAGTTTATCGTGATACTTTCCGTTACTAAAAATAAGAAGTTACGGTAAGTTATTTTGGGAGAAGTAAGTGTGAATGACAATTTTTTGTTAATTCCGTACATAATTTAAAATATTATTTTCGGTTTTTTCCTGTTCCATTTCGAAAAGTAGAGAATTCAATAAAAAAATATTGTCACTTAATGATTTATGAAAATATATTTGTTTGTGAGCGCATAACTTGAGAACAGCTAGACCGATTTGTCTATTTATTGTTTTATAATGTTCATAAAAGTCCGAATCAATTTCTTATTGAAAAAAAAACCGGGAAAGCTGGTGCTTTGCTTGCTTCTTTTGCTATGGGAATTTTATATAAATATATTGTATACTATATATTGAAATTTGGACAGGACGTCTGTCGGGTTAGAAATAACAATAGTTTAAGACATTTTGTTAGAAGATTCTGCTTCAAAAAACAACAAAACAAGTGCACTATATTTCTTTTTTGGAGTTGTATTTTTTTTATAGAACGTGAACAACCAAAGTTAATAAGAAAAACGCATTAGATACTTACAAGAAAAATAAATCAGCTAACGAAAATACACTAAACATGTTGGTTACCCAATACCATTTATTATTTTAGGTCAAAATAAAATCACTTTAATCAGTGTTTTTTTTTTTTTTTGCTTGGATATCTTTGGTTAGACGTTCTGAACTCTGTCAAAATTTGTCCATCTATTTTAATGGGACTTTGTATATGGCCTAGTATCATAGCATCTAAAACGGAACCCTAATTTATTTATTTGTTAATAAACGATACGCTAATCAATACCGTTAGCGGATACGTGATCTACTTTGATGTGATTAATTATCATTTTAATCAACATACATCAAGTTTTATGCAACTTTTTTTGCAATAAACGTCTCATTTCCGAACTAAATAAATAATTTACGAGACTTTTTAGTCATCGAACACGTTAATAAGTTTCCAAATTGAATGCGAAAGTGATTTCGTTGACAGAATTAAATAAATTAAGTTCTTAGTTGAACAAATTAATCAAATCAACTTTGCGAATTGATTTATATAAACTTAAAAGTAGATTCCTATGTTATTTATTTGCTGTCAGTACAGATTTATGTGTTTTTGGCACCTTGATCTTGAAGTTTTTAATTTTAAAGCTGCCATTTTTACTGTAAAATGGTACATAAACAGTAACGCATACTGTGGTCACCGCAACACTTAGCCGCAATTCACGTAAACGTTCATAAAAGAAAGGAAAAACTACGCAAGAAACAAGAAAACATCATTTTAGCCGCAACTAGAGGATCTAAGTACCCAGACGTGTTCGCAATCAGCAAGGTATATCAGTCACAGCATTTTACAGCACTTCAACCTGTCCAACAAAACGTGATAGTTCGAAAATTCAATCTGATTCAGGTGCGTTTTTCCGCTGGAGAAAAAAAACGTCGCGTCTGCTGAATATTTATGCACAGCGGTGGCACAGTGCGGAAGTAAACAGTATAACAACTGGAAACAAATGCCCCAAAAAACACGTGCCGACGTACAACCAGTAAGCGATATCAACAATGCAGTTTGCCTGTGACTGTCGCAGCGAGACTAGAGGTATTTTTTTTTTGTAAAGATGTGACTGCCCATTCGCGATCTTTTTTTAAATAATGGTTAGACTTATCTAACCACAATTAAGGTAGTTATACCCTAACGCATAGTCTAGTTGAGATACTGCTGTATACTCCTACTGTGTCAGAGATTCGGACTACCTACTCAAGCTACGCCCAAATTCATCGCGACCGATTCAACCCATTCTCTTCTGCGGCTTACCCATTATCAGCCAATTTTCCCGAAACGAAATTAAGAAAGAAAGAATGGTATGAAAAAAAGTGTTTATACACTGTCAGTCCACTTTCTATATAGTCTTATTGTGTCGGGACGTTGTTTGTTTTTTGTCAACTAAAACCAGACGGTACCTACGTCTGTTTGTACACGTTTTAAGGTCATTTTCACTTTCGTTCGGATTGTGGGCGAGTGTCGTCGGGCACACAAGTTGTTTGAGCGAGAGCTGCTTCAAAGCTCGATAGATGGCGCTGTACCAATTTGACGTTTTTGTAAATCTCGCTGTTAATTTTTTCCGCAAATGTGATATCGGAATAATTGGAAATCGTTTTTCAATACACTTGGTAGTGCACTCGCTTCTTCTTAGCGTGTGGATAGCAAAGCTGAAAACTTTGTTTTATTTAGATTAATGGGTAGCAGTCGGGTGCGTTAACACAAGTACATATTTACAATTTAAATGTGCTGGATACTGCGAATGTCGAGGATTTTGTTCCAGTTTTTTTGGGGATTGTGTATATTTTATTAATGCTGGCACTCTGCCTCACAGAAGGATTTTGTATTTTCGTGTTTGGAGTAAAAACAAATAAATATGGCCTATTTGTTTTTTGGTCGGATGTTTGTTGTAAAAGTTGAAGCGAAAATGTGTTACGTGACTGATGTGCACATTTTCACTGAAAAGCAAAAGGTGTACCTAAGTAATACTCATTTACTCTTTTATAGTTTAATGACGCTCACATCTGCTTGCCTAAAACACATTAATAAAAACGTTTACAGACAGAGATCACAATTAAGGATAATACAACCTAAGCGTTTATAATAGCGTGAACCTTCCTAAAATTACGAACAATCTAAAATTCATTATCAAATTGATGTATAATAAAGTTAGTTACTTATATTCTACAGCTAATCACAGATAATCGTCAATAATATAACGTAATGTGAATTGTCTTTGATCCCTGCACGCGTAGCATGACAACCATAGAAACGGGTTTTCTGCGGGTTTTGTCGACGGAAGAATAGACAAAATGACAGATTGTGAATGTTTATCTGTCATTTTGTCTATTCTTCGTCGACAAAACCCGTTTCTATTGTGGTCATGCTAAACGTGCTGGCCCTGACATCAAGCTATAGACAAAATTGTCAAAATTGCTTGAATATGAGGCTTTTGGCTACTCTGTGTGTGTGTGTATTTTATGTCATATTTTTTTTGTAATGTACGTTTTGTTTTTACAGAATAAACAATTTTTCTTTCTTTCTTTACTATTATATTCTGACTGCACTACCTACAAATTAAAGTTGAATCGAATCTGTCATCGATTGTACTGTGTTCCACAAAAACGGCCGTAGTAAATTGAGTACTATTTTTTAATATTCGATTTGCCCTTAAATATACCGATGATAATAGCCTTTTTATTTCTTAATAGTAAGTAAATAGTAGCTTCACGGTACTTTTCGCCACTATTGGACCAGCTTTTTCAATAAGTTAGATAGAAGTGACAAAATGATAATATTCCTTGACTTTACCTGAGCCGCAACTTAAATTATGAAAAAATAGAAAGAAAGAAAAGAAAGAAAAAAAGGTTTATTTGTCACAGAGACACGTGCATACAAATAACAAAAATATAAACAACATAAATATTGGGCAGCTGCACGTCATGACTGTGACAAGAAGGCTTCCACTCAGCATAATTCTGTGCTATGAGGGACCCACAGCACAGCGCTGATTTTCAGTGGTCACCCGAAAAATACGTACGGACATCAAGTCAGTAACTAGATATGAATTAAATAAGAAAAATAAAATTATTACAGACAGACAAATAAAAAATCCGGAGTCACACGTAATCTGTTCGATTTATGCCCTAACCATTTTAGTTGGCGTTTTTGTCGTAGTTGAGTTTTAGTTTTTATAACTTTTATTAAAATTATTTTGGGGTTATAATATTATAAATATTTTTATTTCATGTATATGTCCTCTAGAGGGCGCCATATTTATTTATTGTGAAGTTACATAGCCTATAACCAGCGGTCGATCAATACGCTTCCAACGATACCTCATTTGTCAAATTATGATAAGTAGTTTAGAATTTATGTGGGAACAGATGAACATACACATACATACATATCGGTAAAAATCATGACCCTCCATTTTGCTTCGCCGTAGTCGGGGAAAAAGTCGTTTTAGTAAAGAATAAACCATCTCTAATTGTTGCGTTGTAGAAACTGGATGAGGCTGGCACAGGAACGTGTGGATTGGCACAAGAAAAGAAAGGCCGATGCCCAGCAGTGGGGTAAGTCGTGGATGATGATGATGAATGCGTGGGAATTATAGTATTATTTGGGGAGTAAGGAAAACTAAGGGCTGACCTATTTATCAGTTTTTTAAATCAATAACGGTGTGTTTCTTGACCTGCATCTCACCTGATGGTAAGTGATGATCAGGCCGAAGGTGGAAGCGAGCTTCATCCGGAATCCCCAACCACAGAAGAACTGGCTATCTTACCTCTAACTGCCAAAACACAACCATGCTGTTAACATTGTTGTTATGGCGACAGACTTGGATAAGCTAATATACAATATCAGTGTTTATCAATTAGAGTAGGGGGATACCAAAGAAACGATAGATGGAGAGTTTGAAAGATGATAGCATTGCTAGGAAGGGGGTAACTACCGAGATGATGACTAATAGAGAAATATGGAAGAAAAAGACATATGGCGCCGGCCACAAATAAATGTTTCCCAGTATTTCAGAGCATAAATATCCTGTCGACTATCTAGACCCCATTGTAGTCATAATTGTGGTAAACATACTCACTTCTCCGTGGTATGATCGATTATTAAGAGGGAACAGCGCCTGCGAGGAATTTGAAAAATAGGTATTTGAAGAAACTATTGTCGTCGTCTTACCTCAAGTCTGCCCCCGTAGAGTGCGATAGGGACAGCTGTAGCTCAAACCGATTATAACACAAAAAAAGTTGACCAGATCGACGTTTCGTATTCCCGTTTTTTCTCCTCGAAAACTGAGCCGATTCAATAATTGTGTGCATATTTTTTTTAAGAATGAGTATGTCTAGGTTCCTATGATTTTCTTTTATGTTAAAAACTTTTCAAATTTGTCTGGTAGTCCTCTAATTACGGCGGTAAAAACTGTCATCTTTTTGTAATTTTTTGAGGCTCATATTTTCTTTACCAGTAAGTTATTGAAAAAAAGGAAATAACAGGGACGTATCTACATCAGACCTTAATTTTATGAAAAAAAAAAAAAGAAAGAAAGAAAATACGTATTTGCGGTAAACATGACGCAAAAAAGAACACAAAATTATAAAATGGAAACAAGTTCAGGGAAAATATGCGTCACATCACACAAAAATCACAAAAATAAATTATGCTCTAGAGGCATTATTCAGGAAGAAAAAGTGGAATACATTTGTATGGAGATTCACAGGCCCTGTGTGTCTTAAAAAAAAAAACAGACGTAACATAAAACTTCTAAACTTTCGTACAAACTTCGTAGTTACTTCACGCAGTCATTACAAAAGAATAAGCAGTGACAATAGAATTTCATTATCGATAGAGGCTTTGTACGATTTATTAATTGAATTTTACCGATACATCGGTATCGATAGAGATTTTTTTCAGAATCGATTGTGATCATGGGAAAATATTTTTATTAGGATCATGAGACATTGTGGGATTTAAAAAAGTACGGATTTGTTTTGAATATCCTGCTAGTTGGTCGGTTGCCATACTAGGTAGCCTTTTACTTCTCCCTATTGGGAGCTGAAGCATCACAAATAGATACCGACAACATTTTATGTGCAGGCCGCCGGAATCCGCTGGATTCGAGAATCACAGAACCGGTCGAAGTGGCAATGCTATGGCGAGGCCTATGTCCAGCAGTGGACGTCTTTCGGCTGAAATGATGGTGATGATGCTGAGGATGCGAGAGATCCATTCCGTCACACAGATAATGTTGAATACTCTCATTCGACCGTAGTTTCACTAAACCAATGCTGGACATAGGCCGGCGGCAGAAAAAAGAGGGGTGACAATATTTATTGAGAGATATGCCGCACGCCATTTGATTTATTTAATTCGTTAGATGAAAGAACATTTTAGTAGTCGTCCCATTCATAAAATTACGAACAACCAGTTTTTTCTCACATAAGAACAAGACCAACCAACCAAAAAGAATAGGTTAAGTATCTATAATGGTCAGATAATTCCCCTTTGACACTGTCAGTCGTTATTTTATTCAATTTGGTACAAGTTGTCACTGACTCAATAATATTTTATTATTCATATAACTTTCCTGAATAATAATTTATTGAAATTATTATTGTAATTCGATACGTTCTTTATTTTTATGTTGTCGTGATGTTTATGTCTTTTTAGGATCGTATACAATTTCGTACAACAAGTTAATAAAACTTTTGGCTACTTAAGATGTTTCTCCGTATTTTATAACAATTTGTAGATTATTTTGAAAACCTGTTCTATCAATGTGATTTGATTATTACTACTGAATTGATAGAAGAACATCGTTAAGAAGCTATATCTTAGATCGCCTCCAGTTAACCGACAGCCTTTTTTTTTTTTTGGGTGGGAAATTATCAAATAACTTCTCCCGCTCTGGGCGGAGCGGGAGGGCGTGTCAGACTCTTACTGACTAAAACCCACCCGTGTTCCTTCCGTTGCCTGTACGTTGCCAGGGGCCACGGTATCCCTTTCGGACTTTCCCGCAACCCCGGCAGGCATTGGTCCTTTCGGACCCCTTCACTTGCTGACATCTCTTTGAGGCGCGCTTGGAACACAACGCGCCGTCGCACAGTGTGGGAATCTCGCAAACTAGGGGTATTTAAATCAAAATATAAATTTTAATAATTGATAATATAGTTATAACCTATTTATAGCTAAGACCCTATTTGTCACAGTAAGATATTAGAAATTCTTGTAGGTAGGTTAAAAAAAATAAAAAAAATGTTGAAGCGGTTAGATAATAATCGCTGTACCCTTTTTTTTTTTTTTTTTTTTTTTTTTTTTTTTTTGGGTGGGAAATTATCAAATAACTTCTCCCGCTCTGGGTGGAGCGGGAGGGCGTGTCAGACTCTTACTGACTAAAACCCACCCGTGTTCCTTCCGTTGCCTGTACATTGCCAGGGGCCCCGGTATCCCTTTCGGACTTTCCCGCAGCCCCGGCAGGCATTGGTCCTATCGGACCCCTTCACTTGCTGACATCTCTTTGAGGCGCGCGTGGAACACAACGCGCCGTCGACCCGGGCCTGGTCCTTATCGGACGGCGAGCTACACCCTTGCAATACGAACAACAACATTAAAGTGTCATCTTCACTTGAAATTACTGATCAAATTAACGTATAGTCTTGTTTATTGGTTTATTACTGTATTGTGTATATCTTTCAAGGTAAGTTAGAGTGTATTTTATTTAAGTAATAATTAAACATTGATCTAATAACATCATTTGAAAACACAGTTAAATTAAGCATTTTTAGAGATGATTTGCAAAACAAAAGGTGTATAAAAAAAAATGACCTGAATATCCCGGTGATTTTATTGTTTTAATTTATAGTTTAGAGTCTTAACTTTTGAAAACAATTTATCAAACTTGCGATTTTGTGCGACCGCCATACATTTTTTTTCGGTTTTCAGAATGACCGCCGAAATTACAAAAAAACAAATTTTTGATATTTGGACCTCAAATGCTAAAAAAGAGCGAATTGTTGCTATTTTTGTTTTTATAATAGGTAATTACCCTCAAATACAATTTTCGGAAGGTGCTATAAATAAAATTAAATTATTTTTAAGGAGGTTATGTAACAAATTTAACGAAAAATGGACAACTAGCGGTAGACATCGTAAACGCTTTTTAAACAAGAATATAACTTGGTTGAATAAATGCATTAAATTAGATAATGTTTTAAATGAAATACCATCAACATCAGCTGGCCATTCACCAGGAAGACCACATAAAAGTTTTGTAGAATGTTGCGATAAAACAAAAAAACGCAAAGTTCAGAATCTAATAATGTCTACTAGCCCTGAAGAAATAATGATTGCACATGAATGTTACCTTCGAAAAGGCGGTAAAAGGGACCCTGCAGCTATCGTAAAAGAACTTTCTATGAGTTCACCTAAGAGAGGTTCCGTCATGAAAAGCGTACGTAAAACAATGATTACCGAAAGCATTCAAGTGACTGTGTCGGCCGATGAAGCATTAAGCATGATGGTAGATGCTGATTTATTCCTTCTAATAAAACCGTTACAGAATCAACTGCAACGTGTGACCTGCAATCATTAGTTAATCACAGTATTGAACGACTTTGTGGATCTCAGAAAGAGGTTCTTGGGTCAATTGAGGACTTGCACAGTGGAGTAAAGGAATTGTCACTGTTAATTAAGTGGGGTTCTGATGGAGCATAACAAAAATCATATAAACAAAAATTTTGTTCAGAAAATAAATTTGATGAGAGCCTTTTTAGCATATCCATGGTACCTATACAGTTAAGATTTAATGTTGAAGAGAATAATATTATAGTATAGCAAAATCCAGCCCCTTCTTCAACAAGTTACTGTCGACCAATTAGACTTAACTTTGCTAAAGAAACTACTTCATTAATTAAAGAAGAGGTTGACACGATACAACACCAAATCGATATGTTGTCGGCCGTCGAAATAAGTCTAGATAACTTTAAGATTTTAGTGAAACCAGTTTTTATGCTGACTATGATAGACGGCAAAATATGTAGTGCTCTATCTAATGTATCTTAGGGAATAGTCATGGTGTAACATGCCAGTTAGTGTGCACAAAGTTTTATTTCATGGCCGCGATGTCATAGCTTCGTGTATTTTGCCCATTGACCGGTTATCGGAAGAGGCACAAGAGGCTAGAAACAAAGATAACGGAAGATATAGGGAATTCTTCACTAGAAAAACGTCACGAATAGACATCAATACCGACCTACTTAATAGGCTTCTTATATCATCAGACCCCTTCATATACAGCTTAAGGCTTCTAATGAAGAGAAAACGGAGTCCTCTAGATCCTGATGTCCTAAAATTGCTTTCTGTACCCACCGTAAATGAAGCCGAAAGTGAAGTTAGTGACTAAAATAACAAAACTTATTCATATCGCATTTTTTTTAATACAACTTAATTTTCTATCACTATTTAAGTATTTTTATTTATTTGAATACCGATATATATTATTTTTTTAACTTGTATCTTTTATTTAATTCAATTTGGAATTAAATCCCCCTAGATTGCGAGATTCCCACACTGTGCGTCGACCCGGGCCTGGTCCTTATCGGACGGCGAGCTACCCATTGCTCACCGTCCGCAGTTAACCGACAGCCTTATAATGAAATCCTAACTAATATAAAAAATGCGAAAGTAAGTTTGCTTTTTACGCTTCCACTCTAAAACGGCTTAACGGATTTGGAATAAATTTGGCACATAGGTAGACCATGACCTGGAGAAGGACATAGGATACCTTTTATCCCGATATTCCCACGGGATCGAGACGTATGCGGGTGAAACCGCGGGGTGCAACAAAAAATATAATAAATAAATAAAAATAATTTAAGGCAGGTAAGTAAACCCATACGAAATACAAATAATAATATACCAATTATATATTTTTTTACATATAGCAATTAAGACTTATTCGGGTGAAACCGCGGGGTGCAGCTAGTCGCCAATAACAATAAAATATAATAAATAAATAAAAAATAACCCATACGAAACACAAATACGATTTACAATTACAATTTAGAATTTAGCAATTAATTAATAATGAAAAACAATACGCAGTCTCTGGTAATTAATGCTCGTTCAATCTATAAAAGAAGAGGCCTTGATAGAAGTCTAGACTCCCCTAGACTCCTATAAAGAGATCCCCTACACTGAAACAAAACACAAGCTTATAATCAACAAGCTTTTATTGGCTTCTCCCGATACATATTGAAAAACACAACCCACAAAATAAATGGCCATTCTAAAATAATAACACAAAACCTTTTGTTTCGAACACAAAAGCTAACCCTTCCCTTCAGAACAAAAGATAAACAATGAACGACACATGTTATTAATCGGGCACGTTATTAATCGGGCATGTTATTAATAGGGCACATTATTAATAGGGCATATTTCTATAACGCATTGTGTCGAGTTAATTAAGCGACTGAGGTACGTTACCGCGGTTTTGTGCCCGTTCAAAAATGTATGGAATGTGGGTCAGGGCTCTTGTGTTAGGGTAGGCATGTAGCGTTACACTTTGTGTGTGTTTATAGGAGATATGTTGTATTTTTTATATAGCAATGGCTAAACAAAAATGATTTATATTGAAAACAAATGTGAGTTCTATCAGATACGTTATTAAAGTTATTTATCTTTTGTAATTGGCACAATCTGTGATAACTTCAGCTCGATATCTCTTATCATTACTAAGAAAGTTTTATAGTGACAAAAGGATAGACATTGTAGGCTTAGTTAAAAAGGAATTGGTAGGAAACTGACACTTTGAAAATCAACTGATTGATATTTTAACTCCACGCGCCACAATCCCGAGCAATATTGGAATGCTTAGGCAGAGCTGTACTACAGTACACCCATATTTCGTCAGTATGTTTAATTACAATGTTGACATCTACCGGGCACAAATCCAGTTCCCGGGCTGGCACTGAAAATTTCGTGATCAAAAAACCCACTCGAAATCGAATCGAGCCCAGAAACTCAAACTCAGCGGTAGCGCTTGCAACCTCTAGACCAATGAGACAGTGTTAATACTGGTCAACAGTCTTCAAATTAAATCCATTCAAAATTTTTTAGTGATTGATACACATTGATGCGCAAATTGATCGTCTACCAAATGCAATTAAAGCGATTGACAATATTATACTACAACTAGCTGTATCAAGCGGTTTCTCCCGCATAAGTCTCGATCCCGTGAGAATATCGGAACAAAAAGTATCCCATGTCCTAATCCAGGTCATGGTGTACCCATGTGCCAAATTTCATCCAAATCTGTTCAGCCGTTTTAGCGTGAAAGCGTAACAAACAAACAAACTCACTTTCGCATTTATAATATTAGTTAGGATTGCAATTGATAGTTTCAGGGACTCAAAAGACATCCAACTTTCATATTAGGGGTAGTTAACTATAATAACCGCTGTGAACGCGGACAAAATATCGCATCGGTGTAAACTCAATAGGACACTTTTTAATAGAGCATAGTTTACATTTACGTCCATAATTTACGTTTTATGATATTACTAACGGTACACTGAAATGACACGCGATGCTGCGTGTGTTTTTCGACTACTGTTATTCCGGTATATGTATTAGCGTACGTTTTTTTATTTGGGATGTATATTTTATATGGATACTAGCTGCGCCCCGCGGTTGCACCCGCATAAGTCTCGATCTCGTGGGATAATGGGGATAAAAACCCTATGTTCTAACCAAGGTCATGGTCTACCCATGTGCCAAATTTCATCCAAATCTGTTCAGCGGTTTTAACGTGAAAGCGTAACAAACAAATAAACTCACTTTCAAATTTATAATATTAGTTAGGATTAGGATCATTTAGGATGACAACCTATTTGATCTTTCGTAATTCAAGGCAGGGCGAGGACAGAACTTCAACTTTGAAAAAAAAGAAACTTAAGCTCTTACCTGCGGTTGAAACTAACTAAAAAAAATAAAAAAGAGAAGAAAATTAGGGCTGTAAAATTCTGCCGTCTTTCGGTGAAAAGCCGTAATTACTTCAAAGTTGATTTTGGGTAGATGACAGTTTTGTCTGAAGTGAAGTTTCAAACTCAGTCGATAGTTTAACCTTAATAGTATGTGTCGCGCCTAGGAATTAAATACAGCTTTATCACCTAGATAGAATCTGTTGTTTAATGCTGAATCCGGCCCTATGTTTAACACATTTTTGATAACATAATAGTTACGGCCTTTAACCGTATGATGGCAGAATTAGCCCCAACAAAAACTTTAGACTTAGGCCAGAAATATTTCCTTATTTTCAAGCTTTATAATTAATCAACATATAATTTTAGCAATAATCCAAGTCTCTTGACTTATGATCCGAAATTATTATGGACTTTAATAAAAAATACGATATAACATTCCTTTATAAACAACCATTTAAATTAAAACTCATTCATTTGTTTAAAACAAACCCGTAACGTACTTAAAGACGTATCTCGTTTAGCTGAATAGCCTTGTTTCCATTACGTACGTAATTACACATAGATATTATCACAATTCTCGTTAGAATAGGGTTCATTATAGTTAAATGGCTAACCTAAGCCGCCATATTAATGTTAATGTTAAATTCCATTTAAAGGTGCTAAGCTTAGTGTTAAGAGATGTTGGTTTCAGGTGACAAGATATTTTGCACCTTTCTGTTGTTCTTGTTTATTAATTTATCTGATTCCAAGGTTTTGTGTGTTAACAACTTTTTACGGAATCATGAAGGATTCATCGTTCTCCTTCTTCTTTATCAGTCTCCTGCGCTTCTCCCAATTCATTTGTGGTCGGCGCAACATGTCCCTTTCTTCCATACTTCTCTATTAGTCGTTATCTCGTTAGTCACTCCCTTTCTAGCCATATCATCTTCCACACTGTCCATCCATGGTTTCTTTGGTCTTCCCCTACTCTTTTACCCATTCACTTTCATACTCGTTTGTGTGTGACGACATTTTCCTCATTCCTCCTCATCACATGCCTATACTATTTTTTCCGTTTTTTTACTGAATATTTAAAAAAATTAATTGAGGGACAAAAATTGCAAAGAATGTGCGCAATATGAATGGAGTTATGGAACTATGGAGAAGTGTCTTGACGCTGCATGAGTATGTGGGATCCATCGCCGCCCGTTCCATGTCCACCGCGGACAGGGTGGATGGAAACTGGGACATAATGTAATTTTTTGCTCCGTTGGTGTAATTGCTGTATGGCGTTCCGGTAGGAGCATAAATAAATACTATGACAACCGATTACCACACAACTTATCAGTGACTGGAGTCACTTTCAGACTTCCTCATATATACTCATTTCTTATTCTATCTGTTCGAGTCACACATCCCTCTCAGCATTCTCATCTCAGCTTCATGCAATTGCCTTTCATTCATCCCTTTTGTGGTCCACCATTCTAATACAGGTATCCAGCTGCAGCTGGTTAGACTGGAAGCTGACCCTAACATAGTTTGAAAAAGGCTAGTCAGATTAATTGACTTAGATGACCATGAAAAATTTTACGTTACTGTCTTTTGTATCATTTATACTTTCTGTGATATTAATTTAATTTATAATTCTCATATTTTCTAAGCAGCCCATATGATAGTTTAGTGAATTAAAGAGCGTTCAAGGTTAATAAGCTTATCTTCTTTAAAAAGCCGATCAGTAACATAAACTTGGAAAAACTTCTTTGGATTAAGCGAAAACCTTAATCACAGAAAATACACATTGAAGCAAGTTCTTCTGCCACTGATACGACAAATTATTAAAAGTACACAGGCTTACTGACCTAAATGTACCAACATAACATCTTACGGAATTCCCGGTGTTAATTCACGGACTTCCAAGATGGCGCATGTGACCCACAGCGGCATGTCTTATGTAAATTTTATAATTCGCTGACTCATTAGATGGCATGATTCAGTCGTGAGTGTCTGTTTCAAGTATGTTGTGGTGGTTTTAGCTTTTGAAATGTAGAAATGTAAGACGAGCTTTCAGGAGGATGACTTTCGAGGTCATTGGAAAGATTAAGCCCAACATTTGATGAACAACCACTAAGACAGTATCATCATCAACATCATTTCAGCCGAAAGACATCTACTGCTGGACCTAAGCCTACCCCAAGCACCGCCACTTCGACTGATTCTGTGCTTGTTTCATCCAGCGGATTCCCGCGGTCTTCACCAGGTCATCACAAGACAGTATAAATGAAATTAAATGAAAAGATGTTACGGGTCAGATAGAATAATTGGTCAAATTAGATTTACTAAAGTTTTCTAGAAAACTTTAGTAAATCTTTGAGTGAAAAGTCGGAATATTAAAATTTGCACTATCCACCACATATACCCCATTATCTTTAAATGGGTATAAATTTCTCTCTATCTACTCAAAAACTAATTGAAAGACGATGTTGTAAGCAAAACCTGAGAAGTCTAAAAATTCGAAGAAAAGAATATTACGTAGCTAAGCCGTTGACTAAAACCTCTGTGTGGGCAGTCAGACGATTATTCCGCGAAAAGGAATTCTGTGAAGATTGTTAATCTCATGCAAATTGGTCGGACGGCACTTTTGAGTAATAATAAGATGGATGGTGTTAACATTCGTTCAAAGAAAACGCTCACTAGTTTAACGGTTGATGAAAATTGATGAAATCTAACGTTTAACTATCAGGAAATGGGAAATTTTTCAATTTCAAATTGTTTCAACGTTTCTACGGAACTCAGACATCTTGTAGCACCTGATAATTCATTGCCATAGAACGTGGCAAAGCCGCCAGTCTCTTGGATCTCTTGGGTTGGTACCAGTCGACAGCGATGCGAAGGATATTTTCCATGCCTCATTTAAGTTCGTTATTAGTTTCAGTCATGTTAGGATATTATATTTTTATTTGATTAATGAATTAGATATAAGTTGTTATATTCTGAATTAGTTATCCCAAATTGGTCCTTAAACCATTCTTAATTAATTGTTCTTGCAAACTGCGTTTAGCCGTAATGTGATCAGGGTCGGACAAAGGTCAAAATCTACATTTAATAGCTTTTCTTGAAAAACATTCCAAATGACAATCTTTCCCGTGGTAGCTACGATAATTAATATAGCTGTGTCATTTTAGAATGGCAATAACGGTCATTGACCCACCAATATTTTCTATCATTTATTTGTTTCAAAAACTGAAATAAAGCCCGTTAACGACCTGTGTTAATATCTATTGTATTCTTCAACAAGTTCCATTAACAAAAAACCATAAATAGTTTATTGTTTGAGTTCCTACGGAGAGATATTAGGGAAAGGTCAATGACTGCTATTGCCACGCTAAAACGCAACAACTATAGAAAACCAATTCTTCAGATACTTAGATGTCCTAAATAATTTCCCATAGAGGTAAGTAGGCAATAATGTGTCCTAAATTTATGTAATCTTCTCATATCAGTATTCCAAGTATTCGATGTAAGATACGATGCTTGCACAAAACACGGCAACCATACTAAGCCTTCAGAAATTCAAATAATGTGGGACAATGAACGGCAGATATTCTGAATTATACGCATTCTATACACGGTATTCTCCGTAGAGAATTATTATCTTCATTGTAATAATAAGATATATTTTCAGATTGGAATATTTATAACATAAGTATTTTCATATTTCACAAATTCCCATGTCTTTAACTATTCGTTATACCAATTTCAACCGTATTTTTGGTAACTTTTTTATACATTCGAGTATTCAATTATTTAAGCTTAAAAAAGACACGATAAAAATGAAAACTTACGACTGGAGCCGAGTATACGCAATTGAGCGTCACCGACCGACTGGAGCCGAGTTTACCCGATTTAGCGTCACCGACCCAAGCGTGACTGTTCAGGGGTTGTACTCTCTAAGTTCGTCAACGAAGATACGGGCCCGTTCTTTAGTAGTTGATCCATCAAAACAAGTGTCAAATTAAATTATTCAGACGGGCATTTTTGCCCGTCTGAATAATTTAATTTGACACATCGAGAATAGGGACTACTTTCAAATCGTGTTGTCATTCATGCTTAGTTCGGACCTCGAACTTATCTTACGTCCGTATGAGGTACTTACGGAGTAGGAAACGCCCGTAACTTCGGCTGAAACTACGGATTAGACCCCAAGTTTCATTCACTGTTCAGAAAGAGCTCAAAGTGCGCGAAAAGAAGTTTTCTAATAAATAAAAAAGAATAACATGACTCTAGTTTTAAGAGAAAATACTAAACTATTTAATTCTTTAGTTACTACGCAGAACGTGGAAACGTCCAAACCACTACACTATTTACAAACACTACTCACTAAATAGTTATGATAAGAGAAAGGATATAAACAGTCTAATTTGTGTAAGTATAAGCACATAAAACTGGATCATTTATCGACAGCACAAAAAAAAAACATGCCCGTCATTCAGAATATATTATTATTAATCTGATTTCCTTTCAAGATCAAGTGTCTCAGCTTTCAAACTGGATGACAGATTCAAATGTACTGAAGATGCTAAAATTTCTCCTACCATGAAGCATTACATCCAGCTGTCCTTTCTATTTCTAAAGTGGAAGCACTGTGACAAGATCTTGTTAAGATTGACACACATTAAGCAGTATCAATATTTATGGTCTAAGATCCGCAGAGACATGACCTTCACCGATCTGTTTAATGAATAAAAATTATTTTATATCAAATTTAGTATATTAAAAAATATATCGCGAGTGGTTTGGCACCTTTTCCCCGGGCCGCACCCCGCCGACTGGAGTGGATTTTCCGCCTTTGGCCTGGGCCCGAGACCCACTTGTCGGCGGATGACCCCTGGCCATCTCCCAGTTTGGAGCGCTTCCGGAAGAACTTCCGTTCATTCCAGGCAGCCCCAACCACTTCGCGCTCCGAGCTCTGAGCCGAGCTCATTGCGCCAGATGCAGCGTCGGACTCCGACCCCACATCACTCACTTTGTATTGTCCGCTCCGCCCAGAGCGGGAGAAGTTATTTGATAATTTCCCATCAAAAAAAAAAAAGAAAGAAAAAGTGGGTTGGCTAAAAAATTCCTGACCAGACTATGATTAATAAAAAATTCAAAAATTACTATCGTTCAAAAATTGCACTCATTCGTTTAACGATTAATTCGTTTTATTAACAAATGTTTCTCTTAAAAAGCACTATCCATTGATATATCACTTACGTACTCGTATAGCTATTGGGCGCCAGGAAAGTTTAATTGACGAACAATGGGCAAAGTCGAGTTAGTAGCAAAGATTCTCCTTGAAAAGCTCTTTCAATTGATCTTCCAAAGTTTAAAAAAAAAAAAAATTGGCCAGGAATTTTTTTGCCAACCCACTCGCGATATATTTTCTAACATACTAAATTTGATTTAAAATACTTTTCATCCATTTAACAGATTAGTGAAGGTGGTTCCTCTGCAGATCCTATGCTATTAGTATAACAATATTCATCAATTTGAATATTGTTGGATATACAGGGTCAAATTAAATCTGCCAGCGAAACTACACAGTCGTGATCGGGTATCCATATCTTAACAAGACAATTAAAAAAAAGATTTGGTTTTTTTGGGGTCAACGATCGCGGTAGTTTATTCGGTTGAAATATCAGTTTAGAAGCAGTTTTTTTTTGTGTAACCTTCAAAAACGTTATGAGCCTCAATATCTAAATACTAAAACTCATTATTCAAGTAACAACACCACCAGAAGATGCCGTCCCAAAAAAAAAACATCATTTTTTTTTGTCAGTTTCACATAACGGCAGCCGTCTGCGGAGTTTCGCTAGCTAGTTTAATTTAACCCTGTATATACATGGATAAAGTTGAATAAAAGCCATCAATAAATTCTGACAAGTTATACTCAAATGAGTTAGTAGACCGATATTAGAAGTAATAGACGATTAGAGTTGATTGATAGGCTTTTTCCCGTGTTTAAGGCAATATCTGGACATTATACTACAACAAAAAAGCTTAGCGACCGGTTACTTAAAATTAAGTATATCGAACCGTGTAAATAACTACTCTACTCGAAATAACTTTTTAATGAATTAACAAGATTTGGTATCTCGTAGTACTAATTATGAAACTAGCACTTTATGAACAAGAAGACAAAGAAAAATAATAAAGCAACTCGCATAAAAATATCAACATTAATATTAAAAAAGTATGTAGTTACAATATTTATCACACTTATCAACAATAACATTAAAATATTTACAGCAACGTACAGACATAATATATATACCGTACTAATTATGAATTTAATCATACCTTGTTATACTGCAAATTGAAAAAGACTCACACTGTTTAATTGCGAAGCTAAATAACTAGTAGAACATATTTTCATAGCACTTTAATCCTTAGATTTAAATGGTGGTTATAAATCATGCCTATTGATTGGCTGCAAGATTCTATAACCGTCCACTTCATTAACAGGGTTGAATTAGATTAGCAATTCTATATCAGAGTCGTAGTCTATTAGTGCTAAAATGGGTAGCTTATTAGTGCTGAAATAGGGCCTTATTGCTTGAATGATAAATTTTTGGATAAAGATGAAGAGATGATAATTTTTGGCCATGGCACTATGTTACAGACAGACTTTTTCACAATTATAGTAATCGACAGTCAGAATATCAAGCATCATTTCAGCTCTGGATCTAAAAAGATCGGAACTTATATTAAAACTAGGTGACCGCACAAACGTTCTGTTTCCTAGAACACGATCGCAACCCCACCTACCGGGTCTAACTGTAAATCTGAACCATCCAGGGATCCACTCAAACGCACACGAAAAAATCATCAAAATCTGTCTAGCCGCTTAGGAGCAGTTCAGTGTCATCAAACGCACAGAAGAATTATAAATGTATATCAAGATAATATCAGCCCGTAACAGACACACTGCATGACAAAAGTCAGATGCATCCAGAAGAAACAAATATTGATTGCCAAGTTTACTCGCTATATATTGGTATAAAAAACAAAAACAGCAAAAAGCGTCAACCACTAAGCCTTCTTCACATATTTACCTACTTAACACTAAAATCAAACATTTTATTATTCCAAAACCGTACACAATGAAAGACAAATGACGTACGTACATGTACATCCAGCCTTACAACCGTAATATCACAGATGTCATATTCAAATTTATTACAGCCCACTTAGCAAGTACTATCACTTTCACTTTAAAATGTATGGAGGCGGCTCAAAAACTGTAGTAATGTATTCTCGTATATTTTAGTATGCGGGACGTGTATTGTATGACTTTTTAGATATTCGTTACGACATTTTGTGAGTGAGTGGAGGGTTATATAAAATTGAATTGGAGCAGTTTTATATGTATTTTCTTGCCGTGTGTGGGTGTTGGCTTGTGTTTCAGGCGTTGTTAATAAATGGAGGTCTTATGATTCAAATGATTGATAGGAATAAGATGAGGAATATTCATTTGATATCATTATGATAGTTGCGTGGAAGACATTCATTGATAAGTTCATCATCTTTCTGCCCTTGTTCCATGTTTCTTGGGGTCGGCGGAACACGTTTTCTCTTTCTACTCTCCCATCTCAACCATTACGTTATCATTCACTCCCTTGTCTTCCATATCATTCCTCACATAATCCATCCATCTTTTCTTTGTCCTCCTCTCCCTAAAATTAAAGAGAATAAGCAAATATTGGAATTCTATATATACCCCTATACCTACAAACTTCTTAGTTTTTTTGCAATCAGATTACCATTGATCGATGATTACCTGTTTACATTTGCTTTTACTCTTTCCATTAATTAATACCATAATCATCGTAACTAATATTATAAATTAAATAAATAAATCAAATTCATTTATTTCAGGTGCCACATAGGTGGCATATAGATGGTTTTACGGCCATCATGCGAAAGAGAAGCGCTTCCCTGCTCGCTCGTCTTCGTGGCAGTACCAACAGTATCTTGAGTTTATTCGCAGATAGATGGGAGTCTCCAATGCTGCGACATTGGATGAAACTCCACACAGAGTAAAACATGTACCTATGTCTACTAACACTAGTATTTAAGACCATTGTTACTAACACTATGGGCGTAGCCCGAAATAAATGCTATAATAATAATAATAACCCATATAAGCAATCTTTAAATCACACACAAAAACACTAATTAAATAATTAAAATTCAATCAATCATCATAATTAGCTCATATTCATTCATTTAAAATGCGAAAGTGAGTTTGTTTTTAAAGCTTTCACGCTAAAACGGCAGAACAGATTTAGATGAAATTTGGCACATGGGTAGACCATGACCTGGAGAAGGACATAAGCTACTTTTCAACCTGGATTTCAGACGAAGTCGCAGGCAACAGCTAGTAACCTATAAAATTGAACATCCTGTAACACATATAAACTATTAACATCTAATTCCTATATACAACATATAAGCTACCAGCTGCGTCCCGCGGTTTCACCCGCATAAGTCTCGATCCCGTGGAAATATCGGGATAAAAGGTATCCAATTTCCTTTTCCAGGTCATGGTCTACCCATGTGCCAAATTGTATCTAAATCCGTTCAGCCGTTTTAGCGTGAATGCGAAACAAAAAAAACAAACAAAGTTACTTTCACATTTATTATATTAGTTAAGATATATAAAAAATGTAGCTTTAGAGCATACGCCTAGTAATTTAGTATTACATATACATTGCACTGAAAGTCTAGTTAACTATGGTCATAATTTAATGGAATGGAAGTATGAATAACTGATGGACTTCCAACTGAATACTGAAAGATTTAACGTCCGTTGATGGGCTTGAAACAGTTCTGTGAATAGACGATATTAATATATTTGATTTAGAGATGGAATGAAATATGCTATCAATATTCATAAACTACTGCGTTTTAAGTTTATTGCCGTATCGGCTGCTGGATATTACGATATTTCATTGATGGTAGCACTAGCAGTACCTAGTTGAATTATTGCTATTGAGCGGTATTTTAAATAATTATAAGAAATTGGTTTTTACCTTTGGCAGAGGCTAAGCATTGCCATACAACGTGGCAATGCGGCCAGTCTCCTGGGTACATTACCAGTCGACAGCGATACGGATGAATTTTTCGATGCTATATTTTAGTTTTTAGTTGTTAAGTTGGATAATTTTGCTATTTTTATTAATTAATTAGTTCAGTTGACACAGAAATGCAATGAAATGAAATGAAATGAAATGAAATGAAATGAAATGAAATTGTTTATTCTGTAAATAGGATATTGGAATCACTTTTACACGTCATCTTAAAAAAATAAGTAATTAAAAATTAGCTAGATGAGTTCGGCAACTCACACTACTCGAAAATGTAATGGATTAATAGGAAATAAAGCAAAAGACAGCAATCAAAACTATAAAGGTAGCAGCAGGATTGGAGAGAGTTTGAAAAAAAGTTAAATAATACCAGCAGGATTAACAAAGAAACAGTGGCACCTCAAAAAATAAAACTTCAGGTAACAGTACAAGAAAGAGATAAACTGAAAGCAAAAGAGGAAAACCAAAACTTACAATAAGTAAAAAGAAACCTGTCCAATCTGAAAGGGGCACATAGGTACAACAATAAAATTACCAAAAAGTTCTTTATTTTTTTATTGTTATTCAAAATAAAAAAGTTATTGTAATTTAAAATTCACATTTTTAGTACCAAAATTAACCCAAATAAGGTCATAAATTATGACTCGTAGACACCCGCTAAACGACGGCCCCCCGCGCCCCAGGTTCTACCCCGGTAAAATTCCCCACTGAAAAAAAATGTGGCTATTTTTTTTCTTTTTTCCTAAAAATTTCCACATAAATAGACTCTCAGTACAATACCTAACAACACACTCACGGTTCGGACAGGATTTTTTTTAATGTTGTATAATATCAGCCCATTATTGTCCCACTGCAGGGCAGAGGCCTCTTCTCATCTCTCTCATATAGAGAGAAGCATTGATCACCACGCCTGCTGAAGACGGATTGGCGATTTCAGACTTATATTGACTATAAGTCCAGACTTCCTCACGATATTTCGCCTTTACCGATGTCAGTAATCAAAGTCAAAGTCAAATAATTTATTTCAATTAAGCACAAAAAAGGCACTTTCGAAAGACAAATTTTGCAAAAAAAATAAAAAATTATTCTAGTCACCCCTTCCAAAAGTTAGTTTTCGTATAGAGAATGGGGATGAAACTACACCGTTACTCTTTTAAAAATGTAATGTCCAAGACAAGCTCAAGAAAACAAAACACTGAAATAATAAATGACACAAGAAAAACAAAACTAGAAAATAAAGCTATTGGAGAAGACTAAAAATCGATATCTAACTAATCTATCACAAACCACAACATATATATTATGTATATATAGGTCCGTAGATTGGAACCGGTTAGATTACTCATTACGAGCGAACTCTTCGCTGATAGACGATACTGTTTATCGACGTGAACTTGTGCTAATATAGGCAGTTTGTTAAATACTGCTGGGTTTATTTCCATTATTAATAGGTGGTGTTGACGATAAAAAGATTGTCGGCCTGATATAAGTCACAGAAAAGATTTTTTGGAAGAGCTTAGAATTGTTACAAGTGAAAAGATTCGGTCGTAAAAGTAATTTATGTAGAAGTCTTTATGGGAACGCATAAATTATAAAAAAGAAGAGGATTGTATTATAACTCATAAGGCAATATTGACAAAGCTATTAGCGGGGCTAATCTGTGTGCTAATCATACCCATATTATTTGAGGCCATTGTTGAAAATGAAGGTGTCACGGTACCAAATCAAATAGTTTTGAATGACCACTTAGTCATGGCCTAAAGAGCAAAGTTTGAATTTGTGATGTAGGTAAGTACTGCCATGTTGTTTATTCTCAAAGTAAATTGCAAACTAACTTTTGTCATTAAGTTAGAAACTTAATTAAAGTTTTTTCTCGTTAACTTTTTGCCCGTGAATTTTTAATAAAAGTCTGTCTCTGTTATTTATTAAATTCGGAAAGTTACACTCAGAACAAAAAAAAAAAAGATAGTAAAATATTTTGTGAAACAAACATACCTAACGGATATCAGTAAGTTGGTATTTGTGTTCAGTACCACAAGAACATGGCATATTAAATGAGATTAATTCACCAGCCGATATGGTAATAATTTATTAGAAAGTTATTTTTAATATTAGGAAAGCGAATAAGATGAGCGAGCTATTATTCGAAAACCATTGCAGATGATTCAACCATCACCTAGATTCGACAACAAAATTGAAAATGTTGGACGTAACAGGCAACATACGGTGAAAATTAAACCACAAAGGCCGAGAAAACTAGAGACGTTCAATTAGTGTTTCGTTCAAGCAAACCCAGTTGGTGTGAAATTTGTCTACATAATTAGTAAAGTTTCAAAGGGTTCAAAGACAGAATTTCCACTCGGAGATTTTGCTTAATTACCCCTTGTTTGAAGTGGTCCAGTAAACTTGTTCCGCGCCATTATCTATCATTAGGATCTTTAATTCAATTGTGCGCGTAAGCAATTGGGTGACCCACTATTTAATTTGAAAACACTAGCAGTACCTAGTTGAATTATTGCTATTGAGCGGTATTTTAAATAATTATAAGAAATTGGTTTTTACCTTTGGCAGAGGCTAAGCATTGCCATACAACGTGGCAATGCGGCCAGTCTCCTGGGTACATTACCAGTCGACAGCGATACGGATGAATTTTTCGATGCTATATTTTAGTTTTTAGTTGTTAAGTTGGATAATTTTGCTATTTTTATTAATTAATTAGTTCAGTTGACACAGAAATGCAATGAAATGAAATGAAATGAAATGAAATGAAATGAAATGAAATTGTTTATTCTGTAAATAGGATATTGGAATCACTTTTACACGTCATCTTAAAAAAATAAGTAATTAAAAATTAGCTAGATGAGTTCGGCAACTCACACTACTCGAAAATGTAATGGATTAATAGGAAATAAAGCAAAAGACAGCAATCAAAACTATAAAGGTAGCAGCAGGATTGGAGAGAGTTTGAAAAAAAGTTAAATAATACCAGCAGGATTAACAAAGAAACAGTGGCACCTCAAAAAATAAAACTTCAGGTAACAGTACAAGAAAGAGATAAACTGAAAGCAAAAGAGGAAAACCAAAACTTACAATAAGTAAAAAGAAACCTGTCCAATCTGAAAGGGGCACATAGGTACAACAATAAAATTACCAAAAAGTTCTTTATTTTTTTATTGTTATTCAAAATAAAAAAGTTATTGTAATTTAAAATTCACATTTTTAGTACCAAAATTAACCCAAATAAGGTCATAAATTATGACTCGTAGACACCCGCTAAACGACGGCCCCCCGCGCCCCAGGTTCTACCCCGGTAAAATTCCCCACTGAAAAAAAATGTGGCTATTTTTTTTTTTCCCAAAAATTTCCACATAAATAGACTCAGTACAATACCTAACAACACCCTCACGGTTCGGACAGGATTTTTTTTAATGTTGTATAATATCAGCCCATTATTGTCCCACGGCAGGGCAGAGGCCTCTTCTCATCTCTCTCATATAGAGAAGCATTGATCACCACGCCTGCTCAAGACGGATTGGCGATTTCAGACTTATATTGACTATAAGTCCAGACTTCTTCACGATATTTCGCCTTTACCGATGTCAGTAATCAAAGTCAAATAATTTACTTCAATTAGGCACAAAAAAGGCACTTTTGAACGTTAAATTTTACAAAAAAAAATAAAAAATTATTCTAGTCGCCCCTTCCAAAAGGTCGTTTTCGTATACAGAATGGGGATGAATCTACACCGTTACTCTTTTAAAAATGTAATGTCCAAGATAAGCTCAAAAAAACAAAACAAAACACTGAAATGATAAATGACACAAGAAAAACAAAACTAGAAAATAAAGCTATTGGAGAAGACTAAAATTCGATATCTAACTAATCTATCACAAACCACAACATATATATTATGTATATATAGGTCCGTAGATTAGAACCGGTTAGATTACTCATTACGAGCGAACTCTTCGCTGATAGACGATACTGTTTATCGACGTGAACTTGTGCTAATATAGGCAGTTTGTTAAATACTGCTGGATTTATTTCCATTATTAATTTGGTAATAGATGATGTTGATGATAATAAGATTGACGGCCTGATATAAGTCACAGAAAAGATTTTTTGGAAGAGCTTAGAATTGTTACAAGTGAAAAGATTCGGTCGTAAAAGTAATTTATGTAGAAGTCTTTATGGGAACACTTAAATTATAAAAGAAGAAGAAGATTGTACTATAAGTCATAAGGCAATATTGACAAAGCTAGCGGTGCTAATCTGTGTGCTAATCATACCCATATTATTTGAGGCCATTGTTGAAAATTAAGGTGTCACGGTACCAAATCAAATAGTTTTGAATGACCACTTAGTCATGGCCTAAAGAGCAAAGAATAAATTTGTGATGTAGGTCAGTACTGCCACGTTGTTTATTCTCAAAGTAAATTGCAAACTAACTTTTGTCATTAAGTTAGAAACTTAATTAAAGTTTTTTCTCGTTAACTTTTTGCCCGTGAATTTTTAATAAAAGTCTGTCTCTGTTATTTATTAAATTCGGAAAGTTACACTCAGAACAAAAAAAAAAAGATAGTAAAATATTTTGTGAAACAAACATACCTAACGGATATCAGTAAGTTGGTATTTGTGTTCAGTACCACAAGAACATGGCATATTAAATGAGATTAATTCACCAGCCGATATGGTAATAATTTATTAGAAAGTTATTTTTAATATTAGGAAAGCGAATAAAATGAGCGAGCTATTATTCGAAAACCATTGCAGATGATTCAACCGTCACCTAGATTCGACACCAAATTTGAAATTGTTTGACGTAACAGGCTACATACGGTGAAAATTAAACCACAAAGGCCGAGAAAACTAGAGACGTTCAATTAGTGTTTCGTTCAAGCAAACCCAGTTGGTGTGAAATTTGTCTACATAATTAGTAAAGTTTCAAAGGGTTCAAAGACAGAATTTCCACTCGGAGATTTTGCTTAATTACCCCTTGTTTGAAGTGGTCCAGTAAACTTGTTCCGCGCCATTATCTATCATTAGGATCTTTAATTCAATTGTGCGCGTAAGCAATTGGGTGACCCACTATTTCATTTGAAAACTGTAAGTAATTAGTAAATGTTCGTTGGATTTGTTGATGTTTCTAAGGCTTTAAACGAACCTTTGAGAGCAAAAGGGAGGCAAAATCAAGCTTAATGATTTACAAGCCTTAGTATTTTGTAAGCAAAACTGAGTTTATTGTGTGAGGGATGATATAAATGATAACGGAGTTTATGAAAACGTTGCGACTACTAGAGGAAAATGGAAGAACCCCAAAATGGTAATTAGAGCAGGCAGAAGACCTGTTATAGAAACTAGAAAGGCAATAGCTGCAAGATTCACTTATTTGACCAGCAAAAGATGAAACGTTGGCTAAGTTAATACTACGCTAAGTTATTGGCGATAAGTTGAGTTAATGACAGAAATTGAACGATTGTAAAAGCTCTATTAATATCTCAATGCTCAATAAAATTGTACTGTAGTGACGCCGGAAGTCCTTTTGTATGCTACTGGTGGTTTTGTATGTTACGTTTTTATGTTCTTGTTATGACTTTATAATTATCATGTCCTCTTTGCAAAATATAAAATAACACGATGATTTATCTTGAGTTTCCTGAAACTATACAAAACCCAGGGACTAACATGAAAAGAGAATTTATACTATAACAAGCGAGCAGTAGTACTTATACACAACAATACACTACAATACAATACAACTACAATAAGTAAAACAATCAAGCCGGTTCGACGCGCGCTTTCCACGCGCCACTGTGTCCGTCCGTGGTCGATACATATTTCATGAGAGCACTGAGTGCCCGCCACGTGGGAAACTTTAATGTGGATTATTTAGTGAGATACGCTTTTTTGCTAAAGTGTGGGATCGTCGGATGGATAAAAATGATGTTGGATCATGTTATGATGGAATTAGTTATGTTCACTCTTTTGTAGGTCTCCATAAAGGGTAGTATACGATAAAATAGGTAGGTACTCTGAGGGGAAATTACCGTTTTTTTAAGAAATTTCGCGTTCTAATTTCTGTCTCAGTCTATTAAACAATACCTCTTATTTTCCAAGACAAATTTTTAACATTTATTGCCGCTGAGAAGATTGCGCCTACATAGAATTTGAACGTTTTTAATTACCGGAATTAGCCTTCTGAGCTCATAATCGATGTAACTTACTAGTGTAATTTAAATGATTTTTCTTCTTATGGTGGAGGAGCTTGTGGCTAAGTTATAACAGCCGCACGGGTTGATTCATCCGGTTAAGCTACGCTTACCGGGGTTGGTCCGTGGATGCGTGACCATCTTTACATACCGAGACTCCTCCATGCCTCGGAAAGCACGTTAAGCCGTTGGTCCCGGCTGTCATTCGTGGATCTTTGACAGTCGTTACGGGTCGTCAGAAGCCCGAAAGTCTGACAACCAGTCTTACCAAAGGGTATCGTATTACCTGGGTAATACGATACCCTTACTGGGTTGTGGAGGTCAGATAGGCAGTCGCTCCATGTAAAATACTGGTATCCAGCTGCATCCGGTTAGACTGGAAGCCGAACCCAACATAGTTGGGAAAAGGTTAGGCGGATTGATTTTTTTGCTTCTTATGGTGCCTCTACTCAAGGTTGGTCATTCGTTTTGTAAATTCCTCTCCGTTTCTTGCGACAAGATGCAGTTTCCTCTTCACAACTGTAGATTGACATACCTTCTATCTGATTCGAAACAGTTCTCTCGCCAGACGACATCTGTGCCTTATTGTACACTTTATAAATGATTATTTTTACTCACGACACGACAGTCAAACTTTACGGATTCGTGATACAAATTTTATCCTCATAGCCGAAAACCTTTAAATAATATTTAGGTCAGCGTGTCGATAAAATAATTTTATCTATAGATATAGATACCCAGTTTTAGTTAGCCTCTCAGTCTTGTCTAGCCAGACAGAATTCGTGACTAAACCTAAATACCCAAAAACCTATAGTTTAGCACTTAACACAAAAATTTTGCGACACGAACAAGGTCACACGACCTCGCCTGTTATTAAAGCCGTCCATTTTTATTTAGCATTTTACTAATGAGCACATAAAAATGAAAGTAGTAAAATACTACCTAATTACTTTTGAACTAGTTGATTTAGTTGTTATTATTATAATAAAATGGGGAATGTCGTGAGTTAGATTATTATTTTATTTTGCTTTGGTGTGGCTAATTATGTTCTTGACTGTGAAAACTTGATAAAGTTGGAAAGGTGTTGTTTGATTATTAATGGTATTTTAACATGAAAGTTGATTTATTTATTCCAGCTTTTAGAGCAGGTAAAGTCGGCTATTGTACAGGCTGGAAGCTAGATGAACGAACAAGGATTTTTGATCACAAGTGTTTGAAGAATCACTTGTGATCTTGTGCCTTTTGATTAGCTTAAGTAGAAACACTTAGGCCATCATCCACGATATTACTAATCTATCACCAATGAGTAGCCAAAATATCACAGCACGAGTATTTTAATGGCGGTTATTAACAAGTTTGTAATTGGCTGTCAGTGACATTCTGGCTGCTCATTGGTGATATGAGTTTGTAACTTTTTTTTTTGTTTGTGACTTTACTTTTGAGGAAGCGTAGTGGACAATGGGCCTTAGACCAACAATAAGTGGTCTAAAACAATCTTGTCTATCTATTCTAGCCAGTAAAATCTCATTAGGCAAAGATCGTACTGGATAAAAAAGAGGCATAGCTTTTATAAAAAAATAACTAAAGTAGGTAGGTAGTCAAATACAACCTACTTGCAAATTCGTTTTCTCGAGAGAAATCAGGAAAGGCGCAGTCGCTGGAAGTTAATATTTGCACACCTTCCATTACAGAAAATTTGGTAAAAAAGTATGAAAAGAAACAGCAAATTATTTCACGTTTTTATGTTTGAGTTACTTACTGAGAAAAGTAAATGTAATTTTGAAAAACCGCATTGGAAAAGGAAATCTTCGTCAGATAAGGTAGACTCGTTATTAAGCAGTGGGTTGTCAGTCTGTCAAGAACTAAAGACTGATTGATAATTATTGTGAATTGGGATAATACCAGAACCAATTTTGAATTTCTTTACACGAATTAAACACGAATAGGCAGGTACCTACCTATTTTAAAAGTCGCGACACGTTTATAGTTTGCTTATAAGGTATGTTAGGGTAAGTCCAGCGCTGCGATAAGACCGTACGAAACAAATTCTGCGCCTATTCTGCATGAACATAATGTTGTCAACATTAAAGACATTGTCAAATTAGTCGAAATTGTATTCGTACGGTCTTATCCCAGCGCCGAACTTACCCCAACCTAATCTACCTACCAATAACAGTGAAAATAATCATATCATCAGAATATTCAATTAACAAAATAACAACTATATCACTCCAACCAAAATAGTAAATTGATCAGTAGGTACACGACCAATCAATTATGTCCTCCATATGAACAAACTACCGCCCGACCGCCGTTCACTGACACACCACAATAATTAATCATTCGAGTTGTTAATTAAACGGTCAGTTTCATTACTGAACGACGCCATTTTGTATTTCCACTAATTATATTGCTATACTGTTACTTTTATACTGTGACTTTCTGCGGAAGCGTTTGACTTTCGATGACTTGATTTATGGTGGTGTGTGGTGGTGGTCTTAGGACTTAAAGACCCACCCTTAAGTTTGAACAGCCGATTATGTGAGGCTGGTGTTTTGTTAATTGAGATAGCTTGAGAAAGCAAATAGCTGTCTCAAGAATCAACAAGACAGTGCAGTTATTGAAGCCTTTAAAGCATCTCACAGGTCGGTTTCTGTTTCGCCGTCGATGTGGCTAAATTCTGATCGAAACTTGTATTTTTTGGTATCGTCGATACTTTGAAGAAGAAGTCTTTTTAGACCAGCTTCAGGACACCAGTGACTAGTTGCGGACACCAGCCTGATACAGGTACAATAATACATTAGTGTCTTTCTCATCTTGCAGACTAAAGTTTCGAGCCATTGAAAGCTTCGCCAAAATACGTAATCATTTTTCTTATTGATTGTGGACGTTGGATAGCATTATCACAGTAGCTAGCAGCAGCAGTGATAACCTAGCGGTGTGACCGTCAGACTGCCAAGTAGGTCTCGAGTTCGAACCCAAGGCACGCACCTCTGAATTTTCGGATTCATGTGCGTATTATATAATTATCACTTACTTAAAAAACGTTGAAGGAAAACATCATGAGGAAACTGGCATGCGTTTTTTTTTTTTGGATATTATCTTGGCGTGAAGGGCGTGTCAGACTCTTACTGACTAAAACCCACCCGTGTTCCTTCAGTTGCCTGTACTTGCCAGGGGCCACGGTATCCCTTTCGGACTTTCCCGCGGCATGTCTGAGAGACATTTCTAGACGGCATGTGAAGCCAAGCTCATGGGTGGCTTTCAAACTCTGACACCAGGTTAGTCAGTAACCACACGAAAAGAAAAAGTACCTGGTGAAAGGCGGGCATTTTCTGGGGCTGTCTTATGTAATTTTGTCGTTCGAAAAGTGCTGACTCTGCCCAGTTTTATAAATGACGTTTGTATTTGATTGTGATATATAACTCAATCCCATAATAGATTAACACAGTCCTGGAATAGTAAGAATCGGAAACACTTCTGTTTAAAGAGGAAGATCCTGACTTAGAGTTACATGTTCAATTTCATGAAGACTTGGCATTTCATTCAGCTAATATAGGCAGTATTTCAACATTAATAGGAACCGTAACAGCCACACGGATCGATTTTCAAGGTTGAGCAACGGTTGCCGAAGTCGGTCGTTTTGAGGATGGGTAACTATCTATCAAATACCGAAACCCCTTCGTCCTTTGGAACGCACGTTAAGCAGTTGGTCCCGGCTGTCATTCGTAGATTTTTGACAGTCGTTACGGGTCGTCAGAAGCCTGATAATCTGACAATCAGTCTTGCCAAGGGATATCGTGTTACTCAGTAACTGGGTTGTGTAGTTCAGATGGGCAGTTGTATTTCATACATCTATTTAATTTATTTTTATTTAGTATTTACTTATGTATCTTTCTATCCGTGGCATCACTGCAGGCCCTATCAGAATACCAGCGCTATGCAAGCTATGAAAAGGCAGCATGATGCTGCGACATTTATTATAAAATGACGCAGCATCATGCTGCCTTTTTGCCTCGCACAGGACTTTCCGCTTTATTTTAATTTTTACTTTGTTTGTATTTTCTATTTTTATTTTTAGTGAGTGTGTGTTTAGTTTAATTAAGATCTCCTGTGCTTGTCCTAATAAATACTTTTTTTCTTTCTTTCTTTCAGTCGCTTCATGTAAAATACTGGCATTCAGCTGCATCCGGTTAGACTGGTAGCCGACCCAAACATAGCTTGGAAAAGGCTTAGCAGACGATGATGAGGTACTCTTCTACCTCCTACTTTGCCAACCATTTCTAGTGATTTATGTCGCTATCAATTTCCATTCCAATATTCAACCCATGAATTCAAATACCTACATACGAAGACATATCGTAAACACATCATCTTCAGTTACTACGGCTACAGCCGTGGGATCGCATAAATCTCAATTGGGCATAATTAATAATTACCAATAGGTAGCAATATAGTTTACTGCTAGCCTAGTGACCTGCAGATTGACTAATGTGTGTGTGGGACGATAGAACTAATGTGGGTATGTTCGAATATTTGAAATAGGTACTAGTATTGAAATTAAAATGAGTGTGAAGAAAATTATGTAGGCAATTGATTATAAAAGTCGCTGCAGTTCTAATTAAAATCAATTACAGAAATCGGCCAAGTGCGAGTCGGACTCGCACATAAAGGGTTCCGTACCGTGTTAAGATCGTATGAGGAAATCGGCATACCTGAGAAATATTTCTTGACGGCATGTAACGCCAAGTCAGAAGCCCATGGGCGGCATTTTAAGAACTTTGACACCAGGTTAGTCACTAAAATCCAAGATTTAGCTTTTTATTTATCTAAGTTCAGTTATGTTGAAAACCAGCTTAAAATAAATAGCTGAATTTTCTTATTTATCAACGATTACTTTTCTTTAATGTAGCATTATTTACCTGTTGTTTAAAAAAAACAGAAACCAGTGAAAACCATTAGGGTGACCAAATATTTACGTCCAACTTTAAAATAAAATAATTAACAAAACCCAGTAGACAAGAGAATTCCCCTGACCGTCATTTTGTTGCCCATTTTCATAACAAAGCTAAGGCGGGTATTAAAATATTTGTAAAATAACTCCAACATTAATATTAATATAGAGAAAGTGTTTTTGTTCAAGAAATTAGGGTAATAACAGCAATCTAACTTTTAAGTGTCAAGTTCGTATCGGGTATCGCGTAAAAGGGTTCCGCAGATATCGTACTGATTTATTCAGAAGGAGAAAATGGATTTGAGATTTATCAACTGCAATTTATTTCATGAAAACACTATTGTGAAAAAAAACACTCCCTTAGGTAGGTAGTAATTAATGATTATTGAAACAAAATCAGAAAGAACTCTGGACGAAGTTATCTAATCCTAATGAATTAACTTTAAATGAACGAAAAATGTAAAACCACAAAAAATAAAAAATTGATAAAAAGTTTTGAATCATTTGTTTTTTACCGAATTATATTTTTTCTTGGTGGTTTGATAAATTAAACTTCAAACAACAATTTTTTTCGTGGCATCAGTGCTTTTAAAGAACCGAAGGGATACATTTATGTAACAATCAGATGGTAGATAAGTTCCTGGCTCCTACGGAACCCCAAGAACTTACCTTTTTAATGCAACTTTTATGACTGTATTATTTATTCTCTGAGAACACCACTAATGGCTGCCCAGAATTATTTAGTTCCCATGTATTTTTAATTCATCACTGCCTTGAGAACACAGCGTTTATGTACTTTTGTCCGTAATAATTGAGTTTTAGCAAACTGTTTGATGTTTCAGTTTCCAGGTTATTAGAGGATTAAAATGAAAGTGGAGTATGTCAGCTGTTTGTTGTGTAGCCTAGATTTTTTTCTAAGTACAAGTTTGTTACTAGTCCATTTTTTGTGTGAAATGATCTAAAAGAAATATTATAATTAGTTACGATGAGTGATGACAAAAACACGCTATTATTTTATTTTATTTTATATTATTCGGGAAACTTACAGCTGGTACAAATATTATTCTTAAATTATATAAATTTGAAGGCCATTTACAAGTTTCCACTGATAAAAATTTGAAACAAAAGAAAGACAACAAAAATAAAGGGAATTACAAAGTAGCTACAACATAACAATAGTAAAATAAATAAATAACTTAAGAAATAAAGCATGATCAATTAAACTAACAAACAAAAATCAAACACCATACGAAACAATTACTTTTCCGCAAAAAATCTTTTTACTAACACACTTTTAAGCCGAGAAACACTGGTGTTGAAAATGTCCAAATCATGTTCACCAGTCAGTTTATTAAAACCTCTGCTCGCACGGACTAGAAATGAATTCTGCCTGTATGCAGACTTTGAATGAGGGACATGTAACAAACTAGTGCAGCACTTCTGAACGTCAATATTTACAACAAAAAAAATTGATTCAAGTCGCCCCTTGCAAAAGGTTAAGGTTAGACTGGAAGCCATTCCCAACATAGTTGGGAAAAGGCTGGGCAGATTTTTGACACAATAAGTAATTTCCTAAAGAACAGTACAGAGGAAATTGTAATCATTTTAATAATAAGTAACCAGTCATGAGAGATAAATTCTTGCATCGCAGTTTGTTTTTATAAGCCAACAAGACAACATTGCTACCCATCGTCTTTAGGTAGTTCTTTGAGGTAATTGCAGCTCATTGAAACACTAATACCTATTATTACAGACGCCTTTCTCCAGCAGTGTGTATTCATATCAATATAACGCTTCGATGACCGTACCTCGATGGTCTAATGGTCGCAAGCGCTACTGAGTATGAGGTCCCGGGTTCGATTGCCTGGTCGGCCAACGTCTTATTAGGTTTTTCAGAATATCTCAGTAGCAGCCCGGAGTCTGGATTTTTGCCCTGTTGATGGTAATAGGCTCGCCCCCTTTTACATGGGACTTAAACATAACTGGTGAAATGTGAGTGTACTATAGGTAGACCTCTGCCTAACCCTTCGGCGCAAACAGGCGTGATGTTATGTTTATTACGCCTATTAAAACGACACCATCAATTAAAATGGGGTAGAAACACTCAAATTTTCCCACAATTTCCCAGAATCAACGTAACATGTTTATCTATTTTCCCCAACGCAACGTTTCGCCTTATTTTCCATGAAAATAGAACCAATTCATGGAAGAGCTAACACAGTACACAGAATAGAAAGGTACAGAAGGTTGGCTCCATACAACGAGTGACAACGCTCGCACACTTAAACACGCTTGACGTACAGCAAATGCAAGTGCACTCGCTACTGGCGTTAAGACGGCGGCGTGATAAGTGACAAGAAATTCTAAATGCTGAAGTTAACAATTTACACAAAGTGCCAAATAGCTTATAACTGTCGAAATCAACACGTCCCATATAAGGTAGGAGGTAATGCCATAGACAAGGTGGTTTAGTTACCTTTTGATTTATGCTGTTGCAATACTAGCAATTAAAAATGTAGTTGAGAAATTTTACTAGATTATGCGAATTTGACATCTAAATTCAAAACCATAAAAAAGGAATTTCTCGAAAAATTACAGATAGAACATATTCATGTGCACTTTGCCGTACGAAAAGTGCTGCTGATTCTCAGCCTAGTTTGAATAAATGATTTTCTATTTCACACTTCGCCGTTTGTTTGAGATTACGTACGTACGCGTCTATGTGTGCGTGCGCTTGTTTTCACTCATTGTATAGAGTCGACCTTCTGTAGTTTTCTATGCAAGTGTGCCAAAAACGATATCTTTCCGACGCGCCTCGCCAATTAATGGCGGTATTGGATTCCAATCGGGCGCTGTCTGCATCCAATGACTCGTTTTTCCTTTGTACATTCATTTCATCGTGTTGTGGCTATGATATTCGCTTTCCAAGGATTTTTCTTTCAAGAATACTTTCTTGTTTTGTTTGTTTTCTTTAACTAGCTTTAAAAAGAACCTAACATTATTTCTCTACGCTCGTAAAAGTCTTTATAAGACAAAACAATACTGATGAGGACATTATTATCAACATAACGGTAAAAAAGCGTTTCGGTAATAAAGGTAAAAAGTGGGCAACTGCCCGACGATTAATGTCGAGACGTTGTATATATACTCGTCGCGTGGTAAACTCTGTTTGCGCGATGCAGGATTTTGCGTGACGTCATTGTGATTCGTAGTTCGCATGTAAAAGTGGGCAACTGCCCGTCGATTAATGTCGGGACGTTGTATATATACTCGTCGCGTGGTAAACTTTGCTTGCGCGATGCAGGATTTTGCGTGACGTCAATGTGATGCGTAGTTCGAATGTAGCGATGTAGATGCCGCCACAAGTATTTCTACATTCAGCTTTACTATTTTTTTTTTAGATCTAACGTCACTATGAACAACTCATCATCACACACAGTGTCAATACTTTAAGTGGCTATAACACAAAAAACTTCATACATTAAACTACTTGAAACTTAAGTTTGACTTGTGACACAATTTACACGACCTTCGAGTACAAGTTGAACTAAATGTCAATAAATTCGTGAAATGTGGCACTTCTACAGCGTGTTCAGTGTTGAATGTGTAATATTGGATTTCAATCCAACTCGCTACGTCACGGCACTATACAGTTTTCTTCTAGGTATTCATTTGTTCATGGTAGCACCATGGCTTTTGGATTTTTGTGGATTTTATTTTTGTACAAGATTTTGGTCATAGAGAAGTAGAAGTGCTTCAGTATGAAGATTTCTACAAAGAAGAAAGAACAACAGATTTAACAATAAACACAAGTAGGTAATAGACATAATAAATATGGTGGCGTCATATACCTTTAAGATGTTCAGACCACATTGATGGTAGACCAATGCAACAAAAACTTAGTCACAGTAAATAAAGTTAACTAATATCAGTCGAGACATTACAAACTTTTTCCAGACATTGTATAACATGAATGGGCTCCTTGCAAAATACCGGATTCTGATTACGTTATTCACCCTTTAGTCACGCATGTGGTTTGTTGAGTGAGTCCGAGTGAATCAGACTGTTTACATTTTAGGTCCTGCTTTGTTACGTAACGGACTTTCGCATTTTTATTTAGTGATGTGTTACAAGGTTGTAAACGGTGTCAATAACCAGGAAACTATAAGGAAAGCTGAGAAAAAAAATTGCTAAGAATGTTGACTCACGCACACACATTTTTTTTTTGGGTGTGAAATTATCAAATAACTTCTTCCGCTCTCGGAGCGGGAGGGCATGTCAGACTCTTACTGACTAAAACCCACCCGTGTTACTTCAGTTGCCTGTACGTTGCCAGGGGCTACGGTATCCCTTTCGGACTTTCCCGCGACCCCGGCAGGCATTGGTCCTATCGGACCCCGTCAGTTGTGCTGACATCCCTTTGAGACGCGCGTGGAACACAACGTGCCGTTGACCCGGGCTTGGTCCTTATCGGACGGTGAGCTACCCATTGCTCACTGTCCGCAAGCCCGCGCCTACGGTGGCCGTGGCCTCTTTCGCGAGCATTATGCTTCGCAGAAGGAGGTGACGGCCTCCCATGTCCTCTCGCTCTGTACCATGGCCTGGACCAGGGCCAGACGCGAGAGATCACCGCCTCCACGAGAACACGGCGATGCTAGCCACTCCTCAAAGAGGGGACTTATCGCCGCAATTGTGGCGTGCCCTCACACACATAACATTCTAATTCAAAATTTCGTTTTTATCTGCTGCACAATTATATTTTTTTTATACAAACTGTAAAGTACTATTTAATTCAAACCCATTTTTTTTTAAAGAGCATATTTTGTAAAAAATAATATTATAATCCTATCTGCCCACAGTATCAGGTAGTTTTCACCCCATAAATCAATATCCCTGTTAACACAAACTTGATTGTCACCGTACACTATGTATCTAACCCAGTTCCCCATATTCAATTGGAGCTCGAGAGTAAATTCAAACAACTGTTACAGTAATAATTACAACGAATCGTATTTATGATATATTATCAACGTGACTAGATTCACTATGAGCTGTGTTTTGATTTGGTAATTTGTGATTTCATTCATTATGGGATGTTTTTCTATCTTAAAATCACATCGTTTCGACAGTCGGCAGTTATTAATACCCTTTTACTAAGGAACATAATAATGTGATGGAGCGATGAGTATTTATTTTAGTCTAACAAAAGATTAATAAACGGGTTCTTCTTTGCTTAGGGTAAAAAAATCATAGGTACGTAGGTACATTCGTTCAAAATAAACACATTTTTGAATATTTTCTCTATAATTATTATTTTATTAGTAACCGGAATACTCGCGAAATTTCGCGTTTTTGCGTAACATTTCAATTAGTCGAGATTTTTAATTCATATTCTTTATGGCACGGAGGAGCTCGTGGCTCAGTAATAACAGTCGCATGGGTCGATCCATCAGGTTAAGCTACTCTTGTCGGGGTTGGTCCGCGGATGGGTAACCATCTTTACATACCAAAACTCCTCCGTGCCTCGGAAAGCACGTTAAGCCGTTGGTCCCCATTGTCATTCGTGGATCTTTGACAGTCGTTACGAGTCGTCAGAAGCCCGAAAGTCTGACAACCAGTCTTACCAAGGTGTATCGTATTACCCAGTAACTAGGTTGTGGAGGTCAGATACGCAGTCGCTTCATGTAAAATGGCTAGGCAGGTTGATTGATTCTTTATGGCACCTCCCTTTTACCTACCTTTTTCGTATGAACTCACTCACTTTCGCATTATTTTAGTATAATTGAATTACGTAAGCTGTAAAACACACTATCCCAAATTAAAAAGTATTCTAAATACTTCATTGTTTTATGGGACAAACTAAGGGCTGATTTCGACAAAGAAACTGAACGCGATCAGCATTCCTAAAACGCGTTCAAGAGCTGTCAGTGTCAACATTGTTATGGAATATTGTACACTGACAGCTCTTAAACGCGTTTAGATGTGCTGAACGCATCCAATTTCATTGATGAAATCCGCACCAAGATTTATTCATACAGTTTTTCTTCATTAAAATCTAAAGTAAGAGAGATGGTCCTCACCGGGTGCGCGGGCGGCATGCATGTGTCGATCGACGGCGCTCGCGGCGCATCACCGCACCTGCAGCTGCTGCACTCACACACACCCTGCAAACAAATAATGTTACTGTTAATAAATTATTAAGACACTAAACAGGGACAGACAGAACGCGGTGAGATGAATTGCATCTTGAAAACTTAGGTGAAGTGAACTTTCAGCTTTGAACTTTGAAGTTAACTAACGAATTGCTTTATTTGCTCTTAGTCTATCATCTTCAATTGAATGATTCCAAAATCTACACCCTGCCAAAATTTCATATTATGAACTAGTTTCTGCCCGCGACTTCGTCCCCGTGCCCACCGCGTCACATCCCATCGCCCGCCCGCGCTGTTACTTCGTGTTTGCTTTCTCTTTGCTCAGCTCCTAAGGGTCGCAGCGTGATGTTACATAACCTATAACCTTCCTCAAGAATTGGGCTATCCAATGCAAAAAGAATTTTTCAAATCCGACTTGTAGTTCCGGAGATTACCGTTTACATACAATCTTACAAACAAACAAGAAACAAACAAAAATATTAGTATAAATTACCTATTTTAAGAAATTTCTTGAAATTTCTTACTAGGGATTGACCATTCTGACTTTTACAAAATACATTTGCAGATAATACTTTAGAGGCAGTATCAGATAGATCATCCAAAAAATGCTGTAAGTAACCAGTAAATCACAAACCCTCGCATAAATATGCATAACTTAAATTGGGGAATGGCCCATTCCCAAACTGCATTGTCACATGATCTGACCAAGATAATGTCTGGACTTTAAAAGAGACTGTGAGTATGTTTCGGTGTTCTTCGCAGAGTCATCAAAAATATTTTTAACGTGTTAAAGTGTTTGTACAAACCTACATACAGAAGTAAGTATCATTTGTACTATCAGCACTCTATACAGACTGGAAAACAACTAAGTTTGTAGTTTGTACCGTCTGTAGGGATGTTTGAAATCTGGATCGACCTGAAATCGATTAATCGAAGAATCGATTCCTCGGACCAAATAAATCGATATGTTGTACTGAATCGATATTTCACCCTTGAAAATCGACATTAGATTTTTTCTGTTTTGCTAAAAACTATAAAATTATTTACAATTAGCTGAATATATGTACTCGTAATATTACGGTGTTGCCGGTTAAAGGGTTAATTACTCAAAAACTCGCGAGATGGCTGTGTGTTTAGTTTCCGTCGGCTCTCTTTAATAAAAAAAAAGTTACGTTTGTAATCTAACAATTAATGTAACAAATACATTTAGAAAATAAATGCCTTCTTTTATACCTGATCTGATACTTTGATAGTAATAAAAATAATTGTTATTTTCGAATTCCCTGAACTAAAAAATCCCTGATTTTACTGATAAGAGATCCCAGAGATTGTTTATTATGGTATCTTTATTGTTTTTCATAAAATGGATTTATATTTACATTGTGAATACAAACTTGAAAAAAAATAGATCTTTTAGACCTCGATTTTTTTATGAATAGATTCATCAGGTTCCAAAAATGATCGATTTAAAAATCAATCTTTTTTGGGAAGAATCGCCATCCATACGTCTCATCAAAGTCTTGGTAATACTGCCAAGATAAAAACTATCCACAAGTTAACATCTACTGCTAAATACAACTAAAGTATTACAATACGTATGCCCAACTTAAAAATAGTCGGTACCACCGACCAGCTGAACGTTCAGTGTAAAGAGCTTTAATTAAAACGAACCCTAGCTTTCGTAAGTCGTTAGAAGTTCCACAAATTCTGATGCGGCGTCCTACTTGTACAAACGGTGGAAATTAGACAAGTTTCAAATCAAAACGAGAAATGCTCTCTGTCTTTGAAGACGAAAACTTTTAAGCGTTTGAATTTTATGGGGCTCGTGGAGCATGATAAGAGCCGCACTTGTCGATCGAAGGGTTAAGCTACGCTTACCACGGTCAGTTCGTGGATGGGTGACCATCCATTACATATCGAGAGCCCCCCGTGCCTCGGAAATCACGTTAAGCCGTTAGTCCCGGCTGTCATTTGTAGATCTTTGATAGTCGTTACGGGTAGTCAGAATCCCAAAAAGTCTGACAACCAGTCTTATCAAGGGGTATCGTGTTATGGTAACTGTGTTGTGGAGGTCCGATAGGCAGTCGCTCCATGTATTCAGTTGCATCCGGTTAGACTGGAAGCCGACCCCAAGTATAGTAGGGAAAAAGCTAGGCAGGGAATCAATTGTATGAATTCACAATTTGAAATAAGGATAATGTCAGTTTTGTATTGGAACTATTTAAGCAAATTCCATGAATAGAATCGTATTAAAACAAAATAATGCTGATTGTAGTTTCAGCTACTTTTACGTCACATTAAGAGGGAACAGGGCCTACGGAAATTTGAAAAATAGGTATTTGAAGAAACATTTGCCGTCGTGTTACCTAAAGTCTGCCCCCGTAGAGTGCGATAGGGACAGCTGCAGCTCAGACCGATTATATCACAAAAAAAATTGACAAGATCGACGTTTCATGTTCCCCTTTTTTCTCCTCGAAAACTGAGCCAATTCAAAATTCAAAATTCAAAATATTTTATTTCACATAAACCTATAAGGGCACTTATGAAACGTCAGAAACTTATGAAACGTCAGAAAAATATTTTTAACATTTTATTCAAATATTTTTAACATTAACATTTTCAGAAAGAGTATGTCTAGGTTCCTATCATTTTCTTTTATGTTAAAAACCTTTCTAATTTGTCTGATAGTCACGGCGGTAAAAATGGGCCATTTTTGTTATTTTTGGAAGGTCATATTTTCTTCACCAATACGTTGCTGACAAAAAGGAAATAACAGGGACGTGTCTACAGCAGACCTTGATTTAATGAAAAAAAATTGATTACGCTAGAGGCATTACTCAGGAAGAAAAATGAGGAAGATATCCCTCTTAAACTGTGCATTAAATAATCCATACATACCATACTTACATAAACTCATGGCTTGTTCCCATAGAAACTACAGAAAGCCAACTGCTACGATCCCTACATACTCCTTTTGCATCGTGACAATCCATAGTCCTAATTCTTACTAATATTATAAATGCGAAAGTGAGTTAGTTTGCTTGGTTGTTGCGCTTTCACGCTAAAATGGCTGAACGGATTTGAATGAAATTTGGCACATGGGTAGACTATGACCTGGGTTGGAACATAGGATACTTTTCATCTCGCTAGTACGTTCCTGTGGAATCAGTTCCGAGCTCCACGCGATCGAAGCCGGGGGCAAACGCTTATATAATATTTGAAACATGAGCAAGCTCAATACATCAGGGATTTAACTCAATTGTAGTTATAGCTAGTTGTATATAATATTACTGTGACATGACATGATTCACACTCAATACTCAATTCTTGCGGGAAAGTCCGAAAGGGATACCGTGGCCCCTGGCAACGTACAGGCAACTGAAGGAACACGGGTGGGTTTTAGTCAGTAAGAGTCTGACACGCCCTCCCGCTCCACCCAGAGCGGGAGAAGTTATTTGATAATTTCCAAACCAAAAAATAAATAAAAAACTACTGAATTCTTTATTGCTATCCATATGTATTACATAGATGGTATAAGATCAATATGGACCCTGTCGGACACAGCAAAATAAGGAGAGAGGAAGAGGACTAAGTAACAATTCAAGCAATTAATATTATTAAAAATTAAGTATTAGATGTGTTTAATTGGGTGTGTAATTATTTATATATACATATATTAAACATTATTATTATTAATTGTGTATATAGGTGCACTAATCTTGGCAAATGGATTAGCCACAGCAGACAGTGTAATATTACTAGGTAGGTATATTATTAGACCATACCAGCATACCTGATTTCAGGTACTTTAAACATATAAGGTATGTTTTGCCGCCTTACATTTAAAAACATATAAATCTCAAAGAAACTCCACTAATCAATACGGTTCGCTAAGTGGCTAATTAGTCATAACGTATAAACAGAGGCTTTCCTTAACATTTTCTTTGATAACGTCAAGTAAATAACCTCCTTTATGCGCAAACCTGAAATAAGTACATATTTAGCTGAACTGAACCGTAAAAGAAAATGATCCTATATGAACGTTAATGAAAGCCCAACGCTGGGCTAAGTATTCGCTATTAACGTTTTTATGTTCTGAAGTTGCTCGGAAGTAGTGCTTAGTACAGCAAGCCGCACGTCAGTTGTAACAAAGCTGGCCCAGGTACGCACGGGCAATTTTTTTACGCGATTTATTATGGAGCACCGATTTTCAACTCTCGGTATTGAGCCGAGCATTGAGAATTTAACAGCATCCCAGTGCGTCCAAAAAACACGCTGTTGGATTTTCAACTCTCGGCGGTAAGCAGTGCGTTGAAAACACAGTGCGCGAAAAAAAGGAAGAGTTTTTAGTATAAACTCCTCCTTTTTTTTAAAGTTTATGACAAACATATTATTATTATGTTCTTCTGTATGTATTTAGTTTTTTTTTGTATGTTCCTCGATATTTTCGTCAATTGTGGACCGATTTTGAAATTTCTTCTTCCATTTGGTAGAGGAAGCTCGCGTAGGTAACTCAAAAATTACCCAAGCAAAGTTAATAAAATTTATATGGGACTAATATAAATTTTATTAAATTTGCTTGGATAGTTTTTGAGTTATCTTCGATAATACGTATTTAATCAATTTTATGCATCTTGATGATTTTATAATAGTTCCTGTGACTGTTGTTATATAGCAAGTAAAACGAATTGGTGTGGTACGATAGCTAAAAAGTGAAAAATAAAAAACATGACTATAAAAAAACCACTATTAAGTTAACAATAACCTTAATTTCGGAAGTCGGTGGCAAAAAACTAAAATACAGGTCCAACTTCCGAAATTAAAGCATTTTTTCACTTTGAAGTGTTTTTGTTTTGGAAGTCTGTTGTACTACGTTAGGCCAGCTCAAGGTCAAAGTGCCACCAATCACGTGCAGTAAACTGTACCTCACCGAGTTTTAATGGTCTTTTTACGGTTCAAACAATTTCGAGCAAGTAATTCATAATTATGGAGCAATAAAGTCTTGGTTTTTCTCGTTTCATGCAGCTTAGTTGAGGAAAAAGGTACTTCAGTTTTAATGTGGTATTTTCTGTTTAACATTTCGTTTTGGCACTTACAGTAAAGGAAATTAATTGTTCAGCAAATTGACACCCTACATCAATTTGCGGTGTTATAGGCATTCCATACAAATGCCAAAGAATAGCAGCTATGATTTGAATAATATAGGTACAGAAGTTTAACCTGGTAGTCAATTTGCTTAACCATTACTTTCTCTGACTTTACGTTCAACTTAGTAACAAAATACAAACTGTCAAAGATAAAAAAATATGCCTCAATAATTTGGAATAGCCCATGGTTGGCATATTAACCCAGATTTTACCACTTGCTATTATTCATTCGTGTTAAACGTCATCGTAATGGTTGTTACAACTATTCCAATTGTTTTTTTTTATGTAATAAGCGTGTGGTTTGTAACTAATGCCGCAGAAACTTCGATGTAGCTTCGTGACGGTAATTTTAGTCTCACAAACTAAGTTGAAATTAGAATAATATGAACCAGATGAAGTACCAAACGAGAGCTGGAACAATCTATAGTTCTATAGTAGTATTGTATAATTGCATAGCACATGTGTGAGCACTGTGACCATGCACCTTCTATAAAGCTACCGTTTACTGGGTACGTCTTTCATTGACTTGAATGGCGGCTGAGAGTATGTCAAGCTCACTCAAATGTCTCGCTGGTGGTGGCGTGTGTGTTGGATCGTTAAGTTCCCTTCAATATGGTTGAGCTAAACGGTGCTGATCCATGCGTCATGTTCGTGAACGGGCGCCGTCAGTAGGGACTGGTCATCTCTTATCTGCCACGGCTTATTTTAATTTTTGATTTTTTTTTATCTTTTTATTACGGACGCTTTTTACGTGCACGTCTTTCTACATTGTTCTCACATGTATAATTTCAACATGATTGATGTAACCAATATTTTGTAACAATATTATGATTTAAAAGAGTGTCCGTGGAGTTTCTTGCCCGTTCTTCTCCATAAGAACCTACGTTTTGGAAATGGGCAACTAGCTTCATATTTCTGACTGACTGACCCCTTGACAATTTAAAAGTGCTTGTAAATGGTTTAATTGAAATAAATGTTTTGAGTTTGAACTACCAGTTGGATTTGAAAAAATCTTTTTGTATGTGGTAGAGGTCAACATCACGCTAAGACTTTTAGGAGCCGAGCAAAAATAAAATGAGTCAGAAAGAACACTAAGCGAAAACGAAGTAATAGAGCGGGCGGGCGATGAGACGCCACGCGGTGGGTCGGAGCCAAGAGAATTTATTAAAATGTGGCTGTTGCAGTATATTGTGTATCTTACGACTTCCCCGCGAACAAAGTCGCAGGAAGAAGATAGTACTACATAATTATATTGGAAGCCGCAATTGATTAAGATAAGTACCTATGTTGGGATTTTTTTAGGCTGGACCACGCAAGGCTCTCGAGTACTCAAGGCTAGAGCAGTGTTGGCCCAGTAGTAACGACCGCAACTTACTACACCAGACAGGCACTTTTAGTTGTGTAAATTATTTCAACACCACTGCTCTCAAAACGGTGAAGGAAAATATCGTGAGGAAACCGGCATGTCCTAGAACCAAAAATCCGAAGACATGTGACATCTACCAACCCGCACTGGACCCGCGTGGTAGATTACGGCCCACTCTCTCTAATCGAGAGGAGGCCTGAGTCCCAGCAGTGGGCTTACAAAATAGGCTGATTATGCTACGTAAGGCAGAGAAAGGACTGTCCTTTGTTAATTTAACCCTTAATTCTCCATGGAGATTTTGGCATGCTCAGCGTAAACTTAATAATTAAAAGCTAAGAAGCATTTCTATATTCGCATGTAAGGGATCCCTACCACCGCAAGAGATACCCTGGGGTTCGGGAATCCCAGGCCGATCGCAGGCTTGCGGACGGTGAGCAATGGGTAGCTCGCCGTCCGATAAGGACCAGGCCCGGATCGACGGCGAGTTGTGTTCCACGCGCGCCTCAAAGAGATGTCAGCACAACTGACGGGGTTCGCTAGGGCCGATGCCTGCCAGGGTCGCGAGAAAGTCCGAAAGGGATACCGTGGCCCCTGGCAACACACAGGCAACTGAAGGAACACGGGTGGGTTTTAGTCCGTAAGAGTCTGACACGCCCTCCCGCTCCGCCCAGAGCGGGAGAAGTTATTTGATAACTTCCCACCTAAAAAACAAAAAGGCTGGTAGGGCCAGCCCCACAATCCAACCAACCAATCTTAGTCCACTGCCCTCAACAAAAAAATCCCAACCTAGTGTTCTTCATCATAATTACACACAAGAAAACAGTGTAAATCCACATTACCAAGCACTCTGCTTACCTCCTCACAAGCAATCTTTTTTCTCAAACAGTGGCGCGTGCGCCTAACTGTACGTGCCACTCATTAGGCTAGCGGTCACACGCAGCGATTACACCGCGATATAATCGGTCGATAAACATTTGAAAATATTTGCTTCGGATAAAAAACGGAATGAATCAGCTGTTTGTAGGTGGATCGTCTGTTAGTTACGGTAGTAAGAGTGTACAATTGGATTGTAAAGAGGCTTTTCTAGTACTCATTTTTTATGCGATTTTTGATGAATAAATTTTTCATATTTCAAGATTTGTACTTTTATAAACGTTAAGCAAGTAAGCGTTTTTTTTTTTACCACATCGGTGATGCTCTTGATCTTCATCTCACCTGATGGTAAGTGATGATCAGGCTGAAGGTGGAAGCGAATTTCACCCGGAATCATCAACCAGAGGAACTGGCTATCTTATGTCTATAACTGCCGAAACACAAAAATGCTATTAACCTTGTTGTTATGGCCACACACCACACTACTTCAGCAAAGCAGTCACTTCATGTAAAATACTAGTATTCAGCTGCATACGGTACCTAAGACTGGAAGCCGACCCAACATAGTTTGGAAAAGGCTAGACAGATGAAGTTGACGATGATGCAAGTAATGTCCCAGTAGTGGGAACATTATAGATCGCGGATCAGCGGATAAGCGGATAATGCTATGCTATGTTATCCTTGTCATCTACGAACACCTCTATAAGCATAATGATCTACAGAGATAGGTAAGTCCATTGAATACTTCAACAAAAATACTACACATTACATTCAAACCGGATAGAAAAGTATTAAGTAATCTTAACTTAATGACGATCGTTGTATGTAATTCCGTTAGTTCTGCGAAGACAGTTTCATACTGAACATAAAAACTTTTGATTGTTTGTTAGTACTTACAAAAGAGGAGTTTGTGGCTAAGTAATAACAGCCGCACGGGTCGATTGATCCGGTTAAGCTACGCTTGCCGCGGTAGGTCTGTGGATGGGTTGATGGTGGACGATCTTTACTTACCAAGTCCCCTCCGTGCCTCGAAAAAGCACGTTAAGCCATTGGTCCCGACTGTCATTTGTGGATCTTTGGCAGTCGTTACAGGTCGTCAAAACCCTGAAAATCTGGCAACCAGTCTTACCAATTTGTATCGTATTACCCAGTGACTGGGTTGTAGAGGTCAGATAGGCAGTCGCTCCATGTAAAATACTGGTATTCAGCTGCATCCGGTTAGACTGGAAGCTGACACCAACATAGTTGGGAAAAGGCTAGGCACAAATCCAGACTCCGGGCCGCCTCTGAGAAATTCCTGATGGAAAAACCCAGTAACACCATGCCCGACCTGGGAAACGAACCCAGGACCTCATGCGCAGCAGTACCTAGCGCTTGACCACTAGACCTACGAGGCAGTCAAAAGTGATTGAAAAAAGAAAGTAGGCACTTAGTTATTTTTGCTTGAGCAGACAACATCCAGGACCTGTCCTATTCATTATCCAAATAAAATTTTGCAGTTCTTTTTTTTTTTTTTTTTTTTTTTTTTTTTTCAGCAGACTAAATAAAATTTGTAAGCAAAAAGATATTGATCCGTTTGTGTCCAGCTTGTCCGCAGTCAGGAGGTGTTTGAGCCGAGACTTTTTTATTTCATAACTTTAGTATTAAGTACAAACGCAACTAAATTGCGGTGTGAACATTTTAGTGTTTGTGAGGTATAACTTCTCTCTGGTGTTTTGAGTTCTTTTGTAAGTTGCTGTTGTGTCCATAGTTTTATTTTTTGTTGTACTAATTCTATAAGTGAAGACTTGTAAGACTTGTAATTGGAAGGGGTCCGATAGGACCGATGCCTGCCGGGGTTGCGGGAAAGTCCGAAAGGGATACCGTGGCCCCTAGCAACGTAAAGGCAACGGAAGGAACACGGGTGGGTTTTAGTCAGTAAGAGTCTGACACGCCCTCCCGCTCCACCCAGAGCGGGAGAAGTTATTTGATAATTTCCCACCCAAAAAAAAAAAAAAAAATTGGCTGTCTGTCTTATATGTTGCTTTTACACTGATTTGTTTTAGCTGTAAGTCTTCCATATTAAATAAATAAATAAATAAATGTTTTCCTGCCACCCTAGGTCAGTTACTATGGAATTAACCCCATCGCGAAATTTCCAAAGTTACCTATTTAATTTTAACACCCAAAACCACACAGCGTTTATAAACCGCCTGCCATTCTCAAATCAGCATTAAATTAAACTATTTTTTCGCCGTGTTAGCGAGATAACAAGATGTAGGTACCTACTCAGAATTCTCACGACTTTTGTAGGTTGAATCGCTAAAACATTCCGAATAATAGGGACGATGACTAAAAACAATTTTGTATGTCCTTCCGGTAGTTTATTAAAAAATATTGGACACGTATTTTTTATTTTATTATTTAACAAAAGATTACGGCGATACATTGAGTTAAAATGTGCCATGACGTCACGAGTATGTAGATTTTATACTTACTTTTGCCGTAGCGACCCCCACTCCCCAACTTTAATGCGTTTTATTTAAGTATTTTTTTTTAATAATATTATAAAGCAAAAAATACGTGTCTAATATTTTTTTTATTATCTAACTGACGGACTAAATAGAAATTCTTTTTTTTTACCCAGGTATCATCCCTATTGACAATGAAACTATTTGTATATGAATACTCTATAGCAATACTTTTAAAGGTGCTTCTTGTTTCCCAATACCAGCACGCTAATTGCGTAACAATCACAATCTGAATGATTTTGAAGAAATCCATTGCTTGACATGTCCGAAAAATCAGTCTGCTCAACAACGTAAATCACGTAATGAATGTTGTTGAACTGTTAAAATTAAACCCATTGCTACTGTAAGTGTGTCTCGCGGGAATCCGCCAGACTGGTCCTCGATGCTAAAGATTTAGATCGTTAGATTCGCCCATACCGCATCAAAAGTTAGTTAGCGTTTCTGTTTCTTTTGACACCTCTGACACACATAATGACGCAGTGACTTTGAATTGATTGTCACGGAAACGCCATTTTTATTGTGTGAGGTTGCTGTTCTCCGTGTGTACACTTTTTCGCGCGGTTATAAGTAGGTAAGTACGGTAAGGGCAAATCTAACGATTTAAATCTTTGCCCGTGGCAATGTCTATGTTAGCGTAGGGGAAGCCTATGTTCAGCACGGACGTCCTTAGTTTGAATGGTGATACTTTTAAAACTCCCAACCGCAACAGTCTGAAATCTGTTTCAAGGACTGAAGATAGCCAGTCCAAATTTTTTCGAAACACAACATTGTTTCCATTCAGAATGTAGATATTTAGCCACATCTGCTCAGACTGGAAGCCGTGTTTGAAACAGTAGAAAAAAGGCACTTAAAATATGCACGATCGCATATACTGTACGAATGACCTAAAATATGCGTGTGCGTCACTTAAGTTAAATTCCACAAATACTTTGCGCGGATGTACAATAATGTGTATAGTCGCTGGCACGTAACTTGGCAAAATTGAAGACATGTTCAAAAATAAATGATGGCAATAACCATAAAATAATGATATGCAATAGAAGGATCAATTATTTTGTTGCACTAAGTGTACATATGCAAACTCACTCCCAATACGCCAAAACTTTGCCAAGTTACGTGCCGGCGACTGTACCTGAATACGGTGGACAAAAGAGATACATCCTAGCAGCCACTCTCATGATTGGCCTGAAACTGTTTTGCGCTTAATAAGTAACACTATAATAACATTCATTTCTAATAAAATTATGTCCAATATTTTTCATCACTTCTCTACTTTTAAGAGTCTATTTCTTCACTCCTGACGTTCTTCATAACTTAAGTTCTAAGATAATTTATGATCTACCGGCCAGAGTTACAGCCTCATTAGGAACTTCAACTAAATCTTTTGTGAAAATAATTACCGCAGTAGCTATTTAAAAAGCCAAACAATCTCCACACATTAGAAAGTAGCAAAAACAACTGAAAGACGCATTTATAATCGATGACAATACGGTTCGAGTCAATTTGCGGATGAAACGGTCAAAATGTTGGCGGGAAAAAGTTCGGCCATGACAGTTTAGCAAGATCACTTAGCGTGGAACCACTTAGCTGTTACAAGCCTGCGGAGTGCAAATTACACTCAATTTAGACCCACGACGTAAGTACAGACAGATGAAACCATCTAGATTTATGAAGATGTTAAGCGAAATAGTCGTGTGTGTTTTGTTTTTGGTCAACTCATCGCCAATTATGTAAGAGGGGTTATTCACTTCATCGCTAATGCGGTGTGGGCTTAGTATAGTACATTCAAGAAATGATAAGGCTAAGCATTTTGAGGTTAACTTTGTACTTGGTTCTTATTATTTTTTCGAGTACACACGGCTACACATCAAGCTATACATTTCCAGTTTATGCTGATATCGCATTGTATAAGATTTTCGTACAATGCGAGGTCAGCTTATACTGGAAATGTATAGCTTGATGTGTAGCCGTGTGTACCAAATGTATTGCCAAAATTGGATACAAGAATGAAAATCTTTACAATATTTACGTTTCGACCAGCTGTTGACCCCTGACTTTGTTCGCATACTAAATTCAATTCCCTGTTAAACCTGCCTAAAAGTTTCTAAAACCAAAGAGTTAAAGGACTTGATGAATTCTAGGACAAATGGGAAATTGCAGGTCATGTAAATTACATTTGACAATTTTTATTTTAAGCTATTGACATAATATTTTGTATTTAATTTCTTTGGTTATCATTTGTAAGTTGACTTTTTTTGTTGATTATTTTTATTTGACATTTGTAATTTGATAATTTAGACAATTTAGTACTTTTTTTTAGACATTGGAATTTAATTATTTTGTTATATTAGAATCATTTTTATTGTCTCATGCATGCATTTGCATGCCGAATTTAGCTGACGGAACATAAAGAACTATTGTGTGTGATTTTTTTATAAAATCTGTAAAATACCATATTTCAGGCAAATAAATGAATATATCTATCTATCTAAAAAATTACCAGTCTTCCAATTGTCTATTGTGTGTCTACTAATCTACTGTCATCTATCTTCTGTAGATAAGGCTGTGAGTTGTTAGTCTGTCATAAACACTGTTGTATAGAAACTAGAAAGGCAATTTTCAACAGTAAAATTAGGTCACTGGGGAAGTTCTCTTATTTTATTTACTTGAGCCTGTCGTATTCCAAATACACTATGCCCGTCGCGAAATATAATTCAGCAGCTCTCAATTTGCGAATGTAGGCGATGAACAATTTGGTCCGGTGTATCACACGAACATACTTTTTTATTCATACATTATTACTGACACACAAACATTTGTGTTCTTATTGCAGAGAGTTTGAATTGAATATGAAACAACAACACTTTCGAAAATATCTTGTTGCGGAAGTATTAATATTTACAAAGCATTTTTATCTCGCATCGAAGAGATTACTTTGTCATCTGATCTTCGTTTTTGTTTACGTCATCAAAATTCAAACTCAAATTATTTTTATCAATTAGGCACATAAAAGGCACTTTTGAACGTCAACAAGAAAATATAATCGATTCTAGTTGCCCCTTTCAAAAAGCAGTTTTGAATGGAGAAAAATACAATTCAACTTCTGAACAGATGGCCTCTAAGTATTACGTAATTTTTGAATTTATCTCGAATATTTTTGAAAATCGTAGGACAGATTTGACAGTTTCCAAATTTCAAATTTTCCCAATCAACTTTGAACCTTAGACTTTAGTGATAAAGTTGAAAATCTATTAAAGAAATTTGACAGATTGTAGTAGGTTGATGTGCTGGCGTCTGTACCATATCACTGAAACTGCTCTAAGTATGTAGTATGTAGGTTAGGTTAAACAAGTCCATGACATTCTAAACATTTTATTTACTAAGTATTCCTCATCTTTCACCTATTTTTTTTTCAAATTTGGCTGAATCATTAAGTCGCTCCAATTTAAAAATTAAGTGCCATTGTTCTCAGAATACATTCTGCTTGCATCCGTCCCAGCAATATTGAATGCTAGATAATAGCAAAAAGTACTTATAACCATCGAAATAAAATCAGCAATTCACCGAGTAGCGGTAAAAGGTAAAACCAACAAAAATTCGCCATTACAATCGATCATAACGCGGTATCTGCAAAATGCAGTGATGAATATGCGCAGTGAAATAATATGCCGGTTACGAATAGCTTTTGATACGCTTAGGGCTGTCAGCTGCTAATTACAGACGAATATTATGTTAATTTTTATAATACTCACAAATATTTTTTGATTATATATTATATTTATATTTCTTCATTTATAATAGTTTTCACTGTTTGTCTGTGTAAATGACCATACAAAAATAAAGTTTAGTTTATAACAAAGTGCGAATACATAATTATTATTAGAGTCCGACCGAAAATGACTTTTTTTTCGGCCGAAAACGAAATTCGGCCTGATTGATTGATTACATTAACCTAAATTAATTAAGCAACTTAGATAGGTTTCTAGAGTCGCTTGATTAATAGTTATAATTATTATATAAATGCAACCTAATCGTTTATAGCACTAGATTTCTTTTAGATAGTGTCTTAACTATTAGAACTCATAATTACTTTTGGCGAAAAAATACGATGTAAATTAATGTTCTGGATAATTATATTTTGAACTCTTGCTAAAAGCAAACAAAACCCAAAAGGTTAATTTAAAACTTCGTTCAAACAATTTTAAATGATGTTACTTTGAAATAAGTAGGTACAGTACTACACAACTTAGACGTAGCTTCGCCAAAATTCGTAAAACCGATTACCATATGAACAGAGTGTGCCTTCAAAATCACTAATATTTATTACTGCTTTAGGTGAAAATGATCTTTACGCAAACGCAATAGCTTATGAAGTCGTATAACCAAATATGTACATTCGTAAAATTAAAATGAATGAATGCAAATTTTTACATCTAAATTGTGTCCGTACTGTACCCATTTCATATCATTTCGTTTTCATTTTAAACGAGTCTTTAATAAGTTAACGTTGGGTTCCGACCACCCTCTCTCCCGGTGGGTGAAGCGGGATTAAACGCCCACATTTAAATATGTAATTATATGTAAACGTAATTAGAATGTGGCTTTTTAGAGTTTTCTTTTTATGTTGTCCTGGGATATTAATTTAATAGCGAAAGGTAAGGTATTGTAGGTATTTGATTCCTGACTTTAGCTAACCCAGTGATCTCCATCTGAAAAGATAAAAATAGCTTTGCCCTTTATCACACGAGACCTCATATTATATTTTATGGAACTCGTGTGTTTTTCCCGAGCTGACAATAGTGTAAATTCATATCATCAAAGAAAGAAAGAAAAAAAAAAAATATATATATATATATATATATATATATATATATTTGACTCAAGTTAAGACACCACAATATTCACATAAAGACAAAAAAACAGAAAAAAATAAAAATAACTTAAAATAGTATTGTGTAGATGCCAGTTCAACATAAATGCCACACAACTAGTGTCTGCCGCTGGTTTTCAACTAGACCTTATGTTACATCAGGTCGAATAACAACTCACTTTAAGTTCAATTCACCTAAGTTATCACGGTGAGATTTCTACAAAATATAATATGTCGAAATATCGGCTGATCTAATTTTCTTCATTTTTTTATTTAATGATGATTTTTAGTGAATAGATAGGCTGTAAAATTTACATAAAACGTTAATCGTCATAATGCGAAAGCCCTGAATACGGCATGCGCGGCGTGATGCGCTCTGCCGGTACCGTTGCGAGTCGCGTCGTGTATCAATAACGCATCAGTGCAACCATTAGCTGGATTCTTGCTCCCGCTCTCGGCCAGATACACTATTCTGATTTATAACAAACAGCACTGTAGAGATAAAAGATATTTTTGCGAAAATTAATTTCATTTGGTCATGAAGCATCGTAAACTAGTGCACCAAAATTTAAGTACTTAACCGAGTATTATTATTATTTTAATCTCCATAAAAATGACTTATTAATTACGTAATCAAAGAAAAGAAAAGAAAGAAAGAAAGAATAATATTTAAAGATAAAAAATGAAAATAATCATAAAGCAATAATAGTGTGTGCCTCACGGCTGCGCCAAAAAGGTTCATTTCAGCAGTAATGCCCGACAAATGCTGTCTGACGCTGGTTTTCTAATGAACCCTTATGGACAAGTGACGGGGAGTACCAACAGTTTCAACATACCTAATACATATTTTTTATACCTCTGAATAAATAAGTAAACTATATAAGGTCTATTTAAATAATTGTTTCGAATCAATGTTATTTCCACTCAAACAAACATCAACTTTATGAAAGTGTAAATAAAATTGATTGTTGACTGGCTAGTACTGTTGAAAATGTCATAAAAAATAATAAGTTGTAATATAAGTTGTAGCGCAAACTGAACCCTATGAGTAGGTATTACAGTTGTTTTTCCTAAAACTCGTGTTTGCTTACATGTTTGGCCAACAATTTGCGAACGCAGATTAAAAACCAAAGAAAAAACAATCCGAAAACAACAGGAACTGTCCAAGCAAAAACCTGTTCTTAGCGATGAGCTAAATAGTGCACCGTCCGTGCACTCACAAAGCGCAACAGGCCGCGCAAGCCCCTGTCATAGACTGGAGGCTTGTGTTGGAAGTTGGAACATAACAGGCTGATCATCTGTGAGAGAATCTAGATTTATCTACAGTTAGTCAACACTCAGAAAAACCTAAACCTAAGCATTACAAACAAGTCGAAATACCTACACAGAAATCATATAATTGAAATCTGATAACATATAGGTTCAAGAGAACATCTACACACAAACGTACAGACACGTGAAACTCATAATCATTCTGCTTAACTTCGTAGTCGAGTAATAAAATGAATGTAACGGTTATTTCACTGATTTCAGATTAGGAATTTGAATTTCAAATGTTATGTTAATTTTCAGTCGTTACTTTAAATGATTTTGTGACAATTTATTTTTTCTTTTCCACGGTTCAATTTAGAACATCTGACAAATTTACTGGATTTATGTCTAGGAGGAATAATTTACTGCTGTGGTTTCTAAAGATAGCGTTTACTTTGATTTTGGCTGGATTTTTCTTTTTATTGTAAAGAAAATGGAATTTATTCCGTGATCTACTTCAATTCGTACCATAGTCAAATTAGGCCTATGTGGTTTAGATTCTCAGGTCGAACCTTAAATGTTTTCAATTAGGTAATTGTTTCAGGTACTTTTCAATTTCAGTACCTACCTACCAGCTTAAGATTTAAATAAACAGTGAACAAGATCCTGCATTCCCAAATAAAGGCTCCCGTAGACAGGTGCGACGCGAGATCGATAGAACAATTTCCAAGTAGTTTTCATAGACATTTTTCCGCCAGTCGCGTCGCGGCTGTCTGCGGGATACTTAAATCAACAAAAGTGGCAGTGAATTCTGAGTATTCTGACCTACACCTTTTATAAAACCCGAAAATTTACATCGTGCTCCACCATTTTTAGATTCACTGAACGATTTAGGTTCTTCTTAATTTATGCGGTCTACCCAAATGTCCTTTCTTTGGTAAGTTCGTGGAATCATTGAGCTCCTCAAATCCTGAGTTGAGCTGCATGGTTTCTAACAAATGCGTATACTGACTGGAGAGGTTCACTCATTATGTGTGGTTCTTTCCTCAAAAGACCATTTCAGACACCAATCTACAAGGTCTTCACATGATCTGACCAAGATTATTTCTGGACCTTAAAAGAGACTGTGACCTCTGAGTTTGTTTCGGTCTTTCTTCTCAGAGTAGTCAAAATAAGAAACGACGAACACATTTAATTAAAAAAAATATGATTGACGTGTTTGTACAAACCTACTTACAGAAATAAAATCACCAATCAATCGATCGTCAAAAAAATTATGTCCGTTCTACATATTATATTCTAGTGCTAGTGTGTTCAGAATAGCTCCCCCATTATAAAACGTATGCTTGCGCTAATATTGCCGTTGAACGGATCACCGTGTGAGGCGCGCAGATAATGTTTCCACATTTGAAGCTAAAACCTCGGGTATTTTCTCAGGGAATCTCGATCTTATAACCTTCAATATATACATAGACAAATGGTCAATATGTTCACGCAATTGTTACGAAACGCGTTCTGAATGATATGCATTAATTAAACTCGTTTAAGAGTGATGTTACTCATTCTAATCCTAACAAATATTATAAATGCGAAAGTGAGTTTGTTAAGCTTTCACGCTAAAACGGCTGAACAGATTTGGATGAAATTTGGCACATGGGTAGTCCATGTACTGACTTTTTATCCCGATATTCCCAAGGGATCGAAACTTATGCGGAAGAAACTGCGGGGTGTAGCTATAGTTAAGTATAAGTCACATTTACATTTATTATTTAGAGGGATCTCTAAATGATATCCTGTCCTTATAATATACTATCCTTGTTGACCGGTTAACCGTTTCCGATCATATTGGTAGGCAATAACGTAAGGCACACACTATTAATGCTTTATGATTATTTTCATTATGTATTTCACGAACTGTGTCCAAATAAATATTATTCTTTCTTTCTTTCTAATTATTCATAAAAGGAAAATAATTAATCTGCCTGTTCGTCTGTTGGTTGGTGCATTTCTGTGGGTGTGGTAAAAAGCAGACACCATCACTAGTGGACTTGAAAATTGTTCTTTTGTCTGCTGTGTTTTTTACTTTGTTTGTATTTTCTATTTTAATTTTTAGTGAGTGTGTGTTTAGTTTAATTAAGATCTCCTGTGCTTGTCCCAATAAATACTTTTTCTTTCTTTCTTTCCTTCATTCTTTCAAACATATCAACAATCGGCAATCACGAATCCGTCTGCTAAGCAAGCGTTGCATAATGTTACTTCATAACATCCTTCTGACCGTTCTTATAGATTATCACTGGCAGGCGTTAATGCTCCTTATCTTGACGCCGTCCGTCCGTCTTAATAAGATCCGTATACCCCAGTAGACAGTTCCAGCAGATAATTATGTGATTGATTGACTGCATTGCGATTCACAAGTCATCCTGGGAGACGAAAACATCCCAGAAATTGTAGGATAAATTAGTAAAGGCCCAAATAACATGAACCCTAAGTGCGTTTGTACACCTCAACCGTTACCGGAACGTCATCGTCACCGAGAACGAGGTGACAGCGCCGAAGTAGCGATACATACAATTACTATGGTCGCGTGTTCACCGCACGACCATCGCCTGAGCCCCGTCATCCTGGCGGGAATTCGAATAGTTCGGCCTGACCATTAGAGCTTGACCCGAGATTGTGACTACTTTTGTTTTGTCTATCATAACATACTGAACCGCAGAGTTCGGTCGCGGTGGACAAATAATCGCCGTCACTAGGATGTCACGTTCGGTTCGAATAATCTCGTTTCTCGTTGACGTCCCGTGACGATGGCGGATGGATAAACGGTGTCGCAAGTCGCATCGCCAGAGGCTTTGAAGGGGGTCCTCCCTTCAAAGCTTCTGGCGATGCGGCTTGCGATGCGACTGCGTCAAGGCGTGTCGCTTGACGCAGTCGCGTCGCAAGTCGCGTCCTGGTGACTCGTGGCGCGCCCTGAACAACTTCATTCTAATAGGTAAGTCATCACTAGTGATGACTTACCTATTAGCTACGGTGTTCCTCAGGGTAGTGTAGTTGGGCCCACACTTTTCCTCACCTTCATCAATGACCTGTGTGATCTGCTACTACAAAATGGCAAAATTGTCACATTTGCGGATGACACTGCGTTGATCTTCCATGGCGACAATTGGGATGAGGTTTACGGCCTTGCTCAATCTGGGTTCAATACTGTAACTTCTTGGCTCAATAACAACGGCCTTACTCTCAATGTCAGCAAAACTAAATTTGTACCATTCTCTATTAAAAACATCTCATCCACAGTTCACGAAAATTATTACATCAAGGCCCATTACTGTTCATCTGCCCACTCCTGTTCCTGCAGTCGATTAGAAATAGCTTTTAGTATAAAGTACCTGGGTGTCATGATTGATAGTACTCTCGGCTTCAAGCACCACCTGGACCTTCTTTCTTCCAGAACTCGAAAATTAATTTTCATTTTTAAAAATTTAAGCCGTGTTGCAGATAAAAATGTCATTAAAATGGTTTACATGGCACTGTGCCAATCCATTCTAACATATTGCATTACTGTATGGGGTGGCACTTGTAAAACTAACTTAATAAAACTTGAAAGAGCTCAAAGAGCGGTACTAAAAGTAAGCCTGTCGTTACCTTTCCTCTTTCCTACCAAAGATCTGTACTTGCTCTCTGATGTGCTGACAGTAAGACAACTTTATATTCTGTGCTCCGCTCTAAAACAACATTCACTAATAGGGTATGATCCTTTACTTAATGCAAACAAGAGAGTCAAACACAGGGTTTGCCCAGCACTTACTAATCGTAGCACCGCCTTCTCACGCAAATTCTTTGAATTTCTTGGTGGACATCTATATAATAAGATAAACAAGAAGCTAACAGTTTACCCTCTTACAAGAGCTAATTGTAAGAGGGTTATTACTGCCTGGCTTAAGTCCCTCGACTACGATGACACTGAAAATCTGCTTGTTGTACCATCCTAACCAACTGCGTATGCTGTCACCTCCTTCACCCAGCACACACTCACTCACATAAACACTCACTCTCTCCCGCACACACTCACACAGACACATACACGCTCACATACACTCGCACTCACACTCGCGCACACATACTCTCGCACACATACTCAATTACTCACTCATGCAATTTAGTTCCTCTCACCCACTTTGTACCCCCATAACAGCAATAATCTCAATCTGTATACAGCTGTTCACATGTTGTCCGGAGTCTGGAGAGGCTGGTAATCTGTCATACAGGTCTTCTAGTACAGAAACCAGTCTCTCGCATAGATCATAACAATTATCGATAATGTTTTGTTTGTTTGTTTTATATTGTTTATAAAATTCTATGTGAGAGAAGAACAATAAACTTTATTCTTTTTTTTCACAGCAATCGATGTCGCAATACGCGTATCGCTTGAGCGTGTAGCTCATGGCCACAGGGTTATATCATTATTAGAAAGAACCTATCATAAAATGTTATAGCAATCGTGAAATAAATTGCCAACCAAATACTGTGAAATGATATCGCAGTTCAAGCGGCAGACTTGGCTATCAATCTCACGGTTCGAAGCATAAAAATCTGGTTCCAGACGAATATCTGACATAGATACGAAGCTTTGAACTTTTCATATCGATTTTATATACCTACCAACGTTCGGTTACTGAAGACTTTATCTAAGTCTGATTATTAGGAAAAGGCTAAACGCTATATGCAATAACATCAAATAATCAAGTTGAAAAATCTGCCGTAGTCTCATTGATAGTGACTAAATATATTTCAGTTCACATAAGATGTTATAGTTGATTTAAATCTAATTTCCTGGCGCTTTGGGCCAACAAGATCTAAAATACAGTCGTGCCAGCAACACAGTGAAGAAGAAGAGTTGATAAAGGAACTTAACGAGTTTTGTTTAAATCAGGTTTTTGAGTTAATCTTAGATCTGCTATCGCCTCAAACTCTGCTCAACCTCTTGTAATAAACCGTGAAGGTTCGAAATCATAAACCATAAGCCATTAATTACCGTCAGTATTTATTACCAGTCTATTTTACGGTTTTACTATTTCTTTATTATTGTTCTGTTACTAAGAAATAGAACATTTTACGGTCAGTTAGGGCAATATGGCGCCCGTAAACCATTGTTCGGGCGTTACCGCAGTACCTATGTGGCGGACATTTACGGTTAATGAAGTAACCACTTTCGGTTGCTATAAAGTAACGGTTATAAAATGGTTTAGGTTCGCAGAAAGTAGGTGAAAACGGGTAATTTTGTCATTCTGTTAAACAAACTAACGAAAGAACTATTAAAAGCAAAGCTATAGCCGAGATCTATAAGAGATCTCGCGCACCAGATGGCTACGACTCCAGCCAGTCGTGGTCCGTGGCCCAACCTGCGGCTAGGTGGCCGTTACAACTAAGCGCGCGATACGTATTGGTTTCTATAGTTTACCAAGTCGCTGCGACCACTGGTCGTGGTCTTGGCCGTCTAGATCGCGAGATCCCTAAACGTTTGGTACTTACCGCGAACTTTTGGTAAGCGTTATTGCGCCAACGTCAGCCAGCATTTGTCGGGCATTAATGCTGAAATGAACCTTTTTGGCGCAGCCATGAAGCACACACTATTATTGCTTTATGATTATGTTCACTTTATATTTTGTTATTATGTATTTCACGAACTGTGTCCAAATAAACATTATTCTTTCTTTCTCTCTTTCTTTCTTTCTTTCTTTCTTTCTTTCTTTCTTCCTTCCTTCCTTCCTTCCTTTCTTTCTTTCTATTCCGGTCACTCTCGTTAACTGTCAAACTGCCAAAACACCCGCCAAGTATCGTTCATACATCCGGGGCCGAAGAACTAATCTATCAGCGTTTTTTTATCCGCTACCGGGAAGCACTTCGCCTGCATCTCACCTGATGGTAAGTGATGATCAGGCCGAAGGTGGAAGCGAGCTTCACCCGGAATCCTCAACCACAAAGGAACTGGCTATCTTACCTCTAACTGCCGAAACACAACAATGCTGTTAACATTATTGCTATGGCGACAGACTTAGTTATTAAGATGTTGGTAAGTAGCCAAGCGGACTTAGAACAAGCCCTACCACCAAATAAACTGGGCAAAAATTTTTGACTCCACTGGGAATCGAACCCGGTACCGCCGGGTCTGAGACAGGTGGTCTAATCACTAGACTACAGAGGTGGTTAAACAATGTTCTCTAGTAATATTTATGTAACAGATCAAACATCAAACAACCAACCCGCGAATAAATTTGTCAGCGTCAATAAGCTGTAAAACTAGTAGTAGTTGTTTCAAAAACGTTTTACGCTTCAAAAAAAGCAAATCGTTTTTTATTGAGTACCACTCCGATCAATTTTATTTTATGTTGTAAAAGTCAAACTCAAATAATTTATTTCAATTAGGCACAAAAAAGGCACTTTTGAACGTCAACATTTACAGAAAAATAATAATTGATTCTAGTCGCCCCTTCCAAAAGGTAGTTTTCGTATGGAGAAGAATGGGCAAGAAACTCCACCGTTACTCTTTTAAAATGTTTTCACAATATCTTGTTATACATCAATTATATAATTATATGTGAAGACGATGCACCTAGAATAAGATTACTATACCACGTTAGGTAAAAATAATGAAAGATTAAGGAATGACAGATAAATTAATCATGTGATAGATGCATGGTGCTCACATATTGACTAACATTGTAAAATTATACGATATTCCTAACATTTTTACAAGTAATAGGTACTAATAAGTCAGTGTGTGAGTTTAAGTAATCACAGAATGTAAAATCAATTAAAAAAAAATAAAAAAAAATTATACAATTAAATTAGCAACCAGTTAGATTTTGTCTAGATTCTAAATTGTACTATGGAGCAGGACCAGCATGTTTCCAAGCATTTTTATCTTCCTCTAAATAGGACTATGTGCAACATTCAATTTTTCTTTTCTATCCTAATAGGTGGTCCATAATGAATACTCGAAAGAGTTCTCAGCGACTTAAAGTGAGCATTCAATAAAAAAATAATCCGCTCAACACGCAAGACCCCTAACAACACCATTACCTGCGATAAATATAAAACATTCAATATAAGCTCAACCAGTACATTTAAACGCCAATCAAATACTTGATACAGAAAACGCAAATACGCGTCCAACTCTCCAACAAGACATTAAGATATAAATCATTCGAACACGCGACGTCTGCGTCTGCGCAGCTTAATAAGCCTCTTAATAAGACTGCTTAACGGGTGCGGATGGCGTGGGAATAAAGGATCTACTTTGCTAAGGCTTAGATATGTACAGTCGCGGAATTAAAGAGTTAAGCACCATTAGGTAGATTTTCTTCTTAGCGTGTCGTTGGCAATCTATGTATATTGAAATCGATAGAATATGTTTTTTGCACTTTTGAACGTCAAAATTTACAACAAAAAAATTATAGATTCTAGTCGCCCCTTCCAAAAGGTAGTTTTCGCATAGAGAAGAATGGGCAAGAAACTCCATCGTTACTCTTTCTCGCAACGAGCATGAGGCTCTATTTTTCCCTCAACATATTTCTGCTTACCTAGATAATGAATTTAAACGGCAGAAAAGGTGACACGCGCGTAGACAAGACATACGAGCAAGGAACCTATTTAAAAACTGCTTAGCCTTTTCGTTCCCCGAGTGTCTATAGCTGCTATGTTTATGCAAAAAAGATGACTAAGTTTTGCGGCATTATCTGTGCCTAGAAATCTTTTCTGTACATTTCTCACAGAAGCTGACCTGATTATTTTGTACTTTAATCAATTTCTAGCTATTTGGTTTGGACTTTAGACTAATAAATATAAAGGAGAATATGTAATTATATTAGATTAAGTTAACGGTAGGCAACGTATGGCACTATATTTTAAAGTTTTGATAAATTACCTAGCTGGATGCTTTTAAGAATGTGAATATAAAAGCTAAAAGAGATGTAAGAACATTATTTTTATTAAGTTCTAGCTGACCCGACGGACGTTGTCCTGCCAAATTACAATAATTGTTAATTACAAAAGTTGCCCGGCAAATTGGAAAATTGGGGAAACAATTTTCCAATTTTCCGGGCAACTTTTCCAATTTTTCTTTACCTTATAACTTATTCGGACTACAATGAGATAGATAAAAAAAAAACATTACCGTCCAGCCGTAATGTTTTTTTTTACTTACCAACGAACAGCATTTCATTTTTATTTATACAGGGTGGCGACTTATACACCTGCATATGTCAAGGGGGTGAATCTACCCGACATACTAAACAACTTTCACCATGAAACTCATAACATATTCGAAAAAAAAACAATGTTCTATACAACAGTAGAGACTATTTCGATTCATGTATGAAAAGTTTTTTTTTATACGAATCGTATAATGTTTCATAGCGAAGTTTGTATAGTATGAAGTAGAATCACCCCCTTGACGAATTCAGGTCACTATACTTCATCTCTGCGACAGCTGTCAGTAAAATCAGGCCTATGAAATCCTGAATTTCATAATAGTACAGACAGTAACTGTCAATGTCATACTTTATGGGCATGCCGACCTAATCAGTGATGGGCGATGAATCATCGACAATGTATCTGCAGAAGACTGGAAGAAGGTGGTAATCAAATGCAGAAAAGTAATGGAAGAAGATTGGGAGCGGGACGTCCGATTTGATCATTTTTGCGAACAAGAGTTTATAATAAATTTACAAGATTGTTCTAGCGATTCAGAAACTGATTCAGATATGGATTTGGGATGTACGTACTCCTTTAAGAGAATAAATATATTTTAAATTAAAATATTGGTTTAGTTTAGTAACGTTTGTAATTAAATTAAACCCAATTATATATTACATTAGCATTGATAATAAGTAAGTAAGAAACGTCGATAATTTCTATCGACAATTTTTTATATCCTGACAACCCTATGTCAGTTTGACATATGCCGCAGAGATCAAGCTATCTTTTATGTAGTATAAATCACCAACCTGTATAAATAACAAACACAACAAGTTCCCTATTTTTGTAAAGGGTCTTTTAAGGATTCTCTTCTCAAGTAACTCATTCAAATTTTATCTACGTTTATTAAAGTTCTTATCAAACGGAAGTTCTACAGATATCATCAATCATCCAAAGTTGTCTTGACACGTGTAACCAACAAGCTTTAACACCCACGTTCTGATATAAACTCATAGGTACCTAAATAAAATATTTATTAGAGAAAAGGATTTATTACGAAGAGAATAGTTAAATCATCTTTAATTTATTTATCTATACGACATAGAATTTATCTATCTAGCTGGGGGGCGTCCTGCCGATACGCAGTCTCCACTCCAAGACTCGTCGGCTCCACCAGCCATCGGTCCGTCGACAAACATGGCCAGCCCACCACCACTGATTTTAAACTCCAAAAAAGAAACTCCGAGCTTGTTATTTTAGCTCTCCCCGCTCAATAAATGTCGAGAACTAAAATAACAAACAATAATTATTTACTTAAAATTAAAACCTCAACAAAACGTATCGATTTTATTAAAAACACAGACCGATCCTTAATTATACATAATTTAAAATGCATATGAATGGAATATCCAATGTATTCTAGAATACGAATTTTGGGTAAAAATAAAATTGGAAAAGGTCTAATTAGGAATTTATTTATTACGAATTCAATTGTATATTATTGTGGTAAAAATAATTGGATGTCATTATTTAAATACGTTATTAATGAGAATAACTTGATTTAATAAGAACTTCGACTCGGATGTTATCAAAGTCAAGTATTTGCATATTCATACAATTTCGTTCGTAACAGATATTAAACACAACATATAACATAAACTCACGCATGTAATTCTCGAAGGGTTAGGCAGAGGTGTACCTACCACAATAGTACACCCACATTTGGCCAGTTATGTTTAAGTCCCATGTAATAAGGGATTATCAACAGGCCACAAATCCAGAGTCAGGGCTGCTACTGAACCGCCATGGGATCTGGAGGCAAAAGCCCTCGCGCATATTTGGGAGTGGCGCGAGGAGGCGAAACGCCGGGGCGTAACTCCGCTGCCGCGAGAAATCGCGGCACAGCGGACAGAGCTCCGGCGGGATCTCATGGCGTCATGGAGAGTGCGATTGTCGCAACCCAGTGCTGGGCACGCCACTATTGCGGCGATAAGTCCCCTCTTTGAGGAGTGGCTAGAGAGGCGCCACGGCGTCCTCACCTTCCGCCTGACGCAGGTCCTCACCGGACATGGTTGTTTCGGGAGGTTCCTGTTTCGCATCAGGCGGGAGGAAACGCCCGGGTGTCATCACTGCGTGGATCGCCCGGAGGACACGGTTGAGCATACGGTGGAGGTCTGTCCGGCTTGGGCAGAGCATCGCCGTGTCCTCGTGGAGGCGATCGGCGGCGGGGATCTCTCGCGTCCGGCCCTAGTCCAGGCCATGGTACGGAGCGAGAGGGCATGGGAGGCCGTCACCTCCTTCTGCGAAGCAGTAATGCTTGCGAAGGAGGAGGCAGAACGCGTGAGGGAGAGGCAAATTTCGCGCCCTCACGCCCCTAGCCGCCGCAGGAGACGCCCTGGGCGTCGGGAATCGCAGGCCGATTCCCGGCCACCGTAGGCGCGGGCTTGCGGACGGTGAGCAATGGGTAGCTCGCCGTCCGATAAGGACCAGGCCCGGGTCGACGGCGCGTTGTGTTCCACGCGCGCCTCAAAGAGATGTCAGCACAACGGAAGGGGTCCGATAGGACCGATGCCTGCCGGGGTTGCGGGAAAGTCCGAAAGGGATACCGTGGCCCCTGGCAACGTAAAGGCAACGGAAGGAACACGGGTGGGTTTTAGTCAGTAAGAGTCTGACACGCCCTCCCGCTCCACCCAGAGCGGGAGAAGTTATTTGATAATTTCCCACCCAAAAAAAAAAAAAAAAAAAAAAAAAAAAAAAAAAAAAAAAAAAAGGGCTGCTACTGAGAAATCTCTCATGGAAGACGGGAAAGGAAAATATTCTAAAGGAAAATAAAGACAAATTCGTTTAACACAATTATGGCAAGCTTAAAATCAATTCCCAGTTCATCAATTAAAAATCACAGCAAAGCCAAAACATTCGGACGAAAATTTTAAATAATCACCCTAAATTAGACCAACGATCGTCGAAAAACAAACTTGATAACGTTACTGTTATTTACTTTCATCTCAAAAACAAAAACTTTAAGCAGACGAAAGTCGAAACGACTACCGACTACCGACCGTGCATTTGAACACGTCATAAATTATAATGAATCTGCAAAACATTACAAAAAACACAATACAGATACAGCTAACCTTTTCGCTTCACCATTAAAACAAGTTGGCAAAAAAAAAGAATGACAGAAAAAAGACCGAATGAATGAATGACCCTTGAACTTCACACAGCTGGGTCGATGAACTCTTTAATTAAAACATTATGCATTCTATGAGATAATCGCATATTAGACAACTATTGTGTGTTCAAATTGTTAAAAAAAGTTCTCTGAATTGATTCTATGCAAATTTAATTGAAAAGAGAATGTTACATGTTTCTTCCTGTGAAACTTAGTGTTGAAAACGGGTTTCCCCGTATTTAATTAAAGGTTTTAACATAGAGGTAATTTATTAGGTACGCAATTGTTGGGTTAACGTAGCTTATCGTTACATATTGCTTTGGTTGCTAGGAAACTATGTGGGTAAGATCGTGTTAACTACATACATACATAAACGCACGCCTTCTTCCCTTGGGGGTAAGCAGAAACTACAGAACGCCACCTGCTACGGTCCTTGCATACTCCTTTTGCTTCGTTTACGGTCATACATCTGGTCATACATTCACGCCAGTTGCGAGTACTACCTGACCTTTCTGACGAGATCGTGTTATCTTTTAAGACGAATAATGAAAGAAACGTCGAATAAAAAATATTACATCAATTACTTAATTAAATCATTACGACAAAAAGCAGGAATCATCTACAGAATTCGTTTTTTTGTCTGCATGCTTTTGTAAATAACTGCTTTTTAAAAGGAAACTCGTTCATTTAAAACAATTTAATTAGTAATTTCTCAATGAACTTGCTCGGTGGTCCCAGTTGAGTGAAAGTATTTCAACTTTCAATTATCATAACTACATTACTTACCGATGTTTACGAGTTTATTCCATCAACCAGTTTTAAAGACGTTTCGGTTTATAATGTGCAGTATTTTATTCAGTAAATAAACATATCTTAAGATAATCTAAAATCAATTAATTAATTATTTTATGATGACTTTTCCTCTGCCGTAGTCGGGTAAAATTGAATTAATAAATTAATCAGGAAAGGATTAAAAGTAAGATTTTTTCAAAGAACACGTTATAAAATAAGTTAAAGCAAGCAGGAAAAAAAATAACTCTTAAAATTATACCTACTAACTGTCACTTTTGGCGCATTTCACGCATTTTAATGGCCATCGCAAAATTTAATTAACCCGTATTTTAACAAAACACTTTTTTTTATTATACACAGAATTTTCTAAATGAATTCTAATGGAAATTAACCGAGCACCCTAATAACATTAACAATGAATAATTATGAAGGCTCACACAATAACTTTCTCTTTTAAAAGAAATAAAAGGCTTTCGTTGGAACCACTTATCTGTAACATTTTTCTCTTGTTTTAAAGCTGATAATTTGGAAAGAAATTATCGAAACTTTTTCTGTAGTTTTACGTTTACTACAGTTTAATAATGAGAAGAAAGCTGAAAGTAGTACATAATTGATTTGTGCTTTTTTTTTTTTTTAATAGAATTCATCTTGTATTAATCTGTCGAAGTCGGCTTCCAGTCAAGCAAGGTGCGTAGGCAGGTTTTTTTTTCTTTGATAGACTAGCATTTTAAAAATGCCTATATCATGTTACCTCCTGTGGAGATGTCAATGTTTATAAATCGATGTCCTATAAAATATCATAAAAATCGCCACCATAAATAATAATTTTACTCCTTTATCAAAGTATGTTTGCAAACTTTAACAATTTGCATATCACATACAACCGTGCAAATTAATAAAAATGCTTATTTAGCATATTAATGGTCTTCCAATATTTAGAAAAAACTGTGAACATTTAGATAAAGAAAGATTTTTTTTTTTCATAAAATAGGGGTAGATGATTTAGCGGTATTATAAAAATTATAAAAGTCCACATTAGCGTTGGTTGGTACATAGGAGCCAATGCACGATTTTAAAGAATATCAAATCATTGAATAATACTATTATTTTATAATATTATCAAAGACAATAAAAAGACCTAATTGTCTTTCATGTTTTATGTGAATAATATTTTATTCACATAAAACATGAAAGACAATTAGGTCTTTTAATTTTTAATCTAGAAATAATCAATTTATGAGTAATGTTATACAAAGTGTAATTGGGTCATTATGAGCAACTTTCAAAATGGGACCAACAAATAAATTGCGAAAACAAATTGTCGAGATAAGCGAAAATAAATGAATGGAGCCGCTATTTTTTCTTTTTCTTTTCAGGTTTTCAGTTATTGAATTATTCCTTGTATAATTTATCAATACTTATGTGGCTTTGGTTAGATAGGTGAAGATTGCTACATCGACAATTACCAAGTACTGAAATGAATGGAGTGCACATGTACAATTTGTGCATGTGTAATTTTTAAACATTGTTTCAGAACGGAATTCTTTATGCAGGTATGTTTGCGTGGGCGCAATTACTGATAACTTTATTGCACAAAATACCCATACCCGGCAAAACTGTCTGTAGGCCATAACGGTGTGAAAAACTCAGACTCAAACCGAGTCGCGACTCAAGCCTCGTGCAGACTGGCGCGACGCGACACCGGTAATTGTTTTACCATGAAATTTTCTTAGAAATTGTTTTGTTAGAGTTGTGTCAAACGCAAAACCATAGCACAAGTTGGGATGTCTCAACATCACAACTACAATTTTAACATAATAAAATTAAGCAAATTGACAGCCTACGCCAATTTACCTTGTTATAGCCATTTATTACAACTGTCAAAGAATGACCGTTGTAATTTGAATATACTGACAATTTTAGGCTATTTGCTTAACGATTAATTTTCTTGACTTTACGTGGTACAGTAACATTCAAAATTCACCACCCACGCAGAATTATCGCAAAGCGTATTGCCTCAAACCAGAGCATCATACAGTTCACTTAATAAAAAAAGTATTTGATTTCCTCCTGCAGCACTCGGCACTGCACACTGGGTCGTCGCAACACATTGTAGCTCTCACTGAGTGGGCTACTAACACAGTCGCATACAGGGTTACCAATAATAATTTACCATCTGTCCGGATAATTCCGGACATGTTCGGTTTTATGGACCCCCGTCCGGATCTCAGTATGTCCGGCCTTGTCATTTGTCCAGGGCTTGCGAATTAAAAAGTATTTTTTTATTGCAAAATTTTGATGTGGAATTATTGAAAAAATAATATGTAAAATTACTGATAACTTTATTGCACAAACACCCATACATAGGTATTTTTTGCAAATATCCGACTTTTAGTCTGAACTGACTAGTCGCCGATTAGTCGGATAAGAATTTCAGTTCATATTTTTCTGCATAAAAATAGGGTGATTGAAATGAAATCGTACCTTTACCAATTATTAATATTTTTATATTTTAGAATCAGTCTATATCTAATCTAGGAATAAGAACTCTTCTTTTAGTAGACATTAATAAAATTCAGGAAATTTAGTTTTGTGCACACGAACTCCACCGAAAGCAATGATCGGTTTTTTGCAACTGCCTCGTCAGCCAGTCGAGACGTCTAGTCGAACAAAGTCATCGCCGACAAAAGTTATCGTCGGCCCATCTCTAGTCGGAACTTTTCAAATTTCGAACTGGTAACCCTAGTCGCATGCGCAGCCTGCCTAGATATGACCAGAGATTTGCATGAGCGCATTACTATGCGTGAAAATCTAGTAATTAATGTATAGAGGTAAATACCGAAGCGCAACACTTTCCTGAACTATGTATGATCTGTAATACAGTTTTAGTGTTGGTTAATTTTGTCGATTTATTGAATTGAACATTAATTTAATTTTAAATAAGTAAGTGGTAAGTGCCCAATTTTTTTTAAGTCTTGTTTTAAGGGGGCCAAGAAAAGGCACTTTTGAACGTAATTTACAATAAAATAGAATTGATTCTAGACTGGCCAAATAACGTTTTAGGATATCGAAACTTGGACCCGCAAAAATGATAGGTAACCAAATTATAGCTTTCGAAAATTGTTAATAGGTAATTATAGATGACAACACAAAACGACGCTCAATATAATAACAATGACACCATGCCACACAACTTGCCTACACGTACCTAAATCGAAATTATCAGATGATTATACCATGCAGATTGATTAGATAATAAACTCACTAACTTTCACATTTATGAAGATATAATTATTATATCAAGTAAAGATAATCGCTAATGTGATCTTGCAAATAAACACGAGGTTTTACGTGCGATTACGAATACGAACGAATACGTACGTCACTCATTACGAATGGAAGATAAAAAGAATATGAGTGAAAATGTTTAGCATTAGACATAATTAATATATGATTGATTCTTCACGTCGGCATGCGTCGTGGGTCTAGTGGTCGTAAGCGCTACTGCTGAGCATAAAGTCCTGGGTTCAATTTCCAGGTCGTGCAAAGTGTTATTGGGTTTTTCTATCTGGAATTTCTCAGTAGCGGCCCGGAGTCTGCATTTACGCCCTTTTGATGGCAATAGGCTCGCCCCCATAACATGGGACTTAAACATAACTGGCGAAATGTGGGTGTACTATAGGTACACCTCTGCCTAACCCTTTGGAGAAACAAGGCGTGATGTTATGTAATGTTTTATGATTGTTCTCGTTTCCACACAATTTTTTTTTGGATGGGAAATTTTCAAATAACTACTCCCACTCTGGGTGGAGCGGGAGGGCGTGTCAGACTCTTACTGACTAAAACCCACCCGTGTCCTTCAGTTGCCTGTACGTTGCCAGGGGCCACGGTATCCCTTTCGGACTTTCCCTCAACCCCCGCAGACGTTTCCACACTTTACGATTATTCTTCTTTTCTCCGGAACAAACGTATCTATACGTAGTTTGAGAAAAATCACTGTTGCTGAGTTTAAAAGAATACCGAAGAATGCAATACCCTTCAAAAGGATTCAGATTATGATTGATCGTGTGTTACGCCTTAGGCCATTAGGGTCCTGGGTGCATATTGGACGTACAGTCAGAGAAATTAATTGTAATCCTTAAGCAAATTGACTGCCAACTTTAATTGTCCATTTATTCAAATCACAACTGTCATTTTTGACAGATGCACGGAAAATTGACGTACTGTGTCAATTTGAAGCAATTAATTTCCAAAAATTTACCTAAGTACATTCTCGTAAGAAGATATCACCACTTCTCGACGCAATTATATTAAATGCACCAATAAATCAATTATAAAATGACCACTTCTTGTCCTTATTTTCGTGTGGTTAGTGGCTAACCTGGTGTCAGAGTTTTATAGCCGCCCATGGCCCTCTGACTTGGCTTCACATGCCGTCGAGAAATATCTCTCAGGTTTCGGTATAATGAATGACTGATGATGACAGCAGCATCGGAAATAAAATAAAAAATCAATCTGCCTAGCCTTTTCTCAAACTATGTTGGGTTCGAAAATTAAATATTAATGACTAGCTGCGCCCCGCGGTTTCACCCACATAAGTCTCGATCCCGTGAAAATATCGGGATAAAAAGCATCCTATGTCCTAATCCAGGTCATGGCTTACCAATATGCCAAATTTCATTCAAATCCGTTCAGCCGTACAAATAGTACTGCCGCGGTCTGCAAATGGGGCATTGATGGACGATCGTGAAAATGTGAATCGATGCCTGGTTGCAGCCAAGGCTTGTATAGTACTTTTCTCAAATAATGTGCGGAAATTCAAATTAAGTAAATTAAAATTAATTATAAATTCTAGTAACAATGACGGATAAAAAATTTTTTTCACGCGCCTATATGTTCATTTGTTTCTTCTTTACTTCAAACAGCTCTATTTGCAAACTAAATCGTAATTGAAATAAAACCTTTGATAAGTTACCTCCTTGGTTGCCATGTGTTGAAGTAAAAAGTTCGTTCCATTTTTAAATAACACGACAGATATGAGTTTTCATATTCATTTATTTGGCCGCTAAAACAAACTAATAAAACAAACTCACTTTTACATTTATAAAATAAGTTCGGGTTATTTAATTATTTTAGAGAAAAACTCCATACTCACATCACAATAACATAAAATCACAAAAGTTAGTGTGTTAGCAAGAAATTGTACATGTTTAAACATAAATTATTATTAGTTTATGTCTGCCCTTATCCACCGGTTTTAGAAAGGGCAGTCAAAACGGTCAGGAATAGCATTTACCTTGCTGTTTCCTGCTGCTTCAGAGACGGTGCAGCAAGGACAGTAATTTTCGTATCCATATAAAATTATAAATAACTTTAATGAACGTATTTCATACGGAGTTCAAAACGTCAGAAAATGACTAATATACACAATCACAAAATAAAAAATACATATCCTGGTATTCACGCCAAAATGTTAGCGATAAATAAGTAACGGTGCACAAATTATCACATCTTTGTGGTCGATGTACAATTTACACAATTACGAAACGTCGTAACTGTAAATTCAGATCAAAAGACCAATTCATATAAATATGATTTATCGATTTATAAATTATGTTTTTTTTTTTTTCGTCGATTCGGAAGTTTTTTTTTTAGAATTTAATGTAGGTAATCAGTACCACATTTTTATTTAAGGTTTTTAGCGAACACTTAAGGGACTTGTCACTCTGGATGGGTTCTACGGTCCGGTCAAATCGAACATAACATAACATAAATGTTCGAGTTGACCGGACCGTAGGACGCAAACGCATCCAGTGTGACAAGTCCCTAAATCTTGAGAGAAAAGTGCGTAAACGCAATATTACACGCGGAAACATATTTTGTGCAGTTATCTACAGTGTTTTTAGTTACACAAAGACTTCAAGAAACTATCGATGTTATCCGGAAACAAACGTTTAAAATCATAACAGTAAGATATCTTAATCATCACAGTAAGATATCTTAAAAGTGGTATAAAACGAATATAAATAAATAATTAAAGCTGTTGGCTAATGGTGTATGTTATAGCGCATTTAATAATCTAAAGATCATGAGTGATGTTAACATAATTTGATACAGGATATAACACTAGTTTTTATGATAACCGTGAGAATTTCCACACAATATCATTCAACAGTTAAAATTACCGTTTTATAGTAAAATCAGAATATTTTGATATTTTTGAGAAAAACTTCCGTTTTTTTTTTATCTCACTGTTAAAACTTGGGTGAAGAGAGCTTGGTGCGAGCTGTCATTCCGCCTGACACTATTGACAGGTAATTTCACCAAGGTGAGATTTTTACTGAATACATCAGCAATTTTTACATAATATTAAAGATTATGTTCTTTTTTTGTTTGTAACAAATTTTTGATTTAAAAGAGCGTCCGTGGAGTTTCTTCCCTGTTCTTCTCCATAGGTACCTACTAAGCTTTGGAATAGGCAACTAGCTTCATACTTCTGACTGACCGACTCCTTGACAATTCAAAAGTGCCTGTAAATGATTTAATTGAAATAAATGCTATGAGTTTGAGTTTGAATTTGTTAAACTCAAACTCACAACCATTTACAGGCACTTTTCGAAACGATTTATGACCGAAATACTAGACTGAACGAAGTAAGACTAAATAATACGGAAGTGTCTGGCAGCATAATAATATGCACATTGAATTAAATGAAGCATGAAGAAGTAGATTTATTTGAGGAAACAATGTATTGTAGGATGAATGCAATTTCCTCATAACTTCCTGAACAAACTAATATCTTTTTATGGCATCTAATTTCCATATTAACTTACGTCATAGTAAGTGTAACGGGTAAAACTGTTTCAACTTTATCTTGAGGAAAGAAAAACTTCAAACAGAAAAGACCTTTTTTTCTCAAAGTAAGAAACATCGACCTCATTAGAAAAAAAAAATACGACGAGTTGAAAATTTCAGTAAATTATTGGAGACTCCAAATTGGAAGTTGCCAATGGGAAAGGATACCACGAAGGTCGATTTTATTGTGAAAATCAAATTAGTCACCTCTATTACCTCTCATATTACATAAGAGTTGACGAACACGCACTTATGCGTCAATAATAATACCCAAAAAGAGTCAAGTCCTACTCAAACAAGGATAATAATAACGAGAAAGTAAAGAAATAAACTCCATAGTCATTTGGGTTTTCCTTAATTTCTCCATAATTTCTTATCATTTTGAGACATCATGCACATCGATTAGGTAAACCCCATTGATCGATCGAAATCACTAATGTTATGTTAACCACAAAGAAGCTCATATCCTATTATCCTAAAAAGCTTTTGGCATAAAACGACTAAGTGCACTTACAGCAGTATTCTCTGTCCTAACTGTTAGCATGAATAAGACTGGGTTCAACGAAACCTATGTTCTCACGACCAAATAATACGATCATTTAGTAAAATCTATTTAAGCTGCATTTAGGTATAGTGATTACGGGTCAACGACCTTTTCTTTGCGTAAAAGTTTCAGAGACTGTAGTGCTAATTGAATTATTAGAAAGAAATAATGCTTCATTAGGCGGCAAAATGGATTAAGTTTAACAAATTGAGGAAAAATGTGGTCAAAAGTAATACTGTTTTAAATTCTTATACGCAGTCAACAATATGATCAATTCGCGTACCTACGCAACTTAGGACATATAATGCTTAATGTTTATGGGTTATTATTTAATAAGTTTTTCATTAGTCTGTGCCAAAGAGCAGATTTTTCAAAATTCTGATATCTTTTATCTGAACAATAAATATGGCAGCTTGCCATATTTTCTGTAAAAAAGCTTTGATATTGCAATATTTATTTCTCAGATAAAGGTATTGTAAATTCTGCCTCTAGAATTAAAACCACATACTGTCACAATGCCGCATAATTTCAATCGATATTTCGCACTTAAATCCTTTTACAATATTTTATAAAGTATTTATCGAGCATTCTAGTTCCACCATAAAGTAAGTTACATCAAATAGGCCAAACTGAATTGCCTCGTTACCAGCGATATAGCTACCGTATCTGCTATCTCCGATATTGCAAACTGGTAACTTAGCAAGTTACCAAGTTAACACTTGATCGAAATTTGGCACGTTTATTTGTCGTTAGTGGCAATCAAGCTATTTAAGTTTCTTCTCTCGGCTAGACGTTTACCCAGACTGTTCATTACCGTACTCTTTAAATATTCACGATTTAGGTATAAGGCTTTGGGCGCCAAGCATAATGTTGGCACTTGTTTTTTTAAACATATTTTTGACAGAGTAGGTGAAAAACGTCGTAACTGCATGTTCCGACTTTACGTCAGAAACATGAAACGACTTCACTCGTTTATGTTTAAAATGATGAAAACGTTAAAAAAAAGTCGTCGGAATAATCAGAAACGGAGTATTTAAAAATGCGTACAAAATGCGTGTGTTACACAGACCCATATATCGCAGATTTTATTTAAAAAAAACAATATGACAGCCGAATGAATATTCCAATTAATAAAATCACGTGCGGTGTGAAAACACCGCATTCGCATTTTCCGTGAAACACGAATATGAATTCATGCACTGTCCAATAGAATTGCATTTTCAATAAAGACGTAAAATTGAAATATGGATCAGTGTATCGGAACTTTAGTCACACATCGTCTCTTGGAAATACAATCTAGTCCAGTTGGATGAAGTATGTGAGAGTTGTAGCCACTTGAAGCTCGTTTTCAATCGCTCATGTAAAAGGCATGACTCACGTTTTCACCAAAAACATGTATTCCGTGCACAGTGATTTTTCCACAGACAAATTGGCATTCCTCATGTTTGCCATTACAAATTCACTGTGTAATTTTCACATAAATTCTTTGATATTTTCTAACAAAACTGAACCAATAAGTTTTTAAGAAAGACAACATTACTTTATTCTACGACTACCTACTTCAGACATCACAAATCCGCCAGAGATCAATAAAGAAAATTAAGGCCCAAATCGTTTACTGATAAGAAAAGATAAGAAAATGGGCCGCATTTATACCGACTTGAGCTTTTGCAAAAAAAAAATTCTACTTTTGCTAAAATATTTGACAGACATTAGGGACTTACTTCAAACAGTTGCAGTTTAAGAATGCATATGCGTATCCGTTTATAAAGAAAACTATTGGAAAACCTAGATATTTTAAAATTGGCTGCACTATTCTGATGAATGCGGCAGGCATTAATCAGATCCGATTCCGCAATAAAAATAATTTAGCGCAAGCCCAAAAAAAAATTTGACAGTTGATTAAAATCGGCGCATAAAATCGCGCCCAATAAGTACAGCGGTGTAACTGCACTTGTCGCATCTCAACATTTTCCGCAGAATTTACTTTTCAATGGATAAATAACTAAGAAATGGCCGCAGTATCTTAAAATACGGATCAGAGCAGTGTGTCGGCTCGGCCACATATCGTGTTCGTCGCCGGCGCCGGCGCGCCCGCGCCGCTCCGTCGATTTCGTGCATTTTTTTGCAAGTGACGACTTGGATTTCTAAATAATTTAAATACGTGCACGAAGTCAGAAGCGCACTAACGCAGATCGCGTATTAATTGCTATTCAATGAATTGGGTTTGTGTGTACCGAGTCGCGTGCTAATTCGTTGCTTAGTTTTATTTATGACGTGTGCTGCACGAACTCGATTGAATCGATCAACATCTTATAATATTAAGTAAAAGTTGAATGAGAAACTTACGGTACTAATGACACCGTCACAGAATCCAATTAAAGCACAAAACCATGTCACTGTCACAGATGTATTTAGTTTACGGTAGCACTTGATGCGCGACGAGTGTTCGCGATGTGTTGCGCGGGAGCGTGGCGACGCGGGCGTGCGGTTTGGCTGCGCGGGCGCGACTGAGTGGTCGTGCCGTCGTGCGACGCCGCCGGTGAAATGATCAGACGCGACTCGAAATCGCATAAGTAAAATTGTTGCAGTTTTATTAAGGACAGGTTGTTGTAAACGTAAAAGTGGTACTAATCGTGTGTAAATAATTACACCGCACGGATTATGCGGAGCGACGTAATAAATCGCACGGTATTCTAGTTAGTCTTGTTAAGTCAGCGGCTTAAGTAATAAATAAGGATTTTTCAAATAGTAATTTGAATGAGATACGGTTAGCCTCAATACATATCGTAAAATTTCAAAAACTCGCTGTGGTTTCTGAATGGATCGCTGTTATTAATGCTAGCGAATAATTTATGAAAAAATAAATAGAATATATATTAATCTATTAAATTTCCGAGCTTAGATAAGTAAGATAAATAAAATTAATAGCCAACACCGAAGCTAAGTTAGTATTATAATGGGTAAGCTATTAATCACGTGTTCCCATTAAATTAACATTTTGCAAAAACACACTTACGATGCTATTATACTTGGGGGAATGTTTAAGTAATCATTGACAGCTAAAGCTTACACAGAAATGGTTCATAATTACCATTTACACATTTTTTATGATGCAGAAAGTAGTAGTAGTATGTTTATATCTTTAACTCAATCTTGCACAGGAACAGTTATCCTTTAATGGTTATGACTTTTTTAAGTGGCAATTATGACCTATTCTAAAATATTATTACATGATAAAATGTGCTAAGAAATTAAAAAGAAGCTTTAAAATATATTTTTTTATCCTATGTTTGTTGCACGTACTAAAGACATCAACGCGCACATCGGCGCGTGCGCAAAGTCAAATCAATTTGTGTATTTTAGCCAATTTTAGGTAAAGCATAATATTTATTCGTTACATAATTGAATTCTTTCTTCAATGAATATTCGTTCATTTACAATTTAAATTACTTCACTTTAAACAAGTTACTATAAATTATAAATGTTTCAAGGAGTTTGGTATTTTTGCATAACGCGTCAAATAAAATGTCCAGGTTGCCAGAATTAGCTGACAAAACATTAAATCCAATACTGAATTTGTAATTGAAGAAAAAATATATTCTGTTACCATTCAATTACGCTAGGTTTCACATCGACTGACCCACAAACAAAGGCACAACACACAACGAGTTTACTTATCTCACTCGCATTGAAAGTCTAATCTATCCCAGCATCCTTTTTCAGTTTCTAAATCTATATTTAGAAAACACAAGAACCGGTAGATCCTGATGTGTTGAAGAGTAAAGGAAATCGTGTTCAAACCATTTTACATAACATCACATCACGCCTTATTTCCCCGAAGGGTTAGGCAGAGGTGTACCTATAGTTAGGCAGAGGTGTTTTCCCAAGTGCCTTAAAAACACTTATCGTCAAGCCGCTTTTTAAAAAGAACAATAACGAAGATTTAACCAACTGCAGGCCAACAGCCTTAATTCCTGTTTTCTCCAAAGTCATAGAAAAGATAATTTTGTATTATCGGTATTTATGAATCGGTTAATAAGTTTTTAAATATAATATTTTATGTGATGAACAGAAGGGTTTTAGAAAAAACAAAGGTATATACGAATAAACGGCGATATATGAATTATTAAATATTATCATGAAGAATGTAGACAATAAAATACATACATGCACAATTGTTACTGATATGACCAAAGCCTTTGACTGTGTCCATTTCGAAATCCTGTTTAATAAGATCAATGTCTATGGTATTAGAGGTAACATCCTGAACCTCAAAAAATCGTACCTTAGCGACCGGAAACAATACACGGAAATAACAAAAATTTGCATCACTAAACGTGAAAAGTAATATTTATCCGAATATAGATTTAACAGATAGTGTGCCACAGGGCAGTGTGCTAGGCCCACCACTACTTTTGCTCCATATAAATGACTTGCCAAGTTACATTCAGCATCCAATGATCTTATTTGCTGAGGATAGCACCGCATTAATAAAATGCACTGACGAAAATATAAATTTGACATAAATAATACACTTAAGGACATAGTAAATTGGCTTGACATTAACAATTTAATAATAAATTTATCTAAAACGAATAAAAATTTCTATTAACGCTCACGGGTACAATAAATGACTATAGAATACGACGGACAAAAAATTGACCTAAGCAACAGTGGCGAAATTTTTAAGAATATTAATAGACAGTTAACATGGAAACTCTAAGCTGAAGAGGTGTGTAAAAAACTAAGCACTTCTGCATAATGTGCTATTCAATTTAAGCAAAAAAGTGAGTACAACTACGACATTGGTAGCTTACCACTGTTGTCTTCCGGGCGATCCACGCAGTGATGACACTCGGGCGTTTCCTCCCGCCTGATACGAAACAGGAACCTCCCGAAACAACCATTTCCGGTGAGGACCTACGTCAGGCGGAAGGTGAGGACGTCGTGGCGCCTCTCTAGCCACTCCTCAAAGAGGGGACTTATCGCCGCAATAGTGACGTACCCAACAGTTGGTACATCTCACGTTGATTATATCTTATGAACAATAATAAAATGAAATTAGACCAAATGAGTTTATACATTATGAGACGCACCCGGTCGACCGAGCTCTCCTCGGGTGAAAATAGAGAAAACGAAGATTTCCCGGAAATGACACCTAGCTAGATCGGTTTTCGCCCCGTAAACCCAACAATAATATTAACAACACTCCTATATTGCTACTTTCATCAACATCGTTAGAGCCGTTTTCGAGAACGTGATTATTATACAAATATTGCTCATTTAATAGTATAGGATAATATTTGAAATGGCAACATTCCGTTCAGTCAACATCGACTCATGCGTAAAGTACCTAATCTGGGCGCACAGCTGTTAGAAAACTATTGATATATTATCTATTCATGGTTCTTGACAAATATTAAAGAAAGACCGAAAGTTAAAAGAAACGAAATTAAAAAAGAAAACACTTTCCAGAAAAGCATACACAGAACAAGAATGTAACGGAAACATCATATTGGATAAAATAAATCAAATTGGTCAATACAAAGCCAAGATCTTAAACTCAACGAGATATCGTGAGCTCGACCCCACTCGTTTAACAGTTGACCTGAAACCACACTTAGCAGAAGCATGCTTAGCTAAGCTGAAAGATTTAGTAGAAGTAGGCTTATTTGTGAAGAAGCTCGCCTGGGAAAGTATTACATCCATACCTACATACGTCTGCTGCCACCACGGTTGCTCAAGACGGGTTGGCAGTGAAGAGAAGATTACCAAATAAAAATAAACCTAAAATATTTCAGCTTGACTTGGATGGTAACACACCTGCTATTTTTCTAGTACTGCTGATGTTCATAGGGGCAATGCCTGCTTGTTTACCATCCATTAATGAAAATAGTACATTACTGCCGCGGCCTGCAACAGGGGCATTGATGGATGATCGCGAAAATGTGGGCCGAGGTGATGCCGAGGCGCACATACGTGAGTCCATCAATGCCTGGTTGCGGCCAAGGCTTGTATAGTACTATTCTCTAATAATGCGCGGAAATTCAAACTAAGTACATTAATTATAAATAACCTGAATCAATGCCAATTGATGACAGAACAACGATAATTTTTCACTTTTACTTTAAACAGCTCTATTTTCAAGCCAAATCGAAATTTAAATATACTCTTTGATAAGTTACCTCCTTGGGTGCCAGCTGTCGAAATAAAAAGTTAATTCTATTTTTAAATTAAATGACAGATATCAGTTTTCATAGTAATTTATTCGACCGCTAAAATCACGATAGATATGGATTTTCATACAAACAGTGCCGGCCGGGCGCATGTATTAGACCAGTACAACATTTTGGATTTATCTCGAAGAAGGTTGTCAAAATAATACTCGAATTTCCTAGCATGTTTAAGAAAATGTGCTTTTTTAATGCTAGTAATAGAACGCCCTGGATGGATGAAAAAGATGCAGAATAAGGCTCATTTATATTGTAGCTAATTTATTTTTATCCTCAATTGTTTTTTTTTTTTAAGTAATGTTTGAATCCAGTACCTGATGGGATTGGCAATCGATAATTTTAGTAGCGGCTGCTCTATTCAAATGCAGCGCTGGATATTGGACGCTGGACTGCTTTGTTGCTGTGTCACTGGATTCCAACACTGTATTGAAATGCTGGATCAATATGCCATAAGATAAAGTTTTTTTTTCTTTATCATCGCAGAAACACATACATATAAAAAAGACAAGATGTGTTGTCTCTTCCGTGTTAAAAACTAAGTTAGGAGAGTAAACTTCAGTGCTCATTCTAGTCAACAAAGCCAGTAAATTATTGTGAACCAGTTAAAGATTTCGAATGTGGTGTAGTTATAAAACAATAAATCAATCCCGTAACTTTCTTAGATCGTAAGTCACAAATCACGAGCGACGAGGACTCGCCGGTTAGATGTGCAGGGTTGGCAGGCCTTAGCATTTTTATTGGTATTTTAAAAATATTAAAAATGATTAATAATTATTGTAAGCAACAAAATATTTTTTTTCTAATGTAAATAATATATATCTACATTTATCTGTATGTGAGACGCATGTTGTAAAAATAAAATTATTTCCTATTTTATGTTGTTTTTATTATTTTTTGTTTTTTATTCATGGGTATAGTTTGATTGATGGCCTCTATTCTGAGAAGAAAAATAAAAAGTATAAAACAGAACAAAAGGGAGTCGATTATGACACCATTATTAGCAGAGCTAAAAAAGGTGTCATAATCGACTCCCTTTTTATCCTGATTGGAGAACAAAAACCGATACAAACTTAAATACCCAACCAATTAACGATCTTATCAAGGAGTTTCCATCAACCATTACAAAACTAACCGAACATGCTTTATATAGACATGTTCCTTATTAACCCACACTTAATCTCTTGACGAACTAATTAAACCTTAACTAGACTTCCCCATAACCGTTACCTTGGCAACCCTAGAGATGAGTGAAAGTGATAGCAACGTTATAACGATTAGCCGCATCTCTGCTGCGCCCGCGCCGCTTCGCCTCGAAATAAATAGGAACAGAAGGTCGGCTCCACACAACGAGCGAAAACACACGCACACATGGACACGCGACCGTTATTTGTTTAAGATCGCCGTACGTATGATATGTTCTAAAAGTATCTGATGGTAGTGTAAACAAACCCTGTTCATATCAAATTCTTACCCAATCAATCACTAAAGGGAATTACTAACACATTCATCTGTATTTATTATTAATTATTATTAATCTTTATTAAATCAGACTACAATGGTCCATAGAAGGTTCCAACTTTATATCTCACCACTTTTTCCAATAATAAGATTGTTTCAATAATATGATTAAATTTTAATTGAAAAACATTGACAAAAATTGATTTTATAAAAAATTCTATAAATAGATTACTTATTTAAGGTAATTTAAAATTAGAATTTTGCGTTTTAGTGTTCAAATAATCAAATCAAGCACTCAATTTGTAAGTGGCACTACAAATTGGCATCCACAGGTACGTTATCTGATCCATTTGTTTACATTTTAATCAGATATTTTTGGAACCGTATAATTAGGCGTCTGTGTGCATGTGACCGTTTTCGATGGACTTCTGTGTCAATCTATTTAGTGGCTTCGGGAAAGCAGGTGACTGTCAAATTTACTTGTCAAGAGTTGTTACACAGAAGTGTTGCAAACATAATGTATGGGGACGGGAATGAAGTGTTACTGTGTATCTTTAGTTGTGGGAGAAAACTTTTTGAAATTAGCTGTATTGCCTTTTACAGTGCAACGTTTTATGGTCTTCCTCGGGGGGTTTTAACACGCGTTGATTTTTTTATTTTTATTATGACTTGTTTCAAAGCTGTGCGTGAGACCCGCACGGGCCGCCCGTACACGGGAGACCCGTACGGGGAGCGCCGCAGTGTCCGCAGGGAGTATGTAGTAAGATACGTTGTACGGGCTCTACCCGGAGCGGTTCGAGTACGGACCATCCGCGTCGCTGTGAAACTGTTCGCGCCTCACGTGTTGCTGGAGCCTGTACGGGCGGCCCGTACGGGTCTCCCGCACAGCTGTGAAGCCAGCCTAACTGATTCTTGTAACATTTTTTTTTTGTAAAACCTACCTGCCGGGCAATACCTGCCGGGCAAAGGCCTCTTCTCATACAGAAAACGCTTAAGCATTGATCACCACGCTTGCTCAAGGTGGATTGGCGATTTCAGACTTATATTAAGTACAATAAAGTGCAAGTTTCCTCACAATGATTACCATCACCGATATCAGTGATGTCGAGGCTGAAATTAGATAGTACATATGAATTGAGAAAGTCACGTAATTGTTGAAAAAAATACTTAAATAAATCCTAATTATTAGATTGGAGGTCAATCTACAGTTCAATTTTCTTTTTTAAGACTGTACATTGACTATAGGCTATATATATATAAACGCATTTAGGTATGTACGTATACATACCGACACGCGTTTAAAAAGGAAATTCGATTCCGTAATTTCTTTAATTAGATTAGCCCGAAAGCCTATTTGATCCTAATCTAAACAGTTCCTATTCAACACATGTCCTTGCAATTAGTTTTTATAATGGGACCCACGACATTGCATCACAGGGAATCCTAATGTGGGAGCATGTGTCACCACTCACCCGGCGCTGGCGCATGTAAATTAAGTTGTAGTTAATTAATTACTAACGTCGATGCGTAACCGTACGTTACATTATTTTCATTAATTGATTAATTTAGTGAACACTTGTTAGAAAGGGGCTTGTGGTTAAGTAATAACAGCCGCATGGGTCGATCGATCAGGTTAAGCTGCGCTTGCCACGGTTGGTCCGTGGATGGGTGACCATCTTTACATATCAAGACCCCTCCGTGCCTCGGGTCCCAGTTGTCATTTTTAGATCTTTGGCAGTTGTTAGTCGCCAGAAGCCCGAAAGTCTGACAACCAGTCTTACCACGGCGTATTCTGTTACCCAGTAACTGGGTTGTGGAGGTCAGATAGGCAGTTGCCAATGTAAAATACTGATATTCAGCTGCATCCGGTTAGACTGGAAGCCGACCCCAACATAGTTGGGAAAAGGCTAGGAAGATGATGACTTGTTAGTCGTCATCTTAACGTATTTATGGAAGTTCAAAACGGTGGAGAAATGGATCGTATCATCATTCTCTTGGTCTTATACCTATTTATTTGGGGTCGGCACACTGTTTTCTTCAATACTTCTCTATTAATCGTTATCTCAGTAGTCTTACCCTTTCTAACCATATCGTCTCCTCTCTATCGTACATCAGTGTCAAAAAATGATTACTAAAAAAAAAAAAAAAACCGTTCCATACAGTAGTCGCGTGTGATGTGACAGCTGACATCTCACCTTGGTAATAAGCAACATTAAAGGGGCGGGGCCTCGTCAAGGTCGTTTCTAATGGCAAAGTAGCACCGCGCTCGCTCATTGGTCAAATCAAATAGCGCGCGCTTCCCCGGCTTCCTGTGACACACTTCCGTCCCGTTTCACAAAATCACTCCCACAGATTTGATTATTTAGATTTTGATTGCAAAAAAGCGAGAGGACAGATGTTACACACCAAAAAAACTCTTTTCCTTGTAATTTCTATGTATATTAAAAAAGTGAATAGCATAAAAACTCTTTATGCTAAATAAAAGCAAAAAAAAGCAGTTCGCAATAAAAAAAAAACACCTTCTAGATGACACTTAAAAATGCTACTAAAAACATTACGCGTCGGTGTGACAGTCGTCCATTGTACCGTACACAATAAAAACCGTAATTGGCGACACCGTCTGTCGTAAATCCGTCTACTTTTATGTCCACAACCTCTGCCTACCCTTTATAGCGTATTGATGTGTTAACAAAGTGCTGACGAGAACAGGTGTCGAGAGAAATTATAGCTCGTGTATGTGGGCCCTTTTTTGCTAGGGTTTACCTAGTTTTACAGTGGGAAACACGTTGTTCACTTAGTGTTGGATATACCAAGAATAGGGTTACCTACGTCATGGGTGGTATTTACCTATAGAAGATTTTGCTGTACCTTATGTTGACTATAATTGCTCCTCCATCCATTTTAGGGTTGCGTACCCTTAGGGTGCCAAACGGAACCCTATTTCTAAGCCTCCGCTGTCTGTCTGTTTGTCAGCGGGCTGTATCTCATAAACCGTAATAATTAGACAGTTGAATTTTTTACGGATTGTGTATTTCTATTGCCGCTATAACAACAAATAATACCCAATACAAAAAAACGTGTTTTTCATAATGCGAAGCATTAGAGAGTGTTTTGCGATCGAAAAATTTGTTTTGCCTCCTTTCTGCAACTGTTTTATTGATAAACTCCTGCTAGTACACAGAACCTACTTAATGTATATAAAAGAAAAAAAACATCAAAATAGTTTTTAAAAAATCCCGTCAATCAAGTGTGAAACCTGAAAACGTTGTAGCTTGCGAAAAAAAACAATTAATTTACAAAAAAAAATCTTAAATATTTTCTTTTCAGCCATAGTAGGAACCCTATTGAAAATGGCTCTTTTATTCAAAATAGTTTAATTATATTTAATAAAAAATGATTAATATAATATTTCCATCTATATATATTTTCAACTTCAACCTTCTGCCGTTGCCTAGCAACCAACAAACCAAACCCAAATAGTCTTTGACAGTACGTAAAGATTGCGAGGTTAGAAATTTTACCCATATTGATGGGTAAAATTTTTGAATGAGCGTTATGAGGCGTGCACTTTTAGATTTTCCAAATATATTTACGGATTTTTTTTGCTCGATCTTAATACAGTTTGTCCAACACTTGGCCGGTTTTTTTTTTCTCAACCATATGAAACAGGAGAGTTAGTTGATCACCATCACCGTTCGTTCCACAAGCCACCAGCGTTCACTAATGGCCGATTCCTAAAATTCATAGACCGTCATTGGTAAAAATTAAAACTCTTGTATCTTTCCCAATAATTAAGCAAAGACCTCTTAGCTTTGCAAAATAGACCCTCCCTTATGGAAGTGGCAATCACAGGGAAAATTAGCATATTAATCTATTTATATGCCTAGTTTGGCAATAAAAACGCTACCAGTGGTAAGCAATACGATTCGTTTTTCTGTTTAGGAACCGAGCATAAAATACGTTAATCAAACTTAGTGATTACTCATGAAAATTTCTTAATGATCTGCAGTGCTATTCTGTAACCATCTCACCGTGAGAACTTAGGTGAAGTGAGCACGGAGTGAGCTGTCATTCCACCTGCTGCTAGGGACTGACAGCTCACTCCGTGCTCACTTCACCTAAGTTTTCACGGTGAGATGGTTACAGAATAGCACTGCTGTTATTGAAGATGACGTAATAGATCATGAAAAAATTGTTTACGCATTTGGAAGGCGTCGGTCTGTTTACGGTTTATTACTTAATCGTGTCTCATTTTGGCGAAAATGATTATAACTTGACGAGAGAATGTTGTCGTTTGATCTCATAAATCAATTGGCAATTAATTAAAACCGAACCAATATTAATTAACTCCTAAAACATTGATTTCAAAACACAGAACCTTGTTTAAACATCAAAATATTTGCTGCAAACAATATTAGCTACATGCCAATCAATCTAAAACTAACAAACCGAGTTAATTTATCAGTTGCTGTTGTTTGTTAATCACAAACCACTAACTAACTAACTACAGTTGTCGCGTTTTCGCGTGGCAATAGGGGTCATTGACCCACCTACATTTTCTACCATTTAAAAAATAATGAAATAAAGCCCGCTAACGTCCTGAATCAATATCTATCGTGATTTTCAACACGTATACACTGCTACACATCAAGCTATACATTTCCAGTTTATGTTGATCTGGCATTGTATAGGATTTCCGTACAATGTGAGGTCAGTTTATACTGGAAATGTATAGCTTGATGTGTACCCGTGTGTACTAGTAACGGCAGTAAACCATACCTCGTTTATTGTTTGTGTTGATGGAGAGGTGTTAGGGAAAGGTCAATGAACGCTTTTGCCATCCTAAGACGCAATAACTATACTGTGAATATGAGTATGGCAGAACTCATACATATGTATTGGTAAGCAATCATCATGCTATTAACATTGACAGGCTGCTAATCACACAGTAGTTTTGATAAGTTAATTAGGCATAGCAAACTGTAGGTACTGATTTAATGTTACTTGTCAATGTGTTTGTCATGTGTTGATGTGCCAATGGCTTTATATAATTGGCACCATCAACCTTTATTCAACTTGGTTGGAGTTTTCATTCACGGTAATTAATTCAAGGACTGGCTTTTACCTTGGCCAGAGGTTAAGCAATGCCATACAACGTGGCAATGTTGCCTCTTGGATACATTACCAGGCCACAGCGTGTCGGATGAAATTTTCGACGCCATAATTTAGTTTGTGAATAGTTTTAGTTAAGTTAGTATAAGAGTTTGTTATTTTTATTAATTAATTTGGTATAAGTTTTTATTTACGTATATACTAATATAATAAAAAATTCACGGTATTTGAGAGAGACTAATATAAGTTTTTACACTTTCGCAGGATGGAAAATCTGATGAGGTTTTATGTATTGATTGTTTTATGTTTGGTTCCGATAAACAAAACGAATCATTACGGTTACCAATGGTAGCATATTATGGTATTGCCAAACTGGACATATAAATATATTCGTAAGCTAATTTACCTGTAACGATGTTGTGATGTGATATTCTATCAACGACTACTTAAATGATAAGAATAGATTGTCGCTGTGATTAACTCAAGACAATGTTTAAATGTTCTTTCTCCAGAATTAGCTTACCTACTGACAGGTTATATGAATTTATATAATTGTTTATTATTTTACTTTATAAGTCAATTTATTTTAATTTATTTTTGACATAATCTACTCATTACAATGTTTTTTTTATGAGTTGTATTGCAATATGTGGTTAGCTAGCGACCTCGACAATTATTTATTTTACCTCAGTGGTCCCAGTTTATCAATTATAACTTCTAGTTACTGCTTTATGTAAGCGGGCATGCCCTTTATACTTGGAGGCTTTTATTTAGATATTATTTACGTTTAGTTATTTTTATTTCTGCCCGAGTATGTTGATGTTTTTGGTTGGTATATTGGCATGTCATATGTCTATTAATTTATAATTTAAATTATGTTTTGTGTTGCGTAATGTAAATAATTTTGCATACTATTATATAGAATCATTTTTTTTCTAACTGAACAGACATCTGTGCTGCTGGGGAGTTTTTTGCGCTACTTCTTCTTCCCAGCTAAAGCACTAGGAAGTGGTGAAGAAGAGTCATCACTTTTTGAACGTCAAAATTATATAAGACAGTCCCCCAAAACGCCCACGTTTTGGGGGACTGTCTTATGTAATTTTGACGTTCAAAAAGTGATGACTCTCAGCCTAGTTTGAATAAATTACTTTTGATGGCTACTTCCATATTGGACGATCTACTATGCAAAACTATGAGGTCTTCGCTGCAGTATTGGTGAAGATACAAGTCTTAATTTTAACCGATAACGGTCCATTAATTATAAGAATCGGCCATTAGTAAGCCCGTTTCCGAGCTATATGTTCACTGAGGTAACAAAACGCAGCCTCAGTGAGGATTCAGACGGAAAACGCAGTGTAAGATTTCTTCAGGCTTAGCTGGAGCGATGACCATGGTTGGTGAAGGACGGATCAGAGTGGCCGTGGATTGAACTCAGTGGGGTGCAGTAGGAGAGGTATATGTTCAGCAGTTTACTGCTTTAGGCTAATGATGATTACTAAAGCACACGCACGTCTCCTCCAATTATTAACAGAAAGTAGCATCATGCTATCATCTCAAGTCACTTTATCTGTTATCTATATTCTTATCTAGCGGTGGGTACACAGTGTCAAATTCGAGGCAGAGGTGCGAACCTTGGCTTCGAACTCGAGACCTATGACTTGGCAGTCCAACGATCATACCAGTAGACGAATTAATTATTGTATATTTATTTTATTTTTATATCTTAATTATATTTAATGGTATGCTGCACCGGTCGCCGTCATAACGTCAACTCCGGCTGTCGCTGAAAACCAGCGCTGGGGCTCTGTCTTGCATAGGGTCGCACCATCATGCTGAGCGATGGCCGTTTTGTGTGAATGTGACGCATATTTTCCCTAAACTTGTGTCTTTTTTTAAATTTTGTGTTCTATTTTTGCGTCATGTTTACCGCAAATAAACGTATTTTCTTTCTTTCTTTTTTCTTTAGTAGGCTATCACTGCTGTTACGATAGGAAGAAGAAGGTATATAATCTTTTTCTTTCTGACATAATCCAGGGTCCAATCCAAAATATTATGGAAATTTCACTTTATGAAGGTACATCTTACATAATGCATTGTCCACATACCTACATACACGTTGCCTACATGTCCATTGCTCTGGCACGCAACCCAATTATGCAGTGGTTTAATTAGAGCTGGCCACAAAACCGCTGAGTTTTCCCGTTGCGTTGCGCCTGATGACGCATTCCTGTCGTGTTGGCCGCAACGTTGGACAGTGTACATGCTGTTTATTTACTAAGGTACTTAGGAAAATGATGTTTTATCTCTCTTTGGTTGACGTGGAGCGAGGCTGCATGGAGCATGTAGGTAAATATGGTTGATATATTCTGCGAGAAATGCTTAAAATTGAATTTATTTTCATCATATAATCAGCCTATAATGTTCCCATTGCTAGGAAATAGGCCTTCTCTAGGTGAGACGGTGCGGTCCGCAATCAACCACGCGGGCCCAGTGCGGGTGGATGTTACATGTCTTCGAATTTTTAGTTCTAGGACATGTTGGTTTCCTCACGATGTTTTCCTTCGCCGTTTTGAGAGCAGTGGTGATGAAATAATTTACACAAAGTAAAGCGCCTATCAGGGTTCGAACCCACGACCAACAACTCGTAAGTCGCAGCCGGTATCACCAGGCCATCGCTGCTGAATTTACTTTCATAGCATTAGGGATTCAAAGAACCTCATCTTGCAAGATTTAGACAAGTATACGATGATATCCGAAATCCCGTTGACTGAAGAGAAACTGTAACCATGGGTAGCTCGGCTCATTAACTATTCATTACCTTTGAAGGAAACTTTTATCATGCAAAACCGAATTTACAAAACACAAAATTAATTAATTCACCAGAGAACCAAACTTTAAAACAACTGCCTATACAAAATTCTACAAAAAACCAGCTAATAACATACCTAGAATAAAATATTATACTCGTACATTTTAGCAGAGTAATTAAGGTAATTAGGTTGCTAACTAAATATTTCAGAGGTAACTGAAGTATGGTGGCGGTTGGCACAGAAGACATCGGTAAAGTATTATGACCTACATGTGGCGCGATCCCTGAATACTTTAAAAGATATAAGTCTTAGGTTACTGGGAGCGATTTTCTTTTAACGTTTAAGAAAACAGGCAATATCCCCATCCGCTGACAAGAAATTGCCTTCTTCGTTCTTCGTGTTGATGATTCCATTTTCATCGTATTAATATTATAAATGTGAAAATTTGTCTTTGTATGTTTGGGTAGTTACTCAATCACCCAAAAACGGCTAAACGGATTTCGATGTTATGTTTATTTATTTATCTTTAATTCAGGTATAACCCATAAATTTGTTAGTATTCCTTAACCTATGTTAGTATAATAGACTAAAACACACAATAACTAATAATACTTAAATACGCCACCTCACGGAGACACCTGGCAACAGTACATGCAATGCGCACAGGTGCCCCATAAGACGGCCTTCAGTCTTACTAGCAACAACGCTCAGAAGACTGCTGTCGCTGTTCCGCATCCGACGCAGCAATGAAGAGGATCTTTTACGAATGATCGCAAAGAAGTCGTCTGTACGCGCTGCTGCGAACATCCCTGAAGCGCTACAGAAACGAGGCAGCGACAGCAGTATCCTTAAAGCATTGTTGTATTGCACACGCAGGGTATTAAGCGTTTTCTGCGTGTATCTGGTCCACAGACTGCAGGTATAAAAGGTCTGGCAATAAGCCCTAAACAGAGTTATCTTGACTGTGCTGTCGCACTTTGTTTATATTATCGTAAGATATTTTTTGTCCCAAGTATTTTATTTAAGCTTTGACCATAATTCAGTCGTGTGAACAGCGTTAGCATTGGCCTCGCAAAGGTCTTGCATGGTACAGGGGTTATAAAACAGAGAGCAGGATAAGAAATATGGCTTCGTTTGTGATGTGGCTCCACAGTTACATTGTGGCTCATCGGGGTAGTAACCCTCATCTTACTCAGTTGCCGCCATAAAAAATTGCCTCCGCCTATGGTCACCCTGATTCGCTAAAGGGATGTGAAGCTTCAAAACACAATGCTTTCTGATGGTAGAACCAATAAAATTGGTAAGAGATACCCTTTTATTTGATTAATGTATTGGTCTTTAACAGAATGAGACACTTTTATCATTTAAATGCGTGCCGTCCGCAATTCTGTCCAGCCTTTATTACGAACCTTTAAAGTCATCAGTTATGGTGTCGCACAAATGGAACTGACACGAAATAAATAATGCATGCTGGTTGGAAGATGTTCATTTAACAAAATAAGACTCACCAAGACAGGCGCGACGCGACGGTGCGACGCGGTTCTGGTAGAAGAATTTACATGATTTTTCATAGAAATTGTTCCACTAGAGTCGAGTCGCACCTGTCTGCGGTAGACTTTATGCCTTGAAAACCCCCTTGCCTTGAGGATGTTTAAGGCATTAAGTGGTATTTATTATACGTGAAGTTTCAATTAAAAATTAAAACATATCAGTTTTCCCGCTACCAGGAGAGAAGCTCGTGGCACTGTAATAACAGCCGCACGGGTCGATCCATTAGGTTAAGCTACGCTTGCCGGGGTTGGTCCGTGGATGGGTGACCATCTTTAAATACCGAGACTCATCCATGCCTCGGAAAGCACGTTAAGCCCTTGGTACCGGCTTTCATTCGTGGATCTTTGACAGTCGTTACTGGTCATCCCGAAAGTCTGACAACTAGCAGATTGAGTTTTCCCGATATCGCTGCTTTCTATGCAAACCCGCTTACAGTCACACCTGACATATCAACACGTTAATACCTTGATTTGACTTAGGATTGAAAAGCGGGAATTATAAGTAAATAATGAATGAAGTCGGGAATCATTGATAAAGGTAAAGATTATGGAGGTTTGAAGGGTATTTGTGTAACTCTGGGAGAGATATGAAAGGTAAAGGTAATTTTATTATTAATGACCTGAGCCCATTTGATGTTTTGTAGTTTGAATTTTATATGAAGTTATCAATAAGTCCTATTTCAGGATAGCTTGATGGATTTAATAAATTTTTAATAATTCACTAGACCATATATATAATTTGGTGGTTTACCTAGGTCCTACATAAATGTTTCGTCCTGGGTTCGATTCCCGGGTCGGGCAAAGTGTTCTAGGGTTTTTCCATCGGGAATTTCTCAGTAGCAGTCCGGAGTCTGGATTTGTGCCCGGTTGATGGCCATAAGCTCGCCCCCTATTAAATGAGAGTTAAACATAACTGGTGAAATGTGGGTGTACTATAGGCACACCTCTGCCTAACTCTTTGGAGATTACAGGCATCTTCACGTAAATTCAAAACACTCCCTTGTTTAAGCGCATCCCTTTTTTTTTGGGTGGGTAATTATCAAATAACTTCTCCCGCTCTGGGTGGAGCGGAGGGCGTGTCAGACTCTTACTGACTAAAACCCACCCGTTTTCCTTCCGTTGCCTGTACGTTGCCAGGGACCACGGTATCCCTTTTGGACTTTCTCGCAACCCCGGCAGGCATCGGTCCTAACGGACCCCTTCACTTCTGCTGACATCTGTTTGAGGCGCGCGTGGAACACAACGTGCCGTCGACCCGGGCCTGGTCCTTATTGGACGGCGAGCTACCCATTGCTCACCATCCGCAAGCCCGCGCCTACGGTGGCCGGGAATCGGCCTGCGATTCCCGACGCCCAGGGAGTCTCCTGCGGCGGCTAGGGGCATAAGGGCACGAAATTTGCCTCTCCCTCACGCGTTCTGCCTCCTCTTTCGCGATCATTACTACTTCGCAGAAGGAGGTGACGGCCTCCCATGCCCTCTCGCTCCGTACCATGGCCTGGAGACCAGGGCCGGACGCGAGAGAACCCCGCCACCGATCGCCTCCACGAGGACACGGCGATGCTCTACCCAAGCCGAGCAGACCTCCACCATATGCTCCACCGTGTCCTCCGGGCGATCCACGCAGTGATGACACCCGGGCGTTTCTTCCCGCCTAATACGAAACAGGGACCTCCCGAAACAATCCAATGAAACCATGTCCGGTGAGGACCTGCGTCTGGCGGAAGGTGAGGACGCCGTGGCGCCTCTCTAGCCACTCCTCAAAGAGGGGCCTTATCGCCGCAATAGTGGCGTGCCAATTTAGCGCATCCCTTGACTTCAATTTTTGATAATCCAATATTGTTAGTTGGAACAGTAAAATTGTCATAAATTGTGTCTTTGCACATGCCTGACGTTGAGTCCAATGCAAACGTTCGCGTTGAACTTGTAGGCGTGCTATTCTGTGAGCTCGTGTCGGTTTGAGACCATTGGCTGGCTTACAACGTTTCAGGCCACGTTCTTCGAGTCTCCTTCTAACATTTCGAGCGCAAACAGTCAGTCCATGAAAGTCTCAAAGCTGTTCTTGGACCTGTACTGTGTCGTGCTGTAGTGATCCGTACCCTAATTAAAACCACTAGTACCTATTTAGTACCTCCATTAGTACAGTACCAACTTAAAAGAGTTCTACAGAAACATTATCTCATTGTGTTCATAGGTATGTTTGTAACAAAGCTAACGTTTGCTAAAATGCCTTTTTGTTAAATGTGAGATTTTTTATCTCGACTTTAGGTAAATTATTTTATAGTTTACTTAGTTAAGTATTAGCACACTAATTTTCAAAATTTGTAATCCGATGTTAGACGAGAACAACTGCCGACAAACTGTTATGCAGTTTGGCAGACTTTATGTAAGTCATTGTTATAACAGATTTTGAATAAATAAATAATAAAGTAATTACGTAACACACGATGAATCGGAATTTGAATCGTTTTGAAACAAATTGCTAATCCATTGCAGCATAAGTTCGAAAAAAAAATTGCTCAACAACGTGAATACTGAATAACGCAATGAATGTTGTTGAACTGTCAAAATGAAACGAATTTGTCGTAATCGTTTACGAAAATGTGTTGTGTAATTAGATAGCCGGTTTCGTGATCCTCCTGAACGGCACACGAAGCCACAAGTCTCCAGCAGGCCTAACATGACGCACGCGACAATTACTCGTTCTCGCGTGAGTAATTTTTGTCTATTTAGTCTCTTTTCTCGTTTTCTGACAGCGCTTCCATACAAAATAGTCGACTCCTTCTGTCAAACTTTATGTTTTGTCGACAAACCCTAACATGGCACCTTAGTTATCTCGATTTTTGACAATTCAACACGAGATAATCTCCGATTCTTCTGTCATTAAGTCGTATTTACTCGTCCTCGATTTTGACGACGAGAACGACGAGAAGAGTAGACAAAATTATGATACAAAAAATATCTCCAAAATGACATGGCAGTTTCATAATTGTAATTATTTTAGTCATCATTTTATTTTACAATATATTAATAATGAAAATACTTAGTTTTAAACTACTATTTATATTGGAACGACGTGTTTTATATGGATTTTTTCGTTTTTGTATTGAAAATATGAAAAATTAATACCTACATGTTGGGTATTAAGTGGTTTATGGGTTTCATAAAGGGGGTTCAAATTTTCATTATTTTTGCGATAGGACACACCATTTTCGAGATATAAGCAAAAGAAAAAAAAAAGTCGAGGTGTTGGTGTGAATTTTAGTTAATGAAAATTAATTTCCACACCTTTTTAATCGCGATTAAATACTTGGACAATCAGAATTTTAGATGAAAAAACAGCGCCACAGACAACCAGCGATTCTGACGCACACCCATCTTAGTGCCGTCAAACTAAAATATAGTTAAGTTGTGTCACTTTAGTCTATTTCAGAATGGGAAATCGTCGGTTGACAGGAATAATCTAAATTTTGGTAATTTTTAGTCTAGTTTATAGGTATTTGTGACAAGGAAATCGGCACCATTGAATGAATGAAACGGAATCTCAAGCCGATGTTGCTATCATAAAAATAATTTGTTTTTAATAACTTGCAACATCGGTTTCTCGTCGCGAGATATAGAAGTGTCAAAATGCTTTTTTCGAGTTTACTCGTCGTTTACGGTCATGTTAGGGATTAGAATGACGTCAGAATCGTAGACAAATTTCGACAAAACGAGAAAAAGAGCGTTCTCGCGCTTGTCATGTTAGCCCTGCAGGTATTGATAAGTAGCCATAAATACCTACTGCTGTACAATAACTTTAACAAATTACGATTCGAGACCATCATTGTAAAGGTAAGTATGCTGTAATTAGTAATTAAAGCTCCAAGTCTCCATAATGTTCTTCCATTTACTTAGTAACAGAAGCCAGGGTATTTTTATAGCGCATAAAGATAGTAAATTAGTACTTACATAAACCACAAATTTATATTTTAGCCAACACTTAAAGTGGATGGGTTTAAGCGGTTGTAAAGGTCAGTGGGTCTAGCATGAACGCGTGGAGTCGACGCATCGTAGATTCTAACAATTTCAAAATTTAAAATGCTACTTTCGCTTTCGCTTTATAATATGTATTTACTTTATTTTTCTATGTACATTTATTTACATAATTTAAAACTTACAGACTTAAATTTATAATATATCATTATTATCATATTAATAATAATATCTACAGACGCCAGCAGCTCAACCTACCCGAAACTGTAAAAAAATCCCAATCAACTATGAACCTTATGCTTCAGTATTGAAGTTGAAAATCTATTAAAGAATTTTGACAGATTGTAGTAAGTTGATGTGCTGGCGTCTGTACAAGGATATAAAAGGGGGGGGGGGGAATAATCATAGGGCATCAACAAATTCGTCCGCATCGCTGTCAACAGGAATAGTAACTACTATAACCAAAAGGCGGGCAGCATTGCCACGTTGTATGGCAATGCTGATTCTTTGGCCAAGGAAGAGGCCAGCCCTCTGGTCACGTGAAGAGTCGACCATCCACTTGTCGATGACTTGAAAAATGAAGTGGGCACTCGGACCCCATGGCCCTAGTGTTTCAACCCCTAACGGCTAAACATATAAGTCCCAATAAGATTGGAGTATTGCGCCGTTTGAGGTTTTCCGTCCTGCAGCAGCAGTGTTTACTTAGTTTTAAGACTTTATTCGTATCTATAGGGGCTCGTGGCTAATTAATAACACGCGCACGGGTTGATCTTCAAGGTTAAACAATGCTTGTCGAGGTCGGTCATGGATGGGTGACCATCCCTTACACATCGAGACCCCTCCGCGCCTCGGAAAGCACGTTAAGCTGTCATTTGTAGATCTTTGACAGTCATTACGGGTAGTTAGAAGCCCGAAAGTCTGAAAACCAGTCTTACCAAGGGGTATCGTGTTACCCAGTACTGGGTTGTGGAGGTCAGATAGGCAGTCGCTCCATGTAAAATACTGGTATTCAGCTGCATCTGGTTAGACTGAAAGCCGACACCAACATAGTAGATGGGAAAAGACTAAGCATCTAATGGTGATTAACTAAAAGTAATTGTCGCAATAATTTGAACCGAAATGCCGTAGGATAATTGTATATTCGATTTAAAAATCGTTCGAATTTTCGCTACGTTTATGTTGCCCGTTCATGTTAAGGCCTCTGAGCTCTCGATCAATACGTGTTTGTGATTTGTAACAAAATGAGCGCTACTGGTTTGTCGCATAACTTGATTGTGTAGTATGCCTAATTACCCGACTACGGCGAAGCAAAAAGGAGGGTTATGATTTTGACTGGTATGTATGTATGTGTTTATTTAACACTTTAAGCACACAAATGTACAGAGGCGGGCTTAATGCTTAAAGGCATTTTCTACCAGTCATCAGTCAGTCGGTGTATGTTCACCTGTTCCCTCATAATGTCTAAACTATTCATCATAATTTGACAAATGAAGTATCGTTGAAAGGGTCTCGATCGTCTGCTGGTTATAGGTTATGTGACGTCACATTAAATTGAATATGGCGCCCTCTAGAGGACATAAATTAACGAACAAAAAATCATTTTTTTTTTAATGTTAATTTTGACATTTAACAACATTAATTGCGTGATTTACGCTGTCGAACAGACGAATTTTGCGCACATATGAAGCAACTAGCTTTTGCCCGCGACTTCGCACGAGTGGAGGTCGGAAACCATCGCACGGGAACCTACTATCGGGATTAAAGTAACCTATGTCCTAACCCAAGTTACCGTCGCCTCATTCTGCGAAGCAGTAATGCACGCGAAGGAGGAGGCGGAACGCGTGAGGGCGAGGCAAATTTCGCGCCCTCGCACCCCTAGCCGCCGCAGGAGACGCCCTGGGCGTCGGGAATTGCAAGCCGATTCCCGGCCACCGTAGGCGCGGGCTTGCGGACGGTGAGCAATGGGTAGCTCGCCGTCCGATAAGGACCAGGCCCGGGTCGACGACGCGTTGTGTTCCACGCGCGCCTCAAAGAGATGTCAGCAAAATTTAAGGGGTCCGCTAGGACTGATGCCTGCTGGGGTTGCGGGAAAGTCCGAAAGGGATACCGTGGCCTCTGGCAACGTACAGGCAACTGAAGAAACACGGGTGGGTTTTAGTCAGTAAGAGTCTGACACGCCCTCCCGCTCCGCCCAGAGCGACAGAAGTTATTTGATAATTTCCCACCCAAAAAAAAAAAGAAGACATAGTCTACCCATGCGCCAAATTTCATTCAAATTCGTTCAGCCGTTTTAGCGTGACAGCGTAATAAACAAACAAACTAATAATCAAACTCATAATTCCCACAATCTCTTTTGGATTGTGATTGAAAGTGTGTTATGCAATTGGGGTGCAGAATTCCTTCGTAATAGCCTCTAACGCTATTTAATTTAACCAACGGAACCTTTCCTAAGCTTACAAAACGGTTCCAACAAGATCCTAAACAAGGCATTAAATTCAGTAGCGGTACTAGCGCGTAAACTTGACGATGGTAGTGGCTTCGAGTACTTGCTATTGTGGGCTAGACGAGTCAACAGTCAACTTAGTGCGAATTTCGTCAATAAAACTGAACGCGATCAGGACATCTAAACCGAGTTTAAGAGCTGTCAGTGTCAATATTCCAAAGAAAATAATGACACTGACAGCTCTTAAACGTGATCTATGTGCTGATCGCGTTCAGTTTTATTGGTGAAATTCGCCCGTAATTAATCGAGCTATGGATATTGAACACTTGTGTGCTCATGGACGTTATATTTTGTTTATAGTTTATTTTGGAAACAACAGGAAGAAATTTCCGTCTTACACTGTTTGTCCCATAGATAACGCTAGTTTAAAAAGAAAAAACTATGGTTTGTCCACCGCACCGTCAACGGGACGTTAACGAAAAACAAGATTACGCAGCCGTAGTAAATGCACTGTCGCTACTTCTGCGTCGTCATCTTGTTCTCGTTGGCGTCCCGTTCACGGTGCGGTGGACAAACGGCCCTAGTCATAAGAAAAACGAAAAAAAAAACGCAATAAACGAACCCTTTAAAAAGATCACAGTTCAACGTTCATGATATTCTTAACGATTTCTTTCTTATGAAAACGAAAACTTTGATCGTCAATATTCGATCCTTTAAAATTGAAATTCAAAAATCCACCTGTATATATTTATAACCACGTTCTCGAAAACGGCTGTAACGATTTCGATGAAAGTTGCAATATAAGGATTTACGGAGACGAAACATTGATCTAGCTAGATCGATATATCTGGGAAAATTCGTTTTCTCCTTATTTTCACCCGAACAGAGCTCGGTCGCCCAAAGTTTAGAACAAGATGGCTACCTTAGAATAATGTCATGGCAGCATGGAATTAGTAAGTATCTACTATCATGGAATTAGTATGAACTATCCTATACTACTAAATGAACATTCTCTATTTTCACCCGAGCAGAGCTCGGTCGCCCAGGTAGGTACAGACGCCAGCAGGTCAACCTACCCGAAACTGTCTATTTTTCCCAATCAACTTTGAACCTTATGCTTTAGTGATAAAGTTGAAAATCTATTAAAGAAATTTGACAGATTGTAGTAGGTTGATGTGCTGGCGTCTGTACTAAATATTATAAAGAGAAAAGATTTGATTTTTTGTTTGTTACGCTTTCACGCTAAAAAGGCTGAACTAATTTAGATGAAATTTGGCACATGGGTAGACCATGACCTGGATTAGAACATAGAATTTTAATCCTAATATACCCACGGGATCGAGATTTATGCGGGTGAAACCACGGGGCGCAGCTAGTCGAACATAAAGTAACGTAAAAACACTTTAAAGCTATAGCACAAGCCCTTTTTTTTTTTTGGTGCGAATTTATCAAATAACTTCTCCCGCTCTGGGTGGAGCGGGAGGGCGTGTCAGACTCTCACTGACTAAAACCCACCCGTGTTCCTTCCGTTGCCTGGACGTTGCCAGGGGCCACGGTATCCCTTTCGGACTTCCCCGCAACCCCGGCAGGCATCGGTCCTATCAGACCCCTTCAGTTGCTGACATCTCTTTGAGGCGCGCGTGGAACACAACGCGCCGTCGACCCGGGCCTGGTCCTTATCGGACGGCGAGCTACCCATTGCTCACCGTCCGCAGGCCTTGCGCCTACGGTGGCCGGGAATCGGCCTGCGATTCCCGACGCCCAGGGCGTCTCCTGCGGCATAGCACAAACCCTTGCCAACTAAATAGATTGCCAACACACATAACATAAAAATACAATCTTAACTATCCTTAACATCACTGTAGGAAGTAAAGAATCGTAAGTAATATATTTCTAATCAAAACTAACTTGTTTTGAACGTAATACAAAGTAAAACCCATGGGATAGTAATCACTGGCTTATTTGCTAACGGACAGTGTTATAGGGCTTAATAGATCACTTGTGAATTTGTGGTGTAGAGGATAAGCTGGAGCGGAAGCGATTTCACCGTCATTGACGATATGAAAATATCGAACATAGGTAGTCAGGGAAATTAATTCTTGAGCAAATTGACAGCCTTCGTCAATTTGCCATGTTATAGCCATGTTATACAACTGTAAAAAAAATACAGTTCTTTAAAATAAAATAAAAAATACAAAATTCTGATTCTGATTCAGATTTTATTTCACATAAACCTACAAGGGCACTTATGAAACGTCAGAAGCTAGTCGTAATTATGTAGTTATAAATAGGTAGGTCAATAGGTCGTTTTCTATGGAGAAGAGCCGGCAAGAAACTCCACGTTTACTTTTTTTAAAGTAAATGGTTTTTACAATATTTTCAAATGACAGTGTCAAAAGGTATAAGAGGACAGTGTAGGCCTATCAACAAGTACCAGGTACTTAGCAACATAGAAAATGGTCGACAGATCTACAGTCTGTTAAGCCTACAACATTCTTACATTCATCTATATAAAAGATATATAAAATAATAAAAATAAAGACCTATTTAAACCAAATGACATGATTGCCACTACGAGAGTGGTTATTTACTCATAGATTACAGGAAATCCTATAAAATGTCTATGGTCTTAAAATAACATGGTAAATCTTTAAACATTGTGCATACAAACTTACATTTTCAATTGGAATGTATGAGAAAACATGTTTCTCAACTGCAACGTTAAATTTGTTCTTGGGATAAATGTATCCCAGCTACGGAACCCTTCATTGTGCGTGGTCCGACACGCACTTGGCCGGTTTTTTTAGAACTACTTAAACCTAGCCACGACTTATTTTGTTTGGTAATAAAACGGTATCGTAGAAAACTCAAGTGACTTTCACGATATCGACACTACTCGCCATCAGGTGGAATTTCTCTAACAGAAGATATGTTCAAGAATACTTAAACCTCATGCATAATGCATGCATATGCATACATTCCAAAACTTAACAAACAGTCTTCATACACCTGCCCTTCTGATAAGGTTGCCCGTACTATATCTCAGGGTCCACTGTAATGAGAACTATAAATACCGCATAGGTACAGACTCCGGCGCATCCCCTACGTTGTAAATTAATCGGCTTATCGGTAACGAGTCGGGACTCGCAATCTGTCTCGACGATTTTATCCAAGATATTACTACCGGTTCTCGGTAAAACTTCGAAAGTTTTAAAAATATGGTAGATATCTACGACAGACGAGTAATCAAAGCAATCATTACACGTTCGTTTAATCATTGACCGCAATATCTTGTCGAACTAGAATACGCAGACAACTCTTTATAACGTTTCGCAGGTTTTATTGGGAATCTAGGCAGACCCTAGCAATAACCGGAATCAATAAAATCAGTCAGAAAAAAAACCGTTAAAAAAACAATAATTTAAAAAAAAACACTAGTAGGGGACAAATACAAGCTATGCGTTTTCAAGCTCATCACGAGGGCACAAAGTACGCCGAAGCTTGGCTTTAATTGCTCTAATCTAGAACACTATCTAGATTCTTTCTCCGCTTGTTAGTGTTATAAACACGAGATAAAATCGAGGTATGTTTAATTATAACAGTAAGTAATACTGTACCAAGGATTGACACTAACTTCGAGGAAATTTCTATTAATAGGGTAGTTGAAATATGTTCTGGTTCGGAAAGCAAGCCAAACCGTTATTCAAATTTCAAATTTATTTATTATTCGAAACAATTATTTAAATAGACCTTATGTAGTTTATTTATTTATTTATAGATATAAAAATTATGTATTAGGTATGTTGAAACTGTTGGTACTTCCCGTCACTTGTCCATGAGGGTTCATTAGAAAACCAGCGTGAGACAGCATTTGTCGGGCATTAATGCTGAAATGAACCTTTTTGGCGCAGCCATGAGGCACACACTATTATTGCTTTATAATTATTTTCACTTTTTATCTTTGTATTATGTGTTTCACGAACTGTGTCCAAATATTCTTTCTTTCTTTCTATTTTGTGAACATAGATTACACACAAAATGTTAAAATATAAATTAAATAAATCTTCTTTTTCGATCTATATTTATATATGAAAATGAATATTGGTGTATATGAGATGGATAAACTTTGACACAACCTTTACGCGGACGAAGCTGCGAGGAAAAGCTAGTTAGGAATAGAAAATGTACAGAATCTTTTCATGTCTCGAAAACAGGTATCGACTGTCGTCCGTAGATCTTTGACCCGAAAGTCTGACCTCCAGTCTTAACAAGGGGTTATCGTATTCAAATTTAAATTCAAAATATTTTATTTCACATAAACCTACATGGGCACTTATGAAACGTCAGAAGCTAGGTGCACGGTTCCAATTGGTTGTTTCCTATGGAGAAGAGCCGGCAAGAAACTCCACGGTTACTCTTAAAAAATAATTGGCTTTTACAATATTTTCAAATAACAGTGTTATTAGGTATGGGAGGACAGAATAGGTCTTTCAACAATTACCAGGTACTTATCAGAATAATTATGGTCAGCAAATCTACAGTCCACTAAGCCTACAGCGTTTTCACATTCACAAAATAGAAAAGAATCTATATAAAGATAAATAAATTAATAAAAATAAAACCGTATTTTAAACGAAATGCCGTGATTGCTATTAGAGCTGTTACAAATCTAAATAACTATCATGTCCACAAAAGCCACTAATAATGAGTTGTTTTTTTTTTTTTTTAAACGTTGCCCCACACTAGGAATTTCTCCTGTATCGGGGGTGCGTTTACAAACATTTATACTCACATACACAAACAGCCAGAGCCAGAACCAGAATTGTAGGTATATAATGTCAAATAATAGGGTGATTATGTCATAATAATAGGGTGATTATGTAATAATATTACCAAACAATTGGGTTGTGGACGGCAGATAGGCAGTCACTCCATGTAGAATACTGGTACTCAGCTGCATTCGGTTAGACTGCAAGCCAACCACAACATAATTGGGAAAAGGCTAGGCAGATGATGAGTTCAAGTATGTACGTAGAGTAATGTTCTTGACCGGAACGGATTAGAATCTGGAGCAGAACGCTAAGTGGCAGATAAAGTGAGGATTGTTTTGGAAGATTATAATTTTTATTGTATGTTATTAATATTTGTGTTGTACGTTGTAATTGCGTCTTGGCACAGTGAGGTTTCTAAGTGTGTCGGCACAGAGACAATGTGCATAGTCAAGCTTCTGATGATTAAATTTCTGGGCATGCAATAATTTACTACAGACTGGTCTTACTGCCCTAGCATAGTCAGCCTATAATGTCTGCTGGGACGCAGACCTCCTCTTTCTGCGAGAGGGAGTGGGCCATAATCCACCACGCGGGCCCAGTGCGGGTTGGTAGATGCCACATGTCTTCGATTTTTTAGTTCTAGGACATGCCGGTTTCCGCACGCTGTTTTCCTTCACCATTTTGAGAGCGGTGATGAAATAATGTACATAAAGTAAAGTGCCTGCTTGGGTTCGAACCCTACTACCTCACTACTCGTAAGTCGCGGCCCCTACCACAGAGTCACCACTGCTCTTGGCTTTTACTGCCATAATAGAGAGAATTACTTTGTCTCAGCGATGGTAACGCAGCAGCAATCACTTCAGATGCACTGTAGGCTTGATGGCCATCCAAAAGTATAAAAATAAAAGATTTTACAAAAAAAAAACTGAAACCGGTGTTTTGAATTTTATTTTTTTGCCGAACGACTTCCGATATTTAAGTAATTTTTCAATTTGTAGGTATTTTTTTTTGGAATACGGTTTATTTTTTTCACTTTGTAGTCACAAAATCGAATACCACTACCTGCTATGTAAATAACAGTGACAGGAAATTATTATAACATCATCCACAAGCCTATGTGAATGATGTTATAATAATTTCCTGCCTAAACCGTGTATTTCGTTACAAAGTTAGCCTTTTGTGGGGAAAAATACGTATTATTGAAGCTAACTCAATACCTACCCAACCAAAGTAATTACAATTTATATGGGACCACCGCGCAAGCTTTTTCTATCACAATTGAAGAAAATATAGAGGGACATAAAAATAAAAAAATTACAGAGAACCTCCCCGTTTTGGAAGTCTGTTAAAAAAGGTAGGTACTCTTATGTAACTCATTAAGTACCTACCTCTATAGTTATTTAAAGGTCTTCGAATTTATGTATCTTCTTGCATTATGTAGGTAACCACGGAACAAATCCTACCCATATTTGATGTCTCAAGATATTTCCCGCTTAGCTCAAAGGAAATGTTCGTATTCCTAAAGGAATCAGTTCAGTGAACCGATTGAATCCGTTTGGGCCGATTGACCCCTGAAACCTGTAGCCGTTCAGGTGAAGTAAGTATTTACTTAAGTAAACTTCCTAAGAACCTGGTCATAAAAAGGTTTATGTTCTTACACTTAACCAACTGTGCGATGTGATGAAGGTATTTTGATTCGGAGATTTGGCACTTCACGTCGACGGAAATATCGTGAGAAAACCTGTTTTTGAAATCACCAATATGCAATGAGCAACCAAATGATCGATTGTTGTTCCTAGTCTGTATGTAAAGAGGCCTTAGGCCTGCAGAGTAATAATTATATTGTCTTAGATTTTAGTGATCATCTCTAAAGACTCTGTCTCCTACATCTACTAAACACTTCCTCAAGATCTGCCTTACCTTTCCCCAGCTATATTGTGGTCGGCTTCCAGTCTAACCGGATGCAGTTTTCTTTCGTGTGGTTAATTACTAACCTGGTGAGTTTTAAAGCCGCCCATGGGCCTCTGACTTGGCTTCACAAGCCATCGAGAAATATCTCTCAGGCATGCCGGTTTCCTCACAAAGTTTTCCTTCACCGTTTTTGAAGCAAGTGATTATACAATACGCACATGAATCCGAAAAGTCAGAGGTGCGTGCCTTGGGTTCGAACTTGAGACCTATGACTTGTGACTTGGCAGTATGACGGTCACACCACTAAGCTATGACTGCTATACATCCAGACGCAACTGTGTGCCGGATGTCAAAGTCAAAGTCAAATCATTTATTTCAAATAGGCCCGTATAAGGCACTTTTGAACGTCAAAAATTTACAAAAAAAAAAAATATTGATTCTAGTTGCCCCTTCCAAAAGGTAGTTTTCGTATGGAGAATAATGGGCAAGAAACTCCACCGTTACTCTTTTAAAATGTTTTACAATATTTTGTATAAGTACATTAGTTATATAATTATATGTGAGGACGATGCACCTAGAATAAAATTATTATACCACAATAGGTAAAAAGAATTAAAAATTAAAAATGAAGCAACAACAGATAAACTAATTATGTGATAGATACATGGTGCTCACATATTTACAAACATTGTAAAAGTAGACGAATTAATAAGTCAGTGTGCGAGGAATTGGTCATAGAATGTAAAATCAATGTCATATAATAAAAAATAATAATAAAATATACACTTAAATTAGCAACCAGTTTGATTTTGTCTTGATTCTAAATTATCCTATGGAGCAGGACCAGCATGCAGCTGAATACCACTATTTAACATGGAACGACTGCCCATCAGACTTCCATAACCCAATTAGTGGTTAATACGACTGTTGGCAGACTTTCGGGTTTCTGACTACCCGCAACGATTCTCAAAGATCTACAAATGACAGCCGAGGGTGCATTCCGAGTTACGCTGTAATCGATTTGAGCGCGCTAACTCCTGTACCGAATTAACGTGGGCGCGATAACAGTGTGTCTTCAATCGTCATAGATGACGTCATGACATGCGCCATCTTGCGATAACGCCGACCATGCCTTTTACTAATATCACCGTGAGCACTGTCAAAAATTACAGTTGTGCTGTTTTGTTTTGACTCGCATCCTATCTTTAAACTAACGTGGCATTTTCGAAATTGTGCTTCTGGCTACCGTTCGCCACCTAACCAAAGAAGAAGAAGAAAATTGTGGTATAAACACAAAGAAATATGATATGCAAGTTTTGACGTTGAGCGAGTACTGTGAGTGCGTTCAAGAGCGTTCCGAATTGTTGACAGCCCTCAGCTGTCATGATCGTGATATCTTAATCGGAACGCCAATTATCGGAAAGCGGTCCTACAAATCGCAACAGAGATAACGAAGTGTTGCCAACCAAGATTACTATAATCACTTGTCACCCTCAGTTAAAGCCAACAGCTATCTGTTACACAAACAAACCAAAACTTTGCAGTCAGCATAAAATTTAGGTAACAATTTTAATGAGCAAGTTATCTTGGACGATGTAAACTAATACCATTTTTATGTTACTCCTATCTCTGTTACACATTGTTAATTTAGGATCACGCTTTCTGGTCACGGCTTGGTGAAAGTGACCACCTTGACTTGACGCCATTTTTTTAATTTTTTGTGTTCCGTTAATTAGTTTGTAGACTAATGGACAATGGTGGACCTAATTGTTGAATAATTTGCGTTTCCGATGGTGAGAATCGAGATTATGATTAATAATTGAAAATTACGGAAGTATGAAACGGTGGTTCACAGGGTAACTGAAACTTTGAAGTCTTTGGGTACGATCACCAAGCGATTTGTAAACAAAAAGTGCTTTTTTACTATTTCTATCAGCAAAAACATCAACATTATTAAAATGTCAACACTCAACAGTAGAATTATATGAAAATGGAATCATATGAGAATAAAATTGTAGATTACGGAAATTACGAAATAAATTTACTTCTTTTTAAATAAAAAATTAAAAAATATTAAACGTATTATTTTTATAACAATGTTTCTTATCCCGCATTGTGTAAGTTTGCATGAAAGAAATAGGCTTTTATTTATTTATTAATTAGTTAAAAAGTTGCATTTTCTCTCGATAGAAGAGGCTGTACTCTCCCAGTTCCCTCCACAATTGAGTAACACACAATCGTACGTATTTCTTCAATCACTACAAAATGAAAACAAACAGAGGCTTCCCGGTAAATATTTGCTAAAACAATAAATTTCTTCATTGCGGTCTCTAAGAAAAGGGTCCTATAGATAACGATCCTTACATGCCCCGCATGCTATTGTAAGGCATTCTTTCATAAAACTACAATGGAGTAGCTAAAATGGAGTGCTCGCTCATAAATAAATAGCAATAACGCCAAGTATACTCTATATCCTACTGGAGGTAACTGAAGCAGGCTCGGCAATATTCAACTGCAAGGATGATGAATTTAGTAGCAGACCCAAAGGAATAAAACCAATTATGAACAAAAAAACAGCTACATTAAATTAAAAACGGGGATTTAATTCAAAATCCCGGTCAAATTCGCCTTAAAATGACACATTTGTGTAGCTTTTGTACATGATCGTTTAGGTTAGGGTAATCCAATAAAAGCGAGCGGTCATCCTCCTTTTGAGTTATGCCAACATGGTACTGCATTGGTGACCTTACCACTGCCAACACGAAAGAATTCAATTGCCTTTTACATTATACATTACCTACAATTTCCACAGCTTTTGCTGTGCGGTTTACAGGTTAGCGCTCCATTTATTTATACTCCACGTCCACGAGACCCATATTTTACGGAATTAGAATCCCATTTATTTAAAGAACTCTCCATTAGACCGGCTTACCGGAACCGCTATACTTTATCCCTATAATATTAGCGTGAGGTATAACTAGTATATAAATGTTGCTTTGCTCCAAATTCAGTGGTATTTAGGCTTTCCGGTCTTTTGTTTTAAATGGTAGGTAATTTAAACGGCATTAGTGGATTTTGGGCTAATAGCGTGCTACATTTAGGTACCTAAGTATAGATCTAATGGAAAAACGATGTGAAAATATGTTTAAAATTAATAAAAACTTTTGAAATATCTTTTTCCCCAACATCATTCTGCTTAGAGTAAATTAATTGATAATCTAGAAAATATAGCGGTTATAAAAATATAACAATATTTAGTGCACATTGTTTTTTAGTATCTAGGCAATCGTTCATTGTCTCACTGGTCATGTCTTTGATTTTTCAAATTGTTATGTGTCTTTTAGTGTAATTTTAAAGTTTCATTGATAAAAAACACAGTCGTAATGACAATTCGATAAAATTATCAAGGTGTGTGTGTATGCTATTGTTAAAAACATTGCATTGTTTATGCACATTGTTTGCTTAATTAGCGTGCACGGAACACTTAACTACTTAATTTATTTTTATTTTTATTAGAGCATTATTGTTCCAACCGCCCCTATTCTATCTGCAGTGCAATAATAATTATAGTAATCACACACATTATTCGTCTTTTTCTGTTGTATTACGACCTCTTCAGTTCAGACAATAGACTAACTAAAGAGCAAAGAGGTTGCGTAAGTATTGTCTATGGTCTTATGAGATTTTAAATGTTAGATTAAACGAAAGTTGCACAATTTACTTTTTTTCTTGTCATTACAGTACTTATGCAAATAGTTTGCAATACAGTTTTTACCAAATCTTGAAAGTGTTTTTTTATGCAAGTTTGGAGAGACGGATAGAAATCTGTGTAATTTTTGTTTGTTTTTTCCCTGTTGTCAAAACATAGTTTCTCTATTGATTGTTCGTCATTCATTTATTTTCTTTGATGGAGTTCCTAGACGTTTTATTCAGTCGGAATACACATAATTATTGTTTATTGTTAGACACTGACATTTAATTTTATATAATTATAATTCATATTTAGATTATTAATTTATAAATTATATATATATTTATATTTTATATACCATGGCCACCACGGGTCAATAATTTATATATATTTATATTTTATTATATCATATATATTTGTTTAGATTATTAATTTTAAATTTGATTTTAATGTTGATTTTAATATTAATTGGAATTGTTATTTTGATTTTGTTATTAAAAAAAAAAAGATTTATATTTAGTTATTTATATATATATATGTTTAAATAATATTTAAATTTCTAAGGAAGTAAGTAGGTACTATTTTTTGGCGATCCCACTTAATTCCTAAACTAAAAATGCTCTTGCCAGAAGGCTCGGACAACACGTCAATAATGCAATGACTGGGATTCAGAATCACGACCTCTCATTCACCAACCCGACTCTAACCGTTGAGTTATAGGTAATTTCTATAACATTCACAGCACTACAACCAAATGATTAGTAAGTACATTATACATAAAGGCCAGACCGCACGCAATCATAAATTAAAATCAGCAATAAAATAAGGTTACTGGACAGTTCCGTAAAACTTTCATTAAGTGACTACACCATGGCCCGTGGTGGCCATGGTATCCCATAGAAATGGCGGCGCAATTATTCGTAGGTACAGTACAAATTACATATTTAATTACAATCTAACATCTAGCGAAACAATGAAAGTTCAGGAGAATTGCTAATTGGCCGTGATTATACAAAGAGTTAGGTTAGACTGGATGTGACATGTGACTGTATATATTTTCTTGTAATTTATGTCATTATCATTCATTTATTTATGATTCTCGTAATGTATTGACGTACAGTCCGGCCGTCGAGAGAATGCGTTCCTGACACCTGTCAGTTGGACAATTTCCAATAGTAATAAGGATCAAATTAGCGAAACATATATTCGTTAGTATGAAACTGACAGGTGTCAAGAACGCATTCTCTTGTTAGCCGGACTGTAGCTATTTTCTTCTCTTGTAGTATGAGTTACAACAGCTAGGATTATAGTGGGACAGACTTCCAATGGTGCACTGGATTCAATGTTTATATTACATATATTTGAGTTACACATATTATTAATTAAAGTCGCTTTTCGTGTATGTCTGTGTGACCGCGTTGTTTTTTCTAAACTTCGAGTCGGATTTTGAAGCGGTTTTTATTACACTGTCATTTATTCAAGTAAGAAAATTAATTCTAGAAGGTTTATGTGTATAATACATATTAACCTGCCATTTAATAAAACAGAGGCGGGGTGATAGTAATTGAATAATTTTGTTAGGATTTGGCCAAATCCTAACTAATACAATTCATGCTGCTGGGCCAACGGGAAGTACAAAATAGACTGGTTTATTTACGAGTGTCAAAATATGCGGCATAAATGGCCGTATTTTTTATTGAATTGACTTGGAAGTTTGATTTTCGTTACAGCTCCAAGTGAACGTAGAAATCTAAGTTTTTTAAATCTATTTCAACTTGATATCTCCACGCGTTCCTGAGAAAAAGGGTCTTGACAGACAACGAAGTCATCTTTTCGATTTATTTTCTGTCTGTTACCTTCCTTCCTCCTTCATGCCGTAACGGCTGAACGGATTTGGATGAAATTGGGTACACGGGTAGACCATGACCTGGGTTGGGACATAAGATACTTTTTATCCCGGTAGTACGTCCCCGTGGGATAATATCCGACCCCCACGTGAATGAACCCGCGGACAAAAGCTAGTCACGTATAAATTCAGCCAGTAGTTTTATTTGTTTAATAATGAAGTGACAAAATATTATGTCTGACTTTCTAGGTCAACCTGAACAACCACGGTCATTTGAACTATTTTTCTACATCTTGTTCGTAATAATAAAACATCCTGTCTTGTACTTCTTCTAGAGCTCAGAACCAATTTATTTTGCTCGTTAAATGAACTCCCTTTTATATTTTGAGTCTGTTTATTTCGTTTTTAAATTATAATTGGAATTGCGCAGTGCTGGGGTTGCTTTGAAACCCGTCCAATTACAATTAATGTAGGTACCTACAGCAGAAAATGCTGGAGAAAACTTCTTATTTAACGTTGCAAATGTCACTAGGATTTCGTTTTTAAATTATTTGTTTGAGTATGACATTCATCTCCTCTTCGCCTTTTTAAACGCGTCCAAACGTCATCCATTTTAATTTTTTCCAAATCTGATAAGCTGCCATTTTGCATTTTGACTTTAAAAACCTATTCAGATATAAGCGATATTGCTGTCGCGCTCGGAATCGATACTGGCGACAGTGATATCGCTTATATCTGAATAGGCCTTTATTCATTATGACGCCATCCCGCCTTGAAATCTTTACACAACTACCAAACTGCCAACAAGATTAAGTTTTGTTGGCAGTAGGCAAACAGTGTTTGCACGTAGCTCCCTTGTTACCCAATTTCAGCTGCATGCACTGTATATTTGTTCTTCAGAGTGGGTGTAACTTGTTATACACTGGGAGCACAGAAACTGTTCAAAGTTACAGAATCACTTAGAGCCTGCAATCAACACTTGTATCGCTGCCAAGTTATTCTGAAGTGAAGTGTTGCAAAATTTTGGGAACAACTACTGCAAGATGTTTTAGTGTAATAATTTTAGTGGCTGTTCGTGACAGCTGGCTCTTGCCATAGCGAAATGATAATAGTTTGGACTTTTACATATGCTTTTTGTGGAAAGCTGAAGAGAAAATTCAAGTGTTTGTGAAGAAACATTTTACATGACATAATATCACGCCTGTATTCCTCGACGGGTGAAGCAGAGGTGTACCTATAGTACCTACACTCATATTTCGCCAGTTATGCTTAAGCAAGTTATTTGTTAAATTGGTAATAAATAAGAAAATTGTTAGTTACAATTTTTACCTGGTTGTTATTTTTGTCATCGAATTACAATAACCTCAATCAGATTTTTTTCATAATAAAATACCACATCCAGTCGCTCTACATCTGCTCCGCAGTTATCGTGTTCAGCGTCTGCTAGTAAGCGGCGCGTGCTCGCTATCGGCACATCGGCGCCGGCGCAGCGCAGAAAGCGGAGCTCGCTCGTAACTTGATACATTGAGGCTCATGTGTTGCCGCTGTTGGGGAGATGAGAGCATGTTGGCTAGGATTTTTAACAAAGATTGGTCCTTGGTCATTTTAGACAGAAAGTGATGGGAGGAGAGTAGGGAAGCATTTGGGCAGTAGTAGGAAAAAGCGGGCTAGTAAAAAAAAAGAAAGATGCTAGTGGAGGAAAAGAGTTAAAAGAGAAAGGAAATCAGCGACGAGATTAAGTAAAATACAATTATCATTTATTTATTTATTTTTACTTTAACATAACACGGCCAAGGCCAATTACATTTGTTAAAGACAAAGACAAACACATTATTAAAGTACAGTAAACAAGATTAACCAACAACTCGACAGTCATACGCTCATCTCACAATACTCCAGACATACTGACAAGATCTTCCATCCATCCGCAGAGAGTGTGCGACAGGAGACATGAATTGAGTTTGACGTTCAAAAGTGCCTTTTTTGTGCCTAATTGAAATAAATTATTTGACTTTGACTTTGACTTTTGACTTTGACAATATTTTACTTTTTACCATTAAAAACAGTTATCAGTAAAAAATCTAATAAAATGACAATAAATAGTATCACATTTAAATTTGTGCTTCTTTGCAAATTATACTTCTAGAAATCATCAGAAAAAAACAATTAATTTCAAATAAATAAGATCACACACAAATTAGATGTAACATGGATTGTTACATCTAATTTCACAAATAGAAATCATAAAAATAAAATAGAGAAATATGAATGATTCAAAGTTCAATTCATTTGAAATAAATAATGTCACAGATTAAATTAATATAAAAAGTAAAAAAATGAATTCATTTAAAATAGTTATTGTCTTAAGTCCACGTAGCTAGCTACCACCATCTGTTGCCATAACAACAATGTTAACAGCATGTTTGTGTTTCGGTAGTTGGAGGTAAGATAGCCAGTTCCTCTGTGGTTGGGGATTCTGGGTGAAGCTCGCTTCCACCTTTGGCCAGATCATCACTTACCATCAGGTGAGATGCAGGCAAAGAGTTTCCCCGTTGTGGTTAAAAAAAAATTAACAATGAAATAAACTCGATAAGGAAAAGACGATTCAATAAATGAACTAGTTACCGTACCCTATATTTTGACCTTATATTCCAAAATGAGTGAGGAATATATTCGATATGGCTTTTGACTGTCATCGGGGCAAGTTGCTCCACAAACTAGTGATTATCATCATCGAATTGCAATCGAGTCAATGTCAAGGTCATCGAAGCATTCTAGGGTTGCTGCAGACTGGTGTTGTTATTGGAAATGTGCAATTAATACATTTTTGACTTTTCATATATTTTACACAGGTACCACACAAAAATGCATCAATTTCTACGATTTAATTTTACCCAGGTACAAATATATCGTAGATATTGATGCATTCTAGCAGAAGCTGAACATAATAACTGGGGAGCAAATGTAGAGGGACTGGATGTGAAAAGTCATTAAATGCTCGAATTCTGCTGGCAAATTTGATTGAGGTTATTATAACCGTTCGTTAACAAAAATAAAATATTATAAGATAAAATAAATAAACTTTCAAAAAATGCTAATTGATTCAATCAATTTTGATTGAATCAATTTTCTTATTTATTACCAATGTAACAAATAATACTCGTTTTCTGAGTTCGTTAAATTTGAAAAAATTATATGTTGATTTAATTTTATCCAGATCCAATTATATCGTAGATATTGATGGATTTTTGTGTGGTACTTGTGTAAAATAAATGAAAAGTCAAAATTGTACTGATTGCACAAAGTCAAAGTCAAATCATTGTTGTTTGTTTCAAAGGATACTAAGATAAAACCTGGTTGAGACTCGCACAGAGGGAAGAGGCCTATACTCTGCAGTACTGGATCAAGGCTGCCAATGATAATGATATTATGTAGGCGTTGGTTTTTTTTTCAGGTTAAGTCATATGAAGTAGCTGTAGATCTCACAGGAACCGTGAGAAACCGCAGCCTGCTGCTGATGCTTTTTAAAAAAGGTACATATAGATAGTGCCATCCACGAAGACGTGTCCACTCTTCTTCCTAAAAGCGATTACTGTACTGTAAGCTGTATTGTAGGAGATTAGGAAGAAGAGTGGGGCGCGTCTTCGTGGATAGCACTATCTTTAAGAGGCAACAGGGCCTGCGATTCTCCATACAAATGTAATGCCTCTAGAGCAATCTTTTTTTTTTCATAAAATCAAGGTCTGCTGTAGACACGTCCCTGTTATTTCCTTTTTTTCAGCAACGTATAGAAAATATGACCCACCAAAAATTACAAAAATGTCCCATTTTTACCGCCGTAATTAGAGGACTACCAGACAAATACGAAAAGTTTTTAACATAAAAAAAAATGATAGGAACCTAGACATACTCTTTTTTAAAATATTAATGCAAAAATTATTTGAATCGGCTCTGTTTTCGAGGAGAAAAAAGGGGAATACGAAATGTCGATCTCGTAATTTTTTTTTTTTTGTGATATAATTGGTCTAAGCTGCAGCTGTCCCTATCGCACTCTACGGGGGCAGACTTGAGGTAAGACGATGGCAATAGTTTCTTCAAATACCTGTTTCCCAAATTCCTCGCAGGCCCTGTTCCCTCTTAAGGATTTAGTCAAATGTTTGTAAACAATTTTTATGATATATTTCTGCTGCTTTAGGATCACACAATGCTACCGATGACATAAGTGACATAGTTATGTCACCTAAAGCAGCAGAAATATATCATAAATACACCAGCAACTTAACTAAGTTGCTGGTGTATTTTGATGTAAAATTTAGATACAAAATTTTATGGATTTTGACAGATAATCCGTAAGGGATTGGAATTGATTGTCAAAACCCATACAATTTTGTCCAATTGAAAGAAAAACAATAATTGCACTGACCTATTTTCTAGTATTTGAAAAATGAAATGGAGTGATATAATCATAAGTTATAATTTATTATTTTTAGAGAATCGTCAAGTTGAAACATTTTTTTAAATAATGTGCAACTAAATGGCAACCCTGTGCATGAGTGCGCGTGCACACGCCATTTCCATCAACTAATTAAAGCATCCGCAACACTATTCATAAACGCAATGCTTTCTCTAAAACAACCACGTCCCATTCAAATATCAACCTTAGTGCTAAATAGTTAGGGTGGAAAGTAAATTGTTAGTGAGTAATAAAGATTCAATTGAGATTTAAGGAAATTAAGATTTAGATGTCATGAAAATCTTCTATTTGTTTCTCTTAGTTAGAACGTGTATTTATGCGACTGGGATAACAGATAGACGTTTATTGTTCTTTTAAAACCGTTTTCTCGATATCTTTTGAGCGGTATTGATGTGAGTGACGTAAAAAATGATGGGTCGTTGTTTTAAGGCCGTACGCGATCGTTGAACGCTACATTCACTTGATAGCATATCATTCAGTTTGTTATTTACTTCTATCAAATTAATATTAGGCTGGGGTACTGGGGGACTGAGGAACCTACCGATTAGAATCTCTAAATAAATTAAAAATATTTGAAAAGTACTTTCAGAAATTAATAATTTATTTCATTTGTACTTTAACATACAACGGCAATCTGCCAATTACATTAGCTAAAGATAAATAAGACAAAAAGTCATACTCTCATCTCACAGAACTTCAAACATACTGACATGATCGTCTTAAGCTTCGTGCAGACTAGCGCGACGCGACAGCGCGACGCGACACCGGTTATTGTTATACCGTGAAGTTTTTTTAGAAATTGTATTGTTCGTGTCGCGTCGCGCCGTCGCGTCGCGCTGGTCTGCACAAGCCTTTACATTCATCCGCGAACACTTCACAGTCCGGTTGACCGAATATTTGCAAATAGTTTTTTTTTCTGTTTGACTCGTCCATATTCTGAATAAAATCATGTTGTAGTTATGTTAATACAGTTCTTTGGAAGACCTCACATTTTTTTTTGTTTCAATATCAAAAGCCAGTTTACCCGCTTAGTACAGTTTCCGTCAGTCCCCGACTCCCGCAGGAGTGACAGGCCTAAAGTCTGATAATGACATGTGTCGGCTGATACGCTGGTAAGGGAAATATCAACCTTTTTCGACGTTGGTAACAGACAGTATTGTATATTTTTTTGGGGTAATAAGGTAAAAAAGGGTTTTTGCTATCAAACGTGCGTAAATTCTGTTAAGGGAACCTTGAAACGTTTTTTTGCTATGCGCAAATTGATCGTCTACCAAAATGCAATTGAAGCGTTTGACAATATTAATAAAATACAAATTGATGGCAATTGATCGTTTTGGGGATAGGATTGTTGTGGTAAGGTAATGTAAGTTATGTTGGCTCTATGTACGTTTAATGTGCGTTAACTATAAATAAATAAATAAATAAATAGACTTTATTTCATAGAAAATACAGATTTAAAATGCTTTATATAAATACAGTTTTAAATGAGCTTTGGTAGTAACACAATGCAATACAAATCCAAGAACTAAAATCGATACACAATATGGAAAACCCTGCCTCTCAAACTAGGAAACCTGTATCTTGAGAGACAGTGATTCAGCTTAAGACGTGGTGCTTATAAAATAGTAGACTGTGTCGATCTACCCGAGCGATTGAAGATAGTAATAATTACTCCTAATACTAAAACTAATTTAAGTATATATTTTATACGAGATGTGTGTGTGTGCGTTTGTGTGAGGGTGTGCGTGTGTGTGTGAGGGTATGTGTGCGTGTGGTGGGTGTGTTGTGTGTGATTGGGGATATTTAGGTAGTTAGGCGACGTACTTAAATAAGGATTCTGTTTGTAGATAGTCCCGTTCTAGTAGCCATTCAGTTAATTTTGATTTTTTTTCATATTTATTTAGATCGACAATGTTTAATTTCTTGTGAATTTGTTTGTAGATGTATGTACTTATTGTGTAGTATTGGTGTTGAGCGAAGGATGTTTTGTGAGGGGTACTTAAGGGTAGTTTCTTCCTTTTTTTAGGGTCTGATGGGGGAACGCTAGCCTGTTTTCTAACAGATGACTGCAGCACAAAAAGCTGGCGCACTGAAAGTACTTTGCAATCAGCGTATAGTTGCGCAGTGGGATAGCGATAAGGTTTGCGCGACATCACCTTCAGCACTGCTCTCTGCGCTCTTTCAATCCTCAGAAGACTGGTTTTATTTGCACCACCCCATACTGTGATGCAATATCCAATGAAGGATTGACATAATGCATAGTACACCATCTTCAGAGTTTCAGGCGCAGCCGTGTCTCTAAGGGATTTGAAAATATGCAAAAGTTTTATAGCTCTAGTGGTGATGGCGTCAACCTGTTTGTCCCATCGTAATCCTCCGTCTATTTGGACACCCAGATATTTCACATTATCAGTTCTAGTAAGAGTCGGACATAAGCACTGTGGGGATTTTTTAGAGCAGGTGTGCGCTGTTATGGTAAAAGATTTGTCGGGCAAGTTGTATAACTATGCATGTTTCATATATCATAAGTAAGGTAAGTAGCATTTTCATAAATTTTGATAAAAACTTGAACATTTTTGAGAACTGATAAGATAAAGGTGATGAAATAAAATGAGTTTAGGCTAAGTTTAGGATACCTAATCAAAAAGTATACTTCAATCCTTTTGCAACGTTATTATTTATTTATTTTAAAGAACAGGCTAACAAACACACACCGCGGGCTCGCGGACGGTGAGCAATGGGTAGCTCGCCGTCCGATAAGGACCAGGCCCGGGTCGACGGCGCGTTGTGTTCCAGGCGCGCCTCAAAGAGATGTCAGCAAGTGAAGGGGTCCGATAGAACCGATGCCTGCCGGGGTTGTGGGAAAGTCCGAAAGGGATACCGTGGCCTCTTGCAACGTACAGGCAACTGAAGGAACACGGGTTGGTTTTAGTCAGTAAGAGTCCTACACGCCCTCCCGCTCCGCCCAGAGCGGGAGAAGTTATTTGATAATTTCCCACCCAAAAAAAAAAAACAAATTAGTTAAAGAAAAATTCGATAAAAAGAAAGTACATATAAAGTTAATTAAAGTTAGTTATCCTTGAAAAATGACTGTGCCAAAAGCCGTCTTAAGGTCGCCACACTGGTGCAGAACAAGCCGATATTAAGGAAGACTATTGAAACTTAATGCACTTCTTATTCAGAAAACATTCCGCCTGTAATTAGTCATTGCGAAAGGTACATTTAATATTGGCCGTTGACGTAATCCCATCAGATTCGCGCGTAATGACAGATTAGCAACGAGTTCAGGACAGTCAATGTGGCCATTTGCGATACCCAATAGTACACTCATATCTCCGTCTCATATCCAACTAAGGAAGTGGTACCGTAGTGGTGGTGGGGTTTGTAAGTTAGGAGTAAAACCCAAGTTATTTAACTAACGCAGAGGCAAGAGATTAAGTTCCTAAATACATGATTTCATTTAAGTACACAAGCAAGCAAAGCAGACATATTTAAAGCCGAAACCGTGAACAACCGCTCCGTACATTAACTAACATAACGTTTAATGTAATAATAAAGGCAGGACAGGAATATTAATATGGCGGTCGTTAGATGCCATATCCTGGTTCTGAGAGTAATGTCACAGATTTGGAAGTAAATGAAGTGATGTTAACACACTTACTTCGACCCAGAATATAGCTCAACAAATTGAGGACACGCGAAGGGACGATGACTGTAGCTATAGACTCGTCAGTGCTATATTTTGAGGATTTAGTTTGGATATATAGAATAGTTAACAAATAACGATTACAAAGAATATTAGAACTCAAACTCATACGCGCAGCTATGAACCCATGGTATGACTTAGGAGGATTGTAATTTTATGTTATTTTTTTATTATATTCACAAAACTGATGTACAATCACAAATGCAATAAAAAAGTTACAACACAATAGTTCTGATTGACATCTATTAGATGTGAATCCTGCATGCATTTTAATGTAAAACACTTACCTACTATTTATACAAAAATAAAGTTAAACAAAACTTAGATATTGTGATCTTTCCAGAAATAAAAAAAAAGTTTTGAGAAAGAAAAATCTAATAAAATATTATATATAATAATTAAGACTCTAAGTTTAGTCCTAACTGAGGCTACAGAACCAGCAAAGACATCTATTTCACCACGAATGGAGTTGGCAAGGGAAAGCATGCGGCAAATGGGTGAAAAATTACCTATATTAGTTCGAATATGAGGCAGTACGAAAGTCTTTCGGTTAATTAAGCGGCCACTACTACGTGGGATACTAAATTTCACTTTTTCTAAAAGCTCAGGAGAATCTATTATACCATTTATTAGTTTAAACAAAAACATGAAATCTAAACATTCCCTACGTGCGCTTAAAGATTTCATTTTATAATGACTCAGCCTAGAGTTATACGAGTTCAGACTACGACATCTGTCTACATATGTTAAAATGTTTACACTAGGAGCCGACTCCAACGTTAATGAAATCGATGAGGAATTACTCATGTTGTATCCTCGTTTATCACTAATTTATCACATCTCATATTATTATTAAAACTCCCGTTCACGCATACATTGTAACACGTAATTCCATCTGCTACTTATTCTGTGGCCAACGTTAACGAACAAGATGTGTTTTACCTTAGCATTTGTCACAGAACATGTGTATAATTTAGGGATGATATTTTAATGGAATGTGGTATTCTCGAGGAATGCGACTCGGTACGGGGCCTAAAGGTAGTTATATGGATACTATGTAGTATGTTAGTAAGGTTAGTGAGCTGTTTTAGTTTACTATTACGCGATTAAAGCGCGGTTAACGGCTTAGTCATTTGAAGCGTGGGAAAGGTCGTTTTGAGCATGTGAAACGGTCGGTTAAAGTTGTTTTTTAAATACCTGTAGTTATAGCCTGTACCTGTACCTGTAATTGATAGTCAGTAGCCTCATGCCTGAAAGTGTGACAACCGGTCTATCGTTAAATTATTTACAAATACTTTAGCATTTCATTACGTGTGAAATACTGATAATTAAATGCATGCAACTCAAATGACAACCGATGTCAGTACAGTGTACGGAAAACTGTAAACAAAATACTGCATTCAAAATCTTTGTCAAGAATCTTAATCAAATTCATGAAAATCGGCAAATCGGCGGTTCCAAATGGTGACCTGTACCACCGATTCCATCTTTGGGCAACTTTGGATAGTGAAAACTACAGATGATATTGTTCCTAATATTATAGAATTTTTCATAATTTCTAAGGCGATACAAATAACTCCACCGGAGAGAGGTTGCATATTGCGAAGCCATTCTCGCTGACCAGTATCCAGTGAACCAGCAAAAGCCATCCGCATTCAAGTGGAAAATCCATCAGAAAAAAAGGAAAATTGTTAACCGTCGTTCGCCCAAGTTATGTATGCTAAACTCTACATCATACCTACAAGTAAATACATACCTACACAAATCATACAGGTATGTTTGTTTTACATGAATCGTTTTGATCTGATCAGTAGCGAAAGTATCAATAGACATTTCAGACAACTATCTGAATTGAACTTACGTGTAATGTGTCTAAATATAAAAAAAAAAATTGTCTAGTATTATTATAATTAATTTTCGCCCCTTAAGATGAGGGGCGAAAATTAATTTGCTGTTACAAATAATTGACTTGAAAAGTAGTGGATATTCTTGGCTATCAAGAATGTTAAAAAAGTACCCTGAAGCTATTGGGTTCCTTTCAACTTCTCTGAAATATAACCTATATTTGCATAATTATCATTTGAAACAAATCTCTAAATCCAATCCGTCTATAGATAGTGCCATCCGCGAAAACGTACCTCACTACGCTCCTCTGCGTACTAAAGTACACCTAACAGTACAGTAATCGCGGAGTGCGGCGTGTTTTCTATACCGTCTGTTTTGCTCTGCCTCTTATAAATTATCAAAACACACATTTACCATATTGACCCAATTTCCATTTAATCACTTAATGCGACGATGTGTCAACTCGCAACGTACTATGATTGATGCCTGCCAGCTCTTGGCAATGCTCGTCCAAGCCAGGTAATGGAGACTCCAATTATACCCATATACGTTACTGAAACCAGTTGGAAATCAATATGGCTTCCTATTACCATCTCGGTGAAACGGGCTTTTAAAAATACGACAGGTTTTTTTTTTTCCAGAATCAGTAATTATTTGTGATTTATAGGTACTTGCGTGTGTGAGATTGGGTCAAATTGATAATTATTTAATAATTTGGTTGAAAATTTATTTCAGAAAAGAGTGTTCAGCTTAATATTGACTAAAAGATTGATGACAACGATTTTAATAGGCATTTTTTTATTAAATGAAGCAGTCCTGCTGAGTTTTTACAAATGAAAGGGGCAGTTAAATGGTGTTCTAATTTTATTGAAGCAGCTGTGCCCCGCGGTTTAACCCGCATAAGTCTCGATTCCGTGGTAATATTGGGATAAAAAGTATGCTATGTCCTAGTCCAGGTTATGGTCTACTCATGTGACAAATTTCATCCAAATCTGTTCAGCTGTTTTATCGTGAAAGTGTAACAAACAAACTCACTTTCGCATTTATAATCCATATCCATACTAATATTATAAATTCTAAAGTAACTCTGTTTGTCTGTCTGTCTGTCTGTCTGTATGCATACCTTTTCACGGCTAAGCCACTAAACGGATTTCGATAAAATTTGAAAGGAGATAAATGGCATCCTGGAAAAGGACATAGGGTACTTTTGTCTCAAAAATAATCCTAAAGGGGGTGATATTGGGCTCTAGTTTGAATGGGAAATCCAGCATTTCTCAAGTTAGCGATAGGAAAATAAAAATTTGGTTTTAGTAAGAAGTAAAGAATTACGCTATTCAGCGTTTTTGTAAAATCACCCCCCAAAGAGGTAATATTATGTAATAGATTAATAGATTTTAAAATTCGCAAATAATATTGATTTCTTAATTTTTTTGTCTTCTTTTCAAGAGATTTAAGGGATTTTTAGTCATAGTCCGTATCTTGAATTAACATTTAATCTAAAGCCATAAACCAACCTTTCTAATATGTAGGTATTACGTGGTCAATGGCGGCACTGAGTAGGTATTAAAAATTAATGGTGATAATAATATTTAAATTAATAATTAGTATTTCAAGTAAGGCATTTAGAAACATATATACCTGTTTTATTTATTTAAAAAAACAGGACTAGTGTGAGTAGGACCTGCGCCCTGAGGGTTCTGTCTCAAAGCTGTGCTTGCTCGGCTGCCCGAATTTCCAAATCCGGATTGAAGGTTAAACTTGACCTTTCAATTGAAAAAGAACTTTTAACACAGTAATGAAATACAGACTAAATGTTACTTCAAGACACGGCCTATAAATTATTGATCCCAGATTGAAGAACAAACTTTACTTTGCAGTTCATATATAACTATAAATGACCAATTTTCGGAATTTCCTCTTTACTTGACCTTGGTCCTCGCCAAACTTCATGCTGCTGGGCCAACGGGAAGTACCAAATAGACTGGTTTATTTGCGAAGTTTGATTTTCGTTACAGCTTCAAGTGAACGTAGAGATCTAAGTTTTTTAAATCTATTTCAACTTGATATCTCCACGCGTTCCTGAGAAAAAGGGTCTTGACAGACAACGAAGAATAATGAAAGAAGAATTTGTTATTTTGAACCCTACCAACAGATTTATTTTCTGCTTGTTACCATCCTTCCTCCTTCATGCCGTAACGGCTGAACGGATTTAGATGAAAGGTATACTACGGATAGGCCATGACCTGAGCTAGGACATAGTATTCTCTGAATCTCGGTAGCATGTTCCTGCGGGATATTTTCCGACATCCAAGCGAGCGTAGCCGCGGTCAAAAGCTAGTATTATTATAAAGTTAGGATAATCTGATAGTATTAAAAAAGAGAAAGCAGACTTTATTAAAATAATTTATATCGATTAAAGTTGAAAGTGAAAAACGATTGTGATGTGTTATTTATTTTCCGAGCGAGTTACAAAAAAGGGGACAATCCATAACGTTCTAAACTAAACAAACACTTTTTCAAATCCAATAACGTAAAATCTAAACTGGTTTATCAGAACGATATCCTTCATATTTCCAGCACTATGTACCCTTTAAACATCTATCATAAACTTTACTTCTTAGGTTCACAAAAGCTTTCCAGCCGTCTAATGTAAGCCAGGCTATACGAAAATACAAACTTTTCTGTTTCAATAAATTTTCAACTAAATTGACCTTGGCATTCTCCTTTACAAATAAAACCCAGGATTTGTGGTTTATTCCGACTATAAATGGAGGGATCGACCCTTTTGGCACTTCGCATTGCCTGGAATTAGGCGTAGGCGTCTTGAACTGAGGTCTTCGCAATCGTAAATATATTTCTAGGTAACTTTGAAAAGAAGTGGATCTATTGTAGTCTGAAAACTTATTCATACTTACTTTTGTAGGCACTGAAATCTTGGCCCAGCAATAAGTCAAGTCAAGCTGGATAAATCAGTGAGATGGATAGTAGGCACAAACCATAAACTACCTGGATTTACTGTGGGTCGCCTATACAAGGTCTAAAAAGAAATGGATGCTTTGAGCTTTATAGAGAAAACAGTCTTATTAGGAGTCATTTCGCCTAAACGACTAAAAAGAAATGGACTATGCTTTTTGCTTTATAGAGAACACAGGCTTATAACGGGTCATGTTAATGAAATCAGAATAGAAAAGGTAATAATAAATTGATATCATAAAAGATCTACTTAGTGTCAACACTCAACAGATTTTCCAATGACACTTATTGTCGTGACATTGGAAAATCTGTTGAGTATTCAAATATCACAAGTTTATCAATCGCAACTTTGTACCAAACTACTCAAGTTTATAACTTTCCCATATTGACGATAATAGTGATTACTATACTAAGCATACCTATAACATAGAATAAATAAGTAGCAGTATTATATATTGGCTCTTGAAATAATTACCTACGGCCGCTCGGTAGATAAACATTCCGCGTCCGTGCGTAACTGCCGCGCACTCGCTCGATACTGTTTATTTATTTATTTATTTATTTATTAATAGGAGAACCAACAGCTAAAACAAATGGATAACAGTTGATTAAGAAACATAAAGCCAATTACAGGTTCAGGTTGCGTACTGATATACACTGAGATTTCGAAGCGCGTCATTTCGGCCGTATTCTATGAAAATAGAATACTGTACTTATTTATACTGTGCCTATAGTAAAATAACAAATAAGAAAGTTAGATTGTTCATTAAAGTATGAGTGGCTAAACTATGATGGAGAAAGCTGAGTAACACGGAAAAGTATAAGATGCAAGCTTAACTTGACTGTTATTGGGAAATAAAGTGTTGCGCTTAAAGTAAATAATGGCAATTTTGTGTCGACTCTTCAGGTAAAAGTAGATAATAGTCCATGATTTTATGTAAGTAGAAATGGAAGTAACATTTCCTGATTTGGCTATTAAAGTTGGCTATAATAATGACGAACACAATTTACAAGCTAGCACTAAAATTATGTAAAAATATATTTAAAAAAAGAAAGAGCTCATTGGGCATAAACAATTTCATCCGTATCGCTGTCAATGGGAAAAGTAACAAACAAACCAAGTTTAGTATTGTTGTATAAGACGGATTGAGTGAGTGTCCTAAACTTGTAAATGGCAGTAATGTTATGCTTCTTGACGTAGATTGTGTTTAGGCTTCCGTAGTAAGCAAGGAACCCTTATAGTTTCGCCATGTCCGTCCGTCTGTCCGCTTAGCTCAGAGACGGTTAGTATTAGAAAGCTGTAATTTGGCATGGGTATACATATTAAACAGGCCGACAAAGTGGTAAAATAAGTTTTTTTTTTTTATGGTACCTCCCCCGTGAAGTAGGGATTTTTTTTATCGTCTATCCCATTGTGTGGGGTGTCGATTGAAAGGTTAGAGTCAAGTTTCCCCCCCCCCCCCCTCCAGCTTAATGGTGGTACTTGGATTTGTGAAAAAATTCACAGCTGTAGTGTATATATAACGAAGTTAAAAGGAAAACTATCATAGCTAAGTAGGCCTTACAGGTTAACGAGTAATAATTGACCAACTTAAATTTGCAGTTTGAAAAACATGTTACAGCTACAATGTTAAGTTTGTTATTGGGATAACTTCATCCCTATTACGGAACCCTTGTGTGCGTGGGTGGTGTGCCTTATGTGCGTGGTCCGACACGCACTTGGCCGGTTGTTTTTGTTTTCAGTTTTGTTTTTCTTGTCATAGAGCATAATAAGTTTATAATCAGTCATGTTTATTATAAAAGTAACCTTTTTACTCCATGTTGACAGTAGGTAATTCTAACCATGATTCCTTGCTGTAGACCAAGAAAATATTAACGTAAAATTTATGGTAGTTAATTAAGGAACTTTAGCTATCAATTTACGCGTCTACCTACCTAGAAGTACTTCAAGCATGACAGTCCACGGTCAGTATTTAAGGGTACGCTAGTTGATCATTCTTCCATACAAACTGTAGCATTCCGCTGCCAAATAGGCCTCTTTACACGCGAAAAAGACCGAATATGTTTTATTTATAAAATAGTGGCACGTTTGACAGAAATTTAAAATTTGTTTGTTGGAAGGAGAAATAAAAAGGATTCGTGTTTGTTTGAGGTCAGTCGTCAGCTACCCATGCTCACTTGGACGTGTAAATTGACTCAGTACTAAATTATCCTCTGTGTGTTTTCTTGCGTGAACAGACACATTCCAGTATCTCAGTAATCGTTAAGGTCCTTCCCAGGGACCGGGATATTCTTCCCATATAAGATATTCTCCGTACCAACATGTGAGTATCCCAGTTGTCTGTCTATCACTCAGCCCCCTTACATAATTTCGCCTTTCTTTCGGGTCTGTAATGGTGTTTATTTCGGATCCAAACAGAAAAGGCCGGTTTCGGCCCTACCTTTCGGGTACGTGTACTTGGCCAGGGTTCAGTGCATTGCCCGGCCCTGCCCTGACGCTGTCCACGCGGAACTGACTACCGCGACCTGGCACCTGAGGCGAAGCAGGTGGTTTTGCGGGTGATCCCGAGCCGGCCCCAGCAGTGAGCGCCTGCCTCCCAGAGTATATCAGCGGCGCGACGCCACACTCTGATGCAGGCAACTCACAGCGGTTCCACAGCATACATCGCCTTTTCTTTAATCCTCGAATATTTTGTCATTTCCTTTAATTTCGTATTACCTCATCTATTACCGCCAGCTAAATTGTTTTTCGTTATAGTTATTAGCCAAATTCAGGTTTCTTTGCAGATAAAAATAACCACGAATTATTATTCCTCTAACACTTCGATAATATAACATCCAACCATACGTTGACGGCAAATATTTTAATTCTTTGCAAATTTTTTACTTGTGTCTTACTTTTATAATTATTACAATATACTTTATGTTCTTCACCTGGATACTTCGTTTCATTATATGACCTATGTCGTGCCGGGTTCGACTCCCGGGCGACGTTTCACTTGGATGTAGCAGAAATACATTATTTGTTTGCTTTAAAACGTAATATGGTGATTATTCGTCTGTTTGCCGGTGTACGTTCAAAACTAAAAATATATCAATTTGTCTTGTCATTATCTAGCCTTATATGGAAGCAGAATTGGAAAAAAAAATTGTTTTGGAAGTTATGAGCGTCGAAACTTCTATATTTCAATACTGATTTTAATTCGTCTATGGGCGTAAATAAATAACATAAGTAGTAAACAAAATGGCTAATTATAAACCGCAAGTGCAGAGATAGATAATTTATTCAAAAGATCAAATAATTTTATTTTAAGTAAATACATCCAGTATTTTTTCCATAACATATAAACGCCCAAAGGTCTGTTCATAAAATTTTACGCACTCGTTTTCGTTATAAATCATCGTCTATTTCAGTAAATAAATTAATAAATAAAAACTAGATAAATAAATAATACTAGTCACGCCCACCAACGAGTTCGAGCCGTCGACTAGAGCACCCTTAACCACAAGTCTGGATAGCCCAACTCATGTAATATTCATATTTACCGTCTCACTTTCCTTGTTTCGTTTCCTAACATTTTCGCCGGAGTATGACGCTCGCTCGTGAATTCTCCCGCAAATAGAATTGCACGCTTATAATTCTAAGATATTTTTACTGCTTAGCCACGACTGTGTTTTCCCGTAACTAGTAAATAAAAGAAAAAATGGTTTCACGTGATTGTGGATCGGTCGCTATGTGAGATTGTCGTGAGTGAATCTGGAAAGGAAGTGGGTTTTACTTTGATGAAACTGGAGTTAAACTGATTTTACAGTGCCCGTGCGAGAAGATGGCAAATCATGTATAAAAAGATCGGCTTTGTAGAGCGTTTTCGCCTCTTGCTTTTTGTGTGGTTAGGGATTATCCTGGTGTTAGAGCTTATATGTCGCCCATGGGCCTCTGACGTGGCTTCACATGCCGTCGAGAAATATCTCTCAGGCATGTCGGTTTCCTCACGATGTTTTCCTTCACCGTTTTTGAAGCTAGTGATGATTATACAATACGCACATGAATCCGAAAAGTCAGAGGTGCGAGCCTTGGGTTTGAACTCGAGACCTATGACTTGGCAGTCCGACGGTGAAACCCATAGGCTGAAACTGCTGTTATCTGCTGTTGTCGTCTCTGTCATTCCTGTACAATAAGAATGTTGACAAAAATGTATTGTTTGTCCTTCAGATAGATTATTACAAAATATTGGACAAGTATTTTTTCTTTTTTTTTACATAATCAAAAGATTACAGCAATACATTGAGTAGGCAATACGTTAAAATGTAGCATGACGTCGGTCCCCGATAGAGGATATTGTCCGATTTGGACCAAATGCTACCCAGACATGGGAGTACTTCCAAATGGTTCCTTGCGTCAATTAATACATAAAAAAATTAAAAATCGCACCCAGGGTTAAAAAGTTTCGTGTGTTTTCTTTTTTAAGGTTTTTCTGGTAGTTTTATTAATTAATTTTATTATTGAATATGTATAAGAAAGCGTTGTTGAGTTTGAACTCGTTGGTTTTATCTTGACAAGTGCTATAGCGTCAGATGGTGTCAAGGGTTAATGGTGGAGCCGGATGGTGACCAAAGGAACTCCTCAATCAAACATGATAGCACAATCGTGATTGGACTCATTGGCTTTGTCTTGACAAGTACTGTACCTCAAGATAGTATCCAGGGTCTGATGATGGAACCGAAAGGTGGCCATGAGCACTCCTCAAATAAACCAGATAGCCCCGTCGTATGTGGTTTCATTGGATATGTATTGAGAAATGGTATTACACTAGGTGGTGTCCATGATGGAGCCGGAAGGTGGCCATGGGAACTCCTCAACCAAACAAAATAGCACCATCGTGTTTGGATTCGTTGGCTTTGTCTTGACAAGTAGTATAGCCGAAGGTTGTATCCAGGGTCTGATGATGGAGCCGGAAGGTGGCGATGGGAACTCCTCAACCAAACAAAATAGCACTATCGTGTTTGGATTCGTTGGCTTTGTCTTGACAAGTAGTATAGCCGAAGGTTGTATCCAGGGTCTGATGATGGAGCCGGAAGGTGGCCATGGGAACTCCTCAACCAAACAAAATAGCACTATCGTGTTTGGATTCGTTGGCTTTGTATTGACAAGTAGTATAGCCGAAGGTTGTATCCAGGGTCTGATGATGGAGCCGGAAGATGGCCATGGGAACTCCCCTACCAAACAAGAAAGCACAGTCATGACTTTAGTATTGTAGCTATGAGCCACTTTTATATAGACCTCAAAATCACTGCAGCTTTAACGAATGCCTTTCACATTAATATAATAGACAGACCCCATGCATGCGATTTTATAAACATAGCTATAGAGCGACTGAATGTTGCCAATAACTTGGCAGATTACCTCGACGAAACAAGAATAAATCGAAATATAGCCAATTTCGAAAATATTACTGTTGAGCAGAATAATGTTACCGAATTTCCAATATTGACTGCTGAAGAATTGACTCTTTTCGCTGTAGACACATCAAATAAAACTCGCGCCTAGTTATTACAGACGAAACAAGACTAACCCGAAATAGAGCCAATTTCGAAAATATTACTGTTGAGCAGAATAATGTTACCGAATTTCCAATATTGACTGCTGAAGAATTGACTCTTTTCGCTGAAGACACATCAAATAAAACTCGCGCCTAGTTATTACAGTGAACATGTACTATAGAAGAACATCATATCTAAGCAGTTTGAAAACAAAATCCCGTGAACACGATGACCACTTCTGTTACCACAACATTTTATTTGTCATGTACGTCACAACATTTTATTTGATTTTGTATGAGTTTGTTTTATTTTATATTACCTTTAATTTATTTATTATAACGGACAGACACTTCCCTATGTTGATTATTCTAGCGTATGGCACTCGTGGGTTGCAGCTGAAAATCAGCGTCAGGTGGTACACTTTGTGTTGTCATCTGACATTATGCTGAGCTGAGGCCCTTTTGGCATTACAATAATTATTTTTCTGTCTTTATAGTTTTAAGGTGTATTTTTTGTAATGCCAATAAACGAATTTTTCTTTCTTTCTTTCTTTCTTTTCTTTCTTTTACCGCCCCGGTTCTATACCGGCCGAGCGCTGCAAGCAGAAACAGTCCTTACGGTGTATAGATATGAACTTCTTCGATGGTACGCAGCACTGGATAATTTCTTATCCGAAATATAACGGACCTCTTAACAATACATTAGCATTTAATATCTATTGATGTCCAACTCATACGAGTGCACATAAAGAGTCGACATAATAATATATCGTCGAAAATCTACCATTGCTACATACTGATTCACCAGCGCTGCGAGATTTATTATTACATGTCGCAGCATCATGCTGAGATAGGAGCCTTTTGGCCTCGCACAGGACTTTCCGCTTTATTTTAATTTTTACTTTGTTTGTATTTTCTATTTTTATTTTTAGTGAGTGTGTGTTTAGTTTAATTAAGATCTCCTGTGCTGGTCCCAATAAATACTTTTTCTTTATTTATTTCTTTCTTTCTTTCTTTCTATTCATCAGGAGAATCGTAGAGTGCATAAGAAACGATTGCTGCTCCTGTTTCACGTTTTGTCTCTGCGATTATGGACGAAGTTATGATGACGAACAACTACCGGAATTATATTGTAAAGGTCGGCAAGGTTTGACATTTGTTGGGCATGCTACCGTCCGGGGGAATCAATCCGTCATATTATTTCTGGCTGTTCTCGTCTGGCTAACGGAGACCACTTACATAGGCACAACCTTATAACATTGCCAGGATTATCCATCAGCAAGCCCTGAAATACAGTCTTGTGAAATCGGAAGTACCGTACGATAAGTATCAATGCCCGACCCAGTTCTCGAAAATTACAATATCCAGTGTATTGGGATCGATCTATCATCACGGACCTATTTTTCATTTTCCGATCAAGACTTGTTCGCGACATGTTCAAAAAAATGGCTTATTGTTGCTAATAAGCAAGACACAGTGGAAGACATAGTGGTGGTAGATCGATTAAAGCATCGCACAATGATGATTGATATAGCGGTCCCGCATCTCGTGAAAGCCGAATAAGATAAGCAGATTTAAGTATCTTGACCTGGCTCGCGAGGTGGTCGGCATGGGATGTGGATCCATGTGCCGATAGTCGTTACAGCCAATGGCATAATAGCCAAGAGACTCGACCAACACCTGAGGAGGCTATCGTTAGGGAGCTGGAGCAAGGACTTGATCCAGAAAGTGGTACTTCTATATACGGCGCGTGTCGTTAGGAGGTTCCTCTCTCAGGAGCCTTGCCCACCGGTAGCTTGGACCCTGTTCCCGATACCGGTGGGATACAATTTTTTTATAAATATATTGAAAACTGTAGATCATATGCATTTGAATGAAATATAGGAAATAATAGAGTGTTGTTTAAAATAATTACTGTCATTAATTAATAAGACGCGCCTTTAGTTCATTCATCAAAAAAAACCCACCAAAATAATAATATGCTTTTTCTCGAAACTCCTCGGATAGATTTTGCCGAGCTTTGGTTTTATAAGCCCAAGGAACCCGCAGCAAAGGACCCGTGTGCAGCACTTAGTCCAACTTCCATATATATGTAGATGGTCCTTTATACTGATTTGTGACGTTACGAGCCCCCACTCCCCAACCTTAATGCGTTTTATCTAAGCCATTTTTATTAATATGATAAAGCAAAAAACCCGCGTCTAATATTTTTAAATTATCTAACTGAAGGATTAAATAGTTTTTTTTTTTTCCAGTCAACATACCTATTATACAAACACACCTAATTGTGTGACTCTAATGGATAAGCATAAGCTGGGTCAGCCTATAGCGTTAGCACTGCTGGATCACACGCCTCCTCTCTATGAGAGGAAGTGGGCCGTGGTCCACCATGGTTCATTGCGGGTTGTTGTCTCGATGTGTAAACCCTTCCTCTACATTACACCTTCAGATAGAACTCTACCAGGACTAAGAACCTAAGCAATAGAAAACACAAACTTAGCTTAGCGACCTCTAAAGCTTTTATTTTACGTGATTCAGAATAAATCTCCACATATTTTTCTACAGCATTTCGAATCACGACACATCAAAAACGCAATGAGCAAGTCAGCTTCGTTATATCATAAATTATACATATTTCTTACGTACATCAAATTAGACAAATAAGGTACACGAAACAACTCAATATATCGAGCTAAATGAGTCAGAAATTGGGTTTCGTATGTTCAACTTATTTTCCTGTTACAGACAGCCTCCTGACAGACGTAATGGGCAATCTAAATAAAAATCCAATGATCATCGAGATGTATCTCTTCGGTAAATATGTAGGAAAAAATTCTGAGCCGAATAAATACGAAAAACACCGAGTATTGGAATGACAAGTCTAATTTATCATGTCATTATTTTTCCTTAGTATCCTTTCAGTATTTTCTTCATTCGAGTTTATTCTACTTACAGGTTATCAGGATCTACACATAGTTTACTTGGAGGTCCATAACGACTTCTTAAAAAAGTTTTGTTAGCGTCTTCGTGCTTTAGTAGCTATCCACCGTTCTTGGTCTAATAACACTGTTCTACAGGCTCTTTCTAAGAAAATTACCGCCACATTACTGTCCAGACCCGACGTTGCAAGTAATGAATGAAGACCGATTTAAGGACTTTTACATTGAAAAGGGGCTCGGTGCTAAATATTAACGGCAGCACGGGTCTATCGATTAAGGTACGCTTGCCAAGGTTGTTCCGTGGATGGGTGACCATTCAATACATATCGAAACCTCTCCGTGCCTCGGAAAGAGCGTTTAATCGACGCGTATGGCACGTGCACTCGTAACGACTTGTTGCGGACGTACTGACTGAACCGCGTAACACTCAAAGGGATTCGAGCGGCTCACTGCTCGCGTGTTCGTGCTTGTTTCCACGTACTAATTGCACGAATGCTCGCCTTGTCACAAAATCCTGCAAATTTACCACAAAACCAAAATGGAATGCAAATTAAATATCACAAAATGGCTTCTCACTCTTGACTACCATGAAACAGAAACACTCTTAAACAGACACAGAAACATTTAGACTCACCACAAAACCATAGTTTAGAGGATGGCATACTCAAATATACAGTAACTCTCCCACTCTCTCATAAACACACACTCACTCTCACCCTCACCATCCAATACTCACCCTCACACCTGCCCATACGCACACACCCTCACACAACAATACACCTATACACACCCTCACACCCACGGTACTCGTCCAGTTTTACTCCCATATACATCTCTGATGTATTAAATAAGTAGCGTTAAGATCTTCGGTTGGGGCCAGGAGACCCAAGACACAAGCTTTGCTTAGTTTGGGCTCCTGTCTCTCTTCTAATTCTGTATAGACTCAAATTGTAAATATCTTTTAAGGGAGAAAATAAACGAATTTATTTATTTATTTACTTGTAACATGTTATATTATAACCCGTAACACCAGTCAGTACCCACCTTTAAATCATTGGACCCGGCTGTAATTTGTTGACTTTAACAGTCGTTACGGGTAATCAAAAGCCCGAAAGTCTGACAACCAGTCTTACCAAAGGGGTATCGTATTTCCTAGGGTTGTGGAGGTCAGATCAATATAAAATACTGGTATTCAGGTGCATCCGGTTCTAGACTGGAAGCGGTTGGCTTCCAACATTGATGGGAAAAGGCTAGACAGATGATTGACATTGACAGTACTAGGTCTTCGAAGTGACAAAAGTCACACTCATACGAGTATTCATGAATTGGATATCGTCCTCTCAAAACAGAGCACAACTTCTGATGATTATTTTAAAACTATTATGCAAAAACGCTTTTCAATTTAAGTATGTACTGCATAATCAGCCTATAATGTCCCCACTGCTGGGACCCAGCAGGTCTAACATGACGCACGCGAAAATTACTCGTTCTCGCGTGAGTAATTTTTGTCTATTTTGTCTCTTTTCTCGTTTTCTGACAGCGCCTCCATACAAAATAGTCGACTCCTTCTGTCAAACTTTATGTTTTGTCGACAAACCCTAACATGGCACCTTAGTTATCTCGATTTTTGACAATTCAACACGAGATAATCTCCGATTCTTCTGTCATTAAGTCGTATTTACTCGTCCTCGATTTTGACGACGAGAACGACGAGAAGAGTAGACAAAATTATTATACAAAAAATATCTCCAAAATAACATGGCAGTTTCATAATTGTAATTATTTTATTTTACAATATATTAATAATGAAAATACTTAGTTTTAAACTACTATTTATATTGGAACGACGTGTTTTATATGGATTTTTTCGTTTTTTGTATTGAAAATATGTAAAATTATTACCTACATGTTGGGTATTAGGGGTTTATGGGTTTCATAAAGGGGGTTCAAATTTTCATTATTTTTGCGATAGGACACACCATTTTCGAGATATAAGCAAAAGAAAAGAAAAAAAAGTCGAGGTGTTGGTGTGAATTTTAGTTCATGAAAATTAATTTCCACACCTTTTTAATCGCGATTAAATACTTGGACAGTCAGAATTTTAGATTTATATGATTTTAGAAATTAATAACTACTGAAATATAGGTTGTGTCACTTTAGTCTATTTCGGAATGGGAAATCGTCGGTTGACAGGAATAATCTAAATTTTGGTAATTTTTAGTCTAGTTTAGAGGTATTTGTGACAAGGAAATCGGCACCATTGAATGAATGAAACGGAATCTCATGCCGATGTTGCTATCATAAAAATAATTTGCTTTTAATAACTTGCAACATCGGTTTCTCGTTGCGAGATATAGAAGTGTCAAAATGCTTTTTTCGAGTTTACTCGTCGTTTACGGTCATGTTAGGGATTAGAATGACGTCAGAATCGTAGACAAATTTCGACAAAACGAGAAAAAGAGCGTTCTCGCGCTTGTCATGTTAGCCCTGCAGGTCCCTCTCGGTGAGAGGGAGTTGGCCATAATCCCACGTGGGCCCAGTGTGTGTTGGGAAGCGTCATCGAATTTTTGGTTCTAGGACATGCCGGTTTCTTCGGTAGCAGGACACTTGCGCAAAAAGACATTTCCGCGATTGGACTTTTGCGCGAAGGGACTTTTACGCGAATGGACTTTTGCGCGAATAGACATATGCGCGAAAGATACTTGCGCGAAATGAAGTTGCGCGAAGGACACTTGCGCGAATCCATGTGCGAAAGACACTTGCGCGAATCCACTTGCGCAAAAGAATAGTTGTACGAATAGACTATCATAATAGATTGGCTCTAGAAGAGGGAACTCCTCAATGGTCAGCCATTGAAGAGTTCCCTCTTCTGGAGCCAATCTTGGGTGCACAAACAGGACATGCGTCATGTAAAATTTCAACTCCGTAGGATAAGAGGAATTGGTTTTAATTCAGCTTGCAAGATTTGACCACTGCCCAACCCTTTGAAAGAATACAGGCGTGAGTTTATGAAGAAATCTCATCACCGCAACTTTGCCGCGCAACTGTCCTTTCGCGCAAGTGGATTCGCGCAAGTGGATCCGTGCAAGTGTCCTTCGCGCAAATGTCTTTCCCGTAAGTGTCTTTCGCACATATTATGTTCCTATATATTCGCGCAAAAGTCGATTCGCGGAAATGTCTTTTCGCGCAAATGGATTCGCGCAAGTGTCCCAGATCCGGTTTCCTCAGATGTTTTCCTTCACCATTTTGAGAGCAGTGGTGACGAAATAAATTACACAAAGTAAAGTGCCTCTCTCACCTACAACTCTAAGTCGCGGCCGTTACCACTGGGCCAGCACTGCTCTCAGATACTGAATCCAAATAATTGATATACATCATTATGTAGGTGATGTAAATAAACCTATAATTTTCGTTCTACATAATCACTAGAAAGGCTGACCTTTCTAATTACTGTGTTTGAACCACTAACCCGACTATAAACTGAACAATAAGCAATAAACTAACAATGTTGATTACATTATCACGTCGCTGATTATTTTATAATACAATTACAAAAAAAAAATTAAAAAAAATTGTATCCTCAAAATGGTCGAATGAGTTAAAATAGCGTCCTAGTAATTTTAATGGAATCGGGTATCGGTACCGGTCTAAGTGGCGCTGCTTGGCGGAGGCCTATGTCCAGCAGTGGACGTCTTTCAGCTGAAATGATGATAAAGAGTATTATATTCTATTCTTTTCAGTTTTCATTTATTTAGCATATAGATTTGCTTCCTTAGTTTGACATGGAAACAGCAAAGTTGTAAGTCCGTAGAAAGGCAAAAGTGGTGGTGACCCAAAAGTAATTTTAATATCAAAAGCGAATAGTCCACATTTGCATAACACAGACGTATGTAGTGTTAAATTTTATCTAGATTGCCTCACAACGTGAATGTGCAAAGTAGCGTTTCCGTTTAACATTCTTAAGTGAATTTTATTCGGTCAAGAGCAGGCACAATGTAGGCATGCCGAAAATAGATCGAAATATTAATATTTTTCACTCGATATATCGATATTTTTTGGCTATACCTAAGAATACGAATAAGAATAAGAAATTTTATTTGCTCAAACAAGTGTATACATACAGAATTAAAATAATACATGCATGCAAGATCTTAAATAAGAGCGGCTCACGACATGCCTGCCATATCTCATGGCGTGCAAATATCTTAGGTAGGTACACACAATTATTATTATTGAATTAATGATTTTTAAATATTACTCTTTAAATACATTAAATATCAGTCATTACATATCATAATTTTTTATATTCAATCATTTACATTATCAATTATTTATTTTCCTTGTCCAATATTACAGATTACAACTATCACAATGAAGATTTATATTACTTTAACAGGCATTCAATTATTATTATTATAAAATTCACAATATAGGCATGACCATAATACTACAATCTTAATTATATTTATTTATAATAGTCACGTAGTTTAAAAATTCTGTAATGCTATAATATGCTTTTTGTGCCAAAAACAATTTCATTGTTTGTTTAAATTTAGGTATAGGTTGCTCTTTCCAACTTTTGGGCAATTTGTTGTAGACAATTGGTGCCATGCAAAAAACACTCTTGCGCATAAGTGCAGTTTTCGATGTATGTACTATCAGTTTGCTATCATCACGTCTATTTCTTGGAAATTTGTCTGCCATACGAGGAAACAAGATGTGGATTTGTTTTTACGAACATTGCTATTTCTAATATATAAAGCGCAGGTAATGTCAATATATGATATTTAGTGAAATAATTTTTGCAACTATCGGTAGTTTTGAGGTTAAACATTGATCTCAAGCAGCACTTTTGTCTTTTAAAGATGATATCCCTATCGGTTGAGTGACCCCAGAAGATAACGCCATATCTAATGATAGATTCAACCAAACCATAGTAGGCCGTTAATAGCGCTTCTATATTTAGAGTACGTGATAATTTATATAACGCATATGCACCACTGCTTATTCTTTTGGCTAGAGCCTCGATATGCGCTTTCCAATTTAAGTTTCTGTCGATTGTAAGTCCTAAAAATTTTGTAGTATTAGCTGTCTGTATTTTATTATTACTATATTCAATGTCAAGATTAGAGAATAATGATGATCGTTGGCTAAAGTGCATAATCAAAGTTTTATTTATATTAATTTTCAAATTATTATTATTCAACCACGTTACCGTGTCACCTACCTATTCAATATTTCGATATATCGTTTTTTTTTAGTTTTGACGTGCGTAAATACATCGTTTTTGTTACGTATAATTTATAGTTGTAACCCATTAAAAAACTTGCCCTAGCTCGAATCGCTATGGATCAAATCGGAAGAGGTGATGATAAATTTAAAAAATATCGATACGATAGCATCGATACCTACTTTTTACATTGCACAACGGGATTAAACCCAATGTTGTTTATTTTTCGGCTCGTTGCTAAGTAATAACAGCCGCAAGGGTCGATCCACCAGGTTAACCTATGCTTGCCGGGGTTGGTCCGTGGATGGGTGATCATTTTTACATACCGAGACTCCTCCGTGCCGCGGAGAGCACGTTAAAAGCCGTTGGTCCCGGCTGTGATTTGTAGATCTTTGTCACTCGTCAGTCGTTTGTTAGTCAGAAGCCCAAAAGTCTGACAACCAGTCCTACCAAGGGGTATCGTGTAACCCAGTAACTGGGTTTTGGAGGTCAGATAGGCAGTTGTCCCATGTAAAATACAATACCCTCATGGCGTTAGCTAGCTGTTGGTTTGCATACACTTCTGCTACCGTCTCTCGACAACTATTCAGATAAGGTTCTGCTCCACCTTCGTTAGTGTCCTGCCCACCTCCATTTCAAAGTCTTTAAGCATTAACACATACAAGAACGTAATATCCTTAACCAAACTCGTTTAATTGTTCGTAACAAGTAACAACAAAGTTGATCAACGCCTGCCGTAATACGGCACGTATACCTGAATTTAAAACTTGTTGCCATATTACTTTAACCAGGCGCTCGAACAAAAACACAAATGAAGTTTTGTTTCACCTTGTTCTTATACTTCATTAATGATATTAAACACTGTTGTGAACACATTAAGTTGCGTTCTTTTTTTTTAATATTTGATCTGCTTGAGCATCGAATGTATTATGTTATTGCAGTTTGGAAAATATTGCATTATTCTGAAATGTGGTTTCATAAACATATCTGCATGAATCTGCACGTTTGCTATTTGATTTTATAAGGCACGGGTTGTTTTCTGCATATATTTTATATTCTACTTAAGACACAAACCACAAATAACTATAAAATGTTCATACTGTGATAACCAGAAAAACATCCAGTATCAACTATCAAAATATTGTTAATAGAGGCTATGGTATCAAAACTGTTATTGTTACCGTCGTTAATATCACTTACAAAACACACATCATTCCATACAGACAAGATTGAAACACACGGTCATTAAATATCTATTACCTGCCACAAAACATTCCGACATAGGTAGGTATACCAAAAAGAAATCGTCCAATTTCTTAGGGAGAGCAATAAGCATCCCTCTTGCCAACCTCCTTCCATTTGTAAGTAGCAATCATGTAGATTCTAGAGATTGGTTTAACTGTAAGTCTTGGTACATATTTACTTACAGAAGCTAGCCTACAAACTACATCCTATACTATTAAACGAGCAATATTTGTATATATATATATATATTTGTAATCACGTTCTCAAAAACGGCTCTAACGATTTCGATGAAAGTTGCAATATAAAAAGTAAAAAGGTTTAAAGGGGCGAAAAATCGATCTACCTAGGTCACATATCTAGGAAAATTCAGTTTCTCTATTTTCCAAGCTTCGGAAATGTAATACAACGTTGGTATTCCTGGACGATATGTTTATCTATCTTCACCCGAGCAGACCTCGGTCGACCAGGACCACTCTACATAAAAAATGAATTGAAATCTAGAACGGTAAATAAAATCTATTTATTGGTTTTATCATAGGTTCTACTAGTAAACGTGAACTGCTAATGGACACACAATATAGTTATAATGACAGATTAAGAAATATTATTGTAATCACCGAACTTGTACCTGTACTGTATTGTATTTATTACTACCTGAACGCGGCTGCCCTCTTCAGGACCGTAGTCCTTCAAATCCCTTTTAGATACTTCCGAATTGGGAAGTTGTAGTCTACTACCTATTGCCTATTGTAGTCTACTTCAATCTGCCTAGCATTTTCCCAACTATGTTGGGGTCGGCTTCAGTCAAACCGAATGCAGCTGAATACCAGTATTTTACACAACTGCCTATCTGACCTCCACAACCCAGTATATGAGTTATACGATACCCCTTGGTAATACTGGTTATCAGACTTTCGGGCTTCAGAAAACCCGTATCGGCTGTCAAAGACCCACGAATGACAGCCGGGATGACAGGCCGGGAATGACAGCTTAGCGCGCTTTCCGAGGCACGGAGGAGTCTCGGTATGTTTACATACCGAAACTCCTACGTGCCTCGATGCCGTGCCTCGTGCCTCGTGGATGGGTGACTATCTTTAGATGTTCAACCCCGGCAAGCTTAGCGTTACCTGATGGATCGACCCGTGTGGCTGTTATTACTTAGCCTCGAGCTCCTCGTCTTGTAGTCTACTCATACCGTCAAAATATCCAAAACTCACTCACCCTTTAAAAAAAAAGCCTTAAAAAATACCTACAGAAAATATTTCTTATAACATTTCATCAAAAATATAAGGCGAAAATAAATCAAGTAAAGGACTGAATCACTAAACCATATTACAAAGACTGCGATAACGGAACGAGATAATATTTTTCCATCTAGATACCATGGAGGTTGAATAATAGGAAAAAATGTGTCAGCATACTTACATACAGAAGAATCCGAGACTGAAATATGTAAGGGAATAAATCTTTGTAAAGCCTGCTACTTTCTGGATGAATATTGATATCGTTCATTCTCACAATGGGCCAAGTTAGGCCATCCTTTGACAGGTCACACCAATCTCTATGTAGTCTGTGGGTCACACTATTTGATGCATAAGCGTTTAGCTGTAAAGGTTTGATGGTCTAACACTAAGCAAATATTTGTATAGTTAAAAGATAATCAGGATCTGAATATCCGTGTAGACTCTACGATAAGTTAAGCTGGAGCACTGATCGATCCTTTTACTTCTAAACCTTTTTACCTACATCGTAAAGTTAATATCAAACTAGCTCATGCCCGCGACTTCCGTCCACTTTCAAGTCAACTATAGATACCTACCAGATATACGCAACACATTTTCGTAAACGATAACAAGAAATTCGTTTCATTTTGACAGTTCAACAACATTCATTGCGTTATTTACGTTGTTTTTTTTCGAACTTTTGAAGCAATGTATTAGCAATTTGTTTCAAGACGATACAAATTCCGATTGATCGTATATTACGTAATTAGGTTACAGGATCAGTGAAATATTTTTTGTAATTGGATCAGTACTTTCGTAGATTAGGTATCTATTACAAAGTAATAAACAATTTTGCTTCATATTTATATTTGTTTAGACAACACAAAATACTTACGATAATTGAGTTTGTTTATGTAATAGTCTACTTAATTATTACACATCACATACAAGTTACAAAAGCCGTATAAGAAAAAGGGTTTTCATACTCATCAGGTTATATATGTAGGCAGGTGTAAACATTATATATGTAGGCAGGTGTAAATAATGTATTTATTATATCCAGTCCATATTTTGTCTTTGTATAATTTGCCGATCAACTTTGTTTTGATTTACATTCCTACATTATTCAGCGATATTTTGCTGATTTCAATTTACATATTTATCAATTCTGCTTTCTTTCCGAATCTTCTCCATAGGAAACAACCAATTGGAACCGTGCACCTAGATTCTGACGTTTCATAAGTGCCCATGTAGGTTTATGTGAAATAAAATATTTTGTTTTTTTTTTAATTTAATGCCGATATTTCTGGTTACATTTATTACTTAAAAAATATAATTAAGTAGGTATATGGATGCAAAATTGACCATACGCTCACTACTGAAAATACAACATTAGAGCTATTACGCACACGACAGCAAGCTGCTTTTTGATGATCATGTGGAAACAGTTGTCAACAAGGCGTTCAAAGCCTTGGGCTTCATTATAAGAGCTTGTTCTAGATTTCGTTCCCTTAAACCATTAAAAGTACTTTATTGTTCTATAGTTCGTAGCCAGCTTGAGTACGTTTCTCAAGTATGGAACCCTCAATATATGAGATTTTCAAATCTCGTATTGAGTCTGTTCAGAGGAAATTTTTGCGGTACTTGGACTTCAAGGCTGGACAATTCTCGGTCGACTATGAACACCGCTGTAAGCGATATCATTTTTTACCGTTGGAAGTAAGACGTAATATCAGTGATATCTGTTTTTTAGTGAACATCGCAAACGCGGGTTGATCGTCCCGAACTACTCAGCGAGATACTTCTTCGCACTAATCTAAACAACCTAAGAAAACGTACAGAAAGAAAAAGAAGAAAGAGTACAGACGCAACGCCTTCTGTATATACGTACGTAGTGGTATAGCTTTCAATAGTTTACCATCACACCTGGAAATCGATTTATTTTGCACCAGAGCGCAAAAAAAATTAGAAAAATTCTGAACAGGGAGTGTTTTGGTGACAACCATAAATAGCTTTTAACTTTGATTTTGATATTGCACGACTTGACACACCTAATATATTATCTCGACTTCATCATTCTCTTGCCCTAATCCCAATTTCATTCAATTCAATCTCGACATTTATATACCAATATGTCTACATTGTAATCTGTTTACTTAGGTACTCAAATCACTGTAACTGGTCAACGGAAGTAACTCACAGCTAATAATTAGCAAATGTCACTACTTATTTATGATTATTATTAGTAGCTTTAGCTAGTAGCTTTCTTTAAAATTAAATAAATAAATAAATAATATTAAGACAGTGGTAAATCAAAACAAACTAGGTTTATCAAAATATAAAAGTTGTTTTGACAGAATTGGGAAACAAGATACTGTCATATACTCGTAACATTCAAATTTACGTAATGTATGATTAAATATTGATTTGAATATAAATTTCCTCTTAGATTAATGCTTGCAAAACGAACAGGAAAACTCTTAAATAAATTACTTGTTTATCTATTTCATAATAAATGACGATTACCTATCTATTGGATACTGTTTATGTTCAGTTTTACAGTAATGAGGCGTTAAATAAGTATTCATACCTACTGATAGCAGGAAAGAACCTACTTGATATAAACATCGGAATGTTTTTTTATTTTTGTTTTTTTTTTTTTATTTAAGTCACTGAAGGTCGGAGACTCTTTATAAATGTACTGATATAATCATTGAATTTTATCTCACATTACCTTAAGGTGAGTTCAATGTAGTCATGATATCATGTAAACAGATGTTTCGTGTTATGGCAGGAACGGGACAGTATTATATATTTTCAAAACTTTTAAATGATTTATTCAAGATAGGTAGGTAATCTTTCTTTGACTGCGTCAAACCACTGAATATTTAAAATGGTAATGTTCGAAGAGCCTGAATTTTGCCAGGTGTCGTTTTCCTGCTATTTCTCATTTTAATACGTTTGATATTACATTATTCAAACAAAATCACAGGGGTAAAATAAAAACGCATCCCTCATACGGGAAATGAGCAAAAATTTAAAGTTATCTGAAAACTAGGAGTTATAGAACAAGTTAGATGGCGTAACAAAGTTACACAAAGCGATAGAAAACTAACGGTACATTTATGAATAATTTCCGACACCTTGCGGGTTTTACCGTGACTTATTTGGGCCAATTTTGGCGACTCAATAGTCACCCAATATAATACTCAGCTAACCTTTGGTTGAGCCCTCGACATATATTTTGAGCATAAGAAAACAATAACGTGAAATCGTCCGATCTGAACCAAGGCTGCTTAATAATGCAGAGAGGAAATTAATCATCTGTTTATTAAATGTTGCCATTTTTTTGCTTTTAATTAACCTTTTCACTTTATGCTTCGAACAGATTAATCAGCCGACGAGACTTTGCAGCTGACAGATTAAAAAATGATCGCCGGACTATCGACTGATATTCATTTGCGGTGTTATGGAGTCACGGATTTATGCAAAAAAATTACCTGAAATGAGATAACACGGGAGAATTTACGAGCAAATTGTCTAGAAAACGCGTTACCCATAGCGGTCCGGTGGTTGCGCAAACCAACGCCCCACTGACGCCACCAATGAACTGGAAAGCAAGGTCTTCGACCACACCACATTGTTTTATTTTAGCCGTGTCGTTTTAATTAGAACTAGTCGAAACAATACCACAGGAAGGAAACGACCGGACACGGGCCCCCAGACGCCCTGTGAAAACTATCACACGGCTAATACAAAAACTATTCCGTTCCACCGAATTTAACCTTAGTATAAATAACAGTGCAATACTGAAATGACATCAGTCTCGAAACGTCGGTAACGATCACATTGACTATGATGTTGACACAAGTGTTCACCCTCGCTCTGGTGGCGTTATCTGCAGCTCAGTTTAACAAAGTCGAGCTGGCTGATGAGAAGACTCCTTACGATTATGTGAAAGAACGGTTGGACGCTATCGGTACTGACGCGAAATCTGGATTGCCTCTGTCTAATAGTTATGAAGTGGAAGAGAGTGAGGATTACCCCGAACAAATAGAAGGAGCCGCGTCTACTGTTCTGAATACTGTTTCTGGTGTTGGTGGAGTGGGTGGTATCGGTGTTGGTGGATTTGGCCTGGGCCAGGGCTTAGGCCAAGGTCTGGGCTACGGTGGCATCGGATTAGGAGGCATTGGCCAAGGATTGGGGCTTGGTCTCGGAGGGGTCGGTGGTGCTGGCCAGCTGGGCGTCGGCGGTGCCGGTGTTGGTGTTGGTGGCGTCGGAGGTGTTGGTGTGGGTGGCGTTGGAGGCGTCGGCTTCGGTAACGGAGTTGGTCTTATCCACCCTGGAATCGGTGGATTAGGAGTTGGTGGAATCGGTCTTGGAAATGGCTTGCTTTACCACCCACTCATCGGACAACAAGTTGGTGGAGGATATTTCGACAAGAATGCTTATGATGCCGCTCAGAAAAAGGGTGCAGGAGAAAATTTAGAGAAAATCGAGAAGAAAGCTGAAGAAGAAGCTAAACATGGTCAGGAAGGATACCAGCAGGGCGCTGCTGCCGCCAGAGCCGAAAAGGGCGAATCAAGTTTCTACAAAGACGAAGAAGCCAAGAAAAAAGCTGCTGGTGACGAGAAATTCTATGAAGGCAATCAAAAATTGGATAAACAAGGTACGTTCACGAATTCTAAACTTTTCCTCAAATTAACCAATGCCTTACGCATACCGCAGTTTTTTTCCAAATAACTCATTATTTCGTTACAATTTCACGCTCACTTGTCAATCAACAAGTTTTTATCGTTCAATTCGGCAAAAAACAGAATAATAAATTAATATTTAGTCAACGTATAGTAAATAGAAACCTATTAATATTTACCTAGATGAGTTTTTTGTAACTATTACTAAACTTTGCAATAAAATTTTAGCTGCAAATGAAGAACAATTGAAAAAGGCAAAAAGTCACAAGAAAGGTCATGTGAGCAAGGGATTCAAGAGTTCCAGTAGCAAGAATGAGGAGGAGAAATCTGAGAGCTTCTACGACGAGGCTCATGATGAAGCTGATCACAAGATTAATGGTCATAATGCTGTTGCCCACGGAGAGAACGCACAGCAAGGATTCAAGGGTGCTCATGAGGAGAAGATTCTGGATGCTAACGCTCAGGGCAAAGAAGGACATCATGTGTCGGAGCAGAAGATTGATGACTCGAAGGCAAATAAGGTAAGACAAATTTTTTATATTCTTTATCCAAGTTGTGCAAGCTTATTCCATTTTATATGTATTCAAATCTTGTGACAAGTCATAGGATTGGTTGTTATGATTTGGGTCAACTAACAGAGCCACTAACATGATATTCGAAATTACATAGTTTCAGGCTTTAGAAACTGGGTTGGGATTATATTTTTGACCTTTAGATTGGTACCTATACCTAGCTAAAATGTTTTACGCGAAAAGTATTAGTAATGTTTTAGTATTTATATTTATTTATATCAGTCTAATGGGCCCTTTATTACCAAAATAATGGCGGACCACATTCCCGACCCGGACCGCCGACCAGTTTTGATATTTCATAAAAAATATTAAAATGATAATTTTAATCGTTTTTGCTAGTAATCGTGTACCAAACGAACCGCGACAGTCACATAATTTTTTAAACGTATCCCCAATAGGTACAAAAATTATGAAATATAATAAATATAAATTATATGTAACTAAAAATAAATTCCTAGTAACTTACCTATCTCGAGCTACATTAATAGAAGCATCCATTAAATTAGGGTGTGCTGATAAGCTATCTAATTACGCAACACATTTTTGTAAATGATTACGACATATTTATTTCATTTTGACAGTTCAACAACATTCATTGCGTTATATAAGCAATGGATTAGCAATTTATTATATTATATATTATAATATATTTAACAGTTTTATCATTTATAAACTAGCGTATTCAAATTACAAATTCAAAATATTTTATTTCACATAAACCTACATGGGCACTTATGAAACGTCAGAAGCTAGGTGCACGGTTCCAATTGGTCGTTTCCTATGGAGAAGAGCCGGCAAGAAACTCCACGGTTACTCTTTTAAAAATAATTGGCTTTTACAATATTTTCAAATAACAGTGTTATTAGGTATAGGAGGACAGTGTAAGTCTTTCAACAAGTACCAGGTACTTAACAGAATAATGATGGTCAACAAATCTACAGTCCACTAAGCCTACAGAGTTCTCACAAAATAGAAAAAAATCTATTTAAAGATAAATAAATTAATAAAAATAAAAACGTATTTTAAACGAAATTACGTGATTGCTTAATAGCAACTGTAACAAATCTGAATAATTCCACCACAATCATGAATCATGTCCACAAAAGCCCCTAAAAAAGATTTGAAATTAAATTGTAGGTACTTATATAATGTCAAATAATAGGGTGATTATATCAAGGAAGATTGTAAAAAATATAAACATGGTAATTTGGGAGCAGTTAATAGACTCTTACATAATTCTACTATCTTCTGACATGATTTAGAACTGATTTTCCAGCTTTTCAAAGACTAAACATGGATTTAAAACTTTTGGCCTCTGGTCCTTGTAATCTTGTCAACATAATACAGTATACTACAGCTACGTCTGTTCTGTCGCTAAAACTACTTAACAAATTCCAAGCTCTAGAAACCTTAAGTATCACTCAAAACAATGTTCATAAAAGCAGAGCTAGGGATGCAAGAAGTGCCAAAAAGTATCGATAATTATATAGTATCGAAATTTAAAAAAATATTGGTATCGATTTCGATATATCGAAAATAAAACATCGAAATATCGGAGATTTTAAAAAAAAATATATGTACTTTATGAAATTCTATTGTGTTTTTCGTTAATTCATATAAATACCAAACTAGAAACATCATTTCACATTGAAAAAAATAAGTACACTTTTTTTCGGCTCTGAATTCCAGCGGTCTTAGTCAGTGGCGACAACGGTGTTACTATTGGAAATATATCGTATTTGGTACATTTTCGATACTTGATATGAATATATCGATTTATCGAAAATTATTTCAATACACATTTCGATATTTCGAACAAAACATATCGATACATCGATATTTTTGCTACACGCCTAAGCAGAGCATAAAATTAAACACGCAACTTATTTATTTAGAACAAATGCCAACTTTTACGGCTCATAAAATGTTACTTTAGTATATACATTGTTTAAATTGAAAACAGTTGCCTCTAAGCTCGTTAAACAGAAATGTCTGTGGGTAGGTCCGCTATAAAAGCCATTGAATAAAACCACCAGATGTTTGAGCTACTTTTTAAGGCTTTAAAATGGGGGAAATAAAATTGTACTAAATTGTTTCGTTAACCTCACTTTTCGGATTAGCTAAATGGTTCTTTCTGAAAAAGTAAAATGGTCCAGACTTTCGTTTCTGATAATCGCTTTAATTATGATTTCGTTTTATCGTCCTTTGTTGCTGTGAAAAAAAAAACATACATTTGATTGAACCAGATTGTCAACATTTGATTGTCTCAGTGCTAATTAGCACATTTAGAGCTTTAGGTACCTACAGAAAGAGCTCTAGAAATAACATCACGCTTGTACTCCTCAAAGGGTTCGGCAGAGGTGTACTTATAGTAGACCCACATTTTATTGTTATGTTTATCATAATTCTCATTGCTGGGAACCAGGACAGGCCTCCTCTCTATGAACGGGAGTAAGCGGGCCCAGTGCGGGTTGGTGGATGTCACATGTCTTCGATTTTTTAGTTCTAGGACGTGCCGGTTTCCTCGCGATGTTTACCTTTACCGTTAGTTATGTTTAACATTTTCGACTCCACCCACTTTTCATAAAACTCATACGCCATGCCGCCGTATATATTGGAAGTGAACCCTCCGGGAGGGTTGTCTGGCATTACGTTTGCGCTAGAGTTAACCATCGCGGACGGTCAACCGCATGTAAAACCGTGTTATAAAACACTTCAAAATCAAGTAAAATTGTGTTTTCAGGGGTCTTGTCGCCATACGTAGTTTTCAACCTTTTTCATTTTTAGTGAATATTTGAAACAATGAACAAAAAAAAAATTGCTTGGATTTTAAAACCAACGCATATACTAATAAATCTTGTTAATCAGATTTTATTTTCACGGTTAATAATGCTGTATTCGCTACGAAAAACCTACATTTAAAATGAGCTCGCCGCGAGGGCTCCCGGCATCCCTTATTCGACCAGGTGAACCCTCCAGGAGGGCTCCCGACATTAAACGTGTTAAGTCCCATGTAATAGGAGGCAAGTCTATTGCCATAAACTGAGGACAAATCCATACTTCAGGCTGCTCTACATGTTTTCATAATTTCATGAAACGACAACACAGCACTACTCCTCCCTTTTGTGCATCCTCAGACTATACAATACTAACTATTCTATGTTCCCAGGGCGAATACCTCCAGAAAGGCTACAAGGGTGGTGCCGAAGTCCTGGAGAAGTTCAACAACCTCGGGGCTCATTCAGTGCATGGACATCAGGAGGCCACTGGTGGCTATCAGCAGAACAAGGGCATCCTGCCCATTCACCGTTAAAACCTGTTCCTTTTGATTAACGGCGATAATAAAGAGAATTTTTGAAGCTTGGTAATTGATGTTTTACTTCAAACTCCTTTGGGGATAATGGTATTATAATAACTAGTAGAGCAGCATGGTAAAAAAAAAACTGGTGTGCAATAGGTCAACCTTTTTTTTGGTTGTAAATCCTCCGTCGTGGGGCGGCCGGAGGAGTCTGACAGACCTCTACTGACTAAAACCCGTGTTCCCTCACACACTTGCATCGGAGGCTACGAGGGCACTTAAGGACTCTTCAACGCAGCCCCCGACTGGTGCCAGCCCGCCATAGGTCAATAGTAGGTTGATGTTTGTTTAAGTGGAAATAACATTGATTCGAAACAATTATTTAAACAGACCTTATGTAGTTTATTTAGAGATATAAAAATTATGTATTAGGTATGTTGAAACTGTTGGTACTTCCCGTCACTTGTCCATGAGGGTTCATTAGAAAACCAGCGTCAGACAGCATTTGTCGGGCATTAATGCTGAAATGAACCTTTTTGGCGCAGCCGTGAGGCACACACTATTAGGCGATTAACACACGGCACCGCGCACCGCCGCGGCAGGCGGTGAAGCGGATCTCATGTCGCATTGACCTCTATTAAATCCGTTGATGCCTAACACACGTACACCGCCTGACCGCGCGTTCGAGCGGCGCTCTCACCGCCACCGCCCAACCGCGCGGCCGGCCGCGCGGCGGGGCGGGGCATCACACACGGGGCGCCGCACTACCGCGCGGATCGTCATGAGTGCAGGATGTGTTAAAATAACATGAATGTTCTATTTAGAGTTCTGCTTCGTAAAAATGGATGAACCCAATATCTTCTTTTTATTTTCTTTTTACGCCATAAAAGCCAGATTATTGCCACCACTTCGGCGTCTATTCTTGCCAGTGTTTGTGATCAAACTGGTCAAATCCGCGTTAAATCCATCCGCGCTGACAGGCGTGTAAACCGCCTTACCGCGCGGCGCGCCGCTACAAAATCCGCTTTACCGCCACCGCCCTCCGAGGCGGTGCGCGGTGCCGTGTGATAATCGCCTAATTGCTTTATAATTATTTTCACTTTTTATCTTTGTATTATTTCAGTACTATAAAATTGTATCTTCATATTCCTAAACATAATTATTAAAAAGAAAGATTACTTTAGATTCGGAAATCGGTGGCTTTGGATGTTTTGTTTGATTATTTTTTTGCCACCGACTTCCGAAACTCCTATTTAATTTGAAGCCGGTTAAAAAGGGTTTCTTTCTCAATTCATGGACAATTAAAAGTATCAGGCCTTTTGTTATTAAATAAAATAAAAGTCTAAAGTTTCATGTCTAATACTCCCCGTATTAGACATGAAACTTTAGACTTTTATGAATAAAGGGGTAGCAATGTTGCTCAAATTGTAGAAGCATAATATTTGGATGTCTGGAAACTTGAGAAGTCTATCCTAAAAAAAGTTTTAGAGTGGATCTCATTTAGTTATTCAGCATTCGATTTGATAAAACGAATTTGATTTTCTTACCAAAAATAAGTTTTAGAGTTGATATCAGTCAAGTCGATTCGAAAAAAAAATCTCTATTTTTATCGTAATATTTTCTTGTTAAGTCTTTTGAAGTTCCCAATAGAGCCACTTTTTTTTCTTTTATTCTTAGATCGCTTGTTTAGGGTTCAAATACATATATTTCCGTTTATAGGTTCTTTGATTACCTCAAAAGCCCTTAAGAAGGTAAAGAGAAGGTGTAAAGATAAGGACAGAAAGAAGTATTTTACCGTTATCTTTCAAAGTCAAATCATTTATTTCAAATAGGCCCTTATAAGGCACCAATGAATGAAAAAATTTACAAAAAAAAAATGATTCTAATCGCCCCTTCCAAAAGGTAGTTTTCGCATGGAGAAGAACGGGCAAAGGTTATTTAACTCCACCGTTAAATAACCTTTGCATTTCTTTCTTTTGATAATAAAAACTTCATCATCATCATCATTTCAGCCGAAAGACGCCCACTGCTGGACATAGGCCTCCCCCAAGCACCGCCGCCGTGCCGACCTTCGTAAAGATAATAAAAGCTCGTAAGCTGTTATTATCTTTACAAGGGGCTCAAATATAATTAGAACCCAGGTGAGCTGTGCAGGATGCAATAACGCCAAATAGCCTATTGGTATGACTGTCTAATTCAAGAACGTACCTACTAGGTACCTATAAGCTGTTTCTTTATGATCCGACTTCAGCCGACCCTTTTCAATTTGCAGAATAAATAAAAATTTACGAAGTATAAAATACATTGTTTGTCTTATTTGTTTTAGTATATTCGTATATTTATGTGTATTTATTTGTTCTTATATTTATTTATATTTAGGTATATTATATTATATATATAGTTTTAATAGGTACCACAATTGAAAATATTGCACCTACCACTGTTTGTCTCTGCATCACCCAAAGGTTGACTGGTGTGCTTAAAGTGTTAAATAAATACAACCCACATTTTCAAAACCTTAGAATAGCAGGTTGCTTACCTAAAGCAAGGTACTTCGATCCCTGACCTATTTGTTAACGCCAAGTAGAAACTGAACGAAACCATCATAATTGTTAATTAACTCGCTTAATTATGTTATAAACTAATAAAGTCTATTACATTACCTAAGTAGTTTCACTTGTTATAAGTGAGGTACCTACTACTACTTTGCTAGAGACAAAAATCAGTAAATTGTCAATAGGCAGTTGGTCTATCCGTATTAATTTAGGCAATAAAAATAACAAATAATTTACCTTCCGACGAAGTCATTTTTCAACTCTTCAAAAGTTACGTAGTAATAAAGTGATAAAAATAAAAGTAAATAAACCACAAATATACTTTATTCGTTAAAATAGCAAAACGGTAACATGCAAATTGTATTCAAATTTTTAAATTAACATGCATAAATATAAAATTAAAATGTTAAAAGCTATCCTAATAAGAGAATGCAGAACCCATTCCGTTGTAATACACTAAGTACCTATTTCCATTTGTAGGAATGCTTTTGCTCCATTTACTGTCATCGTATTTAGCATAAAATTGTGAATACATAATACAGAATTTGGAAATTAAACGAGTTGGTGATAAAAGTACAAAAAGGGAGAAATTATTCACAATATTACAACAGAAATGGTGTTGGTATTGGTATAATAACAAATATTCATTTTTTTTTTTCGAATGTCATAAAGGAGGCTAAATTAAAAAAGAAACGTTAGTCTATGGTTTTGAATACACTGAACACCATGGAATTAGTATGTACTTTAAAGGAACAACTAATATAAAAACAAATAAACTCTAATCGAACCTCATAATCTTCGTTCTTTTATTGAATGGACATTTTCTGTAGCCATTGCAATAAACACCGGGCGGTCGCAATGGACTGTTTGACATATAGCCCGATTCACTACTGCTACCGAAAGACCTAGAAAACAAATCACCCGATAAAGTTTTTTTACGAAATAGTAATTAAAACAGTAGAATTGATTTGTTATGATCATTTGGCAGAGACAATTGTGTGTTAGAAAAAGTTGATTTGGTTTATTGACCATGAAGGTTCGATTTTAAGCGTAGTCATATCAATTAATCATTTATTTTCCTGAGTAAAACAAAATCATTCACTCATTAACCAAGCAGCTAAAATAATAACCAATAATGGACAGAAAAAAAAACATGTCCGTGGAATATAAATTAAACGCTGCATAATTCAGATTTCGAACGCGCAATTTCACTCATTCAGCGCGACGCCGACGATCGGAATTCAATTTGAGGTAAATGTAATATAATTAAGGGTTCAAGAACATCATTTTATAGTATTTAAATAAAAATACAATAAAAACACAGTGGAAACTACACAGTGAGGACAGCGACATCTCATACTTAATATCATAACATAAACTTCTAAATAAATCTACTTTCTAAACAAAGGTTTACACAACATTGAAAAACCAAACAAAAACCTGAAACAGGGTAAGATGAGAGACATTATTTAGGGAGTAAAATAATGTACAATATGACAAAGAACATTAACTATAAGCCACATGTCTTTTCCCAAACCATTTCATCCCCATATCTCGAGTCTTGACGTAAAATAATATAATATTCCTGTCATATTCAACGTGCTGTCACACAATGTAACACAGGCCTAAAGAAATAGGCTGAATAATTCAGTTTACCAATGCCGCCAGTGGTAATAAAAAATAAATGTGTATTTTTTTATGGAAATTCGCAATGGCACACGCGAGCCAATTTTTTGGATGCGTTCAGAATACCATTAGAGACTCTTTAAAAAGTTGGAGTACCCAGCGGACTCGGGAGTAGGCGGAGTGAAGACAGTCGATGAAATCTTGTTGGACGTATTCGAACGCTGAAAAAGAAAATATAAGTTTTCAGGTAAACGTGATTTGTTTGAAATTCAGTTCGCAGTTGGAGTTAATAGCAAGAAATATCGTCTTAGCAACAACATTATTATGTAAAAGGCGCTTTGTTCTTGCATGTAGGTTGACGTAAAGCGCTTTTGATCGCTGACCCGGTTGAATTCAAGAGCTGATCTACTACAAGACCCAGGGGTTGGTACATAAAAAGGAGAGTAAAGCTATAGGAACATCATTATTATTATCTATATCCAACAAAATACTTATGAAACAACTAACCTACTAAATCTCACATAACTTTACACATACTACACCAGCATTCTCATAAAAAAAATTACTATGAATACCATGCATCCAAATATACAAGTAAGTATATAAAAAAACATACAACACCAGAAGTAAAAACAAGTTTCTACTAATGACTGCACGGGCAAAGACTAATTACGGCATAAAAACAATACTAGTGGAGGAAGTACAGCTGTTTAATAATTTACGGGAGGATAGTATAAATATATTATATTCAAAGCAAAACTTAAGAAACATTTATGCACCCTGTAACGTCACCAACACCCTATTTTATTTTATTTTTTGGGTGGGAAATTATCATATAACTTCTGCCGCTCTGGGCGCGCGCAGAACACAACGCGCCGTCGGCCCGAGCCTGGTTCTTATCGGACGGCGAGCTACCCATTGCTCACCGGCCGCAAGCCCGCGCCTACGGAGCTCGGCCTGCGATTCCCGACGCCCACGGCGTCTCCTGCGGCGGCTAGGGGCGTGAAGGCGCAAAGTTTGCCTCTCACGCGTTCCGCCTCCTCCTTCGCGAGCATTACTGCTTCGCAGAAGGAGGTGACGGCTTCCCATGCCCTCTCGCTCCGTACTATGACCTGGACTAGGGCCGGACGCAAGAGATCCCCGCCTCCGATCGCCTCCACGAAGACACAGCGATGCTCTGCCCAAGTCGGGCAGACCTCCACCGTATGCTCCACAGTGTCTTCCGGGCGATCCACGCAGTGACGATACCCGGGCGTTTCCTCCCGCCTGATACTAAACAGGAACCTCCCGAAACAACCTTGTCCAGTGAGAAACTGCGTCAGGTGGAAGGTGAGGACGCCGTGGCGCCTCTCTAGCTGCAATAGTGGCGTACCCAGCACTGGGTTGCAACAATCGCACTTTCCATGACGCCATGAAATCCCGCCGGAGCTCTGTCTGCTGTGCCGTGATTTCTCGCGGCAGCGGAGTTACGCTCCGGCGTTACGCCTCCTCGCGCCACTCCCAAATGAGCGCGAGCATCGTCACCAACACCCCAGAGGCAAATAATGATAATTATAACAACTTAGATGTAAGCACTTTGTATCTCATTTAAAGTTACCTGATATTAAAGTTCTTATGAGAAATAAATTCTTTAAACCTCACATAATTCCTCAACATTACATATTCAGATGTTCTGCACGAATGATAGCTGTAAAGTCAAAGCATTGAGATCAATTGAATCTCAATGAGTCAAAGTCAAAGTTTTTTATTTGATATCAGATATCGGAGTTTACAGGGGTTTTAACTGGAGAACAGAAAATTCAAATATAAAAATAAACAACTATTGGAAACGTTCATTAATTATCAGTGACGGGTATTGCACAACTACGGTTTCCAATAACCTAGAATTTTTCGTCCAGAGTTCAGTTTTGTTTATCTGTTCACGAAAATAACATACATACCTAGGAATGTTGTCACTTCTAATCATATAAGAGACTATATACTATATATACCTGTGAATTTGTTTCGACTTTTATTTTCAGGTATCAAGTAAGCTAGCAAATGCCAGCGCCATTAGTTTTAAAATATTGCCCGGAAAATTGACGTGTTTAAGTTTTTTAAAAGATCTAATTACAGAAAAAAAATCCTTTCAATTCATAGTTCTGGCATTTCTCCTTTTTATCATTCATTGTAGCTATACTTATTACATACGTATACTTACCTACTTCTTACGAGCTTAAACAAACACATCGAAAAAATACGATAATCACCTGACTATGAGCACTCATGTTCGCAGACCTCTGCTTGCTTATCCGGGTCGGAGTGACGAGGTTTGACTGATACTGCTGAACCTAAGGTCAAAATGTTATCTTTATTTTAATATACCGGACCCTGGCAGTTTGAGATATCTGTCAGTCTTGGGACAGGGTACTCCCTTGGTCTAAGTAGCTATACCTCCTCATTAAGAGTTAATTTTAAGTATACTGTGACGAAAATAGACACAAGATTATGACAATATTAATTATTTCTACGTAATACATAATTATGTTCCGTAAGCTACGCTTGCCGTGGTCGGTTCGTGGATGGGTGACCATCAATTACATATCGAGACTCCTCCTTGTCTCGGAAAGCACGTTAAGCCGTTTGCCCGGCTGTCATTCGCAGATCTTTGACTGTCGTTACGGGTAGTCAGAATCCCAAAAATCTGACAACCATACCCATTAACATGTATCATGTTACCCATTAACTGGTTTGTGGAGTTCAGAAAGCTGCATGCGGTTAGACTCGACTTTATAATTTGACAAATGATTGACATTCTTATTCTTAATATACTATCTATGATGTATGTTCCAATTTTATTAGCATAATTTCATTTATTTAATGTAATGTTTGCATGCTAGTTTTAGCGAATTGTTTTAGAAACTTTTAAATATCCCAACCAACGGTAATGTACTACAATTCTTGCAAATAAATTTCATTTCATTTCATTGAAGCCGACGCCAAAATAGTTAAAAAGCGAGCCATATTGATTGACATATGCAGATTTTGGTTAAGTAGTGTTTTTATTTTTATTTGATAAGAGATTTGACAACAGTGAAAAATCTTTCAGAATTCGACGTTAAGTCAGTAACTTCATCATCATTCTAATTAAATATACACACACAGTAACGCAAATCTAAAGATAATATTTTTGTTTCATGATAACCTCAGAGAGATTTCTTCAGGCAATGATAACATAAGTCAATGTTTCATGGATAGCAACGGTAATAAATAATATACATATAAATTTTTATTTTCAAATAAGATAATTTTTACATAATATAGCTATAACATGTATATATAAAAAAAGAGGGGAAAGAACAGTTGTTTTTTCTAAATCTCGTTTTTGTTTACATGGTTGGCAAATAAATTGCGAACGCAGACTAGATGTGTTGTGATGTGAAAAAGCTTCTTGCTTCTTTGTAACCTATAGATGAATTGCATTCTCCAATTTCAGACCCCGCAGTTTCTTTCAGCTAAATTTCTTTTGTTTCTTGCTTCATTCAAGAGCAAGGAATTTCAATTAAGTATCGAAACCGAAACGCATTTACAATACAAGAACATTATCTTAGTAATACATTTTCCTTATTATATCTTCTAATATTATGTGTGTGATAAGTCCCGGGAAATACCTAGGTACGTGTTCTATGAACTAAGTATTAAACTAAACAAAACAAATGGTAGCTATCTGAAAATAAATGAGCACGGCACGTGCAACATACTTTGGTCAAATCAAATTTGAGCATACCTTACGTTAGAAAACAAGCCTAGTAAATGTCTATTAGTTCGTCGCCTAACATGTCCAGTACAATCCATGGTCTGCAGTTGGACTAGTCCAGAGTCCACAGCATAAATCTTAGGTTAAATGATGATTTTCTTTCCTTGTGCCAATTCCATCCCAGGTCTTTCCCGCCATCCAGATTTTTAAATTGTATTATGTGTCATACAATGATCATACATTTTCTTATTCATTTATCACACCTCATAATGAGCCCTTAAGATACCATTCCGTTCCCGATCGCAGGCAGTAACTGCACGCTACGTGTCGCGGCGTCATTTTGCGGCGTCATGTCGCTGCAGTCATGATGGGGAGCAGCAGCCCGTATTCCAGTCGGTAAATAGAAGATAGAAAAACGTGTTATCGCTCGAGCGTGGGCGGCACTACTGGTCTGTGGTCGGGCTGCACGTATCGCCTGTCACTCGCCCGTAGCTGCCAACGACGTTTCGCTAGCTACGGAAAGTATTTTTATTCATAGAAAATAGTCATGTCGCCTGCAGTTGCCTCCTGCGGTCGGGCACGGAACGGTACCTTTAATGTTGCTCCTCTCTTCAAGAAGTAGTGAGCTGTAATCCACCACGCGGGCCCAGTGTGGGTGGGCTCTGTTGGCAGATGTCACATTGTCTTAAAATTTCTGGCTCTAAGACATCCCGGTTTCCTCACAATGTTTTCCTTCACCGTTTTGAGAGCAGTGGTGATTAAATAATTTACACAAAGTAAAGCGTCTGCCTGGGTTTGAACCCACGACGTATAAGTAAGTAGGTTAGAACTAATATTTTCATTTCAGTTTTCCAATAATACTTCATTATTGGAAAACTAAAACTGATTTCTGTTTTTGATGGTTCTAGCTTATAATTTCCGCAAAGGAACAGTTTTCAAGTCATACAAAATAGTAAAAAAAAAACAATATTATAGTCACTTACCGAAAACGGCGTACTTTTAGCATTACGCTTATAAGTAGGGGTGGTCTGCACGAAGCTCGGTGATATGTTGCTCCCCGGCGATATGGGGATGTTGAACGGCGATACTTGCTCTGAAAATGTATCCCCTTGCGTACATTTGAGAACGTCCTATATGTATAATATATACCCCATAAAAGGGTATCAAAAAACGTTCAGCAGTTCAATTTTTGGGCGATCAAAAATTGTTTATGTGATGTTTTGTTACGGGTATTGGAATATTCAATTTTGTTTATATCTCTTGTTTGGTAATTTTTTAAAGCGATGTTTAAATGACGAAAATTTTTGAATTTAACTTTGCGTATGTAATTGTTATAATCAATTTTATTACGACTTTTATGACCTACTTCTTAAAGTCATCGTCACCACTTCAAGTGATTAATCTAAGCTTTCTAGAATGTAATCTTCAAGACTATAGAGTTACGTAATAGTCAGTCTATGACCAAAATTGGGCATTGCAACATCATACTATAATCACTAACCCAAATTATACCAAACTTGATAATCGCCATTATCTTTGCGGATATCATGGCCTGGACTAGAGGATACGTCTTACCGACTCCCATATCAATTAAGAGGTCTGAGGAACAGGGTGTAAAGTTCACTCATCCTCTATACAAAAGGGAGGATCCTCCGACCAGACGGGTGTCGTGTATCAACTGCCTAACGATTGATTTCGGGGAAGGGATATATATGGTGTTCGCGCGGTAAACTCTAATTGCGCGATGCAGAATTTGTGTGACGTCAATACTAAATGATTATAAATGCTAAAGTGTCTGTTCGTTTGTTACATCTTGGCACCTCAACTACTTTACCGAATTCAACAGAGCCCAGAGAACGACATGAGGTACTGTTTGTATGAGTAGGTACATTAAGGTAGATATGTCATGCCAGTGAAATGGCAGGAAACACTTGCCTGTCTAGCATAATCAGTCTATCATGTTCCCCCTGCTGAGTAACAGGCATAGGGGCCATAATCCACCACGCGGGCCCAATGCAAGTTGGTAGTTGTCACATGTCTTCGAATCTTTGGTTCTAGGACATGCCGGTTTCCTCACGATGTTTTCCTTCACCGTTTTGACATCAGTGGTGATGAAATTATTTACACAAAGTAAACCACCTGCTTGGGTTCGAACCGACCTATAAACTCGTAATTTGGGGCCGTTACCATTGGGCCACCCCTGCTCTCTATTATTGCCTGTCTATTCTGTAAAATGTCGTCGTTAAAACTAAGGTGAGCTCATGAGCTGTCATTCAGGCACATGGTATTAGGGATTGACACTAACTGACAGCTGTTTTTCTCACCTAAGTTTTCACGCTGAGAAAAACAGTATTGCTCGGCTAGTCTACAATAAAGCTAAAGTAAGTTATCTGTTACTAGATTGGTTCGCCAACTGAGCTTCTAAAATCCGGATAGTTCTGTGATATTCCTTCAGTTGGTTGTGCTGTTTCTGACATAACTCGGTCATGCGTTTTAACTCGGTCCGTGCCGTATAGAATTTCTTCGTCTGGAACAAGTAAAATGTGATAGTATTTCTAAAAATAAAAAAATAGGAAAGCTTACTATTCAATTTCCTTTTCCTGAGAACATAAGCTACTCCCATAGTAACAATAAGAGAATGTGTTAACAGGGGCCACAAAGTCTTATAAACTTGCTATGTATATGTCGCAGTAAGATGGTTGAAGCCGTGATATAGTTATATCCCTAGGGATATAGCTATATACCGTAATATAATTATATGAAAGCGGTTTATAACTGTCGGAGTGTCCTAATTTTGTTACTGCGACCAATTTCAACATAGCGATCGTCGACCGCTACAACAACACCACTCGCTTCGCTCGCTCAGCTCGCGCGTATTTGGTCATAGTTCTAACCTAACCTAACGTATTTGGTCGGAGTGCCTTAATAGTTATATTACTAGATCGTGCTCATATCATAGTTATATTCTAGTAAGACAGTTATGAACCTCTTAAATGTAACTATATATTACGGTATATCGCTATATCCTTAGGGGTATAACTATTTCACGGCTATAACCATCTTACTGCGACAAATATAAATGAAAAAATTAAAGTCACTTTTCTTGCCGGTCAGTGTGAACGCGTTGTTTTTTCTAAACCACGCAATGAACTTTGATATGGTTTTCACCTTTTTTTTTGAGAATTGATTCCGGAAGTTTTATGTGTAAAATACATTAATTTTAAATGTATACATAATAAAGAAATATCCATGTTTTTTCAAGGCTTAAGGCCGTACAAAGCTGGGGCGGATTGCTAGAAGGTAATACAAAATTAATTTTCCTGGATGACATTCCTAAGTAATTATAAAATGGTTATGCTTTTTAATGGCAAAACCGGCGGCATAGCAACTCGGTTGTCTTCGGTGTTCTCGTGACAGGTCTCATTTGAAGTCCGTAAGTGATTATCAGTGCGATTCGCTTACCTATATGTCAACTGTCAAAAACAACAAACTTTGACGGCCGATTATAGCACAAGGTTTTTATAAGGAGTTTTCAGGTATATCACCCGGTGGACATTAACGGTCTTATAAATAGTAATTGTGCGCATATAATAATGATGACGCAAACTAAGTATTACATAAATATCAACCATAAAAAAACGTTGATTTCTAGTTTCAGTAGGTTATAAGTATTAGGTAAATCCATTAGATTTTTTTGCCTTCCTAGTTACACATTACATAAAAAATTATAAAAGATGTTTTCAACTTTGAAAGGCAATTCTAAAACGTAATCTACAGAATTTAATTAAGTAGATAACTAAAAGCAAGAAAATTACTTACTGATTGCAATAAATAAGATAACAACCGCCGTCTGTGTTGCCTCTGAAATTGTAACACCTCACAGGACTTTTTAATTAATTCCTCTGGATCGGTAAAGTAATCTTGAATCTCTTGTTTCATCTTAAAATTAAATCATAAATGAGAAAATTACATTCCAAGGTATTGTAAGAAGTTGGTAGATAATACATACGTCTGGAACAAGTTTCATGATGGAACACGGTGCTCGGCATATTAAACATGTACTGTCTTTACCGCCTACAAGAAATTTACATAAGTAATGATTAATATTTAATCCATGTACAGATATCAATCCTTTTATTTTAAAGAAGTTAAGGAATAATATTACCTTTCTCTAAGCAATTGTTACAAAACATGTGGCCACATGATGTTAAATGCAGAGTAGTTCCAGGTTCTAACTGTGTATAACAATTGTTACAATGAATCCAGTCCATACTTAAATAATCGTTAATTATCTTTGAATTAAAACAAGATGATTGACGCACAATCATATTTTCAATGTTTTGACATTCCAAAAACTTTTTTTTAAATTCAATAGCTGGAACTATTGTGCAATGTTATGTCTCATACGGACAAAATATATTCTAAAATAAGTTTAAATATAATATTTCATTCTAAATAGGTCTGGTTCCCGTAAATTATAAACATTCTCAATAAAAACAAATTAACATCATCAATTTCGTCAATAATCGTCGAATAAATATTTTCCGTATGTATTTAAAGAGGTCACATTACATTTAATTATCCTTCAAAATAAAAAATGTATACCTATGTTACACTATCACATTACCATAGAGGAAAGCAGATGGGCATTAACAAAAAATATTTGGCCGTTATGAAAATCTCAAAAACACAACTGTTCACAACATAATAGTAATTACCATTTTGATACCGTGGCCGGCTTGACCGGAAAAAAAAATGAAAATGCATTTTGCTTTTCATAAAATATTATGGTTTCAAAAAAAGAACGTACGTAACTTTGACAGAAAGTGTTGGTATTTTAGGGAGGTTTAATAATGTGTTTTGATTTTGCAAATAATCAATTGACTCGCACTTTATTTTTTCTGTTGATAATTCATATTATTTTTCTTTATTTTATTTGGGTATCGATTTTACAGTGATTTGAGCATTTTTTGGGTGAATAACTAAGAAAATTTTATTTTGACAATCTACAAGTTATTCTTTTTATTTTGATGGTATCTGCTACGACACACCTAGAACTTAGGCTGCAAGACCGAAGCGAGCTCGGGACTTGGGACACCTTGACTCAGTTTAGGTTAGAAGAATAGCGTGGTCGTGTTGGAACGCACCTCAAAACCTGATACTTATTACAAAAAAATATTTAAAAAAAACTATGCATTTCCTAAACTTTCCGCATGCGGGGTGGGGGGGGGATCCCCTACCCCCAACCCTCTCATATACACATAGTTATATATGTACCCTTATATAAAAGTCCTTCCTTACATTTTTCTATAGAAGTGGATTGTGTAAATAAAAATGCAACCTATCGTTATGTCGCATTTAGGTAGGTATATTTTGCATGTCCACCATGCTAATAAGGAAGAACATAAATCTTAAATAAATAGCCACGTTCGGCTTTGTATTGTATTATTTAATCAAGCCCATGGTCCCAAGCGAGCGATGACTCTTACAAACTGAGCAGGAATATTGAAGAATGAAGATCGATACGAATACTAGAAAGACACAGAGCCGCTGAGGTAAACAATAAGTAAAACAAAATTAATTCAATATTAAACTTGATTGAAAACTCTATACAAGTTTACATGCTCATAGGTACGACCAATTTGTGTGTAGGTATGGTTATGCCAATGACTTTGTATGAAATACCTAGCCAATGTTGATCTTGAAATTGGTACTAAACTATTTTGTTTAATGGTTTATTCAGTGAAAATAGCAGTCTAGTTACTATGTAAGCTTATGTGTAGCTAAACTGTATTTTTCCGGGTTTAATTAACGATACTGCCTGAATTCCTGTGTTTCTGCTAAAGAAAATGCAACAGTTTTACTTTAATCCTAAAAGCTCACATTCATCACTTCGAATGTAAATAATAATTACGTATTATATAGAACTATTCTGATGGTGTGTATCGATGATTATCTCAGGATCTTATCTACACCATCTGAAGTCTATATCGCGCACCGTTTTCCAATTAGCAACACTCGTGACACAGTGCCGCGCAAACCCCACAAGTCAATCGTCCGCGAATACAGTGTCCACCTCCGTGTTCGTTAGTACATGGTGAAACAATCACAATAAAGATAACGTGAGAATATAAAAGAAGTTGCTTGGACGGTTCGCGGTAGTAAGGCGATAGCACGCGAGCTTGCCTTGACCATGGCATTAAAATACATTTATCTGATAGCCCTGACATGTGTTTGTGTGCAGAGCAAATCATGTATGTTCTATTTTCAAAGTGCTCTATTTTTTTTTCATCTGCTTTGCATTTTATTTATGGAATGCCATTTTTTGTCTCAAAAATTTTAAGTTTTATGTTTTGTTTATGGAATTCGGTTTTTGAATCTGTATGATAAATTTAAAAAAAAAAACATTTTTTTGCGGAAAATTGTGTTGTTAAAGTGTTGTGACTAAAGTTTTCCGGTATTTCGTGTTTGTTCACCGATTCATAAGAATATAACAATGGAAAAAATGGTATCGAATCAAGCAATAAAGAACCTACCTAGTTAAAAACTGTTACAACTGCATCCAAAGTGATAATGTAAAGAAATTTAGTAATCTCGGACAGGCAATCTGTTTATAGTAATGTAGCCACGCCAATGTAAAGACGCGAAATCTTTGACATTTACCCCCGACACTTATGAGCAAATATTTACGCGTTTTGTAACTATTTGCTTAGAAACAACCAATCTGATAGATACTAAGCATGTTCTTAGAGTTTATGTAATGTTTTGGTTTTTTATATCGACAAAACAATCTGCACTTTTAACAAAATTCGAGTTGTAGATGTTATTTTCCGATTCTAATATTTCTAAAACAGAATGGTCCATAAATTGTAGTGGAAACCATTTTCTCGATGTGTTTATTCCATTTGAACCCCGAATTTCGTGAATCGATTATTGTTCGATTTATGTTTGTAAGTTATTATCTCGATAAATTGTCTAGGATCGAATTGTTCCGTAAGACTTAGATCTTTCTTAAAATCATTATGTAAAAATACTGGTTTATGTGTCTTACTTTTACAATCTCCAGTTTTGGATGTAGCATATATTGTATACCGATACCTATTCGGGCATTAGGTATATTATGCTGTTTAAATTATAAAAAACAATAATGGCAAAGCTCGTAAAATTTGTTAGAAATGTTTTCATATCGCGAACGTCAAATAACATGTTATTAATTCATAATAAACACGTAATTTCAGATTAATAACATGAGTTCGTTGACATTGAAACAATAATGGAAAATACATAGTTGGTACTTAATACTATTGTAGGAATAAGACAGATATTTAAAAAATTCAGTGAATATGACTGAATACTTTCCGGGATATTTATGTACCGATTTTCCAGAACTTTAGTTGAAGTTATCCCGGAATGTTACTTTTTTTTCTATCCAGTTCAAAGCGAGATAATTCGTAGGTCAGATAGGTAGGCAGGTAGGTAGGTAGGTTCATAGTTTCAGATTACTATTTTCGTAGTTATCGACAGTGGCATTTCATAAAACACAAGAAACCTGAACTCCAAGCCCCGCAAGAGTCGAATACTTATTTGAACTGTCAATTGTTATGTTGTAGTTAAACTATGCGTCCCGTCGCAGTACTTGGGAGCATGTCAGCTCATGGCGAATGCCCCGACGAAGTCTAAAACGCAAATTGAATGTGTACCAGCCAGAGACAGGTAAGAAAATATGAATATTACAAAGTTTAAAAGAGAGGCTCGTGGCTAAATAGCCGTACGGGTCGATCGAAGGTTAAGCTACGCTTGCCAAGGTCAGTCCGTGGATGGCTGACCACCCATTATAAATCTAGTCTCCTCCGTGCCTCGGAAAGTGGTCCCGACTGTCATTTGTAGATCTTTGACAGTCATTACGGGTAGTCAGAAGCCCGTAAATCTGACAACCAGTCTTATCAAGGGGTCATCATCGTATTACCCAGTAACTGGTTTGTGGAGGTCAGATAGGCAGTCGCTCCATAAAAAATGGTATTCACCTGCATCCGGTTAGACTGGAAGCCGACCCCAATCTAGTTGGAAAAAGGCTAGGCAGAGTTAATAATTTTACCACCACCACTGTGTGGTCCCATTAAACGCAAGATGACATCCCGGCAAGCCAAGGCGAAGATGGCAGGATGAGCTTGACCTCTAGTCTCCAACAGAAAGTGATATCTCCACACGTTCCTGAGAAAAAGGGTCTTGACAGACTCGCAGTCGCACAACAAAGTGATCCTATAAGGGTTCCGTTTGATGGTCTGTACCACACCCCATAGATCAAGAATAGTGTTCAATGACACCCTTAAATATGACCACACATTTTTGATATGCGGTGTAGAGGCACTCTTATTATTATATATCTACTCACATAAAAAGTATTCAAGACAGGGTCTAATCTACTTCTTCTTATCTTGTGGTTAGTGACTAACCTGGTGTCAGAGTTTTAAAGCCGCCCATGGGCCTCTGACTTAGCTTCACATGCCGTTGAGAAATAACTCTCAGGCATGCCGGTTTCCTCACGATGTTTTCCTTCGCCGTTTTTGAAGCAAGTGATAATTATACAATACGCACATGAATCTGAAAAGTCAGAGGTGCGTGCCTTGGGTTTGAACCTGAGTTTGCAGTCTGATAGTCACACTATTTAGCTATCGGTGCTCTATCTATCTCCTTATACGTACCTACCTATGCCAAATTTTATTCAAATCCATTCACTCGGTTATGTGTGATTGAGTAACAAACACGTTCACCTTTCACCTTTTTCTATAAACAAGTAAGAATTAATTAAAGGATTAATAATGACACGCTCTTAATGACGTTTCTAAAAATAAAAGTAATCAGCTGTGAAATATTGCTGTGGAATTTTCTAAAATACAAAAAACCAGTCATTCTATTCAACATGAAATTCTTGAGGCCCTCCTTTATTCAATTTAACGTGAGATTCTTGAGGTCTTCCTTTACTAAGTTTAGCTAGTTTTATTGTATCCTAAGTAACATAAAAACAGGTAAAAAAAATAAAAAGTTTAGCTTTCAAGTATCTCTAAATTACCTCTCAAAAAACAAGGGGAGTGACGTGCCAAGTCGGCCAACTTAGCCAATTATGGCAACATTTTTAAAACTAACCTACGTCAATTACTTCCATTGTTTGTATTTAGGTAAACTGTGCTAGTTAATGTAGTCAATAGAATGATAGGTTTGAATGTTAAGTAATGTGTGGTGCTGTTCAAGTTAGATAAATAAGCAACAATCTTGTATAACCCATACCTACTTATTACACTAACGTAGAGTTCGGCCTTCGGTACAAGTCATAGTATAATATTAGTCCCTACTGACGGCGCCCGTTCACGAACATATCGCATGTTCGTGAACGGGCGCCGTCAGTAGGGACTGGTCATCTCTTAGCTGCCACGGCTTATTAAAATTTTTGATTTTTTTAAATCTTTTTATTACGGACGCTTTTTACGTGCACGTATTTCTACATTGTTCTCACATGTATAATTTCAACATGAATGATGTAACCAATACTTTGTAACAATATTATGATTTAAAAGAGTGTCCGTGGAGTTTCTTGCCCGTTCTTCTCCATAGGAACCTACTAACTCCGCTTTGGAATGGGCAACTAGCTTCATATTTCTGACTGACCCCTTGACAATTCAAAATTGCCTGTAAATGGTTTAATTGAAATAACTACTTTGTGTTTGAGTTTATTATCCAAATTTAGCAATAATTCAGTAGGTATCCAATAAACTATGGAATGGTGTCTCAAAGAATTACCCACCGTACTCACAGTAAACAGAATATGTTTTTGTATACCGACTGTCCAAGTTTTATTCTTATAACTTGAATGTATGCGAAATAGTTTACACTACCGATATTTTCCACCGCCAAAATAACACGAACGTCCAAACAATACCGACTGCAATACTGAAACAAAAAACTAACGGAAAAACAAAACAATGGAGATGTCATTTTATCCTTCAGTATTCACGTAACGCCTCGGTTTCATTGTTTTAAGTTTGTAGTTTTGAAAACATTGCATGTTTGTACTTAGTTGCTACGTGATCTTAAATGTACTAGGTATACATAAGTCTGGCCATCTAATATGTATTATTGTAATATTTTTTTTTTACAATACTTAATATAATAAGAATAAATAAATAATAATGTAACAATTTAATCATTTCAAAATAATTAAAAATGGCGGCTTGGAAAACATAAATTTCAAAATGTGGGTCTGCAAACCCTACATAAAAGTACAATCCATTAAATTAGTAGTCACACTAACAATTATACCTGTTGTAAAAATGTTAGAATAGGTGATTTAGCCTATTTAACATTGCTCGAATTATGTTAATATTCTTATTCTTATTCTTATCTATCTAATTCTTCAGTTTTAGAAGGAAACTGAATGGACAAAAAATATTTGGGATGTCGGTAGAAACGTGACATTAATTTTAGAATTCTTCTTCTCTTGTGTGAAAAGATTAGCCTTGTCGCCTTTATGGTAATGTGTCTGACGGCTTAGGTACCGCCGAAGGTACGTACAATATCATCATCTCTACATCTATACATATTATAAAACAAAATCGCTTTTCACGTTTGTCTGTATGTCCACGTTTTTCTTCTAAACCACACAACAGATTTTGATGAGATTTTCACCATCGTTTAGAGAATATATTCCTTAAGGTTTATGTGTATAATAATACGTAAGTATTAAAGTTACGTTTACCTAAGAAATCTCGATGTTTTTCAAGTCTTAAAAACCGTGCGAAGCAAGAGCGGGTCGCTAGTATATATTAAACAAAGAAATCCGTGCGGAGCAGGGGGTCTACTCCCTAAGCGAAATCCATAGTTTCGGCCGAAGTTACGGGCACTTCCCTCGTGAGACGGGGAAGGGACCGCCCGAAACTATAGATTTCGCAAAGGGAGTACACCCCCAGGGGCGGGTCGCTAGTCTTAACTAATATTATAAATGCGAAAGTGACTTTGTTTGTTTGTTCTACTTTCACGCTAAAACAGCTGAACGGATATGGATGAAATTTGAGCCAAGGGTAGACCATGACCTGGGTTATGATATAGGATACTATTCATCTCGATTTCGAGATTCCCCCGATATCGAGACTTATGCAGGTGAAACCGCGGGGCACTGCTAGTTTATACTAAAGGCTATTTTATTACACCCCAATGATAACACTTTCCACTTTATGGAAAACCTCCAAAAGTATTGGCAGATCCTATTAAAAACTTAACCAATTCCTTCCAGAGTGGAGTGCTTAAACCTGGTTCAGCAACGACAAGCAGACATCGTACCTGTCGACCCTGAAGACATGTACTGCGCCACCAAAATACAAAACCAGGACTTCGTGGTGGTACAAGAGTACAGGACTGAAGAGGAACCTGATGGTAAGTCTGTATTTTGATGGTTTTATTCGCGCCATCAGAATCAGATCACCAGTTTAACTTTCACTGCTTATAAGGTTTCACAGAATCCAGTAATAAGGCCTACATTCGTAAAACTGCTGTCAACATCACACTTGGCAAAGAGATTCACCAATCTATTTGCAAAGTTTTTGATTTGATTACCGCTCAGGAGTACATATGCTTTTGTGGATCCTATTGAAGCAAGCTTCCTTGGGAAGTAATGTTATCCGCCTTCTTCTTCTCTTAGACTACCAAAATTCATACCGACGACTTCTTAAAAGCTTTAATTAAGTTTAACTTGTTTAAGGGCCTTACTTCATTCAGAATTTCCAGTTCTTTCGTATTTTATTTTCATAAATCCTTTTCATAAAATACTGACTCGTTAAACGACTTCCCAAGTTAGATCTCCTCATTACAGCCCTCTTCAAAAGATCGCTACAGTAAAATGAAAAGTTGAAAACCACTAAATTCTGCACGGTTGAGCACCAAAGTGCCAACTGTTTGAGTTCACTCCAAACTTATTTGGTTTTGGAACGCCAACGCCCAAAAGTAGTCCCAGCTTTGTGAACTATGAAGAGCCAAGTTTTTGACAGACGGCAAACCAGAGAACTACATTCAAATGTTCTTAATTTAACGGTTTTGTTGACACTTGGAACTAGCGCCACCGTAAACTGCCAAAATATATTGGTCGCTCATTTAAAAACTTTTGACGCTCGCACAGCCGTATTTTAATTTAAGTTCATTAAGTAGATTTTCTGCTGAAGGACCAATTCTCTAATTAAGATGATTTAGGCGAAATCTTCTGTATTCTCATTTCCCGCTTATTTCAGCTTTTGACGAGTATCACAAAGACTTCTTAGTGACTCTCTTCCTTATAATTTGTTAACTTTAAAACTGTGTCGTTTCCATGTCTCGGAGAAGTTCAGAAACTGAATTTAAAGTTCGTGATGTGGATTTACTTTTACTCTGTCTTGGAGAACGTCAAGAAAGTTTAATGCAAGGGTACCTAATCTTCTATTAAAGTTAATAGTCTTCTAAGACGTTAATTCTATCTTATCTGTGAACATGTCTCAGTTTCAAGGTAGCGAACGACATATTTGATTAAAATACCCGTAGCTTGGCTACTGGCCCATAAATATAAAAAAGTGTTAACCTAACACCATGAAACTAACGAAAGGTCTGCAAAAGAAAAAGGTTGAGATTTCTCTCGTCTGAAATCTATGCCATCACGCAGACCTGAAATATACATAGTGGATTGTTTTCCTATCTCTATGTTAGGGCACTTACGTAGGTACCTTTATGTCATGAAATATGTATGATCCCTCCCCCATCTTGGTATATAGAGGCAAACAAAGGCTAACAAACATATCTTTATGGTATAAAGGTTTGCACTGAAGTAGTAACCTACATGAAAATATATAACAGAAAATGATAGTGAATCCAAGATCAGATAAAAATAGCTACACTATTTTCCACTCAGCAGTTCTGAACCACGTTTTGTTCGTTGTATGGTCAATAGATTTTTTATTAAATTCAGATATCCTTGTTGCTATTGATTATCCACGTGTTTTGACACAATAAATAAAACTGGCTTTTAAAGACCTATCTAGCCGATCATGCTAAATAATTTCATATCCCAGCAGAGTATTTCAACCAAAAAGACTAGACTACAGAAATGTTTATTTTGTAAATATGAAGACTGACGTGAATCGAATAAAATAAATAACGAAACAGGTAAAAAAATATTCATATTCATACCGTACCCATAGGTAGGTACTTTCAGAGTCGTCTCTCTAATAACACAAAACATTGCTGTTACGAAATAAGTAATCTCTAAAAATAAAAGAACCTTTTAAAATGAGATGCAATTTATTCAAACAGATAAAATGTTATCAAACGCTTTCAATGGATTCGGTACTTACTCAAATGGCATTTCTGGTTACGTAACTTTTGACCGGGAGAAAGTTTTAAATTATATGTCCCTAAGGCAATCGAAACTGTAAGCCCATTAAATGGAGGCCCATTGTAATGACAGTAGAGATAGTAGAAGCATTTCAATAGATAAATTATTCTGTTGAAAGCTCTGATACCAACATAATTGATTTTGAACGCAAGCATTGAGTAATATCTACATAATATAACATGACGCCTGTATTCTCCAAAGGCTTAGGCAGACGTGTGCCTAGATATTCCCTACACCCACATTTCGCCAGTTATGTTTAAGTCCCATGTAATAGGGGGCGAGCGTATTGCCATCAACCGGCCATAAATCCAGACTACTAAGAAATTCCTGATGGGCAAACCCAATAACCCAGGACCTCATGCTCAGCGGTTTCGACCAGTACATCTACCAGGCAGTCAGTTAGTAATAACTACCTAATGACAAAAGTAATTGTCTTGATGAGACACAAAAAGTCCTTAAACCTTGACAATGCAAAAGTGCCTGTTATTGGTTTATTTGAAATAAATGCTTTGAGTATGAGTTTGACAAAAACGCATGGTAAATCTTTCTTTCAAGTAACTCAAAGTAAACACTAAATAAATGACAAACTAAAGCAAAACAAACGTTACTAAAGTTGGGAAGTCGTTACACAAAAGATGAAAGATAAAAGATGGCAGTTACCTTGCTCGTAAATTGTGAAACTTTGGTAGAGGCGAGTGTGATAACGTGACGGCTAACAAACCGAAGTTATTAATTACTTGCCTTCTCACACATAAAGTTAACACCTGAATACACTACCCTTACAATACGGCCGATATAACTTGGCAGTTCCGAACTTCGTGCAGAAGGCTGCGCAAAAAAACATTTTTAGGAACCAAATGGTGAGATGAGGCGAGTGTGAGTGAGAGAACATGCGCGAAAGTTCGTAGTGCCTATGTTCAGACCTGCCAAGTTACATCGGTCGTATTGTAGTCATCGCTAAGAAAAAGACCAACCGGTTCTTACTTGAACATGGAAAATATCGAAATTGCTATCATAGTTACCAAAAGCTGTCACCGGTGCTAGACATAAAGGCCTATCCCAGGAATCCCCATCCAGGCTGTAAATATTTTTTACCAATGCAAATATATATATTTATGGGTTTGAAAATCATGCATGCCACAACTATTTGATTCAATCTGCCCAGCCTTTTCCCAACTATGTTGGGGTGGACTTCCAGTCTAACCGGATGCAGCTGAATACCAGTATTTTACACGGAGCGACTGCCTATGTGACCTCCACAACCCAGTAACTTGGTAACACGATACCCCTTGGTAAGACGTTGTCAGACTTTCGGGCTTCTGACGACCCGTAACGACTGTCAAAGATCCAAGAATAGCAGCCGGGATTAACGGCTTAACATGCTTTCCCAGGTATGGAGGGGTCACGGTCTCGGTATATATTAAGGTGGTCACCCATCCACGGACTGACCGTAGCAAGCGTAGCTTAACCTGATCGATGGACAGTGCGGCTATTATTACTTAGCCACAACTATTTGATTAAGCTTCGTTAACAGTAAACAAAAGAATTTAATCCGGTCCAGCATGTCCCTTGCCGTCCTCTCCCAGCGACGCCCTAAGCCGAGATCCGAGGCTCCCCACAGGGGGAGCCCTTAGCGTGTAGTCGCTTAGTTTTTAAGTTTTATGCCCTGGTTGGAGGCCTTAATTTATTGAAGCAGCCACAGGAAAGTCCGGTTAAGCAGCAGACAGCGTCCAACCTCAAAATAATTAGAACGTTGTGAATAGTGGAGAATGTAATTTCTGCACCACATTCTAATTATTTTCTAAAACTTACTTCTGAACAATTTTTCTTTTCTTTTTAGCGCCATTTAGATATGAAGCCGTCATAGTAGTCCACAATGATCTGCCAATCAACAACTTGGATCAACTGAAGGGCCTCAAGTCTTGTCATACAGGGGTCAACAGAAACGTTGGATATAAGGTAAGAGACTATTTGATTCAGGTAATAAAATGCTGGCCGTATCGGATGAGGATGGACGAAGACCGAGAGCGAAATTCTATGAGGAGATAAATATTTTGAAAAATTAATGTCTGAATTTGACCTTTTTTAATAGCATAACAGTCTTTCGTTATCCTGAAGTTAAATTTAAAACTAAGCGGTTTATCAAAAAATAAAACAGTTTTTTCTCGGTTATATAGTCATGATTTCCAGGCAGGACAAATTAATATTTGAAGTGTATCCTAAATATTAAGTGGTTTGTTTTTTCCAACAAACAAAAATAGCTACCTAAATCATAAGTTTGAAGTTCCTCTCAGATATGTACGTACCTACTTTATGAATCTATATCAGGTCCAAATAGTGAGGTCATAAAAAAAATTTGGTTCCTCATAAACTCAAACTCAAAGCATTTATTTCAATTAAACCAATTACAGGCAGTTTTGCATTGTCAAAGAGTCGGTCAGTTAGTCAGAAAGTTGAAGCTAGTTGCCCATTCCAAAACGTAGATCTTTATGGAGAAGAACGGGCAAGAAACTCCGAGGACACTCTTTTAAATATAGAAATTACAAAATGCTGGGTACATTTCTCTTGTTGCTTCTATATGTCGCACACCGGGTGAAATAACGTCATAAATGCTAAAATTAGTAAAATGAGTTCTTGATCACAAATGATGTCAAACATGCATCTACATCAGGTGCAGAAATATCATAAATGTAACTCTCAAAATGACCAACTGAGGGTTTTTGTAAGCGCTAGTGCGAGAACGTCCTCATAGGGATGATGACTAAATTTTCTTTCTCTTTTTCAATCTGGACGTTGTAGCACCCGGTGTGCGATGTGAGAAAAATGTTAAAAAGAGAACGATTAAAAATATAAGATTAAAAATAAAAAAAATCATACGGGTATCCGAAAATACCCCATGTATGTTCCGCGATTTTTGTAGTTCTCGAGTTATTATATTCGGATACCCCTGGACATAAGGAATCGTTATTTTTTTAAGACTTCTTTATTTAGACCACTTTGTATATTGGATCTCTCGACCCTGAAAAGCACCAGGAAAATCCGATAAACACGATAAACCGATTCATCACTATCTTAACGTCTTTGTTCGTCCAATTATGTGCATATTATGCACATATCAATTGTGCATCTCTACTTTTTTATGCAAGAACCGGCGCGCGGCGGTATGAGTTCTCTTGCAGAATGCAGATAATGCCATTATTGGTTCAAGGCGAAAACGAGTCGCATCTTTAAGGTTTAACTAGTATTGCTACTTGTTACTAACCAGTTTCGCTCTTTGTGCTTGAAAGCCTAAATTATTCAAGGCGTAGCTTTTATATAGGTAGGTACATAAATACTTGAATGGTGAATGGTTTCTGAGTCTGAAGGTAAAACAACAAATGGATAATTTCCATAAGGTTCCCTATTTGGCACGATTAAATCTCACTTAAATATAGTATTACCTACAGTGATTGCAATATCACAATTTCAATTTCATAACTACCTACGTACAGACGCCAGCACATCAACCTACTACAATCTGTCAAATTTCTTTAATAAATTTTCAACTTTATCGCTAAAGCATAAGGTTCAAAGTTGATTGGGAAAATTTGACAGTTTCAGGTAGGTTGACCTGCTAGCGTCTGTACCTATATCGGTCAAGTTTAAGCTTTTTTTGAGAATTAAGGTTACAAACTGAACGGGTACCTACTTACTACTTCTAAAATCAACGGATTTTGATGAGGGTTTCAACATCATTTAGAGAATTTATTCCGGAAGATTTATGTGTATAATACACTAACATTTAACTTAGATATAGCACAGAAATCTCGATGTATTGACATGTCGCCACATGTGCACATTGCACCCGTACTTAGGGCGCAGCGGCAGGGCAAGGGGCAAGGTCACTCACACAAGGTTCCAGGTTTTCTAAAAACCTGTGGAACCCTGTTTTCAGAAAATAAGTTCCACCCTCACTACGTATAAGCAGCACTCAGCTGTTATTAAAATTATAGAGCACGAATCTGATTCGCAGCTCTTCATGAGAGTAAATCCTCCCTTTTATTACGGTCATAAACGAAAGTAACGTTGATTAAATAACTCAAAACGAAAATCTTCTCTGCAAAGACAGGGATACTCAAGCAGAATATAATATTAGAGATAAGAAGTAATAAAAGTACACGGTTTAATATTCTAGACCAGAGTTACTAAGCGATGATTCAAGGTTACTGAATAAATCTAAATTGTCGAACAGAGTCAACAGATTAATACAAAACGTTGTTGAAATCTAAAACTCATATTCCCCAGTTAGTTCCTGCGTAAACCTAACACATAGAATAATTAATTTGAATCCTTAGGTCCTATATCGCAGACAGAACGTTGTTTCCCAAACCATTCTAAGCTGAAATGAGGGTATGTAGCGAATACATTAGTGACTTCAGTGAGGGTAAGTAATTACCTAGCAGGTATGAATAAATTTTCCTTTCTAACCCTCTCTGATAAACGAGTAAGAACCTTAGCAGACATGCTACTTTTAGCTTCAGTGATCAGCGATTTCCAGAAGCTCGGTACACTCACTCTATAACTGCCAACCTATGCAGCATCGATTGAAAAGACATACGGAGTTTTATACCACGCTCAAATGTAGCAAGTCACCAATAGTGTTACCGAGAGTTGTGGAGGTCAAATAGGCAGTCACTCCATGTCAAATACTGGGATTCAGCTGGACCCGGTTAGTCTGGAAGCCGACTCCAACACAGAGAAAAAGCTAGGCAAATAATGATGCTCAAAGGTAGCGAGTCGTCAAAACACGATGCAGTTTTGATGAAATCGCCAATCGCCGATGCTAAGTAGCATGTCTGCCAAGGTCCTAAGTACGCCAAAAGTAATTACTTGAAGAGTTCCGACAAAAACGTTACTTACCGCCTAGACACGTAAAGTTACTTCATTTGAACACTGCTCAAAAACACAATTAGGCAACATGTTTGTTAACGAACTGTTACACTGTAATTATAAGTAGGTTCCAGGAACTTTTACTACAGGTTCAGTAATTTACGAGTATATAATAGCAGAACATGCCTAAGTTTAGCCAACTCCAAATAAATAGGTATGCAGATATATAGATAGATCTGCAGTATTGTCTCTCCTTTTCCCTTTAATCCATCCAAAGGCTGTCTGTAAAAGATTGCTGTTAGCAATAAGACCGCCCATTGTGTCACCCTATGTAAAGAACAATGCTGATTTTAGTATGGAAGGTGGCGCCGCTGCCATCATCCAAATCTTGTTTTTCTAGTACAGAATAATGTAGCAAACGAAACTTATTTGACATGCATATATTCAGCAGAATATCAGCGTCAGGTATATTTGCCTCGCACTCCCATTTGGTGCAACCTTGAGACGCACACCGCACTTTTTTATGTTCGTTGATCCATTATTTTAAAGTGTGTCATAGCATAGCCAATAGTGTCATCACAATGTCTTGTTTTCTTCCTTTTTTATTTGTTTGTATATTAAGTAGAAGAATAGAAGTTTACTAATATAAGTTTGTATACGTTTATTAGCTTTGTAGGCAATTTTTGACTCCTAGGTGCAAGGTACCACAAAATAGATAACCGCTGAATGCTTCTGGACATTGAATAGTCATTAATCTTCGAAATGAAACTTCTAACTCTTATTATCTCATTTCGGACTGAGTTTAGAGATATGCATGTCAAATAAGTTTCGTTTGTTATACTATTCTGTACTAGAAAAACAAGATTTAGTTATTGGCCGCGAGAAAAAAAAAGACGGCAATTTCAGGCATTGGTTTTTCTACATTTATATCTTGAATCCATATAGTGTACATAATAAAGAAAATTATATTCTATATTTAAGTAAAGGCACGTATCTGCGATCCTACGAATGCCAATATATCCATTCATCGAGAGCTTATTACACCTACATAATATTATTCTGTTGTATGTCTTCATTTCAGTCTCGTATATCTAATCCGTGCTTCTCAATAGCTACCTACTTGTAATTCAATCGGCAACACAATACGAAATGAACTCGACTCAGTGCCGGAGTTTATTAAAAAAACGTTCGTCGAACAATAGACTACAAAGGAATATAAAGGGTTCGCCTTTCAAACGAGACGTGAACACCTAAATTGAACAGATACCTACCAATATACCAATATATGAGGAAAAATATCAGCGTTTAATTTTCCCACTGCCGCGATGCTGCGCGAAAGACCTCTTTTCATACAGAAAAAGCACGAGCATTCATCATTAGGAGTGTTTATCCTAAAAGTTGGCAACGTCACAAATAGCTGTCAAAAATGTCCCTGTTTTGATTAATTTGGTAATATTAGGTACTGTATGGATATAAGAAATGTGGCTAACTAGCGAACTATTAATAATCAATTGCATTTATAACATTGAATTTGATGTTGTACCCATTTTAGGTGTAAAAAAATCGGTGTTACGATATTAATTATTACATTTCATAATCAATATTCTAGTTCGCTAGTTAGCCATATATTTTATTTCCATACAGTAATATAGCCAAATTAATCAAAACAGCGATGCGACGTTGCCCACTTTCAGAATAAACGCTCTTAACATCTTTTGTTTGTTTATAAGTCGAGACTTAGGTACAGATGCCAGTAGGTCAACCTACCCGAAACTGTCAAGTTTTCCCAATCAACTATGAACCTTATGCTTTGGTGATAAAGTTGAAAATCTATTAAATAAATTTGTCAGATTGTAGTAGGTTGATGTGCTGGCGTCTGTACCTACTTTACCGTATGTCAGTCATGTGGAGTACTTACTCAACTTAGGTCCTTGCCAGGTTTTGAAAAGCGGGCCCCGAAACCTCCCGAGTAACCACGAAACTATATCTAGAAAATCATTGGTAATCGGTCTGAAAAACGGTGCTTATTTTATTAAATTATGCTTTATGTGTAATGTCAGCCCATAATTTCATACACAAAAATAAACTTCGTTAAACAAATAGCTGTTTAAGTTTTTACGATGAACTGGCATACAAATTGCAAATTAAATATTTGTACTAAACGAAAAAATATGCTAATAGAACCTTTCAGACATGTATTTCCATGAATTATGTCGAGTTGGCGAATGTCTGGCAGGACACATTAGTATTGCAAAGAGACGGGGGGCTATGTTTAAATTAGAATATTAAGTAAAACAAGTTTGAAGTCAACAGGGGCAAGTCTGTACCCTAATTGCGTAAAACACGATCAATCACAGTCTGAATCATTCTGTAGGATGCTACTGCCGGGGTTGCGAGAAACTCCGAAAGGGATACCTTGGCCCCTGGCAACGTACAGGCAACTGAAGGAACACGGGTGGGTTTTAGTCAGTAAGAGTTTGACACGCCCTCCCGCTCCGCCCAGAGCGGGAGAAGTTATTTGATAACTACCCACCAAAAAAAGAAAAAAGATGCTAATCCATTGCATCATAATGTTCGAAAAATTTGACTGCTCAACACCGTAAATAACGCAATGAATGTTGTTGAACTGTCAAAATGAAACAGATTGTGATTGTCAGAGTGTACCTAATTGGGGTGCGGAATATCTCGTTAAACAAAAAAATTGGTTATCAATTACAATATTTATAAAGACTGTCTGATAGATATTATTAATCTTTAAGAAGCGTTACGAAAAACAAATCGATGCCTATTTTTCTCTTCGCCCTCTGAATCATTGCTTTCCAAAGGTTTCTCAGAACTCCAGTCTGCTTTAGTATATTCAGTTATTATATTTGATTCATCGTTTTGACTTTTCACTTACATACTGCAAAAGCGAAAGAACTACATTTCCAAAACAAAGAATTTGTAGAGTAACAACTACTTGTAATTCAGCTCGAATAGCAAGTGTCAGCTGTGAGAAATATGTTTTTATGGAGCTCGCTTATTGGAGCCCTTTAACGTTATTCGCCACTGGTATACGTGGCTGTTCTACTAATTCTGAGCAGGAAAACCAAAAAGAATATTCTCATAGGTAATAATGATAAAGATATTAATGTCAACAAGGTTTTGCGTCCAGAATGTTCGGTCCTAAGTTCCGGACACGGTAATGGGACTGTCTGTCTTCACAAAAGAATCGTGTTCTTAATTTGTTCTGAGATGACTAGTGTTTTCTTTGATGACGTAAATACCTTTTCAAGTAACTTGCTCGTAAAGTGTCTCTTATTGAACCGCTTTTAGATTCATAGTGCAGTGTATGAAACACGCGTGTATTTTACTTTATATTACCGCACAAGTGAGGCAATTAACGCCACAGCTAACTATTTACCAGTCGGACATGGACGTTTTTTTTAATCTCATCAGTTCATGCCTTTTTATGCCTACTGTCTAAACAAATAAAATATGATAAATTAACATAATACCTATTTCATCAAATTATTTATTTTTGTCAAAGAATGTTATTATTTTTTGGTGTTCTACATCCAAATAACATACAAAAATATTCAGTTTTTATGCTTTTAATACCTTTTAGACTGTTTGACGGTTTTGCCTCTTCTTCAACCTGCAAAGACACTGCGATAAAAGGAATCTGCGGGCCATTTTTCACATATTTTTTTTTACATAGATTATTAGTTCATAAAGCTTTATTTAGTTTTTGTCTCGTCAGAGTATTGAAAAACGTCGTATGAAACGCGTGTGCATTGATCATTACACACTCGGCTCCCTTTTCTAATATAAGAATAATACCGCTTCGATTGTAATGACCAACATAGCACATTAGTATCATAATGTACTATTAATGCCTAGGTGCCTACTTAGTATTTTCTTTAGAAAACTACAAATTTTCGTAAGGTATTAATATTCCTACCAGCTACCATTATATGTTGGTTTTTGAAATGCAAATTTAATGAATGTTCAAAAGAATTAAAGTAAGTTTCAAAATACCTCTGTCATAATGTTATTTCCTTCCACAGATACCTCTAACGATGCTGCAGAAGCGTTCAGTGTTCCCGAAGATGAACGACCACAGCATATCACCGAAGGAGAATGAGCTGAAAGCTCTTTCAACATTCTTCTCCAAATCCTGCATCGTGGGCAAATGGTCGCCGGATCCTAAGACCAATTCTTTCTGGAGTACGTTGACTGAACTAATAAGTATTACTAAAGCACCAAGAGTCTATTTGACCGGGGTGCCCTAGCTTAGTTACTGCGACCAACTTTCGAAAAGGCCAGAAAACTTTTAAAGAAGCCAGAAAGTTAAAAAGTTAAGACCAAATAAAAAACTAAGACAGAGCGCTGCGAATAATGAATAGTGAATCATGTCAAATCTACATCTCCGCTATGTGGGTACATGCACACATTTACAGCCATTATAATCAAACTACACCTCACTACGTGCACACAATGTTTACGAAACCGGCCTCATAGCGCTATGTTTTTACTTTGTGGTTTTACGGTTTTTTATTTGGTCTGAGTTAAAAAGAAACTCATTTGTTAGAAAAGGGGATAGTCGTTAGACTGGAGATCAACGATTTTTAGAGGATGTTTTGGAAACTGAAGATTACCGAAGTGCATAATTTTCCTAATTTATCTGTATGTTACTGAATCAACAGTTAAAAGATCTCAAGAGTCTGGGTTTTTCTCTGTTATTTTTTCCCATCTATAAAAGCCTTGCATTGTGGAACAATAATTATAAGGTTTATGAGGTATTAGATTGGTCCTCCAAGGCTTGCCAAAGAACTTGTTTCCCACAAGACCAACTTTGGTCGGTAATGAATGCTTTGGTCGATATAATGCGGTAATGTTTTTTGAGATCGCGTAATACAAAATAATTAAATTACCATATTGACATTGTCGAAAGAATAATGTTTTCAAAGTATTGTTGCGAAAAATAAGTGGCGACAAACGAAATATTAATGTAACAAGATTTGATCAGGCGTTCTTAACCTTTTTAAGGGCGGAAAAATGTTAAGTCGACATTCAGTAAATATAAAGCATTTTACCCTCATCGCGTTCTTTTAACTTTCCTACGGTTATTCAAGCCCCTTTATGCTCAAAAGCACCGAATTCGCGGATTAAACACGTACGAGTACATTTACGTAACAAAACAATTCCTGCAAATCTTAGCGAATTTTCTAAATCGTATTAAGTCCTTACGTTGCTTTCATGCCAAGAGCTCTAAGCTGTTGTGTTTGTATAAGCAATAAATCTCACATTTCAGTTACTAACAAGAAAGGCTTATATAATCATACCTACTAGCCGAAAAACTTTGTTAGTTTTCAACGAACCATTTTTCTTGTCAAAATCATTATCGCCCACAGGGAGTCATTAGTCAGAGTAACACCTTCTAACCCTTGTTTCGTCGGAAATGGCCCTAAAAGGATGTTTTTATAAGGAATATATTTTCAGAGAGCCAGTACAGTCAGTTATGTTCTATGTGTGAGCATCCCGACCAATGCGACTATCCTGACAACTACAGTGGGTACGAAGGGGCATTGAGATGTTTGGCAAGCAATGGCGGCCAAGTCGCCTTTACCAAGGTCATTTACGTCCGGAAATTCTTTGGAGTAAGTAAAACAGAATAGCTTTTATTTTGCAGCAGGCCCTACGTTTTCGAATGGTCTTGATCGTTATCAAAGCCGTGAATGTTTGCAAAAAAATTCGAGGGTTTTCTGTAATCCACAATGTAGTAAAGGGATTATGACTTGAAGTAATTTCATCAATAGGTTTGGTCTCAATCTCTCTTGTGTTTTTTTTATTTTTATTTTCTCTTTGGACATTTTGCGAGATTCATAATTTTATTTTCTTCCTTCTGCAAACTGTTTTAAATTCATTGGCTACTCCAATGTGGTCCAATTTAGCTTGCAAATTGAATAACCTACAAACGGTTTCTGGTTCAATTTCAGTACGTATAAGCTTAACTTGTTTTCGCAGCGTATCCCAAATATCCTCCTGAACTAATCCGGGAATCGGATTCTCTGAAATCACTTTGCCCCATTCAATGTACACTGACTTTCAAATTGCGGAGCGACTCAGTCACCTGTAAACCTTTTAGATTGGATTATCTAAATCCGAAAATGCAAATAGCTTTCAGGCTAGAGAACATTTTTGCTCGATTGTGAAATAAAGATAGGATTTTGGACAGACTTTATAGACATTTACTTCCTGCAGATGCTAATATGTAATAAAAATCGTACGATATGGTGCGATAATATCGTCATTTCACGAGGTATATTTTCGTTTTCTGTCTCAGTTTATTTATCATCTATCTGGTCTTGGACGTCCTTTTAAAATAAAATAAATGTTTAAATCTATTCGCTTATCATTATTATTGGATATTATTAAGTTTAATTTTTACTAAAAATTATTATTATTATTTCGTAACACGAGAATATTATACCCATACCCAAAGCCGTTTCTTTTGCAGCATTTTAGGATATACAATAACCAGGATATATCCATAAACCAACCAAGTTTTAATAAAACAAAAAAGTCATAGAGCGTCATTGCCATCGAACAAAAGATTTCATACATTCCAGCTTTTGCCTTCAGAAAATTGCAATTGCCTTTCAATGTATAAAATTGCAATATGATGCAGAGATGATTAATACCTACTCTTTGCTTTATTGAGCCTCGTCTATGCACTGACTAGGTAAAGTAGGCCGCACGTCAGTGGTAACACTTCGAACTTGAGCTGGCGTAGTACGGCGCCCAGTGTGTCTCAATAGAGTAGGTACGAGATCAACTTATACTGGTCTTGTGCCTTGGAAAACACGTAAAGCCATTGGTCCTGCGAATGATCACTCCCGAGTCGGATTGCTGTCCCATAAGACTATGACAGTAAGGCAAGAAGGGGTGCATCTGTTTCTGCGCACACACTTGTGCACTCAGACCAAATAAAAAACCAAGACATATCGGTGTCAACAGTGACGTGAGGCCGGTTTCGTAAACATTACACTTAGTGTAATTTTATGTAAATGGTTGTAAATGTGTGCATGTGAGCGTGTCTGCACAGAGCGGAGGTGTAGATAACAGGGGCGATGACTCCAAACAACTCGATTCCTGCCGGCTTCCCTTCAGAAATTCGGGAACACTACCACTCTATCGTCATTGAATAATCATACACCATAAAATTAAAACATTACAAAACGCCTACACAATTTTTTTTGTCTTTATGTCTCAACAACAAAACATTTTGCTCTAAAATAACTCGTAGGCGCGTCCGGCTTATTGTGAATTCAATTTCTATAGAAAATAAAGTCCACTTGACGTCACTTCGGTCACGTGACACCGCTGTTTCTTAGTAGCCGGGTAAGCCGGTCTGCGCCGAGTTACGATGTAATACGCATGCGCGTCGTGAAACGAAAATGAATGAGCTATTGTTCGGTCAGTTCGCTCAGTTGTTCGTTTGTTGTCGTTGAATTTCGTAATGCGTTCGGCTCGGAGTTCGGACATCATACATTCATCATTCGATTGACATTATGTGTGGTTGTTTTTTGATGTAATCGCATTAGAACCATATAATTTGTACAAATTAAGTAGTTAATTTGCATTTTGTTCGCTCCGTATGAATTGAATTCATTAGTTTATTATTGTAGGTATAGAATAGTGATTGAGATGTGTTTTGAGTTTAGTGAAAGAAAAGATCGTTGTAATTGGGTATTTTGGGTAAGTAGATAGTTTAATAAGTTGAAATTATTTATTTAGAGTAGTTTTGAAAAGTAATTAGTACGATCAGTAGAATTAGGATGGCGGCATTAATAGTTTTATATTGTTGCTTGACAGATTATGTACTTTGTGAGGCTGTTGCCTCACAAAGTAAATAATCTTTATGCTTTTCATGGTGCATATGCTTTTTATGGTTGAGCTTTGAAAATAAGAAACACATCATTAAGTTAGGCCGTGCTCGTCCAGATATGATTATAAATTACAAACGACGTGATGGTTTTTTTCAAACATTTTAATGTTTCCCTTTACGATAAATATCCATGGCTGACTGGCAGTTGTAAATTAAATAAAATGTATTGTTTTCCATGTTTACTTTTCTCAGATTCTAGTAGTTTATGGTATAAAGGGGTTTTACAGATATTAATAATCTGACGAATTCAACCAAAAAACATGTTCAGACTGAAAAACATATTCGTAGCTGTTTAGAGTTACATGAGTTTGGGACTAGTAGGATAGAATCATTTTTCGCTAATTCTCATGAAGCTCATAATAGAAAAGTACATCGAAATAGGAATTTAATGAAACGGTTTATTGACACCGTTATTTTGTTAGGTAAACAAGAAGTAGCTATTCGCGGGCACGATGAAGGTCCAAATTCAAGTCCAAAGTAACTATATCGAAACTTTGTTATATCTGAGCAAGTATGATACAGTAATGGACTCGCATTTAGAACTATGTTCTTCAGTTCAGAACCATGTCTTTTCTGGTCTCTCTAGACGTAATTGGAAAATTTTCGCTCGATTTATTTTTTATTCGACAATCATGTCTTTTTTAAAGACTATTTGAAAAAAAAACAAGATTCCTCGGCTTTTATGTCTAAAATAATTATTGACAGTAAGAAAATATAGTTTATTATCCAGATATGAGATATTTTTTCTCTAGATCAATTATTATTACTTGAATTATAAACGAAATAAGAAGTTATGTTTGTGTAGTGATTTTTAGTTCTGCCATTTGGCGATAGATGGTGTTAAATTCAGTTAACGAAAGAATTATTTTAAAATAAATAATCAATGTTTACTTTATTCATAAGTAAGCAAAGTTAGACCGGATCCGACTCTGCTTCGGCTTCCCTCTCATAAAGACTGACACTTCGCCGCTGGTAGATAAGACATGCTTCACAAGCTCAGACCAAATAAAAAACCAAGACATAGCTTGGCTTTTTATTTATGCACTATAATATTATTATCTCCTGCGTACTTGGTTAAGCTCCGTTGAGAATGGCCGTTCGCCGCCGTGGCCGAAATTTGGTCTGGAGGATATTCTTACACTGGTTTTGTTACCACTGACTTGCGGCCTACCGTACCTACCCATTACTCGAGGGAAATCAAAGCTGCGTCGAAACTCGAAATGGAAAATGAAACAAGAGTGAGCTTTAGCAGAACATTTCTGCACCTAGTCAAAATTAATGTTGGCATTATCTAAGAGTAGGTTTGTTTGTTATTTTGTGTTGATTGGACTTGGAATAATATTATTATTTTGTATTATTTTCTGTCTCGTTAGTCTAGTGGTCGAAAGCGCTACTGCTGACCATAAGGTCTTGGGTTAGATTCCTGGATCGCGCAAAGTGTTATTGGGTTTTCTAATCTGGAATTTCTCAGTAGCAGCCCGGAGTCTGTCTTTGTGCCCGGTTGATGGCAATGGGCTCACTCCCTATTAAATGGGACTCGAACATAACTGGCGAAATATGGGTGTACTATTTATGTATAGGTACACCTCTGCCAAAACCCTTAAACCCTTCGGGGAATACATGCGAGATGTTATGTTTGATTCTTTCATTACCCACGTAAACTGTTTACCTAAGGTCTATTTAAATTCTTGTTTCCAATTGATGTTATTTCCACTTACACAAACATCAACTTTAAATAATTGTAAATAAAGTTGATTTTAGACTGACTAGTACTGTTTAAAAAGTCATAAAAAAACGAAATTGTATCGCAAACTGAATCTTATGTGTAAGCATTAGATTTGTTTTTCCTAAAACTCGTGTTTGTTTACATGTTTAGCAAAAAAAATGCGAACGCAGGTTACATACTATGTTTGAATCGTTTATTATTTTTGTAGCAATAAAGTTCAAAAAAGTTTCTATGATGTAGCTGCTTATATGCTGCGCAAAATATTGCCAAGAATGCCAATATACTTTACCAAATATGATTGATACTCGGAAAAGTATCTGGGCTTATCCTGATTTGATGGATTGGAGTTTCTCTTATTTAGAAATACGTTACGTTCGAAATACGTTAGCTTTCCTTCCTAAGATTTTCTATATACCTACCTACCGTTGTTGATTAGGTACTATAAGATTGTCCTTTCCACAATAAAATAAATAGATTTGAAGGACTAATGCCCGTTTTCAGTGACAAGTAAGTGATACGTAAAGTTTTGTAAATTAATCCCCAAATAAAAGTGCACTGTTGGATTTTCAACTCTCAGCGCTGAGCTTAGCGTTGAAAATCCAACAGTGCACTTAGGCAGTAGTCCATAGATACAATACAAGGGACGATTCAGAAACATCCCTATAATTCTGACTTGATATTTATCCAATTGAAAGGAAGTACAATATCCTTAGTTTATCATTAAGTTGAAATAGTCTATTCGTCCATCTGAGGATCTAGGAAGAGGTGGTGAGAGGTCCTAGTCGCGTACCACAAGAGTTGGATCGAGATGGCTTTGGAAAAGGATTCCTGGAACGATAAGGCGGAGACCTTTGCTCAGCAGTGGGATAGAGAAGGACAAAAAAAAAAACTTTTAGTCCCAATATTTTTGTCGCTCACCGAAGGGATTAAGTTCATCCAACTTCAGACCTGTGTGTAGGTACCAGTAATAAAAAAACACTTTTTTCTAGCTCCCAGTAGGTAGAACCCCAGCTGGAACTGCAGAACAAAACCCCGACGGATACAGCTACCTCTGTGTGGATGGATCCAAAGTGTCTGTAAAGGACAAGGCCTGTTCTTGGGCAGCCAGACCCTGGCAAGGACTTATTGGACACAATGATGTGCTAGCACAGCTGTCGCCTTTGAGAGAGAAGATTCGGCAGTTGTCTGTGATTGGTAAGTTTTTTGTATTTCAATTAAATAATCTGAAGGGATCATCCCGAAAATAAAAAAAAATTCAATAGACCTCTAGGAACACAGGTCTTTTTAAAAGAATTTTCAGTAAAATTTTTGGCACTTGTTAGTCTTCATAATGAAAAACAAACCTAACACAGCTTTACACTTAAACTGATTTCCCTTAAACGCAAAATTGCGGAGTTGTTAAACGGACAAAAAAAGAAAAACTTTTTCATCAAATGGAAAAATTAAGAGAAAAAAATTGTAATCGGATTAACAGGCAAAAAGTTTTATCTTGATTTCTCTCGCTTCACAATTTATACCCTTGACAGAACTCCATAGAAATCTAAAATCACCTGTTGCACTTGCAAGACTGGTGGAAGATACATTATTCTGATGATAAGCAGTTCCTGTGTGCTCTAGGTACATACTATTTGTTTATTTTCTGTCTTTTTTTTACTCATTGTTTTTTATCCTTTTTTATGTTTGAATTTTAAGTGTAATCAATAAACAAATACTTTTGTCATTACCTAGGCGCGAAAGACAAACCGTCATGGTTTACACAGGTGCTAGGACTATCCGACAAGATCTACCACGTCGCCGACAACATTCCCATCACACCGTCAGTTTACTTGGACAAAGCCAACTACACCGAGGTCATCGAGAGAGGCCACGGACCACCAGAACTGATCGTCAGGTAAATATTATTGAACTGGTATTTGCGTACATACCATATTTACCTCTCATTGAACGGAAATCGAATTAAATGCGAGATCAGTTATAAACTGATCTCGCTTGGAAATATGTAGCTTGATATGATCGGTGCAATTTTTAATTAGCCTGTCGTTTTTTTCCTTATGCCAGTACTGAAATTACCCCCAAATACCTTATAAGCTGCCCTCTTGTTACGCTAGGCCAGCTTAAAGTCAAAGCGTTACCACAGACGTGCATACTTATTTATGTTGAACGGTTTTGTACGTTGTAAGGCGGATTAACTTGTCAGATCAGTTAAGTTCGGTTTTAAGCGAATCGTCCACCGCCAGCTAAACTAAAGTGTTTCATATATGTGCTATCACCGTCGGCGCGCGGCGGTGGACGCACATGCATGAAATACTGGCTCAATTACGCCAGCTAAATTTAGCTGGCAGTGAACGATCGGCTTTATGGTGTTTATGGTTTTTTTTTGGGTACCTATTCATTTGTTACAGTCCCTTAACAAAAGTTGACTATAGTACATTATGATACGAGTGTGCTGTGTTGGTCATTACACACAAGGAGGTCTTATTGATAAGATAGCCCAAAATAATATTTTGAATACGCAAATTATGATTAATATGTAATGAAAAATATATAATTTGATGAAATATTATGTTAATTTATCATATTTTATTTATTTACACAGTAGGCATAAAAAAGCAAGAAGTACCCACGCACAATGGTCTACCTGAAGGACTTAGTGCGTAAACCAAACCCCATAACATACAACATAGAAGGCCGTAAGTTCCATACTGCCATATCGCGTTTCAAAATTTGCCAAACCACAATGGCCGCTAGAAATCGTCTATGGTTAAGTGATGCGGTAGTATGATCTGCTATCGATGTTAAATTTTTTTTTGTAGTGTTTCATCAGTATTTTTATATTGAGGAACTTTCAAATCAAATACAAATCCATTGAAATATGTTCCTATATTAAACCGTGAAAACGAACAAGATATGATTACAATCAAATTTTGCATTCGTTGCAAAACGCGTGGTTACAAACTATAATCGAAATAAATTTGATAAACATTTTGAAGACTTCAAAAACATTAGCACGCACGGGTGCGTACCTACGTACGTACGTTTGGTATGTCAAAGATTACAAAAAGAAATTTTGGTAACCAAATACCTACCTGACAAATAATACGAACAAGCTTACAGATGGTGTAGCTTAGGAGTCACCAAATGGCGGACCGCTGTCCGGATCCGGACCACCGACCTATTTTGTACGGACTTTAAGTACCTAAACAGTTAAATTTATAAAACAAACCTAATCTAAAAATTTTGAGTAATTCAATTAAGCCCACGCTTTTTATTTTCTGCCGTCGACACGACAACGGACGACGCATTGTGACACGTAGATATCGTGTTCAATTCCCAGGCAAGTTCAATGTTTTTGCTTTTGGCGAGTCGCGACCAAATCCAGATCAGTTATCTGTGGCGCACATTATCGCACTAGTGCGATAATATAAAGTAAAAAGCAGGCTTGTTTAATACACTGCATTATTAACCTAATCGTCTAAATTGATACAAAATGATTACCTACTTACCTACATTGTTTTTCTGCATTTCATGTAATAGCTAAGAGTTAATACCTACTCTTAAAATTGTGTAGGTATGAGTAAGTAGGTACGGAGATTTTTGATGAATGTTTTGCTCAATAACAAGACTTTTTTTAAACTGAAAAAGAAGAATCGACTTTTGTTACCCACCTACTTATGAATAATTTTAATTCATATTGTTTCTGTTAAGTACGTAGGTATGTCTGACGTCAGTCTTTTAGGGGTATGAGGAGCAGGGTGTAAAGTTCACTCATCCTCTATAGAAAAGGGAGGATCCTCCGACCAGACGGGTGTCGAGCCTGGCGGGCAACTGCCCAATGGTTTAAATCGGGAGCTTGTATATACGTCGATCGCGCGGTAAACTCTAATTGCGCGATGCAGGATTTGTTTGACGTCAGTTCTTTTTGATGCGTAGTTCGTATGTGGCGATGTTGATGCTGCCACAGTCTTATTAAAGTCCTACTAGCAGTTTATACTCTCGTATTTCTTGCCCCAACTTTTTTTTTCGAGGGTGTACTTTTCCACTTAAAACATTCAAACTCCTATGTATTTTCACTAAGTAAACATATACTTACCTATTGAAATTGAGTGTCGTACTATCAAGTAATCTTCCACATGCTCACTTTTAAGGCGATAATCGCAGATCACGGCTTACGACTCGATCGCCCAATGCAAAGGGGTGTGGAAGCTGCGCAGCCACAGAAATATTTTCTTAGACTGAAAATGCGTACCTAAAGTTTGTTGACTTTACATAATCAACGCAGCTAGCTTATAGGTACACATATATACCTTATACGATTTCCTCGTTCCCACACCACGTAGGCAGGTTTCTAAATAAATAGGTAGGCACCTACAATAAATCTCAAAATACAGCAACATTGAAACAAGAAAACCCGCCTACAGCACTCCGAACCGCACCCCTCCTTTTAATCTCCCCTCATGAGCTGAAAGCGCGGCCTACATCTGTGAAAGACATTTGACACACTGACCTACAGCCCCTACAGGTAATGCGTGACCTCTAGCTCCCGAGAGTCGCGCAAACTATGTGATTATGAAGACGAGATATTTACTAGACTTTTTACTTTACCTATGAAATATTTTTCACACAAGTACCCACAAAATGCCTTAATGCTCACAGTACTCACACATTTGAAATTTTATTTATTTATTATTCATTTATTTCGGACAGAATCCATATAATATGTTAGTAACAATTTTCTTATGAGCTAAGTGAATAGATACATAATCTAATAAAATATCCTTTTACAATTTCCCTGCAACTATTCCCACCTAGTGTGCCTGTATGGGGCAGTCATGTCGGGATGCAATCATTTGCAAAATGGTGGTGGTGCTACCGCGCAGTCTGTGGAACAATGGCGCCACTTTCTTACGCACTATAGCGTCCACGCTATAGTGCGTAAGAAACCGTCAACGCGCGCATTTGCGAAAATTTGCGACGCACTACAATGCAACCCCAACAGCATTCTGAAAGCATTATTATCTATACTTATAATAAATCTGTAGAGAGGTCAATTCTGTACATGATATATATTTTCAAAATAACTATCAGGGGGTAATTAGTGATCGATACTGGTGCCAAAAATGCAATCAGTAAAATTTTTGTCTGTCTGTCTGTCTGTCTGTCTGTCTGTCTGTCTGTCTGTATGTTCCCTATAGAAACAAAAACTACTCGACGGATTTTGAAACTTGGTACAATTATTCTTCATACTCCTGGGGAGGTTATAGTATACTTTTCATCACGCTACAATCAATAGGAGCAGAGCAGTGAAGGGAAATGTTGGGAAAACGGGATAAGTTGCTCCATTTTTTAAGCTTCCGTCGCGTGTGCAGCCTTAATGGTTAAAGCTACATAGAAATCATTTATGACGGAAATGTTCTACATAAAATTATCTAAAAAATATCTCACAACAGCATATGTCTATCTTTTATGGTTGACTCACAATAACACGTGTAACTCCCGATAGCTTAGCAGTTCGGAGCTTTCTGATTATATGTATTTGTTTACTCTTACGTTTATAATACTCTCACTCATCCCTAATTAAAAGAAGTTAATATTATTACCTATTCAATAAAAAAAGAATCATAGTAATCGGTATAGAAACACCAAACTTATACATGAAATACGCTAATAAGCCATCGCGCCGTTGCGCGTGAATACTGAATCATGCCATAAGGATTATTTTTGTGTAACGGTTGCCGCGCTCGACGCGGGTCGTGGTATAAAAAGGCGGGAGGTCCGAGCGCGAGCTGGAGGCTCTTAGTGTAGAAACTAAAGGCAACCACAGGAAAGTCCGGTTAAGCAGCCACGACCTTAGTGGTCACCTGCAATAGGCCATAGTTAAAAAAAAAAGAGCGCGAGCTTCATTCAATATTTGGCTGTTGATGCGTTCAGAGCGTTCGACCTTATTGACAGACAATAATTGATATTAACAAACCGTGCTTATCAGCGCGACTTTTAGTTTTTAAATAGTTTATTTGAATTTCTTTTGTTGTTATTTTATAAAATAGGTATTAGTTGTTTTGGTAGTGTTTAAATATTCGTTCAAATTACAAATTATTAATAGTTTGCATTTTATTTCTTTTTAGGTGAAGTAGTAGTAGAAGTAGAACGCATAGATTTTTAGATACCGAAGGGTAAGTTTTGGCTAATTTATGTTCAATTTTCTTTCAACATAGTTTACCCGGAAGCTTTGCGCTTAAGTATTTTCGTTCTATAGGTACTTAAGCCTCATGTGAAAGTGATCTAAACAATATTACCAATACATTAACTTAATAACATACAAGGAGTTACACGCTGACGGAGTCGCGGGCACAGCTATTAATAATAATATTCTGCGGTTCCTTATTGCGATATTTTTCAACTGTATTGTGGATTGACATATTATATTTCCCTACTAAAATACGAAAGTTAATCTGTCGGTTACATCAAAACCACTGAACCGTGAGGAAGGACATATGGTAGGTACTTTTTTACGAAAAACGACGGAAACGCGGACGAAGTCGCGGGCAAAAGCTAGTACTGAATACGCAGGGCGTTGCGTATACCGAACCCACAGGCCGCTCGAGTAAAAAGACTGGCAATATGCCCTAAAAAGTGTCAGTTTAATTCTTTGGTACATCGAGCGAACCTACGGGCCAGCATATTGCTCCTTGCTGAAATATACGGGGTATTTGCGTAACACACTTAAGTAGCAATGGCTTTAATTTTGACAGTTCAACAACATTCTATTATTTTATTTACGTTGTTGAATAGACACATTTTTCGAACTTAATGAAGCAATGGATTAGCAATATCCTTCAAACTCATTCAGATTGTGATTGTTACATGATTGGGGTGTGCCGGTCTTTGTAGGCTAAACCATAGATGTCTCATATAGAACATTTGAGACCGTCCTACGGGTTTTACGAGCCCTAAAACGACCTCTGAAAGTTCTTGCTATGGCCATTTCCACATTCATATAATATTTCGATTTTCCCATTTCTTACTGGCTCTTATGCTTGAAATAATAGAACCGCATTCACAAAAATAAACTTCTAGTACCAACATTCCAAACCAAGAAAATAATAATATCTTCTATTGTATAACTCGTTCGGCCTTTTAACACGTTTACCTTTCTTTTTGGTTACCTATCGACTGACTGAATGTGGCAATAACAATAAGAGTGGTTACTCTTATTGGTATCGATCCGCACAGCTGATATTTAATGACGAGCAAAAATACTGACTTGTTGGTCTAAAGGTCACAATCGCAAAGTGAATTTTGATTTTTCCATTAAGAAATATACTCAGTTACAGCAGCCCAGGGTAAGATCGCTAGGATAACGGCTATAGACTCACTTCCTCTTCGATGAGACTTATGGCCGATTCCTATGATTTACAGACCGTTATTATTTAAAATTAAGACTATTGTATCTTTACCAATAATGAAGCAAAAACCTCTTAGCTTTGCATAGTAGACCCTCCCTTAAGGAAGTAGCTATCAAAGGTTAAATTAGCTCATGAATCTATTTATGTGCCCAGTTTGGTAATAAAAACTACCATTGGTAGGTTTTAACGATTCGTTTTTGTCTATAGGAGCATTGATTAAAACATGACCGGCGAAGTGGTAGATCGATGTAGCTGGTACCTACCATTCACATTTGCCTGTCTATACTTACCCCTTGAGGATAAACATGCGTGATAATCATGTTTTGTCTTATGTGTTGAGCAGTGTATGATTTTTTACAGGTGTCTGACATTAACATTCTAACCAACCCACAGGTTATGCGTGACATCAAACGTAGCTCTCGCAAAGTGTCACCAGATGGCCGTGTTTGCGTTTAGTCGCGACATTCGGCCGCGCCTCGACTGCGTTCAAGAGGCCTCTGAAGCTGACTGCCTGAAGAGCGTACGTATTTTTAGCTTATATAAAGACTAAAAGCCATCATTACTGAGCTTTGGTGAATAATCACCTACTTCAGTTATGTTTTGGCGATCTTTACATCTATCCTCGTTGAAGCCAACAAATGTGGTGGCAGTTTGAGTATTAATAAAGATAAGCACTGTCTTAATACTTTAGTAGTTAGTAAGACCTTGCCGATTTCAAACAGTACAAGTAGGCATTTTATACCCAACAGCAGATAACTTCGCACCTCTAAGAACCTATAGTTACTTAATTACATGTTTCATCTTCGTTATTTTGTTGCTGAAAAATGGCATCTATTGGCAGCAATAGCAACTAGGTGATAGTTTTAATTGCTTGCACCTGGCATAGGTGTTGGCAATCAGTGCTTCGGTTACAGTGCGTCGATACGATGTGTGCCAGAGAGCTTGTCTTGTGCATACTCACAGCTATTCTTAATTGGCTCATTTCCCGGAAACGTAAGCAGTAACGATTGTTGTGTTTGAAAATATTTGGGCTTCATTGATTTTAATTTCCGCTTGCTTGGAAACTTCGTTTGGTTATGTTCAAATTTTCCTTGGAATTACTGAAATTCTCTGCTATCTTTGAATTGAAATGTATCTTTCATTTTAAACTTTGTATTTATATTGAACAGAAATCGAGGAAGCGTTTTACAAACTGTTTTGTAAGGTTTAACTTGTAGATCAACTTTTGAAAAACATACAGAAATGTTTGAAAAGTTTTGACACAACTTTTGCATTAGACTTTTAATAGATAGACATTCCTTAGAAACTTAATAGGTAAGATATAACATATTTGTTCAGGAACAGAAAATTGAATGATTCTACAAACACAGAAGTCAGAATCTCCAAAAAATTAATTACGACTCGAAGGACCAAAATATTGACTTAGGTACACATTCATGTTTCTAAATGACATCAGTGTTGAAAATCTTATTATTCCAAAATAAAAGTTCTTTTCAGCACTCTAATTGCATAACACACTTTCAATCGCAATCTGAATGATTTCGAAGCATATTGTTAATTCATTGCTGCAACATGTTTTAAAAATATGTCTGATCAACAACGTAAATAACGCAATAAATGTTGTTGAACTGTCAAAATGAAAGCCATTGCTACTATGTGTGTTAAACAATTACCCCGTAATACAAAATACTTGTAAAACACTCAGGTACAAGACAACGGCTCAGACTTGGCAAGTGTCGACGATATGCGCGTGGCATCCGCTGCCAACAAATACGATTTGCATCCAGTATTCCATGAGGTGTATGGAGCTGCTAAGACTCCTAACTACGCTGTTGCTGTCGTGAAGAAGGATAGCAGTTACAAGAATATGGAAGACTTGAGGGGTAAAAGGTAAGGAAGTCATCATCTTCCTGCCGTTGTCCCATGTTACTTGGGGTCGGCGCAACACGTTTTCTCTTTCTGTTCTGCCCTGTCAACCGTCACGCTTTCTCTTTCATTTCATTCCTCACACAATCCATCCATCATTTCTTTGGCCTCCCTCTCTCTCTCCATTCATCAACATTTATATTCATCACTTTTTTTAGTCATCACATGCCCATACCAAGCCAACCGATTTCCTTTCAACTTTTCTGTCACTGGCGCCACTTTCAAACTTCCTCTTATATGTATGAGTATACTACCGACCCGCTCTTGCTTCGTACGGTTTTTACAACTTGACAAAACATCGAGATTTCTTAGTTTTACGTAACTTTAATACTAACGCATTAAACACATAAACCTGCCGGAATAAATTCTCTAAACGATGGTGAAAACCTCATCAAAATCTGTTGTGTGGTTTAGAAGAACAACGCGGACATACAGAGAAACACGAAAAGCGACTAATTTATAATATGTATAATAAGAAGAAGTTTGAAAGTGTTGCCATTCCTTACTTTATCCATTTTCCTTTAAGTGGTACAGGGAAAAGTGGGGTAGGTATAGCGAATGATGTAAAGATGGTGAATTTTTGAAAAGGAGTTCAGGGCGAAAACCACTAAGTATCGCTCAGTGCATAATAAACAGCGGCTCGGCTTTGGTTTTCCGGCAAAACTGGTAGCTTTAAAAAAAAAACCTATTATGAATTACAGGATTAGTAGCTTTTTCAAAAACTTAACCTATTAAGTATTAATTACAGTTTTTTGAAAAAGCTCCCATGTGCCAGATTGTCGCAAGTAAAAATATGCACCTATTTGAAGTAAGTAGGTAAAAAACTAAGAAACGCCCGAAAAACCTTAGGACCAGCCACCTAGTCAATACCCATACCTACTCGACTGAAGAAACCAATCAACAGAAAAGGAAACTAACTTCATTTACCATTTACCCAACTCCTTAACAATATCGCGTAACGATCTACCCTCCTAAACGAAAAGTACTTCAAGGAGAAATATCAGACTGTGTTACCGATATCCGGTCCACTACACAAAGTAATTCTTGCTTATTGTACTTGCTTCAACAAAATATCCGAACCTTGATGCCGACAGATCAATTTGGACCAATCACCCAAATACGGTTTCTGTCGAATTTCCTCAATCCCTTTTATTTTAGGACCAAAGAATTTGATCTAAGTTCTTTCGGGACCTTACGAAGCAAGTTTTAATGAACGTCTCCTTTTGATTTAACTTTTAACTAAGTTTTGTATCATCTAGGTTTGGCAGGAACAAGGAACGAGCGTAACTCGAAAATGTCGTTTATAATTCCTTGGCCAAGCGAAAATGTAGACGTAGGTGGGGTGCGCCTCAAGATTTTGGACATGTTAGTACAGTCACAAATTAGTACAGATGGTGCACTCCGCAAAATCATTTAAATATAAAGCGACTCTTGCTACGATACAATAAAGAAATGAAATGAAATGAAATTGATTATTCTGTAAATAGGATATTAGAATAACTATTACACGTAATCTTAAAAAAAAAAAAGTTAGCTAGATGAGTTCGGCGTTTCCTATCTGACTACTCTGAGAAGAAAGGCCGAAACAAACTCAGAGGTCACAGTCTCTTTTTTAAGTCCAGACATAATCTTGGTCAGGCCATATGAGGACCATGTAGATTAGTGTCTGAAATAGTCTTTTGAGAAAAGAACCACACAGATTTGAGTGGACCTGTCCTGTCAGTGCAAGCATTTGTCAGTAATCGTGGAGTTCAACTCGGAACTTAAGCATCTCGAATTTAAAGTGCATTTCAGGTCGCACAGCACTATTACCTACAGTTATATTCACCTAGAAGTTGCCTCTGTTTCTATCGCGTAGGTAACGCTCACTGAATTGGCCCAACAAGACGAGCCCGCCGCGTACAACTTATATTATAGCACCAGCTTCATACCAAAAATGCGAAGTGCGCTTTCTGTACTATTCTGGGGTACAGTACGAACTATGATCATTATTAGGTACTCCTATCCCACTCTTTATAGATTTTCAAAGCAAAACTACTGAAGTGTTTATGATTTTTAGGTCTTGCCACAATAGTTATGGTAGCTTCGGTGGCTTAGATGCTCCTCTGTACTACCTCATCAACAAGAAGATTATTACGACTGGTCAGGTGAGTAATTTAATAAATAGTATATTACTGTTGCCAAGGCTTGTATAGTACCTATTTTTCTCAAATAATGCGCGGAAATTCAAACTAAGTAAAATAATTATAAATTCAAAAATCAATGACGAAAAACGATAATTTTTCACGCGCCATTAAGTTCATTTGTTTTTTCTTTACTTTAAACAGCTCTATTTGCAAGCCAAATCGAATTTTAAATTAAATCTTTGATAAGTTACCTTCTTGGTTGCCATGTGTTGAAGTAAAAAATTCGTTCCATTTTTAAATAACACGACAGATATGAGTTGTCATAGTAATTTATTCGGCCGCTAAAGTGCGTTTCATCAAAATAGTTCCTATGCCGTAATGTTGGCTCTACTATTGTGGGACGAATACGCTACGGCGCTACGTAATTGGTCCGTTGTTTAAACTTTATCAGTCGACTGATATGGATTTTCATACAAACATTGCCAGCCGGGCGCTCGCATGTATTCAATCAGAATTTTAGATTTATCTCGAAGGTTGTAAAAATAATACTCGAATTTCCAAACATGTTTGAGAAAAACCTCTTTTAAGCTACTCACCTAAAAAATTTTGTAGGTAGGTACCTACTTACCTATCCATGAGCGTGGTCCGTTATTTTTATCTTTCACTAGACTTCGTCCGCAAGCCTATTACATTCCTCAAGAATTGGACTATCCAATGCAAAAATAATTTTTCAAATCCGACTGATGAGGTTCCAAAGATTGCATCCTACATACAAACAAACAAATTTTACCTCTTTATAATATTATTAGTAATTAGTAATTAAGTATTTTAGTATTTTTATAGACTAGCTTCTGCCCGCGGCTTTCCGAATTTTATGAATTTTTTTTTTCTAAAATTAAAGCCCAAGTTACTCCCTAGAACATCAGTTATCTGCCAGTGAAAGTCCCGTCAAAATCGGTCCACCCGTTTCGGAGATTAGCCGGAACAAACATACAGACAAAAAAAATAAAAATAGTTTTTTGTTATAATAAATTTAACTTCATATGCAATTAGTAAAAAACTGTTATTTTGACATTACAAACAGATACTTCAATTTTATTTATTTATAAAGAAAATATAGATTACAAGTGGCCTATTTACTTAATGTCGTAACTTGTAATTTTTTTATGGAGTTATTTGGAACATATTCCTTAGGTTTAACATCAACTACTTATTTCTTTCAGTGCATCAAACACTTCAGCGACTTCTTCTCCGGAGGCTCGTGTTTACCCGGAGTTGACAAGCCGGAGAACAATCCCAGAGGTACGCTATCACGATACCTTACTCATGTAAACTATTTTGTTCAGAAACTATAGCGCTTTATTTAGTACAGACGCCAGCAGGTCAACCTACCTGAAACTGTCAAATTTTCCCAATCAACTTTGAACCTTATGCTATAGTGATGAAGTTGAAAATCTATTAAAGAAATTTTACAGATTGTAGTAGGTTGATCTGCTGGCGTCTGTACAACTTTTTTCTAGTTTATTGAGCCAAAGATCAGCTGCGATAAAAAGTTCTACAGAGTTATGAGGAGCAGCTATCTAATTACGCATCAAATTTTCGTAAACGATTGCTACTAATCTGTTTCATTTGACAGTTCAACAACATTCAATGAGTTATTTACGTTGTTGAGCAGATTCGAACTTTTTTTCGAACTAATGAAGCTATGGATTAACAATCTGTTTCAAAACGATTCAGATTCTGATTGATCGTGCATTGCGTAATTAGTGTACAGGGTGTAAAGTTCACTCATCCTCCACAGAAAAGGGAGGATCCTTCGACCAGACTGGTATTGTGTCTAGTGGGCTACTGCCCGACGATTGGTGTCGGGACGTAGTATATATGCTAGTCGCGCGGTAACTCTGCTTGCGCGATGCTGGATTTTTCGAGACGTCAATGTGATGCGTAGTTCGCATGTGGCGATGTAGATGCCGCCACAGGTCAATACGTTATTACCAAGGTGGTTTTTGCACCATGGTCATTGTAATTAAGTACCTACAACAGTCATCCCCTATACCAATTAATCCTTTCACACTCTATTCCTAAACTACATACAAAAAGGGAGATATTATTATGACGGTAGATCATTCACCCGGCGACAGTTCGCCATCTAAAGCTATTCGTCGAAACTAATCAGCCGTAGGTATCAGGTTTTCGGCCAATGTTGATGTTCGAAAAACCCGTTAACCAGGCTCTATGTCCTAAGCAACGATGTACTTAAGTATTAAGTATTGTTTCAGGCGATGACGTGTCAAAACTTCGCCAGCAGTGTTCGGGTGACAGCAGCCCCTTGAAATGCCTTCAGGAAAACCGCGGCGACGTGGCTTTTGTTTCAAGTAAGTTAACAGTCAAATGTTTTCAAAGAAAAAAATGTATGTAAGTACTTACTAAATTGATTGGTGGGTCGCTTTAAGAGTTGGAGGAGTAGTTTTCCTTGAGTTGATACCTATTAAGTGTATTACGTGACGTCACTTGAAACTAGGGTTGCCAAGTTTTTAATAACAAATATAGTAGGTAGTTTCAAAAATATTATATTTTTTAATACATATTTTTTTATACTTTGATTACGGTTAATTATTCTTTATACATGTCTAAAAACGAATAATAATTACACTCTAAATTAGTGTACAAGATACTATTCACCTTTTATGAGATTAATACTGGCCCTATTGCGGTCATCTCGCTTTTTTGTATTGATATGAAACAATAGTAGACTCTAGTTATTTTTTTGATCCTTATAATGTCTGCCTCGGCCTCTAATAAAGCAGGATACTATACCTACTATATACTATACTATAGGGTTGGCAACCCTATTGAAACAATCTTAAGGTCAAAGTTCAAAATGCTTATCTGTAAATCCAGTTACCTGCCTATTATCTTTCCCAATTAGGGGTCAATTAATTAATACTTATCTTATTATGACTTCACTTCATCAGACACGTTTTCTTAGACCAAACATGGATAAGTTTGGTCCTTCGGTAGGTACATAGGTACCCTGCACATGCCTTAAGGAATAATAATTTTAAAAAAGAAAAGAAAAAAGAGAGAAATATGTTTATTCTGCACAAACAAATTGTCTGCTGGTCAAACATAAGTGGTTATAAGTATAAATAAGTAGGTATATTCTACGTACTACCTATTGTGCTTTAAATAGTCATCATGAACACACATCTTATCTATCACTAGGTGCAGATCTGCCAAACTTCGACGCGTCGCAGTACGAGCTACTCTGCCTGAACCGCGAGGCGGGTGGACGCGACACTCTCGCAAGCTACACGACGTGCAACATCGCTATGGCTCCCTCTCGCACATGGCTGGCCGCTAAAGACTTCCTATCGGACGTCTCTATCGCACACACACCCCTCAGTCTGGCCGAGTTACTTGACACCAGAAAAGACCTTTTCAACATCTATGGAGAATTCCTCAAGAACAATAACGTCATTTTCAATGTGAGTTTTCATTTCAAAACAGTTAAAACATAAACATCCAAGAATGTTTTGCGTTGGACCATAAACATGACATTGTTTTTTTCAGAATGCTGCAACTGGATTGGCGACCACTGAGAAATTGGACTTTGAGAAGTTCAAGCAGATTCATGATGTTATTTCTACCTGTGGTGTAGCCTAATAGATTATTACATGATGCTTATTTTTCCCTTTTTTAAGGGTTTTTATATATTTAAGTTTACTAAATTAAGAAAAATAGTAAAATTAAGAAAGCTGTTTTACTTCTTTTGGGTAGGTAATCTCATTCACCCAAAAGCAGTAAATCATTAAAAACATACTTACAAAAGTAAAATGAGGTCTCAAAAACAAGTCTGATTGATTAACTTTTATTTCATCACTTACATTGACAATAAATAAATAATACACAACAATATTTTATTTTTTATTCCGGTCCTAATGAGAAAAGTAATTTATAATGCTGCTAATATCAAAGTGATAACAACGGAGAGACCTAGCATAGCGTAGCCTGAAGAGTAAACTTCCTTGATTGTGAGTCCCTTAGCCATATCCCAGAAGAGATGCCTAATTCCGTTAGCGAAATGGTAGCCAACTGGAGCAGCCAGCACAAACTTTGCCATAAATATTGTTGCCGCAGACAAATTGAGGTTTTCAACTATGGCAATGTAGTGGGAGATGTCATGTGGTAATACCAGAGCTCCAATGCCCAGGACTCCAAAATAACCAGATAGGATCATTCCTAGAACAATAATTGTATGTTAGGCACCAAACTAAATGCCATAGATATTAAGTACCTAGAGAATACCAAATTCTTCACTTCACTAAACCTGTTAGCAAAAGCAGTTTTCCCATTCAAATAAACAAGACTAATATAATAGTCATGTGCTAATAAGTTCACTCTTTCAAATAGTTTTTTCTAGATAATAATATCATGTTCAACTTTAATGTAACACAAAATTAAGTACCTGTCGTTCTATGGGTGATAGACAGCATGCTGGTCAGCTGCGGCTGGTAGATGGTAAGATGTGGCGACATAGGCCGATTGAGACGAGCGTTCCTATCATCATGGTGCTCCAATTTAGGCTCCTCAAACTTCTTATAAACGATTTTTGGCACTCCCGCTGCAGATTGAGCGTAATTTACGGAGCCTAGCACACTAGGGATCTTATTTAAACTTGCTAGCACCGACCGACTGCCCAATCTGTAACATATAGAATACAATAATACAAGCTACTTACAAAACATTGCCAACTTACACAAACCTAACCATGTTACATAATTTGTCAACATACCTGCCACAGTTAAAGAGTGCCATATTTTATTCGTAACAAATTATTTGACACTTTCGTAGCCTTCTGCAAAAGATTTTGATATTAAAGATTATTACAATACACAGAAACTTCATTCACATTACCTAACGAAAAAACAAACAAATTACGCTCACCACTGAGTCTGACGATTTGAGTGAATTGACATTGACAGTTCTTCATTTTGTCTTCACTTCATTTCCTCTTGTCAAAGTAGTCAATAAAAAAAGATACTCATATTTGTCAGGACAGTCTAAATGTAAAAATACTGTACACTAGTACGTCAGTACTTTAATTTTTTTTTCGGAGAAAGCCTTATTTACGTATAGCACTTTATTCTCCTAATAAATTATTAACATTTCATCAGAAACATTATTTTATGTATTTTGAGGTGGCAACGCTAACAATTTTAACATAAACAGAACAGGCCCGAACAAGCGTTTCATATTGCGTTCCAATCTACGTAATCAAACAGTTGAATTATGAAAATATATTCAGACAAATATGGCTTCTGATTAAATTTTTGTTATTGCAAAATTAAATTCACTGCAATATCACAATTAATTAATAACACATAAATATTTGCAAACAAACACCAAAAAATATTTGCGTTAACGTCAAAACATATCTCTATGTAGTCTGTGCGTCAAAAGAAACGTTAATGTCAATCGGCAAACTCCGGGAGAAAATAGATTTTCTTTTCATTCAAAATTTTCATTGTAATCGCAAAATTCAAAATACAGCACGTCTAAGTTTTTTTATTTCATTAACATAGATGTTACGTTTATTAGTTGTATCAGCGGTGTCTGCTGCTTTTAGGAGCAGCTTCACAACTGTATCTGCAATGTCTCCTAAATCTGTCGACTTCGAAGTATTTGGCCGGGTGCAAGGAGTATTCTTCCGAAAGGTTGGTGAAAATACCAAATTATAATAACTTTTATACCAACCCCTAAGACGACCCACTGACCCAAGTTTCTAATCTACGGTTTACGAACTTGTGAGTCGGTCCTTAATAAAATAATCTAATGTTTCTATTTAGCTAAAAATAATTCAAAACTTCTATGGGTCACGGTCCCACAGGTGTAGCTTCCGCGTTATAAATTAATAGAACTATTTTAATGACGCCCAAAGACATTAAATTATTACATAGTACCTATCTTGAATCTCTTTGAGGGTTCAAAACAATTGTAGAACATTTTGTAATTGCAGTTAATTAAGGATGCTGTTATTGGCATGTACCTAGTTGACATACTTTTGAGTCCCACATTATAAGGAAATGACTTAAGAAATTCTAATAAGAAAAGTTTATTATTTGGCCTTTGGCTAGCCTCTTAGTAAAACCTGAACCATAGGTACTCCTGGTTGTTGCAAATATGACTTTAAGGCATATTTCACCACCTTCAAATCAAGTCTCCAATAAACTACTTGGCAGTTAATTTCATACAAATTCCATTCCATTTTTGAATTTATTTGATGAGTTTGAGTGACTCAAAAATTGTGATATAGGCCCTAAGAAGACCTTGAAAGAGATTTAAACTGCCTGCTGTTCTTTGCCTGAGTCCCAGAAATTAAAATAATGTAGGCTGATTATGTAGGTAAGTAAGTAACTTAATTAAGCTGCCACTGAGGTTTTCAGCTGCTTTTCAGTCTCAGTTACAAATATTTGGACTTAATAATTTAATATTTTTTATTCATATAGGTAACCTTTTTTAGAACCTACAATAATCTACATAAATATAAGTGTTTAATCTATGATCTACATCACAATGACATTTTCATTGAAGTAGCTGTCATTTGCTAAGATTCAATAAATTAATTAATTTAGGAAAATAACGGGTTGTGCTAAAAGTTGTGCAAGAACCACTGCAACTACTGCAAGAAGTAACATGGCTCTGCAAGCTATGGATTTTGAAGTCTTTGGAACTGTTCAGGGTGTCTATTTTCGAATGGTATAAACTACTAAGGGCCTATTTCACTGAATTCATTACCATATTCATTAGCACCCTTGTTCCACTCACTGCTGTGTACAGGCCTCTTCTCTTTTGAGCCATGCTTCCCTGGTCTGTGTGAGACTAATTGCAGGGTTCAATTAGCCCCAACTCCAAGTGTGTGACAACTAAAGTTTTTCCTTACTTTACTCCTTAATACGATTGTCTTTGATTTTGCAATAGGCAAAGAGGTTACCCTCTTTGCCTATTGCAAAATCAAAGACACAATAAACGCATCTCCAAAAAAAATAAACCCCACCATGGTATTTGGCACATGGGTAAACCTTGATTAGGACATAGGAAACGTTTATCCCGATATTCCCACGGGATCGGGACGTATGCGGGCGAAACCGCGGGGCGCAGTTAGTTTACGAATAAAACACAAAGTTAACGCTTGTATAAATTTCACTCCTCATACATTTTTCCTTATATGATTCTGAAGGAGTACAAAAAAAATTTGTTTCTTTTTGACAGTTCAACAACATTCATTGCGGTATTTACGTTGTTGAGCAGTTTTTTTTTCGAACTTATGTAGCAATGGATCAGCAATTTGTTTCAAAACGATTCAAATTCCGATTGATCGTGTATTAAGTAATTAGGGTACTGGTTATTGCTGATATAAATTCAGTAAACTTGTTTTATCAAACAATGAAATACTAATATCCTGCCTGAACCCTTAAGCTTGTGGCTAAGTAAGAACAGCCGCACGGGTCGATCGATCAGGTAAGCTACGCTTGCCGCGGTTGGTTCGTGGATAGGTAGACTATCTTTACATACCAAGACCCCTCCGTGCCTCGGAAAGCACGTTAAGCCGTTGGTCCCGGCTGTCATTTGTAGATCTTTGACAGTTGTTATGGGTTATCAGAAGCCCGAAGTCTGAAAACCAGTCTACCAAGGGGTATCGTGTTACCTAGTAACTGGTTTGTGGAGGTCAGATAGGCAGTCGCTCCATGTAAAATACTGGTATTCAGCTGCATCCGGTTAGACTGGAAGCCGACACCAACATAGTTGGGAAAAGGCTGGGCGGATGATCCTGGCCCTTAAGTTGAATAATGGAGATCAAAACTGGACTTAAAGTACATAGATGTTTCAAATAATAAGTAGTACCTATTATTTCTACAGAAGAGCGCATCGTTAGAAGCCCAAAAAGGTTTAAGGCCTCATTTACGGAGACGCGGGGCGTCGCGCGTTGCGTTGAGCGGCGCGGCCCGCACTGAATTCAAATATATGGCGTTGCATGAGTGCGTTTACGGAGAAGCGATTTTAGACGCGTTTGTTTGAATTAGGGCGTTTTTTGCGGCTGAGCCCGCGGATGGCACCGACGCGTCCCACGCGGCGTTTATCGCGGCGGCGCACGCAGCGGCAATTCTCGATGAAGCTATGTCCGAGGCGGAATCTTCTGTCAGTCTTATTTAGAAATCGCGCAACACAGACGTAGTCACCGTCACAATGGAGTATGATATGATCGACTTTTGAGCGCTCCCATCTCTCGCCAACATAAAACTAGTCGATTTGATCGAGGCGAGCGTGCGCCGCCGCGATGCCCGCCGCGTGCTACGCTACACGCTTGAGGATTCGCCGCGGGCGCCGCGGCGGGCACCGCCACGCTTCCCGTCTCGCTTCTCTATGAACATGGTCGTATATTGCTATAAGTTTGTGTTTACGCGTGCGATGATGCGTGCCGCTCCACGCGCCGCCCCACCGTAAACAGAAAAAACGTCCGACGCGCCGCGAGACGCCACGCCACACGCGACGCGCGACGCCCCGCGTCTCCGTAAATGAGGCCTTAGAGTTACGGTACGTCACAAGGTTAACCGCCTCTGTGGTCTAGTGGTTACACCACCTGTCTCAGACTCAACGGTCCCGGGTTCGATTCCCAGTGGGGCAACATTTTGCGCTAGGTTTGGTTGGTAGGGCTTGTTCTAAGTCCACCTGGCTAGCTACCACCATCTTGTTTAAGTCTGTCGCCATAATAACAAGCATGCGTGTTAAAAGCGTTGTTGTGTTTCGGTAGTTAGAGCTAAGATAGCCAGTTCCTCTGTGGTTGAGGATTCCGGGTGAAGCTCGCTTCCACCTTCGGCCTGATCATCGCTCACCATCAGGTGAGATGCAGGGCAAGACCTACCAGGTTGTAAATAAAATAAAAATTAAGATTTGTAGGCTGTCAGTTAAATATTATTTGGCTCTCCTGTTAAGCTAGAAATTAGCTGATCCAACTATGTTAATTGAGAAATATTTCAAACCTAATTAAAGGATAACATACAATAATAGCTAATTTTGTTATTGCTTAGTAACTCATTAAAAAAAAATCCTTAAACTTCCGTAGTTTGGTAGTTGTTTTATATAACCAATTGTTAATTTAAAATACATAAAAATGCATGTATGTACTACCTAACTAATCTACAGAGAAATAATTGGCACTTGCAGGTTTTATGGTGTTTTAAAAAAATCATTAAGAAACGATTAAATGATTACATTTTAATTTGTTATTCATTTCCTTGCTTATGTGTCTATTTCGTTTAAAAAATAATTACCAATAACTTATAAACAAAAAAATGAAGGCATGGCTCCAAAAACAAAAACCCCCTAAAATTACGCGTCGTGTCAAAGATATCAAAGAGCTTCGCTTTTTGTATTTCTGCATCTAGATTGCTTATAGGGAGCACCTTCTCTTAGTTGGTGCTCTCGGCTATTAGGATATTGGCCGTAACAACTATCAACACTATATGACCGTTGGCAAAACCCACAGATCACGTAATCGCGGCGCCGACTGAGACTAGAGACAGTCGTTCAAAAGTGCCTTTTAATGGCCTACTTGAAATAAATGATTTGACTTTGAGCCGCCTTTACCAATCATTCGTGCCCGAATTTGGTGCAACTGAGAGGATACAATGGTTGCAACATACCTTGGTTGTCACGAGCATAGTTAGAATTGTCAAGAACCGTCAGTTTCTATGAGGCAATACTGACGCCTTTTTTTTTCGAAGGAAATTATCGAATAACTTCTCCCGCTCTGGGCGGAGCGGGAGGCGTGTCAGACTCTTACTGACTAAAACCCACCCGTGTTCCTTCCGTTGCCTGTACGTTGCCAGGGGCCACGGTATCCCTTTCGGACTTTCCCGCAACCCCGGGCAACAGTGACGCCTGACACGCTAATTGGTTTGTATGTAAAGTATCGACAATACCGCCTCTAGAGCAGCGTCCGCCGAGGCGTCTCCGTGCTGTATGGCAACACCGATAAGTTCCAACATTAGGACTTCGAAACAAATATCTACTGTTATCTACTGTCGGAAAACATTCAACATCGGCCCGTATATGCCTTGACAAATGAGCACGTGAAGCTCCATGTCATAACTACCTTCGACCAACACTATATAAGCACGGTCTCGGTGTATCCCGTAGATCACTACATATTACCCACATAAAGGTTATGCTTTTACCTTTATGTGGGTAATATGTAATGATCTAAAAAAATATTTAAAAACCCGCGACATTTCCTCATTTCTCTTTCCTACTCCACCACCGGACCCTGTTCACCATCTATCTATAACCTATTCATTGAGACCATTCCAATGGGCCCAAACACGATACCTTTGCAGTTGCTAAGGGAGTTTGGTATCCTTCAAATTCCAGGTGATGCTCCAGCAACAGTTAAAGGTTACTATGTTCTTCTAATATCATTGAAGTAACAGAATACCAAATTTCAAATCGATCAGACCTGTGGAAGACACTCACATTCATTCATCAAGTAGAAAAGAGCTGATAATCTTCGAACGGCTGAACCGATTTTCTTGAATCATAGCTAAGAACACTCGATCAAGACTCCTTTCAAACAAAAAAAAACAAAAACACAATCTGTTCAGCCGTTTGGGAGCTACGATGGCACAGACAGACACACAGATACACTATATACAGGTATTCTATTTATGTGTGTATTCTATATTTTACCGTCGGGGTTTAATAAAACGCGATACAAAAACTATAGAACGGATTTTCATACGGTTTTCACCAATGTACGGAGTGATTTATGATAAAGGTTTAAGTGTATAATTCATTAAGGTTTTGTGTAAATTACCTGAAATATGACGATGATTGTTGGAGATGTCGGAAAAAATCATGCCGCCTGGGAGCTTTATTGGCGAGCGCCGCTTAAATCAATATATATATGAAAACAATATATTACGGAATTAATATATTGTGTACTGTGTGGATTAAGAGGGAACAGGGCCTGCGAGGTATTTGAAGAAACTATTGCCGTCGTCTTACCTCAAGTCTGCTTCCGTAGAGTGCGATAGGGACAGCTGCAGCTCAGACCGATTATATCACAAAAAAATTGACGAGATCGACATTTCGCATTCCCCTTTTTTCTTCTCGAAACATTCAACTTTTTCACATTAAGATTTTAAGAAAGAGTATGTCTAGGTTCCTATCATTTTCTTTTATGTTAAAATCTTTTCGAAATTGTCTGGAAGTCCTCTAATCACGGCGGTAAAAATAGGCAATTTTGTCATTTTTGGAGGGTAATATTTTCTTTACTAATAAGTTTCTAAAAAAAAGGAAATAGCAGGGACGTGTCTATAGCAGACCTTGATACTCAGTATGCAAAGATATCGTACCGTGACAGCCGCGCGTTTTGTTGGACTCCAGTTCAGTGGGGTCACCGAGACCATACATACGCGAAGATTGTAGAGAAAATATAATAAAATATATCTAATAAGTGTAACCTTATCTCATTATTATTTTGTGGATTTTCTGTTGCACTCTCTTTACGGTGTATCCTCACTTTATTTGGGAGGAATGTTCCCGTTTACTGCACACCTCACGGTGTAGAACTGTCGAGGGACCTTGTTCTTTGCAGGAAACCACGAGTACACAGCACGGTTGAAACAGTCGCCAAGTAGTTGGTTGCTGCGCTACGTTTGTTCGTGGGTTTGATTCTCGCACGGACCAAAATACCCATAGATATTTGCATAACCAACAGATAGTTCCGGATCAGTATTACTATTCACAATCATTAGACAGACTGTCGTGTCGCATTTGACACATTTTCTATTACCTACTTTGCCTTGCGACAGCAATAGATGTCGGAAGAATTAAATAGCGGTCGCCTATTTGATTTAAACTGACATTTGATTTTTGGATTTGTGAACAATGTTAAGAGGAGTTCTTCGTTAACATTGATTAATGCTCGATTCGGCACGGAAGCGTATCAAATGGTTTTGAATAATAAGCTATAATAGTTATGCTGGCCATTTTTGTAAGTGTATCTGGCTTTGTCTACCCATTGGAGAAGTACAGGCATAATGTTATGTTATACCAGTTTTTTTTGTTTTGCAGCATACTAAGGACCAAGCGGAAAAGCTGGGTCTTCGAGGCTGGTGCAAGAATACGGAACACGGAACCGTGCTCGGCCACATGCAGGGACCGAATGACAAAGTGGAATCCATGTGAGTGTTATAATCAATGGTCGGAGTAGGTAGATTGAATTGGGGTCAATGATCCGAAACGTATATATTAATATGGACGTTCCTCCGGAATTGGTTGATTATTTTACAAGGAGTTTAAACCATGTTTGGATGTACTATAACAATATTTTTAGTATTGTGTTTGTTTGCTTAAGCTGTTGAACAAACCATCACCAACTTTGAATTGAGTAGTAATAATACCTATCACTACCAACATTAACAATATTTAATTGAATCCGGAAATACCGGAATTGCTTTCCGGAAAAATGGCTTATCCATGTTATTCTTTCTGTGTGCATTTATGATACAAGTACCAAAAATCAATCTACCTACTCCGATCACTGGTTATAATAAATGCTGTGCTATTGAGGTCTTATTTCCCAAAGGCTTTCACAAACTCTCAGGGCCGAAGATTATGCAACGTGTAACGTTAAATGCGTAAAACCTCAGACACCCCAACTGATTTTTAATTCAATTGACCTATAACTAGAGATCGGATATTCGGATGCGTATTTACCTAAAGTTGAGGTGTTGGCTATTATGGAAAGCACTTTTTTATCGAAAAAATCCCGGGATTCCGGGATTGTCAAATTTAGTGTTTTGAATATGGAATCGAATGTATATGTACTTACGTTCAGGTGTTGAGTAATATGGAATGCACTTTTTTATCGGTCGCAAAAATCTCGCGAATCCGGAATTGATAAATTTAGTACTTTTTGACTATAGAAATGCAAGCTAACGTTGTAACGTAGGTTGCGACAAACAACTCGCTGCCTTGAGTTTCATTACAAAATGTTTACAGTAGGTATATAATTTTTTATGTTAACACTGCACAAGTAACCTTCATAAGAGGGTTGATAAGTCGATTCCATACCATGTATCCGATTAGTTGTGCATTCCCGGATTTTATGGAATTCTGGGATATAAGTACCTATATTAAGAAAAAAAAAAATTAGAAGCCACTTCCATAATTTCTTAGCCAAAAATTAACTTTAGGTAAATATGCATCCGAATATCCGATCTCTACCTATAACAGAGAGAAAAAAAAATTGTAAAGGTTTTATGTGCTGTTTTAGTTTTACTGGCAATTGTGATCGTTTTTTGCTTCTGCGACGACGCTCGTGTCTTATTCATGGTACTGTATGGAAGATTCGTATTTGCATTGAAATAAAAGCTTTTATTATCCCGCGTATGAGAAAATTTAAATTGGGCGACAACAATTTGTGTTTGTTTAACCTATTTTGGCGGGTTTGCGCATGTGATGGCTTGACCTATTAATAAATAGACACGGCAACGTTTTTAATGCAGATTTTTTCTTAAATGTGACCTATATTAAAAAGTGGTTTAATTGATTCTGATCAGACTATTTTCCGGTTTTGCGCATTTAACGTTACACGTTGTATAGCTCGACCGGTGGATTTTACCATTTTCGGCAGCTGACTTTACGGTTACGGGTACTCAGAAACCCAAAGTCTGACAATCAGTCTTATCGTGTTACCCAGTACCAGTACCGTATTACCCAGTGTTAAAGTCAGTCGCTCCATGTTAAATGCTGGTATTCAGCTGCATCCGGTTAGACTGGACGCCAACCCCAACATAGTTGGGAAAAGATTAAATATAATTTTCCACAATAGTTTTTCCAATATTTGAACATAAAAAAACCCATTGATTGTATTAAGATAATTCCCCAACCTTTTTTTTTCGAGAATAAAACACGCACCGTTATTTTACGAGGAAATTCCGAAGCCCCAAGTATTTCTTTGAAATAAAGATCGTCAGTTTTATAGCAATATCTGTCAGCTGGTCGGGAATTTAAAGCTCCAGTATTTCTTTGATAGGCAGCCAACCAATACATTCAAAATAGCGCTGTCATGAAATACCTTTCAGATATCAATAAATATAGGTACTTAAATGATTAGGTACTCAATTTTGTCGCCATCCAATGTCAATAATTAAAAAAAATATATCAAAATACATAGGTATTAAGTGTCAACTAAGCCCTGCGAAAAATGTATTATCATATTTCGTTCAGCGTTCGAACTTTCGGGCAGTGATAATTTTGGAAGAGAAAAAATGCAATCAAGAATTTCCCGTGCCCTGCGGCGAATCTAATTTAACGGCAACCTCTGAAAATCACAGCTCGAACCTAATAGGTATATTCGAATTGCTTAACTTTTATCTTGCTAGGATTTAATACTGCCGTCGGGGAGAAACCTAGCAACTCGGCCAACTCGTAATGAATACGAACCACGATTCATTACACAGTGAGACCAGCGTGCAAATTAAAGTCTCCCCGACTTTTAAATTAGTTTTCTCGTAATTTCTAGACATTTCCACTGTCTTTACAGGATGCAGTGGCTGAAGACCACAGGGAGCCCATCTAGCAGAATAGAAAAATGTGAGTTTAGGAATCAGGCAGACATCGAGGACTTTACTTTTGTGGATTTCAACATCCGTAAAGATTAACTTAAAATTCAACAATTTTTTTTTTCAATGTTGGTCAGTGACCACAAGAAAAAAAGGTAAAATTATACGTAAATGATAAAAATTGCCTTTTAATGTAAACTCGTATGTATTTCCATACAATGTGATATATGAAAATTTTACAGTTATGACTGTAATGTGGTATTATAATTTATTTTGTTTAGTTTAAATACACTCGGGATACCCGCTGCTCAAAATGTTTCAATAAAATTGAACCCCTTACATTCACATATACTTAAATATTTAATGTAGAGTTTATTATTTATGCCGTGTACAACATGGCAAATGGAACAAAAACTCGACGGGAATTTTTAATTACATTAAGCTCGCGCGTCAACCTACATCTCGCAAATGTGCAGAAAACAAAGGCTTATCTCCCGAGACCGTAATAAAAGGCCTCCTCCTCTCAGTCATTACTCCGGTATTCAGTAAAAACTCTCAGCTCACTGAAAATTCCATTTTATCAAATGCTTATGCCACTCCGAGAAAATCTAATCTCATATTATGCGGAGGGACGAAGGTCAAATGTCAATATTATGTCGCCAAAGTAAACAAAATTTGGTAAACGTGAAACACGTGGAAAGTGATATATTCGCGAAGTAAACAATACGTCAAGGCTCTATCTTATTCTGCTGAATACACAATTTGTCAGTCACTAACTTAGTATCGACTCACGAAAATAACTCGGGAACCAACGGAACCTACAGGTGGTTCTGTTTCATAGTTTCAAGTATTATTTGTTGATTGAGTTATTTTTATGCCAAGCTACAGGTAACATTGTAATATATAATTTTGTGTCATGCCAAAAATGTGGGAGAAAGTATTAAAAATAATGTGCTAGGGTCGCTGGTTGAATGAAAAAGTTTCTCCCGAATGTGTGCCTTGGGAGGCATCCCATTAACGCCTGAAAGACTTTCAAGGTTTATGCTCTGTTGGATTTTATATAAACTGCTTCCATATAGATATGAGTGATGGCTGCCAATATGTTTTAACGACATATTGAATCTTCGCACAGATGATAAATATGCAGGCAGTAACGCAAAGTACTCAATCGCACCAAGTCGTATAACAATAATCCAATTAATTAAGTCCATAAAAGGAGGAAAGCAAATATAACATTCCGTCGAATCAAAGAATTATATACCATCTGTTAGCTAACAATAGACGTCGACCTTGAAGGCTTTTACGGAGGAGTTTTCCCTCGAAAGGGTAGGAAATAATTACGTTCGAGTCAGTAACCCGGGCGTGCGTTATTGATGGGCTCGCGCGGCGGCGCCGAGACGCGCGGTAAATGGGTCAGGGAGGAGCGAGGGACGCGCAGTCGCTCCGACACTGCGCCCTCAACCCTCAGCCATGGCGGACGCGCCGCCCGAAGTCCTGGAGCTCAACGTGGGCGGCGTGCACTACGCCACGACGCGCGACACGCTGCTGCGCGAGCCCGACTCGCTGCCCGCCGCCGCGCTGCAAGACCCCGACCATCCGCGCGACGCCCGCGGTCGTATTTTCTTCGATCGCGACGGAGTTCTCTTCCGCTATGTTTTGGATTATCTCCGAGACGGTGGGCTCGTTCTTCCGGAGTGCTTCAGAGAACACAAGAGGCTGGCTCGTGAAGCCAAACACTACAGACTCGCCGGACTAGAGAACGCGGTGCGCGATGCTGACCCGCGTCCACCTAACCGCGAGAAGGGCTGCATCACCGTCGGCTATCGAGGAAGCTTTGCGTTCGGCCGCGACGGACTCGCCGATGTTAAGTTCCGCAAGTTATCACGTATCCTCGTCTGTGGAAAGGTGAACCTTTGCCGTGACGTGTTTGGAGAAACCCTGAACGAGTCTCGAGATCCGGACCACGGACTTGCTGACAGGTACACCTCTCGTTTCTTCTTAAAGCACTCGTTCATTGAACAAGCTTTTGACATGTTGCAAGAGAACGGTTTCAAGCTGACTGCGAGCTGTGGCAGCGGCACCGCTGGCGGGGCTGCCGAGCTCAAACCGGGAGTGGATTCAGAAGAAAATCGTTGGAACCACTACAATGAATTTGTATTCACGCGCGAATAAATTGTGCGTTGTCTCGGAATGTGATAATCATCTGCTGTTGATCGGAGTGAGGCTTACTAATATTTCAATCGTTAGAAGAATGTTTAAGAGCATTATTTTCATAATGCATCTCTCTTGTATCCGGAGTTAGAAGTAATATAACTTTGAAGTTCTCGTAAGTCGTTCGCAATATTTGCGTAACCGGATAAAGCTTAAAATAAACTTTTCTAGTCATTTTGAAATGACTTTCATGACCGCCGATCATCTTATATGATCGGCTAGTAACGAAGACTACGATGATGATAGGCTATCGGCAATATGCCGTTGAGTAACACGCAAAAGTTCAAGTAAATAAATGTTTAATTATTATGTAGATAATGAAACTTTAATTGTAATCATGTAACAAATAGGTAGTGTTAAATGTAAAAATATAAAATAGTAGTTAATAACCTCCTTTAGGGCTAATTTCGTGTACTGTGTACCAATTTCTATCAATTTTTTAAAATTATTTTATAATCGATTTATAAATCAATGTTTAATAATGTATTTTGAAAATACGTGGGCCATCGATTATGATTAACAAAAAAAATATGCCAAATTACGATATAACTGTTGGCGAATTTGATACAGTAGTAGCTCTGAGGTACTACATCATTTGTTGAATATTTTTTAATTTACAAGGTACCTTTGTACCGAGTGATGTATTGTGATGGATACGTTTTCCCTTCCTCGTCGTGTAATTTTAAGAAACTTAAATTTCAAAGTGTAGTAGATAATATTGCAAAATGAGCGCGTGTGAAATGTACCTTGAAAAAATAGTATGTTTAATAGTTGAAAAAAAATTACATCTCAAGAGAAGTAAGATAGCGAGAGCATAAGAACGTGAAACTTTTATGTAAGAAGTTAAAGACGTAATTATGAGTTGTGTATCAGAGCAGTTCTGAGTAAAACGTAGAGAAAATATTGTGGCGCACCGGCGAACTTTGATCGTTACCATACGAATTTATTTAACTACCCTATTATTGTTTCAATTTTAAAAATCGATTGCAGTCCTCGGTTCTCTAACGTTGCTATGTCGAATTTAAGCGATCGCAGCCATATCATTAGATTACCTAAATATTTTAAGCTGAACTTCCATAATTATCTTCCTGCTTAAATATGTAGGTAGCCATATTCCGTAGCCAAATACCTCAGTGTGGAGTTATGGTTGAAAACCGATACAGAAAGTATGTTTGCGATGCCCGTCTGCTGAATTCTGATGTATAGAGTCAAATATTTGTTATAGATAAATGTGTCAACATAAAACATGTAAGTCGTTGATTATGCGCTTAATAATTATAGATAAGTAGATGCCATTATTATAATCAGCTGATTGTGAGTTAATCGGATTTATTTCTGCCTCGTTGAGAGCTTTTTACGTCTGGTTTATTAAAATATTATTTATACAATTAAAAATTATTTATGTAAACAAATTATTGGGTATCATGCTACTCCTTCAGGAATTATTTGGCACAATATTAAACTGCCTTTATTATTAATGTATTAATTACGTATAAATATATTTTAAAAGTTTGACTACAAGTTGTACTTCTAAAATTCATTAATAATATTATAAGTAAACTTATATTTTTATTAAAAATCATAAATGTAACCGAAATCAATATAAGTAGAGTAATGTACCAAATTATGTTAGAGACGAATATTTATTGTGTTTAGAACAATTAGTTAATGTTAGAGAATATAATAAATATTATTTATTTAATTATCTAATGGACACTTTGAGGATCCGTGAAGATTGTTATTATAATTATTATTATTTCATTGTCTGGAGAAAAACAGTGTTGGACCTGGACTCGATAACTATTGTAGGATTTCTAAAAGAATAGTTTTGAGAATAAAAGTTAAAAAATATATGTTTTATTTTTTCACAGCGTGCCTTTTAGTAAATGATGGCAAACTATCTTAATTTATGATGGGCTTGGTTAAGTCAGCTCACACATTTTAAGGTACGGAAATGCTTATATTATTTACCACTATAATTAAATAAATTAAAAAGTATTCAACTTTCGTCTTACATCGTATTTATATCTCTTGTTCGCTGTGAATCGACCTGGTTCTTGTGTAGTTTCAGACAATAATCAGTCTGAACATTTTCAATATTTCGGTTCTATTTTCCGAGCTTAACAACTAAATTTGAAAAATACGTACAACGAACACTTAATTACAATTTAGTGAACAGGGACAAAATTACTATCCATTATCTTGGAAAAGGTAATAAGGTACCTACCTATGTCCTTCAAGAAAAGAAAGTCCAGTTGGTAATTACAAGAGCTTTTTTTATTTTATTAATTTTATAAAAAGTCGCTTCACAGCTGCCAGTATCACATTATAAAAGCGAATCAATTTTCACGCGTCGCCCTTAAGACTTAGGCCAAATATGTTTAGGGTTCCGTACCCTAAAGGTGCCAAACGGAACCATATTACTAAGCCTCCGCTGTCCGTCTATCTGTCTGTCTGTCAGCGAGCTGTATCTCATGAACCGTAATAGGTAGACAGTTGTAAATTTCACAGATTATGCATTTCTATTGCCATTATAACAACAAATAATAAAAATTAAAGGGGGTATACAATAAACATTTGATTATGAAAAAAGAAAATCTAACCCTCCATACAATAAACATTAAATTATGAAAAAAAATATCTAACCCTGGCATAATGGGATGTCATTGTCTAGAGCTCATCGAGTAGAGAACAAGTATAATTATTTATTTAAATATAGGTGATTTTCTGCAACTGCAAAAATTAATTTTTGTAATTCATAGTATCATTACGAAATATAATTTTGTTTGCGATTTTCATTAAGATGAAAAATATTATTCGTTTAGTATTTTCATTTATTTGCTAAATAATATACGGTGGTACGAAACCCTTCGTGTGCGATTCCGACTCGCACTTGGCCGGTTTTATTTGATATTCGAACACCTAATGAAGTCTTGATCTAAAGAGGTGCCATAAATAATTTTAAAAAATAACTATATTTTCGGGGGTATTCTGGTGCATAACATAATATTATTACTATATTATTATTACTATTATTCTAAATATTACGCCAATAACAAAGGAGGTACAGAGAAAAATAAGAATAGCAGTGGGTGCCACAATTTTTTATATAGAAAAAGTAAAACTGAATTTCAAGTCCTAAAATAATAGATAGGTACTAACTCTTGCAAACTCTTTTACAGTAATTGTTAAACAATCTTCTAAACAGAGTTAGGTACGGTATTAAAAAATAATGTTTACGGAAAATTTTTACCCTTAGGAACTTACGCTAGGGATAGAACTTATTTATTAGACAATTATAAGCCTGTTGCTTATTTATTATACAATTATAAGCCTGTTGCTTATCCAGATGAGACTGAAAAACTTTGTTTAGGAAGAGCTTAAACCGTTTCATTTTTCATGAGGTGTTAATAAATTACAGAACGTTTTCCTGAGAACGATAACTTTAGAGCGATTATTTTCTTATTATTTCCTGTGACTTTGGGAAAAAGTTAAAGTATGGTTGATGTAGACAGATTAAGCAATAAAAATTGAACATTTGATGATTTGATTAAGTTGGTTACCAGGTGAAATTATTCAGACTGTTTACCTACAACTAAATCTGATGAAAAAATCAAGGATGGTAAACAAAGCTATTTTCGCCCCCCTTGATAAACTCAGAATAACGTTATATTGAGCTTATGAGTACCCATTACGCCTGGCGTGACTTAATACCTTGTTTTATTAATAAGGGAGACTATTAGCTTCGCTTAATATCACACAATGTTTTGATTAGGCTTTTATAGCCCTACGTTATGTCATGGCAATTTATAGCCCTACGTTATTTCATGGCAATTTATATTACTTTTTATAATAAAACTTTTGCAAGAACTGCTTAAACCTTCTGATTTCTTCACTGAATCATCAAAGAGTCTCCCATCCGGGCACGACTTACCGTGGCCTACTCGGAAAACCATAAATCAACTTCGTACCCAAGTAGGCCTCAGCAAGGACAACCTCCACAATTGGGATTCATGGAAGGCTCCAGATCTCCGGTGCGTATGCGGCGCCTCCACAGACAATGGCTCACCTCCTATCTTGCACCGCATGCCCTGTCACCTGTACGTGAGGACCTAATGGCGTCAGCGAACGGTATTCGCGTTGCTCAATTTTGTAGGCCATAAAAATTAAAAATACTTTTGCCACCGACACGCGAAAAAGACGAATAAAACGTTCTGCAATAACAGTTTATATCTAGCATTGTATGGACGTTGGAATATAAAGCGTTTCCTGTATAGAAGCGAAACAAAGGCGGAACGAGGCTGTATCTATGTTAAATACAAAGCAAACTGATTGCTGGCCCATATTTATTGTAACTAACACAATGGCTTACATTTTCATCGACCGTTGATATCGGGAAGCATCTCAATTCAAATTCAAAATATTTTATTTCACATAAACCTACAAGGGCCGTCGGCGTCAGAAGCTATGTGCACGGTTCCAATTGGTCGTTTCCTATGTAGAAGAGCCGGCAAGAAACTCCATGGTTACTCTTTTAAAAGTAAATGGTATTTACAATGTTTTCAAATTACAGTGTTAATAGGTATGAGAGGACAGTGTAGGCCTATCAACAAGTACCTACCAGGTACTTAGCAAGATAGAAAATGGTCGACAGACCTACAGTCTGTTAAGCCTACAACGTTGTCACATTCACAAAATCTAAAAGGAAAGAATCTATATAAAAGCAAAATAAAATAATAAAAATTAAAACCCCCAGAAGCAGATCGCGACACTAACATTTCCGGATATATATTCTACTAGCTGTTGCCCGCGAATTCGTCTGCAATCCAGGATGAAAATGCCCTCCTCCAGGTCAAGGTCTACCCCTGTGCCAAATTTCATCCAAATCTGTTCACTCATTTTAGCGTGAACGCATAACAAACGACTCACTTTCGCATTTATAATATTAGTTAGGATTTCAGTAATTACGTACTTTTTTTGGAAGCAGTAATCCATCTAAAAAGATGAAAGTAGTATTAATAATAATTTCGCTGTAAACCAAGAAAGCAATTCACAACAAAAATAAGTTTTTTGGAACAGTCTTTATGAAAGAAAGAAAATGCGTTTATTTGCGGTAAACATGACGCAAAAAAAGAACACAAAATGAAAAAAAGGATCAAGTTTAGGGAAAATATGCGTCACATTCAAGCAAAACGGCCATCGCTCAGCATGATGCTGCGACCCTATGCGAGACAGCCCCAGCGCTGGTTTTCAGCGACAGCCGGCGTTGACGTTATGACGTCGACCGGTGCAGCATACCATGAAATATAATTAAGATATAAAAATAAAATAAATATACAATAATTATAATTTATTTATCATTTAGGTAGTCATTAGGTAATAATTACATGGATTAGCAACATACGTATTCAATTCAATTCATTCATTTATTGCATCAAATATGGTAGGTACATGTAGTTCTTATATTAAATATTTAATTTAGTAACACACATTTGGCCAATATATGGCATGCAATAGTAGGTACAGGTTTCACAGTCAAGATATTATATATTACTAGGTAACTACATTATTCAGTTTGTCTACTTATCAGTTAAAATAAATATGTCTGTGCTTTATAGTATAAAATTTACAGGGACACTTTTGAAAGAACTCATCTATCGAATAAAAACACTCTTCTAACAACCACTTCCGCAACGCAACACAAAACTTATTGAAGGGTAGTTGAGTAATTGACCTGGGTAAAGCGTTATAAATTAGGGGAGCCATATAAACGCAGCTCCGCCGAAAAAGTTCTAGCTTTGGAACAGGCATTTCAAAATCTAAATGTGTAGATTTCCTTTTATTTGTGTTATCCTTCCGTTCAAATAGTTCAAGATTGGACCTCACAAACCTGGCAACTTCGATCATGTGTGGCGGCAGACGTTTGGAGAAATATGGGGATATACGGCCAAAAAGGATCACGTCAGTCGGTAGTCCGTAGACCAGGCACTCTAAACACAATTTCTACCCGCCACTTCCATATATGTTAAACGCAAAAAATGTATCGAGCGAAAATTACGTAACTCTGTCTTGTACATGGAAAGAAAATGATTCAATAAAGCATATACTAAAGTTCCATTTTGATTGTATGCGTGACTGTTTCAGAATATTAATGCAAATTAAAATCTAATTGAGGGATCTCTCTTGGCCGTTGCGACCAAGTGCACCATTCGTATCGGTTTTTATAGACCACTAGTCGTGGTCGTGGTAGTCTAGTATCCATCACAGTATTAATTCTACCATAATTTGAGAATTGCCAAAAGGATGGTCGCAGTATGAGTGACATAAGAATCCTGCTGATTTACAACGCCCTCGGGTAATTTGGAAGCCCTTGCAGAACCATGGAGACATTAAAGGGGCTTAATACATTGTAAATCTACGCGCCCTTAAGTTGATCATCACGACAATTAAGTGAGGAAAGGACAAAGGACCGGTGACCCTTGTCATCCCTCTTTAGGGTACAAGGCTGATTTATTCGCGAGTTGTTCAATAATACCTGCCTGAATAAAACATAGTGCGCTATAAAATAAAATACTACTGTAATTTCGTGAAACGAATAGGACGGAAGGTGAATGCACGGGGTATAGCATTCCCAGAAAAGTATTTCTGGAAAAAGTAGCGGTACGTGTCTGTTGTAAACATTTGATTGTTTTCTTTTTGGTAGCTTTGTAGTGTAACTATTGGGTAATCTGTGGCTTCCCGTAGTTATCCTTGTTAATACTAGACGTTATTGTGGTGAGGAGCTCGTGGTTAAGTAATAACTGCCGCACGGGTCGGTCCATCAGGTTAAGCTACACTTTTCGAGATTGATCTGTGGATGGGTGATCTTTACATGCCGAGACTCCTCCGTGCCTCGGAAAGCACGCTAAGCCGTTGGTCCCGGCTACCATTCGTGGATCTTCATCTGTAAGTATCTGATGCCTTTTTCTTATATTTTTTTTACCATTGTCCTTATTTTGGTGGTCTGAATGATTTCTTAAAGTTTGTCCACCTATTTTAATGGGACCTTATATACGTCAAGGTCAATTGTCCAACTGCAAAATGTAAGTTTGTAATCGCTTTTTTTTATATTATAAAACTACAAATTATCAATTTTTGGACTTTTTCCTTTACTAGTGCTGTGAGACCTTGCCATGGTAGCTCGCCGTCCGATAAGGACCAGGCCCGGGTCGACGGCGCGTTGTGTTCCACGCGCGCCTCAAAGATATGTCAGCACAACTGAAGGGATCCGATAGGACCGATGCCTGCCGGGGTTGCGGGAAAGTCCGAGAGGGATACCGTGGCCCCTGGCATCATTCAGGAAACTGAAGGAACACGGGTGGGTTTTAGTCAGTAAGAGTGAAACGCCCTCCCGCTCACCCAGAGCGGGAGAAGTTATTTGATAATTACCCACACAAAAAAAGAAAAAAAAGAAGGAAAAACATTTTATTTGGGACATGCACAGGAAATACAAACAGAAAAAAAAATATTAAAAAAAAAGGAGCATAAAAAAAACTAACAAAATAACAACGACCTGTGCGAGGCCAAAAAGGCCAACGAAAAGACCTTACCAAATTACTAATACTAGGTCAACAGAAAGTACCCTGCAGGTTAAGAATTATTTGCGAGTATCAAAATATAAATGGCCGTAGTTTTTTATTGCGTAGAGCTCCAAGGGAACATTGATTGAGGCTCTTGAAGATTGAATGTTTGAAAATAAGTGAGCCTGAATTCATTACCTACCTACTTAGGTCCTTCGTTTCAGTTACTTACCCGAAGTTTCAAAGGAATTTGGGCCCACAGTTGTACAGACGCCAGCACATCAACCTACTACAATCGGTCAAATTTCTTTAATAGATTTTCAACTTTATAACTAAAGCATAAGGTTCAAAGTTGATTGGAAAATATGACAGTTTCGGGTAGGTTGACCTGCTGGCGTCTGTACATTACACCTACTTACATTTTAAATCCTTGCGATTGACAGATTTGATTGATTGACAAGAAAATAGGGTTTCTACAGGGAAATATTTTCAATATAAGGCTGCGTTCGCACTAAACACAGTCAACTTCCGATTGTGACAGTCGACTGCTGACAATACGTTTGTTGTAAACACGGTCTAAGGGATCATGCTGATATACCAAATTGAGTGACCCTTCATAGTGATGTGAAAAAATAAGCAATTTGTCTGAAAATATATACACAACATATTATTTATTATCGAAACTTTAAGATCAATAGGTGACCTACAAGCTACGCAGCTCGGTAACATTGTTTGACCTTTCTCTGTAAATATTTTAGTGAGCTAAAATTGTTCTCTGATTTTACAGACGGTACAAAAATGGACAGCTAATAATATAAATTATACGTTAACGTAGGTGGGAAATTACCAATATATTTTAGTGAAACCGATTATGATGTGAATTTATTAAGCTAGCTTCTATTTTAAAATAATTTAGGTAGAAAGAAAAAATAAAGAGAAGAAAAGAAAGAAAAAATCCTGTAGGTATTGTTGTTATATGTTGTTGTTGTGGTACTACTTCAAGTCTAATCTACTTTTAATAGGTCACAAAAGCTGTTGCTTCAACATAAAAATCACGCCTGTATAACACCAAGGAGTAGGGCCCTAGGTAGAGGGTGTAGTCCTGAAACCTGCCTACCCCGCCTAGCCCGAGTGCTCACAGTGTAATTTAATTGCCTGTGGCGGGTAATAAATTTAAATTACAGTGCAGGCTAGGCCTTAGGCCCGCCCACTGTGATTAAAAATCGCGGGATTTTTTAACGAAATTGTGCAACGGATGGTACTTACCTATCTTTTGTATCTACATCTACGCACTAGCGATTTAAAATTCGCGCTCGTTGCAATGCCGTACCTACACTGAATATAAACCGCGCGAATATAATTGTCAGTGTAGGCTAGGCCTAAGTGACATATTATGTTGAAGCAACAATAAAGCTCGTCACAGACATAGCTATAATATACATATTGCACACCGGGCGCTACAACGTCATAAGTAACAAACGACGTTTTTTACAGATTGAAAAAAGAAAGAAAATTTAGTTATCATCCCTATTAGGACGTTCTCGCACTAGCGCTTACAAAAACCCTCAGTTGGTCATTTTGAGAGTTACATTTATGATATTTCCGCACCATGTAGATGCATGTTTGACATCATTTGTGATCAAGAACTCATTTTTACTGATTTTAGCATGTATGACGTTATTGCACCCGGTGTGCGATATATTATATACTTTTGCTATTGCTTTTTTTTGCGTAATTTTTGGTGCGTACTAGAAATATAATATATCATAGGTCACCCGAAGATTACTATGGAAAATATATCGTAATATGTCTTGATATAATATGTCTGCTATAATTTATATTATAGCTTCGTCTGTAGTGGGCTTAAAAGTTACACCAGTCTAAACAGTGTTTAGACGATGGAAGCCATATTTATTGTGTTGGTTCAATTTTATTGAATGTAAAAAACCGATTGCACCGTGTAAATAGAGCTTTAATATTTATAAACTTATATCCTAATATAAGCAAATCTACTAATATCCCGAGGTTTATATATAAAACCTACTTAGCAAGGTTCATTGAACTAATATCCCTTTGATCGCCTACTCTAGCTGGGGGAGTTTTCACAAAATTATTACCTACCTACCGGTCCCGTTTCAGCCGTATCGAGTTTACCTCAATAAGCAATTTCTGGCATATTTAAGACCTTCACAGGTTATGGGCTTTATAAAAAATATTCAGTATTACCTACACTTATGCGTAAGTACGCCTTTCGTATATTTAATACATGCGAGACTTGACACATACTTTTTTTACTGCCCTAAATAATGAGGATGGGTTTCATTCTCAAGTCTAGCTCTGCTAGCTAGCTGGATCATTCGGTTCCCTACAAAATGGTTGAGCTGGATGGTGCTGATCCACGCGTCATGTTCGTGAACGGGCGCCGTCGGTTGAGACTGGTCATCTCTTATCTGCCATTGCTTATTTTTAATCTTATATTTTTAATCGTTTTTGATTATTATTTTATTTTACATTGTTCTCACATATAGAACAACAAAAGTATTGTACCCAGGATTTTGTAATTTCTATATTTAAAAGAGTGTCCTTGGAGTTTCTTGCCCGTTCTTCTCCATAGAGATCTACGTTTTGGAATGGGCAACTAGCTTCAACTTTCTGACTAACTGACCGACTCTTTGACAATTCAAAAGTGCCTGTAAATGGTTTAATTGAAATAAATGCTTTGAGTTTGAGTTTGAGCTGTGCTATTGGCTGAATTTTTACCTGGCTGGAAATAGGCTCCTCGCTCCTTAACTACATTAGGCCCGTTGGTCTCGTGGTCGCAAGCGCGACTGCTGAGCGTGGGGTCGTGGGTTCGATTCCCGGGTCGGGCAGTGGTATTGGGTTTTTCCATTTAGGAATTTCTTAGTAACAGCCCGTAGTTTGGAAGTTGGCGGTGTGATACCGTGTGCCTCGGAAAGCACTTAAGCCGTTGGTCCTGCGCCTGATCTCTCTCCGGTCGTGTCGGATTGCCGTCCCATCGGACTATGAGAGTGAGGGAAGAGAGAGTGCACCTGTGTCGCGGGAGATATTATAGTGCGCAAGTGCACGATATTATAGTGCGCACACACTTTTTCACTATAATATCTCCTGCGCCGAAGGCTAGTCTCCTTTGAGATTGGCCGCCGTTGCCGGTCTGGAGGACTGTATATACATTAATTAGGTACATGAAATTTAAACACAACTGGCGAAAAGTGGTGAACTAATTTCTATAGAACCTTTACCTCTGGGTAGATATTCAGAATATAATATGTCATGTAAGCCTTGCGAATATTTTTTATACTTACAGCTTTAAGTACCTACCTACCTACTATGTTTTTTTTATTAAGACGAGCCCAAATGCTTACGTTGCTAGTCTCGACTCTCGGTAATATTGCATGCTTTGGCTATGCTTATATTGCTTGATGTGGGTGGTACCGGCTTTTCTTTATAGGCTATTTCTAGTCTGAAATTAGACTGGACTTTGTAAGATTAGGTACCTACGTTAGTAATGGAGGAAAAGCCTTAGGTTCAGTTTTTATTAAAAATTTCAGCTTTTCAATTCATCTCGGAACTACTGCACCTCTAGAAGTGGTAGTTATTGGTCATCCTGGACTGGAAACCATGCATGTGCTCAAGGATGTCATCAAAGGCAATGGGTAAAGGTACAATTCCGCACCCGACCGCAGGAGGCACCTGCAGACGACGTGTCGCCGCAACTCGACTGGTTTCTATGAATTTCTATGAAATACCTTCCGTAGCTAGCGACATGATGTCCCGACGTGTCGCCGCGACATGAAGCCGCGACATGTCGCTGCCTGCGGAATGACGATAATAGCGGGATGAGCTCGTTGACGCCTACAAACTGTCTGATGACAGGCTGGTCTCAATTCGATCAAAATGGATGAGAGTCGAAAAGGTTTTTTTCTCCAGGCAGTAGAAGAAAACAAAAACAACAATAGGCGTAGGTATCTTTCATTGAAAAGGCAAATTATTAGCAACCTACAGATTGTTTCTGACCTTACCTAATATAATTCCGCACTCCGCAGAAGAAATAAAAGCCTTCATTATGTAAGTACCTAGGTATCAACATAGACACAGAAAATTACCTAAATGGCCACACTATCTACCGACCTGAATACCTAGATTAGTTAAAGTCATGGCCTCTATACTAGATTTAGGAAATAATGGAGGCACTAACGTCCATAACAATGAAAGAAATGGTTCTCTCCTACGAACTGTAAAGAACCTAATGTAGATATATATAGACAGATAAATCGTTAATGTGCAATACGCCTAATTTTTTAATAAGTACCTACGTGCTCTAAAAAGTTACCCTCCTATTGGGCTTCGCCGCAGTACGGTAAAAAAATTGTAAGATAGGTACGATACGCTACGCTTATGAGCCCAAACTAGTTAACTTTATTAAGAGGGAACAGGGTCTGTGAGGAATTTGAAAAATATGTATTAGAAGAAACTATTGCCATCGTCTTACCTCAAGTCTGCCACCGTAGAGTGCGATAGGGACAGCTGCAGCTCAGACCGGTTATATCACAAAAAAATTACAACGGGCCTTTTTATGAAGTATTAATTCCATCATTATTCTACTGCGAAAAAAGGATGGTGCTAGCGGCCTTGTATAGCTCCGTCTCTCACTCACACTGGAATAATGGTGGCATTAATACGTCATAATACGACTCCTGATCGACGTTTCGTATTCCCTTTTTTTCTCCCCGAAATCTGAGCTGATTCAATTATTTTTTACATTATAATCTTAATCTTTCTTAAGGTTTTAATGTATGTATGGTATGTCTAGGTTCCTATAATTTTCTTATCTTAAAAACTTTTCGAATTTGTCTAATCACGGCGGTAAAAATGGGCCATTTTTTCATTTTTGGAGGGTCATATTTTCTTTACCCATACGTTGCTGAAAAAAAGGAAATAACAGGGACGTATCTACAGCAGACCATGATTTTATGGAAAAAATGGTTGCTCTAGACTCTAGAGGCATTATTCAGGAAAAAAAAAAATTGGTTGCCTGTAAAGTCGGTATACGGGCGAAAGTTTTACGTGACAACGACTTTGCGTGCCTTTCACTTTTTATGTCTGTCTCTCTCGCTCTTAGGCGGGCTAACCATGCCCGAGTGGAAGGGACGCGTGCCTCTCACTCGCTCTCATTGTGAGCGCATAACGTGAGCGGAGCGTAACGCAGTTTCTTGAAGTGTCACCCGGCAAACCAATTTATAAGACGTTGTCACGTCAAAAGGGGAAAACATTTGTATGGATAATCGCAGGCCCTGTTCCCTCTTAACTTAATTATTAAGAGTTAGGTTATAACCTAACTCTTAATAACCCAGCTCCATTATTGTATTGTAATTTGAATGAAAATAAGTATAAAATGCAAAGTTAAAGTGCAAAGTTTGAAACCTATGACCACTAGAAGTGGATGAAAAATGGATACGATTTTTTTTGCTACTTTGTATGCGCGTATTTAATGTCATAATTATGTTTGTAATGTGAGTTTTGTTTGTGCAGATTAAACAATTAAACACATATACTGCGACTTTACGCAATACACTTACAACGACAATGGCTTTTTGACAATTCAACAACATTCATTGCGTGATTTACGTTGTCGAACCGACAATTTTTTCACTCATGAAGCAATGGTTAGCAATGTCCTTCAAAATCCTTCGGATTGTTATTGAAAGTGCACAAATCGGGATGCTGGTCGACCTGATAGGTATTTGGTAAACATGTTAAAAACAACTACCACGACAAAGAGAATGCGCGGAGCACAGTTGGTGCGCTAACAAAGTGGAGACCCAGCTTTACGTTTCAAGTCTATAATCAACATAGAAACGGTTTATTCTCAAAGCAAAAGTCGGTCCGGTACAGTATTTACGACTTCATTTTATTGCGAAACGGCAGAGCACGGATAGTCCATCGAAATAGGCTTATCAATATTGAATCTTTGCTCTTTGAAATAAAGTTCATAAGCTGCTTTATTAGTTCTGAAAGACTTGCAGCACTGAAACTAATAGGGACGGAAGTTGAAAATTGGAGTGAGGATTTTCTTTGAATTTGTTTACGCGTTCTCTATTCGCGCTGTGAGGTACGATCAGCAACGAAAGTCGATTACACTGAATAGAATATATTTATTTACATTAGATATGGTACGATGGTCCTCTTAATATCAGGGTTATGAATCTACATGTCTTGCCATGGACTGGCATACAAATATTTTAAAGGAAACAAGTTCCTTATAATTATGCACCAAATCATGTACAGACGCCAGCAGGTCAACCTACCCGAAACTGACAAATTTTCCCAATCAACTTTGAACCTTATGCTTTAGTGATAAAGTTGAAAATCTATTAAGAAATTTGACAGATTGTAGTAGTTTGATGTGCTGGCGTCTGTACCTAAACCCCAATCAAAAGCTTTTCAGCCTGTGTTATTTTAATAGAATCTTACTCGTATATTTATTCCGATTTTTTAAATATTGTGTTAATAATTATCTAAACTAATATTATAAAATTGTTTGTTTGTTTGTCTGTTGTCAGAAGTAATCTCTGGAAGCTTACTGACCTGTGGGCATTACACATTTTCAATCACAATCTGAATGATTATGAAGAATATTGCTAATGGATTAGCAATATTCTGCTTCATATTATGTTCTAAAACATTATCTGCTTAACAACGTAAATAACACAATGAATCTTGTTGAACTGTCAAAATGAAAGCTATTGCTACCGTAAGTGTGTCACGCAATTACCCCACCGGTTGATGAACAAAATTGCTAGAAAGCTACACTATAATTGGCGAGTATAGCAGTGTTAGCCTAGTGGTGTGACCGTCGGACTGCCAAGTCATAGATCTCGAGTTCGAATCCAAGCCACACACCTCTGACTTTTCGGATTCATGTGCGTATTGTATAATTATCGCTTGCTTCAAAAACGGTGAAAGAAAATATAGTGAGGCACGCCTGGGAGATATTTCTCGACGGCATGTGAAGCCAAGTCAGCGGCCCATGGGCGGCTTTGAACTCTGACAGGTTAGTTACTAACCACACGAAAAAGAAAGATTGCCGAGTGCCATAAGCTGCTTAATATGTTTCTTCTACATTCACAATGGACTATGAAAGCGCGGAGAAGTTCCTTAACTCATGAGCACAACACACACATACATCATTCTAATACATATAAAGGTCGATTTGGACCAAACATCCCCACTTTTCCGATATCCCAATGTTTAAACGGAGTGGGAGTACTTATTCTTTCGTTGGTCTATCTATACTATACCTACAGAAATGTTAGGGATGTCAGAAAGGAATTACTCTTACCCTTGCCCTGGTTCTATCTTCGTTTGGTCGAAACCCACCTTAGCTCACTCATTCAACACTCACTCACACCACACACGTTTACAATACAATACACTTAAATTGAATGCATCTAAGTTTATTACCATATTATGTTTAGTTCCATTTATTGTATTGGAATAGCATTCGATTATTGTCGCTTCAAAAATCCTACTGACCGATGTTACGTATGTGCCCACCTACGTAGTACCTACTTTGGCGTAGTACCTACTTACGTAGTACCTACTTTGTGTATGTAAAGTTGTAAAAAGGAGACTAGTCTTCACGACACAGGGAATCCTAGTGTAGATGCCAGTTCTATTTAAATTTGTACTGGTTTCTTGAACAATACATTTTTTATTTATTTATTATTCTACGCGGACGAAGTCACGGGCAGAAACTAGTGACTTAAGAGGGAACAGGGCCTGCGATTCCCCATACAAATATTTTCCCCTTTTTTCTTCGTGAATAATGCCTCTAGGGTAATCTTTTTTTTTTATAAAATCAATGTCTGCTGTAGTCACATCCCTGTTATTACCTTTTTTCAGCAACTTATTGGTAAAGAAAATATGACTCCAAAAATTACAAAATAGCCCCATTTTTACCGCCGTGATTAGAGGAGTACCAGACAAATTCGAAAAGTTTTTAACATAAAAGAAAATGATAGGAACCTAGACACACTCTTTCTTAAAATTTTAATGTAAAAAATAATTGATTCGGTTCTATTTTCAAGGAGAAACAAGGGGAATACGAAACGTCGATTTCGTAATTTCTTTTTGTGATATTATTGGTCTGAGCTGTAGCTATCCCTATCGCACTCTACGGGGGCAGCCTAAAGGTAAGAAGACGGAAATAGTTTCTTCAAATACCTATTTTTCAAATTCCTCGCAGGCCCTGTTCCCTCTTAATAAACTTTTTGTAGACTTTCGTTGCGAACCGTACCTATCGTATGTTGGTTCGACGCGAAAAGTTGAACATAAGTTCGCAACTCTGATGGTGGATGGTGGAAAGTTTCAAAGTTATTTGACACACAGCCACAGGCTTTTGTCATGGAGTGTTAATGTATAGGTAAGTAGACATTGTGGTAAGCCTCTACGCACGCTATATCGTTACCGTGGGCGGAAACTTAAAAGCGTCTTCATTATTTCTAGTTATATTTTACCGTGTGATGCCGTGACGTACACCGGGACGTCCACGACAATATCGCCACGTTAGAATTTATAAAAGCGCACATTGGAACACAAAATTCTTTAAGGTAACATGAAAAGAAGATAAATGGTTTTCAGTGACTGCCTCGTTAGTCTGGTGGTCGCAAGTACTGCTGAGTTTGAGGTCCTGGGTTCGATTCCCAGGTTGGGCAAAGTGATAATGGGCTTTTCCATCAATAATTTCTCAGTAGCAGCCTGGATATGTGCCCGGTTGATGCCAAAAATCTAAACGCAAATGCATAGTCGTGTCATGTCGGTAAGTTCGTACAACTGTCACTAAGAACCAGAAAGAGCTAAAGTAAAGTTCAATCAATATTTATTTTCTTTTCAGGGGCCATATTATGACATATTAATGCCACCATTATTCCAGTGTGAGTGAGAGACGGAGCTATACCAAGCCGCTAGCACCTTCCTTTTTCACAGCGGAATAATGATGGCATTAATACTTCATAATAAGGCCCCAGGTAGACACTATTTATTAGACTTGTTTTTAACCCACTTCAAAAATAGAAGGAGTTTCTCAATTCGTCATATTATTTAATAAAAAAAAATATGTGTACTCGAAGACGGCGGGACCGATTTCGAAAATTTTGTAAATTTTAGGAAAACCATCCGCTGTTCCTCAGAAACATCGTCTTTTATTCAACTATTACCTTACCAATCCTCCAATCCTTACCAATTTGACTAAATGGAGTATCATCAACCCATACCAAACACAGTATGAGTGTGGAGCTGGAGCCAACAGCAACAAAAGCTCAACAGAATATGCCGCATCTTCTCTCCTGCCCGTCGTGCACAACTAGGTAGGTACCTACCTACCTGCAGGCTCCAGGACTTAAATGAAGCAAACGACAGAGCTGTCTAACACCTTGATTGGGTAACACACGATCAAGCACAATCTGAATAATTTTGAAGGATATTATTGCTAATCCATTGCTTCATAATATTCGAAAAAAAAATCTGCTCAACAACGTAAATAACACAATGAATGTTGTTGAACTGTCAAAATGAAACAGATTGTGACTGATCGTGTGTTACGCAATTTGGGTGCAGTCATGGGCGCCGGCAAGTTTATTTTCAGGGGAGTGCATCTTCAGCTCCACGAAGCGAGCTCGATCATTTTTGCAGTTCACCTCGGATATGTTAGGTTATCGTTTGTCTATTCATACAAGATAAAAATGTAAGACAAGCTTAAAAAATAAGAGATTCTTTCATCTCGCCTCGAATGGGATAGGTTTTATTTTATCCATTCATATAGAAAGAGGACTAACTGCTGTGTCGACTTATACAAAGAAGCTTAAGAATTAAGATGGAGTAGCATGCAAGAGCGAGCGAAGCATCCTCGGTAATGTTAGCACCCCGCCTAATAAGGGCCAATTCGATTTTCGGAAATAGGAGTTCGGTACTTTATCGACTAATGCACAGAATTACTACTTATATGTGAATACTAAGTTAAAAATTAAGGATTTTTTTTAGGATCTCGCCTCGAATAGGTTAAATCCTCTATTATTCTGTTAGGCGTTTTCAGATATTTCTGTATTTCTGAATGGTTTTACACCTTATTTTATTTTGAAGCCTGGGAGGTGCAAGTGCACCCTTTTGCACCCCCCTCCCGGTGCCCATGGGTGCAGGTCACTACCTACTGGTTGGATGAAAAATATAAGCCATCGACATGAGAAAAAAATCGTGCAATGAGAGTGGGTAGGTACCTACCTATTTTATTCCAATGATTTGGTAGTTTTACCTGCTATCCAATTACAACACAACACATTTTCGTAAACGATTACGATAAATTTGTTACATGTTGACAGTTCAACAACATTCATTGCGTTATTTACGTTGTTAAGCAGATTTTTTTTCGGACTTATGAAGCAATGGATTAGCATTTTGTTTCAAAACGATTCAAATTCCGATTGATCGTGTATTACGTAATTAGGGTACTGGAAAGTTTTCAGGGCATTTTGAAAATTGTTGATTTCATTGATTTCGAGGTGGTCTTTTCGAATTTTCACTTTGCCACCCCGTTAACTCCCTTCTTGAGCACCAAATGACTGTAAGTACCTACTTTTAATATGAATGCTGTTTGTACTGTCGGGACTCAGGATTGATCATAATTTACAACTAGGTAGGTATTTATTTTCTTTTGTTCATATAATGTACTTAACCCAATAATGTACTTATCAAGTTATAGTTTAAATTAACAAAATCAACCGATGTTGTAGTGGAAAAGATGTTTCTTCATGTTCCGATTAAAGGCTCGTGCAGACTGACGCGACGCGACTTAAATGTCCACCGCGGCTTCGAACGGTGGCACGGATCCGAGAGGTCCAATTTTCAATTACTCTACTGCATAGATCCGGCTAAATCTGAGCGATGGCCTGCGTTATGTTGACTTTCAGGGCATCGGTTGATTGCGGATTATTGGTATAGACCTGCGACTTGAGAAAACCCCACAAGAAAAAGTCTAGCGGGGTCAAATCGCACAATCTTGGTGGCCAATTCACGTCACCACTGCGAGAGATAACCCTACCCTCGAACCGTTCATGCAGAATGTCCATTGTGTCGCTCGCTGTGTGGCACGTAGCACCGTCTTATTGGAACCACATGTTGTCCACATCCATATCGTTCAATTCAGGCCAAAAGAAATAGTTAATCATTGATCTGTAGCGCTCGCCGTTGACAGTAATGACCAATGACCCCGCCGGACCAAAATCCACACCAAACAGTAACTTTTTGTGGATGCATTACCACCTGGTGAACCTCATGTGGGTTGTGGTCGTCCCATATACGGCAATTTTGCTTATTAACAAAAGCATTCATCCAAAAATGCGCCTTGTTGCTAAAGATGATTTTTCGGCCAAAATCGGTGTCCTCTTCCAAACGTTCTGTAGCCCAGTCAGCGAACAAACGGCGTTGTCTATGGTCATTCACTTTGAGCTCCTGGGTCAGTTGGATACGGGTGTAGGCCCAAGTCCCGACGCAAAATTCGCCAAGTTGAAGTCTGCGAAAGGCCGAGTTCTTGTGCACGGCGAAAAATCGACTGCCTCGGATTCTCCTGCACACTCTCACGGACAGCAGCGATGTTCTCGGCCGATCTGGCATTCCTTTGACGTAAGGTTTTGGTTGGTTGTTTACCGAACCAGTCGTATCGAATTTGATCACCAAACGTTGGAGAATCGACTTTGAAGGGCCACCGCGTCTGCCGTAAAATGGACGTAATGCGCGCAACGTTTGCACTAACGAACACTCATTTTGATAATAAAGTTTTATCATTTGGACGTGCTGCTCAATCATGTAACTTGCCATGGTGAATTGGCATCAGTAACTGAAGAAATAACAACGAATTTGACAGATGCCGCCAAAACAACATGCCGTCACAAACTGTCAACATCGACCCGCCCTATTTGAAAGACCCTTTATAGGAACCAACGATCGTTAACGTAATTAGAAAAATACTTACCTCATATAACAAAACCAATGTAGGTACAGACGCCAGCATATCAACCTACTACAATCTGTCAAATTTCTTTAATAGATTTTACCACCAATTCGACTTTATCACCAAAACATAAGGTTCAAAGTTGATTGGGAAAATTTTACAGTTTCAGTTAGGTTGACCTGCTGGCGTCTGTACCTAATTTATTAGTTTAGATCAGTAATTCCGAAATTGGTCTATATCGACCCAGGGGTCGACGATGAGCCGCAAGGGGTCCATGTCAGCGGGAAAAAAAATGGGGTCCAAGATAGTGGTTGGAGTGGAGTTTAGGGGTTTACCCAAAACCGGAAAACATGCCAAGTGGTCTCGACTACATACAAAATTTTGGGGACAACTTTGTTTTTTGGCAATGACATTATCAAATAACTTGGGCGTGTCAGACTCTTACTGACTAAAACCCACCCGTATTCCTTCAGTTACCTGTAGGTTGCCAGAGGCCACGGTATCCCTTTCGGACTTTCCCGCGACCCCGGATGTTTGGGGACCTCTGGTCTAGATTCTAGTTTTTTTTTTCTACCTACTTAAAACTTAACTTGTGCCAGCTGGCCTACCATAAACTATTAAAATATTTGCCAAGTGCAGGGCAGTTCAACTCAGCATGTTAACCTGACAGACGACTTGATGGTAAGGATAAATTGCAGGGCAACCTACTGATATGTTGTGACGTAGTCACTTACCAGTTTAGGTCACGTGATCGGTGGCTCGCTTGCTACTTAGCGCGCTAATGGTACAAACTAGCACGGCAGGTTATTTTTCGTCCAAAATTGACCTGCTATAAAAGTTTATGGCTCGACCCCTGGTTTAAAATGCAGATAGAATTTTAACCAGACAGCCATAATGTTATGGTACGTACGTGTAACGTATGGAAATTAAAAACTTTAATGATGCTCATTTAGCCTGAGCCGCTGTAGAGAGCGATGGTGGCCCAGTGGTAACGGCGCCGACTTACTTGTCCTAAGTCGTGAGTTCGAACCCAAACAGGCACTTTACTTTGTGTAACTTATTTCATCATACTGCTCTTAAAATGGTGAAGGAAAACACCGTGAGAAAACCGCCATGCCCTAAAATCTAAAATTCGTAAACTTACGACATCTACCAACCCGCACTGACCCCTCGTGGTGGATTATGGCCCTCTTGCTCTCATAGAGAGGAGATTTTTGTCCCAGTAGTGGGAACTTTATAGGCTGATTATGTTTTGTTATGATGCTGTATTTTTATTCATCGAAGGAATTTTAGAAGAGTGAGGGCTTGATGTGTTAAATGTTACAACAGAATACCTTGTAATATATTAGAATTAAATGAAAGAAAATTTAAAACTCATATAAAAAGTACACTTTGTAAACAAGCATATTACAAATTAGAGGATTATATCTAAGATAAAAATGCTTGGAAACATTCTGGTCCTGCTCCATAGGATAATTTAGAATCTAGACAAAATCTAACTGCTTGCTAATTTAATTGTATATTTTATTTTTATTTTTATATACCTAGACTTTATATTCTGTGATTACTTGAACTCATACACTGACTTATTAGTACCTCTTACTTGTTAAAATGTTAGGAATATCGTATAATTTTACAATGTTTGTAAATATGTGAGCACCATGCATCTATCACATAATTAATTTATCTGTCATATCTTAATCTTTCATTATTTTTACCTATCGTGGTATAGTAATCTTATTCTAGGTGCATCGTCTTCACATATAATTATATAATTGATGTATACAAGATATTGTGAAAACATTTAAAAAAAGTAACGGTAGAGTTTCTTGCCCATTCTTCTCCATACGAAAACTACCTTTTGGAAGGGGCGACTAGAATCAATTATTATTTTTTTGTAAATGTTGACGTTCAAAAGTGCCTTTTTTGTACCTAATTGAAATAAATTATTTGACTTTCACTTTGATTTTGATGAAGAGATCCGCAGGAGAACCAAGGTAACCGACATAGCCCGAAGAATTGCCAATCTTAAGAGGCAGTGGGCAGGACACATTGCTCGCAGAACAGATGGCCGATGCGGCCGAAAGGTTTTGAAGTGACGACCGCGTATCGGAAGACGTAGCGTTGGAAAGCCGCCCACAAGATGGGCCGGTGACCTTGTGAAGACCACTGTAATCTGCTGGATGCGGGAAGCACAACCGGTCGAAGTGGCGGTGCTTGGGGGAGACCTACGTTCAGCAGTGGACGTCTTTCGGCTAAAATGATGATGAATGATGAGCGGTTCATTAAAGTACCTATGTTGGTACTATATCTACCAGACAAATGTATTTAATTTCCAGTATAAGCTGACCTCGCATTGTTCGGAAGTCGGAAGTCCTATACAATGCGAGATCACCATAAACTGGAAATGCTTGATGTGTAGCCGCGTGTACCTAAACATGGAACAGAATTTGCATGACTTTAATTGACAGACTTTTTTATACGTCTATGTTGACAGATATGATAGCCGGAACTATTCCCGAGGTTTGAAAACTAAATCCCGTGAACACGATGACCACATCTGTTACCGCCCCGGTTCTATAGCGGCCGAGCGCTGCAAGCAGAAATAGTCCTTACGGTGTATAGATATGAACTTCTTCGATGGTACGTACATTAAGCCATAAGAATATTCCAATTGCCATTTACGACGTGAAAAAATACCTAGTTACTATCAATTTTTCCACTGTTTTAAATAATGTAATATTCCCTACCTATTTATACATAGAAGTCTGCCTTCCCAGAATTGTTTAAAAAAAAATCAGTTAAGTCCCTACATTTCGTTAGTCTCAAACTCAAACTCAAAGCATTTATTTCAATTAAACCATTTACAGGCACTTTTGAATTGTCAAGGGGTCAGTCAGTCAGAAATATGAAGCTAGTTGCCCATTCCAAAGCGTAGGTTCCTATGGAGAAGAACGGGCAAGAAACTCCACGGACACTCTTCCAAATAACTCATAAGTTCCTCGTCCATGCGACAGGTGGTTCTGTTCGTATCCGTTTATGACTACAAGTGTCAATAAAATTGAGGGAAAGTCCACATCAAGGAACTTCCGACTAAATTCTAGAATTTTACTGTAAAAGTTGTGTGCTCCCAAGTTTTGACGATCCATCATAAAGTTTCGGTCAAAATAAACCATTTTTAGGGTTCCGTATCTCAAAAGGAAAAACTGAGCCCAGGATTATTTCGTTGTCCGTCCGTCTGTCAGTCTGTCAAGACCCTCTTTCTCAGGAACGCGTGGAGGTATCAGGTTGAAATTAATATCAAATACGTAGCATCTTTATTCCGTAGGTTTAGGTAGTTAAATAAAGGTAAAAAAATCGTAAAAAGGGTTTAATAGAATACACTTCTTGTTTAACAATACGATATAACCAAATTAAATTTATTTTAGATTTTTATAATAGTTTCCTCTTTTATTAATGTATGTTAAACTTTATCATTTATTCTTAAACTGTTCTTAGTAGATGTAACTGCATATTTTTTTGTTAGATTTATAATAATAATATTATAAGTCTCATCTTTGTATTATAACTATAACAACACTATTGTATTAGGTAAGCCTGTGATGATAGTTGTATGTGTTTTTAAATAAATAATATTTTGTCATCTGTATGTTGTAAAGAGCCCAAACTCTCAACGTCAACGAATTATAACGTTGCTAAATTAAAAAGTACAACTGAAGTGACAGGTATTACGTTTAGTCGGTTACTTGACAGCTATCGCGTTACGTGTTTTTTTTGTTTAACCTATGGAGTATACCGAGTATACGAATTTGATATTAATTTGTCCCTTGGAGCTCTAGAAAAACCAAGCTTCTAAGTCAACGCAATAAAAAAATACGGCCATTTATACAACATATTTTAATACTCGCAAATAAATCAAAACCTACAGGATACTTCCCGTTGACCTAGAATCATGAAGTTTGGCAAGAAGCAAGTTCTCGGAAAAAATCCGAAAATAGTGAAATTTGTAGTTTTATCACATTTTTTATGTTTGGCGATTACAAACTTACATTAGCAGTTGGAGAATTGCCCGTGACGTTTAACGATTTAAGGGAGAGCATTCAACTACAAAGTTAAGTTTGTTTTTGGGATAAATTCATCCCCACTACTGAACCCTTCATTGTGCGTGGTTCGACACGCACTTGGCCGGTTTTTTATGAGTTGAAAATTATTTATTGGTCGTAGAAACTTTCTATTTAATGGATGAAGTTCTTTGCGTGTTACCCATGACTGAAAATAAACCATCGGACAGTCAACCGCACGGCGTCGATGGTAACTTCGAACTTGAACAGGCCTAATACCGTAGTACGGAGTTTCAATATGTATAAAATCTATCAAGCCACATTTTAACACAATGCATCGCCGTAATCTTTTGACTAGGTAAAAAAAAAAACGTGTCCAATATTTTTTAATACTTAATTTACCTGACGGACAAAAAAAATTGAACACGTTTTTTTTCTTTTTTTACGTCATCCCTATTGGATTTGTTAATACTGACGTGCGGCCAACTGTACCTAAAATACCTTGTAAGTTGTAAACGAATGGTTTCCTGCGAAAAAGTTTATTGTAGTCTACCTGATGTAGATTGGAGATTAACCTTTATTGTACCATAATTCTTACAATTCGAACAGAAATATGGTCAAAATATGACTAATAATAAGATTTATTTTAGTTCATGTTTCACAGCCTGCCATGATATCAAGTGGCAACTATGTTGCCACCAGATGATGGCGATATAGTTGCCACTTTTAACCAAAGTAATTGTCGTAATCCGTTAACGTTAAGTAGTCGTCTGTAAATGCAGGCACACCCTTCTAAGCCACATTTTCAGAAGTGAAAGTAAGTATGGATACGTAATAGAGAATGGAACGGATCCAAAACGTTTCCATGCCAAAAGGGATGGACATGAAGAAGAGGACCATAATAGTTCCAGGGCAGTGACACTAACACCTTACACGATCTTGCTGTCAGATACAACCAAAACGCAAAAGCCTAAGTAATTTAATTTGACTCATCACCACGACATAATAAGTTGGGGTAAATTTGGCACTGGCATAAGATCGTATGAATAAAATGGCACACAACACAATGTTGTTAGTGTCAAAAAATATTCGTATGGTCTTACCTACCACAACACCGAAGTTAACAACGTTTTCAATTAGGTACAAATATTAATTGATTCTTCAAATGGGTAGACAATATGCACAAGATCTGCTAATCAGTTTATAGAGTCACGCCTACTTACTCTTATCACCCAACTAAAGCGATCTAATCTCAAAATTCGAAAAAACTCGAATTCATTCACGTAAGTAGATACCTACCAAAAACCCTTTTAATATGAAAATACTACGTACTACAAACACGATAGCACAGCAGGTCAAAAGCGTCAACCCATTGGCCACTTAACGAGGTCCAAATTGTCATCACCAGAGGTCCTTACAGCGCTTCATATTTTATCATAAAGACTCGTGCAGACCAGCGCGACGCGACGGCGCGACGCGTCTCGAACAATACAATTTCTAAGAAAACTACACGGTATAACAATAACCGGTGTCGCGTCGCGCTGTCGCGTCGCGCTAGTCTGCACGAAGCTTTATCATAATTAAATTCGTCGCGTGTTACAAGACAATTTTGTTATCCCTAGAGTCTGAACATTTGACCAAGGTCAGTTTGTGGACGTAATTTGCCCATCAATAGTATTTTGTTCGATTTTGTCTAACTTCTTGTTACGATTATTATGGGGTCGGAGTTTAATGACATCATTTTTCTATAATGGTCGTGTTTTGTGACTTTGGTGTTTTTTATGCGTGAAAATATTAATTTCTGGAAAGTTATTGAGCGAATAAAACTAAATGGTTAAATCCACCACCTTACTTAGCTTAACCCACAAAACATGAGTTTTAGAAGCCATGGCATGTTAAGAAGTACCTACGTGCCTGTCCTTTTTTCTTATGAAGCACTTTACTTTAATGGTAGGTAGTTAAGTACTCAGCACCCTATTTGCGTAACAACTATCAATCACATTCACAATCTGAATCATATTGAAGGATATTGATAATCCATTGCTACATATGCTCGAAAAATTTGTCGGCGCTCCGATTGGCCCTTCACTGGCCTTTTTTTTTTTTTTTTTTTGTGTGGGAAATTATCAAATAACTTCTCCCGCTCTGGGTGGAGCGGGAGGGCGTGTCAGACTCTTACTGACTAAAACCCACCCGTGTTCCTTCCGTTGCCTTTACGTTGCCAGGGGCCACGGTATCCCTTTCGGACTTTCCCGCAACCCCGGCAGGCATCGGTCCTATCGGACCCCTTCCGTTGTGCTGACATCTCTTTGAGGCGCGCGTGGAACACAACGCGCCGTCGACCCGGGCCTGGTCCTTATCGGACGGCGAGCTACCCATTGCTCACCGTCCGCAAGCCCGCGCCTACGGTGGCCGGGAATCGGCCTGCGATTCCCGACGCCCAGGGCGTCTCCTGCGGCGGCTAGGGGCGTGAGGGCGCGAAATTTGCCTCTCCCTCACGCGTTCTGCCTCCTCCTTCGCGAGCATTACTGCTTCGCAGAAGGAGGTGACGGCCTCCCATGCCCTCTCGCTCCGTACCATGGCCTGGACTAGGGCCGGACGCGAGAGATCCCTGCCGCCGATCGCCTCCATGAGGACACGGCAATGCTCTGCCCAAGCCGGACAGACCTCCACCGTATGCTCAACCGTGTCCTCCGGGCGATCCACGCAGTGATGACACCCGGGCGTTTCCTCCCGCCTGATACGAAATAGGAACCTCCCGAAACAACCATGTCCGGTGAGGACCTGCGTCAGGCGGAAGGTGAGGACGCCGTGGCGCCTCTCTAGCCACTCCTCAAAGAGGGGACTTATCGCCGCAATAGTGGCGTGCCCAGCACTGGGTTGCGACAATCGCACTCTCCATGACGCCATGAGATCCCGCCGGAGCTCTGTCCGCTGTGCCGCGATTTCTCGCGGGAACGGAGTTACGCCCCTGCGTTTCGACTCCTCGCGCCACTCCCAGATGTGCGCGAGGACTTTTCCCTCCAGATCCCATGGCGGTAATCCGGCAAGAAGGCTCGCCGCCTCACCGGAGATCGTGCGGTATCCCCGGACCAGCCGGGTGGCCATGACTCTCTGGGACGCGTTCAACTGGCGGGCTGGCCGCCGCCTCAATGAACGCGCCCAAACCGGAGCCCCGTAAAGGGCCATGGACCGCACGACCCCCGCGTATAGCCTCCGGCAGGAGGCGTTTGGACCCCCTAGATTGGGCAGGAGCCGCTTCAAAGCAGCCCCGGCCCGCTCCAGTCTGGGAGCCAAACGTCGGAAATGCTCCACGAAGTTCCACCGGCTGTCGAGGACGAGTCCAAGGTACTTCATCGTCGACTCGATGCCGATGTGAACTCCTCCTACCGTTATTTGGGACCCCAACGGTGGCGCGTTCCGAGGACCATGAAAACACATGGCCTCGGACTTGTGCAGGGCCACCTCGAGTCCCAATTGCCGGATTCTGTCTACGATTGTCGCAACCCCGTGTGTCACTAGTTCGGCCGCCGCCTGGTGCGACCTCCCCTGCGCCAGGACCAACGTGTCGTCAGCGTAGCACACGACGCTGACGCCGCTAGGGAGGTCGGCGCGCAGCACCCAGTCGTATCCGATGTCCCACAGATGGGGCCCCAGGACCGATCCCTGTGGGACACCGCACGACATCTCTTGCCGGTTCCATTCTCCCTGGTGACCGGGGTAGATGACGGCCCTGTCCGTCAAATAGGCCTCGACCACACGACAGAGGTAGGTCGGCATCCGGTGATACCGGAGTGCCTCCCTGATGCAACTCCAGGGCAGGGTATTGAAGGCATTGGCGATGTCTAGAGACACCGCCAAGACGACCCCACCCCGGGCCACAGCGTCCCCCGTCGTGAGGGCTCGCACGCGCATGATGGCGTCCACCGTAGAGCGCCCCCTGCGGAAACCAAACTGGCTCTCCGCCAAATCCGGCCCTACCCGCACCAGCCGCCCGACGAGGCGGTCTGCAATGACTCTTTCAAAGAGCTTGCCCACCTCATCGAGCAGCACTATGGGCCGGTAAGCGGACGGAGAGTCCGCAGGGCGCCCCGGCTTCTTAATGAGGACCAGTTTCCCCGTCTTCCAGCGAAGTGGGAACTGGCCCCTCTCCAAGCATGCGCTTAGGAGCCCTCTTAGTCGAGGTCCGAGAGCCTCCAAGGCCAGGACCCAGGCTTTCCCAGGTAAGCCGTCGGGTCCTGGGGCGGTATTTTTGGCATTCAGCCTACGTACCGCCACTCTCATCTCTACCTCGGTCACCTCCGGAGCCTCGTCGTCGTCGTCGGCGCTGTGATCCGCATCGGGCACCGCAGTAGGCGGAGCCATGGGCGGGGAGGCATGTTCCCCTCTCGAAGGGAACAGAGCGCTCACCACGTCCCCCACAAGCTGCGGCCGGAGACTCTGCGTCAGCGGGGGAGCCCATGGGCGGAGTTTCTCCCGCACCATCTTGTATGGGCGTCCCCACGGGTCCCTGTTCAGAGTCTCCAGCGACTCCTCGCGGGCCACTCCTCTGGCCCGCAGGATCTCCGCTTGGAGGGCGGTCTTCGCCGCTCTGTACCCCTCGTACAGCTCCGCCTGAATGGCTTCCGTATCCGGAGGACGAATAGCGAATAGCCTGCGGTGCCTGGTGTACCGGCGTCGCGCAGCAACGCACGCATTGCGTAGTGTCGTCAGCTGTTGCGACCACCAGTACACCTGGCGCGAGGCACGTCCAGGCTGGACCCGGGGCATTGCCACGTCACATATCTCGGACATGGCCTCCCGGAACCACTCCGCCTCGTCGTTGATGTCAGCAGGCCTGTCCGGTGATGACACCCAGGCCTGCACAATCGAGGCTTCCAGGAGGAGCTCCCGGTCTAGCTGCTTCAACGCCCACCGCGGACCACTCGGGGCCTGTCGGACCGGCGCACTCGAGGTCTGGGCGGAGACGTCAAACCGGATGTACCGGTGATCGGAATAGGTCTCCACCCCCTCCATGACGCGCCAGTCAATTACACGCGGCGACAGAGCGGGGCTGGCGAACGAAATGTCCACCACTGATTCACCCCGCATCCGCACACACGTGGGGACAGAACCCCGGTTCAGGACGACTAGGCCTGTCTCGAGAGCCCAGTCCTCCACCATCCTGCCCCGTGTGTCCGTATAACGGGAACCCCAAGCCACATTTTTGGCATTGAAGTCCCCGAGGACGAGCACGGGAAGGGAACAGAACCCGACGACGACGACTCTCAACTCCGCAAGGGAGTTGTGGAACTCGGCAAGAGTTCGGCTCGGGGAGAAGTATACCCCTACCACATTCTCCCCGAACCGTGCTGCAACGCAACCCCGTCCTCTCTTAACAGCCTCGAGGGACGGAGTACCGGCGGCGGCCGACGAAATTAGGGTCACTGAGCCGCTCAGGTCCTCCACCCAGTCGTCCCTGGGCGGGACAAAGTACGGCTCAGCGACCACGGCGATGTTAATCGACCACTGCGCCATGCTCTGGAGCAACAGATCCTGAGCTGCGGCGCAGTGGTTGATGTTCGCCTGGAGGAGGCGTAATGGGGCCATTATTGGCAGTCCATTTCAGCCCCCTCCCGTGCCCCCTGTGAGGGTCCTGCCGCGGCGGCTGCGGCGGCGACAACGACGGTAGTGGAGGCGGCAACGGCGGCGGTGGTGGCGGTTGCGGTCATGACGGCGGTGGCGGAGGGTTTGCCTTTGGCTTTGGCGGGTGGGGCGCAGGCCTTGCTCCCAATCCGGTGATTGGCCGGCTTGCCAGCTGCCGCACATACAGCGCAGTGCGGCGCGGCGTCACACGAGCCGGCCTTGTGACCGGCCTGACCACAGCGGTAGCAGTGACCGCTGCGGTCCACCTCCGAGGTGCATTTAGCTCCCACGTGATTACCCACATGGCAGCGGAAGCACCTCAGAGGTCTGGGTTCCAGCAGTTTGACCTGCGCGGAAACCCAGCCCACCAATAGCCTTTGGCCCTCCCCGGCTATTTTCTTGGCCGCCGACACAGGGCAGCTCACCGTAACGGCTCGCATCCCCGTGTGGTCAGGACGGATGGTGCCTGCCCTCACCTGCTCGGCAGAGCACCCCCCAGTCCTAACGACGCCCTTCACTGGCCTTCATTGGTGAAGGGCCAATCAGAGCGCCGACTGTATATTGTTACGAAAACCACCAACGCGAATTTTATTAAAGTGAACATTTGTTCAGAGCTGCCATCTCTTATCTTTAGTTGGTGAAAACTTCTACGATTATAAATATTATAATCCAACAAAATTAAAAAACATATTTAAACTTATTTTGTACAAGGACGACATATACCTACTTCTTGATTTTGTATCGTTGTACTCATTGCTGTCCCCAGTTTTTTGTACTAAGATTGAGCGAATGAGCGCCACGCTTGTGTGCAAGCGAGAACGACTTAGAGAGGTTAAATCAGAGCGAGGTTGAAAGAGCACATGGATATGTTGGTTCACATGGACATGTTGGTTCCAGTAGCCACTCTTGAGACCACACATGAGTCCCCGTGGATTGAATTAGAATGAATATTCTATTACGAATTTTTGTAGTTCCTAATTAAGTATTTTATTGTTCGATTTTCTCACTGTGATTCTAGACTACGTTCTTAGTAGGTAATCTAATGAATAGTCTTAACTAGTCTTAAATAAAAATAATTAAACAATGTTTTTTTTTTTAATCATTAAAGTTATTAATTACACAAAAAATACGCATTTTGAAAAATATCACGTGAAATTAGGGTAGGGGGGGAGGAGGTCGAGCCATGACTCACGACAACTCACCAAGGGGGCGAGGGGGTGTCGAAAAATCGCAATAATCGCCTCACGTAATTAATTACCGCGTCGCGTCTATTTGCAGAATCCTTAAAAGTTACCAGACGGTCAACGACTTTCAAAGGAAAAACCTTACCACAAATGCATCAATACTTACCATAGGTTTTGTGTAGGTACTTACCTACAAAACTTTTAGTAGACTTTATCAAAACGTACAGAGTATTTTTTAGGGTTCCGTACCTTATGGGTGCCAAACGGAACCCTATTACTAACCCTCCGCTGTCCGTCCGTCCGTTCGTTCGTCTGTCAGTCAGCTGACTGTATCTCATGAACCGTAATAGGTAGACAGTTGAAATATTTACAGATTGTGTATTACTGTTGCCTCTATAACAACAAATAATAAAAATAAAATACTTACAGTTAAAAACTATATTTAAAAAAAAACTGGAGTATTATAAATAAATCCTAACTATCCTAACTAATATTATAAATAAGTGAGTTTGTTTGTTTCTTACGCTTTCACGCTAAAATGGCTGTACAGATTTGGATGAAATTTGGCACATGGGTAGGTCATGGTCTATCCATGCGCCAAATTTCATCCGCTATAGGTACTTATCACCAGCTAGTTAGAATAGCTAAAAAAATATTTAAAAAAATAGTTTAGTGACTAAGTATACTTCGGCTGTACAATTTCAAAACCTAGTAAGGGACACCTCCATAAAAAAACGTGTCTTTGCATTTTGCAGCTTACTAGGCCATAAAGCATCGATTCACATTGCCAAAAAGTCTAAAATGACATTAGAAATAGGATTTTGTTAATTGAAAAACCTAGCAAGTACACAGCCGTTATGCAAGAAAACGCAAAAAACCATTTCTAAAACCTAGCAAGTGACATTGACATTTTTTAAACCTAGCAAGGGATGTCCCTTGCTAGGTTTTTAAAGTTGTCGTGCGACTTGCTAGGTCTTTGAAGTTGTCGACGGCGGTTGAGTTTCGCGCGCTAACGTCAGTAAGTGACAAACCGTCGTCGCCTCCGCATCGTTCGTTTGTTTTTGTAAAGATTTAAATAGTGAAACATGTCTAAAAAACAGTTTTATAGGTCAAAGTTAATATTGAGAGCCCTAGAAAATGCAGATCTGTAAGTAACATTATGTTTAGTTTGTAGTAAGTTTGACACAATGTGTTAATAACCTCAAAAATATTTACAGTATTTCAAGCTTTTATTTGTTGCATGATTGTCTTTCTACACTAATTACTTTTTCGGGGTTTAGCTTGGTTCTGTCGGGTAGGAAGGTTCAGTCGATGACCAGAGTTGCTACAGTCAGTGCCTAGTTTTATCTCATAACGCGACACGCACTATGGTAACCAAGTGTACAAATACGATAAAAATATGTGCGTGAAGCGTCTTGGACGGCACTGAGGCTCCAGTGCTTACGCACACCATCATGCCGTGTTTGTACACATGTTAATTTACCACAAGACGTAAAGCGCGTCGCTTCGTGAGACAAAAGTACTATAGTTGCTAGCTAAAAATAGTTACCTAGTTTATTCTGACTGCACGGTTGGTTTAGTGGTTTGAGCGATGCTTGCGCTTGAAATCCGTTTATTTGAACATTTACTGTACCATTTGTATCAAGGCGAAAGATAGTATTGTGGCGTAAATTGGAGGTGGCCAATGTCCAGCAGTGGACTGCAATAGGGTGATCGATTGCATGATTGAACAAGGTTTATGGATTTATGCGTAGCTACTTTTACTTCCAGTCTGTTTTTATTTGCACGAGTGTGTGGGTCTTGCTTGAGCCTAGCTATTTATTTCAGGTCACGTTCTATTGTCAACACTCCAAATGGGTCAAGCACTACAAAAACTTTAGATTCAAATCAAAATAAAGGTGATACAGCCAGTCCAGATGCTAGCATTGAGCCCTTAAAACAAGCCCAAAACTTAACACTACCGATTCAACCACAAAATATATACGACAATCCTGCACCAAGTACGTCAAAAAATGATTCAAATAAAGAGAATAACAGCGACAATTTATCAGATATATCTAATTTTTACGATAGTGATGATTCCGTAAGGGACCCTGATTTTATTTTGGATTTAATAAGAAATGAAAAACATGGGTTTAATTTCACACATGAAGATGACACCAATTCTGATTTAGATATTTTTGCACCGGCTGAAAGAGTTCATGAAAGTACCTTACTTCCCAGCTTACTGCCACCACCCACTGTATATATTGCAACTTATCCGGACACGATTATATTTATGGACCAAAATCAGGCAAACTATTTCAGAGAGAACAATGCAATGTACCCAGAACCCATATATTTCAATCAAGTTAGAAATGAAACGCCAAACTTTCAAACAGAAAATCAGCAGCTTTCTGATGAGAATGCAGTGCGATCTGAAAATAATACAGAGATGGCTGAAAAAAAGAAAGTTAAATATCCATTTATTGAGGAAACCTGTGGAAACAAATGCAAGAGACAGTGTTATTTGTTTACATTAGAAGAACGAAAATTAATATGGAATAATTACTGGAACATGAAAAACGAAAACCGCAGAAGCTTTTTAAATAAGTGCACAAAAATTCAAACCATAAAGAGACGAAAAGTTGCTGAAAAAAATCCGAATCCTAAGTACGCTAAAAATGAAAGTCGGTTCTATTACTTGCCTAAAATCAAAGATGGCGATGGTATGATGGAAGAGTTGAACGTATGTCGGAACTTTTTTCTCAAAACTCTCGGTTATAAAACAGATGCAGTAATTACTGAACTAAGCAGAGGTATAAAACGTAATGTATTATATGGTGAAGTGACAGAAAAGCGGGGAGGAAAAAAACGAAGATTGGACAGAGACCCCATATCTAACCATATTTTGTCTTTTAATCCAACCGTCAGTCACTACAGGAGAAGCAACGCTCCACTTGCTCGATATTTACCCAGAACACTAACCTTACAGTTAATGTATAATGATTTCAAAAGGAAATTTCCAAATTCAACGTGTTCCAAAGAAGTGTACCGTCAGACCATTAAACGGATGCATATTTCATTTAAATTTCCTAAAGGAGATAAATGCACTGATTGTGAATCGTTTGAGCAGGAAATGGCAGAATGCGAAGATGGTAATGTCCCTGAAACATTGAAAGCCTCATATGAATGCCACAAACTCAAAGCTAATAAAGCCATTCAAAAATATCAAGAAGACGCTTCTAAGGAAAATACTACTAGTATTAGATACTATTCTATGGATCTGCAAAAGGTGATGTTATTGCCCGACATGCCAAAAGTAAAAGATTCCTTCTTTCTGAGTCGTCTCATATCTTTCAATTTGACATTTGCCCCCATTCAAAAAATGGCACCCGTTAACAGCACTTGTGTACTTTGGCATGAAGCTTGGGCAGGTAGAGATGCCAATAACATTGTAGATGCTTTAGCAGCACTTCTTGAAAAGCAGAGAGACCTGCAGCATTTAATAATTTGGTGCGATAATTGTACGAGCCAGAATAAAAACTGGATTTTGTAGGTACACTGCACTTGTGACCCTTGTTAATTCGGGTTTTTCCACAATTGAAACCATAAATCTGAAATATTTAACAAAAGGACATACCCACATGACTGCGGACGGTGTGCATGGAAATATAGAAGCTCAAATCAAGCGTCGAGAAGCCGTTTACGATTACGAAGATTATAAAGATGCAGTGCAAAGCTGCAGACAAAATCTTGATATTGTAGAAGTCCAGAAAAAATACCAGTGGATTAAAAAGAAAAGGACCCCGAGACGCAATAATTCTAACGACATACTTAATACATTTACATTGAACTCCGTAGTGGATGTTAAATTTGTAAGTGGCAGTCGTAAAATGTTTTACAAAGTGGATTTCGACGAGCCATACAAGGAACTAGATTTCCTCGTAAAAAAATTCAATGTTGAGTTGCTGCCGGAAACTAATAATAGCCCAAGAGGTATAAAACAGAATAAAAAAGATGGTATTTTGTCCAAACTTGTGCCACTGATGCCTTCAAACCGAAGACAATTTTGGATAAATTTACCGGTTTGTGACGCCTCCGAAGATTTAGTTTCAGGGGGGCAAATGATTACCGACTAATAAGGTTTTGTGCTTCGTTTTTCACATTTCATAGGCCTATAACGTTTAATAAATTGTCCTACTTTATAACATAAATAAATAATTATTGTAAAAATAACTGAGTATCATTTAAAATTCGTACTTACTAGCTTTATTAAATGGTCATCGTTTCAATAGGTGAATCTTATTCAACAACATTAAAAACCTAGTAACGGTACTTACTATGTTATGAAATTGTTAAACAGGTCTACTCTAAATTTAAAAAACAATTTAATCTTTAGTAAGTGCTATAAAACGTGATCTATTGTTTACACGCAAAAGTAGTTAAACTTTGTGCAAAGCTAAGTATGGTTCCCTATCCATTTGCATAAAATTTTAAGACCTAATATAACTTAGCATAATGTTGTGTGGCATAATTATATTTTCGCATAATATAATTACGCATAACAGCTTACGCATAATTTTTTTAAGCATAATTTCTCTAACCATAATAATGATTAAGCATAATATTCTAAAGCATACATTTATTAAGCATAAAGTTAAAGCATGCAAGCAAGCATGCAGCATGCAAGCAGGCATGCAGCATGCAGCATGCAGCATTCAAGCGAGCCTGCAACATGCAGCAGGCAGGGTTTCTGTCACGGCTCCGGCGCTGCGGGTCTCCGGCGGCCCCACGCGTGCTAATCGTCGCAGACGGCTTTCGCTCACCACCGCAGCTTCGGCTTGTTGGCCGGCTTCGCCGGCCAGCCTCAACCGCGGTGGCTCGCTCGCAGCCGCCTGCTCCTCAGCCCGCGGGCCGCCTAGCCCCTACGCGCCTACGCGATTTTAAATTACACTCTAGGGGTAGGACAAACAAGACTACGTGGAGTCGGTTTAGCAGCAATTCGGTTCTTAAGCCTACTAACGTTATGCGAATCAAATTTATGCCAAAACAAATTAGTCTTTAAGATGATTATGCCAACATAAAATGTATGCCTAAAAAAATTATGCGGAAGTATTATTATGCCAAAACAAATTGTGCCAAAATCGTTATGCCGAAGTATATTAGGACAAAGAACATTATGCGAAAAGAAGGTATCCCGCTAAGTATATACCGCATCTTTTGATCTTACTCTTATCTCTGCTGCTTTTCTAGTTTCGACGCGGCAAGGTCTCAAAGTGACCAACTCGTTTTTTGGCTCTCCTATAAAATTTGTCTCGACTCCCTTACTAGGTTTTGAAATTGTACAGCCGACTTAGTGACTAAACTATTTTATATTTTTGATTTAATTTTTTTATGCAGACTGGAAACGTCATGTAGATACATACCTACGCAGTTTAATTAAACTCCGATACTCTAATAGACCAATTTCTATGAAAACTTCATGGAAATAGTTCTACTAGATTCAGGTCGCGATGTCGCGTCGCGCCTGTCTGTGGGACCCTTTATTGTCGTTAACATCTCCACCTTCTATAGATAAATGGAAGTTAGAAGGTATGAAGGTATGATAAATGGAAGTTAGAAGGTTTGCGGGAAAGTCCGAAAGGGATACCGTGGCCCCTGGCAACGTAAAGGCAACGGAAGGAACACGGGTGGGTTTTAGTCAGTAAGAGTCTGACACTGTCCACCCAGAGCGGGAGAAGTTATTTGATAATTTCCCACCCAAAAAAAAAAAAAAAAAAGGTATGAAGGCGACATTAGAAGCACATAACGACTAAACAGCACCTATTAGTTTACCCAGTCCCTTTCGAAAACCATTACCTAAGTAAACCCGGTACTCCTGTAGGTACCTACCCCCTTTGACCTTTACCGACGCAAACCCGAGAACATATCCATAAGTGAAGGTACACTTATGATCCCCTAATGAGGTTGGAGACACAACTAGTGCGAATTTATTCGTTTCGTTTACGTTTAGTGAAACTTGGTAGGTAGATACGAGTATATAGGAGTTCGCCGAGGAGACACACTTTGCATCATTAACTTTGGGTGAGATCTTTGACCTAAAAATATGGCAGTCCACCGACCATGTGAAGAGTCGACCAACAGCTTGGCGATGTCCCGAAATACTCCATCTCTGTCCGAGCACTCGGACCCCTTGGCCCAAGTGTTTCAACCCCAAACTTGAGCCGTTTGGGGTTGAAACACATAATTATCTCATGATATCTCCCAGTAAGGTTGTTATATTTGCGCCGTTTGAGGTTTTTTCTGGATCTGCAGCACTGCAACATCTGCCCCAGCGAGGGTGTCAACAGAAGTTGCATCGAGGTACCTAATTCTGTAAATTGGTTCATAAAAAACACTTTTACACATCAAAAATAAATAAAAATTATGCTTTAAAACTAGATGAGTTCGGTGATTTCTATCCGACTATATATTCTGAGAAGAAAGACCAAAACAAACGCAGAGGTTAAAGTCCAGACATAATCTTGTTCAGGACATAATTATGAGGACCAAGCAGATTAGTGTCAGAGATTGTCTTTTTGAGGATACAAAAAACAACACAGATTTGAGAAAGGCTGTCCACTCAGTGCACGCGATTGTCAGTCAGTAGGTACCTAATCGTTGTCGCACATGGGACAGTTCTAATAAGCTGGTTATTTTAAGCGGCTCTGCAAAGACTTATCATGAAATTATAACGAGTACTGAAAAATCACGCTCTAAAAAGTATGAAACAAATTGCCATTATAATTTTGTAGGTTTACAGGCATGCGACAGCTTTACCTTGACGATTTTTGTACCTGTCTTTGATTGCTGTCTGAAATATTTTCTTGTTTCATACTTTTTAGAGCGTGATTTTTCAGTAGTCTGGTTTTAGTTTTTGAACTTATCACTACTAAAGTTATTTAAAGTGGGCATCCAAGCAAAAAGGGTCCAGTTCTCGGCATTTAGTTTCCGAGACATAAGAAGTTTTGTAAAGTGAAATTGAATTGAAAAAAAAATGCATTTCACGATTTTAATTGATTATTAATAAATTCTCAATTATCTACTATTTCATATAGTAAATGACTATATACGACTTTTTCAGAATTTCAACTTCAAATGTCTGATAAAAAAATGAGCCAGTTTCTGAATATTTTTTCAATCCTTACTATTCTAGATACCGAATCTAGTCTTGATTCAATGCACCACTACCGGACCCTTTTTGCTTGGACGCCAGCAAATAACTGTTTAGTGTGTTTAACTAGTGTTTTAAAGAACTAAATTGTTGCAATAAAAGAATAGTGCTCGCGAGGTCTACTGTTCGCAGAACTACTACTGTTAAGTAGAACGAAACGGGCAGTCTTATTATTCCATCCCTATTTTATGTTAGAGACAAGACACATCGCGGAAAATCCACTTACAACAGGTAATTTTCAATCTTGCATGCAAATGAAACAGCAGGCTGACAACTAATTAACTCAGACCGTCGAAAAGGCAAATCCATTTGACTGCGGCTAGCTTGCATTTGCATCCAGAATTACAGACTGAGCTGTATGCAAATGAGATAACCATTACGTTTAATTGAAACGACGATGACTAGTACGAGAAATGATACATTTACGTAGGTACACATAAAATATATTCACACCTGTATTCCTAGTAGGGTTAGGCAGAGGTGTACCTATATCCTTTTTAAATAACTATATTAATTACGCCGACATTTGGACAGTTACATGTAGGGGTAAGTAGGGGGCAAGCTTGTTGCTATCTCAAACGGGCCACATCTAGAAGCCAGGCTGCTACTTGCTGTGCGTTGGCACTGACGAAACATTTTCAACAAAACATGTTGAAATCTCTATGTTCTGTCAATGTTTTACAAGAACTAGAGATTTCAACATGTTTTGTTGTGAATGTTTCGCCAGTGCAATCGCACAGTAAAAAATTCCAGATGGAAAACCCCAATAACATTTTGCCCGACCTTTTTTTTTTTTTTTTTTTTGGGTGGGAAATTATCAAATAACTTATCCCGCTCTGGGTGGAGCGGGAGGGCGTGTCAGACTCTTACTGACTAAAACCCACCAGTGTTCCTTCCGTTGCCTGTACGTTGCCAGGGGCCACGGTATCTCTTTCGGACTTTCCCGCAACCCCGGCAGGCATCGGTCCTGTCGGACCCCTTCATTTGCTGACATCTCTTTGAGGCGCGCGTGGAACACAACGCGCCGTCGACCCGGGCCTGGTCCTTATCGGACGGCGAGCTACCCATTGCTCACCGTCCGCAAGCCCGCGCCTACGGTGGCCGGGAATCGGCCTGCGATTCCCGACGCCCAGGGCGTCTCCTGCGGCGACTAGGGGCGTGAGGGCGCGAAATTTGCCTCTCCCTCACGCGTTCTGCCTCCTCCTTCGCGAGCATTACTGCTTCGCAGAAGGAGGTGACGGCCTCCCATGCCCTCTCGCTCCGTACCATGGCCTGGACTAGGGCCGGACGCGAGAGATCCCCGCCGCCGATCGCCTCCACGATTTTGCCCGACCTAGGATTCGAATCCAGGATATGCTCAGCATTAGCGCTAGCGACCCAAAGACTTACTGAGGCAGTATACTTTGAGTATTTAACGCTATTTCTTATAGGTACCTAGTTTCGGATTTGGCCATCCACGTATCGGGAAAAATACGGCTAATGTGTGTAATATGTATATATATCTATGCAAGGAAAATAAAGGCAAATTTTACTGTTACTATTTATTTTCAGCTAGGTACTTATTAATACCTACATTGTACTTAATTGTGGACTTCTGTGCTAAACCGTCATCAGTTTGGAGTTGAACATAACATTAGCATGCATGACATAATTCAATTAATTATTTCAATTTAAAATACCCGTAAAATATTTAGTTCTATAATGCTTTAAACTTCAGTTTGTAGTTTTATTGACGACTTAAATATATGCTGTTTGAAGTACTTCAATTCTTCTATGCTTTCAAGAATATCGTCCACAGATCGATGTCTAAACTTCTTCTGAGGCATAAAGGAGAACTCTTTTTGATACCATCTCTTCGCCAGCTCCTTTATTGTACTGACATCTATTACTCTATAGTGTAAATAATTGTCTAGTATTGGCATATATTTTCTTATAAACAAACGGTCGATGTAAACACTGTTACCACCCAACGGACATTTCTTCTCAGGCACGTGGGATTTGACAAATTCCAGAACTTGTTTTTCAGCATCTTTCAGTGAGACAGTTGATTTGCGACTAGCCTCCGTCAGTCCGCTCTGTAACGATAACAAAAACATTGTAAATCACACAACATTATGTATTTGAGCAGTCGTAAAAATATCTTAATAATCTACTATATAGTCAAAACAAAATAAGGGACACTTGTTATTTTTTCATTTCAGTGTTATTTAAAGAACATTTACAAATTTTTAGCAAAACGTTGATATTATGCTGTTATCTCTTCGATATCTAACCTCTTTGATGTTATGCTTTAAAAGATCAAATGCTGGCCATAATTTAAAAAAGAAAAGGTTTTTTTTTTTGTAAGTAATCTTGTTTCGATTTTTCTTTAAGTTTTGTTTCGATTAGCTAGCTTGGTCTTCTGAAAATTATCATAATTTTGTTTAGTTAACTTGTTAAAATAACATCTTGCGATAATATGCCACAAATACGAAGACATTATGGAAACGATTACTGCAACTAGAGCCGTTACAATGATCCAAAAAGGAAATTCGCAGCGGTCTGTGGGTTTGCAACTGAGTTTTTCTCGGAGATCCAAAATGATTGGAATCGCTTCCAAGAGACCGGCTGTGTTACAAGAAGACCAGGTTTGGGCAATGTTACAAGAAGATCCTCGTGAACAGTTAGCATTACAACTGTTCACGAGGATCTGGAAGCACCTCTGGTACAACATGCCTTCCAGCGCAGCGTTCAGAAAATGCTGATACATGGCGCGATGGCGCTGACATATGCAAACATTTATCTTGCCTTCCTATCGGAATTTTGTCAGAAGAAGCAGCAGAAGCAAGAAATAAGGACTTCCGAAATACCAGAGAGCGTCACACGAGGAAAACAGGAAGATTGCAAAATAATGAAGATCAGTTCAGATCCTTATGTGTATATCTCATCTGAAACCTAAATACACCAATTTTAAATCATCAAGTATGTTTCCAGAAGCTTCTAGTTATTAATAATAGAAGAAGTAATAGAAGTTGAAGAAGAAGAAGAAATAGAAGTTGATGAAGAAGCTCCACAAAATGTGTTTTCTTATATTAATTTACTAGTTAGTATTATTTTGTATGTTCAATATACATGTATAATTTAATTATATTTTTATTATTCTTGTTTTCGTGTACATATATATTCAAACCTTCGATTATTGTTATTTTATAATTTGATGTCTGTGTTGATATAAACAATTTTATCTTAGTATTATACTTTCCCGAAACCACTTAACAGACCAAAAAGTAGTGTTTTAATGTTTTTTATTTTTTATATTAAATATTTTAAATTAAACTGCGGATAAATGCCAAAGCTGCAAGTGCATGCAAAAGATTTGTTTGTGAAATTAACAAATAAATGTAATACAATAATTTACAAAAGGTTTCATTGCAACATTTAACAGTTTTACTACATACATTTTTTTTTCAAAATATTTTTTACGAATTCGTAAAAACCGTTAGAACAAACGTTGATGAGCGTTCACTTATTTGTCCGCATGTTTTTTTTCAGCGCTAAATATTGACCTTGGGTTCTAAGTCCACCATATTCAAAATCCGGACCCCTGTGCGTCGGCTTCTAGGAAATATTCCCTGAGACTGCAATCTCACAATTGTGAAGGGTCTTAGCGTTTAAAAAGCCTCGACGTCCACACTTTCGCGGGATATACAGTCTCATTAGCATTAATGATGACCGTGGGTGATGCATTCGATATGCAGTCAGCAGCGTACGGACCCTCCTATCCAGGGCGTCGAGTTCGGTCTAAGTTCATTTAAAATTTTAGTCGTTTCTGGAAAGCCACAAACAGCTTGAATCCCAAGTCGTACCTGCCAGTGTGCGTCGGTGGCGTAAACGAACCTAAGGCTATTGCCAATTTATTTATGGCTTCGTTTAAGACAGAGTCACCACTGGGTCTATCGACGGGTGGGTCGGATGCTAAGGAGGGGTCCGAGGGCACGCCTATCATGTTCACCGCTGGGGAAGTTGGGTCTGTCTTAAAGGACCTGAAGCGGGGTAAGTCTCCTGGACACGACAGCTTAAGCGTAGAACACTTACGATATGCAGGTAAGCACTTACCACGTATCTTAGCTCTCTTGTTTAACTTGTGTATTAGTCACTCGTATCTTCCAGAGGACCTCATGAAAACGATTGTCGTTCCTATAATAAAGAACAAGACTGGAGATACGAGTGATAAGAACAACTACAGGCCTATTTCCTTGGCGACCATTGTTGCGCAGGTGTAGGACGGTCTGATTGACAGGCAGTTGGATAAATATATCACCCTACATGACGCCCAATTTGGATTTAGGCCACATTTGTCGACTGAAACAGCGATTCTCTGTCTCAAGCATACTGTCTAATACTACGCAGCAAGAGGAACACCTGTTTATGCTTATTTTTTGGACCTCTCGTAAGGCATTCAACCTAGTATCTTATGACTGCCTATGGAGGGAACTCCCAGGACACCAACCTTCCTGGGGGACTAATTGCTATACTGAAGTACTGGTACAACAACCAGTCCAACTACGTTAGATGGGCAGGTGCCATGTCTGGTGAGTATTCATGTTGGAGTGCGGCGTGAGGCAGGAGGGGCATAGCTCACCCAGGCTCTTCAACCTGTATGTCAACAGGCTGATGTGTGAGCTCAGCAACACCCAAATCGGTTGCTTCATTGACGGACAAAGTCTCAATAATATTAGTTACGCGGATGATATGGTGTTGCTGCGTTAAGAAGGCTCCACCGAATCTGTGAAGACTATGCGGTGACTCATGGTCTCAGGTACAACTCCACCAAAAGCGAGCTCTTTTGTTTAGTGACAAAATAAAATACAAGACGGTGTTCCACCAGTTACCTTGGGCAGAGTTCCGCTGAAAAAAGTGTCTCGTTTTAAATACCTGGGGCCCTGGGTCACCGATAGGCTGTCGGATGACGCATTTAGAGAGGGAACGTAGAGCGTTGGCTATCAGGTTGGCCCGCAGGTTCGCACGGTGTACGCGACAGGTTAAAATAACACTGTTCAAGGTCTACTGCCAGTCGCTGTACACGTGCGCCGTGGGTCAGTTATACACAGGGTTCTTACAATGCTTTACGATTCCAATATAATAACGCGTTCCGGGTAATGCTGGGGTTGTTGTCGGGGATGTTCGCGGACGCACTTGTTCCGAATTTCGGCTCGCTGCTGCGTCTGCGAATCGCATGACCCAACCGTTGAAGGCGCGCACCTTGTTTCCGCCTAATAAAAGACTATTAAATACTTTCTTTAGGCGGCCAAAGAAGCGCTCCTTCAACGATGCTTCATGTCAGTAACATTGATGCCCAACTCTTCCGACATACCCAAATACTTATAGGTTTCGGATGCGGAGAGGGCTCTAAGGTTTATGGGATCCGCGAGTTGGGTTCCCACGGATTCCACAATCGCCCCTCGCTTTACATGCATGACCGCACATTTGTCCACACAAAATTCCATCCTGATGGCTCTACTGAAAGTTTCAGTTACTTTCAGTAGCTCCATCAGTTGCAAATTGTTGGGGGCAAAGAGTTTTAGGTCATCCATGTTCTCTACGTGGATGAGGTGAGATATAACCCGACCACCTCTCCTCAGCCGATAGCCTAGGCCTGAATCCTCCAGCAGTGTGATTAAAGGATTCAAGGCTAAGCATAACCAAAGCGGACTCAAACTATCGCCCTGAAATATCCCAAGTAGCAAAATTTTCCTATAGTAATCGACTTATATATATATAAACGTCATATAAGAATCTAATAGACGCTTTGATTAAGGCATCTTACAACAGGATCTTGCAAGACGATTTGCGCTACAAGTACCATCGAAGAAGTTCATATCTATACACCGTAAGGACTATTTCTGCTTGCAGCGCTCGGCCGCTATAGAACCGGGGGCGGTAACAGATGTGGTCATCGTGTTCATGGGATTTTGTTTTCAAACTGCCTAGATATGAAGTTCTTCGATAGTACATACGATCCTATACTTAGGTTTATAAGACTTACTAGAAGTTGCAGTCTTATAGGCGCATGTTATAAAACTAATTAGGAAAGTGCCGGTTTTGATCCTATAAATGCATTTAGTATGATTGTTTGCTCTTGTTATCGTCTTTTTTCATTCTTCTATAGGACATGCACTTCTATAAATGTCTGAGGTATAGCTGCAATAGGTTAAGGATATTATAGGATTGATTTGGCACTCGTCAGATCGTTAGAGGACTAATCGGCTTATTCAGTGCGTTTACCGGATCTTTATAGAACCATTATATCTTGTAAAAGCACCTAATAAGATAATTATAAAATCAAATTGCACATTACCGGGCCGTAAAAAAACGACTACAGGGCGTAATGGTCCTATAAACTGCGCCCAAATGCGATTCTATTTAGGATTTCAATAGGACAAAAAAATACATGCTCGTAGGATACTTGGAATGCCTCGCTCGATCCTTATCGGTTCGCTATTCTCCATTGAATACACGATATCGGGAAGGTGCGCAGCGTTGCATCTACTTTAAACAACTCCAGCACCCTTTTTTTTTTGGTTGGGAAATTATCAAATAACTTCTCCCGCTCTGGGCGGAGGATGCATGTCAGACTCTTACTGACTAAAACCCACCCGTGTTCCTTCCGTTGCCTGTACGTTGCCAGGGGCCACGGTATCCCTTTCGGACTTTCCCGCAACCCCGGCAGGCATTGGTCCTATCGGACCCCTTCACTGGCGACATCTCTTTGAGGCGCGCGTGGAACACAACGCGCCGTCGACCCGGGCCTGGTCCTTATCGGACGGCGAGCTACCCATTGCTCACCGTCCGCAAGCCCGCGCCTACGGTGGCCGGGAATCGGCCTGCGATTCCCGACGCCCAGGGCGTCTCCTGCGGCGGCTAGGGGCGTAAGGGCGCGAAATTTGCCTCTCCCTCACGCGTTCTGCCTCCTCCTTCGCGAGCATTACTGCTTCGCAGAAGGAGGTGACGGCCTCCCATGCCCTCTCGCTCCGTACCATGGCCTGGACTAGGGCCGGACGCGAGAGATCCCCGCCACCGATCGCCTCCACGAGGACACGGCGATGCTCTGCCCAAGCCGGACAGACCTCCACAGTATGCTCAACCGTGTCCTCCGGTCGATCCACGCAGTGATGACACCCGGGCGTTTCCTCCCGCCTGATACGAAACAGGAACCTCCCGAAACAACCATGTCCGGTGAGGACCTGCGTCAGGCGGAAGGTGAGGACGCCGTGGCGCCTCTCTAGCCACTCCTCAAAGAGGGGACTTATCGCCGCAATAGTGGCGTGCCCAAACTCCAGCACCCTCATGAGCCATGTATGTGGTACCGAGTCATAGGCCTTCTTATAATCTGTCCAACATGTTGACAGATCCTTTCGGGAACGACGAACCTGTTGGCTAATGGCCATATCCATGAGGAGTAGCTCCTTAGTACCGCGGGATCCGTTCCTAAATCCATTTTGAGTTGATATCTATATGTCAGTTAATTTTATTATTATTATTTTTACGTCTGACATTTCTCGGTACCCTGGGGTCCCGGACCTTGGGAAGGCGTACTAGGGGCCGAAGCCAACTCGCAGGGGCTCGTTAGACGTGTTTAATGAAACGAGACACCAACAGACGATTATCCCTGTACGCACTACGCAAGTGCACTCAAGGACAACCCCCGGTTGGTGCAGGACAATTGCAAGATATGGAAACAAAGATGCTTGCCTGACCAATTTTTTATATAAAATACACAGGTAAAACGCCAGGGGGCGACTTGCACACTCAATAATGGGCCCCCGAAAACGGTTGTTGGCACAAAGTGTCGTAACGACAAGGGGTCAACATGTACTGAGTTGCTTATGAGGAGTGGAGCGACTTTCTTTGGTTTTATTTATTCTGTTTCTATTTAAAAATGAACATTATTGAGACCTCTCTCAACCCAATAAGCATGATGCTTCTCTTGGCAAGAGACATAATGCTGTTCAATCAAAATCAGCATTGGTACACCCTATGCTGATTTTGATTTTAATAACTATTGAATGAGTAACAACAATGTTGTATGATATTCCGACTTCTCTATATCCAAACCATGTTCCAACTATACTTTATTTCCTTTGATTATTTATATGTCTAGAAAGAGTTTCGTGCTGCAGGGGAACTAAAATAAACAAGCCACCTTTGTTATGCTAGTGTGCGTGACAGCTACGTCTTACACTCATACTGTCATTGTTCTTTTCTAGTGTGTGTGCATTAGTGAGGCTAACATTTGGAACTTTTTTTTTTCGACGAGTTGACAGCTTTGACTGTCTTTCTAAACATACATATTTATTCCTTTAAAAACTTCCATGACTGAGTATGTTTCTATAATAAGGAAAATACTAGAATATAAGTATTATGTTCTTTTAATTAATGGGCGGCCCATGGGCGGCTGTAAAATTCTGACACCAGGTTAGTCACTAACTACACGAAGAATTAATTTGCAAGAGGCCAAGGGGTTTACTTATAAATGTTGCTAAGTGATATTCAAATGTCAAAAATGTATGGATAAACAGTTGCCTAATCATTACTTAACTTTAAGCAACATTTATAAATAAACCCCATAGTGTGCAGCTTATGAAATGCCAATCTTTTTTAATATTATTGGGTGGAAAACAAGCATAGGGCATCGTGAAGCCAGCCGTGTAGCCTGCCTGATTATAAGAATTCACCATTGCTTATGAATGACAGCAATCCCAGAAACAAAGCTGAAATGTCTAAGAATGCCTGTAATGACACCATCATATTCATCAGTAAACTGTGATATAGAACTGTATATTTGTGTGAGAAACATTTCAAATTAAGTTATTTAATAATTAATATCAAGTAGAAGAAATCAATACCTCACCATGCTGAGCAACACACCAGTCATGCATTTCGTTCAGGACATTATCTGGCTGATTGATAACTATGTTTGGCCCTTCAGCAACAACATTCAAGTCCGCATCAGTCACCACACAAGCAATTTCCAAGATATGGTCCTTTTCAATGTCCAATCCAGTCATCTCAAGGTCCACCCAGACTATCCTTTTTGCCGCATTCTTGACTGCTGATAAAGCCATGGGGGTGGACAATTTGGTTCCTGAAATAGTTCGTAACAATAATAATCAATATTTTTGCTACATGCAATGATAAGAAATTATGGTCCAACATTAGACGTACTTACCGGTCAAAAGAAACCTAATAGGAGGTTTTGTTAAATTAACAAAACTAGATCTTAAGTAGCAGCGTACAATATTCATTTATTCTTGCTGTGATGATGTGTATTTTTTATAGAAACTACAATGTTTTTTCAATGGATTAAAATATTTAGGTTATGTTCGCGTACATCAATTGACAATCAATAAACTACAGCACGACCAGTATATCTACCATAGACTAAGTAGATAACTACTCTATGCAAGTTGGCTGCACCATTGAGCTAGGCGGCACAGTATATACATGTGAAAAAGGATTAGCTCCGGATAAATTATAGCTAATTTTCAACAAAGACTAACTTGGATAACTTGTTAAGTGAAGTCAAGTGCAATAATAAGCCTAAAAAGTGGAATGAAAGTAATGGTCGGAGTTTCAGGGGACTTTTTGTTGAGTTCTTATTAGAACTCAACAACCTTGTTGAATGGGCAAACGAATGGCCCATCAAGTACCTAATATAAGGAACCCTTCGCCAATTCCATCTTTCTGTCTGTCCGTGGTTTAACGAAACTTTCGGTACTAAAAAGCCTTGGTAATTTGGCATGGTTATACATATTAATCACAGAGAGGAGGTGAGAGGAGGCCTGTGTCCCAGCAGTGAGAACATTATGGATGATGGATGATTATGATACAAAGATGTGAAAAAAAAAATACCTGTTTTACCTTGGCTAAGCCAATAAAGTGATGTTTAAAAACGGTAAGTAAAATAAAGCATGTCAAGCATTGAATGTTTTAAATACCCTACGACTGACGCCCAACATTGAACAATTTACATTAAGAACCAGAAAACCATTTGACGATTTGGGACTCTCCATCTTTTTTCTACTGACATTACTTACTATAATAGAAATATGAAATCTTTTTGAAAATGATCCAAAATATTAGAAATAATGCTGGAACGAGGAAGAGGAAGAAGAAAATGAACTATTAATAATATACTGCTAATAAAGCTGAGAGTTTGTTTGTTTGAACACGCTAATCTTTGGAACTATGAGTCAATTTTGAATGTTTTTTTTTTGTATTTGATAGCCCAATTCTTGAGGAAGACTATAGGCCAACATCACGCTACGAGCCGAACAAAAAGAAAAAATCAGAAAAATTCAAACAATACTAAGCGAAAACAAAGTAATAGCGCGGGCGGGCGACGCGATGCGACGCGGTGATTCGGGGGAATAAGAAATTTTATGCGGAAGAAGTCGTGGGCAGAAGCTAGTTATTCATAAAATCCTGTTTTATTCACAATTATTTGTTCAGGCCTACGATATCAAGTAAAGAAAAACGCGCCTTTTACTTTACGTAAAGCTTAGGTGGTGAGAAAGGTATGCATCCCCAACATTTTGAAGCTGTACCTATCTCAAGAACTACTGGTTCTAGATGAATTTTGTGTACCACTTTTTTTTGCAAAATTTAATAAGGAATCAACTTGTGCTAGAGTAAATTGACGTAAAAGTTATAAGTACTTAGGTACTTACTTTAATTGATTTTTGGAATAATTTCTAGCAGTACCTAACCTTTGACAACAATTTATTTTCTCGTTATCTCAATTGTCTTTTCTCACAGTTTTGTAGTGCCTGAATAAAGAAAACCCCAGTGAAAATTTCCCACTAGGATTTATTTCGCGAAATTATACTGTTTGCGTTACATACCATAAACAATTAAGGAAACATGTCAACCGGTCAACCTTACTAGTCTATATTTCTTATCTGTGCTTTGTGGACTGTGATCTGTGATTCTTTACGATTGTCATGGTGTAGTAAGGGTTGATTTTGTTTTTGTTGTATTTTCAATATTTCCTGTAGATAAAGCCCTGCGAATAACAACCAATATGATCAGACTAATTATTAACCAATGTCGTTGCGTCAAGAAATCTAGTAAGTAAATAATATTTTGCAGAAAATGTCATCTATAAACCTTAACCTAAAGCGGAATTTGATTGATTATTATGTACACTTAGTTATGACTTCATCGTGGAAACTGTTATTTTTACATAGAGATAGCGTGCTTAATTATTTTGAAAAAACAGGACATTCATGTGTCGTCGAAAATAATTAATTAACAACTAGGTACTTACTAATATTATCATTTTTTTTTGTTTCATCATTTTCATCACATGGCTAGTGCGGTTCTATTCAATAGTTAGAACAAAATAAATCAAAGGAAATGTATCTAAAGTAGAATCAATTACTTTATTTGCTAAACTGAGCCAACTTGATTTTATCATTGAATAATCATACAGCAAAATGTCTTGCCATTTGTATTGTAAGTATTTTTAAATGATTGTTTTATTTTTCTAGCAATACAATGGGAAAACAAACAGTATCAAAACCTACCATATATGACATTTTCAAGGTCATTGTCATATTATAGAATCCAGCCTATCGGTCTGCAATATGATGTTACTCAAAAACCGTTCAATGCAAGAGTTTACTGCCACCCACAATCCATCAGGCCTTTCTCAACTAGCAGATATTACTTTGACAAAGAACCTCTAAAACCATCCTCGAAGATTGAAGCTGCTGTTGAAACAATAAAGAAAACCATAGAAGATAAATTAAAGGGCCCACCGACAGATGCACCCCCCAAGAAGCCTTTCAAAGAACGCTTTTTTAATGAGCTGAAACATTACTTTCATGGTTTCAGATTACTTTTCATTGAAATAAGGATCTCAATAACCTTATTCTTTAAAATTTTAAGAGGTGATACATTGACACGAAGGGAACATAGACTGCTGGTCACAACCATAGGTGATCTGTTTAGAATGGTTCCATTTATTGTATTTATAATTGTTCCATTTTTGGAATTCTTTCTGCCTTTTTATATTAAAATGTTTCCAAATGCATTGCCATCTACATTTGAGAGTATAGGTCAGAAAGAAGCTAAGTTAAAGAAACATTTAAAAGTGAAGTTGGAAATAGCTAAATTCTTCCAAGAGACTTTAGATACTATGGCTCCGCAGGCCAGTAATAGGCATTCAGAGCTGGCCAGAGAGTTCTCGAATTTCTTCAGTAGAATCAGAACGTCAGGAGACGTTGCAACAAGTGAGGAGATCATGAAGTTTTCTAAGTTATTTGAGGATGAGATCACATTGGATTCATTACAGAGACCGCATTTACTTGCTTTGTGTAAAGTGGTGAATGCAACAAGTATTGGTACTAGTGCCATGTTAAGGTTTAATCTTAAGATGAAGCTGAGGTCATTGGCAGCTGATGATAAGGTGATTTCTAAAGAGGGGGTGGATACTTTAAACTTCAGTGAGTTACAGCAGGCTTGCAGAGCAAGAGGCATGAGGGCTTATGGTGTGTCAGAAGAGCGTTTAAAAAAGGAATTGAGGAATTGGCTTGACTTGTCTTTAAATGAGAAGGTGCCACCATCTTTGCTGCTGTTGTCAAGAGCACTGATGGTGCCAGAACATGTCCCTACCACATACAAACTGAAGGCGACCATATCTGCTTTGCCAGAACAAGTAGCTACTCAGACAAAGGCAGCTATTGGAGAGAAGGAAGGCAAACTGGACTTCAAGGTAACATTTCTTATTTAGTTATAAAGTTAGTTTAAATGTCTGTTGGCATTAATGTCTTTTTAATCCATTTGTGATGACTTGATGAGTGTGATGTCTTTCAATTACTAATATCATTATTGTGCATTCTTTTAGTTATTGTAAACAAAGGTATATTATAATTTGATTAGCTATTCATTCTTTCATGTCGAAACTGACTTTATATATACCAACTACAATAATATACAGTACAGTACTACAATAGTACAGACGCCAGCAGGTCAACCTACCCAAATCTGTCAAATTTTCTCAATCAACTTTGAACCTAATGCTTTAGTGATAAAGTTGAAAATCTATTACAGAAATTTGAAAGATTGTGGTAGGTTGATGTGCTGGCGTCTGTACAATTCTGAACACGATAGCAGACCGCTCTGACGTCAGCGGCGTTGCGGGTGACACTAAACACAGGCGACAGTGCTGCTGCAGTTTCGTTTTCTAACACGACGTCACCGGATCTTTTCTTTTTCAGTTTTGCGTAACTCATAAACAAAAAATACGTCTTGTCGCTCTGTTAGTCCTAAGTTCATATTGTGGTTTGTGGAATGCACTTCAATGTACTGACAGCCACTGACAGCACTACTGCTATCTAATTACTCAACACATTTTCGTTAATGATTACGACAAATTTGTCAAAAAAGGTCAACAACATTCATTGCGTTATTTACGTTGTTGAGTAGATTTTTTTTTCCAAATTTTGAAGCAATGGATTAGCAATTTGTTTCAAAACGATTCAGATTCCGATTGATCGTGTATTGGGTACTGGTCTGCCGTTTGCAGTCGCCGCTCGAGTCTTGACCGTAACAGCAGGCGGCACAGTTGACGACTAAGGAAGTGTTTTCATAGAAATACGTAGAAACCATTAGTGTCGCTATGGTCTGCCACTGTAGTTGAGCGGCACTACCGCTGTTGTCTGTCGTCGCCTTCGGAATTCTACCTTGAATTGTAATTTAAGATCCTATTTTTTTTTATTCCAGGCTAAAGCTGAAGCTATCAAATTAGAAATGCTGAAGATCAAGGAAGAACAGAAAGAGAACCTGGAAGCAGAGCGAGAGAAACAGATCCTTGAAGCCAAGAAGAGGGAGAAGGAAGAGCTCAAGGACAAAGCACCAATTATTGACCTTGAGAGTGCTTTCCCTATGACGGACCCGGCTCCAATAATAATTGTTGACACACCTAAAGTGAAATCAGAAGAAGGTCTCTCTGGCAAAGACATTGAGGTTATTGAGGATGCTTTAGAACAATTAGGTAAGTTCATATTGGCAACTTTCCATTTTTTTTTTCTATGTACGAAAGTTCAAGTTCGTGTGGTTTCCTTCATAATTACGTATTCCTCACGTTTTGTCATTCATATTAATAGATTATGTATGTATGACATGTGCTCAAAACGTGTATGAACTTTGAATGTCATAGTATTGAATGGAACTTTCATTTATGTGTCTTTGAATTTACGAGGGCCGTAATGTTGATCTGTTTTCTTTTACTGCTCTGTCGTTATTACATCAGTGATCCGCGTCGTGTCGGTAGTTAGACTGCAGCGCGTTTCCGGTTATAAGTAGTTCTCTGCATACATTATCAATTATCATGCACATTGGACTTCCTCGTTCCTATATTTAACATGAGTCAATATGAAAATTTTAAAATGGTTGTGTTATCTTAAAAATAAATTTGTTGAAGATACATGTTAATCGGGCGTCTTATATTTTGAAGGTAAATAATTAGATACGGTATTGGTCCAATACACTGTTGGATTTTTAACTCTCGGCGTTAAGCAGTGCGTTGAAAGTCCAGTGCACGAATAAAAAATCGCCGCGATTTTATTACGTGCTATAAGTAAAGTGCAATGTAGGTATGTTTATTATGAGTTGTATTTAGACTTATAATAACTCTGCCATATCTTGCGCGGTGTATCATCCCATTATTTATTATCACAAATTGATATCTATTTCTTACGTTAGTTTGTTACTTGGAATCTTTCCATACGACAAAATATTTCAAGTGCAGACGCCAGCACATCAACCTACTACAATCTGTCAAATTTCTTTAATAGATTTTCAACTTAATCACTAAAGTGTAAGGTTCAAAGTTGATTGGGAAAATTTGACAGTTTCGGGTAGGTTGACCTGCTGGCGTCTGTACCTATGTTATTCAAGTATCATAGATTTAATATATATTTAATATATATCTAGGCCTTAGATATAAATACCCAGGATTGTAGGGTATCTGCAAATGTTAGCGTAATAGAAAAAAATTACTTAATTTGAATTAGTGTAGGGTATGTTTTGTATTGCCCAATTAACGCCAATATTTGGGCGAATACGCCAAGTTAAGTGCCAGCATAATGATCAAAAGGGCTGTCTGCCAAGGTTCTGCCGGGTTGGCTGTTAAGATGACAACACATTAAGTACAGACGCCAACACATCAACCTACTACAATCTGTCAAATTTCTTTAATAGATTTTCAACTTTATCACTAAAGCATAAGGTTCAAAGTTGATTGGGAAAATTTTACAGTTTCGGGTAGGTTGACCTGCTGGCGTCGGTACTACTTCTTTGTTGAAAAAAACACTAGTTACTTTTAATAACTTAGGGATGCTACACACTTGTTCGGGTCGGCACATTTGATTCAGCGGTGTTCGTTGAATAACGAAGCCGACCCGAAGCAATTACTACAAATATTTGGCTCGTGCTGATCGGCAAACTCCGTTCGGCATCTAACCTTGCTGACACATGTTCGGCTTTCCCGAAATAATTATTTTTTGTAGAGGATGAGGAGAAAACAGATTACTTTTTGTAGAGGATGAGGAGAAAACAGATTACTTTTTGTAGAGGATGAGGAGAATAGGTAGTAAGTACTTATTTTAAACTTTATTTTAACATGTACAGGGTTGATATTTGTTTGCAAGTGAAGACCGCACTGCGCTGCTAATTGCCTAACACATTTTCAATCACAATCCGAAAATTTTGAAGGATATTTCTAATCCATTGCTTCATAGGTTTAATAAATTCATCTTCTCAACAACGTAAATAGCGCAATGAATGTGGCTGAATTGTCAAAATGAAAGAAAATGCGATGCGTGTCATTTTATGTGTTAATTGGGATGATGCCTGGGTCAAAAAAAAGAAATTCTATCTAGTCCGTCAGTTAGATAATAAAAAAATATTAGACCCGTATTTTTTGCTTTATCATATTAATAAAAAAAAATACTTAGATAAAAACGCATTAAAGTTGGGGAGTGGGGGTTGATGCGTCACAAGTAAGTATAAAATCTACATACTAGTGACGTCATAGCACATTTTAACTCAATGTATCGCCGTAATCTTTCGATAACGTAAAAAAAGAAAAACATACGGGTACGTAATTTTTTTATAATCTACAAGACGGACAAAAATTTTTTTTTTAGTTATCATATCTATTACCCCTCTGAACAAGTGTGTTGCACGTCTAACGTTTCTGTTCAGTTATTTTTATAATAGTGCTATAGGTAGGTATAGGCAATATTAGTTTGGCAACATGCAACATTCATAAAACCAGATATTTCAGTATGAAAGAAAACTCAGTGCACTGCTTTTGCAGAGCAATGAATCATACTGAGTCTGTTTGTAAATAAAGACTTCTCGAATGTTACATAGAGATAACTATTATTTATACATAAGTAATTAGCTCTATAGGGCAAAATAATTACAAACAGATTGCTTTGTGTAGAGGATGACGACAATAGGTAGTAAGTACTTATTTTGAACTTTATTTTAACATGTGCAAGGTTGATATTTGCTTGCAAGTGAAAACCGCGCTGCGCTGCGCTTCATCAGCGCTCTAATTGCGAACCAAACAATCAATTACAATCATTTTGAAGGATATTGCTAATCTATTGCTTTATATGTTCGAAAAATTTCAATACAATGTACCTAAATAATGCAATGAATGTTGTTGAAGTGTCAAAATAAAACAGATTGTTATTGATGCATCAGCTCAATAGGATATAGATATAGAATCTATCGACCACCACACCAACGCAAGTTTTGTGATGTAAATACGGTACTACGTGGGTGCCTAAGGATGCGTATCCACCAGAGATGAGCGAGGATGCGTTTATTTTCATTTTTAACTGAAGATTTTAATGTTTTGCATCGTTCTCACGTGTATAACTTCAACATGAACGATGTAACCAATATTATGTAACCATGTTTTGATTTAAAAGAGTGTCCATGGAGTTTCTTGCCCGTTCTTCTCCAGAGGTACCTACTACGCTTTGGAATGGGCGACTAGCTTCATATTTCTGACTGACCGACCCCTTGACAATTCAAAAGTGCCTGTAATTGGTTTATTTGAAATAAATGCTTTGAGTTTGAGTAGCGAAGAATGTTCGTAAAACTAACCAATAACAATGCTAACTATGACAGTGAAGCGATATTATTGGTTAGTTGCACATAGTTGCGATACCCGGACACATTCGGAAAAATAAATATGCATCCGACGTCATTCGCTATTTATGGCCTATGGCCTAAAAATAATACTATCCAAATGACCGCTAACTCAAACTCAAAGCAAAAATATCAATTTGCCTAGCCTTGTCCCAACTATGTTGGGGTCGGCTTCCAGTCTAACCGGAAGCAGCTGAATACCAGTATTTTACATGGAGCGACTGCCTATCTGGCCTCCACAACCCAGTAACTGGGTAATACTTGCCCCTTAGTAAGACTGGTTGTCAGACTTTCGGGCTTCTGACGACCCGTAACGGCTGTCAAAGATCCACGAATGACAGCCGGGACCAACGGCTTAACGTGCTTTCCGAGGCACGCCTTAACATACCGAGACCCCTGTCTCGGTATGTTAAGATGGTCACCCATCCACGCACTGACCGCGGCAAGCGTAGCTTAACCTGATGGATCGACTCGTGTGGCTGTTAGAACTTAGCCACGAGCCCCTCCTCAAACTCAAACTCAAAGCATTTATTTCAATTAAACTATTTACAGGCAGTTTTGAATTGTCAAGGAGTCAGAGAGTTGAAGCTAGTTTAGCTACCATCACTTATCATTTACCTACCATCAGGCGTTTTCCCTATAAAGTATTATTGTATTTGTTGTCTTGGACGAATGCCAAGGTCCGCTTTTCTTTTAAGATCGTCCATTCACCTTTGATTTGGCGGAGATTTTTGCTATTCAAAGTTACAATGGTACGATCTCCGTATTACTGAGAAATTCTGTTTTCTGTGCCAGCTTTTCACAGTACGGTTTTACGGATGCATACTTGTAAATGTGTATAATTGTGCTGTTGGTACCTAAGTATACTGATGATGAAATATAGTTACATTGGCGAACGCTATCCAAATAACTTCGACATAAAAAAAAAGTCTTCAAAAAAAAAATTGCTTTATTTCGGAAGTCAGTGTTTTTGTTTAGAATTTTCATTTTTTGCCACCGACTTCCGAAATAAAGTTATTTTTAATTTATTTCTTTTTTAGAAGTCAGTTGTTTTTTTTTTTGTAAAAATGTTCATTTCTCGCGTTTTTTAGTGGGTCAGTTTGTAATTTATAAAAAATCAGCTGTTCCCTACATTTTTTGTTCGCATAACTCGTCAAATATCTATCCTATAACTTATTAAAATAAGTAGGTACTTATTAATGTAAAATTTATTTGCATGCCCTAAACAGGCAAAATATAGACTGTACATTAAACCACCAACTTTTACAACTGGTAACACCTGTATTTTCTGCAAATAAATGATTCTTATTCTTATTCAAAATGTAGGGAACAGCTGTTTTTTTTTTTCGAGATTTCGTTTTTGGTCCCCTAATAAAAGTTGTTCATATTGATGAGTAAAGTCACGTGTTAAGTAAGTGTTAAGTATCGGTCACTAATTACCAGTCACCCTATAAACTACCGCCTTATTTTGCCTACACCAACCACACTTATTATTTACACCGACTTTTATTTACTATGGTTTCTACTTGGGACAGAATATCATCGTGCCTCATATTTTTACGATTATTATTCTTGTATAGATAGATTATCAGCCTATGATAGTAGTCTTCTGCTGGACATAGGCATCTTCAATTGCGTCTACTTAGTCTAAGGACTAGCTATAACTTTGTTCTAACCTGATAACCATAAAATATAAAAGGCTAGTTTTTGAGCGTGGCTTCACCCGCGTGGGATCGGAAATTATCTCACGGGGACGTACTACTGGGATAAAAAGTATTCTTTCAATCAATCAAATATATGTATTTGCTAGAATGTGGTACAGACGCCAGCACATCAACCTACTACAATCTGTCAAATTTCTTTAATAGATTTTCAACTTTATAACTAAGGTATAGGGTTCAAAGTTGATTGGGAAAGTATGACAGTTTCGGGTAGGTTGACCTGCTAGCGTCTATACATAAGGTGTTACAGTAAATTTGATTTAGTATATCCTGCGATGACAATTAATCTAACTTACAAATTACAGATTCTATTGATCTGTCTTCTAAATAGTCCTTAATGGTATAATATCTTTTAAACAGTCATAGTTTTAAGAGTATTTTTTTAAACATTGGCAGCGGTAAGTCTTGAAAATTATTTGGTAAATGATTGTAAATAATAATCGACATGCTGTATGTTAGGACATAGGATAGTTTTTATCCCAGTAGTACGTTGACCTAGGTTAGGACTTAGGTCATGGTCTACCTGTGGGCCAAATTTCATCGAAATCTGTTCTGCCGTTAATGCGTGAAAAGTTTATATCAGAGTTATTTTCGCATTTATAATATTTGTAGGTACGGATAATGGACCACAACCAACATAACTGAATTATTTTCAATAATAACGTCTTTTGAATATTTAAACTTATTTCATTTTATTTGTCTTCCACAGCTGAACAAAAGAAATCCTTGCTTCTTGAGAAAGAGAGCATTCAGGGATTGAAGGGAGAACTCCTAGACTACAATGAAGATGTCAAAGAGATGGACGAGATTGTCAAAACTAAGCAAGCGGACCTCAAGATTTCGAAGGGTGCTCGCAGGTATTGTGCAACTTCTTTTTAAATAGATTGAAAGAAAATAGTTAAATAAACAAAAATCTCCAACCCGTCTTGCGCAAGCGTGCTGATCAATACTCATGCCTTTTCTGTATCAGAAAGGCCTTTGCCTTGTCCATTATTGTCCAAAAGGCTGGTATTATTATGTTGTTAAACACAAGTTCTTTGCGGTCTTATTCGCTAGAGTGAGAAGTCCTGTCGCAAGCATTTATCAGCATCAACAGCGGTTATACGTGCGAATGGGCTTCTCGCTGCAGTGAATTGCACTTCTGACCGACAGAAAGAGATAAAGATGTGCGCGTACAGTTCGCGTCAAATAACTTTGCCGCTCTGAAGTAGACTACAAATGACTGCGCAGTAGTCATTCTTACCTAGAAAACAGTAGCGCGGATGCCAGCGCGCATGCGCAACTTAACTTCAGAGCGGCAAGTTATTTGACGCGAACTGTAAGTGTGATTTCATCCTACTTTAATGATTTGTGGATTAGAACCAGACACTACGACAAACTGCGCGTATAACTGGCCCATTTTTTCAAGCGTCTTTACTAATAATGCTGATAAATTATATTTATTTCTGTAAATGGGTTAACGTAAACACACGTTAAAAATAAATCATATTTTAAAACTAGTTGAGGTCGGTTCGGTGTTTCCTATCCGACTACAGGAAATAGCACACATATCAACTCGGAAAGGGATCGTCACCGTATCAACTCGAGCCATTCAGTATTCTTTGTATGAAACTCCCTACTGCAACGCACACTATTCGGAATGAAAAAATGCTTTATTCAGACTAGCTTAGACTTAGCTTTATTGAGAGAAAAAGCTTTATTGGTGACGATCCCTTTCCGAGTTGATATTTGTGCTATGACCTTACACTTGAAAGAAACACCAAAACCGACTCAGAGGTCACAGTTTCTTTAAAAGTCCAGATAAACTTGGTCAGGCCAGGCCATATGAGGTCCTTTCAGATTAGTGACCGAGATATTTTGAGGAAATAATCTCACAGATTTAATCTTGAGAATCTAACATCACTTATTCTCGATACCCATTGGGTCCCATGTCTTTCACTGTTCGAATGATTGGTAATGGTCGAAAGGATATCCCATTATGGCCACTAACAGAAAAAGTGGATGAAATTGAGTAATTTAATATGTTCCGGTCTCCGACACAAATGGAAATACAATGATAAAGTACTGTATTGAATTAGTCATTGTAGGTACTGCACAGCATCACTTCCACTTTAGTTATTTATTTCTGTAAAATAATATTTAAACAATGCATGCCTACAAAGATAACAATTTGGACAATCAGTATAACATGCTACAATCGTGTTTTATATCATATTTATGATCCGTTGCAAAAAAAATTCGTTGATGGATTACTTATTATTTCTAAAAATATAAGGTCCCATTAAAATAGATGGGCAGACCTTTAGAAATCATTCAGACCATCAAAATAGGATGATGGTAAAAAACTAATAAGAAAAACGCATTAGATACTTACTAAAATAAATCAGCTAACGAAAATACACAAAAAATGTTGGTTACCCAATGCCATTTATAATTTTAGGTCAAAATAAAATCACTTTAATCATTTTTTTTTGCTTGAATATCTTTAATTAGACGTACTGAACTGTGTTAAAATTTGTCCATCTATTTAATGGGACCTTGTATACAGAGTTACCAAAGTTTATTAGGCCACTATACAAAATACTTAATACTTTTTCCATTCAATTTTCTATCGCTATTTCTGATATAAATATCACGTAATAATTAAGTTAGATTAAAATTGCTTTTAGTCTTATATGCTAGATTTTAATTAATTAATAAGAACCTGGTTATTTTTAATAAAGGATAAAAAATATGTTCATTTATGAAAATTAAGGATATGAAGCATTAATTCTGAAGGACATGGTTTCATTTTCAAATGGCTGTCCACTAATTAGACCACTACATTTTAGTAAAGGACTTCCATTGAAACACCTATCCTCTACCTAAACTTTAACCATCGCGAATGATGAAATTATGTTCTGCGTCTTTGTTATTGCACAACGGTTTGAAAGAAGACGCCATCTTTGTTTGGGTTTCGCCCATTCTAGCCTTGACTAATCATAAAAACACTCAAATTGTTCACGCATGCACTCTTTTCAGATTGTATAAGGCCGTCAACAACATGATAAGCAAACTGGATGCCGCATTAGCCATGCTAGAAACCAAGGAAAAAGCCCTGAAGGACACATTGGAGCAAACCAAGTCAGAACCGCAAAAGGCAAAGGAACAACTGATCCAAATAGATGAACTGATGCATTCCATTAAGAGCCTACAAAAAGTGCCCGATGAGGCCAAACTGAAGCTCATTCAAGACGTGCTCGGCAGGCTGGATGATGACTTCGACGGGCAGTTGAAGATTGATGATGTTCTGAAGGTCAGTTGTTGTAGGATATCGCGATCCTTATTTCGCAACGAAAAACGCGAATATCGATCGCCATGATGGCTCAGATGGCTGTAGTACGTCAAAGTTCAAAGTACGGCCCCCGATGGTAGCATCGTACTTTGAACTTTGTCGCTCGTAAGATATTAGTACATACCCAGTTATCTTGATCGAACAAAGTTCATGCAATGTACTCAGAGCAAAAAGTAAATGCATCAAGAACGTGTATGTACTGAAATTAGTTAGATTTGAAATTTGGAATAACTTTGGTCAAGCTCCAACATTCCTTAGACATAGGAATTTTACCGAAAATGTAGACTGCGCCTATCAATTAGTCAGTATCGCTTCTATGTTCAAATATATTATTATTATTTCCAATCACCACGTGTAAAAGGTGCAGAAATTACCTAACAGTACTTACTAAAGTCAAGGTCTCAAGGTCAATGTCAACTTTTCACCACAATCTCACACACGTGATCGACCGTATCAAATACCTCGCGAGTTATTATAAACACGATAACACATTATGACCTCTTTCTGAACAGAACGCTAGACTTCCGTGTTATCACTACTTTATTAATAATCTTCAAGGTCAACGTAAAAAATATACATTACATTAGCTCCTTCTTGATAAAAACTTGACATTTACGGCTCGATGTGTTTCTTACCTTTGTCAAAAAAAAAACTGCTTGTAGTTATGTAATGATTTATTGAAGAAATCTAAAGGAAGAATATTTATGTTGCTTATCGTGTATGTTTATTTATTTATGAGATACTGGGTTCTAGATACTTCTGTTTAAAATTAGATTATCAATAGGGAAATATCCTTTCATCTCGGTTCCTAGGATTAGAGTAAATTATACAAAGCAGATATACAAATAAACAAGCAATGTTGACTTCTAGAAAATGTAGTAAGTTCAGAATTACATGACCTCCATGACTTTCAGTAGCAGCTAATATTGTTAGTTACGATATTTTCTGTATGCATGACGTCTTGTCAGTCTCAATAATGGCGTAATTATAATATTATTGTGTTTACCTATGTTTATGTGTTAGAAGAATAGAATCGGTTATCACCTGTTCGGCTGTTTATCATTCAGTGCCAGTTGCAGCAATTTTAAAAGACAAGCTAGCGTCCTTGTATTGGCTAATGAATAAAAATGTAAAGATTTTAAGTCTATTCGTTTTTTTTTTTATCACATGACTGATGTAACTCATGAATTCTGAGGTCACTGAAACTTAGTAAATTATACTGTAGAAATAAGTATTTATGTAAACTATAAACGAAAATTCCGCTGTAAAATCAAATTTATGCAACTGACCTTGATGGCTGCTGCACAGCACGTCACAAAACACGCCGTTTCTCTTGCATACGAAGCCTTTTCTTTATTTTCATGTTTATGCAAAAAACGACATCGAAGATGACCAATTCGCAAACCCACTCTAAAATAACTTAAATTTTCCCAAATTTCAGATGCTCGAAATAATAGGCAACGAAAACGTAAACCTGTCGGAGAAGCAGATGTCCGAGCTGATCGAGTTACTGGATAAGGAAGAAATCCTCGAGGTGGAAAGCAAGATACAGAAAGCACTTGATAAGGCGGCCATCGCAGCTAAAGAGCAGGACAAGCCGAGCATCTCCGCGGGGAGGGTAACGTCTTGATGTCATAATATTTATCGATACACGGGCAATATGGCAGTAGTAACACTGGTACATACTATGAAAACCGCCCGCAGGAAATAAAGGCACAAACTGCAAAAACTAATAGATATGCATGTTATATTATTTTCTCACAAAATCAATAAAATACAGTAATACATAAAGTCAAAGTCAAATAATTTATTTCAATTAGGCACTTTTAAACGTCAAATTTTACAAAAAACAAAATTGATTCTAGCGTTCCAAAAGGTAGTTTTCGTATGGCGAAGAATGGGCAAGAAACTCCACCGTTACATACATAACATCGCGCCTTGTTTCCCTTAAGGGTTGGGCAGAGGTGTACCTGTACACCCACATTTCGCCAGTTATGTTTTTAAATCCCATGTAATAGGGGGCGAGCCTATTGCCATCAACTGGGCACAATTTCAGACTCCGGGCTACTACTGAGAAATTCCTGTTGGAAAAACCCAATAATGCTTTTGCCCGACCTGGGATTCGAACCTACCGTTACTCTTTTAAAATGTTTTCACAATATCTTGGATACATTAATTATATTATATGTGAAGACGATGCACCTACAATACGATAGGTAAAAATAATGAAAAATGAAGCAATGACAGATAAATTAATTATCTAATAGATATGTGCTCACACATTTACAAAAAATGTAATATTATACGATATTCCTAACATTAGCTACTTCTTACATTAGGTAATTTAAATCGAATGCATTTGTTTTTTTTTAATTTAGTACCAAATTATTTACCATACCCAATCTTGGACCTGAACAATAGAGCTATTCACGTCGTCAAGATTTTGTGACCGTCGGTTTATTTTAAAGACCAATGATGTGTCGTTGATTTTGAAGTAATTGAGGTAAATCATTAATATAAACTAAAAAGAGGATTGGACCCAATATCGAACCTTGAGGAACGCCCATTACCATTTCAGACCCTAATGAGTTTGTGTCGTTGACTTGAACTTTAACCTTTCTATCTTTCAGGTCTGATCTTAGCAAATCAAGAGCTGTATTCCTAATCCCATAGTGCTCTAGTTTCAGCACAAGTGCCTCATGGTCTACGTAATCTAACGCCTTCGAGAGGTCACAAAAAGATTCCAATGGATCTTGTGCTTCTTCCCAGGTGTTAAAAATGTTATTTATTAGAGTAACACTGGCGTCAGTGGTACAACGCCCTTTGGTGAAACCGTACTGTTGCTGTTGCTGTTCATGAAAGATGGAATTTTTATTAAATTGACGTAACATTTGATTGAACATCAACATTTCAAACACCTTACTGAGAACTGGCAGAATTGACACAAGCCTATAATTGTTGGGTTTCTTACTATCACCGGATTTGAACAAAGGAACTACTTCACTGTGTTTCATGAGATCCGGAAAGACTCCTTGGTCTACACTGGTGTTAAATATGAAACCTAAATAAGGCGCAATGGTTTCGATGATAGACCTACAGACATTCCCCATAGATCTTTTGTTGATTTAATTTTAAAATATTTAAAAGCTTTGATAACAGCCTGGGGGTTTGTATGCTGAAACCTAAACTCCAAAGGTTATACATACATATACATTATTATTTACACATACATACATATACATTATTATTTACATAATTATACATTATCATTATTACCATACATTATTTCTAAGTAAGGCAGCAGAAAGCGCGGGTGAGGAATTTAAAGCTTCAGTAGTATTATGGGGAATATTAGCAAAAAAATATTCAAATTCCTGAGCTGACATCTGAGTTGATAGCGCCATGTGCAGTCTCTAAATTAAATTCAGGATTACGCTGTTTTTTCCTACCAGTTTCATTATCTATTATTTGAAAGGTAGTTTTTGTTTTATCATCAGCTGATTTTATTTTATTGTTAATGTGAAGAGCTTTTGCCATTTTGCACACACTTAAAAATTTAAGAATATTTTGCAACATACCGATGAAAGCTTGTTTATTCATATGTTGCTTTAGACTATAAAGTTTTTCCCAGCTTTTACGAATATCTGGAGTCGCCTAATCACTAAATAAGAAATTTGAGTAAATAGTTTTAGTTTTTAGTGGAAAAGTGTCAATAGATTGCTTGTTTAATAGTGAAAAGAACCCGGCGTAGAACTCAATTGGGTCACATATATTATTAAAACTGAACACATAATTTACTTGCCAAATAATTATTTAATATCTCTAAATTTTTACATGGCCTTAACCTTATTTGAACTTTTTGTAAAGGTATGTAGGAGCAAAATGTTATTGTTTGTCCACTGTGATCAGATGGCAACTTATTTACAATTTGTTGATGTCAACTACGAAAAATATTATCTATACAAGTGGCAGAAGAAGCTGTCACTCAGGTTGGTTCAATAAAAAATTTGACAAGTCAAATGACCTGAAAAGACTTAATAGCCTGACAGTATTCGAGTTATTTTCTAATAAATTAATATTAAAATCACCACATATGATTATTGACTTACTACTAGCATTTAGTTTATTTAGCACATCTTCCATTACAGAATCAAACATAGATAGATTCTGGTAACTTGGAGGTCTGTATACGCATACTATAACATGCTTATCAAGCTCAACACAGGACAATTCAATGATTTGTTCAACAGACAGTCTGATCAGTAATGAAGTATCATAGTCATGCGCATATACATAGTAATGTAAAAGCACACAACATTAGCTTTTCTATATTTAACTTTAATAAGGTGTCCACACAATCCACTATGTCCTTTCTGGTAATACCAGTACTATTTCCTAATAGCAAAACCATTGTAGAATAATTATTTAGATTTTTGTTTGCAATTCTTTTAATCATTTGTTTGAAAGTTATGTTATGATAACTATGATTGGTAAAACTATGGCTAAGGCAATTGAGTAACATTTTTCCAAAGACCGAACGTAATTCGTCACAAAAAAAAAATACATTTATTATTATTTTGTGTATTAACACAGGGCTCTGCTGGAAGAGCCAACACCGGCGGAGGCAAGTCAGGCTGAGGCTGAGGAGGTGGTGGTTCGTAGGCACAGCTGCATGAGAGATTATTAGTCAAAGACTCATACCGCTCAGCTTTGCACTTCACCAACACAGCATTATACATATAAACCCAAGAAAAGTATTAAAAGTTAAATTCATCTACTACTTTTTGCTCAAAAAAATTATGAAATGTCAACAATTTGCTATTATAGACAAAAAAAAAAAAAACTTTATTACGTTATTTTCGGCATTGTCGAAAACGACGTTTCAAAAGCCCATCGGCTTGCGCAGTTACAGTTAGGATGTCATCAAACTATCTCCGTCAGCTGTTCCGGCTGTATAATAATAAGGAAAAGTCAATAGTCCGATAAAGATGTTTTGTTTTGTCACACAAGGTTGAAAAATAACAATATAAATATAGAAGTCCGAAAGCCCGAAAGTCTGACAACCAGTCTTACCAAGGGGTATCGAATTACCCAGTATTTGTGTTGTGGAGTTCAGATAGGCAGTCCCTCCATATAAAATACTGGTACTACTATTCAGTTGCATCCGACTAGACTGGAAGCCGACCCCAACATTTGGGAAAAAGCTGGGCAGATGATGACTTACTTTAAATTATTTTTATTGTTACAGAGTTTATTCGACATAATACGAGAAGCTCAGAGGAGGCGGGAAATTAAGAGAGCTGTGGCACGAGCGGCCATCGCTAAGAGCGAAGGTATCGTCACCAAAGGCGAAGAAGCAAGTAAAAGGCCCCAGAGCCACTGAGTAACGTAGTTTTACTTAGTCAAGGTGTAAATAATACTAGTGGACTGTTCTTACCCATGTTTACGCCTTCACGCTGATTTAGGTGACGATAAATTAGCACAGATGGCGATCGGCGTTTGTATTTAAATAAAATGCGTTCGGTACGTGCAACATTGCAATTCTTACGTGATTCATAATTGGTCGTGGTTCTCAGTCACGTTTTGATTTCAGAGCAGAGTTGCACCGTCTGAAAGCGTCTTATATACCCGCTTATAGTATAGCTGTTGTACTAGAGTAACGACATACATATTTGTGTAGAAGAAATAAAATATTATTTATGTAATAAATGTGTTACCGTAATGACAATAAGCATTTTGTAACATGTAATCAATCACACATGAATATGTAAATAACGTTTTACTTTATATATTATTAATGATTTATACCTAAACTTTCCATGCCGTACAAAGTTGTTCATTTGTTTTAATTTATTCCTGGTTCTTTTTGTTTGATGCATTTCTGTGATCAATATTCATTTTAAGTTTTATTTTAGTTTAATATAGTGGTTATATCAAAAATATGTTGCGCACAAATTGTGGAGCGATACACTTACTTCTTTTGAATTGTGAATTGGAATGAACGGATATTATATTACTTACTAATACTGCTAAATATTTTCCTAGATACCTGATTACTATAAAATTGGATGTGTATAATATACATGTTTACTTTTAATGCAGAGTACTGTTTACAACAGTTGACATTCAGAAGTATGTTTGGTTTAACTTATAGCTATATGTTCATTTGTTTATGTTTAATAACAAGTGTTTAATCTAATTACGTTCCGAATAATGAAAGCACATAATAAGTAAATGAGTACCAACTGTTTTGTATAAAATCAATTTCCAGCTCTTTAAAGCAGATGATGTAGCATCAGTTTAAATAGGTATCTATTCCTTCCTAAGATAATCTTTCTCTAGGCATTGTTTATCCTTTTTAACTGCCTTACCAACAGTATTGGTAACATTTTTTTCCAACGAGTCAGTTACTGTTATTTGATGTACTGAGAAATAAAGTTTTAAAGAGTAAGAGAATAAAGAGATCGATAAAAAATATTTTGTTTTATTTCTTGCATGTTGTGTTGGCTTCGCGCGACCTTGGGAAATATTAGTTACCAACGTTGCTACGCCTGTATTGACCTAATTGATTCTGATGCGAGACGTTTAATAACGACGATTAATGGAAAAGAAAGTATCCTATATTATACATTCTTCAGGTGTAACTACCATAAATATAATAAACTAATCTTTGGACTCTTGGCCCTGAAGTAAAACTATACAAACGAGAAGAGTATCTAGGTATTTATAACCATTTTAAATTTGCCGCCTCTAGGTGGCGTGAAAGTCAAACATCCGGTTTTAAATACTGGATGTTCATTGGACGAAATTTGAAATCCACGTACTAGATTAGCCAATGGTTTTATTTCGACGAATCACAAGGTGTATGAAGTGTACTCACGGGCTGCCAGGCCGCCATCTTTAGTGATTTTGAATAGCGAAGCCATGCGATTGGTCAATATGAAGACGTCATTCCAATCTTTTGACGGAGTTGCGCAAAATAAAATAATTTTGTGTGACTCTCACTCACTCATTGCGGCTGCCATGTTTTTTTTCATGTGGGGTGTGTGTGTATTGATATAACATGATAGTTTAACCCCGTATAAACTGTTACAGGTGAGTAATTTTTGTTAATTCTGATTGTTTTCATGTGTCAATGCGGAAGTAGGTTCATGGCGCGTCCTCAGTGAAAGTGCATCATGTAACACTGTCTGTCGCCTTGTGAAATTGCATCGTATCGTAGATGAAATGAGTAGAATGAGTATGACTCAGATTAAAACGACGATAAAAGATTAGCCGTATCGCGCGTGAAACTACTCTTTGTTGATGTGTAGCAAAAAGTGTTGTGCGGGTGACGTTGCGAATGCTAGGAGAGGAGGCTTCGTCCGCGCTCACCCTCGCTCGGGTGACGTTTTGGCGCCATCGACCCATTTAGCACGGCGGCGGGGCGGGCATGGTACTCACGGCACATCAAATTCTTTGTGCTTGCTAAAACTCAAATGACCTTTGTATCAAAACATTGAATCATAGTAAAATTTACTGTTTTATTTTGCAGAAATAAGGGGTGCACATAGTGCGTCATTTGTTATTAGCTAGTGACAATGCGATTGCAAAAAAATTGAAGCAAGCGCTGCATTAGGAAAAAAACTGACCCACTAGCAAAGAATAGGCCAAAGAAATTAAGGATGTATTAGTAACGGAGGAATTAAAGGATCGATTTATATCACACGGCCCACGGCGATTGTAAAATGGACTCACGATTATTATACAAGATGATGGTGTTTGATAACGGCAGACACTATCAAGGACAGGATGCGTAAGCATAAGAGAGAGAGCCAGGCGTTTGCCTGCTGGCCTGCCACGTCGAGAGAACTTCATCAAACTCCACACTTCATCATCTGATACCCATACACTTGGTACAGGTAAGTCTCTCCAACAGTTCCTACTTTCATATCATGCAGCTATTCTATGTAAATATATTTTGTAAAGTCACTATCACATTTTGTTCAGTCAAAGGCAACAACTTTATACATCAAGATACCAATAAGATAATAAACATCACATAATGGCTCCCTGATTATCACAAACAAATAAATAAATAAAGTAAAAGTGTTAGAAGAATTTTCTAATCAACTAGCTTCAACATCATTAAGTATCTTGGCATGATCAGTTTAGTAAATAAATAATTAAGTAAGTAGGCTATTAAACATCATTTCAAATACCTAATTAAAGTAATGATGAAATAGTGATTTGCCAACTTGCTAGTGATCAAATAATAATCAGTAAGAACTAATTATTGTTTTTTCGAATGTCAAGAGGAAATGCAGTGCTCAGTAACACTGGAAAATGACCATAACAGTGGGAATGTAAAAATGAAGACAATTAACAATTATAAGAATCCTTACAAAAAGGTCGGTTTTGCATCTATTCCAATGTTATATGTTATTTTATAGGCAACATGCTTTGAGTTTTTGTCTGGTTACTTATGTAAATAATCCAAATGTATTTTTTATTATATTCCTTGTGGGAGTGATTAGACTGTATTTTTGTTATTTACATGTTGCCTGGTCCTACAGGAAGTTTCCTCATTAATGATTGTTGCCTATGAAAGCACCGCACCACTGTATTTTGATGTCCCCTTGGTTTGCACTTTAGTTTAGGAGCATCACTGCATTCTTCCTTTGTTCCATTGTTAAAAGCTACTTGTAATAATTAATTACATATTCATTGTATGCACATATTTTATTTACATTACATATCTACTTTTTGAGTGCATTTGCAGGACATAAAACATTTAATTGGATTTTTTTATCATGCTACCAACACACACCGGTTTGTGATCTTTCATCTTTTGTTCATTACACTTTTTTTTTTGTTTATTTTTTCATTTTGTAGTAAAGCTGGTGTTACTTTCATTCTGTTGTATCTTCCCAATACTCGTGTTACTGTAGCTGCTTTAAATGCAATACATATATTGAAATGAGGCATATAATGATGTGTTCAGCCTACCACTTTTCTACCTTTAGACCCTCAAAAACAAAAATACTTCACAAACTACCAAATTTACAAGAAAATTGTGCTATATGGCAATAAGGTCATAAGCACCATAATGTGTAGAAAAACTGTATCTACAGCAATTTCTTCTTAGACAGAAGACTGCCAGTTATGAGACCATCTCCAATATTTAAATGCATGTGAAGCAGCTACACTTTCATCATTATCTGGTAGTATTATGTTGTTAGTAGTAAAAAAGGAGTACATTATTAACTGGATGTTTTTGTGACAATGTTGTATTGATTCTTTTCAGGAACCTAATCTTGACAACATTGTTGATCAGCTGTGCACACGACTTCAGGACATCAAAGATCAAGAAGGTGTGTCACAAGTAGGCATGCCCACGTGTTCTATAGAAGAAACTGAGGCTGTTCGTCGATATTACGCTGCATTTCCGGCTTTAAAGAAAGGTCGAGAGTCGCCGCTACCGTATTATCTCCCACCGCCGGCGTGGTGTCGTAAATCAGCGCCAGATTCCAAGATCAAAATGCAAAGCGAATTTTCAGTGTCTAAAGATTGGAATACTAAAAACAAGAAACTAACTTCAGGGAAAGAGCGACGTAATTCATACCACGGTCAGAAGAAGAACAATAAGAAACGTTGCAACAGTTACAGTAGGTCCTTTGACAGCAAAGATATTCTGCCTGAGTGGGTAACACACGAGGGTGTCTGGGATATGGAAACACAAGACCCAGTGAAAGAGTTTATCAGAGCCATAGCATTAGACGAGGGTTACGGCACGTGCGAGAACACCGTCACAGACGAGATCAAAGAGATAACAGAGGGGAATATTGGAATGAATGAAAACATGGTGCCTGACTGGGACGATAGCCTCGACCTCGACGCCGGGTGGGTCATCACCGAAGACCTCAACCCGCGCGTGCGCACACCCATGGAAGAGGAACTGTACGCTAAGTTCGAGGCAAAGTTCGATCGCAGCATCGAAGCTCTGTGGTCTAAAGACCAGAACACACCCGACGACGAGTACCAGGACCTTCCGATAGACTTCCAAGATCTGCTGTCATCTCCCTCCGACCGTCTGTTCGCCGATCCGTCCGCCGAGAAGTGCAGTCTCATATCCCTCACTGAGAGCATATGGTCCACCGAAGCTGCAGACTTCCCGCCTCCGCTCGACCGCGGAGACTCGCCCTCGCGCATCGCTGATGCTCTGCATGACCGTTTCCGGCCTCTCAACCTGACCGACGTGGTTGAGCCAGAGCCGCGCGAGCTCGAGTCTTTCGCTCTGTACGAAGGTGACGAGATCTACGACGCTCTGACCACAGTCGCCAACACGATGCGCTCTTTCACGGCGATTAATCACAGCCGCGACCGCAGCGGCTTCGCCGAGGTGCCGCCGCGCCGCGGCCGCGCCCGCGCCGCCCGGCCCGCGCCCGCCTGCGACCCGCCCCCGCGCCCGCCGTCCGCCCGCCCGCGCGAGGATCTGCTCACCTCCGCGCGCACGCACTTCCGCCCCATCCGCCGCGACACCGACGCCGAGCCGCCGCGCTACGCCGACGGCGACACCTTCGACATCTGCGGCGACCACGACACCGTCGAGTTCCGCCGCAGCGACTCGGGCGGGCTGTACCTGGGCGCGGGGACCGAGCGGTACCTCGAGTACCGCGCGACGCGCAGCATCGACTATGGGCGCCTCAACCTCACCCCGGCGCAGCGCTGCCCCGACCTCGACGAGCTGGGCCTGCGCCTGCACTTCCCGCTGCGCCAGCGCGACGCGAGCGCGCAGACCGACGCGCCGCCCGCCAGCGCCGCCGCCGCCGCCGCGGCCGCCTGGGCGCCGTGCGAGGAGTGCGGCCGCGCCGCCAAGAAGATGCGGCCCAGCGCGGCGCGCTCCATCTGGAGCGAGACGGCCTGCCGCGCATGCGTGCCCGCGCCGCCCGCGCCCGCCGCCGCCGCGCCGCCGCCCGACGAGCTGTCGCGCGAGTGGGAGGAGCTGCTGTCGGACATCAGCGCGGCGCACGCGCAGTACGCGGGCGGCGAGGCGCCGGACGAGGGCCGCGGCGACCGCAAGCGGCGGCACAGCGCGGCGCTGCGCTGCGCGGCACAGTGCACGCACCCGCACGCGCGCTTCCTGCCGTGCTGCACGCTCGCGCTCGACCGCCCGCTCACGCGCTAGCCGCCCGCGCCCGCGCCGAGCCGCAGTGGCCGCGGCTCACCCGCACGGTGCCGGGTGCAGACCGACTGGAGTGCCGGCGACGTGTCGTCGGCTAACACAGCTCGGACAGCACTCGGCACCACAGAGCGCCGGCCACGTGTCGTCAGCTAGCACAGCTCGGCCAGTACTCGGCACCACAGAGCGCCGGCGATGTGTCGTCAGCTAGCACAGCTCGGCCAGCACTCGGCACCACAGAACGCCTTTTACCGCAGCTCACCGCGCGGCCACTGCGGCAGGAGGTCTCAGTGTTAATCGTTTCCTTTCCTGATCCATCGCCCGATCTGTATATAGCGCCCCCCTTTTTTCTTCGAGCGTATTATTGTTTGTATGTCGAAAGTGAGAAATCGTAGCTTTTCAAATTCGAAAACGACGTGCCGCCGTGATCGGTCTCGAGAAAATGTCCTTAGTGGCTCGATTGCTCTTTCAAGTGGCATTAGAATGAAAAAGTTAGCAATAATAATAGGATTAATTAGCAAAGCCTTAAAACGTTACTTTCTCCGTGTGTGTAGGGTTGTCGAGGTACAAAGTGGAAGGCTAGAAGTGCTAACATATCTTATGATTGTAGATATTGACGGCAAGGGAGGAGTTATAATGTAACGTTAATTTTAGTTCAATGTTTTCTTTGTAGAGATTTCATATTATGTAGGAATGTTTGATGGAATGCTCTCGTTTCATAGTCGATACTCGACGAAAATTGATTAATGTGCGAAAGTGTTCGGTATTGTGCGTTATTGTTAAATAATGGCCTTGAAGTAATAAGCAGCATTTCTGCATCGTTATACACTTATTTATTTTAAAATGTTTTGTTGGGAAAATATATATTTTATTTGTTTTAGTTCAAAAATTACATTTTAACGCAAAACGAGACGATAGCATTCCATAGCAAACATGATAGGACGATTCTAATATAATTCTTACAATAATATCGTCCCGACTTGTTTAATAATTTGTTAATATAAAATATAAGTAGAACAGGTATTTTATTTTTGTTAGTATTTTTCGTTTACGTTTCCAGGCGATCTAAATTCATTCAAAATTTTATATCGTAAAGTAAATTGTTCTGTTTTCTTTTGCAACATTTTTGAACGCGAACATTAATGTAAGGAGGTGATTAGACGCATCTCCCGTTGTCCAGCAGTGGGTACGCCTTTCGGCCGTTGTTCGCGAAAGATGTATCCACAGTTGAAACTTGTTTCCAAGCCGAACATCTCGAGATGCGGCTTTATGTCCGAGGTTCGAATGATATCGGAAGCGGACATTATGGTTTGTCCATGTTGAATAAGTTTTACACGCGGCGATTTTATTGATTTGCCGCATTATATAATGTAGGGTGGCGAACGCGTCGCGGGTTAGTGTTCATTCTTGATACCGCGATGGCCCGCTGCGTTCTGCCGGATAGTGGTTATTCGAGGTGTTAGCAGTTTTGTATGAAGCTGGACTATGTTAGTGGGGGGCCTGGGCCCCCCGAGTGTCGTCGGCTACGATGAACTATGTGTCGTGCTCTTCTTTGATATATGCCCGGCCGACGCTGTTCACCGTTTACGGACGCACGTTTTCGTTCGGAAAACGGTTGGTTAACTTTTTATAAGATGTATCGGCATGCCTTGCGTTACATGGTGACGGCACGACTAAACGGTGAGCAGCGATGTCCATCAATTGTAACATAATTTACAGCTCCAACTATGGATTGTAACAGTTCATATAGGCGTAACTGTTATTATAGTTCATAAACATAAGAATTGTATTTGTTATATTTTCGTATATTTTCATTTTACACGGGGTGTCGGTGCCAGCGTGTAGACGTCGCACCGCGTGTACGGCGCAGTAGGACGGTCGCAACGCCATCTAGCGTCGACCTTCCACGCTCGCTCTGTACACAGCCCCACAACTTATATTTATTTCATTTGAAAGCCTTGCCTAGTTAAAATTTCATATAAAACTTTAATATTCGTGCATACTTTTCTATTTTATGTGTCGTGTTTTATATATTTATTTTTATGTAGTGTGATTTACTTCTGTTTGTAATAACTGAAAACGGAAAATGTAAAAAAAAATGTCATTGCAAAATTTACATCAGGAAGGCTATCCTTGTATGTATATATTTAGTATATTGTGAATTTAATGTATAGTCATTTTTCAGTTCTTTTAAATGATGTATCATTATATGTTCGCTAATTCTTTTGTCAATTTCCTTATCTGAAATATTTGATGTTCATGCGGGTAGACAAGTACATCAGTTTACGACTCTACAATGTTTCAGATATTGAAATGTTCACGTACTGTCTAAAGCTACGTTATTAGAGCGGTTGGGTATTTTTTAACTCATTCAACTAATTCACATTCATTTTCTCGTGTCACGTAATGTATTTCATTTTTTTCTGTCATAAGTTCATATTATATTGTACTTATTCCATTAACGATATTCGCTAAAGGATACCTCGATAAAAAAATATTTGAAAAATAAAAAAAAAATGTATTGGATTCAAGTTCGCATATAATATTATGTTTGATTAGATATTAATCTAATGTAATGTGCCTATGCACTTGATTGTCTAATTATCCAGAACAGCAATGGATAATAAAGTTTTTCAACAAATGTTGAAGGAATGTTTGAACATTTGCTGGAAAACAAAAGGAGTTTGCTACGGTATTCGGTTTCGGGGACTTGTTACAATCAAAGATACGCCAGACCTATGCAAACTCTTTTAAATATTGAATGGGACGTGAATAAAACTATCGAGACCACTATCATTATATGACACCTGTCCGTTGCTCTCGTCTGATGGGTTTATCAACGTCCTATGTTAATACCGCGCCCCGTTAAGAGTCACTTGCGACAGTTTACGTGTAAACTGTTCACGTTATTTAGTTGCTGTGCCAATGAGAAGCTGGCGCAAGTGGACCTATAGGTGGTTTACCGGTCCCCGAAAATCACAACTCTTTATAAATGCGCCACATGATCATTTTTAAGTGGCATGAACTTCATCGTTATAATAATATGTAACTATTGGTATTTAAACTTTTTTACTGTCAGCAAATAACCAATGTGTTCTACGCAATACTATTTCTTATTGAGAGCAAACTTGTTTTTCTGTGTAAATGTATTTTGGCCACGTAGCAAACCAGCACATATTGAAAAACAAATACAATTAATTTTGCAATGTAGACAAAAAAGAAAAACAAATCTTTTAATGCTCTCTCACCAAGGACAAGTCGGCTTGTAACCGATAGCTAATAAGTGGCCTTGGTTACATGCATATTTGTTTACATTTCATAACAATTTATATAATTTTATTTTTCTTTGAAGTTTCTTAAAATCATTAGAGATTTAAAAAAAATATCTTATACGCCGGGGTAGGAGCAGTACGCAAGGGATTTCACATCTTATATTTTGGGCCCCAAATTTAACTGCACCGCATAACCTATTAAAATTTTACACAACTCTATAACTTAATAACACTTTACTGTTTTTCTCACGGTTAAGAATTAAGAATTTTCGATATTTACTAACTGAAACTTATTGCGAAAATTGGCACCTTTCTTTTGCAATTAAATATAGCGAAAATAAATGGCGATGGCATACGTGTATGAGCTTATAAATTAGATTGTACCAAATTATACCTATTTGAAAACTGTTAATTCATTTAGAAGTGGTTATCCCTGAAAATAGTTACCATGTTCTTAATTACGTTAGGTTGTGCTCGCTACTCTGGTTCTTGCCACCTGTGGGAAGAAAATAAAAATAATAAACGATCGATCCACATTTGAGTTTTTTATTTATTTCTCTCATCAATAGACAACAAGCCCTATAATTAAACACTAGAAGAAAATAAATTCGAAACCTAACTTTTTGGGTGTTCTGTAAATATGTTACCGCAGCCGGTAATAAGTCACGAGATGTAAAAATTAGAATAACAATAAAATAGTGGGCGAAGTTGTCGCTCCACTCAAAAAGCCAAACTTGAGTATAGCTTGTCTTGTCTCTGTCTTTTTCGCGCTCGCTAGCGCAAACGAGAGGGCGCTATACAAAAACCACGGTTTACACTTTCATCCATTGAAATGCACGCGGTGCTTCGTTGCGAGCGAGACGCCGGTTCAAAATAACAGTGAACCGTCCGGTCTTATCGAACTAAAATAATAACTTAAAGTAAACGGACGTTGCAGTGATACGAACTGATTTCACGTGTGATATTGTGTTTTGGACGCTGTTAGTGTTTGAACTGTTGTAATCAACGTCTGTTATTTTTTGTTTTTCTGAGAAAGGTAAGTTCTTTTATTTAATTTCCAGTAAACTTGAATGGATCACTAGCTTCTCGTTCACGTACAAACTTCGTTTCATGGAGATCCTTCATAGAAATGTTTGAAAAACATTAATTTATTTTAGATTACTCCTACCTAAAAAACCTGACACCAAACTTGAAGAGCTACCCTTTCATGATAACTTTTTAATCAACCTCGCTACCGTTATACGCAAAAAGTAGGTCTTTTCTAATTTTGGATATTGGTTTTTAATGGGTAGTCAAGGATTTACAATTAATACAACAAAACTGTACCAAACCGTTAGGTGTCCGTGATGACTATTTTTTGCAACATAGAAACAAGAAAGTCTGGTCATGAAACACTATTTACGGCAGAGCTTACAAGCTTACCTACCTACTACTCAGATGTCCTCATATTCCATGTAAGGCATCCTGAACTGAAATTGCAGTTATAGAACTAATAAGATTCGCGTGCTAAGTGACAATGACAGTGCTAAAAAGTAAATATCCATGTTATGAAAAACATGGATTACTTTTTAAAATTCTGCCATGAATGACAATTTTATGAACAGATGTGACTCAAACTCTTTTCTGTTTTTTTTTAATTATATTAAAGTAGGTAAGTAAGAGCATGTCGGCCGAGCCAGAATCCAGAAATCGATTCCCGGACAATGAATATTTCTGGCTGTACCAGAAATATTCATTGTCCATCTCGAAAAATTACGGGATCTCGTATCGGAGACCAAGATGCATTTTGGGGGTCGCTGAGCCAACGGAGTACCTACCTAAATCTCCTCCGAAGCGTATAGTATGTTTCAAAGCCTTGTAAATTAGCACTATCTATTTAGCTAATAAATCATACAAAATCTTTGTCTTTGAGAGGCATCCTTGTAAACTAAGAAGATGGAATAAACCCTGTTTGGGTTATTTCGTTTATCCACCTCGGAAATGTATGACCGAGAATTCACCCTAGGCCTCGTTGAATAAACGGAATTTATAGGCTTAGGGTAGATAACCTAAACGGACCTGCCCATCCGTTTCTCCGTTCTATGGTTTTAGCTAAACGGAGCTGTCCTACGCGTCAGTCTCTCAAAGCCACCGCTTAAATTTGATTACCTTTTCTGACATCCTGTTTCTTCCCTTTTATCATTAACTAAAAACCCGAACATCTCTTATCTCCTTTCTTAGTAGGTGTCTAACTTTAGAAGAAAACTTCTATCTTAGCTTAGACCACCGGTTTCTTACCTCCTGTCCTATCAATTTTTTTGCGGTCACGCTATATGTACAAAGAAAGTTTGCTTAAAAGACGATTGAAGATAGGCACAAATCAGCCAGTCTTATTAGCAGAGTGAGATCGCGAGATAGCCACAATAGTCCTGAAGGCGCTATCGTCTGCCCACGCCCTGTGCCGGTAATTACCGGGCCACCGGCCCATTGTCCACGATATACCATAAACAGCGGTATAACCTCCCCACATGTTTTAAGATCCGAGATTATAATATCGATGTTTTTTTTCCTTCGATTCTCGATAGACGAACCGATGCGATTCGACCGGCCCATGGAAATAGAAATGTAGATACCTATGTGTAAATTGACAACAATGCCTGGTCTATTTCTTGAAAATAATGTACGACCTAAGTGAAAAACTAAGCTTTAAGGCTCCCAACAAACAGGCGCGACGCGACTAATGAAACAATTTCTAAGAAAACTTCACGTGTCGCGCCAGTCTGCACGAGCTTTTATCATCTTTTTTTTTAAACTTTCATAGTTATGTTTAAGTAGGCATAGGCACTTAGGCACTCACCTACTTAAATTTTCCAAAGTAGGAATAGGTATTAAGTACCTACCTATGTAAGTTTCGTTAATAGCAGAGTTGCTTTTCTTTCCGACTCAGATATCGCATTACCTGCCCATTCATGAGTTTATTTAATAAACACAACGCGTATGAAATGTACGTCAACAATATTAATATGCGTGAAATTTTACGATTACTTTTGCATAAGTGCAACTTGCTGCAATCGTAAGCAAAACAATCTTGCATACAAACAGTAATTTCGTAACCGCGATCCATTTTCCTGTCAATGTAACTATCTGCCATCAACTTTGTAGCGAAACTCCTTTGTTTAGATGCTTATCTGAACATCTCTAGTCGAACAAAAGATCTACTTGTGTCAGAGCCTGTGCACACGACGCGTTGCGACGCCGCACCTCAAAGATTTCGCCGCATTGGCGGTCACGCGGGCGCTGCGGCGCCGTAGCGTTGTTACGCTGCAGCGGCGCCGCGCCGCAAAGCTCGTAAATTGTCATTTGTCAAACAACTGTGTTTTTGACAATGCATAAACAACTGAGTGGTGCCATGCCGCTCCGGTGTCGCAACGTGTACCTACACCCCTCCCCACCTCGTCTCGTGGATTGCAAGTCCGGTGTCTGTGCGGTGCGACGCGCGACGCTGGAACGCACCGTGTGGCATGGATATTTGTATGTTGCAGCGACTCCGCTCCGAAGCCGCACCGCCGCCGCAACGCATCGTGTACACAGGCTCTAAGACGATCGTGTTTTGGGCATTATACGTTCTTCTCGACCTCCAAGGTATCCTTTCACTACTAGGATTAGCCGGTTACGTCACCTGAGGTTGAGGGCCCAGATTTATGATCTTGTTTCACGGTAACATAATTGGTTATTTGTAAAGAGTCTACCAGTGTTCAATACCTTACTTAACATCCAGCTGTTAGCGACCAATAAATATTGATGGCTTGTTTTTGACGATGCTCCATCCTCTGCTTATTTCATAAGCTCTTTGTACAAAAACAGTAAGCTATCGGATTACCGATGTGACCGAACCGAACTTGTGGTACAAATCTTTTTAAATGTTTATGGTCTTGTTGTTCTACGATGTTTTGAGGCACAGTTTGTGGTAATTTTGTGGTTTACTAGATCATGCATTTTAATGGGCACCTCGGTAACTACCAACCTACTTCTTATAAAAAAGGTTTCCGTCTATCTTTTGTTCAATGCCTTTAAAAATACAAATATACCTATGTGGAGAAAAGGATTTAATTAGAAACTACTTAATGATAAAGCCTATCTTCATTAGTAAATTATTAAGTAAGTATTAGATCAATCCAAAATTAAAATTATTAAGGTAGCGCTTTAGAGACTTGCCTACAATTAGTTACAATGATAACTCAGAGACTGACGAGTTGTAGATCATAAGTTCGATCGCAGACAGGCAATTTACTTTATGTATATTATTTAATCACCACTGCTCTCAAAACGTTGACGGAAAACATCGTGAAGAAAGTGGCATGTTCTAGAACCAAAAATTCGAAGACATGTGACTACCAACCCGCACTGGACCCGCGTGTTGCATTACGGCTCACTCCCTTTCACACAGGCCTATCGTTCTTACGTTTACAAACTTATTATAAAAATTAAAACAGTAAAATCATTCCATCTTGCAGTTTCATCATCAGAAACAATGTATCGGTATGTTACATGCGCTAACCAGTAAGAGTAGGTAATGTACCTACCTACCTAGTAACAAATTTATCGTCATGAAAGGCTAGGTGTAGGCAGAGAACGGCTTACTACAATACAGCAATAGGTAGATACTTGGTAGTAAATACGAATCAAACGTTTTCCAAATCCGCCGAAATTAATTGGAATTGATAATTTATCAGCGTCGAATTAAAACGATGGGAAATATCGATTGCGATATCTATGTAGAAAACGCGAGGTATGAGTTTAGCATAATTACCTACCTAATTATTATGGATCATCATCAAAACAGCAGCAGGAACATTTGCATGGTGTGGTGGTGGGATCAGCTGCATTGGCAGTAAATTACCGGCGGCTCCCCATGAAACATTACGGGATAGTCGGTAGGTACCTACCTACGTGTACCTACTAAGGTACTAAGTAACTAACTTAAGTTACTTATTTCCCATTCCCATCCTATTCGGCCAGTGTCTTCGTGAATGTGGTCTATTTGAGCTTGGTCACCGAAATTACATCCCTTGCTTTTTTCAGTCACTCAAATATTCTTCAATAGCTATCTGGTAATACTAATCTGATACAGTTTCGCTCGAAATCATCTTCTGACACTGGTATCATAAGTATTTCCAGAAGATGTCAGGTACCTTGATTGAATGTGTCGCAAATCGCAAATGTTCGCAAGCGCATTGAAACGTAGAAAAAATATCTTGATCTGTGTGCATATTTTTTCATATTCATTCACCTACGAAGAAGTTGTCTAGGTTCTAACCTACTTATACGCCCCGATTCAAACTTAATGGCGGCTCGGAACATGAGGCGAGTCGCTGCGCAGTAATGAATTCATGGATCAGCGGGGTGAGGGGTGCGCACTGAGTAGCACACTTCCGAGCCGCTGTTAAGTTTGAATCGAATATATTTTGTAGAAACCGACTAGTACTAATTACATACCTAGGTGTATTGGAATATGAATATTTTTTTCATGAGGAGTCCTACTAATGAAGATGAACAATCTCGAATCCAAGATTTTACAGAAATTCCATAATAAAGATAAATTGGAGCTGTCATTCATCATTTCTACCTAGTTACTTAGGTACTATCCCCATCTTCAACTTTCGTAAAGCTTAGCCAATCCCCTACTTTCAGAAATGAAGAAGAAAAGACTGCAACGCGCAGCAACGTCTCGAGCTTACAAAATAATTAACTTGATAAGCATATCAATAAAGATCAAAAACCTCATCTAGTTATTCCCAATTTCTTTTCCACGACAAAACAGCAAACCTCACGAGTTCGGCGCCATATTGTTTCGAGATAATCACCATAGACAGATGAGTCACGAACGATCCTCAGATATCTACGTTTAAATTGACTCCCTTTGTCAAACCGCTGGCTTACGGTACCACTCTAACTTGATCTCTATCAACACAGATGTTCACTAATCCGTCCCATTTTCAATCTTAAGTTCCAATAAATAAGGGTTATGGTAGTCGAAAGAAGCCTGCAGTGGTTGGTAGTCGGTCAACCGGCAAAAAGCTTTATTCGTCTCAGCGACGCGGGCGCCGTCAGAACTCGTGCGGTATAGAATCCAAAGCATTTCACGGCGTTCTCTTGCGAAATATAATAAAAACTTTGAAAACATTTCGTGCGCGATTTTTCTGAGAAATGAACTTGAGGATTTTGTTAGAATAGTTCAGCGTCTATATTTGTATCATGAAATAGGCTGCGTCAAATGTCAATGCCATGAAACGAATTCTCGATAGTCGTTAAGGATGGATTAGTTTGAGTTCAAGATTTAATGGTACCTTCTCGTGCGTTCTAATCTTTGCAAGCTGAAATGATGACTGTTTATAAAGCTTTTTCCGTGTGCTGCACTTGTCTTGGTCAATATCAACTTTCCAATAACTATCCACGCTTACATACCTACCTTCGATCTCTAATGCTTCCACAGTCCCAACGGGAAACATACTCGGTTAATACACGAGTATCGACAGGAGAAACCTATAAGTTTATCATAAAACAGTAACTCTATACAACTTTTTAGAAAGTTAGTATCACTTGTAACAATTATACGTCTTGTAACATAAGTGCGGCGTGTTGTTTTGAAACCAAGCCGTAGTTCCCACGCGGCGGGCGGCGCATGCGTCGATCCGGTCAGATAACCATTTATTTATCACCTATACGACGGCGCGACCACCGAGGTAGGTAATGACGCTCCATGAACATCTGGGCTCCCTCTAAGTACTGAAGTTCCTGCTACATTACGCCTCTTTATTGGCGAACCGCCGTGACTTGCAGGAGTCACTCGTAAAATGACGATTGAAATACTTAAACAACTTTTTATGGACGAACAGATGGCACGGGTAAACGAACGACCAGTGAATAAATATTCGACAGTCGGAATTTTAAGTAAGCAATTAGAAATGGAACTAGTTATCCCATAAAGGCTAGATGGACAAGAATCGGATCGTGTAAATTAAATTTGACAAAACCATTTCCGGCTGCGTGGGCGATAATATGCAGAACGTTGATAATTTTGTCTTTTAATAAAAATAGGTATTGGAGACAACCTGTGTAGTGTTATAAATCAATAAATTTATAATGGCGAGAGACGCTGTCAGTCTATGGATCGACGCCTGCGCAATTGACCGACCGCAGCCGAAGTCGTTCGGTCTTTATCGGCGTATTAATAATGGCCGACGAGACGTTGCGATCTAATGCCTGCCAGTAAAAAGTACAAAACGCTCCAACAACTTCATGAGTCGTGGTTCGTTTAACTGCAGACGATTCACCCTCTATAATTTAAGCCCATGCGCTAGCGCAACGGGCCTTTTATAAATAAAGGATTGGAATTCGGTGTCGGCGTTTCTAGGCACTACATTTATTTACAGATAATTCGAGTGAAAATTTTACTTGTAACGTTTATTTATTACTTACCTATAGGTATTTATAGCAAGTTCTTGAAACATATTTTTATTTGTCGAAAATAATAATAACATAACCATCAAGCCTGTATTGCCCAAAGGGTTAGGCAGAGGTGTTCATATAGTACCCAGGTACACCCACATTTTACCAGTTATGTTGAAGTTCCATGTAATAGGGGGCGAGCCTATTGCCATCAACCGGGCATGAATCTTGACTCCAGGCTGCTACTGAGAAATCCAGATGGAAAAACCCAATAATACTTCGGGAATCGGACCAAGAACCAACAGCAGCGTTTGCGACCACTAGACTAACGTGGCAGTAAATAATACCATCATATTTCATTAAAGTTGGTTGGTTGGTTGATACAGGAGAAATTCGTAGTGTGGGGCAACGGTTTAAAAAAAAAAAAAAAGCAAATGAAGCTTACACGAGTACGTTGCACTAATGAGTTGTTTATTAAATAAATAACCAGCTCAATAAATTTCCTCTTTAGAATCAAAGGCTTCCTTTGAAATTCAATTTATTGAACTGTTTTCCACATAATGGTCGGATAGATATTGATTGACGGGCGACCGTTCGACCGGTGTAGAATAAAAGGAAGACTAATCAACCGATAGGTATTCATAACGCTAACGATACAAGGTCGTATATTTCATTAATACGGAGGTTTTTGATGTATTAAACATTTTTAGGCATTTCGTTGAAAAATGATGGTTTGGGAATTAAGTTGTTAGCATTAATTAGGTTTGGCCAACAAAACCTATCTGAGAATAATACGTCTCCATAATAAGGCAAAAAAAATAAGCCGTAGACTCAAGTCTACGGCTTCACGAGAGCTGAAATTAAAATGAAAATCTACATGAGTCGACTAGACGTTTCTGATCGTTTTACTACCCATTGCTTAAAAGCTATTCTCCTAAATATTTTTTCGACAAAAGGATAAAAGGTTACCCATTTTAGGATTTTTCATTTGATGAAGCTTGTTCATATGTGTCTGTTAATGCACCCATAAAGTGGATCGACGACCTGCTATCTAATTACGCAACACATTTTCGTAAACGATTACGACAAATTTATTTCATTTTGACAGTTCCACAACATTGATTGCGTTATTGACGTTGTTGAGCAGATTTTTTTTTCGAACTTATGAAGCAATGGATTAGCAATTTGTTTCAAAACGATTCAAATTCCCATTGATCGTGCATTATTGAATTAGGGTACTGGTGATAGTCGCGGAAATCTGCTAGTGCGTTAAGCACCAGGACGGTCGATGTGGCGACGCTTGGTCGGCCTATGTCCAGCAGTAGACCTCTTTAAATCATCAGACCATAAAATTATGATATCTAGTTACCTACCTATTGGAGACAAAAAGGAAATACTCATTATTGCTACGTTGAATTAAAGTTTAAAATTAAAAGTAGTAATTATCATGCATCATGAATAACAAAGACTTAGCAAATATGAAAACAAAGAAAACCGAATGCAAATACCTTCCCTTGCGCAATTCAAGTTTGTAGAGAACAAGTAAATGCTATTAAAAATAGGTAACCTCGCATAATTATTCAGAACCATCGAGTCTTCATTCCGACATGTTGCAATACTGACGAACAAGATACTTAGCATGTAAATGAACTAATAATTAGATATAAACGCACACACTATGTAGAAACAGACCAGTTTCACTTGAACCAGAAATGGCGAAATGGAAATGGAGAAATGAGGTTGTGGTGGAATATTTACATTCTACAAGTCCCTAAGTAATGTCCATTAAATATATAACAAAAGAACTGAATTAATGAAAAACAGAAGATTTTTTTTTTATTATTAAAAAAATAAAAATATGTAACAAAATGCTATTATAGTATAAACGAATATTTTTAAACGATGAGATTTAATGTACTTAACTACTTACTTATCTATTATCTAATAAGTATTAGTACAGTAAACTATATACATATTATACTTATTTAATAAACCAAAATCCTTATACTCGTATAATCATATTAGATTTAGTTCAGAAGACTGGTTTAGCTAATTTTCCAAACATTTGTCTTTGAAAATTAAATAATACTCTTTTTTTAAATTTGCTTTGCCCGATGCCCGGCAGGGTCCACAACAGGGCCGTAAGCAGGGGATTTGGGAGTTCAAAACCAGAATCTCAATCCAGAGTTCGACTCCCCCCTAGAGTACCTCTGTACTCTAATATAGATAATTGTACCTAATCTTTCGCATAGGCGTATTTTATAATCTACAAAAACATTAAGCTACGCTTAAATACTGTATATTTATCGACTCTGACTTTGTATTGAATGAATTCTTACACTTCGCTCGCTCTTGCATCCTATATCCTCCATAGCTGCCCATTTATGCTAAAGTAGCCTTAAATCTTAAATATGTCCCTGCTTTTGGTCATGATTGCAAAGTGGCGGGAAGAGAGAAACAGGGCTTCATTGAACTTGATAATAACTAAACTCTTCATCAATTTGAATTCTGACTTAAAATTCTGACGCTCGTAAGATCATTTTTTCTTAATGATTTTCGACAATAAGAAAAAAAAGAGCAATAAAAAAAAACTTTTTTTATAAATCTGTAGGTACTATTTATTTACTCCCTCTGTGAAATCAGAAATACTTGTTATAATTTTTCTAAAAAAAGTTGGCAGCCCTAACCCCCCTCCGAAATTAATTCCTGGCTACGACCCTGGTCCACTATGATCAAATATAATTTTAAGTTGGCACCTAAGTATTATGGAATGCAAATAAACTATTGAGTATTGAGTACTTAATAATTTAAGATGAAGGTGGGTGGTTTTGTTATTCTTTTTTGTTTTTTGATAGGTAGGTCTGTGCTGATTCTCTTTACAAACCTTTCTATTGGGTATGTTTTGTTTCTTTCCATATAGGTATGCTTACTGAAAACCCTTTTATCCTGGTCCAAATGGACAATGCTAGCGACTACTAGCGAGTGTCCAAGGTAGGTAATGTAGATACCTACACATTACATCCGGTCTTCTTTTTTGGTAAACATAGCCTGTTAAAATCATATCATCCTTTGGCTTTGTCGGGTAAAAGTAAACTTGGACCTAAAAAAAAATATGCATCGACTGATTGCCCTAATTGTGCCGGGCGGACATAGGTAGTACGGCCACTATCGGAGTCTACAGTTCGCGTCAAATAACTATGTCGCTCTGAAGTTAGGTTGCGCATGCGTGCTGGCATGCGCGCTACTGTTTTATATGTAAGATTGACTACTGCGCAGTCATTTGTAGCCTACTTCAGACCGGCAAAGTTATTTGACGCGAACTGTACCTATTTTATAATACCTCTATTTATACCCCATATTCCACATTAAGAAAAAACAGAAGTACGTAATAACTCTTTGTCTGTATCCATTTATTAACTTATGAATAAAAGAAATCGTCGGTTTGGGTTCGTTAACTCATGTAATCGGATGAAATTGTAAGTGAAATTACGCATATTGCAAACACTGCTAGAAATATTTACCATACCATTATTTATTAAAACTAGCTTCTGGCCGCGACTACGTTTGCTTGGAAGTCACAACAGATACACAATATACTTAAATAACAGCCACATTTTTATAAAACTCCATCGGCGTTGCATCGCCTCGCCCGCCCGCGCTACTACTTCGTTTTCACTTAGCATTCTTTCTGATTTTTTCTTTTTTCTCTTCTCCTAAGGGTAGTACCGTGATGTAAAAAAAGCCTATAAATATTTTTTCAAATCTAACTGGTAGTTCCAAATATTAGTGCGTTCAAACAAACAAACTCTTTAGCTTTATTAAAAATACCTGTTTATTCTTCGAAATTGTAAAAAAACATGGCGGTGTGTTTATGTATGATTTCGGTTTTATTTACAGAAACGGGTTGTTTAACTAGCGCGTTCCATTTAAGTTTACAGTCAGGTTTTATGTTCTTGCTAGCCTAGATTCCAAATTTCCAATGCATTTCAAACGTCTCTTTTCATAGAGGAACTGCCTGTTTTATAAGATTTGCTTTGAGTTTGATTTCACATTTAGTCCAAGTTTTCGCTGCTTTAACTATGTATGACCTCGAAAATTGATCATATTATTTTTGTCTGAGAAACCGGCAGCAAGTTCGTCATGCTCCCTTAGATGTCACTGCTTGCGGTAGCATCGGGGGTCGGGTTGCCTCCTTCCCTCAAATATGGTGAGGGGGGTAATGGCTGATCTTTGCGTTATGCTCGCGAATGACTCGTGCTGCTTGTGGTGACTGGTCGTCTCGCTGACCATGGTTTTTGTTGTTGTTATTAGTGATTAACTGTTTATTTATTTTTACTTCGATGGCTAGCTAGTTCGCTGGTTTATCTTTTGTGATTTCCGAGTTACTGCTTTAATAGCTGTATGTGGACGGGCACGCCCTTTGTGTCTGGAGGCTTTCGTTTGGGTATTAAGTTCTTTTTTCTTTTTTTTGTTAGTATATTGGCGTGTGCTAGGTGACATAGAAAATAATTTAATTTAATGTTTTGTGTTGCGTGGAGTAAATTATTTTGCATAAGTACTATTATAATTGTGTAGAATCAAGTTTTTCTAACAATTCAGACGGCTGTGTTGCTGTGGAGTTTGTTGCGCCACTTCTTCTTCCCAGCTAAAGCACTAGGAAGTAGTGAAGGGCGGGCGTTTTTGGGGGACTGTCTCATGTAATTTTGACGTTCAAAGGGATTTTCAGCCTAGTTTGAATAAATTACTTTTAAATTTGAATTTATGACGATGACCTTGTGAAGGCCGCAGAAATCCGATCCGAGGATGCGGGAAGCATAGAACCGGTCGATCGAAGTGGCGGTGCTTTGAGAAGGCCTACTATGTCCAGCAGTGGACATCTTTCGTCATCTTTTCGTGGATGATGGTGTATGTCGATGTTTTAGTTACATCATCATACTAGGTACTTTTTGAGGCGCACAAAAGTTTTAAGAACATGACCCGTATCAATTACGGGTCATGTTCTTAAAACTTTTGTCAATAAAAAAGCAAGTTTTAAAAAGCATAAGGTCTTTGAAAAGGTTTCGTAGCCTTTTGTATGAGACACTTGAACTCTTAGACTAATGTTTGTTGTTGTTTTTAAATACTTTTCGTTTTTCTGTTTTTGTAATTATTAGTGTAACTGTCATGCATGAACAATTCACGTCCTAGTGACTTTAAGGTTTTATTTATTACTGGTAATCTGTGGACAGCGCTGCATTATTTCTTATTTCTGTTTGTAATATTGCATAATGAAGCTGTTTGTTGTTCCTATTTAATAAAATAAAAGCAACGTAAAACACAAGATAATTTATTAATTATGTAGTGTGATAATTTGTAAAAGAGAATAAATAACTTATCATATATTTATTATAATTCCATTTGTATCAATTATGAAAAACGTTACCAAGGTTAGCTTTCTCAACACGCCTAATCTACACTGTTTTTTTAAAGATAATTGGTATTCAAGTATGTTGAAAACAAAGGCCAGCCTTTGTAAGACTATTGCGATTTTGCAAACAAAAATGTTTAAGATCAGTAAGAGTTCTTTAGACGAGATATTGTTCTCAGCAAAGGTTTGATTGATACTCGACATTACGATCGAGTATCAATCGAGATAGTAAATTATAGTAGCTTATAATCAGAGGTGAATAAACGACCTCGGGCAGCAACCGTTGGTTCCCAATCACCACAATAAACGGCAGACATCCGCAATCATATTGACAAAATCATGTTTTTCTTGTTTTCAAACAAAAATAACGTTAGATTATCAAGAACGTTGATTCTAAAACCGATAAACAGAACAAAGGATTATGTACTTTATGTGTTAAGACTGAAAGTTCTAAATTCATTGTTCTGCCACTGTTTCTAAATTACCTCCCTGTTCTACACTAGATATCCAACCAATTTGACATACTATGATATTTTAATTGAGTTTTAAAAATCGAATTGGATGTGAAATGATTAAAGTCGTGTAAAGTGAAGTTAGGAATCACGATATGTATGGGTATCTGGCAAGTAGAGTAGGTAACTATACCAAGAGTATAACTTTTGGGTGTGTTTGTATGTGTGTCATCGGATCATCACAATACTTGTTCGCTTGGTTTACAATACTATATGACGGCGTAGTAAGTGGCGCCGTCTAGTTTTGTTACGAAGTTCTCTGGAATCACCGAAGAGGTAGGATACCTCTTCGGTGATTCTATTGGGTGAAAAGTCACACTGGCTGGTGACAGTCAATCTAGCAGAGCGTCGCATCGATGGTAGCGTGGCGGCTGTCCTCTGGTATCAGAGATGATGTTAGGGGAGCCGCTGTCGTACCTCGTCCATGACGAACTGTTGTATTCCGGCCTGTAAAATCTTTTGTACAAAAAAGAAAAACGAAAATTCGGTAGCAAAAAACGGCAATTTAAAAAAAAGACAGTAGGGTAGGTACCCAAACATACATTTAAAAAAATATATAAACATCCAAATTGTAACCTCCTCCTTTTTTGGAAGTCGGTTAAAAATTGTTACTATACTCTTTGATTCCGGCACAATCTTGATGATATTGAAGCTGCCGAACCACTAATACGATGACCACTACTGGTAAAGGCTGTCCTGTGCCGTTATAAATTTAAAAGGTCAATTAATTTTTATTTGGCAAACCGCTAAATTATGTTAGATATCTTATTCTTATCACATCCGACGTTAATGATAAAATCGAATAATGTCATATTGGAAATCAAATACTAAAAAACTAATCTTTTTTTTATCTACAAAGTTAAGATAACAAAGGTGGATGAGACATTAATTGGATAAATAGATACATTTAAAGCACGTTAAATTAGCTGAAATTATCGTCAAAATTGCTGAGCTTAACTATAAAAAATTTATGGCACTGAGATAATTGATTGATAAGTCAGTCAATTAATTCGTATACGTTAATTATACAATGCACCTGGAATAAAATTACTATACCACAATAGGTAAAAAGAATTAAAAATGAAGCAATAACAGAATTGCTTCATTTTTAATTCTTTAAAAATATATATATTATTCCTAAAACTTTAACAAGTACCTAATTCTAATAAGTCAGTGTGTGAGTTCAAGTAATCACAGAATGTAAAATCAATGTTATACAAAATAATAAATTATAGAATTAAATTAGCAACCAGTTTGATTTTTTCTAGACTCTAAATTGTCCTATGGAGCAGAGCAGGACCAGCATGTTTCCAAGCATTCTTATCTTGGATATAATCCTCTAATTTATAATATGCTTATTTACAAAGTGTACATTTAATATGAGTTGTTGTATGCTCTAGAACTTTTAAGAACACTTGTAAGACAGCTAAAGCCTTATACATTAGCAACAAGGTTAAATCAGCAGACAATAAAATACAGACGGTTTGGAAAATTATCAATAATGAAACGAACAGGAACAAAAAGCATAATTCGGAGTACACCCTGAAGACGTCATGTGGTGGTCTCATTTGCGATAGCAAAGAAGTTGCTCAAGAATTTGTAAATTTCTTTACCAGTGTCCCACTTAAAACTACTGAAACCTTAAATTCCTCGCCCTCGCTCTCTTTTGATTTAGTAAGGGCGAATGTTTCAGCATGCCCGATTGAATTTAACTTTAAGCATATTAACCCCATAATAGTAATAAAAGCTTTTAAGCAAATCAAGATCAAATTGACCGAAGATCTTTGGGGAATGTCCATTAAAATCTGTACCTCCATAATTGAGACCATAGCGCCTTACTTAGCCTTAATATTTAATTTGTGTGTGGATCAAGGAGTCTTCCCGGATTTAATGAAATACAGCAAGATAATACCACTTTTCAAATCCGGGGACAGTAAAGACACCAATAATTATAGACCCGTATCCGTGTTGCCGGTTTTCAGCAAGGTGTTTGAAAAGGTAATGCTTAATCAAATGCTCAATCATTTCAACACAAATAAAATCCTCCACGATCAACAGTATGGTTTCACCAAAGGACGTTGTACGACCGACGCCGGTGTAACCTTATTAAGACACATTTTGGAAGAGGCCCAAGACGCAATAGGAATTTTTTGTGACCTCTCAAAGGCATTTGATTGCGTCGATCACGAAACCTTACTCTTGAAACTTGAACATTACGGACTTGGAAAACTTGCGCTAAATTTAGTAAAATCTTATTTAAATGATAGACAACAGCAAGTTCAAATAAACGGTATCAATTCACCAGGATTAAAAGTAAAAATGGGTGTGCCACAAGGCTCGATTTTGGGTCCATTCCTCTTTTTAGTGTATATTAACGATCTACTCCATTTATTAAAAAATCAACCACAAATGGTGTTATTTGCTGACGATACTTCCTTAATTTTTAAGGTAGATAGACGTGCTACAAATTTTGACGACGTAAATAACGCCCTACTGCAGGTCCAAAATTGGTTCACTGCTAATAATTTAGTATTAAATGGAAAAAAAACTAAGTGCATAAAATTTTCTTTACCAAATGTTAAAAGTAGTTATTGTGAGATAGTATTGAATCAAGAGAAACTAGAATTTGTCGATAAAACTGTTTTCCTAGGGATCACGCTCGACTCAAGGCTACAATGGGGTCCTCATTTAACATCTCTTGCAGGACGGCTAAGTTCAGCAGCATATGCTGTCAGAAAAATCCGTCAATTAACTGATGTAGATACCGCGAGGCTAGTCTATTTCAGTTATTTTCATAGTATCATGTCTTATGGTATTCTGCTGTGGGGACGGGCTGCTGACATCGAGTCTATTTTTATTCTGCAGAAAAGAACTATCAGAGCCATATATTATCTCCGTAGGCGCGATTCTCTAAGGGAACTGTTTAAGGACATTAACATCATGACGGTACCTTGTCAATATATCTATGAAAATATCATGTACGTAAGAAAAAATTTACATATTTTTAGTAAAAGAGGTGATAGACATAATTATTGTACAAGAAATAGGGATTTATTAGTTCAACCAGGTTTCAGACTGGCTAAAGTAGACTCATCTTTCATGGGGTACTGTTTAAAATGTTACAATAAAATTCCTCCCCACATACTTCAACTGAATGAGACGAAATTCAAATCTTGTATAAAACGCACACTATGTAGGCAGGCATATTATAAGTTGGGGGATTACATAATTGATAAAAATGCTTGGCTCATTGCTGGTCCTGCTCCACAAGCATAAACTAATTGATTAGCATTTGAAAATACCGTTGGAGCTGCTGAAGATTTTAAAAACTATCTTTGCATTGTATAAATTCAATGTCTTAGCATTGTATAATTGCATAGCACATGTGTGAGTACTATGTACCGACTGTAAAGCTACCATTTAGGTACTGGGTATGTCTTTCATTGACTTGAATGTGCCCTGGCGGCTGAGATTATGTCATGCTCACTCTAATGTTTCGCTGGCGGTGGCGCGTGTGTTGGATCATTTAGCTCCCTTCAAAATGGTTGAGCTGAATGGTGCTAATCCATTCGTCATGTTCGTGAACGGGCGCCGTCAGTAGAGACTGGTCATCTCTTAGCTGCCACGGCTTATTTTAATTTTTGAATTGTTCTTTGTTTTTTATATTTTTATTACGGACGCTTTTAACGTGCACGTCTTTCTACATTGTTCTCACATGTATAATTTCAACGTTAATGATGTAACCAATATTTTGTAAAAAAAATTTTGATTTAAAAGAGTGTCCGTGGAGTTTCTTGCCCGTTCTTCTCCATAGGTACCTACTACGCTTTGGAATGGGCAACTAGCTTCATATTTCTGACTGACCGACTTCTTGACAATTCAAAAGTGCCTGTAAATGGTTTAATTGAAATAAATGCTTTGAGTTTTGAGTTTTTTGAGTTTTGAGTTTTAAATTCTCTTTCATTTAAATGTAATATATCACAAGGTATATTTTGTTGTAACACTTAACACAGTACCCCATAAAATTATGCATATCACTTATTTTATTAAAAAGATGTAGATTTTTCTCACATACATAATGTTTTCATAAATTAATTGGCAAGGTAGTCAAGGTACCGTCATAATATTAATCTTTTTAAATAATTCCCTGAGAGATTCGCGACGACGTAGATTATAAATGGCTCTGAATGGCTCTAATAGCCACTTTAAATAAATTTGTAATAATCCGGCTTTGATTAGAGTACTTGGAGATGGATCTATAACTTATCAGAAATAGACGTGTTGCTAATAGGGAGTTTGTTGCGCAACTTTTTGTTCCCAACATAAAATAAACCCTGATGAGTTTCAGGATTCGATTCCCAGGTCGGGCAGAGTTATTAGGTTTTCCATCAATAATTTCGCAACGCGGAGTATAGATTTTTTGCTCGGTTGATGGCAATAGGCTCGTCCCCTATTACATGGGACTTAAACGAAATGAGGGTATAATTTCTTTAAGTACACACGGCTACAAATCAAGCTATTATATAATTTAAATTATGTTTTGTATTGCGTAATGTAAATTATTTTGCATACTATACGACCACGACCGGAACGGCCAACTAGCCGCACATCATATACACTACGGCCACGACTGCCCGGAGTCCGGTGCGCGAGAAAAGTGCCCGTTTAGCGTTTACCTGCCCATTTGACGATAATATAAAGAACGCCACTAATAGCAACTACTTAACACTAGCACTAGATGGCACTAGTGGCAATTAACATGGCCACCTGTTAAAGAATAAAGCTCTCCTTTAAAAAAAAATCCTCTCCTTACAGCGATGCACATCAACTAAGCCATGGGTCAGTCGGAGCAGACGCGGAACACACGAGCGAGCCCGCGGGCGCATCGCTCGCCGGACCTGCCCCCGCTGCCACCGCAAATACAGCCCTGCAGCGGCTTCCTCGGCAACGTGAGTACTAGCCTTTATGCCAGACAGTTTGTGATTGGTTCCTGAAAAAGACGGAAAAGCGATTACATTATGTATAATATATATATAGTCTGTAATTAGTTTAATTCGTGAAAAATACGGTACCGTTATATTTTTTTCTGTGATTTCTGGTCTGGGATTTGGATTTGCCCATGTTTATCTTTAAGGAACTATTAGGATGCTAAGATTTTTCAGTGAGCTATTTTGATTTGCCTATATTCAGACCTTTCAGGAAGTTTCAGGATGTGGCCATGAATTTTATTTTCGAAAGAAGTTAAGTGCTTTCAAAAGTTAGCTATGTATAAATAAAAGCAACTTTTCCGTGCCCATAATCGTGACGGAAAACCCTCTACTTAAAAATCCATTAAACATAAACTGTTCATAACAATATACTCAAGTAAAACCGCTAAACTCTGAACACACTATTATACTGAATACAATAAATAAACCAACTTAAGTACCCACTTAACGTTTGCATTAAATAAACCAAAACGCACGCATTTCCTTACTATTTATCATAACACCGATTGTTACGAAAGCGCTACGCTACAAATCCGTAGCGACAATGCGCCCGCGCCGCGTTGCGTCGTTCCGTTTCACACGCGCTTTGCGCCCATTAGCATAAAATTAAGCAAGAGCGGACCATCCGTCTTACTTTACCGACTTTCCTCGATATCAGCCGGTTTAAAAGCTTTAACGGTATCGGGATGAAAGTGATGCGTAAATCAAAACGTAGCTACTCGGCCTTGTCGCTTTCAGTGTGCGTAAGCGCATGATGTATGGTCGCCGACAATTTATCGTGTCGAGCTGGAAATTATGTGGAAATTGAACTAGTTGTCAGATGATATATTGGTGTTAAGTGTAGGGTACTTTTTACTTGGTAACTAAAGTAGCTGTTGATTTAATTTCTGGTATTACGCTTTTAAACTCGAAGTTTCGGTACTATCAAGAAGAAAGGGATGCAATGCTACGAGCATTACTTACGTTTGTTCATAACATGACAAATACGGCATACTTACGTTTTGATAAAGTTTATAATGTCACAGCTTTTTTTTTGAGAGAAAGATCCCAGAAATTTCTATATTTGGTATTAGAAACAAGTCCGCGTCCCTACCCAACTGTCCTTTGTTTGTCGAGTTGTTGAGCTTCTTAAGTTCTGAGTTGAGCTACACGATTACCTACTGACAAATGCTTGCACTTGCTTTCCTGGATAGGTCCACTCAAATCTGTGTGGTTCTTTCCTCAAAAGACCATTTAAGACACTAATCTATATGGTCCTCATATGGCCTGACCAAGATTATGTTTAAACTTTAAAAGAGACTTTGACCCTTGAGTTTGATTCGTCATTTCTTCTCAGGGATAGTCAGATAGGAAATATCGACTCCATCTAACTTATTTTAATCATTTGTTTAATATAACGTGTAAAAGTGATTGCGATATCCTATTGACAGAATAAACGAAAGAAAGAAAGAAAAAGTATTTATTGAGACAAGCATACGAGATCACAAATTAAACTAAAACACATATAAAATATAAATTTAAAAAAACAATAAAAACAAAGTAAAATTAAAATAAAAGCAGTAAGTGCTAGGCCAAAAGTTACTTATTAAACAATTTATAAGCTGTATTAAAACCAAACTTTGTAAAAAAAGGGTACTATAAAATTTCAGATTATCTAAAAGATAAAAAAGATTTGGATTGAGTTGCTCGCTCTGCTTAGCCTTGAGATAAAACCATAAAACTTGACATTTTAATTATTATGTAAAATCACTAAAATATACCAGTTTTATATACATTGGACATTGTTAAAAATTATATAAAAATGACATGATTACTTTGTAAAGTATTATATTATTTAAATTATTGTGAATGTGAGGAGTATGTGGATATGTTTTTTTTTTTCCATTTATTTTTTCTTTCTCAGTTAGTTTTAATGATCGTCTGGCAGTTTGATTAGTTGATGCGGCCTACCCGAATGTCCTTTCTTTGGAATTGTTCGTCGAGTCTTTGAGCTTCTTAAGCTCTGCGTTGAGCTACACGATTACCTACTGACAAATGCTTACACTGACTGGATAGGTCCACTCAAATCTGTGTGGTTCTTTCCTCAAAATACTATTTCCGACACTAATCTACATGTTCCTCATATGACCTGCCCAAGATTATGTCTGAACTTTAAAAGAAACTTTGACCCTTGTGTTTGTTTCGCCTGATAGGAAATGTTGACTACATCTACATTTTTTTCTTTTTTAAATGACGTGTAAAAGTGATAACGATGTCCTATTTAAAGAATAAACAATTTCATTTAATTTCAGTCCAAATTACAGACTCACGTACTTCTTTTTTCTGCTAGCGTAACAAAATAAAACAAAACACCATCTTATTATCAGAACTTCGCTCATAAACTCATAATAGGGCATCACTATAAGGCTCTAAGCCTCGGATAAGCCCCCATAGTTGTTACAAGTCCTTATTTATGATGACGAGGGCCCCGGGGCCCTATGTAACAGATTATACAAAGCAATCTCCTGCAGACATAAATTGCTTGGGTTACCTTCAATGAACTTGTAGCTCTTATTAGGAACGGTAAGTAGGTTCGCCATGGAGAAATGCTTTGAAGGAAATGGTGGTTCAAACGGTACTTGTTGGAAGGGTTTGATTTTCATTTGTTCTTTCTTTAGACCGACATATTCAGTAGAGTAGAAAAAGCTTTTGACAGCTGACCTTGATTCATCATCATTATTACTGCCGAAAGACGTTCACTGCAATACCTAAGCCTCCCCAAAGGGAGGCCACGTCGACCAATTCTGTGCTTCTCGCTTCTAGCGGATTTCCGCGACCTTCACCAGATCATCGGTCTACCTTGTGATTAGATAATGTTGCCCTATTTTTTTGTATCATGATGATAGGTTCCAGCCACTAGATCTATTTGACGATATTTTAATCGCAGACCTCGGATTTATGCTGCGAATGACAGAATCCAACACATATTCTTGGTGTCTTAAGACTATTAAGGTGGATCCGCAGTGGAAACCCGCGAAATTCAATTGCTCTTATGTTTTTTGCAATTTGCAGTTCAGTGTCAGGTTGTAACTTGATTAAAATATGATTTGCGACCGTAACAAATATGTATTTACAGAATTATAATCATTAGAATCATTAATAAAGCTAGATTTGTTTCATTGAATGACTTTTTCATGAAAACATGACATTTGAGAACAAATCTAACTAAGAGAGATGTATTAATTATTCTAATGATTATAATTTTGTAAATACAAATTTGTTATGGTTGTGAATCACATTTTGATCAAGATGGAACAACCACGGCCTGCAAATTGCAAAAAACGTAAAAAATAATAATTTCGCGGGAACCCACTGCGGATCCTCCATAAACACATTCTCATTTACCATCTATTTACGGTAAAACATACAAATTGCAAGCATTATGTCCAATATATTATGTCCTGTATCCATTTTTCTTGCCACCCTATTCCTGACAGTGACCGTAGGGCATATGAACATAAACAAAGAGTGAGTGGCGGGTAGGTATCTAGGTAACGATACAGTATACCTAGCGCACCTACTTACAGCTCAGATGTAAAATACTCAGAAGCAGTGCTAGTGTGAAGACACCTGATACTTGTGTTCTGTTTTACCTTACGGGGTTAACTTAGTAAGCACTTACCGTTGCGCTTGCGTTCTTTATGCAAAGTAAGGTCAGGTAAATTCATTGTTTTTCAAATTGACTACCAACTTCTATAGTCCGTATTTTCAAATCACAACTGTTATTCCTTGACAGTTGTATTTACAATTAATTTTCCTGATTAACTAAAAATATAAACGCTTTATAGGTGGTTATAAAACTTTAGTTTTGCGCACTTACATAGGTGCGCTAGGGAAGATGCGATTAAGTTCTTCTGTCGAGTCTATCCGTCAATAGGCGATGTAAATGTGTAAAGCTGTCAAGATTGCCCATTGTGAACTAAGAATTGGAGAGGAATCGTAACAACCTGTGCATTATGTGTGAAAAAACGTAATCATTTATGATTAGTCTGTCAGTCTGGCTTTTGTAAGTGTTGAAAATGCCATTATCGATGTGCGTACTTACCTCTAAAATGGTGTCTCCTTTTATACATATTATTATATTGATTGTATTCAGCCACCAACACTGGGTTTTTTCCCGCGCTGGGGCTCTGTCTTGCATAGGGTCGCAGCATTATGCTGAGCGATGGCCGTTTTTCGTGGATGTGACGCGTATTTTTCCTAAACTTGTTTCTTTTTTATTTTTTCGTTGGTTAATCTCACAATCTAGCAAATAAACGCACGCAGAGCTTTAATGAGAATTTAATAATTGCACGGATGCATGGTTCGCTCTCAATATTATGTTATTAACTTAGTTCCCCATGCATTACGCTTATTTGCCTGCAGCGATTGAAAGAAATACGATAATAATGCTTTGATATCTTGATTTTACATTTTATTTATAGCTTCCGTTTATAGTAAAAGTCTGTTTGGTGCTTTTAGTGCTGACTGCATAAATCAAATTGACGTAGATTATTTTTATTAAGCACCAATTAGTGCCATAACATATCTTATTTGGATTAATTAATACTAAATGATGTAAAATTAATTAGTCTAAAAGCAGAATAACTAAGTGTCCAATATTTTGCATATAAAACACCTATGAATTTTATTATTTCAATATACTTTTCACTTAGTTTATATTACATCGCAATTATTGTAATTTTAGGAGTTGGTAAACAAAGCATGTTTGCACATCAAAAATGCCAAATTTCTTTGAAAAGTTTCGGTCTACTTACCTGGCTATTTCAAGAGCCTAATAGCCTGTATTTTAACACCCAAATACCTTGATGTCACCACTGACAAAAACATATTAACTAATCCTTCAATTCCCCATTCTATTGTTATACATTAAACCATACAATTGTGCTTCTCATAACGACATTACTTAATCGTGGTTGCGCATAAGGAGGCATTGCGTCTGCGCCGCTAATTGGCCACTATATCCCCGTTACTCGACTCTTGCGTCCATTCGCGATGCACCCGGCGTGACCGACATCCAAAACGCCTAAATGTTTATTTTTGTAGTCATTAATTTTCTTAACTTTCTACTTGTAGCGACCTTTATCAGTATTTAAAGTGTAAACAAATTGACGGTTTTTTTCCGATTCATGAAGCAATAAAAAGTTTATATAATCTTGTGTGTCAACCCTAAAGACAGATGTGGATCACGAGGAAATATACCTAAAATTAAATTTCAACTCTTTATTTGTGGCTTTTGTGGACATGATAATTATTCAGATTTCATACAGCTGTAATAGCAATCACGTCATTTCGTTTAAAATACATTTTTATTAATTTATTTATCTTTATATAAATTCTTTTCAATTTTGTGAATGTGAGAACGCTGTAGCCTGCTGTAGGCCTAGTGGACTGTAGATTTGTTGACCATCATTATTCTGTTAAGTACCTGGTACTTGTTGAAAGACCTACACTGTCCTCCCATACCTAATAACACTGTTATTTGAAAATATTGTAAAAGCCCATTATTTTTAAAAGAGTAACCGTGGAGTTTCTTGCCGGCTCTCCCATTGGAAACAACCAATTGGAACCGTGCACCTAGCTTCTGACGTTTCATAAGTGCCCTTGTAGGTTTATATGACTTAAAAATATTTTGAATTTTGAATTTTGAGGGGTCATCGATCGAGGATGATAGCTGTAGCATTTCAATATACTTATATAAGAACCGTTCATGATTTTAAGAACGATTTTACGGCTTCATTCATACTCATCCCTATTTCGAACTCGCCCATGTTTTTATATGCCTATCAGCTGCTAGGGTACAATTTGTTGTAAAAATGCTACGATGTAGAAAATAAATACTCTTCTTCTTACGGCATTTTTAGCATCGGGAACCTAATTGCGTAACACACACTAGAATCACTTCAATTTTTTTGTAAATTTTTGAGGTTCAAAAGTGCCATATAAGGGCCTATTTGAAATAAATGATTTGACTTTGACTTTTGACTTTTAACACTTTCAATTACAATCCGAGGGAGGAAAAAATCGTCTGATCAACAACGTAAATTATTCTTTGAACAAAGCTGAACTGTCAAAATGAAAGAAATTGCGATCTCTTGCCTTTTTATGTACGCTACGAAATTACCCCGCTGGTTCTTTAAGGGGGATGCGCTGGTAGCTCGCGAAATTCAAATTTTCTTAAGTTTTTTGCAATTCGCAAGCCAGTGTCAAGTTGTATGTTGATTAAAATATGATTCACGAACGTAACAAATATGGCTTTACAGAATTATAATCATTAGAATCAGTAAATCTTCAAATGTCATGGATTCATGAAATAGTCATTCAATAGGATAACATGAACTTAGAGAGTTCTTTTGGTGATTTTAATGATTATAATTCTATAAATAAACATTAGATACGGCCGCGAATCATATTTAGATCAACATACAACCTGATACTGACCTGCAAATTGCAGAAAACCTAAGAAAATTTTAATTTCACGGGGTACCTTGACGTTTTCGCCTTAAACAAAAGCTCCAAACAAAAATAACCTTAAATTTATTTTTACTGTGCCTCCATCTTCCATACAAGGTTGCAACAATAGCTTAGTATATGTTGTTACTCTCGTATTGTCAATTTTAGTGTGCCTCCCCTCGGCTTTGTTCCTCCTCAATGTTAAAGGCTATGAAAGGGCATTATGGCCTGTAATATAGGAAGACAATGAAGGGCACTGCACGGCTGACCTCTCGACAAGCAAGATTATACTTATTTGCCTTTTATTTTATATAAATCGGCTCGAGAGCCAGGATGTTGGAGCAACAAGAAATATGCGAGTATCTAGGCACGTTGTACCTTTTTGCGCAAATCGCCCGGATGTATTATATTAGCCCTTTTTATGGTGGAATATCTGTGCAATTTAGACTTGAAGCCTGTGTAAGAGCAGTGAAGCTTTATAATTTACACGATTTGCAATGAGAGTTATGATTTTTTAGCTTTTGCCTAAATTTTCCTAGTAATTCGCCTCTTCTTCGCACGGTTTTACGACTTGACAAAACATTGAGATTGCTTTATTACATGCAACTTTAATATTAATGTATTATACACATAACTTTCTGGAATAAATACTCTAAATGATGGTGAAAATCTCACAAACATCCGTTGCGTAGTTTGGAAGAACAACGCAGTCATACAGAAAACCGACTTTATGAACAGATGTACCATTGAAGAAGTTCATATCTATACACCGTAAGGACTATTTTTGCTTGCAGCGTTCGGCCGCTATTGAACCGGGGCGGTAACAGATAAGGTCATCATGTTCACGGGATTTTGTTTCCAAACTGCTTAGATATGAAGTTCTTTGATAGTATGTGTGTCTTAAAAGTTACACTGATCCTTGAACTTAATGACAATAATTCTTCGTTTGTTTGAAAATAAATCTAAACCTTTTAATACAAGTCTCAGAGTCTTGAACCTCTCTCTATTTGCTCTTCTCTGAGTGCCAGCAGTAAATCAAGTTGTTTGTTTGCAATATTGAACCGTTAAACTGTATCTGTAGTTCAGGAAAGCTTTCGTTCTACTTTGTTCGTTTGTGGAGCGGGGGTGACAATAATTCACGACCACGACATGCGCGTGGGCAGTGATGGTCGCTAATTTGTGGTCTGTCAGCCATGAAGGGCCACAGAGGGTCTATAAACGTGACTGCTGATGACGCTATGTAGACTGAAGTAGATAGGCTCAATACATGGAGGGCTAATTATTTTTTAGCTAATAAAGAGGCGTACTTACTAGAAACTAAGAAATATGCCATAAATACCCAAAAATATCGAAACTAATACAATAGGGTTGATGACAACAAATTTTTGTTTTGTCCGCCAGGTAGATTATTAAAAAATATTGGACACGTATATATTTTCTTTTTTTTGTAATCAAAAGATTACGGCGATACATTGAGTTAAAATGTGCCATGACGTCACGAGTATATAGATTTTATACTTACTTGTGCTGTAGCGACCCCTCTTTAATGCATTTTATCTAAGTAATTTTTTATTAATATGATAAAGCAAAAAATAGTGTCTAATATTTTTTTTATTATCTGATTGACGGACTAAATAGAATTTCTTTTTTTTTGTACCCAGGCATCATTTCTTGCCATTACTAATTTGGCAGAATTAAGTACTTAGATCTCAATCTTGATTACAATCTCAAAAACCTTTCATACCTTGAAAATACAGATTTTTTTGGAAAAACGCTTAACAAAAATGTTGAGCGTTTGTAAACTTGACTCCTGTCTATAGTAGCCATATGTCTGGATTTGTCTGGACATGTCCGGCTTTTTGGCCCCTGTTCGGACTTTGTGGCGGCCAAAGTTGTCGATTGTCCGGACGTTTTTAGAAAATAAATAAAGTTAAATGTGTACTGTACAAAAGAAAGAATAATTAAAACGACTTTTTGTTAGGACTTTCAAATTTCGAAACGTTAACCCTAGTCCTATCTGTATCTACCTATTTGAACTTTGAAAAAATGTTTCAAATCCTTTTGTTCGAAACGGCCCTGCTGCCCCAAAATATTTGGAGTTTGTACTTGCACCTATCCACCCTAAAACTAGTTACGGTTTTGTGTTTAGTAGAAATATGGAGCTTAAACTTAACTATGGGTAAAAGGCTCTCTAACAATGTAATTTCAACTACGAACGCTGAAGGATTTGACGTTAGAAGGAGCTGGCACCTTTTTGATTATAGTGAAATTTCTACATCGTCTTAGCTCGGATAAAACTATAAATGACTAGGTAGGTACTGTTCAAAACTTCTGAAATGGAATTAAATCCGTTAGTCTTGTTTCATATTAAATTTTTAGCACCCATTAAACAGTTGAAGGTCTTCATATTAAGGGTACGGTAGTCGGTCATTCTTCGATACAAACGTAGTATGGTGATTACTCATCTGTTTGACGGTGTACGTTCAAAACGAAAAATTTGATGTATCAATTGTTCTTGTCATTATCTAGGCTTGACTGGAAGCAGAATTGAAAAATAAATTTGGTTTGGAAGTTATGAGCGCCAAAAATTCCATATTTCAACACTAATTTTAACTCGTCTTTGGGCGTAAATAAAAACTTAAGTAGTAAAAAAATGTCAATATAGAAACCGTACAGGGATAGGTAATTAATTCTAAAGTTCAAATAATTTTATTTTGAGTAAATACATCCAGTAGTTTCCATAATATCTATACGCCCAGAGGTCTGTTCATGAAGTTTTACGCGCTCGTTTTCATTTTAAATAAGAAAGAAAGAAAGAAAGAAAAATATTTTATTTGGGACACGCACAGGAAATACAAACAGTAAAAAAATAAAAATAAAAAACAAAATTATATAAAAAATAAAATAAAAAGGGAGCTTAAGCAAAAAAATCACGACCTGTGAGAGGCCAAAAAGGCCCCTATCTCAGCATAATACGGCGATAATAAATACCACCGCGCTGGTATTCTGATAGGACCCACTGTGACAATCATCGTCTATTTCACTAAATAATTTAATAAATAAATAAAAACTAGATAGATGAATACTAAATAAATAAAACTAAATAAATAAATAATTAGACTAATTAGCATTCATGTTAGTCACGCCCATCAAGTAGTTCGAGCCGTCGACTAGTGCACCTTTAATATGCCAAAATAGCCTTTTGAAGTTTTTGTTTTTTTCTTGATTGGTGACATGAGTTTTGAGAGTATGCGATTTAGTTTCTCAGCAAGATTACGTTGCTATCCATGATGAAGTATGGTAAAGTCTCTTTAAACACATTAGGTAGGTACTTCATTTACGACTAAGTATCTATGTAAAAAGAAAGAAAAAAGGTTTATTTGTCACAGAGACACGCGCATACAAATAACAAAAAAATAAACAACATAAATATTTGGCAGCTGCACGTCATGACTGTGACAAGAAGGCTTCCACTCAGCATAATTCTGTGCTATGAGGGACCCACAGCACACCGCTGATTTTCAGTGGTCACCCGAAAAATACGTACGGACATCAAGTCAGTAACTAGATATGAATGAAATAAGAAAAATTCCAAAAATTACATAGTATGTACACACGGCTACATATCAAGCTATTCATTTCCAGTTTATGCTGATCTCGCATTGTATAGGACTTCCGTACAATGCGAGGTCAGCTTATACTGGAAATGTAGCCGTGTGAACATCCCAAAGGGCCCGTTAGTATCTCAGCTTCTATCTCTACGTCGGACCACACACACAAGAGATCTAACAGTAATTCTTCAATAGGAACTGATTCCATGCAAGTATTAATTAAGCGGAGCCGGGAAAGTCGAGGAGTTGTGAGGGTTAGGGGGGGATATGCAAATCTCCAATTAGTACCTATCCACCAGAGCAGCCATCCATCAATGTCGATCATTTGTTGCTTTTCTGTAATAGCCTAGGGTTGTGGGTTATTTTTTTATTGTATTATAGTATGAGAATGTTTTAGCAGCAAAGCAGTTATTTCATTTAGTATTTTAGGCTTTATAATTCAGAGAAATAGTATTTACAGGAAATCTCTGTCAAAACCTGGCTTAATTCCGTTAAAAGGCGGTAATTCCATTCTGTTGCCTCGAGTTCTTCTGGAAAAATCGTTGGATAGCACCGAGGCTCTGAGGCACGCAACTCTGACTTTTCGGATTCATGTGCGTATTGTAAAATTATCACTTGCTTCAAAATCGGTGAAGGAAAACATTGTGACGAAACCGGCATGCCTGAGAGATATTTCTCGACGGCATGTGAAGCCAAGTCAGAGGCCCATGGGCGGCCTAAAAACTCTGACACCAGATTAGTCACTAACCACGAAAAGAAGGGCAAGCCTGAAGAGGAGGCAGTTCCTGCAGTTTTTCATTAAGCATTTTTTAAGAGCCTATGATATATCCAATTGGGCCCTTAGATGGTAGCAGCTAGTCACGCTCAATCCCAATGTAAATCGGAAATGTATTTTACCAAAAAGTGGGTACATAAAAAAATAAAAAAACTTGACCGCTTCAACCCTGTGAGATGCGCATACGCCTATCGTCTGCCACCACTTGTCAATCCCGCGTCCATGTGACGTCTTTAAAGCGTTGATTTCCAACGTTTGCAACTCATTGTGCGGACTGCGGACGGGTTCCATACGTTTTTACTTTTTATTACTGTGAGCGCATCAATGTGAGTTTTGCAACTTTAATTGGCCGTGGTAGGGTTAAATACGACTTTTTTATGTTTTTGTAATGCTTACAATGGAATGTAAGATTGTGCGCTTTTTGACTTGATTTATTACTTTTTGCCGCGAGTTTTTAATGTCTATTTAAATGCTTTGCTTAATTTTTATGTTGGGTCAACTTTAAAAATCTTTCAGGCAATCTGTCAGGCCTTACGTTATTCGGAATATCATCAATAAGGGAGAGATATAAACTTTTTGGTTAAAAAACAAATGAAACAAGCGAGAAGGAAAAACTTAAACCTAGGATTACTTTTTTTTATTTATTCCAAAATCAAAATACTGAAATCAAAATGGCGCAGCTAAATTGGGCACAGACATTATTTTTTTCTTCGAATCGCAGGTGATTCCGATAGCTCCAGTTGCAGCGCGCACTGGCCAGTTCCTTCCATATCTACCATCAAAACTTCTTAATGAAACACCGTACTCTTATCTCCTCGCCCCACAAAACTGCATTTAATCGGTTTCAGGGCAACTTGCCGTCCCAGAAACGAAATGCAAAGTAGTGTATAGCTGGTAATATAAAGGCTGTATAATTGTGTATGTAGGTACATATGTAGGTTTGCTGTAAGATAGCCTCTTTCGAAGTAGGTCGACTGTCCGCTGGAACCTGTTGGCACACTTTCTGATAGGGTTGCCACATCGTCAACAGTCCCGGTCAAGCTTCAAGTTTAAAGACTTTATAACTGTCGTATAAATGGAACGATAGAACTTTTATTGCTACTTAAGGAGTGATAACTGTTATAGTGATACTTATTAAATAAAAGGTGCAAATGAAAAGTTCTTCAAATTTATGTCTTTTGAAGAAAGAAAAAAAAACTTAATTTTGTAACTATTTCCCGAATCATCACATCCGTCTAGTAGATATCCCAAATTCCCATAACGGTAAGTTTGTACCGAGTTAACGTCTGCGAACGGACTTAAACCATCTTTTCTTAGTCTGTCAACTGCTAAGTGTGTGTGTGTGTTTTTAAGTTATTGAAAGAGAATTCGATGACCCTAAGTGCAGTAAATCCAAACGTGGGTGAAGGTTGAAGCACTGCAGCCGTCCATTTTCCACATAATAGCGTTATCAACACGCTGACCTTTCTAGAAATACTTGTTCTTCATACAACGCGCGATTCAAACGCGGACTCTGGTCTAACACACTAGCAACTAGACTAGACGGTAACTGTTTGATGCCTAATATTTTTTTTATGTTTGGATTTTTAAGAAAAATCGGCCAATTGCGAGTCGGACGTCGGAAGGTTCGGTACCACCGTACAACATTTAGCAAAAAAAAGACCGAAAAAAACACGTTTCATGTATTTTATTTTTATTATTTGTTGTTATAGCGATGATAGAAATACACAATCTTTTTTTAAATGAAATTTCATCTGTCTACCTATTACGGTTCATGAGATACAGCCCGCTGAAAGACAGACGGACAGTGGAGGCTTAGTAAAAGGATTCCGTTTGGCACCCTTCGGGTAAACCCTAAAAATAAAAGCCTTTTCACTGTCTGCGGTTCCTCCACGAACTTCATCATCAGCTAGTAAATATAATGTAATCCTATTGTAAACTCTCAGAGAAATCAGGCTATGTAAAAAAGTGGCTAGTTTTAACTTTTTATATAAGTGATTGTCAACTGTCAACAAAATAAGGCGATGACACCAACTGTCAAAACGTAAAAAATCATTTCACAAAAAAGGTGAAATGTAAACGGACAATATTTCTAACAAGATCACTTATATAAATCTTTGGCTGCAAAACGATGTTAATAACGGACCACGGTTGGCTTCACAAATTGAATGCGATATCCCCAAATGAAAAATCGTTCTCGAAAAGACATTTTAACTTCTGACCTTTGCTTCAAAAAGCTCTATTGTGGAGCAACACTTTCGCTTTCCTTTGTCATTTGAAAAATTGTTTAAAAAATTAAAACGTCATGTTCGAATTGACATTCGAAATATGAAGTGTGGACACGCTGAATGAATGAATGATGATGTTTTTTTTGCCTATGACATAACTTTATCGCAAAATGTTTGCGAATTAATACTTTTCGAAATCATATTTCTTTTGTTTTGATAGGAAAGCGGAGTTACCAATGACTTTGTGATTTGATATAACTTGAATAATTATTAATCAAAAGTTGTTTTGCTGTGAAAGTTTGCTGCAGAAAAATAGAGTAGTGCCTGTATTTACTTGCAACAGTTTCAACAAATAATCTTTCAAACTGCACCCAACACATTCTCTTGGTCGTTCAAACTATTGATCAATCGACACCAAATTTATAAAGCTTACGATATTGGCTAGGCTTTATTATGTAAAGTAACTTGAATAGGATGTATGCCATAAACAGTGACAACTTACTAAAGTATCGCCTACAAGCACCATACTTACTTAAAGTTACCTAGGTATGGATCTTTAAAATTGAGTAATATTTTAACAAATTAATTTAGCCTAGATAATTCACTAGGCGAGGTTCACTTTGATAGTCTTTTGTTAATAACACAATATATCGCCGGTAGCATACCGCGAGCGCGAGCCAGTTGAATTGAACTACCGCAGTTTCGCTGCTGTAGTTTCGCGGCAGAGATGTGCTACGGCGTATTCAAAGTCAAAGTCATTTATTTGCTTTAAATGCGGTTACAAGGATGTTAATAAATAAGTATTCTTGTGCGGTGACACATTTCGCCATATTTTGGCATGCAAATATGAATAGTAGGTAAGGCTTATTTAAGTAAGCAATTATCTATAACTAAAGTTGAAAATATTTACTAAACATGAAGTTATTTAAAGTAAATCAATCTTCAAATTACATAAAAACTAATTTCAATATATATATATATATAATACATTTGGTACAAAAATAAAAAATAACAGAACAAAATTATATCTACAATCACAGATTTTAATATATTCTTCAGTCTAGTCTACATTGCATTCCTGTAATGATAGGACTAGGGAATGCAATCTCGTACGAGATTTCCGCCTAGCGAGATCTCGCGAGACTCAAAACCCAGTCTCGCGAGATCTCGCAAATTACGGGATCTCGCGAGATTGGGAGAATCGCAATTAAAACATATGCAAATGCTTGTTTTAAGAACTTGTAATTAAATAGAAACTGCGTTGCTTAGTTATAAAATTAAATGTAAGTTTTATTTTAAAAATCAACAGAGTACTTATTATTTTGTCTCTAACTCTAATAACATTTGTTTATGTCTATAATTATTATACCTACTGTAGCTAATCAGTTAAAATTCTTACAATATTGGTAACAAAACAATAATTATCTATATTTAGTCTTTTGTAAATTATTACTTTAGTTTCAATAATTAAGAGTAATAGGAACATTACTTATGGTAAATAAATACAACAAAACAAAAACTTAACTTCACAAGTTCTTAAATAAATGTTGTGAGATCGTATTAATCAAATAAAAGAAGTTAAAAGTAGAAGTCAGATGAAGTTGTCAAGGTACGGAAAGGCAAGTTAGTTTGTCTGAAAATGGCTTCTCAAAAAACACATCATGTCGAGAGTATCATCTGACAGACGACTTCTGATTTTGCATGCCAAATACCCTGCTGCTGAAAAAGCTCGTTCTGCCTCAACACTTGAAATACACGTCGTCACGCTGCATTTGTCGATCTCGTTATCTCGCGAGATCTCGTACGAAATTTGACGAGATACAATCTCGTAAAATATGGCCGGGATCTCGCGAGATCGGGATCTCGGCGAGACGAGATTGCATTCCCTAGATAGGACCGACAAGAAGTTTTAAAAAAAAACATTTTTTGAATAATAACTATGTGAAATGAGCCATTTTTTTAGTACTACTCAGAATTTTCTGTATTACACTGCATATTCGGAAGAATCCGTAGAATGAGATCTATTTGATATAGTCCGTGCGCGACTGCTATTCACGGGACGGGGGAGGTAGACAAAGGCCAACTAACTCAGTCTGCCAATGAAAGAACTAAGATCTTGTAATGCAGATCAGTCTTTGGATAAAGACTAAGCTTTCAAAGATATATAAAAATAAAGTGTGGCCCTTTAAAATTGCAGCGACTCGCGAGTCGCGACACCCTACTGAAAATCATATTTCCTCTTTTTCAATACGAACTGTTACCAATGTAAATGAAAATATTGTAAAAGCCAATTATTTTTAAAAGAGTAACCGTGGAGTTTCTTGCTTCTCCATAGGAAACGATCAATTGGAACCGTGCACCTAGCTTCTAACGTTTCATAAGTGCCCTTGTAGGTTTATGTGAAATAAAATATTTTGATTTTACCAGTAGCACCTTTGCATAAACATCAAGGTACTTCCATTGCCATCTCACGCCAAGAAATGAGGTGACCCATTCTCCACCGGTCAAGTTCGAAACTTAGAACCCACGCATGCACCCAAATTCTAAAATGTAAATATAATGTGTTGTCTACAAGATAGCCAGGTATCGACGAGGCAATCAATTGAGCAGTGAAAGCAGTGGGCGAGTCCATTTTGCCAATGAAAGTGGTCGAGATATCTCAACATTTGGGCTTACACTTGACTAGCGTTATTGTTGATCAGTGACAGTGTGTTGCGGACAACAACAAATTAATTCACTTGGGAACTGGTGATGTAAATTGCGTATACGGACCGGCCGGAGTTACGCTGAACCCGATGTAAAAGCTGTCTGAGAAAGAAAAGCTTTAGCAGCAAACTTTGCTGAAAATGCTCTCCAGCAATAGCTGGAGATCATTTTCAATGTACTACTAATTTGCCTTGCCGCCGAAAGCAAATAGCTCACGGAAGAATGGCGATCGTCTATTCGACTTAAAAACTGTCAAAATTATCGGGTTTTGAATTAGCGAACTGCCTTTAGAGGACTCATTTAATAACATTGAAAGGTTGGGAGTAGTTATTTTTATTTATTTATTTAGGTTGTAAATGTATTATGCACGCAGTACATTTAAAATAAATTCCTTAAAATAGTACATTTATAATGTCCAACATTTACTTACAGGCTAACACAAGATGCACCATTTATGGTTTTACATAATATGTGGGCGTCCAAGCAAAAAGGGTCCAGTAGTGGGGTATTGAGTTAAGACTAGATTCGGTATCTAGAATAGTAAGGATTGAAAAAATATTCAAAAACTGACACATATTTTTTTTATCAGACATTTGAAGTTGAAATTCTGAAAAAGCTTGATATAGTCATTTACTATATGAAATTGTAGATAATTGAGCATTTATTAATAATCAATTAAAATCGCGAAATGCAATTTTTTCACCCAACTTTACAAAACTTCTTATATCTCGGAAATGCCGAGAACTGGACCCTTTTTGCTTGGACGACCATATATTATTACAAAGCCAAAAAGGATAGTTATAATTAAAGTTATACAATATTTTTTTCTAAATAATATAATAACAGATTGACAACATTAACAAATAAAAATAATAAAAATCTCAAAATTAAATTTAAATACTTTAAAATTAACATTAGCTTTGCAGTAGTAAGTGGAGCACTTCGTTGGAGCTTGTTCGGGGAAGTACTATCGAAGAACTTCATATCTAAGCAGTTTGAAAACAAAATCCCGTGAACACGATGACAACAACTGTTACCACCCCGGTTCTATAGCGGCCGAGCACTGCAAGCAGAAATAGTCCTTACGGTGTATAGATATGAACTTCTTCGATGGTACCTATTTTCTCAGGCAACAAGCAGGACAGCTATGCGATGGTTTGAAGGGTGTTGCTGAAGTAATTAGAGGCACATTAGACATATCGCCTTTGTTTTTGGATGAAAGACAGGCGTCTGAATACCATTTTTAAGTAACAAACAACAAGAAGAAAGACGCACACATACCTACATTGGACATTGATATCACATACATTATTCATCATCTTAACATTTCTACATTTATATCTGTATTTTTTATGGATGTACCACTTTTTTTTTTTTTTTTGCGTTGGAAATTATCGAATAACTTCTCCCGCTCTGGGCGGAGCGGGAGGGTGTGTCAGACTCTTACTGACTAAAACCCACCCGTGTTCCTTCCGTTGCCTGTACGTTGCCAGGGGCCACGGTATCCCTTTCGGACTTTCCCGCATCCCCGGCAGTTTCCCGCAACCCCGGCAGTTTCCCGCAACCCTGGCAGTTTCCCGCAACCCCGGCAGATGGATGTACCCCTTCTTCTTCAATCGGTCGTGGTCACTAACCGACCGACCTCTTTAAGCGGACATTCTGCCTCCATCGACTCCGGTCCGAAGTTGCCATCACCAGCTGCTGAAACTTGGTAAACGGACCATCGTGTTGTCGACCGGCCTCGTGCTCTCTTTCCTTCGGTATTCAAAGTCAAATAATTTATTTCAATTAGGCACATAAAAGGTACAGTCACGAGCTTTAATTTGGGACCCATTTCCGTTAAATGTTGTTAGAACAATCATAATGCAATAAGGTCGAAACTTTGAAACTTTGCTTTAAGGTTGAAATGTTGAATGTCAAGTTAAGACATAAAATGTCTTATCTAATCGACCTATGAAATGATAACCTCGTTGCAAAAAGCTATCATTACGATTTTCTAATTACGAACATGTGTCGTGTCAGTGTCATTTAAGAAAATAGTTTAATGTGATATTTTCACAAAATATAATTTACCAATTAATAAAATGCTTGCGGCTAATCGTGACCAAATAAGGCTCCAAATTATTGATTTGCACGAACAAGGAGTAGGCATTCACGAGATATCGCGACGAATAAATGTGACAAGAAACACAGTTCGCCGCTGGGTTCGACGCCACGGGAACAAGGAAAATATTATTGACTTACGACGAAACAACCATCACCCGCAAGTTATAACACAAGAGCAGAGCCGCTTGATGCAAAGGCAATACCTGATGAATGGATTTACGCCAACGAGGCATTTTGCGGAAGCGTTTGAAGTCCACCCTTCAACAGTTAGAAGGCATCTTAAAGCTATGGGACTGCATCACAGGCGGCCTGCAAAAAAAATTGCGTTGACGGATGCCCATAAAGCTGCTCGACTTATTTTCGCACGTCAGTATCTAAATTTTGATTGGACGACGACGGCTTTCATCGATGAAAAGACTTTTCAATCTTCCCAAACGGGCAGACTACATTTGTGGCGAATTGACAGGACGCGATACACGGAAGACCACGTCATAGCTAACAACGCGTCTGGTCGCATTACAGTTAACATGTCTGGCTGGATTAGTTCAGCCGGCATTGGAGAACTAATAAATTTACCAAACAGGGCCACTGCTCAAGATTATGTCGATTTATTAGACGAGAGTGTCCTTCCAACATTGCAACTATATTATCCACAAGAAGATGTTGCTCCAATAAACTTTGTTCAAGATAACGCAACAATTCATACGGCAAGAATCGTTAGAACTTGGTTCGACAATAATAGAGCAAATTTAAATCGTATTCCGTGGCCTGCAAAGTGTGCCGATTTAAATCCTATAGAAAATTTATGGGGCTTAATGGTTCAAAAATGGTCAAATAGAAACGAAAGAACTAGAGAAGCACTTATGGATCACTGCCTCACAGTCTCGGAAAGTTTAAGGGGTACTGACATATGTGACAAATTGATTGGATCCATGCGTAACCGGCTCCAGGCTGTGATTGACAATGAAGGTGGATATACGCGGTTTTGAATATTTATGATAAAAAAGTTACTGGAGAGATTTAAATTAATTTAGTCGTAGCCTTCGGTGATAAGTGTTTATTTTGTGCACCGCTAACCATGCTTTCTATATAATTGTGTTAAGATTGAGGTTTGTGTCATAAATGTCTTAATAAATATAAAGAATAAAAAACTCTGTTTTTCTAAAGATTTTATTAATCAATATTTTAGCTGAAATCTTCTAAGCCCCCATAATCATAAACGGCCTTTAAACCTATTTTATTTTAAATATGTTGTTTTGGTCCGTCACTTTGATATTTATGTTTGGGAAAGAGACAAAACTTTTTAACTAATATAGGTTTGAAGAATAAGCGGGTTAGTTGACTAGCTATCATATATTGACAATATAATTTTGTTCTTTTTTATTTGTTTCTTTTTTCTTATGGGACCACAGGACCAAAAAGTAATTATTACTCGGAAATCGGTATTGATCGTTTGCCCTCGCTCCAGTTGACGTTAGCCCCTAGAAACGTAAAGTTGTCGATGGTAAACATTATGACGTTTATTGTTTGTGCAGTGACAGCGTTAACATAGTAGCTCTAAATGGCGAAAGTTTGCTACACGCTATTCAACCTTAGGTGGGTCCCAAATTAAAGCTCGTGACTGTACTTTGGAACGTCAAAAAATACAAAAAAATTGAATTGATTCTTGCCAACAATGTCCAGCTTTTCAAGGCTATTTCATACATTTTGACCGCGTAGGTATTGCAATTTTCTATGAAAAAGCAGTTTTAGAAAAATAACTGAAGAAAATCACGTACTGAATCCATAGTAATAGTTTTTGCGTCGTAGGTGATAAGGACATCCACTCATATATCTATCTAAAGTAATCTTAAAAAAGAAGCAAGTGATATTAACCCACCTCTTGAATTTAGGCAAGTATACATTGCAATTTGATCTTCACGTGCTCACATTTCCTGCTTTCTTTTGTCGCATGTCTTGAGTTCTTATTGACATTATTCTAATTGAGACTGACATGTGATCACGATGCCAAATCTTGCCCAATCATTGTAACATTTCGCCGTGTTTCCTCAAAGGATTGAGCAGAGGTGTACACCCCATTTCACCAGTTATGTTTAAGTCCCACGTAATAGGGGGAGAGCCTATTGCCATCAACCCGGAGTCTGCATTTGTGCCCGACTACTGAGAAATTCCAGATAGAAAAAACCAATACCACTTTGCCCGACCTGGGAATCGAACCCAGGACCTCATGCTGAGCAGTAGCGCTTGCGACCACTAGTCGATACATTTTCACTAAACCTAAAAATAGTAAGACGGAAGAATATACCCATTAAAAACACAATAAATGCACCGTATCGAAACAAGAAAAAAAGGTTAACAACTAATTCTCAAACGGAAGTACTAAACAACAAAATCGATTTGTTTGAACAAATCTAATACTAATACGAATTTGTTACAGTTGCAACTGGTAAAATCGAATGGCACACAAAAATGATCGAGTGTATTTATAAAACAATAGATAGTGCAGTACGTTGTGCTATCGATATTCTAGAATCGATTTATCGATTTGTATCGCGATCGATCGTCGGATTTGTCGTGAAAGTCGTAGCCGCAGGCTGTGGCACACTGGGCCGATGAAGGTCAATTGCATACCTCGCTACCAGCGAAAGTTTATGGTATAATTGTTGAGACGGTCAAGTGCAAGGAAAGTATGCAAGAGCTTTGAGCTTTATCGGTTTGTTCATGATCTGTAATGTATCTATGGCATTGAACAATTAAATAGCCGTTGCGGATTCTGTTTTTTTTTCTTTTGTCTTAATCTGTGGCTCTTTTGAATACCTACGAGTAAGCAAGTTAGCACAGACTAACTTTAGGTCACTTAGACATTTTAGATCAATTAGGGCATTTTATTTACAGAAATAAAATGCCCTAATTGATCTAAAATGTCCGTTATCATCATGTTATGTAATGTTACTTGAACAAGAACATAACATAATATCACGCCTGTATTCCCCAAAGGGTTAGGCAGAGCAGAGGTATATCTATAGTACACCCACATTTCGCCAGTTATGTTAAGAGCGTTCATCCAAAAACTTGGCAACATCGCAAATAGCTGTCAAATATTTACCTGTTTTGATTAATTGGGCAATATTACTGTATGGAAATAAGAATTATGGTTAACTAGTGAACTAGAATATTAATAATAAACACTATTAAGTCCCATGTAATAGGGCGAGTATATGAACAAGAAATAAATCATAATTCTGTGCAAGCGTCGAAAATGGTGCTCTAAAATCGTTAAACCTCGAATACTTATCCTACGCACTCAAAAATCCATAAAAATAGTAACAATCTTATTCTCAAATCCCAAAATCAGCCACATCAATTTGATTTAATGAATTAATTGACAAATCAAGTTACAAATTGGGAGCTAAACATTAAACAAATCATTTTTCAAGATTAGCACATTCCTATAACGTGCCTACAGTGGGCGTATAAGCAGGCCATATACGCTTGCAGTCTCGTAAGCTCAACAGACTAGGAATGCGAGATATTTGGCATCTTAATTGATTAGTTTTTGCGCCTGTATTTACTTGGAATTTAATTAAAATAAATTAATAATTTTATTAATACATACTATATACATTCTTGAAATATGTATGTTATCTGCGAATCTAAATTGTACAGCATTTCGCCAACTATAGTCCGGCCGTCAAGAGAATACGTTCCTGACACCTGTCAGTTGGATAATTTGTAGATTATGGATCAAATTCGCAAAACACATATTCGTTAGTATGAAACTGACAGGTGTCAAGAACGCGTTCTCTCGACGGCCGGATTGTATCTGTTATGTGACATCTTACGATAGTGATGAAGAATTTGTTCGTTCAATTTCGTTATCTACTGCTCTTTGCTGCTTTACTTTTGACACGACTGCCCAAAAAATACGAGTGTTATGTTTTCACAAGCTTTTTTAAATCAGACATTTTCGTTGAATAATTTTTGACATAGGCAAAAGTCTCCGTTTATATTATATTATGTTACATACATCTAACTTGTATTTCATCCATTAACTTTTGCCTCCACTCCAGTTTAAAATCTATAGCAATTAATATCAATCTTGAAAGTTCGCAATCACTTGCTACTGACAAGCTACAAGGCCAAAGCAATCCATTTCCATTAGACTAACTCTTACTTAGACAAGACTAACTTTATCTGTATTTACTTCTCCGATTGGCTAACAAATTAATGGCGATAATTTCTTTCGTAGAAAGAGCAATTATAAACTAAGGCTGCATGCATACTAGGCGATAAATGTGGCACTTTTGTTTGACGTTTCAACTTTGACATCGCCATCAGCGACTCTTCGTTTGAACGTTATTTTGATTTCATGTTGGACATGTTATACCTTTTCCAAACGAGAGGTATTAATTTAACTTTGCTAGAAAAATGACAGCTACATAAATTAACATTAGATTTATTAAATAATGGGAATAATTTTAATATAACTGACAATACGACATATTAAAAAAAAAAACAAAATGTTCATATTTTCACGATACGTGCAGGTATAATCGGTAAAGCAAAAAATGTATGAAGGAAACTTGTACAATTGTCGGATTGTCGCATGTCATCGCGTTTCGTTCAACTTATCAACTCATCACTGACAGTCGTTCTGTGTCGGCATTTGTCTGGCAGCATAGCGCGATCTTATGCTTGTGTAGCCCAACATGGCAACTGAAGTTGCCTAGTGTACACACGGCTTTAGTAAACAAGTAGAAATGAAACGACACATTCTCTCTGTAGATACAACTTCAATTTTTTGTGTGCTGAGCTTTCACGAGCGTCCCATGAGATGTTTACAATGCATTCAAAGAAACGCGCCACTAGGGCTGGCTGCTTTGATATTTATGTTAGAAAAGGAGAGGAGACTATAATAAAATGGGACATACTTTCTCACTGTTCTTTGATTCAGGATACCATGTCTAACTTTTCTCATTATAAACTGTACTCATTATGTCAAAAAAATCAATAATCTGCCACCTTCTACCAATTATGTCGGGGTCGGCTTCCCGTCTTACTGAATACCAGTATTTTACATGGAGTGATTGCCTATCTGACCTCCACCATCCAGTTCCTGGGTAACACCATACCCCTTGGTAAGACTGGTTGTCAGACTTCTGGGCTTCTGAATACCCGTAACGACTGTCAATGATCTACGAATTACAGCCGGGACCAACGGCTTAACGTGCTTTCCGAGGCACGGAGGGGTCTCGATATGTAATGGATGGTCACCCATCCACGAACCGACCGCGGCAAGCGTAGCTTAACCTTCGACCGACCCGTGCGGTTGTTATAATTCAGTCACAAGCCCCCTTCATAATGTATTCATTATGTATGATATTTAATCAAGGCAAACCTTGGTAACGCTGCTAAGTCGTCGTTGCTCGGTCAATGTTGTGGCCACACAACTGAAGCCTTTCAGAAATAATGAAAGCTGATCGCGCAATAACGGTATTCTTATTAACCTGTCCGCCGAATCCCTATTCAAGACGATATTTTATCAAAATCCACCTTAAATGTACCATCGAGGAACTTCATATCTATACATCGTAAGGACTATTTCTGCTTGCAGCGATCGGCGGCTATAGAACCGGGGCGGTAACAGATGTGGTCATCGTGTTCACGGGGTTTTGTTTTCAAACTGGTTAGATGTGAATTTCTTCGATAGTACTTGAGTTAGATGGTAAGTACTTGAGTTGCTAAATATTTGGAAAAACCTCTCTGATGCGGATGTCATCTAAAACAAGCTATACCTGTTCATAGAAATCGCCTCTGAGGTCTAGTGGTTAAATCACCTGCCTCAGACCCAAAGGTCCTGGATTCGATTCCCAGTGGGAGCAAAATTTTCTGCTCGGTTTGGTTGGTGGTAGGGCTTGTTCTAAGTCCGCCTGGCTAGCTACCACCATCTTATCTAAGTATGTCGCCGTAAAAACAATAATTTTTCTGTTTCGGTACTAAGAGGTAAGATAGCCAGTTCCTCTGTGGTTGTGGATTCAGGGTGAAGCTCGCTTCCATCTTCTCAGGTGAATGAAACACGAGGATTGACTAATCATCACATTCTTCTTTCTTTATATTATATCTATTATCCCATTACAATATGAATGATAATAATATATGAATATCCCATAATAATGATAGTGCAATACTGTGTCTCAAGCATACCGTCAGATACTATATAGATCGTAAAACACCAGTTTACGCGTGTTTCCTCGACTTGTCCAGGGCCTTCGACCTGGTGTCGTATGATGTGTTGTGGCAAAAACTGGAGGACATAAGCATGCCCCGTGAACTTGTTAACATCTTCAAGTATTGGTACGCACACCAGGTGAACAGTGTCAGATGGGCAGGTGTACTGTCGGAGCCGTACAGGCTTGAATGTGGGGTTAGGCAAGGTGGGTTAACCTCACCCACACTGTTCAACGTGTACATGAATGCACTCATCGTTGCGCTCAGTAGCCACCATGTGGGCTGTCACGTGGACGGTGTCTGTGTAAATAATCTGAGTTATGCAGACGACATGGTGCTATTGAGCGCGTCGGTGTGCGGTGTACGCAAGTTGTTGAGTGTGTGTGAGGAGTACGCGAACAGACATGGCCTCATGTACAATGCCTTAAAAAGCCAATACATGGTCTTTCGGGCCGGTGCCAACAGCCCGCAACATGTACCACCCATTCGTCTGAATGATGTACCCTTGCAACGGGTGGACCAGTTTAAATATTTGGGGCATTGGGTGGCTGCTGACCTGAGGGACCATGTCGACATCGAAAGGGAGCGGAGGGCACTGTCCAAAAGAGCTAATATGATATCCCGGAGGTTTGCACGTTGTTCAAAACGAGTTAAAATTACGCTTTTTAAAGCCTTTTGCACCTCACTATACACGTGCAGCCTTTGGGTTTCCTATACACGTGCGGCTTACGGTGCCCTCCGTATCCAATACAACAACGCGTTCAGGGCGGTGTTGGGGCTGCCCCGCTTTTGCAGTGCCTCGGGCATGTTTGCGGAAGCGCGCACCGACTGTTTTCACGCCACCATGCGCAAGCGGTGCGCGTCCTTGGTGCGCAGGGTGCGGGGCAGCTCCAATACAGTGCTGGCGATGATTGCCGGGAGGCTTGATTGCCCGTATATCGGACATTGCTGTGGCAGACATGTTGCGAGCTGTGTTTAATAATATATTGTGTTTGTCGTATTTTTATTTATTTTTTTTTTTTTTTTTTTTGTTATTATTTGATTTGAATTGTGTGTGTTACTTGTGATTTTAATTGAATGCGGATAATTTTATTTTAGTTTATTTTTATTGATTTATTACTATTTATTTTTGGCTATATATTTTTAATTTGGAAATGATAATGTTGTATATACTATGGATCTAAGTTATCTGAAATAAATGAATTTTATTTTTTTTATTTTATTACATTCTTAGAAAGTATTAAAAAACAAGTAATATTTCATTACTTGTGTTATTTATTCATCCTGATAGTACAGGTGATGAAATCAGCACCCTAATTACGTAATATACGATCAATCGGAATTTGAATCGTTTTAAAACAAATTTCTAGTCCATTGCTTCATAAGTTCGGAAAAAAAATTGCTCAACAACGTAAATAACGCAATTAATGTTGTTAAACTGTCAAAATGTAACAAATTTGTCGTAATTGTTTACTAAAATGTGTTGCGTAATTAGATAGCTGAAGTTACAAGATAGTTGGTGGACTTTTCTGAAATTGCATTCATGTTGTATTACACACAGCTTTATCCACAAATAGAACTGCCGTGCATTGAGGCATCACAGACGGCGGCGTTGCACGGTGACTTGGTCTATTATTTATTGAAGTGACATCCAGTGGCATCCCTAATTCCGAATCAAGGTTGTCAGCTCCATCAGCTTTCCTTTGTCCATTTTTACTTCAACAAACTGACCGTAGACGCTTCCCTTAATTGATAATTGTATAATTCAATTTAATTGGAACCGTCCTCTGTGTTTTACACTTTACTGGTTTCTTTATTGTTGTTTATAACTATGGTCTTTGTTTACGAGGTTTTGTATGGTATCAAGTATCAAGTTGAATGTACCATACGTATTTCAAGTTTAAATAGTTAGCAATTTTAATTTGATAGGTAGGTATGGTACCTCTACATCGACATATAACGACTAGTGGGAATCAAAGACTACCTTCTCTCTTCTCCTGGGTGCCTATATTAAGAAGCTAGTAAGGGTTTCAGTTTATACAGGGTGGCATCGACGCGAAAACTGATACCACGGATTCAGTACATGATTCTGAACACCCCTGCGATAAAATAGTCCGTCGGTTATTTAAAAAAAATCTGCTTTCATAGAAAAGTTCAATACCTACGCGGTCAATATGTATGGAACAGCAGTTTTTTTTTTAAATAACTGAAGTAAAATTCAACGCAAGGGTGTTCAGAATCATGTACTCCATGGGTCAACGACGCGTTGTGTTCCACGCGCGCCTCAAAGAGGTGTCAGCACAACTGAAGGGGTCCGATAGGACCGATGCCTGCCGGGGTCGCGGGAAAGTCCGAAAGGGATACCGTGGCCCCCGGCAACGTACAGGCAACTGAAGGAGCACGGGTGGGTTTTAGTCAGTAAGAGTCTGACACGCCCTCCCGCTCCGCCCAGAGCGGGAGAAGGTACCTACCTATTAGCTTATTTCTATTAAGTTGCATAGTTTTGTATACTTAAATGATTAAGGAATAGATAGGATTGATAGAATAAGAAATGAGTACATAAGAGGAAGTCTGAAAGTAGCACCGGTGACTGAAAAGTCGGACGGAAATCGGTCGTCATGGCATGGGCCATGTGATGCGGGCGAATGAGGAAAATGTCGTCAAGGAAGTTTTGAGTATGAATTGAAAGACCAAAGAAATGTTGAATGGACTGTGTGAAAAATGATATGGCTAGAAAGGGAGTGACTACCGAGATGACGACTAAAAGAGAAGTATGGAAGAAAGGGACATGTTGAGACGAGCACAGATAAATTGGGAGAAGGGCAGGAGAACTACGATGTTGATGACTTAAATGATTAAGGTTTTACGATCACATTTACTATCAAGATGATTATGGCAATATCGCGGTCAAATAAAGACCCACTTCGCTTTGTCAACAGTCTTCTAAATGCACATTGTTGTTCTATTATGACAACATCGACCAAATGAACTAGGATCGATGATAAATATTGATGACAGGCAGACAAAGGTTGCCTTCCATGACGCATAGACATGGATTGTTGTTGAATTACTTTGTCAGGGAGTGAGCATAAACAAGTAGATTGGCTCCCGGTTAAGCATAGACCACTTCTGTCAAATGTGAATATTATAATGATTATAAAAAGTATTGTATAGATTGAAAATTGAAATTGTGGACAGGCATCCATCTTCTTATTTTCTCCTGTAGAAGCAAATTTACGAGAAAACCTTGGGCCGTATTTTAAAATGATTAGCGTACTTATAGTTGAGAATCGTGGAGGCTTGGTTTACTAACATATCAGGATTTTTTTATTTTTTTGGGTGGGAAATCATCTAATAACTTCTCCCACTCTGGGCGGAGCGGGAGGGCGTGTCAGACTCTTACTGACTGAAACCCGGCCGTGTTCCTTCATTTGCCTGTACATTGCCAGGGGTCAAGGTATCCCTTTTGGACTTTTCCGCGACCACGGCAGAACATATCAGGATCAAGGCTCTATCTAATATTAATTTTTTCTCGAGAAGGTACCTTAGATCTTTAGCTCTATTATAAAAGTAGCCTTTCAAAATCCACTTACTCAGTCAGTCTAGTTAAACAGAGAAGCTTTCCATTGCATACTACCCTGTAAACCTCAAATTAGTGTTTTATCAACACCTTAAGCACAGTATTATAAAGTAACAGAATTATATCTCGGCAGTGACCTTGAAATTACCTACGGCCGCTCGGTAGATTAACCTTCCGCGTCCGTGCGTAACTGCCGCGCACTCGATACTGTTGTGTAATGATATCCACTGAGATTTCGAAGCGCGTCGTTTTGGATGTTTTCTATGAAGATATAATATAATACTGTTACTTATTTATACTTATAATATAATACTGTTAATTATTTATACTGTGACTTAGGCACTCGTTAACTTAAGAACTTAAATAAAACAAAAACATTACGGCATTAACTTACATAAACAAATAAACATGTTTATCTGTTCATTACGTCCTCTTATTGTGCCGTTAACCGCAGATATATCTATTAAGACAATGTCCAACGACATTTCAGCTGATACTGTTAATTATTTATACTGTGACGTAAGCACTCGTTAGCTTAAGAACTTACACAAAACAATAAAATTACGGCACTAACTTACATAAACAAACAAACATGTTTCTCTGTTCATTACCTCCTCTTATTGTGCCGTTTACCGCAGATATATCTATTAAGACAAAGTCCCACGACCTTTAAGCTGGATTCGTGTAAACGATGGTGTAGGTATAACTTGCACAGATGCAATAAAAAATTACAATGTGCATTGTCTAGACGGTTTAGAGTTAGAGTTGCTGGATGTGGCATCGTCAATTTGTGTACACAAGAACGTACTTTGCCCAAACGATTAGCATTTATTTATTTATTTCTATTTATTTATTTAGTTCAGACCATAGATCCATAAAGTGTTAGTATAAACTTAACCTATTGTTAGTAAATAATACGGGTATATTATAAATTATTTTAATTGGCGACATGGACGTCTGCGCGCACATGTCTACCAGCCCAATGCCTAATAAATGGCCCATCAATTTTGTCCGCCAGTGTAGCTAGAATATTGTTAGGGCTGCCCCTGAATCGCCGTAGCATAGATGCAGATCGTTTGCGCATGACGACATAAAAGTCATCAAGCCTCGCTTCAGCAAACATGCCTGATGCGCTGCAAAAACGAGGCAGCCCCAACAACATCCTCAGTGCATTATTATATTGCACGCGCAGAGCATTGTAAGCCTTCTGCGTATACCTCACCCACAGGCTGCACGAGTAAAAAGACTGGCAATAAGCTCTGAACAGAGTCATTTTCACCTCCTTAGTACACCGTGCAAACCTACGAGCAAGCATATTGCATCGGGCTGCCAACGCCCGGCGCTCCCTATCAATATCTTGGTCATCTGTAAGATCATCCGTTATCACATGGCCCAGGTATTTAAATTGACTAACAACATTTATTTTAACGGAGAAATGAATATACTGGTTTAATATAAATGGAACTGTAGGGCTCGGACAGACGACTGAAATGAATATTTCTACCAGAAGTGTACCTAATTAGCTATAGAGCTTTTACGTGTTGTGTATCAGTCAAACTAATTGGGCCTAACTCCAAATAAATTGGCATAACGGCAATAGAAAGATGATAATATAATTTAAACTAAGCTCTTGTTTGTTTGTTAAGTAATTTAATCGATCAGAACACTGACAATAATTATTTAAAAATCAGTGCGCGTCGCTGGATGCAAGAAACACAGAACCGGTCGAAGTGGCGGTGCTTGGGGGTCCAGCAGTAGACGTCTTTCGGCTGAAATTATGAACTGCGCGTCGAAAAACACAACAAAAAATTAATAACTGAACTTTTGAATTAACCGGATTCTAGATAAGGATGAAATTAAGGCGACGATAACCGACTTTTAATGATTTTGCACTGATGATCCCGTCTAAACGAGTAAGGTTAATGATTTGGAAAAATTATGTGTCAAATTAGAGCATTTTCTTAATAACTTAATCTGTGAATATTTTAGATTATGTTTATATTACATAGTGAAATTAATTTGTAAAGTTATGTCTAACGCGGATACAAAACTAAGGATCACGCAAAATCTATCAAGCGTATTTTTCTGAAACCTTCACCATTTTAAAGATAATTTAATTATTGATCTTTTAGTATACGTTTTTTGTTAAAATACCTTTTGTTTTTAGTATAATAAATTAATAATGCGTCTAATTTAGGACAGCGCTCCTTGATGGGCGAGTCCTATTACTGGCTGGACGTACGACGCGTTGCGTGAGCTCAGTACAGAACATGCAAGCTAACCACTCAAGGTCACTGGCATATATCTGCGTCTTAATACCAGCCTATTATTGTCCCACTGCAGGGCACAGGCCTCTTCTCATACAGAGAAGGCACGAGCATTAAACACTACGCTTGCTTAAGGCGGATTGGAGACATCTGAAGTCGTATATTGACTATAAGTCCTGGTTTCCTCAACTTTTTTTTCTTCACCCTCCACCAAAGTTATGATGTCCAAGAAAAACTTGGAAGACTTGGCGGGGGCATCGCCCGTGCCCCCAGATTCCTTCAGAATATCACATCCAGTTCTCACACATCCCTGTCAATCAAGGAAGCGATCTTGAACGTATGTCTTCCGTCTTCCGCACGACTACACATCCGAGGGTGTGACAAGAATCTAACATTTATAAGAAAAAACAAGAATTCTAGCAGGTATTTAACGATACTTTAACATTATGCAATGATTTGCAACACTTAACATACTGTTATTGTTTACAAAAGTGTAAAAAAAGCGTGTAAACTGTAAACATTACATTGTGCAGAAGATCCCGCGTGCAATGTAAATTAATAGTGATATGCATACAATGTTGCGCAAAAAATACTGTAGGCAGCAACACAAAGTCGTTTGCAATTAATATTATGTATGTAGAAGCAATTATTATTAATTAATAGAGATAGTGTCGTGAAATAAAGATTACAAGGCATTCCAGGGTGTATTTACTAATTAGTAAATTCATTTTTACGATCTTGCGTGCAAAAAATGGTATAATGAAGTTGTATGCAATTAATATTGCACTATCAATTAGCGGAGATTAAAATTATCTTAAATGTAAGGCTTAACTAGATAGTGTGTGCTATGAATATAAGTATGATGAGTATTTCTGATGATATGTGAAGTGCAGATAGGTATTTGTTGAGTCAAGTCAAATAATTTATTTCAAATAGGCCCTTATAAGGCACTTTTGAGCGTCAAAATTTACTAAAATAAAATTAATTCTAGTCGCTTCTTCCAAAAGGTAGTTTCTGTATGGAAAAGAATGGCCAAGAAGTTCCACCGTCGTTAATCTTTTAAAATGTTTTAAAATATTTTGTATAGGTACGTTAGTTATATAATTATAGGCAGTGTATAGTGTCGCTAGCGGCACTATCCCGATCGGATAAAGTGCCGCTAGCGGCATAATAGTGGCGCAGCCTCAGCCCGGTTAAAGTGCCGTAAGCATTGCATTATCATTGTCACTATCACTGTCACGGTGACTTGTTATTTTATTTTTGAGGTTAGTTCGCTGTAAAACACCACATTCTCAACACATTACATTCTCTTGTTTTTATTTTATCGTGTTTAGAAATGCATACTCATCACGGCTGCATAGTCCCATTTGCATTTTTTTTTTTTACCTGTCATTCTTTGACATGGTCTCATTTATACCCTTGAGTTATGGGATATAAAAAAAACACCTTGTATAAACTAGTTAGTGTTGGTATACCTTAATAGAAAAAAAATAAAAAGAACCTTACAATAATGAGCAAACTGTCTGTGCTCACCCTCTTTAAAAGTAGAACATCGCCGTTCAACAACTCTTGGTGAAGTTGGAAAGGAATTTCATGGCCGTACCTATGTACCGAAGCAGTTAAGAAGTGGTTTACGATGAATGTGTTCCTGATGAGCAACCTTTTTTTTTTTGGTTGGGAAATTATCAAATATCTTCTCTCGCTCTGGGCGGAGCGGGAGGGCGTGTCAGACTTACTGACTAAAACCCACCCGTGTTCCTTCAGTTGCCTGTACGTTGCCAGGGGTCACGGTATCCCTTACAGACTTTCCCGCAACCCCGGCAGGCTCCTAACATCCTAAGTGCGCACACGATCAATCACAATCTGAATAATTTTGAAGAATATTGCTAATCCATTGCGTCTTACGTGTCGTAAGTTCGAAAAATAATCTGCTCAGCAACGTAAATAACGCAATGAATGTTGTTGAACTGTCAAACTGAAACAGATTGTGATTGATCGTGTTTTACGCAATTAGAATGCAGAATTATCACGGCAAGATTTAATCGCTCAACCTATTTGACCCCTCTACACTGAAACCCACTACTTACCTGTTAAATCCTCGCCCCGATTGAATTTTCCCACCAACACCAACTCCAAATCGTCACCACAACCTAAATTGGTGCTAATTTACCACAACACACGGCCACACGTTCTGTTCCAGACGTGAACATGGACTCTTCTTTATAGGCACTTGTAGTAACGGCTTTGAGAACATTAAACTGTTCCGTTTACTTCGGAGATAGGATCGTTTATATCCTTAAGAGGACGACCGCATTTCCTTGATGCGTGCCTTATAAATAGAGCGATTCTAGGTCTGATTTGTCTCTGTCTGGAAAAAGGTTGGGTCTTCACGCTTGATAGTGTTCTTATACGATGCTGTGAATGTTTATAGACTAATCAACATCACAATTTATATGGGATTGGCGCAGCATGTAGTTTTCCACGCTTCTCTGTCTGTTTTTACCCACGATGGGGAAACTCATGGCCTTCATCTCACCTGATGGTAAGTGATGATCAGGCCGAAGGCGGAAGCGAGCTTCACCCGGAATCCCCAACCACAGAGGAAATGGCTATCTTACCTCTATCTGCCGAAAAACATTGCAACATTGTTGTTATGGCGACAGACTTAGATAAGATGGTAGTAGCTAGCCAGGCGGACTTAGAACAAGCCCTGCTGGGAATCGAACCCGGGACCTCTGGGTCTGAGACAAGTAGTCTTACGACTGAGGCGGATAAAACTTTCAAGCCATAATGATCTACTTGTTATTGTTCATTGCTTTTTCCCCTATAGCCATCCATTCATCCATATTAATACTTTATCCCTTGACATTTACTTTTCTTCAAGATGTGCAATGATTCATATTTTTTGGCAATCTTACAATAGATACTTGATTGTCTTTTGTAGGTCGAGGCCCATATCCATCTTTGGACAACTATGGGCTCATGTTAAATGATTGTGTGTCTATGGGACGTACACAGCCTGATGTTGTTAGCTTAAGACGCAGATAGATAACAATGACCTTGAATGGTTAGCTTGCGTGGCTTGCGTTGATCACGCAACGCGGCGTACGTCCAGCCAGTAATAGGACTCGCCCATCCAGAAGCGCTGTCCCAAATTAGACGCATTATTAATTTATTATACATAAAACAAAAGGTATTGTAATAAAACACGTATACTAAAAGATACATATTTAAATTATCTTTAGAATGGTGAAGGTTTCAGAAAAATACGCTTACTAGATTTTGCGTGATTCTCAGTTTTTTATCCGCGTTAGACATAAATTTACAAATTAATTTCACTATGTAATATAAACATAATCAAAAATATTCATATATTAAGTTATTAATAAAACGCTCTAATTTAACATATAATAGGTTGGGGAAAAAGTTTCTTCGCATTTTTTAAGAAAATTCAAAACATTTTTTAACATAGTATGTTTACATTTAACTAAAGTATGTAGGTACCATTTTGTTCGATAACTTTTTGCCATCTTGTAGGTAGGGACATGATCCCATTGCTATAGAAATTTTGGGACTTCTGATCAAAATACCGCGACAAGTGGTTTTGGCAGTCCTCCCGTGATGTTAACCTGACACTGCCTAAAGAATTCTGAAGAGACCGAAACAGGTGGAAATCTGAAGGTGCAAGGTCAGGACTATACGGCGGATGCATTAACACCTCCCAGCCAAACTCTCTTAATTTTTGCTGAGTGGCTAAAGATGTGTGAGGTCTAGCGTTATCATGATGAAAAACCACACCCCTTCTGTTGATTAATTCCGGCCGCTTTCTCTCAACTTCTTGCTTTAATCTCATCAGTTGTTCGCAGTAGAGTTCAGAATCGATGGTCCTGCCTGGTGGTAACAGCTCATAATGAATAATGCCCTTCCAATCCCACCACACACACAGCATCACCTTGTTGCGAGTTAACCCGGGTTTTGCCACAGTCTGTGAAGCCTGACCGGCCTTTGACCACGACCTTTTTCGCACGTTCTTGTCGTACGTGATCCACTTTTCATCACCAGTTATCAGCTTCTTCAAAAATGGTTCGGTTTCATTACGTCGTAATAAAGAATCACAAATGAGTACACGGTTCATTAGGTTTCTTTCAGTGAGCTCGTGAGGTACCCAAATATCGAGCTTTTTTGTGTACCCAGTTTTTTTCAAATGCGCCAAAACTGTTTTGTGGTCAATTCCCAGTTCTTCAGCTACGTCGTAACTACTAATATGCCGATCTTGCTCCACTTTTTCAAAAATGGCATCCATTTTATCCGTAATAGGGCGACCAGAGCGACGTGCATCTTTGACATCAAAATTTCCGGATTGAAAACGCTTAAACCAAATTTGTGCTACTCTCACAGACACTGCACTAGGTCCATAAACATCGCAAATTTTTTTCGCGGCTTGCGTTGCATTTTTACCTTTTTTGTAGTAAAATTTTAAAATGTATCGAATTTCTTCATTAGATTCACTCATCTTGACAGTACGAAAAACAAATAAAAATCACACATTTTCCTAATTTGAATTTGGAATTATGTTCTTTAAAATTTAAACTTTCAATGATACCAAAACCAGCCAGATACACATAGTATAGCCAAAGAGATTTTATTACAAGTTCATACATACTATAATGCGAAAAGACTTTTTCCCCAACCTAATATTTTTACCGATCATGATATTCAGTATAAAATCGTTAAAAATCGGTTATCTTCGCCTTAAGTTCCATCGTAATTATGAAGGTATGAAATACCTTTCGTCAATCATGATTTTGATATGATCTACTAAATGTATTCTGTAAAACAATAGTCTGCATAAGAGAATTTGGTCGTAACCTACATTTACTATCCGCTACAATTTTGATGCTATCTAATAGATACTTCCCATAGATAACCTACATTGTTTTCGTGAGAAAATCAATTTGTCCAATCCGTGAAATCGATGTATTGTTTCTCTTTTGTTTTATTTTAATAATAACGTCAAAATTCAAAAAGTCATTTATTCAAACTAGGCTGAGAATCAGCACTATTCGAACGTCAAAATTACATAAGACAGTCCCCCAAAACGCCCACCCTTCACCACTTCCTAGTGCTTTAGCTGGGAAGAAGAAGTGGCGCAACAAACTCCCTCAGTTTAGGTATCCGATTATTTGAGTAAAACTTGTAAAACGTATCTTTATTTGTAAATAACGGAAATCATATTTTCTTGTCTTAAACAATAAAAATGCAAAAATAGACGTAATTAATTTTGTTGAGTATTTTAAATCAAGGTTATTTTTTATTGTGTTTTCAAGTGAATCCTTCAATTATTTTTTTTAAACAATAAAAGTTTCGAAAGAGTAGGTACTCAATCTACCTAATTCTTGTTAATTTTGCTCATTCATCGTTGCTAACGTTAGTAGGAGTTGGTCACAAGTTCCAAAGGGATAGATCTCTAACTTTTGTTTCTTTCTTCTTGAACCCAGTGCCAACTTATTGCCACTAACGAAGACTTCTTCGATTCCTTCTAAAAACAATGTAACAAACTTCATGTATTATTTAGCCGACTTAAAATGACTGAAGGCACCACAGTAACGGGACACGCAGTAATATCAATAAAATAGGAGAGTGCAGTACTGAGCAGCTGTCCAACACTTGTACTGCCGTTATATTGGACTGTGGTGGTCTAACTTGCTAAACTAAGTAACGAAAACAGGTAACATTTTGTACCAAAAACGTGTAATGTGGACACAAGTTTATTTTGCCATTAATATACAATAAAATTCCGAATGACATTAAGCAATTGAATTTTAATTAATTTAAGAAAACACTTAAAAAGCTTCTTACTGATAAGTGCTACTACTTATAACATTTTTGAATATTTAAATTATACATTTTAAATTACATTGTTGATTTTAATTTTAAGATATATTGACATATTTTGTCTGTAATTAATATTGGCTACTTTTGTACTGACTCTGATTGTATATTTTAATTATTAACTATATTTTGCACTGACTCTAATTTTATATATGAAACTGAAACTAATAATTAATTTACAATTGTCAATTTAATTAATAACATTATTATAAACATTTTGTACGCCGTGAGGCAAAACATGTTGGTCCGGTAAAATTATGTTTCCATCTGTATGTGCATATTCATGTATCAAGTTACACGTGTTTGAACAAATAAATGTATCTTTAAAAAAAAAGACCTGTGTTAATGTGTAACACAGAAATAGGAAATCTTTTTGTGACAGTTTCAGCACGCGTAGCATGACAAAACAACCATAGAAACGGATTTTCTACGGGATTGGCGATGGACGAATAGACAAAATGACAGATTGTGATTGTTTATCTGTCATTTTGTTTTCCCCTTTGTGCCTCCGAAAGCACTTTAAACTGTTGTTCCAGATTGTGATTTGTAGATTTTTGACAATCGTTACGGGTAGAAGCCCGAAAGCCTGACAACCAGTCTTACCAAGGAGTTCCGTATTACCCAGTATTTTTTTTTGTGGAGGTCATATAGGCAGTATCTCCATGTTAAATACTGGTATTCAGCTGCATTCCGTTAGACTGGAAGCCGACCCCGACATGGTTGGAAAAAGGCTAGACAGATTGATTGATGGCAGAATCTTCTGGGTGTCTCGTGAAATTCAAATCAAACTGACTTCAATAGTCGGTGTGCTTAGGGCATGTTAATAGCATCTTTATTAACCTCTTATTTCATTCAGTCATTTTTGATTTGTTCATTCACCAGTAAGTTTCGCACATTGCCATCAATTGCCTCATAAGCACCTCATTTCTAAATGCTCATATTTATATGATGAGGTAAGAAACTTGTGTCGTGAAAATGGGACTTACTTACCTTATTCTTAGTACTTACCTTAACTCACCTAACAAGAACTTCAAATAACCACTCCATAATTCCATTCCTCAAGTCATCAATCTTCGATCCTCAGCTGTTATTTTCTAATTAAATGGTAGTTACACATTAAACTCAGCAGTAATTATGTTGTTATGACTCAACCATAATTATGGCAACCTAAGAAATGGGTTAGAAACAACTTTTCCCTATAATTAATGAGCTAAACGAGACATTGATGGATAATCCTGTATCCTCTACAAATATTGAAACACAAAAAATCCATTAGGATAATTATTTAGGGTTGCAAAAACGCATTTATCATATCTTAAGAGTCAACCTACGAGAAGCACAAAACTGTACTGAATTCTCACCGCGAATGTTATTATGGTATTGCTAATCCAAAACGAAATACAACTGTATGGACGCAAGTTATTAACAAACCGTTAATTTAATTAGTTCCTAGCAGTTTCGATTAATCGAGAATGTGATTTGGTTCAGAACTGTGAATGTAGGCATTGGCTTGATGAGAACCAATTGAATAAGCTAAGTAATAAAGTGAAGAATGCTTGGCAGGCATGAGAATAAAATGTGCACGTACTTAAAAGAAACTTAGATGAAAGTAAGATATGTATATCAATCTGGGTCTTGTCTTTTCGTTGCGTGTAAAGAGATGTAATTTAAAATGCCTTCAAGCCACAAATAGATAGATTGCTAAAGCGACAGTGTCGTATTTGGTACACATTTACCTCAGACATTTATTTAAAGCTACTTTAAAGATATTCTAATCACGCCATTGTTGATTTGACAATTTCGCAACCTAGTACTTTGACCTTTAGAACAAGACTGCATTGATTTGTGATTATCGTAGAAATTGTTTTGTCGTAAAACACTAATAATACCACACGAAGCCGTGATAGTTTCCCATAAATAAGAGCTTTTGGTCCAATCAGCAGGAAACCATAGGTCATGGGAACGGCCTGTGGGGCGCAATCTCCGTGATTGGGACCTACTTGAGAGAACCCTTCTTCACGGCATTATCTTGACGAGGTTAGATACGGTTTGTTGTCATTGTCAGGTTGCCATTCTCAAGTCTGACAGTCTTTTGGATGATCGTATTGCTGCATGAAGTACTTACTAATTCCATGGTTTCGTCTAAATTGTGTATTGTTGTTGTGTTGGCATTTATAGGATTGATATTGACGTATTTGGTTGCTAAATTTTTATTATAAATAATACTGGCACACAACAGGCTCTTATAGCGTTCTAAATTCAAACCTCATTTAACATGACACACATAATTTTTGAAGCGTAATGCACACATTTAAGTTTTTTTTGCGTACCATACTTCCGTAATTTTAATTATAAAAACACTTAAACCACACGTAAAAAGAAGGTCCAATTGGGTTATTCTTTAATAACGAATGTAATTTGAAATAATAAAATCAATTGATTGGTGAAATCAGATCGTTTAGTGGTTGTTAAATCGTAGCGCGTGCAAATTGCTAGCGCTTTTAAAGATATAAAGTTAACGATAACCCAGTTTATTTAATGTTATGTTTTTAAGCCTACATTTGTGAGTGTAGTTTCATGCTACTGACATCGATAATATTCTCACGGACATTCTTATGATTCCTATCATTTATCGTTTGAATTTCGATGGGATCGGATGTCAAGTATCAGCGCTCGAGAAGACGCTGACAATATAATAATAAATTGTTGTCTTTAAATCATTTTATTTGTTCGTCTTCGATTTATTGAAGTCTCTTTTGAGAGGTTGTCATGACTTGTCCAATTATTATGTTCCGCTGGGCACTATTTCAAACCAATAAATTTAATTTATGGTAGCGAATATTCCGGACCCTAGCGAAAAATCTAATAATACGTCGAACAGTGTTGGTCGAAATTATACATGATTGAATACTAAGGTAAAACCAACAAAGCCTAAACAAGCTGTAGTTTTAGCCATGCTATAATCACAGTAAACGATAAACAATTGAATTAGCTTATTACCGGTGCTAAACTAACCTGGCGCCAACGTTGTCTCAGGTGTGGCGTGAAATTATACTTGATCGTTCTAAAGATATAAATCATGTTCTAAAAGTACTGTCAAATATGGTATTAAATAATATTGGAATAAGATTGTGATTGAAAGGATAAGAATAAGGTTGAAATAATTATTTATAAGAAAAGCCAGGTCGAAAGGGTATGAAAATCTTTGCAATCTCTATCACCCTCGCGTACGAAGAGAATCCAAGGAATCGCTACTTTACATAACCGCTAGCTGTTTTACAAAACGGAGTTGTTTTGTAAAACAGCGAGCTGTTACCTAAAACAGCAGATTCGACAATCCAACTGCCACAAATATTTAACGATTTCTTGAATTCTCTTCATAGAAGATGTATTGAATGCGCGACAGCAAAGACACGGTTATTTTTTTCATGAAAGAAATCATTTATTTGCTTATAATGTAGGTGTACAGATAATATGTAATTTTTATAAATGGCATTTATCTTTATATGTGGGATTCTTTATGCCCTCGATTCCTCGAAGCATCCTAACGGCTGGATGGATTTTGATACATGAGGTGGTATCCATGTCTATCGGCTCGTATAGGTCGCGCAATATTTTGTTTTTATAAAATCAAAATGGCGGATTTTAGACGTCAATAAACTGGCAAAAGTTTGAAAAAAAATGGTTAGTACCATGACCATGTGGGACCATCAAAACAAAGGGCGGAAACGATTCCGGAATAAAATTGTCATCAGCTCTGAGATTGAACTAAAATAACTGCCATCAGACTGCTAGAAAAGTGATCTCTTTTTAGTTGTAGTCAGGGGACTGCAACTAAAAAGAGATCCGGGTTTTGATATTTTGTTTTATTTAAATTAGAATTAATTTAATAGTGAGCTAAATAATGAAAGCCATTATTAGAAAGAGCGTGTGGCAGTATTTATTATACCAGTTGATGCAATAAACACTAAACGATCGAATTAACAAATTAAAAGAAAAAATATTTGTGTGAACTACGATTTTTAGAGACGCTGCTTTTAATTTTTATGGACGCATATCATAAATAGAAATAATGGTCTAATTAAAATTTAAATCACTTTAAAATATATTCATGCTAGACCACCCACTGGTTCAGAGATCGATTTTTTAAACAAATATAAAAATAACAATAAATTAGGAACGAATTTGTCTCATTAAAATGATTTTGATGTGTCTGAACTTTTATACTATTGTTGGCACATCATTTTAAATTGTACTAGCTTTTGCCTACGGCTTCGCCAGCGTTGATGTCGGGAAATATCCCAAGGGAACGTACTAGAGGGATAAAAAGTACCCTCTGTGTTAATCCAGGTAAATAATATATTAGTTCCGTAGTACATTGTTTTCATATAACTCTTATTTTTTTACGCTGCGCTCGCCAGTAAATATTAATTATATAATTATATTAATATTAATATAGTTATTTGCATAAAACATGGTATAAAATGGTGTTAAAATATAATTATAATGGCACAAACATGTTTAGCTAACATACAAAATTTTAAAATGTACATAAACATTTTTTATCCATAAATTCTTTTAAACAATAGAAGCTACACTCATTCAACCACTTGTACAACTTTATCTTAAACAATCTAGAATTTAATGTTTTGAATTGACTTGGTATCTTGTTATAAATACGCAAAAAAAAAGCTCCCAGTCGGCATGATTTTATCCGAGATATTCAACAATCATCGTCATATTTTTTTCCAATTTACATAAAACCATAATGAATTATACACCTAAACCTTCCTCTTGAATCATCCCGTCCATTGGTGAAAACCGTATGAAAATCCGTTTGGTAGTTTTTGAGTTTATCGCGTGCAGATAGACAGACGCGGCGGGGGGACTTTGCTTTATAATATATATATTTAAGTACCTACCTGGTGATTTATTTACATGATGACAACAACAGAATAGACAGAAATAACGGTTCATTTACCGTATTTTTTATATCCTCTGAAATTATTTGGACCATCTCCTTTACAATACTGATACATTGATGCGCTTATTTTAAAATCTATTGGATAAACTGTCTATCAATTTTGAAGTCACTTCATGACAAGAAAAAATAATTCCACGGTTCTCGGCAATTTTCAATTCCGAAAAAATAAACTAAAAAAAGCGGCCAAATGCGAGTCGGACTCGCACACAAAGGGTTCCGTACCACCGAACAATATCTAACGATACATTTTTTTAATACTTGAGTAAAACAAAAACACGTTTCTTGTTTAAAATCCCCTTACATATTTTACGTTATTTTATTTTTGTTATATCGGCTATAGTAATACACACTCTGAAAATTTTTAAGTGTCTACCTATTACAGTTCAAAAGATATAGTCCTGTGACAGACAGACGGACGGACGGTAAGCGTAGCCTTAGTAATAGGGCCCCGGTGGCACCCATTGGGTACGGAACCCTACGAAGTTTATAGCCGTTTAGAAAAATAACGAGTAATATAATAACTTGCCTTTTTTCATAGACATTCGATCCGGCAAATTATATTTCACGCGTTTGCATTTTTTGTGTCAAAAAATGAATTTTGAATGATAAAAAAATTGTGTGACGAATTGACAGATGTTGCGAAATAGCTATTTCTGTAAAGTTTTTGCATTTCAATTTGCATGCAACCATAGAGTCAACGGCAATCTTCGGCAAGAAGAGAATATAATACCTATTCTTTATTTTTACATTGTAAATTAAATGTACACCATATAAATATAGAAAATTTACATAGGGTGACACAATGGGCAGTCTTATCGCTAAAAGCGATCTTTTCAAGACAACCTTTGGATTTATTAAAAGGAAGAAGGAGAAACAGAATTAATAGAGGAAAAGAAATATTTCATTCTCCCGATAGTCTCTAAGGCCGGTAGCACACCTCCGCCGCGAAACCATAGCAGCGAAACCGCAGTAGTTCAATTCAACTGGCTCGCGTCATGTTCCGCTACTTGAGTTCCGCTACTCGAATTTCGAATAAAAATTTAGAACATGGCGCGAGTCAGTTGAATTGAACTACTGCGGTTCCGCTGCTATGGTTTCGCGGCGGATGTGTGCTACTGGCGTAAGATCTGTGATTTTTACTTTTTAAGATCCTATATGGTATGTCCAAGACTAAGATTGTAGGGGAAAAATATATCGATAAGAATATCCAATGATCACAATTAATCGTGAGCGAAATGATAAAAATAATTGATGATGGCATGCACAAATGCAATTTGTTTGTAAGATTACATCTTGTAAAAGGAGGGTGTGTCGTGAGGCTAGCAAAGCGATATCTCGATCCATTTGTTTATAAGCCATTATCTTAGAAATAAATGTGCCTATGCGCAATCAGACGATTTGCTTTACGCTTATTTTGATATCTTGTAACGGCTAATAGATGGAAAGATTAAAGTGTTGTTCCTATTAATTGCTTCAGAAGATCTTGCCTAACTGCTTTAGTTGTTCTTACTGCCTCGTTGATCTACTGGTCGCAAGCGCTGCTGCTATAAGCATGAGGTCCTGGATTCGATTCCTGCGGGTCGGGGAAATTGTTATTCGGTTTTCCCATCTGGAATTTCTCAGTGGCAGCCCGGAGTCTGGATTTATGTCCGGTTGATGGCAATAGGCTCGCCCCCTATTACATGGGACTTAAATGAACTACCTATTACGGTTCGAAAGATACAGCCCTGTGACAGACAGATAGACGGACGGTCAACAACATAACAGGCGAAATGTGGATGTAGCAATAAAATATTCTGGCAACACTTGTAAATCTATGTTAGTGTCTATGATATTGTCGTTGGTATTGCTCTGTGTGTGTAGGTAATGGCGGACGCTCATTGTAATAATCTGCAAGTTGTTCTTAAATAAATTTCAAGAACCAAAATATTTGTCTTCTAATTCCAAGACCGAAAAACAGATGTACTGTCGAAGAACTCCATATAATCTAGAAAATAAAATCCCGTGAACACGATGACCACATCTGTGTAACGCCCCTCTTTGCATCGACCAATGAAACAAAAAAATACATTGTAATATTTTGTCGTTTTTGTTTTTTTTCTTGTTCGTGTATTTTGTAGGCTCTGTTACAATTATAACAGTTGTCTAACCCTTTTTGAACCACAAGGAACAGAACAAAAAAAAAAGATGAGAAAGTTTTTAATTTTAATGTTTTTTGTTTTTTTTTTTCATTTACAAAAACATGGGACACATAAAAAATCTGATGCTGCGATACTATTGGTTGATGAGATTTCCATTGACGGCCGAGCGCTGCAAGCAGAAATAGTCTTTACGGAGCTTAGATATGAAGTTCTTCGGTAGTACTATAGATGCACTTCTGCTTAACCCTCCGGGGACTACAGCGAGATATGTTTATGATACTTATGTTACTTACTTAGGTTCTTAGGTACTTAAGAGGGAACAGGGACTGCGAGGGATTTGAAAAATAGTTATTTGAAGAAATTATTGCCGTCGTCGTACCTCAAATCTGCCTCCTTAAAGTGCGATAGGGACAGCTGCAACTCAGATAAAAAAAAAAAACTAAAAAAATTGACGAGATAAACGTTTCAGATACCCCTTTTTTCTCCTCGAAAACTGAGCCGATTCAATTAATTTTTTTCATTACAATTTTAACGAATATGTCTAGGTTCCTATCAATTCTTTTATGTTAAAAACTTTTGGAATTTGTCTGGTAGTACTCTAATCACGGCGGTAAAAATGGGGCATTTTTGAGGATCATATTTCCTTTTTTTCAGCTAGCTTTTTTTCTAGTTTTTTTTTTTTGTTAGTTTCTTTTTTCAGCTTTTTTTGCAGCTTTTGGTTTTTTTTTTTTTTTTCTTTTTGTCTGCTGTAGAGCAGACCTTGATTTTATGAAAAAAAAAATGATTGCTCTAGAGGCAATAATCAGGAAGAAAATAGGGGAATACATTTGTATGGAGAGTCACAGGCCCTGTTCCTTCTTAAGTTCAAGAACTTGCTTAAAATCCATATTTTAAGCAAGTTCTTGAACTTTAGAGGACTTCACTTTATTACCTATGTAATAAAGTTCGTATGTTGTTCTTAAAACACATTTTAAAATAGACCATGCAACCTGATTGAATGAGTTCATTTTATTTTTAAACCTACGAGTGAAAGTATTCCTGGAAAATATATACAGACAATGTTTCAAAGCTCATACATTCTTAAGTTTAGTGTAGGAGCTTTACAAAGCAGTGCTGTTGAAGGATAAACCACAGTTTATAGTTGTATGGCCTAACAATTACAATTTACAAGTACTTACTACTTTGGACTTAAAAGCGAACAAAGCTTCGCACCGCCAACAAACTGCAAATTAGTACCTACATATGTACTGTCAGAGCTTACCTTATAAGCTGAAACCACGACACGATGCAAGAGTCAAGACTACGCAGATTCACACAAATCTGGGCTTAATTTCCCTTCGATTGTTAAACGATAAGATCGACATTCGCAGATCAATGGCGACAATATAAGGGTGAACGAACAATACATGTCAGTTGACAGGTTCCGTTCACATCGTGAGGTGGAGTCACGAATTTTTAGCACAAGCTCACGGCGTGATGTGATCAGCTGTTGTGTGACACTTTGGCCAAAATTGGGCGATTGTTGGTGGCCCACTTACACGATATATGGCCCGAGTGGCCCACTGACGTTATTTATTAGACGGCCAGCATGCGAGGCTGTTTATTGAGATTAATTTGGACATGGATCTGGTTTCTTTACATAAAATGGTAGTAAGTGGATTAAATTTTTCTTTTCTCCATATAACATAGGAGTCATGCAGAGTTGTAGTAGTTGACCTCCTACTAAATATTTACGAATAACGTTTATCTGTTTTGAAAACTAGTTAAAAATCAAGCAGCTTAGAACGCTGAGAAAGATTTATTCTCAAATAAGGCACAAAGTCACTTACTTGAGAACAATGCTTATAATAAATTATAAATAGGTACATGTAAAGTGCGTCACAGACGTCACTGTAGCAATTAATGATAGGTACACCCCATCCAATACATTAAAATTTTAGGAAATGTATTATTTGTGATAAAAAAATTAGCTAATTGAGTTTTGAAGATACTGATCTAATGACTACCTACTGTAGTGAAGATATTAGAACATGCAATACAGAAAAAGAATACAGTTATTAGGAACGTAGGAAAGGTAACAACTACATATATAGATATACATGTGGGAAATACGTTACTGAGTTGACTAATGGTCATATCACACATATCAACTCTGAAAGGGATCGTAACCGTATCGCCTTTCGCCTCACCGTCAAACCGGCGTCAACCTAACGTAAGCAAGTAACCGAAGCGGATCGGCAGCTCCGATACGTCGACTCGGCTACGGGTAGGCGACGACGGCTACAGTGTGCCGCAGGCAGGCCGCGGAAGGGGCAAGGGTGGACGAAGAGACGTAAGCTCGGATACGGAGAGGCGTAAGCTCGAGTACGGAGAGACGTAAGCTCGGGTACGGAGAGACGTAAGCACGGAGACGACGAACCGTAAGCGCGGGAACTGCAAGTTGACCACGCACGCACCGCGGTTCGTGAGCTTGTCCCAAGGCGAGGCGATTACGTTACCATTCCGATTAGTGCGCGTTGCAGTAGGGAGTTTCATACAAAGAATACCGAATGGCTCGAATTGATACGGTGATGATCCCTTTCCGAGTTGATATGTGTACTGTGTCCTTTATCGGGACGCCAGCGCCGCCTAACGCTCGACAGAGTATACAACATAACGCTCGGACCGGGTGGAGCTAAGCAAAGGTTCATAGATGGCGGTCAAGCAGTGAAGACGTGTAGAAACTGTCACAACAGAAGCATAAGTGAAATGAAATGAAATTGTTTATTCTGTAAATAGGATATTGCAATCGCTTTTACACGTAATAAAAAAAATAAAAAAATTGCTAGATGAGTTCGGCGTTTCCTATCTGACTACTCTGAGAAGAAAGACCGACACAAACTCAGAGGTCACAGTCTCTTTTAAAGTCCAGACATAATCTTGGTCAGGCCATATGAGGACCATGTAGATTAGTGTCTGAAATGGTCTTTTGAGGAAAGAACCACACAGATTTGAGTGGACCTGTCCAGTCAGTGTAAGCATTTGTCAGTAATCGTGGAGCTCAAATCAGAACTTAAGGAGCTCAACTCCCGGAGGACACGGTTGAGCATACGGTGGAGGTCTGTCCGGCTTGGGCAGAGCATCGCCGTGTCCTCGTGGAGGCGATCGGCGGCGGGGATCTCTCGCGTCCGGCCCTAGTCCAGGCCATGGTACGGAGCGAGAGGGCATGGGAGGCCGTCACCTCCTTCTGCGAAGCAGTAATGCTCGCGAAGGAGGAGGCAGAACGCGTGAGGGAGAGGCAAATTTCGCGCCCTCACGCCCCTAGCCGCCGCAGGAGACGCCCTGGGCGTCGGGAATCGCAGGCCGATTCCCGGTCACCGTAGGCGCGGGCTTGCGGACGGTGAGCAATGGGTAGCTCGCCGTCCGATAAGGACCAGGCCCGGGTCGACGGCGCGTTGTGTTCCACGCGCGCCTCAAAGAGATGTCAGCACAACGGAAGGGGTCCGTTAGGACCGATGCCTGCCGGGGTTGCGGGAAAGTCCGAAAGGGATACCGTGGCCCCTGGCAACGTAAAGGCAACGGAAGGAACACGGGTGGGTTTTAGTCACGCCCTCCCGCTCCACCCAGGGCGGGAGAAGTTATTTGATAATTTCCCAACCAAAAAAAAAAAAAAAAAAAAAAGGAGCTCAACTCGACGAAAAATACCAAAGAAACGACATTTGGATAGGCCGCATAAAGTACTCAAACTGCCAGACCATCATTAAAATTAACTAAGAAAGAAAAAAATAAAGAATGAGGAAAAAAAAAATATCCACATAGTCCTCACGTTCACAATAATTAAAACAATATAATACTTTACAAAGTAATCATGTCATTTTTTATATAATTTTCAACAATGTCAATATGTATATAAAACTGGTATATTTGAATGATTTTAAATAATAATTAAAATGTCACATTTTATGGTTTTATCACAAGGCGAATTGAGGAAAGACTGTAAATAAATTGTGATACAATATTAACTTGATAGACTACGCTAGAAAACATTTATTTGTCAATGGATAAAGTTCAAAGAGATTAAAATTATACCTTCTCTTCTGCAGTTCAACTCAACATATTCTTTAGAAGCCGTATCAATATAAGAGACTAACATTCTGAAAACAGACTTTACAGCCATTAAAGAGGAATGATCTAATAACAATGATCACATAACAATAGGCTTGTCTAATCGAATGACAAACGACATCAACCTACATAGATCTTCCATTTGTGTCCTATTCAAGACTGCGTGGGTATCTTACACCTATATTGCTGGGAAAACCAAACGGGTGTAGAAATATATACATCCGGATCATTGTCACTGTATCCTTAATAATATGCGAGTGGTAAAATAGAACAATTAGTCCGGGGAATTTACGCCGAATTTTAGGCTAACTTTGCATAAATTTAAAACAGCATTTTTTTCAGTTAACGTGTAGGGGACATGTGAATATGTTAAAATGTAAACCACGAAAAGTTCACCACCGCGTGTATGTTTTTTTTTAAAGAAAACATTTAATTTCAATCTTTCGGGATTAAAAAATGTATAACAGATATGTTTGTATTGTATGGAGTGTTTGTCGACGAGATAAGCAGCGCTATTCTGTAAAAATCACACGGTGAAAACCTAGGTGAAGTGAGCTGTCAACAGTGTCCATCCCTAGCATCAGTGCGATGACAGCTCACTTCACGCTCACTTCACCTAAGTTTTCACGATGAGATTTTTACAGAATAGCACTGCTGGTAGGTAGTAGGTCTAAAATTAAACATTTGCGTCCACGGAAATTTCGATAAAAACAAAAGTACGATTTTTTTTAAAGCAAAATTGTTAACAGTAGTTTTTTGCATTCAATTACTTACTTAAATATTTGAATACACAATCCAACAAAATTAAACATATTGTACTGGCGCAAGATATTAATCAAAGTTTTTTTGCAATAGCTATTCAGGCAAAAATGTAATAGAATTAAATTTAGTTTAACTTTTGTTTATAGACTCTATCTGACCTAATTACAAGAAAATTAAACACATTAAAACAAAAATGTTACATAGTAAAAAAAAACACGTTAAAGCAAAATGTTACATAAAAAAAAATTAAAATAAAATGCTTTAATGTATTTAATACTTTTTTTATTATCATTTTTTTATTATTAACTGACGGACTAAATAGAATTTCTTTTTTTTGATCCAGGCAAAACACTAGCAAACAATGCAAGCAAGCACTTTGCCAAGAGAATCAGTCTTTGTTACGTCTTATAAAATAGCATCAAATACTTACAAAATAGTAGGACATTACAGTCCCTTATTACCTGATGGGTTTATAGCGATAAGCCTACAGATCGTGGTATTTGAAATTACTGCTAGAGAATGTTCTCATTATTATCTTTGTACAATGGTATCTTTTGTATTTATTTTTGAAGGGGTTGCATAATGTACATAAAGGCCATTATTTACGAATGTTTGTTGAACTATCAACTTTTACCTTACCAAATTGTAGATTGGATGTCGATAAAGTTAATGCCTCTGATTGTTTACATAACGATATATGGATGACGTCAGTTCCATCATTCGTAACGCAGAAGTTTATCAATGGTTTATAATTCATCAATACACGTTGAAATTCGGCTAACAATCAACTATTGTCTACTGTAGTCAATCTATTGTGTATACTACACAATCATCATTGGCTATTGGAATTGGACTTGGAAATCTTATTTTAATTTAGTATCCAACTTGTTCACAGAAAAGGTGATTATCTTTTAGTGGTTGTCTGTGCAATTTTAAAATTGAATGATGTGTGACAAAATTCTTGGGATAGCTGTTAATTTCTCTCCTACCACCCTTCTAAATAACCAGAAGACATTTTCAACTTTCAAACCACGTTTAAGTGTCCCAAGTAAGCCACATCGGCCTGCCCCTGGGATTCCTTGCGAGACGGTAATACGAGTACACCTACATAATATATTTGGCGCACATACCTATAATTAAGGACACTTGCACACGTGCGAGCCTGCGGGGTTTCTCTCGCAAATTCGACTGTGGTTTAAGCCGGTTTTCGTGACAACTTTCTAGAGATTCCCACCGCATTAAGTACCCTTAGAAGTGCTAATGTATATTATTATTTGTTTGCTGTGTAACGGCTATTCGTATAGTAAGTTGATTAATTGTTGCTGTAAAAATCGTCCCGTGCTACTTGTTAAAATAAACAATTCATCAAAATACATATTTAATTTCAAACATTTTATGAAATTCTTTATTTATTGGTCAGAAGTCACAACGTCTTATTTAAAAACCGCCGAACTCCAATAAATATTACCACGTATAATAAAAATCTGCAAAAATTCAAAATTCTTTATGACATACCTAAATCTTGTAATATTGATAAATCCATTTTCGTCCTCAAATCGACGTCTAATGAAATACGGCATCCAGGTCTCTTAACAAGTTTCCGAACCCGATCGATTCTTAATAATGAATTGCTATAGATAATGAGTTGTTTTTTGTCTAAAACGGTGATTTAGAATCGGCGCCGTGGCGCCATATAGCTCGAAGATCGAAGATAGTCTCACGCGCAGCCGCGGCGGAGCTTTTGTAGTTCCCCGATGTTAGAATCTTTAAGAGTACAATTTTGTCATTCTTTCGTGTCATTTGTTCTTGGTCAAAAGATGCCGACTAATTTCTGTGTTAGCGAGATCGTTTTGTTTTGTTTTGCGGGTTGAAATTTGCCAGATATCAATAACATCCATTGTTTAGATCTTAGGCAACATTCATTAGGTCCGAGAGCTCATGGTTTGTTCAATGAAATCTCCGAACGACTGGTTGACATTTCCCGTGACTCAAGGGCTGGCTTTTACGTCGACCAGAGGCTAAGCATTGCCATACACCGTGGCAATGCGGCCAGTCTCTTGGGTACACTACCAGTCGACAGTGATGCGGATGAATTTTTCGACCCTATATTTTAGTTTGTATAATACTTAGTTAGTTGCATACACATATTTTAGATAATCCCTATTGTTTATGTTCATTATTAAGTAATAAGACTAAATGAAAATAAATAAACCTTTGAATTCTTTTGTAAAAAAAAAAAACTTTCGTTATTATTTTTCGTCTATACAGGTTCTTGTTTATTACTTGCAGGGGTATATCAAAATGTATGTTTTTACTTTCCATTAATCCGACTCAATTTCTCTCTCCACAAATGTTACAAACATTGCACATTCAATTAGCTACTCTCAAACAAACAATTCGTTCACATCGATTGCTCGTTCGAATCAGCCACAACACCACAAGTCTAAGTGCGAGCGCCATTATAATCTATCCATCAAGATGGCTATCAGATTCATATGGCCGCTGAATTTCCCCGTACAATTTATATGGATACTCGAGGACATCGGCTATAAACTAGCGGTCGTCTTTGTACTTGGTTCCCACGTCTGCGATATAAGAATCGATTGAACTTTGTTCTTACTTGTTTGTTTAATTTGTTTGTTAGTTGTATATAGTTGTATTTCTTTGAGGTTATTTAAAGAAGCAGTGTTGCTACTGCATTGTTCTTGTTTTGTATTCATTGTTGTTATTTTGTTTTCAGTAGCGGTTTTGACAGTATGCTCTATGAACCAATATTTTTTTTATTTTTGAATATTTATGCCTGTTAGTACTTAGTCTGTGGTGCCTTCCTCACATATTATTTTTGAAAAAAAAACATAAAATTTTGTATGTGTGAAATAGGTGTGTAGGGAATTCGTAAAGGCCTTAGGATTCTCGATAGCTTGCAAGATTTAGCAGAGGTTGATATCAAATTACATTATTTTTATGATTAAGAAGTTGCAACTTTCAAAGAACCTCTAACTTCTTGGAAACTAACTTTGTCATCTGCGAACTTTTAGTATCTAACGCTCAGACAGCACCATACTTAACAAAATAAGTTCAACCTTGAGTAACTTCTTTCCTGCTATTTCACATTTCTGCTGAACTGTCAACGAGACCTACTTTATAAAAACATTTTTTATTGCATCTTTCACCTGCTTTTTCCACAACGGTTGTTATGTTACACTTCAAATAGCATAAACAAACCGCTGACATTATGTTTTTGCTTTAAACAATGGTGGTAACATGATGGTAACCCACACGTAACGTAGACTCGTTAAACGTTACTGCAACTGTTATTATAATGGCAACACAGTTAACGGTGTGTATGTTAGCTACATTGTTTTTGGCGAGATGATAAAAGATCTTAAGAGCGTTTATACTCAAAGTGGGCAACGTCGCAAAATAGCTGTCAAATATTTCGCTGTTTTGATAATTTTGTAATTTGCATTTATGGATATAAGAAATATGGCTAACTAGTAAACTAAAATATTGATTATAAAATGCAATAAACACCAAATATTTAGTTTTAGATGTAAAAAAAGTATTTGGAAACTTTCCAAATGCCTTTTACACCTAAACGGTTACAACATTAAATTCAGTGTTATAATTGCAATTTATTATTAATATTCTAGTTCACTAGTTAGCCATGTTTCTTATTTCCATACGGTAATATTGCTAAATTAATCGAAACAGCGAAATATTTGACATCTATTTGCGACGTTGCCTCCTTTCCTCTTAATAATATACTTTTCCTGAGTAGTAATGTTTCTTAATGTTTTATTCCGGCGTGAAGCTTGCTGCATGTAGTAAGAAGTCGATTGAAACTGCTATCTAATTACGCAACACATTTTTGTAAACGATTACGACTAATCTGTTTTATTTTGACAGTTCAACAACTTTCATTGCGTTATTAACGTTGTTGAGCAGATTTTTTTTTGAACTTATGGAGCAATGGATTAACAATCTGTTTCAAAACGATTCAGATTCTGATTGATTGTGTATTACAAAATAAGGGTACTATAGAACTGATGGACAATTCGGTTACCCTTTTCTATTATGCTGATGAGTTGACATTATATTTGCGTGTTCAATCTTTTTGAATTTTTATATTAAACTTCTTCTTGAAGGAACTGGAGGAATGTATAATTTTTGAATATTGAAAGTATTGTTTCTTATCGAAGGTACGCGAGTGACGCGGCGTCGTCGGCCGAAACGTCCGAAAACAAATTTATTTCCCATCAAAATCCCGTTGGTAGATCTATTGGCAATTTACACACAGGTAGTCGTTGGTAGATTATTTTGGGAATCAATTTCATTGTGTGCAACCATTACCGCAAGGAATTGAACGAAATCATCTAGAAAATCCATTAAAAGTGTACAAAACTGGACAAAGACCGCGTTTTTGACACAGATTATTTTTCTTTTTGTATTTTTCCAGCAAATTAGCAAATTGGGTATGAAGAACTAACGTAATGGATTATTCATAACCTAAGTTTTCGTGTTTTACACCGCATTAGCTCTAGACTCAGGCGATAATACCGGTTCCATCAACTTCCATGACAAAATAATCTGAATGATCACTGTCGACGAACTCCGATGGCCGCCTGTCATCGGTAAAAACATTTCGACTGGCCACGCTAAACACGATAGTAACGGGTCGATACCTCCGACTTTTTTTGCTACGAAACACGAACTTCACTTTATTCGACATGTAAAGTGACACCATTATTGCAACAATTCCAATTACAAAAGCCATAAGATACAACAAAATGTAGGTCAGTATTTGTTATGTAAATAACCGAACGTTAAACTTAGTGCATCAAAATATCAGAGAATAACTTCATCGCATACAGAATTTGGGGTTTATAGGGTAATAGAGAAACTTTGAGCAGAAACGATGGGGTCGCGTTGATCGGTGACCTCCGAACTCAAATGGTTCATTGAGTATAGCAGCTGAGCGGCATCGTCATCCATTCAGCCGCCGCTATCGCCCGTCGCTCAGTGCCGATCCTAAACACGGAACGCGTCACACGCGCGAGCAACGTAGGCTGCGTAACAGTGTGCCTTTGCCTTTTATTTTTTACGCGCGCTTGGCGGGAAGTTTGACAGATAGTTTTTCTTTTTATTGAACCTATAAAAAGTGGCAGCCATATTGAACGATTTATTCTAAAGTGAAATGAGTGTTTGATTGTGAAGGTATAATTTTGCAAAACAAAACAAAGTGTTTCAAGATGATGACGTCTGTGTACCATGAGGTGAGTGCACGACATTTCCCACTTGGCATTTAGTTGTTTTTGTTGAGTAATTGTCTTCGTAAACTGGACTCCACCGTTGTTAACCTTTTATATTTTCTTAGTATTTAGATAATTAAACGTTATGAGCCCAAATTGCAAGGCATTTTATAGGAATTTGTAAAAGCAAGATTTTTTCTGTTTTTCTTTAGTGTTTTAAGACGTAAGTTCAAGTTCATGGTCGAGCATAATTTAACTAAAGTCGTTACTATTCAGGCCTAATTAAATATTCATATTTGAAGTTCTTCGTAATAAAGAACCGTTTAAAATTATTCAATCAATATTTTTGAACACATGTGGCATTATTCAAATGCGTTTTTGTGTGACAAATTATATCGTCTCGTATGCGATGTCACAGAGTGGATGTGACAGAGTAATTATTGGTTTAGACACTGCAAGCACGGCAGGCGACAAGTTTAAAATGATTTAGCATATGTACACGTTATGTGTGTACGTAAATAATTTATCGAATTCGTTAAAATTCTGATAGGATATAAGTAGGTTGTACTTAAGCATAAAGTTTACATAAGTCCAACCTGTGACGTGGGGAATTTATTGAATTTTCAGTCCAGATATTTTTTTTTTAATTCTCACGGCATTCTGACCCCCATTCTTATCTAAAAGGGCAACGTTACACTTCCATCCGATGACATTCGCAGAACACTAGGCACGTCTCTGGCCTTTTTGTAACACGATTTTTACCAGAACGTTTATCACCACGTCATATCGTATTCAGAAGGTTGTGTTACACGGCCATTAAAGCATCCTACACGTCAACAGTTCCTGGTGCATACAATCATATCTTGTGACTTCCAAAAGCATGGAGAATCTAATTGGGAAGCGGAAAGGTTCATAAACGCAGTTTGTTTATCCAATTTAAACATAAAACAGGCCTGCTGTGAACACGTTACTGTTTTCTGTATACGAGTTTTTTTCCATGTTAAACATAACATAACATCACGCCTGTATTCCGTGAAAGGGCATGCAGAAGCATTTAGCACACTTACATTTCTTCAACTGACGAAATCTGGGTTCGAGCTTAGCTTGTTGCCATAAGCATAACCAACCTATAATTTGGGAACTTGGCCTGCTGGAACACAGGCCTCGTCTCTTCGAGAGGGAGTTTATAGCCATAAACTTCAGGCAGCTTCTGAATACCTACCTAATTCCTAACGAAAAAACCCAATGACGGTTTGTCAATCCAACCCAGGACGCAAACAGTCGCGCGTACGACCAACGAAGCAGTAAATGTTCCCATCTTCTAACATAATTACCATGTCTACACTTTATTGTGAATGTTTATACAGTTCATTATCGATGCTGATCTGTTTGCTTAGCAACGGAAAGCAAGCAATGCAACGTGCTATCGCCTAGCGTGTTTGATGTTTACTTTATGCTGTTTGTTTACAATCGCCCGAAACTTACAGAGATTTCCATCTACGTCTCGTGGAGTCCTTTTTGAGACTGTTAAGTTATATCTGGCAGCTGCCAAGCCAATTAGTGTGTGGTTGGTTTTTGTTTTCGTCCTTTTTCGTCACGTATTTCATAATTATGTCAAAATGCTTTTGTCACCTCATTTGGTTTGTTTTCTTTAGGGCATGGTTTTCAAGATCTTAAAAGGTATAAATCACAATGACAAGACAATGCTATTCAAACAAAGCAAATGCGAATGCCAATGGTTAGATTCGTTAGAAATCAAAGTTCTTGTCATTAAAGATAACTACAATTTTTCAGAGTAATTACTATCAGTTTCCACTCTGAAATTAAATTTTTCGTTATTGCTACATTATAAATTTATTTATAAATAATCTCCTAATTAAATTCAGAAAATATTTTTACTACAACTTTTTTATGCACACACTAACGATAAATTTGAATTTTTATGGTTTGTTTTTGTTATCTTATCAGTAGGCAATCTTTCGACCGTTTCTATAAAAATATTAGCTTTGCTTATCGACTACGTTTTGCGTCATTGGAAATAACGGATAAGCTTTGAAAATAATACATTATTTGCCATGAACGTGTGTTCCTACCCTATACAATTTTTTTCCGTGTAAATTGAGTTAAAAAAAACAATTAAAATAAAATACTACAAATCAGTTGGATGCGGGGGGCACAGAATCGGTCGAAATGGCGGTGCTTGGGGGAGGCCTATGTCCAGCAGTGGACGTCTTTTGGCTGAAATGATGATGGATGTATACAAACTTTAACACAACCATATTTGGAGATATAATCAACGAACTTTACCAACGAATAACTGTATTTAGATAACTTTCACCGAATAACTACTTTCAAAAACAGTGATAATGTGTGCGATACCCGTCATTACCCAGTTCATGGGTACTTTGTACTTTGTCGCTTTCACTAGTATCATCATTGTTTTGACCATTATTTTCGTATCAGAAGCCGCGACGGCAAAAAGACCCACCATCTTGAGGTTTCTCTTCAGTGATGATATCGATATTTATGTAAAACATCATGTGAATAAAGATATGAACTGTGACCCCAGTCTAAATTACATTCGGATGAACCGCCATTCAACGTTGATATTAGGATTAGATTATAAGGCACTTTTATTCCGAATGTTTATTGATATCGTTATAAGACTACCTGATAACGTGTTTTAAATTGTTTCTTACGATTTTTATATTTTAGAAGTCATGTTTTAGAAATCATTTTGGTTCTATGGATGGAATTAGGTAATAAGTGTCAAAAGTGTGATATAAATAAAAAGTATTGATGATTTCAATTGGATATTTAAAAAAAAAACGATTAGATGACGTAATATTTTACAATGGACTGCACTCTAAACGTTTTCTACCTTTTAAGAAACACATATTTTAACCTCAAATTGGAGTAGATAATTACTTTGTTTTATGTAAAAAGACCATTACCGGGTTTTTGTTCTCAAATATTCGACAGTTATTTACATACATTTACATATAAATAATGTTATTATGGTTTAATGTGCGTGCAGTCCTAAATATTTCTTAATTTGGATTAAGGAACTAAGGTAAATGTACATACCATTAGATATGCGATCGCAAGTCATAACGTTCTTTATGAATTATTTTATTTGCTAGGTTTATATTACGTTACGGGCATTATACATTTATATAATAAAAACATATTTTATTGCTACTATAATTTCTTCAGATTTTATCAATTAAATTAGATTTGCATAATACATAAGCTATTAAATTATAGGAAAATTCTACATTAATTTATAGATACACAGCGATATTAGCGAACTGCTAATTAGGTAGGCGTAACGACTATAGGTAATATTTTATTTATTATGTATATATTATTATGCATTTATGCATTTTCTATGCCTAAATGGAGACTCCTCTATAGGCAATGTAAGCCAAACGAGATATATGAAAAAATCTTTTTTTTTTAATAATATAATCGCATGACTATGAAATTACAACCCATGGTTTCATCAAGCTTCTAAAGAACTAAACTGTGGTTAAATATCTGTCAAATGTTAGCTGTGCAATAGTTGACGACGTTTTTTATTATCCAACTCAACCAACATCACCAAACATAAATGAACTCAATATATTTAAATGTTAACATCGTTCTTCTTTATTGTTCTCTACACTAAATCCATAGGGATATATTTTCTAAAAAACTTTGACTCAAAGTTTAATTGAAGCTTTCAAATCGCCATTAAATTTTTATTGTCTTTAAAAACTTACGTCTTCTATTCACTGTTTATTTACATTACATTTTAATGCGTAAATCTTAACCGTCGTTTAGCATTTCCCGCGTGTCCATATTAACATGTCGTTCAGGAGACTATGGTGGCCGTTGAAATGACGTCAATGCATCGGTGAGTCATTGTGACCAGCCATGTCTGCCTCCCATTCACAAACTCCTTACTTAAGATTATTTTTTATAGCAGATTTGGATCAAGCTCGATTAGTGATTAATTTTTCGTTTTTTTTTGGGATGGTAGGTTTATTGGTATCTTAATTTTCGGCTAAATTATAGTCACCAATCTTGGAGACCATTTTTTTTGTTTTAAAAATCGAACACTTCTATTTCACTGAAATAGACGAAAGGGACGTGGAAGCAACTATACTTCAGCTACGCAGTGACTGTGCTGTAGGTTGGGACGGTATCACGTCATCATTGCTTAAAACGCATCGTCATATCCTGGCTCCACATATAGCCTACATCTTTAACCTCTGCATTCAGTCAGGAGTTTTCCCGAATGCTCTTAAAAAAGCTATTCTGCACCCAATTTTCAAGGGAGGGGACAAAAACTGTGTTAACAATTATAGACCCATATCGGTACTTACATCACTTTCAAAAATTTTTGAGAAAATTCTCAATAAACAACTTAGAAACTTCCTAGACAAATTTCATCTTATAGCTGACAACCAATACGGTTTCCGTTCAGGGGTATCAACTGAAGACGCGGTACTAGATCTTACGCAATTGGTTGCTAAAAAACTCGATGAAAAGACGAAGTGCCTGGGAATTTTCTTAGATCTTTCTAAGGCGTTCGACACGGTTTCTGTGCCCAAACTTATCTCCAAGTTGGAATCCTTGGGTGTTCGTGGCAAAGCTCTTGAAATTTTCATAGATTACCTTAAAAACCGTAGTCAACAAGTCCAAATTGGTCCTAACTTGAGTAACGAGGAGCTAGTGACTTACGGCGTACCACAAGGTAGCATACTAGGGCCGACATTGTTTCAAATTTACATAAACGATCTCTGCAATATGACGCTCCCAAACTGCAACATATACACATATGCAGATGACACCGCAATTATCGCCCACGGTCCATCTTGGGAAGCCGTTAAAAGCAACGCTGAGTCTGCCCTAAGTAGGATCATGCACTGGTTTAACTCTAACCTACTGACATTAAATCTGTCCAAAACTTCATATGTTCCTTTCGCCATCCGCTGCAATATGAAACCACCAAGTACTTTCTCCATAACGGCACACTCATGTACAAGTCCTTCAACACATTGCTCCTGTCCAAAATTGAGAAGAGATGACAGCGTAAAATACCTCGGCATCCATATAGACAACGGACTAAGATGGGACAAACACCTAGACGCCCTTACCACACGAACAATGCGTCTTATCCCTATCTTTAAATCACTCAGGGGGTCAGCTGACCAGGATGTTCTTAAAATGGTGTATTTTGCGCTGTGCCAATCAGTGCTAGGGTACTGTATTAATGTGTGGGGTGGAGCCAATAAGACAGTTCTCCTGAGGGCTGAGAGAGCACAAAGGGCAGTCCTTAAAGTTATGACAAAGAAACCACGCAGATATCCAACAGCGCAACTTTATGCAGACTGTAAGGTTTTAACTGTACGACAGCTATTTGTGCTTCAATCAATTCTTAGGATACATAGCAGTTTGGCTCCCCCTGATCCCAAAAAACGTAAACATATAATTCCCAGCATTCAACATAAAACGAACTTTGCAAGGCACCAATTTTACGTAATAAGTACCCACATTTACAACAAAGCCCATATAAAGATAAATATTCTCGGTCTCCCCAGGTTTAAACTAAAGCGTACAGTAATGGAATGGCTGCTAAAACAGGACTATCATGGAACGGAATCTCTTTTAACCTACATCACCTAATAAACACCTCTTTATGTGTAATCCACCTATTTTTCGCACACGCGCTAATCACTCGCACATCCCTAACACACTACAAACATACACTCACTTCATTCACTACACACAACACTATCACAAAACACCCCATCCACTTCCTCACACAATCATCAAACATTTACTCTTATACAATACAATTCACCCTTCACTTTCTCACTCTCACATTTTTTAAGTTTACCACAAGATCAGAAATGCACCCACTTGACACAGTCCACTGGCACGTCTGCCACAATAGAATCATATAAGCATACCCTATAGCTATGGTACTGCCCCCTAAGATACAGGCCTAGCCTAGTTTAGGGGACAGGGTTGAACTTATTGTCCTTACCTACCTAATGCTAAATTAAGATCTTTAATCTGTATACAGTGCAATGTACTTGAACTTTGTGGTAATAAACAATTTATTATTATTATTATTATTTATCAGTTTTGTATTAGACAAATGCTAAACAGATTACAAAATGGCGTCATGTTCGTTTTTAAAATTAAAATTGGTTATTCTATGCAGCTTAGTTATACTTCATGGTAATTATTTTGTATGCGTGTTCAGACTGTTTCATTAGTTATAACGTAGGTAACTGTATGATACCTATTACAAATCCAATTTTTTGTACAGCTACACAATTACACTTAATTACTTTCAGTACTATTAATTTTTCAAGTCAAGGTTGATATTGAATAGGGCTTCAGAAATTACGACGGGAATAGGCGATCGCTTACAGTTACTATCTATTTTTGTTAGAAAATATGGTAACTGCGGTGATGGTGGTGTTGTGGTGGCGTGGCTGTGCTGTGTGACAAATAAACTTTTTTTCTTTCTGCGTCCTTTTTGTAACAATAGTGACCCTGATAGATTGTTTAAGAAAGTTTCATTAACATTAACACGTGTCAACAGGCATCAGTAAAGAGGAAACCATTAGTTTTGATATGACGTTTTAACTACACGAGAATGCCTTTCAACAACATTAAAATGTTTTATAATGTTTGGGTTAGAAACCTCAATTTTGGAAGCGCATCGCAGCCGGTTTTGTAACATTGATTATAACGTATATAAAGGCGGGGTCAGTGGGATTTAGTTACAAATGAAAATTGGGCCCAATGGCCATGGCAATGACTCATCCAATGTATGCTACTTACTACTAATGGAAATTAAACTTTCCCCTTGTTGGCGTTAATCAAGTTAGATAGGGGAGTAGCTGTGACTCACTTTTATATTTATTCCTGTAATTGTCCCTTTGTAGGGCAAGAACTATCCTTGTTTGGGCAAAGAAGGAACGCAATCATTGCGTTTGCTCACGGCGGTGTTGCCCTATCTCGTCCAAATCCCGGTTTCCATTTGATATTTCCTCAAAAAGACAAGACACTACTATATCCTTATATTATAGTAGTATCTTTAATTCATTAGAATAGTACATAGATTTGTAAATGACATGTCCCTCCCTGACACATTCCAATTCTTGAATCGAAAACCCGCGGATTGAGAGTCCTCGAACCAATGACCTACGTCATTTCATGTTAGAAGGAACGGGAATTTTTAAAAAACTTGATCTCTTTATCATATAGTATTTTCGTTGCCTAAAATAATTCTTAAAAAGAAATAAAAAAACGTAACAGGGACATAAAAACATAATTTGCACCACATTTTTAAATTGAGTTTATTATTATGGTGATCGACCTACGTCTCACGACACATTTTGGAAAATATATAGACATTAAAATAACTATAAAATATGATAATAATTAAATTGAGAACGTCTAGAAAAGGTAGAAAAATATTTTTTAAGTATTCGAATATAATTTATGATACACATAAATTATATAAGAATAAAAATAACCGGAATAAACCGTCATCACGTAATTATGCCAACAACGCAACATTTCATAAAGACGCAACTGATAAATTTGCGTACGTTCTCCTTGTACGTACACAAATTTATCAGTTGCGTCTTATTGGTTGCCATGCATTCATTAGTGATTCACCTCTCAACCACGTTCGCAGTTTCGCACTTATTTCCGCTGGCCGTGACTGTACCGTAATAATGTTGCAAAACAAAAGCAAAACTGTCTCCCCATTCATACATGTGAGACTCTCAACTACTCCCAAGTACCTATTCTTCAATTCATAACATTGTCTTGTTTTTTTGCCCCTTTGTATGTCCTTTCGTCACGCCATTCGAGTCTACGAGGTCGAGAGGCCCCTGAATCGCACCATCTATCTTCATAATACTTATAATATTCTTAGGACCTGTTCGACCGAGCTCTGTTCGGGTTAAAATAGAGGATGCTCATTTAATAGTATAGGATAGTTCATACTAATTACATGCTGCCATGATAGTAGGTACTTACTAATTTCATGCCGCCATGATAATAGGTACTTACTTATTCCATGCTGCCATGTCATTATTCTAAGGTATCCATCTTATTCTAAATTTTGGGCGACCGAGCTCCGCTCGGGTGAAAATACTTAGAAATCGAATTTTCCCAGATATGAGACCTATCTAGATTGATTTTTCGTTCCCGTAAACCCCTTTATTTCAACTTTCATCGAAGTCGTTAGAGCCGTTTTCGAGAACGTGATTACAAATATATATATATATATATATATATATATATAAATATTGCTCATTTAATAGTAGGTAAATACAATCAAAATGGAAATGTATGACAAGCAACTTTTTGCAATTTCGGTATTGACTTCCGCATTATTTTTCTTGAAGCAATTATTTTGAAGCCATACGAAACAAGTGCTCCATGATTGCTGCGATTATCCTCAGAAAAAACTGAGGACAAAAAGTGTAGAGCGAAATAATTCGAGCAGATCACTCTGTGAGTCATTGAAGGCTAGATTTAATAATAGTATTGTTGCAGACTAAGTTATGGATCTGATTCGGATATAATATCTCATCTCTATTGAACCGAAATCAGAAGTCTTTGCATTCAATCGATCCTTAAGTAGATACCTGACGCAATGCCAATTGAAAACATTGTTGCAAAGCTTCTCTACGTCCCTGACTTTTCAATTATATATATTAAGTAAGTTTACCTTTCTGGGAACGAGCAGAGACGTCTGCGTGAAGATCGACCGTGGGAGTGCGTCCCTCTTGACGGTTGACTGATGTTACCGATTACAAACAAATTAATGAATTTTTCACCGTGAAGCAATCGGTTTAAAAAACCAACCTGCAAACAATGGAACATCATTTGCCTAATTGAGAGGAAGTTCGGATGGGAACCGAACGAGAAAGTTTTAGTTTTGTTTTACGAAGAAGGGCCTACGAAAGTTCGGAAGTTTGATCGTCGACGTGACAAATTGAGATAAACGTCGTATCACCAGTAGCCTTATTTGTTTTTCTTTATGAATTATCAATGAGTACTTCGCCCACAAACTAATCTCGATCACCACATTTGATAGGCGAGAAATTTTATAGGCAATCGAAACCGATTAACCTCGCCTCCGCTGATAAAAAACAAAGTTTTGGGCTCATCGTTCTTCCGGACGACCGACGCCCACAAATCACAGTTGGGTGATACTGATAATACTTGTTGCGCGGTTTTGATCTTAGAAATTCCAAATGATTAGCATAAACGGAGCCGGTTGAGGCGAGGCGATTGAGATAGCCAACGGCTTGTTCTGCCACGGTCCGTCGCCATCGCCGCGTATCCATTCAAATGAGATCGGCTACACCTAAATTTATTCATGAACTATCCGATATCTCTAAATATCAATATAAATTAAACAATAGCTTATTACGGATGTTGAGAATTTATGTGGTAAACTGTTACGTTCGTCGGTCATTTGATACGACGCGCATAATAGATTCCGTGGCTTTGGCTTTGCACTTGACCTTGTACGCCATTGACTGTTACATCACACTTGTATGGCCATCGTGGAATGTCAACTTTGCATAGAATCTGATCACGGCTTCGTTTCCAATAAAAGAGACAGCTATGTCTTATGCACTACAATTAATCGATAACCTTGCAAATCCATTAGGTTGCATCACTGATAGAACTAGATCAGGCGATATATTATTATCAACGTATGCAACAATAGCTAACCGTAGACTTTCCAATTGACCTTTATTGCAGTTAGATACAAAGGTGTGTGGAAATAGTCCAAGGTTAGCCACCGGTAACGGATTTGAGATCCGGTGGTCACGACTCACTCGAGGCTTACTTAAATCTTTGATAATTGCTGTCCTGCAACCCCACAAAAGGCTCGTGATAAAATTGATATTGAGTATTAATATCCGTGTAGTGTTAGCCTCGTTAAACCGAGCCTTATTGATGTAGTTTACGGCAGCATAAAGCAGCGTTAATACATTTGTTTTGCCTTTGAACTCAGCGGTGTGACCAAATATGTCGTCAGAAATATTTTAACTTATTGTAACATTTCGGCTTTTAACGGTAGATTAAAAGGTGCAATCGATTGAAATCTTTTAAACATACAAAAAAAAGGAAAACATTTAGTAGGATATCTTGGAAATTACCTTTCAACACAAAATTAGTTCAGCTCATGACATTTCTTACAATTTCAACAATTCACCCGGTTCAAATTTTCCGAATATTTCGTTTTCTGAGCGATTGAGCGGTCCACGGTCACGAACGCTGTATGATCGGCCGTTCACCGTAAATAATTCAATTTTATGGAATTGCATAGTGTGAGTCAATCTCGTCTCTTCTTGTTGCAAATATTATACGTACTGTACTTTGTCAACTCTCCCATAAAATTGGAAATGACGTTTCGTCACGGTATTTACACGATGCTCAATTTGAACTAGCGTCAAAGTTGTGTATATCGTGTAGCCTTTACCTACACATTTCCATGTACATACAGACTCCAATCTGTTTTATCGTAGAGTGTTAATAATTTCTCTCCTTTTAAGCGTAGATGCGCTGTCTCTTTACGGATACGCCTGTGATGAGATATCAACCATACAAGTGTATGCAAATATCTGAAAGCTGTTCGTGTGACCCACAAACAGGTCGGGTCCGCAGCTTGGCGGGCTGAAAGCGCACGCGCCGACCCAATCGTACACGATAGTGAATACGAGATAGGCACCGTACACAATGTTTTATTAATCAACCCCATTGTGTGGACTCTGCTTTGTAAAGCCTTTTGCAGCAGCACACTCGACTATTCATGAAAAAAGATAGTCGAATAAATTATTCTTGTGACATTTCTCAGAAGCTTTATATGACTCGTTCGCTCCATCGGTGCATTAATGTAATTATTGTTCGCGGTTATAGTTCCTGCACTTTTTGCCTTCCCATTTCTTTCTGTGCAGGAAGTTCTAATAACAGTTGAGATAGATAACTGTACTCGGGTAACTGAATCCGTCTAAACACTGGTGTTGTTTAAAAGGACATTGTGAATGTCACGGAAAATAAATTCTATTGTCAAAGTAAATATTTTAAACTTAACCTTAACCAGATACCAGACAATAATGGAAATAGCTGTGTATTATCAGTGTAATAACCAAACTCTTGAGATCAAGAATGCGATAGTGCTGAATGGTAATAAAAGATTTTTGGTGACTAGGGCTTTTCTGAGCATAGCATTTTATTGGGTTTGAACAGTTGTCAGCTACCTCAACCTTCATTTGCATAACATCGTGACTCATTAATGATAAAGTTATAAACTGATAAAGACATATTTTTCAATTAAGATCTTTAAAAAAAATTGTCAGTGGCGAAATTATTAACGTCATTTGAAAAAACTACACATATTTACGCTGTAAAGAATAAAAACTCAAAAACAGAATAAGGCTGTGTAATATCTAGCGCGGTGCATCTAGGACCACCGGGTAAGAACATTTGCATATCGGCTCTCGCTTCATCGCAAACCTGTTGCACACTGCGTACTAGTATCTATGTTAATTAACCGTTACCACGACCTTTTTTCCTACTCTAGCTTTTTATTTAGCGGCTCTAATATCTTGACTGGATTTGGAATTTGTTTTGGCAATGTGTGTTTTACTATCTGTATTGATTTCTTGTTCTTCGATTCCGTAGTTTCTAGCCTTAATAGCTGGGTTTGGGTTTTTTTTACAATCGTAGGAACTGTTAATTTTAACTCATAACTTTTCTTATCAGCCCTCAACCTTCTGGTTCCAGTGTTATGGACCCTGTAAAAGGCCTTTACCATATAATTTCTTATATTACCTTAACTTTAGAAGGAATTTGAATAGTAGCTATAGTAACTATTACTCCTGCAAAAACTCTTATTATTTCAAAGCATGGTATGATTTCAATGGTTATTTCTCGTCTACAACATAATTTTCTTCCGACCTGATTTGCTTGAGAACGTGTACAGTTGGTACATAAATCACTATCCATGTTTCTCTTTCCTATTATCTCGAAGATACACCGTAAGCTTAACCACATGTAACTATAACATTATTACCTATCTTCATGTTCAAGATAATATCTCTCGTCATTATTCTAGTCTCATTCTGTCGGTCAATGTATCGTCGAAGAATGGCTATTGAGCTTTGATTTCTAAGTTCTGATACTGATTAACATTGGATTAACTGGTTAATAAAATACTACTACCGTAGTAATTGGTGATTGCTCACTTATATTCCATTTTAATGACGTCTTTGCGAATTCCATTCTGAATATATCCTTAACTTGATTGTGTTGGTCGTTATCAGTTATAGTTTCCTCTTCCGTTACATGTGGCCATTCAAAAATATATTTATACTAATTTGACTATGCTCTCTTTCTTTCAATTATACGTGTTTACATCACTGATTTCTGAAAAATAAGTTGAAAAGTTAATATCATCTAGGCAACAAATCGCTGTAATTTACTTTGTGTAAGACATTATACATTAGCAACAATAATCTAGACGTTCGCGATACGTTAGCATTTCAAAACTCTTGCAGGGTTGTCTTGAGCGACGTTACTTATCCTTTTATCCCATTAAACGAGCATAAAGCTGTAGGATTACTTCATAATGGTATTACATTTATAAATAGATTTATATCTGTTTTAAATGTTGTGTTGAGAGAAATACTGGCTATCTGGCAGCCCTGTAGGAACGAATGTCGGGTAACATGTGTAACGTGGTGTGTTATTCACGCCTGTCTGATAGGCAGGCTGTTGATGGCCGTACTAAGATTGCATCGCCTACGCCTCCTAGATTAAGAAACTATCTGCTGACAAGTATATTTGTTTCACTGGCGTTGCGTTGTTCATATGATCAACTAGAAATGAACTGGGGCTATTCTTGTAATACTGATGTAGCAGTAAGTTTCTTCGTGTCTGGATTGCATAGTGCATTATTAATTATTTGAGCACGGTCTCTGACTATATCATTCACTTTTATGTTTAGTTCATTGCAGATCTTAGATTGAAGTACTTTGTTTGTCTACTCTCTGGTTACATTCTTCACATTGAAAATTAGAAATGTTGTTTGAGCGTGATCGATTTTGCTCTCAATTTCATATTTGATATTACAGAATGCTCTATCAATAGCTAGAAAGTAGGTACATTTATTGCGTGGGATTAACATTCGAAACACAATTTGGTCACGACTTAAAAGTTAAAATGTATATGATCATGTCTTAGGTTTCGTTTTCTACGTTGGCATTCTAAGTTAGTCCATTAACAAAAATGTTTATTACATTGGTTCGTATGTCACTCTTACTTTCTCTCGCGTAGGCTGTGTGGCTGTGTCATTAAAATTCTGTCTGGCGTTTCGTGATTATAATGTAGTAAAGCTTGATTGGTGGTGGTTGAACCCGGGCTTACTGCAAGTCGTGTTGACAATTCAATCCTTCTTGTATGGCATTGCAAATTAAATGCGTCTGTTCGCTCGGAATTTATTGGTGCCAGTACGAATTTGAAATAACCGATTAACATTTTCGAACCATTTTTTGTATGTGCTTAACGAGTTTGAATTTCAATTAAAATTTTGAGCATCTACGCGATGCTCCACTTTTTGTTGATTTGTTGGTTTTCCGAACGCTGTACATTTTTAATTTGGAAGATTTGAAATTGTGCGATAACTCTTAAGTTTTACTGTTATGAATCATTCATTTGTAGCTTTTTTTTGCTTCGTTAAATCGAAGACTTTTCAATATTTCTAATTAATTAGCTTTATTAACATAAGCATAATCATCCTATATTGTTCTCACTGCTGGAACATAGGCCTCCACTCTGTGAAAGGGAGTTATTAGCTTTATTGTTTATAATCAGTTGTTTTGATTAGGTATATTAATGTTAATCAATTAACTATCCATTGTTAATGATTGTTGTATTTCACGATTGAAAAGAGATGATATCCCACGCAATAATATTTCAGAGTACCTAGGTATAATGTTGATCATTGTTTTGAATGTATGTGTGTGATCATTGTTTTGAATCGATCTGCTGTTTTAAAACAAACTGTGTGTGTCATCAGTCTTCAACAACTATTATTACCTTATTAATTTAAACGAAAAATGCAATTAACTTCGTAATCTATTAAATTGAAGATACAGCGGCTAAAGTTACAAGCGGGTTACGAAATAGAATGACAATATTTTTGTCAAGAAATCTGTAAAAGGGATTGAGCCTTGAATATAATTTCATTGAAATAAAGGTATTTTTTACAAAGATGACGTTGGTGTTGCATCACATAAAAATTGGGATCCTGGGTGGCAGCGAGTTTTAAATAAGATATTGAGGGATTTTGAAAGAGCCATGTTATTTAATGAAAAGGGAAAACAACATCAACCCGGTATTAAGTGGAGTTGTGTATTAAGAAATCACATCCTACTCTTTGGTTTTTATTATTTAGGGTTCCGACCTTAAAAGGAAAAATGGAACCTGTATAAGATCACTTATTTGTCAGTTAATCACAAGATATATTAGGTTCTTATTATAAGAGACTAGCTGCGCCCCGCGATTTCACCCGCATAAGTCTCGATCCCGTGGGAATATCGGGATAAAAATGATGATATGTCCTAATTTCATTCAAATCCGTTCAGCCGCTTTAACTTGAAAGCGTAACAAACAAACAAACAAACTCACTTTCAAATTTATAATATTAGTTGGGATTGTCCCATATTGTTGTACAGTAAGTCCTACAATTATAGTAACAGAATCAGTATAAACTGGCCTCTTGATCAGTTTAAACTCCGTACTAAACTAGGCTTACTCAAAGTCAAAGTGTTACTATCGACGTACGGTCGACTGTACTCTTATCATCATTTAGAGCAGTGTTTCTTAACCTGTAGTCTGTGGACCCCTGGGGGTCCGTGAGTATATACGGGGATCCGCAATCTCGTTATCGCTACGCTTACTTAAAAAGCAACACCAACCTTCACATTAAGATTTTTTTTTTATTAAGGGGGTCCTTGATAATTGCGCTTGATTTCCTAGGGGTCCGTAACTGAAAAAGGTTAGGAAACCCTGATTTAGAGAGTTTTGATTCTGTAAGAACTGTTCAAAGACTGATTTTAATCTGATTGCAAACACGGAATCCTTTTATAACTTAAATTCATCTCTACTTAACTTTCCCATATCTCGTGGGAGTCAACACGATGCCTTGACTGAAGATGCGATAACTATCAGCTAACCGCCTACAATTTCTAAACAATAAGTGATCGATGATGTTCCGTTGTGCAAAACGTTGCGCTTGCGTTACCATCATTAGCTTCGAATCGAGCTATTGTTGAATCAGTTTATGTTTGTCTGAGAGGAGCTTATTAGATATTTACTGTTGGGCTTAAATGTCAGTTTGTGCAATGCTTTAATGCTTCTTTGATTTTAACGATTAATCTCACATCTATAGATATTTTCAATTAGGAATTGCATTATTATCTAATAGTGTCAATATTAATTCAAATTCTGGCACGAATTATTTTTTGTTCTTCCTGTCCGCTAGTATGAATATGCAGGGTCCAATTTATATTTCCGTGTGGTGCCGGACGTTAAGAATAGTACCATCTATTATGAAAACGTTATATTTTATCTGTTTTTAGAATCAGTTTCACAATGTGGTTAGATCTTCTAGTGCTAATATTATATTTATTATCTATCCGAGGTGCTTATTGCACAAAATGATTAGCACTCTAACGCTGGTGGATCGCTAAACGGTAATCACAAGCCATTTTCAGTACTATACAGTTTGTAAAATCAATTTTAACGGACAGTTATTTTATTATAATGATTGACACTGTATTGTAATTTTTGAGATGCTTTTACCAAACATTATAATTTTATTGAAATAAATTATATGGACGAATACTAGAGTTAGTTTTGCTAGACTTACAGTTTATATAAGTTGCCAACCCATCTTGAGCAAGCGTGGTGACCAATGCCTTATCTGTATGAAAAGATGCCTTTGCCCTGCAGTGGGACAATAATAGGCTGGTATTATTATTATACTGACTACGTCCCGCGTTTTCACCCGCATAAGTCTCAATCCCGTGGGAATATCGGGATAATAATATCTTATGTCTTTTTTCTGGTCATGGTCTACCCATGTGCCAAATTTCATCCAAATCCGTTCAGCCGTTTTAGCGTGAAAGCGTAATAAAGAAACAAACAAACTCACTTTCTCATTTAAAATATTATTTAGGATAAGTTTTGCTAGTTCTCTTCTAGTTTCGTTTCTCGAATCCGGTATTCAGATGGGAAGCACTTATTTCTAGAAGTGCTTCCTATCTAAAATCCGGATTCATTTTCAAGAAGCATCCAATAACTATAACCTTTACTAAGTTTTTGGACCCAAGAAACCCTTTCTCATTGATACGCAAGATATTATCGACAATTAATTAATTATTCACTTATAGCTGATTGTATCACGTAATTCCTATGGAAAAGGTCAAAGTAAAAAGCCTGTTCGAAACAATAATAATACTGAATGAGAATTCCTTGATGCCATTAAACCTTACAGCAAAGAAAATAAAAGATACTGTACGCTATCAAATAGATGGCTATCTTGGCCTTATAGCCTGGGGTCCGGAAGGCCTCCTACGTCACTACACTCCTATCTCATGGGTAGAAAATCTTAAAGGTTATCGATTTTACGGCAATCTTTACCCGTATGCGTTTTAACTAGACATATATTACGGCTATCTTTGCATCAAGGACTATATGTGTCTTTGTTGTCTAAATGCCTATTTCAATGGCTGATGCTATTTCGATTTCTTGATTCATAATTAAGAGATTGTTTTTTTTTTGTGTTATTTATTCTGTCTTATTTGTTTGTTGTTTAGTACTTTCGATATCTTTAGCGATATCGAAGTTATACTGTAGTGTTACTTTCATGCCAATTTTTCAGCAAATCTGTTTTATATCGGTTATGGAAATTAGCTAACAAAATATTTTTAGATCAAAGTAAATAAATAGGATGAAAGCACATGTATCAGTGTCCATATTATTTATTATTTTATGAACAGTAATACACACAAAAGTGCTACATGTGAACAAACAGAAGCAACATGTGTAGAACTTAATAACGTTTTTGTCCAGAGTAAGTATCACATCTGTGGGTCGTCTAATGCGTTGTCCAGATGCTAATATTCGAGTCATTAAAATCTTGTGCAGACGCAAAATTGTGCAGAAGTAAATGAAGTGACGGAAAATATAATCCTTATAAATGTATTAACATTACGTGTAGCAGAATCATTACATCGTAATTATGATATAAATATCCAAAGCCGTACTAGTAAAAGTCTTCGCCAATTCGCCAGATTGTAGAGGGTTGGAGGCCAAACAGGGCTCCAATGTGCGATTGCTAATAGAAACTAGTGTGGTAATTATAGCTCGTTATGTTATTAAAGAGTAACCTTCACCTACTGGTCATATGACAGTAATTAGTGTTAGTGACATTGGTAATGAGCTCTTGTTTGAGTAGCGTGTGTTTATGTCCACTTAGCTAATCATTTGTCTAATTTGTATTCATATGAAGGGCAGTGTCTATTCTAAATGTAGGTAGGTATAAAGAGTTATTCATGTAAAATTTGCATTCGATTTATTGAGGGAAGTCTCTTTATCTACTTCTTTTTCAGTATTTTATAAGTTTGTTGCATTGTCTTGTGGTTTGATAGATGGCAATACTTTATAACATAACAGAATCGTCTTGTTGGGAGAGGGCTCGTGGCAAAATGATAACAGCCGTACAGGTCGATTGAAGGTTAAGCTACGCTTGCCGCGGTCGATCCGTGGATGGGTGACCATCTTTATATACCGAGACCCCTCTGTGCCTCGGAAAGCACGTTAAGTCGCAGCTGTCATTCGTAGATCTTTCACAGTCGTTACGGGTAGTCAGAAGCCCAAAAGTCTGACAACCAGTCTTACCAAGGGGTACCCAATAACTGGGTCGTGGAGGTCAGATAGGCAGTCGCTCCATGTAAAATACTGATATTCAGCTGCATCCAGTTAGACTGGAAGCCGACTCCAACACAGTTCGGAAAAGGCTTGACAGATTGATTGATGGCAGAATCTTCTGGGTGTCTCGTGAAATTCAAATCAAACTGACTTCAATAGTCGGTGTGCTTAGGACATGTTAATAGCATCTTTATCAACCTCTTATTTCATTCCGTCATTGATATTTTCATTCACCAGTACGTTTCGCACATTGCCATCATTTGCCTCATGAGCACCTCTTTTCAAAATGTTCATATTTAGGCCACTTACTTTAACGCCATAATATTTGGGGTTTTACCAATTTCCGGTAGTCCTAAAATAACGTACGTACCTACATCGTGAGTTACTTTAATCGGATTTCTTTGTGCTCCCGTCACGAGCTGCACCACATTCGTGTCAAGGTCCCAAGTGTTTCTCTAATGTGGACTATGACTATGCGACGTAATGTTTCATAGTGTTCTAGATTTCATGGACTAAGTAAATCTCCGTGTGTCTTTCCAAATACTTCGCTATTTAGACCTCCACATATCCACGTAAATTCTTCAGCAAATAGACACGACTTCATTTGACAAAAACAGTCGGTTGTTGACCTGTATCGTGTCCATCAAATCTAACTTCACGATAACAATTGCAACAGAAATCATCATTCGAACACGCCTTTCACGTCATTCCATTTCCAATCGTGACTTTTCCGATATCGATATACGACATAAATCTTAATCGATTATCTTTCCGATACATTGGCGTCTCGCTGGCTCGTTTCGGCGACTCGCTTTCTCCAGCCTACAAAAAAGTTGATACGCAAGTGTGGGACCTGTTCTGCCCATCTATTTATTGTTATTGGGCTGCTTGTAAAATTATACACACCTCTACACGACTCGCATTACGCATCGATTGCTTCAGGCAATGCTGTATCGATTTGTGTTTGATTTTATCGATGAATCAAATCTCGATTATTTTCTCAATAGACGACTCAGACTAATCTATTAGATCTTTTGCCGATTCTTCAATATCCGAAGACGATAACCTACTATTAAGTTAAACAACAGTTTATTTTGCAAACCTGTAATTTAGATACCGATAATATTAATTATGCGAACGAAAAACTGTATCTTAAAACGACAGACTTCCATCAAAGTCTGCGGATAATTATGATAGCTATCAAACCTCTGTCGGATATTAATTGGTACTTTTGCTCTCGATATTAATATCGATTTTCAATGCAGCAAAAGTGTTTTTTAACCATTCCGTTCATGACGCGAGAACACCTGTTGAATTAACTTTTACTGACAAAGAAATAAAGTTTCAAATTGTATACATGTAATATTTCGCAAGTTAAACAGCTTCTTAGTTGAGTTGTGTATATAGTTTTTTGTGCAGATCTTAGGTAGGTATGAAAGTTTTACAACCGGATGTTGTTTCACTGTCAATCCATCTATCAAAGGGTAAGGTTCATCTTTATTATCGTCTTGAAATAATTCGCCTATTGATTGAACATCGTAACATCAATCAAGTAATTGAGAGAAAGGAGTTACAAAGGTCTAAAGATAAAAGGTTTTGTAGTCGTAAAAGTGAAATTTCTTTTGTTGGGAATATTGAAATTAAAAGACATTTGGTGTACAGTATTGAGATTGACTGTGAAGATATGCGATCCGAAAGTACGGGGGAAGAAAGCGAGGTAGACTGACATGTAGTACCTAAAGATCGCATCAGTTACGGCGATGATGAAAAGCAACTGAACATTGCAGTTTTGATGGGTGAAGAGATACCGAAAAATTTAAGTCAGAAAGATAGGGTCACAAGAGTAGAAATACTTGTATTAATAAATGTCATAATCAATTTCTGTATTTCATATCTAGATAACGATAACTTTATTAGCTTAGTAGACAAAATATATCGCTGAAGAGACTGCAGTAAACAATTTCAAGTATTTTTTTTTTCTTTTCTGGTGGAATAGTCGTCAATCATATTTAAGTTTATTGCAAAAATATTACTAATTATTTAAGTTCGTTGTTCGTTGCTGATGAATAACACCTATTACCAGTCGTAAAGTTTCTTTGTTTGTCACAGTTCTTTATTGCCGCCACACCCTGCTTTACCTTATTTTACAGCACCACCGCATTCTTTATATGGATGAATGTGCAATAAAATGGCAAACGCTTTGTACTTACTTTGCAAGGACTCGCTTTTGAAATCGTTTTAAGTATCAAATTATATTCCTTTTTGACTTTGAGTTATATGTTTGCTAATGTCGGAGTGTCGGCTGCTTTCTGCATTTTTGCATTCTATCGCATGTCAGTTGCAAGTTGCAGTGATTTACTTGAATGCAATTGTATCTTAATATTATTGAAAATTTACTTTTGTAAGTATTTCAAAGATATTCGTATCTCTAAAAACAAGTCAGTTAAAACATGTTTTAATAACTAACATTTCCAATTGTGAACTCATTTGATCCTTTTGTTCGACCCAAATATAGTAACGTTCCTTTATAATCCTCTCTACTATTCATTCAATTATAATCGGAAACTGAATTTCTGATAATAATTCAATTTCATCCGTACTTTTTTATTCAACAATAATCCTACCTACATCATAAATTCTAAAACATCCCCTTTAGCTGTCGCTGCATTTTGAAACACTTCAGTAAATTGCATAGAAATTCCCCGAGGGTACATAAATAGCAGATGGATTGCGTCCAAACATCTGCTTGGCACGTGTGTGTGCCTTTGTATGGAACCCATCATAAAGACTTTTAGAATTAAAGTAAAAAATAGCGGTATTCATGAATCTGTGTCTATTTAAAGTCTGATTTGTATAAACTTAATGATCATTACTAAAAAGCGGTTCCAAACGCGGCTGGTCCAACAGGCAGCTGACCCCAACACACTTGATAAACACTGGGTTGATGGCGCCTTAATGATAGCTATTAAATTAATAAAACTGGGTCCAGTCTAACAAGAAATCAATAAAACTTAATATAATATGCCCATTTGTGCAACTGAGTGTCATTCAGTTCTTTATTAACATGTTATTCTACTTGTAATAAAAGGAGCCTACTATCGTGTTACGCCTTCGTATTACCATTGAAACTTAATCTGACACCTCGAAATCAACGCCTGTAACGGTAGTTTTATTGTCGTAAATAATGATAAGTTTGATTGGCATATCGAATTTCTATATTATATTCATTAATATGATCAGATATAAAACGCTTTATATTTCTACTTTGTAAAGGATTATAACAATGACGAACTGAATTTTAGAATAAATCGTTTTGTATACCCTTGCTATAAATATACCAAATCAAATCAAATCAAATCAAATATTTATTTGTTAACATAGGTAAAGAAATACAGATCTTATGTTTGGTGTACAGAGCGCTATGTTATGCCAGGAGGCGTACAAATGTGTTGAGCAGATCTTGCTAAGGATTACAAATTAAAATTTATTAAAATACTTGAAATCATGCATAAATGGTATTACTTAAATTAGAAAATAAATTAAACAATTATATATTAAATACTCTCATTATGTCAAACCTAAATGAGGAATTATTAAAACTATATCAAAGTAATTAAAATGTCAAAATTATTTAATGTCAATGTTAAATAATTGTAATTCTAAATTAATTCGTCATTTAAGTATTCGTCAATAGTATAATAACATTTATCAATTAAGAACAATTTAATTTTTTTCTTAAATTGTGTAAAATTTAATTCTTTTATGGCGTCTGGAATTTTATTATAAATGCGTGGAGCCATACCCAGGACACTTTTTTTTACTAATGCAGTTTTACATTTATAATTACTTAAAGAATTTTTATACTGACTACGAATTGGAACATTTCGTGCCATTGTCATTTTTTCAAACAAGTTGGGATTTGTTTTGACGAAGATACTAATTTCTAATATGTATATCGCCGGTAGCGTAAGGATGTTTAATTTTTTAAAGTACAGTGCACAGCTGTCATCTGTTTTCAGACCACACATGGCTCTAATGCACCTTTTTTGTGCTTTGAATAGTAATCCCTTATCCGGGGAATTACCCCAAAAAATTATTCCGTATCGCAGAAGTGAAGCTACTAGACCATGATAGGCAGCAAGTAATGCGTCTATATTTACTTTTCTAGCCAATTGAAAAAGTGCATAGGCAGATTTATTTATTTTTTTACATAGCTGTTCTATATGAGCTTTCCAATTAAGGTTATTGTCAATATGGATACCTAAAAACACACTTACTTTTACTTCTTCTATTTCGTTGCCATTGTAATTGACACAAATTTTTGGAGCTTCAATTCTTTGGTGGAAATGCATTATTTTGGTTTTCTTGAGGTTAATTATTAAATTATTCATATTAAGCCAATTAATTATGTCAGTAAGAGTATTATTAATGTCAAATTGATAAGTATTTAAGTCCTTACATTTTACTATGGCAGTGCTATCATCTGCAAACAAAATCATTTGTTGTTGTGTCACTTTTGGCAAATCATTAATGTAAATAAGAAATAAAGGTGGCCCAAGCACGCTACCTTGAGGCACTCCATATTTAATACTCCTGAAATTCGACACATACGTTCGTTCCGTTTTGGTTTTTGCGCACACTCTTGTAATTTCAGTACCAGCAGATTATAATGTACCATAACGCTCAAACTACAAATAAGGTGTGAGGGGAATGAACCTGGCAAATTGTAAATGCATTACACATTGCTATTCACTATTATTCTCTAAATAATACTAAGAACTACATTTATTTTACATCCCATTGGCACTATTCCAATATTTGCGACGGCTGTACTTCTTACATGTCTTTATGCTCCTCGGCGGTCCGTATGTTGTTGTAATGTGTCCTGTAAAGATCACAATCGCCTAATTTATGATCATGTTCGTAATGCCACAATCAAACGCCGACGATCCGATCTTGTCCCTTACGATACAGTTTATACCGGCGTCAAATTTTTATAGGTGTATTAAAGGAGTGAAAAAATTGTATTGTGCTCAAATTTCCCAGTAACCGATACTCAGTTTGAATTTATTGTGAAATAAAATATGTTGGTAATGCTTGTCATTCAGATCGTATTACCAATGCAGAATATAACATGGATTTTCAAATTCAATATCTGAACTGAATTCTTGAAACCGATTACCTAAAGCTGATTGCACATTCCCAATGCTCCAATTCTGTTTTATTATGACGGTAGCATTTAACGTTGATGGAGCTATTAAAAAATTGTTACCATTAAAGCGTGGGATGCTATTTAGAGTCGAAACTGAACCTTCTGCGCTTAGGGAGAAGCCCGAGGGCTTCCAACAATTACATGCCTAAAAAGGAGAAATTCCAAAATTTGTTGTTACTGGGACTGGCAGACAGCCTGGGATTTAGCTGGGGGCTGTTTCAGCCTGTCGCTTACGCTTATTATGATGTTAGAAAGGAAAGGAATGACCGGTTTGAGGTGTACATGTGTTTCTAACTCGCGTGCCCGAACGTGGGAGAACGCCTGAGGTTTCGCAAATGTTTCGCGAATACTTCTGTTACTCGCCTCGAAACCGTCCATGTCATTATCATTCTGGTTTGGATCAATAATTTGCTTTGAATGTTTAAGGAAATTTTAAGGTGTGTGATTTGTTTAAAATGTTGCTAATGGTGGGAATCCTTTTTTGTGTCAAGTTCTTTCTAGGGTTTCGTCATCATCTTGTAACGCAAGAACACCACTGACTACTCTTCCCTGTCTTTGTCCAAGTCTTGTATGAAGACAATATGGAATGACTCCAGATCTTAGTTCTGTTCGTAATCATTGCGAGTTTTTCCGCACACATCATCGACGCACCGTGGTACCGGTCCTACCATATTTGTTATAGCAAATTGCTATACGTTATTGTTTAGTGACATGCAAATTTTGATTTTTGCAACCCGCCTGATTAGGCGTAGGCGTGATTTAATGGCACAGGTATTCTTTTCATGCAGAGAATGATGTAATAACGAATGTTTATGCTAATTTAACGAACGCATACCTACATTATCATTTCATACGCCTATTATAGAAATTCATTGAGACGAGAGACAATATATTAGGCATTAGATATAAAGTAGTTTAATATTCAGTAGCCAATTTATGGCGTGAAATCATTGGTATAATAATAATATGATTTCCATATTTCAAATTGAGACCATTCTTATGTCACGGAGATATTTTTTATTTAATTTATGATCTTAGGACGTTTGATATTGCAGTCATTAAAAGTGTCTTAGCCTAACTTTATAAACTTCAGCTTTATTTCTTTTTCTATTCTGTTATCATTCTATTATGATTGGCATTCCATTTACTTATGTCCACGTCTTGTATATTTATCTTATTTATTTCTTCTTGTTTTTGTTTTTATTATTAATTAACTAAATCTAAATTAACTTAATTACCTATTAAGCAATTTTTGCATGGAACAACATTCTGTTATGAAGGACGTTAGCTGCGCCACAGTTTATACTTTTGCAGCTATCATCGTTTTACTTATTGTACTTAAGTTTTATGTTATTTTTCCGAAATAAACTTTTATTATATTTTTTTATTTATTATCCTAGAATGATTCGTTAAATTGCTTGAATTGTGATTCATAAAGAATCTCACGGTCTTCGTCATCATTTAGCATATCTTCGACGTTATTTGTTATCCATAATTACCTGTTTTACCGTTATTAGTATTAAGAATAGCGGCAACACAATTAATTATAATATCGATTTGTTAATGTCTTCTAGGTTATTAAACATTGTAAGATGCACCTACAGTATTGCTATAAAGTCGCGTTAGACATTAATTAGCTTTACATATAATAGTAGGCGCGTTGAAAGTACCATGGATTATTATTATTATTCAGTAAAATTTTGATAACTCCATATTGTCAAGTTGTAAAAAAAAGTTTTGCTCCAGTTGACAGATTAAGAATACAAAATTATTTGAATTGGTAGCCTCTGAATGTTTTTAAAAACCTTGATTATAAATATTTTTTATTTTCTATAATTTATTAATTAGACAAGCAATAAATAAAAAATAAGTTTATTAATTAACATTTTAAACATAATTTTGTCTCAGCTTCGTCATTTGATCTTCAGATTAGGTCAAGATAATTTAAAATGGTTAATATAATCTAATCTGAATCTATAATCAATAATACCTATCGATATTAAATATAAATATTATATCCAGTGGTGACAAATCCGTAGCTACCGCTTGACGCACTAGTGCGGTGACTATACTTGACTTATTCCGAAGTCTGCTTTATTTAAGCTGAGCTTACACAGGCACTTATTGTCAGCAGTATTTTTTTCCAGAATTGGATATGGATAAATGTCGCCAAATTGAATTTCCAAAGGGTGTATGTAATTTATTAAGTTACTCCACATCGCTCCATATGGCTCTGGTTTGCTCCATATTGCTATATATCGCTACATATACATTCGTATTGTTCATTAGCACACGTATCACTAGAAACAATTGCTACACACAATTCTTCATATGGAGCCATGTAACTCCATATCGCTCGACCCGATTACAAAAAAAATTGCCCATCTAAGTGGAGCTTTAGCGTCCGACTGGCCCGACTTGGCGTCCCACTTCCACTCTCTGGGTGGCGACAATGATTTATAGAGAGGCACCCGACGACTGCACGCCAGTACTTGCAACTAGCGTATAAACGAAGCTATTTATTACTTTATTACCAATTACAGTAAGATTGTGTGATTATAATAATGTTATGGTTTGATGCTACGGATTGTTATGCATGTATTTTCATTTGAGTAGCAAATCAATCATATTCTTAGTAAAATGTAGTCTCGGTATATAAAGATGGTCACCCATCCACGGTCTTGCCACGGTCCGTCCTTGGAAGGGTGACCATCTTTAGGTACATATCGAAAACCCTCTGTGCCTCGAAAAGCACTTTAAGCCGTTGGTCCCAGCTGTCATTCTTGGATATTGATAGTCGTACCGGGTCGTCAGAAACCCAAAAGTCTGACAAGCAGTCTTACCAAGGGGCACACAAACATATTACCCAGTATCTGGGTAATAGGGTTGTGGAGGTCAGAGGTGGTCGCTCCGTGTAAACGACTGGTATTCAGCTGCATCCGGTTAGACTGGAAGCCGACCCCAACATAGTTGGGAAAATGCTAGGAATATGATGATCTTAGTAAAAATTCAGTCTATTTTTTTTACTTTCCGTTTGCGGCACTTTTTTTTTCAGCCTTGTGATTTTTGGGGATTTTTTTGACATACTAGCTTTTTCGCATTTACATGATACAGTCGAGATACTTTTGCTGTCATTTAATTGAAAAACTCATCCTAATCACTGCATTATGTTAATTGAAAGGGCATAAAAAAGATATGCAAATCTCATCCTTATATGCAAAACCAACAGCATAAACCTCACCAGATTATGCCAATAGATTCTCCACCACAAAACCAGCTAACGGCCCAGAATCCGACCATTTATTTAACAGTTCCTATTTTTTGCCAACATTTTCTAGTAATTGGAAATGGTCTGTCAAGCTAACGATGGCGGAAATTATCTGTCCTATCAATGCGGCACGGTAATGCGCATGCGCAATCTTCCGTCGGATACTAGATCAACTGGTTATGTTGTAACCCCCGGCTGTGGAGGAAACTTTATGTAATATATAATAATGTATTAGCTTAATACAAGCAAGAAATTGCGTATCTTGGTAAGGAAATAGGTACAAGTGTGTACAAGATTGGTTTTATTTGATGCGGATGTAAGTGGTGTTTTCTTTTTATTTTCGTATTTTTGCTACGGTCATTGGTTCTAATTCTGATCCTGTTACAGGCTTGTAGAAATATATTTAGACTGCGACTTAGGAATAAAGAGTAAACCTATTATTTTAACGACTTCCATAATAATAAAATAATTTGTTCTTTCTTGCCCCCATAATTAAAACTCGGAGTAAAGTTACAACTACTGGTTGTAACTTTACTAACCTTCAGATTAATCACACATTTTTCGAGAATTAAGGTATAAATTTACTGGCGTATAATAATCCAAAACTACTAATGGTAATCCAGTACCCACAAATCTTTTCTTGTCACATTTTCCATTTAGGTGGGCCACATGATGTCAAATGAAAATTCAAATCATTATGTAAATAGCAGAATAATTAACACCTCAAAAGGAACTCGCTTACCTTTAAATGACACACCACTATTTCTCCTGTAACTACTTTCTGAATCCCATCATAACTGTGATAGTTCATAAGTGGAGCACTTTCTGGGCTCAGACGGATCTAGACAGGAATGTTACTCTAGAAATTACAATGTATTTATATAACTGTGTCAATCAAGCCATTCACTCGTTGCAATAAAACTAATACAACGTATTAGAAAGAGGGCACATAATCGTTAAATTAATGACACTATTAACGATATCGATTTTTAAGCGAGTGGTCTATAATCGAGTCAGAAGTATCGATAAAGACTATCCGGTCTTACAAACGGGAGACAAATCTCTTGTATGCTGTTCCGCGTGGCAACGAGACAAACAGTTAGAAGGTGGTGTAAGTGTGGAGATGATGACAATTTTTAAAGTAAACTAGAAAATAATGTCGTAAATTCATAACCTAACCATGAGGTGACACATTGGTTATTTGAATTAATTTATACACTCAAAGCACTCTTCATATTCAAACTAAGGTCGAAAAAATAAACAAAGTTAATGATTTACTAAGCATAATTATGTACTATCGAAGAACTTCAAATCCAAGCAGTTTGAAAACAAAATCCCGTGAACACGATGACCACATTTGTTACCGCCCCGGTTCTATAGCGGCCGAGCGCATCAAGCGGAAATAGTCCTTACAGTGTATAGATATGAACTTCTTAGATGGTACGTCATCGTAATTCATAGCCAATAAGCCCTATTTATTTGGGGTCGGCGAAACTTGTCTTTTTCTTCCATACTTTTCTATTACTCGTTATTACTAAGCATAATATGTATAATTCTTTTTTATATCTCTTTTGTTAGGACGATCAAATCAATAACAGCAATTTCCTACTGATTATCAACAAACACTAATTAAACATTCAAACCGTTATACTTCTTAGAACTTGGATTCCACCACAGGAATATGTGCTACCTATAAAATTCGCTATCTCCTTTGACACGTGCCACACAAAGCCACAGACTGGTCGTCTGCCTGGCCTTGTCACAGTTAACCCACAAACCCAGACGCCTCTGGACGTTTAAAACTGCCTTTTTGAGCATATACCTGTTTTTGTCAATTGTAGTCCAAACATTAAACATCATGAAGCTTTTTATTTGTTAGTCGCCAATATTTCATAGTCTACTAAGACCAGTATATCTTGATACGTAGAGAAACATGGAGCTCTTCATCCTTTTGCTTTTAACAAGACCTGCTTTCTCTGCTTTGCCTGTTTCCTGCTTGCTTCTGCTTTGCATTTGGGGTCGGTGCATCATGTCATCTTCTTCAAAACATCTCCATCGGTCTTCATCTCAGTATTCACTAACCCCCGTTCCAGCTTTATCATCTTTTCATAGAGTTCGTTAATTGTTTCTTTGGTCTTCCCCTGCACTAATGGGGAATTTATTTCAAATGGCACGTCGGTATTATCTTCTCCACCAGCTGCCATCCCAGTATGCACTGTCTTCCCTACCATATCATCTTTCATACAAACGAGCCATCGTTTCTTTGATCTGCCTCTACTCTTGGCACTGAATTTGATGGTTTAGCACGTGTCATCTTTCTCTGGAAGCAGCACTATGATGTGTCTAGATATACTGGAATTTATACACACACGATCAAACCCTATCGCGTCACGATTAAACCATCAAAGCGGTATCTACGTATCAACTGCCATGTTACCGTGTGTTTGTTTGTCGCGAAATTTACGACCGAAAGCCCATCATGTACGTATAATATTGTCATTATCTTACTTTATGCGACTATAACATGACGTTTAGAACGTTTCCTCGAAGTCGCCTTGTCTCTTAACCCACAAACATGTCTTCCTGTACAAATAGGCGTTTGTTTGTGTTGCACATACTTGTCTCTGAGTGTTTGGCCGACTGGCACTGTTGTCTGTTAACTGCATTTCGTTATTCAAGCCATTTTCTGAAGTTATTTTCAGTGCTTTTTTTGTCGTGATATCGACATCCATACTAATAATATTAGTATGGATGGCACGCGACGATGGCAAGAGACCGGACGGTATGTCCTTATCTCCATGGAAGGTGGGTAGGCCTTTAGTGTGGGATGCAACCTGTGTCGACACTCTTGCGCCATCCCATCTTCCTGGCTCGGCGTGCTGTGCTGGTGCTGCCGCTGCGGCTGCAGAAAACCTCAAGCGGCGTAAGTATAATAACCTTACAGGTAATTATATTTTCGAGCCGTTTGGGGTTGAAACCCTCGGGCCGTGGGGTCCGAGTGCTCACGGCCTCTTCAATGAAATGTCAAAACGGCTATTTGACACTTCCCGTGACCCAAGGGCTGGTTTTTACCTTGGGCAGAGGCTAAGCATTGCCATACAACGTGGCAATGCGGCCAGTCTCTTGGGTACATTACCAGTCGACAGCGATGCGGATGAATTTTTCGATGCTATATTTTAGTTTTTCAATAGTTTTAGTTAAGTTTGTGTATAATTTTGCTATTTTTATAATATTAGTTATCTTTCGCATTTATATATAATTATTATAACTTTTTCACGCCTAAACCACTGAACCGATCGTTCTGAAATCTGACAGATAGGTAGCATGAAACGTGGACATGGACATAGGCTATGGCTTACAGTGCTTACGCGTAGAGGCGAAGTCGCAGGCAACAGATAGTATAAAAATGTGAGTGTAATTATATCATGCCAAATAAGGAAGTAAACATGTGTAGTTTACTTTACTTAGTTTTATACAATACCTGAAAGATCCACTAGTGTTACTGGTTAACACTATTTACGCTTAGTAGACCTAAGATTTATGAGCAAAATACTATAAATCAAAACAAATGAGGCATCAAGTACTGCTTTAGCACTAAGTAATAATTAAAACCCAGCAGCCATAACAATCGTAATTTAATGTGCATAAACTAAAGAAAACTCATAAAACATTCAGTAACAACAACATGAACAATTATGACGTGAAACTTCCTGCGAAAGTATTTTGCAATGCTAATGTAGTTACAATCCAGTTTCACATTTTCACACCGATAGTAACAGGTATAAGTAACAGGTTTGATACTGTACTAGGTATGTTTATTTCACGTCACTATTCGCTAGTTATAATAACGTATCCCGATATTCGCCTATTTATCTATATATCGTTTATTCATTTTGATTCTTATTAATTTAAATTTTTAAATATTTCTTAATATAAAAAAATAGCAGTCCGCCGGTGTCGAGAGCAGGGTCCAATCTACCGATGGGCTGCAGAGACAGGAACCTCCTCACAATGCGAGCCGTATCGAGGAGTACTGCCTTCTGAACCAGGCCCTTGATCTATATATTATGATTATAGAGATACATTTGTGAGTTTGTATGTACGGGATAATCTTCGGAACTACTGATCCGAATTCGAAAATTCTTTCACTAATGGGAAGCTACAATATTGCCAAGTGTCATATAGGATATATTTTATGTAAAAACAAAAAAAAATATGCGGCCGAAGTCGCGAGCAGAAGACCTAAATAGGCGAATATCGGGATATATTATTCTAAAATATCCCGATATTCGCCTATTTAGGTCTAATATATACACGATAGTTTAATTACTAATAACCTCAGTAATAAACAAAATTGCTGTAGCTGTGCATTTCAATATTATCGTGTGTGTGCGTTAACATTATTTGAAACTGTCTTTGACGGAAATGCTATTTATGTTTTTTTATTCGGTATATTAGGGCTCGAAGAAATTTATTTTTGAGGTCAAGTTGCTTAGTCATTTAATGGTTACCTAATAGTAAATGATGGTCATGTTTTAATGGTTTCCCCATAGAGGTAAAGGAAAATGTTGTGCATCTAGAATAATTGACATGAACAAAAACCTTTCAACATTCTTTGATATGTCTGTCTTTTCTATATGTCTTTGAACTATATAAATAATTATCCTGTCTTGCTCCTGAAAGAAAATGGTTGTATTCAACGGGCTCCTTTTGATGTCCCTTATCTCTAAGGTTATATTTTATAAGTAAGAATACTACGAAGTCAATTTACACAAATAAATTAATTTCGTGCGAATCGCTTCAACGAAAAAAAAAAAATTAAAAGTGTCGAGTCACCCGTTACGGGCGAGTAAATTCGGGCGAATCACCAATAAGCCAAATATTCAATGAAAAGATTATAAGAAGACCATCAGGGTTTAACCTACATAATTATAATGTGATCACTGGACGATTTAGAAGTAGGTATCTGCAATACTTACTTAAGACATGCCACATGACCGTTAGAAAGATCTTCATCAGATAATCAGAAAGAAAAAGAGGCCTTATTAGAAATGTTGATCAGATCCTGGTCAGATCAGAATCAGAACGCAAAAACACTATCCTAGCTGTCAAAGCATAACCTAAGCACGTCTTGTTTTAAAACTGTATGCTGCATTTCAAAGAAAATGTTACTTGAAATTGATAAATAATTAAGTACTTACTTTTAAATAAATTATTCAGAATGGTAGATGAAACCATCGATACTCAATCGTACGACACAAAAAAATTAACACAATTGCAATAACTTTATGGTCCCACTACATTTCCTACTCTGTGTCACACGCAAGTTCATATTATATTCATGTATAGCACTTGAAAGGAAACGTTAAGCAAACAGTCCCGTATGCAGCGATGCCAAGTGTTCCAGTTTTTGTCACAGACATACTGGACATTCCTGTGTCTCTGCTCGTACTCTCTGTTCGACATCCATAGTCGTAAGGCACGCGTTTTTTATAACCAATTCTCGTCATTCCGCCTGATTGATTCGTTGGCACGCTATACAAGTTTTATGTATATTTATTTTGTTTAATTACTTCAACAAAAAAGTTTGTCTGTCTGTTGTGTGCGATGCAAATGCATTCCACTCGTATATTTTAGGCGAGAGCTTATTACTCTCGTTTCTTCTTTCGTCTTTTCAAGAATTGAACACCTTTTTAGTAGATAGGTACCCAAAGGGAACCAATTTTGTATTCACTATTGTTACTAATAGAGAATAGAGAAAAGCTTCGCTTGTATTATGAATTGCACAACCCCCACCATATTGCTTAAGATGAATAACTAACAACCAACAATTTAATTATGAATCAAATAATGCAATACGCAATAGGTGTCTACTAATTAGAATAACATAGATTAATTTCCATTGTTCGAAGTGAGAGATTAGATCTATTTGTTGTAATAAAGAGCATTGATGTGATAAGTAGGAAGGATTGCAATATACAAGCACTACAGTATGCAAAATCACGAGATTGTTGATGAAACAAATATTGAAATAATATACCTAGTGAAGAATTTCTTACAAAACATATTTCACATAAACAATTTATTCGTAAAGATAAAGTACAGTGAAATACACAAGAATATATTAAAATAAACGCAGATACAGAAATATATTACACAACCGATGGAATTCCATAAGAGTCCGCCACACGACTTTAATAATGCTCTGGCCTAATTTAAACGCTAATCCCTGATTAATGTCGTCACGAAATCCATATATATTCCCCATACATCATTGTAACGGTAACACACGTTGATTCACCGAATATTCCAAGTTTGACCTTTTTGTCATGACATTTAAATGCGTTGTTGCGTACGAAAATGTCAATTCCGTGCTCACATAAATGCGCACGGACTTATTAACTAACGAACGCGTTTAAAAAACAATTTGTTTGGGTCCTTGAGATAATGGTCGGCAAATAGATAGATTAAACAATTGGTCTTTAGGAAATGTCACTGTAAATTTATATCGGTTATGTATTGTTGACCCGCTGCAACAAACTGTTTTTTTTAAGCTGTCTCCTTTCGAATTCCGAATGAGACAAGCATGGCTATTTGGCGATACGGTACTCTCGCATTTGTTACGCAAAATTAAGTCATGTTAATTTTAGTGCTGGATTCTTTGCATTTTTTAGCTGATAATCCGTTATGTCCGTTAGCTGGTACTCTTTCAGATACTATTAGGCCGCCATAATACAGCTCCCTGCATTTTCTTTGTCAACATGAAGATAGCGGATAGTTCTTTTGCACTTGATCTTACATGAAATCAAATTATCATTCTATAGAGGTATGACGAACAGGATGTAAAGCTCACTCATCCTCTATAGAGAAGGGAGAATCCTCCGAACAGGCGGGTGTCGTGTCTGGCGGGCAACTGCCCGACGATTGATGTCGGGTCGTTGTATATAATATACTCGTCGCATGGTAAACTCTGCTTGCGCGATGCAAGATTTTGCGTAATGTCAGTGTGATGCGTAGTTCACATGTTGCGTTGTAGATGCCGCCACAATTCTATGCCAAGCTATATTTTCTTTATCTAACGTAAATCTTTGCTTGTTCCAGGGCAAATCAGTGATCCGTCCGATAGCGTTCAAGCCGCTCGGGGGGCGCCTGTCTGCGGGAGGGGAGAGGTATGGCTCCACTCCGGTGCTGGCCAGCAGACCACCATCCCACCTGACGCTCTATGGCAGTGAGTATATCAGCAACACCATACTTTCACTTCATGAAATGAGTCTTAAATTTATTGGTATATTGGCGTGTGCTAGCTGACATATATGGCAAAGTTGAACCTGAATAAGCGAGAGTTCAAGGGACCGCGATCTCCTTTTCGCTTATAGAGGTTTCTCACTAACTCGAGTTTCTAGCTTATAGAGGAACAGGAGTGGCCTTTCTCACTTATAAAGGTTGAGGGTGGTTAGGAAAGGTTGATAGGAACAAAAACAATGTTAGTTCCACGAATTTAAGGATAAGTCATAAATAGCAGATGTTAAATTACGCTCGACTATCGATTATAGAGGTACAGGCAAGTAGCAGTCTTAGTTATAGAGGTCCACGAGTGATAACTACTTTCTCTTATAGTGGTTTCTATTTCTCACTTATAGAGGTTTTAAAGGGTTGAAATGACGGTACCGGGCAATTACTCTTATTTATAGAGTTTTCTCGTTTACCCAGTTCTCACTTACTCAGATTTAACTGTAATTTAATTTAAAGTTTTGGGTTGCGTAATGTAAATTATTTTGCATACTATTGTATAGAATCAAGTTATTCTTACAGCAGTGCTGCTGGGGAGTTTATTGCGCCACTTCTTCTTCCCAGCTAAGTGGTGTAGGGCGGGCGTTTTTGGGGACTGTCTTATGTAATTTTGCCGTCCGAAAAGTGCTGATTCTCAGCCTAGTTTGATTTTGATTTTGAAACACCACTTCTTCCCCGGTAACGTCGGCACACAGTAATAACTCATGCATAGTCATATATCGAAACCTTTTAATATAGGTATCCCCAATAGATAGGTTTTCAATGAATGGTCACATGGGAATATAACCCTAGTTAATTTTACTATAAATGGATTGCTGATCGATATTGATGCCGGTTATGCATTAGCAGCTGACAGTTCTGCTGTGCTCTGATTATAAGGGTCCTGGTGAAAACAGAAGCATTACATGAGGCATTTTTAACTTTGTCACCAAAGTTACTCATTCAAGATCAAATTTGAACGACGTAAAACCATAAGTAAGTCATTGCAATGTAACTCTTATCTCGGTAAGGTTAGGTGTAAATTAGAATGATGGTCGAGAGTTTTGTGAAACTCACGGTAATCGTTCTAATTTAATCGCTAATGAGTAGCTTTAAGGCCCCCACAGACAGGTGCGACACGAAACCGGTACTACAATATCTGTGAAGTTTTCATAGAAATCGTTCCACCAGTCACGAGAGTCGCGTCGCGCCTGTCTGCGGGAGCAGGAGCAGGTTTCATGTTCTGAATGTCTGAGTACCTACCCCAGTTTGTTAGAAATGTCTATATGAGGCAGTAACAAGCTGTGACATCGTATCACCTTTTGAAAAAATGGTGGCCTTTTTCCCAAAACACAGGCCATTAACTTACCACATCTGTCTTATTGGCAGGCTCATCAGACGTGCGCGAGGGCCGGTGGTGCGGCTCTCCTCAGCCCGCTTCCTTATCCGCTCTGCCGCCCGCCACGCCATCCGCACCGCTACATCAGAGGCATCACTCTGCTATTGTGTGAGTTTACTATGGCTTTATTTTTCATTTAATCAAGATGGAAATTGTACACCTTAGAACAGTCAGTCGTCAGTAATTTTATCGTGGTGGTTAGTACTTCTGGGCGATAATTGAAAAGCAGAGGATAATTGAAAGAGGAGACTTACCTCTAAATCGCAATAAAGAATTCAATACGTACTAAGGAATATGATATATATCTTCTTTTCATGTGGCTAGTAACAAAACTGTTGTCAGAGTTTTTATGCCGCCTATGGGCCTCTGACTTGGCTTCACATTACGTCGAGAAATATCTCAGGCATGCCGGTTTCCTCACGTTTTGCCTTCACCGTTTTTGAAGCAAGTGATGGCAATGTACTTGTATCAGATGCGAGTTTACTGTGACCGAGTGGCGTCTAAGGACTGAACGAAAAAATTTCGGCAATCCGGGCAATGAGATGGACCGATGACATTGTTGTCATCTAGAGAATATAATCCCGAGCATGTTTTTCAATCCCGGGATTACGGGATTTTTTATGCGTAGTCCCGGGATTAGACTATGTGGTTTCCAAATGGGCTCAAATGAAAAAAAAAATTTTTATTGTATTGAAGTATGCGGGGAAGTCCCTTCTATCTGAGTTCTACGACAAACATATTATTAGGGCTGTTGTGTAGTACGTATCGTACGGCGTATCTAAGGGTTGCTTTTTTGTTATTATGTAGTTCTACGACAAATATATTATTACCGCTGCTGTGTAGTAGGTACGTATCGTACGGCGTATTTAAGGGTTGCTTTTTTGTTATTATGTAATAAATAATAGACCATTTTTTCCAGCCTTTTAGCTTCCAGTTTTAGGTAGCTCTAGAGTAAAGTGACTGGTCTATTAATATATTCTAGGCAAGGTCATTGTCAAGGCGCAACGGACTACGGAATGCAAACTAGACCTGTTTGTGGCAATCCCGAAAATCCCGGGATTAGCCAAGTACAATCCCAGGATTTTCGGGGTCAGACAACGGCTGGGATCCCGGGATCCCGGGATTCTGGATCCCGGGATTGTATTCTGTTTTGCCATCGCAAATAGAACCTCTATGAGGCTGGGATAAGAGTTGAGATTGAATAGGCACAAACAAAGAGAGAAAGGCCCTACAGTGGGAGACGTCAGGCTGTCGACGATGATGATGTCATACTACATAGTTTATTTTCCATAACAACTTACATAGAGATGAAAACAATCGCACATCCTATGCCATAATCTCATCATTATCTGGTAATGGACCACAAATATCGGATCACTGACATCACACCATTATAAGTTCAATTGTTGGAACTAGGTCCAATTGTATCATACTAGTTTTAGACATTAGGCGTGCATTGTACCTACCGTATTTAGGTACGTAAATTAAGATCGTATCGAACTGCCGCTGCTACATTACATAGTAACTATAAAATGTGTGTTCCATTGTGTCACTGTACATTGTGTTCCTAAACCGTACACCGGAACCATATATTTTTGCCAACAGTATAAATGCCAAAAAAATAGCACAGATAAATACAGATGGGACACTCATTTTACACACACGCATTTTAGGTATGAAACTACGAGTAGGTACCTACGCGGCTGTCTCGACTTGTCGAATTCAGTAGGCGGAACGTAGTCAGAAGATTTAAGAGTTACGCGATAGAAAGAGAGGCAACTACTAGGTGAATATAACTGACGGTAATTAGCGCTGTGCGACCTGAATTGCACTTTATTGTGTCGTAGCAAGAGTCCCTTTTTATTTAAATTATTTCCCGGAGTGTCTCATCTGTACTAATCTGTGACAATAGTAGGTATTATTATTACATAGAAGATTATGTGAGTAAGTTAATCGTTGGTATTACGAAAGAATTTATTATGCTGTCATTGTCACAACATTTTGCTGACCATTAGGTGTAGCAGCACAAATAATTATGCCTTCCTTGGATCAACTAGATAAACAATAGCTTGCAGATCCAAAAATTTTTGTTGATGGCAGCTGCACATAGACAAGCGAGAGCCAACGCTAAACGAATTTGAGAACCTTCTCCTTTTTTAGTCGGTTAAAAATACCTAATTAACGTTGCGAAAGGTTTGTCTATAACCAGAATACCCGCGAAATTTCGCGGATATCTTTTTTTTTTTTTTATTCATATTCTTTATGGCACCTCTTTAGATCATGAGCTACCCGAATATCAAAAATATTTGGCCTAGGTCTTAAGGGGGAGGCGTGAACATTGATTCGCTGTTACAATGTAAGTACCTTTAACAGATTAGTGTTCGTAATAAACAGATAAATTAGGTCGTCATCAAAAGTAATGAAGTTAATTTTACTTCTCTGACAGAAAGTTGTTGTATGATCACGATTTTCGTGTAGGTAATCGTTTTCGTGAAATGAAATCTGTTTTAATACACTATTTACTTTCTAGTAAAAGTGAAACAATATGTTTGAGTGCTTTGTTGTTGTAGCATTTTTGAGACATGAATAAACCGCAGTGTTAAATAAACCGCAGTGGTCAACATGTTTTCAGGGTTAAATTAAGAGGGAACAGGAATTTAAAAAATAGATATTGTAAGAACCTATTGTTGAACCAATAAGTTTCTGAACAAAAGGAAATAAAAAAAATGAATGCTCTAGAGGTATGATTCAGGAAGAAAAAAGGGGAATACATTAGTATGGGGATTCGCAGGCCCTGTTCCCTCTTAAACGTGTGGCATATCTTGGCTCACTGTAAAATATCATATAAATTACAGTACAACACAACATAGATGTAGCATCGGCAAATTTCGTAAAACCGATCACCATCCGAACTGAGTGCGCCTTCAAAATCACCAATCTATATTACTGCTTTTGGTGAAAATGATCTTTACGAAATCGCAATAACTAAGTCATATATCCAAATGTGGGCGTCCAAGCAAAAAGGGGTCAGTAGTGGGGTATTGAGTTAAGACTAGATTCGGTATCTAGAATAGTAACGATTGAAAAAATATTCAACAAAAACTGGCACAGATTTTTTTTATCAGACTTTTGAAGTTGAAATTCTGGAAAAGTCGTATATAGTCATGTACTATATGAAATTGTAGACAATTGAGCATTTATTAATAATCAATTAAAATTGCGAAATGCAATTTTTTCACCCAACTTTACAAAACTTCATAATATATCTCGGAAACTAAATGCCTAGAACTGGACCCTTTTTGCTTGGACGCCCACAAATGCATTCGTAAAATTAAAATGAAAATTCTCAAATTGATGCTACATCTACTTACGTTATGTCATACTGTACCCATTTAGTAATCTAGATATAATTAAAAATATAAACTGTGACTATAAGAAATTAAAACTCGTCGTCTCATTTTAACGTCCTGTAGGGGTGAACTTTTATCCTCTAAAAACATGTCAATAATTACATATGTATCAAAAATCAAAATGTGTATCAGGTCTTTAGCTAGGTACAGGCTCAAAAATCATATGTCTTTAACCATACCTACATGCATCTCTCCCCAGCAATATTCACTACATATTCACAATATAATCACTTAGCCAAGGTTTGCACGATTTTTTCCCGTGGCGATTTTTTTTCGTGCACGGGATTTTTAACGGTCGACTTAACACCGAGAGTTGAAAATCCAGTCCGCGATATTTTTACGTCCGTGCGAACTGGGCTTACACTTCTAAAACTTTACTCCGCGTTCCGGACAGAAATAGACTCAATAACTACCAATACAGGCGATGACTTCACTCCATGCACCCTCCTAATAAAGAATGAACTCTTACGAGAATAGATCACAAGTTAGCATGAAGTACAGTCACGGAAATAAATTATTAAACAAATTGACACATAACGTCAATTTGCCGTGTTATAGCCATTTCATAAACTGTCAAAGAATTGGTCTCGTATTTGTCGAATAAAAAAGAATGTTCAGGTTGGTAGTCAATTTGCTCAACAATTAATTTCCCTCACTACCTACTCACATACTTTTTATGATGGACCCCTACAATCTATTGACACGTCAATGACACACAAGACGATGCATCTGTTCATTAAACTGAATAATTGAGACTTAGCATAACTGTGGTGTGATGTGCATGTTGTAGGAAGATATATGAAAGTGGGAATTACTCAAACTGTCTACAATAGTCGGCACGCGACTGCTAGTCACCAGCTGAGGTATGTGAGCGGTGAGACGGGGAGGTAGATAAAGACCAAGATAAAGTACTATGCTATTGTTTTATAATATAAGTGTAATTGTAATAATAGGTACTTTATTAGCTACTTAGTACTATGAATAGGCTGAAATAAATAAATCGCTTAGTGAGCAGGTAAACGGCCACCGTTCTTTTTGCCTGACGGGACCAATCCCTCAGGCGGTGACTAACAGTCACGCGCAGACTATACCATAATTAAGCGGCTACGCTGCGTAGCGCTACGAAAAACTATTACAAGTTTTTAGTTTTTACTAAGTTCATGGTTCGTTGTCTTCTCATGTTAAGAATGCATAAGCATGTTTTTAAAGCCATCAAAACCACAGCAGTATATTAAAGACTGCTTTAAAAAATAGCTGTTGCCCGCGAATTCGTCTGCGATCCAGGATGACAAGTAACCTACGTCTTAACCCAGGTCTTGGTTTACCCATGTGCCAAATTTCATGCAAATCCGTTCAGTCGTTTTAGCGTGATAGAGTAACAAACAAACATACAAAAATCAAATCTTTTCTCTTTATAATATTAGTTTAAATATGAGAATGACAAGCCGTGAGACCGAAATGATTTCCCATCGGAAGAAATGACGACCTTTATACAAACTTTCATCCCCTATTTAACCCCCATATGGGATACATTTTTAAAAATCCTCCCTTAGTGCTCACTTTTTTTTTAATAAATTTTGGTATTAAAAACTTTACAATTATTCTAATAAGATACAGTCAGACCGATCTCTTTATGGAAAATCTCTAGTAGAACTATGTAAAAAAAATGTGTAAAATAACATAACATCACGGCTAGTTTCCCCGAAGGGCAAGACAGAGGTGTACCTATAGTACACCCATGAACATGATAAAAAAAATATTAAAAAATATTCCTTTTAGAAATAGAAGTTTGGTGAAGTGACAGCTTCGGATATGTAACTGCAACATAAACATGCTCTATACTAGTGAATGAGTTAAGAGTTTAGGAGCCGTAAAATGTTACTGAATCATTCCGAGCCGTGTTCATTCACCAGAAAGAACAACGTATAATTTAATAAACAGTAAATAAATACACGTTACGCGTCCGGGTTTTTTAGGAAAGTTTTTTACTTCGTAGAGTAAAAGTTAAATACAGTGCGTTTAGAAAATAAAATACTGTGTGGGTTTTAGGAGTCTGCTTATACACATAACCTCACTAGAAGTACTATTCAGGTATGTTTTAAGTAGGTAGGTAATTCTTCTTGAAGATTCCTATTCGAAATACATCCGTTTACTTGAAGAAATCTAAATAATCAAGGAAAAAGTAACACCAATTTCAAAGAAACTTGCGGGCAAAATTGCGCGCAACGTTTTCTTTCAGATACAATCGCCGCGCAAAAACTGACATACCAACATTACACTTGCATTCATATTCACCTTTCTTTTAAACCATCTCGTTTAGCATTCATTAATAAAGCAAAAACATCATCGTAATACAGTATTTACTCATTTGTGCGGTTTATTCAGCAATTATTATTGAAGCAGCAACTTAGCGGCGCGGTCGGCACGCGCGCGCAGACATTCGTGCGTTGAACAGAGTAGCGGCTAGCTGGTGCGCGTACGCAATATACAGTGTTTATTTATCAAATGGTGATTTTATACGTGTATACGTTTTCCAGTAAATAAAATGGTGCAGTTTATTGAAAAGTGAGAGTTTTGTGACATGTTTAGGTGAGTTTAGAAGGTGGAAAAGTTTTTTTTTTAACGAGTCTGTTTTTGCGCCTTTGAATGTAGTCTTGTGTATGACCTTTGTATGAGTGTTATGCAAATCAAGTAACAAATGATTTAAATTAAATAATATTATTTTATTATACAGTAGTTATTTCTTACTTAACCTGATTTTTTTAAGGATGTTATAATAAGGTTTCTAAATCCATATCTTGAGTAATAGGCAATAAAGTACTCGTATGGTTGAATATAAAAAATATGGTCATTATTTTCTTGTTCAGTAAGATCTTCGTTAAGACACTGGTCTTAGAATCCAAGTAGCTGTCATTAAACCATCCATATCTTGAGTAATCATTGGCAATAAAGTATGCTTGAATATAAAAAATATGGTCATTATTTTCTTGGTCAGTAAGTTCCTCGTTAAGACCCTGGTCTTAGTATTCAAGTAACTGTCATTAAACCAAAAACAAGTTCTTATATTTCTTTCTAATCTATGTATTTCTATTTTTTGCCTTTTCATAGTCAAGGTAGACTGTTTCTCAATGGCTGTAAGATAAAAAATAGCATCTTTTTGACACAAAAAACTTTACAACGATCGTTGGACGACTCTAATTGAAATATTTTCATTCCTAGCAATGAATCTAGGAACATCTTTACAAAATAGTATTACAAACGATTTCTTTATCGTCTGTCTGGCTGTCATTAATTCGATGGACATATTAATTGGTCTTCCAATTGCTTCGGTTATTAGTGTTACTACAATGAACGTAAAAATTTAAAAAATAAACACGGCATTGCCAATCGTCGTAAACCTACTTTACTTAACGAAAGACTCAAGTTAGGAAAATTGATAGAAACCACATTTTTTCACAATACCGTGAAGACGTTTCTTGATTGTCTTCTTATTTTCGACCCAATAGTGGTTTTTGTTTTTATGTTTGGTATCAAACGGAACCCTATTACTAAGTCTCTGCTGTCGGTCCGTATGTCTGTCAGCGGGCTGTATCTCATAAACCGTAAGACAGTTGAAGTTTCCACAGATTGTGTATTTCTATTGCCGCTGGCGCTATAACAACAATTAAATAAAGTAATAATTAAATAGGGTCACCATACAAGAAACTTGTTTTTTTCAGCGCTTTTTGCTCGATATTAATACGGTTCGGAAACCTTCGTCGCACTTGGCCGGTTTTAATTTTGATATGTCCAGTAGGTGGCCTCGTTAACAGCAGCGTCTGTGGTGTCCATCAAGCGTCGTGCAGACCGGCGCGACGCGACTTGAACAAAACAATTTCTAAGAAAACTTCACGGTAGAACAATTACCGGCGGCGGCGTCGAGTCGCGCATCAAGTCGCGCTAGTCTGTACTAGCCTTTATTCTCAAAAGTGCAGGTGTATTGACACTTGGGACATTTCAGCAAGTGGGTCATATTCTGGACAGCTCCTCACTCACATTAGGTTTCGGACGGGTCTGTTATCCCACATTTTGTCAAGCCCTTTAGCACATTTCTTGCTGTAGGTAGGTCAAATTTTTGTACTGCACTGTTTTGTTTATCAATCTTCCAGACCTAAGTATATTCTTTCCATAATCACTCGGTATTTACTCACGAACATATTCTTGACTTTCTTGAGTAAATACCGATTGATTATGAAATAGAATAACATCATCATTATCTCTTGTAGAACAATCCTTTTAGAATAATAGTCACTAATCACGATGGTCAGAGGTCAATAGATTGACAATGACTAAATTATGTCAGCCGTATCGGATTAAGGAGTAGATATTCATTAATAGGGACTCATTCTGCTGATGTTTTCTTTAGTCGCCTCTACGATGCGTAGGTACGAATACGGGTGGTGTTCCTCTTAATCTTAAGGCGACGATAACCAACTTTTAATGATTTTATACTGAAGATCACGTCTAAACGAGTAGTGTTAATGATTTGAAAAAAATATATGTTAAATTAGAGCATTTTCTTAATAACTTAATATATGAATAATTTAGATTATGTTTATTTTACATAGTGAAATTAATTTGTAAAGTTATGTCTAACGCGGATAGAAAACTGAAAATCACGCAAAATCGGTTAAGCGTATTTTTCTGAAACCTTCACCATTTTAAAGATAATTTCATTATTGATCTTTTAGTATACCGGTAAACTGCCCTAACTTTGCCTGGCGTCCTAAGTTTGCCTATAATGAAAATGATGCCTTAAAGCTGTCTATAAAATCTCAGTTTCGATTGCCATACAAGTAAAATGAAAAAGATATTACATCAAAGATAAAGATAAAGATAATGATAAATTTATTTGTTCAAACATGTGTAACATGATACATGAATATGCACATACAGATGGAAACATAATTTTACCGGACCAACATGTTTTGCCTCACGGCGTACAAAATGTTTATAATAATGTTATTAATTACATTGACAATTATAAATTAATTATTAGTTTCAGTTTGATATATAAAATTCGAGTCAGTGCAAAATATAGTCAATAATTAAAATATACAATCAGAGTCAGTACAAAAGTAGTCAATATTAATAACAGAGAAAATATGTCAATATATCTTAAAATTTAAAATCAACAATGAAATTCATAATTTATCATTTAAAAATTCAATAATGTTATAGTAGCACTTATCAATAAGAAGCTTTTTAAGTGTTTTCTTAAATGAATTAAAATTCAATTCCTTAATTTCATTCGGAATTTTATTGTATATTAATGGGGCCATGCATACAACACTTTTTCTTAGAAGAGCTGTTTTGGCCGAGTGTGACTGCACCCAAAGTCTATACTTCTCACGTCTATTTCTATCGGAAGTATGTGACAAAAGAGGAAACCATTGAGGATTACTTTTTACAAATATAGCTATTTCCAAGATGTAGAGTGACGGAAGTGTCAAAATTCTGTGCTTTATGAACATTGGTCTACAGCTGTCCATAGTTTGCAACCCAAACATAGCCCGTACACAACGCTTTTGCGCTTTGAACACTGTGTCTTTGTTCGTTGAATTGCCCCAGAAAATTATCCCAAATCTTAATAAAGATTCAACAAGTCCGTAATAGGCCGTTAGTAAAGTGTTTGAATTGACAGTAGGAGCAAGTTTATAGAGGGCAAATGACGAGCTGCTGATTTTTTTACTAACTACATCAATCTGTTTTTTCCAATTTAGTTGCGGATCAATGATTAATCCCAGAAATCGGGCTGTATCTGCTTCTTGTATATTATTATCATTGTACGTTAAATTGAATTTTGATAAATTGTATAACTTTTCACGTTGTCTAAAATGCATTATGTTAGTTTTTTTAAGATTAATTTTCAAATTATTGTTGCTAAGCCAGTTAATTATAGAGTTTAATGAATTATTTGCGTCAAAATTATAGTCAGATAAATTTTTGGATGTTATAGTTACAGTACTGTCATCAGCGAATAATGTCATGGGTTCTTTAGTTGCATTTGGTAAGTCATTAATATATAATAAGAACAGGAGAGGGCCCAAAACACTACCCTGGGGCACACCATGCGTAATAAGACGCTTTTGAGAGGAGAAGATTTGTGCCTTTTTAGCTTTAATATTGAATTTAGTAATTTGAGTTATTTGTTGTCTGTCTGTAAGATATGATTTTAACAATTCCAAGACATTACCCCTTATACCGTAGGCTTCAAGTTTATCTAGCAGAATATTGTGGTTTACATAATCGAATGCTTGGGACATGTCACAGTAAATAGAACAAACAGGTAACGATTTGTCAACATGTTTTGAGACAGTGTTTATGAAGTCGTAAACCGCCATATTAATGTTTCTATTTTTTCTGAAACCTTTCTGTTCATCACATAGGATTATATGTTGTTCTAAGTATCTGTTGAGTTCGTTAAATATATATTTCTCAAAAATTTTTGAGAATACGGAAATCATCATTTTCATTATAGGCAAACTTAGGACGCCAGGCAAAGTTAGGGCAGTTTACGGTACGTGTTTTATTTAAATACCTTTTTTATGTATAATAAATTAATAATGCGTCTAATTTGGGACAGCGCTCCTTGACGGGCGAGTCCTATTACTGGCTGGACGTACGACGCAGTGCGTTTGTTCAGTACAGAACACACAAGCTAACCACTCAAGGTCACCGTCATATATATGCGTCTTAAGTACTGTAAAGAGAATTATTACTATTAAATTAAAAGACAGATTACCCCCTACATACAATAAACTCACAAATTGTAAAATATACTATATTTATATTATATTTATTTTATAAAGAGGTCTTTATAAAATAAATATAAAATAAATATAGTATAGAAAACATTTTATCGTCGGTAATCACCCCTCAAAATATGAACAGTATTTTTTGTAACCCTGTATTATTTTTTCAGAAGGAATATACAGGGTGAAAAATTATACAGGATATTTTTTCCACCCTGTAGCCCTATACCTATAGCCCTTCTGTAACAAAATCCGTTGGCCTAAACAACATTGTATTGGCAGCTTCCCTTCGCGCAAACTAACTACTACTATACAGCGTGTATCAGAAATGTGCAGTAAAAATATAATCAACTCTCCCATACACTTTGGTTCGAGTAGTATTGAAGTTTTGTTTGGGACAGCTGATTATTTTTTCGCGATTACGTTGTTGGTTCTAACAAAAAAGGTTGTTCAGTTTGATGGTCTATACTGTACAGTCGCCGTAACTTGACAAGGTTTTGGCGTATTGGGAGTAAGTTTGCGGATGTAAGTACACTTAGTGCAACAAAAAAATTGGCACTTTTATTGCATGTCATTATTCTATGATTATTGCCATGATTTATTTTAGAACATGTCTGTTAAGAAAAACAAGCGAAAACGAATTCGGTGCATCTACGATTCTTGCCAAGTTACGTGCCGGAGACCCTTAAGGGTTCCCCCTTAAGGACAACAGGGGCAACAGGGGCTGCGAGGAATTTAAAAAATAGGTATTCGAAGAAACTATTGCCGTCGTCTTACCTCAAGTCTGCCTCCATAGATTGAGATAGGGACAGCTGCAGCTCAGACCGATTATATCACAAAAAAAAAATGACGAGATCGACGTTTCGTATTCCCCTTTTTTCTCCCCGAAAACAGAGCCGATTCAATTATTTTGTACATATTTTTTTTACGAAAGAGTATGTCTAGGTTCCTATCATTTTCTTTTATGTTAAAAACTTTTCGAATTTGTCTGGTAGTCCTCTAATCACGCCGGTAAAAATGGGGCATTTTTTGTAATTTTTGGAGGATTATATTTTCTTTACCAATAAGTTGCTGAAAAACAACGACTGACAAATGACGACAACGACGAATGACGACACGGTTGGCGCAGTGGTTAAGCGATTGACTGCTGCGCTGCGTGTCGCGGGTTCGATTCCCGCACGGAACAAATATTTGTATGACCTACAATTAGTTGTTCCGGTTCTGGCTGTTTGTGTATGTGAGTTTAAATGTTTGTAAACGCACCCACGACACAGGAGAAATTCCTAGTGTGGGGCAACGTTTAAAAAAAAAAAAAACAGGGACGTGTCTACAGCAAAACTTAATTTAAGGAAAAAAAAAAAGAATGTTCGAGAAGCATTATTCAGGAAGAATAAAGGGGAATACATTTGTATGGAGATTCGCAGGCCCTGTTCCCTATTAAATTATGACCACGCATTTTTGATACACGCTGTATAGCAGTGGGTTACCTACAGCTGCAGTACCAACAGTACTAGTGAATGAATAGGAGAATGGGCCATTTGTGTAGTGCTATTGTTCAAAGTATGCAACGTCCAATCAATAAAAGCGAAAGTTTTGTTATTTAGTATTTTAGTGGGGTTTGTGAGAAGTTGCGTTGTGTTTTAGAATTGTATTGTTTCTAAGGGCATCTTTAGAATGAGGGTCATAGGTCAAACTAGTTTCATTAGGGTTACAAGGGACATTTTATTTATATTGAAGACCGAAAGAAGTTTTTTTTTTTGGTTGGGAAATTATCAAGTAATTTCTCCCGCTCTCGGCGAGTTCCTTCCTCCCGTGTTCCTTCAGTTGCCTGTACGTTGCTAGGGGCCACGGTATCCCTTTCGGACTTTCCCGCAACCCCGGCAGGCATCGGTCCTATCGGACCCCTTCAGTTGTGCTGGCATCTCTTTGAGGCTCGCGTGGAACACAACGCGCCGCCGTCAACCCGCGCCTGGTCCTTATCGGACGGCGAGCTACCTATTGCTCACCGTCCGCAAGCCCGCGCCTACGGTGGCCGGGAATCGGCCTGCGATTCCAAGTTTAAGACAGTCTTATTGTGTTTTTCTATTAGGAATTTCTCAATAGCAGCCCGGAGTCTGGATGTGTGCCCTGTTGATGGCAATAGGCTCGCCCCCTATTACATGGGACTTAAACATAACTGGCGAAATGTGGGTGTACTATAGGTACAGCTCTGCTTAACCCTTCGGGGATTACAAGCGTGATGTTATGAATGCGAAAGGTGCTTGAGTGATGTTTAAAATGTATTACAAAAACAATAAACAATAATGAGAAATATATGAATCTCGTTACTCATATTATTTGATTACAAAATATTGCTTTATAAACATATATTCGCAATCACTTTGCTATTTCCTTCGATTACTATCAGCCTTATATTTATGATTAAACTTCCTCTACAGTCATCGGGTTTTTGATAAGAGAAGTGGAGCATTTAATTAATTATAATTTAGTATCTATTATTCATCATAATTTAACGTTTTGATATCACGATTTGAATAGTTACTTACTAAGATAGATTAGAAAATAACCGTGCTAACAGAAAGGTCTAACCTAAGTACCATCGAAGAACTTCATATGTAAGAAGTTTGAAAACAAAATCCCGTGAACACGATGACCACATCTGTTACCGCCCCGGTTCTATAGCGGCCGAGCGCTGCAAGCAGAAATAGTCCTTACGATGGCGATGTATAGATATGAACTTCTTCGATAATACTAGTAGCTAGTACTACTACTATGCTATTAGTTACTTATCCATACAAATAAATAAAATTGAAGTGTTTGTTTGTAATGTCAAAAGAACAGCTTTTACTAAATGCATATTCAAATACCTATACGGTATTTATGTAACAAAAAAACTTAATTTTTATTTTTTGTTCGTCTGTCTGTTGGTTTGTTCCGGCTAATGTCTGAAACAGCTGGACCGATGTTGAAAAAGATTAATGGTCCACGCGGGCAGCAGCTAGCATTGAATATGACAATATTATAAATGTTTAATTTCGGGCTAATGTTTGTAAATTTGAATAGAACTTGGCCTTTCTTGTCCCACTTGGCCATTTCTGTATATTATCTATCACCCAACATACACTCGGAAATCGTAGTGCACGGGCTGTCTTGTCAATACCCTATAGACAAGCAAGACAGTCCGTGCACTACGATTTCCAGTAAGTATAATATAGTAATGGAAAATAGTGTATATTTCTTTAATCTTAATAATCTTAGTCACAAACTTCATCATACACAAATGTCTATTTTATACTAAACGTATTTTCATTTCAACTATAAAAAACTACGAACAATCTCCTTCAACTGCACTTGCTACAGTTACTTTGCTTGTTAGGCCGCGCGCACTTTGGACACGAATTTGTATCGTACGTAAACGTACGACCGTGTTCGTACGAATTAAGTGCGCACACTCAATACGTTTTTCTCCGGCAAATAGGTAGTTTTCCAGTGAAATCGCATTAAACGCACGAAAAACCCCAAGAACTTCGGATTTTTTTCGGACGTCGGAACTATACGTACGACTCGCGCTCCCTTTGTACTTGAAAGGTCGGAATCATTCGTGGGTGTTCGTAAGTGTTCGCACGAGTGAAATTCGTACGAAAACGCGTCCAAAGTGCACGCGGCCTTACGTTTGGTAACCGGGTATCAGTATCATCTAATCTAGCAAGATCCGTGACAAATAACCTGGCGTAACTACCCTCGCAACTGTTAGTTAATCTCTTACACTGGATAATTACTTACGTGGCAATTACGTTGTGCTTGGAACGGTACGTACAGACGACGCGTCGTGACTGTGACAAGAATAATAATTATTAGTCTCTAGATAGTTAAAATGAAACATTTCGGCTGGTGGTGCAGTATGTTGTTCAATAATTTTTGTATGTCAGAATCGTGTTACGTGTAGCAGTTTTAACTAAGTTTTCCTTAATGGCGAGTTTCCGTGGTTGTCTTGAAATAAACGACCTTAGATTTTCCTGATAATGAAGATGGAGAGCTGTTATGAAACGTTAATTGTTGGTACATACACGCGTTATTATTGTTGCAATTAAGATGAGCTAACACTTTGTTAGTAATGATTGTTTCAACCTTCAGTGTAAAACTTTAATGTCTTGCTATATTACTTTGCGTAACTTACCGTGCGTATGCACTGTGAGCAGGAAAATGCGTTTTTAGTCCCCATATAAACTGGATTAAGGGATCTCGCCCACTAGACGGCCACGACTCAAGCCAGTCGTGGTCCATAGTTCGGTTTGGGGCTAGTTAGCCATTACGACCAAGTACGCAATTCATTTCGGTTTCTATAGTTTACCTACTCACTGCGACGTGTCGCAGCGTCATGTCGCTGCAGTCATGATTCCGAACCCGACCGCAAGCTGCAGCAGCCCGTATTCCAGTCGGTAAATAGAAGATAGAAAAACGTGATAACGTTCGAGCGTTGGCGGCACTAGTTCTGCGGTCGGGCTACACGTGTCGCCTGTCGCTCGCCCGTAGCTGCCAACGACGTGTCGCTAGCTACGGGTATTTCATAGAAACCAGTCGTGTCGCCTGCAGTTGCCTCCTGCGGTCAGGTACGGAATGGTACCTTTAGCTGTTGGTATCTTCGGAAAACTGTGACAGACGTGAGTTGGTTGATGACTGTGGGAAAAATTGACTATCATAACTGTGGCAGAAAATCAGATAAAAAGTCCTTTTAAATTATTAATTTCATTCCCAAAAACTATTTTTTCTAGACAGTAAAAAGTCTGCTTAAAAGTCCTCTCCCTTTATGAATAAAGATAAAATCTACAGACCGTTCACTATAAATTGTCCCTTGCCGTCAAGTTGGCACCATTGCTTGTCAAGCTTAGTTTCAATAATAATAGAGCTAAAAAGGCCACTGACAGAACAGTGCTACCAATCGCGTCGCGGGACAAGTTATAATGAACGCACTGTCTGTACAAGAGTTAAGTAATTTCATTCATGACCGACTGATGAATGACATCACAACCCGCAAGCATTAGCTTAGCCTTCATTCAACGATTGACTCGATATGACTCCCATTTAATTCACAATAGATGCTATAAAAACAAGAACATCGGTTCACTGGTTTTTAAGAGTTTTGTTAATAAAAACGACCTTGCTATGTTAGTTTGTACGTGTTAGCATGACCTCTGTAACGACTGAACCGATTTAGATGAAGCCCCATAATCGACGCTGAGTCGTCATTGACCCGAATGGGATTTTTTACGAAACACTGACCTTATTATTTTTTCGGTAGAGCTTCAGTTAGGTACTTAACCTTTTGTCTAGTTAAGTTTATTTTAATTTAAGGTAAATTGACATGAGCACTGGTCGCCACGCTTGCTCTAGGCGGATTGGCGATTTCTGACAGTAATAGTAATACCAGCCTATCATGGTCCCAATACAGTGCAAAGGCCTCCTCAGAGAAGACACGAGCATAGATCACAGCGCTTGCTCAAAACGGGTTGGCGATTTCCTATACTTACTATAGAAGAACTTCATATGTAAGCAGTTTGAAAACAAAATCCCGTGAACACGATGACCACATTTGTTACCGCCCCGGTTCTGTAACGGCCGAGCGCTGTAAGCAGAAATAGTCCTTACGGTGTATCGATATGAACTTCTCCGAAGGTACCTACTGACTTTGTTAACTATAAGTCAAAGGTACCTTTTTAACATATTATTTTGAGTGAGACTCCTTAACTAAATGAAGAATTTAAGAGTATTCATCCAAAAAGTTGGCAAAGTCGGAAATAGCTGTCAAATAGTTACCTGTTTTGATTAATTAGGCAATAATACTGCATGGAAATAAGAAATGTGGCTAACTAGTGAACTAAAATATTTATAATGAATTGCAATTATAACACAAAATTTGATCTTGTAACTGTTTTAGGTGTAAAACAGGCATTTGGAAAATTTCCAAATACTTTTTTTACATCTAAAACTTTCGGTGTTACTATATTAATTAAGTATTGCATTTCTTATTCAATATTTTAGTTCACTAGTTAGCCACATTTCATATATCCATACTATATTGCCAAATTAATCAAAACAGGTAAATATTTGACATAATTATATTTGCGACGTTGACAACTTTTAGGATAAGCTCTCTTAACTGAATGAAAAATTTAATCTAATACCAATCTCTCCTTGTAGTCGCCGCAATAAAAAAATCTAATAATATCTAAACAAAAATGCGTGAAAATTTGCATTACTAACATAACTAAAACCTTCATAAATCCCTAACAATAGGCTTGCGGAGATGAAGGCAGGAACTACGGTCCGTCGCGTTCACATCCATCTCATTTACATGTAGTTAGGTAGGTATGTACTACACTACTACAGTCAGGGAAGTTAACTGTTAAGCACATTAACACTCCACATCAATTTGGCATGTTATAGCCATTCATACATTGATAGTATAAGTACAACGAGGTCGATAGGTTTATTCAAAATTTTTCTTGGTCTGGTCTCTTTTTCGCTCCCGATAATCACGACATGCCGTCCTACTTCCACGTGTCATCTAACAGTGTGACATTGTGCCATTTTTGAAGATCGAATGTTGAGTAGGTAACCTATCTACGTCTTTTTACTTATAATGTCATTGTATTCTAACAACTGTCAAAGAATGACCGTTGTGATTTGAATATATCGGACAATTTAAGTTGGAAGTCAATTTGCTTATAAACGTTTTTCCTAAAAGTTGGCAACGTCGAAAATATCTGTCAAATATTTACCTGTTATGATTAATTTGGCAATATTACTGTATGGAAATATGAAATGTGACTAACTAGCGAACTAGAATATTTATAATGAAATGCAATAATTAATATCGTAACACCGAACGTTTAGTTTTGGATGTAAAAAAAGTATTTGGAAACTTTCCAAATGGCTTTTTACACTTAGAACGGTTACAACATCAAATTCAATGTTATAATTGCAATTCATTATTAATATTCTAGTTCGCTGGTTAGCCAAATTTCTGATCACCATACAGTAATATTGCCAAATTAATCAAAACAGCGAAATATTTGACATATTTTTGCGACGTTGCCCCCTTTCAGAATAAACGCTCTTTAACAATAAATTTCCCTGACTTTACATAATTGAATGCAAAAGTAACGTTTTCTACGTTGTACGGAAACTGGTGTAGTATGACGAAGAGGTGGCTTAAGTCGGAAATCCTGCTATTTATGGGTTAACGTATGCTCTTGGTATGCCTTTTTTGAAGGATGGTTCAAACTGAACTCGGGATAATTCTTTGTACAAGATCACTGTATGAATTGAGAAGAATATCCCTAGATATTATTATGAAGTTGATACCTACATAACATCACGCATGTATTCCCCAAAGGGTTAGGCAGAGGTGTACCTTTAGTACAACCACACTTCGCCAATGATGCTTAAGTCCCATGTAATAGGGGGCGAACCTATTGCCATCAACCGGGCACAAATCCAGACTCCGCGCTGCTACTGAGATATTCCAGATTAAAAACCCCAAATAACACAAGACCATGCTCAGTAGTAGTAGCACTTGCGACCTACCAACTAGGCAGTCGATATAAAGTTGATAGGCAGCAGTATTCAATCATTCTGAGAATTGATGATTCCACATCTCAAAGCAATAATACAGCCAAGATCTATTATACTCATGATTCATTCATGAAAAATTATGCAACTTCTAATTAGATAGTAATAGTCCTCTAGACCGAATTTCGGCCATGGTGATGATATTGGTTCTCAGCAGAGCGGGAGATTTTATAGTGCACAAGTGTGTGCCCAGATACCTACAGGTGCACTCTCTCTTCCCTCACTCTCATAGACCGATAGGTCGGCAATCCTTGGGCCAACAGCTTAACGTGCTTTTCTAGGCACGGGGGTATGACACCGCTACCTTCCAAACTCCGGGCTGTTGTTATAACTAGATACGTACCTAGGTACCTTCTTCAGTGGTTAAGTTTGGCATGTCCCAAATTTAGCAGTAAACTCTAACTCCCTTTTCATTACGAAATTATGCTTTAGTGACTAGGTATTCAAAATTCACTCTTTATACACCTATCATCCATTTGGTAATATTATGGTTGCTTTGAAATGTTTATCAATAGTAAGATTTGTAACTTTTAATTCTTTAATTGCTTCATATGCAGGCCTTAATAATCCGATAAAAATATTTAAACCTTTCGAAATAATGTTCTTACTTAATTGCTCTACGTGTTGTGTCGAAACAGTACAGTAACTGTGAAATTTGACGCACGGTTTCCTCTTTTTGTTGTTTATTGTTCCAACAATAATATCCACACGTTGGTTATTTATACCTACTGCAGTTTCCGGTGTTAAGATGGCGATAGACGCATTGAAATGTGCCTAGGCCACATTTCATTGGCTATGGCACATTTCAATGTACTTAGCTTCCTACCCATAATTCGCTTTCCCGTCTATAAGCCGCACCATAAAATATAGCCCACAGCTTTCATCCACTTTCTATTCTTCCGCTTGTCTGCCAACACAAGTGGTATTCGTTATTATAAAACATTGTCATGTTATTACGGATTTGCTGCGCTATCTATACGCGTATATTCCTAGGAATCTAAGTGGGAACATGGGTTATAAACTTATAAAATAATAGGTGGAAAATTATGAGTGTTGTCATGAAAAGCAGAGTCTATTCCCGTTGCTTGATGGAACAGCTTTTACGTTCATTTATGTCGACATATTCATTAAACTACCCAATTCATCATACACTTTTTTCAACCATTTCTTCTATCTGCCATGACTTCTTGTTCAATTAAGTAATAAAGTCGTGTTGTTTGTCATATGCTTGATCCATCTTTTAATTAGTCTATTCTGATAAAGGAATGCCAATTCTGTCCATCCAATAGTGATGATTAATTAATTTTATTTTTTTGGTCAGTTTTTACTGCTCACAAAATTCATTTATTGATCGTAAGTAATCGTAACGCTCTACTTGCAAGGGATTTTCTGTATTAGTAAATTATTGTCCATGATTCATTCAAATTAGCAACATGTTATTAATGGGAAAAGAAAAAGTATTGAAGGCCTCCACATTTGACAGGACCGTCAATTTTGCTAAAACTTTTAGGCATTTAGTCAATTTGTTTACTTATAATAAAAGTACTTACCCAAAAAAAAAAATCCTAAGTTGCAATGGTCCATCCCGAGATAAACCTCTGTGATATCCGGACAAGAAAGTGATCTTATAACGGCTTCCTTCTTCTTCTCAGGTCGGAACCTCAAATGGAATGCATAACTTTTAATAAATCCTTTTTTTTTTAAGTAGGTAAAAAGTGTAAAAACTGTGGCCGTACCTAAAGGTGCTGATAGATTTGAGCATTCGCTTGTAATGAGCATTTTAGCGAATGTTACATTACAGAAAAAAATACGGGAGCGTTTTAGCGAGTATTCTAGCGAAAGGACAGTAAATTTGCTTCGAGCTTTTTGCCGAGCCGAACCGTTCTGTCATTGTTCCGCCGCCGTCCCCCTATGCCTCCCGCACCCCTCTAGAGCGTTCAAGAATGATCGTGAAAATGTTCGTAGCGATGTTTGGCTCTATGCTTTTGCTCTGTTCGTTGTTCAGTTCGACAAATTTAAAAACGGCGAATGCTCGATGTTCTATCAGTGAATGCTCCAGTCTATCAGCACCTTAAAGCTTCGCAACTGGTGAAAAATTGTTCCACACGGTGGAAATCTACCTAAAGTATAAAAAATACGTCGTTTATTACGACACTATTAGTACTACTATTAGTACTTAGTATCATCATCATTTCAGCCGAAACACGTCCACTGCTGGCCTCCGCCAAGCACCGCCACTTCGACCAATTCTGTGCTTCCCGTATCCAGCGGATTTCTGAGGCCTTCAGATGGTCTTAGTATAGTAGTATACATAAGTACCATTTAGACGGGGCCAAGACAATCCACTAAATAATAGCATCGCGTAAATAGAGACATTCCACTGCATTGGATGGCACTCAAGCCATTAGTGAAGCAAATTAATGGATTGGCTTTTTTTTTTGGGTGGGAAATTATCAAAAAACTTCTCCCGCTGTGGACAGAGCAGGAGGGCGTGTCAGACTCTTACTGACTAAAACTCTCCCGTGTTCCTTCAGTTGCCTGTATGTTGCCAGGGGCCAATGTATCCCTTTCGGACTGTCCCGCGGTCAATAACATACCTAAATCAATATTTTATCGATTAACATTAGCAAATATTTATAGATTTATACACAGATTTATACGTAATTTTTCAATTATTGACAAATACCACAAAGTTGATTATGATTACCTTCGTATTAATATACCATCAGAATGAATTTAAGCTAATAGCACACGTACGCATATTTGACATCTCAAATAATCTCATATTATAAGCTGACCTTAGATGCTAGAGTTTTGTTGAAGTGTACTTTATTTAATTTAAATATACCAGCCAAGTATTGCTCACATTTTCTAGGAGTCCTCTGTATTCGAACAAAAACTTTTAAATTTATAGGGTTTTTATTATTAGGTCTTCATGTCCCACTGCTGGGCATAACCCTCCCATAACTCCCTCCGCTTATTTCTATCTAGTGCCATCTGGTGCTTTAGAAAAGAGTTTAGTTCGTTCCACCATCTTCTTCTGGGCCTGCCCCTCTCTCATTTCCTGCTGATTTTTTTGACCACAACCGCACAGTATGGTTGGTTTCTCTAATGACGAACACAGGAACTGCTGGTCTGCTGCCCATCCTCGTGACAGACCTTAGTGTCAGAACCATTTTTGACAGCACAAGAAAAACTACGATTAATTTGTTACGTGTAACAAATTAATTAATTTTTACTATTTTTAATTGTGTGGTTGGTTTCGATATGGTGATGTTAGTTGCAGCTGCTACCTATTCTCTTGATTTCTAGTTAGTTAACAAACGAAACCATAATGACTGTCATTAAGCCACACTTGCAGTCACCTCAGAACGCTAATACCATCCACCCCCCGGCCCATAACGTATCATTCCTGACATTGGCACATTACATCCATAATTAACAGAGGCACAATAGATTCATAAGCTGCGCAGACGCAGTCATAGTAACGCTCGGGCAGTGATGCAAGACGCGCCACGGAGCGCGACCTGCCTTTCATATTATGAACATCGTTAGTGCACTTGCTCTGAGGTAAAGTGGTTGAGGAGTTATGGTTATAGTAAATCGCCCTTTAGGAATGACTTGACCTACAAAGTTCAGCCCCCCTAGCACGAACGAATCTCTATTTGGCCGGTTCGTCCCACTTAGATTTTCAATAGCGCCAGGGTAGCGTTTGCAGGTCAGTATCAGGTTGTATGTTGATCGAAATGAGATTTGCGACCGTACCAGATACGTATTTACAGAATTATATTAGAAAACTGCAAATTGCAAAAGACGTCAGAAAATTTGAATTTTGCTGGCTACTTTAGCTCATCCCTCTTAATGAAGAAAATAAAGGTCACTGTTATCCAAGAGCTGTTTTTAGTGAACTCTAGTCTGTAATCCAGCTGCATGCTCAACGTCGTATGTCCAAAATCATAAAGGGAAAGCACAGAGAAAAGAAAGTAACAGTTTGTTATTGTCCGAACACGTATCTCCATAATACATAGTTGACTACATAATATCAATCAAAGACGGACTGACATAAAAAATCAACAAGAGTAATAATCGAAATGCATCAATCTTCGTTAGTAGGTACAACATCATTCACACAATCGTAACAACAAATGATTGTTACATAAAACGTAGCGGCATTTACTTTGAAAGGTGTTAAAAGGCATTATGTATCAATACGATATGCTCAATAGGCAAACAAACTGTAATCCACCGTGCGGCTCCAGTGCAAGTTCGGCTTTTAAGCATAGTGAAGGAAAACATCGTGAAATCGGCATGTCCTAGAACCAGACATTCGAAGGCCGTGGCGTCCACCATCCCACACTGCCCGCTTCTTTTCATAGAGCCATTCATCCTGCCTGCTTTTAATTTTTTGGCCTGAGCAGCAGTAGAAACATTTCAGGTTGATTATGTGTTTATTTTTAAACACCAAGAAGTTAACAAGCTATATTTTATCACCCCTTTTACGAAGAACAACTACCATAATCCGGTCTTAATAGACCAGATTACGAAACTAGGTATTCAGGCAACGGCGAGATCGAACAGGTTGTAAACAAAGTAATAGAATATCAAAACGCCTTTACGGCTTTACCGTTCGATGCCAATTGCTGTATCTGCGCAGAATCTAAGATATATTACGACGAAACTGAGAAGTTGCATCGGCAACATTGGTGAAACATGATACACAACTAACTAATGCGACTTTACTTCAAAAGAACTGGCAGAGCCTAGACGTGTGACTCGAGAATGGAGCGATAACCAATAGGTTGTTTGGCAATTCGATTGGCAAGATCGATGGATTCACTAAATTTTGTCACACTGTACTCAGTTTAATACTGAATGCAGTTTGCACTTAGTAGTCAAATTGTAGTAATTGACATGTTATTATGCCATTTGTGGAACCTTAGTCCGAGATAATAATATGCATAAAATGATAAATGCATGGTATATGTGTTAAGTTATGACGCAGTCTATAAAATCTAGGGTTTAATGATGTAGATTTGCGATTTGAATGTTTAAATTGCATAAATTATATATAAATGTATGGAAATAATCATGTAGGTAACATTTTGTGTCTTGTTCAATAGAAATCATAATAAAACTACGTTTTAAATGTTTAGAGGTGTGAGTAACACAAACAGGGCGTAAAGTTCACTCATCTTCTATAGAAAAGGGAGGATCCTCCGGCCAAACGGGTGTCGTGTCTGGCGGGCAACTGCCCAACGATTGATGTCGGGGAAGTTCGATGCTGTTCGCGCGGTAAACTCTAATTGCGCGACGCAAGATTTTTGTGACGTCAGGTCTTTGTTGCGTAGTTCACATGTAGTGATGTAGATGCCGCCACAAATGTAAATCATGCACCTGTTATTATTGTGTTGTGTAAATACTTTAATATGCGAGGAACACAAAGCAACACAATGACTCAAGTATCACTCGTCGGAAGAATCATATTGTCAGTGCATTCCAATCTCTGGCAATGCGTCGTCCCAAAATGTCTGGCATAGTCCAGGTTATCTTTATAGCAAGACCTGTCATGTTACCAGGTATATGTTACTTACTTGGAGCGGAATCCCGTCAGTGGAGCAACGAGTTTGGTTAGAGCTCAAGGTCTCCCGATACACCGCTTAGAATTTTTTGTTACCCTGGGTACCAACATGACACTAATGCTCTTTCAACATGTTCAGACCGTTTTACACCTAACTACAGTGTGAACGTTTCTCTTTTCCAGCACAAAGTCGAGTTCAGTCCTGAGTGGCGCGGACAAGGAGCCCGTGCCAGCGCCCTCACCTGCAGATTCCGGAGTCGCTGAGCTGGAGAGAGATCATCATGACTATAGGTAAGCACTGATCGGTTATTTATATACTGCATGGTATAGGCATGGCAACAATCTATCTGAAAAGACTCATAACAGAGAACTGAAAGTCTATAAGACCACAGACTTTACACCACCAACGAGGTGGTATCAATTTGATTCACTAATTTGGTTGAATTGACTTAAAACTGATCTTTTATAATAGGTACCTACCTAGATTGATAAATGAATCATCTGGATTGATACATATTAGTGACTCTTTAACGTATAGAATCAAAGGTAACCTTTAGGCCCTGATCAGAACCTCACTCAAAACTCGAGCATTACTTAAAACTAGTTTAAAGCCATTTGATTTGTTGACACAGGCTAAAATAAAATAAATTTGCGGCAAGCGGGCATAAATCGCCCAAAGTAGTTTCGGAAGCTTCCATTTATATCCAATGAGCATCTGAACTATCTAACCACAAGAACCTGGCTTCCAAAGAGGTTGCGGCTCTTTCTAGGGCAAGCGTTTAGATTATGCACAGTTAGGCTCAACTAGCCGTAGCCAGTAGAAATAACCGTATGATTGTCGTCACACACATCAACCAGAGACCTTTGAGGTCTCTCCCATTTTATACTGGACCTTGTATCTGAAAAGCTACAATAGGATTTTACAGTTTCCTAAATGAATATCTAAGATTTATTTTCAAAAGTGTACTTTCTAACAAATCACTTTTAGAAGAAGAACAGATATTGCCAGATATTTTCAATATTATCGGCGCCAAAGCTAAGCCTCTGAATGATCAAAACAATAGGCAATAAATAGCCCACCCATCAATGTTTTATCTATTCCTTCAATCATATAACAGAATTCTTGTGGCTATAAATATTCAACTCTCGACTATTTTAGTAGGTTGGGTTAGGAGGTTTTACGGTGGACCGCTATAAAATTGTACAGATCCGTACATCTGAGAAAGGAATATATTATACTTTCTAATACTATCGCTAGGTTTATGTCTAGAGGTAAAACCAAGCATGCAGGAGTGAATTCACTAAGTTTTTATAGCACTACGTTTGACGAAACTCATTAATATATAGGAACTTGACATCGAAATGGTCAGTTCCTTGATAATACCAGCCAATTATCTCACTGCATGGTAAAGGCCTCTTCTTATATAGAGAAGGCATGAGGTTACCATTCACTAAGCTTGGTCAAGGTGCATTGGTGATTTTACACTTATATCCTGACTTTGGATCTGTCCGTCATCCAATCTAATTGAAATCTCTGCACATTCCAGCACAACAGAAAGAGTTCGCAGTCACGAGGTACGCGTTCGTGCCGCCCGAGGTCTAATGATGCAGAGCTTCGGACGCTCCCGAGACGAGCGGGATGCAGAGTTGGCGCGAGTGAGGCGAGACAGGGCGTTGTTGCGGCAGAGGCTGGAGGATACGGAATGGAGTCTGTGCCAGAGAGCCGGCGAGATCGCGCTTTTGAAGACGCAGCTTAAAGATGCTCAGGTTGGTTGAGAACTTCAACAGACTAATTGTGGTATACAGTGGTCCAAAGAGCAGAGAGATTTTCTTACACTTTTTCCAGCTTACATACGCTTTATTTATTTATTAAAACTTTATGCGAGCGAATTTTCTACCAGTCTACCTTAAGGTGGACAAAACATAGCATGGCATTCGTTCGTGTTTAGACGTTGCTAGGTAAATCCAGAATACACTCAAGCAAGATGTTCTTAAAGTTGAAAAGACTTTCAAGGTTGATAAGTCTTACTTATCACAAAGCGGATTTATAATCTTCCATAAACCGCCACATCCAACACATTAGTAACAAATTTATTTGGATAATTTCAGAATGAACAAACAGCAAAGGGGCATGAATACTTGACACTGAAGGCTGACTGCCGCCAACTGAGAGAAGTCCTCGACAAGAAAGAAAAGGAAATCATGAGGCTCCGAGCAGAAACGGACGAAAAAGAAAAATCAATCAACCGACTGCAAACAGAAGTCGACAGGCTCACCAACGACCTCATGGAGAGCGTCTCAGACCTAACCAAGACCAAGGAGTCCAGCAAAAATGAAATCGAAAGACTAAAAACTGAACTGAAGGAGTTACGACAAGAACTGTCGGATATCTCCCTCAGTGGGTACGAAGGCATCGAATGCGGGAGGACCATGAGAGGCATCTACGACGTCTGCAAAACAAACGAATACCACTGGAACTCCAGTGATAGCGCCCTAGAAGATGCTGAAGTTCAAAGACTGAATGGAGAGCTCCCAGACTCTTGCAACGAACCTTGTGCCGCCACCGCTATCGTCGACAGACTCAAATGCGAGCTCGAAGCTAAAGAAACCCAGTTCAACAGCGAAAGGAGAAAATGGTCCGAAGAAAAGGACAAAGTACTCCGGTACCAGAAACAGTTACAACTTAACTATGTCCAAATGTTCAAGAGATCTCGTACTTTAGAGGCTGAAGTGGACGGCCTCAGGCTAGAACTAGAATTATGCAACAAGAATACGAAAAACCTGAACAAACATGGCAAGACTATCGAGCTATAAACATTACCAAATTAAATAATTTAATATTTATATTTAAATGGCTATTTTTCTAATGTAAATATAAATTAAGAGAAAAGGCGAGATGGCTTGTTAGATAATAATATTAACAAAGTCACAAAGAAAAGTGGTGAAGCGAGAATATTCGAAGAGAAACAAAGTGTGGCAGATCGTGGTTTGAGGAAGTAAACTATGACGATTTCTTGCCTTATAGTCGACAATATAATACTGTAGTTGAGTTTATCAAAGTTATGTTAGATTATTGCCGTCATAATACTCAACTTGCAGAATTAGGAAAGGGACAAGTATGTGAACCAATTGTAGACAAAAATTTAGACTAGAGTGGTTTGATTTAAGAAGCTGCATTACGAGATACCGTGGATAGTTTTATTCAATTGATTAAAGAATATAAGTCCTAGTTTAGAGTACCTGTCAAGTAAATATCAAATAAAATCGCTACAGTTTCATCATCCGCCTATCCTCAAAATTATCAACAGCGTCCGCAGTCCAAGATATTCTAGGAGAAATAAGAAAAGTCAAGAAGATATACAATTTTCTTTGGCATCGTAAAAACACAAAAAAATATGTATGCGGAGGTTATTGTGGGCCAGTTTCTCGATCGAAAATTATAGCAAAATTAATGTGGCAAATACGACGTCAAGCGCGCGTAAATTACTGTGATTGGTTGAATTATTTATCAAAAGCCAATCACAGCAGTTTACAAGGCGAAAGCGTCAGGGTAGTCCGCGAAATTCAAATGTTCTTACGTTTTTTGCTATTTGCAGGTCAATATCAGGTTGTATCTTGATCTTGATATGATTCGCGATTGTATCAAATGTTTATTTATAGAATTATAATAATAAAAATCATCAATACAACTCTCTAAGTTCATGTAATCATGAATATCTCTCTATTGAATATTTCAGGAAATCATGACATTTGAGGACTATGCTAACTTAAGGAGTTGTATTGTTGATTCTAATTATTATAATTCTGTAAAGCCATATTTGTCACGGTCGTGAATCATATTTTAATCAAATACAACCTGACACTGACCTGCAAATTGCTAAAAACGTAAGAAAATTTGAATCTCGCGGGCTGCCTTTTCGTTCGAGAAACTGGCCCTGTATGTCACCAAAATTAAAACTTAATTTCTACATACAACCAACAGATGTCGCTAACTTAATTTAACTCTCATAACAATGATGATTACTTCTTATTCGTAATAACCTCATCATCCTAATCTTTGTCATGTGCGTCATTGACATAATAACTTATTAACGTATTTATATAGTATTGTAGACAATTGGTTCACACTCCCACGTCCATTGTACATTGTATTAGAGTTATGTTGATCGTACTTTTGTAACGTAGCGCGTAAAGTTATTGTAATAAACTTCTTTGAAATATTATGTTTTTTTTATTAGTTTGTTTTGTTTTTACGAAAAACCAATTTTCGTAGATATTTCTATCTTCAAGATCATCAATTTTTTTGGCCCCATTGGACAAATCTACAGTATATCTTCTACTCAGTTTTTTCGTGATGGCACCATTTTTTTGAGATGCAATTTGTTTATTCTCAGCATTGCAGTCTGCCAAAAATAGAGCAAGGATTTCTATTTAAAAATATTAAGAATTTATTTCTTCAAAAGATCTAGCTAGTCGAAAGTAAATACCAAATACCATTTACTTTTAAAAGAGTAACCGTGGAGTTTCTTGCTGGCTCTTCTCCATAGGAAACGGCCAATTGTAACCGTGCACCCAGCTTCTGACGTTTCATAAGTGCCCTTGTAGGTTTATGTGAAATAAAATATTTTGAATTTTGAATGCGACATATAGATCTAACTATTCATTCGAAGGTTTCACGTTCATAATATTAAAAGCTACTGGCACCGCCATCTATCGGATTTTTCCCGAACAACATTTTACCTTGATATTTTCTAGAAGTTTTAGTATCATTCGCCATGCAGATTGAAATCCCTTCTTGTTAGAAATACCTACTTCATGTACCTATTATTTGTCGCGCATTTCTACGTAAACAAAGCAATTCCTTATGTAAGGATCGTAGAAGGTAGCGTTCTTGTAGTCTCTGCCCTATGGCATTTCCCCATGGCGAAAATGGCGTGAGTTTATGTATATTTGTTTGTCTAAAGATTAATTGATAACCTTTGATTGACCTTGGACGTGACCTTTGTCGAATTATTGCTGGATTTGTATTGCATGACGCCGTGTGAATGTTTAACTGAACATGGTTATGTTAGACATGTAGTACGGTTCTACAAAAGCGTGGTAATTTCACGCAACCGGTGTCACGAATTGAACACGGAAAGGGAAATAACTGACTGAGCAATCAAGATGATATCTACCAAGCTCCAATTCTTAACTGACTTTTAAAATTATTTTATACTGAAGATCACGTCTAAACGAGTAGTGTTATAATTTGGAAAAAAAAAATGCAAAACTAGAGCATTTTCTAAATAACTTAATATATGAATATTTTAGATTATGTTTACATAGTGAAATTAATTTGTAAAGTTATATCTAACACGGATAAAAAACTGGGAATCACGCAAAATCTAACAAGCGTATTTTTCTGAAACCTTCACCGTTTTAAAGATAATTTAATTATTAATCTTTTAGTATACGTGTTTTATTAAAATACCTTTTATGTTATGTATAATAAATTGATAACGCGTCTAATTTGGGACAGCGCTCCCGGATGGGCGAGTCCTATTACTGGCTGGGCGTACGACGCGCTGCCTGAGCTCAGTACAGAACACGCAAGCTAACCACTCAAGGTCTGGCATATAATTATCTGAATCTTAAACAAATAAGTGCTATGATTTAGGTAGTTTTTCTTTTCTATAATAATATGTATAATATTATATAGAGCTAAAATTTGTAAGTTTGTATGTACGTGGTAAACTTCGGAACTACTGATCCGATTCCGAAAATTCTTTTACTAGTGGGAAGCTACAATATTGGCAATTGTCATAGGATATATTATTTTAGCGTGAGCAGTAGTGGCTCAGTGGTATCGGCACCGACTTACGAGTGTGAATTTGAACCCAGGCAGGCACTTTACTTTATGTATTTAATTTCATCACCACTGCTCTCAAAACGGTGAAGGAAAACATCGTGAGGAAACCGGCATGTCCTAGAACCAAAAATTAGAAGACATGGGACATCCACCAACCCGCACTGGGCCCGCGTGGTAGATTATGGCCCACTCCCTCTCACAGTCTCACAGAGAGGAGGCGTCCCAACTGTGGGAACATTATAGGCTGATTATGCTTATGCTATACCTATTCTAAGTCAAAACAATAAATTTCAAGCGGACGAATTGGCATTCAGAAGCTAGTTAGGTAACAAAAAAAACACACAGGTGCCACGTGTTTATTGCAGACACACTTGCAGACATTGGGGCAGAACTATACAAATACTCTTAATAAAAAATGAGATCAATGAACACATGGAAAATACCAAAATACCTACAGATAATTCAGAAGGAACATTATTATTTTAAAACTTGGGTTTAAAGCTAAGACCTAAGGTTCTTCCTTTAAAATTAAATCCGTCGCCCTGTTTGTCAACGTTGTTTCTAGATGATTTCGCTGGTTCCACCTGCAAGGAATATTGAAATTTCAGTTATTTCTATTAAGCTGCATTTTCGCTTAGCGTTATGAACAGTTCTGAGCGAGCAAGCGTTTGGTCGCGCGGGAAATAAAAACACTCGTTCAGTGATGATTGGTTGGACTCCGCGAACGAGTGCTCGCTCGCTCTTTCAGTGAAAATGACGTCGCGGTGAGCGAGCATTCGTTTTCTCGCTGCAGTGAAAACAGATGTCTGTTTTGAGCGAGCATCGGCAGAACAACAAACATTATTTGCTCTGAACAAAATGTTCGGTCGGCACAGTGGTGAAAACGCGGCTTTAAAGTAAAAAACTTAAACGATGCTGATCATGTGCCTGATCAAAAACACATAGAAATATGATTCTAGTCTGCATATACGTGTTGAGAAGATTATACAGTCAGTCAAATATAATGCTCAGCTTGACCTATACTGGAGTCTTACGGTTCCAGTATAGGTCAAGCTGAGCATTATATTTGACTGACTGAATACTCTAGAATCGTCATCGTCACTCGATCAACTCAGCCTATCGCAGCCCACTGCTGGACATATGCCTCTCCCAGGCTGCGCCACAACATCCTGTCCTCCGCCTCTCTTATCCAGTCTGTCCCAGCCACCTTTTTAAGGTCGTCGGTCCACCTAGCTGGGGGGCTTCTCTACTCCAGGACTCATCTGTTCCACCCATAGGGGCCGGTGGAGCAGAGTCCTTCGACAACCATCGCCAGCCCACTGCTACTTCAGTTTGCTTACTCTGCAGGCTTTGTCGGTAACTCCGGTTCTTTGATTAAATTAGTATTTGTACACAAAACTTTTTAAATGAGTATAACGATAAGCAACGATACAGTCGAAATGTGGTCCTAGACCATCTTGTTGACTACAAACTAACAAACTTTTACCTCAGCATGAGCTACATAGCTGTAGGAAAAAAAAAACGAAAAACTACCTTTTTTACCATACCTGTGTAACATGAACAACATCGCCAACAACGGGGCGTTTCCTCCACTTATACCACCAGTACTCCACCCCCAGGGTGACGCACGCCAGTCCAATGCCCATGAAAATGACGATGAACACCCCTCCAATGTTCTGGATCGAGATCCCGTCAGATTGGTCGTCCTGTTTCTCGCATTTCATCGCTTCTGGATTGTTGTTCCACCAGATCTCTTTGAGCTTCTCTAGTTTGCGTTTGTTTAGGAGTTGAAGGAGTCTGCAATGTGATTTGAAGTTTGTTTCATTTTTAATTTACAAAACATCTTACTTTAAACTCTTAGGTGTAAGAAAACGCGATTAATGGCCTGTTTAAACACTTTCCGATAAGTTCTGGTTAACTTATAGATCTGTCAGTACATTTCATACCTACAAATACAAATTCAGTTCCATTCTATCTTCAATGCAGACATTAACCAATTAAACAACTTCCAAAACTTGGCAGAAATTGATCACTTTTATACTTTAAAATAACCAAAACTAGGTAAGTACCTATCTAGGTACGCTTGTATGATATATCGCAGCTACGTGGGCGCTTTCATATGACCTTATTTTGCTAGATTAGACATAAGTAGTGCTAGCTAGAATCATGAGTGACTAGGTATTTCCTTACCTTTGAAATACGATTCTACTATAAATTGATATCAGTTCAAACCGGAATAAATTGAAACACATAAACTACTTAGTAGTAATTTATAATCTTAAGGCCAAGGGTTGGTACATTAAGGCACACGCCTTAAATACATTTAAAGTTTTCTACCGTGTTTTCTCGTTTTCCCTGACATCTAGCCGCGGCGCGGATACAGAGAGGGGATGCGGATAAAGGGGGGGCGGATACAGGCCCTGGGCTTCGACCAAACTGAGTCTAAAACTCTAAATTAGACATAAACATAGTTTTATAATCTGTATACTGTACTTTACTTTGTATACTAGGAACATATTTACTAAGATATACATCATTCGTAGTCATCCTCGAAAATGGCAGCGCATTCTCGAGTGAAAATAGGTGCCGAAGTATTTTTTTCTCGTCTTGAGAAATCAGCCTTCCCCTCCTTCAGAAAGAAACATTTGCCCCCGCGCCCTTGAGCGAAAACGTAGATGTGGGGCTCGTGGCTAAGTAATAACAGCCGCACGGGTCGATCGATCATGTTAAGCTGCGCTTGCCGCGGTAAGTCCGTGGATGGATGACCATATTAACATACCGAGACCCCTCCGTGCTTCGGAAAGCACATTAAGGCGTTGCCGTTGGTCCTGGCTGTCATTCTTGGATCGTTGAAAGTCGTTACAGGTGGTCAGAAACCCGAAAGTCTGACAAACAGTCCTACCAAAGGTTATCGTGCTACCCAGTAACTGGGTTGTGGAGGTCAAATAGGCAGTCACTCCATGTAAAATACTGGTATTCAGCCAGCCGACCCCAACATAGTTGGGAAAAGGCTAGGTGCAGATTTGAGCGAAAACCTAGATTCGCACCTGCTGACATGTAAGTAAGTATATATATATTTTGTACTTATGTATCTGATATATGTTACATATTATAATGGATGTTATGAATGCTTCATAACATCCATTATAATATCATTTCATCGATTGGAACTTTAATTAAAGAGCTTTCGTATCATGAATCTTTAATGTTACCTACTTTTCTTTGGTCAATGTAACATGGCGATCGAATTATACAAGTTCAAGTAAATAGAATTATGTCTTCCCTACAATGATTTCAAACGGCATGCTATGTTGGTAAATAGAAATGTAGACACATCAAAGTAAGTAATCAAATACGTTTTTTCTTTTTAGAACAACGGAGTAATTTGTTCATAGAAAGTAATAATCAAGACATGTGTCATATCATCAAATAGGAGTAAAAGGCGAAATACTCATCGATCATATTATTATTACTCTAATATTGTGCTGTTTTCTACTGAGGAGTTTTTGTTATCAGTGCATTTATTGCTCTTTACAGACATGAAACATGCTTTAAAATTAATTAGGTACTGCCACTGCATGCAGCTAGGATAAGAATCCTTAGAGAGAGGGATGTGTGATGTTACGTTAGAAATGGGACAACTAAGATGACGACTAAAGGCTCGTGCAGACTAACATGTCGCGCGACGCGACAGCGGTAATTGTTCAACCGTGAAGTTTTCTTAGAAATTGTTTTATTAGAGACGCGTCGCGATGTCGCGTCGTGCCTGTTTGATAGCCTTAATAGAAAAGTATGGAAAAAGAAGGCATGTTGCGCTGCGCCCAAATAAATTAGGATAAAGGCAAGAGAACAATTATTTACTGCTGTTATATGCTTGAAAATCTGGTAGGTATGCCGTATGACTTTCTGGTAATTAAATCTTAAATTCTTTCTTTTAAATAAGTAAATCATTCCAATTTTTATTTGTGTCCTCTGGTTACGTGAAGAGTCGACCAGCCGTTTGGCGGTGTCTTAAAAAACTAAGTGGGCACTCGGACTCCATGGCCCTAGTGTTTCAATCCCTTAAGTCCCAATAAGATTAGAGTATTTGCGCCATTTGAGGTTTCCCAGCACAGCCCGCCGTGCTAGGAACATGGGATAGTGCAAGGGTGTCGACAAACGTTGCAGCCCACACCAAAGGCCTATCTACATTCCAAGCCATTGGGTTCTAAAACAGCTGGCACGGCGGTGACAAGAGCACGACGGATGATGTCATTGTTGCTGGCGTGCCGTGCTATCCGGCCTGAGCTCTTACTGCAGGATAGGCCATGGTTTCTGAGACAGTAGACACCTTCACCGCATTGGCAGCGATGTGGAGCCACACAAGGAGCGCCCAGACGCAGACGGGTAGCGAGCCAAAGAAGTAAATTAAATAAAACTCAGACACGAGCTACCACAAATAAAGTGTCAGCGTAGTGGCGTACCTATTACTTTTAATCTTAGTAACTTAAAGCATCGTGCAGACCGGCGCGACGCGACAGCTCGACGACGCGACTCTAAGCCCAGGTTCACACGGACGTATTTTTATCACGGCGATTTTTTTTCGTACACTTGATTTTCAACTCTCGGTATTGAGCCGAGCATTGAGAATCCAACAGAGCGCATCCAGCGCGTATCCCAGCGCGTCAAGAAAACACATTGTTTGAACTATCGGCGCTAAGCAGAGCGTCGAAAATAAAAATACGCCCGTGCGTACCTGGGCTAACAAAACAATTTCTAAGAAACTTCACGGTAGAACATTTCCAGTGCAGCGGTGTCGCGTCGCGCAACAAGTCGCGCTAGTCTGCACGAGCCTTAATGTGGGATTCAAGAATGAAAAAAATGTCTGGCACTTTGGCCTAAGATAACGCTTTGGGTAAACTGCATTATCAACAATTTATACGGGGAATTGACAAAATGCCAGCGCGGTCACCTTTTAGCTACTATTTGCTTAGGTCATTACCTTATTTATTAGTGTTCCAATACCACAGATTAATGTATGTCCATGCTAGATATTAAATTTGATTGGATACCTATTAGATTCTTATTCACTTGTATAGGAATACTATTTCTGTAGAGTTCTAAGATCGTACCTGAAGTTAGTAATGGTCTCTAAAGTTCATTGCCCTGAGTTCTCGATTTCTGGATAAAACTAGGCCAGTAGGTACATAAAAAATTATCAATCACGTGGATTTCCATACGAGATGGCAACATCACTAACAACGTGCAATATTGCCTATAAAAAAATGGACGAAGATCAAATCATTTCTTTAATTAAAAATATTTATGGTTTTACGAAGAGAAGAGAAGCATTGCAAAGTATTCCTTTTTATCAGATCGTGTTTCTTATCCTATTCACTTTTGTCAGCGATGACAATTTATAATGTAGGTTTACCCAAATACCGGGCAACCCTCATCACAGGTTTGAGTTTGTTTTATTAACTTCTTTTATTGAATAACTAGGTACTTTGGTAATAATTTTGTTCACAGTTATGACAGTTATACTTTTGTGAATTTCACGCAGAACAGAAATATTCGTGTACAAGTTTCGCCAAATTTTAGTTACCGCGTTAAAAAATAACATCGCGTACAGAATTACGGAAAATTTCTCAACTACTACGCATATTTTGATGAAGAATTTTTATTAACAGTATTTCAGTCACGCTTCTGAGCCTATGGTCGTAAGGAAGCCGCGAGTTCTCATAAAATTGTCTATGAAAACGTTGCACGAAAAAAAATGGCGGGAAGTCGTGAAATAAAAGGTCATTGACCGACAAAAATATTTAACGTGTTAGGTACAGTGTTTAAAACTATGTAAACGGAATCCAACGTTCTACAAAGATACTGAAGTCTGTTTGTTTAGTCGAAATATGGTTCAATGAACAAAACTAAGGAAATGTATACGATAAAATATGTGCAAATATTGCACATTGAATGTTAATTTTTAATAATAATTTACTTATTTGCATCCCAATGAAACGTTACCCAATATTAATTTGCTAAGCATTTTTTCCCTATTCGTACAAGAACTAAATATTTTCAATACACTAGAGGGGTCAGTAACAGCTCGGCCCGAGTCAACTCAACCTAAATAATAATACCAGATATTTCACTACCGATTACGGTGATTTGTACGGTTAGGCAGAAAATCAATATTTTACTGCCCCGTTGGTCTCGTGGTCGCAAGCGCGACTGCTGAGCGTGGGGTCCTAGGTTCGATTCCCAGGTCGGGCAGTGTTATTGGGGTTTTCCATTAGGAATTTCTTAGTAACAGCCCGGAGTTTGGAAGTTGGCGGTGTGATACCCCCGTGCCTCGGTGCGCACGTTAAGCCGTTGGTCTTGCGCCTGATCTCTCTCCGGTCGTGTCGGATTGCTGTCCCATCGGACTATGAGAGTGAGGGAAGAGAGAGTGCACCTGTGTCTGCGCACACACTTGTGCACTATAATATCTCCCGCGCCGAAGGCTAGTCTCTTTTGAGATTGGCCGCCGTGGCCGAAATACGGTCTGGAGGACTATACCAGAGGACTATATCTGGTATTATTATCCGGGTTGAATTGACTCGGGCCGAGCTGTCACTGACCCATATTAAAAGCAGCCGCCAAGGTCTCTACTTATACAGGTATTTATCTACCTATTTAAAGCATACAATGAGCTCCTAATTAATCAGTTTTAGTTCCTACACACGACTTTAAATATATATTTTTTTTTAAACAGGCTTTGGTACTCACGCATTATTAAACTGGTCTTTCAACGGAGAACCCTGCTGCACGGCGATCGCATACGGCTTCCTCGAGAACTCGTCTCCAACTGACTGAAGATCACAGCTAGTCATCACATGGTACTTCACATCAGTAGCGTCTCCCAACCAGGCGAAGCCTTCACTAGAACTCTTGGAATTCCTCACTCTTTGCAACGCTTCTTCAATGGTGTTAGGTAGAACTGCTTCTTCCATCGCTTGCCACATTTTGGAGTATTTGTCGCTGACTGGGTAGTCCCATACTGCTAGTTTTGCGCGTTCCACTTCTTTTAGGCTGTCGTTTAGGCTCATTTCTTTCCATATCCTGAAATTATAGTATTTCCATTTAAAATATGGCCGGTATTGGCTGCCAGCGCCAAAAACATGTACCCAGACCACTTGCAAATAGGTGGATAAATATTTGTATGTTTTTAATTTCTTAGATTTGATTACCACCCTTCGAGCATAGCACCTATTTCGATAATATTATAACTACAGACCGTTCACTATAACTTGTCCCTTGCCGTCATGTAGGCACCATTGCTTGTCAAGCTTAGTTTCAATACTAATAGAGTTCAAAATGGCGACTCATAGAACAGTACTACCAATCGCGTCACGGGTCAAGTTATAATTAACGCACTGTACGCAGTATGCGCTGTTTGAAGTCACTTGCAATAGTGACGTTTTTGATTAAACTACAAAGTGCATATTAGTCTATGTTGAGTTATTAACATTATGGTTCATTACACCTGATCGAAAACGTCTGAAGTCAAAATAATACCAACTGCGCTATGAGACAATAACTCGTTAGCCCACATTAATATTCATTGCACCATTTGTATACAAAATAAAAATAAAAGAAACACAATCTTTCAATGGACGTCAAAATGGAGTCATTATTCTTTTCATAGTGACGCGGAAGCAGTTTCGCAATAATGATCATCTCAAAATGTTCAAGGCTTTTGAAAAAAACTCACAATGAATATTTCCAAGTAAAAAAGAAGGCAGGTAATAACCTCGTGACGATAAATACGTCATTTTGTGGTCATTTTTTAAATCTCACGGTTTGGTAATTTTCTATCTCTAAAGCGCTCTTTATTTCGGACTGAATAATAAAATTCTTAGTTCGTTTCTGAGTTATTTTATCTATGCTATGTAATAAAGATTTTGTGAAGCTTTTCCGGCCCCAATAATCTTGGGTAACGATTTATTCAGTCAGTAATAATATGTTCTCTGAAAACGCAGTGAGGTGAGGTGTCGACGTGGGATTGGTTCATGCACTACCTATATTTAGGATATTTTGTTCTATGCGTTCAAGATAAGAATAGGAATAGGGGGGACCTTGACCGGGAACTGACTAACTTCACTTGGATGAGATGCACGCAATGATATTATAACTTAGGTATATATCGTCACTGGAAAGGCAAAAATACTTAACCGCCAAATTGTAACCTGGTGGTTAAGTAACTTGTATCATTGCGTGCATCTCATCCAATACTTATAATTTATAAGCAAAAAGTTATACACGCTCCGCAAAATTTGGCTAATTAGCCACATTTTCTTCCGTCTTGTCTCTTTTTCGCTCCCGATAATCACGACATGCCGTCCTACTTCCACGTGCTATCTAACAGTGTGACATTGTGCCATTTTTGAAGATCGAATTTTGAGTAGGTAACCTATCTACGTATTTTTACTTATAATATCATTGGATGCATGTTCTAAAATAGTCTTTTCCAATTCAACTAAAGTTAGTAATTGACAAAACTTCTGCCTTTTTAATTTCGATCTCTTTGTAAAAAAACAAACTGGAACTAGGCATATCATCATACGCCCAAAAAGTGTAGCGAGAAGCGTGATATTGGTCGCATTTGGGGCATTTATTTATTTCTATGATGTTACATTAATAATTTATCGCGGTTATACATTATATTACTGAAGTCTTTGCCAATTCATTTTTATACATATTTTAATGTTGCACGCTTGTTTTCTCTTTCTGATGGGCAGAACTTGAATTAAGATTACCTTGGTTGTATCCAAAGTTGATGTCTTGAGCCTTTTGTAAACAAAGGCCAAGGTAAGCTACAGTTCAATGTTCATGTTGGATGTCAAAAGTGGTTGAAGTGGGCCATTATAGATTGCAAGTATCGACTGGTGGCTCCATAGGTACACGTAACATCAAACGCCTAGATCGTAAATAGCATAACATCATGCCTGCATTCCCTGAGGGGTTAGGCAGAGGTATAACTGTCCTATAGTGCAACCACATTTCGTCAGTTATGTAATAGGGGCGGGCCTATTGCCATCGAAACACAGGGCACATGGGCTCGAAACAAGACTCCGGCAAAAGTTCGCTTTTAACTCGCGTTTAAAATGAAGGTAGCAATCTGGACAGAGGGACACAGGCCTGTCTTGTAATACCGATGTACAGACGCCAGCAGGTCAACCTACCCGAAACTGTCAAATTTTCCCAATCAACTTTGAACCTTATAGTTTAGTGATAAAGTTGAAAATCTATTAAAGAAATTTGACAGTTTGTAGTAGGTTGATGTGCTGGTGTCTGTACCTAGTTCTAAAACTGGACAAAAGTAGGGTATTTAATCAGCTCTCGTCAAAGAATCAACGATATTGTATGTACAGACGCCAGCACATCAACCTACTACAATCTGTCAAATTTCTTTAATAGATTTTCAACTTTATCACTGAAGCGTAAGGTTCAAAATTGATTGGGAAAATTTGACAGTTTCGGGTAGGTTGACCTGCTGGCGTCTGTACATCCATATTCCTTATTATTATAACAATATTGAGATTATTAAGAGGCTTACAAAAGCTAAAGCGCGGTCACTGTCGGACTGCATAGAAAAGAAAGAGAAGCGCGATGACACAACGCGGGTAATTTATTGCAAAATATATTATGAAGTAATTATTTATTTACAAAGAATCTATTGAATTGACTAAAAAAATTAAAACACTATAACGGTAATTATGTTGCTTGTAGAGTAATCTGACAAAAAAATAGAATGATTGCATGATATTAATATGACTTATTATCGTTAAAATAAATTTTTAGAGGTATCTTCGTGATGTTTTTCTATCGATTCAAATTAGTTGTATTATGTTTTCAACACACTATCTTACTAGCATATATCCCGAAGAATATCATATATATTTCTGATTTTGTTTACTGCAGTGGATCATTATAATTTTAGGCATTATAAAACTTGTTTTTAGGCACGTTTAGGTCCTGGAGTCCCCATGATGCGAAAATAACTCTGTGTGACCGACTCACGCCTAAACCACTAAACCGATCGTTTTGAAATTTGACAGATAGGTAGCTCTGCGAGAAGGACATTACGCATGGAAAAATTATGAATTATAAAATACACGCAGACAATGTGTATTCGTATTGTGTATGTGTATAGTGTATTCTTCACAAAGGCAAGTAAGAGTGTTTTTTTCATTAGATGTAGCTATTTCTCTCAATAGAAAACCGACTCAGTCGCTTATCTTTCTCGCGAGCCTTATGGACAAGAGAAGTAGGTCACTAGTACTGTACTATGCCTACATACGAGAGCGATAAACTTGCCCATATCACTAGTTGTGGTCTATCGTAATCAGTGAATGCGTTACATCATTGTGCTCGGCAACCGGCAACGTTACTTCTGTATAATATTCGTTAGGGCTTGCTCGATTACCAATGGAATCTTTACATATAGTTTTCAGTAGTTTTTTAGGTACAGCTTGGCTAGCAAAGACTTCCGAATTCTGATGGTCTAAAACATTTTCTCATAATTTTCCTAAGTCAGGTCACAGTTGTTCTTCTGTCAAGCTCTATCCATGAGGAGCAGAACTTTAATATTTATACCTCATCTGACCTTTTTATGCAGCTACCTAATTTTAGTAGAAATAACAGGCCCGTGCTTCCACTTCAACATGGTAACGTCCTATCGTGTTCTTCGTATACTGAGAATGTCCGGTTGCAAATGAGCGTATAACCATTGACCAGTTCGTTTAGCCGTGACCTGACTATCTTTTTTAGTGCTACGCGCAGCGAGTGCTGTTTGACCTTCATGACACCAAGTGTAAGTAAGTGTAATCGAGTGTAGTACAATGCAGAAAATGCAGCACTTGGTGCACTGTGTAGGTACCTAAACCTGTAACAATTAGAGGCTATTTCTTATTTTCGAATTTATAATTTTCTTTCTACGTCAAAAGCGCGGTAACCAATCAAGATGGCGTCCGTATAAATGTTGCATGCATAAAAAACTTGGTGCATTTAGTAGAATCATTTAATATTTATTATTTTGTTTAGATTGTAATATTATTCGATGTTTTCAGCATTATATCAAGGATCAGTCAATAATATAATAGGTACATAATTTACCTTTTATGACATTCTGATATGTTCTGCTCACGTGACTCTATGTCAAATCCACCTAGGGGCCTTGGAGGTGCTAATTACTACACAGTTGATAGACGTAGGCTGTTATTTTCATATAAAATTATATCGTTCTACGTATTGGTTGACTGGCAATTAAGAAACAATAAGACTCTTCCTCCCAGTTCAAACAAAAGTTTCGTAACTGCAAAATCTCTGACGTAATAAGGAAGAAATCGCGATCGATCATTTGGAGTGTGCTAATCGTGTTGTCTTTAGCCTGATAAGCAAAAATGCATAATGTCTGACCGATTATAAAGTCGAAAATACAATTAATTAGCTGATTACGTGCCCCTGAACATGTAAATCAACATCGTACGGTGCATTAACATCAAAGACTCAGCAGTGCCAAAGTCGTAAATTTTTCGCCTGCCTGCCTCCAAACTAAAAAAGTTGCTAATTTTAACAATCGAGTTGAATGACACTTTAATGTTTGATCGTAGATTGAGATCCGAAAAACAATGATAATAAAAAGACGCTCTTTATCACGGAGTTCACATTTTAAATGAAAGTGCCTATGCCGTTTGACCGATAAGAAATGATAACGTTTAGTATGCTACGCAACTGAACAAATAAAAGATTGTGGATCGGGAACCTATTATGCATCAAGATTATTCTAGGGAAAAATTGCCATCACGCCAATATTCTCTTCATTGTGTAAAAACTACTGAATAGATGCTACATTATTTTTGGTTAAGAGGAGGGGTAGGAACACCAAGAAGGAACATTAAGATCTCCCGACCTAGATCAGTCAGATATGTGTAGTCTACTGGGATACCACAGTTCCGTTGACTGTCTCCTTGAAATAACCCCATTGCTCTTTTTTTACCAATTTAGTAGATGATTTTTCACTTTTTCCAAATACCTACCTATATTAGAAGAAAACAGATCTCTTTAAACAAGCTATGAGATATAACATCAAGCCAAGATTGAGTAAATACTAATTCCATGCGACGTACTAAGAGAAAAAAAAAAAATCCTTTTCCGATTTTTTCAGCCATAATTTGAAAATTGAATTTTTGTTCCACGTCGATTGAGGTCGCATGCATTCATCTTTTCTTCTTTCATTTAAACATGTTCAAATAGTGTTGTACTGAATAGTGAATCATTAAAGACCTAGTATCCTCATTCAGACACGCTAGGTAACCTAAAATGTAATTTGGACAGCAGGCCGTTCTCACAGTTTATCGTATGTGCGTAACACTATTTTGGAAAAGATAATTAAAACACGCATTACTTTTTAACTCCTTTTTCTTCGTAGTTAATTAAAACCAAGGATATTTTATTCAAAGGAAGAGCGCCAGTGTTCGTGTAATAGAAAATTAAATAATGTTTTGAAATAGGTATTATATATCTATCGATTTCCCATATTCCGATTTACTGATAAAAGTTGGCCGTGATATTGGATTACTTGAATCAAAATATTTGTTTTCAATTTTAACCCCCTGCTATCGATATCACAGTACCTATTACCAATCTAATACCCTAAGTAAGTATAATAAGTACCTACAATAATGTTACGTAGCAACATTCACACACATAAATATTGTAATTTTACTTTGTTTTTATTGTTTTTTTTATTTAAGTACGTTTCTACGAGTGTTTTTTAATTTCATTTGTGATCTCTTATGAGAGTCTCAATAAATATTTTTTTAATAACCGACAAAAAATTTCAACACAGGGAGGGTTTCAACGCGTTGATGTCCCTGCCACCCTATATAGTACACCCACATTTCGCCAATTATGCTTAAGAGGGAACAGGGCCTGCGAGGAATTTGAAAAATAGGTATTTGAAGAAACTATTGCCATAGTGTTACCTCAAGTCTGCCCCTGTAGAGTGCGATAGGGACAGCTCCAGCTTAGACCGATTATAACACAAAAAAAATTACGAGATTGACGTTTCGTATTCCCCTTTTTTCTCCTCGAAAACGTAGCCGATTCAATTAATTTTTACATTAAAATTTTAAGAAAGAGTATGTCTGGGTTCCTCATTTTTTTTTTATGTTAATCTTTTCGTATTTATCTGGTAGTACTCTAACCGCGGCGTTAAAAAAGGGGCATTTTTGTAATTTTTGGGGCGTCATATTTTCTTTACCAATAAGTTACTGAAAAAAAGGTAATAACAGGGACGTGTCTGCAGCAGACCTTGATTTTATAAAAAAAAAAGATTGCTATACCTGTATAGCAATCTTTTTCTTTTTTTTTTTTCTTTTTTTTTTGAATAATGCCTGCATTATTCAGGAAGAAAAAAGAAAATACATTTGTATGGAGAATCGCAGGCCCTGTTCTCTCTTAAGTCCCATGTTATAGGGGGCGAGCCTATTACCATCAACCGCGCGCCAAATCCAGACTCCGGGCTATTAGTACTGCAAAATTCCTGATAGTACCTAAAACCCAACAACACTTTGCCCGACCTGGGCAACATTCAACGTGCACATTTCAAGACCATTTTTCAGTACTTACTTACTTCTAAATAATCTAAATCTAAATCAGAATTCAAGAACACCTTTGAATACTCACTCGTAAAACTTCTCCTCGATATTGGCCATCCTTTGGAAGTAAGTCATGGCCGCGGATCCGTTAAGAGGAGCATATTGTATCTTGTATTGTTTTGACAAGTCATCCAGTGATTCAATGGGCGTGTCCAGGCGGGAAACTGTTAGAAACGCAGCCAAATTCGCCGTGTACGATGCGATTATGATGAAACTGTGAAGTGGTAAAGCTGATTTTATGGTCATTTTTCAGCAAGAAAATAGGCTCCTACACATAGGCAATGAAACATGCATGAAACCAGAATTAAGGCGAATATTTTTGCTTACATAATTTCGACTCGGGACACAAATTCCCGCACGGTTCGATTCTCGCACGGAACAAATATTTGTATGACCTACAAGTAGTTGTTCCGGGTCTGGCTGTTTGTGTATGTGAGTATAAATGTTTGTAAACGCACCCACGATACAGGAGAAATTCCTAGTGTGAAAAAAAAAAAAAAAACACCCACTGCTAGGACACAGGCCTCCTCTCTGTGAGAGGTAGTGGGCCATAATCCACCACGCGGCCCCAGTGCGGGTTGGTGGATGTCAAGTCTTTGAATTCTTTGGTTCTAGGACATGCCGGTTTCCTCACGATGTTTTCCTTCACAGTTTTGAGAGCAGTGGTATTCTGGTTACTGGTTACCCCTAAGAGTAAAATTTTCAAAATAATCTTTTCTACTCTTCACGAGAAGTGAAGAGTCCCGCACGGTTCGATTCTCGCACGGAACAAATATTTGTATGACCTACAAGTAGTTGTTCCGGGTCTGGCTGTTTGTGTATGTGAGTATAAATGTTTGTAAACGCACCCACGATACAGGAGAAATTCCTAGTGTGAAAAAAAAAAAAAAAACACCCACTGCTAGGACACAGGCCTCCTCTCTGTGAGAGGTAGTGGGCCATAATCCACCACGCGGCCCCAGTGCGGGTTGGTGGATGTCAAGTCTTTGAATTCTTTGGTTCTAGGACATGCCGGTTTCCTCACGATGTTTTCCTTCACAGTTTTGAGAGCAGTGGTATTCTGGTTACTGGTTACCCCTAAGAGTAAAATTTTCAAAATAATCTTTTCTACTCTTCACGAGAAGTGAAGAGTCGATAGGAATATTTTGAAAAAAAATAAAGGAAGTCTAAAAGAAGATATTCCTTCCACTAGTCTAATGTTCTAATAGAATAGGTCAGATAGGTATCTCTTACCCGAAAAGCCACCAAGTAGCAGCCAACAGTCGTCCAGACAAGTTCTTGGGCGCTTCACCTCCTCCTTGAGGAGTCAGTGACGTCATACAGAACCATAGACACTCCTTCAAAGTAAACTCCCTCTTTTCCTCGTCCTCTTTGTACTTTTCTCTGTTATTCTGATAGCTGTATGGACTCCATTTGTCAAACACCCACATTAAAAAACTGGAAAGAAACAGTTTCAATATTTTTATCTAGCTGCCCCCCGCGGTTTTACCCGCGTAAGTCTCGATTCCGTGGGAATATCGGGATAAGCAGTATCCTATGTCCTAATCCAGGTCATGGTCTACCCATGTGCCAAATTTCATCCAAATCTGTTTAGCCGTTTTAGCGTGAAAGCGTAACAAACAAACAAACTCAATTTCGCATTTATAATATTAAGTTAGGATTCGGATGTTAACATAGAATGTTTGTTTTGTGTAAATAAGGAAATAGGTTACTGGAACGACCAGAATTTAGTTCGATTTAACAAAAAAAGTCCTACTATACACACCGCATTATTTAGGACATTCTTTTTGATAACTTCTAAAAATGTATGACTAAAACTAATATCTATCTATAGATCATCAACACATTTTCGTAAACGGTTACGAAAAATTTGTTTCAATTTGACAGCTCAACAACATTCATTGCGTTATTTATGTTGATGAGCAGATTTTTTTTTCGAACTAATGAAGCAATGGATTAGCAATCTTTTTCAAAACGATTCATATTCCGATTGATCGTGTATTACGTAATAAGGGTACTGACCTACTTTAAAAACAACAAGGCATAGTAATTCAAATCCAAATGAATACAAGAAAGAAAAAAAAATGTGTTTCTAGCCTAAACAAACAATATTATTATTATAGTATATCCGCTAGCCTGCAAAGCTATATGTACCATAGAAGAAGTTCATATCTATACATCGTAAGGACTATTTCTGCTTGCAGCGCTCGGCCGCTATAGAACCGTGGCGGTAACAGATGTGGTCACGGGATTTTGTTTTCAAACAGTTTAGATATGAAGTTCTTCTATAGTACCTACTTATTTGTGTCAGAAATAAATATAATCCTATATTATGTATAAGCTATACAAGTGTGTGTGGTTTTCAGTCCCGTTAAGTTCGCATGAAATCATGTGTGTGGACAAAAATAGCAGAGATTTAGGTCGACTTTCCTCGTTGAACTAGCACAGATTACTTAATCATTCGTTATGGCACGGTCTTCGCAATATGCAGTGCGTAAGAGTCCTATTACATTTTTCTACGGAAATTCATGATTTTCGACGCTATAATTTTCAGCAGCAGTAAGATATTTTAATTATTTGATTATAATAACGATAGTGCCATTCTCTTTCTTATTAGTTGGAGTTACACATGTCATTCTTTTCGTGTAATTTGCTGAATTGACGCGGAATATACAATTTTATTTATTGTAAATTTGAAAATACTAATGAAACGTACCTATTCATTGTAGATAAAAGTTTTATATCAAATAAGAAAAAAGTTTATTTGATAAAATTATGTTTATTTGGAATATAATGGATGCCGATTCAAGACATTTACGAGTACCTACTTATAGCTTTTCTTTACGATTTTTTCCGTGAAAACTCAAGGAATTAAAAGAAATTCTAGAACTCCAATAAACAAGTACAACTTTAGACTTCTTTTTTAGTAATTTTAGCTTTTATTAGAATTTAATGAAACAATGTGAATTTGAGCGTCAAAGTTCCATCGCCGACGGTTTTTCTTGTAAACTGAGTTCGTAAAGTATTTATAGTAAATTACACGAAAAGAAAAATTGCAATGTGTAACTCCAACTTACAAGAAAAAGATATATATTATATAGCCATTAGCCTCTATAATGCTCTGTAACCTCTTTGTTGCTGTTGTTTATTTTTTAACCATAAAATACTTATTTGAAATGTTCTGTCCTCATTTTAAATTCAATGGTGCAGTTGTTCGAAATAAAAACAATGTTGTATTGCAAACAATCTCTAAAGAGTCGTTTTTACTGCATTTTTTAAAATGTTTGTCCACCATTAAGTCGTTTTTTGTTTAGTTGAAATACATTGATATTCAGACTATTACAGTAATGTTCCTCATTATGTACGAATAACGAACATACTTACAAAATCTTTCAGCGGCACGTAGATACATACCTACATATATCTGGTAAATTCGTGATGAAACACTAATTTTCATTCTTAAGCCCAGAGCGCAAAGGTTTAAAATTGTAAGGCTAAGTTTTGGAAAATACTTGTTGCTATGCGTATTCATTTTACTTTAGTCTTTCGTTGAAACTGTGACTAATTTGAACGCATATCGACCAAAGCAGAAAAGATCGTTGCGCTTCGGAAATTCAATTATCTTTGGAATTTAAGTATTTCTCTGAAAAAGCGCTTGAAATTTAATTTCAAAAGGTCTTTGTTTAATTTCGAAGACTTTTGTAGTGTTAACCAAAGGTAAATAAGTGTAGTCCTCCTATAGGTATACAGGCTGGACTTTTGACATGGGGCGGTAAGGACAGGTATCTTAACCGTTGTCGCTACAAGAAAACGGTCTTAGGAGCTTAACTTTTTGAAACATTTTGATTTGGACAGATTTTGAAAAAAAAGTACAGCCAGCAAGAAAATGGGCAGTTTACAAAAAAACTTTTTTCATGCCAATCGATCCTGTTTCTTATGAGGATCAAAAGAGTCTATTGGCCCAACTGTATATGGTACCTACTTATAGCTAAAGCCATTACCTATGTGTTTTTTGTCAGTAATAGTAGATAATTATTCAACTTTCCTTTATACTATATCCACCAACCCACACTGGGCCCGCGTGGTGAATTATAGCTCCCAGAGAGGCTGAGACACAGCCCAGTAGATTATAGGCTGATTATCCCATTCAACTAATGAATTATCAGGAGCCTTTTGGCCTCGCACAGGACTTTCCACTTCATATTAATTTTTACTCTGTTTGTTTTTTATTTTTAGTGAGTGTGTGTTTACTTTAATTAAGATCTGTGCTTGTCCCAATAAATACTTTTTCTTTCTTTCTTTCTTTCTTTCAGGCGTAATCAAGAAATACTACCTAATAAATAAAAGTGCTTACAACACTGTGAAAGACTTAAGCAAGAATAAAATCTTTGATCGATGCTTTTTATTGTAACACTAGCTGCCGCCAGCAGCTTCGCCCGCGTGATGTCTTTATAAATTATAGCCAATGTTACTCAGTGATATTGATAATATAGCATTCTACTGGTGAAAGAATTTTAAAAATCAATCCAGTAGTTTTTGAGTTTAAGTATTCATTAGCATTACACACATTAATACAATTAATCTTTTATATTTAGGATAATATTAGTGGACCTAGAATTCTAGATATAAACCTACAAAAACTTCATGACATTCACATTGAACGTTCTAGAAATCTTATAGATACCAACTGAACTACGTAAATCATTGTTAATAGACCAAAGGTCTAATTAATTAGGATTCTCTTGACACGTGCAATAGTAGCCGTAATCATAAATAAATAGTATCATCGGTGTTCATGAGGTGTTGTCCATCGTTTGACCTCGTTCCATAAAATCAGATAAGAAGTAATCGAAGCAGGTGGGCACTGCCCCATCGATCGCTTATGTATCGTATAGATGTCAAAATGTCACGGATGAACGCCCGTTTTCTGATTATGTACACCACACCGCTTTATAACCGCTATATTAAAATACTTGTTTCAAACTAAATTCGCACACCATCTCTTTCTTTCGTGTAAAAAGGACAGGGATAAAAAATAAGGTCATCTGCAAAGAATTCGGAAATTGTAAAATACTGTGGAGCATAGTTGTGCTGGAAACAGGTTTCTGCAACGCTAAAGCTACCAGATGATGTCATTGGTTTACCTGGTAAAGAAATATGCAGCCAGTATCGATAGCCAGACGTCATTCTCCAGAACAGTTAGGAATTTGAACAGGGATGTCGGAGTTCTCGGCAGTTTCATCATTATTGTAATCCCGACCAAATCGTAGTACGGTACAGTGAAGTCAACGACATTTTCTCTTTCAGCCATTACGGACAGCGAAGACAGCCCTATGTCTGCTTTCTTATCGACGAGCTCTTTTATAATACCGTTCCAGTTTCCATTCTCGTCCATTATGCCGAAGTTACCGTCCGGCGCCAAAGATATTTCGTAATCGAATTTAACGATTTGCCGAATCTCCTCGATGAGGTCGATACAATAGCCTTTGTAGCCTTTAGGTGATTCTTGGTCGCGTATGATAAACGGCTTTTGCTAAAAAAAATGCGTTTCATAAACATGGCTATCAAAATTGTGCGTTTCTTATCAAAATTCCAGACGACCCAAAGACAAGACTGACACTCTTGTTTGAACAGTTTGTTGTTAAGTAAACTGACAAATTTTTATCAAGTTGCCTACAGAATTTTAAACAATAGCGGAGTTCATTTACCTACCTCGACTGTGACGATTCTGTATACTAGCTGCGCGGAGTAATTACTCATATTATTGGGGTCAGTCAAGGTTAGGTTCGAGGAGAGGCCAGCTTTCCAGGAACCCAGCGAGTGGCTACTAATAGATGCACCATCTTTGACCGTGATCGCGAGGAGATCGGTGCTAAATTCCATGTAGCTTCTTCCGTTCATGGGATCATCTTGCGGAATAAAAAACGGAGCATATGTAGGCGCCTCTTTTATCTGTAAAAAAAACCAGTGACTGGTAGCGTAGCCGGTAGTAAACGGGCGGTATCGCCGATAACAAAAAAATCGTTTCATCCTTTTGTCAACGCACCTCTTGGAACGCCGTTTTAAGATCCAAGGTCCTGTTTGGTGTATTCTTGCCGTCGTAGTCGTCGCATGTAATATATTTCATGTCGTTTGGCCACTTGCCAGAGTCCAGTAGTGATCTGGAAATTCATAAGCGTGAACTCTCATGGAATAAGCCAGGATATATTTAGACAAACCACATTGCACGCAGTGTACTAAAGTAGAAACAAGTACAGGAATAGTAAAGGTCATTACTTGATAGTTAAAAACGTTCTCAAAGACAGGTCGAAGTAGAAGGCGGATGTGATTTCTGGCTCGCCGTTCATACTGTATGTGGTTTTAATCTTTCCCAATCGGTCTCTGCTGTTGGCGTCGGGTGTCGGCCGCATGTGCACGATTGTAGCATTTTTACAACCACAGCTAATATCTCCCTTTTCCAATGACAAAGCGAACCATGCAGTTTTCCTCCCAAAATATTGGTTCTTATCTGCAGCATCTAGAACATTCTTTATCGTTCTAAGACTCCCAACGATAAAGAAATTCACGATATCTAAGTTCCGCAGACTTTCCAGTTGGGTTTTAATTTCGTTTGCCTCAAAACTCTTCACGGGCGTGATCACGTGTCGTGTCGGTATATTTTGTAGCAGAGACTTGTATTTGTGGTCCATAACTGTAAACAAACAGATTTTATTATCAAGAACAGTTAAAATGACTTGGTAACCAACAATAAATTTAATTACTTAACGGATAAAGTTATGCGGGCGCTATCTAAACGGTTTCAGAACTGGGGCCTTGAAAGCCTTGACATGACGCTATAATAGCTCGAATTTCACGCTTGACGTGAAAACATGTCATTATTGATTAATACGATAAAACTGAACGTTTATAAATACTTTTGCTTTAAACCCACCAAAGAATTCGTCGAATATAATAGCAGCGTTTGTGATGTCTTGTTTGGTGACGACAGCTCTGATAGCTTCTGGTAGAATATCCGCTGGGGGCATGACTTGCAGTAGGAACCTTGTTTGATTAGCATTCAGAGTCCTCCATTGCCTCAGGTCACCAACTTGACCAAACGATCCGGATATGGTTGGCAACCCCAAAGCTTCTGTGAATGATTTAATGGTTTCCGAACCCACGCCAGTCATTGTGAAATCGAGAACAACGTGAGGAGTCTTTTTCGCCAAGAGCATGTCATTGTATTTTCTGCAAACTAAAAATGGTTGAATCAAACATAATCTCTTTAATCTAAGATTGTTTATCGGTTATTTCTGTCAATGTTAATGTTGTAACTGGCGAGATAAACTTATTTGTGATGCATACAGATTTGCATGTGTTGTTTATCACGGCAATTAACACTCCATGAATGCTACAAGACTGCAAGTATCGCAACAAAACAAACGTCTCAACCAAGCAAGGTTAAAAATAAAATACAAGGAGATTGTAGAAAGGCTACCTAATATTTGGAAATATTCTTACCATTCTCCAAAAAAGCCTTCGCATCCGTCCTGTTTCCGACAACAATAACGGGATCCACAGCAAGACCCAAGCTCGGGTTACGTCTCACATATTCCTTCGCTACTTCAAAAGCCTTTTCAGCCAAAGCATTACTCTCCTCGTTAATCAGTACTGGAAACGCAACCGGGAATTTGTATATGAAAAGATCTCTATTAAAAAAAACATTTCTTTTCATACGTCTCTGAAACGTTTTCCTGCACCAATTTGTTTGTATAAAGTAGTGTGAGTCATACATAATACCGCACAAGTTTGAAAAATCGTATGGATGCCGAAAACGACACAAAGAAAACTATGGAACCGCTTATGCTAAATTAAATAAAGCCGTGTCAGTGCCACAAAAAAAATATTTTGATTCACATTACTTACAAACATTTATATTTTGCGTAGTTTGCCCAAAAGCGATGCGAACCAAATAAAAAAGAAGAAAAATAGTGCGCGCTGACATGTTTGTTCCCATCACTATTTCGTGTCGCGCATCGTCACTGCTCCCTCCCAATAACCCACTGACTGATCGCCGAACTATCTGACCATCGACTGAGGGTGGTTCACCCACTAATTCTGTGTACTGTATAGTTTCCACGGCAATGCCCGACCTTGAATCGGCTTGTCCTATTGATGTATTGGTCATCAATACAACTGTTTGTCCAAGAACATAAACAGACAAAATTATACCTACTCAATATTATATAGGTACCTATGAAGGTATACTAATCATATACCTACCTACTGTTATACAGGTTTCTATGATGTAGACATAGGTTGTCTCATCGTCTATACGATGAAACTGTCCGATTACGTCATAGCAGACGTTTATGCGACATGCCCTTTATAAAATTATCCTTGGTGGCAGAGTAGGAAACCTATAAATACTAATCAGCATTCAGCACTAGTTATAGGTACCACATGAAACAATGCATACGAATACATAGCGCAATACCTACCGCCAGTTATTCAAATATTAATTTACTGATTATAAAGGAAATTTCCATTAGATAGCCCATAAATACTACACATGGTTCTATGGGTATACCTACCTACGTTGAGTTTAAGATAAATTATTATTATCCTTCGTAAGTATTTATGTGTCAGTTGAATCCAAACCAGCTATAGAATAAAAACAAACTGATAAAAAAGTAGATAAATAATACTGTGCAAGAGAAGGCCAGTATTTCTCATTCATATCTTGTTTCTCAAGTTATTAATCTGACGTTGATAAAAGCGAAAATTCGGTATGTTTACAATAAGGTACGTAGGTATATGTAGCAAAAACAAAACAATATATTATTTAGATTGGACTATTTTATTGCCAGAAATGTTTTACAAACACTAACTCCACTGTTGAGAGAAGTAAAGTGTAAACTGTAGACTGTACACACTACTTTAAATCTAATACTAAATGTACTTTGAATCAAAAATTATTATTTAAATTGTAAGATACAATCTGAAAGAGTTAGTCACAACTTTAATACAATTATTATATCATACCTAGCAAGAACACACAAGTGTTAACTTACTCGACAATATTATGAAGATTCGTTTCCACAAGGGTTATATCTTACATTCGAGGTCTGTTACTATCACAATATTAGAAAATAAATTAGAAAAACAGGATATAAGAAAAATAAAGTTGTCCATAGAATTAGAAACAAAAAAAAATAGCACACAAAAGTTAGTTATGTCAATATGAACTATCACCTTATTTGTCAACTTTGAACTTCAATTAAATTCCAAATTCTTAAAATTAGTGTTACAATGTGAACAATTATTTTAAATAACGGGCCTCCCTAGCGCGCCGGTTGGAATTCACAAGCGTAAAACGATACAGTTCCATGAATCAGTTGTTTCTAGGGTCAACTCAAACTCCATCCAACTCGTGAGGAAGTTACTCATTCACACTGCAAACCGTAACCAAAATGTCAAAGGAATGTTCAAATGGTTAAGTAATAATGCCTATGAAATACAAAAATGTGCGTTTATCTGCTAACTTAAATTTACAACTGAATTAATTATCTAAACTTTTAATTAATCTTAATCTTTATCTAAAATCCTTGTTTTTCGAAAGCTGTTGTATAAAACGCGTCGTTCACAGAACGGATTGTGAATTGATTCCACACTTTGTGAATTACTTTGGCAGTACATTACTGGCGTAATATGTAAACCGACACACGTTACCTTCATCAATTCAATAATCCACCGTTACTAGTCCGTTGAGATAGACACCAATACTCAAAAACAGCATACAACACCTAAACCGACTCGTGCAGTAATGTTCAGTTCACTGCGATGCACACTGGTCGCCATTGACAGTAACATTAAATTTACAGGTACTTCACAGGTAAGATTTAATACACAATGTATCATAAACCTAAACATAAGTGCGGTCACAAAAGAGCTCAACTCTTTATTGTACACGCAGCATATACACTGTAAAGAGGAACTACCAAGACTTCCTAAGTGTCAGGGTATCTAGAAGTTTGTATGTCTACACACAACATAATACCTGTATGTGTGTTTGGGAAAGTTCTATTGTATGTCATCTATTGTCTGTAACTTTTGGCATGTTAGGAAGTCCGAGTAGTTTAAGTTTTGTATTATAAATGTAGATATGTATTTGGGTTGAGTTGAGCCCTAATGAGCATGGTTGCATTGCAGTAAACCAAGCGAGGTAGTTTGGTAAGAAGTTTTAAGCAGCCGCCTCCTCTGCTTCGGCGGGGGGCGCCACTTCCGCTACTTTCGCCTTCTTCTCTGGCGTGGTCTTCTCCGCCTCACCGTTGTCGGCGGAGACAGATTTCCTCTTCACGCCGGCTTCTTTCTTTTCTGTAATAAAAAGTTTGACTGTTAAAGAAACCATTGAGGAACTTACCCTGTGCTATGATAGGAAATGTTATTATTTTTACATTTAGTTGTATGGTAAATAAATGTGTGGGAAGTGTTTACCTGTGGCATCACCATTCTCGGTGGCGTCATTGCTCTCCTCCTCGGCGTCGCCGTTCTCAGCAGGCGCGTCCTCGGCCGCCGCTTCACTGCCGTTCTCCTCCTTGCCGTTGCTCTCGGGCGCTTCCACAACCTTTTTGGTGGGAGTCTTCTTCACTGGAGACTCCTTCACCTCAGTTGAGGTGACCTCCTCGGCTACGACGTCCCTGAAAGCATCAAAGGTTTAGTGTTACCATTATGCAGGCTGTTACATTTCCTTGAAATCTTAAAACTATTACCGGTATAAACTAAATAGGATATTTGACAGTTTACTAATAAAACGGCGCTAAACATCGTAAAATCTTCAATCTAAATACCTACGCACCGTGGCAAAAGCAAAGTGCCCGAGTCAGTAACGGAACATAACAATGCAACAGTTCCACACGCGGGCAATGCTCAACGGTTAAGTGGGGCGGCATAAAAGGAAAAGTCTGCCGGAACAAAAACAAGTGGCTGTTGCGCAAGGCTGCATGTGGGAAAGTTGCAACATAGGAAACTGAACGTAACCGTGATCACCTTTGCTGAATGAATACGTTACTCGCTCCAGTGGGCTACACTTCACGGAGTCGTAAAGCGTTAAAAATAACTAATGACAACACGCGTCGCCCGCGATAACGTAACCGAACAGCAACCTGCCTGAGTTGCAAAACTCGAGGTCTCGGCGAATTCAAACGAGCGCGCGCCGGCGTCCGGCGACGCTACGCGCCGGCACGCCGCGCACGCAGCGCCATCTTGGATAAAACAAGCGGCCCCGCGCCCGCCGCCCGGCGTGCTTTTAACTTTTCCAGTTCATTATATTACGCTATAACAGGAAAAACAATCAAATCTAATCGACACTTCGCATTTTCCGACACATAATGCGCCTAGAAGCATTCATTCTGAGGCTCAGAAATGCACTTTATTCGTTTATCAGTAAAATAACATTTTCCCGCGTGTCTTATCTTTGGCGGCGTTTACAAAATAAGCATCACCACTATGAATACATTTCAAAACAATATTTAGTAACTATCGCACACATAAAACGAACCGATATAAATGTTAAAACACAATTGAAACACTGTAAATTCACAGAAAACACGAATTTCACACTTAAATAGGAAGCCATTTTGATCACATTTTCGAAGCCGCCAAAAATATTAAACCGCAAAACTTACTAAAACTGAATGAATTTAACGAAAAACTTACTTCTTTTCGACGGCTGCGTCTGCCATTATGTTTTTTAGTTTTAGGATACTTTTAAATTATAAAGAAATAATTATAAGCACGTGTTACGCACAACGTACAACAATGTTCACCGCACAAACACCGACGACCAAATGAAGGAGGAAGAAGGAAAAAATATGATGCGCGACGCCTCGCGCGGGGGACTCGTACAGCGTACTCGATGTGAAGCTAGCACTGCTAGCAGCGTCTACTTCAAGACGGTGAAACAACCAACTGCGAGTCACGCATGCTAGAAAGAGATAGTTATAGATTTTACATTCATCTTCAGACAACCTTGAAACCACACTGGAAACAACACAGGCAAGCAATACTATACCTTTCTCTTTCTTGCCTGTTTAAAAAATACAATCGTTAATGTTCCAACAAGACAAAATAATACACATTCTTCTGGAAAATTAATATAACAATGTAGCCGATTTTAAGTCTAGACCGTGAACAATTAGCGGATACTATTTTACTATTATCTACTGCTAAAGTAAGTTTTAAAACTTAGGGTGCAAATTCAAGCTACAAGTACCGAAAATATTTTAGGAAACAAGAATGTACAAGTTTTAATGTCGAATGAACACTAGCTCCATTGTTTTAGTCGTTACACCTCGCACCTAAAACATATTTTATTACATGCGTTCCACATAAACAGATCGATTGAATGCACGAATGTACAGAGTAATTTATGACTGTGACTGTACCTACCTACGCTTATCTATGAAAGGCATATTGGCATTTTTCATTCATGTGTAGTAAAATAGTAGCGCGTAAAGTCTTACTTTGTACCTTTAGCTTTCTTTATGTTCTTGTTGCTATTTAATTAATCATTCAAGTTGTGAAGGCACTACTTAACGGATCATGGTTATGTTAGCTTTACCTTTTGATACCCAGTAGTAGCTAGCGAGCCTAGCTATATTTATTTTATCAAAATACGGCTTGTATTTATTTCATTTAAATAAATAGCAAATAGGTGTTATGTATGTTGGTCTAAAAAGTGGTAGGTGTTACCTACCGTAAATTAAGTGTCCGTGAAATACAATTTGCGGGCGTGCTTTTGAGAGTTCAATGCCCGATTGTCTCACATCAACCTACGTATCTGTTTAAAGTATGTAGGTACCTAGGATTTCTATGAAAGATAATAGATAAATACCTACGTGTTATTTCAATTTTACTCGCATTTTAATTAAAGAATCTTCTAATTACGTGATCAATTCACCACGTTGCAATGAGAACGCGTTTATTTCCCGCCAACCACAGTTTGCTTGTGCCAGAAAAGCGTAAGTCCGACTGTCGGTGTCTTGTCCGAATGACTCCTAAAACCAACATCGGAGGGAAATTACAAAACATAGTGCTGTTTTATTTTATTCTTTAATGTTGAATGTATAAGAGCCATAATGATTTAAACCGATCGGAAAATATAACGTAGTCCCGTGATAGGTCGATGGCTTTTAAAAGAAATCTTGGCACTACTTGGTGATTTCGTCAGAATATGAATTCGTCAAGCAGAACAGTTCGTGATCCGATATATCCACGTGCCTTCGTGAAACCTACCTAGGTCGTTTTCCACTATCATAGAACTCAAAATCGCGTTGTCATGGCTTTGCATGGCCCATGCATGAATGGCCCATCATCTACATCATTCCATTACCAATGAATGAGAAGGGTGGGAGAAAAAGTTGAAATTATTTTGATGAAATACAAAAACGGTTCTGTGACGTCATTGTTTTATTTAAAAACATCGGTTCCGATAAGTAGGTATTTACAGGGGCACTACAGTAAGTTCGACACCGGTGTTTTTGTTAGTGGCCAGTGTGGCCACTTGACATTTTCGAATAAATTATAATTTAAAAACTTGCAGTAGAATTTTTACATTTTAGAAACAAGCTTTTGACCAGGGTTGAGTTGGCAGTACTATTTAAACCTTTACATAGTTGCTATAAAGAACACATTCATTTGGTTGAGTCTGTGGAATGAGATGTTTTGGCAAGCAGATTGGATTATCGATCTAGAAGTGATTTTAAATCTTTTCGACCTTGCTGGATAGGGTATAAAGTTTAAAATTGCATAAATTCTATTTAGGATACATTCAGAACTTGAAACAAAGTAGGAAGGTTCGTCCTAAACTCCTCACACATGTATGCTTCTTATGTAGGTACTTGTGCCTACACGTGTGTGGGTAGAATTTGTTACCTACGTCCTTTATTTTTATCACACGAATTTTAGTCATGTGATTTTTATATCCAGGAATATTTATTATTATAAATAGGCAGCCAATACATACGAATTTTTAAATACCAATGCTTCTCACGTCGGGTAGGTAGGTAGTACCTACTATGTAATCGGGGTGATCCGATGCGACATCTTCTAAACACAAGACATCTACATAGCAACCTTTGCTGGTACTGTCAATGACTAGCTAGCCGGTACCTACACATGAACTCCATCAAATAAGTTAGGTAAGTAAGTAATTACCTAGATAGCATAGATAGACTGACTGATGAACGAATATTAACGAGTGCGAAAGCGAGCGAATGTGTAGTTGTTCTCGGACTCTGGTAGACCAGAGTCCGCGTCGGCGGCGTCGCGCCTGTCTGTAGGATACTGTAGTGTTGCGTAAGTTCATTGCGTTACGAACTCGTGAAGTCATAGTAGGTAGGTACTTAAAATGAGTAGTACCCGTAGTAACTAGTAACGACATAAGCACTCTGACAGCACCAGGACATTCATGATATTTTTTTATGTAAAACCATTATATAAGTCATTGATATGTAAATCCTATGTCATTGTTATAAAGTATAAATTCGAATGATTGCCAAGCGTTGTATAAAACTCACGGCGTCATTCTAATATACTTTATACTTAGTTACGTTGAGGTAAGAGTTACATTGCAATGACTTACAAATGGTTTTACGTAAAAAAAAGTGATCGTGAATTCATATGCTCCATAAGGGTGATTTTCGTAGTTTTAGTGCGGAGGCGTTCGCATCTGGCAATCGTTGACTCGTTGTCAATCTCTCATCGATACGAATAAAGGTTACATTACGTTGGTGACGCAAAGACGTGACCGTTTTCGCCGTAGCGGACGGACAGCAGTGATTTAGTAAGTGCAAAACCGCTACATTACGTTTCCGAAGCGGGGCTGCCGTTTATTAGTCACAAGTTTAGAATTTTCTGGAAGTTGTATGTTCTTATGGTTAGCACTAAAGTACTTACTATCAAAGAACGCAGTTTGAAAACAAAATCCCGTGAACACGATGACCACATCTGTTATTGCTCCGGTAGTATAGCGGCCGAGCGCTGCAAGCAGAAATAGTCCTTACGGTGTATAGATATAAACTTCTTCGATGGTACCTACCTACTTAATTAGCCGTAGGTATTTAGTGAGTAGGTGACGGTAATGTAATGAAAGAGTCACAAAAAAGGACTGCTGAGGCTGTGACCACGCTTGACGTGATCGGTGTGACGTGAGCGTGACCCTAAAAATCCTATAGGTACCTTCGCTCCCCACCCTACCAAACTATAGATTTGATACAGGGTGCGTGCGACGCGACGAACGCGCGAAATGCGAATCAGCTAGGGCCTAGGGCTGCGAATGACAGATTGTAAACCGTTTTAAATGCCTGTCTATACAGATACAAATACAATAGCGGTTTTTGTTTCTGTCTCTGGCCGAAATAACACGTTTGTATCGTTTTGTAGGTACCTAATGTACCTTTTTTGTGTTAGGAATAAAAGGATATCTATACCTACTAATCCTAACTTCCTTACATATTATAAAACAAAGACCCCGCCGCGTCTGTTTGAACGCGATAAACTCAAAAACTACCGAACGGATTTTCAAACGGTTTTCACCAATGGACGGAATCATCCAGAAGGAGGGTTTTGGTGTATAATTTATTTAGGTTTTGTGTAAATTGGCTGAAATATGACGATTATTGGTGAAGATGTCGGAAAAAATCATGCCGACTGGTAGCTTTACTGGCGTGCGCCGCGTAAACCGTGAGACATAAATAAAAATAATGTTATACTGGATTATACGTCTTAAAAAGTTCAACATAAAGAGTCCGCGATGGCATATGTCTATCTTCTAAGGATGACCCACAATAACAATTTTTATCTTTCAGAATTGATAAAAATTTCATTGTTATTTCCGAAGCTATTTTGACCGGTATTATATTTATCCATAACCAATCAAATATGTTATTTAAATTGGGCATTTAATTTAGATTAAAATATGACTCGACATCATAATTATCATTAAAATGAATACTTTAAAAGATTCAAAATTACGCGTAACAAATAATTATGGTTGACGACAACGCGGGCGCAGCAGTAGGAGTCAATGAACTTTTCCTCGGGTATTAAATAATATGTATGTAATCCTGGTAATACGTACCCGTGGGATATTTTCCGACATCCACGAGGGCGTCGTCGAAGTCGCGGGCAAAAGCAAGTAATATTATAAAATGCTAAAGTGAGTTTGTTAGTTTGTTTTTTCGTTTGTTATGCTTTCCCGCTAAAACGGCTGAACGCATTTGAAAGAAATTTGGCACATGGGTAGACCATGACCTGGGTTAGGACATAGAATACTTTTATCTCGATATTCCCTCGGAATCGAGACTTATGCGGGTGAAACCGCGGGGCGCAGTCTGTGAATAAATAAAGCTGAAGCTCTTGAACGACTGGCTATCTAATTACATAACACATTTTCGTAAACGATTGCGACTAATCTGTTTCAATACGATAGTTCAACAACATCCATTGCATTATTTACGTTGTTGAGCAGAATTTTTTGTCGAACTTGTGAAGCAATGGATTAACAATCTGTTTCAAAACGAATCAGATTCTGATTGATCGTGATCGTGTATTACGCAATTTGTATTTGATAGCCCAATTCAAATTCTTGAAAAAGGTTATAGACTATTTAGCATGCACGACCCTCAGGAGCTGAGCAAAAAGAAAAAAAGTCAGAAAAAACACTAAGAGAAAACCAAACAATCACGTAGGCGGGCGATGCAATGCGACGCGGTGGGTCGGAGGAACAAGACATTATACGCTAAGTAAGTCGCGAGCAGAATCTACTAGTAAGTAGGTAAATAAAGTATCTGTTAAAAAATACATCAACGCGACACTGGGTGTAGTTATTCGTACAGGATAAGCGTAATTTAAACCAATATGGTGCGCCTTGACACCTACGTCACTGCGTGTGTGGTGACATGGTAACGCAAATGACAATAGTAGGAACTTTTATCTATACGTTACCTAAGTACATCATGGATACATATACAAGGTCCCATTAAAATAGATGGACAAATTTTAACACAGCGTTTAGTACGTCTAACCAAAGATATCCAAGCAAAAAAATCACAAATTAAATTTATTTTATTTTGACCTAATATAATAAATGGCATCGGGTAACAACATTTTTGGTGTATTTTCGTTACCTGATTTATTTTTCTTGTAAGTATCTAATGCGTTTTTCTAATATTTTTTTATTTTGGTGGTCTGAACGATTTCTAAAAGTTTGTCCATCTATTTTAATGGGACCTTATATATATATGTATATATATATGACTTATGTGGAAATAGTGCGTAAGTGCTAATAAGCTGCTGCCCTGTCATGACGGCAGCATAAAGGGTCCTGCAGACAGGCGCGACGCCACGGTGCAACACGATTTTTGCAGATCAATTTCCATGAAGTTTTCATAGAAATTGTTCTACTAGTCGCGTCGCGTCTGTCTGTGGGAGCCTTAATTAACAAACCATTTTAGAGGAACCCTTCACTGTGCGTGGTCCAACCCGCACTTGGCCGGTTTTTTTAATAAGTATTTCTTTTCCTATCAATTTTACTGGTTATCAAAATGTAGCAGTGTACAGACGCCAGCAGGTCAACCTACCCGAAACTGTCAAATTTTCCCAATCAACTTTGAACCTTATGCTTTAGAAATAAAGTTGAAATTCTATTAAAGAAATTTGACAGATTGTAGTAGTTTGATGTGCTGGCGTCTGTACCTAACACCCACACTAGTAAAACTATTGTATTTATAACATTTGTGTGAGTATATGCGTGGGTTTACTTTTAAACCAAGATAAGTACCAGGAAATTCAGTTGTTTAAAATTTACATTAGGTAGGTATTATGGTGGACAACACCTACTATTTTCTTCAAATAAGTATTTTTTTTAACAGTGTTTTGTCAAAATGAAACTCGTTTTAAAAACAGATGCCTTTATCCTATCTAGTTATGGATGCCAACTATCTATTTACGCAACACATTTTCGTAAACAATTACGACAAAGTTTCATTTTGACAGTTCAACAACATTCATTGCGGTATTTACGTTGTTGAGCAGATTCTTTTTTCGAACTTATGAAGCAATGGATTAGCAATTTGTTTCAAAACGATTCAAATTCCGATTGATCGTGTAAATTACGTAATTAGGGTACAGGCATTAGTTCCCATACCTAGTGAATCATTCGACACCCAGTTAAAAGCCATGTCACCGATTGCAGTTATTTATTATACATAGGTACTCGTACTGTAGATGTGGTCATCGTGTTCAAGGGATTTTGTTTTAAAACTGCTTAGATATGAACTTCCCCCATAGTACATCTCTTTCGACACGACACCTTTTTCGAACTCTTAACGTTTATCTGAAGTGGCCTGGTAGTTCATTCCAGAAATATTGTTTTTAGATTAACCTTTTTTTAATAAAATATTTACCCAATAGTTCGTAATTCCGTCTGTATCGCTCTCACCGAGCACACCTCCTAATTACTGTAAATGATTATCGTGATTAAAGTTTATTTTAAACTAAATCACTGCTGTTCATATTTGACTAGGTTGAATAAGTAATAAATAATACGGGGAATTCGTCACCTAACCTAACACTTTCATGCTCCAGAGGCGTATAATCTAATAGGTGTATAATCAGAGGCCCTAGTGTGTTTCTCGACTTTACGCATCGACTGCGTTCGGCGCTCCGATTGGCGCTTCACTCGTGAAGGACTCGAATAAACTCGAAAGAAAGTCACACTAGGCTCACTAGGGCCTCTGGTTATACACCTAGTAAAGTAGCACTGTTGTTTCACGACTACATACCTACCTATCCAACCATAGATATACTGTTTTTAAGGTTCCGTAGTAAACAAGGAACCCTTATAGTTTCGCCATATCTGCCTGTCTGCGGCTTAGCTCAGAGACTCTTTGTACAGACGCCAGCAGGTCAACCTACCCGAAACTGTCAAATTTACCCAATCAACTTTGAACCTTATGCTTTAGTTGCTAAAGTTGAAAATACATTAAAGAAATTTGACAGATTATAGTAGGTTGATGTGCTGGCGTCTGTACCTCGCCTACACGTAAAGTGGGGATGTTTTTTTATCTCACTATCCCATAGTGTGGGGTGTCGTTGGAAAGGTCGTTCATAAATACTGAGTGAGTTTGTGAAAACTATTTTTGGATACAGTCAAGTCGTCACCCTCCCCGCTAACTGTTGTATCTAGAAACTGACGTATCTGCACTGACATTACCAACGTGTTCATAACTTTTTCGTGTTTAAAAGTTTTATGGATTTAGGGCAACTACTAACTCAAAGAGTAAGCCAAGAGCAATATAAAAAAAATATATTAATTCATAAATAAAGTTCCACAGCTAACGACCGAAAAACTGTTGCCCTGGAAGAATATCAATTGCTAGTTAGGACAATTAGCGAGGAGGGTGACGAAGTGTCCCCCCTCCTGCCAGCTAAATGGTTGGTTTCGGATTGGTGAAAAAATTCACGGCATGCAGTAGTATTATATGTATAACGAAATGAAAAGAAAAACTATCACAGCTAAGTAGGCTTTACAAGTTAATAAGTAATAATCGACCAACTTACATTTGCGATTGCAAAAACATGTTCTCCCATACATTCCGTAGTATCGATAATGTCTTCTGCGATTGTGATTATTTAGCTAAAGCCATCGTAAATTATTTGCCGTCAGATCATAGTGGACAAACTGTAACTTTTAAGTTTAAAACACCTTTGCAAAAAGTGCAAATACTATTTAGACCAATAACAAATGGCAAATTAAATAGATTCAATAGTATCCTAAATAATGAGTTAAATGTTCTGGATCATAATATGGACGATGCAAATAAATTGTATGAGGATTTCTTTTCAGTAGTGCACACTGAATTCAATAAAACTTTTGAAAAGAAAACAAAGTATATTTGCCCTAATTTTATATTTAGTGACTGGGCAACTAGAGGTATTAGGATAAGTAGGGAAAGGCTTTTCGAGCTGTATGGCCTTAAGCCTTACATTAACACTGAAACTTTCAACAAGTATGTTGCTACATATTCCAAAATTTTTAGAAATACCTGCAAGATAGCTAAAGCCTTGTACATTAGCAATAAGATCAAATCAGCAGAAGATAAAATAAAAACAGTTTGGAAAGTTATAAATAATGAAACGAACAGGAAAAAAGTACGAAACACTGATTACACATTGGAGACTTCACGTGGTGCAATAAGCTCTAACTTAGAAGTAGCTCAAGAATTTGTACATTTCTTTACTAATATACCATCTAAAACGACGGAAACTATAAATTCTTCACCCGATGTCTCAATTCATTTATTAAGAGCGAATGTCCCAGGCTGTCCGGTTGAATTTCAATTTAAACATATAAATCCTATGATAGTTATTAAAGCTTTTCGGCAAATTAAAATCAAATTGACCGAAGATCTATGGGGATTATCTATCAAAGTTTGTACATCCATAATTGAGACTATAGCACCATACTTAGCTTTAATATTTAATTTGTGTGTGGATCAAGGAGTCTTCCCGGATTTAATGAAATACAGTAAGGTTATACCACTTTTTAAATCTGGGGACAGTAAAGACGCCAACAATTATAGACCAGTATCCGTGCTGCCGGTATTCAGCAAAGTATTCGAAAAGGTAATGCTCAATCAAATGCTTAATCATTTTAACACCAACCAAATCTTACACGATCAGCAATATGGTTTCACCAAAGGACGTTGTACGACTGACGCCGGTGTCACCTTATTAAAACACATATTTACAGCGTGGGAGGAGGCTCAAGATGCCATAGGAATCTTTTGCGACCTCTCGAAGGCATTTGACTGCGTAAATCATGAAACCTTACTCTTGAAACTTGAGCATTACGGACTAGGTAAACTTGCGCTCAGTTTAGTAAAATCTTATTTAAATGATAGACAACAGCAAGTCCAAATTAATGGTGTCAATTCACTGGGTCTAAAAGTAAAAATGGGTGTTCCACAAGGCTCGATTTTAGGTCCTTTCCTCTTTTTAGTTTATATTAATGATCTACCCCATTTATTAAAAAACCAACCACAAATGGTGTTATTTGCTGACGATACTTCCCTAATTTTTAAGATAAATAGACGTGCATCAAATCTTGACGACGTAAATAACGCCCTACTGCAGGTCCAAAATTGGTTTACTGCAAATAATTTAGTATTAAATGGGAAAAAAACCAAATGCATAAGATTTGCTTTACCGAATGTTAAAAGTAGTGATTGTGATATAGTATTGAATAGGGAGAAACTAGAATTCGTTGATAAAACTGTTTTCCTGGGGATCACGCTCGACTCAAGGCTGCAATGGGGTCCGCATTTAACATCTCTTGCAGGACGGCTAAGTTCAGCAGCATATGCTGTAAGAAAAATCCGTCAATTTACTGATGTAGATACCGCAAGGCTAGTCTATTTCAGTTACTTTCATAGTATCATGTCTTACGGTATTTTACTATGGGGACGGGCTGCAGATATCGACTCTATTTTTATTCTGCAGAATAGAGCCATTAGAGCAATATATTGCCTCCGCAGGCGCGATTCTCTAAGGGAACTATTTAAAAACATTAACATCATGACGGTACCTTGTCAATATATATATGAAAACATCATGTACGTCAGGAAAAATCTTAATCTTTTCAGTAAAAGAGGTGAAAGACACAATTATAGTACTAGAAATAGGGATCAATTAGTTCAACCGGGTTTCAGACTGGCGAAAGTAGACTCATCTTTCATGGGGTACTGTTTAAAATGTTATAATAAAATACCTCCCCACATACTACAACTAAATGAAACTAAATTTAAATCTTGTATAAAACGCACACTATGCTACCAAGCATATTATAAGCTGGGGGATTATATAGGTGACAAAAATGCTTGGCTCAACGCTGGTCCAGCTCCACAAGGGCGCATAAACTAATTTAATTTTAGCATTCGAAAATATTGTCGGAGCTGCTGAAGATTGCATAAATTATCTTTGAATTGTATAACTTCAATCTCATAGTATTATATAATTGCAAAGCACATGTGTGAGCACTGTGACCATGTACCTTCTATGAAGCTACCATTTACTGAGTACGTCTTTCATTGACTTGAATGTGCCCTGGCGGCTGAGAGTATGTCATGCTCACTCAAATGTCTCGCTGGTGGTGGCGTGTGTGTTGGATCGTTAAGTTCCCTTCAAAATGGTTGAGCTAAACGGTGCTGATCCATGCGTCATGTTCGTGAACGGGCGCCGTCAGTAGGGACTGGTCATCTCTTATCTGCCACGGCTTATTTTAATTTTTGAATTGTTTTTATCTTTTTATAACGGACGCTTTTTACGTGCACGTCTTTCTACATTGGTCTCACATGTATAATTTCAACATGAATGATGTAACCAATATTTTGTAACAACATTATGATTTAAAAGAGTGTCCATGGAGTTTCTTGCCCGTTCTTCTCCATAGGAACCTACGCTTTGGAATGGGCAACTAGCTTCATATTTGTGACTGACTGACCCCTTGACAATTCAAAAGTGCCTGTAAATGGTTTAATTGAAATAAATGCTTTGAGTTTGAGTTTGAGTTTGTTTTTCAACTACAAAGTTAAGTTTGTTCTTGCGATAAATTCATCCCAACTACGGAACCCTTCATTGTGCGTGGTCCGACACGCACTAGGCCGATTTTATTTATATTACTCTGTATCCAACATACTATATCGCGTTTACAATTTCAATGATTCATTCTAGCCAATAGAACTGTTAGCTTTACGAGAACATCAGCCTTAACTTCTTAGTAATAAGATCGATTATCATGTGGAGGTAAAATATTTCACGCTTGCAAAAGGCGGCTACCTTGTCTATCTTTAGTAGCGTGCTGATTGAAATAATACCTGTGACACTGACACAGTGACTATACAATGAAAGCTGAGTAATGTAATTTTCGCGTAAATATGAAAGAATGAGTACCTATGAGAATAATACGGAAAGAAACTATTCTCACTGTTCTCGGTCGGTAGGTATTTCTGTAGGTAGGTAATTTAATAATGTTACAGACATAGACGTATAAAAAAGCTTTTTTATACGTCTATGGTTACAGAACGCAACACGATGATACTGGTTACGATTTTGCTACGAATAGTTAGTAAACCACAAAAATCATTTAGTACTTAGTATATCACCCTTTCTCTTAGACCGTTTCACCTCTCCCCAGTATAATTCTCTCTTGAAAGTCCATGTCTGAGCTGTTTGGAAAAGCAATAAACTCAGTAGGTAGGTATAGTAACATGTAATACCATAATTCACCGCTTTCCCAGATAATATACTGGGCGCACTGTACATTCAATGCGGGGGCCGGGGGCCGCCCCCGCCCGCACTCGGTCGGACGCAGCTGCCATGTCGAGCCGCGCATAATTCGGCTTTTTACGTCGATTGGCCCTACTTGCATGTTTCTACCTTACCTTTTATGAACCTACGTTTCTTAGTAAACTTTAAAAGTAGAAATCATCATTTTCCGGATACAATATGTCGTGCGTCGGGGTCGCTGCAATGGGTATGCATGGCATGGCATGGCCCACTATTGGCTGTTTGTAATAGCCGCAAAAAACTTCAATGTAAAGATAAGGAAACTTGTCTAGGAGCCGTACGGCACTGTCTTTTTTTTTTAGGCTTTATGTGCTCTATTTTACTTCCTCACTTTTTGATAAGTACCTAGGTGCTAGTAAAAAAATATATACTTTTTTGAATTTAGCATAGTAACAAGACGTGCAAACCCTAAACGGCGCGGCGCAGTGCGAGAGTAAGCCCACGTACGCACGAACGTAAAAATTTCGCGTCGGGATTTTATCGCACACTGGATTTTCAACTCTGGGTCGAGTCGAGCGTTGAGAATCCAACGCGCTGGGAGCCTGGGACGCACTCTCGTCCCAGGGCATTGAAAAAAACCACTGTTGAATTTTCAACTCTCGGCGTTGAGCAGTGTTCAAAATCCGTTGCACGAAATAAAATCGCAGCGGGAAAAAAACGTTCGTGCTAAAGGGCTAAAGTGGAGCTGGCGCCCTTACATTGAAATTGTATTGTGTACGCATGTTGGCGCCCCCCTCCTCTGTGTCATTCGCCCTATGCTTGGGTTCGGGTTGATTGATAGGGTTAGGTAGATTCGTGGTGAGTGTTCAAGTCGGGTATTGTGTGAATTTGAGAAAACAGATAGTAGTGACTCCTGTCTGCTATACTTACCTTGAAATGGTTAGGTACCAAAGTACCAATCAATTTGTTAAACATACTGTGGAGGTTACGAAGGGGGCCAAGACCGTTGAATAATATACCGGTTGTTGATGTTTAGATTTAACCGCACCGCGCACGGCCATTGTGAGATTTGACTTTGACAGCTCCTCTATTTCATTGTAACAATAAAGCTTTGTGCAGACTAGCGCGACACGATTCGAACAATAAAATTTCTAACAATAACCGTTGTCGCGTCGCGCTAGTCTGCACGAAGCTTTAACGGGGTTTTTGTGACCGCGCAAGAAGGTAGAACAAACTTCAAAATACAATGCTGCAGTGGTATGAAAGAGGTGCATTGAAACAGTCATACTTCGATTGACTTTGGATTCAGTCCAACATCGGTCATAATGTGGAAGGGTCGTCATCGTAACGAAAGCTTATAACTACTACTATTTCGTGGGATCTGTAAGACGCAGTTCCGCAAAATAACACTTTTGCTAAGTATCGGTATCGGTTTCCTGGTCAGGATTCCTGATTCGGAAACCTGAATGCTTGCCTCACATACAAACTGTTCAACTAGGCGCACACGTTTGTACATTTTCTGAACGGAAAAGACGTTCGTGCCGGAAAGAAACAAAAAAACAAGCGTCTGTTCTTGTCTCACGGAATTCCGAGTCAGGAAACCGTTCGTATGCGGCCAGCCTAGTGCACAAAATGTCGTACAAATGGTTGCCAACATCACCACCAGTGAACGTCACTCGAGCGCCAAATGCACAACAGGGCACTTCAACAAACATGCCAACTAAAATGATTAGGTAGGTATACCAACCAAGTTACAATACAAAGTATAAACCAAGATGATAAAAAAAAACTTTTGTTTATTTTTTTGTAATAAAAACTTTAATTAAATGCGATATGAAGCACTAATTATATGATTTCTGAATGTATATTCCAGTTGCTACGTCGCTTCGTCAAGGTTGTCTGCTCTTGTGGCTGTAATAATAATAAAATTAATTTTGCAACTGAGCTGTGTGCACTTTACATGCTATGTGGATTGTGGTTTTTCAAGGAAAACCGAATCTCGTTATTATGTAAAATTATTTCATTTGGCTAGTAGGTAACTGGATTTAACTTTTAACATTTAAAATTAATTTTCTGAACTGTTGACTTCAGGTACAGTCAACCCTACATCAGTGGTAACAATTGACAGCACCTTTATGTCGTTGAGGGAAGGGTGATTTTCGTACGCAGTGTTAGTGTTGCACTGATGTGTGGTTGATGGTCCTGTCATTTAACGAGGAAGTTCATGAAAGGAAAATATAATCATTGTCTATTGTATCTGCACACAATATTGTTGTTTCATCCTTGTAATTTTATTCTTATCATCGAATAAAGTTACGAATTAACCCCATAAACCGACACATTCACACACTTTTGTTTTCTATTGAAATGGTTTGCAAATACAATCTTGGGAGTGGGAAGACCCATTCATTTTCACAATAAATAAATAAGGTACTCTAAGGTGAAGCAGCACAGTTTGTAAACCACAAAAATACCCAAAGAGTGGCAAAGAGAAAAAATATCGATTCATATTAGTTATGCAACATGCCGCTGTGGCAGACTTTGGCAGCACGATCTTGAAATGCTACAGCTACAGAAATTGTATAGCGCCATAGAGCGCAAAGAACGTGCTGCCACCTATGAGCAATGTGAGGAAATTCGTACTATGTTGCCATGGAAACATATTTTTTTACCATATGGTAGAAATTATAGATTCGTAAAACCCACAACACGAATGGATGTTTTGGTATGGCTTTTTTATATGTCTTGAAAGCTTAATTTTTAAAATAAGTTATTTTGTAAGTATTTTGGCTAAATTAATTTACCAACTAAGAAAAATTACAATAATGTGGAATCGAATTCTTCTTCTTTTCGTGTCACCATGCTTAACCGCACCGTCAGTCATACATAACCCGCAAGTAATTTCTAACTAACATACTATAATATTAATGAATTTCTGACGGAATCATTTATTTTGAAACAGATTGTTTTTTTACTGTTTAGATTTTATAATTTACTAGCTTCTGCTCGCGACTTTGGCGGCGAGCCTCAAGAAGACCTTCCACGAGAAGCTATTCAATGGAAAATATATAACAAATTTTACCTCTTTATAATATTAGTATAGATTATTGTTTGTTTGTTACATAAATTAATAATGTTGACTTGAAATTAATTGTTAACAATTTTTTATTATTCGTAACATTTGCACGCCGTAGTATGTAGCAAACATTTTGAACCTATATTTTTTACGTTATCATTCTTCTTCTACATTTACGTTTTTATTCTTGTATGTGTACCTATATATATATTTGAGCAAATAAATATATCTTATCATCTATTATCTTAACGCTGCTATATGTGGCTTGAAATATTAATTCAATTGCTCAGTGATTGCTCTTTTTGTATCTTAGTTGGTGCATTATGTCAGGGGCTCATACGATTCAGGATTTAACTAACTTCTAAATTTGTTTTAAGAGTTATATCCGATACTTGGTAATTTTTTTCAGCTGCATCCGGTTAGACTGGAAGTTGTACCCAACATAGAGAAAAGGCCAGGCAGATGATGAGTTGGTACGTTAGTTAGTGCGAAATCCTAACGCCATGGCAGCACGCCGTGCAGCCCGTAAATATGCAACTTGAGCCATTTTTTTTTTTTTTTTTTTTAGAAAAAACTGCCCCAAAACGTTGAATTTTCTCCTGTATCGTGGGTGCGTTTACAAACATTTAAACTCACATACACAAACAGCCAGACCCGGAACAACTAATTGTAGGTCATACAAATATTTGTTCCGTGCGGGAATCGAACCCGCGACACGCAGCGCAGCAGTCAATTGCTTAACCACTGCGCCAACCGTGCCGTCAAAAACATTTGGAGCTAAGTCGTGAGTGGCTGAAAATGCTGAAATTATTGGCGTTCATCCATTTGACTTCAGTTGATTGGAGTCACGTCACAGCCTTTTATGGAAAAATAATCGATGGGTATTAAAAGAGTTTAAGTGTAAATTTTCAATTTTTTTGCAAAAAAAAAGTTAGTAGAGTCTCTTAAGAACGTTTTCTCATAGCTGCAACAGTTAAAGTACCTGCCCTTAATAACTCGACCATCCGTGACCCGGTATACCTGTAAGTAGTCAGATCAAAAATGTTTTTTTATTGTGGCTTAAAACGAAAACTAAATTCGGCCTGATTTGCATTTTCTGCCAAAAACCAAAACCGGCGAAAATGTTTTTTATGTCAATATGTTTTTCTTTTGTATGTCATTATATTTAAATTTAAATCACACGAAACTTTAAACTTTTTATAATAATTATAATTAAACAATCTGATTTTATCCTTACATAGCCGCGTCTGTCTGTCTGTCTGAGCGCGATAAACTCAAAAACTACTTAACGAATTTTCAAACGGATTTCACCATTGGACGGAGTGATCCATGCGGAAGGTTTTTGAGTAAAATTCATTAAAGGTTTTGTGTAAATTGGCTGAAGTATGAGGATTATTGCCGAAGATGTCCGAAAAAATCATACCGACTGGGAGCCTTACTACTAAAAATGAAATTAGGTCGGACTCTAACTGCAAGTGAAATATACGAGGAAATTGGACACGGACAGTTCATGGAGCACTAGATCTAGAATGCATGGAATGTGGTTATTTCGAATGTCCCTGTCGTTACATTCTGAAAATAATGGTAGGTTTTAACAATAGTAGCTTTTACAACACATTAGGAGATTTTTAGTTGTGACTTGGCAACATTATTTTAATTGACCGCCACCCGTGAGCGAATCGTCGCTCGATCTCGCTCTGTCGATCGAGTCCGGTTGTGGAAGCCATTTTATTCTTGTGAATGTGACAAAGTATTTTTTGTGATTTTCCGTATAAGGAATCGTGTCAATGTGTACCTGCATTGAGTGTATTTCGTGACGTGTGATCGTGATATCAAAATTGAGAATGTACGTGTTTCAAATTGGTTTGTGTTGACCTGCCCCGTTTCTTACGCGGTCGCACAGCAGGCATCGATTAGTGCAGTAAAGCGGCCTCTAATAACGGCGAATCGAGGGTGTAGGACCAGTTTGTGGGGTGCGCCATGGGCAACAATGCTCCCAGCGCTAATAAGAAGGTGGACGCCGCCGAAAGCGTCAAGGAATTCCTCGATCAGGCCAAAGAGGATTTCGAGGAGAAATGGAAGAAGAATCCTACCAACACCGCCGGACTGAACGATTTCGAGCGAATTAAAACATTAGGTACCGGCTCGTTTGGTCGAGTCATGATAGTTCAACATAAACCTACGAAAGAATATTATGCTATGAAAATATTAGATAAACAGAAAGTGGTAAAATTGAAGCAGGTTGAGCATACGTTAAATGAAAAGCGAATTCTTCAAGCTATCAACTTCCCTTTCCTGGTGAGCCTCAAGTTCCATTTCAAGGATAACTCGAACTTGTACATGGTGTTGGAGTATGTGCCTGGCGGTGAGATGTTCTCGCATCTGCGCAAGGTGGGGCGCTTCTCGGAGCCGCACTCCCGCTTCTACGCGGCGCAGATTGTGCTCGCGTTCGAGTACCTTCACTACCTGGACCTCATCTATCGGGATCTCAAGCCCGAGAACCTCCTTATCGACTCGCAAGGCTACCTCAAAGTCACAGATTTTGGTTTCGCGAAGCGCGTCAAGGGCCGTACGTGGACGCTGTGCGGCACGCCCGAGTACCTCGCGCCGGAAATCATCCTCTCCAAAGGGTATAACAAAGCCGTCGATTGGTGGGCGCTCGGCGTCCTAGTATACGAAATGGCGGCTGGTTACCCGCCGTTCTTCGCCGACCAGCCCATCCAGATTTACGAAAAAATAGTTTCGGGTAAGGTCCGCTTCCCCTCGCACTTCGGCTCGGATCTGAAGGATCTGCTCCGTAATTTATTGCAAGTCGATCTGACTAAGCGTTATGGTAACCTGAAGGCTGGCGTGAACGACATTAAGGGCCACAAGTGGTTCGCGAGTACCGACTGGATCGCCGTCTTCCAGAAGAAGATCGAGGCCCCATTCATCCCGCGCTGCAAGGGTCCGGGTGACACCAGCAACTTCGACGACTACGAGGAGGAGGCTTTACGTATCTCATCGACTGAGAAGTGTGCGAAGGAGTTTGCCGAGTTCTGAGCGCGTAGTTGGTGCCTGCAAGCGGACACTCCCGTGAGTAGGTGTTTTTAGTGAATCTTCCGTGACATTGTGGTCGTGGAACGGTGACGAGTGCGTCTCTTTGCCACAGCTTTGGGTGATTATAGACGCTGAGGCGGCCCCTGGCTGGCACACCATGTGGATCAAATTTGGAGTGTAGGCAAGATGATAGTAGAACTGATTTCCGATATTTCGGTGGCGTTCATTTGCTTAGTGCCCTTTCAAGTTGACATAACATAGAGCAGGTAGACGTGCTGAAGTGATCCTTGTTCTGGTGATATCCTGAGTGTTACCACTGACACCCTGTACCCGCAGCGTCTCCCTCAGCACTCAATGTCTTGCTACCTGGTTGTTCATATGGTACATGGTAGTTCGCTGTTGATAGCATTGGGATGTGGTGAGCTTTATTATTATATAATATTTTTTATTGTTTTTACAAAATCAAGAATACAATTTTGTAATAATATGTAATTATGATCAAATTTTTCTTGTTGCTTTTAAGAATTCACAGTCGAACTTCTCTATTTCGATTTTATCTAATTACATCACTAAATCATGAACTTAGAGCAATTTCTACGACCATCACTAATACTTTAGTAGATTACTGAATTGAATTTCCTAAAACTATGTATTACTTATCTTGATGGAATGTTATGAATTAATTATCTATAGGTTCTAATTAATTGACATTTCGTTATTGGTTTTATTTATAGTGTTAATATTGTTGTATCAGTTGATATTTTTAACTAAGAAACTTTAACTACAAACTATTGAAGAGATTAATTTATTGTATATGTATTCATTGTAGTTGTGTTCACATGTGCAATTTGACCTGTGTTTGTGATCTGATGTGAGGTTTCATTTGAATTTAAGTGTAATTTGTATTAGTTCCTTATTTTGTAGGTTTAAGTGTAGTTATTTTAAATTGTGGAGTCAAACCATACAGAATGTGCATGAATACATCTATATATTCTAAAGTCAGCTTTCAACAAACTGTGCTATGTGACCTGGCCTTATTGCTAGCATCAGTTTATATTTAAAGCAATAAATATTGTTCATTTAAACATATTCCAATTTGCAACAATATTTCTGTCCTGTTAAATGTTTATAGTTTTATACATTACAACTTGGTATTCAGCACAAAATAAGACATGAGAGAATTTTTATATATGAGATATTGATTTCATTAAGAATAGGAATATGTTTAAAGGTACCTAGTGTTAAATCATTGAAGCGCGGCGTCGAGTCGCGTTGATATCTGTCATTGAGACTGATGTTATCAATAAGCATGTGTATAATGAGAATGATATCATTATAATCACGTTCAGTTATTAATTTCAGTCCCACCATTCTGATGAGTGTGTGATACAGCAAAGATTAATTGGCAAGGTTTACTGTAACATTTGTTAGCTATTAGATGTAGGACTTTGAATCCAGGCTGTACAAATAAATATCTAGTAATTCGTAGTGCATTTTACATTGTGTACATTGTGAGCGTCTGTGGTAATAGTTATTAGGTTGAAATCATGGGAAGGTTACTTAACCGCTCTGTGCACATTCATATTTATTATAAAATGTTACTGATGTGACTTGAGCTATGTCTGATGCATGCATATGATTGTCGTCTTTGAGTTAGTACTGTCCTCGTTCTTACAATTGGAACTGGTCAAGTTATGATAATAACTACCTGTAAAATCATATCAAATTGTACACTAAATTAATCATTTTGAGTCAATGTATATTGTAATATGATGCATTCTCAATCTTTTCTATGATCATTCAATGTCAAACTTCAATTATGAATTTGTATTCAAATAGCTTGTTTATACTTTTTTTACTAAGCACTGTGCTATATAAACAATGTCTTGTGGTGAAATGTCCAATGACAAATCTTTAGAGCTTGAATAATATATATATTTTTTAATTCTAATAATTTTGTTTTAAAAATCACGACCTATTATTTCATTTGGTGCCATAATTATTATTTTGAAAATGGTCCTGCTGTGTAAATATTTAGATTAAATTGTTAATGTTTTTATTATCTTAATAATTAAATTCATTGTCTACATCTTTACAACAAAATATTGCTGTGCTGAATCGGTACTCTTATCGCATATTATGTCAGTATTAAACTTTGCACCTTTTATGTAAGTCATAAAGTAAGTCTCGAAGTATCAGTGAATAGTAGAACAACACATAAGTAGCTAGTCACTTCATACTTGTTAATTTTGTAACTAAACGCCTTTTCTGTGGTGGCAACATTGAAAGCTTGGTGTCCAAACACTTAGATATTTATTAAGAGTTAGGTAGTAGAATTTATAGAATAGTTAATTTCAGAATTTTGAAAGTGAGAGTAAACCAAGTCTTAAGTAATAAGCACGCTACGTTGCATCTGGCGCCATTGAGTCGAAGGCAAACTAATAATTCTCAGATTGCTTTCGAGACATTGTTCTGAGCGACAGTTATTTTTCAACGCGAGATGTTTTATCTATTTTCTATTGTCTAAGCAGTTTGTCTGTGGACGAATGAATTATTTGCTACTTTGTAAGAAAGCGACATTCACCAATTAGACATTGTTTAACGATTCTAACGTTTAAAAAAATCGCGTAATCTAACTCCTGCAGTTTCGTAGTGTCAACGCAGCGTATAATTTAATAAAATATTGTATTGACTATAAGAGTATCTGATGTGTACCCTTTGTTACAGTCATTGTATATAACTGTAGAGTGATCGTATCCCCAGTAATTAGGAGATTCGGAATCAGCTTTGATATCCGCGGTCTTTCATTCCAATTAGCTTCACAACTTGCTCATTGACACAATATGAACGTTCTAATGTGAACATTTTAAGCCATTTTGGATATTATAAACATTAGTGTGACCGTATGTGTATTTGCGAACCGTCGTCTTTTTATATCTGTGCGTATTAAATATTCAAATGTTCACATCTAGATCTATTATATCGAGTGCCTATAGCATTGAAAGTTCAAGTGTAAAAAGTCAGTTAATTTCAGTAATTATTTGTCACCATGTATTGATCTTCCATAAAATTACGATGAAATTAAAATATCGATGTAACAGTAAACAATGGTTTGATTTTATATATATCAAAGGTGTTCTCTATTCCAGTGTCGATACACGATACGTGTAGTTGGCACATCTGCTTTCGGACGTATGTCAGTTGGCTTTGTAGCTGGGACGTCGAAGATAAAATATCCGCCTGGGTATACGTATGTTGTATTGACGTTGTTCGCACGTTTGGAGCCGCTCAGCACGGCTGTAGCACGTGGGGCGAACGCGCCGGTTTAATACGTGGCTTCCTAATAAAGCAGACTGCTCCGCCGCCCGTACGCTCTTCATCATTGCCAGACAGATAAAGATTTGTTTTATCGCTCACTGTTTCTATACTGGATGCAATAATTCACAATTATTTTCGTTCTACTGCCATGTAACAACCATTTCGCACTAATTAAACTGACGCCTCGCAGATTTTTGTCTGCTAGCAATCATAATAATGTATTGTTATTAGTACTATTGTCTTTTCCGTTATTATTATTTATTCCAAATATTATTTTTATATCTGATGTTTTTAATTCTGCACGATTAGATCTCTGAATGTGCTCGAATTAAATTAAAAACATACATTTTTATGTGCGTGTTCATTATCTTTTTAGCTTGTCACGTTTTTTTGTAAAAAAAACATCTGTTCTGTATTTGTAGGCAGGGAGTCAACGGACAACCTTTGAAAAGTATCACATACATTCGTTCGACTAAGACTAATTTTCCATTTTTCGCCCACGACCATGTTTATTCCAGCACAAACATTCATCTAAACAAAATGTGCTAAAAATTCCCATTTTACGATTGAAATTCTGTTGCGAAGGCTACGGTAATGTGACGCAGACAAATATTTTAGCATAATATGAATGACTTACGCTATTACTATCAAAACCTTTTGCCTGTTGTAAGGTAACTTCATGAAATTCTCTCATTATGTGTGCGTAGGTGCTATGCTTACTGATTACTGATTCATACGAATATGTAGGTAGTTTTGAATCACGCCTATAAGCTGACATTGAGGCAAAACACAGTAGAACTTGTGGTTCTGTTTATTTAGTAGAAAGCTGTACTAAGTATTAATATAAACCATCTTATTTCTACACTAAGAATAAGTTTACACAATAATAAGAAAGAACGAAGAAAAAAAATAAGAAAGCACGAAGATGAAGAAATAAGAAAGAACGAAGAATAAGTACGAACGAGTAACGAGTAAGTGAGTAGATCGTAAAATCTGCTCTTTAAATTTTCGCAGAATGGTTATTTATGTAATTATGAATGTATGAACCATACACATAGTACAAACCCTCCATGCATCACAAAAAATGCATGTAAGTTCATAAATTCTTAACATTCAAGGGTTCTTGCGAGACTCCGCGAGTCTTGTGTGTCGCTTTGTGAACGAATCATTTAAACTGGGTTAGGGGTCATTCGGCCCACTATGGAACTGGGCCCGCGGACCAGTTACCCCTTTTAAAAATTGATAATGGTTAACTGGGCCCACATCTGTTTTGATTCAATCAAGCGAAGGCTGGCTTAAAATGGTTTATATATAGATTTTTTTTGGTTTTATTATATATTTGGTTAATAGATTTTGAAAAACAAAAAAATAAAAAAAATGGATAAAAAAATATACTTAATGAAAAATAAAATTAATGAAATGTTATGATATTAATATCGAAAATCAAATTATCTACAAAAGCGACATCGAAATACCTAAATATCGAAAGTACAAAGTATCGAATGTCCTAAATATCGCAGTACAGAGTATCGAATGTTATACATAATACAGTAGTTAATAAGTATGTCATAGGGTAATTTCATAATTACCCTGTGACATTACGAAAACCCGAATAATTAGAAAATGATGAAATAAAATCTGGGAGCAACTTGGACGTAGCGTTCGCCGGCCGCTGCCGCGGCACCGCTCGCTGCGCTCGCTCGGCTCACGCGCCGTTCGGTCACAGTTTTAACCTAACCTAACCTATTTTACCCAGTTCAAAATGATGAATCATACAATCTACCTGCGACTAGATAATTAGAAAATGGTGAAAACATTTCTGCGGGAGATTTTAGGTATGATTCGTCATTTTGAACTGGGTGAAATAGGTTAGGTTAGGTTAGAACTGTGACCAACAGAGCGTGAGCCGAGCGAGCGCAGCGAGCGGTGCCGCGGCAGCGGCCGGCGAACGCTACGTCCAAGTTGCTCGCAGATTTTATTTCATCATTTTCTAATTATTCGGGGAACCGTGTTCCGACATGATAATATTCGCTAAACCATACGTTAAATGTTTGCAGTGGAGGACAGACTAATGACTAATAGCAATTCGTTGGCAAAATGTGTCAATTTCAAATCTACCTACATTTTTTCCACACATAATAACCACATAATCAAAATGTGTTAGATATTTTATCGAGTAGGTATTTTTAACGTAAATATAATGAATTTGGGTGTATTAAATGTTGACATTTTAAATGTAGGTATAATGACTATCGATATTTTTAATCATTAGATATTTTTATCACTCGGCATTTCAATGTTAGACATTTTAGGCTTAGGTATAACACCATTTTAAGCCAGGCTTCGCTTGATTGAATCAAAACAGATGTGGGCCCAGTTAACCATTATCAATTTTTAAAAGGGGTAACTGGTCCGCGGGCCCAGTTCCATAGTGGGCCGAATGACCCCTAACCCTTTAAACTTACCTACAATTTACTTGGAACCTATTTACCTGTTACACAGTTCTAAAGAATTGTACTATGAATTATTATTATGGTTCTATGAATGTACTGTACATCCACACTAAGTACCTGTAGGTATATACTTACATAAGCGCAGATATATAATAGAAAAATCATCTTTGTTACAGTACGACACAACTTAGATGTAGCATAAATTAGAAAATTTGCATTAATTAATTAATTTCAATTTTACGAATGTATTAGGTTATATGACTTCACAAGTTATTGCGTTTGCGTAAAGATCATTTTTAACCGACTTCAAAAAAAGGAGGAGGTTATATGTTCGACTGTATGTATTTTTTTTTTTTTTTATGTATGTTCACCGATTTCTCCGCCAATTGTCAACGGATTTTGAAAATTCTTTTTTTATTCGTAAGGGTATACTCCTGAAGTGGTCCCATATTAATTTTGTGAAGATTTGATGTATACTTTGGGAGATAAACGAAGGAACTCCTCAAAAACAAACAGTACACGTAATGTGATTTGGATATTGTACTAAAGATCAAAAATAATTGCTGGTTCTATCTATCCATCCGTGGTGAACTAATTATAGTCTTCGAAGATACCGCATGGAACTCCTCATCGGTGAACAGTACATATAGGAACTTACAGTGAAAGGTTAGAAGGTTAGGGGATAATTCTTTGAATATTATAGGCACGTTTAGACCGTTACTTGTATTCTTATATTCCGTTGAGCTGATGATGGAAGGTACAACTCCTTATCGATCAGGAGTTAGAAGATATCTTGTCCTAGATAGACATACTCGTTGACATCGAGAATTGATTCCTCAGCAGACACTAGAGTGGGCTCTTACCCACTCTACTGTCTGCTTAATAAAAAAAAGCAGCCTTAATCATTTTGGCCTGGCCAATTATTATATTTTTATACAAATTTACAATTGCCTTAATCGTTGCATTTCACGCAATGCTCTTTCGTCATGCGGTTTCTTGAGCAATTTGTTTGGCTCTAAGTCGCAAAGAGCAATACCATCCAGAGTCTTTACACGACTTAGCGCAACATAAACTTGGCCTTTAGCAAAATTTTTCTTGCCTAAGTTAATCACGGCTTTGTTTAGAGTGGTGCCGTGAAGTTTATGCACCGTTACCGCCCAACTAAGGATCAGCGGCAGCATCCTCCGTTCAACATCCCCATAACCTTTTGTTGCCTGATATGTTGTTGAAACAGGCGCTATGGCAACTAACCCCTCAGTGTCTTTCACTTTTGTGCCAATAGTGTCATCATCAAATTTTATAAAAACTGAATCGGGTAACTCGCCTGTTTATATTTTATCGCGACGAAAGGCAGGCCATTTAAACTTAGAGACAATCCCCATTGCCCCGTTAACCAGGCCCTCAGTAACAGAAATGTTACGTCTCAACATAACTCTAGCTAGAGCCTATGCCAAGTTGCACCCGATGGGGCAAAGTGGAATGATTCGTTAATTTTTGAAAAATCTTTTGTTATGTTTCCACTATTCGACTGGTATACGAATTTGTGCGGGGTAGGTATAAACACAACTAAAAAGTGAAAAATAAAAACTTTTTTACAAAAAAAAACAACCGACTTCCAAAAAAAACACTAAAATAACTTTTTTACAAAACAAAAGTACACTTAAAAGAGAAAAATAACTTGAATTTCGGAAGTCGGTGGCAAAAACGAAAATACAGATCCATATAAGTTATATTTTAAAATGGTTCGCAGTTCGCATAGTTGAAGCCGTAATATAGTTAAATCCCTAGGGAAATAGTTTTGAATTGCTTTCATATATATTACCTACGGTACGTATATTTTACTATATACGTATCTAATAAAATACTATTGTTTTTGCCACCGACTTCCGAAATTCAAGTTATTTTTCTCTTTTAAGTGTACTTTTGTTTTGTAAAAATGTTATTTTAGTGTTTTTTTTGGAAGTCGGTTGTTTTTTTTTGTAAAAAAGTTTTGACCTAAAGCAGTAATAAGTACCTATTGGTGATTTTGAATGCGCACTTAAACTCAAACTCAAACTCTAAAGCATTTATTTCAATTAAACCATTTACAGGCACTTTTGAATTGTCAAAGAGTCGGTCAGTTAGTCAGAAAGTTGAAGCTAGTTGCCCATTCCAAAACGTAGATCTCTATGGAGAAGAACGGGCAAGAAACTCCAAGGACACTCTTTTAAATATAGAAATTACAAAATCCTGGGTACAATACTTTTGTTGCTTCTATATGTGAGAACAATGTAAAATAAAATAATAATCAAAAACGATTAAAAATATAAGATTAAAAATAAGCAATGGCAGATAAGAGATGACCAGTCTCAACCGACGGCGCCCGTTCACGAACATGACGCGTGGATCAGCACCATCCAGCTCAACCATTTTGTAGGGAACCGAATGATCCAACACACTCGCCACCATCAGCGAGACATTTAAGTGAGCATGACATACTCTCAACTGCCATGCTCTTTCAAGTCAACATACAACAAAACAACATAGTAAACGGCTCCATGGTACTCACATTTACAAATATTGAAAAAAAAAAATGCTTCTAAATTATACAAAACTATAGTTTGCAATGAATTTGTGAAATTAAAAGAATTTTACTACCAAAAAGAAAAAAAAAAAACATTATTAACTTTTGGAGTATTCAACAATTAAACCTTGGTTAAGTAAAAATAAAAAGTAAACATTAAGTTCGTAAAGTCAGAAAAAATAAAAAAGGGGAAGCAACTCTTCCAAAAATAAACATGTTAACTAGTGAGCCCAAGTGGCTGTGGAGCAGGACCAGCATTAAGCCAAGCATTTTTATCTATGATATAATCATCCAACTTATAATATGCTTGTCTACATAGTGTGCGTTTAATGCAAGTTTTAAATTTCTTCTCATTTAGTTGAAGAATATCGAGTGGTATTTTATTATAACATTTTACACAGTACCCCATAAAAGAAGTGTGTACTTTAGACAACCTGAAACGTGGTTGATCTAATTTGTTCCTATTTCTTGTGTTAAAATTATGCCTATCACTTATTTTACTAAAAAGATGTAAATTTTTTCGAACATACATAATGTTTTCATATATATACTGACAAGGTACCGTCATGATGTTAATTTTCTTAAACAGTTCCCTTAGAGATTCACGTCTGCGGAGGTTGTAGATGGCTCTGATAGCCCTTTTTTGCAGAATAAAGATAGAATCAATATCTGCGGCCCGTCCCCACAGCAAAATACCGTAAGACATGATGCTATGAAAGTAACTAAAATAGACCAGTCTCGCGGTATCCACGTCTGTTAGTTGGCGGATTTTCCAAACAGCGTAAGCGGCTGAACTCAGCCGCCCTGCAAGTGATGTTAAGTGAGGACCCCACTGTAGTTTTGAGTCAAGCGTGATTCCCAGGAAAACTGTTTTTTCGACGAATTCTAGTGTCTCCTTATTCAATACAACGTGACATTCACTACTTCTAACATTCGGTAACGCGAATCTTATGCATTTCGTTTTCTTCTCATTTAATACTAAATTATTTACAGTAAACCAATTATGGACCTTTAGCATAGCGTTATTTACGTCGTCAAGTTCCTTTGCATGTCTGTTCACCTTAAAAATCAGTGATGTGTCATCAGCAAATAACACCATTTGTGGTCGGTTTTTCAACAAATGAGGTAAATCATTTATATATACTAAAAAGAGGAATGGACCCAATATCGAGCCCTGTGGTACACCCATTTTGACTTTTAAACCCAATGAATTAACACCGTTTATTTGAACTTGCTGCTGTCTATCATTCAAATATGATTTTACTAAGCTAAGCGCAAGTTTACCCAGTCCGTAATGCTCAAGTTTCAACAGCAGTGTTTCGTGATTAACGCAATCAAATGCTTTGGATAGGTCACAAAAGATACCTATTGCATCCTGTGCCTCTTCCCATGCGTTAAAGATATGTTTCAATAAAATGACACCGGCGTCGGTTGTGCAACGTCCCTTGGTAAAACCATACTGTTGATCGTGTAGGATGTTATTACGATTAAAATGATTGAGCATTTGATTTAACATTACTTTTTCAAACACCTTGCTGAAAACCGGCAAAACCGACACGGGTCTATAATTATTAGTGTCCTTGCTGTCCCCGGACTTGAAAAGTGGAATAACTTTACTGTGCTTCATTAAATCCGGGAATACCCCTTGATCTACACACAAATTAAACATTAAAGCTAAATAGGGTGCAATTGTCTCAATAATTGATTGACAAACTTTAGTAGACATGCCCCACAGATCTTCGGTGATTTTGATCTTAAGTTGCTTAATAGCCTTTACAACGTCCACAGGGTTTATATGTTTAAATTTAAATTCCACAGGACAGGATGAAACATTCGCTCTTAATAAATCAATAGCCAGTAAGGGGGAGGAATTTAAAGATTCTGTAGTTTTAATTGGAATATTAGTAAAGAAAGTTGCAAATTCCTGAGCAACATCGATATTATCGCTAATGAGACCGCGGGAAGTGTCTAGTGTGTAATCAGTGTTATGTCTTTTGTTCTTGTTCGTTTCATTGTTAATAATTTTCCAAACTGTCTTTATTTTATTTTCCGCTGATTTAACCTTGTTGCTAATGAAAGACGCTTTAGCTGCTTTGCAGATAATTTTAAAAGTTTTAGAATAAGTAGCAACAAACTTATTAAAAGTTTCCGTGTTAATATACGGCTTAAGGCCATACAGTTCAAATAATCTTTCCCTACTTTTCCTGATGCCTTTAGTTGCCCAGTCACTGAATAAAAACTTATGGGAAATAGTTTTAGTTTTTTTCTTGAAAGAGTTATTGAACTCTGTTTGCACTAATGAAAAGAATTGTTCATACAAAACATTTACATTGGACATATTTAGGCCCAGACCGCTTAACTTGCTAATTAAGAAGCTATTAAACTTATTTAAATTACCCGATGTTATTGGTCTAATTTGAATCTGCACTTTTTGCATTGGTGTGTTGGACTCAAAAATAACGGTTTGACCGCTGTGATCAGAAGGGAGATAATTTACAATGGCTTTATCTAAATAGTCGCAGCAACAAAATACATTATCAATACATGTAGCAGTAGTCGAAGTTATTCGCGTTGGTTCTAAAAACACATTTGACAGATTAAATGATTTGAAGAGGCTTAATAATCTACTGCTATTTGAATTATTTTCTAAAATATTAATATTAAAGTCACCACAAATAATTACTGATTTATTACCAGTTGCAAGTTTTGCCAAAACATCTTCCATTACTGACTCAAATATAGAGTAGTTTTGATAATTTGGAGGTCTGTAAACGCACACTATAAAATGCTTATCTAGCTCAACACAGGACAGTTCAATGCTATGTTCCACCGATAGTTCAACTATGTCATTACGAGTCTTAGATTTTATACAATTTTTAATTAAGATGAGTGAACCTCCACGTAGCATGGATTTTCGGTTAAAACAACTGCCCACACTATAATTCTCAAAATTAATTAGCATTTCATAATCTTTCAGCCAGTGTTCAGTTATACAAATAATATCAAACATTGTTTTTTCCAAAAACAATTCAATTTCTAATTGTTTGGAAGAAAAACCTTGAATATTTTGATGAAACAACTTCAAGGAATTCTGCTTAGCCCCTTTTTTACAATTAACTAATTGATTGCCAGAAGATAGCTTGGTGATGGTGAGATTAACAACATTGTTACAGTTACCTTCTGTTGTCTTACTGACTAGTTTAAATTATGATTGTAAACAACCTTAATATTAGTATTATTACTAATTTTTGTGGTGCTAAATACATAAGACTTCGACATACTACTTATGTCTGAGTTTATATTAAAAGCTAATAGCCATGCTATTTGACGTCTAAAACTAATAGGCAGATACGCAGTATCCCTAGTCGATTTTAATTTCTCAACAAAAGTGTTGGTGTCAAAAAATATAAGTTTGTCACTATAGTGATTAACTAATAAATGCATATGGTTATTAAGCATATGTATATTATGATTTTGCCTACTTGACAAGTGCTGAAAGTATGGAAAGGCACACAATATTATTTTCTGACAATTAATCTTTAAGATTTCTGTGACACTGTCAGTGATGTCATCTTTTTTTACATTACTACTATTGCCTACAAATACAGAAATAATGGCTTTCGGATCATATTTATTCCCTGTTAATGATGACATTATCTCTTCATAGGTTTTTCCTGGCATACAATAATTAATGGCAGATTGACTCAGGTTGTTACTTAATAATTTACCTAACCCTCTCCCTATACTATCTGAAAACATAATAGAACAATTACTATCTTTACTAGAACAAGTAAGAAAATAAGCATCTGTCTGTGCTACTTGCGATGAAGCTTGTACAATATGTGATGTACCTTGATCAGGGATACAGTCCCGAGCCTCTCCAGACTGGGACGGATCCTCCGTTGCCTCAGGTTGAAGAGCCTCAAGGCTGGATTCCCTTTGACAAGAAGATTGTGTGGTGCCAAGAGTCATTGGGATCACTCTGTCTGCCTCATCGTTACACATTTCTACTAACTTGTTTGCAGCAAGGATGTGTTCCTTTATTTGTTTTTGAGAGCTCACATACTTAATATAAAGTAAATGTAGTGACTCTTCAAGTACCTCAATTTCAGACTGTAATCGTTGGGTGTCAATTTGATAAATATTTTTACTGTCTTCTAATTTAATTTGATAGTTTTTTAATTTATTTATTAGAGAAACACGTTCTTTCCTTACTTTAATATTATTGGAACTGTGTTTTTGTTGTTTCCTGAATTTATTGCATTTATTAATGATTTTATTTAGTTTTGCATATTTTTTTATTTTATTTTGACTTACTTTATAACAACTATTATTATGTTTCAATATAGAATCTTCAGTAAGGTCTATTGTTATTAAGGAATGAGGGTTGCAATTAGTATTAATTAATTCATCATATAAGTTATTTGTTTCCTTAGCCTGAGTACATTTGTTTTGTTTCTGTAACTTAGAAATTCGTAGATTTGCATGAATTAGTTCTTCTTCTAGGTCCCTAACCTTACACAAAGCCTCCTCATATAAGTTACTGCAGTTATTAAAACCATCCGTGACCACCCGCAGTTTGTCCCGTTCATCAACAACATCCAAGTATTGTTGATGCAGGTCCACTAGCTCCTGTTTTAAGCTTGTATTTTTGTAAACGACCTTCTCGACTTCCTTCTCACTATCATCTATTTCCTGTAACAGCTGTTCACATTTACTGTTTGAAGCCTTAAGATCTTGAATGGTCGTTCTCAATTTAAGCTCCAATTCCTGAGCAGCAGCCTTACGGGTCATCACAGGCATGATTTCAGGAATTAGTACTGAAAGTAGAATGAAAGAAACGGTGAGAACTAATTAAACAGACAAACCAAAAGGGATAGCTAGAAATAAAAGGAAAAATGGGAGAAGTTATTATTGGTTTCTAAAGAAATGAGGTAGGCTGCTAAATCTTATTGAATGGGAACTATTATAATTAGATCAAGTGCAATGTTACATTGATTCTATTAACTTATGATTTTACATTTGCATAAGTTGGAGGGTGTCTCGATAAAAATAAAAATAAAATCTAGCTTTGCATAAATATTACAATTATTATAATACGGATAGTCAACCTTACTGTTGTTATGTACAATTATTAAAACCATGAGTGACTACTTTATTACAAAACTTTGATATTTCACAATAGGTACTAAGTTTCGTTATCTACGTAAATAGTGACTAGACCCAGTGCAGGGTGCCAAATCAACAAAAAATTGATGATACTAATACTCAATGAATATGTTACAGAGTCCAAGTGACGCATGTGTGCTTAAATAAAGAATAAAAGTAAACAATACTCCCCGTTTAAATCGGCAGGTCGAACATCAGCTGTCCGTGATAGGTTACCGGTAACGGTGGTTAACCAAAAACTGTGTTTTACTTTGTAAATTTGCAGGAAAACAATAATCCTGAGTTTTGATGCAGTTACTTTACATTTAAATATATTATTACACCTTAATTATACTTAAAAATTAATTAAAACTAATTTAAAACACGGAACAAAATTTTGACATGTCACTCGAGCAGTGTTGCCAATCCAACCCCTTACTTCAGATGGTGATCGGTTTTACGAATTTTGCCGATGCTACATCTGTTGTGTCGTACTGTACAATGTTGGTATAGTAGAATGTTCTGACTTGACACGCGATCCGCTTTGTGGGAAGTAGGATCATTATCAATCCGCACAATAGATGTTTAGTAGAAAACATGGGTTTTGTAACACGTGCCAAACGAGCTCTGGCCAGAAACGATTAATTTTCTACTTGCAAATGGACCGTCCAGGTACCTTATCTTTGCCGTTTCAAGTTGAATATGTATTGTCATTGATCCTGGACGCTTTGTGTTGATGTGTGTGCGATTTCAACGTTCAAGTTCATTTTACGGTTCTACACCGAATTTGAAATTCAATTTTCAGCGATAAGTAATTTCCCAACCCAAGGATATTAAAGTTCTAAGAGACTCACCTAACATTTTTTTACAATTCAAGGCGTTTAAATTGATTTCTTCTTCAAGTAATATTCCCCTTCAGTATAAGTGGCTACTGCTTATGTTTCGTAATATTCACTATTAATAATTCAGTCTCCATTACTTAAGAACACTGGAAAGTGGAGTTGCTTTGCTAAAGTATAATGTGTCAAATATTGATCGGTTCCTAAGTGGAACACACATAATAGACCTGTCGACAGTGTCGGCTCTCATGTAACATTTTGCGCTTGCGAATAAGTAGGTAGCTGTATTACCTTACCTATAAGGCTGGTACGTTCTCGCAACCGACTGTTGCAACCTTGGGGTCTGAGAAAGCACATGTTACGTATACCCACCAGTGTATACGCGGCCCGACGTTGCGGAATAATCTTTGCTTATGAACAGGCGTCGCTCACAATTACAACATCCTCTTTAATTTCTATAATAAACGAGCGCGTTAGTTTAGAGGAATGTCAACTTTTCTATAATTTATAACCAGTTTGGAACCGCGACATGTCGACGAAAAATAGCCTTGAATTTAAATAGGTATGTTATTATCAGTCAACACGGACTCTCACGCTGTTACGAATTTATTTGACTTGATTAACGTCGTGAACAGCTTGTGTTTTCTAATCGGGGACGTCTGGTAGGCAGAGTGGAACGGTCCATTGCCCACTTTGTGATTGCCCCTTATTTACAGTCGGGGACCGTAGTTATCCCTGTTTGCTTGTTATAGTAAAAGCTAGGGATCACATCCATTCTCTTGTATTTGTTCGCCAGATGTCCATTTTCCACTCGACAAAGTTTGTAACGTCATCGGAGCTACACACATGCTAATTTTCACATTCAAACACGGCAATACCATCCAAGGTTTGAGGCGTTATAGTTTCATCTCGCTCTTGTCGCTAGAATAGATAACAACTATGTATAGTCACGTGTTTGCTGGTTTTTCCCACGTTCTTTGTTTTTTTATTCTTCTTTGATGGCGAATTTTCGCGTAATTAACAACTTTTTGCCCCCGCTGTTGTTCACAATGTTTTCGAAAAGTTCGAAAACATCTTTCAATAACAATTTATCCTTCTTTTAACTCTGCAAAACATAGATTAAGAAATTTTTATTTCTATGGTGCAAGACCTGAACTAATAACATAATAAACTGTGCACACACTTGAATTATTCATGAAATAACAATTTGTCTTTTTGTTACGTGCTACACTTATAAAATGTGTATTAAATTCCAGTCAAGATAAAAACGAGTTTGGGAGATAACAACTTTTTGTTTGGCGAGCTGTAAAAGGGCTCGACGCAACTTGGCAATGTTGGCTAAAGACGTTTATTAGAAAATTGGCCGGTGTAATGTATTTTCCATAATATTTATAGCCGTAAAGCGGAGTGCTCACAAAGCGACCGTTTTATGACGGTAAGGTCGGCAGACCCGTTCAAGGTTTATAGGAAACGCTCTAAGAACGTTTTGTGTCAGCGTTCTCTTTATAATTAAGATTCTTTTAATGTGGGACCACCTTTGAAATTTGGTTTTCCTCTGATAGGACAGATATTGCGCAGTTTCCGTTTCAATCACTCCTGCCTTTGAAGCTTTTTATGGGCCACCATAAAATACTAGTGTAAGGTAAATATTTATTGTAGATTCTTTTTCGGGAATCAGTATCATTATCCGATAGATTATCTCAGTTAATCTAGGAATAGCCTAGCGTCCATGGCTGTACATGGACGCTATTCATTTTACTTTCATGCAGCCTGTTTTGCATATTCAAAAATAACGCAAATTGTACGTAGGTACGGCAAGCTCGTTCATTTACCTCATCTTTAATGTGTCTACACTCCACAATGTCATGAGAAACACATTTCCTTCCCTCAGGAGCTCTCATCAAGTTAAAGAACCCTTTGCTCATGAGAAGGCATTTCAAAGTATTCCCGGGATTGTTTTTATGTAAGTTATAATGTTTCAATTACACTCATTTACTTTGTCAGAAGCATAATTAAAATTAGTAGTCTCTAGCGTACACCTAGGGAAATGCTTTAGCAGTCTTTGAATTTGGCCTAGGCTGAAATGTAAACTAATTTACACATCTGCTAAAAAAAAAAAAAAATTACTTAGAAATTGATATCCTTTACTATCTGGGACTGCTGTTACAACTTTTCGATCCCAATTGAAGGTTAGAAACTGGCACTTTGTCTTGAGTATTTAAGCCAGGATCTTAGAACTTAAAATCGTTCTCGCGATTAATCAGTCTATCTCGAGTCGATTAGATGACTTCCTACTCGTAAAACACTTGTATTCATTTAATGATACATTTCATTCCGATAAGATTAATATGTTAAGGTCGTGTGCAATAAAATCGTTACGCATATTAGGAGACAAATTAAAGTTATGGTGATTGGTCGTTTAGCTTCATTGGTTCAATTAATCTTTAGTTGCGAATAGTGAGAGTATGGCGCCAATCTTGCGCAGGTGACAGAATATATTAAATCTTCCAAACGATCCTCATTGTTTGAAAGATCGTCTTTCAAGCTCTTATCGTTATATTTTCCTTATCATAAGTAATTGATTTTTTTGCAAGATTATATCGCTGGATACTGTGGACACTCAAGTGTAACTGTCCGGAGCAGCATGACTAAGCATATACACTATATCCCACTAGCTAGTGTCCCAAGTTTCCATACACTTTTGACAAACTGAAGTACATAGGTTCCTTCGATTCCGCGATTAACGTCCTCACCGCCTATGCTCGATTATTTTGGCTCAATCAAGTAGAATTAAGTGCTATCCATAAGAAAAGAAGATAAAGAAGGCTGTTTCTAATCCGCTCAATTTTTTCCATTGTGGTCAATGAAAGAAAGAAGATACTGTGGCCTGTTACTATCATCAATTTATCACTACGGATCACACGAATGGAATTGGAAACATCCAAGAGATTTCCTCGTATAAACAGGTAAGAACATTTTAACATATTTGTTATTGGTCTCGGTTTACCATTGTGCTTTGTTTTTTTTATTCTGTCTCGCACGATATTATCTCTTCCAACATTTCCTTTACAAATCCAATCAATTAGCGAGTACCTGAGGTATCACGAAATATTTATGTAACCAATATCAGTATCTAGTATAAGTTTTCTCGTCCAATTCATGTGTTTTAGCTAGAACAATATTAGGTATGTATTAACAAAGTAAATAAATGCTGAAAGTGATAAATTATAAACAATGAACGGAAACAGTTCAGAATACACAAATAATTATGTACCACGCAGTGGAAAGAAATTCAATTTGCCTAGCCTTTTCCCAACTATGTTGGGGTCGGCTTCCAGTCTAACCGGATTCGGCTGAATACCAGTATTTTACATGGAGCGACTGCCTATCTGACCTCCACAACCGCTGGGTACTACGATACCCCGTGGTAAGACTGGTTGTCAGACTTTGGGGCTTCTGACGACCCGTAACGACTGAAAAATCTCCACAAATGATAGCCGGGACCAACGGCTAAACGTGCTTTTCGAGGCATGGAAGAGTCTCGGTATGTAAAGATGGTCACCCATCCACGGACCAACACCGACAAGCGTAGCTTAACCTGATTAATCGACCCGTGCGGCTGTAATTACTTAGCCATGAGCGTGCGTGAGTGGAATGCAATGGAGTACATATGTAAATAACCAGTTTGAATTGGAACGAACAGTGTTTATTCGTGAACTAATTTGATCGGAAGCGAATGATAGACAAACAGTGGAAAATGAACGGTGACATTGTTGTTGTAACGAGTAAATAGAGTTCACAGTTGCTTACGCATACCAATGTATGTTTTATGCTGATGTTCGGACATAATAATGGAACGGCGGAAAAATTAAACATTTGTTTTTTCTTTCAGAAATTTAATACGCAGTTTTCATTTTCAAGTTCACCAATGATTTTACGATCTACAAACATTACTCATCGTAGGAGTGGACCTTCGTGTTGTCCTTGCTTCCCAGCTATGTAAATTACTGAGGATTCAAGTTGAACGTACGAACGTCAGATAAGCGTACGAAACTCTGAAAATTATCTTTGGCTCCTTGTCTAAAGACAGCGTATCTTATCGTCGACGATAAAATGCTGAACGGTCGCTTTCGGAAGGTACACGGCGAGGTCGCGACTCTGCTTGTTTTATGAGTCTACCCTCCTAAAGTTCCGAATCGGTCATGTCGAAATAATTTACGAAATTCATTAGTTCTGGAAATAAAGGCTTACTTACTTGCTAATGAACATCTTGAGAAATGTGTCAAGGATTGATTCACGAGGAAAATCAACGGAATTTCCTCAGAAGGAAAATCAAACAGAGAAAAAACATTGAATTAATTGCAGTATTAGAAAGTAACGTAATTGGACATCATCTAATTACGCAACACATTTTCGTTAACGATTACCTACGACAATTTTTTTTCATTTTGACTGTTCAACAACATTCATTGCGTTATTTACGTTGTTGAGCAGACTTTTTTTCGAACTTATGAATCAATGTATTAGCAATTTGTTTCAGAACGATTTAAATTCCGATTGATGATGTATTACGTAATAAGGGTACTGAACTTTGCGATAAGAAGGATACTCTTCTACTGTTACAGATGATGTCATTTCGCGTGGTTCAGTCCAATATTTTTCTGCAACCCACTCTAATTATTATGAGAAAGTGTAAACTCAGGAGGACTGCCAGGTCCATCAATTGCCGGCGGGGCGTGGCGGATGGCGGGACCGGCTAGAGTGACGTCATGCGCGCGAAAAATAACGCCGATCTATTACTGGACGTGTTATAAGGTACCTACATCTATCTTCAAATTGAGGCAGTTCTTATATTGGATCAGACGTACAAACAGTTGAAACTTGACAGTAATGTTATTTTGGCAAAAGGTTATCAAAGAAAACGTGGATTTTGTTTGTTGATAACGCGATAAAGTCGTCGTTTGCCTCGATTTTAATTAATTAAACACTTCGGTGTTATGATAACATTATTTATATCACGATTATAACACCTTTACAGATTCATCCAAGGCGATGTTATAAATTACAAGGTCTGTAACAATTTTTACAAAAAATTAAATAAAAATAGTCTGTAAACAAAATGCCAAAGAATTATATACATACTAAGTAATATGACAATTATTATTTAAAACCTGACAACTTTTATAATACCTCTTTCTAACATTGTTCTTAGTCCTTTTGAAAACAATGAAGTGGTATTTGCACGCCCTCGCCCATGTGAAACTGAAGATGAAGAGTACTACTGTAGCTAAGAGTTTAGGTAAAGTCTAGGTATCTATATCTATGGAGAAACTAACATGTCCGAATCAACCTATAAGTAAGTTAATATTTTTCATCTTATCTTCTAACTACTAGAGATGTGGATTACCGAGGATTTTGCACTTGTCGCACAAATGTCACCGATACGATATCATTATAATTCCTAGACTTCTCACTGAGTTTAACCTCTTTGCCTTCTGTGCATATCTTGTACCTACTAGAGATGTGGGTTACCGAGGATTTTGCACTTGTCGCACAAATGTCACCGATACGATATCATTATCATTTCTAGACTTCTCACTGAGTTTAACCTCTTTGCCTTCTGTGCATATCTTGTAACTACTAGAGATGTGGGTTATCGAAGATTTTGCACTTGTCGCACAAATGTCACCGATACGATATCATTATCATTTCTAGACTTCTCACTGAGTTTAACCTCTTTGCCTTCTGTGCATATCTTGTACCTACTAGAGATGTGGGTTACCGAGGATTTTGCACTTGTCGCACAAATGTTACCGATACGATATCATTATCATTCCTAGACTTCTCACTAAGTTTAACCTCTTTCCCTTCTGTGCATTTTGCCCATTTTTCAAGCCTTTCTTGAAGTCATTCGATAGTTAATTAAAAATATTCCCGTTAAAATTACTACCCACTGCTTGCATGCCTTAAATGGCAAAACGAGTCATACGGTAAAGTAGTGTTGTTTTACTTTGCCAATAAGATATCGATATTTTTGGCAACCTTAATGAGACTTCGGATGTTAATTGGATTTATAACTATTAAGCCTGTACATTTTGTGTCTGCCAAAATAATATCGAAATAAACTGTTGGGAGTTCGGATTTATTAAAGGTTGTGCTGTTAGCAAAGGTCTTGATAAGGTTACTATGTCAGTGACCAATGATTGAAGCGAAATTAATAGCTCATTATTATTGATTTACTATCGGAATATAATAAAGAGGCTACTATGTATAACACATAGTAGCCTCTTTATTTTGGTGAACGTGCAAACAAAAATTATGATTTTACACGCGTTTTTTAAAAACATGACTGAGTAAATTAAACCCAAGTAATGGTTGCACTTAACCCCTAATTTTGTGTTAGGACTCACGAAATAAAAGGTCATGTCCAGTCCAAATTGCCGGCATACTAATTGCGTTGGTAAGTAAATGCTTACATTTTTTAAATGTATGACTTGAAGGGACCGACTGGATGTGGCACGCTTTTTATTAGCGCCAGGTGTAAAGTGGCGCGATAAACTCAATTAACTCCGCACACATTTCCTTTTGTGTCGTGTCGTGTGAGCGAGTAAAAGAGACAGCAACAGTCTTTTAATGAAATGAAACTCGTTTCCCAATTAGGAAAAACTACTAAAATTATTTTAATAAAATAAATGACAGTGTGGAAACGGAAATTGTTGTTAGTTGTTATCTATCCATCATTTGATAATTAGAATTGGCGTAGGTGCGATATAGTGGGATGACGTCAGAGGATATTAATATACCGTTTCACACCATAGCACAAGGGGTTCCCGGCATAAATAACCGTTTCTATCCCGGGTCAAAATATAGCCAGAATTAGCACGGCCGGATAATTTGTTAGTCGCCTTTTGTAAACATCGTGGTTGACGTAATAAACATTGGATGTATGTACCCACGTAGGTAATAGACATGTAGGTATATGTGTATGTACGTAATATGTTGCTACTTTCATGTTCTTTTCCTTTATGGGCGGAATATAACTGAGTAGTATCAGTATCAGTAGGTTGCGGTATGTTGGAGATTCCCAGCTGTAGTCACCTATTAGTTACTTGGTAGATACGTATTAGGTATGATGTAACCTTAGTAGATGTCTCGTACATGGATAGATACCTACGTAGGATACTATGTAAGAAATAGCTACAGGTTTTCAGATAATCTATCAACAATAACTTGGTAAATGAGACGGCTTCCTGTACATGATGCCGGAGCCGCATCAGCGCTGGACCGGAAGGTGGAAAAAAATCAGAACAATTCAGAATGAAAATGTAAAATCTACGCGGCACCGGTGCGGTGACGCGACGGGGCGGTGCGACGCATGGGCGATATTCAGTCGTATACACAAACATGCGGTCCAGCGCCGGTGCAGCTCCGGTGCGGCTCCGGCGTCATGTAGAGGAAGCTTAAGGTCAAATTTCATCAATAAAACTGAACGCGATCTAAATCGCGTTCAAGAGCTGTCAGTGTCAATATTCGATAACAATTTTGACACTGACAGCTCTTGAATGCGGTTTAGATGTGCTGAACGCATTCATTTTCATCGGTGAAATTCGCCCAATGAGGTATCGGTGGTTGCATTGATTGATTTCATTCTTTTTCTAAGGTAGTATTAAGTGCAATTAAGTGTTTAGGTAAATGACGGAAATTCGATTTGCAGTACTTTCAGATGAATATAATTATTATGTATATTGTTTACCGACGAAAAAAATGAAGTCGACGCGTATACATTATGTAGGTAAGTGCCTATGACCACACATAATTTCTTACAGAGTAGTCCGATTTTTTATTCACAAAACTGTACATTCTTAGATATCAATACGAAATAACCATCTATTAATAATTAATCTGCAGTTAAGCAACCTATCAATATTCATACCGACGGTACTGCTCACACGTCACTTTCGTAAACGCCGGACAGTAAAGAAAAAAACAACATAAATACGTACAAAAACTAAACGAAGAAGTGTGCAGTGTTGCCAAGTTTTACATAATCGAATTAGCAATTTTTTTCACAAACTGGCATTACGGTGGTCTGACATTGTTGGTGTATTTTTATCTGTCTGTCTTCGTCGAGTGCTTGGCAGCAATTCAACGGTGCCTCAAAGACGACTGGCTGTCTATTCCTGTATGACATTGCTCTTGGGTTTAGGCCACCACAAGGACAGCATGGCCGTGCTCTTCTATATCTATAACCTCTATTTTATCTAAATATACATGTTTATAAATTAAATTCGTTTTTCGAATCTATCTGTGTGAACCGCGTTGTTCTTCTAAACTGTACACAACGGATTTTTATGGGGTTTTCACCATCATTTCGAGAAATGATTCCGGAAGGTTTCTGGGCATAATACAAAGAAATTTTGATGTTTTGTCAAGCCGTAAAAACCATGCGAAGCACGGGCGGGTCGCTAGTATTTTAAAAAGTATTTGATATTCACGATAGTTTTAAACTTCTGGCGTTAGTACTATTCTTTATTCTGAGCTTCAGGTATAGTCTGACGTAACGCTCAAAAAATATGCTTTGCGATTTCTGTTTATTTACCATTACCTCCGATCATTTCAACTATTACGCTTTTTATTTCCCGGGAGATGAGCAGAAAGATCAGGAATCGATTGATTGTTGATGCAACAAGCATTCTTAATCAGCATCATTCAACTCCCGAAGTTATTCACCTGATAAACAATTCACTATAAATATTTATTTTCTGACTGGCGAAGAAAAATGCAGCTTGTGCACTGTTACGAAACACCCAAACGATGTTTACATTTATATTTATTGTTTCCAAAAGTTGTTGCCAAGTCGTAAACGTTGTCCGAGGGAAAGGCTTGACGTAAATAAAGGAATGCTCGCTTTATAATTTGTAACTTGACGAAATTATCGTGGACGGAAAAAAATCGTCTTCATTATGTTTCCATACATTTTTATTCCCAGTGTTATCGTGATGCCGTAGACGTCCACGATAATATCGTCACGTTAGAAATTATAAAAGCGCACGTTTTGTCGAACCTCGTCGGTAAACAATCTAAGAAGAAAAGAAGAAAGAAAGAAAGTTAGTAAGAAAGAAAATATGTTTATTTGCGTTAAACATGACGCAAAGAAAGAACACAAACACAAAAAAGAACAAGTTGGAGGAAAATATGCGTCACATCCACGCTAAACGGCCATCACTCAGCAGCGATGGCCGTTTAGCGTGGTCGCAGCATTATACTGATAATGTTGCGACTCCATGCGAGACAGAGCTATCTAACTAAAATGTGCTACAATTAGATTTTACGAAGACAACCGTAGATTGTGCAGATAAACTTAGAATTGGATGAGTGACGAAAGAAGCCGACGCAACGCTAAATTGGATAATTGGGATTTTGCACCCAAACATGAGAGTCCATTTTAGAAGCCCCATTTCGAACTCAATAGATAATTTGACTGCCTCGTTGGTCTAGTGGTCGCAAGCGCTACTGCGGAGCATGAGATCCTGGGTTGGGTTCTCGGGTTGGGCAAAGTGTTATTGGGTTTTTTCATCTAGAATTTCTCAGTAGCAGTCCGGAGTCTGGATTTGTACCGAGTTGATGGCAATAGGTTCGCCCTCTATTACAAGCAAAATGTGGTTGTACCATAGGTACACCTCCACCTAACCCTTTGGGGAACAAGCGTGATGCTCTGTTATGTTTTATGGATAATTTGGTCCACTAGAAATATTCGTCCAATCTTCTCCATTTGCGGCATCCTAAACAAAACAATCGATTTAAAAAAGAAAAAACACTCGAGTTGTTTTTGTTCAAATCGATCAATTGAATGTCCGCTCAATCGAGTTAAGATTCAACAAATTACCAGGCGAATGCAGCTCTCGTAGGCGTCGGACTAACAGACGGCCATAATTGGTGCAGTATTACAATCTTTGATCCCGGTTAGTACGTGTTTTGTTCTCATGTTATTTCAAGGTGGGTGTCCCACAAGGTTGTCTACCTCCCTGTTAGTGAATTCACGGAATTTGCTATGATTTTTTGCTATCGTCCAGTGTTCCCAGTAACTGTTGACATACCCCTGTGCCCTGTGGGTGTGGCTATGTTTTGTAACAAACATTGGTCAAGATTTTTCTTCTGGGAAAAACGTATGTCTAGAAAATATATTCCGAAAATGTACCTCTACAGTTTATTCTTAGAAAATATGAGTGCCTACAATTCCTTGGATTTTTTTACGAAACATTCTTACCTTCGTTGGTCTTGGTCAACCCTAGTGATGTACTGACGTCGATACTCACATTCATCGATAATTACGAACCGTTGCTTCCATCGTTTGTCTTTATTGAACGTATGATACGTAGTTGTTTGAAAAGTCCAAGTATAAATATTTAGAGTTTGAGTTGCTATCTGCATGTACATATGTACCTGTATAGATAAGAAAAGTAACGCGAGGTGAGACAGCAATTATTACGTAATTTCATTGTTTTATGTAATGTTATGATATGATATGAAAATGTTTTATATAATTTGGAAATTATTTTTGAAAGTTTTCCAGACACTGTTTACATTGCTGTTTTTTTAAAATAAATGGTCTGTCCTTGTTTCTCAGTGTAATTCCAAGCTGTTTATAAAACATGTACATTATCCATCAAGCATATTATTTTATAAGAGCTGGGCTGGGTTCTAGCTTCTTCAGTTATTTTATTGGCCACCTAAAGTCCATGGAAAAGAACATTTCATACGGGGAGAAATTGACGTCTTTGATTGACCTCTTTGACCTGTAAACTAATCATACAAACAAAAATCCAAAACAAATGAAGAGTCCTACATTCTGCTGCTGTGTTTGCGAATATAATAGATCAATGAGGGGTCAAAGACACTCGCGGACCTTATTAGTAGTAAATATAATACCTAATTATGTCCTATATAAGGCTAGGCGTAGGTACGAAAACGATGCATCATACCAATACGTAAATGGAAATGTTAAATGAATGAGAGAAACGTGTAAGAGTATCGAAGGTCCTTTAAGGTTTTTTCATTCATTTTCCATCTGCCGAATCATCTGTCTTACATTTTCCCCCACTCCTGAACAAAGGCCTCCCGCCATTCCTTCCAATACTCTCGATGGTTTTTTTAACGATATTGTATGGCAAGCAAGCAGGTGCGTCACCATCCTCGAAGACGCGCCCCACTCCGCTCCGCTCCGTACTAAAGAACTGATAACAGCACAGTAAGGCTGCGTTCCTACCAGAGATGAGCGAGGATGCGTAGCGAGGGATGTGTGTGAAACTAACCAATAACATTGCTTCACTGTCATAGCTTGAGCTAAGCAAGCGTTGTTATTGGTTAGTTTTACTGACATTCCTCGCTACGCATCCTCGCTCATCTCTGGTGGAAACGCAGCCTTATCGCAGTGGGGCGCGTCTTCGTGGATGGCACTATACTATCTGTCGTCAGCTGTTGGTTACCGCCACCACCGCCTACTGACGTCTGTAGGTACCAGACGGACCGCAGTCTGCTTTGACGTCCTAGAGACTATGCTGAAATGTGTCACGTGCGTCATTCATTCATTTCAGCCGAAAGACGTCCCACTGCTGCCCAAGCACCGACACTTCGACAGGTTCTGTGCTTCCCGCATCCAGCGGATTCCTGCGGCCTTCACCAGGTCATCGGTCCACCTTGTGGGAGGCCTTCCAACGCTACGTCTTCCGGTATGCAGTCGCCACTCTAGAACCACAAGTGCGTGCCTGTACTACACCATATCTTGTAAACTGGAACGAAGCTAGGCAGCAACACTCCTTGGTGGTAGAAAAAAATGTGGTGATAATACGTGCTGAAGTAGGTATTTCTATGGGAAAAAGAAAATGGCTTTACAAAGAGCCCTACTACGATAGTGTCATCCACGAAGAGCACCCTACTCCGCGATATTTTAGACCGGAGTGGGGCGCGTCTTCGTGGATGGCACCATCTATACCAGAATTGCCTACAAATTTTACTCCATTATGTTCCCATGTAAATTTTCCTACATAATTTGTAATATATTCCGTACCTAACTTCATTTACCTACGTCTATTGTTCTTGCCAATACAACTTTATCTTGTCGCTCTAAGTTTTCATACTCCCGTCAGTCGCCGTCGCCGCCTCGACACGTTATCATGTTATGCACGTCATGCCAAGTAATTTGACTTAGCGAGAGAAGCCGGCGCCATTTTTAGACCAGTCTCGTATGGAAATGTGATATATTGAATGCAAATAGTATCCACGGTTCAGGATTAATGGACGGGAAGGGGGTTCAGACATAATTGGATTTGGTGTAGGTAGTAAAAGTTTTAGTGTGGGACAAAGAAAAATAACGTCGTCGTTTACAATCTTTGTGTTTGTTTTTCAGGAAATGTATCTCAAAGAAAAACCGTACTTTTTGGTGCGAATCGACATTTTCTAGAATTAATTATCATTCTTATTATCGTTTTTCCTGGCTCTTTATATATGTGTAAAAAGCGACTCTTTCGCGCCCAATCGTTATTTCATTGCTGTCAAGGTCCTGAACGGTGGCGTATGACTGGTTGGTGTACCAAAATAGTCGTTTCTGATATTTTGTATATTATAAAATACTGAAAACATCTTGCCTACAGAAACAAATTTGATCTATCTTTCAATTAAGTCATCGTTTAATAGCGCAAGATTTAAAAACAGCACCCGTGAACTTCAAAGAAGACATTATTATGTCTTATTTTTATTTAACGTAGGTAAAATAAATCTTCGTAGATCAACGGGCAACTGAGGTAACGCCCAGTACGAGTATAAAAACATCATTTATTTCTTTATTTTGTGACATTTTGGCTTTTAAAACTAGATATGTAGGTTTTATTAAAACTTCGTGCATCACGATAGTGCAAAAGTCATGTTATTTTTAAAGTCTCGCTGTTTATTTATTTATAGCTCAGACGGAAACATCTGGTCACACTGCTGGATTTATAACGAGTTGTTTGAAGCTTATGATAGTGCCTACTCTACTCTTCGGTCAATAATATATATATATATATATATATAAATATAAATCAATTGCCGTGCATTAGTCTCGCGAAAACTCGAAAACGGCTCGTTTTTTTTTGTTTTGTTCTTCTCTGTGCTGGGGTTGTTTAGGAAAACCCAAAGGTACCTACAGCCAAAAAATCGAAATTGAAATTTTGACAGGACAACGTCTGAATGGTCAGCTAGTAGTGATATAAAAATAGTGCGGGGCGGGCGTTTTTGAGGACTGTCTCATGTAATATTGACATTAAAAAAGTGCTGATGCTCAGCCTAATTTGAGTAATCGTTTTTTTTTAATCATTGGCAAGAGGTTTTAAAGCGATGCGCGTTCTTGGTTCTAGGGTGCGGGTCAGCTCCAATGCTGTCCTAGTGATGATTGCTGGGCGATTGGACTGCCCTTATATTAGGATGTGTTGCAGTAGGCATATAGCAAGGCCATGTTAACGAGCGACGTGATATTTGCTGTTTTATTAATTTATGTTATTATTTTTATCCAAAATTTGCCCTAAACTTTTATTTTTATTTGTATTTTACCTATATTATTAATTTCTGAATCATTCATAATCATCTAATGAAATATAGTAAGGTAATACCACTTTTCAAATCCGGGGACAGTAAAGACACCAATAATTATAGACCTGTATCCGTGTTGCCAGTTTTAAGCAAGGTGTTTGAAAAGGTAATGCTTAACCAACTGCTCAATCATTTTAACACCAATAAAATCTTACATGATCAACAGTATGGTTTCACCAAGGGACGTTGTACGACTGACGCCGGTGTCACGTTATTAAAACACATATTTACGGCGTGGGAAGAGGCCCAAGACGCCATAGGAATTTTTTGTGACCTCTCCAAGGCATTTGACTGCGTCGACCACGAAACCTTAATCTTGAAACTTGAGCATTACGGACTTGGGAAACTTGCGCTCAGTTTAGTAAAATCGTATTTAAATGATAGACAACAGCAAGTTCAAATAAATGGTGTCAATTCACTCGGTTTAAAAGTAGAAATGGGTGTACCACAAGGATCAATATTGGGTCCTTTCCTCTTTTTAGTATATATTAATGATCTCCCCCATTTGTTAAAAACTCAACCACAAATGGTGTTATTTGCTGATGATACTTCCTTAATTTTTAAAATTAATAGACGTGCATCAAATCTTGACGACGTAAATAACGCCCTACAGCAGGTCCACAATTGGTTCACTGCTAATAATTTAGTATTAAATGGGAAAAAAACTAAGTGCATAAGATTTTCTTTACCAAATGTCAAAAGTAGTAATTGTGAGATAGTATTGAATCAAGAGAAACTAGAATTCGTCGATAAAACTGTTTTCCTGGGGATCACGCTCGACTCAAGGCTTCAATGGGGTCCTCATTTAACATCCCTTTCAGGACGGCTAAGTTCAGCAGCATTTGCTGTGAGAAAAATCCGTCAATTTACTGATGTAGATACCGCGAGACTAGTCTATTTTAGTTACTTTCATAGTATTATGTCGTACGGTATTCTACTATGGGGACGGGCTGCAGACATCGAGTCTATTTTTATTCTGCAGAAAAGAGCCATTAGAGCCATCTATGGCCTCCGCAGGCGCGACTCTCTAAGGGAACAGTTTAAATATATTAACATCATGACGGTACCTTGTCAATATATTTATGAAAACATCATGTACGTAAGGAAAAATCTACATCTTTTTAGTAAAAGAGGTGCAAAACACAATTATATCACTAGGAATAGGGACCAATTAGTTCAACCGGGTTTCAGGTTAGCTAAAGTGGACTCATCTTTCATGGGGTACTGTTTAAAATGTTACAATAAAATACCTCCCCACATACTTCAACTGAATGAAACGAAATTTAAATCTTATATTAAACGCACACTATGCAGCCAAGCATATTATAAGTTGGGGGATTACATCGCTGATAAAAATGCTTGGCTCAACGCTGGTCCTGCTCCACAAGCATAAACTAATTGATTAGCATTTGAAAACACCGTTGGAGCTGCTGAAGATTTTAAAAACTATTTTTGCATTGTATAAATTCAATGTCTTAGCATTGTATAATTGCATGGCACACGTGTGGGCACCATGTACCGACTATAAAGCTACCATTTAGGTACTGAGTATGTCTTTCATTGACTTGAATGTGCCCTGGCGGCTGAGAGTATGTCATGCTCACTCTAATGTCTCGCTGTCGGTGGCGCGTGTGTTGGATCATTTAGCTCCCTTCAAAATGGTTGAGCTGAATGGTGCTAATCCATGCGTCATGTTCGTGAACGGGCGCCGTCAGTAGGGACTGGTCATCTCTTAGCTGCCACGGCGATTTTAATTTAATTTATATTTTTATTTCTAACGGACGCTTTTAATGTTTTGCATCGTTCTCACATGTATAACTTCAACTTGAATGATGTAACCAATATTATGTAACCATCTTATTTTATTTAAAAGAGTGTCCGTGGAGTTTCTTGCCCGTTCTTCTCCATAGGTACCTACTACGCTTTGGAATGGGCGACTAGCTTCATATTTCTGACTGACCGACCCCTTGACTATTCAAAAGTGCCTGTAATTGGTTTATTTGAAATAAATGCTTTGAGTTTGAGTTTGAGTTTGAGTTTGATTTAATTTTTAATTTTATTTTTATTTGACATTGAGTTGCTTATTTTTATTTGACATTGTATTTATTTTTATATTGTGATTTGTATTTGTCTCGTGTTTCATTGTGATTGTAATATGGGAGAACCCGAAATAAATGGATTTTATTTTATTTATTTTAAATAAAGGTTTATTTTTACTACAGAAAGACAATCACTAGCAAACGTAAATATTGACTTACTGCAAGAGGCTGTACAATTTCATGGCAGAGAACTGGCTTGAATTCTGAGTTCAGAAGGTAAACAAATTTTCAGAACCCATTTTCCTCCCTCCCTTAAATCTAAGTTTAGATGTTGCAATGTCACTGTGTTTTCATCGACAACCAACCTAACGTGACCTGTTTTTTGTTTTTTTTTTGGGTGGGAAATTATTAAATACCTTCTCCCGCTCTGTGTGGAGCAGGAGGGCGTGTCAGACTCTTAGTGACTAAAACCCACCCGTGTACCTTCATTTGCCTGTACGTTGCGTGTTGTAACCTAACGTGACCTTTGAATCGTTTTTCAGCCACGGAGTTTGAGTCACTCCCATAATAGAGAGCCATACAGTATCTTTCCATTCCATAATCAAAATTATAACAACGTGATAACTTCTTCTAATTCCCCATAAATCCAACAAACATTTACCACTGACAGTTGTCTGTCTGTAAATAACTGAAAATCTCCGGCCAAGCGCTGGAACAATGCCGAGAGGCCGAGACTCTTCCGCGTTGCAATACTTTCGAAGACGTGTTGGAAGTGTTGGAAGGCCGGCTTATCAAATGTTAAATTATTAAATCATTTGGCTAGCCTTGGAGTTGAAAACGAATAAATATCGTATTTTGGAGTGGCGACCGCGTACCGGAAGACGTAGCGTTGGAAGGCCTCCCACAAGGTGGACCGATGGCCTTGTGAAGGCCGCAGGAATCCGCTGGATGCGGGAAGCACAGATTCGGTCGAAGTGGCGGTGCTTGAGGTAGGCCTATGTCCAGCAGTGGACGTCTTTCGGCTGAAATTATGATGATGACGATGAAGAAGAGGCTCCCGTAATTGTATGTTATTTCGCATTAAAATTCTGAAACAGTCTACTCAACTTTAGTATATTATTTATCGGATATTTTTCTTTCCATGTACAAGACAGTTACGTAATTGTAACATTTGCGCTCGATTCATTTTTTATTCGAACATCATGTATATTTAAATAAAATCAAGATAGCTCGGCTTTTATGTCTAGAATAAGTATTCACAGTACGAAAATATAGCTTATCATCCAACCACAAGATATTTTTTCTCTAGATCAATTATTACTTAAGTTATAAGTAAACGAAATAAGAATTAAGACTCGCCATTTAGTTTCGTGCTCAAACACGATCAAAGAGCGCACGCGATATTCAACTTTATTACTGATGTGTTAGCGTTTAGCAGATATCGGAGTGGCGGGGTTCATGGAGCTTGCGTGGAAATTTTCTTTTTAGAGTGCCTGGTCTTATTCTTAGGGTCAAAACTTAACATTCGTGATGGGTATCGATATCTCATGATGATAAAACAAAAAAAGGTTTTTCTAAACGAAAAATTTCTAGTTCAAACACTATCAGCGGCCGTTGACCCCGTAATCAACTTGGGGAAATTACGGTATATATCATCTCTGTGAAGTTTTTCCAGCTAATTAAATTTAACCTTGTATACTTGATTTTGGGATATTTTCTAAGTTTCCTATAGCGCATACTGGGTGCGGAAGTGCCAAAGGACTGGAGGCTTCATACACTACAGTTTGGCCGTCGAGAGAATCCGTTCTTGACACGTCAGTTTCATAACTAATGAATATGTGTTTTGCGAATTTAATCCTTATTACTACTAGAAATTGTCCAACTGACAGGTGTCAAGAACTAATTCTCTCAACGGCCGGACTGTAGGTACTAGTTTTTTACGCCATAACTTTGTAAATGATATACTCTGGCTGAAACGAAACCAAGATGATGAGACAGAAATTACCCAGATTCCTAACTGTTCATAGTTTTCAAAGGTTATTTGCATCTAACTAATTATTTATTAATTGTCTCATTAATTTTGCCTTATAGGAAAAATCTTATAGAAACTTAAGAAATGGTAACGAGGTGAGTTGGTATTGTTTGTAGTAGATACCTACAGATCACTCAGTTGGTCATTCTCATCATGTCGGACTTATGTTGGACCTGATAAACTATTTAATAATAATATTAAGGACTCCCTTCTCCCTAGGTGACCGGTTCTACTTATAGGAATTAGGAGGCCCTCAGTGGAGAGACTTTAGAGGTGCTTTATTAAAAAGAGTGGATGTATGTACCCCATAAATGGAAGAAGATCTAATAGTGAGTAATTTCACCCAAATTTAATCGGTAATAATCTGTAATCTGTAATCTACCACGCGGGCCCAGTGCGGTTTGGTAGATGTCACATGTCTTCGAATTTTTGGTTCTAGGACATGACGGTTTCCTCACGATGTTTTCCTTCAACGTTTGAGAGCAGTGGTGGCTCAGTAGATCAATGGTGGCCTAGTGGTAATGGCCGCGACTAACTACTTGTAGGTCGTAGAGTTCGAATCCAGACAGGCTTTACTTTGTGTAAATTATTTCATCACGAAACTCAAAACGGTGAAAACAAGCATGAAGGTAGAATAAATGTTGTAGAAATGCGTTCATTGTGAAGCATGTGTGGCGGCTATAAATGATAGACTGAAAAGTGATGTCATAGGGCAACGGTGCGGTGTCAAAAGAACACGAAGTGACAAAAATTTAAAACAGTATGCTTAGGTTTGTTCATGTTGAGAGGATGAATGAAAGGCGACTAACAAAAGGTATTTACAAGGCGGATGTTAGTGGAAACGTCAGGAGGGACGCCCTAGGAGGACATATAGTGACCTAATAAGTGGTCAAGTGCAACCGGCATGCGTGTATGACCAGATGTATGAACTTAAACGAAGCAAGGCATGAGAAATAGGGTGTAAAGTTCAGTCATCCTCCTTAGAAAAGGGAGGATCCTCCGACCAGATGGGTGTTGTGTCTGGCGGGCAACTGCCCAATGGTTGATGTCGGATAGTCTTATGTGTCGTTCACGCGGTAAACTCTAATTGCGCGATGCAGGATTTGTGTGACGACAGGTCTTTGATGCGTAGGTCGCATGTGGCGATGTAGATGCCGCCACAGTAGTATGTAAAGAGCGTAGCAGGTGGCGTTCTATAGTTTCTGCCTACCCCATTAGAAGAAGGCGTCAGTTTATGTATTTCGAAAAAAGTACATGTAATTAACCCATAAATGGAACAAGAAGATCTAATCGTGAGTAATTTCCATGTTCTAATTTGCTTTTCTTTAAGAGACACTGCCTCATTAGTTTGGACCTCTTTGTTATTCAAAAGACGGGGTTTTGTTTCCACAAACCTTCACCTTTTTATCTCGATTTCAAGCCCACGTGGTAACTGAAGAGAAGTAAGTATTAAAACTTTTTATCCCTTTAAACTTAACGATAAACGTGGCGAGGGTAAAGAGTTAACCTCGAAACTTCCTGGTCCTTTGTACGTTCGGAAATAAGGACCAGTTCTTAAGTTTCTGACTGCGTGCTTACGTTCACGAGAAAGTAAATAAGTTTATGCAATAATAGAGACAATCCTCTAAGAAAAGGGACGGATAAAATTGGGTAAGGGACAGATAGTGAAAGGGAACAAGTGACGAGGGTTCTGGTTGATCTAAGAAGTAAGTTGCTGCATAACAGTTCGTTTTGCTTAGATTTTGTTAAAATTGGGAACAATGTATAAGGAGTTATAGAGGTCCCCGTGAAAGGCTTGTGATCCTGTATCCTAATTACGTAATACACGATCAATCGGAATTTGTATCGTTTTGAAACAAATTGCTTATCCATTGCTTCATAAGTTCGAAAAGAAAATCTGCTCAACAACGTAAATAACGCAATGAATGTTGTTGAACTGTCAAAATGAAACAAATTTGTCGTAATCGTTTACGGAAATGTGTTGCGTAATTAGGTAGCTGATCTTTTATATCAATGAATACATACAAATAGATAAAATTGAAGTGTCTATTTGTAATGTAAAAATAATAGCATTTTACTTAATGCGTATGAAAGTATATAGGTACGGTAGTTATAACAAAAAAACAATTAAATTTTTTTGTCTTCCGTCTGTCTGTCTAATCTCCGAAACGGTTCTGGCAGACTCACTGGCAGATAGCTGATGTTATAAGGAGTTAAGGAGTAACTTAGGATCTAACTGAAGAGACAGCTGTGCTGCTGGGGAGTTTGTTGCGCCACTTCTTCTCCCCAGCTAAAGCACTAGGAAGTGGTGAAGGGTGGGTCGTTTTGGGGGACTGTCTTATGTAATTTTGACGTTCGAAAAGTGCTGATTCTCAGCCTAATTTGAATAAATGACTTTTGAATTTTGATACTTTTATTTTGGAAGGTTCGCCTGCGTCTAAAGATAAATCTTGTTTTATAATAAGGTCGAATATGATACGTATGATTACTATACGTTACAAATTGAATGATGAAAGTATAATACCTATAATTTCCACAATATCCTCAAGTTAAATTCGAACTATCCTTAATTGAATCAGCATGGGTAATAAATGAGACCAAGCTTCGTTAGTCAGCGACAGGCGAACGTGACAAGTATCAAATAGTGTAGTAGACAGAAAACAATTTAATATTTGTGGTTTCATTTTCGGTATTTAAAATTCCTTGAGCTTTCAGGTGCTTAAACCTGACATAAAACCTAAAAATACACAAAAAGTGTTTTTTTTAGGATAAGTTAGATAAACGATGTCTTCATCTCTACCTATTATCTTTCTTTTGCTGAGCCCAACAGGGTCCACGATTGTTTCTTAGGCAAATGTTAACCACCTAAGCACATTGTGGTATGCAATAAGTAAGTAAGTATTGCGTATTGAAAAAAAACTCATCAAATTAATTTATTTTATGATTGATCATGTATACTTAGATATCGAAACCAAACATGTATGCGGCGTTTCGCACTCTGTTGCTATAAGAACATTATTTTTTTTAGTCAGCACTACTACTGATGGCTCAGCAAAATTTTTTTTACATTAGTTAAGAGGTATGAGAAACATCGTGCTATTCTGTGGTCATACCGGTTTCCTTAAGATATTTCCCTTCACCGTTTTGGGAGCAGTGGTGATGCAATAAATTACACAAAGTGAAGTGCCTGTCTGGGTTCGGATCCACGATCTACGACACATAAGTCGGGGCCGTTACCACTGCCTAGCCTTTTCCCAACTATATTGGGGTCAGCTTCCAGTCTTACCGGGAGCAGCTGAATACCAGTATTTTACATGGAGCGACTGGCTATCTGACCTCCACTGCTCTCTGTAAACCAGCGCTGGGGCTCTGTCTCGCATAGGGTCGCAGCATTATGCTGAGCGATGGCCGTTTTGCGTAGATTTGACGCATATTTTCCTCCAATTTGTTATTCTCGTGTATTGTTTTTTCTTTGCGTCATATTTACCGCAAATAAACGCATTTTCTTTCTTTCTTCTTTCTCTCTATCCATAATGCTATAAAAATCCCGCAAACAATAGTGAAATCATGGTCATAGATTGCATAGCTCTTCATAAGGCATGCACAATCGCACCATGCTATCTAAGTGAACTAATGAGATTAGCATTAAGTAATTATAATTAACAAGGTGTAAATTATGCCAGTGTGACAAGACTTTACGTAACATGTTGATAAAGATGACTTGTTTTAAATATAAGGAAAAAACAGTTTATTTCCCTTCATTCACCTTTGTAGCTGTGATTCAATGGACATTCTTTATGCCTGGAGGCGTTTATTTGGGTACTAAGTTTTGTTTACGTTTTATTTTTTTACTAGCTGCGCCCCGCGTTTTCACCCGCATAAGTCTCTATTCCGTGGGAATATCGGGATAAAAAGTATCCTATGTCCTAACCCAAGTCATGGTTTAACCATGTGCCAAATTTCATCCAAATCCGTTCAGCCGTTTTAGCGCGAAAGCGTACCAAACAAACAAACTAACTTTAGCATTTATAATATTACTAGCTTTTGATTGCGTGGATGTCGGAAAATATCCCACAGGAACGTGCTACCAGGATTCAGAGTATCCTATGTCCTAACTCAGGACATAGCCTATCCGTATACCTTTCATCTAAATCCGTTCAGCCGTTATAAAGTTAGGTTTTCTGCTTGAGTATAGTTTTCGATGTTTTTTATTGGTGTATTAGCGTGTGCTAGTTGACATATTGTAAATTATTTAATTTAAGAGTCCTATTTCATTTTTTACGAAAATTAATGATTTTTGACATTGTAATTTTCAGCAGCAGTAAGATAGTTCAATTATTTGATTATGAATAACCATAGTGCCATTCTCTTTTTTGTTAGTTGGGAGGTAAATTAATCAGCACGGGTCCGGGGTGCGTGGTCGGCGCGGGTTATCAGATACCCCGCGCCGACCACGCACGAAAACGCGTCGTAGAACCAATTTCAAAGCGAGTTAGACGCGTGTGCTGTGCTGACGCGCGTGGTGTGCGCGTAGCGGGTGCGTGTCGTCCATATGCGATTACTGCAAGACTCCTCGTTTATTTTAACTGACTGGGTATAGGAATAAGGGCCGAATTTTCAAACGGCACCTAACCTTCACTTTTAATTGTCTTTTGTAGCTGCTATGTCACAGATTGGAACTTAAAATGGCGACTTAAAATTTACTTGCGTTTAAATATTCCGCCTCATACGTTCCATGTTAGTCATTGGCATCGTTCATTTTGACTATATGCCTTTTAAAAATCTGTTCTATAAGATAAACGTATCTTTAATAAGATAAATGGGCCAGGATCGTCACACAGTGAGTGCCTGAAGACAGGCGACGTCACCGAGGCATGAAACGCTGGCGCGACGATTTGGGCTCTTTCCTGACCGATTGGCAGGAGAAGGCTGCAGAAAGAAAAGTGGAAAAATATGGAGGAGACAGCTGCCCAGCAGTGGTATAACATAAGTAAACTAAATCATGAAAAACGTTTTCTCTCCTTATCTGCACACAATATAGGCGTGTTGTTTACGGCCTTGTGTAAAGTCGTAAAAGTCAATTGATGGAAATAGGCAACAATGGATTGTAATACGTTCTTATAATTTAATGATTATGCGTTTATGTATAACTCGTGTAAGTAAGTCAACGGTTTTCATGATTTTACTCGTCACAGCCCCAAATTCCGACAACCAGTCTTACCAAGAGGTATCGTGTTACCCAGTAACTGGGTTGTGGAGGTCAGATAGACATGTCGCTCCATCTATATCTATACTTACTTATATACTTATTACTGATACTTATATTATTTAATTAATTAATAATTAATAACATTTGTTTCCCCGGAACTACCCGTCGGATTTGAAAAATTCTATTTGCATTGGATAGCCCAATTCTTGAGGAAGGTTATAGGCTATGTAACATCACGCTACGACCCTAAGGAGCCGAGCAAAAAGAAAAAAAGTCAGTAAGAATAAGCGAAAACGAATAAATAGGATGGGATTCGACGCGGTGGGTCGCGGGCCGAAATTTGACGCGGAAGAAGTCGCCAAGCTAGCATAAAATACTGGTATTCAGCTGGATCCGGTTAGACTGGAAGCCGACTGCAACATATTTGGGAAAAGGCTATGCAGATAATGATAACATGTTTTTACTCGTCAGACGTACCATCTTAGAAGTTCATATCTATACACCGTAAGGACTATTTCTGCTTACAGCGCTCGGCCGCTATAGAACCTGGGCGGTAACAGATGTGGTCATCCTGTTCACGGGATTTTGTTTTCAAACTGCTTAGATATGAAGTACTTTGATAGTACAATTTTTTAATCGTCCCTACAAACTAAATAACTGCTCATGAGATTTCTGGATGTAATCAAATTAGTTGTTCGTTTAACTACTGAATCAATATGTTTGAAGAAATCAATGGAAAGTTGTTCTAGTATGTTTTTCGTGTTATTATGTAATTATTCAAACATATTGTCTTATTGATATTAGTTTAGTTTTGCAAAGATGTCGGTATTGGGCATCGAATATTTACATAATATTAAAGTCGCTTTTCGTGGCTTTGTGACCTGCGTTTTTCTTCTAAACTTCGCAACGGCTTTTAATGGGGTTTTCACCTTCATTTAGAGAATTTATTCCGGATAGTTAATGCTTTTGACTTACATATAATAATGAGATTTCGTTGTTTTCAAGTCGTAGAGAAACCATGCGAGGCAGGGACGGGTCGCTAGTAAATTATAAAATGAAACTGCTTTCCATAGCATTATGCTCATTGCCTTTTCTATAGTAAAACTAGTTGCAATATAGTGTGGAAACCTAAGAAAAATATGCTCACTAAAACTAACAACAAAGTACTAAAGACAGTTTGAAACTTTTACGGTCTAACAATTTTTATATTCACGCTCGCAGTTTCCCAGCGAGTGGTTTCAGCTCTCACACACTCAAAGTGATCGCAGCATCTCGCGAGCTCTCGAGATCTGGAACAGAATCAATACTAGATGCATTAGCTCTGTTTCGCGCCATTTTGTGCCAATATGGCGGACTTTTTACGTTGAAGGTTATAAATGAGTTCAAGAATTATTTTTCAAATCTTATAGATAGAGCTTATATAAAAAAGCAATTCTCAAATATATATTAAATTATGTAACCTAAAAACCCAATCCTGATTACGCTCATATACGTTCCTGCGTACCTAATTATTATTTTTGTGAATATATACTTAGGTAAATTAATTCAATTGAAAAGAAACTAGGTACTCGTGTCTGAAACGAATTAGAAAGAAAGAAAGAAAATACGTTTATTTGCAGTAAACATGACGCCAAAAAAAAGAACACAAAATTAAAAAAGAAACAAGTTTAGGGAAAATATGCGTCACATCCACGCAAACCGGCCATCGCTCAGCATAATTCACGTGCTGTTGTAAACATTAAATTGAGTTAGCTTGCTATGGTCCATATTAGCACTGGATCGCAAGCACTAGAAGTCCTTGCGAGGCCTGGAGAGGCCTTTGCCCAGCAGTGGGACGATACAGGCTAACAGTAATAGTACTAGCTTGTTGTGTATCCAACTTGTCCACTCTGAAATGACGCGCCCTACTACCGCATTTACGCACACGGTAATGCAGATTTCTATGGGTAATGCGGTAGTGGGGCGCGTCATTTCAGAGTGGACAAGCTATATTTTGACTATATAACAATTGTTTTTGTATAGTCAAAACATGAGTCTAGCTTATGTAAATGTAGATCGTAAAAATATTAGGTAGTCAATACGCAAGTATAGTTAGTGTCGGTGCTGACTGCGTAAGATTCGCTTAATGTACTGAAATATTGCTACGCGGCGAGGGTTTTGCTACTCTACATCATCTGCCTAAGCTTTTCCCAACTATATTGGGGTCGACTTCTCACCGAATGGATACAAGAATTTTACATGGAGCTTCTGCCTATCTGACCTCCACAACCCAGTTATTGGGTAATACGATACCCCTTGGTAAGACTGGTTGTCAGACTTTCGGGCTACTGACGACCCGTAACGACTGTCAAAGATCCACGAATGACACCGGGGACCAACTGCTTAAGAGCGCTTATCCTAAAGGTTGGCAACGTCGCAAATAGCTGTCAAATATTTACCTGTTTTGATTAATTTGGCAATATTACTGTATGGAAATATGAAATGTGGTTAACTAGTGAACTAAAATTTTGATTATAAAATGCAATAATTAATATCGTAACACCGAATGTTTAGTTTAAGATGTAAAAAAAAAGTATTTGGAAACTTTTCGAATGCCTTTTTTACAACTAAAACGGTTACAACATCAAATTCAGTGTTATAATTGCAATTCATTATTAATATTCTAGTTCGCTAGTTAGGCACTAATATTGCCAAATTAATCAAAACAGCGAAATATATGACACTTATTTGCGACGTTGCCCTCTTTCAGAATAAACGCTTTTAATGTGCTTTCTGTGGCACGGAGGGGTCTCGGTATGTAAATTATTTTTCTACTCCAGTGTATCAAATCTATATCATTCTATATCAACATATATCTACGTAGTAATGTTCTGTTTGTGCATCCAAAAATCTAAACTCCAATCCGTTGGCATTTCGCCGCTCACCAGGTTCGTTCTTCTCTATCATTTTCTCATCAAAATGCAATTTGCTTCGCACGAACTACTCCAAATATATTGCTTCCCTTCCCTCACAAAACACGTATGTTTTCTCTTTCCCATTCTTATAATACCAAAACAATATTTGCTGAGTCTACGTGCGACCTAGATTCCTTCAGGATGCTGTAACGTTCCTGTCAGCATCGCCTGATAGACACATCTAATCTAATATAATCCAATTTGTTCGCTCCAGATTCTGTTTGGGTCCTGTGGCCGCTGACGTATTGTGTTGACTTATTTCTGGATTATGTCGGGCTGTTTTTCTTTGGCAGTAATGAGCAGAATGGAGATAAATGTTGTGTTTTCAATTAATGATCTGCGTGACTGCAATGCTGAGTTAATTTCTGCAGAGTGTTCTTTTTGTACAAAGAATAGTAGTTGGTCCTTCTGGCCTGCCTTCTATGTAACTATTGGAGAAAACTTTGCAGGAGGACCCATTTTTCTTATTTATTAATTTAATTTATTTTCTAATTTATTTTTCTTTTGATTTCTCATCGCTTGCTGTTTTGGAGGAACGGAAAAGTGTATGAAAATGATAATAATACCCAATCATGACGAAAATTAGAAAATGTCATCATTTTCACTCATTACCAGATACATAAAAACTCAAACTCAAACTCAAGTATTTATTTCAAATAAACCAATTACAGGCACTTTTGAATTGTCAAGGGGTCGGTCAGTCAGAAATATGAAACTAGTCGCCCATTCCAAAGCGTAGTAGGTACCTCTGGAGAAGAACGGGCAAGAAAATCCACGGACACTCTTTTAAATCAAAATATGGTTACAAAATATTGGTTACATCATTCATGTTGAAGTTATACATGTGATAACGATGCAAAACATTAAAAGCGTCCGTTAGAAATAAAAAAAAAACAATTCAAATCGTAAATTAAATTAAATTAATCGCCGTGGCAGCTAAGAGATGATCAGTCCCTACTGACGGCGCCCGTTCACGAACATGACGCATGGATATAGTATGTACTTTCAGATTTTTTCCTTTAATTCATAGCAAACATTAAATATTATAATATAGAAGAACGAAATGCAATATCAAGTCGCACTATAGTCATAATTGAAAAACTTCTCCAAGATCAATTGCGTCTCCGAGTATTAAATTGTTCCTGGAAACGATTCGACCATTATATTTTATCCTTTTTCCTTCACTTCACTTGTTTTCAAGTTTGTGCCATTTGGTATCTAAGTTTTGTTTAGTGTGATAGCTTTTCTTCTGTATCATCATATAAGTTTATTGCGATTGGACATTTCGGATTGGAGCTAGGAAAAGTTTTTAAGCGAAAATCATACCATAATTTTATTACGAAATGTATCTTCGTTTAGTAGAATTATAGTAAGCTTTAGTTATTTTTGTTAATGCAGGAATATCTATGTATTGATTGATACCTACATCCTATCCTATACTTTTTAGTCAAAAACCTACTGATATCATATTTTTCATGGTAGGTATATTTTTATTTTCCAGAGACGACAAATGACGATCACTGCACAAAAGATAACCAGCAGCAGTGGCGGGCTAAGCCTTTTGGGGGCCCGGGGCGGCAAAACTGAAATGAAATGAAATTGTTTATTACGTAAATAGGATATTGGAATCAATTTTAAACGTCATTAAAAAAAAAAAAATAGCTAGATGAGTTCAGCGTTTCCTATCTGACTACTCTGAGAAGAAAGGCCGAAAGAAACTCAGAGGTCACAGTCTCGTTTAAAGTCCAGATATAATCTTGGTCAGGCCATATGAGGCCCATGTAGATTAGTGTCTGAAATGACTGAATGGGGGCCCCCGCCCAGATATGCAGACAAGTTAAAGAGTAGTATATAAGAGCGAGTTCGAAATTTTAAAGACACTGCTTCGAAAAGGTTAGGTTTTCTTTTGGCTAATTGCGTGACACACTTTCAATCACAATTTCAATGATTTTGAAAGATATTGCTAATCCATTGCTTCTTGTGTTCGAAAAATTTGTCTGCTCAACAACGTAAATAACGCAATGAATGTTATTGAACTGTCAAAATGAAATCCATTGCTACTGTACGTGTGTTACGTAATTACCCCGCAGACATGGCAAAAAAGAGAGTAATCGGAAACAAACGAAGCAAATTTAGTATAAAACATGTAAAAAGACAAGTATTTTCTCAGTAGAATACCTGTAACTCAACACGTATTTTTAACACAAATAAAAAGTTGGCTCTTACATAAATAAAAAGTTGGCTCTTTTATAAATAAAAAACTGGCTCTTACATAATAAAGAGCTGGCTAATTAGCAAGCCTTTTTCGCAGCAAATTGTACGAGTAGCTACCTGGCATTTAATTAACTTAGCAGCCCAGGTGCCTGCTATCGGTTTTAGCGAACAGCCGACAATCCCTCCCGGTTTAGTGCCGATGCAGCTCTAACCCTAGAATCCTCTTACACTTAATTAATTAATGGTTTCTAAACTTATTTACTGTTGGTGAGGCGAGCTCTCCTTCAGATGGCAATATGGTAGAAAAAATACTTTTGAAAATTTGTTTTTTATCACGTGAAAACCACTGAAAACAAAAGTTAACATGGGTTTTGCGATGTATTTGGGGCAAATAATTAGGTTTTCTGGTGCATTGCTTGTGTTTAGCACGGACAGAGCTGTTAGGTGCTGTGGGTCTTGCTACTAGACAGTTCAGTTACCAGGCAGTACTGACTTTTTAAGGCTAAGTTCAACTATCGGATATCTGACTGGGGACAACCTACTATAACACTGTTTGTCCACCGCACCGTGAACGGGACGTCAACGAGAAATGAGATTACGCGGCCATGGCCATAGTAAATGTACTGTCGCTACTTCGGCGTCGTCATATCGTTCTCGTTGACGTCCCGGTCGCGGTGCGGTGGACAAACGGCCTCAGAGTGTGTTTGTGTAATTACCTTGACTGACGCAACGACTGATTGCTTTCCAAAACGTGAAAAGAGAACTTGAAGTCTCAATGTGTCATCCATCCAAAGACTGACTTCGGCAAGGTTAACTTAACCTTGGACGATTCTTATTTAGCTACGAGCCCCTTTAAAATAATGACGTATAAAAGCCGTAATTTACCGTGTATTTTGACATAAAGTGATGAATAGATTGATGTTTTCCGTATCGAGATTTGTTGTGAATTTTATAAAATTTATGCGGTTGTAAACTGACGTTTTATTTACTGTAGTTGTTTTAAATCATTTTTATTTTTCTCGTACAGACGCCAGCACATCAACCTACTACAATCTGTCAAATTTCTTTAATAGACTTTCAACTTCAACACTAAAGCATAAGGTTCAAAGTTGATTGGGAAAATTTTACAGTTTCGGGTAGGTTGACCTGCTGGCGTCTGTACTTTTTAGGGAGGGGTTTGTGGCTAAATAATAACAGACGCACGGGTCGATCAATGGTTAAGCTATGCTTGCCACCGTCGGTTCGTGGATGGGTGACCGTCCCTTACATGTCGAGAACCCTCCGCGCCTCGGAAAGCACGTTAAGCCGTTCGTCCCGGCTGTCATTCGTAGATCTTTGACAGTCGTTACGGGTAGTCAGTCGTAACCGAAAAGTCTGACAACTAGTCTTAACAAGAGGTATTGTGTTACCCAGTAACTGGGTTGTGGAGGTCAGATAGGAAGTCGTTCCATGTATAATACTGATGTTCAGCGTCATCCGGTTAGACTGGAAGTCGACCCCAACATAGTTGGCAAAAGGCTAGGGGGGGATTGATTGATGTATTTTGTAGGGGAAAATGTATTAAATATCATGAAAATTGTGATTATTATAGGATAGAACTTCATTACCAAAATCGACAACAGGTAAGTATAAATACAGTGGTTCTAGGGCATCGTACTACCAGGCAGAGAATAGCAAAAAAGGGACCATGTATATTCCATACAGCAGGGTAATCGCGTAACACACTTACAATTGCAATGCTTTTAATTTTGACAGTAACAACAGACAGAGGTTGAGCAGACGATCTTTTGAAACATGTGAAGCAATTTCCTTCAAATACTTCGGATTTGTGATTGAAAGTGCTCAATTGGGGTGCTGGTCTAACTAATCGTCTAATCTGCGTTCGCAATTTATTTTCCAAATATTTAAACAAACACGAGTTTCTCACTTAGACAAACATCAACTTTATGTAATTGTTAATAAAGTTGATTTTAAACCGACTAGTACTGTTGAAAAAGTCATAAAAAATATGAAGTTGTAGCACAAACTGAATCTTATGTGTAGGCATTACAGTTGTTTGTCCTAAAACTCGTGTTTGTTTACATGTTTGGTAAATCAATTGAGAACGCAGATTAGGTAAACCGTTGTAAGCTAATGGCAGTTACTTGAATCTAGTTGCTGCTCATCCAAGCTAATATTGTAAATGTAAAAGTGAGTTTGTTTTTTACGCTCACGCTAAAATGGCTGAACGGAATTGGATGAAATTTGGCACATGGGTAGACCATGACCTAGGTTACGACAAAGGATATTTTTTATCGCAGTAGTACGATCTCGTGGGATAATTTCCGGCCTATAAGCGGGAGTAGCCGCGGACAAAAGCTGGTTCAAAATTGACGAACCTAGATTCCACAGTCCCCAGAACCAAGTACCTAGTTTACGTGGACCTACCAACGTTTGACCTCAGATCATCTTTTTATAGCATTTTATAACTCAACTAAACCGCTTCCTAGTATCAATTAATTAATCTTCATTTATCTAACGCGACATCTGTCTGTCTGTCCGTAAATAACTGTACCTTTGAGATGGATACATTTAGACACATGGATGTCTGGATTACGTATCCGAATTGTGATGATATTTTTAGACGGACGAAGTCTGGGATATAAATGTAAAGCCTTTAATTGAAGGGGTAGACAGAGGTAGTCTACCTCAAAATAGAAGGGTAATTCAGAAACGTGTGCTTTATCTATATCTACATATCATAAAATAAAGTCGTTTTTCGTGTCTGCCTCTGTGAACGCGTTGTTCTTCTAAACTACTCAATGGTTATTGATGAGGTTTTCACCATCATTTAGATGATGATGATTATTATTTCGGAATGTTTAAAACACAAAGATGTAGCACTGAAATCTCGATGACTGAAAAGTTTTGTGGAAATAGGTTGTCATGGTATCATGTGATATGATGCGGAGGAATGAGGGAAATGTCGTCAGGAAAGTTTTGAGTATGAAATTGGGCTATACGAGTAGGAGAAGACCAATGAAACGATGGAAGGACTGTGTGAAAGATGATATGGCTAGAAAGGGAGTGACTACCGAGATGACGACTGATAGAGAAGTATGGAAGCAAAAGACATGTTGCGCCGAGCACAAATTAATTTAGTTATGGGCAGGAGAATAATGATGTGCACAGAAATCTCGATGTTTTGACAAGTTGCCACATCATTTTCACCCTTGCAAAGATGGGGCAGGTCGAGCGGCTGCAGCTGCTCTGCACATAGCAACATAACTCCCATCCATAGCACGCATTCTTCATAAAGAAGATTTTTCCGTTTCCACCAGTACTATGCTATGTTGACCAATGAATATGATTGGTGGATATCAAACGCATTAATAGCCACGTCACACAGCACATCTCTGGTGAAAAGACACCCTGATGCTGTAATCACTTCTGCATTTATCGCCACGAAGCTTCGCACTATGACACGATACATGTCATGCCGATGTCACCAGTAACCATGTCGGCTATCGGAGCGCATCCTGGCAAACCTGGTACCAATCCTCGTGACTGCCCCATATTCTATCAGGCATAATTCTTGTTCGTGATGATACGAGAGAAGATCAGTTTTTCTTCACTTCAACCTTTATATTGTTGTTAGTAATAAAAATGAAAAAATCATTGTATACTTAGAAGTCAACTACCCAGAAGATATGGGTTGAGGAAGTGATTCCACTAAACCAGTCCCGAGAGTATTTTTTTCGTCCGTCGTAGAATAAAAATCCAGTTCCATTTTATCCTGTGGAGATTCTGCGTCTGGAGAACAAGGAATGGTAGGTATATTAGGCTTATATGGACGAAAGCCTCAGGATGCGCTGCTATTGGCACATGGAGATAAAATCACGCGTTTCGTATTTCTACAACGACTATCAACAGGAATGACATATGCTTTTCGGTAGCTTTGGTCAATTGAAGTTCAATGTAAACTAGAGCAGAGACCGCGAACAAAATTTTTGCGCAACGTTTTGTTGTCCACGACAACAAACGTCTCAGACTACTAAATTGCGTTTCATCAAATAGTTCCTTTGCCGTAATGTTGGCTCCACTGTTAAACTTTAACCACGGACCTATAAAGAAAGAAAGAAAGAAAGAATAATATTTATTTGGACACAGTTCGTGAAACACATAATACAAAAATAAAAATAAAAAAGTGAAAATAATCATAAAGCGACAATTGTGTGCCTCACGGCTGCGCCAAAAAGGTTCATTTCAGCATTAATGCCAGACAAATGCTGTCTGACGCTGGTTTTCTAATGAACCCTTATGGACAAGTGACGGGGAGTACCAACAGTTTCAATGTTGAAACTGTTGGTACTCCAATCAAACAATTATTTAAATAGACCTTATGTAGTTTGTTTATTTATTTAAATAATTGTTTCGAATCAATGTTATTTCCACCCAAACAAACATCAACTTTATGTAAGTGTAAACAAAATTGATTTTAGACTGACTAGTACTGTTGAAAAAACTGCGCAAACTGAACCTTATGCTTTACCTTATAAAGCGTATTCATGTTCGTCTTACCACAGTGGAGCCAATATTACGGCAGAGGAACTATTTAATGAAACACACTTTATCTGAATACGCATAAACCGCGGTTGTCACATTTGACATCCGCGGGAACACATCTTTAGTTTGTAATAGATTCTCTATTTTACATTAAACCTTAATGCTTACCTGTGTACTTTCCATCATGGTTATCGTTGATACAGGTATCTAATGTCACTTTGTCTATGCCCTCAGACCAACGAACCCCAATTCATCCTATTAATAACGTTCAGCAACTATTTCGAAGACTATAATTATCAACTGACCCGTTACGTAAACGCAAATTTGTAAGAAATTCAGCTTCCATTGTTATTATTTTATTATTCCTAAGATTTATAACCAGAAACAACGCGTGGCCTTTGCTCCGAAAATATAAGTCGTTAAATATACGGTGAAATAATTCAAAGTATTTACAGTTCAGGCCAATTACTGTTAATAATTTGCGTGAATAATATGCTGATATTCATAGAGTTATATGATATAATTCTTTGTTATATAATGTCGTATTGTTATAAACAGACCGTAAAAAAAGTATTTTCTCAAAATCTCGCTCCAGATTAGCATTGTTAAATGCTGTTAGGTCTAGCACACACAATTGGGACCTTAACCTTTTTGGAAAAAGGTCCAAGATTACCCTGGACCTTTTTGAGTCGTTGGGTCGAAGGTCGTGTGACTGTGTGAGCTAGCCTATCTAATGTGAAGCGGAAACCACTGCCTTACATTTCGTAGATACTTAGCACTTCCGTTGTGGATAGACCTTAGTCCTTTTGCGACATTGTATCGCTTCCAACACGCAGAGAAAAAGCCGAAAAGTCTCCTATGTCTTTAATCTATCATCATCATTTCAGCCGAAAGACGTCCACTGCTGGACATAGGCCTCCCCCAAGCACCGCCACTTCGACCGGTTCTATGTTTCACAAGGTCATTGGTCCTCCTTGTGGGAGGCCATCGAACGCTACGTCTTCCGCCATTCCAGAACCTTTTGGCCCCATCGGCCATTCTGCGAGCAATGTGCCCTGCCCATTGCCACTTAAGTCTGTGCCCTGTGTCTGTAGCTACAAGTATATCGGCATCGTAGTAGTTGCAGTCTTTATTGTCCCACTGGGCACAGGCCTCGCCTGGGCACAGGGCGCATACAGACAAGGCACCAGCATTGATCATGTGGCTTCCCTGGTACCTGATTAACGGCAAATTATGTAAGAATCTATTAACTGCTCCCAAATTACCATGTATACATTTTTTATTTTTATTTTTACATTCTTCTTTGACATAATCACCCTATTATTTGACATTATATACCTAAAATTTTATTTCAACTCTTTATTAGTGGCTTTTGTGGACATGATAATTATTGAGATTTGATACAGCCGTAATAGCAATCACGTCATTTCGTTTAAAATACGTTTTTATTTTTATTAATTTATTTATCTTTATATAGATTCTTCTCAATTTTGTGAATGTGAGAACGCTGTAGGCCTAGTGGACTGTAGATTTGTTCACCATCATTATTCTGTTAAGTACCTGGTACTTGTTGAAAGACCTACACTGTCCTCCCATACCTAATAACACTGTTATTTGTAAATATTGTAAAAGCCCATTATTTTTAAAAGAGTAACCGTGGAGTTTCTTGCCGGCTCTTCTCCATAGGAAACAACCAATTGGAACCGTGCACCTAGCTTCTGACGTTTCATAAGTGCCCATGTAGGTTTATATGAAATAAAAATATTTTGAATTTTTTTTTTTTGAATCACCACGCTTGCTCAAGGCTGGTTGGCGATTTCAGACATATATTGACTGTAAGTCCAGGTTTCTTCACGATATTTTCCTTCACCGATATCAGTAATGTTAAAGATAAACAAAGAAAGTACATACTTGCCCGGATTTGAACTCACAACCTCGTGCTTTAGAGGAGAGGCCTATAATCGTTGGGCCATCGAGACATCGGCATTTACTATGCGCAAATTATTTTTTTCAGTTACATGTCATTAGGTATACCTATGATATGATGATGCGACAAAGTAGGGTACGATAGATTCGGGGCCTTTCCAACCGATTTCTATAATTTACAATCATGTTCGAGAAAATCTAACAGATTGTTTTTCGTTTCATACACATTTATGTTTGTCGTCTAAATACCAAGCTATGCGGATCCATTGTGACAATGATATATGTAGGAAAATCTAATTAATGGACGCGACACGCGACAATTGTTCTAATTGTCAAAATAGTCGCACGGGAAAGTGTGTGCGTGCAAGATGCAGGAATGAACGAAATGATGGACGGTGTTATAAACGAATTATTTATTTATTTAATAGGAGAACCAACAGCAATAACAAATGGATAAAAGTTGATTAAGAAACATAAAGCCAATTACAGGTTCTCACGGGTAAAAAAAGACAAAATTGAACACTTAGGATCACTAACAAGCACGATAAAAAATATTAAGAATATATATATAAGGTATAATAAGTATTATGCACTATGCACTTTAAAAAAAGTCATCGTTCAGCCGAGAGCGTGCAGAATTTGGTGGTGAATGGGTCAAATGAAAACTCTTTACAAAGAATATTAAAGTCCTTACTCGCTCGCACCATGTATGTTGTAGTTTTGCCTGTAGTTAGAAGAGGAAAAAGTAATGGAGATAGGCGGATTATATCTAACTGATCTCTGAGGAACATTGAAACGTAGTTTATGTAGGAGAAAACGTAGTTTATCGGATGGATAAAACTGGAATCGGTCAAAATCCTGAAAAAAAGGCACCACAGGAATTTAAAAAATTGGATGAAGTTGTAAGTAGACAGTATCTAAATAGTTGTTCAGTTTTGACTTTTAAGTGATTTTGAGTGATGGCAGAGTTATTTATAAATTAACCATAGAAAGTAGGTATTTTAAAACTACCTAACCACTATCACAATTTTAACCTTTTTTAAACGAAAAAGAAATAATGCAGAAGCGGCCTAAAGCTTAGAGGTCACTTTTAAATATTTAAAGCATTCGGTATTTAAAGTTTTTTCAGAATTACAGTTTTCACGTGGAATAAAAGTTCAATAGATTCATAAAAAATAACGTTCACGTTCTATTTTTAAACCGCTGTTATTCATTTTCATTCGAAATTCAAATAAGTTTTCGAATAATATTTCGATTCTGCGGTCGGTATCATGATAGACTTCATTGCATGAGAATGGACTATTCAGCTTTCATATTCATATCGATTTTATCAATAAAAAATACGAGCCATATTTTTGTTGTAAATACTTACATTGAAACTTATTTATTCGTTTTGATTTGTTTACTTACCTCTCAATATTTATTTGTAGTTATTATTGAAATGAATACAAAAAATATAGTATTTGCATCTTTTTGCATTTTTATTCTGTTGTTATGTCTCTTTTTTTTGTAAAAATATAGTTAGACAAGTCTGGCTGATAAAAAAGTATCTGCCACAAGCTAGACTCATTTATATTCAAAATTATTCTATTGTTTGTAAATATAATAGTGTATCCATTAGGTACGTTTTTTCTGACCGTTGCATAGGTTTTCGCGTTTTTGCAAAGATATTATGTTAGTCATATTTTTAATACAGATGGTCGGTTTATTTTAAATGTAAACGAGTTAACGTATGCACTCATAAATAAACTAATGAACGGGAACAACAAACGAGCAGTCAACAATCGAATGAATTACGAACGAGTGAGTGAGCGAATGAAATAATTACATAAAATGAAATTAATTACAGATACGGCCTCGGTGTAGTTACCACAACTCGGTGTAGTTAAAAATTTAAATTGAATTACTGTACTGCTTTAATAGAACTATTATCTTATCGAATAACTGAATAAAATGAAATTAATGATGTTTGTGATTAAATATTGATAAATAATGTTTAATGAACATCGTTTTATTCCCATTAATTAAGCATTAAATAAAAATTACCATTCATTAGAAATTGGTACTGTTTAATTCACTTTTAATTTATTTACCTCTCAGTTGGGAGACGAACAACCTCAAAATTAATGAAGGAATATTTACTAATTAAATCAATAAAAGCCAAGGAAGCCTGAATCCACTGCTGGACATAGGCCTCTCCCAAGCATCGCCACTTCGGCCGGTTCTGTGCTTCTCGCATCCAGCGGATTCCAGTGGTCTTCACAAAGTCATCGGTCCAACTTGTGTGAGGCCTTCCAACGCTACGTTTTTCGGTACGCGGTCGCCACTCCAGAACCTTTCGGCCCCATCGGCCATCTGTTCTGCGAGCAATGTGCCCTGCCCATCGCCACTTAAGTTTGGCAATTCTTCGGGCTATGTCGGTTACCTTGGTTCTCATGCGGATCTGTTCATTTCTGATTTGTTCACACTCCATTGCCTCCAAGCCTGAATGTCTGAACTGAAACAAGCAATAGAACACTAACGCGTCTAGTTATGAGGTAGGTACTGGGAGAACAGAGTGCGTCAATAACGTTGATATAAAAACAACAGCCGTTAAATATGCATATGACGTAAATCAGACAACGGGAATGAGTTTATTTTCAGAATTTATTTAATAGTGACTGCGTGGTCCGCTTTATTTTTAGAGCTAAATAATTGACCTACACAACACAGACTTTTGGTAAGTTAGGCCGTATTCTTGGCGGCAGCGGGTAGCGGGGCGGCGGGCGACATTGGTTCGAGAGCGACGCGTTCAAATGCATAGTTTTATATGGAACTGTTCCCAATGGCAGCAGCGCGGGGAGCGAGGACAGTTGCATATAAAACGATGCATTTGATCGTCCCGCTCTCGCGCTGCTGTTGCCGCCGCCCCGCTGCCCGCTGCCGCCGAGAATACGGCCTTAAGGTTGAGGTTATAAAATCGAAACAAAAAAAATAAGAATTTCGTTTCAAAAATAGAACTTAGCATATATTGAAATTACCTACATTGCACGTGGTTTCCACAGCTGGCAAAATGCATACCATAGCTCGGTTTCCGGCATATTCCACTGGAGATATCAGGCCACAACGTTTTAATCCCACCGCCCCTTCTGTCATCATTTTCTCCAGGTGGAGAGTCATCATCATCAGCCTGAGGCGGCATCTACAACGTCGCTTACGATTTTCGCATCAAAGTGACGTCACGTAAAATCCTGCATCGCGCAAGCAGAGTTATCCGCGCGCTTTAGCATTATACAACTTTCCATCCTAGTAGTCATAAGTCTATAGCAGTCAGGCCTCTTTAATCACACGCCGGTAATTCTCATCCAGCTGTTACTAATCAAAGGTACAGTAGGCCGCACGACAGTGTTATCACTTTGACCTTGAGATAGCCTAGCGTAGTACGGAGTAAGTGGGCCCTTCCCGGTCCGTCTATCGTCAACGCGAGCATGTTCGAAAACCTTGTTGTTTCATCCAGCGCAAGTGAGAACTGCTAACAAGCAAGTGAGAACGCGATAACTTTGTACGAAAAATAGTGTGTAAAAATTTGTTTCAGGAAATACGTGTTTTTGGGTGAGCCTTAAACGTTTTTGAAATACATGTCCGAGATTTCTATGAAGATATTTTCTTTACTTTTACTATTTATGAGTACATTATGACTGGCCAAAGTTCAGGTAAAATTTGTGCAAAAAAGCAGATTTTTTGAGGTTTATACTGAATTTGTTTCTCAAATTTTCTATTGTTTGCTTGCATAGAAACCTAGATATAGTACACAAGATACATATTAGTTTAAAAAAATCAAAGAAAGATGTGGTACAACGCCATAATCACGTACGAGCGTGTGTATGAAAAGTGTGACGGGTTGGCCGCTCTTAAGAGGACAGAACATACCGTTTTTGTTACCATTGAAGTTCTTCCTACCGCACCAATTGTTCCTATCTGTAAACCTTTACTGGTACCCACATTATTTCACATATGTATACTATGACATTGTGACGTCATTAGGTTATTAACACATAGATACGATTCATTCGAGTATCACGTAGACTGTTAACGTCAGTAAAGATTTGATCACGCGTTATCAGTGGTATCGGCTAATCTACGATTACTGCAATGTTCTACTCGCATTACACATAATGTAAGGTATTGATAATATCGTAGCTATAGTTAGCTACACTAGTAAATAGACGTCGGTATTTCAGTTACAGTTTTTTATGACAACATTGCGTGGTGTTCTTGTCATCTAAATAGCCTTTACGAGTGGTGATAGGTAGGTAAAGTATCTAATTGTTTAGCAACCACTTAAATTCAAATCACAACTGTCAGTGTCATTCTTTGACAGTTGTATGACATAGAACGGCAAATTGACGTAAGGTGTCAAGGTCAATTTGAAAAAAAAAAAAAAACCCTGATGGTAGGTAGTTCTATTATTCCATTGCACACTGTTCAACATCATAGTTTTGCTAGGTACCTTATATTATTTTTACCAATGTTGTTCTCTTACTAGTTAGCACTATTAAGAGAAAAAAAAATGCGTTCATAAGTCTGTCATAAAAGTACCTACGAACAGTCTGGTAATAAATAGGCCCCTATGTCTATCAATCAAAAATACGTTAGCGTTAAATATTTGTCTCACAAACACACCAAAAAATCAACTACAAAATAATAGTTATTATATGTTTAAGAGGCGGGGAATAACCACAACGTATTTCAGGACAAATACTTGAATAATACGGTATTTACCTTAAATTAAACTTGGCAGGGCTTTTTTCTGCTTCCTCGAGTCAAATGACAATAATTTAATTTTTGTTTACTATATGTAATTTTCTTCTTCTATGTCTAATTTAATGAAGAAAAGATTTTAGCACGATGATTTTAGCAACATTTTTATTTAAAAGAAATTAGTATTCATATTCTCGCCCCTTATTACATGGGACTTAAACATGCCGAGCGAAATGTGGGTGTACTCGGTATACTTCTTTCTATCTAGCCCTTTAGGGACAGGCGTGATGTTATGTTGAATTAATATTTCCTTGACCATAAAATAAGGACGGTCTTAATTTCATAATCACATCTAAATCAGATGTACAGTTATATTACGTAGCACCTAATTCAGCAAGCCGCACTTTCAGGGTTATCTTGTCAACTCAGATAGCTGATAACGCAGGCTCGCCGAAAGCAAACTGTCTCGGCATTTACCTAATATAATTATAACGTGCACAAATATTTGAAGGAACATATTTTTACAAAGCGTTTTTTACAGTTAAGCGAGCATCTTACGATCTATTAAATTAATACATGATTTTCTCGAGTCAATCTGCCCAGCCTTTTCCCAACTATGTTGGGGTCGACTTGCAGTCTAACCGGATGCAGCTTGTAACTGGGTAATACAATACCCCTTGGTAAGACTGGTTGTCAGACTTTCGGGCTTCTGACGACCCGTAACGCCCCGACAAGCGTAACTTAACCTGATGGACCGTGCGGCTGTATTACTTAGCCACGAGCTCCTCACACGATTTTCTTCAGTATGTCTGGTTATTGTTAATTGTGGGTCGGTAATCAATTTAAAACTTGCAGTTGAAGTGGACAGTTTTTGCAATACCCATATCTGAGGCAAGGGTGGTGTAGAATCCTGTTGATTCCGTATTTAACTAATCTGAATATATCACTACACTGGCTCATCACCACACCTTGCCTCTCGTGCAGGCACGCTTCATTTTCAACCGTTTCCCGCCATTCGTGGTTACTGACAGTTGACATAAGTGACACTGACAGCTACCTCACTACTGACGTGCATGAGATATAGTGCGTTTCATCAAATAGTTTCTTTACTATAATGTTGGTTCCACTGTTAAATTTAAAAATCGAACTTGTTAGGTAATGCCGTAGCGGCGGTGGGGTAGCGTATTCGTATTGGTCTTACAACAGTGGAGCCAATATTACGACATAGGAACTATTTGATGAAACGCACTGTAGTGTTTACTTATCTATTCAATAGATACTCTACATATGGCTATTCTATTATATGGACGGTTATTCTATGGATGAGTATAATCGGTCAGAAGATAGACACGATAATCACATAACATCGTGAAGAGGAAAGTTTAAAAGACCGGTATAATGAACTCAAACTCAAACTCAAACTCAAAGCATTTATTTCAATTAAACCATTTACAGGCACTTTTGAATTGTCAAGAAGTCGGTCAGTCAGAAATATGAAGCTAGTTGCCCATTCCAAAGCGTAGTAGGTACCTATGGAGAAGAACGGGCAAGAAACTCCACGGACACTCTTTTAAATTTTTTTTTTTTACAAAATATTGGCATATACATCATTAACGTTGAAATTATACATGTGAGAACAATGTAGAAAGACGTGCACGTTAAAAGCGTCCGTAATAAAAATATAAAAAACAAAGAACAATTCAAAAATTAAAATAAGCCATGGCAGCTAAGAGATGACCAGTCTCTACTGACGGCGCCCGTTCACGAACATGACGCATGGATTAGCACCTTTCAGCTCAACCATTTTGAAGGGAGCTAAATGATCCAACACACGCGCCACCGCCAGCGAGACATTAAAGTGAGCATGACAAACTCTCAGCCGCCAGGGCACATTCAAGTCAATGAAAGACATACCCAGTACCTAAATGGTAGCTTTACAGTCGGTACATAGTACTCACACATGTGCTATGCAATTATATAATGCTAAGACATTGAATTTATACAATGCAAAGATAGTTTTTGAAATTCTTAGCAACGTTTTGTAGATTAACTTAGAAGCAACCTTTGCCCTGTCCAGACAGTTATAAGCTGGTATCTTAGAATATAGCTGTATTCAGAGGCTGGTATTCTTAAAGGTCAAACAGTGGTCATTTTCAGGCTGACCTATAATTAACCAAAAGACAAGACATATTTTAAGCATCAAATCAATAAAGGTCGACATTATCACCTTGGGAGTTTAGGACAATAAGGTTGTTTGATGAACTTTAATAAACCATAAATTACCAAACCGCGAAATTTCTCGGTTTTTTTTTAGATTTTTTATTCATATTCTTTATGGCACCTATTCAGGTCATGAGCTATTCGAATATCAAAAAATATTTGGTCTAGGTCTTAAGGAAGGCGTGAACATTGATTCTCTGTTACAATGTAGAATAGATAACTGTCACAGTTGTATTAAGGCTAGATACACAAGACTGGTATTTTGTCTTGAATTGCAAGTTTGACCTTTCTAGGCAATTATTCGCAGAAAAATTACTTTTGATGTATCCTGTCTTTTATGCTTGTGATCTTAATAAACATTTCGCAAATAATATAAAGGTTACGAACTTCGCCCACCACTTATTATATTGTTGGCAGAATGTTGTAATTCCTTTGCCTACTAAAATAATCTTTTGGTTTCTCTGACTCCTTTTTGGACTACATATTTTTTTGTTTTGGTCGTGAAATATTAAAACACGTAGGCAGTTTTTATTTTCTACGTGCTTCCATAATGAATACCTGTAACATGTAATTTACGTCATGTTAGCCTGTTTTAATATTAAAGAGCTAGAGGTCGATAACATTTTAAATGACTTCGAAGCATGTTTTGACAATCCAAAACGTTTCTTTTCTTTTTTCAATACTTTACATAGATTATTGATAATTTATTATATACATATAGTTAGGTGAGGTTTGTTTAGGGTAGTGGTCTCAAGCGCTACTGCAGTAGAAGCCCAGAGTCTGGATTTGTGCCTAGTTTATGATAATAGGCTCGTGCCTTATTACATGAGACTTAAAGTACATACAAAACTATAGGCACGTCTCTGCTAGCCCTTCGGTGACTACATGTGTTATGTTATGCAGTGGCGAGGCGTGGTAAAACGAGAGGAGTAAGCCGGAGCATTAAAAAAATAATTGTGTTTAATAATTGTTTTGACGTCACTTCAACTTTCATCGTGGCCGCGAAAAGTTACTTCTTGTTTACCTATCAAAATAACGGTGTCAATAAACCGTTTCATCAAATTCCATAGGCATTTCGATCTACTTTTCTAATAAGAGCTTCATGCAAATTAGTGAAAATAATTCTATTCCTACCAGTCCCGAACTCATAAAACAGCTACGAATATGTTTTTCAAGAAAGCATATTATAAAATTTAAGACTACTTTGAAGACAAGGAAGTTTGAAAATAATTCCTTCTGCACATGTGGTTTCTCTGGTATCAAATTCAAATTCAAATTCAAATTCAAATAATTTTATTTCAGGAATACACCCATATAAAAAATTTACAACAGACTCAAATACAAATACAGATTACAAATTCATTCAATCAATTCATTAATTAATTATAACTTATTACAAAACAAAAACAAAATAATCAATATTACAATATTAATTTAGCTGGAATATTAATTGCCATATACGAAGAAATAATTAACCTCGTATATGGCCCTCAATATTCCATTGTCCGATGTATGTATTCGGTTCATAAAAGAGGCCTGCGACTTTCTCATGACTGCGTAAAAGTCATCTATCCTGTTTTCGGCAAACATGCCGGACGCACTACACCGCCAAGGCAAGCCCAGTATGCATCTGAATGCGTTGTTATATTGTACACGCAACGTGTTGTAAGCACGCTGTGTGTATTTGTACCATAGGGCACAGGTGTAAAGGTTCCGGCAGTATGCGTTAAACAGAGTGATTTTGACTTGCTTTGAACACTTCGCAAATCGTCGTGCCAGCATATATACTATACTCTTAGCAGCGAGCGAACGTCTTTTCATCGTCGTTCGTCGTATCTCATTAACGGTAAATTTTGTAAGTCTATTAACTGCTCCCAAATTACAATGTTCATATTTTTTACATTCTTCCTTGACATAATCACCCTATATACCTACCATTTAATTTCAACTCTTTATTAGTAGCTTTTGTGGACATGATAATTATTCATATTTGTTACAGCTGTAACAGCAATCACGTCATTTCGTTTAAAATACGTTTTTATTTTTATTAATTTATTTATCTTTATATAGATTATTTTCTATTTTGTGAATGTGAGAACGCTGTAGGCTTAGTGGACTATACATTTATTGACCACCATTATTCTGTTAAGTACCTGGTACTTTTTAAAAGAGTAACCGTGGAGTTTCTTGCCGGCTCTTCTCCATAGAAAACAACTAATTGTAACCGTGCGCGTGCACCTAGCTTCTGACGTCTCATAAGTTCACGATAAGCCGGACGCGCCTACGAGTTATTTCAGAGCGCAATGTTTTGTTGTTGGGACATAAAGACAAAAAAAAAAATATGTACGCGTTTCGTAATAATTTAATTTTATAGTGTATCAAATATTTATAGTGTGATTATTTAATGACGATAGAGTGGTTGTGTTCGGAATTTCCGAAGGGAAGCCGGTAGGAATCGGGTTGTTTGAAGTCATCGCCCCTGATGTTATGTGTATTATAGTTCTAGTTATACAATATGCGTTCATATGGATTTGTCGTCGTAATAGTCTCAGAGTTTTATCCACACACAGACATAAACTTAATCCTTATCCGCTTTTTACGTCGCAGCAAGGAAAGTGGATTGCTTCATCCGCTTTTCAAATAGAGATGGGAAAGGTCGGTGGAAAAACTTTGTTTTTTTTTTGTGATTCACAGATTTTGAAAACGTGTCAGTGGATAGCAACTCTCACTTTTGAGTGACCATTTTTATGTCTTGCAAAAAAATTATAGAAAATTGTAATTTCGAAGAATTATGATGTGGTTGGAACCATGATCACAATCCGTTGCCAAATAGCTAATACTATTTGTGTTGCTACAGCATATGTGCTTAAGAGCAAATTATTATCCTTGGAATATTTTTGAAGTTTTGGTAAACTGTCAGACGTCAATTGCTGTTTGTTTATGTGACTTTAAATGTTTGTAAACGCACCCACGATACAGGAGAAATTCCTAGTGTGGGGCAAATCTTAAAAAAAAAAAAAAAAACCGCGGATAAAAGATAGCTGGCGTTGGAAAAATCTGCTAAAAAGCTACGGTTTCTTAGAAGATCGGTGGCCGCCATATAGTGTCTGCAATTTACCGGCGAGTGACGTCACTAAAACGTTATTTATGACAGTAAGTTGGTGTGTCTCTTACACACTGACTTATTAATTGTAAAATTTTAGGAAAATCGTCTACTTTTACAATGTTTGTATGTGAGCACCACATAATTAATTTAGCTGTTGTTGCTTTATTTTTAATTCTTAATTCTTTTTACCTATTGTGATATAGTAATTTTATTCTAGGTGCATCGTCCTCACATATAATTATATAACTAATGCACTTTTACAAAACATTGTAAAACATTTTAAAAGAGTAACGGTGGAGTTTCTTGCCCATTCTTCTTCATGCGAAAACTACCTTTTACCAGAATCAATACAATTTTTTTTGTAAATTTTGACGTTCAAAGGTGCCTTATAAGGGCCTATTTGAAATAAATGATTTGACTTTGACTTTGCATTTTCTAGAGACCGTTTTTTGACACCGTAAATCAAACCACGCTGTCTTTTCATGACCGGTGACATGGGAATGAAAATAATGACAGCGGGGTTTGACTTTACGTTTCAATGCGGCTGTTATGTGGCGTCCATCGCTTTTCTAGGAAAGATTAGCTTTAGAGATAATAACATGCTGCTTGGTGTGTGTGGTTATGTGGTAGGTTTTCACATTAGTAGGTATAAAAACACTGTAAGGACAAGTCGGGCGTCTCTTTTCTGTGCATTTACAAACATTTTGGTAACATTCAATTTATTTATCTCAATAAATATTCAGTTTATCGGAAAAGGAGCCAAAAACTATAAAAATGTATTGTTTTGCAAGTTTTAAGTTTTTACATTGAGGACTGCCAACATTTTGTTGGCTCTAACGCCAATGTGTTGTTATTTATTGCGAACATACCTCAAATCTGTAAACCGCGCAAATTTGAGGCACAAATCAGATATGTTTGCCGAAGATTCATCAAGCACCATGTGTTATATTTTTTGTTGATAAATTGTGTAAATTAAACAAAAATAATCTCGATAAGGTTCAGCGATTGGCACAGCACTGGCTAGTCTTTCGATGACAGAAAACTAAGAAATAGGTTATCAAGTGCGTTTCAACAGCGAAAAGGATCATGGATCCCCACCATTATTTGCTCCATTTACCTATTCCTCAGTCTGTGCTTGATCTTCTTTCTAATAGTTTAATGTTTAGTAGAAGAAGATATTCATGTTTTTAGACAATTTGACGACTTCTGGGTCACTGTCGACTTCACCAGCGTTTACCTTATACTGCGTTTGTAGTTTTAATCTCAACAGCCAAAATATGCAGAGAGTCAGGACTGGTGACGCAGGAGCAAGCGACGTATAGTTGTCCGAGTGAGAAGCAGCTCATCCTGAGGTCCACACCCTAGCAATTTCCCATTGCTTGCGAAGTTTTTCGTTTTTAGCGAATTAATGAACGCCTGCGTTTCAGCATATGCTTACTACCTAATTGAACAACACTGATACACTGGCTGTTGCATTCTTACAGATTATTCGTGAGGAAGACAAAGGGTTTCGTACCACCGACAATATTAAGCAAAAAACTCCGAAAAAATCATTTTTCTTGAACCCCTTATTTATTTATTTTTTTGTTATTTGTTGTTATAGCGGCAATAGAAATACACATTCTGTGAAAATTTCACTGCCTGTGTCTGTTTTTTTACTGTCTACCTATTACGGTTCATGATATACAGCCCGGTGACTGGCACTCTTCGGGTACGGAAGGCTAAAAAGAAGATAAACTTACAACAGCTGAGTATTGGTTTATGTTTCCTGCGTATTATGTCAGTAAACCTTCTCCAACTTTTCTCTTACACGTACGAGTGTCCAGTCACAACACTTTTTCAGTTCAATGGCTCCAATTTACGTCAGTAACAATTTTGGCAGAGGTAAATAATATATTTTTGTTTACGTCTCAGATATGAAATTGTGCATAATGAGGGTTTTAACGAGCATTCCATTCGCTTTTGTTTTGCTGCTATCCCGTTATTATGGTCTGTTGTTGTGCGAGGTGACAAATAAAGTTGGATTAAATGGATGTTGGAGTGAATACAGAAGAAAATAATATTTGAATGGTAATCCACTATTATAATAAAACGTTCTTTAAACAACAGTAAACACACACATCATGTGCGTGTTTGTGTGTGTGTGTGTGTGTTTGTGTGTGCGTGTATGTGTGTTTGTGTGTGCGTGTATGTGTGTTTGTATGTGTGGGTGTTTATGGAATAATATGTTTGTGTATTGTAAATCCTATGTTCCTATTCATTTATTTCTATATATAGGTTTATACCAAAGATATAAATGTCTAGATAGACAGTCAAAGCTGTGAACTCGTCAAAAAAAATAGCGTCCAACTGTTAGCCGCTAAATGCACGCACACTAGAAAATCACAGTGACAGCACAATGACGTGGCGCGAGTGTAAGACGTAGCTGTCGCGCACACCAGGATAACAAAGTTGGCTTGTTTGTTTTAGTTCTTTTGCAGCGCGACACTCTATCTAGACATATAAATAATCAAAAGTTTATACAAATACTATAACAAAAAAAACTATAATGAAAAACAATACAATACAATAGGTACACCTCTGCTTAATGCATCGAGGAAAACAGGCGTGCTGTTATGTGGTTGTGTTTTCCACGTCAGTAATATTTATTGCACATAAAAATGGTTTTCTTCCTAAAATGACTAAGCACCTCTCCCTGTCACTGTCACCATTAAACTGAAACGGACATGCATAACAGTCACATGTGCAAGTTTACACACACATACAAATTCAGTTGTCAAAAGTAGGCGTTGTCAACCACAACCCATGCGTGTGCGCAAATATTATGGACATCCATAATTATGTTCAAATATTATTATCAGTACAGGAAAATATAGATTTTTGTGTACCTATTTACCTGTTATTGTATTATTAGGAAGTTGCCACTGTCAAATAACAACACTGTTGAAATATAAACTGAAAACTTACCAAGAATGTTTCAATGTTCCGAGTTTTTTTCCATGAATCGTGAAATGGCTCTCGGTTGCTACTTGATACGTCTGCAGAACACAATAGCACTTGAAACAGAGAAAGTGTCACCATTAGACGCCATTGATCCAATATCTTGAAGTATTTTATATGCATGTATTGATTCAGCGAAAGTATGGCAAAGTTAACACCAACATGACATGGGTAGAATACAATGGTCAATCCAGGAAATCAGGATGGCAACCAACCGATTATCCTTTAAAGTTAAAGTTCGCGAGCACATTCGTAAGAAGCTGGCAGTATCATTACAACGTTAATGTTTTCCCATTGTTTGTCTTATTTGTTCTAGTATATTCGTGTATTTATGTATATTTATTTGTGCTTATATTTATATATAATTAGGCATATATATTATATTAATAGTTTGTAATAGGTATATGTGTTACATCTTATAATTCCTTTAAATTATTCCTCAATTTCTCGTAATTGCACCTACCACTGTTTGTCTCTGCATCACCCAAAGGTTGACTGGTAGAAAATGCCTATGGCATTAAGTCCGCCTCTGTACATTTGTGTGCTTGAAGTATTAAATAAATAAATAAATAAATAATCCCCGCGTATGAACGAAGTATGTGCCTAAATTCATGCGTCCACACGGTTATCAGCTTCTACTGGTCTGCAACTCCAGCTGGTTTCATCATTATGAAGTCCTGTAGATCTACATAGCATTGTTTTTAGTTAGAGACATTATAAGATTATAATCAGGGACAAGTCAACTTTCGAATGTGGTGATAATAGTATGTATCACTCTAAACACGTTGTAATTTTAGACATTCAAATGTCAACCATGACCATTCACAAGAAAAAATAATTTAAACAGAAAGTGTCGTGGACAAGAAAGACCATGCCCTTTCCCGTGGGTTTAATTAATCTAACACTACAATGTTTTTCACGTAAAATCCTTTCTAAGCAAAGTCATTGTGGCAGTATTCCCTTGAGACTGTTAATTATAGCGGTCAGTTAGAATGTTAGGACGTTCTTGTTCGACATTGGACATAATCAGGCATTCAGGCTAAATGCCCAGTAATTGCAGCAGGACCTATTTACTTACTACAGAGGGGCATGTGGCTAAATAACAACAGCTGCACGGGTCAATCGAAGGCTAAGTTTCGCTTGCCGCGGTCGGTTCGTGGTTGGGTTTATCCATTACATACTGTCTCGGAAATCAGGTCAAGCCGTTGGTCCCGCCTGTCGTTCTGTAGATCTTTGACAGTCGATACAGGTGGACAGAAGCCCAAAAGTCTGACAACCAGTCTTACCAAGGGGTATCGTGTTACCCAATAACTGGGTTGTCAAGGTCAGATAGGCAGTTGTTCCATCTAAAATCCTGGTATTCAGCTACATCCGATTAGACTGGAAGCTGACCCCAATATAGTTGGGAAAAGGCTAGGCTGACTTTTTGCAGCAAGACCTACTTATATGTCCGTACTTTCCCGATACACTAGCTGCGCCCCGATGTTTCATCCGGATAAGTCTCGATCCCGTGGGAATATCGGGATAAAAAGTATCCTATGTCCTAAACCAGGTCATGGTCTAACCTTGTGCCAAATTTCATTCAAATCCGTTCAGTCGTTTTAGCGTGAAAGCGTAACAAACTAACTTTCGCATCCATAATATTAGTTAGGATTTTCAGATTTTCAAGATTTTTCATTCCACTGTAGTCAAAGTCAAAGCATTTATATCAAATGGATCCTTTTACAGGCGCACTTTTGAACTGTCATGGAGTCGGTCAGCTTGTCAGATAGTGACTGAGTTCCAAAATGTAGAGCAGTAAGTAGGGCTCCTCCGTATTGTACATTCATTCTTTTATTTGACTAACTATGGCCAGCTATCTAATTACGCAACACATTTTCGTAAACGATTACGACAAATTTGTTTAATTTTGACAGTTCAACAACATTCATTGAGTTATTTACATTGTTGAGCAGCTTTTTGTTTCGAACTTACGAAGCAATGGATTAGCAATTTGTTTCAAAACGATTCAAATTCCGATTGATCGTGTATTACGTGATTAGGGTACAGGTCTTCTAAAATAAGCCTCAATAAGTCATCAACTCACCATAATAAATATTTTTTAAATTATAAATCTTACTTAAGTTTATTTATATTCAGCCTATAATCTTCCCATTGCTGGTACACAGGCCACCTCTACGTGAGAGGGAGTGGGCCGTAATCCACCACGCGGCCCCAGTGCGGCTTAGTAGATGTCACGTGTTTTAAATTTTTTTGGTTCTAGGACATGCCGGTTTCCTCAAGATGTTTTCCTTCACAGTTTTGAGAGCAGTGCTCATGAAATAATTTACACAAACTAAAGCGCCTGTCAGAGTTCGAACCTACGACCTTACAATTCGTAAGCCGCGGCCGTTACTACTGGACCATCACCGCTCTCGTTTTGTCACTTCTCAAGTTTATTTTGTAGGTACCAACTCTGTTTTTTTTGTTACTCTTCCAAACCCCAGGTCGACAGGCAAAGAATGTCGTGGTGTTAAGTCTGCCACGTGTATCCAGCAAGGTTTAAAAAAAAATCTATAAATAAAACTTAAGTTGACAAATATATAGGAAATAAAAGAAAATTACCCTCTGCAGGTGCTTAGTTCCCAAGCGTTTATTATTGATTAAGGAAGTGGATGGGTGGCATTAAAGATTAAGGTCGAACTAAGGTAATACTTGTAATAGGTTTTTATTATGGTATTAAATTAGTGGTTGTTGCCTAGGCGTCGTTTTTCAAGGTGGGGTGGCTTTTACATCGTGTCTAAGTCTGTGAAGTAAACACTAAAAAGTTACTGAGTTCTTAAAATTGAGATGTTTGCTGTGCCGTAATCAATTTATTAACATTTTTCTCATCATCAGTCTACAGGTACACTGCTGGATAAAGGCTCTCCATTTTTTGGTTATTCTCACCTAGCTTATAAAAATTCAAAGAAATTCAAATACTTTAACGCCGCCGGTAGCATATCTCCGCCGCGAAACCATAGCAGCGAAACCGCAGTAGTTCAATTCAACTGACTCGCGCCATGTTCCGCTATTCGAAATTCGAATACCTAGCGGAATATGACGCGAGTCAGTTGAATTGCACTACTGCGGTTTCGCTAATACGGTTCCGCGGCGAAGTGCTAGTGGCGTTAGTTTCATAATTTATTATTAATTTTTATTTGATAATAGAAATGTGATTTTTAAATAGCAATAACTTTTTTATTTTCAATAATATTAAGATTTTTTATTACTTTTAGGTAATGTTATTGCAGTACTTATGTGTCCCTTTCGGATCAGACAGGGTTTTTATTACATATTGTGCGCTGTTGGTGTTCTTTAATAAATAAATAAAAACAATAATATTTCACAAATGCCACATCGATTCGTTATTTTTTCAAACCACATTTTTTCTTAATAAACAACGATTGTCATATAAGCCAGCAGGAGGAGCTCATGGCTAAGTAATAACAGTCGCATGGTTCGATCCATCAGGTTAAGCTACGCTTGCCGGGGTTGGTCTGTGGATGGGTTACCATCTTAACATACCGAGACCCCTCCGTGGCTCGGAAAGCACGTTAAGCCGTTGGTCCCGGCTGTCATTCGTGGATCTTTAACAATCGTTACGGGTCGTCAAAAGCTCGAAGGTCTGACAACCAGTCTTACCAAGGGGTATCGTATTACTCAGTTACTGGGTTGTGGAGGTCAGGTCAGCGCTCCATATCAAATACGGTATTCAGCTGCATCTGGGTAGACTGAAAGCTGACCCCAACATAGTTGGGAAAAGGCTGGGCAGATTGATATTGTCGTGTAGCACCTTGATTGGTTAACACACTTTCAGTCACAATCTGGTTTGAAGGTCTGGTTTTGAAGGAAATTCCTAATTCATTACTTCATAGGTTTGAAAAAATTGTCTGCTCAACAACGTAAATAACGCAAGGAACTTGGTTGAACTGTCTAAATAAGTTTATGTGGATTACGCAATAGTGAAGATGACTAAAAATTTTTTTTTTTGGTCCGTCTGTTAGATTATTAAAAAATATTGGACACGTATTTTTTATTTTTTTACATTTAGTTAAAATGTGCCATCACGTCACTAGTACGTAGATTTTATACTTACTTGTGACGTAGCGACCCCCATTTCCCAACTTTAATGCGTTTTATCTAAGTATTTTTTTAAATTAATATGTGTCTAATATTGTTTTATTATCTGACTGACGGACTAAGTAGAATTTCTTTTTTTTACCCACGCATCATCCCTATTATCCCGCAGTTACATTTTCGTTTTCTATAACATTTCTGAAACAACCTTTTTGCAAAATAACCTTTTTATCCATATCATTAACAAAAGAGCTGTTTTTGATCTCAATAAAACAAAGGAGCAAAGAAATATACCAAAATATCAACAAATAAACCAAGTTCTGTCTGTTTTCTGCTCATTTATGTATTTGCGTTGGATGTGGCCCCAAGCAATGCGAATCTGAAACAAAGGCGGGGAGCGACAGCTCCGCCATTTTGGTTTCCAAAAATTAAACTCGAGCATAAAGAGATATTATTAGCGAGTTTTGCAGCGTGTTGTCTGTTTCTAATAGGCGTAACCAGCTAATTACGTGTAGTTGGCCCTCGGTTGAAAATGATACCGACCGTTATTGACTCTTACTGTTCAGGTGACCATGATGACAACTTTCGATCCGATTTGAAGGACTTCTTTTTGGTAGATCTTATTAGTGACTGCCCCGTTGGTCTAGTGGTCGTAAGCGCAACTGCTAGGCATGAGGTCTTAGGTTCGATTCTCTGGTCGGGTAAAATGTTATTGGGTTTTTCCATCTGGAATTTCTCAGTAGCAGCCCGGAGTCTGGATTTGTGCAATGCAATGTCCGGTTGATGGCAATAGTCTCGCCCCCTATTAGATGGGACTTAAACATAACTGGTTATTGGTGGGTGTCTATAGGTACACCTCTGCCCAGCCCTTCGGGGAAACAAGGCGTGATGTTATATTTTGTAGAAGAAATCAACCACCCACCTTACAGTCCAGACCTGGCCCCTAGCGATTATTTCCTCTTTTCAAATTTGAAAAAAGACCTCCGAGGACGAAGATTTTCCAGTGATGAAGAAATGAAGACGGCCGTAAACGAACATTTTGAAGACAAAAACGGCGAATATTTTTTCACAGGGTTAAAAGCTCTTTTTAATAAATGTAAGAAGTGCATTGAAATAGTGGGAGATTATATTGATAAATATTTTTTTTATACATATCTATCAGCATTTTTAATACATTAGGCTCAAAACTTTTCAGCCGCCCCTCGTATAACAAGTAGCAAGGGGAGCAGAAGAACAGTTAAGTTATAATAATGCTATACAAGTAAAGCAATGGTTCACATACTTGATAAAATAATAAATGCCCAATGACGGTATATAGAGAAAAGTTCTTTACCTCCCGTGCTAGTCAAGGACTGTGTTACGGCAAGGTAAGATTCTCGCTCATGCAATAGTAGTCATAATCAGGCTACAAAGGGACATCGATAGAGTAGTGAGATGGAGCAAACAAAATCTCTTGCAATTTAATAGCTCGAAGTGTGTGACCATCACTTTTTCTCGCGCACACAATCCCATCTTACATAACTACTATATTGACGGGTTGCCTATGGAACGGGTCACAGAAGTCAAGGACTTGGGAGTAGTGTTTAACACCGGTTTGACTTTTCGGGATCACATCATGCGTAGCTGTAAAAGAGCGTATAGAAATTTAGGTTTCATGCTTCGTACGGTCCAAGGTTTCACGAATGTGAAAGCTATTATAGCATTGTATAATGCATTGGTGAGAAGCCAGTTAGAATGTAATGCAGTCATCTGGGCTCCGCATGAAGCTAAATATAGTCTCATGCTGGAGAGGGTACAAAATAAATTTATAAAATAATTATACATGCGTTATTACGGAGTCTATCCCTTTTACCCGTTAATGTATCCTACTTTATTTATTTTAGGTATGGTAGGATACAACGAGCTAAGGGTTAGGAGGGATCTTGCACTCGCATCGTATGTATTTAAATTACTGAGAGGGAAGGTGCATAATGCAGTTATTTTAGGCCAGGTGAGTCTGTGTGTTCCAGACAGGTACGTGTGGCGGCGACGGCAGCCACGACTGCTAGTGGAACCGCGTGCTCGGACCAACCTGTTAAAAGAGGCGCCGCTGACGCGTGCACTCCGCACGCTCAACCTCATAGCGAGTGAGATTGACTTATTCTGTTGTTCTCTGGGTGAATTCACAAGGAATGCTTTGTTTGTAATTAGTTATAGGTATTAGTTATAAGTAACAATTAAGTTAACTTAAGTATTAATTAAGGCGCATTTACCGCATTGGTTAGCTGTAATGGTAGATGTATGTAGTTAAATAAATAAATAAATAAATAATGTAAACACGTTAAGACACTTTTTACCAAATACATTTGTTTTGCTGTGAATCAAGTGACTGTATGTATAACCTTTAATCAATGTAACCTTTCAAATCGATGGAATGGGCCACAATTTCTTTTTTACAACATTTTTTAGAAGGTATTTACAGGTAATTTTTTTAATGTTATAGGTTTTTTTTAATATTCTACACTGCTTTTCTATGTAACGATTCAATTCTTCTGTGGTTTATCATCATAATCAGCCTATAACGTGCCCACTGCTGGGACAAAGGCCACCTCTCTGTGAGAGAGAGTGTGCCGTAATAAACACGCGAGCCCAGTGCGGGTTGGAAGATGTCACATGTCTTTGAATTTTTGGTTCTAGGACATGCCGGTTTCCTCACGATGTTTTCCTTCACCGTTTTGTGAGCAATGGTGATTAAATCATTTACACAAAGTAAAGCACCTGCCTGGGTTTGAATCCAGGACCTATAAACTGGTAAGTCGGGGCCGTTACCACTGGGACACCACTGCTCTCCCTGTGGTTCATGATTAAGGCAATTGTATCGACCTAAAAGGGGCGAACTTCAAGAGTTCTTATACCCAAGCATGTTTGGTAATCCGTGTCTACATTTAGCAGATAAAAGATTAAGTCTGCTTACAATTTATAGAATTTAAGCACTCTCTAGGGTGCTCTAATTTCCATCGGAGTCTCGTTCATCTAGCGAAGCATTCCTCTGTGGGTACGAAAAATATGCAGTTCTGTGGAGGCGTTGAATGCATAATGGATTATAAGCTGGTTCGTTGATGCACCCACCTACTTACTATAATTTAGAGGTTATGAAAAGAAGTAAAAGTAGGTATGTATGTATCTATGTATTAGTAGGTATTCATTTTCAAGTTATCTATCACTTATGTTGCACGTGACATGTTTTTCTCTGCACCACCCTAAGGTTGACTGGTAGAAAATGCTCCTGGCATTAAGTCCGCCTTTGTACAGTATTTTTTTACTTGTGCGTAAAGTTTTAATATATAATAAAAGTGGTTACACTTTTCTAATGTTTAGGCAAAGCCGATTAGCCGCGAAATAAAATTTGGCGCGCAGTGGAAAATTCGACGTCAAGAATTTGCTTAAATCAAACAATTAGGTATACTTATGTTAATAAATTGGAGAGCTAATTTTGCTGAGAAGAGATTGTTTAATCTTATTAAGAAGAAAACTAATGAGTTAGTTAATCTTAGGCTTAGAGTTAGGTATCAAGCAAATTAGATAAGCCTGCACAAAAGCAGAAATGTTTTTAAATATCTTTTAAATTTTTTAATATTTTGTAGTCTAAATACGAAACAGCCTATACAATTATAATTTAAGTGCTAATTCCTCACAAAAGATTGTCTCACTTCCAACAAGACGTGTGGTCACGATTACACGCAGACTGTACGTCACCGAAACATGGTAACCGGTAATACCTGTACAAACTGGTCTAGTTTATTGGTTTGCCGTTTTCTCATACTGGCAGTGTAACAACAAGTGACATTTGGTTTGAACGAGGAGTTGAGAGATTGTTGCAGATCACGGGATGGATTGTTTTCATTTAATGTATACAAAATATTTTAAAAGATTAACGGTGGAGTTTCTTGCCCATTCTTCTCCATACGAAAACTACCTTTTGGAAGGGGCGACTAGACACAATTCTTTTTTTTTTGTAAATTTTGACGTTCAATAGTGTTCCTTTATATGCCTAATTTAAAAAAAAAAATTGAATTTGACTTTGTAAATTAAAATAAGAATACAATATGAATCTAAAAACTCGTTGAAAATTGGTGGACGGCTGCAGCCAGTATCATGCTTCTGTAGGTACAGCTGTGCAACCTTAAGGGCGAATTCCACCAATGAAACTGAACGCGATCAGCACGTAAACGACGTTTAGGGGCTGTCAGTGTCATTATTTTCTGTGGATTATTGACACTGGCAGGTCTTGAACGCAGATGTGCCTGTCGCGTTTAGTTTCATTGGTCAAATTCGCACTTAGTTTCGTTACCACTTCATGTCTTCGTTCTTATAAGCACTTCTGCCTTTTAATTAGAACATTCCTCTGTTGGTATAAACATATTCAAATTCCTCTTCTTCTACATCTACAACTCGCTTGTTCGCAATTTCCATATTTTGTTGCACGCTGACCTTTTTTTTTCACCCTGAAAATTAGAAATACATACTTATTTTAATTTTAATGATATCGCACAAAACAGAGATATTTGGAAGGAAAAAGGGGAGGCCTTTGCCCAGCAGTATACGCAAATAGAAAAATATAGTAACTGTTAGCTATGAAGTTACCTTATATAAAATTAATAAATAAATAAAACTAGTTGTCCTTGCTCAAGGCGTTTCTTTATCCTCCATCTTCTTATTTCCATCATCCGGATTGTCATGAAAAGGGCCTAAACAGACATCTCGCATTAATCCTAGAGTGGATGTTTACTGCCCTATCAATACTCTTCCACAACAAGCTATAAATATTTGACATCCATTAACATCCATTAATATATTGTATATGTACATAGTTGTAAACGGGATCAGAATTACATTACGCATATTTGGTTGTTGGCCAAGATATCAATCTTATAGCTTTTGGGGCATTGACAGTAAAAATCTAAGAGCTGATATAAATGTAGGCAGAAAAATGAATCTGTAGATTGTTTTTTGTATAAATTGTGTAGTCGGCCTCGTAATTTTTTTTACACTAAGGTTGAATGACACTTGCATGTCATAAGACGACAAGGTCTATTTGTCTATGAGGCATTTAGCATAGCATAGCATAATCAGCCTATAATGTTACCACTGCTGGTATACAGGCCTCATCTCATTGAGACGGAGTGGTCTGTAAACCACCACGCGGGCCCAGCGCGGGTTGGTAGATGCCTCACGGCTTCGAATTTTTGGTTCTAGGAGATGCCGGTTTCCTCTCGATGTTTTCTTTCACCGTTTGGGCCACCATTGCTCTGGTGTGCATTTGACAGCTAGATGGATTCAACCTTAGTAAAGTTTCAATTGCATGGGAATTGACACTGACAACAGTGGTAATGCAATTACGACGTTGGCTATACTTACGACGTATGTATAAGCACTCTTTGGATGACAGTGATTTTGTGGTTGCAGTGAGTTTATTATTTTGTGTATATATAATAGGTACATAGGTGCCCTACATTTAGGGCGAATTTCACCAATGACACTGAACACGTTCAGCAAATCTTAACCGCGTTCACGAACTGACACTGACAGTTCTTGAACGCGATTTAGATGTGCTGAACGCGTTCAGTTTCATTGGTGAAATCAGCACTTAGTATAATATCACAATCTGGTTGAATTATTTGTTTGCTAGAGCAATTTAGACAAAGATATCACTCATTCAAATCAATCTTATTTTTTTCAAATCTAACTTCCCTTCGTCATTGCAAAAAGGAGGGCCTGTAAAATCTTATCAGTTACTCACAAAAATACAAAGCGATGTGTAATGTTTGTATGATAATATAATAAACATACCATAGTGTCACGTACATAGATAAATGTTCTGAGATAAACCGTTTTCTGACAAAAACGGCCATAATTTTGTCTGTAAAGTTATTCAGATAACGTTAAACTTGCCGTTATGAATACCCAATATTGATGACTACTATTAAGGGCACAGCTAACTAAACTATTAGATATTCTTCTTCGTGTCGTATATATGGTAGTATTCTTCTTTGTTTTTATACAGGGTCAAATAAAATTATCTAGTGAACCTCAACAGAAGTGTTTACATATCAATACCCATGTATTGATATCTAAACATGATAAAACAAAAAAGATATTAATTTGATGATTCCGTTATATCGAATATACTGCAGTATTAATTTTGAAATAAATATATTATGGTAAAGTTGAGGATTTATGTTAAGTACCTACTATGTCTGACGAAAACACGATTCCATAAAATTTTATCGATAGAAAAAAAATAACCCAAAGCGAACAATAAACCGCTAGTATTAAAAAAAACTTCAAATTAGATTATTAAACTTTGCATAATAACTGAACTAACTATAAAGCAGATAGTATTTTTTTTTTTATTATCATTTATATTCGCCGTAAAAATAAATTACCTAAACTATTGGAGTCTTCTCCCCGCAGCTCAGTCACGCTCTTACTCAGCCCGCAAGCAAATGAAATGAAATGAAATGAAATGAAATGAAATGAAATGAAATGAAATTGTTTATTCTGTAAATAGGATATTGCAATCACTTTTACACGTCATATTAAAAAAAAAATAAGAAGAAAATGCTAGATGAGTTCGGCGTTTCCTATCTGACTACTCTGAGAAGAAAGAAGCAGTATCGTGCGAGCGTGATAAGGAGTGAATTTGAGCTGAAAAACAAGTTTACTTTACCTGTATCGTCAATTAAACAGCCTATTTACCTCGTAACTAAGTATCATCATCATTGGTAAATCCATTTAATCCATAATTGGTAAAACACTGTACAATATTAAGCCACTGGTCCTGGCTCTCATTCGTGGATCTTTGACAGTCGTTCCGGGTCGTCAGAAGCCCGAAAGTCTGACCCAGTAACTGGGTTGTGGAGGTCAGACAAACAGTCGCTCTATGTAAAATACTGGTGTTCAGATGAATCCGGTTAGACTGGAAGCCGACATAGCTAGAAAAAGGCTAGGTAGACATGCTGAAAAAGCGGATTTGTGAAACAAAATACTGTCCATCCCGGCATCATTTGGAAGGCTATTGTTACTGAAATAACACAATTACTTCCATAGCTCGCCAATTACTGAATTTTTGCCGACTCGATACGATAAACCGATTTTATTTGCAGCTTCTCTTTTTATTGTTCAATCAAAATGAAACAATAATACTCGTATAATGAAAAAGATTTAGGTTCATGTTGATGCTTTTATTTCGATATTTTTTTATTCAAATTTTCCCGATATTGGTAGGCGCGACGCGACTCTGGTGAAAAAGAAATAAGATAGGTACGTTGAGCAATCCATTAATTAGTTCATACTTTTTAGACGAATCTTCTTTCTATAGATAGGTTGTCTGGTAGAAAATAATCACTGTTTGCTATCGTAACTGATGAATAATAGCATTGTACGTTTTAATATCGCTCTTATGGTGTAGATTAAAGTTTAATTTTATTTATTTATTTATTTCATTCATTGTGATACGTATGTTTTTGTTAGTATACTAAAGAAAGCATGTTCTATCTGTTTTCTTCTTTGTCTTCGTAAACATTCAACCTGCAAACTCCTGTCAGACTCGAATTTAGAAAATTAATTCAATAATACTGTTCTTAGTACATCTTTACGTTCTCTGAGACATATTTAATATGCACGTCATATTTCAGTACTTTAAAGATGGCTGGGTATTCAATCAGTCAGTCGGCTAACTGTATACATATACTTACATATGTATGCATAAAGAAGACAACAATATTGCTCACACAATCGCCATCTGCTGAAATAATTAAGCCATTCTAACCGGATGTTAGCACTTGATGGACTACATCCACATCTTCACAAGAACAATAATATTTCGAGTAATGATCAGAAATTACTATAGAACGAGAAAATACTGGGTGTTAAATGTCCTAGTCTGTTACTTTATTGTATTTACAATACAACAAAGTAAATCTGAAGAAGATCACGAGTCAGTAAACATTGGATGACGTTGATAAGCAAATGATCTGATGCGTTGTTACAATACTACACTATGTAGTCTGGTATAGTTCTGTTGTTATAGTCGTAGAGATATCAGCTGTCTCTGATTGTGGTCACAGATTAATACAGATGATTCATTCCGCAAAATCACTTAAATAAAAAGCAACTTGCTACGACACAATAAAGTGCAATTCAGGTCGCACAGCGATAATTACCAACAGTTATATGCACCTAGAAGTTGCCTCTCTTTCTATCGCGTAACTCTTAGATCTTCTGACTACGTTACACTCACTGAATTGGCCCAACAAGTCGAGCCCGCCGCGTACTTGTAGCTTCATACTTAAAATGCGGAGTGAACCATCTGAATTCATCTATGTTGTGGTGTGAATTTAATTAGAAGGTAATGTGATTGGATGGAATAAAGTGTAGAACGCAACAGATTGCTTGTAGGTACCGTTAAAGTGGGTCACTTTGTTAAGGTGATTTTGCCTATTGTACGTGATACATTTTAGGTTGCCCGTACGTCCAAGTTTTCTAAATTAGTAACTTTAGCAATCAGGCTATTAACGATTTTCAAGATCTTTGATAATATGAACGCCTGATCACAAAATATTGAAAGATGTGAATCAGTAGGTACCTAAAACCAAAGGAATTTCAATTCATGAAATCCGTGTTTCTGCTGCCTATCAAAACAATTAAGCATCATACATACCATTCACTGGTCTGCACGACATTGTATCTCCAGTCCTTGTTTATACTTCAAATTCAAAATACAAAAGTCATTTATTCAAACTAGGCTGAGAATCAGCACTTTTCGAACGTCAAAGTTATATAAGACAGTCCTCCAAACCGCTCACTCTTCACCACTTCCTAGTGCTTTAGCTGGGAAGAAGAAGTGGCGCAACAGACTCCCCAGCAGCACAGCTGTCTGTTCAGTTAGAACTCACACTTAAAAGTCTCAGTGAGCACTTGAATGGGCGCATATAAAACCCATGCCGGGGAACCTTGGTGGTGCGCACACGGTACATTAACACATTACACGGTATTTTATCGCGGCGATTTATTTTCGCATATTGGATTCTCTGCTCAGTGCCAATAGTTGAATATCCAACAGTGTGTTTTCTTGACGCGCTGAGATACGAGCTGGATGTATTCTGTTGGATTCTCAATGCTCGGATAAAAAAGAAAAAAATCGCCGCGATAAAAACTCACGCGCGCGAAACTGGGCTAACAGACGCTGCTGAATCATATTCTGCCTACATACGCGATTACTCGTATTATGCGTTGTACAGACAAGATGGTTGCCGATGCGATTTTGTTTTTCAATATTTGAGATTTTTGAACGGGAACGACAGGGACTAGTGCACATGACAATATAATCAGCCTATAATGTTCCCACACAGACCACAGACCTCCTCTCTGTGACTGGGCCGTAATCGACTACGCGGGCCCAGTGTGGTAGATGTCACACCTCTTCGAATTTTCGGTTCTAGGACATGCCGGTTTGCTCACGATGTTTTCCTTCACCGTTTTGAGAGCAGTAGTGATTTAAAAAAAATACACAAAGTAAAGCGCGGCCACCACTGCTCTCTGGTCCAACTAATGGACACTTTTCACCTGTAATTGGGTTTTGAAGTTGAAATAGAAGTAACTCCGTGTAATAGGTCTAACTGGCCTGGTTTTTGGTTGCAAGCACAAGTGCCGGACACGTGGACCTAGGTGCGAGCCTCGGGTCGAGCAGTGTTCTTGAGTATTTCCATTAATATTTTTTCAGTAGTAGCTCGGAGCCAGGCTTTGTACACGATTAATGGCAATTTTTTATTTTTTTATTATCTTCTCATTATGCTGAGATTCCTTTTTGTCCTCGCACAGGTCGTTATTATTTTGTTAGTTTTTAAATACTCCTTTTTATTTCTTGTGCGTGTCCCAAATACAATATCTTTCTTTCTTTCTTTATTTCTTTCTTTCAATCAATAGGCTATTTCGGGACTCATAACTTAACGGCTGAAATGTGAGTGCACTATATATGCCTCTACCTATCCCTTCAGAGTATACAGGCGTGATGTTATGTTACCTTACAATGTTTTTATATCTAAAAGTATACATATTAGTTATAATATCTAAAAGTATATACGGGGTCAAATTAAATTAGCTGGTGAAACTTCAGTGACCTGACGGTTACTGACATTTAAACAAGATAAAACAAAAAAAATGCATTTATTTAACTCAAACTCCCGAGTGATTACAGTTGATTACCGGGTCAACGGCCGCGGGTAGTGTAGTAACTTGAAATTATGAAAAATATTTTTTTTTTGTTTTATCGTGTTTAAATATCATAAGTTTCGCCAGCTAATTTGATTTGACCTTGTATATACTTTTAGATATTATAACTAATATGTATACTTTTAGATATAAAAACATTGTACCAAACAAAACATCTCAATGTTAAAAAGCTGTTGGTAATAAGTCAAACTCAAACTCAAAGGATTTATTTCAAATAAACCAATTACAGGCACTTTTGAATTGTCAAGGGCCGACCCCTTGACAATTCAAAAGTGCCTGTAATTGGAAATAAAAATATAAATTAATTCAAACATTAAATTAAATTAAAATCGCCGTGGCAGCTAAGAAATGACCAGTCCCTACTGACGGCGCCCGTTCACGAACATGAGGCATGGATTAGCACCATTCAACTCAACCATTTTGAAGGGAGCTAAATGATCTAACACACGCGCCACCGCCAGCGAGACATTAGAGTGAGCATGACATACTCTCAGCCGCCAGGGCACATTCAAGTCATTGAAAGACATACCCAGTACCTAAATGGTAGCTTTATAGTCGGTACATAGTACTCACACATGTGCTATGCAATTATACAATGCAAATTATATAAGAGATTGAATTTATATAATGCAAAGATAGTTTTTAAAATCTTCAGCAGCTCCAACGGTATTTTCAAATGCTAATCAATTAGTTTATGCTTGTGGAGCAGGACCAGCGTTGAGCCAAGCATTTTTATCATTTTTATCCCCCAACTTATAATATGCTTGGCTGCATAGTGTGCTTTTATTATTATTATTATTTATTCAGACAAAGTCCATTACTGTTAGTCACAAAAATAAAAAATATATAAAAAATATCTTACAAACTATGTTAGTACAGACATATTACAACGGTATTTACATAAAAAGTGAGTAGTCATGAAACCTGTCGCTCGGGTTCAGGATAGATTGCTACGCTATCTGACCAGAATCCGAACGAAAGTCTTCATGACTGCCGAGTCATACTTCTCAGCAATTACTTGAAGGATACTGTTAGTGCTGCTCCGCACTCTGCTTAGTAGGGGGGCGGTTCGCTTGCGCATTATAGCATGGAAGCCATCAACCCGAGCCTCCACAAACATACTCGAAGCGCTACAAAAGCGGGGCAGCCCTAGCAGCATCCTGAATCCATTATTATACTGAACACGCAAGGCATTGATCGACCTTTGAGTACATCTGACCCACAGGCTACTCGAGTAAAAAGTTTGACAGTAAGCTTTAAAAAGTGTAAAACAGTACCCCATGAAAGATGAGTCCACTTTAGCCAGCCTGAAACCCGGTTGAACTAATTGGTCCCTATTCCTAGTGATAGTAGAAGTAATAACTCAAGCTTTTGGAAAACGTTAAGTGCGATACTGGTATCCAAAAAACCGGCCAAGTGCGAGTCGGCCTCGCACACGAAGGGTTCCGTGCCAAAAAAAAAGACGTTTCTTGTATAGGGACCACTAACTTCCTCAATTTATTTTATTTTTATTATTTGTAGCGGCAATAGAAATACATAATCAGTAAAAATTTCAACTGTCTACCTATTACGGTTCATGAGATGCAGACCCGCTGACAGACAGACGGACGGACGGACGCGGGACGGACGGACAGCGGTGGCTTAGTAATAGGGTTCCGTTTGGCACCTTCGAGTACGGAACCATAAAAATGGGAATGAGACCAATGGCAGCTATCTTGGTTATCTAAACAACGTTGATTGATACGTGACGTCACAACTGAAAGGGTATGATTCATTCCGGTATCTGTAATCCACAAATCATCGTTCAAGATAGTAAAAAGTATTTTAGGTACGTTTTTACTCGCCTACCTATTTGTTTGGGTATCTATGTTGGCTTGATTCATCGTATTTTGGATGACGGAAATTCGAGCTTTTTAGGAAAACAAACCATTCGGAGTCGTCATAGAAAAAAAACCACACGCCTCTCACGCCTCACATACTCGAAAAGCCTTACACACCCCTCACACATCACACACTCCACACAAATAATACACCCATTTTAGTTACAAAAAAAAAAAAAAAAATGTAAATTTTTCAAGTTGTACAAACAGCCAAAGCTATGGAAGTGCGGAGTCTCCTAACACAGGCGTCATCATGCTTAAAAGGAGGCTCCAATCAAAAACTAATTTAAACTAGTTGGTACAGAAATATACAAGGTCCCATTAAAATAGATGGACAAATTTTAACACAGCGTTCAGTACATCTAACCAAAGATATACAAGCAAAAAAAAACACTGATTAAAGTGATTTTATTTTGACCTAAAATAATAAATGGCATTGAGTAACCAACATTTTTTGTGTATTTTCGTTAAATTATTTATTTTTCTTGTAAGTATCTAATGCGTTTTTCTTATAATTTTTTTACCATTCTCCTTATTTTGTTGGTCTAAATGATTTCTAAAAGTTTTTCCATCTATTTTAATGGGACCTTATATTTTTTTATTTTTTTTGTCATATCAACAATTTTTGACAGCAGCTGGATGCTAGTTTTTCTATTCATAAAATGATAGATCAATTAAAATATACATTTAGGGGCTCTCCAGAACCTCGATAACCTATGAGCAGCATAGGTCTCCAATGTCTGCCCTATGCTCTACTTCCAATCCATGGTCATCATACCAAGACCTTGATGAATCAAAATACCAATGTTTACCTTACTTACGTACCTGTAAGATCCTGTCCCTCTACTATATATATACTTACTTCAAATCTTTCATCCTATAATTTTCATTAAAAAAAAACTTCAGAAGATTTGAAGTTTTTTTTGGGGGTCAACGACGACTGGTAGTTTTTTCTTGAAGTATGAGTTGAGAAAATCTGTTTTCTTTTGTTTTATTTATTTAATTATTTAATACCATAGGCATTTTCTACCAGTCACCCTTTGGGTAATGCAGAGATAAACAGTGGTAGGTGCAATTACAAAAAAGTGAGGAATTAAAAGTTATTTAAATCTATAGATACACACATATACCTATTACATTTTATCGTGTTTCCATCGATACCAATCACGGCTGTGAAATATACACACTTTTTTATTTGACATGTTTTTTTTAAACTGATATTTTAAGTAACTGCACTAATACAGACGTTGGCCCCCGCAAAAATTTTGTTTATATATTGTTTGTCACCCGTCACGTCCGCGGAGTTTCGCTAGGTAATTTCATTTGACCCTGTATTATTGCATTTTCCCATTTCTGCAACTAGTCCTCTATCTATAAGGCCGCGCGCACTTTGGATGCGTTTTCGTACGAATTTCACTCGTGCGTACATGTACGACCATGGTCGTACGAATTGAGTGCGTACACTGGACACGTTTTTCTCCGTCAAATAGGTAGTGTTCCGGTGATATCGCATTGAACGCACGAAAACTCCCAACAACTTCGGATTGTTTTCGGACGTCGGAACTATACCTACGTATACGTACGATCGGATCGTTCGTACGTGTACGCACGAGTGAAATTCGTACGAAAACGCATCCAAAGTGCGAGCAGCCTTACTGCTTCAATAAACATTATTCCCTCCATAAAAATAACACTCTTACAAACTCTTTATGTTCTAGAATCATAAGCACTTTAACGTCACTCGCTTACTTCGTATCCTGTCTCGACTGTTTTTATATTCCTGTCACCTCACAGACTCAAAAAGACTGTAATACAATTACAGAAGGTGCTTTTTCAAAGCATTTTTCGCGATTTTGGGTTAGCCGTCGATGGCTTTTAAGCACTAGTTTTCGGGGAAACAGTAAACCCGTTTTTCCGTAGTTTGGCCTCGTATCTTTTGTATTTTTCAATTGTAAGTAAACACCTTTGATTGTATTTCAGTATCAGTCAGTCATTTGTTTTTATCTACAGTTCAACGATGCATCTTTTATTACTGACTGTAAAACTTAACACACCTATTAAAACAATAGCCTAGTACCACCTACTACATGATGTTTAATCGTTCTCTAAATTGGAAATCATATTCCATACGAGAGACATTACAATATCCATTAATATATAACACGTATTCGAAAACACATAGCTCATTAAAACAAAGCATTTCTACAACAAAGAGGAACCCTGTCTTATCTAGCACTTCCAGCGCTTCTCAGCGACTCATATTCATCTGAAACTCCCTAAGGATTACTCCACGTATGAAATTTTAACAAGAGCCACCATATCCGTCGCATTAGACATACCAATGTACGTAAAAGGAGTCTGTTTGCGGCCGCAGAGTTCATTTTAAATTCAAAACAGTACCGGTTTGAGCCGGTTTCAGCTGGATTGAACCGCTTTTTCGGGTCTTTGTGAAATACTGCTATTATTGTCGGGTACACTCGTTAGTTCGCTTCTTTTGAGCGGTTTCGTATTTATCTTTTGCGTTTCTTTTGCTTTGTGTAAACAGTTCTAGCTGCGCGAACATCGTTAGGGTTTAAACTGCTTCCTTTAGTTTTGCTGTGGTTGCAACTTGCATCATAAGCGCAAGATTCTTTTAAAGAACATTTTTCCGAACTCTTTTTAAGAGGTGAAGATATCTAACAGATACCATGTTTTTCATCTGATGCATTTTTGAAGGGTATATCAACCACTTACGCTTACCATAAGTATAAAGACTACATTATTATAACCTACATTAATATAGTACAGAACTCACGCACTCTGACAAGAAGTAGACTTCAAAAAAGCCGTAATCATGAACTGATAACGAACGGAAAGATCGTGTTTGGAATCGACAAGCTTGACCTCTTGAGCTCAGTTTCGGACAATCCCGAAACATACGACGTAAGTCAAGCCGTAAACAAAAATAATTATGAAGATTTTCCTTATGTTTTTTTGGTAGTAGGCACGATTACTACCCGTGCGTTTGCGATGAGTGAAATCATTCCCAAAATAATTGGTTATTGTTATCTTGTTCGCTCATATATCAGCCGGTTTATTCTGTAATGTAGAAGCCACTTCACAACAACAGAATCGAAGTTTGCTTTGTTGTAGGCGCAAAGAGAGCCCGCGAAAAAAACAATCTTACTTTTTTTGCTATCTGCAATTCAGTGTCAGGTTGTATGTTGAGCAAAATATGATTCGCGACTATAACAAATATGTATTTATATAATTAAGAATCATCAATACGTATCTCTAAGTTAGAGTTGGTCACAGAGTCATGATTTAATGAAAAGAAAATTTTAATTTCGTGTGCTACTATTCGTCCCACCTGACGCCAGGGAGTGACAGGTAACTTCAAACTCAGACTTTCTCAGATTTTTACAGAATCGCACTGCAGGCCCATATTTAGTTTTGACATCTATTTGATCTTAAGTATCTATAGCTATACATTCATAAACTTAATAAAGTCAATTAGTATATACAATAATTGCTACATTTAGGTTCATTGCTACGATATCTATTGTTTCAGCTGACTCATAATGATCCTATGATAATGATGAGCTGTTTACAAATACTTTGCTTTTTCCTGTAGCCAACTACGATTCTGTTGTTGTGAGGATAACTGTTGTAGGCAAGAAACTGTCTCCATATTTAAAATATATAATTTAACATCAGGTAAATTTTCCTCTTTAAATTATGTAGTTTGAATAAATGAGGTTAGAATCAGGAATTGTTTATTTTTGTGGGTTAATTTATGTGTTGATTTAATCAGCCCCTATGTTTATAGCATTTACGGAACTATCTATAAAGAGTGATGAATATAAATGTTGATGGATGGAGAGGGAGAAAAAACTCAAAGAAAAGATGGATGGTCTGTGTGAGGAATTCAATGATATGAAGGAAAAAGGAGTGAATGATAGAGGAGAATAGAAGAAAGAAAAATGTGTTGCACCGACCCCAAGTAACATGGGACAAGGTCAGGAAGACAACGACAATGATATGGAAGTCCCTATTTACTAACAAGACAGCAGCGGTCAAAGATGAAATAGTAGATTATTATACAAGGGATGAAAGGGACGTAAGGGATGGAAGGGGTTTTTTTTAGTGATGGTTTCGTTCGAGTGCCTAAATAGGTCTTTCACCCGAGATAAACACTCTGCTTTTAATTTCGATTATGAGGAAACTAAATAAAAACCTAATTAGTTAAACAAATCCATATCTGATTCTGATGAACTCATTATCGAATTGACCACCTTCGAAAACTATGAAAACGACACTCATGACGAAAAATTTAAACATTTTTAGAGCCGTCATCTTGGATTTACATTTTGACCTCACTATCGGCTTTAGCACCCTCGAAAATTCTGAAAACGACACCAAAGACGAAAAATTTCAAATTTTTCGCATCTTGGGTTTACATTTTACCAAATTCACACTTTCTTTCTTGCCAGCTTGTTACTTGTTCATACAATGTTCGTGATTGATCTCTTTGGTGATTGAAACTTTTTCTAACAATACTGTTACTAACAAAACAACAAATTCCAAATTAAAATCACTTTTAGTCCATAGGGATTAAAAAGCTATTTTAGTGCCTGTTTACGAAGAATAAACTATCTTTTTTTGAATAGATGTGATAAAAAGAATATTGTTGTTAAGACGCTAAGAGTGTACCGACTGTAACTGTAACAAATGGGGAGAAGGGTTATCAGGCCATTCAGGTCATTTCTTTTTCCCATATCGTTGATTGATGCCTTTCCACTCACGAATCACAAAGGCCTCTTCTAATACTAAGAAGGCACAAGCATTAATGCATGCATAGCTACGGGTCTGATACTGCAGGAAAATACATGAATTAAATATAATTGTAGGTTTTATTATGATTTTGTTTTTGTTTTTAATTTAATGTAAGTACTAACATAGTTACGTAAGTTGTATCACTAACAAAGATCTATGGAGCAAGTTTCCGAAATAAACGTTTTTATTATTATTATTATTAATCACCACGCTTGCTCAAGACAGGGTGGCGATTTCTGACCTATATTAACTATAAGTCCAGGTTCCTTCACGATGTTTCCCACCGATGTCAGTCATGACAAAAATAAACCCGGAAAGCACAAATCCAATTCACATTTAGGTTCTGCTTGGCAGAATTGGGCTACGTGTTCCATCATTTACCTTTAGGAATCATGATCCTCTATATGTTCCCTCTGTACGGTGTATATATAGACAAAACTCTTATACTATTAGAGCTAGCAGATCATACAACTCGATGTGTCAGAATGTTGACGATCTGGACTTATTCACTACCAGTGTCAGTAAATTATAAAAAACTATGTGTAACCGCTTATTCGAGGATCACTGACACTTCTCATGTTCTATTTTTATTATTCGTTCCGAGTTCTTTTACTTTCTCTTACCTGTCTACTGTCTCTTGTTCTATCCTAATTTTGTCTGTGAAAACTTGTAATTGGCCTTCTTATACTATTGTTCACATATGCATAATCTAGCTGTAAGTTTTCTTAAGATAATAAAATAAAATAAACCCTTCACCGCAGAGAGTCAATCTCAGACTCAACAGCTTAGCTCCCACACTTATCAGATCATTTCAGATTCTAAGAAATCCTTCGCGTGTAATACAGCACTATCTATATTGTATACCTAGATCCAAGATGGCTACTATTTAGTGCTAAATTATTCGCCTTGCTCCAGTTTCCAGCGTTCATTAGTGATTCTGCTGCATAATAGTTACTGAACTTATTGTTGGCACCGATCTTGTGTTAAAATGCTATGTTAGCTTGTTTTCTTCTGATAAGGAGAGACGATTGTTGTTATCTATTGTTACTTGTTTTTTAAGACCAGGCACTCTAAACATGCACCCCGCCACTCCGATATGTGCTAAACGCTAACACATCAGTAATAAAGTTGAATATCGCGTGCGCTCTTTGATCGTGTTCGAACACGAAATTAAATGGCGTAAGTCTCAATTCTTATTTCGTTTATAACTAAAGTAATAATTGATCTAGAGAAAAAATATCTTGTGGCTTGAAAATAAACTATATTTTCTTACTGTGAATTTTAGTCATAAAAGCCAAAACTAATTTTCATTTTATTTAAATAATCTTTACGTCACAATTACACGATTGAATGACACGATTTTCGAATAAAAAATGAATTGAACAAAAATGTTACAATTACATAACTGTCTTGTACATGGAAAGAAAAAGATCCAATAAATCATATACTAAATTTCCATTTTGATACTGTTTCAGAATATTAATGCAAATTAACATACAATTTAGGGAGCCTCCTCTACATCGATGCGTAAACAGTTGCCATGAATTCAGCACTTCACACACACACATACACACTTACACCCATAAATATACCGCCGCAAAAGAAGTACCATGATAATTATGTTATATTTTTTTAAATTTTATTTATTTATTTTAGTGTTGTCATAAAACAACCAAAAATGTGTGTCTTTTTATTACGGGAGGACACTGGCTCTTGCAACACAGTTACAACTAGCGCAGGAGTCAGAGAATTCTATCTTTGGCTGTAAAAATTGTTTTATGTCAATAAATATTTTTTCTTCTTTCTTTTTGTACTTGATTCTAAACCTTGAAATTTTTCGCCGTCGTCGTCTCGTTTCGTAAAACGTTTATAACTTTTTTTATGCATCTTGTACTGAATTTTATTACGAGAATTCTAGTGTTATGTTATCTTTAATTAAAATGGCTTTTGGGAGTCCACTGTTGATCAAACCTTACCTACCGAACCGTAACTAAATATGAATTGGCAAAAAAACCTCAGGTAAATTATTGACGATCGCAGTTCTTTGTAATTAGCGAATAAAATTTAAAAGTGCAGTGCTAATGTTTTTCTTGCAAATAAATCTAAGCACAATCATCATCATCTCAGCCGAAAGACGTCCACTGCTGGACATAGGCCTCCCCCAAGCACCGCCACTTCGACCGATTCTGTGCTTCTGCTAAGCACAATAATCTTACCTATACCTAATTTGACAAAATCAACAAAATACCCAGTAAACTAAAAAAAAACTCGCCTAATGCATAACCTCCTGCTTTTTTGAACTCGGCTAAACATGACTCGTAGTTTGATCATTTGATGCAGGTTGTTCGAACTAAAACTGGTAATATATTTATTTGTTTATATTTAATTCAGGCACATTACCCATAATTTGATAGTATTACTATGTTAGTATAATTAATAAAGAAACTTTAATAGGTTATGTGAACAGCATGACTTTAATCCTTTTATAACAGGTGTATCTGTGGCCAGAAAGTGCTTGAGCCTTAACTTTTACAACAAGTGTTTCTGTGGCCAGAAAGTGCTTGAGCCTTAACTATTACAACAGGTGTGTCTGTGCCCAGAAAGTGCTTGAGCCTTAACCTTTACCACAGGTGTGTCTGTGACCAGAAAGTGCTTGAGCCTTAACCTTTACCACAGGTGTGTCTGTGTCCAGAAAGAGCTTGTGCCTTAAGCTTTACCACAGGTGTGTCTGTGAACAGAAAGTGCTTGAGCCTTAACTATTACAACAGGTGTGTCTGTGCCCAGAAAGTGCTTGAGCCTTAACCTTTACCACAGGTGTGTCTGTGACCAGAAAGTGCTTGAGCCTTAACCTTTACCACAGGTGTGTCTGTGTCCAGAAAGAGCTTGAGCCTTAAGCTTTACCACAGGTGTGTCTGTGACCAGAAAGTGCTTGAGCCTTAACCTTTACCACAGGTGTGTCTGTGTCCAGAAAGTGCTTGAGCCTTAAGCTTTACCACAGGTGTGTCTGTGAACAGAAAGTGCTTGAGCCTTAACCTTTACCACAGGTGTGCCTGCGGCCAGAAAGTGCTTGAACCTTAACCTTTACCACAGGTGTGTCTGCGGCCAGAAAGTGCTTGAGCCTTAACTTAAAGACAAGACTTAAGACTCAAGCACTTTCTGGTCACAGACACACCTGTGGTAAATGTTAAGGCTCAAGCACTTTCTGGCCGCAGACACACCTGTTGGCTGTCAGTCACATTTTCAAATTCTTAGTCTGTTTTGTTAAGCTGTAAGTCTTCCAAAGGAAATAAATAAACAACTAGAAACAATAAAAATAATACAACACAACTTAAATAACACTAAAAATATTCAAAATTCAAAAGTAATTTATTCAAACTAGGCTGAGAATCAGCACTTTTCGAACGTCAAAGTTACATAAGACAGTCCCCCGAACCGCCCACCCTTCATCACTTCCTAGTGCTTTAGCTGGGAAGAAGAAGTAGCGCAACAAACTCCCCAGCAGCACAGCTGTCTGTTCAGTTAGAAAAAAAAAATCTTTATAACATTATGCAAAATAATTTACATTACACAACTCAAAACATAATTTAAATTATAAATTAATAGCCATATGTCAGCTAGCACACGCCATATACCAATCAAAAATATCAATAACTGTAGTCAGGCAGAAATAAAAAAATAAAGACTAAACGTAAACAATATCTAAATAAAAGCCTCCAGTCATAAAGGGCGTGCCCGCTAACATAAAGCTATATATAGCTGTAACTGGAAGTTACAGCTGAAATAATAAATTAGGACCATCGAGGTAAAATAAATACAACAGTTCATTACTAAAACAATAACAAAACCATGATCAGCAAGACGACCAGTCACCACAAGCAGCACCCGTTCACGAGCATAACGCAAAGATCAGCCATTACCCCCCTCGCCATATTTGAGGGCAGGAGGCAACCCGACCCCCAACTATATAACACGATATCTATTAAGCCTCCATTGGAGAGACCAGCAACAATACATGCACTCCGCACAGGTGCCGCATCAGGTGGCCTTCAGTTTTACTAGCAACGACGTATTTAACATAAGTACATTAAATTAATTGATATCATAGTAGTGTTAAATAGGTATCGCAATAGCTGTCTGTCCTCAAACGTTATCAATATACCTCGTTCTAGTTTCAGTAAATATAAGTACCTACATAGGTTGAATTCAATTTACTATTTCTAACACTAAAATATATATAGGTATTATGTACTAGTATGTAAAGGAAAATGTAAAACTAAAATTAAAATAATTGGAAGAGCTCATTGGGCATCAAAAAATTCGTCCGCATCGCTGTCAGTGGGAAAAGTGCCCAAAAGGCTGGCAGCGTTTACACGTTGGATGGCTACATACACGTACTATCGACAAGAACTTAATATCTAAGGAGTATGAAAACAAAATCCCGTGAACATGATGACCACATCTGTTACCGCCCCGGTTCTACAGCGGCAGAGCGCTGCAAGCAGAAATAGTCCTTACGGTGTATAGATATGAACTGGTTCGATATTACATAGGTAGGAATGCTTTAACCGTATAGTTTAATTATAAAAAATAATAAATTGGCACAATGTTTGAAAATAAAAGCAAGTATGTACTGAAATAAAACTGAATTATAAAGCCGTGTCTCCTGCGAGTGTTTTTTCGAAACATTACGCAAAACACCTTACACATAGTTACATTTGTTTTCATAGACAAGCTGTCTCCTGCATATTCAAATATTTTTAGATAAAGATACACACACACAAAGGTTACTTTTAACACAGAGAAGGAACCAGCGTTGACCGTACCACCACTGATTGGGGTGTCCGTGATGGCGATTTCAGGACCGTCGTCATCAGTACTTTTGGTAGTAAATATATTATGCCAGGATCGGAACATTGTCTTGTTTAACTTAATCAGACTTTTTCAAGTATCTGGAAACCTCGCCGGCTGACATGGAGTGCCAATAATAGCCCCATTACGCCTCCTCCAGGCGAACATCAACCACTGCGCCGCAGCTCAGGATCTGTTGCTCCAGAGCATGGCGCAGTGGTCGATTAACATCGCCGTGGTCGCTGAGCCGTACTTTGTCCGGCCCAGGGATGACTGGGTGGAGGACCTGAGCGGCTCAGTGACCCTAATTTCATCGGCCGCCGCCGGTACTCCGTCCCTCGAGGCTGTTAAGAAAGGACGGGGTTGCGTGGCAGCACGGTTCGGGGAGATTGTCGTGGTAGGGGTATATTTTTCCCCGAGCCAAACTCTTGCCGAGTTCCACGACTCCCATGCGGAGTTGAGAGTCGTCGTCGTCTGGTTCTGTTTCCTCCCCGTGCTCGTCCTCGGGGACTTCAATGCCAAGAATGTGGCTCGGGGTTCCCGGTATACGGACACATGGGGCAGAATAGTGGAGGACTGGGCTCTGGAGACAGGTCTGGTCGTCCTAAGCCGGGGTTCTGTCCCCAGGTGTGTGCGGATGCGGGGAGAATCAGTGGTGGACATCGCGATCGCCAGCCACGCTCTGTCGCCGCGTGTCAGTGACTGGCGCGTCATGGGGGGTGGAAACCTATTCCCATTACCGGTACATCCGGTTTGACGTCTCCACCGTCGTGTTTTCGTGGAGGCGATCGGTGGCGATGATCTCTCGCGTCCGGCCCTGGTCCAGGCCATGGTACGGAGCGAGAGGGCATGGGAGGCCGTCACCTCCTTCTGCGAAGCAGTAATGCTCGCGACGGAGGAGGCAGAACGCGTGAGAGAGAGGCAAATTTGACGCCCTCAAGCCCCTAGCCGCCGCAGGAGACGCCCTGGGCGTCGGGAATCGCAGGCCGATTCCCGGCACCGTAGACGCGGGCTTGCGGACGGTGAGCTATGGGTAGCACGCCATCCGATAATGACCAGGCCCGGGTCGACGGCGCGTTGTGTTCCACGCGCGCCTCAATGCACAATTGGCGGGGTCCGCTAGGACCGCTGCATGCCGGGGTCGCGGGAAAGTCCGAAAGGGATACCGTGGCCCCTGGCGACGTACAGGCAACTGAAGGAACACGGGTGGGTTTTAGTCAGTAAAAGTCTGACACGCCCTCCTGCTCCGCCCAAAGCGAGAGAAGTGATTTGATTAAAAAAAAAAGAGTATCTGGAAACCTTTATAAATTCAGTAGGGGTATATGCCAAAAATAGTCTTTCAGACAATATAATGAATTTCCCTACCTATTCGAAAGTTTATTCACGCCAATATATTTCTATGTTATAAAAGATCTATGGTCTTAAAACTGACTCTGAAGTTTATTATTGTTTATTTCTGAGATAAAATCGGGGCTCCGTGGGTGTTTGTGAATTTCCGGAGTCTGTATTATCTTTTGTGATTGAAACAAAATAGTGCCACGTTGGTGGAGGCTTTGTTCTTGATAATGATAAGTGTTGTGCTTACTAATCTAAGCAGGCGTTAGCGAGTCTGTCTGTCTATTTGATAAGTTTGACGGCGCTTCGATGTTTTGAGAGTGTCAAGAAACGTCAAAAATGACAGCGGACATTTGACAAGCGTGAATAGACGTTTCTTCACTCTGACACAACTCCGGGCTCTTTTGCACGCGGCTGTGAGACGGATCGGGATAATCCGTTTGCATCGCGCTCAAGCAAGACGTGTTCGGTGGAGTGTCACTGTATTTCGTTTAATTAGAAAGTGCTGATTGTAATTCTTATAATAGTTTGCTAGAATAAAAATCGTACATCGTTGATTATCTTCAACACGTGGTTTTAATTCTCCTCGCCCGCCTACCCACGATAGCTCGGCAGCCGCAAGCCGTTAAGTTTATACAGCTTACCTACCGAACTGAATTAGATGTTTTTTTTTTGTTTTTGATATGATAAAAATATAATATATAACTTTCAGGTGGAGTCCCGGGAATGGTTGATTATTTATGAAAATATGTGTTGCCGAGGCCGGCCTAAGAAACGCTAGCGTGGCGATTTAGACACGTTGCTGACCGATTGCCTGGAGAAGGCAAAACACAAAGAAAATTGGAAAAGTGTTGGGGAGACCTTTGCCCAGCAGTAGAGTACTTAATATACGTAAAATATACCATGTATATGTAAGATCAGATCTTTCCTACCTATACGAGTACATGGTATGTGGCCGAACTGTAGTGCTATTCTGTAACCATCTCACCGTGAAAACTTAGGTGAAGTGAGCTTGGAGTGAGCAGTCAGTCCCTAGCAGCAAGTGGAATGACAGCTCACTTCACGCTCACTTCACCCAAGTTTTCACCGTGAGATTTTTACAGAATAGATCGGCTGGTCTTGTGGTTCGGCAAGATTTCGAGCTAGCTTTGGGAGTTATACACAATGGCCCAGAATGGATAAGCTTCAACATACATCACTGTAGTCACAAGATAAAGTACTCAATAATTCACCATAGAGATTGGAACAGGCTCTACAAGTCATTACAGTGACTTCCTGAGTGGTTTCCCAAATGGCCAGTTTCCTGTATCGAAACATTATCCGTTCGATAAACTTTAGGTGGTACCTATACCTATATTTTCAGAAAATTTAGAAATCCGAAAATATAATTGTCTTGAAGTTGGACGGTGAACGCTGCACTAAAAAAAAATCGTCAATCCACAACTTTTTACTTCTAAACTATTAACAATTAGATAGAGCTGGAAAGCCGACCAAAAGTATAGTTTCCGGTAAACGATAGGTCTGTCTATACCCGAACCACTTTAGCGTGGCAATAGCGATCGTTGACCTTTCCCTAATATGAAAGGAACCGTAGGAACAGAAAAAATAGATTGATATAGTTTTTCGTTATTGGAACATGTTAAAGACCACGAAAGATATTGATTCAGGACGTTAACGGACTACATTTCAGTTTTTGAAATAAAGAATGCTAGAAAATGGAGGTGGGTCAATGACCGCTATCGCCACGCTAAAGAAATTCGGGTATACCGAGTGTGATGAATAATAATATGGCAGTAAGTCAGTAGTTAACCTAGCTATACGATCTTACACTGTAGCGTTATTTAGGTGACCCTGGCTTTGTGAGTGATGAGTGATCACCAACTAAATTAGGCCTATGATTAAATGGAACCATTTAGGTAATAGGCAAACGATTAGTGAAAATGATTAATAAGGTTAGATGACTGCGACATATTAGTCAATTTTAGGGCGAATTTCACCAATGAAACTGAACGCGCTCAGCACATAAACCACGTTTAAGGGCTGCCAGTGTCATAATTTCTGTGGAATATTGACACTGACAGCTCTTGAACGCGGTTTAGACTACCACTATACTTCATAAAGGATAGCTTGATCTCTGCGACAGCTGTCAGTAAAATCACGCCTATGAAGTCCTGAATTTCATAATAGTACAGACAGTAACTGTCAATGTCATACTTTATGGGCATGCCGACCTAAATAGTGATGGGCGGTGAATCATCGCGACCACAGACTATAAACTATCGATATTTTAAGTAAAACCTAATTTAAAATTAATTTATCTTTTAATTTTATTGTATATTTTAATATCATAACATTATTTACATTTGTACATACTTGATCTAAAATAATAGTAAGTAAATAAAATCCAATTTCTCACCTACTCATGTAAAATTCCATCCGTCAACGTCCCCTCCTTGGGTTTCGGGAGAAGACACTTCGCGTTCGGCTCGAAGGCCATGTTACCAGGCCATAAACTCATATAATTAAATTAAACCCAATATATGTTACATTAGCATCGATAATAGTAAGAAACGTCGATAATTTCTATTGACAATTTTTTATATCTTGACAACCCTAGGAATGTCAGTTTGACATATGTCGCAGAGATCATATGCTCATGAGCTATCTTTTATGTAGTATAGACTTTACAACTAGAGGCTCTAGCACGAACGCGCGACTTAAACGAAATGTAATTGCGGACGCATTTTGGTTAAAATTTTTGCGGCAAGCACAATTTGTATCACCTCTTCAACTGCTTAGCTTTTTACAACTATGTTGGGGTCGGCTTCCAGTCTAACCGGATGCAGCTGAATATCAGTATTTTACATGGAGAGACTGCCTATCTGACCTCCACAACCCAACTACTGGATAATACGATACCCCTTGGTAAGGCTGGTTGTCACACTTTCGGGCTTCTGACGACCCGTAACGATTGTCAAAGATCCACGAGTGACAACCGGGACCAAAGCTATAACGTGCCTTCCGAGATACGGAGGGGTCTTCGTATATGAAGATGGTCACCCATCCACGGACCAACCGCGGCAAGCGTAGCTTAACCTGATCGAGCGACCCGTACGGCTGTTATTACTTGATATGAATAAAGTCTTAAAATTTTAAGTACCTAATATTGTGTGCGGAACGAGTATTTCCAATTTTAAAATCGTTCTAATTTTTAGGTACTGCGCGCGTTCGAGGCAGGCCAACTGTTTACATCATTCCAAGAAATGTCACTGAATTAATTACTAATATCATAAACAAATCTAATATTAGACGCCCCCTATTGACCTTGTGCTAAGATTTATGCCATCCGACCTCCTGAGTTGCGATCTATTTGCATTCGTAATTACTTTGGCAGAATGCTGGATTCCTTGGTGCTACTACATCAGTTTAAAACGTGTTATTAAGGCGGGAATCATTTTTGTGTCAAAGAGAAAACATTTACTAACAAATGCTTGATACCTACTTATAGAATCTTGTTGCGTTATAATCCCTGAACGATGAATTAGGCGAAGGTTCAATACGTCCGATGAATTATGGCCATGTACATATGCTATCCGAATTTTCGAGCATGTTCTCTCACTCACACTTGCCCCATGACACCATTTGGTTCCTCAAAATTTTTACTGTGCATCATCCTGCGCAAAGTTCGGACCAGCCGTGATTCTTCAACCGTATTGTAATAATTTGTTACGTAAATACTGTTTTTCAACAATAAATAGTTAAAGTTGTCTGGTGTCTTTTGATATTCAGGGATTTTCCTCTATATATTTTTTTCTACAATGGCTAGAAAGAAGGCGAAGGTTAAAAAACGTAATGTCAGGAGGAAGGGTCACCGTATTCATCCTCACTTTTATATCCGCATCTTAAAAATTTGAAAATGGAAGTGAATTAATTCAGAATAACAAGGCTGGACAGCCTGGAACCCGAGCCAAACATAGTAGGGCAACAGTCTGAGGAAATGGTAAATAAAAATGTCTTTACCTTTCAAAATAAATAAAGCAGTTATTACTGCAGTCTACTGGATTATTAAAATAATTCCGGCTGGAATTATTTAATGTTATATGAAAATGTTTACCTAGTTGCGCTGTTTTTGTAATATACGAGTAGATTATGAGTCGTTTATATTTCTGTTATTCTATATCGTCAACTGTTTATTTTTGTAATATTTTGGTTTTGTGCGTAGGTAGTTTTGCGTGGAACTTTCGGGAGTTAATTAATCTTAATGCGCAGATTATCGCGATGGTAGATTTAGCGTCAATATTACATTGAATATGTCCACAGTTCCCTTGTATTATTATTGTGATTTGGAAATTTAGCAATCAAATGAAAAGAAAAGTCTAATTTGAAAGAAATTTAGAGGGAATTTTTATGTTGAGCTAACACATTATTGTGGGAATCCTATTTATAAAGGTAAAGACATTATGACATTGTTATTAAAAAGGATATCATTCTAATAATATCAGATAATCCTTGACGTTCATGATAATATATAATTATATATAAATTACTTGAATTTTATTACAAAATATTCAAAAATAAATAAATAAACATGTCGAAACGCGCGTGACTTGAATTTATTGTCAATAAAATAAATTATCTTACTAAATCCATCCATAGATTAGGAACTCCTTTCTTCTCCACGATAAGTTCATATCGGTTTTATACGCTTTACACACGAACTTTACACCTATTTGTGCTCGGTGTACACGTGCGTCGTGCAAAACGATCGGTTTGCATGACGGTTGAAAATGCGTCGTGCAAATCCAGCAAAATGTTTTCCCATTGATTGACGTATTGTGCATTACAGACGATACACGATGGTGCGTAAACCTCTTTAGTTTTATAAATAGGTTCTCCAATTTGCACGGTCATGCTGGCAGCATTGTAATATTGTTGTAATGTATGCAAATAAGTTCGGAGCGTTTATGTTGCTCTTTGAGATCAAGAGACCGGCCATTGTGCAATAATTGTGGATTTCACGGGTACACCGTCGTCGTGGTTAACGTATGCTTTGTGGTAATGTTGAGGCCTAGTTATTTTATATGTTAGGTGGTGCTTGTTGCTAACTGATGGTTAACGAATGTTTATCATCAGTTTTCAATAAAATCAATAAAATTTAACGATGCGATTTAAATAACATAAGCATACTGTCTAGTTTGGGCTAACTGGCAACTAAAACTAATGTAACCTAAATGCAGGCAATATTATAAGCCACTCATTGCATACGGTAACGAGTTTTTTCGCGATGTCAGGATATCCGAATAGATGATCACACTTGATTCGTGATTCAGTCTTGGACGAGCGCTTCAGAGAATCCGTCACAAAAAAATCGATCGTGATTTTTAAGAGATGGTACCTGATTTAAGACGTGTACGATTTTTTACTTTGAATCGTCCTCGTGTGAATGAGCCCTAATTGCGTAACACACGATCAATTATAATCTGAATCATTTTGAAGGAAATTGCTAATCCATTGCTGCATATGTTCGAAAAAAGTGTCTGCTCAACAACGTAAATAATGCAATGAATGTCGTTGATCTGTCAGAATGCAACGGATTGTGTTTGATCGTGTGTTTCGCAATTAGGGCTGCTTATGATGATTTATTTTGATAATTAACATTTTTCTATTTTTTTTTCAACGCAGGATCTAAAATCACCAGTAATTTTAGTTTTATCAAAATCGTCCCGGATATTCCGTTGAGTATTTTTGGCTATTTCTAATAGTTTCAGATATGGCCATCCAAATTCACTCTGAAGGTATAAGTATGTACAGGAAATTCACTCTGTAGTAGTAGATTATAGTGTCTGCTGTCAATTACATACCTTTTGCCAGACAATCTTATGATTGACATGTATGCAGATGTGAAAAGATAACAGTAGGTACTTATTTCCAATGTAAGATTGAAAGTATTATGTGATAAGTAAATTACCTTTTGACCGATCAGCCGGCGTACCCTGAGCTACTTTGCTGGCTGGCAAATTTGTATTTTCCTCACCATGAGTTATTCTAATACTTTATTTATAGTTTTTGTGGATACAATAATAATAGAAGTATTCGAGTAAGATGTTTCCGGGATTTTCCTGATAGCCGTGGAATACCTCTCCATTCCTCATAAGCACCTCAAGACATGGTGCCCCGTTGTCGCTACGACACTATGTGCTAGCGACCGTTTTCGGGGACCCATTATTGAGTGTGCAAGTCACCCCCTGCCATTTTATCTATATATTTTCTATAAAACATTAGTCAGGCAGGGGCCATAGTCTATCCATAGTCCCAGATGTTCTCTTTAGCCATCCAAATCCATTTTCCAATATCTTTGCTTCCATATCCTGCAATAGTCCTACACCAACTGGGGGTTGTTCTTTGGTGCACCTGCATAGTGCGAACAGGGATAATCGTCGATTGGTGCCTTATTTAATTAAAAACGTCTAACGGGCCTTTGCAAGTTGGCTTCGGCACCTCATACACCTTCCAAAGGTCCGGGACTGCAGGATCCCGAAAAATGTTCTTGACATTTCTCGGGATCCCGTAAAAAAAAAATACATAAGAAAGTGGTTACAAATTGTGTGAAGACACTGACCTCAAAAAAAAAACTTTATTAACTAAGAAAGTGGTAACAGATTGTGTGAAGAAACTGACCACAAACAAAAAAAAAAGTTTATTACATAAGAAAGTGGTTACAAATTGTGTGAAGAAAATGACCACAAACAAAAAAAAAGTTTATTACGTAAGAAAGTGGCTATAAATTGTGTGAAGAAACTGACCACAAACAAAAAAAAAAGTTTATTACATAAGAAAGTAGTTACAAATTGTGTGAAGAACCTGACTACAACCAAAAAAAAGTTTATTACATAAGAAAGTGGTTACAAATTGTGTGAAGAAAATGACCACAAACAAAAAAAAAGTTTATTACATAAGAGAGTGGTTACAAATTGTGTGAAGAACCTGACCACAAACAAAAAAAAAGTTTATTCCATAAAAAAGTGGTTACAAATTGTGTGAAAAACCAGACCACAAACAAAAAAAAAGTTTATTACATAAGAAAGTGGTAACAAATTGTGTGAAGAAAATGACCACAAACAAAAAAAAAGTTTATTACATAAGAAAGTGGTTACAAATTGTGTGAAGAACCTGACCATAATTCTCCCGGGAGGAAATACTATTGAAAACTTATACAAGATTAATAAAGATACAAGAGAACGGAAAGGAAAAAGAGAATAGGAAAATTGAGTACCTATGCAGGTGGCGTTTCGTAGATTCTGCCTACCGCCATGGGAAGAATGCATGAGTTCATATATATTTAGAGGTATGAGGAATAAGGTGTAAAGTTCACTCGTGAAAAAGGAGGATTCTCTAACCAGACAGGTGTCGTTTCTGGCGGGCAACTGCCCAATGATTGATGTCAGAGAATTTATATATATGCTGTTCACGCGGTAAACTCTAATTGCGCGATGCAGGATTTGTGTGACGTCGGGATTTTTGTGTAACGTCAGGTCTTTGATGCGTAGATCGCGTGTGGCGATGTAGATACCGCCACATATGTATATGTGCATGTGTAAGAGAAGAAAAATAAGCCAATCGTAATTGGGTGGCCTAGGACGTTTGAGTTTTTAATTTGAATAATTATGATGATGATGAAGATTAAGATAACCATGAGTTGAAAAACATCGTTTTACCTAATATTGACCTTGATATAGTCACTGATCTACACATGATAGAATGCCATTGTATTTTTGTAATTGTTTAGATAACACACTATTTCAAGACAGTGAAGATTGGGTAATCTGATAAAAACGACATACCTACTCATGTATACATTGCACCATAATTACGAAATCCCCAATGCAATGTAAGAAAAATGCTCTGAATGAGAAAATACATGCATCATTAATTATCATTGATGGAAAAAACAAAGGATTGAGCGAGTTGGTTTGGTACATAATCTTCGTTTCCATTAACAGGTATCGCAGTGTTTTTTGTGCCAAGCTACCAAGATGTTTTTGTACTACTTTTTTTAAAATTTCAAGAATTTTAAATATACATATACTTTGACCTGTGACGATACTTCAGTAGCCTCACTACCAAACTTGCTGAAGAGCAAAATATTTTCATTGCAAGCTCCGGCTGAAACAGGAGTCTAAAACAGTCTCCTGACTTGGTATCACAATGCACGGTACCAAAAGCCTACCTACTACGGCTGTCAATCGTTTATTACATATAGTGGTTCATAATAAGGAGGCATACGCTCAACAGTGACCTATCACAAAACATACGTAATTTGACCAAACACAGAGCATAATTCACGCTTGATACGGACTTGCTTACACTCTCCAGGGCGAAGTCATCTCTGAATTTCCACCTGAGCAGGTTTTCCTTGCTTCGTCCTACCCTTTTTTTTTTTTTTTTTTGGAAATTATCAAATAACTTCTCCCGCTCTGGGTGGAGCGGGAGGGCGTGTCAGACTCTTACTGACTAAAACCCACCCGTGTTCCTTCCGTTGCCTGTACGTTGCCAGGGGCCACGGTATCCCTTTCGGAGTTTCCCGCAACCCCGGCAGGCATCGGTCCTATCGGACCCCTTCACTTGCTGACATCTCTTTGAGGCGCGCGTGGAACACAACGCGCCGTCGACCCGGGCCTGGTCCTTATCGGACGGCGAGCTACCCATTGCTCACCGTCCGCAAGCCCGCGCCTACGGTGGCCGGGAATCGGCCTGTGATTCCCGATGCCCAGGGCGTCTCCTGCGGCGGCTAGGGGCGTGAGGGCGCGAAATTTACCTCTCCCTCACGCGTTCTGCCTCCTCATTCGCGAGCATTACTTCTTCGCAGAAGGAGGTGACGGCCTCCCATGCCCTCTCACTCCATACCATGACCTGGACTAGGGCCGGACGCGAGAGATCCCCGCCGCCGATCGCCTCCGCGAGGACACGGCGATGCTCTGCCCAAGCCGGACAGACTTCCACCGTATGCTCAACCGTGTCTTCCGGGCGATCCACGCAGTGATGACACCCGGGCGTTTCCTCCCGCCTGATACGAAACAGGAACCTCCCAAAACAACCATGTCCGGTGAGGACCTGCGTCAGGTGGAAGGTGAGGACGCCGTGGTGCTTCGTCCTACCTGGGTCCGGACTTGAAGACTATCTAATATATATGCTGCAGGATCAGCTATTTTCATGAAGTCCGCGACAATCAAAGAGATGAAAAAGAAGGCATTTAATAATCCGTTGCCAAGCTGATATGAGCTAGGCTAACATGCCTCTTATCAACTGTCGTGAACGATAAGGTCAGATGAGTAACACGCCTCTTATTTGTACCGTTCACTGCCCTGCTTACCTACTGAGCTATCAAGCATGAGTTATGCTCTGTGCTTGGTCAAATTACGTATGTTTTGTGATAGTTCACTGCTGAGCTTACGCCTGCTTATTATGAACCGCTATAACTAATAAACGGTTGACAGCAGTACTAGCCTTGGGAACTATGCATTGTGATGTAGTTGCAAATGAATTTTACGTACACTGGTCGGCAAAAAGTAACAATATAAGGTGATGGGGAAATATTATTGGTATCATTAAATGTAATAAGGCAATGATTCATATTCTGTAAGCCATTACTTACATTTAGTCTTTGGAGAATTTAGGATGGTTTTGCATTTGCACTGACATTTCAGCGGGACACCGTAATGAAATAGGACCGTGGAATATAGAATGGTACCTACCTATTGGTGACCCCCTTTACTTAAATTGAATAATTATAATAGTTTCTTTTTGGAAATTCTTGGCAAGCTGCATAGGCAATATTCATTTCAATTGGATGATATTCTCATATCTGCATCTAAATGTCATTGCGACGGTTCGCACCCGATCTGCTTGACGCAATCATCTAACGATGCGCCTGCTTCGTGTGACCCCCAATGATAGCGATGTAATGTCTGTAAACAAGGCTCGCACGCGAAATAAACACGACGCCATCTTGGATATTTAGCGTCTTTTATTTTTGCGTTATTTATTGTTGACGTTTTTATATATTATAGATAGATATGATTTTTAAAGACGATAGTAAAGGTGGTTTTAAGTAGTTTATTAGTATAGTAGTGAATTTGAGCGTGTAGTGAGTTAGTTTTGTAGTACTCTGAGTTTGTTTCGGTCTTGTTCTCAGACTACATAGTCGGATAGGAAACACTGAACTCGTGTAGTTTTAAAACATAATTAATTTTGACGTGTAAAAGTATTTGTATAAATCTTTTATCATTTATCACTACAGCAGCGTCATTCGTGAGTCTGTTAAAAATGGGATCTTTTTGCGAATTTGAAGCTCTGAAGATAATATTTCAGGAGCCATACATTATAACTTTTTATTTAAACGGACGAAATAAAGTATGTTTAATATTGTGAAAAATAATATCTCAATATTCTTAAGAAATAAATGGAATCACTAAACACATTCACAGATTCTACATTTTCTAAGCCGAATGCCAAATAAATTAGACCTAGGTAAGCATTTTAATGCGCCAAATGGTTAGCGTAAAACAATAAATATGATGGTAGCACTAAGAGTTAGAATTAAATTCTCGGAGGTTTCTTGGCTCATACGCGGTTTGTTTAAATTCCTTTTTCTTTAATATTTATTGGAAATTCACTGCCTAAAAACACCTGAAATACATAGGTACCAATATGACATTATATACTTAACATATTCCATATTTTATAATAAATTAGATTTGTTTCAGCTGTAGTGGCAATCATGTCATTTGGTTTAAATAGATTTTTATTTTTATTATTTTATTTTGCTTATATTATTCTTTTCTTTTAGATTTTGTGAATGTGAGAACGTTCCATTTTCTATCTTGCTAAGTACCTGGTACTTGTAGATAGGCCTACACTGTCCTCTCATACCTATTAACACTGTAATTTGAAAACATTGTAAATACCATTTACTTATAAAACAGTAACCGTGGAGTTTCTTGCCAGCTCTTCTCCATAGGAAACGATCAATTGGAACCGTGCACCTAGCTTCTGACGTTTCATAAGTGCCCTTGTAGGTTTATGTGAAAAAATATATTTTGAATTTGAATTTGAGAGGCAGGGCTCGAAAACGTTATTTAAAATAACATTTTTAACACTCCTTTGTAGTTTGTTTGTGTTGCGAGTTTCCTATCGATCAACCCAAAAATGGTTAAAAACGGTTATTTAGTTTTATTAACCGAGAACGATTCAAATTTAGTTCTTTTTTAATAACGTTCCGTTCGAACGTAATCGAAACAAATCAAACAATGGTTTTTAAGATGAAACCGTTTCGAAAAATATACCATTTTCCGAGCCCTGACCAGAGGCACGCCAATACGAGGGGCGTTGATATTCTAGAGACGCTAAAATGTTTTTATAAGCTCCTTTTCGAGGAGCCTTACAACTACTTACTTGAAAAAGGTATAAAATCTTTGGTTATACCTCATGATTATTTATTAAGATTATTAAAGAATTTCTCGTACAACACTTAGGTAATATTTATGATCATGGAAGAATCCACCAATCCTTATCTCATCGCCATTTACCTAGCCTTTTCACAACGTAACTAAATGAGAAACAAAAAAAAATAGTCCTCACTATGTGGATATATATATATTTTTTTGTTTCTCATTTAGTTTTAATAATGATATGGCAGTTTGAGTAGTTTATGCGGCCTACCCAAATGTCCTTTCTTTGGTATTGTTCGTCGAGTTGAGCTCCTTAAGTTCTGAGTTGAGCTCCACGATTACTGACAAATGCTTGCACTGACAGGACAGGTCCACTCAAATCTGTGTGGTTCTTTTCTCAAAAGACCATTTCAGACACTAATCTAGAATTCTGGTTCTCACGAAGATTATGTCTGGACTATAAAAGAGACTGTGACCTCTGAGTTTGTTTCGGCCTTTCTTCTCAGAGTAGTCAGATAGGTAGCACCGAACTCATTTAGCAAATTTTTTATATATTTTTTTAAGATGACGTGTAAAAGTGATTCCAATATCCTATTTACAGAATAAACAATTTCATTTCATTTCAATAAGCATAATCAGTCTATAATATTTCCACTGCTGGAGCTCAGGCTTCCTCTCGGCGAGAGGGAGAGGGCCGTGATCCACTACTCGGGCCCAGTACCATGTCACATGTCTTCGAATTTTTGGTTCTAGGACATGCCGGTTTCCTCACGATGTTTTCTTCACCGTTTTGAGAGCAGTGTCGTAGTACAACTCGTAAGTCGCGGCCGTGTGACTGACTGCTTTATTATGCATGTGAAAGTACATAAAGGTGAGAAAAATTTCCCCTGAGAACTACACGCGGTGAGACGGGGAATTACATGGGGGAAAAAGTCTTTTGTTTTCTGTGGTCATATTTATCTAAAGTTAAATCAGTTTTTGTAGTCTGTGACTTGCGTATTTGCAAGTGATTTACTGTGGTGTATTATAAAACTAGCTGCGCCCCGCGGTTTCACCCGCATAAGTCTCGATCCAATCGGAATTCCGGATAAAAGGTATTGTATCTGTTTCTCCAGGTCATGGTCCACCCATGTGCAAAATTTCATCCATATCCGTTCAGCCGTTTTAGCGTTAAAGCGTAACAAACAAACTCACTTTCGCATTTATAATATTATAGTTACCTGCGGGTCCAGTAGCGAGTTGGTCCAGCTGACCGAAGACTCTTAAAATAAAATAAAATGTTAACTAGACAATATTGGTGATATCAAAAAACAGTTGGCTTTATTTAGGTACGGGAGAGAGAGGTCTCCCAATTTGAAAAACTGCTGATATGAAAGAAATATCAAAACGTAGACCCATAAATGTATCCCTAGATTTTTCGTCCCCAAATTGTGTCTAGTATTTCTCGATTGCTGAGCTAGTGCGGCCACGTTATGTATCGGGAATTTTGGCATCGTTCGAGTTTCCGTGAAACATTTCAGACAGAATTCCGATACGGTAAAAATTCAGGATGGAAGCTGTCCAATCGAAAATCGAATAAAAAACCGTTCACCGCTCGTGGAGCGTTCGTAGCGGCGAAAGATAATTAAAAGATTCTGCGGTTTAATTAAGGCGAAGAACGTATTTCTGTTAAATGAATTGCTGGTTTCGTGGTTCTGTCTTTTTAGTCATAATTGTTCATAGATTGAACTTCTCACTACTGAATGGTTTGGCGTGTGCGTCACAACGATGACCAAAGATCTAGGTAATAGTCCACTGATAGATAATAGTCTACCAGAGCTTAAAAAGGTTTAGTGTTACTTCCAGAGAATCACTGTTCACTACCTCTTCTGTATTCACGAAGATTTTTTTATAAATCATGTCCATCATCATTTCAGTCGGAAAACGTCCACTGCTATACATAAATGCCTCTCCCTCAAGCGTCGAAACGAATGAACGAATGCTTCCGAATGTTCTGACAAAAATACCTAGTACAATACAGCCCGATTGAAACTATAGGGCGTCTCGGAGCATCAATCGTCGTGCAGACCGGTGCGACGCGGCTCTAAAAAAACAATTTCTAAGAAAACTTCACGGTAGAACAATTACCGGAGTCGTGTCGCGCGACATGTCGCGCGTAGTCTGCGCGAGCCTTCAGGCAAGTCGCTGTGCATTAACAAATTCACGTGTCAGCGGGGGTGAGGGGTGCGGTACTGCGCAGCGCGTAGAGCACTTAAGAGCCGCCATAAAGTATGCCGCGTACTATAACTAACTACAACATATTATTCCGTCAACCTTTTTTACCGAGACTTCGATCAACCCTTATCTACAATAAGATACAGCCCTAGATGGTAACAAATAAAATATATTTTCTACTTTGATAAAGGCCTATTCAGATATTAGCGATATCGCTGTCGCGCTCGGTAGCGATACTGGTCTTGGTATAGATAGCGACCGCCTTACGACAATTCGATCGCAAAGTCCTAATGTTGTCGCAAGACGCGCGCGACATGCTTGATTTTTTCGGGCTTGGCAAGCAATTTTGACCGTCTTGGGACGCCTATAGGACTTTGCGACTGAATTCGGTCGTAAAGCGATCGCTATCTATGTCGAGACTGCCGCCCCTGATCCAAAGTGACTAACCAGATGGCGGACCAGTATCGCTACCGAGCGCGGCAGCCATATCGCTTGTATCTGAATAGGCCTTTAAACCGAATACCGGCCATTACAGTTTTCCTCATTTGTCTTACGTTTTTTATGATGATAACATTTTTACGATTCACACAGTCGTCCGTCTGATGGTCGATATAAAAGTGATTGCTTCCAACAGTTCCAACGAGACAGTTTCGCGTGAGCCGAGGTGAACCGTGGCCGAGCAACGATTATTACGATTATTGGCGTTATTGTCAAAGATAATTAAATATTATTTAACAGCCGACCTTCTCGTGCGATCGTTATTTTTATAAATGGTCACTACTGAGAATATGTATACTAATAATAATTTTGCTTGCTTTTGGTTCCAATTCTGCTTGTAATTGACGGTACTTGATAAATGTTGCTGAAGATTTTTCTTTAGACTTATAAAATACTATAATAATTAAATACCAATAATAAAAATCTCGTTGGTCTAGTGGTCGCAAGCGCTACTGCTGACCGTGAGGTCCTGGGTTCGATTAACGGGTCCGGAAAAGTGTTATTGGGTTGTTTTGCAGCCCGGAGTCTGGATTTGTTACCTGGTACCCGGTTAATGGCAATAGGCTCGCTCCCTATTACATGGGACTCAAACATAATTGGTGAAATGTGGGTGTACTATAGGTACACCTCTGCCCAACCCTGCGAGGAATATAAGCGTGATGTTATGTGTTATGTTGTGTGGTAATTAAAATCGTAATGAAAATTGACATCACAGTAGAATTTTAGTTGACTTAATTCAAAGTTAAATGGCGAATCAAAAGTTTCTGTTTTGTTTACATCTAAAGATGTGTTTTACTCGCAGCTCTTTCATATTCACACATTCAAAACCTTCATTTCAATACATTCTCACATCTTCACTTTATCGAACCCAAACGTGAAGTGAATGTGTCATGAAGACAGCGCGAATCGGATGTCAGAGTGAGTCCAATTTCACAGACATGTCAATTGAGAGCTAGGCCGAGATCCAGAGCATTCTGACTACCTACACAGTGACAAGACATTTATGTCATAGGTAGTCGAATTTTGTATGAGAAATCTGTGACAAAAAAGAGATAAAAAGAAAAAAAAACTCTTTTTGGCACGTTAAAGTGCGTGTGAAAATAACAAATATTCACTCAGTGAAAAGTTTCGATATGTTTGATGTGTAAGTACTTAGAAGATAAGATCCAAATGCTTCATGTACTAGTTATAACATATGAAAACTATAATTTATGACAATAACATGACAAAGTTTATGTCTCGCCATATTCGTCGGGTTTGGAAAAGCTAAAGGTTGTTGGCCGAATGAAAATTGATGAGTCTGCAATGGACGCAAGTTTGTGATACAAAGTTGGTGTATTTGTATGGTGTGTTAGGTTCCATCATAAATATTGTGCTGTTATGATCATTTATCATATTTTCGGAAAAGTCTTGTGAAAATGGCGAGGCAGAAAAATATGAAGTACCTACCTAAACCTTAGGTAAATACTATTATTCAGTCAGAAATTCTTAGTCTTTATTTTTACAGATGATCCAACTGATTCGATGTGTTAAGTAGATATACGTAGATGGTAGCTGAATACTTTCCTAAGAACAGCATTCTGCAATGACCAAATGCGAAAGGTGGAATTGTAAAAAAACATCTCGACTCCTTCAGTGTTGCGGTAGTAATACCTACCTACTCGGCGACTGGGACCACTGTCTAACTGGTACCGTGTTCTCAGGTTCCTGAGTACTCGTAGAAGTGCAGCAATATCAGTCAGTGAATGTTGGAGTTCTAAAACGAACCGTCTTTAAATTGCGTAAAATGACATACTAAACAAACCCACCATTATTTCCAGGTGCCCACTGCTTCAAGGAGTGTCTTTCAATGGGCGTTTAAAACGCAATAAACTAGCCACTGGCCATATTTTATTTTGACGTTTAGATGCTTGCGTTATAGCGTTCGCGAATTATGACCCTCGAAGACTGCTGTAATGACTTCATCACAGTAATTTTCCAGAAGAAATACCTTCAACGAAAATTAAATGTAAAAATAGCGAATGGATAGACATGTGTCGTGTGCATCTTGCTAAGAATACCACTGCATCTCTTTGTGTGGGTGATGTGATTGTGAGAAGATGTCAAGAACATGGGCAGGAGAAACATAAATTAAATATACAATTCCATTGGTAATTATTTGTATTGTGTAAAAGTGTTTTTTTCATTATCATTTATGAATACTCATAAAGTCATAACAATCCATTCGCTAACAGAAATGCCGGAGTTATGCCAATTGTTACTCATCGCTTGGTATAGTCTAGAAGAGGGACAATTTATAAATGTGAGCGCTTTAGATCTCATAAAAAACTGTCTTTACGCTTTGAAAAGTCGTTGTTGTGCCAATTTTTATTATATTAACATCGCTCATAACTTAAATTTTATCAACGTTAGGTTTATTGTTTTTTATAGTTCCGTCTCTAAATGAATAATAACGTGAAGTATTAAGGTAAACGACACATAATAGAGTCGTAGTACGGTAACGTTAATGATCGGCTTCCAGACTGTTTGTGCCAGATTACCTACCCCTTGTTCTTTTTATTGTAGTGGGCGGAGCACCACTACCATTGTCTTGCTATTTTATCTTTTATCTTTGCACTTACCATAAAAATATGTACTGTTTTGTTAGGTAGTAAAATTTTGATGTTATATGTAATAAAAAGTTTAGGTTTTTTTTTTATTATCAGTGTCTATTTTATGTAAAATAGGTACTCAAAGTATTCAATCATTACTTGAATTTGGCAAGAAATTGCAGTTTTAGCTAGTTTTCAGTGAGCTGGTTTAGTGATATTTGTTTTTAGAATAGCTTGATTAAAATTAATGAACAGAAGGTCTTGCAAATAGTGATTTGTTCTTTTTTGGTTCGAAGAGCACTTACGGGTGGCATTCGGTTTTTTTTACTTTGTCGTTAAGGTCGGCAACGCTTTGGTAATAGGCATCTACTCTGTGTGTTGCATAAATCCGTAAAAGAAAATACAAACTATTCTGCTCGTCATTTCTCCTAATAGGATGTTGCCTGGGTGAAAAAAAAAACTATTTTCAGAATACAGAGTAAAACTAATAAAGGAATATTACCGACTTAAATAACGGGAACTCAAGAGTCAACTTGAAGCAACATAAGGTCTTTAAAGCAATGACATCATGACATGAAACAAACTTACCACTTTCAGTAAATTACGTCATTTTCTTTTGTTTAGTAAGTTATAATTTCTGGACGCATCCATAGCTGCGATTGGGTAATAATGAGTCACAACACTCACAACTGTCAGGATGACATAAGCCCCGCCCTGTTGTCAGTTTGAGGTTTCAAATAAAGCTTCAGTGCGTAAACCACTTTCATGTGTATTACTTGCCTTAAAAAAAACTTAACCTTTTCAAAGTTTTCTGACTGCGAACACTTAGCGGTAAAACATTTATTACAGGGCTTTCCCTGCTATTAAAATTTGGAGTGGTGAGACAATAATTCTCAGAGTACCTTAGGGCCCGTGCTCATTGCGGGTCAAACACAAAAACATAGTCGCTTGTTTTGGTGGGTAAAACTGACAGTTTCATCATTTCAGCCTAAAGACGTCCACTGCTGGGCACAGGCCTCCCCCACGCACCGCCACTTCGACTGGTTCTGTGCTTCCCGCATCCAGCGGATTCCAGCGGCCTTCACAAGGTCATCGGTCCACCTTGTGGAGTCCTTCCAACGCTACGTCTTCCGGTACGCGGTCGCCACTTCAGGACCTTTCGGCCCCATCGGCCATCTGTTCTGCGAGCAATGTGCCCTGCCCACTGTCCCTTAAGTTTGCCAATTCTTCGAGTTATGTCAAACTGACAGTTTATTAATAGTTAGCTATTATATAAGGTCCCATTAAAATAGATGAACAAACTTTTAGAAATCATTCAGACCACCAAAATAAGGACAATGCTGCAATGGTAAAAAAATAATAAGAATAACGCATTAGATACTTACAAGAAAAATAAATCAGCTAACGAAAATACACTAAAAATGTTGGTTACTACCCAATGCCATTTATTATTTTAGGTCAAAATAAAATCACATTAATCAGTGTTTTTTTTTTCTTGGATATTTTTGGTTAGACGTACTGAACGCTGTGTTAAAATTTGTCCATCTATTTTAATGGGACATTACATATTTTTTTTTTTAAGATTTCTTGTGCCACTATAGCATAAAAGTCTCAATTTTCCAAAGCTTGTACTGTTAAATAGTATTGCAGGAAAAGATAATTCTCTTGCCAACCAAGAGCATAATCTTTTTTTGCACTGGTTTATTATTTTAATAGATAGGTACTATTATCTATCAGCTAAATTATTTCTACTTCCTTCACCGCTGCACTCAAATATAAAGTAGCGTGCAACTCATACATGCATGGTTTGACAGTTAAACGGATCGCGTGCATCGCTTACCGCGCAATGTGCACGCATCCTTACTAATGAATTTCCCATTAATACACGAACGCAATGACAATGACAGCGTAATCGTTATGACGTCATTATGCTGATGGCATTGTTTTTCTTTTTTAATTTTCGCTTCGACGATCAAATTACATGGGAAAGTGCAGTTTATTGTTCGTTTTGAGGAAAATCCTGTTTATATGGTCAGAAGAATGATTCAGGAAAGCAGATTGCATCATCTAATGGGAATATCCTAAGTGATTACGAAAAGGTTAATCACAAGGATAACTTGATTGATATCAGAGGATAAAAAAATGATGGGCTCAAAAAAATATTGCGTACCTACATTTTTGGTGCCAAAATAACACAACTAGCAATAGGCTCGCCCCTATTACATGGGACTTAAACGTAACTGGCGAAATGTGGGTGTACCATTGGTATACCTCTGCCTAACCCTTCGGAGAATACAGGCGTGATGTTATGTGTTAACAAAAGATGATCCTTTTTACCAAGTCGTTGTTCGGGCCCAAAAGATATCAACACACTAGAAGAGCTCGTGGCTGAGTAATACCTGCCGTACGGGTCGATCCATCAGGTTAAGCTACGCTTGCCGCGGTTGGTCCGTGGATGGGTGACCTTCTTTACATACTGAGACTCGTCCGTGCCTCGGAAAGCACGTTAAGCCGTTGGTCCCGGCTGTCATTCGTGGATCTTTGACAGTCGTTACCGGTCGTCAGAAGCCCGAAAGTCTGACAACCAGTCTTATCAAGGGCTATCGTATTACCCAGTTACTGGGTTGTGGAGGTCAGATAGGCAGTCGCTCCTTGTAAAATACTGGTATTCAGCTGCATCCGGTTAGGCTGGAAGCCGACCCCAATATAGTTGGAAAAAGGCTAGGCAGATTGATTTTATTTTAAACACACTACCACAGTATAATAAAGTAACAGTATTATGTCTTGGCAGTGACCTTGAAATAATTACCTACGACCGCTTGGTCGATAAAGAAAGAAAAGAAAGAAAGAAAGAAAATACGTTTATTCTGCACAAACAAAACGCACATTTAAATAAACTAAAAACACAAAATACACATACAAAAGTAGCCAAAAGCCTCATATTCAGCCAACAAACAAACGCTATTTATAAAATTGATTCATTCATCGGTTGATGTCAAGGCCACAGACAAAGACAATATTGCGTAATTACTGTAACAACATTACATACTCTGTGGTTGCGACATTGGCAAATGACAACAAAAACATAACAATAACAAAATGCCGATTGCAGAGTAAACTACTTTTGTAATAAATAATGAGAAAAATTAAACTGTGCGTCGCATCTGTGCAAGAACAGGTCATTGCTCAGCGAAATGCTGTGACTTCGGATGAACCTAACGTCAACAGCGCTGGTTTTCAGCAATTACCTAAGGAATGACACATTGACGTCCCCCCGTGTGCTGTAATTATATCGGGTAAGTATTATTTTCCACTGAAATAATATGTGTGATTCAACGGAACATAGTATGTTCACATAAATAAGTAATAAAATAAAAATATATATCTGCATTTGTGCGTAACATAAATTTAAGAAATAATAATAATACATTAAATAATACAATGAGAATATAAAATAAGCACGAAATTACCAATTAAACGTAGTGTACAGTCTGTTGTGTTTTCCCATTCAATTCTGTTTTTAGTAATTATCATAATTCAGATAATTCACGAACAATCTATAATTAAGCCTGCATTTATATACCATACATTCTTAGATGCGCCATGGGAATTGCGATTTGTGACTTCTATGGCGTGGCGGCCATTTGCAAAACAGTAAGCGTCTAGGCATGGGGTTGGTAAAAGTCAACCATGCTTTTTCAGTCAAAATGGTAAATAAGCTAATTGGTACAGATTGATAGTGTTATTTATGGATTCTTTAATATTATTCTAGTAGGATGACATGGATCCATTGATGTACGAAGGAGTAAGATCCACCGACGTACGGACGGAATGCAAAACCTAACCGCCGTCAAAGATAAATAAACCTTCCGCGTCCGTGCGTGACTGCCGCGCACTCGATACTGTTGCGATATACACAGATTTTGAAACTGGTTGTTTCGGTCGTTTTCTATGAAGACATAATACTGTTACTTATTTATACTGTGACACTACGAACCTACTTTAGAAAACCGGCCCCTATTTTAAACGCAAAGTCATGTCCGTTCGACATCCAATAAGAGATCCATTCGGAAAGTTTCGTCCGAGCCTGAAACAACTGCTACGTGACCGAAATGTTAATGAATGACGTAACCGTGGTTAATGAAAATTGCCTGAGCAATATTTTAGGAGCAGTTCTGTAGGAACCAGGCTAGCGATTGTGACGAGTAGTCAGTCAGTGTTCCTATTTATAAGACACTAGCTTCTGTTCGCGATTTTGTCCGTATGAAATTTGATGACAAGACTGTGATACTCGACAATACTGTAGTGTCCTATTAGTGAAAGAATTTTCGGAATCGGATCAGTAGTTCCGAACATTGCCCCGTACATACAAACTCACAAATTTTACCTCTTTATAATTAAGCGACATCTCATCAAAGGAGGAGGTTATCAATTCGAATGTTTATATATATATTGTTTTTTCTATTTATCTTCTGGCATAACTCCGTCTTTTGATTTGATTTGCATGATTCAATTTTTGTGTTGTTGAAAGGTATACTTCCGAGATAGTCCCATTGTCATTAAGTTAGGATCTGATGATTAAAATGAAATTTTATACACAAAGAAGTCAAAGGAATATATGAACTAATTCCCCCTATAAATCGAATATCCTGAGTATCATTTATTATATGAATAACTTATGCAATTGCGGGAAAGTCCGAAAGGGATACCATGGCCCCTGGCAGGCAACGGAAAGAACATGGGTGGGTTTTAGTCAGTAAGTAACTCGTACAGTAGCTCTCGGAAAGCACCATTTGGTGAAGCGGAACTGATGATGAAGACCACAGATGGCCACTGGAACTACTCAATAATAAGTATTTCACGGGTTGCGATTCGATTAGTTTAATATGCTTGCCAAGCAATTTATGCTCGTCACAATGCTTATGGAGAAGTTGAGCTGATAGTAAAGTTCCAGGACACTACAAAGTGAAAAATAACTTAAATTTCGGAAGTCGGTGGCATAAAACAAAAATACAAAACCAAAGAAACCGACTTCCGTTTAAGTAATTTTTCACTGTGTTTTTTTGGAAATCGGTTGATTTTTTTGTAAAAAAGTTTTTATTGTAAGTAAATATGTATGATAAAAAAGCAAGGCAAAGCATTCGCAGAGAACAGAAGTGGAAAATGGAGAAGAAGCTTTGCCCAGCGGTGGGACAACACAAGCTAGATAAATAAAATAATTTTCATTTTATTGAAGGTACAAGCGATCAAAACAAAATAACGTAAACCAAGATATACTCGTAGGTAAAATTAACAAGCAACTGACAGCTCAGTTCAGGATAAGTGTTAAGGAAAACATTATAAAAAATAATGTCGATGTAATGTAGTTAAGTATCGAAGTTTACAAGCGGAAACCCCCGAGATTGTAAATTAAAGTAGGGCTTAGGTTAAAGAGAGATAAAGAGATAAAGATAATTTATTTGTTCAAAACATGAGTATACACAACACATGGCATGCAAGATGTTACATCAATAATATAGCAGACAGTCATGTTTTGCCTGAATGGCGTACAAATAAGAGAAACAGGACGCTAGACAACATCAATTAATTTTAAAATTGTCCATTATACACATTATAATTAATCATCAGCCCACTGTCTTTTATTTTATGACATACCTAGCTGATAGTATCCTGGTATGTACATAGGTTGGGCAGTGTGGGCATAAACACCGACGAACGTAACTGTATGAAATTACTTCTTCTATTTTTATAGTCTCCTGGTAATAGGGATGTTGAAGGATTAAAAAAAGACTATTTAGTCCTTCAGTCAGATAATTAAAAAAATATTAGACATGTATTTTTTGCTTTATCATAGCAATAAAAAATGATTTAGATAAAACGCATTAAAGTTGGGGAGCGGGTGCTCGCTACGTTACAATTCAGTATAAAATCTACCGACCAGTGACGTCATGCCACATTTTAACTCAAAGTATTGCCGTAATCTTTTAATTACGAAAAAAAAGAAAAAATACGTGTCCAATATATAAGCATATATATACTTTATTCTAAGGCAGCCATTTTGTTCTAAAGTTTGGGCGACCGAGCTCTGCTCGGATGAAAGTACGGAGAAAACGAATTTTCCCAGATACGGAGGTTTTAGGATTTAACGGGGGCGAAAAATCGGTTTACTTAGCTGGGACTCATATCTGGGAAAATTCATTTGTCTATTTTCACCCGAACAGAGCTCGGTCGCCCAGGATATATATTCATTTATATATACACATATATACATTGTATATATATTATATACAAATATTACTCATTTAACAGTATACTGTTATGGATGTTATTTTGAATACTTTACCTGTATCTTTGGAGAAGGCCAGCATACCCATATCAGCTATATGATGGACAAAAAAAAATGTTAGTCAACATCCCTAGTGTAGACGAGTTGGCACTTTGCAGTTTGACCTGGTGGGCGTGAAATTTTTCTTTAGAAGTACCTACGTGCTTGAAACTATGTTAACTTTTGTCTAGCGACAGTTTAGACACTAATGGTGGAAATCCTCTGGGCTACTTTTTCCTAGAGGAAAGCGAAGGTTTTAGACGGAGTGCACTCGGGTGCTGTATTCTATTATGTTATAAGATGAGATGGTACTTGTTGAAAGACCTATACTGTCCTCCCATACCTAATAACACTGTTATTTGAAAATATTGTATAAGCCCATTATTTTTAAAAGAGTAACCGTGGAGTTTCTTGCCGGCTCTTCTCCATAGGAAACAACCAATTGGAACCGTGCACCTAGCTTCTGACGTTTCATAAGTACCCATGTAGGTTTATATGAAATGAAAATATTTTGTATTTTTTTTTGATGATAATCTAGTGGACTTTCAGACATAACAGATTTTTAGTAACTAAAATTAGAAAAAAACTAAGAAAAGAAAGAAAGAAAAATATTTTATTTGGGACACGCACAGGAAATACAAACAGTAAAAAATAAATAAAAATAAAAACAAAATTATATAAAAAATAAAATAAAAAGGGAGCTTAAGTATTAAAAAAAAACTAACAAAAAAATAACGACCTGTGCGAGGCCAAAACGGCCCCTATCTCAGCATAATACGGCGATAATAAATACCACCGCGCTGGTATTCTGATAGGGCCCACTGTGATGCCACGGACACATCTACGGACTTAAATAAATCCCATTAGGGGATTACAAAAAATTTAAAACAAAAATAATAATACAATTTAAAAAAAAATATATAAATAAAAACCGAAACTATGTACTCGTACAATAAATAATCTAAAAATCCTATGACGCCCGACGTTCCAACATCACTTGTCCATGGTATAGACTATTATCTATGGTGGCTATCATCAGCGCGTTACAAAGATGATTGCCTTTACGTCGAGGCATAAGGGTCCTACATACCTACAGCTGAAACTCAAAGTCAAACTCAAAACATATATTTCAATTAAACCAATTACAGGCACTTTTGAATTGACAAATAGTCGGTCAGTTAGTTGAAGCTACTATATTATAGAATACATATTTAAAAAAAAACTCTTTTTTTTTAAAGTTTTTTCCAAAAGTTTGTCATGAGTACTATTAAAGATTTCCCTCTTTTAACGTAACACTCTGTATACAACACGAGTGTGAGTTTATAAACCGAGCCGTTTAATATTGTAACAAGACCTGTGACACAGATTGGTTAATACATCAAATTCTAAGAACTTTGAGACACATTACTTGCCACTGTAGCACTGCACAGGTTACTGAATAAGTTACTAAGTGCAGTGCACGAGAGATTTCTGCATAGAGACTCATTAATAAATGTTGCAAAACAGTTTGCAACATGTTATACGATGTTCTTAGTGTAATCAATTATTTTCCCATCAATCTTGGAGCTACGGCTGTGACGCAATAACGTGTTGGTGTCACGAGTATGATGTAAACAGTTGACGTATAAACAACATGGTATATATACACATTATGGTACACGATACACAACATGGTACGTAGTCAGATATGAACGGCAGTGATTTTGTTTAAAATAAACTTTAATTACGATATTTATAGTATATTATATAAGCCTTTATGTATTGATACTTTTCTACTGTACCTATATTGTGGTGAGAAAAATAAATCATTATTATCATTATCATTATAGTAATTAGGAGGTGTGCTCGGTTAGAGCGATACTGACGGAATGGCTTACGAACTATTGGTACATATTTTATAAAAAAATGTTAATCTGTTTAGATTAACATTTTTTTTTAAAACAATATTTCTGACCACCAGGCCACTTCAGATAAACCAGTCGGTTATCTTTCAAACTGAAGGCACGTGAACATATTCGTGAAAAGTTGGCAGAATCTTTGCAGTGCTGATTTGCTGGATTTGTTTTCTCCTCTACCTATCGTTATTTCTCCTGACAAAGTTTATTCGGTTTATATATATGTATCTATTTATGTATGTATTAGTAAGTATTCATTTCAAAGTTATCTATTACTTATGTTGCACCTGCCATGTTTTGTCTCTGCTCCACCCTAAGGTTGACTGGTAGAAAATGCCTCAGGCATTAAGTCCGCCTTTGTACAGTATTTTTTTTTTACTTGTGCATAAAGTTTTAATAAATAAATAAATAAACGTTAACTTAAGTGTTAGAAAAAGGTGTCGTGTCTAAATAAATAACTGCAATCGGTGACATGGCTATTAACTAAATAATTAATACAAGAGGTTAGAAACAGCTTGGGGTGTCGAGTGATTCACTACTATGGGAACTAATGCCTGACATATAAAAACATTTAAAAATATAATAAATAGTAGCCCACCGGTATCGGGAACAGGGTCCAAGATACCGGCGGCGGCGGTCAGGGCTCCAGAGAGACGAACCTCCTAACAATGCGAGCCGTGTCCAGGAGTACCGCTTTCTGAATCAAGCCCTTAATCCAGCCGTCCAACGAGAGCCTCCTTAGGTTTAGGTCGAGGCTCTTGGCAATTAAGCCATTGGCTGATACGACTATCGGCACAATGATCGCTGAGTCCACATCCCACATGTCGACAACCTCGCGAGCCAAGTCAAGATACTTAATCTCATACACGTTTATTATTATACATATATATTTCTATGGTATTTTATACCATGGAGGTTGGCTCGTTGGCTCTTTGCTGTAGGTCTTAAGATTAAAATCTTTGAGTAATGTAAGGAACCGAAAAAACAAAATGTTTTCGAAAATCAAACAACCAACTTAAGGGGGGTAACTTTTGGGTTTACAATTTGTTCATTGATTTTCTAATGAAAAAGTAACAACTTGGTGGTTAAATAACACCAAAAAGAGCAACTTATGAATGAACTTAGATACCTTAATAATCTGATCACTACTGAATTACTCCTTTTAAAGTGATTTTCTGTCTTTTTTAGGGTTCCGTAGTCATTAAGGAACCCTTATAGTTTCGCCATGTACGTCTGTCCGCGGCTTGTACTAGTTTTTTTAAGATACACGTAAACTGGGAATGTTTTTTTTTCTCGTCTTTCCCATGGTGTGGGGTGTCATTGGAAAGGTCGTTTAAAAATATTGTGAGTGTGAAAACCATTTTTGGATTCAAGGATCCGTTTGCGGAATATTAAGCTTTAAAGTGCTAATTTTTGTTAGAGTCAAGTGCCTGCCAGCTAAATGGTTGTTACGAGATAATTGAAAAAAAATCACAGCAGTAGTATATATAACGAAGTTAAAGGAAAACTATCACAGCTAAGTAGACTACAAGTTAACGAGTAATAATCGACCAACTTATATTTGCAGTTGCAAAAACATTCTGCCATACATTCCGTGTGGGAGAACACGTTTTTCAAATACAATAAAAAAAGCAAAAAGAAGGGATTTATACACCTAAACTAAACACATAAACACTTAACTAAACATTATGCAGCGTTACAACTAAGGGAAAGAGTGTTTTCGATGAACTCTGGCACCCAAAGTAAGATTTAGCTTGTGTTTAGGGATAACAATGTTAAGTTTGTTCCTGGGATAAAATCATCCCAGCTACGGAACCCTTCCTTGTGCGTGGTCCGACACGCACTTGGCCAGTTTAAAAAAAATGAATTCTTCAAAATAAATTTTGAACTGATTGAAACCCTGTTTTCCCAGACTATATAGGTACCGTCAACTGCCCTAACTTCACCTGGCTTCCAATGTTTGCCTATAATGAAAAACATGCAATATCTTTTTTATTCACTGCACTTTAAACTTTTTATTTTGTATTCTTTCTCTTTACTTGTGTGCCTTTTAGTCTGTGCCAAATAAATCTTTATTTTCTTCCTTTCTTTCTTTCATTTTACTTGTCTGGCATTCGAAACTTAAAGCGTCGTGCAGACTGGTGCCACGCGACTATAACAAAACAATTTCTAAGAAAACTTCACGGTAGAACAATTGCCGGTGTCGCGCGACAAGTCGCAATAGTCTGCATGAGCAGAAATCAGAAATCAGAAATCATTTATTTGCTAATAATGTAGGTATACAGATATGATGGTTATTTTGTTGAGAGTCCCGATACATTTTGCCTTACGGCATGCACAATTATTTAATATAATATATACAACAGAAAAAAAAAAAAAAAAAAAAAACAAACAGAAAAAGAGAAAGCTTTCCATCCACTAAGTCTTATTAAGAATACTCATATTATTTAATAACATTCGGAAGCAGGCACAATTATCAACAAATTAAATTAAATATATCAAAAAATTAAATTACAAATGTCAAAGCCTTGTCAGAGCCTTAAAGCTCTCTATGAAAACTCAAAGTTTCAATTGCCATAGAAGTAAAATGAAAAAGATATTGCGTCTTTTTCATTATTTATAGGCAAATAGTCATTAGTCATTAGTCATTTATTCATAAAACAAAAGTAATTTGTATCTGAATTTGAACACAAAAATTACACAATTACAATTGACACATCAAGATAAATTACATCTGTACATAGTTTCAAACAAAAATTATAATAAATACACATTTTATCAATACCAATATGTCGAAATTTAAATAAAACAAAACAATGCAATATGGCCAACAGCTTAACATTCAAAAAATATAATAAAATAATTAACAAAAGATAAATTTGATAGATTGATAGAATTCATTAAAAATATAGGACGCCAGGCAGGACGGGCAGTCAAGTTTATTGTGTACAGTATGCATAAACTGCTTCTTGGCTATTTATACTCCACACTAATAAAACGAGCTTTTAAGATACTGTATCAAAGTCATTTACCAATTAACGACTCGACTCACTGCGACTAAGGTCGGGTATTCACTGAGGTCGCTCAAGCCAATGAACTTGGAATATTTCCTATGCAGTATCGGTTGGAACCAATTACCAAATAATATTGTCCCCTATATATGTGGAGGGGTCTTTTTTATTTGATGATCAATTTTGCAATTGTTGTCTGTGGTCGTTTAAAACCTTTTAGTTTCGATCGAGGCTAAATAATAACAGTCGCACGGGTCGATGGAAGGTTAAGCTACGCTTGTCGCGGTCGGTTTGTGGATGGGTGACCATCCATTACATACCGAGACTTCTTGCTTCAGAAAGCACGTTAAGCGTTTAGTCAGAAGCTAAAACATTTGACAATTAGTCTAATTAAGGGATATCGTATCAACTGACAGGGTCTGCTAGGACCAATGCCGGTGTCGCGGGTAAGTCCGAAAGGGATACCGTTGTTATTTTTTTTTTGGGTGGGAATTTATCAAATAACTTCTCCCGCTCTGAGTGGAGCGGGAGGGCGTGTCAGACTCTTACTGACTAAAACCCACCCGTGTTCCTTCAGTTGCCTGTACGTTGCCAGGGGCCACGTATCCCTTTCGGACTTTCTCGCAACCGGCTAACACGCCCTTCCGCTCTGCCCAGAGCGGGAAATTGGTAATTTACCACCAAAAAAAAAATGAAAAAAAAGGGGTATCGTAATACACAGTAACTGCTTTGTGGAGATTATATAAGCAGTCGCTCCATGTAAAACACTGGTATTCATCTGCATTGGGTTAGACTGTAAGCAGGTCGATTGTTTCTGATCGTTTGAAACCTTTTAGTTTTAATGCCATTGTGGTTGTTCGAAGGTCGGATTTACCATCACTGTTGATTACTATTAAGTACCTACTATTGTCTATTTGCATATTCATATATTATGTACGTACTTATTTACGTACCTCACCCTTATGACCTTTATTTAGTTATGCAAGGTGAGTATTCGAAGTACCTATCTTATTTACTAAAATATCTGATATCACAACTCATTTCCATATAAGTTTAGTCTTTGGTACTAGTGCATTTGTGTTTGTTTTTAACTACCCCGTTGGTCTCGTGGTCGCAAGCGCGACTACTGAGCGTGGGGTCCTGGGTTCGATTCCCGGGTCGGGCAAAGTGTTATTGGGTTTTTCCATTAGGAATTTCTTAGTAACAGCCCGGAGTTTGGAAGTTGGCGGTGTGATACCCCCGTGCCTCAGAAAGCGTTAAGCCGTTGGTCCTGCGCCTGATCTCTCTCCGGTTGTGTCGGATTGCCGTCCCATCGGACTATGACAGTGAAGGAAGAGAGAGAGCACCCGTGCCTGCGCACACACTTGTGCACTATAATATCTCCCGCGCCGAAGGCTAGTCTCCTTTGAGATTGGGCGCCGTGGCCGAAATACGACCTGGAGGATTATATTATATTTGTGCAAGAACCGTGTACGAGTATATAGGTACCTAGACCTACATACCCCCCCCCCCCCCCCTCTTTAGAAAAGTATACTCTTAAGCACACAAAGCATATCACAGCGTGTTGAGTATGTTCTTGACGTGTGCAAGATCTTCAAAATGGGCTATCCTTTGCAAAATATAAAATTATATCGGCAATCCTTTGATTTCCTACAGCATATTTTCTTCACTCTATTTAATATAGCAGATTATGTTAATCCTTCGTTTGGTCGTAATATAAGTTACATCCACAAACAACCATAAATTCTAGACTTTATGAGTCCTTGGGGAGACTATCATAAAGGCTTGTCTTTTGGTGTCAAATTTCTGACAAAGATGAATGAATGGAGAGCAAGATGTTTCATTCACTCAATGCTCATGAATGCGACTGGAAGGAGTAGTCTTATGTCATTCATTTGTTTTTCTGTTTGCTACAAATTGAAGATTAGGTAATGGATCGTGTATGTTTTGTTTTTATTATTCTAGTTTCTGTTGATTAGAGCTAACTTATGCTGTTATTTAAGTGTCGTTCTGCGTAAGGTCAGTGTGTAAAAAAATAAGGCCCATGTAATTTGATATTGACAATAAAGATCTGAGAATGAAAAAAAAAAACTTTATTTGTATCAGATTATGTTCTCTCTATAGCTGAGTATAGTAATCAATATTTTAAAAGTTCCAAAACATTTTAAATTAACTATTCGGGGTCATGAGCAAATAATACAATTTGCATTGAAGTCAAGTTCAAATTTTTAAGTTATTAAAAATGGTTATTTTTGCATTCCTAAAGATAAATGATGTCGATTTTATTTTTGTTAACCCTCTTTGTGTCCCACTGCTGGGCGAAGACCTCCATTTTTTCCTTCCAAACCTTAGAGAGGTTTGGAAGAAAACACGTCTCACATTTATTGCCATGATGATAAAAAAAAAACAAAATAGAATAGAATCAAATCAAATTATCCAATACCAACATTGTTGAGAATAAGGAAAACAACATAAATACAGTAATTAGGTTACATTCATGATAATTAACTGTGATCAAGCGAAACCAGTGCGGACATCTTGCCTAATATGTCATTGCGCAATGTAATCGATGCGCAGACGTCAGTCCGCGTCAGCGAGCGCGTAAACAACGTACGGTGTTGCCAAAGATGGTAATATTTCTCCCATTTTTAGTAGAATCATAGAATATTATGTAAAAATTGAGATAGTTAGACTTTGTACAATTGTTATGTCTAAGTTAACCATGTCCGTGGTCTAGCGGTTTGACCACCTGTCTCAGACCCAGAGGTCGGGGTTCGATTCCCAGTGGGGGCATTTTCTGCTCGGTTTGGTTGGTGGTAGGGCTTGTTCTAAGTCTGGCTGGCTAGCTACCACCCTCTTATCTAAGTCTGTCGCCATAACAACTATGTATTTTGGCAGTTAGAGGTAATTTAGCCTGTTAATCTGTAGTTGAGGATTCCGGGTGAAGCTAGCTTCCACCTTCGGCCTGATCATCACTTACCATCAGGTGAGATGCAATCCAAGGACTGCCCAGTTGTGGTAAAAAAAAGAAGAGATAACGTGAAAATAACTTCTTGAACGATTGCAGCTGGGCAATGGTACCCAGGTTTGAGAAACTGGTAGTGTTTCCATTAGGAATTCCTGAGTTGTAGCTCGGTTGGAGTCTCCCAGTTAATAGCAATAGACCCCTTAATGACGTTGGACTTAAACATAACTGGATTAAAAAAATGTGGGTTTGATAAAACAACTAAAGGTAAGTTGGATGACAAAGCTCGGAAAAATTGCTTACACTGGCAACACAGAACTTTGACACTAACTAATTAGTAGTGCAAAACAATGTCCTAGAAATTAATTTGTTAGGTCACCGTACTCGGGTGACCTATACATATTAATTTCTAGAACATTTTTTTTCTAATTAAAATGTACAAACAAACGTACAGACGCCAGCACATTAACCAATTTCTTTAATATGTTTTCAACTTTATCACTAAAGCACAAGGTTCAAAGTTGATTGGGAAAATTTGACAGTTTCGGGTAGGTTGACCTGCTGGCGTCTGTATATTGTTATTACTAGCTAATGCTCGAATATTTTCGTTTCTTCCTATTCCGCTTGTGTGAAAGTGAGGTCGCTCTAATTTCTGGAACAAAGCGATGGAATGTAGAACGGAAATGGACGTGTATGATCAGAGAACATGTTTTCGAAATATCTTCGATTTGAACATTAAGTGTTCCTTGAATTAATTGTTGATTTTAGGAGAGTGGCTTTCAGATCTTTTACAGTTGATAATAATGGTCCATTTTTCAAAAAGACGTCGGACATAAAGATCAATTTAGTACCTATCATGCGCTTATACCTTAATTCGTTTTATGAGAAAGTTTGGAGTTTCAATTCAAACTATTCAAATCTGCGGATGAAATTAATGAGTCTTGAAATGGGAATCGTGACTTTACAAGAACAGTTAACATCATGTTCAGAATATTCCCTTTCACACGTTATTCTATTACATCCTCTCTAATTGATGAATATTAATAACTACAGGCTCTGAGGAACACCACGCGATCGTAAATGGGTAGGGTGAGTACGCCATCGATTAATTTATGTTTTCGTAAGTGTGGAGGTGATCCACAATACTGCCTAGCAATAAAGAATTGGGTTGCAGAAACCTAAAACAAATTAACCAAGATTGCATGCAGGTATCCAATAAGTTAAAATAGTAAATTCATCCTTACCCAAATATTCTTAGGGTCAGTTCACGTCGCGAAGCGCATTGTGAAGTCCCTGACGCCTCGCTGCTTCGTGATACGACGCGCTACACCGCGAGGCATCTCGAGGCGCAGCGCGGCGCAGCGCGACGCCGCGAGGCATTTCGAATTATCTCAATTAAATGTGTATCTTTTTCAGTAGTAAATAAAGTTATATTTTGTATCTCTATCTTAAAAAGTGCGCGCAGCGTCGCTTCGCGTCACGTCTCGGTGTGAACTGACCCTTAGCAGACCTAAATATTTTTTGGTAATACTTCAAGAGAAAATTTTCCCGAGGGAAAATTTCATCACTCAGTAGGTAAAGTACCCACCTATTCGCTTCAAGGGTTAAAATTAGCAATGCTTTCTTCCGGCTTGAAGAGCGTACTTTCCGGTGAAATAACAGGCGTACGAGTCGTCTTAGTCATTTTAGGAGCCTTTTGGCCTCGCACAAGATTTTCTGCTTTTATTTTAATTTTACATTGTTTTTATTTTGATTGCTTTTTTATTTTTATTTTCAATGAGTGTGTGTTTAGTTTAATTTGAGATCTCCTGTGCTTGTCTCAATTAATACTTTTTTTTTCTTTCTTTTTAATAACAGTTAATTTAAAAGAGAGTCCGTGGAGTTTCTTGTCCGTTCTTCTACATAGGAACCTACTACGCTTTGGAATGGGCAACTAGCTTCATCTTTCTGACTGATCGACCCCTTGACAATTCAAAAGTGCCTATAATTGGTTTATTTGAAATAAATGCTTTGAGTTTGAGTTTCAAGGGGTCTGCAGAAGGTATTCCCAAAGCATCGATACTTAATAACTTTCCATCGGTAGATGCGTCGGCCTCTCTGCCAATACAAAATAAAAAAACATTACAATATGGACATCAATTATTTACTACAAGGCAAATGATGGCACTATCCTTTACATTAGTCAATATGAAAGGTAACCTAAATTACTCGTGGATTTAATTTGGTGGGTGACGTAAACGTCCCTCGCATTGACCGGCATTGTGGTTGCCGGTTGTCGTGTGCTGCTATAATTATCACACGATTTTGATTGGAAGTAGTTACTTTGATGAATATTTTGTTCTTTTAAGAATAGCGGACGTAGAGAATAGCGACATTGACCAACTTTATTTTGAGCATTTATTAATAATCAATTAAAATCGTGAAATGCTATTTTTTCACCCAACTTTACAAAACTTTCTATATCTCGGAAACTAAATACCGAGAACTGGGAAACGATCTTATCTACGTCTTCATATAGTAAATGACTGTATTCGATTTTTCAGAATTTCAACTTCACTTTATTTTTGCGACTTATTGAGATATCATTTTTTATGTTAGTCGTGAATTTAATTAGGATGAGGCTTGTAAATCGTTTTGTTCAAAGGGATATGGAGAAAACTTCTGATCTGCGACTAAAACCAACTACAGTGTTTTTGCGGTTCTATGCTGAACTGCAATAGCTTAAACTAACGCGACCTAAACATACACGAATCCTACGTATAGAAAAAACACAATAAATTAGCTGCTTTGGTCTGAACGCGCTATACCCATTTTAGTACCGCTACGGTGCCGCTAGCGGCACTCTATACCCTGTCTTTATTATATTATTACATTTTAATCTTAGAAGAACTTCTTCGAAAGACTGCGCGGCGCGGTCATACGATGCTTATAAAGTCATCACACATACTAGCATCAACTGTAAGCTATGGCATTGCCATAGACTCGATCATCTCTACACACCTGGATTACGTACAATCCTCGTATTGTATACTTCACTATGAAACAAATATAACTAGTAGGTAAGCAAACTAATCCACAAATATTTACAACGACACATCAAGACAAAACAGAGTAATGACATTAAAATATGACAATTAAGTAATTTCTCATTTGAAGCTGACATGGAAGCTAAATTCTCCAAAAAAACTTATACATGGTGGATTTATTACACAATAAGTTAAAACATATTTATTAATATAAAACTTGTTGCAAATACAAATAGGCACTGGCTCCAAAGCTTGGAATATACTCTTGGTGCTTCAAGAGACAGGAGTCTACTTCTTCAAAATGTCTGAGATTTGATGAAACAGAACTGAGTTATCAATAATAATTAACGTCTTGTCCCAAAATACTCCGTTAAATAAAGAGGTAGTAAAAGTCTCTTAATAGTTTAAACGATGAAACCACTACCACCAAAATCCTGCTAATTAGCAATTATAGAAATACCATAATCTGGTGAGTATGGTAACTCCATAGCTACCATCCCAGGTTTTGCGTTTAGATATTGCAAATAATTGCGTAGTCATATTGAATCAAATATTTGTTTTTTTTTTGTGCAGCTTAATAAAAAAAAGCTAAAGTTTAATTCATGAACGCTTCTAAAATTAAGCAACACCAAAACTGCCAATCTTCTTTTTCACTTTAGGTAATTTTTATCATGATGACATGTTAACTTTGATGATGATGTGAGTTTTGTTATTAATTTTTAAATGTGTACTTGTATTATGAATGTTATTTTTTGTTATCATATAGAAAAGAGGAGGCTCAAAAATGCCCCAGTTATGCCAGCAAAGAATAGCAGCAAAGTATCTCAAATATCCCAAACATGTGTAACGGCTTGGGCTTTGCAGGTAGGCTGCGCAAGCCGTTAACTGATAGGTAGGTAGTAGAATTAAAACAGCTTGAAAAGCTTATACATATATTCTAAATAAGATGGCTAGGTCGCGGGTAAAGTCACCGAGTCACTGTTCTGAGCACTCACATCACGAGTAAATAAGTAGGGTACCACGTGGCAGACGCGGGGGCCTATCAGCACAGGTGCGCAGCGGTAGCACGTGGCGGTAGGCCGCGGAGGCCTGTCAGCACAGGCTCCTGGCGGTAAACCACAGGTTTGTCAGGCCTTAGACCTTTGCAGCATGCGCGGGCAGCACAGCATTTGCGTAATATAGCAGCAGATTGTTGCAATGGCTCCTGCTCTCAGCCCGTACGGAGAGCCCCTAGGTCGGGGCACACCGAATTCTGAGGATCAGCGAATAGCTTTCACCAGCTCTGCAAGCGGAAACGAAATGACCGAGCGTCCCCGGAAAGAAAATTAGTGTTGTACACCGATCCGAGTGATGTGATTAAGAACTTACTAATTGTGATATTTTAGCATCACTCGACTATTTACAGTTACAGTGAATCCTCACAATGCTACAGATGAGTAAAAAAAAAATTACATACTTCCGGTTTTAATCCTTACTGGCTATCATACGAAAAAATTGCTTTGAATATTAATTCATAATTTAGCAAAATCTTGAGATTTTATTTTTAGAACAACTGCCTCGTTGTTCTAGCGGTCGCATGCGTTATGGCTGAGCATGAGGTCTTGGGTTCGATTCCCAGGTCTGGCAGTGTTATTGGGTTTTTCCATCAGGAAATAGAGTAGGTGTACTATAGGTACACCTCTGGGGTAGGCCCTTCGGGGGTGTCCCCGCCATAACATCACGCCTGTATAGGCGTACATAGACTGCCTGTATAGGCGTACGCGTCGCCTATATAGGCGTACACGCCTGTATAGGCGTACACGCCTGTATAGGCGTACACGCCTGTATAGGCGTGATGTTATGTATGTATGATTAAAAACCGAAAGTATGTTTTTTTGCATTTCTTGTAGTTCTAAAACTAAAATCTGTAGATTTTACAAAATTTTAAAGTCTGAACGGATATTCAGAGCATTTCTTATTGGCCAGCAAGGATTAAAACCGGAAGAATGTATTTTTATTAAATTAATTTTTAGCGATATTTTTAGATACTTCTCTTTGCTGTCAGACGTGGGTGGGGTAATTTTCTATGGGAGATGAGACTTCTCCTTAATCATTTAATCACTTGTTAACATAGGTACAATAAAATAGACAATCACAACCTATCAAACACAATGTAAATAATACTATATAATATAATAATAAATTGAATTGAAATTAAATTATATTATTTATTTTACCTCTTGTTTTATGGAATTTCTGCTGCTCGGTTTTAAAAGCACTTTTTTTATTGTATCATGTTTGAGATTACAATTTATCAAAAGTTATTTTTTTTTTTTTTTATTAGAAATGTACCGCATTTTGCATATTGGATAACACGTAAAGGGCTTGTTTGTAGTATTTACTAGAGATTTGACCGTCTTATTGACCTCAAAGTTTGTGGATTTGCCAAAATACGTTACTACGACTTTAGACTACATTGCTGAGCCCAGTAATAACTTTTTAGCAAAGTAAGTAGGTACCTAAAATTATTTAAAACAAACTTCGACTCCGTGGATTGTTCTCTCTGAACACTACACACTTTGTATCACCACACCACACGGTGGCTTATAAGGAGTGTTCTCGCTAAAATAGCACGACGCGGCCGGTATATGGGACACATCTCGCCCGAGGTGTGGGCGGAGATCGGTAGTGAGACCAGGCTTTAAGGTAATAATGGGACTTTTTCGAATATTTTAAAGTAGTGTATGATTTTTTTAAGGAAATGTTTTTTTTTATTTTAGGATTACAAAAAAGTTTGACAATTCTGAAACATAAAATCGATGGAGTTCGACATGATGGGTGGTTGAATAAATTAAAAATAAAACAGGATTGACAGTGGTTTTCGAAGGACGATATCAGTCGAAATTTATAATGAAATATTTTTTTAAAGTTACAAACAAACGGTAAAAATGGTTCATTAATGTTATTCATTATGCAATAAATACTTATTAAAGATGAGAAAAGCTTGAAAAAATATTATGAAGTAAGGTTGTAAGTTAAACTTTTTAATATAAATGTAATATACTCATGTATTTCGTCTCCCCACACGCTTCGCGCTCGGCATCTCGAGCGTTTATATTGAAAAGCTTTTCAACCTTGACCCGCAACTACAACACGAAGTCTAGTGTATAGGTCAACCACTTCACTTTTTGTTTGTTTGCTCAGACATAAGTAAAAGTAATACTTTAAATAAACATAAAAAAATGAATGTATCAGATAAACCTTTGGTTATCTAATACTGATATTTAAATAGCCCGAAATAATTCGTGTAAGATAACACACGCGTGTTGTGCTTCGTCCTGTTATTACTGCAGTGCTATTCTGTAACCATCTCACCGTGAGAACTTAGGTGAAGTGAGCACGGAGTGAGCTGTCAGTCCCTAGCAGCAGGTGGAATGACAGCTCACTTCACGTTCACTTCACCTAAGTTTTTACCGTGAGATTATTACAGAATAGCCCGGCAGAACTTGGCTTGACATACTACCAAGTAGACACAACTTTTTTAACGATCATCATATTCAGCCAATTCTATATTCTAAATTCATGAAAAATGATTATCATTCAAAACATTAAGTAGTTTTTTAGCACACCTCGGCTGGCAAATTCCCTTGGCATTAAATAATATGGCTATCACAATATCCATTTTTTTGAAGACAAGAGGCAGACTACCCGGGTACTCCTAGGTTTCTCCGGTTTTCAAGTGACTGATGGTTCTTTGCAGGGGATCATTCGAACGTACAAACTTTTAATGATTTCGACATAAGTAAACTTGATTGACCGTTTCGATGCAAGCCACGGTTGATACGGTAATTATGGGATCCATTTATGTGATACCCTCCATTATAAGGTGAGGCAAAGCGCAACAGTAATGATAATGGTAATAATAATGATTAATGGTCTGTCACTCTTGTGGATCGGTTTGTTATTTTATTCCAGGAACTGATAATTCTGACTCCACGAGATATGCAACGGGCAAATTATATCTCACAGTATTTTATAGAAAGACATTAAAAAGTTTACAATATGTAATTTATTTTATTTCCTTACGAAAAATATTTTGCGAGATGGGCTTGCTTCTGACCTCGATCTCGCCTGATAGATTATAGCGATGTTGGAAGTCTATGATGGAACGAGCGTGCCCAGAAGATGCCTGTTTACTCATGTCTTGAAGGCAGACGGGTTCTATGTGGAAGGGAACACGGACTTTTTTTTTTGGCTGGGTAATGATCAAATAACTTCTCCCGCTCTGGGCGGAGCGGGAGGGCGTGTTAGACTCTTACTGACTAAAACCCACCCGTGTTCCTTTAGTTGCCTGTACGTTCCCAGGGGCCACGGTATCCCTTTCGGACTTTCCCGCAACCCCGGCAGGCATCGATCCCTTCAGTTGCTGACATCTCTTTGGGGCGCGCGTGGAACACAACGCGCCGTTGATCCGGTCCTGGTCTTTATCGGACGGCGAGCAACCCATTGCTCACCGTCCGCAAGCCCGCGCCTACGGTGGCCGGGAATCGGCTCTTGATTCCCGACGCCCAGGGCGTCTCCTGCGGCGACTGGGGGCGGGAGGGCGCGAAATTTGCCTCTCCCAGGGAACACAGACCCTGGCAGAGAGTTCCACACTTTGACTGTGCGCATAATAGATGTGGTGGAGAAGCACTGAGTACGACTGGACGAGATATCAACCAAGTGCGAATGGTAATTTTAAATAAAGTCCCATTAAAAATATCTAAAGCTTGTCATCCTACATAAGTGAGATGGTGCAAAGCTTTTGTATGCCTGTTACGTGTCCCGTGCTTTTGTTCTTCTATTGGATTTTCTTTTATCTTTTTTCTTTTCATTTAAAAAAGAAAAAAATATCCTTGTAATAACTGAGAAACGAGAAATCTCGGAGATAAATCATTACTAAGAGAATGTTGCAGATATCTAAGGTAATGAAAGCCTTCATTTATTTCCTCAGACTTTATAAAGAATCTGGCTTTATCTTATTTTTATCTGAAGAAAATTATCTTTGTAAGTTATTTTTAGTTAGTGATAAGAGTGAGTTTAGTTAATCGTGTAGTTTATTTGCTTTTATAGCGCAATTAATCCCAAATGGATGGAATCAAAGATAAAAATTACATTTTAAGTCGGATATCTTTTCGTTATGTTATGATCAGTCAAGTTATAATCTGCACTTATAAACACAATATTTTTTTATCAAAAATAAAAGCACACACATTTACAAAGGCGGACTTAATGCCATAGGTATTTTCTAGCAGTCAACCTTTTGGTGATGCAGAGACAAACACTGATAAGTGCAGTAACGAAAATTGTGGAATAAATATTAATTTAAATATAAGGACGTATATATACCTATTAAAAACTATGAATATAATATATATACCTAATTATATATACATATAAGCACAAATAAATACATATTATAATACTAAAACAAATAAGACAAACAATGGGAAAACACGTTGTGAAGTTACTGCCAGCTTCTTACGAATGTGCTCGCGAACTTGAACTTTAAAGGATAATTGGTTGGTTGCTATCCTGATTTCCAGGGCAAGCGCATTCCACAGAGAGATAAATTGAACGAAGAAGGAAGAGTGAATGAAGTCAGCACGGTGAGAGGGACAATGAAGAAGACGATTATGTGATGAGCGTATATTTTTATTGTGGTTTGCGCAAATGTACTGAAAGTGGGGAGCTAGATAACTAGGGGAACACAATTTAGGCCTGCTTTAACAACATCTGGTTAAATACATTATCGTAAAACATTATTTAAAACATGATTGTGATTTATGTCTGTACAATATGTAAAAAAATCCCTGTCAGAACCGAAAGGGGCATAATACCCTACTGCAATAACATTACCAAAAAGTAAAAAAAATCTTATTATTATTAAAAAATAAAAGAAATATTGCTACTTAAAATTCACCTTTTTGTACCAATATTACCCCAAATCGGTTAAAAACTAGTAAATTTTAAAAGGCGGTCATAAGTTCAGGACTTATACACACCCGCTCAGATCCGGTAAAATTCCCCATTGAAAAAAAGTGCGGTGATTTTTTTTTTTTCCCGTAAAATACCACATAAATAGACTCTCGGTCAGGGATTTTTTTTACATGTTGTATACTTAAAGCGAATAGAAGAATGTTTTATAATAAGTTTGGCTCTCATTGTATTTAGGGAAATGTCATGAGCCTTAAGATAGGGTTTCCTAAGACTGCGGTGGCCACCACATAGAGTCCGCAATTTACCGTCGAATGACGTCACTGGACCGTTATTTATGAAAGTAAATTAGTGTGTTTCCCTAGAAAGTGTTTTTTGTCACCGTAAATTCAAACCCAGTCATGACAGCTGTCACTGCGGCCGTTATGTGGCCACCAGTACTGAAATTAATCAGTACCTACTTTAACCACTAATTTAGAAAGATCAAAGATAAGAAATTGATGGTAACTTTTCTTAATCCTCAATACATTTTCACTTGTTTCGGTGGGATTTCACAAGTCTTCCTTATTTTGCGACAATTGTTTCTTAGCGTTTTCCTTGTCTATTCTCATTAAGGCACTGACCGACAAGCGACACTTTCGCCGGCAGTTAGTGACATGTGTCTCGCCCTTAGTCCTTGTTCTCTTTGGTCATTTGTTTTTTCCGGTGAAATGTTTAACGAAAAAAAAAACATTGTGCCCACCGTTTCTTTCTAGCAATTATGCTTTAATTTTTTGTCGGTATAAAAGAACGCTCTTGTACTTTCGTGGATGGCAATTTAAAGAAATGCTAGAAATGTGACCTTTTTTATTATTGGGAATTGGGTCTGTTCTTAACCTCGAGCTCCCTGATGGAAAGCGATGGATGAGGTCTACGGCGGAAGGAGCGTGCCCAGAAGATGCCTGTTCACTCTTGCTTTGAAGACTGCTAGGCTATATGTGGAATCTCGAACAGAGACACTGACAGAGAGTTCACACTTTGGCCGTGCGCATAATAAATGTGGAGGATAAGCACTGAGTCTGACCGACGTATACTGAGTAGGCTAACGTACAATTAAGTAATTAAATAAAATGAAATTGTTTATTCTGTATATAGGATATTTGAATCACTTTTACAGGTAACACAAAAAAAAATACTGGTTGATTTCGGCGTTTCCTATCTGACTACTCAGAGAAGAAAGGCTGAAACAAACTCAGAGGTCACAGTCTCTTTTAAAGTCCAGACATAATCTTGGTCAGGCCATATGAGGACCATGTAGATTAGTGTCTGAAATGGTCTTTTGAGAAAAGATCCACACAGTTTTGAGTGGACCTGTCCTGTCAGTGCAAGCATTTGTCAGTAATCGTGGAGCTCAACTCGGAACTTAAGGAGCTCAACTCGTGAATGGTGAATAAATATTAATATTATATTCATATTATTCATGCAAAACAGGTTTTATAAAGATAATGCAAGTCACTGTGTTGGTATGCAATGAACGAATAAATGAATGAATGAATGATATATTTATTTGCAAGAATATAGGTAGCTAACATAAGTTCTTAAGATGGTTTCACTATATTCGGCATTTCAGCCGTGCAAATATTCAGATTTTACATCTTGATTATACTTATAGCATGCAGTACATATTTAGTAATTAGAGATAACATAAAAATACTAATAATAGTTTCATAATTTAAATTTAGATTTCAATGCAATTAATAAAACCAAAATTAAATACAATTCGATTCATTTAATAATAAAATCTATAAAAAAAAAAAAAAAAAATTGTTCGAAGTTCGTCATTTAACAAAATCCGTGTGTTCTGGGTCTTGTTATTCGGCCTAAGCCTGTAGCAGACGGTCCCATGGATCCGCCATTTTCGTATGTTCAACCGTCTGTCTAACATCTTGTATAACTTTCTATTAAACCGCAGCCGTACATACCTACCTAACAGTGGCGTGGCGTCATGAAACGAAAGAAGGAAGCCGGAGCTTTAAAAAAAAGAAGAAAAAAAAAGATTGTTTATTAATTGTTATGACGTCACTTCAACTTTCATTAAAGTTTTTGAAAAAACCATCGCGTCGTTTGGATTTTTATATTCATATCTGGGCGAGCTTGGCCTAACTTATTTTATTTTTCAATAACCTTGAAAAGCACGTTTTTCAAAACAAATAATCACACAATAATTTACATGCCGCCATCCTTATCCTACTGATCCTACTAATTACCTTTAAAATCTACTTTAAATAAGTAATTCCAACTTAATAAACTATCTACTTACCCCAAATACCTAATTACTACGTACTTTTCTTTCACTAAACTCAAAACACATAAACACTATCACTGTTCACTCTATAATAATAAAATAATATAAAATTCAGTTAACACTGAGCGAACAAAAAGCAAATTAACTACATAATTGTAATTTTTTTTCTAATGCGATTACGTCAAAAAACAACCACACATTGTCAATCGAATGATGAGATGTCCGAACTCCGAGCCGAACGCATTACAAAGTTTAACGACAACAACCGAACAACTGAGCGAACTGACCGAACAATAGCTCCTTCATTCTGGTTTCACGACGCGCATGCGTATTCTATCGTAACTCGGTACAGAGCGGCTTACCTGGCTGCTAAGAAACCGCGGTGTCACGTGACCGAAGTGACGTCAAGACGGACTTTATTTTCTATAGAAATTGAATTCACGATAAGCCGGACGCGCCTACGAGTTATTTTAGATCAAAATGTTTTGTTGTTGGGACATATAGACAAAAAAAATAATGTAGGCGCTTTGTAATGTCTTAATTATACGGTGTATCAAATAGTGATTATTCAATGACGATAGAGTGGTTGTGTTCGAAGGAAAGCCGGTAGGAATCGGGTTGTTTGGAGGCATCGCCCCTGCTACCTAATAGAAACATCTATAATTATAATTTTAGTTGTAGCGAAGTGGTTGGCATGTTATCGTATAGCACGTGCCGATACAAGGAAAATGGAATTAAAAATAGATACAAAAAAGATGGGAAACGGACAGATAAAAAAATAAAAGTAACTACCCACTAGGTAAATTAAAAATGAATAAATAGCGGCCAAGTGCGAGTTGGACTCACACACGAAGGGTTCCGTACCACCGTACAATATTCAACACTAGTCCGATAAACTGAAGATTTGCCTTTAGAATAAAACAATAAAAATTTAGATAACAGTAAAAATTCTATAGTGACAGTCTTATTTAAAAAAAAAAATGTTATAAAACTAAAACCCAACTACAGACAAATAAAAAATCCGGAGTCACACGTGTTAGGGCATAAATTGAACAGACTACGTGTGACTCCGGATTTTTAATTTGTCTGTCTGTGATGTCATGTTTATACCTTTTTAGATGACTTTTTTGTCGTAGTTGGGTTGTATTTTATTTTTTTTTTTAAATCACTAGTCTTTACTTCTTTACACTTTACTATATTAATTATGGAGAGTAGTTGAAATATGGGGTACTCAGATCTCATTTCAGATCTGAGTACCCCATATTTCACAGTTCAACCATTCAAGTATCCCTATGACTATTCGACATTCAGAATCCTCTATTCAAAACGAATGTTAATTTTATTGTAGTCAAAAACATCTATTCAAATTGGCTGTTGCATTCAGATCGAAATGAGACATCTATTCAAGATTGTTTTTAGAATAATTACTCCATTCGGAATGAAACTCCTACGATTGGGATTTTATTCTATGATGGTGTATATTACCGAGTTACCTAGTAGGTATTTATAAGTTACATGTATTTCCTTCCCTTGCAGAGAGATAAAATTTTCATTTAGGTATGAATGATGCAGTAATATGAATTTATTATGGGTTTAATGTGGTCTCTGAGCAACATACCAAACCTACCTACATCGTTTAAAGAATCGTATTCATAATCAGTTGCTAAGCACGAGTGATTGTTTACATAACAAACACATTCCCATTCCCATAATGGAAGCAGATCATATTCTTTGCTACCCATTGTGTGCCTCATAGGTATAAAGTTATAATTATTAATTCACATCAGAAAATCAGCATGTAGTATTACGATTAAACTATTAAACTACATTCCTAGACAAATAAATAGGTTTACATAATGAGTACAGACATGAACCTTAAGAAGTGTAGGTATGTGTATAAAAATGTAAGTGTAACCTATCATAAAGAAGTTTTAAGTAATTTTAATTATTTAAGTTAATATAAATTGACTCTTGGTGTGTAATTCTTATTACACATGCATAGTACTTATAAGATATTTTTTTATTTTTATTTGCTTAATATTACTATTTGGCAGGTGTGTAGATAGGCTCGTGACTTTGTACATTTTATTAACAGGAGTGATAGAAATAAAACAACTGAAATATAATTGATAGTTTATTCACATTTTTTTCTGCAATTTGTTTAAAATATCCTTAACACATTTATAAACATCATCATTAAATACATTGCCCACAACATGTTGGACACATATATTGGCAGTACAATCACATGGCGAATTAGTGAAATCTTCCGCGTCAAAAACTTGTATTCGTATTATTTTACTACGATGACCCGTTGATGGTTTCTGTATATATGAGTATACAACATCACTTCTTCGTCTTTTATTATTGTTACTGTTGTTACTATTACTGCAAGGCGGTGTGTCCTCAAATTGAAATGGTTGAAATGGTCTTTCTCTCTCCAAATAGTTGACCACTTTTTGACGTAGGGCTTGTTCAGCAGGAATTGGTGAGTATGAAGAATTAGTGGGGAAAATATCGCTGGAAATCTGAAACAAAGAAACAAATATTAATTAAATAATACTTGAACTATCCTAGAATCGATAGATATAAAAAAAGATAAAGATCGCTTTGAAAATATTTTAAAAATCATTTATAATACACATTTTAATGTTTTTATTAATAAGTAATTTAAAATACTTTTTGATATTTTACTTACCGACATCGTAGAGCAGATAAGACAATTCGAATGATTTTTTTTGGTATCTTGGATTGGTTTATATAGGTACTCATCCATTTTTTTTTTTTTTGTTACTAAGGTTCAATTTAATTTCGTTTTTATTTATGTAAAGTAATCCGAAACTGACGGCTCCTCTTGTCTCCATATATGACTAGGAATTATTGACACGTGCACAAAGACGCATTTTAATCTGTAGACGGGCGTTATAACCGCTGCGTTTTAAACGCTAGATTCTGACTCGTCATATCTCCACTCCTCCACGTTTTGTAAGTATGAAATTCCCTATTGTTGATTTAAGTAAGTACCTACATAAGATTCAAAATCGCTTATCATTCGTCTTATATAAAACGCTGTAAACATAAAACCTTAACCGCTACGATTTGTACGCTCGTGTAGGCAATTGTAAATTTTTACAAGTATGCAGTTTTACAAATTTGGATTGAATGACGTGATTTTAGGCCTATAAAAACGCCTCGCAAATTAGTCTCCGGTACAATTCCTCTCTGGAACGAATCCTCTCTACAAGGAATCATCACTCCGAGCTCCTAATCAAGCTACCTGTCTAAGCATCAATCAAGAATGTAAGTACCTATTCATAATCATATCTAAGTATTGAATGGTCAGAGTAATGTAGAAGAGTGATATGTTCAAGTATTAAAATGTTGACCGCCAATAGTTAGCACGCTTAGTTCAGAGACTGAGTGATGCTTTTCTGTGCTGCAGGTTCGATTCCTGCACAGATCAAATGCTATGTATTTTATTCATCTATTAAAAATACTTTTGTGGCTGACTGATCTATTCTTTGTAAGCATTTTGTGTCCTGGATTCGATTCTTACACAAAATCAAACGATATTTGTATCTTTTAATTATTTATCTTAGTCACGATCAGTTCCTTTCAAATGTAGGAATTATGAAGGAAATGGATTGATTGCAAGACACTAATTTTATGTATTTTTGTTCACAGGTCTAAACTACTTAGCAACGATCTTTATCTCTCCAGCGATGACTCTGAACAAGAGGCGAAGCCGAAGAGGAAGACAGAGGAAAGAAAAACGAAGCGGGAACGGTCCAGCAAGTTGAGTGAAGAGTCAACAAGCGCAAAGAAATCAAAACCGATCGTTTCACCAGTAACACCGCCAGCTCGAGTTACAGCTGGTGAATTATTCGGTGAAGACAGTGATAATGAAGAAAGTGTCATCCCACCACAGAGATCCCATAAAACTGGTAATATACCACCACTATACTCATATTTTACTAGAAGAATGGCCAAAGGATATTCTCGACAGATAAGCGAGACTAAAGAAGGCAAATATTATGTAGAAGTGAAAATTTACAATACGGAAGAAATTAAAAAAATACTGCCTATAAATAGATGGCGCTCGGCCATAACTACCATTAAGACACAATTTGATGAAAATAAAGAATCTTGGCCCCACTTAAAGGAGTTTGTTAAAGCAACTCAAAATGATTTTAAAAACTGTCCTATCACCCACATGGGTGCCTATGATTAACTAGGTGTCAGTCAATATTTTTTTACATATACGAGTATTATACCTACTTACTTTAAATTGTATCTTCTTTAAATTGTTTTTACCTACATACATGTCTTATTAATAATTGTACTATATTTTATAAGTATGATGTTGAAGTATAAATAATTATTATATATTAAGTAATCTCGTCATTGGTTTTCTTTTTTACAGTTACACACCTCAACAGCAAATCGAGATCTAGAAAGTCAATAACCTGTCATAAATGTAAAATTGAAATACCAGAAAATCAGTATTCCTATCATATGAGAACGAATATACACAAAGCAAATTGTTTATTGAATACCAAGTTCACAGATATTCATATTATTGCAACAGCATTCAAAAACAGATTAATGACATACAGATTGAATGTCACTCAGGAAGACGAGTACCTCGGTTTAGAGGCGTTCCTGGGTGATCATCTAACAAATATAACAGAATTGATAAATATGTCACTTAATGAACATATTAATTGCATAAAATTGAGTTTTGAATTGTTTGCCTATTTTATGTTATCAAAATCAGACGAACAACAATTAAAGTCGTTTAATACCAAATATGAAATGATATATACGAACACTGATTTGAATGAATTATTAACCAAAGTAATAAATAAACTAAATAATAAATTAACCGAGTTCCAGCACTGTCAATCTGGTTGGACATTTGTTTCTATGAGTCATCTCGAAATTAATATAAACAAGTATTCCCCTATGAGAGGTGGGTCTTATATAGAACTACCATCAGCTATTAAGCACTCAAAAAGTTGTATAAATATTAAAAATAAAGATAATTGTTGTTTACTATGGAGTATAGTTGCTGGATTATACCCAGCTAAAAATAATGTATGCAGAACAAGTTCATACCCCCATTATAGCTCTGTTTTAAATATTGAGGGAATGTCATTTCCTCCTACTATAAATGATATTAAAATGTTAGAAAAAAATAATTCCAACATCAGTTTAAATATATATGGTATACAAAATAATATTGTGACTGGACCTCTTTATATAACACAAAGTAGAAGAAAAAAGCATTTTAATTTACTTTATATCGAAAAAAATACTAACGGACACTACTGTCTAATTAAAGATTTAATAAGTCTAGTGCGACGTCAGGTGACTCGTTCTAAAGGAAAACTTTATTTATGTGATGCATGTCTACAAATATTTAGTAACGAAAATAGACACAAGACTCATAACTGCTCTAAGATTTTGACTATATTACCTGAACATAATTCTGTGCTAAAGTTCAAACATTACGAGAGGCAGCAAAAAATTAATTTTATAATTTATGCTGATTTTGAATGTATGTTAATAGACTATAATGAAAGTAACTCTTTGAATACTCAGAAACTTAAAACCCATCACCCTTCATGTTTCGCTTATTATATTTGTTGCGCACATAATGATCAATTAAACAAGTATGTTACGTATCGAGGTACAGATTGCGTGGAAATATTTGTTAAATATTTAATAAAAGATGTTAAATATATACATAATATTTTAAGTAGTAAAAAGCCAATGACCCCATTATCAGCAGAACAAGAGATGCAATATCGTAATTCCGTTACATGTTACATATGCAAACAATTATTATTGAATGATAAAGTCCGAGATCATGATCATATTACATCTGAGTATCGTGGGGCAGCGCACTCCCATTGTAATTTGATGTATAGAGTTTGTTCATTCATTCCTGTTGTCTTTCATAATTTGTCCGGATATGACTCACATTTATTCATTGAAGAGTTAGCAAAATATGAAGGTTCTATTAATATAATACCGAAAACTAAAGAAAAATACCTCTCAATAATAAAAGTCTTAAATACGGAAAAAAACAATCACCCTATACAAATAAAGTTTATTGATTCCTTTCAGTTTCTTAGTTCTAGTCTAGATGCACTAAGTAAAAGTTTGTCAGAAAACGATTTTTTAAACTTATCAAGAGAGTTTACTGATAAAAGACAATTTGATTTAATGCGAAAAAAAGGTGTTTATCCATATGACTATATTGATTCTTGGTCTAAATTTTATGAGACGAAACTTCCCTTAAAGTATAATTTTTATAACAGTCTGTGTGAAAAACATATAACTAATGAAGAATATTTACACGCTGAAACAGTTTGGAATATATTCAAAATAAAATCTCTTGGTGAATATACAGATTTATACATAAAATGTGATGTGCTTTTACTATGTGATATATTTGAAAAATTTCGAAAAACAAGTTTACATTACTACAAGTTGGATCCGGCTTATTATGTAACGTCACCGAGCTTAAGTTGGGATGCAATGCTTTTATATACCGATACTGAACTTGAGTTGATAAGTGATTTACAAATGTACGAGTTATTAGAAAAAGGAATTCGTGGTGGGCTAGCACAGTGCTCTCTGCGTCATGCTGTAGCAAACAATAAATATTTACCGCATTTTAATGAACTCGAACCAAGTAGTTATTTAATATACCTTGATTGTAATAATCTATATGGCTATGCTATGATGAAGAAACTTCCTATTAAAGAATTTAAGTTCTTGAGTCTGAAAGAAATTAGCAAGTTTGATGTAAATGATGTGTCAGATGATAATGATTATGGTTACATTTTGGAAGTAGACTTAAATTATCCAAATTATTTACATTACAAGCATAAAGATTTACCCTTTGCAGTGGAAAAAATTGTACCTCCTTATGGAAAATCATTAAAATTGGTTGCAAATCTCTATGATAAACAAAATTACGTAATTCATTATGTTCACTTGAAAGAATGCTTGAAAAAAAGGTCTGATTTTAAAAAAGATTCATCGTATACTTAGCTTCAGACAAGATTGCTTTCTCAAAAAATACATTGATCTGAATACTAGTCTTCGTCAAAATTCCAAAACTGCTTTCGAGAAGGACTTTTTTAAATTATTGAATAATGCCATATTCGGAAAAACTATCGAAAATAAACGTAAGCAAGCCGATGTAAAATTAGTAACAAAATGGACAGATACCAGAAATAAAACAAATAAGCATCTTGGCGGTGAAAAATTGATATGTAAACCAAATTTAAAAAGTATATCAATTTTTTCAGAAAATTTCGTAGCTGTGGAATTGTACCGGGAAAAGGTGGTTTTAGATAGACCTATTTATATTGGATTTACCGTTTTGGAATATTCAAAGCAACATTTATACCAATTTCATTATGACGTTATTAAAAATAAATACAAAAACAATGCTGAGTTGTGCTATACAGATACTGATAGCCTATTATATTTAATTTATACAGATGATTTTTATCATGATATGCATGATGATCTTACCAAGTTTGATACCAGTAATTTTGGAATTAATAATCCATTTCACATACCGCAACTTAATGCAAAAATTCCTGGATTATGGAAACATGAGGTTGGTGACGATTTAATTACAGAATTTACCGGTTTAAGAGCTAAATTATATTTTATAAACACTGTGAAGACCGAAATTAAAAAAGCCAAAGGTGTTTCTAAGTATGTAACCTGTAACCTAAAATTGAATGATTACAACAATGTACTGCTGACAAATAAAGCGCATAGATGTAAGATGAATATGATAAAATCAATTAAACATGTTTTATACACTCAGCAAGTAGATAAACAAGTTTTAGAAAGAAACGATGACAAAGTTCAAGTATTACAGGATCAAATTCATACATTACCCTGGGGGCATTGTGATTCTATATTTGTAGATTATTCCAGTGATGTGTAATCTATAAAATGTGTATTGTTTTTATTACTAGTTTTTAACTTTAAACTATTATTTCATAGCATTAAGTATTTTAATCAAAATTTGTTAATAAAGGTACTTTTATATAATTACATCAAACTTTGTTTTATTTATTAATTGATCGTTATTTATATTTAATTATAAATGCATGTCATTCACTTTTATCTTTCATTTTCACAATGAAGTTCATCAAGCAACCACAGACTTTAGAAGTTCATAATATAAAATTAGAAAATCAATCACGTAAAGTGAAACATAGTGCACTCTTACCAGATACTATTAGATGTATAATATGTGGTCCATCTAACTGTGGAAAAACTAACATAATGCTTAATTTAATATTACATGAAAATGGTCTCAAGTTTAAGCATATTTACTTATACTCGAAAACGGCTTTCCAGCCAAAATATTGTTTTTTAAAACAAGTTATGAGCTACATACCAGGTGCTAACTTCTTTGTCTTCAATGATAATAAAGAAGTCATACACCCAAATGATGCTTTAACTAATGCAGTAATGATTTTTGATGATGTAGCATGCGAAAATCAAATCAATATTCGTAATTACTTTGCAATGGGGAGACATAAACAGATAGATTGTTTTTACTTATCACAAACCTATTCCAAAATACCTAAACAACTTATACGAGATAATGTAAATCTTTTAATAATCTTCAAACAAGACGAGATAAACTTAAAACATATATACAATGAGCACGTAAATACAGATATCGAATGGTTTCAATTTAAAAAACTTTGCTCTGCCATTTGGAAAGACAGATTTGACTTTTTGTTAATTAATAAAGATTGTCCTCTAAATGAAGGTAGATACAGACAAGGGTTTGACATATTTATATACTTTTAGAAAGTGCATATAAATACCAACTCATTGTAGAAAATATAACAATCGAAATCTGATATCTGTAAATAACGGATGGGCCATTATTAACAAAAAAAAATAAAAAATAAAACATTATGCAGGTTAATATTAAAGAACAATTGATAAAGTCAGTCGATAGTATAAAAAATAAAATTAAAACAATGCAAAATGAAGAAGATACCACTCATTTAAAATTTAAAAAGGTCTTCAAACCAATAACAGATCCACTAGAAACAATAATTAAAAGGAATGATATAATTAAACCAATATTTGACATTTCAAGAGATGGATTTAACTCATCAACAGATTATGTTCCAGAGTATGAAAGTTTTAAAGAATGTCTAAATACAGATTCAAATGAAGATTCTGAGTGTTATAAAAACGTTCTTTCAAGAAATCCTTTTAAAGGTTCTAATGATACACTGATTTCACTAAATAAAGAAGATATGTTGGAAATCTATGATAATATGAACGTTCCATTTGGGATACGTAGTGAAAATAAAAAACTGATGATGGGGAATAGCAAGGTTACGTTATCTCTTTCAAATAAGACCTGTAATTCACCCAAAACACATATAGTTACTATTGATAAAAGGCCATATGAATTGACACCAGGTCTAAAAGAACTTTTGGTACGCAGTAAACCTAATCTTAGTTTGGTCACTGAACTAGATAAAATTGTCTATAAAGATATGCTTCATAATACACATGCACACAAACGAGACTTTCATCCTAATGGTCAAATAAAAGGTGATAAAAGTTTAAAATATCGTCAAATTATTAAACCTTTGTTTTTGCAAAATAGTAATGTTCAAGATGAAGGGCAGATAATGGAAACAAAAAGCGGCGGTTTTTTACCTAAATTAAAAAAATATAAAAGTAATACCGATTACGTTTACTGGGATGACCCTAATGAACTAATTGAAAGGTTAAAACTTCTAATTGCTTCAAAAAATGCTGGTAATACTAATCATGACAATGAGATTCTATCTATTTTAGAAGAGTTAAAAGAAGCTGATATTATAAAAGACTAAACAGCTTTGGAATGTTCTCAGTTATCAAAGTTGTATGCAACATGAATGAACATAAAAATATTAAATATGTTCGTACAAATCAAACTGAAACTATCATAAGTGTGGAATGTGATGAGATTAAAAATACTACTGAAGAGCAAATCGAAAAACTTAAAGTTAATATTTGCACGCAAATAGACCAACTGAATAAACTGATTTCAATTTTAAACGATAAAGTAAGAAATCTTGAAAAAAATATTGTGTTAAAAGAAATTTCAGGAAAATTAAATAAGCATTATGAGCAAATTAGATGTCATAAATGAAATTCATAAATGTGCTAGAGTTAACTTTCCAAGAAGACAGGTCATACTTAAAGATATCGACGATCTCTGGCAAGGAGATTTAATGGATATGCAAGCAATTTCAAAAGTGAATGGTGGTAACAAATATATACTAGCAATCATAGACACTTTTTCAAAATATGCTTGGACAGTTGCTTTGAAAAAAAAAAATAAGCAAGAGGTGTCAAAAGCATTTGAAAGTCTATTGATTAAAGGACGTGTTCCAAGAAATTTGCAAACTGATCTGGGAAAAGAGTTTTATAATAATAAATTCAAAAAAATTGTTACAAAGTACAATATTAATCATTATTCAACGTATTCTACTAAAAAAGCCTCGATTGTTGAAAGATTAATAAGGACATTAAAAAATAAATTATACAAAGAATTTAGTCTTAACGGGAATTACAAGTGGATGAATGGAACGCTCAACAAAGTTGTATGTGAATACAATAACACTACTCATAGAACTGTGGGACAACCTCCAGCTTCTATAAATCATGACAATAAAACAGACATCCTGCAAAGATATATTCGTATGACTGAATGTAAGAAAAACACTAAGTGTAGGAAATTTAGTGTTGGTGACTTTGTAAGGATAAGTAAATACAAAGGATGTTTTGATAAAGGCTATTATCCTAATTGGTCAACAGAAATATTTAAGATAAAAACTATACAAGAAACTAATCCGCTAACTTACTTGATAGAAGATGCAAGATGTCGACCAATACTAGGAGCGTTTTATGCTCAAGAACTTCAAAAAACCAAACATCCTGATTTGTACTTAGTTGAAAAAGTATTGAATAGAAAAGGGAATCAAGTATATGTGAAGTGGCTCGGACTTCCTACTAGCGAGAACAGCTGGATAGATAAAACAAATGTATTTTAAGTGGGCCAATCAAAAATATGTTCCAATGTGTATTTAAGCAAATACACATATTTTTCCATTCATTGCGAATTTGTTCTTAAAACAAAAAAGACTTGTTTTTGTACTTATTAAATACGTTTCTATTACGAGAAAAATAAAGAAATAGCAATGAAAACAACACGAGTTATTATAGACAATAAAAAAATAGTTTCGTCAACATTGAACAAAAACATCAATAAAGTAAAAACAGGAGCTGGTTTTAAGAAAACTCTTAAAAAAATTGTTACCCATACTAAAAAGCACATTACAAAATTAAAACCATCATGTAAGAAAGCATTGATGGAATTAGCATACGCAGCAGCTAAAGAATTTGCATCAGATACACCAATAAAATTACCTCGGATTATACCAGTACCAAAAACTGGAGGATTTCTTCCTTTAGTACCAATATTTGCTGGACTATCTGCTGCTGGCAGTTTAGCAGGAGGTGCTGCCGGTATTTCAAAAGCAATTAACGCATATAAGACAGCTAAAAAGCAATTGCGTGAAGCAGAACGACACAACAAGGAAATGGAGGCGTTGTTCATTGGAAGAGGATTACATCTCAACCATTACAAAGATGGTTTAGGCATTTACATATCAGAGAAAAAAAACTGAAATCTCGGCTACCCAAAAGAGCTTTAACTAATATTGATATAATGAAACACTCGAATAATATTCCATTCTTTCGAGGTGTGTTTATGAGAGATAAATTACCAGATGAAGTATTGCCGATAGAATGTGGAGTGATCAATCTTGACTCTTCTGAAAACTCTGGTACTCATTGGGTAGCCTATGGCAAGATATATAAATACGTAGAATATTTTGACAGTTATGGTAACTTAAAACCTCCAAAAGAATTTATGAAATATGTTGGAAATAATATTCAGTATAATTATGAAAACGTTCAGCGTGATCACTTGTATAATTGTGGACACTTATGTTTAAAATTTCTTATGTCATTTTGGAAAGACAATAAAGTACCATAGCAAATTGATGTTTTTTTTTTTTTTTTTTTTTTTTATTAATCCAAATGGATGTCCTTGTAACGTAATTAGAACGAGTTATAAAAGTTTATATCTTGATACTCTACACGCATTCTTAGATTGTCTGTGATGATAATCACTACTCACATTGTAAATAATAATTGAGCTAAAATTTAATAATAGTAATACTACCTATTTTGTTCATGAATAGAAACAACATGATAGTTTTTAATAAAACACCTATCGTGAAAAAAACTTGTAATATTTCACATCCTGTTTCCAAAGAAGCCAGACGTGTCAACGCGATAAACATTAAAAGACAAATTAAAATTACTAAAGAGAATAAAAGATTTCTCAAACATATTGGATTAAAATTAAAATACTAACAACATGCTTCAAATAACAGATTTAGTGCAACATGACAACTCTATTGAAAGTTATGAGATCCATAGCTATAATCCGTATAACACTAGTTTTAAAGAAAATGATGAAATCAGAATACCCATTCATCATCAAGATTTGTATGTATTACCCTGCAACAGTTCCATTTTTATAGAAGGGTATGCAAGTGTATCTACTAAAGATCCAGCAGGGAAAACAATAAAAAAAGATGTTGATTTTATAAACAATCCAATTTCATATTTGTTTCAAGATATTAGGTATGAAATAAATGGTGTTGAAATTGATCGCATTAAAAATGTTGGTATTACGACAACCTTAAAATCGTATGTCTCTATGAATGAAGGTGAAAGTAAAGCTGCAGCAGTCTGGGGATGGAACTTAGGTGGTACGAAATTTAGAAACGGATATTTTAGTGTTATCGTGCCATTGAACAGAATACTCGGATTTGCAGAAGATTATAATAAAATAATAATCAATTGTAAACATGAACTTATATTACAACGAAGCAGCTCGGCATTGAACTGTGTGCTTATTGACAAAAATGATAACGTAGAAATAGATATACAAAAAATACAATGGCGTGTGCCGCATATTAAAGTTTCTGATCGTAACAAATTGTTATTGCTTAAAAGCCTGGAGAGAGATCGTTCTATACAGATAGCATTTAGAAATTGGGATTTGTATGAATATCCATTACTACCAAAAACAACGAAACATTCCTGGTCAGTAAAGACAACTTCCCAGCTAGAAAAACCGAGGTTTGTTATATTTGGTTTGCAAACAGCTCGAAAAAATAATAAAGCTAGAAGTTCTTCGATATTTGATCACTGCAATGTAAGCAATATTAAATTATATTTGAATTCTCAATACTATCCGTATGACTCACTTAATCTGAAATTTGATGAAGGTAAATTTAGTATATTATATGAAATGTATGCTAATTTTCGTCAGTCGTATTACAACTTAGGCATTGATCCATTGCTTAGCTTAAACCAGTTTAAAGAAATTGCTCCGCTTTTTGTGATTGACTGTTCAAGACAAAACGATTCACTTAAAACTGGACCAGTTGACGTGCGATTAGAAATTGAATGCTCTGAAGATATTCAAGATAATACATCTGCTTATTGTTTAATAATAAACGATCGACTGTTTGAATACAAGCCACTGAGTAATATCGTGAGAAAACTATCATGAATGTCATCGTAGATGTTCAAGGGTTTAAGAGTCAAGAAAACGAGTTTATTCCAAAAGAAATAGCAATAATGTATAAAGGACATATACAAGTACTGTTGATAAAACCACCACGACCATTTTATGAATTGACGAGGAAAGAAAGGTTACAAGTGGCTTGGATTGAAAAAAACAGAGGAATAAACTGGAACGAAGGCTTTGTACCATATTTTAATTATAAAGCAAACTTTGCCAACTTTTTTAAAAATAAATTTTTATTTACTAAAGGAAATGAAAAAGTGTTATGGTTAAAAGATATATTCCAAATGAATAATGTATACAATTTAGAAAGTAAAAACTGTCCAAGTTTGGTAACATTATATAACAATTATTCAGACTCATCTGACATTATAAGTTGTATGCATCATACCAATATATGTGCCTTAAAAAATGTGTTTTGCCTGAATAAATGGTGTAAAGAAAATAAAGTGTTTTGTCAGTAAGATAAGATAAGAACGATCCTAGTTTACGTATTAATGATTATAGAATGTTAAACCTATTTATAAATCGAAGTATGAATCTCTAATCTATAAACTTACCTGTGTGTACAAAATAATATTTTTATAATTATGTAGAAATAAATATTTAAACTTGACCTACTTATCAGTTTTATTTTTTAAACACTAGTAATATTAGTATAACAGTCAACCGCCATCGAAAGTTCACACTGAACAGCTTGTTATAAATGAGCAGTTCATATTAAACTGCTACCTAATTGCGTAACTTATTTTTGAAACCAATTCAGTAAAATTTGTTTCATGTTCAACATTCATTGCCTTATTTACGTTGTTGAGCAGATTTTTTTTCGAACTTATGAAGCATTGGATTAGAAATTTGTTTAAAATCGAAACCAATTGTGATTGAACGTGCATTACGCAATTAGGGTGCTGCTCTGTTCATTTACACACACGAACAGATGCTGCTAAATAGACGATCTTGAATAGATGTCTCATTTCGATCTGAATGCAACAGTCAATTTGAATAGATGATTCTGAATACAATTAGGATTCGTTTTGAATAGAGGATTCTGAATGTCGAATTGTCATAAGGATACTCGAATGGTTTAAATACCTGACTCGCGGTAATATACACCAGCATAGAATAAAATCCCAATCGTAGGAGTTTCATTCCGAATGGAGTAATTATTCTAAAAACAATCTTGAATAGATGTCTCATTTCGATCTGAATGCAACAGCCAATTTGAATAGATGTTTTTGACTACAATAAAATTAACATTCGTTTTGAATAGAGGATTCTGAATGTCGAATAGTCATAGGGATACTTGAATGGTTGAACTGTGAAATATGGGGTACTCAGATCTGAAATGAGATCTGAGTACCCCATATTTCAACTACTGACATGAAAAGCTTAAAATATTACCTATAGCTATGTTACAAAATATAATTTGCCAGTGAACCCCAAACTAGACAGTTAGTCTGTATCTTGGGGCTCGGGGTACGAGTTCCAGAGTGGAGGCTTAAGAGGTGATTTCAGGTGTTATATTGTATATCTGGTGTGTTTGTGTACATGTGATGTGAGTGTGGTGTGTGTGTTTATGTGTGTGTGTGTGTGGTGTGTGTGTTTGTGTGTGTGGGTGTGTGTGTGTGTGTGCGCGCGTATTTGTTCCCATTGTGTATCGTTTGATTTAGTGTCAGGTCAGGGTATCTAGATGAATTGTTCCGAGTCGTCATAACTAGAGTTTTGCAACATTTCCTTTATTATTTTTTTACAACTGAATGAGGTAGTATTTTTGATTTCACAGAGTTTGCAGACTTTATTATATGTATTAATGAGAGAGTAAGCTGGGGAGCGTCTAGCTAGCAGTGAGGTGTAGTCAGGTGTTGGGATTCTATAGTTTCTTTTGCTTATGATTGATGCGTAATCTGGTCTGTTTTTAATAGTTCTATGAGTTTTGGTGCAGGCAGAAAGAATGAAAAGCTGGCGGACTCTGAGAACTCTTGTTTCACGATAGAGTAAGTCAGTAGAGAATCGATAGGGCTTCTTAAAAGTTACTTTAAGAAGCGCTCTCTGTGCTCGTTCTACTTCAATCAAGTAGGTCTTTCCAGCACTACCCCACACGCTGATGAAATACCGAATTATGGATTGACATAGAGCTAGGTAAACTTGTTGTAGTGTGTTTGTGGGTAGACAGTCTCGTAGTCTGCGCATGGTGTGGATGAGTTTTCTTATTCTGCCAGAGAGGTTGGATATATGTTGCTTAAATGTTAGGTGGTCGTCGATAATAATGCCGAGGTATTTAATGGAAGTGGTCCGTTCAAGAGGAGAACAGTCACAA